>CM045986.1:53730103-58730103 GCA_025175895.1 Wurfbainia villosa | reverse complement strand
CTCTTCTAGTTGGTTAGCCGCGGAAAAGACGACGGATGGATCGCCGATTTTTGTGTTTGTCTTCGGGGTCCATGATTATACAATATATATACATTCATACACATGCATAATCAAAATATTAAAGAACATATTTAGATCTGTAAATAAAGTTAAAAACAACTTTATACCTTACGATCTTCTATCGTATGTCCTATCCTTCTCGTGGACGACGTGTGGACGAAGATCCTCCACGAGTTGAAGCCTTCTTGATCACTTTCTTCTCTACCTTGTCCGCTGCGAACAAAGAGAAGCAATCACAAATACCTTTCCTATCTAGAACCGACCACCAAATTAGGGAATTTGCAACCACACCAAGGAGCAAATGGATGATGCGCCGGCAACCAAATGAATGGAAACCGCCGGCCACCTTGGGGAGATTGGAGGAAGATGATTGCCGGCCACCAATGGATGGAGAACCGCCGGCCATGGAGCAAGGAAACGGGAAGAGTGCCACCCAAAACCAAGGAGGAGAAGAGAGGGATGACCGGCCAAACCCTAGCTTGCCGCCCAAGCTTGTAGCCGCCCAAACCCTAGCCGCCCAATGGAAGATGAGCCAAACCCTAACCCTAATTCGAAAACCAATCTCCTTATCTTATCCTTGCCGCCCAACCCTAAGCACCTATTTATAGAATAGGGCTTAAGCCTCCTTTAATCTCATCCGTCGGATCTAGGGATTTAACCTCCACCGTCGGATCTAGGGTTTTATCCCAACCGTCGGATCTAGGGTTTCATCTCAACCGTCGGATCTAGGATTTCATCCTAATCGTCGGATCTAGGATTTCATCCCAACCGTCGGATCTAGGTTTTTATCCCAACCGTCGGATCTAGGGGTTTAATCTCAACCGTCGATTCTAGGGTTTCATCCTAACCATCAGATCTTAGGGATTTAATCCCAACCGTTGGATCTAGGGTTTCATCCTAACCATCGGATCTTAGGGATTTAATCCCAACCGTTGGTTCTAGGTTTTGTTTTACATTCTTGGATCTAGACTTCACAAGGATTATATTAGGCTACGATAGGGACCATAAGGAGGAGTTGGGTCTTGGCCACCCGATGGATCGGAACCACACATACTTGATCCATCAATGATGTTCCATTCCACTAGAGGATCATCATTGAACTACCTCACCAACCCCCATAAATTAATATGGGCTCCATATATTATTTGTACATTAATCTCCCCGTGTTTAAGATATCGAATGTCCATCAATTAATTGATTTACAGACCATCAATTAATTAACATCTAACTCCTCGAGTAGTACCACTCAACCTTATCATCATGTTGACTAAGTCAACCAGCTGGGTTTACATGATGAACCTTATGAGCTCCTCAAGGGGACATCATCAACCTAATATATAGGACACGGTTTCCTCCTATAATCAACGGCACACCATGTAAATAATATTATTTCCCAACTTACCGGGCATATTGATTTAATCCATCTAAATCTCACCCACTGGTAAATTAAAGAAATAAATACTAAGTACATGTGCCCGTTATTATAACGGGATTAAGAGCATGTACAACATAATATCCGAGGTCCGATTCAATTATGTAGTCAGTACTAAATTGAATCACCTCTATGTCGGTCCTACTCAATACACCTAAGTGTACTAGTGTAACTCTATGTTCAAGATAAAACAATACCAAGCTACACTACAACCATGCCAATGGTTTGTCCAAAACCATCTTGGTTGTGAGTCTCTACTTATATTTTACAAGGGACTGATAACATGATCTTCTGTGCCACACCAAGCACCATGTTATCTACAATGTAGAATATTAGACAATATGCACACATATATAATGAATATATAAAATGCAAACAATGATCATGTGATTCTTATTTCAAAATAAAATGTTCATACAGAAAAGAGCTAGCCTTTCAGTATAAATTCTAACAATCTCCCACTTATACTAAAATACTATGCTGTCATCACTCTGCCATGCATCTGATCCCCATGTCCTCCACATGCCTATCAAACGCTTTCGCTGGAAGGGCCTTAGTGAATGGATCTGCCAGGTTATCCTCTGATGCAATCTTGGCGACAGCAACTTCTCCTCGCTTTACGATCTCTCGTATGAGGTGGTACTTGCGCTCTATGTGTTTACTCGCCTTATGGGCTCGTGGTTCCTTCGAGTTTGCAACTGCACCACTGTTATCACAATAAATTGTGATAGTTCTGGGCAAACCAGGAATCACATCCAAGTCCATCAAGAAGTTCCTGAGCCATACAGCTTCCTTGGCTACCTCAGAGGCTGCCACATACTCAGCTTCCATCGTAGAGTCCGCCACGCATTTCTGCTTGACACTCATCCATACTATGGCTCCACCTCCAAAAGTAAACACAAACCCCGAGGTAGACTTACTCTTGTCCCTATCTGATTGGAAATCCGAATCCGTGTAACCCACAGAGACTAATTGATCTGCCCGGTAAACCAGCATATAATCCCTAGTCCTTCTCAGGTACTTCAATATATGCTTTACCGCAGTCCAATGTCCCTGTCCAAGATTACTCTTATATCTGCTAACCATGTCCACGGCAAAGCAGATATCCGGTCTCGTACATAGCATAGCATACATAAGGCTTCCTACTGCCGAAGCATAAGGAACCGCCTTCATGTCCTCTATCTCCTTTGATGTTTTGGGACACATCTCTTTAGATAAAGGAACTCCATGCCTAAAAGGTAGAAAACCTTTCTTGGAGTTCTGCATGCTAAAACGAGCAAGGATAGTGTCAATATATGAAGCTTGAGATAAGCACAACATCCTTTTCTTGCGATCCCTTATAACTTTGATCCCAAGGATGTGTCCCACCTCTCCCAAGTCCTTCATGTCAAACTGTTTGGACAACCATACCCTTACGTCTGATAACACTTTGATATTGTTGCCAACTAACAAAATGTCATCTACGTATAGTACAAGAAACACCACTACGTTTCCGTCACATCTCTTGTATACACAAGGTTCATCCGGACTTTGAATAAATCCATATGACTGGATTACCTCATCAAAGCGGATGTTCCATGATCTAGAAGCTTGCTTCAATCCATAAATGGACCGATTAAGCTTACATACAAGATGCTCTTTGCCTTTAGCAATGAATCCCTCTGGTTGCCGCATATAGATGTTCTCCTCAAGACTTCCGTTAAGGAAAGCTGTCTTGACATCCATCTGCCATATCTCATAATCCATATGAGCAGCTATAGATAAGAGAATCCGGATAGACTTAAGCATAGCTACCGACGATAAGGTCTCCTCATAGTCGATACCCTCTTTCTGAGTATACCCTTTCGCAACAAGCCTAGCTATGAAGGTCTCAACCTTCCCGTCTACCCCTCTCTTTCTCTTGTAGATCCACTTGCATCCAATAGTTTTTACACCATCGGGTGGCTCTACTAGCTCCCAGACCTGATTAGAATACATAGATTCTATCTCTGAATTCATCGCTCTTTGCCAAGATACCGCATCTCTATCTTGGATTGCCTCGTCATATGTCCAGGGATCAGGTTCATGTTCACCAGGGACTAAGTCCGAAGACTCTCCCAAAAACATGAATCTATCGGGTTGTCTAACAACCCTCCCACTACGACGAGGTACCTCCCGTGTATGCTCTGTGACACGCGGTGCAGTGACTTGTGGGGTATCCTCTTGTGCGGTGGTAATCGCTGAAGTCGGAACTTCCACTCAAGAACAATCCTACTCTTGGGCTTGTGGTTCATTACATAATCCTACTCTAGAAATCTGGCGTTCGTGCTAACGATCACCCTCTGATCTCTAGGATTATAAAATAAACCACCTTTCATTCCCTTAGGGTAGCGAACAAACATGCATACTTCTGTACGAGGTTCCAACTTACCAGCATCAGCCTTCAGCACATGTGCTGGACTCCCCCATATCCGAATATGTCTAAGACTAGGCTTTTGCCCAGTCCACAATTCTACAGGGGTAGAAGGTACTGATTTAGATTGAACCAAGTTCAGAGTAAACATTGCCGTATCCAGTGCATACCCCCAGAATGAAACAGGTAACTCAGAATAACTCATCATCGATCTGACCATCTCCATAAGAGTCCTATTCCTTCGCTCCGCTACACCATTCTGCTGGGGTGTACCAGGTGCAGACAATTGGGATTGAATCTCAGCCTCTGATAAGTAACTCCTAAACTCTCCCAAGAGGTACTCGCCACCACGATCAGATCGTAATGTCTTGATACTTTTACCTTGACGGTTCTCCACATCAGCCTTGAATTCTTTGAACTTGTCAAAGCATTCAGACTTGCGGCGCATCAAGTAAATGTATCTATACCTTGAATAATCGTCTATAAAAGAGACGAAGTATTCAAAGCCACCTCTTGCCTGGATAGACATAGGACCGCACAAATTAGAATGAACCATTTCCAACACATCTTTGGCACTATACCCCTTGGCCTTGAAAGGCCTCTTGGTCATTTTACCTTCCAAGCAAGATTCGCAGGTTGGGAGATCCTCCACCACTAATGAACCCAAAGGTCTATCAGCTATCAACCTTTGAATTCTACTTAGGTTAATATGACCAAGCCTTAGATGCCAAAGATATGTTTGGTTCATTTGCGAAGGTTCTTTTCTCTTATTAGATTTAGAAGATGAGTTATTTACTTCTATATGCATCGTGGGAGTTTTTGGTTCTAGAGTATATAAATTGCCAACCAATGTACCAGAACAGATAATCTCCCTATTCCTTTTTATAACCACCTTGTCATTAAAAGAAACAGAATATCCATCCAAAAACAATTTAGAAACTGAAATTAAATTCTTTCTAAAAGTAGGTACATAAAGACAATTTCTCAACACCAAAAATTTATTCCTATCAAAAGATAAATAAACGTCTCCCACTGCAATAGCTGCCACCTTTGAAGCATTGCCCATGAAGACGGTGATTTCTCCCTCAGCTAGTCGTCGGGTTTCCTGGAACCCCTGCAAAGTATTGCAGACATGATCAGTGGCTCCTGTATCTACACACCAGGTACTGGTAGATAACACCGCTAAACATGTTTCAACAACTAAACAAGAAGATATACCTTTATTCTTTCGGCGAGGGCGGTCGCCTTCCAATGTCGATCACGCTTTGCAAGTGAAGCACTTGCCTTTCGGCTTCTTCACTCCTGCGTGAGGTCCTCCTGCCACTTTCTTCGCTCCACCTTGCTTCTTCTTCTTCTTACCTTTCGGTTTAGAGGAAGAAACCTTCTGAGCGACCATGGCTTGAGAACTCTGACGAAAAAGCCCCTCTGCCGCCTGGAGTTCTGTCAGAAGCTCCGCCAACGAATACAACCTCTTGTTCATGTTGTAGTTGAGGCGGAACTGCTCAAAACTCCTAGGCAGAGACTGGAGAATGATATCGACCTGGGTTTCCCCATCGATCTCAGCTCCGAGGACTTCCATCTCATTAAGATGAGCCATCATCTTGAGAACATGATCCCTAACGGGTGTTCCCTCGACCATGGTGGTCGTCATCAAGTTTCTCATTGCCTCCTGCCTAGCCGCCCTACTCTGATGTCCGAAAAGTTCCTTGAGATTGAACATCATGTCATAAGTACATGGCTGGCACGATCTTGATGTTGCCGATTTGACATAGATGCCAAAATGTAACACCCTGCCATCTCATCTGCCTTAACCCACTTCTTATAATGTTCTTTCTCCTTTTCATCAGAGTCATCGGTGGGCTTAGGAGGACCTCGAAGAGTACAAATTTGTACTCCTCCATGATTAAGACAATATCGAGTTTCTTTTCCAATCAATGTAGTTTGGACCAAAGAAGTTTGTTTTCTTTTAAAATCACAAAAGTGGGTTGAAAGCCATTTGAAATTCCTAACAATCACAATGATGAAAAATATTAGATTTCAAATATTATTGATTCCTCAAAACAATAAAATTCTGAAATCAACCAACACCTCAAAACACCGAGAATTTCGTATGCCACGCTGTGTGGACGTATACGAAACCTACATTTGTAAGAGGAGGTTTTACCCATTAATTTTATTATCTTGTCAACCTTACTTTTTGAAAAATAAAATTAATAGTTGGTTCCTCTTTGGCCCTACAAATAAAAGCAGTGACTCCGATGGGGAGGATACTTTCATTTGCATCTAAGTGTGCACCATTACACGATACTAAGGGAATTATTTCGGATTATGTGCCTTACCGCTGTGGAAGTACACATGCTCCTAGATAATTTCCTATAACCATTATTTGACCTAGTGATCTGCAAACAAACCCGTCCGCAGGGAGGAAGGCACTCAGAGCCAACACACAAGTTTGTTTGCATCACATGTCAAATTGTAATGGAGGCCGCGGGAATTAATTAAAATATCCCTCTCCCACTTAGTAAATTGCAAATGAGGAATTTTAAATTACACACAACATGCATATAAAACAAATAAGAAATAAATATGGAAAAAACAGAATTTTTCCAACTATTATGGCATTGTCCTCCAATATGCATCCCGTCGTGTGGCCACCTCGTCCGCTCCATCTTTTCCCGTGCGCAAGTCACCAAAGAGTTCCGAGCCGAGATAAAACATTTTAATTTACATCCATCGATTCTATACTCCACGAAGGAGTGTACAAATAATCTAGATCGAAAGTAAACTAAAATGAGCGGCTAAACAATGCCGTATTTAATTACAAAAATTAAATACTAATCTAGCCTCGTCAACCCCGAGGATTCAAATAATAAATTTTTTACACACATCCATTCACATACACACACATGGCCATAATAGTCGGATCTTATGCCTGCAACCAAAAAGTTAAACTACGCATATCCTACTATTATCTGGCACATATAATATATGAAAAATGCATAAAAAATTAACCGAATCCAAAACACACAAAAGCGGAAACCGTGGCTGTGATACTAGTTGTTGGGATGTCGCTTCGGAGGCTCATTGGCTCCCATGTCCCCGGATTAAAATTTTCACTAATGAAAGACTTAATCCGGATGGGATGAGCTTCCTTGGCACAACCTATTCGTCGTCGTGCTAACAACTTGAGTGGTCCCCTGAAAAAACTAGTTGTTCAAGCAACACAACTCTTCTAGTTGGTTAGCCGCGGAAAAGACGACGGATGGATCGCCGGTTTTTGTGTTTGTCTTCGGGGTCCATGATTATACAATATATATACATTCATACACATGCATAATCAAAATATTAAAGAACATATTCAGATCTATAAATAAAGTTAAAAATAACTTTATACCTTACGATCTTCTATCGTATGTCCTATCCTTCTCGTGGACGACGTGTGGACGAAGATCCTCCACGAGTTGAAGCCTTCTTGATCACTTTCTTCTCTACCTTGTCCGCTGCGAACAAAGAGAAGCAATCACAAATACCTTTCCTATCTAGAACCGACCACCAAATTAGAGAATTTGTTGCAACCGCCGGCCAAGGAGCAAGTGGATGATGCGCCGGCCACCAAATGAATGGAAACCGCCGGCCACCTTGGAGAGATTGGAGGAATATGATTGCCGGCCACCAATGGATGGAGAACCGCTGGCCAAGGAGCAAGGAAACGGGAAGAGTGCCGCCCAAAACCAAGGAGGAGAAGAGAGGGATGACCGGCCAAACCCTAGCTTGCCGCCCAAGCTTGTAGATGGCCAAACCCTAGCCGCCCAATGGAAGATGAGCCAAACCCTAACCCTAATTCGAAAACCAATCTCCTTATCTTATCCTTGCCACCCAACCCTAAGCACCTATTTATAGAATAGGGCTTAAGCCTCCTTTAATCTCATCCGTCGGATCTAGGGATTTAACCTCCACCGTCGGATCTAGGGTTTTATCCCAACCGTCGGATATAGGGTTTCATCTCAACCGTCGGATCTAGGATTTCATCCTAATCGTCGGATCTAGGATTTCATCCCAACCATCGGATCTAGGGTTTTATCCCAACCGTCGG
The DNA here is from genome assembly GCA_025175895.1 of Wurfbainia villosa. Taxonomy (NCBI): domain Eukaryota; kingdom Viridiplantae; phylum Streptophyta; class Magnoliopsida; order Zingiberales; family Zingiberaceae; genus Wurfbainia; species Wurfbainia villosa. The sequence continues at coordinate 58,722,126 of CM045986.1, read as the reverse complement.
ATCTAGGGGTTTAATCTCAACCGTTGATTCTAGGGTTTCATCCTAACCATCGGATCTTAGGGATTTAATCCCAACCGTTGGTTCTAGGGTTTCATCCTAACCATCGGATCTTAGGGATTTAATCCCAACCGTTGGTTCTATGTTTTGTTTTACATTCTTGGATCTAGACTTCACAAGGATTATATTAGGCTACGATAGGGACCATAAGGAGGAGTTGGGTCTTGGCCACCCGATGGATCGGAACCACACATACTTGATCCATCAATGATGTTCCATTCCACTAGAGGATCATCATTGAACTACCTCACCAACCCCCATAAATTAATATGGGCTCCATATATTATTTGTACATTAATCTCCCCGTGTTTAAGATATCGAATGTCCGTCAATTAATTGATTTACTGACCATCAATTAATTAACATCTAACTCCTCGAGTAGTACCACTCAACCTTATCATCATGTTGACTAAGTCAACCAGCTGGGTTTACATGATGAACCTTATGAGCTCCTCAAGGGGACATCATCAACCTAATATATAGGACACGGTTTCCTCCTATAATCAACGACACACCATGTAAATAATATTATTTCCCAACTTACCGGGCATATTGATTTAATCCATTTAAATCTCACCCACTGGTAAATTAAAGAAATAAATACTAAGTACATGTGCCCGTTATTATATCGGGATTAAGAGCATGTACAACATAATATCTGAGGTCCGATTCAATTATGTAGTCAATACTAAATTGAATCACCTCTATGTCGGTCCTACTCAATACACCTAAGTGTACTAGTGTAACTCGATGTTCAAGATAAAACAATACCAAGCTACACTACAACCATGCCAGTGGTTTGTCCAAAACCATCTTGGTTGTGAGCCTCTACTTATATTTTACAAGGGACTGATAACATGATCTTCTGTGCCACACCAAGCACCATGTTATCTACAATGTAGAATATTAGACAATATGCACACATATATAATGAATATATAAAATGCAAACAATGATCATGTGATTCTTATTTCAAAATAAAATGTTCTTACAGAAAAGAGCTAGCCTTTCAGTATACATTCTAACAATTTCCCACTTATACTAAAAGACTATGCTGTCATCACTCTGCCATACATCTGATCCCCATGTCCTCCACATGCCTATCAAACGCTTTCGCTGGAAGGGCCTTAGTGAATGGATCTGCCAGGTTATCCTCTGATGCAATCTTGGCGACAGCAACTTCTCCTCGCTTTACGATCTCTCGTATGAGATGGTACTTGCGCTCTATGTGTTTACTCGCCTTATGGGCTCGTGGTTCCTTCGAGTTTGCAACTGCACCACTATTATCACAATAAATTGTGATAGTTCTGGGCAAACCAGGAATCACATCCAAGTCCATCAAGAAGTTCCTGAGCCATACAGCTTCCTTGGCTGCCTCAGAGGCTGCCACATACTCAGCTTCCATGGTAGAGTCCGCCACGCATTTCTGCTTGACACTCCTCCATACTATGGCTCCACCTCCAAAAGTAAACACAAACCCCGAGGTAGACTTACTCTTGTCCCTATCTGATTGGAAATCCGAATCCGTGTAACCCACAGAGACTAATTGATCTGCCCAGTAAACCAGCATATAATCCCTAGTCCTTCGCAGGTACTTCAATATATGCTTTACCGCAGTCCAATGTCCCTGTCCAAGATTACTCTTATATCTGCTAACCATGCCCACGGCAAAGCAGATATCCGGTCTCGTACATAGCATAACATACATAAGGCTTTCTACTGCCGAAGCATAAGGAACCGCCTTCATGTCCTCTATCTCCTTTGATGTTTTGGGACACATCTCTTTAGATAAAGGAACTCCATGCCTAAAAGGTAGAAAACCTTTCTTGGAGTTCTGCATGCTAAAACGAGCAAGGATAGTGTCAATATATGAAGCTTGAGATAAGCACAACATCCTTTTCTTGCGATCCCTTATAACTTTGATCCCAAGGATGTGTCCCACTTCTCCCAAGTCCTTCATGTCAAACTGTTTGGACAACCATACCCTTACGTCTGATAACACTTTGATATTGTTGCCAACTAACAAAATGTCATCTACGTATAGTACAAGAAACACCACTACGTTTCCGTCACATCTCTTGTATACACAAGGTTCATCCGGACTTTGAATAAATCCATATGACTGGATTACCTCATCAAAGCGGATGTTCCAAGATCTAGAAGCTTGCTTCAATCCATAAATGGACCGATTAAGCTTACATACAAGATGCTCTTTGCCTTTAGCAATGAATCCCTCTGGTTGCTGCATATAGATGTTCTCCTCAAGACTTCCGTTAAGGAAAGCTGTCTTGACATCCATCTGCCAAATCTCATAATCCATATGAGCAGCTATAGATAAGAGAATCCGGATAGACTTAAGCATAGCTACCGGCGAAAAGGTCTCCTCATAGTCGATACCCTCTTTCTGAGTATACCCTTTCGCAACAAGCCTAGCTTTGAAGGTCTCAACCTTCCCGTCTACCCCTCTCTTTCTCTTGTAGATCCACTTGCATCCAATAGTTTTTACACCATCGGGTGGCTCTACTAGCTCCCAGACCTGATTAGAATCCATAGATTCTATCTCTGAATTCATCGCTCTTTGCCAAGATACCGCATCTCTATCTTGGATTGCCTCGTCATATGTCCAGGGATCAGGTTCATGTTCACCAGGGACTAAGTCCGAAGACTCTCCCAAAAACATGAATCTATCGGGTTGTCTAACAACCCTCCCACTACGACGAGGTACCTCCCGTGTATGCTCTGTGACACGCGGTGCAGTGACTTGTGGGGTATCCTCTTGTACCGGTGGTACTGAAGTCGGAACTTCCCCTGCCAACTCCTCAAGAACAATCCTACTCTTGGGCTTGTGGTTCATTACATAATCCTCCTCTAGAAATCTGGCGTTCGTGCTAACGATCACCCTCTGATCTCTAGGATTATAAAATAAACCACCTTTCGTTCCCTTAGGGTAGCCAACAAACATGCATACTTCTGTACGAGGTTCCAACTTACTAGCATCAGCCTTCAGCACATGTGTTGGACTCCCCCATATCCGAATATGTCTCAGACTAGGCTTTTGCCCAGTCCACAATTCTACAGGGGTAGAAGGTACTGATTTAGATTGAACCAAGTTCAGAGTATACATTGCCGTATCCAGTGCATACCCCCAGAACGAAACAGGTAACTCAGAATAACTCATCATCGATCTGACCATCTCCATAAGAGTCCTATTCCTTCGCTCTGCTACACCATTCTGCTGGGGTGTGCCAGGTGCAGACAATTGGGATTGAATCCTAGCCTCTGATAAGTAACTCCTAAACTCTCCCAAGAGTTACTCGCCACCACGATAAGATCGTAATGTCTTGATACTTTTACCTTGACGGTTCTCCACATCAGCCTTGAATTCTTTGAACTTGTCAAAGCATTCAGACTTGCGGCGCATCAAGTAAATGTATCCATACCTTGAATTATCGTCTATAAAAGAGACGAAGTATTCAAAGCCACCTCTTGCCTGGATAGACATAGGACCGCACAAATCAGAATGAACCATTTCCAACACATCTTTGGCTCTATACCCCTTGGCCTTGAAAGGCCTCTTGGTCATTTTACCTTCCAAGCAAGATTCGCAGGTTGGGAGATCCTCCACCACTAATGAACCCAAAGGTCCATCAGCTATCAACCTTTGAATTCTACTTAGGTTAATATGACCAAGCCTTAGATGCCAAAGATATGTTTGGTTCATTTGCGAAGGTTCTTTTCTCTTATTAGATTTAGAAGATGAGTTATTTACTTCTATATGCATCGTGGGAGTTTTTGGTTCAAGAGTATATAAATTGCCAACCAATGTACCAGAACAGATAATCTCCCTATTCCTTTTTATAACCACCTTGTCATTAAAAGAAACATAATATCCATCCAAAAACAATTTAGAAACTGAAATTAAATTCTTTCTAAAAGTAGGTACATAAAGACAATTTCTCAACACCAAAAATTTATTCCTATCAAAAGATAAATAAACGTCTCCCACTGCAATAGCTGCCACCTTTGAAGCATTGCCCATGAAGACGGTGATTTCTCCCTCAGCTAGTCGTCGGGTTTCCTGGAACCCCTGCAAAGTATTGCAGACATGATCAGTGGCTCCTGTATCTACACACCAGGTACTGGTAGATAACACCGCTAAACATGTTTCAACAACTAAACAAGAAGATATACCTTTATTCTTTCGGCGAGGACAGTCCGCCATCTAATGTCCAGTCTGCTTGCAAGTGAAGCACTTGCCTTTCGGCTTCTTCACTCCTACCTGAGGTCCTCCTGCCACTTTCTTCGCTCCACCTTGCTTCTTCTTCTTCTTACCTTTCGGTTTAGAGGAAGAAACCTTCTGAGCGACCATGGCTTGAGAACTCTGACGAAAAAGCCCCTCTGCCGCCTGGAGTTCTGTCAGAAGCTCCGCCAACGAATACAACCTCTTGTTCATGTTGTAGTTGAGGCGGAACTGCTCAAAACTCCTAGGCAGAGACTGGAGAATGATATCGACCTGGGTTTCCCCATCGATCTCAGCTCCGAGGACTTCCATCTCATTAAGATGAGCCATCATCTTGAGAACATGATCCCTAACGGGTGTTCCCTCGACCATGGTGGTCGTCATCAAGTTTCTCATTGCCTCCTGCCTAGCCGCCCTACTCTGATGTCCGAAAAGTTCCTTGAGATTGAACATCATGTCATAAGCTGTGGCTATGGCCTGATGCTGATGTTGCAGCACATTTGACATAGATGCCAAAATGTAACACCGCGCCATCTCATCTGCCTTAACCCATTTCTTATAATGTTCTTTCTCCTTTTCATCAGAGTCATCGGTGGGCTTAGGAGGATAGACCTCGAAGAGTACAAATTTGTACTCCTCATGATTAAGACAATATCGAGTTTCTTTTCCAATCAATGTAGTTTGGACCAGTAAGTTTGTTTTCTTTTAAAATCACAGCAAGTGGGTTGAAAGCCATTTGAAATTCCTAAAAATCACAATGATCAAAAATATTAGATTTCAAATATTATTGATTCCTCAAAACAATAAAATCCTAAAATCAACCAACACCTCAAAACACCGAGAATTTCGTATGCCACACTGTGTGGCGTATACGAAACCTACATTTGTAAGAGGAGGTTTTACCCATTAATTTTATTATCTTGTCAACCTTACTTTTTGACAAATAAAATTAATAGTTGGTTCCTCTTTGGCCCTACAAATAAAAGCGTGTGACTTCGATGGGGAGGATACTTTCATTTGCATCTAAGTGTGCACCATTACACGATACTAAGGGAATTATTTCGGATTATGTGCCTTACCGCTGTGGAAGTACACATGCTCCTAGATAATTTCCTATAACCATTATTTGACCTAGTGATCCGCAAACAAACCCGTCCGCAGGGAGGAAGGCACTCAGAGCCAACACACAAGTTTGTTCGCATCACACGTCAAATTGTAATGGAGGCCGCGGGAATTAATTAAAATATCCCTCTCCCACTTAGTAAATTGCAAATGAGGAATTTTAAATCACACACAACATGCATATAAAACAAATAAGCAATAAATATGGAAAAAACAGAATTTTTCCAACTATTATGGCATTGTCCTCCAATATGCATCCCGTCGTGTGGCCACCTCGTCCGCTCCATCTTTTCCCGTGCCCAAGTCACCAAAGAGTTCCGAGCCGAGATAAAACATTTTAATTTACATCCATCGATCCTATACTCCACGAAGGAGTGTACAAATAATCTAGATCGAAAGTAAACTAAAATGAGCAGCTAAACAATGCCGTATTTAATTACAAAAATTAAATACTAATCTAGCCTCGTCAACCCCGAGGATTCAAATAATAAATTTTTTACACACATCCATTCACATACACACACATAGCCATAATAGTCGGATCTTATGCCTGCAACCAAAAAGTTAAACTACGCATATCCTACTATTATCCGGCACATATAATATATGAAAAATGCATAAAAAATTAACCGAATCCAAAACACACAAAACTGGAAACCGTGGCTCTGATACCAGTTTTTGGGATGTCGCTTCGGAGGCTCATTGGATCCCATGTCCCCGGATTAAAATTTTCACTAATGAAAGACTTAATCCGGATGGGATGAGCTTCCTTGGCACAACCTATTCGTCGTCGTGCTAACAACTTGAGTGGTCGCTTGAACAAACTAGTTGTTCAAGCAACACAACTCTTCTAGTTGGTTAGCCGCGGAAAAGACGACGGATGGATCGCCGGTTTTTGTGTTTGTCTTCGGGGTCCATGATTATACAATATATATACATTCATACACATGCATAATCAAAATATTAAAGAACATATTCAGATCTGTAAATAAAGTTAAAAACAATTTTATACCTTACGATCTTCTATCGTATGTCCTATCCTTCTCGTGGACGACGTGTGGACGAAGATCCTCCACGAGTTGAAGCCTTCTTGATCACTTTCTTCTCTACCTTGTCCGCTGCGAACAAAGAGAAGCAATCACAAATACCTTTCCTATCTAGAACCGACCACCAAATTAGGGAATTTGTTGCAACCGCCGGCCAAGGAGCAAGTGGATGATGCGCCGGCCACCAAATGAATGGAAACCGCCGGCCACCTTGGAGAGATTGGAGGAAGATGATTGCCGGCCACCAATGGATGGAGAACCGCCGGCCAAGGAGCAAAGAAACGGGAAGAGTGCCGCCCAAAACCAAGGAGGAGAAGAGAGGGATGACCGGCCAAACCCTAGCTTGCCGCCCAAGCTTGTAGCCGCCCAAACCCTAGCCGCCCAATGGAAGATGAGCCAAACCCTAACCCTAATTCGAAAACCAATCTCCTTATCTTATCCTTTCCGCCCAACCCTAAGCACCTATTTATAGAATAGGGCTTAAGCCTCCTTTAATCTCATCCGTCGGATCTAGAGATTTAACCTCCGTTGGATCTAGGGTTTTATCCCAACCGTCGGATCTAGGGTTTTATCTCAACCGTCGGATCTAGGATTTCATCCTAATCGTCGGATCTAGGATTTCATCCCAACCGTCGGATCTAGGGTTTTATCCCAACCGTCGGATCTAGGGGTTTAATCTCAACCGTCGATTCTAGGGTTTCATCCTAACCATTGGATCTTAGGGATTTAATCCCAACCGTTGGTTCTAGGGTTTCATCCTAACCATCGGATCTTAGGGATTTAATCCCAATCGTTGGTTCTAGGTTTTGTTTTACATTCTTGGATCTAGACTTCACAAGGATTATATTAGGCTACGATAGGGACCATAAGGAGGAGTTGGGTCTTGGCCACCCGATGGATCGGAACCACACATACTTGATCCATCAATGATGTTCCATTCCACTAGAGGATCATCATTGAACTACCTCACCAACCCCCATAAATTAATATGGGCTCCATATATTATTTGTACATTAATCTCCCCGTGTTTAAGATATCGAATGTCCGTCAATTAATTGATTTACTGACCATCAATTATTTAACATCTAACTCCTCGAGTAGTACCACTCAACCTTATCATCATGTTGACTAAGTCAACCAGCTGGGTTTACATGATGAACCTTATGAGCTCCTCAAGGGGACATCATCAACCTAATATATAGGACACGATTTCCTCCTATAATCAACGGCACACCATGTAAATAATATTATTTCCCAACTTACCGGGCATATTGATTTAATCCATCTAAATCTCACCCACTGGTAAATTAAAGAAATAAATACTAAGTACATGTGCCCGTTATTATATCGGGATTAAGAGCATGTACAACATAATATCCGAGGTCCGATTCAATTATGTAGTCAGTACTAAATTGAATCACCTCTATGTCGGTCCTACTCAATACACCTAAGTGTACTAGTGTAACTCTATGTTCAAGATAAAACAATACCAAGCTACACTACAACCATGACAATGGTTTGTCCACAACCATTTTGGTTGTGAGCCTCAACTTATATTTTACAAGGGACTGATAACATGATCTTCTGTGCCACACCAAGCACCATGTTATCTACAATGTAGAATATTAGACAATATGCACACATATATAATGAATATATAAAATGCAAACAATGATCATGTGATTCTTATTTCAAAATAAAATGTTCATACAGAAAAGAGCTAGGCTTTCAGTATACATTCTAACAAACCCAAAGTCTAAGGATGTCGGAGTCCCCTCAATTAAGAACAAAGAGCACATTGTGTGCTTCAAATGCAACCAAAGGGGGCACTACCGAAGCAAATGCCCTAGGGGGAGAAAGAAAGGGCAAGAAGGTGTATCTCATGTAGGGGGAGCTTCTAAAGCTAACCCTAAGGTATATTTAAATAATGCATCTTCAATTCCTAAAGTTAAAAGGCATGCTAAAAATTACTTTAGTTCTCTTGCCATTATTAATGAAAAGCATGCTAGTAGAAATAATAAGGTTTATTGTTTAGGTGCTAAGCATGTTCATGTAACTAAGGACAAACCTAGGACTCATAATTCTAGAAACATTTTACCAAAGGAGTCCATTAGGAGAATAGAAAAAAATTTGGGTATTAATCCCATAAAGTCTAGACACATGCCTAAGACCAAGAGGTCTTCCCAAAAACCTAATGAAAAATCAAAATTGGGAAGATTAGAGGTGAAAAATCAAGTCTTGAGGTCGAGACTTGAGAAAATGGGGAAAACCCTTAGAATCATAGAAAATTCAATTCTAGGGTCAAATGCCCAAAAGTCAAGGCCTCAGAAACAAGAAATGTCTAAGGTCAAGAAAGGTTTGGGTCACAAACCTATGTCCTATCACAATGTTCCATTTAATTATGGAACAACATCTAGGTCTAGGAAAACCAAGGTTAGTAGGGAAGTTATCCCTAAGTCTAATCATGGTAGGTGTCTAGTGGACAAGGACTTAAGAAAAACCAAGAAGGTCACTAAGAAGGTCAAAGGAGGAGTCACCTCTAGAGTTGACCTAGGAAAGACCCAAATGACTATGGCTTTAAATCCTAAAAGGGTCGTTAGGAAGGTATCTAGGGAAGTTATCCTTAGAGAATTCCTTGTTAACCCAAGGAGCTCCAATAGGTATTGGGTTCCTAAGAGCGTGATCGATTCATGCTAGATGGGTTAGGGTGTGTCAACCCTAAGTGGATGGGTAGTTAACCTAACCATAGTAGAGTTGACACATTAGGATGTGCCAATGTGCTTGAGAAGTTAAAAATGATTAAATTGGCACAATTAGGTCTTATAGGTATTGGGGTGCCATTTTGGGTTTATGGCACACTAGGGGGATAAATGGCTTTAAGGCAAAATGGAATTAATTCCTAGAAATGACAATTTGGATTTAACACTTTTGTATTTTATACCTTAGTATATTTTACTTGCCATGATTTATTTGTCTTGCCATGTCATGACATCATTTTCGTTTTTATCTATGTCATGTATGCTTAAATTTCTTTCACATGCCATGACATCATGATTTTGGCATATGCTTTTATTTATATCATTTAATGCCATAATTATACCATGCATAAAATAAAATGAAATTAAGGACTATGGCATAATTTGATGGGAATCAAAGAATATTGCCTAGAAATATGCATGAGACCATTAAAATAACGAAAACCCACATCTCACTAGATTAATTGACTTGTATGTGTTTTACACATCTAGATACAAGTGAGATGTTTAGGAAAAAGGAATTAAAGGTTTCAAAAACATTTTTAAAATATTTTGAAAAACTTTGGTGAAGCTTATCTTTTGATAGCTATCACCATTGAATGGGATGATACAAAGAGGGCTCTTTATTGAAGCTTTTCTTAACTTTTGGACTTTGTATCAATCTCCTAATTTAGTGGGTAAAATAATTTTCAAATATTTTTCACCCAGAGTGTTTATGATAAGTAATATACATAGAAAATTTCAAGATGTTTAAATTTATGTATATTTACTTATGAATTTCGAAAAGTCATTTCTGAAATTGCAAATCAGAATGTATCGATTATCGACCGCCACTGGCGGTACGATCGATAGTGGTGGCAAATGATCGATTTCGAATTCAATGATCGCTAAGCTAATTTCGGGTAAACCTTGTTGGTTAGGCCCATGTTCAGCTAGGTTAAGGTCCCCTAACCACTCCTAACCCTAGGACATGCTTGGGAGAGCATCAAAAAGGGTGAAAATCCATTGGACATGGATTAGGAGAAGTGTTTAGGGAGAGTATCAATTTTAAGGTGGATGAGAGTTCATTGTTGAACTTTGCCTTAATTTTGATTGGTTAAATGTTCCTATTGGCTTAAGGACTCTCCAAGGACATTGTTGGTGCAATGGTCAAGGGGGAGCAAGCCTCTAGGGGGAGGTATCCATCATGGGAAGATGGATGTGTATTTCCTCATGGGAGGAAAATTTTATTGCCTCTCTTTAAGTGATAAGGGATCACTAGGAAGATTGTAGGCATGTGTTCCTCCAAGGGAGAGATTGTAAGATCTCATTGGGGTATGAGACATTCATACCCTTGTGGAGGACCTTTTTGATGTAATATCAAAAAGGGGGAGAAGTTACCAAGTTACCAATTAGGTTTGGAATTCTCATTTGCGATGTGAGAATTGCCAATATGGGAAATTGGTAGACTTGAGATGGTAATTTTGTCAATCATCAAAAAGGGGGAGATTGTTGGTGTAATCGGCCCAGCTTGATTGACTCGAGCAGTACTTTGATAGTATTTTGATGATAGACAAAACTCATGACATGGGATTGTCATGGGAAAGTCCAACATGGTGTTGGCATGGAAAATCCAAGCATTGAGTTTGGTGTGGGAAAGTCCAACATGGAGTTGGCATGGAAAATCCAAGCATGGAGCTTGGTGTGGGAAAGCCCAACATGGAGTTGGCATGGAAAATCCAAGCATGGAGCTTGGTGTGGGAAAGTCCAACATGAAGTTAGCATGGAAAATTCATGCATGGAGCTTGGTGTGGGAAAGTCCAACATGGGGTTGGGATGGAAAATCCAAGCATGGAGCTTGGTGTGGAAAAGTCAAAAGCATTGCGAAGCCATGCACTTAGTGCTTGGTGAGAAATGCATTGCGAAGCTGTGCGCTTGGTGCATATGGGAAGTCTTGAGGACTTGGCAAGTTCACTAGGCTCGGAGTCCTTGAGTCGGTGAAGGATGACATTGCGAAGCCATGCGCTTGGTGCATCCGAGGGACCGCCGGACGGGGAGCGAATGGAGTGAGGCCCAAGGGAAGCATACTTCTAGGGCATGAGACGTGAAGGATGGCGTTGCGAAGCCGTGCGCTTGGCGCGTCCGAGGTATGTAGGCCGAGGGAAGAGAGCTTCAGTGGGGAACTCCATGAGGGATAAGGTGGATTTGGCCAAGTGGCTAAGACTGAGTGTCGGAGGCTCAAACTTGATGTTTGAGGGTTTACCCAACGGTCGAATGCTCAAACAACTTGGTGTTTGAGGTTTTACCCGACACCAGTCGACTGGCATAGGTGCCAGTCGACTAATCCAAGTCAACTAGGGTTCGAATGGTGTTAGACTGCAGTTTTGTGGCTGGCAATCGACTGCCATGGATTGGCAGTCGACTAATGTCGACAGCAGTTGACTGTCGAGGGATGGCAGTCGACTGATGGGAGTGTCGTGAGCTCAGAACGCTCTGTAGCCGACTGGGCAGTCGACTACTAGGTCACCAGTTGACTGATGGGCATGATCAATCGACTGGTAGGTGATCCGTTGGAACTTGTCCAACGTGGATCTGGCCATTGTGAGACAACGACTACTGGGGCAGTCGACTGGGGCCTTTTGGCAGTCGACTGATGTGCGCGAAATCAGCTTGATGCAGGTTATAAAAAGAGCTCAAGAGGGAGGATTTCGCCAAGACTTTAAGGAAGCTATTGGAGGGGAATTGCTGTTGCATTCCAGTCCTTCAAGAGCCATCCAAAGCAAGCATTGTAAAGTGTTCTTTACGTGTATTTCGTATTTGTCTTTATATTCAAAGATTGGGCAATTACAATTGGAAAATCAAGTTTTGAGGGCAAAACTTGAAAAATTAGAGAAGACCCTTAAGAAAATGCAAAATCAAATACAAGGGTCAAATAGTCAAAATTTAGGATCAAAGAGTCAAAGTCTAGGGTCTAGGAGGCAAGGTCCACCTAAGGGCAAGAAAGGTTTCGGTCACAAACCTAAGCCCAAGGAGACCTACCATAGTGTTCTATTCGATTATGGAGCACAACCTTGGTCTAGGAAAACCAAGGTTAATAGGGAAGTCATCCCTAAGGTTGACCATGGCAAGTGATTAGTGGCTAAGGTTTCGAAGAAATTTAAGGAAGCCACGAAGAAGGTTACAAGGGGAGTTACCCCTAGAGTTAACCTAGGTAAGACCCAAATGACCAAGGCTTCTAAGCCTAGAAGAGTCACTAGGAGGGTATCTAGGGAAGTTATCCCTAAGAAATACCTAGTAAACCCAAGGAGCTCCAATAGGTATTGGGTTCCTAGGAGCGTGATCGATTCACACTAAAAGGGTTAGAATGTGTCAACCTTGATTGGATGGGTAGTTAACCATAGCAAAGTTGACACTTTAGGACATTTTTAAGGTTATTGGTACCTTAGAAATAAGTTTGATTTTATATCCTAAAGGATTTTAGGAAGTGCCAATATATTTTGAGATCTATGAAAAATTGATTAAATTGGCACAATTAGGTCTTAGAAGTCATGGTGTACCATTTTGGATTTTTTGTACACTTGGGAGAAGAGTGTTATTATGGCAAAATGAACTTAATCCTAAAAAATGACAACTAATATTAAAAATTAGGTATTCTTATGCCTTATATTTTATTTTTCCATGCCTTTATTGTCATATACCATATCATGACATCATATCTCATCTTTATCATATAAATGTCATGATTATGTTTTGGTTATTTAATAGTGTCATGTTATGCTTAAGTTAGAATCACATGTCATGACATTATGATTATTGGCACATGCTTATTTATGTTATCATTTATATTATAATCATCATTCATGCATTAATCAAAATTGTGTTAAGGACAATGACATGATTTGAAGTCCCATGCATAAGGGAGTCAAATAGTATTGCCTAGAAAAAAACATGAAAACCTAAATAACCAAAATCCACATCTCACAAAAACACTTGACTTGTATGTGTTTCATACACTTAGATACAAGTGAGATATTAGGAAAAGGAATTAAAGTTTTTAAAATCATTTCAAAATCATTTTGAAAATCTTAGTGAAGTCTATCTTTTGATAGCAATCACCATTGAAGGAGGTGATACAAAGTAAGGTTAAACATTGAAAATTTCAAAGGTTTTGAACTTTGTGTAAATCTCACTATTTTATGGGTATTTTATTTTCTAAATATTTTTCACCCATAATGTTTGACATAAGTATTATACATATGAAATTTCATGATTTTTCGCATTATGTATAATTACTTATATTTTTTCGAAAATCATTTCTGAAATTGAATTTTTGCATTTGCAGAAATCAGTTGACTGCTGCTTAGGGCAGTCAATTGGAGTCAAAGGAAGTCGACTGATGCCTGACAGAGTCGATTGCCAATGTTGATTTCGGGTAAACAAGAATGTTTAGCCCATGTTTCAGGTATGTTAGACTATCCTAACTGCTCCTAACCCTAGGATATGCTTTGGAAAGCATTATAAAGGGTGAAAATCCATTGGATATGGATTAGGAGAGTTGTTTGGGTGATGTATCAATTTTAAGGTGTTTGAAAGCTCAAGGTTGAACTTTTTTCCTCAATTTTGAGTGTTTAGTGTTCCTATAGGCTTAGAGACTCTCCAAGGACATTGTTGGTGCAATGGTTAAGGGGGAGCAAGCTTTTAGGGGGAGGTTATCCATCATTGGATGATGTATGTGTTCTTCCTCATAAGGGGGAGAATTGGGAGAAAGTTTAGAGTTTGAGGATTGCCTTTCTTTAGTGATATGTGACTTATCACTAGGAAGAGTAAAGACATCCTAGATGTTTTTGGACCAAGGGGGAGATTGTAAGATCTCATTGGAATATGAGACATTGACACTATTGGGGAGAACCTTTTTGATGTATGTCAAAAAGGGGGAGAATTAAGAGAATTTTAGAATTCCGAATTTGAAAAATTGGGAGGATTGATTTGAGTTAGTGTTCTAACTCAAAGGTATTTGGTTTTTGTCAAACATCAAAAAGGGGGAGATTGTTGGTGCAATCGACCCAGGTCATGATTGACCAGACTCGAGTTTAACTCGAGTAGTGATTTGATGTTTGACGATGAGTTGACTATTATTTGATATTAGGTTGACTATATGGTTGACATGGGATTAACCATATGATGGAGAAGTCAAAGTGGGACACTTGGCATGGAAAGTCCAAGCATGGGTCTTGGCAACGGTAAAGTCCAAGTCTTGAGTACTTGGCATGGAAAGTCCAAGCATGAGTCTTGGCAAGGGAAAGTCCAAGCTTGAGTCTTGGCATTTGGAAAGTTCAACATAGAGTTGGCAAGGAAAGTCCAAGGGTGTAGTCTTGGCGACGTAAGTCCAAGTGTATAGTCTTGGCGGTGAAAGTCCAAGTCATGGGTACTTGGCATTTGGGTTGTCCAAGGTTTGATATTGGCGCCGTAAAGACCAAGGGTGGAGTCTTGGCAGCATAAGTCCAATGGTTTGGTGACATAGAGTCCAAGCGTATGTCTTGGTAGCGTAAGCCCAAATGTGTCTTGGCGGTATAGACCATATTAGCATGACAATAGCTGATGGAAACACCTAAAGGTTAGTGTATAGATGAACAAGTCATGGATGACTTTGAGGGATTTGATAGGCGTGAGGCTGATGGAGGTGGCTAGAAGGCTTAGATCTAGGCTAAGGGTGGTCTAGCAAGTATGAGGGCATCATACTTAAGGTTAAACCTCATGTTTGAGGTTTATCAGTTAACTAGGGTTATGAACCAGTTGACTGACCTAGTGTTTTGACACTTAGTAGCTGAGTCAACTTGGATCAGTTGACTGGGATTATGGCAGTCGACTGATGGGATTTGACTGCGCGCAGTCGACTGGCCTAACAATCGACTGATGTTGAGGAAACGCCACAGACATGAGGCAGGCTCAACTAGCGACTCGACTGCCTGTGCATCAGTCGACTGCTAGGGTTTGACAGTCGATCGATGGTCTATCCATTGCAACCTTTCTGATGAGGATTAAGTCATTGTATTACAATGGCTACAGGAGTAGTCGACTGATGGTCGCGAGCAGTCGACTGCTAGGCGGAATCTAGACCGAGTTGCGGCTTTAAAGGGAACTGGAAGGGAATGTTTTGGCAGCAATTTCTTGGGCAATTTGGACCGATTTGCTGGTGTAAATCAGAGTCTTCAAATGCAGTTCAAGCAATCAAATAGGCAAGCATCCAAAGCAATTATTGTAAAATTTTCTTTACGTTGTTTTGTGTATTTCATTTGTAATTGCTTGTATTTCCTTGTTTTACTTGTGTAATTATTGTAAGAGGTTTCTCCACCTCCAGTGTGTCACCGAGAAGGAGTGTTTTTTTATCAGTCGTGGTGTATGCATTACTAGAGCCCATTCGAGCTCAATCCGTCGAGTAGGAACCCTAAGGTTCCGAGCCATGTTATATCGATTGTATAATTATGTGCTTGTGTTTTTGTTATTGCTTTATTATCTTTATTTCCGCTGCACATAACAAGTGTTGTCGACGATCAAGCACAAACAAATTCCATCGAGCAACGAACGCGCCATTCACCCCCCTCTAGCACTCATCAAAGTTCCTACATTAGGCTCGTGAAATATCTTTACAATATGCTTATCAAAAACTTGAGAGAGAACTACAAGCTTCCTACATAAAAGCACAAGTAGACTAAGCAGAACTTTCAACCTTCGATTCCAAACAACCTACTTACAGAATAATGATAACGAGCGCAGCGACGACGAATCACTACTATCAATTTAATTACCAAACCCTCTCTATGCCAAAATAGCACAGAGAATGGCACAGATCATTTCCCACGGAAGGCAACAGTGAAAGTCGGCTCTAGAGTAAAAGTTTTTCTTAATAGGATGGGGGTTTGGATTTGAGGATTATGCAGCTACACAAGATAATAAGAATTAAAGAAATAAACTATAACAATGAAGGTAAATTATGCAACTAACAATTAAATGCCCTTGAAGTAAAGGTTATTCTAAGAAGCAATTCATCAAACACCAAGAATGCAAAATAACTAACAACTACACAACTAAAAATTCATCCTATTTCAAATGTAAAGGAATTGACAACTATAAAGTAAATTTAACAAGAAACAAAATGAATTAAATGATCATCCCACTGAGATATGCTCGAATAATGGACAAAATACTCCAACTATATTCGACGGAGCTCATTTGAGTCTCCGAAGCGAAATGAATGGCGAAGATGATGCAAACTCCCAAATCTAGAAGCTTGGTGGTGGCTCCTTGCTCTCCCAAATCCAGTGAAGCTTGGACGATGTTGTCGTGGTGGAACTCCTCCGTGAATCCACAAGAGGAGGCGATGGTCGGCTGGAAGGTGGAGAACGTCATCGGATTCTTCCGATGGAGTGGTTCTTCGTCGAATCTGATGAAGAAAGGGCGATGGAGAGTTGTGTCAGCGTGTGCTAGGGCTCAAAAGTAGAGAAGATGCCCTAAAAACCCCTAAAAAATCATTTTATAGCCGCCTAAACGAGGGGTTTTCACTGCGACACGGTCATGCCAAAAAGACACAGTTGGTCGTGCTTCATTCTAACCTCTTTCTTCCCATGGCTGCTACAATACCGCTGCTACAGTACTTTTGCTACAGTACTTTGCTACAATAAAATGCCCTATTTTCACTTGACATCCCCTACAAAAATAAAGTATACAACAATTAGTGCTAAGGACATCAAATTAGCATATGTTTGCATTAAAGTGCTAAATTAATCTAATGCTCGTAATACATGATAAATACGATGAATTAAGCATACGAGTGGATTAAAATGTTTAGGAATGAATCAAAATAATGCATCAAAATATGAGTTATCAATTCCTTCATGCTTATTCTTGCACGTCCCGGGCAAGTATAAAAAATGACGAATAATCAAATCCATTTTCTCCAAGTAATTCCTCCTAATATCATGAAAATCAAAAAAGGTAGTTAGGGTTGTCAATCCACAAAAATCACGACATTGATGCACTTAGTTCTTGCATTAGTTAACAAGTATGGTGGCTTCAATAAATCCTAAATAGACCAAGAATGATAAACCTTACCGGATCAATAAATGTGGCTCTCATTCTCATAAGCATTGCAAAGGTAGAGCTCACTCAAAGCTACTCAAGAGGTTACACTACTATATGCTTGCTTATTTCCTATTCTTCACCACTTCAACCACATGAATGCATGATTTAGAAGGACTTTCAATAATTGCAATGAAGAGCAAGCACAAGATATAAGAATGACACAAATATAGGAATAGAAAGCAATGAAGAATGACACTAACATCAAGAATTTTTTCCTCTTTTTTTTGAATCAGTTTTTTTTCATGACGTGTTCTTTTCTTAATGGCCTTTCAATGCAAATACACACTCACAGGTAAATAAAACATGGCTCAACCATGGTGATCAAGCATGGTTCACTCATGGACCATTTAAATCTAGCCTTTCTACAATAAATTCTCAACTATAACTCTCCCAATCATTTTCTCCCCCACACTTAAATTTGACTGTCTTGGGCAAATAATCCAACATGATAAAGTTCAATTGTACCCACATGATTAAGAATGACAAGACATATCATAGAAGAAGGAGAAATGATAAAGGACAAGCAATGTCTATCTACATGGAAGAGTATATTCATTAGTAGCGCATGTATCAACAAAAGTATCAATAAGGAAAAACAAGGTGGCCTTCATCATAATCATGTAACTTATGGTAATGTGGTTTCGATAAGGAGCAGAGCAAGTTCTAAAGTGTTAACAAGAATGAGTGCTACCCACATACAAGGAGAATAATAATCATGAAGGCTCAAATCCTCACTAGGTGTATGAAATAATCAAGCTTAGTCTATTAAAATAAAATTCAACACCACACAAGTAACCAAATGCAATCAATATAGTCAATCCTATCAAATCAATCTCCAGGTTTGACAACCAAACTTAACTAGCTTTTATGACATCCAAGACTCGGTTAAGAATGCTTACAAAATTGAACTTGATATCCGATAAAACCCAAGAATCGATTATTCAAACTCACGAAAGAAACAAAACTGCTTAATAGAACTACCAAAGGAAAGTGTGTATGTACAAAAGGAAGGGGTGAAAAGGAACAAACTCCCTTCAAATCGGGTAAATGGCGTCGGTAAATGTTGCTGCCTCCTCCATTATTCCTTGCAGACTTTCATGAAATTGTTTAAGTATATGCCCGTTGACTTTGAATGTTTTTCCCCAAGTAGAATCCTGTATCTCAATGACACCATACGGGAAAACATTAATAATAATGAATGGACCTTCTCATTTAGACTTTAACTTACCTGCAGACCATTTGAATTTGGAATTGTACATTAACACCTTCTCTCCAGCATGAAAGTTCTTGCGTAAAATATGTTTGTCATGGAAAGCCTTTGTCTTTTCTTTGTTGGTGAGGGAGTTCTCGTACGCTTCCAACTTCAATTCCTCCAATTCCTACAATTGCAGTTTCCTTTTACAACCAGCTTCTTCCAAGCTCATATTTCACGCTTTCATGACCCAATATGCTTTGTGTTCACCTCTACTAGTAAATGACAAGCCTTTACAAATACAATCCGATAGGGAGACATTCCAATTGGAGTCTTGTAAGCGGTCTGGTAGGCCCATAATGCATCAATACATCTTTTGCTCCAATCCTTCCTATCCGATCGTACTGTCTTCTCCAAAATTAATTTAATCTCTCTATTCAAAATTTCATCCTGGCCATTTGTCTGAGGGTGGTATAGGGTGGACACCTTGTGTACTACGCCGTAGCTGCTTAAGAGTGCCTTCAAGTGTTGATTGCAAAAGTGGGACCCTTGATAGCTAATGATTGCCCTGGGTACCCCAAACCTGCAAAATATTTGTGACCTGATAAAATCTGCAACAACTACAGCATCATAAGTCTTGGTGGGGATAGCCTCCACCCATTTAGAAACATAATCAACAGCTAGCAGGATGTAAATAAAGTCGAATGAACTAGGAAAAGGATCCATAAAATCAATACCTCACACATCAAAAAATTCACAAAACAAAATTGGTTGTTGGGGCCTTTTATTCCTCTGGCCTAAAGTCCCTATCCATTGACAACGGTCACAAGTTTTGAAAAATAAAAATGCATCCCGAAATAAAGTAGGCCAATATAATCTTGCATCTAATACTTTCCTAGATGTACGTTGGGGACCGAAATGACCCCCATATGCAAGTGATTGACAAAAGGAAAGTACAGAGTGAAACTCATCATCAGAAATGCATCTCCTAACTACTTGGTCATTATAAAATTTCCACAGATAAGGCTCATCCCACACATAATATTTTGCATCACTTTTTAGTTTTGCACCTTGTCCCTTAGAGAACTGTGTAGGAAAAACACGAGCAACCAAGTAGTAAACAAGATCTGTGTACCATGGCATCTTACCTTGCAGCTGTAAAAGCTGCTCCTCAGGAAATGAATCTCTGATTGGTGATTGGCTACTAGGTTCTCTCTACCACTCCTATCGTGTATCTCCACGTCGAATTCTTAGAGCAGAAGCATCCATCGTATCAATCTTGTCTTTGCATCTTGCTTCTTTAGTAGGTTCCTGATAGCTGCATGATCAGAAAAAACGATCACATGAGAACATAGAAGATAAGATCTAAATTTATCCAAAGCAAAAAACAATAGAAAAAAATTCTTTTTCTGTTGTTGTGTAGTTGGCTTGTGTTGAATCCAGAGTCTTCGATGCATAGCATATGACATGTGTTGCTCCACCCACTCTTTGAGCTAGAACCGCTCCTACTGCATGATTCAAAGCATTGCACATCACCTCGAATGGCAGAGTCTAGTCTGGTGGTCATATAATCGGAGTTGAGGTAAGAGCACTCTTCAACTGGTCAAACACATCCATATAATGTTGATCAAAATTGAACTCCACATCTTTTTGTAGCAATCTGGACAATGGAAGGGCAATATTATTGAAATTTATGATGAACCGCCTGTAGAAACCTGCATGTCTAAGAAAAGAACACACTTCTTGCACGCATGCGGGGTAAAATAACAAAGAAATACTATCGATTTCCACAGTATCTACTTCAATACCCTTCCTAGAGACTATATGACCTAAAACTATTCCCTGTGTAACCATGAAATGACATTTTTCAAAATTTAATACTAGGTCAGTCTCTATACACCTATGCAAGACTCGTGACAAACTTTCCAAACATGTATCAAATGAGGTGCCATACACAGTGAAATCATCCATGAAAACTTCCATGCAATGCTCTAATAGATCAGAAAAAATGCTTACCATACACCGCTGGAAGGTACCTGGAGCATTGCAGAGCCCAAATGGCATATGTCAGTATGCGAAAGTTCTGAATGAGCATGTGAAGGTAGTATTTTCCTGATCCTTTGGCGCTATGGGAATATGAAAATAGCCTGTGTAGCCATCCAAGAAGCAATAATAGGACTTCCCTGCAAGTCTCTCCAACATCTGATTAATAAATGGCAGAAGGCGGGCGGTAGTGATCATTGCTGGTGGCCTAGTTCAGCTTGCGATAATCAATACAAACTCTCCATGCATTATGCGGTCGTGTGGGGATCATCTCATCATGTCGGTTCACTACCATGGTGATATCGAACTTCTTTGGCACCACATGCATGGGACTGACACACTGACTGTCGGAGATGGGGTATCTGATACCAGCTTGAAGAAGCTTGGTTATCTCTATCTTGACAACCTCTGATATAAGTGGGTTCAGTCTACGCTGTGGTTGCCTCACTGGCCTCATGCCATCCTCTAAGAAAATCCGGTGCATACACAATGTAGGGCTAATACCGGGTACATCATCAATCGTCCACCTGATGACTTTCTGATGTTGCTTGAGAAGATCTAGCAGATGTTGCTCTTGCTCTAGCTCTAGATCTCGAGCAATAATGATAGGTCTCTGCTCGTCTTCACCTAAGTATGCATACATAAGGTGCTCAGGCAACGACTTCAATTCTATTCTAGGTGGCTGAACAGTCATCGGAAGCAATCTTTCTGATCCTGCTTCCACTATAGATATCTCTGTTTCCTTAGCAAAAATAGACTCATAGAGTAAATCTAAGCCACAAACATCATCCTTTGCATCACCTGCATCACAACCAATGTCTCCCAATAAAATATCTAAACTATCAAACAAGCTCACCCAATCTTTGTCAAAATGCTCAGCCTCCTCGCAATCTAACTCATCTAGCACGTCTATGCTCAAGAGTGAAAGATCCTCAGGGGGATATCTTATCACATCTGGAATGCTGAACTGAACAACTGTGTCTCCAAACTCCATTGTAAGCATTCTTGCATATACGTCGATTTTTTTCCTTGTAGTCTTCAGGAACGATCATCCAAGAACAGTGGAGGTTGGCCTGAAGCTGCATCCCCCTCCATATCCAAAATATAGAAATCCACTAGAAAATTAACTCTTTTACCTTGACTAATACATCTCCTATCACTCCTACTGGATGTGCAAAACTGCGGTTGGCCAACTGTATAACAACTCCGGTGGACTGCAGTGGACCAATACCAAGTGCCTGAAAAATAGACTTTGGCATAACAATAATGGAAGCTCCTAGGTCTAGCATAGCATCTCCAAAAGTGTTGTCTCCAATCACACATGGCACAGTAAATGCTCTAGGATCCTTGCACTTATGAGGTATTGGCTGAATCATACTTGATACATTCTTCCCCATGCTGACCAACTCATTCCCCTTAACCTTCCTCTTATGAATGAACAGATCCTTCAGAAACTTGGCATATTTTGGGATGTGCTTGATGACTCTCAACAATGGAATGTTCACTTCCACCTTACTAAATGTGTCCACAAGCTCCTGAAGTTCCTCTGCCTTGTCTGCATTAGTGTTTCTTCTGTTGGGATGTATACTGAAAGTCTAGCCTTTGTATGAACATCTTCATTTTGAAATAAGAATCACATGATCATTGTTTGCATTTTATATTTATGCATATTGTCTGATACTTTACATTGTAGGTAACATGGTGTCTGGTGTCGTACAGAAGATCATGTTATCAGTTCCTTGTAGAGTATAAGTAGAGGCTCAAAACCAATATGGTTTTGGACAAACCATTGGCATGGTTATAGCGTAATTTGGTATTGGTTTATCTTGACCATAGAATTACACTAGTACACTTTGTGTGTATTGAGCAGGACCGATTCATAGGTGATTCAATTTATACTGACTATATAATTGAATCAGACCTCAGATATTATGGTGTACATGATCTTAATCCCAATATAATAATAGGCATATGCACTTAGTATTTATTTCTTTGATTTACCAATGGGCGAGATTTATGTGTTAAATCGATAGGCCTGGTAAGTTGGGAAATAATATTATTTACATGGTGTGCCATTGATTATAGGAGGAAAGCATTAGGATGATGATGTCCCCATGAGGAGCTCATAAAATTCATCATGTAAATCCTGCAGGTGGACTTGGTCCAACATGATGATAAGGATGAGTGGTACTACTTATGAAGTTAGATATTATTTAATTAAATTATCAGTAATTTAATTAATTAATGGACATTCAATTTCTTAAATACTAGGAGATATTTTGTACAAATAATATGTGGAGCCCATATTAAATTATGTGGGTTGGTGAGATAGATCAATGATGATCCTCTAGTGGAATGGATCATCATTAATGGATTGGGTTATATGTGGTTTGGATCCATTGGGTGGCCAAGATCCAACTCCTCCTCATGGTCTCTATTGTAGCCTATTATAAATACCTCATGAATCCTAGATCTATATAAGAGGTGGAGAGGCTTGGGCGGCAACAAGTTCTAGGGTTTGCTTCTTGAGGCCAGTGGCAAGGGAGTTGTGCTAGGGTTTGGTGTTTGCTTCTCCTAGGGTCGGTGGCAACTTGTGCTAGAGTTGTCTTTTGCTTCTCCTAAGGTCGGTGCTCCTTCACCCTCTCCCTAAGGCCGACAACTCTTCCTCTCCCTCTCGTAGGGCCGACATCAACAAATCTCCTCTCCTCTCCTAGGGCCGATGGACACCAACCCTTGAAGCCTTGGTGGTCGGCACAAGCAAGGAGAAGAGGAGGCTTTGTGTTCGACACAAGATAGGAGAAGAAGGGAGGGTTTTCTTCCTTGTTCGGAACGAGCAAAGAAGGGAAGATTCGTGATCTAGGAGGCTTAAATTCTTGGAAAATCGTCGCCCACACGACATCCAAGAAGAGGATAGAAATACAATAGAAGATCAAGAGGAAAAAAAAGAGGTATAATCTTGTTTAATACTGATTCTAGTACTTTTGTATTTTGCATGTTATTGATTGACATGGACCACGATGATATACACAAAAATCAGTGATCCATTCATCATCTATTCCGCAGCTAATTGAGGAAAAGAGTTAGGTTGCTTGAACAACAAGTTTGTTCAAGCGACCACTCAAATCAAATAGCACGATGATGAATCGGTTGCTTGGGTTATCTATCTCCATCCGAATTAGTTTTAATTAATGAAATTTTAATCTGGGGATGTGAGACAGGATCGCCATGCACAAGCGACCGAAGTGAAGAAGTGAAACGCGACTTTCACTTCAAGTGGTATCAGAGCCACGGTTTTCGATTTTGTGTGTTTTGGATTCGGTTACTTTCACGCATTTATCATATATTGTTTATGTCGGATAATAGTAGGATGTGCGTAAGCTAACTTTTTTGCTTGTAGGCATAAGATCCAACTATTATAGCTGTGTGGATGTATGTGATTGTGTGTGTGTGATTGTAATTAATTGTTTGAATCCTCGGGGTTGACGAGGCTAATTAGTATTTAATTTTTGTAATTAAATACGACACTATTTAGCCTCTCATTTTAATTTACTTTCGATCTAGTTATGTTTTACACTCCTTTGTTGAGTATAGGATCGATGAATGTAAATTAAAATAGTTTATCTCGGCTCGGATCCCCTTGTGGCTTGCGCATGGTAAAGGGAGGAGTGGACGAGGTGGCGACATGACGGGAAGCATATTGGAAAACAAAAGTCATAATAGTTGGATTTTTTTTTCATATTTATTGCTTATTGTTTGATATGCATGTTGTGTGTGTTTGAAAATTCCTCAATTTTAAATTACTAAGTGGGAGAGGGATATTTTTTAATTCCCGGGCCTCCATTATAATTTGACATGTGATGCAAACAAACTTGCATGTTCACTCTGAGTGCCTTCCTCAATATCGAATGAGTTTATTTTGCAGATCACTAGGTTAAATATGGTTATAGGAAATTATTTAGGAGCGTGTGTACTTCCCCATCAGAAGACACATAATCCGAGGTAATTGCCTTAGTACCCGGAAATGGTAAACACTTAGATGCAAATAAAAGTATCCTCCCCATCGGAGTCACTGATTTTATTTGTAGGACCAAAGAAGAACCAACTATTAATTTTATTTGTCAAAAAGTAAGGTTGACAGAATAATAAAACTAATGGGTAAAACCTCCCCTTACAAATGTAGAATTCGTATACGTCCACACTATCGTGGCATACGATATTCTCGGTGTTTTGAGGTGCTGGTTGATTTTAAAATTTTATTGTTTGAGGAATCAATAAATTTTTAAAATCTAATGTTTTGATCATTGTGATTCTTAGGTTTTACAAAATGGCTTTCAACCCACTTGCTGTGATTTTGAAAGAAAACAAACTTACTGGACCTAACTATGTTGATTGGAAACGGAATCTGGACATTGTCTTGACTGCTGAGGAGTACAAATATGTACTCTTCGAAGAATGTCATCCTAAGCCTACAGATGATTCTAGTGAAAAGGAGAAAGAGAGTTATAGGAAGTGAATTAAGGCAGATGAGATGACACGGTGTTACATTTTGGCTTCTATGTCAAAAGTATTGCAACATCAGCATCAGGCCATGACTACTGCCTATGACATGATGCTCAATCTCAAGGAACTTTTCGAACACCAAAATCGGACTGCTAGGCAGGAAGCTATGAGGAACTTGATGACGACCACCATGATTGAGGGAACACCCGTGAGGGATCATGTTCTAAAGATGATGGTTCATTTGAATCAGCTGGAAGTCCTTGGAGCGGAGATCGATGGGGAAACCCAGATATCATTCTCCAATCTCTACCTAGAAGTTTTGAGCAGTTTAGCCTGAATTACAACATGAATAAGTGGTTGTATTGGTTGGCGGAGCTTCTGACAGAACTCCAAGCGGCAGAGGGGTTTTTTCATCAGAGTGCTCAAGCTATGGTTGCTCAAAAGGTTTCTACTTCTAAGCAGAAAGGCAAGAAGAAGAAGAAATAAGGTGTAGCAAAGATGGGGGCAGGATCTCAAGCAGGAGTGAAGAAGCCGAAAGGCAAGTGCTTCACTTGCAAGCAGACTGAAAATTGGAAGGAAGACTGTCCCAACCGTAAACAAAACAAAGGTATATCTTTTAGTTTAGTCGTTGAAACATGTTTAGTAGTGTTATCTACCGGTACTTGGTGTGTAGATACGAGAGCCACTGATAATGTCTGCAATTCTTTGTAGGGGCTCCAAGAAACCAGACGACTAGCTGAGGGAGAGATTACCGTCTACATGGGCAATGCTACGAAGGTGCCGGCTATTGCAGTGGGATATGTTTATTTATCTTTTGATAGGAATAAAACTTTGGTTCTGAGAAATTGCCTTTATGCACTATCATTTAGAAAGAATTTGATTTCAGTTTCTAAATTGTTTATGGATGGGTATTATATTTCTTTTAATGACAGAGTTGTAATAAAAAGGAATAGGGAGATTATCTGTTCTGGTGCATTGGTAGGAAATTTATACACTCTTGAACCAAAAACTCCCATGATGTAAATAGAAATAAATAACTCATCTTCTAAATCTAATAAGAGAAAGGATCCTTTGAACATGAACCAAATATATCTTTGGCATCTAAGGTTAGGTCATATTAACCTGAGTAGAATTCAAAGGTTGATAGCTGATGGACCTTTGGGTTCATTGGTGGTGGAAGATTTCCCAACCTGCGAAACTTGCTTGGAAGGTAAAATGACAAAGAGGCCTTTTAAGGCCAAGGGGTATAGAGCAAAAGATGTGTTGGAATTCGTTCATTCTGATTTGTGTCGTCCTATGTCTATCAAGGCTAGAGGTGGTTTTGAATATTTCGTCTCTTTTATAGACGATTATTCAAGATATGAATACATTTACTTGATGCGCCGCAAGTCTGAATGTTTTGACAGGTTCAAAGAATTCAAGGCAAATATGGAGAAACATCAAGGTAAAAGTATCAAGACACTACGATCTGATCGTGGAGGTGAGTACCTCTTGGAAGAGTTTAGGAGTTACATATCAGTGGTTGAGATTCAATCCCAACTGTCTGCACCTGGTACACCCCAGCAGAATGGTGTGGCGAAGCGAAGGAATATGACTCTTATGGAGATTGTTAGGTCGATGATGAGTTATTCTGAATTAGTAGATTCATTCTGGGGGTGTTCTTTGGAAACGACAGTGTATATTCTGAAGTTGGTACCATCTAAATCAGTACCTTCTACTCCCATAGAATTGTGGACTGGGCGAAAGCCTAGTCTGAAACATATTCGAATTTGGGGTAGTCCAGCACAAGTGCTGAAGGGAGATGCTGGTAAGTTAGAATCTCGTATAGAAGTGCGCTTGTTCATAGGCTATCCCAGAGGAACGAAAGGTGGTTTGTTATATAGTCCTAGAGATCAAAGGGTGATCGTTAGCACGAATGCCCAATTTTTAGAGGAAGACTATGTGATGAACCATAAGCCCATGAGCAAGATTGCTCTGGAGGAATTAAGAGGGGAAGTCACTATTTCAGTACCAATGGTATAAGAGGACATACCACGAGTGACTGCACCGTGTGTCACAGAGGATACATAGGTAATACCTCGTCATAGAGGGAGGGTTGTTAGATAACCTGATAGATTTATTTTCTCTAGAGAATCTTCTGATTTGGTCCCTGGCGAACATGAACCTGATCCCTGAACATATGATGAGGCAATCCAAGATAAAGATGCAGTATCTTGGCAAAGGGTGATGAATTTGTAGGGATGTATACTGAAAAGTGATTTGGTATTGGTTTGTCTAGATCATGGAATCACACTAGTGCAGTTTGTGTATTGAGCAGGACTGACATAGAGGTGATTCGATTTATTGCTGATTACATAATCGAATCAGACCTCAGATATTATTTTGTACATGCTCTTAATCTCGATATAATAACGGGCACATATACTTAGTAGTCATCTCTTTGATTTACCAATGGGTGAGATTTATAGATTAAATCGATAGGCTCGGTAAGTTGGGAGATGATATTATTTATATGGTGTGTCGTTGATTATAGGAGGAAACCGTGTCCTATATATTAGGATGATGATGTCCCCTTGAGGAGCTCATAAGGTTCATCATGTAAACCCTGCAGGTGGACTTGGTCCGACATGATGAAAAGGTTGAGTGGTACTACACAAGGAGTTAGATGTTGATTAATTAATGGTCAGTAAATTAATTAATCGACGGACATTCTAGAGCTTAAACACGGAGAGAAAATGTACAAATAATATATGGAGCCCATATTATCATATGGGGGTTGGTGAGGCAGATCGATGATGATCCTTTAGTGGATTGGATTATCATTAGTGGATCGGACTTTATGTGGGCTTGATCCATGAGTGGCCAAGATCCAACTCCTCCTCACGGTCCCTAATGTAGCCTATTAACACCTCATGAAGCTTAGATCCAATGGATGAAAACAAAACTCTAGATCCAAAGGTAGAGATTAAATCTCTAGATCCGACGGTTGAGATTAAATCTCTAGATCCGACGGTTGAGATTAAATCCCTAGAACCAATGGAGGAGATTAAATCATGGCTTGAGCCCAACTCTATAAATAGAGATCATGAAGTGGGCGGCAAGATAGAGCATGGCTTAAGGGGATTAGGGTTTGCTTCCTTTGGAGGCTAGGAATCCTAGTTGGTTTAGGATTTGGTTTGGGTGGCTAGGGTTTTGGGAGCTATGGGTGGGCAGCAACTCAAGGAGGAGTTTTTCTTCTTCCTCCTAAGGTGTGGCCGGTTCCTTCCATCTTCCCTCTACCTTGGCTTGTGCTCATCCTAATCTTCTTCCCCACTTCCATGGCTGACCATAAGGAGAGCTAGGATTAGGGTTTGGAGGCTTAGGGTTTAGGAGGCTTGGGTGGCACCAAATAAGGAAGTAGTTTGCTTTCTTCTTCCTCTCCTTTGGTGGTCGGCACCCACAGCCCTTTCCCAGCCCTTGGCCGACATCCAAAGACACCTTCTCCTTAGGTGGTGGAAACTGTTAGTAATATATGAGAGATGTCCTAAGGCAATCGCCTTATGTATGAACCATTTATATGATAAATGAAGATTCACTATTTGACTATACATGGTTTCATGTATTTGATTGGATCTTAAACTCATTTACTGAATGTCCGCGATACGACTCACAACATGAGAGAATTTGTGATTGGATCACAACTAGTGAGTGTCTCTACATGTGTAATTGTGATGTATCGAAATTATCCCTAGTCGATGAATTGATGGATTTGGACACCATTGATTCTATCGAGACTAGCACGAGGTATACTCCTTGGTGTATCCAAGCAGCTGATTCTAATTGGCTGGAGACATTGTGATGTCTGGAGTTAATCATGGATGCTAGTTATGGTAACTAGTTCGTTGGAGTGACCAGCCGTAAGACTTCATATGGTTCTCTGCATATATAGATATGTCAATGAAGTTCTTACTGTAGCTTAAGTGCGATGTTCCTTTGACTTGCGGTATTCAAGTCATCTTGATTATGGAGACTTATGCTTTGACATCTTAAGCAAGCATCTCTGAGGAGATGTGGACCCGGGATGATTGGGTATAAGTCGAAGTGATCGAAGGTGTTTGAATAGCCTATAAAGGATTCACCACTCCTTGCGAGGAGATGTATACCCATGGCCTCTCGTCGGATTGTTACTAAAGTCTTTGGCCAAAGCATTACATGTTTAGAGTAAGGTACTCTTCGATACATGTGCAGTAACTAGAATCCGTAGGACGAGGAAATGATACTTGGGCTAGGTATGACATAGTCAGCCTAGTGGGGACTGACACTATAGACCATGTCCTGAACAAAGTGAGTATAAGATGAGTGAAGGGAATGGGGCACGATTCATTCGAGCTGCTGAAGGGTTTCAGAAATAGTTCTGGATCAACCGTTGATCTTTTCGGTTAATTGGGGATCATGATGTACTACTAGGTGCCACTCATGATCGTTCTATAATTAATGGTTAATTATAGACGGCCAACATAAACCGAGAACCTATTTGGTCACACGCACAACGAGCGTAATCCGAAGGATTTAAAACGAGCTTGAGAATGGGATTCTCAGACCGAGAGAAACT
The DNA here is from genome assembly GCA_025175895.1 of Wurfbainia villosa. NCBI lineage: Eukaryota > Viridiplantae > Streptophyta > Magnoliopsida > Zingiberales > Zingiberaceae > Wurfbainia > Wurfbainia villosa. Next base: position 58,692,461 of record CM045986.1, on the reverse strand, counting down.
AGGTTTGGTTGGACCAAACGTGGAGCGAGCATGAAATCTTTTCAGTCGCAATGAAAGCGTGGATGGGTCGTGTCTTGTGAAGACATAATGGATGAACCAAAATGGTTTGGTTCTAATCCAATGGAGGAGAATAAACCAAAGGGTTTGGTTTATTTTAAACGAATGAACCAAAGTTGGTTCGGTTCGTTTTAACTTAAAATAAACCATCATGGTTTGGTTTATTTTAACTTAAATTAATGGAGCGGGTTAACGAGCCTTATGGTTATGATCCGATAACCATTAAGAGAATTTGTTCTCTATAAAATAGGGCTTAAGGGTTTTTGTTAAACCCAAATTGAGGCAACCCTAGTTTTGGCCGCCCCCTCCTCTCCTTGGAGAAGTCGGCGCCAACACCTCCCTTTGCCGCCGCCCACCATCAAGCTCCTTGAACCGGCGTCCAGTTGCCGTCTTCTCCACTTGCCGGCGTCGAGCTGCTTCCAGAGGAGCTCCGGTGATCTCCCTTGGGTTCGGTAATAAGGTGAGCTTCCACCTTTCCTTTTTGGCCGGCCCTACTCCTCCACCAAAGCTGTCCAGTTTTCTGGACAGCTTGTTTCCCTCTTGTCAGAGCATCGTTTGGACGACGTTTGGAGCTCCGACAGCGGTAGCCTTGCCGGGGCTTCGATCTCCAGTAATCCTCATAGGTGGAGGACGAAGGATTAGTCAAACGGTTGACGAATACCTCTCCGGAGAAGCGAGTTTTGAGGACTCATTTTTGGATCCGAATTTGGATTCGGATTGTGATCTTCTCTCGATCACATCGTCTTCAACACGAGGCTAGTAACCTATACGAAGACGAAGCTCGTGACTTAGTGAATTCATCCCGAAGATACTCAGCATGGATACGGATCGAGACGATTCTAGCGAGGATCGTTCCGGTTGATATCGTTCCCGCTACACGTGATACGTAAGGTATACGTAGTTAAATTTCCTTTTATTGCAAAATTTAAATTTACAGTTATGTCTACACATGTTGTACTATGCATGCGTGTGATGTGTGTGTTATAATAAATGTAGATTTATTATTTTATTTCTTTCGCTGTGCTCATGTTTATGAAATATGTTCGAACACACACTCGCCGCGGTGCCGGAAACCCAACAGTGGTATCAGAGCCCAGGTTGTATTTCGACATAATCGTAAAATTATTTTGCGATAGTCATAATGATATTTTTGAAAATTTTCTACTTTTGGAAAGTTTGAAGTATTTATGGAAATTTTTCAATTTTGGAAAGTCTAGAAGTATTTATGGAAATCTTCCACTTTTGGAAAGTTGGAAGTATTTATGGAAATTGATATTTTCCATAAATAAAATATTTGATTAGATTTTGGAAATTTGTTTCCTAATTTAATCATGATTTGATTTGGGAAATCAAATCTTAAAATATTTTATTTCCATAAGTAGTTTTGATGATTTAGGAAATTGGTTTCCTAAATTGACTTTCCTTAATCAATTATTTCCACAAATAAAATATGTGATTAGATTTGGAAATTTATTTCCTAATTTAATCATGATTTGATTTGGAGAATCAAATCTTAAACATATTTTATTTCCATAAATAGTTATGACATAATTGTATGTCATGTAATTGCATTAGATGCATATCATTATGCCATGCGTGTCGTGACATGTAGATGTATGCCATGCCATGTAGATAATAGTTATTTGCATGTAAAGAGGATGAGACATAAAAACCCTAACTTAATATTAAAGCCTACACCTTCCATTAATATGGTTAGAACCAGAGTTCCGTTTCTTGTTCGGGTTGTTGGACTCTCTCCAAGCCCGGCTCGAACCCGAACATGTTCAAACCATGGAATAGTTTAATACTAATATGGTAAGAGTCAGAGGTCAATCGTTAGCTTTGGTTGTTGGACTCTCTCCAAGCCGGGCTAATTGGTTGAATGAGCTCTAACCATATTAAAACTATTTCTCGATTAATGGGTTGGCTTTAACCTGGAGCATCGGCTTGTTGGACTCTCTCCAAGGTCGATGTAAAGGGAGGTGAAGTTGGGTGCTATGCATATGATGCATACTTGTTAATGTGTTAACAACCCGATGTATGTGTGAACATTCAAATAGTTGATAGCACATTGTGATAGTTGCATATACGTGATATGCAATCGGTATAGTTGATACCTACCATCGTAGTTATGAATGACTTGTTGGACTCTCTCCAAGGTTGTTCATATCTATGATGGATATCAGCCCATTCGAAGATGGACCTACGATCTCCCGAAGTGATTTTGGGGTTTTTTGAAATTTGAAAACTGAATGGGATTTATAATTCTATAATGATGCATTTTAAAATCATCTTTCTCATATATGCTCGTTTTGTATTTCTAAGATTGATCATGATGTCTTTGAATTTGCGTTCCATTTTGGATTCGAATAAATTGACTGTGCTGAACTTCTTGGACTGGCTTAGAAACTTGAGAATTGTTCTCAAGGTTGAAAAGCTTGCAAATATCCTCGAAGCGCCTCTTCCCACCCGTCCTAGTGACAATGCAACAATGGACCAATTGTTGGCCTATCAGAAACATAAAAGTGATTGTGAACAAATGAGTTGCATCATGCTAGCCATGATAGAACCCAAGCTACGAAAGCAGCATGAGCATATGGATGCTCATATCGTAGTCCTTCATCTTTATGAGTTGCTTGATAAGCAAGTGAGATTCGAAAGGTTCGAAGTCTCCAAGCTCCTCTTCACCTCTTAGATGCAAGAAGGTTCATCTATGGTACTGCTCAACATGCTGAAGACTGTGGAGCCTTCTGAGAAGCATGAGCAGGGGACGGTGTTGTTAGTTGATTCCTCGAAGAAAGGTTCTAAGAGGGAGTCAAAGGAACAACAGAAGGGGAAGAAGAAAAAGGCTTAAAAGGCAGAACCATCTCAAAAGGGCACTTGCCATCATTATGGCAAGTAGGGCCATTGGCGAAGAAATTGCAAGATTTATCTTGAGTCTGTGAAGAAGAATAAGGCATAAGATGCTCCATCTTTTTCATATATTTTCGTTATTGATTGTCATTCTGTTTCCTCAGACACTTGGGTATTGGATACTTAGTGTGGCTCACATATATGTAATGACATACATGGGCTAAGGAATAGAAGAAGACTCGTCAACGGAGAGTCAAATTTACGTGTTGGGAATGGAGCAAAGGTTGCTGCACTCTCCATCGGAACGTATTTGTTGAAACTCCCTGCAGGACTTGTCTTAGAACTGGACAATTGCTTTTATGTTCCTTCGTTGATAAAGAACATCATTTTTATTTCTTGTTTAAATAGAAATGGGTACCATTTGACTTTTAGTAACAATTGTTGTTACATAACTTTGAATGGAGTTCTTTATGGGACTGGAACTTTAAGCAATGGTGTTTATATGTTGGACGTATCCAGTGATGTTTTCAATATCGAAGCGAGCAACAAGTGTGCTCGAAAGGATAATCAAATAGACTCCTACATGTGACATTGTCATCTTGGCCATGTAAGCAAGAAACGCATGTCCGAATTACACCGATGTGGAATTCTGAAATCGTTTAAATTGGATTCATACGATACATGCGAATCATGCTTAAAAGGAAAGATGACTAAGTTACCTTTTACAGGAAAAGGTGAACGAGTGGGAGAGTTACTAGGTCTAATACATACTGATGTATGTGGACCTATGTCAACTCAAGCTTTAGGAGGTTGTAGCTACTTCATTACCTTCACAGATGATCACTCACGGTTTGGTTATGTGTTCTTGATGAGACACAAATCTGAAGCCTTTGAAAGGTTCAAAGAATTCAGAAATGAAGTAGAGAAACAACATGACAAGAGTATTAAAATTACTTCGATCGGATCGAGGTGGTGAATACTTAAGTCAAGAGTTTCTTGATTATCTAAGAGACAATGGTATATTGTCTCAATGGACTCCGCCATATACACCATAGCATAATGGTGTATCTGAGAGGCGTAACCGGACCTTGTTGGACATGGTCAGGTCAATGATGAATCATGCGATCTTCCCAAGTCCTTTTGGGGCTATGTACTTCAGAGAACTATTTACTTGTTAAACAGAATGCCAACACCTCCCTTTACCGCCGCCCACCATCAAGCTTCTTGAGCCGGTGTCCTGCTACCATCTTCTCCACTTTCCGGCGTCGAGCTGCTGCCGGAGGAGCTCCGGTGATCTCCCTTGGGTTCGGTAATAAGGTGAGCTTCCACCTTTCCTTTTTGGCCGGCCCTACTCCTCCACCATAGCTGTCCAGTTTTCTGGACAGCTTGTTTCCCTCTTGTCGGAGCGTCGTTTGGACGACGTTTGGAGCTCCGACAGCGGTAGCCTTGCCGGGGATTTGATCTCCGGTAATCCTCATAGGTGGAGGACGAAGGATTCATCAAACGGTTGACGAATACCTCTCCGGAGAAGCGAGTTTTGAGGACTCATTTTTGGATCCGAATTTGGATTCGGATTGTGATCTTCTCTCGATCACATCGTCTTCAACACGAGGCTAGTAACCCGTACGAAGACGAAGCTCGTGACTTAGTGAAGTCATCCCGAAGATACTCGGCGTGGATACGGATAGAGACAATTCTAGCGAGGATCGTTCCGGTTGATGTTGTTCCCGCTACACGTGATACGTAAGGTATACGTAGTTAACTTTCCTTTTATTGCAAAATTTAAATTTACGGTTATGTCTACACATGTTGTACTATGCATGCGTGTGATGTGTGTGTTGTAATAAATGTAGATTTATTATTTTATTTCTTCCGCTGTGCACATGTTTACGAAACATGTTCGAACACACACTCGCCGCGGTGCCGGAAACCCAATAGAAACAAGATATAGGGCTTTTTCTTGATGTCTTGGCCGGTTTCCACCATTATCTCCTTCTCCTTGTTGGCCGGCGGCAAGCATTCTCCTTGTTGCTTGTTGGTTGTCTATAGGAAGGAGAAGAGCTTTGTTTCTATTCTTCCTTTTGCTTTGGAAGAGCAAGGAAGGAAGATTTGTGATCTAGGAGCTTCGACTTTTGGTAGAGCATCGCCCACACGACCTCCGAAAGGAGGAAGGACATACATTAGAAGATCGAGAGGTATATCGATTTTCTAATCTTTATATGTTACATGTTTGTATTTGTTTTTCAATTATGAGCATGATATAAATCTGTATATGGCTAAATAATACTTGAATCCCGAGCATAAACACAAAAACCGGCGATACAGACATCGCCTATTCCGCGGCTACTCATAGAATAGAGGATGGTCGCTAGAACAACTAGTTGGTTCAAGTTGTCCAAATTTTATCGCGAAGTGGTCGCGTCAAACCTTATCAATTTTGACCTAGGGTAAAGGCTGATTCGTCGCCATCAGTCGACTGATACATCCCATCAGTCGACTGATGAGCATCAGTCGACTACTTGATGTCCAGCAGTCGACTGCCAGCCTGGCCACTTCCCTACATTAAGAGGTTAGCACAGAAAATGATAAATGCGACGGTTTCTGACCGTCCGATCTCGACCTAGACCTTCCACAGGAAGTCTTAATCGGATTGCCGCCTACGGTCGTCCCCGTAAAGAGGACACGACCTTACAATCTCTCACTCACACGAGCTTACCTCGATAATAGATCTCTCTTCCGGCCTTCCACTGGATTCCTTCGGCTTCCTCCGAAGTCACTCGAGTGTCGCCCGACCACCGCGGCTTCCTCCGGGTGTCGCTAGCCTTCAGCTCCAGCTTTAGAACTTTTCTGCACACTTGATTTAGCTCGTGAGATAACGATGTAAACTTAACTTTGTGTCTTTGCCATAATCAAAACACAGGTTCGATTATCTAGTGCCCCTGCACCAACAATCTCTCCCTTTTTGATCTATGGCAAACCAACACAAAGTTAAGGAAAATTAAAGCATAAAACAGGTATAGTAGAAGATGAATGTGAAGATGAATATCATTTCCAAAAACTCCCCCTCAACCAAAACTCCCCCTTAACCCTAGGTGAATTTTGAAAGAGATAATTTAATTTTCAAGATTAAATTTTATGTTACTCCCCCTTAACTTTTGCTCTTCTCCTCCTTTTGCCATAAATCAAAAAAATTTGAGGTTTTTGTATAAAATATCGTATATGCATGCATCTAGATAAATCAAATATGAGTCCAAGCATGCATCTAGTAGTAGTTAGATAGATTGGTTCGAGGTTTGTCCCTCTGCACCAATAATCTAAAGGTTTATAATATAACCCTTAGGGTTAGTTTGCTCTCCCCCTTAGTCAAATATATGAAGTATAAGAGACGTAGGGGGCGCTAAACTTTGGCCTAAGAGTTGTTAAGTACAATAGTTGAGAAAATAAGTAGTATTTTGAAGAGATTGTTTTAAGTATATTTCAATTATCCTTAACATCTCACCCATTCTATGTGTCTTAGAATTTTTTCACCTTATATGTTTTGTGAGATGATTTTAAATTGATTAAAGATAGTCAACCTTGGGTTAGATTCGGATTTAACCTTTAGATTCGAAGTAACTTTTCGAGAAACTGGATTCCAGGTCGTGTCGAGGCACAGGGGCCTTCTTTGATCGGAACAACGACCACTTCCTTAGACAAATCCAAATTCAAGAAAATATCACTTAAGTCACTTAGAGTTACTTCCTGGTCTAACTAGTTTAGGATACGGCGAGGTAGCTTCAGCTAGTTCCACTCGGTCAAGTGCACCAAGCTAGATACGCCTTATCTAGCTCGAATACAAGAGACTTTGTTTCCCTAACGTACTATCATCTCGCCGCATCCTGATACTATGTTGTCAAGAGTTGACTAACCATTTACCCTATCTAGCCATTCTAAAAATTAAAGTAAAATATGCAATGGTTTTGCTAAGTAAGCGGGTATACTATTTTAGTGTTAGCTCCCCCTGGACCATTGAACCAATATGGTCTATTCAAATAATGAACTTGATCCTGGGGAATCCAAACCTTATTAGTCCTTATATGTGAGTTTAATAAAACCTTTGGGACCCATGCTTGGACTCTTTGATGACTACGATTTACGATAGACATATAAGACCTATTCGTAGTCTTTGACTTAAATCCGAGTCCGACTTTGTTGTACACGGCTCTTTGGGTTCCAAGTAGTCGATTAAGGTTCTTAGATCCCAATGTGAACCTTTCCAACCTAGCCTCAACCTCTTGAACTCGGTCTTTCAAGAGAGAATTCTCCTCGTCAAGTTTTTCAATTTGGGTTGAGTTTCCCTCTTGAACTTGACTAGTTAAAGAGGTTAGAGTAGCCTCTTGCTTGAGGGTTTCAACCTCCTCAAGTAACGACTCAACCCTAGACTCGAACTTAGTTAATTTCCTATTGAGCATTTTAATTATATTGTAAAGCGTATGAATTAGTGAGCGGCTAACCTTTTGGTCCGGCTTTGAGTTGCTTCTCGAAGTAGTCCTCGAGTTCGGAGTCGGTGTTATAGTTGGACTCAGCTTCGGATTCTGACTCGGACTCCTCCGGTCTTGCCATGTAAGCTATGTCTTCTTTGTTGTCCCAAGTTGCATGGAAGGCTTTCCTTGCTCCCTTTTTCTTTTGGTTCTCGTACTTCAATTTCCTTCTTTCTTTTCGAACTATTCTCCGCACAATGTTCACTATTGCTTCCACCTCTTCTGATTCGGACTCTGATTCGTCTTTGGGTTCGAGCTCATCTACTTGCCTAGTAGGTGGCTTGCTTCTTTGTCATGTAAGTAGAGCAATACCTCTCTCGGACCGGACCACGTTAGTTTGCTCGTGAAGTTCAAACTCGGAAAATAATTTGTCTAACCTAAGCTTTGAAAGGTCCTTAGAGACCTTGTAGACATCGAAAATGGATGCCCACAAGGAAGTCCTAGGGAAAGCATTTAAAGTGTACCTTATAAGGTCCCGGTTATCTACGGCTTGCCCGATCGAGTGAAGACCATTGACGATGTCTTGGATCCGCGCATGTAATTGGGTGGTGGTCTCGCGATCCTGCATCTTTAGATTGTACAGTTTATTTAAAAGTAAATCTCTTTTACATACCTTAGCATCGGGCGTCCCTTCGTGTAGATCAATCAATTTGTTCCAGAGGTCTTTGGCGCTAATGAATGGACCGATGCGGTTGAGCTCCTCCTTGGACAAGCCACATTGTAATATTTGAGTTGCTCTTGCATCGGCTTCGATTTGCCTCTTGGTTGTATTTGTCCACTTATTGAAATCCAAGGGCTCTCCATCATCATTGGTGGGTAGAGCAAAGCCGGTTTGGATTATTATCCAAGTCTCGACTTGTGTTTTCAAGAAACACTCCATCCGAGCTTTCCAATAACGGAAATCATTTCCGTTAAAGAACGGAGGTCGGGTGGTGCTATACCCCTCAATGTGAGCCATTAAGTCTCTTGCAAAAACACGAATAAAAACCAAAGAGAATTCCAAGACTTGGTCTTGGATTAGTAGTGTGGAAAATAATAGGAAATAAACAGAAATAAATAAGAAGAATAAGAAACAAACAAAAACTAGAAACTTACGACCTTCGGTGTCCCCGAAAGGCTACTGAACGTTGGATTTTGGGGCTGGAAACAGATTATTATGAGGGTAAACCCTAGTAAGAAATGTAGATCTCTCAGAGGGCTTCGATTTGGTAGGTAGATCGTTATGTGAGTCCACTTGTGCGAAAAGTTATGGTCGTTTTACTGTCGGCTACTCCAAGGGAGAATACTTGCAAGCACACAACCAAAAGAAACGTACCAAGACTTCGTCTTGGATTAGTAGTGCGGGAGGAATAAAAACCTAAGAAAGATACGAATCAAAAAATACGAAAAGAAAACCAAAACGTGCTAGATTGGTGGTTTCACCAAATCTTAGCGCCCCCGCTCTGATACCAATTGTTGGATCGAGAAGCGTCGCTAAAGGGGGGGGGGGTGAAAAGCGATCGTAAATCTTTTCGACGTTTCGTTCAAGTAGACAATTAAACGAGTAAGAGCAGTGGAAAATAAAGGAACACGTTTATTTTTACTTTGTTCACAACCTAGCAGTTGCTACTCCAAGGCCCTATCGGTCCTAGACCGTGTACAGAGGGCAAAGCACTCTAACGTCCCCTCCTCGTTTGAGGTAGGAGACAACGATCACAAAAACCGAATGTACGAGGATGAGGCAACAAGCCTACCTCACCTCATTACGATTAAAATAAAGAATACAATAAAAATAATTACTTGCTACTGCTGTCGACGAAGGAGATTTGAACTTGTCGTCGCGTCAGCGTTATGATGGCATTGGAGCGTTGGCGTTGTAGGAGCACTTGATGAATAAACTTGATGATGCTTGGAGTTGGAATCCTCCCCTCCTTTTATAGATTTTGGCCTCTGAATATGTCTCCTCTTTTTTCGGAACAGATCACAAAGTTGTCCAAATTTTATCGCGAAGTGTCCACGTCAAACCTTATCTGTTTTGACCTAGCGCAAAGGCTGATTCATCCCCATCAGTCGACTGATGCCTCCCTTCAGTCGACTGCCAGCCTGGCCACTTCTCTGCAGTAAGAGGTTAGCTCGGAAAATGATAAATGCGACGATTTCTGACCATCCGATCTCGACCTAGACCTTCCACGGGAAGTCTTAATCGGATCGCCACCTACGGTCGTCCCCGTAAAGAGGACATGACCTTACAATCTCTCACTCACACGAGCTTACCTCGATAGTAGCTCTCGCTTTCGGCCTTCCACTCGATTCCTTCGGCTCCCTCCGAAGTCACTCGAGTGTCGCCCGACCACCTCGGCTTCCTCCTGGTGTCGCTAGCCTTCAGCTCCAACTTTAGCACTTTTCTGTACACTTGATTTAGCTCGTGAGATAACGATGTAAACTTAACTTTGTGTCTTTGCCATAATCAAAGCACAGGTTCGATTATCTAGTGCCCCTGCACCAATAGTAGACTTACTGTTATCCCTATCTGATTGGAAGTCGGAATCTGTGTAACCCACAGGGAGTAATTGGGCTACCTGGTAAACTAGCATATAATCCCTAGTCCTTCTCAGGTACTTCAATATATGCTTTACCACAGTCCAATGTCCATGTCTTGGATTACTCTGATATCTGCTGACCATGCCCATGACAAAGCAGATATCTTGTCTCGTACATAGCATTGCATACATGAGGCTTCCTACTGCCGAGGCATAAGGAACCGCGTTCATCTCCTCTATCTCCTCATATGTTCTAGGACACATCTCCTTAGATAAAGGAACTCCATGCCTGAAAGGTAGAAAACCTTTCTTGGAGTTTTGCATGCTAAAACAATCCATAATAGTGTCTATGTATGAAGCTTGAGATAAGCACAACATCCTTTTCCTGTGATCCCTTATAACCTTGATCCCAAGGATGTGTCTCACTTCTCCCAAGTCCTTCATATCAAACTGTTTATACAACCATACCCTTACGTCCGATAACACCTTGACATTGTTGCCAATTAATAAAATTTCATCTACGTATAGTACAAGAAATACCACTACGTTTCCGTCACATCTCTTGTATACACAAGACTCATCCGGACTTTGAATAAATCCATAAGAATGGATTACCTCATCAAAGCGGATGTTCCAAGACCTCGAAGCTTGCTTCAATCCATAAGTGGACCGACTAAGATTACACACAAGATGCTCTTTGCCCATTGCAATGAATCCCTCTGGTTGCTTCATATAGATGTTTTCCTCAAGACTTCCATTAAGGAAAGTTGTCTTGACATTCATCTACCACACCTCATAATCTATATGAGCTGCAATGCACAAGAGAATCTGGATAGACTTAAGCATGGCTACCGGCAAAAAGGTCTCCTCATAATCGATACCCTCTTTCTGAGTATACCCCTTCATAACAAGCCTCGCTTTGAAGGTCTCAACCTTCCCGTCTATTCCTCTCTTTATTTTGTAGATCCACTTGCATCCAATGGTTTTTACACCATCGGGTGGTTCTACTAGCTCCCATACCTGATTTGAATCCATAGATTCAATCTCAGCATTCATTGCACTTCGCCAAGATACTGCATCTTTATCTTAGATTGCCTCGTCATATGTCCAGGGATCAGGTTCATGTTCGCCAGGGACAAAATCAGAAGATTCTCTCAAGAACATGAATCTATCAAGCTATCCCACAACCTTCCCACTATGACGAGGTATCACCTGTGTATCCTCTATGACACGCGGTGCAGTGACTTATGGTATATCCTCTTCTACCGGTGGTACTGAAGAAGTGAGTTCCCCTCATATTTCTGTAGGTTTTGCCCAGAAGCTCTGATACTAATTGTAGGGTTTTTGCTTATCGAGTTCATGAGGGGAAACTTTGCTTCCCACTTCACCTCGGTTTGCTTGACCATGGCGATCTCTTCGATGTCCCCGGATTAAAAAAAAATTAATCCTAGACAAAAGGGATTGCCCAAACAACCAAGTCATCGTCGTGCTATTCGTTTAGAGAGGTCACTTGAACAAACTCGTTGTTCAAGCGACCATCCTCTATTCTTTGAGTAGCCGCAGAATAGACGATGTCCGGATTGCCAATTTTTGTGTTTATGCTCGGGATCCAAGTATTATTTAGCCATTTACAGATTTATAACTTGCTTATAATTGAAAAACAAATAAAAGCAATAAACAAAAGAGAAAAGAGAATAGATATACCTCTTGATCTTCTAATGTATGACCTTCCTACTTTTGGACGTCGTGTGGGCGTCGCTCTACCAAAAGTCGAAGCTCCTAGATCGCAAATCTTTCTTCTTTGCTCTTCCAAAGCAAGAGGAAGAATAGAAACAAAGTTCTTCTCCTCCCTAAAACCAACAAACAAGGAACTAAGAAGATCCTTGCCGCCGGCCAACAAGGAGGAGTTTGAGAGTGGTCGGCCAAAAGCTTCAAGGGAGGACCCTAAACCTTTGTTCCACCAGCCAAGGAGAAGGAGAAGACTTGTTTTGGACGCCGGCCAAGGTCTGGAAGGAACTCCAAGGGTGCCGGTAGCTTGGGGAAGAAGAACAACTTAAGGAAAAAATTTCCTTAATATGTGCCGCCCAAGCCCAAACCCTAATTCCTAGCCTTGCCGCCAACTCCAGAAACCCTAGCTCTCTTTCAATGTTCTCCATGCCAACTCCCATTCCCTCCTTTTATAGAGTTAGGGATAAGTCATGAATTAATCTCCTCCATTAGTTCTATGGATTTAATCTCAATCGTCGGATCTAGAGATTTAATCTCAACCGTCGGATCTTAGAGATTTAATCACTACCTATGGATCTTAGAGTTTTGTTTCTATCCATTGGATCTAAGCTTCATGAGGTGTTAATAGGCTACATTAGGGACCATGAGGAGGAGTTGGATCTTGGCCACCCATGGATCAAGCCCACAAATAGTCCGATCCACTAATGATGATCCAATCCACTAAAGGATCATCATTGATCTACCTCACCAACCCCCATATGATAATATGGGCTCCATATATTATTTGTACATTTTCTCCCCTTGTTTAAGATCTCGAATGTCCGTCGATTAATTAATTTACTGACCATTAATTAATCAACATCTAACTCCATGAGTAGTACCACTCAACCTTTTCATCATGCCGGACCAAGTCGACCTGCAGGGTTTACATGATGAACCTTATGAGCTCCTCAAGGAGACATCATCATCCTAATATATAAGACACGGTTTTTTCCTATAATCAACGACACACCATATAAATAATATCATCTCCCAACTTACCGAGCCTATCGATTTAATCTATAAATCTCGCCCATTGGTAAATCAAAGAGATGACTACTAAGTATATGTGCTCGTTATTATATCAGGATTAAGAGCATGTACAAAATAATATCTGAGGTCCGATTCGATTATGTAGTCAGCAATAAATCGAATCACCTCTATGTCGATCCTGCTCAATACACACAAAGTGTACTAGTGTGATTCTATGGTCAAGACAAACCAATGTCAAATCAAACTACAACCATTCCGATGATTTGTCCAAAGTCATCTCAGTTGTGAGCCTTTACTTATACTTTTCAAGGGGCCGATAACATGATCTCCTATGTGACACCACACACCATGTTATCTACAATGTAAAGTATTAGACAATATTGCATAACCATAAAAATATGCAAAAAATGATCATGTGATTCTTATTTCAAAAATAAAGATGTTTATAAAAAAGATAGACTTTTTAGTATACATCCCTACAATTTCCTCTAGAACAATCTTACTCATGAGCTTGTAGTTCATCACATAGTTTTCCTCTAGAAATATGGCATTCGTGCCAACGATCACCCTCTGATCTCTAGGACTATAAAACAATCCTTCTTTCATTCCTCTAGGATAGCCAACGAACATGCGTACTTCTCTACGAGGTTCCAACTTACCAGCATCTGCCTTCAGCACATGTGTTGGACTCCCCCATATCCGAATATGTCTTAGACTAGGCTTTTTCTCAGTCCATAATTCTGTGGGAGTAGAAGGCACTGATTTAGATGGAACCAAGTTCAGAATGTCCACTGTCGTATCTAGAGTATATCCCCGGAACGAATCTGGCAACTCAGAATAACTCATACAATAAGAGTCCTATTCCTTCGCTCTGCTACACCATTCTGCTGGGGTGTGCAAGGTACAGACAATTGGGATTGAATCCCAGCCTCTGATAAGTAATTCCTAAACTCTCCCAAGAGGTACTCACCACCACGATCAGATCGTAGTGTCTTGATACTTTTACTTTGACGTTTCTCCACATCAGCCTTGAATTCTTTGAACTTGTCAAAGCATTATAATTTGTGGCGCAACAAGTAAATGTATCCATATCTCGAATAATCGTCTATAAAAGAGACGAAATACTCAAAACCACCTCTAGCCTGGATAGACATAGGACCACACAAATCAGAATGAACCAATTCTAACACATCTTTGGCTTTATACCCCTTGGTCTTAAAAGGCCTCTTGGTCATTTTACCCTCCAAGCAAGATTCGCAGGTTGGAAAATCTTCCACCACTAATGAACCCAGAGGCCCATCAGCTATCAACCTTTGAATTTTGCTTTGGTTAATATGACCAAGCCTAAGATGTCAAAGATATAATTGGTTCATCTTCGAAGGTTCTTTTCTCTTATTGGAATTAAAAGATGAGTTATTATCTTCTATTTGCATCGTGGGAGCTTTTGGTTCAAGTGTATACAAATTTCCTACCAATGCACCAGAACAGAAAATCTGCCTATTCCTTTTTATAACAACTCTGTCATTAAAAGAAATAGATTATCCATCCATAAACAATTTAGAAACCGAAATTAAATTCTTTCTAAATAAAGGTACAAAAAGGAAATTCTTAAGAATCAAAACTTTATTTCCTCAAAAGACAAATAAACATCTCCCACTGTAACAGCCGCCACTTTCATGGCATTGCCCAAGTAAACGGTAATCTCCCCTTTAGCTTGTCGTCGGGTTTTCTGAAACCCCTACAAAGTATTGCAGACATGATCAGTGGCTCCCGTATCTACATGTTAGGACCCTTGGAATGACTAGAGGGTCCTAACAAGTGGTATCAGAGCCCGGATAGCTTGGAAGATCTCACCATCAACCAAGACATCAATGGCTCTTCAAGAGGGATATAGCATCGCCAAGCCACCGCTCTTCGATGGGAGTCATTTTGCGTAGTGGAAAGGTAGGATGAAGTACTATCTTATGAGTAATATTGAAATTTGGCATAGTGTTGTAGATGGCTTCGAGGAACCGGTGGATGAACATGGACATCCTATTCCAAGCAAGGATTGGACAAGAGAAATAAACAAGAAATTTGAATCAAATGCAAAGGTCGTCCTCACCATCCAATGCGGCGTCACAATGGAGCAACTCAACAAGGTGGGGCCTTTTGAATCTGCCAAGGAGCTATGGGAAAAGCTCATTGAGCTAAATGAAGGTTCCAAGGAATCATAGAGGGCCAAGAAGGACCTATTAGTTGGACAACTTCAAGCCTTCCAAATGAAGATGCATGAAACCGTAAGTCAAATGCATGGAAGGTTCAAGGAAATTGTGAACGGACTCCATATCATAGGTGAGCGAGTTGACAACCGGGATTTGGTAAGGTATATTTTACAAGCATTTCCTAGAAATTCTTTATGGACTTCTATAGTTGATGCCATTAAGGTAACTAGGGATTTATCTCAAATTAAAATTGATGAATTATTTTGTGAGTTTGAATTACATGAGCAAACTAACATGTCCTCTAAGGAAAAGGGGTTAGCTCTATTTGTTGAAAAGAAGGACAAGAAAGAAAAGAAGAAGAAGGAAAGAAAAAAAGCATCATCATCATCCGAGTCGGAGGATGAGTCAAGTAGCGATGGGGACTCATCTAGTGAAATGGCAAATTTCGTCAAGATGCTTTATAGAAAGTCAAGAGAGTTCAAGAATAGAGAAGCAAGGAAGGGGTCTCATTCCTCAAAAGGTAAATTTAATGGTAATTCAAGTTTTAGCAATAATGTGATTTGCCATGCTTGCAATAAGAAGGGGCATATAAATTGCCCGGAGCTAAAGAAGAAGGAGGAAAAGGAAAAGAAAAAGAAGGACAAGAAGGAAAAGAAAAAGAAGGAGGCCATGGTGGCTCAAACCACATGGGACACACCAAGTGTTGAAGACTCTTCCTCCGATGATGAGCTTTGCCACATCACACGCCATGTGGCACTCATGGCATTAGAAGATGATTCCGGCACATCAAGTCAAGAAGATTCTTCAAGTGATGAATCGTCATCTAGTGACGATGAGGTAATGAATTCTCCCAAGATTAAGATTCTTTATAAATCAATTGCATATCTTAAAGAAGCTCTAGATAAGTCAAAATCTAAGGTTAAGAGCATGAAGGAAGAACTAAAGGCCATTAGGGATGAAAAGCTTTCACATATTGACTCTTGCATGCTTAAGGAAGAAAATGACAAACTTAAGGATGAGGTTAGTGAATTGAAAGTATGTTTAGAAAAATTTTCAAATGGCTCAAAATGTCTTGATATGATTCTTAGTAGGCAAAGAGCGGTTTATAACAAGGCCGATTTAGGATATAAGCCAAAAGAAAAAGAAGTTGCTTATATTTCATTAATAAATAGGAAAGCAACTATTAAGGGTAAGGTTAAGAAAGCTTGGGTACCTAAGAAGTTTTTGCTTAATGTTACCGGTCCAAATGGTACCAAAAGCTTGTGTTTTTCATGTGATTTAGGTAGGAGAGCGAGGGATGTGGATTGTGGATAGCGGTTGCTCAACACATATGACCGGGGATGTGAGCAAGTTCTCCACAATTAAATATGTGAAGAAGGGAGCGGTGTCCTTTGGGAATAGTGGAAAACTCAAGATATTAGGTAGAGGAATAATTGAGGTATCCCCCAAAATTGTTATTCACAAAGTCTTGCTAGTTGAAAATATGAAATTTAATTTATTAAGTGTTAGTCAACTTTATGATGCAAACTATCATGTATCTTTTGAATCCTCTAAATGCATGATTAGACACAAGGAATTAAATGATTGCATGTTAGTTGGATATAGGAAATCAAATATCTATTATGTTGATCTTTCATATGCTTCTAACATTTCTACTAAGTGTTTTGTTGCAAAAGAAGAGGAAAGTTGGCTATGGCATAGAAGATTGGGGCATATCAACATGAAAAACATAGCCAAGGTAGCCAAGATGGAGTTGGTCAAAGGGCTACCAAAGATCAAGTATGTCAAGAACAAATTGTGTGATGCATGCCAAGAAGGAAAACAAACAAAGGCATCACACAAAGGTAAAACCCTAACCAATACCTCTTTACCATTAGAATTATTGCATCTTGACTTATTTGATTGCCATAGTACTCCATCTTTAAATGGTAATAAATATTGTTTGGTTATAGTAGATGATTTTTCTAGGTATACTTGGGTCTATTTTATGAAACATAAGGATGATACCTTAGAAATAATCATAGGATTTAGTAAAAGGGTTGAAAATGAAAAGAGTCTCAAAATCAACCGGATCCGTAGTGATCATGGTGGTGAATTTGAAAACCTAAAATTTTCACAATTTTGTTTAGAGCAAGGGTACAAGCATGAGTTCTCTTGTCCTAGAATACCCCAACAAAATGGGGTGGTGGAAAGGAGAAATCGTGTCCTACAAGAGGCGGCTAGGACTATGCTTAATGCATATTCTCTACCTAGCTACTTGTGGGCGGAAGCGGTTAATACCGCTTGCTATATCCAAAATAGGGTTCAAATCCATAGGTTCTTAGGAAAAACACCATTTGAATTATGGAATGGGACTATACCCACAATTCATTATTTCAAAGTCTTTGGATGTAAAGTTTATATTCTAAACACCAAAGATAACTTAGGAAAATTTGAATCAAAACGGATGAGGGAATCCTAGTTGGATACTCATCCACAAGTAGAGGGTATAGAGTCTACAATAAGAGAACCAAAGGGATTGAGGAGTCTTCCAATGTTCAATTTGATGAAACTACTAGTACCTACCCTAGAAAGTCCTCCATTGATAAGGATATTAATGACAATAATCAAGACATTACCCAAAAACTTCAAAATTTGACCATTAGGGGTAATGATCAAGGGGGAGGAAGAGGAGACTCTGATGATGAAAGAAGGGTGGAAGATAACAATGATCAAATTGAAACCCCTTCTAGAAACCTAAGAATTCATCAAGATCATCCACTTGACCAAGTAGTAGGAGATCTATCTCAAGGAGTAAGAACTAGGTCATTTCATAGACCTCCTACTAGTCAAGTTGCTCTTATCTCACAAATTGAGCCCAAATCGATCAATGATGCATTACATGATCCGGATTGGATTTTGGCAATGCAAGATGAATTGGCTCAATTTGAGAGAAGTCGAGTGTGGGAATTAGTACCTAGACCCAATGATAGCACCATAATTACTACAAGATGGGTCTTTAGGAATAAGCTAGATGATCAAGGAAATATCACTAGAAATAAAGCTAGGTTGGTTGCTAGGGGATTCAATCAAGTTGAGGGGCTTGACTATGATGAGACTTATGCCCCGGTTGCAAGGTTAGAATCTATTAGGATTCTCTTAGGGTATGCTTCCTACATGAGATTTAAACTTTACCAAATGGATGTTAAATCGGCAATCTTAAATGGTTTTATTAAGGAGGAAGTATATGTAGAGTAACCACCCGGATTTGAGAACATAGATTATCCAAATCATGTATGTAAGCTTAGGAAAGCATTATATGGGTTAAAACAAGCTCCCCGGGCATGGTATGAAAGATTGTCATCCTTCTTAATTTCTAAGGATTTTAGAAGAGGCCAAGTAGATCAAACTTTGTTTATAAAGTCAACGTTAAAAGATATATTCATAGCCCAAGTATATGTTGATGATATCATCTTTGGGTCAACAAATGATGATCTTCTTCAAGACTTTATAAAAAATATGGAAAATGAATTTGAAATGAGTTTGGTTGGATAGCTTACCTTTTTCCTAGGCTTACAAGTCAAACAAACCAATGAGGGTATTCATATTTATCAAACCAAATATGCAAATGAAATGATCAAGAAATTTGGTTTGGAAAATGCCAAAATTGTAACCACTCCTATGGCCACTAGCACTAGGATAGATAGTGATCATGAAGGTAAATCAATTGATCTTAAACTTTATAGGAGTATGATTGGTAGCTTACTATACCTAACCGCTAGTAGACCCGACATTTTATTTGCGGTAGGTATGTGTGCAAGATACCAATCTTGTGCCAAAGAATCACATTTGGTAGCCGTCAAAAGAATATTAAGGTATATTAAAGGCACCCTAAATGTAGGACTTTGGTATCCTAGGACTAGGTCATTTGAATTACTTGGTTATACCGATTCCGATTATGCCGGGTGCAAATTGGATAGGAAAAGTACTAGTGGTGGATGCCAATTTCTTGGGTCCTCCCTAGTTAGTTGGAGTAGTAGGAAGCAACATTGTGTTGCTTTATCAACCACCGAAGCCGAATATGTGGCTATGGGTGGTTGTGTAGCTCAATTACTTTGGATGAGGCATACTCTTGTGGACTATGAGCTACACTACTCTAACATTAAAGTTTATTGTGATAATGTGAGTACCATCAACTTGACCAAAAATCCGGTACATCACTCTAGGACCAAGCACATTGAAGTGAAACATCACTTCATAAGAGATCATGTGGCAAGAGGGGACATTGAACTTAATTATGTAGAATCTAAGTCCAACCTTGCCGATATCTTCACCAAAGCTCTTCCCGAAAATGAATTTTCATTTTTAAGGAGAGAGCTTGGTATGTGCTTTGTAGAGTAAAATTCTAGGTTTGCATGTTCCCATGTTTATCTGTTATCTTTATACCTTGATACATCTCACAAAAAGCCTTAAGAAACCTTGATTTTTGTATTGAGACACTTAGAACCATGTGAGATGATAGGGAAGGTGTACTTGGCTCATCATGCTTGTTATGATGCATTACTATGAGCCAATGACACACCTAGAGACATAAATACCTTATGGACCAACCATTGGGAAGGCTTGTATTCAAGTAATGAGTACATAGCTCTAAGAACATGGTTGGAAATTCCAAATCATATATATTTTAAACTATGTTCATTATATTTTGGAAAACAGTTTTCAAGTGAATCACAAAAGTGATACAAAGTTTGAAAATTCTTTAGAACTTTTGTAAGTTTCCAAATTTGTATCAATCTTAAAATCTGGAAAACATATATTTTTCAAATTATTTTTCCTTAATAAAGTATGATTTCAGAAATGTGTACGCAAAATTTCGTGATTTTTTGAGATTTCTGGAATTTCTACCGCATTTCTGAAAATGGGCTGAAAAGGCTGAAATTTCGATTTAGCGTGTATGTGATCATGATTCGATGATCAGGGGTTTTCTGATAATAAGCTCCATTTTCTAATATTTGGTGTATTTTTGATGTCCTAACACCCTAGTATGATAATATTGCGTATAAACGAGTTTTAGGACAGCTTAATACAGTGGTTTAGGGGAAGTTTCATAAATTCTATCCTTTTATCCCCAAAACCATTGTTGGTGCAAAGTTAGGATTTAACTTTTGAATTTTAGATTATGCTTTGCTTCAAATGTAATTTACATCCTATCTTTGATTAAGGGGGAGCTTGTTAGTTAAAGCCCTAGAACCAATCATGTGATGGTTGAATAGGGAATATTTTGTATCATATTCTATAAAGGCAAAGGATTGGTTATTATATTTACATCTTGCTTGTGCCAGCTAATTTAAATATAATAATGCCCTAGAAAAGTAGGTTCTTATTTACAGCACATCAATTGGCAGAATTGATTATGAGAGGCTGTAGAGAACACTTTCCTAAATGTTCCTAGTCGAGTATTAATATGCAAGGGCAATATTAATACATAAAGACTAGCATGTAGGTCAATTGATGACTTGATCTCACAAGTCATGGATATATGATATCAAGTTGACACATGGGTATATATTGGAGAATATATACTGAACTGACCCGCCATGAGAAAGTTTCATGGATCATTATATGAGTGTCATAAACTTTCTCATGTGACTATTGGTATGAATAGTCCTTAGACCTGAAGTCACTATGGTTCCCTACATAAGGAGTTATGTACTTTGGTATCGTCAAACGTCACCCGTAACAGGGTGGACCATAAAGGCGATTACTGGGTATGTAACAAATTATGCGGAGGGATGTGAGTGATGTAGATGGGATCTATCCCTTCCATATGACGGGAGTGATATCGGTGGGCCCCTTGATTGAGTAGAACGACTAAAACGCATGGCCATGCTCGAATGAGTCAATATGAGATATTGAGCTCATTTGTTTGAGTTAGTTTACTCAGGGATCAAGAAACACATAGATTGATCGAGGATGACACGGTCTATGCCTCATTGATCAATCTGATATCAAGGATAGAAGGACACGGTCATATATTATAGTAGTCACGGAAAGGTTAGTCGGATCTTGACTTATCTCGTAACTTGGGTAGCAATGATGTATTGCTAGATACCGCTCATTGCTTGTGTATCTAAAAGAGTTTAGATCCACTGCCAACGTTATGAGAGCCTATAGGGTCACACACAAAGAGCATGATAATTAGAGGAATTAGAGTATTCTAGTTTGACTAGAATAATTTGGGAATAAGCTTAAGTACAAAATGGTTTTGGACTTTAAGCTTAATGAGAATTTTAGCTAATTGATTTAATGAGATTAATTCAATATGTTACCTTATTGATTTAATAAGATTAATTCAATATGATAACATAAGCTTAATTGAATTAATAAGATTAATTCAATATGATAACATAAGCTTAATTGAATTAATAAGATTAATTCAACATGCATGAATGCCACATAAGAATGCCACATAAGCATGCCACCTAAGCATCCACCTAAGCTAGTTAAGGTGGAAGGAAACAAAATGGTTTTGTCTCCTTAAGTGGCCGGCCAAACAAGGATATGTCTCAATGCAATGGATTGTATTGAATGTGTGGAGGTGAAAGGGTTTTTCCAACCCTATAAAAGACACCCTAAGTGGCCGGCCAAAGAGAGCATTTGGCTTTTGTTGTTGGTGGAAGCTTTGGTTGTGTTAGTGGTGAGAAAGCTTGGTGGAAGCTTTGGTTGTGTGGGTTTGTGAGTGTAGGCTAGCAAGAAGAGGAGTCTTCTTCTTCCTTTCTCCTTTTCCCTCTCTTCCTCTCCTTTAGGGACTTCTCTAGCAAGAAGTAAAGGAGAGCTCTTCTAGTTTTCCTTTTGTGAGACAAGAGCGTGCTCGTGTGGATACGTATAGAGGCACGGACACTTGAACGTGCTAAAGATCCAACAAACCGAAAGGAAAAGCGGGATTAACAAGGGCACGCAACAAAGGTAATCCTCTCCTATAAGATAGGTTTGGTTTAGAGAAATTTATTTTATACGAGTTTGCTTTCGCATGGATCACTTGGAAGGGATCCTATTTTCCGTTGCGCATATGCCATTTGGCATAAAGAAATCTCTACAGTGGTATCAGAGCCACTTGCGAAAGATCGTATAAAATAGGTTTTCTCTATTTTATATGTGATATAGAAGTAGGATAAATTTTATTATGAGTTGATAATTGCATTAGCAATTGTCAAACATAATAAAATATCCAATGTCTTTTAAAAGTTAAAATGACATGGTGCATGGTTATGGCCTAGTCCCAAAAAGTTTGTGATTGTGTGTTGTAATTCTTAATACGGCCTGCGTGTCGTGCCTTTCTCCTAATATTCTTGTTGTAAAATTAGTTTTAGACTCGAATATAACTCGAGTATTTCTCCTTTTGTAATGTACAAAACAAGGATGGAGGGTCCATTGGAAGATGAGGTTACAAGGAGGAAGTCAACACACAAGACAACCAAAAGGAAGCACTTAGGAGAAGATGCTATCCCTAGGTTGACCAATCAATCTTTTCATTGGCTTGAGAAGATTGTAGAATAAGGGCCATAACCATGACACGTTAGTTTAATATGTATGTGATGCATGTTAGTTTAGCTTGTATGTGATGCATGATTAGTATAGCTTATATGTGATGTATGCTAATATGTATATGATACATGTTTATTTCTTAATAAGTCTAAACGATATGCCTACCAAAGTTGGTACTCACTACTTCCTCGATCATTTGTTATTGGGTTTGCCAAAGCAAAGCAATGCATTTTATCTTGGAGGGGTGCGAGTGGACAATCGTGATGTCCCGCTATCAGTCTTGGTTAAGACTTAATTAAGTGTTTTCTTAATTGGTTAAGAAAGTAGAGGCATATATTAGCTTTGAACATAAGTGTTAACATTAGTTTTGTGTGATTTCCGAACATCAGCTTTGTCTTAGAAGTGGTCGTTGCTCCGATATCCAAGAAGGCCCCTGTGCCTCGCCACAGCCTGGAAGCTGGTTTAGGAATAAACACTAAACTAATCTAAAACTTAACCAAAGCTATTAAAGAGTTACATCAGATGTAATTGGCAAAAGATTGCCTACCTAATTATACTACGTCTTGGGCGATTAGCCAAAGCTAACTCAAGACGAATTATGATGTGGATCTTTATCCCATATAAATTTATAGCTAAATAGTAGCTATGAGAATTTAGTGGGAGCCTCATTTAATTAAAGGCCTAATTAAATGATTTAGGTATGATACTTAACTTTGCATTTTAATGTTGTAGATCACCATGTCATCTAACACGACACACCCCCTCAACTTGCGATCTGTCCTTGAGAAGGACAAGCTCAATGGAGCAAACTTTCTTGACTGGTATAGGAACTTGAGGATTATCCTCAAGCAAGAACGCAAACTATATATCCTAGAGCAGTCTACCCCTGAAATACCTGCCCCTGCGGCCACTCGTGCTGAAAAGGATGCTTATAAGAAGCATCAAGATGACGCATTAGATGTGTCATGTCTTATGCTTGCCACCATGAACTCTGAGCTCCAGAAGCAACATGAGAACATGGATGCCTATGATATGGTTGAGCATTTGAAACAACTATATCAAGGACAAGCTAGGCACGAGCGTTTTGAAGTGTCTAAGGCTCTTTTTGCATGCAAGATGCAAGGCGGAACACCTGTAGGAACTCACGTACTCAAAATGATTGGGTACGTTGAGAACCTTGAAAGACTAGGTTTTCCACTGAGCCAAGAATTGGCAACCGATGTTATCCTGCAATCGTTGCCGGAAGCATACAATCAATTCGTCATGAATTATAACATGAATGAAATTGATAAACCTTTTCCTGAGATTCTCAGCATGTTAAGAACTGCTGAACCAAATCTCAAGAAGAAAGTTAGTAATGTACTAATGGTCAAGAAGGACAAAGGTAAGCGCAAAGGCAAGGGTAAGACCCATGCCAAAGGCAAGGCCAATTCATCCACTTCAAAGGGTAAAGGTAAAGTACCTAAGGAAGGGGACTGCTTCCATTGCGGTGAGGTGGACCTTTGGAAGCGGGCTCAAAGTCTACCTTGAGGAAGTAAAGAACAAGAGAAGTGGGACTTACGCCTCGGTATACACGTTATAGAAGTTAATCTATCTATTTCTTCTACATGGGTATTAGATCGGATGTGCATCTCACATTTGTACTAATGTGCGAGGGACCGAGAAATAGTAGAATAATGGCAAAGGGTGAAGTGGACCTCAGTAGGCAATGGCGCAAAGTTCTTCTTGTAGATAGGAACATATTCTTTGTCTTTGCCTTGGGCTTATCTTAGAACTAGAGGAGTGCTTCTATGTACCCGCATTAACAAAGAACATAATTTACAGTATCTTGTTTAGACAAGAAAAACTTTTCTTTTATAATAAAGGACAAATGTTGTTCCATTTATTTAAATGAAATGTTCTATTGTAATGCACCACTTATGAATGGTCTCTATGTTCTAGATTTAGATAACCCAATTTATAACGTAAATACCAAGCGGTTCAAATCGAATGATTTGAACTGCACATATCTCCGCATCGCCGCCTAGGTCACATAAATGAAAAACGCATATCCCAACTCCATAAGATTGGATTATTGACTCATTTGATTTTGAATCATATGAGGTATGCGAATCTTGTCTTTTAGGAAAGATGACTAAAACTCCATTTAGTGGACATGGCGAGAGAAGCGAGATTTGTTAGGACTCATACATACCGATGTATGTGGCCCTTTCAATGTCGGGCAGAGGAGGCTATAAGTACTTTATTACTTTCACTGATGATATGAGTAGATTTGGCTACTTATATTTGATGAGACATAAGTCAGAATCCTTTGAAAAGTTCAAAGAATTCAAGAATGAAGTACAAAACGAACTTGGTAAGCGTGTTAAGCTACTTCGATCAGATCGAGGTGGTGAATACCTTAGTCAAGAGTTTCGTGATCACCTGGCTGAGTGTGGGATAATATCCCAACTCACTCCACCTGGAACACCACAATGGAATGGTGTATCTGAGAGGAGAAATCGTACTCTATTAGATATGGTACGATCAATGATGAGCCAGACTGATCTACCTACTTCCTTTTGGGGTTTAGCTCTAGAGACAGCCGCTTTCACACTTAATCGCGTCCCATCAAAAGTCGTAGAAAAGACACCATATACGATATGGACTGGGAAGAGTCCCAAAATGTCTTTTATAAAGATTTGGGGTTGTGAAGCTTATGTTAGACGTCAAGTCTCAGATAAACTAGGACCCAAATCAGATAAGTGTTATTTTGTAGGATATCCCAAGGAAACTAAGGGATATTACTTTTACAATCCCACACTTGGCAAGGTGTTTGTTGCCAGAAATGCTGTCTTTCTAGAAAGAGAATTTATTTCTAGAAATACTAGTAGGAGTAAAATTCATCTTGAAGAAGTTCAAGATGATGATAACACTAAGGCTTCGATGGAAAATGAACAGGCACCACAAAGTGTTGTGGATGAGGAATTTGTTGCCCAAAGAGTTGTGGAGCAAACACCTGTTCAAGTAGACCAACCTCTTCGTAGATCTAATAGGATCCGTCGTCAACCCGAGAGATATTCTTTTCTCTTGACTGACAACGGTGAAGTATTGCTTGTCGATCTTGACGAGCCTACATCCTATCAAGAAGCTATGATGAGCCCAGATTCTGAGAAATGGCTAGAGGCCATGAGATCCGAAATGGAATCCATGTACACTAACCAAGTATGGACTTTGGTTGATCCACCTGAAGGGGTAAAACCCATTGGGTGTAAGTGGGTCTTTAAAGTAAAGACTGACATGGATGGTAATAAGCATACCTATAAAGGTAGATTGGTGGCTAAAGGATTCAAACAAATTCATGGTATTGACTATGAAGAAACCTTTTCACCAGTTGCGATGCTTAAATCCATTCGGATCATACTTGCTATTGCAGCCTACCACGATTATGAGATCTGGCAGATGGATGTCAAAACCGCTTTTCTGAATGGAAAGCTACTCGAGGATGTGTACATGACACAGCCTGAGGGTTTTGAAGATCCAAAGCATCCTGGAAAGGTATGCAAACTGCAAAGGTCCATTTATGGACTAAAGCAAGCCTCTCGAAGCTGGAATCTTCGAGAAATAGTGGGAGCACAGTTGTATTTCTTGTCTTGTATGTAGATGACATACTTCTCATCGGAAATGATATTCCCTCACTCCAGTCTGTGAAGATGTGGTTAGGGAATTGTTTCTCGATGAAGGACTTAGGTGAAGCTGCCTATATTCTAGGCATCAAGATCTATAGAGATAGATCTAGAAGATTACTTGGCCTAAGTCAGAGTACATACATTGATAAAGTGCTAGATCGTTTTTCTATGCAAAATTCCAAGAAAGGATTTCTGCCTTTATCACATGGTGTGAGTCTTTCGAAGACTCAATGTCCCTCTTCTAAGGAGGAGAGAGATCGCATGGATAAGATCCCTTATGCGTCTGCCATAGGGTCTATCATGTACGCCATGCTTTGTACTCGTCCTGACGTCTCGTATGCTTTGAGCATGACGAGTAGATACCAGTCGGATCCAGGTGAAAGTCACTGGATAGCAGTCAAAAATATTCTTAAATACTTACGAAGAACGAAAGAATATTTCCTGATATTTGGAGGCAATGAGGAGCTAGCTGTAAAGGGTTACAGTGATGCAAGCTTCCAAACAGACAAGGATGACTATAGATCGTAATCGGGGTACGTGTTTTGCCTGAATGGTGGAGCTGTGAGCTGGAAGAGTTCAAAGCAGGACGATTCTTGATTCTACAATGTGCCGAGTATATTGCAGCATCTGATGCAGCAAAGGAGGCTGTTTGGCTCCGTAAGTTCATCAGTGAACTTGGGGTAGTTCCTAGCATTGCAGATCCAATAGACCTCTATTGTGACAACAATGGGGCTATTGCACAGGCTAAGGAACCTCGATCACATCAGCGGACCAAACACATAATGCGGCGCTTCCATCTCATTCGAGAGATCATCGATAGAGGAGATGTGAGGATATGCAGAGTACCGACAGAAGCTAACATCGCAGATCCATTGACCAAGGCTTTGGCACAGAGGAAGCATGATGGTCACACTAGGTCACTAGGTATTAGATATCATAGTGATTGGTACTAGTGCTAGTGGAAGATTGTTAGTTAAAGCCCTAGAACCAATCATGTGATGGTTGAATAGGGAACATTTTGTATCATATTCTATAAAGGCAAAGGATTGGTTATTATATTTACATCTTGCTTGTGCCAGCTAATTTAAATATAATAATGCCCTAGAAAAGTAGGTTCTTATCTACAGCACATCAATTGGCAGAATTGATTATGAGAGGCTGTAGAGAACACTTTCCTAAATGTTCCTAGTCGAGTATTAATATGCAAGGGCAATATTAATACATAAAGACTAGCATGTAGGTCAATTGATGACTTGATCTCACAAGTCATGGATATATGATATCAAGTTGACACATGGGTATATATTAGAGAATATATACTGAACTGACCCGCCATGAGAAAGTTTCATGGATCATTATATGAGTGTCATAAACTTTCTCATGTGACTATTGGTATGAATAGTCCTTAGACCTGAAGTCACTATGGTTCCCTACATAAGGAGTTATGTACTTTGGTATCGTCAAACGTCACCCGTAACAGGGTGGACCATAAAGGCGATTACTGGGTATGTAACAAATTATGCGGAGGGATGTGAGTGATGTAGATGGGATCTATCCCTTCCATATGACGGGAGTGATATCGGTGGGCCCCTTGATTGAGTAGAACTACTAAAACGCATGGCCATGCTCGAATGAGTCAATATGAGATATTGAGCTCATTTGTTTGAGTTAGTTTACTCAGGGATCAAGAAACACATATATTGATCGAGGATGACACGGTCTATGCCTCATTGATCAATCTGATATCAAGGATAGAAGGACACGGTCATATATTATAGTAGTCACGGAAAGGTTAGTCGGATCTTGACTTATCTCGTAACTTGGGTATCAATGATGTATTGCTAGATACCGCTCATTGCTTGTGTATCTAAAAGAGTTTAGATCCACTGCCAACGTTATGAGAGCCTATAGGGTCACACACAAAGAGCATGATAATTAGAGGAATTAGAGTATTCTAGTTTGACTAGAATAATTTGGGAATAAGCTTAAGTACAAAATGGTTTTTGGACTTTAAGCTTAATGAGAATTTTAGCTAATTGATTTAATGAGATTAATTCAATATGTTACCTTATTGATTTAATAAGATTAATTCAATATGATAACATAAGCTTAATTGAATTAATAAGATTAATTCAATATGATAACATAAGCTTAATTGAATTAATAAGATTAATTCAACATGCATGAATGCCACATAAGAATGCCACATAAGCATGCCACATAAGCATGCCACCTAAGCATCCACCTAAGCTAGTTAAGGTGGAAGGAAACAAAATGGTTTTGTCTCCTTAAGTGGCCGGCCAAACAAGGATATGTCTCAATGCAATGGATTGCATTGAATGTGTGGAGGTGAAAGGGTTTTTCCAACCCTATAAAAGACACCCTAAGTGGCCGGCCAAAGAGAGCATTTGGCTTTTGTTGTTGGTGGAAGCTTTGGTTGTGTTAGTGGTGAGAAAGCTTGGTGGAAGCTTTGGTTGTGTGGGTTTGTGAGTGTAGGCTAGCAAGAAGAGGAGTCTTCTTCTTCCTTTCTCCTTTTCCCTCTCTTCCTCTCCTTTAGGGACTTCTCTAGCAAGAAGTAAAGGAGAGCTCTTCTAGTTTTCCTTTTGTGAGACAAGAGCGTGCTCGTGTGGATACGTATAGAGGCACGGACACTTGAACGTGCTAAAGATCCAACAAACCGAAAGGAAAAGCGGGATTAACAAGGGCACGCAACAAAGGTAATCCTCTCCTATAAGATAGGTTTGGTTTAGAGAAATTTATTTTATACGAGTTTGCTTTCGCATGGATCACTTGGAAGGGATCCTATTTTCCATTGCGCATATGCCATTTGGCATAAAGAAATCCCTACAGAGCTTAATTTCAATCTAATACCTTAGTCCAAGATCCAACACTCTTAATTCTTTCATCCTTCTCTTTTTGATGTATGTCAAAGGGGGAGAAGGAATGCTTAAGTTAGATGATTATGTGTGTATCTTTAAAGACCTAACTTAAATGATTGTCAAACATCAAAAAGGGGGAGATTGTTGGTGCAACAATGCTCCAAGCATTTATATGTTTTGATGTTTGGCTAATCATCTAAGTTAGGCAATATCTTGTGATCTAATTACGAATGTGTTTAAGTGACAGGGAAATCCAAGGATGAAGACTTGGTAAAAGGAAGTCCAAGTATGATCTTGGCAAAGGAAGTCCAAGGGATGGACTTGGCGGCATAAGACCAAGCTTGTAGTCTTGGCAGCATAAAGTCCAAGTGAACCTTGGCAAAGGAAGTCCAAAGTAAAGTCTTGGCAGCATAAGTCCAAGCTTGTAGTCTTGGCGGCGTAAAGTCCAAGCATTTGGCAACCCAAGACATGACGAAACCGAAGGAAGCTCTTGGAAGCAAAGCGCAAAGGATGAACAAGTCGCGGACTCGGAGAGATCCTGAAGGCGCAAGGCTTAATGAGGAGCTAGAAGGTTGAGTCTAGGTCTAGGGTATAAAATCAAGTGTGAAATACTCATACTTGATGAGTGTCGATCGGCCCGATCGATGTATCGATCGGCCCAGTCGGAGGTCATCGAGTCGGTAGAACCACGACCATCATCGACTACCTTGTCGAGCGATCGGTGATGCTGCGATCAGTCGACTGCCAAGGGCATCAGTCGACTGATCAAGGGAAATATCGCCACAGAATGCAGTCTCACTCGACTGCTGCCTTGATCACTCGACTGATCACCCCATCAGTCGACTGATGGAGGGATCAGTCGACTGATCACCTGGCCATTGGAGATTGTGGCTACGAATCTCCGCGGAGATCGCGTTTCAGAAGCCGTTGGCTTCGGCGACAGTCGACTGATGGTATGCATCGATCATCGATCGACGCTAACGGAACAACAACCCCTCTTCTATAAAAAGGGGCCATGGGGAGCTTGGTGAAGCTAGTGCTCTTGCTCCAAACTACACCTACGTGCTCACCAAGCTTTCCAAGTGTTTTTAGCAATCCAAAACCTCCTCTTCTCTAATCCTAATCTTCCATCATTGTAAAGAAGAGGAGTGCATTGTAAGATAAGGTTTCTCCACCTTGGTTCATCCAAAGGAGGTTCTAGTGAAGATTGATTAGGGCTAATCCACCTTACGGATTGCCGTGGAGTAGGAGCGTCATCTTCGAACCACGTTACATCGGGTGTTAGCTTTGTTTCTTGTTTTGTTTGTGCTTATATTTGTATTGCTTCTGCTAACCTTTTTGTAGAAAGAAAGAAACTCTAATCACCCCCCCTCTAGCCGTTCCAAGGGTCCTAACACTACACACCAAGTGCCGATAGATAACACCGCTAAACATGTTTCAATGACTAGACCAACGGATATACCTTTGTTCTATTTCAGATTGGGATAGTCCTTCTTCCAATGTCTAGTCTACTTGCAAGTGAAGTACTTGCCTTTCGACTTCTTCACTCCTCCCTGAGATCCTCCCACCAGGTTTGCACCACCTTGTTTCTTCTTCTTCTTGCCTTTCGGCTTAGAAGTAAAAACCTTTTTGGGCAACCATGGCCTGAGCCTGAGCAAGCCTTTCTGTCAACTGGAGAATGATATCGACCTGGGTTTCCCTATCAATATCAGCTCTAAGGACTTCCAGCTCATTCGCAGGATTAGGAGGACACTCTTTGAAGAGTAGATACTTGTACTCTTCAGCAGTTAAGATAATATCTAGATTCCTTTTTCCAATCAACATAATTATGTACAGTAAGTTTATTTTCCTTTAGTATCACAACAAGTGGACTGAAAGTCATTTTTGAAAATTCTAAGAATCACATAGATCATTACTTTATATTTTAACAAATTATTGATTCCTCAAACAATAAAATTTTAAAATCAACCAACACCTCAAAACACCGAGAATATCGTATGCCACGATTGTGTGGACGTATACGAATTCTACATTTGTAAGAGGAGGTTTTACCCATTAATTTTACTATCTTGTCAACCTAACTTTTTGACAAATAAAATTAATAGTTGGTTTCTCTTCTGCCCTACAAATAAAAGCAGTGACTCCGATGGGGAGGATACTCCTATTTGCATCTAAGTGTTCACTATTACTCGATACCAAGTTAATTATCTCGGGTTATGTGCCTTCTGATGGGGAAGTACACATGCTCCTTAATAATTTCCTATAACCATATTTGACCTTGTGACCCAGAAACAAACTCATCCGATGGGGAGTGTAACGCCCGTAAAATTTCTAGCAATTTTACGAGAGTTTTTGGCTTTACAATAATGGGCTTGATGTAGGCTTTTTTCAAAAAATAAAAGAAAATAGCCAAAAAGAGATGCAAGGCCTAGGAATTGAACCCCAAACCTCTAGTGATAGCCAAGCCCTATAGATACACCCACTAACCAGAAGCCCAATAGGATTATATCATTAGAAGAAGAGGGGAAAATTGTAGATAAGTGTGATGTGGGTAAATGAAGGGGCATGGAAAAGAGAAGAGAAACTTCTCTTCCTCCCTTTATAAAGAAGAAGGAAGTTTCCACTTGGCCACTTCTTCTTCCCTTCTTCTTCCTCACCTAAAACCATCTCTCCCCCTCTCCATTTTCACCTTTGGCCGAACCCCATCCAAGCAAGGAGAAGCTAGTTCTTGGCTTCCATAAGGTCAACTACCCACTAAAAGCAAGCGAAGGATGTAAGATTCCCTCACCTGCAGTATATTAGTTTTGTAGGATAGGTTACATGAAAGAAATATGAAGTTTGTAGCCCTATATGTTTCAGCCAACTAAGTTTATGGGCTAGGATTCATGAAAATGCTACTAGGGAAATTTTTATAGGTTGTATGCTTCAAGTAGGAATCTTTAGGTGTCAAAAGTCCAAAGATTATAGCCCTACATGTTTCGGCCAACCCAAGCTTTTGGGGTTAGGGTTGCATGAACTTGATTCTAAGGTTATGTTCATAGATGGTATGCTTCAAGTAGGATTTTTAGGTGTCAACAATCCAAGATAATGGCCCTATATGTTTCGGCCACCAATGGTTTTAGGGTTAGGGTTTCATGAAAATACCCCTTATGAAGTTATGTTATGATATATGCCTACATGAATGAATTTAGGTGACAAAAATCCAAGCTTTGTGCCCCTATAAGTTTCGGCCACCAATGGTTTTAGGGTTAGGGTTTCATGAAATACCCCTTATGAAGCTATGTTATGATATATGCCTACATGAATAAATTTAGGTGACAAAAATCCAAGCCTTGTGCCCCTATATGTTTCGGCCCCCAATGGTTTTAGGGTTAGGGTTTCATGAAATACCCCTTATGAAGTTATGTTATGATATATGCCTACATGAATAAATTTAGGTGACAAAATCCAAGCTTTGTGCCCCTATATGTTTCGGCCAACCTTGGGTTTAGGGTTAGGGTTTCATGAAAACACCCCCTTATGAAGTTATGTTAGGTGGAATATGCCTATGTGATGAACATGTTTATGATGTAATATGCCATGAAATATGCCTATATGATGAACATGTTTTATGATTTAATATGCCATGAATATGTCTATGAATTATGCTTATGTGATAAACATGTTTATGCTTTAGGACCCCTTTAGGGTACTCTTATGTTATGAATGCATGTATGCTATGAAATGTCTAAGATGGAGATGCTTCCCTTTCAAGTAGGGATTAAGAGCTCTCCTTATGATAAGATAAGATGGAGATGCTTCCCTTTCAAGTATGGATTAAGAGCTCTCCTTATGATAAGATAAGATGGAGATGCTTCCCTTTCAAGTAGGGATTAAGAGCTCTCCTTATGATAAGATAAGATGGAGATGCTTCCCTTTCAAGTAGGGATTAAGAGCTCTCCTTATGATAAGACAAGAAAGAAAGGAATTAAGTATTTTACTTTGTAAGAGGTTAAGTACCCGACCCGTCAGGTGGTCGTTAATCAAATCCATAGGGACATAAGAAGACGTAAGAGGTCTTGCCCTAGTAAGACGTAAGAGGTCTTGCTCTAGTAGGTCTGGTGGCTCGCTACCCCAGCCTATTAGGGAACGTGCATTATGTGGTACTTAAACCTGGGGCCCCCCATGCAAGAAGTATCTATATGTATATGTTTTGAAAAGAAAAGACCTTTAAGGAATTATGAATGCTTATATTCAAGTTTAAGAATGCTTATGATTATGTCTTTGATGCATGTTTAGGATTTATGTAATTATGAATGCTATGTTCAAGTTTAAGAATGCTTATGATTATGTCTTTGATGCATGTTTAGGATTTAAGAAATTACGAATGCTTATATTCAAGTTTAAGAATGCTTATGATTATGTCTTTGATGCATGTTTAGGATTTAAGAAATTATGAATGCTTATATCCAAGTTTAAGAATGCTTATGATTATGTCTTTGATGCATGTTTAGGATTTAAGAAATTATGAATGCTTATATTCAAGTTTAAGAATGCTTATGATTATGTCTTTGATGCATGTTTAGGATTTAAGAAATTATGAATGCTTATATTCAAGTTTAAGAATGCTTATGATTATGTCTTTGATGCATGTTTAGGATTTATGTAATTATGAATGCTTATGTTCAAGTTTAAGAATGCTTATGATTATGTCTTTGATGCATGTTTAGGATTTAAGAAATTACGAATGCTTATATTAAAGTTTAAGAATGCTTATGATTATGTCTTTGATGCATGTTTAGGATTTAAGAAATTATGAATGCTTATATTCAAGTTTAAGAATGCTTATGATTATGTCTTTGATGCATGTTTAGGATTTAAGAAATTATGAATGCTTATATTCAAGTTTAAGAATGCTTATGATTATGTCTTTGAAGCATGTTTAGGATTTAAGAAATTATGAATGCTTATATTCAAGTTTAAGAATGCTTATGATTATGTCTTTGATTCATGTTTAGGATTTATGTAATTATGAATGCTTATGTTCAAGTTTAAGAATGCTTATGATTATGTCTTTGATGCATGTTTAGGATTTATGAAATTATGAATGCTTATGTTCAAGTTTAAGAATGCTTATGATCATGTCTTTGATGCATGTTTAGAATTTATGCAATTAAGAATGCTTATGTTTAATTTATGCCTTGCTTAGAGTTAATTATGTTTAGCATGCTTATGTAAATTGTATGACATGCTTATGTTTTCATTACGTTGGTATGTTGATGAATAGTGTTGCTATGAAATACTTATGCTATTTTTGCTAGTATGCTCCTGTTTTCTATTTGTTTGATGAAGTTTGTGACTTTTGTGAGTAGGCAAGAATCTTACTAAGCTATATGCTTATAGTTTATGTTGTCCATATACTGCAGATAAAGGAAACCTGAACTAAGAGGAAGTAGTAGGAGGGGCCAAGTGTGTGTGATAGTGGCATGGTGGAAAGAGACCCTATTACTATCTGCTTATATTTATATGCTCAGTGAACACCTTAAGACATGTGCTTCCGCTTATAAGACCTATGATTTATTAGTACCATGATTGAATGTTGCTTAGTTATGTTACTGTTCAATTACTTATGAAAGTTTGGTATGTTAGAACTCATGGATGAATCTTGATGTTATGCATGTTATAAAATGAGATAAGATGAGATAACATGCTAATTATAAATATGATATGTGATGCATGTATAAAAGAAGGTTTAAGCCATGATAACATGTTTAAGTATGTAGAAGGAGAAATGATCCATATATGTTATATTATAAGGAAAAAGAAAAAAAAAGTAGCGCCGCCCTAAGAGCAGATAAGGGCGGGTGTTACAGGGAGGAAGACACTCAGAGCCGACGCACAAGTTTGCTTGCATCACATGTCAAATCGTAATGGAGGTTGTGGGAATTTATAAAAATATCCCTCTCCCACTTAGTAATTTAAAATTGAGAAATTTTCTAGCCTACGACATGCATATCAAACAATAAGCAATAAATATGAAAAATTAATTTTTTCCAACTATTATGGCTTTTGTCTTCAATATGTCTCCCGTCATATCGCCATCTAGTCCGCTCCTCTTATGTCATGTACGAGCCATCCGGTGATCCGAGGCAAGAAAAAAAATATTTTAATTTACATCCATCGATCCTATACTCCACGAGGAAGTGTATATGAAATCTAGATCGAAAGTAAACTAAAATAGAAATAGTGGCTAAACAATGTCGTATCTAATTTACAAAAATTAAATACTAGCCTCGTCAACCCCGAGGATTCAACAAAATGTACAATTACACACATACAATCACATACACACATATGGCTATAATAGTTGGATCCTATGCCTACAACCAAAGAGTTAACCTACGCATATCCTTCTATTATCTGGCACATATAATATATAAAAAGTGCATAAAAGTAACCAAATCCTAAACACACAAAATCGAAAACCGTGGCTCTGATACCACTTGAAGGGTTTTTGTCTAGAATCGAAGCTCTTATTCCACATGAAGGTGGAGAAACTTCGCTTCCCTCTTCAACTCGGTCGCTTGTTCATGGCGATCCCATCGATGTCCCTGGATTAAAAAAAAAAATTAATCCTAGACAAAAGGGATTACCCAAGCAACTGTGTCATCATCGTGCTATTCGATTAGAGTAGTCACTTGAACAAACTTGTTGTTCAAGTGACCAACCTCTATTCTACGAATAACTGTGGAATAGATGATGTACGGATCGCCGACTTTTGTGTTTATGATCGGGGTCCAAGTATATTTAACCACATACATAAAGTAAACAACCACATACAACATGCATATAATTGAAAAACAATTATAGACATAATACAAAAGAACACTAATCAAAATAAACAAGATTATACCTCTTGTTATACCTCTTGATCTTCTATTGTATGTCCTTCCTTTTTTTGGACGTCGTGTGGGCGACGATCTTCTAAAAGTCGAAGCCTCCTAGATCACCAATCTTCCTTTCCTTGTTCACTCCGAACAAAGGAAGATCATAAAATAAAACTCTTCTTCCTTTCTAGAACCGACCACCAAGTCAATAGACTCTACGTTGCCGCCGGCCAAGGAAGAGAACATGGAGTATGGGAACCGGCCAAAGGAGAATCAATGAGAGCATGGGCGCCGACCAACACTTGGAGAAGAGAAAAGAAACCAACCCTTCTTCTTGTAGCTGCCCAAAACCCTAACCCTAGCTCTCCTAATTTCCGGCCAAAGAAGAGGGGAAGAAGGATAGGTTGAGCACCGGCCAAAACAAAGGGAAGAAGGATAGGTTGCCGGCAACACCTTAGGAAGAAGAAGAAAAGAGTATCTCCTCTTGTTGCCGCCCACCCCCAACACCTAAACCCTAGCTGCCCAAACACAATCCTATCTCTAATGGGATTGCTTGCCGCCCAAGGGAAGCAAACCCTAATCCCCTTTCATCTAGTTGCCACCCACCCCTATCCTCTCCTTTTATAGAGTTAGGGATAAGCCTTGTTTTAATCTCCACCATTGGTTCTAGGGATTTAATCTCAACCATCGGATCTAGATATTTAATCTCAACCGTCGGATCTAGAGATTTAATCTCTACCTTTGGATCTAGAGTTTTGTTTTCGTCCATTGGATCTATGCTTCATGAGGTTTTAATAGGCTACAATAGGGACCATGAGGAGGAGTTGGATCTTGGCCACCTAATGGATCAAGCCCACATAAAGTCCGATCCATTAATGATTATCCATTCCACTAGAGGATTATCATTGATCTACCTCACAAACCCCCATAAATTAATATGAGCTCCATATATTATTTGTACTTTTTTCTCCCCATGTTTAAGATCTCGAATGTCCGTCGATTAATTAATTTATTGACAATTAATCAATCAACATCTAACTCCATGAGTAGTACCACTCAACCTTATCATCATGCCGGACCAAGTCCACCTGTAGGGTTTACATGATTAACCTTATGAGCTCCTCAAGGGGACATCATCATCCTAATATATAGGCCACGGTTTCCTCCTATAATCAATCACACAACATATAAATAATATCATTTCCCAACTTACCGAGCCTATCGATTTAATCTATAAATCTCGCCCATTGGTAAATCAAAGAAATGAATACTAAGTATTTGTGCCCGTTATTATATCGGGATTAAGAGCATGTACAATATAATATCTGAGGTATGATTTGATTATGTAGTCAGCAATAAATTGAATCACTTCTAAGTCGGTCTTTCTCAATACACACAAAGTGCACTAGTGTGATTCTATGGTCAAGACAAACCAATACCAAATCACACTACAACCATACCAATGGTTTGTCCAAAGCCATCTCGGTTGTGAGCCTTTACTTATACTTTACAAGAAGATGATAACATTATCTCCCATGTGACACCACACACCATGTTATCTACAATGTAATGTATTAGACAATATGCGTAATTATAAATATGTAAACAATGATCATGTGATTCTCATTTCAAAAATAAAGATGTTCATACAAAAGATAGACTTTTCAGTATACATCCCAACAATAATTGTCAAGGTAAAGTCCAAGTCATGGGTACTTGGCATGGAAAGTCCAAGTGGGACAAAGTCCAAGCATGGGTCTTGGCATGGAAAGTCCAACATGGGCTGGCAAGGGTAAGTCCAAGCTTGAGTCTTGGCATTTGGAAAGTCCAAGGGTGTAGTCTTGGCCACGTAAGTCCAAGGGTGTAGTCTTGGCAATGAAAGTCCAGGTCATGGGTACTTGGCATTTGAGAAGTCCAAGGGGTTGATATTGGTGGCGTAAAGTCCAAGCGAGAGTCTTGGCAGCATAAGTCCAATGGTTGGCGGCATAAAGTCCAAGTGGAGTCTTGGCGGCGTAAGTCTAATGTGCCTTGACGGTGTAGACACCGTTAGCATGACATAGCCGATGGAAGCACTTGAAGGATAACGCAATGGATGAATAAGTCATGGATGACTTGGAGGGATCCGAGAGGCGTGAGGCTGATGGAGGTGGCTAGAAGGCTTAGGTCTAGGCTAAGGGTGGTCTATCAAGTATGGGGGCACCATACTTGGGTTTAAACCTCATGTTTGAGGTTGGCAGTCGACTGATATTATGGCCGGTTCGACTGCCATGAGTCTACTAGAGTTCAACTGTTGTTTTAGAGATTCGATTAATCGCGAGCCTTGATGAATGCTCGTAGTCGATTTAGACCCGATCGACTACGAAATCGTTAGTCGACTGCCAATGTTGGCGGTCGACTGGTGAGAGTCCCGTTGGAACTTTTCCAGCGTGGATCGAGCCGTTGTCTCATGACAACAGTGGCAGCAGTCGACTGATGCCTTATGGCAGTCGACTGATTGGTGGAAATCCAGCCCGATACAGGTTAAAAAGAGGAGCTCGTGGAGGATTTCGACAATTGGTTATTTGGGAGCTATGGTGAGGCGATTTGAAGGCAATTTGCAGGTGCATTTTAGGGTCCTTCAAGCTCATCCAAGCAACCAACAAGCAAGCACTCAAATACCCTAGATTGTAAAGTGTTCTTTACATTTCCTTGTATTTTGCTTGTATTTTTGTGTATTACTTTTGTAATCTGTTGTAAGATGTTTCTCCGCCTTCAACGTGTTGTCGAGAAGGAGTTTATTGCTTAGTGGTGTTTGTGGCATCGCTAGAGCTCTTTAGAGCTCGATCCTTTGAGTAGGAACCATTCGGTTCCGAACCACGTTATATGATTGTGTAGTGCTTGTTTTTGTGTTGTATTTATTTTATTATTTCTATTTCCGCTGCGCTAACACAAATTGTAGACAAGCACGCAATTGAAATCTATCACTCAACGAATCAACGCTATTCACCCCCCCCCTCTAGCTTCCAATCGATCCCCTACACAAACAATTTGATATGAAGGACTTGGGAGAAGTGGGACACATCCTTGGGATCAAGGTTATAAGGGATCGCAAGAAAAGGATGTTGTGCTAATCTCAAGCTTCATACATAGACACTATTCTAGCTCGCTTTAGCATGCAGAACTCTAAGAAAGGTTTTCTACCTTCTCAACATAGAGTACCTTTATCTAAAGAGAGGTGTCCTAGAACATCAAAGGAGATAGAGGAGATGAAGGCAGTTCCTTATGCTTCGGCGGTAGGAAGCCTCATGTATGCTATATTATGTATGTGATCGGATATCTGCTTTGTCGTGGGCATGGTTTGTAGATATCAGAGTAATCCAGGACATGGACATTGGACTGCGGTAAAGCATATATTGAAGTACCTGAGAATGACTAGGGATTATATGCTGGTATACCAGGCAGATCAATTACTCCCTACGGATGACATAGATTTTGACTTCCAATTAGATAGGGATAACAGTAAGTCTACCTCGAGTTTTGTGTTTACTTTGGGAGGTGGATCCATTATATGGAGGAGTGTTAAGCAGAAATTCCATCTGGGAGGTGGAGGTGTTCAAACATAGCGACACGTTTGACATTGCGACGGTCATTAGGGCATTCTCTTGCAAAATGTCCTTCCTCACCGCAGAGAAAACAACGGTATTTTTTATTTTTAATGAGATGCTTGCGGCGCTCAATCCGAGCATGGGAAGGATGAGGCTTGCCACGGAAGGTCCTGGATTTACGAACACCTATTCGTTTATCAGGTCGTTTATAATATCTAGGAATTCTCTCTCCTGAGGAGGAAGAACTCCATGTACTTCTCCAAGAATACCAAGTATGTTCACTCCCGGAACAACCAAGACAAGCGAAAACTGGAAGAAATATGCTATATAACCTGAAGGTTAGTTTTGAGATACATACTTTACCTACCTTTCAGCTCAGTGCTATTCTCGACACAGGCGCCACAACATGTGTTGTAGATCAGAATTCCGTCTCTACAGCTGCATTGGAAGAAAACCCATTCACCGTTCATTTTAACGGTATTTCTTCAAAAGCGGTAGCCAAGAAAAAATTGAAGGGAGGTAAAATGACAATTGGATACAATACATTCCGAATTCCCTATACATACTCTTTCCCTATGCAACTCGGGGAAAATATTCAGATGATCCTCGGATGTAACTTCATCCGCGTCATGCAGGGAGGCCTTCGTATCGAAGGTAATCAGGTAACCTTTTATAAAAATCTGACAACAATAGAAACATCTCCTTATGTTTCTGCTGCAGCTATTCCTGAGTTAGAAATGGAAGAAAATGAATACATTCAGATTCAAGATTAGTCTTCAGTGCCTGTAAAGCAATTATCCATTTTTCACTGAAAAATAGCAGGGGCATTTTTGAGACCAAAAGGCATAACCAGCCATTCATATAACCCATCAGGGACCCAAAAGGCAATCCATGGAATTGAATCAGGGTGCATAGCAACTTGATGAAATCCTGACTTGAGGTCAAATTTAGAGAAAATTCGCTTGGTGCTGACTCGTTTGAGAATGGTGTTGATCCCAGGGAGGCTATACTGATCTTTATGGGTTAGATCATTCAGCCTTTTATAATTGAATACCATCCGTTCTTTTCCTTTGATTTCTTGACCAGTTTTTGGATCAACAGAAGTACTGGAGTGAACTATTATGGCTGTAGTTCGGTGATGACTTGTGCTAGGTCTGATAACTCCGATGGCCAATAAAGCTTTAATATGCTTGGTGAAAGCATCTCTGACTGCAGTCGTTAGATGCCAAAGCTAGTGGCTCGGTGGGCGGTTTCCATGACTAAAGCTAGGGCATCTTCCAGCTGTTTGTCCTGTTGCTGGATGACGGGTAGCCAATCACCGTACCAATTGCGATTTGTGGCGCAGCGTCGGTATTCTTCAAGTTTGATGTGATGGATTGCTCGGTATTGTTGGAGGGCTTGGATGGCGTGTTGGGCTGCTTCCTTTTGGATGAGTCGCATATGGGCTTCAATTGAGTGTTCTTCTTTATTAACAAAACTCCAAAATTTAACTCTTGGACCCAAAGAAGCTCCTAAAGAAGCAAGAGGAAAAATTCTAGTTTTCAAAGATCCATTAAAAATTCTTGCAGAAAAGAAACAAAAGGCCAAGAAATGGTGACCACTACCACAAATGAAGGGGCAACGGCGCCAACTCCCTTAATTGAAGATCAAATTCGCAATTACCGACGAGGGCAACGAAGAATCTACAATGCCCAGCAAGCTGCCAGACGAGTTGGCAGAGGACTCACGGGACGATCAACAGCAGCTAACACCTTAGAACAGCAAATTGATCCCCAGGTACAATTGCAATTATCTATGCAGGAACGAGCTGCAATTGCACCAGCTGAGGTGTTATATCACTCCCGACAAGATGATGCACATCATCGAGTTTACATGCACAGATCTGAGGAACCAATTCTGTGTACCTCAAATCAAGTTGATCGGTCTTTCATTCAAGAGGAAAGTTTCAACCAATTACAATGAAGCCAGATACGTTATATTCACCTTGGCGTTCTTCAAGTACGTATTCAAACTCTACATCGACATGAAGAAGGTACTTTGGCTCTTATTCTCTTTCTTTACAAAAGGAAAAGCAAGACTTGGCAGCCAAATATCAGGAATGTTGATATTCCTGGGCCACTTGGATAGCATCCAATCGTATCTGATGGCACTCTCGTTTTTCTAGTTCTTGATCATCCAGTTGACTTTGCAGGCGTTTGATTTCTGCTTCACATTGCTTAATGTAATTTTGTTGTTCACTGACTAAATTGGAAGTATCATACATGATTGGTGTTGTAGCAACTGGAGTTGTCTTGTTATAATAATAAAGGCTGCACATGCCACAAGCCGTCATTTTGCATAAGGGGCAATGTCGACGATGCCGCCGTTGAGTTGGTTGTTTGCAACATTTACATGCTTCATGTTGGATGTCAATATCTTCGTTGATTTCCCATATATGATGGCATTCATATTGCTGTTGTGAAACTTGTATCATGCTCCGATAGCCAGTTTCAGGGCCAATCCACCATAAAACACGCTTCTTTTTGGTATCAGAGCTAGTTTACATGGCTGAGTAAACCATTCTTGGTCAAGGTAAGAAAGGAAGTAGTCCCTACTTTGAATTCCTGCCTAATCTTCTTTTGATATTTCTCTAGATAATCAGTCCCGAGGGTGGCAGGCAGCTTAGTTCGTATGACCTTAAGACCATTAGCAAGACTTATGTCTAGTAGGAATGTCCAAACGCTGTGAGGAAGCCATTGAAAAGTGGTATACCAAATCACACACTGCAAACCTTGATTACCTTGACCTTGCTGAAACATTAAAGCCATTATCTAAAGAACTAGCTTATAATCTGAGTATTGTCTATGACCGGGTATGTCTGTCCAGTAGGTTCATTGAAGATCGACCACTCAAGCACATAACTCCTGCAGTCAGAGATGCTTTCACCAAGCATATTAAAGCTTTATTGGCCATCGGAGTTATCAGACCTAGCACAAGTCGTCACCGAACTACAACCATAATAGTTCACTCCGGTACTTCTGTTGATCCAAAAACTGGTCAAGAAATCAAAGGAAAAGAACGGATGGTATTCAATTATAAAAGGCTGAATGATCTAACCCATAAAGATCAGTATAGCCTCCCTGGGATCAACACCATTCTCAAACGAGTCGACACTGCAATTTTCTCTAAATTTGACCTCAAGTCAGGATTTCATCAAGTTGCTATGCACCCTGATTCAATTCCATGGACTGCCTTTTGGGTCCCTGATGGGTTATATGAATGGCTGGTTATGCCTTTTGCCTGATGGGTTATATGGGAAATCAACTTATAGTAGCGTCCTTTTATCCATTTTTCGCTGAAAAATAGCAGGGGCATTTTTGAGACCAAAAGGCATAACCAGCCATTCATATAACCCATCAGGGACCCAAAAGGCAGTCCATGGAATTGAATCAGGGTGCATAGCAACTTGATGAAATCCTGACTTGAGGTCAAATTTAGAGAAAATTCGCTTGGTGCTGACTCGTTTGAGAATGGTGTTGATCCCAGGGAGGCTATACTGATCTTTATGGGTTAGATCATTCAGCCTTTTATAATTGAATACCATCCGTTCTTTTCCTTTGATTTCTTGACCAGTTTTTGGATCAACAGAAGTACCGGAGTGAACTATTATGGCTGTAGTTCAGTGACGACTTGTGCTAGGTCTGATAACTCCGATGGCCAATAAAGCTTTAATATGCTTGGTGAAAGCATCTCTGACTGCAGGAGTTATGTGCTTGAGTGGTCGATCTTCAATGGTTAAATCAGGATTGGTGATGTCCAGATGACAGAGAACCTTATTTTTACTCCAGTGTTTCAGAG
Organism: Wurfbainia villosa; assembly: GCA_025175895.1. NCBI lineage: Eukaryota > Viridiplantae > Streptophyta > Magnoliopsida > Zingiberales > Zingiberaceae > Wurfbainia > Wurfbainia villosa. The sequence continues at coordinate 58,649,187 of CM045986.1, read as the reverse complement.
GATCATCCCCAATATCCATGGGTTAGTATGGATAATTGAATTATTAAAAAGGTTGCTTCATTCAAAGATATCTTCGTTGATTTCCCATATATGATGGCATTCATATTGCTGTTGTGAAACTTGTATCATGCTCCGATAGCCAGTTTCAGGGCCTATCCACCACGTCTTCCCGCTTTCTCTGAGCATAAAAATAGATTCAGACGTGAATGGATTCAAGGTATGGCGCTGCTCGGATTGAGCGCCGTAAGCATCTCATTAAAAATAAACACCTCCACCTCCCAGATGATTATTACTGCACTAAAGCGCTTGCGGCGCTCAATCTGAGCATGGGAAGGATGAGGCTTGCCACGGAAGGTCCTGGATTTACGAACACCTATTCGTTTATCAGGTCGTTTATAATATCCAGGAATTGGAATGTTGCTGCAGAAGGATAAATCTTTTAGTGCTTGTTTGAATGCAGCATCTTTGCATTCATTCTCCAGATATCGGTAGGCAAATAAAATTCGTGGGAAAACACCCACAGTATTGCCTTGATACCAGTCTTGAAATGCTTGCTTGATACGGCTTCCAAGGTCTCCTGGCATTTTAGCCCATAGTTTTTCAGAAAGTTCTGGAGAAGTAAATAACCGTCCTATTTTTGCTGAGATTCGGAGATAGTCATTGAGGAAGGATAAAATATCCTTCAAATTAGTGCATGTTAAGCGCTCCAAATCCTTATAAGCTTCATCTTGCATATGAGTAGATCCTTGAAAAGGATCTTCTAATTTGAAAACCATTCGAATTTGAGATAATATATTTTGCAAGAGAATGCCCTAATGACCGTCGCAATGTCAAATGTGTCGCTATGTTTGAACACCTCCACCTCCCAGATGATTATGATATTGTCTCAGTACAAGAAGGCGAAGACCCTAGTGATGCTATCTTTAGTCTTTCCGAAGATGAAGACCTGGACGACCTTCAACATACCTTGAATCCATTCACGTCCGAATCTATTTTTATGCTCAGAGAAAGCGGGAAGACGTGGTGGATAGGCCCTGAAACTGGCTATCGGAGCATGATACAAGTTTCACAACAGCAATATGAATGCCATCATTTCTTGGCCTTTTGTTTCTCTTCTGCAAGAATTTTTAATGGATCTTTGAAAACTAGAATTTTTCCTCGTGCTTCTTTAGGAGCTTCTTTGGGTCCAAGAGTTAAATTTTGGAGTTTTGTTAATAAAGCATCGGGAAGAACACCGCCAGTATTTTCTTGCTGTTGCTCTAAGAGGGTCTTCAAATCACTGCGGATACCTTTGACTTCCTCAGCTATCTGTATGAGTAACTGAATTTGCAAATTATTTTGTTTAATAAGTGCACCAGTAGTGCTAGCTACTCCTTGAAGTTCACTTGGTCGTAGAAATCCAAGTGCTGGGGGTTCGATATTTTCAACAGCTTGAATGGCTTCTTTGTAGGATTCTGTTCCTTTGGTTGTGATGTAATTCATCCACGCATGAAGCCTTCAACTTTTACCAGTAGCTTTTCTATCTTTTGAAGTTTCTGGTTAAGATTGACAGTAATACGCAAGGCTTCTTCTTCAACCAGTTTTGGCTGCTTAGTAATATTTGTAATTAACTCTTGTAGCTCCTGCCTGGTTAAGGGTTTATTTTAAAGAAGTATGGTATGAAGATTTTGTAGTGTGGATCGAAGTTGATGAAGTTCTACTTCCAGACTGTCTACCTTTTCCAGTATAGTTTTCAAATGAACCCTACTGGACAAACATACCCGGTCATAGACAATACTCAGATTATAAGCTAGTTTACATGGCTGAGTAAACCATTCTTGGTCAAGGTAAGAAAGGAAGTAGTCCCTACTTTGAATTCCTGCCTAATCTTCTTTTGATATTTCTCTAGATAATCAGTCCCGAGGGTGGCAGGCAGCTTAGTTCGTAAGACCTTAAGACCATTAGCAAGACTTATGTCTAGTAGGAATGTCCAAATGTTGGGAGGAAGCCATTGAAAAGTGGTATACCAAATCGCACACTGCAAACCTTGATTACCTTGACCTTGCTGAAACATTAAAGCCATCATCTTTGATGAAATCCTGACTTGAGGTCAAATTTAGAGAAAATTCGCTTGGTGCTGACTCGTTTGAGAATGGTGTTGATCCCAGGGAGGCTATACTGATCTTTATGGGTTAGATCATTCAGCCTTTTATAATTGAATACCATCCATTCTTTTCCTTTGATTTCTTGACCAGTTTTTGGATCAACAGAAGTACCGGAGTGAACTATTATGGTTGTAGTTCGGTGACGACTTGTGCTAGGTCTGATAACTCTGATGGCCAATAAAGCTTTAATATGCTTGGTGAAAGCATCTCTGAATGCAGGAGTTATGTGCTTGAGTGGTCGATCTTCAATGGTTAAATCAGGATTGGTGATGTCCAGATGACAGAGAACCTTATTTTTACTCCAGTGTTTCAGAGGATCATCCCCAATATATCCTTGCTGCTTTAGTGCAGTAATAATTTTTTGGAACTTGTTTAGGATATCCATGTACTTCTCCAAGAATACCAAGTATGTTCACTCCCGGAACAACCAAGACAAGCGAAAAGTGGAAGAAATATGCTATATAACCTGAAGAATTCCGTCCCTACAGCTGCATTGGAAGAAAACCCATTCACCGTTCATTTTAACGGTATTTCGGCAGACTCTACCATGGAAGCTGAGTATGTGGTAGCCTCTGAGGCAGTCAAAGAAGCTGTATGGCTCAAGAACTTCTTGATGGACTTGGATGTGATTCCTGGTTTGCCCAGAACTATCATAATTTATTGTGATAACAGTGGTGCAGTTGCAAACTCGAAGGAACCATGAGGCCATAAGGCAAGTAAACACATAGAGCGCAAGTACCACCTGATACGAGAGATCGTAAAGCGAGGAGAAGTTGATGTCGCCAAGATTGCATCAGAGGATAACCTGACAGATCTTTTCACTAAGGCCCTTCCAGTGAGAGCTTTTAATAGGCATGTGGAGGTAATGGGAAATAGATGTATGGCAGTTTAATGGCAGTATAGTCTTTTAGTACAAGTGGGAGATTGTTGGGATGTATACTGAAAGCCTAGCCATTGTATGAACATGTTCATTTTGAACTAAGAATCACATGATCATTATTTGCATTTTATATTTATGCATATTGTTTGATAATTTACATTGTAGATAACATAGTGTGTGGTGTGCCACACAAGATCATGTTATCAGTTCCTTGTAGAGTATAAGTAGAGGCTCACAACCAAGATGGTTTTGGACAAACCATTGACATGGTTGTAGTGTAATTTGGTATTAGTTTATCTTGACCATAGAATTACACTAGTATACTTTATGTGTATTGAGCAAGATCGATTCAGAGGTAATTCAATTTATACTGACTATATAATTGAATCATACCTCAGATATTATGGTGTACATGTTCTTAATCCCGATATAATAACGGACACATGTACTTAGTATTTATTTCTTTGATTTATCAATGGGCGAGATTTATGTGTTAAATCGATATGCCTGATAAGTTGAAAAATAATATTATTTACTTGGTGTGTCATTGATTATAGGAGGAAACCATGTCCTATGTACTAGGATGATGATGTCTCCTTGAGGAGCTCATAAAGTTCATCATGTAAATCCTACAGGTGGACTTGGTCAAACATGATGATAAGGATGAATGATACTACTCATAGAGTTAGATATTAATTAATTAAATTATCAGTAATTTAATTAATTAATGGATATTCAATATCTTAAACACGGGGAGATATATTTTACAAATAATATGTGGTGCCCATATTTAATTATAGGGTTTGGTGAGGTAGATCAATGATGATCCCCTAGTGGAATGGATCATCATTAATTGATCGGGTTATATGTTGTTCGGATCCATTGGGTGGCCAAGATCCAACTTCTCCTCATGGTCCATATTGTAGCCTATTATAAATACCTCATGATGCCTAGATCTATATAAGAGGTGGAGAGGCTTGGGCGGCAACAAGTTCTAGGGTTTGCTTCTTGAGGTCGGCGGCAAGGGAGTTGTTCTAGGGTTTGGTGTTTGCTTCTCCTAGGGACGGCGACAACTTGTGCTAGAGTTGCCTTTTGCTTCTCCTAAGGCCGGCGCTCCTTCACCCTCTCCCTAAGGTCGGCACCTCTTTTTCTCCCTCTCCTAGGGTCGACGGCAACAAATCTCCTCTCCTCTCCAAGGGCCAGCGGCAACAAATCTCCTCTCCTCTCCTAGGGCCGGCGGACACCAACCCTTGAAGCCTTGGTGGTTAGCACAAGAAAGGGGAAGAGGAGGCTTTGTGTTCGACACAAGATAGGAGAAGAAGGGAGGGGTTTCTTCCCTTGTTCGGAGTGAGCAAGGAAGGGAAGATTCGTGATCTAGGAGGCTTCAATTCTTGGAAGACCATTGCCCACACAACGTCCAAGAAGAGGATAGGAATAAAATAGAAGATCAAGAGGTAAAACAAGAGATATAATATTGTTTAATACTAATTCTAGTTCTTTTGTATTTTGTATGTTATTGATTGACATGAACCCCGATGATAAACACAAAAACCGGCGATTCGTTCATCATCTATTCCGCGGCTAATCGAGGAAAAGAGTTAGGTTGCTTGAACAATAATTTTGTTCAAGAAACCACTCAAATCGAATAGCACGATGATGAATCGGTTGCTTGAGTTATCCATCTCCATCCGGATTAGTTTTATTAATGAAATTTTAATCCGGGGACGTGAGATAGGATCTCCATGCATAAGCGACTGAAGCGAAATGCGACTTTCCCTTCATCTTCTTGAAGTTACTGACCTCTAAAGAAATGGTAAAGGTACTGAGGTGTCCAATATGGATCGTGAAACATCTCTCTGCTCCTCACATACTGGATCTAGAATTGGCACTGGTGCAGATGTTACTGGGTCAGAAGTAGACTTACTACTCTGCAATGTGATGGCACTGACATTCCCTCTAGGGTTTGGAATGGTTTGTGAAGGTAACTGACTGAACCCATGTGACTGAGATTGTGTAATGGTGGACGTTAACTAACTAAGCTGTCTCTCTAAATTCTGCATGGATGTATCCATCCTCTATTGTTGTTGTATCTGTTGTTGCATCTACTGCATCTGTTGCTGAATCAGCTGCACAAGTTCCTATAATTTTTGCACTAAAGACTCTGATCTGGTAGGCTGAGATTGTTGTTGTCTAAATGGAGTTGCATTATGATGAATAGCAATCGATCTCTAAAATGCTGGAGGTGGTTGTTATGACTGCTGCTGCTGTCGCTGATGCACATTCCCATACCTCAAATTTGGGTGATCTTGCCGTCCTAGGTTGTAGGTGGTAGACATGGGATCATACTGCCTGCACCCAGATTGCGACTGATAAAACTGAGACCTTGGCTGAAAAGCATTTACTGCTGCAGCTTGATCCCTAAGGTTAGAACTTCCCTCTTGTTGTAACATGGGATAAACATCTTTCAAATGAGTAGAACTAGAACAAATCCCATAGGTGCTCACCGACTGAATAGACTGCATCAATGGTTGTTGAGCTTGCTTAAGAGCTATATGTCTAACTATAGAAGTTAGCTTATGTAATTCATTCTTGAGCTCCTCGTTATTTGCTCTGGACACTTGAATCTCACTCACCCCTCCGGTAAGCAACTTTCTGCTCCCAAACTGTTGTGCATTGGCTACCATGATTGAGATGAGCTCCCTTGCTTCTTCGGGTGTCTTATTTACCAGTGCTCCCCCATTAGCTGCGTTAATCATGCATCGATCCATAGGGAGTAGTCCCTCGTAGAATGACTGAATGAGTATCTGCTCACTGATCTAGTGATGGGGACAACTGGTACATAGCTTTTCAAAACGCTTCCAATACTCATGTAATGTTTCTCCTGACAGTTTTTGAATTGCACAGATGCTTCTTCTGATAGCTGCAGATTGTGAAGCTAGAAAATTTTTCTCTAGAATTGATCTTTCCATCTCGGCGCAACATGTAATAAATCCAAGTGGTAAAGCATAAAGCCAATCTTTTGCTCCTCCTGCCAATGAAAATGGAAAGGCTCTCAAGCTAATATCCTCCTCACTGATGCCATGCGGTTTCATGGTGAAGCAAACCGCATGGAACTCCTATAGGTATCAAGTAGGATCTTCACTAGCTAATCCATTGAATTTGGGCAGAGGATGAATAATTCTACATCGCAACTCAAAATCTACATAAAGGTATGGATACTAGATACACAACGAATGATAGGAAACATTTGGCGCTGCAAAGCTCCCTAAGTGTTTGATTGTTTGCAATATCTGAATTAAGTCTTGCAAGACTACCACTCTGACTTGTAGCTGAAATGCTTTAGGCTCGCTATAGTGTGTGAAAATTCTGATCAATTTCTGGGTCAAGCTCAAGTAAATCCACATCAGATGATCTTGACATGCACTGCACAATAGAAAAAGATTAGAAAGCTCACACAAGAAAGAATAGATAAAAGAAATTATTGCAACTCTAAAAACTAACAAACACCGCTAACACTCTCCCCGACAACGATGCCAAAAATTGATAACGAGCATAGCGATGATGAATCGTTACTATCAATTTAATTACCAAACCCTCTCTATGCCACAATAGCACAGGGAATGACTCGGATCGTCTCCCACGGAAGGCAACGGTGAAAGTCAGCTCTAGAGTAAAGGTTTTTCTTAATAGGATGGGGGTTTGGATTTGAGGATTATGAAACTAGACAAGATAATAGGAATTAAAGAAATAAACTATAACAATGAAGGTAATTTCTACAACTAACAATTAAATGCACTTGAAGTAAAGGCTATTCTAAGAAGCAATTCATTAAACACCTTGAATGCAAAATAACTAACAACTACACAACTTAAAATTCATCCAATTTCAAATGTAAAGGAATCGACAACTATAAAGTAAATGTAACAAGCAACAAAATGAAGTAAATGATCATCCCACTAAGATATGCCCAAATAATGGATAGAATACTCCAACTACGTTCGACGGAGCTCAATCGAGTCTCCGGAGCGAAATGAATGGCGAAGATGATGCACACTCCCAAATCTTGAAGCATGGTGGTGACTCCTTGCACTCCCAAATCTGGTGAAGCTTTGATGATGTCATCGAGGCAGAACTCCTCCATGAATCCACAAGAGGAGGTGATGGTCGCCTGGAAGGTGTAGAATATCATTGGATTCTTCTGATGGAGTGGTTCTTCAATGAATCCGATGAAGAAAGGACGATAGAGAGTTGTGTCGGCATGTTCTAGGGCTTAAAAGTGGAGAATATGCCCTAAAAATTCCTGAAAATCCATTTTATAACTGCCCAAACAAGGGTTTTTCACCGCGACGCGGCCGTGCCAAAAAGACACGGCTAGCCGTGCTTCATTCTGACCTCTTTCTTCCCCCGACTATTATAGTACCACTCCTATAGTACTTTTGCTACTGTACTGTTGCTATAGTACTTTGCTACAGTAAAATGCCCGATTTTCACTTGACATCCCTTACAAAAACAAAGTATACAACGATTAGTGCTAAGGACATCAAATAAGCATATGTTTGCATTAAAGTGCTAAATTAATCCAATGTTGGTAATACATGATAAATATGATGAATTAAGCATACGAGTGGATTAAAATTTAAGGAATGAATCAAAATAATTCATCAAAATATGAGTTATCAAATACCTTGGACACTAAACACACGCAACCATCATCCAAAGAAGAAACAAACAAGATACAAGAAGAACCCTTTTGGACTTCCACTAAAATCAATGACATATTTCTTGATCGAGGCTTTGCTTTTATCCAATGGGGCTTTCAAGATTATGTAAATCAATTTTGAACGATAGGATTCCCCCCCCTTGGGACACTCCACTTCTTTCTTAGGCTTAGGCAAGACCATCGATCTTACTTCTCCTAACCTGTTGTCCTTCCCTTTTCAAGCAAATACTGAAAAAAAATATAAACTTCGTATTTGTCACAATACATGCATTTTATTACAAAACAATCATCAATTCCCTTCCCATACATTTTTGTTCCATAAAAAACAAGAACACTATTTTTACAAAATTACCTACTAAAATAAGGACGCAAATTGTACACATTCCATGACCGAGCTAAAAATCTTCCTTGTGTATCCTGTTATATTTGAGAGGTGTCCTAAGGCAATCGCCTTATAGTTGTACTATTTAGTTGATAAATAAAGATTCACTATTTGAGTGCACATGTCATATGTGTTTGATTGGATCTTAAACTCATTTACTAAATGTCCGTGAAATGATTTATAGCATGAGAGAACTTGTGATTGGATCACAACTAGTATCTCTACATGTGTAATTATGAAATAATCCATAGTCGATGAATTGATGAGTCCGTACATCGTCGATTCTAGGAGACTAGCATGGGTTATACTCCTTAGTTTATCCATGTAGCTGCTCCTCACTGGCTGGAGACATTGAGATGTCGAGAGTTAAACGTGAATGTTAGTTATGGTAACTAGTTCATTTGAGTGACCTACTGTAAGACTTCACATGGTTCTTTGCATATCAGATATGTCAATGAAGATCTTACTACAGCTCGAGTGTGAGTTTCTTTCGACTTGAGATATTCAAGTCATCTTGGTCATGGAGACTTATACTTTGACATCTTAGTCGATACATCTCTATAGAGGTGTGGATACGAGATGATTGGGTATAAGTTGAAGTGTCTGAAGGTGATTGAATAGCCAACAAAGGATTCACCACTCCTTGCGAGGAGATGTATACTCTATGGTCACTCGTCAGGATAGTTACTCAAAGTATTTGGCCAAAGTATTGCATGTCAAGAGTATGGTACTCTTGGATACATGTCGAAGTAATTTGAATCCAATGGACGAGGAAATAAGACTTGGGCTAGGTGTGACATAGTCAACCTAGTGGGGACTGACACATAGATCATGTCATGAACCAAGTGGGTATAAGATGATTGAAAGGAACGAGGCACGATTCACTATAGTTGTTGAAGGGTTCGGAAATGGTTCCGAGATCAACCGTTAATTTTTTAGTTAATTGGGGATCATGATGTACTACTAGGTGTCACTCATGATCGTTCTATAATTAATGGTTAATTCGTTAGGGCAATCAACCCATGTGATATCGTTTTGATGTGTGTGGCAAAGGGTATAAGTTAGGATGATTGGATTTGATATATGCATTGGAGTCTTGTAGGACTTAGTAATTCGCACATGGAGCTTTGGCAAGTGTCACCAACTCACAACCTCGTGCTTGAGTCGGTGAAGGAACATTGCAGAGTCGTGCGCTTGATGCATTAGAGGCACCGCCAGATGAGATGACTTGAAGCGAAGCCAAGGAAGTAGACTTCGAGGGCAAGAGACATGAAAGAGCATTGCAGAGCCGTATGCTTGATGCTGCCGAGGGACGTGGCCACGAACGAAGAGAGCTTCGGCGAGGGACTTCAAGTGAGATGAGAGAATGAGTGAAATGTAATTAGCTCATTAGGTGAACTTGGCCGAATGACTAAGTGTCGGAGGCTCGACCGCAAGGGTTGAGGTTTACCCGACCGTCGGACGCTCAAACAGATGTTAAGTTTGAGGTTTACCCGGAATCAGTCGATTGCCATGTCATGGCAGTCGACTGCTCCAAGTTGATCGTAGATCGACTGGTGTTTGGTTGCTGAACCAAGTCGATCAGTCGACTACTTTAGGGAATCACCGATCGATCGACCGGTATGGCCACGGTTAGTCGCCACTGACGGAGTCGACATCACGATCTGATGATCATCATCGATCGATAATCCTAATGTTGGAGAAGGCGACCGCGAATCTCGCAAATCTGACCTGGTCAGAAGTTGTTGGAGTCGACATCAGTCAACTGATGAAAGCATCAGTCGACTGATAGTGTCCAATGGGAAGATTTGCTTACTCTCTATAAAAAGAGAGGGTGGGGGCTTTTAGATGGTTAATTTTCATGCTCTAAACATCCTATTAAGTACCCCACAAAGCTAAAACTCCTTCTTCTAGTTATCTTTCACATCTATTTTAAAGAAGGAGTGTTCTCATTGTTGTAAAGGTTTACCTCCACCTTGCTTTGGCTAAAGGGAGAGACCAATAGTGGATTGGTTTCGGAGTGATTCACCGGAGATGAATCGGACTGTGGATTAGCAGCGAGGCCATGAACCACGTTACATATTGGTGTTAGCATTGTTTTATCTTTTTGTTGTCTTAATTGCTTGTTTAGTTTTGTTTCTATTGCGCTAATATTCCTTGTAGACAAGCAATTTCATCATATGACGATTGAGGGATATTCACCCCACTCTAGTCAGCCACCTACGCTCCTACAAGTGGTATCAGAGCCAAGGTAGTTTGTCAAGGACTTACCGCCGCAACAAGCACTACATCAAGGATGACCGGCTCCAACATTCACCCACCGAAGTTTGAAGGCGAATTCTCTTGGTGGAAGAAGAGAATAGAGGTATTCTTTGAAACCTATTTCGATATTATGCTTATAATGGAAAACGGTTTTGAGATGCCTAGGGATGAAGAGGGTGAACCAATAGAGAAGTCAAGGTGGACTAAAAAGCAAAGGGAGGAGCACCTTGCAAATTCAAAGGCTAAGCACCACCTCTTCAATGTGCTCCCCCAACAAGAGATCAACCGGATAGGGGAATGTGCAAGCACCAAGGAAATATGGGAGAAACTCATAGAGCTCCATGAAGGCACTTCCGAGGCCAAGTTTGCAAGAAGAGATCTCCTTCGCTCCCAATTAAGCAACATCAAACTCGAAAAGGGAGAGAAGGTAAACTCTTTACATTCTAGGTTTAAAGAAATTTTGATTGGACTAACAAGTGTAGCAGAAAGACTCTCCAACCGGGACATGGTCATGAAGGCAATAGATACCTTCCCTCGGTCATCAAGATGGAGCTAAATGATGGACTCTTTTTACATCTCCAAGAATCTAGAGATAACCACTCTACATCAATTCTTTTCAACCATGGAGTTGCATGAGACAAGGCTTGAAGGAGTAAGTGAAGAACCAAGCATCAAGCCAACAAGGGGAGTGACACTAGTAGCCAACAAGGGAAAGAAGAAGATGGAGACTTCCTCCTCCTCCGATGAAGCATCCTCCTCATTCTCCATGAATAGCAATGAAGATGCTTATATGGTAAGGAAGGTAAGGCGCGCCTTAAGAAATTTAAAATTTAACAAATCTTATGATAGGAGAAGGCACAAGAGGAAGATCATTTACTACAATTACCAAGGAGAGGGGCATATAAGAGATAATTGTCCTCTTTTGAACAAGAGCAAAGAAGAAAGGAGGAAGAAAGAAGAAAAGAAGAAGGCCAAGGAAAAGGGGATGGCCAAGGAAAAGGGGAAGGCCAAGGCACTCAAAGAAAGGACATAGGATGATCCTTTCTCATCATCATCATCGGAGGAAGAAAATGCTTTTGTCACAAACCTTGCCCTAATGGCATTTGACGATTTGGACACCTCCTCCTCCGAAAAAGAAGAAGCAAGCTCAAGTGAGGAGAGCTCAAGTGAAGGGGGAGGCTCTTCATCATCCTCATCATGCAAAGAAGAAGACATGGAAACTATGGTAACGAATCTTTCACCCAAGAAAATAGTTTCCATGATTTCTAGCCTTACTAAGGACTTATTTAGGGGTAAGAAAAAGAATAAATGCATGCTTGATCAAATTAAGGATTTAGAAGAAAAACTAGAAAAAAAAACATGTTTAAATATTAATGATGATGATGCATGCTCACATAATCTTTATATGCCTTTTGATGTAAATGATGCATGCATTGAAGAAAATAGGGTCTTAAGGGAAAAGGTAGACCATTTAACCAAGGCTCTAGAAAAATTCACAATTGGCTCCAACACCCTTAATATGATTATAGGGAGCCAAAGGGCAAGCTTCAATAGGAAAGGCCTAGGATATAAGGGAAAGACAAATGAAAAGGCCTATAAATATTTGATTGCTAGGGGTCAAGCCAAAAAGAAAATAATAGCTATAAAATGGATTCCTATGGAATATTTAGTGAACCCCATAGGAAAGAACTTGTATTGGGTTCCTAAATCCATCCTTAAGGGTTAGGAAAACCCTAGGATAGTCAACCATATGGAATTTACTTATATCATATTATTTGGTTGACTTAGGATGGCATGGACTTAATTTTTGAAATAGTAATGATAATGCACCCATAAATAGTTTAAATCATGTTTTGGATGACACTTGACTTATTATCATGATTTTATATCTAATGCATGATTACAAATTGATAGATAGATTTGTTTCATGATCATAATGTGAAATCAATGCATATATGCCTTTATCATGTGGTATGAAAGTGTGATACTTAGCCTTGGGTAGAATTGCATGAATTTGAAAGTTAAGTATATAAATACCTTTAGGAACATCTCACACTCACCATAAGGATAACCTTGATTGAAAACTTAGCATGGGTGAGATGTTAGGATGATATTAATGGTCCACTAATGCCTATGGCATTTAGATGGTCATTCAAAAGTTTCAAAATAGCAATAATAGACCAATCATGGGAAAGGCTTATGTTTAATTCATAGACATATTTCCCAAAGATCATGGTTGGATATTTCATATGTTTTCAAAACCATTTCTTACTTTAAAATCTGTGTTTTCATGTTTTGAAACAATCTAATGCAAAACTAGGTGTTAAAATTGATACAAACTTGATCAAAATACTAGTTATTTTTGAAGCTTTTGGATTTATGGCAAATTATTGAAAATATAAGTAATTTTCATGAAAACTCATTTTTCACTGATAAAGGAACTTAAAAGAAATGTGTTTTCAAAATTTCACAATTTTATGAATTTTTTGGAATTTCTAATGCATTTCTGAATTTCGTTCAAAAAATTAGAAAGCCTGAAATTTGTGTGCCAGTCGACTGGTAGTCTGAACTAGTCGACTGATGTACTATGCATGAGCATAGTAACGTGATTTTATCAGGTTTTGTTTATTTTTGGTAATTTTTCCTCCTTAGAGTTGATACCTTGGATTATAACATTTGGATAATGTTTTTGATGGTGTCAAAGGGGGAGAATTGATAGGTTTAAGTTAATCATGCTAAAAGGGAAAATTTAGCATGTCTTAAGGGGGAGTTGCATGTTTAAGGGGGAGTTGTTATACTCATGTTTTAATTTACATGCTTTCCTTGCTTATATTATTGTTATTTGTTTACCTAACTTAAACGAATTGCCACACATCAAAAAGGAGGAGATTGTTAGCGAAATCAACCCATGTGATATGGTTTTGATGTGTGTGGCAAAGGGTTTAAGTTAGGATGATTGGATTTGATATGTGTGTTGGAGTCTTGCAGGACTCAGTAATTCGCACATGGAGCTTTGGCAAGTGTCACCAACTCACAACCTCATGCTTGAGTCGGCGAAGGAGCATTGCAGAGACGTACACTTGATGCATCCGAGGGACCGTCGGACGAGATGACTTGAAGTGAAGCCAAGGAAGAAGACTTCGAGGGCAAGAGATGCGAAGGAGCATTGCAGAGTCGTGCGCTTGATGTTGCCGAGGGACGTGGCCGCGAACGAAGAGAGCTTCGGCGAGGGACTTCAAGTGAGATGAGAGAATGAGTGAAATGTAAGAAGCTCATTAGGTGAACTTGGCCGAATGGCTAAGTGTCGGAGGCTCAACCGCAAGGGTTGAGGTTTACCCGACCGCCGGATGCTCAAAGTGATGTTAAGTTTGAGGTGTACCCGACATTAGTCGACTGTCGTGGATTGGTTTCAGAGTGATTCACCGGAGACGAATCGGACCGTGGATTAGCAGCGAGGTCATGAACCACGTTACATATTGGTGTTAGCATTGTTTTATCTTTTTGTTGTCTTAATTGCTTTTTTAGTTTTGTTTTCGTTGCGCTAATATTCCTTGTTGACAAGCAATTTCATCTTACGACGATTGAGGGGTATTCACTCCCCTCTAGCCGGCCACCTACGCTCCTACATCAGTCTCTCCAAAGAAGAACTCAACTGCATCGGCCCCTTCATCAATGCCAAGGATCTCTGGAACAAGCTCATTGAATTGCATAAGGGGATGACCGATACGAAGGTATGTAAAAGAGATCTACTATTGAATAAATTATTTAATCTAAAGATGCAGGACAACGAGACGACAATGCAACTCCACGCGTGAATTTAGGACATAATGAACGGACTCTATTCCAATGGACAAAAGGTGGAGAACCAAGACGTAATAAGGTATACATTAAATGCTTTTCCTAAGAACACTTTGTGGGCATCTATGGTTGATGCCTATAAAGTATCTAGAGATCTTTCAAAGATTAGATTAGATGAGTTATTTTCAGAATTTGAGTTGCATGAACAGTCTAACTCGGCCCCAGTTGAGAAACGTATTGCTTTGGTTGCAGGTCAAAGAAGAATGGGAAAGAGCAAGCCACCTCCCGAAGAAGAAGAGTATGAATCGGAGGTAGACGACGAAATGGAGACTGAGCTTGTGAACCTAGTTCAGAAGATGATTAAGAGTAGAAGGTGACCTATCAAACAATATAAGGAGAAGAGACCCGATGAAAACTTAAATTACAAGTGCTACGAATGCAACAAGAGAGGTCGCATCAAATCCGAGTGTCCGAGGCTAAAGAACAAGCAACCACAACCCAAGAAAGCTCTCAACGCAACTTGAGAAGAGTCCTTGGAGGAAGAAGATGAACTCAAGAACTTGGCATTCATGGCGAAACCAACCGAGTCTGAGTCCATATTCGAACCCGAGATCAACTGAGTTTGAGACCGAGTCCGACTCTGGATCCGACATCGAGCTTCAATTAAAGACAAGCCACAGATCTGCATTTGGTTCAAAAGATTCGATCAAGGTAAGTTGATCCCTAATAGATACTTTATATAATGTGATTAAATACTTAACTAAGAAGCTAGATAATTCTGAGTCTAAGGTCGAGTCTTTGATTGAGGAGGTTAAACTCCTTAAGCATGTGGCTGACCTAATCTCTTCGACTAGTCAAGTTCGAGAGGGAAACTCATCTCAAGTTGAAAAACCTGAGGAAGAGAATTCTCTCTTGAATGGACAAGTTCAAGAGCTTAGGAAGTCATTGGAAAGGTTTACTTTGGGGTCCAAGGGTCTTGACCTACTACTTGGATCACAAAGAGCCATGTACAACAAGGTCGGACTCAAATTTCGAACAACGACAACAAATAAATCATATATGTCAATTGTTAATCAAAATAATCAAAATGTCCAAGCATGGGTCCCTAAGACCTTTTTGATTTCACAAGTAGGAAATACTAAGTATTGGGTTCCCAAGGATCAAATCCACTATGTGGATAGACCACATCGGTTCAATGATCTAGGGGGAGCTATTACTAAACTCGTGTGATCTACTTTCTAGCTTTGCATGCTTAGTTTCTTTTTGTTTTAATTTTTAGAATGGCTAGATATGACCAATATTTAGTCAACTTTGAAAACATAGTATCAGGACGCAGTGAGATGATAGTACATTAGACAAACGAGGTCTTGTGTGTCTGAGCATGATAAAGCGTATATAACTTGGTGCACTTGGCTAAGTGGAACTAGTTGAAGCTACCTCACAACATCCTAAACTAGTTAGACTAGGACATAACCCTAAGTGAATTAAGTGAGCATTTTCTTAAGATTGGCTTTGTCTAAGGAAGTGATCGTTGTTCTGATCAAAGAAGGCCTCTATGCCTCGCTATGACCTGGAAGCCAGTTTTCGAAAGGTTTACTTAATTAACTAAAGGTTAAATCCGAATCTAACACAAGGTTGATTAATCTTCAAATCACTAAGTTTAACCAAGTAAAATTGAAGTCATCTCACAAAACATATAAGGTTAACATGTTAGATCATGTAGAAAGGGCGAGATGATTCCTAGGTTAAAATTAAAAAAAAAATAATTAAAATTCCGATATCTGATCCAACTACTATATGTGTAGGATCAATGGATATTGGACAGTGGGTGCTCCCGACATATAATCGGAGACCGATTAAAAATTACAAAGCTCATATTCAAAAATCAATGATCGGTAGCCTTCAGAAATAACGAGAAACTCAAAATCATCGAATCAAGTGATATTGAGCTAAACTAGAATTTCATAATCCGTCAAGTACTTTTAGTTGAAAACTTCGAATTTAATCTTCTAAGTATTAGTCAATTGTGTGATAATAATTATAAGATTATTTTCTTACCAAATGAATACTTAATTAAAAATAGTGATTGTTCAAGAACTATACTTAAGGGAACTAGGACTAATAACATTTATACAATCGATCAACCTTACTCCTCAACCAAGTGTCTAATGACACAACAAGAGGAATCATGGTTGTGGCACCGACGACTCAGCCACTCCCATCCAAGACTCATACATAAAATGAGTCGAAATAGTTTAGTTAGAGGTCTACCCAACCTAAACAACCTAGAAAATAAAATATGTAATGCTTGTCAACAAGGTAAAAAAACTAGGACTTCACACAAACTAATTAATCAAGAAAGAACTAAAAGTGTAATTGAGCTCCTACACTTAGACCTTTTTGACTCTCATGGAGCCAAGTCACTAAACGGAAGTCAATATTGCCTAGTAATAATCGATGACTACTCTAGGTTCTCATGGGTTAGGTTTTTAAGACATAAGAGTCAAACCTTAGACCAACTCACTAATTTTTGCAAACTAATAGAAAATGAAAAGAACCTAAAGATTAAGAGAATTAGAAGTGATCAGGGTGGTGAATTCGAAAACCATAGGTTCACTGACTTTTGTAATCAAAACGGACACCACCATGAGTTCTCCTACCCTAGGACCCCTCAACAAAATGGGCTAGTTGAACGTAAAAATAGAACCCTACAAGAAGCCGCTAGAACCATGTTGAATGAATACAATCTACCTAACAGGGTTTGGGCAGAAGCGGTCAATACTACCTGCTATCCAAAATAGAATTTTATTAGTTACATGGCACTAAAAGACATCATATGAAATTTATTATAAAAAGTTACCAAACATTAAGTACTTTACGGTTTTTGGATGTAGGGTACACATACTAAACACTAAATATTACTTAGGGAAATTCACCTATAAAACAACCACTAAAACTATTCTAGGTTACTCAAACACTAGTAAAACCTATAGGATATATAACAATGAAAACCTCAAAATAGAAGAAACAATTAATGTAGTATTTTATGAAGAAAACAAAACTACAAAATCCGAAGTAAAAGTGAACAATGAACTATTGGAATGTATACTGAAAGTCTAGCTCTTTTGTATGAACATTTTTATTTTGAAATAAGAATTACATAATCATTGTTTGGACTTTATATTTATTATATATGTGCATATTGTCTAATACTTTACATTGTAGATAACATGGTGTTTGGTGTGGCACGGAAGATCATGTTATCAGTCCCTTGTAGAATATAAGTAGAGGCTCACAACCAAGATGGTTTTGGCCAAACTATTGGCATGGTTGTAGTGTAGCTTGGTATTGTTTTGTCTTGAACATAGATTTACACTAGTACACTTAGGTGTATCGAGCAGGACCGACATAGAGGTGATTCAATTTATTGCTGACTACATAATTGAATCGGACCTCGGATATTATGATGTACATGCTCTTAATCCCGATATAATAACGGGCACATGTACTTAGTATTTATTTCTTTGATTTACCAAAGGGTGAGATTTATATGGATTAAATCAATATGCCCGGTAAGTTGGGAAATGATATTATTTACATGGTGTGCCGTTGATTATAGGAGGAAACCGTGTCCTATATATTAGGTTGATGATGTCCCCTTGAGGAGCTCATAAGGTTCATCATGTAAACCCTGTAGGTTGACTTAGTCAACATGATGATAAGGTTGAGTGGTACTACTCGAGGAGTTAGATGTTAATTGATTGATGGTCAGTAAATCAATTAATTGACGGACATTTGATATCTTAAACATGGGGAGATGGATGTACAAATAATGTATGGAGCCCATATTAATATATAGGGGTTGGTGAGGTAATTCAATGATGATCCTCTAGTGGAATGGAACATCATTGATGGATCAAGTTTGTGTGGTTCCGATCCATCGGGAGGCCAAGATCCAACTCCTCCTCATGGTCCCTATCATAGCCTAATATAAACCTCATGGAGCCTAGATCCAATGACGGAAAACAAAACTCTAGATCCGAGGGTGGAGATTAAATCTCTAGATCCGACGGTTGAGATTAAATCCCTAGATCCGACGGTGGAGATTAAATCTCTAGATCCGACGGTTGAGATTAATTCTCTAGATCCGACGGTTGAGATTAAATCCCTAGATCCGAAGGTGGAGATTAAATCTCTAGATCCGACGGTTGAGATTAATTCTCTAGATTCGACGGTTGAGATTAAATATCTAGATCCGACGGTTGAGATTAAATCTCTAGATCCGACGGTTGAGATTAAATCCCTAGATCCAACGGTGGAGATTAAATCTCTAGATCTAACAATTGAGATTAATTCTCTAGATCCGACGATTGAGATTAAATCCCTAGATTCGAAGGTGGAGATTAAATCTCTAGATCCGATGGTTGAGATTAATTCTCTAGATCTGACGGTTGAGATTAAATCCCTAGATCTGACGGTTGAGATTAAATCTCTAGATCCGACGGTTGAGATTAAATCCCTAGATCCGACGGTGGAGATTAAATCTCTAGATCCGACGGTTGAGAATAATTCTCTAGATCCAACTGTTGAGATTAAATCCCTAGATCCAAAGGTGGAGATTAAATCTCTAGATCTGACGGTTGAGATTAATTCTCTAGATCCGACGGTTGAGATTAAATCCCTAGATCCGACGGTGGAGAATAAAAGGAGGATTAAGCCTAACTCTATAAATAAGGCTTCTTGGCTTGGGAAGCAAGGCTAATGCTAAGAAGATTAGGGGTTTGGGAGAGACTTTGGGCGGCAAGATTAGGGTTTAGAACCCTAATGGTTGGGCGGCAAGATTAGGGTTTAGAACCCTAATGGTTGGGCGGCGCCCATTTCCCATGGGGTGTGGCCGGTGGCAAGAAGGTAAGGGATTAGCTTCTCATCTTCCTCTCTTGGCCGGAGCATCCTCTCCTCTTCTCTATCAAGGTTGGCCGGCGGCAACCTTCTTCAAGGTTGGTCGGCAATCCTTTTATTCTCTTTGGGCTGGCGGCAAACATCATGCTTGGAGCTTGATGGTTGGTCTTAGATAAGAGATGAGTTTTGTTTCCACACTTCCTCTTGTTCGGGGCGAGCAAGGAAGGAAGAGCATGTTCTAGGAAGCTTCAACTTGTGGAGGATCTTCGCCCACACGAAGTCTACAAGGAGGTTAGGACATACGATAGAAGATCGAGAGGTATAAAAGTTTTACTATCGATCTTTGCATGTTCTTATTAATGTGATTGTATGTGTTGATTATACATGTCTACATCCATATGTATTTGTATAATCATGGACCCCGAAGATAAACACAAAAATAGGCGATCCGTCCGTCGTCTCTTCTGTGGCTAACGACTAGAAGAGCTTGGTTGCTTGATCAACTAGTTTGTTCAAGCGATCGCTCAAGTCGTTAGCACGACGACGAATTGGTTGTGCTTAGGAAACTCATCCCATCCGGATTAGTTTTCATTAGTGAAAATTTTAATCCGGGGACATGGGAGCCAACGAGCCTCCGAGCATGCCATCAAAATGGTATCAGAGCCACGATTTCCGGTTTTGTGTGTTTTGGATTCGGTTACTTTCATGCACTTATCATATATTGTATATGTCGAATGATAGTAGGATGTGCGTAGGATAACTTTTTGGTTGCAGGCATAAGTTCCAACTATTATGGCTATATATGTATGTGATTGTATATTATTTGAATCCTCGGGGTTGACGAGGCTAAATTAGTATTTAATTTTTGTAATTAAATACGACATTGTTTAGCCACTCATTTTAGTTTACTTTCGATCTAGATTATTTGTACACTCCTTCGTGGAGTATAGGATCGATGGATGTAAATTAAAATAGTTTATCTTTGCTCGGATCTCTTTGGTGACTTGCGCACGGGAAAAGGTGGAGCGGACAAGGTGGCGACACGACAGGACGCATATTGGAGAACAATGCCATAATAGTTGGGAACATTCTGATTGTTTCCATATTTATTGCTGATTTGTTTTATATGCATGTTGTGTGTGCTTGAAAATTCCTCACTGTCAATTTACTAAGTGGGAGAGGGACATTTTAATTAATTCCCGCGTCCTCCATTACAATTTGACATGTGATGCAACAAACTTGCGCGTCGGCTCTGAGTGCCTTCCTCCCCATCGGATGAGTTTGTTTGTGGATCACTAGGTCAAATAATGGTTATAGGAAATTATTTAGGAGCGTGTGTACTTCCCCATCGGTAAGGCACATAATCCGAGATAATTCCCTTAGTATCGTGTAATGGTGCACACTTAGATGCAAATAAAAAGTATCCTCCCCATCGGAGTCATTGCTTTTATTTGTAGGGCCAAAGAGGAACCAACTATTAATTTTATTTGTCAAAAAGTAAGGTTGACAAGATAATAAAATTAAAGGGTTAAACCTCCTCTTACAAATGTAGAATTCGTATACGTCCACACTATCGTGCCATGCGATATTCTCGGTGTTTTGAGGTGTTGGTTGGTTTCGAAATTTTATTGTTTGAGGAATCAATAATTTTTTGAAATCTAAAGTAATGATCTATGTGATTCTTAGGATTTTCAAAATGACTTTCAGTCCACTTACAGTAATACTAAAGGAAAATAAGTTTACTGTACCCAAATTATGTTGATTGGAAAAGAATCTAGATATTGTCTTAACTGCTGAGGAGTACAAGTATGCACTCTTCGAAGAGTGTCCTCAAGCCATGGTTGCTCAAAAAGGTTTCTACTTCTAAGCTGAAAGGAAAGAAGAAGGAGAAACAAGGTGGAGCAAAGGTGGTGGGAGGATCTCAGGGAGGAGTGAAGAAGCCGAAAGGCAAGTACTTCACTTACAAGCAGGATGGATATTTGAAGAAGGATTGTCCCAATCCAGAGAAGAACATAGGTATATCCTTTGGACTAGTCGTTGAAACATGATTAGCGGTGTTATCTACCGGCACCTGGTGTGTAGATACGGGAGCCACTAATCATGTCTGCAATACTTTGCAGGGGTTCCAGGAAACCCGACGACTAGCTGAGGGAGAGATTACCATCTTCATGGCCAATGCTTCAAAGCTGGCGGCTATTGTAGTGGGAGACGTTTATTTATCTTTTGATAGGAATAAAGTTTTGGTTTTGAGAAATTGTCTTTATGTACCTACTTTTAGAAAGAATCTAATTTCAGTAAATTGTTTCTGGATGGATATTCTGTTTCTTTTAATGACAAAGTTGTTATAAAAAGGAATAGGGACATTATCTGTTCTGGTACATTGGTTGACAATTTGTACACTCTTGAACCGAAAACTCCCACGATGCATATAGAAGTGAATAACTCATCTTCTAAGTCTAATAAGAGAAAAGAACCTTCGAAAATGAACCAGACATATCTTTGGCACCTAAGACTTGGTCATATTAACCTGAGTAAATTTAAAGGTTGATAGCTGATGGACCCTTGGGTTTATTAGTGGTGGAAGATCTCCCAACCTGCGAGTCTTGCTTGGAAGGTAAGATGACCAAGAGGCCTTTTAAGGCTAAGGGGTATAGAGCCAAAGATGTATTGGAATTGGTTCATTCTGATTTGTGCGGTCCTATGTCTATCCAGGCTAGAGGTGGCTTTGAATACTTTGTCTCTTTTATAGACGAGTATTCAAGGTATGGATACATTTACTTGATGTGCCGCAAGTCTGAATGCTTTGATAGGTTCAAAGAATTCAAGGCTGATGTGGAGAACCATCAAGGTAAAAGTATCAAGACACTACGATCTGATCGTGGTGGCGAGTACCTCTTGGGAGAGTTTAGGAGTTACTTATCAGAGGCTGGGATTCAATCCCAATTGTCCGCACCTGGCACACCCCAGCAGAATGGTGTGGTGGAGCGAAGGAATAGGACTCTTATAGAGATGGTCAGATCGATGATGAGTTATTCTGAGTTACCTGATTTGTTCTGGGGGTTTGCTCTGGAAATGGCAGCACACATTCTAAACTTGGTTCCATCTAAATCAGTACCCTCTACTCCCAGAAAATTGTGGACTGGGCGAAAGCCTAGTCTAAGACATATTCGGATTTGGGGTAGTCTAGCACATGTGCTGAAGGGAGATGCTGGTAAGTTGGAATCTCGTACAGAAGTATGCTTGTTTGTTAGCTACCCTAAGGGAACGAAGGGTGGTTTGTTCTATAGTCTTAGAGATCAGAAGGTGATCGTAAGTACGAATGCCAGATTTCTAGAGGAGGACTATGTGATGAACCACAAGCCCACGAGTAGGATTGTTCTTGAGGAGTTTAAAGGGGAAGTCCCGACTTCAGTACCACCGGTACAAGAGGAAATACCACAAGTCACTGCACCGCGGGTCACTGAGCATACACAAGAGGCACCTCATCGTAGTGGGAGGGTTGTTAGACAACCAGAGAGATTCATGTTCTTGGGAGAGTCTTCGAACTTAGTCCCTGGTAAACATGAACCTGATCCCTGGACATATGACGAGGCACTCCAAGATAGAGATGCGGTATCTTGGCAAAGAGCGATGAATTCAGAGATAGAATCTATGGATTCTAATCATGTCTGGGAGCTAGTAGAACCACCCGATGGTGTGAAAGCCATTGGATGCAAGTGGATCTACAAGAGAAAGAGAGGAGCAGACGGGAAGGTTGAGACCTTCAAAGCTAGGCTTGTTGCGAAAGGGTATACTCAGAAAGAGGGTATCGATTATGAGGAGACCTTTTCACCGATAGCTATGCTTATGTCTATCCGGATTCTCTTATCTATTGTTGCTCATGAGGATTATGAGATTTGGCAGATGGATGTCAAGACAGCTTTCCTTAACGGAAGTCTTGAGGAAAACATCTATATGAAGCAACCAGAGGGATTCATTGCAAAGGGAAAAGAGCATCTTGTGTGTAAGCTTAATCGGTCCATTTATGGATTGAAGCAAGCTTCTAGATCTTGGAACATCCGCTTTGATGAGGTAATCCAGTCATATGGATTTATTCAAAGTCTTGATGAGCCTTGTGTATACAAGAGATGTGATGGAAACGTAGTGGTATTTCTTGTACTATACGTAGATGACATTTTGTTAGTTGACAACAATATCAGAGTGTTATCAGACATAAGGGTATGGTTGTCCAAACAGTTTGATATGAAGGACTTGGGAGAAGTGGAACACATCCTTGGGATCAAGGTGATAAGGGATTGCAAGAAAAGGATGTTGTGCTTATCTCAAGCTTCATACATTGACACTATCCTGGCTCGTTTTAACATGCAGAACTCCAAGAAAGGTTTTCTACCTTTTAGGCATGGAGTACCTTTATCTAAAGAGATGTGTCCCAAAACATCAAAGGAGATAGAGGAGATGAAGGTGGTTCCTTATGCTTCGGCAGTAGGAAGCCTCATGTATGCTATGCTATGTACGAGACCAGATATCTGCTTTGTCATGAGCTTGGTTAGCAGATATCAGAGTAATCCTGGACAGGGACATTGGACTATGATAAAGCATATATTGAAGTACCTGAGAAGGACTAGGGATTATATGCCGGTTTACAGGGCAGATCAATTAGTCCCTGTGGGTTACACGGATTTTGATTTCCAATCAGATAGGGACAACAGTAAGTCTACCTCGGGGTTTGTGTTTACTTTTGGAGGTGAAGCCATAGTATGGAGGAGTGTCAAGCAGAAATGCATGGCGGACTCTACCATGGAAGCTGAGTATGTGGCAGCCTCTGAGGCAGCCAAGGAAGTTGTATGGCTCAGGAACTTCTTGATGGACATGGATGTGATTCCTGGTTTGCCCAAAACAATCACAATTTATTGTGATAACAGTGGGGCAGTTGCAAACTCGTAGGAACCACGAGCCCATAAGGCGAGTAAACACATAGAGCGCAAGTACCACCTGATACGAGAGATCGTAAAGCGAGGAAAAGTAGCTATCGCCAAGATTGCATCAGAGGATAACCTGGCGGCTCCATTCACTAAGGCCCTTCCAGCGAAAGCGTTTGATAGGCATGTGGAGGACATGGGGATCAAATGTATGACAGTGTGATGATAGCATAGTCTTTTAGTATAAGTGGGAGATTGTTGGAATGTATACTGAAAGCCTAGCTCTTTTGTATGAACATTTTTATTTTGAAATAAGAATCACATGATCATTATTTGCACTTTATATTTATTATATGTGTGCAAATTGTCTAATACTTTATATTGTAGATAACACGGTTCTTGGTGTGGCACGGAAGATCATGTTATCAGTCCCTTGTAGAATATAAGTAGAGGCTCATAACCAAGATGGTTTTGGACAAACCATTGGCATGGTTGTAGTGTAGCTTGGTATTGTTTTGTCTTGAACATAGAGTTACACTAGTACACTTAGGTGTATTGAGCAGGACCGACATAGAGGTGATTCAATTTATTGCTGACTACATAATTGAATCGGACATCGGATATTATGTTGTACATGCTCTTAATCCCGATATAATAACGGGCACATGTACTTAGTATTTATTTCTTTGATTTACCAAAGGGTGAGATTTATATGGATTAAATCAATATGCCCGGTAAGTTGGAAAATGATATTATTTACATGGTGTGCCGTTGATTATAGGAGGAAACCGTGTCCTATATATTAGGTTGATGATGTCCCCTTGAGGAGCTCATAAGGTTCATCATGTAAACCCTGTAGGTTGACTTAGTCAACATGATTATAAGGTTGAGTGGTACTACTCGAGGAGTTAGATGTTAATTGATTGATGGTTAGTAAATCAATTAATTGACGGACATTCGATATCTTAAACACGGGGAGATGGATGTACAAATAATGTATGGAGCCCATATTAATTTATAGGGGTTGGTGAGGTAATTCAATGATGATCCTCTAGTGGAATGCAACATCATTGATGAATCAAGTTTGTGTGGTTCCGATCCATCGGGTGGCCAAGATCCAACTCCTCCTCATGGTCCCTATCGTAGCCTAATATAAACCTTAAGGAGCCTAGATCCAATGATGGAAAACAAAACTCTAGATCCGATGGTGGAGATTAAATCTCTAGATCCGACGGTTGAGATTAAATCTATAGATCTGACGGTTGAGATTAAATCCCTAGATCCGACGGTGGAGATTAAATATCTAGATCCGACGGTTGAGATTAATTCTCTAGATTCGACGGTTGAGATTAAATCCCTAGATCCGAAGGTGGAGATTAAATCTCTAGATCCGACGCTTGAGATTAATTCTCTAGATCCAACGGTTGAGATTAAATCTCTAGATCTGACGGTTGAGATTAAATCTCTAGATCTGACAGTTGAGATTAAATCCCTAGATCCGACGGTGAAGATTAAATCTCTAGATCCGACGGTTGAGATTAATTCTCTAGATCCGGCGATTGAGATTAAATCCCTTGATCTGAAGGTGGAGATTAAATCTCCTGATCCGACGGTTGAGATTAATTCTCTAGATCCGACGATTGAGATTAAATCCCCTAGATCCGACAGTTGAGATTAAATCTCTAGATCCGATGGTTGAGATTAAATCCCTAGATCCGACGGTGGAGATTAAATCTCTAGATCTGACGGTTGAGATTAATTCTCTAGATCCGACAGTTGAGATTAAATCCCTAGATCCGAAGGTGGAGATTAAATCTCTAGATCCAACGGTTGAGATTAATTCTCTAGATCCGACGGTTGAGATTAAATCCCTAGATCCGACGGTGGAGAATAAAAGGAGGCTTAAGCCTAACTCTATAAATAAGGCTTCTTGGCTTGGGCGGCAAGGATAATGCTAAGAAGATTAGGGTTTTGGGAGAGACTTTGGGCGGCAAGATTAGGGTTTAGAACCCTATTGGTTGGGCGGCAAAATTAGGGTTTAGAACCCTAATGGTTGGGCGGCGCCCATTGCCCATGGGGTGTGGCCGGCGGCAAGAAGGTAAGGGATTAGCTTCTCATCTTCCTCTCTTGGCCGGAGCATCCTCTCCTCTTCTCTATCAAGGTTGGCCGGCGGCAACCTTCTTCAAGGTTGGTTGGCAATCCTTTTATTCTCTTTGGGCCGGTGGCAAACATCATGCTTGGAGCTTGGTGGTTGGTCCTAGATAAGAGATGAGTTTTGTTTCCACACTTCCTCTTGTTCGGGGCGAGCAAGGAAGGAAGAGCGTGTTCTAGGAAGCTTCAACTTGTGGAGGATCTTCGCCCACACGAAGTTGTTGGTGCAGTAGGCACCTAAGTCGAACCTGAGTTTTGATTATAGCAAATGATACAAAGTTAAGCTCATGTCATTATCTCACGAGCTGAATCGAGTGTGCAGTAAATTGCTATAGCTGGAGCTGAAGGCTAGCGACACCCGGATGAAGCCGTGGTGGTCGGGCGACACTCGAGTAACTTCGGAGGGAGCCGAAGGAAGCGAGTGGAATGACGGAAGCAAAAGCAACATGTAAGTATCGAGGTAAGCTCGTGTGTGCGAGCGTAAGTGAGGTCGTATCCTCGTTACGGGGATGATCTTAAGCGTAGATCCGACCAAAGACATCCTATAGATGGTCTAGGTCAAGATCGGACGGTCGACGACCGTCGAAATTATGTTTTTGTTGAGCTACCTTTGACTTGCAGCAAGCATCGATCCCACTTGGAGGACTCATTGCCGTCAATCACGATCGACGGAGGTCGACTCGATCCGATGCCATCGATCGATGATGGCCATCAGTCGACTGATGGTCAAAGGATCAACCTCGAGGAGTCAAGATTTATCACCAAATTTCTAGGGGAGTGGTGCTCAATTGTGATTGGCTAGGGTTCCTCTCGAAAAGGGGCTCAAAGGCTATAAAAGGAGGGCCAAACCTAGGGTTTCATAATCAATTCTAAGTGCTCAAAAGCCTTCGCAACGCTGCGACTCTCCGACAACTCTACGACAACAAAGTGCTGCCAACAACCCTAGTTTAATTCCTATCTTCGAGTTGTTGGTATAATCTTGTCTTGTCATTTCTTGCAATTAGTTTGTTAATCGAGGCTTTCTTTCGTTGAATTTTCATTTTAATAGAAGAGAGGGTGTGTCTCTCTATCTTGTGCTTCGAAAGTGTTTTTTGTAATCGTAAACTCCTACCTCCAACGAGGAGGAGTGTTTTAGTGAATTTCCCTCCGTACACGGTCTAGGACCGTTAGGGCCTTGGAGTAGTAGTCGAAGGCTATGAACCAAGTAAAAAAACTATTTGTCTCATTTAGTTTTTATTTGCATTTCCGCTGCGTTTAATTGTCTACCGAACGATTTAAAAGAAAAAGTTTTTATCGCTATTCACTCCCCCCTCTAGCGATCCGCTTCGATCCAACAATTGGTATCAGAGCCGGGGGTTGCTAAGATTTGGTGAAACCACCAATCTAGCCTTTTTTACAGATTTATTTCTCTTTTAATTCTGTTTTTATTATTATTTATTTCGCTTTGTTAGGTTTTTTCTCCCGCACTACTAATCCAAGACGCGAGTCTTGGTACTTGCTTTTGTGTTTTTGTCGTTGCTAGTTTCTTCGTCTTCGTCTCTTTGTGTCTTTCGTGTTAATGGCCCATCTCGAGGGTTTTAGCACCGTCCGACCTCCGTTTTACAACGGTGACAATTTCCGTTACTGGAAAGGTCGGATGGAGTGCTTCCTAAAAACCCAAATAGAGATGTGGATTGTGATCCAAACCGGGTTCACCCTTCCTACTAGTGAAGAAGGTGAATCCTTGGATTACAATCAGTGGTCCATTGCCACTAAATGACAATTCGAGGCAGATGCAAAGGAGACTCAAATCCTGCAGTGCGGGCTATCCAAGGACGAGCTGAACCGAGTCGGACCCTTCATCAGCGCAAGAGATCTCTGGACGAGGCTGATCGAGTTACACGAAGGATCGGATCAAGCTAAGGTTTGCAAACGTGATTTGTTGTTCAATAAATTGTACACACTAAAAATGCAGGAACATGAGACGGAAACACAATTGCACGCCCACGTCCAGGACATCGTCAACAACCTACACGCAATCAGGCAAAAGGTCGAAAACCGCGACCTTATAAGGTATGTTCTAAACTCTTTTCCGAGGACTACCTTGTGGGCATCCATGGTCGACGCCTACAAGGTCTCCAAGGACCTTTCTAAAGTTAGAATAGACGAATTATTCTCAGATTTCGAATTACATGAGCAGTCCAACTCGGAACCCGAGAGGGGTATAGCCTTGTTTGCAGGTTCAAAGAAGAAGAAAATCGCAAGCAAGCCACCACCAACCGAGGAGGAAGACGAGTCCGAAGAAGAAGTTGACCCGGAGTTGACTGCCGAACTAATGAACCTAGCTCGAAGGATAGCCAAGGGACGAAAGCGAACCACGACTCGACCCAACCAAGGTAAGCCTAAAAGTTCTAATATTAGGTGTTATGAGTGTAACAGGTTTGGACATATCAAGTCCGAGTTCCCCAAGCTCAACCACCAAGCACCTAAGCACAAGAAGGCCCTCAACGCGACATGGGAAGAAGCATCATCCGAAGAAGACGAAGACCACATCTTTATGGCGAAATCAATTGAGTCAGACACGGAGACCGAACCTAAACTTGAGTCAGAACCTGAGGATGACTCGGACTACGAAGCTACCTTCAAGTCAAGCCACGGATACACATCCGGTTCAAAAGATACCCTTAAAGTGAGTCGAACTTTATTTAATACTTTACATAATACGGTCAGGTTTTTGTCTAGGAAATTAGCTAAGTCTGAGTCCAAGGTCGAGACCCTTGTTGAGGAGGTTAAACTCCTCAAACACGAGGTCTCCCTAACCTCTTCGACTATTCGAGTTCAAGAGAAGGACTCAACTCGAGTTGAAAAGCTCGAAGTTGAGAACTCTCTCTTGAAAAGTCAAGTTGAAGATCTTAGGAACACGTTGGAAAGGTTCACTTCGGGATCCAAAGGACTTGACCTCCTACTTGGATCTCAAAGGGCCGTGTACAACAAGGCTGGACTAGGGTTTAACTCAAACACGACTAATAGGTCGTATATGTTGATTGTAAGTCGACATAGGAAACATGTCCAAGCATGGGTCCCTAAGAACTTTTTGATTTCAACTCTAGGATCCAACCCGTACTGGGTTTCCAAGGACCAAATCCACTATGTGGATAGACCGAACCGATTCAATGGTCTAGGGGGAGCCAGTACAAAACATATTTGTGCTTTAACTTAGAAATTGCATGCTTAGAATTTTTTTTGTTTGTTTTGTTTTTTTTTAACTTGTGAACTCACTTAGAACACATACATAACCAACTAAAATCCTTCGAAAAGATTGAGCCTCGGGGAGCCTCTTTTCAAAAATAACCAGTTAGACCAGGAAATAGTCTTAGGTGAGTCAAGTCATCATTTTCTTGAAAATGGCTTTGTCTAAGGAAGTGGTCGATGATCCGATAAAAGAAGGTCCCTGTGCCTCGCCACGACCTGGAAGCCATGATCTTTAAAAGGTAAACTTGACAAGCCTAGGGTCAAATCCAAATCTAACATAAAATTACTTGAACCTAAATGCAATTAATCAACTTAATTGGAAGTCATCTCACAAAAAACACATAAGTATAACATGCTTGATCATATAAACACAGGTGAGATGACCTAGGTTTAAAAACTTACAACCAATTTTTTTTAAAAAAATAATATAAAAAAAATCTAACATCCAATCCAACCACCTTGTGTGTAGGATCAATGGATGTTGGACAGCGGTTGCTCCCGACACATGACCGGGGATCAACTCAAATTCACGAAGCTTCGATTTAAACGACAAGGATCGGTATCCTTTGGGAATAACGACAAGCTCAAAATCATCGGATCAGGTGATATCGAGCTTAACTCGAATTTTGTTATTAAAAATGTATTACTTGTAGAGAATTTTGAATATAACCTGCTTAGCGTAAGCCAATTATGTGACAATAACTATAAGGTCGTATTTTTAGATAATGAATGTGTAATTAAAACAAATAAAACAACTAAAACAATACTCAAAGGAACTAGGACAAATAACATTTATACAATTAACTTAATCAAATCCTCAGCCAAATGTCTTATGACACAGGAAGAGGAATCATGGTTGTGGCACCGACGACTCGGTCACTCGCACCCAAGACTCGTCCACAAGATGAGTCATAGTGGCTTAGTCAGAGACTTACCCAACCTCAATAATTTGGTTAATAAAATCTGTAATGTTTGTCAACAAGGAAAACAACCTAGGACACAACACAAATTAATTAACCAAGAACGAACCTCTAGTGTACTTGAGCTCCTGCATATGGATCTATTCGATTCACATGGAGCCAAGCCACTCAATAGAAGTCAATATTGCTTAGTCATAATTGACGACTACTCCAGGTTTACCTGGGTTAGGTTCATCAAACATAAAAATGATACCCTAGATCAATTAATCAATCTATTCAAATTAATTGAGAATAAAAAAAACCTTAAGGTTAAAAGACTTAGAAGCGATCATGGTGGTGAATTCGAAAATCAAAGGTTCACCGACTTCTGTAACCTAAACGGATACCACCATGAATTCTCTTGCCCTAGAACCCCTCAACAAAATGGCCTAGTGGAGCGGAAAAACCGAACTCTACAAGAAGCCGCTAGGACCATGTTGAACGAATACGACCTACCCGGTAGGTTTTGGGCAGAAGCCGTTAGCACGGCTTGCTATGTCCAGAATAGGATCCTTATGGTAAAGAGGCACCTTAAGACCTCCTACGAGATTTATCACAATAAAGTGCCCAACATCAAGTACTTTAGGGTATTTGGATGTAAGGTACATATCTTAAATACTAAGAACCACCTTGGGAAATTCAAATCCAAAACCTCCACCGGAATCTTCTTAGGATACCCAACCACGAGTAGGGCCTATAGGGTATATAACCACGATACCCTTAAAGTCGAAGAGACTATTAATGTAGTGTTCAATGAAGTACCCGAACCTACAAAACCCTTAATGACCCCAAGTGTTGATCCCACTAATACCAAACTCGTCTCCGACCCTGAGATCGAGTCTAATCCACATCAACCAACTTCTCTTGTCGACCAAGCGACAAGTGATCCGAGTCAAACTAGTGTTCAACCAAGTCACTCAATTGATCAAGCATTAGGTGACACAAACCCAACCCAATCTAGGATTCAGACTAACCACCCTATCGATCAAGTGATAGGAGATCCTAATCTAGGAGTTCGAACTAGAGCATTCTATAGGAACCTTAGTCAAATTTCCTTAATTTCAAAGATAGAACCCAAATCAATTGAACAAGCTCTTCTTAATCCCGATTGGATTATTGCAATGCAAGAAGAGCTAGCTCAATTCACTAGGAATGAAGTGTGGGAACTAGTACCACCACCTAAAGACAAAACGATAATTGGAACAAGGTGGGTGTTTCGAAATAAGCTTGATGATAAAGGTGAAGTAGTTAGAAACAAGGCTAGGTTAGTCGCCAAAGGGTTTAGTCAAGTCGAAGGCTTAGATTACGATGAAACCTATGCCCCAGTAGCTAGACTCGAATCCATTCGAATGTTGCTAGCTTATGCTGCACATCAAGGATTTAAGCTGTTTCAAATGGATGTTAAGTCGGCATTCCTAAATGGATACATTAAAGAAGAAGTTTATGTTAGCCAACCCCCCGGATTCAAAAATCTAGATAAACCCGACCATGTTCTAAAACTTAAGAAAGCTCTCTATGGACTTAAACAAGCTCCTCGAGCTTGGTACGAGAGACTTTCAATCCATCTTAAGTCAAAAGGGTTTAACCAAGGCTTAGTTGACCCAACTCTCTTCGTAAAAACCTTAGGTAAAGAAATATTCATAGCTCAAATTTACGTAGACGATATAATTTTTGGAACCTCTAACTCAGCCTTACTAAACGAGTTCGTTTCGCTCATGGAAAGTGAGTTCGAAATGAACTTGGTAGGCGAGTTAAGTTTCTTTTTAGGTCTACAAATTAAACAAACTAAGGATGGTATATACCTATATCAACAAAAATACACTAAGGAGTTAATTAAAAGATTTGGAATGCAAGACGCTAAGGTAATAAACACCCCAATAGCGATTAATGTTAACATAGGAGAAGACCTAGAAAGTAAGTCCATTGACTTAAAGTACTATAGGAGCGCGATAGGAAGTCTCCTATACTTAACTGCGAGTCGACCTGACATCCTATTTGCAGTAAGTATGTGCGCCAGGTTTCAAACCTATGCTAAGGAGTCTCACCTAACCCTAGTTAAGCGTATCCTTAGATATCTAAAGGGTACACTTAATGTCGGTATTTGGTATCCTAGATCTACCGAGTTCGAACTAACCGGCTACTCCGATTCGGACTATGCCGGTAGTAAGCTCGATAGAAAGAGCATGAGTGGTTGTTGTCAACTTCTCGACTCGAGTCTAGTGAGTTGGTGCAGTAGGAAGCAACACTGTGTTGCTTTATCTACTACCGAAGCCGAATACATCACGATGGGCGAGTGTGTCACGCAGCTTCTTTGGATGAAGCACACTCTCTGAGACTTTAAGTTAGACTTTACGAATACTAAACTTCACGTAGATAACATTAGTTCAATTAATCTTACAAAGAATCCAATATGTCACTCTAGGACCAAACATATGTTGGTGCAGTAGGCACCTAAGTCGAACCTGAGTTTTGATTATAGCAAACGATACGAAGTTAAGATCATGTTGTTATCTCACGAGCTGAATCGAGTGTGCAGAAAATTGCTATAGCTAGAACTAAAGGCTAGCGACACCCGGAGGAAGCTGCGGTGGTCGGGCGACACTCAACTGACTTTGAAAGGAGCCGAAGGAATTGAGTGGAAGGCCGAAAGCAAAAGCAACACGTAGTATCGAGGTAAGCTCGTGTGTGCGAGTGTAAGTAAGGTTGTATCCTCGTCATGGGGAAAGACTTAAGCATAGATCCGACCCAAGACATCTCATAGGTGGTCTAGGTCGAGATCGGACGATCGACGACCGTCGAAATAATGTTTTCTTTAAGCTAACATTGCCTTGCACCAAAGATCACGATCGCTAACTCAAGGACTCGATCGCTGCCCATCACGGGTGACTATGGCTAGCACTCGATCGATGCGCCAAAGAATGATCGGGTGATGGCCATCACCGATCGCCGGGTCAAAGGATCAGCCTCGAGGAGTCAAGGTTTATCACCAAATTTTAAGGGGAGTGGTGCTCAAATATGATTGGCTAGGGTTCCTCTCAAAAAGGGGCTCAAAGGCTATAAAAGGAGGTCCTAACCTAGGGTTTTTATACAATTCTAAGTGCTCAAAAGTTTCTCAAGACGACTCTCACGAACGAAGTCGCCAACAACCCTAGCTTAAGGTCTTTCTTTTAGTTGTTGGTATAATCCTTGTTATTGTTTTCAATATTGCAACTCTTTTACTCGAGGTTTTTCTATCGCGTTGCATTTTACTTTAATAGAAGAGAGGGTTTGTCTCTATCATTTTGTTCAAAGCTTTTTGTAATCGTCAAACTCCTACCTCCAACGAGGAGGAGTGTTTTAGTGAATTGCCCTCCGTACACGGTCTAGGACCGTTAGGGCCTTGGAGTAGTAGCCGAAGGCTACGAACCAAGTAAAAAAATAAACTTGTCTCTTTTTGTTTCATTTACATTTCCGCTGCGTATATTTGTCTTGAAATGAATTCGAAAGAAAAAGGCTTTTCGCTATTCACCCCCCTCTAGCGAACCGCATCGATCCAACAATTGGTATCAGAGCCGGGGGTTGCTAAGATTGGGTGAAACCACCAATCTAGCCATTTTTACAGATTTATTTTTTTTTGTTTCTTTTAATTCTGTTTTTTTTTTCTTTTTTTTGGATTTATTTCACTTTGTTAAGTATTCTCCCGCACTACTAATCCAAGACGCGAGTCTTGGCACTTGTTTTTGTGTTTTTGTCGTTGCTAGTTTCTTCGTCGTCGTCTCCTTGTGTCTTTTGTTCTAATGGCCCATCTCGAGGGTTTTAGCACCGTCCGACCTCCGTTTTACAACGGAGATGACTTCCGTTATTGGAAGGGTCGGATGGAATGCTTCCTAAAAACCCAAATAGAGATGTGAATTGTGATCCAAACCGGGTTCACCCTTCCTACTAATGAAGAAGGTGAATCCTTGGATTACAATCAATGGACCATTGCGACAAAACGACAAGTCGAAGCCGACGCCAAGGCAACACAAATCCTCCAATGCGGCCTATCCAAAGAGGAGCTAAATCGCGTCGGCCCCTTCATAAGCGCAAAAGATCTTTGGACAAAACTAGTGGAGCTACACGAAAGGACCGATGAAGCCAAGGTATGTAAGCGCGACCTCTTGTTCAATAAATTATATAATCTAAAAATGCAGAAACATGAGTCCGCGATGTAACTCCACGCCTGTATCCAAGACATAGTCAACAACCTACACGCAATCGGGCAAAAGGTCGAAAACCGTGACCTTATAAGGTATGTTCTAAACTCTTTTCCGAGGACTACCTTGTGGGAATCCATGGTCGATGCTTACAAGGTCTCCAAGGACCTCTCTAAACTTAGATTAGATGAACTCTTTTCCGATTTTGAATTACATGAGAAGTCCAAATCAGAACCCGAGAGGGGTATAGCCTTGTTTGCAGGTTCAAAGAAGAAGAAAATCGCAAGCAAGCCACCACCAACCGAGGAGGAAGACGAGTCCGAAGAAGAAGTTGACCCGGAATTGACTGTCGAGCTAATGAACCTAGCTCGAAGGATAGCCAAGGGACAAAAGCGAACCACAACTCGACCCAACCAAGGTAAGCCTAAAAGTTCTAATATTAGGTGTTATGAGTGTAACAGGTTTGGACATATCAAGTCCGAGTGCCCCAAGCTCAACCACAAAGCACCTAAGCACAAGAAGGCCCTCAACGTGACATGGGAAGAAGCATCATCCGAAGAAGACGAAGACCACGTCTTCATGGCGAAATCAATTGAGTCAGACACGGAGACCGAACTTGAACTTGAGTCAGAACCTGATGATGACTCGGACTATGAAGCTACCTTCAATTCAAGCCACGGATACACATCCAGTTCAAAAGATACCCTTAAAATAAGTCGAACTTTATTTAATACCTTACAAAATACGGTTAGGTTTTTATCTAGGAAATTAGTTAAATCCGAGTCCAATGTCGAGACCCTGGTTGAGGAGGTCAAACTCCTCAAACACAAGGTCTCCCTAACCTCTTCGACTAGTCGAGTTCAAGAGAAGGACTCAATTCGGGTTGAAAAACTCAAAGTTGAGAACTCACTCTTGAAAAGTCAAGTCGAACATCTTAGGAACACGTTGGAAAGGTTCACTTTAGGATCCAAAGGACTTGACCTCCTACTTGGATCTCAAAGGGCCGTGTACAACAAGGCTGGACTAGGGTTTAACTCAAACATGACTAATAGGTCGTATATGTCGATTGTAAGTTGACATAGGAAACATGTCCAAGCATGGGTCCCTAAGAACCTTTTGATTTCAACTCTAGGATCCAACCCGTACTGGATTCCCAAGGACCAAATCCACTATGTGGATAGACTGAACCGATTCAACGGTCTAGGGGGAGCAAGTACAAAACATGTTTGTGCTTTAACTTAGAAATTGCATGTTTTAACTTAGAAAGTTTGTTCTTTAACATAGAAATTGCATGCTTTAACTTAGAAAGTCTGTGCTTTAACTTAGAAATTGCATGTTTTAACTTAGAAAGTTTGTGCTTTAACTTAGAAATTGCATGCTTTAACTTAGAAAGTTTGTGCTTTAAAACATGTGAACTCACTTAGAACACGAACATAACCAACTAAAATTCTTCGAAAAGATTGAGCCTCGGGGAGCCTCTTTTCAAAAACATAACCAACTAAAATTCTTTGAAAAGATTGAGCCTCGGGGAGCCTCTTTTCAAAAATAACCAGTTATACTAGGAAATAGTATTAGGTGAGTAAAGTCATCATTTTCTTGAAAATGGCTTTGTCTAAGGAAGTGGTCGATGATCCGATAAAAGAAGGATCATCGTTACGAGTGTAAGTAAGGTCGTATCCTCGTTACGGGGAAAGACTTAAGCGTAGATCTGACCCAAGACATCTCATAGGTGGTCTAGGTCGAGATTGGACGGTCGACGACCATCGAAATAATGTTTTCTTTAAGCTAACATTGCCTTGCAGCCAGCATCAGTCGACTTCCAACCTGAAGGACTCGATTGTTGTACATCAGTCGGGTGACTACGGCTAGCACTCGACTGATGCTGCCAGCAGTCGACTAGTGATGGCCATCAGTCGACTGCTGGTCAAAGGATCATCCTCAAGGAGTCAAGGTTTATCACCAAATTTCAAGGGGAGTGGTGCTCAAATATGATTGGCTAGGGTTCCTCTCGAAAAGGGGCTCAAAGGCTATAAAAGGAGGTCCTAACCTAGGGTTTTTATACAATTCTAAGTGCTCAAAAGCTCAGCTGCGACTCTGACGACTCTACGACAATAAGGCGCCAACAACCCTAACTTAAGGTCTTTCTTTTTAGTTGTTGGTATAATCCTTGTTATTGTTTTCAATATTGCAACTCTTTTACTCGAGGTTTTTCTATCGTTGCATTTTACTTTAATAGAAGAGAGGGTTTGTCTCTCTATCATTTTGCTTCGAAAGCTTTTTTGTAATCGTCAAACTCCTACCTCCAACAAGGAGGAGTGTTTTTGTGAATTGCCCTCCGTACACGGTCTAGGACCGTTAGGGCCTTGGAGTAGTAGCTGAAGGCTACGAACCAAGTAAAAAAATAAACTTGTCTCTTTTTGTTTCATTTACATTTCCGCTGCGTATATTTGTCTTGAAACGAATTCGAAAGAAAAAGGCTTTTCGCTATTCACCCCCCCCCTCTAGCGAACCGCATCGATCCAACAACATTTAGAGGTCAAACACCATTTCATTCGAGAACATGTGGCCAACAGAGCCATACAACTCGAATACGTCGAATCGAAGTCTAACTTGGCAGACCTATTTACTAAACCCCTACCCGAAGCCGAATTTAGTCTATTAAGACGAAAATTGGGCATGTGCGTAATAGAATAGGTACTTGCAAATTATATGTTCTTACTACTATTTCTTTAATTTCATTTTTATGAAACTAGCATAGGACATACCTTATAGATATCATGCACCTATAGATTTAAGGAGCCAATACATCTCACAACACATAGGACTAATGTGTTTGTGTACTTAGCCACGTAGATGGGTGTGAGATGTTAGGACCTTACTCCTGGTTCCAGATGTAGAGCTAGTGCATCGCTATGAACCACGGAGTATAATCATACATACTAACCGACTCTGACCAGGACTGGTTGATCCTTCATATCAATCAAGCCAAATATGAGTCGAACATTTTATAGATGAACTTATTTTCAGTATATTATTTTCAAAATAATGTGGAACATGCTTGGACTTTAAAATTAAAATTTATTTTTTATTCCACTTAGGTGCCTCACCCTTTTCGATATATGGAAAAAGGGGGAGAAAAAGGCCAAAGTTAAGGGATCATTTTTTTATGGCCAAGACTTACTTAACTTTAAAGTTAAGGGAGTTCTTAACTTTAAAGACATTTAGTTAACTTGTTTTCGTTAAATAATTTAAATAACTTTAAGTTAAATTGTTAACAAAATGGAAGTAAAGGCCAAGGTTAAGAAATCAATTTTTTTATTTCTTAACTTAAAACTTATTTTAAACACTATGGCCAATGTTAAGTAATTTCGGTCACTTAACTTTTTTTAGCAAATATCAAGGGGGAGAGTTAAAACCCTTTCTCAAGTACTCACCCTCGGTCATGGGGGAGGATTCCTCAAGGGGGAGCACTTGAAAAAGAGTTTTTACTCCCACACATTCATGCATATCTCTTGCTTATTTTACTTAATGCACTTAATTTGTTTTTTTCTTAACTTTGTATGTGGGTTTGCCATAAATCAAAAAGGGAGAGATTGTTGGTGCAGTAGGCACCTAAGTCGAACCTGAGTTTTGATTATAGCAAACGATACAAAGTTAAGCTCATGTCATTATCTCATGACCTGAATCGAGTGTGCAGTAAATTGCTATAGCTGGAGCTGAAGGCTAGCGACACCCGGAGGAAGCCGCGGTGGTCGGGCGACACTCGAGTAACTTTGGAGGGAGCCGAAGGAATCGAGTGGAAGGCCGGAAGCAAAAGCAACATGTAAGTATCGAGGTAAGCTCGTGTGTGCGAGCGTAAGTGAGGTCGTATCCTCATTACGGGGATGATCTTAAGCGTAGATCCGACCAAAGACATCCTATAGATGGTCTAGGTCGAGATCGGACAGTCGACGACCGTCGAAATTATGTTTTTGTTGAGCTATCTTTGACTTGCAGCAAGCATCACGATCGCCATTGAGGACGGACGCCATTAATCGGCCGATCGACGGAGGTCGAAGACTCGATCGATGTTTATCATCGATCGTGATGATGACCATCAGTCGACTGATGGTCAAAGGATCAGCCTCGAGAAGTTAAGGTTTATCACCAAATTTCAAGGGGAGTGGTGCTCAATTGTGATTGGCTAGGGTTCCTCTCGAAAAGGGGCTCAAAGGCTATAAAAGGAGGGCCAAACCTAGGGTTTCATAATCAATTCTAAGTGCTCAAAAGCCTCCGCAACACTGCGACTCTCCGACAACTCTACGACAATGAAGTGCTGCCAACAACCCTAGTTTAAGTCCTATCTTCGAGTTGTTGGTATAATCTTGTCTTGTCATTTCTTGCAATTAGTTTGTTAATCGAGGCTTTATTTCGTTGCATTTTCATTTTAATAGAAGAGAGGGTGTGTCTCTCTATCTTGTGCTTCGAAAGTGTTTTTTGTAATCGTAAACTCCTACCTCCAACGAGGAGGAGTG
Organism: Wurfbainia villosa; assembly: GCA_025175895.1. Taxonomy (NCBI): domain Eukaryota; kingdom Viridiplantae; phylum Streptophyta; class Magnoliopsida; order Zingiberales; family Zingiberaceae; genus Wurfbainia; species Wurfbainia villosa. Next base: position 58,610,153 of record CM045986.1, on the reverse strand, counting down.
TTTTAGTGAATTGCCCTTCGTACACGGTCTAGGACCGTTAGGGCCTTGGAGTAGTAGCCGAAGGCAACGAACCAAGTAAAAAAACTATTTGTCTCATTTAGTTTTTATTTGCATTTCCGCTGCGTTTAATTGTCTGTCGAACGATTTAAAAGAAAAAGTTTTTATCGCTATTCACCCCCCCTCTAGCGATCTGCTTTGATCCAACAGAAGTCTACAAGGAGGTTAGGCCATATGATAGAAGATCGAGAGGTATAAAAGTTTTACAAGTTTTATTATCGATCTTTGCATGTTCTTAGTAATGTGATTGTATGTGTTGATTATACAAGTCTACATCCATATGTATTTGTATAATCATGGACCTCGAAGATAAACACAAAAACCAGCGATCCGTCCGTCGTCTCTTCTGCGGCTAACCAACTAGAAGAGCTTGGTTGCTTGAACAACTTGTTTGTTCAAGAGATCGCTCAAGTCGTTAGCACGACGACAAATTGGTTGTGCTTAGGAAACTCATCCAATCAGGATTAGTTTTCATTAGTGAAAAGCATGCCATCATGAACAAATTTAAATTTATGTTAGACTTGAACCTAACTTACAAAACCAATCTAATATAGATCCTAACCCAAATCGATCTAGATTACAAGCAAACCATCCTATTGACCAAGTGATAGGTGACTCGAACTTAGGGGTTCGAACTAAAGCGTCCTATAGGAACCTAAGCCAAATCTCACTCATATCTAAAATTGAACCCAAAACAATTGAACAAGCTCTTCTTGATCTGGATTGGATTATTGCTATGCAAGAAGAGTTAGCTCAATTTACTAGAAGTCAAGTTTGGGAATTAGTACCCCCACCTAAAGGAAAAATGATCATTGGAACAAGGTGGGTATTTCGAAATAAAATTAATGACAAAAGAGAAGTTATTAGGAATAAAGCTAGGTTAGTAGCTAAAGGGTTTAGTCAAGTAGAGGGATTAGACTATGATGAGATATATGCACCCATAGCTAGACTCAAATCAATTAGAATGTTATTAGCCTACACTACACATCGAGGTTTCAAATTGTTTCAAATGGATGTCAAGTCAGCATTTCTAAATGGATTTATCAAGGAAGAAGTTTATGTTAGCTAACCACCAGGATTTGAAAGCTTAGACAAACCTAACCATGTACTCAAACTTAGAAAAGCCTTATATGGATTAAAGCAAGCTCCTAGAGCTTGGTATGAAAGGCTATCAATTATCTTAAGTCTAAAGTATTCAATCAAGGTTTAGTTGATCCTACTCTATTTATAAAAACCACAGGAAAAGAAATTTTCATAGCACAAATTTACGTAGATGATATAATCTTTGGAACAATCAATACAACACTTTTAAATGAGTTCATTTCACTAATGGAAAGTGAATTTTAAATGAGCTTAGTAGGTGAACTTACCTTCTTCTTAGGGTTACAAATAAAACAAACTAGAGAAGGAATTTATTTACATCATCGTAAAAATGCTAAGGAATTAATTAGTAAATTTGGAATGCAAAACGCTAAGGAAATAAATACACCTATGGCTACCAACGTAAACATAGGAGAAGACTTAGAGGGAAAGACTATAGATTTAAAATACTATAGAAGTGCAATAGGTAGCCTTTTATACTTAACTGCGAGTCGACCTGATATACTCTTTGTAGTAAGTATATGTCTGAGATTTCAATCTTGTGCTAAAGAATCACACCTAACGTTAGTTAAATGGATTTTTAGATACTTAAAAGGAACACAAAATGTAGGAATTTGGTACCCTAGATCAAGTGAGTTCGAACTAATCGGCTACTCCGACTCCGATTATGCCGGTAGTAAACTTGATAGGAAGAGCACAAGTGGGTGTTGCCAACTCCTAGGATTGAGTCTAGTTAGTTGGTGTAGTAGAAAGGAATATTGTGTTACCTTGTCTACTACCGAAGCCGAATACGTAGCCATGGGTGAGTGTGTAGCTCAACTTCTTTGGATGAAGCACACTCTCAAAGATTTTCAATTAAAATTTTAATTGATAACATTAGCTCTATCAACCTAACTAAAAACCCGATATCTCATTCTAGAACAAAATACATAGAAGTTAAACATCACTTTATACGAGAACATATAGCTAATGGAAATTTAAAACTTGAGTACGTTGAGTCGAAATTGAACCTAGCGGACAATTTTAGAAAACCCCTACCCGAAGCAGAGTTCAGTCTGCTTAGATGAAGATTAGGAATGTGCATAGTAGAGTAGGACTTAATTCTTACTTATAATCTATCCTTCTTTCATTTCATGCTACATGGAACTAGCTTAGGGCTTACCTTAGAAAGCATGCACCTATAGATTTAAGGAGTCAACACATCTCACAACACATAGGTTCAATGTGTTTGTGTACTGAGCCACGTAGATGGGTATGAGATGTTAGGACCTTACTCTTGATTTCAGATGTAGATCTAATGCATCGATATGAATCATGGAGTATAATGTTTCAAAATAACCAACTCTAATCAAGACTTATTGATCATATTATATCAATTAAGTCAAAAAGAGTTGAACATATTTATTAGATGAAGTATATTGAAATTATTATTTTTTAAAATAAAAAGGGACATGCTTGGACTTACACATATAAAGTTTCCTTTGTTTCTCTTTCTAAACATTACACACATTGAAACTTATAAATACACCCCAAAGCTTTTTCGATATATGGCAAAAGAGGGAGAAGAGGCCAAAAGTTAAAGGGGAGAAAGTTGTTAGTTAAAACATTGAGGGGGAGAAGAGGGAAAAAGTTTTTTTTAAAAGAGGCCAAAAGATAAGGGGCAGAAAGTAAAAAGTTGTTAGTTAAAACATTGAGGGGGAGAAGACATTAAAGTTGTTTTTCAAAATTTGAAAGTTAACTTTCTTTAAGTTTCTTTTTCAAAACTCACCTAGGGTTAAGGGGGAGGTAACCTTGAGGGGGAGGATTTGAAAAATAACCTATTTCATTCATACTTACTATTCATACTTGCTATTCTTGCTTACTAACTTATTCATACTTACTACTACATGCTTACTAGTATTCATGTCATGTTTATTTTTCCTTAACTTTGAATCGGTTTGCCATAGATCAAAAATGGAGAGATTGTTAGTACAGAGACACCAGATAATCGAACCTAGAATATGATAATAACAAAGGTTCAAAGTTAAGTTATTATTGTCATCTCACATGCTATGTTGAGTGTGCAGGTAATGTATTGAGCTAAGCTAAAGGTCAATGACACCAGGAGAATCTCGGGACAAAAAATGAAGGTGGTCAGGTGGCACCAAGAGAACCTCAGGGAGTCGAGGAGCCTCAGTGGTGACTGAAAGCTAAGCAATAGGTTAGGAGGACCAGAGGTAAGCACCGAGTGCAGAGTGATGGTAAGGATGTGTCCTCCGTATGGGGACGAATGTAGGTAGTGATCCGATTAAGACTTCTGGAGGAAGGTCTAGGTAGAGGTCGGATGGTAAGGAACCATCATAATTACCATCAGTTAAGTATTCTATGCTAACTTTATGTTGTAGATGAATGATCAAGCTGACAGTCGACTGGAGGCTAATGGCAGTTGACAAATCCTATCATTAGTCGACTGCTGAGGGGCATCAGTCGACTGATGGTCAAGCTGATCACTTCGAAGATAGTCAAGATAAGATCCACAAAATGAGGGGTGATGTGGAGCTTTGACCCAGATCTAGATCTCAACGAACAAGGGATCAAACTGCTATAAAAGAAGAAGGGTTTCACCTCTTTTCATAATCTAAGTTTGCTCCCAAAGTGCTCCGACAATGGCAAGACTTTCTCATCAACGCTATGTCGTCGTAATGCCGACATTACGTCAAGCTTTCAATCTTTAGTCGGTAGATTCATTTCAATTATTGTCTTTAGTTTACTTGTGTCTTTCATTGCTAAGAGGAGAGGTTGGCTTGTTTCCTCTTCCTCTATCTTTTATTTGTATTTGTCGTCTCTTACCTCCATCGAAGAAGAGACTCTTGTTAGTGGATTGCCCCATCGAAAGTGATCTAGGATCATGAAGACTTGGACTAGCAACCTTTTGGTTGTGAACCAAGTAAAAACAAAGCACGTCATTTTTATTTTTGTCTTTACTTTCTGCTGCAACTCGTGTTTTAACGACGAAAAAGAAAAGAGTTTCTCGTACGCTATTCACCCCCTCTAGCATGTTTCTTCGATCCATTAATAAATGGCTAGTAGCCATGAAGTCAGAAATGGATTCCATGTATGAAAACCAAGTTTGGAACTTTGTGGATCCACCTGAAGGCATCACGCCTATTGGGTGCAAGTTGGTTTTCTAGAAGAAAACTGACATGGATGGTAATGTGATTACCTATAAAGCTAGATTGGTGGCAAAAGGTTATCGTCAAAAGCAAGGTGTTGACTATGATGAGACCTTCTCACCAATTTCCATGCTTAAATCCATTCGGATACTCCTGGCCATAGTAGCTCATTATGATTATGAAATATGACAGATAGATGTGAAAATAACTTTCCTTAATGGAAACTTACATGAGGATGTGTATATGATACAACCCAAGGATTTCACATCAGTTGACAAAACCAAAGTATGCAAGCTTCAATGGCCCATTTATGTATTGAAGGAAGCATCCAAGAGTTGGAATATCCATTTTGATGAGGCAATCAAAGAGTTTGATTTCTCAAAAAATCCTGACAAATCTTATGTGTACAAGAGGGTTAGTGGGAATGCGATCGTATTCCTAGTACTATATGTCGATGACATATTACTCATAGGAAACAATATACCTGTCTTACAATTTGTCAAAGGTTGGTTATCCAAAATGTTCTCCATGAAAGACATGGGATAAGCGACCTACATCCTCAAGATTAAGATCTATAGAGATAGATCGAAAAGGTTGCTTGGTCTTTCGTAGTCTACATATATAGACAGGGTGCTAAAGTGGTTTAGCATGTCTGAATCCAAGAAAGGTTATATACCCATATGACATGGGATTCACCTTTCAAAGTCTATATGTCCCCACAAAAAAGACGAGAGGATTTGTATGAATAAGATTTCTTATGCTTATATAATAGGATCTATTATGTATAATATATTATGTACAAGGCCCAACATATCATATGGTCTGAGTGTCATGAGTAGATACCAGTTTGATCCAAGAATGGATCATTGGGTGGCTGTCAAGGCAATCCTTAAGTACTTGAGAAGAACTAAGGATATGTTCTAGGTATATGGAGAAGGTGATATGGTTACACGGGGGTATACGGATGCCAGCTTCCATACCAATAAGGATGACTCCAAATCACAGTCTGAGTACATATTCACACTGAATGGTGGTGCAGTGAGTTGGAAAAGTTCCAAACATGACATAGTTGTCGATTCTACCACGGAGGCAAAATACATTGCAGCTTCTAAAGCAGTAAAGGAGGTTGTTTGGATCAAGAAGTTCATCTTCGGACTTGGGGTGGTTCCATCCATTGTTAAAGCATTACCAGTTTACTGCAACAACACTGAAGCTATCACACAGGCAAAGGAACCTAGGTCTCACTAACGATCCAAACATGTGCTTCGACGATATCATCTAATCAGAGAAATCATCAGTAGGAAAGAAATACAAATCGAAAAGATTCCCACAGAATCTAGCGGATCCTTTGACAAAGGCTCTATCACAAAGTAAGTTTGAGAGTCACGTCAAGGACTATGGTATTGGATACCATGGCGATTAGCTTTAGGCTAAGTGGGAGTCTTTTATGTTTGAGAGGTGTCCTAAGGCAATCGTCTTATGGTAGTACTATTTAGTTGATAAATAAAGATTCACTATTTGAGTGCACATGTCATATGTGTTTGATTGGATCTTAAAGTAATTTACTGAATGACCGAGATATGATTCATAGCATGAGAGAACTTGTGATTGGATCACAACTAGTGAGTATCTCTACATGTCTAATTATGAATATATTGAAAAAATCTCTAGTCTATGAATTGATGAGTTCGGACATCATTGATTCTGGGAGAATAGCACGAGTTATACTCCTTGGTTTATCCAAGCAACTGCTCCTCACTGGCTGGAGACATTGAGATGTCGAGAGTTAAATGTAGATGCTAGTTATGGTAACTAGTTCATTGGAGTGACTTGCTATAAGACTTCACATGGTTCTCTGCATATAACATATGTTAGTGAAGCTCTTACTGCAGCCTGAGTGCGAGTTTCCTTTGACTTGAGGTATTCAAGTCATCTTGGTCATGGAGACTTATACTCATCTGAGTCGATACATCTCTACAGAGGTGTGGGTACAGGATGATTGGGTATAAGTCGAAGTGCCCGAAGGTGATTGAATATCCAACAAAGTGTTGGTAGTATGGGGATTTCAATCAAAGTCCCACATTAGTAAGACATAGAAAAGATCATGTGCTTATAAGATTAAAAGATATCTCAATTGGTATTAGACCTTTTGGGTAAAGCCCAAAAATAAAACCATGAGGACTTAGGCCCAAAGTGGACAATATCATACCATTGTGGAGATATATGATTCTTATAGGCACTAACTGATGTAATTGAGAGATGCCCTAAGGCAATCGCCTTAGAAGTTATTAATAAAATTCACTATTTGAGTATACATTATCTATGTATTTGATTGGATCTTAAACTCATGTACTGAATTCCACAATATGATACATAGTATGAGAGAAATTGTGATTGAATCACAATTAGTGGGTATCTCATCATGTGTAAATATGCAAGTATTGAAACTATCCCTAGTCGATGAATTGATGAGATTGGATATCATCAATTCTGTGATACTAGAACATGTTATGCTCCTTGGTTTATCCAAGCATTCGGTACTCACTGAATGGAAGCATATGGATGATGAGAGTGAACATGTGGATGCTAGTTATGGTAACTAGTTCATTGGAGTAACCTGCTATGAGACTTCATATGGTTCTATGTCGTTGAAGATCTCATTGCAGCTTGAGTGTAAGCTTCTTTAGACTTGAGGTATTCAAGTCACCTTGATCATGGTGCCTTATTATTTGACTTCTTCACAACCATCTACATAGTAGGTTTAACTCCGGGATGATTGGGTATAAGCCAAAGTGATCGAAGCTGTTTGAATAGCCCACAGAGGATTCACTACTCCTGATAAAGGAGATGTATACACAAGGCCTCTTGTCAGGATTGTTACTCAGAAGTCTCTAGCCAGAGCAAGCATGTTAAGAAGATGGTCTTCTTGGGAACATGTAGGAGTAACTTTAATCCATAGGATGAGAAAACTAACATGGGCTAGGTGTTAAGTAGTCAGCCTAGTGGAAATGAACACTAAGACCATGTTCTGAACCAATTGGGTAGAGTATGAGTGAAAGGAATAAGGCACGAACAACTGAAGCTGCTGAAGGGTTCAGAAATGTTCTGGAGTCGATTTTGACTTTTCGATCAATTGGGGATCATGATGTACTGCTAGGTGTCACTCATGATCTATTCATAATTAAGGGGTTAATTATGAATGGCCAACATAATCGGGAACCAATTGGGTCACACTCACTATGGGTGATCTCGAATGTAAAACAAGTATGAGAATAAGATTCTCGATGAGAGAGGATATGCCTGGTTGGACTAGACCAGGGGGTGCGAAATGGAGATTATGGAAACTCCTATGGCCGCATCATTAGAGCCTAATCATAGACTCACGTTCACATCGAGAAATTTATTTTCTAATGTGACCTTGGTTTTTCCATATTTAGGTTTATTTCCTTTTATAGATGAGACCCATAATAACCTGAAATCCCTTGTGCAAATATTAGGGCTAACACCTTCCATTAATATGGTCGAACCAGAGTTCTTTTTCGTGTTTGGGTTGTTGGACTCTCTCTAAGCCTGACATGACATCAAGCATGTTCAATTCATATAAGATTCGATGTTTATTTTAAATGGTATGGACCAGAGGTCAATTTCAAGTTTGGGTTGTTGGACTCTCTCCAAGCTTAGCTTGTAAATTGGATGTGTTCAAATCATTTAAATTTGATCTCATGATTAATGGGTCGGTCCTAACTGAAAGCATTGATTTGTTGGACTCTCTCTAAGGTCAATGTGGACAGAGGTGCAATTAGGTGATATGCATTGGATGTATATATGTTAATGAGTTAACAACCTAATGTATATGTGAACATTCAATTAGTTAATACATAAAGTGATAGTTATATATTTGATATATAATGGGTACTGTTGATACCTAAAATTATGACTATGAATGGCTTGTTGGACTCTCTCCAAGGTTGTTCTTAGTCATAATGGATATCAAACCACTAGGAGATCACCTACCATTTCTCAAATTCAAAGTGAGGGCTATTGAATTTGATAAAAATAGTGGGAGTTTGTTGTTAATGTAAATTGTTTACATTACCATAAATTCATCTCTCTTATACACCTCTTTTTGTATGTCTAGGAACTAATTAGTACACCATGTCAACCTCCATTAATTTACGTTCGATTTTGGACAACAATAAATTGACTGGGCCAAACTTCTTGGACTGACTTCGTAATCGGAGAATTGTTCTCAAGCCTGAAAAGCTAGCTTATGTCCTTGAAGAGGTTCTTCCCCAACCTCCTGCAAACAATGCATCTGGTGATTAAAAGTTGGCTTACCAGAAACATGTTGCTGACTCTGAGATGCCGAGTTGCATTATGCTGGCATCGATGTCTCCTGAGTTACAAAAGAAACATGAGCATATGGATTCTAATATAATTGTCTTTCATCTTCGAGAGTTGTTCGATGAGCAGACACAATCTGAAAGGTTCGAGGTCACCCAACTCCTCTTTTGCTCGAAGATGTAGGAGGGTTCATCTGCAGTGCAGTTTACACTAAGAATGAATAGCTATATTGACCGATTGGGATAATTAGGGTTTTTCATGGACCATGAATTAACTATTGACTTATTTCTTTACAATCTAACTGGTAGCTATAACAATTTGTGATCAACTATCAGATGAATAAGATTTAGTCCACAATTCCTGAATTGATTAATATGCTCAAAACAGTGGAGTCATCTATTGTTAAAGAATAGAAGACTATGATGCTGGTTGACTCCTCAAAGAAAGGTTCTAAAAGGAAGTCAAAAACCAAAGCTAAAGGGAAGAAGAAGGCAAAGAAAGAAGAAATAACTCCCAAGGGCACCTGCCATCATTGTGGCAAGGATGGGCATTGGAAGAGAAACTACAAGCAATATTTGGAAGTCTTTGAAGCAGAAAAGGGCATCTAATGCCCAATCTACTTTAGGTATATTTGTTATTGAATGCCATAATATTTCTTCTAGCACTTGAGTATTAGATACTAGGTGTGGCTCACATATATGTAATGACATACAGTGGCTTAAGAACAGAAGAAGACTGGTTAAGGGAGAAGCAGATCTAAGGGTTGGCAATGGAGCAAAAGTTGCTGCTTTAGCCAAGGGTACTTATATGTTGCTACTTCCTACGGGACTAGTTTTAGAGTTGGATGATTGTTTTTATATTCCTGCATTAATAAAGAACATTGTTTCTATTTCATGTTTGAATAAGAAAGGTTATCATTTGATATTTAGTAATAATTGTTGTTACATTACGTTAAATGGTGTTCTTTATGCTACTGGGATGTTAAATAATGAAATCTACACGTTAGATACATACAACGAGATATTCAATATCAAATCAAATAGAAAACATGCTAAGTTAGATAATCAATTAACCTCACAATTATAGCATTGTCGTCTTGGCCATATAAGCAATGAACACATGTCCAAACTGCATAAGCTTGGCATTTTGGAGTCTTATGAATCAGATTCATTAGACACATGTGTTTCATGCTTAAAAGAAAAAATGACTAAATTACCTTTCAGAGGAAAAGGTGAACGAGCAGTTGAGGTATTGGGCCTTATACATAACGATGTATGTGGACTAATGTCAACTCATGCCATAGGAGGTTATAGCTACTTTGTTACCTTTATCGATGATTATTCACGATATGGGTATTTGTATATGTTAAGATACAAATATGAAGTCTTTGAAAGGTTTAAAGATTTTAGAAAGGAAGTAGAGAAACAACTTGGCAAAAGTATTAAAGTACATCGATCGGATCGAGGTGGTGAATACTTGAGCCAAAAGTTTCAAGATTATCTAAGGGACAATGTTATCTTGTCCCAAAGAACTCCACCTTACACGCCACAACATAATGGTGTGGTTGAAAGGCGAAACCGGACCTTATTGGATATGTTTAGGTCAATGATGCAACATGCAAGTCTTCCAAAAACCTTTTGGAGTTATGCACTCGAGATCGTTGTTTACTTGTTAAATAGAGTCCTGACTAAGGCATTCTCTAGTACTCCATATGAGATGTTGAATAGTAGAAAACCTCATTTATCTTATTCAAAGATATGGGATTGTCCTGCTTATGTGAAGAGGACAGTATTAGACAAGATGGAGGCTAAGTCTGATAAGTGTCTATTTATTGGCTACCCTAAGGAAATGAGGGATTACCAATTCTATCATCCCTTGGAACAAAAGGTGTTTGTTTCAAGACATGCTATATTCCTAGAAAAGGAGTTTCTCCTACAGGAAAACAGTGGGAGTGAGGTTGAACTAAGTGTAGTTCAAAAGGCTCCGGTAGACACATAAGAGATGCCTAGTCAAGAACCACATCTGATTACTCATTCGGATGAGGTAATAGTTGAACTTGATAATACACCACCTCCTCGTAGGTCTAGTAGGACACGTAGGATTCCTGAGAGATATGAATTTCTCATAAGTGAATCGAATGACGTGTTGCTCATAAATGATGAGGAACCTACTAGTTACGAAGAGGCATTGAATAGTTCATACAGGGATAGATGGGTAATAGCCATGAAATCAGAAATGCTTCCATGTATGAATACTAGGTTTGGAACTTAGTAGACCCACCCAAAGGCATAACGCCTATAGGGTGCAAGTGGATTTTCAAGAGAAAACTAATATGGATGGTAATATTATTACCTATAAAGCTAGATTAGTAGCAAAAGGCTATCGTCAAAGACAAGGTGTTGACTATGATGAAAATTTTTCACCAGTAGCTATGCTTAAATTCAATCAGATACTCCTAGCCATGGTGACTCATTTTGATTATGAGATATGGCAGATGAATGTGAAAACATCTTTCCTTAATAGAAACCTATCTGAGGATGTATATATGATACAACCTGAGGGTTTTACATCCATTGACAAGAACAAAGTATGCAAGCTTCAACATTCCATTTATGGATTGAAGCAAGCATCTAGGAGTTGGAATATCCATTTTGATGAGGCAATCAAACAGTTTGATTTCTAACAAAATCCTGAGGAGCCCTGTGTGTATAAAAAGCTTAGTGGGAGTGCAATCGTGTTCCTAGTATTGTATGTCAATGACATATTAATTATAGGAAACAATATTCCTATTTTGCAAACAGTCAAGGTTTGGTTGTCTAGAATATTCTCCACGAAAGACATGGGATAAGCAACCTATATTTTGGGGATTATAATCTATAGAGATAGACCGAATCGGTTGCTTGGTCTTTCGCAATCTACATACATAAATAAAGTGCTAAAATAGTTTAGCATGAAAGAATCCAAGAAAGGTTTTATTCCCATGAGGCATGAGATTCACCTTTCAAAGTTTATGTGTCCGCGCACTAAAGACGAGAGGATTCTCATGAGTCAAATCCCATATGCGTCAGCTATAGGATCGATCATGTATACTATGTTATGTACGAGGCTTGATGTATCATACGCTTTGAGCATTACGAGTAGATACCAATCAGATCATGGTATGGACCATTGGGTGGTTGTCAAGACAATCCTTAAGTACTTGAGAAGAACTAAGGATTTGTTCTTCGTATAAGGAGGAGGTGATATGGTAGTAAGTAGGTATACTAATGTCATCTTTCAAACAGATAAGGATGATTCCAAATCTCAGTCTGGATACATATTCATCTTGAATGGAGGTGCGGTGAGTTGGAAAAGTTCCAAACAAGATACCGTTGCTGATTCTACTACAGAGGCAGAGTACATTGTAGCTTCTGAAGCAGCAAAGGAGGTGGTCTGGATCAAGAAGTTCATTACTGAACTTGGAGTAGTTCTGAGCATTGCTGTAGCATTACTAGTTTACTGCGACAACAATGGTGTCATTGCACAGGCAAAGGAACCATGGTCTCATCAGCAATCCAAGCACGCACCACGTTGTTACCATTTGATCAGAGAGATCATAGGTAGAAGAGATGTACAAATAGAGAAAGTTTCCACTGATAAGAATCTAGTAGATCCCTTGACAAAGCCTCTTCTCTAAGAAAAATTTGAGAGATATATAAAGGCTTATGGTATTATATATCAAGGCGATTAGTTGTAGGCCAAGTGGGAGTTAGATGTAATTGAGAGGTGTCCTAATGTCATCGCCTTAGAAGTTATTAATAAAATTCACTATTTGAGTATACATTATCTATGTATTTAATTAGATCTTAAACTCATGCACTGAAGTCCACAATACGATGCATAGCATGAGGGAAATTGTTATTGGATCAGAATTTGTGGGTATCTCATCATGTGTAAATATACAAGTATTGAAACTATCCCTAGTCGATGAATTGATGAGATTAGGCATCATCAATTCTGTGAGACTAGCACATGTTATGCTACTTGGTTTATCCAAGCATTCGGTACTCACTAAATGGAAGCATAGGGATGCTGAGAGTGAACATGTGGATACTAGTTATGGTAACTAGTTCATTGGAGTGACCTACTATGAGACTTCATATGGTTCTATATGTCGTTGAAGATCTCATTGCAGCTTAAGTGCAAGCTTCCTTAGACTTGAGGTATTCAAGTCAACTTGATCATGACACCTTATACTTTGACTTCTTCATAGTCATCTACATAGTAGGTGTAACTCCAGGATGATTGGGTATAAGACAATGTGATATAAGGGGTTTGAATAGCCCACAGAGGATTCACCACTCCTGATAAAGGAGATGTATACCCTAGACCTCTTGTTAGGATTGTTACTCAAAAGTCACTAGCCAGAGCAAGCATGTTAAGAAGATGGTTTTCTTGGGAACATATAGGAGTAACTTGAATTCACAGGACAAAGAAACTAACATGGTCTTGGTGTGACGTAGTCAGCCTAGTATGGACGAACACTAAGACCATGTCCTGAACCATGTGGGTATAGTATGAGTGAAAGGAATAAGGCACGAACAACTCAAGTTGCTAAAGGGTTCAGAAACGTTCTGGAGTCGATTTAGACTTTCCTGTCAATTGGGGGTCATGATGTACTACTAGGTACTACTCATGATATATTCATAATTAAGGGGTTAATTATTAATGACCAATATAATCAGGATTCTATTGGCTCACATGCACTACGAGTGATCTCGAGATGTAAAACAAGTCTAATAATGAGATTCTCGATGAGAGAGGATATGTCTGGTTGGACTAGACTAAGGGGGGGTGCAAAACATAGGCTATGGAACCTCCTATGGCCTTGTTGGACTTAGCACGATCATATCACACCTAAACGAACTTAAACAGACCATACAGAGCCTCACATGGTCGTACCTAACTTGGCACAGGTTATGCCTGGCTCTGGCCAAAAAATGGCTAAAATTGGATTGTGCCTAGAAGGACACACGACTGGTCATGTGTCTTGGCAAGACCGTGCTTTTTTGGCATCGTCGCTCATGTCTAAAACACACGATCGTGTCGCAGTTTCGTCGATTTTAAAGATTTCTCTTATGGAAATTTCTTGGGTTGTTCTTACCTTAATGATGGGATAATTATGGTAAGAAATGTTCCATTTAAGCCACCTAAGATGACCTAATAAAGAGATCTATAAATAGATCCCTTGATAATCTTTGGAATATTGGTTTTTGAGTTTTAGGTTTCTCTTTTGGTAGCCATCTTTCCTCTCTCCTCTTCTCTTGTCTCCGCCGATTGGCTAGCACCAATCGGAGACAAAGGCTTGCTGCTCTAGGAGTTGTCTCAGGTGATCCCGATGAGGATATTGATAGAGGCAAGGCTCATTGGTCTTGCTTGTGGTTTCGACGAATTCGAAAGAATCTCAAAGGTATAACTTCTTCTCCTTTTGTGTGTTTTCATGTGATTATGCCAAAGAAAGTTTTCCTCGCCCCCAGAGGATGTCTTGGATGTAATAAAAATTATTTTATTCGCTTATTTTGATGCACATGATCCCAGAATCTCCAACACTAACAATTGGTATCAGAGCCATGGTCAATGTCAAGCCATGAACCTTGAACGAAGGAAGTAGAGCTCCCATGTCCGAATCAAGAGAACCAGACACTAGGTAGGAACTCCAATTTGGTTGGGAGGACCTAACAACTGGCAAGAAGTCCAGTTGGGCCAGAAGGGCTAGATAACTGGCAGGAAGTTCAGCTGAGTCAGGAGGACTAGACAGTTGGCAGGAAGTCCTGGTGGGTTGAGGATCGAACATCAAGCAGAGGAAGTCCTTCGAGGATGGATAGGCTTGAGGGTGGCTCAATGCGGTCCTTTGTTTGAGGAGGGGGGGGGGGATTGTTGGGAGTATGAGGAATACAATCGAAGTCCCACATTGGTAAGACATAGAAAATTTCATGTGCTTGTAAGATAAAAAGTTATCTCCATTGGTATGAGGCCTTTTGGGTAAAACCCAAAAATAAAATCATAAGGGCTTAGGCCCAAAGTGGACAATATCATGCTATTGTGGAGATATATGATTCTTATAGGCACTAACACAAAGGATTCACCACTCCTTGTGAGGAGATGTATACCCTATGACCACTCGTCAGGATTGTTCCTCAAAGTCTTTGGCCATAGCATTGCATATCAAGAGTATGATACTCTTGGATACATGTCGAAGTAATTACAATCCAATGGATGAGGAAGTAAGACTTGGGCTAGGTATGACGTAGTCAGCCTAGTGGGGATGGACACATAGACGATGTCCTGAACCAACTGGGTAAAAGATGATTGAAAGGAACCAGGCACGATTCATTGTAGCTACTGAAGGTTTCAAAAATGGTTCCAAGATCAACCATTGATTTTTCAGTTAATTGGAGACTACTAGGTGTCACTCATGATCGTTCCATAATTAATGGTTAATTATGGACGACCAACACAAACCGAGAACCTATTAGGGCACATGCACTATGAATCCTTCGAAGAGACTTAAAATGTGTTTGAGAATTGGATTCTCAAGATCGAGAGAGATCAAGTTTGGTTGGACCAAACACATGACAAATATGGAAATATTTGTCAAGTCAAAAACGTGAAAGGAGCACGTCTTAAGAAGACGGGTTGGGCCTTAAAAGGTTTAATTATAAACCAAACCCAATTAGGGTTTAATGGATGAGATTAAGTATTAATGGTTATGGGCTTAGGGATTTGATCCACTAACCTATAACCCATTAGGATTAGTGCATATATAAAGGGTTATAAAAGCTAAACCTAATGAATAGAAGTCCTTAAGGCCCTCTTCCTCAACCTAGCCGAACTCTCTACCCTCTTCCTTCTTCTTTGCCACCGACCCTAACAAGGCTCCCTCTTATTTATGTCCGGCTAGCTCCTCCCCAAGGAAGTGGTGAACTCCGGCCAAGTCTTCCTCAAGGTAGATTGATAATTCGGCCAAGGCTTGGAACAAAGGTTTCTTCCTTTGTGCCCTTGGATGAACCTAGGAGAATAAGGGTTTGGTGTTCTGCCGGCCATCAAGGAAACAAGGGTTGTTTCCACCTCTTTAGAGGCCGACCACTCTAGGTTTTAGGGTTGTTATTGTCTCTTAGTGAAGCTTCAAAAAAAGGGCTAATTCCGACACGAATCAACAACCTTACGAAGGTTGTTCGAGGACTCGTTTGTGTAGCAAAATGAGTCGACGATTGCTCTCCGATCACCCGACCTTCTTGCTTCATCTAGTAGCAAAGATAAGGTCAAACTCGTGGCTTTGACAAGTCATCCCATCGAAGATTCCATGTGGATACGAGTGCAGATGAAGCTCCACGAGCATTGTATAGTTAATGCCCTTCTTGTTGGGTTTCCGGCACCGAGGCTAGTGTGTGTTCGAACATGTTTCGTAAACATGTGCACAGCGGAAGGAATAAAATAATAAATCTAATTTATTACAACACACACATTACACGCATGCATAGTACAACATGTGTAGACATAACTGTAAATTCAAATTTTGCAATAAAAGAAAATTTATACTATGTATACCTGACGTATCACGTGTAGCGGGAAAGACATCAACCGGAACGATTCTCGCTAGAATCGTCTCTATCCGTATCCACGCCGAGTATCTTCGGGATGACTTCACAAAGTCACAAGCCTCATCTTCGTACGGGTTACTAGCCTCGTGTTGAAGATGATATGATCGAGAGAAGATCACGATCCGAATCAAAATTCGGATCCAAAACGAGTCCTAAAAAACTCGCTTCTCCGGAGTGGTATTCGTCAACCATTTGACGAATCCTTCGTCCTCCACCTATGAGGATTATCGGAGATTGAATCCCTGGTAAGGCTACCGCTGTCGGAGCTCCAAACATCATCCAAACGACGCTCTGACAAGAAGGAAACAAGCTGTCTAGAAAACTGGACAGCTTTGGTGGAGGAGTTAGCGCCGGCCAAAGGGAAGAGGACCGGCTAGTCCTTGGTCACCGGAGCCAAGGAGGGTCGCCGGAGGATCACCACCAGCAGCAAGTGGCCAGCGACAGCAGGCGGTTGTCCGGTGGCAAGGAGGTGGCAGCAGCTCCATGAAGTTGGCGGCAACACCATGTTGGGCGGCAACAACAAAAGAGGAGCTAGGGTTTTTGGGCGGCAACTCAATGGCTTATTCCCTTAGGTTTTGGAAAAACCCTTAAGCCGTGTTTTTATAGAGAACACATTCTCCTAACGGTTATTAGTTCATAATCAAAACCCTTTAACCCGCTCCAATAACTTAAGTTAAAATAAACCAAACCAATTTGGTCTATTTTAAGTTAAAATGAACCGAACCAACTATGGTTCATTCGTTTAAAACAAACCAAACCGCTTTGGTTTATTCTCCACCATTGGATTAGAACCAAACCAATTTGGTTCATCCATCATGTCTTCATAAGACATAGCCCATCCACGCTTCCATTGCGACTAAAACGATTTCATGCTCGCTCCATGTTTGGTCCAACCAAATCTAGTTTCTCTCGGTCTGAGAATCTCATTCTAAAGCTCATTTTAAATCCTTTGGATTATGCTCATTGTGCGTGTGACCAAATAGGTTCTGTAACGCCCGTAAAAGTCTCCAACAATTTTACGAGGATTTTTGGCTTTACGATAATGGGCTTTATGGGGGTTTTCCGAAAATAAAAGGAAATGGCCAAAAAGAGATGCAAGGCCTAGGAATTGAACCCCAAACCTCTAGAGATAGCCAAGCCCTATAGATGTACCCCCTAACCATAAGCCCAATAGGATTACATCATTAAGAGAAGAGGGGAATTATAGATAAGGGTGATGAGGGTAAATGAAGGGGCATGGAAAAGAAAAGAGGAACTTCCCTTCCTCCCTTTATAAAGAAGAAGGAAGTTCCCATTTGACCACTTCTTCCTCTCCTCTTCATCCTCACCGAAACCACCTTGCTCCCCCTCTCCATTTGCACCTTTGGCCGAAATCCCTCCAAGCAAGAAGAAGGCTAGGGTTGGCTTCCATTTAGGTCATCTTCCAACTAAAAAGCAAAGCGAAGGAAGTAAGATTTCCTCACCTGCAGTATATTAGTTTTGTAGGATGAATTACATGAAAGAATAAGAGTTTGGAGCTTCATATGTTCGGCCAACTAATGTCTTGGGCTAGGATTCATGGAATATGCTATTAGGGAAACCTTTTATATGTTGTATGCTCCAAGTAGGGATCCTTAGGTAACAAAAGTCCAAGGGTTTTAAACCTATATGTTTCGGCCACCAAGGGTTTAGGGTTAGGGTTTCATGAAGAGTTCCCCCTTATGAAGTTATGTTAGGATATATGCCTACATGAATAGATTTAGGTGATAAAAATCCAAAGATCTTAACCCTACAAGTTTCGGCCAAACCATGAAATTAGGGTTAGGGTTGCATGAAAATATTTCTAAGGATACTATGATAGGTTATAAGGCTTCATGAATGAATTTTAGGGGACAAACCCAAGCTTGAGCCCCTCACAAGTTTCGGCCAACCCATGAAATTAGGGTTAGGGTTGCATGAAAATATTTCTAAGGATACTATGATAGGTTATAAGGCTTCATGAATGAATTTTAGGACAAACCAAGCTTGAGCCCCTCACAAGTTTATGCCAACCCATGAAATTAGTGATAGGTTTGCATGAAAATATTTCTAAGGATACTATGATATGTTATAAGGCTTCATGAATGAATTTTAGGGTGCAAACCCAAGCTTGAGCCCCTCACAAGTTTCGGCCAACCCATGAAATTAGGGTTAGGGTTGCATGAAAATATTTCTAATGGTGCTATGATAGGTTATAAGGCTTCATGAATGAGTTTTAGGGGACAAACCCAAGCTTGAGCCCTTCACAAGTTTCGGCCAACTAAGGAAACTAGGGTTAGGGTTGAAAGAAAAAACTTCTAAGGAACTAGGGGATGTTGTATGCCTCATGTAGGAGTTTTAGGTGATGAACATGCTTTGTGATTAATATGCCATGAATATGCCAAAGAAATAGGCTTCATGTTATGATGTAATGTGCCATGAAATATGCTTAGGTGATGAACATGTTTTTTTATGATTTAATATGCCTTGAATATGCCTAGGAAACATGCTACATGTTATGATGTAATGTGCCATGAAATATGCTTAGGTGATGAACATGTTTTTATGATTTAATATGCCTTGAATATGCCTAAGAAACATGCTACATGTTTATGGTGTAATGTGCCACGCAATATGCTTGTGTGATGAACATGTTTATACTTTAGGACCCCTTTAGGGTACTCTTATGTTATGAATGCATGTGTCCTTATGATAAGATGGAGATGCTTCCCTTTCAAGTAGGGATCAAGAGCTCTCCTTATGATAAGATGGAGATGCTTCCCTTTCAAGTAGGGATCAAGAGCTCTCCTTAAGATAAGATAAAGTGGAGATGCTTCCCTTTCAAGTAGGGATCAAGAGCTCTCCTTATGACAAGATAAGATTAAGATGCTTCCCTTTTTATGTTGGGGATCAAGAGCATTCTTTATACTATGACAAGAAAAGAAAGGAATTAAGTATTTTACTTTGTAAGAGGTTAAGTACCCGACCCGTCAGGTGGTGGTTAATCAAATCCATAGGGAAATAAGAAGACGTAAGAGGTCTTGCCCTGGTAAGACGTAAGAGGTCTTGCTCTGGTAGGTAAGTGGCTCGCTACTGACCTATTAGGGAACGCGCATTATATGGTACTTAACCTGGGGCCCCCCAAACAAGTTATGATGATATTGAAGTATCTATATGTATATGTTTTGAAAAGGAAAGACTTTTATGAAATTGTGTATGCTTATGTTAAAGATTATGAATGCTTACGAACTCGTCCTTTATGCATTTTAGATGCTATGAAGTTATGATGCTTACAGTAGTTTAAGAATACTTGTGATTTTGTGCCTTATGCATGTTTAGGATTTATGCCATTATAAATGTTTATGCTCAAGTTAAAAAAAATGCTTATGAGTATGTCCTTTATGCATTTTAGATGCTATGAAGTTATGATGCTTACAGTAGTTTAAGAATGCTTGTGTTTATATACCTTATGCATGTTTAGGATTTATATCATTATAAATGTTTATGCTCAAGTTATAAAAAAATGCTTATGAGTATGTCCTTTATGCATTTTGGATGCTATGAAGTTATGATGCTTACAGTAGTTTAAGAATGCTTGTGATTATGTACCTTATGCATGGTTAGGATTTATATCATTATAAATGTTTATGCTCAAGTTAAAAATGCTTATGATTATGTCCTTTATGCATGTTAGACTCTATGAAGTTATGATGCTTGTAGTAGTTTAAGAATACTTGTGATTTTGTGCCTTATGCATGTCTAGGATTTATGTCATTATAAATGTTTATGCTCAAGTTAAAAATGCTTATAATTATGTTCTTGAAGCATGTTAGATTTTACTAAGTTATAATGCTTATAGTAAGAACATTTGGGGTTTATGTACTTCCTGCATGTCTAAGATTTATATCATGAATGCTTATGTTTAGATTATGCCCTGCTTGGTGTTAATTATGCTTAGCATGCTGATGTAAACTCTATGCCATGCTTAGGTTTCATTACATGGTATGTTGTTGATTAGTGTTACTATGGAATACTTAGGCCATTTATGCTAGCATGATTATGTTTCTAATTGCTTTATGAAGTTCGTGTTTTTTTGTGAGTAGGCAAGAATCTTACTAAGCTTTATGCTTATAGTTTATATTGTCCATATACTGCAGATCAAGGAAACCTGAACTAGAGGAGGTAGCAGGAAGGGCCCAGTGTGTGTGATAGTGGCATGGTGGAGAAAGACCCTACTACTATCTGCTTATATTTATATGCTCAATTAACAACTTAAGACCTTGCTTCCGCTTATAAGACTTATGAATTATTAGTACCATGTTGGATATTGCTTAGTTATGTTATTGTTCAATTACTTAAGAAAGTTGATATGATAGAACTCACGAATGGATCCTTATGATGGGCATGTTATGAAATGAGATAAGATATGGTAACATGCTAACTATGAATAAGATAGGTGATGCATGTAGAAAAGAAGGTTTATGCCATGATATCATGCTTAAGTAAATGGTGAAATGATCCATGTGTATTATGTTTTAAAAGAAAAAAAAAGAAAGGGGTAAAAGTAGCGCCGCCCTGAGAGCAGATAAGGGCGGGCGTTACAGGTGGTATCAGAGCGTGTTCACCTTTCCACTATCACACATCAAGCCTCCATCCTGCTATTTCCAAGTAAGTAATTTTATGCATACTTAAGTTTCCTTTATAATGAAGAATGTTTTCTATCTAGAATGAAATAATACCTCATCATGCTTTAGTAAAATGGACTCACACTTGAGATTTAGATAGAAATAATACCTCGTCCTGTTTAGTATAATAGAATCATAGTTGTGACTTCGATAGTATACCTGACCAAGCTTTATACGATGGAAACATGACTCTAACTTAGAAGTATCACAAGGAAGGATACCTTGCGAGATTAAGAATTGTTCTTTTTGGTTTTAGCTTAAATATGCATGAATCCATGTAGGGTAATCTTATGATAGCCTTAGTTTAATTACACTCCAAAAAAAAAAAAAAAAAAAAAAACTCCTAAAATTACGAAGATTTGTTTTTCGTAATTAGTTGTGTAAGGTCTATGTTCATCTGAATTGAATTAAGCCGGTTTCGTACGGGTTAGTCGGTTTTGTACTGACTTCATTTATTTCACTTTCAGATGGCACGGACGATGACTACCATGACCCGTCGTGATGTGTCACGAAACCGATTAAGGGAAGCTATTGAAGAGATAGTCTATAAACCAGATGGTGGGGTCATCGGACACATAAGAAGGCTCGATGGTCTTTTTAGGAGACTCGAGCGACAGGAGTTTCCGTTATTGGACAATTATAGGATATGGGCCTTGGTCCGCTCCCTGCCAAATGAGTCCATGGTAGTTGCACATCACGTGTGGGGCCGTTATGAAGGGCGGATAACCTATGAGGAGTTGTGCTGGGAACTGCTGGAGCACAAGGTTCAAGAGAAGCCTGTGGTAGAGAATCCGGTGGTAGCTGGCCGCGGGAGGAAGGAGGAGGGTTCTGTAAGCATAACTTATTGGCTATAAGACCACCCTAGTGAGGCCAAGGAAGATAGGACTAAAAATAATTACAACCGCACTAGGGTTTGTCCTAGTGGGAGTCATAATGAACTATCTTCTCAAATAGTTTCTGTGGTAAATTAGAAATAAGGAATGTTATATTTTAACATTTTTCCTTCTGGTCGGAAAATATGAATAAGAGATGATAAGTCGTTTACTTTTTGAAATGGATAATGAGTTCATTGCCTGGGATGTGTATGGTATAATTGAACAATGTTGGGTAGACTGGAACGCATTTAATAAGGAGTGGAAACAAAATGGCCGCTTTGATGCCCTTATCAATGCTATCGCAGCCCCTGAAAAGGGATATAATGAATTACGGAATAGAGATTATTTCTGGATAGCTTTTCACCATGGCTATAGTGCCGACATTGTTCGACGATATATTGGGAAAGCAAGATGGTGATTCTGACATCCAGAAAATCAAACAGGAAGTTCAGGAAGGAAGGGATAATGGATTCCGCATCGCCAATGGCGGAGTATTATACTTCCAGGACCGCCTATGCATTCCGAACGATCCGGAATTACGGAAGAAGATACTCGAGGAATCCCACAGAACACCTTATACCATGCATCCTAGATCTAACAAAATGTATCAGGACTTAAGGGATAAATTTTGGTGGTCCGGCATGAAAAGGGATGTGGCTCAGTACGTCAGCACTTGTCTGACCTACCAGAAGGTGAAGGCAGAACACCAAAAACCTGGGGGATTACTTCAGCCGATACAGATTCCAGAGTGGAAATGGGAAGAAATATCTATATATTTTATCTCGGGATTGCCCAAGACAACAAATGGTTACGATGCTATATGGGTAATCATAAACCGGTTGACAAAGTCTGCCCATTTCCTGGCAATTAAGATGACCTATTCGGTCGAGCAGCTAGCTCAATTATATGTCAAGAAAATTATCAAATTACATGGAGTGCCTAAGGCTATTATTTCTGACCGTGATGACCATTTTACCTCCCATTTCTGGGAATGTGTTCAGAAGGCTCTTGGCACTAAGTTGAGATTCAGCACTGCGTTTCATCCTCAGACCGACGGTCAGACCGAAAGAGTGAACCAGGTGTTGGAAGATATGTTGCGGGCTTGTGCCCTAGACTTTAAGGGAGCTGTGCGATATTTGTGCTTAGCGAATTTGCTTACAACAACAGCTACTGGCTACTATTGGAATGGCACCATATGAAGCTCGATGCAGAGGAGATGCAGTCTCCTATCTGGTACGAGGGTGTTGAAAGAGGAAATGGGTTTTCGGGCCGATATTATTGACAATACCACCCGCTTATACAGAATATCCGTCGAGAATCAAATCGCTCAGAGCCGACAAAGAGTTATGGATATGCGGCGTTAGAATTTGAAGTCGGGGACACAGTATTCCTCAAAGTGACCCTATGAAGGAGTGATGAGATTCGGAAGGAAGGGTAAATCAATCCACGCTACGAGGACCGTGATCCGATATTGCAAAGAGTGGGCAAGGTAGCTTACAAGTTGGAGCCTACAAGAGATGTGGCTATACACGACGTGTTCCATATCTCTGTGCTCAAGAAATGCTTATCCGATGTGGACCAAGTGATCGAGCCACAAACTGTACCAGTTCAAGAGGACCTGAGTATGAAAAGTCGGCCTATCCAGATACTAGACCGAGAAGTCAAGAGGCTAAGGAACAAAGAGGTGCC
This sequence comes from Wurfbainia villosa, assembly GCA_025175895.1. Taxonomy (NCBI): domain Eukaryota; kingdom Viridiplantae; phylum Streptophyta; class Magnoliopsida; order Zingiberales; family Zingiberaceae; genus Wurfbainia; species Wurfbainia villosa. The sequence continues at coordinate 58,586,613 of CM045986.1, read as the reverse complement.
CTTAGTAAAGGTCCTGTGGCAGAATCAACGATACGAGGAAGCTACCTGGGACCGAGAGGAGGACATGAAGCGTATACCTGATTGTTTTAAGTTTGAGGACAAAACTTTTACAAGGTATGAGGATTATACGCCATAGTAAAGTCTCCAGCAATTTTACGAGGATTTTTGGCTTTACGATAATGGGCTTTATGGGGGTTTTCCGAAAATAAAAGGAAATGGCCAAAAAGAGATGCAAGGCCTAGGAATTGAACCCCAAACCTCTAGAGATAGCCAAGCCCTATAGATGTACCCCCTAACCATAAGCCCAATAGGATTACATCATTAAGAGAAGAGGGGAATTATAGATAAGGGTGATGAGGGTAAATGAAGGGGCATGGAAAAGAAAAGAGGAACTTCCCTTCCTCCCTTTATAAAGAAGAAGGAAGTTCCCATTTGGCCACTTCTTCCTCTCCTCTTCATCCTCACCGAAACCACCTTGCTCCCCCTCTCCATTTGCACCTTTGGCCGAAATCCCTCCAAGCAAGAAGTAGGCTAGGGTTGGTTTCCATTTAGGTCATCTTCCAACTAAAAAGCAAAGTGAAGGAAGTAAGATTTCCTCACCTGCAGTATATTAGTTTTGTAGGATGAATTACATGAAAGAATAAGAGTTTGGAGCTTCATATGTTCGGCCAACTAATGTCTTGGGCTAGGATTCATGGAATATGCTATTAGGGAAACCTTTTATATGTTGTATGCTCCAAGTAGGGATCCTTAGGTAACAAAAGTCCAAGGGTTTTAACCCTATATGTTTCGGCCACCAAGGGTTTAGGGTTAGGGTTTCATGAAGAGCTCCCCCTTATGAAGTTAGGTTAGGATATATGCCTACATGAATAGATTTAGGTGATAAAAATCCAAAGATCTTAACCCTACAAGTTTCGGCCAAACCATGAAATTAGGGTTAGGGTTGCATGAAAATATTTCTAAGGATACTATGATAGGTTATAAGGCTTCATGAATGAATTTTAGGGGACAAACCCAAGCTTGAGCCCCTCACAAGTTTCAGCCAACCCATGAAATTAGGGTTAGGGTTGCATGAAAATATTTCTAAGGATACTATGATAGGTTATAAGGCTTCATGAATGAATTTTAGGGGACAAACCCAAGCTTGAGCCCCTCACAAGTTTCGGCCAACCCATGAAATTAGGGTTAGGGTTGCATGAAAATATTTCTAAGGATACTATGATAGGTTATAAGGCTTCATGAATGAATTTTAGGGCAAACCAAGCTTGAGCCCTCACAAGTTTCGCCAACCCATGAAATTAGGGTTAGGGTTGCATGAAAATATTTCTAATGGTGCTATGATAGGTTATAAGGCTTCATGAATGAGTTTTAGGGACAAACCCAAGCTTGAGCCCTTCACAAGTTTCGCCAACCAAGGAAACTAGGGTTAGGGTTGCAAGAAAAGGCTTCTAAGGGAACTAGGGATGTTGTATGCCTCATGTAGGAGTTTTAGGTGATGAACATGCTTTGTGATTAATATGCCATGAATATGCCAAAGAAATAGGCTTCATGTTATGATGTAATGTGCCATGAAATATGCTTAGGTGATGAACATGTTTTTTTATGATTTAATATGCCTTGAATATGCCTAGGAAACATGCTACATGTTATGATGTAATGTGCCATGAAATATGCTTAGGTGATGAACATGTTTTTATGATTTAATATGCCTTGAATATGCCTAAGAAACATGCTACATATTTATGGTGTAATGTACTTAATATGCTTGTGTGATGAACATGTTTATACTTTAGGACCCCTTTAGGGTACTCTTATGTTATGAATGCATGTGTCCTTATGATAAGATGGAGATGCTTCCCTTTCAAGTAGGGATCAAGAGCTCTCCTTATGATAAGATGGAGATGCTTCCCTTTCAAGTAGGGATCAAGAGCTCTCCTTAAGATAAGATAAAGTGGAGATGCTTCCCTTTCAAGTAGGGATCAAGAGCTCTCCTTATGACAAGATAAGATTAAGATGCTTCCCTTTTTATGTTGGGGATCAAGAGCATTCTTTATACTATGACAAGAAAAGAAAGGAATTAAGTATTTTACTTTGTAAGAGGTTAAGTACCCGACCCGTCAGGTGGTCGTTAATCAAATCCATAGGGACATAAGAAGACGTAAGAGGTCTTGCCCTGGTAAGACGTAAGAGGTCTTGCTCTGGTGGCTCGCTACCCCAGCCTATTAGGGAACGTGCATTATGTGGTACTTAACCTGGGGCCCCCCAAACAAGTTATGATGATATTGAAGTATCTATATGTATAAGTTTTGAAAAAGAAAGACTTTTATGAAATTGTGTATGCTTATGTTAAAGATTATGAATGCTTACGAACTCGTCCTTTATGCATTTTAGATGCTATGAAGTTATGATGCTTACAGTAGTTTAAGAATACTTGTGATTTTGTGCCTTATGCATGTTTAGGATTTATGCCATTATAAATATTTATGCTCCAGTTAAAAAAAATGCTTATGAGTATGTCCTTTATGCATTTTAGATGCTATGAAGTTATGATGCTTACAGTAGTTTAAGAATGCTTGTGTTTATGTACCTTATGCATGTTTAGGATTTATATCATTATAAATGTTTATGCTCAAGTTAAAAAAAAATGCTTATGAGTATCTCCTTTATGCATTTTGGATGCTATGAAGTTATGATGCTTACAGTAGTTTAAGAATGCTTGTGATTATGTACCTTATGCATGGTTAGGATTTATATCATTATAAATGTTTATGCTCAAGTTAAAAATGCTTATGATTATGTCCTTTATGCATGTTAGACTCTATGAAGTTATGATGCTTGCAGTAGTTTAAGAATACTTATGATTTTGTGCCTTATGCATGTCTAGGATTTATGTCATTATAAATGTTTATGCTCAAGTTAAAAATGCTTATAATTATGTTCTTGAAGCATGTTAGATTTTACTAAGTTATAATGCTTATAGTAAGAACATTTGGGGTTTATGTACTTCCTGCATGTCTAAGATTTATATCATGAATGCTTATGTTTTGATTATGCCCTGCTTGGTGTTAATTTTGCTTAGCATGCTGATGTAAACTCTATGCCATGCTTAGGTTTCATTACATGGTATGTTGTTGATTAGTGTTACTATGGAATACTTAGGCCATTTATGCTAGCATGATTATGTTTCTAATTGCTTGATGAAGTTCGTGTTTTTTTGTGAGTAGGCAAGAATCTTACTAAGCTTTATGCTTATAGTTTATGTTGTCCATATACTGCAGATCAAGGAAACCTGAACTAGAGGAGGTAGCAGGAAGGGCCCAGTGTGTGTGATAGTGGCATGGTGGAGAAAGACCCTACTACTATCTGCTTATATTTATATGCTCAATTAACAACTTAAGACCTTGCTTCCGCTTATAAGACTTGTGAATTATTAGTACCATGTTGGATATTGCTTAGTTATGTTATTGTTCAATTACTTAAGAAAGTTGATATGATAGAACTCACGAATGGATCCTTATGATGGGCATGTTATGAAATGAGATAAGATATGGTAACATGCTAACTATGAAAACATGTATACTCAAATAGTGAATCTTCATTTATCATATAAATGGTTCAAACATAAGGCGATTGCCTTAGGACATTTCTCATATATTACTAACAAACTCCCATTTGACCTAATGTCAATCGCTATGGTATCCAATACCATAGGCTCTAACATGACCCTCAAACTTACTTTGAGGTAATGCCTTAGTCAAAGGATTCGCTAAGTTCCTTTCAGTGGGGATTTCTCGATTTGTATTTCCTTCCTACTAATGATCTCTCTGATTAGATGATAGCGGCGAAGCACATGTTTGGATCATTGTTGAGAGCACATCAAGTTCAGAGATGAACTTCTTGATCCAAACCGCTTCCTCTGTTGCTTCCAAAGCTGCAATGTATTCTGCCTTAGTGGCAGAATCCGCTATAGTGTTAAGCTTGGAACCTTTCCAACTTATTGCGCCTCCATTCTAGGTGAATACATACCCAGACTAAGACATGAAATCATCCTTGTCTGTCTAGAGCTGGTATCCGTATACCCACGTATCACCATGTCCCCTTCTCCATATATTAGGAACACATCCTTAGTTCTTCTTAAGTACTTAAGGATTGTCTTAACAACCACCCAATAATCCATTCCTGGATCAGACTGGTATCTACTCGTGACACTCAGAGCATACGATACATCAGGCCTCGTACATAACATAACATACATGATAGATCCTATTGCGGATGCATAGGGAATCTTACTCATGCAAATCCTCTCGTCTTCTGTGCGTAGACACATAGACTTCGAAAGGTGTACCCCATGCCTGATGGGTAGGAAACCTTTCTTGGATTCCGACATGCTAAACTTCTTTAGCACTTGGTCTATATATGTAGATTGCGAAAGGCCAAGCAACCGTTTTGATCTATCTCTATAGATCTTGATCCCGAAAATGTAGGTTGCTTCTCCCAGGTCTTTCATGGAGAATGTCTTGGACAACCAAATCTTAACTGACTGTAAGACTGAAACATCATCTCCTATAAGTAATATATCATCGACATACAATACTAGGAACACGACTGCACTCCCACTAACCTTCTTGTACACACAAGGTTCGTCTGGATTTTGTGAGAAAGCAAACTTTTTGATTGTCTCATCAAAATGGATATTCCAGCTCCTGGATGCTTGCTTCAATCCATATATGGTCCGTCACAATTTGCATACCTTGGTTTTATCAACCGATATGAAACCCTCAGGCTGTATCATATACACGTCCTCGAGCAGGTTTCCATTAAGGAAAGTTGTTTTCACATCCATCTTCCATATCTCATAGTCATAATGAGTCGCTATGTCCAGGAGCATCCGAATGGATTTAAGCATAGCTACAGGCGAATAGGTTTCATCATAATCAACACCTTGTTTTTGACGATACCCTTTCGCCACTAATCTAGCCTTATAAGTAATCACATTACCATCCATGTCGATTTTCTTCTTGAAAACCCACTTTCACCCTATAGGCTTGATGCCTTCAGGTGGGTCAACCAAGTTCCAAACTTGGTTTTCATACATGGAATCCATTTCCCACTTCATGGCATCAAGCAACTTATCTCTTTCTGAACTTGTCAGCACTTCTTCATAACTGGTAGGATCCTCATCATCAATGAGTAACACGTCGTTCGATTCACTTACGAGAAATCCATATCTCTCAGGAATGCTGCATGTTCTACCAGATCTACGAAGATGTGGTGTTTCAATAGGTCCAGCCGATTGCTCATCACTATGAGTTATCGGCTGTTATTCTTCACCAGGTATCTCATCAATGTCTATTTGAGTGTCTCGAGCCTCCTCAAGCTCGATGACACTCCCACTATTTTCTTGCAAGAGAAACTCTTTCTCTAGAAACACAGCATGCCTTGAAACAAACACCTTTTGTTCCACAGGATGATAGAATTTGTAACCCCTTGTTTCCTTAGGGTATCCAATAAATAGACATTTATCAGACTTAGCATCCAATTTGTCTGATACTGTCCGCTTCACATAAGCAGGACCACCCCATATCTTCAAGTAAGATACATGAGGTTTCTTACTTTTCCTTATCTCATATGGAGTAGTGGAGACTACCTTGGTTGGCATTCTGTTTAACAAGTAAACAGTTGTCTGAAGTGCATAGCCCCAAAAGGACTTGGGAAGATTTGCATGATTCATCATTGACCTAACCATGTCCAACAACGTCCGGTTTTGCCTCTCAGATACACCATTATACTGTGGTGTATATGGCGGAGTCCATTGAGACAATATACCATTGTCTCTTAGATAATCAAGAAACTCTTGACTTAAGTATTCACCACCTCGATCTGATCAAAGTATTTTAATACTCTTGTCATGTTGTTACTCTACTTTATTTATGAATTCTTTGAACCTTTCAAAGGCTTCAGACTTGTGTTTCATCAAGAACACATACCCAAATAGTGAGTGATCATCGGTGAAGGTAATAAAGTAGCTATAGCCTCCTAAAGCTTGAGTTGACATAGGTCCACATACATCAGTATGTATTAGACCTAGCAACTCTCCCACTCGTTCACCTTTTCCTGTAAAAGGTAACTTAGTCATCTTGCCTTTTAAGCATGATTCGGATGTATCGTATGAATCCAATTCAAACGATTCCTGAATTCCACATCGGTGTAATTCGGACATGCGTTTCTTGCTTGCATGGCCAAGACGACAATGACACATGTAGGAGTCTAATTGATTATCCTTTTGAGCATGCTTGTTGCTCGCTTCGATATTGAAAACATCACTGGATACGTCCAACGTATAAACACCATTGCTTAAAGTTCCAGTCCCATAAAGAACTCCATTCAAAGTTATGTAACAACAATTGTTACTAAAAGTCAAATGATACCCATTTCTATTTAAACAAGAAATAGAAATGATGTTCTTTATCAACGAAGGAACATAAAAGCAATTGTCCAGTACTAAGACAAGTCCTACAGGGAGTTTCAACAAATACGTTCTAATGGCGAGTGCAACAACCTTTGCTCCATTCCTAATACGTAAATTTGACTCTCCCTTGACAAGTCTTCTTTTATTCCTTAGCCCATGTATGTAATTACATATATGTGAGCCACACCCAGTGTCCAATTCCCAAGTGTCTGAGGAAATAGAATGACAATCAATAATGAAGATATATGAAAAAGATGGAGCATCTTATGCCTTATTCTTCTTCATGGACTCAAGATAAATCTTGCAATTTCTTCGCCAATGGCCCTACTTGCCATAATGATGGCAAGTACCCTTTTGAGCTGGTTCTGCCTTTTTAGCCTTTTTCTTCTTCCCCTTCTGTTGTTCCTTTGACTCCCTCTTAGAACCTTTCTTCGAGGAATCAACTAACAACACCGTCCCCTGCTCATGCTTCTCAGAAGGCTCTATAGTCTTCAACATGTTGAGCAGTACCATAGATGAACCTTCTTGCATCTCAGAGGTGAAGAGGAGCTTGGAGACTTCGAACCTTTTGAATCTCACTTGCTTATCAAAAAACTCATAAAGATGAAGGACTACAATATGAGCATGCTGCTTCTGTAGCTTGGGTTCCATCATGGCTAGCATGATGCAACTCATTTGTTCAGAATCACTCACATGTTTCTGATAGGCCAACAATTGGTCCAGAGTTGCATTGTCACTAGGACGAGCGGGAAGAGGCACTTCGAGGACATTTGCAAGCTTTTCAACCTTGAGAACAATTCTTAAGTTTCTAAGCCAGTCCAAGAAGTTCGGTCCAGTCAATTTATTCGAATCCAAAATGGTACGCAAATTCAAAGACATCATGATCAATAGATTAACTTAGAAATACAAAATGAGCATATATGAGAAAATGATTTTAAAATGCATCAATATACATTCATAAATCCCATTCATTTTGTGAATTTCAAAAACCCCAAAATCACTTCGGGAGATCATAGGTCCATCTCCGAATGGGCTGATATCCATTATAGATATGAACAACCTTGGAGAGAGTCCAACAAGCCATTCATAACTATGACGGTAGGTATCAAATATACCGATTGCATATCACGTATATGCAACTATCACAATGTGCAATCAACTAATTGAATGTTCACACATACATCGAGTTGTTAACACATTAACAAGTATGCATTATATGCATAGCACCCAACATCACCTCCCTTTACATCGACCTTGGAGAGAGTCCAACAAGCCGATGCTACAGGTTAAAGCCAACCCATTAATCAAGTAATAGTTTTAATATGGTTAGAGTGCATTCAACCAATTAGCCCAGCTTGTAGAGAGTCCAACAACCAAAGCTAACGATTGACCTCTGACTCTTACCATATTAGTATTAAACTATTCCATGGTTTGAACATGTTCGGGTTCGAGCCGGGCTTGGAGAGAGTCCAACAACCCGAACAAGAAATGAAACTCTGGTTCTAACCATATTAATGGAAGGTGTAGGCTTTAATATTGAGTTAGGGTTTTAATATCTCATCCTCTTTGCATGAAAATAACTATTACCTACATGGAATGGCATACATTGCATACATCTACATGTCACGACACACATGGCATAATGATATGCATCTAATGCAATTACATGGCATACAATTATGTCTTGTACAAAATTTCCTTATATGTCATAACTATTTATGGAAATAAAATATGTTTAAGATTTGATTCTCCAAATCAAATCATGATTAATTTAGGAAACAAATTTCCAAATCTAATCACATATTTTATTTGTGGAAATAGTTGATTAAGGAAAGTCAATTTAGGAAACCAATTTCCTAAATCATCAAAACTACTTAATAAAATATTTTAAGATTTGATTTCCCAAATCAAATCAAGATTAAATTAGAAAACAAATTTCCAAATCTAATCAAATATTTTTATTTATGGAAAATATCAATTTCCATAAATACTTCCAACTTTCCAAAAGTAGAAGATTTCCATAAATACTTCTAGACTTTCCAAAATTAAAAATTTTCATAAATACTTCTAACTTTCCAAAAGTAGAAAATTTCCAGAAATACCATTATGACTATTGCAAAATAATTTTATGATTATGTCGAAACACAACCTGGGCTCTGATATCACTGTAGGTTTTTGGCACCGCGGCTAGTGTGTGTTCGAACATGTTTCGTAAACATGTGCACAACGGAAAGATTAAAATAATAAATTTAATTTATTACAACACACACATCACATGCATGCATAGTACAACATGTGTAGACATAACTGTAAATTCAAATTTTGCAATAAAAGAAAATTTATACTACGTATTCCTGACATATCACGTGTAACGGGAAAGGCATCAACCGGAACGATTCTCGCTAGAATCGTCTCTATCCGTATCCATGTTGAGTATCTTCAGGATAACTTCACAAAGTCACGAGCCTCATCTTTGTACAGGTTACTAGCCTCATGTTGAAGATGATATGATCAAGCGAAGATCACGATCCGAATCAAAATTCGGATCCAAAACGAGTCCTCAAAAACTCGCTTCTCCGGAGAGGTATTCGTCAACCGTTTGACGAATCCTTCATCCTCCACCTATGAGGATTACCGGAGATCGAATTCCTGGTAAGGCAGCCACTGTCGGAGCTCCAAACGTCGTCCAAACGACACTCTGACAAGAAGGAAACAAGCTGTCCAGAAAACTGGACAGCTTTGGTGGAGGAGTTAGCGCCGGCCAAAGGGAAGAGGACCGGCTAGTCCTTGGTCACCGGAGCCAAGGAGGGTCGCCGGAGGATCACCGGCAGCAGCAAGTGGCCGGCGGCAGCAGGTGGTTGTCCGGCGGCAAGGAGGTGGCAGCAGCTCCATGAAGTTGGCGGCAACACCATGTTGGGCGGCAACAACAAAAGAGGAGCTAGGGTTTTTGGGCGGCAACTCAATGGCTTATTCCCTTAGGTTTTGGAAAAACCCTTAAGCTGTGTTTTTATAGAGAACACATTCTCCTAACGGTTATTGGTTCATAACCAAAACCCGTTAACCCGCTCCAATAACTTAAGTTAAAATAAACCAAACCGGTTTGGTCTATTTTAAGTTAAAACAAACCGAACCAACTTTGGTTCATTCGTTTAAAACAAATCAAACCCCTTTGGTTTATTCTCCACCATTGGATTAGAACCAAACCAATTTTGTTCATCCATCATGTCTTCATAAGACACGACCCATCCACGCTTCCATTACGACTGAAACGATTTCATGCTCGCTTCATGTTTGGTCCAACCAAATCTTGTTTCTCTCGGTCTGAGAATCTCATTCTCAAGCTCATTTTAAATCCTTTGGATTATGCTCGTTGTGTGTGTGACCAAATACGTTCTCGGTTTATGTTGGTCGTCTATAATTAACCATTAATTATAGAACGATCATGAGTGGCACCTACTAGTACATCATGATCCCCAATTAACCGAAAAGATCAACGGTTGATCCAGAATTATTTCTGAAACCCTTCAGCAACTCGAATGAATCGTGCCTCATTCCCTTCACTCATCTTATACCAACTTGGTTCAGAACATGGTCTATAGTGTCAGTCCCCACTAGGTTGACTATGTCACACCTAGCCCAAGTATCATTTCCTTGTCCTACAGATTCTAGTTACTGCACATGTATCGAAGAGTACCTTACTCTAAACATGTAATGCTTTGGCCAAAGACTTTAGTAACAATCCGACGAGAGGTCATGGGTATACATCTCCTCGTAAGGAGTGGTGAATCCTTTATAGGCTATTTAAACACCTTCGATCACTTCGACTTATACCCAATCATCCCGGGTGCATATCTCCTCAGAGATGCTTGCTTAAGATGTCAAAGCATAAGTCTTTATGATCAAGATGACTTGAATACCGCAAGTCAAAGGAACATCGCACTTAAGCTGCAGTAAGAACTTCATTGACATATCTATATATGCAGAGAACCATATGAAGTCTTACGGCTAGTCACTCCAATGAACTAGTTACCATAACTAGCATCCACGATTAGCTCCGGACATCACAATGTCTCCAACCAGTGAGAATCAGCTGCTTGGATACACCAAAGAGTATACCTCGTGCTAGTCTCGACAGAATCAATAGTATCCAAATCCATCAATTTATCGACTAGGGATAATTCCGATACATCATAATTACACATGTAGAGATACTCACTAGTTGTGATCCAATCACAAATTCTCTCATGCTGTGAATCGTATCGTGGGCATTCAGTAAATGAGTTTAAGATCTAACCAAATACATGAAAACATGTATACTCAAATAGTGAATCTTCATTTATCATATAAATGGTTCAAACATAAGGCGATTGCCTTAGGACATCTCTCATATATTACTAACACTTCTGACTCGCCATCATCCGAAAGGTATACCTAGAGTAAAATTTATTTTTTCTTGTTGTATGTAAAATTTTATTTAGTGGATATGTTCACACGTGTTGTAATCCTACATGCATTGGTGTGAGTGTTGTAATAATTTAGGAAATTATTATGTTTTTCTTTATCTGCGTTCGTTTGTGAAATTACAAAAGCACATCTACGTGTCGGCAGTAACCCAACATATCCCTCAAATAATAAGCTCCTATCCTTGTTCTACTTTCTACCTGAAAAGGACCCTCCCATTTAGGTCCTAACTTACCTTTACATCCCTTCGGCAATACCTGTCTCAGCGCCAAGTCTCCTACTTGAAAATAATGGGATACCACCTTTTTATTATATGCTCTCATCACCTGTGACCTATACTTCTCTATATGATAAAAAACTCGATCGCTTTTTTCCTAAATCAAATCATATTCCATTTTCCGAGTTGCTTTATTATCATCTGAAGTATAGGTTGTTACCCTAACAGGTTCTATCCCCAACTCTATAGGTAATAGTGCCTCCGTGCTATATACCATACTGAAAGGTGTTGCTCCTATAGCCCTTCTAGGAGTAGTGCAAAAGAATCATAATATGTTAGGCAATTCTTCTACTCAACTACCCCCTATATGTTCCAATTTAGTCTTTAATCTATGTACCAACTCTCTATTAGTGACTTTAGTCTGTCCAATACCCTAAGGATAATCTACTGCTGTAAACACTTGTTCAATTTTAAAATCCTGACACCACTTTATTAATTTTTTACCGTGAAATTGTTGCCCATTATCTAATACCAACCATCGAGGTATACCAAAGCAACATACTATATTTTTTGACAAAAATTTTAATATCATATGCTCTGTAATGCGAGCTAAAGGCTCAGCTTCTATCCACTTAGAAAACTAGTTAATGGTTACCAACAAGAACTTTTTCTGAGCTATCCGAATAGGAAATGACCCCACTATATCCATACTCCATTGATAAAAAGGACAGGAGGATATAACTGACTTCATATACTCATTTAGATGATGTTGACAATTTTGATGCTTTTGACAACTTTCACGCTACTGTACTAACTACACAGTATCCTTCATTAAGGTAAGCCAAAAATAGCCAGCCAATAACACTTTCTGAGCCAACGACTGACTGCCTATATGACTTCCACAGGTTCCTTCATGTATTTTCTGTAATACATAATTTGCCTCTGTCTTTCCTAAACATCGCAAGAAGGGCCCAACACTAATTCTTGTATATAAAACTCCTTTCAATACACAAAAATGAGTAACTTGCTATTTAAACTGTCGAGCACGTAAAGGATCCTCGGGCACCTTGTTATCTTGAAAAATGCTAACAATTCCTCTCTCCAATCATCCTCTACCACTTCCTCTGACCTCTCACACTGAGGAAACCACTCAAACTCCACAATTACTTCACGATTACTCCAATTGGCCAAAGAACTAGCTAATTGAGCAAGCTCATATACTCATTGGTTTTCTGATCGGGTAATCTTTTTTAACAATACTTTTGAAAAATGCCCTTTATCTTTCTCTACCAACTCACAATAATTTTGACATTTACCATCTCTAACTTCAAATCCTCCACTTATTTGTTACACTACTAACTAAGAATCCATATGTATTACTACTCGCTCGGTCTCTACATTCTTAGCTGCTTGGAGGGCTATAAGCAAAGCTTCATACTTAGCTTCATTATTGGAAGCTCTAAAATGCAATCGAACTGCCAACTTAACTTCCTCTCCCTGTGGTGAAATCAAAATCACTCCTACAGCACAACTCTCTTTCCTAGAGAATGCATCTGCGTACAGAATCCACGGATCTTGTTCCTCTCTATGCACAATTTCTACCAAAAAATCAACTAAAGCCTGCACCTTAATAAAAGTATGAGGCTGGTATGTAAATATCATATTCACTAAGATCAGTAGCCTCCGGATGAGTGAGTATTTGGTTTAAAGGAGTATCAGTAAGTACTACCAATGGATGCGATAAAAAATAAGGAGGCAACCGCCGAGCAGTTAAAAATAAACCCCAAGTTAATTTTTCCAAATTGGTATTACGAAATTATGATCCTTTTAACAGATAACTAATGTAGTATATAAGACATTGTTGATCCTATTCTTATCGTACCAATATGGAACTTACAGCAACTTCAGAAAGAGCTAAATATATCCTTAATACCTCTGCAGTTGTAGTTTAGCCAAAAAATGTGGTTCACACAAATATTCTTTTAAGGACTGGAAAGCTCTATCATAATGTTCATCTCACTGAAATCGAGTAGCTCTTTTTAATATCTTAAAAAAGGGATGGTTTCTATCTGCCGACCGAGAGATAAATCAATATAAAGTAGTAATTCTTCAGAACAATCTCTGAACTTTCCTCAAATTCTTTGGAGGTTGCATCTGGTGAATAGTATCAATCTTATTAGGATTAGCTTTTATCCCCTGCTCAGTAACCACATATCCAAGAAAGTGTCCCTGTGTGGCCCCAAACATACATTTCTTGGGGTTAAGCTTAATTCTAAATTTACACAAAGTGTGAAAAGTTTCCTCCAAATCACATATTAACTGCTCGACTTGTAAAGTCTTAACAAGAATATCTTCGACATACACCTAAACATTCCTTCCAAATTGCTTCTTAAAAATCTTATCCACTAATCTCTAAGAAGTAACCCTAGTATTTTTTAATCCAAAGAACATAACAACGTAACAGAAAGTTCCTTCAGTCATAATAAAACTAACTTTATCCAAATCTTCTAAGGCCAATGGTATCTGATGATATCCCTGATAGACATCCATCATGGAAATAAACTGATGTCCCACTGTACAATCTACCAATTGATCTATTCGGGACAAGGGATAACAATCCTTAGGGAATGCCTTATTTAAATTCTTTAAATTTGTTGGAGGATAGTGGCTCGGCTAGAAGGGGGGGGGGGTTGAATAGCCCCGATGATCGAAGATGGAATTCGCTCGCTTAATTGTCTACGAAAGCGATTAGCGCAGCAGAATATTTGCTAAACAAACAAACAATTAAGACAAAGCAAGAAGTAAGAGATGTAAATGCTAATGCCAAGATGTAACATGGTTCACGACCCTTGTCGCTAGTCCACGAACGATTCATACGGTGAATCACTCCCTCAACAATCCATTAGTCTCTTTTTTAGACCAAGATTGGTGGAGGTAAACCCCTTTTACAACAATCACTCCCTCTTACAATAAGATAGAAATAAGAGCAAGAAGAGGAGTGTTAAAACTTGTTGGGAACTTGGGAGTATGATTATGAGTGAAACATTAGCCTCCCAAAAGCCCCCAACCCTTCTTTTTATAGAGAAGAAGGGTTTCTTCCCGTTGGGCAGGCGGCAGTCAACTGATGCATGTCATCACTCGACTGCCCCTTTAATGATTGACTACTGCGTAGCTGACTGATCAGTCGGCTACGGGAGGTTTTGTGCCCGTGACCATCTTCAGCAGTCGATTGTCATTCCTTGGCAGTCGACTGATGGTGCAGCAGTCGACTGTCGTCCTTTGGTAGTCGACTACTGGGCCAGTGACCCACCAGTCGAACACCAATCGACGTTCAGTGGACTCAGAGAAGTTGACTTCTATCTATAAAAGTTGACTGGTGTCAGATAAAACCTCAAACAAATACTTATTTGAGCATCCGACAGTCAGGTAAACCTCAAACTACTTGTTTGAGCATCTGACACTTCCATTCGTCGGGTAGGAACCTCAAACTCAAGTTTGAGCATCCGACTTAACCAAACGTTGGGTAAAACTTCAAACATAAGTTTGAGTGTTCGACACTTGACTTAGCCATTCGGCCAAGTTCACCTATGAGCTACCCCACCCCGGGATACAATCGCTCACTCTCATCACCCATGAAGTCCCTCGCCTCGAAGCTCTCTTTGTCCTACTACGTCCCTCAGATGCACCAAGCGTACGACTTCTGCAATGTCATCCTTCACGTCTTGCCTTGAAGTCTGCTTCCTTTGGCTTCACTCCATACGCTCCTCATCTGGCGGTCCCTCGGATGCATCATGCGCACGACTTCCTCAATTCCATCTTTCACCGACTCATGGACCCGAGCCATGAGATGGTGAACTCACCAATGCTTTCATCAAGCTAAACCATGTGTGATTCACTTAAGTCCTACACAACTTAATGACACACATTAAATCCATAGCAACCTACGTTAAACCCTTTTCCACAAACATCAAAACCACATCATACATGGGTTGATTGCCCTAACAATCTCCCCCTTTTTTATGTGTGGCAATCCGTTTAAGTTAGGTAAAACATTAACCAAATACATAAAGGAGGAAAGCATGTAAAACAAATATGAGTATCAAAACACTCCCTCCTTAATACAAGCAACTCCCCCTTAACACATGCTAATTCACCCCCTAGCATAATTAACTTAAACACTCACATTTCTCCCCTTTTGATACTATCAAAAACATCTAACATATGTTATATAACATGGCATCAAGGTCTAAAGGAAGAAAAAAATATCAAAATCAGCCTGAAAAACTCAGAAATCAGGCTCCTGTGCTCGTGCATAGTTCCATCAGTTGATTGCATCAGAACGGCAGTCGACTGGCAACTGAATTCTAGCCTTTTCTGATTTCCAAACCCAAGTTCCTAAATGCATTAAAAATTATAGAAAATTCGAAAAATCATGAAATTTTGGGAACACGTTTCTTATGAGTCCCTTTATCTATGAAAAATGATTTTTCATGAAAATTCATTCTATTTTCTAAAATTAGGTGAAAACTCAAAAGTTATAAAATGTCTCAATTTTGTATCAACTTTAAGACCTATTTTTGCCTTGAGTTGTTTTAAAGCATCAATTCACTGTTTGCAAAACATAAAATGGTTTTAAATCAATTAAAATATCCAACTATGATCTATGGGCAATATTCCCATTGATTAAATATTTTCTTTCCCCATAGTTGGTCTATGATTGCTCTACCATGATACTCTAAATGACCCATCTAAATGTCATAAGCATTAGTGAATCACTTGTATCATCCTAACATCTCATCCATTGTTATGTTTTCAATCAAGTTAGCCTTATGGTGAATGTGAGATGTGACTAAAGGTATTTATACTTAACCATAAATTTTATGTAATTTCTACCAAGGTTAAGTATTATCATAAAGAAAGTATTGTTGGTGCAGGGGCACCAGATAATCGAACCTGTGTTTTGATTATGGCAAAGACACAAAGTTAAGTTTATATCGTTATCTCACGAGATAAATCAAGTGTGCAGAAAAGTACTAAAGCTGGAGCTGAAGGCTAGCGACACCCCGAGGAAGCCGCGGTGGTCAGGCGACACTCGAGTGACTTCGGAGGGAGCCGAAGGAATCGAGTGAAAGGCCGAAAGTGAGAGCTACAAAGTAAGTATCAAGGTAAGCTCATGTGAGTGAGAGATGGTAAGGTTGTGTTCTCTTTACGAGGACAATCATAGGCGGTGATCCAACTAAGACTTTCTGTGGAAGGTCTATGTCGAGATAGGACGGTTAGAAACCGTCGCATTTACCATTTTTCATGCTAACCTTTTACTGTAGGGAAGTGGCCAGGCTAGCAGTCGACTGCTGGACATTGGGCAGTCGACTGATGCTCGTCAGTCGACTGATGGGAGGCATCAGTCGACTGATGGTGACGAATCAACCTTTACGCTAGGTCAAAATGGATAACGTTTGACGTAGCCACTTCGCGATAAAATTTCTTACCACTTCGTGATCTGTTACGAAAGATGAGGAGAAATATTCTGAGGACAAACTCTATAAAAGGAGGGGAGCATTCCAACCCAAAGATTCATCAAGATTATTCTCTAATGCTCCTACAATGCCAAAGCTCCAACACCGTCATAACACTGATGCGACGATAAGTTCTAATCTTCTTCGTTGGCAGCAGCAGCAAGTAATTATTTTTATTATTGTATTCTTTGTTGTAATCGTAACGAGGTGAGGTAGGCTTGTTGCCTCATCCTCGTACTTTCAGTTTTGTGATCGTTGTCTCCTACCTCTAACGAGGAGGAGATCTTATAGTGCTTTGCCCTCTGTACGCGGTCTAGGACCGTTAGGGCCTTGGAGTAGCAACCGCTGGGTTGTGAACCATTTTTACTTTTCCACTGTGCTTGCTTGTATATCGAACGAACGAACAAAAAGATTTACGCTCGCTATTCACCCCCCTCTAGCGACACTTCTCGATCCAACAAGTATATCCTCCATCATGATCATAACACAAGTATTATCATTCAAATCATAAGTCACATATTATCATGATAATAAAAACAAGTATCACAAATCATGATTCATATCATTATCACAAATCAAATATCACCCAAAATCACAAGTCAAATATTATTACTCAAATCATCCACCATGCTTATAAGTCAACCAAATAATATGATATGAAATAAATTCACTTATGGTTGACTATTCTAGGTTTCTTTAACCTCTAAGGATTGACTTGGGAACCCAATATAAATTATTTTCAATGGGGTTCACCAAGTACTCCTTAGGGATCCATTTCCTAGCTACCATTGTTGTTTTGAATTGTCCCCTAGCAATTAGACAATAGTAAGCTTTTTCATTCCTAGATCCCTTATATCCTAGGCCCTTCTTGTTAAAACTTGCTCTTTGGCTCCCAATTATCATGTTCAAAGTGTTTGAGCCAATTGTGAATTTCTCTAGGGCCTTAGTAGGAATTCTACATTTGCCTTAAAGCCTTATTTTCTTCTATACATGCATCATTAACACTAGAAGAAATAACATTATCATCATGTTAGCATGCATTCTTCAATTTTTCTTCTAGATCCTTAATTTCATTTTGCATGCATTTGTTTTTCTTTTTAGCCCTAAATAAGTCCTTAGTTAAACTAGTAATCATTGAAATAACCTTTTTGGGAGGGAGATTTGTTACCTCACTTACTAATCTCCTTGTTTCGAGTCTGATGTGAATGAAGCTCCCCCTTCACTTGAGCTCTCCTCCTCACTTTTACTTCCTTCTTGTTCGGATGAGGTGGATGCTACATCATCCATTCCCATTAATGCAAAATGGGAGATGATATCTTCTTCTTCCGATGATGATGGATTGCCCCATGTCATTTTTAAGTTTCGGGGCTTTGACTTCTTTTCCTTCTCCTTTGACTTTCTTTCTTCTTTCTTCTTCCCTTTCTTCTTGTTATCCTTTTTATTCTCTTCCTTGCTCTTGTTTAGTTGGGGACACTCATCCCTCATGTGCTCCTCTCCTTAGCAATTATAGCAAATAACCTTTCTTCTTGGCCTTCTCCTATCATGAGACTTGTTAAATTTAAAACTCTTAAGAGCACGTCTCACCTTTCTTATCATGTAGGCCTCCTCAATGCTATCCATTGAAGAGGATGATTCATCTTCTGATGAGGATGGCGAGGACATCTTCTTCTTTCCTTTGTTTGCTACTAGTGCCACTCCCCTTGGTTGACTCCTTGGGTCTTCTACTATACCTTCAAGTCTAGTTTTGTGAAGTTCCATAGTAGAGAAAAATTCTTCTAGAGTACTTACCTCTAGATTCTTTGACATGTAGAAGGAGTCCACCATTGAGCTCCACTTTGATGACCGAGGAAAAACATCTATTGCCTTCATGATCATGTCTCAGTTGGAGAGCTTTTCTCCTACACTTGATAGGCCATTAATTATTTCTTTAAAATGAGAATGCAAAGATAATACCTACTCCCCTTTGTCAAGCTTTATGTTATTTAATTGAGAGCGGAGAATATCCCTTCTAGCTAGTTTGGCTTCGGAGGTGCCTTCATGAAGCTCTACCAATTTTTTCCACATCTCCTTGGCACTTGTGCATTCTCCTATTCGGTTGATCTCTTGTTGAGGGAGGACATTGTAGAGATGGTGCTTGGCTTTTGAATTTGCAAGGTGCTCCTCCCTTTGCTCCTCCTATTCAGTTTTGTAATCGTTGTCTCCTATCTTGAATTTTCTATTATCCTCCCTTCTTCATCCCTAGGTATCTCGAACCCGTTTTCCATGATAAGCATAATTTCAAAATCGGTCTCGAAAAATACCTCAATTTGCTTTTTCCACCAACTGAAGTCCCCTTTGAATTTAGGCGGATGAATGTTCGAGCCGGCTATTTTTTGGCATGCTTGCTTTGGCGATGAGTCCGTCGACAAGCTCCTCGCTCTGATACCACTTGTTGGAGGATCGTGGCCGGCTAGAAGGGGAGTTGAATAGCCCCGATGATCGTAGATGGAATTCGCTCTCTTAATTGTCTACGAAAGTGATTAGCGTAGTGGAATATTTGCTAAACAAACAAACAATTAAGACAAAACAAGAAGTAAGAGATGCAAACACTAACGCCAAGATGTAACATGGTTCACGACCCTTGCCGCTAGTCCACAGACGATTTGTATGGCGAATCACTCCCTTAACAATCCACTAGTCTCTCCTTTAGCCCAAGCTAGGTGAAGGTAAACCTCTTTTACAACAATCACTCCCTCTTACAATAAGAACAAGAAGAGGAGTGCTAAAATGTGTTGGGCACTTGGGAGTATGATTATGAGTGAAGCATTAGCCTCCCAAAAGCCCCCAACCCTTCTTTTTATAGAGAAGAAGGGTTTCTTCCTGTTTGGCAGACAATAGTCGACTGCTGCATGTCATCAGTCGACTGCCCCTCTAATGGCTGACTTACAATGAGTTTTGACTTGCCGTCATCATCGTCCAACGATACTCCTAGCAGTCGACTAATGCTCTCATCAGTCGACTGCTGCTTGCGTAGCCGACTGATCAGTCGACTACGAGAGGTTATGTGCCCGCGACCATCTTCACAGTCAGCTTCCATTCCTTGGTAGTCGACTGATGGTGCAACAGTCGACTATCGTCCCTTGGCAGTCGACTGATGGGCCAGAGACCCACCAGTCGATGTTTAGTCGACTTAGAGCAGTCGACTGCTATCTATAGTAGTCGACTAGTGTCGAGTAAAACCTCAAACAAATACTTGTTTAAGCATCCGACGGTCCGGTAAACCTCAAACCACTTGTTTGAGTATCCGACACTTCTATTCGTCGGGTAGAATCCTCAAACTCATGTTTGAGCATCCGACTTAACCAAACGTCGGGTAAAACCTCAAACATAAGTTTGAGCGTTCGACACTTGACTTAGCCATTCGGTCAAGTTCACCTATGAGTTATCCCGTCCCGGGTTACAATCGCTCACTCTCATCTCCCATGAAGTCCCTCACCTCGAAGCTCTCTTCGTCTGGCTATGTCCCTCGGATGCACCAAGCGCATGGCTTCCGCAATGCCATCCTTCATGTCTCGCCCTGAAGTTTGTTTTCTTTGGCTTCACTCCATACGCTCCTCGTCCGGCGGTCCCTAGGATGCACTAAGCGCACGACTTCCGCAATGTCATCCTTCACTGACTCAAGGATCCGAGCCATGAGATGGTGAACTCACCAATGCTTTCATCAAGCTAAACCGTATGTGATTCACTTAAGTCCTGCACAACTTAAACACACAAATCAAATCCATAGCAACCTAACTTAAACCCTTTTCCACACACATCAAAACCACATCATACATGGGTTGATTGCCCTAACAAAATCTACACACATTCTCCATTTTCCCGATGGCTTAGGTACTAACACTAAGGAGGGATAGTGTACTCCCCTAATATGCCCTACCTTTAGTAATTTGTGTACCTCCTCTTTAATGATCACATCTTTCCCAGCTTTAAAATGACGGCACTTCTGTTTTACAGGTGTTATTGTAGGAAGGATATTCAATTTATGCTCCATGCTAGTAGGATCAATCCCTTCCAAGTCCTGAGGTGACCATGCTAAAACATCAATATTTTTAATAAGACATTCTATCAAATAAGCTTTAGCTGTACCGAAAGCTCTCTAGCTATAAATGTAATATGGTCAACACACTTAGAATTGATCCTAACTGCTTCTTTATTAGATTCTCCTATATCATCAGAGCCTCCCTTTTGAATAACACACACTGTGTCCCTATATTGACCTTTCTACAAAGATCTATTTAGAATTTTCCCTTTCTGTCATGTCGGAATAGCATCCACATAACACTTTCTAGAAAGTTGTCGATCCCCTTTAACCTCTCCTACTTCATTTCTGACAGAAAATTTAATCTTTTGATGATAAGGGGAGGCAACTACCTGTAAATTCCCCAGATTGGCTGACCCAGAATAACATTATAAGAAGAGGGCATATCAACTACCATAAAATTAATAAGTACTATTTTTCTTCTTGGCTCTTCTCCTAGTGACAGAAGTAGATTTATCTGCCCCATTGGTTGTACTTCATGCCCAGAAAATCCAAACAAAGAAGTAACAATAGTTTGCCAATCCTTTACTCCTAATCCCATTTGATCCAAAGCACCGCAATATAAAATATCTACTGAACTGCTCGGATCCACAAATACTCTTCCCACATTAAAGTTAGCAATAAGAGCCTGAATCACTAAGGCATCCATATGAGGGGTCATCACTCCCTCTAAATCACTAGGACCAAAACTTAAAATAGGTCCTCCTGCCTTAGGCAGGGCTATCACTGCTAAACATTCTTCTCGACTATGCCTTTTTCGAGCTCTATTAGAATCCCCATTAGTGGAATCTCTAAAAATCATATTGATGGCACCTCTTACAAGAGTTGATCCACAATGACTATTCTGGTAGGAGGCACCTCCCTTAGTCGAGAAGATTTAGGAGGCCAGTTCATAGGAGGTCCCAAAAGAATTCCTCTAAAATAATTTCTAACCCATGACCTTATAGGAAATCTGAGCGCGCTCGAAAACATTTTACAAGCACTAAGCAGTGGAAAAATAAGATCCCTCTAGAGATCCATGCGAATACCATACTCATTTAATCGATTCTATCCTGTGAGAATCATAGTTACCTTCGATGTGTGCCCTTCGCAGTCCCGTCAACAACACTTGCATTCAAGGTGTCCAGATCTCAACGCGGTCAGGATGTCCGTGCCTCCACGGTATCCACACGAACTGTGAGATGAAGAGGAACCAAGCTGTGGTGCTAGCCACAAGGTTGGTTTGGACAAGAAGGTAGAAGAAGAAGGAGAAGAAGATCACAATCAACCCAACTATCAACACCCACGAATTTCCTCTTTTATATTCAACCATTGAATATGAAAGGTTTGTGACTCTTACTTTTCATGGAATTAATAACTCATTAATTCCATCTTAATGATCATTCATCCCCTCTTAATGGTGAGTCTCACTCAATCCAAATTTGACTTGAGTCTAACTCAAGTCAGATTCATTGGGTATAGCTGAAGGTCGAAGCTTCGCTTCCCACTTCATCTTGGTCGCTTGTGCATGGCGATCCCATCTACGTCCCCGGATTAAAAAAATTAATCCTTGTCGAAGAGGGATTACTCAAGCAACCGATCCATCGTCGTGCTATTCGATTAGAGTGGTCACTTGAACAAACTTGTTGCTCAAGCAACCTACCTCTTTTCTTTGATTAGCCACGGAATAGACGATATACGGATCACCGATTTTTGTGTTTATCTTTGGGGTCCATGTAAATTAGCCACATGCAATTACATACATCATATAAAGAAACAAAAGAAAACCAAAACAAGAATTATACCTCTTGTTTACCTCTTGGTCTTCTATCGTATGTCCTATCCTCCTCTTGGACATTGTGTGGGCAACGATCCTCCAAGAGATGAAGCCTCCTAGATCGCGTATCTTCCTTTCCTTGTTCGCTCCGAACAAAGGAAGATAATAAGCTCCCTTCTTCTCCTATCTAGTTTCGGACACAATCCCTTTGGAGAAAGATCAAGCCACCTTCTCCTCTTTGTTGTTGCCGCAGGCCACCTAGGAGAGGGAGAAGGAATAATGGGTGCCGGCCAAGAGCTCCAAAGGAAGAACCTTCACAATTGTTGCTGCAGGCCAAGGAGAAGAATAAGAGGAGGTATGGGCACCGGCCAAAGCAAGGAGGAAGAAGATGGGCGCCGACTACCAATAAGGAAGAGAAGGAAACAAACCCTAATCCTTCCAAAGATTGCCGCCCAAGCCTTTTCCCAAATCCTAGCCACCCAACCCAAAAACTCTAATCTCCAAGTCTATCTTGCCACCCACTCCTAAGCCTTATTTATAGAGTTAGGCTTAAGCCTCCTTTCAATCTCCACCGTCGGATCTTGGCTTTCATGAGATTTTTAATAGGCTACAATAGGGACCATGAGGAAGAGTTGGATCATGGCCACCCAATGGATCTAGCCCACATAAAGTCCTATCCATTAATGATAATCCATTCCACTAGAGGATTATCATTGATCTACCTCACCAACCCCCATAGATAAATATGGGCTCCATATATTAATTGTACAAATATCTCCCCGTATTTAAGATCTCAAATGTCCGTCAATTAATTAATTTACTGACAATTAATTAATCAACATCTAACTCCATGAGTAATACCACTCAACCTCATCATCATACCGAACCAAGTCCACCTGCAGGGTTTACATGATGATCCTTATGATCTCCTCAAAAGGACATCATCATCCTAATATATAGGACACAGTTTCCTCCTATAATCAACGACACACCATGAAAATAATATCATTTTCCAACTTATCGAGCCTATCGATTTAATCTATAAATCTCGTCCATTGGTAAATCAAAGAAATAAATACTAAGTACATGTGCCCGTTATTATATCGGGATTAAGAGAATGTACACCATAATATCTGAGATCCGATTCAATTATGTAGTCAGCAATAAATTGAATCACCTCTAAGTCGGTCCTGCTCAATACACACAAAGTGTACTAGTGTATTTCTATGGTCAAGACAAACCAATACCAAATTACACTACAACCATACCAATGGTTTGTCCAAAACCATCTCAGTTGTGAGCCTCTACTTATACTCTACAAGGAACTGATACCATCATCACCCATGTGACACTACACACCATGTTATCTATAATGTAATGTATCAGACAATATGCATAACCATAAATATGCAAACAATGATCATGTGATTCTTATTTCAAAAATAAAGATGTTCATACAAAAGATAGACTTTTCAGTATACATCCTAACAATCTCCCACTTATACTAAAAGACTATGATGTCCTCATATTGCCATACATCTGATTCTCATTCCCTCCACATGCCTATCAAAAGCTCTCACTGGAAGAGCCTTAGTGAAAGGTTCTACCAGGTCATCCTCTGATGCAATATAGGTGACAACAACTTCTACCTCCTTTACGATCTCTCGTATCAGGTGGTACTTACGCTCTATGTGTTTACTTGCCTTATGGGCTCATGGTTCCTTCGAGTTTACAACTGCACCACTGTTATCACAATAAATTGTGATAGTTCTAGGCAAACTAGGAATCACATCCAAGTCCATCTAGAAGTTCCTGAGCCATACAGCTTCTTTGGTCGCCTCAGAGGCTACCACATACTCAGCTTCCATGGTAGAGTCCACCACGCATTTCTGCTTGACACTCCTCCATACAATGGCTCCACCTCCCAAAGTAAACATAAAACTCGAGGTAGACTTACTGTTATCCCTATCTGATTGGATAGTCGAAATCTGTGTAACCCACAGGGAGTAATTGATCTACCTGGTATACCAATATATAATCCGTAGTCCTTCTCAAGTACTTCAATATATGCTTTATCACAGTCCAATATCTCTGTCCTGGATTACTCTGATATCTACTAACAATGCCAATGGCAAACCAGATATCCGGTCTCGTACATAGCATAGCATACATGAGGTTCCTACTGTCGAAGCATAAGGAACCACCTTCATCTCCTCTATCTCCTTTGATATTCTAGGACACATCTCTTTAGATAAAGGTACTCCATGCCTAAAAGGTAGAAAACCTTTCTTGGAGTTCTACATGCTAAAACGAGCCAAAATGTTGTCTATGTATGAAGCTTGAGATAAGCACAACATTCTTTTCCTGCGATCCCTTATAACCTTGATCCTAAGGATTGTCCCACTTCTCCCAAGCCCTTTATATCAAACTGTTTGTACAACCATACCCTTACGTCCGATAACACCTTAACATTGTTGCCAATTAACAAAATGTCATCTCCGTATAGTACAAGAAATATCACTACATTTCTGTCACATCTCTTGTATACACAAGACTCATCTAGACTTTGAATAAATCCATAAGATTGGATTACCTCATCAAAGTGGATATTCCAAGATCTCGAAGCTTGCTTCAATCCATAAATGGACCGATTAAGCTTGCACACAAGATGCTCTTTGCCCTTTGCAATGAATCCCTCTGGTTTCTCCATATAGATGTTTTCCTCAAGACTTCCATTAAGGAAAGCTATCTTGACATCCATCTGTCACACCTCATAATCCATATGAGTAGCAATACATAAGAGAATCCGGATAGACTTAAGCATGGCTATCGACGAAAAGGTCTCCTCATAATCGATACCCTCTTTCTGAGTATATCCTTTCGCAACAAGCCTTGCTTTGAAGGTCTCAACCTTCCCATCTATTCCTCTCTTTCTTTTGTAGATCCACTTGCATCCAATGGTTTTACACCATTGAGTGGTTCTACTAGCTCCCATACCTGATTTGAATCCATAGATTCTATCTCAAAATTCATTGCACTTTGCCAAGATACCGTATCTTTATCTTGGATTGCCTCATCATATGTCCAGGGATCAGGTTCATGTTCGCCAAGGACCAAATCAGAAGATTCTCCCAAGAACATAAATCTATCAGGCTGTCTAACAACCCTCTCACTACGATGAGGTATCACCTTTGTATTCTCTGTGACATGCGGTGCAGACACTTGTGGTATATCCTCTTGTACCGGTGGTACTGAAGTAGTGACTTCCCCTCTCAATTCCTCTAGAACAATCTTACTCATGGGCTTGTGGTTTATCACATAGTCTTCCTCTAAAAATCTGGCGTTCGTGCTAACGATCACCCTCTGATCTCTAGGACTATAGAACAAACCATCTTTCGTTCCTCTAGGATAGCCTATGAACATGCGCACTTCTGTATGAGGTTCCAACTTACCAGCATCTGTCTTCAGCACATGTGCTTGACTCCCCCAAATCCGAATATGTCTCAGACTATGCTTTCGCTCAGTCCACAATTCTGTGGGAGTAGAAGGCACTGATTTAGATGGTACTAAGTTCAGAATATACACTGTCGTATCCAGAGCATACCCCCAGAATGAATATGGCAACTCAGAATAACTCATCATCGATCTAACCATCTCCATAAGAGTCCTATTCCTTCGCTCCGCTACACCATTCTGCTGGGGTGTCCCAGGTGCAGATAATTGGGATTGAATCCCAACCTCTGATAAGTAATTCCTAAACTCTCCCAAGAGGTACTCACCACCATGATCTGATCGTAGTGTCTTGATACTTTTACCTTGATGTTTCTCCACAACAGTATTGAATTCTTTGAACCTGTCAAAGCATTCAGACTTGCGACGCATCAAGTAAATTTATGTTAGTAATATATGAGAGATGTCCTAAGGCAATCGCCTTATGTATGAACCATTTATATGATAAATGAAGATTCACTATTTGAGTATATATGTTTTGATGTATTTGAATGGATCTTAAACTCATTTACTGAATGTCCACGATACAATTCACAGCATGAGAGAATTTGTGATTGGATCCCAACTAGTGAGTATCTCTACATGTGTAATTGTGATGTATCGGAATTAGCCCTAGTCGATGAATTGATGGATTTGGACACCATCGATTCTGTCGAGACTAGCACGAGGTATACTCCTTAGTGTATCCAAGCAGATGATTCTCACTGGCTGGAGACAGTGATGTCCGGAGTTAATCGTGGATGCTAGTTTTGGTAACTAGTTCATTGGAGTGACCAGCCGTAAGACTTCATATGGTTCTATACATATATAGATATGTCAATGAAGTTCTTACTGTAGCTTAAGTGCGATGTTCCTTTGACTTGTGGTATTCAAGTCATCTTGATCATAGAGACTTATGCTTTGACATCTTAAGCAAGCATCTCTAAGGAGATGTGGACCCAGGATGATGGGTATAAGTCGAAGTGATCGAAGGTGTTTGAATAGCCTATAAAGGATTCACCACTCCTTGCGAGGAGATGTATACCCATGGCCTCTCGTCGAATTGTTACTAAAGTCTTTGGCCATAGCATTACATGTTTAGAGTAAGGTACTCTTCGATACATGTTCAGTAACTAGAATCCGTAGGACGAGGAAATGATACTTGGGCTAGCTGTGACGTAGTCAGCCTAGTGGGGACTGACACTATAGACCATGTCCTGAACCAAGTGGGTATAAGATGAGTGAAGGGAATGGGGCACGAATCATTCGAGCTGCTGAAGGGTTTCAGAAATAGTTCTGGATCAACCGTTGATCTTTTCGGTTAATTGGGGATCATGATGTACGACTAGGTGCCACTCATGATCGTTCTATAATTAATGGTTAATTATAGATGGCCAACATAAACCGAGAACCTATTTGGTCACACGCACAACGAGCGTAATCCAAAGGATTTAAAACGAGCTTGAGAATGGGATTCTCGCATCGAGAGAAACTAGGTTTGGTTGGACCAAACATAAAGCGAGCATGAAATCGTTTCAGTCGCAATGGAAGCGTGGATGGGCCGTGTCTTATGAAGACATAATGGATGAACCAAAATGGTTTGGTTCTAATCCAATGGAGGAGAATAAACCAAAGGGTTTGGTTTATTTTAAACGAATGAACCAAAAGTTGGTTCGTTCGTTTTAACTTAAAATAAACCATCATGGTTTGGTTTATTTTAACTTATCTTAATGGAGCGGGTTAACGGGCCTAATGGTTATGATCCAATAACCATTAAGAGAATTAGTTCTCTATAAAAGAGGGCTTAAAGGATTGTTAAGCCCTAATCAAAAAGCCCTAAACCTAGTTGCCGCCCACCCCATTGAAGGAGTCGGCGCCAACTCCATTGCCGCCCCCTCTTCTCCTCCAACCGGCGTCCAGAAGGAGCTTTCCTTCCCCCTCGCCGGCGTCGAGCTGCTGCCAGTTGTTGCTCCAGTGATCTCCTTTAGGTTTGGCATCAAGGTGAGCTTTATCTTCCCTTGGTTGGCCGGTGCCTATCTCCTCCACCAAAGCTGTCCAGTTTTCTGGACAGCTTGTTCTTCTCTCGTCGAAGCATCGTTTGGACGACGGTTAGAGCTCTGACAGCGGCTACCTTACCGGGGATTCGATCTCCGGTAATCCTCTGAGGTGGAGGACGAAGGATTCGTCAATCGGTTGACGAATACCTCTCCAGAGAAGCGAGTTTTGAGGACTCGTTTTGGATCCGAATTTGGATTCGGATCGTGATCATCTTTCGATCATGTCGTCTTCAACACGAGGCTAGTAACCCGTACGAAGATGAAGCTCGTGGCTTAGCGAAGTCATCCTAAGGATACTCGGCGTGGATACGGATAGAGACGATTCTAGTGAGGATTGTTCCGGTTGATGCCGTTCCCACTACACGTAATACGAAAGGTATAACGAAGTTAAATTTCCTTTTATTGCAAATTTAAATTTACGGTTATGTCTACACATGTTGTACTATGCATGCGTGTGTTGTGTGTGTTGTAATAAATGTATATTTATTAATTTTATTGCTTCCGCTGTGCTCATGTTTACGAAACATGATCGAACACACACACGTCGCGGTGCCGAAAACCCAACAGTGGGATCAGAGCCCAGGTTGTGTTTCGACATAATCATAAAATAGTTTTGCGATAGTCATAATGTTATTTCTGGAAATTTTCTAATTTTATAAATTTAGAAGTATTTAAGGAAATTTTTCAATTTTGGAAAGTCTAGAAGTATTTATGGAAATCTTCCACTTTTGGAAAGTTGGAAGTATTTATGGAAATTGATATTTTCCATAAATAAAATATTTGATTAGATTCTGGAAATTTGTTTCCTAATTTAATCATGATTTGATTTGTGAAATCAAATCTTAAAATATTTTTATTTCCATAAGTAGTTTTAATGATTTAGGAAATTGGTTTCCTAAATAGATTTTTCTTAATCAAATAATTCCATAAATAAAATATGTGATTAGATTTGGAAATTTGTTTCCTAATTTAATCATGATTTGATTTGGAGAATCAAATCTTAAACATATTTTATTTCCATAAATAGTTATGACATATAAGGAAATTATGTACATGACATAATTGTATGTCATGTAATTGCATTAGATGCATATCATTATGCCATGCGTGTCGTGACATGTAGATGTATGCCATGTATGTCATGTCATGTAGATAATAGTTATTTGCATGCAAAGAGGATGAGACATAAAAACCTTTAAACAATATTAAAGCCTACACCTTCCATTAATATGGTTAGAACTAGAGTTCCGTTTCTTGTTTGGGTTGTTGGACTCTCTCCAAGCCCGACTCGAACCCGAACATGTTCAAACCATGGAATAGTTTAATACTAATATGGTAAGAGTCAGAGGTCAATCGTTAGCTTTGGTTGTTGGACTCTCTCCAAGCTGGGCTAATTGGTTGAATGCGCTTTAACCATATTAAAACTATTTCTCGATTAATGGGTTGGCTTTAACCTGGAGCATCGGCTTGTTGGACTCTCTCCAAGGTCGATGTAAATGGAGGTGAAGTTGGGTGCTATGCATATGATGCATACTTGTTAATGTGTTACCAACCCGATGTATGTGTGAACATTCAATTAGTTGATAGCACATTGTGATAGTTGCATATACGTGATATGTAATCGGTATAGTTGATACCTACCGTCGTAGTTATGAATGGCTTGTTGGACTCTCTCCAAGGTTGTTCATAACTATGATGGATATCAACCCATTCGGAGATGGACCTATGATCTCCCGAAGTGATTTTGGGGTTTTTGAAATTCGAAAAATGAATGGGATTTATAAATGTATATTGATGCATTTTAAAATCATTTTTTCATATATGCTCGTTTTGTATTTCTAGGTCAATAAATTGATCATGACGTCTTTGAACTTGCGCACTATTTTGGATTCGAACAAACTGACTGGGCCTAACTTCCTGGACTTGCTTAGAAACCTGAGAATTGTTCTCAAGGCAGAAAAGCTTGCATATGTCCTTGAAGAGCCTCTTCCCAACCGTCCTAAGGACGATGCAACTCCAGACCAAATGTTGGTCTATCAGAAACATGTGGCAGATTCTGAGCTGGCGAGTTGCATCATGCTAGCGGCGATGGTACCTGAGCTGCAAAAGCAGCATGAGCATATGGATGCTAATACTATGGTCTTCCATCTTCATGAGTTGTTCGATGAGCAAGCGAGATCTGAAAGGTTCGAGGTCTCTAGGCTCCTCTTCACCACGAAGATGCAAGAAGGTTCGTCTGTAGTGCAGTTTGTGCTAAAGATGAACGGGTACATTGAGCGGCTAGCCACCCTCAGGTTTGTGATGGATCATGAGTTAAGTATTGACTTAATTCTGCATTGTTTGCCCAAGAGTTTCTCACAATTTGTGATGAACTATCGGATGAACAAATTAGAATCCACTATTCCTAAGCTCCTTAATATGCTGAAGACTGTGGAGCCTTCTGTGAAGCATGAGGAGAAGGCAGTTCTGTTAGTTGATTCCTCAAGGAAAGGTTATAAGAGGAAGGCAAAAGAACAGAAGAAAGGGAAGAACAAAAAGGCAAAGAAGGCAGAACCAGCGCAAAAGGGCACTGGCCATCACTGTGGCAAGGAAGGCCACTGGCGAAGAAATTGCAAGATTTATCTTGAGTCTGTGAAGAAGAATAAGGCATAAGATGCTCCATCTTTTTCATATATCTTCGTTATTGATTCTCATTCTATTTCCTCAGACACTTGGGTATTGGATATTGGGTGTGGCTCCCATATATGTAATGACATACATGGGCTAAGGAATAGAAGAAGACTCGTCAAGGGAGAGTCAAAATTTACGTGTTGGGAATGGAGCAAAGGTTGATGCACTCGCCATCGGAACGTATTTGTTGAAACTCCCTATAGGACTTGTCTTAAAACTGGACAATTGCTATTATGTTCCTTCTCTAATAAAGAACATTGTTTCTATTTCCTGTTTAAATAGAAATGGTTTGCATTTGACGTTTAGTAACAATTGTTGTTATATAACTTTGAATGGCGTACTTTATGGAACTAGAACTTTGAGTAATGGCATTTATACGTTGGACGTATCCAGTGACATTTTCAATATCGAAGCGAGCAACACGCGTGATCGAAAGGATAATCAAATAGACTCCTATATGTGGCATTGTCGTCTTGGCCATATAAGCAAGAAACGCATGTCAGAATTACATCGATGTGGAATTCTGGAATCGTTTGAATTGGATTCATACGATACATGCGAATCATGCTTAAAAGGCAAGATGACCAAGTTACCTTTTACTGGAAAAGGTGAACGAGTGGGAGAGTTATTAGGACTAATACGTACTGATGTATGTGGACCTATGTCAACTCAAGCTTTAGGAGGCTATAGCTACTTCATTACCTTCACCGATGATCACTCACGGTTTGGGTATGTGTTCTTGATGAAACACAAGTCTGAAGCCTTTGAAAGGTTCAAAAAATTCAGAAATGAAGTATAGAAACAACATGACAAGAGTATTAAAATACTTCTATCGGATCGAGGTGGTGAATACTTGAGTCAGGAGTTTCTTGATTATTTAAGAGACAATGGTATATTGTCTCAATGGACTCTGCCCTATACACCACAGCATAATGGTGTATCTGAGAGGCATAACCGGACCTTGATGGACATGGTCAGGTCAATGATGAATCATGCGACTCTTCCCAAGTCCTTTTGGGGCTATGCACTTCAGACAACTGTTTACTTGTTAAACAAAATGCCAACCAAGGTAGTCTCCACTACTCCATATGAGATATGGAAAAGTAAGAAACCTCATGTATCTTACTTGAAGATATGGGGTGGTCCTACTTATGTGAAGCGGACAGTATCAGACAAATTGGATGCTAAGTCTGATAAATGTCTAATTATTGGATACCCTAAGGAAACAAGGGGTTACCAATTCTATCATCCTGTGGAACAAAAGGTGTTTGTTTCAAGGCATGCTGTGTTTCTAGAGAAAGAGTTTCTCTTGCAAGAAAACAGTGGGAGTGTCGTCGAGCTTGAGGAGGCTCAAGAGACTCAAATAGACATTGATGAGATACCTGGTGAAGCACAACAGTCGACAACTCATAGTGATGAGCAATCAGCTGGACCTATTATAACACCACATCTTCGTAGATCTGGTAGAATACGCAATATTCCTGAGAGATATGGATTTCTCGTAAGTGAATCGAACGACGTGTTACTTTCGTTCAGTTACATATTGCTACTTTTGAAGAAATCTTGGCATGTTTAGAAAGGGATAAGTGGCTTGGTGCCATGAAGTCGGAAATGGATTCCATGTATGAAAACCAAGTTTGGAACTTGGTTGACCCACCTGAAGGCATAAATCCTATAGGGTGCAAGTGGGTTTTCAAGAAGAAAACCGACATGGATGGTAATGTGATTACCTATAAGGCTAGATTAGTGGCGAAAGGATAACGTCAAAAACAAGGCGTTGATTATGACGAAACCTATTCACCTGTAGCTATGCTTAAATTCATTCGGATGCTCCTGGCCATAGCGGCTCATTATGATTATGAGATATGACAGATGGATGTGAAAATAGCTTTCCTTAATGGAAACCTGCTCGAGGATGTGTATATGATACAACCTGAGGGTTTCACATCGGTTGATAAAACCAAGGTATGCAAATTGCGACGGTCCATTTATGGATAGAAGCAAGCATCCAGGAGCTGTAATATCCATTTTGATGAGACAATCAAAAGGTTTGATTTCTCACAAAATCCAGACGAACCTTGTGTGTACAAGAAGGTTAGTGGGAGTGCAGTCGTGTTCCTAGTATTGTATGTCGATGACATATTACTTATAGGAAACGATGTCTCAATCTTACAGTCAGTGAAGGTTTGGTTATCCAAGACATTCTCCATGAAAGACCTTGGAGAAGCAACCTACATCCTCGGGATTAAGATCTATAGAGATAGATCGAAACAGTTGCTTGGTCTTTCGCAGTCTACATATATAGACCGAGTGCTAAAGAGGTTTAGCATGTCGGAATCCAAGAAAGGGTACCTACCCATCAGGCATGGGGTACACCTTTCGAAGTCTATGTGTCCGCGCATAGAAGACGAGAGGATTTGCATGAGTAAGATTCCCTATGCATCCGCAATAGGATCTATCATGTATGCTATGTTATGTACGAGGCTCGATGTATCGTATGCTCTGAGTTTCACGAGCAGATACCAGTCTGATCCAGGAATGGATCATTGGGTGGCTGTCAAGACGATCCTTAAGTACTTGAGAAGAACTAAGGATGTGTTCCTAATATATGGAGAAGGGGACATGGTGATACACGGGTATACGGATGCCAGCTTCCAGACAGACAAGGATGATTCTAGGTCTCAGTCTGGATACGTGTTCACCTTGAATGGGGGCGCAGTGAGTTGGAAAAGTTCCAAACAAGACACTGTAGCGGATTCTACCACTGAGGCAGAATACATTGCAGCTTCGGAAGCAGCAAAGGAAGCGGTTTGGATCAAGAAGTTCGTTTATGAACTTGGTGTGATTCTGGCCATTGTTGAAGCAATACCGGTCTACTGCGACAACAATGGAGCAATTGCACAGGCGAAAGAGCCAAGGTCTCATCAACGATCCAAACATGTGTGTCGCCGCTATCATCTTTGTTAGGGCAATCTCTTGCCGTAATATGGTTTTGATGGTGTGGCAAAGGGTTTAAGTTAGTTTGATATGTTGATGTGATATGTGCGTTGAAGTCGTGCAGGACTTAGTAATTCGCACATGGAGCCGTGGCGAGTTTCACATCTCATGACTCGTGCCTTGAGTCGGTGAAGGATAGCTTTGCGGAAGCCGTGCGCTTGGAGCATCCGAGGGACCGCGGGCGAAGCTTGGAGTGAAGCCGGAGAAGTAGACTTGAGGCAAGAGACCGCGAAGGAGCATTGCGAGCCGTGCGCTGATCTTGCCGAGGGGCGTGGCGAACGAAGAGAACTTGGCGAGGACTCAGAAATGAGAGTGAGCGATTGTAACCCGGAAGGGTAGCTCTTAGGTGAAACTTGGCCATTTGGCCCAAGTGTCGGATGGGTTTTCCGACACGGTCGCTGCCATGTCATGGCGATCGGCCCTCAGTCAGTGAGCTCGGGGTATCTGACCGGCGGTTTGTGGCGTAGCCGATCGCCATATGTTGGCGATCATTGCCAAGAACAATCGGCTGCGGCGGCGATCGGTAGTCAATAGGGTTTTAGCCACGGCGCTCGTAGCCGGCCAGGCGTCGACTCTGACGGGTCGTGATCGGCCCGGTGAGGTCCAGGATCGCCAAGAGTTCCGTTGGACAACAACGGTCGGCATCCGACGTGTTCGGAGGCCGTTGTAGTAACGCGGTCATTGCCATGGCGGGATCGTGATGGCGGCTAACGGAAGAAGTTAGCCCTCTCTATAAAAAGAGAGGGTGTGAGCCTTTGAGAGGCTAATGCTTAAGTTCCAAACAATCTTCCTAGTGCCCCACAAGCTCTAAACTCTTCTTACTCGCTTTTACTCCATTCTATTTGTAAGAAGAGTGATCTTGATTGTAAAGGTTACCTCCACCTAGCTTGGTGCAAAGGAGAGACCATTTAGTGGATTGGTTGAGCGGAGTGATTCACCGAGGACGAATCGGGGACCGTGGATTAGCGGCGTAGCCGTGAACCACGTTACATCTTGTGTTAGCATTGTCTATTTCCTTTGCTTTGTTTTTATTTGTTTAATTTGCTTGTATTGTTGTTTCCGCTTGCGCTAATCTAATTGTAGACGAGCAAATACCGCCATCCAAACGAACGAGGGCTATTCACCCCCCTCTAGCCGGCCATCCGATCTCCTACAAGTGGTATCAGAGCCAAGGAAAGCTTGTCGAGGACTAACCGCCACAACAAGCAACATTCAAAATGGCCGGCTCCAACATCCACCCACCGAAGTTCGACGGCGAATTCTCTTGGTGGAAAAGGAGAATGGAGGTATTCTTCGAAACCGATTTCGATATTATGCTTATAATGGAAAATGGTTTCGAGTTGCCTAGGGATGAAAGGGATGAGCCAATAGAGAAGTCAAGGTGGAATAAGAAGCAACGAGAGGAGCACCTTGCAAACTCAAAGGCAAAACATCATCTTCTCAATGTGCTCCCTCAACAAGAGATCAACCGGATCGGAGAATGCACTAGCGCCAAAGAGATGTGGGAGAAGCTTGTAGAGCTTCATGAAGGCACCTCGGAGGCCAAGCTTGCAAGAAGAGACCTCCTCCGCTCCCAACTATCCAATATAAAACTAGAAAAGGGAGAAAAGGTAACCTCACTACACTCGAGGTTTAAAGAAATTTTAATTGGGCTAACAAGTGTAGGTGAGAAGCTATCGAACCGGGACATGCTCATGAAGGCTATAGATGCCTTTCCCCGTTCCTCAAAGTGGAGTTCCATGGTGGACTCCTTCTATATGTCCAAGAACTTGGAAGTAAGTACCTTGGAGGAGTTCTTCTCGACAATGGAGCTCCACGAAACGAGGCTTGAAGGAATTCAAGAAGAGCCAAGAATTCAACCCTCAAGAGGAGTAGCATTGTTGGCAAACAAGGGGAAGAAGAAGATGGAAGTCCCCTCCTCCTCCGATGATGAAGCCTCCTCCTCCTCCATGGATAGCAGGAAGCCTACATGGTAAGGAAGGTGAGGCGTGTATTTAAGAATTTTAGATTTGATAAATCAAATGATAGGAATAGAAGACCAAGGGGAAGGTGATATGCTACAATTGCCAAGGAGAGGGACACATAAGGGACAATTGTCCTCCTAAACAAACGCAAGGAAGAGAGGAAAAAGAAAGAAGAAAAGAAGAAGAAACAGGGGAGCAAGAAAAAGAAGGAAGAGGAGAAGAAGGCAAAAGAAAAAGGGAAGGCCAAAGCATTCAAGGCCAAGACATGGGATGATCCTTCCTCATCCTCCTCCTCATCATCGGATGAGGAGAATGCCTTTGTCGCCAATTTGGCCTTGATGGCCTTTGACGATTTGGATTGCTCCTCCTCCGAAAATGAAGGATCAAGCACAAGAGGAGAGAGCTCAAGTGAAGGGAGCCTCCTCCACATCATCATCCTCCTCATCATCCAGAAGAAGAGGACATGGAAACTATGGTAACGAAAGCCTCCTAGTAAAATAGTTTCTATGATTTCTAGTTTAACTAGGGATTTGTTTAGAGCAAAGAAGAAAAATAAATGCATGCTAGATCAAATTAAGGCATTAGAAAATAAGCTAGAAAATGCATGCTTAAATAATAATGATACTTCTTCTTGCCATGATGATGCATGCTCACATGATAATTATGTGTCTTTAGATGTTAGTGATGCATGCATAGAAGAAAATAGGGCATTAAGGGAAAAGGTAGATTATTTAACCAAAGCCCTAGGAAAATTCACAATTGGCTCCAACACCTTGAATATGATCATAGGGAGCCAAAGGGCAAGTTTTAACAAGAAAGGCCTAGGATATAAAGAGAAGAAAAATGAGAAGGCCTATAGATGCCTAATAGCTAGGGGACAAGACAAAAACAAAGTAATAGCTAAGAAATGGATCCACAAGGAATTTCTAGTGAACCCCATAGGTAAAAATCTATTTTGGGTTCCAAAATCCATCCTTAAGGGTTAGAAAACCCCTAGGGTAGTCAACCATATGAACTTGACCTATATCATATTTTGGTTGACTTAGGATGACGGGACAACATTTTTAGATAGTGTTGGGTGATGATAACGTGCCCATAAAAAGGTAATAATGCTTAAATCATGATGATTAATGTAATTTCTATGCATATGTGTAATCATGGTTTATGATTTTGATATTGGGCACATCATCATGAGAAATAGGTTTAAATCATGCTTTAGGTGATACTTTATTTATTATCATCATATAATGCCTAATGCATGGTTATAATTTGATGAAAACATGTATTTCATGATCATAATGTGAAATTAATTGATATATGTCATTATGATCATGTAGGTTGTTAGGTTGATACTTAACCATGATAGAATTGCTTGAATATATTGGTTAAGTATATATATACAAATACCCCCCTAGGATGCATCTCACACTCACTATAGGCTAACTTGATTGCAAACTTAGCATGGGTGAGATGTTAGGATGATACAAATGTCCACTAATGCCTATGGCATTTAGATGGTCATTTAAAGTATCAAAATATCAATAATAGACCAATCATGGGGAAGGCTTATGTTTAATTAATAGACATATTGCCCAAAGATCATGGTTGGATATTTCTAATGTTTTCAAAACAATTTCTTACCTTAAAATACATGTATTCATGTTTTAAAACAATTGGATGCAAAACTAGGTAGCTAACTTGATACTAACATGCTCAAAAACTAGTGGTTTTTCAAGTGTTTGGATTTTTGGCAAATCTTGTAAAATATAATGATTTTTCATGAAAAACTATTTTTCCTTGATAGATATACTTAAGAGAAATATGTTCCCCGAATTTCATGATTTTTTGAATTTTCTGAAATTTTTAATGCATTTCTGAATTTCATCCAGAAAATCAGAAATTCGGCTTCCTTTGTGCCGACCGCCATAATCGATATAAATATTGAAGGCCGAATTCAGTTTGTAAACCTCCTACAAGTGGTAGAAATATACTTAATGCCATCAACAAGTGGTACCCAACTTTAAATCAACTTGTCATATTTTTCCTCCATTATACTTGATGCCATGAGCTTATAACTTAGTGTTAATCTTTTTGATGGTGTCAAAGGGGGAGAAATAATTATGTTTAAGTTAATCACTTTAGGGGGAGAGGGGGAGAAATATATTGTAGGGGGAGAAATATATGATAAGGGGAGAAAATTTGCATGGAGAGTTTCATGGATTAAGGGGGAGTTGCATGTTGCTATATCATGTTTATCTTTACATGCTTTCTTACCTTAGAATTTATATCAAATGTTTTTACCTAACTTAAACGGATTGCCACACATCAAAAAGGGGGAGATTGTTAGGGCAATCTCTTGCCGTAATATGGTTTTGATGGTGTGGCAAAGGGTTTAAGTTAGTTTGATATGTTGATGTGATATGTGCGTTGAAGTCGTGCAGGACTTAGTAATTCGCACATAGAGGCGAAGTTTCACATCTCATGACTCGTGCCTTGAGTCGGTGAAGGATAGCTTTGCGGAGCCGTGCGCTTGGAGCATCCGAGGACCGCCGGACGAGAAGCTTGGAGTGAAGCCGAGGAAGTAGACTTGAGGCAAGAGGCGAAGGAGCATTGCGAGCCGTGCGCTGATGATGCTTAGGGCGTGGCGAGCGAAGAACCGGCGAGGACTCAGAAATGAGAGTGGCGATTTTAACCCGAGGAAGGGTAGCTCTTAGGTGAAACTTGGCCATTTGGCCAAGTGTCGGATGGGTTTTCCGACACGATCATTGCCATGTCATGGCGGTCGATCGCTTCAGTCAGTGAGTTCGGTATCATTCGATCGGTTTGTGGCGTGATCATCGCCATATGTTGGCGCCGATCGCCAAGACTACGATCGGCAAGGCTGGCGGATCGTCAATAGGGTTTTTGGCCCGCAGACCGCTCGTGGCCGAGGCGTCGACTACGGGGTCGTGATCGGCCCGGTGAGGTCCAGAAGTCGACTGCCAAGAGTTCCGGTGGACAACAACGGTCGGCATCCGACGTGATCGGAGGCCGTTGTAGTGACGGCGATCGCCATGGGCGTGATCGTGATGGCGGCCAACGGGAAGAAGTTAGCCCTCTCTATAAAAAGAGAGGGTGTGAGCCTTTGAGAGGCTAATGCTTAAGTTCCAAACAATCTTCCTAGTGCCCCACAAGCTCTAAACTCTTCTTACTCTCTTTTACTCCATTCTATTTGTAAGAAGAGTGATCTTGATTGTAAAGGTTACCTCCACCTAGCTTGGTGCAAAGGAGAGACCATTTAGTGGATTGGTTGAGCGGAGTGATTCACCGAGGACGAATCGGGGACCGTGGATTAGCGGCGTAGCCGTGAACCACGTTACATCTTGTGTTAGCATTGTCTATTTCCTTTGCTTTGTTTTTATTTGTTTAATTTGCTTGTATTGTTGTTTCCGCTTGCGCTAATCTAATTGTAGACGAGCAAATACCGCCATCCAAACGAACGAGGGCTATTCACCCCCCCCTCTAGCCGGCCATCCGATCCCCTACAATCTTATCAGAGAGATCATCAGTAGGAACGAAATACAAATCGAGAAAATTCCCACTGAAAGGAACTTAGCGGATCCTTTGACTAAAGCATTACCTCAAAATAAGTTTGAGGGTCATGTTAGAGCTTATGGTATTGGATACCGTAGCGATTAGCATTAGGCCAAGTGGGAGTCTGTTAGTAATATATGAGAGATGTCCTAAGACAATCGTCTTATGTTTGAACCATTTATATGATAAATTAAGATTCACTATTTGAGTATACATGTTTTGATGTATTTGATTGGATCTTAAACTCATTTACTGAATGTCCACGATACGATTCACAGCATGAGAGAATTTGTGATTGGATCACAACTAGTGAGTATCTCTACATGTGTAATTGTGATGTATCAGAATTATCCCTAGTCGATGAATTGATGGATTTGGACACCATCAATTCTGACGAGACTAGCACGAGGTATACTCCTTGGTGTATCCAAGCAGCTGATTCTCACTGGCTAGAGACATAGTGATGTCCGGAGTTAATCGTGGATGCTAGTTTTGGTAACTAGTTCATTGGAGTGACCAGCCGTAAGATTTCATATGGTTCTCTACAAATATAGATATGTCAATGAAGTTCTTACTGTAGCTTAAGTGGGATGTTCCTTTGACTTGCGGTATTAAAGTCATCTTGATCATAGAGACTTATGCTTTGACATCTTAAGCAAGCATCTCTAAGGAGATGTGGACCCGGGATGATTGGGTATAAGTCGAAGTGATTGAAGGTGTTTGAATAGCCTATAAAGGATTCACCACTCCTTGCGAGGAGATGTATACCCATGGCCTCTCGTCGGATTATTACTAAAGTCTTTGGCCAAAGCATTACATGTTTAGAGTAAGGTACTCTTCGATACATGTGAAGTAACTAGAATCCGTAGGACGAGGAAATGATACTTGGGCTAGGTGTGACGTAGTCAACCTAGTGGGGACTGACACTATAGACCATGTCCTGAACCAAGTGGGTATAAGATGAGTGAAGGGAATGGGGCACGAATCATTC
This sequence comes from Wurfbainia villosa, assembly GCA_025175895.1. NCBI lineage: Eukaryota > Viridiplantae > Streptophyta > Magnoliopsida > Zingiberales > Zingiberaceae > Wurfbainia > Wurfbainia villosa. Next base: position 58,546,375 of record CM045986.1, on the reverse strand, counting down.
GAGCTGCTGAAGGGTTTCAGAAATAGTTCAGGATCAACCGTTGATCTTTTCGGTTAATTGGGGATCATGATGTACTACTAGGTGCCACTCATGATCGTTCTATAATTAATGGTTAATTATAGATGGCCAACATAAATCGAGAACCAATTTGGTCACACGCACAACGAGCGTAATCCGAAGGATTTAAAACGAGCTTGAGAATGGGATTCTGAGACCGAGAGAAACTAAGTTTGGTTGGACCAAACATAGAGCGAGCATGAAATCGTTTCAGTCGCAATGGAAGCGTGGATGGGCCGTGTCTTATGAAGACATAATGGATGGTCCAAAATGGTTTGGTTCTAATCCAATGGAGGAGAATAAACCAAAGGGTTTGGTTTATTTTAAACGAATGAACCAAAAGTTGGTTCGGTTCGTTTTAACTTAAAATAAACCATCGTGGTTTGGTTTATTTTAACTTATCTTAATGGAGCGGGTTAACGGGCCTAATGGTTATGATCCAATAACCATTAAGAGATTTAGTTCTCTATAAAAGAGGGCTTAAAGGATTGTTAAGCCCTAATCCAAAAGCCTAAACCTAGTTGCCGCCCACCCCATTGAAGGAGTCGGCGCCAACTCCATTGCCGCCCCCTCTTCTACTCCAACCGGCATCCAGAAGGAGCTTTCCTTCCCCCTAGCCGGCGTCGAGCTGCTGCCAGTTGTTGCTCCGGTGATCTCCTTTAGGTTTGGCATCAAGGTGAGCTTTATCTTCCCTTGGTTGGCCGGTGCCTATCTCCTCCACCAAAGCTGTCCAGTTTTCTGGACAGTTTGTTCTTCTCTCGTCGAAGTGTTGTTTGGACGACGGTTAGAGCTCCGACAGCAGCTAACTTACCGGGGATTCGATCTCCGGTAATCCTCTGAGGTGGAGGACGAAGGATTCGTCAATCGGTTGACGAATACCTCTCCGGAGAAGCGAGTTTTGAGGAGTCATTTTGGATCCGAATTTGGATTCGGATCGTGATCATCTCTCGATCACGTCGTCTTCAATAGGAGGCTAGTAACCCGTACGAAGACGAAGCTCGTGGCTTAGCGAAATCATCCTAAGGATACTCGGCGTGGATAGGGATGAGACGATTCTAGTGAGGATCGTTCCGGTTGATGTCATTCCCGCTACACGTAATACGAAAGGTATAACGTAGTTAAATTTCCTTTTATTGCAAATTTAAATTTACGGTTATGTCTACACATGTTGTACTGAATGTGTGTGCAGTGCGGGTTACGACGAGACACAGAGTCAGATTATTCGATGGACCATTGTATCTGTTTCTACTATAAGAAGCCGGTATCTACGAGGAGAGTATGTATTTTGAGGACTCAGTTGAAGACTATGGATGATGCTTTCGAGCGGACATGCCACAACCTCGAAAGCCGAGATTATTACAGAAGATTAGGTTATCACATCAGCAGCGATCTACTACCCCAGATATAGTTGGAGTTCTTTGATACTTTTATCCGGAAGAAGTTACTCAGCAGTATCAGCCGAAGACATCTCAGAAGACTCAGACGTTCAGACAACAATTGTTACCTTCCCAGACGACAACAACTGTTACCTTCCCAGATGACAACAACTGTTACCTTCCCAGACGTGGTTATGCTTTATGCAAAGGAGATATTTACGATGATGGTCGTATCTACACAGTATTCTCCTGTTGCAGCTATACCTTTCACAGAGTTGGATCGTGCTACGATGTTGGCAGTTCTCCAGTATTTTACAGCCAGATGTGTACCCTTGCTAGTACAACAGTGTTTACCATCTCCATTGCAGTTGTTTCAGTTGTACCTCTGTTCCAGCAGTTGATTTCAGTTCCTCCATGATAGTCTTGGCATCTACATGAGCTCAGCCGTCCAGAACAGATGTTGGACAAGTTTACATGATTACTCGAGAAGAAGTATAGAAGACGGAAGGATCGGTCTTTCGGGGTATTACTTTAGATTATCCTTTAGTAATTTACAGGTATCTTTGTCTAGAACATTCTTGGATAGGGTTCGAAGGGTTCCTATCGACTTGTGGGTTGGTGATTTTCTCTACCGTCAGGTGAGATATTGATCAACAATCAAGAAGTCAAGGGAAACCCTTAACCTTTGCTAGTCATACCTCCACTATAGACATATCCTTACGGATAGTTGGATTGATGGAGCGTTGGTATACTAGGACTCTCGGATGTACGTATAATTCGAGAGTATTCGGATATAGTTTCGGATGAACTCTCGGGCTTGCCACTGCATGGGCAAGTAGAGTAAGCGATTGAGGTGATTTCGGGAATAGTCCTGATATTGGGGACCTCATACCGGGAGATGATTTTATGGGTATCAGTGTTGCTAAACACTATGGGAGATTTATCTGCCTCAGTGTTTCTTCTTCAGAAGACTTGTAACTCTTTGTTAGAAGAGAGTCAGACTTTGAGTCTATGCATCGATTATCGATGATTGGAATGCAGTAGTTGTTGTGAATGAATATCCTTCGTTGTGGATAGATGATTGGTTTAGATCAGCTAAATGACACCTGTGTATATCCTAAGGTTGGCCTACGACTAGAGGTTTGATATTGTAGTGACTTAGTGTCATACAATCATCATTGTCGGTGTGATGATTGAGCTATCATTAGCATAGAGTAAAAGGATGCAGGTGTATAGAGCTGATTGATAATGTTGTTAGACTTATAGACGATTTAATCATTCGTGAATTTGAGGAATCAAGTACTCTTGGAGTATTTGAGATCGATTGTCATAATATCTGTGGAGGATATATTTATGGATATATTCCCAATCTTAGAGGAAATTGTGGTGTTCCTAGATTGATTTGGTATTTACCAGAGATGAGAATAGGATGTTCTAGCGATACTATATCGTCGACTTGTTGGACCAAGAAGGTGATGGGAATCAACTGGTCGGAAGTGTGTGAAGTTAGGTTTCAGGGCCTAGAAGGTGACTGACTTTTGGGTCAGTGTTAGTTAATCTGTCCGATATGGATGGAAGGGTATTATACGCAGATGCATCGTTTCAGGGATTGGAGTGATTCCGATGCAGTGGTATGAGACGTGTTTTATGCTTACGTCAGTTGAGGAACTGCGAGATAAGTTGTCATATATATGACGTGGAGCTTAGCAGTTATTATCCTGAGTAGTAGATGTATAGAGCAGGAGTGCTCAGGGAGTTTTGGCTAGCTACTGGGTAGCTGCTATAGGGTTGTTAGAGCACGGATAGATACAACTGGGGAGATGGGTCATTGCTGTCTTCCAGTCACTTATAGTGTTGTGTGACAGAGTGAAATTTTGGACATTAGATTAATTTCTCTTGTGAGAATAAATCTCTGTCTTTGGGAAGGGTAGTAGTTCCCAGAGTTGCATTCGATTTAGGAAGAGTTGTTTCAGGAAACTCTTCATTCGAGAGTGATGATTTATTCGGAGTATATCCGAAAATAGTGAGTAGTGAGACGTTCCAGTGGGTGGAACGAGGTGGGGGACATGGATGATTTCGTAGTTTGATGTTGGGTATGCCAACAAGCAAAGGGGAATATTGTGATCGGTAGGGTTTTGTACCGTGATGAAGCGGGAGCCTAGTGCGTTAGATTGTGTTGGGAGATTATCTAGAATTCGGAAATGACTTGATAGGATTTGGGTAATCGATGATCGATTAGCTAGGTTCGCTCATTTTCTTCCGAGCCGTAAGATGGATTTCGTTGGATCATTTGACGGAATGATATCCATGGAGTATCCTTGAGTATCATTTTATGATAGTGATTCATGATTCACCTTACGATTTTGACAAAGTTTCCCATCGGTTATGGTTATAGAGATCCATTATGGTACAGTTATTTACCTTTTAATAGGTCGGTTGAGAGTGTGTATATGAGCTAGAAAATAATATTCGAGCTCAGTACCCCGCTTAGTCACTTGAAGTGTGACTTTGCTCCGGATACTTGAGATGATTATTGTGACATCTCGCTTGTACATGAGTCAGAAATTTGGGGACCAAATTTTTATAAGTGGGGGAGAATGTTAAAATACGTAAAAAAAATAATAATAATAATTAACACATAATTAATTAGGATTAATTAAGGGATTAATTAGGCTTAATTAGTAATAAATCAATAAAATGAAATTTGAGATGGGCTTAAATAAAATGGGCTGAATTGGAATTGGATTTGGATTGAACTCGGATTAGATTTGATTTGGGTCAAGTGGCTGAACCAGCTGGGCTGAACCCATCGGATTGGGCTTAAAGTTGGCTGGGTTAACCGGATCTGTTGAACGGCTTTTAAAAGCCACCGAACAAATCGAGCAACCCATTTCCTTTCGCGATTTCTCCACGCTGTTCTTCATCTTCATCGCGCAATTTCTTTCTCCAGCCGCGATTCCTCTCTTTCTCCATCGCATTTCCTTCCCCGATCGCCTCACAGACGCAGCCTCGTCGTCGCTGCCGGAGAATCTTGTCAGCCGCCAGCCTTTCCCGAGCCGGATCTTGCCTCCCCATTTTTCATCCAATTCCGACGGCAACAACTCGCCACAATCGCCGGCATCTGGAGCTAGTCATTGCCGTTGATCTCCACCGTGAGCAGGCGGTACCAGCCGATCGATGCCGCTGCTTGGTCGTCGGAGGTTACTTCGAGCGGGAGACCACCGAGTGTCGACCATCGTAGATCTCTTCTCTCTTCTTCCGCCTTTTCCGCTGTGAGTTCGATCTGTTGCTGCCCCATCGTCGGCGAACATCCCCTTTGTAGCTGAGTGTTCAGGTTAGCCACAATTAGATCTGTGGATCAATCGACAGATTGTTGATACAACTTTTATGTTTCTGATTTTTGGGTAAGTTGTTATTGATCAGTTGTGTGGACGATTGGGATTTCTGTGATTTTAGCGAAGCTATCATCGCAATTGGAGAGGTAAGGTTTCCCAATGTTGATCGGTGCCAAGTGTGTGTGGAAGAAGAAGTTGCAGAGTGTGTCCGATTGTGATTTGGGGAGTAATTATGTTGTTGTTGATTGATTGCAGTATTTGAAGCTAGGTTGAGAGGGAGGGTAAGCTACTGCTATAGCTTAACTTCAGAGTGTGATTCAATTGTTAACATTTGATTTTGGTGGAGAGATCAGCACGGTAAGATCTTGTTACCTTGTAGTTGATGGTAATTCTTTGGATTGTTCGTGGTGTTTTCTGTTGATATCGATGCAGTGGGACTGTGAGGGTAATAGATATTGTTTTGTGGATTGAGTTTGTAATGGTGATGTCGTAGGGATGAAATTTGATGGTTTTTGTTGTTTGTTCTGTTGTTGGGATGGAGCTGTCGTGGCTGTGAGTGTTGGTGTGTGTGTGTGTATGAATTGCTTGGTTGTGGTGATTTCGATTGATTGGTGGTGAGCTTGGGTTGTTCTGAGTATTGGGATTAGGTTTAGATGATTTGATATGGATGCTTATAGTATTTATAGTTGATGTTGTAACCGATTGTTGATTATTAGTGGTGAACGTAGTAGATGTATGTACTTGCTAATTAAATTTGGTGGGTATGTTCATGATGTTTTGGGTATCAAATTGGGTTAATCGGAGTTTCTACCTCGTAGACGAGGAAAGGATGTGAGTATAGGAACGATGTAGTGTTTAGTTCCTATGTGTGTGGGATACTTGTACTTAATCATTATTGCTATTATTGTACAGGTTTGGGATACGAAGCGGGTCCGCGGCCGTGAGGATTATTCGAGCTTCGTATCAGGTGGGTAATATCTACCTGGTCCGGTAGTTTTGATCAAATTCTAGTGCATGATCTTGGATTTATGTTTATACCTGTTTACCTTAAATCCACTCTTATTTAATCACATGCTTGTACTGCCTTGACCTTTGAGATATATACTCTGTTACTCATTGATTATCTAGCACGGATAGGAATTATAAACCCTATTATGTATTAGCTGATGGATGTTCAGTAAGTACAAGTGGTTAGGTTTATCTTTGTGACTTCAGATTGGGTTACTGTATTACATCACTAGGGTTAGGTGATGGTTGGGATTATGGAGTCGATTGTTATATCATATCCGTTTTAGTGGTGCATTTATGGTGGATCTAATTGTCTGTGCATAGATAAGTGTATGAGTGTCATTATGTAACCATGGACTAGAGGTCCTAGCGTGATGGTATATTCATTATGGATTGTGTGCCTTAGTATGGTTATATGGACGGTCGATGGTATCTCGCTACTGAATAGAGGTGTTAGCATGGTTGATTGTCAAGTGTGTATGACTCTGTGTAATAGAGAGAGTCTTATGGATTATAGTCCTTGCATGGTTGACTAAGTCTCCCCGTGAGTTAGGGAGTGTTGCGAGGATTTGTGTGTGAGCTATGCATCATTACACCCCTTGTGGTTGAGACGAGTCGTCAGTCATCTTGCCTCCCTGGCCACTCAGGGTAGTGGTTGTAGGGTTGAGGGCAGAGCATTGTGTGCGTGCCGTTCTCGGCCACTATGGATGGTGGTAGCTGGAGATGCGCACTTGGCCACTGTGCGGAGTGGTAGTTAGCGCACTCACCCACTATAGACAGTGGTCGTGTGATGTGCAGTTGTCCTGGGTGCGGTGCTCGTCTACTCATGGGTAGAAACGGAGCGGCTAGCAGCAGGGACCCCCGTGTGGGTAGCATATAGCTCTATGGCGGGCTAGCTACTGTTTCATACTACCCAACTCGGTCACTCGAGAGTGGTGGCGGCTAGAGTCGGGATAGTTGTCATGTCCTGCCACCTAGGCCACACTGGGGTCGTGGTAGCGAGTTGGGTGCGTAGGCATGACCATGCATATGCATTGCTGATATATATATATGTATGCATGTATTTGATATATGTTTTACATATGCCTGTGAGATGCTGCATTTGATTGAGCTATGATTGTTGCACATGTTTGTTCATCATGATACATGTCATTTACATTTTATTTACTGATATGTGTTGAGCATGATACATGCGTTGATTCAGACAGTTATATGCATTTGATTAGCATCATGTCATTGTGTGGTACAGACCGGATTGTTATTACAGGTGATCATATATTGTTCATATGTTGGAGTATTGGTCAGGTATGGGTTTGAGTTAGTATGTTATATGAGTTATGTGATGATCTAGCATCGTGTTATTCTGAAACCGTCAGGTACGTTGGTACATTACTTTATGTTCAGTTGATTAGTTTAGTATATACACTGAGTATGACTTTACTGTAGTTACTTGTTATTAGAGTTGGATAGAACTGTATGTCTATTGGACTCATGTTGTATACCTGTAGATCTTCACATGTATACTTGTAGATCTATCCTTATATGTTGTTCATGCACTTTCTATATATTACCCCTGAGTTTATACTCACCACCCCTGGACCCTGGCCTTCCTGTCGCCCAGATAATAGGTAGAAGATTTCTTGGACGTTCGGAGCTCCGTCAGCTGATCCCATCTCACACCGGACGAATGGATATGTTTTCCATGTTGTTGTAATCTTACGGATTGTTGGTTTGGGTTTTTCCCTGTATTGTTTCCGTATTTGTGATATACGGACATATTGTATGTATTTGGTTTTGATTCGATTTCTGTTATGATTCTTGTCGTGTCAAGTCACTCCGGAGTGCACAGTTGGTCTTTGTATCTTGTTGATTTGTTTGTATTGTTTCCGCTGTGTTTAGTATGTTTGATATGTTGATATCTGTGTATATCATATTGTTATTGTGGGCCTACGGGCCTTGTATTAACCCGATATGTTGCCACGTACAGGGGAGATGCCGTCCGTTTGCTTTTCGGCACGGCATACTCCCGGGGCGTGACAATTTTATTGGTATTAGAGCCCTAGGTTGCGAAGTCCATTTTCGGATTTTATTTCGTTCGGACATCGAGTTTTGCTTTACTCGGTTTTGGTTCGTGAGTTCTGGGATCTGACTGTTGCGGACATCTCCGAGCTACAAGGTTTAAGGTATGTTAATTGTTATTACATATCCTTCTATTGGTTATGCATTTAGTTGCTTATAACATGAATGACTTGTAGGATATTGGTTAGTATTCATAACCGTGGTTTGAGTTTGACCACGGGAATGATATGTTGAGGTTATTAGATATGTACCTGCTATCGAAAAGGTAATTACCTTTGAGAGCCGACTGATACCGAGTCGAAAAGCAGGAGTTAGGTTGTCACATCTATTGTGGAGATTAAGGATTTCGGTCCTAAGATTTTCACTAATTATGTTAGTCAGATCATTACCTATTGGGTAATGGACAAGCGAGTACACTATTGCTGATGCAGATAGTAGAGGATTAGTTTGGAGATATTCATAGAGATTTTTATCTCTGAGATGGTCGTTCTAGGTTGTATAACATTGGGAGTACTTTTGGAGTACTTGACTCGGGTTATACGAAGATAGTAGTGTTAGTTGAATACCATTATCCGGATTTTAGCTGGTACTTGGTGGAAGAGATAGGAAATAACCTTCGGGAAATAATGTATCACTTGGTCACAGTGCAGTGATGTTGTGAGATAGTATTTTCCCCCGTTATCTTCTTTGACTCATTGTCAGGGGATTCTTGGGCATCGAGTAGGGTGATCGTTTGATTACGAAGGTACCATGCAGAGTCGTTAGACTTGCGAAGGTTACGACTATTTAATAGCCCAAGAATGTGATTGGGTTGGTTTTGACCACCCAAGGGTTATCGGTTGACATCTTGATCATGATGTTTCGATCTCCTACCAGATCCTACCGGAAGTGTATAGACCGAGTCATGTGTATAGAAATGACTCCGTAGTAAGTGTTTTAAAGAGTTGGAGATTTGATAAGCAGATATTGCGAGTCAAATTATTGGAATTAGAAGTCTTCAAATGTTGGATAAAAAGGAGCAAGATTAAAGTCATGAGTCATGAGCTACTATTGGAGAGTTTTTCGATCATAGAAGACCGATTGCAGATTGTCAGTAGCTTCTCATGTTTATCAGTGAACTCAGAGGAAAGACTCCGAAGGGAGATTATGTGTGTGCAGTGCGGGTTACGACGAGACACAGAGTCAGATTATTCGATGGACCATTGTATCTGTTTCTACTATAAGCAGCCGGTATCTACGAGGAGAGTATGTATTTTGAAGACTCAGTTGAAGACTATGGATGATGCTTTCGAGCGGACGATCCACAACCTCGAAAGCCGAGATTATTACAGAAGATTAGGTTATCACATCAGCAGCGATCTACTACCCCAGATATAGTTGGAGTTCTTTGATACTTTTATCCGGAAGAAGTAAGTTACTCAGCAGTATCAGCCGAAGACATCTCAGAAGACTCAGACGTTCAGACAACAATTGTTACCTTCCCAGACGACAACAACTGTTACCTTCCCAGACGACAACAACTGTTACCTTCCCAGACGTGGTTATGCTTTATGCAAAGGAGAGATTTACGATGATGGTCGTATCTACACAGTATTCTCCAGTTGCAGCTATACCTTTCACAGAGTTGGATCGTGCTACGATGTTGGCAGTTCTTCAGTATTTTACAGCCAGATGTGTACCCTTGTTAGTACAACAGTGTTTACCATCTTCATTGCAGTTGTTTCAGTTGTACCTCTGTTCCAGCAGTTGATTTCAGTTCCTCCATGATAGTCTTGGCATCTACATGAGCTCAGCCGTCCAGAACAGATGTTGGACAAGTTTACATGATTACTCGAGAAGAAGTATAGAAGACCGAAGGATCGGTCCTTCGGGGTATTACTTTAGATTATCCTATTTGCGGATATATCGAGAGATACTAGTAATTTACAGGTATCTTTGTCTAGAACATTCTTGGATAGGGTTCGAAGGGTTCCTATCGACTTGTGGGTTGGTGATTTTCTCTACCGTCAGGTGAGATATTGATCAACAATCAAGAAGTCAAGGGATACCCTTAACCTTTGCTAGTCATACCTCCACTATAGACATATCCTTACGGATAGTTGGATTGATGGAGCGTTGGTATACTAGGACTCTCGGATGTACGAATAATTCGAGAGTATTCGGATATAGTTTCGGATGAACTCTCGGGCTTGCCACTGCATGAGCAAGTAGAGTAAGCGATTGAGGTGATTTCGGGAATAGTCCTGATATTGGGGACCTCATACCGGGAGATGATTTTATGGGTATCAGTGTTGCTAAACACTATGGGAGATTTATCTGCCTCAGTGTTTCTTCTTCAGAAGACTTGTAACTCTTTGTTAGAAGAGAGTCAGACTCTGAGTCTATGCATCGATTATCGATGATTGGAATGCAGTAGTTGTTGTGAATGAATATCCTTCGTTGTGGATAGATGATTGGTTTAGATCAGCTAAATGACACCTGTGTATATCCTAAGGTTGGCCTACGACTAGAGGTTTGATATTGTAGTGACTTAGTGTCATACAATCATCATTGTCGGTGTGATGATTGAGCTATCATTAGCATAGAGTAAAAGGATGCAGGTGTATAGAGCTGATTGATAATGTTGTTAGACTTATAGACGATTTAATCATTCGTGAATTTGAGGAATCAAGTACACTTGGAGTATTTGAGACCGATTGTCATAATATCTGTGGAGGATATATTTATTGATATATTCTCAATCTTAGGGGAAATTGTGGTGTTCCTAGATTGATTTGGTATTTACCAGAGATGAGAATAGGATGTTCTAGCGATACTATATCGTCAACTTGTTGGACTAAGAAGGTGATGGGAATCAACTGGTCGGAAGTGTGTGAAGTTAGGTTTCAGGGCCTAGAAGGTGACTGACTTTTGGGTCAGTGTTAGTTAATCTGTCCGATATGGATGGAAGGGTATTATACGCAGATGCATCGTTTCAGGGATTGGAGTGATTCCGATGCAGTGGTATGAGACGTGTTTTATGCTTACGTCAGTTGAGGAACTGCGAGATAAGTTGTCATATATATGACGTGGAGCTTAGCAGTTATTATCCTGAGTAGTAGATGTATAGAGCAGGAGTGCTCAGGGAGTTTTGGCTAGCTACTGGGTAGCTGCTATAGGGTTGTTAGAGCACGGATAGATACAACTGGGGAGATGGGTCATTGCTGTCTTCCAGTCACTTATAGTGTTGTGTGACAGAGTGAAATTTTGGACATTAGATTAATTTCTCTTGTGAGAATAAATCTCTGTCTTTGGGAAGGGTAGTAGTTCCCAGAGTTGCATTCGATTTAGGAAGAGTTGTTTCAGGAAACTCTTCATTCGAGAGTGATGATTTATTCAGAGTATATCCGAAAATAGTGAGTAGTGAGACGTTCCAGTGGGTGGAACGAGGTGGGGGACATGGATGATTTCGTAGTTTGATGTTGGGTATGCCAACAAGCAAAGGGGAATATTGTGATCGGTAGGGTTTTGTACCGTGATGAAGCGGGAGCCTAGTGCGTTAGATTGTGTTGGGAGATTATCTAGAATTCGGAAATGACTTGATAGGATTTGGGTAATCGATGATCGATTAGCTAGGTTCGCTCATTTTTTTCTGAGCCGTAAGATGGATTTCGTTGGATCATTTGACGGAATGATATCCATGGAGTATCCTTGAGTATCATTTTCTGATAGTGATTCATGATTCACCTTACGATTCTGACAAAGTTTCCCATCGGTTATGGGTATAGAGCTCCATTATGGTACAGTTATTTACCTTTTAATAGGTCGGTTGAGAGTGTATATATGAGCTAGAAAATAATATTCGAGCTCAGTACCCCGCTTAGTCACTTGAAGTGTGACTTTGCTCCGGATACTTGAGATGATTATTGTGACATCTCGCTTGTACATGAGTCGGAAATTTGGGGACCAAATTTTTATAAGTGGGGGAGAATATTAAAATATGTAAAAAATAAAAAATAAAAAAAAATAATTAACCCGTAATTAATTGGGATTAATTAAGGGATTAATTAGGCTTAATTAGTGGGCTGAAATTGGGCTGAAATGAAATTGGGCTGAGATGGGCTTGGGCTGAAAATGGGTTTGGGCTGAATTGGAATTGGATTTGGATTGAACTCGGATTAGATTTGATTTGGGTCAAGTGGCTGAACCAGCTGGGCTGAACCCAATCGGATTGGGCTTAAAGTTGGCTGGGTTAACCGGATCTGTTGAACGGCTTTTAAAAGCCACCGAACAAATCGAGCAACCCATTTCCTTTCACGATTTCTCCACGCTGTTCTTCATCTTCATCGTGCGATTTCTTTCTCCAGCCGCGATTCCTCTCTTTCTCCATCGCGTTTCCTTCCCCGATCGCCTCACCGCAAATTGACCTCGTGCCGTCTCGAGCATCTTTACGCCACCTTTCCCGAGCCGGATCTCGCCTCCCCAATTTTCATCCAATTCCGACGGCAACAATTCGCCACAATCACCGGCATCTGGAGCTAGTCATTGCCGTTGATCTCCACCGTGAGCAGGCGATACCAGCCGATCGATGCCGCTGCTTGGTCGTCGGAGGTTACTTCGAGCGGGAGACCACCGAGTGTCGACCATCGTAGATCTCTTCTCTCTTCTTCCGCCTTTTTCGCTGTGAGTTCGATCTGTTGCTGCCCCATCGCGTGAACATCCCTTTACCGAAAGTGTTCAGGTTAGCCACAATTAGATCTGTGGATCAATCGACAGATTGTTGATACAACTTTTATGTTTCTGATTTTTGGGTAAGTTGTTATTGATCAGTTGTGTGGACGATTGGGATTTCGGTGATTTTAACGAAGCTATCATCGCAATTGGAGAGGTAAGGTTTCCCAATGTTGATCGGTGCCAAGTGTGTGTGGAAGAAGAAGTTGCAGAGTGTGTCCGATTGTGATTTGGGGAGTAATTATGTTGTTGTTGATTGATTGCAGTATTTGAAGCTAGGTTGAGAGGGAGGGTAAGCTACTGCTATAGCTTAACTTCAGAGTGTGATTCAATTGTTAACATTTGATTTTGGTGGAGAGATCAGCACGGTAAGATCTTGTTACCTTGTAGTTCAGTGGTAATTGTTGCATTGTTCGTGGTGTTTTCTGTTGATATCGATGCAGTGGGACTGTGAGGGTAATAGATATTGTCTTGTCGATTGAGTTTGTAATGGTGATGTCGTAGGGATGAAATTTGATGGTTTTTGTTGTTTGTTCTGTTGTTGGGATGGAGCTGTCGTGGTTGTGAGTGTTGGTGTGTGTGTGTGTATGAATTGCTTGGTTGTGGTGATTTCGATTGATTGGTGGTGAGCTTGGGTTGTTCTGAGTATTGGGATTAGGTTTAGATGATTTGATATGGATGCTTATAGTATTTATAGTTGATGTTGTAACCGATTGTTGATTATTAGTGGTGAACGTAGTAGATGTATGTACTTGCTAATTAAATTTGGTGGGTATGTTCATGATGTTTTGGGTATCAAATTGGGTTAATCGGAGTTTCTACCTCGTAGACGAGGAAAGGATGTGAGTATAGGAATGATGTAGTGTTTAGTTCCTATGTGTGTGGGATACTTGTACTTAATCATTATTGCTATTATTGTACAGGTTTGGGATACGAAGCGGGTCCGCGGCCGTGAGGATTATTCGAGCTTCGTATCAGGTGGGTAATATCTACCTGGTCCGGTAGTTTTGATCAAATTCTAGTGCATGATCTTGGATTTATGTTTATACCTGTTTACCTTAAATCCACTCTTATTTAATCACATGCTTGTACTGCCTTGACCTTTGAGATATATACTCTGTTACTCATTGATTATCTAGCACGGATAGGAATTATAAACCCTATTATGTATTAGATGATGGATGTTCAGTAAGTACAAGTGGTTAGGTTTATCTTTGTGACTTCAGATTGGGTTACTGTATTACATCACTAGGGTTGGGTGATGGTTGGGATTATGGAGTTGATTGTTATATCATATCCGTTTTAGTGGTGCATTTATGGTGGATCTAGTTGTCTGTGCATAGATAAGTGTATGAGTGTCAGTATGTAACCATGGACTAGAGGTCCTAGCGTGATGGTATATTCATTATGGAATGTGTGCCTGAGTATGGTTATATGGACGGTCGATGGTATCTCGCTACTGACTAGAGGTCTTAGCATGGTTGACTTTCAGGTGTGTATGACTCTGTGTGATAGAGAGAGTCTTATGGATTATAGTCCTTGCATGGTTGACAAAGTCTCCCCGTGAGTTAGGGAGTGTTGCGAGGATTTGTGTGTGAGCTATGCATCATTACATTTCATGCATGCTGACGACTGGGTCTGCCTTGTGGTTGAGACGAGTCGTCAGTCATCCTGCCTCCCCGTCCACTTAGGGTAGTGGTTGTAGGGTTGAGGGCAGAGCATTGTGTGCGTGCCGTTCTCGGCCACTATGGATGGTGGTAGCTGGAGATGCGCACTTGGCCACTGTACGGAGTGGTAGTTAACGCACTCACCCACTATAGACAGTGGTCGTGTGATGTGCAGTTGTCCTGGGTGTGGTGCTCGTCTACTCATGGGTAGAGACGGAGCGGCTAGCAACAGGGACCCCCGTGTGGGTAGCATATAGCTCTATGGCGGGCTAGCTACTGTTTCATACTACCCAACTCGGTCACTCGAGAGTGGTGGCGGCTGGAGTCGGGATAATTGTCATGTCGTGCCACCTAGGCCACACTGGGGTCGTGGTAGCGAGTTGGGTGCGCAGGCATGACCATGCATATGCATTGCTGATATATATATATGTATGCATGTATTTGATATATGTTTTACATATGCCTGTGAGATCGTGATTTGATCGAGCTATGATTGCTGCACATGCTTGTTCATCATGATACATGTCATTTACATTTTATTTATCGCTATGTGTTGAGTATGATACATGCTGATTCGCATTATATGCATTTGATTAGCATCATGTCATTGTGTGGTACGGACCGGATTGTTATTACAGGTGATCATATATTGTTCATATGTTGGAGTATTGGTCAGGTATGGGATTGAGTTAGTACGTTATATGAGTTATGTTATTGTAAATCTGCTCGTGATGATCTAGCATCCGTGTTCTGCATCGCCGTGCACGTTGGTACATTACTTTATGTTCAGTTGATTATTTTAGTATATACACTGAGTATGACTTTACTGTAGTTACTTGTTATTAGAGTTGGATAGAACTGTATGTCTATTGGACTCATGCTGTATACCTGTAGATCTTCACATGTATACTTGTAGATCTATCCTTATATGTTGTTCATGCACTTTCTATATATTACCCCTGAGTTTATACTCACCACCGACTGACCCGGGCTTCCGCCGCCAGATAATGGTAGAAGATTCCTTGACATTCTGAGTCACCGATCCCATCTCACACCGGATGAATGGATATGTTTTCTGTGTTGTTGTAACCTTACGGATTGTTGGTTTGGGTTTTTCCCTGTATTGTTTCCGTATTTGTGATATATGGACATATTGTATGTATTTGGTTTTGATTCGATTTCTGTTATGATTCTTGTCGTGTCAAGTCACTCCGGATTACAAAGTTGGTCTTTGTATCTTGTTGATTTGTTTGTATTGTTTCCGCTGTGTTTAGTATGTTTGATATGTTGATATCTGTGTATATCATATTGTTATTGTGGGCCTACGGGCCTTGTATTAACCCGATATGTTTCCACGTACAGGGGAGATGCCGTCCGTTTGCTTTTCGGCACGGCATACTCCCGGGGCGTGACAGCCTGTGCTTGAGCACTCTGACGAGAAAACCCCTCTACCGCCAGGAGTTCTATCAGAAGCTCCGCCAACGAATACAACCTTTTATTCATATTGTAGTTCAGGTGAAATTGCTCAAAACTCCTAGGTAGAGACTGGAGAATGATATCGACCTAGGTTTCCCCATTGATCTCAGCTCCAAGGACTTCCAGCTCATTCAAATGAGTCATCATCTTGAGAACATGATCCCTCATGGGTGTTCCCTCGATCATGGTGGTCGTCATTAAGTTCCTCATGGCTTCCTGCCTAGCAACCCGATTCTGGTGTCCGAAAAGCTCCTTGAGATTGAGCATCATGTCATAAGCGGTGGGCATGGCTTGATGCTGATGTTGCAATACATGTGACATAGAAGCCAAAATGTAACACTGCGCTATCTCATCAACCTTTATCCACTTCTTATAACTCTCCTTCTCCTTTTCCCCAGAATCATCCGCAGGCTTAGGAGGACACTCTTCGAAGAGTACATACTTGTACTCCTCAGCAGTCAAGACAATATCAAGATTCCTTTTTTAATCAACATAATTGGGTCCAGTAAGTTTATTCTCTTTTAGTATCACAGCAAGAAGGTTGAAAGTCATTTTTGAAAAACCTAAGAATCACATAGATCAAAATATTAGATTTCAAAAAATTATTGATTCCTCAAACAATAAAATTTTAAAATTAACCAACACCTCAAAATACCGAGAATATCGTATGCCACGATCGTGTGGACGTATACGAATTCTACATTTGTAAGAGGAGGTTTTACCCATTAATTTTACTATCTTGTCAACCTAACTTTTTGACAAATAAAATTAATAGTTGATTCCTCTTCGACCCTACAAATAAAAGCAGTGACTCTGATGGGAAGGATACTTCTATTTGCATCTAAGTGTGCACCATTACTTGGTACCAAGGCAATTATCTCGGGTTATGTGCCTTTCGATGGGGAAGTACACATGCTTCTAAATAATTTCCTTTAACCATATTCAACCCTGTGATCCACAAAACAAACTCATCCGATGGGGAGGAAGGCACTCAGAGCCGACGCGCAAGTTTGTTTGCATCACATGTCAAATCATAATGGAGGTCATGGGAATTTATAAAAAAATATCCCTCTCCCACTTAGTAATTTAAAATTGAGGAATTTTCCTAGCACGCGACATGCATATCAAACAAGAAGCAATAAATATGAAAAAAAATATTTTCCAACTATTATGACTTTTGTTCTCCAATATGCCTCCCGTCGTATCGTCATCTCGTCCGCTCCTCCCTACGTAATGTACAAGCCATCCGAAGATCCGAGCCGAGAAAAATTATTTTAATTTACATCCATCGATCCAACACTCCACGAAGGAGTGTACATGAAATCTAGATCGAAAGTAAACTAAAATAAAAGAGTGGCTAAACAATACCGTACTTAATTACAAAAATTAAATACTAGCCTCGTCAACCCCGAGGATTCAAATAATAATACAATTACACACATCCAATCACATACACACACATATGACCATAATAGTTGGATCTTATGCCTGCAACCAAAAAGATAGCCTACGCACATTCTACTATCATCCGACACATACAATATATGATAAGTGCATAAAAGTAACCGAATCCTAAACACACAAAACCGGAAATTGTGGCTCTGATACCACTTGAAGGTCGAAGCTTCGCTTCTCACTTCATCTTGGTCGCTTGTGCAAGGCAATCCCATCTATGTCCCTGGATTAAAAAAATTAATCCTTGTCGAAGAGGGATTACCCAAGCAATCGATCCATCGTCGTGCTATTCGATTAGAGTGGTCACATGAACAAACTTGTTGCTCAAGCAACCTACCTCTTTTCTTCAATTAGCCGCGGAATAGACGATGTACGGATCGCCAATTTTTGTGTTTATCTTTGGGGTCCATGTAAATTAGCCACATGCAATTACATACATCATATAAAGAAACAAAAGGAAACCAAAACAAGAATTATACATCTTGTTTACCTCTTGGTCTTCTATCGTATGTCCTATCCTCCTCTTAGACGTTGTGTGGGCAACGATCCTCCAAGAGATGAAGCCTCCTAGATAACGTATCTTTCTTTCCTTATTCGCTCCGAACAAAGGAAGATAATAAGCTCCCTTCTTCTCCTATCTAGTTCTGGACACAATCCCTTTGGAGAAAGATCAAGCCACCTTCTCCTCTTTGTTGTTGTCGCCGGCCACCTAGGAGAGGGAGAAGGAATAATGGGTGCCGGCCAAGAGCTCCAAAGGAAGAACCTTCACCCTTGTTGCCGCCGGCCAAGGAGAAGAATAGGAGGAGGTATAGGTGTCGGCCAAAGCAAGGAGGAAGAAGATGGGCAGCGGCTACCAATTAGCAAGAGAAGGAAACGAACCCTAATCATTCCAAAGATTGTCGCCCAAGCCTTTTCCCAAACCCTAGCCGCCCAACCCAAAAACCCTAATCTCTAAGTCTATCTTGCCGCCCACTCCTAAGCCTTATTTATAGAGTTAGGCTTAAGCCTCCTTTCAATCTCCACCATTGGATCTAGAGATTTAATCTCCACCGTCGGATCCAGAGATTTAATCTCCACCAACGGATCTAGGCTTTCATGAGGTTTTTAATAGGCTACAATAGGGACCATGAGGAGGAGTTGGATCTTGGCCACCCAATGGATCTAGCCCACATAAAGTCCGATCCATTAATGATAATCCATTCCACTAGAGGATTATCATTGATCTATCTCACCAACCCCCATAAATAAATATGGGCTCCATATATTAATTGTACAAATATCTCCCCGTGTTTAAGATCTCGAATGTCAATCAATTAATTAATTTACTGACAATTAATTAATCAACATCTAACTCCATGAGTAGTACCACTCAACCTGATCATCATGCGGGACCAAGTCCACCTGTAGGGTTTACATGATCCTTATGAGCTCCTCAAGGGGACATCATCATCCTAATATATAGGACACGGTTTCCTCCTATAATCAATGACACACCATGTAAATAATATCATTTCCTAACTTACCGAGCCTATCAATTTAATCTATAAATCTTGCCCATTGGTAAATCAAAGAAATAAATACTAAGTACATGTGCCCGTTATTATATTAGGATTAAGAGCATGTACACCATAATATCCGAGGTTCGATTCAATTATGTAGTCAGTAATAAATTGAATCACCTCTAAGTCGGTCATGCTTAATACACACAAAGTGTACTAGTGTAATTCTATGGTCAAGACAAACCAATACCAAATTACACTACTACCATACCAATGGTTTGTCCAAAATCATCTCGGTTGTGAGTCTCTACTTATACTCTACAAGGAACTGATAACA
This sequence comes from Wurfbainia villosa, assembly GCA_025175895.1. Classification (NCBI taxonomy): domain Eukaryota; kingdom Viridiplantae; phylum Streptophyta; class Magnoliopsida; order Zingiberales; family Zingiberaceae; genus Wurfbainia; species Wurfbainia villosa. The sequence goes on along the minus strand of CM045986.1, from coordinate 58,527,376 downwards.
TGATTTCCTGTGTGACACTACACATCATGTTATCTACTATTTAATGTATCAGACAATATGCATAACCATAAATATGCAAACAATGATCATGTTATTCTTATTTCAAAAATAAAGATGTTCATAAAAAAGATAGACTTTTTAGTATACATCCCAACAATAGCTTAAGTCCTACTCAATCTGAATTTGACTTTAGTCTAACTCGAGTCAGATTCATTGGGTATACCTTGAGTCCTATTCAATCCAAATATGACTTGAGTCTAACTCGAGTCAGATTCATTGGGTATACCTTGAGTCCCACTCATTGTGTCTAATCTACATTAGACTCAGCTCGATGGCCCAATGACTCATCACATGAGCCATCTCCAACTCACATGTCCTAAGTGTATGACCCAATAGGTTCTCGTAATGTTGGCAATGTTTCTAAAACTCTTTTAGAGACGTAAGCAATAAGCGGCATCTAGCAATACATCATTGCTACCCAAGTGACAAGAATGTCGAGATCCGACATAACTTTTCCATGACTACTATCGTGTATGACTTAGTCTTTCTATCCTTGATATTTAGATTGATCAATGAGGCATGGACTGTGTCATCCTCTTATCAATCGAGAGTTTCTTGATCTCCAAGTAGACTACTCAATCAAATAAGTTCAATATCTCATATTGACTTATTCAAGCATGGCCATGCATTTTAGCAGTCCTACTCTATCAAGGGGCCCATAGATATCACTTTCGTTATATGGAAGGGATAGATCCTATCTACATCACTCACATCCCTCCGCATAACTTATTGGATACCCAGTGATTGCCTTTATAGTCACCCTGTTACAGGTGACGTTTGACGAAGCCAAAGTATACAACTCATTATGTAGGGAATCGTAGTGACTTCAAGTCTAGGGATTATTCATACCAATAGTCACATGAGAATGTTTATGACACTCATATAATGATCCATGAAACATTCTCATGACGAGTCAATTTATTACATAGTCTCTAATATGTACCCATGTGTCAACTTGATATCACATATCCATGACTTGTGAGATTAAGTCATCAATTGACCTACATGCTAGTCTCTGTGCATTAATATTGTCCTTGCATATTAATACTCAACTAGGAATAGTTAAGAGTAGTGTTATATATATATGTCTACAGAGTCTCACTATCAATTCAACCAATTGATATGTTGTAAACCTGAACCTACTATTCAAGAACACTATTATATTATCTATATAGCACAGATAAGAAATAATATAATAAGCAAACCTTGCATGTTATTAATGAAATATGATACATATAATCCCTAATCAATCATCTCATGATTGACACTAAGGCCAGACACTAACCAACCTTTGTTGATATGGAGCCTGATTCATGACCATAGCTCTAACCCTTGGATGAACTCTCATGATCCTCTGTAACTCAGAATCTAACTATTGACAATCCTAAGTATTGTGTCCATATTCCTGATGATAAGAACAGAAAGTAGGAGCAGGTGGCTTTCGAGACCCTCGAGCAGCTCCCACTGGTCTTCTCTATAATTTTTTTACCATACAAATGTTCATAGTCAACTCTTTAGAAATCCGCAATTACGAGGCATATGAAGGTCTTTCTCCTAATCGATGAGCAGGTCTTACCCATTCATCTCACCACTCAGACATCTCTAACGCCTTATATTCCCTAGACTCCTGCCTAGATTTTTAAGCCTCCTCCATATTAATAAACTTTTTAGCTCTAGACAATAAAACATCAAAATCGATAGGTGGCTTCTTGGCAAGAGACCGAAAAAAATCTCCTTCCTTTAACCACTGAGTAAATACTCCTACTACCATTTTGGCCTCTATTGTAGGAATTCCTCATGTAGCTTGCATAAATCACAGCATATATTGTCGCAAAGTCTCTTGACTCCTTTATTTAATATTAAAAAGACTCAAAGGTGGAGGAGGATACTGCTTGGAACTAGAAAAATATCTTAAAAATAATGCGGAGAAATCCCTAAATGAAGTAATTCTTTAGGGTTTTAAAGTGTCAAACCATTGTTGTGCAAGTCCCACTAAAGTAGTAAGGAAAACTAGGCATTTAACTCCCTCAGTATACCGATGTAACAAAGTTGCATTTTTAAATCTACCCATATGATCTTTGGGATCAGAAGAGCCTTTATACTTAGGAATATGAGGAATCCAAAAATGTCGAGGTAAATCTTCATTCAAAATGCTTTCGATAAAAGGTTTCTACTGCTCATTGCCTCTTGAAGTATGGTCTCCCATAAAAAGAAATCCCCCACCAAACTGCTCCTTCATTTGAGGAGCTACATATTCCTCCTTCCCTTTTGAGCACTCACAACAATGACTTGATCTACCCTTTCACCCAAATATCTTAGCTGGAACTTCTTTAGAAACATCCCCAGATGTGTCATCTTCTTTCACTTCTCTAGGTGCAGCTCATTGTGAGATCAGATCCATTAAAGTGGCCACTACTTGTATAAGATCTTCCTTCAGCATAGATCCTTGCCTCTTTCTACTAGTACCCCCTCGAAATGCACTAGACATATATTTCTCCGCTTCCATGGGCTCCTTCATCATTCTTCTAGTACTCACCATCGCAGCTTTTTGTTCAAGTTCCCATAGAAGATACCAATTTGATGGTGCTCTCTTCTTCATCACACTCGGATCCCTTCCCCTTCCTTAGGAATCCCTATTGGAACCTTTGATCTGATGGATCGAAGAAACAGGCTAGAGGGGGGTGAATAGCTTACGAGAAATCCTTTTCTTTTTCGTCGAAAACACAAGTTGCACAGCGGAAAGTAAAGGCAAAAACAAAAATGACACGCGTTGTTTTTACTTGGTTCACAACCAAAAGGTTGCTAATCCAAGACCCCACAATCCTAGACCACTTTCGATGGGGCAATCCACTAACAAGAGTCTCTTCCTCGTTGGTGGTAAGAGACGACAAATATAAATAAAAGATAGAGGAAGAGGCAACAAACCTACTTCTCCTCTTAGCAACGAAAACACAAGTAAACATGACAATTGAAAAAAATTACCGACTAAAGATTTGGAAACTTGGCATAATGTCAGTGTTACTGTCACGCCCGCTCTTTCCAAGGGTCTGGAGGGGCGGCGCGTGACGCGACCGTACATACATACATTACAGCGGAAGACTACACATATCGTACTTCTTACAGCGGAAGACTTTAGCCTTATATTTTTTTTTAAACATAAACATGCATCGTCATTTCATAGATACTTCTTCTTAACATAGCGCATGCATCATTATTTCATAAATACTTAGTGCTTAGTTCAAGTCCATAAACTAAATCATCTTAGGGAAAACATGCATAAATAACATAACATATCTCCTCCACCATGCCACTACCACACACACTTTGCCCCTCCTGCTGCTCCCTTTAGTTTAGCCACCCTTTACCCTTATCTGCAGTATAAGGGAACATAAACTATAAGCACATAGGCTTAGTAAGATCCTGTCCTACTCACAAAAACCATACGTAATCACAACATGTAAACATACAAAGACATAAGCAGGCGTAACTTGAATATAACATCGTAGAACATAAGCAGGCATAAGATAAACATAACATCATAGACATAAGCAAGCATAACATGAATATAACATCATAGACATAAGCAAACATAACATAAACATAGCATAATAGACATAAGCAAGCATACCATGTAAATGTTAGTAATATATGAGAGATGTCCTAAGGCAATCGCCTTATGTATGAACCATTTATATGATAAATGAAGATTCAATATTTGAGTATACATGTTTTCATGTATTTTATTGGATCTTAAACTCATTTACTGAATGTCCACGATACGATTCATAGCATGAGAGAATTTGTGATTGGATCACAACTAGTGAGTATCTCTACATGTGTAATTGTGATGTATCAGAATTATCCCTAGTCGATGAATTGATGGATTTGGACACCATCAATTCTGTCGAGACTAGCACGAGGTATACTCCTTGGTGTATTCAAGCAGCTGATTCTCACTGGCTGGAGACATTGTGATGTCCGAAGTTGATCGTGGATGCTAGTTATGGTAACTAGTTCATTAGAGTGACCAGCCGTAAGACTTCATATGGTTCTCTGCATATATAGATATGTCAATGAAGTTCTTACTGTAGCTTAAGTGCGATGTTCCTTTGACTTGCAGTATTCAAGTCATCTTGATCATGGAAACTTATGCTTTGACATCTTAAGCAAGCATCTCTAAGGAGATGTGGACCCGAGATGATTGGGTATAAGTCGAAGTGATCGAAGGTGTTTGAATAGCCTATAAAGGATTCACCACTCCTTGCAAAGAGATGTATACCCATGGCCTCTCGTCGGATTGTTACTAAAGTCTTTGGCCAAAGCATTACATGTTTAGAGTAAGGTACTCTTCGATACATGTGAAGTAACTAGAATCCGTAGGACGAGGAAATGATACTTGGGCTAGGTGTGACGTAGTCAGCCTAGTGGGGACTGACACTATAGACCATGTCCTGAACCAAGTGGGTATAAGATGAGTGAAGGGAATGGGGCACGATTCATTCGAGCTGCTGAAGGGTTTCAGAAATAGTTCTGGATCAACCGTTGATCTTTTCGGTTAATTGGGGATCATGATGTACTACTAGGTGCCACTCATGATCGTTCTATAATTAATGATTAATTATAGACGGCCAGCATAAACCGAGAACCTATTTGGTCACATGCACAACGAGCGTAATCTGAAGGATTTAAAACGAGCTTGAGAATGAGATTCTCAGACCGAGAGAAACTAGGTTTGGTTGGACCAAACATGGAGCGAGCATGAAATCGTTTCAGTCGCAATGGAAGCATGGATGGGCTGTGTCTTATGAAGACATAATGGATGAACCAAATTGGTTTGGTTCTAATACAATGGAGGAGAATAAACCAAAGGGTTTGGTTTATTTTAAACGAATCAACCAAAAGTTGGTTCGGTTCGTTTTAACTTAAAATAAACCATCATGGTTTGGTTTATTTTAACTTATATTAATGGAGCGGGTTAACGGGTCTTATGGTTATGATCCAATAACCATTAAGAGAATTAGTTCTCTATAAAAGAGGGCTTAAGGTGTTGTTAAGCCCTAATCCAAAAACCCTAACCTAGTTTGTACCGCCCACCTCTCCCTCCTCTCCTTGGTGATTCGGCGCCAACCCTCCTCCTTGCCGCCGCCCACCTTGAAGCTCCTTGGCCGGCGTCCAGAAGGTGCTGACCTTCACTCTTGTCGGCGTCGAGCTGTTTCAAGAGGAGCTCCGGTGATCTCCATTGGGTTTGGCATCAAGGTGAGCTTCATGCTACCTTTTTGGCCGGACCTAATTCCTCCACCAAAGCTGTCCAGTTTTCTGGACAGCTTATTTCCCTCTCGTCGGAGCGTCGTATGGACAACGGTTGGAGCTCCGACAGCACCTAAATTATCGGGGATTCGATCTCCGGTAATCCTCATAGGTGGAGGACAAAGGATTCATCAAACGGTTGACGAATACCTCTCCGGAGAAGCGAGTTTTGAGGACTCGTCTTTGGATTCGGATCGTGATCCTCTCTCGATCATGTCGTCTTCAACACGAGGCTAGTAACCCGTACGAAGACGAAGCTTGTGACTTTGTGAAGTCATCCCAAAGATACTCGGCGCGGATACGGATAGAGACGATTCTAGCGAGGATCGTTCCGGTTGATGCCGTTCCCGCTACACGTGATACGAAAGGTATACGTAGTTAAATTTCCTTTTATTGCAAAATTTAAATTTACTATTATGTCTACACATGTTGTACTATGCATGCGTGTGATGTATGTGTTGTAATAAATGTAGATTTATTATTTTTTATTTCTTTCGCTGTGCACATGTTTGTGAAACATGTTCGAACACACACTCGCCGCGGTGCCGGAAACTCAACAGTGGTATCACAGCCCAGGTTGTGTTTCGACATAATCGTAAAATGGTTTTGCAATATTCATAATGATATTTCTAGAATTTTTCTACTTTTGGAAAGTTAGAAGTATTTATGGAATTTTTTCAATTTTGAAAAGTCTAGAAGTATTTATGGAAATCTTCCACTTTTGGAAAGTTGGAAGTATTTATGGGAATTGATATTTTTCATAAATAAAATATTTGATTAGATTTTGAAATTTGTTTCCTAATTTAATCTTAATTTGATTTGGGAAATCAAATCTTAAAATATTTTATTTCCATAAGTAGCTTTGATGATTTAAGAAATTGGTTTCCTAAATTGACTTTCCTTAATCAACTATTTCCACAAATAAAATATGTGATTGTATTTGAAAATTTTTTTCTTAATTTAAACATGATTTGATTTATAGAATCAAATCTTAAACATATTTTATTTCCATAAATAGTTATGACATATAAGGAAATTATGTACATGACATAATTGTATGTCATGTAATTGCATTAGATGCATATCATAATGTCTTGCGTGTCGTGACATGTAGATGTATGTCATGTAAGCCATGCTATGTAGATAATAGTTATTTTCATGCAAAGAGGATGAGACAAAAAAACCCTTACTCAATATTAAAGCCTACACCTTCCATTAATATGGTTAGAACCAGAGTTCCGTTTCTTGTTTGGGTTGTTGGACTCTCTCCAAGACCGGCTTGAACCCGAACATGTTTAAACCATGGAATAGTTTAATACTAATATGGTAAGAGTCAGAGGTCAATCGTTAGCTTTGGTTGTTGGACTCTCTCCAAGCTGGGCTAATTGGTTGAATGCGCTCTAACCATATTAAAACTATTTCTCGATTAATGGGTTGGCTTTAACCTGGAGCATCGGCTTGTTGGACTCTCTCCAAGGTCGATGTAAAGGGAGGTGAAGTTGGGTGCTATGCATATGATGCATACTTGTTAATGTGTTAACAACCCGATGTATGTGTGAACATTCCATAAGTTGATAGCACATTGTGATAGTTGCATATACGTGATATGCAATCGGTATAGTTGATACCTACCGTCGTAGTTATGGATGACTTGTTGGACTCTCTCCAAGGTTGTTCATATCTATGATGGATATCAGCCCATTCGAAGATGGACCTACGATCTCCCGAAGTGATTTTGGGGTTTTTGAAATTCGAAAAATGAATGGGATTTATAAATGTATATTGATGCATTTTAAAATCATCTTTCTCATATATGCTCGTTTTGTATTTCTAAGATTGATCATGATGTCTTTGAATTTGCATTCCATTTTGGATTCGAATAAATTGACTGGGTCGAACTTCTTGGACTGGCTTAGAAACTTGAGAATTGTTCTCAAGGTTGAAAAGCATGCAAATATCCTCGAAGCGCCTCTTCCCGCTCGTCCTAGTGACAATGCAACTTTGGACCAATTGTTGGCCTATCAGAAACATGTGAGTGATTCTAAACAAATGAGTTGCATCATGCTAGCCATGATGAAACCCAAGCTACGGAAGTAGCATGAGCATATGGATGCTCATATCGTAGTCCTTCATCTTTATGATTTGTTTGATAAGCAAGTGAGATTCGAAAGGTTCGAAGTCTCCAAGCTCCTCTTCACCTCTGAGATGCAAGAACGTTCATCTGTGGTACTGCTCAACATGATGAAGACTGTGGAGCCTTCTGAGAAGCATGAGCAGGGGACGGTGCTGTTAGTTGATTCCTCGAAGAAAGGTTCTAAGAGGAAGTCAAAGGAACAGCAGAAGGGAAAGAAGAGAACGGCTAAGAAGGTAGAACTAGCACAAAAGGAAACTTGCCATCATTATGGCAAGGAGAGCCATTTGCGAAGAAAGTGCAAGATTTATCTTGAGTTTGTGAAGAAGAATAAGGCATCAGATGCCCCATCTTCTTCAGATATCTTCGTTATTGATTGTCATTCTATTTCCTCAAACACTTGGGTATTGCATAGTGGGTGTCGCTCGCATATATGTAATGACATACATGGGCTAAGGAATAGAAGAAGACTCGTCAAGGGAGAGTCAAATTTATGTGTTGGGAATGGAGCAAAGGTTGCTTCACTCGCCATCGGAATGTATTTATTGAAACTCCCTGCAGGACTTGTCTTAGAACTGGACAATTGCTTTAATATTCCTTCATTGATAAAGAACATCATTTATATTTCTTGTATAAATAGAAATGGGTATCATTTGACTTTTAGTAACAAATGTTGTTACATAACTTTGAATGGAGTTCTTTATGGGACTAGAACTTTAAGCAATGGTATTTATACGTTGGACGTATCTAGTGACGTTTTCAATATAGAAGCGAGCAACAAGCGTGCTCGAAAGGATAATCAATTAGACTCCTATATGTGGCATTGTCATCTTGGCCATGTAAGCAAGAAACGCATGTTCGAATTACACCGATGTGGAATTCTGGAATCGTTTGAATTGGATTCATACGATACATGTGAATCATGCTTAAAAGCCAAGATGACTAAGTTATCTTTTACTGAAAAAGGTGAACGAGTGGGAGAGTTACTAGGTCTAATACATACTGATGTATGTGGACCTATGTCAACTCAAGCTTTAGGAGGCTATAGCTACTTCATTACCTTCACCGATGATCACTCACGGTTTGGGTATGTGTTCTTGATGAAACACAAGTCTTAAGCCTTTGAAAGGTTCAAAGAATTCAGAAATGAAGTAGACAAACAACATGACAAGAGTATTAAAATACTTCGATCGAATTGAGGTGGTGAATACTTAAGTCAAGAGTTTCTTGATTATCTAAGAGACAATGGCATATTGTCTCAATAGACTCCGCCATATACACCACAGCATAATGGTGTATCTGAGAGGCATAACCGGACCTTGTTGGACATGGTCAGGTCAATGATGAATGATGTGAATCTTCCCAAGTCCTTTTGGGGCTATGCTCTTCAGACAGCTGTTTACTTATTAAACAGAATGCCAACCAAGGTAGTCTCTACTACTCCATATGAGATATGGAATAGTAAGAAACCTCATGTATCTTACTTGAAGATATGGGGTTGTCCTGCTTATGTGAAGCGGACTGTATCAGACAAATTGGATGCTAAGTCTGATAAATGTCTATTTATTGGATACCCTAAGGAAACAAGGGGTTACCAATTCTATCATCCTGTGGAACAAAAGGTGTTTGTTTCAAGGCATGTTGTGTTTCTAGAGAAAGAGTTTCTCTTGCAAGAAAATAGTAGGAGTATCGTCGAGCTTGAGGAGGCTCGAGAGACTCAAATAGACATTGATGAGATACCTGGTGAAGCACAACAGCCGATAACTCATAGTGATGAGCAATCGGCTGGACCTACTGTAACACCACATCTTCGTAGATCTAGTAGAACACGTAATATTCCTGAGAGATATGGATTTCTCGTAAGTGAATCGAACGACGTGTTACTCATTGATGATGAGGAGCCTACCAGTTATGAAAAAGTGCTGACAAGTTCAGAAAGGGATAAGTGGCTTGAAGCCATGAAGTCGGAAATGGATTCCATGTATGAAAACCAAGTTTGGAACTTTGTTGACCCACCTGAAGGCATCAAGCCTATAGGGTGCAAGTGGGTTTTCAAGAAGAAAACGGACATGGATGGTAATGTGATTACCAATAAAGCTAGATTAGTGGTGAAAGGATATCGTCAAAAACAAGGTGTTGATTATGACGAAACCTATTCACCTGTAGCTATGCTTAAATCCATTCGGATGCTCCTGGCCATAGCGGCTCATTATGATTATGAGATATGGAAGATGGATGTGAAAACAACTTTCCTTAATGGAAATCTGCTCGAGGACGTGTATATGATACAGCCTGAGGGTTTCACATCAGTTGATAAAACCAAGGTATGCAAATTGTGACGGACCATATATGGATTGAAGCAAGCATCCAGGAGCTGGAATATCCATTTTGATGAGACAATCAAAAAGTTTGATTTCTCACAAAATCCAAACGAACCTTGTGTGTACAAGAAGGTTAGTGGGAGTGCAGTCGTGTTCCTAGTATTGTATGTCGTTGACATATTACTTATGGGAAATTATGTTTCAATCTTACAGTCAGTTAAGGTTTGGTTATCCAAGAAATTCTCCATGAAAGACCTGGGAGAAGTAACCTACATCCTCGGGATTAAGATCTATAGAGATAGATCGAAACGGTTGCTTAGTCTTTCGCAGTCTACATATATAGACCGAGTGCTAAAGAGGTTTAGCATGTTGGAATCTAAGAAAGGTTTCCTACCCATCAGGTATGGGGTACACCTTTCGAAGTCTATGTGTCCGCGCACAGAAAATGAGAGGATTTGCATGAGTAAGATTCCCTATGCATTCGCAATAGGATCTATCATGTATGATATGTTATGTACGAGGCCCGATGTATCGTATGCTCTGAGTGTCACGAGCAGATACCAGTCTGATCCAGGAATGGATCATTGGCTGGCTGTTAAGATGATCCTTAAGTACTTAAGAAGAACTAAGGATGTGTTCCTAATATATGGAGAAGGGGACATGGTGATACGCGGGTATACGAATGCCAGCTTCCAGACAGACAAGGATGATTCCAGGTCTCAGTCTGGATACGTGTTCACCTTGAATGGGGGCGCAGTGAGTTGGAAAAGTTCCAAACAAGACACTGTAGCAGATTCTACCACTGAGACAGAATACATTGCAGCTTCGGAAGCAGCAAAGGAAGAGGTTTGGATCAAGAAGTTCGTTTATGAACTTGGTGTGATTCCATCCATTGTTGAAGCAATACCGGTCTACTGTGACAACAATGGAGCAATTGCACAGGCGAAAGATCTCATCAACGATCCAAACATGTGCTTCGCCGCTATCATCTTATCAGAGAGATCATCAGTAGGAACGAAATGCAAATCGAGAAAATTCCCACTGAAAGGAACTTAGCGGATCCTTTGACTAAAGCATTACCTCAAAGTAAGTTTGAGGGTCATGTTAGATCTTATGGTATTGGATACCGTAGCGATTGGCATTAGGCCAAGTGGGAGTCTGTTAGTAATATTGTTAGTGAAAGCCCTAGAGTCAATCATGTGATGATTGTTGTATGGACTTTATTGTATCATATTCCTATTTATAAAGGCATGGTTATTATATTTACTTGTATTGGTGGCAAATAACTAAATATAATAATGTCCTTGAGTAGTAGGTTCTTATTTATATCAATCGATTGGTTGAATCGATAATGAGATGATATAGAGAACACTACTCTTAATCATTCCTAGTCAAGTAATAACATTCAGGGACAATGTTAATGCGTAGAGACTAGCATGTAGGTCAACATGATGACTTGATCTCACAAGTCATGGATATGAGATATCAAGTTGACACATGGGTATGCATTGGAGAATGTATACTGAATGACTCGCCATGAGAAAGTATCATGGATCGTTATATGAGTGTCATATACTTTCTCATGTGGCTATTAGTATGACTATTAGTCCTTAGACCTGAAGTCACCATGGTTCCCTACATAAGGAGTTGCATACTTTGGCTTCGTCAAACGTCACCCGTAAATGGGTAGACTATAAAGGCGATTACTGGGTATATAACAAATTATGCGGAGGGATGTGAGTGATGTAGATGGGATCTATCCCTCCTATATGACGGGAGAGACATCGATATTCTTGATAGAGTGAGACCACGAAGTGCATGGCCATGCCCAAATGAATCAATATGAGATATTGAGCTCATTTGATTAGAGTGAGTCTATGTGAAGTTCAAGATTTAGATTGTAGCGAGGATGACACGGTCTATGCCTCGATTGGTCAATCTAAATGTCAAGGATAGAGGGACATTGTCACATATTGTGAGAGTCACAATTAGTAGTCACAAAGGTGATGTTGGAGCTCAACATTCTTGTAACTTGGGTAGCAATGATGTGTTGCTAGATACCGCTCATTGCTTATGTTCCTAAATACATTTAGGGATATTGCCAACGTTACAAGAACCTATAGGGTCACACACATAAGAGCAATTAGATGGAGATTAGGCTCATATGATGAACCATGAGGATTAGGTTCATGGGATGAACCAAATTGGATTAAGAGTAATCCAAATTAGACTAATTGGGTTAGACTCAAGTTGATTCAAGTGTTGAATGAGTCTAATTTAGATTTGATTCATCAAATCAATTTAAATTAAATGAATAGAGATTCATTAAATTAAATTGACTTGAGTCGAGTGGTTAGATTTGATCAACCATGGGAGATTAGAGGTCAAGTTTGACTTGACTTGAGAGGGAAGATGAAAGGTCAAGTTTGACTTGACCAAATGCCATGTCATGATGATGACTTGGCATGGCCGGCCAATGATGATGCTCCACATCATCATTGACTTGGTCAATTGGTGCCACATCATGAGGGAGACCAAGGGTCATGGGATTTACATGCATGCTTGTAACCCCCCTTCCATGAAGTGGCCGGCCACTTCGGGGGTTATGATGATGAATTCATTTTTGTGAGTTACTCATTCCATCATCTTGTTCCTTGGTGCTCTTCCTCTCAAGCTCTCCCTCTCCTTCCTCATCTTGCCGAACCATCCATAGAGTGCTAGCACACTCAAGGGTGTGTTTTCTCCACCTATTGCTTGTGTGGATACCAATAGAGGAGTGTGCACTTGACACTCTCAAGTTCCGGCAACCCTTTTGGACGAGCGAGATTTGCGAAGGGCGTCGCATCGAGGGTAATGATCTCACCTCTTAGATCTAAGGTAGATCTAGGGTTTTTAGTAAGCACATACATGTTTTATTTTAATATATCTTCTCACAGATCCGTGGTCGGGGATTCCGAGGTTTCCGCAACGCAAAAAGCGGTTTTTACGGCTCAGAAAAACCCAACAGTGGTATCAGAGCCACGTGCGAAGCATGTATGTGTTTCATTTTTGTATTAGATATAAAAATTACAGATTTAAATGTTTCTGTAATTTTCCTAATTTTATAGAATTTTTGGGTATTTTTCTCAAAGAGTCGAAGCAACGAGTGTTGGGACACTTGTAGGCTTCAACCGTCGAGAAAAACTCTCCGAAACGGCGAGTTCTCGCTTTAGGTTTTTGGGACAGCGACATAAGTCACTGTAGGATCGCAGTAGGGACACTCGCAAAGTTAATTTTGCGAGTATGGGCGCTGCCCCAATCCCCGAAAGGGGCTTTGTCTCGCGATCGCGCCCGGAAACCGCTTAGCGGGACCGTTACGGAGAGGTGACTCATTAATTTGAAAGAAAAATTAGGAAAAATTATAGAAATTTCTATAAAAATACATAATTTATAATTATGTATAATTCTGTGATTGTCATGCGTGCTGTTTTGTGGTTGTGTGTGTTGTATAGTGTATGCGACCTGCGCGTCGTACCTCTTCTTTTGATATTCTAGTTGTAAATAGTTTTAGACTCTAATGTAACTCGAGTTTCATATTTATAATGTACAAAATGGAGCGGTGGAAAGTCCACTCGAAGATGAGATTACGAGAAGGGTGACGACGTCACATGGCGGTCAAAGGAAGTGCTTGGAGAAGCCGCTAGCTTTAGGTTGACCGTCCGATCTTCTCATTGGCTTGAGAAGATCGTAGTAGGGCCATGACTATATCACATTTAATTATATATATATATTTTGATTTTGCTTGTATGTATGTGATGCATGCTAGTAGAATAATGCTTGTATGTATATGATGCATGCTAGGATAATTTTCTTGTATGTATATGATGCATGCTAGAATAATGAATGTATGTATGTGATGCATGCTAATATAGGATAATAAAGGCCTAAATGCGTATAAGATACACATTACGATTAGATTAGATCATAATCGAATCAACTCGAAAATGCCTACCGAGCCTTGATACCCATCACTACCTCGATCATTTGTTGTTGTTGAATCTGCCAAAGAAGAGCAACGCATATTATCTTGGTAGGGTGCGGAGGGACAATCTTGGTCCCGCTTATCACGCTTGGGTTAGAGTAAGCTCAATTAGATTGAGAAAAACTAGTTAAACTCAATTGGATCGAGTAGAACTATAGGCATATTCCAATCGTTGGAAAGATAGGTTAAGATCGCATTTACACTAAATCTTAGGCGATTTAGCCAAAGCTAACTCAAGGTCTTTTGTAAATGTGGGTCTTGATCCTATAAACAAGAGTTGCATAGAGATGTAATCGGTAATGTGTTACCCACCGATCATACTAAGTCTTGGGCGATTTAGCCAAAGCTAACTCAAGGCTTAGTATGATGTGGATCTTGTCCCACAAGAATTATAGCTAGTTTGTATGAATCTAGTAATGTGGTTTGACCACATCAATAACTCGATTCTACAAAATTCCTATAATTTAGTGGGAGCATCATTTGATTAAAGGCCTAATTAAATGATAAAAGGAATATGATATTAATTCTCTGCATTGTATGTTGTAGATAACTATGTCGACAAACACGAACACTCTCTCTCTGCGTTCTGTCCTTGAGAAGGACAAGCTCAATGGAGCAAATTTCCTGGACTGGTACAGGAACCTGAGAATTGTTCTCACTCAAGAAAGGAAGCTGTACGTCCTGGAGCAGCCCATTCCGGAGGCACCTCCTGCCACTGCCTCGCGAGCTAACAAAGATGCTTACAAGAAGCATCAAGATGATGCATTAGATGTGTCATGTCTTATGCTCGCGAAGCTTCAGAAGCAACATGAGTTCATGAATGCTTATGATATGGTTGGACATCTTTGTCAACTATATCAAGGACAAGCTAGGCATGAGAGATATGAAGTCTCTAAGGCATTATTTGGGTACAAAATGCAAGAAGGGACTCCCGTAGGTACATATGTACTCAAGATGATTGGGTACGTAGAGAACCTACACAGGCTGGGATTCCCACTTGGCCAAGAGCTGACCACTGACCTGATCTTGCAATCTTTGCCACAAGCCTTCAATCAATTTGTCATGAATTATAATATGAATGAAATTGATAAGCCATTGCCTGAAATGCTCAGCATGTTGAGAACTGTTGAGCTTAAACTTAAGAAGGGAAAGTCTGACACCATTTTGATGGTGCAAAAGAAGAAAGGCAAGGGCAAGCCTAAAGGTAAGGGAAAGTCCCAAGCCAAGGGAAAAGGCAAAGAACTTAAACCCAAAGGAGGGGTAGCCAAGGAAGGGGCTTGCTTCTACTGCAAGGAAGCAGGACACTGGAAGCGTAACTGCAAGGCATACCTGGAAGATCTTAAGAAGAAAAGAAGTGAGACTTCTACTTCAGGTATAAAAGTTATAGAAGTCAATCTATCTATTTCTTCATCATGGGTATTAGATACCGGATGTGCATCTCACATTTGTACCAATGTGCAGGCGCTGAGAAATAGCAGGGCATTGACAAAGGGTGAGGTGGACCTACGAGTAGGCAATGGAGCAAGGGTTGTTGCTGTTGCTGTAGGAACTTATGATCTATCTCTGCCCTATGGGCTTATATTAGAATTAGATGAATGTTGTTATGTGCATGCCTTAACCAAGAACATCATTTCAGTTTCTTGTTTGGACAAGAAAGGATTTTCATTTATAATAAAGAACAAATGTTGCTCAGTTTATTTAAATGATATGTTCTATTGTAGTGCACCTCTAATGAACGGACTCTACTTTCTAGACTTAGAGAGCCCTATCTATAACATAAGTACCAAGAGGTTCAAGACAAATGAGTTGAACCAAAGCTATCTCAACCTTTGCCGCAGGTCACATAAATGAGAGTCGCTTATCTCAGCTCCATAAGGATGGGCTGCTAGACTCATTTGATTTTGAATCATATGAGACATGCGAGTCTTGCCTTTTAGGCAAGATGACCAAGACTCCCTTTAGTGGACACAGCGAAAGAGCAACAGATTTGTTAGGACTTATACATAGTGATGTATGTGGTCCTTTCAATATTGCTGCTAGAGGTGGTTACAGGTACTTCATTACATTTACTGATGACTTCAGTAGATATGGTTATGTGTATCTCATGACACACAAATCAGAATCCTTTGAAAAGTTCAAAGAATTCAAGAATGAAGTAAAAAACCAGCTTGGCAAGAGTATTAAGATACTTCGATCAGATCGAGGTGGAGAATACCTTAGCCATGAGTTTCGTGACTATCTAGCTGAGTGTGGGATTCTATCCCAACTCACTCCTCCTGGAACACCACAGTGGAATGGTGTATCCGAAAGGAGGAATCGTACCCTATTACATATGGTATGATCTATGATTAGTCACACAGATCTTCCTATATCCTTTTGGGGATATGCTCTAGACACAGCAACCTTTACCCTTAACCGTGTACCATCCAAGGCTGTGATAAAGACACCATATACGATATGGACAGGGAGAAATCCCATGATGTCTTTCATGAGGATTTGGGGTTGTGAGGCTTACGTTCGACGTCAAGTCCTAGACAAACTGGGACCCAAATTCGATAGGTGCTATTTTGTTGGATATCCCAAGGATACAAAGGGATATTACTTCTACATTCTCAGTCAACACAAAGTGTTTGTGGCAAAGACTGGGGTTTTTCTAGAAAGGGATTTTGTTTCTAGAAAAACTAGTGGGAGTACCTTCGATCTTGAAGAAATTCAAGATAAGGACCATAACACTGAGGCCTTGATGGAGGTTGAACAGGAACCACAAAGTATTGTGGGTGATGAGGTTGTTGCACAAAGAGTTGTGGAACAACTACCTGTTCAGGTAGACCTACCTCTTCGCAGGTTTGATAGGGTACGTCGTCAGCCTGAGAGATACACATTTCTCTTGTCTGACCATGATGACGTTATGCTCATTGAGAATGAGGTTACCTTCTATCAGGAAGTTGTGATGAGCCCAGATTCTGAGAAATGGCTAGAGGCCATGAGATCCAAGATGGAATCCATGTACACTAACCAAGTATGGACTTTGGTTGATCCACCTGAAGGGGTCAAACCCATTGGGTGTAAGTGGGTCTTTAGGAGAAAGACAGACATGGATGGACTTACGCATACCTATAAGGGTCGATTGGTGGCCAAAGGTTTCAAGCAAATTCATGGTATTGACTATGATGAAACCTTTTCTTCAGTGGCGATGTTTAAGTCCATTCGGATCTTGCTTGCTATTGCAGCATACCACGATTATGAGATCTGGCAGATGGATGTCAAAACCGCATTTCGAATGGAAACTTACTCGAGGATGTGTACATGACACAACCTGAGGGTTTTGTAGATCCACAGCATACTGGGAAGGTATGCAAGCTGCAAAGGTCCATTTATGTGCTAAAGCAAGCTTCTCGGAGCTGGAATCTTCGATTCGATGATGCGATCAAAAAGTTTGGTTTCATCAAGAATGAAGATGAACCCTGTGTCTACAAGAGGGTTAATGGGAACACAGTTATCTTCCTTGTATTGTATGTGGATGACATACTGCTCATTGGGAATGACATCCCTTCACTACAGTCTATGAAGATTTGGCTCGGGACGTGCTTCTCAATGAAGGACTTAGGTGAAGCAGCCTGTATTCTAGGCATTAAGATCTATAGAGATAGATCTAAGAGATTGCTTGGCCTAAGTCAGAGTACATACATTGACACGGTATTACTTCGGTTTTCCATGCAGAATTCCAAGAAAGGACTTCTGCCGATGTCACATGGTGTGAGTCTTTCGAAGACTCAAAGTCCCTCTTCTAGAGAGGAGAGAGACCGCATGGATAAGATCCCTTACGCATCTGCTATAGGATCTATCATGTACGTCATGCTATGTACTCGTCCTGATATCTCGTATGCTTTGAGCATGATGAGTAGATACTAGTCAGATCCAGGTGAGCGTCACTGGATAGCAGTCAAGAATATTCTTAAGTACTTGAGAAGGACTAAAGAATATTTCTTGATATTTGGAGGCGATGAGGAGCTAGCTGTAAGGGGTTACAGCGATGCCAGCTTCCAAACTAACCAGGATGATTATAGATCGTAGTCAGGGTTCGTGTTTTGCTTGAATGGTGGCGCTGTGAGCTGGAAGAGTTCAAAGCAGAACACAGTTGCTGATTCTACAACAGAAGCCGAGTATATCGCTGCATTTGAGGCAGCCGAGTATAGTGGGAGATTGTTAGAGAAAGCCCTAGAGCTAATCATGTGATGATTGTTGTAAGGACTTTATTGTATCATATTCCTATTTATAAAGGCATGGTTATTATATTTACTTGTATTGGTGGCAAATAACTAAATATAATAATGTCCTTGAGTAGTAGGTTCTTATCTATATCAATCGATTGGTTGAATCGATAATGAGATGATATAGAGAACACTACTCTTAATCATTCCTAGTCAAGTATTAACATTCAGGGACAATGTTAATGCGTAGAGACTAACATGTAGGTCAACATGATGACTTGATCTCACAAGTCATGGATATGAAATATCAAGTTGACACATGGGTATGCATTGGAGAATGTATACTGAATGACCCGCCATGAGAAAGTATCATGGATCGTTATATGAGTGTCATATACTTTCTCATGTGGCTATTAGTATGACTATTAGTCCTTAGACCTGAAGTCACCATGGTTCCCTACATAAGGAGTTGCATACTTTGGCTTCGTCAAACGTCACCCGTAAATGGGTGGACTATAAATGCGATTACTGGGTATATAACAAATTATGCGGAGGGATGTGAGTGATGTAGATGGGATCTATCCCTCCTATATGACGGGAGAGACATCGATATTCTTGATAGAGTGAGACCACGAAGTGCATGGCCATGCCCAAATGAATCAATATGAGATATTGAGCTCATTTGATTAGAGTGAGTCTACTTGGAGTTCAAGATTTAGATTGTACCGAGGATGACACGGTGTATGCCTCGATTGGTCAATCTAAATGTCAAGGATAGAGGGACATTGTCACATATTGTGAGAGTCACAATTAGTAGTCACAAAGGTGATGTTGGAGCTCAACATTCTTGTAACTTGGGTAGCAATGATGTGTTGCTAGATACCGCTCATTGCTTATGTTCCTAAATCCATTTAGGGACATTGCCAACGTTACAAGAACCTATAGGGTCACACACATAAGAGCAATTAGATGGAGATTAGGCTCATATGATGAACCATGAGGATTAGGTTCATGGGATGAACCAAATTGGATTAAGAGTAATCCAAATTAGACTAATTGAGTTAGACTCAAGTTGATTCAAGTGTTGAATGAGTCTAATTTAGATTTGATTCATCAAATCAATTTAAATTAAATGAATAGAGATTCATTAAATTAAATTGACTTGAGTCAAGTGGTTAGATTTGATCAACCATGGGAGATTAGAGGTCAAGTTTGACTTGACTTGAGAGGGAAGATGAAAGGTCAAGTTTGACTTGACCAAATGCCATGTCATGATGATGACTTGGCATGGCCGGCCAATGATGATGCTCCACATCATCATTGACTTGGTCAATTTGTGCCACATCATGAGGGAGACCAAGGGTCATGGGAGTTACATGCATGCTTGTAACCCCCCTTCCATGAAGTGGTCGGCCACTTTAGGGGTTATGATGATGAATTCATTTTTGTGAGTTACTCATTCCATCATCTTCTTCCTTGGTGCTCTTCCTCTCAAGCTCTCCCTCTCCTTCCTCATCTTGCCAAACCATCTATAGAGTGCTAGCACACTCAAGGGTGTGTTTTCTCCACCTATTGCTTGTGTGGATACCAATAGAGGAGTGTGCACATGACTCTCTCAAGTTCCGGCAACCCTTTTGGACGAGCGGGATTTGCGAAGGGCGTCACATCGAGGGTAATGATCTCACCTCTTAGATCTAAGGTAGATCTAGGGTTTTTAGTAAGCACATACATGTTTTATTTTAATATATCTTCGCATGGATCCGTGGCCGGGGATTCCGAGGTTTCCGCAACGCAAAAAGTGGTTTTTGTGGCTCAGAAAAACCCAACAAATATATGAGAGATGTCCTAAGGCAATCGCCTTATATATGAATCATTTATATGATAAATGAAGATTCACTATTTGAGTATACATGTTTTCATGTATTTGATTAGATCTTAAACTCATTTATTGAATGTCCACGATACGATTCACAGTATGAGAGAATTTGTGATTGGATCACAACTAGTGAGTATCTCTACATGTGTAATTGTAATGTATCGGAATTATCCCTAGTCGAGAATTGATGGATTTAGACACCATCAATTCTGTCGAGACTAGCATGAGGTATACTCCTTGGTGTATCCAAGCAGCTGATTCTCACTGGCTGGAGACATTGTGATGTCCGGAGTTGATCATGGATGCTAGTTATGGTAACTAGTTCATTGGAGTGTCTAGCCGTAAGACTTCATATGGTTCTCTGCATATATAGATATGTCAATGAAGTTCTTACTGTAGCTTAAGTGCGATTTCTTTGACTTGCGGTATTCAAGTCATCTTGATCATGGAGACTTATGCTTTGACTTCTTAAGCAAGCATCTCTAAGGAGATGTGGACCCAGGATGATTGGGTATAAGTCGAAGTGATCGAAGGTGTTTGAATAGCCTATAAAGGATTCACCACTCCTTGCGAGGAGATGTATACCCATGGCCTCTCGTCGGATTATTACTAAAGTCTTTGGCCAAAGCATTACATGTTTAGAGTAAGGTACTCTTCGATACATGTGAAGTAACAAGAATCCGTAGGACGAGGAAATGATACTTGGGCTAGGTGTGACGTAGCCAGCCTAGTGGGGACTGACACTATAGACTATGTCCTGAACCAAGTGGGTATAAGATGAGTGAAGGGAATGGGGCACGATTCATTTGAGCTGCTGAAGGGTTTCAGAAATAGTTCTGGATCAACCGTTGATCTTTTCGGTTAATTGGGGATCATGATGTACTACTAGGTGTCACTCATGATCATTCTATAATTAATGGTTAATTATAGACGGCCAACATAAACCGAGAACCTATTTGGTCACACGCACAACGAGCGTAATTCGAAGGATTTAAAACGAGCTTGAGAATAGGATTCTCATACCTAGAGAAACTAGGTTTGATTGGACCAAACATGGAGCGAGCATGAAATCATTTCAGTCGCAATGGAAGCGTGGATGGGCCGTGTCTTATGAAGACATAATGGATGAACCAAATTGGTTTGGTTATAATCCAATGGAGGAGAATAAACCAAAGGGTTTGGTTTATTTTAAACGAATGAACCAAAAGTTGGTTCGGTTCGTTTTAACTTAAAATAAACCATCATGGTTTGGTTTATTTTAACTTATAATAATGGAGCGGGTTAACGGGCCTTATGGTTATGATCCAATAACCATTAAGAGAATTAGTTCTCTATAAAACAGGGCTTAAGGTGTTGTTAAGCCCTAATCCAAAAACCCTAACCTAGTTTTGGCCACCCACCTCTCCCTCCTCTCCTTGGTGATTCGGCGCCAAACCTCCTCCTTGCCGCTGCCCACCTTGAAGCTCCTTGGTCGGCGTCCAGAAGGTGCTCACCTTCACTCTTGCAAGCGTCGATCTGTTGCCGGAGGAGCTCCGGTGATCTCCATTGGGTTTGGCATCAAGGTGAGCTTCATCCTACCTTTTTGGCCGGCCCTAATTCCTCCACCAAAGCTGTCCAGTTTTCTGGACAGCTTATTTCCCTCTCGTCGGAGCGTCGTATGGACGACGGTTGGAGCTCCGACAGCGCCTAAATTACCGGGGATTCGATCTCCGGTAATCCTCATAGGTGGAGGATGAAGGATTCGTCAAACTGTTGATGAATACATCTCCGGAGAAGCGAGTTTTGAGGACTCATCTTTGGATCCGAATTTGGATTCGGATCGTGATCCTCTCTCGATCACGTCATCTTCAACACGAGGCTAGTAACCCGTACGAAGACGAAGCTTGTGACTTTGTGAAGTCATCCTGAAGATACTCGGCGTGGATACCGATAGAGACGATTCTAGCAAGGATCGTTCCGTGATACTACTGAGGGATTTCGGTTCTTCCGTTCCGCCACCACATGGGGATATCTTCCGCTTCGCGGGGATAGAAATTTATATGTAGAATAAATAATAACCGAGGGGTCTCGATTCTTCAATTCCCCCACCGCACGGGGATATCTTCCGCTCTACCTCGCGGGGATAGAAATTTTGTATAAAATATATAACCGAGGGATTTCGGTTCATCCGTTCCGCAACCACACGGGGATATCTTCCGCTTCGTGGGGATAGAAATTTATATGTAGAATAAATAATAACCGAGGGGTCTTGGTTCTTCCGTTCCACCACCGCACGGAGATATCTTCCGCTCTACCTTGTGGGGATAGAAATTTTGTATATAATAAATAACCGAGGGATTTCGGTTCTTCTGTTCCGCCACCACACGGGGATATCTTCCGCTTCGCGGGGATAGAAATTTATATGTATAATAAATAATAACCGAGGGGTCTCGGTTCTTCCGTTCCACCACCGCACGGGGATATCTTCCGCTCTACCTCGCGGGGATAGAAATTTTGTATATAATATATAACCGAGGGATTTCGGTTCTTCCATTCTGCCACCACACGGGGATATCTTCCGCTTCGCGGGGATAGAAATTTATAGGTAGAATAAATAATAACCGAGGGGTCTGTTGGGTTTCCGGCACCGCGGCGTGTGTGTGTTCGATCATGTTTCGTAAACATGTGCACAGCGGAAGCAACAAAAATAATAAATACTCCTATTTATTACAACACACACAACACACGCATGCTATTACAACAAGTGTAGACATAACCGTAAATTAAAATTGCAATAAAAGGAAATTAAACTACGACCTCTGACTCTTACCATATTAGTATTAAACTATTCCATGGTTTGAACATGTTCGGGTTCGAGCCGGGCTTGGAGAGAGTCCAACAACCCAAACAAGAAACGAAACTCTGGTTCAAACCATATTAATGGAAGGTGTAGGCTTTAATATTGTTTAAAGGTTTTTATGTCTCATCCTCTTTGCATGCAAATAACTATTATCTACATGGCATACATCTACATGTCACGACACGCATGGCATTATGTTATGCATCTAATGCAACTACATGTCATACAATTATGTCATGTACAATATTTCCTTATATGTCATAACTATTTATGGAAATAAAATATGTTTAAGATTTGATTCTCCAAATCAAATCATAATTAAATTAGGAAACAAATTTCCAAATCTAATCACATATTTTATTCATGGAATTATTTGATTAAGGAAAATCTATTTAGGAAACCAATTTCCTAAATCTTCAAAACTACTTATGGAAATAAAATATTTTAAAGATTTGATTTCCCAAATCAAATCAAGATTAAATTAGAAAACAAATTTCCAGAATCTAATCAAATATTTTATTTATGGAAAATATCAATTTCCATAAATACTTCCAACTTTCCAAAAGTGGAAGATTTCCATAAATACTTCTAGACTTTCCAGAATTGAAAAATTTCCATAAATACTTCTAAATTTCCAAAATTAGAAAATTTCCAGAAATACATTATGACTATCGCAAAACCATTTTACGATTATGTCGAAACACAACCTGGGCTCTGATACCACTGTTGGGTTTCCGGCACCGCGGTGTGTGTGTGTTCGATCATGTTTCGTAAACATGTGCACAGCGGAAGCAACAAAAATAATAAATACTCCTATTTATTACAACACACACAACACACGCATGCTATTACAACAAGTGTAGACATAACCGTAAATTAAAATTGCAATAAAAGGAAATTAAACTACGTTATACCTTTCGTATGACGTGTAGCGGGAACGGCATCAACCGGAACGATTCTCGTAAGAATCGTCTCTATCCGTATCCATGCCGAGCTCCTCGGGATGACTTCGCCAAGCCACGAGCTTCGTCTTCGTACGGGTTACTAGCCTCGTGTTGAAGATGATGTGATCGAGAGATGATCACGGTCCGAATCCAAATTCGGACCTAAAGACAAGTCCTCAAGACTTGCTTCTCCGGAGAGGTATTCGTCAACCGATTGACAAATCCTTCATCCTCCACCTCAGAGGATTACCGGAGATCAAATCCCCGGTATGTTAGCCGCTGTCGGAGCCCTAACCGTCGTCTAAACGACGCTCCGACGAGAGGAGAAGAAGCTGTCCAGAAAACTGGACAGCTTGGTGGAGGAGTAGGCGCCGGCCAAAACCAAGGAAGCAAAGTGCTCACCTTGATGCCAAACCTAAGGAGGATGACCGGAACTCTTCCGGCAGCAGCTCGACGCCGGCGAGGAGGAAGGAAGCAACCTTCTGGACGCCGGTTGGAGGACCTTTGGGCTGGGCGGCAGCAGCTTGGAGTTGGGCGCCGAATAGGAGAGGGAGGGGTTGGGCGGCCAAGTTTGATTAGGTTTAGGGTTAGGGTTTAATCCCTATTTTATAGAGAACTAATTCTCTTAGTGGTTAATGGATCATATCCATAAAGCCCGTTAACCCGCTCCATTAAGATAAGTTAAAATAAACCAAACCATGATGGTTTATTTTAAGTTAAAACGAACCGAACCAACCTTTGGTTCATTCGTTTAATATAAACCAAACTCTTTGGTTTATTCTCATCCATTGGATTAGGACCAAACCATTTTGGTCCATCCATTATGTCTTCATAAGACACGGCCCATCCACGCTTCCATTGCGACTGAAACAATTTCATGCTCGCTTTATGTTTGGTCAACCAAACATAGTTTCTCTCGATGCGAGAATCCCATTCTCAAGCTCGTTTAAATCCTTTGGATTACACTCGTTGTCGTGTGACCAAATAGGTTCTCGGTTTATGTTGGCCGTCTATAATTAACCATTAATTATAGAGCGATCATGAGTGGCACCTAGTAGTACATCATGATCCCCAATTAGCGAAAAGATCAAGCGGTTGATCGAACTATTTACGAAACCCTTGATGGCTTGAATGAATCGTGCCCCATTCCCTTCACTCATCTTATACCCACTTGGTTGAGGACATGGTCTATTTATGTGCCGATCCCCACTAGGTGACTCGTCACACCTAGCCCAAGTATCATTTCCTCGTCCTACAGTTCTAGTTACTCCACATGTATCGAAGAGTACCTTACTCTAAACATGTAATGCTTTGGCAAGACTTTAGTAACAATCCGGCGAGAGGCCATGT
Source organism: Wurfbainia villosa (assembly GCA_025175895.1). NCBI lineage: Eukaryota > Viridiplantae > Streptophyta > Magnoliopsida > Zingiberales > Zingiberaceae > Wurfbainia > Wurfbainia villosa. Next base: position 58,502,316 of record CM045986.1, on the reverse strand, counting down.
ATACATCTCCTGCATAAGGAGTGGTGAATCCTTTATAGGCTATTCAAACACCTTCGATCACTTCGACTTATACCCAATCATCCCGGGTCCACATCTCCTTAGAGATGTTTGCTTAAGATGTCAAAGCATAAGTCTCTATGATCAAGATGACTTGAATACCGCAAGTCAAAGGAACATCGCACTTAAGCCACAGTAAGAACTTCATTGACATATCTATATATGCAGAAAACCATATGAAGTCTTACGGTTGGTCACTCCAATGAACTAGTTACCATAACTAGCATCCACGATTAACACCGGACATCACTATGTCTCCAGCCAGTGAGAATCAGCTGCTTGGATACACCAAGGAGTATACCTCGTGCTAGTCTCGACAGAATTGATGGTGTCAAAATCCATCAATTCATTGACTAGGGATAATTCCGATACATCACAATTACACATGTAGAGATACTCACTAGTTGTGATCCAATCACAAATTCTCTCTCATGCTGTGAATCGTATCGTGGACATTCAGTAAATGAGTTTAAGATCCAATCAAATACATAAAATATGTATACTCAAATAGTGAATCTTCATTTATCATATAAATGGTTCATACATAAGGCGATTGCCTTAGGACATCTCTCATATATTACTAACAGGGTCTCGGTTCTTCCGTTCCACCACCGCATGGGGATATCTTCCGCTCTACCTCGTGGGGATCGAAATTTTGTATATAATATATAACCGAGGGATTTCGGTTCTTATGTTCCCCACCATACAGGGATATCTTCCACTTCGCGGGGAAAGAAATTTTGTATATAATATATAACCAAGGGATTTCGGTTCTTCCGATCCACCACCACACGTGGATATCTTCCGCTTCACGAGGATAGAAATTTATTTGTAGAATAAATAAAAACCGAGGGGTCTCGGTTCTTCCGTTCCACCACCGCACGGGGATATCTTCCGCTCTACCTCGTGGGGATAGAAATTTTGTATATAATATATAACTGAGGGATTTCGGTTCTTCCGTTCCGCCACCATACGGGGATATATTCCGCTTCGCGGGGATAGATATTTTGTATATAATATATAACAGAGGGATTTCGGTTCTTCCGTTCCTCCACCACACGGGGATATCTTCCGCTTCGCGGGGATAGAAATTTATATGTAGAATAAATAACAACCGAGGGGTCTCATCTCTTCCGTTCCACCACCGCACGGGGATATCTTCCACTCTACCTCGCGGGGATAGAAATTTTGTATATAATATATAACCGAGGGATTTCGGTTCTTCCGTTCCGCCACCACACGGGGATATCTTCCGCTTCGCGGGGATAGAAATTTATATATATAATAAATAATAACCGAGGGTCTTGGTTCTTCCGTTCCACCACCGCACGGGGATATCTTCCACTATACCTCGCGGCGATAGAAATTTTGTATATAATATATAACCGAGGGATTTCGGTTCTTCCGTTCCGCCACCATACGGGGATATCTTCCGCTTCACGGGGATAGAAATTTATATGTAGAATAAATAATAACCGAGGGGTCTCGGTTCTTCCGTTCCACCACCGCATGGGGATATCTTCCGCTCTACCTCGCGGGGATAGAAATTTTGTATATAATATATAACCGAGGGATTTCGGTTCTTCTGTTCCGCCACCATACGGGGATATCTTCCGCTTCGCGGGGATAAAAATTTTGTATATAATATATAACCGAGGGATTTCGGTTCTTCTGTTCCGCCACCACACGTGGATATCTTCGGCTTCGCGGGGATAGAAATTTATATGAAGAATAAATAATAACCGAGGGGTCTCGGTTCTTCCGTTCCACCACCGCACGGGGATATCTTCCTCTCTACCTCACGGGGATAGAAATTTTGTATATAATATATAACCGTGGGATTTCGGTTCTTCCGTTCCGCCACCATACGGGGATATCTTTCGCTTCGCGGGGATAGAAATTTTGTATATAATATATAACAGAGGGATTTCGGTTCTTCCGTTCAACAACCACACGGGGATATCTTCCGCTTCGCGGGGATAGAAATTTATATGTAGAATAAATAACAACCGAGGGGTCTCGGTTCTTCCATTCCACCACCGCACGGGGATATCTTCCGCTCTACCTCTCGGGGATAGAAATTTTGTATATAATATATAATCGAGGGATTTCGGTTCTTCCGTTCCGCCACCACACGGGGATATCTTTCGCTTCGCGGGGATAGAAATTTATATGTATAATAAATAATAACCGAGGGGTCTCGGTTCTTCCGTTCCACCACCGCACGGGGATATCTTCCGCTCTACTTCGCGGGGATAGAAATTTTGTATATAATATATAACCGAGGGATTTCGGTTCTTCCGTTCCGCCACTACACGGGGATATCTTCCGCTTCGCGGGGATAGAAATTTATATGGATAATAAATAATAACCGAGGGGTCTCGGTTCTTCCGTTCCACCACCGCACGGGGATATCATCCGCTCTACCTCGCGGGGATAGAAATTTTGTATATAATATATAACCGAGAGATTTCGGTTCTTCCGTTCTGCCACAACACGGGGATATCTTCCGCTTCGCGGGGATAGAAATTTATATGTAGAATAAATAATAACCGAGGGGTCTCGGTTCTTCCGTTCCACCACCGCATGGGGATATCTTCCGCTCTACCTCGCGGGGATAGAAATTTTGTATATAATATATAACCGAGGGATTTCGGTTCTTCTGTTCCGCCACCATACGGGGATATCTTCCGCTTCGCGGGGATAGAAATTTTGTATATAAAATATAACAGAGGGATTTCGGTTCTTCCGTTCCTCCACCACACGGGGATATCTTCCGCTTCGCGGGGATAGAAATTTATATGTACAATAAATAATAACCAAGGGGTCTCGTTTCTTCCGTTCCACCATCACACGGGGATATCTTCCGCTATACCTCGCGGGGATAGAAATTTTGTATATAATATATAACCGAGGGATTTCGGTTCTTCCGTTCCGCCACCATACGGGGATATCTTCCGCTTCGCGGGGATAGAAATTTATATGTAGAATAAATAATAACCGAGGGGTCTCGGTTCTTCCGTCTCACCACCGCATGGGGATATCTTCTGCTCTACCTCGCAGGGATAGAAATTTTGTATATAATATATAACCGAGGGATTTCGGTTCTTCTGTTCCGCCACCATACGGGGATATCTTCCGCTTCGCGGGGATAAAAATTTTGTATATAATATATAACCGAGGGATTTCGGTTCTTCTGTTCCGCCACCACACATGGATATCTTCGTCTTCGCGGGGATAGAAATTTATATGAAGAATAAATAATAACCGAGGGGTCTCGGTTCTTCCGTTCCACCACCGCACGGGGATATCTTCCTCTCTACCTCACGGGGATAGAAATTTTGTATATAATATATAACCGTGGGATTTCGGTTCTTCCGTTCCGCCACCATACGGGGATATCTTTCGCTTCGCGGGGATAGAAATTTTGTATATAATATATAACAGAGGGATTTCGGTTCTTCCGTTCAACAACCACACGGGGATATCTTCCGCTTCGCGGGGATAGAAATTTATATGTAGAATAAATAACAATCGAGGGGTCTCGGTTCTTCCATTCCACCACCGCACGGGGATATCTTCCGCTCTACCTCTCGGGGATAGAAATTTTGTATATAATATATAACCGAGGGATTTCGGTTCTTCCGTTCCGCCACCACACGGGTATATTTTCCGCTTCGGGGGGTTAGAAATTTATATGTATAATAAATAATAACCGAGGGGTCTCGGTTCTTCCGTTCCACCACCGTACGGGGATATCTTCCGCTCTACTTCGCGGGGATAGAAATTTTGTATATAATATATAACCGAGGGATTTCGGTTCTTCCGTTCCGCCACTACACGGGGATATCTTCGCCGAGGATAGAAATTTATATGGATAATAAATAATAACCGAGGGGTCTCGGTTCTTCCGTTCCACCACCGCACGGGGATATCATCCGCTCTACCTCGCGGGGATAGAAATTTTGTATATAATATATAACCGAGAGATTTCGGTTCTTCCGTTCCGCCACAACACGGGGATATCTTCCGCTTCGCGGGGATAGAAATTTATATGTAGAATAAATAATAACCGAGGGGTCTCGGTTCTTCCGTTCCACCACCGCATGGGGATATCTTCCGCTCTACCTCGCGGGGATAGAAATTTTGTATATAATATATAACCGAGGGATTTCGGTTCTTCTGTTCCGCCACCATACGGGGATATCTTCCGCTTCGCGGGGATAGAAATTTTGTATATAATATATAACCGAGGGATTTCGGTTCTTCCGTTCCGCCACCACACGTGGATATCTTCCGCTTCGCGGGGATAGAAATTTATATGTACAATAAATAATAACCAAGGGGTCTCGGTTCTTCCGTTCCACCATCGCACGGGGATATCTTCCGCTCTACCTCACGGGGATAGAAATTTTAAATATAATATATAACCGAGGGATTTCGGTTCTTCCGTTCCGCCACCATACGGGGATATCTTCCGCTTCGCGGGGATAGAAATTTTCTATATAATATATAACAGAGGGATTTCGGTTCTTCCATTCCGCCACCACACGAGGATATCTTCCGCTTCGCGGGGATAGAAATTTATATGTAGAATAAATAACAACCGAGGGGTCTCGGTTCTTCCGTTCCACCACCGCACGGGGATATCTTCCGCTCTACCTCGCGGGGATAGAAATTTTGTATATAATATATAACCGAGGGATTTTGGTTCTTTCGTTCCGCCACCACACCGGGATATTTTCCGCTTCGCGGGGATAGAAATTTATATGTATAATAAATAATAACCGAGGGGTCTCGGTTCTTCCGTTCCACCACCGCACAGGGATATCTTCCGCTCTACCTCGCTGGGATAGATATTTTGTATATAATATATAACCGAGGGATTTCGATTCTTCCATTCCGCCACCACACGGGGATATCTTCCGCTTCGCGGGGATAGAAATTTATATGTAGAATAAATAATAACCGTGGGGTCTCGGTTCTTCCGTTCCACCACCGCATGGGGATATCTTCCGCTCTACCTCGCGGGGATAGAAATTTTGTATATAATATATAACCGAGGGATTTCGGTTCTTCTGTTCCGCCACCATACGGGGATATCTTCCGCTTTGTGGGGATAGAAATTTTGTATATAATATATAACCGAGGGATTTCGGTTCTTCCGTTCCGCCACCACACGTGGATATCTTCCGCTTCGCGGGGATAGAAATTTATATGTAGAATAAATAATAACCGAGGGGTCTCGGTTCTTCCGTTCCACCACCGCACGGGGATATCTTCCGCTCTACCTCACGGGGATAGAAATTTTGTATATAATATATAACCGAGGGATTTCGGTTCTTCCGTTCCGCCACCATACGGGGATATCTTCCGCTTCGCGGGGATAGAAATTTTGTATATAATATATAACAGAGGGATTTCGATTCTTCCGTTCCGCCACCACACGGGGATATCTTCCGCTTCGCGGGGATAGAAATTTATATGTAGAATAAATAACAACCGAGGGGTCTCGGTTCTTCCGTTCCACCACCGCACGGGGATATCTTCTGCTCTACCTCGCGGGGATAGAAATTTTGTATATAATATATAACCGAGGGATTTTGGTTCTTCCGTTCCGCCACCACACGGGGATATCTTCTGCTTTGCGGGGTTAGAAATTTTGTATATAGTCCCGAAACCATCAATATAAAGGAGGCAACGCTTTCATATCCTCCCTCTTTTGTGCTTGCCTTCTGAAGGGGAACACCCATATCCACCCCTTCCCTTGCAAGTGAAGGCTCTAGCACATAACGGGTCATTTAGAAAAAAAAATCCTTCTTTCCCTTTCACTTAGGGCCGCTTTTACCACAGGCAAGGAGCCCAATAACAGTTACAAGCCCACTCACTTCCCCTTTATAGGGGATCCTTTTGCCTTCGTTTTTCTGCCTATCTTCATCCCTTTGCCTTTTCATCTCCTTCTTCTCCGTCTGTTCGTTCCTCCGCCGCCTTACTTCGTTGCCCCAATCCTTATTCTTAGACCATCAAAATGCACTCTACCTTTTTCCAGGAGATAGCAGATCATTATCCACATCGCAAGAAGAAAGTCGATCAGCCGTCGGCTCCGACTTCTTCTTCACCTTCCCCGATCACCAACACAGCTACTTCATCTTGTCCGTCTTCCTCTCCTCCCCCTGCATCCATTGTTACTTCCACCCCGGAGGGAATTGGTACCATTATTCCTTCCTCAATTTCCCCGGTATTTGCAAACCTTAGCTCTCATACTTTTTCTTCCTCTGCCACCAATATTCAGAAGTCGCCTTCTCCTCCACCACAACCTGAGGATGAACTTGGGGATGATGCACCTCTATGTAAGCCGATGACAGAGACTGACCCACCCTTGCCTTCTATCTCCCCTGAATACCATTCTTCCTCCAAACCCATGGCGGTTGATATCCCCTTACCGCAAACTTCCCCTTCAACTCATCGCCTGAAGAGCCCCTCTCCTCCCACAAATATCATTCCCCTTCTTCCCCTCACCAGTGAACTTCCCACCTCAGTATCATCCATCTCATCTTCTTTCTTTTCTCCTAGGAGTCTTCGGATCATGAACTTAGAGGAAGTGGTTCCTCGCATGGAAAGCCTACGCCATGCTCTGGATTTGGTATGTTTTCTCGATTAGCTCTCTTAGCTTTGTCTTACTAGCCGATTTTCTTTTTCACAACTGGCATGCAGACCTTGACCAATCATCAAGAGTTGGATCGCTCCCTCCGTCAATATCGGACTCAAACTCAAGAATGGGAGCGACAACAACGGGAAGATTTAGCGAATGCTCAAAATCGAGAACGACTCCTGTTGCAACAATTGCACCTGTGCCAGGAGCAATTATCTAAGGCTCGTCAACAAATTCAAAAGGATGTTGATACCATTGCGGCGATAAGAGAACAACAACATCCAGGTGTGCAGCCACCCGTCCCCCAGTAGGAAGTCCAACTGGCCCCTCCCGATAAGGATTCTTCCTCGGCTCAAGAATTAATACGTCTCAAAGGGCAGGTAGCAGAACTCCTCAAGTGGAAGAAACAGGATTCTGACGTCATCGCTCACCTTCAGGTCCAATACCAGCGAGCACAGGATAAGATAGGAGACCTCCGCAGCCGCTTATGCAAGGAGGTACAAGAAAACTCATCCCTCATAAATTCTCGGGCGCATGCTCATGCCCGTCTACGTAGGCAAGAGACTTGCCTCTAGAGGCTGAGCACTGAACTCGCCCAAACCAGATCTTATTCTGAAGCAGTGGAGGGGATCTCAGCTTCTATGCATCAGAACATGGTGGAGATGAAGCACCTTGTGCAGCAGGACCAAAGTTCCCGAGCCGATGATGTTTCCATCTTAGCCGATGCTATTATGGAGGTGTCACGACGCTATGTGGACGTGCGTCGAAAACTTCAAGAGCAACAAGAAAAATGTGAGAGGCAGCATCGAGAGCGAAGCCCTGACCGTCTACACCGCCAGGAGAGACTCATCATTTTGCTACGCGCCACTTATCAGGACGGATTTAATGAAGCGGTTCAGCAGTATGCTAACCAAGGATTACCTCCTCCAACTTATCCTTCCTTTTCTTTAAATTGGGAGGCTGGTTTTCAACGTTATCCTCCCGACCGATTTAAGCTGTAATATGATAGCCTGTTTTGAAACAGGAATTCCCTTTCCATCTTTTTTTTCTTCTTCAAGATTTATTAACAATACCGTATTGCTTTTGTAAATAACCCCTTAATGAAATTTGGAGAGTACTCGGCATCTAATTAACATAATCAATTTAAGAAGTACCCCCTTCGGAGTCTCATAATTTCTCTTCTTCTATTCCATATTTCTCATACAGTGTGAAAGAGTTTTAAATGAAGGGCATTCCAAGGTCGTGGAAGCTCTTTGCCTTGGTCATCTTTCAGATAATATGCTGACCCTGCTATGCAGCGCGTTATTTCATAGGGTCTTTCCCAGTTTGGAGCCAGCTTTCCGGGGTCTCCAGCGGGATTAACCTTACGCAAAACCCAATCCCCTTCTTGAAATCTTCGAGGCATCACCTTCTTATTAAAGGCTCGCTGCACTCTTTGCTTGTAGAATTTCGCTCGCCTCCGTGCCATCTCCCGCTTTTCCTCCACCAAGTCCAATTCAGTGCTTCGGATGAGTTGGTTCTGATTTGGTTCGTATGCCTTTATCCGAGCGCTATTTAACAGAACCTCAATTGGAATAATAGCTTCCGTCCTATACACCAGACTAAAGGGAGTTTCTCCTATTGCTGTCTTGGGTGTAGTTCGATAGGCCCACAGGACGCCTGGTAACTCTTCTACCCAGTTCCCCCTCTGAGCCCCCAATTTGGTCTTTAATCCTTGAATGAGGATCCTGTTAGTCACCTCCACTTGCCCATTCGCTTGAGGGTGAGCGACCGAAGTGAAAGCCTGCTGAATGTTGAGACTCTGGCACCATTCTTGGATCTTTTTTCCTTGGAATTGTCGTCCATTGTCACTGACTATTTTCCTAGGAATACCGTATCGACAAACAATGTTTCTCCATAAGAACTGTATTACGACATTCTCAGTAATTCTGGCTAAGAGCTCTACCTCCACCCATTTGGAAAAATAATTCATAGCCACCAATAAAAACTTCTTCTGTAAAGGCACTGCTGCCATCGGACCTACTATATTCATTCCCCACTGATCGAAAGGGCAGGAAGAGATCACCGCTTTCATTAACTCAGCTCGCCATTTAGAACGGTTGCTATATTTCTGACAAGCGAGGCAAGCTTGCACTATACGAGCGGCATCTTGCTGAAGAGCAGGCCAAAAATATCCTGCTAAGAGGACCTTTCTTGCTAATGCTCTCCCTCCTAAATGATTGTTGCAGCAACCATCATGAATCTCCCGTAGTACCCATTCTGCATCCTCATTTCCCAAGCATTTCAATAAGGGTCGTCCGAAGGAAGTCTTGTATAAGTCCCCATTTAAGAGGGTGAACCGTTTGGCTCGGCTTATTAAAGCGGAAGCCGCTATTTTTTCTTCAGGGATCTTCCCGTGCCGTAAATAAGCTATGATGTCGGCCCTCCAATCAAGCATTAGGCTTGATTCGGGTGTGTCTCCCTCCACGCTGCATATTGCTAAGGAAGTATGAATTTTCGTATGGACTGTTTCTGAGGACTTCATTCCTTCCATAGCACTAGCCATCCGAGCCAATTCATCTGCCTTTCTGTTGTTCTCCCGCGGGATTTGCTTTAAGAGGACCTGACGGAATTGAGCTTTTTCTTTCTCAAAAGCCCTCAGGTATTTATTCAGCCTTTCCTCTCGAATCGTGAAAGAACCTTAAAGTTGTGATATCACCAACTAGAATCCGAATGGATTATAATGGAAGAAGCCCCCACCGCTTTAGCAGCTTGCAATCCCTCTAGAATGGCTTCATATTCTGCCTCATTATTAGATGCCCGATATTCTAGGCAAACGGCTAGTCGAGTTTCTTCACCATCAGGGGAAATTAATAGAACACCGACGCCGCTGCTCGTAGACCCTGAAGAATCGTCCAAGAATATATTCCATGCCTCTGATCCCTCCTCGTTGGCTGTCGAACCCTCTTCTGAACCGCAGAGTACCTCTGCTAGAAAATCTGCAAGCGCTTGGGCTTTGATAACCGTTCGAGGTTGGTAGCGAATATCATACTCGCTTAGTTCTACTACCCATTTGGACAATCTTCTAGAGAAATTGGGCTTAGTGACGAACTTGCCCAATTCGCTGTGTGTTAGAACGGTGATGGGATGAGCCAAAAAATACGGCCTTAATTTGCGAGCGGTTAGCACTAGGATATACGCCAACTTCTCCAGCTCTGTATAACGGAATTCCGCCCCCTTAAGGATATGGCTGGTGTAATAAATAGGCTACTGATGAGAACCTTCTTGCTTTAATAATGTTGAACTAATGGCTCCCTCTGAGATGGCCAGATACATCCATAAAGGTTCGCCGGCTATTGGTTTGGCTAGCAGTGGGAGTCCCGCCAAATATTTCTTTAACTCCTGGAAAGCCCGTTCACATTTATCATCCCACTGAAACTTGGTAGCCTTGCGTAGGACCTTGAAGAAAGGCAACCCTTTGTCCGCAGATCTGGCTATGAATCGTGATAAAGAAACGATCCTGCCCACCAACCTCTGTGTTTCCCGTAGATTAGCGAGTGACTTCATGTTGCATAATGCTTGGACCTTTTCAGGATTGGCTTGCAACCCTTTCTCAGTCACAATGTACCCCAAGAACTTGCCGCTCTTTACCCCGAACAGGCATTTGTTAGGGTTTAACTTCATATTAAACCGCCTAAATGTAGCGAAGGTTTCATTTAAGTCCTTGACTAAATCCCGAGTGGCCTTCGATTTGACTAATATGTCATCCACGTAGACTACCACATTTTTCCCTTTCTGTTCAGCAAAGATTTTGTCCATAAGGCGCTGATATGTGGCCCCTGCGTTCTTTAATCCAAACGGCATTACCACATAGGCGTATAACCCTCCTGCGGTCACAAAGCTAACCCTTTTTTGATCTTCTTCGGCCAAAGGAATTTGATGATATCCTTGATATGCATCCATTAGGGACACCACTTCATATCCCACAGTAGAATCCACTAGTTGATCAATACGAGGCAAGGGGTAGCAGTCTTTAGGGCACGCTTTATTTAAATCACGGAAATCGATACACATCCTCCATTGCCCCGAAGGCTTGGGGACCAAGACTACATTAGAAACCCATTCGGGAAATTGGATTTCCTTTACATGACCCACTTTTAGCAGCTTGTCCACTTCTTCGGCTATGACCTTGTCCTTTTCTGGTCCAAAATGTCACCTCTTCTGGTGGATGGGTCGGGCTCCATTAATGATATTGAGATGGTGTTCAGCCACTCGAGGGTTGATCCCCGTGAGATCATGCACATCTTTTGCAAAGATGTTTTCATTCTCCTTCAGGCAAGCCACCAGCTCTTCTTTGATTTCCAGCTGTTGTGCTATCCGTGTGTCCTTTCCTGGAGCGATTTCCACCAGTTTTCCTTCCTCTATTTTGCCAGCCATGGGGGTGGATTCCTCCAGGACGCAGACGTCAGTGATGATGACAGCTCTGCCTTTGAGGTCATTGGTTCGGGCTTTCTTCTGGTCGTCCCGAACCATTTGCACGTAGCAGCTCATGGAGGCCTTCTGTTCTCCACGAACTTCTCCCACCAATTGACCCACTGGAAATTTCAGCTTCTGGTGGTACGGGGAAGCCACGGCCTAAAAAAGGGTGAGGAAAGGATGCCCAAGAATAGCATTATAAGTGGACGGAGCGTCCATAATGAGGAAAGGGATTATACTGGTTTTTTGGCTGGGCTTTACGCCCAGAGTCAGAGGCAATGAAATCTGCCCCGTAGGGTGTACTACATTCCCCGCGAATCCAAAGAGGGGGGTGGCCACATCTTCTAACTGGGCATTTCGTGCACTGTCCAAAGCTTCTCGGAAGAGGATGTTGTGGAGCTTCGAGTCAACTAGCACCGAGCCACTTCATAATTGGTGGATATATACAAATAACCAGGCGTGAGGACACCTTGTAGATCTTCTGGCCCGAATGAAACGGGCGGTGCCACTTGAATAGTTTGGTCGGTGACGATGGCCAAACTCTCCATGAGACGGGCGTAAGACTTCCGTGCCCGGTTAGAGTCTCCGTCGGTAGGTCCTCCAACTATAACATGAATAACTCCCCGCGTGGGAATGTTATCTAGATTGGATGAAGGGCCCTCACCTGATGGACCTTCTTGAGAGACATCCTTTTGGGATGGCATTTGGGGGAAAGTGACCCGAAGTTGTTGATTATATGGCCCTGGACGGGTTACATCGGGTCGGTGGCCTCGCCGGGCCGGTCCTCCTGCCTGGAACCTTACTTGCAGATATGCAGTATGGAGGCGATCCAATTCCTCTTGTAACTTGAAACATCGGCCACTACTGTGGCCGTATTCTGTATGATATTGGCAAAAGAACAGGGTAGGGGGGTTACGTGGGAACACCATGTGTCCTAAGGGTCATTGCAGCAGACCGTGTTGGTCGTAGAATTCCATTTCCCGTTCTTTCCAAGTCCTCACAGGAGGAAGCGCTTCAGCGGCCATGATTTGTAATGGCGGGACGGGGCGAACTCCTTGCAACATCGGACGAGGCCTCGGGACCTCCTGTCGAAAAGGTCTTGTATACTCCCGCCGAAGAGGTGCTTGGGGAGCAGCGGGACGAGACCTTTCAGTTGGGACTATTGCAGCAGTCCGTTCAGCTCTCCGTACCTTTAATCCTTCTTCTTCGAGGATAAACTGCTCCGCACGGCTTAGTAGCTCCTCATAACTATCCGCAGGTATTCTTAACAAGGAACTGAGGAAGGGGCCCTCCTTCAGCCCGTGCTGAATAGCACCTCTGAAAGATTCGGTGGGCCGAGGGATTCCCTACCGCAGAAGTGAATCGATGAAGATACCCCCTAAGGGATTCTGAAGGTCCCTGGGTGATATTCATTAACATAGAGGCATCCTGTCTATACGCCTTGCAGCTGACAAATTCCCGACTGAACATTCTCTGGAAGTCAGCGAAATAGGTGATAGACCCTGGGGGCAGAGTATTGAACCACTTTTGCGCCGAGCCAGTTAGGTGGTTCTAAGACTCGCACTTGAGAGCGCCAAGATAATAAAGGGAGCGAGGCCGCTCCGTCAAATTGAGATATGTGTTCTTCGGGATCCGTCGAACCATCATACTTATTGATCTGAGGATTCCAGAAGTAGGATGGAGGGAGCTCCGAGAGAATGTCCATTGTGAAGGGACTGGGATCGTATACTTCTGGAGGCCTGGTTGATTGACTTTCGCCCTGTTCCTCCCTGCGCATTTGGGTGAAGGGCATAGTGTTTTGAGGCGTTCTTCCCCCGAGTCCGCCTCCAAGCAATGTTTCCCCATTGACGGTTGTACGAGATGGAAGAGGCATTTCTGGGGGTGGGCCTCTGGAAGAAGGTTCCCCGGAATGCGGATGCAGATATCCGGTCCTTCTCCTTTCCCTAGCGAGAGCTTCTGTGATAGCGTCATCCATCAGGGCTTTCAACTGCGAGGGTAGAAGGATGATGGGGCGCTCCTCCGCTGCTGAGGTAGCAGGTGGTTGTACTTCTTCCCGTTGCATCTCGACGTCTAGCTCAATTGTTCCCACAGACGGCGCCAACTGATGCGGAACGAGTGAAAACCTGTTCGCTCCATTTTCAATGCAGTGAAGCACTGAGGGAGGTCTCAGAGGGTTCTCACAGGCCGCAATCAGTACATAATAAGAAGATGAAATGGGTGAAATGCAAGAAAACCGATGCTAGCAATCGAGACTCAGACACAAGATGTAACGTGGTTCGGAATAAGGATTCCTACTCCACGGAGGTGAACTTTCTCACCGGAGGCAGTGCCTAAGCACTTTCACTATGAAGGTCCTCCTTTACGGAAGGTAAGTTTCCGAAGGTGGAGGAGAGAAGACCTTTTATAGTGATGTCATAAAGCGAGAAAAATACAAGAGACGTGACAACAATAGATCTCCTCCCTTCTTCTCCGGCGAGGCGACTGTGGTTCTCCTTCTCCTCTTGCATCCTCTGCTCTCTCGCCGGGTTGGAATGATTGTGGATCCTCCTTTTTTCTCCTTGCCTCCTCCCTTTTATCTTCCCTACTCCTTCATCATAACGTCGGGGATTATCTCCACCGTACATGTGGCCACCATCTCCACCTGGAGAATAATTCTGTTACAAACATTAGGAACGAGGGCTCCTCGGAATATTGTGTGGGGGCCTCCCCAGTTATTGCATAACGCCTTTTCCTCTATTTCTCAGGTAACTAGGTTAGACTGTCTCCTTCAACCATCCACTTTAGGTGGAGCTAGCTTAGGTCTATGGCTCATGGGTGACCTATCCCTAGGGCTTCTTATCAACCCGAACCAATTCCTCTTTTTCCCATGTCAAATTTCCTCCGTATTGATCAGGTTGAACCGACCTCTTGGCGAAGCGCCTTCCGTCTCTCCTTTACCGTGCCAATTGCTTTCACTAACTCTCCCGTACCAATGGCTTTCGATGCTCGCCCGTGCCAATGGCTTCTGATATTCGCCCGTGCCAATGGCTTCCGATATTCGCCCATGCCAATGGCTTTCGCCCGTGTCAATTGCTTTCGATGTTCGCCCGTGCCAATGGCTTCTGATATTCGCCCGTGCCATTCTTCCTTTTCTTCCTTAGCTGAGCCGTGTATTTTGGATCGGATCATGGGTCACCTGCTAACCCCTCTATCGGGGATTATGTAGATAAGGTACCAGTAGTATCATTAGTCAACCCCGAAAAATAGTCAAGCGAAGTTATATGCTTGACTTTCCAAATGTACATAAAGTTTCTGACCTATTCTTCATTTCTCAACTTAAATCCATCTGTTTCCTTATAACTCCCTCAAGTATTCTAAAGGAGGCTCGTTGGGCTCATGGGCTCCGCTTCTCCTTCTCCTTCCGTGCAGCTGAATCGTCGCGGAAAACCCTATATAAACCCCCACCTTCTCCTTTTAGGTATCGTTTAGTGTGCTTAACAATCCAGCCTATTCTTCTCCTCCCGTGATTTTCACCAAGCGTTTGGCTGACAGTCCTTCCTTTCCCCACACGATTCTTCCTTAACCTCCGAGTAAGTGCTCTGCTTTGTTCACACCCATGGCTCCTAGGACCACCTCTTCACCCGCCTAGTATGAACATACCATAACCCAGTTAGATTGCAACCATTATTTCTTTAATATTAGGAACAATTATATAGATCCCTCTATAAAATGCTGCTTCACGACTAAACTGCATCGACCTCATAATCCTCCTTCCAGCTTGACATGCTTTTTCTCCGAATAATTTCTTAATCTACTATCCTCGCATCACCTGGTCTATTTGGACCTTCTAAACTTCTACGGACTACCCCTGAACCAGTTCACCCCTAACTCCTTCCAAATTCTATCGGGAGCTCACATAGTGTTCCAACAATTGAACCTCTCTTTGACCCCCGAAATATTCCATTGCTTCTTCCAATTAAAGTCTTCTAAGGCAGGTCTCTTTTATTTATCTAGTCGTTCAGACTGCCAATTCTTGGTGAACCTGCCCACTTCCCACAAGGGCTGGGAAGAATTGTATTTCTGTGTACAACTTCCCGAGTCTCTTCCCTATTCTGATACATGGAAGGTAGCCCTTCCTGAATTGCCTCCCTTCCGAGAAACGAGGACCAAATGTCCCTTCCCGGAAGTGTATAGAGTATTAGGAGAGCTACATTACTGCTCCAAACATCTAATAGAAACTCCTCTGTTAAGCCACTTTGGATTGTCTCCTCTACCTTTGATGACTTCGGTTGCTGTAGGTAGGGTGATACTGGTCCTGCACTATGATTTCCTTTCCAAATTATTCATCTTTCTTATAAGTATACCTTGTAGATAATCTAATGCAGAAGGCTTTGGTGGAAGGGGAGGCAATTGAGGCTGCCAAGAAAAAGAAGACCTCGACTAAAAGAGGCAAATCAGTAGCAGCTCCGTCATCCCCCCGGAAAAAGCTGCGACTCATCAAGAAAGGAGCCTCAAGTTCATCAGCTCTTCTTCCCTTATCTTCCGACCAGCCGGGATCTCAACCCCTAACCATTTATGAGCCAAAAAGGGGAGGCAGTACCTCCCCTGCCCCTTCTTCATCTCCCCAAGGAGGGGATTCTCCCTCCCAATTTCTTCATTCCTCTACATCTGCACAAAATTCACCCCTGCCTTCTCATACAGAATCTCTCCAAGCTCCTATACCTTCCGACTCGAGAGCTGCTCCTACCCCTCTTCGCCGTATCAAACCCCCATCTTCCTCGGAAGGAAAGGATCCTTCCCTTCCTGTTCCTCCGAAGGCCACGTTGGGATCCTTGCTGAAGATTCGGCACCCTTCGGAGGTAAAATTCTTTAATCAGTTGGGCATACAAGGCCCGTGTGAGCAAGTGAGTAAACTGTTGGCAGAGGTATTTACTCTTTCATTTCCTCCTCTTTGCTATGGGTATTTCCCTATACTGATGTATGCTGATAATTTTCCTTTCCCTTTAGGCTTCCACCCAACATAACAACATGGTGGTTCATCTGGCCCGATTCCAATCTAGTGTGGAGACTCGCCATTTTGCCACCGTGTCACAACAGAAAGAGCTCGTCCGGCGGTTAAACGAGCAAGAGGCAAAGGAGGCGGACTTTCGGGGCCAGTGCGAAGATGCCACGATGCAACTAGCCTTGGTCCGAAGCGAAAAAGAGGAGCTGCAACGAAAAAATGAAGAACTGGAACAACGTCACTTCTTGCAGTCCAGTGAGCTGCAACAGGTAGACATCCTGACTCAGGAACTGAAGGAGTATAAGGGATATCTTATGGACGCCATGATCAAGGATGCTGACTCCTCGGCTACTATCACACAACTTCGACAAGAATGTCACCGTCTTAATCTGGAGCGTCAAGCCTGGGCAGTTACAAGGGAATCCTGTGCAAAGAAGTGTTAGGAGCTTTTCTCCATGGTAGCGGCTCTTCCCCGAACCCTATCGCCGGTGGCTCAGCAGCAATTTACCCTCCAACAGGAGTATCTTGAAGCTCTTTCAGCCTTAGGACAGCGAGCTATAAAGGCAGCCACCGAGAGAGATGCTTTGGTGGTTAAATTGGCGGAAAGTCAAGATCAGGTGGTTCAATATCAAGACCAACTAAAGGAGCAGGAAGCCGACCTCAAGGGGCGTTATGTCAAGAAGGGGGTAGATCTATTTATACTAGGTTTTGAGGGGTCCTCGGCTCAAAATGCCGAACAAGGATACCCGCCTCCTGGCACGGACACTAGCTATTTAGATCCCACGGAGGCGCTAGCTAAATGCCCGCCCGAACTCTTTGAGTTGTAATTTCTACTATTCTCTTTTTTGGTAATTTTGTCAATAGCCTCTCTTCTGCTTCTGAATGATGAATTTGTTCATATGCTTAGTTATCATCGTCTTGTCATGCTTCTTGATGGGTCGGGAATTCTGAATCAATTTTAAACTCCTCCCTTTTTATACCGTTAACTCTTTTCCCGTATCGTATGGTACAATCACCTCATTGGTTCGGGCTTATGGGAGAGATATTGAATAACATTATTCACCTCCGCCCCAATTTCGGTTCAGGAATCTGCTTGAAGTATTTTGCCTGATATTATTCACACCCGTCCCGATTTCGGTTCAGGGACTTGCTTTAAGTGACTCTTGCCTGTTAGCTTTCCCCATTCCTTTTACTGCTTCGGAAACTGTATCAACCTCTTTGCCTTCTTCCCCTTCCCAAGAACTTCCCCCGTCATTTTTCTTTTATTATAAATCATCGCCTTCCATGTCTTCATCCTTCTATCTCACTATCATGGCTTCAACAGGGCATCCCTTCGAAATTTCTTCAGAGTCAGAATCCTTTGAGTTACAGAACTGGGTTTTGGAAGATACTGAAGACTCAGAGACCCGCTCGACCGCCACTTCAGCCTTCCGCCCCCTTCCGTTTCCGCCTCCCAGTCCAACCCCCACTCCTCCTAAGGGGAGGTCTTTTCGGGCTCCTTTCCCCTCCTTCCACAACAGGGTATGGAATCCTCCCTTCACCTGGGAGTATATAGTGGGAGACCCCCGCGCCGTTGACGAACTTCCTCCACTTCCACCAGCACTAGATTTCATCCCATTCCGTCCGGTAGAAGCTCATCCTTCTTCGTTCAACGAAGGTCCATCAGCTCTTCCTCCACCTCAAGTCGAGCACTTCAGGGTCATCTTGGCGCCCTCTCCCCCCAAAGAGACCTCTCCCGCCTCGTCTATGGGGAGCAATCAGAGAAAATCTGTATAGATCAAATTAATGTAATCATTTCAAATATATGAGTAAAAATGAGGGAGGGAACTTGATGTTTGCTTTTGTCTTTTTCTCGTAGAGGTAAGGTTTCTGTCTTCGAAAGGACGATAATCTGATCCGAACATACCTTCTTCTATCATCGCCCGGGGATTCGGACCCTCTTAATTACAGTTATAGTCCCGTCGACCTTCCCACTACTGCCCCCACGTTTCCTCTTCTTTACTGGCATTTATGGTCCCTATTTCTTCTACCAATAAATGCACTTTCCCCCTTCGTTGCTATAAAAGTCCTCGATCCTTACCTGATAGCTTCCATCCTTTCCTTTTCTTTTTATTTGCCATGGACAGAATATCTGAACAGGGCAGCAGTTCCTCTCCTTCTGAAGAACAGATAAATGATCGCCGATACATAGTTAGCTTGGAGGAGCAAGTGAAGTACTTACAGCAACGGCTGAAGGAAACTTCCGCCAGTAATCACTCCCTACGCCAACAACTGGTCGGGTCCCAAAAGGAATTGGCCAAACAGATCTTCCTGCAGCAGTCTTATCGGCGACAACTATTGTGCCAACCTCAACCATACAAGAGAGCTCCCTCCGTTCTTCCCAACAAAGAACTATAATACTCAAGATGTATAAGGGTTTCTGTTTGTCATTTTCCCTCGTAAATGACTCAAAATATGTAATTCCTTTGCATCAATGAACTTTCCCAATTTATCTTCTTTCTCCAGTGTCTTCTGCATTGTACCACGCTTTACTTCTTTCGTATCCACATAGACTTACATATAACTGAGACATATGTCGGCTCTTCCGCTTTTATAATCTACTTGGGATATAGAACCATTAAATGAATTGACTCTGCTATTTTGCAAGGATAAAACAATATAGGGTTAAACAAGGACTTCAACTTCCCACACTTTACGGGGACAAAAAGTGATATATAACTGAGGGGATCTTAGTTCTTCCGCTCTGCCACCACACGGGGATATCTTCCGCTTCGTGGGGATAGAAATTTTGTATATAATATATAACCGAGGGATTTCGGTTCTTCCGACCCGCCACCATACGGGGATATCTTCCGCTTCGCGGGGATAGAAATTTTGTATATAATATATAACCGAGGGATTTCGGTTCTTCCGTTCCGCCACCACACGGGGATATCTTCCGCTTCGCGGGGATAGAAATTTATATGTAGAATAAATAATAACCGAGGGGTCTCGGTTCTTCCGTTCCACCACCGCACGGGGATATTTTCCGCTCTACCTTGCGGGGATAGAAATTTTGTATATAATATATAACCGAGGGATTTCGGTTCTTCCGTTCTGCCACCACACGGGGATATCTTCCGCTTCGCGGGGATAGAAATTTATATGTAGAATAAATAATAACCGAGGGGTCTCGGTTCTTCCGTTCCACCACCGCACGGGGATATCTTCCGCTCTACCTCGCGGGGATAGAAATTTTGTATATAATATATAACCGAGGGATTTCGGTTCTTCCGTTCCGCCACCACACGGGGATATCTTCCGCTTCGCGGGGATAGAAATTTATATGTAGAATAAATAATAACCGAGGGGTCTCGGTTCTTCCGTTCCACCACCGCACGGGGATATCTTCCGCTCTACCTCGCGGGGATAGAAATTTTGTATATAATATATAACCGAGAGATTTCGGTTCTTTCGTTCCGCCACCACACGGGGATATCTTCCGCTTTGCGGGGATAGAAATTTTGTATATAGTCCCGAAACCATCAATATAAAGGAGGCAACGCTTTCATATCCTCCCTCTTTTGTGCTTGCCTTCTGAAGGGGAACGCCCATATCCGCCCCTTCCCTTGCAAGTGAAGGCTCTAGCACATAACGGGCCATTTAGAAAAAATAATCCTTCTTTACCTTTCACTTAGGGCCGCTTTTACCACAGGTGAGGAGCCCAATAACGGTTACAAGCCCACTCACTTCCCCTTTATAGGGGATCCTTTCTCCTTCGTTTCTCTGCCTATCTTCATCCCTTTGCCTTTTCATCTCCTTCTTCTCCGTCTGTTCGTTCCGCCGCCACCATACTTCGTTGCTCCAATCCTTATTCTCAGACCATCAAAATGCACTCTACCTTTTTCCAGGAGATAGAAGGTCGTTATCCACATCGCAAGAGGAAAGTCGGTCAGCCGTCGGCTCCGACTTCTTCTTCACCTTCCCGGTCACCAACACAGCTACTTCATCTTGTCCGTCTTCCTCTCCTCCCCCTGCATCTCTTGTTACTTCCACCCCGGAGGGAATTGGTACCATTATTTCTTCCTCAATTTCCCTGGTATTTGCAAACCCTAGCTCGCATACTTTTTCTCCCTCTCCATCCAATATTCAGAAGTCGCCTTCTCCTCCACCACAACCTGAGGATGAACTTGGGGAGGATGCACCTCTATGTCAGCCGATGACAGAGACTGGCCCACCCTTGCCTTCTATCTCCCCTGAATACCATTCTTCCTCCGAACCCATGGCGGTTGATATCCCCTTACCGCAAACTTCCCCTTCCACTCATCGCCTGAAGAGCCCCTCTCCTCCCACAAATATAATTCCCCTTCTTCCCCTCACCAGTGAACTTCCCACTTCAGTATCATCCGTCCCATCTTCTTCCTTTTCTCCCAGGAGTCTTCAGATCATGAACTTAGAGGAAGTGGTTCCTCGCATGGAAAGCCTACGCCATGCTCTGGATTTGGTATATTTTCTCAATTAGCTCTCTTAGCTTTGTCTTACTAGCCGATTTTCTTTTTCACAACTGGCATGCAGACCTTGATCAATCATCAAGAGTTGGATCGCTCCCGCTGTCAATATTGGACTCAAGCTCAAGAATGGGAGCGACAACAACGGGAAGATTTTGCGAATGCTCAAAATCGAGAACGGCTCCTGTTGCAACAATTGCACCTGTGCCAGAAGAAATTATCCGAGGCTCGTCAACAAATTCAGAAGGATGCTGATACCATTGCGGCGTTAAGAGAACAACAACATCCATGTGTGCAGCCACCTGTCCCCCAGCGGGAAGTCCAACTGGCCCCTCCCGATAAGGATTCTTCCTCGGCTCAAGAATTAATACGTCTCCAAGGGCAGGTAGCAGAACTCCTCAAGGGGAAGCAACAGGATTCTGACGTCATCACTCACCTTCAGGTCCAATACCAGCGAGCACAGGATAAGATAGGGGACCTCCGCAGTCGCTTGTGGAAGGAGGTACAAGAAAATTCATCCTCCGCATGCTCACGCAGGAAAGAGACTTCCCTCCAGAGGTTGAGCACTGAACTCGCCCAAACCAGATCTTATTCTGAAGCAGTGGAGGGGTCTCAGCTTCTATGCGTCAGAACATGGTGGAGATGACGCACCTTGTGCAGCAGGACCAAAGTTCCCGAGCCGATGATGTTTCCATCTTAGCCGATGCTATTATGGAGGTGTCGCGACGCTATGTGGACGTGCGTCGAAACTTCAAGAGCAACAAGAAAAATGCGAGAGGCTGCATCGAGAGCGAAGACCCGACCGTCTGCACCGCCAGGTGAGACTCATCATTTTGCTGCGCGCCACTTATCAGGACGGATTTAATGAAGCGGTTCAGCAGTATGCTAACCAAGGATTACCTCCTCCAACTTATCCTTCCTTTTCTTTAAATTGGGAGGCTGGTTTTCAACATTATCCTCCCGACCGATTTAAGCTGTAATATGATAGCCTGTTTTGAAATGGGAATTCCCTTTCCATCTTTTCTTTCTTCTTCAAGATTTATTAACAATACCGTATTGCTTTTGTAAATAACCCCTTAATGAAATTTGGAGTGTACTCGGCATCTAATTAACATAATCAATTTAAGAAGTACCCCCTTCGGAGTCTCATAATTTCTCTTCTTCTATTCCATATTTCTCATACAGTGTGAAAGAGTATTAAATGAAGGGCATTCCAAGGTCGTGGAAGCTCTTTGCCTTGGTCATCTTTCAGATAATATGCTGACCCTGCTACGCAGTGCGTTATTTCATAGGGTCTTTCCCAGTTTGGAGCAAGCTTTCCGGGGTCTCCAGCGGGATTAACCTTACGCAAAACCCAATCCCCTTCTTGAAATCTTCGAGGCATCACCTTCTTATTAAAGGCTCGCTGCACTCTTTGCTTGTAGAATTTCGCTCGCCTCCGTGCCATCTCCCGCTTTTCCTCCACCAAGTCCAATTCGGTGCTTCGGATGAGTTGGTTCTGATTTGGTTCGTATGCCTTTATCCGAGCGCTATTTAATGTAACCTCATTTGGAATAACGACCATCGTACACCAAACTAAAGGAAGTTTCTCCTGTTGCTGTCTTTGGTGTAGTTCGATAGGCCCACAGGACGCCTGGTAACTCTTCTACCCAGTTCCCCCTCTGAGCCCCCAATTTGGTCTTTAATCCTTGAATGAGGATCCTGTTAGTCACCTCCACTTGCCCATTCGCTTGAGGGTGAGCGACCGAAGTGAAAGCCTACTGAATGATGAGACTCTGGCACCATTCTTGGATCTTTTTTCCTTGGAATTGTCGTCCATTGTCACTGACTATTTTCCTAGGAATACCGTATCCACAAACAATGTTTCTCTATAAGAACTGTATTACGGCATTCTCAGTAATTCTGGCTAAGAGCTCTGCCTCCACCCATTTGGAAAAATAATCCACAGTCACCAATAAAAACTTCTTCTGTAAAGGCGCTGCTGGCATCAGACCTACTATATCGATTCCCCACTGATCGAAAGGACAGGAAGAGATCACCGCTTTCATTATCTCAGCTGGCCGTTCGGAGCGGTTGCTTTGTTTCTGACAAGAGAGGCAAGCTTGCACTATAATAGCGGCATCTTGCTGAAGAGTAGGCCAAAAATATCCTGCTAAGAGGACCTTTCTTGCTAAAGCTCTCACTCCTAAATGATTGCTGCAGCAACCTTCATGAATCTCCCATAGTACCCATTCCGCATCCTCATTTCCCAAGCATTTCAATAAGGGTCGTCCGAAGGAAGTCTTGTATAAGTCCCCATTTAAGAGGGTGAACCATTTGGCTCGGCTTATTAAAGTGGAAGCCGCTATTTTTTCTTCAGGGATCTTCTCGTGCCGTAAATATGCTATGATGTCGACCCTCCAATCAAGCATTAGGCTTGATTCGGGTGTGTCTCCCTCCACGCTGCATATTGCTAAGGAAGTATGAATTTTCGTATGGACCGTTTCTGAGGACTTCATTCCTTCCATAGCACTAGCCATCTGAGCCAATTCATCTGCCTTTCTGTTGTTCTCCCGCGGGATCTGCTTTAAACGGACCTGACGGAATTGAGCTTTTTCTTTCTCAAAAGCCCTCAGGTATTTATTCAGCCTTTCCTCTCGAACCGTGAAAGAACCTTGAATTTGTGATATCACCAACAAGGAATCCGAATGGATTATAATGGAAGAAGCCCCCACCGCTTTAGCAGCTTGCAATCCCGCTAGAATGGCTTCATATTCCGCCTCATTATTAGATGCCCAATATTCCAGGCGAACGGCTAGTCGAGTTTCTTCACCATCAGAGGAAATTAATAGAACACCGACGCCGCTGCCCGTAGACCCTGAAGAACCGTCCACGAATATATTCCATGCCTCTGATCCCTCCTCGTTGGCTGTCGAACCCTCTTCCGAACCGCAGGTTACCTCTGTTAGAAAATCCGCAAGCGCTTGGGCTTTGATAACCGTTCGAGGTTGGTAGGGAATATCATACTCTCTAAGTTCTACTACCCATTTAGCCAATCTTCCAAAGAAATTGGGCTTAGTGATGACCTTGCCCAATTCACTGTGTGTTAGAACGGTGAAGGGATGAGCCAAAAAATACGACCTTAATTTGCGAGCGGTTAGCACAAGGATATACGCCAACTTCTCCAGCTCTGTATAACGGAATTCTTCCCCTTAAGGATATGGCTGGTGTAATAAATAGGCTATTGATGAGAACCATCTTGCTTTAATAATGTCAAACTAATGGCTCCCTCTGAGATGGCCAGATACATCCATAAAGGTTCGCCGGCTATTGGTTTGGCTAGCAGTGGGAGTCCCGCCAAATATTTCTTTAACTCCTGGAAAGCCCGTTCACATTGATCATCCCACTGAAACTTGGTAGCCTTGCGTAGGACCTTGAAGAAAGGCAGCCCTTTGTCCGCCGATCTGGCTATGAATCGTGATAAAGAAACGATCCTGCCCACCAGCCTCTGTGTTTCCCGCAGATTAGCGGGTGACTTCATGTTGCATAATGCTTGGACCTTTTCAGGATTGGCTTGCAACCCTTTCTCAGTCACAATGTACCCCAAGAACTTGCCGCTCTTTACCCCGAACAGGCATTTGTTAGGGTTTAGCTTCATATTAAACCGCCTCAATGTAGCGAAGGTTTCATTTAAGTCCTTGACTAAATCCCGAGTGGCCTTCGATTTGACTAATATGTCATCCACGTAGACTTCCACATTTTTCCCTTTCTGTTCAGCAAAGATTTTGTCCATAAGGCGCTGATATGTGGCCCCTGCATTCTTTAATCCGAACGGCATTACCACATAGGCGTATAACCCTCCTGCGGTCACAAAGCTAACCCTTTTTTGATCTTCTTCGGCCAAAGGTATTTGATGATATCCTTGATATGCATCCATTAGGGATACCACTTCATATCCCACAGTAGAATCCACCAGTTGATCAATACAAGGCCAGGGGTAGCAATCTTTACGGCATGCTTTATTTAAATCACGAAAATCGATAGACATCCTCCATTGCCCCGAAGGCTTGGGGACGAAGACTACATTAGAAACCCATTCGGGAAACTGGATTTCCTTTACATGACCCACTTTTAGCAGCTTGTCCACTTCTTCGGCTATGACCTTGTCCTTTTCTGGTCCAAAATGTTGCCTCTTCTGGTGGACGGGACGGGCTCCTTTAATGATATTGAGATGGTGTTCAGCCACTCGAGGGTTGATCCCCGTGAGATCATGCACATCTTTTGCAAAGATGTTTTCATTCTCCTTCAGGCAAGCCACTAGCTCTTCTTTGATTTCCAGCTGTTGTGCTATCCGTGTGGCCTTTCCTGGAGCGATTTCCACCAGTTCTCTTTCCTCTATTTTGCCAGCCTTGGAGGGGGATTCCTTCAGGACGCAGACGTCAGTGATGAATAACAGCTCTGCCTTTGAGGTCATTGGTTCGGGCTTTCTTCTGGTCGTCCCGAACCATTTGCACGTAGCAGCTCCTGGAGGCCTTCTGTTCTCCAGGAACTTCTCCCACCAATTGACCCACTGGAAATTTCAGCTTCTGGTGGTACGGGGAAGCCACGGCCTAAAAAAGGGTGAGGAAAGGATGCCCAAGAATAGCATTATAAGTGGACGGAGCATCCACAATGAGGAAAGGGATTATACTGGTTTTTTGGCTGGGCTTTACGCCCAGTCGAGCAATGAAATCGCCCGTAGGGTGTACTACATGCCGCGAATCCAAAGAGGGTGGCTACATCTTCTAGCCGGGCATTTCACCGTGATCCGTCCAAAGCTTCCCGAAGAGGATGTTGATGAGAGCTTCCCGAGTCAATTCAGCACCGCCACTTCATAATTGGCCAAGGATATACGAATAACTAAGGCATCCGTGGGGCAGAGACACCTTGTAGATCTTCGCCCGAATGAAACGGGCGTGCCACTTGAATAGTTTGGTCTGGTGACGATGGCCAAACTCTCCATGAGACGGCGCATTTACTTCCGCTTGCTAGAGTCCCCGCAGAGGTCCTCCAGCTATAACATGAATAACTCCCCGCATGGGAATGTTATCTAGATTAGATGAAGGGCCCTCACCTGATGGACCTTCTTGAGAGACATCCTCCTGGGACGGCGTTTGGGGGAAAGTGACCCAAGGTTGTTGATTATATGGCCCTGGATGGGTTACATCGGGTCGGGGGCCTCGCCGGGACGGTCCTCCTGCCTGGAACCTTACTTGCGGATATCCAGTATGGAGGCGATCCAATTCCTCTTGTAACTTGAAACATCGACCACTACTATGGCCGTATTCTGTATGATATTGGCAAAAGAACGAGGCATGGGGGTTACGTGGGATCCCCCTGTGTCCTAAGGGTCGTTGCAGCAGACCCTGTTGGTCGTAGAATTCCATTTCCCGTTCTTTCCAATTCCTCACAGAAGGAAGCGCTTCAGCGGCCATGATTTGTAATGGCGGGATGGGGCAAACTCCTTGCAACATCGGACGAGGCCTTGGGACCTCCTGTCGAAAAGGTCTTGTATACTCCCGCCGAAGAGGTGCTTGGGGAGCAGCGGGACGAGCCCTTTCAGTTGGGACTATTGCGGCAGTCCGTTCAGCTCTCCATACCTTTAATCCTTCTTCTTCGTGGATAAACTGCTCCGCACGGCTTAGTAGCTCCTCATAACTATCCGCAGGTTGTCTTAACAAGGAATTGAGGAAGGGGCCCTCCTTCAGCCCGTGCTAAATAGCACCTCTGAATGATTCAGGTCGGGCTGAGGGGATTCCCCTAGCTGCAGAAGTGAATCGATGAAGATATCCCCTAAGTGATTCTGAAGGTCCCTGGGTGATATGCATTAACATAGAGGCGTCCTGTCTATACGCCTTACAGCTGACAAATTCCCGACTGAACATTCTCTGGAAGTCAGCGAAACAGGTGATAGACCCTGGGGGTAGAGTATTGAACCACTTTTGCACCGAGCCAGAGAGGGTGGTTCGGAAGACTCGGCACTTGAGAGCGTCAGTATAACAGTGGAGCGAGGCCGCTCCGTCAAATTGAGATATGTGTTCTTTGGGATCCGTCGAACCGTCATACTTATTGATCTGAGGATTTCGGAAGTAGGATGGAGGGAGCTCCGAAAGAATGTCCATTGTGAAGGGACTGGGATCGTATACTTCCGGAGGCCTGGTTGATTGACATTCGCCTGCTCTCCTCGTTTGGGTGAAGGGCATAGTGTTCTGAGACGTTCTTCCCCCGAGTCCGCCTCCAAGCAATGTTTCCCCATTGACGGTTGTACGAGATGGAGGAGGCATTTCTGGGGGTGGGCCTTTGGAAGAAGGTTCCCCGAAATGCGGATGCAGATATCCGGTCCTTCTCCTTTCCCTAGCGAGAGCTTCTGTGATAGCGTCATCCATCAGGGCTTTCAACTGCGAGGGTATAAGGATGATGGGGCGCTCTTCCGCTGCTGAGGTAGCAGGTCGTTGTACTTCTTCCGGTTGCATCTCGACGTCCAGCTCAATTGTTCCCACAGACGGCGCCAACTGATGCGGAACGAGTGAAAACTTGTTCGCTCCATTTTCAATGCAGTGAAGCACTGAGGGAGGTCTCAGAGGGTTCTCACAGGCCGCAATCAATAGAGAATAAGAAGATGAAATGGGTGAAATGCAAGAAAATCGATGCTAGCAATCGAGACTCAGACACAAGATGTAACGTTGTTCGGAATAAGGATTCCTACTCCACGGAGGTGAACTTTCTCACCGGAGGCAGTGCCTAAGCACTTTCACTATGAAGGTCCTCCTTTACGGAAGGTAAGTTTCTGAAGGTGGAGGAGAGAAGACCTTTTACAGTGATGTCATAAAGCGAGAAAAATACAAGAGACGTG
The DNA here is from genome assembly GCA_025175895.1 of Wurfbainia villosa. NCBI lineage: Eukaryota > Viridiplantae > Streptophyta > Magnoliopsida > Zingiberales > Zingiberaceae > Wurfbainia > Wurfbainia villosa. The sequence goes on along the minus strand of CM045986.1, from coordinate 58,474,813 downwards.
ACAACGATAGATCTCCTCCCTTCTTCTCCGGCGAGGCGACTGTGGTTCTCCTTCTCCTCTTGCATCCTCTGCTCTCTCGCCGGGTTGGAATGATTGCGGATCCTCCATTTTTCTCCTTGCCTCCTCCCTTTTATCTTCCCTACTCCTTCATCATAACGTCGGGGATTATCTCCACTGTACATGTGGCCACCACCTCCACCTGGAGAATAATTCTGTTACAAACATGAGGAACGAGGGCTCCTCGGAATATTGTGTGGGGGCCTCCCCAGTTATTGCATAACGCCTTTTCCTCTATTTCTCAGGTAACTAGGTTTGACTGTCTCCTTCAACCATCCACTTTAGGTGGAGCTAGCTTAGGTCTATGGCTCACGGGTGACCTAGCCCTAGGGCTTCTTATCAACCCGAACCAATTCCTCTTTTTCCCATGTCAAATTTCCTCCGTATTGATCAGGTTGAACCGACCTCTTGGCGAAGCGCCTTCCGTCTCTCCTTTACCGTGCCAATTGCTTTCACTAACTCTCCCGTACCAATGGCTTTCGATGCTCGCCCATGCCAATGGCTTCCGATATTCGCCCGTGCCAATGGCTTCCGATATTCGCCCGTGCCAATGGCTTCTAATATTCGCCCGTGCCAATGGCTTCCGATATTCGCCCATGCCAATGGCTTTCGCCCGTGCCAATGGCTTCCGATATTTTCCCTTGCCAATGGCTTTCGCCCGTGCCAATTGCTTTCGATGTTCGCCCGTGCCAATGGCTTCTAATATTCACCCGTGCCATTCTTCCTTTTCTTCCTTAGCTGAGCCGTGTATTTTGGATCGGATCATGGGTCACCTGCTAACCCCTCTATCGGGGATTATGTAGAGAAGGTACCAGTAGTATCATTCCGGTTGATGTCGTTCCCGCTACACGTGATACGAAAGGTATACGTAGTTAAATTTCCTTTTATTGCAAAATTTAAATTTACGGTTATGTCTACACATGTTGTACTATGCATGCATGTGATGTATGTGTTGTAATAAATATAGATTTATTATTTTTTATTTCTTCCGCTGTGCACATGTTTGCGAAACATGTTCGAACACACTAGCCGCGGTGCCGGAAACCCAACAGTAATCATATATAACATAAGCAAACATAACATATAAATATATATAACATAAGCAAACATAACATGTAAATGTTGCATAATGCTTGGACCTTTTCAAGATTGGCTTGCAACCCTTTCTCAGTCACAATGTACCCCAAGAACTTGACGCTCTTTACCCCGAACAGGCATTTATTTGGGTTTAGCTTCATATTAAACCGCCTCAATGTAGCGAAGGTTTCATTTAAGTCCTTGACTAAATCCCGAGTGGCCTTCGATTTGACTAATATGTCATCCACGTAGACTTCCACATTTTTCCCTTTCTGTTCAGCAAAGATTTTATCCATAAGGAGCTGATATGTGGCCCCTGCGTTCTTTAATCCGAACGGCATTACCACATAAGCGTATAACCCTCCTGCGGTCACAAAGCTAACCCTTTTTTGATCTTCTTCGGCCAAAGGTATTTGATGATATCCTTGATATGCATACATTAGGGACACCACTTCATATCCCACAGTAGAATCCACCAGTTGATCAATACAAGGCAAGGGGTAGCAGTCTTTAGGGCACGCTTTATTTAAATTACGGAAATCGATACACATCCTCCATTGCTCCGAAGGCTTGGGGGCCAAGACTACATTAGAAACCCATTCGGGAAACTGGATTTCCTTTACATGACCCACTTTTAGCAGCTTGTCCACTTCTTCGGCTATGACCTTGTCCTTTTCTGGTCCAAAATGTCGCCTCTTCTGGTGGACGGGTCGGGCTCCTTTAATGATATTGAGATGGTGTTCAGCCACTCGAGGGTTGATTCCCATGAGATCATGCACATCTTTTGCAAAGATGTTTTCATTCTTCTTCAGGCAAGCCACCAGCTCTTCTTTGATTTCCAGCTGTTATGCTATCCGTATGGCCTTTCCTGGAGCGATTTCCACCAGTTCTCCTTCCTCTATTTTGCCATCCTTGGGGGGGGATTCCTTGGGATCGAGCGTCGATGATGATGATGACTACGCCTTTGAGGTCATTGGTTCGGGCTTTCTTCTGGTCGTCCCGAACCATTTGCACGTAGCAGCTCCTGGAGGCCTTCTGTTCTCCACGAACTTCTCCCACCAATTGACCCACTGGAAATTTCAGCTTCTGGTGGTACGGGGAAGCCACGGCCTGAAAAAGGGTGAGGAAAGGATGCCATAAAATAACATTATAAGTGGACGGAGCATCCACAATACGGAAAGGGATTATACTGGTTTTTTGGCTGGGCTTTATGCCCAGAGTCAGAGGCAATGAAATCTGCCCCGTAGGGTGTACTACATGCCCCGCGAATCCAAAGAGGGGGGTGGCCACATCTTCTAGCTAAGCATTTCCCAGCTGCATATGTCAGAAAGCTTCCTGGAAGAGGATGTTGACGGAGCTTCCCGAGTCAACTAGTACCCGGGCCACTTCATAATTGGCCAAGGATATATGAATAACCAAGGCATCCGTGTGGGGCAGCAGGACACCTTGTAGATCTTCTCGCCCGAATGAAATGGTCGGTGCCACTTGAATAGTTTGGTCGATGACGATGGCCAAACTCTCCATGATACGGGCATACGACATCCGCGCCCGGTTAGAGTCCCCGTCGGTAGGTCCTCCAGCTATAACATGAATAACTCCCCGCGTGGGAATGTTATCTAGATTAGATGAAGGGCCCTCACCTGATGGACCTTCTTGAGAGACATCCTCCTGGGATGGCGTTTGGGGGAAAGTGACCCGAGGTTGTTGATTATATGGCCCTGGACGGGTTACATCGGGTCGGGGGCCTCTCCGGGCCGGTCCTCCTGCCTGGAACCTTAATTCCGGATATGCAGTATGGAGGGATCCAATTCCTCTTGTAACTTGAAACATCGACCACTACTGTGGCTGTATTCTGTATGATATTGGCAAAAGAATGGGGCAGGGGGGTTACGTGGGATCCCCCTGTGTCCTAAGGGTCGTTGCAGCAGACCCTGTTGGTCGTAGAATTCCATTTCTCGTTCTTTCCAAGTCCTCACAGGAGGAAGCGCTTCAGCGGCCATGATTTGTAATGGTGGGACGGGGTGAACTCCTTGCAACATCGGACGAGGACTTGTGACCTCCTGTCGAAAAGGTCTTGTATACTCCCGCCTAAGAGGTGCTTGGGGAGCAGCGGGACGAGCCCTTTCAGTTGGGACTGTTGCGGCAGTCCGTTTAGCTCTCCGTACCTTTAATCCTTCTTCTTCGTGGATAAACTGCTCCGCACGGCTTAGTAGCTCCTCATAACTATCCGCAGGTTGTCTTAACAAGGAATTGAGGAAGGGGTCCTCCTTCAGCCCGTGCTGAATAGCACCTCTGAATGATTCGGGTCGGGCTGAGGGGATTCCCCTAGCTGCAGAAGTGAATCGATGAAGATACCCCCTAAGAGATTCTGAAGGTCCCTGGGTGATATGCATTAACATAGAGGCGTCTTGTCTATACGCCTTGCAGCTGACAAATTCCCGACTGAACATTCTCTGAAAGTCAGCGAAACAGGTGATATACCCTGGGGGCAGAGTATTGAACCACTTTTGCGCCGAGCCAGTTAGGGTGGTTCGGAAGACTTGGCACTTGAGAGCATCAGTATAACAGTGGAGCGAGGCCGCTCTGTCAAATTGAGATATGTGTTCTTCGGGATCCGTCGAACCGTCATACTTATTGATCTGAGGATTCCGGAAGTAGGATGGAGGGAGCTCCGAGAGAATGTCCATTGTGAAGGGACTGGGATCGTATACTTCCGGAGGCCTGGTTGATTGACTTTCGCCCTGTTCCTCCCTGAGCGTTTGGGTGAAGGGCATAGTGTTCTAAGGCGTTCTTCCCCCGAGTCCGCCTCCAAGCAATGTTTCCCCATTGACGGTTGTACGAGATGGAGGAGGCATTTCTGGGGGTGGGCCTCTGGAAGAAGGTTCCCCGGAATGAGGATGCAGATATCCGGTCCTTCTCCTTTCCCTAGCGAGAGCTTCTGTGATAACGTCATCCATCAGGGCTTTCAACTGCGAGGGTAGAAGGATGATGGGGCGCTCTTCTACTGCTGAGGTAGCAGGTCGTTGTACTTCTTCCGGTTGCATCTCGATGTCAAGCTCAATTGTTCCCACAGACAGCGCCAACTGATGCGGAACGAGTGAATACCTGTTCGCTCCGTTTTCAATGCAGTGAAGCACTGAGGGAGGTCTCAGAGGGTTCTCACAGGCCGCAATCAGTAGAGAATAAGAAGATGAAATGGGTGAAACACAAGAAAACCGATGCTAGCAATCGAGACTCAGACATAAGATGTAACGTGGTTCGGAATAAGGATTCCTACTCCACGGAGGTGAACTTTCTCACCGGAGGCAGTGCCTAAGCACTTTCACTATGAAGGTCTTCCTTTACGGAAGGTAAGTTTCCGAAGGTGGAGGAGAGAAGACCTTTTACAGTGATGTCATAAAGTGAGAAAAATACAAGAGACGTGACAACAATAGATCTCCTCCCTTCTTCTCCGGCGAGGCGACTATGGTTCTCCTTCTCCTCTTGCGTCCTCTGCTCTCTCGCCGGGTTGAAATGATTGTGGATCCTCCTTTTTTCTCCTTGCCTCCTCCCTTTTATCTTCCCTACTCCTTCATCATAACGTCGGGGATTATCTCCACCGTACATGTGGCCACCACCTCCACCTGGAGAATAATTCTGTTACAAACATGAGGAACGAGGGCTCCTCAGAATATTGTGTGGGGGCCTCCCAAGTTATTGCATAACGCCTTTTCCTCTATTTCTCAGGTAACTAGGTTTGATTGTCTCCTTCAACCATCCACTTTAGGTGGAGCTAGCTTAGGTCTATGGCTCACGGGTGACCTAGCCCTAGGGCTTCTTATCAACCCGAACCAATTCCTCTTTTTCCCATGTCAAATTTCCTCCGTATTGATCAGGTTGAACCGACCTCTTGGCGAAGCGCCTTCCGTCTCTCCTTTACCGTGCCAATTGCTTTCACTAACTCTCCCGTACCAATGTCTTTTGATGCTCACCCATGCCAATGGCTTCCGATATTCGCCCATGCCAATGGCTTCCGATATTCGCCCATGCCAGCGCCAATTGCTTTCACTAACTCTCCATGTCTTTGATGCTCACCCTAATGGCTTCCGATATTCACCATGCCATATGGCTATTCCGAGATTCGCCTCGTCAGCCATATGCTTCCCGATATCGGGCATAATGGCTTTTCTCCTGTGCAATGGCTTCCGATATGCCCTTGCAATGCGCGCTGCTTTTGATATTTCTTTTCAATTCATATTATTTTCTTCTCAGCCGTATTTTGGATCGGATCATGGGTCACCCGCTAACCTTCATCTGCATTATGTAGAGAAGGTACCAAGAGTATCATTGCTGATGTCGCTCGCCACGTGATACGTAAAGGTATAATGAGTTAAATTTTTATTGCAAGCTATGTCTACACATGTATGTACATGCGCAGGATGTATGTGTTGTAATAAATATAAATTTATTATTTTTTATTTCTTCCGCTGTGCATATGTTTGCAAAACATGTTCGAACACACTAGTCGCGGTGCCGGAAACCCAACAGTAAACATATATAACATAAGCAAACATAACATATAAATATATATAACATAAGCCAACATAACATGTAAACATATATAACATAAGCAAACATAACATGTAAACATATATAACAAAACAATCATAACATGTAAACATACATAACATAAGCAAACGTAACATGTAACATATATAACATATAACATCATAACATGAGCAGACATAACATAACGATATATGCAGGATGCTCTTTGAAAACATATATCATAGGTATTTGAACATAATTCTCAACATATTGGGCCCGACATTGTACCACATCATCATCATCATAGCGCGCATCCCTAAATAGACCCGAGGCAGCTAATCTCGAACCTACTAGGTTACTAGGCCCGTACTATGTCCGTCGACCTAGGGGCCATCATCATAACATAGAAGCCCATCCTAGGCCCGATCTTAGTTCATCGGCCTAGGGCATCTGGGAGCCCATCCCGTACTAGGTCCGTACTATGACCGTCAACCTAGGGGCAATCATAACATAGAAGCCCATCCTAGGCCCTATCTAAGTCCGTCGGCCTAGGGCAACTTAGGAGCCCATCCCTTTGGACCTTGTTAGGGTCCTGGTACAAGCCATGCAGAAAGTAAAATACATACATGCTTCTTATCATAACATATCATATTTCATTTCATAAACATATCATATTCCTTATCATGGCATATCATGTTTTTCTTCTTCATATCATAACATACTTCTTCTTCATAACATATCATATGGCTTTCATAATATATTTCTTCTTCATATCATATCATGTTTCTTTTCATGCACATAATGTTCCTTCCTTATAACACATCATACATTCATATAATCACAAGGTAATGAGCATAACATGATCACAACATCACACACATATAAGCATGGCATAAGGCATAAATATCATGAACAAGTATACATGGAATGACCTAAACTTCATGGAGTTCTATCAAAGTTTTAAACACCAAACAACTTATATATGGTCTAACTAACCACATGTTAATTCTTTAACATATAAACCATGGCATAAGGCATAAACATCATGAACAAGTATACATGGAATGACCTAAACTTCATGGAGTTCTATCAAAGTTTTAAACACCAAACAACTTATATATGGTCTAACTAACCACATGTTAATTCTTTAACATATAAACCATGGCATGGGAGGGCACTTAGGGTTTTAAATAAACCTTGGCCGAGAGTTCCAAGACAACCTAAGATCCATTTCTTAAATCTAGCTTAGCTTTCACATGTTACCTATATCTACATTCAAAACATAACATGGTAATTTATAGATCATAGCATGTTAGGCTTAAATGGGTCTTGGCCGAATGATATTAAAGGACATAGGGCTCAACCACTTAACTCTAGGTTAGCCAACAACATATTACCTTCATCTACCATCAAAGCATAGCATGAACCTATCTCTAACATAGCATAGAACCTGTTACCTTTTTCTAACATCAAACATGGCATGAACTCATTTAAAACTTAGCATAGAACCTGTTATCTTCATCTAGCATCAAAACTTAGCCTAAGCTCATCTAAACATGGCATAAAAAAAGAACACATAGGGGTCTAAAGTGGCTTGGACAAATGGTCCAAGGCTTAGGGTTCATCCACTTAAATCTAGGTTAACCAAACATCATGTTATCTTCTTTTACTATCAAAACATAGCATGAACTTGGCTATAGCATGGCATAAAAAAAACATATAAGGGTCTAAAGTTGCTTGGCCGAATGGTCCAAGGCCTAGAAGTTCATCCACTTAAATGTAGGTTAACCAAACATCATGTTATCTTCTTTTACTATCAAACATAGCATGAACTTATCTATAAAGAGAACACATAGGGGTCTAAAGGGGCTTGGCCGAATGGTTTTAAAGGTCATAAAAGTTCAACCACTTAACCTAATTCATCTAGCATCCTATCTTCATCATGTTCATACAAGATATGGCATGGATCTGCGTGGAAAACTCAAACAAGGTCTTGGCCAAATCTTCCCTTGGGTTTTTTAAGGTCAAACACTTAACCTATTCCATCTAGCATCCTATCTTCATCATGTTCATACAAGATATGGCATGGATCTTCATGGAAAAACTCAAACAAGGTCTTGGCCGAATGGTCCCTTGGGTTTTTAAGGTCAAACACTTAACCTAATCCATCTAGCATCCTATCTTCATCATGTTCATACAAGATATGGCATGGATCTTCATGGAAAAACTCAAACAAGGTCTTGGCCGAATGGTTTCAAGAGGATTAACACAAATACATCAATCGAAAACTACTTGTATGCAGGTGAGGGGGATACTTACATCCTTTCTCTTGTTTAGTAATAGGATATACCCTAGATGGTGTCAAGACAAAACCTCTTCCTTCCTTCTTGAGTTTTCGGAAATGGGAGAAGGGGATGGAGTGGTTTCGGTGGAGTTGGATCTTCTAGCATTACTAAGACTTGTGAGGAACTCCTCTTGGAAAACCCCTCTTGAGAATCCCTACACAAGAAACCCTAGAGATGAGAAATTTGGCCAAGGATGAGGAAGAAGGAGAATGAAGAAGGAAAGTGGGGTTTTACTTCCTCTCTTCTCTTAATTCTCTTCTTTAATACCTAGGGAATGAACACCCATCATCCTTTCATGGGGGGATGAACCAACTCCTCATCTTCCCATCTATATTCTTTGTATATCTTATCCATGAATCATCCTATGGTCTTGTACATTCTTTATATATCTTATCCATGAATCATCCTATGGTCTAGTGGTGTCAAGGCTACCTCCCTATTAGGAGGTTCATGGTTCAAATCCTACCTATAACCATCTTTTATTTTATTTTATTTTAAACCTTTTATGGCATTAAAACCCATATAATTACTTTGAATAGTTTAGAATTTTACGAGTGTTACAGTTACGACAATGTAGCATTTTCGAAATAGTCTTGGCGTTGTCGAAGGACTTTGGGAGCAAACTTAGATGATCAAAAGAGGTGAAACCGTTCTTCTTTTATAGCGCTTGGAGCTCTAGTTCATTGAGATTCATATCTGAGTCAAAGATCCACATCACCCCTCATTTTGTGGCTCTTATCTTGACTATTTTCGAAGTGATAAGCTTGACCAGTAGTCGACTGATGCCCCACAGTAGTCGATTGATAGTAATTTCAGTCGACTGTCAGCTTGATCACTTACTTGCAATACAAGGTCAACACAAAGATGTCGATTGATGGTAAAATCGACAGTCCTTTACCGTTCGACCTCGACCTAGACCTTCCTCTGGAAGCCTTAGTAGGATCACCACCTATGGTTGTCCCCGTACAGAGGACACGTCTTCACCATCACTCTGCATCCGGTGCTTAACTTTGGTCCTTTTAACCTGTCGCTTAACTTCCGGCAACCACCGAGGTTTCTCGACTCTTCGAGGTCCTCTTGGTGTCACCCGATCATCGAGGTTTCTCATCCTGAGATTCTCCTGATGTCATTGGTCTTAGCAAAGCTTAATATACGACCTGCACACTCAACATAGCATGTGAGATAACAATAATGGCTTAACTTTGAACCTTTTCCATTATCAAAACCGAGGTTCGATTATTTGGTGTCCCTGCACCAACAATCTCCCCCTTTTTGATATATGGAAAATCAATTCAAAGTTAAGTAAAAATAAACATGAAATGTATAGTAGTATGCATGAATAGCAAGTATGATTAGTAAGTATGAATGGAATAGGTTACCTCCCCCTTAACCATAGGTGAGTTTTGAAAAAGAAACTTAAAGAAAGTTAACTTTCAAATTTTGAAAAACAACTTTAACCTCTTCTCCCCCTACTAAATATTTTTGCTTTAAAAACTTTTACTTTCTCCTTTTGCCCTTAACTTTTGGCCTCTTCTCCCCCTTTTGCCATATATCGAAAATGCTTTGGGGTGTATTTATAAGTTTTAATGTGTGAAATGTTTATAAAGAAAAACAAAGGAAACTTTATGTGTGAGTCTAAGAATGTCCCTTTTTATTTTGAAAAATAAAAATTTCAATATACTTCATCTAAAAAATATGTTCAACTCTTTTTGACTTAATTGATATAATATGATCAATAAGCCTTGATTAGAGTTGGTTATTTTGAAACATTATACTCCATGATTCATATCGATGAACAAGATCTGCATCTGGAATCTGGAGTAAGGTCCTAACATCTCACACCCATCTACGTAGCTCAGTACATAAACACATTGAACCTATGTGTTGTGAGATGTGTTGGCTCCTTCAATCTATAGGTGCATGCTTTCTAAGGTAAGCCCTAATCTATTTCCATGTAGCATAAACGAAAGAGAGATAGATTATAAGTAAGAATTAAGTCCTACTCTACTATGCATATTCCTAATCTTTGTCTAAGCAAACTAAATTTTGCTTCGGGTAAGGGTTTTGTAAAAATGTCCGCTATGTTCGATTTCGACTCAATGTACTCAAGCTTTATAGTTCCATTAGCTACATGTTCTCGTATAAAGTAATGTTTAACTTATATGTGTTTACTTCTAGAATGACATATCAGGTTTTTAGTTAGGTTAATAGAGGTAATGTTATCGATTGAAATTTTAGTATTACTAAAGTTTAATTGAAAGTCTTGGAGAGTGTGCTTCATTAAAAGAAGTTGAGCTACACACTCACCCATGACTATGTATTCGGCTTCGGTGGTAGACAAGGCAACGCAATGTTTCTTCCTACTACACCAGCTAACTAGACTCAATCCTATGAGTTGGCAACATTCACTCGTGCTCTTCCTATAAAGTTTACTATCGACATAATCCGAGTCGGAGTAGCCGATTAGTTCAAACTCGCTTGACCTAGGGGTACTAAATTCCTACGTTTTGTGTTCCTTTTAGATATCTAAAAATCCATTTAACTAACATTAGGTGTGATTCTTTAGCACAAGATTAGAATCTTGCACACATACTCACTGCAAAGAGTATATCAAATCGACTCGCAGTTAAGTATAGAAGACTACCTACTGCGCTCCTATAGTATTTTAAATCTATAGGTTTTCCTTCTAAGTCTTCTCCTATGTTTACGTTGGTAGCCATAGGTGTATTAATTTCCTTAGCATTTTGCATTCTAAATTTACTAATTAATTCCTTAGCAAATTTACGTTGATGTAAATAAATTCCTTCTCTAGTTTGTTTTATTTGTAACCCTAAGAAGAAGGTAAGTTTGTAGGGATGTATACTTAAAAGTCTATTTTTTGTATGAACATCTTTATTTTGAAATAAGAATCACATGATCATTGTTTGCATATTTTTTATGCAATATTGTCTAATACGTTACATTGTAGATAACATGGTGTGTGGTGTCACACGGGAGATCATGTTATCGGCTCCTTGTAAAGTATAAGTAAAGGCTCACAACCGAGATGGCTTTGGACAAACCATCGGAATGGTTGTAGTGTGATTTGGTATTGGTTTGTCTTGACCATAGAATCACACTAGTGCACTTTGTGTGTATTGAGCAGGACCGACACAGAGGTGATTCGATTTATTGCTGACTACATAATCGAATCGGACCTCAGATATTATTTAGTACATGCTCTTAATCCCGATATAATAACGGGCACATATACTTGGTACTCATCTCTTTGATTTACCAATGGGCGAGATTTATAGATTAAATCGATAGACTCGGTAAGTTGGGAGATGATATTATTTATATGGTGTGTCGTTGATTATAGGAGGAAACCGTGTCCTATATATTAGGATGATGATGTCCCCTTGAGGAGCTCATAAGGTTCATCATGTAAACCCTGCAGGTGGACTTGGTCCGGCATGATGAAAAGGTTGAGTGGTACTACTCAAGGAGTTAGATGTTGATTAATTAATGGTTAGTAAATTAATTAATCGACAGACATTCGAGATCTTAAACACGGGGAGAAAATGTACAAATAATATATGGAGCCCATATTATCATATGGGGGTTGGTGAGGTAGATCAATGATGGACCTTTAGTGGATTGGATCATCATTAGTGGATCGGACTTTATGTGGGCTTGATCCATGGGTGGCCAAGACCCAACTCCTTCTCTTGGTCCCTAATGTAGCCTATTAACACCTCATGATGCTTAGATCCAAAGGATAGAAACAAATCTCGAGATCCAAAGGTAGAGATTAAATCTCTAGATCCGACGGTTGAGATTAAAACTCTAGATCCGACGGTTGAGATTAAATCCCTAGAACCAATGGATGATATTAATTCATGGATTATCCCTAACTCTATAAAAGGATGGCATGGAGTTGGCGTGGAGAACAATTGAAGAGAGCTAGGGTTTTTGGAGTTGGCGGCAAGGTTAGGAATTAGGGTTTGGAGCTTGGGCGGCACCTATTAAGGAAAGTCTTTCCTTAGTTGTTCTTCTTCCCCAAGCTGCCGGCGCCCATCTTCTTCCTTCCAGACCTTGGCCAGCATCCAAAACAAGCCTTCTCCTTCTCCTTGGCCGGTGGAACAAAGGTTTAGGGTCTTCCCTTGGAGCTTTTGGCCGACCACACCCAAAACTCCTTCTCTTTCCTTCTTTTGTTGGCCGGCGGCAAGGATACTCCTTGCTTCTTGTTGGCTGGTTTTAGGGAGGTAAATATCCTTGTTTCTATTCTTTCTCTTGCTTTGGAAGAGCAAGGAAGGAAGTGTTGCGATCTAGGAGCTTCAACTTTTGGTGGATCGTCGCCCACACGACGTCCAAAAGGAGGAAGGTCATACATTAGAAGACTAGGAGGTATACCTATTCTTCTTTCTCATTTATTCATTGCTTGTATTTATTTTTGATTTATGAGCATGTTATATTTCTGTAAATGGCTAAATAATACTTGGATCCCGAGTATAAACACAAAAACCGGCGATCCGGACATCGTCTATTCCGCGGCTACTCGTAGAATAGAGGATGGTCGCTTGAACAACTAGTTTGTTCAAGTGACCTCTCTAAACGAATAGCACGATGATGACTTGGTTGCTTTGGGAATCCCTTTTGTCTAGGATTAAATTTTAATCCGGGGACATCGAAGGGATCACCATGGTCAAGCAACCGAGGAGAAGGGGAAGCGAAGTTTCCCCTCACAGATCAACCCCAACATTTGGTATCAGAGCCAAGGTTTCCAGTTTTGTGTGTTTAGGATTCGGTTAATTTTTATGCACTTTTTCATATATTAAATGTGTCGGATAATAGTAGGATATGCGTAGTTTAACTCTTTGGTTGCAGGCATAAGATCCGACTATTATGGCATGTGTGTGTATGTGATTGTATGTGTGTAAATGTTTATTTTGTTGAATCCTCGGGGTTGACGAGGCTAGTATTTAGTTTTTGTAAATTAAATACGGCATTGTTTAGCCGCTCTTTATTTTATTTTACTTTCGATCTAGATTTCATGTTCACTCCCTCGTGGAGTATAGGATCGATGGATGTAAATTAAAATAGGATTTAGTCTCGGCTCGGATCTCCGGATGGCTCGTACATGGCGTAGGAGGAGCAGACGAGATGGCGATGCGACGGGAGTCATATTGAAGACAAAAGCCATAATAGTTGGAAAATAATTTATTTTTCATATTTATTGCTTTTTGTTTGATATGCATGTCGTAGGCTAGGAAAATTCCTCAATTTCAAATTACTAAGTGGGAGAGGGATATTTTTATAAATTCCCGCGGCCTCCATTACAATTTGACAAGTGATGCAAACAAACTTGCGCATCGGCTCTGAGTGCCTTCCTCCCCATCAGATGGGTTTGTTTGCGGATCACAAGGTCGAATATGGTTATAGGAAATTATCAAGGAGCGTGTGTACTTGCCCATCGTAAGGCACATAACCCAAGATAATTACCTTGGTACCGAGTAATGGTGAACACTTAGATACAAATATAAGTATCCTCCCCATCGGAGTCACTGCTTTTATTTGTAGGGCCAAAGAGGAACCAACTATTAATTTTACTTGTCAAAAAGTTAGGTTGACAAGATAGTAAAATTAATGGCTAAAACCTCCTCTTACAAATGTAGAATTCGTATACGTCCACACTATCGTGGCATACGATATTCTCGGTGTTTTGAGGTGTTGGTTGATTTTAAAAATTTTATTGTTTGATGAATCAATAATTTTTTGAAATCTAATGTTTTGATTTATGTGATTCTTAGGTTTTCTTTCAAAATGACTTTCAACCCACTTGCTGTGATACTGAAAGAGAACAAACTTACTGGACCCAACTATGTAGATTGGAAGAGGAATCTAGATATTGTCTTGACTGCTGAGGAATACAAATATGTACTCCTCGAAAAGTGCCCTCCCAAGCCTACAGATGATTCTGGGGAAAAGGGGAGAGAGAGCTATAGGAAGTGGAACAAGGCCGATGAGATGGCACGGTGTTACATTTTGGCATCTATGTCAAATGTACTCCAACATCAGCATCAAGCCATGCCCACTGCCTATGATATGATGCTCAATCTCAAGGAGCTTTTTGACACGTAATCGGGAAGCCATGAGAAACTTGATGGCGACCACCATGATCGAGGGAACACCGTGAGGATCATGTTCTCAAGATGATGGCTCATTTGAATGAGTCGAAGTCCTAGGAGCCGAGATCGATGGGGAAACCTGTGTCGATATCATACTCCAGTCTATGCCTAGGAGTTTTGAGCAGTTTCGCCTCAACTACAACAAGAACAAGAGGTTGTATTCATTGGCGGAACTTCCGGCGTAACTCCAAAGCGCAGAGGGACTATTTCCGTGAGTGCTCGGATCCGTGATGACCTGTAAGGTTTCGCTTCTAAACCGAAGGCAAGAAGAAGAAGAAACAAACCGGCAAAGGCGATGGGAAGTACTCAGGAGCAGAAGAAGCCGAAGGCAAGTGCTTCACTTGTAAGCGATCGACATCGAAGAAGGATCGCCCCAACCGCAAGAACAAAGGTATATCTTTTGGTCTAGTCGTTGAAACATGTTTAGCGGTGTTATCTACCGGCACCTGGTGTGTAGATACGGGAGCCACTGATCATGTCTGCAATACTTTGCAGGGGTTCCAAGAAACCAGACGACTGGCTGAGGGGGAGATTACCGTGTACTTGGGCGATACCACGAAGGTGGCGGCTGTTGCAGTGGGAGATGTTCATTTATCTTTTGAGAAAAATAAACTTTTGGTTCTTAAGAATTGCCTGTATGTACCCTTATTTAGAAAGAATTTAATTTCAGTTTCTAAATTATTTATGGATGGATATTCTATTTCTTTCAATGACAGAGTTGTTATAAAAAGAGATAGGGACATTATCTGTTCGGGTACATTGATAGGAAATTTGTACACACTGGAACCAAAGCCTCCCACGATGCAAATTGAAGTTAATAACTCATCTTCTAATTCTAATAAGAGAAAAGAACCTTCGAAGATGAACCAAACATATCTTTGGCATCTTAGGCTTGGTCACATTAACCTAAACAGAATTCAAAGGTTGATAGCTGATGGACCTTTGGGTTCATTAGTGGTGGAGGATCTCCCAACCTGTGAATCTTGCTTGGAGGGTAAGATGACCAAGAGGCCTTTTAAGGCCAAGGGGTATAGAGCCAAAGATGTGTTAGAATTGGTTCATTCTGATTTGTGTGGTCCTATGTCTATCCAGGCTAGAGGTGGTTTGAGTATTTCGTCTCTTTTATGACGATTACTCAAGATATGGATACATTTACCGATGCACATAAGTCCTGAATGCTTTGACAAGTTCAAAGAATTCAAGGCTGATGTGGAGAAACGTCAAGGTAAAAGTATCAAAACACTATGATCTGATCGTGGTGGTGAGTACCTCTTGGGAGAGTTTAGGAACTACTTATCAGAGGCAGGGATTCAATCTCAATTGACTGCACCTGGCACACCCCAACAGAATGGTGTAGCAGAGCGAAGGAATAAGACTCTTATGGAGATGGTTAGATCGATGATGAGTTATTCTGACTTGTCAGATTCGTTCTGGGGATATGCTCTAGATACGGCGGTATACATTCTGAACTTGGTACCATCTAAATCAGTGCCTTCTACTCCCACAGAGTTGTGGACTGGGCGAAAGCCTAGTCTAAGACATATTCGGATATGGGGGAGTCCGGACATGTCTTTGAAGGCGATGTGGCAAGTTGGAACCTCGCATGTATAATGCGATTGTTCGTTGGCTATCCCAGAGGAACGAAGGGTGGATTGTTTTATAGTCCTAGAGATCAGAGGGTGATCGTTAGCACGAATTCCAGATTTCTAGAGGAAGACTATGTGATGAGCCACAAGCCCAAGAGTAAAATTGTTCTGGAGGAGCTAAAAGGGGAAGTCACTTCTTTAGTACCACCGGTACAAGAGGATATACCACATGTCACTGCACCGCGTGTCACAGAGGATACACAGGTGATACCTCATCGTAGTGGGAGGGTTGTGAGATAGCCTAATAGATTCATGTTCTTGGGAGGATCTTCTGATTTGGTCCCTGGCGAACATGAACCTGATCCCTGGACATATGATGAGGCAATCCAAGATAAAGATGCAGTATCTTGGCAGAGTGCAATGAATGCTGAGATTGAATCCATGGATTCAAATCAGGTCTGGGAGCTAGTAGAACCACTCGATGGTGTAAAAACCATTGGATGCAAGTGGATCTACAAAAGAAAGAGAGGAATAGATGGAAAGGTTGAGACCTTCAAAGCGAGGCTTGTTGCGAAGGGGTATACTCAGAAAGAGGGTATCGATTATGAGGAGACATTTTCGCCGGTAGCCATGCTTAAATCTATCCGGATTCTCTTATGCATAGCAGCTCATATGGATTATGAGGTGTGGCAGATGGATGTCAAGACAGCTTTCCTTAATGGAAGTCTTGAGGAAAACATCTACATGAAGCAACCAGAGGGATTCATTGCTAAAGGCAAAGAGCATCTTGTATGTAAGCTTAATCGGTCCATTTATGGATTGAAGCAAGCTTCGAGATCTTGGAACATCCGGTTTGATGAAGTGATCCAGTCTTATGGATTTATTCAAAGTCCGGATGAGTCTTGTGTATACAAGAGATGTGACGGAAACGTAGTGGTATTTCTTGTACTATACGTAGATGACATTTTGTTGATTGGCAACAATATCAAGGTGTTATCAGACGTAAGGGTATGGTTGTCCAAACAGTTTGATATGAAGGACTTAGGAGAGGTGGGACACATCCTTGGGATCAAGGTTATAAGGGATCGCAGGAAAAGGATGTTGTGCTTATCCCAAGCTTCATACATAGACACGATTATAGAGCGTTTTAGCATGCAGAACTCCAAGAAGGGTTTTCTACCTTTCAGGCATGGAGTACCTCTATCTAAGGAGATGTGTCCTAGATCATCTGAGGAGATAGAGGAGATGAAGGCGGTTCCTTATGCTTCGGCAGTAGGAAGCCTCATGTATGCGATGCTCTGTACGAGACCAGATATCTGCTTTGTCGTGGGCATGGTCAGCAGATATCAGAGTAATCCAGGACAAGGACATTGGACTGCGGTAAAGCATATATTGAAGTACCTGAGAAGGACTAGGGATTATATGCTGATCTACCGGGCAGACCAATTACTCCCTGTGGGTTACACGGATTCCGACTTCCAATCTGATAGGAATAACAGTAAGTCTACCTCAGGTTTTGTGTTTACATTGGGAGGTGGAGCCAATGTATGGAATTGTGTCAAGCAAAAGTGCGTGGCAGACTCCACCATGGAAGCTGAGTATGTGGCGGCCTCTGAGGCGGCCAAAGAAGCTGTATGGCTCAGGAACTTCCTGATGGACTTGGATGTGATTCCTAGTTTGCCCAGAACTATCACAATTTATTGTGATAATAGTGGTGTAGTTGTAAACTCGAAAGAACCACGAGCCCATAAGGCTAGTAAACACATAGAGCGTAAGTACCACCTGATACGAGAAATCGTAAAGCGAGGAGAAGTTGCTGTGGCCAAGATTGCATCGGAGGATAACCTGGCAGATCCTTTCACTAAGGGCCTTCCGGCGAGAACTTTTGATAGGCATGTGGAGGGAATGGGGATCAGATGTATGGCACTTTGAGGACAGCATAGTCTTTTAGTATAAGTGGGAGATTGTAGGGATGTATACTTAAAAGTCTATTTTTTGTATGAACATCTTTATTTTGAAATAAGAATCACATGATCATTGTTTGCATATTTTTTATGCAATATTGTCTAATACGTTACATTGTAGATAACATGGTGTGTGGTGTCACACGGGAGATCATGTTATCGGCTCCTTGTAAAGTATAAGTAAAGGCTCACAACCGAGATGGCTTTGGACAAACCATCGGAATGGTTGTAGTGTGATTTGGTATTGGTTTGTCTTGACCATAGAATCACACTAGTGCACTTTGTGTGTATTGAGCAGGACCGACATAGAGGTGATTCGATTTATTGCTGACTACAAAATCGAATCGGACCTTAGATATTATTTAGTACATGCTCTTAATCCCGATATAATAACGGGCACATATACTTGGTACTCATCTCTTTGATTTACCAATGGGCGAGATTTATAGATTAAATCGATAGACTCGGTAAGTTGGGAGATGATATTATTTATATGGTGTGTCGTTGATTATAGGAGGAAACCGTGTCCTATATATTAGGATGATGATGTCCCCTTGAGGAGCTCATAAGGTTCATCATGTAAACCCTGCAGGTGGACTTGGTCCGGCATGATGAAAAGGTTGAGTGGTACTACTCAAGGAGTTAGATGTTGATTAATTAATGGTTAGTAAATTAATTAATCGACGAACATTCGAGATCTTAAACACGGGGAGAAAATGTACAAATAATATATGGAGCCCATATTATCATATGGGGGTTGGTGAGGTAGATCAATGATGGACCTTTAGTGGATTGGATCATCATTAGTGGATCGGACTTTATGTGGACTTGATCCATGGGTGGACAAGACCCAACTCCTCCTCATGGTCCCTAATGTAGCCTATTAACACCTCATGATGCTTAGATCCAAAGGATAGAAACAAATCTCGAGATCCAAAGGTAGAGATTAAATCTCAAGATCCGACGGTTGAGATTAAAACTCTAGATCCGACGGTTGAGATTAAATCCCTAGAACCAATGGATGATATTAATTCATGGCTTATCCCTAACTCTATAAAAGGATGGCATGGAGTTGGCGTGGAGAACAATTGAAGAGAGCTAGGGTTTTTGGAGTTGGCGGCAAGGTTAGGAATTAGGGTTTGGAGCTTGGGCGGCACCTATTAAGGAAAGTCTTTCCTTAGTTGTTCTTCTTCCCCAAGCTGCCGGCGCCCATCTTCTTCCTTCCAGACCTTGGCCAGCATCCAAAACAAGCCTTCTCCTTCTCCTTGGCCGGTGGAACAAAGGTTTAGGGTCTTCCCTTGGAGCTTTTGGCCGGCGGCAAGGATACTCCTTGCTTCTTGTTGGCTGGTTTTAGGGAGGTAAATATCCTTGTTTCTATTCTTTCTCTTGCTTTGGAAGAGCAAAGAAGGAAGTGTTGCGATCTAGGAGCTTCAACTTTTGGTGGATCGTCGCCCACACGACGTCCAAAAGGAGGAAGGTCATACATTAGAAGACTAGGAGGTATACCTATTCTTCTTTCTCATTTATTCATTGCTTGTATTTATTTTTGATTTATGAGCATGTTATATTTCTGTAAATGGTTAAATAATACTTGGATCCCGAGTATAAACACAAAAACCGGCGATCCGGACATCGTCTATTCCGCGGCTACTCGTAGAATAGAGGATGGTCGCTTGAACAACTAGTTTGTTCAAGTGACCTTTCTAAAACGAATAGCACGACGATGACTTGGTTGCTTTGGGAATCCCTTTTGTCTAGGATTAAATTTTAATCCGGGGACATCGAAGGGATCACTATGGTTAAGCAACCGAGGCGAAGGGGAAGCGAAGTTTCCCCTCACGGATCAACCCCAACAAAGTTCACCTGCTAAGTTCATTTCAAAATCACTTTCCATTAGTGAAATGAACTCATTTAAAAGTGTTGTATTAGTTGTTTCAAAGATTATGTCATCTACATAAATTTGTGCAATAAAAATTTCTTTTCCTATGGTTTTTACAAAAAGGGTTGGGTCAACAAAACCTTCATTGAATCTTTTAGACTTAAGATAGATTGAAAGCCTTTCATACTAAGCTCTAGGAGCTTGCACTAATCCATATAAGGTTTTACTAAGTTTGAGTACATGATTAGGTTTGTCTAGGCTATCAAATCCTGATGGTTGGCTAACATAAACTTCTTCCTTAATAAATCCATTTAGAAACGCTGACTTGACATCCATTTGAAACAATTTGAAATCTCAATGCGCAGCGTAGGCTACTAACATTCTAATTGATTCGAGTCTCACTATGGGTGCATATGTCTCATCATAGTCTAATCCCTCTACTTGACTAAACCCTTTAGATACTAACCTAGCTTTATTCCTAATAACTTTTCCTTTGTCATCAAGTTTATTTTGAAATACCCACCTTGTTCCAATGATCATTTTTCCTTTAGGTGGGGGTACTAATTTCCAAACTCGACTTCTAGTAAATTGAGCTAACTCTTCTTGCATAGCAATAATACAATACGGATGAAGAAGAGCTTGTTCAATTGTTTTGGGTTCGATTTTAGATATGAGTGAGATTTGGCTTAGGTTCCTATATGATGCTTTAGTTCTAACCCCTAAGTTCGGGTCACCTATCACTTGGTCAAAAGGATGGTTTGCTTGTAATCTAGATTGATTTTGGTTACGGTCTACACTAGATTCATTTTGTGAGTTAGGTTCAGGTCTAACATCATTTTTAATTTGTTCATTGTTCACTTTTACTTCAGATTTTGTAGTTTTGTTTTCTTCATCAAATACTACATTAATTGTTTCTTCTATTTTTAGAGTTTCATTGTTATATACCCTATAGGCTTTACTAGTGGTTGAGTAACTTAGAAATGTTCCAGTGGTTATTTTAGAAGTAAATTTCCCTAAGTAATCTTTAGTGTTTAGTATTGTTGGGATGTATACTGAAAAGTCTATCTTTTGTATGAACATCTTTATTTTAAAATAAGAATCACATGATCATTGTTTGCATATTTATGGTTATGCATTTTGTCTGATACATTACATTGTAGATAACATGGTGTGTAGTGTCACACGGGAGATCATGTTATCAGTTCCTTGTAAAGTATAAGTAAAGGCTCACAACCGAGATGGTTATGGATAAACCATTGGTATGGTTGTAGTGTAATTTGGAGTTGGTTTGTCTTGACCATTGAATTATACTAGTACACTTTGTGTGTATTGAGCAGTACCGACTAAGAGGTGATTCGATTTATTGCCGACTACATAATCAAATCGGACCTCAGATATTATGTTGTACATGCTCTTAATCCCGATATAATAATGGGAACATATACTTAGTATTCATTTCTTTGATTTACCAATGGGCGAGATTTATAGAGTAAATCGATAGGCTCGGTATGTGAGAAATGATATTATTTATATGGTGTGTCGTTGATTATAGGAGGAAACCGTGTCCTATATATTAGGATGATGATGTCCCCTTGAGGAGCTCATAAGGTTCATCATGTAAATCCTGCAGGTGGACTTGGTCCGGCATGATGATAAGGATGAGTGGTACTACTCAAGGAGTTATATGTTGATTAATTAATTGTTAGTAAATTAATTAATTGACAGACATTCGAGAACTTAAATACGGGGAGATAAATGCACAAATAATGTATGGAGCCCAAATTAACTTATGGGGGTTTGTGAGGTAGATCAATGATAATCCTCTAGTGGAATGGATTATCATTAATGGATCGGACTTTATGTGGGCTTGATCCATTGGGTGGCCAAGATCCAACTACTCCTCATGGTCCCTATTGTAGCCTATTAAAACCTCATGGAGTCTAGATCCAATAATGGAAAACAAAACTCTAGATCTGACGGTGGAGATTAAATCTCTAGATCCGACGATGGTGATTAAATCTCTAGATCCGACGGTGGAGATTAAATCTTTAGATCCGACGGTGGAGATTAAATCTCTAGGTCCGATGGTTGAGAATCTCTAGATCCAATGGTTGAGATTAAATTCCTAGATCCGACGGTGGAGATTGAAGGAGGCTTAAGCCTAACTCTATAAATAAGGCTTAAGGGGGTGGGCGGCAATAACACAAGGGAGGCTAGGGTTTTGGATTGGGCAGCTAGGGTTTTGGAGGAGGCATTGGGCGGCAACACAAAGGGAAGTTTTTCCTTCTTCCTAGGGTTTTGGCCGGCTCCCATCTTCTCTATTCCTCTCCTTGGTCTGCGTCCAATCTTCTTCCTCTCATCCTTGGCCGGCGGCAAGTGCTAGGGTCTCATCCCTTGGAGCTTTTGGCCGGCGCCCATACTCCTTGTTCTCTCCTTGGCCGGCGGCAATCACCAAGCAAGGTGGCTTGGTGGTCGGTTCTAGATAGAAGAAGAGTTTTGTTTCATTTTTCTTTTTGTTTGGAGCGAGCAAAGAAAGGAAAAATGTGATCTAGGAGGCTTCGACTTTTGGAAGATCGTCGCCCACACGATGTCCAAAAGGAGGAAGGATATACAATAGAAGATTGAGAGGTATAATGCTTGTTTATGTTCATTTGTATTATGTCTATAATTGTTTTCAATTATATGTGGCTAAATTTACTTGGACCCTAAATACAAATGCAAAAATCGGCGATCCGTACATCGTCTATTCCACGGCTTTTCGAAGAAAGAGGTTGGTTGCTTGAACAACAAGTTTGTTCAATTGACTACTCTAATCGAATAGCACGACGATGGAACGGTTCCTTGGGTAATCCCTCTATATCAAGGATTAATTTTTTTTAATCCGGGGACATAGACAGGATCACTATGAACAAGCGACTGAGTTGAAGTGGGAAACGAAGTTTCCTACCTTCAAATGGTATCGGAGCCACGGTTTCCGATTTTGTGTGTTTAGGATTCGGTTACTTTTATGCACTTTTCATATATTATATGTGTCGGATAATAGTAGGGTGTGCGTAGGTTAACTTTTTGGTTGCAGGCATAAGTTCCAACTATTATGGCCATATGTGTGTATGTGATTGTATGTGTGTAATTGTATATTTTTTTGAATCCTCGGGGTTGATGAGGCTAGTATTTAATTTTTTAATTAAGTACGACATTGTTTAGCCACTCATTTATTTTAGTTTACTTTTGATCTAGATTTCATGTACACTTCTTCGAGGAGTAAAGGATCGATGGATGTAAATTAAAATAGTTAGTCTTGGCTTGGATCTCCGAATGGCTCGTACATAGCATAGGGAGGAGCAGACGAGATGGCGATACGACGGGAGACATATTGGAGACAAAAGGCCATAATAGTTGGAAAATATTTTTTTTCATATTTATTGCTTTTTGTTTGATATGCATGTCGTAGGCTAGGAAAATTACTAAATTCTAAATTACTAAGTGGGAGAGGGATATTTTTATAAATTCTCACGACCTCCATTACGATTTGACATGTGATGCAAACAAACTTGTCCGTCGGCTATGAGTGCCTTCCTCCCCATCGAATGAGTTTGTTTGTGGATCACAAGGTCGAATATGATTATAGGAAATTATTAAGGAGCGTGTGTACTTCCCCATCGGAAGGCACATAACCCGAGATAATTACCTTGGTACTGAGTAATGGTGAACACTTAGATATAAATAGAACTATCCTCCCCATCGGAGTCACTCCTTTTATTTGTAGTGCTGAAGAGGAACCAACTATTAATTTTATTTGTCAAAAATATAGGTTGACAAGATAGTAAAATTAATGGATAAAACCTCCTCTTACAAATGTAGAATTCGTATACGTCCACACTATCATGGCATATGATATTCTCAGTGTTTTGAGGTGTTGGTTGATTTTAAAATTTAATTGTTTGAGGAATCAATAATTTTTTAAAATCTAATGTTTTGATCTATGTGATTCTTAGGTTTTTTAAAAATGACTTTCAACCCGCTTGCTGTGATACTGAAAGAAAATAAACTTACTGGACCCAATTATGTTGATTGGAAGAGGAATCTTGACATTGTCTTGACTGCTGAGGAGTAAAAATATGTACTCTTTGAAGAGTGTCCTCCTAAGCCTGCGGCTGATTCTAGGGAAAAGGAGAAGGAGAGTTATAAGAAGTGGATTAAGGATGATGAGATGACGCAATGGTACAATTTGGCATCTATGTCAAATGTACTGCAACATCAGCATCAAGCCATGCCGACTGCTTATGACATGATGCTTAATCTCAAAGAGCTTTTCGAACACCAGAATCGGGTTGCTAGGTAGGAAGCCATGAGAAACTTGATGACTACCACCATGAATGAGGGAACACCCGTGAGGGATCATGTTCTCAAGATGATGGCTCATTTGAATGAGCTGGAAGTCCTCAGAGCTGAGATCGATGGGGAAACCCAGGTCGATATCATCCTCTAGTCTCTACCGAAGAGTTTTGAGCATTTCCGCCTGAACTACAACATGAACAAGAGGTTTTATTCATTGGCAGAGCTTCTGACAAAACTCCAGGCGGTAGAGCGGCTTTTTCGTTAGATTGCTCAGGCGCAGGCCATTGTTGCCCAAAAGGTTTCTACTTCTAAGCCGAAAGGCAAGAAGAAGAAGAAACAAGCTGGGGCAAAGGTTGCGGGAGGAACTCAGGGAGGCATGAAGATGCAGAAAGGCAAGTGCTTCACTTGTAAGCAGATTGGACACTGGAAGAAGGATTGCCCGAACCGGAAGCAGAACAAAGGTATATCTTTTGGTCTAGTCACTGAAATACGTTTAGCGGTGTTATCTACCGGCACCTGGTGTGTAGATACGGGAGCCACTAATCATGTCTGCAATACTTTATAGGGGTTCCAGGAAACCAAACGACTGGCTGAAGGGGAGATTATCATATACTTGGGCGATGCCACGAAGGTGGCGGCTATTGCAGTGGGAGATGTTTATTTGTCTTTTGAGAGGAATAAAGTTTTGGTTCTTAAGAATTGCCTTTATGTACCTTTATTTAGAAATAATTTGATTTTGGTTTCTAAATTGTTCATGGAAGGATATTCTATTTCTTTTAATGATAGAGTTGTTATAAAAAAGAATAGGGAGATTATCTATTCTGGTGCATTGATAGAAAATTTATATACTCTTGAACCAAAAGCTCCCACGATGCAAATAGAAGTTAATAACTCATCTTCTAATTTCAATAAGAGAAAAGAACCTTTGAAGATGAACCAAACATATCTTTGGCATCTAAGGCTTGGTCATATTAACCTAAATAGAATTCAAAGGTTGATAGCGGATGGACCTCTGGGTTCATTAGTGGTGGAAGATTTCCCAACCTACGAATCTTGCTTGGAGGATAAAATGACCAAGAGGCATTTTAAGGCCAAGGGGTATAGAGCCAAAGATGTGTTAGAATTGGTTCATTCTGATTTATGTGGTCCTATGTCTATCCAGGCTAGAGGTAGTTTTGAGTATTTCATCTCTTTTATAGACGATTATTTGAGATATGGATACATTTACTTGATGCGCCGCAAGTCTGAATGCTTTGACAAGTTCAAAGAATTCAAGGCTGATGTGGAGAAACATCAAGGTAAAAGTATCAAGACACTATGATCTGATCGTGGTGGCGAGTACCTCTTAGGAGAGTTTAGGAACTACTTTTCAGAGGCTGGGATTCAATCCCAATTGTCTGCACTTGGCACACCCCAGCAGAACGATGTAGCAGTGCGAAGGAATAGAACTCTTATGGAGATGGTTAGATCGATGATGAGTTATTCTGAGTTGCCAGATTCGTTCTGGGGATATGCTCTAAATACAGCTGTGTATATTCTGAACATGGTACCATCTAAATCAATGTCTTCTACTCCCATAGAATTGTGAACTGGGCGAAAGCCTAGTTTAAGACATATTCGGATTTGGGGGAGTTGAGCACATGTGTTGAAGGCAGATGCTGGTAAGTTGGAACCTCATATAGAAGTGCGCATGTTCATTGGCTATCCTAGAGGTACGAAAGGTGGTTTGTTTTATAGTCCTAGAGATCAGAGGGTGATCGTTAGCACGAACGCCAGATTTCTCTAGGAAGACTATGTGATGAACCACAAGGCCAAGAGTAAAATTGTTCCGGAGGAATTGAGAGGGGAAGTCACTACTTCAGTACCACCGGTACAAGAGGATATGCCACAAGTCACTGCACTGCGTGTCACAGAGGATACATAGGTGATACCTCTTCATAGTGGGAGGGTTGTTAGACAGCCTGATAGATTCATGTTCTTGGGAGAATCTTCTGATTTGGTCCCTGGCGAACATGAACCTAATCCCTGGACATATGACAAGGCGATCCAAGATAAAGATGCAGTATCTTGGCAAAGTGCGATGAATTTTGAGATTGAATCTATGGATTTAAATCAGGTCTGGGAGCTAGTAGAACCACCCAATGGTGTAAAAACCATTGGATGCAAGTGGATCTATAAAAGAAAGAGAGGAATAGATGGGAAGGTTGAGGCCTACAAAGCAAGGCTTGTTGCGAAGGGGTATACTCAGAAAGAGGGTATCGATTATGAGGAGACCTTTTCGCCGGTAGTCATACTTAAGTCTATCCGGATTCTCTTATGCATTGATGCTCATATGGATTATGAGGTATGGTAGATGGATGTCAAGACAACTTTCCTTAATGGAAGTCTTGAGGATTCATTGCAAAGGGCAAAGATCATCTTGTGTGCAAGCTTAATCGGTCCATTTATGGATTGAAGCAACCTTCGAGGTCTTGGAACATCCGCTTTGATGAGGTGATCCAGTCTTATGGATTTATTCAAAGTCCGGATGAGTCTTGTGTATACAAGAGATGTGACGGAATCGTAGTGGTATTTCTTGTACTATACGTATATGAAATTTTTTTAATTGGCAACAATGTCAAGGTGTTATCGAACGTAAGGGTATGGTTGTCCAAATAGTTTGATATGAAGGACTTGGGAGAAGTGGGACACATCCTTGGGATAAAGGTTATAATGGATCGCAGGAAAAGGATGTTGTGCTTATCTCAAGATTCATACATAGACACCATTTTGGCTCGTTTTAGAATGCAGAACTCCAAGAAAGGTTTTCTAACTTTCAGGCATGGAGTTCCTTTATCTAAAGAGATGTGTCCTAGAACATCTGAGGTGATAGAGGAGATGAAGGCGGTTCCTTATGCTTCGGCAGTAGGAAGCCTCATGTATGCTATGTTGTGTACGAGACCGGATATCTGCTTTACCGTCAGCATGGTTAGCATATATCAGAGTAATCCAGGACATGGACATTGGACTGCGATAAAGAATATATTGAAGTACCTGAGAAGGACTAGGGATTATATGCTAGTTTACCAGGCAACCAATTACTCCCTAAAGGTTACACAGATTCTGACTTTCAATTGGACAGGGATAACAGTAAGTCTACCTCAGGTTTTGTGTTTACTTTGGGAGGTAGAGCCATTGTATGGAGGAGTGTCAAGCAGAAATGCGTGGTGGACTCTACCATGGAAGCTGAGTATGTGGCGGCCTTTGAGGCGGCCAAAGAAGATGTGTGGCTCAGGAACTTCTTGATGGACTTGGATGTGATTCCTGGTTTGCCCATAACTATCACAATTTATTGTGATAATAGTGGTGTAGTTGTAAACTCGAAGGAACCACGAGCCCATAAGGCAAGTAAACACATAGAGCGCAAGTACCACCTGATACGAGAAATCGTAAAGCGAGGAGAAGTTGTTGTGGCCAAGATTGCATCAGAGGACAACCTGGCAGATCCTTTCACTAAGGCCCTTCCAACGAGAGCTTTTAATAGGCATGTGGAGGGAATGGGAATCAGATGTATGGTAGTATGAGAACAACATAGTCTTTTAGTATAAGTGGGAGATTGTTGGGATGTATACTGAAAAGTCTATCTTTTGTATTAACATCTTTATTTTTAAATAAGAATCACATGATCATTGTTTGCATATTTATGGAAATGCATTTTTTCTATTACATTACATTGTAGATAACATGGTGTGTAGTGTCACACGGGAGATCATATTATCGGTTCCTTGTAAAGTATAAGTAAAGGCTCACAACCGAGATGGTTATGGACAAACCATTGGTATGGTTGTAGTGTAATTTGGTATTGGTTTATCTTGACCATAGAATTACACTACTACACTTTGTGTGTATTGAGCAGGACCGACTTAGAGGTGATTTGATTTATTGCTGATTACATAATCGAATCAGACCTCAGATATTATGTTGTACATTCTCTTAATCCCAATATAATAATGGGCACATATACTTAGTATTCATTTCTTTGATTTATCAATGGGCAAAATCAATAGAGTAAATCGATAGGCTCGATAAATTGGAAAATGATATTATTTATATGGTGTGCTGTTGATTATAGGAGGAAACCGTGTCCTATATATTAGGATGATGATGTCCCCTTGAGGAGCTCATAAGGTTCATCATGTAAACCCTACAGGTGGACTTGGTCCAGCATGATGATAAGGATAAGTGGTACTACTCATGGAGTTAGATGTTGATTAATTAATTATCAGTAAATTAATTAATTGACGAATATTCGAGATCTTAAACACGGGGAGATAAATGTACAAATAATATATGAAGCCCATATTAACTTATGGGGGTTGGTGAGGTAAATCAATGATAATCCTCTAGTGTAATGGATTATCATTAATGGATCAGACTTTATATGGGCTTGATCCATTGGGTGGCCAACATTCAACTCCTCCTCATGGTCCCTATTGTAGCCTATTAAAACCTCATGAAGCCTAGATCCGATGATGAAAAATGAAACTCTAGATCCAACGATGGAGATTAGATCTCTAGATCCGACGGTGGAGATTAAATCTCTAGATCCGACGGTGGAGATTAAATCTTTAGATCCGACGGTGGAGATTAAATCCCTAGGTCCGTCGGTTGAGATTAAATCTCTAGATCCAACGGTTGAGATTAAATCCTTAGATTCGACGGTGGATATTGAAGGAGGCTTAAGCCTAACTCTATAAATAAGGCTTAAGGGGGTGGGCAACAACAACACAAGGGAGGCTAAGGTTTTGGATTGGGTGGCTAGGGTTTTGGAGGAGGCATTGGGCGGCAACACAAGGGGAAGTTTTTCCTTCTTCCTAGGGTTTTGGCTGGCACCCATCTTCTCTATTCCTCTTCGTGGTCGGCGTCCAATCTTCTTCCACTCATCCTTGGCCGACGGCAAGGGCTAGGGTCTCATCCCTTGGAGCTTTTGGCCGGCGCCCATACTCCTTGTTCTCTCCTTGGCTGGCGGCAATCACCAAGCAAGGTGGCTTGGTGGTCGGTTCTAGATAGGAGAAGAGTTTTGTTTCATTTTTCCATTTGTTCGGAGTGAGCAAAGAAAGGAAAAATGTGATATAGGAGGCTTCAACTTTTGGAAGATCGTCGCCTACACGACGTCCAAAAGGAGGAAGGACATACAATAGAAGATCGAGAGGTATAATGCTTGTTTATGTTCTTTTGTATTATGTCTATAATTGTTTTCAATTATATGTGGCTAAATTTACTTGGACACCGAATACAAACGCAAAAATTGGCGATCCGTACATCGTCTATTCCGCGGCTATTCGAAGAAAGAGGTTGGTTGTTTGAACAACAACTTTGTTCAAGTGACTACTCTAATCGAATAGCATGACGATGGAATGGTTTCTTGGGTAATCCATCTATGTCAAGAATTAATTTTTTTTAATCCGGGGATGAATACAGGATCGCCATGAACAAGCGACCGAGTTGAAGTGGGAAGCAAAGTTTCCTACCTTCATGTATGTGTACCCTCCATCCAAAAATCCTAAAGTACATAATGTTTGGTAACTTTTCATAGTAAATTTCATATGATGTTTTTTGGTGTCGTTTAACTAATAAAATTCTATTTTTGACATAGCAGGTAGTATTGACCACTTCTACCTAAAAGATATTAGTTAGATTGTATTCATTTAACATGGTTCTAGCGTCTTCTTATAGTGTTCTATTTTTACGTTCAACTAGCCCATTTTGTTGAGGGGTCCTAGGGCAGGAGAACTCATGGTGGTATCCGTTTTGGTTACAAAAGTCGTTGAACCTATGGTTTTCAAATTCACCACCATGATCACTTCTAATTCTCTTAATCTTTAGGTTATTTTCATTTTCTATTAGTTTTCATAAATTAGTGAGTTGGTCTAAGGTTTCACTCTTATGTTTTAAAAACCTAACTCATGAGAATCTAGAGTAGTCATCGATTATTACTAGGCAATATTGACTTCCATTTAGTGACTTGGCTCTATGAGAGTCAAAAATGTCTAAGTGTAGGAGCTCAAGTACACTTTTAGTTCTTTCTTGATTAGTTAGTTTATATGAAGTCCTAGTTTGTTTGCCTTGTTGACAAGTATTACATATTTTATTTTCTAGATTTTTTAGGTTGGGTAGACCTCTAACTAAACCATTTTGACTGATTTTATGTATGAGTCTTATATGGGAGTGGTCGAGTCGTCGGTGCCACAACCATGATTCCTCTTGCTATGTCATTAGACACTTGGTTGAAGAGTTAGGTAAATCGATTGTATAAACGTTATTATTCCTAGTTCCCTTAAGTATGGTTTTTGAACAATCACTACTCTTAATCAAGCATTCATTAGGTAAGAAAATAACCTTATAATTATTATCACATAATTGACTAACACTTAGAAGGTTAAATTCAAAGTTTTCAACTAAAAGTACTTGATGGATTATAAAATTTGAGTTTAGCTCAATATCACCTCATCCGATTATTTTGAGCTTCCCATTGTTTCCAAAGGCTACCGATCCTTGGTTTTTGAATATGAACTTTGTAAACTTTAGTTGGTCTCCGGTCATATGTTGGGAACACCCACTGTCCAACATCCGTTGATCCTACACACATAGTAGTTGGATCTAATATTGGAATTTTAAATTTGTTTGAAGATTTTAACCTAGGAATCATATCACCCTTTCTACATGATCAAACATGTTAACCTTATATGTTTTGTGAGATGACTTCAATTTTACTTGGTTAAACTTAGTGATTTGAAGATTAATCAACCTTGGGTTAGATTCGGATTTAACCATTAGTTAGTTAAGTGAACATTTTGAAAAATGACTTCCAGGTCGTGGCGAGGCACAGAGGCCTTCTTTGATCGAAACAACGACCACATCCTTAGACAAAGCTAATTTTAAGAAAATGCTCACTTAATTCACTTAGGGTTACATCCTGGTCTAACTAATTTAGGATGTGGTGAGGTAGCTTCATCTAGTTCCACTTAGATGAGTGCACCAAGCTAGATATGCCTTATCTAGCTCGGACACAGAAGACATCGTTTGCTTAACGTACTATAATCTCATCGCGTCCTGATACTATGTTATCAAGGTTGACTAACTATTGCTCCTATCTAGCCATTCTAAAAACTAAAACAAAAAGAAACTAAGCATGCAAAGCTAGAAAGTAGAGCACACAAGTTTAGTATTAGCTCTCCCTGGATCATTGAACCGATACAGTCTATCCACATAGTGGATTTGATCCTTGGGAACCCAATACTTAGTAGTTCCTATTTGTGAAATCAAAAAGGTCTTAGGGACCCATGCCTGGACTTTTCGATTATTTTGATTAACAATTGACATATTGGATTTGTTCATTGTCGTTGTTCTAAATCCGAGTCCGGCCTTGTTGTAGGTAGCTCTTTGTGATCCAAGTAGTAGGTCAAGACCCTTGGACCCGAATGTAAACATTTCCAATGACTTCCTATGATCTTGAACTTGTCCTTTCAAGAGATAATTCTCTTCCTCAAGTATTTCAACTTGAGTTGAGTTTCCCTCCCAAACTTGACTAGTAAAAGAGGTTAGGGTAGCCTCATGCTTAAGGCGTTTAACCTCCTTAACCAAGGACTCGACCTTAGACTCGGACTTAGCTAGCTTCTTAATTAAGTATTTAATTGAATTATATAAAGTATTGATTAGGGATCGAGTTACCTTGATCGAATCTTTTGAACCGGATGCGGATCCATGGCTTGTCTTTGTTGGGATGTATACTGAAAAGTCTATCTTTTGTATGAACATCTTTATTTTTGAAATAAGAATCACATAATCATTGTTTGCATATTTTTATGGCAATGCATATTGTCTAATACATTACATTGTAGATAACATGGTGTGTGTTGTCACACGGGAGATCATGTTATCGGTTCCTTGTAAAGTATAAGTAAAGGCTCACAACCGAGATGGCTTTGGACAAACCATTGGTATGGTTGTAGTGTGATTTGGTATTGGTTTGTCTTGACCATAGAATCACACCAGTGCACTTCGTGTGTGTTGAGTAGAACCGACTTAGAGGTGATTCGATTTATTGCTAACTATATAATCGAATCGGACCTCAGATATTATATTCTACATGCTCTTAATCCCGATATAATAACGGGCAGATATACTTAGTATTCATTTCTTTGATTTACCATTGGGCGAGATTTATAGATTAAATCGATAGACTTGGTACGTTGGGAAATGGTATTATTTATATGGCGTGCCATTGATTATAGGAGAAAACCGTGTCCTATGTATTAGGATGATGATGTCCCCTTGAGGAGCTCATAAGGTTCATCATGTAAACCCTGTAGGTGGACTTGGTTCGGCATGATGAAAAGGTTGAGTGGTACTACTCATGGAGTTAGATGTTGATTAATTAATGGTCAGTAAATTAATTAATCGACGGATATTCGAGATCTTAAACACGGGGAGAAAATGTACAAATAATATATGGAGCCCATATTAACTTATGGGCGTTAGTGAGGTAGATCAATGATAATCCTTTAGTGGATTGGATTATCATTTATGGATCGGACTTTATATGGGCTTGATCCATGAGTGGCCAAGATCCAACTCCTCCTCATGGTCCCTATTGTAACCTATTAACACCTCATGAAGCTTAGATCCAATGGATGAAAACAAAACTCTAGATCCAAAGGTAGAGATTAAATCTCTAGATCCGACGGTTGAGATTAAATCCCTAGAACCAATGGAGGATATTAAATCATGGCTTATCCCTAACTCTATAAAAGGAGGTGATAGGGGTGGGCGGCAACTTGATGGATGAGGTTTAGGGTTTTCTTCCCTTTGGTGGCAAGTAATCCTAGTTTGGTTAGGATTTGGAGTGGGAGGCTAGGGTTAGGGTTTGGGAGTTGGTTGTGGGTGGCAACATGAGGAGAAGGCCTCTTCTTCTCCTTCCTAAGGTTTGGCCAGTTCCTATCCTTCTTCCCTCTACCTTGGCCGGTGCTCATCCTATCATTCTTCCCCTCTTCCTTGGCCGGAAATTAGGAGAGCTAGGTTTAGGGTTTGGGCGGCAACAAGGAGAAGGATTGCTTTTCTTTCTCTTCTCCAAGTGTTGGCCGACGCCCATGCTCTCATGTTTTCTCCTTTGGCCAGTTTCCATACTCCGTGTTCTCTTCCTTGGCCGGCGGTAACATCGAGTCTATTGACTTGGTGGCCGGTTCTAGATAGGAAGAAGAGTTTTGTTTTATAATCTTCCTTTGTTCGGAGTGAACAAGGAAGAAAGATTGGCGATCTAGGAGCTTCGACTTTTGGAAGATCGTCGCCCACACGACATCCAAAAGGAGGAAGGACATACAATAGAAGATCAAGAGGTGTAATGTTGTTTATTTTGATTAGTGTTCTTTTGTATTATGTTTATAATTGCTTTTCAATTATATGCATGTTGTATGTGGTTGTTTACTTTATGTATGTGGCTAAATAAACTTGGACCCCGAACATAAACATAATAGTCGGTGATCCGTACATTGTCTATTCCGCGGCTATTCATGAAATAGAGGTTGGTCGCTTGAACAACAAATTTGTTCAAGTGACCTCTTTAAACGAATAGCACGACGATGACTTGGTTGGTTGGGTAATCCCTTTTGTCTAGGATTAAATTTTTTTAATCCCGGGACATCGATGAAATCGCCATGAACAAGCGACAGAGGTGAAGTGGGAAGTGAAGTTTACCCTCACAGATCAATGAAATCAACCCAACAATTGGTATCAAAGCCAAGGTTTCCGATTTTGTGTGTTTAGGATTCGGTTAATTTTTATGCACTTTTCATATATTATATGTGCATGATAATAGTAGGATATGCGTAGTATAACTCTTGTGTTGCAGGCATAAGATCCGACTATTATGGCTATATGTGTGTATGTGATTGTATGTGTGTAATAGTATATTTTGTTGAATCCTCACGGTTGATGAAGCTAGTATTTAATTTTTTGTTAATTAGATACGGCATTGTTTAGCCACTCCTTTTATTTTAGTTTACTTTCGATCTAGATTTCATGTACACTCCCTCATGGAGTATAGGATCGATGGATGTAAATTAAAATAGATTTTAGTCTCGGCTCGGATCTCCGGATGGCTCGTACATGGCGTAGGAGGAGCGGACGAGAAGGCGATGTGACGGGAGACATATTGAAGACAAAAGCCATAATAGTTGGAAAATAATTTATTTTTCATATTTATTTCTTATTGTTTGATATGCATGTCGTAGGCTAGAAAATTCCTCATTTTCAAATTACTAAGTGGGAGAGGGATATTTTTATAAATTCTCACGGCCTCCATTACGATTTGACAAGTGATGCAAACAAACTTGCGTGTCGGCTTTGAGTGCATTCCTCCCCATCGGATGAGTTTGTTTGCGGATCACAAGGTCGAATATGGTTATAGGAAATTATTAAGGAGCGTGTGTACTTCCCCATCGTAAGGCACATAACCCGAGATAATTACCTTGGTACCAAGTAATGGTGAACACTTAGATACAAATATAAGTATCCTCCCCATCGGAGTCACTGCTTTTATTTGTAGGGCCGAAGAGTAACCAACTATTAATTTTATTTGTCAAAAAGTTAGGTTGACAAGATAGTAAAATTAATGGGTAAAATCTCCTCTTACAAATGTAGAATTCGTATACGTCCACACTATCGTGGCATACGATATTCTCGGTGTTTTGAGGTGTTGCTTGATTTTAAAATTTTATTGTTAGAGGAATCAATAATTTTTTTAAATCTAAAGTAATGATCTATGTGATTCTTAGGATTTTCAAAAATGACTTTCAGTCCACTTGCTATGATACAAAAGGAAAATAAACTTTCTGTACCCAAATAATATTGATTGGAAAAGAATCTAGATATTGTCTTAACTGCTAAGGAGTACAAATATGTACTCTTCAAAGAGTGTCCTCCTTAGTCTGCTAATAAGCTGGAAGTTCTTGGAGCTGAGATCGATGGAGAAACCCAGGTCGATATCATTCTCCAGTCAACAGAAAGGCTTCCTCAGGCTCAGGCAATGGTTGCTCAGAAGGTTTCTACTTCTAAGCTGAAAGGAAAGAAGAAGAAGAAACAAGGTAGAGCAAAGGTGGTGGGAGGATCTCAGGGAAAGTACTTCACTTACAAGCAGGATGGACATTGGAAGAAGGACTGTCTCAATCCGAAGCAGAACAAAGGTATATTCTTTGGTCTAGTCGTTGAAACATGGTTAGCGGTGTTATCTACCAGCACCTGGTGTGTAGATACGGGAGCCAATGATCATGTCTGCAATACTTTGCAGGGGTTCCAGGAAACCCGACGACTAGCCAATGGGGAGATTACCGTTTACTTGGGCAATGCCATGAAGATGGCGACTATTGTAGTGGGAGACGTTTTATTTATCTTTTGAGAAAAATAAAACTTTGGTTCTGGAAAATTCCCTTTATGTACCTTTATTTAGAAAGAATTTAATTTCAGTTTCTAAATTGTTTATGGATGGATATTCTATTTCTTTTAATGACAGAGTTGTTATAAAAAGGAATAGGGAGAATATCTATTCAGGTACATTGATAGGAAATTTGTATACACTTGAACCAAAACCTCCCACGATGCAAATTGAAGTTTATAACTCATCTTCTAATTCCAATGAGAGAAAAGAACCTTCGAAGATGAACCAAACATATCTTTGGCATCATAGGCTTAGTCATATTAACCTAAGCAGAATTCAAAGGTTGATAGCTGATGGACCTTTGGGTTCATTAGTGGTAGAAGATTTCCCAACCTGCGAATCTTGCTTGGAGGATAAAATGACCAAGAGGCCTTTTAAGGCCAAGGGGTATAGAGCCAAAGATGTGTTAGAATTGGTTCATTCTGATTTATGTGGTCCTATGTCTATCCAGGCTAGAGGTAGTTTTGAGTATTTCGTCTCTTTTATAGACGATTATTCGAGATATGGATACATTTACTTTATGCGCCGCAATTCTGAATGCTTTGACAAGTTCAAAGAATTCAAGGCTAATGTGGAGAAACGTCAAGGTAAAAGTATCAAGACACTACGATCTGATCGTGGTGGCGAGCACCTCTTAGGAGAGTTTAGGAACTACTTTTCAGAGGCTGGGATTCAATCCCAATTGTCTGCACTTGGCACACCCCAGCAGAACGATGTAGCTGTGCGAAGGAATATAACTCTTATGGAGATGGTTAGATCGATGATGTGTTATTCTGAGTTGCCAGATTCATTCTGGGGATATGCTCTAGATACGGCGGTGTACATTCAGAACTTGGTTCCATCTAAATCAGTGCCTTCTACTCCCACAGAGTTGTGGACTGGGCGAAAGCCTAGTCTAAGACATATTCGGATATGGGGAAGTCCAGCACATGTGTTGAAGGTAGATGCTAGTAAGTTTGAACCTCGTACAGAAGTATGCATGTTCGTTGGCTATCCTAGAGGAACGAAGGGTGGTTTGTTTTATAGTCCTAGAGATCAGAGGGTGATCGTTAGCACGAATGCCAGATTTCTACAGGAGGACTATGTGATGAGCCACAAGCCCAAGAGTAAAATTGTTCTTGAGGAATTAAAAGACGAAGTCACTTCTTCAGTACCACCGGTACAAGAAGATATACCAAAAGTCACTGCACCGCGTGTCACAGAGGATACACAGGAGATACCTCATCGTAGTGGGAGGGTTGTGAGACAGCCTGATAGATTCATGTTCTTGGGAGAACCTTCTGATTTTGTACCTGGCAAACATGAACCTGATCCCTGGAAATATGACGAGGCAATCCAAGATAAAGATGCAGTATCTTGGCAAAGTGCAATGAATACTGAGATTGAATCTATGGATTCAAATCAGGTTTGGGAGCTAGTGGAACCACCCGATGGTGTAAAAACCATTGGATGAAAGTGTATCTATAAAAGAAAAAGAGGAATAGATGGGAAGGTTGAGACCTTGAAAGCGAGGCTTATTGCGAAGGGGTATACTCAGAAAGAGGGTATCGATTATGAGGAGACCTTTTCGTCGATAGCCATGCTTAAGTCTATCCGAATTCTTTTATGCATTGCAGCTCATATAGATTATGAGGTGTGGCAGATGGATGTCAAGACAACTTTCCTTAATGGAAGTCTTGAAGAAAACATCTATATGGAGCAACCAGAGGGATTCATTGCTAAAGGCAAAAGAGCATCTCGTATGTAAGCTTAATCGGTCCATTTATGGATTGAAGCAAGCTTCGAGGTCTTGGAACATCCACTTTGATGAGGTAATCCAGTTTTATGGATTTATTCAAAGTCTGGATGAGTCTTGTGTATACAAGAGATGCGACGGAAACGTAGTGGTATTTCTTGTACTATATGTACATAACATTTTAGTGATTGGCAACAATATCAAGGTGTTATCGGACGTAAGGGTATGGTTGTCCAAACAGTTTGATATGAAGGACTTGGGAGAAGTGAGACACATCCTTGGGATCAAGGTTGTAAGGGATCGCAGGAAAACGATGTTGTACTTATCCCAAGCTTCATACATAGACACAATTATGGATCGTTTTAGCATGCAGAACTCCAAGAAGGGTTTTTTACCTTTCAAGCATGGAGTTCCTTTATCTAAGGAGATGTGTCCTAGAACATCTGAGGAGATAGAGGAAATGAAGGCGGTTCCTTATGCTTCGGCGGTAGGAAGCCTCATGTATGTTATGCTATGTACAAGACCAGATATCAGCTTTGCCGTGGGCATAATCAGTAGATATCAGAGTAATCCAGGACATGGACATTGGACTACAGTAAAGTATATATTGAAGTACCTGAGAAGGACTTGGGATTATATGCTAGTTTACCAGGAAGACCTATTACTCCCTGTGGGTTACACGGATTTCGACTTCCAATCTGATAGGGATAATAGTAAGTCTACCTCAAGTTTTGTGTTTACTATGGGAGGTGGAGCCATTGTATGGAGGAGTGTCAAGAAGAAATGCGTGGTGGACTCTACCATGGAAGCTGAGTAAGTGGCAGCCTCTGAGGCGGCCAAAGAAGTTGTGTGGCTCAGGAACTTTCTGATGTACTTGGATGTAATTCCTGGTTTGCCCAGAACTATCACAATTTATTGTGATAATAGTGGTGCAGATGCAAACTCGAAGGAACCATGAGCCCATAAGGTAAGTAAATACATAGAGCACAAGTACCACCTGATACGAGAAATCGTAAAGGAGGTAGAAGTTGTTGTCGCCTAGATTGCATCAGAGAATGACCTGGTAGACCTTTTCACTAAGGCCCTTCTAGCGAGAGCTTTGATATGTTGGGTTTCCGGCACCGCAGCGTGTGTGTGTTCGATCATGTTTCGTAAACATGAACACAGCGGAAGCAATAAAAATAATAAATACTTCTATTTATTACAACACACACAACACACGCATGCATATTACAACAAGTGTAGACATAACCGTAAATTTAAATTTGCAATAAAAGGAAATTTATCTACGTTATACCTTTCGTATGACGTGTAGCGGGAACGGCATCAACCGGAACGATCCTCGCTAGAATCGTCTCTATCCGTATCCACGCCGAGTTCCTCGGGATGACTTCGCTAAGCCACGAGCTTCGTCTTCGTACGGGTTACCAGCCTCGTGTTGAAGACGACGTGATCGAGAGATGATCACGATCCGAATCCAAATTCGGATCCTAATACGAGTTCTCAAAACTCGCTTCTCCGGAGTGGTATTCGTCAACCAATTGACGAATCCTTCGTCCCCCACCTCATAGGGTTACCGGAGATCAAATCCCCGGTAAGTTAGCCGCTGTCGGAGCACTAACCGTCGTCCAAACGACGCTCCGACGAGAGGAGAAGAAGCTGTCCAGAAAACTGGACAGCTTGGTGGAGGAGTAGGCGCCGGCCAAAAACAAGGAAGCCAAGTGCTCACCTTGATGCCAAATCTAAGGAGGATCGCCGGAACTCTTCTGGCAGCAGCTCGACGCCGGCGAGGAGGAAGGAAGCAGCCTTCTAGACGCCGGTTGGAGGAGCTTTGGGCTGGGCGGCGACAGCTTAGGGTTGGGTGCCGAAATCACCAAGGGTGAGGTGGGCGGCAACTACCATTAGGGTTTTTGGATTAGGGTTTAAGCCCTATTTTATAGAGAACTAATTCTCTTAATGGTTAATGGATCATATCCATAAAGCCCATTAACCCGCTCCATTAAGATAAGTTAAAATAAACCAAACCATGATGGTTTATTTTAAGTTAAAACGAACCGAACCAACTTTTGGTTCATTCGTTTAAAATAAACCAAACCCTTTGGTTTATTCTCATCCATTGGATTAGAACCAAACCATTTTGGTCCATCCATTATGTCTTCATAAGACACGGCCCATCCACGCTTCCATTGCGACTGAAACAATTTCATGCTCACTTTATGTTTGGTCCAACCAAACATATTTTTCTCTCGGTCTGAGAATCCCATTCTCAAGCTCGTTTTAAATCTTTTGGATTACACTCGTTGTGCGTGTGACCAAATAGGCTCTCGGTTTATGTTGGCCGTCTATAATTAACCATTAATTATAGAACGATCATGAGTGGCACCTAGTAGTACATCATGATCCCCAATTAACCGAAAAGATCAACGGTTGATCCAGAACTATTTCTGAAACCCTTCAATGAATCGTGCCCCATTCCCTTCACTCATCTTATACCCACTTGGTTCAGGACATGGTCTATTGTGTCAGTCCCCACTAGGCTGACTACGTCACACCTAGCCCAAGTATCATTTCCTCGTCCTACGGATTCTAGTTACTCCACATGTATCGAAGAGTACTTTACTCTAAACATGTAATGTTTTGGCCAAAGACTTTAGTAACAATCCGACGAGAGGCCATGGGTATACATCTCCTCGCAAGGAGTGGTAAATCCTTTATAGGCTATTCAAACACCTTCGATCACTTCGACTTATACCCAATCATCCCGGGTCCACATCTCCTTAGAGATGTTTGCTTAAGATGTCAAAGCATAAGTCTCCATGATCAAGATGACTTGAATACCGCAAGTCAAAGGAACATCGCACTTAAGCCACAGTAAGAACTTCATTGACATATCTATATATGCAGAGAACCATATGAAGTCTTACGGCTGGTCACTCCAATGAACTAGTTACCATAACTAGCATCCACGATCAACTCCAGACATCACAATGTCTCCAGCCAGTGAGAATCAGCTGCTTGGATACACCAAGGAGTATACCTCGTGCTAGTCTCGACAGAATTGATGGTGTCCAGATCCATCAATTCATCGACTAGGGATAATTCTGATACATCACAATTACACATGTAGAGATACTCACTAGTTGTGATCCAATCACAAATTCTCTCATGCTGTGAATCGTATCGTGGACATTCAGTAAATGAGTTTAAGATCCAATCAAATACATAAAACATGTATACTCAAATAGTGAATCTTCATTTATCATATAAATGGTTCATACATAAGGCGATTGCCTTAGGACATCTCTCATATATTACTAACATGATAGGCATGTGGAGGGAAGGGGAATCAGATGTATGGAAGTATGAGGACAGCATAGTCTTTTAGTATAAGTGGGAGATTGTTGGGATGTATACTGAAAAGTCTATCTTTTGTATGAACATTTTTATTTTGAAATAAGAATCACATGATCATTGTTTGCATATTTTTATGGCTATGCATATTTTCTAATACATTACATTGTAGATAACATGGTGTGTGGTGTCACATGGAAGATTATGTTATCGGTTCCTTGTAAAGTATAAGAAAAGGCTCACAACCGAGATGGCTTTGGACAAACCATTGGTATGGTTGTAGTGTGATTTTGTATTGGTTTGTCTTGACCATAGAATCACACCAGCGCACTTTGTGTGTATTGAGCAGGACCGACTTAGAAGTGATTCGATTTTTTACTGACTACATAATCGAATAGGACCTCAGATATTATATTGTACATGCTCTTAATCCCGATATAATAACGGGCACATATACTTAGTATTCATTTCTTTGATTTACCAATGGGCGAGATTTATAGATTAAATCGATAGCCTCGGTACGTTGGGAAATGATATTATTTATATGGCGTGTCGTTGATTATAGGAGGAAACCGTGTCCTATATATTAGGATGATGATGTCCCCTTGAGGAGCTCATAAGGTTCATCATGTAAACCCTGCAGGTGGACTTGGTCCAGCATGATGAAAAGGTTGAGTGGTACTACTCATGGAGTTAGATGTTGATTAATTAATGGTTAGTAAATTAATTAATCGACGGATATTCGAGATCTTAAACACGGGGAGAAAATGTATAAATAATATATGGAGCCCATATTAACTTATGGGGGTTGGTGAGGTAGATCAATGATAATCCTTTAGTGGATTGGATTATCATTTATGGATCGGACTTTATGTGGGCTTGATCCATGGGTGGCCAAGATCCAACTCCTCCTCATGGTCCCTATTGTAGCCTTAACACCTCATGAAGCTTAGATCCAATGGATGAAAACAAAACTCTAGATCCAAAGGTAGAGATTAAATCTCTAGATCCAACGGTTGAGATTAAATCTCTAGATCCGACGGTTGAGATTAAAT
The DNA here is from genome assembly GCA_025175895.1 of Wurfbainia villosa. Classification (NCBI taxonomy): domain Eukaryota; kingdom Viridiplantae; phylum Streptophyta; class Magnoliopsida; order Zingiberales; family Zingiberaceae; genus Wurfbainia; species Wurfbainia villosa. The sequence goes on along the minus strand of CM045986.1, from coordinate 58,433,259 downwards.
CTCTAGATCCGACGGTTGAGATTAAATCCCTAGAACCAATGGAGGAGATTAAATCATGGCTTATCCCTAACTCTATAAAAGGAGGTGATAGGGGTGGGCGGCAACTTGATGGATGAGGTTTAGTGTTTGCTTCCCTTGGGTGGCAAGCAATCCTAGTTTGGTTAGAGTGAAGTGCTAGGGTTAGGGTTTCGGGAGTTGGTCAGGGCGCAACATGAGGAGAAGGCCTCTTCTTCTTCTTCCTAAGGTTTGGGCGGTTCCTATCCTTCTTCCCTCTACCTTGGCCGGTGCTCATCCTATCATTCTTCCCCTCTTCCTTGGCCAAAAATTAGGAGAGTTAGGTTTAGGGTTTGTGCGGCAACAAGGAGAAGGATTGCTTTTCTTTCTCTTCTCCAAGTGTTGGCCGGCACCCATGCTCTCATGTTTTCTCCTTTGCCCGGTTTTCATACTCCGTGTTCTCTTCCTTGCCCGGTGGTAACATCGAGTCTATTGACTTGGTGGCCGGTTCTAGATAGGAAGAAGAGTTTTGTTTTATTATCTTCCTTTGTTCGGAGTGAACAAGGAAGGAAGATTGGCGATCTAGGAGCTTCGACTTTTGGAAGATCGTCGCCCACACGACGTCCAAAAGGAGGAAGGACATACAATAGAAGATCAAGAGGTATAATCTTGTTTATTTTGATTAGTGTTCTTTTGTATTATGTTTATAATTGCTTTTCAATTATATGCATGTTGTATGTGGTTGTTTACTTTATGTATGTGGCTAAATAAACTTGGACCCCGAACATAAACACAATAGCCGGCGATCCGTACATCGTCTATTCCGCGGCTATTCGTGAAATAGAGGTTGGTCGCTTGAACAACAAGTTTGTTCAAGTGACCTCTCTAAATGAATAGCACGATGATGACTTGTTGGTTGGGAAATCCCTTTTGTCTAGGATTAAATTTTTTTAATCCCGGGACATCGATGGGATCACCATGAACAAGCGACCGAGGTGAAGTGGGAAGCGATGTTTCCCCTCACGGATCAATGAAATCAACCCAACAGTCTTGGATTGAAGCTCGGTGTCAAATCCAGAGTCGGACCCGGTCTCGGACTCATAGTTGATCTCGGGGTTGGATTCGAACTCGGACTCAGTTGGTTTCGCCATGAATGCCAAGTTATTGAGTTCATCTTTTTCCTCCGAGGACTCTTCCCAAGTTGCGTTGAGAGCTTTCTTGGTTTGTGGTTGCTTATTCTTTAGCCTCGGACACTCGGATTTAATGTGACCTCTCTTGTTACATTCGTAGCACTTGTAATTTGAGTTTTGATCGGGTCTCTTCTCCTTATATTGCTTGATAGGTCACCTTCTACTCTTGATCATCTTCCGAACTAGGTTCACTAGCTCGATCTCCAATTCGTCGTCTACCTCTGATTCGTACTCTTCTTCTTCGAGAGGTGGCTTGCTCTTTCCCTTTCTTCTTTGACCAGCAACCAAAGCAATACTTTTCTTGACTGGGGCCGAGTTAGACTATTCATGCAACTCAAATTTCAAAAATAACTCATATAATCTTATCTTTGAAAGATCTCTAGATACTTTGTAGACATCAACCATAGATTCCCACAAAGTGGTCCTAGGAAAAGCATTTAATGCGTACCTTATTACGTCTCAGTTCTCCACCTTTTGTCCAATGGAATGGAGTCCGTTCATTATGTCCTGAATTCGCGCATGGAGTTGCGTTGTCATCTCATTGTCCTGCATCTTTAGATTAAATAATTTATTCAATAGTAGATCTCTTTTACATACCTTCGTGTTGGTCATCCCCTCATGCAATTCGATGAACTTGTTTCAGAGATCCTTGGCATTAATGAAGGGGCCGACATGGTTGAGTCCTTCCTTGGAGAGACCGCACTGCAAGATTTGCGTGGCTTTCACATTGGCCTCTACTTGTCGCTTCATTGCGTTTGTCCACTTTTCACAATCCAAGAATTCTCCATCTTCATTTGTTGGTAAGTTAAAGCCCATATGGATGACGATCCACATCTTGACTTGAGTTTTTAGGTAGCATTCCATCCGTCCCTTCCAATAATGGAAGTCATCTCCATTATAGAAGGAAGGTCGGGCGGTACTAAACCCCTGAAGACGGGCCATCAAAAACAAATCTTGCACAAAAATACGAACAACAAGAAATCCCAAGACTTTGTCATGGATTAGTAGTGAGGGATAAAAAAAACTTAAATTAATTTAAGCAACAAAAAAAATAAAAAATTTGCTAGACTAGTAGTTACACCGAATCTAAGTACTCCTGTTCTGATACCAATTGATGGATCGAAGAAACACACTAGAGGGGGGTGAATAGCGTACGAGAAATCCTTTTATTTTTCGTCAAAAACACAAGTTTCACAGTGGAAAGTAAAGGCAAAAACAAAAATGACATGCTTTGTTTTTTACTTGGTTAACAACCAAAATGTTGCTAATCTAAGGCCCCGCGATCCTAGACCGCTTTTGATGGGGAAATCCACTAACAAGAGTCTCTTCCTCGTTGGAGGTAAGAGACGATGAATACAAATAAAAGATAGAGGAAGAGGAAACAAGCCTATCTCTCCTCATAGCAACGAAAAACACAAGTAAAGACGACAATTGAAAAGATCTACTGACTAAAGATTTGGAAGCTTGGCGTAATGTCGGCATTATGACGACGTAGCGTTGTCGAGGAAGTCTTGGCGTTGTCAAAGCACTTTGGGAGGAAACGTAGATGATCAAAAGAGGTGAAACCCTTCTTCTTTTATATCCCTTGGAACCCTAGTTCGTTGAGATACAGATCTGAGTCAAAGCTCCACATCACCCCTCATTTTATGGCTCTTATCTTGACTATCTTCGAAGTGATCAACTTGACCAGCAGTCGACTAATGGTAAGTTCAGTCGACTGCCACTAGCCCTCAGTCGACTGTCAGCTTAATCACTTGCCTGCAATACAAGGTCAACACAAAGATGTTGATTGATGGTAAAACCAACGGTCCCTTAATGTCCGACCTCGACCTAGACCTTCCTCTGAAAGCTTTAGTCGGATCGCCACCTACGGTCGTCCCTGTACGGAGGACACTGAAGGTAGGAAACTTCGCTTCCCACTTCAACTCGGTCGCTTGTTCATGGCGATCCCTTCTAGGTCCCCGGATAAAAAAAAATTATCCTTGACAAGAGGGATTGCCCAAGCAACCTTGTCATCGACGTGCTATTCGATTAGAGTAGTCACTTGAACAAAGTTGTTGTTCAAGCGACCAACCTCTATTCTATGAATAGCCACGGAATAGACGATGTACGGATCGCCGGCTTTTGTGTTTATATTCGGGGTCCAAGTATATTTAGCCACAAAACAGAATATATCATGCATATATAATTGAAAACAATTACAAACATGTTGCATATGAAGATGGATAAGTGTTATACCTCTCGATCTTCAATTGTATACCTTCCTCCTTTCGGACGTCGTGTGAGCAACGATCTACCAAAAGTTGAAGCACCTAGATCACCAATCATCCTTCCTTGCTCGTTCTGAGCAAGAGGAAGAATAGAAACAAGACCCTTCTCCTTCCTTTAGTCAACCAACAAGAACCAAGCAAGTTGCTTGCCGCCGGCCAACAAGGAGAAGGAGAAAGATGGATGCCGGCCAAAAGCTCCAAGGGAGAACCCTAAGCCTTGGTTCCACCGGCCAAGGAGAAGAGGAGAGCTGGGTTTGGACGTTGGCCAAGGGGGAAGAGTGTTGGTGCAATCGGCCCAGGTCACGATTGACCAGGACTCGAGTTTGACTCGAGTGATGTTTTGATGTTTCGACAAAAACATATGACAATGTAATTGTCATTTGGTAAAGTCCAAGTCTTGAGTACTTGGCATGGAAAGTCCAAGTGGGACACTTGGCACATGAAAAGTCCAAGCATGGGTCTTGGCATGAAAATTCCAACATGGGTTGGCAAGGGAAAGTCCAAGCTTGAGTCTTGGCATTTGAGAAGTCCAAGGGTTTGATATTGGCGGCGTAAAGTCCAAGCGGGAGTCTTGGCAGCATAAGTCCAATGCTTGGCGGCGTAAAGTCCAAGCGGAGTCTTGGCGGCGTAAGTCCAAAGTGCCTTGGCGGTGTAGACACTGTTAGCATGACATAGTCGATGGAAGCATCTGAAGGCTAGCGCGATGGATGAACAAGTCATGGATGACTTGGAGGGATCCGAGAGGCGTGAGGCTGATGGAGGTGGCTAGAAGGCTTAGGTCTAGGCTAAGGGTGGTCTAGCAAGTATGGGGGAACCATACTTGGGTTAAAACCTCATGTTTAAGGTGTGCCAGTCGACTGGTGCCATGTGGCAGTCGACTGGACTGAGTCAACTAGGGTTTGACTGCAGGAAGTGGCCTAGCAATCGATCGGCCACCTGTTAGCGATCGGTGATCGGGCACGAGCGATCGGCGATTATGTTATCAGTTGACTGATGCTCGGATTTTCGGCCACAGAATGGAGTCTCACTTGACTGCTGAGACAAGCAGTTGAGTGATGGCTCATCAGTCGACTGATGGTCATGATCAGTCGACTGATGTCCTAGCCGTTGGATTTTTCCAGCGTGGATTACACCGTTGTCTCACGACAGCGGTGTGATCGATCGTGATAGTCCCGGCGGCGGTCGGTGATCAACCTTTTCTAGCACAGGTTGAAGCTATATAAGGAGCTCGTGATGGAGGAAAAGATAGCGATTTTCTTGAGCGAAATTGAAGGGGGAAGTTGGTGCTTTCCAGTCCTTCAAAGCTAGTTCAAGGCAATCAAAGATCAAGCAATCCAAAGCTCTTGTAAAGTATTTTTCCTTTACTTGCATTTGTATTTCATATTGTTTTTGCTTGTATCTACTTGATTATTGTTGTAATCATATTGTACGAGGTTTCTCCTCCTCCGGATTGCTCCGAAAGGAGTTATTATTATAGTGGTGTGTGATTGGCATCGCTAGGGTCGTACGAACCCGATCCGTGGAGTAGGAACCGTGCGGTTCCGAACCACGTTATATCATTGTGTTAGCGTGTTGTGCATTTCGTTATCGTTATTACTTTTTTATTTCCGCTACGCTAACAAAATTGTAGAAACTAACGCGAAAGAATTCCATTGACGCTATTCACCCCCCCCCCTCTAGCTTCCAAACGATCCCTAACAAGTAGTATCAGAGCCCGGGGCTCTTCTACGGACTAACTGCCGGGAGCTAAGACAAAAGGCTAGAGGGTGAAGATGGAATTCCAAGACAAGCTTGGATGGGATATCAATGCTCCACCTCCATATGATCCAGAAGATTTTCCGGCGTGGAGAGCAAGAATGGAAACATTCTTGATGATGAACATAGAGGATTGGTTCATCCTCGTTGAAGGCCTTGAACCCCCTAGGGATAAGAAGGGGAATATCCTAAAATTGAAAAAGTTGACCCAAGAGCAACGCCAAAAGCTCAAGACCGAAGTTAAGGTAACAAAACTTTTGGAAGATTTAATCCCTAATTATGTTTTGTGCAAGCTAGGGGATTACATGTATGCCAAGGAGCTATGGAGAAAATTGGCAAGACTCCATGAGGAGAGTTCATCCTCAAGTGAAAGTGAGGAATCGGAAGTTGAGATGGAGTCAACTTCCGAATCGGAGGAAGAAGAAGTAGAAGAGGTGGAAGAAGCATCCTCAAAATTGAGGAGGAGAGACCGTCCTCTACACCGGAGCAACCTCAAGAAGAGCTTTCAACATCCGATCAAGATGAGGAAGCTCAAAATTCAACTCCGGAACCTACCACCACCCTAGGTAACTCAAACACTTTATCTTCAAATAAAAATCATATAATGTGCTTTGAGTGTAGGGAGTATGGGCATTACAAGAGCAAATGCCCAAAGAAGGTTAGGAAAGCTTCTCCGGCACCCAAAAGTCAACAAAAGTCAAAGGATGCCGGTTCCCCAAGTCAAAAGAGCAAGGTGCATATTATATGCTTCAAGTGCCATCAAAAGGGACATTATAGAAGTCAATGCTCTAAGGGGAGGAAAAAGACCCAAGAAGAAGCATCACAAGTAGGGGGAGCTAAGGCTAACCCTAAGGTACATTTTAGTAGTGCATCTTCGAATTTAAATGTTAAAAAGCATGCTAGGAATTTAAATTCTCCTGCAATTTATGAAAAGCATGCTAATAGGAATAAATGTTTTTGCTTAGGAGCTAAAAGTGTCCATTTTAGTAATAAGGAGAAATTTGGGACTAATGTCCCTAGAAAAACCATACCTAGGGAATCTATTAAGAAAATACAAGAACATCTAGGTTTTAATCCAAAATGGACTAGGCATATGCCAAGAAAGTTGAATGCCCATGTTTTAAATCAAAATTCTAAAATTGGGCAATTGGAATTAGAAAACCAAGCCTTGAGGTCAAGGCTTGAAAAACTTGAGAAGATCCTCAACACTATGCAAAATCAATTTAAAGGGTCTAATGGTCAAACTCCTAGGTCAAGAAGTCAAAGTCAACATCTAGGACCTAAGAGTCAAAAGTCAACCAAGGGCAAGAATGGTTTGGGTCACAAACCTAAGTCCAAGGTGACTTATCATAGTGTTCCATTTGACTATGGAACACTAACTAAGTCTAGGAAGACCAAGGTCAATAGGGAAGTCATCCCTAGAGTTGACCAAGGGTTGTGCCTAGTGGCCAAGGTTTCTAAGAAACCTAGGGTGACCACTAAGAAGGTTGCAAGGGGAGTTACCCCTAGAGTCAACCTAGGCAAGACCAAAATGACCAAGGCTAATAAGCCTAGGAAGGTCATTAGGAAGGTATCTAGGGAGGTTATCCCTAAGGAATACCTAATTAACCCTAGGAGCTCAAATCGGTTTTGGGTTCCTAAGAGCGTGATTGATTCACGCTAGGTGGGTTTAGGATGTGCCAATACTAATTGAGAAGTTTGATAAAATGATCAAAATTGGTACAATCTAGATTTAGAGATCATAGTGTGTAACTTTGATTGTTGGCACACTTTAAAAGTTCATGTAAAAGTAACATCAAGAGTGATACTCAAGTGTCACACAACTTGATGTATTGTACTCACCATGCTTCATATGTTTTACCATATGTTTGCATGGAAGGAATGTCTAGGATGGATTGCATCTCACAAAACAAGTCTTTTACCTTGATTGTGTATTTCAACACTTAGAAAGGGTGAGATGTTAGGATTTGGAAATCATTGAATGGTAATGAAATAAAACATTAAAATACATTAACGAATACATGAATGTAAGTGTAACATCAATATATTCGATATACGAGAATAAACATGATAAAATGGATTAATTAGATGAAGAAATCGAGATTTTTAGAATTTCATAACTGGAAATCAAATATCGATCATCGATAGCTTATCACGATCGATAACATCAGAGCACGACATCGATCATCGTCAATCGAGTGGCTTCATGACTCGATCGCTAAATATCACGATCGATGGGATACATCACGTCGATCGATGGCACTCGCTCATCGAGGTCCGAGGGTCATCAATGAGTGCTCGATCGGCGATGAGCGAAGTGATGCGATATCGATGATCGATGAGCAACATCACGATCGATGCGATCGTAGCATCGCCACGTAAGTTCGCGATCGCCGAGCCTATAACACCTTCTCCGATCGCCATTCTTGTTCTCCGACGATCCTTCCGACCGTGCCAGCCACCCAAGGTGTTAGGTTTGTTAGATGAGCCCTATTTTACCTTAGTTCACTTATTTCAAGCTCATTCTAGGGTTGGTTCCTTGTTCCGATTAGGGTTCCGGCGTCTCCGGCGAATTTTCCGACGACCCCCCAGTAACATATGAGTTTTCCCTCCGGCCACACCTCCAAATGGCGCCTAAGTAACAATATTTTTACCCAAGCCCTAATTTTCCTTTCCGTTATAATTTAGTTTTTATCTAATCATGTATTATGTCCTTGCATGTCATATCATTACATTGCATTCATAATAGGAGAGCCCGTAGGAATGATCCACCCGAGGGTGAATCTCGATTGTACCAGCCTATGTTGGTTAGGTACATCGATAGGGACTTTTTCAACCGCCATTGTAGTGATGTCATAGAATTAATTACATACTACAATCTCATGAAAGTCGTCTTATGCACGCATCCAATTAATGATGACCTTCTTAAGGAATTTTATCAAAACCTAAAAAAGGTGGATGACGGTCCCACCTACACTACTCGCATTGCAAAATGCGAGTTAGAGTTCACTCCTGCGATACTGCAGGAGTTTCTCGAGTGTAGGCCCTCAGATGACACCTTTATCTTTTTCCCTACCATGGATTTTCCTTTACCTGAGCCCTTTGACCATATCTCTATGGAGTCCATGCATGAGCATATCTTTGGTTATCCTCATCCACCGGCCCAAAACTTATTCCCTATCACTGAGTTATCTGCACCTGACAATGTCCTTTACAAGGTCATTGTTTGGTGTTTTCTTCCTATCGTCACTCGGGGTCTGGCCAAGATTCGGCCTCCCCATCTATTTCTTCTATACGCCATGCGGCATAGGTTAGACATTAACTTTGCACTAAACATGTTTCATTGCATTGTGCATTTCACTTCCCCTGTCCAAGGGAAAGTGCATATGCCATATGGTCATATCATCATAGCATGGCTAGAGTCCGTAGGGGTTAACATCCACAGGGGCTCTCTGAGAGCGCTATCGGAGGTGTACGACTGTATATCAGTTCGTAACTTCTCATTAGCAAAGCTATGGATGGGGGCTGGACAGATGGAGTTGGCGCCACGACCACCACCCAGGGCACGCAGAGAGCCTCCTCCAGTACCCAGAGATACAGCAGAGGACTACGAGGATGTAGACGCCGCTGATGAGGACGATCAGATGCCGGCAGATGCATCAGCGGCGGGTCCATCAGATGATCGTCGTGGCCGGCTGGAGTCCAGATTTCAGGACTATCAACAGTCGATTGATGCTAGGATGTCAGAGTTATTGGCAGGCCAGGCATCTTTCGGTGCACGTCTGGATCGGATGGAGGAGTCCCAGAGCCGCATCGAGCAGTGTCAGCTCGATATGTTAGAGATGATGCGGGCCTGGACCCTGAGTCAGCAGCCTCCTCCACCGCCACCTCCTGCAGACGATTAGATATTGAGGATATTAGATTTTCTGTGGTTGTCAGTTTTTGTAGTGAGATTGAGCATAGCCAATCTCCATTTTGAATGTAAAAGACTAAATTTTTAAGTTAAATGAAATTTTTGTTTTTGAAAATCTTGTGTGTCTTGATGAGTATTTGTATAATTGTATTGCTTATAAAAGTTGATATATCATGACATGAAATCGCATCCTATCATATACCATGTCATGTCATTGTTTAGAGTTATTTTAGATGTCATGTGTTCTTAAATTTCATCTTATGCCATGACATCATGATTATGAGCATATGCTTATTTATATCATTTCTAATGCCATAATCATTCATGCATTTAAGGCAATTGGTTGAAATTGATTTAAGGACTATGGCATGACTTGAAGTCCCATTTATAAGGGAATCAAATAGGGTTGCCTAGGAAATGCATGAAACCCTAGATAAAGTGAATCCAAACCCACATCTCACATCACATTGACATGTATGTGTATTTATACATCCTAGATACATGTGAGATGCTAGGATAATAAGTTAGGTTCAAGGTGCATGGGTAGTGCATCTAGATGAACTCAAACTTATTCTAATTATCACCAAGAATCATAAGGAAAGCTAATATACAAGCTATGTTATTTAGCCAATAAATTATGGTTCAAAATAGGCTTTCAAAAACATTTTAAAATCATTTTGAAAAACCTTGGTGAAGCCTATCTTTTGATAGCAATCACCATTGATAAGATTGATACAAAGTGAGCTTAAACTTTAAAGTTTTTAATCACTTTTGGATTTTGTATCAATCTCCTATTTCGATGGTAAAAATATTTTTCCAAAATTTTTCACTGATTGTATGTGTTATAAGTATTATACGTACCAAATTTCGTGATTTTTCGATATACGTATAATTAGTTATGATTTTCTGAAATTCAACTCTGATAACTGAAATTCAGAAATTTGCTTATCGATCGATATTGGTGGCGCGATCGACTGATGGAGGTGCCAGTCGACTGATTTCTGAATCACTCGACTGGTAGCCTGATTTCGGGGAAAACAAGATTGTTTAACCCGATTTCAGCTACGGTTATGGCCCCTAATCACTCCTAACCCTAGGATATGCTTTGGGTAGCATTATAATGGTGAAAATCCATTGGATATGGATTAGGAGAAGTATTTAGGGTTTGTATCAATTTTAAGGTGTTGGAAAGTTCTATATTGAATTTCTAATCTTAATTTTGATGGTTTAGAGTTCCTATTGGCTTAGGGACTGCCCAAGGACATTGTTGGTGCAATGGTCAAGGGGGATCAAGCCTTTAGGTAGAGGTATCTATCTTGGGATGATGGATGTGTTTTTCTCCTTGAAGAGGAGAAGTTATTGGGAGAATATGACATCAATTGGGAAATTGATGGGACTTTTGAGAGACCCAATTTGGAAATTGGGAGAGTAAATGGGATTGTCTCTCTTGAGTGATATTGGACTTATCACTAGGAAGATGGTAGGCATCCTAAGTATTTTTGGACCAAGGGGGAGATTGTAAGATCTTATTGGGACATGAGACATTGACCCTCTTGGGGAGGAAACCTTTTTGATGTTAGTCAAAAAGGGGGAGAATGTTTGGGGGAGAACATTTGGAGAGTATTTACCAATTTGGGATAATTGGTAAGGGATTTGAGTTAGTGTTCTAACTCAATAATTTGTTTGGTTTTTATCAAACATCAAAAAGGGGGAGATTGTTGGTGCAATCGGCCTAGGTCACGATTGACCAGGACTCAAGTTTGACTCAAGTGATGTTTTGATGTTTCGACAAAAACATATGACAATGTAATTGTCATTTGGTAAAGTCCAAGTCTTGAGTACTTGGCATGGAAAGTCCAAGTGGGACACTTGGCACATGAAAAGTCCAAGCATGGGTCTTGGCATGAAAAGTCCAACATGGGTTGGCAAGGGAAAGTCCAAGCTTGAGTCTTGGCATTTGAGAAGTCCAAGGGTTTGATATTGGCGTAAAGTCCAAGCGAGTCTTGGCAGATAAGTCCAATGTTTGGCGTGAAGTCCAAGCGGAGTCTTGGCGGCGTAAGTCCAAAGTGCCTTTGTGTAGACACTGTTAGCATGACATAACCGATGGAAGCACAGGCTAGCGCGATGGATGAACAAGTCATGGATGACTTGGAGGGATCCGAGGCGTGAGGCTGATGGAGGTGGCTAGAAGGCTTAGGTCTAGGCTAAGGGTGGTCTAGCAAGTATGGGGGAACCATACTTGGGTTAAAACCTCATGTTTGAGGTGTGTCAGTCGACTGGTGCCATGTGGCAGTCGACTGGACTGAGTCAACTAGGGTTTGACTGCGGGAAGTGGCCTAGCTCACCGCCACCGCAGCGCCGATCGATGGATAGCAAATGATCGGCCGATTATGTTATCGGTCGATCGATGCTCAATTTTCGCCACGCATGGAGTCTCACTCATCCGCCGAGACGGCAATGAGTGATGGCTCATCGATCGATGGTCATGATCAGTCGACTGATGTCCTAGCAGTTGGATTTTTCCACCGTGGATTACACCGTTGTCTCACAGAATAGCGGTGATCAATGATCGATGGTCCCGAGCAATGATCGATCAACCTTTTCCATATAAGGAGCTCGTGATGGAGGAAAAGATAGCGATTTTCTTGAGCGAAATTGAAGGGGGAAGTTGGTGCTTTCCAGTCCTTCAAAGCTAGTTCAAGGCAATCAAAGATCAAGCAATCCAAAGCTCTTGTAAAGTGTTTTTCCTTTACTTGCATTTGTATTTCATATTGTTTTTGCTTGTATCTACTTGATTATTGTTGTAATCATATTGTACGAGGTTTCTCCGCCTCCAGATTGCTCCGAGAAGGAGTTATTATTATAGTGGTGTGTGATTGGGATCGCTAGGGTTCGTACGAACCCGATCCGTGGAGTAGGAACCGTGCGGTTCCGAACCACGTTATATCATTGTGTTAGCGTGTTGTGCATTTCGTTATCGTTATTAATTTTTTATTTCCGCTGCGCTAACGAAATTGTAGAAACAAACGCGAAAGAATTCCATTGACGCTATTCACCCCCCCCCTCTAGCTTCCAAACGATCCCTAACAAAGAGGAGCTGTATGGATGCCGGCCACCAATGGAGAAGAAGAAGACAAGGAAAGAATTTCCTTATTTGGTGCCGCCAAGCTCCAAACCCTAACTCCAAGCCTCTTGTCACCAACTCCAAACTCCCTTGCTTCCAAATTGCTCACCACGCCAACCCTAAAGCCTCCTTTTATAGAGTTAGGGATAAGCCTTGTTTTAATCTCCACCATTGGTTCTAGGGATTAAATCTCAACCGTCGGATCTAGAGATTTAATCTCAACCATCGGATCTAGAGATTTAATCTCTACCTTTGAATCTAGAGTTTTGTTTCCATCCATTGGATCTAGGCTTCATGAGGTATTAATAGGCTACAATAGGGACCATGAGGAGGAGTTGGATCTTGGCCACCCAATGGATCAAGCCCACATAAAGTCCGATCCATTAATGATAATCCAATCTACTAATGGATTATCATTGATCTACCTCACCAACCCCCATAAGTTAATATGGGCTCCATATATTATTTGTACATTTTCTCCCCGTGTTTAAGATCTCGAATGTCCGTCGATTAATTAATTTACTGACCATAAATTAATCAACATCTAACTCCATGAGTAGTATCACTCAACCTTTTCATCATGTCGGACCAAGTCCACCTGCAGGGTTTACATGATGAACCTTATGAGCTCCTCATGGGGACATCATCATCCTAATATATAGGACACGGTTTCCTCCTATAATCAATGATACACCATATAAATTATATAATTTCCCAACTTACCGAGCCTATCGATTTAATCTATAAATCTCGCTCATTGGTAAATCAAAGAGATGAGTACTAAGTATATGTGCCCGTTATTATATCGGGATTAAGAGCATGTAATAAATAATATCTGAGGTCCGATTCGATTACGTAGTCAGCAATAAATCGAATTACCTCTAAGTCGGTCCTGCTCAATACACACAAAGTGCACTAGTGTGATTCTATAGTCAAGACAAACCAATACCAAATCACACTACAACCATTCCGATGGTTATTCCAAAGTCATCTCGGTTGTGAGCCTTTACTTATACTTTACAAGGAGCCGATAACATGATCTCCCATGTGACACCACACTCCATGTTATCTACAATGTAATGTATTAGACAATATGCATAACCATAAAAATATGCAAACAATGATCATGTGATTCTTATTTCAAAATAAAGATGTTCATACAAAAGATAGACTTTTCAGTATACATCCCAACAATCTCCCACTTATACTAAAAGACTATGTTGTCCTCAAACTGCCATACATCTGATCCCCATTCCCTCCACATGCCTATCAAAAGCTCTCGTCGGAAGGGCCTTAGTTAAAGGATCTGTCAGGTTATCCTCCGATGCAATCTTGGCCACAACAACTTCTCCTCTCTTTACGATTTCTCGTATCAAGTGGTGTTGGATCGAAGCGGTTCGCTAGAGGGGGTGAATAGCGAAAAACCTTTTTTTTTCGAGTTCGTATCAAAACAATTAAGTGCAGTGGAAAGATAAATGAAACAAAAAGAGACAAGATATTTTTTTACTTGGTTCGTAGCCTTCGGCTACTACTCCAAGGCCTTAACGGTCCTAGACCGTGTACGGAGGGCAATTCACTAAAACACTCCTCCTCGTTGGAGGTAGGAGTTTGACGATTACAAAAACCTTCGAAGCAAAAAAGATAGAGAGACAAACCCTCTCTTCTATTTAAGTAAAATGCAACAATAGAAAACCTTGATTAAAAAGAATTGCAAAATTGAAAGCAATAACAAAGTAAGATTATACCAACAACTAGAAAAAAAAGAACTTAAGCTAGGGTTGTTGGCAGCACTTCATTGTTGTAGAGTTGCCAGAGAGTCGCAGCGTTGCGGAGGATTTTGAGCACTTAGAATTGATGAAGAAACCCTAGGTTAGGACCTCCTTTTATAGCCTTTGAGCCCCTTTTCGAGAGGAACCCTAGCCAATCATATTTGAGCACCACTCCCCTTGAAATTTGATGATAAGATTTGACTCCTCGAAGCTGATCCTTTGACCATCAGTCGACTGATAGCCATCATCAGTCGACTGATGGCAGCATCAGTCGAGTGCTAACCTCCGGCAATGATCGATTGACAATGAGTCCTCCAAGCCGGCGATCGATGCTTGCTGCAAGTCAAAGTTAGCTCAACAAAAACATAATTTCGACAGTTGTCGACCATCCGATCTCGACCTAGACCATCTATAGGATGTCTTTAGTCGGATCTACGCTTAAGATCATCCCCGTAAAGAGGATACGACCTCACTTACACTCACACACACACGAGCTTACCTCGATACTTACTATGTCGCTTTCGCTTCCGGCCTTCCACCCGATTCCTTCGGCTCCCTCCGAAGTCACCCGAGTGTCGCCCGACCACCGCGGCTTCCTCCGGGTGTCGTTAGCCTTCAGCTCTAGCTATAGCAATTTTCTGCACACTCGATTCAGCTTGTGAGATAACGACATGAGCTTAACTTTGTATCGTTTGCTATAATCAAAACTCAGGTTCGACTTAGGTGCCTACTGTACCAACTGGTGGTACTTGCGCTCTATGTGTTTACTTGCCTTATGGGCTCGTGGTTCCTTCGAGTTTGCAACTGCACCACTATTATCACAATAAATTATGATAGTTTTGGGCAAACCAGGAATCACATCCAAGTCCATCAGGAAGTTCCTGAGCCACACAGCTTCTTTGGCCGCCTCAAAGGCTACCACATACTCAGCTTCCATGGTGGAGTCCGCCACGCATTTCTGCTTGACACTCCTCCATACAATGGCTCCACCTCTCAAAGTAAACACAAAACCTAAGGTAGACTTATTGTTATCCCTGTCTGATTGGAAGTCAGAATCTGTGTAACCCACAGGGAGTAATTGGTCTGCCTGGTAAACTAGCATATAATCCCTAGTCCTTCTCAGGTACTTCAATATATGCTTTACCGCAGTCCAATGTCTCTGCCCTGGATTATTCTGATATCTGTTGACCATGCCCATGACAAAGCAGATATCTGGTCTCGTACATAGCATCGCATACATGAGGCTTCCCACCGCCGAAGCATATGGAACCGCCTTCATCTCCTTTATCTCCTCAGATGATCTAGGACATATCTTTTTAGATAAAGGAACTCCATGCCTGAAAGGTAGAAAACCTTTCTTGGAGTTTTGCATGCTAAAACAATCCATAATCGTGTCTATGTATGAAGCTTGGGATAAGCACAACATCCTTTTCCTGCGATCCCTTATAACCTTGATCCCAAGGATGTGTCTCACTTCTCCCAAGTCCTTCATATCAAACTATTTGGACAACCATATCCTTACGTCCGATAACACCTTGATATTGTTTCCAATCAACAAAATGGCATCTACGTATAGTACAAGAAATACCACTACGTTTTTGTCACATCTCTTGTATACACAAGACTCATCCGAACTTTGAATAAATCTATAAGACTGGATTACATCATCAAATCGGATGTTCCAAGACCTCGAAGCTTGCTTCAATCTATAAATGGACCGATTAAGCTTACATACAAGATGCTTTTTTCCCTTCACAATGAATCCCTCTGGTTGCTTCATATAGATGTTTTTCTCAAGACTTCCATTAAGGAAAGCTGTCTTGACATCCATCTATCACACCTCATAATCCATATGAGTTGCTATGCATAAGAGAATCTGGATAGACTTAAGCATGGCTACTGGCGAAAAGGTCTCATCATAATTGATACCCTCTTTCTGAGTATACCCCTTCGCAATAAGCCTCGCTTTGAAGGTCTCAATCTTCCCATCTATTCCTCTCTTTATTTTGTAGATCCACTTGCATCCAATGGTTTTTACACCATCGGGTGGTTCCACTAGCTCCCAGACCTGATTTGAATCCATAGATTCAATCTCAGTATTCATTGCACTTTGCCAATATACTGCATCTTTATCTTGGATTGCCTCGTCATATGTCCAGGGATCAGGTTCATGTTCGTCAGGGACCAAATCAGAAGATTCTCCCAAGAACATGAATCTATCAGGCTGTCTCACAACCCTCCCACTACGATGAGGTATCACCTGTGTATTCTCTGTGACACGCGGTGCAGTAGCTTGTGGTATATCCTCTTGTACCGGTGGTACTGAAGAAGTGACTTCCCCTTTTAATTCCTCCAGAACAATCTTACTCATGGGCTTGTGGTTCATCACATAGTCTTCCTCTAGAAATCTGGCGTTCGTGCTAACGATCACCCTCTGATCTCTAGGACTATAAAACAAACCACCTTTCGTTCCTCTAGGATAGCCAACGAACATGCGTATACATGCGAGGTTCCAACTTACCAAAGATTTGCCTTCAAAGACATGTCTTTGGACTCCCCCATATCCGAATATGTCTTAGACTAGGCTTTCGCCTAGTCCACAATTCTGTGAGAGTAGAAGGCACTGATTTAGATGGAACCAAGTTCAGAATGTACACTGCCGTATCTAGAGCATATCCTCAGAATGAATCTAAAAACTCAGAATAACTCATCATCGATCTAACCATCTCCATAAGAGTCATATTCCTTCGCTCTGCTACACCATTCTGCTGGGGTGTACCAGGTGCAGACAATTGGGATTGAATCCCAGCCTCTGATAAGTAATTCCTAAACTCTCCCAAGAGGTACTCACCACCACGATCAGATCGTAGTGTCTTGATACTTTTACCTTGACGTTTCTCCACATCAGCCTTGAATTCTTTGAACTTGTCAAAGCATTCAGACTTGCGGCGCATCAAGTAAATATATCCATATCTCGAATAATCGTCTATAAAAGAGATGAAATACTCAAAACCACCTCTAGCCTGGATAGAAATAGGACCACACAAATCAGAATGAACCAATTCTAACACATCTTTGGCTCTATACCCCTTGGCCTTAAAAGGCCTCTTGGTCATTTTACCCTTCAAGCAAGATTCGCAGGTTGGGAAATCTTCCACCACTAATGAACCCAGAGGTCCATCAGCTATCAACCTTTGAATTCTGCTTAGGTTAATATGACCAAGCCTAAGATGCCAAAGATATGTTTGGTTCATCTTCGAAGGTTCTTTTCTCTTATTGGAATTAGAAGATGAGTTATTAACTTCTATTTGCATCATGAGAGCTTTTGGTTCTAGTGTATATAAATTTCCTATCAATGCACCCGAACAGATAATCTCCCTATTCCTTTTTATAATAACTCTATCATTAAAAGAAATAGAATATCCATCAATAAATAATTTAGAAACTGAAATTAAATTTTTTCTAAATAAAGGTACATAAAGGCAATTCTTAAGAACCAAAACTTTATTTTTCTCAAAAGATAAATAAACGTCTACCACTGCAATAGCCGCCACCTTCGTGGCATCACCCAAGTACACGGTAATCTCCCCTTTCAGCCAGTCTTCTGGTTTCCTGGAACCCATGCAAAGTATTGCAGACATGATCAGTGGCTCCCTTATCTACACACCAGGTGCTGGTAGATAACACCGCTAAACATGTTTCAACGACTAGACCAAAAGATATACCTTTGTTCTGCTTGCGGTTGGGGCAGTCCTTCTTCTAGTGTCCAGTCTGCTTACAAGTGAAGCACTTGCCTTTCGGCTTCTTCACTCCTCCCTGAGTTCCTCTCACCGCCTTTGTCCTAGTTTGTTTCTTCTTCTTCTTGCCTTTCGGCTTAGAAGTAGAAACCTTTTGGGTCACCATGGCATGCGCCTGAGCACTCTGACGAAATAACCCCTCTGCCACCTGGAGCACTGTCAGAAGCTCCGCCAACGAATACAACCTCTTGTTCATGTTGTAGTTCAGGCGAAACTGCTCAAAACTCCTAGGTAGAGACTGGAGAATGATATCGACCTAGGTTTCCCCATCGATCTCAGCTCCGAGGACTTCTAACTCATTCAAATGAGCCATCATCTTGAGAACATGATCCCTCACGGGTGTTCCCTCGATCATGATGGTCGTCATCAAGTTCCTCATGGATTCCTGCCTAGTAGCCCAATTCTGGTGTTCGAAAAGCTCTTTGAGATTGAGCATCATGTCATAAGTTGTGGCCATGGCTTGATGCTGATGTTGCAGTACATTTGACATAGATGTCAAAATGTAACACCGTGCCACCTCATCGGCCTTAATCCACTTCTTATAACTCTTTTTCTCCTTTTCCCCAGAATCATCTGTAGGCTTAGAAGGGCACTCTTCGAGGAGTACATATTTGTATACCTCAGCAGTCAAGACAATGTCAAGATTCCTCTTCCAATCATCATAGTTGGGTCCAGTAAGTTTATTCTCTTTCAGTATCACAGCAAGCGGGTTGAAAGTCATTTTGAAAGAAAACCTAAGAATCACATAGATCAAAACATTAGATTTCAAAAAATTATTGATTCCTCAAACAATAATATTTTAAAATCAACCAACACCTCAAAACACCGAGAATATCATATGCCACGATAGTGTGGACGTATACGAATTCTACATTTGTAAGAGGAGGTTTTACCCATTAATTTTACTATCTTGTCAACCTAACTTTTTGACAAGTAAAATTAATAGTTGGTTCCTCTTTGGCCCTACAAATAAAAGTAGTGACTCCGATGGGGAGGATACTTATATTTGTATCTAAGTGTTCACCATTACTCGGTACCAAGGTAATTATCTCGGGTTATGTGCCTTCCGATGGGGAAGTACACACGCTCCTTAATAATTTTCTATAACCATATTCGACCTTGTGATCCGCAAACAAACTCATCCGATGGGGAGGAAGGCACTCAAAGCCGACGCGCAAGTTTGTTTGCATCACTTGTCAAATTAAAATTGAGGCCGTGATAATTTATAAAAAATATCCCTCTCCCACTTAGTAATTTGAAATTGAGGAATTTTCTAGCCTACGACATGCATATCAAACAATAAGCAATAAATATGAAAAATAAAAATTTTCCAACTATTATGGCTTTTGTCTTCAATATGTCTCCCGTCGTATAGCCTTCTCGTCCGCTCCTCCTACGACATGTACGAGCCATCCGGAGATCCAAGCTGAGACTAAAATCTATTTTAATTTACATCCATCGATCATATACTCCACGAGGGAGTGTACATGAAATCTAGATCGAAAGTAAACTAAAATAAAAAGAGTGGCTAAACAATTCCGTATCTAATTTACAAAAAATCAAATACTAGCCTCGTCAAGCCCGAGGATTCAACAAAATATATATTTACACACATACAATCATATACACACATATGGCCATAATAGTTGGATCCTATGCCTACAACCAAAGAGTTAACCTACAAATATCCTACTATTATCCTGCACATATAATATATGAAAAGTGAATAAAAGTAACCGAATCTTAAACACACAAAACTGGAAACCGTGGATCTGATACCACTTGAAGGTAGGAAACTTTGCTTCCCACTTCAACTCGGTCGCTTGTTCATGGCGATCCCTTCTACGTCCCCGGATAAAAAAAATTTATCCATGACAAGAGGGATTTCCCAAGCAACCTTGTCATCGTCGTGCTATTCGATTAGAGTAGTCACTTGAACAAACTTGTTGTTCAAGCGACCAATCTCTATTCTACGAATAGTCTCGGAATAGACGATGTACGGATTGCCGGCTTTTGTGTTTATGTTCGGGGTATAAGTATATTTAGCTACAAAACAGAATATATCATGCATATATAATTGAAAACAATTACAAACATGTTGCATATGAAGATGGATAAGTGTTATACCTCTCGATCTTCTATTGTATGACCTTCCTCCTTTCGGACGTCGTGTGGGGGATGATCTACCAAAAGTTGAAGCTTTTAGATCACCAATCTTCCTTCCTTGCTCATTCCGAGCAAGAGAAAGAATAGAAATAAGACCCTTCTCCTTCCTTTAGTCAACCAACAAGCAACAAGCCAGTTGCTTGCCGCCAGCCAACAAGGAGAAGGAGAAAGATGGATGCCGACCAAAAGCTCCAAGGGAGGACCCTAAGCCTTGGTTCCACCGACCAAGGAGAAGAGGAGAGATGGGTTTGGACGTCGGCCAAGGGGGAAGAGGAGTTGTATGGACGCCGGCCACTAATGGAGAAGAAGAAGACAAGGAAAGAATTTCCTTATTTGGTGCTGCCAAGCTCCAAACCCTAACTCCAAGCCTCTTGCCGCCAACTCCAAACTCCCTTGCTTCCAAATTGCTCACCACGCCAACCCTAAAGCCTCCTTTTATAGAGTTAGGGATAAGCCTTGTTTTAATCTCCACCATTGGTTCTAGGGATTTAATCTCAACCGTCGGATCTAGAGATTTAATCTCAACTGTCGGATCTAGAGTTTTGTTTCCATCCATTGGATCTAGGCTTCATGAGGTATTAATAGGCTACAATATGGACCATGAGGAGGAGTTGGATCTTGGCCACCCAATGGATCAAGCCCACATAAAGTCCAATCCATTAATGATAATCCAATCCACTAAAGGATTATCATTGATCTACCTCACCAACCCCCATAAGTTAATATGGGCTCCATATATTATTTGTACATTTTCTCCCCGTGTTTAAGATCTCGAATATCCGTCGATTATTTAATTTCCTGACCATTAATTAATCAACATCTAACTCCATGAGTAGTACCACTCAACCTTTTCATCATGCTGGACCAAGTCCACCTGCAGGGTTTACATGATGAACCTTATGAGCTCCTCAAGGGGACATCATCATCCTAATATATAGGACATGGTTTCCTCCTATAATCAATGACACACCATATAAATAATATCATTTCCCAACTTACCGAGCCTATTGATTTAATCTATAAATCTCGCCCATTGGTAAATCAAAGAAATGAATACTAAGTATATGTGCCCGTTATTATATCGGGATTAAGAGTATGTACAATATAATATCTGAAGTCTGATTCGATTATGTAGTCAGTAATAAATCGAATCACCTGTAAGTCGGTCCTACTTAAAGTATTATACAATATGCATAACCATAAAAATATGCAAACAATGATCATGTGATTCTTATTTCAAAATAAAGATGTTTATACAAAAGATAGACTTTTCAGTATACATCCCAACATACACATCCTTACCATCACTCCGCACCCAGTGCTTAGCTTTGGTCCTTTTGACTTGTCTCTTAGCTTCCGGCCACCATCGAGGTTCCTCGACTCTCTGAGGTTCTCCTGGTGTCACCCGACCACCGAGATTTCTTGTCCCGAGATTCTCCTGGTGTCACCTGACCACCGAGATTTCTTGTCACGAGATTCTCTTGGTGTCGTTGGCCTTAGCAGAGCTTAATATACTACCTACAAACTCAACACAACATGTGAGATAACAATAATGACTTAAGTTTGATCCTTTGCCATTATCAAAACCTATGTTTGATTATCTAGTGCCCCTGCACCAACATGATCTCCAGCTTGAATGCTAGATCTATCACCAAAAGGAGTGTTAGAGGAGGGTTGGCATTGCCAGCGTGGCCCATTAAACGCTTAAGTCAAGATTGGAAGAGTAAAGTAGTAGAATATAATAGAGAAGAAGAAATGAGAAGAGATCTTTGTCTACCGAATAGAGAAGAAAAAAGCATCCCCTTCTTCATCTCATCTCTACTCCTTTTATAGGATATTTGTACCACCTTATTCCAAGAGGAATTTACTTTAATGCCCATACTAGCCCGTTGAGATGTAACAGTTTTTCTCGCACCCTTTCAAACTAACTTCTTCCATGCCTTCCACATGCATCTCATTCTTCCTTATCAATTACATAAAAAAAAATAAATCATACATAAATTTCCCATAAATAATAATAAAAACATTTCTTATTCAAAAGATCCCTTGACATCCCATCTTATTGTACTCCAGCACACCCACATCATTCACCCTTACTGAATTCGGGAAATCCTCATAAAACTCAAAAACAAACAAGCTGCCCTAGAAACACATAAGCTGCTTGGGAATTACACATTGCTTAGTACTAGCATTTTACAAAACTAAGTTCTGAATCAACTATACTGTCTTATCCCTACTGAGCATGGGAAATACACAAGCTGTCAGGAAACACATAAGTTGTTTGGGAAATATGCATGATGCTCGGGAAATACACATGTTGCTCAATATTGCCATTTCATAAAAATGAGTTCTGAATCAACTATATTGCCTTATCCCTACTGAGCTCAGAAAAAACACATGTTGGTCAAGAAAAACATAAACTGCTCGAGAAATACACATGTTACTCAATATTGACATTTCACAAAACTGAGTTCTGAAACAACTATATTGTCTTATCCCTACTGAGCTTGGGAATACACATGCTGATCGGGAAACACATAAGCTGCTTCGAAAATACTCATGCTGCTTGGGAAATACACATGTTGCTCAGTACTAGCATTTCATAAAATTGAGTTTTGAATCAACTATATTGTCTTATCCCTACTGAGCTCGGAAAATATACATGCTCGTCGGGAAACACATAACCTACTAAGGAAATGTGCATGCTGCTAGGGAAATACACATGTTGTTGAGTACTACATTTCACAAAACTGAGTTTTGAATCAGCTATATTGTCTTATCCCTACTGAGCTCGGGCAATACACATGTTGGTTAGGAAACACATAAGTTGCTCGGGAAATACAAATGTTGCTCAATACTGGCATTTCACAAAACTTAGTTTTAAATCAACATTACTGTCTTATCCCTCCCGATCTTGGGAAATACACATGTTGGTCGAGAAACACACATGGTGCTCGAAAAACTAGTAAAATGCTCAGCACAAACATTACAATACTGAGCTCTAACAACTACTCTATCTGATCCTACTGTGCTAGGGAAATGCACATGGTGCTCAAGATAGATCATACCACAACTATGAACCCACTATAAAGCTTGACCCTTCCAGGCTTGAGAAAAACATATGATACTCAGGAAACCCAAAGAGTGCTCAAAACAGATCATACCACAACTCTGAACCCACTACAATGCTCGACCCTTCTCTACTCGGGAAAAGAATATGGTGCTCTGGAAACCCTAAGGGTGCTCAAAAAAGATTATACCACAAGTTCGAACTTTGCACGACCCTTCTGTGTTAGGGAAAACCATATGATGTTCTGCCACATTACCTCTAACAACTACTAAAATACCTTAGCTAAAAATTCCAAACCCATCAGATACTTTTAACACTCCAAGGGATATGTGTTCCTAGGAAAACATATGGATGACATAGTCATAGAGATTGATTCTTATGATGTCGTATTTCTCGAGATTGATTTACCTAAGAGAGGAGAAATCGATTAAGATTTCACCTTCTATTAGATGGAAGAGCCTAGTGGCTCAGTGGATTCCAATGACAAGATGCAAGACCATGAAGTGGATCTTGGCCCCAATGGGAGTGATCCATCTGAAGGTGTGGAGGCTCTCTCTCCTCGTCGGAGTGGTCGGGGAAATGTACCTCGTCATCGTTTCTTGATTGGGAATGAGATTCTCATTGTGACTCTAGAGGACAAGGAATATCCGAGGACTCTGAGAGAGGCCCTCGAGGGTTTTGCAAAATACTAATGGTTTAAGGTCATGCAGGAAGAAATGGAATCAACGAAAGTCAATAAGGTCTGGGACCTAGTTGACTTACTTGAGAATAGAAAAGGCCATTGGGAACAAGTGGGTTCTAAAAATCAAGAGGAAGGTCGATGGATCAATCAAGAGGTATAAGGCTCATTTGGTAGCTAAGGGTTACACACAGACAAAGGGTATTGACTATGAGGAGACCTTCTCTCCAGTAGTCAAATTTACTTCAATCAATTTACTTTTAGTGATTATCGTGAGTTTAGATCTAGAGTTACATCAGATGTATGTGAAGAACACCTTCCTTAATTTAAGTTTTGATGAGATCTATATGGAACAACCTGTTGGATTTGTTCTAGTAGGTCAAGAAGATAAAATCTGTTAACTTCGAATGTCGATATATGACCTAAAGTAATCATCCATGCGGTGGTACCTATGATTTCATGAGGAGGTGATATCTTATGGTTTTATAATGGTCGAGGAGGATCATTGTGTATATCTGATAAGAACAAATATCTCATTTGTGATTTTGTCATTATATGTGGATGACATAATGTTGGCTGGAAACAACATAGAGTATTTGATAACCATTAAAATATGGTTGTCATCCACTTTAGACATGAAAGACATGGGCAAAGCTGAGTTCATCCTTGGAGTACATATCCAGAGGGATCACTCGAGAATATTTCTGGCTCTTTCACAAGAGACCTATATTAAAAAAATTCTCGAGTGTTTTGGGATGAGTGATTGTAATCCCATAGATACTCTAATCGCTAAAGGTAAAGGTCTTAGTTTGATGATGTGTCCTAAAACTCAGGAAGAAATAAGGAAAATGAGTAAAATATCTTATTCGAGTGCAGTTGGAAGTTTGATGTATGCAATGATGTGTACACGACCGGACATATGTTATGCAGTCAGTCTGGTATATAGATATCAATCAAATTCTGAAAGGGGTCACTGGAGAGTAGTGAAAAGGATTTTATCTTAAAGGAATAGCAAACTTTTCTTTGTGTTATGGAGGAGGTGATTTGCGACTAGTGGGATATTTAGATGCCGATTGGGGAGGTTATATGGATAAACACAAATCAACATCAGGTTTCACATTCTTGCTCAATGGCGGGGCCATCTCTTAGAGAAGTAAGAAGCAAGCCTTTATTCCTCTATTTATAATGGAGGCTGAGTTTGTGGCATGCTCAGTAGCAATTCAGGAGTGTGTTTGACTTATAAGACTAATGGATGACTTAGGAGTTATAGCGGATAGTGGGAGGCCAGTAATGATTTATTGTGATAATCAAGCCGCTATCGCTTACACTAGAGATCCTAAGTTTCATAGTAGAACCAAACACATAGACACCAGATATCATTATGTGAGAGATATCATTGAGAAGAATGCAGTGATTGTCAAGTATATTTCAATCCACAGCATGATAGCTGGCCCCTTACCAAACCTATCACTAAAGACTCTTTTGTGGGACATAGATAGTCTTTGTATTTGAATATTTTATGAAATTTCTTAACTTGTACTTTATTCAAAACATATGCTTAATGAAATACATAATTTCTTATGCATTAATTAGTCACATTGATATTTTAAGTAATGCATTAGTTATATATATATTCTATGATAAAATAGATATGTCAAGTAGGAAAGGTCAACTCTCTCACTTGAGTGACCATTGTAGGATCGGAGAGATTCGAGAGAGGGGGGTGAATCTCAGAATATAAAATTTTCTTTTGCTTTTAAAATAAAGAGTTATACAATGGAATAAAATAAAATAAATAGATAAATATTTTTTACTTGGTTCACAACCCTAGCAGGGTTGCTACTCCAAGGCTCGTAGCTCTCCGAGAGCTACCGCCATGGGCAATCCACTAAAAAGGCCCTCCAATTTGAAACTCTCGAGCTCGGAGAGTATTCTCTTTTTACAAATGATGTAGGATAAGAAACAAGATTATTATCCTATTAAAATTAAGTACAAACAAAGAGAAATGAAATTACAAAGCTATACTGACACATGAAAGATAAAGTCGAAGCTCGAAGTGTCGGAATGTCGGCTTGTGAAATCTATTGCAGATGGCGAATGATTGTGGCAACACTTTGTTGTCGTAGAATTCTTGTCCTTGAAGCAAGTCCTCCATTTCTTTTATAGACACTTTCCAATCAACTGGAACACCCTCCAGTCGACTCCAAATTAGCCCATCGATTTGGTACTTTTGCCTTTCCAATAGACTAGACCTGGTCCAGTCGACTCTAGGTCACCTGGCTCCACACTGAGAAATTTGCCTTTCCAATTGACTGGACCTCCCTAGTCGACTTGAGCTCTTATCATCTCGGTTGCCAGATCTTCAATCAATCACAATCTCAAAACTGCCAACTAGGTATTCCAGTCGACTAGATTCTTTGAAGTCGACTGGATTCCAGTTGACTGCATTCTTTCCAGTCGACTAGATTCCAGTCGACTGCATTCTTTCTTGTCAACTAGAAAATTACAAAATTAGATTATCACAATATACATTATAATATGAATTTCAATAGTAATCTTGTCTGATCTTGACTTCTTAGTCGTACGTGGACTATCCGTCAGATCGATGTCTACATTGCCCCCTATAGAGGACTCGACCACATTTCTTCACTAGAGGCTTATCTACCAACTGTCCAGTCGGACTTACCATACTTGACATCTGATCTGACCCACCAGGGCTTCCACCAGCTATCTGGTCTCCCTGACCTAGCCGGACCTTATGCCAATTGTTCGATCTCCTGACCCAATCAATCTTCATGCCAGATGTCCGGTCCATTCAATCCATATAGACTTCATGCATAGTGTCATGTCCTCTTAATCTGTCAAGTCTTCTACCTAGTATCCGGTCAACACGACCTACTAGGACTTCCTGTTAAGCCTTCACACTTAACACATATATAAAATCATAGGTTCATCCTAACATTAAACCTTGGGGCATACAACAAAACACAGGAGTGGTGCTCCCTCCACCAACAATCTCCCCCTTTTTGATGTATGACAACCGTTTAATGTGAGGATTAAAAATACTAGTTCTTTAAATCATGAATTACAAAAAATTGCATGTACAAAAGCATTTCTAAGTTCGAACTTAAACATGCTCTCTCCCCCTTTTGCATACATCAAAATACTACAATAAATTAGATGCCACGGAGTTTTGCAATGTCCCATGACTTATATACAAAGATCATAAATTTTTAAGTCATGAAAAAGTTTGCTTTCAAACTTAAAACTGTATTTTTAAATTATTTGAAGTTTATGAGACATGAGTTTAGATAAAAGTTTATTTTGAAATATAAGTTTTGCATAACTTCCCCCTAGAATTAATCTTTTTTGATAAGTTTGAAACTATAGTAATGAAACTTCAAATATTCAAGTGCATAAGTTTGAAACCATAACTTCCATGTATACAATAAAATTTCTTTGAAAACACAACCTCCCCCTTAACATATGCTTTTCAAAATGTCTCTTATGGTTTTGAAAATAGAATATCTAGATTTTTGCAACTA
Source organism: Wurfbainia villosa (assembly GCA_025175895.1). NCBI lineage: Eukaryota > Viridiplantae > Streptophyta > Magnoliopsida > Zingiberales > Zingiberaceae > Wurfbainia > Wurfbainia villosa. The sequence goes on along the minus strand of CM045986.1, from coordinate 58,405,987 downwards.
AGCTTTCAAAAATAATTTTCAAAATACATTCTTAACATTTTGAATATGATCTTTCTAAGCTCCTCCTCCTATGTCTCTCATCAATGATGCACATACTTTACCCAATGTTCCTTTTAAAACTCACAATTAAAGCTTTAGCTTTAGTACTTAATTTCTTAAAACAAAGTTTTATTAAGCTTATTACCTCCCAAAAATATTGTAGAAATATTCTTTTGAAAATTAACCTCCCCTTAACATGTTGGATCGATCGGATCGCTAGAGGGGGGGGGGGGTGAATAGCGATAGAAATTTTTCTTTCGAATTCATTTCAAGACAAATATACGCAGCGGAAAAATAAACAAAAATAAAAGACAATAGACACAAAGGTTTTACTTGGTTCGTAGCTGAAGGCTAGTACTCCAAGGCCCTAGTGGTCCTTGACCACATACGGAGGGCAATCTACTAAAAAACTCCTCCTCGTTGGAGGTAGGAGTTAGACGGATACACAAAATGAAAAAAGGCTCAAGGTAGATGGACACTTCCCCTCTCCTTGATATGATTTAAAGCTTGAAAAGAAGAACAACTTATAAACTGAATTATAATTCAAACTTTTCGTTACCGACGACTTCAAAGGTTGGAGGTTGAAGCTCTAGTCGTCGTCTCGGCAGCGCTTCGTCGTAGGGATGTCGGAGAGTCGGAGCGTATCGGAAGCACTTGGAAGCTTTTTTTTATTGCAAAACCCTAAGACAAGCCCTCCTTTTATAGCCTTTGAGCCCCTTTTCGAGAGGAACCCTAGCCAATCAAAATTGAGCACCAATCTCCTTGAAATGGGGTGATAAGCCTTGACTCCTCGAATCAGATCATTGACCATCAGTCGACTGATGGCCATCATCGATCGTGATCGATGGCGAATCCATCAGTCTTGACCTTTGGCGATCATCGCTGTGTGGCCGAGTCCTCCAAGCTGGCAGTTGACTGATGCTAGCTGCAGAGCAAAGTTAGCTCAAAGAAAACATTATTTCGACGGCCTTCGACCGTCCGATCTCGACCTGGACCATCGATGGGATGTCTCTGGTCGGATCTATGCTTAAGATCATCCCCGTAAGGAGGATACGACCTCACTTATGCTCGCACACACGAGCTTACCTCGATACTTACGTGTTGCTTTTGCTTCTGGCCTTCCACTCGATTCCTTCGGCTCCCTCCGAAGTCACTCGAGTGTCGCCCGACCACCGCGGCTTCCTCCGGGTGTCGCTAGCCTTCAGCTCTAGCTATATCAATCTTCTGCACACTCGATTCAGCTCGTGAGATAACGATATGAGCTTAACTTTGTATCGTTTGCTATAATCAAAACCCAGGTTCGACTTAGGTGCCTACTGCACCAACAATCTCTCCCTTTTTGATTTATGGAAAACCCACATACGAAGTTAAGAAAGACCAATTAAGTGCATTAAGTAAACTGAGTAAGAGATATGCATGAATGTGCAGGAGTATATAAAAACTCTTTTTCAAGTGCTCCCCCTTGAGGAATCCTCCCCCTTGACCGAGGGTGAGTACTTGAGAAAGAGTTTTAACTCTCCCCCTTGATATTTGCTACTAAAAAAGAATTAAGTAACCGAAATCACTTAATATTGGCCATAGGGTTTTAAATAAATTCTAAGTTAAGAAATCAAAAAAAATGATTTCTTAACCTTGGCCTTTACTTTCATTTTGTTAACAAATTAACTAAGAGTTAAGTAAATTACTTTTTGTATTGTTAACGAAAACAAGTTAACTAAATGTGATTTTGTTAACAAATTAACTAAGAGTTAAGTAAATTACTTTTTGTATTGTTAACGAAAACAAGTTAACTAAATGTGTTTAAGTTAAGAATTCCCTTAACTTGTTTTGTTAACTTGAAGTTAAGTAAGTAAGCCTTGGCCATAAAAAAAATGATCCCTTAACTTTGGCCTTTTTCTCCCCCTTTTGCCATATATCAAAAAGAGTGAGGGTGTGTGTGGAAAAAAAATAAGTTTTAATTTTAAAGTCCAAGCATGTTCCACATTATTTCAAAAATAATATACTGAAAATAATTTCATCTATAAAATGTTCGACTCATATTTGGCTTGATTGATATGAAAGATCAATCAGTCCTGGTCAGAGTCGGTTAGTATGTATGATTATACTCCGTGGTTCATAGCGATGCACTAGCTCTACATCTGGAACCAGGAGTAAGGTCCTAACATCTCACGCTCATCTACGTGGCTAAGTACACAAACACATTAGTCCTATGTGTTGTGAGATGTATTGGCTCCTTAAATCTATAGGTGCATGATATCTAAGGTATGTCCTATGCTAGTTCCATGAAATTAAAGAAATAGTAGTAAGAACATATAATTTGCTAGTACCTATTCTATTACGCACATGCCCAATTTTCATCTTAATAGACTAAATTCGGCTTCGGTGGTAGATAAAGCAACACAGTGTTGCTTCCTACTGCACCAACTCACTAGACTCGAGCCGAGAAGTTGACAACAACCACTCGTACTCTTTCTATCGAGCTTACTACCGGCATAGTCCGAATCGGAGTAGCCGGTTAGTTCGAACTCGGTAGATCTAGGATACCAAATACCGACATTAAGTGTACCCTTAAGATATCTAAGGATACACTTAACTAGGGTTAGGTGAGACTCCTTAGCACAGGTTTGAAACCTGGCACACATACTTACTGCGAATAGAATGTCGGGTCGACTCGCAGTTAAGTATAGGAGACTTCCTATTGCGCTCCTATAGTACTTTAAGTCAATGGACTTACTTTCTAGGTCTTCTCCTATGTTAACATTAATCGTCATTGGGGTGTTTATTATCTTAGCGTCTTGCATTCCAAATCTTTTAATTAACTCCTTAGTGTATTTTTGTTGATATAGGTATATAACATCCTTAGTTTGTTTAATTTGTAGACCTAAAAAGAAACTTAACTTGCCTACCAAGTTCATTTCGAACTCACTTTCCATGAGTGAAACGAACTCGTTTAGTAAGGCTGAGTTAGAGATTCCAAAAATTATATCATCTACATAAATTTGAGCTATGAATATTTCTTTACCTAAGTTTTTTACGAAGAGAGTTGGGTCAACTAAGCCTTGGTTAAACCCTTTTGACTTAAGATGGATTGAAAGTCTCTCGTACCAAGCTCGAGGAGCTTGTTTAAGTCCATAGAGAGCTTTCTTAAGTTTTACAACATGGTCGGGTTTATCTAGATTTTCGAATCCGGGGGGTTGGCTAACATAAACTTCTTCTTTAATGTATCCATTTAGGAATGCCGACTTAACATCCATTTGAAACAGCTTAAATCCTCAATGTGCGACATAAGCTAGCAACATTCGAATGGATTCGAGTCTAGCTACTGGGGCATAGGTTTCGTCGTAATCTAAGCCTTCGACTTGACTAAACCCTTTGGCAACTAACCTAGCCATGTTTCTAACTACTTCACCTTTATCATCAAGCTTATTTCGAAACACCCACCTTGTTCCAATTATCGTTTTGTCTTTAGGTGGTGGTACTAGTTCCCACACTTCATTCCTAGTGAATTGAGCTAGCTCTTCTTGCATTGCAATAATCCAATCGGGATCAAGAAGAGCTTGTTCAATTGATTTGGGTTCTATCTTTGAAATTAAGGAAATTTGACTAAGGTTCCTATAGGATGCTCTAGTTCGAACTCCTAGATTAGGATCTCCTATCACTTGATCGATAGGGTGGTTAGTCTGAATCCTAGATTGGGTTGGGTTTGTGTCACCTAATGCTTGATCAATTGAGTGACTTGGTTGAACACTAGTTTGACTCGGATCACTTGTCACTTGGTCGACAAGAGAAGTTGGTTGATGTGGATTAGACTCGATCTCAGGGTCGGAGACGAGTTTGGTATCAGTGGGCTCAACACTTGGGGTCATTAAGGGTTTTGTAGGTTCGGGTACTTCATCGAACACTACATTAATAGTCTCTTCGACTTTAAGGGTATCGTGGTTATATACCCTATAGGCCCTACTTGTGGTTGAGTATCCTAAGAAGATTCCGGTGGAGGTTTTGGATTTGAATTTCCCTAGGTGGTTCTTAGTGTTTAAGATATGTACTTTACATCCAAATACCCTAAAGTACTTGATGTTGGGTACTTTATTGTGATAAATCTCATACGAGGTCTTAAGGTGCCTCTTTACCATAAGGATCCTATTCTGGACATAGCAAGCCGTCGCAGCAACGCTGCTCGCCCAAAACCTATCGGGTAGGTCGTATTCGTTCAACATGGTCCTAGCGGCTTCTTGTAGAGTTCGGTTTTTCCGCTCCACTAGGCCATTTTGTTGAGGGGTCCTAGGGCAAGAGAATTCATGGTGGTATCCGTTTAGGTTACAGAAGTCGGTGAACCTTTGATTTTCGAATTCACCACCATGATCGCTTCTAAGTCTTTTAACCTTAAGGTTTTTTTTATTCTCGATTAATTTGAATAGATTGATTAATTGATCTAGGGTATCATTTTTATGTTTGATGAACCTAACCCAGGTAAACCTGGAGTAGTCGTCAATTATGACTAAGCAATATTGACTTCTATTGAGTGACTTGGCTCCATGTGAATCGAATAGATCCATATGCAGGAGCTCAAGTACACTTGAGGTTCGTTCTTGGTTAGTTAACTTGTGTTGTGTCCTAGGTTGTTTTCCTTGTTGACAAGCATTATAGATTTTATTAACCAAATTGTTGAGGTTGGGTAAGCCTCTGACTAAGCCACTCTGACTCATCTTGTGGACGAGTCTTGGGTGCGAGTGACCGAGTCGTCGGTGCCACAACCATGATTCCTCTTCCTGTGTCATAAGACATTTGGCTGAGGATTTGATTAAGTTAATTGTATAAATGTTATTTGTCCTAGTTCCTTTGAGTATTGTTTTAGCTGTTTTATTTGTTTTAATTACACATTCATTTTCTAAAAATACGACCTTATAGTTATTGTCACATAATTGGCTTACGCTAAGCAGGTTATATTCAAAATTTTCTACAAGTAATACATTTTTAATAACAAAATTCGAGTTAAGCTCGATATCACCTGATCCGATGATTTTGAGCTTGTCGTTATTCCCAAAGGCTACCGATCCTTGTCGTTTGAATCGAAGCTTCGTGAATTTGAGTTGATCCCCGGTCATGTGTCGGGAGCAACCGCTGTCCAACATCCATTGATCCTACACACAAGGTGGTTGGATTGGATGTTAGATTTTTTATATTTTTTTTTTAAAATTGGTTTTAAGTTTTTAAACCTAGGTCATCTCACCTGTGTCTATATGATCAAGCATGTTATACTTATGTGTTTTTTTGTGAGATGACTTCCAATTCAGTTGATTAAGTGCATTAAGGTTCAAGTAATTATATGTTAGATTTGGATTTGACCCTAGGCTTGTCAAGTTTACCTTTTCAAGATCATGGCTTCTAGGTCGTGGCGAGGCATAGGGGCCTTCTTTTATCGGATCATCGACCACTTCCTTAGACAAAGCCATTTTCAAGAAAATGATGACTTGACTCACCTAAGACTATTTCCTGGTCTAACTGGTTATTTTTGAAAAGAGGCTTCCCGAGGCTCAATCTTTTCGAAGGATTTTAGTTGGTTATGTATGTGTTCTAAGTGAGTTCACAAGTTAAAAAAAAACAAAACAACAAAAAAAAATTCTAATCATGTAATTTCTAAGTTAAAGCACAAACATGTTTTGTACTGGCTCCCCCTAGACCGTTGAATCGGTTTGGTCTATCCACATAGTAGATTTGGTCCTTGGGAACCCAGTACGGGTTGGATCCTAGAGTTGAAATCAAAAAGTTCTTAGGGACCCATGCTTGGACATGTTTCCTATGTCGACTTACAATCGACATATACGACCTATTAGTCGTGTTTGAGTTAAACCCTAGTCCAGGCTTATTGTACACGGCCCTTTGAGATCCAAGTAGGAGGTCAAGTCCTTTGGATCGCGAAGTGAACCTTTCCAACGTGTTCCTAAGATCTTCAACTTGACTTTTCAAGAGAGAGTTCTCAACTTCGAGCTTTTCATCTCGAGTTGGGTCCTCTTCTCAAACTTGACTAGTCGAAGAGGTTAGGGAGACCTTGTGTTTGAGGAGTTTGACCTCCTCAACCAGGGTCTCGACCTTGGACTCGGACTTACCTAATTTCCTAGACAAAAACCTAACCGTATTATGTAAAGTATTAAATAAAGTTTGACTCACTTTAAGGGTATCTTTTTAACCGGATGCGTATCCATGGCTTGACTTGAAGGTAGCTTCGTAGTCCGAGTCATCCTCAGGTTCTGACTCAAGTTCAGGTTCAGTCTCCGTGTCTGACTCAATCGATTTCGCCATGAAGACGTGATCTTCGTCTTCTTCGGATGACGCTTCTTTCCATGTCGCGTTGAGGGCCTTCTTGTGCTTAGGTGCTTGGTGGTTGAGCTTGGGGCACTCGGACTTGATATGTCCAAACCTGTTACACTCATAACACCTAATATTAGAACTATTAGGCTTACCTTGGTTGGGTCGAGTCGTGGTTCGCTTTCGTCCCTTGGCTATCCTTCGAGCTAGGTTCATTAGTTCGGCAGTCAACTCCGGGTCAACTTCTTCTTCGGACTCGTCTTCCTCCTCGGTTGGTGGTGGCTTGCTTGCGATTTTCTTCTTCTTTGAACCTGCAAACAAGGCTATACCCCTCTCGGGTTCCGAGTTGGACTGCTCATGTAATTCGAAATCAGAAAAGAGTTCATCTAACCTAATTTTAGAAAGATCCTTGGAGACTTTGTAGGCGTCGACCATGGATGCCCACAAGGTAGTCCTTGGAAAAGAGTTTAGAACATACCTTATAAGGTCACGGTTTTCGACCTTTTGCCCGATTGCGTGTAGGTTGTTGACTATGTCCTGGACACGGGCGTGGAGTTGCATCGCGGACTCGTATTCCTGCATTTTTAGGTTATATAGTTTATTGAAAAGAAGATCACGCTTACATACCTTGGCTTCATCAGCCCCTTCGTGTAGCTCCACTAGTTTCGTCCAAAGATCTTTTGCACTTATGAAGGGGCCGACGCGATTTAGCTCCTCCTTGGATAGGCCGCATTGGAGGATTTGTGTTGCCTTGGTGTCGGCTTCGACTTGTCGTTTTGTCGCAATGGTCCATTGATCATAATCCAAGGAGTCACCCACTTCATTAGTCGGAAGTGTGAAACCCGTTTGGATTATGATCCACATATTGATTTGGGTTTTGAGAAAGCATTCCATCCGACCCTTCCAATAACGGAAGTCATCTCCGTTGTAAAACGGAGGTCGGATGGTGCTAAAACCCTCGAGATGGGACATTAGAACAAAAGAAACAAAGAGACGAAGACGAAGAAACTAGCAACGACAAAAACACAAAAACACGTACCAAGACTCGCGTCTTGGATTAGTAGTGCGGGAGAAAAACTTAACAAAGTTGAATAAAATAAAAAAAACAGAATTAAAAGAAAAAAAAATAAATCTGTAAAAATGGCTAGATTGGTGGTTTCACCAAATCTTAGCAACCCCCGGCTCTGATACCAATTGTTGGATCGATCGGATCGCTAGAGGTGGGGTGAATAGCGATAAAAAATTTTCTTTCGAATTCGTTTCAAGACAAATATACGCAGCAGAAAAATAAACAAAAATAAAAGACAATAGACACAAAAATTTTACTTGGTTCGTAGCCGAAGGCTACTACTCCAAGGCCCTAGTGGTCCTTGACCACGTACGGAGGGCAATCTACTAAAAAACTCCTCCTCGTTGGAGGTAGGAGTTAGAGGGATACACAAAATGAAAAAAGGCTCAAGGTAGAGGGACACTTCCCCTCTCCTTGATATGATTTAAAGCTTGAAAAGAAGAACAACTTATAAACTGAATTATAATTCAAACTTTTCGTTACCGACGACTTCAAATGTTGGAGGTTGAAGCTCTAGTCGTCGTCTCGGCAGCGCTTCGTCGTAGGGATGTCGGAGAGTCGGAGCGTATCGGAAGCACTTGGAAGCTTTTTTTTATTGCAAAACCCTAAGACAAGCCCTCCTTTTATATCCTTTGAGCCCCTTTTCGAGAGGAACCCTAGCCAATCAAAATTGAGCACCAATCTCCTTGAAATGGGGTGATAAGCCTTGACTCCTCGAATCTGATCATTGACCATCAGTCGACTAATGGCCATCATCAGTCGACTGATGGCAGCATCAGTCGAGTGCTAACCTTTGGCAGTCGACTGTTTGACAGCAGTCGAGTCCTCCAAGCTGGAAGTCGACTGATGCTAGCTGCAGGGCAAAGTTAGCTCAAAGAAAACATTATTTCGATAGCCTTCGACCGTCCGATCTTGACCTAGACCATCGATGGGATGTGTCTGGTCGGATCTACGCTTAAGATCATCCCCGTAAGGAGGATACGACCTCACTTACGCTCGCACACACGAGCTTACCTCGATACTTACGTGTTGCTTTTGCTTCCGGCCTTCCACTCGATTCCTTCGGCTCCCTCCGAAGTCACTCGAGTGTCGCCCGACCACCGTGGCTTCCTCCGGGTGTCGCTAGCCTTCAGCTCCAGCTATATCAATCTTCTGCACACTCGATTCAGCTCGTGAGATAACGATATGAGCTTAACTTTGTATCGTTTGCTATAATCAAAACTCAGGTTCGACTTAAGTGCCTACTGCACCAACATAACATTCCTTTTGCATATCTATTTTCTAAATTTTTTTGACTAAGCTACTTAGGATAAAAATTAGTTCAAATTTAAGTAGCTTAGATTGTTGAGTTCAGGTTACTTACTTTCTTAGATTTCTTTCTCCTTTGAATAAATATTTTCTCCCACTCAATAAAGCATACTCTTAAATGTAATATATTTTTTAAATTATACTCTTCTTCTTAATTAATGCAAACATATTTTTATAAATAAATTCTCCCTTAAATCAAAAGTGATAAAGTGAGACTTCTTGCACACTTTTAACTTGAAATTTATTTTCTAAAAAGTTGATCTCTTTTTCATTAATTTGAAAATAACCCATATTATTATTTATAAATTTTCATAATGAATTTCCAAGGTAGTTTCTCATTAATGATGCAAATTTGCTTTAATCTTTCAAAAACTCTAAACATAGATCCTATCATGATTTGTTTAGATTTTGAAGTGAACAATTTAAGTTTTAAACTTAGCTTAGCTTACTCTCATCTTCCAAATTTAGATGAAGTTATGTTACTTAGAATAAATGTTAATTAAGTACTAAGCATCATTAGATTGATAAGTCCAGTTCACGTACTTAAATTTTTCACTTTCCCTCTTAAAATAATATCACTATTTTGCATTTTTACATGAATAAGAATCATATTAAGGGGGAGTTAAGATACTTTTGAAAATCTTATTTTGAAAACTTAAAATAAAAACATAATTCTAGGGGGAGTTTAACATTCAAAATTGTATTCTAAGTAATTTCAAAATAACTTAAATGTAAAAATAATAATGTTACTTTAAGGGGGAAATCAAAAATTTAGGGGGAGGCAAAGGAAATTTACTTTGCAAAACTATAAAATATCTTGGTTAAAAATCACTTTCTTTACAAACAATTTTTGAACTAAAATTTAAAAAAAAACTATTATTGTTCATTTAAAATTCATATTAAGTTTATTTTGATCATGAACTTAAGATTAAATTTTAGTTCAAAAATTGTTTGTAAAGAAAGTGATTTTTAACCAAGATATTTTATAGTTTTGCAAAGTAAATTTCCTTTGCCTCCCCCTAAATTTTTGATTTCCCCCTCAAAGTAACATTATTATTTTTACATTTAAGTTATTTTGAAAATACTTAGAATACAATTTTGAATGTTAAACACCCCCTAGAATTATGTTTTTATTTTAAGTTTTCAAAATAAGATTTTCAAAAGTATCTTAACTCCCCCTTAATATGATGCTTATTCATGTAAAAATGCAATCTTACTTAAGGACTTTCTAAGCATGGATCCTAAAAGATATATTGAATACATGAATATTTTGAAAGTTTGAATAATGCTAAATTAACTTCCTCTTTGAATTATGTTGATTTACTTAGGATTAAGTTGATTATGGTTGAGTTGATTAGAACTGGGTTAGAGTTGAATTAGAGTTTAATTTGATTAGGGTTGAATTAGAATTGAGTTAAGTAGAGTTGAATTAGTATTGAGTTGAGTTTTTTAGAATTGAATTGATTATGTTGAGTAGGCTAGAATTGAATTGATTAAGTTGAGTTGTGTTAAATTGGTTGAGTTGATTAAGTTGATTTGATTCGAGTTGATTAATTTTAGTTGGGTTGATTAAGTCGGGTTTGTTAGATTAAAGTTAATTTGATTAAATTGAGCTTAATCATCTCACCCAATCTAGATTTTCAATACATGTTAATCCTATGGGTTTTTTGAGATGAGGATTCATTTTTATTTTGATTAACTTTAATGAAAAAATTTCAAAGTTTTTAAACTTGTGTTAGATTCAAGTTTAGCTTAAGCTAATCAAGTAGGTTTTCCAAAATTGACTTCTAGGTAGTGGCGAGGCATATGACCTTCTTTGATATCAGATGGACCACTTCCTAAGACAAAGTCAATGAAGGAATCAAATACTTGACTTGTAGGGATGTATACTGAAAATTCTACTTTGTATGAATATCTTTATTTTGAAATAAGAATCACATGATCATTGTTTGCATATTTATATGGTTATGCAATATTATCTAATACATTACATTGTAGATAACATGGTGTGTGGTGTCACACGGGAGATCATGTTATCGGCTCCTTGTAAAGTATAAGTAAAGGCTCACAACCGAGATGGCTTTGGACAAACCATCGGAATGGTTGTAGTGCGATTTGATATTGGTTTGTCTTGACCATAGAATCACACAAGTGCACTTTGTGTGTATTGAGCAGGACCGACTTAGAGGTGATTCGATTTATTGCTGACTACATAATCGAATCGGACCTCAGATATTATTTTGTACATGCTCTTAATCCCGATATAATAACGGGCACATATACTTAGTAGTCATCACTTTGATTTACCAATGGGCGAGATTTATAGATTAAATCGATAGGCTCGGTAAGTTGGGAGATGATATTATTTATATGGTGTGTCGTTGATTATAGGAGGAAATCGTGTCCTATATATATTAGGATGATGATGTCCCCTTGAGGAGCTCATAAGGTTCATCATGTAAACCCTGTAGGTGGACTTGGTCCGGCATGATGAAAAGGTTGAGTGGTACTACTCAAGGAGTTAGATGTTGATTAATTAATGGTCAGTAAATTAATTAATCGACGGACATTCGAGATCTTAAACACGGGGAGAAAATGTACAAATAATATATGGAGCCCATATTATCATATGGGCGTTGGTGAGGTAGATCAATGATGATCTTTTAGTGGAGTGGATCATCATTAGTGGATCGGACTTTATGTGGGCTTGATCCATGGGTGGCCAAGATCCAACTCCTCCTCATGGTCCCTAATGTAGCCTATTAACACCTCATGAAGCTTAGATCCAATGGATGAAAACAAAACTCTAGATCCAAAGGTAGAGATTAAATCTCTAGATCCGAAGGTTGAGATTAAATCTCTAGATCCAACGGTTGAGATTAAATCCCTAGAACCAATGGAGGAGATTAAATCATGGCTTGAGCCCAACTCTATAAATAGAGATCATGAAGTGGGCGGCAAGAAGATGATGGCTTAAGGGGATTAGGGTTTGCTTCCTTTGGATGCTAGGAATCCTAGTTGGTTTAGGATTAGGTTTGGGTGGCTAGGGTTTTGGGAGCTATGGGTGGGCGGCAACATTAGGAGGAGTTTTTCTTCTTCTTCCTAAGGTGTGGCAGGTTCCTCCCTTCTTCCCATTACCTTGGCAAGTGCTCATCCTAATCTCCTTCCCCACTTCCATGGCCGGCCATTAGGAGAGCTAGGATTAGGGTTTGGAGGCTTAGGGTTTAGGAGGCATGGGTGGCACCAAATAAGGAAGTAGTTTGCTTTCTTCTTCCTATCCTTTGGTGGCCGGTGCCCACAGCCCTTTCCCAGCCCTTGGCCAGCATCCAAAGACCCATTCTCCTTCTCCTTAGGTGGTGGAAACAAGATATAGGGCTTTCCCTTGGTATCTTGGCCGGTTTCCACTATTATCTCCTTCTCCTTGTTGGTCGGCGGCAAGCATTCTCCTTGTTGCTTTTTGGTTGGCTATAGGAAGGAGAAGAGTTTTGTTTCTATTCTTCCTCTTGCTTTGGAAGAGAAAGGAAGGAAGATTTGTGATCTAGGAGCTTCGACTTTTGGTAGTGCATCGCCCACACGACGTCCGAAAGGAGGAAGGACATACATTAGAAGATCGAGAGGTATATTGATTCTCTAATTTTTATATGTTACATGTTTGTATTTGTTTTTCAATTATGAGCATGATATAAATCTGTATATGACTAAATAATACTTGTATCCCGAGCATAAACACAAAAACCGGCGATCCGGACATCGTCTATTTCGCGGCTACTCATAGAATAGTGGTTGGTCGCTTGAACAACTTGTTTGTTCAAGTGACCTCTCTAAACAAATAGCACGACGATGGCTTGGTTATTTGGACAATCCCTTTTGTTTAGGATTAAATTTTTAATCCGGGGACATCGAAGGGATCACCATGATTAAATGACCGAGGTGAAGTGGGAAGCGAAGTTTCCCCTCACGGACTCGATAAGCAAAACCCTTCAATCGGTATCAGAGCCAAGGTTTCCGATTTTGTATGTTTAGGATTCGGTTAATTTTTATGCACTTTTTCATATATTATATGTGTCGGATAATAGTAGGATATGCGTAGTTTAACTCTTTGGTTGCAGGCATAAGATCCGACTATTATGGCCATATGTGTGTATGTGATTGTATATGTGTACATATTTATTTTATTGAATCCTCAGGGTTGACAAGGCTAGTATTTAGTTTTTGTAAATTAAATACGGCATTGTTTAGCCACTCTTTATTTTATTTTACTTTCGATCTAGATTTCATGTACACTCCCTTGTGGAGTATAGGATCGATGGATGTAAATTAAAATAGGTTTTAGTCTCGGCTCGGATCTCCGAATGGCTCGTACATGGCGTAGGAGGAGCGGACGAGATGGCGATACGACGGGAGTCATATTGAAGACAAAAGCCATAATTGTTTGAAAATAATTTATTTTTCATATTTATTGCTTTTTGTTTGATATGCATGTCGTAGGCTAGGAAAATTTCTCAATTTCAAATTACTAAGTGGGAGAGGGCATTTTTAAAATTCCCACGGCCTCCATTACGATTTGACATGTGATGCAAGCAAACTTGCGCGTCGGCTCTGAGTGCCTTCCTCCCCATCGGATGAGTTTGTTTGCGGATCACAAGGTCGAATATGGTTATAGGAAATTATTAAGGAGCGTGTGTACTTGTCAATCGTAAGTCACATAACCCGAGATAATTACCTTGGTACCAAGTAATAGTGAACACTTAGATACAAATATAAGTATCCTCCCCATCGGAGTCACTGCTTTTATTTGTAGGGCCGAAGAGAAACCAACTATTAATTTTACTTGTCAAAAAGTTAGGTTGACAAGATAGTAAAATTAATGGGTAAAACCTCCTCTTACAAATGTAGAATTCATATACGTCCACACTATCGTGGCATACGATATTCTCGGTGTTTTGAGGTCTTGGTTGATTTTGAAATTTTATTGTTTGAGGAATCAATAATTTTTTGAAATCTACAGTAATTATCTATGTGATTCTTAGGATTTTAAAAATTGACTTTCAGTCCACTTGCTTTGATACTAAAGGAAAATAAACTTACTATATATAATTATGATGATTGGAAAAGAATCTAGATATTGTCTTATCTGCTAAGGAGTACAAGTATGCACTCTTCGAAGAGTATCCTGAAGCCATGGTTGCTCAAAAAGGTTTCTACTTTTAAGCCGAAAGGCAAGAAGAAGGAGAAACAAGGTGGAGCAAAGGTGGTGGGAGGATCTGAGGGAGGAGTGAAGAAGCCGAAAGGCAAATACTTCACTCACAAGCAGGATGGACATTGGAAGAAGGACTATCCCAATCCAAAGCAGAACAAAGATATATCCTTTAGACTAGTCGTTGAAACATGATTAGCGGTGTTATCGACCGGCACCTGGTGTGTAGATACGGGAGCCACTAATCATGTCTGCAATACTTTGCAGGGGTTCCAGGAAACTCGACGACTAACTAAAGAGGAGATTACCATTTACTTGGGCAATGCCATGAAGGTGGCGGCTATTGCAGTGGGAGAAGTTTTATTTATCTCTTGAGAAAAATAAAACTTAGGTTCTGGAAAATTCCCTTTATGTACCTTTATTTAGAAAGAACTTAGTTTCAGTTTCTAAATTGTTTATGGATGGATATTCTATTTCTTTTAATGACAGAGCTGTTATAAAAAGGAATAGGGAGAATATCTGTTCAGGTACATTGATAGGAAATTTGTATACACTTGAACCAAAACCTCCCACGATGCAAATTTAAGTTAATAACTCATCTTCTAATTCCAATAAGAGAAAAGAACCTTCGAAGATGAACAAAAAATATCTTTGGCATCTTATGCTTGGTCACATTATCCTAAGCAGAATTCAAAGGTTGATAGCTGATGGACCTTTGGGTTCATTAGTGGTGAAGGATCTCCCAACCTGCGAATCTTGCTTGGAGGATAAAATGACCAAGAGGACTTTTAAGGCCAAGGGGTATAGAGCCAAAGATGTGTTAGAAATGGTTCATTCTGATTTGTGTGGTTATGCAATATTGTCTAATACATTAAATTGTAGATAACATGGTGTGTGGTGTCACACGGGAGATCATGTTATCGGCTCCTTGTAAAGTATAAGTAAAGGCTCACAACCGAGATGGCTTTGGACAAACCATCGGAATGGTTGTAGTGCGATTTGATATTGGTTTGTCTTGACCATAGAATCACACAAGTGCACTTTGTGTGTATTGAGCAGGACCGACTTAGAGGTGATTCGATTTATTGCTGACTACATAATCGAATCGGACCTCAAATATTATTTTGTACATGCTCTTAATCCCAATATAATAATGGGCACATATACTTAGTAGTCATCTCTTTGATTTACCAATGGGCGAGATTTATAGATTAAATCAATAGGCTCGGTAAGTTGGGAGATGATATTATTTATATGGTGTGTCGTTGATTATAGGAGGAAACCGTATCCAATATATATTAGGATGATGATGTCCCCTTGAGGAGCTCATAAGGTTCATCATGTAAACCCTGTAGGTGGACTTGGTCCGGCATGATGAAAAGGTTGAGTGGTACTACTCAAGGAGTTAGATGTTGATTAATTAATGGTCAGTAAATTAATTAATCGATGGACATTCGAGATCTTAAACATGAGGAGAAAATGTACAAATAATATATGGAGCCCATATTATCATATGGGGGTTGGTGAGGTAGATCAATGATGATCCTTTAGTGGATTGGATCATAATTAGTGGATCGGACTTTATGTGAGCTTGATCCATGGGTGGCCAAGATCCAACTCCTCCTCATGGTCCCTAATGTAGCCTATTAACACCTCATGAAGCTTAGATCCAATGGATGAAAACAAAACTCTAGATCCAAAGATAGAGATTAAATCTCTAGATTCGACGATTGATATTAAATCTCTTGATCCAACGGTTGAGATTAAATCCCTAGAACCAATGGAGGAGATTAAATCATGGCTTGAGCCCAACTCTATAAATAGAGATCATTAAGTTGGCGGTAAGAAGATGATGTCTTAAGGGGATTAGGGTTTGCTTCCTTTGGATGCTAGGAATCCTAGTTGGTTTAGGATTAGGTTTGGGTGGCTAGGGTTTTGGAAGCTATGGGTGGGCGGCAACATTAGGAGGAGTTTTTCTTCTTCTTCCTAAGGTGTGGCCGGTTCCTCCCTTCTTCCCATTACCTTGGCCGGTGCTCATCCTAATCTCCTTCCCCACTTCCATGGCCGGCTATTAGGAGAGCTAGGATTAGGGTTTGGAGGCTTAGGGTTTAGGAGGTTTGGGTGGCACCAAATAAGGAAGTAGTTTTCTTTCTTTTTCCTATCCTTTGGTGGCCGGCGCCCACAGCCCTTTCCCAGCCCTTGGCCAGCATCCAAAGACCCCTTCTCCTTCTCCTTAGGTGGTGGAAACAAGATATAGGGCTTTCCCTTGGTGTCTTGGCCGGTTTCCACCATTATCTCCTTCTCCTTGTTGGCCGGCGGCAAGCATTCTCCTTGTTGCTTGTTGGTTGGCTATAGGAAGGAGAAGAGCTTTGTTTCTATTCTTCCTCTTGCTTTGGAAGAGCAAGGAAGGAAGATTTACGATCTAGGAGCTTCGACTTTTGGTAGAGCGTCGCCCACACGACGTCCGAAAGGAGGAAGGACATACATTAGAAGATAGAGAGGTATATCGATTCTCTAATTTTTATATGTTACATGTTTGTATTTGTTTTTCAATTATGAGCATGATATAAATCTATATATGGCTAAATAATACTTGGATCCCAAGCATAAATACAAAAACTGGCGATCCAGACATCGTCTATTCCTCGGCTACTTATAGAATAGAGGTTGGTCGCTTGAACAAATTGTTTGTTCAAGTGACCTCTCTAAACGAATAGCATGACGATGGCTTGGTTGTTTTGGTAATCCCTTTTGTCTAGGATTAAATTTTTAATCTGGGGACATCGAAGGGATCACCATGATCAAATGACCGAGGTGAAGTGGGAAGTGAAGTTTCCCCTCACGGACTCGATAAGAAAAACCCTTCAATCGATATCAGAGCCAAGGTTTCCAGTTTTGTGTGTTTAAGATTTGATTAATTTTTATGCACTTTTTCATATATTATATGTGCCGGATAATAGTAGGATATGCGTAGTTTAACTCTTTGGTTACAGGCATAAGATCCGACTATTATGGCCATATGTGTGTATGTGATTGTATATGTGTACATATTTATTTTGTTGAATCCTCAGGGTTGACAAGGCTATTATTTAGTTTTTGTAAATTAAATACGGCATTGTTTAGTCACTCTTTATTTTATTTTACTTTCGATCTAGATTTCATGTACACTCCCTCGTGGAGTATAGGATCGATGGATGTAAATTAAAATAGGTTTTAGTCTCGGCTCGGATCTCCGAATGGCTCGTACATGGCGTAGGAGGAGCGGACGAGATGGCGATGCGACGGGAGTCATATTGAAGACAAAAGCCATAATAGTTTGAAAATAATTTATTTTTCATATTTATTGCTTTTTGTTTGATATGCATGTCGTAAGCTAGGAAAATTTCTCAATTTCAAATTACTAAGTGGGAGAGGGAATTTTTAAAATTCTCACGGCCTCCATTACGATTTGACATGTGATGCAAGCAAACTTGCGCGTCGGCTCTGTGTGCCTTCCTCCCTATAGAATGAGTTTGTTTGTGGATCACAAGGTCGAATATGGTTATAAGAAATTATTAAAGAGCGTGTGTACTTGCCCATCGTATGGCACATAACCCGAGATAATTACCTTGGTATCAAGTAATGGTGAACACTTAGATACAAATATAAGTATCCTCCCCATCGGAGTCACTGCTTTTATTTGTAGGGCCGAAGAGAAACCAACTATTAATTTTACTTGTCAAAATGTTAGTTTGACAAGATAGTAAAATTAATGGGTAAAACCTCCTCTTACAAATGTAGAATTCGTATACGTCCACACTATCATGGCATACGATATTCTCGGTGTTTTGAGGTGTTAATTGATTTTGAAATTTTATTGTTTGAGGAATCAATAATTTTTTGAAATCTACAGTAATTATCTATGTGATTCTTAGGATTTTCAAAAATGACTTTCAGTCGACTTGCTTTGATACTAAAGGAAAATAAACTTACTGTACATAATTATGATGATTGGAAAAGAATCTAGATATTGTCTTATCTGCTAAGGAGTACAAGTATGCACTCTTCGAAGAGTGTCCTCAAGCCATGGTTGCTCAAAAAGGTTTCTACTTCTAAGCCGAAAGGCAAGAAGAAGGAGAAACAAGGTGGAGCAAAGGTGGTGGGAGGATCTCCGGGAGGAGTGAAGAAGCCGAAAGGCAAGTACTTCACTCACAAGCAGGATGGACATTGGAAGAAGGACTGTCCCAATCCAAAGCAGAACAAAGATATATCCTTTAGACTAGTCGTTGAAACATGATTAGCGGTGTTATCTACCGACACCTGGTGTGTAGATACGAAAGCCACTAATCATGTCTGCAATACTTTACAGGGGTTCCAGGAAACTCGACGACTAACTAAAGGGGAGATTACCATTTACTTGGGCAATGCCATGAAGGTGGCAGCTATTGTAGTGGGAGAAGTTTTATTTATCTCTTGAGAAAAATAAAACTTAGGTTCTGGAAAATTCCCTTTATGTACCTTTATTTAGAAAGAACTAATTTTCAGTTTCAAAATTGTTTATGGATGGATATTTTATTTCTTTTAATGACAGAGCTGTTATAAAAAGGAATAGGGAGAATATCTGTTCAGGTACATTGATATGAAATTTGTATACACTTGAACCAAAACCTCCCACGATGCAAATTTAAGTTAATAACTCATCTTCTAATTCCAATAAGAGAAAAGAACCTTCGAAGATGAACCAAACATATCTTTGGCATCTTAGGCTTGGTCACATTAACCTAAGCAGAATTCAAAGGTTGATAGCTGATGGACCTTTGGGTTCAATAGTGGTGAAGGATCTCCCAACCTACGAATCTTGCTTGGAGGAAAAAATGACCAAGAGGCCTTTTAAGGCCAAGGGGTATAGAGCTAAAGATATGTTAGAAATGGTTCATTCTGATTTGTGTGGTCCTATGACTATCCAGGCAAGAGGTGGTTTTGAGTATTTCGTCTCTTTTATAGACGATTACTCAAGATATGGATACATTTACCTGATGCGCCGCAAGTCTGAATGCTTTGACAAGTTCAAAGAATTCAAGGCTGATGTGAAGAAACATCAAGGTAAAAGTATCAAGATACTACAATCTGATCGTGGTTGTGAGTACCTCTTGGGAGAGTTTACGAACTACTTATCAGAGGTTGGGATTCAATCCCAATTGACTTCAGAACGGTGTAGCAGAGTGAAGGAATAGGACTCTTATGGAGATGGTTAGATTGATGATGAGTTATTGACTAGCCAGATTCGTTCTGAGGATATGCTCTAGATACGGCAGTGTACATTATGAACTTGGTACAATCTAAATCAGTGCCTTCTACTCCCACAGAGTTGTGGACTGGGCAAAAGCCTAGTCTAAGACATATTCAGATATGGGGGAGTCCAGCACATGTGCTGAAGGCAGATTCTGGTAAGTTGGAACCTCATACAGAAGTACGCTTGTTCGTTGGCTATCCTAGAGGAACGAAGGGTGGCTTGTTTTATAGTCCTAGAGATCAGAGGGTGATCGTTAGCACAAATGCCAGATTTCTAGAGGAATACTATGTGATGAGCCAAAAGCCCAAGAGTAAAATTGTTCTGGAGGAGTTAAAAGGGGAAGTCACTTCTTTAGTACCTGCGATACAAGAGGATATACCACATGTCACTGCACCGCGTGTCACAGATGATACCTCGTCATAGTGGGAGGGTTGTGAGACAGCCTGATAGATTCATGTTCTTGGGAGAATCTTCTGATTTGGTCTCTGGCAAACATGAACCTAATCCCTGGACATATGACGAGGCAATCCAAAGATAAAGATGTAGCATCTTGGCAAAGTGCAATGAATGCTGAGATTGAATCTATGGATTCAAATCAAGTCTGGGAGCTAGTAGAACCACCCGATGGTGTAAAAACTATTGGATGCAAGTGGATCTACAAGAGAAAGAGAGGAATAGATGGGAAGGTTGAGACCTTCAAAGCGAGGCTTATTGCGAAGGGGTATACTCAGAAAGAGGTTATCGATTATGAGGAGACCTTTTTCCCGGTAGTCATGCTTAAGTCTATCCGGATTCTCTTATGCATAACAGCTCATATGGATTATAAGGTGTGGCAGATGGATGTCAAGACAGCTTTCCTTAATGGAAGTCTTGAGGAAAACATCTACATGAAGCAACCAGAGGGATTCATTGCTAAGAGCAAAGAGCATCTTGTATGTAAGCTTAATCGGTCCATTTATGGATTGAAACAAGCTTCGAGGTCTTGGAACATCCGCTTTGATGAGGTGATCTAGTCTTATGGATTTATTCAAATTCTGGATGAGTCTTGTGTATACAAGAGATGTGACGGAAATGTAGTAGTATTTCTTGTACTATACGTAGATAACATTTTGGTGATTGGCAACAATATCAAAGTGTTATCGGGCGTAAGGGTATGGTTGTCCAAACGGTTTGATATAAAGGACTTGGGAGAGGTGGGACACATCCTTGGGATCAAGGTTATAAGGGATCGCAGGAAAAGGATGTTGTGCTTATCCCAAGCTTCATACATAGACACAATTATGGATCATTTTAGCATGCAGAACTCCAAGAAGGGTTTTCTACTTTTCAGGCATAGAGTTCCTTTATCTAAGGAGATGTATCCTATATCATCTGAGGAGATAGAGGAGATGAAGGCGGTTCCTTATGCTTCGGCAGTAGGAAGCCTCATATATGCAATGCTATGTACAAGACCAGATATCTGCTATGCCATGGGCATTGTCAGCATATATCAAAGTAATCCAGGACAGGGACATTGGACTGCAGTAAAGCATATATTGAAGTGCCTGAGAAGAACTAGGGATTATATGCTAGTTTACCGGGCAGACCAATTACTCCCTGTGGGTTACATGGATTGAGACTTCTAATCAGATAGGGATAACAGTAAGTCTACCTTAGGTTTTGTGTTTACTTTGGGAGGTGAAGCCATTGTATGGAGGAGTGTCAAGCAGAAATGCGTGGCGGACTCCACCATGGAAGCTGAGTATGTGACAGCCTCTGAGGCGGCCAAAGAAGTTGTATGGCTCAGGAACTTTCTGATGGACTTGGATGTGATTCCTGGTTTGCCCAGAACTATCACAATTTATCGTGATAATAATGGTGTAGTTGCAAACTCGAAGGAAACACGAGCTCATAAGGAAAGTAAACACATAGAGCGCAAGTACTACCTGATACGAGAAATCGTAAAAGAGGTAGAAGTTGTTGTTGTAGGGATTTCTATATGCCAAATAGCATATGCGCAACGGAAAAATTAGGATCCCTTCCTAGTGATCCTTGTAAAAGAAAACCTCGTACAAAATAAATTTCTCTAAAACCAAACCTATCTTATAGGAGAGGATTACCTTTGTTGCGTGCCCTTGTTAATCCCGCTTTTCCTTTTGGTTTGTTGGATCTTTAGCACGTTCAAATGTCCGTGCCTCTATACGTATCCACACGAGCAAGCTCTTGTCTCACAAAAGAAAAACTAGAAGGGCTCTCCTTTACTTCTTGCTAGAGAAGTCCCTAAAGGAGAGGAAGCTAGGGAAAAAGAGAAGGGAAGAAGAAGACTACTCTTCTTGCTAGCCTACACTCACAAAACCACACAACCAAAGCTTCCACCAAGCTCTCAAGCTCTCACACAACCACAATCACACTTTGGCCGGCCACTCCATGGAGTCTTTTATAGGGTTGGAAAAACCCTTTCACCTCCTACCATTCAATGCAATCCATTGCATTGAGACACCTTGTTTGGCCGGCCACTTTAAGGAGACAAAAACCACTTTGTCTCCTTCCACCTTATCTAGCTTAGGTGGCATGATTATGTGGCATGCTTGTGTGGCATTCATGCATGTTGAATTAATCTTATTAATTCAATAAGCCCACCTTATCTAGCTTAGGTGGCATGCTTATGTGGCATGCTTATGTGGCATTCATGCATGTTGAATTAATCTTATTAATTCAATAAGCTTATGTTATCATATTGAATTAATCTCAATAAATCAATAAGGTAACATATTGAATTAATCTCATTAAATCAATAAGCTAAAATTCTCATTAAGCTTAAAGTCCAAAAACCATTTTGTACTTAAGCTTATTCCCAAATTATTCTAGTCAAACTAGAATGCACTAATTCTTCTAATCATCATGCTCTTTGTGTGTGACCCTATAGGCTCTCATAACGTTGGCAGTGGATCTAAACTCTTTTAGATACACAAGCAATGAGCGGCATCTAGCAATACATCATTGCTACCCAAGTTACGAAATAAGTCAAGATCCGACTAACCTTTCCGTGACTACTATAATGTATGACCGTGTCCTTCTATCCTTGATATCAGATTGACCAATGAGGCATAGACCGTGTCATCCTCGATCAATCTATGTGTTTCTTGATCCCTGAGTAAACTAACTCAAACAAATGAGCTCAATATCTCATATTGACCCATTTGAGCATGCCCATGCGTTTTAGTAGTTCTACTCAATCAAGGGGCCCACCGATATCACTCTCGTCATATGAGAGGGATAGATCCCATATACATCATTAACATCCCTCCGTATAATTTGTTATATACCCAGTAATTGCCTTTATGGTCCACCCTGTTACGGGTGACGTTTGACGATACCAAAGTACATAATTCCTTATGTAGGGAACCGTAGTGACTTCAGGTTCGAGGACTATTCATACCAATAGTCACATGAGAAAGTTTATGACACTCATATAACGATCCATGAAACTTTCTCATGGCGGGTCAGTTCAGTATATATTCTCTAATATATACCCATGTGTCAACTTGATATCATATATCCATGACTTGTGAGATCAAGTCATCAATCGACCTACATGCTAGTCTTTATGTATTAATATTTCCCTTGCATATTAATACTTGACTAGGAACATTTAGGAAAGTGTTCTCTACAGCCTCTCATAATCAATTCTGCCAATTGATGTGCTGTAGATAAGAACCTACTTTTCTAGGGCATTATTATATTTAATTTAGCTGGCACAAGCAAGATGTAAATATAATAACCAATCCTTTTCCTTTATTGAATATGATACAAAATGTTCCCTTTTCAACCATCACATGATTGGCTCTAGGGCTATAACTAACAGTTGTTGCATAGATTGCATTAGAGGATGACCTGGTAGACCCTTTTCACTAAGGCCCTTCTAGCGAGAGCTATGATAGGCATGTGGAGGGAAGGGGAATCAGATGTATGGCAGTATGAGGACAGCATAGTATTTTAATATAAGTGGGAGATTGTAGGGATGTATACTGAAAAGTCTATCTTTTGTATGAACATCTTTATTTTGAAATAAGAATCACATGATCATTGTTTGCATATTTATATGGTTATGCAATATTGTCTAATACATTACATTGTAGATAACATGGTGTGTGGTGTCACACGGGAGATCATGTTATCGGCTCCTTGTAAAGTATAAGTAAAGGCTCACAACCGAGATCGCTTTGGACAAACCATCGGAATGGTTGTAGTGTGATTTGGTATTGGTTTGTCTTGACCATAGAATCACACAAGTGCACTTTGTCTGTATTGAGCAGGACCGACTTAGAGGTGATTCGATTTATTGCTGACTACATAATCGAATTGGACCTTAGATATTATTTTGTACATGCTCTTAATTCCGATATAATAACGGGCATATATACTTAGTAGTCATCTCTTTGATTTACCAATAGGCGAGATTTATAGATTAAATCGATAGTTTCAGTAAGTTGGGAGATGATATTATTTATATGGTGTGTCATTGATTATAGGAGGAAACCGTGTCCTATATATATTAGGATGATGATGTCCCCTTGAGGAGCTCATAAGGTTCATCATGTAAACACTACAGGTGGACTTGGTCCGGCATGATGAAAAGGTTTAGTGGTACTACTCAAGGAGTTAGATGTTGATTAATTAATGGTCAGTAAATTAATTAATCGATGGACATTCGAGATCTTAAACACGGGGAGAAAATGTACAAATAATATATGGAGCCCATATTATCATACGGGGGTTGGTGAGGTAGATCAAAGATGATCCTTTAGTGGATTGGATCATCATTAGTGGATCGGACTTTATGTGGGCTTGATCCATGGGTGCCCAAGCTCCAACTCCTCCTCATGGTTCCTAATGTAGCCTATTAACACCTCATGAAGCTTAGATCCAATGGATGAAAACAAAACTCTAGATCCAAAGGTAGAGATTAAATCTCTAGATCCGACGGTTGAGATTAAATCTCTAGATCCAACGGTTGAGATTAAATCCCTAGAACCAATGGAGGAGATTAAATCATGGCTTGAGCCCAACTCTATAAATAGATATCATTAAGTGGGTGGCAAAAAGATGATGGCTTAAGGAGATTAGGGTTTGCTTCCTTTGGATGCTAGGAATCCTAGTTGGTTTAGGATTAGGTTTGGGTGGCTAGGGTTTTGGGAGCTATGGGTGGGTGGCAACATTAGGAGGAGTTTTTCTTCTTCTTCCTAAGGTGTGTCCGGTTCCTCTCTTCTTCCCATTACCTTGGCCGGTGCTCATCCTAATCTCCTTCCCCACTTCCATGGCCGGCCATTAGGAGAGCTAGGATTAGGGTTTGGAGGCTTAGGGTTTAGGAGGCTTGGGTGGAACCAAATAAGGAAGTAGTTTGCTTTCTTCTTCCTATCCTTTGGTGGCCGGCGCCCACAGCCCTTTCCTAGCCCTTGGCCGGCATCCAAAGACCCCTTCTTCTTCTCCTTAGGTGGTGGAAACAAGATATAGGGCTTTCCCTTGGTGTCTTGGTCGGTTTCCACCATTATCTCCTTCTCCTTGTTGGCCGGCGGCAAGCATTCTCCTTGTTGCTTGTTGGTTGGCTATAGGAAGGAGAAGAGCTTTGTTTCTATTCTTTCTCTTGCTTTGGAAGAGCAAGGAAGGAAGATTTACGATCTAGGAGCTTCGACTTTTGGTAGAGCGTCGCCCACACGACGTCCGAAAGGAGGAAGGACATACATTAGAAGATCGAGAGGTATATCGATTCTCTAATTTTTATATGTTACATGTTTGTATTTGTTTTTCAATTATGAGCATGATATAAATCTGTATATGGCTAAATAATACTTGGATCCCGAGCATAAACACAAAAATTGGTGATCCAGACATCGTCTATTCCACGGCTACTCATAGAATAGAGGTTGGTCGCTTGAACAACTTGTTTGTTCAAGTGACCTCTCTAAACGAATAGCACGACGATGGCTTGGTTGTTTGGGCAATCCCTTTTGTCTAGGATTAAATTTTTAATCCGGGGACATCGAAGGGATCGTCATGATCAAACGACCGAGGTGAAGTGGGAAGCGAAGTTTCCCTTCACGGACTCGATAAGCAAAACCCTTCGTGACTCACTTTGGACTAAGCTTTGGTCTAACTAGTTAAAGGCTTAGTAAGTTAGCTTTGGTCAGTTCCACTCAACTTAGTGCACTAGGTCGTGGCGAGGCATATGAACTTCTTTGGATATCAAGTGGATCACTTCGTAAACATGCACCTCGAAGAGCTTCCCTTACTTATTATTAGTTCACTTTGTCTTAGTACTAGCTTGTTTAAGTTTAACTACTTTGTTTCCTATCTAATACATTCTAAATTAAGTAATTAATAACTAACTAAGCATGCAAGAGTCTTATCTAATTAAGGAAACAAGCAAAGAGTTAGCTCCCCCTGCGTAGTAGCTTTGATTGGTCTTGTTCACTAAGTGAACTTGTCCTTTAGGAATCCAAAATTGGTTCGGTCCAACTTGGTTGACTAAGAAAGTCTTAGGAACTCATGCTTGGACTCGACCCTTAGCATTTCTATTAAATAAAGACATGTATGATCTATTTGTGTCCTTAGCCTTGTATCCGAGTCCGAACTTGTTGTACACAGCTCGTTGAGACCCAAGCATCATGTTGAGATACTTGGAGCCCGAAGTGAACCTTTCCAACGATCCGTTGAGATCTTCTACTTGCCTTTTTTAGACCGAGTTCTCTTCCTCAAGCTTTGCAACTTGAGTTGAGTCTCTATCCTTAATTTGGCAAGTCAAAGTCTTCGAGTTGACATGCTCCTTAAGTACTTGGATTTCCTTAAGAAGCGAGTCGACCCGATTCTCGGACATGGCTAGTTTCCTACCTAAGCATGCAATAATGTTATACAGTTTATCTTCTAGAGGAGATGTTACCTTGTTTAAACCTTCAAAAATGGATGTAGATTCGTGGCTTGTATCGGACCCATGTCTTGATTCGACTTCAGACTCGTCGTCTGCCATGAGCGCTATGAAGAATGTCTTTGATATTTCTGTGTCTGACTCTTCCGATGATGACTTGTACAAGGTTGCCTTAGATACTTCTTTCCTTTTCCTTTTTTTTGGTTTAGATTTCTTTCCTTTTTTATTCGTTTCAGCCATCAAAACTATACCATCCTCAGATTGACTCAAGTTAGCCTGTTCATGCAACAAAATTAATTTATCCAATAATTCTTTTGAATTTTTAAATGATCCGACTCGATCTAGTCCCTCTTTTGTGAGTCCACATTGCAAGGTGTTTAATGCCTTATAATCGGCTTGGGCCTTTTTCTTTATATTGGCGGTCCATTTTTCCAGATCTAACAACTCTCCCGAGTTATTGACCGGAGCAATGAAGCCTTTCCTAATGGTAAACCATATATCAAGATCAGTTTTAAGAAAGCACTTCATCCGCCTCTTCCCGTAACTAAAGTCCTCTCCGTTAAAGAGATGAGGACGAACGGTGCTAAAACCTTCTAAATGTGACATACTTTTTTAATAATAAAAAATTAAAGATTTTTTATTTTTCAAAAATATTCCTAGAGTTAAAAAATGAAGCAAGATTATACTAGTGGAAAAATAATAATGAACTTATACTAAAGCAAGATAAACAAGTATTAGAAGATTTATTCTAGTGTAAAAGCAAAGATTAAAACTAATGAAAAAATTAATCTAAGAACAAATGATAAAATTAAAGAAAATTCTATTCGCTCTCTTGGTGGTTGCACTAAAATCAGAGGGCCCCCGCTCTGATACCAATTGTAGGATCGGAGAGTTGCGAGAGAGGGGGGTGAATCTTGGAATATAAAATTTTCTTTTGCTTTTTAAAACTTTTCTTTTTCTTTTAAAGAAAGAGTTATGCATTGGAATAAAATAAAATAAATAGACAAATATTTTTTTACTTAGTTCACAACCCTAGTTGGGTTGCTAATCCAAGGCCCGTAGCTTTCCGATAGCTACCTCGATGGGCAATCCACTAAAAAGGCCCTTCGATTCGAAACTCTCGAGCTCGGAGGGTATTCACTTTTTACAAATGATGTAGGATAAGAAATAAGCTTACTATCATATTAAAATTAAGTACAAACAAAGCGAAATGAAATTACAAAGCTATACCAACACTTAACACATACTAAGATTTCCTGTTAAGTCTGAACACTTAACACATATATCAAACCATAGGTTCGTCAGAACATTAAACCTTGGGCATACATCAAAACACAGCAGTGGTGCTCCCTACACCAACAACCATCTCCAAAAGTGGAGATAAGATGATTTTTTATTTTAAGAGGTTTTGAGAGTAACCCTGCTAGATCTTAAGTCACCTTGATATGTGTTCAGGATAAGGTCATGTGCGACATGAATGACATGGACATAGTCATATCCATGTAGCTTATAAGTAGTCAGGTTTGAGATCTCAGATATCACCTTTAATTTGTGATATTGTCTATGAGATACTCTCTTTGAGATCTCTGGGTATAGTCTTATGTATAGACTGAGTCTCATACCTGCATAGTGTTAAAGAAATTTTACATATACCCTTATGAGAAATGAAAAATAACACTATGGCATGTGTTTCATACCACATATGATAAATCACCTATTGGACTATCCGAGCCACAAAAACCGCTTTTTGCGTTGCGGAAACCCCGGAAGTCGGCCACGGATCCGTGCGAAGATAAACAAAAATTACATGTAAGTGTTTAAAACTTTATATCTACTCTAGATCTACATGTTAAGAGTTTTACCCTTGATGCGACGCCCTTCACTTATCCCGCTCGTCCAAATGGCTTGCCGAAACTCGAGAGTGTCAAGTGTACACTCCTCTATCGGTATCGACATGTGCAATAGGTGGAGAAAAGACAACCTTGAGTGTGCTAGCACTCCTTGAACTCCACGGCAAATGAGATGGAGAGAGCTTGAGGGAAGAGATGAGGAAGAAGATGAAGTTACACAACTTAACTTCACACCAACTTCACAACTAAAGTGGTAGGCCACTTCATGGAGGGGGTTGCATGCATGCATGTAATTCAAAGAGCCAATGGCTCTTGGTCTCCCTCATGAGGTGGCATCCCATGATGTGTCCATGATGATATGGAACATCATCATTGGCTGGCCCCATGCCAAGTCACCATGACATGGCAATTGGTCAAGTCAAAATTGATCATTCATCTTCCCTCTCAAGTCAAGTCAAACTTGACCTCTTATCTCCCATGGTTGATCAAATCCAACCATTTGATTCAAGTCAATTTGATTTAATGAATCTTTATTCATTAGTTTAAATTAACTCAATGAATCAAATCTAAATTAGACTCATTCAACACTTGAATCAAATTGAGTCCAACTCAATTAGTCTAATTTGGATTACTCTTAATCCAGTTTGGTGCATCCCATGAACCTAATCCTAAGGTTCATCATATGAACCTAATCTCCATCTAATTTCCCTTTGTGTGTGACCCTATAGGTTCTTGTAACGTTGGCAATGCTCCTAAACCGATTTAGGAACATAAGCAATGAGCAGTATCTAGCAACACATCATTGATATCCAAGTTACAAGAATATTGAGATCCAACATCACCTTTGTGACTACTAATTGTGACTCTCACAATATGTGGCAATGTCCCTCTATCCTTGACATCTAGATTGACCAATTGAGGCATAGACCATGTCATCCTCGGTACAATCTATATCTTGAACTCTAAGTAGACTCACTCTAATCAAATGAGCTCAATATCTCATATTGACTCATTTGGGCATAGCAATGCACTTAGTGGTCTCACTCTATCAAGAATAACGATGTCACTCCCATCATATAGGAGGGATAGATCCCATCTACATCACTCACATCTCTCCGTATAATTTATTACATACCCAGTAATCGCCTTTATAGTCCACCCATTTACGGGTGACATTTGACGAAGCCAAAGTATGCAACTCCTTATGTAGGGAACCATGTGACTTCAGGTCCAATGACTAATAGTCATACTAGTAGTCACATGAGAAAGTATATGACACTCATATAACGATTCATGATACTTTCTCATGGCGGGTCATTCAGTATACATTCTCCAATGCATACCCATGTGTCAACTTGATATCTCATATCCATGACTTGTGAGATCAAGTCATCGAGTTGACATACATGCTAGTCTCTTCGCATTAACATTGTCCCTGAATGTTAATACTTGACTAGGAATGATTAAGAGTAGTGTTCTCTATATCATCTCATTGTCGATTCAACCAATCGATTGATATAGATTAGAACCTTCTACTTAAGGATGTTATTATACTTAGTTATTTGGCACTAATACAAGTAAGTATAATAACCATAATGAAATACCTTTATAAATAGGAATATGATATAACAAAGTTCATACAACAATCATCACATGATTGACTCTAGGGCTTTCACTAACATCAACTAGGGAAAGTGAGAGTCATATTAGTTGAGATAGTAAATGAATTTCCCCGAGCCCCAATGTGTGAGATCCAAGATTTTCTAGAGGGATCTCTTGTACCCTTATTACTTTCGGCTATTTTTTGGGGTTATGATTCAGTGTTTGCTACTTTAGTTTGTTTATCGATAGTCCGAAAGATAAATTAAGGTATGAACGACAGGTCTAGAAAAGTAGCTAAGTTACAGCTGATTGATTTGAGTTTGGGAAAAAAAAGACTAATTGACAATACAATATTATGAAATATTCACCGACTAGTCTTTTATATTTATTTGTGTAGGGATTAAACACCTTAGTGAAAATAAAATCAAGAAAAATATGGGGATTACTTTTGATGAGGAAAGAAGCTCGATGGATGTAATTAGTCTTGAATCTAAATTGCAGCGAGATTGTATCTTATGATACAAAGATGACTACTCAATCATCTTAACAGGTGCTTTGAGCAATTTTTGTTTTGCAGGTGTACTCGCAAGTCACACGACACCCAACTCTATGTGAAAGCCTAGTAGTGTGAAAGCCTAGTAGGGTGATATGATGGATCACATGAAATGTGATCTAGTGATGAATATGAAATGCCCTCGTGTGCAAGTGGGAGATGTTGGTTATATGCCCACGTTGAGCCATGTTATCATGAGTAATGGGTAACCATTCATTATCCTATGTTCACATCTTCCTATACATATAGCCTTTTGTTGGTGTAATCGACCCAGATTACGATTGGCCAGACTTGAGTAGTGTCTTGATGTTTGTGTTTTAATGTTTGACAATGAGTTGGCCATTGTTTAACAATGAGTTGACTATATGGTTGACATGGGGTTGACCATATGATGGAGAAGTCCAAGTGAGACACTTGGCATGGAAAGTCCAAGCATGGGTCTTGGTGATGGTAAAGTCCAAGTCTTGAGTACTTGGCAGGGAAAGTCCAAGCTTGAGTCTTGACAATTGGAAAGTCCAAACATGGGTTGGCATGGAAAGTCCAAGCATGAGTCTTGGCAAGGGAAAGTCCAAGCTTGAGTCTTGGCAATTGGAATGTTCGACATGGGTAGGCATGGAAAGTCTAAGCATGGGTCTTGGCAAGGGAAAGTCCAAGCTTGAGTCTTGGCAAATGGAAAGTCCAACATGAGTTGGCAAGGGAAGTCCAAGGGTTGATATTGGCAGCGTAAAGTCCAAGGGTGGAGTCTTGGCGGCATAAGTTCAATGGTTGGCGGCGTAAAATCCAAGCGTGTGTCTTGGCAGTGTAAGTCTAATGTGTCTTGGCAGTGTAGACCAACTTAGCATGGTAATACCCGATGGAAGCACCTGAAGGCTAGCGTATGGATGAAAAAGTCATGGATGACATGGAGAGATCCAATAGGCATGAGGCTGATAGAGGTGGCTAGAAGACTTAGGTCTAGGCTAAGGGTGGTCTAGCAAGTATGAGGGCATCATACTTGAGGTAAACCTCATGATTGATGTGTCACAGTCGACTGGGGTTATGGACCAGTCGACTGGTGAAGTGTTTCAACACTTGGCAGCTGATTCGACATTGAGAAGTCGACTGGGATTATGACCAGTCGACCGTCATCGTCGTAGGCATTCGGCCGCGTGGCAAAAGGCCTTGGCGATCAAGCGCCACTATTATTGGGTAGTCGTGATGGCTTGAGCGATCATTGCGGGTTGAAGCGATCGACTACCTCCATTGGCGATCGGTGATGGTTTAAGCAGTCGACTATCGTTGAGGGTAGTCAACTACTGGTGTTGGTCGCGAGCACAAAAAACTCAGTAGTCGACTGAGCAGTCGACTACGGGCATTGGCAGTCGACTGCTAGGAATGGCAGTCGACTGCCAGTGTATTCATTGGCTTGGATGCCAATGTGGATTGAGTCATTGTGAGACAACGACAATGTTAGCAGTCAATTGGGGCCTTAAGGAAGTCGACTGCTACGTGCAGAATCAGCCCACTGCAAGTAAAGGAGCAACTCGTGGAAGATTTCGCCATCAGTTCTTTGAGAGGTTGTGGAGGCGATTTGAAGGTGAAGTGCAGGCGCATTTCAGGGTCCTTCAAGATCATCCAAGCAACCAACAAGCAAAGCATTCAAAGCCCTAATTTGTAAAGTGTTCTTTACATTTCAGTTGTAGTTCTTTATATTTGCTTGTTTTATTCTTGTATTACTTTTGTAATCATTTATACAAGGTTTCTCCACCTCCGTATTGTTCCGAGAAGGAGTGTTATTGCTTAGTAGTGTGTCCATCACTAGAGTTCGTTGAGCTCACCCCATGGAGTAGAAACCCTAAGGTTCCGAACCACATATATTATCGTGTATTGCTCATTATGTGTATTCATTTTTGTTATCATTATTTCCGCTGCGTACACTAACATTTGTAGCAAGCACGATCGAATTCCATCAACCGACAAAAAAGCCATTCACCCCCCCCCCTCTAGCGCTCACTGACGTTCCAACACCTTCTTGATGAGAAGCAAGGTAAGAGAGGATGAAGTGTTGATGAAAACGTGAGGTTTTTGTGCTTTAGTGAGGGTTGTGCATAAGAAGATATTGCAAGTGAGTGTGCACGCGATACTTATGATATGTGCACTTATCTCTTGTTGAGTAGAACAAGAAGATCATCATAATCATCGGGTTCTAGGATTGTGGCATTATGAAACTGTGGTAAAAGTTCGAATTAACACTCGTGAATTTCATCCCGATTGCGAGCATTCTGTGAAGGTCCAGAGTTCGCAACAATTCTTGAGTAGAGCAGTGCCAATTATTTGTGCATCTACATACAGTGAGGTATGATAACATTTGATTCCACATTTCTATTTCATAAGTTAAAACATATAGAAATGTGTAAACCATAAGAAGAAGGTGGACTTAGCTTAAGAGATCTAAATGCTTGGAATCTTGCTCTCCTATCTAAAGTGTTGTGACATGTTAAAGGGAAGCAGGATACGTTATAGATCAATTGGGTTCATTATATTTACCTCAGAGATGTGAAACTATGGGAGTGACAACCTAATCTGGGGGACTCACCATTAATTAAGTAGATCTTGTACATTACATATAGAATTTTGATGATATCTTAGACTACAGAGGATACAACTTAAAGGTTGGCTTCATGGTTTAACTAGGGACACAGAGGTTTGAGGCATGTATATGATTTCTTCAAGGAGGTAGGGTACTTTTGGGAAAGATAGTATAGCAGCAATACACCGAGTCTAGTCATACTTTCACACTATAATTGCTAGTGCATTGATGATTGCCCACGAGAAATCGATGTGACTACATGGAGGTGGAAGATAGGAGATGTATCTGTTGGGAGGAGAAGATGGAGACATTGGAATATATTTTCTTTAACTGCTAGCCCATCAACTAGCTATGGAGGAAGATTAGAAGGTAGTTTCAGATGAGACATGAGATGACGATATACAAGAGGTTGTTATGGTTCTTCAAGCTACACTATCGAGGGACGAACAAGCTAGTGAAGGTTCAACACCTTGCCATTTCATCAATGATTCTTGTATGACAAGCAAGGAATCTAGCATATTTGACCGTGTACATTTTGACATAAAGATGGTATACAAGAAAATACATATATATCGATATCTAAATATCTACTCAAATATGATACTTCACTATATATGAGTAGATAATCATAGTATAGTTTGTACATATCTTTTGCATATTATATATATTTATCTTTCATTAAAAAAAACTTGTTATGAGATGTTATTTGTACTCATTTCTTTGTAAGAATTATAGCTTGCAAACATTTTTATGAATACCTCAGGGACAAGGGCATGGTGAATGATATCATCAATTATTACTATGTTTGGGGAAAGTAGAAATTCTGTCTTCACGGGGATGACGTGGTGGCTAAGGCACGACGGTGGTGGCTAAGACACGACGGTACTTGCAGAAATGATATTGGTCGATTCTAGAGGAGGTCTAAAGTCCTTTTTTGGATTTAGATGACTCTCACGTGTCTTAGCCACCACGTCAAGACTCATAAGATCCTTCGTGATTTACCTTCTTCACAATGATCGTAAGACAAATTGATGGAGATGATAGAAATTGGTAAAACTTTAATCCAGAATCTTAATCTCTAATCCACTCTTAAGAAATAACAAACATGATAATAATCTAAGTTGCGGAAGCGTACCAGAATCCATAGTTTTAATCCTGGGAGATGATCTTCAATTTGCAGACTTCTTTAGGTTTCCAGAGAGTTTTGTCGATGGGAAACAAAACGAAGAAAGTGTCGTTCTGCAAACTGGGACCATAACCTATTATATAATCCAAAGATTGCATATTTCTAATTTGGCCCCTCAACAAATCAGAATTAGCACATGGTATCCACAATATTTTATTCATAACAATTAAGCCCTTAAGTCAAATTCCTTAATTACAAAATTAAGATCACATTAATTATTTTTGACTTATTTAATTGATGACATTTAACATTTATAATTACAATTAATGACTCTAAAATTCTAACAATCTCCCACTGAGTCATATGCGTAAACTTATAAATGTGTTAACCTTAGTGAGCTCAAAACTTTTGTCATCATAACCTTAGGGCTTCCTTAACAATCTCGTCCATTGATTATATAGACATAGGATCAATGCAGTCTTTGTTGTATCTTTCACAACTAAACCATCAATGGTCACGTATATCAATACAATCAAATGACATAGATCAATTATGAATTTGTGGCATGAAAATTACATGCAAGGTGATCTATTCATGTCAATTTTCAACTGGTCCTCCTTAACCAAAGTGAGATCAAAACTTTAACTTAAGTTATACAAAGTGTAATGAAGAAAATATTAAACTTTATATTTGATCAGAAAATCTCTAAATACATAAGTTAATCTGATACAAACTCCACTAGTAAATTTCACACCAGTGAATAACACCCATATGAGTGGTATGCTCATAAAAGACATTGGGCGGTAGACCTTTCGTCAAAGGATCTGCTATCATGGAGTTTGTACCTATGTGTTCTATCAAAATCTGTCCACTTTGTACTCTTTCTTTCACAACAAGGAACTTAATATCGATGTGTTTCGATTTTGTCGAGCTCCTATTATTGTTGGAATATAATACAGCTGATCTATTATCACAAAATAACTTCAGTGGTTTCTCAACCCTTCCCAAAATACGCAGCCCAAAGATAAAATTTTTCAGCCATATTCCATGATTAGATGCCTCATAACATGCTATAAACTCTGCTGCCATGGTGGAAGAAGCTGTCAGTGTCTGTTTGGCACTTCTCCAAGAGATAGCTCCGCCAGCCAACAGAAAAATATAGCCTGAAGTGGATCTCATGCTATCTTGGCATCCAGCAAAATCAGAGTCAGAATATCCCATGATCTCAAGAGTATCTGACCTCTTATATGTGAGCATGTAATCACTAGTTCTCTTTAAATATCTCATTACCCTCTTTGCTGCTTTCCAATGATCCATTCCTGGGTTGCTTAAATATCTGCCCAACACTCCAACAATGTACGCAATATCCGGACGCGTACAAACTTGAGCATACATAAGACTTCCTACTGCTGAAGCATAGGGAATCTTTTGCATTTCTTGAGTCTCGAGGCTTCCTTTAGGGCACTGTTTAAGACTAAACTTATCTCCTTTAGCGACTGGGGTGTTTCCTGGTTTGCAATCTTGCATGCCAAATCTTTTAAGCACCTTATCGATATAGTTCTTTTGTGATAATCCAAGAATACCCTGAGAACGATCTCGGTGTATTTGGATTCCTAATACAAAAGATGCATTACCAAGATCTTTCATTTCAAAATATCTAGATAGAAATCTCTTGGTATCATTTAACATACCTATATCATTTGTGGCAAGCAAAATGTCATCAACATATAAAACCAGAAAAATGTGCTTACTCCCACTGAACTTATGATACACACAATCATCTACCACATTCGCCTCAAAACCAAATGAGATGATTATTTGATGAAATTTATGGTACCATTGACGAGAAGCTTGCTTTAACCCATAGATAGACTTCTTAAGTTTGCAAACCATGCTCTTTGGATCTCCCGATACAAAATATTACAGTTGCACCATATAGATTGTTTCCTCAATGTCTCCATTAAGAAAAGGTCTTGACATCCATCGATGGAGTTCCATATTGAAGTGTGACAAGTGCCATGATTGTCCTAAAAAATCCTTCGTTGAAAGCGAGAAAAGGTTTCTTTATAGTCAATCCCATATTTTTGAGTATAACCTTTAGCTACAAGGCGTGCTTTATATCTTTCCACATTACCATTTGAATCCCTTTTGGTTTTAAAATCCATTTACAACCAATAGGTTTCACCTTCAGTAATAGGATAAGTTCCCAAACATTATTTTCTTGCATTGATTTATACTCTTCATTCATTGCTTCAATCCACTTTTGAGAATGTGAATCTTGCATGGCTTGACGAAAGTTGATTGGATCATCCTCCGCCATGTCATCATTCTCCTCATGTTCTTGGAGTAGTACTATGTAATCATCCGAAATAGCACTCCTCCTTTCTCTAGTGGATCTACGTAAAGGCACTTGTTCTTCATGCATTGGTTCTTGAGGTTGTTGAGTTTGTTCTTCTGGGAGTTGATTAATAATGTCTTGTTGTACTTGTATTGCATCCTGATCACTAATAGGAATAAAATCCTGATCATTATCAGAAGCAATCATAGGAATATAAACTATTTCCTCTTCAAGAGTAGTAGGAATACATTCCTCCTCAAAGACAATGTCTATTACTTTATTCTTCCCCCCAAACTCAATATCCTCAAAGAACGCTGCAGTTCCCGTCTCAAAGATATTCTTTACTTTGGGATCATAAAACTTATAGCCCCTTGATCGCTCCGAATATCCAATAAAGTAGCTACTTACTGTTCTAGAGTCTAATTTCTTTTCATGTGGTCTGTATGGTCTAGCCTCAGCTGGACATCCCCAAACATGAAAATGTTTTAGACTTGGCTTTCGCTTTGTCCAAAGCTCAAAAGGTGTTTTAGTAGTTGCTTTAGTGGGTACTCGATTTAGAATGTAAGCTGCTGTCTTTAATGCTTCTCCCCAGAGTGATGTTGGCAAAGTTGAATGGCTAACCATACTCCTTACCATATCTTTAAGAGTCCGATTTCGTCGTTCAGCTACACCATTCATGCTTGGCGAGCCTGGCATGGTGTACTGTGGGACGATTCCACACTCCTCTAGGTATTGAGCAAAAGGTCCTGGACGTTGCTCACCTGAACCGTCATATCTACCGTAGTATTCACCACCACGATCAGATCTGACTTTCTTAATTCTTTTGTCGAGTTGGTTTTCGACCTCAAACTTAAATGATTTGAAAACATCCAATGTTTGAGCCTTTTCATGAATAAGAAATACGTATGCATATCTAGAATAATCATCAATGAATGATACAAAATATTGTTGACCATTCCAAGAAGGTGTTGGAAATGGTCCACAAACATCCGTATGTATCAATTCTAATACTTCTATAGCTCTATATGCACCTTCTCTCTTTCTTTTGGTTTGTTTGCCCTTAATGCATTCAACACAAATATCTAGATCCGTAAAATCAATGGAATGTAAAATTCCATCTGATACAAGTCGTTCAACTCTATTTCTAGAGATGTGCCCTAAACGTTTATGCCATAATGCACCTGAGTTTTCATTATTAAATTTTAAGCTTAGTACCATGTGATTCCACATTTAGGGTTTCAATATAAGAAGCATTTATATCAAGCATATAGAGATTGTCATAAATGATAAGTGAAGTTCCAACAATAGTAGAATTAATAGATAAACTAAAGCGGCTATTTTGAGCGAACAACAATAACCTAATTTGTCCAAATGAAAGCGAAACCAAATTCCGCCTAAAAAGGACTAAACAAAAGTATCTATTAAGTCCAAATAATAACCAAAGATTTTAACAACAATCTAAAATGCCCTATGGCTTCCACTTCAACCGACTTGCCATCACCCACATAGATGCATCTTTCAAAGATCACTTGGCTTTCTGTAGCTCAGTAACCTCGCATTGAAACACTGATGTTAGTAGTAGCACCGGAGTCTAACCACCAAGTGTTTCTAGGTACTAAAGCTAAATTTACTTCAGAACAAACCAAATTTAAAAATGTACCCTTTTTCGCACGCCAGGCATGATACTTAGGACATTCTTTCTTGACATGATCAGGCTTGTTACAGAAAAAACAACCTTTCTTGTCATTATCCTGCTATTGTTTCTTCGCATAAGGACCTTTCATAGCCTCATTCTTTCTTTTCTTGCCCTTATCTTTAGGGGTGCTTGCCAAATATGCACTTTCAACCTTGTTTTGCTTTAACCTCTCTTCCTCTTGAACACAGTATAAAATGAGCTCATTAAGAGTCCATTTCTCCTTTTGACAGTTATAATTGATTTGAAACTGACTGAACTGGATTGGAAGAGAAATAAGCACTAAATGCACAAGCATGTCATCCGACAATTCAAGGTTAAGTGCTTTTAACTTTGATGCAAGGTGGGAAAACTCCATGATATATTCTCGAATATTTCCCTTGCCTTTATACTTCATGGAAATAAAGTTTTTAAGAAGTGTACTTGTTTCCGCCTTATCGCTTTTGACAAAGTGTTGTTCAATCTCATCGAGATATTCCTTAGCTTTGGTGATACTATTAGACACGGCGCCCCTAAAAGCCTCTGGTATGCCACGCTTGATGATCATAAGACTCATGCGGTTAGAGCGATCCCACTTCTCATATTTAGTTCTTTGTTCAGAAGAACTAGAATCCGTAGGAGTAGTAGGTTGCTCTGTCCTGAGCGCAAGATCTAGATCCATGCAGCCAAGAACAATGAGAATGTTCTCCTTCCAATCCTTAAAGTTTGTACCATTAAGGACCGGCACCGAATTTAAGTTAGCAGAAATAGTAGCAACACTTGCTGAAAAAAAAAACACAAGAACAATAATATAATTAACATGCTCCTTATGATGAAATTTAAAATAAATGGCAAATCCCATCTAAAGATACCTAGTGCAACAATAATATCAAGTCTTTGGACAGTAATATTATTTGCAAGTGGTACTCTTGTTGTAATAATCAAACACTAACAATAATGTATGACAAATAATAAATCTATCTTTGGATCGATTCATTAAATTCATAAAAATAACAATTGTAATTTTATAATTGTTACGTGTTTATTATCACAAGTAAATATATAATTTTGTTAAGTATAAATCTTCCTTTGGGCCGATTAATACTCACATAAATATATACATTTACACCTTACCTAATACTTGAATAATATCTTAATATTTCAAATAAAATTAAATTTAAGTAATAGAGGTCACTTTGGTGACATATAATTTAAATTTAACTTAATTTGAAATAATAGATATTAATGAAATTCATATAATCCATTTAATATTTAAATATGTATTATAAAATTAATTAATTAAATTATTTTATCCAAATAATTTAATTAATTTAATGGATTATTATGAAAAGGGGATAAAATAAGGATAATTATATAAAAAAAAAATCCATAACTGTTCCGACAGTTTTTTTTTTTAATTAACCAAAAAAAAAATACAACCCGTTTCCAAAAACTGATCACACGTTCAAAAAAAAAAATTTTTTTTTTTTTTTAAACTACGAAAAAGGGTTCTGTACCATGTTTCTAAAAAGAAAAAAAAACTGATCGCAAGCAACACCACGTTCTAATCTTGGCGCCTACCACACTCATTCTGATCTTCCAGATTTACATTGTGCCAAAATAAAATTATTCGCAGCCAAAACAGCGTGAAGTAATCGAGAAATTGGCTTATTGCATTAAAAGAAAACCAGTAGAGAAGCATTTTTAAGGGCAAGAATTGGACGCGTTGCCCCCAAGAGCATAAGTACGCGATTAATCGTCGTGGCGATGAAGATAAATACATAGAATTCATAGATAAAATAGAATCTATAATTATCTCTTAAGAATTGGAAATAACCTGGCTCTGATACCAATTGATAGAAATTGGTAAAACTTTAATCCAGAATCTTAATCTCTAATCCACTCTTAAGAAATAACAAACATGATAATAATCTAAGTTGCGAAAGCGTACCAGAATCCATAGTTTTAATCCTGGGAGATGATCTTCAATTTGCAGACTTCTTTAGGTTTCCAGAGAGTTTTGTCGATGGGAAACAAAACGAAGAAAGTGTCGTTCTGCAAACTGGGACCATAACCTATTATATAATCCAAAGATTGCATATTTCTAATTTGACCGCTTAACAAATCAGAATTAGCACATGGTATCCACAATATTTTATTCATAACAATTAAGCCCTTAAATCAAATTCCTTAATTACAAAATTAAGATCACATTAATTATTTTTGACTTATTTAATTGATGACATTTAACATTTATAATTACAATTAATGACTCTAAAATTCTAACAGAAGATTATTAGATTGACGATTCTAAATTTTATAAGGGAGAAAGCAGAAATTTAATGATCAAGTAAAACACATGCATGTGAGAGAACTTATGTGGTTCAATTTCTATGCACACGAGAGAGGAGAGAATTCAATATGACGATTGCACAATGTATATAAATAAATAGGAGACTAAAATTTCGGCTCATATTACTACACTATAAAATAATGTACCCTAACAAATTAGCAGGTCTTGTCACGCCTTGGTAATATAAGTCTCTATCAAAATTGGAGAGTATATGTGAGTAACAATATAAACGAAAGAATAATCAAAACCAATTAAGTCACCGTGATCATCTATTTATAAAAATATTAAATAATAGTACATGCACACATCACTACAAAAAAAAATAGGGTTACAGAAACAAATTTTTAAAATAAAATTATAATCCATTTTAAAAATTTATAAATTAGAAATGGATTTATAACGGAATTAGTAATCCGTTTTATTTAAATAATATACAACATATATAAATATATTTAAAACAGAATTTAAAATGAATTAGAAACAAATTTATAAAATAATTTTTTATAAATAAAAATAAATACGAATTAGAAACGAAATCTGATACAAAATTATATTTGTCATAAAATCTGTTTAAAATAATTTTAAACAGAAAAATATTCTATTTATAAATTTTAAAAAATTATTAAATAGTAATAAATTTAATTATTTCTAATAAACTAAAATGAATTAGAAATAAATTTATAAAATAATTTTTTATAAACAAAAATAAATACGAATTAAAAACGAAATCTGATACGAAATTATATTTGTCATAAAATCTGTTTAAAATAATTTTAAACAGAAAAATATTCTGTTTATAAATTTAAAAAAATTATTAAATAGTAATAAATTTAATTATTTATAATAAACTAAATTCTATTCTTTAATTATTTTTTCTTTTTCGTATTTTTTTAATATTTGAGAGATAATAATTAACACGAAAGTTAATCTTCTCTTATCTTTTTATCGTATTTTCTTGTGATTATGTTGTCCAATTATATCTAATTTTACAATAGAATATTATGAAGTGACTTTTGATTCAAATTAGAAGTATAATATATTTCATTAAAACAAATTATTAATTTTTTAAAAAATAATACAAATAAATATATTTTATTTATTATTAATATTAATTCTTTTAAAATTATTGATAATTTTTTTTTTAATTTATAAATATATAAGTTTAAAAAATAAAATAAAATAACTTAACCAAAAATAATATATACGTTAAAGCAATTTTAACGTATTAAAAATTTATATATATATATATATATATATATATATATATATATATATATATATATATATATATATATATAACTAGGTTATATATAATATCTAGGTTATATATATATATATATATATATATATATATATAATATCTAGGTTGTTTTCCCTTCCGCCGCATCCTTCCTCAGTCTGTCTTCTTCCACCGCCGAAGAAGCTTCGTCCATTCTCTTCCAGTGACTTCTCACGCCCTGCAGGTGACCATCTGGCAATTTTTTTATCCTTCCATCGTCAATTGCTTGGCCTCCAGGCCATCGTCCGACGTCCATCGTCTCAATTCTAGGCTGATTTCTACAGCCAATTTCTGTCCGTCGACTTTCATTCATTCTTGTAGGTTAGTATATATTACTGAGATACATATCTTCTTTACTATCTTAACCATTCAAACCTTGTGATGATCAAGAACTAGACTAACATTGATTTATAGGAAAAGGAAACAAACCTTAGAGGAAAAGTACTTACAAGTCATCTTCAATATAAGAATACAGGCAAAAATCAAATGGTTCCCACTATTTTTAAAATCGTAAATGGACACATTGGTTTTTGATTATTTTCCAAAGAGCACCTCATCACCTCTGATGTTTTGCAGGCTACTAATTTGAAGCAAAATTTGTTTTAGTTTTTATTGTAACTCTAGGCTTGCTACAAGAGAATATTCACATCTTAATTAAGGATAGTAAAAATTTACAAATTCATAATTCACCTATGATTAATCAGCAATTTGGAAAATGAAATATATATTTACATGATGATTTTTGCCTCTTTTTTAAAAGTAAGTACTTCCAATGAAACTATTCACTTTTCAATAAATTTGGATAAAGAGGGCTATGATGGACATATTAGAGGCGATGGGTTGCTTCTTTGATAATAATCAAAATAGGGTCACCCTTTGATTATTTTGAACATAAAGAGTGCCCCTTTGATATTTTTCCCTATGGCTACTGTCAATACGTGGTCTTGGGATTGTTGATACACATGGATTTACATCTAGGAGAAAAGAGATTGTTTGGTGGTTCGAAAGTCTAACCTATTATAGTGGAGTGATCTTACCAATTGCTGCAAGTGTGACTTTTTTTGCTTGGACAGTAGTTTATTATTATAATATTTGATGGATCATCTATCCACAATCAGTGCATTCTTGGGACTCTTAGCAAAGTTCATATTTTTCCCTTTTCTTGGTTTAATTTCTATTGATTCCTTAAATACTCTTGTCTTACCCCGTTTCACTAAGAATATTGAGGGGTTTTTATGATACTTGAGTCTTTCCTAAGAATTTATGAATTTTTGTTAGGTTAGCAATGTTATGTTTTTTGGTTCTATTTTTTTTCATCTTTTCTACTATATCATTTTAAGTATTGCAGAAATATGTCTACAAATTGTAATTGGATGTGGCATCGAAAAGATGATAAAGGTTATCTTCTCAATGAGTTTATTGAAGGGGTCAAAAGTTTCTTGAAGTTTGCTTATGAACATCCGACATGTGTCAATGATAACAAAATAAGATGCCCATGCAGCAAATGTCGTAATAGAAAATTTTTAATGGAAAAGGATGTGCGTTATCACCTTGTCAAAAATGGATTCACTCGTAGCTATGAGCAATGGTATGCACATGGTGAACTAATAAAGAAAACTAATGATTCTGAGAGAGTTCATAATAAAGAAGGATCTCGTTATAGAACTATGATGATTGAGGGTATTGATCAACGTTTTGATTGGAGCTCAACAAGTAATGAACAACCACTCAATTATGATACACAGGAGTTTTTTGACTTATTAAAGGATGCTGATGAGCCACTATGGAATGGTTGTAAAAATAACACTAAACTTTTAGCGGTGAGACAGTTGTTAAATCTTAAGTCTGAGTATAATCTACCTGAGTCATGCTACAATAGACTGACATCAATAATAAAAAGCATGTTGTCGGAAAGTGAAAATTTGCCGCCAAGTTTGTATAAAACAAAGAAGCAACTTGCCAATCTTGGACTTGGTTATGAGAAAATTGATGCGTGCATGAATAATTGTATTCTATATTATAAAGAATACAAAGAATACAAAGAATGCCCCATTTGCTTTCATCCTAGATACAAACCAAGGAAATCTAGAGTGCAGAAAGAAGTGTCTTTTCATGTTTTACGGTACTTGCCATTAATACCTAGGCTTAAAAGGCTTTATGCATCTACATATACTTGTGAACACATGACTTGGTATGCAAAAAATCATTGTGTAGATGGAAAAATGACACACCCATCTCATGGTGAAGCTTGGCAGCATTTTGATCGCACTTATACTTCATTCGCCTCAGAACCACGCAATGTGCGGCTTGGATTATGCAATCGGCGGATTCAAATTCATTTGGTCATCAAAGTACACCTTATTCATGTTGGCCAATGATTATTACAGTTTATAATCTTCCTCCATGGATGTGCATGCAAAAGCCTTTTTTGTTCCTTAACATGGTT
Source organism: Wurfbainia villosa (assembly GCA_025175895.1). Classification (NCBI taxonomy): domain Eukaryota; kingdom Viridiplantae; phylum Streptophyta; class Magnoliopsida; order Zingiberales; family Zingiberaceae; genus Wurfbainia; species Wurfbainia villosa. The sequence goes on along the minus strand of CM045986.1, from coordinate 58,362,107 downwards.
ATTCCTGGACCAAAGAGCCCAGGAAAAAATATTGATGTTTTCTTACAACCTCTAATTGATGAGTTAAAAAAATTATGGACAACTGGGGTTGAAACCTATGATGTGTGTGCTAAACAAAACTTTCAAATGAGGGTTGCACTTTTGTGGACAATTAGTGATTTTCCAGCATATGCAATGTTGTCTGGTTGGAGGACTCATGGTTGGTTGGCATGTCCTTACTATATGGAACATACAAAATCATTTCAACTTCAGTGTGGGGGAAAGGCTTCTTGGTTTGATTGTCATCGTCAATTCTTACCTTGTGATCATCCTTTTAGAAGACAAGCATATAAGTTTCGAAAAGGTAAGGTTGAAAAAGATTCTCCGCCTCTTCGTTTAAGCGGTGAAGACATATATCAAAGAGTAAATAGACTTCCACATGTAACATTTGGGAAACCACCAAGAGTCACCCAACCGATTGATGGATTTGGCAAAACACATAATTGGGTTAAAAGAAGTACATTTTGGGAGTTACCTTATTGGAAAACAAATCTTATTCGTCACAATTTAGATGTGATGCATATTGAGAAAAATGTTTTTGACAATGTTTTCAACACTATCATGGATGTCAAAGATAAAACAAAGGATAATGCTAAAGCTAGAAAAGACTTGGAGCAGCTTTGTAGTCGTCCTGAGTTGCATTTGATTGAGATTGCAAATGGTAAAGTTTACAAACCAAAAGCACCATACACTTTGAGCAAATCACAAATAAAAGAAGTATGTTTTTGGGCTAAATCATTGAAACTCCCAGATGGATATTCCTCAAATATATCACATTGTGTAAATGAGAGCGAATGCAAGTTTATTGGAATGAAGAGTCATAATTGTCATGTATTTATGCAAAGATTACAGCCCATTGCATTTCGTGAATTACTTCCAAAATCAATTTGGGAAGTATTAACGAAATTAAGCAATTTTTTTAGGGATATATGTGTAACTGTGTTGAGAGTAGAGCACATGGAACAAATTGAACTAAATCTTATTGAAATACTGTGCAAACTTGAAAGGGTTTTTCCCCAGCTTTTTTTGATTCAATGGAGCATTTGACAAATCATCTTGCATATGAAGCAAAAGTTGGTGGACCTGTACAATATAGATGGATGTATCCTTTTGAGAGGTATTATTTTGATAAATTTACTAATTAATTTTAATGCTAGTTTTATATGTAATAAAAATGTAAAATTATTTCAGGTTTTTGTACCATTTGAAGAAAAAAGTGGGTAATAGAGCTCGAGTTGAAGCTTCTATTATTGAAGCTTATATGATAGAGGAAGTTTCAACTTTTTGTTCATCATACTTTGAAGCTTATTATTGCTCGGGATGCGCAAAAATAAGTGTGGGGGAATTTAATAGCTTCATTTTATTGTGTTGTTTTGACTTATGGATGGACATTTTAGGCTTTTTTACGCGGGTAATTATTGTTATTCAGTATGTTTTACATATTGGATTTATTTTCAGATTAATTGTGTAATTTTTATAATTTTAGAATTATTTCTCATAAGTTGAATGTGATCTTGTAGAAAACACAAAGAGGGCCGAAATGGAGCGATTGGAGTCGTCCATCTAGAATTAGATCCATCAAAACCGTTGGATTTTTTTTGGATCAGCCCTACTTAATCAAAGCTTTAATCAAGGAATCAAACTTTAGCTTTAATCAATGGATAGGATTTGATGGGAATTTGATTAGATGACCACAACAAAGCCACTTAAAGCTCACTTTTCATCCGCGCAGAAAGGGAATTGAGAATCCCGAGCGTGACTTCCTTCTTCCCCAATCGCGTGTTAGTATCAGCCCTTCGTGCCAATCATGAGATGATTGACATAGGGATCATGTGTATCATATTTCATTTAATAAAAGACAAAGATTGTTTATTATATTTACTTTATGCATGTGCCAGCTAAAATAAATATAATAATATCTTTGAATAATAGGTTCTAATCTACAGTATATCAATTGGTAGAATTAATTATGAGAAGCTATAGAGAACACTATTCTTAATATTCCTAGTCAAGTATTAATATACAAGGGCAATATTAATACATTGAGACTAGCATGTAGGTCAATGGATGACTTGATCTGACAAGTCATGGATATGTGATATCACATTGACACATGGGTATATGTATTGGAGAATATATATACTGAATTGACCCGCCATGAGAAAGTATCATGGATCGTTATATGAGTGTCATATACTTTCTCATGTGACTATTGATATGAATAGTCCTTAGACCTGAAGTCACTACGGTTCCCTACATAATGAGTTATGTACTTTGGTATCATCTAACGTCACACTGTAACAGGGTGACTATAACGGTGATCAATGGGTATGTAACGAATTATGCAGAGTGATGTGAGTGATGTAGATGAGATCTATCCCTCCTATATGACAGGAGTGATATCTTTGGCCTCTTAATATAGTAGGACCACGAAATACATGGCCATGCTCAAATGAGTCAATATGAGATATTGAGCTCATTTGTTTGAGTGAGTCTATTTGAGGATCAAGAAACATAAAGATCGATAAGGGGATGACACCGTCTATGTCTCATTAATCGATCTAAGATATCAGAGATAGAAGGACACCGTCATACATGATAATAGTCACGGAAAGGTTGTCGGATCTCAACGATCTTGTAACTTGTGTAGCAATGATGTATTGCTAGATGCCGCTCATTGCTTATGTATCTAAAAGGGGTTTTAGATACATTGCCAACGTTACAAGAGCCTATAGGGTCACACACAAATGACATTCTATTTTGGAGATGGTTTCTTTTAGTTGGACTAAAAGGACAATTGAGCATATGGCCAAGATTTGAGTTAGACTCAAACTGGTTAAACTTGAGTTAGACTCAAGTTGAACTATGGAAGATGATTTATCATCATGCATGATTAATTTGATTAATCATGTATGGGAATACCAAGAGCCTTGATATTCAAGATGAGAATTCATGAAGGAGAATACCAAGGGTCTTGGTATTAAGAGATGTCTTAATGAGGAGATAATGACATTTGATGCATGGGATTAAAATGGCTTTTGGTGTTTCACGTTGAAGACATTTTTGGTGTGGCTTTTGTTTGGGAGTGCAAGCCAAAAAGGCCAAGAGAAGAGTTCTCTTATCTCCTCTTTCCTCTCCTTCTTCTTCCAAAAAGAGGTCTTGGCGTTTTGCTAGGGGTTGCTAGCACAACGTTACTCCAAATTGTGTGGGTGTCAGTGTGGATACCATAGATATACGGTTACCCTTACCGTATTGAGATCCGACAACGTTTGGACAAGCGGGATTGCGAAGGGCATGCACCGAAGGTATATTCCATTTCTAGATAAGATCTAGACTAGATAGAAAATGATTTATATAGTTTTGCATGGATCTCTGGTGGGATCCGGTTTAAATTATTGTTTCCGCTGCGATTGTGTGAAGTATTGGCCCCCGATGTTGTGAACATCAGATCTGGACCGGTTTCGCAACATCGCGCGATTGAGCAGTGACTTTACAGCATAGTGTTCGGCGACGAAGCTTCGACAACCCGATCAGCAATGGCAGATCCTCCTGCCATCTAGCTGAAGCTCTCTCTATTTTCGACGGAGATTGGTGGTGAGGTTGGGCAACACAGCTTCATTGAGCAAAGAGGTTTCCAATCATCTTCACCGGTGAGCACTCCAAGACCTAGATACTGGAGTTGAGATGCACCTCAGTTGGACACGGTTTGGAAGGTTGAGGTCGACTTCTACTGTGGTGGTTTGGCAACACCATTTTCTAGCTCTAGGGCCTTTCTGACTTTTCATTCTGATGGCAGAGCTTCATTACAGCACTAGTGAAGAACATCTAAATAGCCATTGTTCTAATTTCTTTCACTCTTGTAGCAACCCCTTTCATCACATAGGGCAGTGGCAGTCGTCATCTCGTTTAACCCTTGCCGGAGGGATTTTTCGGCAAGGGAGCTGCTTCATCGATCGCCGTTAGAAGGTTGTTCAGAATCTGCCGGGAAGGGTGGTTCCTTCTTTGAGTGTTGTGGATGATCGTCGGTTAATTTTTATCTTGATGTTTGATTTGTAGTTTCATTTGGATGATTAACTTGTAGTTTGATTTGGATTTTTAATTGAATATTGAATTTGATGTTTAATTCGTAGTTTATCTTGGAGTTTAATTAGTAGTTTATCTTGGAGTTTAATTAGTAGTTTCATTTGGATGTTTAGTTCGTAGTTTAATTTGAAAGTTTAGCTTTGAGTTTAATTTGTAGTTAATGAGTTGAACTAATTATTGTTAATCGTTGTTGGTTAATTGTAAAACTTAGCTTAATTGTTTGTTAGTTTGATTTCTAGCATGTTTAATTGTCATGTCTGTTAATTGGAATTGTTAATAATTGTATCATATAGTGACAGTAAGGTGCATGGTTGAATTGCTTAGGCGTGTTAGGTTAGCTTTCAATTAATTGTCATGATAGATTGTAAGAACCCCCAGTGCCTGCTATTGTTTAGAAAAAAACATCGAGCCATTAGGTTTGTTGGGAGACGATCCGAGTCATTCTTATACTGCATTAATGTAGTTAGGAGATTTGATAATTAATTTGTAACGGTACCACGACAATTACTGTTGTCAGTCGCCTCGGTGGAGAAGAGCTCTCCTCTCGAATCAGAGAAGAAAAGGTGGAGGACCGTGGATGTCATCGATGGTGGAGCGGAGCTTCTCTCTTGAATCTAAGGATGAAGATGGAGGTGGATGAGGTGGAATGACAACTAGAGCTTGTGGAGGCGTACTTAGGGTGGAGGATGAAGAGATGGTCCAAAACCCTTGAAAAGCCCTTTTATACTCATTCCCGATTGAGGCGAAGGATGCCACACGACTATGCCTTTTTGGCATAGTTGACCATGCTTCCCTCTGCCCAAGGTGATACATGGTCTTGTATTTTTTTCCACGCGATTGCCTTCATCCAGTAGCGAACACAATCGTGCCATTTTGGCACAACCCGACCGTGTCTCCCTCTTGAGGGCATGTTTTCCCATTTTCTTCATCTCTATAGCTCGGGTCATGGCCTTGCTATGATTTTGATCACGGTCTATCCTTCAAACGTCCTACAAAATAAAGTATACAACAAATTAGTGCTAAGGACATCAAATTAGCATGTATTTACATTAAGGCGCTAAGATACTCTATATTCGTAAAACATGATAAATATATCAAATTAACCATACGAATGGATTAAAATATTGAGGAATAAATACAAATATCATGTCAAAAATATGAATTATCATGGTTCTCTCATAGTTAGTATATGATTTGTGTTTGATTTTTCATTGCTATCATTATACTATGGTTGTTCATGTTGTGTTAGACCTATATTTCTAATACCGAGCTAGATTAGTGAATAGCTTCAAGGATGCTCCTAAGTAAACATTAATTAATCGATATGTTATCCCAGACAGGTGATGTTATGATAATTTGTTTGAGCATTTTAGGTTTTCCTTTGACCTCTCTATCAATCACTTATTTTATACACCTTTTTTGTATTATCAAATGAGTAAGTTGTATTAACTTTTCATTTTCTTTGACCTATAGATTAGCAAATAAAGAGGGGCATTCCTAGAAGCTACTTAGAGATTATTAAACTTGTTGGTCCCATTTGCCATTATTGTATTTCGAGCTTGTCTCATTTGAGTTTTTTTCTTTCATGCAACCCTAGAAGCTACTGTCGGATCTCAATACGGTAAGGGTAACCGTATATCTATGGTATCCACACTGACACCCACACGATTTGGAATAACGTTGTGCTAGCAACCCCTAGCAAAACGCCAAGACCTCTTTATGGAAGAAGGAGATGAAAGAGGAGATAAGAGAACTCTTCTCTTGGCCCTTTTGGCTTGCACGCCCAAACAAAAGCCACACCCAAAATGTCTTCAACGTGAAACACCAAAAGCCATTTTAATCCCATGCATCAAATGCCATTATCTCCTCATTAAGACATCTCCTAATACCAAGACCATTGGTATTCTCCTTCATGAATTCTCATCTTGAATATCAAGGCTCTTGGTATTTCCATACATGATTAATCAAATTAATCATGCATGATGATAAATCATCTTCCATAGTTCAACTTGAGTCTAACTCAAGTTTAACCAGTTTGAGTCTAACTCAAATCTTGGCCATATGCTCAATTGTCCTTTTAGTTCAACTAAAAAAAAACCATCTCCAAAACAGAATGTCATTTGTGTGTGACCCTATAAGCTCTTGTAACATTAGCAATGTATCTAAAACCCTTTTTAGATACATAAGCAATGAGCGGCATCTAGTAATACATCATTGCTACCCAAGTTACAAGATCATTGAGATATGACAACCTTTCCGTGACTATTATCATGTATGATGGTGTCCTTCTATCTCTAATATCTTAGATCGATCAATGAGGCATAGACCGTGTCATTCCCTTATCAATCTTTATGTTTCTTGATCCCCAAGTAGACTCACTCAAACAAATGAGCTCAATATCTCATATTGACTCATTTGAGCATGACCATGCATTTCGTGGTCCTACTATATCAAGAGGCCAAAGATATCACTCCTGTCATATAGGAGGGATAGATCTCATCTACACCACTTACATCCCTCTGCAGAATTCGTTACATACCCAGTGATCGCCGTTATAGTCACCCTGTTACGGTGTGACGTTAGATGATACCAAAGTACATAACTCCTTATGTAGGGAACCGTAGTGACTTCAGGTCTAAGGACTATTCATATCAATAGTCACATGAGAAAGTATATGACACTCATATAACGATCCATGATACTTTCTCATGGAGGGTCAATTCAGTATATATATTCTCCAATATATATACCCATGTGTCAATGTGATATCACATATCCATGACTTGTCAGATTAAGTCATCCATTGACCTACATGCTAGTCTCAATGTATTAATATTGCCCTTGTATATTAATACTTGACTAGGAATATTAAGAATAGTGTTCTCTACAGCTTATCATAATCAATTCTACCAATTGATATATTGTATATTTGAACCTACTATTGAAGGATATTATTATATTTATTTTAGCTGGCACATGCATAAAATAAATATAATAAACAATCTTTGTCTTTTATTAAATGAAATATGATACACATGATCCCTATGTCAATCATTTTATGATTGACACGAAGGGCTGATACTAACACGCGATTGGGGAAGAAGGAAGTCGTGCTCGGGATTCTCAATTCCCTTTCTGCGCGGATGAAAAGTAGCTTTATTGTGGTCATCTGATCAAATGCCCATCAAATCCTATCCATTGATTAAAGCTAAAGTTTGATTCCTTGATTAAAGCTTGATTAAGTAGGGCTGATCCAAAAAAATCCAACGGTTTTGATGGATCTATTTCTAGATGGACGACTCCAATCGCTCCATTTAGGCCCTCTTTGTGTTTTCTACCAGATCACATTCAACTTATGAGAAATAATTCTAAAATTATAAAAATTACACAATTAATCTGAAAATAAATCCAATATGTAAAATATACTGAATAACAATAATTACCCACGTAAAAAAGCTTAAAATGTCCATCCATAAGTCAAAACAACACAATAAAATGAAGCTATTAAATTCCCCCACACTTATTTTTGCACATCCCGAGCAATAATGGAAATAAAGAAAACAACTGACTCACTCATTCTCCAAGCAATACACAAATCAATAATTCAAAGATAGAAAAAATTAGTTACTTAGGATCACCAAATCGATACGGATTCTAGGTATTCACATATCTTACTCCTATAATAGTCAACATGTATGATGATTTTCAATCAAATCGAATAGACCAAGCCTAATACAAAACCTCCCAAGGTGGATAAATGCACTAATACTCACATAATAAACATAGAAGTGGAGTACACTCAAAACAATATGTAATCTTACACTATCATATGCTTGTTTATCATCTATTTCTTCACTGCTATCAATACATCTCATAAACAAATATAAAAGATTTATCAAGAATCAAAATGAGATCAAAAGTATACTACAAATGAAACATACAAAGAGGTACAAGACAAAGGTACCAATGAAACGGAAACAATTGGAGAATTGGAAGAACAAATATGATGAGTTACAAAAGTGGTTTGAAGGGAGATATTTCCGTTAATGATCCAAGAAAATATCACTCAATAGCATATATAGTTCATTCCAATGAGCCACAACCTTGGCAAATATCATCGTACTTAGTGTGGTACACTTGTGAATAAGTGATAATGAACTCCCATAAAATTCTTTGACTTCTTGTGCAGTAACATTGTTATCTGGCTGACCAATAATCTGATTGCTTTGAAGCCGTGGCTGAAGGTTGCATTAATTTCATTTTGAAGCTTCTGAATATAATGTGCTTGTAGGGAAATCAAGAAACAAGTCACCTTCGGAGCTGTCAGCAATGAACTGCATGCTGTTACTCTTATTAGAAAGACCTGAATAAACTATTTTTTGGACTGGAGCAAGCTGCGTCATTGTCTGCTCCATTTGTTCACCAACTTCCTTCCTACGTTTGCGTAGAGTAGCATTATGAAAGAGTTTCCTATCATCCTCCAGCTTTACCATCGAAGCTGCAGCTTGCAAAGCATAATTAGAGACCAACGTGTCTGCCTCTATCTCTTCGTTGCATATATTACATTTTGTCATTTCTATTACTTTCTTCAGCATATGACCGCCAAAGGAATGCCCACAAGAAACAACCATAGTATTCTCAAGAAATGCACCTGACAAAGGATCTGAAAGTATGCTTCTGAGAGACGGTTCCTTAATAAGGTTGGTTTGAGTTTCATAGACATTATCAGGATAATTTCACATGACATTATCTTTGGCAGATAAGTCATCCATTAATTGACTTGCTAATATTGGTTGATAACTCTGGTATAATATGTCCAGCTGCAGCAATTGGTGAACAATCCATCCCAGGACTGTCAGAAGCAATTAATGTCAATAAGCCTTTTTCAACTTCAGTGATGGAAGACTTTCCACCTCCAACTTGGTTCTTGACATTACAGTATGAAGCTTGAGAACAAGAGGCAATTAGAATTAATGATGAAACTTCAGTAGCATGCAAGGGTGTATCATCAAGCAAATGATTAACTAATTGCTTTGAGATCCTCACCTTCCAAATTCCATAGAGACAATTAAAAACTTTGTTTCTTGTCCATAGTTATAGATGTTTCAATATCAATTTGACTATTTGATGATACTTGTGAATACATCTCATGTAATGCAAGCAAGAATATTGCAGCTGTATCTGGTTGCCAAGCATCACATAGAGCTTAAAAAACCTCCACAAAGGGCTCTAGCAGCAACATACAAAATCAGGGTCGTCCAATCCCGAAGAAACTAACAAAGGCTGAATTGCCTTAAGAATTTTCTCATATGATTCGAATCCTGCAACAGAAAGGGTACCTTTAAGAACCAGTAAACCTGACAAAGGATCATCAGAGTTGTTGTTGTTGTTGTTATTATTATTTTTTTTAACAATATGGTAGCAGTATGTCCACAAATTGTCAAGCTACAATAGGATCAACAATATAACTAGCCAACAATTTTAATACTCTTGACTCTGCATTACTAGGCCAATTGATGGATTTCCTCTAAGCTTCATTGCGAGACACTCAAAGCTTGTATTTTGCTGAATGAACAAAGTGTGTGTTAGTGTCAGTCCTTAGTGTCAATTATGAGATGATTGATTAGAGATCATATGTATCATATTTCATTAATAATAGATAAAGATTAATTATTATATTTACTTTATGCGTGTGTCAGTAAATAAATATAATAATCTCCTTGAATAGTAGGTTCTAATCTACAGTATATCAATTGGTAGAATTGATTATGAGAAACTGTAGAGAACACTATTCTTAAACATTCCTAGTCAAGTATTTTATTAATAGATAAAGGGATATATTGATACATTGAGACTAGCATGTAGGTCAATGGATGACTTGATCTTACAAGTCATGGATATGTGATATCACATTGACACATGAGTATATATATTGGAGAATATATGTACTGAATTGACCCACTACGAGAAAGTGTCATTGATCGTTATATGAGTATCATATACTTTATCATGTGACTATTGATATGAATAGTCTTTATACCTAAAGTCACTACGGTTCCCTACATAAGGAGTTATGTACTTTGGTATCGTCTAACGTCACCCGTAACAGGGTGCACTATAACGGCGATCACTAGGTATGTAACGAATTATGGGGAGGGATGTGAGTGATGTAGATGAGATCTATCCCTCCCATATGACGAGAGTGATATCTTTGACCTCTTGATAGAGTATGACCACGAAATGCATGACCATACTCAAATGAGTCAATATGAGATATTGAGCTCATTTGTTTTGAGTGAGTCTACTTGGGGGATCAAGAAATATAAAGATCAATAAGGGGATGACACGGTCTATGCCTCATTGATCGATCTAAGATATCAAGGATAGAAGGATACCGTCATACATGATAATAGTCATGGAAAGGTTGTCGGATCTTGACTTTCTTGTAATTTGGGTAGCAATGATATATTGTTAGATACCGCTCATTACTTATGCGTCTAAAAGGGGATTTTAGACACATTGCCAATGTTACAAGAGCCTATTGGGTCACACACAAATGACATTCTATTTTGGAGATGATTTCTTTTAGTTGACTAAAAGAACAATTGAGCAAATGGCCAAGAATTGAGTTAGACTCAAGCTGGTTGAACTTGAGTTAGTCTCAACTTAAACCATGGAAGATAATTCATCATGCAGAAAATCCAAGGGTCATCTATCACTTTGCATGATTAATGTGATTAATCATGCAAGAGTATTCCAAGGGCCTTCGTATTCATGATGAGGAGATGAGAGGTTTTATTCATTGATGAAATAGAATACCAAGGGTCATGGTATTGAAAGGGAGTTAATGGCTTGGTGGCTTGATATGCTTTCAACGTGAAAGCTTTGGTAGGCACTTTGGTAGTCTTTTGGTTTTGGGCGTGTAACACAAGAGGCAAGCCAAGAGTTCTTCTCCTTCTCCTCCATCCTTTTCTTCCAAGTGTTCTTGGCATTTGCTAGGGTTGCTAGCACAACGTGACTCCAAAACTGCTGAGTGTCAGTGTGGATACCGTAGAGATACGGTTATACTTACCGTATCGAGATCCGATAGTGCTTGGATTTGCAGGATTGCGAAGGGCTCGCATCGAAGGTATACTTCTCCTTCTAGATAAAATCTAGACAAAGTAGGTTAATCGAAACGATTTATATATTTTGCATGGATCTCTGGAGGGATCCGGTTTATATTATGTTTCCGCTGCGGTTGTGCGAAGTATTCGCCCGTGATATTGTGAATGTCACGATCTGGATTTTTCCCTACAGTGTGTAGAAAACAATTCAAGGCGGCTGAAAACTATGCCTTCCATGCTAATTTCCAACAAAACAATATCTCCTCCCCCACACTTAAAATTGTTATCCGTCTCGGACATTGCAACTCATCAAACTATTCCTCCAACATGGGAAACAATAGATATGGGAAAGATAATCGACAAAGATAAAAAAAAAGGATAGTAAATGAAAAGATATGACAAGGAAGACCTCAAATATGGAAGTATCAAGTGGATTAGACAAGTAAACTAAGTACGGAAGAGAACCAAGAGTGAAATCCTTCATCATATTCATGCAAGTAAATATTATTACAATTTCAAAAAGAATCAAAGCAAGTTCTAGAGCAACAAGTATCACATGTGTTATCACACAAAAGTGAGTAAATGATAAGAATGTCTTACAACCTCACTAGGTAAATAAAATAATAAGTTTAATCTATCAATAAAAATTTTACCATCATAACAAGTGACCGCATGCAAGTGAAGTCTCCTATCATACATAAAAATCTACAATTCGATGATCAAACTTAACTAATTTTTACCACCTCTAAACTGATACTAAGGCATGTATAGGGAATATTATTTAAACTCAACAAAAACCAAAATAAACCTAGATAAATAGGCTATCAAACAACCAAACAAAGCAAATTATTCCGAAGATCAAAGGAAGAAAAAAATGCAGTAAATAGAAGAACACACTCCTCTTCAAGTCAGAGAAGAAGCATCATCAAGGTCCACCTCCTCCGTTGTAGCTCGTCTTATCCCCTCATGAAATATCTTGAGACGGTGTCCATTCACTTTGAAGGTTTTCCCTGTAGAAGTTTCCTGCACCTCAACAACACCATAGGGAAACACATTAGTAACACAAAAAGGATTGTCCCATTTGGATTTCAACTTACCTCTCATCAACTTGAGACGAGAATGATACAATAAAACTCTATCGCTAATATGGAACTCCTTCCTCAAAACTCTTTTGTCATGAAAATTCTTAATCTTCTCCTTGTAAATATGGGAGTTCTCATAGGCTTCTAACCGTATCTTCTCAAGTTCCTGAAGTTGAAGTTTTCTTTCTCTCCCAGCTATGTCAGCATCCATGTTGCAAGCTTTCACTACCCACTAGGCCTTGTGCTCAATCTCCACTGGAAATTGACAAGCTCTGCCACAAACAATCTTGTACGAGGAGATGCCTGTGGGAGTTTTATAGGTCGTCCTGTAAGCCCACAGAGCATCCTCAAGCCTCTTGCTCCAGTCCTTCATGTCTAGCCCAACTGTCTTATTCAGTATATATTTGATCTCTCTGTTTGACACTTCAATCTACCCATTTGTCTGAGGGTGGTAAGGAGTAGAAATTTTGTGCAACACCCCATACTTGCTTAACATGACCTTCATGTGTCTATTGCAAAAATGAGACCCTTGATCATTGATGATCGCCCTGGGTACCCCAAATCCTGCAAATGACAAAGCTGCTCATCTAGGAATGAATCCGCTATGGGGGTGGGTTTGATCTCCCTCACAATCCTGCTCAAATGATCCACTACCAGGTTCTCCCTCCCGCTCCTTTCACGTATCTCTACATCGAATTATTGAAGCAGAAGCATCCATCTAATCAGTCGTGGTTTTGCATCGAGCTTCTTTAGGAGGAATTTCAAAGCTGCATGATCAGAAATAAAAACCACATGAGAATAGGGCAAATATGATCTAAATTTATCTAAAGCAAAAACAATTGATAAAATCTCTTTTTCTAACATGGTATAGTTCGATTATGCAACATCCAAAGTCTTTGAGGCGTAATAGATCACATGAGATGCTCCATCCACTCTCTGTGCCAAGACAGCTCCCATTGCATAATTTGAAGCATCACACATCAACTTGAATGGGAGAGTCTAATCTGGTGGTCTAAGGATCATTGCTGATATTAGAGCCTGCTTAAGCTGATCAAATGAGTCCTTACACCGCTGGTCACTTAGAAAAATTATGTCTTTCTGCAACAAATTGGTCAAGGGAAGGACAATCTTACTAAAGTCTCTAATACAATGTTTGTAGAAACCTGCATGACCCAGAAAAGCATGAACTTACTGCATAGAAGTGGGGTACGATAAAGAAGATATATCATAATTTTTAGTAGGATCTACTTCAATACCATTCACAGAGATGATATGACCTAAGACTATCCCATGCTCGACCATGAAATGACACTTCTTGAAATTAAAAACCAAATCAGTCTCAATGCATCTACGCAAAACTCTCGACAAATTATCCAGACAAGAATAAAAAAAAGAACCATAAACCGAAAAATCATCCATAAAGACTTCCATGCAATGCTCTAATAAATCACCAAAAAAACTCACCATGTATCGCTGGAATATTCTGGGAGCGTTATAGAGTCCGAAGAGCATACGACGATATGCAAATGTCCCGAAGGGGCAAGTAAAAGTAGTCTGTTGGTGCAATCGGCCCAGGTCACGATTGACCAGACTCGAGTTTGACTTGAGTAGTATTTTGATGTTTGACATTGATGTCTGACAAAGTGTTAGAAAGATTGTTGGTGCAATCGACCCAGGTTATATTTGATGTCTGACGATGGTTTGACCATTGTCATGGGAGAAGCCCAAGTCTTGTGTACTTGGCATGGGAAAGTCCAAGCTTAAGTCTTGGCATTGAAAGTCCAACATGGGTTGACAAGGAAAGTCCAAGCATGGGTCTTGGCAAGGAAAAGTCCAAGCATGAGTCTTGGCATGGAAAGTCCAACATGGGTTGGCAAGGGAAAGTCCAAGCTTAAGTCTTGGCATTTGAGAAGTCCAAGGGGAATATTGGCAGCGTAAAGTCTAAGCTGGAGTCTTGGCAGCATAAGTCTAATAGTTGGCAGCGTAACGTCCAAGCGGAGTCTTGGCAGCGTATGCCCAATGTGCCTAGGCGGTGTAGACTACATTAGCATGACAATAGATGATGGAAGTACCTGAAGGCTAGCGTATGGATGAACAAGTCATGGATGACATGGAGGGATCCGATAGGCGTGAGGCTAATGGAGGTGGCTAGAAGGCTTAGGTCTAGGCTAAGGGTGGTCTAGCAAGTATGGGGGTACCATACCTGGGTTAAAACCTCATGTTTGAGGTGTATCAGTCGACTGAGACTATGGTCAGTCGACTGATGTGAGTTGATCGGAGTTCAACTATCGGGAAATAACCTGACAGTCAACTACCAGCATTGGGTAGTCGACTGCTAGCCTGAGCAGTCGACTGATCTGGAGATCAGTCGACTGCTGGTCAGGAATTCGAGCATAGAATCTTCCCGAGTTGATTGTTAGGGTTCGACAGTCGAGTTAAGGCTCAATCAGTCGACTGATGGCATGATCAGTCGACTGATGGTCTATCCGTTGGAACTTATCCAACGTGGCTCATGCCGTTGTCTCACAACGGCTACAGGGGCAGTCGACTGATGGTTCCAATCAGTCGACTGCTAGGTGAAATCTAGCCCGATTGTAGGTTATAAAAGCAGCTCGAAAGGAGGGATTTGGGACCGATTTTTTAGGACGATTTAGAGTGATTTGCTAGTGCAAATCAAGGTCTTCAAGGCTAGTCCAAGGCAATCAACAAGCAAGCTTCCAAAAGAGTTTTTATAAAGTGTTTTTTACTTCTTTTGTTGTATTTCATTTATATTTGCTTGTTGTTCATTGTATTACTTAGAGTAATCACTTGTACGAGGTTTCTCCACCTCCGGATTGTGCCGAGAAGGAGTTATTGAGTAGTGGTGTGTGATTGGCATCGCTAGAGCTCATTTGAGCTCGATTCGTGGAGTATGAACCATTCGGTTCTGAACCACGTTATATTTGGTGTTGTGTGTGTGCTTGTATTCGTGTTATTGTTATTATTATTATTATTATTCTGCTGCACATTAAGCTAATTGTAGCAAGCACATGATCGTAATCCATTTACACGCGAAGACACTATTCACCCCTCTCTAGCGGTCACGAAAGGTCCCTACAATTGGTATCAGAGCGGGTCGCTCTTCACCGGCTTCGCATCCGAGGGAGCAAAAGTGCTAGAGGGCAAAAAGGAGCTCAATGAGAGATTGGGTGATGACGTCAACATTCCACCTTCCTTCGACCACAAAGACTTCGCATATTGGAATGGTAGGATGATGCATTTTCTAATGTGACTTTGACAATTGGATTAATGTCTTAGTAGGTTTCGACACTCCAAAAGACAAAGAAAGAATAAAAATTGGAGCCAAGATCAACTCCGATATTACAACATCAATAATAAGGTAATGGGTATATTGCTTAATATAATTCCTAATGATATTTTGATAAAGATAGGAGATTGCAAAGATGCCAAGGAGATATGGATCAAATTGACCAAATTTCATGAAGAGCCTCACTTAATCCAATAAGATAAGGAAGAGGCCGAAGAAGCTAGCTCATCCTCACAAGAAAGTGGGGATTCGGAAGATGAAGAGGAGTCAACATCTGAGAAGGAAGAAGAGGTGGAATTGGAAGAGGCTTCCACCTCTAGGATTGAGGGGGAGGAGAGATCACCTTCCATGCCAGAGTAAGAAGAAGAGCCTTCAACATCTGGTCAAGATAAAAAAGCTCAAAATCTGGCCGCCATTGACTAGGTAACTCAAGCAATTTTGATAAAATTAAAAATCATATAATTTGCTTTGAGTGTAGGGAACAAGGACATTATAAGAGTAAGTGCCCAAAGAAGGTCAAGAAGTCTCCACCGCCGCCTAAAAGACAAGAGAAAACTAAGGATGCCGGTACCTCCACTAGAAAAAGCAAGGAGCATGTTATTTGCTTCAAATGTTAACAAAAAGGGCATTATAGGAGTCAATGCCCTAGGGGGAGCAAGAAGGTCAAAGAAGGAGCATTACAAGTAGGGGGAGCCTCTAAGGTAAACCCTAAGGTAAAATTTAATAATGCTCAGTCTTTAAGTTATAGGCAAAAGCATGCTAGAAATAATTTTAGTAATCTTGCTATTACTCATGAAAAGCATGCTAGGAATAACAAATACTATTTTCTAGGTGCTAAGAGTGTCAACCTTAGGAATAAGGAGAAATTTGGAACTAATGTCTCTAAAAATATTTTACCTAAGGCAAGTATTAGAAAAATTAAAGATAATCTAGGCTTTACTTCAAAGAAATCTAGACATATGCCTAGAAATAAGAATATCTCAAGAGTTAATGAAATATCAAAAAGTGAGATATTAGAAAAGGAAAATCAAGTCTTGAGGTCAAGGCTTGAGGAAATGGAAAAAACCCTTGCAAAAATACAAAATCAAATTCAAGGGTCAAACGATTAAAAATCTAGGTCAATGAGTCAAAGCCTAGGTTTTAGGAAGCAAGGTCCAACCAAGGGCAAGAAAGGTTTGGGTCACAAACCTAAGCCCAAGGAGACCTATCATAATGTTCCATTCGATTATGGAACTCAAGTTAGGTCTAGGAAAGTCAAGGTCAATAGGGAAGTCATCCCTAAGGTTGACCAAGGTAAATGTCTAGTGGCTAGGGTTTCAAGGAAACCTAAGGAGGCCACTAAGGACGTTACAAGGGGAGTTACCCCTAGGGTTAACCTAGTTAAGACTACAATGACCAAGGCTTCTAAGCCTAGGAGGGTTATTAGGAGGGCATCTAGGGGGGGTCATCCCTAAGGAATACCTAGTAAACCAAAAGAGCTCCAATAGGTATTGGGTTCCTAGGAGCGTGATTGATTCACGCTAAATGGGTTTAGGTGTGTCAACTTTAAATGGATGGGTAGTTAACCTAACCATGGTAAAGGCGACACTTTAGGTCATATTTTTGAAGATTATGAAAAATCAATCAAATTGACACAATTTAGGTTTAGAGGTTGAGGTGTGTCATTTGGGTTTTTGGCACACTTGGGGGCTTAATAGTAATATGGAAAAATGAGTTTAATAATAACAAATGACAATTAATGTTAAAATTTAGGTATTATATACCTTTATATTTTATTTTCCATGCTTGATTTGCCATATAACATGTCATGACATCTTATCTACTTTTAATTATATAATATGTCATGATCATGCTTAGGATTAAGGTTAAATGTCATGTATGCTTAGATTCCATTTTATGCCATGACATCATGATTATGAGAATATGCGTATTTATATCATCATTAATGCCATAATCATTCATGCATTAATAAAAATTGAGTTAAGGACAATTGACATGACTTGAAGTCCCATGTATAAGGGAATCAAGTAGTGTTGCCTTAGAAAAATACATGAAACCCTAGATTAGGATGAACAAAACCCACATCTCAAATTACAATGACATGTATGTGTATTGATACACTCTAGATAAATGTGAGATGCTAGGATATGAGTCAAGTTTAAGGTGCATAGTTTTTGCATCTAGATGAACTCAAACTCATCTAAAATCATGTTTGGATCATTGGGAAAGCTTATGTTAAAACCATGTATATTAAGCCCAATTAACATGATCCAATATAAGGTTTTAAAACAATTTGAAAATAATTTTGAAAAATCTTGGTGCAATATATCTTTTGATAGAAGCCACCATTAATGATGTTGATACAAAGTGAGCTAAAACATTGAAGTTTTTCTTCACTTTTGAACTTTGTGTCAATTTTATTATTTTATGGGTAAATTATTTTTCAAATAGTTTTCACCCATTGTATTGGTAATAAGTATTATACGTATGAAGTTTCACGATTTTTCAAGTTATGTATAATTACTTATGTATTTATGAAATTCATTTTTGATAATTGAAAATCAGAATTTTCAGTTATCAGTCGACTGCCGCTTGATGGTAGTCGACTGATGTATAGGGCAGTCAACTATTGACTGATAAAGTCGACTTCCAGAGCTGATTTCAGGTAAACAAGGATATTTAGCCCATGTTTCAGTTATGTTAGGGTTCCCTAACTGCTCCTATCCCTAGGATATGCTTTTGAAAACATTGGAAAGGGTGAAAATCCATTAGATATGGATTAGGAGAGTTGTTAGGGTGATTTATCAATTTTAAGGTGTGGAAAAGTTCAATGATTGAACTTTTAACCTTATTTTTGATGGTTTAGTGCTCCTATAGGCTTAGGGACTTCCCAAGGACATCGTTGGTGTAATGGTCAAGGGGGAGCAAGCCTTTAGGAGGACGTATCCATCATGGGATGATGGATGTATTTTTTCTCATGAGGAGGAGAAATGGGAATTTGAGATGCCCAATTTAGAAATTGAGAGAGTTCATAGGAATGCCTCTCTTGAGTGATATGAGACTTATCACTAGGAAGAGTGTAGGTAACCTAGGTGTTTTTGGACCAAGGGGAAGATTGTAAGATCTCATTGGGATATGAGACATTGACCTCCTTGGGAGAACCTTTTTGATGTATGTCAAAAAGGGGGAGAAAGTAAAATTACCAATTTGGGAAAATTGGTAAGAGAATTTGAGTTAGGAATCTAACTCAAGGGTGTTTTTGTCAAACATCAAAAAGGGAGAGATTGTTGGTGCAATCGGCCCAGGTCACGATTGATCAGACTCGAGTTTGACTCGAGTAGTATTTTGATGTTTGACATTGATATCTGACAAAGTGTTGGGGAGATTGTTGGTGCAATCGACCTAGGTCATATTTGATGTCTGACGATGGTTTGACCATTGTCATGGGAGAAGTCCAAGTCTTGTGTACTTGGCATGGGAAAGTCCAAGCTTGAATCTTGGCATTGAAAGTCCAACATGGGTTGGCAAGGAAAGTCCAAACATGGGTCTTGGCAAGGAAAACTCCAAGCATGGGTCTTGGCATGAAAAGTCCAACATAGGTTGGCAAGGGAAAGTCCAAGCTTGAGTCTTGGCATTTGAGAAGTCCAAGGGAAATATTGGCGGAGTAAAATCGAAGCTGGAGTCTTGGCAGCATAAGTCTAATGGTTGGCGGCGTAAAGTCCAAGCGGAGTCTTGGCAGCGTAAGCTCAATGTGCCTTGGCAGTGTAGACCATATTAACATGACAATAACTGATGGAAGCACCTGAAGGCTAGCGTATGGATGAACAAGTCATGGATGACTTGGAGGGATCCGATAGGTATGAGACTGATGGAGGTGGCTAGAAGGCTTAGGTCTAGGCTAAGGGTGGTCTAGCAAGTATGGGGGCACCATACTTGGGTTAAAACCTCATGTTTGAGGTGTATCAATCGACTGATGTGAGTCGATCGAAGTTTGACTATCGGGAAATGGCCCGCGATCGATCACAAGATCGATCAAGATCACTCAATCGATTGTTGGTCAGGAATTCGGGCACAGAAGCTTCCCGAGTCGACTGTTAGGGTTCGACAGTTGAGTGAAGGCTCGATCAGTCGATTGATGGGCATGATCAGTCGACTGATGGTCTATCCGTTGGAATTTATCCAACGTGGCTCATGTCGTTGTCTCATAATGGCTACAGGGGCAGTCGACTGATGGTCCCGATCAATCGACTGCTAGGTGAAATCCAACCCGATTGTAGATTATAAAAGCAATTCAAAAGGAGGGATTTAGCACCGGTTTTCTTGGACGATTTGGAGTGATTTGCTAGTGCAAATCAGGGTCTTCATGTTTTGTCCAAGGCAATCAACAAGCAAGCTTTCAAAAGAGTTTTTGTAAAGTGTTCTTTACTTCTTTTGTTGTATTTCATTCATATTTTCTTGTTGTTCATTGTATTACTTAGAGTAATCACTTGTACGAGGTTTCTCCACCTCCGAATTGTGCTGAAAAGGAGTTATTGAGTAGTGGTGTGTGATTGGCATCACTAGAGCTCGTTTGAGCTTGATCCGTGGAGTAGGAACCATTCGGTTCCGAACTACGTTATATTTGATGTTGTGTGTGTGCTTGTATTCGTGTTATTATTTTTATTATTATTATTCCGCTGCGCACTAACTAAATTGTAGCAAGCACATGATCATAATCCATCGACACTCGAAGACACTATT
Organism: Wurfbainia villosa; assembly: GCA_025175895.1. Classification (NCBI taxonomy): domain Eukaryota; kingdom Viridiplantae; phylum Streptophyta; class Magnoliopsida; order Zingiberales; family Zingiberaceae; genus Wurfbainia; species Wurfbainia villosa. The sequence goes on along the minus strand of CM045986.1, from coordinate 58,341,750 downwards.
CACCCCCCCTCTAACGGCCACCGATGTCCTAACATAGTCTTTTTATGATCCTCTGGAGGAATACAAATCTAAAAATAACCAGTGTAACCATCAAGGAAGCAATAATGTGACTTTCCAGCCAACCTCTCTAACATTTGATCAATAAAAGGTAGTGGGTAGTGGTCTTTCCTGCTCGCTTGATTAAGTTTCCTATAATCCACATAAACTCTCCATGAATTCTGAATTCTAGTGGGAATCAACTCATTCTCTGCTTTAGCGACTTCTGTAATACTAGATTTCTTCGGAACCACTTGAACAGGGCTTTACCCATTTGTTGTTTGAAATAGGATAAATGATGTCAGCCTATAAAAGCCTCGACACTTCCTTCTTTACCACCTCAAGAATCAGTGGGTTAAGCCGTTGCTATAGTTGTCTGACTCGTTTCACATCCTCTTCCAAATTAATCCTATGCATACAAATAGAAGGATTGATACCAAGGATATCTCCAAGTGTCCACTCGATCGCTTTTGTATGCTGCCTTAGAAGTCTACTAATATGTACTCCTGATCTGGCTCCATATCTCGAGCAATAATAATGGGTCGCTGCTCGTCCTCATCTAAGTACACATACTTCAAATGCTCAGGAAGAGGTTTCAATTCACGCTTCAGTGGTTGCACATCTGATGGAAGTGATTCTTGGGGCATCACCTCAAGAGCGCAAGTCCCTACACATTCCATATCCCTGTCAAAAAAAAGGGCTCACAGATAGGTCCTAACAACATATCATCATCAACAACTGAATCATCAGAATCAACATAATCATAACATAATGTACAAGGTGCAGAGATATCAAAATGAAAAATAGACTCAGAAACAAAATCCATGCAGTCCAGCTCGTCAACTATATCTAGGCTAAGAAAAGAATGATCCACCATCGAGTGCTTCATTGAGTCTAAAATACTGTACTGAACCACAGTATCTCCTACATCCATAGAAAGAGTCCCTTCATACACATCAATCTTTTTCTTGGAAGTCTTGAGGAAAGGTCTGCCCAAAATGAGTGGAGCTCTGCTATGCTGTGTATCGCCCTCCATATCAAGAATATAAAAATCTACAGAAAATATAAGCTCTCTCACCTTAACCAACACATCCTCTATCACCCCAACTAGGTGGGTCTGACTGTGATTGCTAACTGAATCACTACTCCTGTATGCTGCAAGGGTCCAATACCAAGTGAACGAAAGACTGACCTTGGCATCACATTAATCGAGGCTCCTAAATCTAACATCGCATCCTCAAAGACATAGCTCCCAATAACATAAGGTACAGTGAAAACACTTGGGTCCTCACACTTCTAGGGCAAAGGTTGAGTAAGTGCTGAGACATTCTTTCCACACTGATCAACTCATTACCTTTCAACTTCTTCTTGTGAACACATATATCTTTAAGAAACTTGACATACTTGGGAATTTGCTCGATCAGTGTCAACAAAGGGACATTGACTTCCACCTTGCTGAAAAAATCTACTAACACCAAGAATTCCCTAGCCTTTTCATCAACCACCCTCTTCCAAGGCTGCACTGGGCTCTGAGTGAAGGGTAATTGCACTGGCAACTCTGATCATTGTGGCTATGGATCCTACTATGATCTCTGGTCTGCACTGCTAGAAAAAACAACTGGATCTAAAACTGGTGTTATAGGATCCAAAGTAACTCTGCCACTCCTCAATGTAATCACACTAATGTTTCTCTTAGGATTTGGAATGGTCTGAGATGGTAGCTAACTAGACCCTGAGACTACAGCTAATTAAGGTTAGATGCAAGCTGGCTAATCTGTCTCTCCATGCTATGAATGGATGCATCTATTTGTAGGATCGAAGTTATCCGAGAGAGAGGGGTGAATCTCGGATTATGAAATTTTCTTCTTAAAAAAAACTATTTTTAAACTTTTGAAAAGAGTTATTGCAGCGGAAATTAAATGACACAAGAACACAAATATTTTACTTGATTCATAACCCGAGTCGGGTTGCTACTCCAAGGCTCGTAGCTCTCCTAGAGCCTCCTCATGGGAAATGCACTAAAGTGCCCTCCGATTCGAAACTCTCGAACTCGGAGGGTGTTGCTTTTACAAGAATGAGGGTAAGGTAACAAACTACCTTCCCTCTAAAATTCAAGTACAATAAGCAATAATTAAGTATACAAAAATAAACATACCGACACTTCTTATGAATGTAGAAATACGACTCAGAGTGTGAAGTGTTTGTATGTAGATGCTTGTACGGATGAGGAATTTTTGCAATAGCACTTGGATGTAGTAGATTGATGATCTTCGGAGCTAGTCGAGAACTTCTTTTATAGGCCATTTCCAGTCGACTAGAATGCCCTCCAGTCGACTCCACATCAGCCCGTCGATATGGTACTTCAACTTCCCAGTGTACTGAACCTGTTCCAGTCGACTCAAGGTCACCTGTCTCTGCATTAGAAAGTTTGCCTTTCCAGTCGACTAGAACTCTTTCCATCCAGGCTATCAGATCTTCGATCGATCACTAGCTAATATTGCCATCTGGGTATCCAGTCGACTAGATCATACTCAATTGACTAGACTTCAGTTAATTGGAATCCTTTAAGTCGACTGCTCCCTACAAAATGAGATTAGCAAAAACATAAATTATAAAATACAATAGAAGTAGTAATACTGCAAAATCTCGACCTCTCAGTCCCACACAGACTATCCATCAGATCGATGCCTTGAAGGTAGGAAACTTCACTTCCCACTTCAACTCGGTCGCTTGTTCATGGCGATCCATTCGACGCCCCTGGATTAAAAAAATTTAATCCTAGACAAAAGGGATTACCCAAGCTCCCGTTACATCATCGTGCTATTCGATTAGAGTAGTCACTTGAATAAACTTGTTGTTCAAGCAACCAACCTCTATTCTACGATTAGCCACGGAATAGACGATGTATGGATCGTCGACTTTTGTGTTTATATTCGGGGTCCAAGTTATTTTAGCTACAAAATAGAATATATAACATATATATGATTGAAGAACAATTATAGACATGTTACAAAAGAAAATAGACAAGCATTATACCTCTCGATCTTCTATTGTATGCTCTTTCTCCTTTTGGACGTCGTGTGGGCGATGATCTTCCAAAAGTCGAAGCTCCTAGATCCCCAATCTTCCTTCCTTTCTCGCTCCGAATAAGAGGAAGTATAGAAACAAAGCACTTCTCCTTCTTTCAACCAACCACCAAGCTCCAAGCTTGGTGCTTGCCGCCGGCCAAGAAGGAGAACAAGGAGATGAAGAAGAGGGCCAGCCAAAAGCTCCAAGGGGAAGACCCTAAGCTCCAGCCAAGGATGTGTTGGTGCAATCGGCCCAGGTCACGATTGACCAGACTCGAGTTTGACTTGAGTGATGTTTTGATATTTGACATAGCATGTTTGACATTGATGTCGGTTAATGTTTTGGGGAGATTATTTATACAATCAACCCAGGTTATAATTGACCAGACTCGAGTTTGACTCGAGGGAGATTTTGATGGTTGACTAGGGTTGACCATGTGATTATGGGAAAGTCCAAGCATGGGTCTTGGCAAGGTAAAGTCCAAGTCATGGGTACTTGGCATGGAAAGTCCAAGTGGGACACTTGGCATTTGGGAAAGTCCAACTCTTGAGTACTTGGCACAAGGGAAGTCCAACCATGGGTCTTGGCATGGAAAGTCCAACATGGGTTGGCAAGGGAAAGTCCAAGCTTGAGTCTTGGCATTTGAGAAGTCCAAGGGGTTTGATATTGGCGGCGTAAAGTCCAAGGGTGGAGTCTTGGCAGCATAAGTCCAATGGTTGGCGGCGTAAAGTCCAAGCGGAGTCTTGGAGGCGTAAGTCCAATGTGCCTTGGCGGTGTAGACACCGTTAGCATGACATAGCCGATGGAAGTACCTGAAGGCTAGCGCGATGGATGAACAAGTCATGGATGGCTTGGAGGGATCCGAGAGGCGTGAGGCTGATGGAGGTGGCTAGAAGGCTTAGGTCTAGGCTAAGGGTAGTCTAGCAAGTATGGGGGGACCATACTTGGGTTAAAACCTCATGTTTTGAGGTTGGCAGTCGACTGGCATTATGGCCAGTTCGACTGCCATGAGTTGACTAAAGTTCGACGGCCGGTTTAGAGCAAAAATGGCTCTGGCAATGATCGCTTGCATTGGAGCGATCGATGATGTAGACAAGCTTGATCGCAAGGGACGCAGTCCAATCGCTAGTTTAGTCGCGAGCAAAGAATACTCTGTAGCAGACTAGGTAGTTGACTACGGCGCTGGCAGTCGACTGCCAATGTTGGCAGTCGACTACCAAGAGATCCGTTGGAGTTTTTCCAGCGTGGATCGACCCGTTGTCTCACGACAACAGTGACATCAGTCGACTGGTGACTTATGGCAGTCGACTGATCGGCAGAAATCTAGCCCGATGCAGGTTAAAAGCAACTGTTCGTGGAGGGTTTCAAGCAAGCATTTTCTTGGGCAATTTGAAGGGGAATAGTTTGTGCTTTTCCAGTCCTTCAAGGCTAGTCCAATGCAACCAAAAGCAAGCAATCCAAAGAGCATTTGTAAAGTTTTCTTTGCATAGATTGTTGTATTTGCTTGTCTTACTTTGTATTACTTAGTGTAATCTTTGTACGAGGTTTCTCCACCTTCGACGTGTTGTCGAGAAGGAGTTTATTGTGCTTAGTGGTGTTTGTGGCATCCCTAGGGTTCGTACGAACCCAATCCGTGGAGTAGGAATCGTTCAGTTCCGAACCACGTTATATTCTTGTGTTGTGCTTGTGTTCTTGTTGTATTTTCATTATTGTTTATTCTGCTGCATACTAACAAGAATTGTAGCAAGAAAACGTGAATAATTTGCATCGACATACTAGCACGCGCTATTCACCCCCCTCTAGCGGTCGCACAGGTCCTAACAAGTGGTATCAGAGCCTGGGGCTCTTCTACGCACTAACCGCCGAGAGCTAAAGAAGTTAGAGGGAAGATAGAATTCCAAGACAAGCTTGGATGGGATATAAACACTTCACCGCCATACGACCGAGAAGATTTTTCGGTGTGGAGAGAAAGAATGGAAACATTTTTGATGATGGACATAGAGGATTGGTTCATCCTCGTAGAAGGCATTGAACCTCCTAGGGACAAGAAAGGAGAAGTCCTCAAGTTAAAGAAATGGACCCAAGAGCAAAGGCTAAAATTCAAGACCGAAGCTAAGGTAACAAAACTTTTAGAAGATTTGATACCTAATGATGTTTTGTCTAGGCTAGGTGAATATCTAGATGGCAAGGAGCTATGGGAAAAATTAGCAAAATTCCATGAAGAGATTCACTCAATTCAAGAAGAAGAAGAAGAAGAAGAGTGCTCACCCTCTCAAGCTCAAAAAGAAGCAAGTACATCGTCATCCAAAGAGCTTGAGGATTCGGAGGTTGATAGGGAATCAACATCCGGATCGGAAGAGGTGGAAGAAGTGGAAGAAGCATCCACCTCTAGGATTGAGGGGGAGGAGAGAACTTCCACACTAGAACATCAAGAAGAAGCTTCGACATCCGGTCAAGATGAAGAAGCTCAAAATCCGATTTCGGCACCTACAACCACCCTAGGTAACTAAGCAATATGAGTTTAAATAAAAAAACATATAATTTGCTTTGAGAGTAGGGAATCCGGACACTACAAGAGTAAGTGTTCAAAAAGGGTAAAGAAGGCTCAACCGGCTCTAAAAGTCCAGGATGTCGGTGCCCCAAGTCAAAAGAGCAAGGAGCGTGTCATATGCTTCAAGTGCAACTCAAGGGGGCATTACCGGAGTCAATGCAAGAAGGGGGAGAAAAAGACTCAAAATGGATCAACACATGTAGGGGGAGCTAAGGCTAACCCTTAGGTATATTTTAGTAATGCTCTTTCTAATTCTTATAGTCAAAAGCACGCTAGGAATAATTTTAATAGTCTTGCTATTTATCATAAAGAGCATGCTAGAAGTAAGGAATTTTGCTTAGGAGCCAAGAGGGTCAATTTTTAAAGAAAGGAGAAATTTGAGACTAATGTCCCCAGAAAAACTCTTCCTAAGGAAAGCATTAGGAAAATAAAAAATCACTTAGGCATTAACCCTAAGAAGGGTAGGCATATGCCTAAAGAAAATGGTAATGCCCAAAAACTTAATCAAAAATCAATTAGGCAATTAGAGTTAGAAAATCAAGCCTTGAGGTCAAGGCTTGAGAAATTGGAAAAGACCCTTAGGAATATACAAAATCAATTTCAAGGGTCTAATGGTCAAAGTCAAGGGTCCAAATCTCAAAGTCAACACCTAGGACCTAAAAGACAAAAGTCAACCAAGGGCAAGAAAGGTTTGGGTCACAAACCTAAGCCTAAGGTGGCTTATCATAGTGTTCCATTAGATTATGGAACACTAATTAGGTCTAGGAAGACCAAGGTTACTAGGAAAGTTATCCCTAAGAGTAACCATGTAAGTGCCTAGTGGCTAGGGTTTCTAGGAAAACTAGGGTGGCCACTAAGAAGGTTATTAAGGAGGCAATCCCTAAGGTTAACCATGACAAGACCACAATGACCAAGGCTTCTAAGCCTAGGAGGGTCATTAGAAGGGTATTTATGGAGGTCATCCTTAAGGAATACCTACTAAACCCTAGGAGCTCAAATAGGTTTTGGGTTTCTAAGAGCGTGATTGATTCAAGCTAGATGGGTTTAGGGTGTGTCAACCTTGATTGGGTGGGTAGTTAACTCAACCATGGTAAAGGTGGCATTTTAGGCAATTTTCAAGGTTATGGGTATCTTGGAAATAAAATTGATATTGTGATCCTAAAAAGATTTTAGGATGTGCCAATGTATTTTTGGATTATGAAAAATCAATTGAATTGACACAATTTAGGATTAGAGGTTATAGTGTGTCATTTTCGGTTTTTGGCACACTAGGGAGCAAAGTAATAATATGGCAAAATAAACTTAATTATATCAAATGACAACTAATATTAAAAATTTAGGTATTATTATACCTATACTTTTTATTTGTCATGCCTTGTTTGCCATATAACATGCCATGACATCATATTTATTTTTATCATTTATATGTCATGATCATGTTTAGGATTAAGGATTAATGTCATGTGTTTTTAGATTTCATATTATGCCATGACATCATGATCATTGGCCATGCTTTAATTATTGCTATCATTATGCCATGATCATTTCATGCATTTAAATTGACTAAAATTGATTTAAGGACAATGACATGACTTGAAGTCCCATTTATAAGGGAATCAAGTAGAGTTGCCTTAGAAAATACATGAAACCCTAGATTAGGGAGAACAAAACCCACATCTCACATCACATTGACATGTATGTGTATGCTATACACCCTAAATACATGTGAGATGCTAGGATATGAGTTGAGTTCAAGGTGCATAGTTTTTACATCTAGTTGAACCAAAACTCTTCTTAATTCAAATGTGGATTATTGGGAAAGCTTGTGTACAAGTCATGTACATAGAGCCCAAGGAATATGATCCAAAATAATGTTTTAAAAACATTTTAAAATCATTTTAGAAAACCTTGGTGAAGCCTATCTTTTGATAGCAATCACCATTGATGAGATTGATACAAAGTGAGCTAAAACATTGAAGTTTTTATTCACTTTTGGATTTTGTATCAATTTCGATATTTTATGGGTAAAATATTTTTCTATTATTTTTCACCCATTGTATTGGTCATAGGTATTATACGTATCAAATTTAATGATTTTTTGAATTACATATAATTATTTATGCTTTTCCAAATCTCATTTCTGATAACTGAAAATCGAGATTTTCAGTTATCAGTCGACTGCTCTTAGTGACAGTTGACTGATAAGGGTGGCAGTCGATTGATTACTATAAGTAGTCGACTGCCAAGCTAATTTCGGGAAAAACAAGGTTGTTTAGCCCATTTTCAGCCATGGTAAAGGTCCCTAACCACTCCTAACCCTAGGATATGCTTTGGGAAGCATTATAAAGGGTGAAAATCCATTAGATATGAATTTGGAGAGGTGTTAGGTCAAAGTATCAAATTTAAGGGTGGAAGAGTTCATGTTTGAACTTTGAACCTTAATTTTGATTGTTTAGAGTTCCTATTGGCTTAGGGACTTCCTAAGGACATTGTTAGTGCAATGGTCAAGGGGGAGCAAGCCTTTAGGGGGAGGTATCCATCATGGGATGATGAATGTGTTTTTCTCTTCTTGAAGGGGAGAAGCTATGGAAAGAATGTTATCAATTAGGAAAATTGATTGGATTTTGAGAAACCCAATTTGGAAATTGGGAGAGAGTATAGGATTGCCTCTGTTGAGTGATATGAGACTTATCACTAGGAAGATAGTAGGCATCCTAGGTATTTTTGGATCAAGGGGGAGATTGTAAGATCTCATTGGGAGATGAGATATTGACCTCCTTGGAGAGATAACCTTTTTGATGTATATCAAAAAGGGGGAGAAAGTTAAATTACCAATTTGGAAAATTGGTAAGGGAATTTGAGTTTGGGGCCTAACTCAAGGTTTGTTTTGTCAAACTTCAAAAAGGGGGAGATTGTTGGTGCAATCGGCCCAGGTCACGATTGACCAGACTCGAGTTTGACTCGAGTGATGTTTTGATGTTTGACATAGCATGTTTGACATTGATGTTTGACATTGATGTCGGTTAATATTTTAGGGAGATTGTTTATACAATCAACCCAAGTTATAATTGACCAGACTCGAGTTTGACTCGAAGGAGACTTTGATGGTTGACTAGGGTTGACCATGTGATTATGGGAAAGTCCAAGCATGGGTCTTGGCAAGGTAAAGTCCAAGTCATGGGTACTTGGCATGGAAAGTCCAAGTGGGACACTTGGCATTTGGGAAAGTCCAACTCTTGAGTACTTGACACAAGGGAAGTCCAACCATGGGTCTTGGCATGGAAAGTCCAACATGGGTTGGCAAGGGAAAGTCCAAGCTTGAGTCTTGGCATTTGAGAAGTCCAAGGGGTTTAATATTGGCGGCGTAAAGTCCAAGGGTGGAGTCTTGGCAGCATAAGTCCAAGGGTTAGCGGCGTAAAGTCCAAGCGGAGTCTTGGCGGCATAAGTCCAATGTGCCTTGGTGGTGTAGACACTTTAGCATGATATAGCCGATGGAAGCACCTGAAGGCTAGCGCAATAGATGAACAAGTCATGGAAGACTTGGAGGGATCCGAGAGGCGTGAGGCTGATGGAGGTGGCTAGAAGGCTTAGGTCTAGGCTAAATGTGGTCTAGCAAGTATAAGGGGACCATACTTGGGTTAAAACCTCATGTTTTGAGGTTGACAGTTGACTGACATTATGGCCGGTTCAATTGCCATTAGTCAACTAGAGTTCGACTGCCGATTTAGAGAAAAAATGGCTCTAGCTGATCGCTCGTTGGAGCGATCGATGTCAAGCAATGACCGCCAAGGGACGCATCAATGTGCTAGTTTAGCCGTGAGCATGACGCTCAGAGCCGATCGGGCGCCGATTACAGCTAAGGGGCCGACTACCAATGTCGGCAGTCGACTGCTAAGAGATCCGTTAGAGTTTTTCCAGTGTTGATCTACCCGTTGTCTCACGACAACAGTTGAATCAATCGACTGGTGACTTATGGCAGTCGACTGATCGGTGGAAATCCAGCCTGATGCAGGTTAAAAGCAGCTGTTCATGGAGGGTTTCAAGCAAGTGTTTTCTTGGGCGATTTGATGGGGAATAGTTGGTGCTTTTCCAGTCCTTCAAGGTGAAGGTTTTGCTCAGAAGCTCTGATACAAATTGAAGGGTTTTGCTTATCGAGTCCGTGAGGGGAAACTTCACTTCCCACTTCACCTCGGTTGCTTGATCATGGCGATCCCTTCGATGTCCCCGGATTAAAAAAATTTAATCCTAGACAAAAGGAATTGCCCAAACAACCAAGTCATCGTCGTGCTATTCGTTTAGAGAGGTCACTTGAACAAACTTGTTCAAGCGACCATCCTCTATTCTATGAGTAGCCGTGGAATAGACGATGTACGGATCGCCGGTTTTTGTGTTTATGCTCGGGATCCAAGTATTATTTAGCCATATACAGATTTATATCATGCTCATAGTTGAAAAACAAATACAAACATTTAACATATAAAGATTAGAGAATCGATATACCTCTCTATCTTCTAATGTATGACCTTCCTCCTTTCGGACGTCGTGTGGGCGACGATCTACCAAAAGTCGAAGCTCCTAGATCACAACAAATCTTCCTTCCTTGCTCTTCCAAAGCAAAAGGAAGAATAGAAACAAGGTTTTTCTCCTCCCTAAAACCAACCAACAAGGAACAAAAACAATCCTTGCCGCCGGCCAACAAAGAGAGGGAGATGATGATGGAAACCAACCAAGACACCAAGGGAGACCCCTAAGTCTTGTTTCCACCACTCAAGGAGAAGAGAAGAGATCCTTTGGGCACCGGCCAAGGGCTGGAAAAGGTGCTGGACGCCGGCCAATGGAGAAGGAAGAAGAAAGGAAAAACTTCCTTATTTGGTGCCGCCCAAGCCTCCAAAACCCTAAGCCTCCAAACCCTAATCCTATCTCAACTAGGATTCCTCTCTTGCCGCCCAAAACCCTAGCTCTCCTTGGAATAATCTCCACGCCAACCCATCAAGCTCCTTTTATAGAGTTAGGGATAAGCCTCCTTTTAATCTCTACCATTGGTTCTAGGGATTTAATCTCAACCATCGGATCTAGAGATTTAATCTCAACCGTCGGATCTTAGAGATTTAATCTCTACCTATAGATCTAGAGTTTTGTTTCTATCCATTGGATCTAAGCTTCATGAGGTGTTAATAGGCTACATTAGGGACCATGAGGAGGAGTTGGATCTTGGCCACCCATGGATCAAGCTCACATAAAGTCCGATCCATAAATGATAATCCAATCCACTAAAGGATTATCATTGATCTACCTCACCAACCCCCATATGATAATATGGGCTCCATATATTTTTTGTACATTTTCTCCCCGTGTTTAAGATCTCGAATGTCCGTCGATTAATTAATTTACTGACTATTAATTAATCAACATCTAACTCCATGAGTAGTACCACTCAACTTTTTCATCATGCCGGACCAAGTCCACCTGCAGGGTTTACATGATGAACCTTATGAGCTCCTCAAGGGGACATCATCATCCTAATATATAGGACACAGTTTCCTCCTATAATCAACGACACACCATATAAATAATATCATCTCCCAACTTACCGAGCCTATCGATTTAATCTATAAATCTCGCCCATTGGTAAATCAAAGAGATGAATACTAAGTATATGTGCCCGTTATTATATCGGGATTAAGAGCATGTACTAAATAATATCTGAGGTCCGATTCGATTATGTAGTCAACAATAAATCGAATCACCTCTAAGTCGGTCCTACTCAATACACACAAAGTGCACTAGTGTGATTCTATGGTCAAGACAAACCAATACCAAATCACACTACAACCATTCTGATGGTTTGTCCAAAGTCATCTCGGTTGTGAGCCTTTACTTATACTTTTCAAGGAGCCGAAACATGATCTCCCGTGTGACACCACACACCATGTTATCTACAGTGTAAAGTATTAGACAATATGCATAACCATAATAATATGCAAACAATGATCATGTGATTCTAATTTCAAAATAAAGATGTTCATACAAAAGATAGACTTTTCAGTATACATCCCTACACAAGACTAGTCCAAGGCAACCAAAAGCAAGCAATCCAAAGAGCATTTGTAAAGTTTTCTTTGCATAGATTGTTGTATTATTGTTGTATTTGCTTGTCTTACTTTGTATTACTTAGTGTAATCTTTGTACGAGGTTTCTCCACCTCCGACGTTATGTCGAGGAGTTTATTGTGCTTAGTGGTGTTTATGGCATCGCTAGGGTTCGTACGAACCCAATCCGTGGAGTAGGAACCATTCGGTTCCAAACCACGTTATATTCTTGTATTGTGCTTGTGTTCTTGTTGTATTTTCATTATTGTTTATTCGCTGCGCACTAACAAGAATTGTAGCAAGCAAACGCGAATGATTTCCATCGATATACTAGCACTTGCTATTCGCCCCCCCCCCCTCTAGCGGGCTCACGGGTCCTAACAGGATGAAGGGAAGAAGGTTGGACACTGGCAAAACTAAGGAGAGGAGAGGGAAGAAGGGCGCCGACCACCTAAGGAAGAAGAAGAAGGAAAATTTTTCCTTAATTGTGGCCGCCCAAAACCCTAAGCCTCCCTTGCCGCCTAAAACCCTAGCCCCTCTTCCTCTAATTCAATTCTTGTCGTCCACCCTTAATGTTGGTGCAGTGGGCAACTAAGTCGAACCTAAGTTTTGATTATAGCAAACGATATAAAGTTAAGCTTATATTGTTATCTCACGAGCTAAATCAAGTATGCAGAAAAGTCTCAATGCTGGAGCTGAAGGCTAGCGACACCCGGAGGAAGCCACGGTGGTCGGGCGACACTCGAGTTACTTCAGAGGGAGCCGAAGGAATCGAGTGGAAGGCCGGAAGCAAAATCGACACGTAAGTATCGAGGTAAGCTCGTGTGTCCGAGCGTAAGTGAGGTCGTATCCTCTTTACGGGGATGATCTTAGGCGACGATCCGACCCAAGACTTCCCATGGAAGGTCTATGTTGAGATCGGACGGCAAGTGGCCGTCGAATCCACTTATATTTTGAGCTAACTCTTTATTGTAGTCAAAAATCCTGGCCATCAGTTCAACCGGCCAGTTCAATCGGCGCCAGTTCAACCGGCCAGTTCAACCGGTGGTCAAAAATCAGCCTCGAGTAGTCAAGCTTTATCACCATTTTTCAAGGAGTTTTGTGCCCATTTGTGATTGGTTGAAGACCCATTCATTGAGGGGCTTAAAGGCTATAAAAGGAGGGCCAAACCTAGGGTTTCATCCTCAATTATAAGTGCTCAAAAGCCTCTGTTACGCTGCAACTCTCCGACGACTCTACAACAACGAAGTGCTGCCAACAACCCTAGCTTAAAGTTTCTTTTGTTTAGTTGTTGGTATAATCTTAATTTGTTATTGCTTTCAATATTGCAATTATTTTTAATCGAGACTTTTCGTTGCATTTTACTTTAATAGAAGAGAGGGTTTGTCTCTCTATCTTTTTGCTTCGAAGGCTTTTATAATCGTAAAACTCCTACCTCCAACGAGGAGGAGTGTTTTAGTGAATTGCCCTCCGTACACGGTCTAGGACCGTTAGGGCCTTGGAGTAGTAGCCGAAGGCTACGAACCAAGTAAAAAAAACTATTTGTCTCATTTAGTTTTTATTTACATTTCTGCTGCATTTAATTGTCTATCGAACGAATTAAAAGAAAAGTTTTTATCACTATTCACCCCCCCCTCTAGCGATCCGCTTCAATCCAACAATTGGTATCAGAGCCGAGGGTTGCTAAGATTTGGTGAAACCACCAATCTAGCCATTTTTCACAGATTTATTTTTCTTTTATTTCTGTTTATTTCTGATTTATTTCGCTTTGTTAAATTTACTCCCGCACTACTAATCCAAGACGCGAGTCTTGGTACCTTGTTTTGTGTTTTTGTCGTTTCTAGTTTCTTCGTCTTCGTCCCTTTTTGTCTTTTGTTCTAATGGCCCATCTCGAGGGTTTTAGCACCGTCCGACCTCCGTTTTATAATGGAGATGACTTTCGTTATTGGAAGGGTCGGATGGAATGCTTTCTCAAAACCCAAATCGAGATGTGGATCATAATCCAAACGGGTTTCACACTTCCGACTAATGAAGTGGGTGACTCTTTGGATTATGATCAATGGACCATTGCGACAAAATGACAAGTCGAAGCCGACGCCAAGGCAACACAAATCCTCCAATGCGGTTTGTCCAAGGAGGAGTTAAATCGCGTCGGCCCCTTCATTAGCGCAAAGGACCTTTGGACAAAGCTGATCGAGTTACACGAAGGATCGGATCAAGCTAAGGTTTGCAAACGTGATTTGTTGTTCAATAAATTGTACACACTAAAAATGCAGGAACACGAGTCCGCGACGCAACTCCATGCCCGTGTCCAAGACATAGTTAACAACCTACACGCAATCAAGCAAAAGGTCGAAAACCGCGACCTTATAAGGTATGTTCTAAACTCTTTTCCGAGGACTACCTTGTGGGCATCCATGGTCGATGCCTACAAGGTCTCCAAGGACCTTTCTAAACTTAGATTAGATGAACTCTTTTCAGATTTTGAATTACATGAGCAGTCCAACTCGGAACCCGAGAGGGGTATAGCCTTGTTTGCAGGTTCAAAGAAGAAGAAAATCGCAAGCAAGCCACCACCAACCGAGGAGGAAGATGAGTCCGAAGAAGAAGTTGACCGAATTGATAACTAATGAACCTAGCTCGAAGGATAGCCAAGGGATGAAAGCGAACCACAACTCGACCCAACCAAGGTAAGCCTAAAAGTTCTAATATTAGGTGTTATGAGTGTAACAGGTTTGGACATATAAAGTCCGAGTGCCCCAAGCTCAACCACCAAGCACCTAAGCACAAGAAGGCCCTCAATGCGACATGGGAAGAAGAGTCATCCGAAGAAGACGAAGACCACGTCTTCATGGCAAAATCGATTGAGTCCGACACGGAGACCGAACTTGAACTTGAGTCGAACTCGAGGATGACTGACCACGGCTTACCTTCAAGTCAAGCCACTGATACGCATCCGGTTCAAAAGATACCCTTAAGGTGAGTAACCTTATTTAATACTTTACATAATACGGTTAGGTTTTTGTCTAGGAAGTTAGCTAAGTCCGAGTCCAAGGTCGAGACTCGGTTGAGGAAGTTAAACTCCTCAAACACGAGGTCTCCTAACCTCTTCGACTAGTCGAGTTCAAGAGAAGGACTCAACTCGGGTTGAAAAACTCGGGTTGAGAACTCACTCTTGAAAAGTCAAGTCAAGATCTTAGGATTAGGTTGGAATGGTTTACTTTGGGATCCAAAGGTCTTGACCTGCTACTTGGATCGCTAAGGGTCGTGTACAACAAGGCCTGACTAGGGTTTAGCTCAAACACGACCAATAAGTCGTATATGTCAATCGTAAGTAGACATAAAAATGTGTCCAAGCATGGGTCCCTAAGACCACTTTGATTTCAACTCTAGGATCCAACTCGCATCGGGTTCCCATGACCAAATCCACTATGTGGATAGACCGAACCGATTCAACGGTCCTAGGGAGCCAAGACAAAACATGTTTGTGTTTTAACTTAGAAATTGCATGCTTAGATTTTTTTTTCTTTCGTGAACTCACTTAGAACACGTAAATAACCAACTAAAATCCTTCGAAAAGATTGAGCCTCGGGGAGCCTCTTTTCAAATAACCAACTAAAATCCTTCAAAAAGATTGAGCCTCGGGGAGCCTCTTTTCAAATAATCAACTAAAATCCTTCGAAAAGATTGAGCCTCGGGGAGCCTCTTTTCAAATAACCAACTAAAATCCTTCGAAAAGATTGAGCCTCGGGGAGCCTCTTTTCAAATAATCAACTAAAATCCTTCGAAAAGATTGAGCCTCAGGGAGCCTCTTTTCAAAAATAACTAGTTAGACGAGGAAATAATTTTAGGTGAGTCAAGTCATCATTTTCTTGAAAATGGCTTTGTCTAAGGAAGTGGTCGATGATCCGATAAAAGAAGGCCCCTGTGCCTCGCCACGACCTGGAAGCCATGATCTTGAAAAGGTAAACTTGACAAGCCTAGGGTCAAATCCAAATCTAACATTACTTAAACATAAATGCACTTAATCAACTTAATTGGAAGTCATCTCACAAAGAACACATAAGTATAACATGCTTGATCATATAGACTCCGGTGAGATGACCTAGGTTTAACAACTTACAACCAATTTTTTTTTAAAAAATATAATAATCTAACATCCAATCCAACCACCTTGTGTGTAGGATCAATGGATGTTAGACAGCGGTTGCTCCCGACACATGACCGGGGATCAACTCAAATTCGCGAAGCTTCGATTCAAACGACAAGGATCGGTAGCCTTTGGGAATAACGGCAAGCTCAAAATCATCGGATCAGGTGATATCGAGCTTAACTCGAATTTTGTTATTAAAAATATATTACTTGTAGAGAATTTTGAATATAACCTGCTTAGCGTAAGCCAATTATGTGACAATAATTATAAGGTCGTATTTTTAGAAAATGAATGTGTAATTAAAACAAATGAAACAGCTAAAACAATACTCAAAGGAACTAGGACAAATAACATTTATACAATTAACTTAATCAAATCCTCAGCCAAATGTCTTATGACACAGGAAGAGGAATCATGGTTGTGGCACCGACGACTCGGTCACTCGCACCCAAGACTCGTCCACAAGATGAGTCAGAGTGGCCTAGTCAGAGGCTTACCCAACCTTAACAATTTGGTTAATAAAATCTGTAATGCTTGTCAACAAGGAAAACGACCTAGGACACAACACAAGTTAACTAACCAAGAACGAACCTCAAGTGTACTTGAGCTCCTGCATATGGATCTATTCGATTCACATGGAGCCAAGTCACTCAATAAAAGTCAATATTGCTTAGTCATAATTGATTTACTACTCGTGTTTACCTGGGTTAGGTTCATCAAACATAAAAATGATACCCTAGATCAATTAATCAATTTATTCAAATTAATCGAGAATCAAAAAAACTTTAAGGTTAAAAGAATTAGAAGCGATCATGGTGGTGAATTCGAAAATCAAAGGTTCACCGACTTCTGTAACCTAAATGGATACCACCATGAATTCTCTTGCCCTAGGACCCCTCAACAAAATGGCCTAGTGGAGCGAAAAAACCGAACTCTACAAGAAGCCGCTAGGACCATGTTGAACGAATATGACCTACCCGATAGGTTTTGGGCAGAAGCCGTGAGTACGGCATGCTATGTACAAAATAGAATCCTTATGGTAAAGAGGCACCTTAAGACCTCATACGAGATTTATCACGATAAAATACCTAACATCAAGTACTTTAGGGTATTTGGGTGTAAGGTACATATCCTAAACACTAAGGATTACCTAGGGAAATTTACATCAAAGACCACGACCGGAATCTTTCTAGGATACTCGACTACAAGTCGAGCTTATAGAGTATATAACCACGACACCCTTAGAGTGGAGGAGACTATCAATGTAGTATTTGATGAAGGACATGAACCTACAAAACCCCCGGCAACCCCAATTAGCGAGCCGATTCATACCAGACCTAACTCTGATCCGGAGATCAGGTCTAGTGTTAATCCTAACCTAAGTCAACCAAGTCACTCTATTGATCAAGTGATAGATGACTCCAACCAAACTAATGTTCAACCAAGTCACCCCATTGATCAAGCATTAGGTGACACAAACCCAACCCAATCTAGGATTCAGACTAACCACCCTATCGATCAAGTGATAGGAGATCCTAATCTAGGAGTTCGAACTAGAGCATCCTATAGGAACCTTAGTCAAATTTCCTTAATTTCAAAGATAGAACCCAAATCAATTGAACAAGCTCTTCTTGATCCCGATTGGATTATTGCAATGCAAGAAGAGCTAGCTCAATTTACTAGGAATGAAGTGTGGGAATTAGTACCACCACCTAAAGACAAAATGATAATTGGAACAAGGTGGGTGTTTCGAAATAAGCTTGATGATAAAGGTGAAGTAGTTAGAAACAAGGCTAGGTTAGTCGCCAAAGGGTTTAGTCAAGTCGAAGGCTTAGATTACGACGAAACCTATGCCCCAAGAGCTAGACTCGAATCCATTCGAATGTTGCTAGCTTATGCCGCACATCGAGGATTTAAGCTGTTTCAAATGGATGTTAAGTCGGCATTCTTAAATGGATACATTAAAGAAGAAGTTTATGTTAGCCAACCCCCCGGGTTCGAAAATCTAGATAAACCCGACCATGTTCTAAAACTTAAGAAAGCTCTCTATGGACTTAAACAAGCTCCTCGAGCTTGGTACGAGAGACTTTCAATCCATCTTAAGTCAAAAGGGTTTAACCAAGGCTTAGTTGACCCAACTCTCTTCGTAAAAACCTTAGGTAAAGAAATATTCATAGCTCAAATTTACGTAGACGATATAATTTTTGGAACCTCTAACTCAGCCTTACTAAACGAGTTCGTTTCACTCATGGAAAGTGAGTTTGAAATGAACTTGGTAGGCGAGTTAAGTTTCTTTTTAGGTCTACAAATTAAACAAACTAAGGATGGTATATACCTATATCAACAAAAATACACTAAGGAGTTAATTAAAAGATTTGGAATGCAAGACGCTAAGATAATAAACACCCCAATGGCGATTAATGTTAACATAGGAGAAGACCTAGAAAGTAAGTCCATTGACTTAAAGTACTATAGGAGCGCGATAGGAAGTCTCCTATACTTAACTGCGAGTCGACCCGACATCCTATTCGCAGTAAGTATGTGCGCCAGGTTTCAAACCTATGCTAAGGAGTCTCACCTAACCCTAGTTAAGCGTATCCTTAGATATCTTAAGGGTACACTTAACGTTGGTATTTGGTACCTTAGATCTACGGAGTTCGAACTAATCGTCTACTCCGATTCGGATTATGCCGGTAGTAAACTCGATAGAAAGAGCACGAGTGGTTGTTGTCAACTACTCGGCTCAAGTCTAGCGAGTTGGTGCAGTAGGAAGCAACATTGTGTTGCCTTATCTACCACCGAAGCCGAATACGTTGCGATGGGTGAGTGTGTAACTCAGCTTCTTTGGATGAAGCACACTCTCCGAGACTTTAGGTTGGACTTCACCAAAACTAAAATTTTTGTAGACAACATAAGTTCTATAAATCTAACTAAGAACCCTATATGCCATTCAAGGACAAAGCATATAGAGGTAAAACACCATTTCATTCGAGAACATGTAGCCAACGGCTCCATACAACTCGAATATGTTGACTCGAAGTCTAACCTAGCAGACATATTTACTAAACCACTACCCGAAGCCGAATTTAGTCTCTTGAGACGAAGATTAGGCATGAGCATAATAGAATAGGAACTTACAAATTATACTTTCTTACTACTATTTCTTACTTTTTTTTTCATGGAACTGTTAGTGAAAGCCCTAGAGCCAATCATGTGATGATTGTTGTATGGACTTTATTGTATCATATTCCTATTTATAAAGGCATGGTTATTATATTTACTTGTATTGGTGTCAAATAACTAAATATAATAATGTCCTTGAGTAGTAGGTTCTTATCTATATCAATCGATTGGTTGAATCGATAATGAGATGATATAGAGAACACTACTCTTAATCATTCCTAGTCGAGTATTAACATTCAGGGACAATGTTAATGCATAGAGACTAGCATGTAGGTCAACAAGATGACTTGATCTCACAAGTCATGGATATGAGATATCAAGTTGACACATGGGTATGCATTGGAGAATGTATACTGAATGACCCGCCATGAGAAAGTATCATGGATCGTTATATGAGTGTCATATACTTTCTCATGTGGCTATTAGTATGACTATTAGTCCTTAGACCTGAAGTCACCATGGTTCCCTACATAAGGAGTTGCATACTTTGGCTTCGTCAAACGTCACACGTAAATGGGTGAACTATAAAGGCGACATCGGGTATGTAGAATTATGCGAGAGGATGTGAGTGATGTAGATGGGATCTATCCCTCCTATATGACGGGGTGACATCGATATTCTTGATAGAGTGAGACCACGGCCATGGCCATGCCCAAATGAGTCAATATGAGATATTGAGCTCATTTGATTAGAGTGAGTCTACTTGGAGTTCAAGATTTAGATTGTACCGAGGATGACACGGTCTATGCCTCGATTGGTCAATCTGGATGTCAAGGATAGAGGGACATTGTCACATATTGTGAGAGTCACAATTAGTAGTCACAAAGGTGATGTTGGAGCTCAACATTCTTGTAACTTGGGTAGCAATGATGTGTTGCTAGATACCGCTCATTGCTTATGTTCCTAAATCGGTTTAGGACATTGCCAACGCTATAAGAACCTATGGTCACACACATAAGAGAAATTAGATGGAGATTAGGTTCATATGATGAACCATGAGGATTAGGTTCATGGGATGAACCAAATTGGATTAAGAGTAATCCAAATTAGACTAATTGAGTTAGACTCAAGTTGATTCAAGTGTTGAATGAGTCTAATTGAGATTTGATTCATCAAATCAATTTAAATTAATGAATAGAGATTCATTATATTAAATTGACTTGAGTCAAGTGGTTAGATTTGATCAACCATGGGAGATTAGAGGTCAAGTTTGACTTGACTTGAGAGGGAAGATGAAAGGTCAAGTTTGACTTGACCAAATGCCATGTCATGATGATGACTAGGCATGGCCGGCCAATGATGATGCTCCACATCATCATTGACTTATCAGTGGTGCCACATCATGAGGGAGACCAAGGGTCATGGGAGTTACATGCATGCATGTAACCCCCCTTCCATGAAGTGGCTGGCCACTTTGGGGTTATGGGTGGTGAGTTACACTCTTAACTTCATCTTCTTTCTTGAAACTTTTTCTCTCAAGCTCTCCCTCTCCCATCCCTCTCTTTGGCCGAACCAACCAAGGAGTTCTAGCACACTCAAGGTTGAGTTTTCTCCACCTATTGCTTGTGTGGATACCATAGAGGAGTGTGCACTTGACACTCTCGAGTTCCGGCGAACTTTTGGACGAGCGGGATAAGCGAAGGGCGTCGCTACGAGGGTAACGTTCTAACCTCTTAGATCTAAGGTAGATCTAGGATTTCTGTAAGCACATACATGTAATTATAATTTTATACTTCGCACGGATCCGTGGCCGGGGCTTCCGAGGGTTTCATGCATAGCGGTTTTGCGGCTCGGAAAAAACAGCGATGTATCAGAGCCACATGCGAAGCATGTATGTGTTTCGTTTTTGTAGTTTTTATATTAGATATAAAAATTACAGATTTATATGTTTCTGTAAATTTTCTTATTTTATAGAATTTTTGGGTATTTTTCTCGTAGAGTCGAAGCAACGAGTGTTGGGACACTCGTAGGCTTCAACCGTCGAGAAAAACTCTCCGAATTGGTGAGTTCTCGCTTTAGGTTTTTGGGACAGCGACTTAAGTCGCTGTAAGATCATTTTAGGGACACTCGTGAAGTTTATTTTGCGAGTAGGGGCGCTGCCCCTATCCCCGAAAGCGGCCATGTCCCGCGATCGCGCCCGGAAACCGCTTAGCGGGACCGTTTCGGAGAGGTGACTCATAAATTTAAAATAAACTAGGAAAAATTATAGAAATTTTCTGTAAAAATACATAATTTAGAATTATGTATAATTCTGTGATTGTCATGGCCCAATAACCCAATTGGATTGGATTATGTGTGTTGTAATTCATAATACGGCCTGCGTGCCGTTTTGTGGTTGTGCGTGTTGTAAAGTGTTTGCGACCTGCGCGTCGCACCTCTTCTTTTAATATTCTAGTTGTAAATAGTTTTAGACTCGAATGTAACTCGAGTTTCATATTTGTAATGTTCAAAATGGAGCAGTGAAAAGTCCACTCGAAGACGAGATTACGAGAAGGGTGACGACGACACATGGCGGTCAAAGGAAGCGCTTGGAGAAGCCACTAGCCTTAGGTTGACCGTCCGATCTTCTCATTGGCTTGAGAAGATCGTAGTAGGGCCATGACTATATCACATTTAATGATATATATATATGTTGATATATATATATGTATATTTAATTGATTTTGCTTGTATGTATGTGATGCATGCTAGTAGAAAAATGTTTGTATGTATATGATGCATGCTAGGTTAATTTTCTTGTATGTATATGATGCATGCTAGAATAATTAATGTATGTATATGATGCATGCTAATATAGGATAATAAAGGCCTAAATGCGTATAAGATACACATTACAATTAGATTAGATCATAATCGAATCAACTCGAAAATGCCTACCGAGCCTTGATACCCATCACTACCTCGATCATTTGTTGTTGTTGAATCTGCCAAAGTAGAGCAACGCATATTATCTTGGTAGGGTGCGGAGGGACAATCTTGGTCCCGCCTATCACGACTTGGGTTAGAGTAAGCTCAATTAGATTGAGCAAAACTAGTTAACTCAATTGGATCGAGTAGAACTATAGGCATATTCCAATTGTTGGAAAGATAGGTTAAGATCGCATTTACAATCTTGGGCGATTTAGCCAAAGCTAACTCAAGGTCTTTTGTAAATGTGGGTCTTAATCCTATAAACAAGAGTTGCATAGAGATGTAATCGGTAATGTGTTACCCACCGATCGTACTAAGTCTTGGGCGATTTAGCCAAAGCTAACTCAAGGCTTAGTATGATGTGGATCTTGTCCCGCAAGAATTATAGCTAGTTTGTTTGAATCTAATAATGTGGTTTGACCACATCCATAACTTGATTCTACAAAATTCCTATAATTCAGTGGGAGCATCATTTGATTAAAGGCCTAATTAAATGATAAAAGGAATATGATATTAATTCTCTGCATTGTATGTTGTAGATAACTATGTCGACAACCACGAACATTCTCTCTCTGCGATCCGTCCTTGAGAAGGACAAGCTCAATGGAGCAAATTTCCTGGACTGGTACAGGAACTTGAGAATTGTTCTCACCCAAGAAAGGAAGCTGTACGTCCTGGAGCAGCCCATTCTGGAGGCACCTCCTGTCAATGCCTTGCGAGCTGACAAAGATGCTTACAAGAAGCATCAAGATGATGCATTAGATGTGTCATGTCTAATGCTCGCGACCATGAACTCTGAGCTTCAGAAGCAACACGAGTTCATGAATGCTTATGATATGGTTGGACATCTTCGTCAACTATATCAAGGACAAGCTAGGCATGAGAGATATGAAGTCTCTAAGGCATTATTTGGGTCCAAAATGCAAGAAGGGACTCCCGTAGGTACATATGTACTCAAGATGATTGGGTACGTAGAAAACCTACGAAGGCTGGGATTCCCTCTTGGCCAAGAGCTGGCCACTGACCTAATCTTGCAATCTTTGCCACAAGCCTTCAATCAATTTGTCATGAATTATAACATGAATGAAATTGATAAGCCATTGCCTGAAATGCTCAGCATGTTGAGAACTGCAGAGCTTAACCTTAAGAAGGGTAAATCTGACACCATTTTGATGGTGCAGAAGAAGAAAGGCAAGGGCAAGCCTAAAGGTAAGGTAAAGTACCAAGCCAAGGGCAAAGGCAAAGAACTTAAACCCAAAGGAGGGGTAGCCAAGGAAGGGGCTTGCTTCTTCTGCAAGAAAGCAGGACACTGGAAGCGTAACTGCAAGGCATACCTGGAAGATCTTAAGAAGAAGAGAAGTGAGACTTCTACTTCAGGTATAAATGTTATAGAAGTCAATCTATCTATTTCTTCATCTTGGGTATTAGATACCGGATGTGCATCTCACATTTGTACCAATGTGCGGTGAAATAGCAGGCATTGACAAAGGGCGAGGTGGACCTACGAGTAGGCAATGGAGCAAGGGTTCTTCTTTGTTCTTTGTGGAACTTATGATCTATCTACTGCCCTCTGGGCTTGTACTAGAATTAGATGAATGTTGTTATGTGCACTGCTTAACTAAGAACATCATTTGATTTCTTGTTTGGACAAGAAAGGTTTTCATTTATAATAAAGAACAAATGTTGTTCAGTTTATTTAAATGATATGTTCTATTGTAGTGCACCTCTAATGAATGGACTCTACTTTCTAGACTTAGAGAGCCTATCTATAACATAAGTACCAAGAGGTTCAAGTCAAATGAGTTGAACCAAACCTATCTCTGGCATTGTCGCTTAGGTCACATAAATGATAGTCGCTTATCTCAGCTCCATAAGGATGGCTGCTAGACTCATTTGATTTTGAATCATATGAGACATGCGAGTCTTGCCTTTTAGGCAAGATGACCAAGACTCCTTTAGTGGACATAGCGAAAGAACATGATTTGTTAGGACTTATACATAGTGATGTATGTGGTCCTTTCATATTCTTGCTAGAGGTGGATTCTGGTACTTCATTACATTTCTTGATGACTTGGTAGATATGGTTATGTGTATCTTATGACACATAAATCAATCCTTTGAAAAGTTCAAAGAATTCAAGAATGAAGTACAAAACCGACTTGGCAAGAGTATTAAGATACTTGATCGGATCGAGGTGGTGAATACCTTAGCCATGAGTTTCGTGACTATCTAGGTGAGTGTGGGATTCTATCCCAACTCACTCCTCTGGAACACCACGGTGGAATGGTGTATCCAGAAAGGAGGAATCGTACCTATTGGATATGGTACGATCTATGATGAGTCACCACAGATCTTCCTATATCCTTTTGAGGATATGCTCTGGACACTTGACCTTTACCCTTAGCAGTGTACCATCCAGGTGGTAAAGACACCATATCTGATATGGACGGGGAAAAATCCCAAGATGTCTTTTATGAGGATTTGGGGTTGTGAGGCTTACGTTGACGTCAAGTCTCGGACAAGCTGGGACCCAAATCCGATAGGTGCTATTTTGTTGGATATCCCAAGGATACAAAGGGATATTACTTCTACATTCCCAGTCAGCACAAAGTGTTTGTGGCAAAGACTGGGGTTTTTCTAGAAAGGGATTTTGTTTCTAGAAAAACTAGTGGGAGTACCTTCGATCTTGAAGAAATTCAAGATAAGGACCATAGCACTGAGGCCTTGATGGAGGTTGAACATGAACCACAAAGTGTTGTGGGTGATGAGGTTGTTGCACAAAGAGTTGTGGAACAACCACCTGTTCAAGTAGACCTACCTCTTCGCAGGTCTGATAGGGTACGTCGTCAGCCTGAGAGATACTCATTTCTCTTGTCTGACCATGATGACGTTATGCTCATTGAGAATGAGCCTACCTCCTATCAGGAAGCTGTGATGAGCCCAGATCCTGAGAAATGGCTAGACGCCATGAGATCCGAGATGGAATCCATGTACACTAAC
Organism: Wurfbainia villosa; assembly: GCA_025175895.1. Lineage (NCBI taxonomy): Eukaryota > Viridiplantae > Streptophyta > Magnoliopsida > Zingiberales > Zingiberaceae > Wurfbainia > Wurfbainia villosa. The sequence continues at coordinate 58,316,759 of CM045986.1, read as the reverse complement.
CAAGTATGGACTTTGGTTGATCCACCTGAAGGGGTCAAACCCATTGGGTGTAAGTTGGTCTTTAGTAGAAAGACTGACATGGATGGACTTGCGCATACCTATAAGGGCCGATTGGTGGCTAAAGGTTTCAAGCAAATTCATGGTATTGACTATGATGAAACCTTTTCTCCAGTGGCGATGTTTAAGTCCATTCGGATCTTGCTTACTATTGCAGCATACCACAATTATGAGATTTGGCGAATGGATGTCAAGACCACATTTCTGAATGAAAACTTGCTCGAGGATGTGTACATGATACAACCTGAGGGTTTTGTAGATCCACAACATACAGGCAAAGTATGCAAGCTGTAAAGGTCCATTTTTGGGCTAAAGCAAGCTTCTCGGAGCTGGAATCTTCGATTCGATGATGCGATCAAATAGTTTGGTTTCATCAAGAATGAAGATGAACCCTGTGTCTACAAGAGGGTTAATGGGAACAGTTGTGTTCCTTGTATTATATGTGGATGACATACTACTCATTGGGAATGACATCCCTTCGCTCTGATCAGTGAAGACTTGGTCAGGCGTGCTTCTCAATGAAGGACTTAGGTGAAGCAGCCTGTATTCTAGGCATAAAGATCTATAGAGATAGATCTAAGAGATTGCTTGGCCTAAGTCAGAGTACATACATTGACACGGTATTACTTCGGTTTGCCATGCAGAATTCCAAGAAAGGACTTCTGCCGATGTCACATGGTGTGAGTCTTTCGAAGACTCAAAGTCCCTCTTCTAGAGAGGAGAGAGACCGCATGGATAAGATCCCTTACGCATCTGCTATAGGATCTATCATGTACGCCATGCTGTGTACTCGTCCTGATGTCTCGTATGCTTTGAGCATGACGAGTAGATACCAGTCAGATCCAGGTGAGCGTCACTGGATTGCAGTCAAGAATATTCTTAAGTACTTAATGTTGGTGCAGTGGGCACCAAAGTCGAACCGGTATTTTGATTATGGCAAAAGGCTCAATAGTTAAGGGTATATTTGTTATCTTACGAGCTCAATTAAGTGTGCAGAAATGCTAAAGTTGAGCGGAAGGTCTGCGACACCCGGTGGGAACCGAGGTGGTCGGGCAACGCCAGAGGGACTTCGGAGGAAGCCGAGGTACTCTGGTGAAGACCGGAAGCGAGGCTACAAGGTAAGCTCGTGTGAAAGCGAAGCAAGGTCGTTAAGCGTAGATCCGACCCAATACCTCCAATGGAAGGTCTAGGTCGAGATCAGATGGTTAGAACCATCGTACTTTATATTTTAAGCTAACTTGCTGCGATCCAAAACCCTTTGACTATTCAGCGCTAGTCATTCGACCTCGAGAAGAGCTCGAATTTCAAGGGGTGAATTTGGACTTGACTCGTGTTTTGGTACAAGGGTGATGTGGCATCAAGGTGGACATCCAAACCATCACCAAGCTTCCTTGTGGTGGACGCCCAAAATAAGGTGAGTTGGCACAAGATGGTTGGCTCCCATGATGTGGCACAAGTTGAATGGCTCCAACAAGTTGGCGCCCAAGGAGGTTGGAGGTGGCACAAGGTGGTTGGATGAAACACCTCATCCTCAAGTTGGCGCCCAAGGAGGTTGGAGGTGGCACAAGGTGGTTGGATGAAACACCTCATCCTTGAGTTGGCGCACAAGAAGGTTGGAGGTGGCACAAGGTGGTTGGATGAAACACCTCATCCTCAAGTTGGCGCCCAAGGAGGTTGGAGGTGGCACAAGGTGGTTGGATGAAACACCTCATCCTTGAGTTGGCGCACAAGAAGGTTGGAGGTGGCACAAGGTGGTTGGATGAAACACCTCATCCTTGAGTTGGGATAAGAACCTCACCTTGGACACTACCTATGTCTAAATTCATAAATCAATATCCATAAATAGACATGTTCAAGCCAAGCAAATTACAAGAATTCAAGAGCTCTCAACACGTGTACTTCATGCGCTACTACTACTCACATTTGCTACGACGAAGTGCCGCCGACAACGAAAGCTACATCTTCTACTTATAAGAGTTGTCGGTATATTTATTTAAGTTCTACTTCTTTAAATTGTCTTTGTGCTTTAATCTTAACAAGGAAAGGGGGAGTGTCCCTTTGCCTTGATTTCTTTTTGTAATCGTTGCTCCTACTTCCAACGAAGAGGAGTGGTTTTAGTGAATTGCCCTCCGTACGTGATCAAGGATCACTAGGGCCGTGGATTAGCAATCGAAAGATTGTGAACCACGTAAAAATATCTTGTCTACTTTATATTTCCGCTGTGCATTCTCTACTTGCTTTTTACTTATATCAAAAGTTTTTAACGACACCGTATCGCTATTCACCCCCCCCTCTAGCGACACTTTCGATCCAACAATTGGTATCAGAGCCGGGGGCGCTAAGATTCGGTGAAACCACCAATCTAGCTTTGTTTTTCTTTTTTTTACAGATTTTTTATTTATTTATTTCTGTTTTCGTATAATTATTTCACTTGCTTATCTTCTCCTACATATAGAATTGCATTAGAGGATTTAGGATCCGGATAAGGTTGTCCTTCGGGTTAGATCCCGAGTAAGGTTGTCCTCCGGAACTTCAACGACATTCGCATTTGATTGTTTATTTCTTTTTGCAAGTTACATTTTATATATCTTTTTACCTCCCTCTACTAATCCAAGGCGAAAGTCTTGGAATATTCTTTCGTGTGTGTTTTGCAAGATTCTTTTAAATCGTTCTTCTTCTTGTTTTTAAATGGCCCATCTCGAAGGGTTTAGCACGCCCGACCCCCGTTTTACAGCGGTAATGACTTTCGTTATTGGAAGGGTCGGATGGAATGCTTTCTTAAAACCCAAATCGAGATGTGGATCGTAATCAAACCGGTTTCACACTTCCTATTAATGAAGATGGTGAATCTTTGGGTTACGATCAATGGTCAAATTCCATGAAAAACAAGTAGAAGCCGATGCCAAGGCAACTCAAATCTTGCAATGTGGGTTGTCCAAGGAAGAGCTCAACCGTCGGCGGCCCTTCATTAGTGCAAAGGACTTATGGACCAAGCTAGTGGAACTACACGAAGGCACCGGCGACACGAAGGTATGTAAAAGAGATTTACTTTTAAATAAATTGTATAACTTGAAAATGCAGGAAAAGCGAGACCGCAACTCAACTACATGCTCGTATCCAAGACATCGTCAACCAACTCCATGCCATCGGACAAAAGGTCGAGAATCGCGACCTTATCGGTATTCTCTTAACTCGTTTCCTAGGACCACCTTGTGGGCATCCATGGTCGATGCCTACAAGGTCTCCAAGGACCTTTCTAAAATTAGGTTAGGCAATTGTTTTGAACTTGAATTACATGAGCAAACTAACGTGGTCCGGGCCGAGAAGAGTATTGCGTTAGTTGCGAGTTCCAAGAAGAAGAAGCCCGCAAGCAAGCCACCCCGAAGGAAGAAGGCGAGTCGAATCGGAAGTAGACTCGAAATAGAATCCGAACTAGTCAATCTAGTTCGGAAGATGATCAAGAGGCGAAACGACCAACAACTCAAGGTAAGCCTAAACCTAATTCAAATACTTCTAATTTTAGATGCTATGAGTGCACAGTTCGGTCACATCAAGTCCGAGTGCCCAAAGCTAAAGAATAACGCATCAAAGACCAAGAAAGCGCTAACGCTACTTGGGAGGAGTTGTCGGAGGAAGAAGGCGATATCCAAGCTCTAATGGCCAAGCCGACCGAGCACGACTCGAAATCAAGAAGAGTCCGAGTCCGAATCCGATGATGAGCTTCCATTCAAGACAAGCCACGGATCCGTATCCGGTTCAAAAGAATCATTAAGGGTAAGTCGGTCGTTACTTAATACTTTGTATGGTGCAATTAAATTTTTAAATAAGAAACTAGCTAAGTCCGAGTCCAAGGTCGAGACCCTAATTGAGGAGGTTAACCTTCTCAAACATGAGGTCTCCTAACCTCTTCGACTACTCGTATTCAAGAGGAGGACTCAACTCTGTTGAAAAGCTTGAAGTTGAGAACTCGCTTTTGAAAACACAAGTCGAAGACCTTAGGAACTGCGTTGGAAAGGTTCACTTTGGGATCAAGGACTTGACCTCTTACTTGGATCACAAAGGGCCGTGTACAACAAGGCGGACTCGGGTTTAACTCAAATACAACCAATAAGTCATATATGTCTATAGTAAACCAACATAAGAAAAATGTCCAAGCATGGGTCCCTAAGACCACTTTGATTTCAACTTTAGGATCTAACATGTATTGGGTTCCCAGGACCAAATTCACTATGTGAATAGACCCACTGATTCAATGGTCCAGGGGAGCCAATACAAAATGTATTTTGTTAAGTCTTAGAAATTGCGTGCTTAGTTTTTCCTTTATTTTTAGAATGGTTAGATAGGACTCATAACCAACTAAAATCCTGCGAAAGATTGAGCCTCGGGAGCCTCTTTTCAAAAATAAACCAACTAAAATCCTGAAAGATTGAGCCTCGGGAGCCTCTTTTCAAAAATAACTAGTTAGACCAAGACGTAGTCTCAAGTAAGTCGAGTTATCAATTTCTTGAAATTAGCTTTGTCTAAGGAAGTGGTCGTTGTTCCGATCAAAGAAGGCCTCTGTGCCTCGCCACGACACGAAGCTAATCTCTTGAAAAGATTACTTGATGAGCTTAGACTAAATCGAATCTAACCTAATGTTGGTTAATTTAAATTCATTAAAATTAATCAAGTAAAATTGATAGTCATCTCACAATAACACATAGGAATAACATGTTTTGATCATGTAGATATTGGTGAGATGATTTAGGTTTAAAACTTACAAACAACCCTTTAGTAATTCCAATATCCGATCCAACTACCTTATGTGTAGGATCAATGGATGTTGGGACGATTGCTCCTCGACACATGACCGGGATCAACTCAAATTTTCATTACGATTCAAAGCGACAAGGATCGGTAGCCTTTGGAAATAAGCGGCAAGCTCAAAATCATCGGATCGGGTGATATTGAGCTCAACTCTAACTTTACAATTCAAAATGTCTTATTAGTAGAAAACTTTCAATATAATTTACTTAGTGTAAGCCAATTGTGTGATAACAATTATAAGGTCATATTTCTAGAAAATGAATGCGTAATCAAAATAAATGCAACATCTAAAATAATACTTAAAGGAACTAGGAGTAGCAACATCTACACAATAAATTTACCCAACTCCTCAACCAAGTGTCTTATGACACAAAGAAGAGGAATCTTGGTTATGGCACCAAGACTGACACTGCACTCAAGACTCGTCCACAAGATGAGTCGAGTGGCTTGGTTATAGGTTTGCCTAAACTAAACAACTTGGATAATAAAATATGTAATGCTTGTCAACAAGGTAAACAATCTAGGACACAACATCAATTAACTAATCAAGAACGAACCAAAAGTGTTCTTGAGCTCCTACACATGGATCTATTTGATTCACATGGAGCTAAGTCACTCAATGGTAGTCAATTTTGCTTAGTCATAATTGGCGACTATTCTAGATTTACTTGGGTTAGGTTTATCAAACATAAAAATGATACCTAGACCAACTAATCAATCTTTGTAGGTTAATCGAAAATCAAAAGAACCTTAAGATTAAAAGACTTAGAAGCGATCATGGTGGTGAATTCGAAAACCACAGTTTCTGATTTACGTAACCTAAGCGGATACCACCATGAGTTTTCATGTCCTAGAACCCCACAACAAAATGGGTTAGTCGAGCGGAAAAATAGAACCCTACAAGAAGCCGCTAGGACAATGTTAAGCAGTATAACCTACTGATAGATTTTGGGCGAGGCCGTTAGTACGGCTTGCTATGTCCAAAATAGGATCCTTATGGTAAAGAGGCACCAAAAGACCTCGTACGAGATTTATCACGATAAAATACCGAACATCAAGTACTTTAGGGTATTTGGATGCAAGGTACATATCTTAAACACTAAGGATTACCTAGGGAAATTCAAATCCAAAACCTCTCTTTGGAACCTTTCTAGGATACTCAACCACCGAGAGCTTATAGGGTATACAATCACGACACTCTTAGAGTCGAAGAAACCATTAATATAGTTTTCGACGAAGGACACGAACCCGTTCAATCCTTAACAAAACCAACTAGCAAATCAAATTATAGCGAACCCGACTATGATCTTGAATCTCGTCCTAACCCAAGTCATCCTATCGACCAAGTGATAGATGACTCTAACCCAAGTCAAACTAGAACTCACCAAAGTCATCCTATCGACCAAGTGATAGATGACCCTAACCCGAGTCACACTAAGACTCAAACAAATCATCCTATCAATCAAGTTATAGGTGATCCAAATTTAGGGTTCGAACTAGAGCTTCATATCGAAACCTTAGTCAAATCTCGTTAATTTCCAAAATCGAACCCAAAACTATTGAACAAGCACTTCTTGATCCCGGATTATTGCTATGCAAGAAGAGCTAGCTCAATTCACTAGAAATGAAGTCGGAATTAGTACCACCACCTAAAGAAAAATCAATTATTGGAACAAGGTGGGTATTTGAAATAAACTTGATGATAAAGGTGAAGTAGTTAGAAATAAAGCTAGGTTAGTCGCAAAGGGTTTAGTCAAGTCGAAGGTTTAGATTACGATGAGACCTACGCCGTAGCGGACTAGAGTCCATCCGAATGTTGTTAGCATATCGCACATCGAGGTTTTAAATTGTTTCAAATGGATGTCAAGTCAGCATTTTTGAATGGATACATTAAGGAAGAAGTTTACGTCGATCCAACCTCCGGATTGAAAATCTAGATAAACTGACCATGTCCTTAGACTTAAGAAAGCCTATATGGACTCAAACAAGCCCCAAGAGCTTGAGTACGAAGGCTTTCGATCTATCTTAAGTCCAAAGGATTCAACCAAGGTTTAGTCGACCCAACCTTATTCGTTAAAACCATAGGAAAAGAAATCTTTATAGCCCAAATCTATGTAGATGATATAATTTTTGGAACTACCAACTCGATCCTGCTAAACGAATTCATCTCACTTATGGAAAGTGAATTTGAAATGAATTTAGTGGGAGAGTTAAGTTTCTTCTTAGGTTTACAAATTAAACAAACTAAAGATGGAATATATTTACATCAACAAAAATATACTAAGGACTTAATAAATCGATTTGGAATGCAAGATGCTAAAATAATCAATACACCTATGGCAACTAATGTTAATATAAGCGAAGATGTAGAAGGAAAACCGTTGACCTAAAATACTATAGGAGCGCAATAGGAAGTCTCCTATACTTAACCATGAGCCGACCCGACATTTTATTCGCAGTAAGTATGTGCGCAAGGTTACAAACTGTGCGAGAGTCTCACCTAACCCTAGTCAGCGTATCCTTAGATATCTAAAGGGCACGCTAAGCGTAGGTATTTGGTACCCTAGATCTCTACCGAGTTTAATCTAATCGGCTACTCGACTCGACTATGCGGTAGTAAACTCGATAGAAAGAGCACGCAGTGGTTGTTGTCAAATCCTCGGCTCGAGTCTAGTAAGTTAGTGCGATGGAAGCGGACATTGCGTTGCCTTATCTACCACCGAGCCGAATCGTTGCGATGGGTGAGTGTGTCTCTCTCACTGTGGATGAAGCACACTCTCCAAGACTTTAGCTTAATCTTTAACAACATTAAAACCTACATAGATAACATTAGTTCAATTAACTTAACTAAAAATCCAATATGTCATTCTAGGACAAAACATATAGAAGTTAAACACCACTTCATTAGGGAACATGTAACTAATGGAACTATACAACTAGAGTATGTTGAGTCCAAATCAAACCTAGCGGACATCTTCACCAAACCACTACAGAAGCGAATTTAGTTTATTAAGGCGAAAGTTAGGTATGTGCGTAATAGAGTAGGATTTAAATTTTTCTATATATGTACTCTACTTTTGCTTCTTTTTATGAAATTAGCCTAAGTCTTACCTTAGAAATCATATACCTATAGATTTAAGGAGCAACACATCTCACAACACATAGGACTAATGTGTTTGTGTACTTAGCCACGTGAGCAGGCGTGAGATGTTAGGACCTTACTCTGGTTCAGACGTAGATTCGTGCATCGACATGAACCATGGAGTATAATTATTTAAAATTAATCAACTCCAAGACTTATTGATCATTCTATATCAATCAAGTCCAACCGAGTTGTACATTTTAGATGAACATATTTTCAAGCTTATTATTATTTTTAAAAAAAATATATTTATATTGGGAACTTGCTTGGACTTACAAACCCTAAAATATATTTACAAACTTTTTGAGTTAAGGCAAAAGGGGAGAAAGTCACAAAAGTAAGGAAGAAAGTAAACAAAATTATTACCTTTTATATTAAGTAATTCCGTTTACTTAAGCAACTATTAAGGGGAGTAAAATTATTTTTCAAGAACTCACCTTGTCAAGGGGAGGTTACCTCAAAGGGAGAACTTGAAACAATAATATTTCTCACTCATGCTTAATCTTTATGCTAGCTCACTCATGCTTAATCTTTATGCTAGCTCATTCATACTTAATCATTATGCTAGCTCATTCATATTTAATCATTATGCTAGCTCATTCATACTTAATCATTATGCTAGCTCATTCATATTTAATCATTATGCTAGCTCATTCATATTTAATCTTTATGCTAGCTCATTCATATTTAATCTTTATGCTAGCTCATTCATGCTTAATCATTATGCTAGCTTCTTTGTATGCTTAATTTTTCCTTAACTTTTGTGTCGGTTTGCCATGAATCAAAAAGGGGGAGATTGTTGGTGCAGTGGGCACCAAAGTCGAACCGGTATTTTGATTATGGCAAAAGGCTCAATAGTTAAGGGTATATTTGTTATCTTACGAGCTCAATTAAGTGTGCAGAAATGCTAAAGTTGAGCGGAAGGTCTGCGACACCCGGTGGGAACCGAGGTGGTCGAGCAACGCCAGAGGACTTGGAGGAAGCCGAGGTACTCGGGTGAAGACCGAAGCGAGGCTACAAGGTAAGCTCGTGTGAAAGCGAAGCAAGGTCGTTAAGCGTAGATCCGACCCAATACCTCCAATGGAAGGTCTAGGTCGAGATCGGATGGTTAGAACCATCGTACTTTATATTTTAAGCTAACTGTATCTGCGGTCCAAAACCCTTTGACTACATCAGCTGCTAGTCAAGTTCCAAACCTCGAGAAGAGCTCGAATTTCAAGGGGGTGAATTTGGACTTGACTCGTGTTTTGGTACAAAGGGTGATGTGGCATCAAGGTGGACATCCAAACCATCACCAAGCTTCCTTGTGGTGGACGCCCAAAATAAGGTGAGTTGGCACAAGATGGTTGGCTCCCATGATGTGGCACAAGTTGAATGGCTCCAACAAGTTGGCGACCAAGGAGGTTGGAGGTGGCACAAGGTGGTTGGATGAAACACCTCATCCTCAAGTTGGCGCCCAAGGAGGTTGGAGGTGGCACAAGGTGGTTGGATGAAACACCTCATCCTTGAGTTGGCGCACAAGAAGGTTGGAGGTGGCACAAGGTGGTTGGATGAAACACCTCATCCTCAAGTTGGCGCCCAAGGAGGTTGGAGGTGGCACAAGGTGGTTGGATGAAACACCTCATCCTTGAGTTGGCGCACAAGAAGGTTGGAGGTGGCACAAGGTGGTTGGATGAAACACCTCATCCTTGAGTTGGGATAAGAACCTCACCTTGGACACTACCTATGTCTAAATTCATAGATCAATATCCATAAATAGACATGTTCAAGCCAAGCAAATTACAAGAATTCAAGAGCTCTCAACACGCCGTCGTAACGCCGCTACTACTACTCACATTTGCTACGACGAAGTGCCGCCGACAACGAAAGCTACATCTTCTACTTATAAGAGTTGTCGGTATATTTATTTAAGTTCTACTTCTTTAAATTGTCTTTGTGCTTTAATCTTAACAAGGAAAGGGGGAGTGTCCCTTTGCCTTGATTTCTTTTTGTAATCGTTGCTCCTACTTCCAACGAAGAGGAGTGGTTTTAGTGAATTGCCCTCCGTACGTGATCAAGGATCACTAGGGCCGTGGATTAGCAATCGAAAGATTGTGAACCACGTAAAAATATCTTGTCTACTTTATATTTCTGCTGTGCATTCTCTACTTGCTTTTTACTTATATCAAAAGTTTTTAACGACACCGTATCGCTATTCACCCCCCCCCCCTCTAGCGACACTTTCGATCCAACACTTAAGAAGGACTAAAGAATATTTCTTGATATTTGGAGGCGATGAGGAGCTAGCTGTAAAGGGTTACAACGATGCTAGCTTCCAAACTGACCAGGATGATTACAGATCGCAGTCAGGGTTCGTGTTTTGCTTGAATAGTGGCACTGTGAGTTTGAAGAGTTCCAAGTAGGACACAGTTGCTGATTCTACAACAGAGGCCGAATATATCGGTGCTTCCATCTCATTCGAGAGATGATCGATAGAGGAGATGTGAAGATACTACAGAGGCTAACATCGTAGATCCCTTGACCAAGGCTTTGGCACAGAAAAAGCATGATGGTCACACTAGGTCATTGGGTATTAGATACTATGGTGATTGACACTAGTGCTAGTGGGAGATTGTTAGTGAAAGCCCTAGAGCCAATCATGTGATGATTGTTGTATGGACTTTATTGTATCATATTCCTATTTATAAAGGCATGGTTATTATATTTACTTGTATTGGTGCCAAATAACTAAATATAATAATGTCCTTGAGTAGTAGGTTCTTATCTATATTAATTGATTGGTTGAATCGATAATGAGATGATATAGAGAACACTACTCTTAATCATTCCTAGTCGAGTACTAACATTCAGGGACAATGTTAATGCATAGAGACTAGCATGTAGGTCAACAAGATGACTTGATCTCACAAGTCATCGATATGAGATATCAAGTTGACACATGGGTATGCATTGGAGAATGTATACTGAATGACCCGCCATGAGAAAGTATCATGGATCGTTATATGAGTGTCATATGCTTTCTCATGTGGCTATTAGTATGACTATTAGTCCTTAGACCTGAAGTCACCATGGTTCCCTACATAAGGAGTTACATACTTTGGCTTCGTCAAACGTCACCCGTAAATGGGTGGACTATAAAGGCGATTACTGGGTATGTAACGAATTATGCGGAGGGATGTGAGTGATGTAGATGGGATCTATCCCTCCTATATGACGGGGGTGACATCGATATTCTTGATAGAGTGAGACCACGAAGTGCATGACCATGCCCAAATGAGTCAATATGAGATATTGAGCTCATTTGATTAGAGTGAGTCTACTTGGAGTTCAAGATTTAGATTGTACCGAGGATGACACGGTCTATGCCTCGATTGGTCAATCTAGATGTCAAGGATAGAGAGACATTGTCACATATTGTGAGAGTCACAATTAGTAGTCACAAAGGTGATGTTGGAGCTCAACATTCTTGTAACTTGGGTAGCAATGATGTGTTGCTAGATACCGCTCATTGCTTATGTTCCTAAATCGGTTTAGGGACATTGCCAACGTTACAAGAACCTATAGGGTCACACACATAAGAGCAATTAGATGGAGATTAGGTTCATATGATGAACCATGAGGATTAGGTTCATGGGATGAACCAAATTAGATTAAGAGTAATCCAAATTAGACTAATTGAGTTAGACTCAAGTTGATTCAAGTGTTGAATGAGTCTAATTGAGATTTGATTCATCAAATCAATTTAAATTAATGAATAGAGATTCATTATATTAAATTGACTTGAGTCAAGTGGTTAGATTTGATCAACCATGGGAGATTAGAGGTCAAGTTTGACTTGACTTGAGAGGGAAGATGAAAGGTCAAGTTTGACTTGACCAAATGCCATGTCATGATGATGACTAGGCATGGTCGGCCAATGATGATGCTCCACATCATCATTGACTTGGTCAATTGGTGCCACATCATGAGGGAGACCAAGGGTCATGGGAGTTACATGCATGCATGTAACCCCCCTTCCATGAAGTGGCTGGCCACTTTGGGGTTATGGGGGGTGAATTCATTTGGTGAGTTACACTCTTAACTTCATCTTCTTCCTTGGAACTTTTTCTCTCAAGCTCTCCCTCTCCCATCCCTCTCTTTGGCCGAACCAACCAAGGAGTGCTAGCACACTCAAGGTTGAGTTTTCTCCACCTATTGCTTGTGTGGATACCATAGAGGAGTGTGCACTTGACACTCTCGAGTTCCGGCGAACTTTTGGACGAGCGGGATAAGCGAAGGGCGTCGCTACGAGGGTAACGTTCTAACCTCTTAGATCTAAGGTAGATCTAGGATTTCTGTAAGCACATACATGTAATTATAATTTTATACTTCACACGGATCCGTGGCCGGGGTTTCCGAGGTTTCCGCAACGCAAAAAGCGGTTTTTGCGGCTCGAAAAACCCAACAGGAACTAGCATAGGACATACCTTAGATATCATGCACCTATAGATTTAAGGATCCAATACATCTCACAACACATAGGACTAATGTGTTTGTGTACTTAGCCACGTAGATGGGCGTGAGATGTTAGGACCTTACTCCTGGTTCAAGATGTAGAGCTAGTGCATCGCTATGAACCACGGAGTATAATCATACCAACTCTGACCAGGACTGGTTGATCCTTCATATCAATCAAGCAAAATATGAGTCGAACATTTTATAGATGAACTTATTTTTAGTATAATATTTTTAAAAATAAAAATGTGGAACATGCTTGGACTTTAAATTTAACATTTATTTTGTTTTCCACACACCCCTTACTCTTTTCGATATACGGCAAAAGGGGGAGAAAAAGGACAAAAGTTAAGGGGTCAAAAAATTTTTTTTTGATAACTTAACTCTTACTTCATAATTAAACCAAAAGTTAACTTTAAGTTTTGAAAACTTATTTAACTTTTAACAAAAGGCCAAGGTTAAGAAATCATTTGGTTTCTTAACTTAAAACTTATTTTAAACACTATGGCCAATATTAAGTAATTTCGGTTACTTAATTCTTTTTCTTAGTAGCACATATCAAGGGGGAGAGTTAAAACCCTTTCTCAAGTACTCACCCTCGGTCAAGGGGGAGGATTCCTCAAGGGGGAGCACTTGAAAAAGAATTTTTATATACTCCTACTCATTCATGCATAATCTCATACTTATTTTTGTCTTAACTTTGTATGTGAGTTTGCCATAAATCAAAAAGGGGGAGATTGTTGGTGCAGTGGGCACCTAAGTCGAACATAAGTTTTGATTATAGCAAACGATATAAAGTTAAGCTTATATTGTTATCTCATGAGCTAAATCAAGTATGCAGAAAAGTCTCAATGCTGGAGCTGAAGGCTAGCGACACCCGGAGGAAGCCGCGGTGGTCGGGCGACACTCGAGTTACTTCGGAGGGAGCCAAAGGAATCGAGTGGAAGGCCGGAAGCAAAAGCGACACGTAAGTATCAAGGTAAGCTCGTGTGTGCGAGTGTAAGTGAGGTCGTATCCTCTTTACGGGGATGATCTTAGGCGATGATCCGACCCAAGACTTCCCATGGAAGGTCTATGTTGAGATCGGACGGCAAGTGGCCGTCGAATCCACTTATATTTTGAGCTAACTCTTTATTGTAGTCAAAAATCTTGGCCACCAGTTCAACCGGCCAGTTCAACCGGTGGTCAAAAATCAGCCTCGAGGAGTCAAGCTTTATCACCATTTTTCAAGGAGTTTTGTGCCCATTTGTGATTGGTTGAAGACCCATTCATTGAGGGGCTTAAAGGCTATAAAAGGAGGGCCAAACCTAGGGTTTCATCCTCAATTCTAAGTGCTCAAAAGCCTCCGTTACGCTGCAACTCTCCGACGACTCTACAACAACGAAGTGCTGCCAACAACCCTAGCTTAAAGTTTCTTTTGTTTAGTTGTTGGTATAATCTTAATTTGTTATTGCTTTCAATATTGCAATTCTTTTTAATCGAGGCTTTTCGTTGCATTTTACTTTAATAGAAGAGAGGGTTTGTCTCTCTATCTTTTTGCTTCGAAGGCTTTTGTAATCGTAAAACTCCTACCTCCAACGAGGAGGAGTGTTTTAGTGAATTGCCCTCCGTACACGGTCTAGGACCGTTAGGGCCTTGGAGTAGTAGCCGAAGGCTATGAACCAAGTAAAAAAATTATTTGTCTCATTTAGTTTTTATTTACATTTCCGCTGCGTTTAATTGTCTATCGAACGATTTAAAAGAAAAGTTTTTATCGCTATTCACCCCCCCCTCTAGCGATCCGCTTTGATCCAACACTTAAGCCCATATTTATAGAGTTAGGCTTAAGCCTCCTTTAATCTCCACCATTGGTTCTAGGGATTTAATCTCAACCGTCAGATCTAGAGATTTAATCTCAACCGTCGGATCTAGAGATTTAATCTCTATCGTTGGATCTAGAGTTTTGTTTTCGTCCATTGGATCTAGGCTCCATGAGGTTTTAATAGGCTACAATAGGGACCATGAGGAGGAGTTGGATCTTGGCCACCCAATGGATTAAGCCCACATAAAGTCCGATACATTAATGATAATCCAATCCACTAAAGGATTATCATTGATCTACCTCACCAACCCCCATAAGATAATAAGGGCTCCATATATTATTTGTACATTTTCTTCCCGTGTTTAAGATCTCAAATGTTCGTCGATTAATTAATTTACTAACAATTAATTATTCCTCATCTAACTCCATGAGTAGTACCACTCAAGCTTATTATCATGTCAGACCAAGTCCACCTGTAGGGTTTACATGATGAACCTTATGAGCTCCTCAAGGGGACATCGTCACCCTAATATATAGGACACAATTTTCTCCTATAATCAACGACACACCATATAAATAATATCTTTTCCCAACTTACCGAGCCTATCGATTTAATCTATAAATCTCGCCCATTGGTAAATTAAAGAAATGAATACTAAGTATATGTGTCCGTTATTATATCGGGATTAAGAGCATGTACAATATAATATCTGAGGTCCGATTCGATTATGTAGTCAACAATGAATAGAATCACCTCTAAGTCGGTCCTGCTCAATACACACAAAGTGCACTAGTGTGATTCTATGGTCAAGACAAACCAATACCAAATCACACTACAACCATACCAATGGTTTGTCCAAAGCCATCTCAGTTGTGAGCCTTTACTTATACTTTACAAGGAGCTGATAACATGATCTCCCGTGTGACACTACACACCATGTTTTCTACAATGTAATGTATTAGACAATATGCATAATCACAAATATGCAAACAATGATCATGTGATTCTTATTTCAAAATAAAGATGTTCATACAAAAGATAGACATTTCAGTATACATCCCAATAATCTCCCACTTATACTAAAAGACTATGTTGTCCTCAAACTGTCATACATCTGATTCCCATTCCCTCCACATGCCTATCAAAAGCTCTCTCTAGAAAGGCATTAGTGAAAGGATCCACTAGGGTATCCTATGATGCAATCTAGGCGACAACACCTTCTACCTCCTTTATGATTTCTCATATCAGGTGGTACTTGCGCTCTATGTGTTTACTTGCCTTATGGGCTCGTGGTTCCTTCGAGTTTGCAACTGCACCACTATTATCACAACAAATTATGATAGTTCTGGGCAAACCAGGAATCACATCCAAGTCCATCAGGAAGTTCCTGAGCCACACAACTTCTTTGGCCGCCTCAAAGGCCGCCACATACTCAGCTTCCATGGTTGAGTCCGCCATGCATTTCTGCTTGACACTCCTCCATACAATGACTCCACCTCCCAAAGTAAATACAAAACCTGAGGTAGACTTACTGTTATCCCTATCTGATTGGAAGTCAGAATTCATGTAACCCACAGGGAGTAATTGGTCTGCTTGGTAAACTAGCATATAATCCCTAGTCCTTCTCAGGTACATCAATATATGCTTTACTATAGTCCAATGTCCCTATCCTGGATTACTCTGATATCTGCTAACCATGCCGATGACAAAGTAGATATCTGGTCTCGTACATAGCATCGCATACATGAGGTTTCCTACTGTCAAAGCATAAGGAACCACCTTCATCTCGTCTATCTCCTCAGATGTTCTAGGACACATCTCCTTAGATAAAGGAACTCCATGCCTGAAAGGTAGAAAACCTTTCTTGGAGTTCTGCATGCTAAAACGATCCATAATGGTGTCTATGTATGAAGCTTGAGATAAGCACAATATCCTTTTCCTGCGATCGCTTATAACCTTGATCCCAAGGATGTGTCCCACTTCTCCCAAGTCCTTCATATTAAACTGTTTGGACAACTATCCCCTTATGTCCGATATCGCATCTTTATCTTGGATTGCCTCATCATATGTCCAGGGATCAGGTTCATGTTCATCAGGGACCAAATCAGAAGATTCTCCCTAGAACATGAATCTATCAGGCTGTATCACAACCCTCCCACTTCGACATGGTATCACCTGTGTATCCTATGTGACACGCGGTTCAATGACTTGTGGTATATCCTCTTGTACCGGGTGTACTGAAGAAGTGACTTCCCCTTTTAATTCCTCCAGAACAATCTTACTCATGGGCTTGTAGTTCATTACATAGTCTTCCTCTAGGAATCTGACATTCGTGTTAATGATCACTCTCTGATCTCTAGGACTATAGAACAAACCACCTTTCGTTCATCTAAGATAGTCAATGAACATGCACACTTCTGTACGAGGTTCCAACTTACCAACATCTGCCTTCAGCATATGTGCTGGACTCCCCCAAATACGAATGTCTCAGACTAGGCTTTCGCCCAGTCCACAATTCTGTGGGAGTAGAAGGCACTGATTTAGATGGAACTAAGTTTAGAATATACACTGTCGTATCTAGAGCATATCACTAGAACGAATTTGACATCTCAGAATAACTCATCATCGATCTAACCATCTCCATAAGAGTCCTATTTTTTCGCTCTGCTACACCATTCTACTGGGGTGTGCCAGGTGTAGACAATTGGGATTGAATCCTAGCCTCTGATAAGTAATTCCTAAATTCTCCCAAGAGGTACTCACCACCACGATCAGATCGTAGTGTCTTGATACTTATACCTTGACGTTTCTCCACATCAGTCTTGAATTCTTTGAACTTGTCAAAGCATTCAGACTTGCAGTGCATCAAGTAAATGTATCCAAATCTCGAATAATCATCTATAAAAGAGATGAAATACTCAAAACCACCTCTAGCCTGGATAGACATAGGACCACACAAATCAGAATGAACCAATTCCAACACATCTTTGACTCTATACCCCTTGGCCTTAAAAGGCCTCTTGGTCATTTTACCCTCGAAGCAAGATTCACAGGTTGGGAAATCTTCCACCACTAATGAACCCAGAGGTCCATCAACTATCAACCTTTGAATTCTGCTTAGGTTAATATGACCAAGTCTTAGATGCCAAAGATATGTTTGGTTCATCTTCGAAGGTTCTTTTCTCTTATTGGAATTAGAAGATGAGTTATTAACTTCTATTTGCATCGTGGGAGCTTTTGGTTCTAGTGTATATAAATTTCCTATCAATGCACCTGAACAGATAATCTCCCTATTTCTTTTTATAACAACTATATCATTAAAAGAAATAGAATATCCCTCTCAGCCAGTCGTCTGGTTTCCTGGAACCCCTGCAAAGTATTGCAGACATGATCAGTAGCTCCCGTATCTATACACCAGGTGCCGGTAAATAACACCACTAAACATGTTTCAATGACTAGACCAAAAGATATACCTTTGTTCTGCTTGCGGTTGGGGAAGTCCTTCTTCCAGTGTCCAGTCTGCTTACAAGTGAATCACTTGCCTTTCGACTTCTTCACTCCTCCCTGAGTTCCTCCCACCGCCTTTGCCCCAGCTTGTTTCTTCTTCTTCTTGCCTTTCGACTTAGAAGTAGAAACCTTTTGGGTTACCATGGCTTGTACCTGAGCACTCTGATGAAATAGCCCCTCTGCTGCCTGGAGTTCTGTCAGAAGCTTCGCCAACGAATACAACCTCTTGTTCATGTTGTAGTTCAGGCGAAACTGCTCAAAACTCCTATGTAGAAATTGGAGTATGATATCGACTTGAGTTTCCCCATCGATCTTAGCTACTAGGACTTCTAGCTCATTCAAATAAGTCATCATCTTGAGAACATGATCCCTCACGGGGGTTCCCTCGATCATGGTGGTCATCATCAAGTTCCTCATGGCTTCCTGCCTAGCAGCCCAATTGTAGTGTCCGAAAAGCTCTTTGAGATTGAGCATCATGTCATAAGCAGTGGGCATGGCTTGATGCTGATGTTGCAGTACATTTGACATAGATGCCAAAATGTAACACCGTGGCATCACATCGGCCTTAATCCACTTCTTATAACTCTCCTTCTCCTTTTCCCCAGAATCATCCGCAGGCTTAGGAGGGCACTCTTCGAGGAGTACATATTTGCATTCCTCAGCAGTCAAGACAATGTCAAGATTCCTCTTCCAATCAACATAGTTGGGTCCAGTAAGTTTATTTTCTTTCAGTATCACAGCAAGCGGGTTGAAAGTCATTTTGAAAAAAAACCTAAGAATCACATAGATCAAAACATTAGATTTAAAAAAATTATTGATTCCTCAAACAATAAAATTTTAAAATCAATCAACACCTCAAAACACCGAGAATATCGTATGCCACGATAGTGTGGACGTATATGAATTCCACATTTGTAAGAGGAGGTTTTACCCATTAATTTTACTATCTTGTCATCCTAACTTTTTGACAAGTAAAATTAATAGTTGGTTCCTCTTCGGCCCTATAAATAAAAGCAGTGACTCCGATGAGGAGGATACTTTTATTTGTATCTAAGTGTTCACCATTATTCGGTACCAAGGTAATTATCTCACGTTATGTGCCTTCCGATGGGGAAGTACACATGCTCCTTAATAATTTCCTATAACCATATTCGACCTTGTGATCCGCAAACAAACTCATCCGATGGGGAGGAAGGTACTCAGAGCCGACGCGCAAGTTTGTTTGCATCACATGTCAAATCGTAATGGAGGCCGTGGGAATTTATAAAAATATCCCTCTCCCACTTAGTAATTTGAAATTGAGGAATTTTCTAGCCTATGACATGCATATCAAACAATAAGCAATAAACATGAAAAATAAATATTTTCCACCTATTATGGCTTTTATCTTCAATATGTCTCCCATCATATCGCCATCTCCTCTGCTCCTCCCTACTCCATGTACAAGCCATCCAGAGATCCGAGCCGAGAAAAATCTATTTTAATTTACATCCATCGATCCTATACTACATGAGGGAGTGTACATGAAATCTAGATCGAAAGTAAACTAAAATAAAAAGAGTGGCAAAATAATGCAGTATCTAATTACAAAATTAAATACTAGCCTCGTCAACACCGAGGATTCAACAAAATATATAATTACACACATACAATCACATACCCACATATGACCATAATAGTTGGATCCTATGCCTACAACCAAAAAGTAAAAATACGCACATCCTACTATTATCTGGCACATATAATATATGAAAAGTGCATAAAAGTAACCGAATCCTAATCACACAAAATCGAAAATCGTGTCTCTGATACCACTTAAAGGTTTTGCGGAACCGAAGCTCTGATACCACTTTGAAGGTAGGAAACTTTGCTTCCCACTTCAACTCGGTCGCTTGTTCATGGCAATCCCTTCGACGTCCCCAGATTAAAAAAAATTTAATCCTAGACAAAAGGGATTACCCAAGCTCCCGTTACATCATCGTGCTATTCGATTAGCGTAGTCACTTGAACAAACTTGTTGTTCAAGCAACCAACCTCTATTCTACGATTAGCCACCGAATAGACGATGTACAGATCGCCGACTTTTGTGTTTATATTCGGGGTCCAAGTTATTTTAGCCATAAAACAGAATATATAACATACATATGATTGAAGAACTATTATAGACATGTTACAAAAGAAAATAGACAAGCGTTATACCTCTCGATCTTCTATTGTATGTCCTTTCTCCTTTTGGACGTCGTGTGGGCGACGATCTTCCAAAAGTTGAAGCTCCTAGATCACCAATCTTTCTTCCTTGCTCGCTCCGAACAAGAGGAAGTATAGAAACAAAGCACTTCTCCTTCTTTCAACCAACCACCAAGCTCCAAGCTTGGTGCTTGCCGCCGGCCAAGAAGGAGAACAAGGAGATGAAGAAGAGGGCCGGCCAAAAGCTCCAAGGGGAAGACCCTAAGCTCTGACCAAGGATGAAGGGAAGAAGGTTGGACGCTGGCAAAACCAAGGAGAGGAGAGGGAAGAAGGGCGTTGGCCACCTAAGGAAGAAGAAGAAGGAAAAACTTTCCTTAATTGTGGCCGCCCAAAACCCTAAGCCTCCCTTGCCGCCCAAAATCCTAAGCCTCCCTTGCCGCCCAAAACCCTAGCCCCTCTTCCTCTAATTCAATTCTTGTCGCCCACCCTTAAGCCCATATTTATAGAGTTAGACTTAAGCTTCCTTTAATCTCCACCATTGGTTCTAGGGATTTAATCTCAACCGTCGGATCTAGAGATTTAATCTCAACCGTCGGATCTAGAGATTTAATCTCTACCGTTGGATCTAGAGTTTTGTTTTCATCCATTGGATCTAGGCTCCATGAGATTTAAATAGGCTACAATAGGGACCATGAGGAGGAGTTGGATCTGTTGGATCGAAGCGGATCACTAGAGGGGGGGGGTTGAATAGCGATAAACCTTTTTTTTCTTCTTTTCGAATTTGTTTCAAAACAATTATATGCAGCAGAAAGATAAATGCAAAGTAAATGAGACAAGAGAATTTTACTTGGTTCATAGCCTTCGGCTACTACTCCAAGGCCCTAGTGGTCCTTGACCACGCATGGAGGGCAAATCACTAAAGAACTCCTCCTCGTTAAAGGTAGGTGTTAATCGATACAAGAACACACCAAAAGCTTGAGGTAGAGGGACACTCCCCCTCTCCTCGTTACGATAAAAAACTCCGAGAAAGTAAAGAAATAAACTGAAATAAAGATTATACCGACGTAACAAAATAAAAACAATTTAAACCTAGATGTCGAAGAAGAAGCACTTCGTTGTCGGAGAGTTGTGGCTTTGCGGAGGCTTTTGGAAGTTTAGAATTGATGATGAAACCCTAGGATAGACCCTCCTTTTATAGCCTTTGAGCCCCTTTTCGAGAGGAACTTCAACCAATCAAAATTGAGCACCACTCCCCTTGAAATGAGGTGATAAGCCTTGACTCCTCGAAGCTGATCTTTGACCATCGGTCGATTGATAGCCATCATCAGTCGATTGATAGCCATCATCGATCGGTGATGGCGGCATCGAATGAATGCGAGCCATGACAGTCAAGGATTGACAACGATCGAGTCCTCAGTTAGCTAAATAAAAACATTATTTCGACGGCCTCCGACCGTCCGATGTCGACCTAGACCACTGATGGGATGTCTTGGGTCGGAACTATGCTTAAGCCTATCCCCGTAAGGAGGATATGACCTTACTTACACTCGCGCACACACGAGCTTACCTCGATACTTACTGTGTCGCTTTCGCTTTCGGCCTTCCACTCGATTCCTTCGGCTCCCTTCGAAGTCACTCGAGTGTCGCCCGACCACCGCGGCTTTCTTTGGGTGTCGCTAGCCTTCAGCTCCAGCGTTGACACTTTTCTGCACACTCGATTTAGCTCGTGAGATAACAATATAAGCTTAACTTTGTATCGTTTGCTATAATCAAAACTCAGGTTCGACTTAGGTGCCTACTGCACCAACAATATCCCCCTTTTTGATCTATGACAAACCCACATACAAAGTTAAGAAAATAGCATGCATGAAGAATAATAATGTGCATGAGAAACAATAATAATAAAGATTAAGTAGGAGTAGTAAGGATTTTTTTCAAGTACTCCCCCTTGGGAAAACCTCCCCCTTGACCGAGGGTGAGCCTTGAAAGAAACCCTTAATCCTCCCCCTTGAGGGTTGCTATTTAGGAAGAGTTTAAGTAATTAACATTACTTAAAGTTGGCCTTAGTGAAACGTTTAAGTTAAGAAGACTTCTTAACTTGGCTTTTTCTCTCTTAAGTAAAGCATTAATGTTTGGCCATAGTGTTTTAAAAATAAGTTTAAGTTAAGATTTCTCTTAACTTGGCCTTTACTTCCTTTTTGTCAACAAGTTAAGTAAATTTTCAAAACTTAAAGTTAAGTAAACATTTACTTAACTTTTGGTCATGTTAATAAATATGAAGGTGAGAATTAAGTTACCAAAAATTTGATAAAATATGATTCCTTATCTTTGGCCTTTTTCTCCCCCTTTTGCCATATATCGAAAATAGTGGGTGTGTGTGAAAAAATAAGTATTAAATTTAAAGTCCAAGCATGTTCCATATTATTTTGAAAATAATATACTGAATATAAGCTCATCTATAAAATGTTCGACTCATATTTGGCTTGATTGATATGAAAGATCAACCAGTCCTGGTCAGAGTCGGTAAATATGTATGATTATACTCCGTGGTTCATGGCGATACACTAGCTCTACATCTAGAACTAGGAGTAAGGTCCTAACATCTCACACCCATCTACGTGGCTAAGTACACAAACACATTCGTCCTATGTGTTGTGAGATGTATTGGCTCCTTAAATATATAGGTGCATGATATCTAAGGTATGTCCTATGCTAGTTCCATGAAAATGAAAAGTAAGAAATAGTAGTAAGAAAATATAATTTGTAAGTTTCTATTCTACTATGCACATGCCCAATTTTTGTCTTAATAGACTAAATTCGGCTTCGGGTAGGGGTTTAGTAAATAGGTCTACCAAGTTAGACTTCGATTCGACATATTCGAGTTGTATGGCTCCGTTGGCCACATGTTCTCGAATGAAATGGTGTTTGACCTCTATATGTTTGGTCCTAGAGTGACATATCGGATTCTTAATAAGGTTAATTAAACTAATGTTATCTACATGAAGTTTAGTATTTGTAAAGTCTAACTTAAAGTCGCGGAGAGTGTGCTTCATCCAAAGAAGCTGAGTGACACACTCACCCATCGCGATGTATTCGGCTTCGGTGGTAGATAAGGCAACACAGTGTTGCTTCCTACTGCACCAACTTACTAGACTCGAGCCGAGAAGTTGACAACAACCACTTGTACTCTTTCTATCAAGCTTACTATCGGCATAGTCCGAATCGGAGTATCCAGTTAGTTCGAACTCGGTAGATCTAGGGTACCAAATACCGACATTAAGTGTACCCTTTAGATATATAAGGATACGCTTGACTAGAGTTAGGTGAGACTCCTTGGCACAGGTTTGGAACCTTGCGCACATACTTATTGCAAATAAAATATCAGGTCGGCTTGCAGTTAAGTAAAGGAGACTCCCTATTACGCTCCTATACTATTTTAAATCAATTGAGTTTCCGATTACATCTTCGTCTATATTCACATTAGTTGCCATTGGGGTATTAATAATTTTAGCGTCTTGCATTCCAAAGTGTTAAATTTATTCCCTAGTATATTTGCGTTGATGTAGGTATATTCCATCTTTAGTTTGTTTGATTTGTAGACCTAAGAAGAAACTCAACTCTCCTACTAAATTCATTTCAAATTCACTTTCCATAAGTGAAATGAATTCATTTAGTAGAATCAAGTTGGTGGTTCCGAAAATAATATCATCTACGTAGATTTGGGCTATGAATAAGTCTTTACCTAAGGTTTTTACAAAAAAAGTTGGGTCAACTACACCTTGGTTAAATCCTTTGGATTTAAGATACACCAAAAGTCTATCATACCAAGCTCGAGGAGCTTGTTTATGTCCATAGAGGGCTTTCTTTAACCTAAGGACATGGTCGGGTTTACCTAAACTTTCAAAACCGGGGGGTTGACTAACATAAACCTCTTCTTTAATGTATCCATTCAAGAATATTGATTTCACATCCATTTGAAACAACTTAAATCTTCGATGTGCAGCATACGCTAATAGCATTCGAATGGACTCTAACCTAGCTACTGGGGCATAGGTCTCGTTGTAATCTAAACCTTCGACTTGACTGAACACTTTAGCGACTAGTCTAGCTTTATTTCTAACTACTTCACCTTTATCAACAAGTTTATTCCTAAACACCCACCTTGTTCCAATGATTGTGTTATTTTTTGGTGGTGGTACTAATTCCCATACTTCATTCCTAGTGAATTGAGCAAGCTCTTCTTGCATTGCAATAATCCAATTGGGATCTAGAAGAGCTTGGTCAATAGTTTTGGGTTCAATTTTGGAAATCAGGGAGATTTGACTAAGGTTTCTGTATAAGGCACTAGTTCGAACTCCTAGACTTGGATCACCTATCACTTGGTCGATAGGATGATTCATTTGAGTCCTAGTTGGATTTGGGTTTGAGTCTACCACTTGGTCAATAGGATGACTCGTTTGAGTTCTAGTTTGGTTAAAGTCATCTACCACTTGGTCGATAGGCTGACTTGGTTGACTTAGGTTAGGATTACCACTAGACTTGATCTCCGGATCGGAGTTGAGTCTGGTATAAATCGGCTTGCTAATTGGGGTTGCCGGGGGTTTTGTAGATTCGTGTCCTTCATCAAATACTACATTGATAGTCTCCTCGACTCTAAGGGTGTCATGATTATATACTCTATACGCTCTACTCGTAGTCGAGTATCCTAGAAAGATTCTGGTCGAGGTTTTGGATGTAAATTTACCTAGGTAATCCTTAGTGTTTAGGATATGTACCTTACACCAAAATACCCTAAAGTAATTGATGTTAGGTATTTTATCATGATAAATCTCGTATGAGGTCTTAAGGTGCCTCTTTACCATAAGGATCCTATTTTGGATATAGCATGCCGTACTCATGGCTTCCGTCCAAAACCTATCGGGTAGGTTATACTCATTTAATATTGTCCTAGCGGCTTCTTGTAGGGTTCTATTTTTGCGTTCTACTAGGCCATTTTGTTGTGGAGTTCTAGGGAAAGAGAACTCATGGTGGTATCCATTTAGGTTACAAAATTCTGTAAACTTGTGGTTCTCGAATTCACCACCATGATCAGTCCTAAGTCTTTTGATTTTAATGCTTTGTTGATTTTCTATTAACTTAAATAGGTTGATTAATTGATCTAGGGTATCACATTTGTCTTTGATGAACCTAACCCAAGTAAATCTAGAATAGTCATCAATTATGACTAAGTAGAATTTACTCCCATTAAGTGACTTAGCTCCGTGTGAATCAAATAGATCCATGTGTAGGAGCTCAAGAACACTTTTGGTTCGTTCTTGATTAGTTAATTAATGTTGTGTCCTAGATTGTTTACCTTGTTGACAAGCATTGCATATTTTATTATCCAAGTTATTGAGGTTAGGCAAACCTATGAGTAAGTCACTCTGACTCATCTTGTGGATGAGTCTTGGGTGTGAGTGACCGAGCCGTCAGTGCCACAACCATGATTCCTCTTGCCGTGTCATAAGACACTTAGTTGAGGAGTTAGTTAAGTTAATAGTGTAAATATTGTTATTTCTAGTTCCCTTAAGAATTGTTTTAGAGGTTTCATTTGTATTAATTATGCATTCATTTTCTAGAAATATGACCTTATAGTTATTGTCACACAATTGGCTTACACTAAGTAAATTATATTGAAAATTTTCTACCAATAAGACATTTTGAATAATAAAGTTATAGTTGAGCTCAATATCACCTGATCCGATGATTTTGAGCTTGCCGTTGTTTTCGAAGGCTACCGATCCTTGTCGTTTGAATCGAAGCTTCGAAAACTTGAGTTGATCCCCGGTCATGTGTCGGGAGTAACCACTGTCCAACATCCATTGATCCTATATGCAAGGTAGTTGGATCAGATATTGGATTTATTAAAGATTGGTTGAAGATTATTAACCAAAATCATCTCACCCATGTCTACATGATCAAACATGTTAACCCTATATGTTCTTGTGAGATGACTTCCAATTTTACTTGATTTAAATTTAATGAATTGAACACTTGTCAATCTTGCGTTAGATTCAGATTTGACCTTAGGCTCATCAAGTCACTTTTTCAAGATCATGGCTTCTAGGTCGTGGCGAGGCACAGAGGTCTTCTTTGATCGAAACAACGACCACTTCCTTAGACAAAGTCATTTTCAAGAAAATAGAAACTTGACTTACCTAAGACCACTTCCTGGTCTAACTAGTCTAGGATACGGCGAGGTAGCTTCAGCTAGTTCCGCTCGGTCAAGTGCACCGAACTAGATACGCCTTATCTAGCCCGAATACTCAAGACTCCGCTTTCCTAGCGTACTATCATCTCGCCGCGTCTTGGTACTATGTTATCAAGTATTGATGAGTTATAGTCCTATCTATCCATTCTAAAAAGAAAAATCAAACTAAATAAAGAACCTAAGCATGCAATTTCTAAGTTAAAATACAAACAAATTTTGTACTGGCTCCCCCTGGACCGTTGAATCGGTTCGGTCTCTCCATATAGTGGATTTAGTCCTTGGGAACCCAGTACTGGTTCGATCCTAAGTTTGAAATCAAGGTGGTCTTAGGGACCCATGCTTGGACACATTTTTTATGTCGACTTACAATCGACATATACGACTTGTTGGTCGTATTTGAGCTAAACCATAGCCCGACCTTGTTGTACACGGCCCTTTGCGATCCAAGTAGGAGGTCAAGTCCTTTGCATCCCAAAGTAAACCTTTCCAACATGTTCCTAAGATCTTCGACTTGACTCTTCAAGAGTGAGTTCTCAACTTCGAGCTTTTCAACCCGAGTTGAGTCCTCCTCTCGAACTCGACTAGTCGAAGAGGTTAGGGATACCTTGTGTTTGAGGAGTTTAACTTCCTCAACCAGGGTCTCGACCTTGGACTCGGACTTAGCTAATTTTCTAGTTAAAAACTTAATTGCACTATAATGTGTACTAATGAGGGATCGACTTACCTTGAGTGTATCTTTTGAACCGGATGCGTATCCATGGCTTGTCTTGAATAGTGCTTCGTAGTTTGACTAGTCTTCGATTTCCAATTCATGTTCTGGTTCCGACTCCATCTCCTATTCCACGGGTTTAGCCATGAGGACACGATCATTATCTTCTTCCCAAGTAGCGTTGAGTGCCTTTTTGTGTTTTGGTGCTTTGCTCTTGAGGTTTGGGCATTCAGACTTGATGTGTCCAAACTTGTTGCATTCGTAACATCTAATATTCGAACTTTTAGGCTTACCTTCGTTGGGTCGAGTGATGGTTTGTTTTCGGCCCTTGACTATCCTCTGAACTAGGTTGATTAGTTCGGCCTTCATTTTCGAGTCGACCTCCGAATCGGACTCATCCTCTTCTTCCTTCAGGGGTGGCTTGCTTGCGGTTTTCTTCCTCGAACCTGCAAAAAGTGCTATACCCTTCTCAGGTTCCGAGTTAGACTGCTCATGAAGTTCAAAATCGGAAAATAACTCATCTAACCTAAGTTTCGAAAGATCCTTGGAGACCTTGTAGGCATCGACCATGGATACCCATAAGGTAGTCCTCGAAAAAGAGTTAAGAGAATACCTTATAAGGTCGCGGTTTTTGACCTTTTGCCCGATCGCTTGTAGATTATTGACTATGTCTTGAACGCGGGTGTGAAGTTGTGTCGCTGATTCATGTTTCTGCATTTTTAGATTATATAATTTATTAACCAAAAGATCATGCTTACATACCTTGGCTTCATTGGTCCCTTCGTGTAGCTCCACTAGGTTTGTCTAAAGGTCCTTTGCGCTGATGAAGGGCCTGACGCGATTAAGCTCCTCCTTGGACAAGCCGCATTGGAGGATTTGATTTGCCTTGGCGTCGGCTTGTCATTTTGTCGCAATGGTCCATTGGTCATAATCCAAGGATTCACCCACTTCATTAGTCGGAAGTGTGAATCTCGTTTGGATTATGATCCACATCTCGATTTGAGTTTTAAGAAAGCATTCCATCCGACCCTTCCAATAACGGAAGTCATCTTCATTGTAAAACGGAGGTCGGACGGTGCTAAAACCCTCGAGATGGGCCATTGATACAAAATAAACAAGGAGATGAAGACGAGAAACCTAACAACGACAAAAACACACGAAATGTACCAAGACTCGCGTCTTGGATTAGTAGTGTGGGAAAAAGGCTAACCAAATGAAATATAGAAATAAACAGAGAAAAAAAAGGAAAAAAATTTGTAAAAAGCTAGATCGGTGGTTTCACCAAATCTTAGCACCCCCGACTCTGATACCAATTGTTGGATCGAAGCGGATCGCTAGAGGGGGGTGAAAAGCAATAAACCTTTTTTTTTCTTCTTTTCGAATTCGTTTCAAAACAATTATACGCAGCGGAAAGATAAATGCAAAGTAAATGAGACAAGAGAATTTTACTTGGTTCGTAGCCTTCGGTCACTACTCCAAGGCCCTAGTGGTCCTTGACCACGCACGGAGGGCAAATCACTAAAGAACTCCTCCTCGTTAGAGGCAGGAGTTAATCGATACAAGAACACACCAAAAGCTTGAGGTAGAGGGACACTCCCCCTCTCTTTGTTACGATAAAAAACTTCGATAAAGTAAAGCAATAAACTGAAATAAAGATTATACCGACGTAACAAAATAAAAATAATTTAAACCTAGACGTCGGAGAAGAAGCACTTCGTTGTCGGAGAGTTGTGGCTTTGCGGAGGCTTTTAGAAGTTTAGAATTGATGATGAAACCCTAGGATAGACCCTCCTTTTATAGCCTTTGAGCCCCTTTTTGAGAGGAACATTAGCCAATCAAAATTGAGCACCACTCCCCTTGAAATGGGGTGATAAGCCTTGACTCCTCGAAGCTGATCCTTGATCATCAGTCGATTGATAGCCATCATCAGTCGATTGATGGCGATCGATCGAATCTTGGCCGATAGCTTGATTGATTGATGTGATGAGTCCTCTAAGTGGCGATCGATGCTAGTTTGAAATAACAAGTTAGCTAAATAAAAACATTATTTTGACGGCCTCCAACCATCCGATCTCGACCTAGACCACCGATGGGATGTCTTGGGTTAGATCTATGCTTAAGCCTATCCCCGTAAGGAGGATACGACCTTACTTACACTCGCACACACACGAGCTTACCTCGATACTTACTGTGTCACTTTCGATTTCGACCTTCGACTCGATTCCTTCAGATCCCTCTGAAGTCACTCGAGTGTCGCTCGACCACCGCGGCTTCCTCCGGGTGTCGCTAGCCTTCAGCTCCAGCGTTGGCACTTTTCTGCACACTCAATTTAGCTCGTGAGATAACAATATAAGCTTAACTTTGTATCATTTGCTATAATCAAAACTCAGGTTCGACTTAGGTGCCTATTACACCAACAGGATCTTGGCCACCTAATGGATCAAGCTCACATAAAGTCCGATCCATTAATGATAATCCAATCCACTAAAGGATTATCATTGATCTACCTCACCAACCCCCATAAGATAATATGGGCTCCATATATTATTTGTATATTTTTCTACACGTGTTTAAGATCACGAATGTCCGTCGATTAATTAATTTACAGACAATTAATTATTCAACATCTAACTCCATGAGTAGTACCACTCAACCTTATCATCATGCCGGACCAAGTCCACCTGCAGGGTTTACATGATGAACCTTATGAGCTCCTCAAGGGGACATCATTTCCCTAATATATAGGACACGGTTTCCTCCTATAATCAATGACACATCATATAAATAATATCATTTTCCAACTTACCGAGCCTATCGATTTAATCTATAAATCTTGCCCATTGGTAAATCAAAGAAATGAATACTAAGTATATGTGCCCGTAGTTATATCTGGATTAAGAGCATGTACAATATAACATTGTTAGGATCTTTGTAATGGCTAGAGGGGGGGGGTGATTAGCCTTTCTTCGTTTCTACAAAATACGTTAGCGGAAGAAATACAAATACAAATGTAAATAAGAATACGAAACAAGAAAACAATGCTAACACCCGATGTATGTGGTTCGGAGATGACGCTCCTACTCCACGGTAATCTGTAAGGTGGATTAACCCTAGCCAAGCTTCACTAAATCTCTTTTGGATGAACCAAGGTGGAGAAACCTTGTTTTACAATGCACTCCTCTTCTTTACAATGATGGAAGATTAAGACTCTAGAAGAGGAGGTTTAGAATCACACAAATACTTGGAGAAAGCTTGGTGAGGACAAAAGTATAGTTAGGAATGAGAGCACTAGCTTCACCAAGCTCCCCAAGGCCCCTTCTTATAGAAGAAGGGCTATTTTTCCCGTTGGGCTTCGATCAGTCGACTGATGCTC
Organism: Wurfbainia villosa; assembly: GCA_025175895.1. Classification (NCBI taxonomy): domain Eukaryota; kingdom Viridiplantae; phylum Streptophyta; class Magnoliopsida; order Zingiberales; family Zingiberaceae; genus Wurfbainia; species Wurfbainia villosa. The sequence continues at coordinate 58,286,432 of CM045986.1, read as the reverse complement.
ACCATCAGTCGACTGCCGCCGAAGCCAATAGCTTCTGAACAAGCAGATCCACGGAGATACGTAGCCGCAATTTCCAACGGCAAAGTGATCAGTCGACTGATCCCTCCATCAGTCGACTGATGGAGTGATCAGTCGAGTGATCGTAGGCCGCAGTCGAGTGTGACTCCACTCTGTGCTCGTATTTGCATTGATCGATCCGCCCGCTGTTGGCGATCGATTGCAACACCGATCATTGGGCGCGGCGATCGGTGATGGTCGAGTTTCACCGACTCGGTCGAACACGACGGTCGGTGATACATCGTATCAGTCGACTGATACTCATCAAGTATGAGTAATTCACACTTGATTTTATACCCTAGACCTAGACTGTAAAATACGAAAAAAAAAAATTTATATGGATTAAACCCTGTAATTAATTGGGATTAATTAAGGGATAAATTGGGCTGAAATTGGGCTTGAATTGGGATTGGATTTGACTTGGGTTAGACTTGACCAGGGCAGGCTCAACCAAACGGAACGACTCTTATAAACCCGATCGCGATCTTCCCTCTCGCGATCCCAACCTCTTCTCGCCGCAAACTTTCCTTCTCCTCTTCGTCAAAATCCCGATCGCCGCCCCATCCACGGCCAGCCTCTGCCCGGCGCCGGAAGCTTCCCTCTTCCACTGGCCACCATCGCCGGCCTCGTTGTCACAGTGAGTTGACCTTCTGCCACCCCGACGTTTTTTTCTCCACCGCGCGACACCACTGTTTTCGATCTCCTTGTCGCCGAAGCCTCTCCCTTTCGATCTCGGCAACAACAAGCTCTTCCGGCTTGCCTCGGCGTAAGGGATGACCTCCGCGGCCACCGAGCTAGCTCGATCGGCCACCTACCGCAGTGGGTCACCTTGTTGATGTGAGCAGAGCACCGGCTATGAGCAGGATTGCCGTCGTTTCTTCTCTCAGCAGATCGATGTGAGCCAACGCTGTCGGAGCTCTCCGTCGCCGCTCATGCTAGGGATCTTCACCTGCAACTGCCACGAGCTGGAGTTGCTTCCCACCTTGTGTCATTACGGTAAGCTTGACCTTGCTCCCTTACCGTTTCCATGTTCTGATCTACCAATTCAAATGATAGTGAGTGTGGATGATCCTTGTGGCAGGGTGTTCCATCTTCCGCCATGTAGCTCGATCACCATAGTCGTCAATCTGTGCAGTGTGTTCTATCAGCAACCTTTTGGCACATTCACAACTCAAATCTTTGGGTCGTTCGATGATTTAGTGATAGTGGTGAGTTCGATTTTGGGTATGTTGTCGATCTTCGAGTTGAGTTCTGTTCTCTTGTTTTTATGGCGATTCCAGATTCAGATCGCCAGGGCTTAGATTGATGGGTTTGAGATAAATCTGAATGCAGTGTATAGCATTTGGGGATTTACTTCCAGTGCATCATTACTGCTCTGATTGGAGTCTTCGGAGTAGGTTAAAGAGAAGGGAAGAATATGAATTTGGTAAGCAGTGCAAGGTAAGCTTGGATTGGTGTGATTGCGATATTTGTGTCTTATGTAGCTCCTGGATCGCGATGTTATTGGTTGAATCGCAGGTTCCTTTGGATGAACTAGCTGGGAGAGATTAAAGCAACATGAGGTAAGTATAGATCTAAGTGATATGGATGCTTACTATATCTGTAGTTGATGTTATAGTTGATTGTTAGTTGATCGAGATACAAGGATGATGTAGGATTTGATTCGATCAATTAGATATCTGATGGTACTTAATTGTATCCTATTGTATAGGACGTTGATATGTGACGGAGTCTCGGATGTGAAGGTGGACAATGTGGTCTGCCTATCAGGTGGGTAATATCTACCTGGTCCGGTAGTTTTGATCAAATTCTAGTGCATGATCTTGGATTTATGTTTATACCTGTTTACCTTAAATCCACTCTTATTTAATCGTATGCTTGTACTGCCTTTGATTTTTGAGATATATACTCTGTTACTCATTGATTATCTAGCACGGATAGGAACTATAAACCCTATTATGTATTAGCTGATAGATGTTCAGTAAGTACATGTGGTTAGGGTTATCTTTGTGACTTCAGATTGGATTATTGTGTTACATCACTGGGGTTAGGTGATGGTTTGGATTATGGAGTCGATTGTTATATCATATCCGTATTAGTGGTGCATTTATGATAGATCTAGTTGTCTGTGTATAGATAAGTGTATGGTTGTCAGTATGTGACCATGGACTAGAGGTCCTAGTGTGATGGTATATCCATTATGGATTGTGTGCCTGAATATGGTTATATGGACGGTTGATGGTATCTCGCTACTGACTAGAGGTTTTAGCATGGTTGACTGTCAGGTGTGTATGACTCTGTGTGATAGAGAGAGTCTTATGGATTATAGTCCTTGCATGGTTGACTTTTGGTTGACTAGGTCTCCCCATGAGTTAGGGAGTGTTGCGAGGATTTGTGTGTGAGCTATGCATCATTACATTTCATGCATGCTGACGACTGGGTTTGCCTTGTGGTTGAGACGAGTCGTCAATCATCCTGCCTCCCCGGCCACTCGGGGTAGTGGTTGGAGGGTTGAGGGCAGAGCATTGTTGTGCGTGCCGTTCTCGGCCACTATGGATGGTGGTAGCTAGAGATGCGCACTTGGCCACTGTGCGGAGTGGTAGTTAGCGCACTCACCCACTATAGACAGTGGTCGTGTGATGTGCAGTTGTCCTGGGTGCGGTGCTTGTCTACTCATGGGTAGGGACGGAGCAGCTAGCAGCAGGGACCCCCCGTGTGGGTAGCATATAGCTCTATGGCGGGCTAGCTACTGTTTCATACTACCCAACTTGGTCACTCAAGAGTGGTGGCGGCTGGAGTCGGGATAGTTGTCATGTCGTGCCACCTAGGCCACACTGGGGTCGTGGTAGCGAGTTGGGTGCGCAGACATGACCATGCATATGCATTGCAGATATATATGTATGCATGTATTTGATATATGTTTTACATATGCCTGTGAGATGCTGCATTTGATTGAGCTATGATTGTTGCACATGCTTGTTCATCATGATACATATCATTTGCATTTTATATACTGCTATGTGTTGAGCATGATACATACGTTGATTCAGACTGTTATATGCATTTGATTAGCATCATGTCATTGTGTGGTACGGACCGGATTGTTATTACAGGTGAACATATATTGTTCATATGTTGGAGTATTGGTTAGGTATGGGATTGATTTAGTACGTTATATGAGTTATGTTATTGTAAATCTGTTCAGGATGATCTAGCATGCAATTATTCTGAAGTCGTATGTTGGTACATTACTTTATGTTCAGTTGATTAGTCTAGTATATACACTGAGTATGACTTTACTGTAGTTACTTGTTATTAGAGTTGGATAGAACTGTATGTCTATTGGACTCATGTTGTATACCTGTAGATCTTCACATGTATACTTGTAGATCTATCCTTATATGTTGTTCATGCACTTTCTATATATTACCCCTGAGTTTATACTCACCACCCCTGGACCCTGGGCTTCCTGTCGCCCAGATAATAGGTAGAAGATTTCTTGGACGTTCGGAGCTCCGCCAGCTGATCCCATCTCACACCGGACGAATGGATATATTTTCCGTGTTGTTGTATCCTTACGGATTGTTGGTTTGGGTTTTTCCCTGTATTGTTTCCGTATTTGTGATATACGGACATATTGTATGTATTTGGTCTTTGATTCGATTTCTGTTATGATTCTTGTCGTGCCAAGTCACTCCGGAGTGCACAGTTGGTCTTTATATCTTGTTGATCTGTTTGTATTGTTTCCGCTGTGTTTAGTATGTTTGATATGTTGATATCTGTGTATATCATATTGTTGTTGTGGGCCTACGGGCCTTGTATTAACCCGATATGTTGCCACGTACAGGGGAGATGCCGTCCGTTTGCTTTTTGGCATGGCATACTCCCGGGGCGTGACATAGACTCAACCTTCTAGCTCCTCATTAAGCCTTGCGCCTCCAGGATCCCTCCGAGTCCGCGACTTGTTCATCCTTTGCGCTTTGCTTCCAAGAGCTTCTTTCGGTTTCGTCATGTCTTGGGTTGCCAAATGCTTGGACTTTATGCTGCCAAGACTACCAGCTTGGACTTATGCTGCCAAGACTTCACTTTGGACTTCTTTTGCCAAGGTTCACTTGGACTTTACGCTGCCAAGACTACAAGCTTGGTCTTACGCTGCCAAGTCCATCCCTTGGACTTCCCTTGCCAAGATCATACTTGGTCTTCCTTTGCCAAGGTTCACTTGGACTTTACGCTGCCAAGACTATAAGCTTGGTCTTATGCTGCCAAGTCCGTCCCTTGGACTTTCCTTGCCAAGATCATACTTGAACTTCTCTTTTACCAAGTCTTCATCCTTGGATTTCCCTGTCACTTAAACATATTCGCAATTAGATCACAAAGCATTGCCTAACTTAGATGATTTATCCAAACATCAAAACATATAAATGCTTGGGGCATTGTTGCACCAACAATCTTCCCCTTTTTTATGTTTGGCAATCATTTAAGTTAGGTCTTTTAAAGATACACACATAATCATAATTTCAATGTGAAATTCTAACTTAACCATTCCTTCTCCCCCTTTGACATACATCAAAAAGAGAAGGTCTCATAAATGAAAGAATTAAAGGTGTTGGATCTTGGACTAAGTTATAAGATTGATATTAAGCTCCCCCTTAATCCAAGATATGCTTCGTGATGTGTAAATAATATTTGAGGCAAAGCATAACAAAAATTCAAAAATTAAGTCCTAACTTTTCACCAACAATAAAAGTTTAGGGATGAAAAGATATATTTTATGAAACTCCCCCTAAAATATTGCATAAAATAGTCCTAAAAATTTGTTTATGCTCAATATTATCCTGCTATAGTTTTAGGGCATCAAAGATACACTAAATATCAGAAAATAGAGCTAATTATCAGAAAACACAGTGTATCAGTCTACTGGTTTACGAACGATCGCTACGCTGAAATTGAAATTTGACCTTTTATTTAACCAAATGCGTTAGAAATTCTAGAAACCTCGAAAAATCATGAAATTTTGTGAACACATCTCTGAGATCATACTTTATTAAGGAAAAATAGCTTGAAAAATATATGTTTCCCAGATTTCAATATTGATACAAACTTGGAAACTAACAAAAGGTTCTAAAAATTTACAAACTTTGTACCACTTTTGTGTTCCACTTGAAAACTATTTTTCAAAATATGATGAACATAGTTTAAAATATATATGATTTGGAATTTCTAACCATGTTCTTAGAGCTATGTATTCATTACTTGAATACAAGCCTTCCCAATGATTGGTCCATGAGGTATTCATGTCTCTAGGTGTGTCATTGGCTCATAGTAATGCATCATAACAAGCATGATGAGCCAAGTACACCTTCCCTATCATCTCACATGTTCCTAAGTGTCCCAATACAAAAATCAAGGTTTCTTAAGGCTTTTGTGAGATGCATCAAGGTATAAGGCTAACATATGACTATGGGATCATGCAAACCTAGACTTTTACTCTACAAAGCACATACCAAGCTCTCTCCTTAATAATGAAAATTCAGTTTCGGGAAGAGCTTTGGTGAAGATATCGGCAAGGTTAGACTTAGATTCTACATAATTAAATTCAATGTCACCTCTTGCCACATGATCTCTTATGAAGTGATGTTTCACTTCAATGTGCTTGGTCCTAGAGTGATGTACCAGATTTTTAGTCAAGTTGATGGTACTCACATTGTCACAATAAACTTTAATGTTAGAGTAGTGTAGCTCATAGTCCTCAAGAGTATGTCTCATCCAAAGTAATTGAGCTACACAACCACCCATAGCCACATATTCGGCTTCGGTGGTTGATAAAGCAACACAATGTTGCTTCCTACTACTCCAACTAACTAGGGAGGACCCAAGAAATTGACATCCACCACTAGTACTCTTCCTATCCAATTTGCAACCGGCATAATCGAAATCAGTATAACCAAGCAACTCAAAGGACCTAGTCCTAGGATACCAAAGTCCTACATTTAGGGTGCCTTTAATATATCTTAAAATTCTCTTAACGGCTTCTAAATGTGATTCTTTGGCACAAGATTGGTATCTTGCACAAATACCTACCGCAAATAAGATATCGGGTCTACTAGCGGTTAGATATAGTAGGCTACCAATCATACTCCTATAAAGTTTAAGATCAATTGATTTACCATCATGATCACTATCTATTCTAGTGCTAGTGGCCATAGGAGTGGTTACAATTTTGGCATTTTCCAAACCAAATTTCTTGATCATTTCATTTGCATATTTGGTTTGATAAATATGAATACCTTCATTGGTTTGTTTGACTTGTAAACCTAGGGAAAAGTTGAGCTCTCCAACTAAACTCATTTCAAATTCATTTTCCATATTTTTTTATAAAGTCTTGAAGAAGATCATCATTTGTTGACCCAAAAATAATGTCATCAACATATATTTGGGCTATAAAGATATCCTTTAATGTTGACTTTATAAACAAGGTTTGATCTACTTGGCCTCTCCTAAAATCCTTAGAAATTAAGAAAGATGACAATCTTTCATACCATGCCCGGGGAGCTTTTTTTAACCCATATAATGCTTTCCTAAGCTTATATACATGGTTTGGATAATCTATGTTCTCAAATCCGGGTGGTTGCTCTACATATACTTCCTCCTTAATATAACCATTTAAGAATGCCAATTTAACATCCATTTGGTAAAGTTTAAATCGCATATAGGAAGCATTCCCTAAGAGAATTCTAATAGATTCTAACCTAGCAACCGGGGCATAAGTCTCATCATAGTCAAGCCCCTCAACTTGATTGAATCCCCTAGCAACCAACCTAGCCTTATTTCTAGTGATATTTCCTTGGTCATCTAGCTTATTCCTAAAGACCCATCTTGTAGTAATTATGGTGCTATCATTGGGTCTAGGTACTAACTCCCATACTTGACTCCTTTACAATTGAGCCAATTCATCTTGCATTGCCAAGATCCAATCCGGATCATGTAATGCATCATTGATCGATTTGGGCTCAATTTGTAAAATAAGAGCAACTTGACTAGTAGGAGGTCTATGAAATGACCTAGTTCTTACTCCTTGAGATATATCTCCTACTACTTGGTCAAGTGGATGATCTTGATGAATTCTTAGGGTTCTAGAAGGGGTTTCAAATTGATCATTGTTATCTTCCACCCTTCTTTCATCATCGGAATCTCCTCTTCCTCCCCCTTTATCATTACCCCTTATGGTTAAATTTTGAAGTTTTTGGGTAATGTCTTGATTATTGTCATTAATATCCTTATCAATGGAGGACTTTCTAGGGTAGGTACTAGTGGTTTCATCAAATTGAACATTGGAGGACTCCTCAATCCCTTGGGTTCTCTTATTGTAGACTCTATATCCTCTATTTGTGGATGAGTATCCAACTAGGATTCCCTCATCCGCTTTGGATTCAAATTTTCCTAAGTTATCTTTGGTGTTTAAAATATAAACTTTACATCCAAAGACTTTGAAATAATGAATTGTGGGAATAGTCCCATTCCATAATTCAAATGGTGTCTTTCCTAAAAACCTATGAATTTGAACCCTATTTTGGATATAGCAAGCGGTATTAATCGCTTCCACCCACAAGTAGCTAGGTAGAGAATATGCATTAAGCATAGTCCTAGCCGCCTCTTGTAGGGCACGATTTCTCCTTTCCACCACCCCATTTTGTTGGGGTGTTCTAGGACAAGAGAACTCATGCTTGTACCCTTGCTCTAAACAAAATTGTGAAAATTTTGAATTCTCAAATTCACCACCATGATCACTACGGATCCGGTTGATTTTGAGACTCTTTTCATTTTCAATCCTTTTACTAAATCCTATGATTATTTCTAAGGTATCATCCTTATGTTTCATAAAGTAGACCCAAGTATACCTAGAAAAATCATCTACTATAACTAAACAATATTTGCTACCATTTAAAGAAGGAGTACTATGACAATCAAATAAGTCAAGATGCAATAGTTCTAATGGTAAGGAAGTATTAGTTAAGGTTTTACTTTTGTGTGATGCTTTTGTTTGTTTTCCTTCTTGGCATGCATCACACATTTTGTTCTTGACATACTTGATCTTTGGTAGCCCTTTGACCAATTCCATCTTGGCTACCTTGGCTACCTTGGCTATGTTTTTCATGTTGATGTGCCCCAATCTCCTATGCCATAGCCAACTTTCTTCTTCTTTCGCAACAAGACACTTAGTGGAAATGTTAGAAGCATATGAAAGATCAACATAATAGATATTTGATTTCCTATATCCAACTAACATACAATCATTTAATTCCTTGTGTCTAATCATGCATTTAGAGGATTCAAAAGAAACATGATAGTTTGCATCACAAAGTTGACTAACACATAATAAATTAAATTTCATATTTTCAACTAGTAAAACTTTGTGAATGACAATTTTGGGGGATACCTCAATTGTACCTCTGCCTAATATCTTGAGTTTTCTACTATTTCCAAAAGACACCTCTCCCTTCTTCACATACTTAATTGTTGAGAACTTGCTCACATCCCCGGTCATGTATGTTGAACAACCACTATCCACGATCCACATACTTTGCTCTCCTACCTAAATCACATGATAAACACAAGCTTTTGGTATCCAAACATTTGGACCGGTAACATTAAGTAAAAACTTCTTAGGTACCCATGCTTTCTTAACCTTACCCTTAATGGTTGCTTTTCTATTTATTAATGAGATATAAGCAACTTCTTTTTCTTTTGGCTTGTATCCTACACCGACCTTGTTGTAAACGGCTCTTTGTCGACTAAGGATCATGTCAAGATATTTTGAGCCATTTGTAAATTTCTCTAGACATGCCTTTAACTCACTAACCTCATCCTTAAGTTTGTCATTCTCTTCCTTAAGTATGCAAGAGTCAACATGTGAAGGTTTTTCATTCCTAATGGCTTTTAGTTCTACCATCATGCTTTTAACCTTAGATTTAGACTTATCTAGAGCCTCTTTAAGATAATCAATTGATTTATAAAGAAGCTTAAATTTGGGAGAGTTCATTACCTCATCGTCACTAGATGACGATTCATCACTTGAGGAGTCTTCTTCTTGGCTTGATGTACTGGAGTCATCTCCTAGGGCCATGAGTGTCACATGGCGTGTGATGTGGTAAAGTTCATCATCGGAGGAGGAATCTTCAACATTTGGTGTGTCCCATGTGGTTTGAGCCATCATGAGCTCCTTCTTCTTCTTATCCTTCTTTTCCTTCTTTTTCTTTTCGTTTTCTTCCTTCTTCTTTAGCTCCGGGCAATTTGGCTTTATGTGCCCCTTCTTATTGCAAGCATGGTAAATCACATTATTATTAAAATTTGAATTACCACTAATTTTACCTCGTGAAGAATGGGACCCCTTCCTTGCTTCTCTATTCTTGAACTCTGATTTTCTATAGAGTTTCTTGACAAAGTTGGCCATCTCGCTAGACGAGTCTCCATCACTACTTGAGTCATGCTCCGATTCGGATGATGATGACACTTCTTTCCTTTCTTTCTTCTTCTTTTCCTTCTTTTCAACAAATAGAGCTAAACCCTTTTCCTTAGAAGACATGTTAGTTTGCTCATGCAATTCAAACTCACAAAATAATTCATCAATTTTAATTTGAGAAAGATCCCTAGTTACTTTAATAGCATCAACTATAGAAGTCCATAGAGAATTTCTACGAAATTCTTGAAGTATGTATCTTACCAAATCCCGGTTGTCAACTCGCTCACCTATGTTATGGAGTCCATTCACAATCTCCTTGAACCTTCCATGCATTTGGCTTACGGTTTCATGCATCTTCATTTGGAAGGCTTGAAGTTGTCCAATTAGCAAGTCCTTCTTGGCCCTCTTTGACTCCTTGGATCCTTCATTTAGCTCAATGAGCTTTTCCCATAACTCCTTGGCGGATTCGAAAGGCCCCACCTTGTTGAGTTGCTCCATTGTAATGCCACATTGGATGGTGAGTACCGCTTTTGCATTTGATTCGAACCGCCTATTCATTTCCCTTGTCCAATCCTTGCTTGGAATAGGGTCTCCATGTTCATCCACCGGTTCTTCAAAGTCATCTACAATTCTATGCCAAATTTCAATATTACTCATTAGATAATATTTCATCCTACCTTTCCAATACGCAAAATGACTCCCATCGAAGAGCGGTGGCTTGGCGGTGCTATATCCCTCTTGAAGAGCCATTGATGCCTTGGTTGATGGCTAAATCTTCCAAGCTATCCGGGCTCTGATACCACTTGTTAGGATCTTTGTAATGGCTAGAGGGGGGTGATTAGCCTTTCTTCGTTTCAACAAAATACGTTAGCAGAAGCAATACAAATACAAATGTAAATAAGAATACGAAACAAGAAAACAATGCTAACACCCGATGTACGTGGTTCGGAGATGACGCTCCTACTCCACGGTAATCCGTAAGGTGGATTAACCCTAGCCAAGCTTCACTAAATCTCCTTTGGATGAACCAAGGTGGAGAAACCTTGTTTTACAATGCACTCCTCTTCTTTACAATGATGGAAGATTAAGACTCTAGAAGAGGAGGTTTAGAATCACAAAAATACTTAGAGAAAGCTTGGTGAGCACAAGAGTATAGTTAGGAATGAGAGCACTAGCTTCACCAAGCTCCCCAAGGCCCATTCTTATAGAAGAAGGGATGTTTTTCCTGTTGGGCTTTGATCAGTCGACTGATGATCACCATCAGTCGACTGCCGCCGAAGCCAACGGCTTCTGAACAAGAAGATCCACGGAGATACGTAGCCGTAATTTCCGACGGCCAAGTGATCAGTCGAATGATCTCTCCATTAGTTGACTGATGGAGTGATCAGTCGAGTGATCGTAGGCCGCAGTCGAGTGTGACTCCACTCTGTGCTCGTATTTGCATTGATCAGTTGACTTGCTTGGCGATCGATTGCAACACCGACCATCGCCCGCGCCGATCGATCGTCGTGGGTTTCACCGACTCGCCAAGACGACCGATCGTGATACATCATATCAGTCGACTGATACTCATCAAGTATGAGTAATTCACACTTGATTTTATACTCTAGGCCTAGACTCAACCTTCTAGTTCCTCATTAAGCCTTGCGCCTCCAGGATCCCTCCGAGTCCGCGACTTGTTCATCCTTTGCGCTTTGCTTCCAAGAGCTTCCTTCGGTTTTGTCATGTCTTGGGTTGCCAAATGCTTGGACTTTATGCTGCCAAGACTACAAGCTTGGACTTATGCTGCCAAGACTTCACTTTGGACTTCTTTTGCCAAGGTTCACTTGGACTTTACGCTGCCAAGACTACAAGCTTGGTCTTACGCTGCCAAGTCCATCCCTTGGACTTCCCTTGCCAAGATCATACTTGGTCTTCCTTTGCCAAGGTTCACTTGGACTTTACGCTGCCAAGACTACAAGCTTGGTCTTATGCTGCCAAGTCCGTCCCTTGAACTTTCCTTGCCAAGATCATACTTGGACTTCTCTTTTACCAAGTCTTCATCCTTGGATTTCCCTGTCACTTAAACATATTCGCAATTAGATTACAAAGCATTGCCGAACCTAGATGATTTATCCAAACATCAAAACATATAAATGCTTGGGGCATTGTTGCACCAACAAATATCTGAGGTCCGATTCAATTATGTAGTCAGCAATGAATCGAATCACCTCTAAGTCAGTCCTGCTCAATACACACAAAGTGCTCTAGTGTGATTCTATGGTCAAGACAAACCAATACCAAATCACACTACAACCATACCAATGGTTTATCCAAAGCCATCTCGGTTGTGAACTTGTACTTATACTTTACAAGGAGCCGATAACATGATCTCCCGTGTGACACTACACACCATGTTATCTACAATGTAATGTATTAGACAATATGCATAATCGCAAATATGCAAACAATGATCATGTGATTCTTATTTCAAAATAAAGATGTTTATACAAAAGATAGAGTTTTCAGTATACATCCCAACACGCCTAGATTTGTCCCCCTATAGAGAACTCGACCTCACCTCTTTACTCGAGGCTTACCTGCTGGCTACCTTGCTGGACTTACCATAATTGACATCTGATCTGACCCATCAGGACTTCCGCCAGCTGTCCAGTCTCTTTGACCCAGTTGGACTTCATGCTGGTTGTCCGGTCTCCTAACCCAACCGGTCTTCATGCCATATGTCTGGTCTCCTGACCCAACCAGTCTTTATGCCATATGTCTGGTCTTTTGACCCATTTGGACTTCTTGCCTAGTGTCGGGTCCTCTTGATCTGCTAAGTCTTCTACCTAGTATTCGGTCAACATGACCTACTAGGACTTTCCATGCTTTGTCTAGTATCCAGTCTGCCTGACCAACTAGGACTTCATGTTAAGCCTGTACACTTAACATATATATCAAATCACATGTAATTCCTAACTTTAATTATGGTTCATACATCAAAACTAAGAAGTGATGCTCTCTGCACCAACAATCTCCCCCTTTTTGATGTATGACAATACATCAGTTAAAGTTAGGATAATAGTTTTGCAATATTAAAGTTCAACATATGTTAACAAAAACACTAAGCTAAAAATGTATAACATGAAATGCTCATATGCATGAAATGCTTTCTTTCTTTAAATTTCTCTAACTTTAAACTCTCTTTCTCTCCCCCCTTTTGACATACATCAAAACCACCATATGCCATAATATTATAGATGAGTTTAAATGTTTTCAACCACAAGAACTCAAATTGTTAAAGTTACAAAACATATTTGTTAGTAATATATGAGAGATGTCCTAAGGTAATCGCCTTATGTTTGAACCATTTATATGATAAATGAAGATTCACTATTTGAGTATACATGTTTTAATGTATTTGATTAGATCTTAAACTCATTTACTGAACGTCCACGATACGATTCACAGCATGAGAGAATTTATAATTAGATCACAACTAGTGAGTATCCCTACATGTGTAATTGTGACCTATCAAAATTATCCCTAGTCGATGAATTGATGGATTTGGACACCATCAATTCTGTCGAGACTAGCACGAGGTATACTCCTTGGTGTATCCAAGTAGCTGATTCTCACTGGCTGGTGACATTGTAATGTCCTGAGTTAATCGTGGATGCTAGTTATGGTAACTAGTTCATTGGAGTAACTAGCTGTAAAACTTCATATGGTTCTCTGCATATATAGATATGTCAATGAATATTTTACTGCAGCTTAAGTGCGATGTTCCTTTGACTTACGGTATTCAAGTCATCTTGGTCATGAACACTTATGCTTTGACATCTTAAGCAAACATCTATGAGGAGATGTGAACCCGGAATGATTGGGAATAAGTCGAAGTGATCGAAGGTGTTTGAATAGCCTATAAAGGATTCACCACTCCTTGTGAGGAGATGTATACCCATGGCCTCTCGTCGAATTGTTACTAAAGTCTTTGGCCAAAGCATTACATGTTTAGAGTAAGGTACTCTTGGATACATGTGTAGTAACTAAAATCCGTAGGACGAGGAAATGATACTTGGGCTAGGTGTGACGTAGTCAACCTAGTGGGGACTGACACTATAGACCATGTCCTGAACCAAGTGGGTATAAGATGAGTGAAAGGAATGGGGCACAATTCATTATTGCTGCTGAAGGGTTACAGTTATAGTTCTAGATCAATCGTTGATCTTTCGGTTAATTGGGCATCATGATGTAGTACTAGGTGCCACTCATGATCGTTCTATAATTAATGGTTAATTATAGTTGACCAACATAAACTGAGAACCTATTTGGTCACACACACAACGAGCATAATCTGAAGGATTTAAAACGAGCTTGAGAATGAGATTCTCATACCGAGAGAAACTATGTTTGGTTGGACCAAACAAAGATCGAGCATGAAATCGTTTCAGTCGCAATGGAAGCGTTGATTGGCCTTCTCTTATGAAGACATGATGGATGAACCAAATTGGTTTGGTTCTAATCCAATAGTGAAGAATAAACCAAAGGGGTTTGGTTTGTTTTAAACGAATGAACCAAAAGTTGGTTCGGTTCGTTTTAACTTAAAGTAGACCAACTCGGTTTGGTTTATTTTAACTTAAGTTAATGGAGTGGGTTAATGGGTTTTTGGTTATGAACCAATAACCGTTAGGAGAATATATTCTCTATAAAAATAAGGCTTAAGGGTTTTTCGTGGAGAACTTTTGGTTGTTGGAAAAACCTAGCCGCCCAACCCCTCTCCCTCCCTTCTTCTTGCCGCCGCCCAACCTTGTTGCCGCCCAACTTTTGTGGCACCGTCCTAGCTGCTACCGGCGTCCAAGCTGCTGCCGGCCTTCCTCCGGCGACTCACCTTGGTTCCGGCGACCAAGGGTTGGTCGGCCATCCTCTTTGGCCGGCGCAACATCCTCCACCAAGCTGTCCAGTTTTTTGGACAGCTTGTTTCCTTACATGTCGGAGCATCGTTTGGATGACGTTTTGAGCTCCGACAGTGGCTACTTTACTGGGGATTCGATCTCCAGTAATCCTCATAGGTGGAGGACGAAGGATTCGTCAAACGATTGACGAATACCTCTCCGGAGAAGCGAGTTATTGGGACTCGATTTCTAATCCGAATTTTGATTCGGATTGTGATCTTCTCTCGATCACATCGTCTTCGATACGAGGCTAGTGACTCCTACGAAGACGAGGCTCGTAGCTTTGTGAAGCCATCCCGATGATACTCGGCATGGATACGGATAGAGGCGATTCTAGCGAGAGTCGCTCCGGTTGATGTCATTCCCGCTGCACGTGATACGTCAGGTATAACTAGAGTAATTTCCTTTATTGCAAAATTTGAAATTGCGATTATATCTACACATGTTGTACTATGTATACGTGTGATGTGTGTATTGTAATAAATTAGATTTATTATTTTTAATTCTTCTGCTATGCACATGTTTACGAAACATGTTTGAATACACACTCGCCGCGGTGCCGAAAATCCAACATTGGTATCAGAGCCCAGGTTGTGTTTTGACATAATCGTAAAATTGTTTTGTGATAGTCGTAATTGTATTTATGAAAATTTTCTACTTTTGGAAGTTTAGAAGTATTTTTGGAAATTTTCTAATTTTGGAAAGTCTAGAAGTATTTATGAAATCTTTTACTTTTGGAAAGTTAGAAGTATTTATAGAAATTAACACTTTCCGTAAATAAAATATTTGATTAGATTTGGAAATTTTTTTCTAATTTAATTATGATTTGATTTGGTAAATCAAATCTAAAATATATTTGATTTCCATAAATAGCTTTGACAATTTAGGAAATTTATTTCCTAAATTAAATTTGACTTTCTTTAATTGAGACCTTCCATAAATAAAATATGTGATTAGATTTGGAAATTTCTTTCCTAATTTAATCATGATTTTATTTTGGGAATCAAATCTTAAACATATTTTATTTCCATAATTAGTTATGACATATAAGGAAATTAAGTACATGCCATAATTGTATGCCATGTAATTGCATTAGATGCATATCATTATGTCATGCGTGTCGTGATATGTAGATGTGTGCCATGTATGTTATGTCATGTAGATAATAATTATTTGCATGCAAAGAGGATGATACTTTAAAACCCTTATACAATATTAAAGCCTACACCTTCCATTAATATGATTAGAACCAGAGTTCTGTTTCTTGTTTGGGTTGTTGGACTCACTCCAAGCCCGGCTTGAACCTGAACATGTTCAAATCATTGGAATAGTTTAACTCTAATATGGTAAGAGTCAGAGGTCAATCGTTAGTTTGGGTTGTTGGACTCACTCCAAGCCTGGCTAATTGGTTGAATGTGCTCTAACCATATTAAAATTGTTTCACGATTAATGGGTCAACTCTATCTTGGAGCATCGATTTGTTAGACTCACTCCAAGGTCGATGTGAAGAGAGGTGAAGTTGGGTGCTATGCATATGATGCATACTTGTTAATGTGTTAACAACCCAATGTATGTGTAAACATTCAATTAGTTGATAGCACATTGTGATAGTTACATATACGTGATATGTAATCGGTATACTTGATACCCACCATCATAGCTAAGAATGACTTGTTGGACTCACTCCAAGGTTGTTCTTATCTATATTGGATATCAGCCCATTCGGAGATTGACCTACGATCTCCCGAATTGATTTTGAGGGTTTTTGAATTTGAAAAATGAATGGAATTTTGTAAATGTATGTGGATGCATTTTAAATCATCTTTCTCATATTTGCTCGTTTTGTATTTCTAGGTTAATCGCTTGATCACGATATCTTTGAATTTGCGCTCTATTTTGAATTCGAATAAATTGACTGGGCCGATCTTCCTGGACTGGCTTAGGAACTTGAGAATTGTTCTCAAGGAGGAAAAGCTTGAGTATGTCCTCGAAGCATCTCTTCCCGCCCATCCTAGTGATGATGCAACACCGGACCAATTGTTGGCCCATCAGAAACATGTGAGTGATTCTGAGCAAGTGAATTGCATCATGCTAGCCGCAATGGTACTCGAGCTACGGAAGTAGCAAGAGCATATGGATGCTCATACCATAGTCCTTCATCTTTATGAGTTGTTTGATGAGCAAGTGAGATTTGAAAGGTTCGAAGTCTCCAAGATCCTCTTCACCTCTGAGATGCAAGAAGGTTCATCTGTGGTACTGCTCAACATGCTAAAGACTGTGGAGCCTTCTGAGAAGCATGAGCAGGGGACGGTGCTGTTAGTTGATTCCTCGAAGAAAGGTTTGTGGGCAATGTGCTATTCCTCGGATGCTCATCGGCTCCCATGTCCCCGGATTAAAATTTTCACTAATGAAAACTAATCCGGATGGGATGAGTTTCCTAAGCACAACCAATTCATCATCGTGCTAATGACTCGAGCAATTGCTTGAACAAACTTGTTGTTCAAGCAATAAACTCTTCTAGTCGATTAGCCGCGGAAGAGACGACGGACGGATTGCCGATTTTATGTTTTTGTTTTCGGGGTCCATGATTATACAAATACATACAAATGTAAACTAGTATAATCAACACATACTAACATAAAGAACATAAGCTATCATAACAATAAGAACATGCAAAGATCAATAATAAAAGTTGTAAAACTTTTATACCTCTCGATCTTCTATCGTATGTCCTAACCTCCTTGTAGACTTCGTGTGGGCGAAGATCCTCCACAAGTTGAAGCTTCCTAGATCTTCTTCAATCCAAAGAAAGAAGAACTCTCTTTCCCTTCTTGCTTGAGCCAACCACCAATCCTCAAAGGATTGATGACGCCGGCCCCAAGAATAGAGAGAACAAAATGGAAACAACCAAGGAACCGAACTAGGGACAAACCCTAGCTCCTAGTGCCGCCGGCCAAGATGGAGTGAAGAGGAGAAAGGGAATATGTTGGGCGCCGGCCAAGGTGGAGGGAATAGAGGAAGGAATCGGCCACACCCTAGGAAGAAGAAGAACTCCTCTCCTATAGTTGCCGCCCACCTTCTTGCAAGCCCTAGCCGCCCAACCATAAGAGCCAAACCCTAATCTAATTAGGGTTTCTTCCTTATGGTTTCTTGCCGCCCAACCAAGGTGGAGGGAAGAGATCTAGGAGCCGACCACCTTATAGGAAGAAGAAGAGATCTTCCACAAGTTGCCGCCCACTCTTCCTTCCAAACCTTGCCGCCCAACCAAAGAGCCAAACCCTAATCCAATTAGGGTTTCCTCCTTAGGGTTTCTTGCCGCCCAAGCAATGAGAGGCTAAACCCTAATTTCCATCATCCAAATCTTTCAACCAAATCCTTTTTTTTTTGCCGCCCAACCCATTCTCCCATATATATAGAGTTAGGTTTAGGCCTTGGTTTAATCTCCACCGTCGGTTCTAAGGTTTTAATCTCAACCGTCGGATCTAGAGATTTAATCTCAACCGTCGATTCTAGGGTTTTAATCCCAACCGTCGGATCTAGAGATTTAATTTCCATCGTCGGTTCTAGGGATTTAATCCCAACCGTCGAATCTAGAGATTTAATCTCAACCGTCGATTCTAGAGATTTAATCTCAACCGTCGGTTCTAGAGATTTAATCTCAACTGTCGGATCTAGAGATTTAATCTCAACCGTCGGATCTAGAGATTTGTTTTCCATCATTTGATCTAGACTTAATGAGGTTTATATTAGGCTACGATAGGGACCATGAGGAGGAGTTGGATCTTGGCCACCCGATGGATCGGAACCACACAAACTTGATCCATCAATGATGTTCCATTCCACTAGAGGATCATCATTGAATTACCTCACCAACCCCCATAAATTAATATGGGCTCCATATATTTATTTGTACATCCATCTCCCCATGTTTAAGATATCGAATGTCCGTCAATTGATTGATTTACTGACCATCAATCAATTAACATCTAACTCCTCGAGTAGTACCACTCAACCTTATCATCATGTTGACTAAGTCAACCTACAGGGTTTACATGATGAACCTTATGAGCTCCTCAAGGGGACATCATCAACCTAATATATAGGACACGGTTTCCTCCTATAATCAACGACACACCATGTAAATAATATCATTTCCCAACTTACCGGGCATATTGATTTAATCCATAGAAATCTCACCCTTTGGTAAATCAAAGAAATAAATACTAAGTACATGTGCCCGTTATTATATCGGGATTAAGAGCATGTACAACATAATATCCGAGGTCCGATTCAATTATGTAGTCAGCAATAAATTGAATCACCTCTATGTCGGTCCTGCTCAATACACCTAAGTGCACTAGTGTAACTCTATGGTCAAGACAAACCAATACCAAGCTACACTACAACCATGCCAATGGTTTGTCAAAAACCATCTTGGTTGTGAGCCTCTACTTATACTCTACAAGGGACTGATAACATGATCTTCTGTGCCACACCCAAGCACCATGTTATCTACAATGTAAAGTATTAGACAATATGCAAATATATAATAAATATAAACTGCAAACAATGATCATGTGATTCTTATTTCAAAATAAATAATGTTCATACAAAAAGAGCTAGGCTTTCAGTATACATCCCAACAATCTCCCACTTATACTAAAAGACTATGCTATCATCATACTACCATACATCTGATTCCCCTTCCCTCCACATGCCTATCAAAGCTCTCGCCAGAAGGGCCTTAGTGAAAGAGTCTACCAGGTCATCCTCTGATGCAATCTAGGCGACAACAACTTCTACCTCCTTTACGATTTCTCGTATAAGATGGTACTTCCGCTCTATGTGTTTACTAGCCTTATGGGCTCGTGGTTCCTTCGAGTTTTCAACTGCACCATTATTATCACAATAAATTGTGATAGTTCTAGGCAAACTAGGAATCACATCCAAGTCCATCAGGAAGTTCTTGAACCACACAGCTTCTTTGGCTGCCTCATAGGTTGCCACATACTCAGCTTCAATGGTGGAGTCCGCCACGCATTTCTGCTGGGCACTCCTCCATACAATGGCTCCACCTCCTAAAGTAAACACAAAACCTGAGGTAGACTCACTGTTATCCCTATCTGATTGGAAGTCACAATCCATGCAACCCACAGGGAGTAATTGGTCTGCCCGGTAAACTAGCATATAATCCATAGTCCTTCTCAGGCACTACAATATATGCTTTACTACAGTCCAATGTCCCTGTCCTGGATTACTCTGATATCTGCTGACCATGACCACGACAAAACAGATATCTGGCCTCGTATAGAGCATCGCATACATGAGGCTTTCTACTGCCGAAGCATAAGGAACCGCCTTCATCTCCTCTATCTCCTTTGATGTTGGGACACATCTCTTTAGATAAAGGTACTCCATGCCAAAAAGGTAGAAAACTTTTCTTGGAGTTCTGCATGCTAAAACGATCAAGATTGTGTCTATGTATGAAGCTTGGGATTAGCACACTAACCTTGATCCCAAGGATGTATCCCACTTTTCCCAAGTCCTTCAAAACTGTTTGGACAACCATACCCTTACGTCTGATAACACTCCGATATTGTCGCCAACTATCAAAATGTCATCTGCGTATAGTACAAGAAATACTACTACGTTTCTGTCACATCTCTTGTATACACAAGACTCATCCGGACTTTGAATAAATCCATAAGTCTGGATTTACCTCATCAAAGCGGATGTTCCAAGACCTCGAAGCTTGCTTCAATCCATAAACGGACCGATTAGGCTTACATACAATATGCTCTTTTCCCTTAGCAATGAATTCCTCTGGTTGCTCCATATAGATGTTTTCCTCAAGACTTCCATTAAGGAAAGCTGTCTTGACATCCATCTGCCACACCTCATAATCCATATGAGCTGCTATGCATAAGAGCTCCCAAACCTGACTTGAATCCATAGATTCAATCTCAGTATTCATTGCACTTTGCCAAGATGTTGTATCTTTATCTTGGATTCCCTCGTCGTATGTCTAGGGATCAGGTTCATGTTTGCTAGGGACCAAATCAAAAGATTCGTCCAAAAACATGAATCTAAAAGGCTGTCTAACAACCCTCCCACTATGACGAGGTATCATCTGTGTATCCTTTGTGACACGCGGTGCAGTGACATGTGGTATATCCTCTTGTACCGGTGGTACTAAAGAAGTGACTTCCCCTTTTAACTCCTCCAGAACAATTTTACTCTTGGGCTTGTGGCTTATCACATAGTCTTCCTCTAGAAATATGGCATTCGTGTTAACGATCACCCTCTGATCTCTAGGACTACAAAACAAGTCAGAATAACTCATCATCGATCTAACCATCTCCATAAGAGTCTCGCTACACCGTTCTACTGGGGTGTGCCAGGTGCAATCAATTGGGATTGAATCCCAACCTCTGATAAGTAGTTCCTAAACTCTCCCAAGAGGTTGTCACCACCATGATCAGATCGTAGTGTCATCCATATCTTGAATAATCGTCTATAAAAGAGACGAAATATACAAGATTACATCTTGCCTAGATAGTCATAGGACCTCACAAATCAGAATGAACCATTTCTAACACATCTTTGGCTCTATACCCCTTGGCCTTAAAAATGCCTCTTGGTCATCTTACCCTCCAAGCAAGATTCGTAGGTTGGGAGGTCCTCCACCACTAATGAACCCAAAGGTCCATCAGCTATCAACCTTTGAATTTTGCTTAGGTTAATGTGACCAAGCCTAAGAAGCCAAAGATATGTTTGGTTCATCTTCGAAGGTTCTTTTCTCTTATTGGAATTAGAAGATGAGTTATTAACTTCAATTTGCATCGTGGAAGGTTTTGGTTCAAATTTCCTTTCAATGTACCTGAATAGATATTCTCCCTATTCCTTTTATAACAACTCTGTCATTAAAAGAAATAGAATATTCATCCATAATAATTTAGAAACTGAAACTAAATTCTTTCTAAATAAAGGTACATAAAGGGAATTTTCCAGAACCAAAGTTTTATTATTCTCAAGAGATAAATAAAACTTCTCCCACTGCAATAGCCGCCACCATCATGGCATTGCCCAAGTAAATGGTAATCTCCCCTTTAGCTAGTCATCGGGTTTCCTGGAACCCTTGCAAAGTGTTGTAGACATGATTAGTGGCTCCCGTATCTACTCACCAGGTGCCGGTAGATATCACCGCTAATCATGTTTCAATGACTAGTCCAAAAGATATACCTTTTTTCTGTTTTGGATTGGGACAGTCCTTCTTTCAATGTGTTAGTTAAAGCCCTAGAACCAATCATGTGATGGTTGAATAGGGAACATTTTGTATCATATTCTATAAAGGCAAAGGATTGGTTATTATATTTACATCTTGCTTGTGCCAGCTAATTTAAATATAATAATGCTCTAGAAAAGTAGGTTCTTATCTACAGCACATCAATTGGCAGAATTGATTATGAGAGGCTGTAGAGAACACTTTCCTAAATGTTCCTAGTCGAGTATTAATATGCAAGGGCAATATTAATACATAAAGACTAGCATGTAGGTCAATTGATGACTTGATCTCACAAGTCATGGATATATGATATCAAGTTGACACATGGGTATATATTGGAGAATATATAATCGAATCAATTCCCATGAGAAAGTTTCATGGATCGCTATATGAGTGTCATAAACTTTCTCATGTGACTATTGGTATGAATAGTCCTTAGACCTGAAGTCACTATGGTTCCCTACATAAGGAGTTATGTACTTTGGTATCACAAACGCCACCCGAATGTGGTGGACCATAAAGGCGACATCGGGTATGTAACAAATTATGCGAGGGATGTGAGTGATGTAGATGGGATCTATCCTTCCATATGACGGAGTGATATCGGTGGCCCCTTTGATTGAGTAGAACTACTAAAATGCATGGCCATGCTCGAATGAGTCAATATGAGATATTGAGCTCATTTGTTTGAGTTAGTTTACTCAGGATCAAGAAACACATAGATTGATCGAGGATGACACGCCTATGCCTCATCGATCAACTGATATCAAGGATAGAAGGACACGGCCATATATTATAGTAGTCACTGGAAAGGTTAGTCGGATCTTGACTTATCTCAGAACTGGGTAGCAATGATGTATTGCTAGATGCCGCCATTGCTTGTGTATCTAAAAGAGTTTAGGTCCACCGCCAACGCTATGAGAGCCTATAGGTCACACACAAAGAGCATGATAATTAGAGGAATTAGAGTATTCTAGCTAGAATAATATGGGAATAAGCTTAAGTACAAAATGGTTTTTGGACTTTAAGCTTAATGAGAATTTTAGCTAATTGATTTAATGAGATTAATTCAATATGTTACCTTATTGATTTAATAAGATTAATTCAATATGATAACATAAGCTTAATTGATTTAATAAGATTAATTCAATATGATAACATAAGCTTAATTGAATTAATAAGATTAATTCAACATGCATGAATGCCACATAAGAATGCCACATAAGCATGCCACATAAGCATGCCACCTAAGCATCCACCTAAGCTAGTTAAGGTGGAAGGAAACAAAATGGTTTTGTCTCCTTAAGTGGCCGGCCAAACAAGGAAGCCAAATCCTTTTTGAGTGTGTCTCAATGCAATGGATTGCATTGAATGTGAAGGAGGTGGAAGGGTTTTTCCAACCCTATAAAAGGCTCCATGGAGTGGCCGGCCATAGTGAGTTTTTGGTGTTGTGGTTGTGAGAAAGCTTGGTGGAAGCTTTGGTTGTGTGGGTTTGTGAGTGTAGGCTAGCAAGAAGAGGAGTCTTCTTCCTTTCTCCTTTTCCCTCTCTTCCTCTCCTTTAGGGACTTCTCTAGCAAGAAGTAAAGGAGAGCTCTTCTAGTTTTCCTTTTGTGAGACAAGAGCGTGCTCGTGTGGATACGTATAGAGGCACTGACACTTGAACGTGCTAAAGATCCAACAAACCGAAAGGAAAAGCGGGATTAACAAGGGCACGCAACAAAGGTAATCCTCTCCTATAAGATAGGTTTGGTTTAGAGAAATTTATTTTATACGAGTTTGCTTTCGCATGGATCACTTGAAGGGATCCTATTTTCGCAAGATATGCCATTTGGCATACGAGATTTCTACAAAGGGTATCGAGCCACTTAAGTAAAGATCGATAAAAATAGGTTTTCTATTTTATATGTGATATAGAAGTAGGATAAATTTTATTATGAGTTGATAATTGCATTAGCAAATTTTCAAACATAATAAAATATCCAATGTCTTTTAAAAGTTAAAATGACATGGTGCATGGTTATGGCCTAGTCCCAAAAAGTTTGTGATTGTGTGTTGTAATTCTTAATACGGCCTCATGTGTCGCTCCTTTCTCCTAATATTCTTGTTGTAAAATTAGTTTTAGACTCAATGTAACTCGAGTATTTCTCCTTTGTAATGTACAAAACAAGGATGGAGGGTCCATTGGAAGATGAGGTTACAAGGAGGAAGTCAATACACAAGACAACCAAAAGGAAGCACTTAGGAGAAGATGCTATCCCTAGGTTGACCAATCAATCTTTCATTGGCTTGAGAAGATTGTAGAAGAAGGGCCATAACCATGACACGTTAGTTTAATATGTATGTGATGCATGTTAGTTTAGCTTGTATGTGATGCATGATTAGTTTAGCTTATATGTGATGTATGCTAATATGTATATGATACATGTTTATTTCTTAATAAGTCTAAACGATATGCCTACCAAAGTTGGTACTCACTACTTCTCGATCATTTGTTATTGGTTTGCCAAAGCAAAGCAATGCATTTTATCTTGAGGGGTGCAGTGGACAATCGTGATGTCCCGCTATCGCCTTGGTTAAGACTTAATTAAGTGTTTTCTTAATTGGTTAAGAAAGTAGAGGCATATATTAGCTTTGAACATAAGTGTTAACATTAGTTTTGTGTGATTTAACATCACCTTTGTCTTAGAAGTGGTCGCTGTTCGATATCCAAGAAGGCCCTCGTGCCTCGCCACACCGAAGTCGGTTTAGAATAAACACTAAACTAATCTAAAACTTAACCAAAGCTATTAAAGAGTTACATCAGATGTAATTGGCAAAGATTGCCTACCTAATTATACTACGCCTTGGGCGCATTAGCCAAAGCTAACTCAAGACGAATTATGATGTGGATCTTTATCCCATATAAATTTGTAGCTAAATAGTAGCTATGAGAATTTAGTGGGAGCCTCATTTAATTAAAGGCCTAATTAAATGATTTAGGTATGATACTTAACTTTGCATTTTAATGTTGTAGATCACCATGTCATCTAACACGACACACCTCAACTCTGCGATCCGGCCCTGAGAAGGACAAGCTCAATGGAGTAAACTTTCGATCGGTATAGGAACTTGAGGATTATCCTCAAGCAAGAACACAAACTATATGTCCTAGAGCAGGCTACCCTGAAATACCCGCCTACTACCACTCGGTCAAAAGGATGCTTATAAGAAGCATCAAGATGACGATTAGATGTGTCATGCCTTATGCTTGCCACCATGAACTCGAGCTTCGTAAGCAACATGAGAACATGGATGCCTATGATATGGTTGAGCATTTGAAACAACTATATCAAGGACAAGCTAGGCACGAGCGCTTTGAAGTGTCTAAGGCTCTTTTTGCATGCAAGATGCAAGAAGGAACACTGAGGAACTCACGACTCAAAATGATTGGGTACGCTGAGAACCTTGAAAGACTAGGTTTTCCATCGAGCCAAGAATTGGCAATCGATGTTATCCGCAATCGCTTTAAGCATACAATCAATTCGGCCATGAATTATAACATGAATGAAATTGATAAACCTTTGCCTCGAGATTCTCAAAGATGTTGAGAATCACAACCAAATCTCAAGAAGAAAGTTAGTAATGTACTAATGGTCAAGAAGGACAAAGGTAAGCGCAAAGGCAAGGGTAAGACCTAAGCCAAAGGCAAGGCCAATTCATCCACTTCAAAGGGTAAAGGTAAAGTACCTAAGGAAGGGGACTGCTTCCATTGCGGTGAGATCGACAATCGAAGCGGGCTCGCAAAGTCTACCTTGAGGAAGTAAAGAACAAGAGAGTGGGACTTCGCCTGGTATACACGTTATAGAAGTTAATCTATCTATTTCTTCTACATGGGTATTAGATACCGGATGTGCATCTCACATTTGTACTAATGTGCAGGGACTGAGAAATAGTAGAATAATGGCAAAGGGTGAAGTGGACCTACGAGTAGGCAATGGCGCAAAAGTTGTCACGAGAGTCAGAGAAACATATTCTTTGTCTTTGCCCACTGGGCTTATCTTAGAACTAGAGGAGTGCTTCTATGTACCCGCATTAACAAAGAACATAATTTCTGTATCTTGTTTAGACAAGAAAAACTTTTCTTTTATAATAAAGGACAAATGTTGTTCCATTTATTTAAATGAAATGTTCTATTGTAATGCACCACTTATGAATGGTCTCTATGTTCTAGATTTAGATAACCCAATTTATAACGTGAATATAAACGGTTCAAATCGAATGATTTGAACTGCATATATCTTCGCATCGCGCCTAGGTCACATAAATGAAAAACGCATATCCCAACTCCATAAAGATGGATTATTGGACTCATTTGATTTTGAATCATATGAGGTATGCAAGTCTTGTCTTTTAGGAAAGATGACTAAAACTCCATTTAGTGGACATGGCGAGAGAGCGACGGATTTGTTAGGACTCATACATACTGATGTATGTGGCCCTTTCAATGTCGAAGCCAGAGGAGGCTATAAGTACTTTATTACTTTCACTGATGATATGAGTAGATTTGGCTACTTATATTTGATGAGACATAAGTCAGAATCCTTTGAAAAGTTCAAAGAATTCAAGAATGAAGTACAAAACCAACTTGGTAAGCGTATTAAGCTACTTCGATCAGATCGAGGTGGTGAATACCTTAGTCAAGAGTTTCGTGATCACTGCCGAGTGTGGGATAATATCCCAACTCACTCCACTGGAACACCACAATGGAATGGTGTATCCGAGAGGAGAAATCGATTTATTAGATATGGTACGATCAATGATGAGCCAGATCGATCTACCTACTTCCTTTGGGGTTTAGCTCTAGAGATACCGCCACACTTAATCGCTGCTCCATCAAAAGCAGTAGAAAAGAAACAATATACGATATGTACCGGGAAGAGTCCCATAATTTCTTTTTTAAATATTTTGTGTTGTGAATCTTACGTTATACGTCAAGTCTCAGATTATCTAGGACCCAAATCAGATAAGTGTTATTTTGTAGGATATCCCAAGGAAACTAAGGATATTACTTTTACAATCCCACACTTGGCAAGGTGTTTGTTGCGGAAATGTGTCTTTCTAGAAAGAGAATTTATTTCTAGAAATACTAGTGGGAGTAAAATTCATCTTGAAGAAGTTCAAGATGATGATAACACTAAGGCTTCGATGGAAAATGAACAGGCACCACAAAGTGTTGTGGATGAGGAATTTGTTGCCCAAAGAGTTGTGGAGCAAACATCTATTCAAGTAGACCAGCCTCTTCGTAGATCTAATAGGATCCGTCGTCAACCCGAGAGATATTCTTTTCTCTTGACTGACAACGGTGATGTATTGCTTATCAATCTTGACGAGCCTACATCCTATAAAGAAGCTATGATGAGCCCAGATTCCGAGAAATGGCTAGAGGCCATGAGATCCGAAATGGAATCCATGTACACTAACCAAGTATGGACTTTGGTTGATCCACCTGAAGGGGTAAAACCCATTGGGTGTAAGTGGGTCTTTAAAGTAAAGACTGACATGGATGGTAATAAGCATACCTATAAAGGTAGATTGGTGGCTAAAGGATTCAAACAAATTCATGGTATTGACTATGAAGAAACCTTTTCACCAGCCATGATGCTTAAATCCATTCGGATCATACTTGCTATTGCAACCTACCATGATTATGAGATCCGGCAGATGGATGTCAAAACCGCTCAATGGAAAGCTACTCGAGGATGTGTACATGACACAACCTGAGGGTTTTGAAGATCCAAAGCATCCTGGAAAGGTATGCAAACAGCAAAGGTCCATTTATGGACTAAAGCAAGCCTCTCGAAGCTGGAATCTTCGATTCGATGATGCAATCAAAGAGTTTGGTTTCATCAAGAATGAAGATGAGCCTTGTGTCTACAAGAGAAATAGTGGGAGCACAGCTTGTATTTCTTGTCTTGTATGTAGATGACATACTTCATCGGAAATGATATTCCTCACTCCACTGTGAAGATGTGGTTAGGGAATTGTTTCTCGATGAAGGACTTAGTGAAGTCGCTATATTCTAGGCATCAAGATCTATAGAGATAGATCTAGAAGATTACTTGGCCTAAGTCGAGTACATACATTGATAAAGTGCTAGATCGCTTTGCTATGCAAAATTCTAAGAAAGGGTTTCGCTTTATCACATGGTGTGAGTCTTTCAAGACTCAATGTCCTCTTCTAAGGAGGAGAGAGATCGCATGGATAAGATCCCTTATGCATCACCTATAGGGTCTATCATGTACGCCATGCTTTGTACTGTTCCGACGCCTCGTAGATGCTTTGAGCATGACGAGTAGATACTACGATCCGTGAAAGTCATCGATAGCGCCAAAAATATTCTTAAGTACTTACAAAGAACGAAAGAATATTTCCCGATATTCGAGGCAATGAGAGCTAATCAGAAGGGTTACGTGATGCAAGCTTCCAAATGCATAAGGATGACTATAGATCGCAATCGGTACGTGTTTTGCTCGAATGGTGGAGCCGTGAGTCGGAAGAGTTCGGCAGTGACACAGCTTGCCGATTCTACAACAGTAGTATATTGCAAGATCCGATGCAAAGAAAGGAGGTCATTTGGCTCGCAAGTTCATCGCTGAACTTGGGGTAGTTCCTAGCATTGCAGATCCAATAGACCTCTATTGTGACAACAATGGGGCTATTGCACAGGCTAAGGAACCTCGATCACATCAGCGGACCAAACACATACTGCGGCGCTTCCATCTCATTCGAGAGATCATCGATAGAGGAGATGTGAGAATATGCAGAGTACCGACAGAAGCTAACATCGCAGATCCATTGACCAAGGCTTTGGCACAGAGGAAGCATGATGGTCACACTAGGTCACTAGGTATTAGATACCATAGTGATTGGTACTAGTGCTAGTGGGAGATTGTTAGTTAAAGCCCTAGAACCAATCATGTGATGGTTGAATAGGGAACATTTTGTATCATATTCTATAAAGGCAAAGGATTGGTTATTATATTTACATCTTGCTTGTGCCAGCTAATTTAAATATAATAATGCCCTAGAAAAGTAGGTTCTTATCTACAGCACATCAATGGGCAGAATTGATTATGAGAGGCTGTAGAGAACACTTTCCTAAATGTTCCTAGTCGAGTATTAATATGCAAGGGCAATATTAATACATAAAGACTAGCATGTAGGTCAATTGATGACTTGATCTCACAAGTCATGGATATATGATATCAAGTTGACACATGGGTATATATTGGAGAATATATACTGAACTGACCCGCCATGAGAAAGTTTCATGGATCATTATATGAGTGTCATAAACTTTCTCATGTGACTATTGGTATGAATAGTCCTTAGACCTGAAGTCACTATGGTTCCCTACATAAGGAGTTATGTACTTTGGTATCGTCAAACGTCACCCGTAACAGGGTGGACCATAAAGGCGACATCGGGTATGTAACAAATTATGCGGAGGATGTGAGTGATGTAGATGGGATCTATCCTTCCATATGACGGAGTGATATCGGTGGGTTCTTTGATTGAGTAGAACTACTAAAACGCATGGCCATGCTCGAATGAGTCAATATGAGATATTGAGCTCATTTGTTTGAGTTAGTTTACTCAGGGATCAAGAAACACATAGATTGATCGAGGATGACACGGTTTATGCCTCATTGATCAATCTGATATCAAGGATAGAAGGACACGGTCATATATTATAGTAGTCACGGAAAGGTTAGTCGGATCTTGACTTATCTCGTAACTTGGGTAGCAATGATGTATTGCTAGATGCCGCTCATTGCTTGTGTATCTAAAAGAGTTTAGGTCCACTGCCAACGTTATGAGAGCCTATAGGGTCACACACAAAGAGCATGATAATTAGAGGAATTAGAGTATTCTAGTTTGACTAGAATAATATTGGAATAAGCTTAAGTACAAAATGGTTTTTGGACTTTAAGCTTAATGAGAATTTTAGCTAATTGATTTAATGAGATTAATTCAATATGTTACCTTATTGATTTAATAAGATTAATTCAATATGATAACATAAGCTTAATTGAATTAATAAGATTAATTCAATATGATAACATAAGCTTAATTGAATTAATAAGATTAATTCAACATGCATGAATGCCACATAAGAATGTCACATAAGCATGCCACATAAGCATGCCACCTAAGCATCCACCTAAGCTAGTTAAGGTGGAAGGAAACAAAATGGTTTTGTCTCCTTAAGTGGCCGGCCAAACAAGGAAGCCAAATCCTTTTTGAGTGTGTCTCAATGCAATGGATTGCATTGAATGTGAAGGAGGTGGAAGGGTTTTTCCAACCCTATAAAAGGCTCCATGGAGTGGCCGGCCATAGTGAGTTTTTGGTGTTGTGGTTGTGAGAAAGCTTGGTGGAAGCTTTGGTTGTGTGGGTTTGTGAGTGTAGGCTAGCAAGAAGAGGAGTCTTCTTCTTCCTTTCTCCTTTTCTCTCTCTTCCTCTCCTTTAGGGACTTCTCTAGCAAGAAGTAAAGGAGAGCTCTTCTAGTTTTCCTTTTGTGAGACAAGAGCGTGCTCGTGTGGATACGTATAGAGGCACGGACACTTGAACGTGCTAAAGATCCAACAAACCGAAAGGAAAAGCGGGATTAGCAAGGGCACGCAACAAAGGTAATCCTCTCCTATAAGATAGGTTTGGTTTAGAGAAATTTATTTTATACGAGTTTGCTTTCGCATGGATCACTTGGAAGGGATCCTATTTTCCGTTGCGCATATGCCATTTGGCATACGAGATTTCCCTACACAATGTCCATCCTGTTAGTAAGTGAAGTACTTGCCTTTCGACTTCTTCACTCTTCCTTGAGATCCTCCCACCATCTTTCCTTCACCATGTTTCTTCTTCTTCTTGCCTTTCGGCTTAGAAGTAGAAACCTTTTTGAGCAATGATGGCTTGAGGACACTCTTTGAAGAGTTCATACTTGTACTCCTTAGCAGATAAGACAATATCTAGAATCTTTTCCAATCAACATTATTTGGGTTCAGTAAGTTTATTTCCTTTAGTATCATAGTAAGTGGACTGAATAGTAAATTTTGAAAATTCTAAGAATCACATAGATCATCACTTTAGATTTCAAAAAATTATTGATTCCTCAAACAATAAAATTTCGAAATCAACCAACACCTCAAAACACCGAGAATATCGCATGCCCGATAGTGTGGACGTATACGAATTCTACATTTGTAAGAGGAGGTTTTACCCATTAATTTTATTATCTTGTCAACCTTACTTTTTGACAAATAAAATTAATAGTTGGTTCCTCTTTGGCCCTACAAATAAAAGCAGTGACTCCGATGGGGAGGATACTTTTTATTTGCATCTAAGTGTGCACCATTACACGGTACTAAGGGAATTATTTCGGATTATGTGCCTTACCGCTGTGGAAGTACACACGCTCCTAGATAATTTCCTATAACCATTATTTGACCTAGTGATCCGCAAACAAACTCATCCGAAGGGGAGGAAGGCACTCAGAGCCGACGCACAAGTTTGTTGCATCACATGTCAAATTGTAATGGAGGTCGCGGGAATTAATTAAAATGTCCCTCTCCCACTTAGTGTTAGTAATATATGAGAGATGTCCTAAGGCAATCGCCTTATGTATGAATCATTTATAAGATAAATGAAGATTCACTATTTGAGTATACATGTTTCATGTATTTGATTGGATCTTAAACTCATTTACTGAATGTCCACGATGCGATTCACAGCATGAGAGAATTTGTGATTGGATCACAACTAGTGAGTATCTCTACATGTGTAATTGTGATGTATCGGAATTATCCCTAGTCGATGAATTGATGGATTTGGACACCATCAATTCTGTCGAGACTAGCACGAGGTATACTCCTTGGTGTATCCAAGTAGTGATTATCACCGGCCGAGACATTGTGATGTCGAGTTAATCGTGGATGCTAGTTATGGTAACTAGTTCATTGGAGTGACCAGTAGTAAGACTTCATATGGTTCTCTGCATATATAGATATGTCAATGAAGTTCTTCTTGTAGCTTAAGTGCGATGTTCCTTTGACTTGCGGTATTCAAGTCATCTTGATCATGGAGACTTATGCTTTGACATCTTAAGCAAACATCTCTAAGGAGATGTGGACCCGGGATGATTGGGTATAAGTCGAACTGATCGAAGGTGTTTGAATAGCCTATAAAGGATTCACCACTCCTTGCGAGGAGATGTATACCCATGGCCTCTCGTCGGATTGTTACTAAAGTCTTTGGCCAAAGC
Source organism: Wurfbainia villosa (assembly GCA_025175895.1). Lineage (NCBI taxonomy): Eukaryota > Viridiplantae > Streptophyta > Magnoliopsida > Zingiberales > Zingiberaceae > Wurfbainia > Wurfbainia villosa. The sequence goes on along the minus strand of CM045986.1, from coordinate 58,254,399 downwards.
ATTACATGTTTAGAGTAAGGTACTCTTCGATACATGTGGAGTAACTAGAATCCGTAGGACGAGGAAATGATACTTGGGCTAGGTGTGACGTAGTCAGCGTAGTGGGGACTGACACAATAGACCATGTCCTGAACCAAGTGGGTATAAGATGAGTGAAGGGAATGGGGCACGAATTATTCGAGCCAAGGGTTTCGTAAATAGTTCGATCAACCGCTGATCTTTCTTGCTAATTGGGGATCATGATATACTACTAGGTGCCACTCATGATCGTTCTATAATTAATGGTTAATTATAGATGGCCAACATAAACCGAGAACCTATTTGGTCACACGCACAACGAGCGTAATCCAAAGGATTTAAAACGAGCTTGAGAATGGGATTCTCAGACCGAGAGAAACTAGGTTTGGTTGGACCAAACATAAAGCGAGCATGAAATCATTTCAGTCGCAATGGAAGCGTGGATGGGCCAAGTCTTATGAAGACGTAATGGATAAACCAAAATGGTTTGGTTCTAATCCAATGGAGGTGAATAAACCAAAGGATTTGGTTTATTTTAAACGAATGAACCAAAAGTTGGTTCGGTTCGTTTTAACTTAAAATAAACCATCATGGTTTGGTTTATTTTAAATTATCTTAATGGAGCAGGTTAACGGGCCTAATGGTTATGATCCAATAACCATTAAGAGAATTAATTCTCTATAAAAGAGGGCTTAATGGATAATTAAGCCCTAATCCAAAACCCTTGCCCTAAGGTTGCCGCCCACCTCATCCTTGGAGATTTCGGCGCCAACCCTAGGTGTGCCGCCCAGCTTGTTGTGCCGCCGTCCATCTCCTTGCCGGTGTCCAAGCTTCAGCCGGTGAACCCTCCAGCGACCCTCCAGTGATCTTCCTAGGCCTCGGTGAAAAGGTGAGCACTTGGCTTCCTTGTTTTGGCCGGCGCCTACTCCTCCACCAAGCTGTCCAGTTTTCTGGACAGCTTCTTCTCCTCTCGTCGGAGCGTCGTTTGGACGACGGTTTGAGCTCCGACAGCGGCTAAACTACCGGGGATTCGATCTCCGGTAATCCTCTGAGGTGGAGGATGAAGGATTCGTCAATTGGTTGACGAATACCTCTCCGGAGAAGCGAGTTTTGAGGACTCGTCTTAGGATCCGAATTTGGATTCGGATCGTGATCATCTCTCGATCACGTCGTCTTCAACACGAGGCTAGTAACCCGTACGAAGACGAAGTTCGTGGCTTAGCGAAGTCATCCCGAGGATACTCGGCGTGGATACGGATAGAGACGATTCTAGCGAGGATCGTTCCGGTTGATGCCGTTCCCGCTACACGTGATACGAAAGGTATAACGTAGATAAATTTCCTTTTATTGAAAATTTAAATTTATGGTTATATCTACACTTGTTGTAATATGCATGCGTGCGTTGTGTGTGTTGTAATAAATGTAGATTTATTATTTTTATTGCTTCTGCTGTGTTCATGTTTACGAAACGTGATCGAACACACACACGCCGCGGTGCCGGAAACCCAACAGTGGTATCAGAGCCCAGGTTGTGTTTCGACATAATCGTAAAAATCATTTTGCGATAGTCATAATGTATTTCTGTAAATTTACTAATTTTGGAAATTTAGAAGTATTTATGGAAATTTTTCAATTTTGGAAAGTCTAGAAGTATTTATGGAAATCTTCCACTTTTGGAAAGTTGGAAGTATTTATGGAAATTGATATTTTCCATAAATAAAATATTTGATTAGATTCTGGAAATTTGTTTTCTAATTTAATCATGATTTGATTTGGGAAATCAAATCTTAAAATATTTTATTTCCATAAGTAGTTTTAATGATTTAGGAAATTTGTTTCCTAAATAGATTTTCCTTAATCAAATAATTCCATGAATAAAATATGTGATTAGATTTGGAAATTTGTTTCCTAATTTAATTATGATTTGATTTGGAGAATCAAATCTTAAACATATTTTATTTACATAAATAGTTATGACATATAAGGAAATATATACATGACATAATTGTATGTCATGTAATTGCATTAGATGCATAACATTATGCCATGCGTGTTGTGACATGTAGATGTATGTCATGTATGCCATGCCATGTAGATAATAGTTATTTGCATGCAAAGAGGATGAGACATAAAAACCCTTAAACAATATTAAAGACTACACCTTCCATTAATATGGTTAGAACCAGAGTTCCGTTTCTTGTTTGGGTTGTTGGACTCTCTCCAAGCCCGGCTCGAACCCGAACATGTTCAAACCATGGAATAGTTTAATACTAATATGGTAAGAGTCAGAGGTCAATCGTTAGCTTTGGTTGTTGGACTCTCTCCAAGCTGGGCTAATTGGTTGAATACGCTCTAACCATATTAAAACTATTTCCCGATTAATGGGTTGGCTTTAACCTGGAGCATCGGCTTGTTGGACTCTCTCCAAGGTCGATGTAAAGGGAGGTGAAGTTGGGTGCTATGCATATGATGCATACTTGTTAATGTGTTAACAACCCGATGTATGTGTGAACATTCAATTAGTTGATAGCACATTGTGATAGTTGCATATACGTGATATGCAATCGGTATAGTTGATACCTACCGTCGTAGTTATGAATAGCTTGTTGGACTCTCTCCAAGGTTGTTCATAACTATGATGGATATCAGCCCATTCGGAGATGGACCTACAATCTCCCGAAGTGATTTTGGGGTTTTTGAAATTCGAAAAAATGAATGGGATTTATAAATGTATATTAATGCATTTTAAAATCATTTTCTCATATATGCTCGTTTTGTATTTCTAGGTCAATAAATTGATCATGACGTCTTTGAATTTGCGCACTATTTTGGATTCGAACAAATTGACTGGCCCGAACTTCTTGGACTGGCTTAGAAACTTGAGAATTGTTCTCAAGGTGGAAAAGCTTGCGAATGTCCTCGAAGCGTCTCTTCCCGCCCGTCCTAGTGACAATGCAACTCTGGACCAATTGTTGGCCTATCAGAAACATGTGAATGATTCTGAAATGGTGAGTTGCATCATGCTAGCCACGATGGAACCCAAGCTACGAAAGCAGCATGAGCATATGGATGCTCATATCGTAGTCCTTCATCTTTATGAGTTGTTTGATAAGCAAGTGAGATTCGAAAGGTTCGAAATCTCCAAGCTCCTCTTCACCTCTGAGATGCAAGAAGGTTCATCTGTGGTACTGCTCAACATGCTGAAGACTGTGGAACCTTCTGAGAAGCATGAGTAGGGGACGGTGTTGTTAGTTGATTCCTCAAAGAAAGGTTCTAAAAGGGAGTCAAAGGAACAACAGAAGGGGAAGAAGAAAAAGGCTAAAAAGGCAGAACCAGCTCAAAAGGGCACTTGCCATCATTATGGCAAGTAGGGCCATTTGCGAAGAAAGTGCAAGATTTATCTTGAGTCCGTGAAGAAGGATAAGGCATCGGATGCCCCATCTTCTTCAGAAATCTTCTTTATTGATTGTCATTCTATTTCCTCAGACACTTGGGTATTTGATACTGGGTGTGGCTCACATATATGTAATGACATACATGGGCTAAGGAATAGAAGAAGACTCGTCAAGAGAGAGTCAAATTTACGTGTTGGGAATGAAGCAACGGTTGCTGCACTCGCCATCGGAATGTATTTGTTGGAACTCCCTGTAGGACTTATCTTAGAACTGGACAATTGCTTTTATGTTCCTTCGTTGATAAAGAACATCATTTCTATTTCTTGTTTAAATAGAAATGGGTACCATTTGACTTTTAGTAACAATTGTTGTTACATAACTTTGAATGGAGTTCTTTATGGGACTGGAACTTTAAGCAATGGTGTTTATACATTAGACGTATCCAGTGACATCTTCAATATCGAAGCGAGCAACACGTGCTCGAAAGGATAATCAAATAAACTCCTATATGTGGCATTGTCGTCTTGGCCATATAAGTAAGAAACCATGTCCGAATTACACCGATGTGGAATTCTGGAATCGTTTGAATTGGATTCATACGATACATGCGAATCATGCTTAAAAGGCAAGATGACTAAGTTACCTTTTACTGGAAAAGGTGAACGAGTGGGAGAGTTACTAGGTCTAATACATACTGATGTATGTGGAACTATGTCAACTCAAGCATTAGGAGGCTATAGCTACTTCATTACCTTCACCGATGATCACTCACGGTTTGGGTATGTGTTCTTGATGAAACACAAGTCTGAAGCCTTTGAAAGGTTCAAAGAGTTCAGAAATGAAGTAGAGAAACAACATGACAAGTGTATTAAAATACTTCAATCGGATCGAGGTGGTGAATACTTGAGTCAGGAGTTTCTTGATTACCTAAGAGACAATGGTATATTGTCTCAATGGACTCCGCCATATACACCACAACATAATGGTGTATCTGAGAGGCGTAACCGGACCTTGTTGGACATGGTCAGGTCAATGATGAATCATGCGACTCTTTCCAAGTCCTTTTCGGGCTATGCACTTTAGACAGTTGTTTACTTGTTAAAAAGAATGCCTACCAAGGTAGTCTCAACTACTCCATATGAGATATGGAATAGTAAGAAACCTCATGTATCTTACTTGAAGATATGGGGTTGTCCTGCTTATGTGAAGCTGACTGTATCAGACAAATTGGATGCTAAGTCTGATAAATGTCTATTTATTGGATACCCTAAGGAAACAAGGGGTTACCAATTCTATCATCCTGTGGAACAAAAGGTGTTTGTTTCAAGGCATGCTGTGTTTCTAGAGAAAGAGTTTCTCTTGCAAGAAAACAGTGGGAGTGTCGTTGAGATTGAGGAGGCTCGAGAGACTCAAATAGACATTGATGAGATACCTGGTGAAGCACAACAGCCGACAACTCATAGTGATGAGCAATCGACTGGACCTATTGTAACACCACATCTTCGTAGATCTGGTAGAACACGCAATATTCCTGAGAGATATGGATTTCTCGTAAGCGAATCGAACGACGTGTTACTCATTGATGATGAGGAGCCTACCAGTTAAGAAGAAGTGCTGACAAGTTTAGAAAGGGATAAGTGGCTTGGTGTCATGAAGTTGGAAATGGATTCCATGTATGAAAACCAAGTTTGAAACTTGGTTGACCCACCTGAAGGGATAAAGCCTATAGGGTGCAAGTGGGTTTTCAAGAAGAAAACCGACATGGATGGTAATGTGATTACCTATAAGGCTAGATTGGTGGCGAAAGGATATCGTCAAAAACAAGGTGTTGATTATGACGAAACCTATTCGCCTGTAGCTATGCTTAAATCCATTCGGATGCTCCTGGCCATAGCGGCTCATTATGATTATGAGATATGGCAGATGGATGTGAAAATAACTTTCCTTAATGGAAACCTACTCGAGGACGTGTATATGATACAGCCTGAGGGTTTCACATCGGTTGATAAAACCAAGGTATGCAAATTGCGACGGTCCATTTATGGATTGAAGCAAGCATCCAGGAGCTGGAATATCCGTTTTGATGAGACAATCAAAAGTTTGATTTCTCACAAAATCCGCATTTAACCTTGTGTGTACAAGAAGGTTAGTGGGAGTGCAGTCGTATTCCTAGTATTGTATGTCGATGACATACTACTTATAGGAAACGATGTTTCAATCTTACAGTCAGTGAAGGTTTGGTTATCCAAGACATTCTCCATGAAAAACCTGGGAGAAGCAACCTACATCCTCGGGATTAAGATCTATAGAGATAGATCGAAACGGTTGCTTGGTCTTTCGCAGTCTACATACATAGACCGAGTGCTAAAGAGGTTTAGCATGTCGAAATCCAAGAAAGGTTTCCTACCCATCAGGCATGGGGTACACCTTTCGAAGTCTATGTGTCCGCGCACAGAAGAAGAGAGGATTTGCATGAGTAAGATTCCCTATGCATCCGCAATAGGATCTATCATGTATGCTATGTTATGTACGAGGCCCGATGTATCGTATGCTCTAAGTGTCACGAGCAGATACCAGTCTGATCCAGGAATGGATCATTGGGTGGTTGTTAAGACGATCCTTAAGTACTTGAGAAGAACTAAGGATGTGTTCCTAATATATGGAGAAGGGTACATGGTGATACGTGGGTATACGGATGCCAGCTCCAGACAGACAAGGATGATTCCATGTCTTTGTCTGGGTATGTATTCACCTAGAATGGAGGTGCAATAAGTTGGAAAGGTTCCAAGCTTGACGCTATAGCGGATTCTGCCACTAAGGCAGAATACGTTGCAGCTTTGGAAGTAGCAAAGGAAGCGGTTTGGATCAAGTAGTTCATCTATGAACTTGATGTGGTCTCATCAATGATCCAAACATGTGCTTCACCGCTATCATCTTATCAGAGAGATCATCAGTAGGAACGAAATACAAATCGAGAAAATTTCCACTGAAAGGAACTTAGCGGATCCCTTGACTAAGGCATTACCTCAAAATAAGTTTGAGGGTCATGTTCGAGCTTATGGTATTGGATACCGTAGCGATTGGCATTAGGCCAAGTGGGAGTCTGTTAGTAATATATGAGAGATATCCTAAGGCAATCGCCTTATGTATGAACCATTTATATGATAAATGAAGATTCACTATTTGAGTATACATGTTTCATGTATTTGATTGGATCTTAAACTCATTTACTGAATGTCCATGATGCGATTCACAGCATGAGAGAATTTGTGATTGGATCACAACTAGTGAGTATCTCTACATGTGTAATTGTGATGTATCGGAATTATCCCTAGTCGATGAATTGATGGATTTGGACACCATCAATTCTGTCCAGACTAGCACGAGGTATACTCCTTGGTGTATCCAAGCAGCTGATTCTCACTGGCTGGAGACATTGTGATGTCCGGAGTTAATCGTGGATGCTAGTTATGGTAACTAGTTCATTGGAGTGACCAGCCGTAAGACTTCATATGGTTCTCTGCATATATAGATATGTCAATGAAGTTCTTACTGTGGCTTAAGTGTGATGTTCCTTTGACTTGCGTTATTCAAGTCATCTTGATCATGGAGACTTATACTTTGACATCTTAAGCAAACATCTCTAAGGAGATGTGGACCCAGGATGATTGGGTATAAGTCGAAGTAATCGAAGGTGTTTGAATAGCCTATAAAGGATTCACCACTCCTTGCGAGGAGATGTATACCCATGGCCTCTCGTCGGATTGTTACTAAAGTCTTTGGCCAAAGCATTACATGTTTAGAGTAAGGTACTCTTCGATACATGTGGAGTAACTAGAATCCGTAGGACGAGGAAATGATACATGGGCTAGGTGTGACGTAGTCAGCCTAGTGGGTACTGACACAATAGACCATGCCCTGAACCAAGTGGGTATAAGATGAGTGAAGAGAATGGGGCATGAATCATTCGAGCTGCTGAAGGGTTTCAGAAATAGTTCTGGATCAACCATTGATCTTTTCGGTTAATTGGGGATCATGATGTACTACTAGGTGTCACTCATGATCGTTCTATAATTAATGGTTAATTATAGACGGCCAACATAAACCGAGAACCTATTTGGTCACATGCACAACGAGCGTAATCCAAAGGATTTAAAATGAGCTTGAGAATGGGATTCTCAGACCGAGAGAAACTAGGTTTGGTTGGACCAAACATAAAGCGAGCATGAAATCGTTTCAGTCACAATGGAAGCGTGGATGGGCCGAGTCTTATGAAGACGTAATGGATAAACTAAAATGGTTTGGTTCTAATCCAATGGAGGAGAATAAACCAAAGGGTTTGGTTTATTTTAAACGAATAAACCAAAAGTTGGTTCGGTTCGTTTTAACTTAAAATAAACCATCATGGTTTGGTTTATTTTAACTTATCTTAATGGAGCGGGTTAACGGGCCTAATGGTTATGATCCAATAACCATTAAGAGAATTAGTTCTCTATAAAAGAGGGCTTAATGGATAATTAAGCCCTAATCCAAAACCCTTGCCCTAAGGTTGCCGCCCACCTCATCCTTGGAGATTTCGGCGCCAACCCTAGGTGTGCCGCCCAGCTTGTTGTGTCGCCGTCCATCTCCTTGCCGGCGTCCAAGCTTCAGCCGGTGAACCCTCCGGCGACCCTCCGGTGATCTTCCTAGGCCTCGGTGAAAAGGTGAGCACTTGGCTTCCTTGTTTTGGCCGACGCCTACTCCTCCACCAAGCTGTCCAGTTTTCTGGACAGCTTCTTCTCCTCTCGTCGGAGCATCGTTTGGACGACGGTTTGAGCTCCGACAGCGGCTAAACTACTGGGGATTCGATCTCCGGTAATCCTCTGAGGTGGAGGACGAAGGATTTGTCAATTGGTTGACGAATACCTCTCCGGAGAAGCGAGTTTTGAGGACTCGTCTTAGGATCCGAATTTGGATTCGGATCGTGATCATCTCTCGATCACGTCGTCTTCAACACGAGGCTAGTAACCCGTACGAAGACGAAGCTCGTGGCTTAGCGAAGTCATCCCGAGGATACTCGGCGTGGATACGGATAGAGATGATTCTAGCGAGGATCGTTTCGGTTGATGCCGTTCCCGCTACACGTGATATGAAAGGTATAACGTAGATAAATTTCCTTTTATTGCAAATTTAAATTTACGGTTATGTCTACACTTGTTGTAATATACATGCGTGCGTTGTGTGTGTTGTAATAAATGTAGATTTATTATTTTTATTGCTTCCGTTGTGTTCATGTTTACGAAACGTGATCGAAAACACACACGCCGCGGTGCCGAAAACCCAACACTTAGTAAATTGAAAATGAGGAATTTTCAAGCACATACAACATGCTTATTATTACTGTAGATTTCAATAAAAATTATTGATTCCTCAAACAATAAAATTTTGAAATCAACCAACACCTCAAACACCGAGAATATCGCATGCCACGATAGTGTGGACGTATACGAATTCTACATTTGTAAGAGGAGGTTTAACCTATTAATTTTATTATCTTGTCAACCTTACTTTTTGAAAAATAAAATTAATACTTGGTTTCTCTTCGGCCCTACAAATAAAACTACTTTTCATTTGCATCTAAGTGTGCACCATTACACGGTACTAAGGGAATTATTTCGGATTATGTGCCTTACCGCTGTGGAAATTCACACGCTCCTAGATAATTTCCTATAACCATTATTTGACCTAGTGATCCGCAAACAAATTCATCCGATGGGGAGGAAGGCACTCAGAGCCGACGCGTAAGTTTGTTGCATCACATGTCAAATTGTAATGGAGGTCGCGGGAATTAATTAAAATGTCCCTCTCCCACTTAGTAAATTGAAAATGAAGAATTTTCAAGCACACACAACATGCATATAAAACAAATCAGCAATAAATATGAAAAAAACAGAATTTTTTCCAACTATTATGGCATTGTTCTCCAATATGCATCCCGTCGTTTTGCCACCTCGTCCGCTCCTCCTACGCCATGTACGAGCCATCTGGAGATCTGAGCCGAGAATAGAACCTATTTTATTTTACATCCATCGATCCTATACTCCACGAGGGAGTGTACATGAAATCTAAATCGAAAGTAAAATAAAATGAAGAGTGGCTAAACAATGCCGTATTCAATTACAAAAATTAAATACTAATTTAGCCTCGTCAACCCCGGGGATTCAAATAATATACAATCACACACACATGCAATCACATACACATATATAGCCATAATAGTTGGATCTTATGCCTGCAACCAAAAAGATAACCTATGCACATCCTACTATTATCCGGCATATACAATATATGATAAGTGCGTGAAACTAACCGAATCCAAAACACACAAAACCGGAAACCGTGGCTCTGATACCAATTATGGGAAATGTGCTATTCCTCGGATGCTCATCGGCTCCCATGTCCCCGGATTAAAATTTTCACTAATGAAAACTAATCCGGATGGGATGAGTTTCCTAAGCAAAACCAATTCATCGTCGTGCTAATGACTCGAGCAATTGCTTGAACAAACTTGTTGTTCAAGTAATAAACTCTTCTAGTCGATTAGCCATGGAAGAGACGACGGACGGATCGCCGGTTTTATGTTTTTGTTTTCGGGGTCCATGATTATACAAATACATACGAATGTAAACTAGTATAATCAACACATACTAACATAAAGAACATAAGCTAGCATAACAATAAGAACATGCAAAGATCAATAATAAAAGTTGTAAAACTTTTATACCTCTCGATCTTCTATCGTATGTCCTAACCTCCTTGTAGACTTTGTGTGGGCGAAGATCCTCCACAAGTTGAAGCTTCCTAGATCTTCTTCAATCCAAAGAAAGAAGAACTCTCTTTCCCTTCTTGCTTGAGCCAACCACCAATCCTCAAAGGATTGATGCCTCCGGCCCCAATAATAGAGAGAACAAAATGGAAACAACCAAGGAACTGAACTAGGGACAAACCCTAGCTCCTAGTGCCGCCGGCCAAGATGGAGTGAAGAGGAGAAAGGGAATATGTTGGGCGCCGGCCAAGGTGGAAGGAATAGAGGAAGGAATTGGCCACACCCTAGGAAGAAGAAGAACTCCTCTCCTATAGTTGCCGCCCACCTTCTTGCAAGCCCTAGCCGCCCAACCATAAGAGCCAAACCCTAATCTAATTAGGGTTCCTTCCTTATGGTTTCTTGCCGCCCAACCAAGGTGGAGGGAAGAGATCTAGGAGCCGGCCACCTTCTAGGAAGAAGAAGAGATCTTCCACAAGTTGCCGCCCACTCTTCCTTCCAAACCTTGCCGCCCAACCAAAGAGCCAAACCCTAATCCAATTAGGGTTTCCTCCTTAGGGTTTCTTGCCGCCCAAGCAATGAGAGGCTAAACCCTAATTTCCATCATCCAAATCTTTCAAGCAAATGCTTTTTTTTTGTTGCAGCCCAACCCATTCTCCCATATATATAGAGTTTGGTTTAGGCCTTGGTTTAATCTCCACCGTCGGTTCTAGGGTTTTAATCTCAATCGTCGGATCTAGAGATTTAATCTCAACCGTCGATTCTAGGGTTTTAATCCCAACCGTCGAATCTAGAGATTTAATCTCCACCGTCGGTTCTAGGGATTTAATCCCAACCGTCGGATTTAGAGATTTAATCTCAACCGTCGGTTCTAGAGATTTAATCTCAACCGTCGGATCTAGAGATTTAATCTCAACCGTCGGATCTAGAGATTTGTTTTCCATCATTTGATCTAGACTTAATGAGGTTTATATTAGGCTACGATAGGGACCATGAGGAGGAGTTGGATCTTGGCCACCCGATGGATCGGAACCACACAAACTTGATCCATCAATGATGTTCCATTCCACTAGAGGATCATCATTGAATTACCTCACCAACCCCCATAAATTAATATGGGCTCCATATATTTATTTGTACATCCATCTCCCCGTGTTTAAGATATCGAATGTCCGTCAATTGATTGATTTACTGACCATCAATCAATTAACATCTAACTCCTCGAGTAGTACCACTCAACCTTATCATCATGTTGACTAAGTCAACCTGCAGGGTTTACATGATGAACCTTATGAGCTCCTCAAAGGGACATCATCAACCTAATATATAGGACACGGTTTCCTCCTATAATCAACGACACACCATGTAAATAATATCATTTTCCAACTTACCGGGCATATTGATTTAATCCATAGAAATCTCACCCTTTGGTAAATCAAAGAAATAAATACTAAGTACATGTGCCCGTTATTATATCGGGATTAAGAGCATGTACAACATAATATCCGAGGTCCGATTCAATTATGTAGTCAGCAATAAATTGAATCACCTCTATGTCGGTCCTGCTCAATACACCTAAATGCACTAGTGTAACTCTATGGTCAAGACAAACCAATACCAAGCTACACTACAACCATGCCAATGGTTTGTCAAAAACCATCTTGGTTGTGAGCCTCTACTTATAATCTACAAGGGACTGATAACATGATCTTCTGTGCCACACCCAAGCACCATGTTATCTACAATGTAAAGTATTAGAAAATATGCACATATATAATAAATATAAAGTGAAAACAATGATCATGTGATTCTTATTTCAAAATAAATAATGTTCATACAAAAAGAGCTAGACTTTCAGTATACATCCCAACAAGGTTCTAAGAGGGAGTCAAAGGAACAACAGAAGGGGAAGAATAAAAAGGCTAAAAAGGCAGAACCATCTCAAAAGGGCACTTCCCATCATTATGGCAAGGAGAGCCATTGGCGAAGAAACTGCAAGATTTATCTTCAGTCCGTAAAGAAGAATAAGGCATCAGATGCCCCATCTTCTTCAGATATCTTTGTTATAGATTGTCATTCTATTTTCTCAGACACTTGGGTATTGGATACTGAGTGTGGCTCACATATATGTAATGACATACATGGGCTAAGGAATAGAAGAAGACTTGTCAAGGGAGAGTCAAATTTATGTGTTGGGAATGGAGCAAAGGTTGTTGCACTCACCATCAGAATGTATTTATTGAAACTCCCTACAGGACTTGTTTTATAACTGGACAATTGTTTTTATGTTCCTTCGTTGATAAAGAACATCATTTCTATTTCTTGTTTAAATAGAAATGGGTACAATTTAACTTTTAGTAATAATTATTGTTACATAACTTTGAATGGCGTTCTTTATGGGACTGGAACTTTAAGCAATGGTATTTATACATTTGACGTATCCAGTGACATTTTCAATATCGAAGCGAGCAACAAGCGTGCTTGAAAAGATAATCAATTAGACTCCTACATGTGCCATTGTTGTCTTGGCCATGTGAGCAAGAAACGCATGTCTGAATTACACCGATGTGGAATTCTGGAATCATTTGAATTAGATTCATACGGTATATGTGAATCATGCTTAAAAGGCAAGGTGACCAAGTTACCTTTTACTGGAAAAGGTGAACCGATGGGTGAGTTGCTTGGTCTAATACATACTGATGTATGTGGACCTATGTCAACTCAAGCCTTATGAGGTTATAGCTACTTCATTACCTTCACTGATGATCACTCATGATTTGGGTATGTGTTCTTGATGAAACACAAGTCTGAAGCCTTTGAAAGGTTCAAAGACTTCAGAAATGAAGTAGAGAAACAACTTGGCAAGAGTTTTAAAATACTTCGATCGGATCGAGGTGGTGAATACTTGAGTCAAGAGTTTCTAGATTATCTGAGGGACAATGGTATATTTTCTCAATGGACTCTGCCGTATAGACTACAACTTAATGGTGTATCTGAGAGGCAAAACCGGACCTTATTGGACATGGTTAGGTCAATGATGAATCATGCGAATCTTCCCAAGTCCTTTTGGGGCTATGCACTTCAGACAGTTGTTTACTTGTTAAACAGAGTTCCGACCAAAGTAGTCTCTACTACTCCATATGAGACATGGGCTAGTAAGAAACCTCATTTATCTTACTTGAAGATATGGGGTTGTCCTGCTTATGTGACGCGGATTGTGTCAGACAAATTGGATGCTAAGTCTGATAAATATCTATTTATTGGATACCCTAAGGAAATGAGGGGTTACCAATTCTATCATCCCTTGGAACAAAAGGTGTTTGTTTCAAGGAATACTGTGTTTCTAGAGAAAGTGTTTCTCTTGCAAGAAAATAGTGGGAGTGTCGTTGAACTTGAGAAGGTTCAAGAGACTCCAGTAGACATTGAAGAGATACCTGGTCAAGCACCTCGACCGATGACTCATAGTAATGAGACATCGACTGAATCTATTGTGACACCACATCTTCGTAGATCTGGTAGGACACGCAACATTCCTGAGAGATATAGATTTCTCGTAAGTGAATCGAACGACGTGTTACTCATTGACAATGAGGAGCCTACCAATTATGAAGAAGTTCTGAAAAGTTCAGAAAGGGACAAATGGCTTGAAGCCATGAACTCGGAAATAGATTCCATGTATGAAAATCAAGTTTGGAACTTGGTTGATCCACCTGAAGGCATAAAGCCTATAGGGTGCAAGTGGGTTTTCAAGAAGAAAACTGACATGGATGGTAATGTGATTACCTATAAGGCTAGATTAGTGGCGAAAGGATATCGTCAAAAGCAAGGTGTTGATTATGACGAAACCTATTTGCCTGTTGCTATGCTTAAATTCATTCGGATGCTCCTGACCATAGCGGCTCATTATGATTATGAGATATGACAGATGGATGTGAAAACAACTTTCCTTAATGGAAACCTGCTCGAGGATGTGTATATGATACAGCCTGAGGGTTTCACATCGGTTGATAAAACCAAGGTATGCAAATTGCGACGGTCCATATATGGATTGAAGCAAGCATCCAGGAGCTGGAATATCCGTTTTGATGAGACATTCAAAAAGTTTGATTTCTCACAAAATCCAGACGAACCTTATGTGTACAAGAGGGTTAGTGGGAGTGCAGTTGTGTTCCTAGTATTGTATGTCGTTGACATATTACTTATAGGAAACGATATTTCAGTCTTCCAGTCAGTTAAGATTTGGTTATCCAAGATGTTCTCCATGAAAGACCTGGGAGAAGCAACCTACATCCTCGGGATTAAGATCTATAGGGATAGATCGAAATGGTTACTTGGTCTTTCGTAGTCTACATATATAGATCGAGTGCTAAAGAGGTTTAGCATGTCAAAATCCAAGAAAGGTTACCTTCCCATCAGGCATGGGATACACCTTTCAAAGTCTATGTGTCCGCGCACAGAAAAGGAGAGGATTTGCATGAGTAAGATTCCCTATGCATCCGCAATAGGATCTATCATATATGCTATGTTATGTACGAGGCCTGATGTATCGTATACTCTGAGTGTCACGAGTAGATACCAGTCTTATCCAGGAATGAATCATTGGGCGGCTGTTAAGACGATCCTTAAGTACTTAAGAAGAACTAAGGATGTGTTCCTAATATATGGAGAAGGGGACATGGTGATACATGGGTATACGGATGCCAACTTCCAGACAGACAAGGATGATTCCAAGTCTCAGTCTGGGTACATGTTCACCTTGAATGGGGGTGCAGTGAGTTGGAAAAGTTCCAAACAAGACACTATAGCGGATTCTACCACTGAGGCAGAATACATTGCAGCTTCGGAAGCAGTAAAGGAAGCAGTTTGGATCAAAAAATTCATTTATGAACTTGGGTGTTTCCAGCCATTGTCGAAGCAATACCAGTTTACTGCGACAACAATGGAGCAATTATACAGGCGAAAGAGCCAAGGTCTCATCAACGATCCAAACATGTGATTTGCCGCTATCATTTGATCAGAGAGATCATAAGTAGGAAGGAAATACAAATCGAGAAGATTCCCACTAAAAGAAACTTAGTGGATCCTTTAACTAAGGCATTACCTCAAAGTAAGTTTGAGGGTCATGTTAGAGCTTATGGTATTGGATACCGTAGTGATTGGCATTAAGCCAAGTGGGAGTTTGTTAGTAATATATGAGAGATGTCCTAAGACAATCACCTTATGTTTGAACCATTTATATGATAAATGAAGATTCACTATTTGAGTATACATGTTTTCATGTATTTGAATAGATCTTAAACTCATTTACTGAATGTCCACGATACGATTCACAACATGAGAGAATTTGTGATTGGATCACAACTAGTGAGTATCTCTACATGTGTAATTGTGATGTAACGGAATTATCCCTAGTTGATGAATTGATGGATTTGGACATCATCAATTCTGTCGAGACTAGCACGAGGTATACTCCTTGGTGTATCCAAGTAGTTGATTCTCACTGGTTGGTGACATTGTAATGTCCGGAGTTAATCGTTGATGCTAGTTATGGTAACTAGTTCATTGGAGTGACTAGTTGTAAAACATCATATGGTTCTCTGCATATATAAATATGTCAATGAAGTTCTTAATGCAGCTTAAGTGAGATGTTTCTTTGACTTGCGGTATTCAAGTCATCTTGGTCATGAAGACTTATGCTTTGATATCTTAAGCAAGCATCTCTGAGGAGATTGTTGGATCGAAAGTGTCGCTAGAGGGGGGGGGTGAATAGCGATACGATGTCGTTAAAAAACTTTTGCAATAAGTAAAAAGCAAGTAGAGAGTGCACAGCGGAAATATAAAGTAGACAAGATATTTTTACGTGGTTCACAATCTTTCGATTGCTAATCCACGGCCCTAGTGATCCTTGATCACGTACGGAGGGCAATTCACTAAAACCACTCCTCCTCGTTGGAGGTAGGAGCAACGATTACAAAAAGAAATCAAGGCAAAGGGACACTCCCCCTTTCCTTGTTACGATTAAAGCACAAAGACAATTTAAAGAAGTAGAACTTAAATAAATATACCGACAACTCTTATAAGTAGAAGATGTAGCTTTCGTTGTCGGCGGCACTTCGTCGTAGCAAATGTGAGTAGTAGTAGCGGCGTTACGACGGCGTGTTGAGAGCTCTTGAATTCTTGTGATTTGCTTGGCTTGAACATGTCTATTTATGGATATTGATCTATGAATTTAGACATAGGTAGTGTCCAAGGTGAGGTTCTTATCCCAACTCAAGGATGAGGTGTTTCATCCAACCACCTTGTGCCACCTCCAACCTTCTTGTGCGCCAACTCAAGGATGAGGTGTTTCATCCAACCACCTTGTGCCACCTCCAACCTTCTTGTGCGCCAACTCAAGGATGAGGTGTTTCATCCAACCACCTTGTGCCACCTCCAACCTCCTTGGGCGCCAACTTGAGGATGAGGTGTTTCATCCAACCACCTTGTGCCACCTCCAACCTCCTTGGGCGCCAACTTGTTGGAGCCATTCAACTTGTGCCACATCATGGGAGCCAACCATCTTGTGCCAACTCACCTTATTTTGGGCGTCCACCACAAGGAAGCTTGGTGATGGTTTGGATGTCCACCTTGATGCCACATCACCCTTTGTACCAAAACACGAGTCAAGTCCAAATTCACCCCCTTGAAATTCGAGCTCTTCTCGAAATTTGGAACTTGACTAGCAGTTGATCTAGTCAAAGGGTTTTGGGCATGATACAAGTTAGCTTAAAATATAAAGTACGATGGTTCTAACCATCCGATCTCCTAGACCTTCCATTGGAGGTATTGGGTCGGATCTACGCTTAACGACCTTGCTTCGCTTTCACACGAGCTTACCTTGTAGCCTCGCTTCCGGTCTTCACCCGAGTACCTCGGCTTCCTCCGAAGTCCCTCTGGCGTTGCCCGACCACCTCGGTTCCCACCGGGTGTCGCAGACCTTCCGCTCAACTTTAGCATTTCTGCACACTTAATTGAGCTCGTAAGATAACAAATATACCCTTAACTATTGAGCCTTTTGCCATAATCAAAATACCGGTTCGACTTTGGTGCCCACTGCACCAACAATCTCCCCCTTTTTGATTCATGGCAAACCGACACAAAAGTTAAGGAAAAATTAAGCATAACAGTAAGCTAGCATAATGATTAAGCATGAATGAGCTAGCATAAAGATTAAATATGAATGAGCTAGCATAATGATTAAATATGAATGAGCTAGCATAATGATTAAATATGAATGAGCTAGCATAATGATTAAGTATGAATGAGCTAGCATAATGATTAAATATGAATGAGCTAGCATAATGATTAAGTATGAATGAGCTAGCATAAAGATTAAGCATGAGTGAGCTAGCATAAAGATTAAGCATGAGTGAGAAATATTATTGTTTCAAGTTCTCCCCCTTGACCGAAGGTGAGTTCTTGAAAAATAATTTTTACTCCCCCTTAATAGTTGCTTAAGTAAAGCGGAATTACTTAATATAAAGGTAATAATTTTGTTTACTTTCTTCCTTACTTTTGTGACTTTCTCCCCTTTGCCTTAACTCAAAAAGTTTGTAAATATATTTTAAGGTTTGTAAGTCCAAGCAAGTTCCCAATATAAATATATTTTTTTTAAAATAATAATAAGCTTGAAAATATGTTCATCTAAAATGTACAACTCGGTTGGACTTGATTGATATAGAATGATCAATAAGTCTTGAAGGAGTTGATTAATTTTAAATAATTATACTCCATGGTTCATGTCGATGCAATCAATCTACATCTGGAACCGTGAGTAAGGTCCTAACATCTCACGCCGTCTACGTGGCTAAGTACACAAACACATTAGTCCTATGTGTTGTGAGATGTGTTGGCTCCTTAAATCTATAGGTATATGATTTCTAAGGTAAGACTTAGGCTAATTTCATAAAAGAAGCAAAAGTAGAGTACATATATAGAAAAATTTAAATCCTACTCTATTACGCACATACCTAACTTTCGTCTTAATAAACTAAATTCCGGGTAGTGGTTTGGTGAAGATGTCCGCTAGGTTTGATTTGGACTCAACATACTCTAGTTGTATAGTTCCATTAGTTACATGTTCCCTAATGAAGTGGTGTTTAACTTCTATATGTTTTGTCCTAGAATGACATATTGGATTTTTAGTTAAGTTAATTGAACTAATGTTATCTATGTAGGTTTTAATGTTGTTAAAGATTAAGCTAAAGTCTTGGAGAGTGTGCTTCATCCACAGAGCCTGAGAGACACACTCACCCATCGCATAGCGTATTCCGGTGGTAGATAAGGCAACGCAATCGCTTCCTCGCACCAACTTACTAGACTGAGAGGATTTGACAACAACCACTCGTGCTCTTTCTATCGAGTTTACTACGGCATAGTCGAGTCAGAGTAGCCGATTAGATTAAACTCGGTAGATCTAGGGTACCAAATACCTACGTTTAGCGTGCCCTTTAGATATCTAAGGATACGCACTAGGGTTAGGTGAGACTCCTTGGCACAGGTTTGTAACCTTGCGCACATACTTACCCTTGAATAAAATGTCGGCTCTCAGGAGACTTCTATTGCGCTCCTATAGTATTTTAGGTCAACGGGTTTTCCTTCTACATCTTCGTTTATATTAACATTAGTTGCCATAGGTGTATTGATTATTTTAGCATCTTGCATTCCAAATCGATTTATTAAGTCCTTAGTATATTTTTGTTGATGTAAATATATTCCATCTTTAGTTTGTTTAATTTGTAAACCTAAGAAGAAACTTAACTCTCCTACTAAATTCATTTCAAATTCACTTTCCATAAGTGAGATGAATTCGTTTAGCAGATCGAGTTGGTAGTTCCAAAAATTATATCATCTACATAGATTTGGGCTATAAAGATTTCTTTTCCTACGGTTTTTCTGAATAAGGTTGGGTCGACTAAACCTTGGTTGAATCCTTTGGACTTAAGATAGATCGAAAGCCTTTCGTACAAGCTCTTGGGGCTTGTTTGAGTCCATATAGGGCTTTCTTAAGTCTAAGGACATGGTCAGTTTATCTAGATTTTCGAATCCGGAGGTTGGTAGCGTAAACTTCTTCCTTAATGTATCCATTCAAAAATGCTGACTTGACATCCATTTGAAACAATTTAAAACCTCGATGTGCATATGCTAACAACATTCGGATGGACTCTAGTCCGCTACGGGCGTAGGTCTCATCGTAATCTAAACCCGACTTGACTAAACCCTTTTGCGACTAACCTAGCTTTATTTCTAACTACTTCACCTTTATCATCAAGTTTATTTGAAATACCCACCTTGTTCCAATAATTGATTTTTCTTTAGGTGGTGGTACTAATTCCCCGGACTTCATTTCTAGTGAATTGAGCTAGCTCTTCTTGCATAGCAATAATCCTCGGGATCAAGAAGTGCTTGTTCAATAGTTTTGGGTTCGATTTTGGAAATTAACGAGATTTGACTAAGGTTTCGATATGAAGCTCTAGTTCGAACCCTAAATTTGGATCACCTATAACTTGATTGATAGGATGATTTGTTTGAGTCTTAGTGTGACTCGGGTTAGGGTCATCTATCACTTGGTCGATAGGATGACTTGGGTGAGTTCTAGTTTGACTTGGGTTAGAGTCATCTATCACTTGGTCGATAGGATGACTTGGGTTAGGGAGATTCAAGTTCAAGATCAGTCGGGTTCGCTATAAGTTGATTTGCTAGTTGGTTTTGTTAAGGATTGAGCGGTTCGTGTCCTTCGTCGAAAACTATATTAATGGTTTCTTCGACTCTAAGAGTGTCGTGATTGTATACCCTATAAGCTCTCTTGGTGGTTGAGTATCCTAGAAAGGTTCGAGAGGTTTTGGATTTGAATTTCCCTAGGTAATCCTTAGTGTTTAAGATATGTACCTTGCATCCAAATACCTAAAGTATTTGATGTTCGTATTTTATCGTGATAAATCTCTCTGAGGACTTTTGGTGCCTCTTTACCATAAGGATCCTATTTTGGACATAGCAAGTGTACTAACGGCCTCTGCCCAAAATCTATCGGTAGGTTATACTCGTTTAACATTGTCCTAGCGGCTTCTTGTAGGGTTCTATTTTTCCGTTACTAACCCATTTTGTTGTGGGGTTCTAGGACATGAAAACTCATGGTGGTATCCGTTTAGGTTACGTAAATCAGAACCTGTGGTTTTAATTCACCACCATGATCGCTTCTAAGTCTTTTAATCTTAAGGTTCTTTTGATTTTGATTAACCTACAAAGATTGATTAGTTGGTCTAGGTATCATTTTTATGTTTGATAAACCTAACCCAAGTAAATCTAGAATAGTCGCCAATTATGACTAAGCAAAATTGACTACCATTGAGTGACTTAGCTCCATGTGAATCAAATAGATCCATGTGTAGGAGCTCAAGAACACTTTTAGTCGTTCTTGATTAGTTAATTGATGTTGTGTCCTAGATTGTTTACCTTGTTGACAAGCATTACATATTTTATTATCCAAGTTGTTTAGTTTAGGCAAACCTATAGCAAGCCACTCGACTCATCTTGTGGACGAGTCTTAGTGCAGTGTCCAGTCTTGTGCCATAACCAAGATTCCTCTTCTTTGTGTCATAAGACACTTGGTTGAGGAGTTTGGTAAATTTATTGTGTAGATGTTGCTACTCCTAGTTCCTTTAAGTATTATTTTAGATGTTGCATTTATTTTGATTACGCATTCATTTTCTAGAAATATGACCTTATAATTGTTATCACACAATTGGCTTACACTAAGTAAATTATATTGAAAGTTTTCTACTAATAAGACATTTTGAATTGTAAAGTTAGAGTTGAGCTCAATATCACCTGATCCGATGATTTTGAGCTTGCCGTTATTTCCGAAGGCTAACGATCCTTGTCGTTTGAATCGTAACCGAAAATTTGAGTTGATCCCGTCATGTGCCGAGCAACCACTGTCCAACATCCATTGATCCTACACATAAGGTAGTTGGATCGGATATTGGAATTACTAAAGGGTTGTTTGTAAGTTTTTAAACCTAAATCATCTCACCAATATCTACATGATCAAAACATGTTATTCCTATGTGTTATTGTGAGATGACTTTCAATTTTACTTGATTAATTTTAATGAATTTAAATTAACCAACATTAGGTTAGATTCGGATTTAGTCTAAGCTCATCAAGTAATCTTTTCAAGAGATTAGCTTCCAGGTCGTGGCGAGGCACAGAGGCCTTCTTTGATCGGAACAACGACCACTTCCTTAGACAAAGCTAATTTCAAGAAATTGATAACTCGACTTACTTGAGACTACGTCTTGGTCTAACTAGTTATTTTTGAAAGAGGCTCCCGAGGCTCAATCTTTTAAATAGGATTTTAGTTGGTTTATTTTTGAAAAGAGGCTCCCGAGGCTCAATCTTTTCGCAGGATTTTAGTTGGTTATGAGTCCTATCTAACCATTCTAAAAATAAAGGAAAAACTAAGCATGCAATTTCTAAGACTTAACAAAAATACATTTTGTATTGGCTCTGGACCATTGAATCGAGTGGGTCTATTCACATAGTGAATTTGGTCCTTGGGAACCCAATACATGTTAGATCCTAAAGTTGAAATCAAAGTGGTCTTAGGGACCCATGCTTGGACATTTTTCTTATGTTGGTTTACTATAGACATATATGACTTATTGGTTGTATTTGAGTTAAACCCAAGTCCGGCCTTGTTGTACACGGCCCTTTGTGATCCAAGTAAGAGGTCAAGTCCCTTGGATCCCAAAGTGAACCTTTCCAACGTGTTCCTAAGGTCTTCGACTTGTGTTTTCAAAAGCGAGTTCTCAACTTCAAGCTTTTCAACTTGAGTTGAGTCCTCCTCTTGAATACGAGTAGTCGAAGAGGTTAGGGAGACCTCATGTTTGAGAAGGTTAACCTCCTCAATTAGGGTCTCGACCTTGGACTCGGACTTAGCTAGTTTCTTATTTAAAAATTTAATTGCACCATACAAAGTATTAAGTAACGACCGACTTACCCTTAATGATTCTTTTGAACCGGATACGGATCCGTGGCTTGTCTTGAATGGAAGCTCATCATCGGATTCGGACTCGGACTCTTCTTCGGTTTTGGAGTCGTGCTCGGTCGGCTTGGCCATTAGAGCTTGGATATCGTCTTCTTCCTCCGACAACTCCTCCCAAGTAGCGTTTAGCGCTTTCTTGGTCTTTGATGCGTTATTCTTTAGCTTTGGGCACTCGGACTTGATGTGACCAGACACTCGTTGCACTCATAGCATCTAAAATTAGAAGTATTTGAATTAGGTTTAGGCTTACCTTGAGTTGTTGGTCGTTTCGTCTCTTGATCATCTTAGAACTAGATTGACTTGTTCGGATTCTATTTCGAGTCTACTTCCGATTCGGACTAAATCTTCTTCCTTCGGGGTGGCTTGCTTGCGGGCTTCTTCTTCTTGGAACTCGCAACTAACGCAATACTCTTCTCGGCACGGACCACGTTAGTTTGCTCATGTAATTCAAGTTCCGAAAACAATTCGTCTAACCTAATTTTAGAAAGGTCCTTGGAGACCTTGTAGGCATCGACCATGGATGCCCCACAAGGTGGTCCTAGGAAAGCGAGTTAAGAGAATACGATAAGGTCGCGATTCTCGACCTTTTGTCCGATGGCATGGAGTTGGTTGTGATGTCTTGGATACGAGCATGTAGTTGAGTTGCGGTCTCGTTTTCCTGCATTTTCAAGTTATACAATTTATTTAAAAGTAAATCTCTTTTACATACCTTCGTGTCGTCGGTGCCTTCGTGTAGTTCCACTAGCTTGGTCCATAAGTCCTTTGCACTAATGAAGGGGCCGACGCGGTTGAGCTCTTCCTTGGACAACCCACATTGCAAGATTTGAGTTGCCTTGGCATCGGCTTCTACTTGTTTTTTCATGGAATTTGACCATTGATCGTAACCCAAAGATTCACCATCTTCATTAATAGGAAGTGTGAAACCGGTTTGGATTACGATCCACATCTCAATTTGGGTTTTAAGAAAGTATTCCATCCGACCCTTCCAATAACGAAAGTCATTACCGTTGTAAAACGGGTCGAGGCAGTGCTAAACCCTTCGAGATGGGCCATTTAAAAACAAGAAGAAGAAACGGCGAAAAGAATCTTGCAAAAACACACGGAAAGAATATTCCAAGACTTTCGTCTTGGATTAGTAATCTTGAGAAGTAAAAAGATATATAAAATGTAACTTGCAAAAGAAATAAACAATCAAATGCGAATGTCGTTGAAGTTCGGAGGACAACCTTACTCGGGATCTAACCCAAGGACAACCTTATCCGGATCCTAAAGCCTCTAATGCAATTCTATATGTAGGAGAAGATAAGCAAGTGAAATAATTATACACAGAAATAAATAAATAAAAAATCTGTAAAAAGAAAAACAAAGCTAGATTGGTGGTTTCACGAATCTTAGCGCCCGACTCGATACCAATTGTTGGATCGAAAGTGTCGCTAGAGGGGGTGAATAAGCGTCTGATGTCGTTAAAAACTTTTGCAATAAGTAAAAAGCAAGTAGAGAGTGCACAGCGGAAATATAAAGTAGACAAGATATTTTTACGTGGTTCACAATCTTTCGATTGCTAATCCACGGCCTAGTGATCCTTGATCACGTCACGGAGGGCAATTCACTAAAACCACTCCTCCTCGTTGGAGGTAGAGCAACGACATTACAAAAGAAATCAAGGCAAAGGACACTCCCCTTTCCTTGTTACGATTAAAGCACAAAGACAATTTAGAAGTAGAACTTAAATAAATATACCGACAACTCTTATAAGTAGAAGATGTAGCTTTCGTTGTCGGTGGCACTTCGTCGTAGCAAATGTGAGTAGTAGTAGCGGCGTTACGACGGCGTGTTGAGAGCTCTTGAATTCTTGTGATTTGCTTGGCTTGAACATGTCTATTTATGGATATTGATCTATGAATTTAGACATAGGTAGTGTCCAAGGTGAGGTTATTATCCCAACTCAAGGATGAGGTGTTTCATCCAACCACCTTGTGCCACCTCCAACCTTCTTGTGCGCCAACTCAAGGATGAGGTGTTTCATCCAACCACCTTGTGCCACCTCCAACCTTCTTGTGCAACTCAAGGATGAGGTGTTTCATCCAACCACCTTGTGCCACCTCCAACCTCCTTGGGCGCCAACTTGAGGATGAGGTGTTTCATCCAACCACCTTGTGCCACCTCCAACCTCCTTGGGCGCCAACTTGAGGATGAGGTGTTTCATCCAACCACCTTGTGCCAGCTCACCTTATTTTGGGCGTCCACCACAAGGAAGCTTGGTGATGGTTTGGATGTCCACCTTGATGCCACATCACCCTTTGTACCAAAACACGAGTCAAGTCCAAATTCACCCCCTTGAAATTCGAGCTCTTATCGAGGTCGAACTTGACTAGCAGTTGACTGTAGTCAAAGGGTTTTGGACTGCAGTACAAGTTAGCTTAAAATATAAAGTACGATGGTTCTAACCATCTGATCTCGACCTAGACCTTCCATTGGAGGTATTGGGTCGGATCTATGCTTAACGACCTTGCTTCGCTTTCACACGAGCTTACCTTGTAGCCTCGCTTCCGGTCTTCACCCGAGTACCTCGGCTTCCTCCGAAGTCCCTCTGGCGTTGCCCGACCACCTCGGTTCCCACCGGGTGTCGCAGACCTTCCGCTCAACTTTAGCATTTCTGCACACTTAATTGAGCTCGTAAGATAACAAATATACCCTTAACTATTGAGCCTTTTGCCATAATCAAAATACCGGTTCGACTTTGGTGCCCACTGCACCAACAGAGATGTGGACCCAAGATGATTGGGAATAAGTCGAAGTGATCGAAGGTGTTTGAATAGCCTATAAAGGGTTCACCACTCCTTGCGAGGAGATGTATACCCATGGCCTCTCATCGGATTGTTACTAAAGTATTTGGCCAAAGCATTACATGTTTAGAGTAAGGTACTCTTGGATACATGTGTAGTAACTAGAATCCGTAGGACGAGGAAATGATACTTGGGCTAGGTGTGAGGTAGTCAACCTAGTGGGGACTAACACTATAGACCATGTCCTGAACCAAGTGGGTATAAGATGAGTGAAAGGAATGGGGCACGATTCATTGTAGCTGCTGAAGGGTTTCAGAAATAGTTCTGGATCAACCGTTGATCTTTCGGTCAATTGGGGATCATGATGTAGTACTAGGTGCCACTCATGATCGTTCTATAATTAATGGTTAATTATAGACGACCAACATAAACCGAGAACCTATTTGATCACACGCACAACGAGCATAATCTGAAGGATTTAAAATGAGTTTGAGAATAAGATTCTCAGACAGAGAGAAACTAGGTTTGGTTGGACCAAACAAGGATCGTGCATGAAATCGTTTCAGTCGCAATGGAAGCGTGGATGGGATGTTTCTTATGAATACATGATGGATGAACCAAATTGGTTTGGTTCTAATCCAATGGTGAAGAATAAACCAAAGGGGTTTGGTTTGTTTTAAACGAATGAACCAAAAGTTGGTTCGGTTCGTTTTAACTTAAAGTAGACCAACTCGGTTCGGTTTATTTTAACTTAAGTTAATGGAGCGGGTTAACGGTTTTTTGGTTATGAACCAATAACCGTTAGGAGAATATGTTCTCTATAAAAACAAGGCTTAAGGGTTTTTCGTGGAGAACTTTTGGTTGTTGGAAAAACCTAGCCGCCCAACCCCTCTCCCTCTCTTCTCCTTGCCGCCGCCCAACCTTGTTGCCACCCATCTTTTGTGCCGCTGTCCTAGCTACTGCTGGCCATCCTCCGGCGACCCTCCGGCGACTCACCTTGGTTTCGGCGACCAAGGGTTGGCCGGCCATCCTCTTTGGCCGGCGTAACATCCTCCACCAAGCTGTCTAGTTTTCTGGACAGCTTGTTTCCTTACGTGTCAGAGTGGCATTTGGACGACGTTTTGAGCTCTGACAGCAGTTACTTTCCCGGGGATTTGATCTCCGGTAATCCTCATAGGTGGAGGACGAAGGATTCGTCAAACGGTTGATGAATAACTCTGCGGAGAAGCGAGTTATTGGTACTCGAATTCTAATCCGAATTTTGATTCGGATTGTGATCTTCTCTTGATCACATTGTCTTCGACATGAGTCTAGTGACTCCTAAGAAGACGAGGCTCGTGGCTTTGTGAAGCCATCCCGATGATACTGTTGGTGCAGTGGGCACCAAAGTCGAACCGGTATTTTGATTATGGCAAAAGGCTCAATAGTTAAGGGTATATTTGTTATCTTACGAGCTCAATTAAGTGTGCAGAAATGCTAAAGTTGAGCGGAAGGTCTGCGACACCCGGTGGGAACCGAGGTGGTCGGGCAACGCCAGAGGGACTTCGGAGGAAGCCGAGGTACTCGGGTGAAGACCGGAAGCGAGGCTACAAGGTAAGCTCGTGTGAAAGCGAAGCAAGGTCGTTAAGCGTAGATCCGACCCAATACCTCCAATGGAAGGTCTAGGTCGAGATCAGATGGTTAGAACCATCGTACTTTATATTTTAAGCTAACTTGTACTGCAGTCCAAAACCCTTTGACTACAGTCAACTGCTAGTCAAGTTCCAGCCTCGAGAAGAGCTCGAATTTCAAGGGGGTGAATTTGGACTTGACTCGTGTTTTGGTACAAAGGGTGATGTGGCATCAAGGTGGACATCCAAACCATCACCAAGCTTCCTTGTGGTGGACGCCCAAGATAAGGTGAGTTGGCACAAGATGGTTGGCTCCCATGATGTGGCACAAGTTGAATGACTCCAACAAGTTGGCGCCCAAGGAGGTTGGAGGTGGCACAAGGTGGTTGGATGAAACACCTCATCCTCAAGTTGGCGCCCAAGGAGGTTGGAGGTGGCACAAGGTGGTTGGATGAAACACCTCATCCTCAAGTTGGCGCCCAAGGAGGTTGGAGGTGGCACAAGGTGGTTGGATGAAACACCTCATCCTTGAGTTGGCGCACAAGAAGGTTGGAGGTGGCACAAGGTGGTTGGATGAAACACCTCATCCTTGAGTTGGCGCACAAGGAGGTTGGAGGTGGCACAAGGTGGTTGGATGAAACACCTCATCCTTGAGTTGGCGCAAAGGATGTGGATGAACAAGTCTTGGGGGATAAGAACCTCACCTTGGACACTACCTATGTCTAAATTCATAGATCAATATCCATAAATAGACATGTTCAAGCCAAGCAAATAACAAGAATTCAAGAGCTCTCAACACGCCGTCGTAACGCCGCTACTACTACTCACATTTGCTACGACGAAGTGCCGCCGACAACGAAAGCTACATCTTCTACTTATAAGAGTTGTCGGTATATTTATTTAAGTTCTACTTCTTTAAATTGTCTTTGTGCTTTAATCGTAACAAGGAAAGGGGGAGTGTCCCTTTGCCTTGATTTCTTTTTGTAATCGTTGCTCCTACCTCCAACGAGGAGGAGTGGTTTTAGTGAATTGCCCTCCGTACGTGATCAAGGATCACTAGGGTCGTGGATTAGCAATCGAAAGATTGTGAACCACGTAAAAATATCTTGTCTACTTTATATTTCCGCTGTGCACTCTCTATTTGCTTTTTACTTATTTCAAAAGTTTTTTAACGACATCGTATCGCTATTCACCCCCCCCTCTAGCGACACTTTCGATCCAACAGATACTCGGCGTGGATACGAATAGAGGCGATTCTAGCGAGAGTCGCTCCGGTTGATGTCATTTCTGCTGCACGTGATACGTCAGGTATAACTAGAGTAATTTCTTTTATTGCAAAATTTGAAATTGCGATTATGTCTACACATATTGTACTATGCATGCGTGTGATGTGTGCGTTGTAATAAATTAGATTTATTGTTTTTAATTCTTCCACTATGCATATGTGTACGAAATATGTTCGAACACACACTCACCGCGGTGCCGGAAACCCAACAATATTTGCTTGACAAGCTTCATAAGTATTTCAAAAATGCCTAAGCTTTATAAATTTCAAAATACTTAATCTAAGTTTTTCTAACACACTTAGGTTTTTCAAATTCAGCTAAGTCATATAAAATTATTAACTTAAGCTTTTGAAAATTTTCTTTTTATAAGTGTGTCAAAATTGTAAAGTTTAATAAGAATTATAAGGTTTTGAAAACAACCTATAGAAAATTTTCTCCTCTTAATTCAATGTTTTCTCTGAACTCTATTTTCGAAAAATTCTTTATCAACTCCCCCTAAAGTTATGCAATAAAATTTTCTTTGAAAATACCACCTTTCCCTTTATCTATGAGCTTAAAATAACTCTTTTCATGTTTTTCAAAAGTACATAAATTTTTCAAAAAAATTAATCTTTTAATTCAGATTTGCAAATTTTTCAAAACTTGAAATATTTTTTGAAAATAGACAAAAGTCAAAGTATAAGATTTCAAAACTCTCACTATTTCAATTTTCAAAACTCTCATTAAAAGATATAAAATTTTAAAAACTCTTTCTCAATAAAAACAATAAAATTAAAAAAAAACTTCCCCTCAATAAAAGCAATAAAATTTTAAAAAACTCCCCCTCAATTAAAAATTTTTAAAATTCAATCTCAAAATGAGATGATAAATGTCCAAGCATGAATTCCTATACATAATTTATATTTTAAAAAAATACTTCTAAAAATTGTCCTTAAAGCAAATTTCCAACTCTTTAGTAGCTCAAGTGATATAGAATTATCATCAAGCTTTAAATTAGAGTTAGTCACCGAAGTGATTGATTTGCTTTATAAACCTTGTGTTGGTTCATGTCGACGCACTTACTCTATATCTTGAACCTGGGGTGCAGTCCTAACATCTAACGCCTATCTTCATGGCTCAATACACAAATAGGTATTCCTAGGTGTTTGTGAGATGCAAAGGCTTACCTAGGTCTATAGGATCGTGAAATCTAAAATTAACCTATGTTTGATCAATGTTTTAACTTTTCTTTTAAGAAAATAAAACTTAACAAAATAGATTTTGAATAGTGAACATTAAAGCATCCTAGTCTACTAAGCATAATCCAAGTCATTTTCAAGAATATCCAAGATTTAAAAGTTACCAAATTCATAAGTTCAAATTGTAACAACTAGTTTATCTAAGACACTCCTAATCAGAAGAAGGAGGTGGAGGAGGTGGATGACCCATGCTCCAAGATCGAAAAAAACTCCATCATCTCTCATGATCCTCTCTCTGCACCTTAAACATCTGCATCATCTCAAGATGACAAGCCTGATGCTGCTACTCCTAACGCTGCATCACATCCTCCAATCTGGATAATCTCTCAGCCATAGTAGAAGTTGCTGGAAGAGCAAGATAAGGAGATAAACTATCAAATCCTACTGCTTCCTGATGCTCAGGCTCAGGGTCAGAATGATGATCTGGATCAATATCTAGCTCTGGCTCAAGCTCAGGCTTAGGCTAATGTTGGGGCTGAGGACCATCTCTCATCTATGTCAGGACATTATTTTCAACTACATTTATTTTAGCTAAACTAACATCAAATACTAATGTAGCTAATAAAGATGTGATGACATGGCAATAAAGCAGATGTTCCTTCCTACTAGTAACTAGCTTATAGTGATGGATGATAGAATGAAACATCTGTAAACTAATATCTAAATCTAATTTATGACTAAGTACATAAAGTAGAAATGAATGATAGGGACACATCATAGCGATGTCCCTAGTAGTGAGTGACAAAATACAGTTCACTATGACTCTATACAGAGCATAGCCCTGTAGTATGAGTCTAGTGGAATTGAAGATACTCACAGATGGAGTCCTCTCCTCACCAAATAAATGCATGTGTATCCTATCTAATGTGATGTGCGAGTAGGGATCACCATACAATAATTCCATATATGGAAAACATGCAACTAGACATGATGAATACATGAGTCCTAAATGATCTCTCAACAATGAGGGAGTAAGGATAAAATCTTTTCCTTGTACTCTAGTGGAATATATAAGATCATTAATTCTAGTGAAGTTATTGAAAAACTCTACACATAGATCTATATTAATAGAGTTTTTACAATAAAATAATTTATCTAGACAATAATGTTCTATGAATTTCATGCTAAGTATGCATGCTTTATTAAAAAATGATCTACTAATATATCTGGTAGGCATGGGAATATAAAGAGTACTTTCAACCTAATCCTATGTCCCTCAGTGGGCAACCTAATGCCCATACAAGGAGTAGAAGATGACTCAGCCTCGACTGCTCTGTAAGGGATCGAACGTCACTAGGGGGGGTTGAATAGCGTTTCCGTTCGTTAATGGAAATCGATTGTGTTCGCCTCTATAATTCAATTAGCACAGTGGAAATACAAAATACAAATACGAAGAAGAAGACGAATACAATAATCACTCACAAGGGACAAAGCGATATAACATGGTTTGGAACCTTAGGGTTCTTACTCCATGGGTCGAGCTTGAGTGAGCTCTAGTGATGCACACACGACTAATAAAACTCCTTCTCGGAACAATCCAGAGGTGGAGAAACCTCGTACAAATGATTACACAAGTAATACAAGAGATACAAGCAAATATAATAAAATACAAGTAAAGAAAACTTTACAAATAATGCTTTGAATGCTTGCTAGTTTGATTGCTTGAGCCGCACTTAAAGACCCTGACTTGCACCAGCAAATTGCCTCAAATCGCCCAAGAAATTACTGCTAAAAATCTCTCCTTCGAGCTCCTTTTAAAATTGCAACTCGGGCTAATTTTTGCCTAGAAGTCGACTGCTCATACCAATCAGTCGACTGCTTCTATAGTCGTTCTCTCACAATGACTCGATCCATGCTGGAGAAACTCTAATGGATAGATGATCAGTCGACTGCCAAACCCTAGTAGTTGACTGATGCACAGGCAATCGAGCCGCTAGTCAAGCCTGCCACGCTTCTATAGCCACATCCATCAGTCGACTGTCCAATGCTGGCAGTCGACAACCAGACCACTCGATTGGTCGAGCATCAGTCGACTCCTTCCAGTCGATTGATCGTAACCCCAGTCGATTGATCAGTTCGACTAGATTGTCAAGTGTCAAAAGAGTTGACCAATCGACTGGTCCATAACCCCAGTCGACTGATACACCTCGAACATGAGGTTTTAACCCAAGTATGATGCCCTCATACTTGCTAGACACCCTTATCCTAGACCTAAGCTTTCTAGCCACCTCCATCAGCCTCACGCCTATCGGATCCCTCCAAGTCATCCATAACTTGTTCATCCATACATTAGCCTTCAAGTGCTTCCATCAGTTATTGTCATGCTAACAGTGTCTACACTGCCAAGGTACATTTGGACTTACGCTGCTAAGACACACACTTGGACTTTACGCCGCCAAACATTTGATTTGTGCTGCCAAGACACAAGTTTGGACTTTACGCTGCCAATATCATACCCTTGGACTTCTCATTTGCCAAGTACTCATGACTTGGACTTTCACCGCCAAGACTACACACTTGGACTTACGTGGGCAAGACTACACCCTTGGGTTTTCCATGCCAACTTCATATTGGACTTTCCTTGCCAAGTACCCATGAGTTGGACTTTCCATTGCCAAGTACCCATGACTTGGACTTTACTTACCAAATATCCATGACTTAGACTTTCCATTCCCAAGTACCCATGACTTGACTTTCCATCATATGGTCAACCCTATGTCAACCATATAGTTAACACATTGTCAAACAATGGTCAACCCATTGTCAAACATCAAAATACCACTCGAATCAAACTCGAGTCCGGTCAATCATGACCTAGGCTGATTGCACCAACATGCTCTTCTTTTACCCCTAATTAAATTACAATAATTTATTATTTATGGAAAAACAATTGAAAATTGAGTTTAAAATTGTTACCTCTGTATTGTAGATGATATTATAAAAGAGACATGACGACCTAGATGCTTCGAAGAGTTGAAAAGGGTGTTTGGTAGCTATTTTGGGGTTGTTGTGAGTCGACTCGGTGTTGCCCTAGCTGTGGTTTTATAGACGGAATCCAGTCGATTGGAAATAGTTTAGTTGACTGAATTCGAGTTGACTAGGATTTGTCCAGTCGATTGTCATAAATTTACCATTTACTACTTCTGCTTTCCAGTCAACTGTATTTTCTTGAGTCAACTGTATTAGACCTAACACTTATCTACCATTGTATTCCAGTCGACTGGATTAGTTTCAATCGACTGGAGTCATGTTTTTACCTTTTTGAGGTTTGGAGGCAAATGAACTAGATTCAAGCGGCTATTTTTAAGTCGACTAGAAATATTCCAATCGATTGGAATCGATTAATTTTAATTTTCGTTAATTTTTATGGTTAATTAGGTTTAGATAAGTTGATTACGTTGATTGATTAAATTTGTTTAAGTTGATTAAGTTGAAATGGCTATTTTGAATTGATTAAGATGATTAAGTTGATTTAACATGATTAAGTTGAATTGATTAACATGATTAAGTTAAATTCATTAACATGATTAAGTTGAATTGATTAACATGATTAAGTTGAATTGATTAATATGATTAAGTTAAATTCATTAACATGATTAAGTTATGATTTTTTTAATTTTTTTTATTTTATTTCATTTAACCCAAGCTAAGTTTTCAATATACATTAATCCTATGAATTTTGTGAGATTAGGATTTATTTGTATCTTAATTAATTTCAAAGAACAATTTCAAAGTTTTTTAAACTTGTGTTAGATTCAGCTTAGCTTGAGCTAATAAAG
This sequence comes from Wurfbainia villosa, assembly GCA_025175895.1. Taxonomy (NCBI): domain Eukaryota; kingdom Viridiplantae; phylum Streptophyta; class Magnoliopsida; order Zingiberales; family Zingiberaceae; genus Wurfbainia; species Wurfbainia villosa. The sequence continues at coordinate 58,221,400 of CM045986.1, read as the reverse complement.
TAGATTTTTTCAGCATTGACTTCCAGGTCGTGGCGAGGCATATGACTTGCTTGGGTATCGGATGGACCACTTCGTAGACAAAGTCAATGAAGGAATCAAATACTTGACTCACTTTGGACTAAGATTTGGTCTAACTAGTTAGAGACTTAGTGAGTTAGCTTCGGTTAGTTCCACTCGACTTAGAGCACCAGGTCATGGCGAGGCATATGACCTTCTTGGATATCGGATGGACCACTTCCTAGACACGCACCTTGAAGAGCTTCCCTAACTTACTATTAGTTCACTTCGCCTTAGTACTAGGTTGTTCAAGTTTAAACAACTTTGTTTCCTATCTAGTTCATTCTAAATTAAGTAAGTAAAGTAAACTAAGACAAGCAAGAGTTTAATTAAATAAAGAAACAAGCAAAGTGTTTGCTCCCCCTAAGTGATAACTTAGTTGAGTTTTGTTCACTAAGTGAACATGACTCTTGGGAACCCAATATTTGTTTGGTCCAACTTGGTTGACTAAACTAGTCTTAGGAACCCATGCTTGGACTCGATTCTTAGCGTTTCGGCTAAGTAATAACATGTATGATTTATATGAGGATTTAGCTTTGTGTCAGAGTCCAGACTTGTTGTACACGACTCGCTGAGACCCAAGCATCATGTTTAGATACTTGGAGCCCGAGGTGAACCTTTCCAACATTCTGGTAAGATCTCCTACTTTCCTTTCTAGGGCCGAGTTCTCTTTCTCATGTTTTTCAACTTGAGTTGAGTCTCTATCCTCAATTTGGTAAGTTGAAGTCTTCGAGTTTACTTGCTCCTTAAGTACTTGGACTTCCTTAAGGAGTGAGTCTACTCGGTTCTCGAATTTAGCTAATTTCCTACCTTGGCATGCAATTATGTTGTATAGTTTATCTTCTAAAGGAGAAGTCATCTCGTCTAGTCCTTTGGAAATGGATGTGGATCCGTGGCTTCTCTCGGATTTGGATTCGGACTTGGAGCTTGATTCAGCTTCGGAGCTTGATTCAACCATGAATGCTACGAAACTTCTTTTTGTCTCTTCTGTGTCCGACTATTCCGAAGATGATTCGTCCCAAGTTGCCTTAAGTGCCTTCTTCTTCTTTTCCTTTTTAGGTTTTTCTTCCTTTTTTAGATTTGTGCATTATGACTTGTAGTGACCTTTTCCGTTGCACTCGTAACACGTTACTTCTGATCTAGGGCTTGGCTTGTTGTCGATGACCTTTTTGACATCTTTCTTCGTAAATCTTTTTCTCTTGTTGAACATTTTCTGGACCATGTTTACAATTTCTTCCTCTCCGTTTAGGTCCGACTCCGACTTATTTTCTGACTCACTCTTTGTTTTTCTTTCCTTTTTAGTCGAACCTGCCACTAAAGCAATATCATTCTTAGTTTGACCTGAGTTAGCTTGTTCGTGTAGTTCGAGTTCGCAAAATAATTCGTCTAATCTAATTAAGGAAAGGCCCTTGGAGACCATATAGGCACCAACGATGGATGTCCATAAGGTGTCCCTCGAGAATGCCTTAAGTGTATATCTAATTACATCCCTATTTTCTATTTGATGTATTATTAAATAAAGTCCATTTAATATATCTTTTATTCTTGTGTGAAGTTGACTAGCATTTTCATTTTCATGCATTTTATAATTAAAGAGTTTATTAAGTAACATATCTCGTTTATCTATTCTAGTATTTCCTTTGTGTAATTCAATAAACTTATCCCAAAGTTCATTAGAATTTTCAAAGGGACCGACTCTATTGAGCTCTTCTTTGGTAAGTCCGCATTGCATGGTGTTAAGAGCCTTGTAATCGACTTGAGCTCGTTTCCTTATGTCCGCGGTCGATTTTTCCAGTTCTAACAACTTTCTCAAGTCGTTTACCGGAGAGACAAAACCTTTCCTAATTGAAAATCAAACCTTGAGGTTTTCAGGTAGCACTCCATTCACCTCTTCCAAAAAGAAAAGTCCTCTCCGTTAAATAGAGGAGGGCGAACGATGTTGTACCCTTCTAGATGTGACAACTAATTAAATTTTAATTAATTTTATATTCAAAAATATTTCTAGAGTTACTCAATTTAAGGAATATTATATTTGTGCAAAAAGAATAAATTTATACTAAGAGAAGACAAATATTAAAATTTCTATTCTAGTACAAAAGTAAATATTACAATTAATGCAAAAATTATTCTAAGCCAAAAAAGCTAAAACTAAAGAAAATTCATATGCTCTCGTTGGTGGTTTCACCAAAATCGAAGCACTCCTGCTCTGATACCAATTGTAGGATCGAAGTTATCCTAGAGAGGGAGGTGAATCTCGGATTATGAAATTTTCTTCTTAAAAAAACTATTTTTAAACTTTTGAAAAGAGTTATTGCAATGGAAATTAAATGACACAAGAACACAAATATTTTACTTGGTTCACAACCTGAGTCGGGTTGCTACTCCAAGACCCGTAGCTCCCCTAGAGCTACCTTGTGGGCAATGCACTAAAGTGCCCTCCGATTCGAAACTCTCGAACTTAGAGGGTGTCGCTTTTACAAGAATGAGGGTAAGGTAATAAACTACGTTCCCTCTACAATTTATGTACAATAAGCAACAACTAAATATACAAAAATAAATATACCGACACTTCTTTTAAACGTAGAAATATAACTCGGAGTGTGAAGTGTTGGCGTGTAGATGCTTGTACGGATGAGGAATTTTTGCAACAACACTTGGACATAGTAGAGTGATGATCTTCGGAGCTAGTTGAGTACTTCTTTTATAAGCCATTTCCAGTCGACTCCAAATCAACCCATCAATATGGTACTTCGGCCTTCCCAGTCGACTGGACCTGTTCCAGTCGACTTCAGGTCACCTGGCTCCGCATCGGGAAGTTTTCCTTTCCAGTTGACTGGACCTCCTAAGTTGACTGGAACTCTTTCCATTTGGGCTACCAGATATTCGATCGATCACCAACTAATCTTGCCAACTGGGTATCCAGTCGACTGGAATATCCTATCAGTCGACTGTTTCCTGTAAATCGAGATTAGCAAAACATACAGTATAAAATATAATAGCAGTAGTAATATTGCTCGATCTCGACTTCTCAGTCCCACACGGACTATGCGTTGGATTGATGCCTAGCTTTGTCCCCCCTATAGAGGACTCGACCTAACCTCTTCACTGAGGCTTACCTGCCGGCTACCCAATCGGACTTACCATACTTGACATCCGATCTGACTCACTAGGACTTCCGCTAGCTGTCCGGTCTCACTGACCCAGCTGGACTTCATGACGGTTGCCCGATCTTCTGACCCAACTAGTCTTAATGCCAAATGTCTGGTCTCCTGACCCATCTGGACTTCATGGTGTCCGGTCCTCTTTATCTGTCAAGTCTTCTACCTAATATCCGGTCAACATGACCTACTAAGACTTTCCATGCTTTGCCTAGTATCCAGTCTATCTGACATACTAGGACTTCCTATTAAGCCTGTATACTTAACATATATATCAAATCACAAGTAATTCCTAACTTTAACTATGGTTCATACATCAAAACTAAGGAGTGATGCTCTCTGCACCAACACTGTCTTATGCTTATATTGCTACTGTTGTACGAAAAGTTACTACATAAGATTAGTAGATTATCCCATGAAGACCTAGTCATTACCACAAACAAACAACACAATGAGTATCAAATAAAAATAACAAGAAAGACACTAATAACAAAAGAAAAAAAACAAACTAACGACAGTTTAAAGACAAATGAACACCATTACGAGTCTCCAATAGCGACGCTAAAATTTGTTAACAGTAACTGTCGTGGTACCGTTACAAATTAATTACCGAACCCCCTAACTATACTAAAGCAGTATAGGAATGACTCGGATCATCTCCCAATGAACCTAATGGCTAGATGTTTGTTTCTAAACAATAGCAGACACTGAGGGTTCTTATAATCTATCAAGATAATTAATTGAAGCTAACCTAACATGCTTAAGCAATTCAACCATGCACCGTATTGCCACTATACGATACAATTATTAAACAATTCCAATTAACGGACATGACAATTAAACATGCAAGAAATCAAACTAACAAACAATTAAGCTAAGTTTTACATGTAACCAACAACAATCAACAATAACCAGTTCAACTCATTAACTACAAATTAAACTCAAAGCTAAACATTCAAATTAAACATTGAACTAAACATCCAAATGAAACTACCAATTAAACTCCAAGATAAACTACAAATTAAACATCAAATGCAACATTCAATTAAACATCCAAATCAAACTACAAGTTAATCATCCAAATGAAACTACAAATCAAACATCAAGATAAAAATTAATCGACGATCATCCACAACACCCGGAGAAGGAACCACCCTTCCAAAGAAAACGATGCTGAACAGCCTTCTAATGGTGATCGATGAAGTGGATCCCTACCTGAAAATCCCTCCGGCTAGGGCTGAATGAGATAACGAGTATCACTGCCCTTTGTGATGAAAGGGGATGTCGAACCATGGCTATTGCAAGAGTGAAAGAAATCAGAACAGTGGCTATTTAGATGTTCTCAAGCGTTGGAATGAAGCTCTGCTGCCGGAATGAAAAGTCAAAAAGGTCATCGGAGCTGGAAAATGGTGTTATCGAACCACCACAGTAGAAGTCGACCTCAGCCTTCTAAACCATGTCCAGTTAAGGCAGGTCTCAGCTCTTGTCTCTAGGCACTGGAGTCCTCACCAGTGAAGATGATCGGAAACCTCTCTAGCCGATGAAGTTGTGTTGCCCAACCTCACCACCAATCTCCGTCGAAAATAGAGAGAGCTTTGGCTAGATGGAAGGAGGATCTGTCGCCGTTGATTGGGCTACCGAAGCTCCGTCGTCGAACACTGCCTTGTGAAGTCATTGCTCGATTGTGTGATTGGGGAAGAAGGATGTCGCGCATCTCGAGTTTCTCGGTTCTCTTTCTGCAGGAAGGAAAAGAGAGCTTTAAGTGGCTTTGTTGTGGTCATACGATCAAATTCCCTTCAAATCCTAGCCATTGATTAAAGCTAGGGTTTGATTCCTTGATTAATGCTTTGATTAAGTAGGGCTGATCCAAAAAAAATCCAACGGTTGTGATTGATCCAATTCTGGATGGACGACTCCGGTCGCTCCATTTAGGCCCTCTTTGTGTTTCCTACAAGATCACATTCAGCTTATGAGAAATAATTCTGAAATTATAGTAATTACATAATTAATCTCAAATAAATTCAATATGTAAAACATATTGAATAACAATAATTACCCACATAAAAGAGCCTAAAATGTCCAACCCATAAGTCAAAACAGCACAATAAAATGAAGCTATTAGTGACTCCAACGACATCCGTCCATATCAACCACCACCATTCTGTTGGATCGAGCATGTCACTAGAGGGGGGGGGGGGTGAATAGCGATAAAACTTTTTCTTTCGTTTCGTTCGTTAAAATACGAGTAGACACAGTGGAAGATAAAATTAAACACAAGAGACAATAGTATTTTTTTACTTGGTTGGTAGCCTTCGGCTACTACTTTAAGGCCCTAATGGTCCTAGACCGTGTACAGAGAAAAATTCACTAAAACACTCCTCCTCGTTAGAGGTAGGAGTTTGACGATTACAAAAACCTTCGAAAGCAAAAGATAGAGAGACAAACCCTCTCTTCTATTAAGGTAAAATGCAACGATGGAAAACCTCGATTAACAAAAGGATTGCAATATTAAAGAAACGACAAAGTAAGTTTATACCAACAACTAGAGAATAGAAATTAAGCTAGGGTTGTTGACATCACTTTGTCATTGTAGAGTCGTCGGAGAGTCGCAACATTGCGGAGGCTTTTGAGCACTTAGAATTGATGAAAAACCCTAGGAGAGACCCTCCTTTTATAGCCCTTGAGCCCCTTTTCGAGAGGAACTTCAGCTAATAGAATTTTGGCACAAGACTCCTTGAAAAATGGTGATAGAGCTTGACTCCTCAAGGCCGATCCTTGACCATCAGCCGACTGATGGCCATCATCAGTCGATAGATGGCGCGATCGAATCGATCGCGGTGATCGGTGATGGATGGCGGTCAGTCCTCCAAGATGGCGGTCGGGATGCTAGGCTGAAATCAAAGTTAGCTAAACAAAATATTATTTGGCTGACCTCAGAGATCTCGACCTAGACCATCCATGGGATGTCTTGGGTTGGATCTACGCTTAAGACTATCCCCGTAAGGAGGATACGACCTCACTTATGCTCGCACACACGAGCTTACCTCAATACTTACTGTGTCGCTTTCGCTTCTAGCCTTCCACTCAATTTCTTCGGCTTCCTCCGAAATCACTCGAGTGTCGCCCGACCACCGTGGCTTCTTCCGGGTATCGCTAGCCTTCATCTCCAGCGTTGGTACTTTTTTGCATACTCGATTCAGCTCATGAGATAACGATATGAGCTTAACTTTGTTTCGTTTGCTATAATCAAAACTCAGGTTCGACATAGGTGCCTACTATACCAACAATCTCCCCCTTTTTGATCTATGGCAAACCCACATACAAAGTTAAGAAAATAGCATGCATGAAGAATAATAATTGCATGAGAAACAATAATAATAATAATTATTAAGTAGGAGTAGTAAGGATTTTCTTCAAGTACTCTCCCTTGGGGAAACCTCCCCCTTGACCGAGGGTGAGTCTTGAAAGAAGACCTTAATCCTCCCCCTTGAGGGTTGCTATTTAGGAAGAGTTTAAGTAATTAACATTACTTAAAGTTGGCTTAGTAATATGTTTAAGTTAAGAGGACTTCTTAACTTGGCCCTTACTCCCTTTTTGTTAACAAAAACAAGTTAAGTAAATTTTCAAAACTTAACGTTAAGTAACCATTTACTTAACTTTTGGCCATGTAAATAAATATGAAGTGAGAGTTAAGTTATCAAAAATTTGAATTTGATCCCTTAACTTTGACCTTTTTCTTCCCCTTTTGCAATATATCGAAAAGAGTGGGGATGTGTGAAAAACAAAAATAAGTATTAAATTTAAAGTCCAAGCATGTTCCATATTATTTTGAAAATAATATGCTGAATATAAGCTCATCTATAAAATGTTCGACTCATATTTGGCTTGATTGATATGAAAGATCAACCAGTCCTGGTCAGAGTCGGTTAATATGTATGATTATACTCCGTGGTTCATGGCGATGTACTAGCTCTACATCTGGAACCAGGAGTAAGGTCCTAACATCTCACGCCCATCTACATGGCTATGTACAAAAACACATTAGTCCTATGTGTTGTGAGATGTATTGACTCCTTAAATCTATAAGTGCATGATACTTAAGGTATGTCCTATGCTAGGTCCATGAAAAGTAAGAAATAATAATAAGAAAATATAATTTGTAAGTTTATATTCTACTATGCACATGCCCAATTTTCATCTTAAAAGATTGAATTCGGCTTCGGGTAGGGGTTTAGTAAATAGGTCTTCCAAGTTGGACTTCAATTCGACGTATTCGAGTTGTATAGCTCCGTTGGCCACATATTCTCGAATGAAATTGTGTTTGACCTCTATATGTTTGGTCCTAGAGTGAAATATCGGATTCTTAGTTAGGTTAATTGAGCTAATATTATCTACGTGGAGTTTAGTGTTCGTAAAATCTGACTTAAAGTCTCGGAGAGTGTGCTTCATCCAAAGAAGTTGAGTAACACACTCACCCATCACGATGTATTCGGCTTCGGTGGTAGATAAGGCAACACAGTGTTGCTTCCTACTGCACCAACTCACTAGACTCGAGCCGATAAGTTGACAACAACCACTCGTACTCTTTCTATCGAGCTTACTACCGGCATAGTCCGAATCGGAGTAGCCGGTTAGTTCGAACTCGGTAGATCTAGGGTACCAAATACCGACATTAAGTGTACCCTTTAGATATCTAAGGATACGCTTGACTAGAGTTAGGTGAGACTCCTTGGCACAGGTTTGGAACCTTGCGCACATACTTACTGCAAATAGGATATCAGGTCGGCTCGCAGTTAAGTAAAGGAGACTCCCTATTATGCTCCTATAGTATTTTAAATCAATTGAGTTTCCGATTAAATCTTCTTCTATATTCACATTAGTTGCCATTGAGGTATTAATAATTTTAGCGTCTTGCATTCCAAAGTGTTTAATTAATTCCCTAGTATATTTGTGTTGATGTAGGTATAATCCATCTTTAGTTTGTTTAATTTGTAGACCTAAAAAGAAACTTAACTCACCTACTAAATTCATTTCAAATTCACTTTCCATAAGTGAAATGAATTCATTTAGTAGGATCGAGTTGGTGGTTCCGAAAATAATATCATCTACGTAGATTTGGGCTATGAATATGTCTTTACCTGCGGTTTTTATGAAAAGAGTTGGGTCAACTACACCTTGGTTAAATCCTTTTGACTTAAGATAAACCGAAAGTCTTTCTACCAAGCTCGAGGAGCTTGTTTAATTCTATAAAGGGCTTTCTTTAACCTAAGGACATGGTCGGGTTTATCTAAACTTTCGAAACCTGGGGGTTGACTAACATAAACCTCTTCTTTAATGTATCCATTCATGATTGCTGACTTCACATCCATTTGAAACAACTTAAATCCTCGATGTGCAACATATGCTAATAACATTCAAATGGACCCTAATCTAGCTACTGGCCATAGGTCTCGTCGTAATCTAAACCTTCGACTTAACTAAACCCTTTTGCGACTAGTCTAGCTTTATTTCTAACTACTTCACCTTTATCATCAAGTTTATTCCTAAACACTCACCTTGTTCCAACAATTGTTTTATCTTTAGGTGGTGGTACTAATTCCCATACTTCATTCCTAGTGAATTGAGCCAGCTCTTCTTACATTGCAATAATCCAATCGGGATCAAGAAGAGCTTGGTCAATAGTTTTGGGTTCAATTTTGGAAATCAAGGAGATTTGACTAAGGTTTCTATATGAGTCTCTAGTTTGAACTCTTAGACTTGGATCACCTATCACTTGGTTGATAGGATGATTTGTTTGAGTCCTAGTTTGATTTGGGTTTGAGTCTACCACTTGGTCAATAGGATGACGCGTTTGAGTCCTAGTTTGGTTAGAGTCATATACCACTTGGTGGATAGACTGACTTGGTTGACTTAGGTTAGGATTAATACTAGACTTGATCTCCAGATCGGAGTTGAGTTTGGTATGAATCGGCTCGCTAATTGGGGTTGACGGGGGTTTTGTAGGTTCGTGTCCTTCATCAAAAACTACATTGATAGTCTCCTCGACTCTAAGGGTGTCATGATTATATACTCTATACGCTCTACTCATAGTCGAGTATCCTAGAAAGATTCCGATCGAGGTTTTGGATGTAAATTTCCATAGGTAATCCTTAGTGTTTAGGATATGTACCTTACACCCAAATACCCTAAAGTACTTGATGTTAGGTATTTTATCATGATAAATCTTGTATGAGGTCTTAAGGTGCCGCATTACCATAAGAATCCTATTTTGGACATAGCATGTCGTACTCACGGCTTCCGCCCAAAACCTATCGGGTAGGTTATACTCGTTTAACATTGTCCTAGCGGCTTCTTGTAGGGTTCTATTTTTACGTTCTACTAGGTCATTCTATTGTGGGGTTCTAGGACAAGAGAACTCATGGTGGTATCCATTTAGGTTATAGAATTCTGTAAACCTGTGGTTCTTGAATTCACCACCATGATCAGTCCTAAGTCTTTTGATTTTAAGGTTTTTTTGATTTCTATTAGTTTAAATAGGTTGATTAATTGATATAGGGTATCACTTTTGTGTTTGATGAACCTAACCCAAGTAAATCTAGAATAGTCATCAATTATGACTAAGTAGAATTTACTCCCATTAAGTGACATAGCTCTGTGTGAATCAAATAGATCCATGTGTAGGAGCTCAAGAACACTTTTGGTTGGTTCTTGATTAGTTAGTTGATGTTGTGTCCTAGATTGTTTACCTTGTTGCCAAGCATTATATATTTTATTATTCAAGTTATTGAGGTTAGGCAAACCTCTGACTAAGTCACTCTGACTCATCTTGTGGATGAGTCTTGGGTGTGAGTGATCGAGTCATCGGTGCCACAACCATGATTCCTCTTGCCGTGTCATAAGACACTTGGTTGAGGAGTTAGTTTAATTAATAGTGTAAATGTTGTTATTTCTGGTTCCCTTAAGGATTGTTTTAGAAGTTTCATTTGTATTAATTACGCATTCAATTTTTAGAAATATGACCTTATAATTATTATCACACAATTGGCTTACACTAAGTAAATTATATTGAAAATTTTCTACCAATAAGACATTTTGAATAATAAAATTAGAGTTGAGCTCAATATCACCTGATCCGATGATTTTGAGCTTGCTGTTGTTTTCGAAGGCTACCGATCCTTGTCGTTTGAATCGAAGCTTCGAAAACTTGAGTTGATCCCCGGTCATGTGTCGGGAGCAACCACTGTCCAACATCCATTGATCCTACACGCAAGGTAGTTGGATCAGATATTGGATTTATTAAAGATTAGTAGAAGCTTATTAACCTAAATCATCTCACCCATGTCTACATGATCAAACATGTTAACCCTATATGTTCTTGTGAGATGACTTCCAATTTTACTTGATTTAAATTTAATGATTTGAACACTTGTCAACCTTGCATTATATTCGGATTTGACCTTAGACTCATCAAGTCACCTTTTCAAGATCATGGCTTCCAGGTCGTGGCGAGGCACAGAGGCCTTCTTTGATCGGAACAACGACCACTTCCTTAGACAAAGCCATTTTCAAGAAAATAGAGACTTGACTCACCTAAGACCACTTCCTGGTCTAACTAGTCCAGGATACGACGAGGTAGCTTTAGCTAGTTCCACTCGGTCAAGTGCGCTGAACTAGATACGCCTTATCTAGCCTGAGTACATAAGACTCCGCTTTCCTAGCGTACTATCATCTCGCCATGACCTGGTACTATGTTATCAAGTATTGAGAGTCCTATCTAGCAATTCTAAGAAAGGAAAATCAAACTAAATAAAGAACCTAAGCATGCAATTTCTAAGTTAAAATACAAACAAGTTTTGTACAAGCTCCCCTTGGACCGTTGAATTGATTCGGTCTCTCCACATAGTGGATTTGGTCCTTGGGAACCCAGTACTGGTTCGATCTTAAGTTTGAAATCAAGGTAGTATTAGGGACTCATGCTTGGACACATTTTTTATGTCGACTTACAATCGACATATACGACTTGTTGGTTGTATTTGAGCTAAACCCTAGTCCGGCCTGTTGGGTTTGATCCGTGAGGGGAAACTTCGCTTCCCACTTCAACTCGGTCACTTGTTCATGGCGATCCCATCGATGTCCCCGGATTAAAAATTTAATCCTAGACAAAAGGGAACACCCAAGTAACCTTGTCATCGTTGTGCTATTCGTTTAGAGTAGTCACTTGAACAAACTTGTTGTTCAAGCGACCAACCTCTATTCCACGAATAGCCGCGGAATAGACGATGTACGGATCGCCGACTTTTGTGTTTATGTTCGGGGTCCAAGTATATTTAACCACATACATAAAGTAAACAACCACATAAAACATGCATATATTTGAAAAGCAATTTTAAACATAATACAAAAGAACACTAATCAAAATAAACAAGATTATACCTCTTGATCTTCTATTGTATGTCCTTCCTCCTTTTGGATGTCGTGTGGGCGATGATCTTCCAAAAGTTGAAGCCTCCTAGATCACCAATCTTCCTTTCCTTGTTCACTTCGAACAAAGGAAGATCATAAAACAAAACTCTTCTTCCTATCTAGAACCTGCCACCAAGTCAATAAACTCGATGTTGCCGCAGGCCAAAGTAGAGAACATGGAGTATGGGAGCCGGCCAAAGGAGAATCAATGAGGGCATGGCCGCCGGCCAACACTTGGAGAAGAGAAAGGAAAGCAATCCTTCTCCTTGTTTCCGCCCAAACCCTAAACCTAGCTCTCCTAATTGCCGACCAAGGAAGAGGGGAAGAAGGATAGGTTGAGCATCGGCAAAGGTAGAGGGAGGAAGTATAGGTTGCCGACCAAACCTTGGAAGAAGAAGAAAAGGCCTTCTCCTCATGTTGCCACCCATAACCAACACCCAAACCCTAACCCTAGCCGCCCAATCCTAATCCTAACCAAACTAGGATTACTTGCTGCCCAAGGGAAGCAAACCCTAATCCTCATCCATCGAGCCTTGCCACCCAACTTAATTATCTATTTATAGTGTTGGGCTCAAGCCTTGTTTTAATGTCCTCCATTGGTTCTAGGGATTTATTCTCAACCGTCGGATCTAGAGATTTAATCTCAACCGTCGGATCTAGAGATTTAATTTCAACCGTCGGATCTAGAGATTTAATCTCTACCTTTGGATCTATAGTTTTGTTTTCATTCATTGGATCTAAGCTTCATGAGGTATTAATAGGCTACAATAAGGACCATGAGGAGGAGTTGGATCTTGGCCACCCAATGGATCAAGCCCACATAAAGTCTGATCCATTAATGATTATCCATTCCACTAGAGGATTATCATTGATCTACCTCACCAACCCCCATAAGTTAATATGAGCTCCATATATTATATGTACATTTTCTCTCCGTGTTTAAGATATCGAATGTCCGTCGATTAATTAATTTACTGACCATTAATTAATCAACATCTAACTCCATGAGTAGTACCACTCAACCTTTTCATCATGCCGAACCAAGTCCACCTGCAGGGTTTACATGATGAACCTTATGAGCTCCTCAAGGGGACATCATCATCCTAATATATAGGACACAGTTTCCTCCCATAATCAATGACACACCATATAAATAATATCATCTCCCAACTTACGGATCCTATCGATTTAATCTATAAATCTCGCCCATTGGTAAATTAAAGAGATGAATACTAAGTATATGTGCCCATTATTATATCGGGATTAAGAGTATGTACAATATAATATTTGAGGTCCGATTCGATTATGTAGTCAGCAATAAATCGAATCACTTCTAAGTCGGTCCTGCTCAATACACACAAAGTGCACTAGTGTGATTCTATGGTCAAGACAAACCAATACCAAATCACACTACAACCATTCCGATGGTTTGTCTAAAGTCATCTCAGTTGTGAAACTTTACTTATACTTTACAAGGAGCCGATAATATGATCTCCCATGTGACATCACACACCATGTTATCTACAATGTAATGTATTAGACAATATGCATAGACATAAAAATATGCAAACAATGATCATGTGATTCTTATTTCAAAATAAAGATGTTCATACAAAAGATAGACTTTCAGTATACATCCAAACAATGTCCCTCTTATACTAAAAGACTATGTTGTCCTCATATTGCCATACATCTGATTCCCCTTCCCTCCACATGCCTATCAAAGCTCTCGCTAGAAGGGCCTTAGTGAAAAGGGTCTACCAGGTCATCCTTTGATGCAATCTAGGCGACAGCAACTTCTACCTCTTTTATGATTTCTCGTATCAGATGGTACTTGCACTCTATTTATAGAGTTGGCCTCAAGCCTTGTTTTAATCTCCTCCATTGGTTCAAGGGATTTATTCTCAATCGTCGGATCTAGAGATTTAATCTCTACCGTCGGATCTAGAGATTTAATCTCTACCTTTGGATATATAGTTTTGTTTTCATTCATTAGATCTAAGCTTCATGAGGTATTAATAGGCTACAATAGGGACAATGAGGAGGAGTTGGATCTTGGCCACCCAATGGATCAAGCTCACATAAAGTCTGATCCATTAATGATTATCCATTCCACTAGAGGATTATCATTGATCTACCTCACCAACCCCCATAAGTTAATATGGGCTCCATATATTATATGTACATTTTCTCTCCTGTTTAAGATATCGAATGTCCGTCGATTAATTAATTTACTGACCATTAATTAATCAACATCTAACTCCATGAGTAGTACCACTCAACCTTTTCATCATGCCGGACCAAGTCTACCTGCAGGGTTTACATGATGAACCTTATGAGCTCCTCAAGGGGACATCATCATCCTAATATATAGGACACGGTTTCCTCCTATAATCAATGGCACACCATATAAATAATATCATCTCCCAACTTACCGAGTCTATCGATTTAATCTATAAATCTCGCCCATTGGTAAATCAAAGAGATGAATACTAAGTATATGTGTCCGTTATTATATCGGGATTAAGAGTATATACAATATAATATCTGAGGTCCGATTCTATTAAGTAGTCATCAATAAATCGAATCACCTCTAAGTCGGCCCTGCTTAATACACACAAAGTGCACTAGTGTGATTCTATGGTCAAGACAAACCAATACCAAATCACACTACAACCATTCCGATGGTTTGTCTAAAGCCATCTCGATTGTGAACCTTTACTTATACTTTACAAGAAACCGATAACATGATCTCCCGTGTGACACCCCACACCATGTTATCTACAATGTAATGTATTAGACAATATGCATAGCCATAAAAATATGCAAACAATGATCATGTGATTCTTATTTCAAAATAAAGATGTTCATACAAAAGATAGACTTTTCAGTATACATCCCAACAATGTCCCTCTTATACTAAAAGACTATGTTGTCCTCATACTACCATACATCTCATTCCCCTTCCCTCCACATGCCTATCAAAGCTGTCTCTAGAAGGACCTTAGTGAAAAGGGTCTACCAGGTCCTCCTCTGATGCAATCTAGGCGACAACATCTTCTACCTCCTTTACGATTTCTCGTATCAGATGGTACTTGCGCTCTATGTGTTTACTTGCCTTATGGACTCGTGGTTCTTTCAAGTTTGCAACTACACAACTATTATCACAGTAAATTCTGATAGTTCTGGGAAAACCATGAATCACATCCAAGTCCATCAGAAAGTTCCTGAGCCACACAACTTCTTTGGCCGCCTCAGAGCCTGCCACATACTCAGCTTCCATGGTAGAGTCCGCCATGCATTTCTGCTTGACACTCTCAATACAATGGCTCCACCTCCCAAAGTAAACACAAAACCTGAGGTAGACTTACTGTTATCCTTATCTGATTGGATGTCGGAATCCATGTAACCCACAGGGAGTAATTGGTCTGCCTGGTAAACTAACATATAATTCCTAGTCCTTCTCAGGTACTTCAATATATGCTTTACCACAGTCCAATATCCATGTCCTAGATTACTCTGATATCTGTTGACCATGCCCACGGCATAGCAGATATCTTGTCTCGTACATAGCATCGCATACATGAGGCTTCCTACTGCCGAGGCATAAGGAACCGCCTTCATCTCCTCTATCTCCTCAGATATTCTAGGACACATCTCCTTAGATAAAGGAACTCTATGCCTAAAAGGTAGTAAACCCTTCTTAGAGTTCTGTATGCTAAAATGTTCCATAATGGTGTCTATGTATGAAGCTTGAGATAAGCACAACATCCTTTTCCTGTGATCCCTTATAACCTTGATCCCAAGGATGTGTCCCACTTCTCCCAAGTCCTTCATATCAAACATTTTGGACAACCATACCCTTACGTCCGATAACACCTTGACATTGTTGCCAATTAACAAAATGTCATCTACTTATAATACAAGAAATACCACTACATTTCCGTCACATCTCTTGAATACACAAGACTCATCCGGACTTTGAATAAATCCATAAGACTGTATTACCTCATCAAAGAGGATGTTCCACGACCTCGAAGCTTGCTTCAATCTATAAATGGACCGATTAAGCTTACATACAAGATGTTCTTTGCCTTTAGCAATGAATCCCTCTGGTTGCATCATATAGATGTTTTCCTCAAGACTTCCATTAAGGAAAGTTGTCTTGATATCCATCTGCCACACCTTATAATCCATATGAGGTGCTATGCATAAGAGAATCTGGATAGACTTAAGCATGACTACCGGCGAAAAAGTCTCCTAATAATCGATTCTCTCTTTCTGAGTATACCCTTTCGCAACAAGCCTCACTTTGAAGGTCTCAACCTTCCCATCTATTTCTCTCTTTCTTTTGTAGATCCACTTACATCCAATGGTTTTTATACCATCGGGTGGTTCTACTAGCTTCCAGACCTGATTTGAATCCATAGATTCAATCTCAGCATTCATTGCACTTCGCCAAGATACTACATCTTTATCTTGGATTGCCTCATCATATGTCCAAGGATCAGGTTCATGTTCGCCAAGGACTAAATCAGAAGATTCTCCTAAGAACATGAATCTATCAGGTTGTCTCACAACCCTCCCACTACGACGAGGTATCTCCTGTGTATCCTCTGTGACATGCAGTGCAGTGACTTGTGGTATATCCTCTTGTACCAGTGGTACTGAAGAAGTGACTTCCTCTTTTAATTCCTCCAGAATAATTTTACTCTTGGGCTTGTGGCTCATCACATAGTCTTCCTCTAGAAATATGGCGTTCATGCTAATGATCACCGTTTGATCTCTAGGACTATAAAACAAACCACCTTTCGTTCCTCTAGGATAGCCAATGAACATGCGCACTTCTATACGAGGTTCCAACTTACCAGCATTTGCCTTCAGCACATGTGCTGGACTCCCCCATATCCGAATATGTCTAGGGTTTCGCCCAGTCCACTATTCTGTGGGAGTAGAAGGCACTGATTTAGATAGAACCAAGTTCAGAATGTAGACCGTCGTATCTAGAGCATATCCCCATAACGAATCTGGCAACATAGAATAACTCATCATCGATCTAACCATCTCCATAAGAGTCCTATTCCTTCGCTCTGCTACACCATTCTTCTGGGGTGTGCCAGGTGCAGACAATTGGGATTGAATCCCAGCCTCTGATAAGTAATTCCTAAACTCTCCTAAGATGTACTCGCCACCACTATCAGATCGTAGTGTCTTGATACTTTTACCTTGACGTTTCTCCACATCAGCCTTGAATTATTTGAACTTGTCAAAGCATTCAAACTTATGGCACATCAGGTAAATGTATCCATATTTTGAGTAATCGTCTATAAAAGAGATGAAATACTCAAAACCACCTCAAGCATGGATAGACATAGGACCACACAAATCAGAATGAACCAATTCTAACACATCTTTGGCTCTATACCCCTTGGCCTTAAAAGGCCTCTTGGTCATATTACCCTCCAAGCAAGATTCGCAGGTTGGGAAATCTATCACCACTAATGAACCCAGAGGTTCATCAGCTATCAACCTTTGAATTCTTCTTAGGTTAATATGACCAAGCCTAAGATGCCAAAGATATGTTTGGTTCATCTTCGAAGGTTCTTTTCTCTTATTGAAATTAGAAGATGATTTATTAACTTCAATTTGCATCGTGGGAGGTTTTGGTTCAAGTGTGTATAGATTTCCTATCAATGCACTTGAACAGATAATGTCCCTATTCCCTTTTATAACAACTCTATCATTAAAAGAAATAGAATATCCATCCATAAACAATTTAGAAACCGAAATTAAATTCTTTCTAAATAAAGGTACATAAAGGCAATTCTTAAGAACCAAAAGTTTATTTTTCTCAAAAGATAAATGAACGTCTCCCACTGCAACAACCGCCACCTTATTGAAATCGCCCAAGTACACGGTAATCTCCCCATCAGCCAGTCGTTTGGTTTCCTAGAACCCCTGCAAAGTATTGCAGACATGATCAGAGGCTTCTGTATCTACACACCAGGTAAACATGTTTCAACGACTAGACCAAAGGATATACCTTTGTTCTGTTTCGGATTGGGACATTCCTTATTCCAATGTCCATCCTGCTTACAAGTGAAGTACTTGCCTTTCGGCTTCTTCACTCCTCCCTAAGATCCTCCCACCACCTTTTCTCCACCTTATTTCTTCTTCTTCTTGCCTTTCGGCTTAGAAGTAGAAAACTTTTGGGCAGCCATGGCCTGAGTATGAGCAAACCTTTCTGTCGGCTGGAGAATGATATCGACCTGGGTTTCCCCTTCGATCTCAGCTCCAAGGACTTTCAGCTCATTCACAGGCTTAGGAGGATACTCTTCGAAAAGTACATATTTGTACTCCTCAGCAGTTAAGACAATATCTAGATTCTTTTCCAATCAACATAATTCGGGTATAGTAAGCTTATTTTCCTTTAGTATCACAACAAGTGGACTGAAAGTCATTTTTGAAAATCCTAAGAATCACATAGATCATTACTTTAGATTTCAAAAAATTATTGATTCCTCACACAACAAAATTTTAAAATCAACCAACACCTCAAAACACCGAGAATATCGTATTCCACGATCGTGTGGACGTATACGAATTCTACATTTGTAAGAGGAGGTTTTACCCATTAATTTTACTATCTTGTCAACCTAACTTTTTGACAAATAAAATTAATAGTTGGTTTCTCTTTGGCCCTACAAATAAAAGCAGTAACTCCGATGGGGAGGATACTCCTATTTGCATCTAAGTGTTCACCATTACTTGATACCAAGGAAATTATCTCGAGTTATGTGCCTTTCGATGGGGAAGTACACACGCTCCTAAATAATTTCCTATAACCATATCCGACCCTGTGATCCACAAACAAACTCATCTGATGGGGAGGAATGCACTCAGAGCCGACGCGCAAGTTTGCTTGCATCACATGTCAAATTGTAATGGAGGCCGTGGGAATTTATAAAAAATATCCCTCTTCCACTTAGTAATTTAAAATGAGGAATTTTCTAGCCTACGACATGCATATCAAACAATAAGCAATAAATATGAAAAATAAATTATTTTCCAACTATTATGGCTTTTGTCTTCAATATGTCTCCTGTCACATCGCCTTCTCGTCTGCTCCTCCTATGCCATGTACGAGCCATCCGGAGATCTGAGCCGAGACAAAAATCTATTTTAATTTACATCCATCGATCCTATACTCCATGAGGAAGTGTACATGAAATCTAGATCGAAAGCAAACTAAAATAAAAGAGTGGCTAAACAAATGTCATATCTAATTTACAAAAAATTAAATACTAGCCTCGTCAACCCCGAAGATTCAACAAAATACACACATACAATCACATACACACAGATGACCTTAATAGTCGAATCTTATGCCTGTAACCAAAGAGTTAACCTATGCATATCCTACTATTATCCGACACATATAATAGATGAAAAATGCATAAGAGTAACCGAATCCTAAACACATAAAACTAGAAACCTTTGGCTATGATACCAATTGTTGGGTTTGATCTGTGAGGGGAAACTTCGCTTCCCACTTCAACTCGGTCGCTTGTTCATGGCGATCCCATCGATGTCCCCAGATTAAAAATTTAATCCTAGACAAAAGGGAACACCCAAGAAACCTTGTCATCGTCGTGCTATTCGTTTAAAGTAGTCACTTGAACAAAATTGTTGTTCAAGCGACCAACCTCTATTCCACGAATAGCAGCAGAATAGACGATGTACGGATCGCCGGATTTTGTGTTTATGTTCGGGGTCCAAGTATATTTAACCACATACATAAAGTAAACAACCACATACAACATGCATATAATTGAAAAGCAATTATAAACATAATACAAAAGAACACTAATCAAAATAAACAAGATTATACCTCTTGTTATACCCCTTGATCTTCTATTGTATGTCCTTCCTCGTTTTAGACGTCGTGTGGGCGACGATCTTCTAAAAGTCGAAGCCTCCTAGATCACCAATCTTCCTTTCCTTGTTCACTTCGAACAAAGGAAGATCATAAAATAAAACTCTTCTTCCTATCTAGAACCGGCCACCAAGTCAATAAACTCGATGTTGCCGCCGACAAAGGAAGAGAACATGGAGTATGGGAGCCGGCCAAAGGAGAATCAATGAGGGCATGGGCACCGGCCAACACTTGGAGAAGAGAAATGAAAGCAATCCTTCTCCTTGTTGCCGCCCAAACCCTAAACCTTGCTCTCCTAATTACCGACCAAGGAAGAGGGGAAGAAGGATAGGTTTAGCACCGGCCAAGGTAGAGGGAGGAAGTATAGGTTGCCGACCAAACCTTGGAAGAAGCAGAAAAGGCCTTCTCCTCATGTTGCCACCCACAACCAACACCCAAACCCTAACCCTAGCCGCCCACTCCTAATCCTAACCAAACTAGGATTACTTGCCGCCTAAGGGAAGCAAACCCTAATCCTCATCCATCAAGCCTTGCCGCCCACCTTAATAATCTATTTATAGAGTTGGGCACAAGCCTTGTTTTAATCTCCTCCATTGGTTCTAGGGATTTAATCTCAACCGTTGGATCTAGAGATTTAATCTCAACTATCGAATCTAGAGATTTAATCTCTACCTTTGGATCTATAGTTTTGTTTTCATTCATTGGATCTAAGCTTCATGAGATATTAATAGGCTACAATAGGGACCATGAGGAGGAGTTGGATCTTGGCCACCCAATGGATCAAGCCCACATAAATTCCGATCCATTAATGATTATCCATTCCACTAGAGGATTATCATTGATCTACCTCACCAACCCCCATAAGTTAATATTGGCTCCATATATTATATGTACATTTTCTCCCCGTGTTTAAGATCTCGAATGTTCATCGATTAATTAATTTACTGACCATTAATTAATCAACATCTAACTCCATGAGTAGTACCACTCAACCTTTTCATCATGCTGGACCAAGTCCACCTGCAGGGTTTACATGATGAACCTTATAAGCTCCTCAAGGGGACATTATCATCCTAATATATAGGACACAGTTTCCTCCTATAATCAACGACACACCATATAAATAATATCATCTCCCAACTTACCGAGCCAATCAATTTAATCTATAAATCTCGCCCATTTGTAAATCAAAGAGATGAATACTAAGTATATGTGCCCGTTATTATATCGGGATTAAGAGTATGTACAATATAATATCTGAGGTCCGATTTGATTATGTAGTCATCAATAAATCGATTCACCTCTAAGTTAGTCCTGCTCAATACACACAGAGTGCACTAGTGTGATTCTATGGTCAAGACAAACCAATACCAAATCACACTACAATCATTCCGATTGTTTGTCCAAAGCCATCTCGGTTGTGAACCTTTACTTATACTTTACAAGGAGCCAATAACATGATCTTCCGTGTGACACCACACACCATGTTATCTACAATGTAATGTATTAGACAATATGCATAGCCATAAAAATATGAAAACAATGATCATGTGATTCTTATTTTAAAATAAAGATGTTCATACAAAAGATAGACTTTTCAGTATACATCCCAACACGGCCTTGTTATACACGACCCTTTGTGATCCAAGTAGAAGGTCAACTCCTTTGGATCCCAAAGTGAACCTTGTTGGTGCAATCGGCCCAGGTTGACTCGAGTTTGACTCGATCAGTACCTTGATAGTATTTTAATGATAGACAAAACTCATGACATGGGATTGTCATGGGAAAGTCCAACATGGGGTTGACATGGATATCCAATCTAGGAGCTTGGTGTTGAAAAGTCCAAAACATTGCGAAGCCGTGCGCTTGGTGCATGTGGGAAGAAGTCTTGAGGACTTGGTAAGTTCACTAGGCTCGGGGTCCTTGAGTCGGTGAAGGATGACATTGCGAAGTCATGCATTTGGTGCATCCGAGGGACCCCCGGACGGGGAGTGAATGGAGTGAGCCCAAAGGGAAGCATACTTCGAGGGCATGAGACGCGAAGGATGGTGTTGCGAAGCCGTGCGCTTGGCGCATCCGAGGGACGTAGGCCGAGGGAAGAGAGCTTCGGTGGGGAACTCCATGAGGGATGATGTGGACTTGGCCAAGTGCCTAAGACTGAGTGTCGGAGGCTCAAACTTGATGTTTGAGGGTATATCTGACGGTCGGATGCTCAAACAACTTGGTGTTTGAGGTTTTTCCCGACAGCAGTTGACTGGCATAAGTGCCGATTCGACGGGTCCAAGTTGACTAGGGTTCGACTGGTGTTAGACTTCCGGTTTTTTGCTTAGCAGTCCACTGCCATGGATGCCGATCGTGATCGATGTCGGCCGATCGATCGAGGGATGGCAATGATCGATGGGAGTGTCGCGAGCACGAGAATGCTCCGTAGCCGATCGGGCGTCGGCTACTAAATCTGATCGACCGCCATGGATGGCAATGATCGTAGGTGATTCGTTGGAACTTATCCGACGTGGATCTAGCCGTTGTGAGACAACGGCTACGGCGGCAGTCGACTGGGGCCTTTTGGCAGTCGACTGATGGGCGCAAAAATAGCTTGATACAGGTTATAAATGGAGCTCAAGTTGGAGGATTTCGCCAAGACTTTAAGGGAGCTATTGGAGGGGAATTGCTGCTGCATTCCAGTCCTTCAAGAGCCATCCCAAGCAAGCAACAAGAAAGGGTTCAAAGCTAAGAGTTGTAAAGCGTTCTTTACTTGTATTTCTTATGTCTTTGTATTTCTTGTAGTATTACTGTTGTAATAGCTTGTGAGAGGTTTCTCCACCTCCGACGTGTAGTCGAGAAGGAGTTTAGTCAGTGTCGTGCACATAACAAGAGCTCAGTGAGCTCACCTGTGGAGTAGGAACCATTCGGTTCCGAACCACATATATCGTGTTGTCTTTTGTGTGATTGTATTTGTTGTTAGTATTTATATTTGTATTAGTATTCCACTGCGCTAACAACAATCGTAGACAAGCAACGCAACAAGAACGAGCAAATTCCGTTATCCAACGAAAGTGGGCTATTCACCCCCCTCTAGCCGGCCGATCGATCCCCTATAAGTGGTATCAGAGCCAAGGCGCTTGTCAAGGACTAACCGCCGACACAAGTACTACAAAATGGCCGGCTACAACCTTCAACCACCAAAGTTCGAAGGAGATTTTCTATGGTGGAGAAGAAAAATGGAGGTATACCTAGAAACCGATTTTGATTTTATGCTAATCTTAGAAAACGGTTTCGAATTGCCTAGGAATGAAAGAAATAGGCAAATTGAGAAGTCAAGGTGGACCGAAGACCAAATAAAGGACTTTGAGACAAATCGCAAGGTTATCGAATTACTTAGTGATTTGATTCCTAACAACATTTGGTCTAGGTTGGGTAATTTTAGGGATGCAAAGGAATTATGGGATAAGGTAATGAAATTTCAAGAAAATTCCCAACCGACACAAGTAGAGGAAGATGCCGTGGAAGAAAGCCCATCCACATTTGAAGATGTTGATGATTTGGTGGAGACCTCCACCTCTAGCATTGAGGGGGAGAAAAGGGTTTCTATTTCGGAGCAAGATCAAGATGAAGCTTCTACCTCCAGAAGAAGTGAAGAGGCCTCCACCACCTCCCTAGGTAACTCAAGTGCTATTATTTTAAATAAAAATCACATAATATGCTTTGAGTGTAGGGAGAAAGGGCATTACAAGAGCAAATGCCCTAAATTGGCTAAGGAAAAGGCATCGGCACCAAAAGTCAACCCAAAGTCAAAGGATGCCGGAGTCCCCTCAATTAAGAGCAAAGAGCACATTGTGTGTTTTAAATGCAATCAAAAGGGGCACTACCGAAGCCAATGCCCTAGGGGGAGGAAGAAAGGGCAAGGAGGTGTATCTCAACTAGGGGGAGCTTCAAAAGCTAACCCTAAGGTACATTTAGTCAATGCACCTTCAATTCCTAAAGTCAAAAAGCATGCCAAAAATTATTTTAGTTCACTTGCTATTATCAATGAAAAGCATGCTAGGAGAAACAATAAGGTTTATTGCTTAGGTGCTAAGCATGTTAGTTTCTCTAAGGACAAACCTAGGACTCAAAACAGTAGACCTATTTTACTTAAAGAGTCCATTAGGAGAATTGAAAACCACCTAGGTGTCAACCCCAAGAAATCTAGGCATATGCCTAGAAAGAGTCCTTCCCAAAGAAAGAATGAAAATTCAAAATTGGGAAGATTAGAGGTGGAAAACCAAGCCTTAAGGTCAAGGCTAGAAAAATTGGAAAAGACCCTAGCAATTATCTCAAATTTGATTAAGGGGTCTAATGTTCAAAAGTCAAGACCTAGGAAACAAGAAATGTCTAAGGGCAAGAAAGGTTTGGGTCACAAACCTATATCCTACCATAATGTTCCATTTAATTATGGAACCACATCTAGGTCTAGAAAAACCAAGGCTAATAGGGAAGTTATCCCTAAGTCTAGCCATGGTGTTTGCTTAGTGGCTAAGACCTCAAAGAAATCAAATGTAGCCACTAGGAAGGTCAAAGGAAGAGTCACCTCTAGAATTGACCTAGGAAAGACCCAAAAGGCTATGGTTTTAAAGCCAAAAAGGGTCATTAGGATGGTATCTAGGGAAGTTATCCTTAGAGAATACCTTGTTAATCCAAGGAGCTCCAATATATATTGGGTTCCTAAGAGCGTGATTGATTCACGTTAAATGGGTTAGGGTGTGTCAACCCTAAGTGGATGGGTAGTTAACCTAGCCATGGTGAGTTGACACATTAGGATGTGCCAATGTGCTTGAGAAGTTAAAAATGATTAAATTGACACAAATAGGTCTTAGAGGTATTGGTGTGTCGTTTTGGGTTTTTGGCACACTAGGGGGATAAATGGCTTTAAGGCAAAATGGACTTAACCCTAGAAATGACAATTTGGATTTAGCACTTAGGTATCTTATACCTTAGTATATTTTACTTGCCATGATTTGCTTGCCTTGCCATGTCATGACATCATTTTCATTTTTATCTATAAAAATGTCATGATCATGTTTAGAATTATTTTTAGATGTCATGTATGCTTAGATGTCTCTTACATGCCATGACATCATGATTTTGGCATATGCTTTTATCTATATCATATTTATGCTATGATCATATCATGCATATAAATAAAATGAAAATAAGGACTATGGCATGCTTTGATGGGAATCAAAGAATATTGCCTAGAAATATGCATGAGACCATTTAAGATCAAAACCCCACATCTCACTAGAAACTTGCCTTGTATGTGTTTTACACATCTAGATATAAGTGAGATGTTTAGCAAAAAGAAATTAAAGGTTTCAAAAACATTTTGAAAACATTTTGAAAAACCTTGGTGAAGTCTATCTTTTGATAGCTATCAACATTGAATGAGATAATACAAAGAGTGCTCTTTATTGAAGCTTTTCTTAACTTTTGGACTTTGTGCCAATCTCTTAATTTAGTGGGTAAAATAATTTTCAAATATTTTTCACCCATAGTGTTTATGATAAGTAATATACATACCAAATTTCAAGATTTTTAAATCTATGTATATTTACTTATGAATTTCGGAAAGTCATTTCTGAAATTTAAGCTATAAGTTATCACGATCGCCAGGAGGCTAGTCGATCGATGGAGGTGGCAAATTGATTCGATTAATTAAGTCAAGTAAATCTTATTGGTTAGGCCCATGTTCAGCTAGGTTAAGGTCCCCTAACCACTCCTAACCCTAAGATATGCTTTGGAGAGCATTAGAAAGGGTGGAAATCCATTGAACATGGATTAGGAGATGGGTTTAGGGAGAGTATCAATTTTAAGGTGGAAGAGAGTTCATTGTTGAACTTTGCCTTAATTTTGATTGGTTAAATGTTCCTATTGGCTTAGGGACTCTCCAAGGACATTGTTGGTGCAATGGTCAAGGGGGAGCAAGCCTCTAGGGGGAGGTATCCATCATGGGAAGATGGATGTGTATTTCCTCATGGGAGGAAATTGGGTTGCCTCTCTTTAAGTGATATGGGATCACTAGAAAGATTGTAGGCATGTGTTCCTCCAAGGGAGAGATTGTAAGATCTCATTGGGATATGAGACATTCATACTCTTGGGGAGGACCTTTTTGTTGTAATGTCAAAAAGGGGGAGAAGTTACCAAGTTACCAATCAGGGTTCGTTGGAATTCACATTGGGATATGAGAATTGCCAATATGGGAGAATTGATAGACTTGAGATGGTAGTTTTGTCAATCATCAAAAAGGGGGAGATTGTTGGTGCAATCGGCCCAGGTTGACTCGAGTTTGACTCGATCAGTACCTTGATAGTATTTTGATGATAGACAAAACTCATGACATGGGATTGTCATGGGAAAGTTCAACATGGGGTTGGCATGGAAAATCCAAGCATGGAGCTTGGTGTTGAAAAGTCCAAAGAATTGTGAAGCCATGCGCTTGGTGCATGTGGGAAGAAGTCTTGAGGACTTGGTAAGTTCACTAGACTCGGGGTCCTTGAGTCGGTGAAGGATGGCATTGCGAAGCCGTGCGCTTGGTGCATCCGAGGGACCGCCGGACGGGGAGCGAATGGAGTGAGCCCAAAGGGAAGCATACTTCGAGGGCATGAGACGCGAAGGATGGCGTTACAAAGCCGTGCACTTGGTGCATCCGAGGAACGCAGGCCGATGGAAGAGAGCTTCGGTGGGGAACTCTATGAGGGATGATGTGGACTTGGCCAAGTGGCTAAGACTGAGTGTCGGAGGCTCAAACATGATGTTTGAGGGTTTATCCGACGGTCGAATGCTCAAACAACTTGGTGTTTGAGGTTTTGCCCGACAGTAGTCGACTGGCATAGGTGTCGGTTCGACTGGTCCAAGTCGACTAGGGTTCGACTGGTGTTAGACTTGCAGTTTTGTGCTTGGCAGTGGACTGCCATGGACTGATAGTCGACTGATGTCGACAGCAGTCGACTACCGAGGGATGATAGTCGACTGATGGGAGTGTCGCGAGCACAGAATACTCCGTAGTCGACTGGGCAGTTAGCTACTAGGTCCCCAGTCGACTGCCATGGACTGGCATTCGACTGGTAGGTGATCCGTTGGAACTTATCCGATGTGGATCTGGCCGTTGTGAGACAACGGCTACGGCGGCAGTCGATTGGGGCCTTTTGGCAGTCGACTGATGGGCGCAAAAATAGCTTCATGCAGGTTATAAATGGAGCTCAAGTTGGAGGATTTCACCAAGACTTTAAGGGAGTTATTGGAGGGGAATTGCTGCTGCATTCCAGTCCTTCAAGAGCCATCCAAAGCAAGCAACAAGAAAGGGTTCAAAGCTAAGAGTTGTAAAGCGTTCTTTACTTGTATTTCTTGTGTCTATGTATTTCTTGTAGTATTACTGTTGTAATAGCTTTTGAGAGGTTTCTCCACATCCGACGTGTAGTCGAAAAGGAGTTTAGTTAGTGTCATGCACATAACAAGAGCTCGGTGAGCTCGCCCGTGGAGTAGGAACCATTCGGTTCCGAACCACATATATCGTGTTGTCTTTTGTGTGATTGTATTTGTTGTTAGTATTTATATTTGTATTAGTATTCCGCTGCGCTAACACAAATTCCGTATTCACCCCCCTCCAGCTGTTGGAATGTATACTGAAAGCCTAGTTCTTTTTGTATGAACATTTTATTTTGAAATAAGAATCACATGATCATTGTTTTCACTTTATATATTTATTATATGTGTGCATATTGTCTAATATTTTACATTGTAGATAACATGGTGCTTGGTGTGACACAGAAGATCATGTTATCAGTTCCTTATAAAATATAAGTAGAGGCTCACAACCAAGATGGTTTTAGACAAACCATTGGCATGGTTGTAGTGTAGCTTGGTATTGTTTTGTCTTGAACATAGAGTTACACTGGTACACTTAGGTGTATTGAGCAGGACCGACATAGAGGTGATTCAATTTAGTACTGACTACATAATTGAATCGGACCTCGGATATTATGTTGTACATGCTCTTAATCCCGTATAATAACGGGCACATGTACTTAGTATTTATTTCTTTGATTTACCAGTGGGTGAGATTTAGATGGATTAAATCAATATGCCCGGTAAGTTGGGAAATAATATTATTTACATGGTGTGCCGTTGATTATAGGAGGAAACCGTGTCCTATATATTAGGTTGATGATGTCCCCTTGAGGAGTTCATAAAATTCATTATGTAAACCCAGCTGGTTGACTTAGTCAACGTGATGATAAGGTTGAGTGGTACTACTCGAGGAATTAGATGTTAATTAATTGATGGTCAGTAAATCAATTAATTGACGGACATTCGATATCTTAAACACGGGGAGATTAATGTACGAATAATATATGGAGCCCATATTAATTTATGGGGGTTGGTGAGGTAGTTCAATGATGATCCTCTAGTGGAATGGAACATCATTGATGGATCAAGTTTGTGTGGTTCCGATCCATCGGGTGGCCAAGACCCAACTCCTCCTTATGGTCCCTATCGTAGCCTAATATAATCCTTGTGAAGTCTAGATCCAAGAATGTAAAACAAAACCTAGAACCAACGGTTGGGATTAAATCCCTAGATCCGATGGTTAGGATGAAACACTAGAACCAACGGTTAGGATTAAATCCCTAGATCCGATGGTTAGGATGAAACCCTAGAATCGACGGTTGAGATTAAATCCCTAGATCCGATGGTTGGGATAAAACCCTAGATCTGACGGTTAGGATGAAATCTTAGATCCGACGGTTGAGATGAAACCCTAGATCCGACGGTTGGGATAAAACCCTAGATCCGACGGTGGAGGTTAAATCCCTAGATCCGACGGTGGAGATTAAAGGAGTCCTAAGCCCAACTCTATAAAAGGAAAGCTAAGGGTTGGGGGGCAAGTATCAATTTGAATTGGGATTAGGGTTTGGAGCAAAGGTGGGCGGCTAGGGTTTGGAGCAAAAGTGGGCGGCAACCATCTTCCATCAAGAGTTGTCGGCGCCCACTTCCTTCAATCAACACTTGGCCAGCGCCCATCCTAGAGCCCTCTCCCCTCTTCCTTGCCCGGCGGTTCTCCTTCCATAGGTGGCCGACATTCATCTTCCTCCCTTCATCCTAGAGTGGCCGGCGGCAACACATCTTGAAGTTGACCGGCGCATCATCCAATTGTTCCTTTGCCGGCGGTTGCACCAAATTTCCTAATTTGGTGGCCGGTTCTAGATAGGAAGGTATTTTTTGTTTCTTCTCTTTGTTCGCAGTGGACAAGGTGGAGAAGAAAGCAATCTAGAAGGCTTCTACTCATGGAGGATCTTCGTCCACACGTCGTCCACGAGAAGGATAGGACATACGGTAGAAGATGGTGAGGTATAAAGTTATTTTAACTTTATTTACAGATCTGAGCTTGTTCTTTTATGTTTTGATTATGCATGTGTAAATTAGTAAATATATTGTATAATCATGGACCCCGAAGACAAACACAAAAATCGGCGATCCGTCCGTCGTCTCTTCCGCGGCTAACCAACTAGAAGAGTTGAGTTGCTTGAACAACTAGTTTGTTCAAGCGATCACTCAAGTTGTTAGCACGACGACGAAATGGTTGTGCTAAGGAAGCTCATCCCATCCAGATTAATTCTTTCATTAGTGAAAATTTTAATCCGGGGACATGGGATCCAATGAGCCTCCGAAGCAACTCCCCAGAAGTGGTATCAGAGCCACGGTTTCCGGTTTTGTGTGTTTTGGATTTGGTTAATTTTTTATGCACTTTTTCATATATTATATGTGCCGGATAATAGTAGGATATGTGTAGTTTAACTCTTTGGTTGCAGGCATAAGATCCGACTATTATGGCCTTGTGTGTGTATGTGAATGGATGTGTGTAAAAATTTATTATTTGAATCCTCGGGGTTGACGAGGCTAGATTAGTATTTAATTTTTGTAATTAAATATGGCATTGTTTAGCCGATCATTTTAGTTTACTTTTGATCTAGATTATTTGTACACTCCTTCGTGGAGTATAGGATCGATGGATGTAAATAAAATGATTTATCTCGGCTCGGAACTCTTTGGTGACTTGCGCACGGGAAAAGATGGAGCGGACGAGGTGGCGACACGACGGGATGCATATTGGAGGATAATGCCATAATAGTTGGAAAAAAATTCTATTTTTTCCATATTTATTGCTTATTTGTTTTATATGCATGTTGTGTATGATTTAAAATTCCTCATTTGCAATTTACTAAGTGGGAGAGGGACATTTTAATTAATTCCCGCGGCCTCCATTACAATTTGACGTGTGATGCAAACAAACTTGTGTGTTGGATCTGAGTGCCTTCCTCCCTGCAGACGGGTTTGTTTGCGGATCACTAGGTCAAATAATGGTTATAGGAAATTATCTAGGAGCATGTGTACTTCCACAGCGGTAAGGCACATAATCCGAAATAATTCCCTCAGTATCGTCTAATGGTGCACACTTAGATGCAAATAAAGGTATCCTCCCCATCGGAGTCACTGCTTTTATTTGTAGGGTCAAAGAGGAACCAACTATTAATTTTATTTGTCAAAAAGTAAGGTTGACAAGATAATAAAATTAATGGGTAAAACCTCCTCTTACAAATGTAGAATTCATATACGTCCACACTGCGTGGCATGCGACATTCTCGGTGATTTGAGGTGTTGGTTGATTTCGGGATTTTATTGTTTTGAGGAATCAATAATATTTGAAATCTAATATTTTGATCATTGTGATTTTTAGGATTTTCAAATGGCTTTCAACCCACTTGCTGTGATTTTAAAAGAAAACAAACTTACTGGTCCAAACTACATTGATTGGAAAAGAAACCTGGATATTGTCTTAACTGCGGAGGAGTACAAATTTGTACTCTTCGAGGTCTGTCCTCCTAAGCCCACCGATGACTCTGATGAAAAGGAGAAAGAACGTTATAAGAAATGAGTTAAGGCAGATGAGATGGCGCGGTGTTACATTTTGGCATCTATGTCAAATGTGCTGCAACATCAGCATCAGGCCATAGCCACTACTTATGACATGATGTTCAATCTCAAGGAACTTTTCGGACATTAGAGTAGGGCGGCTAGGTAGGAGGAAATGAGAAACTTGATGACGACCACCATGGTCAAGGGAACACCCGTTAGGGATCATGTTCTCAAGATGATGGCTCATCTTAATGAGATGGAAGTCCTTGGAACTGAGATCGATGGGGAAACCCAGGTCGATATCATTCTCCAGTCTCTACCTAGGAGTTTTGAGCAGTTCCACCTCAACTACAACATGAACAAGAGGTTGTATTCGTTGGCGGAGCTTCTGACAGAACTCCAGGCGGCAGAGGTGCTTTTTCGTCAAAGTGCTCAAGCCATGGTCGCTCAGAAGGTTTCTTCCTCTAAACCGAAAGGTAAGAAGAAGAAGAAGCAAGGTGGAGCGAAGAAAGTGGCAGTGGGACCTCAGGCAGGAGTGAAGAAGCCGAAAGGCAAGTGCTTCACTTGCAAGCAGACTAGACATTGGAAGGCGGACTGTCCTCGCCGAAAGAACACAGGTATATCTTCTTGTTTAGTTGTTGAAACATGTTTAGCGGTGTTATCTACCAGTGCCTGGTGTGTAGATACAGGAGCCACTGATCATGTCTGCAATACTTTGCAGGGATTCCAGGAAACCCGACGACTAGCTGAGGGAGAGATTACCGTCTTCATGGGCAATGCTTCAAAGGTGGCGGCTATTGTAGTGGGAGACGTTTATTTATCTTTTGATAGGAATAAAGTTTTGGTTTTGAGAAATTGTCTTTATGTACCTACTTTTAGAAAGAATTTAATTTCAGTTTCTAAATTGTTTATGGATGGGTATTCTGTTTCTTTTAATGACAAAGTGGTTATAAAAAGGAATAGGGAGATTATCTGTTCTGGTACATTGGTTGGCAATTTATATACTCTTGAACCAAAAACTCCCACGATGCATATATAAATCAATAACTCATCTTCTAAGTCTAATAAGAGAAAAGAACCTTCGCAAATGAACCAAATATATCTTTGGCATCTAAGACTTGGTCATATTAACCTTAGCAGAATTCAAAGGTTGATAGCTGATGGACCTTTGGGTTCATTAGTGGTGGAGGATCTCCCAACCTGCGAATCTTGCTTGGAAGGTAAAATGACCAAGAGGCCTTTCAAGGCCAAGGGGTATAGAGCCAAAGATGTGTTGTAAATGGTTCATTCTGATTTGTACGGTCCTATGTCTATCCAGGCAAGAGGTGGCTTTGAATACTTCGTCTCTTTTATAGACGATTATTCAAGGTATGGATACATTTACTTGATGCGCCGTAAGTCTGAATGCTTTGACAAGTTCAAAGAATTCAAGGCTGATGTGGAGAACCATCAAGGTAAAAGTATCAAGACATTACGATCTGATCGTGGTGGCGAGTACCTCTTGGGAGAGTTTAGGAGTTACTTATCAGAGGCTGGGATTCAATCCCAATTGTCTGCACCTGGCACACCCCAGTAGAATGGTGTAGCGGAGCGAAGGAATAGGACTCTTATGGAGATGGTCAGATCGATGATGAGTTATTCTGAGTTACCTGTTTCGTTCTCGGGGTATGCACTGGATACGACAATGTACACTCTAAACTTGGTTCCATCTAAATCAGTACCTTCTACCCCTGTAGAATTGTGGACTGGGCGAAAGCCTAGTCTGAGACATATTCGGATATGGGAGAGTCTAGCACATGTGCTGAAGGCTGATGCTGGTAAGTTGGAACCTCGTACAGAAGTGTGCATGTTTGTTGGCTACCCTAAGGGCCTGTTTGGGAGGAGGTGAGTGGAGTGTAAGTAATGGAAGGGGAATGAAGGGGAGGGTAAAGGAGATTTACACCCCAAATTGGGGTGTAAGAAATGTCCAGTTTTTGTGAGGGGGAGGGGTATAAATTCACCCTCATTCCCCTCCCTTTCCCTTCCCTTTCACCTTCCCTCACTTCTTCCCAAACAAGGGTAGTCTTTTTTTCTTCCTTATTTATCCTTACCCTTCCATTACTTACACCTCCTTCACCTCCTCCCAAACAAGCCCTAAGGGAACGAAAGGTGGTTTGTTTTATAATCCTAGAGATCAGAGGGTGATCGTTAGCACGAACGCCAGATTTCTAGAGGAGGATTATGTAATGAACCACAAGCCCAAGAGTAGGATTGTTCTTGAGGAGTTGACAGGGGAAGTCCTGACTTCAGTACCACCGGTACAAGAGGAGACACCACAAGTCACTGCACCGCGTGTCACGGAGCATACACAGGAGGCACCTCGTCGTAGTGGGAGGGTTGTTAGACAACCTAATAGATTCATGTTTTTGGGAGAGTCTTCGGACTTAGTCCCTGGGGAACATGAACCTGATCCCTGGACATATGACGAGGCAATCCAAGATAGAGATGCGGTATCTTGGCAAAAAGCAATGAATTCAAAGATAGAATCTATGGATTCTAATCAGGTCTGGGAGCTAGTAGAACCACCCGATGGTGTAAAAACCATTGGATGCAAGTGGATCTACAAAAGAAAGAGAGGAGTAGACGGGAAGGTTGAGACCTTCAAAGCTAGGCTTGTTGCGAAAGGGTATACTCAGAAAGAGGGTATCGATTATGAGGAGACCTTTTCGCCGGTAGCTATGCTTAAGTCTATCCGGATTGTCTTATCTATAGCTGCTCATATGGATTATGAGATTTGGCAGATGGATGTCAAGACAGCTTTCCTTAACGGAAGTCTTGAGGAGAACATCTATATGCGGCAACCAGAGGGATTCATTGCTAAAGGCAAAGAGCATCTTGTATGTAAGCTTAATCGGCCCATCTATGGATTGAAGCAAGCTTCTAGATATTGGAACATCCGCTTTGATGAGGTAATCCAGTCATATGGATTTATTCAAAGTCCGGATGAGCCTTGTGTATACAAGAGATGTGACGGAAACGTAGTGGTGTTTCTTGTACTATACGTAGATGACATTTTGTTAGTTGGCAACAATATCAAAGTGTTATCAGACGTAAGGGTATGGTTGTCCAAACAGTTTGATATGAAGGACTTGGGAGAAGTGGGACACATCCTTGGGGTCAAAGTTATAAGGGATCGCAAGAAAAGGATGTTGTGCTTGTTGGTGCAATCGGCCCAGGTCATGATTGACCAGGACTCGAGTTTGACTCGAGTTATGTTTTGATGTTTCGACAAAAACATATGACAATGTAATTGTCATTTGGTAAAGTCCAAGTCTTGAGTACTTGGCATGGAAAGTCCAAGTGGGACACTTGGCACATGAAAAGTCCAAGCATAGGTCTTGGCATGAAAAGTCCAACATGGGTTGGCAAGGGAAAGTCCAAGCATGGGTCTTGGCAAGGTAAAGTCCAAGTCTTGAGTACTTGGCATGGAAAGTCCAACATGGGTTGACAAGGAAAGTCCAAGCATGGTCTTGGCATGGAAAGTCCAACATG
This sequence comes from Wurfbainia villosa, assembly GCA_025175895.1. Lineage (NCBI taxonomy): Eukaryota > Viridiplantae > Streptophyta > Magnoliopsida > Zingiberales > Zingiberaceae > Wurfbainia > Wurfbainia villosa. Next base: position 58,187,302 of record CM045986.1, on the reverse strand, counting down.
GGTTGGCAAGAGAAAGTCCAAGGGGATTGATATTGGCGGCGTAAAGTCCAAGTGGGAGTCTTGGCAGCATAAGTCCAATGGTTGGCGGCGTAAAGTCCAAGCGGAGTCTTGGCGGCGTAAGTCCAATGTGCCTTGGCTGTGTAGACACCGTTAGCATGACATAGCCGATGGAAGCACCTGAAGGCTAGCGCGATGGATGAACAAGTCTTTGATGACTTGGAGGGATCCGAGAGGCGTGAGGCTGATGGAGGTGGCTAGAAGGCTTAGGTCTAGGCTAAGGGTGGTCTAGTAAGTATGGGGGAACCATACTTGGGTTAAAACTGTTAGTTATGGCCCTAGAACCAATCATGTGATGGTTGAATAGGGAACATTTTGTATCATATTCTATAAAGGCAAAGGATTGGTTATTATATTTACATCTTGCTTGTGCCAGCTAATTTAAATATAATAATGCCCTAGAAAAGTAGGTTCTTATCTACAGCACATCAATTGGCAGAATTGATTATGAGAGGCTGTAGAGAACACTTTCCTAAATGTTCCTAGTCGAGTATTAATATGCAAGGGCAATATTAATACATAAAGACTAGCATGTAGGTCAATTGATGACTTGATCTCACAAGTCATGGATATATGATATCAAGTTGACACATGGGTATATATTGGATAATATATACTGAACTGACCCGCCATGAGAAAGTTTCATGGATCGTTATATGAGTGTCATAAACTTTCTCATGTGACTATTGGTATGAATAGTCCTTAGACCTGAAGTCACTACGGTTCCCTACATAAAGAGTTATGTACTTTGGTATCGTCAAACGTCACCCATAACAGGGTGGACCATAAAGGCGATTACTGGGTATGTAACAAATTATGCGGAGGGATGTGAGTGATGTAGATGGGATCTATCCCTTCCATATGACGGGAGTGATATCGGTGGGCCCCTTGATTGAGTAGAACTACTAAAACGCATGGCCATGCTCGAATGAGTCAATATGAGATATTGAGCTCCTTTGTTTGAGTTAGTTTACTCAGGGATCAAGAAACACATAGATTGATCGAGGATGACACGGTCTATGCCTCATTGATCAATCTGATATCAAGGATAGAAGGACACGGTCATATATTATAGTAGTCACGGAAAGGTTAGTCGGATCTTGACTTATCTCGTAACTTGGGTAGCAATGATGTATTGCTAGATGCCGCTCATTGCTTGTGTATCTAAAAGAGTTTACGTCCACTGCCAACGTTATGAGAGCCTATAGGGTCACACACAAAGAGCATGATAATTAGAGGAATTAGAGTATTCTAGTTTGACTAGAATAATATGGGAATAAGCTTAAGTACAAAATGGTTTTTGGACTTTAAGCTTAATGAGAATTTTAGCTAATTGATTTAATGAGATTAATTCAATATGTTACCTTATTGATTTAATAAGATTAATTCAATATGATAACATAAGCTTAATTGAATTAATAAGATTAATTCAATATGATAACATAAGCTTAATTGAATTAATAAGATTAATTCAACATGCATGAATGCCACATAAGAATGCCACATAAGCATGCCACATAAGCATGCCACCTAAGCATCCACCTAAGCTAGTTAAGGTGGAAGGAAACAAAATGGTTTTGTCTCCTTAAGTGGCCGGCCAAACAAGGAAGCCAAATCCTTTTTGAGTGTGTCTCAATGCAATGGATTGCATTGAATGTGAAGGAGGTGGAAGGGTTTTTCCAACCCTATAAAAGGCTCCATGGAGTGGCCGGCCATAGTGAGTTTTTGGTGTTGTGGTTGTGAGAAAGCTTGGTGGAAGCTTTGGTTGTGTGGGTTTGTGAGTGTAGGCTAGCAAGAAGAGGAGTCTTCTTCTTCCTTTCTCCTTTTCCCTCTCTTCCTCTCCTTTAGGGACTTCTCTAGCAAGAAGTAAAGGAGAGCTCTTCTAGTTTTCCTTTTGTGAGACAAGAGCGTGCTCGTGTGGATACGTATAGAGGCACGGACACTTGAACGTGCTAAAGATCCAACAAACCGAAAGGAAAAGCGGGATTAGCAAGGGCACGCAACAAAGGTAATCCTCTCCTATAAGATAGGTTTGGTTTAGAGAAATTTATTTTATACGAGTTTGCTTTCGCATGGATTACTTGGAAGGGATCCTATTTTCCGTCGCGCATATGCCATTTGGCATACGAGATTTCCCTACAGTGGTATCAGAGCCACTTGCGAAAGATCGTATAAAAATATGTTTTCTCTATTTTATATGTGATATAGAAGTAGGATAAATTTTATTATGAGTTGATAATTGCATTAGCAAATTTTCAAACATAATAAAATATCCAATGTCTTTTAAAAGTTAAAATGACATGGTGCATGGTTATGACCTAGTCCCAAAAAGTTTGTGATTGTGTGTTGTAATTCTTAATACGGCCTGCGTGTCGTGCCTTTCTCCTAATATTCTTGTTGTAAAATTAGTTTTAGACTCGAATGTAACTCGAGTATTTCTCCTTTTGTAATGTACAAAACAAGGATGGAGGGTCCATTGGAAGATGAGGTTACAAGGAGGAAGTCAACACACAAGACAACCAAAAGGAAGCACTTAGGAGAAGATGCTATCCCTAGGTTGACCAATCAATCTTTTCATTGGCTTGAGAAGATTGTAGAATAAGGGCCATAACCATGACACGTTAGTTTAATATGTATGTGATGCATGTTAGTTTAGCTTGTATGTGATGCATGATTAGTTTAGCTTATATGTGATGTATGCTAATATGTATATGATACATGTTTATTTCTTAATAAGTCTAAACGATATGCCTACCAAAGTTGGTACTCACTACTTCCTCGATCATTTGTTATTGGGTTTGCCAAAGCAAAGCAATGCATTTTATCTTGAGGGGTGCGAGTGGACAATCGTGATGTCCCGCTATCGTCTTAGGTTAAGACTTAATTAAGTGTTTTCTTAATTGGTTAAGAAAGTAGAGGCATATATTAGCTTTGAACATAAGTTTTAACATTAGTTTTGTGTGATTTTGAACATCGCCTTTGTCTTAGAAGTGGTCGCGTTCGATATCCAAGAAGGCCCTGTGCCTCGCCACACCGAAGCCGGGTTTAGGAATAAACACTAAACTAATCTAAAACTTAACCAAAGCTATTAAAGAGTTACATCAGATGTAATTGGCAAAAGATTGCCTACCTAATTATACTACGTCTTGGGCGATTAGCCAAAGCTAACTCAAGGCAATTATGATGTGGATCTTTATCCCATATAAATTTATAGCTAAATAGTAGCTATGAGAATTTAGTGGGAGCCTCATTTAATTAAAGGCCTAATTAAATGATTTAGGTATGATACTTAACTTTGCATTTTAATGTTGTAGATCACCATGTCATCTAACACGACACACCCTCAACTCGCGATCCGTCTGTCTGAGAAGGACAAGCTCAATGGAGCAAACTTTCTTGATCGGTATAGGAACTTGAGGATTATCCTCAAGCAAGAACGCAAACTATATGTCCTAGAGCAGGCTACCTCGAAATACCCACCCCTACGGCCACTCGTCTTTGAAAAGGATGCTTATAAGAAGCATCAAGATGACGCATTAGATGTGTCATGCCTTATGCTTGCCACCATGAACTCTGAGCTTCAGAAGCAACATGAGAACATGGATGCCTATGATATGGTTGAGCATTTGAAACAACTATATCAAGGACAAGCTAGGCACGAGCGTTTTGAAGTGTCTAAGGCTCTTTTTGCATGCAAGATGCAAGAAGGAACACCTGTAGGAACTCACGTACTCAAAATGATTGGGTACGTTGAGAACCTTGAAAGACTAGGTTTTCCACTGAGCCAAGAATTGGCAATCGATGTTATCCCGCAATCGTTGTCGGAAGCATACAATCAATTCGTCATGAATTATAACATGAATCAAATTGATAAACCTTTGCTCGAGATTCTCAAAGATGTTGAGAATCAGAACCAAATCTCAAGAAGAAAGTTAGTAATGTACTAATGGTCAAGAAGGACAAAGGTAAGCGTAAAGGCAAGGGTAAGACCAAGCCAAAGGCAAGGCCAATTCATCCACTTCAAAGGGTAAAGGTAAAGTACCTAAGGAAGGGACGCTTCATTGCGGTGAGACTGGACACTGGAAGCGGAACTGCACAGTCTACCTTGAGGAAGTAAAGAACAAGAGAAGTGGGACTTCTGCCTCAGGTATACACGTTATAGAAGTTAATCTATCTATTTCTTCTACATGGGTATTAGATACTGGATGTGCATCTCACATTTGTACTAATGTGCAGGGACTGAGAAATAGTAGAATAATGGCAAAGGGCGAAGTGGACCTCTGAGTAGGCAATGGCGAAAAGTTCTTCTTTGTGTGTAGGAACATATTCTTTGTCTTTGCCCATTGGGCTTATCTTAGAACTAGAGGAGTGCTTCTATGTACCTGCATTAACAAAGAACATAATTTCTGTATCTTGTTTAGACAAGAAAAACTTTTCTTTTATAATAAAGGACAAATGTTGTTCCATTTATTTAAATGAAATGTTCTATTGTAATGCACCACTTATGAATGGTCTCTATGTTCTAGATTTAGATAACCCAATTTATAACGAATATTAAAGCGGTTCAAATCGAATGATTTGAACTGCATATATCTGCATCACGCCTAGGTCACATAAATGAAAAACGCATATCCCAACTCCATAAAGATGGATTATTGGACTCATTTGATTTTGAATCATATGAGGTATGCGAGTCTTGTCTTTTAGGAAAGATGACTAAAACTCCATTTAGTGGACATGGCGAGAGAGCGACGGATTTGTTAGGACTCATACATACTGATGTATGTGGCCCTTTCAATGTCGGGCGGAGGAGGCTATAAGTACTTTATTACTTTCACTGATGATATGAGTAGATTTGGCTACTTATATTTGATGAGACATAAGTCAGAATCCTTTGAAAAGTTCAAAGAATTCAAGAATGAAGTACAAAACTAACTTGGTAAGCGTATTAAGCTACTTCGATCGGATCGAGGTGGTGAATACCTTAGTCAAGAGTTTCGTGATCACCTGGCTGAGTGTGGGATAATATCCCAACTCACTCCACCGAACACCACAATGGAATGGTGTATCCGAGAGGAGAAATCGTACTCTATTAGATATGGTATGCGATCAATGATGAGCGACTGATCTACCTACTTCCTTTTGGGGTTTAGCTCTAGAGATGTACCGCTTTCACACTTAATCGCGTTCCATCAAAAGCCGTAGAAAAGACACCATATACGATATGGACCAGGAAGAGTCCCAAAATGTCTTTTATAAAGATTTGGGGTTGTGAAGCTTACGTTAGACGTCAAGTCTCGGATAAACTAGGACCCAAATCGATAAGTGTTATTTTGTAGGATATCCCAAGGAAACTAAGGGATATTACTTTTACAATCCCACACTTGGCAAGGTGTTTGTTGCAGAAATCTGTCTTTCTAGAAAGAGAATTTATTTCTAGAAATACTAGTGGGAGTAAAATTCATCTTGAAGAAGTTCAAGATGATGATAACACTAAGGCTTCGATGGAAAATGAGCAGGCACCACAAAGTGTTGTGGATGAGGAATTTGTTGCCCAAAGAGTTGTGGAGCAAACACTGCTCAAGTAGACCAACCTCTCAGATCTAATAGGATCCGTCACAACCCGAGAGATATTCTTTTCTCTTGGTGACAACGGTGATGTATTGCTTATCAATCTTGACGAGCCTACATCCTATCAAGAAGCTATGATGAGCCCAGATTAGAAATGGCTAGAGGCCATGAGATCCAAATGGAATCCATGTACACTAACCAAGTATGGACTTTGGTTGATCCACCTGAAGGGGTAAAACCCATTGGGTGTAAGTGGGTCTTTAAAGTAAAGACTGACATGGATGGTAATAAGCATACCTATAAAGGTAGATAGGTGGCTAAAGGATTCAAACAAATTCATGGTATTGACTATGAAGAAACCTTTTCACCGATTCGATGCTTAAATCCATTCGGATCATACTTGCTATTGACCTACCATGATTATGAGATCTGGCAGATGGATGTCAAAACCATTTTTTTTTTGAATGAAAAGCTACTCGAGGATGTGTACATGACACAACCTGAGGGTTTTGAAGATCCAGAGCATCCTGGAAAGGTATGCAAACTGCAAAGGTCCATTTATGGACTAAAGCAAGCCTCTCGAAGCTGGAATCTTCGATTCGATGATGCAATCAAAGAGTTTGGTTTCATCAAGAATGAAGATGAGCCTTGTGTCTACAAGAGAAATAGTGGGAGCACAGCTTGTATTTCTTGTCTTGTATGTAGATGACATACTTCTCATCGGAAATGATATTCCCTCACTCCGATCTGTGAAGATGTGGTTAGGGAATTGTTTCTCGATGAAGGACTTAGGTGAAGTTGCCTATATTCTAGGCGTCAAGATCTATAGAGATAGATCTAGAAGATTACTTGGCCTAAGTCGAGTACATACATTGATAAAGTGCTAGATCGTTTTGCTATGCAAAATTCTAAGAAAGGGTTTCGCTTTATCACATGGTGTGAGTCTTCAAGACTCAATGTCCTCTTCTAAGGAGGAGAGAGATCGCATGGATAAGATCCCTTATGCATCAACTATAGGGTCTATCATGTACGCCATGCTTTGTACTGTCTCCGACGCCTCGTATGCTTTGAGCATGACGAGTAGATACGGTCGATCGGTGAAAGTCATCGGATTGCGATAAAAATATTCTTAAGTACTTACGAAGAACGAAAGAATATTTCCGATATTTGGAGGCAATGAGGAGCTAATCAGAAGGGTTACGTGATGCAAGCTTCCAAAGCAAAGGATGACTATAGATCGCATAATCGGTACGTGTTTTGCACGAATGGTGGATGGTGGAAGAGTTCGGCGAGACAGCTTGATTCTACAGCACCGAGTATATTGCAAAGATCGATGCGAAAGAAAGGAGTTTGGCTCCGCAAGTTCATCGATGAACTTGGGGTAGTTCCTAGCATTGCAGATCCAATAGACCTCTATTGTGACAACAATGGGGCTATTGCGAGCTAAGGAACCTCGATCACATCGTGGACCAAACACATCGCGGCACTTCCATCTCATTCGAGAGATCATCGATAGAGGAGATGTGAGGATATGCAAATCCGATGAAGCTAACATCGCAGATCCATTGACCAAGGCTTTGGCACAGAGGAAGCATGATGGTCACACTAGGTCACTAGGTATTAGATATCATAGTGATTGGTACTAGTGCTAGTAGGAGATTGTTAGTTATAGCCCTAGAACCAATCATGTGATGGTTGAATAGGGAACATTTTGTATCATATTCTATAAAGGCAAAGGATTGGTTATTATATTTACATCTTGCTTGTGCCAGCTAATTTAAATATAATAATGCCCTAGAAAAGTAGGTTCTTATCTACAGCACATCAATTGGCAGAATTGATTATGAGAGGCTGTAGAGAACACTTTCCTAAATGTTCTGAGTATTAATATGCAAGGGCAATATTAATACATAAAGACTAGCATGTAGGTCAATTGATGACTTGATCTCACAAGTCATGGATATATGATATCAAGTTGACACATGGGTATATATTGGAGAATATATACTGAACTGACCCGCCATGAGAAAGTTTCATGGATTGTTATATGAGTGTCATAAACTTTCTCATGTGACTATTGGTATGAATAGTCCTTAGACCTGAAGTCACTATGGTTCCCTACATAAGGAGTTATGTACTTTGGTATCGTCAAACGTCACCCGTAACAGGGTGGACCATAAAGGCGATTACTGGGTATGTAACAAATTATGCGGAGGGATGTGAGTGATGTAGATGGGATCTATCCCTTCCATATGACGGGAGTGATATCGGTGGGCCCCTTGATTGAGTAGAACTACTAAAACGCATGGCCATGCTCGAATGAGTCAATATGAGATATTGAGCTCATTTGTTTGAGTTAGTTTACTCAGGGATCAAGAAACACATAGATTGATCGAGGATGACACGGTCTATGCCTCATTGATCAACTCGATATCAAGGATAGAAGGACACGGTCATATATTATAGTAGTCACGAAAGGTTAGTCGGATCTTGACTTATCTCAGAACTTGGGTAGCAATGATGTATTGCTAGATGCCGCTCATTGCTTGTGTATCTAAAAGAGTTTAGGTCCCTTTGCCAACGTTATGAGAGCCTATAGTCACACACAAAGAGCATGATAATTAGAGGAATTAGAGTATTCTAGTTTGACTAGAATAATATGGGAATAAGCTTAAGTACAAAATGGTTTTTGGACTTTAAGCTTAATGAGAATTTTAGCTAATTGATTTAATGAGATTAATTCAATATGTTACCTTATTGATTTAATAAGATTAATTCAATATGATAACATAAGCTTAATTGAATTAATAAGATTAATTCAATATGATAACATAAGCTTAATTGAATTAATAAGATTAATTCAACATGCATGAATGCCACATAAGAATGCCACATAAGCATGCCACATAAGCATGCCACCTAAGCATCCACCTAAGCTAGTTAAGGTGGAAGGAAACAAAGTGGTTTTGTCTCCTTAAGTGGCCAGCCAAACAAGGAAGCCAAATCCTTTTTGAGTGTGTCTCAATGCAATGGATTGCATTGAATGTGAAGGAGGTGGAAGGGTTTTTCCAACCCTATAAAAGGCTCCATGGAGTGGCCGGCCATAGTGAGTTTTTGGTGTTGTGGTTGTGAGAAAGCTTGGTGGAAGCTTTGGTTGTGTGGGTTTGTGAGTGTAGGCTAGCAAGAAGAGGAGTCTTCTTCTTCCTTTCTCCTTTTCCCTCTCTTCCTCTCCTTTAGGGACTTCTCTAGCAAGAAGTAAAGGAGAGCTCTTCTAGTTTTCCTTTTGTGGGACAAGAGCGTGCTCGTGTGGATACGTATAGAGGCACGGACACTTGAACGTGCTAAAGATCCAACAAACCGAAAGGAAAAGCGGGATTAGCAAGGGCACGCAACAAAGGTAATCCTCTCCTATAAGATAGGTTTGGTTTAGAGAAATTTATTTTATACGAGTTTGCTTTCGCATGGATCACTTGGAAGGGATCCTATTTTCCGTCGCGCATATGCCATTTGGCATACGAGATTTCCCTACAAAAACCTCATGTTTGAGGTGTGCCACTCGACTGTTGCCTCGTGACAGTCGACTGATGGATACATCAGTCGACTGATAGCCTGATTTCGGGGTTACCAAAGTTGTTTAACCCGATTTCAGCTACGGTTATGGTCCCTAATCACTCCTAACCCTAGGATATGCTTTGGGAAGCATTATAAAGGGTGAAAATCCATTGGATATGGATTAGGAGAAGTATTTAGGGTTTGTTTCAATTTAAGGTGTTGGAAAGTTCTATATTGAATTTCTAATCTTAATTTTGATGGTTTAGAGTTCCTATTGGCTTAGGGACTGCCTAAGGACATTGTTGGTGCAATGGTCAAGGGGGAGCAAGCCTTTAGGGGGAGGTATCCATCTTGGGATGATGGATGTGTTTTTCTCCTTGAAAAGGAGAAGTTATTGGGAGAATATGACCTCAATTGGGAAATTGATGGGACTTTTGAGAGACCCAATTTGGAAATTGGGAGAGTAAATGGGATTGTCTCTCTTGAGTGATATTGGACTTATCACTAGGAAGATGGTAGACATCCTAAGTATTGTTGGATCAAGGGGGAGATTGTAAGATCTCATTGGGACATGAGACATTGACCTCCTTGGAGAGAAAACCTTTTTGATGTTAGTCAAAAAGGGGGAGAATGTTTGGGGGAGAACATTTGGAGAATGTTTATAATTGGTAAGGGATTTGAGTTAGTGTTCTAACTCAATAACTTGTTTGGTTTTTGTCAAACATCAAAAAGGGGGAGATTGTTGGTGCAATCGGCCCAGGTCACGATTGACCAGGACTCGAGTTTGACTCGAGTTATGTTTTGATGTTTCGACAAAAATATATGACAATGTAATTGTCATTTGGTAAAGTCCAAGTCTTGAGTACTTGGCATGGAAAGTCCAAGTGGGACACTTGGCACATGAAAAGTCCAAGCATGGGTCTTGGCATGAAAAGTCCTACATGGGTTGGCAAGGGAAAGTCCAAGCATGGGTCTTGGCAAGGTAAAGTCCAAGTCTTGAGTACTTGGCATGGAAAGTCCAACATGGGTTGGCAAGGAAAGTCCAAGCATGGTCTTGGCATGGAAAGTCCAACATGGTTTGGCAAGAGAAAGTCCAAGGGGATTGATATTGGCGGCGTAAAGTCCAAGCGGGAGTCTTGGCAGCATAAGTCCAATGGTTGGCGGTGTAAAGTTCAAGCGGAGTCTTGGCGGCGTAAGTCCAATGTGCCTTGGCGGTGTAGACACCGTTAGCATGACATAGCCGATGGAAGCACCTGAAGGCTAGCGCGATGGATGAACAAGTCTTTGATGACTTGGAGGGATCCGAGAGGCGTGAGGCTGATGGAGGTGGCTAGAAGGCTTAGGTCTAGGCTAAGGGTGGTCTAGCAAGTATGGGGGAACCATACTTGGGTTAAAACCTCATGTTTGAGGTGTGCCATGTGGCGATCTGGATCAACTAGGGTTTATTTGCGAGGTTATGGCCTAGCGATCATTGCCCGAGTTAGGCGGTCGGTGATGGCTCAGCGATCGGTGATCGTGTCGAATCGGTCGGTGGTGCTCGAACCCTGCCATAGAATGGAGTCGAGACTCGACTGGTCGAGTGAGGACTCCATCAGTCGACTGATGGTCACAATCAGTCGACTGATGAAGGTTCCGTTGGACTTATCCAGCGTGGATCTAGCCGTTGTCTCACGACAACAGTGGCATCAGTCGACTGATGGTCCTGATCAGTCGACTGATCGACTTTTTCCAGCACAGGTTGAAGCTATATATGGAGCTCGTGATGGAGGAAAAACTAAGGTTTCTTTGAGGCAATTTGGGGCTATTTGCTGTTGCAAATCAGGGTCTCCAAGTTGATATCAAGCAACCAAGTGATCAAGCATTCAAAGGGCATTTGTAAAGTGTTTTCTTTACTTGTATTGCTTTGTATTTCATTATATTGCTTGTATTCATCTTGTATTACTGTTGTATACATTGTACGAGGTTTCTCCACCTCCGGATTGTTCCGAGAAGGAGTTATTACATAGTGGTGTGCTTGTGGCATCGCTAGGGCTCGTTTGAGCCCGATCCGTGGAGTAGGAACCGTGTGGTTCCGAACCACGTTACATACTCATGTTAGCGTGTAATTGTCTATTTCGTTATTGTATTATTTCTATTTCCTCTGCGCACTAACGAAATTGTAGACACGAACGAGATCGAATTTCATTGACGCTATTCACCCCCCCTCTAGCCATTCCAATATTCCTAACAGTGCTTATCTCAAGCTTCATACATTGACACTATCCTTGCTCGTTTTAGCATGCAGAACTCTAAGAAAGGTTTTTTACCTTTTAGGCATGGAGTTCCTTTATCTAAAGAGATGTGTCCCAAAACATCAAAGGAGATAGAGGACATGAAGGCGGTTCCTTATGCTTCGACAGTAGGAAGCCTTATGTATGCTATGCTATGTACGAGACCGGATATCTGCTTTGCCGTGGGCATGGTTAGCAGATATCAGAGTAATCCTGGATAGGGACATTGGACTGCGGTAAAGCATATATTGAAGTACCTGAGAAGGACTAGGGATTATATGTTGGTTTACCGGGCAGATCAATTAGTCCCTGTGGGTTACACGGATTCAGATTTCCAATCAGATAGGGACAAGAGTAAGTCTACCTCGGGGTTTGTGTTTACTTTTGGAGGTGGAGCCATAGTATGGAGGAGTGTCAAGCAGAAATGCGTGGCTGACTCTACCATGGAAGCTGAGTATGTGGCAGCCTCTGAGGCAGCCAAGGAAGCTGTATGGCTCAGGAACTTCTTGATGGACTTGGATGTGATTCTTAGTTTGCCCAGAACTATCACAATTTATTGTGATAACAGTGGTGCAATTGCAAACTCGAAGGAACCACGAGCCCATAAGGCGAGTAAACACATAGAGCGCAAGTACCACCTCATACGAGAGATCATAAAGCGAGGAGAAGTTGATGTCGCCAAGATTGCATCAGAAGATAACCTGGCAGATCCATTCACTAAGGCCCTTCCAGCGAAAGCGTTTGATAGGCATGTGGAGGACATGGGGATCAGATGTATGGTAGAGTGATGATGGCATAGTCTTTTAGTATAAGTGGGAGATTGTTGGAATGTATACTGAAAGCCTAGTTCTTTTTGTATGAACATTTTATTTTGAAATAAGAATCACATGATCATTGTTTGCACTTTATATATTTATTATTTGTGTGCATATTGTCTAATATTTTACATTGTAGATAACATGGTGCTTGGTGTGACACAGAAGATCATGTTATCAGTTCCTTGTAAAATATAAGTAGAGGCTCACAACCAAGATGGTTTTGGACAAACCATTGGCATGGTTGTAGTGTAGCTTGGTATTGTTTTATCTTGAACATAGAGTTACACTGGTACACTTAGGTGTATTGAGCAGGACCGACATAGAGGTGATTCAATTTAGTATTGACTACATAATTGAATCGGACCTCGGATATTATATTGTACATGCTCTTAATCCCGATATAATAACGGGCACATGTACTTAGTATTTATTTCTTTGATTTACCAGTGGGTGAGATTTAGATGGATTAAATCAATATGCCCGATAAGTTGGGAAATAATATTATTTACATGGTGTGCCGTTGATTATAGGAGGAAACCGTGTCCTATATATTAGGTTGATGATGTCCCCTTGTGGAGCTCATAAAGTTCATCATGTAAACCCAGCTGGTTGACTTAGTCAACGTGATGATAAGGTTGAGTGGTACTACTCGAGGAATTAGATGTTAATTAATTGATGGTCAGTAAATCAATTAATTGACGGACATTCGATATCTTAAACACGGGGAGATTAATGTACGAATAATATATGGAGCCCATATTAATTTATGGGGGTTGGTGAGGTATTTCAATGATGATCCTCTAGTGGAATGGAACATCATTGATGGATCAAGTTTGTGTGATTCCGATCCATCGGGTGGCCAAGACCCAACTCCTCCTTATGGTCCCTATCGTAGCCTAATATAATCCTTGTGAAGTCTAGATCCAAGAATGTAAAACAAAACCTAGAACCAATGGCTGGGATTAAATCCCTAGATCCGATGGTTAGGATGAAACACTAGAACCAACGGTTGGGATTAAATCCCTAGATCCGATGGTTAGGATGAAACCCTAGAATCGACGGTTGAGATTAAATCCCTAGATCTGACGGTTGGGATAAAACCCTAGATCCGACGGTTGGGATGAAATCCTAGATCCGACGGTTGAGATGAAATCCTAGATCCGACGGTTGGGATAAAACCCTAGATCCAACGGTGGAGGTTAAATCCCTAGATCAGACGGTGGAGATTAAAGGAGTCCTAAGCCCAACTCTATAAAACGAAAGCTTAGGGTTGGGCGGCAAGTATCAATTTGAATTGGGATTAGGGTTTGGAGCAAAGGTGGGCGGCTAGGGTTTGGAGCAAAAGTGTGCGGCAACCATCTTCCATCAAGAGTTGTCGGCGCCCACTTCCTTCAATCAACACTTGGCCGGCGCCCATCCTAGAGGTCTCTCCCCTCTTCCTTGGTCGGCGGTTCTCCTTCCATAGGTGGCCGGCATTCATCTTCCTCCCTTCATCCTAGAGTGGCCGGCGGCAACACTTCTTGAAGTTGATTGGCACATCATCCAATTGTTCCTTGGCCGGCGGTTGCACCAAATTCCCTAATTTGGTGGCCGGTTCTAGATAGGAAGGTATTTGTTGTTTCTTCTCTTTGTTCGCAGCGGACAAGGTGGAGAAGAAAGCGATCTAGAAGGCTTCTACTCGTGGAGTATCTTCGTCCACACGTCGTCCACGAGAAGGATAGGGCATACGGTAGAAGATCGTGAGGTATAAAGTTATTTTAACTTTATTTACAGATCTGAGCTTGTTCTTTTATGTTTTGATTATGCATGTGTAAATTAGTAAATATATTGTATAATCATGGACCCCGAAGACAAACACAAAAACCGGCGATCCGTCCGTCGTCTCTTCCGTGGCTAACCAACTAGAAGAGTCGAGTTGCTTGAACAACTAGTTTGTTCAAGCGATCACTCAAGTTGTTAGCACGACAACGAAATGGTTGTGCTAAGGAAGCTCATCCCATCCGGATTAATTCTTTCATTAGTGAAAATTTTAATCCGGGGACATGGGAGCCAATGAGCCTCCGAAGCAACTCCCCACACCAGCCGGCCGATCGATCTCCTACAAACCTTTCCAACTTGTTCCTAAGATCTTCGACTTGGCTCTTCAAGAGTGAGTTCTCAACTTCGAGCTTTTCAACCCGAGTTGAGTCCTCCTCTCAAACTCGACTAGTCGAAGAGGTTAGGGAGACCTCATGCTTGAGGAGTTTAACTTCCTCAACTAGGGTCTCGACCTTGGACTCGAACTTAGCTAATTTCTTAGTTAAGAACTTAATTGCACTATAAAGCGTACTAATAAGGGACCAGCTTACCTTGAGTGTATCTTTTGAATTGGATGCGTATCCGTGGCTTGTCTTGAATAGCGCTTCGCAGTCCGACTTGTCTTCGGTTTCAGATTTGTGTTTCGGTTCCGACTCCATCTCCGATTCAATCGGTTTAGCCATGAGGACGCGATCATCGTCTTCTTCCTCGGACGCTTTTTCCCATGTAGCGTTGAGTGCCTTTTGTGTTTCGGTGTTTTGCTCTTGAGCCTCGGGCATTCGGACTTGATATGTCCAAACCTGTTGTACTCGTAACACCTAATATTAGAACTTTTAGGCTTACCTTCATTGGGTCGAGTGACAGTTCGCTTTCGACCCTTGACTATCCTCCGAACTAGGTTGACTAGTTCGACCTCTATTTCCAGGTCATCCTCCGAATCAGACTCTTCTTCTTCTTCTTTCGGGGGTGGCTTGCTCACAGTTTTCTTCCTCGAACCTGCAAAAAGTGCTCTACCCTTCTCGGGTTCCGAGTTAGACTGCTCATGAAGTTCGAAATCGGAAAACAACTCATCTAACCTAAGTTTTGAAAAATCCTTTGAGACCTTGTAGGAATCGACCATGGATGCCCACAAGGTAGTCCTAAGAAAAGAGTTAAGAACATACCTAATAAGGTCGCGGTTTTCAACCTTTTGTCCAATCGCATGTAGGTTATTAACTATGTCTTGAACGCGAGCGAGAAGTTGCGTTGCCATCTCGTGTTCCTACATTTTTAGGTTATATAACTTATTAAACAAAAGATCGCGCTTACATACCTTGGCTTCGTCGGTCCCTTCGTGTAGCTCCACTAGCTTTGTCCAAAGGTCCTTTGTACTAATGAAGGGGCCGACGTGATTAAGCTCTCCTTAGACAAGCCGCATTGGAGGATTTGAGTTGCCTTGGCGTCGGCTTCGACTTGTCTTTTTGTCGCAATGGTCCATTGATCATAGTCCAATGATTCACCCACTTCGTTAGTCAGAAGTGTGAACCCTGTTTGGATTATGATCCACATCTCGATTTGGGTTTTAAGAAAGCATTCCATCCGACCCTTCCAATAACGGAAGTCATCTCTGTTGTAAAACGGAGGTCGGACGGTGCTAAAACCCTCGAGATGGGCCATTGATACAAAAGAAACAAGAGAATGAAGACGAAAAACCTAACAGTAACACAAACAATCGAAATGTACCAAGACTCGCATCTTGGATTAGTAGTGCGGGAGAAAAACTAAACGAATGAAATAAATTCGAAATAAATAGAATAAAAAGAAAAAAAAATTGTAAAAGAAGCTAGATTGGTGGTTTCACCAAATCTTAGCACCCCTTGCTCTGATACCAATTGTTGGATTGAGCGGATTGCTAGAGGGGGGGGGGGTGAATAGCCATAAAACTTTTCTTTCATTTCGTTCGTTAAAACATGAGTAGACACAGCGGAAGATAAAATTAAATACAAGAGACAATAGTATTTTTTACTTGGTTCGTAGCCTTCGGCTACTACTCCAAGGCCCTAACAGTCCTAGACCGTGTACAGAGGGCAATTCACTAAAATACTCCTCGTTGGAGGTAGGAGTTTGACGATTACAAAAACCTTCGAAAGCAAAAGATAGGGAGACAAACCCTCTCTTCTATTAAGGTAAAATACAATGATAGAAAACCTCGATTAACAAAAATATTGCAATATTAAAGAAACGACAAAGTAAGATTATACCAACAACTAGAGAATAGAAATTAAGCAAGGGTTGTTGATAGCACTTCGTCATTGTGGAGTCGTCGGAGAGTCGCAGTATTGCAGAGGTTTTTGAGCACTTAGAATTGATAAAAAAAACCCTAGGAGAGGCCCTCCTTTTATAGCCCTTGAGCCCCTTTTCGAGAGGAACTTCAGCCAATAGAATTTGGGCATAAGACTCCTTGAAAAATGGTGATAGAGCTTGACTCCTCGAGGCTGATCCTTGACCATCAGTCGAATGCTGATCGTAGGCAGTTGACTTATGGACGACAGTCGAGTCCTCCAAGATGGCAGTCGACTGATGCTAGCTGAAATAAAAAGTTAGCTAAACAGAAATATTATTTCGACGGCCTCCGACTGTCCGATCTCGACCTAGACCATCCATGGGATGTCTTGGGTCGAATCTACGCTTAAGACTATCCCCGTAATGAGGATACGACCTCACTTACGCTCGCACACACGAGCTTACCTCGATACTTACTGTGTCACTTTTGCTTCCGGCCTTCCACTCGATTTCTTTGGCTTCCTCCGAAATCACTCGAGTGTCGCCCGACCACTGCGGCTTCTTTCAGGTTTCGCTAGCCTTCAGCTCCAGCATTGGTACTTATCTGCACACTCGATTCAGCTCGTGAGATAACGATATGAGATTAACTTTGTATCATTTTCTATAATCAAAACTCAGGTTCGACTTAGGTGCCTACTGCACCAACACATTCCACCAAGGGGAGATCACCATTTATCTTGTTTTACCCTAGATTAGCTTTAATTTCTGCATGTCAAGTGCTTGTCAAATTGCCCCTTTCATTAGTGTTAGTTATTTAGTGTTTTTTATTTGTGCTTGTAAGATGTTTGCTTAAATGTCTCTTCCAATTTTGTTACTTCACTTCATGTACACTGCAACAAATTTAACTTTCCATATCACGTAATTCTTCTATCCGTAGTGCGCATCGCATGCTGCACAACTTCAAATTGTTGAATGTCATAAGACATCGATAGTGCGCAACTGCATGCTTCCATTGTGGTTAAGTGCACTGCTGAGCAAAGTAGCAAGATCGCAATTAAGTACATTTTTGAGATAAGCTATAGATATACACTACACAATTATAATACTAAATACAAATAATTATAAAATCAAAACTCAAATGATTATAAAGCAACACACAAATACCACACAGTTATAATATCACATACAAATATCATACAAAATTATAATATCACATACACAACAAAAAAGTTATCGTCTTGGTTTTCATGTGTCACAAAAATTGCATAACAACATACACTTAAAGTGACATTATCGTCTACTATTATAAGGTGGTGATGGTATACAATGCCAGAGTTTAGACACCTCTTGCAACTATTATCTAATCAAAGAGGCTCATTACAAGTTTCAATGACATCACTAAAATTGGGAGATCGAATGCATTATTTCCAATACAGTAGCTCTACCCTAG
This sequence comes from Wurfbainia villosa, assembly GCA_025175895.1. NCBI lineage: Eukaryota > Viridiplantae > Streptophyta > Magnoliopsida > Zingiberales > Zingiberaceae > Wurfbainia > Wurfbainia villosa. The sequence continues at coordinate 58,169,525 of CM045986.1, read as the reverse complement.
CATTGGTATGAAACTTGAATCTTTGGGCCCAAATCACAAGATGACAATGTTGGTGCAGGGGCACCAGATAATCGAACCTAGATTTTGATTATGACAACGGTTCAAAGTTAAGGTGTTATTGTTATCTCATGAATTATGTTAAGTGTTCATGAAGTGTTTAAGTTAATCCCAAGGTCAAGCGACACCCGAAGAATCTCGAGTTGAGAAATTGTGGTGGTCGGACGATGCCAGGAGAACCTCGTCGAGTCGAGGAACCTACGCGGAGATCGAAAGCTTGTTAGAGCTGATGCTCCAAGTTATGTTTTAGTGTTTGAAAAACATTTAAGTAAACAAAGGTTTAGGTAAGTGAGAAATCCAAGGGGGACCTTGGTGAAAAGTCTAAGATGGGTAATTCCTTGGCAGATAAGAAATCTAAGGGTGGACCTTGGTGAAAAGTCCAAGATGGGTAATTCCTTGGCAAATGAGAAATCCAAGGGTGGACATTAAAAGTCCAAGATGGTTAATTCCTTGGCAGATGAGAAATCCAAGGGTGGACCTTGGTGAAAAGTCCAAGAAGGGTAATTCCTTGGCAGGTAGAAAATTCCTTGCGGAAGTGGCAAGGTGAAAAGTCTAAGAATGGCTGGAGTCTTGGCAGGTAAAGGGTCTCTGGGTAGAGTCTTTACTAAGCGTGTTTTGATCTTAGAGTTAACTGCAACAATGGGTCATAAGAACAACAATGAGTTAACACCTCAATTGTTGCCCTTACTACATTCATCAGTCTAAGAATTTGTCGACAGTCAGGAGCATTCGAGGTAATGCCTTGATTGATACTGAGCTGAAATAGACAGAAGCAAGCCATGCTTGATCGGCAGTTCGACTATGGAAGTCGAGGCGACACTTCGACTTGTCATCAATAGCTGTGAATAGAAGCGAGGGAGCTTCGACTGACGCCTCGACTAGTTGTCGATAGCTACGAACAGAAGCGAGGAAGCTTCGAATGGCACCTCGACTGCAGCAGAAGAAACCTCGGCATTTAACATGAGCAGTCGAGCTAGCGCCTCGACTGGCCTTTAGAAAAATCACACAAATGCAAGGCGCGCTCGACTGCCATCTCAATTGATGGGAAGTAGAGTCGTGATTCATGCAAGAAAACTTCTCCATTTTGACGTGTGGACGATTTCTACCGACAGGTTTCAAACAGCTATCAAAATCCTACCAACGAGAATGCTTCTCGTAGCGGATCCGAGCTTCCGGGCTTAGGTGGGTGATCGAGAATGGGAATTGGACGAACGATCGTAGCTTTATAGGTTTCACACGGAAAAAATAGAGTATTATCCATCTTCTTCTTCGCAAACTTTGATTCCCCTGCGACAGATACATTTCGTGCTTTCTTCTTTTGCCGCAACAATTGATCACTGCAACTACCCTTTCCCGTGTGCATCATCTTCCTCTGCAGCAACTCTAGGTGCTACTGCTTCCGCTGCACCGATTACTTGCTCGCAAACTGAACCACGACAATGCCCATTCCACAAGTTGGGAAACTCTGCGCCATCATCTTCCTCTATTCTTGGTGTTTCTGCTCCTTCTCATGGAAGCTCTCACCTGTGATAAAGCTGTTCTGATCAAAACAAGGACAAAGCCAATAATGACTCGGTGTATCTGTAAAATTCCTTGTTTTCCTTTATTGTTCATATTTATATTCCTGTACATAAATTTATATATCCTTTGAATCTATGAACTGTAAATCATTAAGAGGTTTTCTCCACCCTCGAAGCTTGGCTTCGAAAAGAAGAAAAGATAGTGGTAGGCCTTGGACTAGCAGCTATAGGAGAGAGCTGTGAACTAAGTAAAAATCGACTACGTCTTTGTTTTGCCTAGCTTTTACTTTTGATTTGTGCTATGTTTACTTTTCATACACTTGTTTGTATTCATCGCATTTCTGTTAAGTATTGGCTGCATCAAATTATCTTTGTTTTCTGTGTTTTTGCTCATATCTACTCTCTTAATGTTGAATTTCCGCTGCATTTACTCATTCATTTTTCAAAAAGTAATCTCCCCCCTCTTGCATATACTGGTCCTTTCAAGTGCTATCAGAGCTAGGGCTCTAATTACTCGGTTTAACCACCCCAGAGTCGTAACCATTAAAGAGGGTTATAGTACAAATCGACCTCTATTTTTCGATGGAACAAATTTCCAATACTGGAAAAGTCGAATGGAGTACTATCTCATGACTGAGATAAAAATGTGGTTCTCCGTCACGGAGGGCTTCATTACTCTTGTAGATGAATAAGGTAAGGTCTTAGGGTCTGCTCTTTGGAAAATTGAGCAAAAGTGCAAGGCACATGCTAATGCTAAAGCCACTGTAACATTACATTGCGCCCTGGCAAAGGAACAACTTAATAAAGTTGGTGCTTTCAGCAGTGCGCAAGACCTGTGGAACAAACTACTTCAACTACACGAGGGTACTAGGGACTCTCGTATAACCAAGAGGGATTTGTTCCTTAGTCAACTCCAGAATTTCACTAAGAAGGACACTGAATATGTCAGTGAACTCCATGGAAGATTCAAAGAGTTGCTCAACGGTCTCCACTCTATTGGAGAGAGTGTTGAGAATCGGGATCTAGTCAGGTACGTACTTAAGTCATTTCCCCGAAATGTCTTATGGTCATCTATGGTAGATGCCTATAAGGTATCAAGGGACTTCTCAACTGTTAAAATAGATGAACTATTTTTTGAAATGGAATTGCATGAACAGGCTAATAAAGGTAAAAAAGAGAAGGGTATGGCTTTGTTTGTAGGTGATCAAAACAAGGAGGGAAAGAAGATGAAGGAGAAGAAGAAGGAGCAGTTGTCATCCTCAAGCACAGAATCAGATGGAGATAATGAATCCTCTTCCAGTGAGATAGCCAACTTTGTGAGGAAGATGATGACGATGAGAAGAAGATTTAGCAAAAAGAAAGGTAAGCCAGTTGATAATGCAATAGATAAAACTAATGTGGTTTGCTATGAATGGTGGAAGAAAGGACATTTCAGAAATGAATGTCCTCATCTCAAGAAGAAGGAAGAAAAGAGGAGGAGACGAAAAGCATTGAGAGCCACATGGGATGAGTCATCATTCGGATCGTCAGAAGAAGACAAAAAAGATAAGGCTGGACGACACACTGCTCTGATGGTGCTAGAGGACTCCGGAATAGATTTAGACTCAGAGGCAGAATCATCATCGACGGATGATGGTTAGCTAAATTCGGAACTTAGAGATTGCTATAAAACTATTGAATATTTAACTAACATGCTAGAAAAATCAAAATGTAGAATCAAAACATTAAAATCTGAATTAGGACATTTTAAGAATCTTAATAAGCATGTGGTAGAATCTAGTGCTAACACCTCCAAATTTGATGAAATTATGGATGAAAACAGAACTTTGAGAGCACAGGTGAATGATCTCAAGTGTACTCTTGAGAAGTTTATCTCTAGCTCTCAAACGTTGAATATGATTCTAGAATCACAATGGGTTGTTTACAACAAAGCTGGAATATGTTATAGACCTAAACACCAAGAACATAGTTTTATTTCTTTAGTTTCTAGAATTCTTGGTAGGAAGAAAACAGCTAAGGCATGGATTCCTAGGAAATACATTTTGGAAGCTAATGGACCCAATATTTGGGTTCCAAAATCTTTTATCTTTCGTGTCTAGCAGGCATCAGTTGAGGGGGAGTGTCCATTAACCTGGTTCGTAGACAGTGGATGCTTTAAACACATGACTGACGACATATCATTGTTCTCCTCACTGGAAAACAAAAATAGAGAACAGATGAATCTTGGCTATGGCATAGAAGGCTTGCACACGTCAACCTGAAGAATTTGAGAAGACTAGCCGGAAAGGAATTGGTCAGGGGGCTGCCAATGCTAAAGTTTCTAAAAGACAGGTTATGTGATGCCTGTCAAAAAGGTAAGCAAATTAGGGCATCACACAAGCCAAAAAACATTGTAAGTACCTCTACTGCTTTAGACTTATTACACATAGATCTTTTTGACTGTCGCACTATTAAATCTCTTAATGGTAGTAGATATTGCTTGGTAATTATTGATGATTACACTAGATATGCTTGGACCTTTTTCTTGAAACATAAGGATGAAACTATTGAAATTTTTATTTCCTTTAGTAAAAGAATTGAAAATGAGAAAAACACAACCATTAAAACCCTTAGAAGTGATCATGGAGGGAAATTTGAAAATACTCAGTTTAAGGACTACTGTTTAGAAAGGGGGTATAGGCATGAATTTTTAGTTCCCATAACACTCCAACAAAATGGTGTTGTGGAAAGGAAAAATCGAGCCTTACAAGAAGCTACCAGAAGAATGCTCAATGAGTATGCTCTTCCAAGCTACTTGTGGACCGAAGCTGTCAGCACAACCTATTATGTATAGAATAGGGTGCTAATACATAGGTTTCTAGGAAAAACCTCTCATGAACTCTAGTTTGGAAAACCACCTACAGTTAAGCATCTTATGGTGTTTGGCTGCAAGGTCTTTATCCTAAATACCAGAGATCATTTAGAAAAATTCACTACTAAAGCAGATGAAGGTATTCTTGTTGGATATTCTTCTATTAGCAAAGCATATAGAGTCTACATCAAAAGGTCAAAATTAATTGAAGAATCACTGTTGGGTTTCAGACACCGCGGCGAGTGTGTAATTGAACATGTTTTGTAAACATGTGCGCAGTGGAATAAATAAAAAGCAATAAATCTAATTTATTACATCACACATACTACACACATGCATAGTACAATATGTGTAGATATAACCGTAGTTTCAAATTTTGCAATAAAAGAAAATTTATTCTACGTATACCTGACGTATCACGTGTAGTGGAAAATGACATCAACCGGAGCGACCCTCGCTAGAATTGCCTCTATCCGTATCCACACATAATACCTTCGAGATGACTTCACAAAGTCACGAGCCTCATCTTCATACGAGTCACTAGCCTTGTGTTGAAGACGATGTGATCGAGAGAAGATCACAATCCGAATCAAAATTCGGATTTAAAACTGAGTCCCCAAAACTCGCTTCTCCGGAGAGATATTCGTCAACCGTTTGACGAATCCTTCGTCCTACACCTATGAGGATTACTGGAGATCGAATCCCCGGCAAGGATGTCATTGTCAGAGCTCCAAACGTCGTTCAAATGACACTCTGACAAGAAGGAAACAAGCTGTCCAGAAAACTGGACAACTTTGGTGGAGGATGTTGTACCGGACAAATAAGGAAAGCTTGATACTCACCTTGTCGCTGGAGCCAAGGAAGATCACCGGAGGGTCGCCGGAAGGAGCTTGGACGATGGCAACAACTTGGACAGCGACACAAGGGGTGGGCGGCGGCAAGGGCTTGGGCGCTGACTACAAGGAGAGGAGGGAGAGGGGTGGCAAGATTAGATTAGGTTTTCACAAAACCCTTTAGCCCTATTTTTATAGAGAACAAATTCTCCTAATGGTTATTGGTCCATAACCAAAAACCCGTTAACCGACTCCATTAATTTAAGTTAAAATAAACCAAACTGATTTGGTCTATTTTAAGTTAAAACGAACCGAACCAACTTTGGTTCATTCGTGTAAAACAAACCAAACTCCTTTGGTTTATTCTCCACCATTGGATTAAAACCAAACCAATTTGGTTCATCCATCATGTCTTCATAAGACACGGCCCATCTACGCTTCCATTACGACTGAAACAATTTCATGCTTGCTCCTTATTTGGTCCAACCAAACCTAGTTTCTCACGGTCTGAGAATCTCATTCTCAAGCTCATTTTAAATCCTTCGGATTACGCTCATTGTGCAATGAAGGTAAACTTCGCTTCGCACTTTAGCTCGGTCGCTTGTTCATGGCGATCCCGTCTATGTCTCCGGATAAAAAAAAATTAATCCTTGACATAGAGGGATTACCAAGCAACCATTCCATTGTCGTGCTATTCGATTAGAGTAGTCACTTGAACAAACTTGTTGTTCAAGCAACCAACTTCTATTATTCGAATAGCCGCAGAATAGACGATGTACGGATCACCGGTTTGTGCGTTTGTATTCGGGGTCCAAGTAAATTTAGCCACATGCCATACATACAATATACAAAGAAACAAACAAGGAAATCAAAACAAGATTTATACCTCTTGTTTACCTCAAGATCTTCTATCGTATGTCCTATCCTCCTCTTCGACGTTGTGTGGGAAACGGTCCTCAAAGAGATGAAGCCTCCTAGACAGGATCTTCTTTCCTTGCTCGTTCCGAACAAGAAGAAGTATAGAAACAAAACTCCTCCCTATCTAAGAATGACCACCAAGTCAAGGGACTTGATGATGCCGCCGGCCAAGGAATAGAGGAGGGAGAGGGCGCCGGCCAAGAGCTCCAAGGATAAACCTTAACCCTTGTTTCCACTAGCCAAGGAGAAGAGGAAGAGGGGAAGAGCGCTGGCCAAGGTTGAGAGAAGGAAGAGGGGCACCGGCCAAAACCATAGGAAGAAGGAAGCCTTGCCGCCCAAGACTTCTAGCCGCCTAATGCTTCTCCAAAACCCTAGCCACCCAAAGCCCTAATCCCCTTTCAATGCTCTTGCCGCCTACCCTTATGCCTCCTTTTATAGAGCTAGGCCTAAGCCTTCTTTTAATCTCCACCGTCAAATCTAGGGATTTAATCTCAACTATCGGATCTAGAGATTTAATCTCAACCGTCGGACTTGGAGATTTAATCTCCACCGTCGGATCTAAAGATTTAATCTCGACCGTCGGATCTAGTGATTTAATCTCCACTGTCGGATCTAGAGTTCTATTCTCCACCATCGGATCTAGGCTTCATGAGGGTTTTAATAGGCTACGATAGGGACCATGAGGAGGAGTTGGATCTTGGCCACCCTATGGATCAAGCCCACATAAAGTCCGATCCATTAATGATAATCCATTCCACTAGAGGATTATCATTGATCTACCTCACCAACCCCCATAAATTAATATGGGCTCCATATATTATTTGTACATATATCTCGCCATGTTTAAGATCTCGAATGTCCGTCGATTAATTAATTTACTGATAATTAATTAATCGACATCTAACTCCATGAGTAGTACCATTCAACCTTATCATCATGCCGGACCAAGTCCACCTGGAGGGTTTACATGATGAACTTTATGAGCTCCTCAAGGGGACATCATCATCCTAATATATAGGACACGGTTTCCTCCTATAATCAACGACACACCATATAAATAATATCATTTCCCAACTTACCGAGCCTATTGATTTATTGTATAAATATCGTCCATTGGTAAATCAAAGAAATGAATACTAAGAATATGTATCCGTTATTATATCGGGATTAAGAGCATGTACAACATAATATCGAAGGTCCAATTCGATTATGTATTCAGCAATAAATCGAATCATCTCTAAGTCGATCCTGCTCAATACACACAAAGTGTACTAGTGTAATTCTATGGTCAAGATAAACCAATACAAAATTACACTACAACCATACCAATGGTTTGTCCATAACCATCTCGGTTGTGAGCCTTTACTTATACTTTACAAGGAACTGATAACATGAACTCCCGTGTGACACTACACACCATGTTATCTACAATGTAATGTATTAGACAATATGCATAACCATAAATATGCAAACAATGATCATGCGATTATTATTTTAAAATAAAGATGTTCATACAAAAGATAGACTTTTCAGTATACATCCCAACAATCTCCCACATATACTAAAAGACTATGCTATCCTCTAACTACCATACATCTGATTTCCATTCCCTCCACATGCCTATCAAAAGCTCTCGCTGGAAGGGCCTTAGTGAAAGGATCTGTCAGGTTATCCTCCGATGCAATCTTGGCCACAACAACTTCTCCTCTCTTTACGATTTCTCGTATCAGGTGGTACTTGCGCTCTATGTGTTTACTTGCCTTATGGGCTCATGGTTCCTTCGAGTTTGCAACTGCACCACTATTATCACAATAAATTGTGATAGTTCTGGATAAACCAGGAATCACATCTAAGTCCATCAAGAAGTTCTTGAGCCACACAACTTCTTTGGCTGCCTAAGAGGCCGCCACATACTCAGCTTCCATGGTAGAGTCCGCCACGCATTTCTGCTTGACACTCATCCATACAATGGCTCCACCTCCCAAAGTAAACACAAAACCTGAGGTAGACTTACTATTATCCCTATCTGATTGGAAGTCGGAATCTGTGTAACCCACAGGGAGTAATTGATCTGCCTGGTAAACTAGCATATAATCCCTAGTCCTTCTCAGGTACTTCAATATATGCTTTACCGCAGTCCAATGTCCCTGTCCTGGATTACTCTGATATTTGCTAACCATGCCATTGACAAAGAAGATATCCGGTCTCGTACACAACATAGCATACATGAGGCTTCCTACTGTCGAAGCATAAGGAACTGCCTTCATCTCCTCTATCTCCTCAGATGTTCTAGGACACATCTCCTTAGATAAAGGAACTCCATGTCTGAAAGGTAGAAAACCATTCTTGGAGTTCTGCATGCTAAAGCGAGCCAAAATGGTGTCTATGTATGAAGCTTGAGATAAGCACAACATCCTTTTCCTACGATCCCTTATAACCTTGATCCCAAGGATGTGTCCCACTTCTCCCAAGTCCTTCATCTCAAACTGTTTGAACAACCATACCCTTACGTCCGATAACACCTTGACATTGTTGCCAATTAACAAAATGTCATCTACATATAGTACAAGAAATACCACTACATTTCTGTCACATCTCTTGTATACACAAGACTCATCCGAACTTTGAATAAATCCATAAGATTGGATTACCTCATCAAAGCGGATGTTCCAAGATCTCGAAGCTTGCTTCAATCTATAAATGGACCGATTAAGCTTACACACAAGATGCTCTTTGCCCTTTGCAATGAATCCCTCTGGTTGCTTCATATAGATGTTTTCCTCAAGACTTCCATTAAGGAAAGTTGTCTTGACATCTATCTGCCATACCTCATAATCCATATGAGTAGCAATACATAAGAGAATCCGGATAGACTTAAGCATGACAACCAGCGAAAGGGTCTCCTCATAATCGATACCCTCTTTCTGATTATACCCCTTCGCAACAAGCCTCACTTTGAAGGTTTCAACCTCCCGTCTATTCCTCTCTTTCTTTTGTAGATCCACTTGCATCCAATGGTTTTTACACCATTGGGTGGTTTTACTAGCTCCCATACCTGATTTGAATCCATAGATTCAATCTCAGTATTCATTGCACTTTGCCAAGATACCGCATCTTTATCTTGGATTGCCTCGTCATATGTCCAAGGATCAGGTTCATGTCCACCAGGGACCAAATCAGAAGATTCTCCCAAGAACATGAATTTATCAAGCTGTCTAACAACCCTCCCACTACGACGAGGTATCACCTTTGTATCATCTGTGACATGCGGTGCAGTGACTTGTGGTATATCCTATTGTACCGGTGGTACTAAAGTAGTGACTTCCCCTCTCAATTCCTCTAGAACAATCTTACTCATGGGCTTGTGGTTCATCACATAGTCTTCCTCTAGAAATCTGGCATTTGTGCTAACGATCACCCTCTGATCTCTAGGACTATAAAACAAACCACCTTTTGTTCGTCTAGGGTAGACAACGAACATGTGCACTTCTGTACGAGGTTCCAACTTACCAACATCTGTCTTCAGCACATGTGTTGGACTCCCCCAAATTCGAATATGTCTCAGACAAGGTTTTCGCCTAGTCCACAATTATGTGGAAGTAGAAGACACTGATTTAGATGTAACCAAGTTCAGAATATACACCGTCGTATCCAGAGCATACCCCCCAAATGAATCTGGAAACTCAGAATAACTCATCATCGATCTAACCATCTCCATAAGAGTACTATTCCTTCGCTCTGCTACACCATTCTGTTGGGGTGTGCTAGATGTAGACAATTGGGATTGAATCCCAACCTTTGATAAGTAATTCCTAAACTCTCCCAAGAGGTACTCACCACCACGATCAGATCCCAGTGTCTTGATACTTTTTCCTTGATGTTTCTCCACATCAGCCTTGAATTCTTTGAACTTATCAAAGCATTCAGACTTGCGCCTCATCAAGTAAATGTAACCATATCTTGAATAATCGTCTATAAAAGAGATAAAATACTCAAAACCACCTCTTTCTTGGATAGACATAGGACCACACAAATCAGAATGAACCAATTCCAACACATCTTTGGCTATATACCCCTTGGCCTTGAAAGGCCTCTTGATCATTTTACCTTCCAAGCAAGACTCGCAGGTTGGGAAGTCTTCCACCACTAATGAACTCAGAGGTCCATCAGCTATCAACCTTTGAATTCTGCTTAGGTAAATATGACTATGCCTTAGATGCCAAAGATATGTTTGGTTCATCTTCGAAGGTTTTTTTCTCTTATTGGAATTAGAAGATGAGTTATTAACTTCTATTTGCATCATGGGAGCTTTTGGTTCAAGTGTATATAAATTTCCTATCAATGCACCAGAACAGATAATCTCCCTATTCCTTTTTATAACAACTCTATCTTTAAAAGAAATAGAATATCCATCCATAAACAATTTAGAAACCGAAATCAGATTCTTTCTAAATAAAGGTACATAAAGGCAATTTTTAAGAACCAAAACTTTATTCCTCTCAAAAGACAAATAAACATCTCCCACTGCACAACCACTACCTTCGTAGCATCACCCAAGTAGACGGTAATTTCCCCTTCAGCTAGTCATCTGGTTTCCTGGAATCCCTGCAAAGTATTGCAGACATGATCAGTGGCTCCCGTATCTACACACCAGGTGCTGGTAGATAACACCGCTAAACATGTTTCAATGACTAGACCAAAAGATATACCTTCTTCCTTGTCCTCCAATTCCGCTTGCAAGTGAAGCACTTGCCTTTCAACTTCTTCACTCCTCCCTGAGTTTCTCCCGCCACCTTTGCCCCAGTTTGTTTCTTCTTCTTCTTTCCTTTCGGCTTAGAAGCAGAAACCTTTTGGGCAACCATGGCCTGTGCCTGAGCACTCTGACAAAAATGCCCCTCTACCACATGGAGTTCTGTCAGAAGCTCCGCCAACAAATACAACCTCTTGGTCATGTTGTAGTTCAGGAGAAACTACTCAAAACTCCTAGGTAGAGACTGGAGAATGATATCGACCTGGGTTTCCCCATCAATCTCAGCTCCGAGGACTTCTAGCTCATTCAAATGAGACATCATCTTGAGAACATGATCCCTCATGGGTGTTCCCTCGATCATGGTGGTTGTCATCAAGTTCCTCATCGCTTCCTGCCTAGCAGCCCGATTCTGGTGTCCGAAAAGCACTTTGAGATTGAGCATCATGTCATAAGCAGTGGGCATGGCTTGATGCTGATGTTGCAGTACATTTGACATAGATGCCAAAATGTAACATCGTGCCATCTCATTAGCCTTAATCCACTTCTTATAACTCTCCTTCTCCTTTTCCCCAGAATCATTCGCAAGCTTAGGAGGGCACTCTTCGAGGAGTACATATTTGTATTCCTCAGCAGTTAAGACAATGTCAAGATTCCTCTTCCAATCAACATAATTGGGTCTAGTAAGTTTATTTTCTTTCAGTATCACAGCAAGCGGGTTGAAAGTCATTTTGAAAAAACCTAAGAATCACATAGATCAAAATATTAGATTTCAAAAAATTATTGATTCCTCAAACAATAAAATTTTAAAATCAACCAACACCTCAAAACACCGAGAATATCATATGCCATGATAGTATGGACGTATACGAATTCTATATTTGTAAGAGGAGGTTTTACCCATTAATTTTACTATCTTGTCAACCTAACTTTTTGACAAATAAAATTAATAGTTGGTTCCTCTTCGGCCCTACAAATAAAAGTAGTGACTCCGATGGGGAGGATACTTCTATTTGTATCTAAGTGTTTACCATTACTTGATACCAAGGTAATTATCTCAGGTTATGTGCCTTCCGATGGGGAAGTACACACTCTCCTTAATAATTTCCTATAACCATATTCGACCTTGTGATCCACAAACAAACTCATCCGATGGGGAGAAAGGCACTCAGAGCCGACGCACATATTTGTTTGCATCACATGTCAAATCGTAATGGAGGACATGGGAATTTATAAAAATATCCCTCTCCCACTTAGTAATTTAGAATTGAGAAATTTTCCTAGCCTACGACATGCATATCATACAAAAAAGAAATAAATATGAAAAAAAAATATTTTCCAACTATTATGGCTTTTGTCTCCAATATGCCTCTTGTCATATCGCCATCTCGTCCGCTCCTCCCTACGCCATGTACAAGCCATTCGGAGATCCGAGCCGAGAATAACTGTTTTAATTTACATCCATCGATCCTATACTCCTCGAAGGAGTGTACATGAAATCTAGATCGAAAGTAAACTAAAATCAATGAGTGGCTAAACAATGTCGTACTTAATTAAAATATTAAATACTAGCCTCGTCAACCCTGAGGATTCAAAAAATATACAATTACACACATACAATCATATACACACATATGACCATAATAGTTGGATCCTATGCCTGCAACCAAAAAGTTAACCTATGCACATCCTACTATTATATGGCACATATAATATATGAAAAGTGCATAAAAGTAACCGAATCCTAAACACACAAAATCGGAAACCGTGGCTCTGATACCACTTGAAGGTAGGAAACTTCGCTTCCCACTTCCACTCGGTTGCTTGTTCATGGCGATCCCGTCTACATCCCCGGATAAAAAAAAATTAATCCTTGACATAGAGGGATTACCCAAGCAACCATTCCATCGTCGTGCTATTTGATTAGAGTAGTCACTTGAACAAACTTGTTGTTCAAGCAACCAACTTCTATTATTCAAATATCCACGGAATAGACGATGTATGGATCGCTGGTTTTTGCGTTTGTGTTCAGGGTTTAAGTAAATTTAGCCACATGCCATACATACAATATACAAAGAAACAAACAATGAAATCAAAATAAGATTTATACCTCTTGTTTACCTCAAGATCTTCTATCGTATGTCATATCCTCCTCTTGGACATTGTGTGGGCAACGGTCCTCCAAGAGATAAAGCCTCCTAGATCACGATCTTCTTTCCTTGCTCGCTCTGAACAAGAAGAAGTATAGAAATGAAACTCCTCCCTATCTAAGACTGGTCACCAAGTCAAGGGACTTGATGATGCCGTCGGCCAAGGAATAGAGGAGGGAGAGGGCACCGGCCAAGAGCTCCAAGGATAAACCTTAACCCTTGTTTCCATTGGTGAAGGAGAAGAGGAAGAGGGGAAGAGCGCCGGCCAAGGTTGAGAGAAGGAAGAGGGGCGCCGGCCAAAACCATAGGAAGAAGTAAGCCTTGCCGCCCAAGACTTCTAGCCACCCAATGCTTCTCCAAAACCCTAGCCGCCCAAAACCCTAATCCCCTTTCAATTCTCTTGCCGCCCACACTTATGCCTCCTTTTATAGAGGTAGGCCTAAGCCTTCTTTTAATCTCCACCGTCAGATCTAGGGATTTAATCTCAACCGTCAGATCTAGAGATTTAATCTAAACCGTCGGACTTGGAGATTTAATCTCCACCATCGAATCTAAAGATTTAATCTCCACCGTCAGATCTAGTGATTTAATCTCCACCGTCGAATCTAGAGTTCTATTCTCCACCATCGGATCTAGGCTTCATGAGCTTTTTAATAGGCTATGATAGGGACCATGAGGAGGAGTTGGATCTTGGCCACCCAATGAATCAAGCCAACATAAAGTCCGATCAATTAATGATAATCCATTCCACTAGAGGATTATCATTGATTTACCTCACCAACCCCCATAAATTAATATGGGCTCCATATATTATTTGTACATGTATCTACCCGTGTTTACGATCTCGAATGTCCATCGATTAATTAATTTACTGACAATTAATTAATTGACATCTAATTCCATGAGTAGTACCACTCAACCTTATCATCATGCCGGACCAAGTCCACTTGGAGGGTTTACATGATGAACCTTATGAGCTCCTCAAGGGGACATCATCATCCTAATATATAGGACACGGTTTCCTCCTATAATCAACGACACACCAGATAAATAATATCATTTCTCAACTTACCGAGCCTATTGATTTACTCTATAAATCATGCCCAATGGTAAATCAAAGAAATGAATACTAAGTATATGTGCCCCTTATTATATCGTGATTAAGAGCATGTACAACATAATATCTGAGGTCTGATTCGATTATGTAGTTAGCAATAAATCGAATCGCCTCTAAGTCGGTCCTACTCAATACACACAAAGTGTACTAGTGTAATTCTATGGTCAAGACAAACCAATACCAAATTACACTACAACCATACCAATGGTTTGTCCATAACCATCTCGGTTGTGAGCCTTTACTTATACTTTACAAGGAACTGATAACATGATCTCCCATGTGACACTACACACCATGTTATCTACAATGTAATGTATTAGACAATATGCATAATCATAAATATACAAACAATGATCATGTGATTCTTATTTCAAAATAAAGATGTTCATACAAAAGATAGACTTTTCAGTATACATCCCAACATGCATGTGACCAAATAGGTTCTTGATTTATGTTGGTCGTCTTTAATTAACCATTAATTATAGAACGATCATGAGTGACACCAAGTAGTACATCATGATCCCCAATTAACTGAAAAGATCAACGGTTGATCCAGAACTATTTCTGAAACCCTTCAGCAGCTATAATGATTCGTGCTCCATTCCCTTCACTCATCTTATACCCACTTGGTTCAGGACATGGTCTATAGTGTCAGCCCCCACTAGGTTGACTATGTTACACCTAGCCCAAGTATCATTTCCTCGTCCTACGGATTCTAGTTACTACACATGTATCCAAGAGTACCTTACTCTAAACATGTAAAGCTTTGGCCAAAGACTTTAGTAACAATCCGACGAGAGGCCATGGGTATACATCTCCTCGCAAGGAGTGGTGAATCTTTTATAGGCTATTCAAACACCTTTGATCACTTCGACTTATACCCAATCATCCCGGGTCTACATCTCCTCAGAGATGCTTGCTTAAGATTTCAAAGCATAAGTCTTCATGATAAAGATGACTTGAATATCGCAAGTTAAAGGAACATCGCACTTAAGCTACAGTAAAAATATTATTGACATATCTATATATGCAGAGAACCATATGAAGTCTTACGACTTGTTACTCCAATGAACTAGTTACCATAACTAGCATCCACGATTAACTCCGGACATCACAATGTCTCCAGCCAGTGAGAATCAGCTACTTGGATACACCAAGGATTATACCTCGTGCTAGTCTCGACAGAATTGATGTTGTCTAAATCCATCAATTCATCGACTAGGGATAATTCCGATACATCACAATTACACATGTAGAGATACTCACTAGTTGTGATCCAATCATAAATTCTCTCATGCTGTGAATCATATTGTGGAGATTCAGTAAATGAGTTTAAGATCTAATCAAATGCACGAAAACATGTATACTCAAATAGTGAATCTTCATTTATCATATAAATGGTTCAAACGTAAGGCGATTGCCTTAGGACATCTCTCATATATTACTAACAAACTCCCACTTGGCCTAATGTCAATCACTACGGTATCCAATACCATAAACTCTAACATGACCCTCAAACTTACTTTGAGGTAATGCGTTAGTCAAAGGATCTGCTAAGTTCCTTTCAGTAGGGTTTTTCTCGATTTGTATTTCCTTCCTACTAATGATCTCTCTGATCAAATGATAGCGGCGAAACACATGTTTGGATCGTTAATGAGACCTTGGCTCTTTCGCCTATGCAATTACTCCATTATTGTCGTAGTAAATCGATATTGCTTCAACAATGGCTGGAACCACACCAAGTTCATAAATGAACTTCTTGTTCCAAACTGCTTCCTTTTCTACTTCCGAAGCTGTAATGTATTCTTCCTCAGTGGTAGAATCTGCTACAGTGTCTTGTTTGGAACTTTTCCAACTCACTGCATCTCCATTCAAGGTGAACACGTACCCAGACTGAGACCTGGAATCATCCTTGTCTGTCTAGAAGCTGGCATCCGTATACCCGCGTATCACCATGTCCCCTTCTCCATATATTAGAAACACATCCTTAGTTCTTCTTAAGTACTTAAGGATCGTCTTAACAGGCGCCTAATGATCCATTCCTGGATCAGACTGGTATCTACTCGTGACACTCAGAGCATACGATACAACGAGCCTCATACATAACATAACATACATGATAGATCCGATTGCGGATGCATAGGGAATCTTACTCATGGAAATTCTCTCGTCTTCTATGCGCGAACACATAGACTTTGGAAGGTGTATCTGTTAGTAATATATGAGAGATGTCCTAAGGCAATCACCTTATGTATGAACCATTTATATGATAAATGAAGATTCACTATTTGAGTATACATGTTTTATGTATTTGATTGGATCTTAAACTCATTTACTGAATGTCCACGATACGATTCACAGCATGAGAGAATTTGTGATTGGATCACAACTAGTGAGTATCTCTACATGTGTAATTGTGATGTATCGGAATTATCCCTAGTCGATGAATTGATGTATTTGGACACCATCAATTCTGTCGAGACTAGCACGAGGTATACTCCTTGGTGTATCCAAGCAGCTGATTCTCACTGGCTGGAGACATAGTGATGTCCGGAGTTAATCGTGGATGCTAGTTATGGTAACTAGTTCATTGGAGTGACCAGCCGTAAGACTTCATATGGTTCTCTGCATATATAGATATGTCAATGAAGTTCTTACTGTGGCTTAAGTGCGATGTTCCTTTGACTTGCGGTATTTAAGTCATCTTGATCATGGAGACTTATGCTTTGACATCTTAAGCAAACATCTCTAAGGAGATGTGGACCCGGGATGATTGGGTATAAGTCGAAGTAATCGAAGGTGTTTGAATAGCCTATAAAGGATTCACCACTCCTTGCGAGGAGATGTATACCCATGGCCTCTCATCGGATTGTTACTAAAGTCTTTGGCCAAAGCATTACATGTTTAGAGTAAGGTACTCTTCGATACATGTGGAGTAACTAGAATCCGTAGGACGAGGAAATGATACTTGGGCTAGGTGTGACGTAGTCAACCTAGTGGGGACTGACACAATAGACCATGTCCTGAACCAAGTGGGTATAAGATGAGTGAAGGGAATGGGGCACGAATCATTCGAGCTGCTGAAGGGTTTCAGAAATAGTTCTGGATCAACCGTTGATCTTCTCGGTTAATTGGGGATCATGATGTACTACTAGGTTCCACTCATGATCGTTCTATAATTAATGGTTAATTATAGACGACCAACATAAATCGAGAACCTATTTGGTCACACGCACAACGAGCGTAATCCAAAGGATTTAAAACGAGCTTGAGAATGGGATTCTCAGACCGAGAGAAACTAGGTTTGGTTGGACCAAACATAAAGCGAGCATGAAATCGTTTCAGTCGCAATGGAAGCATGGATGGGCCGTGTCTTATGAAGACATAATGGATGAACCAAAATGGTTTGGTTCTAATCCAATGGAGGAGAATAAACCAAAGGGTTTGGTTTATTTTAAACGAATGAACCAAAAGTTGGTTCGGTTCCTTTTAACTTAAAATAAACCATCATGGTTTGGTTTATTTTAACTTATCTTAATGGAGCGGGTTAACGGGCCTAATGGTTATGATCCAATAACCATTAAGAGAATTAGTTCTCTATAAAAGAGGGCTTAATGGATAATTAAGCCCTAATCCAAGCCCTAGCAAAAGTTGCCGCCCAACCCCATTGAAGGAGTTGCCGCCCAAGCTCCTTGGCCGCCCAGCCCCTTGTGCCGGCGTCCAGCTCCTTGCCGGCGACCAAGCTTCAGCCGGTGATCCTCTGGCGACCCTCCGGTGATCTTCCTAGGCCTCGGTGAAAAGGTGAGCACTTGGCTTCCTTATTTTGGCCGGCCCCTACTCCTCCACCAAGCTGTCCAGTTTTTTGGACAGCTTCTTCTCTTCTCGTCGGAGCGTCGTTTGGACAACGGTTAGAGCTCCGACAGTGGATAACTTACCGTGGATTTGATCTCCGGTAATCCTCTGAGGTGGAGGATAAAGGATTCGTCAATTGGTTGACGAATACCTCTCCGGAGAAGCGAGTTTTGAGAACTCGTATTAGGATCCGAATTTGGATTCGGATCGTGATCATCTCTCGATCACATCGTCTTCAACACGAGGCTAGTAACCCGTACGAAGACGAAGCTCGTGGCTTAGCGAAGTCATCCCGAGGAACTCGGCGTGGATACGGATAGAGACGATTCTAGCGAGGATCGTTCCGGTTGATGCCGTTCCCGCTACACGTCATACGAAAGGTATAACGTAGATAAATTTCCTTTTATTGTAAATTTAAATTTACGGTTATGTCTACACTTGTTGTAATATGCATGCGTGTGTTGTGTGTGTTGTAATAAATATAGATTTATTATTTTTATTTCTTTTGCTGTGCTCATGCTTGCGAAATATGATCGAACACACACACGCCGCGGTGCCGGAAACCCAACAGTGGTATCAGAGCCCAGGTTGTGTTTAGACATAATCATAAAAATCATTTTGCGATAGTCAAAATGTATTTCTGGAAATTTTCTAATTTTGGAAATTTAGAAGTATTTATGGAAATTTTTCAATTTTGGAAAGTCTAGAAGTATTTATGGAATTCTTCCACTTTTGGAAAGTTGGAAGTATTTATGGAAATTGATATTTTTCATAAATAAAATATTTGATTAGATTCTGGAAATTTGTTTCCTAATTTAATCATGATTTGATTTGGGAAATCAAATCTTAAAATATTTTATTTCCATAAGTAGTTTTAATGATTTAGGAAATTGGTTTCCTAAATAGATTTTCCTTAATCAAATAATTCCATGAATAAAATATGTGATTAGATTTGGAAATTGGTTTCCTAATTTAATTATGATTTGATTTGGAGAATCAAATCTTAAATATATTTTATTTCCATAAATAGTTATGACATATAAGGAAATATATACATGACATAATTGTATGCCATGTAATTGCATTAGATGCATAACATTATGCCATGCGTGTCGTGACATGTAGATGTATGCCATGTATGTCATGCCATGTAGATAATAGTTATTTGCATGCAAAGAGGATGAGACATAAAAACCCTTAAACAATATTAAAGCCTACACCTTCCATTAATATGGTTAGAACCAGAGTTCCGTTTCTTGTTTGGGTTGTTGGACTCTCTCCAAGCCCGGCTCGAACCCGAACATGTTCAAACCATGGAATAGTTTAATACTAATATGGTAAGAGTCAGAGGTCAATCGTTAGCTTTGGTTGTTGGACTCTCTCCAAGCTGGGCTAATTGGTTGAATGCGATCTAACCATATTAAAACTATTTCCCGATTAATGGGTTGGCTTTAACCTGGAGCATCAGCTTGTTGGACTCTCTCCAAGGTCGATGTAAAGGGAGGTGAAGTTGGGTGCTATGCATATGATGCATACTTGTTAATGTGTTAACAACCCGATGTATGTGTGAACATTCAATTAGTTGATAGCACATTGTGATAGTTGCATATACGTGATATGCAATTGGTATAGTTGATACCTACCGTCGTAGTTATGAATGGCTTGTTGGACTCTCTCCAAGGTTGTTCATAACTATGATGGATATCAGCCCATTCGGAGATGGACCTACGATCTCCCGAAGTGATTTTGGGGTTTTTGAAATTCAAAAAATGGGATTTATAAATGTATATTGATGCATTTTAAAATCATCTTTCTCATATATGCTCGCTTTGTATTTCTAAGATTGATCATGATGTCTTTGAATTTATGCTCCATTTTGGATTAGAATAAATTGATCGGGCCGAGCTTCTTGGATCGGCTTAGAAGCTTGAGAATTGTTCTCAAGGTTGAAAAGCTTGCAAATGTCCTCGGCGCCTCTTCCCGCTTCTAGTGACGATGCAACTCGACCAATTGTTGGCCTATCGTAAACATATGAGTGATTCGAACAAATGAGTTGCATCATGTTAGCCGCGATGGAACCCAAGCTACAGCAAAGATGAGCATATGGATGCTCATATCGTAGTCCTTCATCTTTGTGAGTTGGTTGATGAGCAAGTGAGATTCAAAGGTTCAAGTCTCAAAGCTCCTTCACCTCGAGATGCTAGAAGGTTCATCTGTGGTATCGCCAATATGTCAAGACTGTGGAGTCTTCTCGAGAAGCATGAGTAGGGGACATGTTGTTAGTTGATTCCTCAAGAAAGGTTCTAAGAGGAAGTCAAAGGAACAAATGTAAGGGAAAGAAGAGAAGGCTAAAAAGGTAGAACTAGCAAAAGGAAACTTGCCATCATTATGGCAAGGAGAGCCATTTTGAAGAAAGTGCAAGATTTATCTTGAGTCCGTGAAGAAGGATAAGGCATCGGATGCCCCATCTTCTTCAGAAATCTTCTTTATTGATTGTCATTCTATTTCCTCAGACACTTGGGTATTTGATACTCGGTGTGGCTCACATATATGTAATGACATACATGGGCTAAGGAATAGAAGAAGACTCGTCAAGGGGAGAGTCAAATTTACGTGTTGGGAATGGAGCAATGGTTGCTGCACTCGCCATCTAACGTATTTGTTGGAACTCCTGTAGGACTTGTCTTAGAACTGGACAATTGCTTTTATGTTCCTTCGTTGATAAAGAACATCATTTCTATTTCTTGTTTAAATAGAAATGGGTACCATTTGACTTTTAGTAACAATTGTTGTTACATAACTTTGAATGGAGTTCTTTATGGGACTGGAACTTTAAGCAATGGTGTTTATACGTTGGACGTATCCAGTGATATTTTCAATATCGAAGCGAGCAACAAGCGTGCTCGAAAGGATAATCAAATAGACTCCTATATGTGGCATTGTCGTCTTGGCCATATAAGCAAGAAACGCATGTCCGAATTACACCGATGTGGAATTCGAATCGCTTTGAATTGGATTCATACGATACATGCGAATCATGCTTAAAAGGCAAGATGACTAAGTTACCTTATATAGGAAAAGGTGAACGAGTGGGAGAGTTACTAGGTCTAGTACATACTGATGTATGTGGACCTATGTCAACTCAAGCATTAGGAGGCTATAGCTACTTCATTACCTTCACCGATGATCACTCACGGTTTGGGTATGTGTTCTTGATGAAACACAAGTCTGAAGCCTTTGAAAGGTTCAAAGAATTCAGAAATGAAGTAGAGAAACAACATGACAAGAGTATTAAAATACTGATCGGATCGAGGTGGTGAATACTTAAGTCAAGAGTTTCTTGATTATCTAAGAGACAATGACATATTGTCTCAATGGACTCGCCTATACACCACAAAGATAATGGTGTATCCGAGAGGCGAATCGACCTTGTTGGACATGGTCAGTCAATGATGAATCATGCAACTCTTCCCAAGTCCTTTGGGGCTATGCACTTGCATACAAGCTGCTTACTTTGTTAAATGTAATGCCTACTAAGGTAGTCTCAACTACTCCATATGAGATATGGAATAGTAAGAAACCTCATGTATCTTACTTGAAGATATGGGGTTGTCTCGCTTATGTGAAGCGGATCGTGTATCGTATAAATTGGATGCTAAGTCCGATAAATGTCTATTTATTGGATACCCTAAGGAAACAAGGGGTTACCAATTCTATCATCCTGTGGAACAAAAGGTGTTTGTTTCAAGGCATGCTGTGTTTCTAGAGAAAGAGTTTCTCTTGCAAGAAAACAGTGGGAGTGTCGTCGAGCTTGAGGAGGCTTGAGAAACTCAAATAGACATTGATGAGATACCTGGTGAAGCACAACAGCCGACAACTCATAGTGATGAGCAATCGATTGGACCTATTGTAACACCACATCTTCGTAGATCTGGTAGAACACGCAATATTCCTGAGAGATATGGATTTCTCGTAAGTGAATCGAACGACGTGTTACTCATTGATGATGAGGAGCCTACCAGTTATGAAGAAGTGCTGACAAGTTTAGAAAGGGATAAGTGGCTTGGTGCCATGAAGTCGGAAATTGATTCCATGTATGAAAACCAAGTTTGGAACTTGGTTGACCCACCTGAAGGGATAAAGCCTATAGGGTGCAAGTGGGTTTTCAAGAAGAAAACCGACATGGATGGTAATGTGATTACCTATAGGCTAGATTGGTGGCGAAAGGATATCGTCAAAAATAAGGTGTTGATTATGACGAAACCTATTCGCCTGTAGCTATGCTTAAATCCATTCGGATGCTCCTGGCCATAGCGGCTCATTATGATTATGAGATATGACAGATGGATGTGAAAACAGCTTTCCTTAATGGAAACCTGCTCGAGGACGTGTATATGATACAACCTGAGGGTTTCACATCGGTTGATAAAACCAAGGTATGCAAATTGCGACGACCCATTTATGGATTGAAGCAAGCATCCAGGAGCTGGAATATCCGTTTTGATGAGACAATCAAAAAGTTTGATTTCTCACAAAATCCAGACGAACCTTGTGTGTACAAGAAGGTTAGTGGGAGTGCAGTTGTATTCCTAGTATTGTATGTCGATGACATACTACTTATAGGAAACGATGTTTCAATCTTACAGTCAGTGAAGGTTTGGTTATCCAAGACATTCTCCATGAAAGATCTGGGAGAAGCAACCTACATCCTCGGGATTAAGATCTATAGAGATAGATCGAAACGATTGCTTGGTCTTTCGCAGTCTGCATACATAGACCGAGTGCTAAAGAGGTTTAGCATGTCGGAATCCAAGAAAGGTTTCCTACCCATCAGGCATAGGGTACACCTTTCGAAGTCTATGTGTCTGCGCACAGAAGACGAGAGGATTTGCATGAGTAAGATTCCCTATGCATCCGCAATAGGATCTATCATGTATGCTATGTTATGTACGAGGCCCGATGTATCGTATGCTCTGAGTGTCACGAGCAGATACCAGTCCGATCCAGGAATGGATCATTGGGCGACTGTTAAGACGATCCTTAAGTACTTGAGAAGAACTAAGGATGTGTTCCTAATATATGGAGAAGGGGACATGGTGATACGCGGGTATATGGATGCCAGCTTCCAGATAGACAAGGATGATTCCAGGTCTCAGTCTGGATATGTGTTCACCTTGAATGGGGGCGCAGTGAGTTGGAAAAGTTCCAAACAAGAGACTGTAGCGGATTCTACCACTGAGGCAGAATACATTGCAGCTTCGAAAGCAGCAAAGGAAGCGGTTTGGATCAAAAAGTTTGTTCATGAACTTGGTGTGATTCCGGCCATTGTTGAAGCAATACCGGTCTACTGCGACAACAATGGAGCAATTGCACAGGCAAAAGAGGCAAGGTCTCATCAGCGATCCAAACATGTGCTTCGCCGCTATCATCTCATCAGAGAGATCATCAGTAGGAACGAAATACAAATCGAGAAAATTCCCACTGAAAGGAACTTAGCGGATCCTTTGACTAAGGCATTACCTCAAAGTAAGTTTAAGGGTCATGTTCGAGCTTATGGTATTGGATACCGTAGCGATTGGCATTAGGCCAAGTGGGAGTCTGTTAGTAATATATGAGAGATGTCCTAAGACAATCGCTTATGTATGAACCATTTATATGATAAATGAAGATTCACTATTTGAGTATACATGTTTTATGTATTTGATTGGATCTTAAACTCATTTACTGAATGTCCACGATACGATTCACAGCATGAGAGAATTTGTGATTGGATCACAACTAGTGAGTATCTCTACATGTGTAATTGTGATGTATCGGAATTATCCCTAGTCGATGAATTGATGGATTTGGACACCATCAATTCTGTCGAGACTAGCACGAGGTATACTCCTTGGTGTATCCAAGCAGCTGATTCGCACTGGCTGGAGACATAGTGATGTCCGGAGTTAATCGTGGATGCTAGTTATGGTAACTAGTTCATTGGAGCGACCAGCCGTAAGACTTCATATGGTTCTCTGCATATATAGATATGTCAATGAAGTTCTTACTGTGGCTTAAGTGCGATGTTCCTTTAACTTGCGATATTCAAGTCATCTTGATCATGGAGACTTATGCTTTGACATCTTAAGCAAACATCTCTAAGGAGATGTGGACCCGGGATGATTGGGTATAAGTCGAAGTAATCGAAGGTGTTTGAATAGCCTATAAAAAATTCACCACTCCTTGCGAGGAGATGTATACCCATGGCCTCTCGTCGGATTGTTACTAAAGTCTTTGGCCAAAGCATTACATGTTTAGAGTAAAGTACTCTTCGATACATGTGGAGTAACTAGAATCCGTAGGACGAGGAAATGATACTTGGGCTAGGTGTGAAGTAGTCAGCCTAGTGGGGACTGACACAATAGACCATGTCCTGAACCAAGTGGGTATAAGATGAGTGAAGGGAATGGGACACGAATCATTCGAGCTGCTGAAGGGTTTCAGAAATAGTTCTGGATCAACCGTTGATCTTCTCGGTTAATTGGGGATCATGATGTACTACTAGGTGCCACTCATGATCGTTCTATAATTAATGGTTAATTATAGACGGCCAACATAAACCGAGAACCTATTTGGTCACACGCACAACGAGCGTAATCCAAAGGATTTAAAACGAGCTTGAGAATGGGATTGTCAGACCGAGAGAAACTAGGTTTGGTTGGACCAAACATAAAGCGAGCATGAAATCGTTTCAGTCGCAATGGAAGCATGGATGGGCCGTGTCTTATGAAGACATAATGGATGAACCAAAATGGTTTGGTTCTAATCCAATGGA
This sequence comes from Wurfbainia villosa, assembly GCA_025175895.1. Lineage (NCBI taxonomy): Eukaryota > Viridiplantae > Streptophyta > Magnoliopsida > Zingiberales > Zingiberaceae > Wurfbainia > Wurfbainia villosa. The sequence goes on along the minus strand of CM045986.1, from coordinate 58,144,666 downwards.
GGAGAATAAACCAAAGGGTTTGGTTTATTTTAAACGAATGAACCAAAAGTTGGTTCGGTTCCTTTTAACTTAAAATAAACCATCATGGTTTGGTTTATTTTAACTTATCTTAATGGAGCTGGTTAACGGGCCTAATGGTTATGATCCAATAACCATTAAGAGAATTAGTTCTCTATAAAAGAGGGCTTAATGGATAATTAAGCGTCCTGTCGGCCCAAGCGACTGCTTCAGCCGGTGATCCTCTGGCGACCCTCCGGTGATCTTCCTAGGCCTCGGTGAAAAGGTGAGCACTTGGCTTCCTTATTTTGGCCGGCCCCTACTCCTCCACCAAGCTGTCCAGTTTTTTGGACAGCTTCTTCTCTTCTCGTCGGAGCGTCGTTTGGACAACGGTTAGAGCTCCGACAGTGGATAACTTACCGTGGATTTGATCTCCGGTAATCCTCTGAGGTGGAGGATAAAGGATTCGTCAATTGGTTGACGAATACCTCTCCGGAGAAGCGAGTTTTGAGAACTCGTATTAGGATCCGAATTTGGATTCGGATCGTGATCATCTCTCGATCACATCGTCTTCAACACGAGGCTAGTAACCCGTACGAAGACAAAGCTCGTGGCTTAGCGAAGTCATCCCGAGGAACTCGGCGTGGATACGGATAGAGACGATTCTAGCGAGGATCGTTCCGGTTGATGCCGTTCCCGCTACACGTCATACGAAAGGTATAACGTAGATAAATTTTCTTTTATTGCAAATTTAAATTTACGGTTATGTCTACACTTGTTGTAATATTCATGCGTGTGTTGTGTGTGTTGTAATAAATGTAGATTTATTATTTTTCTCTATAGATCTTAAGATGTTGGTTGCTTCTCCCAAGTCTTTCAAAAACATCATGTATAAGTAATATTTCATCGACTGATACTAGGAACATCATTTGCCTCACTAACCTTCTTGTAAGGTTCGTCCGAATTTTGTGAGAAATCAAACCTTTTGATTGTCTCATCAAAATGGATATTCTAGCTCCTGGATGCTTGCTTCAGTCCATATATGGACTGTCGCAATTTGCATACCTTGGTTTTATCAACTGATGTGAAACCCTCAAGATGTATCATATACACATCCTCGAGTAAGTTTCCATTAAGGAAAGTTGTTTTCACATCCATCTGCCATATCTCATAATCATAATGAGCCGCTATGGCCAGGAGCATCCGAATGGATTTAAGCATAGCTAAAGGCGAATAGGTTTCATCATAATCAACACCTTGCTTTTGACGATATCCTTTCTCCACTAATCTAGCCTTATAGGGAATCACATTACCATCCATGTCAGTTTTCTTCTTGAAAACCCACTTGCACCCTATAGGCTTTATGCCTTTAGGTGTGTCAACCATGTTCCAAACTTGGTTTTCAGACATGGAATCCATTTCCGACTTCATGGCTTCAAGCCACTTATCCCTTTCTGAAATTGTCAGAACTTCTTTCATAATTGGTAGGATCCTCATCATCAATGAGTAACATGTCGTTCGATTCACTTATGAGAAATCCATATCTCTCAGGAATATTGTGTGTTCTACAAGATCTATGAAGATGTGGTGTCACAATAGGTCCAGCCGATAGCTCATCACTATGAGTTATTGGATGATGTGCTTCACCAGGTATCTCATCAATGTCTATTTGAGTCTCTCGAGTCTCCTCAAGCTCGACAACACTCCCACTATTTTCTTACAAGAGAAACTCTTTCTCTAGAAATATGCCTTGAAATAAACACCTTTTGTTCCACAGGATGATAGAATTGGTAACCCCTTGTTTCCTTAGGGTATCCATTAAATAGACATTTATCAGACTTAGCATCCAATTTGTCTGATACAATCTGCTTCACATAAGCAGGACAACCCCATATTTTCAAGTAAGATACATGAGGTTTCTTACTATCTCATATGGAGTAGTAGAGACTACCTTGGTTGGCATTCTGTTTAACAAGTAAACAGTTGTCTGAAGTGCAAAGCCCCAAAAGGACTTGGGAAGATTTGCATGATTCATCATTGACCTGACCATGTCCAACAAGGTCCGGTTACGCCTTTCAGATACACCATTATGTTGTGGTGTATATGGCGGAGTCCATTGAGACAATATACCATTATCTCTTAGATAATCTAGAAACTCTTGACTTAAGTATTCACCACCTTGATCCGATCGAAGTATTTTTAATACTCTTGACATGTTGTTTCTCTACTTCATTTCTGAATTCTTTGAACCTTTCAAAGGCTTCAGACTTGTGTTTCATCAAGAACATATACCCAAACCGTGAGTGATCATCGGTGAAGGTAATGAAGTAGCTATAGCCTTCCAAAGCTTGAGTTGACATAGGTCCACATACATCAGTATGTATTAGACCTAGCAACTCTCCCATTCCTTCATCTTTTCCTGTAAAAGGTAACTTAGTCATCTTGCCTTTTAAGCATGATTCGCATGTATCGTATGAATCCAATTCAAACAATTCCAGAATTTCACATCGGTGTAATTCGGACATGCGTTTCTTGCTTGCATGGACAAGACGATAATGCCACATGTAGGAGTCTAATTGATTATCCTTTCGAGCACGCTTGTTGCTCGCTTCAATATTGAAAACGTCACTGGATATGTCCAACGTATAAATACCATTGCTTAAAGTTCCAGTCCCATAAAGAACTCCATTCAAAGTTATGTAACAACAATTGTTACTAAAAGTCAAATGGTACCCATTTCTATTTAAACAAGAAATAGAAATGATGTTCTTTATTAATGAAGGAACATAAAAGCAATTGTCCAGTTCTAAGATAAGTCTTGCAGGGAGTTTCAACAAATACATTCTGATGGTGAGTGTAGTAACCTTTGCTCCATTCCCAACACGTAAATTTGACTCCCCCTTGACGAGTCTTCTTCTATTCCTTAGCCCATGTATGTCATTACATATATGTGAGCCACACCCAGTATCCAATACCCAAGTGTTTGAGGAAATAGAATGATAATCAATAATGAAGATATCTGAAGAAGATGGGGCATCCGATGCCTTATTCTTCTTCACGAACTCAAGATAAATCTTGCAATTTCTTTGCCAATGGCCCTCTTTGCCATAATGATGGTAAGTGCCATTTTGAGCTAGTTCTGCCTTTTTAGCCTTTTTCTTCCCCTTCTGCTATTCCTTTGACTTCCTCTTAGAACCTTTCTTCGAGGAATCAACTACCAGCACCATCCCTTTCTCATGCTTCATAGAAGACTCCACAGTCTTCAGCATGTTGAGAAGTACAACAGATGAACCTTCTTGCATCTCAGAGGTGAAGAGGAGCTTAGAGATTTCGAACCTTTCGAATCTCACTTGCTCATCAACCAACTCATAAAGATGAAAGACTATGGTATGAGCATCCTTATGCTCATGCTGCTTCTGCAGCTCAGGTACCATCGTGGCTAGCATGATGTAACTCGTCATTTCAGAATCAGTCACATGTTTCTGATAGGCCAACAATTGGTCCAGAGTTGCATTGTCACTAAGACGGGCGGGAAGAGGCGCTTCGAGGACATTTGAAAGATTTTCAACCTCGAGAACAATTCTCAAGTTTCTAAGCCAGTCCAAGAAGTTCGGCTCAGTCAATTTATTCGAATCTAAAATGGAACGCAAATTCAAAGACATCATGATCAATAGATTAACTTATAAATACAAAACGAGCATATATGAGAAAGATGATTTAAAATGCATCAATATACATTCATAAATCCCATTCATTTTTCGAATTTCAAAAACCCCAAAATCACTTCGGGAGATCGTAGGTCCATCTCCGATTGGGCTGATATCCATCATAGATATGAACAACCTTAGAGAGAGTCCAACAAGACATTCATAGCTACGATGGTAGGTATCAAATATACCGATTGCATATCACATATATGCAACTATCACAATGTGCTATAAACTAATTGAATGTTCACACATACATCGAGTTGTTAACTCATTAAAAAGTATGCATCAAATGCATAGCACCCAACTTCACCTCCCGTCACATCGACCTTGGAGAGAGTCCAACAAGTCGATGCTCCAGGTTAAAGTCAACCCATTAATCAAGACATAGTTTAAATATGGTTAGAGTACATTCAACCAATTAGCCCAGCTTGGAGAGAGTCCAACAACAAAAGCTAACGATTGACTCTGACTCTTACCATATTAGTATTAAACTATTCCAGCTTCGTTCAGTTTACGTATTGCTAGTGCATGTAGATCTGAAGTGCGAAACAAGTGGACATGTGAAAATTACCCTTTAACCATATTAATGGAAGGTATTAATGGAAGGTGTAGGCTTTAATATTGAGTAAGGGTTTTTATGTCTCATCCTCTTTGCATGCAAATAACTATTATCTACATGACATGACATACATGACATACATGACATACATCTATATATCACGACACACATGACATAATGATATGCATCTAATGCAATTACATGACATACAATTATGACATGTACTAAATTTCCTTATATGTCATAACTATTTATGGAAATAAAATATGTTTGAGATTTGATTCTCCAAATCAAATCATGATTAAATTAGGAAAATAATTTCCAAATCTAATCACATATTTCATTTGTGGAAAGTGTTGATTAAGGAAAGTCAATTTTAATTTAGGAAACCAATTTCCTAAATTGTCAAAACTATTTATGGAAATAAAATATATTTAAGATTTGATTTCCAAATCAAATCATGATTAAATTAGGAAATAAATTTCCAAATTTAATCAAATATTTTATTTATGGAAAAATTTAATTTCCATAAATACTTATAAATTTCCAAAAGTAGAAGATTTCCATAAATACTTCTAGACTTTCCAAAATTAAAAAATTTCATAAATACTTCTAACTTTCTAAAAGTAGAATATTTTCATAAATAAAATTACGACTATCACAAAACAATTTTACGATTATGTCAAAACATAACTTGGGCTCTAATACCACTGTTGGGTTTTCGGCACCGCAGCGAGTGTGTATTCGAACATGTTTCGTAAACATGTGCGCAGCGGAATAAATAAAAAGTAATAAATCTAATTTATTACATCACACACACCATACGCATGCATAGTACAACATATGTAGACATAATCGTAGTTTCAAATTTTGCAATAAAAGGAAATTTATCCTACGTATACCTGACATATCTCGTGTAGCAGGAAAGACATCAACCGGAGCGACCCTCGCTAGAATCGCCTCTATCCGTATCCACGCCGAGTACCTTTACGATGACTTCACAAAGTCACGAGCCTCATCTTCGTATGAGTCACTAGCCTTGTGTCAAAGACGATGTGATCGAGAGAAGATCACAATCCGAATCAAAATTCGGATTCAAAACCGAGTCCCCAAAACTCGCTTCTCTGGAGAGGTATTCGTCAACCATTTGACGAATCCTTCATCCTCCACCTATGAGGATTACTGGAGATCGAATCCCCGACAAGGAATCCATTGTTGGAGCTCCAAACATCATCCAAATGATGCTCAGACAAGAAGGAAACAAGCTGTCCAGAAAACTGGACAGCTTTGGTGGAGGATGTTGTGCCGGACAAATAAGGAAAGCTACATGCTCACCTTGTCGCCGCAGCCAAGGAAGATCACTGGAGGGTCGCCGGCAGGATCTTGGACACTGGCAACAACTTGGATGATGACACAAGGGGTGGGTGGCAGCAAGGGCTTTGGCGCCGACTACAAGGAGAGGAGGGAGAGGGGCGGCAAGATTAGATTAGGTTTTCACAAAACCCTTAAGCCCTATTTTTATAGAGAATAAATTCTCTTAATGGTTATTGGTTCATAACCAAAAACCCATTAACCGACTCCATTAATTTAAGTTAAAATAAGCCAAACTGATTTGGTCTATTTTAAGTTAAAACGAACTGAACCAACTTTGGTTCATTCGTTTAAAACAAACAAAACCTCTTTGGTTTATTCTCCACAATTGGATTAGAACCAACCCAATTTGGTTCATCCATCATGTCTTCATAAGACATGGCCCATCCACGCTTCCATTGCGACTGAAACGATTTCATGCTCACTCCTTATTTGGTCCAACCAAAGCTAGTTTCTCTCGGTCTGAGAATCTCATTCTCAAGATCATTTTAAATCCTTCGGATTACGCTCATTGTGCGTGTGACAAAATAGGTTCTCGATTTATGTTGGCCATCTATAATTAACCATTAATTATAGAACGATCATGAGTGACACCTAGTAGTACATCATGATCCCCAATTAACCGAAAAAGATCAACGGTTTATCCAAAACTATTTCTGAAACCCTTCAGCAGTTATAATAATTCGTGCCCCATTCCCTTCACTCATCTTATACCCACTTGGTTCAGGACATGGTTTATAGTGTCAGTCCCCACTAGGTTGACTACGTCACACCTAGCCCAAGTATCATTTCCTAGTCCTACGAATTCTAGTTACTGCACATGTATCCAAAAGTACCTTACTCTAAACATGTAATGCTTTGGCCAAAGACTTTAGTAACAATCCGACGAGAGGCCATGGGTATACATCTCCTCGCAAGGAGTGGTGAATCTTTTATAGGCTATTCAAACACCTTCGATCACTTCGACTTATACCCAATCATCCCGGGTCCACATCTTCTCAAAGATGCTTGCTTAAGATGTCAAAGAATAAGTCTTCAAGATGACTTGAATACCGCAAGTCAAAGGAATATCGCACTTAAGCTGCAGTAAGAACTTCATTGACATATCTATATATGCAGAGAACCATATGAAGTCTTACGGCTGGTCACTCCAATGAACTAGTTACCATAACTAGAATCCACGATTAACTCTGGACATCACAATGTCTCCAGCCAGTGAGAATCAGCTGCTTGGATACACCAAAGTATTAGTAATATATGAGAGATGTCCTAAGGCAATCGCCTTATGTATGAACCATTTATATGATAAATGAAGATTCACTATTTGAGTATACATGTTTAATGTATTTGATTGGATCTTAAACTCATTTACTGAATGTCCACGATACGATTCACAGCATGAGAGAATTTGTGATTGGATCACAACTAGTGAGTATCTCTACATGTGTAATTGTGATGTATCGGAATTATCCCTAGTCGATGAATTGATGGAGTTGGACACCATCAATTCTGTCGAGACTAGCACGAGGTATACTCCTTGGTGTATCCAAGCAGCTGATTCTCACTGGCTGGAGACATTGTGATGTCCGGAGTTAATCGTGGATGCTAGTTATGGTAACTAGTTCATTGGAGTGACCAGCCGTAAGACTTCATATGGTTCTCTGCATATATAGATATGTCAATGAAGTTATTGCTGTGGCTTAAGTGCGATGTTCCTTTGACTTGCGGTATTCAAGTCATCTTGATCATGGAGACTTATGCTTTGACATCTTAAGCAAACATCTCCGAGGAGATGTGGACCCAGGATGATTGGGTATAAGTCGAAGTGATCGAAGGTGTTTGAATAGCCTATAAATGATTCACCACTCCTTGCGAGGAGATGTATACCCATGGCCTCTCGTCGGATTGTTACTAAAGTCTTTGGCCAAAGCATTACATGTTTAGAGTAAAGTACTCTTCGATACATGTGGAGTAACTATAATCTGTAGGACGAGGAAATGATACTTGGGCTAGGTGTGACGTAGTCAGCCTAGTGGGGACTGACACAATAGACCATGTCCTGAACCAAGTGGGTATAAGATGAGTGAAGGGAATGGGGCACGATTCATTAGAGCTACTGAAGGGTTTCAGAAATAGTTCTGGATCAACCGTTGATCTTTTCGGTTAATTGGGGATCATGATGTACTACTAGGTGCCACTCATGATCGTTCTATAATTAATGGTTAATTATAGACGGCCAACATAAACCGAGAACCTATTTGGTCACACGCACAACGAGTGTAATCCAAAGGATTTAAAACGAGCTTGAGAATGGGATTCTCAGACCGAGAGAAACTATGTTTGGTTGGACCAAGCATAAAGTGAGCATGAAATTGTTTCAGTCGCAATGGAAGCGTGGATGGGCCGTGTCTTATGAAGACATAATGGATGGACCAAAATGGTTTGGTTCTAATCCAATCGATGAGAATAAACCAAAGGGTTTGGTTTATATTAAACGAATGAACCAAAGGTTGGTTCGGTTCGTTTTAACTTAAAATAAACCATCATGGTTTGGTTTATTTTAACTTATCTTAATGGAGCGGGTTAACGGGCTTTATGGATATGATCCATTAACCATTAAGAGAACTAGTTCTCTATAAAATAGGGCTTAAACCCTAATCCAAAACCCTAATGAAGTTGTTGCCGCCCAACATAGAGTTGCCGCCCACCCCTTGTTGGTGAATTCGGCGCCCAACCCTAAGTGCCGCCGCCCAGCCTTTGTGCCGCCGTCCAAGTCATTGCCGGCGACCAAGCTTCAGCCGGTGAACACTCCGGCGACCCTCCGGTGATCCCCTATAGGTTTGGCATCAAGGTAAGGCTTTTCTTTCCTTGGTTGGCCGGCGCCTATATCCTCCACCAAGCTGTCCAGTTTTCTGGACAGCTTCTCCTCCTCTCGTCGGAGCGTCGTTTGGACAACGGTTAGTGCTCCGACAGCGGCTAACTTACCGGGGATTTGATCTCCGGTAATCCTCTGAGGTGGAGGGCGAAGGATTCGTCAAACGGTTGACGAATACCTCTCCGGAGAAGCGAGTTTTGAGAACTCGTTTTAGGATCCGAATTTGGATTCGGATCGTGATCATCTCTCGATCATGTCGTCTTCAACACGAGGCTAGTAACCCGTACGAAGACGAAGCTCGTGACTTAGCGAAGTCATCCCGAGGAGCTCGGCGTGGATACGGATAGAGACGATTCTTACGAGGATCGTTCCGGTTGATGTCGTTCCCGCTACACGTCATCTGAAGGTATAACGTAGATAATTTTTCTTTATTGCAAATTTTAATTTACGGTTATGTCTACACTTGTTGTAATAGCATCGTGTGTTGTGTGTGTTGTAATAAATATAGATTTATTATTTTTAATTGCTTCATGTGCTCATGTTTCTGAAACATGATCGAACACACACCTGCCTTGTGATCTTAGGAAACCTTGATGGTATCAGAGCCCAGGTTGTGTTTCGACATAATCGTAAAAATAGTTTTGCGATAGTCATAATGTATTTCTGGAAATTTTCTAAATTTTGGAAATTTAGAAGTATTTATGGAAATTTTTCAATTTTGGAAAGTCTAGAAGTATTTATGGAAATCTTCCACTTTTGGAAAGTTGGAAGTATTTATGGAAATTGATATTTTCCATAAATAAAATATTTGATTAGATTCTGGAAATTTGTTTCCTAATTTAATCATGATTTGATTTGGAAAATCAAATCTTAAAATATTTTATTTCCATAAGTAGTTTTAAAGATTTAGGAAATTGGTTTCCTAAATAGATTTTCCTTAATCAAATAATTCTATGAATAAAATATGTGATTAGATTTGGAAATTTGTTTCCTAATTTAATTATGATTTGATTTGGAGAATCAAATCTTAAACATATTTTATTTCCATAAATAGTTATGACAAATAAGGAAATTATGTACATGACATAATTGTATGTCATGTAATTGCATTAGATGCATAACATTATGCCATGCGTGTCGTGACATGTGGATGTATGCCATGTATGCTATGTCATGTAGATAATAGTTATTTACATGCAAAGAGGATGAGACATAAAACCCTAACTCAATATTAAAGCCTACACCTTCCATTAATATGGTTAGAACCAGAGTTCTGTTTCTTGTTTGGGTTGTTGGACTCACTCCAAGCCCGGCTCGAACCTGAACATGTTCAAATCATTGGAATAGTTTAACTCTAATATGGTAAGAGTCAGAGGTCAATCGTTAGTTTGGGTTGTTGGACTCACTCCAAGCCTGGCTAATTGGTTGAATGCGCTCTAACCATATTATAACTATTTCGCGATTAATGGGTCGGCTTTAACTTGGAGCATCGATTTGTTGGACTCACTCCAAGGTCGATGTGAAGAGAGGTGAAGTTGGGTGCTATGCATATGATGCATACTTGTTAATGTGTTAACAACCCAATGTATGTGTAAACATTCAATTAGTTGATAGCACATTGTGATAGTTACATATACATGATATGTAATCGGTATACTTGATACCCACCATCATAGCTAAGAATGGCTTGTTGGACTCACTCCAAGGTTGTTCTTATCTATGATGGATATCAGCCCATTCGGAGATGGACCTACGATCTCCCGAAGTGATTTTAAGGGTTTTTGAAATTCGAAAAATGAATGAGATTTATAAATGTATATTGATGCATTTTAAAATCATTTTCTCATATATGCTCGTTTTGTATTTCTAGGTCAATAAATTGATCATGACGTCTTTGAATTTGCGCACTATTTTGGATTGAACAAACCGATTTGGGCCTAACTTCCTGGATCGGCTTAGAAACTCGAGAATTGTTCTCAAGCGGAAAAGCTTGCATATGTCCTTGAAGAGCCTCTTCTGGCGTCTAAGGGCGATGCAACTCAGACCAAATGTTGGTCTATCGAAACATGTGGCGGTCTGGTGGCGAGTTGCATCATGCTAGCGGCGATGGTACAGTGCTGAGCGGCATGAGCATATGGATGCTAATACTATGGTCTTCCATCTTCATGAGTTGTTCGATGAGCAGCGAGATCCGAAGGTTCGAGGTCTCTAGGCTCCTCTTCACTACGAAGATGCAAGAAGGTTAAATGCAGTAGTGCGAGTTTGTGCTAAAGATGAGCGGGTACATCGGCTGACTAGCTACCCTCGGTTTTGTGATGGATCATGAGTTAAGTATTGACTTAATTCGCATTGTTTGCCCAAGAGCTTCTCGCAATTTGTGATGAACTATCGGATGAACAAGTTGGAATCCACCATTCCCGAGCTCCTTAATATCTTGAAGAATGTGGAGCCTTACATGAAGCATGAGGAGAATGCGGTTACATTAGTTGATTCCTCAAAGAAAGGTTCTAAGAGGAAGGCAAAAGAAGCAGAAGAAAGGAAAGAAAAAGGCAAAGAAAGGCGGAACCGACAAAGGGCACTTGCCATCACTTGTGCAAGGAAGGCCCTTGAAGAAAGCTGCAAGACTTATCTTGAGTCCATGAAGAAGAAGAAGGCATCCGATGCCCCATCCTCTTGTATCTTCGTTATTGATTGTCATTCTATTTCCTTAGACACTTGGGTATTGGATCTTTGGTGTAGCTCACATATATGTAATGACATACAGGCTAAGGAATAGAAGAAGACTTGTCGAGGAGAGTCAAATTTGCGAGTTGGCAATGGAGCAAAGGTTGCTTGCTCGCCATCGGAACTTATTCTTTGAAGCTCCTAGTGGACTAGTCTTGGCTGGACAATTGCTATTATGTTCCTTCTCTAATAAAGAACATTGTTTCTATTTCCTGCTTAAATAGAAATGGTTTCCATTTACCGTTTAGTAACAATTGTTGTTATATAACTTTGAATGGCGTACTTTATGGAACTGGAACTTTGAGTAATGGCATTTATCGTTGGGCGTATCCGGTGACATTTTCAATATCGGCGAGCAACACAGCGTGCTCGAAAGGATAATCACATAGACTCCTATATGTGGCATTGTCGTCTTGGCCATATAAGCAAGAAAGCATGTCCAATTACCGATGTGGAATTGGAATCGTTGAATTGGATTCATACGATACATGCGAATCATGCTTAAAAGGCAAGATGACTAAGTTACCTTTCTGGAAAGGTGAGCAGTGGGAGAGTTACTAGGTCTAGTACATACTGATGTATGTGGACCTATGTCAACTCAAGCTTTAGGAGGCTATAGCTACTTCATTACCTTCACCGATGATCACTCACGGTTTGGGTATGTGTTCTTGATGAAACACAAGTCTGAAGCCTTTGAAAGGTTCAAAGAATTCAGAAATGAAGTAGAGAAACAACATGACAAAAGTATTAAAATACTTCGATCGGATCGAGGTGGTGAATACTTAAGTCAAGAGTTTCTTGATTATCTAAGAGACAATGGCATATTGTCTCAATGGACTCCGCCCTATACACCACAGCATAATGGTGTATCTGAGAGGCGTAATCGGACCTTGTTGGACATGGTCAGGTCAATGATGAATCATGTGACTCTTCCCAAGTCCTTTTGGGGTTATGCACTTCAGACAGCTATTTACTTATTAAACAGAATGCCTACCAAGGTAGTCTCTACTACTCCATATGAGATATGGGCTAGTAAGAAACCTCATGTATCTTACTTGAAGATATGGGGTTGTCCTGCTTATGTGAAGCGGACTGTATCAGACAAACTGGATGCTAAGTCTGATAAATGTCTATTTATTGGATACCCTAAGGAAACAAGGGGTTACCAATTCTATCATCCTGTGGAACAAAAGGTGTTTGTTTCAAGGCATGCTGTGTTTCTAGAGAAAGAGTTTCTCTTGTAAGAAAACAGTGGGAGTGTCGTCGAGCTTGAGGAGACTCGAGAGACTCAAATAGACATTGATGAGATACCTGGTGAAGCACAACAGCCGACAACTCATAGTGATGAGCAATCGACTGGACCTATTGTAACACCACATCTTCGTAGATCGGGTAGAACACGCAATATTCCTGAGAGATATGGATTTCTCGTAAGTGAATCGAACGACGTGTTACTCATTGATGATGAGGAGCCTACCAGTTATGAAGAAGTGCTGACAAGTTCAGAAAGGGATAAGTGGCTTGGTGCCATGAAGTCGGAAATGGATTCCATGTATGAAAAACCAAGTTTGGAACTTGGTTGACTGAAGGCATAAAGCCTATAGGGTGCAAGTGGGTTTTCAAGAAGAAAACCGACATGGATGGTAATGTGATTACCTATAAGGCTAGATTGGTGGCGAAAGGATATCGTCAAAAACAAGGTGTTGATTATGGCGAAACCTATTAGCTGTAGCTATGCTTAAATCCATTCGGATGCTCCTGGCCATAGCGGCTCATTATGATTATGAGATATGGCAGATGGATGTGAAAACAGCTTTCCTTAATGGAAACCTGCTCGAGGACGTGTATATGATACAGCATGAGGGTTTCACATCGGTTGATAAAACCAAGGTATGCAAATTGCGACGATCCATTTATGGATTGAAGAAAGCATCCAGGAGCTGGAATATCCGTTTTGATGAGACAATCAAAAAGTTTGATTTCTCACAAAATCCAGACGAACCTTGTGTGTACAAGAAGGTTAGTGGGAGTGCAGTCGTGTTCCTAGTATTGTATGTCGATGACATATTACTTATAGGAAGCGATGTGTCAATCTTCTGATCGATTAAGGTTTGGTTATCCAAGACATTCTCCATGAAAGACACGGGAGAAGCAACCTACATCCTCGAATTAAGATCTATAGAGATAGATCGAAGCAGTTGCTTGGTCTTTTCGCGGTCTACATATATAGGAAGAATGCTAAAGAGGTTTAGCATGTCGGAATCCAAGAAAGGTTTCCTACCCATCGGGCATGGGGTACACCTTTCAAGTCTATGTGTCCGCGCCGCGAGAGGCGAGAGGATTTGCATGAGTAAGATTCCTATGCATCCATGATAGGATCTATCATGTATGCTATGTTATGTCACGAGGCCCGATGTATCGTATGCTCACGAGTGTCACGGCGGATACGGTCGATCGAGAATGGATCATTGGGTGGCTGTTAAGACGATCCTTAAGTACTTAAGAAGAACTAAGGATGTGTTCCTAATATATGGAGAAGGGTACATGGTGATACGTGGGTATACGGATGTCAGCTCCAGATAGACAAGGATGATTCCAGGTCTCAGTCTGGGTATGTATTCACCTAGAATGGAGGCGCAATAAGTTGGAAAGGTTCCAAGCTTGACACTATAGCGGATTCTGCCACTAAGGCAGAATACGTTGCAGCTTTGGAAGCAGCAAAGGAAGCGGTTTGGATCAAGTAGTTCATCTATGAACTTGATGTGGTCTCATCAATGATCCAAACATGTGCTTCGCCGCTATCATCTTATCAGAGAGATCATAAGTAGGAACGAAATACAAATCGAGAAAATTCCCACTGAAAGGAACTTAGCGGATCCTTTGACTAAAGCATTACCTCAAAGTAAGTTTGAGGGTCATGTTAGAGCCTATGGTATTGGATGTCGTAGCGATTGGCATTAGGCCAAGTGGGAGTCTATTAGTAATATATGAGAGAAGTCCTAAGGCAATCGCCTTATGTATGAACCATTTATATGATAAATGAAGATTCACTATTTGAGTATACATGTTTAATGTATTTGATTGGATCTTAAACTCATTTACTGAATGTCCACGATACGATTCACGGCATGAGAGAATTTGTGATTGGATCACAACTAGTGAGTATCTCTACATGTGTAATTGTGATGTATCGGAATTATCCCTAGTCGATGAATTGATGGATTTGGACACCATCAATTCTATCGAGACTAGCACGAGGTATACTCCTTGGTGTATCCAAGCAGCTGATTCTCACTGGCTGGAGACATTGTGATGTCCGGAGTTAATCGTGGATGCTAGTTATGGTAACTAGTTCATTGGAGTGACCAGCCGTAAGACTTCATATGGTTCTCTGCATATATAGATATGTCAATGAAGTTATTCGTGGCTTAAGTGCGATGTTCCTTTGACTTGCGGTATTCAAGTCATCTTGATCATGGAGACTTATGCTTTGACATCTTAAGCAAACATCTCTAAGGAGATGTGGACCCGGGATGATTGGGTATAAGTCAAAGTGATCGAAGGTGTTTGAATAGCCTATAAAGAATTCACCACTCCTTGCGAGGAGATGTATACCCATGGCCTCTCGTCGGATTGTTACTAAAGTCTTTGGCCAAAGCATTACATGTTTAGAGTAAAGTACTCTTCGATACAAGTGGAGTAACTAGAATTCGTAGGATGAGGAAATGATACTTGGGCTAGGTGTGGCGTGAGTCGACCTAGTGAGGGGACACAATAGACCATGTCTGAACCAAGTGGGTATAAGATGAGTGAAGGAATGGGGCACGATTCATTCGAGCTCTTGAAGGGTTTGAAATAGTTACGGATCAACCGTTGATCTTTTGATTAATTGGGGATCATGATGTACTACTAGGTGCCACTCATGATCGTTCTATAATTAATGGTTAATTATAGACGGCCAACATAAACCGAGAACCTATTTGGTCACACGCACAACGAGTGTAATCCAAAGGATTTAAAACGAGCTTGAGAATGAGATTCTCAGACCGAGAGAAACTATGTTTGGTTGGACCAAACATAAAGCGAGCATGAAATTGTTTCAGTCGCAATGGAAGCGTGGATGGGCCGTGTCTTATGAAGACATAATGGATGGACCAAAATGGTTTGGTTCTAATCCAATGGATGAGAATAAACCAAAGGGTTTGGTTTATATTAAACGAATGAACCAAAGGTTGGTTCGGTTCTTTTTAACTTCAAATAAACCATCATGGTTTGGTTTATTTTAACTTATCTTAATGGAGCGGGTTAACGGGCTTTATGGATATGATCCATTAACCATTAAGAGAATTAGTTCTCTATAAAATAGGGCTTAAACCCTAATCCAAAACCCTAATGAAGTTGTTGCCGCCCAACATAGAGTTGCCGCCCACCCCTTGTTGGTGAATTCGGCGCCCAACCCTAAGTGCCGCCGCCCAGCCTTTGTGCCGCCGTCCAAGTCATTGCCGGCGACCAAGCTTCAGCCGGTGAACACTCCGGCGACCCTCCGGTGATCCCCTATAGGTTTGGCATCAAGGTGAGCCTTTTCTTTCCTTGGTTGGCCGGCGCCTATATCCTCCACCAAGCTGTCCAGTTTTCTGGACAGCTTCTCCTCCTCTCGTCGGAGCGTCGTTTGGACGACGGTTAGTGCTCCGACAGCGGCTAACTTACCGGGGATTTGATCTCCGGTAATCTTCTGAGGTGGAGGACGAAGGATTCGTCAAACGGTTGACGAATACCTCTCCGGAGAAGCGAGTTTTGAGAACTCGTTTTAGGATCCGAATTTGGATTCGGATCGTGATCATCTCTCGATCACGTCGTCTTCAACACGAGGCTAGTAACCCGTACGAAGACGAAGCTCGTGACTTAGCGAAGTCATCCCGAGGAGCTCGGCGTGGATACGGATAGAGACGATTCTTACGAGGATCGTTCCGGTTGATGCCGTTCCCGCTACACGTCATACAGAAGGTATAACGTAGATAATTTTCTTTTATTGCAAATTTTAATTTACGGTTATGTCTACACTTATTGTAATAGCATGCGTATGTTGTGTGTGTTGTAATAAATATAGATTTATTATTTTTTAATTGCTTCCGCTGTGCTCATGTTTACGAAACATGATCGAACACACACACGCCGCGGTGCCGGAAACCCAACACAAAGAGTATACCTCATGCTAGTCTCGACAGAATTGATGTTGTCCAAATCCATCAATTCATCGACTATGGATAATTCTGATACATCATAATTACACATGTAGAGATACTCACAAGTTGTGATCCAATCATAAATTCTCTCATGCTGTGAATCGTATCAATGGACATTCAGTAAATGAGTATAAGATCTAATCAAATATATGAAAATATGTATACTCAAATAGTCAATCTACATTTATCATATAAATGGTTTGAAACATAAGGCGATTGCCTTAGGACATCTCTCATATATTACTAACAATCACAAGATGTCATTTTTAAAGAAGGTGAAAAATTTGACAATACTCGAAGAAGTGATGAAGAAATTAAATTTCGAATGGAGAAGATTAAATCACAAGAGAACACTGAAGTAGGGGAAGTTAAGGTCGAGTCTGATGAAGAAAAGTCTAAGTCACAAGGGTCATTGTTTGAAGATGTATCAAATGACCAAGTACTTGAAACATCTCAAGCACCAAGATCCAGTAGGACAAGTGTCAGTCATCCCCACGATCAGATTATTGGATAACTTCAACAAGGGGTGAGGACCAGATCATCCTTTAGGAATGAAGGGGTTGAAGTTGCTCTAATCTCAGAAATTGAACTAAGGGTAATAGAAGAAGCTTTGCTTGATCCTGATTGGATCTTAGCGATGCAAGATGAACTAGGGCAATTTGAATGAAACCAAGTATAAGACTTAGTTACGAGACCGGAAGAAGTCTCTATAATTGGTACTAAATGGGTGTTTAGAAACAAAATGAATCATAAGGGAGAAATTATAAGAAATAAAGTAAGGTTAGTGGCCAAAGGATATAACCAAATTGAAGGGTTAGACTATTAAGAGACCTACGCCCCAGTAGCCCGTCTAGAGTCTATAAGGTTTATGCTAGCTTTTGTTGCATATAAAGGCTTCAAACTATATCAAATGGATGTGAAGTCTGCCTTCTTGAATGGGGTAATTAAGGAAAAAGTGTACGTTGAACAACCACCAGGATTTGAAAGTATAGAATTTTTTGACCACGTGTACAAACTGAAAAAAGCCCTTTATGGGTTGAAACAAACACCTCGTGCATGGTACGAAAGGTTGTCCACATTGTTGATGTAGTGAGCATCACTCTTTAGTTTTGATGTATGAACCATAGTTGAGAGTTAGGATCCACTTGTGATCTAATATAGCTATTAAGTGTGCAGGCTTAACAAGAAGTCCTAGTAGGTCGTGTTGACCGGATACTAGGCACGTATCTTGACAGATCGGGAGGACCAGACACTAGGCATGAAGTTTAGATGGGTTGTGTGGACCAGACATTTAGTATGAAGACCGGTTGGGTCAAGAGATCAGATAATCGACAAAAAGTCTAACTGGGTCTGGCAAACCAGACAATTGGTGGAAGCCCTTGTGGGTCAGATCGGATGTCAAGAATGGTAAGTCCGGTAGGTAGCTGGTAGGTAAGCCTCAAGTGAAGAGGTGAGGTCGAGTCCTCTTTAGGGGGACAAAGCTAGGCGTCAATTTGACGAAAAGTCCGCGTGGAACGTAGTAGTCGAGATCGAGCAGTATTACTTCTGCTATCGTATTTCATATCTTGTACTAATCCTGTTTTGTAGAGAATAGTCGACTAAATGGATTTGAGTCGACTGAACTCCAATCGACTGGAGTTGTATCGGTCGACTAGATTCCTATTTGGCAGGATCAGCTAGTGATCGATCGAAGATCGTGCAACGCAAATGGAAAGGGCTTGAGTCGACTGAAGAGTTTGAGTCGACTGAAGAGGAAAAATTCCCAATGCGGAGTCGAGTGACATGGAGTCGACTAGAGAGGATTCAATTGACTGGAAGACCACGAATTCCATATCGACGGGCTGATGTGGAGTTGACTGGAAGACATTCCAGTCGACTGGAAAGAGTTTATAAAAGTTGTGCTCGACCAGATCCAATTATCAAATTCTATCTACGTCGAAGTGCTATCAAAATTTCCTCACGATCACAAGAGCTTCAACCATTCCGAAGGACTCTTTTTCGACACCTCGTGCTGCATCCTATACTACATATTGTGTCGGTATAAAGTAGTCATTAATTCTTTTTATTTTGCTTGTAAATTTAATTTCAAGAGAGAGTAGGTTATTACTCTTCTCTACATTTATAAAAAGCGAACTCCTTCTGAAGTTGAGAGTTCTCGAATCAGAGGGTATTATAGAGATTGCCCATTGAGGTAGCTCTTGGTAGAGCTACGAGCCTTAGAGTAGCAATCCAGTCCAGGTTGTGAACAAAGTAAATCGCAATGTCTTTGACTGCATTTAATTTCTGTTGCATACTTGTATTAAAAATATTAGAAAATTATTAAACACCGAGATTGACCCTCTCTCTCAGTTTACTCGATCCTACAATTGGTATCAAAGCGGGGGTGCTCCTAATTTGTGCAACCACCATCGTTGAGCTTTAGATTAATTTAGAATAATTTTAAATAATTTTTCTTGTATTATAATAATTTTAATTAATTTTTCTTACATTAGAATAATTTTAATTAATTTTTCTTACAAAGAATAATTTTAATTAATTTTTCTCACTTAGTAAATTAAATTAATTTTCTACACATTTAATTAATTAAATTAATTTTTTGCACATTTAATTAATTAAATTAATTTTCTGCACACTTAGTAAATTAAATTAATTTTCTACATATTTAATTAATTAAATTAATTTTCTGTGTTTAAAAATAATTTTCTTCATTTAAAAATAATTTTCTATCTTTAAAATCATTTTCTGCATTTAAAAATAATTTTATATATTTAAAAAATCCATAATACTTTTTCAGCCTTTAAAAAATTACAATAATATTATTCAACATTTAAAACATTACCATAATATTTTTCAGCATTTAAAAATTTCCAAAATATTTTTTTGCATTAAGAAAATTTTCAAAATATTTTTCTGCATTAGATTATTTTTTTATTTTCTATAATTAGTTTAATTTTTAATAATCTTTGCTTAGAGTAAATTTCATTAAAATTTGCAATTTAAATAATTCTTAATTATTGTAAGAAGGAATAATTCTTAATTTTAGTTAATTTAAATAGAAATGTCACATTTAGAGGGTTTAAGCACCAGTCGCCCTCCTCTCTTTAACGGAGAGAATTTTCCTTCTTGGAAGAGGCGAATGGAGTGTTTTTTGAAAACCAACCTAGAGGTCTGGTTCTCGATTAGGAAAGGGTTCATAGCTCTGGTAGACGACTCGGGTAAGTTTTTAGATCCAGAGAAATGGATCGCAAACTTTAGGAAAAAGGCTCAAGTCGATTATAAGGCTTTAAACACCTTGCAAAGCGGACTTACAAATGAGGAGCTAAATCGAGTCGGGTATGTTCAAAATTCAAAAGAGTTATGGGATAAATTAATTAATTTACTTGAATAGGCTAATTTGAGTCAACCCGAGGATGGTTTAGTTTTGATGGTAGAAAAGAACAAAAAAGGAAAGAAATCTAAATCGAGAAGAAGGAAAAGAAAGGAAGCAACTAAGGCAAAATTGGACAAGTCATCGTCGGAAGAGTCGGATGTAGAAATATCAACGACACACTTCGTAGCACTCACAGCGGTCGACGAGTCCAAAGTCGAGTCAAGACAAGAGTCTGAGTCCGAGTCTGAGAGAAGCCACAGATCTACATCAGTTTTCAAAGGTTCTGACGAGGTAACTTCTCCTCTAGAAGATAAATTGTATAACATTATTACATGCTTAGGTAGGAAACTAGCCAAGTTCGAGAATCGAGTCGACTTGCTTCTTGAGGAAGTCCATGTACTTAAGGAGTAAGTCAACTTGAAGACTTCGACTTGTCAAATGAAGGATAGAGACTCAACTCGAGTTGAAAAGCTTGAGGAAGAGAACTCTGTCCTAAAAAGACAAGTAGAAGATATCACTGGACTGTTGGAAAGGTTCACATTGGGCTCCAAGTATCTCAACATGATGCTTGGGTCTCAACGAGCCATGTACAACAAGTCCAGACTTAGATACAAAGCTAAGGACACAAATAGGTCATATATGTCCTTATTTAATAGAAATGCTAAGTGTCGTGTCCAAGCTTGGGTTCCTAAGACTAGCTTAGTCAACCAAGTTGAACCGAACCAATTTAAGATTCCCAAAGGACAAGTTCACTTAGTGAACAAGACCCAACAGAGCTACTATGCAGGGGGAGCTAACTTGTTGAATATTTCCTTAATTAGATAAAACACTTGCATGCTTTAGTTTACTTTACTTTCTTAATTTAGAATGGATTAGATAAGAAACAAAGTAGTTTAAACTTGAACAACCTAGTACTAAGACAAGTGAACTAATAGTAAGTTAGGGAAGCTCTTCGAAGTGCATGTCTAGGAAGTGGTTGTTGCTCCGATAACCAAGAAGGTCATGTGCCTCGCCACGACCTGGTGCACTAAGTCAAGTGAAACTGACCGAAGCTAATTCACTAAGTCTTTAACTAGTTAGACCAAAGCTTAGTCTAAAGTGAATCAAGTAGTTAATTCATTCATTGACTTTGTCTAGGAAGCGGTCGTTGCTCCAATAGCCAAGAAGGCCATGTGCTTCGCCATGACCTGAAAGTTAATGCTGGAAAAACCTACTTGACTAGCTCAAATCAAGCTTGAATCTAACACAAGTTTAAACACTTTGAAGTTACACATTAAATTTAATTAAGATTAAAAGAAATCCTCATCTCACAAAAACCATAGGAATAAGTGTATTGAAAACCTAGCTTGGGTGAGATGATTAAGATCTTAATTAAGATTAACTCAACCTAATAAACTTAATTAAACTCAACCACAATTCAATTAAAGTTAACAACCACTTAATTAAACTTAATCACAACATAATTAAACTTAACCAAAATTCAATTAAAGTTAACAACAACTTAATTAAACTTAACAACAACTTAATAAAACTAATTAATCACAACATAATTAAACTTAACCACAATTCAATTAAAGTTAACAACTACTTAATTAAACGTAACAAGAACTTAATTAAACTTAATCACAACGTAACTAAAGTTAACAATTTAACTAAACAATTAAACTTAACAACTAAACTTAACAACTTAACTAAACAATTAAACTTAACAACTAAACTTAACAACTTAACTAAACAATTAAACTTAATGTAGCCTAACTAATCTTATCAATCCAAACCATCTAATCAATTCAACTTAAATATTTTAACTTAATCAACTCAAATACAATCAAATCAACACAATTAATCCAAAATCAATTCAAAATAATTCGCTTTATTCAAAATTTAAATAAAGGGAGAGAAAATAGTTTCAAGTTTATTAAATTTTTAAAAGAGGGAGTCTTAAATGTGTTTCAAACACTCTAGCTTTAAGTGGGAGTATTGAAAAATTTGAAACTTAAATTAAGGGTGAGAAAATAGTTTCAAGTTCATTAAATTTTGAAAATGGGGAGTCTTAAATGTGTTTCAAACACTCTAGCTTTAAGAGGGAGTATTTAAAAATTTGAAACTTAAATTAAGGGGGAAAAAAGATTAAATCTTAAAAAGCTTAAAGATTTTTAAAATTACTACTTAGGATTTGATGTATGCAAATTAAACATTATAAATCTTTATTCATGGGGGAGTTTTGAAAAGCATTAAAGAGTTTGAAAATTTTAAAAATATGAATTATTAAGGGGAAGTTTTGAAAAACATTAAAGAGTTTGAAAATTTTAAAAATATGAATTATTCAGGGGAGTTTTGAAAAACATTAACGAGATTGAAAATTTTGGAAATTTGAATTATTCAGGGGGAGTTTTTGAAAAAGATGAAAAAAATGAAAATTTTAAAAAAAAAATTGAATTATTCTGGGGGAGATTTTGGAGTTTTTGAAAAAGTATTTTAAATTATTTTTTTTATTCAAGGGAAAATTTTAAAAAGTGTTTGTTTTCAAATTCATAGGTGAATGTATTAAAACTTAATTTTTGAGCTTGTAATTTTGGTATTTTAAATCTCCACTTCATTAAGTTGGCATATTTTTTTAACTCAATCCTTATTTTGATGTATGCCAAAGGGGGAGAGAAGAGATATAAAATTATAGATAAGAGAATGCAAAAATTTGATAAGGACCTATGCATCTCATACATGGTTAAATTTATGCATGACAAAAATTGTTAGTTCATATTTTATACATGTCAAAATATGGAGATTGGTATTTGATTCTCCTAACTTTAACTGATGTGTTGTCATACATCAAAAAGGGGGAGATTGTTGATGCAGTGAGCATCACTACTTAGTTTTGATGTATGAACCACAGTTAAGAGTTATGATCCACTTGTGATCTAATATAGGTGTTAAGTGTGCAGGCTTAACAAGAAGTCCTAGTAGGTTGTGTTGACCGGATACTAGGCATGTATCTTGACAGATCAAGAGGACCGTGCACCAGGCATGAAGTCCAGATGGATCGCGTGGACCGGACATTTGGCATGAAGACCGATTGGGTCAGGAGATTGGACAATCAGCAAAAAGTCCAGCTAGGTCAGGCAGACCGGACAGCTGGTGGAAGCCCTGGTGGGTCAGATCAGATGTCAAGAATGGTAAGTCTGGCAGGTAGCCGACAAGTAAACCTCGAGTGAAGAGATGATGCCGAGTCCTCTTTAGGGGGACAAAGTTAGGCGTCAATCCGACGAAAGTCCGCGTGGGACCTAGTAGTCGAGATCGAGCAGTATTACTACTGCTATCGTATTTCATATCTTGTACTAATCCTATTTTGCAGAGAATAGTCGACTGAATGGATTTGAGTCGACTAAACTCCAGTCGACTGGAGTTGTATCAATCGACTGGATTCCTATTTGGCAGGATCATCTAGTGATCGATCAGAGATCGTGCGACATAGATGAAAGAGCTTGAGTCGGTTGATGAGTTTGAGTCGACTGAAGAGGAAAAATTCTCGATACTGAGTCGAGTGACGTGGAGTCGACTGGAGAGGATTCAGTTGACTGGAAGACCATGAATTCCATATCGACGGGCTGATGTGGAGTCGACTGGAAGGGGTTTATAAAAGTTGTGCTTGACCAGATCCAATTATCAAATTCTATCTATGTCGAAGTGTTGTAAAAATTTCCTCATGACCACAAGAGCTTCATGTTAGTGAAAGGCCTAGAGCCAATCATGTGATGATTGTTTTATCGACTTTATTGTATCATATTCCTATTTATAAAGGCATAGTTATTATATTTACTTGTATTGGTGCCAAATAACTAAGTATAATAACGTCCTTGAGTAGAAGGTTCTTATCTATATCAATTGATTGGTTGAATCGATAATGAGATGATATAGAGAACACTACTCTTAATCATTCCTAGTCAAGTATTAACATTCAGGGACAATGTTAATGCGTAGAGACTAGCATGAAGGTCAACTTGATGACTTGATCTCACAAGTCATGGATATGAGATATCAAGTTGACACATGGGTATGCATTGGATAATGTACACTGAATGACCCGCCATGAGAAAGTATCATGGATCATTATATGAGTGTCATATACTTTATCATGTGACTATTAGTATGACTATTAGTCCTTGAACCTGAAGTCACCATGGTTCCCTATATAAGGAGTTGCATACTTTGGCTTCATCAAATGTCACCCATAAATGGGTGGACTATAAAGGCGATTACTGGGTATGTAACAAATTATGCGGAGGGATGTGAGTGATGTAGATGGGATCTATCCCTCCTATATGATGGGACTGACATCGTTATTCTTTATAGAGTGAGACCACGAAGTGCATGGCCGTGCCCAAATGAGTCAATATAAGATATTGAGCTCATTTGATTAGAGTGAGTTTATTTGGAGTTCAAGATATAGAATGTACCGAGGATGACATGGTCTATGCCTTAATCGGTTAATCTAGATGTCAAGGATAGAGGGACATTGTCACATATTGTGAGAGTCACAATTAGTAGTCACAAAGGTGATGTTTGATCTCAACATTCTTGTAACATGGGTAGCAATGATGTGTTGCTAGATACCGCTCATTGATTATGTTCCTAAATCGGTTTAGGAGCATTGCCAACGTTACAAGAACCTATAGGGCCACACACAAAGAGCAATTAGATGGAGTTTAGGTTAATATGATGAACCATGAGGATTAGGTTCATAGGGTGAACCAAATTGGATTAAGAGTAAACCAAATTAGACTAATTGAGTTAGACTCAATTAGATTTAAGTGTTGAATGAGTCTAATTTATATTTGATTAATTGAGTCAATTTAAAATAATGAATAGAGATTCATTAAATCAAATTGGCTTGAATCAAGTGGTTGGATTTGATCAACCATGGGAGATAATAGGTCAAGTTTGACTAGACTTGAGAGAAAAGATGAATGGTCAATTTTGACTTGACCAATTGCCTTGTCATGGTGACTTGGCATGGGGGCCGACCAATGAGGAGACCAAGAGCCATTGGCTCTTGGAGTCCCCCTCCATGAAGTGGCCGACCACTCTTGATGTGTGTTATGAGTGGGAAGTTAATTTGTGTAACTCAATCATCTTCTTCCTTGGTTCTTCCCTCAAGCTCTCCCTTCTCTTCCTCATCTTGTCGTGGACTTCAAGGAGTGCTAGCACACTCAAGATTGTCTTTTCTCCACCTATTGCGTTGCGGAAACCTCGGAAGTCAGCCACAGATCCGTGTGAAGGTAAATAAAAACTACATGTATGTGTTTAAAACCTTTAGATCTACTATAGACCTACACGTTAAGAGTTTACCCTTGAAGCGATTCCCTTCGCTTATCCCGCTCATCCAAATGGATTGCCGAAACTCGAGAGTGTCAAGTGTACACTCCACTATTGGTATCCACACAAGCAATAGGTGGAGAAAAGACAATCTTGAGTGTGCTAACACTCCTTGAAGTCCACGGCAAGATGAGGAAGAGAAGGGATAGCTTGAGGGAAGAACCAAGGAAGAAGATGATTGAGTTACACAAATTAACTTCCCACTCATGACCCACATCAAGAGTGGCCGGCCACTTCATGGAGGGGGGGGGGGGGTTACATCCATGCATGTAATTCCAAAAGCCAATGGCTCTTGGTCTCCCTCATGAGGTGACACCCCATGATGTGTGGCTGGCCCCCATACCAAGTCACCATGACATGGAAATTGGTTAAGTCAAAATTGACCATTCATCTTCCCTCTCAAGTCATGTCAAACTTGACCTATTATCTCCCATGGTTGATCAAATCCAACCACTTGATTTAAGCCAATTTGATTTAATGAATCTCTATTCATTATTTTAAATTGACTCAATGAATCAAATATAAATTATACTCATTCAACACTTGAATCTAATCAAGTCTAACTCAATTAGTCTAATTTGGATTACTCTTAATCCAATTTGGTTCATCCTATGAACCTAATCCTCATGGTTCATCATATGAACCTTATCTCCATCTAATTGCTCTTTGTGTGTGACCCTATAGGTTCTTGTAACATTGGCAATGCTCCTAAACCGATTTATAAACATAAGCAATGAGTGGTATCTAGCAACACATCATTGCTACCCAAGTTACAAGAATGTTGAGATCCAACATCACCTTTGTGACAACTAATTGTGACTCTCACAATATGTGACAATGTCCCTCTATCCTTGATATCTAGATTGATTGATTGAGGCATAGACCGTGTCATCCTCGGTACAATCTATATCCTGAACTCCAAGTAGACTCACTCTATTCAAATGAGCTCAATATCTCATATTGACTCATTTGGTCATGACCATGCACTTCGTGGTCTCACTCTATCCAGAATAATAATGTCACTCCCGTCATATAGGAGGGATAGATCCCATCTACATCACT
Source organism: Wurfbainia villosa (assembly GCA_025175895.1). Lineage (NCBI taxonomy): Eukaryota > Viridiplantae > Streptophyta > Magnoliopsida > Zingiberales > Zingiberaceae > Wurfbainia > Wurfbainia villosa. Next base: position 58,118,382 of record CM045986.1, on the reverse strand, counting down.
CACATCCCTCCGCATAATTTGTTACATACCTAGTAATCGCCTTTATAGTCCACCCATTTACAGGTGACATTTGACGAAGCCAAAGAATGCAACTCCTTATGTAGGGAACTATGGTGACTTTATGTTCAAGGACTAATAGTCATACTAATAATCACATGAGAAAGTATATGACACTCATATAATAATCCATGATACTTTCTCATGGCGGGTCATTCAGTATACATTCTCTAATGTATACCCATGTGTCATCTTGAAATCTCATATCCATGACTTGTGAGATCAAGTCATCTAGTTGACCTACATGCTAGTCTCTATGCATTAACATTGTCCCTGAATGTTAATACTTGACTAGGAATGATTAAGAGTAGTGTTCTCTATATCATCTCATTATTGATTCAACAAATCGATTGCTATAGATAAGAACCTTCTACTCAAGGATGTTATTATACTTAGTTATTTTGCACCAATACAAGTAAATATAATAACCATGCCTTTATAAATAGGAATATGATACAATAAAGTTCATACAACAATCATCACATGATTGGCTCTAGGGTTTTCACTAACAATCTCCCACTAGCACTAGTGTCAATCACCGTAGTATCTAATACCCAATAAGCTAGTGTGACCATCATGCTTTTTCTGTGCCAAAGCCTTGGTCAAGGGATCTACGATGTTAGCCTCTATGAGTACTCTGCAAATCTTCACATCTCCTCTATCGATAATCTTTCTAATGAGATGGAAGCGCCGTAGTATGTGTTTGGTCCATTGGTTCGGGCGAGGTTCCTTATCCTACGCAATCACTCCATTGTTGTCACAATAGTGCTTTATAGGATCTGCTATGCTAGGAACCACCCCAAGCTCAGTAATGTACTTGCGGATCCAAATTGCCTCCTTTGTTGCCTCTGATACAATGATATACTCGGCCTCTATTGTAGAATCAACAACTATGTCTTGCTTCAAACTCTTCCAGCTCACAGCACAACCATTCAAGCAAAACACGAACCCTGACTGTGATATATAATCATCCTGGTCAGTTTGAAAGATGGCATCGCTGTAACCCTTTACAGCTAGCTCCTCATCGCCTCCAAATATTATGAAATATTCTTTAGTCCTTCTCAAGTACTTAAGAATATTCTTGACTGCTATCCAGTGACTCTCACCTGGATCTGACTGGTATCTACTCATCATGCTCAAAGCATACAAGACATCAGGACGAGTACATAGCATGACGTACATGATAGATCCTATGGCCGATGCATAAGGGATCTTATCCAGGCGGTCTCTCTCCTCTCTAGAAGAGGGACTTTGAGTCTTCGAAAGACTCACACCATGTGACATCAACAGAAGTCCCTTCTTGGAATTCTGCATGGCAAACCGTAGTAATACCGTATCAATATATGTACTCTGACTTAGGCCAAGCAATCTCTTAGATCTATCTCTATAGATCTTGATGCCTAGAATATAGGCTGCTTCACCTAAGTCCTTCATTGAGAAGCACATCCCCAGCCAAGTCTTCATAGGCTGTAGCGAAGGGATGTCATTCCCAATGAGTAATATATCATCCACATACAATACAAGAAAGACAACTGTTTTTTCATTAACCCTCTTGGAGACACAGGGTTCATCTTCATTCTTGATGAAACCAAACTATTTGATCGCATCATCGAATCGAAGATTCCAGCACTGAGAAGCTTGCTTTAGCCCATAAATGGACCTTTGCAGCTTGTATACTTTCCCAGTATGCTGTGGATCTACAAAACCCTTAGGCTGTGTCATGTACACATCCTCGAGCAAGTTTCCATTCAAAAATGCAATTTTGACATCCATCTGCCAGATCTCATAATCGTGGTATGATGCAATAGCAAGTATGATCTGAATGGACTTAAACATCGCCACTGGAAAAAAGGTTTCATCATAGTCAATACCATGAATTTTCTTGAAACCTTTAGCCACCAATCGACCCTTATAGGTATGTGTAAGTCCATCCATGTCAGTCTTTCTCTTAAAGACCCACTTACACCCAATGGGTTTGACGCCTTTAGGTGGATCAACAAAAGTCCATACTTGGTTGATGTACATGGATTCCATCTCGGATCTCATGGCCTCTAGCCATCTCTCAGAATCTGGGCTCATCACAGCTTCCTGATAGGAGGTAGGCTCATTCTCAATGAGCATAACATCATTATGGTCGGACAAGAGAAATGAGTATCTCTCAGGCTGACGACATAAACTATTAGACCTGCGAAGAGGTAGGTCTACTTGAACAGGTTGTTGTTCCATAACTCTTTGTGCAACAATCTCATCACCCACAACACTTTGTGGTTCCTATTCAACCTCCATCAAGGCCTCATTGCAATGGTCCTTATTTTGAATTTCTTCAAGATCGAACGTACTCCCACTAGTTTTTCTAGAAACAAAATCCCTTTCTAGAAATACCCTAGTCTTTGCCACAAACACTTTGTGCTGACTGAGAACGTAGAAGTAATATTCCTTCGTTTCCTTGGGATATCCAACAAAATAGCACTTATCGAATTTGAGTCCCAGTTTGTCTGAGACTTGACATCGAACGTAAGCCTCACAACCCCAAATCCTCATGAAAGACATCTTGGGATTTTTCCCAGTCCCTATCGTATATGGTGTCTTTATCACAGCATTGGATGGTACATGGTTAAGTGTGAAAGTTGTTGTGTCTAGAGCATATTCCCAAAAGGATATAGGAAGATCTGTATGACTCATCATAGATCGTACCATATCTAATAGGGTACGATTCCTCTTTTCAGATACACCATTCCACTGTGGTGTTCCAGGAGGAGTGAGTAAGGATAGAATCCCACACTCAGCTAGATAGTCACGAAACTCATAGCTAAGGTATTCACCACCTCGATCTAATCGAAGTATCTTAATACTCTTGCCAAGTTGGTTTTGTACTTCATTCTTGAATTCTTTGAACTTTTCAAAAGATTCAGACTTATGTGTCATCAGATACACATAACCATATCTACTGAAGTCATCAGTAAATGTAATGAAGTACCTGTAAGCACCTCTAGCAGCAACATTGAAAGGGTCGCATACATCACTATGTATAAGTCCTAACAAGTCTGTTGCTCTCTCGCTGTGTCCACCAAAGGGAGTCTTGGTCATCTTGCCTAAAAGGCAAGACTCGTATGTGTCATATTATTCAAAATAAAATGAGTCCAGCAGCCCATCCTTATGGAGCTGGGATAAGCGACTCTCATTTATGTGACCTAAGCGACAATGCCAGAGATAGGTTTGGTTCAACTCATTTGACTCGAACCTTTTGATACTTATGTTATAGATGGGTCTCTCTAAGTCTATAATGTAGAGTCCGTTCATTAGAGGTGCACTATAATAGAACATATCATTTAAATAAACTGAACAATATTTGTTCTTTATTATAAATGAAAAGCCTTTCTTATCCAAACAAGAAACTGAAATTATGTTCTTAGTCAAAGCAGGCACATAACAACAGTCATCTAGTTCTAGTACAAGCCCAGAGGGCAGAGATAGAAAATAAGTTCCTACAGCAATAGCAGCAACCCTTGCTCCATTTCCTACTCGTAGGTCCACCTCGTCCTTCGTCAATGTCCTGCTATTTCTCAGCGCCTGCACATTAGTACAAATGTGAGATGCACATCCCGTATCTAATAACCATGATGAAGAAATAGATAGATTGACTTCTATAACATTTATACCTGAAGTAGAAGTCTCACTTCTCTTCTTCTTAAGATCTTCCAATTATGCTTTGCAGTTACGCTTCTAATGTCCAGCTTCCTTACAGTAGAAGCAAGTCCCTTCCTTGGCCACCCCTCCTTTCGGTTTCAGTGCCTTGCCTTTGCCCTTGGCTTGGGACTTTCCCTTACCTTTATGCTTGCCCTTGCCTTTCTTCATTTGCACCATCAAAATGAAGTTAGGTTTTTCTTTCTTAAGGTTGAGCTCAACAGTTCTCAACATGCTGAGCATCTCAGGAAGTGACTTATCAATTTCATTCATGTTATAATTCATGACAAATTGATTGTAGCTTTGTGGCAAAGATTGCAAGATCAAGTCAGTGGCAAGCACTTGGCCAAGTGGGAATCCCAACCTCTGTAGGTTCTCTATGTACCAAATCATCTTGAGTACATATGGACCTACGGGAGTCTCATCTTGCATCTTGGATTGAAACAGTGCCTTAGAGATCTCATATCTGTTAGGGCAATCTCTTGCCATGATAAGGTTTTGATGTGTGTGGCAAAGGGTTTAAGTTAGGATAATATTGTTGTTTGATATGTGCGTTGGAGTCTTGCGGTACTTAGTAATTCGCACATGGAGCCTTGGCGGGTTCACCCTCACAACCTCGGTCCTTGAGTCGGTGAAGGATGACTTTGCGGAAGCCGTGCGCTTGGAGCATCCGAGGGACCGCCGGACGAGATGACTTGAAGTGAAGCCAAGAAAGTAGACTTCGGAGGCAAGAGACACGAAGGAGCATTGCAGAGCCGTGCGCCTGATGCTGCCGAGGGACGTGGCCGCGAACGAAGAGAGCTTCGGCGAGGGACTTCGAGTGAGATGAGAGAATGAGTGAAATGTAAGTAGCTCATTAGGTGAACTTAGCCGAATGGTTGAGTGTCGGAGACTTGACCGCAAGGGTTAAGGTTTACCCGACCGCCGAAAGCTCAAACTTATGTTAAGTTTGAGTTTTACATGGCACCGATCATTGCCAAGCCATGGCGATCGGCTCTGGTCAGTGGGTTCGGTAGTATCGTGATGGGTTTATGCCCGGCCGATCAGAATGGCGATCGACTACCATGGAATGGCAATGATTGCCGGAGGATATCGCGTAGAGAACCGCTCGTAGTCGGTAGCGATCGACTATGGAAGCGACGATCGTGGTGAGGTCCATCGATCGGCCAAGAGTTCCGTTGGACTACAGCGGTCGGGATCCGGCGTGTTCGGAGGCGTTGTAGTAACGACGATCGGCGCAGAAGCGTGATCGTGATGTGGCGGCAAGAAAGAAACCAGCCCTCTCTACAAAAAGATAGGGTGTGAGCCTTTGAGAGGCTAATGCTTATGCTCTAAGTGATCTTCCTAGTGCCCCACAAGCTCTAAAATCTTCTTACTTGATTTTACTCCATTCTTATTGTAAGAAGAGTGATCTTGATTGTAAAGGTTACCTCCACCTAGCTTGGTGCAAAGGAGAGACCAATAGTGATTGGCTTTGGAGGAGTGATTCACCTTGGACGAATCGGACCGTGGATTAGCGGCGTAGCCGTGAACGACGTTACATCTTCTTTGTTAGCATTTGTATTTTCATTTATTGCTTTGTCTTTATTGTTTATGCTTCCGCTTGCGCTAACGATTGTGTAGACGAGCAAACGAACGAGAGAATTCCGACATCCATCGGAAAGAGGGCTATTCACCCCCCTCTAGCCGGCCGTTCGATCCCCTACTGTTAGTAATATATGAGAGATGTCCTAAGGCAATCGCCTTATGTATGAACCATTTATATGATAAATGAAGATTCACTATTTGAGTATACATGTTTAATGTATTTGATTAGATCTTAAACTCATTTACTGAATGTCCACGATACGATTCATAGCATGAGAGAATTTGTGATTGGATCACAACTAGTGAGTATCTCTACATGTGTAATTGTGATGTATCGGAATTATCCCTAGTCGATGAATTGATGGATTTGGACACCATCAATTAATCGAGACTACCACAGTATACTCCTTGGTGTATCCAAGCGGTGATTCTCCTTTGGAGACATTGTGATGTCGAGTTAATCGTGGATGCTAGTTATGGTAACTAGTTCATTGGAGTGACCAGCCGTAAGACTTCATATGGTTCTCTGCATATATAGATATGTCAATGAAGTTCTTACTGTGGCTTAAGTGCGATGTTCCTTTGACTTACGGTATTCAAGTCATCTTGATCATAGAGACTTATGCTTTGACATCTTAAGCAAACATCTCTGAGGAGATGTGGACCCGGGATGATTGGGTATAAGTCGAAGTGATCGAAGGTGTTTGAATAGCCTATAAAGGATTCACCACTCCTTGCGAGGAGATGTATACCCATGGCCTCTCGTCGGATTGTTACTAAAGTCTTTGGCCAAAGCATTACATGTTTAGAGTAAGGTACTCTTGATACATGTGGAGTAACTAGAATCCGTGGGGCGAGGAAATGATACTTGGGCTAGGTGTGGCGTAGTCGACCTAGCGAGGGACACTATAGACCATGTCCTGAACCAAGTGGGTATAAGATGAGTGAAGGGAATGGGGCACGATTCATTCGAGCTACTGAAGGGTTTCAGAAATAGTTCTGGATCAACCGTTGATCTTTTCAGTTAATTGGGGATCATGATGTACTACTAGGTGCCACTCATGATCGTTCTATAATTAATGGTTAATTATAGATGGCCAACATAAACCGAGAACCTATTTGGTCACACGCACAACGAGTGTAATCCAAAGGATTTAAAACGAGCTTGAGAATGGGATTCTCAGACCGAGAGAAACTATGTTTTGTTGGACCAAACATAAAGCGAGCATGAAATTATTTCAGTCGTAATGGAAGCGTGGATGGGCCGTGTCTTATGAAGACATAATGGATGGACCAAAATGGTTTGGTTCTAATCCAATGGATGAGAATAAAACCAAAGGGTTTGGTTTATTTTAAACGAATGAACCAAAAGTTGGTTCGGTTCGTTTTAACTTAAAATAAACCATCATGGTTTGGTTTATTTTAACTTATCCTAATGGAGCGGGTTAACGGGCCTAATGGTTATGATCCAATAACCATTAAGAGAAGTAGTTCTCTATAAAAGAGGGCTTAAGGGATAATTAAGCCCTAATCCAAAACCCTAGCCCTTGGAGTTGCCGCCCACCCCTTGAAGGAGTTTTCGGCGCCAACCCTAGTGTGCCGCCGCCCAACCCCTTGTGCCGCCGTCCAACTTGTTGCCGGCGTCCAAGCTTCAGCCGGCTATCCTCCGGCGATCCTCCGGTGATCCCCTATAGGTTTGGCATCAAGGTGAGCCTTTTCTTTCCTTGGTTGGCCGGCGCCTATATCCTCCACCAAGCTGTCCAGTTTTCTGGACAGCTTCTCCTCCTCTCGTCGGAGCGTCGTTTGGACGACGGTTAGTGCTCCGACAGCGGCTAACTTACCGGAGATTTGATCTTCGGTAATCCTCTGAGGTGGGGGACGAAGGATTCGTCAAACGGTTGACGAATACCTCTCCGGAGAATCGAGTTTTGAGGACTTGGTTTTGGATCCGAATTTGGATTCGGATCGTGATCATCTCTCGATCACGTTGTCTTCAACACGAGGCTAGTAACCGGTACGAAGACGAAGCTCGTGGCTTAGCGAAGTCATCCCAAGGAGCTCGGCGTGGATACGGATAGAGACGATTCTTACAAGGATCGTTCCGGTTGATGCCGTTCCCGCTACACGTCATACGAAAGGTATAATGTAGATAATTTTCTTTTATTGCAAATTTTAATTTACGGTTATGTCTACACTTGTTGTAATATGCATGCGTGTGTTGTGTGTGTTGTAATAAATACAGATTTATTATTTTTAATTGCTTCCGCTGTGCTCATGTTTACGAAACATGATCGAACACACACACGCCGCGGTGCCGGAAACCCAACACCTACAAGTGGTATCAGAGCCAAGGAAAGCTTGTCGAGGACTAACCGCCACAACAAGCAACTTTCAAAATGGCCGGCTCCAACATCCATCCTCCGAAGTTTGAAGGAGAATTTTCTTGGTGGAAGAAGCCAATGGAGGTATTTTTCGAAACGGATTTTGATATTATGATTACAATGGAATCCGGTTTCGTTTTGCCTAGGGATGAAGAGGGGAATCCAATAGAGAAATCTAGGTGGACCAAAAGGCAAAGGGAAGAGCACCTTGCAAATTCAAAAGCCAAGCATCGTCTCTTCAATGTGCTTCCCCAACAAGAAATCAACCGAATAGTGTTGGTGCAGTGGGCACCTAAGTCGAACCTATGTTTTGATTATAGCAAACGATACAAAGTTAAGCTTATATTGTTATCTCACGAGCTAAATCAAGTGTGCAGAAAAGTCTCAATGCTGGAGCTGAAGGCTAGCGACACCCGGAGGAAGCCGCGGTGGTCGGGCGACACTCGAGTTACTTCGGAGGGAGCCGAAGGAATCGAGTGGAAGGCCGGAAGCAAAAGCGACAAGTAAGTATCGAGGTAAGCTCGTGTGTGCAAGCGTAAGTGAGGTCGTGTCCTTTGTACGAGGACGTCCTTAGGCGACGATCCAACCCAAGACTTCCCATGGAAGGTCTATGTTGAGATCGGACGGCAAGTGGCCGTCGAATTCACTTGTATTTTGAGCTAAACTCCTTTTTTAGTCAAAAATCGTGGCTGCCAGTTCAACCGGCCAGTTCAACCGGCGGCAGTTCAACCGGCCAGTTCAACCGGTGGTCAAAAATCAGCCTCGAGGAGTCAAGCTTTATCACCATTTTTCAAGGAGTTTTGTGCCCATTTGTGATTGGTTGAAGACCCATTCGTTGAGGGGCTTAAAGGCTATAAAAGGAGGGCCAAACCTAGGGTTTTCATCAATTCAAAAGCTTCCAAGTGCTTCCGATACGCTCCGACTCTCCGACATCCCTCGATGGCGAGCTGCACAGCGACTAAAGCTTCAACCTCCAATCCTTGAAGTCGTCGGTATAATCTTTAATTTTGTATAAGTTGTCTTTATTTTCAAGCTTTAAATCATATCAAGGAGAGGGGGAGTGTCCCTCTACCTTGAATCTTTATTGAGTTTTTGTATTCGCTTAACTCCTATCTCTATCGAGAAGGAGTTCGTTTAATATTTGCCCTCCGTGCGTGGTCAAGGACCATTAGGGCCTTGGAGTAGTAGCCGTAGGCTACGAACCAAGTAAAAACCCCTCGTGTTTTTATTTATTTATTGCTATCTTTCCGCTGCGTTTACTCGTGCCAATTCGAACGATTACGAAAAGTTTTTTCTTAGCGCTATTCACCCCCCCCCTCTAGCGCTCAAATCGATCCAACAATTGGTATCAGAGCCGGGGGTTGCTAAGATTTGGTGAAACCACCAATCTAGCTTTTTTTTACAGATTTATTTTCTTTTAATTCTGTTTATTTCTATTTATTTTGTTTGTTAAATTCTCTCCCGCACTACTAATCCAAGACGCGAGTCTTGGTACTTGTTTGTGAGTTTTTGTCTTTGCTAGCTTTTCGGTCTTCGTCTCTTTTTGTCTTTTTGTTTCAATGGCCCATCTCGAGGGTTTTAGCACCGTCCGACCTCCGTTTTATAACGGAGATGACTTCCGTTATTGGAAGGGTCGGATGGAATGCTTTCTCAAAACCCAACTCGAGATGTGGATCATAATCCAAACGGGTTTCACACTTCCGACTAATGAAGTGGGTGACTCCTTGGATTATGATCAATGGACCGTTGCAACAAAACGACAAGTCGAAGCCGACGCCAAGGCAACACAAATCCTCCAATGCGGCCTATCCAAGGAGGAGTTAAATCGCGTCGGCCCCTTCATAAGCGCAAAGGATCTTTGGACTAAACTAATCGAGTTACACGAAGGATCGGATCAAGCCAAGGTATGTAAGCGTGATTTGTTATTCAATAAATTGTACACACTAAAAATGCAGGAACACGAATCCGCGACGCAACTCCACGCCCGTGTCCAGGACATCGTCAACAACTTACACACAATCGGGCAAAAGGTCGAAAACCGCGACCTTATAAGGTATGTTCTAAACTCTTTTCCGAGGACTACCTTGTGGGCATCCATGGTCGATGCCTACAAGGTCTCCAAGGATCTTTCTAAAATTAGGTTAGATGAACTCTTTCCGATTTGAATTACATGAACAATCCAACTCGGAACCCGAGAGGGTATAGCTTTATTTGCGAGGATCAAAGAAGAAGAAAATCGCAAGCAAGCCACCACCAACCGAGGAGGAAGGCGAGTCCGAAGAAGTTGACCCGGAATTGGACCGAACTAATGAACCTAGCTCGAAGAATAGCCAAGGGACAAAAGCGAACCACGACTCGACCCAACCAAGGTAAACCTAAAAGTTCTAATATTAGGTGTTATGAGTGTAACAGGTTTGGACATATCAAGTCCGAGTGCCCCAAGCTCAACCACCAAGGACCTAAGCACAAGAAGGCCCTCAACGCGACATGGGAAGAAGCGTCATCCGAAGAAGACGAAGACCACGTCTTCATGGCGAAATCAATTGAGTCAGACACGGAGACCGAACCCGAACTTGAGTCAGAACCGGAGGATGATTCGGACTATGAAGCAACCTTCAAGTCAAGCCACGGATACGCATCCGGTTCAAAAGATACCCTTAAGGTGAGTCGTACTTTATTTAATACTTTACATAATACCGTTAGGTTTTAGACTAGGAAGTAAGCTAAGTCCGAGTCCAAGGTCGAGACCCTGGTTGAGGAAGTTAAACTCCTCAAACACGAGGTCTCCCTAACCTCTTCGACTAGTCGAGTTCAAGAGAAGGACTCAACTCGGGTTGAAAAACTCAAAGTTGAGAACTCACTCTTGAAAAGTCAAGTCGAAGATCTTAGGAATACGTTGGAAAGGTTTACTTTGGGATCCAAAGGACTTGACCTCCTACTTGGATCGCAAAGGGCCGTGTACAACAAGGCCGGACTAGGGTTTAGCTCAAACACGACCAATAAGTCGTATATGTCAATCGTAAGTAGACATAAAAAATGTGTCCAAGCATGGGTCCCTAAGACCACTTTGATTTCAACTCTAGGATCTAACTCGTACTGGGTTCCCAAGGACCAAATCCACTATGTGGATAGACCGAACCGATTCAACCGTCTAGGGGGAGCCAGTACAAAACATGTTTGTGCTTTAACTTAGAAATTGCATGCTTAGTTTTTTTTGTTGTTTTTTTTAACTCACTTGGAATACACAAATAACCAACTAAAAAATCCTTCGAAAAGATTGAGCCTCGGGGAGCCTCTTTTCAAATAACCAACTAAAATCCTTCGAAAAGATTGAGCCTCGGGGAGCCTCTTTTCAAAAATAACTAGTTAGACTAGGAAATAGTCTTAGGTGAGTCAAGTCATCATTTTCTTGAACATGGCTTTGTCTAAGGAAGTGGTCGATGATCCGATAAAAGAAGGCCCCTGTGCCTCGCCACGACCTGGAAGCCATGATCTTGAAAAGGTAAACTTGACAAGCCTTGGGTTAAATCCAAATCTAACTTGAACCTAAATCCACTTAATCAAACTTAATTGAAAATCATCTCAACATAAAATTACTTGAACCTAAATCCACTTAATCAACTTAATTGAAAATCATCTCAATATAAAATTACTTGAACCTAAATCCTAATTACTTGAACCTAAATCCACTTAATCAATTTAATTGAAAATCATCTCAACATAAAATCACTTAAACCTAAATCCACTTAATAAATTTAATTGGGAGTCATCTCACAAAAAACACATAAGTATAACATGCTTGATCATATAGACTCGGGTGAGATGACCTAGGTTTAACAACTTACAACCAATTTAAAAATAAAAATCTAACATCCAATCCAACCACCTTGTGTGTAGGATCAATGGATGTTGGACAGTGGTTGCTCCCGACACATGACCGGGGATCAACTCAAATTCACAAAGCTTCGATTCAAACGACAAGGATCGGTAGCCTTTGGGAATAACGGCAAGCTCAAAATCATCGGATCAGGTGATATCGAGCTTAACTCGAATTTTGTTATTAAAAATGTATTACTTGTAGAGAATTTTGAATATAACCTGCTTAGCGTAAGCCAATTGTGTGACAATAACTATAAGGTCGTATTTTTAGAAAATGAATGTGTAATTAAAACAAATGAAACAGCTAAAACAATACTCAAAGGAACTAGGACAAATAACATTTATACAATGAACTTAATCAAATCCTCAGCCAAATGTCTTATGACACAGGAAGAGGAATCATGGTTGTGGCACCGACGACTCGGTCACTCGCACCCAAGACTCGTCCACAAGATGAGTCAGAGTGGCTTAGTCAGAGGTTTACCCAACCTCAACAACTTGGTTAATAAAATCTGTAATGCTTGTCAACAAGGAAAACAACCTAGGACACAACACAAGTTAACTAACCAAGAACGAACATCAAGTGTACTTGAGCTCCTGCATATGGATCTATTCGATTCACATGGAGCCAAGTCACTCAATAAAAGTCAATATTGCTTAGTCATAATTGACGACTACTCCAGGTTTACCTGGGTTAGGTTCATTAAACATAAAAATGATACCCTAGATCAATTAATCAATCTATTCAAATTAATCGAGAATCAAAAAGACCTTAAGGTTAAAAGACTTAGAAGCGATCATGGTGGTGAATTCGAAAATCAAAGGTTCACCGACTTCTGTAACCTAAACGGATACCACAATGAATTCTCTTGCCCTAGGACCCCTCAACAAAATGGCCTAGTGGAGCGGAAAAACCGAACTCTACAAGAAGCCGCTAGGACCATGTTAAACGAATATAACCTACCTGATAGGTTTTGGGCAGAAGCCGTTAGCACGGCTTGCTATGTCCAGAATAGGATCCTTATGGTAAAGAGGCACCTTAAGACCTCGTATGAGATTTATCACGATAAAATACCTAACATCAAGTACTTTAGGGTATTTGGGTGTAAGGTACATATTCTAAACACTAAGGATTACCTAGGAAATTTACATCCAAAACCACGAATATTTCTAGGATACTCATTACAAGCCGAGCTTATAGAGTATATAACCACGACACCCTTAGAGTCGAGGAGACTATCAATGTAGTATTTGATGAAGGACACGAACCTACAAAACCCCGACAACCCCAATTAGCGAGCCTACTCATACTAGACCTAACTCGACCACGAGATCGAGTCTAATCCACATCAACCAACTTCTCTTGTCGACCAAGTGACAAGTGATCCGAGTCAAACTAGTGTTCAACCAAGTCACCCCATTGATCAAGCATTAGGTGACACAAACCCAACCCAATCTAGGATTGGACTAACCACCCTATCGATCAAGTGATAGGAGATCCTAATCTAGGAGTTCGAACTAGAGCATCCTATAGGAACCTTAGTCAAATTTCCTTAATTTCAAAGATAGAACCCAAATCAATTGAACAAGCTCTTCTTGATCCCGATTGGATTATTGCAATGCAAGAAGAGCTAGCTCAATTTACTAGGAATGAAGTGTGGGAATTAGTACCACCACCTAAAGACAAAGCGACAATTGGAACAAGGTGGGTGTTTAGAAATAAGCTTGATGATAAAGGTGAAGTAGTTAGAAACAAGGCTAGGTTAGTCGCCAAAGGGTTGATCAAGTCGAAGGCTTAGATTACACGAAACCTATGCCCATGAGCTAGACTCGAATCCATTCGAATGTTGCTAGCTTATGCCGCACATCGAGGATTTAAGCTATTTCAAATGGATGTTAAGTCGGCATTCCTAAATGGATACATTAAAGAAGAAGTTTATGTTAGCCAACCCGGATTGAAAATCTAGATAAACCCGACCATGTTCTAAAACTTAAGAAAGCTCTCTATGGACTTAAACAAGCTCCTCGAGCTTGATGCGAGAGACTTTCAATCCATCTCAAGTTAAAAGGGTTTAACCAAGGCTTAGTTGACCCAACTCTCTTCGTAAAAACCTTAGGTAAAGAAATATTCATAGCTCAATTTACGTAGGCGATATAATTTTGGAACCTCTAACTCGGCCTTACTAAGCGAGTTCGTTTCACTCATGGAAAGTGAGTTTGAAATGAACTTAGTAGGCGAGTTAAGTTTCTTTAGGTCTACAAATTAAACAAACTAAGGATGGTATATACCTATATCAACAAAAATACACTAAGGAGTTAATTAAAAGATTTGGAATGCAAGGCGCTAAGATAATAAACACTGATGGCGATTAATGTTAACATAGGAGAAGACCTAGAAAGTAAGTCCATTGACTTAAAGTACTATAGAGCGCGATAGGAAGTCTCCTATACTTAGCTATGAGTCAACCCGACATCCTATTCGATAAGTATATGCGCCGGGTTTCAAACTGTGCTAAGGAGTCTCACCTAACCCTAGTTAAGCGTATCCTTAGATATCTTAAGGTACACTTAACGTTGGTATTTGGTACCCTAGATCTACGGAGTTCGAACTAATCGGCTACTCCGATTCGGATTATCGGGTAGTAAACTCGATAGAAAGAGCACGAGTGGTTGTTGTCAACTACTCGGCTCAAGTCTAGTGAGTTGGTGCAGTAGGAAGCAACATTGTGTTGCCTTATCTACCACCGAAGCCGAATACGTTGCGATGGGTGAGTGTGTAACTCAGCTTCTTTGGATGAAGCACACTCTCCGAGACTTTAGGTTGGACTTCACCAAAACTAAAATTTTTGTAGACAACATAAGTTCGATAAATCTAACTAATAACCCTATATGCCATTCAAGAACAAAGCATATAGAGGTAAAACACCATTTCATTCGAGAACATGTAGCCAACGGCTCCATACAACTCGAATATGTTGACTCGAAGTCTAACCTAGTAGACATATTTACTAAACCACTACCCGAAGCCGAATTTAGTCTCTTGAGACGAAAATTAGGCATGTGCGTAATAGAATAGGTTTTGCAAATTATATTACTACTATTTCTTACTTTTTCATGAAACTAGCATAGGTCATACCTTAGATATCATGCACCTATAGATTTAAGGAGCCAATACATCTCACAACACATAGGACTAATGTGTTTGTGTACTTAGCCACGTAGATGGGCGTGAGATGTTAGGACCTTACTCCTGGTTCCAGATGTAGAGCTAGTGCATCGCTATGAACCATGGAGTATAATCATACATACTAACCGACTCCGACCAGGACTGGTTGATCCTTCATATCAATCAAGCCAAATATGAGTCGAACATTTCATAGATGAGCTTATTTTCAATATACTATTTTAATAAAAAATGTGGAACATGCTTGGACTTTAAATTTAGCAATTATTTTGATTTCACACCCCTTACTCTTTTCGATATACGGCAAAGGGGAGAAAAGGCCAAAGTTAAGGGGTCAAATTTTTTCAAATTTTTGATAACTTAACTCTTACTTCATGTTTAAACCAAAAGTTAACTTTAGGTTTTGAGAACTTATTTAACTTTTGACAAAGGCCAAGTTAAGAGAATTCTTAACTTATTTATGTCGTTAGTGTTTTACTTAAGGGGAGAAAGGGCTTAACTAAAGCGTTTTACTAAAGCTAATTTTAAAGCGTTTTACTAAAGCTAATTTTAAGTAATGTTAATTACTTAAAGGAACCCTCAAGGGGAGGATTAAGGTCTTTCTTCAAAGACTCACCCTCAGTCCAAGGGGAGGTTTCCTCAAGAGTACTTGAAGAAAATCCTTACTACTCCAACTTAATCTTCATTTTTTTCTCTCATGCACATTATTATTCTTCATGCTTGCTTAACTTTGTATGTGGGTTTGCCATAAATCAAAGGGAAGATTGTTAGTGCAGTGGGCACCTAAGTCGAACCTATGTTTTGATTATAGCAAGCGATACAAAGTTAAGCTTATATTGTTATCTCACGAGCTAAATCAAGTGTGCGAAAAGTCTCAATGGAGTGAAGGCTAGCGACACCGGAGGAAGCCGCGGTGGTCAGGCGACACTCGAGTTACGCCGGAGGGAGCCAAGGAATCGAGTGGAAGGCGGAAGCAAAAGCGACAAGTAAGTATCGAGGTAAGCTCGTGTGTGCAAGCGTAAGTGAGGTCGTGTCCTTTACGGGGGCGTCCTTGGCGATGATCCAACCCAAGACTTCCCATGGAAGGTCTATGTTGAGATCGGACGGCAAGTGGCCGTCGAATTCACTTGTATTTTGAGCTAAACTCCTTTTTAGTCAAAAATCGTGGCTGCGATTCAGCCAGTTCAGCTAAGCGGTAGTTCAACCGGCGATTCAGCCGGCGGCAGTTCAGCGGCGATTCAACCGGTGGTCAAAAATCAGCCTCGAGGAGTCAAGCTTTATCACCATTTTTCAAGGAGTTTTGTGCCCATTTGTGATTGGTTGAAGACCCATTCGTTGAGGGGCTTAAAGGCTATAAAGGAGGGCCAAACCTAGGGTTTTCATCAATTCAAAAGCTTCCAAGTGCTTCCGATCGCTCCGACTCTCGACATCCCTACGACGAGCGGCTGAGGCGACGACTAAAGCTTCAACCTCCAATCCTTGAAGTCGTCGGTATAATCTTTAATTTTGTATAAGTTGTCTTTATTTTCAAGCTTTAAATCATATCAAGGAGAGGGGGAGTGTCCCTCTACCTTGAATCTTTATTGAGTTTTTGTATTCGCTTAACTCCTATCTCTATCGAGAAGGAGTTCGTTTAATATTTGCCCTCCGTGCGTGGTCAAGGACCATTAGGGCCTTGGAGTAGTAGCCGTAGGCTACGAACCAAGTAAAAACCCCTCGTGTTTTTATTTATTTATTGCTATCTTTCCGCTGCGTTTACTCGTGCCAATTCGAACGATTACGAAAAGTTTTTTTTTTCTTAGCGCTATTCACCCCCCCCCCCTCTAGCGCTCAAATCGATCCAACAAATAGGAGAATGCCTAAGCGCCAAGGAGATGTGGGAGAAGCTAATTGAGCTTCATGAAGGCACATCCGAGGCGAAGCTAGCAAGGAGAGATCTCCTCCGCTCCCAACTATCCAACATTAAATTAGAAAAAGGAGAAAAGGTAACTTCTTTGCATTCTAGATTCAAAGAAATTTTAAATGGACTAACAAGTGTAGGAGAAAGGCTCTCCAATCGCGATATGATAATGAAGGCCATAGATGCTTTCCCCCGATCATCCAAGTGGAGTTCAATGGTGGACTCATTTTACATTTCAAAGAATCTAGAGGTAAGTACTCTAGATGAATTTTTCTCCACTATGGAATTACATGAATCTAGGCTTGAAGGAATACAAGAAGAGCCAAAAATACAACCTTCAAGGGGAGTAGTATTGTTAGCAAATAAGGGGAAGAAGAAGATAGAGATCTCCTCATCCGATGATGATGAAGCGTCTTCCTCCTCCATGGATAGCACGGAAGAAGCCTACATGGTAAGGAAGGTAAGGCGTGCATTTAAGAATTTTAGATTTGATAAATCTCATTATAGGAATAGAATACCAAGGGGGAAGGTCATATGCTACAATTGCCAAGGAGAGGGGCACATAAGGGATAATTGTCCCCTCCTAAACAAGAGCAAGGAAGAGAAGAAAAAGAAAGAAGAAAAGAAGAAGAAAAAGGGGAGCAAGAAAAATAAGGAAGAGGAGAAGAAGACAAAAGAAAAGGGGAAGACCAAAGCTCTAAAGGCAAGGACTTGGGATGACCCATCCTCATCCTCCTTATCATCATCGGATGAGAAGAATGCCTTTGTCACCAATTTGTCCTTGATGGCCTTTGATGACTTGGATTGCTCTTCCTCCAAAAATGAAGGATCAAGCTCAAGAGGAGAGAGCTGAAGTGAAGGGGGAGCTTCTACATCCTCCTCATCCGAAGAAGAAGAAGAGGATATGGAAACTATGGTAACGAATGCCTCTCCTAAGAAAATAGTTTCCATAATTTCTGGTTTAACTAAGGACTTATTTGGAATGAAAAAGAAAAATAAAAGCATGCTTAATCAAATTAAGGCATTGGAAAATAAGCTAGAAAATGCATGCTTAAATGATAATATTTCTTCTAGCTTAAATGATGCATGCTCACATGATCTTTATGTGCCATTAGATGTTAGTGATGCATGTATAAATGAAAATAGGGCCTTAAGGGAAAAGGTAGATTATTTAACAAAAGCCCTAGAAAAATTCACAATTGGCTCCAACACATTGAACATGATCTTAGGGAGCCAAAGAGCTAGCTTCAACAAAAAGGGCCTAGGTTATAAAGAAAAGAAAAATGAAAAGGCCTATAAATGCCTAATTGCTAGGGGTCAAGATAAAAAGAAAGTAATTGCTAGAAAATTGATCCCTAAGAAATTTTTAGTGAACCCAATAGGAAAGAACTTATTTTGGGTTCCAAAATCCATCCTTAAGGGTTAGAAAACCCCTAGGGTAGTCAACCATATGCAATTGACCTATATCATATTTTGGTTGACTTAGGACGGCGGGACAACATTTTTAGAATAGTGTTGGGTGATGATAATGTGCCCATAAATAGATAATAATGCATAAATCATGATGATTAATGTAATTGCTATGTGCAATCATGGTTTATAATTTTGATATTTGGCACATAATCATGTGAAATAGGTTTAAATCATGCTTTAGGTGATACCTTGTTTATTATCATGACATAATACCTAATGCATGAGAACAATTCAATGAATACATGTATTTCATGATCATAATGTAGAATTAATTGATATATGCCTTTATGATCATGAGGATTGTTAGGTTGATACTTAACCTTGATAGAATTGTATGAATATAATGGTTAACTATATACAAATACCCCCTAGGATGCATCTCACACTCACCATAGGATACTTTGATTGAAAACTTAGCATGGGTGAGATGTTAGGATGATACAAATGTCCACTAATGCCTATGGCATTTAGATGGTCATTTAAGTTATCAAAATAGCAATAATAGACCAATCATGGGGAAGACTTATGTTTAATTCATAGACATATTGCCCAAAGATCATGGTTGGATATTTCATATGTTTTCAAAACAATTTCTTACCCTAAAATCTATGTATTCATGTTTTGAAACAATTGGATGCAAAACTAGGTGTTAAAATGGATACTAACATGATCAAAAACCTAGTGGTTTTTAAAGCCTTTGGATTTTTGACAAATCTCGGAAAATATAATGATTTTTCATGAAAACCTATTTTTCACTGATAGATATACTTACAAAAAATATGTTTCCCAAATTTCATGATTTTTTGAATTTTTTGGAATTTTTAATGCATTTCTGAAATTACCGAAAATCGTAATTTGAATCCATTGTGTCGATCCATTGCCATATCTTGATAGTGATCATGCTCACCTCAAAAACAGCCCAATATTTTCTGATTTCATATTTTAATCATGTTTTTTGGTATTTTCCTTGCAATGATAAGGTTTTGATGTGTGTGGCAAAGGGTTTAAGTTAGGATAATATTGTTGTTTGATATGTGCGTTGGAGTCTTGCAGGACTTAGTAATTCGCACATGGAGCCTTGGCGGGTTCACCCTCACAACCTCGGTCCTTGAGTCGGTGAAGGATGACTTTGCGGAAGCCGTGCGCTTGGAGCATCCGAGGGAACGCCGGACGAGATGACTTGAAGTGAAGCCAAGGAAGCAGACTTCGGAGGCAAGAGATGCGAAGGAGCATTGCAAAGTCGTGCGCCTAATGCTGCCGAGGGACGTGGCCGCGAACGAAGAGAGCTTCGGCAAGGGACTTCGAGTGAGATGAGAGAATGAGTGAAATGTAAGTAGCTCATTAGGTGAACTTGGCCAAATGGTTGAGTGTTGGAGACTTGACCGCAAGGGTTAAGGTTTACCCGACCGCCGAAAGCTCAAACTTATGTTAAGTGGCACCGATCATTGCCAAGTCATAGCGGTCAGTCGAGTGGAGTTGTATCAAGTGATGGTTTATGCCAGCGATCTTTGCCATGGAATGGCGATCATTGCCGAAGGATATCACAGACGCAGAACGCTTCGTAGGTGGCGATCGACTACGGAGGTAGCAGTCAACTGGTGAGGTCCATCAGTCGACTGCCAAGAGTTTCATTGGACTACAACGGTCGGGATCCGATGTGTTCGAAGGCCGTTGTAGTAGTGATCATTGCCGCGGCGGCGATCGAGTGGCAACAGCGGGAAGAAATCAGCCCTCTCTATAAAAAGAGAGGGTGTGAGCCTTTGAGAGGCTAATGCTTATGCTCTAAGTGATCTTCCTAGTGCCCCACAAGCTCTAAACTCTTCTTACTTGATTTTACTCCATTCTTATTGTAAGAAGAGTGATCTTGATTGTAAAGGTTACCTCCACCTAGCTTGGTGCAAAGGAGAGACCAATAGTGATTGGCTTTGGAGGAGTGATTCACCTTGGACGAATCGGACCGTGGATTAGCGGCGTAGCCGTAAACCACGTTACATCTTCTTTGTTAGTGTTTGTATTTTCATTTATTGCTTTGTCTTTATTGTTTATGCTTCCGCTTGCACTAACGATTGTGTAGACGAGCAAACGAACGAGAGAATTCCGACATCCATCGGAAGAGGGCTATTCACCCCCCTCTAGCCGGCCGTTCGATCCCCTACAATATCTCTCGTGCCTTGCTTGTCCTTGATATAGTTGACGAAGATGTTCAACCATATCATAAGCATTCATGAACTCGTGTTGCTTCTGAAGCTTAGAGTTCATGGTATCGAGCATGAGGCATGAAACATCTAATGCATTATCTTGATGCTTCTTGTAAGCATCTTTATCAGCTCGCGAGGCAGTGGCAGGAGGTGCCTCTGGAATGGGCTACTCTAGGACGTACAGTTTTCTTTCTTGGGTGAGAACGATTCTCAGATTCTTGTACCAGTCCAAGAAATTAGCTCCATTGAGCTTGTCCTTCTCAAGGACAGAACACAGGGAAAGAGTGTTCGTGTTTGTCGGCATGGTAATCTACAACATACACAATGCAAAAAATTAATATCATATTCCATTTATCATTTAATTAGGCCTTTAATCAAATGATGCTCCCATTGAATTATAGGACTTTTGTAGAATCGAGTCATGGATGTGGTCAAACCACATTACTAGATTCATACAAATTTAGCTATAATTCTCACGGGACAAGATCCACATCATACTACGCATTGAGTTAGCTTTGGTTAAATCTCCCAAGACTTAGTATGATCGATAGGTAACAAATTACCAATTACATATCTATGCAACTCTTGTTTATAGGATCAAGATCCACATTTACTAAAGACCTTGAGTTAGCTTTGGCTAAATCGCCCAAGATTTAGTGTAAATGTAACCTTATCCTACCTTTCCAATGGTTGGAATATGCCTATAATTTTACTCAATCCAATTGAGTTAACTAGTTTAACTCAATCTAATTGAGCTTATTCTCACCCAAGCTGTGATAGGCAAGACCAAGATTGTCCCTCCTCCGCACCCTACCAAGATAATATGCGTTGCTCTGCTTTGGCAGATTCAACAACAACAAATGATCGAGGTAGTGATGAGTATCAAAACTTGCTAGGCATTTTTGAGTTGATTCGATTAAGATCTAATCTAATCGTGAATGTGTATCATATACACATCAAGGCCTTTATTATCCTACACTAGCATGCATCACATACATACAAACAATATACTAGCATGCATCATATACATACAAGCAAAATTTACTAGCATGCATCACATGCATACAAGCAAAACAAATATGTATATATATATATATATATATATATATATCAACATATATATATCAACGTAGGGTTAGCGGCTTCTCCAAGAGCCTCCTTTGACCGACATGTGTCATCGGTTCCCTCCTCATAACTCCGTCTACAAGTGGACCTTCCACCGCTCCATTTTGTATATTACAAATATGAAACTCGAGTTACATTCGAGTCTAAAACTATTTACAACTAGAATTTTAAAAGAAGAGGCACGATGCACAGGTCGCATACCCTATACAATATGCACAATCACAAAAACGGCGTGCAAGCCGTATTATGAATTACAACACATTTATCATCCAATCGTATTGGGGTTCTTGGCTCATGACCATCACAGAATTATACATAATTCTAAATTATGTATTTTACAGAAATTTCTAAATTTTTTTCTATTTTTTTCAATTTTATGAGTCACCTCTCCGTAACAGTCCCACTAAGCAGTTTCTTGGCGTGATCGCGGGACAATGCCCCTTTCGGGGATAGGGGCAGCGCCCCTACTCACAAAATGAACTTTATGAGTGTCCCATCTTGATCTTACAGCGACTTAAGTCACTGTCCCAAAAACCTAAAGCGAGAACTTGCCGTTTTGGAGAGTTTTTCTTGGTGGTTGAAGCCTACAGTGTCCCAACACTTGTTGCTTCGACTCTTCGAGAAAAAATACCCAAAAATATATATAAAAAGGAAATTTACAGAAACTCACAGATCTGTAATTTTTATATATAATACAAAAACTACAAAATTAAAACACATACATGCTTCACACGTGACTCTGATAGTCCAACACTTCAACCATTCTGAAGGACTCTTTTGCCACACCTCGTGTTGCATCCTATACTACATATTGTGTTGGTATAAAGTAGTCGTTAATTCTTTTTATTTCTCTTGTAAATTTAATTTAAAGAGAGAGTAGGTTGTTATTCTTCTCTACATTTGTAAAAAGCTAACTCCCTCCGAAGTCGAGAGTTCTCGAATCAGAGGGTATTATACAGATTGCCCATCGAGGTAGCTCTTGGTAGAGCTACGGGCCTTGGAGTAGCAACCTAGTCCGGGTTGTGAACCAAGTAAATCACTAGTGTCTTTGACTATATTTAATTTCCGCTGCGTACTCATATTAAAATTATTAGAAAATTATTAAACACCTAGATTCACCCCCCTTTCTTGGATTACTCGATCCTACACACATTTCGTGTAGAGAAAAGGCTGAAAAAAGGTCAGGTAGATCCTACACTATTTCTGAGAAGAGATGGTGAAAATATTTTTGGGGCCTAGGTTTATGTCGATCACATAAACCTGTGGCTCAAATAATAAGGACTCTCTGAATGAGTTCATAGGACACATGGAGAGTGAGTTTGAGATGAGTCTTGTGGGAGAACTCACATTCTTCCTCGGACATGACATCAAACAAACAAAGGAAGGTATATTCATCCATCAGTCTAGGTATTCCATGAATCTACTGAAGAAATTCAATAAACATATTTCAAATGAGATATCCACTCCTATGACACAAAGCACAAATCTAGGAAATGAGATGGAGGTGTTGGAAGATCGGTGGCCAGCTAGAGGGGGGGGTGAATAGCCTTTCTCGTGCACGGTGGAGATCGTTCGTTGATTACTCGTCTACAAACTCGTTAGCGCAGTGGAAAACAAATGCTAACAAAAGATTAAGCTAAATACAAGAAGTAAAAAAGAAGAGCAATCGCTAACACAATTATGTAACGTGGTTCATGGCCTTGCCGCTAATCCACGACCCGATTTGTATGACGAATCACTCCCTTCAAATCCACTAGTCTCTCATTTGCACAAAGCTAGGTGGAGGTAACCTTTCTTACAAGAAATCACTCCTCTTACAATATTATTGAAATAAACTCAAGGAAAAGGAGGAAATTCATGTTAGGCACTTGGGAGATATTTAGAGTAGAAGCATTAACCATCCCAAGTCACCCAAGGCCCCTTCTTATAGAGAAGAAGCCATTCTTCCCATTGGGCACCGAGCAGTCGACTACTGCTAGAGTCGTTGCCTCGCAATGTCTTCATCCACGTTAGATTCCAACCAACGACTCCCACATCAGTCGACTGATCTTCCCATCGATTGGTGATGGAGCTACTGATGGAGTGCCCAGCGGCGATTAACTCTCCAACGTTACGTGCTCGAAACTCTCGACATCGATCATTGCCAATACTTAGCGGCGATCGGGGTGGAAGAATCGATCGCCATTCCTTGGCGATTGGTATTCGACGAAAACCAGACTCGAATACCAGCCAAGTCTTCAGTCGATTTGGAGCAGTCAATTGCCATATCATGGCAGTCGACTGATGTCGGGAAAACCCATTCGACACTTAGCTATTTGGCCAAGTTCACTTAAGAGCTACCTCGTCCCGGGTTACAATCGGTCATTCTCATCTCCCTTGGAGTCCCTCTCCTTGAAGTTCTCTTCGTCCGACCACGTCCCTCGGATGCGCCAAGTGCACGACTTCACAGCGCCATCCTTCACGTCTCGGTCTGAAGTCTACTTCCTTTGACTTCACTCCAATGCTCCTCGTTCGACGGTCCCTCGGATGCACCAAGCGCATAGCTTCTGCAATGCATCTTTCACCGACTCAAGGACTGAGTCATGAGAAGGTGAATCTTGCCAATGCTATCGTCAAGCCATCCATGTGCGAATTACTAAGTCCTGCATGACTTCAACGCACATATCAAATCCATAACAACATAACTTAAACCCTTTGCCACACACATCAAAACCACATCACATGGGTTGATTGCCCTAACAATCTCCCCCTTTTTGATGTGTGGCAATCTGTTTAAGTTAGGTAAAACAATTACAAAAATACATAAGGCAATAAAGCATGTAAGTAAACATGAGTATCACAACTCCCCCTTAAACATGCAACTCCCCCATAAGACATTCTAATTCTCCCCCTAGCATGATTAACTTAAACTCATCATTTCTCCCCCTTTGACACCATCAAAAATATTGTACAAATGTTATACAAGCATGGCATCAAGTCTAAGTAAGAAAAATTACCCAAACCCAACTTTAAAACCTGATAAAATAAGTTACTATGCTCGTGCATAGTACATCAGTCGACTGAATCAAAGCATCAGTCGACTGACACCAAATTTTCAGAAATTCTAATTTTTCGAACAAAATTTAGAAATGCACAAGAAATTATAAAAATTTCAAAAAATCATAAAAATTGAGGAACACATTTCTTATAAGTCCCTTTAACAGTGAAAAATAGGTTTTTATGAAAATTCATTTAATTTCCAAACATTTGGCAAAAACACAAAGATGTTGAAAATCACTAAATTTTGTATCAATTTGGATGCCTAGTTTTGCCTTGAATTTTTTTAAATCATGAACATGGAGATTGTCAAACATAAAGTGGTTTTAAAACATTTAACATATCCAACTATGACCTATGGGAAATATGTCTATTGATTAAACATTTGCTTTCCCCATAGTTGGACTATGATGGCTCTATTGATACACTAAATGACCCATCTAAATGCCATAAGCATTAGTAGACCATTTGTATCATCCTATCATCTCACCCATTGCTATGTTCTCAATCAAGTTAGCCTTATAGTGAGTGTGAGATGTGACTAAGGTATTTATACTTAACCATAATTTTCATGCAATTCTATCAAGGTTAAGTATCATCCTAAAAACGCAATCATGAATATGCATAAAAAATTATCAATCATGATCATAAATCATCAATTATTGCATATCATGATTATAAATCACTAATTAAATATCATGATCATAAAACAATGATTATACATAATTTCATGTTAAGATCACATTATCATCACCTAACACTATAAATCAAAAAGTTTTCACCCACATCCTTACAAGTCAAACATTTTACATGATATAAAATAAGTCCACCTATGGTTGACTATCCTAGGGTTTTCCTAACCCTTAAGGATGGACTTGGGAATCCAATATAAGTTCTTTCCTATAGGGTTCACCAAAAACTCCTTAGGCATCCATTTCCTAGCTACCAGTGTATTTTTACCTTGACCCCTAGCAATTAGGCAATGGTAGGCCTTTTCATTTTTGTTTCCCTTATAGCCTAATGCATTCTTATTGAAACTAGCCCTTTGGCTCCCAATTATCATATTTAGTGTGTTGGAGCCAATGGTAAATTTTTATAAGGCCTTAGTTAAATGATCTACCTTTTCCCTTAAGGCCTTGTTTTCTTCAACACATGCATCATTAACATTAAAAGGAATATAATCATCATGTGAGCATCAATTATCAAAACTAGAAGAAGAAGAATTATCATTAACATTTAAACAAGCTTTTTCTAGCTGTTCTTCTAGGGCCTTAATTTCATTTTGCATGCTTTTGTTTTTCTTTTTTTCCCTAAATAAATCCCAAGTAAGGCTAGAAATCATAGAAACAATCTTTTTAGGAGAAAGATTTGTTACCATAGTTTCCATATCTTCTTCCTCCGATTCCGATGAGGATGAAGATGAAGCTCCCCCTTCACTTGAGCTCTCCTCACTTGTGCTTCTTTCTTCTTGCTCGGAGGATGAGGTGGAGTCCAAGTCTTCTATTGCCATTAGGGCAAGGCTTGTGAATGTTTCTTCTTCTTCCAATGAGGATTATGGATCATACCATGTGGCCTTGTGTGCCTTAGCCTTCCCTTTTTCTTTAGTTTTCTTCTCTTCTTCCTTTTTCTTCCTCCCCTTCTTCTTCTCTTCTTTCTTTCTCTTTTCCTCCTTGCTTTTGTTCGAGAGGAGACAATCATCCCTTATGTGTCCCTCTCCTTGGCAATTGTAACAAATGATCTTCCTCCTTGGCCTTCTTCCCCTATCATGAGATTTATTAAATTTAAAATTCTTAAGTCTACATCTCACCTTTCTTAACATGTAGGCCTCCTCATTGCTATCCATTGATGAGGAAGAGGATGATTCATCGAATGAAGACGGTGCAATCTCCTTCTTCTTCTTCTTTCATGTTGGGATGTATACTGAAAAGTCTATCTTTTGTATGAACATCTTTATTTTGAAATAAGAATCACATGATCATTGTTTGCATATTTATGGTTATGCATATTGTCTAATACTTTACATTGTAGATAACATGGTGTGTAGTGTCACATGGTATATCATATTATCAGCTCCTTGTAGAGTATATGTAAAGGTTTACAACCGAGATGGCTTTGGACAAACCAATGGTATGGTTGTAGTGTGATTTGGTATTGGTTTGTCTTACAATAGAATCACACTAGTACACTTTGTGTTTATTGAGCAGGACCGACTTAGAGGTGATTCGATTCATTGCTGATTACATAATCGAATTGGACCTCAGATATTATATTGTACATGCTCTTAATCTCATATAATAACGGGCACATATACTTAATATTCATTTCTTTGATTTACCAATGGGCGAGATTTATAGAGTAAATCGATAGACTCGGTAAGTTGAGAAATGATATTACTTATATGGTGTGCCGTTGATTATAGGAGGAAACCGTGTCCTATATATTAGGATGATGATTTCCCCTTGAGGAGCTCATAAGGTTGATCATGTAAACCCTGCAGGTGGACTTGGTCCGGCATGATGATAAGGTTGAGTGGTACTACTCATGGAGTTAGATGTTGATTAATTAATTATCAGTAAATTAATTAATCGACGGACATTCAAGATCTTAAACATAAGAAGATAAATGTACAAATATAGATGGAGCCCATATTAACTTATGGGGGTTGGTGAGGTAGATCAATGATAATCCTCTAGTGGAATGGATTATCATTAATGGATCAGACGTTATGTGGGCTTGATCCATTGGGTGGCCAAGATCCAACTCCTCCTCATGGTCCCTAATGTAGCCTATTAAAACCTCATGGAGCCTAGATCCGATGATGGAAAATAAAACTCTAGATCCGACGGTAGAGATTAAATCTCTAGATCCGACAGTTGAGATTAAATCCGTAGAATCGATGGTGGAGATTAAAATAAAGCTTAAGCCTAACTCTATTAAAGGAGGCTTAAGGTGGGTGGAAAAAATAATTGGAGGCAAGGAGGGATTAGGGTTTGGGCGGTAATTGGCTTGGAGGCTTGGGCGGCCACAAATTTGAAATTTTTTTCCTTCTTCTTCCTTAGGTGGCCGGCGCCCATCCTCTCCTCTCCTATCCTTGGCTAGCATCCAAAGCTCTTCTTTCTCTTCTCTTTGGCCGGTGGAAACAAGGGTTAGGGTGATTCCTTGGAGCTCTTGGTCGGCGCCCACCTTCCCCTCTCTTTGGGCCGGCGGCAAGCTTCAAGTTGGGAGCTTGTTGGTTGGTCCTAGATAGTGGAGAGTTTTGATTATATACTTCCTCTTGTTCGGAGCGAGCAAGGAAAGGAAGATCATGATCTAGGAGGCTTCGACTTTTGGAAGATCGTCGCCCACACGATGTTCAAAAAGAGGAAGGATATAAAATAGAAGATCGAGAGGTATAAATTTTGCTTGTTTATATTCTTTTGTATTATTACTATAATTGTTTTTCAATTATATACTTGTTGTATATTTTTTTGTGTGTCTAAATTAACTTGGACCCCGAATACAAACACAAAAGTTGCCGATCCGTACATCGTCTATTCCACGACTAATCGTAGAATAGAGGTTGGTTGCTTGAACAAAAAGTTTGTTCAAGTGACTACTCTAATCGAATAGCACGATGATGAAACGGTAGCTTGGGTAATCCCTCCTTGTCAAGGATAAATTTTTTTATCCAGGGACGTAGAAGGGATCTCCATGAACAATCGACCGAGTTGAAATGGGAAGCGAAGTCCCCCACCTTCAAGTTGTATCAGAGCTTCGGTTCCGTAAAACCTTCAAGTGGTATCAGAGCCATGGTTTTCGGTTTTGTCTGTTTTGGATTCGGTTACTTTTATGCACTTTTCATAATTATATGTGCCGAAAAATAGTAGGATGTGCATAGGTTAACTTTTTGGTTGTAGGCATAGGGTTCAACTATTATGGCCATATGTGTGTATATGATTGTATGTGTGTATTTGTATATTTTGTTGAATCCTCGAGGTTGACGAGGCTAGTATTTAATTTTTGTAATTAGATATGACATTGTTTAGCCACTCTTTTTCTTTTAGTTTACTTTCGATCTAGATTTCATGTACACTCCTAAATGGAGTATAGGATCGATTGATGTAAATTAAAATAGTTTTTCTCGGCTCGGATCTCCGAATGGCTTGTACATGACATAGGGAGGAGCGGACGAGATGGTGATATGACAGGAGGCATATTGGAGACAAACGCCATAATAGTTGGAAAATATTTCTTTTTCATATTTATTGCTTATTGTTTGATATGCATGTCGTAGGCTAGAAAATTACTCAATTTTAAATTACTAAGTGGGAGTGGGATATTTTATAAATTCCGACGGCCTCCATTACGATTTGACAAGTGATGCAAACAAACTTGCGCGTTGGCTCTTAGTGTCTTCCTCCACATTGGATGAGTTTGTTTGTGGATCACATGGTCGAATATGGCTATAGGAAATTTTTAAGGAGCGTGTGTACTTCCCCAACGGAAGGCACATTACCCGAGATAATTACATTGGTACAAAGTAATGGTAAACACTTAGATGCAAATAGGAGTATCCTCCCCATCGGAGTCACTGCTATATTGATACACTTAATGACCTCTAAATGCCATAAGCATTAGTGGACCATTTGTATCATCCTATCATCTCACCCATTGCTATGTTCTCAATCAAGTTAGCCTTATAGTGAGTGTGAGATGTGACTAAGGTATTTATACTTAACCATAATTTTCATGCAATTCTATCAAGGTTAAGTATCATCCTAAAAACGCAATCATGAATATGCATAAAAAATTATCAATCATGATCATAAATCATCAATTATTGCATATCATGATTATAAATCACTAATTAAATAACATGATCATAAAACAAAAATTATACATAATTTCATGTTATGATCACATTATCATCACCTAACACTATAAATAAAAAAGTTTTCACCCACATCCTTACAAGTCAACCATTTTACATGATATAAAATAAGTCCACTTATGGTTGACTATCCTAGGGTTTTCCTAACCCTTAAGGATGGACTTGGGAATCCAATATAAGTTCTTTCCTATAGGGTTCACCAAAAACTCCTTAGGCATCCATTTCCTAGCTACCAGTGTATTTTTACCTTGACCCCTAGCAATTAGGCAATGGTCGGCCTTTTCATTTTTGTTTCCCTTATAGCCTAATGCATTCTTATTGAAACTAGCCCTTTGGCTCCCAATTATCATATTTAGTGTGTTGGAGCCAATGGTAAATTTTTATAAGGCCTTAGTTAAATGATCTACCTTTTCCCTTAAGGCCTTGTTTTCTTCAACACATGCATCATTAACATTAAAAGGAATATAATCATCATGTGAGCATCAATTATCAAAACTAGAAGAAGAAGAATTATCATTAACATTTAAACAAGCTTTTTCTAGCTTTTCTTCTAGGGCCTTAATTTCATTTTGCATGCTTTTGTTTTTCTTTTTTTCCCTAAATAAATCCCAAGTAAGGCTAGAAATCATAGAAACAATCTTTTTAGGGGAAAGATTTGTTACCATAGTTTCTATATCTTCTTCCTCCGATTCCGATGAGGATGAAGATGCAGCTCCCCCTTCACTTGAGCTCTCCTCACTTGTGCTTCTTTCTTCTTGCTCGGAGGATGAGGTGGAGTCCAAGTCTTCTATTGCCATTAGGGCAAGGCTTGTGAAGGTTTCTTCTTCTTCCAATGAGGATTATGGATCATCCCATGTGGCCTTGTGTGCCTTAGCCTTCCCTTTTTCTTTAGTTTTCTTCTCTTCTTCCTTTTTCTTCCTACCCTTCTTCTTCTCTTCTTTCTTTCTCTTTTCCTCCTTTCTTTTGTTCGAGAGGGGACAATCATCCCATATGTGTCCCTCTCCTTGGCAATTGTAACAAATGATCTTCCTCCTTGGCCTTCTTCCCCTATCTTGAGATTTATTAAATTTAAAATTCTTAAGTGTACATCTCACCTTTCTTAACATGTAGGCCTCCTCATTGCTATCCATTGATGAGGAAGAGGATGATTTATCGAATGAAGATTGTGCAATCTCCTTCTTCTTCTTCTTTCATGTTGGGATGTATTCTGAAAAGTCTATCTTTTGTATGAACATCTTTATTTTGAAATAAGAATCACATGATCATTGTTTGCATATTTATGGTTATACATATTGTCTAATACATTACATTGTAGATAACATGGTGTGTAGTGTCACATGGTAGATCATGTTATCAGTGGCTTGTAGAGTATAAGTAAAGGCTCACAACCGAGATGGCTTTCGAACAATCATTGGTATGGTTGTAGTGCGATTTGGTATTGGTTTGTCTTACAATAGAATCACACTAGTACACTTTGTGTATATTGAGCAGGACCGACTTAGAGGTGATTCGATTCATTGTTGACTACATAATCGAATTGGACCTCAGATATTATATTGTACATGCTCTTAATCCAGATATAATAACAGACATATCTACTTAGTATTCATTTATTTGATTTACAAATGGGTGATATTTATAGAGTAAATCGATAGACTCGGTAAGTTGGGAAATGATATTACTTATATGATGTGTCGTTGATTATAGGAGAAAACCATGCCCTATATATTAGGATGATGATTTCCCCTTGAGGAGCTCATAAGGTTGATCATGTAAACCCTGCAGGTGGACTTGGTCCGACATGATGATAAGGTTGAGTCGTACTACTCATGGAGTTAGATGTTGATTAATTAATTATGAGTAAATTAATTAATCGACGGACATTCGAGATCTTAAACATGGGGAGATAAATGTACAAATAATATATGGAGCCCATATTAACTTATGGGGGTTGGTGAGGTAGATCAATGATAATCTTCTAGTGGAATGGATTATCATTAATGGATTGGACGTTATGTGGGCATGATCAATTAGGTGGCCAAGATCCATCTCCTCCTCATGGTCCCTATTGTAGCCTATTAAAACCTCATGGAGCCTAGATCCGATGATGGAAAATAAAACTCTAGATCCGATGGTAGAGATTAAATCTCTAGATCCGATGGTTGAGATTAAATCTCTAGATCTGACGGTTGAGATTAAATCCCTAGAACCGACGGTGGAGATTAAAACAAGGATTAAGCCTAACTCTATAAAAGGAGGCTTAAGGTGGGTGGAAAAAAATTGGAGGCAAGGAGGGATTAGGGTTTGGGTGGTAAGTGGCTTGGAGGCTTGGGCAGCCACAAATTTGGAAATTTTTTCCTCTTCTTCCTTAGTTTGCCGACGCCCATCCTCTCCTCTCCTATCCTTTGCCAGCATATAAAGCTCTTCTTTCTCTTCTCCTTGGCCGGTGGAAACAAGGGTTAGGGTGATTCCTTGGAGCTCTTGGCTGGCGCCCACCTTCCCCTCTCTTTGGGCCGGCGGCAAGCTTCAAGTTGGGAGCTTGTTGGTTGGTCCTAGATAGAGGAGAGTTTTGATTATATACTTCCTCTTGTTCGGAGTGAGCAAGGAAAGGAAGATCGTGATCTAAGAGGCTTCAACTTTTGGAAGATCGTCGCCCACACGACGTCCAAAAGGAGGAAGGGCATACAATAGAAGATTAAAGGTATAAATTTTTCTTGTTTATATTCTTTTGTATTATATCTATAATTGTTTTTCAATTATATGCATGTTGTATGTTTTGTTTTGTGGCTAAATTAACTTGGACCCTGAATACAAACACAAAAGTCGGTAATCCGTACATCGTCTATTCCGCGGCTAATCGTAGAATAGAGGTTGGTTGCTTGAACAACAAGTTTGTTCAAGTGACTACTATAATCGAATAGCATGACGATGAAACGGTAGCTTGGGTAATCCTTCCTTGTCAAGGATAAATTTTTTTATCCGGGGACGTAGAAGGGATTGCCATGAACAAGCGACCGAGTTAAAATGGGAAGCGAAGTCCCCCACCTTCAAGTGGTATCAGAGCTTCGGTTCCGTAAAACCTTCAAGTGGTATCAGAGCCACGATTTTTGATTTTGTGTTTAGGATTCAGTTACTTTTATTCACTTTTCATATATTATATGTGTCGGATAATAGTAGGATGTGCATAGGTTAACTTTTTGGTTGCAGGCATAGGATCCAACTATTATGGCCATATGTGTGTATATGATTGTATGTGTGTATTTGTATATTTTGTTGAATCCTCGTGGTTGACGAGGCTAGTATTTAATTTTTGTAATTAGATACGACATTGTTTAGCCACTCTTTTTATTTTAGTTTACTTTCGATCTAGATTTCATGTACACTCCTTCATGGAGTATAGGATCAATGGATGTAAATTAAAATAGTTTTTCTCGGCTCGGATCTCCGAATGGCTTGTAGATGGCGTAGGGAGGAGCAGACGAGACGGTGATACGACAGGAGGCATATTGGAGACAAACGCCATAATAGTTGGAAAATATTTCTTTTTCATATTTATTGCTTATTGTTTGATATGCATGTCGTAGGCTAGAAAATTCCTCAATTTTAAATTACTAAGTGGGAGTGGGAGATTTTATAAATTCCCACGGCCTCCATTACGATTTGACAAGTGATGCAAACAAACTTGCACGTTGGCTCTGAGTGTCTTCCTCCACATCGCATGAGTTTATTTGCGGATCACAAGGTCGAATATGGTTATACGAAATTTTTAAGGAGCGTGTGTACTTTCCCATCGGAAGGCACATAACCCGAGATAATTACGTTGGTACCAAGTAATGGTAAACACTTAGATGCAAATAGGAGTATCCTCCCCATCGGAGTCACTGCTCTTATTTGTTGGGCCGAAGAGGGACAAACTATTAATTTTCTTTGTCAAAAAGTTAGGTTGACAAAATAGTAAAATTAATGGGTAAAATCTTCTCTTACAAATGTAGAATTCGTATATGTCCACACTATCGTGACATACGATATTCTCGGTGTTTTGAGGTGTTGGTTGATTTTAAAATTTTATTATTTGAGGAATCAATAATTTTTTAAAATCTAATGTTTTGATTTATGTGATTCTTAGGTTTTTTCAAAATGACTTTCAACCCGCTTGCTGTGATACTGAAAGAAAATAAACTTACTGGACCCAATTATGTTGATTAGAAGAGGAATCTTGACATTGTCTTGACTGTTGAGGAATACAAATATGTACTCCTCGAAGAGTGCCCTCCTAATCCCGGGATGATTCTGGGGAAAAGGAGAAGAAGAGTTATAAGAAGTGGTTCAAGGCCGATGAGATGGCGCGGTGTTACATTTTGGCATCTATGTCAAATGTACTGCAACATCAGCATCAAGCCATGCCCACCGATTATGACATGATGTTAAATATCAAAGAGCTTTTCGAACACCAGAATCGGGATGCTAGGCAGGAAGCCATGAGGAACTTGATGACGACCACCATGATCGAGGGAACACCCATGAGGGATCATGTTCTCAAGATGATGGCTCATTTGAATGAGCTAGAAGTCCTCGGAGCTAAGATCGATGGGGAAACCTAGGTCTTGAGCAGTTTCACCTGAACTACAACATGAAGAAGAGATTGTATTTGTTTGCGGAGCTTCTGATAGAACTCCAGGTGGCAGAGGGGCTATTTCGTCAGAGTGCTCAGGCATAGACCATGGTTGCCCAAAAGGTTTCTATTGGTGCAATCGGCCCAGGTCATGATTGACCAGGACTCGAGCTTGACTCGAGAGATGTTTTGATGTTCGACAAAAACATATGAAAATGTGATTGTCATGGGAAAGTCTAAGTCATGGGTACTTGGCATGGAAAGTCCAAGTGGGACACTTGGCATTTGGGAAAGTCCAAGTCTTGTGTACTTGGCACAAGGGAAGTCCAAGCATGGGTCTTGGCATGGAAAGTCCAACATGGGTTGGCAAGGGAAAGTCCAAGCTTGAGTCTTGGCATTTGAGAAGTCCAAGGGGCTTGATATTGACGGCGTAAAGTCCAAGGGTGAAATCTTGACAGCATAAGTCCAATGGTTGATGACGTAAAGTCCAAGCGGAGTCTTGGTGGTGTAAGTCCAATGTGCCTTGGCGGTATAGACACCGTTAGCATGACATAGCCGATGGAAGCACCTGAAGGCTAGCACGATGGATGAACAAGTCATGGATGACTTGGAGGGATCTGAGAGGCGTGAGGCTAATGGAGGTGGTTAGAAGGCTTAGGTCTAGGCTAAGGGCGGTCTAGCAAGTATGGGGGAACTATATTTGGGCTAAAACCTCATGTTTGAGGTGTGCCAGTTGACTGGTGCCATGTGACAGTCGATTGGCCTGAGTCAACTAGGGTTTGACTACGGGATTTGGCCTAGCAGTCGACTGCCAGAGGACGACAATCGATTGATTGATCGAGCAATCGACTGATATTGTGATCAGCCGACTGGTGCTCGAGAAATCGGGCACAAAATGGAGTCTCACTCGACCTCTACGGTCAGCAGTCGAGTGATGGCTTGATCAGTCGACTGATGGTCATAATCAGTCGACTGATGGTGGATTCGTTGAACTTTTCCAGCGTGGATCTAGCCGTTGTCTCACGACAACAGTGGCATCAGTCGACTGATGGTCCCGATCAGTCGACTAATCGACTTTTTCCAGCACAAGTAGAAGCTTTATAAGGAGCTCGTGAAGGAGGAAAAAGAAAGCGATTTTCTTGGGCAAATTGAAGGGGAGAGTTGGTGCTTTCCAGTCCTTCAAGGCTAGTTCAAGGCAATCAAAGATCAAGCAAATCCAAAGAGCATTTGTAATGTTTTCTTTGCATAGATTGTTGTATTCTTGTTGTATTTGCTTGTCTTACTTTGTATTACTTAGTGTAATCTTTGTACGAGGTTTCTCCGTCTCCGACTTGTTTTGAGAAGGAGTATTTGTGATTAGTGATTGCATTGGCGTCGCTAGAGCTCGTTAGAGCTTGATCCATTGAGTAGGAATCGTTCGGTTCCGAACCACGTTAAATATTTGTGTATTGGTGTGTTTGATTGTGTCTATTTTGTTATTTCTTTTATTATCATTATTCTGCTGCGCTAACAAAAATTGTAGACTCGATCACAAACAAATTCCATCATCGGTACTAGCACGCGCTATTCACCCCCCTCTAGCTTCCAATGATCCCCTACAAGTGGTATCAGAGCGAGGCCGCTCTTGAAGTTTAACAACTAAGGGAGCACGCTAGAGGGTGAAGATGGAAGTCCAAGGACAACTAGGATGGGACATCAACACACCGGTGCCCTACACCCTATACGGACGAGAAGGATTCAATTCTTGGAAGAGAAGAATTGAAGATTTCATTATGATGAGAGATTTTGAGGAATGGTCTATTTTGATGGATGGATTCAAATATCCAAAAGGACCAAAGGGTGGTTTCCTCAAGAAGAAGAAATGGAGTGAAGATCAAATCCAAGCCTTCGAGAAAAACATGAAGGTAGTAAAGTTTATTTTTGATTTGATCCCTAACGATATTGTGTGTATGTTAGGGGATTATATGGATGCTAAGGAGTTGTGGAGCCAAGTAGCAAAGTTCCATGAAAATTCATCATCAATCCAAGAAGAAGAGGAGTGTTCACCCTCTCAAGCTCAAGCAAGCACATCATCATCTAAAGAGCTTGAGGATTTGGAGGTTGATAGGGAATCAACATCCGGATCAAAAGAGGAGGAAGAAGTGGAAGAAGCATCCACCTATAGGATTGAGGGGGAGGAGAGAACTTCCACACCGGAACATCAAGAAGAAGCTTCGACATCCGGTCAAGATGAAGAAGCTCAAGATCCGATTCCGACCACCACAACCACCCTAGGTAACTCAAACATATGTGTTAATAATAAGATGCATATAATATGTTTTGAGTGTAGGGAAACCGGGCACTACAAAAGCAACTGCCCAAAGAAAGTCAAGAAAGCTCCTCCGACACCAAAAGTCAAGGATGCCTGTTCCCCAACCATCAAAAGCAAGGAGCACATTATTTGCTTCAAATGCCCACTACCGGGACACTACCGGAGTCAATGCTCTATGGGGAAGAAGAAGGGGCAAGAAGGAGCTACACAAGTAGGGGGAGCTTCCAAAGCTAACCCTAAGGTATTTTTAAATAAAGCTCCTTATTCAAATAATGTCAAAAAGCATGCTAGGAATTTTAATTCTCTTGCAATTTATGAAAAGCATGCTAATAAGAATAAGTACTTTTGTTTAGGAGCTAAAAATTTTCATTTTGAAAATAAGAGAAATTCGGGACTAATGTCCCTAAAAACAATTTATCTAAGGACAAACCTAGGTCAAATAACTCAAGACTAATTCTACCTAGGTAGACAATTAGAAAGGTCCAAGAGCACCTTGGTCTTAATCCCAAATGGACTAGGCATATGCCTAGGAAGTCCTATGCCTAAGGATTAAATCAAAATTCTAAAGATGGGCAATTAGAATTAGAGAACCAAGCCTTGAGATCAAGGCTTGAGAAATTAGAAAAGACCTTTGCAAAAATGCAAAATCAATTTCAAGGGTCAAGAGGTCAACATTTAGGGTCTAGAAGTCAAAGCCTAGGGTCAAATGGTCAAAAATCAAGACCTAGGAAACTAGATTCATCCAAGGGCAAACCTAAGCCCAAGGAAACCTATCACAATGTTCCATTTGATTATGGAACTAAACCTAGGAAAACCAAGGTTACTAGGGAAGTTATCCCTAAGAGTAACCATGGTAAGTGCCTAGTAGCTAGGGTTTCGAAAAAACCTAGGGTGGCCACTAAGAAGGTTGCAAGGAGAGTTACCCTTAGAGTCAACCTAGGTAAGACCCAAATGACCAAGGCTACCAAGCCTAGGAGGGTCATTAGGAGGGTATCTAGGGAGGTCATCCCTAAGAAATACCTAGTAAACCCAATGAGCTCAAATAGATTTTGGATTCCTAAGAGCGTGATTGATACACGCTAGATGGGTTTAGGGTGTGCCAACCTTGATTGGGTGGGTAGTTAACTCAACCATGATAAAGGTGAAACTTTAAGTAATTTTCAAGGTTATGGGTACCTTGAAAATAGATTTGATCTTATGATCCTAAAAGAATTTAGGATGTGCCTATACATTTTTAGAATTATGAAAAATCAATTAAATTAGCACAATTTAGGATTAGAGGTCATAGTGTGCCATTTTTGGGTTTTTGGCACACTAGGGAGAAAAGTGATAATATGGCAAAATATATTTAATTATATAAAATGGAAACTAATATTAAATTTAGTTTTTATTATACCTATACTTTTTATTTTCCATGCCTTGATTGCCATATTACATGCCATGACATCATATCTATTTTTAAATTATTTAATATGTCATGATCATGTTTAGGATTAAGGATTAATGTCATGTGTTTTTAGATTATATCATTGTAGGGATGTAAACTTAAAAGTCTATTTTTTGTATGAACATCTTTATTTTGAAATAAGAATCACATGATCATTGTTTGTATATTTTTATGGTTATGCAATATTGTCTAATACTTTACATTGTAGATAACATGGTATGTGGTGTCACACGGGAGATCATGTTATTGGCCCCTTGAAAAGTATAAGTAAAGGCTCACAACCGAGATGACTTTGGACAAACCATCGGAATGGTTGTAGTGTGATTTGGTATTGGTTTGTCTTGACCATAGAATCACACTAGTGCACTTTGTGTGTATTGAGCAGGACCGACTTAGAGGTGATTCGATTTATTGCTGACTACATAATCGAATCGGACCTTAGATATTATTTAGTACATACTCTTAATCCCGATATAATAACGGGCAAATATACTTAGTACTCATCTCTTTGATTTACCAATGGGCGAGATTTATAGATTAAATCGATAGACTCGGTAAGTTGGGAGATGATATTATTTATATGGTGTGCCGTTGATTATAGAAGGAAACCGTGTCCTATATATTGGGATGATGATGTCCCCTTGAGGAGCTCATAAGGTTCATCATGTAAACCCTGCAGGTGGACTAGGTCCGGCATGATGAAAAGGTTGAGTGGTACTACTCAAGGAGTTAGATGTTTATTAATTAATGGTTAGTAAATTAATTAATCGACGGACATTCGAGATCTTAAACACGGAGAGAAAATGTACAAATAATATATGGAGCCCATATTGTCATATGGGGGTTGGTGAGGTAGATCAATGATGGACCTTTAGTGGATTGGATCATTATTAGTGGATCAGACTTTATGTGGGCGTGATCCATGGGTGGCCAAGACCCAACTCCTCCTCATGGTCCTTAATGTAGCCCATTAACACCTCAAGATGCTTAGATCCAATGGATAGAAACAAAACACTAAGATCCATTGGTAGAGATTAAATCTCTATGATCCGACGGTTGAGATTAAATCTCTAGATCCGACGGTTGAGATTAAATCCCTAGAATCAATGGAGGAGATTAATTCATGGCTTATCCCCAAACTCTATAAAAGGTGGCATGGGGTTGGCGTGAAGATGATCATAGAGAGGGAGCAAGGCTTGGGCGGCAAGAATAGGGCAATCCTAGTTGAGATAGGATTGGAATTAGGGTTAGGGTTTGGAAGCAAGGGTGGCACCAAATAAGGCAAGTTTTCATTCTTCTTCCTTGCCTTGTGGCCAATGTCCAGCAGCTATTCCAGCCCTTCCCAGCCCTTGGCCGACGCCCAAAACACTCCCCTCTCTTCTCCTTAGGTGGTGGAAACAAGATATAGGGTTTCCCTTGGTGTCTTGGTAGTTTTCCATCATCTTCTTCTCCTTCTAGTTGGCCGGCGGCAAGAACTTCTATAGTTCTTTGTTGGTTGAGTTTTTGAAGGAGTTTATCTTTGTTTCTCTTCTTCCTCTTGGTTGGTAAAAACAAGGAAGGAAGTTTTGCGATCTAGGAGCTTCGACTTTTGGTGGATCGTCGCCCACACGACGTCCAAAAGGAGGAGGGTCATACATTAGAAGACCAAGAGGTATAACTATTCTTCTATCTCTTTTATTCATTGCTTGTGTTTGCTTTTCAAAATATAAGCATGTTATATTTCTGTAAATAGGCTAAATAATACTTGGATCCCGAGTATAAACACAAAAACCGGCCATCCGGACATCGTCTATTCCGCGGCTACTCGTAGAATAGAGGATGGTCGCTTGAACAACTAGTTTGTTCAAGTGACCTCTCTAAACGAATAGCACGACGATGACTTGGTTGCTTTGGGAATCCCTTTTGTCTAGGATTAAATTTTTTAATCAGGGGACATCGAAGGGATCACCATGGTCAAGCAACCGAGGTGAAGGGGAAGCGAAGTTTCCCCTCACGGACTCGACAAGGGACAATCCCTTCAATTGGTATCAGAGCCAAGGTTTCTGGTTTTGTGTGTTTAGGATTCGGTTAATTTTTATGCACTTTTTCATATATTATATGTGTTGGATAATAGTAGGATATGCGTAGTTTAACTCTTTTGTTGCAGGCATAAGATCCGACTATTATGGCCATATGTGTGTATGTGATTGTATGTGTAAATGTTTATTTTGTTGAATCCTCGGGGTTGACGAGGCTAGTATTTAGTTTTTGTAAATTAAATACGGCATTGTTTAGCCGCTCTTTATTTTATTTTACTTTCGATCTAGATTTCATGTACACTCCCTCGTGGAGTATAGGATCGATGGATGTAAATTAAAATAGGATTTAGTCTCGGCTCGGATCTCCGGATGGCTCGTACATGGCGTAGGAGGAGCGGACGAGATGGCGATGCGACAGGAGTCATATTGAAGACAAAAGCCATAATAGTTGGAAAATAATTTATTTTTCATATTTATTGCTTTTTGTTTGATATGCATGTCGTAGGCTAGGAAAATTCCTCAATTTCAAATTACTAAGTGGGAGAGGGATATTTTTATAAATTCCCGCGGCCTCCATTACAATTTGACAAGTGATGCAAACAAACTTGCGCGTCGGCTCTGAGTGCCTTCCTCCCCATCGGATGGGTTTGTTTGCGGATCACAAGGTCGAATATGGATATAGGAAATTATCAAGGAGCGTGTGTACTTGCCCATCGTAAGGCACATAACCCAAGATAATTACCTTGGTACCGAGTAATGGTGAACACTTAGATACAAATATAAGTATCCTCCCCATCGGAGTCACTGCTTTTATTTGTAGGGCTAAAGAGGAACCAACTATTAATTTTACTTGTCAAAAAGTTAGGTTGACAAGATAGTAAAATTAATGGCTAAAACCTCCTCTTACAAATGTAGAATTCGTATACGTCCACACTATCGTGGAATACGATATTCTCGGTGTTTTGAGGTGTTGGTTGATTTTAAAAATTTTATTGTTTGAGGAATCAATAATTTTTTTGAAATCTAATGTTTTGATTTATGTGATTCTTAGGTTTTCTTTCAAAATGACTTTCAACCCACTTGCTGTGATACTGAAAGAGAACAAACTTACTGGACCCAACTATGTAGATTGGAAGAGGAATCTAGATATTTTCTTGACTGCTGAGGAATACAAATATGTACTCCTCGAAGAGTGCCCTCCCAAGCCTACAGATGATTCTGGGGAAAAGGAGAGAGAGAGCTATAGGAAGTGGAACAAGGCCGATGAGATGGC
The DNA here is from genome assembly GCA_025175895.1 of Wurfbainia villosa. NCBI lineage: Eukaryota > Viridiplantae > Streptophyta > Magnoliopsida > Zingiberales > Zingiberaceae > Wurfbainia > Wurfbainia villosa. The sequence continues at coordinate 58,077,347 of CM045986.1, read as the reverse complement.
ACGGTGTTACATTTTGGCATCTATGTCAAATGTACTCCAACATTAGCATCAAGCCATGCCCACTGCCTATGATATGATGCTCAATCTCAAGGAGCTTTTCGGACACCAGAATCGGGCTGCGAGGCAAGAGGCCATGAGAAACTTGATGACGACCACCATGATCGAGGGAACACCCGTGAGGGATCATGTTCTCAAGATGATGGCTCATTTAAATGAGTTGGAGGTCCTTGGAGCTGAGATCGATGGGGAAACCCAGGTCGATATCATACTCCAGTCTCTGCCTAGGAGTTTTGAGCAGTTTCGCCTCAACTACAACATGAACAAGAGGTTGTATTCTTTGGCGGAACTTCTGATAGAACTCCAGGCGGCAGAGGGACTATTTTGTCAGAGTGTTCAGGCGCATGCTGTGATGACCCAGAAGGTTTCTGCTTCTAAGCCGAAAGGCAAGAAGAAGAAGAAACAAACCAGGGCAAAGGCGATGGGAGGTACTCAGGGAGGAGTGAAGAAGCTGAAAGACAAGTGCTTCACTTGTAAGCAGACTGGACACTGGAAGAAGGACTGCCCCAACCGCAAGAACAAAGGTATATCTTTTGGTCTAGTCGTTGAAAAATGTTTAGCGGTGTTATCTACTGGCACCTGGTGTGTAGATACGGGAGCCACTGATCATGTCTGCAATACTTTGCAGGGGTTCCAGGAAACCAGACGACTGGCTGAGGGGGAGATTACCGTGTACTTGGGCGATGCCACGAAGGTCGAGGCTGTTGCAGTGGGAGATGTTCATTTATCTTTTGAGAAAAATAAACTTTTGGTTCTTAGGAATTGCCTTTATGTACCCTTATTTAGAAAGAATTTAATTTCAGTTTCTAAATTATTTATGGATGGATATTCTATTTCTTTCAATGACAGAGTTGTTATAAAAAGAGATAGGGACATTATCTGTCCGGGTACATTGATAGGAAATTTGTACACACTGGAACCAAAACCTCCCACGATGCAAATTGAAGTTAATAACTCATCTTCTAATTCCAATAAGATAAAAGAACCTTCGAAGATGAACCAAACATATCTTTGGCATCTTAGGCTTGGTCACATTAACCTAAGCAGAATTCAAAGGTTAATAGCTGATGGACCTTTGGGTTCATTAGTGGTGGAGGATCTCCCAATCTGTGAATCTTGCTTGGAGGGTAAGATGACCAAGAGGCCTTTTAAGGCCAAGGGGTATAGAGCCAAAGATGTGTTAGAATTGGTTCATTCTGATTTGTGTGGTCCTATGTCTATCCAGGCTAGAGGTGGTTTTGAGTATTTCGCCTCTTTATAGATGATTACTCAAGATATGGATACATTTACTTGACAAGGCCGCATAAGTCCAATGCTTTGACAAGTTCAAAGAATTCAAGGTCGGAGAAACGCCAAGGTAAAAGTATCAAGACACTACGATCCGATCGTGGTGGTGAGTACCTCTTGGGAGAGTTTAGGAACTACTTATCGAGGTGATTCAATCCCAATTGATCGCGACCGCACACCCTAGCGTAATGGGTGTAGCAGAGCGAAGGAATAGGACTCTTATGGAGATGGTTAGATCGATGATGAGTTATTCTGACTTGCCAGATTCGTTCTGGGGATATGCTCTAGATACGACAGTATACATTCTGAACTTGGTTCCATCTAAATCAGTGCCTTCTACTCCCACAGAGTTGTGGACTGGGCGAAAGCCTAGTCTAAGACATATTCGGATATGGAGGAGTCCAGCACATGTGTTGAAGGAAGATGCTGGTAAGTTGGAACCTCGTACAGAAGTACGATTGTTCGTTGGCTATCCCAGAGGAACGAAGGGTGGATTGTTTTATAGTCCTAGAGATCAGAGGGTGATCGTTAGCACGAACGCCAGATTTCTAGAGGAAGACTATGTGATGAGCCACAAGCCCAAGAGTAAAATTGTTCTGGAGGAGTTAAAAGGGGAAGTCACTTCTTTAGTACCACCGATACAAGAGGATATACCACATGTCACTGCACCGCGTGTCACAGAGGATACACAGGTGATACCTCGTCGTAGTGGGAGGGTTGTGAGACAGCCTGATAGATTCATGTTCTTGGGAGAATCTTCTGATTTGGTCCCTAACGAACATGAACCTGATCCCTGGACATATGATGAGGCAATCCAAGATAAAGATGCAAAGATTCGACAGAGTGCAATGAATGCTGAGATTGAATCTATGGATTCAAATCAGGTCTGGGAGCTAGTAGAACCACCCGATGGTGTAAAAACCATTGGATGCAAGTGGATCTACAAGAGAAAAAGAGGAATAGATGGGAAGGTTGAGACCTTCAAAGCGAGGCTTGTTGCGAAGGGGTATACTCAGAAAGAGGGTATCGATTATGAGGAGACCTTTTCGCCGGTAGCCATGCTTAAATCTATCCGGATTCTCTTATGCATAGCAGCTCATATGGATTATGAGGTGTGGCAGATGGATGTCAAGACAGCTTTCCTTAATGGAAGTCTTGAGGAAAACATCTACATGAAGCAACCAGAGGGATTCATTGCTAAGGGAAAAGAGCATCTTGTATGTAAGCTTAATCGGTCCATTTATGGATTGAAGCAAGCTTCGAGATCTTGGAACATCCGGTTTGATGAAGTGATCCAGTCTTATGAATTTATTCAAAGTCCGGATGAGTCTTGTGTATAAAAGAGATGTGATGGAAACGTAGTGGTATTTCTTGTACTATACGTAGATGACATTTTGTTGATTGGAAACAATATCAAGGTGTTATCGGACGTAAGGGTATGGTTGTCCAAATAGTTTGATATGAAGGACTTAGGAGAGGTGGGACACATCCTTGGGATCAAGGTTATAAGGGATCGCAGGAAAAGGATGTTGTGCTTATCCCAAGCTTCATACATAGACACGATTATGGAGCGTTTTAGCATGCAGAACTCCAAGAAGGTTTTTCTACCTTTTAGGCATGGAGTTCCTTTATCTAAGGAGATGTGTCCTAGATCATCTGAGGAGATAGAGGAGATGAAGGCGGTTCCTTATGCTTCGGCAGTAGGAAGCCTCATGTATGCGATGCTCTGTACGAGACCAGATATCTGCTTTGCCGTGGGCATGGTCAGCAGATATCAGAGTAATCCAGGATAGGGACATTGGACTGCGGTAAAGCATATATTGAAGTACCTGAGAAGGACTAGGGATTATATCGGTTTAAGGCACCAATTACTCCCTGTGGGTTATACAGATTCCGACTTCCAATCTGATAGGTATAATAGTAAGTCTACCTCAGGTTTTGTGTTTACTTTGGGAGGTGGAGCCATTGTATGGAGGAGTGTCAAGCAAAAGTGCGTGGCGGACTCCACCATGGAAGCTGAGTATGTGGCGGCCTCTGAGGCGGCCAAAGAAGCTGTATGGCTCAGGAACTTCCTGATGGACTTGGATGTGATTCCTGGTTTGCCCAGAACTATCACAATTTATTGTGATAATAGTGGTGCAGTTGCAAACTCGAAGGAACCACGAGCCCATAAGGCTAGTAAACACATAGAACGCAAGTACCACCTAATACGAGAAATCGTAAAGAGAGGAGAAGTTGCTGTGGCCAAGATTGCTTCGGAGGATAACCTGGCAGATCCTTTCACTAAGGCCCTTCCGGCGAGAGCTTTTGATAGGCATGTGGAGGGAATGGGAATCAGATGTATGGCAGTATGATGACAGCATAGTCTTTTAGTATAAGTGGGATATTGTAGGGATGTATACTTAAAAGTCTATTTTTTGTATGAACATCTTTATTTTGAAATAAGAATCACATGATCATTGTTTGCATATTTTTATGGTTATACAATATTGTCTAATACTTTACATTGTAGATAACATGGTGTGTGGTGTCACACGGGAGATCATGTTATCGGCCCCTTGAAAAGTATATGTAAAGGCTCACAACCGAGATGACTTTGGACAAACCATCGGAATGGTTGTAGTGTGATTTGGTATTGGTTTATCTTGACCATAGAATCACACTAGTGCACTTTGTGTGTATTGAGGAGGACCGACTTAGAGGTGATTCGATTTATTGCTGACTACATAATCGAATCGGACCTCAGATATTATTTAGTACATGCTCTTAATCTCGATATAATAATGGGCACATATACTTAGTACTCATCTCTTTGATTTACCAATGGGCGAGATTTATAGATTAAATCGATAGACTCGGTAAGTTGGGAGATGATATTATTTATATGGTGTGCCGTTGATTATAGAAGGAAACCGTGTCCTATATATTAGGATGATGATGTCCCCTTGAGGAGCTCATAAGGTTCATCATATAAACCCTGCAGGTGGACTAGGTCCGGCATGATGAAAAGGTTGAGTGGTACTACTCAAGGAGTTAGATGTTGATTAATTAATGGTTAGTAAATTAATTAATCGACGGACATTCGAGATCTTAAACACGGGGAGAAAATGTACAAATAATATATGGAGCCCATATTGTCATATGGGGGTTGGTGAGGTAGATCAATGATGGACCTTTAGTGGATTGGATAATCATTAGTGGATCAGACTTTATGTGGGCTTGATCCATGGGTGGCCAAGTGTCACGCCCGCCCTTTTCCTGGACCCTAAATGTCCGGAGGGTCGGCGCGTGACGCGACCGTGCATACTTACATTACATACAACGGAAGACTTTAGACATTGTTTTTTTTTTCTTTTAAACATAAACACGCATTGACATACATATATATATATATATACTTCTTCTTCTTCATAAGCATAGAGTGTGCTTCATAACATGTATAAATACTTCTTCTTATCATCATAGAGCATGCATCATATATAAGTAGATACTTCTTCTTTACTTCTTCTTATCAACATAGAGCATGCATCATATATAAATAGATACTTAGTGTTTGGTAGGTTCATGGCATCATCATCATAAGTAAACATAGGTAAGGACCTCCATAGACATCATCATCATAGGTAAACATGTATATGTATATAGACTTAACGGATCGTTTCCACCATGCCACTACCACACACATTGGCCCCTCCTGCTTCTCCCTTTAGTTTATCCATCCCTTACCCTTATCTGCAGTACGAGGGAAAATAAACTATAAGCACATAGGCTTAGTAAGATCCTGTCCTACTCACAAAAACCATACATCATCATTAATCATGACTTGTAGCATTTATAACATATAATCAATATATCATGTAACATACATGGCATCATCAACTTAACTTGTAGCTTAAGTAACATGCGATGATATAGCATGGATCATCCCTAACTTAGCAGCATAACATGAAATATATATATATATATATACTTAATCAGCATAATATGCATCATATGTAACTTAGTAACCTAACATCATAGCGTACCATCGAACATAACATGTAACTTAACATTATGGCATATCATCTAACATAACATGTAACTTAGACATTATGGCATATCATCTAACATAACATGTAACTTAAACATTATGGCATATCATCTAACATAACATGTGACATATATAACAGAAACATGTAAACAACATATCATCTAATCAGGTAAACATATGCAGAATGCTTTGAAAACATATATATTTTAGGTACGTAAACATAAATCTCAACATATTTGGGCCCGGCATTGTACCACTTCTTCATTATCATAGCGTGCATCCCTAAATAGGCCCGAGGTAGCAAGTCTCGAACCTAATAGGTTTCTAGGCCCGAGTCTTATTCCATCGACCTAGGGGCAATCGTCATAGCGTAGAAGCCCATCCTAGGCCCGAGTCTTACTCCATCGACCTAAGGCATCTTGGAGCCCATCCCGTACTAGGCCCGAATCATATTCCATCGACCTAGGGGCAATCATACATAGAAGCCCATCCTAGGCCCGAGTCTTATTCCATCGACCTAGGGCATCATAGGAGCCCATCCCTTCTTGGACCTTGTTAAGGTCTTGGTACAAGCCATGCAGAAGGTAAAATACTTATATGCTTATTTGTACGTCATAGCTTATTTCGTTAACATAGCATAGCCTACTTCATTTCATAACACATCATGCTTCATTTCATTAACATAGCATAGCATACTTCATTTCATAACACATCATGCTTCATTTCACTAACATGGCATAGCATACTTCATTTCATAACACATCATGCTTCATTGCATTAACATAGCATAGCATACTTCATTTCATAACACATCATGCTTCATTGCATTAACATAGCATAGCATACTTCATTTCATAACACATCATGCTTCATTTCATTAACATGGCATAGCATACTTCATTTCATAACACATCATGCTTCATTGCATTAACATAGCATAAGGCATGGCATCAAAGGAAGTAAACACCTATGTATTTAACTTAGCAACAACTTCATATGCACATAAGACTTAAATTAAAACTTCATCTAGTTACCCAAAAACCTAGGTTGGCCGAATGGTTCATAGTAGGGTTTTAGGGTTAACCTTTAACCTAATTCATGAAACATAACAATAACTTCATTTGCATATACAACAAGGGTTAAGACTTCACTTAGTCACCCAAAACCTAGGTTGGCCGAATGGTCCAATAAGGTTTAGGTTAGTCTTTAACCTAATTCCTTAAACATAACAATAACTTCACTTGCACATAAAACATGGGTTAAGACTTCACTTAGTCACCCAAAACCTAGGTTGGCGAATGGTCCAAATAAGGTTTAGGGCTAGTCTTTAACCTAATTCCTTAAACATAACAATAACTTCACTTGCTCATAAAACATGGGTTAAGACTTCACTTAGTCACCCAAAACCTAGGTTGGCGAATGGTCCAAATAAGGTTTAGGGCTAGTCTTTAACCTAATTCCTTAAACATAACAATAATTTCACTTGCTCATAAAACATGGGTTAAGACTTCACTTAGTCACCCAAAAACCTAGGTTGGCGAATGGTCCAAGTAGGGCTTAGGGTTAGTCTTTTGACCTAATTCCTTTTAACATACTTATAACATCATATGCATACCAAACATGGATTAAACTTCATTAGGACATCAATATAAGGGGGGTGGCCGAATGGCCTATGTAGACTTTTAGGGTTAGATCTTTATCCTAAACCCCCTAACATGTTAACATCATTATTTACAAGTAAAACAAGCTATAAAACTTCAATAAAACACCAAAGTCCATATTGGCCGAATGGTTCTTAGGGTTTCCTAGGGTTAACTTTTGACCTAATCCATTTTTAACCCTAACATCATCATATAGTTTCAAAGCATGGCATATAACTTCATGGAGACCCTAAATCATAGTTTTGGCAATATAACAATATAGGTTTCCCTTTTTTTCAAAAATAGAAATCGGAACTACTCGTATGCGGTGAGGATACTTACATCCTTCGCTTTGCTTGTAGTGTGAAGAAGATGACCTAACACAAACCCTAGCCCTTGCTTCTTGCTTGGAGGAGTTTCGGCCAAAGGTGGAGAAGGGCTAGAATTTTGGTGAGGAGAAGAAGAAAAGGAGTGGAAGTGACCAAATCCAACCTTCCCTCTTCTTTATAAAGGGGGGAGGAAGAGAAGTTCCTCTTTTCTTTTCCATGCCTCTTCATTTACTCTTAGTCCCATTTATCTATAGTTTCCCCCTCTTCCTTAATCATATAATCCTATTGGGCTTCTGGTTAGTGGGTGCATCTATAAGGCTTGGCTATCTCTAGAGGTTTGGGGTTCAATTCCTAGGCCTTGCACCCCCTTTTGGCTTATTTTCTTTTATTTTTGAAAAGGCCCACATAAAGCCCATGATCATCAAGCCAAAAATTTCTTGTAAAATTGCTAGGAATTTTACGGGCGTTACAATCCTTCATACCTTTTAAAAGTTTCGTCCTCGAAACTTAGAACAATTCTGGGTACTTCTGCTTCATGTCCTCCTCGCGTTCCCAGGTAGCTTCCTCGTACCGTTGATTCTGCCATAGGACCTTTACTAAGGGCACCTCTTTGTTCCTTAGCCTCTTGATTTCTCGGTCTAGTATTTGGATAGGCCGACTTTCAATACTCAGGTCCTCTTGAACTTGTACTGTTTGTGGCTCGATCACTTGGTCCGTACTGGAAATGCATTTCCTGAGCACAGAGACATGGAACACGTTGTGAATAGCCGACATCTCTTGAGGCAGCTCTAGCTTGTAGGCTACATTTCCGATCCTCTGCCATATCGGATACGGTCCCACGTAACGTGGACTCAGTTTACCCTTCCTTCCGAACCTCATTACTCCCTTCATGGGAGCCACTTTGAGGAATACTAGGTCCCCAACCTCGAATTCTAATGGTCTACGCCTCTTATCCGCATAGCTCTTTTGTCGGCTTTGGGCAGTTTCAATCCTCTGGCGGATGTTCCGTATAGCTTTGGTGGTGTCGTCGATGAAATCCGTCTGGAGTCCCATCCTCTTCTTTTCACCACCCTCGTACCAGCATATGGGAGATCTACATTTCCTCCCGTATAGAGCCTCGTAAGGTGCCATTCCAATAGTAGCTTGGTAGCTATTATTGTAGGCGAATTCTGCCAAATATAAGTATCGACACCAGCTACCCTTGAAATCCAGGGCGCAGGCTCTTAACATATCTTCCAGTACTTGATTTACTCTTTCGGTCTGTCCGTCCGTCTGGGGATGGAAGGCAGTACTGAACAATAGTTTCGTGCCTAGGGCCTTCTGAACACATTCCCAGAAATGGGAAATAAAGCGACCATCTCTGTCAGAAATGATGGTCTTAGGAATTCCGTGTAGTCTGATAATTTCCTTAGCATATAACTGAGCCAGTTGCTCCGTCGAATAGGTCATCTTGATTGCTAAGAAATGGGCGGACTTAGTCAATCTGTCCACAATTACCCATATAGTATCGTGACCATTTGTTGTCTTGGGCAATCCTGAGATGAAATCCATAGAAATGTCCTCCCATTTCCATTCTGGAATCTGGATCGGCTGCAGTGTTCCTCCAGGTCTTTGGTGCTCTGCCTTAACCCTTTGGCAGGTCAGGCAAGTACTGACATACTGAGCCACATCTCTTTTCATTCCGAACCACCAGAACTTTCGTTTAAGGTCTTGGTACATCTTGGTGGTTCCAGGATGCATCGCATAGGGAGTTTTGTGAGCTTCCTCAAATATCTCCTTCCGCAATTCTGGATCGTCGGGAATACACAAGCGATCCCTGAGGTAGAGTACTCCCCTATCAGAGATCCAAAACCCATCGTCCTTTCCTTCTAAGACCTCTTGCTTGATCCTCTGAAGGCTTGGGTCACGTGCTTGCTTTTCCAGTATATCATCGAACAACGTCGGCGCTATCGTCAGGGTCGAGAGCTGTCCGGAGATGATTTCCACCCCGTAACGCATAATCTCTTTTTCCAAGGGTCGAGATAGCATCGAGAGGGACATCAAGGTGGCGCAGGACTTCCTGCTGAGTGCATCAGCCACCTTGTTAGCTTTCCCCGGATGGTAAAGAATCTCGCAGTCATAATCCTTGACGAGCTCGAGCCATCTGCGCTGTCTCATGTTCAGGTCCTTCTGTGTGAAGAAATATTTCAGACTCTGGTGGTCTGTATAGATCCTACACTGAGCTCCATAGAGATAATGCCTCCATGTTTTGAGAGCAAAGACCACGACCGCTAGCTCTAAATCGTGGGTGGGATAATTCCTTTCGTGTTCCTTGAGTTGCCTAGAGGCGTAGGCAATGACCTTGCCATTCTGCATAAGTACAGCTCCGAGTCCCAACTTGGAAGCGCCATCAGCATATGTCGAAGCCTTCTTGTCCGGAAGAGCAAGAATTGAGCGCCGGGTCACTCCTTTTAACTCTGTGAAACTCCTCTCGCAGGTGTCCGCCCACTCATATTTCTTGTCCTTCTCGATGAGGACTGTCATAGGGCGGCAATCCACGAGAAGTTCTCTACAAACTTCCTAGGTAGCTTGCATAGCCCAAGAAAACTTACGATTTATTTGGCATTCTTTGGTCGGTTCGATTACTCACGGCTTCAATCTTCATTGGGTCTACCATCACCGTGCTTGGATATTACGTGACCCAAAAATGATACTTATTCAAGCCGAACTCGCATTTGGAGAACTTTGCGAATAGTTGTTTTTCCCGAAGAATCTGCAATACCACATTCAGTGTTCTGCATGCTCCTCTGGGGTTCTCAAATATATTAGTATGTCGTCTATGAAGACGATCACAAACTTGTCGAGGAATGCCGAGAATACCCGATTCATCAAATCCATGAGCAGGCGGTGAATCGTTACTCGAAGGGCATAACTACGAACTCGTAATGTCCATACCTTGTCGGAAGGCCGTCTTTGGTATATCATCCGGTTTTACTTTTACTTGATGATAGCGGACCTCAGTCAATCTTTGAGAAGACGGCGGCACCTTTTAGTTGGTCGAGCAGGTCATCAATCCATGGTAAAGGATCCAGGTTCTTGATCGTCATAGTGTTGGCTCGGTAGTCTATGCACATGCGCATAGACCCATCTTTCTTCTTCACCAACGACTGAGCTCCCCATGGAGAGCGACTTGGCGAATAAGTCCCTTGTCGAGTAACTCTGTATTGTCCTGAAGTTCCTTTAATTCAGCCGGCGCCATACGATAAGGTGCTTTAGAGATCGGGTTAGTACCAGGAATCAACTCGATCTCAAATTCTACTTCTCTATCTGGGGCTAACCCTGGTAGTTCATCTGGAAATACCTCTGGGTAGTCGCATACCACTCTGACATTCTCTAGCTTCTGGTCCTCATCTTGGCTTGTATCAACCACGTGTGCCAAAAAACCCAGTGCACCCACTGTCTAACATCTTACGTGCCTGTAGGGCTGATAGAATCGTATTGACTCTTCTTCTCGGTTCTCCGATAAATTCAAACTTAGGCTCCGCCTCCGGCTGGAATACCACTTTCCTTTTTCGGCACTCGATCGAAGCACCGTACTTGCTTAGGAAATCCATGCCCAAGATAATGTCATAATCCTGCATGTCGAGCACTATCAGATCGCAGTAGAGTTCTCTATCTGCAATTCTGATGGGTGCGGCTCGCAGCATATGAGTGGAGGGCATTACCTCTCCCGACAGGCAGAATGATACACACTTAATCTTCTCGCATTCGGGCCAGTCCAGTAGCTCCACGATGCTTTCCACCGTCTTGAACCAGGCTTGGGCATCCCATGGTTCACCAGTACCAGAGAAATTTTCCGGCTTTAGTCTCTGCCACTGGATCAGGTAAGCTTCCTGTCGAACCATCGGGCCGGGGCCCATTGGTGGGCGATAGGGTTTCTCACGATTCATTAGGGTAGTTATTACTTGTTGTTGTTCCAGAACTTATCGCTGGAGTTCTGTGACTATGTGTGTAAGGTCATGAGGGGTGCTAGCTCATCAGTTCTACTACTGCGTCTTCCAGACATGTTTATCTTCATACATTAAGGTAAAACTAGTATAAGTTCCCGTTCGTTGTCCTACACATACTTAGACTAAAGCTAACATAAAGTCATTTTAAGCTTAAGGCATCATTCATGTTCTCATGCATAGTTTAAGCTTAAGGTATTTTATATCATACATGAACAATCATAAGGGTATCTTACATATTTTCGTGCATGTTTAAGCTAGAAGCATTTCCTATCATACATGAATCAAGCATAAGGGAAAGGCATTTTATAAATAAGCTAGAGGCATTTTATATTATACATGAACTAAATAATCTAAAGATATTTCATATCATGCATGATCAAATTTAACAAAATTTAGAGTATAGACATAGAATTCTTACTTGGAGCAGCAGGATTTGGAGCTTGATGTGTGTGTAGTGGAAAGGCAGATCCGCTCTGATACCAACCTGTCACGCCCGCCCTTTTCCTGGACCCTAAATGTCTGGAGGGTCGGCGCGTGACGCGACCGTGCATACTTACATTACATACAGCGGAAGACTTTAGACATTGTTTTTTTTTTCTTTTAAACATAAACACGCATTGACATACATATATATATATATACTTCTTCTTCTTCATAAGCATAGAGTGTGCTTCATAACATGTATAAATACTTCTTCTTATCATCATAGAGCATGCATCATATATAAGTAGATACTTCTTCTTTACTTCTTCTTATCAACATAGAGCATGCATCATATATAAATAGATACTTAGTGTTTGGTAGGTTCATGGCATCATCATCATAAGTAAACATAGGTAAGGACCTCCATAGACATCATCATCATAGGTAAACATGTATATGTATATAGACTTAACGGATCGTTTCCACCATGCCACTACCACACACATTGGCCCCACCTGCTTCTCCCTTTAGTTTATCCATCCCTTACCCTTATCTGCAGTACGAGGGAAAATAAACTATAAGCACATAGGCTTAGTAAGATCCTGTCCTACTCACAAAAACCATACATCATCATTAATCATGACTTGTAGCATTTATAACATATAATCAATATATCATGAAACATACATGGCATCATCAACTTAACTTGTAGCTTAAGTAACATGCGATGATATAGCATGGATCATCCCTAACTTAGCAGCATAACATGAAATATATATATATATACTTAATCAGCATAATATGCATCATATGTAACTTAGTAACCTAACATCATAGCGTACCATCGAACATAACATGTAACTTAACATTATGGCATATCATCTAACATAACATGTAACTTAGACATTATGGCATATCATCTAACATAACATGTAACTTAAACATTATGGCATATCATCTAACATAACATGTAACTTAAACATTATGGCATATCATCTAACATAACATGTGACATATATAACAGAAACATGTAAACAACATATCATCTAATCAGGTAAACATATGCAGAATGCTTTGAAAACATATATATTTTAGGTACGTAAACATAAATCTCAACATATTTGGGCCCGACATTGTACCACTTCTTCATTATCATAGCGCGCATCCCTAAATAGGCCCGAGGTAGCAAGTCTCGAACCTAATAGGTTTCTAGGCCCGAGTCTTATTCCATCGACCTAGGGGCAATCGTCATAGCGTAGAAGCCCATCCTAGGCCCGAGTCTTACTCCATCGACCTAAGGCATCTTGGAGCCCATCCCGTACTAGGCCCGAATCTTATTCTATCGACCTAGGGGCAATCATACATAGAAGCCCATCCTAGGCCCGAGTCTTATTCCATCGACCTAGGGCATCATAGGAGCCCATCCCTTCTTGGACCTTGTTAAGGTCTTGGTACAAGCCATGCAGAAGGTAAAATACTTATATGCTTATTTGTACGTCATAGCTTATTTCGTTAACATAGCATAGCCTACTTCATTTCATAACACATCATGCTTCATTTCATTAACATAGCATAGCATACTTCATTTCATAACACATCATGCTTCATTTCACTAACATGACATAGCATACTTCATTTCATAACACATCATGCTTCATTGCATTAACATAGCATAGCATACTTCATTTCATAACACATCATGCTTCATTGCATTAACATAGCATAGCATACTTCATTTCATAACACATCATGCTTCATTTCATTAACATGGCATAGCATACTTCATTTCATAACACATCATGCTTCATTGCATTAACATAGCATAAGGCATGGCATCAAAGGAAGTAAACACCTATGTATTTAACTTAGCAACAACTTCATATGCACATAAGACTTAAATTAAAACTTCATCTAGTTACCCAAAAACCTAGGTTGGCCGAATGGTTCATAGTAGGGTTTTAGGGTTAACCTTTAACCTAATTCATGAAACATAACAATAACTTCATTTGCATATACAACAAGGGTTAAGACTTCACTTAGTCACCCAAAACCTAGGTTGGCCGAATGGTCCAATAAGGTTTAGGGTTAGTCTTTTAACCTAATTCCTTAAACATAACAATAACTTCACTTGCACATAAAACATGGGTTAAGACTTCACTTAGTCACCCAAAACCTAGGTTGGCCGAATGGTCCAAATAAGGTTTAGGGCTAGTCTTTTAACCTAATTCCTTAAACATAACAATAACTTCACTTGCTCATAAAACATGGGTTAAGACTTCACTTAGTCACCCAAAACCTAGGTTGGCCGAATGGTCCAAATAAGGTTTAGGGCTAGTCTTTTAACCTAATTCCTTAAACATAACAATAACTTCACTTGCTCATAAAACATGGGTTAAGACATCACTTAGTCACACAAAACCCTAGGTTGGCCGAATGGTCCAAGTAGGGCTTAGGGTTAGTCTTTTGACCTAATTCCTTTTAACATACTTATAACATCATATGCATACCAAACATGGATTAAACTTCATTAGGACATCAATATAAGGGGGGTGGCCGAATGGCCTATGTAGACTTTTAGGGTTAGATCTTTATCCTAAACCCCCTAACATGTTAACATCATTATTTACAAGTAAAACAAGCTATAAAACTTCAATAAAACACCAAAGTCCATATTGGCCGAATGGTTCTTAGGGTTTCCTAGGGTTAACTTTTGACCTAATCCATTTTTAACCCTAACATCATCATATAGTTTCAAAGCATGGCATATAACTTCATGGAGACCCTAAATCATAGTTTTGGCCGAATATAACAATATAGGTTTCCCTTTTTTTTTTCAAAAATAGAAATCGGAACTACTCGTATGCAGGTGAGGGATACTTACATCCTTCGCTTTGCTTGTAGTGTGAAGAAGATGACCTGACACAAACCCTAGCCCTTGCTTCTTGCTTGGAGGAGTTTCGGCCAAAGGTGGAGAAGGGCTAGAATTTTGGTGAGGAGAAGAAGAAAAGGAGTGGAAGTGACCAAATCCAACCTTCCCTCTTCTTTATAAAGGGGGGAGGAAGAGAAGTTCCTCTTTTCTTTTCCATGCCTCTTCATTTACTCTTAGTCCCATTTATCTATAGTTTCCCCCTCTTCCTTAATCATATAATCCTATTGGGCTTCTGGTTAGTGGGTGCATCTATAAGGCTTGGCTATCTCTAGAGGTTTGGGGTTCAATTCCTAGGCCTTGCACCCCCTTTTGGCTTATTTTCTTTTATTTTTGAAAAGGCTCACATAAAGCCCATGATCATCAAGCCAAAAATTTCTTGTAAAATTGCTAGGAATTTTACGGGCGTTACACCAAGACCCAACTCCTCCTCATGGTCCCTAATGTAGCCCATTAACACCTCAAGATGCTTAGATCCAATGGATAGAAACAAAACACTAAGATCCATTGGTAGAGATTAAATCTCTACGATCCGACGGTTGAGATTAAATCTCTAGATCCGACGGTTGAGATTAAATCCCTAGAACCAATGGAGGAGATTAATTCATGGCTTATCCCCAAACTCTATAAAAGGTGGCATGGGGTTGGCGTGAAGATGATCATAGAGAGGAAGCAAGGCTTGGGCGGCAAGAATAGGGCAATCCTAGTTGAGATAGGATTGGAATTAGGGTTAGGGTTTGGAAGCAAGGGTGGCACCAAATAAGGCAAGTTTTCCTTCTTCTTCCTTGCCTTGTGGCCAACGTCCAGCAGCTATTCCAGCCCTTCCCAGCCCTTGGCCGGTGCCCAAAACACTCCCCTCTCTTCTCCTTAGGTGGTGGAAACAAGATATAGGGTTTCCCTTGGTGTCTTGGTAGTTTTCCATCATCTTCTTCTCCTTCTAGTTGGCCGGCGGCAAGAACTTCTATAGTTCTTTGTTTGTTGAGTTTTTGAAGGAGAAAAACATTGTTTCTCTTCTTCCTCTTGCTTGGGAAAAGCAAGGAAGGAAGTTTTGCGATCTAGGAGCTTCGACTTTTGGTGGATCGTCGCCCACACGACGTCCAAAAGGAGGAGGGTCATACATTAGAAGGCCAAGAAGTATAACTATTCTTCTATCTCTTTTATTCATTGCTTGTGTTTGCTTTTCAAAATATAAGCATGTTATATTTCTATAAATAGGCTAAATAATACTTGGATCCCGAGTATAAACACAAAAACTGGCCATCCGGACATCATGTATTCCGCGGCTACTCGTAGAATAGAAGATGGTCGCTTGAACAACTAGTTTGTTCAAGTGACCTCTCTAAACGAATAGCACAATGATGACTTGGTTGCTTTGGGAATCCCTTTTGTCTAGGATTAAATTTTTTAATCAGGGTACATCGAAGGGATCACCATGGTCAAGCAACCGAGGTGAAGGGGAAGCGAAGTTTCCCCTCACGGACTCGACAAGGGACAATCCCTTCAATCATATGCCATGACATCATGATCATTGGCCATGTTTAATTATTGCTATTATTATTCTATGATCATTTCATGCATTTAAATTGACTAAAATTGATTTAAGGACAAGGACATGACTTGGAGTCCCATTTATAAGGGAATCAAGTAGAGTTGCCTTAGAAAAATGCATGAAACCCTAGATTAGGGAGAACAAAACCCACATCTCACATCACATTGACATGTATGTGTATTTATACACCCTAAATACATGTGAGATGCTAGGATATGAGTTGAGTTCAAGGTGCATAGTTTTTGCATCTAGTTGAACCAAAACTCATCTTAATTCAAAGATGGATCATTGGGAAAGCTTGTGTACAAGTCATGTACATTGAGCCCAATGAATATGATCCAAAATAAGGTTTTGAAAACATTTTAAAATCTTTTTGAAAAACTTTGGTGAAGTCTATCTTTTGATAGCAATCACCATTGATGTGATTGATACAAAGTGAGCCAAAACTTAGAAGTTTTCTTCACTTTTAGATTTTGTATCAATTTCGATATTTTATAGGTAAAATAATTTTCAAATATTTTTCACCCATTGTATTGGTCATAGGTATTATACGTATCAAATTTCATGATTTTTTGAATTAGGTATAATTATTTATGATTTTCCAAAATCCGTCTCTGATAATTGAAATTCTGAAATTTCAGTTATCAGTCGACTACCTTGGGTGGCAGTCGACTGATGTGAGTGGCAGTCGACTGGTAACTGACAGAGTCAACTGCCAATGCTGATTTCGGGAAAACAAGGTATGTTTAGCCCGTGTTCAGCTGCGATTAAGGTTCCTAACCACTTCTAACCCTAGGATATGCTTTGGGAAGCATTATAAAGGGTGAAAATCCATTGGATATGGATTTGGAGAGGTGTTAGGTCAAAGTATCAAATTTAAGGGTGGAAGAGTTCATTTTTGAACTTTGAACCTTATTTTTGATTGTTTAAAAGTTCTTATTGGCTTAGGGACTTCCCAAGGACATTGTTGGTGCAATGGTCAAGGGGGAGCAAACCTTTAGGGGGAGGTCTCCATCATGGGATGATGGATGGTAATTTTCCTCGTGAAAGGGAAAATGGGATTTTGAGATACCCAATTTTAAAATTGGGAGAGAGTATAGGATTGCCTCTCTTGAGTGATATGGGACTTATTACTAGGAAGATGGTAGGTGTTGGATCGAGAAGCGTCGCTAGAGGGGGGGTGAATAGCGATCGTAAATCTTTTCTTCGTTTCGTTCGAGTAGATAATTAAAAGAGTAAAAGAAGCAAAAAATAAAGAAACACGTTTATTTTTACTTGTTCACAACCCAGCAGTTGCTACTCCAAGGCCCTATCGGTCCTAGACCGCGTACGGAGGGCAAAACACTATAACGTCTCCTCCTCGTTGGAGGTAGGAGACAACGATCACAAAACCGAATGTACGAGGATGAGGAAACAAGCCTACCTCACCTCATTACGAATAAAAACAATGAATACAATATCAAAATAAATTACTAGATGCTGCTGCCGACGAAGAAGATCTGATCTTGTTGTCGCGTCGGCGTTATGACGGTGTTGGAGCGTTGGCGTTGTAGGAGCACTTGATGAATAAACTTGATGATATTTGGAGTTGGAATCCTCCCCTCCTTTTATAGATTTTGGCCTCTGAATATTTCTCCTCTTTTTTTGGAACAGATCATGAAGTTGTATAATTTTTATCGCAAAGTGGCCACGTCAAACCTTATCCATTTTGACTTAGTGCAAAGGATGATTCGTCGCCATCAGTCGACTGATGACTCCCATCAGTCGACTAATGAGCATCAGTAGACTGCCCAATGTCCAGCAGTCGACTTCCAGCCTGGCCACTTCCTTACAGTGAGAGGTTAGCTCGGAAAATGATAAATACGACGGTTTCTAACCATCCGATCTCGACCTAGACCTTCCACAAGAAGTCTTAGTCGGATCGCTGGCTATGGTCATCCCCGTACAGAGGACACGACCTTACCATCTCCCACTCACACGAGCTTACCTCGATACTTACTGTGTCGCTTTCGCTTCCGGCCTTCCACTCGATTCCTTCGGCTCCCTCCGAAGTCACTCGAGTGTCGCCCGACCACCACAGCTTCCTGTGGGTGTCACTAGCCTTCAGCTCCAGCTTTAGTACTTTTCTGCACACTTGATTTAGCTCGTGAGATAACGATGTAAACTTAACTTTGTGTCTTTGCCATAATCAAAACACAGGTTCGATTATCTAGTGCCCCTACACCAACAATCTCCCCCTTTTTGATCTATGGAAAACCAACACAAAGTTAAGGAAATTAAAGCATAAAACAAGTATAGTAGATGATGAATGACATTTCCACATTTCCAAAAACTCCCCTTTAACCAAAACTCCCCCTTAACCCTAGGTGAGTTTTGAAAGAGATACTTAGGTTTTCAAAATCAAATTTTATATTTTGTGTTACTCCCCCTTAACTTTTGCTCTTCTCCTGCTTTTGCCATAAATCAAAAAAAAATTGGGGTTTTTGTATAAAATAGGGTTTTAAAAACAATATCATATATGCATGCATCAAGATAAATCAAATATGAGTCCAAACATGCATCTAGCAATAGTTAGATAGATTGGTTCGAGGTGTGTCCCTCTGCACCAATAATCTAAAGGTTTATAATATAACCCTTAGGGTTAGTTTGCTTTCCCCCTTAGTCAAATATATGAAGTATAAGAGATATAGGGGGCGCTAAACTTTGGCCTAAAGAGTCATTAAGTACAATAGTTGAGAAAATAAGTAGTATTTTGAAGATTGTTTTAAGTATATTTCAATTTTCCTTAACATCTCACCCATTCTATGTGTCTCAGAATTTGTTCACCTTATATGTTTTGTGAGATGATTTTAAATTGATTAAAGATAGTCAACCTTGGGTTAGATTCGGATTTAACCTTTAGATCGTTAAGTAACTTTTCGAGAAACTGGCTTCCAGGTCATGGCGAGGCACAGGGGCCTTCTTTGATCGGAACAACAACCACTTCCTTAGACAAAGCCAAATTCAAGAAAATATCACTTAAGTCACTTAGGGTTACTTCCTGGTCTAACTAGTTTAGGATACGGTGAGGTAGCTTCATCTAGTTCCACTCGGTCAAGTGCACCAAGCTAGATATGCCTTATCTAGCTCGAATAAACGAGACTTTGTTTCCCTAACGTACTATCATCTCGCCGCGTCCTGATACTATGTTGTCAAGAGTTGACTAACTATTTTCCCTATCTAACCGTTCTACAAATTAAAGTAAAATATTCAATGGTTTTGCTAAGTAAGCGAGTATACTATTTTAGTGTTAGCTCCCCCTGGACCATTGAACCAATATGGTCTACCCAAATAATGAATTTGATCCTGGGGAATCCAAAACTTATTAGTCCTTATATGTGAATTCAATAAAACCTTTGGGACCCATGCTTTGACTCTTTGATGACTACGATTTACGATAGACATATATGCCCTATTCGTAGTCGTTGACCTAAATCCGAGTCTAGCTTTGTTGTACATGGCTCTTTTGGTTCCAAGTAGTCGGTTAAGATTCTTAGATCCCAACGTGAACCTTTCCAACGTAGCCTCAACCTCTTGAACTCGGTCTTTCAAGAGAGAATTCTCCTCCTCAAGTTTTTCAATTTGGGTTGAGTTTCCCTCTTGAAGTTGACTAGTTGAAGAGGTTATAGTAGTCTCTTGCTTGAGGGTTTCAACCTCCTCAAGTAACGACTCAACCCTAGACTCAGACTTAGTTAATTTCCTATTAAGCATTTTAATTGTATTGTAAAGCGTATGAATTAGTGAGCGGCTAACCTTAATTTTCTCTTTTGGTCCGACTTTGAGTTGCTTCTCAAAGTAGTCCTCGAGTTTGGAGTCGGTGTTGTAATTGGATTCGGATTCGGACTCTGACTCGGACTCTGACTCGGACTCTTCGGGTCTTGCCATGCATGCTATGCCGCCGCCTTCTTCGTTGTCCCATGTTGCATGAAAAGCCTTCTTTTGATTTGATTTGAATTGTGCCCTCTTTTGATTCTTTAGTAGCCTCCATTCCCTCCAAACGATCTTCCGCACTACGTTCACTATTGCTTCCACCTTTTCGGATTCGGACTCTAATTCATCGTCGGGTTCGAGTCCATCTTCTTGCCTGGTAGGTGGCTTGCTTCTTTGTCCTGCAAGTAGAGCAATACCTCTCTCGGCCCCGACCATGTTAGTTTGCTCGTGAAGTTTAAACTCAGAAAATAATTCATCTAACCTAAGCTTCGAAAGGTCCTTAGAGACCTTGTAGGCATCGACCATGGATGCCCACAAGGTAGTCCTAGGAAATGAATTAAGAACGTACCTTAGTAGGTCACGATTTTTGACCTTGTGTCCGATGGTATGCAGGCCGTTGCCAATGTCCTAGATGCGGGCGTGTAGTTGCGTCACTGTCTCGTGTTCCTGCATCTTAAGGTTATACAACTTATTGAAAAGAAGGTCATGTTTACATACCTTAGCATCGGACGTTCCTTCGTGTAGCTCGATTAATTTGTTCCATAGGTCCTTGGCGCTAATGAATGGTCCGATGCGGTTGAGTTCCTCCTTGGACAAGCCGCATTGCAATATTTGGGTTGCTCTTGCATCGGCTTCGATTTGCCTCTTGGTTGCATTTGTCCACTTGTTGAAATCCAAGGGCTCTCCTTGATCATTGGTGGGTAGAGCAAAGCCGGTTTAGATTATTATCCAAGTCTCGACTTGTGTTTTCAAGAAACACTCCATCCGACCTTTACAATAACAGAAATCATCTCCGTTAAAGAACGGAGGTCGGGTGGTGCTATACCCCTCAATGTGAGCCATTAAGTATCTTGCAAAACACGAATAAAAACCAAAGGGAATTCCAAGACTTGGTCTTGGATTAGTAATGCGGGAAATAAATAGGAAATAAACAGAATTAAATGTGAAAAATAAGAAACTAACAAAAACTAACAACTTACGACCTTCGATGTCCCCGAAAGGGTACTAGACGTTGGATTTTGGGTCTAGAAATAGCTTGTTACGAGGGTAAACCCTCATAAGAAATGTGGATCTCTCAGAGAGCTTTGATTTGGTAGGTAGATAGTTTTGTGAGTCCACTTGTGCGAAAAGTTATGACCCTTTTACCGTCGGCTACTCTAAGAGAGAAAACTTGCAAGCACACAACCATAAGAAACGTACCAAGACTTCATCTTGGATTAGTAGTGTAGGAGGAAAAAGACCTAAAAAAAATACTAATCGAAAAATACGAACAGAAAACCAAAACGTGCTAGATCGGTGGTTTCACCAAATCTTAGCGCCCCCGCTCTGATACCAATTGTTGGATCGAGAAGCGTCACTAGAGGGGGGGTGAATAGCGATCATAAATCTTTTCTTAGTTTCATTCGAGTAGATAATTAAATGAGTAAAAGCAGCGGAAAATAAAGAAACACGTTTATTTTTACTTGGTTCACAACCTAGTGGTTGTTACTCCAAGGCCCTATCAGTCCTAGACCGCGTACGGAGGGCAAAGCACTATAACGTCTCCTCCTCGTTGGAGGTAGGAGACAACGATCACAAAACCGAATGTACGAGGATGAGGCAACAAGCCTACCTCACCTTGTTACGAATAAAAACAATGAATACAATATCAAAATAAATTACTAGATGCTGCTGCCGACGAAGAAGATCTGATCTTGTTGGCGTTGTAGGAGCACTTGATGAATAAACATGATGATATTTGGAGTTGGAATCCTCCCCTCCTTTTATATATTTTGGCCTCTGAATATGTCTCCTCTTTTTTTGGAACAGATCATGAAGTTGTAATTTTTATCGCAAAGTGGTCGCGTCAAACCTTATTTATTTTAACCTAGCGCAAAGGTTGATTCGTCACCATCAGTCGACTGATGACTCCCATCAGTTGACTGATGACTCCCATCAGTCGACTGATGAGCATCAGTCGACTGCTAGCCTGGCCACTTCCCTGCAGTCAAAAGTTAGCTCGGAAAATGATAAATACAACAATTTCTAACCGTCCGATCTCGACCTAGACCTTCCACAAGAAGTCTTAGTCGGATCGCCGCCTATGGTCGTCCCCGTACAGAGGACACGACCTTACCATCTCTCACTCACACGAGCTTACCTCGATACTTAGTGTGTCGCTTTCGCTTCCGGCCTTCCACTCGATTCCTTCGGCTCCCTCCGAAGTCACTCGAGTGTCGCCCAACCACCGCGGCTTCCTCCGGGTGTCGCTAGCCTTCAGCTCTAGCTTTAGTACTTTTCTGCACACTCGATTTAGCTCGTGAGATAACGATGTAAACTTAACTTTGTGTCTTCGCCATAATCAAAACACAGGTTCGATTATCTAGTGCCCCTGCACCAATAGTAGGCATCCTAGGTATTTTTGGATCAAGGGGGAGATTGTAAGATCTCATTGGAACATGAGACATTGACCTCCTTGGAGAGATAACATTTTTGATGTATGTCAAAAAGGGGGAGAAGGTAAAATTACCAATTTAGGATAATTGGTAAGAGATTTGAGTTAGTGTTCTAACTCAATGGTTTGTTTGGTTTTTGTCAAACATCGAAAAGGGGGAGATTGTTGGTGCAGTCGGCCCATGTCACGATTGTCCAGGACTCGAGCTTGACTCGAGAGATGTTTTGATGTTCGACAAAAACATATGACAATGTGATTGTCATGGGAAAGTCCAAGTCATGGGTAATTGGCATGGAAAGTCCAAGTGGGACAGTTGGCATTTGGGAAAGTCTAAGTCTTGAGTACTTGGCACAAGGGAAGTCCAAGCATGGGTCTTGGCATGGAAAGTCCAACATGGGTTGGCAAGGGAAAGTCCAAGCTTGAGTCTTGGCATTTGAGAAGACCAAGGGGTTTGATATTGGCGCCGTAAAGTCCAAGGGTGAAGTCTTGGCAGCATAAGTCAAATGGTTGGCGGCGTAAAGTCCAAGTAGAGTCTTGGCGACGTAAGTCCAATGTGCCTTGGCGGTGTAGACACTGTTAGCATACAATAGCCGATGGAAGCACATGAAGGCTAGCGCGATGGATGAACAAGTCATGGATGACTTGGAGGGATCCGAGAGGTGTGAGGCTGATGGAGGCGGTTAGAAGGCTTAGGTATAGGCTAAGAGTGGTCTAGCAAGTATGGGGGAACCATATTTGGGCTAAAACATCATGTTTGAGGTGTTCCAGTCGATTGGTGCCATGTGGCAATCGACTGGCCTGAGTCAACTAAGGTTTAACTGCTGGATTTAGCCTAGTATTCGACTGCCAGAGGAGGGCAGTCGACTGATTGGTCGAGCAGTCGACTAATTGGTCGAGCAGTCGACTGATATTGTGATCAGTCGACTGGTGCTCGAGAAATCGAGCACAGAATGGAGTCTCACTCAACCGCCGCGGTCAACAGTCGAGTGATGGGTTGATTAGTCGACTGATGGTCATAATTAGTCGACTGATGGTGGATCCGTTGGACTTTTCCAGTGTGGATCTAGCCGTTGTCTCACGACAACAGTGGCATCAGTCGACTGATCGACTTTTTCCAGCACATGTAGAAGCTTTATAAGGAGCTCGTGAAGGAGGAAAAAGAAAGCGATTTGCTTGGGCAAATTGAAGGGGAGAGTTGGTGCTTTCCAGTCCTTCAAGGCTAGTTCAAGAAAATCAATAATCAAGCAAATCCAAAGAGAATTTGTAAAGTTTTCTTTGCATAGATTATTGTATTCTTGTTGTATTTGCTTTTCTTACTTTGTACACTACAAAAAAAACAGTTATTAGCGAAGAATTTAGCGACGAATTTAAAAAAAAAATTCGTTGCAAAATAAATTAGCGACGAATTTAGCGACAAAAATATTTTTGTTGCGAATAAAGCATCGCAAATAATAGCGACAAAATTAGCGACGAATTTTAGCGACGAAAATTAGGGATGAATTTAAAATTTTGTCGCTAATTTTGTTGCAGAAGTTACCATGATTTCAAAACTTCATCGCATTTTTCGTCGTAAATTATTGCGACGAATTAAAAATTCGTCGCAAATTTGTGATGAATTAATTTGTTCGTTGGTAATTTTCACGACGAAATAAGAAATTCATTGGTAAATTGGTGACTGAAACAAATTCGTTGCAAATTTCGTCGCTGAATTCGTCGCAAAAAACCATATTTTGCGACGAATTAATTTTTTCGTTGGTAATTTTTGCGACAAAATAAGAAATTCATTGGTAAATTTGCGACTAATACAAATTTGTCGCAAATTTTGTCGCTGAATTCGTCGCAAATTTCGTCGCAAAAAACCATATTTTGCGATGAATTATTTTTTCGTTGCAAAAATTTGTGACGAATTAAATTTTCGTCGCAAATTTCATCGCAAAATTTGTTGCAAAATTTGTCGCAGGTTGGATTCGTTGCTAAATTCGTCGCTAATTTGCGATGAAAATTTAATTCGTCGTAAAAGTCGTCACAGATTTCTCAGAATTTAGCAACGAATTTGTATTTTTGTCGCTAAATTTGTCGCTAAATAAAATTTTTTTTAACAGATTTCATCTGTTTCGATATTCTATCGTATATACAAATTTCAACACACACACACAACAAAACACAATAAGTTCTAATATCCAAATAAATACATTCAATACAAACAAAACACACACACATTCAATACAACAAAATAATATTCAATCATATCCAAATAAATACAAAGCAACACAATCAGTTAAGAACAATACAACATTCCAAATAAAAAGTTATATTCTACAACATTTCAAACATCAACATAGTTCTGATATCCAAATAACAATGTCTACAAAAGATCTCAACACATGGGAAAGAAAAAAGAAAAGAGAATCTGGTAAGCAATCGTCGACATTCTTCTACCTGCATTAGAAAAGAAACAAACAAAAAGTATCATACATTAAAAAAAAACTATATACTAACACGAAAATAAATATGCAAAGACTTACAATGATGTGCATTTTCAACCGCCATAAGGATTAACTTCATCGATCATTCCTGTTTAAAGCAAAATAAACAAACTTAATAAACTAAAAAATTTTAAAAGTACTAATTAAAAACATGCATACAATATCATCATCGTCACCACCATCATCGTCATGACTCGGAGGAATATGACTTGGACCAGAACTAAATTGCTGAAACTGTCGCATAAGAAAGGCTTGTTGTCGTCGCATTTCTATCATTTCTTGATCCCTTTGTGAGTTTTGTTGTTGTATTTCTATAATTTGCTGATCTCTTTCATGTATTATGCCCTTCAAATTGCTAACCTCCTCAGTTAAGTTATGTATCTGTGCCGCTACTGCTGGTGGAGTAGAAGAAATAGATCTACGAGGAGCATTATGCATTCTGCTTAGAGAACCAATACCTAATATCCTTCCCCCTTTTGATCCTCCACTCGCCTCAAGCCATAAATCCAAATTATTACTAACAGATGACTCAGATCCCTCAGTATCACCATCATCTCCTGAAAATCTCTGAGATGAGGATAACTGATCATATCTCTCCTACATAAAAATAAAATTATAATCAGAGCATTTACATAACTAACAGAATTAAAGTTATAAAGTAAGTTTAAAGATTAATTCAAACCTTAATTGCTCGAGCTCTATCTCCACTCCAAGTCTTATCTTTTTTTTTGGAAAGTGCGAACGAAAGTATCTATAAATTCTGGCTCCTTTCCCAATTCCTTAGACTAAATATAAGAATGTTAGAAATAAAATAATAATCTGAAATATATTTAAAAACTAATTGTAGAATTTAAAATTACCAATCTACGTGAATGCTCCTCGATATTTATAGATCCTCCCGCATATGTTGCAGATAAGTCTCCAGAATTACATGCTTGATTTAATTTATTCTGTTGACTTCTTTTTTTGCTCTCATCAGATTGCCAATAATTGGAGATTTTACTCCAATTTTACGGACACGTGTTTCTGGTAGGGTTTTTACATTTGGCATGACTCAATACATGCCGGATATGATCGCCACATTTTTTTTTAAAAATTCTTTTAACTTCCAAGTCTTGAGTAGGGTCCCAAATAAATCTCCGCTGAGATGGAAATAAAACAATTGATTATATAATCACTTATTTAATATATAAAATGAATCAATTATACCTGAAACTCGCACCACTATAGTTCTTTTGTAGGTCCTGGCATGCTTGAGTATGACAAAGAGTCTCCTCTCCAATAGTTATTCACGATTTTATTGATCTCGCGAATAACAGGTACAGAATTTTCAAACCTACGATAAAGTGAAAAAAAATTGAATAAATAATTAAGATAGTTTAAAAATTATAATATTTATATTACTTACGAATCTCCAATCGGAAATATATACGGTCGACTTTCGATGTTCTCAGTAGAGGAGTGTCTGGCGGGTACAGGTGAATCAGAATGGGAAGGTCGTGCCGGCGAATGAGATGGTACTGCCGACTGATCATGTGAAGGTCCAGGCAGATCAGGAGGGCAAGTAGGTATAGTGCTGGCAGGCGGTGGATCAGTCTGGCCACTACTAGTACTCTGTCGTCTCTGTCCACCACGTCGAAACTATCAACCAAAAACAAAATTAGAATAAAGAAAATAAAACTTTTATGCTTAATGAAGAACATGAAAAACTTACAATATGCATAATGAAGATATGAGAGACTGCGACTGCGATAAGCTACGATGATTTCACCACTGATAACCTATAAGAACAAAATATACACAACATACAGAGACAAAAGATATAAATTTAACAATGAGACATTATATAAACAAATAGTTGAGCTAAGAAAATTTGTAAAATTATAGTTTAAAACTAAAATTATATATAAAAAAACTTACCCTAGACGTCAAATTTCAAAGTCCTCATTATCATCTTCCTCATCCTCATCAGTATCCTCATCCTCGGTCTCCTCCTCCTCTTCCTCCTCGTCCTCCTTCTCCTCGTCCCCCTCCTCCTCCTCATCATTATCATCAATTTCAGTTGCATCCACGTTTATCACTACTCCGCTGGGATCTCGTAACGTTGGAATTATATATTCCTCGGAAAGTCCCATATTTGTAACTTTGTCTTGTTGATATGCAATATCTTGCCAGCGCTCTTCAATTTTTTTCCGTGCTTTTGTTTTACAAACAGCCCACCATTCATTTTTGTCACGCCTCAAACTAGGATATGGAGCATAGAAAATATGGATCGCTTGTTGTGCCAAAATAAACGGTTCATATCTCTTATAAAATCTTTTATGATTTATTTCAACCAAATTATACTGTGGATGCACCTTCATCCCTCTGACGGGGTCAAACCAGCGACACATAAATAAGATAACTCACATTTCTGGACCAGGATAATCAATCTCTATAATTTCATCCAACAAACCATAAAATTCATTGCTTGCACCTCCTTCATTGGAAGACTGAACACATACTCCACTATTCATTGTACTCTTTCCATTTCCATATTCTTGAGTGTGGAAATTATATCCGTTTATGAAATATACTGGCCAAGTGCGTACCATTGCTTTTGGACCCCATGATAGATGGATTAGCAATTCTTGCTGAACGTGAGTTTGATTAGCATAAACCTATACTCAAATGAAAATGATATTTATTTAAAAGTTAAGATATGTGTAAACAAAAATGAGGTAATTAAAACTGCTTACATATGATTTGAACCATGGTGCAAATTCCTGATTGCAGAAGTGATCAAAGTCACGTGTCGGGATTTCAGAATATAAGTTTTGGAAAATCCTATAATAAAAAATTGTATTATAACATAAACAAATTAACACTTGACGAAGAAATAGGAAATATATACTAACTCAAAATATGGCAATACTTCTGGACAATTAAGTAAAACATATGTCTAGGCTGCCCGCCATTCTTGATCAGTTAAGTATTGTTGCTTACACTGTCCACTTGGTCGACCAAGATAATTAAAAATTGAGAATGAATTCAAATTGGGATCGACAGGACCTTCATCATTCCTTCCGGATTTCAGTCTTTTGGTCTAAACGTGAGGCTCAAAATAATATGATGCAAAAGTTGTTACTTCCTCCACAATATATGCATTCACAATAGAGGCTTCAACATGTGCCTTATTTTTCACTTTTTTTTTCAAATGATATAAGAATCTGATTGTAATATAACAAATTGTATTAGAAATGAATATATAAAAAAATTAAACATTTTTATGCAATATTAACGAAGTATAGAATATGCGAATTATACCTTTCAAAAGGATACATCCATCGATAATGAACTGGTCCTCCAACTTTGGCCTCATATGGCAAGTGAACCAAAAGATGTTCCATTGAATCAAAAAATGCAGGCGGAAAAATACTTTCTAAATTTCACAAAATGATTGGAATGTCTCTCTCTAACTTCTCCATGTGTGAATATCCCAAAACTGTTGAGCATATGTCATGAAGAAAAATACTTAACTCTGTAATGACACCCCAGACAAAATTCGGTAAGAATTATTTAAAGGCAATAGGAATTAGTCTTTCCATGAATATATAACAATCATGGCTTTTCAAACCCATCAATTTGCATTCCTTCATATCGACACATCTCCCAAGATTAGAAACATACCCATCAGGAAATCTCAATGACTTCAACCATTCACAAACAACACGTCTCTGTTCCTTATTCAATGTATAAACTGCCTTTGGTTTTGGTCCTCTACTATTTTCATCAACATCAAGGGTGGGTCGTTTACAAATGAGTCGCATATCTTTTCTTGCATTCAGATTATCTTTTGTTTTTCCGGTGATATCCATCACTGTATTTATCAGATTATCAAAAATATTCTTCTCAATATGCATAACATCAAGATTATGATGAATCAAATTACTAAACCAATACGGTAACTCCCAAAATATACTTCGTTTGGTCCATTTATGGTTGCTTCCATATTCATAAGTTGTACCATGTGGCTCTTCAATAACAGATGGAAAGTGAAGAACTCTGTACCAAATATCTTGACCACAATCTCAACTGATGGAGGAGGGTTCTTTCAATTCGATTCCTAGTGAATTCATCTTTATTCCTTAAATTATGATTTAGTGGTAAAAATTGCGTGACAATCAAAATAACAGCTTCTTACCATGCTTCAATCTAATCGACTTTGATCTCTCCATACATATTGGGCATCCTAAGTTCCTGCGTACTCAACACGATAGCATACCATAAGCCGAAAAGTCATTTATGGTCCAAAGAAGAGCATCCTTCATTACAAACATCTGATTAGTATGAACGTCGTATGTAGGAAAACCTTCATCCCATAGTTGTTTTAGCTCTACAATCAATGGTTGCATATAAACATCTATTAACTTCTTGGATTTTTGGCGAGCACAACCAATGTTAAAAACATATACGGTGTTTTTCATGCACATCCTGTGGAAGATTATACGGAGTTAATATAAGCGGCCAACAAGAATAGTGTCTTCTGATTTACCAAATGGAAATCCGTCACCTAATATTTAGTCTCGCAAAATCAGGATATGTTCTATCAAAATTTTTCCACGCCTCTGCATCGATGGATGACACATTAGTCCCTCTTACATTCGATGATTTGCATGCCAAGTCATGTGTTGTGATTGTCTTTGATGCATAAAGCCTTTGTAACCTAGGAGTTAAAGGCAAATAAAACAACTGACTATATGATTTACGTCGTTGCTGCCTCCTACTAGTGCTCTTGTACCTATCTTGATTACAGAATTTACAAACATCCACATCTACATCATCTCCCCAATATAACATACAACCATCTCTGCACACATCAATTCTTTCCACTGGGAGACCTAATTCTTTCATCAGTTTTTTCATCTTTGTACAAATCATTGGCGTTATATGATCCTGTGACAATGCCTCTTCAAAAGCTTGAACAAAATTATTAAAACACTCTTCAGACACATTATGCTCTGCCTTGACATTCAACATTCTTGCGGTGAACGATAGTTTAGTGTGAGTCTCACAACCAGCCCATAAAGGTGCATCTGTAGCACTCAACACCTCCTAAAATTTGAGATATGCTTCATTATTCATAT
Source organism: Wurfbainia villosa (assembly GCA_025175895.1). Taxonomy (NCBI): domain Eukaryota; kingdom Viridiplantae; phylum Streptophyta; class Magnoliopsida; order Zingiberales; family Zingiberaceae; genus Wurfbainia; species Wurfbainia villosa. The sequence continues at coordinate 58,047,102 of CM045986.1, read as the reverse complement.
TCTGACCGATATCTGTTACTTGCACCTCTTCCAAGGGTGATGCATTAGTAAATATTTGCTCAACTGTTGGAGGACAACTTGAAGTTGCACCTTGTGATTGGGGAATCAAATTCGGGCCCGCTACATCATATATCATCCTCTGATATGGATTTAATTGATTATAATCACTTTGATCCCTAGAGACTTGTGTGTTGTGTCTATCATAAACTTCATCAGATATAAATGGTTCACCATGACATGTCCAGTTATAGTAATTTGCAACGAATCCAAATCTACAAAGATGCTCTGAAACTTTGCTAGACGGTAAAAATCTACCATTGTGACACTTTCTGCACGGACACCTTATCTGATTACCATCCATAAACTCAACATTACTAACTGCGAAATTTAAAAACTCTTGCAACCCACTCATAAAATCATCAGTTAAACCCCGACGTTCAGGTAAATTCCTATTATACATCCAACTCCTTTCACGCTGCATTATGTCTGTTTTCAATCAATTATATTAATATAAACTCTTAGAAATTACAATAATACAAATATACAGATAGTTCACATATGAATTCACTATGTTTAACAATCTTTAAACATAACCGAAAAAAGACAACAGTTGTAATGGGTTGCAGATTCTGATGGTGTATGTGAATGTTTATGAAATGGTAATGTGTCATATCCTTGAATTTTATCATACTTTAAAACTTATATTATATATGTTACATGAGTTGAATGTTTACAAAATCAGGATATAATAACATATAATAAGTTTCCATGTATTAATGCATTTAGTATACATTATCCTTTGTTATAAAAAGACATCTCACTATCTTATGCTAACCACCATGGCATTAAGGTGTCAATGAATTGGGTCTAGGCATAAAAATCTGCAAGATTATAGTAATATCATGGAGTCCCAGTATGATTTTTAATGGAATGCATCGGGCGCAATTAACCTATACCATACCACTCTAATACCACTCTAGATCAACACAGAAAATTAAGAATAATATAAATTTCAATATAAAAAATAACAATGATTAAAAAAAAAAAATATACCACTGGTGTGGCTGCGGGCGTCTCCGAGCCGGCGATTGGTGCCTTTCGGCGCTACTGACGGCTGGACCTCTGACGAGAGACCTAACTGGGTGCCCTAGTGGCATGTGGACTCGCGATCGCGATCTCGGATAGGCCGTTGGTCGCGGGCGTGGTCGCTGCGAGTGTCGGACCAATTGTCGACACCGGCTGGGCGCTCGGCGGCCATCGCAGGAGGAAGTGTCGGACAACGACACGAGACTAGTCTTGGGAGAAGGCGAGCGTCGGTGGGTGGTGGGAGGTGGCGTGGCGGCGAGGTGGCGGCGGCGAGGTGGCCAAGCGGCTCGAGGTCAGGGGCACGCGACGAGGAGGCGCGGCGGCAGCGCCTACCAACGCCGCTCGGCCGTGGCGGCTCGGGCCGAGCGGTGGGGGACTGGCCGGTCGCTCCACGGTGGCTGGGGGCACGCTGCGACGAGCGCCGTGACCACGGCGCGCGGCGCGCGGCGTCGTCGACCTAAGCGGCTTCGATCGGCCTCGGGGCAGGTGGGCTGTGCGCCGGTCGGAGGGCGGGTCGTGGCGAACGCGTCTTGACCAAGCGAGGCGGCGAAGGAAGGCCGCGTGCGGAGGGAAAGAAAGGTTTTAGGGTTCGATCAGGCGCGAGGGGAAGGAAAAAGATTAGGGCATTGGGTAAAATTAAATAAATTTTACAACGAATCTTTGGATTCGTTGCAAATTTTTTATAAAAAAAAAAACTTTTTAAAACGTTAAGTTTATTTTGTATTTTTAATTTATCAACGAATCCAGGATTCGTTGCAAATTTGCAACGAATCCGTGGATTCATTTCAAAAAATTGCAACGAATCCGTGGATTCATTGCAAAAAATTGCAACGAATCCGTGGATTCGTTGCAAAAATTTGCAACGAATACGTGGATTCGTTGCAAAAAATTGCAACGAATCCGTGGATTCGTTGCAAAAATTGCAACGAATCAAAAGATTCATTGCAAATTTTTTATAAAAAAAAAATAAACTTTTTAAAACGTTAAGTTTATTTTGTATTTTTAATTTAGCAACGAATCCAGGATTCGTTGAAAATTTGCAACGAATCCTGGATTCGTTGCAAATTTAAAAATTTTTTTTTTTAACATTTTAAAATGTTATTTTATTTTTTAATATTAATATTAATTTTGCAACGAATCCTGGATTCGTTGCAATTTTTGCAACGAATCTTGGATTCGTTGCAATTTTTGCAACGAATCTGTATTCGTTGCAATTTTTGCAACGAATCTGGATTCGTTGCAATTTAAAATAAAAAATTTAAACTTTTTAAAACGTTAATTTATTTTTTAATATTTTTTTTGCAATGAATCCTGGATTCGTTGCTATTTTGCAACGAATTCACGAATTCGTTGCAAAATATTTAAAAATAAACTATTTCAGCAGAACTTGTTTTCTATTTTTATTTTTAATAAATTAAATATCTGCGACGAATTCTGAATTCGTCGCTAAATTATGGGACGAAAATTATTTCCGTCGCAAATTATTTCTCCGCCTTCGACTTGTGTCGAGAAGGAGTATTTGTGATTAGTGATTGCATTGGCGTCGCTAGAGCTCGTTAGAGCTCGATCCGTAGAGTAGGAACTGTTAGGGCAATCTCTTGCCGTAATATGGTTTTGATGGTGTGGCAAAGGGTTTAAGTTAGTTTGATATGTTGATATGATATGTGCGTTGAAGTCGTGCAGGACTTAGTAATTCGCACATGGAGCCGTGGCGAGTTTCACATCTCATGACTCGTGCCTTGAGTCGGTGAAGGATAGCTTTGCGGAAGCCGTGCGCTTGGAGCATCCGAGGGACCGCCGGACGAGAAGCTTGGAGTGAAGCCGGAGGAAGTAGACTTCGAGGCAAGAGACGCGAAGGAGCATTGCAGAGCCGTCGCGCTCTTTGCCGAGGGGCGTGGCGAGAACGAAGAGAACTTGGCGAGGACTCAGAAATGAGTGGCGATTATAACCCGGGAAGGCTAGCTCTTAGGTGAAACTGGGCCATTTGGCCAAGTGTCGGATGGGTTTTCGACACCGATCACGCCATGTCATGGCGGCGATCGCTCAATCAGTGAGTTCGTGGTATACGATTGATGGATTGTGGCGCGTGATCGCCATCGTGGGCGATCAGCCAAGACCATCGATCGGGCGCGCAATGATCGGTAGTCAATGGGGTTTCGCCATAGAACCGTTTCGTAGCCGAGGCGATCGACTAGGGAAGCGGCGGTCATTGATGAGGTCCATCCGTCGACTGCCAAGAGTTCCGTTGGACTACAGTCGGGATCCGGCGTGTTCGAGGCCGTTGTAGTGGACGATCGCCAAGGGCGTGATCGTGATGGCGGCAAACGGGAAGAAGTTAGCCCTCTCTATAAAAAGAGAGGGTGTGAGCCTTTGAGAGGCTAATGCTCATACTCAAAACGATCTTCCTAGTGCCCCACAAGCTCTAAACTCTTCTTACTTGTCTTTACTTCAATCCTATTGTAAGAAGAGTGATCTTGGTTGTAAAGGTTACCTCCACCTAGCTTTGTGCAAAGGAGAGACCGATAGTGATTGGTTTTGGCGGAGTGATTCACCGTGGACGAATCGGACCGTGGATTAGCGGCGTAGCCGTGAACCACGTTATACCATCGTGTTAGCGTTTGTTTTATTGTTTGTCATTTGCTTTGTATTTGTATATTCCGCTTGCGCTAATCTTTTGTAGACGAGCAATTTACGACGTCCAATGTACGAGGGCTATTCACCCCCCTCTAGACGGCCATATCGATCCCCTACAAGTGGTATCAGAGCCGAGGTTGCTTGTCACCGGACTAACCGCCGCAACAAGCCCTACATCAAAAATGGCCGGCTCAAACATCCACCCACCGAAGTTCGACGGCGAATTCTCTTGGTGGAAAAAGAGAATGGAGGTATTCTTCGAAACCGATTTTGAAATATTGTTAATTATGGAAAACGGTTTCGAGTTGCCTAGGAATGAAGATGGGGAGCCTTTGGAAAAATCGAGATGGAGCAAAAGACAAAGAGAAGAGTATTTGGCAAATTCAAAGGCCAAGCACCATCTATACAATGTGCTCCCTCAACAAGAAGTAAATAGAATAGGGGAGTGCTCAAGTGCCAAGGAGATGTGGGAGAAGTTGGTTGAACTTCATGAAGGCACTTCGGAGGCAAAGCTAGCAAGAAGAGATCTCCTCCGCTCCCAATTATCAAATATCAAGCTTGAAAAGGGAGAAAAGGTAACTTCCCTACATTCTAGATTTAAAGAAATATTAATTGGGCTAACAAGTGTAGGTGAGAAGCTATCGAACCGGGATATGGTAATGAAGGCCATAGATGTCTTTCCCCGGTCCTCAAAGTGGAGCTCCATGGTGGACTCTTTCTACATCTCCAAGAATTTAGAAGTGAGCACTTTGGAGGAGTTTTTCTCAACAATGGAGCTCCACGAAACTAGGCTTGAGGGAATACAAGAGGAGCCTAAAATTCAACCCTCAAGAGGAGTAGCATTATTGGCAAATAAGGGGAAGAAGAAGATGGAAATCTCCTCCTCATCCGATGACGAAGCGTCTTCCTCCTCCTCCATGGATAGCACCGAAGAAGCCTATATGGTAAGGAGGGTAAGACGTGCATTTAAGAATTTTAGATTTGATAAATCTAATGATAGGAATAGAAGACCAAGGGGGAAAGTCATATGCTACAATTGCCAAGGAGAAGGGCACATAAGGGACAATTGTCCTCTCCTAAACAAGAGCAAGGAAGAAAGGAAAAAGAAAGAAGAAAAGAAGAAGAAGAAGGGGAGCAAGAAAAAGAAGGAAGAGGAGAAGAAGACAAAGGAGAAGGGAAAGGCTAAGGCTCTCAAGGCAAGGACTTGGGATGATCCATCCTCATCCTCCTCCTCATCATCGGATGAGGAGAATGCCTTTGTCACCAATTTGGCCTTGATGGCCTTTGATGATTTGGATTGCTCTTCCTCCGAAAATGAAGGATCAAGCTCAAGAGGAGAGAGCTCAAGTGAAGGGGGAGCCTCCTCCACATCATCATCCTCCTCATCATCCGAAGAAGAAGAGGACATGGAGACTATGGTAACAAATCTAACCCCCAAGAAAATAGTTTCCATGGTTTCTAGTTTAACTAAGGACCTATTTAGAGCAAAGAAGAAGAACAAGAGCATGCTAGAGCAAATTAAGGACCTAGAAAACAAATTAGAAAAAGCATGCTTAAATCAAAATGAAAATAATTTTTCTTGCCATGATGATGCATGCTCACATGAATACATGCCATTTAATGTTAGTGATGCATGCATGAATGAAAATAGGGCTTTAAGGGAAAAGGTAGACTATTTGACAAAAGCCCTAGAAAAATTCACTATAGGCTCCAATACCCTTAACATGATAATTGGGAGTCAAAGGGCAAGTTTTAACAAGAAGGGCCTAGGATATAAAGAGAAGAAAAATGAGAAGGCCTATAAATGCCTAATAGCTAGGGGACAAGATAAAAAGAAAGTAATTGCTAGGAAATGGATCCCCAAGGAGTATTTAGTGAACCCAATAGGAAAGAATTTATTTTGGGGTCCAAAATCCATCCTTAAGGGTTAGAATAACCCTAGGGTAGTCAACCATATGAACTTGACCTATATCATATTTTGGTTGACTTAGGATGACGGGACAACATTTTTAGATAGTGTTGGGTGATGATAACGTGCCCATAAATAGGTAATAATGCTTAAATCATGATGATTGATGTAATTCCTATGTATATTTACAATCATGATTTATGTTTTTGATATTTGGCATGTTATCATGAGAAATAGGTTTAAATCATGCTTTAGGTAATACTTTGCTTATTATCATCATAAAATACCTAATGCATGACTATTATTTAATGAAAACATGTATTTCATGATCATAATGTAGAATTAATTGATATATGTCATTATGATCATGTAGGATGTTAGGTTGATACTTAACCATGATAGAATTGCATGAATATATGGGTTAAGTATATACAAATACCCCCTAGGATGCATCTCACACTCAATATAGGCTAACTTGATTGAAAACTTAGCATGGGTGAGATATTAGGATGATACAAATGTCCACTAATGCCTATGGCATTTAGATGGTCATTTAAAGTATCAACATAGCAATAATAGACCAATCATGGGGAAGGCTTATGTCTAATTCATAGACATATTGCCCAAAGATCATGGTTGGATATCTCATATGTTTTCAAAACAATTTCTTACCTTAAAATACATGTACTCATGTTTTGAAACAATTGGATGCAAAACTAGGTAGCTAACTTGATACTAGAATGATCAAAAACCTAGTGGTTTTTAGAGCTTTTGGATTTTTGGCAAAAACAAGGAAATATAATGAGTTTTCATGAAAAACTATTTTTCATTGATAGATATACTTAAAAGAAATATGTTACCCAAATTTCATGATTTTTCAAATTTTCTGGAATTTATAATGCATTTCTGAAATTCGTCCAGAAAATCAGAAATTTGGATTCCTTTGTGCCAGTCGACTGCCATACTGATAGCAGTCGACTGGTGGCCTGTAAATCAGAACATTGAAGGCCGAATTCAGTTTGTAAACCTACAACAAGTGGTAGAAATATTCTTGATGCCATCAACAAGTGGTACCCAATTTTAAATCAACTTGTCATATTTTCCCTCCATTACACTTGATGCCATGAGCTTATAACTTAGTGTTAATCTTTTTGATGGTGTCAAAGGGGGAGAAATAAGTATGTTTAAGTTAATTACTTTAGAGGGAGAAATATATGATAGGGGGAGAAAATTTGAAATATATGATAGGGAAAAAAATTTGCATAGAGAGTTTCATGGATTAAGGGGGAGTTGCATGTTGCTACATCATGTTTATCTTTACATGCTTTCTTACCTTAGAATTTATATCAAATGTTTTTACCTAACTTAAACGGATTGCCACACATCAATAAGGGGGAGATTGTTAGGGCAATCTCTTGCCGTAATATGGTTTTGATGGTGTGGCAAAGGGTTTAAGTTAGTTTGATATGTTGATATGATATGTGCGTTGAAGTCGTGCAGGACTTAGTAATTCGCACATGGAGCCGTGGCGAGTTTCACATCTCATGACTCGTACCTTGAGTCGGTGAAGGATAGCTTTGCGGAAGCCGTGCGCTTGGAGCATCCGAGGGACCGCCGGACGAGAAGCTTGGAGTGAAGCCGGAGGAAGTAGACTTCGAGGCAAGAGACGCGAAGGAGCATTGCAGAGTCGTGCGCCTGATGCTGCCGATGGACATGGCCGAGAACGAAGAGAACTTCGAAGGCGAGGGACTCCGAGAAATGAGAGTGAGCGATTGTAACCCGGGGAAGGGTAGCTCTTAGGTGAAACTTGGCCATTTGGCCAAGTGTCGGATGGGTTTTCCCGACACGGTCATTGCCATGTCATGGCGATCGCTCTGAGTCAGTGAGTTCGACCGTATCGATCGGCCCGGATTGTGGCCAGCGATCGCCATACGTGGGCGGATCATTGCCAAGACCATCGATCATTCTGAAAGCGGGATCGGTAGTCAATGGGGTTTCGACCGCGAACCGTTCGTAGCCGATCGGGCGATCGACCTACGAGGGCTGATCGATCGATGAGGTCCATCGATCATTGCCAAGAGTTCCATTGGACTACAACGGTCGGGATCCGGCGTGTTCGAGGCCGTTGTAGTGGCGATCGGCGCCAAGGCGGCGGTCGTGATGGCGCAAACGGGAAGAAGTTAGCCCTCTCTATAAAAAGAGAGGGTGTGAGCCTTTGAGAGGCTAATGCTCATACTCAAAACGATCTTCCTAGTGCCCCACAAGCTCTAAACTCTTCTTACTTGTCTTTACTTCAATCCTATTGTAAGAAGAGTGATCTTGGTTGTAAAGGTTACCTCCACCTAGCTTTGTGCAAAGGAGAGACCGATAGTGATTGGTTTTGGCGGAGTGATTCACCGTGGACGAATCGGACCGTGGATTAGCGGCGTAGCCGTGAACCACGTTATACCATCGTGTTAGCGTTTGTTTTATTGTTTGTCATTTGCTTTGTATTTGTATATTCCGCTTGCGCTAATCTTTTGTAGACGAGCAATTTACGACGTCCAACGTACGAGGGCTATTCACCCCCCTCTAGCCGGCCATATCGATCCCCTACAGGAACCGTTCAGTTCTGAACCACGTTAAATATTTGTGTATTGGTGTGTTTGATTGTGTCTATTTCATTATTGCTTTTATTATCATTATTCCGCTGCTTTAACGAAAATTGTAGACTCGATCACGAACAAATTCCATCATCGGTACTAGCACACGCTATTCACCCCCCCTCTAGCTTCCAACGATCCCCTACAGTTTCTATTTCTAAGCCGAAAGTCAAGAAGAAGAAGAAACAAGCTGGGGCAAAGGCGGCAGGAGGAACTAAGGGAAGAGTGAATAAGCCGAAAGGCAAGTGCTTCACTTGCAAGCAGACTGGACACTGAAAGAAGGACTGTCCCAACCGGAAGCAGAATAAAGGTATATCTTTTGGTCTAGTCATTAAAACATGTTTAGTGGTGTTATCTACCGACACCTGGTGTGTAGATACGGGAGCCACTGATCATGTTTGCAATACTTTGGAGGAGTTCTAGGAAACCAAACGACTGGCTGAGGGGGAGATTACCGTATACTTGAGCGATGCCACGAAGGTGGCGACCGTTGCAGTGGGAGATGTTTATTTGTCGTTTGAGAGGAATAAAGTTTTGGTTTTTAAAAATTGCCTTTATATACCTTTCTTTAGAAAGAATTTGATTTTGGTTTCTAAATTGTTTATGGATGGATATTCTATTTCTTTTAATGATAGAGTTGTTATAAAAAGGAATAGGGAGATTATCTATTCTGGTGCATTGATAGGAAATTTATATACACTCGATGAAAATAGAAGTTAATAACTCATCTTCTAATTCCAATAAGAGAAAAGAACCTTCGAAGATGAACCAAACATATCTTTGGCATCTAAGACTTGGTCATATTAACTTAAGCAGAATTCAAAGGTTGATAGCTGATGGACCTCTGGGTTCATTAGTGGTGGAAGATTTCGCAACCTGCGAATCTTGCTTGGAGGGAAAAATGACCAAGAAGCCTTTTAAGGCCAAGGGGTATAGAGCAAAAGATGCGTTAGATTTTGTTCATTCTGATTTGTGTGGTCCTATGTCTATCCAGGCTAGAGGTGGTTTTGAGTATTTTGTCTCTTTCATAGACGATTATTCAAGATATGGATACATTTACTTGATGCGCCACAAGTCTGAATGCTTTGACAAGTTCAAAGAATTCAAGGCTGATGTGGAGAAATGTCTAGGTAAAAGTATCAAGACACTACGATCTGATCATGGTTGTGAGTACCTCTTGGGAGAGTTTAGGAATTACTTATCAGAGGCTGGGATTCAATCCCAATTGTCTGCACTTGGCACACCCCAGCAGAATGGTGTAGTAGAGTGAAGGAATAGGACTCTTATGAAGATGGTTAGATCGATGATGAGTTATTCTAAGTTGCCATATTCGTTCTGGGGATATGCTCTAGATATGGCAGTGTATATTTTGAACTTTGTACCATCTAAATCAGTGCCTTCTACTCCCACAAAATTATGGACTAGGCAAAAGCCTAGTCTAAGACATATTCGGATTTGGGAGGGTCCAGCACATGTGCTAAAGACAGATGTTGGTAAGTTGGAACCTCATACAGAAGTGTGCATGTTAGTTGGCTATCCTAGAGGAACGAAAGGTGGTTTGTTTTATAGTCCTAGAGATTAGAGGGTGATCGTTAGCACGAATGCCAGATTTCTAGAGGAAGACTATGTGATGAACCACAAGCCCATGAGTAAGATTGTTCTAGAGGAATTGAAAGGGGAAGTCACTACTTCAGTACCACAAGTACAAGAGGATATACCATAAGTCACTGCACTGCATGTCGCAGAGGATTCACAAGTGATACCTTGTCGTAGTGGGAGGGTTGTGAGACAGCCTGATAGATTCATATTCTTGGGAGAATCTTCTGATTTGATCCTTAGCAAACATGAACCTGATCCCTGGACATATGACGAGGCAATCCGAGATAAGGATGCAGTATCTTGGCAAAGTGAAATGAATGCTGAGATTGAATCTATGGATTCAAATCAGGTCTGGGAGCTAGTAGAACCACCCAATTGTGTAAAAACCATTGGATGCAAGTAGATCTACAAAAGAAAGCGAGGAATAGATGGGAAGGTTGAGCTCTTCAAAGCAAGGCTTGTTGCGAAGGGGTATACTCTGAAAGAGGGTATCGATTATGAGGAGAACTTTTCGTCGGTAGCCATGCTTAAGTCTATCCGGATTCTCTTATGTATCGCTGCTCATATGGATTATGAGGTATGGCAGATGGATGTCAAGACAACTTTCCTTAATGGAAGTCTTGAGGGAAACATCTATATGAAGCAACCAGAGGGATTCATTGCAAAGGGCAAAGAGCATCTTGTGTGCAAGCTTAATCGATCCATTTATGGATTAAAGCATGCTTTGAGATCTTGGAAAATTCGCTTTGATGAGGTAATCCGGTCTTATGGATTCATTCAAAGTCCGGATGAGTCTTGTGTATACAAGAGATGTGATGGAAATGTAGTGGTATTTCTTGTACTATACGTAGATGACATTTTATTAATTGGCAACAATGTCAAGGTGTTATCGGACGTAAGGGTATGATTGTCCAAACAGTTTGATATGAAGGACTTGGGAGAAGTGGGACACATCCTTGGGATCAAGGTTATAAGGGATCACAAGAAAAGGATGTTGTGCTTATCTCAAGCTTCATACATAGACACCATTTTGGCTCGTTTTAGCATGCAGAACTCCAAGAAAGGTTTTCTACCTTTCAGGCATGGAGTTCCTTTATCTAAGGAGATGTGTCCTAGAACATCTGAGGAGATAGAGGAGATGAAGGCGGTTCCTTATGCTTCGACAGTAGGAAGCCTCATGTATGCTATGCTGTGTACGAGATCAGATATCTGCTTTGCCGTTGGAATGGTTAGCAGATATAAGAGTAGTCCAGGATAGGGACATTGGATTGCGCTAAAGCATATATCGAAGTACCTAAGAATGACTAGGGATTATATGCTAGTTTACTAGGAAGACCAATTACTCCCTGTGGGTTACACAGATTCTGACTTCCAATCAGACAGGGATAACAGTAAGTCTACCTCAGATTTTGTATTTACTTTGAGAGGTTGATTCATTGTATGGAGGAGTGTCAAGTAGAAATGCGTGGCAGACTCTACCATGGAAGCTGAGTAAGTTGTGTGGCTCAGGACCTTCTTGATGGACTTGGATGTGATTCCGAGTTTGCCCAGAACTATCATAATTTATTTGATAACAGTGGTGCAGTTGCAAACTCGAAGGAACCACGAGTCCATAAGGCAAGTAAACACATAGAGCGCAAGTACCACCTGATAAGAGAAATCGTAAAGGAGGTAGAAGGTGTTGTCGCCAAGATTACATCGGAGGATAACCTGGCAGATCCTTTCACTAAGGCCCTTCCGCCGAGAGCTTTTGATAGGCATGTGGAGGGAATGGGAATCAGATGTATGGGAGTTTGAGGACAGTATAGTCTTTTAGTATAAGTAGAAGATTGTTGGGATGTATACTGAAAGTTTATCTTTTGTATGAACATCTTTATTTTGAAATAAGAATCACATGATCATTGTTTGCATATTTATGGTTATGCATATTGTCTAATACATTACATTGTAGATAACATGGTGTGTAGTGTCACACGGTAAATCATGTTATTAGCTCCTTGTAGAGTATAAGTAAAGGCTCATAACTGAGATGACTTTGGACAAACTATTGGTATGGTTGTAGTGTGATTTGGTATTGGTTTTTCTTGACCATAGAATCACACTAGTACACTTTGTGTGTATTGAGCAGGACTAACTTAGAGGTGATTCTATTCATTGCTGACTACATAATGGAATCGAACCTCAGATATTATATTGTACATGCTCTTAATCCTGATATAATAACGGGCACATATACTTAGTATTCATTTCTTTGATTTACCAATGCGCGAGATTTATAGAGTAAATCGATAGGCTTGGTAAGTTGGGAAATGATATTACTTATATGGTGTGTCATTGATTATAGGAGGAAACCGTGTCCTATATATTAGGATGATGATGTCCCCTTGAGGAGCTCATAAGGTTCATAATGTAAACCCTGCAGGTGGACTTGGTCTGGCATGCTGATAAGGTTGAGTGGTATTACTCATGGAGTTAGATGTTGATTAATTAATTGTCAGTAAATTAATTAATCGACGGACATTCGAGATCTTAAATATGGGGAGATAAATGTACAAATAATATATGGATCCCATATTAACTTATGGGGGTTGGTGAGGTAGATTAATGATAATCCTCTAGTGGAATGGATTATCATTAATGGATCAGACTTTATGTGGGATTGATCCTTTGGGTGGCCAAGATCCAACTCCTCCTCATGGTCCCTATTGTATCCTATTAAAACCTCATGGAGCCTAGATCCGATGATGGAAAATAAAACTCTAGATCCGACGGTAGAGATTAAATCTCTAGATCCAATGGTTGAGATTAAATCTCTAGATCCGACGGTAGAGATTAAATTCCTAGAACCGACTGTGGAGATTAAAACAAGGCTTAAGCCTAACTTTATAAAAGGTGGCTTATGGTCGACAGCAAAAAAAAAAAATGGAGGCAAGGTGAGATTAGGGTTTTGGCGGCAAGGGGCTTGGAGGCTTGGGTGGCCACAAATTTGGAAATTTTCTCCTTCTTCTTCCTTAGGTGGCCAGCGCCCATCCTCTCCTCTCCTCTCCTTGGCCGGCATCCAAAGCTCTTCTTTCTCTTCTCCTTGGCCAGTGGAAACAAGGGTTAGGGTGATTCCTTGGAGCTCTTGGCCGGCACCCACCTTCCCCTCTCTTTGGGCCGGCGGCAAGCTTCAAGTTGTGAGCTTGTTGGTTGGTCCTAGATAGAGGAGAGTTTTGATTATATACTTCCTCTTTTTTGGAGCGAGCAAGGAAAGGAAGATCGTGATCTAGGAGGCTTCGACTTTTGGAAGATCGACGCTCACACGACGTCCAAAAGGAGGAAGGACATACAATAGAAGATCGAGAGGTATAAATTTTGCTTGTTTATATTCTTTTGTATTATGTCTATAATTGTTTTTCAATTATATGCATGTTGTATGTTTTATTTTGTGGCTAAATTAACCTGGACCCCAAATACAAACACAAAAGCCGGTAATCTGTACATCGTCTATTCCATGGCGAATCGTAGAATAGAGGTTGGTTGCTTGAACAACAAGTTTGTTCAAGTGACTACTATAATCGAATAGCACGACGATGAAATGGTAGATTGGGTAATCCTTCCTTGTCAAGGATAATTTTTTTTATCCGGGGACGTCGAAGGGATCGCTATGAACAAGCGACCGAGTTGATGTGGGAAGCGAAGTTTCCTACCTTCATTTCCCTTGTCGGCCATGAGCGCTATTCCCTTTGATGGCTTGATTGGATCTTCTAATATTCCTTCAAGCCTAGACTCGTGTAATTCCATAGTGGAGAAAAATTCATCTAGATTACTTAACTCTAGATTCTTTGAGATATAAAATGAGTCCACCATGGAACTCCACCTTGATGATCGAGGGAATGCATTAATTGCCTTCATGATCATGTCCTTATTGGAGAGCTTCTCCCCTACCCTAGATAAACCGTTAAGAATTTCTTTAAAATGAGAATGTAAAGATGTTACCTTATCCCCTATATCGAGTTTGATATTATTGAGTTGGGAGCGGAGGACATCTCTTCTTGCTAGCTTGACCTCGGATGTGCCTTCATGAAGTTCTACAAGCTTCTCCCACATCTCTTTGGCACTAGCACATTCTCCTATTCGATTTACTTCTTGTTGAGGGAGCACTTTGTACAAATGGTGCTTGGCCTTTGAATTTGCCAAGTACTCCTCTCTTTTCTTCTTTGTCCATCTAGATTTCTCCAATAGCTCTCCTTCTTCATCCCTAGGAACTTCGAAACCATTTTCCATGATTAACATTATTTCAAAGTCAGTCTCGAAGAATACCTCCATTCACTTTTTCCACCAAGCGAATTCTCCTTCAAATTTGGATGGATGGATGTTTGAGCTAGCCATTGTCGATGATTGTGCGGCGGTGAGTCCGGCGATAATCTCCTTGCTCTGATACCACTTTGTTGGAAGATCGGTTGCCGGCTAGACGGGGGTGAATAGTCTTTCTCGTGTACGGTGGAGATCATTAGTTGATTGCTCATCTACAAACTCATTAGCGCAGCGAAAAACAAATGCTAACAAAAGATTAAGCTAAATACAAGAAGTAAAAAGAAGAGCAATCGCTAACACAATTATGTAACGTGGTTCACGACCTTGTATGGCGAATCACTCCCTTCAAATCCACTAGTCTCTCCTTTACACCAAGCTAGGTGGAGGTAACCTTTCTTACAAGAAATCACTCCTCTTCCAATATGATTGAAATAAACTCAAGGAAGAGGAGGAAATTTGTGTTGGGCACTTGGGAGATATTTAGAGTAGAAGCATTAACCATCCCAAGTCACCCAAGGCCTCTTCTTATAGAGAAGAAGCCATTCTTCCCATTGGGAACCAAGCAATCGACTGATGCAGTCATCAGTCGACTGCTGCTATAGCCGTTGCCTTGCAACGGATTCATCCACATTGGATTCTAACCAATGGCTCCCACATCAGTCGACTGATCTTCCCATCAATCGACTGATGGAGCCAACAATCAAGTTCCCGAAGCGAGCAGTCGACTCTCCAATGTTTTGTGACCGAAACCCTCGACATCAATCGACTGCCAATACTTGGTAGTCCACTAGTGGAGTGATCAGTCGACTGCCATTCCTTGGCAGTCGACTGTTCGACCAGAAACTAGACTCGAACACCAGTCGAGTCTTCAGTCGACTTGAAGCAGTCGACTGCCATATTATGGCAGTCCACTGATGTCAGAAAAACCCATCCAACACTTAGCTATTTAGCTAAGTTCACCTAAGAGCTACCCCATCCCGAGTTACAATCGCTCACTCTCATCTCCCTTGGAATCCCTCACCTTGAAGTTCTCTTCGTCCGACCACGTCCCTCGGATGCGCTAAGTGAACGACTTCGCAGTGCCATCCTTTGCATCTCACCCTGAAGTCTACTTCCTTTGGCTTCACTCCAATGCTCCTTGTCCGGCGGTCCCTCGAATGCACCAAGCGCACGACTTCCGCAATGCATCTTTCACTGACTCAAGGACTGAGTCATGAGATGGTGAATCTTGCCAATGCTATCGTCAAGCCATCCATGTGCGAATTACTAAGTCCTACATGACTTCAATGGACATATCAAATTCATAACAACCTAACTTAAAGCCTTTGCCACACACATCAAAACCACATCACATGGGTTGATTGCCCTAACAGGAGAAAAATCGGTAGATCTAAAATATTATAGAAGCATGATTGGTAGTTTATTGTATCTCACAACAAGTCAACCTGATATTTTATATGTTTTGGGTGTATGTGCTAGATATCAGTCATGTGCCAAAGAGTCTGACCTATGTGACGTAAAAAGAATAATGAGGTATCTTAAAGGCACTATTAAGGATGGGTTATGGTATCCTCGTACTGAATCATTTGATTTAGTTGGCTATTCTGACTCTGACTATGCTAGGTGCAAGTTAGACAGAAAGAGTACAAGTGGAGGATGTTAGTTCCTAGGTTCTTCACTAGTGAGTTGGTCGAGTCGAAAGAAACATTGCGTTGCTCTCTCCACCATTGAGGCTGAGTATATCGCCATGGGAGAGAGTGTATCACAACTGTTGTGGATGACTCATACGTTGGAGGACTATGGTTTGTCGTACAAAAATGTACAAGTGATATGTGATAACATGAGCACTATCAATTTGATAAAGACTCCTATCCACCACTCAAGGACAAAGCACATTGAAGTAAGACTCCACTTCATTAGGGATCATGTAGCTAGGGGAGATGTTGTACTCAATTACGTTGAGTCAAAATCTAACCTAGCAGATATCTTCACTAAGCCACTCCCTGAGAAGGAATTTAGTCACTTGAGAATGGAACTAGGCATGTGTGTCACTGAGTGAGGAATCTCTCCATGATCATAAGGACAAACTCACCATAACAAAAAGAATTATGGAAATAAGGGATACCTTGGGAAGCATCTCACACAAACTATAAGGTTAACAAAACTTTTTTTGTATTTCTAGTTGGTGGGGGTGAGATGTTTAGGTATACCTAACTTACCCAAAATGTTCATTGCATCCCTTGGGCAAGGAGGATATCGAGATAGAGATCATTAATTTGACCAATTATGGGGAAGACCATTGCATAATTCATGTGCACTTGGTCTGAAGATCATAATTGGACATTCCAACCAAGTAAAATTGGTTGAATCACTTAAGACAAGTGCAAACCTAAGATAAATGTGTCAAATTGTTTTAAAAGGATATTATCTTCACTGTGGTCAATCACATCTAGGTGTAAGGGTCACATTTGGAGTTAGCGATACAAATAGAAATAAACACTAAAAGGCTTAATTTTCAGTTTTTTGGAAACCGTATCAATCCGTGGAAATATTAGACCATGTATTTTTCACAGATTTTTCTGTGTAAGAGCATGACTTACAAATTCTGTATGAAAAATTTCAAGATTTTTTGAAGTCTCTGAAATTAATGAAATTCATCGAAAAAACTGCAAAAACCAGTTATCAGTAACCAGTCGAGGAAGCACCTCGGCTGCTCATGGGTTAAAAAATGAAATTGCTCTCATCCAATAGCTCAACCGCACCTCGAGTCGAGGCACTACCTCGACTGATACAATGGAATTAAAAAACAGTCGAGTAGCACTCAACCAGCAACTCGTCTACACAATTTTCAACTACACAGAGTCGAGTGAATCTCGACTGGCCACTCGATTGCTAGTCGCTGTAGGTGGATAGAATCGAGGCGTGCTCGACCAGCGCCTTGACTAGATGACTTATCGAAGGCAAAGAAACGAGGCGAACTCGACCAGCACCTCGACTGCTTTATCTGTCGAGGCGTTTAACTTACCGCCTCGACTGTTGGACGCAGAATCATATAAGGAAACCTTTTCTCCCATTCGACCCACTCGCAATTTTTTTCATGTGATATTTTTTTTTGCTTATTGTATGTGTTAAAATGTGGTCCTCATTGATTAATGTGAATTTGATATGATTTTTCTTGTTCTTTGTATGTATTAAAACATTGTTAGCAGGTTTTAACACAAACATTTTATGGTGAAACTCTGTCATTTTTTTTTCATGGTGCTTTCATTACATTTTTCTGAAATTCATTTTTGGTACATTGGATAACTAGGAGTAAGGATTCAGGGAGAGGATGCTATGATTCTTTAATCCTTTTTGGGTTATTGTATTTCTCATACTTATTGGCGCAATCGGCCCAGGTCACGATTGACCGGCTTCGAGTTTGACTTGAATATTATTTTGATGTTAGACAAAACATATGATATGCGATTGTCATGGGAAGACCAAGTGTGTAGCCTTGGCCACGTAAGTCCAAGTGTGTATCCTTGGCGGTGAAAGTCCAACATGGGTTGGCATTGGCAATGGGAAAGTCCAAGCTTGAGTCTTGGCATTTGGTTTGCTTGATAAAGCATTAGCAAGTTCATCATCTCATGGCTCGGGTCCTTGAGTCAGTGAAGGATGGCATTGTGGAAGCCGTGCGCTTGGTGTATCCGAGGGACCGTTGGACAAGGAGCATTAGAGTGAAGCCAAAGGAAGTAGACTTCAAGGCGAGACGCGAAGGATGACAATGGAGGAGCCATGGGCTTAGTGGGTCCGAGGGGCGTGGCCGGACGAAGAGGGCTTCGGTGAGGGACTCCATGGGGAGATGAGAGTTGAGCTTGGCCGAGTGTCTAAGATCGAGTGTCAGATGCTTAAACATTGGTGTTTGAGATTTACCCGACGGTTGGATGCTCAAACAAGTGTTTGTTTGAGGTTTTACCCAACAACAGTCGACTAGTATAGGTACTAGTCGACTTCTCTGAGTCGATTGATTGTCGATTGGTGCTTGACTGATGTATTTCTGGCTTAGTTGTCGACTGATTTAGGATCCGTTGAAACTTGTCTAGTGTGGATCGAGTCATTGTGAGACAACGGCTACAGGAGCAGTCGACTGCTAGGCGCAGAATCAACCTGAGACAAGCATAAAAGGAGGAGCTTGGAGAGGATTTCCACAACAATATTTGGGGCAATTTTGAAGGGGAATTGTTGTTGCATTCCAGACCTTCAATAGTAAATCAAAGCAAGCAACAAGCAAGTGATCAAAGCAAAGTGTTGTAAAGTTTTCTTTACTTGTATTCATATTGTCTTTGTATTTTGACTTGTACTTTTGTATTGCTGTTGTAATTGCTTGTACGAGGTTTCTCCACCTTCGACTTGTTGTTGAGAAGGAGTTTGAGTAGTGGTGTGATCATCACTCGAGCTCGTTGAGCTCACCCCATAGAGTAGGAACCCTAAGGTTCTGAACCACGTATATCGTGTTATTCTTGTGTGTTGTGATTGTCTCTTGTATTTGTATTTGTTATTTGTATTTCCGCTGCGTATTAACGAATATTGTAGACAAGCACATGACGAACGAACGATTTGCATCAAACACGCGAATTGGGCTATTCATCCCCCTCTAGCTGGGCCACGATCCTCCAACCAGTGGTATCAGAGTGAGGAGGTTGTCATCGGACTCACCACCACGACAATCAACCAAAATGGCCGGCATCAACATCCATCCACCGAAATTCAAAGGAGACTTTTCTTGGTGGAAGAAAAGGATGGAGGTATACATCGAAACCGATTTCGATATAATGTTAATCATTGAAAATGGTTTTGAAGTGCCTAGGGGTGAAGACAACAAGCCGTTGGGAAAGTCAAGATGGACCGAGGAGCAACGACAACAATTCAGGACAAATATTAAGATAACAATTATGCTAGTAAAATTGATACCTAATGCTATTTTTTCTAGACTAGGTGAATATAGGGATGCGAAGGAATTGTAGGATAAATTGGTTCGATTCCACGAAAATTCCGAACCGACACAAGTAGAAAAGGAAGCCGAGGAAGAGTATTCATCCTCCCACTCTCAAGAGGAAGAATCACCATCAATATGGGAGAATGTGGATGAATTGGAGGAAACCTCCATCTCTAGCATTGAGGGGGAGAATAAATCTTTAATCCCGGAGCAAGAACAAGAAGAAGTGTCTACATCCGGGAGAAGTGAAGAACAAGAAGAAAATAACTTACGTAACTCATGCATTGTAATTAAGAACAAAAATCACATTATATGCTTTGAGTGTAGGGTAGCCGGGCACTACAAGTGTAAATGCCCAAAGTTGGCCAAGGAGAAAGCATCAACATCAAAAGTCAACCAAAAGTCAAAGGATGTCGGAGTCCTTGCTAGGAAAAGCAAAGAGCACATTGTGTGCTTCAAGTGTAACCAAAGGGGACACTACCGAAGCCAATGCCCTAGGGGGAAGAAGTAAACCCAAAAAGGAGCTACACAAGTAGGGAGAGCTTTCAAAGCAAACCCTAAGGTATAATTTAATGCACCTTCTAGTTCTAGGATTAAAAAGCATGCTAGAAGTTATTTTAGTACTCTTGCAATTGTTAATGAAAAGCATGCTAGTAGGAATAAATACTATTGGTTAGGTGCCATGCATGTAGATTTAACTAAAAACAAACCTAGAACCAATAACACTAGACCTATTTTACCTAGGGAGAGAATTAGGAGGATAGAAGAAAATTTAGGCATGAACCCTAAGAAGGATAGACACATGCCTAAGAAGAAGAGTTTTTCGCAAAAGATTAATTAAAAATCAAATTTGGGAAAATTAGAATTAGAAAACCAAACTTTGAGGTCAAATGTAAGATATCGGAAAATAATAATAATAATAATAATAAATTATTCTTTGTTAATTAAGAAGGTATCTTGTGGAATTTTCAGGAATTTTTAGAAATTTTTTTGGATTCAAATGGAATTCATATGACCGCTTAAGTGGAAGATAAAAGCTTAAATAGGTGGTTGAGTCAACCTAAGCTATCTTAAAGCTCGAACCCAACTCGAGATGAAGTTCCCATTTATTTCCTCGAACGCGTTTCTTTCCGTTTCTCATCGTGATTTCCGGTTGCCTTCTCTTCTCCCGAACGCTTGTCGTTGCTTCTCCTTTCCCGAATCTTCTTCTCCTTCGCGATGGTCCAAGCCTCTTCCTGCTTCATTCACTCTTGCTGTGAGTCACCAGGGCCATAGGGCTTCTTCGATATTCTCCGTGGACAGGCGGGAGTGACGAACAAGGGGCCGGTGGTGGTTCGACTGGAGAAGAGGAAGACAACAAGCATCGCCGCAACTCGTCTCCTTCCTCAGCCACCACGACGAGCTCCTCCAGCTAAAGCGATCGCTGTCGCCTGGTTTTGGTCCGGATCAGCATCTTGAGCAGTGTCTACACCCACAAGTAATGTCGGTACTATGAGTCCTTTGATCTGTCGCTGCTATCCTTCCTATGCTCATCCGAGTCAATTTTCTTTTCGAGGGATTTGTGGTGTAGGATTGTGGTGAGGAGGAACGATTTTGCTAGAGCTCAAAATGGGTTGCGGGATTAGGGGGGCGGATCGATCATTAGGTATGTTTTCGATCTCCATGTTGGGTTATGTTCTTCTATTTCTTATGGCGATGCTAGATTCATATTTTTGCAAGGCCTCTGTGTTGCCAATGTGCTAGTCCTCGGAGGCTCATCGGCTCCCATGTCCCCGGATTAAAATTTTAACTAATAAAAACTAATCCGGATGGGATGAGTTTCCTAAGCACACCCAATTCGTCGTCGTGCTAACGGCTCGAGCGATCGCTTGAACAAACTAGTTGTTCAAGCAACCAAGCTCTTCTAGTCGGTTAGCCGCGGAAGAGACGACAGACGGATCGCCGGTTTTTGTGTTTATCTTCGGGGTCCATGATTATACAAATACATGCAAATGTAAACTAGTATAATCAACATATACTAACATAAAGAACATAAGCTAGCATATCAAATAAGAACATGCAAAGAACAATAATAAAAGTTGTAAAACTTTTATACCTCTTGATCTTCTATCGTATGTCCTAACCTCCTTGTAGACTTCGTGTGGGCGAAGATCCTCCACAAGTTGAAGCTTCCTAAATCTTCTTCAATCCAAAGAAAGAAGAACTCTCTTTCCCTTCTTGCTTGAGCCAACCCAATCCACAAAGGATTGATGCCGTCGGCCCCAAGAATAGAGAGAACATAATGGAAACAACCAAGGAACCGAACTAGGGACAAACCCTAGTTTTGGTGCCGCCGGCCAAGATGGAGTGAAGAGGAGAAAGGGAGTATGTTGGGCACCGGCCACGGTGGAGGGAATAGAGGAAGGAGCCGGCCACAACCTAGGAAGAGGAAGAGCTCCTCTCCTATAGTTGCCGCCCACCTTCCTTGCTTATCCTAGCCGCCCAACCATAGGAGCCAAACCCTAATTAGGGTTTCCTCCTTGCCGCCCAACCAAGGTGGAAGGAGGAGATCTAAACCGGCCACCTTTCCTAGGAAGAAGAAGAACTCTTCCACAAGATGCCGCCTACCCTCCTTCCAAACCTTGGCCGCCCAACCCAAAAGGAGCCAAACCCTAATTAGGGTTTCTTGCCGCCCAAGCCATCCAACTCCATCAACTATGCGCCGGCCATGGAAGAGGGGATAGAAGAATAGAATGTGGACCAACCAAGGTAGAAGGGTAGAAGGAAGGGACCGGCCATGCCTTAAGAAGAAGAAGAAACTCTTCTTCCACTTGTTGCCGACCCAACCCTTTCTCCCAAACCCTAGCCGTCCAAAAGATTCTAAACTAACTAGGGTTCCTAGCCTCCAAAGGGAGCAAACCCTAATCCCCTAAACCATCCATCATCAACCACCCTTGCCGCCCACTTTAAGCCTATATATATATAGAGTTAGGTTTAGGCCTTGGTTTAATCTCCACCGTCGGTTCTAGGGTTTTAATCCCAACCGTCGGATCTAGAGATTTAATCACAACCGTCGGTTCTAGAGTTTTAATCCTAACCATCGGATCTAGAGATTTAATCTCAACCGTCGGTTCTAGGGTTTTAATCCCAACCGTCGGATCTAGAGATTTAATCTCCACCGTCGGTTCTAGGGATTTAATCCCAACCGTTGGATCTAGAGATTTGTTTTCCATTATTTGATCTAGACTTTATGAGGTTTATATTAGGCTACGATAGGGACCATGAGGAGGAGTTGGGTCTTGGCCACCCGATGGATCGGAACCACACAAACTTGATCCATCAATGATGTTCCATTCCACTAGAGGATCATCATCGAACTACCTCACCAACCCCCATAAATTAATATGGGCTCCATATATTATTTGTACATCCATCTCCCCGTGTTTAAGATATCGAATGTCCATCAATTAATTGATTTACTGACCATCAATTAATTAACATCTAACTCCTTGAGTAGTACCACTCAACCTTATCATCATGTTGACTAAGTCAACCTGCAGGGTTTACATGATGAACCTTAGGAGCTCCTTAAGGGGACATCATCAACCTAATACATAGGACACGGATTCCTCCTATAATCAACGGCACACCATGTAAATAATATCATTTCCCAACTTACCGGGCATATTGATTTAATCCATAGAAATCTCACCCTTTGGTAAATCAAAGAAATAAATACTAAGTACATGTGCCCGTTATTATATCGAGATTAAGAGCATGTACAACATAATATCCGAGGTCCGATTCAATTATGTAGTCAGCAACAAATTGAATCACCTCTATGTCGGTCCTGCTCAATACACCTAAGTGTACTAGTGTAACTCTATGTTCAAGATAAAACAATATCAAGCTAAACTACAACCATGCCAATGGTTTGTCCAAAACCATCTTGGTTGTAAGCCTCTACTAATACTATACAAGGGACTGATAACATGATCTTTTGTGCCACACCCAAGCACCATGTTATCTACAATGTAAAGTATTAGACAATTTTGCATAATCATACAAATATGCAAATAATGATCATGTGATTCTTATTTCAAAATAAAGATGTTCATAAAAAAGAGCTAGGCTTTCAGTATACATCCCAACAATCTCCCACTTATACTAAAAGACTATGCTGTCATCATACTGCCATACATCTGATTCCCCTTCCCTCCACATGCCTATCAAAGCTCTCGCTAGAAGGGCCTTAGTGAAAGGGTCTACCAGGTCATCCTTTGATGCAATCTAGGTGACAACAACTTCTACCTCCTTTACGATTTCTCGTATCAGGTGGTACTTGCACTCTATGTGTTTACTAGCCTTATGGGCTCGTGGTTCCTTCGAGTTTGCAACTGCACCATTATTATCACAATTAATTGTGATAGTTATGGGCAAACCAGGAATCACA
This sequence comes from Wurfbainia villosa, assembly GCA_025175895.1. Classification (NCBI taxonomy): domain Eukaryota; kingdom Viridiplantae; phylum Streptophyta; class Magnoliopsida; order Zingiberales; family Zingiberaceae; genus Wurfbainia; species Wurfbainia villosa. The sequence goes on along the minus strand of CM045986.1, from coordinate 58,023,526 downwards.
TCCAAGTCCATCAGAAAGTTCCTGAGCCACACAACTTCTTTGGCTGCCTCATAGGCTGCCACATACTCAGCTTCCATGGTGGAGTCCACCACGCATTTCTTCTGGGCACTCCTCCATACAATGGCTCCACCTCCTAAAGTAAACACAAAACCTGAGGTAGACTTACTGTTATCCCTATCTGATTGGAAATCGCAATCCATGCAACCCACAGGGAGTAATTGGTCTGCCCGGTAAACTAGCATATAATCCCTAGTCCTTCTCAGGCACTACAATATATGCTTTTACCGTAGTCCAATGTCCCTGTCCTGGATTACTCTGATATCTGCTTACCATGCCCACGGTAAAGCAGATATCTTGTCTCGTACATAGCATACATGAGGCTTCCTACTGTCGAAGCATAAGAAACCGCCTTCAGCTCCTTTATCACCTCAGATGATCTAGGACACATCTCCTTAGATAAAGTAACTCCATACCTGAAAAGTAGAAAACCATTCTTGGAGTTTTGCATGCTAAAACGATTCAAAATCATGTCTATGTATGAAGCTTGGGATAAGCACAACAACCTTGATCCCAAGGTTGTGCTCCACTTCTCCCAAGTCCTTCAAAACTGTTTGGACAACCATACCCTTACGTCTGATAACACTCTGATATTGTTGCCAACTACCAAAATATTATCTACGTATAGTACAAGAAATACCACTACATTTCTGTCACATCTCTTGTATATACAAGACTCATCTGGACTTTGAATAAATCCATAAGTCTGGATTTACCTCATCGAAGCGGATGTTACAAGACCTCAAAGCTTGCTTCAGTCCATAAACGGACCGATTAAGCTTACATACAATACGCTCTTTGCCCTTAGCAATGAATCCCTCTGGTTGCTTCATATAGATGTTTTCCTCAAGACTTCCATTAAGGAAAGTTGTCTTGACATCCATCTGCCACACCTCATAATCCATATGAGCTCCAATGCATAAGAGCTCCCAGACCTGACTTGAATCCATAGATTCAATTTCAGTATTCATTGCACTTTCCCAAGATGTTGTATTTATATCTTGGATTGCCTCGTCGTATGTCTAGGGATCAGGTTCATGTTTGATAGGTACCAAATCAGAAGATTCACCCAAAAACATGAATCTAAGAGGCTGTCTAACAACCCTCCCACTATGACAAGGTATCATCTGTGTATCCTTTGTGACACGCGGTGCAGTGACATGTGGTATATCCTCTTGTACCGGTGGTACTAAAGAAGTGACTTCCCTTTTAACTCCTCCAGAACAATTTTACTCTTGGGCTTGTGACTTATCACATAGTCTTCCTCTAGAAATTTGGCGTTCGTGTTAACGATCACTCTCTGATCTCTAGGACTATAAAACAAGTCAAAATAACTCATCATCGATCTAACCATCTCCATAAGAGTCCTATTCCTTCGCTCTGCTACACCGTTCTGCTGGGGTGTGCCAGGTGCAGTCAATTGGGATTGAATCCCAACCTCTGATAAGTAGCTCCTAAACTCTCCCAAGAGGTTGTCACCACCACGATTAGATCGTAGTGTCATCCACATCTTGAATAATCATCTACAAAAGAGATGAAATATTCAAGATTACCTCTTGCCTAGATAGCCATAGGACCACACAAATCAGAATGAACCATTTCTAACACATCTTTGGCTCTATACCCCTTCGCCTTAAAAAGGTCTCTTGGTTATCTTACCCTCCAAGCAAGATTCATAGGTTGGGAGATCCTCCTGATAGTTTTTTCGGGAAGCTCTGATACCAATTGAAGGGATTTCCCTTGTCGAGTCCGTGAGAGGAAACTTCGCTTCCCCTTCACCTCGGTTGCTTAACCATGGTGATCCCTTCGATGTCCCCGGATTAAAAATGTAATCCTAGACAAAAGGGATTCCCAAGACAACCAAGTCATCATCGTGCTATTCGTTTAGAGAGGTCACTTGAACAAACTAGTTGTTCAAGTGACCATCCTCTATTCTACGAGTAGCCGCGGAATAGACGATGTCCGGATCGCCGGTTTTTGTGTTTATACTCGGGATCCCAGTATTATTTAGCCTATTTACAGAAATATAACATGCTTATATTTTGAAAAACAAACACAATCAATGAATAAAAGAGATAGAAGAATAGTTATACCTCTTGGTCTTCTAATGTATGACCCTCCTCCTTTTGGACGTCGTGTGGGCAACGATCCACCAAAAGTCAAAGCTCCTAGATCGTAAAACTTCCTTCCTTGATTTTCCCAAGCAAGAGGAAGAAGAGAAACAATGTTTTTCTCCTTCAAAAACTCAACCAACAAAGAACTATAGAAGTTCTTGCCGCCGGCCAACTAGAAGGAGAAGAAGATGATGGAAAACTACCAAGACACCAAGGGAAACCCTATATATTGTTTCCACCACCTAAGGAGAAGAGAGGGGAGTGTTTTGGGCGCCGGCCAAGGGCTGGGAAGGGCTAGAATAGCTGCTGGACGTTGGCCACAAGGCAAGGAAGAAGAAGGAAAACTTGCCTTATTTGGTGCCACCCTTGCTTCCAAACCCTAACCCTAATTCCAATCCTATCTCAACTAGGATTGCCCTATTCTTGCCACCCAAGCCTTGCTCCCTCTCTATCATCATGTGATCCACGACCACTCCCCATGCCCTCCTTTTATAGAGTTAGGGATAAGTCATGAATTAATCTCCTTCATTGGTTCTAGAGATTTAATCTCAACCGTCGGATCTAGAGATTTAATCTCAACCGTCGGATCTTAGAGATTTGATCTCTACCAATGGATCTTAGAGTTTTGTTTCTATCCATTGGATCTAAGCTTCATGAGGTGTTAATAGGCTACATTAGGGACCATGAGGAGGAGTTGGGTCTTGGCCACCCATGGATCAAGCCCACATAAAGTCCGATCCACTAATGATGGTCCAATCCACTAAAGGTCCATCATTGATCTACCTCACCAACCCCCATATGATAATATGGGCTCCATATATTATTTGTACATTTTCTCCCTGTGTTTAAGATCTCAAATGTCCGTCGATTAATTAATTTAGTAACCATTAATTAATCAACATCTAACTCCTTGAGTAGTACCACTCAACCTTTTCATCATGCCGGACCAAGTCCACCTGCAGGGTTTACATGATGAACCTTATGAGCTCCTCAAGGGGACATCATCATCCTAATATATAGGACACGGTTTCCTCCTATAATCAACGACACACCATATAAATAATATCATCTCGCAACTTACCGAGTCTATCGATTTAATCTATAAATCTCGCCCATTGGTAAATCAAAGAGAAGAGTACCAAGTATATGTGCCCGTTATTATATCGGGATTAAGAGCATGTACTAAATAATATCTGAGGTCCGATTCGATTATGTAGTCAGCAATAAATCGAATCACCTCTATGTCGGTCCTGCTCAATACACACAAAGTGCACTAGTGTGATTCTATGGTCAAGACAAACCAATACCAAATCACACTACAACCATTCCGATGGTTTGTCCAAAGTCATCTCGGTTGTGAGCCTTTACTTATACTTTACAAGGAGCCGATAACAAGATCTCCCGTGTGACACCACACACCATGTTATCTACAATGTAACGTATTAGACAATATTGCATAACCATAAAAATATGCAAACAATGATCATGTGATTCTTATTTCAAAATAAAGATGTTCATACAAAAGAGCTAGGCTTTCAGTATACATCCCAACAATCTCCCACTTATACTAAAAGACTATGCTATCCTCATACTACCATATATCTGATTCCCCTTCCCTCCACATGCCTATCAAAGCTCTCGCTAGAAGGGCCTTAGTGAAAGGGTCTACCAGGTCATCCTCTGATGCAATTTAGGCGACAGCAACTTCTACCTCCTTTACGATTTCTCGTATCAGGTGGTACTTGCACTCTATGTATTTACTAGCCTTATGGGCTCGTGGTTCCTTCGAGTTTGCAACTGCACCATTATTATCACAATTAATTGTGATAGTTCTGGGCAAACCAGGAATCACATCCAAGTCCATCAGGAAGTTCAACTTCTTTGCCTCATAGGCTGCCACATACTCAGCTTCCATGGTGGAGTCCGCCACGCATTTCTGCTGGGCACTCCTCCATACAATGGCTCCACCTCCCAAAGTAAACACAAACCCTGAGGTAGACTTACTATTATCCCTATCAGATTGGAAATCAAAATCCGTGTAACCCACAGGGAGTAATTGGTCTGCCCGGTAAACTAGCATATAATCCCTAGTCCTTCTCAGGCACTACAATATATGCTTTCTTAGCTTCAATGTCCTGTCTGGATTACTCGATATCTCACGACCATGACTACTGCAGCGTATATCTGGTCTCGTACATAGCATACATTAGGCTTCCTACCGCCGAAGCATAAGGAACTGCCTATATCTCCTCTATCACTTCAGATGATCTAGGACACATCTGCTTAGATAAAGGAACTCCATGCCTGAAGGGTAGAAAACCCTTCTTGGAATTTTGTATGCTAAAACGATCCAAAAGCATGTCTATGTATGAAGCTTTGGATAAGCACAACAACTTTGATCCCAAGGTTGTGACCCACTTCTCCCAAGTCCTTCATATCATACTGTTTGGACGACCATACCCTTACGTCTGATAACACTTCGATGTTGTCGCCAACCACCAAAATGTCATCTACGTATAATACAAAAATACCACTACGTTTCCGTCACATCTCTGATATACACAAGACCTATCCGAACTTTGAATAAATCCATAAGACTGGATCACTTCATCAAACCGGATATTCCAAGATCTCGAAGCTTGCTTCAATCCATAAATGGACCGATTAAGCTTACATACAAGATGCTCTTTGCCCTTAGAAATGAATCCCTCTGGTTGCTTCATGTAGATGTTTTCCTCAAGACTTCTATTAAGGAAAGCTGTCTTGACATCCATCTGCCACACCTCATAATCCATATGAGCTGCTATGCAAAAGAGAATCCGGATAGATTTAAGCATGGCTACCGGCGAAAAGGTCTCCTCATAATCGATACCCTCTTTCTGAGTATACCCCTTCACAACAAGCCTCGCTTTGAAGGTCTCAACCTTCCCATCTATTCCTATTTTTCTCTTGTAGATCCACTTGCATCCAATGGTTTTTACACCATTGGGTGGTTCTACTAGCTCCCAGACCTGATTTGAATCCATAGATTCAATCTCAGCATTCATTGCACTCTGGCAAGATACTGTATCTTTATCTTGGATTACCTCATCATATGTCCAGGGATCAGGTTCATGTTCGCCAGGGACCAAATCAGAAGATTCTCCCAAGAACATGAATCTATCAGGCTGTCTCACAACCCTCCCATTACGACGAGGTATCACCTGTGTATCCTCTGTGACACGTGGTGCAGTGACATGTGGTATATCCTCTTGTATCGGTGGTACTAAAGAAGTGACTTCCCCTTTTAACTCCTCCAGAACAATTTTACTCTTGGACTTGTGGCTCATCACATAGTCTTCCTCTAGAAATCTGGCGTTCGTGCTAACGATCACCCTCTGATCTCTAGGACTATAAAACAATCCACCCTTCGTTCCTCTGGGATAGCCAACGAACAATCGCATTACACGAGGTTCCAACTTACCGATCGCCTTGGCCACATGTCTTTGGACTCCCCATATCCGAATATGTCTTAGAGACCCACAACTTTGTGGGAGTAGAAGGCACTGATTTAGATGGAACCAAGTTCAGAATGTATACCGCCGTATCTAGAGCATATCCCCAGAACGAATCTGGCAAGTCAGAATAACTCATCATCGATCTAACCATCTCCATAAGAGTCCTATTCCTTCGCTCTGCTACACCATTCTGCTGGGGTGTGCCAGGTGCAGTCAATTGGGATTGAATCCCAGCCTCTGATAAGTAGTTCCTAAACTCTCCCAAGAGGTACTCACCTCCACGATCAGATCGTAGTGTTTTCATGCTTTTACCTTGACGTGTCTCCACATCAGCCTTGAATTCTTTGAACTTGTCAAAGCATTCAGACTTACGACGCATCAGGTAAATGTATCCATATCTTGAGTAATCGTCTATAAAAGAGACGAAATACTCAAAACCACCTCTAGCCTGGATAGACATAGGACCACACAAATCATAATGAACCAATTCTAACACATCTTTGGCTCTATACCCCTTGGCCTTAAAAGGCCTCTTGGTCATCTTACCCTCCAAGCAAGATTCACAGGTTGGGAGATCCTCCACCACTAATGAACCCAAAGGTCCATCAGCTATCAACCTTTGAATTCTACTTAGGTTAATGTGACCAAGCCTAAGATGCCAAAGATATGTTTGGTTCATTTTCGAAGGTTCTTTTCTCTTATTGGAATTAGAAGATGAGTTATTAACTTCAATTTGCATCGTGGGAGGTTTTGGTTCAAATTTCCTTTCAATGTACCTAAACAGATATTCTCCCTATTCCTTTTTATAACAACTCTGTCATTAAAAGAAATAGAATATCCATCCATAATAATTTAGAAACTGAAACTAAATTCTTTGTAAATAAAGGTACATAAAGGGAATTTTCCAGAACCAAAGTTTTATTATTTTCAAGAGATAAATAAAACTTCTCCCACTGCAATAGCTGCCACCTTCATGGCATTGCCCAAGTAAATGGAAATATTCCCTTTAGCTAGTCGTCGGGTTTCCTGGAACCCCTGCAAACTATTGCAGACATGATTAGTGGCTCTCGTATCTACACACCAGGTGCCGGTAGATAACACCGCTAACCATGTTTCAACGACTAGACCAAAGGATATACTTTTGTTCTTGCTTCGGATTGGGATAATCCTTCTTCTTATGTCCAGTCTGCTTGCAAGTGAAGTACTTGCCTTTCGGCTTCTTCACTCCTCCCTGAGATCCTCCCACCACCTTTGCTCCACCTTGTTTCTCCTTCTTCTAGCCTTTCGGCTTAGAAGTAGAAACCTTTTTGAGCAACCATGGCTTGAGGACACTCTTTGAAGAGTGTATACTTGTACTTCTTAGCAAATAAGACAATATCTAGATTCTTTCCAATCAACATTATTTGGGAACAGTAAGTTTATTTCCTTTAGTATCATAACAAGTGGACTGAAAGTCATTTTGAAAATCCTAAGAATCACAATGATCAAAACTTTAGATTTCAAATATTATTGATTCCTCAAAACAATAAAATTCCAAAATCAACCAACACCTCAAAACACCGAGAATATCGTATGCCACGATAGTGTGGACGTATACGAATTCTACATTTGTAAGAGGAGGTTTTAGCCATTAATTTTACTATCTTGTCAACCTAACTTTTTGACAAGTAAAATTAATAGTTGGTTCCTCTTTTGCCCTACAAATAAAAGCAGTGACTCCGATGGGGAGGATACTTATATTTGTATCTAAGTGTTCACCATTACTCGGTACCAAGGTAATTATCTTGGGTTATGTGCCTTACGATGGGCAAGTACACACGCTCCTTGATAATTTCCTATAACCATATTTGACCTTGTGATCCGCAAACAAACCCATCCGATGGGGAGGAAGGCACTCAGAGCCGACGCGCAAGTTTGTTTGCATCACTTGTCAAATTGTAATGGAGGCCACGGGAATTTATAAAAATATCCCTCTCCCACTTAGTAATTTTAAATTGAGGAATTTTCCTAGCCTATGACATGCATATCAAACAAAAAGAAATAAATATGAAAAATAAATTATTTTCCAACTATTATGGCTTTTGTCTTCAATATGACTCCTGTCGCATCGCCATCTCGTCTGCTCCTCCTACGCCATGTACGAGCCATCCGGAGATCCGAGCCGAGACTAAATCCTATTTTAATTTACATCCATCGATCCTATACTCCACGAGGGAGTGTACATGAAATCTAGATCGAAAGTAAAATAAAATAAAGAGCGGCTAAACAATGCCGTATTTAATTTACAAAAACTAAATACTAGCCTCGTCAACCCCGAGGATTCAACAAAATAAACATTTACACACATACAATCACATACACACACATGGCATAATAGTCGAATCTTATGCCTGCAACCAAAGAGTTAAACTACGCATATCCTACTATTATCCGACACATATAATATATGAAAAAGTGCATAAAAATTAACCGAATCCTAAACACACAAAACCGGAAACCTTGGCTCTGATACCAATTGATAGTTTTGCCCGGAAGCTCTGATACCAATTGAAGGGATTTCCCTTGTCGAGTCCATGAGAGGAAACTTCGCTTCCCCTTCACCTCGGTTGCTTAACCATGGTGATCCCTTCGATGTCCCGGGATTAAAAATGTAATCCTAGACAAAAGGGATTCCCAAGACAACCAAGTCATCGTCGTGCTATTCGTTTAGAGAGGTCACTTGAACAAACTAGTTGTTCAAGCGACCATCCTCTATTCTACGAGTAGCCGCGGAATAGACGATGTCCGGATCGCCGGTTTTTGTGTTTATACTCGGGATCCCAGTATTATTTAGCCTATTTACAGAAATATAACATGCTTATATTTTGAAAAACAAACACAAGCAATGAATAAAAGAGATAGAAGAATAGTTATACCTCTTGGTCTTCTAATGTATGACCCTCCTCCTTTTGGACGTCGTGTGGGCAACGATCTACCAAAAGTCAAAGCTCCTAGATCGCAAAACTTCCTTCCTTGATTTTCCCAAGCAAGAGGAAGAAGAGAAACAATGTTTTTCTCCTTCAAAAACTCAACCAACAAAGAACTATAGAAGTTCTTGCCGCCGGCCAACTAGAAGGAGAAGAAGATGATGGAAAACTACCAAGACACCAAGGGAAACCCTATATCTTGTTTCCACCACCTAAGGAGAAGAGAGGGGAGTGTTTTGGGCGCTGGCCAAGGGCTGGGAAGGGCTGGAATAGCTGCTGGACGTTGGCCACAAGGCAAGGAAGAAGAAGGAAAACTTGCCTTATTTGGTGCCACCCTTGCTTCCAAACCTTAACCCTAATTCCAATCCTATCTCAACTAGGATTGCCCTATTCTTGCCGCCCAAGCCTTGCTCCCTCTCTATCATCATGTGATCCACGACCACTCCCCATGCCCTCCTTTTATAGAGTTAGGGATAAGTCATGAATTAATCTCCTTCATTGGTTCTAGAGATTTAATCTCAACCGTCGGATCTAGAGATTTAATCTCAACCGTCGGATCTTAGAGATTTGATCTCTACCAATGGATCTTAAAGTTTTGTTTCTATCTATTGGATCTAAGCTTCATGAGGTGTTAATAGGCTACATTAGGGACCATGAGGAGGAGTTGGGTCTTGGCCACCCATGGATCAAGCCCACATAAAGTCCGATCCACTAATGATGGTCCAATCCACTAAAGGTTCATCATTGATCTACCTCACCAACCCCCATATGATAATATGGGATCCATATATTATTTGTACATTTTCTCCCCGTGTTTAAGATCTCGAATTTCCGTCGATTAATTAAATTACTAACCATTAATTAATCTACATCTAACTCCTTGAGTAGTACCACTCAACCTTTTCATCATGCCGGACCAAGTCCACCTGCAGGGTTTACATGATGAACCTTATGAGCTCCTCAAGGGGACATCATCATCCTAATATATAGGACACGGTTTCCTCCTATAATCAACGCCACACCATATAAATAATATCATCTCCCAACTTACCGAGTCTATCGATTTAATCTATAAATCTCGCCCATTGGTAAATCAAAGAGATGAGTACCAAGTATATGTGCCCGTTATTATATCGGGATTAAGAGCATGTACTAAATAATATCTGAGGTCCGATTCGATTATGTAGTCAGCAATAAATCGAATCACCTCTGTGTCGGTCCTACTCAATACACACAAAGTGCACTAGTGTGATTCTATGGTCAAGACAAACCAATACCAAATCACACTACAACCATTCCAATGGTTTGTCCAAAGTCATCTCGGTTGTGAGCCTTTACTTATACTTTACAAGGAGCCGATAACAAGATCTCCCGTGTGACACCACACACCATGTTATCTACAATGTAACGTATTAGACAATATTGCATAACCATAAAAATATGCAAACAATGATCATGTGATTCTTATTTCAAAATAAAGATGTTCATACAAAAGAACTAGGCTTTTAGTATACATCCCAACACCTCCACCACTAATGAACCCAAAGGTCCATCAGCTATCAACCTTTGAATTCTGCTTAGGTTAATGTGACCAAGCCTAAGAAGCCAAAGATATGTTTGGTTCATCTTCAAAGGTTCTTTTCTCTTATTGGAATTAGAAGATGAGTTATTAACTTCAATTTTCATCGTGGGATGTTTTGGTTTAAATTTCCTTTCAATGTACCTGAATAGATATTCTCCCTATTCCTTTTTATAACAACTCTGTCATTAAAAGAAATAGAATATCCATCCATAATAATTTAGAAACTGAAACTAAATTCTTTCTAAATAAAGGTACATAAAGGGAATTTTCCAGAACCTAAGTTTTATTATTTTCAAGAGATAAATAAAACTTCTCCCACTGCAATAGCCGCCTCCATCATGGCATTGCCCTAGTAAATGGTAATCTCCCCTTTAGCTAGTCATCGGGTTTCCTGGAACCCCTGTAAATTGTTGCAGACATGATTAGTGGCTCCCGTATCTACTTACCAGGTGCCGGTAGATATCACCGCTAATCATGTTTCAATGACTAGTCCAAAAGATATACCTTTGTTCTATTTTGGATTGGGACAGTCCTTCTTCCAATGTCCATCCTGCTTGCAAGTGAAGTACTTGCCTTTCGGCTTCTTCACTCTTCCCTAAGATCCTCCCACCATCTTTGCTTCACCTTGTTTCTTCTTCTTCTTGCCTTTCGACTTAGAAGTAGAAACCCTTTTGAGCAATGATGGCTTGAGGACACTCTTTGAAGAGTGCATACTTGTACTCCTTAGCAGATAAGACAATATCTAGAATCTTTTCCAATCAACATTATTTAGGTACAGTAAGTTTATTTCCTTTAATATCACAGTAAGTGGACTGAAAGTCAATTTTGAAAATCCTAAGAATCACATAGATCATTATATTAGATTTCAAATATTATTGATTCCTCAAAACAATAAAATTCTGAAATCAACCAACACCTCAAATCACCGAGAATATCGTATGCCACTCTGTGTGGACGTATACGAATTCTACATTTGTAAGAGGAGGTTTTACCCATTAATTTTATTATCTTGTCAACCTTACTTTTTGACAAATAAAATTAATAGTCGGTTCCTCTTTGGCCCTACAAATAAAAGCAGTGACTCCTATGGGGAGGATACTTTTATTTGCATCTAAGTGTGCACCATTACACGATACTAAGGGAATTATTTTGGATTATGTGCCTTACCTCTGTGGAAGTACACATGATCCTAGATAATTTCCTATAACCATTATTTGACCTAGTGATCTGCAAACAAGCTCGTCCTCAGGGAGGAAGGCACTCAGAGCCGACACACAAGTTTGTTGCATCACACGTCAAATTGTAATGGAGGCCGCGGAAATTAATTAAAATATCCCTCTCCCACTTAGTAAATTGAAAATGAGGAATTTTCAAGCACACACAACATGCATATAAAACAAATTAGCAATAAATATGGAAAAATCAGAATTTTTCCAACTATTATGGCATTGTTCTCCAATATGCTTCCCGTCGTGTCGCCACCTCGTCCGCTCCTCCTGCGCCATGTACGAGCCAACCGGAGATCGGAGCCGAGAATAAAACCTATTTTATTTTATATCCATCGATCCTATACTCCACGAGGGAGTGTACATGAAATCTAGATCGAAAGTAAAATAAAATAAAGAGTGGCTAAACAATGTCGTATTTAATTACAAAAATTAAATACTAATCTAGCCTCGTCAACCCCGAGGATTCAAATAATACACATACAATCACACACAAACAACCACATACACACATATAGCCATAATAGTCGGATCTTATGCCTGCAACCAAAAAGTTATCCTACGCACATCCTACTATTATCCGGCATACTCAATATATGATATGTGCATGAAAGTAACCGAATCCAAAACACACAAAACCTGAAACCGTGGCTCTGATACCAATTGTTGGCATCGTGCTAATCCTCGGAGGCTCATCGGCTCCCATGTCCCCAGATTAAAATTTTCACTAATGAAAACTAATCTGGATGGGATGAGTTTCCTAAGCACAACCAATTCGTCGTCGTGCTAACGACTCGAGCGATCGCTTGAACAAACTAGTTGTTCAAGCAACCAAGCTCTTCTAGTCGGTTAGCCGCGGAAGAGACGACGGACGGATCACCGGTTTTTGTGTTTATCTTCGGGGTCCATGATTATACAAATACATGCAAATGTAAACTAGTATAATCAACATATACTAACATAAAGAACATAAGCTAGCATATCAAATAAGAACATGCAAAGAACAATAATAAAAGTTGTAAAACTTTTATACCTCTTGATCTTCTATCATATGTCCTAACCTCCTTGTAGACTTCGTGTGGGCGAAGATCCTCCACAAGTTGTAGCATGCTAAATCTTCTTCAATCCAAAGAAAGAAGAACTCTCTTTCTCTTCTTGCATGAGCCAACCCCCAATCCACAAAGGATTGATGCCGCCGGCCCCAAGAATAGAGAGAACATAATGGAAACAACCAAGGAACCGAACTAGGGACAAACCCTAGTTTTGGTGCCGCCGGCCAAGATGGAGTGAAGAGGAGAAAGGGAATATGTTGGGCGCCGGCCACGGTGGAGGGAATAGAGGAAGGAGCCGGCCACAACCTAGGAAGAGGAAGAGCTCCTCTCCTATAGTTGCCGCCCACCTTCCTTGCATACCCTAGCCGCCCAACCATAGGAGCCAAACCCTAATTAGGGTTTCCTCCTTAGGTCTTCTTGCCGCCCAACCAAGGTGGAAGGAGGAGATGTAAACCGGCCACCTTTCCTAGGAAGAAGAAGAACTCTTCCACAAGATGTCGCCTACCCTACTTCCAAACCTTGGCCGCCCAACCCAAAAGGAGCCAAACCCTAATTTGGGTTTCCTCCTTAGGGTTTCTTTCCGCCTAAGCCATCCAACTCCATCAACTATGCGCCAGCCATGGAAGAGGGGATAAAAGAATAGAATGTGGACCAACCAAGGTAGAAGGGTAGAAGGAAGGGACCGGCCATACCTTAGAAAGAAGAAGAAACTCTTCTTCCACTTGTTGCCGCCCCATCCCTTTCTCCCAAACCCTAGCCGCCCAAAAGATTCTAAACTAACTAGGGTTCCTAGCCTCCAAAGGAAGCAAACCCTAATCCCCTAAACCATCCATCATCAACCACCCTTGCCGCCCACTTTAAGCCTATATATATATAGAGTTAGGTTTAGGCCTTGGTTTAATCTCTACCGTCGGTTCTAAGGTTTTAATCCCAACCGTCGGATCTAGAGATTTAATCTCAACCGTCGGTTCTAGGGTTTTAATCCTAACCATCGGATCTAGAGATTTAATCTCAACCGTCGGTTCTAGGGTTTTAATCCCCACCGTCGGATCTAGAGATTTAATCTCCACCGTCGGTTCTAGGGATTTAATCCCAACCGTTGGGTCTAGAGATTTGTTTTCCATTATTTGATCTAGACTTTATGAGGTTTATATTAGGCTACGATAGGGACCATGAGGAGGAGTTGGGTCTTGGCCACCCGATGGATCGGAACCACACAAACTTGATCCATCAATGATGTTCCATTCCACTAGAGGATCATCATCGAACTACCTCACCAACCCCCATAAATTAATATGGGCTCCATATATTATTTGTACATCCATCTCCCCGTGTTTAAGATATCGAATGTCCGTCAATTAATTAATTTACTGACCATCAATTAATTAACATCTAACTCCTCGAGTAGTACCACTCATCCTTATCATCATGTTGACTAAGTCAACCTGCAGGGTTTACATGATGAACCTTATGAGCTCCTCAAGGGGACATCATCAACCTAATACATAGGACACGGATTCCTCCTATAATCAACAGCACGCCATGTAAATAATATCATTTCCCAACTTACCGGACATATTGATTTAATCCATAGAAATCTCACCCTCTGGTAAATCAAAGAAATAAATACTAAGTACATGTGTCCGTTATTATATCGAGATTAAGAGCATGTACAACATAATATCCGAGGTCCGATTCAATTATGTAGTCAGTAACAAATTGAATCACCTCTATGTCGGTCCTGCTCAATACACCTAAGTGTACTAGTGTAACTCTATGTTCAAGATAAAACAATACCAAGCTACACTACAACCATGCCAATGGTTTGTCCAAAACCATCTTGGTTGTGAGCCTCTACTTATACTCTACAAGGGACTGATAACATGATCTTTTGTGCCACACCCAAGCACCATGTTATCTACAATGTAAAGTATTAGACAATTTTGCATAATCAAAAAATATGCAAATAATGATCATGTGATTTTTATTTCAAAATAAAGATGTTCATACAAAAGAGCTAGGCTTTCAATATACATCCCAACACTCTGATCTCTTCTTCCTTGTTTACTGCTCAGCTGTGATTTGCCTTTGCCTGAACGAGGATATGTTTTGGGTAGTGGCTTATTCCGGGGGATTGAACAAGAGGGTAAGAGGAAGGTGGTTGCTGGTAGAGTCCAATGCTGGTAAGCATAATCCATCTCTCTCTTTCCTTGGTGTGTATGTGATTTTGTGGATCATGGTGGGTGTGCTTGTAGGTGATGTTGCGTGAACTCCATGAGGGGTTGTGGCAGTGTGGTGAATCAAAGCAGTGGGGTTAAATTTGTGAATTTTTTGACAGTGGCTGAGTGTGAAGGGTTAGCTGTGATGTTTCACTTTAAATATTTACTGGTTATGTTCTGTTCATGCTTGTGATAGAGCTGTGAACAGATTGGATTGGTTGATTCATGGTGGTTTTCCCTTCGATGGAGTGGCTGTGAGTTGGAGATAGACATGGAGTAATTGAAAACCTGTTTGTAAGGGATTGGGAGGCTGTGAACCATTTTGTCAATGTAGGGATTGACATATGGAGTTGAATGTTGTAGGTTAGCATAATTGGTAATTGGAGATCGGTGGGTTTAATTACGGTGTTAACTCTACAAGCTATGGGATTAATGTGGAGGATTGATTAGGTTAATTGGGTAACTAGATCAATCTAGTTGATCGGGATGCAAAGTCGATGTAGGATTTGATTTAATCATTCGTTGTATGTTTGAACTTAATTATAATGTTTGATATTTGCAAGACGTGGATACGAGACAGGTCCATGGATGTGAGGACTCTATTATTACGAGCATTACAGTAGGTGGGTAATTTCCTACCCTGGTAAGGTAGATGTAATTGCATTCAGATTTAGACATAGATATGAGCATGTTATATGTTCATATTATCTTGACCCTGCCCTTATTTATCCGTATGCTTGATACTTGTCGTTGGCTATATATGCTCAAAAGTTGATATCACATTCTCCTTATCATGATTGAGGAGTTACAAATGTGATGTAAGTAGATCTATAAATGTTTAGTATGGTGTAGATGTTGGAGTACGGATGATAACCTGATTTGTAAATTGGGTAAAAGTTCATCCGTGGGTAGGTAATGCCCTAAATATAGGATTTATTCCAATACCCGTATGTTGCATACTTATTACCAACCATGTGTTGTGTAATGGTTAAGTGAAGGGAGAATAGTATATCGCTACGGACCGGTGGTCCTAGCTTGATATGATTAGTTGAGTACGACTCTCTACAGAATAGAGAGTGCGTCGATCAGTTGAGTACGACTCTCTATTGGATAGAGAGTGTTATGATCAATTGAGTACGACTCTCTGCAAGATAGAGAGTGCGTTGATCAGATTGGCATGACTCTCTATATAATAGAGAGTCTATGGTAGATGTCGGTTTATGTGATAATACATTCATGTCATTTGCATGCATACTGACGACATAGTCTCTCTTGATCATTGGTTGCACTTTATATATTTATTATATATGTGTGTGCATATTGTCTAATATTTTACATTGTAGATAACATGGTGCTTGGTGTGACACAGAAGATCATGTTATCAGTCCCTTGTAAAATATAAGTAGAGGATCACAACCAAGATGGTTTTGGACAAACCATTGGCATGGTTGTAGTGTAGCTTGGTATTGTTTTGTCTTGAACATAAAGTTACACTAGTACACTTAGGTATATTGAGCAGGACCGACATAGAGGAGATTCAATTAATTGCTGACTACATAATTGAATCGGACCTCGGATATTATGTTGTACATGCTCTTAATCCCGATATAATAACGGACACATGTACTTAGTATTTATTTCTTTGATTTACCAGAGGGTGAGATTTAGATGGATTAAATCAATATGCCTGGTAAGTTGGGAAATGATATTATTTACATGGTGTGCCATTGATTATAGTAGGAAACCGTGTCCTATATATTAGGTTGATGATGTCCCCTTGAGGAGCTCATAAGGTTCATCATGTAAACCCAGATGGTTGACTTAGTCAACATGATGATAAGGTTGAGTGGTACTACTCGAGGAATTAGATGTTAATTAATTGATGATCAGTAAATAAATTAATTGACCGACATTCGATATCTTAAACACGGGGAGATGAATGTACAAATAATATATGGAGCCCATATTAATTTATGGGGGTTGGTGAGGTAGTTCAATGATGATCCTCTAGTGGAATGGAACATCATTGATGGATCAAGTTTGTGTGGTTCCGATCCATCGGGTGGCCAAGATCCAACTCCTCCTTATGGTCCCTATCGTAGCCTAATATAATCCTCATGAAATCTAGATCCAAGAATGTAAAACAAAACTCTAGAACCAACGGTTGGGATTAAATCCCTAGATCCGATGGTTGGGATGAAACCCTAGAACCAACGGTTGGGATTAAATCCCTAGATCCGATGGTTAGGATGAAACCCTAGATCCGACGGTTGGGATGAAACCCTAGATCCAAAGGTTGGGATGAAATCCTAGATCCGACGGTTGGGATGAAACCCTAGATCCGACGGTTGGGATAAAACGCTAGATCCGACGGTGGAGATTAAATCTCTAGATCCGACGGTGGAGATTAAAGGAGGCTTAAGCCCAATTCTATAAATAGAGGGCTTAGGTTGGGCGGCAAGATAATAATTGGTTCAATTGGAAATTAGGGTTTTGCTCATCTCAAAGTGGGCGGCAAGCTTGGTTCTCCCAAGGGTTTTGGCCGGCGCCCCTCATCCTCTTTTCATCCGTTGCCGGTGCTCCTCTCTTCCTCCTCTTTTGCTCCTAGGTGGCCGGTGGTTCTCCAACTCCTTGGTGGCCGGCGCTTCTCCAACCTCTAGGTGGCCAGCGGCAACATTGCAACAAGTTGGCCGACGCTCATCCATTCACTCCTTGGCAGGCGGTTACATTGAGTTCTTTTGATTGGTGGCCGGTTCTAGAAAGGAGGAGTTTTTTGTTTTGTTCTTCTCTTTGTTTGTAGGGGACAAGGAAGGGAAGAACGCGATCTAGAAGGCTTCTACTCGTGGAGGATCTTCGCCCACACGTCGTCCACGAGGAGGATAGGACATACGGTAAAAGATCGTAAGGTATAAAAGTTTTACAACTTTATATTCTGATCTTAGCATGTTCTTTTATGTGTTGATTATACAAGTGTGCGTTAGTATATATTTTGTATAATCATGGACCCCGAAGACAAACACAAAAATCGGCGATCCGTCCGTCGTCTCTTCCGCGGCTAACCAACTAGAAGACTTGTGTTGCTTGAACAACTAGTTTGTTCAAGCGACCACTCAAGTTGTTAGCACGATGAGGAATTGGTTGTGCCAAGGAAACTCATCCCATCTGGATTAATTCTTTCATTAGTGAAAATTTTAATCCGGGGACATGGGAGCCAATGAGCATCCGAAGCAACTCCCTACATAGATACCTTTGACCTGTATCATGAGTATATTGTGAGTTAGTATTACTCTTCCTATTATATATTGGATATATGCTTAGGTTGGATCAGAGTAGCGTAGTAGACTTTCAGGTATGTCTGCATTATATGTTGTTTATTTGGTTAGATGGTATATGCATGTATTTATATATTGTGCTAGTATACCTGTTGTACCTTTAGGTTATGCTGTTGAATTACATGTGATATTTGATATATACATGTTTTTCCTATTACCTGCAGAGTTATACTCACAACCATGGACCCTGGTTTTTTTTTTCGCCCAGGTAACAGGTAGAAGTCTTGGTGACGTCTTGGAGCACTGTTGGCTGACATCTCATCTCACCTCAGAGACTCTTGTGGTTGTTTTGGGTTTTTCGTATGATGTGTTATGTATTTTGAGTTTTTCGTGGTGTAATGTGTTGTGGACTTGTCATGTAATGTACACACTTGTGGATTCGGGTTTTGCCAATGTTTTCTTATGATGTGGTTAGTCATACTAGTATGCACTATGTAGTTTGTTATATTGTTGTGGTTAGTTTCTACTGTGATTTGTTTACATATATATGTTATTGTTATTGTGGGCCTATGGGCCTTGTATTAACACGATATGTTGCCATGTATAGGGGAGATACTGTCCATTTGATTTTCGACACGGCATACTCTCGGGGTGTGACAACTTTATTGGTATCAGAGCCCTAGGTTCTACGATGCCATACATTTTTTTTTGTGTCGAGTCTTGGATTCTCGGGAGTCGATTTGTTCGGTTTTGGTTTTCTGAGATGAGATGGACAGTGGCCTGAGCTCCAAGCGGCACGAGGTAAGAATCCCTAATAACTTATAGTTTAATAGATATTTATCTAAACTTGATTAATAGGTGTATACAGTCAGAGTTATGACACCTGTGCAAACTCGTAGTAGGGGTCGTCTACTAAGGCGACTAACCGGAGTTACCTTTAGTATTTATACTCCCGGTTTTGTTGGCTATGCATTTAGTGTATATAACAAGGAATAACCTATAGTGTGTTGGCTATTTTTCGTAACTGTGGTATGAGTTGACCATTGGAATGACCTGTTGTGTCTGTGAGTCTTGAACCTGTGTCGAAATGTGATTTACCTTTGAGAACCAACTGATACTGAGTCGGAAAATAGGGATCAAGTCATCACATTTCTTGTAGAAATAAAAGACTATAGTCTTAAGGATTTTCAGTAACGGTACTAGTCAGATCATTACCCATGGGGTAATGGACTAGGTGTGTATATTATTATTGCTACAACAAGCGGAGGGTTAGTATAAGGTGTTTCATAGGGATTTTCATCCCTGAGTTGTGCGTACTGGGTTGTATAACTTTGAAAGTACTTTTGAGTACTTAACTTGTGTTATACAGAGAAGGTAGAGTTATTTGCAAACCATTATCGGGATCAAGCTGGTATTTGATGGTAAATGCAGAAAATAATATTCGGGGGATAATATATCACTTTATCATGGTTTAGTGATATTGAAAGAGAGTATTTCCCCGCATCACTTTGAGTGACACATTGTAGGGAATTCTTGAGCTTCAAGTAGGGTGATCGTCGATAACAGGAATACCATGCAGAGTCAATAGACTGGCAACGTTACGCTCACCTAATAGCTCAGGAATGCGAATGGATGTTTTAAGCCACCCACGATTGTTGGCTTACTGTTGGATTAAGATGAAGGGATATTCTATCAGATCCTACCAGAAGACGTTGGATTAAGTTAGGAGTTTAGAAATGACTCCGTATAAGTGTTTAAGAGTTGGAGACCGGTAAGCAAATATTGTAGGTCAACTTATTAGAGTCAGAAGTCTCTGACTGCTGGATAAAAGGAGCAAGATCGGAGTCATAGGCTTTGAGCTATTTTTGGATTATAGAAGACCAACCGTATATTATCAGGATGTTCTCGTGTACATTTGCGAAATCAGAAGAAAGGCTTCGGTTTATGTCCGTGCAGTGTGGATCACGAAGACACCCGAAGTCGGATTATCTATTTGATCAGTTCGTCTGTTGCTATTGTAAGCAACCAATACATTTGCGGAGGTATACTTTGAAGACTCAATTAATGATTACCAATGGTGTTCCAGGAGGATGATGAACCGTCTCGACAGCTAATATCAACATAGAAGATTGGGTTATCTCATCAATAGTGACCTACTATCTTAGGCGTGGTTGGAGTTTCGTGATAGTTCCCTTTAAGGAAAGTGATTTACGCAGCTGTATCAGCAGAAGACATCATAGAAGACTTATGCAGATAACAATAATAGTTACTCCAGATGTGGATTGGCATTGTACAGAGGAGAGAGTATACGACGATGGTCGTATCCATTCAGTATTCTATAGTTGCAGCTCGTAGGATTAAGTGGTGGGATTAAATGATCTAGAAAAATACTCGGTTCATTATTTGCAGAAATGCGACCGTTTATTGCAGACTGTTGGATCTGATCTTGTTCTCTTCGGAGAAAGGCCGAGACCTGTGGGGAGCCTTTGGATCGAATCAGTAGATAATTGATCGTTCAGGGTATTACTTGTAGGGATGTATACTGAAAAGTCTATCTTTTGTGTGAACATCTTTATTTTGAAATAAGAATCACATGATCATTGTTTGCATATTTTTATGGTTATTCATATTGTCTAATACATTACATTGTAGATAACATGGTGTGTGGTGTCACACAGAAGATAATGTTATCGGCTCCTTGTAAAGTATAAGTAAAGGCTCACAACCGAGATGACTTTGGACAAACCATCGGAATTGTTGTAGTGTGATTTGGTATTGATTTTTCTTGACCATAGAATCACACTACTACACTTTGAGTGTATTGAGCAGGATCGACTTAGAGGTGATTCAATTTATTGCTGACTACATAATCGAATCGGACCTCAGCTATTATATTGTACATGCTCTTAATCCCGATATAATAACGGGCACATATACTCAGTAATCATCTCTTTGATTTACCAATGGGCGAGATTTATAGATTAAATCGATACGCTCGGTAAGTTGGGAGATGATATTATTTATATGGTGTGCCGTTGATTATAGGAGGAAACCGTGTCCTATATATTAGGATGATGATGTCTCCTTGAGGAGCTCATAAGGTTTATCATGTAAACCCTGCAGGTGGATTTGGTCTGGCATGATGATAAGGTTGAGTGGTACTACTCATGGAGTTAGATGTTGATTAATTAATGATCATTAAATTAATTAATCGACGGACATTCGAGATCTTAAACACGGGGATAAAATGTACAAATAATATATGGAGCCCATATTAACTTATGGGGGTTGGTGAGGTAGATCAATCATAATCCTTTAGTAGATTGGATTATCATTTATGGATCAGACTTTATGTGGGCTTGATCCATGGGTAGCCAAGATCCAACTCCTCCTCATGGTCCCTAATGTGGCCTATTAACAACTCATGAAGCTTAGATCCAATGGATAGAAACAAAACTCTAGATCCAAAGGTAGAGATTAAATCTCTAGATTCGACGATTGAGATTAAATCTCTAGATCCGACGGTTGAGATTAAATCCATAGAACCAATGGAGGAGATTAAATCATGGCTTGAGCCCAACTCTATAAATAGAGATTAAAAGTGGGAGGCAAGTTGAGGATGGCTTAAGGGGGATTAGGGTTTGCTTCCTTTGGAGGCTAGGAATCCTAGTTTGTTTAGGATTAGGTTTTGGCGGCTAGGGTTTGGGAGCTAGGGGTGGGCGGCAACATGAGGAAGAGCTCTTTTCTTCTTCTTCCCAAGTTGTTGCCGGCAGATATACTTCTCCCCTCTACCTTGGCCGAAGCTCATCCTAATGTTCTTCCCCTCTTCCATGGCCGGCCATTAGGAGAGATAGGATTAGGGTTTGGAGGCTTAGGGCTTTGGAGGCTTGGGGGGTACCAAATAAGGAAGTAGTTTCCTTTCTTTTTCTTCTCCCTTGGTGTCCGACGCCCACAACCTTCTTTCCAGCTCTTGGCCGGCATCGAAACTCCCTCTTCTCCTTCTCCTTAGGTGGTGGAAACAAGATATAGGGCTTTCCCTTGGTGTCTTGGCCCATTTCCACCATAATCTCCTTCTCCTTGTTGGCCGGCGGCAAGCATTCTCCTTGTTGCTTTTTGGTTGGCTATAGGAAGGAGAAGAGCCTTGTTTCTATTCTTCCTCTTGCTTTGGAAGAGCAAGGAAAGAAGATTTGCGATCCAGGAGCTTCAACTTTTGGTAGATCGTCGCCCACACGACGTCCGAAAGGAGGAAGGTCATACATTAGAAGATCGAGAGGTATACCAATTATCTATTCTCTTTTGTTACTTGCTTGTATTTGTTTTTCCAATTATGAGCATGATATAAATATGTTTGTGGCTAAATAATATCTGGATCCCGAACATAAATACAAAAACCGGCGATCAGGACATCGTCTATTCCGCGACTACTCGTAGAATAGAGGTTGGTCGCTTGAACAAAGAGTTTGTTCAAGTGACCTCTCTAAACGAATAGCACGACGATGACTTGGTTGTTTGGGCAATCCCTTTTGTCTAGGATTATTTTTTTTTAATCCGGGGACATCGATGGGATCACCATGAACAAGCGACCGAGGTGAAGTGGGTAGCGAAGTTTCCCCTTACGGACTCGATAAGCAAAACCCTTCAATTGGTATCAGAGCCCAGGTTTCCAGTTTTGTGTGTTTAGGATTCAGTTAATTTTTATGCACTTTTCAGATATTATATGTGCCGGATAATAGTAGGATATGCGTAGTTTAACTCTTTGGTTGCAAGCATAAGATCCGACTATTATGGTCATATGTGTGTATGTGATTGTATGTGTATATTTTGTTGAATCCTCGGGGTTGACGAGGCTAGTATTTGATTTTTTTGTAAATTAGATACGACATTGTTTACCCACTCTTTATTTTAGTTTACTTTTGATCTAGATTTCATGTACACTCTCTCGTGGAGTATAGGATCGATGGATGTAAATTAAAATAGGTTACAGTCTCGGCTCGGATCTCCGGATGGCTTGTACATGGAGTAGGAGGAGCGGACGAGAAGACGTTGCGACGGGAGACATATTGAAGAGAAAAGCCATAATAGTTGGAAAATAATTTATTTTTCATATTTATTTCTTTTTGTTTGATATGCATGTCGTAGGCTAGGAAAATTCCTCAATTTCAAATTACTAAGTGGGAGAGGGAAATTTTTATAAATTCCCACGGCCTCCATTACAATTTGACAAGTGATGAAAACAAACTTCCGCGTCAGCTCTAAGTGCCTTCCTCCCTATCGGATGAGTTTGTTTGTGGATCACAAGGTCAAATATGGTTATAGGGAGTTATTAAGGAGTGTGTGCACTTCCCCATCGGAAGGCACATAACCCGAGATAATTTCCTTGGTACCGAGTAATGGTGAACACTTAGATACAAATATAAGTATCCTCCCCATCGGAGTCACTGCTTTTATATGTAGGGCCAAAGAAGAACCAACTATTAATTTTACTTGTCAAAAAGTTAGGTTGACAAGATAGTAAAATTAATGGGTAAAACCTCCTCTTACAAAAGTAGAATTTGTATACGTCCACACTATCGTGGCATACGATATTCTCGGTGTTTTGAGGTGTTGGTTGATTTTAAAATTTTATTGTTTGAGGAATCAATAATTTTTTGAAATCCAAAGTAATGATCTATGTGATTCTTAGGATTTTCAAAATGACTTTCAGTCCACTTGTTATGATACTAAAGGAAAATAAACTTACTGTACCCAAATAATGTTGATTGGAAAATAATCTAGATATTGTCTTAACTGTTGGTGCAGTAGGCACCTAAGTCGAACCTGAGTTTTGATTATAGCAAACGATACAAAGTTAAGCTCATGTCGTTATCTCACGAGCTGAATCAAGTATGCAGAAGATTGATATAGCTGGAGCTGAAGGCTAGCGACACCCGGAGGAAGCCGCGGTGGTCGGGCGACACTCGAGTGACTTCGGAGGGAGCCGAAGGAATCGAGTGGAAGGCCAGAAGCAAAAGCAACATGTAAGTGTCGAGGTAAGCTCATGTGTGCGAGCGTAAGTGAGGTCGTATCCTCTTTATGGGGATGATCTTAAGCGTAGATCCGACCAAAGACATCCTATAGATGGTCTAGGTCGAGATCGGACGGTTGACGACCGTCGAAATTATGTTTTTGTTGAGCTAACTTTGACTTGCGGAAGCATCGATCATTGCCCGCTACTTGGAGGACTCGACCGCCATCAATCACGACTACCGAGGTCAAGACTGACCGATGTCGCCATCACCGATCGATGATAGCCATCACCGATCGATGATCAATGATCAGATTCGAGGAGTCAAGGCTTATCACCCCATTTCAAGGAGATTGGTGCTCAATTGTGATTGGCTAGGGTTCCTCTCGAAAAGGGGCTCAAAGGCTATAAAAGGAGGGTCAAACCTAGGGTTTCTTTATCATTCTAAAGCTTCCAAAAAGCCTCCGCCAAGCTACAACTTTTCGACCACGAAGTGCTTTCTCTCCGACGTCTAGGTCTTAAATTCTTTCTTATTGTAATGTCGGTTTTTTAGCTCTTATTTAAGTTCATTTCTTTTCGGAGCTTTTATCGTATACGAGGAGAGGGGGAGTGTCCCTCTACCTCAAGCTTTTTCCTTCTTGTATCGATTAACTCCTACCTTCAACGAGGAGGAGTTCCTTTAGTGCTTTTGCCCTCCGTACGTTGTCAAGGACCACTAGGGCCTTGGAGTAGTAGCCGAAGGCTACGAACCAAGTAAAAACCTTCATTGTCTCTTTTTACTTTACATTTCCGCTGCAATTAATTATCTCTCGAGTTTTAACGAACGTAAAAAAAAGGAAAAGGTTTTTCGCTATTCGCCCCCCCCCCTCTAGCGAACCGCATCGATCCAATAATTGGTATCAGAGCCGGGGGCGCTTAGATTTGGTGAAACCACCAATCTAATATTTTTTACAGATTTGTTTTTCGTTCGCTTAAATTTTTTCCCGCACTACTAATCCAAGACGAAGTCTTGGTACTCTTCGTTTGGTTTTGTTTTGAAAGTATTCGCTTTTGGAGTAGCCGACGGTCAAACGGGCATAACTTTTCGTACAAGTTGACCCACGACACGGTCTACCTACCAAATCGAAGCCCTCGTAGAGATCTACACTTCTTATGGGGGTTTACCCCCGTAACAAGTTGTTTTCATCCTCAAAAATCGACGTTTATTAGCCTTTCAGGGACATCGAAGGTTGTGAGTACTTACTTTTTATTTAGGTTCTTATTTCTTTGCTTAACTTTCTATTTTTCGTTTGTTTCTTTTTATTTCCTACACTACTAATCCAAGACGCAAGTCTTGGTACTTTCATGTGTTTTTGTCGTTGCTAGGTCTTCTTTTTAGTCTCCTTGTTTTTTGTTCTAATGGCCCATCTCGAGGGTTTTAGCACTGTCCGACCTCCGTTTTACAACGGAGATGACTTCCGTTATTGGAAGGGTCGGATGGAATGCTTTCTCAAAACCCAAATCGATATGTGGATCATAATCCAAACGGGTTTCACACTTCCGACTAATAAAGTGGGTGACTCCTTGGATTATGATCAATGGACCATTGCGACAAAATGACAAGTCGAAGCCGACGCCAAGGCAACACAAATCCTCCAATGCGGCCTATCCAAGGAGGAGCTAAATCGCGTCAGCCCCTTCATAAGCACAAAATATCTTTGGACAAAACTAGTGGAGCTACACGAAGGGACCGATGAAGCCAAGGTATGTAAGTGTGATCTTCTTTTCAATAAACTATATAACCTAAAAATGCAGGAACACGAGTCCGCGACGCAACTCCATGCCCGGGTCCAAGACATAGTTAACAACCTACACGCAATCGGGCAAAAGGTCGAAAACCACGACCTTATAAGGTATGTTCTAAACTCTTTTCCGAGGACTACCTTGTGGGCATCCATGGTCGACGCCTACAAGGTCTCCAAGGATCTTTCTAAAATTAGGTTAGATGAACTCTTTTCAGATTTCGAATTACATGAGCAGTCCAACTCGGAACCCGAGAGGGGTATAGCCTTGTTTGCAGGTTCAAAGAAGAAGAAAATCGCAAGCAAGCCACCACCAACCGAGGAGGAAGACGAGTCCGAAGAAGAAGTTGACCCGGAGTTGACTGCCGAACTAATGAACCTAGCTCAAAGGATAGCCAAGGGACGAAAGCGAACCACGACTCGACCCAACCAAGGTAAGCCTAAAAGTTCTAATATTAGGTGTTATGAGTGTAACAGGTTTGGAAATATCAAGTCCGAGTGCCCCAAGCTCAACCACCAAGCACCTAAGCACAAGAAGGCCCTCAACGCGACATTGGAAGAAGCGTCATCCGAAGAAGACGAAGACCACGTCTTCATGGCAAAATCGATTGAGTCAGACACGGAGACCGAACCTGAACTTGAGTCAGAACCTGAGGATGACTCGGACTACGAAGCTACCTTCAAGTCAAGCCACGAATACGCATCCGGTTCAAAAGATACCCTTAAAGTGAGTCGAACTTTATTTAATACTTTACATAATACGATTAGGTTTTTGTCTAGGAAATTAGTTAAGTCCGAGTCCAAGGTCGAGACCCTGATTGAGGAGGTCAAACTCCTAAAACACAAGGTCTCCCTAACCTCTTCGACTAGTCAAGTTCGAGAAGAGGACCCAACTCGAGATGAAAAGCTCGAAGTTGAGAACTCTCTCTTGAAAAGTCAAGTTGAAGATCTTAGGAACACGTTGGAAAGGTTCACTTCGGGATCCAAAGGACTTGACCTCCTACTTGGATCTCAAAGGGCCGTGTACAAGTCTAGACTAGGGTTTAACTCAAACACGACTAATAGGTCGTATATGTCGATTGTAAGTCGACATAGGAAACATGTCCAAGCATGGGTCCCTAAGAACTTTTTGATTTCAACTCTAGGATCCAACCCGTACTGGGTTCCCAAGGACCAAATCCACTATGTGGATAGACCGAACCGATTCAACGGTCTAGGGGGAGCCAGTACAAAACATGTTTGTGCTTTAACTTAGAAATTGCATGCTTTAACTTAGAAAGTTTGTGCTTTGACTTAGAAATTACATGCTTTAACTTAGAAAGTTTGTGCTTTAAAACTTGTGAACTCACTTAGAACACGTACATAACCAACTAAAATCCTTCGAAAAGATTGAGCCTCGGGGAGCCTCTTTTCAAAAATAACCAGTTAGACTAGGAAATAGTCTTAGATGAGTCATGTCATCATTTTCTTGAAGATGGCTTTGTCTAAGGAAGTGGTCGATGATCCGATAAAAGAAGGCCCCTGTGCCTCGCCATGACCTGGAAGCCATGATCTTGAAAAGGTAAACTTGACAAGCCTAGGGTCAAATCCAAATCTAACATAAAATTACTTGAACCTAAATGCACTTAATCAACTTAATTAGAAGTCATCTCACAAAAAAAAAACACATAAGTATAACATGCTTGATCATATAGACACAGGTGAGATGACCTAGGTTTAACAACTTACAACCAATTTTTTTTTAAAAAATAAAAAATCTAACATCCAATCCAACCACCTTGTGTGTAGGATCAATGGATGTTGGACAGCGGTTGCTCCCGACACATGACCGGGGATCAACTCAAATTCACGAAGCTTCGATTCAAATGACAAGGATCGGTAGCCTTTGGGAATAACGACAAGCTCAAAATCATCGGATCAGGTGATATCGAGCTTAACTTGAATTTTGTTATTAAAAATGTATTACTTGTAGAGAATTTTGAATATAACCTACTTAGCGTAAGCCAATTATGTGACAATAACTATAAGGTCGTATTTTTAGAAAATGAATGTGTAATTAAAACAAATAAAACAGCTAAAACAATACTCAAAGGAACTAGGACAAATAACATTTATACAATTAACTTAATCAAATCCTCAGCCAAATGTCTTATGACACAGGAAGAGGAATCATGGTTGTGGCACCGACGACTCGGTCACTCGCACCCAAGACTCGTCCACAAGATGAGTCAGAGTGGCTTAGTCAGAGGCTTACCCAACCTCAACAATTTGGTTAATAAAATCTGTAATGCTTGTCAACAAGGAAAACAACCTAGGACACAACACAAGTTAACTAACCAAGAACGAACCTCAAGTGTACTTGAGCTCCTGCATATGGATCTATTCGATTCACATGGAGCCAAGTCACTCAATAGAAGTCAATATTGCTTAGTCATAATTGACGACTACTCCAGGTTTACCTGGGTTAGGTTCATTAAACATAAAAATGATACCCTAGATCAATTAATCAATCTATTCAATTTAATCGAGAATAAAAAAAAAACCTTAAGGTTAAAAGACTTAGAAGCGATCATGGTGGTGAATTCGAAAATCAAAGGTTCACTGACTTCTGTAACCTAAACGGATACCACCATGATTTCTCTTGCCCTAGGACCCCTCAACAAAATGGCCTAGTGGAGCGGAAAAACCGAACTCTACAAGAAGCCACTAGGACCATGTTGAACGAATATGACCTACCTGATAGGTTTTGGGCAGAAGCCGTTAGCACGGCTTGCTATGTCCAGAATAGGATCCTTATGGTAAAGAGGCACCTTAAGACCTCGTACGAGATTTATCACAATAAAGTACCCAACATCAAGTACTTTAGGGTATTTGGATGTAAAGTACATATCTTAAACACTAAGAACCACCTAGGGAAATTCGAATCCAAAACCTCCACCGGAATCTTCTTAGGATACTCAACCATGAGTAGGGCCTATATGTTAGGGCAATCTCTTGCCGTAATATGGTTTTGATGGTATGGCAAAGGGTTTAAGTTAGTTTGATATGTTGATTTGATATGTGCGTTGAAGTCGTGCATGACTTAGTAATTCGCACATGGAGCCATGGCGAGTTTCACATCTCATGACTCGTGCCTTGAGTCAGTGAAGGATAGCTTTGTGGAAGCCGTGCGCTTGGAGCATCCGAGGGACCGCCGGACGAGGAGCTTGGAGTGAAGCCGGAGGAAGTAGACTTCGAGGCAAGAGATGCGAAGGAGCATTGCAGAGCCGTGCGCCTGATGCTGCCGAGGGACGTGGCCGCGAACGAAGAGAACTTCAAAGGCGAGGGACTCCGAGGGATGAGAGTGAGCGATTGTAACCCGGGAAGGGTAGCTCTTAGGTGAAACTTGGCCATTTGGCCAAGTGTCGGATGAGTTTTCCCGACACCAGTCGACTGCCATGTCATGGCAGTCGACTGCTCTGAGTCGATGGGTCGATCGACTGGTCTAATGTGGCTGAATCAAGTTGATCACCGATCACAAAGATGGGCCGATCGATGGCTCGATCACCGATCACAGGACGCAATGATCGATGTCACCGCTGCACGGGCACGCACGGAGTCGACCTCGTTGAGGACTCGACTGGTTGACATCAGTCGACTGATGGGTGCCATCACCGATCGATGCCGCATACATTGGATAGTATCCAACGGAAAGCGGCCGTTATTGAACGACAGACACCGATCGATGGGTGCCATCGACTGATCCTGTGTCAACGGGAAGAAACCCTCTTCCTCTATAAAAAGGAAGGGGGTAAGGCTTTGGGAGGCTAATGCTTATACTCTAACACTCTCCCAAAGTTCCCTAAAGCTTTCCATCCTCTTACCCAAG
This sequence comes from Wurfbainia villosa, assembly GCA_025175895.1. Lineage (NCBI taxonomy): Eukaryota > Viridiplantae > Streptophyta > Magnoliopsida > Zingiberales > Zingiberaceae > Wurfbainia > Wurfbainia villosa. The sequence goes on along the minus strand of CM045986.1, from coordinate 57,993,888 downwards.
CTTATTTTCATTATATTTGTAAGAGGAGTGTTGTTGTAAAGAGGTTACCTCCACCTAGCTTTGTGCAAAGGAGAGATCTAGTGGATAGATTGCGGAGTGATTCACCGTGGATGAATCGGACCGTGGATTAGCGGCGTAGCCGTGAACCACGTTACATCTCCGTGTTTGTATTGTCTTTGTTTTATTTCTATTTGCTTGTCTTAGTTTATTGCTTCCGCTTACGCTAATGTTTTCGTAGACGAGCAAAATACGACATCCAACGAACGAAGGCTATTCACCCCCCTCTAGCCGGCCAATCGATCCCCAACAAGTGGTATCAGAGCCAAGGAAAGCTTGTCGAGGACTAACCGCCACATCAAGCATTTTTCAAAATGGCCGGCTCAAACATCCATCCACCAAAGTTCGATGGCGAATTCGCTTGGTGGAAGAAGCGAATGGAGGTATTCTTCGAAACCGACTTTGAAATTCTATTAATAATGGAAAACGGTTTCGAGTTGCCTAGGAACGAGGATGGGGAGCCATTGGAGAAATCGAGATGGAGCAAAAGACAAAGAGAGGAGTATTTGGCAAATTCAAAGGCCAAGCACCACCTCTACAATGTGCTCCCTCAACAAGAAGTAAATAGAATAGGGGAGTGCTCAAGTGCCAAAGAGATGTGGGAGAGATTGGTTGAACTTCATGAAGGCACTTCGGAAGCCAAGCTAGCGAGAAGAGATCTCCTCCGCTCCCAACTATCAAATATTAAGCTTGAAAAGGGAGAAAAGGTAACTTCCCTACATTCTAGATTTAAAGAAATATTAATTGGGCTAACAAGTGTAGGTGAGAAGCTATCAAACCGGGATATGGTAATGAAGGCCATAGATGCCTTTCCCCGGTCCTCAAGATGGAGCTCCATGGTGGACTCATTTTATATCTCCAAGAACTTAGAAGTAAGCACCTTGGAGGAATTCTTTTCAACAATGGAGCTTCATGAGACAAGGCTTGAAGGTATACAAGAAGAGCCTAGAGTCCAAAATTCACGGGGAGTAGCCTTGATGGCAAACAAGGGAAAGAAGAAGATGGAAGTTCCCTCCTCCTCCGATGACGAAGCGTCTTCCTCCTCCTCCATGGATAGCACCGAAGAAGCCTATATGGTAAGGAGGGTAAGACGTGCTTTAAAAGGTTTTCATTTTCATAAATCTAATGATAGGAATAGAAGACCAAGGGGGAAGGTCATATGCTATAATTGCCAAGGAGAGGGACATATAAGGGATAATTGTCCCCTCCTAAACAAGAGCAAGGAAGATAAGACTGGTCTAATGTGGCTGAATCAAGTTGATCAGTCGACTGCCAGCATGGGCAGTCGACTGATGGCTTGATCAGTCGACTGCCAAGGGACGGCAGTCGACTGATGTCACTGTGCACGGGCACAGAATGGAGTCGACCTCGTTGAGGACTCGACTGGTTGACATCAGTCGACTGATGGGTGCCATCAGTCGACTGATGCCAGTACCGTTGGATAGTATCCAACGTGGAAAGCGGCCGTTATTGGGCAACGACTACAGCACCAGTCGACTGATGGGTGCCATCAGTCGACTGATCCTGTGTCAACGGGAAGAAACCCTCTTCCTCTATAAAAAGGAAGGGGGTAAGGCTTTGGGAGGCTAATGCTTATACTCTAACACTCTCCCAAAGTTCCCTAAAGCTTTCCATCCTCTTACCCAAGCTTATTTTCATTATATTTGTAAGAGGAGTGTTGTTGTAAAGAGGTTACCTCCACCTAGCTTTGTGCAAAGGAGAGATCTAGTGGATAGATTGCGGAGTGATTCACCGTGGACGAATCGGACCGTGGATTAGCGGCGTAGCCGTGAACCACGTTACATCTCCGTGTTTGTATTGTCTTTGTTTTATTTCTATTTGCTTGTCTTAGTTTATTGCTTCCGCTTGCGCTAACGTTTTCGTAGATGAGCAAAATACGACATCCAACGAACGAGGGCTATTCACCCCCCTCTAGCCGCCCAATCGATCCCCAACACTATAGGGTATATAACCACGATACCCTTAAAGTCGAAGAGACTATTAATGTAGTGTTCGATGAAGTACCCTAACCTACAAAACCCTTAATGACCCCAAGTGTTGAGCCCACTGATACCAAACTCATCTCTGACCCTGAGATCGAGTCTAATCCACATCAACCAACTTCTCTTGTTGACCAAGTGACAAGTGATCCGAGTCAAACTAGTGTTCAACCATGTCACCCCATTGATCAAGCATTAGGTGACACAAACCCAACCCAATCTAGGATTCAAACTAACCACCCTATCGATCAAGTGATAGGAGATCCTAATCTAGGAGTTCGAACTAGAGCATCCTATAGAAACCTTAGTCAAATTTCCTTAATTTCAAAGATAGAACCCAAATCAATTGAACAAGCTCTTCTTGATCCCGATTGGATTATTGCAATGCAAGAAGAGCTAGCTCAATTTACTAGGAATGAAGTGTGGGAATTAGTACCACCACCTAAAGACAAAACGATAATTGGAACAAGGTGGGTGTTTCAAAATAAGCTTGATGATAAAGGTGAAGTAGTTAGAAACAAGGCTAGGTTAGTCGCCAAAGGGTTTAGTCAAGTCGAAGGCTTAGATTACGACGAAACCTATGCCCCAGTAGATAGACTCGAATCCATTCGAATGTTGCTAGCTTATGCCGCACATCGAGGATTTAAGCTGTTTCAAAGGGATGTTAAGTCGACATTCCTAAATGGATACATTAAAGAAGAAGTTTATGTTAGCAAACCCCCCGGATTCGAAAATCTAGATAAACCCGATCATGTTCTAAAACTTAAGAAAGCTCTCTATGGACTTAAACAAGCTCCTCGAGCTTGGTATGAGAGACTTTCAATCCATCTTAAGTCAAAAGGGTTTAACCAAGGCTTAGTTGACCCAACTCTCTTCGTAAAAACCTTAGGTAAATAAATATTCATAGCTCAAATTTACGTAGACGATATAATTTTTGGAACCTCTAACTCAGCCTTACTAAACGAGTTCGTTTCACTCATGGAAAGTGAGTTCGAAATGAACTTGGTAGGCGAGTTAAGTTTCTTTTTAGGTCTACAAATTAAACAAACTAAGGATGGTATATATCTATATCAACAGAAATACACTAAGGAGTTAATTAAAAGATTTGGAATGCAAGACGCTAAGATAATAAACACCCCAATGGCGATTAATGTTAACATAGGAGAAGACCCAGAAAGTAAGTCCATTGACTTAAAGTACTATAGGAGCACGATAGGAAGTCTCCTATACTTAACTGCAAGTTGACCCGACATCCTATTCGCAGTAAGTATGTGCGCCAGGTTTCAAACCTGTGCTAAGGAGTCTCACCTAACCCTAGTTAAGCGTATCCTTAGATATCTTAAGGGTACACTTAACGTTGGTATTTGGTACCCTAGATCTACGGAGTTTGAACTAATCGGCTACTCCGATTCGGATTATGCCGATAGTAAACTCGATAGAAAGAGCACGAGTAGTTGTTGTCAACTACTCGGCTCGAGTCTAGTGAGTTGGTGCAGTTGGAAGCAACATTGTGTTGCCTTATCTACCACCGAAGCCGAATACGTTGCTATGGGTGAGTGTGTAACTCAGCTTCTTTGGATGAAGCACACTCTCCGAGACTTTGGGTTGGACTTCACCAAAACTAAAATTTTTGTAGACAACATAAGTTCGATAAATCTAACTAAGAACCCTATATGCTATTCAAGGACAAAGAATATAGAGGTAAAACACCATTTCATTCGAGAACATGTAGCCAACGGCTCCATACAACTCGAATATGTTGACTCGAAGTCTAACCTAGTGGACCTATTTACTAAACCCCTACCCGAAGCCGAATTTAGTCTATTAAGATGAAAATTGGGCATGTGCGTAATAGAATAGGTACTTGCAAATTATATGTTCTTACTACTATTTCTTTAATTTCATTACTATGGAACTAGCATAGGACATACCTTAGATATCATGCACCTATAGATTTAAGGAGCCAATACATCTCACAACACATAGGACTAATGTGTTTGTGTACTTAGCCACGTGGATGGGTGTGAGATGTTAGGACCTTACTCCTGGTTCCAGATGTAGAGCTAGTGCATCGCTATGAACCACGGAGTATAATCATACATACTAACCGACTCTGACCAGGACTGGTTGATCCTTCATATCAATCAAGCCAAATATGAGTCGAACATATTATAGATTAACCTATTTTCAGTATATTATTTTCAAAATAATGTGGAACATGCTTGGACTTTAAAATTAAAACTTATTTTTTATTCCATACACATCCTCACTCTTTTCGATATATGGCAAAAGGGGGAGAAAAAGGCCAAAGTTAAGGGATCAATTAACTTAAACACATTTAGTTAACTTGTTTTCGTTAACAATACAATAATTTACTTAACTATTACTTAACTTGTTAACAAAAAGTAATTTACTTAACTTGTTAACAAAATAGAATTAAAGGACAAGGTTAAGAAATCAATTTTTTCTTAACTTAAAACTTATTTTAAACACTATGGCCAATATTAAGTAATTTTGGTCACTTAATTCTTTTTTAGTAGCAAATATCAAGGGGGAGAGTTAAAACCCTTTCTCAAGTACTCACCCTCGGTCAAGGGGGAGGATTCCTCAAAGCGGAGCACATGAAAAAGAGTTTTTACTCCTACACATTCATGCATATCTCTTGCTCATTTTACTTAATGCACTTAATTTGTTTTTTCTTAACTTTGTATGTGGGTTTGCCATAAATCAAAAAGGGGGAGATTGTTGGTGTAGTAGGCACCTAAGTCGAACCTGAGTTTTGATTATAGCAAACGATACAAAGTTAAGCTCATGTCGGTATCTCACGAGCTGAATCGAGTATGCAGAAGATTAATATAGCTAGAGCTGAAGGCTAGCGACACCCGGAGGAAGCCGCGGTGGTCGGGCGACACTCGAGTGACTTCGGAGAGAGCTAAAGGAATCGAGTGGAAGGCCGGAAGCAAAAGCAACATGTAAGTGTCAAGGTAAGCTCGTGTGTGCGAGCGTAAGTGAGGTCGTATCCTCTTTATGGGGATGATCTTAAGCGTAGATTCGACCAAAGACATCCTTTTGATGGTCTAGGTCAAGATCGAACGGTTGACGACCGTCGAAATTATGTTTTTGTTGAGCTAACTTTGACTTGCAGCAAGCATCAGTCGACTGCCAGCTTGGAGGACTCGACTGCCGTCAATCAGTCGACTGCCGGAGGTCAACACTCGACTGATGCTGCCATCAGTCGACTGATGATAGCCATCAGTCAACTGATGGTCAATGATCAGATTCGAGGAGTCAAGGCTTATCACCCCATTTCAAGGAGATTGGTGCTCAATTGTGATTGGCTAGGGTTCCTCTCGAAAAGGGGCTCAAAGGCTATAAAAGGAGGGCCAAACCTAGGGTTTCTTCATCATTCTAAAGCATCCAAAAAGCCTCCGCCAAGCTACAACTTTTCGACCACGAAGTGCTTTCCCTCCGACGTCTAGGTCTTAAATTCTTTCTTATTGTAACGTCAGTTTTTTAGCTCTTATTTAAGTTCATTTCTTTTCAGAGCTTTTATCGTATACGAGGAGAGGGGGAGTGTCCCTCTACCTCAAGCTTTTTCCTTCTTGTATTGATTAACTCCTACCTTCAACGAGGAGGAGTTCCTTTAGTGCTTTTGCCCTCCGTACGTGGTCAAGGACCACTAAGGCCTTGGAGTAGTAGCCGAAAGCTACGAACCAAGTAAAAACCTTCATTGTCTCTTTTTACTTTACATTTTCGCTGCAATTAATTATCTCTCGAGTTTTAACGAACGTAAAAAAAAGGAAAATGTTTTTCGCTATTCACCCCCCCTCCTCTAGAGAACCGCATCGATCCAACAATAACTGCTGAGGAGTACAAATATGTACTCTTCGAAAAGGGTCCTCCTAAGCCTGCGAATGAGCTGGAAGTCCTTGGAGCTGAGATCGATGGGGAAACCCAATTCGATATCATTCTCCAATGGACAGAAAGGCTTGCTCAGGCTCAGACCATGGTTGCTCAGAAGGTTTCTACTTCTAAGTCGAAAGGCAAGAAGAAGAAGAAATAAGATGGAGCAAAGGTGGTGGGAGGATCTCAGGGCAAGTACTTCACTTGCAAGCTGGATGGACATTGGAAGAAGGACTGTCCCAATCCGAAGCAAGAATAAAGGTTTATCCTTTGGTCTAGTCATTGAAACATGATTAGCTATATTATCTAACGGCACCTGGTGTGTAGATACGAGAGCCACTGATCATGTTTGCAATACTTTGCAGGGGTTCCAGGAAACCTGATTACTAGCTAAAGGGGAGATTACCGTTTACTTGGGCAATGCCATGAAGGTGGCAGCTATTGCAGTGGGAGACGTTTTATTTATCTTTTGAGTAAATTAAAACTTTGGTTCTTGAAAATTCCCTTTATGTACCTTTATTTAGAAAGAATTTAGTTTCAGTTTCTAAATTGTTTATGGATGGATATTCTATTTCTTTTAATGACAGAGTTGTTATAAAAAGGAATAGGGAGAATATCTGTTCAGGTACATTGATAGGAAATTTATACACACTTGAACCAAAACCTCCCACGATGCAAATTGAAGTTAATAACTCATCTTCTAATTCCAATAAGAGAAAAGAACCTTCGAAGATGAACCAAACATATCTTTGACATCTTAGGCTTAGTCATATTAACCTAAGTAGAATTCAAAGGTTGATAGATGATGGACCTCTGGGTTCATTAGCGATGGAAGATTTCCCAGCCTACAAATCTTGCTTGGAGGATAAAATGACCAAGAGGCCTTTTAAGGCCAAGGGGTATACAGCCAAAGATGTGTTAGAATTGGTTCATTCTGATTTGTGTGGTCCTATGTCTATCCACGCTAGAGGTGGTTTTGAATATTTCGTCTTTTTCATAGACGATTATTCAAGATATGGATGACACTACGATTTGCTCGTGGTGGTGAATACATCTTGGGAGAGTTTAGGAAATACTTATCAGAGGCTGAGATTCAATCCCAATTGTCTGCACCTGACACACCCCAGTAGAACGGTGTAGCGGAGCGAAGGAATAGGTCTCTTATGGAAATGATTAGATCGATGATGAGTTATTCTAAGATTTTTAGATTCGTTCTGGGGATATGCTCCAGATACGACGGTATACATTCTGAACTTGGTTCCATCTAAATCAGTGCCTTCTACTCCCACAGAGTTGTGGACTGGGCGAAAGCCTTGTCTAAGACATATTCGGATATGGAGGAGTCCATCACATGTGGTAAAGGCAAATGTTGGTATGTTGGAACCTCGTACAGAAGTAAGCATGTTCATTTGCTATCCTTGAGGAATGAAGGGTGGTTTTTTTTAGTTCAAGAGATCAGAGGGTGATTGTTAGCACGAACGCCAGATTTCTAGAGGAAGACTATGTGATGAGCCACAAGCCCAAGAGTAAAATTGTTCTGGTGGAATTAAAAGGGGAAGTCACTTCTTTAGTACCACCTGTACAAGAGGATATTCCACAGGTCACTGCACCGCGTGTCACAGAGGATACACAGGTGATACCTCATCATAGTGGGAGGGTTGTGAGACAGCCTGATAGATTCATGTTCTTGAGAGAATCTTCTGATTTGGTCCCTGGCGAACATAAACCTGATCCCTGGACATATGACGAGGCAATCCAAGATAAAAATGCAGTATCTTAGCAAAGTGCAATGAATGCTGAGATTGAATCTATGGATTCAAATCAGGTCTGGGAGCTAGTAGACCCACCCGATGGTGTAAAAACCATTGGATGCAAGTGGATCTACAAAAGAAAGAGAGGAATAGATGAGAAGGTTGAGACCTTCAAAGCGAGGCTTGTTGAGAAAGGGTATACTCAGAAAGAGGGTATTGATTATGAGGAGACTTTTTCGCCGGTAGCCATGCTTAAGTCTATCCGGATTCTCTTGTGCATAGCAGCTCATATGGATTATGAGGTGTGGAAGATGGATGTCAAGACAACTTTCCTTAATGGAAGTCTTGAGGAAAACATCTATATGAAGCAACCAGAGGGATTCATTGCTAAAGGCAAAGAGCATCTTGTGTGAAAGCTTAATCGGTCCATTTATGGATTGATGCAAGCTTCGAGTTCTTGGAACATCCGCTTTGATGAGGTAATCCAGTCTTATGGATTTGTTTAAAGCCTGGATGAGTCTTGTGTATACAAGAGATGTGATGAAAACGTAGTGGTATTTCTTGTACTATACGTAGATAACATTTTGGTGATTGGCAACAATATCAAGGTGTTATCGGACGTAAGGGTATGGTTGTCCAAACAGTTTGATATGAAAGACTTGGGAGAGGTGGGACACATCCTTGGGATCAAGGTTATAAGGGATCGCAGGAAAAGGATGTTGTTCTTATCCCAAGCTTCATACATAGACATGATTCTGGATCGTTTTAGCATGCAGAACTCCAAGAAGGGTTTTCTACCTTTTAGGCATGGAGTTCCTTTATCTAAGGAGATGTGTCCTAGATCATCTGAGGAGATAGAGGAGATGAAGGCGGTTCCTTATGCTTCGGCAGTAGGAAGCCTCATGTATGCGATGCTATGCACGAGACCAGATATCTGCTTTGTCGTGGGCATGGTCAGCAGATATCAGAGTAATCCAGGATAGAGACATTGGACTATAGTAAAGCATATATTGAAGTACCTGAGAAGGACTAGGGATTATATACTGGTTTATCGGGCCGACCAATTATTCCCTGTGGGTTACACGGATTCCGACTTCTAATCTGATAAGGATAACAGTAAGTCTACCTCATATTTTGTGTTTACTTTGGGAGGTGGAGCCATTGTATGGAGGAGTGTCAAGCAGAAATGCATGGCAGACTCCACCATGGAAGTTGAGTATGTGGCAACCTCTAAGGCAGCCAAAGAAGCTATGTGGCTCAGGAACTTCCTGATGGACTTGGATGTGATTCCTGGTTTACCCAGAACTATCATAATTTATTGTGATAATAGTGGTGCAGTTGCAAGCCCGAAGGAACCACGAGCCCATAAGGCTTGTAAACATATAGAGCGCAAGTACCACCAGATACGAGAAATCGTAAAGGAGGTAGAAGTTGCTATCGCCTAGATTGCATCAGAGGATGACCTGGTAGACCCTTTCACTAAGGCCCTTCTAGCGAGAGTTTTGATAGGCAAGTGGAGAGAAGGGGAATCAGATGTATGGCAGTATGAGGACAGCATAGTCTTTTAGTATAAGTGGGAAATTGTAGGGATGTATATTGAAAAGTCTATCTTTTGTGTGAACATCTTTATTTTGAAATAAGAATCACATGATCATTGTTTGCATATTTTTATGATTATGCATATTGTCTAATACATTACATTGTAGATAACATGGTGTGTCGTGTCAGACGGGAGATCATGTTATCGGCTCCTTGTAAAGTATAAGTAAAGGCTCACAACCGAGATGACTTTGGACAAACCATCGGAATGGTTGTAGTGTGATTTGGTATTGGTTTGTCTTGACCATAGAATCACACTAGTGCACTTTGAGTGTATTGAGCAGGACCGACTTAGAGGTGATTCGATTTATTGTTGACTACATAATCGAATCGGACCTAAGATATTATATTGTACATGCTCTTAATTCCGATATAATAACGGACACATATACTTAGTAGTCATCTCTTTGATTTACCAATGGGCAAGATTTATAGATTAAATCGATAGGCTCGGTAAGTTTGGAGATGATATTATTTATATGGTGTGTCGTTGATTACAGGAAGAAACCGTGTCCTATATATTAGGATGATGATGTCCCCTTGAGGAGCTTATAAGGTTCATCATGTAAACCCTGCAGGTGGATTTGGTCCGGCATGATGATAAGGTTGAGTGGTACAACTCAGGAGTTAGATGTTGATTAATCAATGGTCATTAAATTAATTAATCGACGGACATTCGAGATCTTAAACACGGGGAGAAAATGTATAAATAATATATGGAGCCCATATTAACTTATGGGGGTTGGTGAGGTAGATCAATAATAATCCTTTAGTGGATTGGATTATCATTAATGGATCGGACTTTATGTGGGCTTGATCCATGGGTGACCAAGATCCAACTCCTCCTCATGGTCCCTAATGTGGCCTATTAACACCTCATAAAGCTTAGATCCAATGGATAGAAACAAAACACTAGATCCAAAGGTAGAGATTAAATCTCTAGATCCGACGGTTGAGATTAAATCTCTAGATCCGACGGTTGAGATTAAATCCCTAGAACCAACGGAGGAGATTAAATCATGGCTTGAGCCCAACTCAATAAATAGAGATTAAAAGTGGGCGGCAAGTTGAGGATGGCTTAAGGGGGATTAGAGTTTGCTTCCTTTGGAGGCTAGGAATCCTAGTTTGTTTAGGATTAGGTTTGGGCAGCTAGGGTTTGGGAGCTAGGGGTGGGCGGCAACTTGAGGAAGAGCTCTTTTCTTCTTCTTCCCAAGTTGTTGCCGACACATATACTTCTCCCCTCTACCTTGGCCGGAGCTCATCCTAATCTTCTTCCCCTCTTCCATGGCCGGCCATTAGGAGAGATAGGATTAGGGTTTGGAGGCTTAGGGTTTTGGAGGCTTGGGCGGCACCAAATAAGGAAGTAGTTTCCTTTCTTCTTCCTCTCCCTTGGTGGCCGGCACCCACAACCTTCTTTCCAGCCCATGGCCGGCATCCAAACTCCCTCTTCTCCTTCTCCTTAGGTTGTGGAAACAAAATATAGGGCTTTCCCTTTGTGTCTTGGTCGATTTCCACCATAATCTCTTTCTCCTTGTTGGGCGATAGCAAGCATTCTCCTTGTTTCTTGTTGGTTGGCTATAGGAAGGAGAAGAGCCTTGTTTCTATTCTTCCTCTTGCTTTGGAAGAGCAAGGAAGGAAGATTTGTGATCCAGGAGCTTCAACTTTTGGTAGATCGTCGCCCACACGATGTCCGAAAGGAGGAAGGTCATACATTAGAAGATCGAGAGGTATACCTATTCTCTATTCTCTTTTGTTACTTGCTTGTATTTGTTTTTCCAATTATTAGCATGATATAAATCTGTTTGTGGCTAAATAATACCTGGATCCCGAACATAAATACAAAAACTGACGATCAGTACATCGTCTATTCCGCGGCTACTCGTAGAATAGAGGTTGGTCACTTAAACAACGAGTTTGTTCAAGTGACCTCTCTAAACGAATAGCACGACAATGACTTGGTTGTTTGGGCAATCCCTTTTGTCTAGGATTATTTTTTTTTTAATCCGGGGACATCGATGGGATCGCCATGAACAAGCGACCGAGGTGAAGTGGGAAGTGAAGTTTCCCCTCACGGACTCGATAAGCAAAACCCTTCATTACTTTATTGTACCCTCTGTGTTAATATATTGAGAGATACTTGTAGTTTATAGGTATCTTTGTCTAGAACATTCTTTGTTTAGATTAGAAGGGTCCTTTACATCGACTTGTGGGTCGGTGGTATCTCTACCATCAGGAGAGATAGGGATCAACAATTAAGAAGTCAAGTAATACTTTTAGACTTTGATAGACATACTTTCACTGTAGACATATCCTTACAGATGGTTAAATTGTTGGAAGTATGGTACGATATGTCTCTCGGATGTGCATATAATCTGAGAGTATTCGAATGTAGTTTCGGATGAACTCTAAGGCTTGCCGTTGCATAGGCAAGTGGAGTAGGTGATCGAAAGGATTGCGGAAATAGTTCTGGTATTGAAGATCACATACCGGGTGATAGTTTTGTTGGTATCAGTGTTGCTAAATACTATAGAAATTGGAAGAACATGAGTTGCAATTATAGGAGATGTTGGAGGGGATATTTATCTTTCCCACTATTTCTCCTTGAGAAGGATCCAGAACTTTTGGTTAAAAGAGGGATGAACTTTTGAAATTATGCATTGATTATCGATGATGGAATGCGATAGTTGTTGAAATTAAATATCCTTCGTTGTGGATAGATGATCTATTTAGATTAGTTAAGGACACCTGTGTATACTCTAGTATCGATTTATGATTGGAGCGTTGATATTGTAGTGACATGGTATCATATAATTATCATTGTCGTTGTGATGATTAATATAGCTTAGAGTAAAGGGGATGCAAGTGTGTAAAGACGACAATTTCATACTTGGTATGAATTTGATGTGTTTTGATTAAGTTGTTAGACTATTAAAATGATTTAGTCATCCATGGATTTGAGAAATCGTGTATTCGGGACACGATAGGATCAGTTTGTGGTTGTTGGAGTTGCTTAACTTATCCACTGTTGATTGTGGTAGTTGGAGTTGTGAACTCGACCACCGTAGATGGTGGTTTGTCTTGTATGATTTGGTTATTACTGTAGATGTGGATAAAATATTTAGCATTACTATACCACGGACTTGTTTGACCAAGAGAGTGATGGAATTCACTTAGTCGGAAGCTGGTGAAACCAGTTTACAGGACCTAGACGGTGGTTAATTTGTGCACGAGTATTAGTTAATCCTTCCGAGGTTGATGAAAGGATGTTATACAAATATGCATCATTTCAGGGATCGAAGTGATTTCCGATGCAGTTGAATGAGACGTATCTTATGCTTACGATAGTTAAGAAACTACGAGATAGGTTGTCATATACATGACAAGGCTTTAGTAGTTATTATCTAGATTTATGGATGTATGGAGCAGGAATGCTCATGGGATTTTAACTAGCTATTGGGTAGCTACTATAGAGTTGCTGGAACGTGAACAGTTGCAACTTGTGAGATTGGTTACTATGTCTTCCATGCACTTACAGAGTGAGTGGAGTGGATTTTGGACGATAGATGGACTTCTCTTGTGAGAAGATAATTTCCCATCTCTAATATGGATATGTGTTATGGACACACATCCATTTAAGATAGAGTTGCTACCGGATGCACCTTATTTGAGATTTGCTATACATCCTGGTGGTATTGGGATGTACGGAGATTTGAAACATTTATACTGGTAGGAACGGTATAAAGAGAGATATAGAAGATTTTGCTGCTCGATGTTTAATATGCTAGTAAGTGAAGGCTGAGCAACAGAAACTCGCTGGATTGCTCTAGGAAATTCCGATTCCGGAATGGAAGTGGGAGCATATCACTATTGGTGTCGTTACGGGATTGCCTAGAACACGTGAAGGGCATGATGTGATTTGGGTGATCGTGGATCGACTAACCAAATCATCTCACTTTCTTCTTATTCGTGGAACGAACTCGTTGGATCGTCTGATAGAGTTGTATTGTCGAAAGATTATCAGATTGCATGGGGTACTTTTAAGTACCATATCGGATAGAGATTTGTGAATTACCTCACAATTTTGGTAGAGTGGCGTCGATAGCAGGATCACATTTCATTCGCGGATGGAAGAACAGTCTGAGCGTATCATTCAGGCGTTGGAGGATCTATTCAGATATTGTGTCGTGGATTATAGAGGTAGTGGTAAGGATCACATTCCTTTGGTGGAATTTAACTATAAGGACAGTTATCACTCCTCCATTCAGGTGGCTCCTTTTGGGGTCACAGAGTATCCAACATGATGCAGAGTTGTTGCGCGTCATCAGGTGATGGTTATTAGAGGCACATAATCGACAAAAGAGTTACGCAGACTAGAGACGAAGGCCTTTGGAATTCTCATTTGGGGAATAGGTATGTTTGCGTGTTTCACCTACGAAAGGGGTGAAGTGATTTGGGCAAAAAGGAAAGTTATCTCCACACTACATTGGTCCATTTGAGATGTTGGAGCAGATTGGGGGTGTAGCTTACCGGTTGGTTTTACCTCTGACACTTGTGGGTGTTCATAACGTATTTCATGTTTATATGCTGAGGAAATACGTTCCGTGTTCAGATCATGTTCGGAAAGAGGTTCCAATTCTACCTCAGTCTAATGCGACCTATGTGGAGATTCCGATGTGAATTCTTGTTCGGATGGAGTGACAGTACGGAACAAAACCATCCAACTCGTAAAGGTTGGCTGATAGCATCATACCGATGAGGAGGCTATGTGGGAGCTGGAAGATACTATCCAAGCTCATGTCCTCATCTGTTCACTTGAGGAATGTATGTGGTCGTTTCGGAAACATGCCTGAAGTAAATTTTTGCATGTTAGTACGAAATTTAGGGACCAAATTTTTATTAGTGGGAGAGAATGTAAGATACTGAAAAATAAAAATAATAATAATAATAAATTATTCTTAGTTAATTAAGAAGGTATCTTGTGGAATTTTCAGAAATTTTTAGAAATTTTTCTGGATTCAAATAGAATTCATATGACCGCTTAAGTGGAAGATTAAAGATTAAATAGGTGGTTGAGTCAGCCTAAGCTAGCTTAAAGCTCGAACCCAACTCGAGATGAAGTTCCCATTTATTTCCTCGAATGCGTTTCTTTCTGTTTCTCATCGTGATTTCCAGTTGCCTTCTCTTCTCTCGAACACTCGTCGTTGCTTCTCCTTACCCGAATCTTCTTCTCCTTTGCGACGGTCCAAGCCTCTTCCTGCTTCATTGTCTCTTGCTATGAGTCACTGGGGCCTTAGGGCTTCTTCGACATTCTCCATGGACACATGGGAGTGGCGAACAAGGGGTCGGTGGCAGTTCGACTGGAGAAGAGGAAGCCGACAAGCGTCGCCGCAACTCGTCTCCTTCCTCAGCCACCACCGTGAGCTCCTCCAGCCGATGCGATCGCTGTCGCCTAGTTTTGGTATGAATCTCCATCTTTAGCAGTGTCTCTGCCCACAAGTAATGCCGATACTATGAGTCCTTCGATCTGTCGCTGCAATCCTTCCTATGCTCATCCGAGTCAATTTTCTTTTCGAGGGATTTGTGGTGTAGGATTGTGGTGAGGAGGAACGATTTTGCTGGAGCTCACAATGGGTTGCGGGATTAGGGGCGACGGATTGATCATTAGGTATGTTTTTGATCTCCATGTTGGGTTATGTTCTTCTATTTCTTATGACGAAGCTAGATTCAGATTTTTGCAAGGCCTCTGATCTCTTCTTACTTGTTTACTGCTCAGCTATGATTTGCCTTTGGTTGAACGAGGATCTGTTTTGGGCAGTGGCTTGTTCTGGTGGATTGAACAAGAGGGTAAGAGGAAGGTGGCTGCTGGTGGAGTCCAAGGCTAGTAAGCATAATCCATCTCCCTCTTTCCTTTTTGTGTATGTGATTTTGTGGATCGTGGTGGGTTTGCTTGTGGGTGATGTTGCGTGAACTCCATGAGAGGCTATGGCAGTGTGGTGAATCAAAGGAGTGGGGTTCAGTTTGTGAATTTTTTGACAGTGGCTGAGTGAGAAGGGTTAGCTGTGATGTTTCTCTTTAGAGATTTACTGGTGATGTTCTATTCATGCTCGTGATGGAGCTGTGAACAGATTGGATTGGTTGATTCATGGTGGTTTTCCCTTCGATGGAGTGGCTGTGAGTTTGAGATAGACATGGTGTAATTGAAAACCAGTTTGTAATGGATTGGGAGGCTGTGAACCATTTTGTCAATGTAGGAATTGACGTATGGAGTTGAATGTTGTAGGTTAGCATAATTGCTAATTGGAGATCGGTGGGTTTAATTACTGTGTTAACTTTACAAGCTAAGGGATTAATGTGGAGGATTGATTAGGTTAATTGGGTAACTAAATCAATCTAGTTGATAGGGATGCGAAGTCGATGTAGGATTCGATTTAATCATTCGTTGTATCTTTGCACTTAATCATAATGTTTGAAATTTGCAGGACGTGGATACGAGACAGGTCCGCGGACATCAGGACTCTATTATTACAAGCATTACAGTAGGTGGGTAATTTCCTACCCTGGTCAAGTAGATGTAATTGCATTCAGATTTATACATAGATATGAGCATATTATATGTTCATATTATCTTGACCTTACTCTTATTTATCCGTATACTTGATACTTGTCGTTGGCTATATATGCTCAAATGTTGATATCACATTTTCCTTTTCATGATTGAGGAGTTACAGATGTGATGTAAGTAGATCTATAAATATTTAGTAGGGTGTAGATGTTGGAGTACGGATGATAACCTGATTTGTAAATTGGGTAAAAGTTCATCCGTTGGCAGGTAATGCCCTAAATGTAGGATTTATTCCAATACCCGTATGTTGCATACTTATTACCAACCATGTGTATTGTAATGGTTAAGTGAAGGGTGATTAGTGGTTCGCTACGGACCGGTGGTCTCAGCCTGATATGATTAGTTGAGTACGACTTTCTACAGGATAGAGAGTGCATCGATTAGTTGAGTACGACTCTCTATTGGATAGAGAGTGCGTTAATTAGATTGGTACGACTCTCTGTATAATAGAGAGTCTATGGTAGATGTCAGTTTGTGTGACAGTATATTCATGTGATTTGCATGCATACTGACGACGTAGTCTCCCTTGGCATTGAGAGAGTCGTCAGTCATCCTACCTCCCAGGTTACTCCCAGAGGAGTAACTGGTGTGAGGGTAGAGCATTTGTTGTGCCACACTCTACCACTATAGACAGTGGAAGTTGGAGTTGCGTGCAGTTGTCTTGGGTGTGTGGTACTTGACCACTCATAGGTAGTATCAGTCAGAGTGGCCAGCAGCAGGGACCCTCATTGTGTAGCGAGCTCTTTACGCTCATATGCTTCTTGATCATACTGCCCACTCGGCCACTCTAGAGCAGTGGTTGGTGTTGAGTTGGGACAGTTATCATGTCGTGCCACCTAGGCCACACTGGGGTCGTGGTACCGAGTAGGGGTGCGCAGGCATGGCCATGAATGCTGCATTGCCATATCATATGACACTTTGCATATTACCATATATATACATATATGCATGTATATATATATGGATGGTTGTGATTAATATATATATAGATGCAGTCAATATATATATGTTTATTGTGATGTTGCATTTGATTGTACATCATCTTCATACATGCTACTCGCATCTGTTATACGGTTGTGTCGGATACCTGTTTACTTGTTGGACAAACCATTATATACCTTTGACCTATATCATGAGTATATTATGAGTTAGTATTACTCTTCTTGTTATATATTGGATATATGCTCAGGTTGGATCAGAGTAGCGTAGCAGACTTTCAGGTAAGTCTGTATTATATGTTGTTTATTTGGTTAGATGGTATATGCATGTATTTTGTATACTGTGCTGGTATACATGTTGTACCTTTAGGTTATGCTATTGAATTACATGTGATATTTGAAATATACATGTTTTTCCTATTACCTGCAGAGTTATACTCACCACCACGGACCCTGGGTTTTTATGTCTCCTAGGTAACAGGTAGAAGTCTTCGTGACGACTTGGAGCACTGCTAGCTGACATCTCATCTCACCTCCGAGACTCTTGTGGTTGTTTTGGGCTTTCCGTATGATGTGTTATGTGTTGGGTTTTTCCGAAAAAACCGCTTTTTGCATTGCAGAAACCTCGGAAGCCCCGACCACGGATCCGTACGAAGATGTATTAAAACTAAAACATGTATATGCTTATATCAATCCCTAGATCTACCTTAGATGTACATGATAAGGATGTTACCCTCGATGCGACACCCTTCGCAAATCCCGCTCGTCCAAAAGGTTCGCCAGAACTCGAGAGTGTCAAGTGCACACTCCTCTATTGGTATCCACACAAGCAATAGGTGGAGAAAACACACCCTTGAGTGTGCTAGCACTGTATGGATGGTTCGGCGAAGGAGGTTGGGAGAGGGGGAGAGCTTGAGGGAATAATCCAAGGAAAAAGATGAAGTTGTGAAGAAGAAGATGGAGTTACCCAAAATCAATTCCACCCCATTAAGAAGTGGTCGGCCACATTATGGAGAGGGGGTTACATGCATGCATTTAACTCCCATGACCCTTGGTCTCCCTCATGAGGTGGTACCATATGAAAAAGTCAATGATGATGTGGAGCATCATCATTGGCCGACCATGCCAAGTCATCATCATGGCATGACATTTGGTCAAGTCAAACTTGACCTTTCATCTTCCCTCTCAAGTCAACTCAAACTTGACCTCTTATCTCCCATGGTTGATCAAATCCAACCATTTGATTCAAGTAAATTTAATTTAATGAATCTCTATTCATTAATTTAAATTGATTTGATGAATCAAATCTCAATTAGACTCATTCAACACTTGAATCAACTTGAGTCTAACTCAATTAGTCTAATTTGGATTACTCTTAATCCAATTTGGTTCATCCCATGAACCTAATCCTCATGGTTCATCATATGAACCTAATCTCAATCTAATTGCTCTTATGTGTGTGACCCTATAGGTTCTTGTAACGTTAGCAATGTCCCTAAACCGATTTAAGAACATAAGCAATGAGCGGTATCTAGCAACACATCATTGCTACCCAAGTTACAAGAATGTTGAGCTCCAACATCACCTTTGTGACTACTAATTGTGACTCTCACAATATGTGACAATGTCCCTCTATCCTTGACATCTAGATTGACCAATCGAGGCATAGACCGTGTCATCCTCGGTTCAATCTAAATCTTGAACTCCAAGTAGACTCACTCTAATCAAATGAGCTATATATCTCATATTGACTCATTTGGGCATGGCCATGCACTTCGTGGTCTCACTCTATCAAGAATATCGATGTCACTCCCGTCATATAGGAGTGATAGATCCCATCTACATCACTCACATCCCTCCGCATAATTTGTTACATACCCAGTAATCGCCTTTATAGTCCACCCATTTACGGGTGACGTTTGACGAAGCCAAAGTATGCAACTCCTTATGTAGGGAACCATGGTGACTTCAGGTCTAAGGACTAATAGTCATACTAATAGCCACATGAGAAAGTATATGACACTCATATAACGATCCATGATACTTTCTCATGGCGGGTCATTTAGTATACATTCTCCAATGTCTACCCATGTGTCAACTTGATATCTCATATCCATGACTTGTGAGATCAAGTCATCATGTTGACCTACATGCTAGTCTCTATGCATTAACATTGTCCCTGAATGTTAATACTCGACTAGGAATGATTAAGAGTAGTGTTCTCTATATCATCTCATTATCGATTCAACTAATCGATTGATATAGATAAGAACCTACTACTCAAGGACATTATTATATTTAGTTATTTGGCACCAATACAAGTAAATATAATAACCATGACTTTATAAATAGGAATATGATACAATAAAGTCCATACAACAATCATCACATGATTGGCTCTAGGGCTTTCACTAACAATATGTATTTGGAGTTTTTCGTGGTGTAATGTGTTGTGGACTTGTCATGTGATTTACACACTTGTGGATTTGGGTTTTGTCGATGTTTTCTTATGAAGTGGTTAGTCATACCGGTATGCACTGTGTAGTTTGTTATGTTGTTGTGGTTAGTTTCCGCTGTGGTTTGTTTACATATATATGTTATTGTTATTATGGGCCTATGGGCCCTGTATTAACACAATATATTGCCACGTACAGGGGAGATATTGTACGTTTGATTTTCGGCACGGCATACTCTTGGAGCATGACATCAAGGCTTGAAAAACTAGAGAAGATCCTAGCAAGAATTAAAAATTTAATAAAGGGGTCTAATGGTCAAAATTTAGAACCTAGGAGACAAGAACCGTTTAAGGGCAAGAAAGCTTTGGGTCACAAATCTAAGTCCTACCACAATGTTCCATTTGATTATGGAACTAAATTTAGGTCTTGAAAAACCAAGGTTAATAGGAAAGTTGTCCTTATGATTAACCATGGTATGTGTCTAGTGGCTAAAAAGTCAAGAAAATATAAAGTAGCCACTAAGAAGGTTACTAGGGAGGCAATCCCTAAAGATAACCTAGGAAAGACGCAAATGACTAAGGCTTCAAAGCCAAAAAGGATCATTAGGAAGGTATCTAGGGAAGTTATCCCTAGTGAATACCTTGTTAATCCAAGGAGCTCCAATAGGTATTGGGTTCCTAGGAGCTTGATTGATTCACGCTATATGGGTTAGGTGTAGGGATGTATACTGAAAAGTCTATCTTTTGCATGAATATCTTTATTTTGAAATAAGAATCACATGATCATTGTTTGCATATTTTTATGGTTATGAAATATTGTCTAATACTTTACATTGTAGATAACTGGTGTGTGGTGTTGGATCGAAGCGGATCACTAGAGGGGGGGGGTGAATAGCGATAAAACCTTTTTTTTTTGTTCGTTCGTTAAAACCCGAGTAGATAATTAATTGCAGCGGAAAGATAAGCAATAAATAAAGGAGACAAATATTTTTACTTGGTTCGTAGCCTTCGTCTACTACTCCAAGGCCCTAGTGGTCCTTGACCACGCACGGAGGGCAAAACACTAAAACACTCCTCCTCGTTGGAGGTAGGAGTTAGACGATTACAAAAACCTTCAAAAGCAAAAGATAGAGAGACACAACCTCTCTTCTATTAATGTAAAACGCAATGATAGAAAACCTCAAGAAAGAATTGCAGTAAAAAAGAGATGACAAAATAAAATTATACCAACAACTAGGAAATATAAATTAAGCTAGGGTTGTTGGCAGCACTTCGTCGTTGTAGAGTCGTCGGAGAGTTATAGCGTTCCGGAGGCTTTTGAGCAATTAGAGATTGATGAAAAACCCTAGGAGAGGCCCTCCTTTTATAGCCCTTGAGCCCCTTTTCGAATGGGTCTTTAACCAATAGGAATTAGGCACAAGACTCCTTGAAAAATGGTGATAAAGCTTGACTCCTCGAGGCTGATTATTGACCATCAGTTGAATTGATTTCTTGGCCGGTTGAACTGATGGCTCAGCAGTTGAACTGATCCTTGGCCAGTTGAACTGATTTCTAGACTTTTCGACTGTAATAAAGAGTTAGCTCAAAATATAAGTGAATTCGACGACCACTTGCTGTCCAATCTCAACATAGACCTTCCATGGGAAGTCTTGGTCGGATTGTCGCCTAAGGATGTCCCCGTATGACGGACTCGACCTTACTTTCGCTCACTCACACGAGCTTACCTCAACATTTACCTTTGAAGCCTTGCTTTCGGTCTCCACCTGATTCCTTCGGCTCCCTCCGAAGTCCTCCCGGTGTCGCCCGACCACTACGGTTCTCTCCGAGTGTCGATGACCTTCGGCTTAGCTTAGCATTTCTGCACACTCGATTCAGCTTGTGAGATAATGACATGAGCTTAACTTTGTATCATTTTCTATAATCAAAACTCAGGTTCGACTTAGGTGCCTAC
The DNA here is from genome assembly GCA_025175895.1 of Wurfbainia villosa. Taxonomy (NCBI): domain Eukaryota; kingdom Viridiplantae; phylum Streptophyta; class Magnoliopsida; order Zingiberales; family Zingiberaceae; genus Wurfbainia; species Wurfbainia villosa. Next base: position 57,972,612 of record CM045986.1, on the reverse strand, counting down.
TGCACCAACAATCTCCCCCTTTTTGATTTATGGCAAACACACATACAAAGTTAAGAACATAGCATGCATGAAGAATAAAAATAGAATGCATGAAGAATAATAATGCGCATAAAATATCATGCATGAAAAATAATAATGTGCATGAAAAACAAAACTAAAGATTAAGTTAGAGTAGTAAGAATTTTCTTCAAGTACTCCCCCTTGAGGAAACCTCCCCCTTGACCGAGGGTGAGTCTTGAAAGAAGACCTTAGTCCTCCCCCTTGAGGATTGCTATTTAGGAAGAGTTTAAATAATTAACATTACTTAAAGTTAGCCTTAGTAAAACATTTAAGTTAAGAAGACTTCTTAACTTGGCCCTTTCTCCCTCTTTCTTAAGTAAAGCATTAGCATTTGGCCATAGTGTTTAAAAAAATAATTAGTTTAAGTTAAGAATTCTCTTAACTTGGCCTTTACTTCCTTTTAAGTAAAACTTAAAGTTAAGTAAACATTTACTTAACTTTTGGCCATGAAAACTTTTGATCCCTTAACTTTAGCCTTTTCTTCCCCTTTTGCCATATACCGAAAAGTGGAAGGGTGTGTGGAAAATAAGTATTAAATTTAACGTCCAAGCATGTTCCACATTATTTTGAAAATAATATACTAAAAATAAGCTCATCTATAAAATGTTTGACTCATATTTGGCTTGATTGATATGAAAGATCAACCAGTCCTCGTCAGAGTCGGTTAGTATGTTGATTATACTTCGTGGTTCATGGCGATGCACTAGCTCTACATCTGAAACAAGGACTAAGGTCCTAACATCTCACACCCATCTACGTGGCTAAGTACACAAACACATTAGTCTTATGTGTTGTGAGATGTACTGACTCCTTAAATCTATAGGTGCATGATATCTAAGGTGTGTCCTATGCTAGTTCCATGAAAATGAAAAGTATGAAATAGTAGTAATATAATTTGCAAAGTCCTATTCTACTACGCACATGCCCAATTTTTGTCTTAATAGACTAAATTCGTCTTCGAGTAGGAGTTTAGTAAATAGGTCTGCCAAGTTAGACTTCAATTCGACGTATTCGAGTTGTATGGCTCCGTTGGCCACATGTTCTCGAATGAAATTGTATTTGACCTCTATATGTTTGGTCCTAGAGTGACATATCGGATTCTTAGTAAGATTAATTGAACTAATGTTATCTACGTGAAGTTTAGTATTTGTAAAGTCTAACTTAAAGTCGCGGAGAGTGTGCTTCATCCAAAGAAGCTGAGTGACACACTCACCCATCGCGATGTATTCGATTTCGGTGGTAGATAAGGCAACACAGTGTTGCTTCCTACTGCACCAACTCACTAGACTCAAGTCAAGAAGTTGACAGCAACCACTCGTACTCTTTCTATCGAGCTTACTACCGACATAGTCTGAATCGGAGTAGCCGATTAGTTCGAACTCGGTAGATCTAGGGTACCAAATACCGACATTAAGTGTACCCTTTAGATATCTAAGGATATGCTTGACTAGAGTTAGGTGAGACTCCTTGGCATAGGTTTGGAACCTTTCGCACATACTTACTGCAAATAAGATATCGGGTCGGCTTGCAGTTAAGTAAAGGAGACTCCCTATTACGCTCTTATAGTATTTTAAATCAATTGAATTTCCGATTACATCTTCTTCCATATTCACATTAGTTGCCATTGGGGTATTAATAATTTTAGCGTCTTGCATTCCAAAGCGTTTAATTAATTCCCTAGTATATTTACGTTGATGTAGGTATATTCCATCTTTAGTTTGTTTAATTTGTAGACCTAAAAAGAAGCTTAACTCACATACTAAATTCATTTCAAATTCACTTTCCATAAGTGAAATGAACTCTTTCCAGTTACGTATTGCTGATATGCAAATCCATAGTTTTCTCGATGAGTGGGATGGAAACAAGTCTAGAACCAGCGGTTGGATTAAATCCGAAATTGCCATTATCGTTATTTAAGAAAGCACATTGGACTTAAGATAAATCGAAAGTCTCTCGTACCAAGCTCGAGGAGCTTGTTTAAGTCCACAGAGAGCTTTCTTTAACCTAAGGACATGGTTGGGTTTGTCTAAACTTTCGAAACCAGGGGGTTGACTAACATAAACTTCTTCTTTAATGTATCCATTTAAGAATACAGATTTCACATCCATTTGAAACAACTTAAATCCTCAATGTGCTGCATACGCTAATAGCATTCGAATGGACTCTAATCTAGCTACTGGGGCATAGGTCTCGTCGTAATCTAAACCTTCGACTTGACTAAACCCTTTAGCGACTAGTCTAGCTTAATTTCTAACCACCTCACCTTTATGTTGGATCGAGAAGCGTCGCTAGAGGGGGGGTGAATAGCGATCGTAAAACTTTCGTTTTCGTTCGTTCGATACGCAAAGTAAACGAGTAAAAACAGCGGAAAATAAAATGACACGTTTATTTTACTTGGTTCACAACCCAGTGGTTGCTACTCCAAGGCCCTATCGGTCCTTGACCGCGTACGGAGGGCAAAGCACTATAACGTCTCCTCCTTGTTGGAGGTAGGAGACAACGATCACAAAATCCGGAAGTACGAGGATGAGGCAACAAGCCTACCTCACCTCGTTACAAAAAAAACAACGAATACAATAATAAAAAGTATTACTAGATGCTGCTGCCGACGAAGAAGATCTGAGGTTGTCGTCGCGTCGGCGTTATGACGATGTTGAAGCGTTGGCGTTGTAGGAGCACTTGATGAATAATTGATGTGATTTGGAGTGGAATCCTCCCCTCCTTTTATAGACTTTGGCCTCTGAAATTGTCTCCTATTTCTTTGGAACGGATCATGGATTTTTCCAAATTTTATCGCGAAGTGGCCGCGTCAAACGTTATCCGTTTTGACCTAGCGCAAAAGCTGAGTCGTCGCCATCGATCGATGATGACTCCATCATCGGTCGATCGATGGGCATCGATCGATCGCTATGTGTCCGTGATCATTGCCCGGCTACTTCCGCAATAAGAGGTTAGCTCTGAAAATGATAAATGCGACGGTTTCTGACCGTCCAATCTCGACCTAGACCTTCCACGAGAATTCTTAATCGGATCGCCGCCTATGGTCGTCCCCATAAAGAGGACACAACCTTACAATCTCTCACTCACACGAGCTTACCTCGATAGTAGCTCTCGCTTCCGGCCTTCCACTTGATTCCTTCGGCTCCCTCCGAAGTCACTCGAGTGTCGCCCGACCACCGCGGCTTCCTCCGGGTGTCGCTAGCCTTTAGCTCCAGCTTTAATACTTTTCTGCACACTTGATAGCTCGTGAAATAACGATGTAAACTTAACTTTGTGTCTTTGCCATAATCAAAACACAGGTTCGATTATCTAGTGCCCCTGCACCAACAATCTCTCCCTTTTTGATCTATGGCAAACCAACACAAAGTTAAGGGAAATTAAAGCATAAAACACATATAGTAGATGATGAATGCCATTCCCAAAAACTCTCCCTTAACCAAAACTCCCCCTTAACCCTAGGTGAGTTTTGAAAGAGATACTTTAGTTTTCAAAAACAAATTTTGTGTTTCAAAATGAAATTTTGTGTTACTCCCCCTTAACTTTCGCTCTTCTCCCCCTTTTGCCATAAATCAAAAAAGAGTGTTGGGGTTTTTGTATAAAATAGGGGTTTAAAACAATGTCGTTTATGAATGCATCTAGATAAATCAAATATGAGTCCAAGCATGCGTCTAGCAATAGTTAGATAGATTGGTTCGAGGTGTGTCCCTCTGCACCAATAATCTAAAGATTTATAATATAACCCTTAAGATTAGTTTGCTCTCCCCCTTAGTCAAATATATGAAGTATAAGAGATGTAGGGGCGCTAAACTTTGGCCTCAGAGTTGTTAAGTACAATAGTTGAGAAATATAAGTAGTATTTTGAAGGGATTGTTTCAAGTATATTTCAATTATCCTTAACATCTCACCCATTCTATGTGTCTCATAATTTGTTCACCTTATATGTTTTGTGAGATGATTTTAAATTGATTAAAGATAGTCAACCTTGGGTTAGATTCAGATTTAACCTTTAGATCGTTAAGTAACTTTTCGAGAAACTGGCTTCCAGGTCGTGGCGAGGCACAGGGGCCTTCTTTGATCGGAACAACGACCACTTCCTTAGACAAAGCCAAATTCAAGAAAATATCACTTAAGTCACTTAGGGTTACTTCCTGGTCTAACTAGTTTAGGATACGGCGAGGTAGCTTCAGCTAGTTCTACTCGGTCAAGTGCACCAAGCTAGATACGCCTTATCTAGCTCGAATACACGAGACTTTGTCTCCCTAACGTACTATTATCTCGCCGCGTCCTGATACTATATTATCAAGAGTTGACTAATTAGTTATTTATGAAAAGAGGCTCCCCGAGGCTCAATCTTTTCGAAGGATTTTAGTTGGTTATGTACGTATTCTATGTAAGTTCACAAGTTAACAGAAATTCTAAGCATGCAATGGTTTTGCTAAGTAAGCGGGTATACTATTTTAGTGTTAGCTCCCCCTAGACCATTGAACCAATAAGGTCTATTCAAATAATGAACTTGATCCTGAGGAATCCAATACTTATTAGTCCTAATATGTGAATTTAATAAAACCTTTGGGACCCATGCTTGGACTCTTTGATGACTACGATTTACGATAGACATATAAGACCTATTCGTAGTCTTTGACTTAAATCCGAGTCCGGCTTTGTTGTACACGACTCTTTGGGTTCCAAGTAGTCGGTTAAGGTTCTTAGATCCCAACGTGAACTTTTCCAACCTAGCCTCGACCTCTTGAACTTGGTCTTTCAAGAGAGAATTCTCCTTCTCAAGATTTTCAATTTGGGTTGAGTTTCTCTCTTGAACTTGACTAGTTGAAGAGATTAGAGTAGCCTCTTGCTTGAGGGTTTCAACCTCCTCAAGTAACGACTCAACCCTAGACTCGGACTTAGTTAATTTCCTATTAAGCAATTTAATTGTACTGTAAAGTGTACTAATTAAAGAGAAATCAACCTTAACTTTCCCTTTTGGTCCGTCTTTGAGTTTTCTCTCGAAATAATCTTCGGGGTCGGAGTCGGAGTTGTAGTTGGACTCGGCTTCGGATTCTGACTCGGACTCCTCCGTTCTTGCCATGTAAGCTATGTCTTCTCTGTTGTCCCAAGTTGCATGGAAGGCTTTCCTTGCTCCCTTTTTCTTTTGGTTCTCATTCTTCAATTTCCTTCTTTCTTGTCGAACTATTCTCCGCACAATATTGACTATTATGGCCTCCTCTTGGATTCGGATTCGTCTTGGGTTCGAGTTCATCTACTTGCCTAGTAGGTGGCTTGCTTCTTTGTCCTGCAAGTAGAGCAATACCTCTCTCGGCCCGGATCACGTTAGTTTGCTCGTGAAGTTCAAACTCGGAAAATAATTCATCTAACCTAAGCTTCGATAGGTCCTTAGAGACCTTGTAGGCATCGACCATGGATGCCCACAAGGTAGTCCTAGGAAATGAATTAAGAACGTACCTTAGTAGGTCACGGTTTTCGACCTTGTGTCCGATGGTGTGTAGGCCATTGACAATGTCCTGGACGCGGGCGTGTAGTTGCGTTGCCGTCTCGTGTTCCTGCATCTTGAGGTTATACAACTTATTGAAAAGAAGGTCACGTTTACATACCTTAGCATCGGACGTTCCTTCGTGTAGCTCAATTAATTTATTCCATAGGTCCTTGGCGCTAATGAATGGTCCGATGCGGTTGAGTTCCTCATTGGACAAGCCGCATTGCAATATTTGGGTTGCTCTTGCATCGGCTTCGATTTGCCTCTTGGTTGCATTTGTCCACTTGTTGAAATCCAATGGCTCTCCTTGATCATTGGTGGGTAAAGCAAAGCCAGTTTGGATTATTATCCAAGTCTCGACTTGTGTTTTCAAGAAACACTCCATCCGACCTTTCCAATAACGGAAATCATCTCCGTTAAAGAACGGAGGTCGGGTGGTGCTATATCCCTCAATGTGAGCCATTAAGTCTCTTGCAAAAATACAAATAAAACCAAAGAGAATTCCAAGACTTGGTCTTGGATTAGTAGTGCGGGAAATAATAGGAAATAAACAGAAATAAATAAGAAGAATAAGAAACTAAAACAAATTAGAAACTTACGACCTTCGGTGTCCCCGAAAGGCTACTGAACGTTGGATTTTGGGGCTGGAAACAGCTTGTTATGAGGGTAAACCCTAGTAAGAAATGTATATCTTTCTGAGAGCTTCGATTTGGTACGTAGATCGTTATGTGAGTCCACTTGTGCGAAAAGTTATGGCCGTTTTACCGTCGGCTACCCCAAGAGAGAAAACTTGCAAGCACACAACCAAAAGAAACGTACCAAGACTTCGTCTTGGATTAGAAGTGCGGGAGGAATAAAAACCAGAGAAAGATACGAATCGAAAAATACGAACAAAAAACCAAAATGTGCTAGATCGGTGGTTTCACCAAATCTTAGCGCCCCCGCTCTGATACCAATTGTTGGATCGAGAAGCGTCGCTAGAGGGGGGGGTGAATAGCGATCGTAAAACTTTCGTTTTTGCTTAGTTCGTCACAAAAAGAGTAAACACAGCGGAAAATAAAATGACACGTTTATTTTACTTGGTTCACAACCCAGTGGTTGCTACTCCAAGGCCCTATCGGTCCTTGACCGCGTACGGAGGGCAAAGCACTATAACGTCTCCTCCTCGTTGGAGGTAGGAGACAACGATCACAAAATCCGGAAGTACGAGGATGAGGCAACAAGCCTACCTCACCTCGTTACAAAAAAAACAACGAATACAATAATAAAAATTATTACTAGATGCTGCTGCCGACGAAGAAGATCTGAGGTTGTCGTCGCGTCGGCGTTATGACGATGTTGAAGCGTTGGCATTGTAGGAGCACTTGATGAATAATTGATGTGATTTGGAGTGGAATCCTCCCCTCCTTTTATAGACTTTGGCCTCTGAAATTGTCTCCTATTTCTTTGGAACGGATCATGGATTTTTCCAAATTTTATCGCGAAGTGGCCGCCTCAAACGTTATCCGTTTTGACCTAGCGCAAAAGCTGAGTCGTCGCCATCAGTCGACTGATGACTCCCATCATCGATCGATGGGCATCGATCGCTATGTGTCCACATTGACCGGCCACTTCCCTGCAATAAGAGGTTAGCTCGGAAAATGATAAATGCGACGGTTTCTGACCGTCCAATCTCGACCTAGACCTTCCACGAGAAGTCTTAATCGGATCACCGCCTATGGTCGTCCCCATAAAGAGGACACAACCTTACAATCTCTCACTCACATGAGCTTACCTCGATAGTAGCTCTCGCTTCCGGCCTTCCACTTGATTCCTTCGGCTCCCTCCGAAGTCACTCGAGTGTCGCCCGACCACCGCGGCTTCCTCCAGGTGTCGCTAGCCTTTAGCTCCAGCTTTAATACTTTTCTGCACACTTGATAGCTCGTGAGATAACAATGTAAACTTAACTTTGTGTCTTTGCCATAATCAAAACACAGGTTCGATTATCTAGTGCCCCTGCACCAACAACAAGTTTATTTCTAAACACCCACCTTGTTCCAATGATTGTTTTATCTTTAGGTGGTGGTACTAATTCCCATACTTCATTCCTAGTGAATTGAGCCAACTCTTCTTGCATTGCAATAATCCAATCGGGATCAAGAAGAGCTTGGTCAATAGTCTTGGGTTCAATTTTGGAAATTAAGGAGATTTGACTAAGGTTTCTATATGAGCCTCTAGTTCAAACTCCTAGACTTGGATCACCTATCACTTGGTCGATAGGATGATTTGTTTGAGTCCTAGTTGGATTTGGGTTTGAGTCTACAACTTGATCAATAGGATGACTCGTTTGAGTTCTAGTTTAGTTAGAGTCATCTATCACTTGGTCATTAGAGTGACTTGGTTGACTTAGATTAGGATTAACACTAGACCTGATTTCTGGATCAGAGTTAGGTGTAGTATGAATCAGCTCGCTAATTGGGGTTGCCGGGGGTTTTGTAGGTTCATGTCCTTCATCAAATACTACATTAATAGTCTCTTCGACTCTAAGGGTCTCATGGTTATATACTCTATAAGCTCTACTCATAGTCGAGTATCCTAGAAAGATTCCGGTCGTGGTTTTGGATGTAAATTTCTCTAGGTAATCCTTAGTGTTTAGGATGTGTACCTTACACCCAAATACCCTAAAGTACTTGATGTTAGGTATTTTATCATGATAAATCTCGTATGAGGTCTTAAGGTGCCTCTTTACCATAAGGATCCTATTTTGGACATAACATGTCGTACTCACGGCTTCCGCCCAAAACCTATCGGGTAGGTTATACTCGTTTAACATTGTCCTAGCGGCTTCTTGTAGGGTTCTATTTTTGCGTTCTACTAGGCCATTTTGTTGTGGAGTTCTAGGGCAAGAGAACTCATGGTGGTATCCATTTAGGTTACAGAATTCTGTAAACCTATGGTTCTCAAATTCACCACCATGATCAATCCTAAGTCTTTTGATTTTAATGCTTTGTTGATTTTCTATTAATTTAAATAGATTGATTAATTGATCTAGGGTATCACTTTTGTGTTTGATGAACCTAACCCAAGTAAATGTAGAATAGTCATCAATTATGACTAAGCAGAATTTACTTCCATTAAGTGACTTAGCTCCGTGTGAATCAAATATATACATGTGTAGGAGCTCAAGCGCACTTTTGGTTCGTTCTTGATTAGTTCTTTGATGTTGTGTCCTAGATTATTTACCTTGTTGACAAGCATTACATATTTTATTATCCAAGTTATTGAGGTTAGGCAAACCTCTGACTAAGTCACTCTGACTCATCTTATGGATGAGTCTTGGGTGTGAGTGACCGAGTCGTCGGTGCCACAACCATGATTCCTCTTGCCGTGTCATAAGACACTTAATTGAGGAGTTAGTTAAGTTAATAGTGTAAATATTGTTATTTCTAGTTCCCTTAAGAATTGTTTTAGAAGTTTCATTTGTATTAATTACGCATTCATTTTCTAGAAATATGAGCTTATAGTTATTATCACACAATTGGCTTAAACTAAGTAAATTATATTGAAAATTTTCTACTAATAAAACATTTTGAATAACAAAATTTGAATTAAGCTCAATATCACCTGATCCGATGATTTTGAGCTTGTCGTTATTTCCGAAGGCTACCGATCCTTGTCGTTTGAATCGAAGCTTCAAAAACTTGAGTTGATCCCCAGTCATGTGTCGGGAGCAACCACTGTCCAACATCCATTGATCCTACACGCAAGGTAGTTGGATCGGATTTTGGATTTATTAAAGATTGGTTGAAAATTATTAACCTAAATCATCTCACCCATGTCTACATGATCAAACACGTTAACCCTATATGTTCTTGTGAGATGACTTCCAATTTTACTTGATTTAAATTTAATGACTTAAACACTTGTCAACCTTGCGTTAGATTTGGATTTGACCTTAGGCTCATCAAGTCACCTTTTCAAGATCATGGCTTCCAGGTCGTGGCGAGGCACAGAGGCCTTCTTTGATCGGAACAACGACCACTTCCTTAGACAAAGTCATTTTCAAGAAAATAATAACTTGACTCACCTAAGACCACTTCCTGGTCTAACTAGTCTAGGATACGGCGAGGTAGCTTCAGCTAGTTCCACTCGGTCAAGTGCACCGAACTAGATATGCCTTATCTAGCCCGAATACACAAGACTCCGCTTTCCTAGTTTACTATCATCTCGCTGCGTCCTGGTACTATGTTATCAAGTATTGACGAGTTATAGTCCTATCTAACCATTCCTAAAAGGAAAATCAAACTAAATAAAAACCTAAGCATGCAATTTCTAGGTTAAAACACAAACAAGTTTCGTACTAGCTCCCCCTGGACCGTTGAATCGATTCGGTCTCTCCACATAGTGGATTTGGTCCTTGGGAACCCAGTACTGGTTCGATCCTAAGTTTGAAATTAAGGTGGTCTTAGGGCCCCATGCTAGGACATATTTTTTATGTCGACTTACAATCGACATATACGACTTGTTGGTCATTTTTGAGCTAAACCCTAGCCCGGCCTTATTGTACACGGCCCTTTGTGACCCAAGTAGGAGGTCAAGTCCTTTGGATCCCAAAGTAAACCTTTCCAAGGTATTCCTAAGATCTTTGACTTGACTCTTCAAGAGTGAGTTCTCAACTTCGAGTTTTTCAACCCGAATTGAGTACTCCTCTTGAACTCGACTAGTCGAAGAGGTTAGGGAGACCTCGTGTTTGAGGAGTTTAACTTCCTCAACCAGGGTCTCGAACTTGGACTCGGACTTAGCTAACTTTCTAGTTAAAAACTTAATTGCACTATAAAGTGTACTAATGAGAGACCGACTTACCTTGAGTGTATCTTTTGAATCAAATGCGTATCCGTGGCTTGTCTTGAATAGTGCTTCGCAGTCCGACTCATCTTCGATTTCCGATTCAGGTTCTGGTTCCGACTCCGTCTCCAATTCCACCGGTTTAGCCATGAGAACACGATCATTATCTTCTTCCTCGGATGCTTCTTCCCAAGTAGCGTTGAGTGCCTTTTTGTGTTTTGGTGCTTTGCTCTTGAGTTTTTAGCATTCGGACTTGATATGTCCAAACCTGTTGCATTCATAACATCTAATATTTGAACTTTTAGGCTTACCTTCGTTGGGTCGTGTGACGATTCATTTTCGGCCCTTGACTATCCTCCGAACTAGGTTGACTAGTTCGGCCTCCATTTCCGAGTCGACCTCCGAATCGGAGTCATCCTCTTCTTTCTTCGGGGGTGGCTTGCTTACGTTTTTCTTCCTTGAACCTGCAAAAAGTGCTATACTCTTCTCGGGTTCCGAGTTAGACTGCTCATGAAGTTCAAAATCAAAAAATAGTTCATCTAACCTAAGTTTCGAAAGATCCTTGGAGACCGTGTAGGCATCGACCATGGATGCCCACAAGGTAGTCCTCGGAAAGGAGTTTAGGACATACCTTATAAGGTCATGGTTTTCGACCTTTTGCCCGATCGCGTGTAGATTGTTGACTATGTCTTGGACACGGGCGTGAAGTTGTGTCGGGGACTTGTGTTCCTGCATTTTTAGATTATATAATTTATTAAATAAAAGATCACGCTTACATACCTTGGCTTCATCGGTCCCTTCGTGTAGCTCCACTAGCTTTGTCCAAAGGTCCTTTGCGCTTATGAAGGGGCCGACGCGATTTAGCTCCTCCTTGGATAAGCCGCATTGAAGGATTTGAGTTGCCTTAGCGTCGGCTTCAACTTGTCATTTTGTCGCAATGGTCCATTGGTCATAATCCAAGGATTCACCCACTTCGTTAGTCGGAAGTGTGAATCCCGTTTGGATTATGATCCACATCTCAATTTGGGTTTTGAGAAAGCATTCCATCCGACCTTTCCAGTAACAGAAATCATCTCCGTTGTAAAATGGAGGTCGGACAGTGATAAACCCCTCGAGATGGGCCATTTGGAAGGGAAACCTTGCAAAAAAAATACCACAAAAAACACAAAAAAGTTTCCAAAACTTCGCCTTGGATTAGTAATGTAGGAAATGAAAAGAAACAAAAGGAATAAACGAGAAATAACCAACTAAAATAAAAGATGAGCACTTACAACCTTCGATGTCCCAGAAATGGTAATAAATGATGTTTTTTGGAAATGAATACAGCTTGTTACGATGGTTTACCCTCATAAGAAGTGTAGATCTCTCCGAGAGCTTCGTTTTGGTAGGTATCCCGTTTCGTGGGTCAACTTGTACGAAAAGTTATGCTCGTTTTACCGTCGGCTACTCCAAAAGCGAATACTTGCAAAACAAAACCAAATGAAGAGTACCAAGACTTCGTCTTGGATTAGTAGTGCGGGAGAAAAATTTAAATGAACGAAAAAACAAATCTGTAAAAAATGCTAGATTGGTGGTTTCACCAAATCTAAGCGCCCCCGGCTCTGATACAAATTGTTGGATCGAAGCGGATCGCTAGAGGGGGGTGAATAGCGATAAAACCTTTTTTTTGTTCGTTCGTTAAAACCGGAGTAGATAATTAATTGCAAGAGAAAGATAAGCAATAAATAAAGGAGACAAATATTTTTACTTGGTTCGTAGCCTTCGGCTACTACTCCAAGGCCCTAGTGGTCCTTGACCACGCACGGAGAGCAAAACACTAAAACACTCCTCCTCGTTGAAGGTAGGAGTTAGACGATTACAAAAACCTTTGAAAACAAAAGATAGAGAGACACACCCTCTCTTCTATTAATGTAAAATGCAACGATAGAAAACCTCAATAAAGAATTGCAATATAAAAGAGATGACAAAATAAAATTATACCAACAACTAGGGAATATAAATTAAGCTAGGGTTGTTGGCAGCACTTCGTCGTTGTAGAGTCGTCGAAGAGTCGTAGTTTTGCGGAGGCTTTTGAGCACTTAGAGATTGATGAAAAACCCTAAGAGAGACCCTCCTTTTATAGACCTTGAGCCCCTTTTCGAATGGGTCTTCAACCAATAGGAATTGGGCACAAGACTCCTTGAAAAATGGTGATAAAGCTTGACTCCTCGAGGCTGATTATTGACCATCGGTTGAACTGATTTCTTGGCCGGTTGAACTGATGGCTCAGCAGTTGAACTGTGGCCGGTTGAACTGATGGCTCAGCAGTTGAACTGATCCTTGGCTGGTTGAAATGATTTCCAGACTTTTAGACTGTAATAAAGAGTTAGCTCGAAATATAAGTGAATTTGACGGCCACTTGCCGTCCGATCTCAACATAGACCTTCCATGGGATGTCTTGGTCGGATCGTCGCCTAAGGATGTCCCCGTATGAAGGACTCGACCTTACTTATGCTCACTCACACGAGCTTACCTCAACATTTACCTTTGAAGCCTTGCTTTCGGTCTCCACCTAATTCCTTCGGCTCCCTCCGAAGTCCTCCCGGTGTCGCCCAACCACTACGGTTCTGTCCGAGTGTCGCTGACCTATGGCTTAGCTTAGCATTTCTGCACACTCGATTCAGCTTGTGAGATAATGACATGAGCTTAACTTTGTATCGTTTGATATAATCAAAACTCAGGTTCGACTTAGATGCCTACTGCACCAACATGTGGTGTCACACAGGAGATCTTGTTATCGGCTCCTTGAAAAGTATAAGTAAAGGCTCACAACCGAGATGACTTTGGACAAACCATCAGAATGGTTGTAGTGTTATTTGGTATTGGTTTGTCTTGACCATAGAAGCACACTAGTGCACTTTGTGTGTATTGAGCAGGACCGACTTAGAGGTGATTCAATTTATTGCTGACTAAATAATCGAATCGGACCTCAGATATTATTTAGTACACGCTCTTAATCCCGATATAATAACGGGCACATATACTTAGTATTCATCTCTTTGATTTACCAATGGGCGAGATTTATAGATTAAATCGATAGACTCGGTAAGTTGGGAGACGATATTTTTTATATGGTGTGCCGTTGATTATAGGAGGAAACCATGTCCTATATATTAGGATGATGATGTCCCCTTGAGGAGCTCATAAGGTTCATGATGTAAACCCTGCAGGTGGACTTGGTCCGGCATGATGAAAAGGTTGAGTGGTACTACTCATGGAGTTAGATGTTGATTAATTAATGGTCAGTAAATTAATTAATCGACGGACATTCGAGATCTTAAACACGGGGAGAAAATGTACAAATAATATATGGAGCCCATATTATCATATGGGGGTTGGTGAGGTAGATCAATGATGATCCTTTATTGGATTGGATCATCATTAGTGGATTAGACTTTATGTGGCCTTGATCCATGGGTGGCCAAGATCCAACTCCTCCTCATGATCCCTAATGTAGCCTATTAACACCTCATGAAGCTTAGATCCAATGGATAGAAAAAAAATTCTAAGATCCATAGGTAGAGATTAAATCTCTAAGAACCGACGGTTGAGATTAAATCTCTAGATCTGACGGTTGAGATTAAATTCCTAGAACAAATGGAGGAGATTAATTCATGACTTATCCCTAACTCTATAAAAGGAGGGCAAGGGAGTTGGCATGAAGATCATTAAGAGAGCAAGGGTTTTTGGGCGGCAAGGGAGAAGAATCCTAGTTGAGATAGGAATAGGGTTAGGGTTTGGAAGCTAGTGCGGCACCAATTAAGGAAGGTGATTGCTTTCATCTTCCTCCTTCATTGGCCGGCATCCATCAGCTCTTCCAGCCTTTTTCCAGCCCTTGGCGGCCGGCCAAAGCCCCTCCTCTCTTCTCCTTAGGTGGTGGAAACAAGATATAGGGCTTCCCTTGGTGTCTTGGTTGTTTTCCATCATCTTCTCCTCCTTCTAGTTGGCCGACGGCAAGGAGTTTGTGTGCTCCTCAATTGTTGGTTTTAGGGAGGAGAAAAACCTTGTTTCTATTCTTCCTCTTGCTTTGGAAGAGCAAGGAAGGAAGATTTGTGATTTAGGAGCTTCGACTTACGGTAGATCGTCGTCCACACAACGTTCGAAAGGAGGAAGGTCAAACATTAGAAGATCTAGAGGTATATTGATTCTCTAATCTTTATATGTTACATGTTTGTATTTGTTTTACAATTTTGAGCATGATATAAATCTGTATATGGATAAATAATACTTGGATCCCCAGCATAAACACAAAAACCGGCGATCCAGACATCGTCTATTCCGCGGCTACTCGTAGAATAGAGGATGGTCGCTTGAACAACTAGTTTGTTCAAGTGACCTCTCTAAACGAATAGCACGACAATGACTTGGTTGTTTGTGCAATCCTTTTTGTCTAGGATTAAATTTTTTAATCCGGGTACATCGAGGGGATCGCCATGAACAAACGACCAAGGTGAAGTGGGAAGCGAAGTTTCCCCTCACGAACTCGATAAGCAAAACGCTTCAATTGGTATCAGAACCAAGATTTCCGATTTTGTGTGTTTAGGATTAGGTTAATTTTTATGCACTTTTTCATATATTATATGTGCCGGATAATAGTAGGATTTGCCTATTTTAACTCTTCGGTTGCAAGCATAAGATCCGACTATTATGGCCATATATGTGTATGTGATTGTATGTGTGTAAATATTTATTTTGTTGAATCCTCAGGGTTGACGAGGCAAGTATTTGATTTTTTTTGTAAATTAGATATGACATTGTTTAGCCACTCTTTATTTTATTTTACTTTCGATCTAGATTTTATGTACACTCCCTCGTGGAGTATAGGATCGATGGATGTAAATTAAAATAGGTTTTAGTCTCTGCTCGGATATCCGGATGGCTCGTACATGGCGTAGGATGAGCGGATGAGATGGCGATGCGCCGGGAGTCATATTGAAGACAAAAGCCATAATAGTTGGAAAATAATTTATTTTTCATATTTATTGTTTTTTGTTTGATATGCATGTCGTAGCCTAAGAAAATTCCTCAATTTCAAATTACTAAGTGGGAGAGGGAATTTTTAAAATTCCCACGGCCTCCATTACGATTTGACAAGTGATGCAAACAAACTTGCACGTCGGCTCTGAGTGCCTTCCTCCATATCAGATGGGTTTGTTTGCGGATCACAAGGTCAAATATGGTTATAGGGATTTATCAAGGAGCATGTGTACTTCCCCATCGGAAGGCACATAACCCAAGATAATTACCTTGGTACCAAGTAATGATGAACATTTAGATACAAATATAAGTATCCTCCCCATCGGAGTCACTGCTTTTATTTGTAGGGCCAAAGGGGAACCAACTATTAATTTTACTTGTCAAAAAGTTAGGTTGACAAGATAGTAAAATTAATGGGTAAAACCTCCTCTTACAAATGTAGAATTCGTATAAGTCGACACTATCATGGCATACGATATTCTCGGTGTTTTGAGGTGTTGGTTGATTTTAAAATTTTATTGTTTGAGGAATCAATAATTTTTTGAAATCTAATGTTTTGATTTATGTGATTCTAAGGTTTTCTTTCAAAATGACTTTCAACCCACTTGTTGTGATACTGAAAGAGAACAAACTTACTGGACCCAACTAAGTTGATTGGAAGAGGAATCTAGACATTGTCTTGATTGCTGAGGAATACAAATATGTACTCCTTGAAGAGTGCCCTCCCAAACCTGCAGATGATTCTGGGGAAAAGGAGAGAGAGAGCTATAAGAAGTGGATCAAGGCCGATGAGATGGCGCGGTGTTACATTTTGGCATCTATGTTAAATGTACTGCAACATCAGCATCAAGTCATGTCCATTCCTTATGATATGATGTTCAATCTCAAGAGCTTTTCGAACACCAGAATCGGGCTACGAGGCAAGAGGCCATGAGAAACTTGATGACGACCACCATGATCGAGGGAACACCCGTGAGGGATCATGTTCTCAAGATGATGGCTCATTTGAATGAGTTGGAGGTCCTAGGAGCTGAGATCGATGGGGAAACCCAGGTCGATATCATACTCCAGTCTCTACCTAGGAGTTTTGAGCAGTTTCGCCTGAACTACAACATGAACAAGAGGTTGTATTCGTTGGCGGAACTTATGACAGAACTCCAGGCGGCAGAGGGACAATTTCGTCAGAGTGCTCAGGTGCATGCCGTGGTGACCCAAAAGGTTTCTACTTCTAAGCCGAAAGGCAAGAAGAAGAAGAAACAAACTGGGGCGAAGGCGGTGGGAGGTACTCAGGGAGGAGTGAAGAAGCCGAAAAGCAAGTGCTTCACTTGTAAGCAAACTGGACACTTGAAGAAGGACTTCCCCAACCGCAAGAACAAAGGTATATCTTTTGGTCTAGTCGTTGAAACATGTTTAGCTGTGTTATCTACCGGCACCTAGTGTGTAGATACGGGAGCCACTGATCATATCTGCAATACTTTGCAGGGGTTCCAGGAAACCAGACGACTGGCTGAGGGGGAGAATACTTTGTACTTGGGCGATGCCACGAAGGTGGCGGCTGTTGCAGTGGGAGATGTTCATTTATCTTTTGAGAAAAATAAACTTTTGGTTCTTAAGAATTTACTTTATGTACCCTTATTTAGAAAGAATTTAATTTCAGTTTCTAAATTGTTTATGGATGGATATTCTATTTCTTTTAATGAGAGAGTTGTTATAAGAAGGAATAGGGACATTATCTGTTCAGGTACATTGATAGGAAATTTGTACACACTTGAACCAAAACCTCCCACGATGCAAATTGAAGTTAATAACTCATCTTCTAATTCCAATAAGAGAAAAGAACCTTCAAAGATGAACCAAACATATCTTTGGCATCTTAGGCTTGGTCACATCAACCTAAGCAAAATTCAAAGGTTGATAGATGGACCTTTGGGTTCATTAGTGGTGGAGGATCTCCCAACTTGTGAATCTTGCTTGGAGGGTAAGATGACCAAGAGGCCTTTTAAGGCCAAGGGGTATAGAGACAAAGATGTATTAGAATTGGTTCATTCTGATTTGTGTGGTCCTATGTCTATCCAGGCTAGAGGTGGTTTTGAGTATTTCATCTCTTTTATAGACGATTACTCAAGATATGGAAATATTTACCCGATGCGCCGCAAGTCTGAATGCTTTGACAAGTTCAAAGAATTCAAGGCTGATGTGGAGAAATGTCAAGGTAAAAGTATCAAGACACTACGATCTGATCGTGGTGGTGAGTACCTCTTGGGAGAGTTTAAAAACTACTTATCAGAGGCTGGGATTCAATCTCAAATAACTGCACCTGGCACACCCCAGCAGAACGGTGTAGTAGAGCGAAGGAATAGGACTCTTATGGAGATGGTTAGATCGATGATGAGTTATTCTGACTTGCCAGATTTGTTCTGGGGATATGCTCTTGATACGGCGGTGTACATTCTGAACTTGGTTCCATCTAAATCAGTGCCTTCTACTCCCACATAGTTGTGGACAGGGCGAAAGCCTAGTCTAAGACATATTCGGATATGGGGGAGTCCAGCACATGTGCTGAAGGCAGATGCTGGTAAGTTGGAACCTTGTACAGAAGTACACTTGTTCGTTGGCTATCCTAGAGGAACGAAGGGTGGCTTGTTTTATATTCCTAGAGATCAGAGGGTGATCGTTAGCATGAACGCCAGATTTCTAGAGGAAGACTATGTGATGAGCCACAAGCCCAAGAGTAAAATTGTTCTGGAGGAGTTAAAAGGGGAAGTCACTTCTTTAGTACGCCGGTACAAGAGGATATACCACATGTCACTGCACCACGTGTCATAGAGGATACACAAGTGATACCTCATCGTCGTGTTGGGTTTCAGGCACCGTGGCGTGTGTGTGTTCGATCATGTTTCGTAAACATGAACACAACAGAAGCAATAAAAATAATAAATACTCCTATTTATTACAACACACACAATACATGCATGCTTATTACAACAAGTGTAGACATAACCGTAAATTTAAATTTGCAATAAAAGGAAATTTATCTACGTTATACCTTTCGTATGACGTGTAGCGGGAACGGCATCAACCGGAACGATCCTCGTAAGAATCGTCTCTATCCGTATCCACGCCGAGCTCCTCGGGATGACTTCGCTAAGTCACGAGCTTCGTCTTCGTACGGGTTACTAGCCTCGTGTTGAAGACGACGTGATCGAGAGATGATCATGATCCGAATCCAAATTCGGATCCTAAAATGAGTTCTCAAAACTCGCTTCTCCGGAGAGGTATTCGTCAACCGTTTGACGAATCCTTCGTCCCCCACCTCAGAGGATTACCGGAGATCAAATCCCCGGTAAGTTAGCCGCTGTCGGAGCACTAACCGTCGTCCAAACGACGCTCCGACAACAAAGAAACAAGCTGTCCAGAAAAACTGGACAGCTTTTGGTGGAGGAATAGAGGCCGGCTAAGGAAAGATGGAAGCTCACCTTATCACCGAACCCAAAGGAGATCGCCGGAGGGTCGCCGGAGGGTCGCCGGAGGTTCTCCGGCTGAAGCTTGGACGCCGGCAAAGACTTGGACGGCTGCACACAAGCTGGGCGGCGGCAGCTTTAGGGTTGGCGCCAATTAACTCCAAGGTGGAGGTGGGCGGCAACTCAAGGGGGCTAGGGTTTGGATTAGTTAGGATTTAACAATCCCTTAAGCCCTCTTTTATAGAGAACTAATTCTCTTAATGGTTAATGGATCATATCCATAAAGCCTGTTAACCCGCTCCATTAGGATAAGTTAAAATAAACCAAACCCTTTGGTTTATTCTCATCAATTGGATTAGAACCAAACCATTTTGGTTCATCCATTATGTCTTCATAAGACACGGCCCATCTGTTGGGTTTCCGGCACCGCGGCGTGTGTGTGTTCGATCATGTTTCGTAAACATTAGCACAGCGGAAGCAATTAAAAATAATAAATCTATATTTACTACAACACACACAATACACGCATGCATATTACAACAAGTGTAGACATAACCGTAAATTAAAATTTGCAATAAAAGAAATTATCTACGTTATACCTTTCGTATGACGTGTAGTGGGAACGGCATCAACCGGAACGATCCTCGTAAGAATCGTCTCTATCCGTATCCACGCCGAGCTCCTCGGGATGACTTCGCTAAGTCACGAGCTTCGTCTTCGTACGGGTTACTAGCCTCGTGTTGAAGACGACGTGATCGAGAGATGATCACGATCCGAATCCAAATTCGGATCATAAACGAGTTCTCAAAACTCGCTTCTCCGGAGAGGTATTCGTCAACCGTTTGACGAATCCTTCGTCCTCCACCTCAGAGGATTACCGGAGATCAAATCCCCGGTAAGTTAGCCGCTGTCGGAGCACTAACCGTCGTCCAAACGACGCTACGACAACAAAGAAACAAGCTGTCCAGAAAAACTGGACAGCTTTTGGTGGAGGAATAGAGGCCGGCCAAGGAGAGATGGAAGCTCACCTTATCACCGAACCTAGAGGAGATCACCGGAGGGTCGCCGGAGGTTCACCGGCTGAAGCTTGGTCGCCAGCAATGACATGGACGGCGGCACAAAGGCTGGGCGGCGGCACACCTAGGGTTGGCGCCGACTAGTGGAGGAGCGGGAGGGGGCGGCACAACTAGGTTGGGCGGCAACTCCAATTAGGGTTTTAGGATTAGGGTTTAAGCCCTATTTTATAGAGAACTAATTCTCTTAATGGTTAATGGATCATATCCATAAAGTCCGTTAACCCGCTCCATTAAGATAAGTTAAAATAAACCAAACCATGATGGTTTATTTTAAGTTAAAACGAACCGAACCAACCTTTGGTTCATTCGTTTAATATAAACCAAACCCTTTGGTTTATTCTCATCCATTGGATTAGAACCAAACCATTTTGGTCCATCCATTATGTCTTCATAAGACACGGCCCATCCACGCTTCCATTGCGACTGAAACAATTTCATGCTCGCTTTATGTTTGGTCCAACCAAACATAGTTTCTCTCGGTTTGAGAATCTCATTCTCAAGCTCGTTTTAAATCCTTTGGATTACACTCGTTGTGCGTGTGACCAAATAGGTTCTCGGTTTATGTTGGCCGTCTATAATTAACCATTAATTATAGAACGATCATGAGTGGCACCTAGTAGTACATCATGATCCCCAATTAACCGAAAAGATCAACGGTTGATCCGAACTATTTCCAAAACCCTTGAGCTCGAATGAATCGTGCCCCATTCCCTTCACTCATCTTATACCCACTTGGTTCAGGACATGGTCTATTGTGTCAGTCCCCACTAGGCTGACTACGTCACACCTAGCCCAAGTATGATTTCCTCGTCCTACGGATTCTAGTTACTCCACATGTATCGAAGAGTACCTTACTCTAAACATGTAATTCTTTGGCCAAAGACTTTAGTAACAATCCGACGAGAGGCCATGGGTATACATCTCCTCGCAAGGAGTGGTGAATCCTTTATAGGCTATTCAAACACCTTCGATCACTTCGACTTATACCCAATCATCCCGGGTCCACATCTCCTTAGAGATGTTTGCTTAAGATGTCAAAGCATAAGTCTCCATGATCAAGATGACTTGAATACCGCAAGTCAAAGGAACATCGCACTTAAGCCACAGTAAGAACTTCATTGACATATCTATATATGCAGAGAACCATATGAAGTCTTACGGCTGGTCACTCCAATGAACTAGTTACCATAACTAGCATCCACGATTAACTCCGAACAACACAATGTCTCCAGCCAGTGAGAATCAGCTGCTTGGATACACCAAGGAGTATACCTCGTGCTAGTCTCGACAGAATTTATGGTGTCCAAATCCATCAATTCATCGACTAGGGATAATTCCGATACATCACAATTACACATGTAGAGATACTCACTAGTTGTGATCCAATCACAAATTCTCTCATGCTGTGAATCGTATCGTGGACATTCAGTAAATGAGTTTAAGATCCAATCAAATACATAAAACATGTATACTCAAATAGTGAATCTTCATTTATCATATAAATGGTTCATACATAAGGCGATTGCCTTAGGACATCTCTCATATATTACTAACAGACTCCCACTTGGCCTAATGTCAATCGCTACGGTATCCAATACCATAAGCTCTAACATGACCCTCAAACTTACTTTGAGGTAATGCTTTAGTCAAAGGATCCGCTAAGTTACTTTCAGTGGGAATTTTCTCGATTTGTATTTCGTTCCTACTGATGATATCTCTGATAAGTTGATAGCGGCGAAGCACATGTTTGGATCGTTGATGAGACCTTGGCTCTTTCGCCTGTGCAATTGCTCCATTGTTGTCGCAGTAGACCGGTATTGCTTCAACAATGGCCGGAATCACACCATGTTCATGAACGAACTTCTTGATCCAAACCGCTTCCTTTGCTGCTTCCGAAGCTGCAATATATTCTGCCTCAGTGGTAGAATCCGCTACAGTCTCTTGTTTGGAACTTTTCCAACTCACTGCGCCCCCATTCAAGGTGAACACGTATCCAGACTGAGACCTGGAATCATCCTTGTCTGTCTGGAAGCTGGCATCCATATACCCGCGTATCACCATGTCCCCTTCTCCATATATTAGGAACACATCCTTAGTTCTTCTCAAGTACTTAAAGATCGTCTTAACAGCCGCCCAATGATCCATTCCTGGATCGGATTGGAATCTGCTCGTGACACTCAGAGCGTACGATACATCGGGCCTCGTAAATAACATAGCATACATGATAGATCCTATTGCGGATGCATAGGGAATCTTACTCATGCAAATCCTCTCGTCTTCTGTGCGCGGACACATAGACTTCGAAAGGTGTACCCCATGCCTGATGGGCAGATAACCTTTCTTGGATTCCGACATGCTAAACCTCTTTAGCACTCGGTCTATATATGTAGACTGCGAAAGACCAAGCAACCATTTCGATCTATCTCTATAGATCTTAATCCCAAGGATGTAGGTTGCTTCTCCCAGGTCTTTCATGGAGAATGTCTTGGATAACCAAACCTTAACTGACTGTAAGACTGACACATCGTTTCCTATAAGTAATATGTCATCGACATACAATACTAGGAACATGACTGCACTCCCACTAACCTTCTTGTACACACAAGATTCGTCTGGATTTTGTGAGAAATCAAACTTTTTGATCGTCTCATCAAAACGGATATTCCAGCTCCTGGATGCTTGCTTCAATCCATAAATGGATCGTCGCAATTTGCATACCTTGGTTTTATCAACCGATGTGAAACCCTCAGGCTGTATCATATACACGTCCTCGAGCAAGTTTCCATTAAGGAAAGCTGTTTTCACATCCATCTGCCATATCTCATAATCATAATGAGCCGCTATGGCCAGGAGCATCCGAATGGATTTAAGCATAGCTACAGGCGAATAGGTTTCGTCATAATCAACACCTTGTTTTTGACGATATCCTTTCGCCACCAATCTAGCCTTATAGGTAATCACATTACCATCCATGTCGGTTTTCTTCTTGAAAACCCACTTGCACCCTATAGGCTTTATGCCTTTAGGTGGGTCAACCAAGTTCCAAACTTGGTTTTCGTACATGGAATCCTTTTCCGGCTTCATGGCACCAAGCCACTTATCCCTTTCTGAACTTGTCAGCACTTCTTCATAACTGGTAGGCTCCTCATCATCAATGAGTAACACGTCGTTCGATTCACTTATGAGAAATCCATATCTCTAAGAAATATTCCGTGTTCTACCAGATCTACGAAGATGTGGTGTTACAATAGGTCCAGCCGATTGCTCATCACTATGAGTTGTCGGCTGTTGTGCTTCACCAGGTATCTCATCAATGTCTATTTGAGTCTCTCGAGCCTCCTCAAGCTCGACGATACTCCCACTATTTTCTTGCAAGAGAAACTCTTTCTCTAGAAACACAGCATGCCTTGAAACAAACACCTTTTGTTCCACAGGATGATAGAATTGGTAACCCCTTGTTTCCTTAGGGTATCCAATAAATAGACATTTATCAGACTTAGCATCCAGTTTGTCTGATACAGTCCGCTTCACATAAGCAGGACAACCCCATATCTTCAAGTAAGATACATGAGGTTTGTTACCATTCCATATCTCATATGGAGTAGTTGAGACTACCTTGGTAGGCATTTTGTTTAACAAGTAAACAACTGTCTGAAGTGCATAACCCCAAAAGGACTTGGGAAGAGTTGCATGATTCATCATTGACCTGACCATGTCCAACAAGGTCCAGTTACGCCTCTCAGATACACCATTATGCTGTGGTGTATAGGGCGGAGTCCATTGAGACAATATGCCATTGTCCCTTAGATAATCAAGAAACTCTTGACTTAAGTATTCACCACCTCGATCCGATCGAAGTATTTTAATACTCTTGTCATGTTGTTTCTCTACTTCATTTCTGAATTCTTTGAACCTTTCAAAGGCTTCAGACTTGTGTTTCATCATGAACACATACCCAAACCGTGAGTGATCATCGGTGAAGGTAATGAAGTAGCTATAGCCTCCTAATACTTGAGTTGACATAGGTCCACATACATCAGTATGTACTAGACCTAGTAACTCTCCCACTCGTTCACCTTTTCCAGTAAAAGGTAACTTAGTCATCTTGCCTTTTAAGCATGATTCGCATGTATCGTATGAATCCAATTCAAACGATTCCAGAATTCCACATCGGTGTAATTCAGACATGCGTTTCTTGCTTATATGGCCAAGACGACAATGCCACATATAGGAGTCTATGTGATTATCCTTTCGAGCACGCGTGTTGCTCGCTTCGATATTGAAAATGTCACTGGATATGTCCAACGTATAAATGCCATTACTCAAAGTTCCAGTTCCATAAAGTACGCCATTCAAAGTTATATAACAACAATTGTTACTAAACGTTAAATGGAAACCATTTCTATTTAAGCAGGAAATAGAAACAATGTTCTTTATTAGAGAAGGAACATAATAGCAATTGTCCAGTTCCAAGACTAGTCCACTAGGGAGCTTCAAAGAAATAAGTTCCGATGGCGACCGCAGCAACCTTTGCTCCATTGCCAACTCGCAAATTTGACTCCCCTCTGACAAGTCTTCTTCTATTCCTTAGCCCCTGTATGTCATTACATATATTTGAGCTACACCCAGTATCCAATACCCAAGTGTCTAAGGAAATAGAATGACAATCAATAACGAAGATACCTGAAGAGGATGGGGCATCGGATGCCTTCTTCTTCTTCATGGACTCAAGATAAATCTTGCAGTTTCTTCGCCAGTGACCTTCCTTGCCACAGTGATGGCAAGTGCCCTTTTGCGCTAGTTCCGCCTTCTTTGCCTTTTTCTTTCCTTTCTTCTGTTCTTTTGCCTTCCTCTTAGAACCTTTCTTTGAGGAATCAACTAACAGAACCGCCTTCTCCTCATGCTTCACTGAAGGCTCCACAGTCTTCAGCATATTGAGGAGCTCGGGAATGGTGGATTCCAATTTGTTCATCCGATAGTTCATCACAAATTGCGAGAAACTCTTGGGCAAACAATGCAGAATTAAGTCAATACTTAACTCATGATCCATCACAAAACCGAGGGTAGCTAGCCGCTCGATGTACCCGTTCATCTTTAGCACAAACTGCACTATAGACGAACCTTCTTGCATCTTCGTAGTGAAGAGGAGCCTAGAGACCTCGAAACTTTCGGATCTCGCTTGCTCATCGAACAACTCATGAAGATGGAAGACCATAGTATTAGCATCCATATGCTCATGCTGCTTTTGCAGCTCAGGTACCATCGCCGCTAGCATGATGCAACTCGCCAGCTCAGAATCTGCCACATGTTTCTGATAGACCAACATTTGGTCTGGAGTTGCATCATCCTTAGGACGGTCAGGAAGAGGCTCTTCAAGGACATATGCAAGCTTTTCCGCCTTGAGAACAATTCTCAGGTTTCTAAGCCAGTCCAAGAAGTTAGGCCCAGTCAGTTTGTTCGAATCCAAAATAGTGCGCAAATTCAAAGACGTCATGATCAATTTATTGACCTAGAAATACAAAACGAGCATATATGAGAAAATAATTTTAAAATGCATCAATATTCATTCATAAATCCCATTCATTTTTCGAATTTCAAAAAACCCCAAAATCACTTCGGGAGATTGTAGGTCCATCTCCGAATGGGCTGATATCCATCATAGTTATGAACAACCTTGGAGAGAGTCCAACAAGCCATTCATAACTACGACGGTAGGTATCTTCTATACCGATTGCATATCCCGTATATGCAACTATCACAATGTGCTATCAACTAATTGAATGTTCACACATACATCGGGTTGTTAACACATTAACAAGTATGCATCATATGCATAGCACCCAACTTCACCTCCCTTTACATCGACCTTGGAGAGAGTCCAACAAGCCGATGCTCCAGGTTAAAACCAACCCATTAATCAGGACATAGTTTTAATATGGTTAGAGCGCATTCAACCAATTAGCCCAGCTTGGAGAGAGTCCAACAACCAAAGCTAACGATTGACCTCTGACTCTTACCATATTAGTATTAAACTATTCCATGGTTTGAACATATTCAGTTCAAGCCGCTTGAGAGAGTCCAACAACCCAAACAAGAAATGAACTCGGTTCTAACCATATTAATGGAAGGTGTAGGCTTTAATATTGATTAAGGGTTTTTATGTCTCATCCTCTTTGCATGCAAATAACTATTATCTACATGGCATGGCATACATGGCATACATCTACATGTCACGACATGCATGGCATAATGTTATGCATCTAATGCAATTACATGGCATACAATTATGTCATGTATATAATTTCCTTATATGTCATAACTATTTATGAAAATAAAATATGTTTAAGATTTGATTCTCCAAATCAAATCATAATTAAATTAGGAAACAAATTTCCAAATCTAATCACATATTTTATTCATGGAATTATTTGATTAAGGAAAATCTATTTAGGAAACCAATTTCCTAAATCATTAAAACTACTTATGGAAATAAAATATTTTAAGATTTGATTTCCCAAATCAAATCATGATTAAATTAGGAAAAAAATTTCCAGAATCTAATCAAATATTTTATTTATGGAAAATATCAATTTCCATAAATACTTCCAACTTTCCAAAACTGGAAGATTTCCATAAATACTTCTAGACTTTCCAAAATTGAAAAATTTCCATAATTACTTCTAAATTTCGAAAATTAGAAAATTTCCAGAAATACATTATGACTATCGCAAAACTATTTTTACGATTATGTCGAAACACAACCTGGGCTCTGATACCACTGTTGGGTTTCCGGCACCGCGGCGTGTGTGTGTTCGATCATGTTTCGTAAACATGAACACAGCGGAAGCAATAAAAATAATAAATACTCCTATTTATTACAACACACACAATACATGCATGCTTATTACAACAAGTGTAGACATAACCATAAATTTAAATTTGCAATAAAAGGAAATTTATCTACGTTATACCTTTCGTATGACGTGTAGCGGGAACGGCATCAACCGGAACGATCCTCGTAAGAATCGTCTCTATCCATATCCACGCCGAGCTCCTCGGGATGACTTCGCTAAGTCACGAGCTTCGTCTTCGTACGGGTTACTAGCCTCGTGTTGAAGACGACGTGATCGAGAGATGATCACGATCCGAATCCAAATTCGGATCCTAAAACGAAGTTCTCAAAACTCGCTTCTCCGAGAGGTATTCGCCAACCGCTTGACGAATCCTTCGCTCCCCACCTCAGAGGATTACCGGAGATCAAATCCCGGTAAGTTAGCCGCTGTCGGAGCACTCAACCGCCGCCCAAACGACGCCCGACAAAGAAACAAGCTGTCCAGAAAAACTGGACAGCTTTTGGTGGATAGAGGGGCTAAGGAAAGATGGAAGCTCACCTTATCACCGAACCCAAAGGAGATCATCGAGGGTCGCCGGAGGTTCTCCGGCTGAAGCTTGACGCCGCAAAGACTTGACGGCTGCACACAAGCTGGGCGGCGGCAGCTTTAGGGTTGCCGCCAATTAACTCCAAGGTGGAGGTGGGCGCAACTCAAGGGGCTAGGGTTTGGATTAGTTAGGGTTTAACAATCCCTTAAGCCCTCTTTTATAGAGAACTAATTCTCTTAATGGTTAATGGATCATATCCATAAAGCCCGTTAACCCGCTCCATTAGGATAAGTTAAAATAAACCAAACCATGATGGTTTATTTTAAGTTAAAACGAACCAAACCAACTTTTGGTTCATTCGTTTAAAATAAACCAAACCCTTTGGTTTATTCTCATCCATTGGATTAGAACCAAACCATTTTGGTTCATCCATTATGTCTTCATAAGACACGGCCCATCCACGCTTCCATTGCGATCAAACAATTTCATGCTCGCTTATGTTTGGTCCAACCAAACATAGTTTCTCCTGGCCTCGAGAATCCCATTCTCAAGCTCGTTTTAAATCCTTTGGATTACACTCGTTGTGCGTGTGACCAAATAGGTTCTCGGTTTATGTTGGCCGTCTATAATTAACCATTAATTATAGAACGATCATGAGTGGCACCTAGTAGTATATCATGATCCCCAATTAACCGAAAAGATCAACGGTTGATCCAGAACTATTTCTGAAACCCTTCAGTAGCTCGAATGAATCGTGCCCCATTCCCTTCACTCATCTTATACCCACTTGGTTCAGGACATGGTCTATAGTGTCAGTCCCCACTAGGCTGACTACGTCACACCTAGCCCAAGTATCATTTCCTCGTCCTACGGATTCTAGTTACTCCACATGTATCGAAGAGTACCTTACTCTAAACATGTAATGCTTTGGCCAAAGCCTTTAGTAACAATCCGACGAGAGGCCATGGGTATACATCTCCTCGCAAGGAGTGGTGAATCCTTTATAGGCTATTCAAACACCTTCGATCACTTCGACTTATACCCAATCATCCCGGGTCCACATCTCCTTAGAGATGTTTGCTTAAGATGTCAAAGCATAAGTCTCCATGATCAAGATGACTTGAATACCGCAAGTCAAAGGAACATCGCACTTAAGCCACAAGAAGAACTTCATTGACATATCTATATATGCAGAGAACCATATGAAGTCTTACTACCGGTCACTCCAATGAACTAGTTACCATAACTAGCATCCACGATTAACTCGACATCACTATGTCTCCACCAAGGAGAATCACCGCTTGGATACACCAAGGAGTATACCTCGTGCTAGTCTCGGCTGAATTGATGGGGTCCAAATCCATCAATTCATCGACTAGGGATAATTCCGATACATCACAATTACACATGTAGAGATACTCACTAGTTGTGATCCAATCACAAATTCTCTCATGCTGTGAATCGTATCGTCGGCATTCAGTAAATGAGTTTAAGATCCAATCAAATACATAAAACATGTATACTCAAATAGTGAATCTTAATTTATCATATAAATGGTTCATACATAAGGCGATTGCCTTAGGACATCTCTCATATATTACTAACACGTCGTGGGAGGGTTGTGAGACAGCCAGATGGATTCATGTTCTTGGGAGAATCTTCTGATTTGGTCCCTAGCAAATATGAACCTGATCCCTGGACATATGACGAGGCAATCCAAGATAATGATGCAGTATCTTGGCTAAGTGCAATGAATGTTGAGATTGAATCTATAGATTCAAATCAGGTCTGGGAGCTAGTAGAACCACCCGATGGTGTAAAATCCATTAGAGTAAGTGGATCTACAAGAGAAAGAGAGGAATAGATGGGAAGGTTGAGACCTTCAATGCGAGGCTTGTTGCGAAGGGGTATACTCAGAAAGAGGGTATCGATTATGAGGAGACCTTTTCGCCGGTAGCCATGCTTAAGTCTATACAGATTCTCTTGTGCATAGCAGCTCGTATGGATTATAAGGCGTGGCAGATGGATGTCAAGACAGCTTTCCTTAATGGAAGTCTTGAGGAAAACATCTACATGAAGCAACCAGAGGGATTCATTTCTAAGGGCAAAGAGCATCTTGTATGTAAGCTTAATCAGTGAATTTATGGATTGAAACAAGCTTCGAGGTATTGGAACATCCGCTTTGATGAGGTGATCCATTCTTATGGATTTATTCAAAGTCCGGATGAGTCTTGTGTATACAAGAGATGTGACAGAAACGTAGTGGTATTTCTTGTACTATACGTAGATGACATTTTGTTGATTGGCAACAATATCAAGGTGTTATCGGACGTAAGAGTATGGTTGT
This sequence comes from Wurfbainia villosa, assembly GCA_025175895.1. Classification (NCBI taxonomy): domain Eukaryota; kingdom Viridiplantae; phylum Streptophyta; class Magnoliopsida; order Zingiberales; family Zingiberaceae; genus Wurfbainia; species Wurfbainia villosa. The sequence continues at coordinate 57,942,957 of CM045986.1, read as the reverse complement.
CCAAACAGTTTGATATGAAGGACTTGGGAGAGGTGGGACATATCCTTGGGATCAAGGTTATAAGGGATCGTAGGAAAAGGATGTTGTGCTTATCCCAAGCTTCATACATAGACACGATTATGGAGCATTTTAGCATGACGAACTCCAAGAAGGGTTTTCTACCTTTCAGGCATGGAGTTCCTTTATCTAAGGAGATGTGTCCTAGATCATCTGAGGAGATAGAGGAGATGAAGGCGGTTCCTTATGCTTCGGCAGTAGGAAACCTCATGTATACGATGCTCTGTACGAGACAAGATATCTGCTTTGTTGTGGGCATGGTCAGCAGATATTAGAGTAATCCAAGACAGGGACATTGGACTACGGTAAAGCATATATTGAAGTACCTGAGAAGGACTAGGGATTATATGCTGGTTTACCGGGCAGACCAATTACTCCCTGTGGGTTACACGGATTCTGACTTCCAATCTGATAGGGATAACAGTAAGTCTACCTCATGTTTTGTGTTTACTATGGGAGGTGGAGCCATTGTATGTGCGGTGTTCAGTTCGAGGAGGTCAAGGTAAATGCATGGCGGACTCCACCATAGAACCTGAGTATGTGGCAGCCTCTGAGGCGGCCAAAGAAGTTGTGTGGCTCAAGAACTTCATGATGGACTTGGATGTGATTCCTGGTTTGCCCAGAACTATCACAATTTAATGTGGTAATAGTGGTACAGTTGCAAACTCGAAGGAACCATGAGCCTATAAGGCTAGTAAACACATAGAGTGCATGTACCACCTGATACGAGAAATCATAAAGAGAGGAGAATTTGCTGTGGCCAAGAATGCATCAGAGGATAACCTGGCAGATCCTTTCACTAAGGCCCTTCCCGCGAGAGCTTTTGATAGGCATGTGGAGGGAATGGGGATCAGATGTATGGCAGTTTGAGGACAACATAGTCTTTTAGTATAAGTGGAAGATTGTAGGGATGTATACTGAAAAGTCTATCTTTTGTATGAACATATTTATTTTGAAATAAGAATCACATGATCATTGTTTGCATATTTTTATGGTTATGTAATATTGTCTAATACTGTACATTGTAGATAACATGGTGTGTGGTGTCACACGGGAGATCATGTTATCGGCTCCTTGAAAAGTATAAGTAAAGGTTCACAACCGAGATGACTTTGGACAAACCATCGGAATGGTTGTAGTGTGATTTGGTATTGGTTTGTCTTGACCATAGAATCACACTAGTGCACTTTGTGTGTTTTGAGCAGGACCGACTTAGAGGTGATTTGATTTATTACTGACTACATAATCGAATCATACCTCAGATATTATTTTGTACATGCTCTTAATCCCGATATAATAACGGGCACATATACTTAGTATTCATCTCTTTGATTTACCAATGGGTGAGATTTATGGATCAAATCTATAGGCTCGGTAAGTTGAGAGATGATATTATTTATATGGTGTGTCGTTGATTATAGGAGGAAACCGTGTCCTATATATTAGGATGATGATGTCCCCTTGAGGAGCTCATAAAGTTCATCATGTAAACCCTGTAGGTGGACTTGGTCCAGCATGATGAAAAGGTTGAGTGGTACTACACATGGAGTTAGATGTTGATTAATTAATGGTCAGTAAATTAATTAATCGACGGATATTCGAGATCTTAAACACGGGGAGAAAATGTACAAATAATATATGGAGCCCATATTATCATATGGGGGTTGGTGAGGTAGATCAATGATGATCCTTTAGTGGATTGGATCATCATTAGTGAATCGGACATTATGTGAGCTTGATCCATGGGTGGCCAAGATCCAACTCTTCCTCATGGTCCCTAATGTAGCCTATTAAGACCTCATGAAGCTTAGATCCAATGGATAGAAATAAAATTCTAAGATCCATAGGTAGAGATTAAATCTCTAAGAACCGACGGTTGAGATTAAATCTCTAGATCCGACGGTTGAGATTAAATCCCTAGAAAAAATAGAGGAGATTATTTCATGACTTATCCCTAACTCTATAAAAGGAAGGCAAGAGAGTTGGCGTGAAGATCATTAAGAGAGCTAGGGTTTTTGGGAGGCAAGGGAGAGGAATCCTAGTTGAGATAGGATTAGGGTTAGGGTTTGGAAGCTAGGGCAGCACCAATTAAGGAAGGTGATTGCTTTCTTCTTCCTCCTTCATTGGCCAGCATCCAACAGCCATTCTAGCCTTTTTCCAGCCCTTGGCCGGCGGCCAAAGCCCCTCCTCTCTTCTCCTTAGGTGGTGGAAACAAGATACAGGGCTTCCCTTGGTGTCTTGGTTGTTTTCCATCATCTCCTCCTCCTTCTAGTTGGCCGGTGGCAAGGAGTTTGTGTGTTCTTTGTTGGTTGGTTTTAGGGAGGAGAAAACCTTGTTTCTATTCTTCCTCTTGCTTTGGAAGAGCAAGGAAGGAAGATTTGCGATCTAGGAGCTTCGACTTACGGTAGATCGTCACCCACACGACGTCCGAAAAGAGGAAGGTCATACATTAGAAGATCGAGAGGTATATCGATTCTCTAATCTTTATATGTTACATGTTTGTATTTGTTTTTCAATTATGAGCATGATATAAATCTGTATATGGATAAATAATACTTGCATCCCGAGCATAAACACAAAAATCGGTGATCCGGACATCGTCTATTCCGCGGCTACTCGTAGAATAGAGGATGGTCGCTTGAACAACTAGTTTGTTCAAGTGACCTCTCTAAACGAATAGCACGACAATGACTTGGTTGTTTGGGCAATCCTTTTTGTGTAGGATTAAATTTTTTAATCCAGGGACATCGAGGGGATCGCCATGAACAAACGACCAAGGTGAAGTGGGAAGCGAAGTTTACCCTCACAGACTCGATAAGCAAAACCCTTCATTAGGGTTTGTCAACTCTAAATGGATAGGTAGTTAACCTAACCATGGTAGATTTAACACTTTTAGGATGTGTCAATGTGTTTTGGGAAGTTAATAATTGATTAAATTGGCACAATTAGGTCTTTGAAGTCATGATGTGCCATTTTGGGTTTTTGGCACACTAGGGGGATAGTTAGTATTAAGGCAAAATGGATTTAATTCAAATAATGGCAATTTGGGCTTAACACTTGGGTATTTTTTACCTTAATATCTTATGCTTGCCATGTTTTATTTGCCTTGCCATGTCATGACATCATATTTATTTTTATCATATAAAATGTAATGATAATACTTAGGGTTAGCTAAATGTCATGTTGTGCTTAAGTTTATATATCACATGTCATGACATCATGATTTTCGCACATGCTTTTATTCTTATTATCATTTATGACATAATCATCATTCATGCATTAATTAAAATTGAGTTAAAGACAATTGCATTATTTGAAGTCCCATGCATAAGGGAATCAAATAGTGTTGCCTAGAAAAATGCCTGAAACCCTAAATAAACAAAACCCACATCTCACAAGAATACTTGCTTGTATGTGTTTATACACTTAGATACAAGTGAGATGTTAGGAGAATGAATTTAAGATTTTAAAAATATTTCAAAATCATTTTGAAAAACCATGGTGGAGTCTATCTTTTGCTAGCAATCACCATTGAATGAGGTGATACAAAGTAGGGTCAAACATTGAAAATTTCAAGAGTTTTGAACTTTGTATCAATCGCACTAGTTTATGGGTATTTTATTTTTCTAATATTTTCACCCATAATATTTGTAATAAGTAATGTACGGATGAATTTTCAATATTTTTCAAATTACATATTTTTACTTATGAATTTCGGAATTTTATTTCTGAAATATGATTATACGTAAAATCAATGACTACCATGTGTATAAACCACGATCGTCATCAAGGAGTCGACTAATATTGCTAATTTCGGGTAAATAATATTTGTTAGGCCCATGTTCAGCTACTTCTTGGTTCCCTAACTGTTCCTAATCCTAGGATATGCTTTGGAGAGCATTGGAAAGGGTGAAAATCCATTAGATATGGATTAGGAGAATTGTTTAGTGTGTGTATCAGATTAAGGGAGGTGAAAGTTCAATGTTGAATCTTTTCCCTTAATTTTGATTGTTTAGTGTTCCGATTGGCTTAGGGACTCTCCAAGGACATTGTTGATGCAATGGTCAAGGGGAAGCAAGCGTTTAGGGGGAGGTTATTCATCTTAGAATGATGGATGTGTTTTTGGACCAAGGGGGAGATTGTAAGATCTCATTAGGATGTGAGACATTGACACCCTTGGGGAGGAATTTTTTGATGTATGTCAAAAAAGGGGAGAAGAGATCCATTGGGGTTAGTTGGAAATCTCAAAGGTGAGAATTGCCAATTGGGGATAATTGGTAGACTTGAGTTTGAGGTTTTGTCAAACATCAAAAAGGGGGAGATTGTTGGTGCAATCGACCCAGGTCACGATTGACCGGACTCGAGTTTGACTCGAATAGTATTTTGATGTTAGACAAAACATATGACATGCGATTGTCATGGGAAGACCAAGTGTGTAGCTTTGCCCACGTAAGTCCAAGTGTGTAGCCTTGGCGGTGAAAGTCCAACATGGGTTGGCATTGGCAATGGGAAAGTCCGAGCTTGATTCTTTGCATTTGGTTAGCTTGATAAAGCATTAGCAAGTTCATCGTCTCATGGCTCGGGTCCTTCAGTCAGTAAAGGATGGCATTTCGAAAGTCGTGCGCTTGGTGCATCTGAGAGACCACCGGACAAGGAGCATTGGAGTGAAGCCAAAGAAAGTAGACTTCCGGGCGAGACTCAAAGGATGGCACTGGAGGAGATGTGGGCTTTGTGCATCTAAGGGACGTGGCCAGACAAAGAGGGCTTCGGTGAGAGACTCCATGGGGAGATGAGAGTTCATCTTGATCGAGTGGCTGAGATCGAGTGTCGGATGCTCAAAAATTGGTGTTTGAGGTTTACCCAACGGTCGGATGCTCAAACAAGTATTTGTTTGAGGTTTTACTCAACAACAGTCGATTGCTCTGAGTCGACTGATTGTTGATCAGTGTTCAACTGACGTATTTTTGGCTCAACAATCGACTGATAGGGTTTGGAAGTCGACTGCTGCACCATCAATTGATTGCCAAGGGACGACAATCGACTGATGGAGGGTGTCATGGGCACAAAAGGTTTTTGAGTCTACTGATTGCCTGTATCACTCGACTGATGGCTTGATCAGTCGACTGATGGAGGATCTGTTAAAACTTGTCCAGCGTGGATCAAGTCATTTTGAGACAATAGCTACAGGACCAGTCGACTGATTGTCATGAGCAATCGATTGCTAGGTGCGGAATCATCCTGAGACAAGCATAAAAGGAGGAGCTTGAGGAGGATTTCCACAACGATATTTGGTGTGATTTTGGAGGGGATTTGCTGTTGAATTCCAAATCTTCAAGAGCAAACCAAAGCAAGCAACAAGCAAGTGATTAAAGCAAAGTGTTGTAAAGTTTTCTTTACTTGTATTCATATTGTCTTTGTATTTTGGCTTGTATTTTTGTATTACTGTTGTAATTACTTGTACGAGGTTTCTCCACCTCCGACTCGTTGTCGAGAAGGAGTTTGAGTAGTGGTGTGATCATCACTCGAGCTCATTGAACTCACCCCATAGAGTAGGAACCCTAAGGTTCCGAACCACGTATATCGTATTGTTCTTGTGTGTTGTGATTGCCTCTTATATTTATTTTTTGTATTTCAGCTGCGTATTAACGAATATTGTAGACAAGCACACGACGAGGGAATAATTTCCATTGAACATGCGAATTTGGCTATTCACTCCTCTCTAGACGGGCCACGACCTCCAACAATACTGTCAATATACCTATGATCCCTTTTAGGTGTTTGCCAAAGAAGGATGAGAATATGTTTATAGTTTATGTTATCATTCATCTCCTTATCAGTCACTGTTACTTGTCTTGTTTATCACATGAGCTCACATATAAAGAGTAACTGATATGAGCAAAATATATAGGGTTTTACAAGTAGTTTTCGCTCACATCTCATAGCATTTTATGTTCATTTCTGTTGGAGCGTATGTGGCTGGCTAGAGGGGGGTGAATAGCCCTCAATCGTCATATGGTGGAATTCGTTCGTTGATTGCCTACAAGTATAATTAACACAAACAGAAATGTAAAGACAATACAAAGGCAATGCTAACAAACCGATATAACGTGGTTCATTGCCTCGCCGCTAATCCATCACCCGATTTGTCTCTGGTAAATCACTCCAAAATAATCCAATATGGTCTCTCCCTTTATCCAAAGCAAGGTGGAGGTAAACCTTCTTACAACACAAAACAGTCCTTCTTACAATAAGATTGAAGTATGAACAAGAATAAGGAGTTTAAAGCTTGTGGGGTTCTTGGATGATCAGTTAGAGCATAAGCATTAGCCATCCAAAAGACCACACCTTCTCTATAAATAGAGAAGGTTATTTTCTTCCCGTTGGCCACTGGCAGTCGATTGATGCTAAGATCAGTCGACTTCTCCTGTAGTCGTTGCCCAATAACGGCTTCCTCCACATTGAATTTCATCCAATGGCTCCCACATTAGTCGACTGATTGTCACATCAGTCGACTGATAAAGCTAATAGTCGAGTGCCAAAAGCGAGCACTCGATTGATCACCATTATGTGCCAAAAACCCTCGTGACCAGTCGACTGATGGTCCCGTCAGTCGATTGCCAACCCGTGGCAGTCGACTGACGACACAAAATCCATACTCGAACACTAGTTAAGTCACAGTCGACTTAGAGCAATCGACTGCCATGACATGGCAGTCGACTGATGTCGAGTAAACCTCAAACTTTACATCCGTTTGAGCATCCGGTGGTCGGGTAAACCTTAACCCTTTCGGTCGAGCCTTCGACTCTTAGCCATTCGGCCAAGTTCACATAATGAGTTACTTACATTTCACTCATTCTCTCATCTCACTTGAAGTCCCTCGCCGAAGCTCTCTTCATTCGCGGCCACATCCCTCGGCTGCACCAAACGCATGGCTACGCAATGATCCTTCGCGTCTCTTGCTCTCAAAGTCTGCTTCCTTGGCTTCGCTTCAAGTCATCTCGTCCGACGGTCCCTCGGATGCATCAAGAGCACAACTTTGCAATGCTCCTTCGCTGACTCAAGCATGAGGTTGTGAGTTGGTGAAACTCGCCAAAGCTCCATGTGTGAATTTCTAAGTCCTGCAAGACTCCAACGCACATATAAAATCCAATCAATCTAACTTAAACCCTTTTCCACACAGATCAAAACCATATCACATGGGTTGATTGACCTAACAATCTCCCCCTTTTTGATGTGTGGCAATCCGTTTAAGTTAGGTAAAACAAGTAACAATAACAACATAAGCAAGGAAAGCATGTAAATAATATGAGAATCAAAACTCCCCCTTAAACATGCAACTTCCCCTTAAGACATGCTAAATTTCCCCACTTAGCATTATTAACCTTAAACCTATCAATTCTCCCCCTTTGGCACCATCAAAAATATTATCCAAATGTCATAATCCAAGGCATCAAAGTCTAAGGGTCGAAACATCATCAAAATAGCCTGAAAACACTGAAATATGGCTGTGAACAGTGCCACCAGTTGACTGAATTATGAAGGGGGTTTTGTCCAAGGAAGCTTTCATACCAATTTAATGGTTTTATCTTATCGAGTCCGTGAGGGGAAACTTCACTTCCCACTTCACCTCGGTAGCTTGTCCATGGCGATCTCTTTGATGTCCCCGGATTAAAAAAATTTCATCCTAGACAAAAGGGATTGGCCAAACCACCAAGTCATCGTCGTGCTATTCGTTTAGAGAGGTCACTTGAACAAACTAGTTGTTCAAGTGACCATCCTCTATTCTACGAGTAGCCGCGGAATAGACGATGTCCGGATCGCCAGTTTTTGTGTTTATGCTCGGGATCCAAGTATTATATAGCCATATACAGATTTATATCATGCTCATAAATGAAAAACAAATACAAGCAATAAACAAAAGAGAAAAGAGAATAGATATACCTCTTGATCTTCTAATGTATGACCTTCCTCCTTTCGGACGTCGTGTGGGCGACGCTCTACCAAAAGTCGAAGCTCCTAGATCGCATATCTTCCTTCCTTGCTCATCCAAAGCAAGAGGAAGAATAGAAAGAAGGCTCATCTCCTTCCTATAGCCAACCAACAAGCAACAAAAGAAATGCTTGTCGCCGGCCAACAAGGAGAAGGAGATAATGGTGGAAACCGGCCAAGACACCAAGGGAAAACCCTATATCTTGTTTCCACCACCTAAGGAGAAGGATAAGGGGTCTTTGGATGCCGTCCAAGGGCTGGGATAAAACTGTGGGCGCCGGCCACCAAAGGATAGGAAGAAGAAACCAAACTACTTCCTTATTTGGTGCCACCCAAGCCTCATAAACCCTAAGCTTCCAAACCCTAATCCTAGCTTTCCTTATTGCCGGCCATGGAAGAGGGGAAGAAGAATAGGATGAGCTCATGCCAAGGTAGAGAGGAGAAGAATAGGGGCCGGCCAACCTTTGGAAGAAGAAGGAACACCTCCTTGAGTTGCCGCCCACTCTAATCCCCAAAACCCTAACCCTAGCCACCACTCCCAATCCTAATCTAATTAGGATTGGTTTCCGCCCAAGGGACAAACCCTAATCCCCTCATCCATCCATATCCATTATGCCCACTTATTAATCTCTATTTATAGAGTTGGGCTCAAGGCTTGATTTAATCTCCTCCATTGGTTCTAGGGATTCAATCTCAACCGTCGGATCTAGAGATTTAATCTCAACCGTCGGATCTAGAGATTTAATCTCCACCTTTGGATCTAGAGTTTTGTTTCTATCCTTTGGATCTAAGCTTCATGAGGTGTTAATAGGCTACATTAGGGACCATAAGGAGGAGTTGGGTCTTGGCCACCCATGGATCAAGCCCACATAAAGTCCGATCCACTAATGATGATCCAATCCACTAAAGGTTTATCATTGATCTACCTCACCAACCCCCATATGATAATATGGGCTCCATATATTATTTGTACATTTTCTCCCTGTGTTTAAGATCTCGAATGTTCGTCGATTAATTAATTTACTAACCATTAATTAATCAACATCTAACTCCTTGAGTAGTACCACTCAACCTTTTCATCATGCCGGACCAAGTCCACCTGCAGGGTTTACATGATAAACCTTATGAGCCCCTCAAGGGGACATCATCTTCCTAATATATAGGGCATAGTTTCCTCCTATAATCAACGACACACCATATAAATAATATCATCTCCCAACTTACCGAGCCTATGGATTTAATCTATAAATCTCGCCCATTGGTAAATCAATGAGATGACTATTAAGTATATGTGTCCATTATTATATCGGGATTAAGAGCATGTACTAAATAATATCTGAGGTCTAATTCGATTATGTAGTCAGCAATAAATCGAATCACCTCTATGTCAGTCCTGCTCAATACATACAAAGTGCACTAGTGTGATTTTATGGTCAAGACAAACCAACACCAAATCACACTACAACGATTCAGATGGTTTGTCCAAAGTCATCTCAGTTGTGAGCCTTTACTTATACTTTCCAAGGAGTCGATAACATGATCTCCCATGTGGCACCACACACCATGTTATCTACAATGTAACGTATTAGACAATATGCATAAAAATATGCAAACAATGATCATGTGATTCTTATTTCAAAAATAAAGATGTTCATAGAAAAGATAGACTTTTCAGTATACATCCCTACAAATTAGGCATCAGTCGACTGCCACGCTGGTTTCAGCAATTTTTGATTTTTGGATCGAAATTCAGAAATGCACCAGAAATTCAAGAAAATTTGAAAAATTGTGTATTTTTGAAAACATATTTCTTTTAAAGTCCTTTATTAGTGAAAAATGAGTTTTCATGAAAATTACTTATATTTTCAATGATTTTCCAAAAATCCAAAAGTTTCAAAAATAACTAGTATTTTATCAAGTTTGTATCAATTTTAACACTTAGTTTTGCTTTAGATTGTTTTAAAACATGAGAACACAGATTTTAAAGTAAGGAATGGTTTTGAAAACATATTAAATATCCAACCATGATCTTTGGGCAATATGTTTATGAATTAAACATATGCTTTCCTCATGATTGGTCTATTATTGCTCTATTGATACACTTAATGACCCATTTAAATGCCATAAACATTAGTGGACCATTTGTATCATCCTATCATCTCACCCATGCTAAGTTTTCAATCAAGGTTATCCTTACGGTGAGTGTGAGTTGTTCCTAAAGGTATTTGTACTTAAACAAAATTTCATGCATTTCTACCCATGGTTAAGTATCACCCTAAAAACCCAAACATGAACATGCATCAAGAGTTATCAATCATGATCATAAATCGTCAATCATTGCATATCATGATTATAAATTATAAAATTGAGCATGAAACATGATTCAACCATTCAATTTATGGGTTATGCATTATCATCACCCAACACTATTTAAAAATTCATAACCCACACCATCCTAAGTCAACCAAATAATATGATATAGATAAAGTCCACTATGGTTGACTAACCTAGGGTTTTCTAACCCTTAAGGATGAATTTAGGAACCCAATACAAGTTCTTTCCTATAGGGTTCACTAAAAATTTCTTGGGGATCCATTTTCTAGCTATCATGGTTGTTTTTGTTCGTCCCCTAGCAATCAAATATTTATACGCCTTTTCATTTGTCTTTCCCTTATAACCTAGGCCTTTCTTATTAAAACTTGCCCTTTGGCCCCCTATAATCATATTAAGGGTGTTGGAGCCAATAGTGAATTTTTCTAGGCCGTTAGTTAAATGATCTACCTTTTCTCTTAAAGCCCTATTTTCCTCAATGCATGCATCATTAACATTAAAGGACATGTAATTATCATGTGAGCATGCACTAGAAGAAATATTATCATTAATATTTAAACATGATTGTTCTAATTTTTCTTATAGGGCCTTAATTTGATCAAGCATGAATTTATTCTTTTTCATAGCTCTAAATAATTCCTTAGTTAAACTAGATATCATGGACATGATTTTCTTGGGAGGTAGATTCGTTACCTCACTTACCAAATCCTCTTCCGATGATGAGGATGAAGAAGAAGCTCCCCCTTCACTCGAGCTCTCTTCACTTGTGCTTGATTTTTCACCTTTGGAGGAGGTGGAGTCTAGATCATCAATTGCCATCAAGGCAAGGTTTGCGAAGACATGTTCTTCTTTGGATGATGAGGATGAAGGATCATCCCATGTCCTTTCTTTGAGTGCTTTGGCCTTCCCCTTTTCTTTGGCCTTCTTCTCTTCTTTCTTTCTCTTACTCCCCTTCTTCTTTTCTTCTTTCTTCCTCCTCTCTTCTTTTCTCTTGTTCAAAAGGGGACACTCATCTCTTATATGTCCCTCTTGTTGGCAATTATAGCAAATTATCTTCCTCTTATGCCTTCTCCTATCATAAGATTTGTTAAATTTTAAATTTATTAAAGCACGCCTTACTTTCCTTACCATATAAGTATCTTCATTGTTATTCATGGAGGATGAGGAGGATGCTTCATCGGAGGAGGAGGGAGCCTCCATCTTCTTCTTTCCCTTGTTGGCTACTAGTGCCACTCCCCTTGATGGCTTGATGCTTGATTCTTCAATTACTCCCTCAAGCCTTGTTTCGTGGAGCTCCATGGTTGAGAAGAACTCCTCTAAGGTGCTAACTTCTAGGTTCTTTGAGATGTAGAAGGAGTCTACCATTGAGCTCCATTTCGATGACCGGGGAAAGGTGTCGATTGCTTTCATTATCATATCCCGGTTTGAAAGTTTTTCTCCTACACTCGTTAGTCCATTTAAAATTTATTTAAAATGAGAGTGTAATGAAGTTATCTTTTCTCCCTTTTCAAGTTTGATATTAGTTAGTTGGGAGTAGAGGAGGTCTCTTCTTGCAAGCTTGGCCTCCAAGGTACCTTCATGGAGTTCCACCAATCTCTCCCACATCTCCTTGGCACTTGAGCACTCCCCAATCCGGTTGATCTCTTGTTGAGGAAGCACAGTGAATAAATGGTGCTTGGCCTTTGAATTCACCAAGTGCTCCTCCCTTTGTTTCTTTGTCCACCTTGACTTCTCTAGTGGCTCCCCCTCTTCATCCCTAGGAACTTTGAAACCGTTTTCCATAGTGAGCAATATATCAAAATCGATCTCGAAGAATACCTCCATTCGCTTTTTCCACCAAGCAAATTCTCCTTCAAACTTCAGTGGGTGGATGTTTGAGCCAGCCATAGTAGTTGTCGTGCTTGTTGCGGTGGTTAGTTCGGTGACAAGAGCCTTGGCTCTGATACCACTTGTTGGAGCATATGTGGCCGGCTAGAGGGGGGTGAATAGCCCTCAATCGTCATATTGTGGAATTCGTTCGTCGATTGCCTATAATTATAATTAGCGCAAATGGAAATGTAAAGACAATACAAAGGCAATGCTAACAAACTGATATAACGTGGTTCACGGCATCACCGCTAATCCACGACCCGATTCATCTCTGGTGAATCACTCCAAAAACAATCCAATATGGTCTCTCCCTTTAGCCAAAGCAAGGTGGAGGTAAACCTTCTTACAACACAAAACACTCCTTCTTACAATAAGATTGAAGTAAGAATAAGATGAAGGAGTTTAAAGCTTGTGGGGTACATGGATGATCAGTTAGAGCATAAGCAATAGCCATCCAAAAGCCCACGCCTTCTCTATAAATAGAGAAGGTTGTTTTCTTCCCGTTGGCCACTGGCAGTCGACTGATGTCACAATCAGTGGACTGCTCCCATAGTCGTTGCCCAATAACGACTTCTTCCATGTTGAATTTCATCCAATGGCTCCCACATCAGTCGACTGATTATCACATCAGTCGACTGATTGAGCTAACAGTCGAGTGTCGGAAGCGAGCTCTCAACTGATCACCATTCTGTGCCCGAAACCCTCACGACTAGTCAACTACTGCCATCAGTAGTCGACTGATGGTCTCGTCAGTCGACTGCTAATCCATGGAAGTCGACTGATGGTACAAAAACTAGACTCGAAGACCAGACGAGTCACGCTGACTTTAAATGATCACATGACATGGCAATGATCGATCAAACTTTACATCCATTTGAGCGTCCGATGGTCAGGTAAACCTCAACCCTTTCAATCGAGCCTCAGACACTTAGCCATTCGGCCAAGTTCACCTAATGAGCTACTTACATTTCGCTCATTCTCTCATCTCACATGAAGTCCCTCGCCAAGCTCTCTTCGTTCGCAGTGACGTCCCACGGCAGCACCAAGCACATGGCTTTGCAATGCTCCTTCACGTCTCTTGCCCTTGAAGTCTGCTTCCTTGGCTTCGCTTCAAGTAATATCATTCGGCGGTCCCTCGGATGCATCAAGTGAAAGCCTTCACAATTCTCCTTCATCGACTCAAGCACGAGGTTGTGAGTTGGTGAAACTCGCCAAAGCTCCATGTGCGAATTACTAAGTTCTGCAAGACTCCAACACACATATCAAATCCAATAAACCTAACTTAAACCCTTTGCCACAAACATCAAAACCATATCACAAGGGTTGATTTCCCTAACACATTTCATGCATATTTTATATTATGTTGCATCCATTTCCTATTTTCTGGTTCGGAGATCTTCTCTATTTACTTTTGTGTGTCGGATAGTATTTTATAGGAAAAATGGTGCAATTTCGGAGCAAAAGAAGACATTTGGTAGCTGGATGCAGAAGGGAAAATGACCAGGGTGTGTACCCACACACGACCGTGTTTAGAGGCCGAAAACGGCTACCACAGCCTGACACTCGACCAGGTCGTGTGTTTTCACACAGTCGTGTGGTGGCCCAGCAAATTGATGTGACTAGGGATTTTTCTAGATTTCGCAGCGATCTGGCGTGATGTATATATAAGGAAAGCTCCGGCCAAACCCTGGGGGTGAAGCGCGACGGCAGGGACGACACCCTGAAGCCCTAAAAAGCTTAGGGAACTCGCAATGGGGAGGAAGAACACTGTCGTAGATCCGAGTTCTGCACTTCAACGCCAGAGAGAAGGCCACATTGGCATTGTAAATTTCTGTTCTTACACTCTATCTATTATTTATTCGAACATGAACATGCCTTGTGTTTCTCCTCTCCTATCTATCGAGTAGTTTCTTCGATTCAAGGAATAGGGAGTAGTTTGTATGCGTAGGATATGTTGCTTCAAATTGAATTCTGGTATTTAGTTTGAATTTGCAATTGGAATTAGTTTAGACAGATATCTATGTGTATTTGGTTTTCTATCTACTATGCTTAGTGGATACAAGGGGTGACAACCCTTGTATCTAAGATTTAGGGGATTTATACGAGGAACCTAGGGGTTGGCCTCATCTCCTGTAACCGTGGATAGAAGGATGCGATAGAACTGGAAACGATTCATCGTAGGGATTGATTCGGCATTCTCGTACCGCCTATCCAGTCCTTGTAAGCCATAGATAGCTCCCATAGGTGCGGTGGCTCATCGGGTGAGTGTATGATGTCCCTTCCACAAGACCAGAGTTAGACATTTAGACAATGCCCACTTGATAGCATGTTTAGCAACACATAAGCGAAACCGAAATCCTAGAATCCCTTTAAAAGATCTCGCAGCAAACTCCTTTCTTCCTCCGTGTGACACCGTATTGAGTAGGACCACCGATAACCCTCACATTCACAACCCTTAGACTCTAGTCCCGAACAATTACATCCATCGAACAAATCGGTACTTGAATCTCAGTCCCTGTGGAATCGATAATCTTTTTATTACTTGACGACATCCATACACTTGCGGGCATTTAGCACGAGTGCGCTCTTCGAGTCCTCGACGGTCTCCGTCACGAGATTTGTAGTCGCATTCGCGTGCATCAAGTTTTTGGCGCCGTTGTCGGGGACAGATCAATTCGATATCGAATTGAGAAGTGGATAATTGGATCGAACTTAGGATTAGATTTACTTACTTGCTTTATTTCCTTTTGATTTATTTTACTTCAATTTTAGATTTTCCATATCTAGATTTAGTTGTTATTTCATTTTAGCAGTAGTTTTCTATTTCCTTATTGGCTTTTTGATTTTTTTGCTAGATTTGTTTATTTCCTATTTCTTAGTATTAGGTAGCACTCCTAATTTTTGTGGCTCGATTCTTCGTATGCTTAGACGCTTAGGATTGGAAGGCCTGATTCATATCGATTTAGAAATCGAACGAACCTATCATCGCCAAAGAGCTAAATAGAAGAGGATGGAGGACCATGCTGCATCTGAAGTAAATATATGTAGCTGACCTCTGCGGGATTATGCAGCTCCTAGCGCTAGAGGATTTAGGTCGAGTATAGTTGCACCATGCATTTCAGCAAACAACTTTGAACTTAAACCAGCAGTCATACAAATGGTCCAGCAGAGTCAATTCGGGTGAGCTGCAACTGAAGACCCGAAATGGCACCTAAAATTATTCTTAGAAATCTTCTCAACGATAAAGATAAATAGAGTCCTTACGGACGCAATCTGCCTGATCTTATTTCCATTCTCATTGCGGGATAAGGCTAAGGCATGGCTTCACTCCTTCCCTTTGGGAAGCATTACTGCGTGGGAGAAATGCAAGTAGCAGTTATTGAACAAATAGTTCCCACCTAGCAAGACTGCTCACATGTGCCACTTAATCACAAGCTTCCATCAGAAGAAAGAGGAGTCACTATTTTAAGCTTGGGATCGCTATAAGGGGCTACTCTACCAATGCCCCCACCATGGATTGGAAAGGTGGCTGGCGATCCACATCTTCTATAATGGGATCACATACGCTACGAAGATATCCCTGGATTCTGCTGCAGGAGAAGAACTTATGAATAAGACCATAGAGGAAGTGGAAGAGCTAATAGAAGAGGTGCTCTAGAACCACCATCAATGGGATTCCGAACATGGTCACCCAGCTCCTGCACTAGGATGATATGCTGTCAACTCCATTGACCACCTAACAGTGAGGATGGACATGCTCGGCAAATGGTTTGACTCTTTAAATCCTACATCTGCAAATGCGGCCATTGATTATAGAGAAAGAGCGGCAGCATATTTGGAAGACCAGTATGGAGGGCAGGGAACCTCAGAAGAGTAGATTGAGCATGTTGATGCGATTGGGGACTATAATCAAAGGCACAATAACCCATACTCCAGTACCTATAATACATCATGGAGGAATCACTCGAATTTCTCCTATAAGAATAACTCGGGGAGCTTCCAACCATCAGGAGGGTATGGGCAGCAGCAGCAACAGAAGTATAGACTGGAACTGATGATGGAAGGCTTCATTGCTACCCAAACTAAGGCCAATGCAGAATTTTGTCGCCAACATCAGAAATCTGAAGAGTCACTCAGAGACTTGAAGGCCACTATCGACGGTATTGCAAGTCAAACAAAGATGTTGGAGACACAAGTGGCCCAGATAGCCCAAACCGTGTCGAAATCTAGGGATAGTTCTCCATTACTACTCGAGCTGAGTCAAGCTAAGGAGGAAGGAGTATACAATGAGGGAGTGGGGCAGAGTAGTAGATTTGCCAAGGGGTGTGTAGCCATGATTTCCACCCTACCCAATCAAGCTAAAATTGAAGATAAGATTCCACCACAGCTTGATAACCCCGATGAATTTGTTATCCCCTGCTCGATTTATGGGGAAAGCTTTGATGAAGCACAATGCAACTTGGGGTCATCAGTAAGTGTGATGCCCTATGCATACTATGTGAAGATGGGACTGAATGGGCTCCAACTAGCGAATCTTGGTATTCGTATGGGGGACGACTCAGTCAAGGAACCCGTCAGCTTGCTAGCACACATGCTTATAGTTGTCGAGAACTTCGTGATCCATACAGATTTTATTATACTCGACACATGACCAAATCCCCAAAATCCCATCATCTTGGGAAGACCCTTTCTAGTGACTGTGGGGGCGTACATAGACGTAAAGGCACACCAGATCTCCTTGGAGGTAGATGGAGAGATCATCCTCTTCAGCCTATTCGAGTGTAGAGCTCCCTTCCTAGACGGCTTCACTTTTAGCAGAATGAAGCCGAGCTCTCCAGATGTCGATTCCAAGATGGATGAATGGAGGTTCACTGAACCTCTAGAGCCAAGTTGATAATGGAGTTTGGTCGAGCTAAATGACCTTAAACAAAGTACTTCTTGGGAGGCAACCCAAGTTTAGTTTTTAGGTTTTCCTTTGATTGTATTGCATGTATTTAGGTTAATTTGAACTTTGATTTCCATTTTTCTTAGCATTAGGACAAGAAAACAACTTTGCTAGGTAAAAATAAATCAAGTTTTAGCTTACACTGCGAAGCGTGTGAGAAAATTTGGACTGTTGTGCACAAAAGGATAGAAAAAAGGGGACACATGGCCTGGCCATGTGTTTCCTCATGGTTGTGCTTGACCAACCCGAGGCGCACATGGCCTGGCCATGTGTTTTCACATGCCTGTGTCGCGCAGGGGTTAAGTAGGGCATGCCATGTCTTTTCACCACATGTGCGTCGTGTGTTTTGATTTTTTTTACCTAGCCGTGTGGATTCTTTGTCCCCACCACCTAGAAGCCTTTCCAACCCTCTAGCAAGCCCAATAATAAGTAAGGATGAGGAGGACCAAGCACGTGGCCTCTCGATCCGATGAGTCGGAGCGACGAGCAAGGAGAACCGATACCCCTCAAGCTCCGGAGGAAGGTAACACTCTTCTAACCCTTATTTTTCACAACAATGAGCATAGAGATAGATATAACATGCTTTCTACTCGTAAAATCACTGCAACTAGATATCTTGATGAAGACTTACTAGAACCCCTAGGGTTGTTGGGTGACATTCAAGCCCTATTTGCAAAAATAGGGTGGGGAGAGATAATGGGGATTAGACACCCGACCTACCCTAGGATAGTTTTAGAGTTTTTAAATTCTTTAGAAGCCAAAGTTTTAACGGGTAGAGGGAGCGAAGGGGGTAGGATTACCTTTAGAATATTTAACATTGAGCATGAATGGACATTACACCAATGGAACTCATGTTTTAGCTTACCAAGTGGGGGAGAGAGATGAACCCCTATTTGGTTTAACTCTCGGATCTTTTGGACTGAATTGACATGAGAGCACGCTTACGACCCTTCTAGGGACAAAACATTGCACCTCCAAAATTCCATTTTTCGATACCTCCACCGAATCATGGCAAGTACTATATTTGATCATGGGGAGAGTGACGGTGTAGTAAGAGCTAGTGAGCTTCTTTGGCTCTCAGACATGCTACAAGAAAGGAGTAGCATCGATGTAGGGTCCCATTTCATTAGACACATAGTGAAGATGGGCAAAGCAGCGAGAGGAGAGATTAATGGGGGAGGCCTACTTACCACATTTTCCATCGGATGGGGTACGACTACATCGCGCTAGATAGTATAGAGGGGAGCCCTAGGATCGACCTAGGATTGTGTATGGCCATGAAGATGATTGTAAGAGAGGAACACTTCTTATGCTTTGTAAGGAAAAACGTGATGACCCTTAAGCTCCCCGACCCTGATCATACCACCATCACCACAAGGGCCAACTGGCGCTTAGACCTGATAGTGGAGTCCTTGCCATGTGAGGGACTATCCACAGAGGCACCCATCTCTCCCCCTTTACATCACTCTCCCTCCAGTCCACACATGTATAGGAGCCCACCTAGTCCACGTCGACATGAGCCTGCACCTGCACCACCACCTTTTTCTACTTTTGAGCAGGATGCAAGTACATCAGCCTATGATTTTTTGGAGTTCCGATCGTGCCTCGATGATATATACGTCGAGCAACAGACACAGAGGCAGCGATGAGAGTAGTAGAGCGCCTACACGTAGGTGGAGTTTCAGAGATTCCAGGAGCACTTCAAGCGGGCTGAGGAGTTCTACGATGAGGCCTGCATTTACTTCCAGGAGGAGGCTGCTCATCGCCAGGATGAGGCCACCTACCACCAGGAGATGCGGCAGCACATGCATGCCCAGCAGGCACAGAGGGCTAGGGAGGAGGAGAACCGAGCAGCCACTGCATCCACCAGCTCTCAGATCGACCACATGTACATGTGGCATCAGCGGCTCAGCAGCAGGTTCTCCCAGGATCCCGAGATGCTGAGGCTTCCAGACTTTCCACCTCGTCCACCATACTAGAGGTATACTTTCATTTAAGTCTGGGGGGACCCCAAGTTTGTTTTTATTTCTAGCAGTAGTTTCTTTCCTAATGTTTGCATTTTGGTTAGCATTCATTTATTCATGCATTAGTTGTTAAGTTTTCTTTCAACACTTAGTTTTTGCTACCTATAAGCTGCCTCAGTAGTATTTAAAAAAAAAAGGTCTTCTCCATGAGTTGTTTCCATGAGTAGTGTAACTTCATTTATCTCGGGGTATTTTATTTTATTGGCTTTGAATGAATATTCTAGACTTACACTGGTTAGCTTTTATTTTACACCTACACATGATGAACTTTCTGAAAGGGAGAGTCTAGTATGTACCTAGTTATGATTCATCTCAGTAGTTTAGTACTTTGGAATTTATAGGTGACTCTATATTTAGCATTTTAGTTACTGGAGATGCTCAGATTGTGGAAGCCCGTTCGGAAAAATCAAAATCCCAACAGAGAGAGAAGAAAAAAAATGGAATAAGAAAAGAAAAAAAAATTGAGGAATAAAAAAATAGTTGTTGTGGGTGGAAATAGTTAGGTGCCCCTTTGAGACCGAGTTAGGTTACTGGAGAAACACCTACCAATTTCTCTCAATACTGAGCACACCTTTGAGACTTTGTGCTAGATCTAGCGAACGACCTTCGCTTTGGGCAGGTAAGTGCCTAAGAGTCAGAGACCTTAGGAAAGCTATAGGATGATGACTTAACTTATCATGGAATGAGTGTAGCTTGGTATTGTTTTATCTTGAACATAGAGTTACACTAGTACACTTAGGTGTATTGAGCAGGACCGACATAGAGGTGATTCAATTTAGTGCTGACTACATAATTGAATTGGACCTCGGATATTATGTTGTACATGCTCTTAATCCCGATATAATAACGGGCACATGTACTTAGTATTTATTTCTTTGATTTACTAGTGGGTGAGATTTAGATGGATTAAATCAATATGCCCGGTAAGTTGGGAAATAATATTATATACATGGTGTGCCGTTGATTATAGGAGGAAACCGTGTCCTATATATTAGGTTGATGATGTCCCCTTGAGGAGCTCATAAGGTTCATCATGTAAACCCAGCTGGTTGACTTAGTCAACATGATGATAAGGTTGAGTGGTACTACTCGAGGAGTTAGATGTTAATTAATTGATGGTCAGTAAATCAATTAATTGACGGACATTCGATATCTTAAACACGGGGAGATAAATGTACAAATAATATATGGAGCCCATATTAATTTATGGGGGTTGGTGAGGTAGTTCAATGATGATCCTCTAGTGGAATGGAACATCATTGATGGATCAAGTTTGTGTGGTTCCGATCCATCGGGTGGCCAAGACCCAACTCCTCCTTATGGTCCCTATCGTAGCCTAATATAATCCTTGTGAAGTTTAGATCCAAGAATGTAAAACAAAACCTAGAACCAACGGTTGGATTAAATCCATAGATCTGATGGTTGGGATGAAACCCTAGAACCAACGGTTGGATTAAATCCATAGATCCGATGGTTAGGATGAAACCCTAGAATCGACGGTTGGGATTAAATCCCTAGATCCGACGGTTGGGATAAAACCCTAGATTCTACGGTTGGGATGAAATCCTAGATCCGACGGTTGGGATTAAATCCCTTGATCCAACGGTGGAGGATAGAGGAGGCTTAAGCCTAAATTCTAGAATTAGGGTTTGGCTCATCCATGTGTTGGGCGGCAACAAATCTTAAAGGAGTTAGGGGTTGGGCGGCAAGAAAATAGGATTTAGTTCCTATAATTTTGGCTAACCAACTTTCTCCTAAATTCTATAAATAAGGGCTTAGGGTTGGGCGGCAACTAATTGATTTTTGGTGATAGGGATTAGGGTTTGGAAAGAAGTTGGGCGGCTAGGGTTTGGAGCTAGGTTGGGCGGCAACCATATTCATCCAACATTGTTGCCGGCGCCCAATTCATTCAAGCTTTCCTTGGACGGCGCCCTTCATCTTAGCCACTCTCTTCTTCCTTTGCCGGCGTTTCTCCTCCCATTGGTGGTCGGCAAGATCATCTTCCTCCAATCCCCAAAGGTGGCCGGCGGCTCCCTTTGTTTGGGTGGCCAGCGCATCTCCATCCATTCCTTTGCCGGCGGTTGCATCAAAGTTCCTAGCTTGGTGGCCGGTTCTAGATAGGAAAGGTATTTGTGGTTTTTCTCTTTGTTCGCAGCGGACAAGGTAGAGGAGAACTCGATCTAGAAGACTTCTACTCGTGGAGGATCTTCGTCCACACGTCGTCCACGAGAAGGATAGGACATACGATAGAAGATCGTAAGGTATAAAGTTATTTTAACTTTATGTACAGATCTGAGCATGTTCTTATTTGTTTTGATTATGCATGTGCGTGTATGAATGTATATTGTATAATCATGGACCCCGAAGACAAACACAAAAACCGGCGATCCATCCGTCGTCTCTTCCGCGGCTAATCAACTAGAAGAGTAGAGTTGCTTGAACAACTAGTTTGTTCGAGCGACCACTCGAGTTGTTAGCACGACGACGAAATGGTGTTACTAAGGAAGCTCATCCTATCCAGATTAATCATTTCATTAGTGAAAATTTTAATCCGGGGACATGTGAGCCAATGAGCCTCCGAAGCGACTTCCATCAAAAAAACCATCGTTTAGTACCATTTCCGGGACATCGAAGGTTGTAAGTGCTCATCTTTTATTTTAGTTGGTTATTTCTCATTTATTCCTTTTGTTTCTTTTCATTTCCTACATTACTAATCCAAGGCGATGTCTTGGAACCTTTTTTTTCATGTTTTTTTTTGGTATTTTTTGTTCAAGGTTTCCCTTCCAAATGGCCCATCTCGAGGGTTTTAGCACCGTCCGACCTCCGTTTTACAACGGAGATGATTTCGGTTACTTGAAAGGTCGGATGAAATGCTTTTTCAAAACTCAAATCGAGATGTGGATCATAATCCAAATGGGTTTCACACTTCCGACTAACGAAGTGGGTGAATCCTTGGGTTATGACCAATGGACCATTGCGACAAAAAGACAAGTCGAAGCCGACGCCAAGGCAACACAAATCCTCCAATGTGGCTTGTCCAAGGAGGAGTTAAATCACGTCGGCCCCTTCATAAGCGTAAAGGACCTTTGGACAAAGCTAGTGGAGCTACACAAAGGGACCGATGAAGCCAAGGTATGTAAGCGTGATCTTTTATTTAATAAACTATAAAATATAAAAATGCAGGAACATGAAACGGCGACGCAACTCCACGCCCGCGTCCAGGACATAGTCAACAATCTACATGCAATCGAGCAAAAGGTCGAAAACCGCGACCTTATAAGGTATGTCCTAAACTCCTTTCCGAGGACTACCTTGTGGGCATCCATGGTCGATTCCTACAAGGTCTCCAAGGATCTTTCTAAACTTAGGTTAGATGAACTTTTTTCTGATTTTGAACTTCATGAGCAGTCTAACTGTAACGCCCGTAAAATTTCTAGCAATTTTTCGAGAGTTTTTGGCTTTACAATAATGGGCTTGATGTGGGCTTTTCTCGAAAAATAAAAGAAAATAGCCAAAAAGAGATGCAAGGCCTAGGAATTGAACCCCAAACCTCTAGAGATAGCCAAGCCCTATAGATGCACCCACTAACCAGAAGCCCAATAGGATTATATCATTAGAAGAAGAGGGGAAAATTGTAGATAAGTGTGATGAGGGTAAATGAAGGGGCATGGAAAAGAGAAGAGAAACTTCTCTTCCTCCCTTTATAAAGAAGAAGGAAGTTTCCACTTGGCCACTTCTTCTTCCCTTCTTCTTCCTCACCGAAAACCATCTCTCCCCCTCTCCATTTTCACCTTTGGCCGAACCCCATCCAAGCAAGGAGAAGCTAGTTCTTGGCTACCATATGGTCAACTACCCACTAAAAGCAAGAGAAGGATGTAAGATTCCCTGACCTGCAGTATATTAGTTTTGTAGGATAGGTTACATGAAAGAAATATGAAGTTTGTAGCCCTATATGTTTCGTCCAACTAAGTTTATGGGGTAGGATTCATGAAAATGCTACTAGGGAAATTTTTATAGGTTGTATGCTTCAAGTAGGAATCTTTAGGTGTCAAAAGTCCAAAGATTATAGCCCTACATGTTTCGGCCAACCCAAGCTTTTGGGGTTAGGGTTGCATGAACTTGATTCTAAGGTTATGTTCATAGATGGTATGCTTCAAGTAGGATTTTTAGGTGTCAACAATCCAAGATAATGGCCCTATATGTTTCGGCCACCAATGGTTTTAGGGTTAGGGTTTCATGAAAATACCCCTTATGAAGTTATGTTATGATATATGCCTACATGAATGAATTTAGGTGACAAAAATCCAAGCTTTGTGCCCCAATAAGTTTCGGCCACCAATGGATTTAGGGTTAGGGTTTCATGAAATACCCCTTATGAAGTTATGTTATGATATATGCCTACATGAATAAATTTAGGTGACAAAAATCCAAGCCTTGTGCCCCTATATATTTCGGCCTCCAATGGTTTTAGGGTTAGGGTTTCATGAAATACCCCTTATGAAGTTATGTTATGATATATGCCTACATGAATAAATTTAGGTGACAAAATCCAAGCTTTGTGCCCCTATATGTTTCGGCCAAGCTTGGGTTTAGGGTTAGGGTTTCATGAAAACACCCCCTTATGAAGTTATGTTAGGTGGATGACTTTAATATGCCTATGTGATGAACATGTTTTATGATTTAATATGCCAAGAAATATGTTTATGAAATATGCCTATGTGATGAACATGTTTTATGATTTAATATGCCAAGAAATATGTTTATGAAATATGCCTATGTGATGAACATGTTTATGATGTAATATGCCATGAAATATGCTTATATGATGAACATATTTTTTGATTTAATATGCCATGAATATGTCTATGAATTATGCTTATGTGATAAACATGTTTATGAATTAGGACCCCTTTAGGGTACTCTTATGTTCTGAATGCATGTATGCTGCTTCCCTTTCAAGTAGGGATTAAGAGCTCTCCTTATGATAAGATAAGATGGAGATGCTTCCCTTTCAAGTAGGGATTAAGAGCTCTCCTTATGATAAGATAAGATGGAGATGCTTCCCTTTCAAGTAGGGATTAAGAGCTCTCCTTATGATAAGACAAGAAAGAAAGGAATTAAGTATTTTACTTTGTAAGAGGTTAAGTACCCGACCCGTCAGGTGGTCGTTAATCAAATCCATAGGGACATAAGAAGACGTAAGAGGTCTTGCCCTGGTAAGACGTAAGAGGTCTTGCTCTAGTAGGTCTGGTGGCTCCCTACCCCAGCCTATTAGGGAACGCGCATTATGTGGTACTTAACCTGGGGCCCCCCATGCAAGTTATGATTATGTTGAAGTATCTATATGTATATGTTTTGAAAATAAAAGACCTTTAAGGAATTATGAATGCTTATATTCAAGTTTAAGAATGCTTATGATTAAGTCTTTGATGCATGTTTAGGATTTATGTAATTATGAATGCTATGTTAAAGTTTAAGAATGCTTATGATTATGTCTTTGATGCATGTTTAGGATTTAAGAAATTAATAATGCTTATATTCAAGTTTAAGAATGCTTATGATTATGTCTTTGATGCATGTCTAGGATTTATGTAATTATGAATGCTATGTTCAAGTTTAAGAATGCTTATGTTTATGTCTTTGATGCATGTTTAGGATTTAAGAAATTACGAATGCTTATATTCAAGTTTAAGAATGCTTATGATTATGTCTTTGATGCATGTTTAGGATTTAAGAAATTATGAATGCTTATATTCAAGTTTAAGAATGCTTATGATTATGTCTTTGATGCATGTTTAGGATTTAAGAAATTATGAATGCTTATATTCAAGTTTAAGAATGCTTATGATTATGTCTTTGATGCATGTTTAGGATTTAAGAAATTATGAATGCTTATATTCAAGTTTAAGAATGCTTATGATTATGTCTTTGATGCATGTTTAGGATTTATGTAATTATGAATGCTTATGTTCAAGTTTAAGAATGCTTATGATTATGTCTTTGATGCATGTCTAGGATTTAAGAAATTATGAATGCTTATGATTATGTCTTTGATGCATGTTTAGGATTTATGCAATTAAGAATGCTTATGTTTAATTTGTGCCTTGCTTAGAGTTAATTATGATTAGCATGCTTATGTAAATTGTATGCCATGCTTATGTTTTCATTACGTTGGTATGTTGATGAATAGTGTTGCTATGAAATACTTATGCTATTTTTGCTAGTATGCTCCTGTTTTCTAATTGTTTGATGAAGTTTGTGGCTTTTGTGAGTAGGCAAGAATCTTACTAAGCTATATGATTATAGTTTATGTTGTCCATATACTGCAGATAAAGGAAACCTGAACTAAGAGGAAGTAGCAGGAGGAGCCAAGTGTGTGTGATAGTGGCATGGTGGAAAGAGACCCTATTACTATCTGCTTATATTTATATGCTCAGTGAACACCTTAAGACATGTGCTTCAGCTTATAAGACCTATGATTTATTAGTACCATGATTGAATGTTGCTTAGTTATGTTACTGTTCAATTACTTATGAAAGTTTGGTATGTTAGAACTCATGGATGAATCTTGATGTTATGCATGTTATAAAATGAGATAACATGAGATAACATGCTAATTATGAATATGATATGTGATGCATGTATAAAAGAAGGTTTAAGCCATGATAACATGTTTAAGTATGTAGAAGGAGAAATGATCCATATATGTTATGTTATAAGGAAAAAGAAAAATCGAGAGCAGATAAGGGGGCGTTAGAGGTTGGTATCGTGAGCGGGTTCACCTTTCCACTATCACACATCAAGCCTCCTTCTCTTTGTTTCCAAGTAAGTAACTTTATGCATACCTAAGTTTCTTTTATAATGAAGAGTGTCTTCTATCTTGTTAGAATTAATACCTCATCATGTTTTAGTAGAATAGAATCACACTCGTGATTTAGATAGAAATAATACCTCGTCATGTTTTAGTAGAATGGGACCGTACTTGTGACCTAGATAGTAAGGATACCTTACAATGCCTTATAGGATGGAAACAGGTCTCTCACCTAGAATTTCAACTAAGAAGGATACCTTACCATGCCTTATAGGATGGAAACATGTCTCTAACCTAGAAATATCACTAGAAAGGATACCTTACCTTATTTATGATATGGGATGTTAGATGCCTGTATATGAGTAGAAATTATAATAATACCTTAATTAATTATTTATTTATCACTTAGATAACATGAACGGGAGACGTAGTGCTAGAGGGAATGACTCAGCACCCCCACCAGATTTGATGCATGTGGTTACCGAGCTACAGCGTCAGGTCGCAGAACAACAGCTGGTTATCAATGCTCTCACGAATCAACAAGGGAACCCTAGCACCACACCAGGGATGCAGAATGTAACTCCTAACATGACCACTATGGTGCAAGCACCGCTAATCAATGCTGCCACCGGGGTCCGGCCCGAAGCCTATCTGATTCAGTGGCAGAGGCTGAAACCAGAAAATTTCTCTGGTGCCAGCGAACCATGGGATGCCCAAGCCTGGTTCAAAACAGTGGAGAGCATCGTGGAGCTGCTGGATTGGCCCGAGCACGAAAAGATAAAATGTGTCTCGTTCTGTCTTTCCGGAGATGCAAGGATGTGGTGGGAGAGAGTCAAAGCAAAGAGACAAGTAAATCAAAAGAGGTGAACAGACTTTGAATCGGAGTTCTTCGAGGAGTTCTTTCAGAGGAGGATCACAAATAAGCACTACGATGAGTTCCTCGAGTTCCGACAAGGCGATCTATCAGTTAGTGAAGCTATGAAAAGGTTCAACCGACTGGCACGTCTCTGCCCAGAGTTAGTCGGTACTGAAAGGGAGAGGATCAGACTCCTGCTGAAAATGTTGCGACCGGAGATAGCCCCAATGTGGGGGTGGAGTCAATCGACTGCATCTGGCCAAGAGCTATTCAGTAGTGCCCTGGTCACCGAGCACTACCTGAACAACATCAGTCAGCAGAGTAAGGCACGGACCGGAGATCCGAAATCTCAGAATACTAGCTGGAAGAGGGACCGCAGTGGCAAGAAGAAACAGTGGAATGGCCCAAAAGGGGGCCCAGGGAATAGCCAAACTGGGTATCCTGACTGTCCTACATGTGGGAAGAAGCATCCGGGGGAATGTCGTCAGGGCACGAGGAAGTGTTACAACTGTGGATTGGAGGGGCACATAGCTCGAATCGCCTACCCGAGTTGAGCACCTCCTCTGCAGTATGTCCGATGCAGGAGCTCCTCCACAGCTTCACGGATCTGAGCTACGATAGAGGGTCCTCAGATAAGCCAAGGGAGACTGGAAGCCCCACCCATTGGGACAAATGCCAGGGTGTTCTCCCTCACCAGAGAAGATGTGGCGAGTGCCTCGACGGTTGTCACAGGTCAGATATTTATTTTCAGTCAGTATGCTACTGTGTTATTTGACACTGGGGCAACCCATTCGTTCGTCTCTACGCCTTTCACAAGAAAGATAGATAAGCATCCCCAAGTCTTGGACTATAAATTCTTAACAACGTTACCTTTGGGAGAAGTGATGCCATCCACCCATATTCTGCGCGCCGCACTAATTAGACTCGCAGACAGGGAGCTCTATTGTGACCTGATAGTCCTAGATATGTGGGACTATGATGTTATATTGGGCATGGATTTTTTGCACAAGTACGGTGCTTCAATTGAGTGCCGTAAACGGAGGGTGACCTTCCGACCCGAAGCAGAGGTTTCATTTGAGTTTATCGGGGAGTCAAAGAAAGGAACGAGGAAATTTTTATCGGCGATAAAAGCCCAAAAAATGTTAGAAAATGGATGCACCGGATTTCTAGCACATGTGGTGGATACCACATCAGCAAAGAACTAGAAGATAGAAGATGTCAGAGTGGTATGTGACCATCCGGAGGTATTCCCTGATGACCTACCTGGATTACCACCTGATAGAGAAATTGAGTTCGAGATCGAATTGATTCCCGGAACTAATCCGATCTCCAAGGCACCTTACCGTATGGCGCTGACTGAGTTGAAAGAACTCCAGAAACAGCTACAGGAGTTACTTGACTAGGGATTTATCCGCCCCAGTCACTCACCATGGGGAGCTCCAGTGCTGTTCATAAAGAAAAAAGATGGGTCTATGCGAATGTGTATAGACTACTGGGCACTGAACAACGTGACCATCAAGAATAGGTACCCCCTTCCCAGGATCGACGACCTGTTCGACCAACTGAAGGGAGCTACTGTCTTTTCCAAGATCGATCTCAAGTCTGGCTATCATCAAGTAAAAGTAAAGCCAGGCGATATTCCGAAGACGGCCTCCCGGACGAGATACAGACATTATGAGTTCATAGTTATTCCCTTCGGAGTAACCAATGCTCCTACGATGTTCATGGACCTGATGAATCGAGTATTCTCGGCCTTCCTCGACAAATTTGTAATCGTTTTCATCGACGATATTCTTATCTACTCGAGAGACCGAGAAGAGCATGCTGAACATCTGAAGACCGTAATACAGATTCTTCAGAAAGAGCAACTATATGCGAAATTCTCCAAATGTGAGTTCTGGCTCAATCAAGTGTCGTTCTTGGGTCATTTCATCTCTAAAGAAGAAATCATGGTAGACCCAATAAAGATTGAAGCTGTGAGGAACTAGAATAGGCCAAGGAATGCGAGTGAAATCAGAAGTTTTCTCGGGCTATTATCTGAAAATTTGTAGAGGACTTCTCTAGAATTGCAGCTATGCTGACCCTCACCCGAATGGACCAGCAATACAAATGGACTGAGGACTGTGAGAGGAGTTTTACGGAACTGAAGAGGAGACTAACCAGCGCTCCCATTCTGACTCTCCCTGAAGATAATGAAAGCTTCGATATGTATAGTGACGCTTCTAAACTAGGGCTCGTTGCTGTACTTATGCAAAATGGCAAGGTTATCGCTTGCGCCTCTAGACAGCTCAAGGAGCACGAAAGAAATTATCCTACCCATGACTTAGAACTAGCAGCCGCGGTGTTCGCTCTGAAAATATGGAGGCACTACTTATACGGAGCTCGGTGCAGGATTTATACAGACCACCAGAGTCTGAGATATTTCTTCACTCAGAAAGACCTAAATATGAGGCAACGCCGATGGCTCGAGCTAGTCAATGATTATGATTGTGAGATATTCTATCATCCCGGAAAGGCCAACAAAGTGGCAGATGAACTGAGCAGAAAGTCCGATGCCGCTTTGATGTCCTTATCAATGCTATTGCAGCCCCTGAAAAGGGAAATAATGAATTACGGAATAGAGATTATTTCTGGACAACTTTCCACCATGGCTATAGCGCCGACATTGTTCGACGATATATTGGGAAAGCAAGATGGTGATTCAGACATCCAGAAAATCAAACAGGAAGTCCGGGAAGGAAGGGATAATGGATTCCGCATTGCCGACGGCGAATTATTATACTTCCGGGACCGCCTATGTATTCCTAACGATCCGGAATTACGGAAGAAGATACTCGAGGAATCCCATGGAACACCTTATACCATGCATCCTGGATCTACAAAAATGTATCAGGACATACGAGATACATTTTGGTTGTCCGGCATGAAAAGGGATGTGGCTCAGTACGTCAGCACCTATCTGACCTGCCAGAGGGTTAAGGCAGAACACCAGAAACCTGGGGGACTACTGCAGCCGATACAGATTCCAGAGTGGAAATGGGAAGAAATTTCTATGGATTTCATCACGGGATTACCCAGAACAACAAATGGTTATGGATTCAGTTACGTATTGCTGGTATCATAAACCAGGTTGTGAAAATGCGATTTCTGCTTAAATTTAAGGGACTATCCAGTTGAGCATTCTCGATTATATCGAAAGTATAGATTACATGGGTGCTAAGGCTATTATTCTGTCGTGATGGCATTTTACCTCCCATTTACGAGAATGTGTTGAAGGCTCTTAGCACTAAGTTGAGATTCTGCGTTTCATCCTCGGAATAAGCGGTGCGAAAAAAGTGAACCAGTCTTTGGAAGATATGTTGCGACTGTGCTCTAGACTTTAGAGGGGTCGATATTTGTGCTTGGCAGAATTTGCTTACAACAACAGTTACTAGGCTACTATTGGAATGGCACCCTATGAAGCTCTATACGGGAGAAGATGCAGGTCTCCTATCTGTTGGTACGAGGGTTGTGAAAGGAGGGAAATGGGGCTTTAGGCCGATATTATTGATGATACCACCCGAGCTATACAGAATATCCGTCAGAGAATCGAAATTGTTCAGAGCCGACAAAAGAGCTATGCGGATATGCGGCGTAGACCGTTAGAATTCGAAGTCGGGAACCTGGTATTCCTCAAAGTGGCCTCTATGAAGGGAGTGATGAGATTTGGAAGGAAGGGTAAACTGAGTCCACGCTACATGGGACCGTATCCGATATTGCAGAGGGTTGGCAAGGTAGCTTACAAGCTTGAGCTGCCTCAAGAGATGTCAGCTATACACAACGTGTTCCATGTCTCTATGCTCAAGAAATGCATATCCAGTGCGGACCAAGTGATTGAGCCACAGACTATACAAGTTCAAGAGGACCTGAGTATGGAAAGTCGGCCTATCCAGATACTGGACCGAGAGGTCAAGAGGCTAAGGAACAAAGAGTTGCCCTTAGTAAAGGTCCTGTGGCAGAATCAACGATACGACGAAGCTACCTGGGAACGAGAGGTGGACATGAAGCAGAAATACCCAGAATTGTTTTAAGTTTCGAGGACGAAACTTTTACAAGGTATGAGGGATTGTAACGCCCGTAAAATTTCTAGCAATTTTACGAGAGTTTTTGGCTTTACAATAATGGGCTTGATGTGGGCTTTTCTCGAAAAATAAAAGAAAATAGCCAAAAAGAGATGCAAGGCCTAGGAATTGAACCCCAAACCTCTAGAGATAGCCAAGCCCTATAGATGCACCCACTAACTAGAAACCAAATAGGATTTTATCATTAGAAGAAGAGGGGAAAATTGTAGATAAGTGTGATGAGGGTAAATGAAGGGGCAAGGAAAAGAGAAGAGAAACTTATCTTCCTCCCTTTATAAAGAAGAAGGAAGTTTCCACTTGGCCACTTCTTCTTCCCTTCTTCTTCCTCACCGAAAACCATCTCTCCCCCTCTCCATTTTCACCTTTGGCCGAACCCCATCCAAGCAAGGAGAAGCTAGTTCTTGGCTTCCATAAGTTCAACTACCCACTAAAAGCAAGCGAAGGATGTAAGATTCTCTCACCTGCAGTATATTAGTTTTGTAGAATAGGTTACATGAAAGAAATATGAAGTTTGTAGCCCTATATGTTTCGGCCAACTAAGTTTATGGGCTAGGATTCATTAAAATGCTACTAGGGAAATTTTTTATAGGTTGTATGCTTCAAGTAGGAATCTTTAGGTGTCAAAAGTCTAAAGATTATAGCCCTACAAGTTTCGGCCAACCCAAGCTTTTGGGGTTAGGGTTGCATGAACTTGATTCTAAGGTTATGTTCATAGATGGTATGCTTCAAGTAGGATTTTTAGGTGTCAACAATCCAAGATAATGGCCCTATATGTTTCGGCCACCAATGGTTTTAGGGTTAGGGTTAGATGAAAATACCCCTTATGAAGTTATGTTATGATATATGCCTACATGAATGAATTTAGGTGACAAAAATCCAAGCTTTGTGCCCCTATAAGTTTCGGCCACCAATGGTTTTAGGGTTAGGGTTTCATGAAATACCCCTTATGAAGTTATGTTATGATATATGCCTACATGAATAAATTTAGGTGACAAAAATCAAAGCCTTGTGCCCCTATATGTTTCGGCCCCCAATGGTTTTAGGGTTAGGGTTTCATGAAATACCCCTTATGAAGTTATGTTATGATATATGCCTACATGAATAAATTTAGGTGACAAAATCCAAGCTTTGTGCCCCTATATGTTTCGGCCAAGCTTGGGTTTAGGGTTAGGGTTTCATGAAAACACCCCCTTATGAAGTTATGTTAGGTGGATGACTTTAATATGCCTATGTGATGAACATGTTTTATGATTTAATATACCAAGAAATATGTTTATGAAATATGCCTATGTGATAAACATGTTTATGATGTAATATGCCATGAAATATGCCTATGTGATGAACATGTTTTATGATTTAATATGCCAAGAAATATGTTTATGAAATATGCCTATGTGATGAACATGTTTATGATGTAATATGCCATGAATATGTCTATGAATTATGCTTATGTGATAAACATGTTTATGCTTTAGGACACCTTTAGGGTACTCTTATGTTATGAATGCATGTATGCTATGAAATGTCTAAGATGGAGATGCTTCCCTTTCATGTAGGGATTAAGAGCTCTCCTTATGATAAGATAAGATGGAGATACTTCCCTTTCAAGTAGGGATTAAGAGCTCTCCTTATGATAAGATAAGATGGAGATGCTTCCCTTTCAAGTAGGGATTAAGAGCTCTCCTTATGATAAGACAAGAAAGAAAGGAATTAAGTATTTTACTTTGTAAGACGTTAAGTACCCGACCCGTCAGGTGGTCGTTAATCAAATCCATAGGGACATAAGAAGACGTAAGAGGTCTTGCCCTGGTAAGACGTAAGAGGTCTTGCTCTAGTAGGTCTGGTGGCTCGCTACCCCAGCCTATTAGGGAACGCGCATTATGTGGTACTTAACCTGGGGCCCCCCATGCAAGTTATGATTATGTTGAAGTATCTATATGTATATGTTTTGAAAATAAAAGACCTTTAAGGAATTATGAATGCTTATATTCAAGTTTAAGAATGCTTATGATTATGTCTTTGATGCATGTTTAGGATTTATGTAATTCTGAATGCTATGTTAAAGTTTAAGAATGCTTATGATTATGTCTTTGATGCATGTTTAGGATTTAAGAAATTACGAATGCTTATATTCAAGTTTAAGAATGCTTATGATTATGTCTTTGATGCATGTCTAGGATTTATGTAATTATGAATGCTATGTTCATGTTTAAGAATGCTTATGATTATGTCTTTGATGCATGTTTAGGATTTAAGAAATTACGAATGCTTATATTCAAGTTTAAGAATGCTTATGATTATGTCTTTGATGCTTGTTTTGGATTTAAGAAATTATGAATGCTTATATTCAAGTTTAAGAATGCTTATGATTATGTCTTAGATGCATGTTTAGGATTTAAGAAATTATGAATGCTTATATTCAAGTTTAAGAATGCTTATGATTATGTCTTTGATGCATGTTTAGGATTTAAGAAATTATGAATGCTTATATTCAAGTTTAAGAATGCTTATGATTATGTCTTTGATGCATGTTTAGGATTTATGTAATTATGAATGCATATGTTCAAGTTTAAGAATGCTTATGATTATGTCTTTGATGCATGTTTAGGATTTAAGAAATTATGAATGCTTATGTTCAAGTTTAAGAATGCTTATGATTATGTCTTTGATATATGTTTAGGATTTATGCAATTAAGAATGCTTATGTTTAATTTATGCCTTGCTTAGAGTTAATTATGTTTAGCATTCTTATGTAAATTGTATGCCATGCTTATGTTTTCATTACGTTGGTATGTTGATGAATAGTGTTGCTATGAAATACTTATGCTATTTTTGCTAGTATGCTCCTGTTTTCTAATTGTTTGATGAAGTTTGTGGCTTTTGTGATTAGGCAAGAATCTTACTAAGCTATATGCTTATAGTTTATGTTGTCCATATACTGCAGATAAAGGAAACCTGAACTAAGAGGAAGTAGCAGGAGGGGCCAAGTGTGTGTGATAGTGGCATGGTGGAAAGAGACCCTATTACTATCTGCTTATATTTATATGCTCAGTGAACACCTTAAGACATGTGCTTCCGCTTATAAGACCTATGATTTATTAGTACCATGATTGAATGTTGCTTATTTATGTTACTGTTCAATTACTTATGAAAGTTTGGTATGTTAGAACTCATGGATGAATCTTGATGTTATGCATGTTATAAAATGAGATAACATGAGATAACATGCTAATTATGAATATGATATGTGATGCATGTATAAATGAAGGTTTAAGCCATGATAACTTGTTTAAGTATGTAGAAGGAGAAATGATCCATATATGTTATGTTATAAGGAAAAAGAAAAAAAAAGTAGCGCCGCCCTGAGAGCAGATAAGGGCGGGCGTTACACTAACTCGAAACCCGAGAAAGGTATAGCACTATTTGCAGGTTCAAAGAAGAAAACCGCTAGCAAGCCACCCCCGAAGGAAGAAGAGGATGAGTCGGATTCAGAGGTCAACTTAGAAATGGAGGCTGAACTAGTCAACCTAGTTCGGAGGATAGTCAAGGGCCGAAAATGAACCGTCACTCGACCCAACGAAGGTAAGCCTAAAAGTTCAAATAATAGATGTTATGAATGCAACATGTTTGGACATATCAAGTCCGAATGCCCAAAGCTCAAGAGCAAGGCACCAAAACACAAAAAGGCACTCAACGGTACTTGGGAAGAAGCTTCCGAGGAAGAAGATGATGATCGAGTCCTCATGGCTAAACCGGTGGAATTGGAGACGGGGTCGGAACCGGAACTTGAATCGGAAACCGAAGACGAGTCGGACTACGAAGCACTATTCATGACAAGCCACAGATACGCATCCGGTTCAAAAGATACACTCAAGGTAAGTCGGTCTCTCATTACTACACTTTATAGTTCAATTAAGATTTTAAATAGAAAGTTAGCTAAGTCCGAGTCCAAGGTCAAGACCCTGGTTGAGGAAGTTAAACTCCTCAAACACGAGGTCTCCCTAACCTCTTTGACTAGTCGAGTTCAAGAGAAGGACTCAACTCGGGTTGAAAAACTCGAAGTTGAGAACTCACTCTTTAAGAGTCAAGTCGAATATCTTAGGAATATGTTGGAAAGGTTTACTTTGGGATCCAAAAGACTTGACCTCCTACTTGGATCGCAAAGGGCCGTGTACAACAAGGTCGGGCTAGGGTTTAGCTCAAACACGTCCAATAAGTCGTATATGTCGATTGTAAGTCGACATACAAAACGTGTCCAAGCATGTGTCCCTAAGACCACCTTGATTTCAAACTTAGGATCAAACCAGTATTGGGTTCCCAAAGACCAAATCAACTATATGGAGAGACCGAATCGATTCAATGGTCCAGGGGGAGCTAGTACGAAACTTGTTTATGTTTTAACTTAGAAATTGCATGCTTAGGTTTTTATTTATTTGGATTTTTCTTTTTAGAATGGTTAGATAGGACTATAACTCGTCAACACTTGATAACATAGTACCAGGACACGGCGAGATGATAGTACGCTAGGAAAACGGAGTCTCGTGTATTTGAGCTAGATAAGGCCTATCTAGTTCGGTTCACTTGACCGAGTGGAACTAGCTGAAGCTACCTCGCCGTATCCTAGACTAGTTAGACCAGGAAGTGGTCTTAGGTGAGTCAAGTTACTATTTTCTTGAAAATGGCTTTGTCTAAGGAAGTGGTCGTTGTTCCGATCAAAGAAGGCCTCTGTGCCTCGCCGCGACCTGGAAGCTATGATCTTGAAAAAGTGACTTGATAAGCCTAAGGTCAAATCCGAATCTAACGCAAGGTTGACAAATGTTTAAGTCATTAAATTTAAATCAAGTAAAATTGGAAGTCATCTCACAAGAACATATAGGGTTAACGTATTTGATCATGTAGACATGGGTGAGATGATTTAGGTTAATAATTTTCAACTAATCTTTAATAAATCCAATATCCGATCTAACTACCTTACATGTAGGATCAATGGATGTTGGATAGTGGTTGCTCCTGACGCATGACCGGGGATCAACTCAAGTTTTCAAAGCTTTGATTCAAACGACAAGGATCGGTAGCCTTCGGAAATAACAGCAAGCTCAAAATCATCGGATCAGGTGATATTGAGCTTAACTCAAATTTTGTTATTCAAAACATTTTATTAGTAGAAAATTTTCAATATAATCTACTTAGTGTAAGCCAATTGTGTGATAATAACTATAAGGTCATATTTCTAGAAAATGAATGCGTAATTAATACAAACGAAACCTCTAAAACAATTCTTAAGGGAACTAGAAATAACAACATTTACACTATTGACTTAACTAACTCCTCAACTATGTGTCTTATGACACGGCAAGAGGAATCATGGTTGTGGTACCGACGACTCGGTCACTCACACCCAAGACTCATCCACAAGATGAGTCAGAGTGACTTAGTCAGAGGTTTGCCTAACCTCAATAACTTGGATAATAAAATATGTAATGCTTGTCAACAAGGTAAACAATCTAGGATACAACATCAACTAACTAATCAAGAACGAACCAAAAGTGTGCTTGAGCTCCTACACATGGATCTATTTGATTCACACGGAGCTAAGTCACTTAATGGAAGTAAATTCTGCTTAGTCATTATTGATGACTACTCTAGATTTACTTGGGTTAGGTTCATCAAACACAAAAGTGATACCCTAGATAAATTAATCAACCTATTTAAGTTAATAGAAAATCAACAAAACATTAAAATCAAAAGACTTAGGACTGATCATGGTGGTGAATTCGAAAACCATAGGTTTACAGAATTCTGTAACCTAAATGGATACCACCATGAGTTAGTCTAGTAGAACGCAAAAATAGAACCCTACAAGAAGCCGCTAGGACAATGTTAAATGAGTATAACCTACCCGATAGGTTTTGGGCGGAAGCCGTGAGTACGACATGCTATGTCCAAAATAGGATCCTTATGGTAAAAAGGCACCTTACGACCTCATACGAGATTTATCACGATAAAATACCTAACATCAAGTACTTTAGGGTATTTGGATGTAAGGTACATATCCTAAACACTAAGGATTACCTAGGGAAATTTACATCCAAAACCACGACCGAAATCTTTCTAGGATACTCGACTACAAGCAGAGCTTATAGAGTATATAACCATGACACCCTTAGAGTCGAGGAGACTATCAATGTAGTATTTTATGAAGGACACGAACCTACAAAACCCCCGGCAACCCCAATTAGCGAGCCGACTCATAATAGACCTAACTCTGATCCGGAGATCAGGTCTAGTGTTAATCCTAACCTAAGTCAACCAAGTCACTCTATCGACCAAGTGATAGATGACTCCAACCAAACTAGAACTCAAACAAGTCATCCTATGGATCAAGTTGTAGACTCAAACCCAAATCCAACTAGGACTCAAACAAATCATCCTATCGACAAAGTGATAGGTGATCCAAGTCTAGGAGTTCGAACTAGAGCCTCATACAGAAACCTTAGTCAAATATCTTTGATTTCTAAAATTGAACCCAAAACTATTGACCATGCTCTTCTTGATCCCGATTGGATTATTGCAATGCAAGAAGAGTTGGCTCAATTCACTAGGAACGAAGTATGGGAATTAGTACCACCACCTAAAGATAAAACAATCATTGGAACAAGGTGGGTGTTTAGAAATAAACTTGATGATAAAGGTGAAGTGGTTAGAAATAAAGCTAGACTAGTCGCTAAAGGGTTTAGTCAAGTCGAAGGTTTAGATTACGACGAGACCTATGTCCCAGTAGCTAGATTAGAGTCCATTCGAATGCTATTAGCATATGCAGCACATCGAGGATTTAAGTTGTTTCAAATGGATGTGAAATCTGCATTCTTAAATGGATACATTAAAGAAGAAGTTTATGTTAGTCAACCCCCCGGTTTCGAAAGTTTAGAAAAACCCGATCATGTCCTTAGGTTAAAGAAAGCTCTTTATGGACTTAAACAAGCTCCTCGAGCTTGGTACGAGAGACTTTCGATTTATCTTAAGTCCAAAGGCTTTAACCAAGGTGTAGTTGACCCAACCCTTTTCGTAAAAACCTTAGGTAAAGACATATTCATAGCCCAAATCTACGTAGATGATATTATTTTCGGAACCACCAACTCAATCCTACTAAATGAGTTCATTTCACTTATGGAATGTGAATTTGAAATGAATTTAGTAGGCGAGTTAAGTTTCTTCTTAGGTCTACAAATTAAACAAACTAAAGATGGGATATACCTACATCAACGTAAATATACTAGGGAATTAATCAAACGCTTTGGAATGCAAGACGCTAAAATTATTAATACCCCAATGACAACTAATGTGAATATAGAAGAAGATTTAATCGGAAACTCAATTGATTTAAAATACTATAGGAGCATAATAGGGAGTCTCCTTTACTTAAGCTATGACACGATATCCTATTTGCAGTAAGTATGTGCGCAAGGTTCCAAACCTGTGCCAAGGAGTCTCACCTAACTCTAGTCAAGCATATCCTTAGATATCTAAAGGGTACACTTAATGTCGGTATTTGGTACCCTAGATCTACCGAGTTCGAACTAACCGGCTACTCCGATTCGGACTATGCCGGTAGTAAGCTCGATAGAAAGAGTACGAGTGGTTGTTGTCAACTTCTCGGCTCGAGTCTAGTGAGTTGGTGCAGTAGGAAGCAACACTGTGTTGCCTTATCTACCACTGAAGCCGAATACATTGCGATGGGTGAGTGTGTCACTCAGCTTCTTTGGATGAAGCACACTCTCCGCGACTTTAAGTTAGACTTTATGAACACGAAACTCCACGTAGATAACATTAGTTCAATTAATCTTACTATGAATCTGATATGTCACTCTAGGACCAAACATATAGAGGTCAAACACCATTTCATTCGAGAACATGTGGCCAACGGAGCCATACAACTCGAATATGTCGAATCGAAGTCTAACTTAGCAGACCTATTTACTAAACCCCTACCCGAAGCCGAATTTAGTCTATTAAGACAAAAATTGAGCATGTGCGTAGTAGAATAGGAACTTGCAAATTATATTTTCCTACTACTATTTCTTAATTTTCATTTTTATGGAACTAGCATAGGACATACCTTAGATATCATGCACCTATAGATTTAAAGAGCCAGTACATCTCACAACACATAGGACTAATGTGTTTGTGTACTTAGCCACGTTGATGGGCGTGAGATGTTAGGACCTTACTCCTGGTTCCAGATGTAGAGCTAGTGCATCGCTATGAACCACGGAGTATAATCATACATACTAACCGACTCTGACCAGGACTGGTTGATCTTTCATTTCAATCAAGCCAAATATGAGTCGAATATTTTATAGATGAACTTATTTTTAGTATATTATTTTCAAAATAATGTGGAACATTTTCAAATTAATACTTATTTTTTATTCCACACATACCCTCACTCTTTTCGATATATGGCAAAAGGAGGAGAAAAAGGCCAAAGTTAAGGGATAATTTTTTTTTATGGCCAAGGCTTAGTTAACTTGTTCGTGTTAACAAAACGGAAAGGTTTACTTAACTTTAAGTTAACTTGTTAACAAAACGGAAGTAAAGGCCAAGGTTAAGAAATCAATTTTTTGATTTCTTAACTTAAAACTTATTTTAAACACTATGGCCAATATTAAGTAATTGCGGTTACTTAATTCTTTTGTTTAGTAGCAAACATCAAGGGGGTGAGTTAAAACTCTTTCTCAAGTACTCACCCTCGGTCAAGGGGGAGGATTCCTCAAGGCGGAGCACTTGAAAAAAAAAGTTTTTATATACTCCTGCTCATTCATGCTTTTTTATACTCCTGCTCATTCATGCATACCTCTTGCTCATTTTGCTTAATGCACTTAATTTATTTTTCTTAACTTTGTATGTGGGTTTTCCATAAATCAAAAAGGGGGAGATTGTTGGTGCAGTAGGCACCTAAGTCGAACCTAAGTTTTGATTATAGCAAACGATACAAAGTTAAGCTCATGTCGTTATCTCACGAGCTGAATCGAGTGTGCAGAAAATTGCTATAGCTGGAGCTGAAGGCTAGCGACACCCGGAGGAAGCCGCAGTGGTTGGGCGACACTCGAGTGACTTCGGAGGGAGCCGAAGGAATCAAGTGGAAGGCCGGAAGCAAAAGTGACATAGTAAGTATCAAGGTAAGTTCGAGTGAGTAAAGTGAAGTGAGGTCGTGTCCTTTGTACGGGGACGTCCTTAGGCGATGATCCGAACCAAGACTTCACATGGAAGGTCTATGTTGAGATCAGACGGCAAGTGGCCGTCGAATTCACTTATATTTTAAGCTAACTCTTTATTGTAGTCAAAAATCCTGGCCATCAGTTCAACCGGCCAGTTCAACCGGGCTAGTTCAACCGGCCAGTTCAACCGGGCCAGTTCAACCGATGGTCAAAAATCAACCTCGAGGAGTCAAGCTTTATCACCATTTTCCAAGGAGTTTTGTGCCCAATTCCTATTGGTTGAAGACCCATTCGATGAGGGGCTTAAAGGCTATAAAAGGAGGGCTTCTCCTAGGGTTTTTCATCATCTCTAAGTGCTCACAAACCTCCATAACTCTGCGATTTTCCAACGACTCTACGACGAAGTGCTGTCAACAACCCTAGTTTACTTTATACACTTTTAGTTGTTGATATTCTTATTTTTTTGTCTCTTTAAATATTGCAATTCCTTTTATTAATCGAGGTTTTCTATCGTTGCACTTTACATTAATAGAAGAGAGGGTTTGTCTCTCTATCTTTTCTTTCGAAGTTTTTTTTGTAATCGTCAAACTCCTACCTCCAACGAGGAGGAGTGTTTTTAGTGAATTGCCCTCCGTGCGTGATCAAGGATCAATAGGGTCTTGGAGTAGTAGCCGAAGGCTACGAACCAAGTAAAAAAACATTTGTATCATTTATTTATTGTTTATCTTTCCGCTGCAATTAACTGTCTACTTGATTTTTAACGAACGAATTAAAAAAAGGATTTATCGCTATTCACCCCCCCCCCTCTCTCTAGCAATCCGCTTCGATCCAACAAGCTAGGGTTTGGGTGGCAAGAGAGGGAATCCTAGTTGAGATAGGATTAGGGTTAGGGTTTGGAGGCTAGGGCCGCACCAAAGAAGGAAGGTGTTCTCTTCTTCTTCCTTCTCCATTAGCCGGCGTCCATCTCTTTTCCAGCCCCTTCCCAGCCCTTGGCTGGCGCCCAAAAGCTCTCTTCTCCTTCTCCTTAGGTGGTGGAAACAAGATATAGGGCTTCCCTTGGTGTCTTGGTTGTTTTCCATCATCTTCTAATCCTTCTAGTTGGCCGACAGCAAGGGTTTGGTGTGCTCCTTGTTGGTTGGTTTTAGGGAGGAGAAAAACCTTGTTTCTATTCTTCCTCTTGCTTTTAAAAAGCAAGGAAGGAAGATTTACAATCTTGGAGGTTCAACTTTTGGTAGATCGTCGCCCACACGACGTCCAAAAGGAGGAAGGACATACATTAGAAGATCAAGAGGTATATCTATTCTCTTTTCTCTTTTGTTTGTGCTTGTTTTTGTTTTTCAATTATAAGCATATTATAAATCTGTAAATGGCTAAATAATACTTGGATCCCGAGCATAAACACAAAAACTGGCAATTCGGACATCATCTATTCCGCCACTACTCGTAGAATAGAGGATGGTCGCTTGAACAACTAGTTTGTTCAAGTGACCTCTCTAAACGAATAGCACGACGATGACTTGGTGGTTTGGGCAATCCCTTTTGTCTAGGATTAATTTTTTTTAAATCCAGGGACATCGAAGGGATCGCCATGGACAAGCTACTGAGGTGAAGTGAGAAGCGAAGTTTCCCCTCACGGAATCGATAAACAAAACCCTTCAGATTGCTGCTAGCATCAGTTGACTGATGAAGGCCATCAGTTGATTGCTATTCAAACTGTCCAGCTCGATGAAGGTCAAGATAAGATCCCCTTATCTTGGGGTGAGGTGCCCTTTTGATCCATATCTGGATCTCAACGAGATGGGGCTTGGAGGGCTATAAAAGAAGGGGAGTTTCACCCCTTTATGTCATCATTCATTGCTCCCAAAGTGCTCCAATGACCCAACGCTTCAACGACAATGCTATGACGTCGACACGTTGCTCTCACACCGACGACACACCAAGTTTCAATCTTCTAAAGTTGGTAGTCTTTACTTTGTGTCATACTTTACTTATTTATTATTCATTGTACTCAAAACTTTTATCGTAATAAAGTGAGGAAGGCTTGTTGCCTCATCCTCGAGTTCTTGTCATTTTGTATTCGTTGTCTCCTACCTCCAACGAGGAGGAGATCTTTAGTGAATTGCCCCTTCGTATGTGGTCTAGGATCGTGGGGCCTTGGAGTAGCAAACTTTTGGTTGCAAACCAAGTAAAAACAAAGTGCCTTCTTGTTTTAATTCCTATAATTTCTGTTGCACTACTCGAGTTTTATCGAAACAAAAAGAAAGTCTTTTGATCGCTATTCACCCCCCCCCCCTAGCGAGTCTCTCGATCCAACAATTGGTATCAAAGCGGGGGCGCTAAGATTTGGTGCAACCACCAATCTACCAACTTTAATTTCTATTCATATTTTGTTTTAATTTAATCTGTTCGTTAGTTCTTTTCCCACACTACTAATTCCAAGACAAAAGTCTTGGCATCTTTTTCCATGTCTTTTATTTTTGTGAAAGTTTTAGTCAATTGCCCATCTCGAAGGGTTTAGCACCGCCCGACCTCCGTTTTACAACAGAGATGACTTCCATTATTGGAAGAGTCATATGGAGTGCTATTTAAAAACCCATGTTGAGATTTGGATCGTCATCCAGACCGGATTCTCACTACCTACCAACGAAGACGGTGAGTTCCTAGACTGCGATAAGTGGACCAATGCCATGAAGTGTCAAGTGGAGGCCGATGCAAAGGCTACACAAATTCTATAATGCGGTCCATCCAAGGAGGAGTTCAACCGCGTCGATCCATTCATAAACGTAAAAGACATATGGAATAAGCTCATCGAGCTTCACGAAGGAACTGCCGACACGAAGGTATGTAAAACATACCTTCTCTTGAATAAGCTTTTCAATCTAAAAATGCAGGAACACAAGACTGCTACGTAATTGCATGTGAGAAACCAAGACAATATGAACGACCCCCACTCGATCGAACAGAAAGTCAAAAATCGAGATGTAATCAAGTACACCCTTAATGCTTTTTCTAAAATCACCTTGTGGGCATCCATTGTTGATGCCTACAAGGTATCTAGAGATTTATCAAAAATTAGACTAGATGAACACTTTTCTGAATTTGAGCTACATGAACAATATAACTCGGCCCGGTCGAGAAAGGTATTGCATTGGTTGCAGGTTGAAAGAAGAAGGCGAAAAGCAAACCACCTCCCGAAGAAGAAGAAAAGGAGTATGAATCGGAGGTGCATGATGAGATGGAGACCGAACTAGTGAATCTAGTTCGGAAGATGATCAAGAGTAGAAGACGACCCATCAAGCAATCCAAGAAAAAGAGACCCGATCAAAATTTGAACTACAAGTG
The DNA here is from genome assembly GCA_025175895.1 of Wurfbainia villosa. Lineage (NCBI taxonomy): Eukaryota > Viridiplantae > Streptophyta > Magnoliopsida > Zingiberales > Zingiberaceae > Wurfbainia > Wurfbainia villosa. The sequence goes on along the minus strand of CM045986.1, from coordinate 57,899,394 downwards.
TTAGGAATGCAACAAGAGGGGTCAGATCAAATCGGAGTGCCCGAGACTAAAGAAAAAACCATCACAATCCAAGAAGGCGCTTAATGCAACATGGTAGGAGTCATCGAACGAAGAAGACGTGCTCAACAACCTTGCGTTCATGGCCAAGCCGACCGAGCCAAAAGACGAATCTGAACCTGAAATGAGCTACGAGTCTGAGACCGAGTCCCAGTTCGGATCTGACGATGAACTCCATTTCAAGACAAGCCATGGATCCGTATCTGGTTTAAGAGATTCAATTAAGGTAAGTCAGTCGTTAATTGATACTCTTTACAATGCAATTAAGTATTTAACTAAGAATTTAGCTAAGTCCAAGTCCAATGTCGAGACCTTAGTTGAGGAAGTTAAACTCCTTAAACATGAGGTCTCCCTAACCTCTTTGACTAGTCAAGTTCGAGAAAAGAACTCAACTTGAGTTGAAGAACTTGAAGAAGAGAACTCACTCTTGAAAGGACAAGTCAAAGACCTTAGGAAATCATTAGAAAGGATTACTTTCGGGTCCAAGGGTCTTGACATACTACATGGATCACAAAGGGTTGTGTGCAATAAGGCCGGACTCAGATTTAGATCACCCACTACAAACAAGTCTTATATGTCGATTGTAAATCAAAATAGACAAAATGTCCAAGCATGGGTCCCTAAGGCCTTTTTGATTTTACAATTAGGATCTACTAAGTATTGAGTTCCCAAGGACCAAATCCACTACGTGGAATGACCGCATCGGTTCAATGGTCCAGGGGGAGCTAGTACTAAACATGTTTGCTCTATTTCTTGATTTAGTTTTGCATGCTTAATTAATTTTTATTTTAATTTTTAGAACGGCTAGATAAGACATATAGTTAGTCTATCTTGATAACATAGTATCAGGATGAAGCGAGATGATAGTACGTTAGGGAAATGAAGTATTGTGTGTCCGAGCTAGATAAGGCGTATCTAGCTTGGTGCACTCGGCTAAGTTCAACTAGCTGAAGCTACCTCGCCGTATTGTTGTACGGTGAATTGCCACAATACCATTACAAATTAATTACCAAACCATCTCTATACAAATATAGCATAGTGAATGACCCTGATCATTTACCAACGAGTGTAATTGATAGAATAGTAATCTTAGGATTGCTAATTATTTCTTTGGATTTTTCATTTCAAATGGGGGGTTTAGAATTTAAAAGTCAAATCCTACTAAGTGAAAAAAAATGCAAGTAATTAAAACCTCAATCTAACTAAACTACGATGATAACGAAATTAAAGAACATATAAACTAAGCATTCAAAGAAAAAGATTCAAAAAAATAAAGACAGTGCAGAAAATTAAACAACAATTCAAATGCAAAATAATATGAGTGTAAAGGAAAACATGAAATTAATCTAACCTAGTATTAAACACTTCTAACTAATGGAAATAACACTTAAACAAGCAAGTAATCAAACTAACAAACAATTAAGCTAAGCTTTACAATTAACCAGTCAAACTCATTAAATACAAATTGAACTCTAAACTAAGCATCCTAATTAACTACAAACTAAACATCCAAATGAAACTACTAATTAAACTCTAAGACAAATACGAATTAACTACAATGTAAACTACAAGACAAGCTACAATCTAACTACAAATTAAACTACAAGTTAAACTACAAACTAAATAAAAATTAAACTACAAGTCAAACTACAAACTAAACTACAAGTCAATCTACAAACTAACTACAAACTAAACTACTAATAACTTAAGCTATGATTGGACCGACAATAATAACAATTGAGGGATAATATCAAATTCAATTCACTAATCCAAATATAATGTAAACAAATGATCCAATTAAATTCCAAAGATAATAAACTAACGATCCATAACACCCGGAGGAGGGACCTCTCTCTTCGGCGACGACGATGACCCGAACAACTTCCTCCGACGGTGGATGGTAGAGTTGGCCAATCGACACTGCCAATGGATGGAATCCATGCGGAAAATAATCTAGCAAGTACTGAACTGGATGGATGCGAGGCTACTGCTCCGGATGTGGATGGCATAGCTGCCCAATAGGTGCAACCAATGGATGGATATCGAAACGAAGCAGCCCAATCGACGCCGCGAGAAGGAATGGGAACGAGTACAGTGGCGGTAGAACTCTTCACCTGCAATGGTTGGCGGAGCTACCCAATTGGTGCAGCAAATGGATGGATGTTGAAGCAGAGTGACCCAATTGGCACCGCGGGAAAGAATGGGATCTTGTAAAGAAGGTAGAATTGCCGGAATCTCTACCATTGCTTGTTGTCGACTAGCTGTCCGAACCCCAGCATCTCATCTGCAGACGAATGGGGTGAGTTTGTCGTCGGCCAGATGGAAGGAAGGCTGTCGGAAGTGAGTTGGCGAAGCTATCACAGGCACCGACTTGAGAAAGGTAGCCGCTCGCACGAGTGAGGAAGAAGCGTCGCCGCCGCCGACTTCTATGTGATTCCTGCTTTGACACAAGGAAGAAGAAGAAGTTGCCGTGACTTTTGTGCGATTCCAGATTCTACAGGAGAAAGAAGAAGAAGTCGCCGTCGACTTCTATCGCGATCTACACGTTCTCTCAGTCGCGAATCTCGTGTAAAGGAGAAAATATTTGATTTTTAAAGCTTCTTTTTCATGGCCGTCAGATCGAATGCCCTCTGATCTCAGCTGTCCATTAGTGTAGGGTTTAATTAATATTATTAATCTTTGAACTAAGCAATGCATGCAACGGTGGTGATCGATCCAACTCTGGATGGCTAGATCTGATCAATCTGACGGGATGATCACGATCGGTTGAATTTGGATAAAGAGCTAAGATGTCCAGATCTAAATGTATAGACTGGATCTCTCCAGATCTGGATAGATGGCTGAGAATTAAGACGCTTTCATCGAACGGTCCAAATCACTCAAATCTGATCTCTTGATTGAATTGCCTTCTATCTTGATAAAGGGCTCAGATTAAATTATCTTGAAATGCCCATTATGATCCTAGATGAAGCCATATTTTATCTAACTTGAGTCTAGTCCATTGGCTCATCTCGATCTTCTACAAATAAAGACAAAGATTGTATATAAGTCCAAAATTTAGGAGAATTTACAATGAGGTCCAAAATGAATCTAAAATCATAAAACTTGTTAATAATCAACAATAAATAACTCGAGAGAATAAAAACATTGATATTAAGGACCAAAATAATACGATAAAATGACAGTTATCAATTCTCTCACACTTATTCTTGCGCGTCCCAAGCAAGCAAAGAAAATTAAAAGTAAATTGACGGTATATTTCCCTAGCAATTCCCAAGCATAAATAGAAAATCGTGAAAGAAAGTTACCTGGGATTGTCAAATCTCAAAGACTCAAGCAATCATGGAAACAAATCTTACACAAATTAACAAACGTGGTGACTTCAATCCATCCTGAATAGACTAACAATGATTAAGCCTCACAAGATAAGTGGTGTTTTCTCTCGCTCTCATAAGCATATAATAGTGGAGTTCACTGAAGCTACTCATGATTTTTTCACTGCCATATGCTTGCTTTTCTTCTACCTTCACCATTATATACACATAAGAATGCACAATTATTGAAGGCTTATTAGGAATGTAAGGGAAACATGAATACAAGAAAAATGACAATATGTGTGAAACGAAAGAAAGGTAAAATATGAAATAGCTATAGAAATATAAGAAGATATGGAAATACTGAAATGCTACATAGATGAGTACAAGAAAGTAATGCCCCAAAAGTTTTCATCTAAGCTAGCTTTTCACAATTCACTAAACATGTAAACAACCCGTATCACTTCCACAGTACAAATCCATATATGATATACAATAAATCTCTCAATAGTTGCTATAAGGGATGTCTATCACAAAAATATTATCACACACATAAAAAACAGTTAGTAATATATGAGAGATGTCTTAAGGCAATCGCCTTATGTATGAACCATTTATATGATAAATGAAGATTCACTATTTGAGTATACATGTTTTGATGTATTTGATTGGATCTTAAACTCATTTACTGAATGCCCACGATACGATTCACAACATGAGAGAATTTGTGATTGGATCACAACTAGTGAGTATCTCTACATGTGTAATTATGATGTATCGGAATTATCCCTAGTCGATGAATTGATGGATTTGGACACCATCAATTCTGTCAAGACTAGCACGAGGTATACTCATTGGTGTATCTAAGCAGCTGATTCTCACTGGCTGGAGACATAGTGATGTCCGGAGTTAATCGTGGATGCTAGTTTTGATAACTAGTTCATTGGAGAGACCAGCCGTAAGACTTCATATGGTTCTCTACATATATAGATATGTCAATGAAGTTCTTACTGTAGCCTAAGTGCGATGTTCCTTTGACTTGCGGTATTCAAGTCATCTTGATCATAGAGACTTATGCTTTGACATTTTAAGCAAGCATCTCTAAGGAGATGTGGACCCGGGATGATTGGGTATAAGTCGAAGTGATCGAAGGTGTTTGAATAGCCTATAAAGGATTCACCACTCCTTGCGAGGAGATGTATACCCATGGCCTCTCGTCGGATTGTTACTAAAGTCTTTGGCCAAAGCATTACATGTTTAGATTAAGGTACTCTTCGATACATGTTCAGCAACTAGAATCCGTAGGACGAGGAAATGATACTTGGGCTAGGTATGACGTAGTCAGCCTAGTGGGAACTGACACTATAGACCATGTCCTGAACCAAGTGGGTATAAGATGAGTGAAGGGAATGGGGCATGAATCATTCGAGCTGCTGAAGGGTTTCAGAAATAGTTCTGGATCAACCGTTGATCTTTTTGGTTAATTGGGGATCATGATGTACTACTAGGTTCCACTCATGATCGTTCTATAATTACTGGTTAATTATAGATGACCAACATAAACTGAGAACCTATTTGGTCACACGCACAATGAGCGTAATCCAAAGGATTTAAAACGAGCTTGAGAATGAGATTCTCAGACCGAGAGAAACTAGGTTTGGTTGGACCAAACATGAAGCGAGCATGAAATCGTTTCAGTCGCAATGGAAGCGTGGATGGGTCGTGTCTTATGAAGACATAATGGATGAACCAAAATGGTTTAGTTCTAATCCAATGGAGGAGAATTAACCAAAGGGTTTGGTTTATTTTAAACGAATGAACCAAAAGTTGGTTCGGTTCGTTTTAACTTAAAATAAACCATCATGGTTTGGTTTATTTTAACTTATCTTAATGGAGCGGGTTAACGGGCCTAATGGTTATGATCCAATAACCATTAAGAGAATTAGTTCTCTATAAAAAAGGGCTTAAAGGATTGTTAAGCCCTAATCCAAAAAAAGCCCTAAACCTAGTTGCCGCCCACCCCATTGAAGGAGTCGGCGCCAACTCCATTGCCGCCCCCTCTTCTCCTCCAACCGGCATCCAGAAGGAGCTTTCCTTCCCCCTCCCCGGCGTCGAGCTGCTGCCGGTTGTTGCTCCGGTGATATCCTTTAGGTTTGGCATCAAGGTGAGCTTTATCTTCCCTTGGTTGGCCGGTGCCTATCTCCTCCACCAAAGCGGTCCAGTTTTCTGGACAGCTTGTTCTTCTCTCATCGGAGCATCGTTTGGACGACGGTTAGAGCTCCGACAGCGGCTAACTTACCGAGAATTCGATCTCCGGTAATCCTCTGAGGTGGAGGATGAAGGATTCGTCAATCGGTTGACGAATACCTCTCCAGAGAAGAGAGTTTTGAGGACTCATTTTGGATCCGAATTTGGATTTGGATCGTGATCATCTCTCGATCACGTCGTCTTCAACACGAGGCTAGTAACCTGTACGAAGACAAAGCTCGTGGCTTAGCGAAGTCATCCTAAGGATACTCGGCGTGGATACGGATAGAGACGATTCTAGCGAGGATCGTTCCGGTTGATGCCGTTCCCGATACACGTAATACGAAAGGTATAACGTAGTTAAATTTCCTTTTATTGCAAATTTAAATTTACGGTTATGTCTACACATGTTGTACTATGCATGCGTGTGTTGTGTGTGTTGTAATAAATATAGATTTATTATTTTTATTTCTTCTGCTGTGCTCATGTTTACGAAACATGATCAAACACACACACGCCGCGGTGCCGGAAACCCAACAGTGGTATCAGAGCCCAGGTTGTGTTTCGACATAATCGTAAAATGGTTTTGCGATAGTCATAATGTTATTTCTGGAAATTTTCTAATTTTGGAAATTTAGAAGTATTTATGGAAATATTTAAATTTCGGAAAGTCTAGAAGTATTTATGGAAATCTTCCACTTTTGGAAAGTTGGAAGTATTTATGGAAATTGATATTTTCCATAAATAAAATATTTGATTAGATTCTGGAAATTTGTTTCCTAATTTAATCATGATTTGATTTGGGAAATCAAATCATAAAATATTTTATTTCCATAAGTAGTTTTAATGATTTAGAAAATTTGTTTCCTAAATAGATTTTCCTTAATCAAATAATTCCATAAATAAAATATGTGATTAGATTTGGAAATTTGTTTCCTAATTTAATCATGATTTGATTTGGAGAATCAAATCTTAAACATATTTTATTTCCATAAATAGTTATGACATATAAGGAAATTATGTATATGACATAATTGTATGCCATGTAATTGCATTAGATGCATATCATTATGCCATGCGTGTCGTGACATGTAGATGTATGCCATGTATGTCATGCCATGTAGATAATAGTTATTTGCATGCAAAGAGGATGAGACATAAAAACATTTAATCAATATTAAAGCCTACACTTTCCATTAATATGGTTAAGAACCAGAGTTCCGTTTCTTGTTTAGGTTGTTGGACTCTCTCCAAGCCCGACTCGAACCCGAACATGTTCAAACCATGGAAGAGTTTAATACCAATATGGTAAAAGTCAGAGGTCAATCATTAGCTTTGGTTGTTGGACTCTCACTAAGCTGGGCTAATTGGTTGAATGCGGTCTAACCATATTAAAACTATTTCTCGATTAATGGGTTGGCTTTAACCTAGATCATCAGCTTGTTGGACTCTCTCCAAGGTCGATGTAAAGGGAGGTGAAGTTGGGTGCTATGCATATGATGCATACTTGTTAATGTGTTAACAACCCGATGTATGTGTGAACATTCAATTAGTTGATAGCACATTGTGATAGTTGCATATACGTGATATGCAATCGGTATAGTTGATACCTACTGTCGTAGTTATGAATGGCTTGTTGGACTCTCTCCAAGGTTGTTCATAACTATGATGGATATCAGCCCATTCGGAGATGGACCTACGATCTCCCGAAGTGATTTTGGGGTTTTTGAAATTCGAAAAATGAATGGGATTTATAAATGTATATTGATGCATTTTAAAATCATTTTCTCATATATGCTCGTTTTGTATTTCTAGGTCAATAAATTGATCATGACGTCTTTGAATTTGCGCACTATTTTGGATTCGAACAAACTGACTGGGCCTAACTTCCTGGACTGGCTTAGAAACCTGAGAATTGTTCTCAAGGCGGAAAAGCTTGCATATGTCCTTGAAGAGCCTCTTCCTGACCGTCCTAAGGACGATGCAACCAAGATCAAATGTTGGTCTATCAGAAGCATGTGGCAGATTCTGAGCTGGCGAGTTGCATCATGCTAGCGGCGATGGTACCTGAGCTGCAAAAGCAGCATGAGCATATGGATGCTAATACTATGGTCTTCCATCTTCATGAGTTGTTCGATGAGCAAGCGAGATCCGAAAGGTTCGAGGTCTCTAGGCTCCTCTTCACCACGAAGATGCAAGAAGGTTCGCCTCAGAGTGCGCCTAAAGATGAACGGGTACATCGAGTGGCTAGCTACCCTCAGGTTTGTGATGGATCATGAGTTAAGTATTGACTTAATTCTGCATTGTTTGCCCAAGAGTTTCTCGCAATTTGTGATGAACTATCGGATGAACAAATTAGAATCCACTATTCCCGAGCCTCAATATGTCAAGACCGTGGAGCCTTCGTGAAGCATGAGGAGAAGGCGCTTCATAGTTGATTCCTCAAAGAAAGGTTCTAAGAGGAAGGCAAAAGAATGTAAGAAAGGAAGAACAAAAAGGCAAAGAAGGCGAACTAAACAAAAGGGCACTTGCCATCATCGGGCAAGGAAGGCCACCGCTAAGAAACTACAAGATTTATCTTGAGTCCATGAAGAAGAAGAAGGCATCCGATGCCCCATCCTCTTCAGGTATCTTCGTTATTGATTGTCATTCTATTTCCTTAGACACTTGTGTATTGGATACTGGGTGTGGCTCACATATATGTAATGACATACAGGGGCTAAGGAATAGAAGAAGACTTGTCAGAGGGGAGTCAAATTTGCGAGTTGGCAATGGAGCAAAGGTTGATGTGGTCGCCATCGGAACTTATTTGCTGAAGCTCCCTAGTGAACTAGTCTTGGAACTGAACAATTGCTATTATGTTCCTTCTCTAATAAAGAACATTGTTTCTATTTCCTGTTTAAATAGAAATGGTTTCCATTTGATGTTTAGTAACAATTGTTGTTATATAACTTTGAATGGCGTACTTTATGGAACTGGAACTTTGAGTAATGGCATTTATACGTTGGACATATCCAGTGATATTTTCAATATCGAAGCGAGCAACACGCGTGCTCGAAAGGATAATCAAATAGACTCTTATATGTGGCATTGTCGTCTTGGCCATATAAGCAAGAAACGCATGTCCGAATTACACCGATGTGGAATTCTGGAATCATTTGAATTGGATTCATACGATACATGCGAATCATGCTTAAAAGGCAAGATGACCAAGTTACCTTTTACTGGAAAAGGTGAACGAGTGGGAGAGTTATTAGGTCTAATACATACTGATGTATGTGGACCTATGTCAACTCAAGCTTTAGGAGGCTATAGCTACTTCATTACCTTCACCGATGATCACTCACAGTTTGGGTATGTGTTCTTGATGAAACACAAGTCTGAAGCCTTTGAAAGGTTCAAAGAATTCAGAAATGAAGTAGAGAAACAACATGACAAGAGTATTAAAATTCTTCGATCGGATATAGGTTGTGAATACTTGAGTCAGGAGTTTCTTGATTACCTAAGAGACAATGGTATATTGTCTCAATGGACTCCGCCCTATACACCACAGCATAATGATGTATCTGAGAGGCGTAACCGGACCTTGTTGGACATGGTCAAGTCAATGATGAATCATGCGACTCTTCCCAAGTCCTTTTGGGGTTATGCACTTCAGACAGCTGTTTACTTGTTAAACAGAATGCCTACCAAGGTAGTCTCAACTACTCTATATGAGATATGGAATAGTAAGAAACCTCATGTATCTTACTTGAAGATATTGGGTTGTCCTGCTTATGTGAAGCGGACTGTATCAGACAAATTGGATGCTAAGTCTGATAAATATCTATTTATTTGATACCCTAAGGAAACAAGGGGTTACCAATTCTATCATCTTGTGGAACAAAAGGTGTTTGTTTGAAGGCATGTTGTGTTTCTAGAGAAAGAGTTTCTCTTGCAAGAAAACAGTGGGAGTGTCGTCGAGCTTGAGGAGGGTCGAGAGACTCAAATAGACATTGATGAGATACCTGGTGAAGCACAACATCCGACAACTCATAGTGATGAGCAATCGGCTGGACCTATTGTAACACCACATCTTCGTAGATCTTGTAGAACACGCAATATTCCTGAGAGATATGGATTTCTCGTAAGTGAATCGAACGACGTATTACTCATTGATGATGAGGAGCCTACCAGTTATAAAGAAGTGCTGACAAGTTCAGAAAGGGATAAGTGGCTTGGTGCCATGAAGTCGGAAATGGATTCCATGTATGAAAACCAAGTTTGGAACTTGGTTGACCCACTTGAAGGCATAAAGCCTATAGGGTGCAAGTGGGTTTTCAAGAAGAAAACCGACATGGATGGTAATGTGATTACCTATAAGGCTAGATTGGTGGCGAAAGGATATCGTCAAAAAATAGGCGTTGATTATGACGAAACCTATTCGCCTGTAGCTATGCTTAAATCCATTCGGATGCTCCTGGCCATAGCGGCTCATTATGATTATGAGATATGGCAGATGGATGTGAAAACAGCTTTCCTTAATGGAAACCTGCTCGAGGACGTGTATATGATACAACCTGAGGGTTTCACATCGGTTGATAAAACCAAGGTATGCAAATTGCGAAGGTCCATTTATGGATTGAAGCAAGCATCCAGGAGCTGGAATATCCGTTTTGATGAGACAATCAAAAGGTTTGATTTCTCACAAAATCCAGACGAACCTTGTATGTACAAGAAGGCTAGTGGGAGTACAGTCATGTTCCTAGTATTGTATGTCGATGACATATTACTTATAGGAAACGATGTCTCAATCTTACAGTCAGTGAAGGTTTGGTTATCCAAGACATTCTCCATGAAAGACCTGTGAGAAGCAACCTACATCCTCGGGATTAAGATCTATAGAGATAGATCGAAACGGTTGCTTGGTCTTTCGCAGTCTACATATATAGACCGAGTGCTAAAGAGGTTTAGCATGTTGGAATCCAAGAAAGGTTACCTACCCATCAGGCATGGGGTACACCTTTCGAAGTCTATGTGTCCGCGTATAGAAGACGAGAGGATTTGCATGAGTAAGATTCCCTATGCATCCGCAATAGGATCTATCATGTATGCTATGTTATGTACGAGGCCCGATGTATCGTATGCTCTATGTGTCACGAGTAGATACCAGTCTGATCCAGGAATGGATCATTGGGTGGCTATTAAGATGATCCTTAAGTACTTGAGAAGAACTAAGGATGTGTTCCTAATATATGGAGAAGGGGACATGGTTATACGCGGATATACGGATGCCAGCTTTCAGACAGACAAGGATGATTCCAGGTCTCAGTCTGGATACGTGTTCACCTTGAATGGGGGCACAGTGAGTTGGAAAAGTTCCAAACAAGACATCAGACGATTCTACCATCGAGGTAATACATTGCAGCCTTCAAGAAGGAAGCGGTTTGGATCAAGAAGTTCGTTTATGAACTTGGTGTGATTCCGGCCATTGTTGAAGCAATACCGGTCTACTGCGACAACAATAGAGCAATTGCACAGGCGAAAGAGCCAAGGTCTCATCAACGATCCAAACATGTGCTTCGCCTCTATCATCTTATCAGAGAGATCATCAGTAGGGACGAAATACAAATCGAGAAAATTCCCACTGAAAGGAACTTAGCGGATCCTTTGACTAAAGCATTACCTCAAAATAAGTTTGAGGGTCAGGTTAGAGCTTATGGTATTGGATACCGTAGTGATTGGCATTAGGCCAAGTGCGAGTCAGTTAGTAATATATGAGAGATGTTCTAAGGCAATCGCCTTATGTATGAACCATTTATATGATAAATAAAGATTCACTATTTGAGTATACATGTTTTAATGTATTTGATTGGATCTTAAACTCATTTATTGAATGTCCACGATACGATTCACAGCATGAGAGAATTTTTGATTGGATCACAACTAGTGAGTATCTCTACATGTGTAATTGTGATGTATCGGAATTATCCCTAGTCGATGAATTGATGGATTTGGACACCATCAATTCTGTCGAGACTAGCACGAGGTATACTCCTTGGTGTATCCAAGCAGCTGATTCTCACTGGCTGGAGACATAGTGATGTTCGGAGTTAATCGTGGATGCTAGTTTTGGTAACTAGTTCATTAGAGTGACAAGCCGTAAGACTTCATATGGTTCTCTACATATATAGATATGTCAATGAAGTTCTTACTGTAGCTTAAGTTCGATGTTCCTTTGACTTGCGGTATTCAAGTCATCTTGATCATAGAGACTTATGCTTTGACATCTTAAGCAAGCATCTCTAAGGAGATGTGGACCCGGGATGATTGGGTATAAGTCGAAGTGATCGAAGGGGTTTGAATAGCCTATAAAGGATTCACCACTCCTTGCGAGGAGATGTATACCCATGGCCTCTCGTCGGATTGTTACTAAAGTCTTTGGCCAAAGCATTACATGTTTAGAGTAAGGTACTCTTCGATACATGTTCAGTAACTAGAATCCGTAGGATGAGAAAATGATACTTGGGCTAGGTGTGACGTAGTCTGCCTAGTAGGGACTGACACTATAGACCATGTCCTGAACCAAGTGGGTATAAGATGAGTGAAGGGAATGGGGCATGAATCATTCGAGCTGCTGAAGAGTATCAGAAATAGTTTTGGATCAACCGTTGATCTTTTCGGTTATTTGGGGATCATGATGTACTACTAGGTGTCACTCATGATCGTTCTATAATTAATGGTTAATTATAGATGGACAACATAAACCGAGAACCTATTTGGTCACATGCACAACGAGCGTAATCCGAAGGATTTAAAACGAGCTTGAGAATGAGATTCTCAGACCGAGAGAAACTAGGTTTGGTTGGACCAAACATGAAGCGAGCATAAAATCGTTTCAGTCGCAATGGAAGCGTGGATGGGCCATGTCTTATGAAGACATAATGGATGAACCAAAATGGTTTGGTTCTAATCCAATATAGAAGAATAAACCAAAGGGTTTGGTTTATTTTAAACGAATGAACCAACAGTTGGTTCGGTTCGTTTTAACTTAAAATAAACCATCATGGTTTGGTTTATTTTAACTTATCTTAATGGAGCGGGTTAACGGGCCTAATGGTTATGATCCAATAACCATTAAGAGAATTAGTTCTCTATAAAAGAGGGCTTAAAGGATTGTTAAGCCCTAATCCAAAAAAAGCCCTAAACCTAGTTGCCGCCCACCCCATTGAAGGAGTCAGCGCCAACTCCATTTCTGCCCCCTCTTCTCCTCCAACCGGCATCCAGAAGAAGCTTTCCTTCCCCCTCGCCAGCGTCGAGCTGCTGCCGGTTGTTGCTCCAGTGATCTCCTTTAGGTTTGGCATCAAGGTGAGCTTTATCTTCCCTTGGTTGGCCGGCGCCTATCTCCTCCACCAAAGCTGTCCAGTTTTATGGACAGCTTGTTCTTCTCTCGTCGGAGCGTCATTTGGACGACGGTTAGAGCTCCGACAGCAGCTAACTTACCAGGGATTCGATCTCCGGTAATCCTCTGAGGTGGAGGACGAAGGATTCGTCAATCGGTTGACGAATACCTCTCAAGAGAAGCGAGTTTTGAGGACTCGTTTTGGATCCGAATTTGGATTCGGATCGTGATCATCTCTCGATCACGTCGTCTTCAACACGAGGCTAGTAACCCATACGAAGATGAAGCTCGTGGCTTAGCGAAGTCATCCTAAGGACACTCGGCGTGGATACGGATAGAGACGATTCTAGCGAGGATCGTTCCGCTGATGCCGCTCGCTACACGCCATAACGAAGATATAACGTAGTTAAATTCCTTTTATTACAAATTTAAATTTACGGTTATGTCTACACTTGTTGTAATATGCATGTGTGTGTTGTGTGTGTTGTAATAAATAGGAGTATTTATTATTTTTATTGCTTCCGCTGTGTTCATGTTTACGAAACATGATCGAACACACACCTGCCTTGTGATCTTGCGAAACCCATGATGGTATCGAGCCAGTTGTGTTTCAACATAATCGTAAAATAGTTTTGCGATAGTCATAATGTTATTTATGGAAATTTTTCAATTTTGGAAAGTCTAGAAGTATTTATGGAAATCTTCCACTTTTGGAAAGTTGGAAGTATTTATGGAAATTGATATTTTCCATAAATAAAATATTTGATTAGATTCTGGAAATTTGTTTCCTACTTTAATCATGATTTGATTTGGGAAATCAAATCTTAAAATATTTTATTTCCATAAGTAGTTTTAATGATTTAGGAAATTGGTTTCCTAAATAGATTTTCCTTAATCAAATAATTCCATAAATAAAATATGTGATTAGATTTGGAAAATTTGTTTCCTAATTTAATCATGATTTGATTTGGAGAATCAAATCTTAAACATATTTTATTTCCATAAATAGTTATGATATATAAGGAAATTATGTACATGACATAATTGTATGCCATGTAATTGCATTAGATGCATATCATTATGCCATGCGTGTCGTGACACGTAGATGTATGCCATGTATGCCATGCCATGTAGATAATAGTTATTTGCATGCAAAGAGGATGAGACATAAAAACCTTTAAACAATATTAAAGCCTACACTTTCCATTAATATGGTTAGAACCAGAGTTCCGTTTCTTCTTTGGGTTGTTGGACTCTCTCCAAGCCCGGCTCGAACCTGAACATGTTCAAACCATGGAATAGTTTAATACTAATATGGTAAGAGTCAGAGGTCAATCGTTAGCTTTGGTTGTTGGACTCTCTCCAAGTTGGGCTAATTGGTTGAATGCGCTCTAACCATATTAAAACTATTTCTCGATTAATGGGTTGACTTTAACCTGGAGCATCGGCTTGTTGGACTCTCTCCAAGGTCGATGTAAAGGGAGGTGAAGTTGGGTGCTATGCATATGATGCATACTTGTTAATGTGTTAACAACCCTGATGTATGTGTGAACATTCAATTAGTTGATAGCACATTATGATAGTTGCATATACGTGATATGTAATCGGTATAGTTGATACCTACCGTCGTAGTTATGAATGGCTTGTTCGACTCTCTCCAAGGTTGTTCATAACTATGATGGATATTAGCCCATTCGGAGATGGACCTACGATCTCCCGAAGTGATTTTGGGGTTTTTGAAATTCGAAAAATGAATGGAATTTATAAATGTATATTGATGCATTTTAAAATCATTTTCTCATATATGCTCGTTTTGTATTTCTAGGTCAATAAATTGATCATGACGTCTTTGAATTTGCGCACTATTTTGGATTCGAAAAAACTGACTGGGCCTAACTTCCTGGACTGACTTAGAAATCTGAGAATTGTTCTAAAGGCGAAAAAGCTTGCATATGTCCTTGAAGAGCCTCTTCCCAATCGTCATAAGGACGATGCAACTCCAGACCAAATGTTGGTCTATCAGAAACATGTGGCAGATTCTGATCTGGCGAGTTGCATCATGCTAGCGGCGATGGTACCTGAGCTGCAAAAGCAGCATGAGCATATGAATGCTAATACTATGGTCTTCCATCTTCATGAGTTGTTCGATGAGCAAGCGAGATCCGAAAGGTTCGAGGTCTCTAGGCTCCTCTTCACCACGAAGATGCAAGAAGGTTCGTCTGTAGTGCAGTTTGTGCTAAAGATGAACGGGTACATCGAGCGGTTAGCCACCCTCGGGTTTGTGATGGATCATGAGTTAAGTATTGACTTAATTCTGCATTGTTTGCCCAAGAGTTTCTCACAATTTGTGATGAACTATCGGATGAACAAATTAGAATCCACTATTCCCGAGCTCCTCAATATGCTGAAGACTGTGGAGCCTTCTGTGAAGAATGAGGAGAAGGTGGTTCTGTTAGTTGATTCCTCAAGGAAAGGTTCTAAGAGGAAGACAAAAGAACAGAAGAAAGGGAAGAACAAAAAGGCAAAGAAGGCAGAACCAGCGCAAAAGGGCACTTGCCATCACTGTGGTAAGGAAGGCAACTGGCGAAGAAACTACAAGATTTATCTTGAGTCCATGAAGAAGAAGAAGGCATCCGATGCCCCATCCTCTTCAGGTATCTTCGTTATTGATTGTCATTCTATTTCCTTAGACACTTGGGTATTGGATATTTGGAGTGGCTCACATATATGTAATGACATACAGGGGCTAAGGAATAGAAGAAGACTTGTCAGAGGGGAGTCAAATTTGCGAGTTGGCAATGGAGCAAAGGTTGCTGCGGTCGCCATCGGAACTTATTTGCTGAAGCTCCCTAGTGGACTAGTCTTGGAACTGGACAATTGTTATTATGTTCCTTCTCTAATAAAGAACATTGTTTCTATTTCCTCTTTAAATAGAAATGGTTTCCATTTGACGTTTAGTAACAATTGTTCTTATATAACTTTGAATGGCGTACTTTATGGAACTGGAACTTTGAGTAATGACATTTATACGTTGGACGTATCCAGTGATATTTTCAATATCGAAGCGAGCAACACGCGTGCTCGAAAGGATAATCAAATAGACTCCTGTATGTGGCATTGTCATCTTGGCCATATAAGCAAGAAACGCATGTCCGAATTACACCGATGTGGAATTCTCGAATCGTTTGAATTGGATTCATACGATACATGCGAATCATGCTTAAAAGGCAAGATGACCAAGTTACCTTTTACTGGAAAAGGTGAACGAGTGGGAGAGTTATTAGGTCTAATACATACTGATGTATGTGGACCTATGTCAACTCAAGCTTTAGGAGGCTATAGCTACTTCATTACCTTCACCGATGATCACTCACGGTTTGGGTATGTGTTCTTGATGAAACACAAGTCTGAAGCCTTTGAAAGGTTCAAAGAATTCAGAATTGAAGTAGAGAAACAACATGACAAGAGTATTAAAATTCTTCGAACGGATCTAGGTGGTGAATACTTGAGTCAGGAGTTTCTTGATTACCTAAGAGACAATGGTATATTGTCTCATTGGACTACGCCCTATACACCACAGCATAATGGTGTATCTGAGAGGCGTAACCGGACCTTGTTGGACATGGTCAAGTCAATGATGAATCATGCGACTCTTCCCAAGTCCTTTTGGGGTTATGCACTTCAGACAGATGTTTACTTGTTAAATAGAATGCCTACCAAGGTAGTCTCAACTACTCCATATGAGATATGGAATAGTAAGAAACCACATGTATCTTACTTAAAGATATGGGGTTGTCCTGCTTATGTGAAGCGGACTGTATCAGACAAATTGGATGCTAAGTATGATAAATGTCTATTTATTGGATACCCTAAGAAAACAAGGGGTTACCAATTCTATCATCCTGTGGAACAAAAGGTGTTTGTTTCAAGGCATGCTGTGTTTCTAGAGAAAGAGTTTCTCTTGCAAGAAAACAGTGGGAGTGTCGTCGAGCTTGAGGAGGCTCGAGAGACTCAAATAGACATTGATGAGATACCTGGTGAAGCACAATAGCCGACAACTCATAGTGATGAGCAATCGGCTGGACCTATTGTAACCCCACATCTTTGTAGATCTGGTAGAACACGCAATTTTCCTGAGTGATATGGATTTCTCGTAAGTGAATTGAACGACGTGTTACTCATTGATGATGAGGAGCCTACCAGTTATGAAGAAGTGCTGACGAGTTCAGAAAGGGATAAGTGGCTTGGTGCCATGAAGTCGGAAATGGATTCCATGTATGAAAACCAAGTTTGGAACTTGGTTGACCCACTTGGAGGCATAAAGCCTATAGGGTGCAAGTGGGTTTTCAAGAAGAAAATTGACATGGATGGTAATGTGATTACCTATAAGGCTAGATTGGTGGCGAAAGGATATCATCAAAAACAAGGCGTTGATTATGACGAAACATATTCGCCTGTAGCTATGCTTAAATCCATTCGGATGCTTCTGGCCATAACGGCTCATTATGATTATGAGATATGACAGATGGATGTGAAAACAGCTTTCCTTAATGGAAACTTGCTCGAGGACGTGTATATGATACAACCTGAGGGTTTCACATCGGTAGATAAAACCAAGATATGCAAATTGCGACGGTCCATTTATGGATTGAAGCAAGCATCCAGGAGCTGGAATATCCATTTTGATGAGACAATCAAAAGGTTTGATTTATCACAAAATCCAGACGAACCTTGTGTGTACAAGAAGGTTAGTGGGAGTGCAGTCATGTTCCTTGTATTGTATGTCGATGACATATTACTTATAGGAAACGATGTCTCAATCTTACAGTCAGTGAAGGTTTGGTTATCCAAGACATTCTCCATGAAAGACCTGGGAGAAGCAACCTACATCCTCGGGATTAAGATCTATAGAGATAGATCGAAACGGTTGCTTGGTCTTTCGCAGTCTACATATATAGACTGAGTGCTAAAGAGGTTTAGCATGTTGGAATCCAAGAAAGGTTACCTACCCATCAGGCATGGGGTACACCTTTCGAAGTCTATGTGTCCGCGTATAGAAGACGAGAGGATTTGCATGAGTAAGATTCCCTATGCATCCGCAATAGGATCTATCATGTATGCTATGTTATGTACGAGGCCCGATGTATCGTGTGCTCTGAGTGTCACGAGTAGATACCAGTCTGATCCAGGAATGGATCATTGGGTGGCTGTCAAGACGATCCTTAAGTACTTGAGAAGAACTAAGCATGTGTTCCTATTATATGGAGAAGGGGACATGGTGATACGCGGGTATACGGATGCCAGCTTCCAGACAGACAAGGATGATTCCAGGTCTTAGTCAGGATACGTGTTCACCTTGAATGGGGCCGCAGTGAGTTTGAAAAGTTCCAAACAAGACACTGTAGCAGATTCTACCATTGAGGCAGAATACATTGCAGCTTCGGAAGCAGCAAAGGAAGCGGTTTGGATCAAGAAGTTCGTTTATGAACTTGGTATGATTCTGGTCATTGTTGAAGCAATACCGGTCTACTGCGACAACAATGGAGCAATTGCACAGGCGAAAGAGCCAAGGTCTCATCAACGATCCAAACATGTGCTTCGCCGCTATCATCTTATCAGAGAGATCATCAGTAGGGACGAAATAAAAATCGAGAAAATTCCCACTGAAAGGAACTTAGCGGATCCTTTGACTAAAGCATTACCTCAAAATAAGTTTGAGGGTCATGTTAGAGCTTATGGTATTGGATACCGTAGCGATTGGCATTAGGCCAAGTGGGAGTCTGTTAGTAATATATGAGAGATGTCCTAAGGCAATCTCCTTATGTATGAACCATTTATATGATAAATGAAGATTCACTATTTGAGTATACATGTTTTGATGTATTTGATTGGATCTTAACCTCATTTACTGAATGTCCACGATACGATTCACAGCATGAGAGAATTTGTGATTGGATCACAACTAGTGAGTATCTCTACATGTGTAATTGTGATGTATCAGAATTATCCCTAGTTGATGAATTGATGGATTTGGACACCATCAATTCTGTCGAGACTAGCACGAGGTATACTCCTTGGTGTATCCAAGCAGCTGATTCTCACTGGCTGGAGACAT
Organism: Wurfbainia villosa; assembly: GCA_025175895.1. Taxonomy (NCBI): domain Eukaryota; kingdom Viridiplantae; phylum Streptophyta; class Magnoliopsida; order Zingiberales; family Zingiberaceae; genus Wurfbainia; species Wurfbainia villosa. Next base: position 57,880,280 of record CM045986.1, on the reverse strand, counting down.
AGTGATGTTCGGAGTTAATCGTGGATGCTAGTTTTGGTAACTAGTTCTTTGGAGTGACCAGCCGTAAGACTTCATATGGTTCTCTACATATATAGATATGTCAATGAAGTTCTTACTGTAGCTTAAGTTCGATTTTCCTTTGACTTGCGGTATTCAAGTCATCTTGATCATATAGACTTATGCTTTGACATCTTAAGCAAGCATCTCTAAGGAGATGTGGACCCGGGATGATTGGGTATAAGTCGAAGTGATCGAAGGTGTTTGAATAGCCTATAAAGGATTCACCACTCTTTGCGAGGATATGTATACCCATGGCCTCTCGTCGGATTGTTACTAAAGTCTTTGGCCAAATCATTACATGTTTAGAGTAAGGTACACTTCGATACATGTTCAATAACTAGAATCCGTAGGACGAGGAAATGATACATGGGCTAGGTGTGACGTAGTTAGCCTAGTGGGGACTGACACTATAGACCATGTCCTGAACCAAGTGGGTATAAGATGAGTGAAGGGAATGGGGCATGAATCATTCGAGCTGCTAAAGGGTTTCAGAAATAGTTCTGGATCAACCGTTGATCTTTTCGGTTAATTGGGGATCATGATGTACTACTAGGTGCCACTCATGATCGTTCTATAATTAATTGTTAATTATAGACGGCCAACATAAACCGAGAACCTATTTGGTCACACGCACAACGAGCGTAATCCGAAGGATTTAAAACAAGCTTGAGAATGAGATTCTCAGACCGAGAGAAACTAGGTTTGGTTGGACCAAACATGAAGCGAGCATGAAATCGTTTCAGTCGAAATGGAAGCATGGATGGGCCGTGTCTTATGAAGACATAATGGATGAACCAAAATGGTTTGGTTCTAATCCAATGGAGGAGAATAAACCAAAGGGTTTGGTTTATTTTAAACGAATGAACCAAAAGTTGGTTCGGTTCATTTTAACTTAAAATAAACCATCATGGTTTGGTTTATTTTAACTTATATTAATGGAGCGGGTTAACGGTCCTAATGGTTATGTTCCAATAACCATTAAGAGAATTAGTTCTCTATAAAAGAGGGCTTAAAGGATTGTTAAGCCCTAATCCAAAAAAAGCCCTAAACCTAGTTGCCGCCCACCCCATTGAAGGAGTCGGCGCCAACTCCATTGCCGCCCCCTCTTCTCCTCCAACCGGCGTCCAGAAGGAGCTTTCCTTCCCCCTCGCTGGCGTCGAGCTGCTGCCGGTTGTTGCTCCGGTGATCTCCTTTAGGTTTGGCATCAAGGTGAGCTTTATCTTCCCTTGGTTGGCCGGCGCCTATCTCCTCCACCAAAGCTGTCCAGTTTTCTGGACAGCTTGTTCTTCTCTCGTCGGAGCATCGTTTGGATGATGGTTAGAGCTTCGACAGAGGCTAACTTACCGGGGATTCGATCTCCGGTAATCCTTTGAGGTGGAAGACGAAGGATTCGTCAATCGGTTGAAGAATACCTCTCCGGAGAAGCGAGTTTTGAGGACTCGTTTTGGATCCGAATTTGGATTCGGATCGTGATCATCTCTCGATCACGTCGTCTTCAACACGAGGCTAGTAACCCGTACGAAGACGAAGCACGTGACTTAGCGAAGTCATCCAAAGGATACTCGGCGTTGATACGAATAGAGACGATTCTAGCGAGGATCGTTCCGGTTGATGACGTTCCCGCTACACATAATACGAAAGGTATAACGTAGTTAAATTTCCTTTTATTGCAAATTTAAATTTACGGTTATGTCTACACATGTTGTACTATGCATGCGTGTGTTGTGTGTGTTGTAATAAATGTAGATTTATTATTTTTATTTCTTCCGCTGTGCTCATGTTTACGAAACATGATCGAACACACACACGCCGCGGTGCCGGAAACCCAACAGTGGTATCAGAGCCCAGGTTGTGTTTCGACATAATCGTAAAATGGTTTTGCGATAGTCATAATGTTATTTCTGGAAATTTTGTAATTTTGAAAATTTAGAAGTATTTATGGAAATATTTCAATTTTGAAAAGTCTAGAAGTATTTATTGAAATCTTCCACTTTTGGAAAGTTGGAAGTATTTATGGAAATTGATATTTTCCATAAATAAAATATTTGATTAGATTCTAGAAATTTGTTTCCTAATTTAATCATGATTTGATTTGGGAAATCAAATCATAAAATATTTTATTTCCATAAGTAGTTTTAATGATTTAGAAAATTGGTTTCCTAAATAGATTTTTCTTAATCAAATAATTCCATAAATAAAATATGTGAATAGATTTGGAAATTTGTTTCCTAATTTAATCATGATTTGATTTGGAGAATCAAATCTTAAACATATTTTATTTCCATAAATAGTTATGACATATAAGGAAATTATGTACATGACATAATTGTATGCCATGTAATTGCATTAGATGCATATTATTATGCCATGCTTGTCGTGACATGTAGATGTATGTTATGTATGTCATGCCATGTAGATAATAGTTATTTCCATGCAAAGAGGATGAGAGATAAAAACATTTAAACAATATTAAAGCCTACACTTTCCATTAATATGGTTAGAACCAGAGTTCCGTTTCTTCTTTTGGTTGTTGGACTCTCTCCAAGCCCGGCTGGAACCCGAACATGTTCAAACCATGGAATAGTTTAATACTAATATGGTAAGAGTTAGAGGTCAATCGTTAGCTTTGGTCATTGGACTCTCTCCAAGCTGGGCTAATTGGTTGAATGCGCTCTAACAATATTAAAACTATTTCTTGATTAATGGGTTGGCTTTAACCTGGAGCATCGGCTTGTTGGACTCTCTCCAAGGTCGATGTAAAGAGAAGTGAAGTTGGGTGCTATGCATATGATGCATACTTGTTAATGTGTTAACAACCCGATGTATGTGTGAACATTCAATTAGTTGATAGCACATTGTGATAGTTGCATATACGTGATATGCAATCGGTATAGTTGATACCTACCGTCGTAGTTATGAATGGCTTGTTGGACTCTCTCCAAGGTTGTTCATAACTATGATTGATATCAGCCCATTCGGAGATGGACCTACGATCTCCCGAAGTGATTTTGTGGTTTTTGAAATTCAAAAAATGTATGGGATTTATAAATGTATATTGATGCATTTTAAAATCATTTTCTCATATATGCTCATTTTGTATTTCTAGGTCAATAAATTGATCATGACGTCTTTGAATTTGCGCACTATTTTGGATTTGAACAAACTGACTGGGCCTAACTTCCTGGACTGGCTTAGAAACCTGAGAATTGTTCTCATGGCGGAAAAGCTTGCATATGTCCTTGAAGAGCCTCTTCCCAACCGTCGTAAGGAAGATGCAACTCCAGACCAAATGTTGGTCTATCAGAAACATGTGGCAGATTCTGAGCTGGCGAGTTGCATCATGCTAGCGGCGATGGTATCTGAGCTGCAAAAGTAGCATGAGCATATGGATGCTAATACTATGGTCTTCCATCTTCATGAGTTGTTCGATGAGCAAGCGAGATCCGAAAGGTTTGAGGTCTCTAGGCTCCTCTTAACCACGAAGATGCAAGAAGGTTCGTCTGTAGTGCAGTTTGTGCTAAAGATGAACGGGTACATCGAGCGGCTAGCCACCCTCGGGTTTGTGATGGATCATAAGTTAAGTATTGACTTAATTCTGCATTGTTTGCCCAAGAGTTTCTCACAATTTGTGATGAACTATCGGATGAACAAATTAGAATCCACTCTTCCCGAGCTCCTCAATATGCTGAAGACTGTGGAGCCTTCTGTGAAGCATGAGGAGAAGGCGGTTCTGTTAGTTGATTCCTCAAGGAAAGGTTCCAAGAGGAAGACAAAAGAACAGAAGAAAGGGAAGAACAAAAAGGCAAAGAAGGCAGAACCAGCGCAAAAGGGCACTTGGCATCACTGTGGCAAGGAAGGCCACTGGCGAAGAAACTGCAAGATTTATCTTGAGTCCATGAAGAAGAAGAAGGCATCCGATGCCCCATCCTCTTCAGGTATCTTCGTTATTGATTGTCATTCTATTTCCTTAGACACTTGGGTATTGGATACTGGGTGTGGCTCACATATATGTAATGACATACAGGGGCTAAGGAATAGAAGAAGACTTGTCAGAGGGGAGTCAAATTTGCGAGTTGGCAATGGAGCAAAGGTTGCTGTGGTCGCCATCGTAACTTATTTACTGAAGCTCCCTAGTGGACTAGTCTTGGAACTGGACAATTGCTATTATGTTCCTTCTCTAATAAAGAACATTGTTTCTATTTCCTGTTTAAATAGAAATTGTTTCCATTTGACGTTTAGTAACAATTGTTCTTATATAACTTTGAATGGCGTACTTTATGGAACTGGACCTTTGTGTAATGGCATTTATGCGTTTGACGTATCCAGTGACATTTTCAATATCGAAGCGAGCAACACACGTGCTCGAAAGGATAATCAAATAGACTCCTATATGTGGCATTGTCGTCTTGGCCATATATGCAAGAAACGCATGTCCGAATTACACCGATGTGGAATTCTGGAATTGTTTGAATTGGATTCATATGATACATGCGAATCATGCTTAAAAGGCAAGATGACCAAGTTACCTTTTACAGGAAAAGGTGAACGAGTGGGAGAGTTATTAGGTCTAATACATACTGATGTATGTGGACCTATGTCAACTCAAGCTTTAGGAGGCTATAGCTACTTCATTACCTTCACCGATGATCACTCACGGTTTGGGTATGTGTTCTTGATGAAACACAAGTCTGAAGCCTTTGAACGGTTCAAAGAATTCAAAAATGAAGTAGAGAAACAACATGACAAGAGTATTAAAATTCTTCGATAGGATCGAGGTGGTGAATACTTGAGTCAGGAGTTTCTTGATTACCTAAGAGAAAATGGTATATTGTCTCAATGGACTCCGCCCTATACACCACAGCATAATGGTGTATCTGAGAGGCGTAACCGAACCTTGTTGGACATGGTCAGGTCAATGATGAATCATGCGACTCTTCCCAAGTCCTTTTGGGGTTATGCACTTCATACAGCTGTTTATTTGTTAAATAGAATGCCTACCAAGGTAGTCTCAACTACTCCATATGAGATATGGAATAGTAAGAAACCTCATGTATCTTACATGAAGATATAGGGTTGTCCTGCTTATGTGAAGCGGACTGTATCAGACAAATTGGATGCTAAGTCTGATAAATGTCTATTTATTGGATAGCCTAAGGAAACAAGGGGTTACCAATTCTATCATCCTGTGGAACAAAAGGTGTTTGTTTGAAGGCATGCTGTGTTTCTAGAGAAAGAGTTTCTCTTGCAAGAAAACAGTGGGAGTGTCGTCGAGCTTGAGGAGGCTCGAGAAACTCAAATAGACATTGATGAGATACCTGGTGAAGCACAACAGCCGACAACTCATAGTGATGAGCAATCGGCTGGACCTATTGTAACACCACATCTTCGTAGATCTGGTAGAACACGCAATATTCCCGAGATATATGGATTTCTCGTAAGTGAATCGAACGACGTGTTACTCATTGATCATGAGGAGCCTACCAGTTATGAAGAAGTGCTGACAAGTTCAGAAAAGGATATGTCGCTTGGTGCCATGAAGTCGAAAATGGATTCCATGTATGAAAACCAAGTTTGGAACTTGGTTGACCCACTTGAAGGCATAAAGCCTATAGGGTGCAAGTGGGTTTTCAAGAAGAAAACCGACATGGATGGTAATGTGATTACCTATAAGGCTAGATTGGTGGCGAAAGGATATCGTCAAAAACAAGGCATTGATTATGACGAAACCTATTCGCCTGTAGCTATGCTTAAATCCATTCGGATGCTCCTGGCCATAGCGGCTCATTATGATTATGAGTTATGGCAGATGGATGTGAAAACAGCTTTCCTTAATGGAAAACCTGCTCGAGGACGTGTATATGATACAACCTGAGGGTTTCACATCGGTTGATAAAACCAAGGTATGCAAATTGCGACGGTCCATTTATTGATTGAAGCAAGCATCCAGGAGCTGGAATATCCATTTTGATGAGACCATCAAAAGGTTTAATTTCTCACAAAATCTAGACGAACCTTGTGTGTACAAGAAGGTTAGTGGGAGTGTAGTCATGTTCCTAGTATTTTATGTCGATGACATATTACTTATAGGAAACGATGTCTCAATCTTACAGTCAATGAAGGTTTGGTTATCCAAGACATTCTCCATGAAAGACCTGGGAAAAGCAACCTACATCCTCGGGATTAAGATCTATAGAGATAGATCGAAACGGTTGCTTGGACTTTCACAGTCTACATATATAGACCGAGTGCTAAAGAGGTTTACCATGTCAGAATCCAAGAAAGATTACCTACCCATTAGGCATGGGGTACACCTTTCGAAGTCTATGTGTCCGCGTATAGAAGACGAGAGGATTTGCATGAGTAAGATTCCCTATGCATCCGCAATAGGATCTATCATGTATGTTATGTTATGTACGAGGCACGATGTATCGTATGCTCTGAGTGTCACGAGCAGATACCAGTCTGATCCAGGAATGGATCATTGGGTGCCTGTCAAGAGGATCCTTAAGTACTTGAGAAGAACTAAGGATGTGTTCCTAATATATGGAGAAGGGGACATGGTGATACGCGGGTATACGGATGCCAGCTTCCAGATAGACAAGGATGATTCCAGGTCTCAGTCTGGATACGTGTTCACCTTGAATGGGGGCGCAGTGAGTTGGAAAAGTTCCAAACAAGACACTGTAGCATATTCTACCACTGAGGCAGAATACATTGCAGCTTCGGAAGCAGCAAAGGAAGCGGTTTGGATCAAGAAGTTCGTTTATGAACTTTGTGTGATTCCGGCCATTGTTGAAGCAATACCGGTCTACTGCGACAACAAAGGAGCAATTGCACAGGCGAAAGAGCCAAGGTCTCATCAACGATCCAAACATGTGCTTCGCCGCTATCATCTTATCAGAGAGATCATCAGTAGGGACGAAATAAAAATCGAGAAAATTCCCACTAAAAGGAACTTAGCGGATCCTTTGACTAAAGCATTACCTCAAAATAAGTTTGAGGGTCATGTTAGAGCTTATGGTATTGGATACCGTAGCGATTGGCATTAGGCCAAGTGGGTGTCTGTTAGTAATATATGAGAGATGTCCTAAGGCAATCGCCTTATGTATGAACCATTTATATGATAAATTAAGATTCACTATTTGAGTATACATGTTTTGATGTATTTGATTGGATCTTAAACTCATTTACTGAATGTCCACGATACGATTCACAGCATGAGAGAATTTGTGATTGGATCACAACTAGTGAGTATCTCTACATGTGTAATTGTGATGTATCAGAATTATCCCTAGTCGATGAATTGATGGATTTCGACACCATCAATTCTGTCGAGACTAGCACGAGGTATACTCCTTGGTGTATCCAAGCAGCTGATTCTCACTGGCTGGAGACATAGTGATGTCCAGAGTTAATCATGGATGCTAGTTTTGGTAACTAGTTCATTGGAGTGACGAGCCGTAAGACTTCATATGGTTCTCTACATATATATATGTCAATGAAGTTCTTACTGTAGCTTAAGTGCGATGTTCCTTTGACTTGTGGTATTCAATTCATCTTGATCATAGAGACTTATGCTTTGACATCTTAAGCAAGCATCTCTAAGGAGATGTGGACCCGGGATGATTGTGTATAAGTCGAAGTGATCGATGGTGTTTGAATAGCCTATAAAGGATTCACCACTCCTTGCGAGGAGATGTATACCCATGGTATCTCGTCGGATTGTTACTAAAGTCTTTGGCCAAAGCATTACATGTTTTGAGTAAGGTACTCTTCGATACATGTTCAGTAACTAGAATCCGTAGGACGAGGAAATGATACTTGGGCTAGGTGTGACGTAGTCAGCCTAGTGGGGACTGACACTATAGACTATGTCCTTAACCAAGTGGGTATAAGATGAGTGAAGGGAATGGGGCATGAATCATTCGAGCTGCTGAAGGGTTTCAGAAATAGTTCTGGATCAACCGTTGATCTTTTCGGTTAATTGGGATCATGATGTACTATTAGGTGTCACTCATGATCGTTCTATAATTAATGGTTAATTATAGACGACCAACATAAACCGAGAACCTATTTGGTCACACGCACAACGAGCATAATCCGAAGGATTTAAAACGAGCTTGAGAATGAGATTCTCAGACCGAGAGAAACTAGGTTTGGTTGGACCAAACATGAAGCGAGCATGAAATCGTTTCAGTCGCAATGGAAGCATGGATGGGCCGTGTCTTATGAAGACATAATTGATGAACCAAAATGGTTTGGTTCTAATCCAATGGAGGAGAATAAACCAAAGGGTTTGGTTTATTTTAAACGAATGAACCAAAAGTTGGTTCGGTTCTTTTTAACTTAAAATAAACCATCATGGTTTGGTTTATTTTAACTTATCTTAATGGAGCGGGTTAACGGACCTAATGGTTATGATCCAATAACCATTAAGAGAATTAGTTCTCTATAAAAGAGGGCTTAAAGGATTGTTAAGCCCTAATCCAAAAAAAGCCCTAAACCTAGTTGCCGCCCACCCCATTGAAGGAGTCGGCGCCAACTCCATTGCCGCCCCCTCTTCTCATCCAACCGGCATCCAGAAGGAGCTTTCCTTCCCCCTCGCCGGCGTCGAGCTGCTGCCGGTTGTTGCTCCGGTGATCTCCTTTAGGTTTGGCATCAAGGTGAGCTTTATCTTCCCTTGGTTGGCCGACGCCTATCTCCTCCACCAAAGCTGTCCAGTTTTCTGGACAGCTTGTTCTTCTCTCGTCGGAGCGTCGTTTGGATGACGGTTAGAGCTCCGACAGCGGCTAACTTACCGGGGATTTGATCTCCGGTAATCCTCTGAGGTGGAGGACAAAGGATTCGTTAATCGGTTGAAGAATACCTCTCCGGAGAAGCCAGTTTTGAGGACTCGTTTTGGATCCGAATTTGGATTCGGATCGTGATCATCTCTCGATCACGTCGTCTTCAACACGAGGCTAGTAACCCATACGAAGACGAAGCTCGTGGCTTAGCGAAGTCATCCTAAGGATACTCGGCGTAGATACGGATACAGACGATTCTAGCGAGGATCGTTCCGGTTGATGCCGTTCCCGCTACACGTAATACGAAAGGTATAACGTAGTTAAATTTTCTTTTATTGCAAATTTAAATTTATGGTTATGTCTACACATGTTGTACTATGAATGCGTGTGTTGTGTGTGTTGTAATAAATGTAGATTTATTATTTTTATTTCTTCCGCTGTGCTCATGTTTACGAAACATGATCGAACACACACACGCCGCGGTGCCGGAAACCCAACAAAAACTGCACAACATGTCAAAGATTTTTTTTATTGACTTTATTATTTTGGCCAAATGTTTTTTTTACTTTTTTTTTTCTTGACATGCAGTGCTCTTCCCCATGTTTTAAAAAATGCATCAAGCTCAACTATAAAAATAAAAACACGGCTTATCCATGGTGATCAAGCATGACATGCCTATGCTTACATTGAATTCTCCTAAGCTACTCTCTCCCCCACACTTAAACTTTTGTCCGTCCCGGGAAAAATACTCATCATAGAAGATTCAAGTATTCCACATCCAAAAGAGTAACAAAGAAGAAAATAATGGAAGGAAAGAAAAATTACATGATGAAAAGCTACAATATTATTCAGTGACCATATGATGATAAAAGAAGTAAAGGGAAATATGTGAGAATGCCTTCATAATAATCATGCAAACCTATGGTTATGTGGTCTCAAAAGAATCAAAGCAAGTTCTAGAGTTACAATAACCACAAGTGCACCACACACAAGCAATAAAAATAGGCACAATCCTCACTAGGAATGAAAAAAAAAATCATCTAAATCTATCAACACATAATCCATCACCAAGTAGTAACCATATGCAATCAAATTATCGATTCATGACAATAAATCCCCGAAACTTGACAATCAAATTTAACTAGCTTTCACGACTTCTAAAATGATATAAAGGAATGCATCAAAAATTTATTTCAAAATGCCGACAAAAAAAAACTCAACAAACGAAACATAACAAGTAAAACAAAAACAAATAAAGTAAAAGAAATGTATATACATTGAACAGAAAAGAAAATGAGATGGAAAAAACTCCCCAGAGGTCCTAGCGGTTGGAGGCGGTTCAGTAAGAATATGCAGGCTGGGAGTAGAGTAAAACGCCTCCCCGATGGTTGAAGATGGTTCAGAAGTAAACTCCATGCGGGAGGTGGGAGGGATTGATAGAAAGCGAGCACCTCCTTTATGTTATCAGAAGAGTCCTATGTTGTTCCTTCTAATAAGATCTCCTTCTTATATGTCTTCTCTGGAGGTCGGAGGCAATACAACAGAAGTTTCCAGCTTAGGGGATGGATTATTACATTATCTGTTAGGGCCTTCATCAACAACATTCTTGGAGACCCGATCTCAGATGGGAGTGTCCAGTCTGGGGGTGTCCAACTATCCACCACTCCCATGTCATAATCCTCAACATCTGACATAATAGGATCTTCATTAATGAATTCACATCCATCAGTGTGCAAAATGACATCACAACACAATGGTTCATAGGAGTCCTATGGAGTAGCTGAATCATAGATATGCCTATCACCCACTCCACAATCCATCTCCCTAATCGTGTTGATATCCATAGAAATGGTCTCTGGCGGAGGCTGAATGAACTCTTGTGCTTGCATCTGACTGATGGATGTTGCAATTTGATCAATGATGCTAACTATCCACTATAGTCTCCATATTGCAGATAATACGGATCCATGTTTCATAGAAAAGATAATTCCTGGTCTTTCCTAAAACACCAACAAACAAATCAAAAGAAACAGGAAGTAGACATGACAAAATACATGGATATACAGAAAATGAAAGAATGAAGCCCTAAACAAAAAATTTGAGTTTTTTTAGAAACATGCGGTGCTCTTCCCTATGTTATAAAAAATGCATCAAGCTCAACTATAAAAATTAAAACACGGTGTGTCCATGGTGATCAAGCACGACATGCCTATGCTTACATTGAATTCTAAAAATTTTGGCATCGTTGCCGGGGAGCAAAATTTAATGTACGGTGAATTGTCGCGATGCTGTTACAAATTAATTACCAAACCCTCTCTACACTAATATAGCATAGTAAATGACCCAGATCATTTCCCAACGAGGGTAATTGATAGAATAGTAATGTAACACCACCTCCTAGTCTTTTCACTCTCTACTAGGGGAGATATCACTCCTTTACTGTCTTATTCTTAAATTCTTCCTTATCTTACTCTGACACTATAATTCAATCATCACCTCATATTACCATCATTCCAAAATTCATGCAATATACTATCGCAATATGCTAACAACTAAAATGATCATAAAGACCTTGACATCACTTAAACAATAACCAATTCAAGATCTTCACTTAACATGCAAGTATTAAGACTAACCCAACATGACTCTAGCATTCTTTGGTCTCAACCATAAGAAATCCAGTTAAATTTCAACAATATAAAAAAAACAATTAGAAACTAATTTGGTTAAGACATCTGAATTTTGGATCTTTTATTTCCACTGTTCCGTCGCCACACACTCCAAGAACTTCATCTGCTATGCCGCCTTACTGAAGCTTTTCTTTACCTTTATCTGCAGTATAAAGAAATGCAAACTTTAAGCAATAATGCTTAGAAAGTACTTTCTATGCTCACAAAAACATGCAACGTATGAAATCATGCAACTAGTTCTCTTACCATTGATACATTAATACACATGCAAGCATAAATGGAAATCAAAACTCTGAATACATGTCTCTTGTATAAACCATGCTCTTGTGTATTTTAAAACTTGTAAATAGTGTATTTGAACTGGAATGATCAACTTTGAAATCTTTTACTTATACTTATACTGATACTTCAAATTAATAATCATCATGAATATGGGTCCGACATAGTATCAATGCGCATTTTCCTAATTGGCCGGGGTGGCCAACCACCGAACCTACTAGGGTAACTGAAACTGAGGGCTTTGGCCCATGGGCAAAACTGATGCTCGGTACATGCCTTTTCAAAAGTAGAATACTTCCTTTATACTTATATTCTTATACATATTGAAAAAAAATGCTCTTAATCCCCTAAACCATGAATGGGGAGCACCATAAAGATCATTATGCTCTTGACCCCAAAACTGAAATGGGGAGCATACTTAAGTTCATTGTGCTCTTAATCCCCAATTCGAATAGGAAGCATCTTTAAATTTTCTTTATAAAGGAAATATTTTTACATCTTACTCTACATCATGCATAAAATTGTAAGCTACAACTTAACGGGAAAAATCATGTAACTAAAAACACCATGCATAACTGGCTCATATACATGCGTATAAACTGCTCAACCATATAACTGGAAATAACATGCATATAAAAACATATCAATGACATACGATAACTACTTATACTATAGGTGAGCAATACTTACTTCCTACGCTTTTTCACCAATTTATACCATTAGATTTCGTAAAGAGAAGACCTCCTACGTGTTCCTTTGGTTTAGCGTGATCCTCTACCAAGTCCTTGAGGAGATCCCTCTTCGAAAATCCCCTCTTGAATTATCCAAAGAGAAGACAATCTTCTTCCTCGCTTCGGCAGCTAGAAAACGGATAGGGAAGAGAGGTGGCGTGGTTGTGCGATGTTTGGAAAGAAGGGGAGGCATTTGGAGAGAAAGGGAGGAGAGGTGGTCAATGTTTGGAGAGAAGAGGAGGAGAGGTGGTCAATGTTTGGAGAGAAGAGGAGGAGAGGTGGTCGGCACAAGGAGTAGGGAAAGGAGAGAAGAGAGAAAAAAATAAAAAAAATCTATATATAAAGTAGGCTTTCCCTAATTTAATTACCCCTTTAAATGCTTAGCTAAATTAACCAACTACTCCCTTTTTTCTTCCTATAGATATATTCTGTTATATTCTACTCATTGGTAATCTTATGACGTAGTAGTAGGAAGCCTATTCCCCCAATCCAAAGGTTCATGGTTCGAGCCCCGGCTAACGAACTATTTATTCGAATTTTTTTTAATCTATTTCTATTTTTATTATTTCTATTCTTATTCTTATTTCTATTTTTCTCTAAATAAAAAGTATAAGAATAAAAATTTGGGTTGTTACAATCCCTTATACCTTATAAAGGTTTCATCCTCAAAACTTAGAACAGTTGGGGGTACTTTTGCTTCATGTCATCCTCACGTTCCCAAGTTGCTTATTCAAACTTTTGACTTTGCCATAAGACTTATACTAATGGTACTTCTTTATTTCTTAGTTTCTTGACTGCTCGATCTATTATCTGAATAGCTCGACTTTCATAACGTAGATCTGTCTAAATCTGTACCGTCTATGGCTCAATCACTTGGTTGTTATTTGGGACGTGCTTCTTAAGCATTCAAAAATGAAATACATTGTGGATAGCTGACATCTCCTGTGGTAGCTCTAGCTCATAAGCTTCTTTACCAACTCTCTTGGTGATCAGGTAAGGGCCTACATATCTGGGACTTAACTTGCCTTTCTTCCCAAACCTCATTACCCCTTTTATAGGAGCTACCTTAATGAACACCAAATCCCTGACTTGGAACTCTAGGGGTCTGCGTCGGACATCGGCGTAACTCTTCTGCCGACTTTGAGCAGTCTCTATCCTTTAGCGTATGTTCTTTATAGCTTTGGTGGTATCATCTATAAAATCAGTCTCGAGTCCCATTTCTTTCTTCTCGCCACCCTCATACCAACAGATAGGTAATCTGCATCTCCTTCCATACAAGGCTTCATAAGGTGTCATTCCAATTGTGGTTTGATAACTATTTTTATAGGCAAACTCTGCCAAACACAAATATTTGCACCAACTTCCTTTAAAATCTAAGGCACAAGCTCTTAGCATATCCTCCAAAATCTGATTCACACTTTCTGTTTGCCCATCTGTCTGAGGATGAAATGCAGTGCTGAATCATAGCTTAGTGCCAAGGGCTTTCTGAACACACTCCCAAAAGTGTGAAGTGAAGCGACTGTCTCTATCCGAGATAATGGTCTTAGGTACCCCATGCAGTCTAATCACTTCCTTGACGTATAACTTGGCTAACTGCTCCATGGAGTATGATATTCTGATAGGCATGAAGTTGGCAAACTTTGTCAATCTATCGACAACTACCCAAATAGAATCATAGCCATTGGTTGTTTTGGGTAGTTCTACTATGAAATCCATGGCTATTTCTTCCCACATCCATTCTAGAATCTGGATAGGCTGTAGAACTCCTCCTGGTCTCTGATGTTCTGCTTTCACTCTCTGACATATCAGACAAGTGCTAACATACTTAGACACGTCCCTCTTCATACCAAGCCACTAGAATTTCCCTTTCATATCTTGATACATCTTGGTGGACCCAGGATGCACCGAATATGGGATCTCATGAGCTTCTTCTAGGATCTTTTTTCTTAAGTCTGGGTCCTTGGGGATACATAGGCGTTCACCCAAATATAATACCCCACTGTTAGCCACACTGAGTCCTTCATCCTTTCCTTCTTGGATCTCTTGCATGATCTTTTGGGTGCTAGGATATTTGTCCTGTCTTGCTAATATATCCCCAAATAGTGTAGGTACTATGGTCAAGGCAGAGAGCTATCCAGAAATGATCTCAACCCCAAAATTCATTATTTCTTTCTCTAGTGGTTGCGATAGTATTTCTAGGGACATCAAGGTGGTGCATGATTTTCTATTTAGCTCATCTGCTACATTGTTTGCCTTTCCAGAATGGTAGTGGATTTCACAGTCATAGTTCTTTACTAGCTCAAGCCATCTGTGTTGTCGCATATTAAGATCCTTCTGAGTGAAGAAATACTTCAGACTCTGGTGATATGTGTAAATCTTGCATTGGACTCCATATAGGTAATGTCTCCAAACTTTCAGGGCAAAGACCACTGCTGCTAACTCAAGGTCATGAGTGGGGTAATTCTTTTTGTAGTCCTTGAGTTGCCTAGATGCATACGCAATGACTTTACCCTTCTGCATAAGTACTGCTCCAAGTCTCATCTTGGATGCATCACTATACATGTCAAATCCCTCATTACATTCTGGAAGGGTAAGCACTGGAGCACTTGTGAGTCTCCTCTTTAATTCAAGGAAGCTCTTTTCACAATCTTCGGTCCATTCGAACTTCTTGTTCTTTCTGGTAAGCACCGTCAATGGTGAAGCTATCCTTGAGAAGTTTTCCACAAACTTCCAGTAGTACCCTGCTAATCCGAGGAAACTTCTGACTTCACTAACATTCTTTGGTTGACCCCAATTACTGACCACTTCTATCTTTATCGGGTCTACCATAACTCCATCTTTTGAAATAACATGGCCCAGAAACGGCATTCGATCAAGCCAAAACTCACACTTGGAGAACTTTGCATATAACTGTCTTTGCTGAAGGGTCTGCAAGACTATCTTCAAGTGTTCAACATGTTTCTCCTATGTTCTCGAGTAGATAAGGAAGTCATCAATGAAGATGACCACAAACTTGTCAAGGAACTCCTTAAATACTCAATTCATCAAGTCCATAAACATAGTGGGTGCATTTGTCACTCCGAAGGGCATGACCACGAACTCATAGTGTCCATACCTCATTCAGAAGGCTATTTTCGGTATATAATCCTCTTTAACTCTTACTTGATGATAATTGGGCCGCAAGTCAATCTTGGAGAAGACTGTGGCTCCCCTCAATTGTTCAAATAAATCCTCTATCCTTGGCAGAGGATATATGTTCTTGATTATCAGTTGATTCAAGGCTCAGTAGTCTATGCACATTCTCATAGACTCATCTTTCTTTTTCACAAACAACACCGGAGCTCCCCACAGGGAATGACTAGGGAGGATGAATCCTTTGTCTAGTAACTCTCGTAATTGTTCCTGAAGCTCTTTCAATTTAGCTGGAGCCATACGATAAGGTGCTTTTGAGATTGGGTGGGTACCAGAAATAAGCTCTGGGTACCAGAAATAAGCTCAATCTCAAACTCCACTTCCCTTCTAGGTGCTAGTCCTGGTAGCTCGTCAGGAAATACTCCCGGGTAGTCACATACAATTGAGACTTCTTCCATCTTTTGGCTTCTGTCTTGTTTAGTATCAACTATATGTGCTAAATACCCAGCGCATCCACCAGCTAACATCTTCTGAGCTTCCATGGCAGACAAGAACTTCTTAGTCTTCTTCCTTGGTTCTCCAATAAACTCAAATTTTGCCTTAGTCTCGGGTTGGAATACTACCCTTCAGTTTTGGCACTCAATGGAAGCACCGTAGTTGCTAAGAAAGTCCATTCCAAAGATGACATCATAGTCATGTAAGTCCAGCAAGATCAGATCACTATAAAGCTCTCTGTTTGAAATTCTGATCGGCACGGCTGGCAACCAGTGTGTAGATGTCATTATTTCACCTAAAGGTAGGATCGTTAAAAATTGAATATCTAAGATATCCGAAGTTATATCTATCTTATTAGCAAATGCCATGGACATGAAAGAATGGGTTGCCCCAGTATAAAACAGTATGGTAGCATGCTGACTAAGGATAAGTATTGTTATGTAGATGTGCTATTCCTCGGAGGCTCATCGGCTCCCATGTCCCCGGATTAAAATTTTCAACAAATGAAAACTAATCCGGATGGGATGAGTTTCCTAAGCACAACCAATTTGTCGTCGTGCTAACGACTTGAGCGATCGCTTGAACAAACTAGTTGTTCAAGCAACACAACTCTTCTAGTCGGTTAGCCGCGGAAGAGACGACGAACGGATCGCCGGTTTTTGTGTTTATCTTTGGGGTCCATGATTATACAAATTCATACAAATGTAAACTAGTATAATCAACACATACATAAAGTAAGCATCCACACAAAACATGCATATAATTGAAAAGCAATTATAAACATAATACAAAAGAACATTAATCAAAATAAACAAGATTATACCTCTTGTTATACCTCTTGATCTTCTATTGTATGTCCTCCCTCCTTTTGGACGTTGTGTGGGCGACGATCTACCAAAAGTTGAAGCCTCCCCGATCACCAATCTTCCTTTCCTTGTTCACTAGGAACAAAGGAAGATCCTAAAACAAAACTCATCTTCCTTTCTAGAACTGGCCATCAAGTCAATAAACTCGATGTCGCCACCGCCCAAAGAAGATGAAATAGAGTATGGAAACCAACCAAAAGAGAAACACCAAGGGTATGGGCGCTGGCCAACACTTGGAGAAAGGAAAGGAAAACAATCCTCCTCCTTGTTGCCGCCCAAACCCTAGACAAAGCTCTCCTAATTTCCGGCCAAGGATGAAGGGAAGGAGAATAGGTTGAGCTCCGGCCAAGGTAGAGGGAACAAGGATAGTGGCCGACCAACACTTAGAAGGAAGAAGAAAAGGATCTTCATCTTCTTGTTGCCGCCCACCCTAATCCCAAAACCCTAACCCTAGCCGCCCAACCCCAATCCAATCCCAACTAGGACTTGATTGCCGCCCAAGGGAAGCTATCCTATTGCCATCCAACCTAAGCCATAGAAGGAAGGGAGAAGCTTGGGCGCTAGCCAAACCAAGGAGGAAAGAGGAGAAAAGGGTTGTCGACCATCATTGGGAAGAAGAAGAAGAAGCTTGTTCTTCTTGTTGCCGCCCAACACAATGAACCAAACCCTAACCCTAACCTCCTCCTATTTCTTGCCGCCCAAGCCACCTTGTCTCAATTAGGTTTTTCCATTGTGTTTGCCGCCCAAGCCTAAGCCCATATATATAGAGTTAGGTTTAGGCCTTGGTTTAATCTCCTCCATTGGTTCTAGAGATTTAATCTCAACCGTCGGATCTAGAGATTTAATCTCAACCGTCGGATCTAGAGATTTAATCTCAATCATCGGTTCTAGGGTTTTAATCCCAACCATCGGATCTAGAGATTTAATCTCCACCGTCGGTTCTAGGGTTTTAATCCCAACCGTCAGATCTAGAGATTTAATCTCCACCGTCGGTTCTAGGGATTTAATCCCAACCGTCGGATCTAGAGATTTGTTTTCCATCATTTGATTTAGAAATCATGAGGTGTAAATAGGCTACAATAGGGACCATGAGGAGGAGTTGGATCTTGGCCACCCGATGGATCGGAACCACACAAACTTGATCCATCAATGATGTTCCATTCCACTAGAGGATCATCATTGAATTACCTCACCAACCCCCATAAATTAATATGGGCTCCATATATTATTTGTACATCCATCTCCCCGTGTTTAAGATATCGAATGTCCATCAATTAATTGATTTACTGACCATCAATTAATTAACATCTAACTCCTCGAGTAGTACCACTCAACCTTATCATCATGTTGACTAAGGCAACCTGCAGGGTTTACATGATGAACCTTATGAGCTCCTCAGGGGGACATCATCAACCTAATATTTAGCACACGGTTTCCTCCTATAATCAACGGCACACCATGTAAATAATATCATTTCCCAACTTACCAGGCATATTGATTTAATCCATCTAAATCTCACCCATTGGTAAATCAAAGAAATAAATACTAAGTACATGTGCCCGTTATTATATCGGGATTAAGAGCATGTACAACATAATATCCGAGGTCCGATTCAATTATGTAGTCAGCAATAAATTGAATCACCTCTATGTCGGTCCTGCTGAATACACCTAAGTGTACTAGTGTAACTCTATGTTCAAGACAAAACAATACCAAGCTACACTACAACCATGTCAATGGTTTGTCCAAAACCATCTTGGTTGTGAGCCTTTACTTATACTCTACAAGGGACTGATAACATGATCTTCTGTGCCACACCCAAGCACCATGTTATCTACAATATAAAGTATTAGACAATATGCACATATATAAATAAAGTGCAAACAATGATCATGTGATTCTTATTTCAAAATAAAGATGTTCATACAAAAGAGCTAGGCTTTCAGTATACATCCCAACAAGTATCTGACCTGTGACCACCGTAGAAGCATTTGTTACCTCTTCCTTGGTGAGGGAGAAGCATTAGGTGTAACTGATGGGGCCTCCAATCTTCCTTGGTTGATGTAAGGACCCTCTAGTGCTCCCTACATCTGATGTAGCTGGGCTGGTCTGTTGGGATGTATACTGAAAAGTCCATCTTTTGTATGAATATCTTTATTTTGAAATAAGAATCACATGATCATTATTTGCATATTTGGGATTATGCATATTGTCTAATACATTACATTGTAGATAACATGGTGTGTAGTGTCACACGGGAGATCATGTTATCGGCTCCTTGTAAAGTATAAGTAAAGGCTCACAATCGAGATGACTTTAGACAAACCATTGGTATGGTTGTAGTGTGATTTGGTATTGGTTTGTCTTGACCATAGAATCACACTAGTGCACTTTGTGTGTATTGAGCAGGACCGACTTAGAGGTGATTTGATTCATTGCTGACTACATAATCTAATCGGACCTCATATATTATATTGTACATGCTCTTAATCCCGATATAATAACGGACACATATACTCAATATACATTTATTTGATTTACCAATGGGCGAGATTTATAGATTAAATCGATAGGCTTGGTAAGTTGGGAAATGATATTATTTATATGGTGTGTCATTGATTATAGAAGGAAACCGTGTTCTATATATTAGGGTGATGATGTCCCCTTGAGGAGCTCATAAGGTTCATCATGTAAACCCTACAGGTGGACTTGGTCCGACATGATGATAAGGTTGAGTGGTACTACTCATGGAGTTAGATGTTGATTAATTAATTGTCAGTAAATTAATTAATCGACGGACATTCGAGATCTTAAACACGGAGAGAAAAATGTACAAATAATATATGAATCCCATATTATCTTCTGGGGGTTGGTGAGGTAGATTAATGATAATCCTTTAGTGGATTGGATTATCATTAATGGATCAGACTTTATGTGGGCTTGATCCATTGGGTGGCCAAGATCCAACTCCTCCTCATGGTCCCTATTGTAGCCTATTAAAACCTCATGAAGCCTAGATCCAATGGATGAATACAAAACTCTAGATCCAACGGTAGAGATTAAATCTCTAGATCCGACG
This sequence comes from Wurfbainia villosa, assembly GCA_025175895.1. Taxonomy (NCBI): domain Eukaryota; kingdom Viridiplantae; phylum Streptophyta; class Magnoliopsida; order Zingiberales; family Zingiberaceae; genus Wurfbainia; species Wurfbainia villosa. The sequence goes on along the minus strand of CM045986.1, from coordinate 57,860,162 downwards.
GTTGAGATTAAATCTCTAGATCCGACGGTTGAGATTAAATCTCTAGAACCAATGGTGGATATTAAAACAAGACTTATCCCTAACTATATAAAAGAAGAGACTAGGGTTGGCATGGAGAGCAAGAATCAAGGGAGGGGCTAGGTTTTTGGGCACCAAGGAGCAAGGGGTGTTGGGCGGCCTCAATTAAGGAAAGAATTTCCTTTCTCTTCTTCTTCTTGTTGTTGGCCGACACCCAAGTCTTCCTTATCCTCTCCTTGGTCGGCATTTAAGCCCTCCTTCTCTTCTCTTTGGCTGGTGGAAACAAAGCTTAGGGTCTTCCCTTGGAGCTCTTGGTCGACATCCATCTTCTTCATCCAATCCTTTGGCCGACGCACACCAAGTTGGTGCTTGGTGGTTCGAGCAAGTAAGGAGAGGGAGAGTTTTGTTTTTTATTTTCCTCTTATTCGGAGTGAGCAAGGAAGGAAGATTGGTGATCTAGGAGCTTCAACTTTTGGAAGAACGTCGCCCGCATGACGTCCAAAAGGTGGAAGGACATACAATAGAAGATCAAGAGGTATAATGTTTGTTTATATTCTTTTGTAACATGTCTATGATTGTTCTTCAATCATATGTATGTTATATATTCTATTTTTTGGCTAAAATAACTTAGACCCCGAATATAAACACAAAAGCCGATGATCCGTACATCGTCTATTCCGTAGCTATTCGTAGAATAGAGGTTGGTGGCTTGAACAACAAGTTTGTCCAAGTGACCACTCTAATCGAATAGCACGACGATGAAATGGGAGCTTAGGTAATCCCTTTTGTCTAGGATTAATTTTTTTTTTATCCGGAGACGTCGAAGGGATCGCCATGAACAAGTGATCGAGTTGAAGTGGGAAGCGAAGTTTCCTACCTTCAGGTGGTATCAGAGCCACGATTTCTAATTTTGTGCGTTTAGGATTCTGTTACTTTTATGCACTTTTCATATATTATATGTGTCGGATAATAGTAGGATGTGCGTAGGTTAACTTTTTGGTTGCAGGCATAGGATCCAACTATTATGGACATATGTGTGTATGTGATTGTATGTGTGTAATTGTATATTTTGTTGAATCCTCGGGGTTGACGAGGCTAGTATTTAATTTTGTAATTAGATACGGCATTGTTTAGCCACTCCTTTTATTTTAGTTTACTTTTGATCTAGATTTTATGTACACTCCCTTGTGGAGTATAGGATCGATGGATGTAAATCAAAATAGATTTTTCTCAGCTCGGATCTCCGGATGGCTTGTACATGGCGTAGGGAGGAGAGGACGAGATGGCGATACGACGGGAGACATATTGAAGACAAAAGCCATAATAGTTGGGAAATATTTATTTTTCATATTTATTTCTTATTGTTTGATATGCATGTCGCAGGCTAAAAAATTCCTCAATTTCAAATTACTAATTGGGAGAGGGATATTTTTATAAATTCCCACGGCCTCGATTATGATTTGACATGTGATGCAAACAAACTTGAGCGTCGGCTCTGAGTGCCTTCCTCCCCATCGGATGAGTTTGTTTGCGAATCACAAGGTCGTATATGGTTATAGGAAATTATTAAGGAGCGTGTGTACTTCCCCATCGGAAGGCACATAACCCGAGATAATTACCTTGGTACCGAGTAATGGTCAAAACTTAGATACAAATATAAGTATCCTCCCCATCGGAGTCACTGCTTTTATTTGTAGGGCCTAAGAGGAACCAACTATTAATTTTACTTGTCAAAAAGTTAGGTTGACAAGATAGTAAAATTAATGGGTAAAACCTCCTCTTACAAATGTAGAATTCATATACGTCCACACTATCGTGGCATACGATATTCTTGGTGTTTTGAGGTTTTGGTTGATTTTAAAATTTTATTGTTTGAGGAATCAATATTTTTTTTTGAAATCTAATGTTTTAATCTATGTGATTCTTGAAGGTAGGAAACTTCGCTTCCTACTTCAACTCGGTCGCTTGTTCATGGCAATCCCTTCTACGTCCCTGGATAAAAAAATTTTATCCTCGACAAGAGGGATTACCCAAGCAACCGTGTCATCGTCGTGCTATTCGATTAGAGTAGCCACTTGAACAAACTTATTATTCAAGCAACCAACCTCTATTCTACGAGTAGTCGCGGAATAGACGAGGTACGGATCGCCGACTTTTGTGTTTATGTTCGGGGTCCAAGTATATTTATCCACAAAACAGAATATATCATGCATATATAATTGAAAACAATTACAAACATGTTACATATAAAGATAGATAAGTGTTATACCTCTCGATCTTCTATTGTATGATCTTCCAACTTTCGGACGTCGTGTGGGCGACGATCTACCAAAAGTTGAAGCTCCTAGATCACCAATCTTCCTTCCTTGCTCGTTCCGAGCAAGAGGAAGAATAGAAACAAGACCCTTTTCCTTTCTTTAGCCAACCAACAAACAACAAGCAAGTTGCTTGCCGACAGCCAACAAGGAGAAGATGAGAAAGATGAATGCCGGCCAAGAGCTCCAAGGGAGGACCCTAAGCCTTATTTCCACCGACAAAGGAGAGAAGAAGAGCTAGGTTTGTGTTAGTGCATATAAGATCCACATATCTCCACAATGGTATGATATTGTCCACTTTGGGCCCAAGCCCTCATGGTTTTGTTTTTGGGCTTTACCCAAAAGGCCTCAAACCAATGGAGATATCTTTTTTCTTATAAGCACATGATCTTTTCCATGTCTTACCAATGTGGGACTTTGATTGTATTCCCCATACTCCCAACAATCCCCCCCTCAAACGAAGGACCACATTGGGCCCCCCCTCAAGCCTAGCCCTCCTCGAAGGATTTTCTCTGCTTGATGTCCGATCTTCAACCCACCAGGACTTCCTGCCAGTTGTTCGGTCCCCCCGACCCAACTAGACTTCCTTCCTGATGTCTGGTTCTCTTGATCCGGACGTGAGAGCTCAACTTTCTTCGTTCGAGGTTCATGGCTTGACATGGACCATGGCTCTGATACCAATTGTTAGTGCATATAAGATCCACATATCTCCACAATGGTATGATATTGTCCACTTTGGGCCCAAGCCCTCATGGTTTTGTTTTTGGGCTTTACCCAAAAGGCCTCAAACCAATGGAGATATCTTTTTTCTTATAAGCACATGATCTTTTCCATGTCTTACCAATGTGGGACTTTGATTGTATTCCCCATACTCCCAACAGTTTGGACGCCGGCCAAGGGAGGAGAGGGGTTGTATGGGCGCCGACCACCAAGAAAGAAGAAGAAGAAAAGGAAAAGGTTTCCTTATTTGGTGACGCCAACTCCAAACCCTAACTCCCAGCCTCTTGCCGACAACTCCAAACCTCCCTTGCTTCTAATTAATCTCCACGCCAACCCTAAAACCTCTTTTTATAGGTTTAGGGATAAGCCTTATTTTAATCTCCACCATTGGTTCTAGGGATTTAATCTCAACCGTCGGATCTAGAGATTTAATTTCTACCTTTGGATCTATAGTTTTGTTTTCATCCATTGGATCTAAGCTTCATGAGGTATTAATAGGCTACAATAGGAACCATGAGGAAAAGTTGGATCTTGGCCACCCAATGGATCGAGCCCACATAAAGTCCGATCCATTAATGATAATCCAATCCATTAAAGAATTATCATTGATCTACCACACCAACCCCCATAAGTTAATATGAGCTCCATATATTATATGCACATTTTCTCCCCGTGTTTAAGATCTCGAATGTCCATCGATTAATTAATTTACTGAGCATTAATTAATCCACATCTAACTCAACGAGTAGTACCACTCAACCTTTTCATCATGCCAGATCAAGTCCACCTGCAGGGTTTACATGATGAACCTTATGAGCTCCTCAAGGCGACATCATCATCCTAATATATAGGACATGGTTTCCTCCTATAATCAATGGCACACCATATAAATAATATCATTTCGCAATTTACCGAGCCTATCGATTTAATCTATATATCTTGCCCATTGGTAAATCAAAGAAATGAATACTAAGTATATGTGCCCATTATTATATCAGGATTAAGAGCATATACAATATTATATCTGAGGTCTGATTTGATTATGTAGTCAGCAATAAATCGAATCACCTCTATGTCGGTCCTGCTCAATACACACAAAGTGTACTAGTGTGATTCTATGGTCAAGATAAACCAATACCAAATCGCACTACAACCATTCCAATGGTTTGTCCAAAGCCATCTTGGTTGTGAGCCTATACTTATACTTTACAAGGAGCCGATAATATGATCTCCCGTGTGACACCACACACCATGTTTTCTTCAATGTAATGTATTAGACAATATGCATAACCATAAATATGCAAACAATGATCATGTGATTCTTATTTCAAAATAAAGATGTTCATACAAAAGATAGACTTTCAGTATACATCTCAACAATCTCCCACTTATACTAAAAGACTATGCTGTCCTCAAACTGCCATATATCTTATTCCCATTCCTTCCACATGCCTATCAAAAGCTCTCGCTGGAAGGGCCTTAGTGAAAGGATCTGCCAGGTTATCCTCCGATACAATCTTGGCCACAACAACTTCTCCTCTCTATACGATTTCTCGTATCAGGTGGTACTTGCGCTCTTTGTGTTTACTTGCCTTATAGGCTCGTGGTTCCTTCGAGTTTGCAACTGCACCACTATTATCACAATAAATTGTGATAGTTCTGGGAAAACCAGGAATCACATCCAAGTCCATCAGGAAGTTCCTGAACCACACAACTTCTTTGGCCGCCTCAGAGGCTGCCACATACTCAGCTTCCATGGTAGAGTCCGCCACACATTTCTACTTGACACTCCTCCATACTATGGCTCCACCTTCCAAAGTAAACACAAAACCTGAGGTAGACTTACTGTTATCCCTATCTGATTGGAAGTCAGAATCTGTGTAACCCACAGGGAGTAATTGGTCTACTTGGTAAACTAGCATATAATCCCAAGTCCTTCTCACGTAATTCAATATATGCTTTACTGCAGTCCAATGTCCCTGTCTTGGATTACTCTGATATCTGCTGACTATGCCCACGGCAAAGCAGATATTTGGTCTCGTACATAGCATCGCATACATGAGGCTTCCTACCGCCGAAGCATAAGGAACCGCCTTCATCTTCTCTATCTCCTCAGATGTTTTAGGACACATCTCCTTAGATAAAGGAACTCCATGCCTGAAAGGTAGAAAACCATTCAATGAGTTTTGCATGCTAAAACGATCCATAATAGTGTCTATGTATGAAGCTTGAGATAATCACAACATCCTTTTCCTGCGATCCCTTATAACCTTGATCCCAAGGATGTGTCCCACTTCTTCCAAGTCCTTCATATCAAACTGTTTTGACAACCATACCCTTACGTCCAATAACACCTTGACATTGTTGCCAATTAACAAAATGTCATTTACGTATAGTACAAGAAATACCACTACGTTTCCGTCACATCTCTTGTATACACAAGACTCATCCGAACTTTGAATAAATCCATAAGACTGGATTACCTCATCAAAGCGGATGTTCCAAGACCTCGAAGCTTGCTTCAATCCATAAATGGACCGATTAAGCTTACATACAAGATGCTCTTTGCCCTTTGCAATGAATCCCTCTGGTTGCTTCATATAGATGTTTTCCTCGATACTTCGATTAAGTAAAGTTGTCTTGACATCCATCTGCCACACCTCATAATCTATATGAACTGCAATGCATAAGAGAACCCGGATAGACTTAAGCATGGTTACCGGTGAAAAAGTCTCCTCATAATCGATACCCTCTTTCTGACTATACCCCTTCGCAACAAGCCTTGCTTTGAAGGTCTCAACCTTCCCATCTATTCCTCTCTTTCTTTTGTAGATCCACTTGCATCCAATGGTTTTTACACCATCGGGTGGTTCTACTAGCTCCCAGACTTGATTTGAATCCATAGATTCAATCTCAGCATTCATTGCACATTGCCAAGATACTGTATCTTTATCTTGGATTGTCTCATCATATGTCCAGCGATCAGGTTCATGTTTGCCAGGGACCAAATCAGAAGATTCTTCCAAGAACATGAATCTATCAGGCAATCTCACAACCCTCCCAGTACGATGAGGTATGACCTGTGTATCCTCTGTGACACGCGATGCAGTGACTTTTGGTATATCCTCTTATACCGGTGGTACTGAAGAAGTGACTTCCCCTTTCAATTCCTTCGGAACAATTTTACTAATGGACTTATGGTTCATCACATAGTCTTCCTCTAGAAATCTGGCATTCGTGCTGACGATCACCCTCTGATCTCTAAGACTATAAAACAAACCACCTTTCGTTCGTCTAGGATAGCCAACGAACATGCATACTTCTGTACGAGGTTCCAACTTACCAGCATCTACCTTCAACACATGTGCTGGACTCCCCCATATCTGAATATGTCTTAGACTAGGTTTTCGCCCAGTCCACAATTCTGTGAGAGTAGAAGACACTGATTTAGATGGAACAAAGTTCAGAATCTACACCGCCGTATCTAGAGCATATCCCCAGAACGAATCTGGCAACTCAGAATAACTCATCATCAATCTAACCATCTCCATAAGAGTCCTATTCCTTCGCTCTGCTACACTATTCTGTTGGGGTGTGCCAGGTGCAGACAATTGGGATTGAATCCCAACCTCTGATAAGTAATTCCTAAACTCTCCCAAGAGGTACTCACCACCATGATTAGATCATAGTGTCTTGATACTTTTACCTTGACGTTTCTCCACATTAGCCTTGAATTCTTTGAACTTGTCAAAGCATTTAGACTTGCGACGCATCAAGTAAATGTATCCATATCTCGAATAATCGTCTATAAAAGAGACGAAATACTCGAAACCACCTATAGCCTAGATAGACATAGGACCACACAAATCAGAATGAACCAATTCTAACACATCTTTGGCTCTATACACCATGGCCTTAAAAGGCCTCTTGGTCATTTTACCCTCCAAGCATTATTGGCAGGTTGGGAAATCTTCCACCACTAATGAACCCAGAGGTCCATCAGCTATCTACCTTTGGATTCTGCTTAGGTTAATATGACCAAGCCTAAGATGCCAAAGATATGTTTGGTTCATCTTCGAAGGTTCTTTTCTCTTATTGGAATTAGAAGATGAGTTATTAACTTCTATTTGCATTGTAGGAGCTTTTGGTTCAAGTGTGTATAGATTTCCTATCAATGCACCCGAACAGATAATGTCCCTATTCCTTTTTATAACAACTCTGTCATTAAAAGAAATAGAATATCCATCCATAAACAATTTAGAAACCGAAATAAAATTCTTTCTAAATAAAGGTACATAAAGGCAATTCATAAGAACCAACACTTTATTTTTCTCAAAAAATAAATAAACTTCTCCCATTGCAACAGCTGCCACCTTCGTGGCATCGCCCAAGTATACGATAATCTCCCCCTCAGCCAGTCGTCTGGTTTCTTGGAACCCCTGCAAAGTATTGCAGACATGATCAGTGGCTCCCGTATCTACACATCAAGTGCCGGTAGATAACACTGCTAAACATGTTTCGACGACTAGACCAAAAGATATACCTTGCTCCTTCTTCCAGGTGTTGATGCCACACAAGTGAAGCACTTGCCTTTCGGCTTCTTCACTCCTCCCTGAGTTCCTCCCACCGCCTTTGCCCCAGTTATTTTCTTCTTCTTCTTGCCTTTTGGCTTATAAGTAGAAACCTTTTGGGTCACCATGGCATGCGCCTGAGCACTCTGACGAAATAGCCCCTCTGCCTCCTGGAGTTCTATCAGAAGCTCTGCCAATTAATACAACCTTTTGTTCATGTTGTAGTTCAGGCGAAACTGCTCAAAACTCCTAGGTAGAGAATGGAGAATGATATCGGCCTTGGTTTCCCCATCGATCTTAGCTCCAAGGACTTCCAACTCATTCAAATGAGCCATCATCTTGAGAACATGATCCCTCATGGGTGTTCCCTCGATCATGGTGGTCGTCATCAAGTTTCTCATGGCTTCATGCCTTGCAGCCCGATTCTGGTGTCCGAAAAGCTTTTTGAGATTGAGCATCATGTCATAAGCAGTGGACATGGCTTGATGCTGATGTTGCAGTACATTTGACATAGATGCCAAAATGTAACACCGCGCCATCTCATCGGCCTTTATCCACTTCTTATAACTCTCTTTCTCCTTTTCCCCAGAATCATCCGTAGGCTTAGGAGGGCACTCTTCGAGGAGTACATATTTATATTCCTCAGCAGTCAAGACAATGTAAAGATTCCTCTTCCAATCAACATAGTTGGGTTCAGTAAGTTTATTCTCTTTCAGTATCACAACAAGCGGGATGAAAGTCATTTTGAAAGAAAACCTAAGAATCACATAGATCAAAACATTAGATTTCAAAAAATTATTGATTCCTCAAACAATAATATTTTAAAACCAACCAATACCTCAAAACACTGAGAATATTGTATGCCACGATAGTGTGGACGTATACGAATTCTACATTTGTAAGAGGAGGTTTTACCCATTAATTTTACTATCTTGTCAACCTAAATTTTTGACAAGTAAAATTAATAGTTGGTTCCTCTTTGGCCCTACAATTAAAAGCAGTGACTCCGATGGGGAGGATACTTATATTTGTATCTAAGTGTTCACCATTACTCGGTACCAAGGTAATTATCTCGGGTTATGTGCCTTACGATGGGGAAGTACACACGCTCCTTAATAATTTCCTAAAACCAAATTTGACCTTGTGATCCGTAAACAAACTCATCCGATGGGGAGGAAGGCACTCAGAGCTGACACGCAAGTTTGTTTGCATCACGTGTCAAATCATAATGGAGGCCGTGAGAATTTTTTAAAAAAATATCCCTCTCCCACTTAGTAATTTAAAATTGAGGAATTTTCTAGCCTACGATATGCATATCAAACAATAAGTAAAAAATATGAAAAATAAATATTTTCCAACTATTATAGCTTTTGTCTTCAATATGTCTCCCGTCGTATCGCCATCTCGTTCGCTCCTCCCTACGCCATGTACAAGCCATTCGGAGATCCGAGCCGAGAAAAACTATTTTACTTTACATCCATCGATCCTATACTCCACGAGGGAGTGCACATGAAATCTAGATCGAAAGTAAACTAAAAAAAAGAGTGGCTAAACAATGCCATATCTAATTACAAAAATTAAATACTAGCCTCGTCAACCCCGAGGATTCAACAAATATACAATTACACACATACAATCACATACACACATATGGCAATAATAGTTAGATCCTATGCCTGCAACCAAAAAGTTAACCTACGCATATCCTACTATTATCTAGCACATATAATAAATGAAAAGTTTATAAAAGTAACCGAACCTAAACACACATAACTGGAAACCGTAGCTCTGATACCACTTGAAGGTAGGAAACTTCACTTCCTACTTCAACTCGATCGTTTGTTCATGGAGATCCCTTCTACGTCCCCGGATATAAAAATTTTATCCTCGACAGGAGGGATTACCCAAGCAACCGTGTCATCGTCATGCTATTCGATTAGAGTAGTCACTTGAACAAACTTGTTGTTCAAGCAACCAACCTCTATTCTACGAGTAGCCACGAAATAGACGATGTACCGATCGCCGGCTGTTGTGTTTATATTCGGGGTCCAAGTATATTTAGCCACAAAACAGAATATATCATGCATATATAAATGAAAAAAATTATAAACATGTTACATATGAAGATAGATAAGTGTTATACCTCTCGATTTTCTATTGTATGACCTTCCTCCTTCCGGACGTCGTGTGGGCAACGATCTACCAAAAGTTGAAGCTCCTAGATCAACAATCTTCGTTCCTTGCTCATTCCGAGCAAGAGGAAGAATAGAAACAAGACCCTTCTCCTTCCTTTAGCCAACCAACAAACAACAAGCAAGTTGCTTGCTGCCGGCCAACAAGAAGAAGATGAGAAAGATGAATGTCGGTCAAGAGCTCCAAGGGAGGACCCTAAGCCTTGTTTCCACTAGCTAAAGAGAGGAGAAGAGCTAGGTTTGGATGCCAACCAAGGGAGGAGAGGGGCTGTATGGGCGTCGGCCACCAAGAAAGAAGAAGAAGATAAGGAAAAGGTTTCCTTATTTGGTGCCGCCAACTCTAAACCCTAACTCGAAGCCTCTTGCCGCCAACTCCACGCCAACCCTAAATGCCCTTTTTATAGGTTTAGGGATAAGCCTTGTTTTAATCTCCACCATTGGTTCTAGGGATTTAATCTCAACCGTCAGATCTAGAGATTTAATCTCAACCGTTGGATCTAGAGATTTAATCTCTACCTTTGGATCTAGAGTTTTGTTTTCATCCATTGGATCTAAGCTTCATGAGGTATTAATAGGCTACAATAGGTACCATGAGGAGGAGTTGGATCTTTGCCACCCAATGGATCAAGCCTACATAAAGTCCGATCCATTAATGATAATCCAATCCACTAAAGGATTATCATTGATCTACCTAACCAACCCCCATAAGTTAATATGGGCTCTTTATATTATATGCACATTTTCTCCCCATATTTAAGATCTCGAATGTCCGTCGATTAATTAATTTAGTGACCATTAATTAATCAACTTCTAACTCCATGAGTAGTACCACTCAACCTTTTCATCATGTCGGACCAAGTCCACCTGCAGGGTTTACATGATGAACCTTATGAGCTCCTCAAGGGGACATCATCATCCAAATATATAGGACATGGTTTCCACCTATAATCAACGATACACCATATAAATAATATCATTTTCAAACTTACCGAGTCTATCGATTTAATCTATAAATCTCGCCCATTGGTAAATCAAAGAAATGAATACTAAGTATATGCACCCATTATTATATCGGGATTAAGAGCATGTACAATATAATATATGAGGTCCGATTCGATTATGTAGTCTGCAATAAATCGAATCACCTCTAAGTCGGTCCTACTCAATACACACAAAGTGTACTAGTGTGATTCTATGGTCAAGATAAACCAATACCAAATCACACTACAACCATTCCAATGGTTTGTCCAAAGCCATCTTGGTTGTGAGCCTATACTTATACTTTACAAGGAGCCGATAACATGATCTCACGTGTGACACCATACACCATGTTATCTACAATGTAATGTATTAGACAATATGCATAACCATAAATATGCAAACAATGATCATGTGATTCTTATTTTGAAATAAAGTTGTTCATACAAAAGATAGAATTTTCAGTATACATCCCAACAATTCTTAGGTTTTCATTCAAAATGACTTTCAACCTGCTTGCTATGATACTGAAAGAAAATAAACTTATTGGACCCAACTATGTGGATTGGAAGAGGAATCTTGACATTGTCTTGACTGCTGAGGAATACAAATATGTACTCCTCGAAGAGTGCCCTCCTAAGCCTGCGGATGATTCTGGGGGAAAAGGAGAAGGAGAGTTATAAGAAGTGAATCAAGGTCGATGAGATGACGCGGTGTTATATTTTGGCATCTATGTCAAATGTACTTTAACATCAGCATCAAGCCATGCCCACAGCTTATGACATGATGCTCAATCTCAAAGAGCTTTTCGAACACCAAAATCGGGCTACTAGGCAAGAAACCATGAGGAACTTGATGACGACCACAATGATCGAGGGAACACCCATGAGGAATCATGTTCTGAAGATGATGGCTCATTTGAATGAGCTGAAAGCCCTCGGAGCTGAGATCGATGGGGAAACCCAGGTCAATATCATTCTCCAATCTCTACCTAGGAGTTTTGAGTTGTTTCGCTTGAACTACAACATGAACAAGAGGTTGTATTCATTGGCAGAGCTTCTAATAGAACTCTAGGTGGCAGAGGGGCTATTTTGTCAGAGTGCTCAGGCGCAAGCCATGGTTACCCAAAAGGTTTCTACTTCTAAGCCGAAAAGCAAGAAGAAGAAGAAAGAAGCTAGGGCAAAGGCGGAGGGAGGAACTCAGGGAGGAGTGAAGAAGCCGAAAGGCAAGTGCTTCACTTGTAAGCAGACTGGACACTGGAAGGACTGCCCAAATCGCAAGCAGAACAAAGGTATATCTTTTGGTCTAGTCGTTGAAACATGTTTAGCGATGTTATCTACCGACACCTGGTGTGTAGATATGTGAGCCACTGATCATGTCGACAATACTTTTCAAGTGTTACAGGAAACCATATGACTGGCTGAGGGGGAGATTACCGTATACTTGGGTGATGCCACGAAGGTGGTGGCTGTTGCAGTGGGAGATGTTTATTTATCTTTTGAGAAAAATAAAGTTTTGGTTCTTAAGAATTGCCTTTATGTACCTTTATTTAGAAAGAATTTAATTTAGGTTTCTAAATTGTTTATGGATGGATATTCTATTTCTTTTAATGACAGAGTTATTATAAAAAGGAATAGGGAGATTATATGTTTAGGTGCATCGATAGAAAATTTGTATACACTTGAACCAAAAGCTCTCACGATGCAAGTAGAAGTAAATAACTCATCATCTAATTCCAATAAGAGAAAAGAACCTTCAAAGATGAACCAAACATATCTTTGGCATCTTAGGCTTGGTCATATTAACCTAAGAAGAATTCAAAGGTTAATAGCTGATGGACCTTTAGGTTCATTAGTGGTGGAAGATTTCCCAACCTGCGAATCTTGCTTGGAGGGTAAAATGACCACGAGGTTGTTTAAGGCCAAGGGGCATAGAGCTAAAGATGTGTTAGAATTGGTTCATTCTGATTTGTGTGGTCCTATGTCTATCCAGGCTAGAGGTGGTTTTGAGTATTTCGTCTCTTTTATAGATGATTATTCGAGATATGGATACATTTACTTGATGCACCGCAAGTCTGAATGCTTTGACAAGTTCCAAGAATTCAAGGCTGATATGGAGAAACGTCAAGGTAAAAGTATTAAGACACTACAATATGATCGTGGTGGTGAGTACCTCTTGGGAGAGTTTAGGAATTACTTACCAGAGGCTGAGATTCAATCCCAATTGTCTGTACCTGGCACACCCCAGCAGAATGGTGTAGCAGAGCGAAGGAATAGGACTCTTATGGAGATGGTTAGATCGATGATGAGTTATTCTGAGTTGCCAGATTTGTTCTGTGGATATACTCTAGATAAGGTAGTGTATATTCTGAACTTGGTACCATCTAAATTAGTGCCTTCTACTCCCACAGAATTGTGGACTGGGCGAAAGCCTAGTCTAAGACATATTCAGATTTGGGCTATCCTAGATGTTGGTAAGTTGAAACCTCGTACAGAAGTGCGCATGTTCATAGGCTATCCTAGAGGAACGAAAGGTGGTTTGTTCTATATTCCTAGAGATTAGAGGGTAATCGTTAGCACGAATGTCATATTTCTAAAGGAAGACTATGTAATGAACCACATGCCTATGAGTAAGATTGTTCTGGAGGAATTAAAAGGGGAAGTCACTTCTTCAGTACCATCGGTACAAGAGGATATACCACAAGTCACTGCACCGTGTGTCACAAAGGATACACAGATCATACCACGTCGTAGTGGAAGGGTTGTGAGACAACCTGATAGATTCATGTTCTTGGAAGAATCTTCTGATTCGGTCCTTGGTGAACATGAACCTGATCCGTGGACATATGATGAGGCAATCCAAGATAAAGATGCGGTATCTTGGCAAAGTACAATGAATGCTGAGATTGAATATATGGATTCAAATCAAGTCTGGGAGCTAGTAGAACCACCCGATGGTGTAAAAACCATTGGTTGCAAGTGGATCTACAAAAGAAAGAGAGGAATAGACGGGAATGTTGAGACCTTCAAAGCAAGGCTTGTTGCGAAAGGGTATACTAAGAAAGGGGGTATCGATTATGAGGAGACTTTTTCGCCGGTAGTCATGCTTAAGTCTATCTGGATTCTCTTATGCATTGTTGCTTATATGGATTATGAGGTATGGCAGATAGATGTCAAGACAGCTTTCCTTAATGGATGTCTTGAGGAAAACATCTATATGAAGCAACCAGAAGGATTCATTGCAATGGGCTAAGAGCATCTTGTGTGTAAGCTTAATCGGTCCATTTATGGATTGAAGCATGCTTCGAGATCTTGGAACATCCGCTTTGATGAGGTAATCCAGTCTTATGGATTTATTCAAAGTCCGGATGAGTCTTGTGTATATAAGAGATGTGACGGAAACGTAGTGGTATTTCATGTACTATACGTAATGACATTTTGTTAATTGGCAACAATGTCAATGTGTTATCGGATGTAAGGGTATGGTTGTCCAACCAGTTTGATATGAAGGACTTGGGAGAAGTGGGACACATCCTTGGGATCAAGGTTATAAGGGATCGCAGGAAAAGAATGTTGTGCTTATCTCAAGCTTTATACCTAGACACCATTATGGATCGTTTTAGATTGCAGAACTCCAAGAAAGGGTTTCTACCTTTCAGGCATGGAGTTCCTTTATCTAAGGAGATGTGTCCTAGAACATCTGTGGAGATAGAGGAGATGAAGGCGGTTCCTTATGCTTTGGCAGTAGGAAGCCTCATGTATGCGATGCTATGTACGAGACCAGATAAATGCTTTATCGTGGGCATGGTTAGCAGATATCAGAGTAATCCAGGACAGGGACATTAGACTGTAGTAAAGCATATATTGAAGTACCTGAGAAGGACTAGGGATTATATGGTAGTTTACCAGGAAGACCAATTACTCCTTCTGGGTTATACAGATTCCGACTTCTAATCATATAGGGATAACAGTAAGTCTACCTCAGCTTTTGTATTTACTTTAGGAGGTGGAGCCATTGTATGGAGGAGTGTCAAGCAGAAATGCGTGGAGGACTCTACCATGGAAGCTGAGTATGTGGCGGTCTCTGAGGCAGCCAAAGAAACTGTGTGGCTCAGGAACTTCCTGATGGACTTGGATGTTATTCCTTGTTTGCTCAGAACTATCACAATTTATTGTGATAATAGTGATGTAGTTGTAAACTCGAAGGAACCACAAGCCCATAAGGCAAGTAAACACATAGAGTGCATATACAACTTGATACGAGAAATCGTAAAGAGAGGAGAAGTTGTTGTGGCCAAGATTGCATCGGAGGAAAACCTGGCAGATCCTTTCACTAAGGCCCTTCCGGCGAGAGCTTTTGATAGACATGTGGAGGGAATGGGGATCAGATGTATGACAGTTTGAGGACAACATAGTCTTTTAGTATAAGTGGGAGATTGTTGGGATGTATATTGAAAAGTATATATTTTGTATGAATATCTTTATTTTGAAATAAGAATCACATGCTCATTGTTTGCATATTTGTGATTATGCATATTGTCTAATAAATTACATTGTAGATAACATGGTGTGTAGTGTCACATGAGAGATCTTGTTATCAGCTCCTTGTAAAGTATAAGTAAAGGCTCATAACCGAGATGGCTTTGGACAAACCATTGGTATGGTTGTAGTGTGATTTGGTATTGGTTTGTCTTGACCATAGAATAACACTAGTGCACTTTGTGTGTATTGAGCAGGACCGACTTAGAGGTGATTCGATTCATTCCTGACTACATAATCGAATCGAATCTCAGATATTATATTGTACATGCTCTTAATCCCGATATAATAACGGACACATATACTCAGTATTCATTTCTTTGATTTACTAATGAGTGAGATTTATAGATTAAATCCATAGGCTCGGTAAGTTGGGAAATGATATTATTTATATGGTGTGTCGTTGATTATAGGAGGAAACCGTGTCCTATATAGAAGGAAGTTCCGTTGGTTGTGTCAGAGTCTCATTGCCTCCCATGTCCCCGGATTAAAATTTTATCAACTATAATTAATCCGGACGGGATGAGTTTCCGAAGCACAACCATTTCGTCATCGTGCCAACGACTCGAGCGATCGCTTGAACAAACTTGTTGTTCAAGCAATCAACTCTTCTAGTCGGTTAGCTGCGGAAGAGACGACGAACGGATCGCCGATTTTTGTGTTTCTTATCTGGGTCCATGATTATACAAATAAAACAAAAGCAAACTAGTATAATCAACACATACTAACATAAAGAACATAAGCTAGCATAACTTATCATAAGAGGAACAAGAATAAAGTTTGTAAGACTTTTATACCTCTTGGTCTTCTACTGTATGTCCCATCCTCCTCGTGGACATCATGTGGGCAAAGATCCTCCACGAGTTGAAGCCTCCTAGATCACATTCTTCCCTTCTTGCTCGCTCCAAACAAAGAGAAGAACCAAACAAAAACTCTTCCAATCTAGAACCGACCACAAAGCCAAGGTGCTTGATATAGCCGCTGGCCAAGGAGTAGATAATTGAGCACCAGCCAACCATGAAGAAAGGTTGCCGCCGACCACCAAGGAGAGAGGGAGAAGGAATAATGGGTATGGGCACCGGCCAAAGCAAGAAGGAAAAAGATGGGCGCTGGCTACCAATTAGGAAGAGAAGGAAACAAACCTTAATCCTTCCAAGGATTGCCGTTCAAACCTTTTCCCAAACCCTAGCCGCCCAAGCCAAAAACCCTAATCTCTTTCTTGATATATCTCTATCTTACATGCCCAAGCCCTTAGCCCTCCTTTTATAGAGTTAGGCTTAGGCCTCCTTTCAATCTCCACCGTCAGATCTAGAGACTTAGTCTCCGCCGTCGGATCTAGGGTTTCATCCCAACCGTCGGATCTAGGGTTTTATCCCAACCGTCGGATCTAGGGTTTCATCCCAACCGTCGGATCTAGGGTTTCATCCCAACCGTCGGATCTAGGGTTTCATCCCAACCGTCGGATCTAGGGTTTCATCCCAACCGTCGGATCTAGGGTTTCATCCCAACCGCCGGATCTAGGGTTTCATCCCAACCGTCGGATCTAGGGTTTCATCCCAACCGTCGGATCTAGGGTTTCATCCCAACCATCGGATCTAGGGTTTCATTCCAACCATCAGATCTAGGGTTTCATCCCAATCGTCGGATCTAGGGTTTCATCTCAACCGTCGAATCTAGGGTTTCATCCCAACCATCGGATCTAGGGTTTCATCCCAACCATCAGATCTAGAGTTTTATGTTCCATCATTGGATCTACGCTCCTTGAGGTTTTAATAAGGCTACGATAGGGACCATGAGAAGGAGTTGGATCTTGGCCACCCGATGGATCGGAACCACACAAACTTGATCCATCAATGATGTTCCATTCCACTAGAGGATCATCATTGATCTACCTCTCCAACCCCCATTTATATGGGCTCCATATATTATTTTCACAACTATCTCTTCGTGTTTAAGATATCGAATGTCCGTCAATTAAATGATTTACTAACCATCAATTAATTAACATCTAACTCCTCGAGTAGTACCACTCAACCTTATTATCATGTTAACTAAGTCAACCCGCGGGGTTTACATGATAAACCTTATGAGCTCCTCAAGGGGACATCATCAACCTAATATATACGATACAGTTTCCTTCTATAATCAACGACACACCATGTAAATAATATCATTTCTCAACTTACCGGGCCTATTGATTTAATATATAAATCTCACCCATTGGTAAATCAAAGAAATAAATACTAAGTACATGTGCCCGTTATTATATCGAGATTCAGAGCATGTGCAACATAATACCCGAGGTCTGATTCAATCATATAGTCAGCAATAGATTGAATCACCTCTATGTCGGTCCTGCTCAATAGACACAAAATGTACTAGTGTAATTCTATGGTCAAGATAAACCAATACCAAATCACACTACAACCATGCCAATGGTTTGTCCAAGACCATCTTGGTTGTGAGCCTATACTTATATTCTACAAGGAACTGATAACATGATCTTATGTGCCTCACCAAGCACCACGTTATCTACAATGTAGAGTATTAGACAATATGCACATATAATAAATATAAAGTGCAAACAATGATCATGTGATTCTTATTTCAAAATAAAGATGTCCATACAAAAGGCTTGGCTTTCAGTATACATCCCAACAATCTCCTACTTTTACTAAAAGACTATGCTGTCATCACACTGCCATACATCTGATCCCCATGTCCTCCACATGCCTATCAAACGCTTTCGCTAGAAGGACCTTAGTGAATGGATCAGCCAGGTTATCCTCTGATGCAATCTTGGCGACAGCTACTTCTCCTTGCTTTATGATCTCTCGTATCAGGTGGTACTTGCGCTCTATGTGTTTACTCGCCTTATGGACTCGTGGTTCCTTCGAGTTTGCAACTGCACCACTGTTATCACAATAAATTGTGATAGTTCTGGGCAAACCAGGAATCACATCCAAGTCCATCAAGAAGTTCCTGAGTCATACAGCTTCCTTGGCTACGTCAGAGGCTGCCACATACTCAGCTTCCATGGTAGAGTCCGCCATGCATTTCTGCTTGACACTCCTTCATACTATGGCTCCACCTCCAAAAGTAAACACAAACCCCGAGGTAGACTTACTGTTGTCCCTATCTGATTGAAAATCAGAATCCGTGTAACCCACAGGGACTAATTGATCTGCCTGGTAAACCAGCATATAATCCCTAGTCCTTCTCAGGTACTTCAATATATGCTTTACCGTAGTCCAATGTCCCTATCCAGGATTACTCTGATATCTGCTAACCATGCCCACGGTAAAGCAGATATTTGGTCTCGTACATAGCATAGCATACATGAGGCTTCCTACTATCGAAGCATAAGGAACCACCTTCATCTCCTCTATCTCCTTTGATATTTTGGGACACATCTCTTTAGATAAAGGTACTCCATGCCTAAAAGGTAGAAAACCTTTCTTGGAGTTCTTCATGCTAAAACGAGCAAGGATAGTGTCAGTGTATGAAGCTTGAGATAAGCACAACATCCTTTTCTTGCAATCCCTTATCACCTTGATCCCAAGGATGTGTCCCACTTCTCCAAAGTCCTTCATGTCAAACTGTTTGGACAACCATACTCTTACGTCTGATAACACTTTGATATTGTTGTCAACTAACAAAATATCATCTACGTATAGTACAAGATATACCACTACGTTTCCTTCACATCTTTTGTATACACATGGCTCATCCAGACTTTGAATAAATCCATATGACTGGATTACCTCATCAAAACGGATGTTCCAATATCTCGAAGCTTGCTTCAATCCATAAATGGACCGATTAAGCTTACACACTAGATGCTCTTTGCCTTTAGCAATGAATCCCTCTGGCTACTGCATATAGATGTTCTCCTCAAGACTTCCGTTAAGGAAAGTTGTCTTGACATCCTTCTGTCAAATCTCATAATCCATATAAGCAGCTATAGATAAGAGAATCCGGATAGATTTAAGCATAGCTACCGGCGAAAAAGTCTCCTCATAATCGATACCCTCTTTCTGAGTATACCCTTTCGCAACAAGCCTAGCTTTGAAGGTCTCAACCTTCCCGTCTACTCCTCTCTTTCTTTTGTAGATCCACTTGCATCTAATGGCTTTTACACCATCGGGTGGCTCTACTAGCTCCCAGACCTGATTAGAATCCATAGATTCTATCTCAGAATTCATCGCTCTTTGCCAAGATACCACATCTTCATCTTGGAGTGCCTCATCATATGTCCAGGGATCAGGTTCATGTTCGCCAGGGACCAAGTCCGAAGACTCTCCCAAGAACATGAATCTATCAGGCTGTCTCACAATCCTCCCACTACGATGAGGTATCACATGTGTATCCTCTGTGACACGCAGTGCAGTGACTTGTGGTATATCCTCTTGTATCGATGGTACTGAAGTAGCGACTTCCCCTCTTAATTCCTCCAGATCAATCCTACTCTTGGGCTTGTGGTTCATCACATAGTCTTCCTCTAGAAATCGGGCGTTCGTGCTAACGACCACCCTTTGATATCTAGGATTATAAAACAAACCACTTTTCGTTCCTCTAGGGTAGCCCACGAACATGCACACTTTTGTACGAGGTTCCAACTTACCAGTATCAGCCTTCAGCACATGTGCTGGACTCCCCCATATCTGAATATGTCTCAGACTAGGCTTTCACCCAGTCCACAATTCTATGGGGGTAGAAGGCACTGATTTAGATGGAACCAAGTTCAGAATATACACTGTCGTATCCAGCGCATACCCCCAGAATGAATCTGGCAACTCAGAATAACTCATCATCGATCTAACCATCTCCATATGAGTCATATTCCTTCGCTCCGCTACACCATTCTGCTAGGGTGTGCTAGGTGCAGACAATTGGGATTGAATCCCAGCCTCTGATAAGTAATTCCTAAACTCTCCTAAGAGGTACTCACCACCACGATCAGATCGTAGGGTCTTGATACTTTTACCTTGACGGTTCTCCACATCAGCCTTGAATTCTTTGAAGCTGTCAAAGCATTCAGACTTGTGGCGCATCAAGTAAATGTATCCATATCTTGAATAATCATCTATAAAAGAGACGAAATATTCAAAACCACCTCTAGCCTGGATAGACATAGGACCGCACAAATCAGAATGAACCAATTCTAACACATCTTTGGCTCTATGCCTTTTGGCCTTGAAAGGCCTCTTGGTCATTTTACCTTCCAAGAAAAGATTCGCAGGTTGGGAGATCCTCCACCACTAATGAACCCAAAGGTCCATCAGCTATAAACCTTTGAATTCTACTCAGGTTAATATGACCAAGCCTTAGATGCCAAAGATATGTTTGGTTCATCTTCGAAGGTTCTTTTCTCTTATTGGAATTAGAAGATGAGTTATTAACTTCTATATGCATCGTGGGATCTTTTGGTTCAAAGAGTATACAAATTGCCAACTAATGTACCTGAACAGATAATCTCTCTATTTCTTTTTATAACAACTCTGTCATTAAAAGTAACAGAATATCCATGCATAAACAATTTAGAACCCGAAATCAAATTCTTTCTAAATGTAGGTACAAAAAGACAATTTCTCAAAACCAAAACTTTATTTCTATCAAACGATAAATGAACGTCTCCCACTGGAATAGCTGCCACCTTTGTAGCATTGCCCATGTAGACGGTAATTTCTCCTTCAGCTAGTTGTCGGGTTTCCTTGAACCCCTGCAAAGAATTGCGATGATCGTGGCCCCGTGATCTCACACACCGTAGCGAGATAACACCACTAAACATGTTTCAACGACTAAGCCAGAAGATATACCTTTGTTCTGCTTTAGGTTGGGCCAGTCTTTCTTCCCATGTCCAGTCTTCTTACAAGTGAATTACTTGCCTTTCGGCTTCTTCACTCCTCCCTGAGGTCCACCCGCCACCTTTGCTCCACCTTGTTTCTTCTTCTTCTTGCCTTTCGGCTTAGAAGTAAAAACCTTCTGAGCAACCATGGCTTCCTGCCTAGCAGCCCGATTTTGGTATCCGAAAAGTTCCTTTTCCCTAGAATCATCCGCATACTTAGGAGGACACTCATCGTAGAGCACATACTTGTACTCCTCGACAGTTAAGACAATATCCAAATTTATTTTCCAATCAATGTATTTTATTCCAGTAAGTTTATTTTCTTTCAGTATCACAGCAAGTTGGTTGAAAGCCATTTGAAAATCCTAAGAATCATAATGATCAAAATATTAGATTTCAAATATTATTGATTCCACAAAATAATAAAATTCCGAAATCAACCAACACCTCAAAAAACCGAGAATATTGCATGCCACGATAGTGTAGACGTATACGAATTCTACATTTGTAAGAGGAGGTTTTACCCATTAATTTTATTATCTTGTCAACCTTACTTTTTGACAAATAAAATTAATAGTTGGTTCCTCTTAGGCCCTACAAATAAAAGCAGTGACTCCGATGGGGAGGATACCTTTATTTGCATCTAAGTATTTACCATTACTTGGTACTAAGGCAATTATCTCAGATTATGTGCCTTACCGATGGGGAAGTACACACACTCCTAAATAATTTCCTATAACCATATTTGACCTAGTGATCCGCAAACAAATCCATCCGATGGGGAGGAAGGCACTCAGAGCCGACACGCAAGTTTGTTGCATCACACGTCCAATTGTAATGGAGGCCGCGGGAATTAATTAAAATATCCCTCTCCCACTTAGTAAATTGAAAATGAGGAATTTTCAAGCACACACAACATGCATATAAAACAAATCAGCAATAAATATGGAAAAAATAGAATTTTTCCAACTATTATGGCTTTGTTCTCCAATATTCAAAGTATCTCCACCTCGTCTGCTCCACCTTTCAAAATAAGCCACAAAAGAGATCCGAGCAGAGATATATCATTTTAATTTACATCCATCGATCCTATACTCCACGAAGGAGTGTACAAACTATCTAGATCGAAAGTAAACTAGAATGATCGGCTAAACAATGTCGTATTTAATTA
Organism: Wurfbainia villosa; assembly: GCA_025175895.1. NCBI lineage: Eukaryota > Viridiplantae > Streptophyta > Magnoliopsida > Zingiberales > Zingiberaceae > Wurfbainia > Wurfbainia villosa. The sequence goes on along the minus strand of CM045986.1, from coordinate 57,837,811 downwards.
CAAAAATTAAATACTAATCTAGCCTCGTCAACCCTGAGGATTCAAATGATATACATACAATCACACACAAACAATCACATACTCACATATAGCCATAATAGTCGGATCTTATGCCTGCAACCAAAAAGTTAGCCTATGCACATCCTACTTTTATCCAGCATACTCAATATATGATATGTGCATGAAAGTAATCGAATCTGAAACACACAAAACCGGAAACCTTGGCTCTGATACCATTTTAAGGGAGTGTCGTTGGTTGCGTCGGAGTCTCATTGCCTCCCATGCCCCCGGATTAAAATTTTATCAACTAAAACTAATCCGGACGGGATGAGTTTCCAAAGCACAACCGTTTCGTCATTGTGCCAACGACTCGAGCGATCGCTTGAACAAACTTGTTGTTCAAGCAATCATCTCTTCTAGTCGTTTAGCCGTGGAAGAGACGACGAACGGATTGCTAGTTTTTGTGTTTCTTATCGGGGTCCATGATTATACAAATACAAACAAATGCAAACTAGTATAATCAACGCATACTAACATAAAGAACATAAGCTAGCATATCTTATCATAAGAGGATCAAGAATAAAGTTTGTAAGACTTTTATACCTCTTGGTCTTCTACCGTATGTCCCATCCTCCTCGTGGACATCGTGTGGGCGAAGATCCTCCACGAGTTGAAGCCTCCTAGATAACGTTCTTCCCTTCCTTGCTCGCTCCGAACAAAGAGAAGAACCAAACAAAAACTTTTTCTCCTATCTAGAACCGACAACCAAGCCAAGGAGCTTGATATAGCCGCCGGCCAAGGAGTAGATAATTGAGCATCAGCCAACCTTGAAGAAAGGTTGCCGCCGGCCACTAAGGAGAGAGGGAGAAGGAATAATGGGTATGGGCACCGGCCAAAGCAAGTAGGAAGAAGATGGGCACCGGCTACCAATTAGGAAGAGAAGGAAACAAACCTTAATCCTTCAAAGCATTGCCGCCCAAACCTTTTCCCAAACCCTAGCCGCCCAAGCCAAAAACCCTAATCTCCTTCTTGATATATCTCTATCTTACACGTCCAAGCCCTTAGCCCTCCTTTTATAGAGTTAGGCTTAGGCCTCCTTTCAATCTCCACCGTCGGATCTAGAGACTTAGTCTCCACCGTCGGATCTAGGGTTTCATCCCAACCGTCGGATCTAGGGTTTCATCCCAACCGTCGAATCTAGGGTTTCATCCCAACCGTCGGATCTAGGGTTTCATCCCAACCGTCGAATCTAGGGTTTCATCCCAACCGTCCAATCTAGAGTTTCATCCCAACCGTCGGATCTAGGGTTTCATCCCAACCGTCCGATCTAGAGTTTCATCCCAACCGTCGGATCTAGGGTTTCATCCCAACCGTCGGATCTAGGGTTTCATCATCGGATCTAGGGTTTCATCCCAACCGTCGGATCTAGGGTTTCATCCCAACCCTCAGATCTAGGGTTTCATCCCAACTGTCGGATCTAGGGTTTCATCCCAACCGTCGGATCTTGGGTTTCATCGCAACCGTCGGATCTAGAGTTTTTTGTTCCATCATTGGATCTAGGCTCCTTGAGGTTTTAATAAGGCTACGATAGAGACCATGAGGAGGAGTTGGATCTTGGCCACCCGATGGATCGGAACAACACAAACTTAATCCATCAATGATATTCCATTCCACTAGAGGATCATCATTAATCTACCTCACCAACCCCCATTTATATGAGCTCCATATATTATTTGCACAACTATCTCCCCGTGTTTAAGATATCGAATGCCCGTCAATTAATTGATTTACTGACCATCAATTAATTAACATCTAACACCTCGAGTAGTACCACTCAACCTTATTATCATGTTGACTAAGTCAACCCGCGGGGTTTACATGATAAACCTTATGAGCTCCTCAAGGGGACATCATCAACCTAATATATACGACACGGTTTCCTTCTATAATCAACGGCACACCATGTAAATAATATCATTTCCCAACTTACCGGGCCTATTGATTTAATCTATAAATCTCACCCATTGGTAAATCAAAGAAATAAATACTAAGTACATGTGCCCGTTATTATATCGAGATTCAGATCATGTGCAACATAATACCCGAGGTCTGATTCAATCATATAGTCAGCAATAGATTGAATCACCTCTATGTCGGTCCTGCTCAATAGACACAAAGTGTACTAGTGTAATTCTATGGTCAAGATAAACCAATACCAAATCACACTACAACCATGCCAATGGTTTGTCCAAGACCATCTTGGTTGTGAGCCTATACTTATATTCTACAAGGAACTGATAACATGATCTTCTGTGCCTCACCAAGCACCACGTTATCTACAATGTAGAGTATTAGACAATATGCACATATAATAAATATAAAGTGCAAAAAATGATCATGTGGTTCTTATTTTAAAATAAAGATGTCCATACAAAAGGCTAGGCTTTCAGTATACATCCCAACAGTAGTTTGATTTGGTATTGGTTTGTCTTGACCATATAATCACACTAGTGCACTTTGTGTGTATTGATTAGGACCGACTTAGAGGTGATTCGATTCATTGCTGACTACATAATCGAATCAGATCTCAGATATTATATTGTACATGCTCTTAATCCCGATATAATAACGGACACATATACTCAGTATTCATTTCTTTGATTTACTAATGGGCGATATTTGTAGATTAAATCCATAGGCTCAGTAAGTTGGGAAATGATATTATTTATATGGTGTGTCGTTGATTATATGAGGAAATAGTGTCCTATATATTAGGGTGATGATGTCCCCTTGAGGAACTCATAAGGTTCATCATGTGAACCCTGCAGGTGGACTTGGTCCGGCATGATGATAAGGTTGAGTGGTACTACTCGTGGAGTTAGATGTTGATTAATTAATTGTCAGTAAATTAATTAATCGATGGACATTCGAGATCTTAAACACGGGGAGAAAAATCTACAAATAATATATGGAGCCAATATTATCATATGGGGGTTGGTGAGGTAGATCAATGATAATCCTTTAGTGGATTGGATAATCATTAATGGATCGGACTTTATGTGGGCTTGATCCATTGGGTGGCCAAGATCCAACTCCTCCTCATGGTCCTTATTGTAGCCTATTAAAACCTTTTGAAGCCTAGATCCAATGGATGAAAACAAAACTCTAGATCCAATGGTAGAGATTAAATCTCTAGATCCGACGGTTGAGATTAAATCTCTAGATCTGACGGTTGAGATTAAATCCCTAGAACCAATGGTGGAGATTAAAACAAGGCTTATCCCTAACTCTATAAAAGGAGAGGCTAGGGTTGGCGTGGAGAGCAAGAATCAAGGGAGGGGCAAGGGTTTTGGCGACAAGGAGCAAGGGGTGTTGGGCGGCCTCAATTAAGGAAAGAATTTCCTTTCTCTTCTTCATCTTTTTGTTGGCCGGCGCCCAAGTGTTCCTTCTCCTCTCCTTGCCCAGCATTCAAGCCCTCCTTCTCTTCTCCTTGGCTGGTGGAAACAAAGCTTAGGGTCTTCCCTTGAAGCTCTTTGCCGGCATCCATCTTCTTCATCCAGTCCTTTGGCCAGCGCACACCAAGTTGGTGCTTGGTGGTTGGCGCAAGTAAGGAGAGGGAGAGTTTTGTTTCTTATTTTTCCTCTTGTTCAGAGCGAGCAAGGAAGGAAGATTGGTGATCTAGGAGCTTTGACTTTTGGAAGATTGTCGCCCACATGACATCCAAAAGGAGGAAGGACATACAATAGAAGTTCAAGAGGTATAATGTTTGTTTATATTCTTTTGTAACGTGTCTATGTTTATTCTTCAATCATATGTATGTTATATATTCTATTTTGTAGCTAAAATAACTTGGACCCCGAATATAAACATAAAAGTCGGCGATCCGTACATCGTCTATTCCGCGGTTATTCGTAGAATAGAGGCTGGTGGCTTAAAAAATAAGTTTGTTCAAGTGACCACTCTAATCGAATAGCACGACGATGAAATGAGAGCTTGGGTAATCCCTTTTGTCTAGGATTAATTTTTTTTTAATCTGGGGATGTCGAAGGTGTTGGATCGAAGCGGATCGCTAGAGGGGGGGTGAATAGCGATAAAAACTTTTCTTTTAAATCGTTCGATAGACAATTAAACGCAGCGAAAATGTAAATAAAAACTAAATGAGACAAATAGTTTTTTTACTTGGTTCATAGCCTTCGGCTACTACTCCAAGGCCCTAAGGTCCTAGACCGTGCACGGAGGGCAATTCACTAAAACACTCCTCCTCGTTGGAGGTAGGAGTTTTACGATTACAAAAGCCTTCGAAGCAAAAAGATAGAGAGACAAACCCTCTCTTCTATTAAAGTAAAATGCAACGAAAAGCCTCGATTAAAAATAATTGCAATATTGAAAGCAATAACAAATTAAGATTATACCAACAACTAAACAAAAGAAACTTTAAGCTAGGGTTGTTGGCAGCACTTCGTTGTTGTAGAGTCGTCGGAGAGTTGCAGCGTAACGGAGGCTTTTGAGCACTTAGAATTGAGGATGAAACCCTAGGTTTGGCCCTCCTTTTATAGCCTTTAAGCCCCTCAACGAATGGGTCTTCAACCAATCACAAATGGGCACAAAACTCCTTGAAAAATGGTGATAAAGCTTGACTCCTCGAGGCTGATTTTTGACCACCGGTTGAACTGGCCGGTTAAACTGATGGCCAGGATTTTTGACTACAATAAAGAGTTAGCTCAAAATATAAGTGGATTCGACGGCCACTTGCCGTCCGATCTCAACATAGACCTTCCATGGGAAGTCTTGGGTTGGATCGTCGCCTAAGATCATCCCCGTAAAGAGGATACGACCTCACTTACGCTCGCACACACGAGCTTACCTCGATACTTACGTGTCACTTTTACTTCCGGCCTTCCACTCGATTCCTTCGGCTCCCTCCGAAGTAACTCAAGTGTCGCCCGACCACCGCGGCATCCTCTGGGTGTCGCTAGCCTTCAGCTCCAGCATTGATACTTTTCTGCTCACTTGATTTAGCTCGTGAGATAACATTATAAGATTAACTTTATATCGTTTGCTATAATCAAAACTTAGGTTCGACTTAGGTGCCCACTGCACCAACAATCTCCCCCTTTTTGATTTATGGCAAACCCACATACAAAGTTAAGACAAAAATAAGTATGAGATTATGCATGAATGAGTAGGAGTATATAAAAATTCTTTTTCAAGTGCTCCCCCTTGAGGAATCCTCCCCCTTGACCGAGGGTGAGTACTTGAGAAAGGGTTTTAACTCTCCCCCTTGATATTTGCTACTAAGAAAAAGAATTAAGTAACCGAAATTACTTAATATTGGCCATAGTGTTTAAAATAAGTTTTGAGTTAAGAAACCAAATGATTTCTTAACCTTGGCCTTTAAAAGTTAAATAAGTTTTCAAAACTTAAAGTTAACTTTTGGTTTAATTATGAAGTAAGAGTTAAGTTATCAAAAAAAAATTTTGACCTCTTAACTTTTCTCCTTTTTCTCCCCCTTTTGCCGTATATCGAAAAGAGTAAGGGGTGTGTGGAAAACAAAATAAATGTTAAATTTAAAGTCCAAGCATGTTTCACATTTTTATTTTTAAAAATAATATACTGAAAATAAGTTCATCTATAAAATGTTCGACTCATAATTTGGCTTGATTGATATGAAGGATCAACCAGTCCTGGTCAGAGTCGGTTAGTATGTATGATTATACTCCGTGGTTCATAGTGATGCACTAGCTCTACATCTGGAACCAGGAGTAAGGTTCTATCATCTCACGTCCATCTACGTGGCTAAGTACACAAACACATTAGTCCTATGTGTTGTGAGATGTATTGGCTCCTTAAATCTATAGGTGCATGATATCTAAGGTATGTCCTATGCAAGTTCCATGAAAAAAAAGTAAGAAATGTTAGTAATATATGAGAGATGTCCTATGGCAATCGCCTTATGTATGAACCATTTATATGATAAATGAAGATTCACTATTTGAGTATACATGTTTAATGTATTTGATTGGATCTTAAACTCATTTACTGAATGTCCACGATACGATTCACAGCATGAGAGAATTTGTGATTGGATCACAACTAGTGAGTATCTCTACATGTGTAATTGTGATGTATCGGAATTATCCCTAGTCGATGAATTGATGGATTTGGACACCATCAATTCTGTCGAGACTAGCACGAGGTATACTCCTTGGTGTATCCAAGCAGCTGATTCTCACTGGCTGGAGACATAGTGATGTCCGGAGTTAATCGTGGATGCTAGTTATGGTAACTAGTTCATTGGAGTGACCAGCCGTAAGACTTCATATGGTTCTCTGCATATATAGATATGTCAATGAAGTTCTTACTGTGGCTTAAGTGCGATGTTCCTTTGACTTGCGGTATTCAAGTCATCTTGATCATGGAGACTTATGCTTTGACATCTTAAGCAAACATCTCTAAGGAGATGTGGACCCGGATGATTGGGTATAAGTCAGTGATCGAAGGTGTTTGAATAGCCTATAAAGGATTCACCACTCCTTGCGAGGAGATGTATACCCATGGCCTCTCGTCGGATTGTTACTAAAGTCTTTGGCCAAAGCATTACATGTTTAGAGTAAGGTACTCTTCGATACATGTGGAGTAACTAGAATCCGTAGGACGAGGAAATGATACTTGGGCTAGGTGTGTGACGTAGTCAGCCTAGTGGGGACTGACACAATAGACCATGTCCTGAACCAAGTGGGTATAAGATGAGTGAAGGGAATGGGGCACGATTCATTCGAGCTACTGAAGGGTTTCAGAAATAGTTCTGGATCAACCGTTGATCTTTTCGGTTAATTGGGGATCATGATGTACTACTAGGTGCCACTCATGATCGTTCTATAATTAATGGTTAATTATAGACGGCCAACAAAAACCGAGAACCTATTTGGTCACACGCACAACGAGTGTAATCCAAAGGATTTAAAACGAGCTTGAGAATGGGATTCTCAGACCGAGAGAAACTATGTTTGGTTGGACCAAACATAAAGCGAGCATGAAATTTTTTCAGTCGCAATGGAAGCGTGGATGGGCCGTGTCTTATGAAGACATAATGGATGGACCAAAATGGTTTGGTTCTAATCCAATGGATGAGAATAAACCAAAGGGTTTGGTTTATTTTAAACGAATGAACCAAAAAGTTGGTTCGGTTCGTTATAACTTAAAATAAACCATCATGGTTTTGTTTATTTTAACTTATCTTAATGGAGCGGGTTAACGGGCTTTATGGATATGATCCATTAACCATTAAGAGAATTAGTTCTCTATAAAAGTGGGCTTAAGGGATTGTTAAACCCTAACTAATCCAATCATCCAAACCCTAGCCGCCCAACACATTTTTGCCGCCCAGCTTGTGGTGCCGACCATAGCTCCTCCAACCGGCGCCCGAAGGCGGCTTCCTTCCTCCCTGCCGGCGTCGAGCTGCTGCCGGAAGAGTTCGCGATCCTCCTTAGGTTTGGCATCAAGGTGAGCACTTGGCTTCCTTTGTTGGCCGGCGCCTATCTCCTCCACCAAGCTGTCCAGTTTTCTGGACAGCTTCTTCTCCTCTCGTCGGAGCGTCGTTTGGACGACGGTTAGTGCTCCGACAGCGGCTAACATACCGGGGATTTGATCTCCGGTAATCCTCTGAGGTGGAGGACGAAGGATTCGTCAAACGGTTGACGAATACCTCTCCGGAGAAGCGAGTTTTGAGAACTCATTTTGGATCCGAATTTGGATTCGGATCGTGATCATCTCTCGATCACATCGTCTTCAACACGAGGCTAGTAACCCGTACGAAGACGAAGCTCGTGACTTAGCGAAGTCATCCCGAGGAGCTCGGCGTGGATACGGATAGAGACGATTCTTACGAGGATCGTTCCGGTTGATGCCGTTCCCGCTACACGTCATACGGAAGGTATAACGTAGTTTAATTTCTTTTTATTGCAATTTTAATTTACGGTTATGTCTACACTTGTTGTAATAGCATGTGTGTGTTGTGTGTGTTGTAATAAATAGGAGTATTTATTATTTTTATTGCTTCCACTGTGCTCATGTTTACGAAACATGATCGAACACACACACGCCGCGGTGCCGGAAACCTAACTGTGGTATCAGAGCCCAGGTTGTGTTTCGACATAATCGTAAAATTGGTTTTGTGATAGTCATAATGTATTTCTGGAAATTTTCTAAATTTTGGAAATTTAGAAGTATTTATGGAAATTTTTCAATTTTGGAAAGTCTAGAAGTATTTATGGAAATCTTCCACTTTTGGAGAGTTGGAAGTATTAATGGAAATTGATATTTTCCATAAATAAAATATTTGATTAGATTCTGGAAATTTGTTTCCTAATTTAATCATGATTTGATTTGGGAAATCAAATCTTAAAATATTTTATTTCCATAAGTAGTTTTAATGATTTAGGAAATTGGTTTCCTAAATAGATTTTCCTTAATCAAATAATTCCATGAATAAAATATGTGATTAGATTTGGAAATTTGTTTCCTAATTTAATTATGATTTGATTTGGAGAATCAAATCTTAAACATATTTTATTTCCATAAATAGTTATGACATATAAAGAAATTATATACATGACATAATTGTATGCCATGTAATTGCATTAGATGCATAACATTATGTCATGCATGTCGTGACATGTAGATGTATGCCATGTATGCCATGCCATGTAGATAATAGTTATTTGCATGCAAAGAGGATGAGACATAAAAACCCTTAATCAATATTAAAGCCTACACCTTCCATTAATATGGTTAGAACCAGAGTTCTGTTTCTTGTTTGGGTTGTTGGACTCTCTCCAAGCCCGGCTCGAACCTGAATATGTTCAAACCATGGAATAGTTTAATACTAATATGGTAAGAGTCAGAGGTCAATCGTTAGCTTTGGTTGTTGGACTCTCTCCAAGCTGGGCTAATTGGTTGAATGCGCTCTAACCATATTAAAACTATGTCCCGATTAATGGGTTGGCTTTAACCTGGAGCATCGGCTTGTTGGACTCTCTCCAAGGTCGATGTAAAGGGAGGTGAAGTTGGGTGCTATGCATATGATGCATACTTGTTAATGTGTTAACAACCCGATGTATGTGTGAACATTCAATTAGTTGATAGCACATTGTGATAGTTGCATATACGTGATATGCAATCGGTATAGAAGATACCTACCATCGTAGTTATGAATGGCTTGTTGGACTCTCTCCAAGGTTGTTCATAACTATGATGGATATCAGCCCATTCGGAGATGGACCTACGATCTCCCGAAGTGATTTTGGGGTTTTTTGAAATTCGAAAAATGAATGGGATTTATAAATGTATATTGATGCATTTTAAAATCATCTTTCTCATATATGCTCATTTTGTATTTCTAAGATTGATCATGATGTCTTTGAATTTGCGTTCCATTTTGGATTCAAATAAATTGACTGGGCCGAGCTTCATGGACTGGCTTAGAAGCTTGAGAATTGTTCTCAAGGTTGAAAAGCTTGCAAATGTCCTCGAAGCGCCTCTTCCACTTGATCTAGTGACGATGCAACTCTGGACCAATTGTTGGCCTATCAGAAACATGTGAGTGATTCTGAACAAATGAGTTGCATCATGCTAGCCACGATGGAACCCAAGCTACGAAAGCAGCATGAGCATATGGATGCTCATATCGTAGTCCTTCATCTTTGTGAGTTGGTTGATGAGCAAGTGAGATTCGAAAGGTTCGAAGTCTCAAAGCTCCTCTTCACCTCTGAGATGCTAGGAGGTTCATCTGTGGTACTGCTCAATATGCTGAAGACTGTGGAGTCTTTTGAGAAGCATGAGCAGGGGACAGTGCTGTTAGTTGATTCCTCGAAGAAAGGTTCTAAGAGGAGGTCAAAAGAACAGCAGAAGGGAAGGAAGAGAAGGGCTAAGAAGGTAGAACTAGCACAAAAGGAAACTTGCCATCATTATGGCAAGGAGAGCCATTTGCGAAGAAAGTGCAAGATTTATCTTGAGTCCATGAAGAAGGATAAGGCATCGGATGCCCCATCTTCTTCAGAAATCTTCTTTATTGATTGTCATTCTATTTCCTTAGACACTTGGGTATTGGATATTGGGTGTGGCTCACATATATGTAATGACATACATGGGCTAAGGAATAGAAGAAGACTCGTCGAGGGGAGTCAAATTTGCGAGTTGGCAATGGAGCAAAGGTTGCTGCGGTCGCCATCGGAACTTATTTGCTGAAGCTCCCTAGTGGACTAGTCTTGGAACTGGACAATTGCTATTATGTTCCTTCTCTAATAAAGAACATTGTTTCTATTTCCTGCTTAAATAGAAATGGTTTCCATTTAACGTTTAGTAACAACTGTTGTTATATAACTTTGAATGGCGTACTTTATGGAACTGGAACTTTGAGTAATGGCATTTATATGTTGGACGTATCCAGTGACATTTTCAATATCGAAGCGAGCAACACGCGTGCTCGAAAGGATAATCACATAGACTCCTATATGTGGCATTGTCGTCTTGGCCATATAAGCAAGAAACGCATGTCCGAATTACACCGATGTGGAATTCTGGAATCGTTTGAATTGGATTCATACGATACATGCGAATCATGCTTAAAAGCCAAGATGACTAAGTTACCTTTTACTGGAAAAGGTGAACGAGTGGGAGAGTTACTAGGTCTAATACATACTGATGTATGTGGACCTATGTCAACTCAAGCATTAGGAGGCTATAGCTACTTCATTACCTTCACCGATGATCACTCACGGTTTGGGTATGTGTTCTTGATGAAACACAAGTCCAAGCCTTTGAAAGGTTCAAAGAATTCAGAAATGAAGTAGAGAAACAACATGACAAGAGTATTAAAATACTTGATCGGATCGAGGTGGTGAATACTTAAGTCAAGAGTTTCTTGATTATCTAAGAGACAATGGCATATTGTCTCAATGGACTCACTATACACCAGATAATGGTGTATCCGAGAGGCGTAGGACCTTGTTGGACATGGTCAGTCAATGATGAATCATGCAACTCTTCCCAAGTCCTTTTGGGGTTATGCACTTGATAAATTGTTTACTTGTTAAATGTAATGCCTACCAAGGTAGTCTCAACTACTCCATATAAGATATGGAATGGTAAGAAACCTCATGTATCTTACTTGAAGATATGGGGTTGTCCTGCTTATGTGAAGCGGATCAGACGTATCGGATAAATCGATGCTAAGTCCGATAAATGTCTATTTATTGGATACCCTAAGGAAACAAGGGGTTACCAATTCTATCATCTGTGGAACAAAAGGTGTTTGTTTCAAGGCATCTTTGTATTTCTAGAGAAAGAGTTTCTCTTGCAAGAAAATAGTGGGAGTGTCATCGAGCTTGAGGAGGCTCGAGAGACTCAAATAGACATTGATGAGATACCTGGTGAAGCACAACAGCCGACAACTCATAGTGATGAGCAATCGGCTGGACCTATTGTAACACCACATCTTCGTAGATCCGGTAGAACACGCAATATTCCTGAGAGATATGGATTTCGTAGTTTAATCGAACGACGTGTTACTCATTGATGATGAGGAGCCTACCAGTTATGAAGAAGTGCTGACAAGTTCAGAAAGGGATAAGTGGCTTGGTGCCATGAAGTCGGAAATGGATTCCATGTACGAAAACCAAGTTTGGAACTTGGTTGACCCACCTGAAGGCATAAAGCCTATAGGGTGCAAGTGGGTTTTCAAGAAGAAAACCGACATGGATGGTAATGTGATTACCGATAAGGCTAGATTGGTGGCGAAAGGATATCGTCAAAAACAAGGTGTTGATTATGACGAAACCTATTCGCCTGTAGCTATGCTTAAATCCATTCGGATGCTCCTGGCCATAGCGGCTCATTATGATTATGAGATATGGCAGATGGATGTGAAAATAGCTTTCCTGAATGGAAACTTGCTCGAGGACGTGTATATGATACAGCCTGAGGGTTTCACATCGGTTGATAAAACCAAGGTATGCAAGTTGCGACGATCCATTTATGGATTGAAGCAAGCATCCAGGAGATGGAATATCCATTTTGATGAGACAATCAAAAGGTTTGATTTCTCACAAAATCCAGACGAACCTTGTGTGTACAAGAAGGTTAGTGGGAGTGCAGTCGTATTCCTAGTATTGTATGTCGATGACATATTACTTATAGGAAACGATGTTTCAATCTTACAGTCAGTTAAGGTTTGGTTATCCAAGACATTCTCCATGAAAGACCTTGGAGAAGCAACCTACATCCTTGGGATTAAGATCTATAGAGATAGATCGAAACGGTTGCTTGGTCTTTCGCAGTCTACATATATAGACCGAGTGCTAAAGAGGTTTAGCATGTCGGAATCCAAGAAAGGTTATCTTCCCATCAGGCATGGGGTACACCTTTCGAAGTCTATGTGTCCGCGCACAGAAGACGAGAGGATTTGCATGAGTAAGATTCCCTATGCATCCGCAATAGGATCTATCATGTATGCTATGTTATGTACGAGGCCCGATGTATCGTATGCTCTGAGTGTCACGAGCAGATACCAGTCTGATCCAGGAATGGATCATTGGGCGGCTGTTAAGACGATCCTTAAGTACTTGAGAAGAACTAAGGATGTGTTCCTAATATATGGAGAAGGGGACATGGTGATACGCGGGTATACGGATGCCAGCTCTAGACAGACAAGGATGATTCCATGTCTCAGTCTGGGTATGTATTCACCTAGAATGGAGGCGCAATAAGTTGGAAAGGTTCCAAGCTTGACACTATAGCGGATTCTGCCACTAAGGCGAGAATCGTTGCGGTTTGGATCAAGTAGTTCATCTATGAACTTGATGTGGTCTCATCAATGATCCAAACATGTGCTTCGCCGCTATCATCTTATCAGAGAGATCATCAGTAGGAACGAAATACAAATCGAGAAAATTCCCACTGAAAGGAACTTAGCGGATCCTTTGACTAAAGCATTACCTCAAAGTAAGTTTGAGGGTCATGTTGGTGCTTATGGTATTGGATACCTTAGCGATTGGCATTAGGCCAAGTGGGAGTCTGTTAGTAATATATGAGAGATGTCCTAAGGCAATCGCCTTATGTATGAACCATTTATATGATAAATGAAGATTCACTATTTGAGTATACATGTTTTATGTATTTGATTGGATCTTAAACTCATTACTGAATGTCCACGATACGATTCACAGCATGAGAGAATTTGTGATTGGATCACAACTAGTGAGTATCTCTACATGTGTAATTGTGATGTATCGGAATTATCCCTAGTCGATGAATTGATGGATTTTGACACCATCAATTCTGTCGAGACTAGCACGAGGTATACTCCTTGGTGTATCCAAGCAGCTGATTCTCACTGGCTGGAGACATAGTGATGTCCGGAGTTAATCGTGGATGCTAGTTATGGTAACTAGTTCATTGGAGTGACCAAAGTAAGACTTCATATGGTTCTCTGCATATATAGATATGTCAATGAAGTTCTTCTTGTGGCTTAAGTGCGATGTTCCTTTGACTTGCGGTATTCAAGTCATCTTGATCATGGAGACTTATGCTTTGACATCTTAAGCAAACATCTCTAAGGAGATGTGGACCCGGGATGATTGGGTATAAGTCAAGTGATCGAAGGTGTTTGAATAGCCTATAAAGGATTCACCACTCCTTGCGAGGAGATGTATACCCATGGCCTCTCGTCGGATTGTTACTAAAGTCTTTGGCCAAAGCATTACATGTTTAGAGTAAGGTACTATTCGATACATGTGGAGTAACTAGAATCCGTAGGACGAGGAAATGATACTTGGGCTAGGTGTGACGTAGTCAGCCTAGTGGGGACTGACACAATAGACCATGTCCTAAACCAAGTGGGTATAAGATGAGTGAAGGGAATGAGGCACGATTCATTCGAGCTACTGAAGGGTTTCAGAAATAGTTCTGGATCAACCGTTGATCTTTTCGGTTAATTGGGGATCATGATGTACTACTAGGTGCCACTCATGATCGTTCTATAATTAATGGTTAATTATAGACGGCCAACATAAACCGAGAACCTATTTGGTCACACACACAACGAGTGTAATCCAAAGGATTTAAAACGAGCTTGAGAATGAGATTCTCAGACCGAGAGAAACTATGTTTGGTTGGACCAAACATAAAGCGAGCATGAAATTGTTTCAGTCGCAATGGAAGCGTGGATGGGCCGTGTCTTATGAAGACATAATGGATGGACCAAAATGGTTTGGTTCTAATCCAATGGATGAGAATAAACCAAAGGGTTTGGTTTATTTTAAACGAATGAACCAAAAGTTGGTTCGGTTCGTTTTAACTTAAAATAAACCATCATGGTTTGGTTTATTTTAACTTATCTTAATGGAGCGGGTTAATGGGCTTTATGGATATGATCCATTAACCATTAAGAGAATTAGTTCTCTATAAAAGTGGGCTTAAGGGATTGTTAAACCCTAACTAATCCAATCATCCAAACCCTAGCCGCCCAACACATTGTTGCCGCCCAGCTTGTGGTGCCGCCCAGCCCATAGCTCCTCCAACCGGCGTCCAGAAGGCGGCTTCCTTCCTCCTCGCCGGCGTCGAGCTGCTGCCGGAAGAGTTCCGGCGATCCTCCTTAGGTTTGGCATCAAGGTGAGCACTTGGCTTCCTTTGTTGGCCGGCGCCTATCTCCTCCACCAAGCTGTCCAGTTTTCTGGACAGCTTCTTCTCCTCTCGTCGGAGCGTCGTTTGGGCGACGGTTAGTGCTCCGACAGCGGCTAACATACCGGGGATTTGATCTCCGGTAATCCTCTGAGGTGGAGGACGAAGGATTCGTCAAACGGTTGACGAATACCTCTCCGGAGAAGCGAGTTTTGAGAACTCGTTTTGGATCCGAATTTGGATTCGGATCGTGATCATCTCTCGATCACGTCGTCTTCAACACGAGGCTAGTAACCCATACGAAGACGAAGCTCGTGACTTAGCGAAGTCATCCCGAGGAGCTCGGCGTGGATACAGATAGAGACGATTCTTACGAGGATCGTTCCGGTTGATGCCGTTCCCGCTACACGTCATACGGAAGGTATAACGTAGTTTAATTTCTTTTTATTGCAATTTTAATTTACGGTTATGTCTACACTTGTTGTAATAGCATGCGTGTGTTGTGTGTGTTGTAATAAATAGGAGTATTTATTATTTTTATTGCTTCCGCTGTGCTCATGTTTACGAAACATGATCGAACACACACACGCCGCGGTGCCGGAAACCCAACAAGAAATAGTAGTAAGAAAATATAATTTGCAAGTTCCTATTCTATTTAGTAAATATGTCTGCTAGGTTAGACTTCGAGTCAACATATTCGAGTTGTATGGAGCCGTTGGCTACATGTTCTCGAATGAAATGATGTTTTACCTCTATATGCTTTGTCCTTGAATGGCATATAGGGTTCTTAGTTAGATTTATCGAACTTATGTTGTCTACAAAAATTTTAGTTTTGGTGAAATCCAACCTAAAGTCTCGGAGAGTGTGCTTCATCCAAAGAAGCTGAGTTACACACTCACCCATCGCAACGTATTCGGCTTCGGTGGTAGATAAGGCAACACAATGTTGCTTCCTACTGCACTAACTCACTAGACTTGAGCCGAGTAGTTGACAACAACCACTCGTGCTATTTCTATCGAGTTTACTACCGGCATAATCCGAATCGGAGTAGACGATTAGTTCGAACTCCGTAGATCTAGGGTACCAAATACCAACGTTAAGTGTACCCTTAAGATATCTAAGGATACGCTTAACTAGGGTTAGGTGAGACTCCTTAGCAAAGGTTTGAAACCTGGTGCACATACTTACTGCGAATAGGATGTCGGGTCGACTCGCAGTTAAGTATAGGAGACTTCCTATCGCGCTCCTATAGTACTTTAAGTCAATGGACTTACTTTCTAGGTCTTCTCCTATGTTAACATTAATCGCCATTGGGGTGTTTATTATCTTAGCGTCTTGCATTCCAAATCTTTTAATTAACTCCTTAGTGTATTTTTGTTGATATAGGTATATACCATCCTTAGTTTGTTTAATTTGTAGACCTAAAAAGAAACTTAACTCGCCTACCAAGTTCATTTCAAACTCACTTTCCATGAGTGAAACGAACTCGTTTAGTAAGGCTGAGTTAGAGGTTCCAAAAATTATATCGTCTACATAAATTTGAGCTATGAATATTTCTTTACCTAAGGTTTTTACGAAGAGAGTTGGGTCAACTAAGCCTTGGTTAAACCCTTTTGACTTAAGATGGATTGAAAGTCTCTCGTACCAAGCTTGAGGAGCTTGTTTAAGTCCATAGAGAGCTTTCTTAAGTTTTAGAACATGGTCGGGTTTATCTAGATTTTCGAACTCGGGGGGTTGGCTAACATAAACTTCTTCATTAATGTATCCATTTAAGAATGCTGACTTAACATCCATTTGAAACAGCTTAAATCCTCGATTTGCGGCATAAGCTAGCAACATTCGAATGGATTCGAGTCTAGCTACTGGGGCATAGGTTTCATCGTAATCTAAGCCTTCGACTTGACTAACCCCTTTGGCGACTAACCTAGCCTTGTTTCTAACTACTTCACCTTTATCATCAAGCTTATTTCGAAACACCCACCTTGTTCCAATTATCGTTTTGTCTTTAGGTGGTGGTAATAATTCCCACACTTCATTCCTAGTAAATTGAGCTAGCTCTTCTTGCATTGCAATAATCCAATCGGGATCAAGAAGAGCTTGTTCAATTGATTTGAGTTCTATCTTTTAAATTAAGGAAATTTTACTAAGGTTCCTATAGGATGCTCTAGTTCGAACTCCTAGATTAGGATCTCCTAGCACTTGATCGATAGGGTGGTTAGTCTGAATCCTAGATTGGGTTGGGTTTGTGTCACCTAATGCTTGATCAATGGGGTGACTTGGTTGAACATTAGTTTGGTTGGAGTCATCTATCACTTGATCAATAGAGTGACTTTGTTGACTTAGGTTAGGATTAACACTAGACCTGATCTCCGGATCAGAGTTAGGTCTAGTATGAATCGGCTCGCTAATTGGAGTTGCCGGGGGTTTTGTAGGTTCATGTCCTTCATCAAATACTACATTGATAGTCTCCTCGACTCTAAGGGTGTCGTGGTTATATACTCTATAAGCTCGACTTGTAGTCGAGTATCCTAGAAAGATTCCGGTCGTGGTCTTGGATGTAAATTTCCCTAGGTAATCCTTAGTGTTTAGGATATGTACCTTACACCCAAATACCCTAAAGTACTTGATGTTAGGTATTTTATCGTGATAAATCTTGTATGAGGTCTTAAGGTGCCTCTTTACCATAAGGATTCTATTTTGGACATAGCATGTCGTACTCACGGCTTCTGCCCAAAACCTATCGGGTAGGTCATATTCGTTCAACATGGTCCTAGCGGCTTCTTGTAGAGTTCGGTTTTTCCGCTCCACTAGGCCATTTTGTTGAGGGGTCCTAGGGCAAGAGAATTCATTGTGGTATCCGTTTAGGTTACAGAAGTCGATTAACCTTTGATTTTCGAATTAATTTGAATAAATTGATTAATTGATCTAGGATATCATTTTTATGTTTGATGAACCTAACCCAGGTAAACCTGGAGTAGTCGTCAATTATGACTAAGCAATATTGACTTTTATTGAGTGACTTGGCTTCATGTGAATCGAATAGATCCATATGCAGGAACTCAAGTACACTTGAGGTTCGTTCTTGGTTAGTTAACTTGTGTTGTGTCCTAGGTTGTTTTCCTTGTTGACAAGCATTACAGATTTTCTTAACCAAGTTGTTTGTAGGGTCGGATCGATTGACCGGTTAGAGGGGGGTGAATAGCCCTCGTTCGATGGATGCCGTATTTCGTTCGTTCTCGTGTGCTCGTCTACAATTGTCGTTAATATACGCAGCGGAATAACAATAGAAATAACAATAATACTAACAACAATACAAGCAAACAAATACGCAAGCATATACGTGGTTCGGAACCGAATGGTTCCTACTCCACGGGCGAGCTCCTCGAGCTCTAGAGATGCACACGGCAATACTCAAACTCCTTCTCGACTACACGTCGGAGGTGGAGAAACCTCTCACAAGCAATTACAACAGTAATATACAAATACAAACAAGAATACAAATACAATACAAAATAAACACTTTTCACCGATTGCTTTTGATCACTTGTTTGTTACTTTCTTTGTTTGGCTCTTGAAGGACTGGAATGCAGCAGCAATTCCCCTCCAATAGCTCCAAAAAAACCCTTGGCAAAATCCTCCAACTCGTGCTCCATTTATAACCTGCATCAAGCTGTTTTCGCTCCCATCAGTCGACTGATCATGACCATCAGTCAACTGGTATCGTAGCCGTTGTCTCACAACGGCCGGATCCACGTTGGTTAAGTTCCAATGGATCACACATCGGGCCGATCGATGGCACCCATCACGATCGATCATCCATCGATCGAGTCGAAGCTAGACTCCATTCGCGTGCCTGCAGACTGTCATCACGACCGCCATCCCTGGCGATCGATCCTCCAACAATGATCGCCTCCCTCAATGACTAATCACCAGACTTGGTTCAATGAACACCGGTCGAACCCATAACCTAGAGCAATGATCGGCACTATGCTACCGATCGTGATGTCGGCTAAAACCTCAAACATAATGATGTTTGAGCCTCCGACACTCAGTCTTAGCCACTTGGCCAAGTCCACCTCATCCCTCATGGAGTTCCCCACCGAAGCTCTCTTCCCTCGGCCTACGTCCCTCGGATGCGCCAAGCGCACGGCTTCGCAACTGTTAGTTAAAGCCCTAGAACCAATCATGTGATGGTTGAATAGGGAACATTTTGTATCATATTCTATAAAGGCAAAGGATTGGTTATTATATTTACATCTTGCTTGTGCCAGCTAATTTAAATATAATAATGCCCTAGAAAAGTAGGTTCTTATCTACAGCACATCAATTGGCAGAATTGATTATGAGAGGCTGTAGAGAACACTTTCCTAAATGTTCCTAGTCGAGTATTAATATGCAAGGGCAATATTAATACATAAAGACTAGCATGTAGGTCAATTGATGACTTGATCTCACAAGTCATGGATATATGATATCAAGTTGACACATGGGTATATATTGGAGAATATATACTGAACTGACCCGCCATGAGAAAGTTTCATGGATCGTTATATGAGTGTCATAAACTTTCTCATGTGACTATTGGTATGAATAGTCCTTAGACCTGAAGTCACTATGGTTCCCTACATAAGGAGTTATGTACTTTGGTATTGTCAAACGTCACCCGTAACAGGGTGGACCATAAAGGCTATTACTGGGTATATAACAAATTATGCGGAGGGATGTGAGTGATGTAGATGGGATCTATCCCTCTCATATGACGAGAGTGATATCGGTGGGCCCCTTGATTGAGTAGAACTACTAAAACGCATGGCCATGCTCGAATGAGTCAATATGAGATATTGAGCTCATTTGTTTGAGTTAGTTTACTCAGGGATCAAGAAACACATAGATTGATCGAGGATGACACGGTCTATGCCTCATTGATCAATCTGATATCAAGGATAGAAGGACACGGTCTTATATTATAGTAGTCACGGAAAGGTTAGTCGGATCTTGACTTATCTCGTAACTTGGGTAGCAATGATGTATTGCTAGATGCCGCTCATTGCTTGTGTATCTAAAAGAGTTTAGATCCACTGCCAACGTTATGAGAGCCTATAGGGTCACACACAAAGAGCATGATAATTAGAGGAATTTGAGTATTCTAGTTTGACTAGAATAATTTGGGAATAAGCTTAAGTACAAAATGGTTTTTGGACTTTAAGCTTAATGAGAATTTTAGCTAATTGATTTAATGAGATTAATTCAATATGTTACCTTATTGATTTAATAAGATTAATTCAATATGATAACATAAGCTTAATTGAATTAATAAGATTAATTCAACATGCATGAAAGCCACATAAGAATGCCACATAAGCATGCCACCTAAGCATCCACCTAAGCTAGATGAGGTGGAAGAAGACAAATTGGTTTTTGTCTCCTTAAGTGGCCGGCCAAACAAGGATATGTCTCAATGCAATGGATTGCATTGAATGTGTGGAGGTGAAAGGGTTTTTCCAACCCTATAAAAGACACCCTAAGTGGCCGACCAAAGAAGAGGGATTGGCTTTTGTTGTTGGTGGAAGCTTTGGTTGTGTTAGTGGTGAGAAAGCTTGGTGGAAGCTTTGGTTGTTTGGGTTTGTGAGTGTAGGCTAGCAAGAAGAGGAGTCTTCTTCTTCCTTTCTCCTTTTCCCTCTCTTCCTCTCCTTTAGGGACTTCTCTAGCAAGAAGTAAAGGAGAGCTCTTCTAGTTTTCCTTTTGTGAGACAAGAGCGTGCTCGTGTGGATACGTATAGAGGCACGGACACTTGAACGTGCTAAAGATCCAACAAACCGAAAGGAAAAGCGGGATTAACAAGGGCACGCAACAAAGGTAATCCTCTCCTATAAGATAGGTTTGATTTAGAGAAATTTATTTTATACGAGTTTGCTTTCGCATGGATCACTTGGAAGGGATCCTATTTTCCGTTGCGCATATGCCATTTGGCATAAAAGAATTCCCAACAAAGGGTATCGAGCCACTTATGAAAGATCGATAAAATAGGTTTTCTATTTTATATGTGATATAGAAGTAGGATAAATTTTATTATGAGTTGATAATTGCATTAGCAAATTTTCAAACATAATAAAATATCCAATGTCTTTTAAAAGTTAAAATGACATGGTGCATGGTTATGGCCTAGTCCCAAAAGTTTGTGATTGTGTGTTGTAATTCTTAATACGGCCTGCGTGTCGTGCCTTTCTCCTAATATTCTTGTTGTAAAATTAGTTTTAGACTCGAATGTAACTCGAGTATTTCTCCTTTGTAATGTACAAAACAAGGATGGAGGGTCCATTGGAAGATGAGGTTACAAGGAGGAAGTCAACACACAAGACAACCAAAAGGAAGCACTTAGGAGAAGATGCTATCCCTAGGTTGACCAATCAATCTTTTCATTGGCTTGAGAAGATTGTAGAATAACGGCCATAACCATGACACGTTAGTTTAATATGTATGTGATGCATGTTAGTTTAGCTTGTATGTGATGCATGATTAGTTTAGCTTATATGTGATGTATGCTAATATGTATATGATACATGTTTATTTCTTAATAAGTCTAAGCGATATGCCTACCAAAGTTGGTACTCACTACTTCCTCGATCATTTGTTATTGGGTTTGCCAAAGCAAAGCAATGCATTTTATCTTGGAGAGTGCAGTGGACAATCGTGATGTCCACGCTATCAGTCTTAGTTAAGACTTAATTAAGTGTTTTCTTAATTGGTTAAGAAAGTAGAGGCATATATATTAGTTTTGAACATAAGTGTTAACATTAGTTTTGTGTGATTTAGAACATCGGCTTTGTCTTAGAAGTGGTCGTTGCTCAGATATCCAAGAAGGCCTCGTGTGCCTCATACGACTGGAATGGTTTAGGAATAAACACTAAACTAATCTAAAACTTAACCAAAGCTATTAAAGAGTTACATCAGATGTAATTGGCAAAAGATTGCCTACCTAATTATACTCGTCTTGGGCGATTAGCCAAAGCTAACTCAAGGCAATTATGATGTGGATCTTTATCCCATATAAATTTATAGCTAAATAGTAGCTATGAGAATTTAGTGGGAGCCTCATTTAATTAAAGGCCTAATTAAATGATTTAGGTATGATACTTAACTTTGCATTTTAATGTTGTAGATCACCATGTCATCTAACACGACACACCCTCGACTTGCGATCATCGCCCTTGAGAAGGACAAGCTCAATGGAGCAAACTTTCTTGGTAGTATAGGAACTTGAGGATTATCCTCAAGCAAGAACGCATAAACTATATGTCCTAGAGCAGCTACCCACGAAATACCCGCCCTTACGGCCACTCGTGCTGAAAAGGATGCTTATAAGAAGCATCAAGATGACGCATTAGATGTGTCATGCCTTATGCTTGCCACCATGAACTCTGAGCTTCAGAAGCAACATGAGAACATGGATGCCTATGATATGGTTGAGCATTTGAAACAACTATATCAAGGACAAGCTAGGCACGAGCGTTTTGAAGTGTCTAAGGCTCTTTTTGCATGCAAGATGCAAGAAGGAACACCTGTAGGAACTCACGTACTCAAAATGATTGGGTACATTGAGAACCTTGAAAGACTAGGTTTTCCACTGAGCCAAGAATTGGCAACTGATGTTATCCTGCAATCGTTGCCGGAAGCATACAATCAATTCGTCATGAATTATAACATGAATGAAATTGATAAACCTTTGCCTGAGATTCTCAGCATGTTAAGAACTGCTGAACCAAATCTCAAGAAGAAAGTTAGTAATGTACTAATGGTCAAGAAGGACAAAGGTAAGCGCAAAGGCAAGGGTAAGACCCAAGCCAAAAGCAAGGCCAATTCATCCACTTCAAAGGGTAAAGGTAAAGTACCTAAGGAAGGGGTGCTTCCATTCGGTGAGGCTGGACAGGCGGGCTATAAGTCTACCTTGAGGAAGTAAAGAACAAGAGAAGTGGGACTTCTGCCTCAGGTATACATGTTATAGAGGTTAATCTATCTATTTCTTCTACATGGGTATTAGATACCGGATGTGCATCTCACATTTGTACTAATGTGCGAGGGTAGAAATAGTAGAATAATGGCAAAGGTGAAGTTGACCTCTACAGTAGGCAATGGCGCAAAAGTTCTTTGTCATATTTGTAGGAACATATTCTTTGTCTTTGCCCACTGGGCTTATCTTAGAACTAGAGGAGTGCTTCTATGTACCCGCATTAACAAAGAACATAATTTCTGTATCTTGTTTAGACAAGAAAAACTTTTCTTTTATAATAAAGGACAAATGTTCTTCCATTTATTTAAATGAAATGTTCTATTGTAATGCACCACTTATGAATGGTCTCTATGTTCTAGATTTAGATAACCCAATTTATAACGTAAATACCAAATGGTTCAAATCGAATGATTTGAACCAGACATATCTCACAATGCCGCCTAGGTCACATAAATGAAAAACGATATCCCAACTCCATAAAGATGGATTATTGGACTCATTTGATTTTCAATCATATGAGGTATGCGAGTCTTGTCTTTTAGGAAAGATGACTAAAACTCCATTTAGTGGACATGGCGAGAGAGCGACGGACTTGTTAGAACTCATACATACTGATGTATGTGGCCCTTTCAATGTCGAAGCCAGAGGAGGCTATAAGTACTTTATTACTTTCACTGATGATATGAGTAGATTTGGCTACTTATATTTGATGAGACATAAGTCAGAATCCTTTGAAAAGTTCAAAGAATTCAAGAATGAAGTACAAAACCAACTTGGTAAGTGTATTAAGCTACTTGATCGGATCGAGGTGGTGAATACCTTAGTCAAGAGTTTCGTGATCACTGGTGAGTGTGGGATAATATCCCAACTCACTCCACTGGAACACCACAATGGAATGGTGTATCCGAGAGGAGAAATCGTACTCTATTAGATATGGTACGATCAATGATGAGCAGGTGATCTACCTACTTCCTTTGGGGTTTAGCTCTAGAGGCAGTAGCTTTCACACTTAATCACGTTCCATCAAAGCCAGTAGAAAAGACACCATATACGATATGGACCGAAGAGTCCCAAAATGTCTTTTATAATGATTTGGGGTTGTGAAGCTTACGTTAGGCGTCAAGTCTCGGATAAACTAGGACCCAAATCGGATAAGTGTTATTTTGTAGGATATCCCAAGGAAACTAAGGGATATTACTTTTACAATCCCACACTTGGCAAGGTGTTTGTTGCCGAAATCTTTGTCTTTCTAGAAAGAGAATTTATTTCTAGAAAAACTAGTGGGAGTAAAATTCATCTTGAAGAAGTTCAAGATGATGATAACACTAAGGCTTCGATGGAAAATGAACAGGCACCACAAAGTGTTGTGGATGAGGAATTTGTTGCCCAAAGAGTTGTGGAGCAAACACCTGTTCATGTAGACCAACCTTTTCGTAGATCTAATAGGATCCGTCGTCAACCCGAGAGATATTCTTTTCTCTTGGTACAAGTGAAGTATTGCTTGTCGATCTTGACGAGCCTACATCCTATCAAGAAGCTATGATGAGCCCAGATTCTGAGAAATGGCTAGAGGCCATGAGATCCGAAATAGAATCCATGTACACTAACCAAGTATGGACTTTGGTTGATCCACCTGAAGGGGTAAAACCCATTGGGTGTAAGTGGGTCTTTAAAGTAAAGACTGACATGGATGGTAATAAGCATACCTATAAAGGTAGATTGGTGGCTAAAGGATTCAAACAAATTCATGGTATTGACTATGAAGAAACCTTTTCACCAGTTGCGATGCTTAAATCCATTCGGATCATACTTGCTATTGCAGCCTACCATGATTATGAGATCTGGCAGATGGATGTCAAAACCGCTACGAATGGAAAGCTACTCGAGGATGTGTACATGACACAACCCGAGGGTTTTGAAGATCCAAAGCATCCTGGAAAGGTATGCAAACTGCAAAGGTCCATTTATGGACTAAAGCAAGCCTCTCGAAGCTGGAGTCTTCGATTCGATGATGCAATCAAAGAGTTTGGTTTCATCAAGAATGAAGATGAGCCTTGTGTCTACAAGAGAAATAGTGGGAGCACAGTTGTATTTCTTGTCTTGTATGTAGATGACATACTTCTCGCCGAAATGATATTCCCTCACTCCGATCTGTGAAGATGTGGTTAGGGAATTGTTTCTCGATGAAGGACTTAGGTGAAAGCCTATATTCTAGGCATCAAGATCTATAGAGATAGATCTAGAAGATTACTTGGCCTAAGTCAGAGTACATACATTGATAAAGTGCTAGATCATTTTGCTATGCAAAATTCCAAGAAAGGATTTCTGCCTTTATCACATGGTGTGAGTCTTTCGAAGACTCAATGTCCCTCTTCTAAGGAGGAGAGAGATCGCATGGATAAGATCCCTTATGCGTCTGCCATAGGGTCTATCATGTACGCCATGCTTTGTACTCGTCTTGACGTCTCGTATGCTTTGAGCATGACGAGTAGATACCAGTCGGATCCAGGTGAAAGTCACTGGATAGCAGTCAAAAATATTCTTAAATACTTACGAAGGACGAAAGAATATTTCCTGATATTTGGAGGCAATGAGGAGCTAACTGTAAAGGGTTACAGTGATGCAAGCTTCCAAACAGACAAGGATGACTATAGATCGCAATCGAGTGCGTGTTTTGCTGAATGGTGGGAGCCGTAATTTGGAAGAGTTCAAGCATGACACACGATTCTTGATTCTACAACAGAGTATATTGCGGATCCGATGCAAAGAAAGGAGGTCTGTTTGGCTCCGCAAGTTCATCGGAACTTGGGGTAGTTCCTAGCATTGCAGATCCAATAGACCTCTATTGTGACAACAATGGGGCTATTACGAGCTAAGGAACCTCGATCACATCCGGACCAAACACATCTTCGGCGCTTCCATCTCATTCGAGAGATCATCGATAGAGGAGATGTGAGGATATCGATCTGCAAGAGAAGCTAACATCGCAGATCCATTGACCAAGGCTTTGGCACAGAGGAAGTATGATGGTCACACTAGGTCACTAGGTATTAGATATCATAGTGATTGGTACTAGTGCTAGTGGGAGATTGTTAGTTAAAGCCCTAGAACCAATCATGTAATGGTTGAATAGGGAACATTTTGTATCATATTCTATAAAGGCAAAGGATTGGTTATTATATTTACATCTTGCTTGTGCCAGCTAATTTAAATATAATAATGCCCTAGAAAAGTAGGTTCTTATCTACAGCACATCAATTGGCAGAATTGATTATGAGAGGCTGTAGAGAACACTTTCTAAATGTTCCTAGTCAAGTATTAATATGCAAGGGCAATATTAATACATAAAGACTAGCATGTAGGTCAATTGATGACTTGATCTCACACGTCATGGATATATGATATCAAGTTGACACATGGGTATATATTAGAGAATATATACTGAACTGACCCGCCATGAGAAAGTTTCATGGATCGTTATATGAGTGTCATAAACTTTCTCATGTGACTATTGGTATGAATAGTCCTTAGACCTGAAGTCACTATGGTTCCCTACATAAGGAGTTATGTACTTTGGTATCGTCAAACGTCACCCGTAACAGGGTGGACCATAAAGGCGATTACTGGGTATATAACAAATTATGCGGAGGGATGTGAGTGATGTAGATGGGATCTATCCCTCTCATATGACGAGAGTGATATCGGTGGGCCCCTTGATTGAGTAGAACTACTAAAACGCATGGCCATGCTCGAATGAGTCAATATGAGATATTGAGCTCATTTGTTTGAGTTAGTTTACTCAGGGATCAAGAAACACATAGATTGATCGAGGATGACACGGTCTATGCCTCATTGATCAATCGATATCAGGATAGAAGGACACGGTCATATATTATAGTAGTCACGAAAAGGTTAGTCGGATCTTGACTTATCTCGTAACTTGGGTAGCAATGATGTATTGCTAGATGCCGCTCATTGCTTGTGTATCTAAAAGAGTTTAGATCCACTGCCAACGTTATGAGAGCCTATAGGGTCACACACAAAGAGCATGATAATTAGAAGAATTAGAGTATTCTAGTTTGACTAGAATAATTTGGGAATAAGCTTAAGTACAAAATGGTTTTTGGACTTTAAGCTTAATGAGAATTTTAGCTAATTGATTTAATGAGATTAATTCAATATGTTACCTTATTGATTTAATAAGATTAATTCAATATGATAACATAAGCTTAATTGAATTAATAAGATTAATTCAACATGCATGAAAGCCACATAAGAATGCCACATAAGCATGCCACCTAAGCATCCACCTAAGCATCCACCTAAGCTAGATGAGGTGGAAGAAGACAAATTGGTTTTTGTCACCTTAAGTGGCCGGCCAAACAAGGATATGTCTCAATGCAATGGATTGCATTGAATGTGTGGAGGTGAAAGGGTTTTTCCAACCCTATAAAAGACACCCTAAGTGGCCGGCCAAAGAAGAGGGATTAGCTTTTGTTGTTGGTGGAAGCTTTGGTTGTGTTAGTGGTGAGAAAGCTTGGTGGAAGCTTTGGTTGTGTGGGTTTGTGAGTGTAGGCTAGCAAGAAGAGGAGTCTTCTTCTTCCTTTCTCCTTTTCCCTCTCTTCCTCTCCTTTAGGGACTTCTCTAGCAAGAAGTAAAGGAGAGCTCTTCTAGTTTTCCTTTTGTGAGACAAGAGCGTGCTCGTGTGGATACGTATAGAGGCACGGACACTTGAACGTGCTAAAGATCCAACAAACCGAAAGGAAAAGCGGGATTAACAAGGGCACGCAACAAAGGTAATCCTCTCCTATAAGATAGGTTTGGTTTAGAGAAATTTATTTTATACGAGTTTGCTTTCGCATGGATCACTTGGAAGGGATCCTATTTTCCGTTGCGCATATGCCATTTGGCATAAAAGAATTCCCAACAGCAACGCCATCCTTCGTGTCTCATGCCCTAGAAGTATGCTTTCCTTTGGGCTCACTCCATTCGCTCCCCGTCTGGCGGTCCCTCGGATGCACCAACCGCACGGCTTCGCAATGCCATCCTTCACCGACTCAAGGACCTCGAGCCTAGTGAACTTACCAAGTCCTCAAGACTTCCCAAATGCACCAAGCGCACGGCTTCGCAATGCCTTTCCCATGCCAAGCACCAAGCGCACGGCTTCGCAATGCTTTGGACTTCCACACCAAGCTCCATGCTTGGATTTTCCATGCCAACCCCATGTTGGACTTTCCCATGACAATCCCATGTCATGAGTTTTGTCTATCATCAAAATATCATCAAGGTACTGCTCGAGTCAAACTCGAGTCAACCTGGGTCGATTGCACCAACAATCTCCCCCTTTTTGATGATTGACAAAAACTACCATCTCAAGTCTACCAATTCTCCCATATTGGCAATTCTCATATCCCAATGAGAATTCCAACGAACCCTAATTGGTAACTTCTCCCCCTTTTTGACATTACATCAAAAAGGTCCTCCCCAAGGGTATGAATGTCTCATATCCCAATGAGATCTTACAATCTCTCCCTTGGAGGAACACATGCCTACAATCTTTCTAATGATCCCATATCACTTAAAGAGAGACAACCCAATTTTCCTCCTATGAGGAAATACACATCCATCTTCCCAAGATGGATACCTCCCCCTAGAGGTTTGCTCCCCCTTGACCATTGCACCAACAATGTCCTTGGAGAGTCCCTAAGCCAATAGGAACATTAACCAAACCAAAATTAAGGCAAAGTTCAACAATGAACTCTCATCCACCTTAAAATTGATACTCACCCTCAACCCAACTCCTAATCCATATCCAATGGATTTCCACCCTCTCTAATGCTCTCCCAAGCATAGCCTAGGGTTAGGAGTGGTTAGGGGACCAAAACATGGCTAAACATGGGCCTAACTATCAAGTTTACCCGAAATCAGCTTGTGCCAGTCGACTCTGTCAACTACCTACGATCGATTGGACCATCACCGATCGCTCATTGCCCTTGCAATCGATCGTGATAATCTATATCTGATTTTGATTTTTTGAAATCCATAAGTAAATATACATAAGTTTAAAAATCGTGAAATTTCATATGCATATTACTTATCCTAAACACTATGGGTGAAAAATATTGGAAAATTATTTTACCCATTAAATTAGGAGATTGATACAAATTTCAAAACTTTAGAAAAGCTTCAATAATAAGCCTTCTTTGTATCATCCCATCCAATGGTGATAGCTATCACAAGATAGGCTTCACCAAGGTTTTTCAAAATGTTTTCAAAATGTTTCAAAACCTTTAATTTCTTTTTCTTAACCATCTCACCAATATCTAGATGTGTAAAACACATACAAGTCAAATTTCTAGTGAGATGTGGGTTTTTTGTTCTTTAAATGGTCTCATGCATATTTCTAGGCAATATTATTTGATTCCCATCAAATCATGCCATAGTTCTTAATTTCATTTTAATTTATGCATGATGATGATTATGGCATAATTATGATATAGATAAAGACATGCCAAAATCATGATGTCATGGCATGTGAATGAAAATTAAGCATACATGACATACAAACATAAGTCTAAACATTATCATGACATTTTTTATAAATAAAAATGAGAATGATATCATGACATGGCAAAGCAAACAAATCATGGCAAGTAAAGTATACTAAGGTATAGAATAACTAAGTGTTAGAATCAATTTGCCATTTTTAGAAATTAATTCAATTTTGCCTTAATGCCATTCATTTTCCTAGTGTGCCAAAAACCCAAAATGGCACACCAATATCTCCAAGACCTAATTGTGCCAATTTAAATCATTTTAAACTTCTCAAGAATATTGGCACATCCTAATGTGTCAACTCTTCTATGGTTAGGTTAACTACCCATCCATTTAGGGTTGACACACCCTAACCCATTTAGCGTGAATCGATCACGCTTTTAGGAACCCAATACCTATTGGAGCTCCTTGGGTTAACAAGGTATTCCCTAGGGATAACTTCCCTAGATACCTTTCTAATGACCCTTTTTGGTTTTAAAACCATAGTCTTTTGGGTCTTACTTGGGTCAACTCTAGAGGTGACTCCTCCATTGACCTTCTTAGTGGCCTTCTTGGTTTTTCTTAAGTCCTTGGCCACTAAACATACACCATGGCTAGACTTAGGGATAACTTCCCTATTAGCCTTGGTTTTTCTAGACCTAGATGTTGTTCCATAATTAAATGGAACATTATGGTAGGACATAGGTTTGTGACCTAAACCCTTCTTGCCCTTAGATATTTCTTGTCTTCTAGGTCTTGACTTTTGAGAATTTGACCCCTTAACCGAATTTGATATTATTGCTAGGGTCTTTTCCAATTTTTCTAGCCTTGACCTCAAGGCTTGGTTCTCCACCTCTAATTTCCTCAATTTTGAATTTTCATTAGATTTTTGAGGAATGTTCTTCTTCTTAGGCATGTGCCTACCCTTCTTAGGGTTAATGCCTAGATGGTTTTCAACTCTCCTAATGGACTCTTTTGGTAAAATAGGTCTAGTGTTTTGAGTCCTAGGTTTATCCTTAGATAGTTCCACATGCTTGGCACCTAGGCAAACATATTTATTTCTCCTAGCATGCTTTTCATTTATAATTGCAAGTGAACTAAAATAATTCTTAGCATGCTTTTTAACCCTAGAAATTGAAGGTGCATTATTTAAATTTACCTTAGGGTTAGCTTGGGAAGCTCCCCCTACATGAGTCACACCTTCTTGCCTTTTCTTCCTCCCCCTAGGGCATTGGCTTCGGTAGTGTCCCTTTTGATTGCATTTGAAGCACACAATGTGCTCTTTCCTCTTGATTTTGGGAGCACCAGCATCCTTTGACTTTGAGTTGACTTTTGGTCTTGATGCCTTTTCCTTAGCCAATTTAGGGAATTTGCTCTTATAATGCCCTTTCTCCCTACACTCAAAGCATATTATATGATTTTTATTTAAAATCATAACACTTGAGTTTCCTAGGGAGGTGGTGGAGGCCTCTTCATGATCTTCACTTCTCCCGGATGTGGATGCTTCTTGTTCTTGCTCCGGGATGGGAGATTGCCTTTCCTCCCCCTCAATGCTAGAGGTGGAGGTCTCCACCAAATCATCAACATCTTCAAATGTTGTGGGTGCTTCTTCTTCGGCATTCTCCTCTACTTGTGCCGATTGGGAATTTTCTTTGAATTTCATTATTTTCTCCCACAATTCCTTCGCATCCCTATAGTCATCCAAACTAAACCAAATAATATTAGGTAACAAATCACTAATCAATTTAATTACCTCGAGATTTGTCTTGAAATCTTTGATTTGGTCTTGCGTCCATTTTGATTTTTCCATGGGCTTGTTTTCTTTGTCCCTAGGCATCTCAAAACCATTTTCTACAATAATCATATAATCAAAATTGGTTTCGAGATATACCTCCATCCGTTTCCTCCACCAAGAAAAATCTCCATCGAATTTCGGTGGATGGATGAAGCTGGCCATTTGTAGTGCTCTCGCAGCGGTTAGTCCTTGAAGAGCAACATGGCTCTGATACCACTTGTAGGGTCGGATCGATTGACCGGCTAGAGGGGGGTGAATAGCCCTCGTTCGTTGGATGTCATATTTTGTTTGTTCTCGTGTGCTCGTCTACAATTGTCGTTAATATACGCAGCGGAATAACAATAGAAATAACAATAATACTAACAACAATACAAGCACACCAAATACGCAAGCATATACGTGGTTCGGAACCGAACGGTTCCTACTCTACGGGCGAGCTCCTCGAGCTCTAGAGATGCACACGGCAATACTCAAACTCCTTCTCGACTACACGTCGGAGGTGGAGAAACCTCTCACAAGCAATTACAACAGTAATATACAAATACAATACAAAAGAAACACTTTTCACCGATTGCTTTTGATCACTTGTTTGTTGCTTGCTTTGTTTGGCTCTTGAAGGACTGGAATGTAGCAGCAATTCCCCTCCAATAGCTCCTCAAAAACCCTTGGAGAAATCCTCCAACTCGTGGTCCATTTATAACCTGCATCAAGCTGTTTTCGCGCCCATCAGTCGACTGATCGTGACCATCAGTCGACTGGTATCGTAGTCGTTGTCTCACAACGGCCGGATCCACGTTGGTTAAGTTCCAACGGATCACATCGCCGATCGTGATGGCACCCATCGATCGATTGATCATCCATCGATCGAGTCTTTGGCGAGCTCGACTCCGATTCTCGCTGCCCATGCACAGTGTCATCGATCATTGCCATCCCTCGGCGATCGGTGATCCTCAACGATCATTGCCCTCCTCGCGATCGGTGATCGACTCCTCTGGATTCGATCGAACACGGTCGAACCCATACGACCTAGAAGCGGTCGCGCACCTATGCTACCGATCGATGATGATTAAAACCTCAAACATAACGATGTTTGAGCCTCCGACACTCAGTCTTAGCCACTTGGCCAAGTCCACCTCATCCCTCATGGAGTTCCCCACCGAAGCTCTCTTCCCTCGGCCTCGCCCTCGGATCGCCAAGCGCCGCGGCCGCATAGCGCCATCCTTCGCGTCTCATGCCCTAGAAGTATGCTTTCCTTTGGGCTCACTCCATTCGCTCCCCGTCCGGCGGTCCCTCGGATGCACCAAGCGCACGGCTTCGCAATGCCATCCTTCACCGACTCAAGGACCCCGAGCCTAGTGAACTTACCAAGTCCTCAAGACTTCCCAAATGCACCAAGCGCACGGCTTCGCAATGCATTTCCCATTCCAAGCACCAAGCGCACAGCTTCGCAATGCTTTGGACTTCCACACCAAGCTCAGTGCTTGGATTTTCCATGCCAACCCCATGTTGGACTTTCCCATGACAATCCCTTGTCATGAGTTTTGTCTATCATCAAAATATCATCAAGGTACTGCTCGAGTCAAACTCGAGTCAACCTGGGCCGATTGCACCAACATTGTTGAGGTTGTGTAAGCCTTTGACTAAGCCACTCTGACTCATCTTGTGGACGAGTCTTGGGTGCGAGTGACCGAGTCGTCGGTGCCACAACCATGATTCCTCTTCCTGTGTCATAAGACATTTGGCTGAGGATTTGATTAAGTTAATTGTATAAATGTTATTTGTCCTAGTTTCTTTGATTATTGTTTTAGCTGTTTCATTTGTTTTAATTACACATTCATTTTCTAAAAATATGACCTTATAATTATTGTCACATAATTGGCTTACGCTAAGCAGGTTATATTCAAAATTCTCTACAAGTAATACATTTTTAATAACAAAATTCGAGTTAAGCTCGATATCACCTGATCCGATGATTTTGAGCTTGCCGTTATTCCCAAAGGCTACCGATCCTTGTCGTTTGAATCGAAGCTTCGCGAATTTGAGTTGATCCTCGATCATGTGTCTGGAGCAACCGCTGTCTAACATCCATTGATCCTACACACAACGTGGTTGGATTGGATGTTAGATTATTATATTTTTTAAAAAAAAATTGGTTGTAAGTTGTTAAACCTAGGTCATCTCACCGGAGTCTATATGATCAAGCATGTTATACTTATGTGTTCTTTGTGAGATGACTTCCAATTAAGTTGATTAAGTGCATTTATGTTTAAGTAATGTTAGATTTGGATTTGACCCTAGGCTTGTCAAGTTTACCTTTTCAAGATCATGGCTTCCAGGTCGTGGCGAGGCACAGGGGCCTTCTTTTATCGGATCATCGACCACTTCCTTAGACAAAGCCATTTTCAAGAAAATGATGACTTGACTCACCTAAAATTATTTCCTCGTCTAACTAGTTATTTTTGAAAAGAGCCTCCCCGAGGCTCAATCTTTTCGAAGGATTTTAGTTGATTATTTGAAAAGAGGCTCCCCGAGGCTCAATCTTTTCGAAGGATTTTAGTTGGTTATTTGAAAAGAGGCTCCCCGAGGCTCAATCTTTTCGAAGGATTTTAGTTGGTTATTTACGTGTTCTAAGTGAGTTCACGAAAGAAAAAAAAAATCTAAGCATGCAATTTCTAAGTTAAAACACAAACATGTTTTGTACTGGCTCCCCCTAGACCGTTGAATCGGTTCGGTCTATCCACATAGTGGATTTGGTCCTTGGGAATCCAGTACGGGTTGGATCCTAGAGTTGAAATCAAAAGGTTCTTATGAACCCATGCTTGGACATGTTTCCTATGTCGACTTACAATCGACATATACGACCTATTAGTCGTGTTTGAGTTAAATCCCAGTCCAGCCTTGTTGTACACGACCCTTTGAGATTCAAGTAGGAGGTCAAGTCCTTTGGATCCCGAAGTGAACCTTTCCAACGTGTTCCTAAGATCTTCGACTTGACTTTTCAAGAAAGAGTTCTCAACTTCGAGCTTTTCAACTCAAGTTGAGTCCTTCTCTTGAACTCGACTAGTCGAAGAGGTTAGGGAGACCTCGTGTTTGAGGAGTTTAACCTCCTCAACAAGGGTCTCAACCTTGGACTCGGACTTAGCTAACTTCCTAGACAAAAACCTAACCATATTATGTAAAGTATTAAATAAAGTTCGACTTACTTTAAGGGCATCTTTTGAACCGGATGCGTATCCGTGGCTTGACATGAAGGTAGCTTCGTAGTCCGAGTCATCCTCAGGTTCTGACTCAAGTTCAGGCTCGGTCTCCATGTCCGACTCAATTGATTTCGCCATGAAGACGTGGTCTTCGTCTTCTTTGGATTCGTCTTCCTCCTTGGTTGGTGGTGGCTTGCTTGCGATTTTCTTCTTCTTTGATCCTGCAAACAAGGCTATACCCCTCTCGGGTTCCGAGTTGGACTGCTCATGTAATTCGAAATTGGAAAAGAGTTCATCTAACCTAATTTTAGAAAGATCCTTGGAGACCTTGTAGGCATCGACCATGGATGCCCACAAGGTAGTCCTCAGAAAAGAGTTTAGAACATACCTTATAAGGTCGCGGTTTTCGACCTTTTGCCCGATTGCGTGTAGGTTGTTGACTATGTCTTGGACACGGGCGTGGAGTTGCGTCACGGACTCGTGTTCCTGCATTTTTAGTGTGTACAATTTATTGAACAACAAATCACGTTTGCAAACCTTAGCTTGATCCGATCCTTCATGTAACTCGATCAGCTTTGTCCAAAGGTCCTTTGCGCTAATGAAGGGGTCGACGCGATTTAACTCCTCCTTGGACAAGCCGCATTGGAGGATTTGTGTTGCCTTGGTGTCGGCTTCGACTTGTTGTCTTGTCGCAATGGTCCATTGATCATAATCCAAAGAGTTACCCACTTCATTAGTCGGAAGTGTGAAACCCGTTTGGATTACGATCCACATCTCAATTTGGGTTTTGAGAAAGCATTCCATCTGACCCTTCCAATAACGGAAGTCATCTCCGTTGTAAAACGGAGGTCGGACGGTGCTAAAACCCTCGAGATGGGCCATTATAACAAAAGACAAAAAGGGACGAAGACGAAGAAACTAGCAACGACAAAAACACAAAACAAGGTACCAAGACTCGCGTCTTGGATTAGTAGTGCGGGAGTAAATTTAACAAAGCGAAATAAATCAGAAATAAAAGAAAAATAAATCTGTGAAAAATGGCTAGATTGGTGGTTTCACCAAATCTTAGCAACCCCCGGCTCTGATACCAATTGTTGGATCGAAGCGGATCGCTAGAGGGGGGGGGGTGAATAGCGATAAAAACTTTTCTTTTAAATCGTTCGATAGACAATTAAACGCAGCGGAAATGTAAATAAAAACTAAATGAGAAAAATAGTTTTTTTACTTGGTTCGTAGCCTTCGGCTACTATTCCAAGGCCCTAACGGTCCTAGACCGTGTACGGAGGGCAATTCACTAAAACACTCCTCCTCGTTGGAGGTAGGAGTTTTACGATTACAAAAGCCTTCGAAGCAAAAAGATAGAGAGACAAACCCTCTCTTCTATTAAAGTAAAATGCAACGAAAAGCCTCGATTAAAAAGAATTGAAATATTGAAAGCAATAACAAATTAAGATTATACCAACAACTAAACAAAAGAAACTTTAAGCTAGGGTTGTTGGCAGCACTTCGTTGTTGTAGATTCGTCGGAGAGTTGCAGCGTAATGGAGGCTTTTGAGAACTTTGAATTGAGGATGAAACCCTAGGTTTGGCCCTCCTTTTATAGCCTTTAAGCCCCTCAACGAATGGGTCTTCAACCAATCACAAATGGGCACAAAACTCCTTGAAAAATGGTGATAAAGCTTGACTCCTCGAGGCTGATTTTTGACCACCGGTTGAACTGGCCGGTTGAACTGGCGCCGGTTGAACTAGCGTCGGTTGAACTGGCCGGTTGAACTGATGGCCAGGATTTTTGACTACAATAAAGAGTTAGCTCAAAATATAAGTGGATTCGACGGCCACTTGCCGTCCGATCTCAACATAGACCTTCGATGGGAAGTCTTGGGTCGGATCATTGCCTAAGATCATCCCCGTAAAGAGGATACGACCTCACTTACGCTCACACACATGAGCATACCTCGATACTTACGTGTCACTTTTTCTTCCGGCCTTCCACTCGATTCCTTCGGCTCCATCCGAAGTAACTCGAGTGTCACCCGACCACCGCGGCTTCCTCCGGGTGTCGCTAGCCTTCAGCTCCAGCATTGAGACTTTTCTGCACACTTGATTTAGCTCGTGAGTTAACAATATAAGCTTAACTTTATATCATTTACTATAATCAAAACTTAGGTTCGACTTAGGTGCCCACTGCACCAACAGAAGGGATCGCCATGAACAAGCGACCGAGTTGAAGTGGGAAGCGAAGTTTCCTACCTTCATGGTCTACCTCCATACTGAGTAGACTGTAGCGGAGGTAGATTGGTCTTGGTGGGGGCATTGTTTGGCGATGTGTCCCTCGACACCACATATATAACATCCGCTCATGCCCTGGCGGCAAACTCCTGGATGCTTCCTCCCACACTTAGAACATGTAGGATACGTAGGCTGCTTAATGGCTGAACCTCCCTTTGCATTATTCCATTGTTTCCTCTTGCCATTGATGTTTCGCTTCTAGTTTGAATTACCGCTCTGAGGTTTCTGACCTCCTAAACTTCTCTGGCTTTTGCTTTCTGTCGAGGCTAATTGGTGGTGCTTGATACTATTCATGTAATGCTCCGTGATTAGTGCACTGCTAATTAGCTCTTTAGTGGTCTGTGGTCTATTAATTCTACCAGCCACATTCAGAGTTATCTCCAGTTTCAACATCTTTACCATCAACATAACTCTTTCCTTCTCGATACTGACCAGTTCTGGACATAGGCGAGCCAACATGTTGAACTTCTTTACCGCTTCATCTACTAATAAATCCCCTTGTCGAAACTCCATGAACTCATCATAATGCTTGTTGGTGACTCGCATATGGAAGAACTCCTCGAAGAACTCCGTCTCAAAGTCCATCCATGACATTTGGTTCACCGCCCTCTTGGCCTTTACTCGCTCCCACCACATTCTGGCATCTCCGGTCAGACAGAACTAGGTGCACTTAACTTTCTCATTCTCAGGCCAGTCCAGCAGTTCCATTATGCTCTCTACTGTCTTGAACCATGCCTGAGCATCCCATGGTTCACTGGCACCGGCAAAACTCTCTGTCTTCAGCTTTTGCCATTGTATCAGATAGGCCTCTAGTCTCACCCCCCCCCCCCCCCCACTGGAGTTGTTGGTGGGTCTGGTGGGGCAGAAGATGCAGTTGGAATGACATTATGAGTCCCTAGCTGAGTAACAAGATTTTCTCACTGATTTGTCATTAAGGCATTGATGACCTGCTGCTGCTCTGCCACTTGCTGTTGGAGCTGAATGACTATCTGCATCCAGGCAGGTGGTGATACTTCTTCATTCATTTCTTGTCCTCCACGAGGTCTTTCTCGAGGCATTTCCTGGTCTTCATAAGATGATAAAGTGAAATGACTATCAGGCTATTATCAATATTTTTTTCTTTTTTTTCATCTTCACATACATATCTATGTATGCTCTATTACTTACTATCTATCATCTTCATATATATATATGCAAGCATGTTTAACACAAAGAGAACATTCTAGGTGAGCATGTTTAACTTAAAAGAAGTATTCCTTACTACTCAAAAATTTAATAAAGCAGATAAATACTTGCTTACTTGGAGGCGGTAGGACTGATGCTAGATGTGTGTGTGACGGAAGGGCGGAACCCGCTCTGATACCATCTTGTAACACCCCCCTAGTCTTTCCACTCTCTACTAGGGGAGATATTACTCATTTACTGTCTTATTCTTAAATTATTCCTTATATTACTCTGACACTATACTTTATTCATCACCTTATATTACCATCATTCCATAATTCATGCAATATACTAACGCAATATACTAACAACTAAAATGATCATAAGGACCTTTACACCACTTAAACAATAACCAATTCAAGATTTTCACATAACATGCAAGTATTAAGACTAACCTAACATGACTCTAGCATTCTTTGGTCTCAACCATAAGCAAACAAGTTGAACTTCAACAATATAAAAAAAAAACAATTAGAAACTTAAAATCAGGTTTAGACATCTGCACTTAGGATCATTTATTTCCACTGTTCCGTCGTCACACACTCCAAGCACTTCATCCGCTATGCCACCTTACTGAAGCTTTTCTTTACCTTTATCTACAGTATAAGGAAATACAAACTGTAAGAAATAATGCTTAGTAAGTACTTTCTATGCTCACAAAAACATGCAACGTATGAAATCATGCAACTAGTTCTCTTACACATGATACATTGATACACATCCAATCATAACTGAAAATCATAACTTTAAATATATGTCTCTTGTATAAACCATGCTCTTGAGTATTTTAAAACTTGTAAACAGTGTATCTGAACTGGAATGATTAACTTTGAAAACTTTTACTTATACTTATACTGATACTTCAAATTAATAATCATCATGAATATGGGCCCGACATAGTACCAATGCATGCTTTCCTAATAGGCCGGGGTTGCTAACCACCGAACCTACTAGGGTAACTAAAACTGAGGGCCTTGGCCCGTGGGCGAAACTGATGCCCGGTACATGTCTTTTCAAAAGTAAAATACTTTCTTTATACTTATATTCTTATACATAATGAAAATAAATGCTCTTAATCCCCTAAACAACAAATGGGGAGCACCTTAAAGATCATTATGCTCTTGACCCCCAAAACTGAAATGGGGAGCATACTAAAAATCATTGTGCTCTTAATCCCCAGTTCGAACAGGGAGCATCTTTAAATTTTCTTTATAAAGGAAATATTTTTACATCTTACTCTACATCATGCATGATCATAAATCACATTCTTATCATGGATCTAAACAGGATACTGAATTACCACGACATAACGGGAAAAATCATGTAACTAAAAACAACATACATAACTGGCTCATATACATGCGTATAAACTGCTCAACCATATCACTGGAAATAACATGAACATAAAAATATATCAATGACATACGATGACTACTTATACTGCAGGTGAGCAATACTTATTTCCTACGCTTTTTCACCAATTTATACCGTTATATTTCGTAAAGAGAAGACCTCCTACGTGTTCCTTTGGTTTAGCATGATCCTCTACCAAGTCCTTGAGGAGATCCCTCTTGGAAAATCCCCTCTTGAATTATCCAAAGAGAAGGCAATCTTCTTCCTCACTTCGGCGGCTAGAAAACGGAAGGGGAAGAGAGGTGGCATGGTTGGGCGGCATTTGGAGAGAAGGGGAGGAGAGGTGGTCGGCATTTGGAGAGAAGAGGTGGTCGGCGCAAGGAGTAGGGAAAGGAGAGAAGAGAGAAAAAAATAAAAAAATATATATATATATAAACTAGGGTTTCCCTAATTTAATTACCACTTTAAATGCTTAGCTAAATTAACCAAAGGTAATCTTATGACTTAGTGGTAGGAAGCCTATTCCCCCAAACCAATGGTTCATAGTTCCAGCCCCAGCTAACGAACCATTTATTCGATTTTTTTAATTCTATTTCTATTTTTATTATTTCTATTCTTATTCTTATTCCCTTTTTTCTCTAAATAAAAAGTATAAGAACAAAAATTTGGGTTGTTACAAGTAATCATAGGATTGCTAATTATTGCTTTGGATTTTCCATTTCAAATGGGGGTTTGGAATTTAAAAGTCTAATCCTACTGAGTGAAAAACAATGCAAGTAATTAAAACCTCAATCTAACTAAACTACGATGATAACGAAATTAAAGAACATATAAACTAAGCATTCAAAGAAAAGGATTCAAAAACATAAAGACAGTGCAGGAAATTAAACAACAATTCAAATGCAAAATAACATGAGTGTAAAGGAAAACATGAAATAAATCTAACATAGTATTAAACACTTCTAACTAATGGAAATAACACTTAAACATGCAAGTAATCAAACTAACAAACAATTAAGATAAGCTTTGCAATTAACCTGTCAAACTCATTAAATACAAATTAAACTCTAAACTAAGCATCCTAATAAACTACAAACTAAACATCCAAATGAAACTACTAATTAAACTCTAAGCCAACTACGAATTAACTACAATGTAAACTACAAGACAAGCTACAATCTAACTACAAATTAAACTACATGTTAAATTACAAACTAACTATAATTAAACTACAAGTCAAACTACAAACTAATAACAAACTAAACTACAAGTCAATCTACAAACTAACTACAAACTAAACTACAAGTCAAAAACTTAAGCTACGATTGAACCTACAACAATAACAATTGGGGGATGATAACAAATTCAATTCACTAATCCAAATATAACTTAAACAAATGATTCAATTAAATTCCAAAGATAATAAACCGACGATCCACAACACCCGGAGAAGGGACCTCCCTATTCGGCGATGGCGATGACCCGAAAAACTTCCTTTG
Organism: Wurfbainia villosa; assembly: GCA_025175895.1. Classification (NCBI taxonomy): domain Eukaryota; kingdom Viridiplantae; phylum Streptophyta; class Magnoliopsida; order Zingiberales; family Zingiberaceae; genus Wurfbainia; species Wurfbainia villosa. The sequence goes on along the minus strand of CM045986.1, from coordinate 57,797,236 downwards.
TCGGTGGATGGCAAAGCTGCCCAATCAGCGTAGCCAATGGTTGGAATCCTTGCCAAAAATCCTCCAGCAAGTGTTGAACTAGATGGATGCGAGCCTACTGCTCCGACTGTGGATGGCGGAGCAGCCTAATCGATGCAGCCAATGGATGGATGTCGAAGCGGAGCGGCCTAAACGATGTCGCAGGAAGGAATGGGAATAGGTACAGTGGCGATAGAACTCTTCACCAGCGATGGTTGGCTGAGCTGCGCAATCGGTGCAGCCAATGGATCGATGTCGAAGCGGTGCAGCCCAATCGGTGCCGCGGGAAGGAATGGGAACTGATAAAGAAGGTGGAATTGTCGGAATCTCTACCACTGCTCGCTGCCGATGAGATGTCCGAATCCCAACATCTCGTGTTCTAGCGATGGATAGAAGGCTCAAAATCAAGCCATTTTGATCGGACGATCCATTTCGCTCAGATCTGATCTCTTGATTGAATTGCCTTCTATCTTGATGTAGGGCTCAGATAAATTCAGCTTGAAACACCCGTTATGATCCAAGATGAAGCCATATTTGATCCAACTTGAGTCTAGTCCATTGGCTCATCTCAATCTTCTACAAACAAAGACCAAATTTTCATCCAAAATTTAGGAGAATTTACATTAAGGTCCAAAAAGAATCCAAACTCATAAAATATGTTAATAATCAATAATAAATCACTTGAGAGGATAAAAACATTGATATTAAGGACGAAAATAATATGATAAAATGATAGTTATCACGTATCCTAAACTAGTTAGACCAGGAAGTAATCTTAAGTGACTTAAGTGAACAATTTCTTGAAATTGGCTTTGTCTAAGGAAGTGTTCGTTGTTTCGATCAATGAAGGCCTCTAGGCCTCGCTATGACCTGGAAGCCATTTTCTTGAAAAATTTACTTAATTAGCTAAGGGTTAAATCCTAATCTAACCCAAGGTTGATTATCTTCAAATCACTATACTTAATCAAGTAAAATTGAAGTTATCTCATAAAACATATAAGGTTAACATCTTTGATCATGTAGAAAGGGTGATATGATTACTAGGCTAAAATATTCAACCAACTTTTAAATTCCAATATCCGATACAACTACTATATGTGTAGGATCAATGGATGTTGGACAGTGGGTACTCTCGACACATGACCGGAGATCGACTAATGTTTTTGAAACTTAGATTCAAAACCCAAGGATCGGTAGCATTCGAAAACAACGGGAAGCTCAAAATCTTCGGTTCATTCGTAATATTCTTTTAGTTGAGCATTTTGAATTCAATTTACTTAGTGTTAGTCAATTGTGTGACAATAACTATAAGGTTATTTTCCTACAAAATGAATGTTTAATTAAAAAATAACGATACCTCAAAAACTATACTTAAAGAAACTAGGAATAGCAACATTTACACAATTAACTTACCCAACTCCTCAACCAAGTGTCTAATGACACAGCAAGAGAAATCCTGATTGTGGCACCAACGACTCGGTCATTCTCATCCAAGACTCATATACAAAATGAGTTAGAGTGGCTTAGTTAGAGGTTTACCAAACCTTAATAACTTGGAAAGTAAAATTTGCAATGCTTGTCAACAAGGTAAACAAACTAGGACTTCACATCAACTAACTAACATTTAGACCATTTTGATTCTCATGGAGCCAAGTCACTAAATGGAAGCCAATATTGTCTAGTTATAGTCGATGACTACTCTAGGTTTACATGGGTTAGGTTCTTAAAGTATAAAAGTGAAACCTTAGAATAACTCACCAATTTATGCAAATTAATAGAAAATGAAAAGAATCTTAAGGTTAAAAGAATTAGAAGTGATCATGGTGGTGAATTCGAAAATCATAGGTTTACCGACTTTTGCAACCAAAGAGGATACCACCATGAGTTTTCCTGCCCTAGAACTTCTCAACAAAATGGTCTAGTCAAACATAAAAATAGAACCTTACAAGAAGCCGGTAGAAACATGTTGAATGAGTATAACCTACCTAATAGGTTTTGGGCAGAAGCGATCAATATGACTTGGTATGTTCAAAATAGGATTCTATTAGTTAGAAGACACCTTAAAAAATCATATGAAATCTATTATGAAAAACTACCCAACATTAAGTACTTTAGGGTTTTTGGATGTAGGGTATATATATTAAACACTAAAGATAACCAAGGAAAATTCACCCCTAAAAGAACTACCGGAACATTTCAAGGATACTCAACCACTAGTAAAGTCTATAGGGTGTATAATAATGAAACCCTAAAAATAGAAGAGACAATCAACATAGTATTTGACAAAGGAAACAAAACCACAAAACCCGAAGTAGAGTTGATTGATGAACCAATTGAAAATGATGTTAGACCTGAACCTAACCATCAAAATGATTCTAGTATAAATCCTAACCGAAATCAATCTAGGCTACAATCAAACAACCCTATTGATCAAGTAATAGGTGATCCCAATTTAGGGGTTCGAACTAGAGCATCCTATAGAAATCTAAGCCAAATTTCACTCATCTCAAAAATCGAACCCAAAACAATTGAACAAGCTCTTCTTGATTCTGATTGGATTATAGCTATGCAAGAAGAGTTAGCTCAATTTACTAGGAGTCAAGTTTGGGAATTCGTACCCCCACCTAAGGGAAAAACAATAATTGGAACAAGATGGGTATTTCGAAACAAACTTGATGATAAAGGAGATGTTGTTAGGAATAAGGCTAGGTTAGTCGCTAAGGGATTCAGTTAAGTAGAGGGGTTAGACTATGATGAAACATATGCACCCGTAGCTAGACTAGAATCGATTAGGATGTTATTAGCCTACGCTGCACATCGAGGATTTAAACTATTTCAAATGGATGTTAAGTTAGAGTTCTTGAATGGATTTATCAAGGAAGAGGTTTACGTTAGCCAACAACCCGGATTTGAGAGTCTAGACAAACCCGACCATGTCTTTAAACTTAGAAAAGCCTTATATGGACTAAAACAATCTCCTAGAGCTTGGTATGAAAGGCTTTTGATTTACTTTAAGTCTAAGGGGTTTAGTCAAGGCTTAGGCGACCCAACCTTGTTTGTAAAATCCATAGGAAAAGAGATATTCATTGCCTAAATTTACGTAGACGACATAATTTTTGGAACAACCAATACAACCTTATTAAATGAGTTCATTTCACTAATGGAAAGTGAATTCGAAATGAACTTAGTAGGAGAACTAACCTTTTTCTTAGGCTTACAAATTAAACAAACTAGGGAAGGAATTATCCTACAACAATGTAAATATGCTAAAGAACTAATAAATAGATTTAAAATGCAAAACACTAAGGAAATCAACACACCAATGACTACTAATGTTAACATAGGAGAAGACCTAGAAGGTAAAGCAATCGATTTAAAATACTATAGGAGCGCAATAGGTAGCCTCCTTTACTTAACTGCGAGTTAACCCGATATAGTCTTTGAAGTAAGTATGTGTGCGAGATTTCAATCTTGCACCAAGGAGTCGCACCTAACACTAGTCAAACATATTTTTAGATACCTAAAAGGAACATTAAACATAGGAATTTGGTACCCTAGATCAAGCGAGTTCGAACTAATCAGCTATTCAGACTCGGATTTTACCGGTAGTAAACTCGATAGGAAGAGCACTAGTGGTTGTTGCCAACTCCTAGGCTCAAGTCTAGTTAGCTGGTGTAGTAGAAAACAACATTGTGTTGCCTTATCTACCACCGAAGCCGAGTACGTTGCGATGGGTGAGTGTGTAGGCAAACTCCTTTGGATGAAGCACACTCTCCCAGACTTCCAATAAAACTTTAGTAACACTAAAATTTTCATTGACAACATTAGTTCCATTAACCTAACTAAGAACCCAATTTGTTACTCTAGGACTAAACACATAGAGGTTAAACACCATTTTCTTCAAGAACACATAGCAAATGGAATAATACAACTCGAATATGTTGAGTCTAAATCGAACCTAGTAGACATTTTCACTAAACCCTTACCCGAAGCAGAATTTAGTCTGCTTAGACGAAAATTAAGAATGTGCGCAATAGAGTAGGACATAAACTCTTACTTTTACTATATATTTATTTTTCATGCTACATGGAACTAGATTAGGGTTTACCTTAGAAAGCATGTAACTATAGATTTAAGGAGCCAACACATCTCAGAACACATAGGTCTAATGTGTTTGTGTACTGAGCCACGTAGATAGGCGTGAGATGTTAGGACCTTACTCTTGATTCCAGATGTAGATCAAGTGCCTTGACTTGAATCATGGAGTATAATTATTTAAAATAACCAACTCTAATCAGGACTTATTGATCATTTCATATCAATTAAGTCAAAAAAAGTTGAACATACTATTAGTTGAGTGTACATTGAAACTACTATTTTCAAAATCTATTAGGAACATGCTTGGACTTACAAATGATAAACGATTATTTTCTAAACTTCTTTTACAAACTCCCATATTTTTTGAATTATGGCAAAAGGGGGAGAAGAAAGGCCAAAGTCAAGGGATTAAAATTATTTTTGATAACTTAACTTACTTAAACCTTTTTTTTAAGTGGCAAACGTTAAGGGGTAACTTAACTTACTTAAACCTTTTTTAAGTGCCAAACGTTAAGGGGGAGAGCTAAGCTTTTTTTTCAAGTACTCACCTAAGGTCAAGGGGGAAGTATCCTCAAGGGGGGGATTTGAAAAAGAGTAGTTTATACTCTTACTCATGCTAACTTACTAAGTTACTCATAGTAACTTACTAAGTTACGCATTTCTTTTATACTCGTATTAAGTTGTGTCTTTTTTACTAACACTTACTACTTCACTACATGTTTACTAATCATGTTGTTACCACTTCGTTTTATACTAAATTTTCACCTTAACTTTGTGTCAGTTTGCCATACATTAAAAAGAGGGAAATTGTTGGTGCAAGGGCACCAGATAATCGAACATAGGTTTTGATTATGGCAAAGGTTCAAAGTTAAGGTGTTATTTTTATCTCATGAGTTGTGTTAAGTGTGCAGGAAGTGTTTAAGCTATGCCCAAGGTCAAGTGATGTGAGCAAAACATATAGGGTTTTGGGAGTAGTTTTCGCTCACATGTCATTACATTTTATGTTTGTTTCATGCATATTTTACTTTGTTTTGCATGCATTTCCTATTTTCTGGTTCAGAGATATGCTCTTTGTACTTTGTTTGTGCATGATAGCATTTCATGGGAAAAACGATGCACTTTCGGAGAAAAAAAAGGACATTTTGTAGCTGGACGTAGAAGGGTACACGGCTAGGGTGTGTGGCTACACACGGTCATGTCCAAGGGTGGAAATTGGTCGCCATGATACCACACATGGCCAGGCCATGTCGAAACACATGACTGTGTGGCGCTGCACAATTCCGATGCGAGTAGATTATTTTTCAGGTTTTAGAGAGATCCAGGCTGATGCCTATATAAAGGAGGCTACGCCAAAACCCTAGGGAGAGGCATGATGGCCGGGACGACACTTTGATGCCCTAAAAAGCTTTGGGAACTCGCAATGGGGAGGAAGAATGCCACTGGAGATCTAAATTCTGCACTTCAATGCCAGATAGAAGAGTCACTTTGCATTGTAATTTTTGTTTTTTGCTTAATTCTATTGTTATTATGAACATGATCCTACTTTGTGTTTCTCCTCTCTTATTTATAGAGTAGATTCTCCGATTCTAGGATTAGGGAATTGTTTGTGTGTGTAGAACATGTTATTCAAAATTGAATTCATTTCTTGAATTTATATTTGCAATTGGCGTTTGGTTTAGAGTTATAACTATTATTTTAGTTTTCTATCTACTGTGCTAGCCGATATGAGGAGATTTAGGAGAATTAAGGAGGAACCTAGGGGTTGGCCTTATCTCCCGTAACCGTGGGTAGAAGGATGTGATAGAGTAGGAAATGCGCCCCATTTTTTACTCGTCGCAGGGATCGATTCGGCATCCTTGTATCGACTATCCTATCCTAAGTCCAGGGGTCGACCTAGTAATGACAGAGGTAGCTTCTGATATATGCAAAGGCTCATCGGGGGAGTGTATGATGTCCTTTCCACAAAATCGTAGCTAGAAACCTAGACAAAACACTAATGAAAACGTGTTCTGTGACACACAAACGAAACCAAAATCCTAGAATCCCTTCCAAAGACTCGCAACTAGTTTCTTTATTCTTCTGTGTGACACCGTATTGAGATAGGACTGTCGTCAAACCTCGAAATCAAAACCCTTAAAACTGAATTCAAAAAAATAAATGTTCACTTACCAAATCGGTACTCAAATCTCAGTCACTGTGGGATCGATAATCTTTTTATTACTTGACGACATCTGTGCACTTGCGGGCATTGAGCGCAAGCACACGCTTCGAGTCCTCGATGGTCTCCATCACGAGATTTGAGGTCGCGTTCGCGTGCATCATGTTTTTGGCACCATTGTCAGGGATTAATTTATTCGATATCCAATCAAGAAGTGGATAATTGGATCGGACTTAAGGTAGATTTATTTACTTGCTTTACTTTTATTTCTTTCGTTTATTTTTATTTACTTCAGTTTTTGATTTTTAATATCTAGAGTAAGTTTAGATTTATTTTAAGAATTACATTGCATTGACCTTTAGTTAAATTTTTTGCATTTGATTTAGTATTAGTTTAGGCTATTTTCTATTTTGATTAAGTATTAGGTAATACTCCTAATTTTGTGGCTCAGTTCCTCGTATGCATAGACGCTTAGGATCGGAAGGCCTAATTCCGATCGATCTAGAAATCGAACGAACCTATAATCGCCGAAGAGTTGAATAGAAGAGGATGGAGGACCAAGTTGCATCCGAGGTGAATTTAGGTAGCAGACCTTTGAGGGATTATGCAACCCCTAGTGCTAGAGGATTTAGGGCGAGTATAGCTGGACCGTCCATTTTAGCAAACAACTTTGAGCTTAAACTGATACTCATACATATGGTCCAGCAGAGTCAAATTGGGGGAGCTATGACTGAAGACCTTAACTGGCACCTGGAGACTTTTTTGAAAATCTGCTCAACAATGAAGATTAATGGAGTCCCTGCAGACACAATCCGCCTGAGCCTATTCCCATTCTCATTTCGGGATAAGGCTAAGGCATGACTTCACTCCCTGCCTTCGGGAAGCATTACTACCTGGGAGCAATGTGAGCAGCAGTTCTTGAATAAATACTTCCCACCTAGCAAGACTGCTCACATATTCCATCTAATAACGAGCTTCCTACAAAAGGAAGGGGAGTCCCTTTTTGAAGCCTGGGATCGCTACAAGGGGCTACTCTACCAATGCCCCCACCATCGACTGGAAAGGTGGCTAGTGATCCACATCTTCTATAATGGGATCACGTACACCACAAAGATGTCCCTTGATTCTGCTGCAAGAGGAGCACTTATGAACAAGACTATCGAGGAAGCAGAGGAGCTAATAGAAGAGGTGGCCCAGAACCGCCATCAATGGGCTTCCGAACGTAGTCACCCAACTCCTGCCGCGAGATGATATGTTGTCAACTCCATGGACCACATTGCAGCGAGGTTGGACGCGCTTAGTAGACCGTTCGACTCTTTCAATCCTGTTTTTGCATGTGTGGCCAATGACTTTGGAGAAGGAGCAACAACGTATCAGGAGGACTACTATGGAGAAGAGGGTGGCTCCGAAGAGCAGATTGAGCATGTCGATGTGGTTGGGGACTATAATCAAAGGCCCAACAACCCATACTCTAGTACTTACAACCCAGGATGGAAGAACCACCCGAATTTTTCCTATCAGAATAACTCGGGGAACTTCCAACCATCTGGAGGATATGGGCAGCAACAACGCAATGGGCAGCAACAACCATAGAAGTCTAGGCTAGAATTGATGATGGAAGACTTCATTGCTACCCAAACAAAGGCCAATAAAGAGTTTCGACACAAATATTAGAAAAAAGAAGAGTCACTTAAGGATTTGAAGGCCTCTGTTGACGGTCTTACAAGTCACACGAGGATGTTGAAAATACAAGTGGCCAGATAGCCCACACCGTGTCACAATCTATGGATAGTTCTCCATCATTACCCGAGCCGAGTCAAGTCAAGGAGGAGGGAATATACGAAGAAAGAGTAGGTCAGAAGAACAGATCCACCAAGGGGTGTGCAGCCATGATTTCCACCCTACCCTACCAAGCTGAAATCGAAGACAAAATTCCACCATAGCTTGAGGACCCTAGTGAATTTGTTATCCCCATCTCGATTTATGGGGAAAGCTTCGATGAAGCGCTGTGCGACTTGGGGTGATCAGTTAGCGTGATTCCCTACGCATACTATTTGAAGATGAGATTGAATGGAATCCAACCAGTGAATCTTGGTATTCGTATGGGAGACGACTTAGTCAAGGAACCTGTCGTCATGCTAGCACATGTGCCTGTGGTCATTGAGAATTTCGTGATACACATGGATTTTATTATATTGGACACATAACCAAATCCCCAAAATCCCATCATTTTGGAAAGACCCTTTCTAGCGACTGTGGGAGCATTAATAGACATAAAGGCGCACAAGATCTCCTTAGAGGTAGACGGGGAGATCATCATTTTCAATCTGTCAAAATGTAGAGCACCCTTCCTAGACGGGTACACTTTCAGTAGGGTAGAGCCGAACCCACCGGATATCAACTCCGAGACGGATGAAAGGAGATTCACAGAACCTCTGGAGCCAAGTTAAAACCATGGAGTAGAATCGAGCTAAAAGACCTTAAACAAAGCGCTTCTTAGGAGGCAACCCATGTTTAGTTTTTAGGTGTTCTTTTCATTGTATTGCATTTATTTGTTTAATTTGAACTTTGTATTCCATTCATTTAGCATTTTTAACATGAATTAGGACTAGAAAGAACCTGCTAGGTGAAAGAAAAATCACTTTGAACCCACACGACTGAGCTCGAAGGAGTTTTGCCCCGATGACACTTCTTCGAGCTCAACCAGATGCGTGAGAGTTCAGAGCATCCATCAAACTATTGGATTCAAGAGTTTGGACCATCCCACATCCACTGCCGTTTGTGGAGTCTCGATCGAGCTTCGTTGGACTTAGCCAAAGGAACTTGTTCATTCACCGGGTCTATCTTTTGTTGATTAGATCATTTATTTCTTTTTCAAGTTTTTGTTTGTTTAATTCCAGTATTGTTTGATTTAGTTGTTCCATGTTAGTTTAGAGTTTTAATTACCTTGCAACCGTAGGTTAGAGCTCAAATTCCAAACCCCCATCTTCAATAGAAAACGCAAAGCAATAATTAGAAATCCTAAGTTTACTATTCTATCGATTACACTCGTTGGGAAACGATCCGGGGCATTCACTATGCTATATTAGTGTAGAGAGGGTTTGGTAATTAATTTGTAACGGTACCATGACAAAAAATTGTTATCAATTTTGGCGCCGTTTCCGGGGAGAAGATGGTGTTGCACGCTTGCACGAGGAAGAAGGTGAAGAGTGTTGGAGGATCGATGGCCGGCTAGAGGGGGTGAATAGCCTTCTTCGTAGATGGTGGAGTTTGATTCCTTAATTATCTACGTACAAGGTGTAGGGGTTCGATCAGCCGGCTAGAGGGGGTGAATAGCCCTTTGTCGTTGGATGGTGGAATTTGCTCATCTACACAATTGTTAGCGCAAGCGGAATACTAATAAAGACAAGCAAATGAACAAAGAATAATACAAACAATGCTAACCAGATAGTATAACGTGGTTCACGGCTACGCCGCTAATCCACGGTCCCTGATTCGTCCTCGGTGAATCACTCCGCCAAAACCAATCCACTATTGGTCTCTTCTTTGCACCAAGCTAGGTGGAGGTAACCTTTACAAATCAAGATCACTCTTCTTACAATATAAATGAAGTAAAAGCAAGTAAGAAGAGTTTAAAGCTTGTGGGGCACTTGGATGATCATTTGGGATATGAGCATTAGCCATCCAAAAGCCCACACCCTCTCTTTTTATAGAGAGGAAGCTTTTCTTCCCGTTGGCTGCCACAAGTCGACTGCTGCCCTTGGCAGTCGACTGTCGCCACTTCAACGACCTCCGAACACGTCGGATACCGACCATTGTAGTCCAACGGAACACTTGGCTGTCGATTGATGGACCTCATCTGTCGACTGCTGCCTCCGTAGTCGACTGCCCAGTCGGCTACGAGCGGTTCTGTGCCCGCGACATCCTTTGGCAGTCGACTGTCATTCCATGGCAATCGACTGCTGGGCATAAACCCATCAGTCGGATACCAGTCGAACCCATTCGACTCAGAGCAGTCGACTGCCATTCCATGGCAATCGACTGATGTCGGGAAAACTCATCTGACACTTAGCCATTCGGCCAAGTTCACCTAATGATCTACTTACAATTCACTCATTCTCTAATCTCACTCGAAGTCCCTCGCCGAAGCTCTCTTCATTCGCGGCCACGTCCCTCGGCAGCATCAGGCGCACGACTCTGCAATGCTCCTTCGCGTCTCTTGCCTCCGAAGTCTGCTTCCTTGGCTTCGCTTCAAGTCATCTCGTTCGGCAGTCCCTCGGCAACATCAAGCGCACGACTCTGCAATGCTCATTCTCCGACTCAAGCACGAGGTAGTGAGTGGTGAACCCGCCAAGACTTCATGTGCGAATTACTAAGTCTTGTAAGACTCCAATGCACATATCAAACCAAAATAACACCGTAACTTAAACCCTTTTCCACACACATCAAAACCTTATCATTGCAAGAGATTGCCCTAACAATCTCCCCCATTTTGATGTGTGGCAATCCGTTTAAGTTAGGTAAAAACATTTGATAAAATATTAAGAAAGGAAAGCATGTAAATAAACATGATTAGTAACTCTCCCCCTTAATACATGAAACTCCCCCTAAATATGTTCCCCCTTACTTAAACATAAAGTTTTCTCCCCCTTTGACACCATGAAAAAGATTAAAAACAAGTTTATATATCATGGCATCAAGCCTAGAGAGAAACATAACCAAAAACATGCCTTAAAACCGTGTATCAGAAATTGTTGGGTTGTTTTTCAGGTTAGTAGTCCACTGGAACAATGAATTCCGAAATTCTGATTTTCTGGACGAATTTCAAAAATGCATTATAAATTCCAAAAAATTCTAAAAATAGTGAAATTTGGGGAACACATTTCTTTTAAGTATATCTATCAATCAAAAATAGTTTTCCATAAATAATCATTATATTTTCCGAGATTTGCTAAAAATCCAAAAGCTTTAAAAACCACTAGTTTTTGAGCATGTTAGTATACATTTTAACACCTAGTCTTGCTTTGGATTGTTTCAAAACATGAACATATGGATTTTAAAGTAAGAAATTGTTTTGAAAACATATGAAATATCCAACCATGATCTTTGGGCAATATGTCTATGAATTAAACATAAGCCTTCCCCATGATTGGTCTATTATTGCTATTTTGATACTTTAAATGACCATCTAAATGTCATAGGCATTAGTGGACATTTATATCATCCTAACATCTCACTCATGCTAAGTTTTCAATCATGGTAGCCTATAGTGAGTGTGAGATGTATCCTAGAGGTATTTTTACATACTTAACCATTATATTCATGCAATTCTATCAAGGTTAAGTATCATCCTATCAACTCTCATGATCATAAAGACATGTATGTATTAATTTCACATTATGATCATTAAATACATGTATTCATTGAATTGTTATCATGCATTAGGTATTATATCATGATAATGAGCAAAATATCACCTAAGGCATGATTTAACCTATTTCTCATGATGATGTGGCAAATCATAAATCATGATTGCAAACATACATAGCAATTACATTAATCATCATGATTTAAGCATTATTAACTATTTATAGGCATGTTATCATCACCTAACACTATTTAAAAATGTTGTCCCACCATCCTAAGTCAACCAAAATATGATATAGGTCAATTGCATATGGTTGACTACCCTAGGGGTTTTCTAACCCTTAAGGATGGATTTTGGAACCCAAAATAAGTTCTTTCCTATTGGGTTCACTAGATACTCCTTGGGGATCCATTTCCTAGCTATTACTTTCTTCTTATCTTGTCCCCTAGCAATTAGGCATTTATAGGCCTTTTCATTTTTCTTTTCTTTATATCCTAGGCCTTTCTTATTGAAGCTACCTCTTTGGCTCCCTATGATCATGTTCAAGGTGTTGGAGCCTATAGTGAATTTTTCTAAGGCTTTTGTCAAGTAATCTACCTTTTCCCTTAGAGCCCTATTTTCATCCATGCATGCATCACTAACATTAAATGGCATATATTTATCATGTGAACATGCATCATTTAAGCTAGAAGAAATATTATCATCATTTAAGCATGCTTTTTCTAGTTTATTTTCTAAGTCCTTAATTTGCTCAAGAATGCTCTTATTTTTCTTCTTAGCTCTAAATAGGTCCTTAGTGAGGCTAGAAATCATAGAAACTATTTTACTAGGTGAAAGATTAGTTACCATAATTTCCATGTCCTCTTCTTCTTCTTCGGATGAGGATGTAGAGGCTCCCCCTTCACTACAGATCCCTCCACTTGAGCTTGATTCTTCATTTTCGGTGGAGGAGCAATCCAAGTCATCAAATGCCATCAATGCTAGGTTGGTGACAAATGCATTTTATTCCTCGGATGATGATGAAGATGAGGAGGAAGGGTCATCCCATGTCTTGGCCTTGAATGCTTTGGCCTTCCCCTTTTCCTTTGCCTTCTTTTCTTCTTCCTTTTTCTTGTTCCCCTTTTTCTTCTTCTTTTCTTTTTTCTTCTTCCTCTCTTCCTTGCTCTTGTTTAGGAGGGGACAATTGTCCCTTATGTGGCCCTCTCCTTGGCAATTTTAGCAAATGATTTTCCCCCTTGGTCTTCTATTCCTATCATTAGATTTATTAAAATGAAAACCCTTTAAAGCAAGCCTTACCCTCCTTACCATATACGCTTCTTCCGTGCTATCCATGGAGGAGGAGGAGGATGCTTCATCATCATCGGAGGAGGGGATCTCTATCTTCTTCTTCCCCTTGTTTGCCATCAAAGCTACTCCTCTTGAAGGATGGATTTTTGGGTCTTCTTGTATTCCTTCAAGCCTTGTTTCGTGGAGCTCCATTGTTGAGAAGAATTCCTCCAAGGTGCTTACTTCTAAGTTCTTGGAGATATAAAATGAGTCCACCATGGAGCTCCATTTTGAGGATTGCGGAAAGGCATCTATAGCCTTCATAACCATATCCCGGTTTGATAGCTTCTCACCTACACTTGACAAACGAGTTATAATTTCCTTGAAACGAGAATGTAAGGAAATTACCTTTTCTCCCTTTTCTAGTTTAATGTTGTTGAGTTGGGAGCGGAGGAGGTCTCTCCTTGCTAGCTTTGCCTCGAATGTGCCTTCATGAAGCTCAATTAGCTTCTCCCATATCTCCTTGGCACTTAGGCATTCTCCTATTCGGTTGATCTCTTGTTGGGGGAGCACATTGAAGAGATGGTGCTTGGCTTTTGAGTTTGCGAGGTGCTCTTCCCTTTGCTTTTTGGTCCACCTAGATTTCTCTATTGGCTTCCCTTCTTCATCCCTATGCAAAACAAAACCGGATTCCATTGTAATCATGATATCAAAATCCGTTTTGAAAAATACCTCCATTCGCTTCTTCCACCAAGCGAATTCTCCTTCAAACTTTGGTGGATGGATGTTGGAGCCGGCCATTTTGAAAGTTGCTTGTTGTGGCGGTTAGTCCTCGACAAGCTTTCCTTGGCTCTGATACCACTTGTTGGGGATCGAAATGGCCAGCTAGAGGGGGGTCAATAGCCCTCTTGCGATGGAGGTCGTAAATTGCTCATCTACAAAAGATTAGCACAAGAGGAATATACAAATACAAATAGACAAAGCAAAAGATAAACAATAAAACAAACGCTAACACGATGGTATAACGTGGTTCATGGCTACGCCGCTAATCCATGGTCCAATTCGTCCAAGGTGAATCACTCCTCCAAAGCCAATCACTATTGGTCTCTCCTTTGCACCAAGCTAGGTGGAGGTAACCTTTACAAACAAGATCACTTTTCTTACAATAAGATGTTAGTAATATATGAGAGATGTCCTAAGGCAATCGCCTTATGTATGAACCATTTATATGATAAATGAAGATTCACTATTTGAGTATACATGTTTTATGTATTTGATTGGATCTTAAACTCATTTACTGAATGTCCACGATACGATTCACAGCATGAGAGAATTTGTGATTGGATCACAACTAGTGAGTATCTCTACATGTGTAATTGTGATGTATCGGAATTATCCCTAGTCAATGAATTGATGAATCTGGACACCATCAATTCTGTTGAGACTAGCACGAGGTATACTCCTTGGTGTATCCAGCAGCTGATTCTCACTGGCTGGAGACATAGTGATGTCCGGAGTTAATCGTGGATGCTAGTTATGGTAACTAGTTCATTGGAGTGATCAGCCGTAAGACTTCATATGGTTCTCTGCATATATAGATATGTCAATGAAGTTCTTACTGTGGCTTAAGTGCGATGTTCCTTTGACTTGCGATATTCAAGTCATCTTGATCATGGAGACTTATGCTTTGACATCTTAAGAAAACATCTCTAAGGAGATGTGGACCCGGGATGATTGGGTATAAGTCGAAGTGATCGAAGGTGTTTGAATAGCCTATAAAGGATTCACCACTCCTTGCGAGGAGATGTATACCCATGGCCTCTCGTCGGATTGTTCCTAAAGTCTTTGGCCAAAGCATTACATGTTTAGAGTAAGGTACTCTTCGATACATGTGGAGTAACTAGAATCCGTAGGACGAGGAAATGATACTTGGGCTAGGTGTGACGTAGTCAGCCTAGTGGGGACTGACACAATAGACCATGTGGGTATAAGATGAGTGAAGGGAATGGGGCACGATTCATTCGAGCTCAAGGGTTTTGAAATAGTTACGGATCAACCGTTGATCTTTTGGTTAATTGGGGATCATGATGTACTACTAGGTGCCACTCATGATCGTTCTATAATTAATGGTTAATTATAGACGGCCAACATAAACCGAGAACCTATTTGGTCACACGCACAACGAGTGTAATCCAAAGGATTTAAAACGAGCTTGAGAATGAGATTCTCAGACCGAGAGAAACTATGTTTGGTTGGACCAAACATAAAGCGAGCATGAAATTGTTTCAGTCGCAATGGAAGCGTGGATGGGCTGCGTCTTATGAAGACGTAATGGATGGACCAAAATGGTTTGGTTCTAATCCAATGGATAAGAATAAACCAAAGGGTTTGGTTTATTTTAAACGAATGAACCAAAAGTTGGTTCGGTTCGTTTTAACTTAAAATAAACCATCATGGTTTGGTTTATTTTATCTTATCTTAATGGAGCGGGTTAACGGGCTTTATGGATATGATCCATTAACCATTAAGAGAATTAGTTCTCTATAAAAGTGGGCTTAAGGGATTGTTAAACCCTAATCCAAAATGAAAACCCTAGCCTCCAAGGAGTTGCCGCCCAACTTTGGTTGTGCCCCAAGCTCCTTCCTTGACTTGATTGTCTTTGCCGTCAAGACCCTTGCCGCGTCCAAGCTCTAGCCGGTGAACCTTGGCGACCCTCGGTGATCCTAAAAGGTTCGGCATCAAGGTGAGCTTTTGTCTCCTTGTTTTGGCCGGCGCCTATCTCCTCCACCAAGCTGTCCAGTTTTCTGGACAGCTTCTTCTCCTCTCGTCGGAGCGTCGTTTGGACGACGGTTAGTGCTCCGACAGCGGCTAACATACCGGGGATTTGATCTCCGGTAATCCTCTGAGGTGGAGGACGAAGGATTCGTCAATCGGTTGACGAATACCTCTCCGGAGAAGCAAGTCTTGAGGACTTGTTTTTAGGTCCGAATTTGGATTCGGATCGTGATCATCTCTCGATCACGTCGTCTTCAACACGAGGCTAGTAACCCGTACGAAGATGAAGCTCGTGGCTTGACGAAGTCATCCCGAGGAGCTCGGCGTGGATACGGATAGAGACGATTCTTACGAGGATCGTTTCGGTTGATGCCGTTCCCGCTACACGTCATACGGAAGGTATAACGTAGTTTAATTTCCTTTTATTGCAAATTTTAATTTACGGTTATGTCTACACTTGTTGTAATAGCATGCGTGTGTTGTGTGTGTTGTAATAAATAGGAGTATTTATTATTTTTAATTGCTTCCGCTGTGCTCATGTTTACGAAACATGATCGAACACACACACTCCGCGGTGCCGGAAACCCAACAGTGGTATCAGAGCCCAGGTTGTGTTTCGACATAATCGTAAAAATGGTTTTGCGATAGTCATAATGTATTTCTGGAAGTTTTCTAAATTTTGGAAATTTAGAAGTATTTATGGAAATTTTTAAATTTTGGAAAGTCTAGAAGTATTTATGGAAATCTTCCACTTTTGGAAAGTTGGAAGTATTTATGGAAATTGATATTTTCCATAAATAAAATATTTGATTAGATTCTGGAAATTTGTTTCCTAATTTAATCATGATTTGATTTGGGAAATCAAATCTTAAAATATTTTATTTCCATAAGTAGTTTTAATGATTTAGAAAATTGGTTTCCTAAATAGATTTTCCTTAATCAAATAATTCCATGAATAAAATATGTGATTAGATTTGGAAATTTGTTTCCTAATTTAATTATGATTTGATTTGGAGAATCAAATCTTAAACATATTTTATTTCCATAAATAGTTATGACATATAAGGAAATATATACATGACATAATTGTATGCCATGTAATTGCATTAGATGCATAACATTATGCCATGCGTGTCGTGACATGTAGATGTATGCCATGTATGCCATGCCATGTAGATAATAGTTATTTGCATGGAAAGAGGATGAGACATAAAAACCCTAACTCAATATTAAAGCCTACACCTTCCATTAATATGGTTAGAACCAGAGTTCTGTTTCTTGTTTGGGTTGTTGGACTCACTCCAAGCCCGGCTCGAACCTGAATATGTTCAAACAATGGAATAGTTTAATACTAATATGGTAAGAGTCAGAGGTCAATCGTTAGCTTTGGTTGTTGGACTCTCTCCAAGCTGGGCTAATTGGTTGAATGCGCTCTAACCATATTAAAACTATTTCGCGATTAATGGGTCGGCTTTAACTTGGAGCATCGATTTGTTGGACTCACTCCAAGGTCGATGTGAAGAGAGGTGAAGTTGGGTGCTATGCATATGATGCATACTTGTTAATGTGTTAACAACCCAATGTATGTGTAAACATTCAATTAGTTGATAGCACATTGTGATAGTTACATATACATGATATGTAATCGGTATACTTGATACCCACCATCATAGCTAAGAATGGCTTGTTGGACTCACTCCAAGGTTGTTCTTATCTATGATGGATATCAGCCCATTCGGAGATGAACCTACGATCTCCCGAAGTGATTTTGGGGTTTTTGAATTCGAAAAAATGAATGGGATTTATAAATGTATATTGATGCATTTTAAAATAATTTTCTCATATATGCTCGTTTTGTATTTCTAGGTCAATAAATTGATCATGACGTCTTTGAATTTGCGCACTATTTTGGATTCGAACAAATTGACTGGGCCTAACTTCCTGGACTGGCTTAGAAACCTGAGAATTGTTCTCAAGGCGGAAAAGCTAGCATATGTCCTTGAAGAGCCTCTTCCTGACCGTCCTAAGGACGATGCAACTCCAGACCAAATGTTGGTCTATCAGAAGCATGTGGCAGATTCTGAGCTGGCGAGTTGCATCATGCTAGCGGCGATGGTACCTGAGCTGCAGAAGCAGCATGAGCATATGGATGCTAACACTATGGTCTTCCATCTTCATGAGTTGTTCGATGAGCAAGCGAGATCCGAAAGGTTCGAGGTCTCTAGGCTCCTCTTCACCACGAAGATGCAAGAAGGTTCGTCTGTAGTACAGTTTGTGCTAAAGATGAACGGGTACATCGAGCGGCTAGCTACCCTCGGTTTTGTGATGGATCATGAGTTAAGTATTGACTTAATTCTGCATTGTTTGCCCAAGAGTTTCTCGCAATTTGTGATGAACTATCGGATGAACAAATTGGAATCCACCATTCTCGAGCTCCTCAATATGCTGAAGACAGTGGAGCCTTCTGTGAAGCATGAGGAGAAGGCGGTTCTGTTAGTTGATTCCTCAAAGAAAGGTTCTAAGAGGAAGGCAAAGAAGCGAAGAAAGGAAAGAAAAAGGCAAAGAAGGCGGAACCGGTATAAAGGGCACTTGCCATCCTTTGTGGCAAGGAAGGCCACTGGCGAAGAAAGCTGCAAGATTTATCTTGAGTCCATGAAGAAGAAGAAGGCATCAGATGCCCCATCCTCTTGAGTATCTTAGTTATTGATTGTCATTCTATTTCCTTAGACACTTGGGTATTGGATCGGGTGTAGCTCACATATATGTAATGACATACAGGGGCTAAGGAATGAAGAAGACTTGTCGGAGGGAGTCAAATTTGCGAGTTGGCAATGGAGCAAGGTTCTTCTTGATGCGCCATCGAACTTATTTCTTTGAAGCTCCTAGTGGACTAGTCTTGGGACAATTGCTATTATGTTCCTTCTCTAATAAAGAACATTGTTTCTATTTCTTAAATAGAAATGGTTTCCATTTAACGTTTAGTAACAATTGTTGTTATATAACTTTGAATGGAGTACTTTATGGGCTGGAAATTTGAGTAATGGCATTTATACGCTGGACGATTCAAAGACATTTTCAATATCGGCGAGCAACACGCGTGCTCGAAAGGATAATCACATAGACTCTATATGTGGCATTGTCGTCTTGGCCATATAAGCAAGAAACGCATGTCCGAATTACACCGATGTGGAATTCCGAATCGCTTGAATTGGATTCATACGATACATGCGAATCATGCTTAAAAGGCAAGATGACTAAGTTACCTTTACCGAAAAGGTGAACGAGTGGGAGAGTTACTAGGTCTAGTACATACCGATGTATGTGGACCTATGTCAACTCAAGCATTAGGAGGCTATAGCTACTTCATTACCTTCACCGATGATCACTCACGGTTTGGGTATGTGTTCTTGATGAAACACAAGTCTGAAGCCTTTGAAAAGTTCAAAGAATTCAGAAATGAAGTAGAGAAACAACATGACAAAAGTATTAAAATACTTCGATCGGATCGAGGTGGTGAATACTTAAGTCAAGAGTTTCTTGATTATCTAAGAGACAATGGCATATTGTCTCAATGGACCGCCCTATACACCACAAAGATAATGGTGTATCCGAGAGGCGAATCGACCTTGTTGGACATGGTCAGTCAATGATGAATCATGCGACTCTTCCCAAGTCCTTTTGGGGTTATGCACTTGCATACCGCTTACTTGTTAAATGTAATGCCTACCAAGGTAGTCTCTACTACTCCATATGAGATATGGGCTAGTAAGAAACCTCATGTATCTTACTTGAAGATATGGGGTTGTCCTGCTTATGTGAAGCGGACTGTATCAGACAAACTTGATGATAAGTCTGATAAATGTCTATTTATTGGATACCCTAAGGAAACAAGAGGTTACCAATTCTATCATCCTGTGGAACAAAAGGTGTTTGTTTCAAGGCATGCTGTGTTTCTAGAGAAAGAGTTTCTCTTGCAAGAAAATAGTGGGAGTGTCGTCGAGCTTGAGGAGGCTCGAGAGACTCAAATAGACATTGATGAGATACCTGGTGAAGCACAACAGCCGACAACTCATAGTGATGAGCAATCGGCTGGACCTAATGTAACACCACATCTTCGTAGATCTGGTAGAACACGCAATATTCCTGAGAGATATGGATTTCTCGTAAGTGAATCGAACGACGTGTTACTCATTGATGATGAGGAGCCTACCAGTTATGAAGAAGCGCTGACAAGTTCAGAAAGGGATAAGTGGCTTGGTGCCATGAAGTCGGAAATGGATTCCATGTACGAAAAACCAAGTTTGGAACTTGGTTGACCCACCTGAAGGCATAAAGCCTATAGGGTGCAAGTGGGTTTTCAAGAAGAAAACCGACATGGATGGTAATGTGATTACCTATAAGGCTAGATTGGTGGCGAAAGGATATCGTCAAAAACAAAGGTGTTGATTATGACGAAACCTATTCGCCTGTAGCTATGCTTAAATCCATTCGGATGCTCCTGGCCATAGCGGCTCATTATGATTATGAGATATGGCAGATGGATGTGAAAATAGCTTTCCTTAATGGAAACCTGCTCGAGGACGTGTATATGATACAGCCTGAGGGTTTCACATCGGTTGATAAAACCAAGGTATGCAAGTTGCGACGATCCATTTATGGATCAAGCAAGCATCCAGAGTCGAATATCCGCTTTGATGAGACGATCAAAAAGTTTGATTTCACAAAATCCGCATTTAACCTTGTGTGTACAAGAAGGTTAGTGGGAGGCAATGTGTTCCTAGTATTGTATGTCGATGACATATTACTTATAGGAAACGATGTGTCAATCTTACTGTCAGTTAAGGTTTGGTTATCCAAGACATTCTCCATGAAAGACCTGGGAGAAGCAACCTACATCCTTGGGATTAAGATCTATAGAGATAGATCGAAACGGTTGCTTGGTCTTTCGCAGTCTACATATATAGACCGAGTGCTAAAGAGGTTTAGCATGTCGGAATCCAAGAAAGGTTATCTGCCCATCAGGCATGGGGTACACCTTTCGAAGTCTATGTGTCCGCCGCGAAAGACGAGAGGATTTGCATGAGTAAGATTCCCTATGCATCCGCAATAGGATCTATCATGTATGCTATGTTATGTACGAGGCCCGATGTATCGTATGCTCTGAGTGTCACGAGCAGATACCAGTCTGATCCAGGAATGGATCATTGGGCGGCTGTTAAGACGATCCTTAAGTACTTGAGAAGAACTAAGGATGTGTTCCTAATATATGGAGAAGGGGACATGGTGATACGCGGGTATACAGATGCTACTTCCGCATGCATAAGGATGATTCTGTGTCTCACCGATAATGTGTTCACCTTGAATGGGGGCGCAGTGAGTTGGAAAAGTTCCAAACAAGAGACTGTAGCGGATTCTACCACTGAGGCAGAATATATTGC
This sequence comes from Wurfbainia villosa, assembly GCA_025175895.1. Lineage (NCBI taxonomy): Eukaryota > Viridiplantae > Streptophyta > Magnoliopsida > Zingiberales > Zingiberaceae > Wurfbainia > Wurfbainia villosa. Next base: position 57,776,115 of record CM045986.1, on the reverse strand, counting down.
AGCTTCGGAAGCAGCAAAGGAGGCGGTTTGGATCAAGAAGTTCGTTCATGAACTTGGTGTGATTCCTGCCATTGTTGAAGCAATACCGGTCTACTGCGACAACAATGGAGCAATTGCACAGGCGAAAGAGCCAAGGTCTCATCAACGATCCAAACATGTGCTTCGCCGCTATCATCTTATCAGAGAGATCATAAGTAGGAACGAAATACAAATCGAGAAAATTCCCACTGAAAGGAACTTAGCGGATCCTTTGACTAAAGCATTACCTCAAAGTAAGTTTGAGGGTCATGTTAGAGCTTATGGTATTGGATACCATAGCGATTGGCATTAGGCCAAGTGTGAGTCTGTTAGTAATATATGAGAGATGTCCTAAGGCAATCGCCTTATGTATGAACCATTTATATGATAAATGAAGATTCACTATTTGAGTATACATGTTTTATGTATTTGATTGGATCTTAAACTCATTTACTGAATGTCCACGATACGATTCACAATATGAGAGAATTTGTGATTGGATCACAACTAGTGAGTATCTCTACATGTGTAATTGTGATGTATCGGAATTATCCCTAGTAGATGAATTGTTGAATCTGGACACCATCAATTCTGTTGAGACTAGCACGAGGTATACTCCTTGGTGTATCCAAGCAGCTGATTCTCACTGGCTGGAGACATAGTGATGTCCGGAGTTAATCGTGGATGCTAGTTATGGTAACTAGTTCATTGGAGTGACCAACCGTAAGACTTCATATGGTTCTCTGCATATATAGATATGTCAATGAAGTTCTTACTGTGGCTTAAGTGCGATGTTCCTTTGACTTGCGGTATTCAAGTCATCTTGATCATGGAGACTTATGCTTTGACATCTTAAGCAAGCATCTCTAAGGAGATGTGGACCCGGGATGATTGGGTATAAGTCGAAGTGATCGAAGGTGTTTGAATAGCCTATAAAGGATTCACCACTCCTTGCGAGGAGATGTATACCCATGGCCTCTCGTCGGATTATTACTAAAGTCTTTGGCCAAAGCATTACATGTTTAGAGTAAGGTACTCTTCGATACATGTGCAGTAACTAGAATCGAGGACGAGGAAATGATACTTGGGCTAGGTGTGACGAGTCGACCTAGTGGGGATCGACACAATAGACCATGTCCTGAACCAAGTGGGTATAAGATGAGTGAAGGGAATGGGGCACGATTCATTCGAAGCATCAAGGGTTTCGTAAATAGTTCGGATCAACCGCTTGATCTTTTCGGTTAATTGGGGATCATGATGTACTACTAGGTGCCACTCATGATCGTTCTATAATTAATGGTTAATTATAGACGGCCAACATAAACCGAGAACCTATTTGGTCACACGCACAACGAGTGTAATCCAAAGGATTTAAAACGAGCTTGAGAAGGAGATTCTCAGACCGAGAGAAACTATGTTTGGTTGGACCAAACATAAAGCGAGCATGAAATTGTTTCAGTCGCAATGGAAGCGTGGATGGGCTGCGTCTTATGAAGACGTAATGGATGGACCAAAATGGTTTGGTTCTAATCCAATGGATAAGAATAAACCAAAGGGTTTGGTTTATTTTAAACGAATGAACCAAAAGTTGGTTCGGTTCGTTTTAACTTAAAATAAACCATCATGGTTTGGTTTATTTTAACTTATCTTAATGGAGCGGGTTAACGGGCTTTATGGATATGATCCATTAACCATTAAGAGAATTAGTTCTCTATAAAAGTGGGCTTAAGGGATTGTTAAACCCTAATCCAAAATCAAAACCTTGTGCCGCCCAAGCTCCTTGCCGCCCAGCTTTGTGCAGTGCTGCCAAGACCCTTGCCGGCGTCCAAGCTCCAGCCGGTGAACCTCCGGCGACCCTCCGGTGATCCCCTAAAAGGTTCGGCATCAAGGTGAGCTTTTGTCTCCTTGTTTTGGCCGGCGCCTATCTCCTCCACCAAGCTGTCCAGTTTTCTGGACAGCTTCTTCTCCTCTCGTCGGAGCGTCGTTTGGACGACGGTTAGTGCTCCGACAGCGGCTAACATACCGGGGATTTGATCTCCGGTAATCCTCTGAGGTGGAGGACGAAGGATTCGTCAATCGGTTGACGAATACCTCTCCGGAGAAGCAAGTCTTGAGGACTTGTTTTTAGGTCCGAATTTGGATTCGGATCGTGATCATCTCTCGATCACGTCGTCTTCAACACGAGGCTAGTAACCCATACGAAGACGAAGCTCGTGGCTTGGCGAAGTCATCCCGAGGAGCTCGGCGTGGATACGGATAGAGACGATTCTTACGAGGATCGTTCCGGTTGATGCCGTTCCCGCTACACGTCATACGGAAGGTATAACGTAGTTTAATTTCCTTTTATTGCAAATTTTAATTTACGGTTATGTCTACACTTGTTGTAATAGCATGCGTGTGTTGTGTGTGTTGTAATAAATAGGAGTATTTATTATTTTTAATTGCTTCCGCTGTGCTCATGTTTACGAAACATGATCGAACACACACATGCCGCGGTGCCGGAAACCCAACATAAGAATGAAGTAAAAGCAAGTAAGAAGTGTTTATAGCTTGTGGGGCACTTGGATGGTCGTTTGGAGTAAGAGCATTAGCCCCCCAAAGCTCCACACCCTCTCTTTTTATAGAGAGGAGGCTTTTCTTCCCATTGGCCGCCACTAGTCGACTGCTGCCCTTGGCAGTCGACTGCCGCCACTCCAATGACCTCCGAACACGTCGGATCCCGACCGTTGTAGTCCAACGGAACACTTGGCAGTCAACTGATGGACCTCATCAGTCGACTGCTGCCTCCGTAGTCGACTACGAGCAGTTCTATGGCCAAAACCTTTCGACGATCCACCGCCGCTTGAATCGATCGATGGTCTTGGTAGTAGATCGCCCACATATGCGATCGATTGTCGGCCTCAAATCGAACCACGTCGATCGAGATGATCGATTCCATGGCGATCGGTGTCGGGAAATCCCATCCGATACTTAGCCAAATGGCCAAGTTTACGTAAGAGCTACCCCTTCCCGGGTTACATTCGCTCACTCTCATCTCTCGGAGTCCCTCGCCTTCAAAGTTCTCTTCGTTCGCGGCCACGTCCCTCGGCAGCATCAGGCGCACGGCTCTGCAATGCTCCTTCGCGTCTCTTGCCTCGAAGTCTACTACCTCCGGTTTCACTCCAAGCTCCTCGTCCGGCGATCCCTCGGATGCTCCAAGCGCACGGCTTTCGCAAAGCTATCCTTCACCGACTCAAGGCCCGAGTCATGAGATGTGAAACTCGCCACGGCTCCATGTGCGAATTATTAAGTTCTGCACGACTTCAACGCACATATCAAATCAACATAACAAACTAACTTAAACCCTTTGCCACACACATCAAAACCTAATCATGACAAGAGATTGCCCTAACATTTTCTTCCTCGGATGATGATGAGGAGGAGGAGGATGGGTCATCCCAAGTCCTTGCCTTTAGTGCCTTTGCCTTTCTCTTTTCTTTGGCTCTCTTCTCTTCTTCTTTCTTCTTGCTTCCCTTCTTTTTCTTCTTTTCTTCCTTCTTTCTCTTCTCTTCCTTACTCTTATTTAGGAGGGGACAATTATCCCTTATATGTCCCCCCCCTTGGCAATTGTAGCAAATAATTTTCCCCCTTGGTCTTCTACTCCTATCATTAGATTTATTAAATTGAAAACCTTTTAAAGCACGCCTTACCCTCCTTACCATATAGGCTTCTTCCGTGCTATCCATGGAGGAGGAGGAAGACGCTTCATCGGAGGAGGAGGGGATCTCCATCTTCTTCTTCCCCTTATGTGCCATCAAGGCTACTCCTCTTGAAGGTTGAAACTTTGGCTCTTCTTGTATTCCTTCAAGCCTCGTTTTGTGGAGCTCCATTGTTGAGAAGAACTCCTCCAAGGTGCTCACTTATAAGTTCTTGGAGATGTAGAACGAGTCCACCATGGAGCTCCATCTTGAGGACCGGGGAAAAGCATCTATGGCCTCCATTACCATATCCTGGTTGGAGAGCCTTTCACCTACACTTGTTAGCCCAATTAAAATTTCTTTAAACCTAGAATGCAATGAGGTTACCTTTTGTCCCTTTTCTAATTTTATGTTGGATAGTTGGGAGCGGAGGAGGTCTTTCCTTGCAAGTTTGGCCTCTGAGGTACCTTCACAAAGCTCTACTAGCTTCTCCCACATCTCCTTTGCACTAGAGCATTCCCCTATCCTATTTACCTCTTGTTGGGGGAGTACATTGTAGAGGTGGTGCTTGGCCTTTGAATTTGCCAAGTATTCTTCCCTTTGCCTCTTGCTCCACCTTGCTTTCTCCAATGGCTCCCCATCTTCATTCCTAGTCAATTCGAAACCGTTTTCCATAATAAAAAGAATTTCAAAATCGGTCTCGAAAAATACCTCCATTCTCTTTTTCTACCAAGAGAATTCCACCTCGAACTTCGGCGGATGAATATTAGAGTCGCCCATTCTTGAATGTGCTTGTTGTGGCGGTTAGTCCTCGACAAGCTTTCCTTGGCTCTGATACCACTTGTAGGGGATCGATCGGCCGACTAGAGGGGGGTGAATAGCCCTTTGTCATTGGATGGTGGAATTTGCTCGTCTACAAAATTGTTAGCGCAAGCGGAATACTAATAAAGACAAACAAATGAACAAAGAATAATATAAACAATGCTAACAAGATAGTATAACGTGGTTCACGGCTACGCCGCTAATCCACGGTCCCCGATTCGTCCTCGGTGAATCACTCCGCCAAAACCAATCCACTATTGGTCTGTCCTTTGCACCAAGCTAGGTGGAGGTAACTTTTACAAATCAAGATCACTCTTCTTACAATAGAAATGAAGTAAAAGCAAGTAAGAAGAGTTTAAAGCATGTGGAGCACTTGGATGATCGTTTAGGATATGAGCATTAGCCATCCAAAAGCCCACACCCTCTCTTTTTATAGAGAGGAAGCTTTTCTTCCCGTTGGCGCCACCAGTCGACTGCTGCCCTTGGCAGTCGACTGTCGCCACTCCAACGGCCTCCGAACACGTCCGATCCCGACCGTTGTAGTCCAACGGAACACTTGGCAGTCAACTGATGGACCTCATCGGTCGACTGCTGCCTCCGTAGTCGACTGCCCAGTCGGCTACGAGCGGTTCTGTGCCCGCGACATCCTATGACAGTCGATTGTCATTCCATGGCAGTCGACAGCTGGGCATAAACCCATCAGTCGGATACCAGTCAAACCCATCAATCGGATTCCATGGCAGTCGACTGCCCAGTCGGCTATGAGCGGTTTTGTGCCCGCGACATCCTCTGGTAGTCGACTGCCATTCTGACATCCTCTTGAGCGGTTCTGTGCCCGCGACATCCTCGGATTCCATGGCAGTCAACTACTGGGCATAAACCCATCAGTCAGACACCAGTCGACTGATGTTGGGAAAACTCATCCGACATTTAGCCATTCGGCCAAGTTCACCTAATGAGCTACTGACAATTCACTCATTCTTTCATCTCACTCGAAGTACCTTGCCAAAGCTCTCTTCATTTGCGGCCACGTCCTCCGGCGATCAGCGCACGACTGCAATGCTCCTTCGAAAAAGAAAGAAAGCGGCAACTGAGAAATATGGCTTCAAGTCATCTCGTCCGGCGGTTCCTCGGCAGCATCAAGCGCACGACTCTACAATGCTGCTTCTCCGACTCAAGCACGAGGTAGTGAGTGGTGAACCCGCCAAGACTCCATGTGCGAATTACTAAGTCCTGCAAGACTCCAACGCACATATCAAACCATAATAACACCCTAACATAAACCCTTTGCCACACATATCAAAACCTTATCATGGCAAGAGATTCCCCTAACACAAGGTTAGCCTAATGGAATATTTGCTAAACAAAAACAATTAAGCTAAAGTAAAAGACAAAGAGAGAACAAATGTAAACACCGAAGACGTAACGTGGTTCATAACCCTTGCCGCTAATCCACGACCCGATTCGTTCCAAGTGAATCACGCCTAAACCAATTCCACTAGTCTCTCCTTTGCACCAAACTAAGTGGAGGTAAACATTTCTTACACAATCTCTTTCATTACAATATGATTGAAATAATAGCAAGAAAGAGGGAAGAAAACATTTAAGCACTTGGGAGTATGATTAGAGATGAAGCATTACCCATGCCAAGTGACCCAAGGCCCCTTCTTATAAGGAAGAGATCGTTCTTCCAGTTGGGCACCGAGCCGTCGACTGATGCAACCATCAATCGACTACTACTGTAGCCATTGCCTCGCAACGGCTTCATCCACGTTGGATTCCAACCAACGGCTCCCTCATCAGTGGACTGATCTACCCATCAGTCGACTGATGGAGCCAACAGTCGAGTGGTCGATGAGATCACTCGACTGCCAAAGCTTCTGTGCCCGAATTCACCGTGATATGTCGACTGTCATCCCTTGGCAGTCAACTGATGGTGTCGAATGTTGACTGTCATCCATTGGTAGTCGATTGTTCGGTCAGAACTAGTTCAGTCGAACAATGGTCAAGTCCATTCGACCTAGAGCAGTCGACTGCTATACGTAGCAGTCGACTAGTGTCAGGTAAAACCTCAAACCAACCTTTGGTTATGCCTCTGACGCTTGACTTAGCCATTCTGCTAAGTTCACCTGTGAGCTACCCCGTCTCGGGTTACAATCGCTCACTCTCATCACCCTTGGAGTCCTTCTCCTTGAAGCTCTCTTTGTCCGACCACATCCCTTAGATGCACCAAGTACACGACTTCGCAATGTCATCCTTCGCGTCTCGCCCAGATGTTTGCTTCCTTGGCTTCACTCCAATTCTCTTTGTCCGACGGTCCCTCGGATGCACAAAGTGCACGACTTCCGCAATGTCATCCTTCACTGACTCAAGGACCGAGTCATGAGATGGTGATCTTTCCAATGCTTTGTCAAGCTAACCATGTGTGAATTACTAAGTCCTGCATGACTTCAACACACATATCAAATCCACAAACAACCTAACTTAAACCTTTTCCACACACATTGAAACACATCATCCATGGGTTGATTTCCAAAACAATCTTTCCCTTTTTGATGTGTGGCAACCATGTTTAAGTTAGGTGAAACATTAATCAAAATACATAAGGAAGGAAAGCATGTAAAGCATGAATATCAAACATGAATATCAACTCCCCCTTAATACATGCTAATTCCCTCTAGCATGATTAACTTAAACTTAACCATTTCATCCCCCCTTTGACACCATCAAAAACATCTAACATAAGTTATATAAGCATGACATCAAGTCTAGGGAATGAAAATAACCAAAACTAAACACAAAATCTGATAAAACAGATTAATGTGCTCGTACACAGTACATCAGTCGACTGAATCAAATCATTAGTCGACTGGCACCCATATTTCAGAAATTCTGATTTATGAAGTCCAACTTCAGAAATGCATTAAAAATTCCAGAAAATTTGAAAAATCATGAAATTTGAGAAATATATTTCTCATAAGTCCCTTTATTAGTGAAAAATGATTTTTCATGAAAATTCACCAATTTTTGAAAATTTGGCAAAAACTCAAAGATGTTGAAAAACACTAAACTTTGTATAAACTTGAAAGCCTAGTTTTGCCTTGAATTGTTTTAAAACATGAACATACAGATTATCAAACATAAAATGGTTTTAAAATATTTAAAATATCCAACCATAATCTTTGGGCAATATGTCTATGAATTAAACATTTGCTTTCCCCATAGTTGATCTATGATTATTATGCCATGATACATCTAATGACCCATCAAAATCTTTTAATCATAAGTGAGTCATTTGTATCATCCTAACATCTCACCAATGCTATGTTTTCAATCAAGTTAGCCTATAGTGAGTGTGATATGTACCTAAAGGTATTATACTTAACCATCAATTTTCATGCAATTCTACCAAGGTACCTAAAGTAAGCCTATAATGAGTGTGAGATGTAGATACCTATATATAAGGTATCTATATCCTTAAACACCCAACATGATCATAAAATCACATATTATCAATCATGATCAAATATTTTCAATTATTGCATATCATGATCATAAATCAAAGAATATTCATGATTTCATATTATGATCACATTATCATCACCCAACACTATAAATATAAAAAAAATCATCACCCACATCCTTATAAGTCAACCTTCTTCCATGATATAAAATAAGTCCACTCATGGTTGACTATCCTAGGGTTTTCCTAACCCTTAAGAATGGACTTGGGATCCCAATACAAGTTCTTTCCAATAGGGTTCGCCAAATACTTCTTAGGGATCCATTTTCTAGCTACCATTGTATTTTTATCTTGACCCCTAGGAATCAAACAATGGTAGGCCTTCTCATTCTTGGATCCCTTATATCCTAGGCCTTTAATATTAAAGCTAGCCCTTTAGCTCCCAATTATCATGTTCAAAATATTGGAGCCTATTGTGAATTTCTCTAGGGTTTTAGTTAGATGATCAACCTTTTTCCTTAAGGCCTTGTTTTCTTCAATACATGAATCATTAAGAATAAGAGGCATAAATTCATCATGTGAGCATGCATTTGCTTGTCTTTCTTCTAGGGCCTTAGTTTGATCAAACATGCATTTATTTTTCTTCTTACTCTTAAATAAATCTCTAGTAAGACTAGAAATCATAGAAATAATTTCTTGAGTAAGAAGATTTCTTACCATACTACCATATCTTCCTCCTCCAATTCCTGTTGGGATGTATACTGAAAAGTCTATCTTTTGTATGAACATCTTTATTTTTGAAATAAGAATCACATGATCATTGTTTTCATATTTATTGTTATGCATATTGTCTAATACATTATATTGTAGATAACGTGGTGTGTAGTGTCAAATGGGAGATCATGTTATCAGTTCCTTATACAGTATAAGTAGAGGCTCACAACCGAGATGGTTTTGGACTAACCATTGGTATGGTTGTAGTGTAATTTGGTATTGGTTTGTCTTAACCATAGAATTACATTAGTAAACTTTGTGTATTGAGCAGGACCGACTTAGAGGTTATTCGATTAATTGCTGACTACAAATTGAATCTGACCTCGTATATTATGGTGTACATGCTCTTAATCCCGATATAATAACGGGCACATATACTTAGTATTTATTTCTTTGATTTATCAATGGGCGAGATTTATAAAGTAAATCGATAGGCTCGGTAAGTTGGGAAATGATATTATTTATATGGTGTGTCGTTGATTATAGGAAGAAACCGTGTCCTATATATTAGGATGATGATGTCCCCTTGAGGAGCTCTTAAGATTCATCATGTAAACCTTGCAGGTGGACTTGGTCCGGCATGATCATAAGGTTGAGTGGTACTACTCATGGAGTTAGATGTTGATTAATTAATTATCAGTAAATTAATAAATTGACGGACATTCGAGATCTTAAACACGGGGAGATATATGTACAAATAATATATGGAGCCCATATTAACTTATGGGGGTTGGTGAGGTAGATCAATGATAATCCTCTAGTTGAATTGATTATCATTAATGGATCGGACTTTATGTGGGCTTGATCCATTCGGTGGCCAAGATCCAACTCGTCCTCGTGGTCCCTATTGTAGCCAATTAAAACCCCCATGGAGCCAAGATCCGATGATGGAAAATGAAACTCTAGATTCGATGGTGGAGATTAAATTTCTAGATCCGACGGTTGAGATTAAATCCCTAGATCCGACGATGGAGATTAAATCTCTAGATCCGACGATTGAGATTAAATTTCTAGATCTGACGGTTGATATTAAATCCCTAGATCCAACGGTAGAGATTAAAGGAGGCTTAAGCCTAACTCTATAAATATGGCTTAAGGGGTGGGCGGCAAGAAGACTTGGAGATTAAGGCTTTGTCTTTGGGCGGCTAGGGTTAGGGTTTTGGCTTGGGTGGCAACAAGGTGGGAGATTAGGGTTTTCTTCCTTTCTCTTCCTAAGGTGTAGCCGGCGCCCACTCCATCTTCCTCTCTACCTTGGCCGACGCTCAACCTATTCCTTGTTGGATCGAAAGTGTCGCTAGAGGGGGGGGTGAATAGCGATACGGTGTCGTTAAAAACTTTTGCAATAAGTAAAAAGCAAGTAGAGAATGCACAGCGGAAATATAAAGTAGACAAGATATTTTTACGTGGTTCACAATCTTTCGATTGCTAATCCACGACCCTAGTGATCCTTGATCACGTACGGAGGGCAATTCACTAAAACCACTCCTCTTCGTTGGAAGTAGGAGCAACGATTACAAAAAGAAATCAAGGCAAAGGGACACTCCCCCTTTCCTTGTTACGATTAAAGCACAAAGACAATTTAAAGAAGTAGAACTTAAATAAATATACCGACAACTCTTATAAGTAGAAGATGTAGCTTTAGTTGTCGTGCACTTCGTCAGTAGCAAATGTGAGTAGTAGTAGTAAGCGGCGTTACGGCGTGTTGAGAGCTCTTGAATTCTTGTAATTTGCTTGGCTTGAACATGTCTATTTATGGATATTGATCTATGAATTTAGACATAGGTAGTGTCCAAGGTGAGGTTCTTATCCCCCAAGACTTGTTCATCCACATCCTTTGCGCCAACTCAAGGATGAGGTGTTTCATCCAACCACCTTGTGCCACCTCCAACCTCCTTGTGCGCCAACTCAAGGATGAGGTGTTTCATCCAACCACCTTGTGCCACCTCCAACCTCCTTGGGCGCCAACTTGAGGATGAGGTGTTTCATCCAACCACCTTGTGCCACCTCCAACCTCCTTGGGCGCCAACTTGTTGGAGCCATTCAACTTGTGCCACATCATGGGAGCCAACCATCTTGTGCCAACTCACCTTATTTTGGGCGTCCACCACAAGGAAGCTTGGTGATGGTTTGGATGTCCACCTTGATGCCACATCACCCTTTGTACCAAAACACGAGTCAAGTCCAAATTCACCCCCTTGAAATTCGAGCTCTTCTCGAGGCTGGAACTTGACTAGCAGTTGACTGTAGTCAAAGGGTTTTGGACTGCAGTACAAGTTAGCTTAAAATATAAAGTACGATGGTTCTAACCATCTGATCTCGACCTAAACCTTCCATTGGAGGTATTGGGTCGGATCTACGCTTAACGACCTTGCTTCGCTTTCACACGAGCTTACCTTGTAGCCTCGCTTCCGGTCTTCACCCGAGTACCTCGGCTTCCTCCGAAGTCCCTCTGGCGTTGCCCGACCACCTCGGTTCCCACCGGGTGTCGCAGACCTTCCGCTCAACTTTAGCATTTCTGCACACTTAATTGAGCTCGTAAGATAACAAATATACTCTTAACTATTGAGCCTTTTGCCATAATCAAAATACCGGTTCGACTTTGGTGCCCACTGCACCAACAATCTCCCCCTTTTTGATTCATGGCAAACCGACACAAAAGTTAAGGAAAAATTAAGCATAACAGTAAGCTAGCATAATGATTAAGCATGAATGAGCTAGCATAAAGATTAAATATGAATGAGCTAGCATAATGATTAAGCATGAATGAGCTAGCATAATGATTAAGTATGAATGAGCTAGCATAAAGATTAAGCATGAGTGAGAAATATTATTGTTTCAAGTTCTCCCCTTTGAGGTAACCTCCCCATTGACCGAAGGTGAGTTCTTGAAAAATAATTTTTACTCCCCCTTAATAGTTGCTTAAGTAAACGGAATTACTTAATATAAAAGGTAATAATTTTGTTTACTTTCTTCCTTACTTTTGTGACTTTCTCCCCCTTTTGCCTTAACTCAAAAAGTTTGTAAATATATTTTAGGGTTTGTAAGTCCAAGCAAGTTCCCAATATAAATATATTTTTTTTTAAAATAATAATAAGCTTGAAAATATGTTCATCTAAAATGTACAACTCCGGTTGGACTTGATTGATATAGAATGATCAATAAGTCTTGAAGGAGTTGATTAATTTTAAATAATTATACTCCATGGTTCATGTCGATGCACTGAATCTACGTCTGGAACCAGGAGTAAGGTCCTAACATCTCACGCCCGTCTACGTGGCTAAGTACACAAACACATTAGTCCTATGTGTTGTGAGATGTGTTGGCTCCTTAAATCTATAGGTATATGATTTCTAAGGTAAGACTTAGGCTAATTTCATAAAAGAAGCAAAAGTAGAGTACATATATAGAAAAATTTAAATCCTACTCTATTACGCATATACCTAACTTTCGTCTTAATAAACTAAATTGCCGGGTAGTGGTTTGGTGAAGATGTCCGCTAGGTTTGATTTGGACTCAACATACTCTAGTTGTATAGTTCCATTAGTTACATGTTCCCTAATGAAGTGGTGTTTAACTTCTATATGTTTTGTCCTAGAATGACATATTGGATTTTTAGTTAAGTTAATTGAACTAATGTTATCTATGTAGGTTTTAATGTTGTTAAAGATTAAGCTAAAGTCTTGGAGAGTGTGCTTCATCCACACGAGGTGAGAGACACACTCACCCATCGCAACGTATTCTGGCCGGTGGTAGATAAGGCAACGCAATCTTTGCTTCCTCTTGCACCAACTTACTAGACTCGAGCGAGGATTTGACAACAACCACTCGTGCTCTTTCTATCGAGTTTACTACCGGCATAGTCAGTCGGAGTAGTCGATTAGATTAAACTCGGTAGATCTAGGGTACCAAATACCTACATTTAGCGTGCCCTTTAGATATCTAAGGATATGACTAGGGTTAGGTGAGACTCCTTGGCAGGTTTGTAACCTTGCGCATACTTCTACCGCGAATAAAATGTCGAATTCGGCTCGCGGTTAAGTATAGGAGACTTCCTATTGCGCTCTATAGTATTTTAGGTCAACGGGTTTTCCTTCTACATCTTCGTTTATATTAACATTAGTTGCCATAGGTGTATTGATTATTTTAGCATCTTGCATTCCAAATCGATTTATTAAGTCCTTAGTATATTTTTTGATGTAAATATATTCCATCTTTAGTTTGTTTAATTTGTAAACCTAAGAAGAAACTTAACTCTCCCACTAAATTCATTTCAAATTCACTTTCCATAAGTGAGATGAATTCGTTTAGCGAGGATCGAGTTGGTAGTTCCAAAAATTATATCATCTACATAGATTTGGGCTATAAAGATTTCTTTTCCTACGGTTTTGAATAAGGTTGGGTCGACTAAACCTTGGTTGAATCCTTTGGACTTAAGATAGATCGAAAGCCTTTGTACCAAGCTCTTGGGGCTTGTTTGAGTCCATATAGGGCTTTCTTAAGTCTAAGGACATGGTCAGTTTATCTAGATTTTCGAATCCGGAGGTTGGTACTGACGTAAACTTCTTCCTTAATGTATCCATTCAAAAATGCTGACTTGACATCCATTTGAAACAATTTAAAACCTCGATGTGCGGATATGCTAACAACATTCGGATGGACTCTAGTCGCTCACGGGCGTAGGTCTCATCGTAATCTAAACCTTCGACTTGACTAAACCCTTTTTGCGACTAACCTAGCTTTATTTCTAACTACTTCACCTTTATCATCAAGTTTATTTGAAATACCCACCTTGTTCCAATAATTGATTTTTCTTTAGGTGGTGGTACTAATTCCCAGACTTCATTTCTAGTGAATTGAGCTAGCTCTTCTTGCATAGCAATAATCCAGTCGGGATCAAGAAGTGCTTGTTCAATAGTTTTGGGTTCGATTTTGGAAATTAACGAGATTTGACTAAGGTTTTGATATGAAGCTCTAGTTCGAACCCCTAAATTTGGATCACCTATAACTTGATTGATAGGATGATTTGTTTGAGTCTTAGTGTGACTCGGGTTAGGGTCATCTATCACTTGGTCGATAGGATGACTTGGGTGAGTTCTAGTTTGACTTGGGTTAGAGTCATCTATCACTTGGTCGATAGGATGACTTGGGTTAGGACGAGATTCAAGTTCAAGATCAGAGTCGGGTTCGCTATAAGTTGATTTGCTAGTTGGTTTTGTTAAGGATTGAACGGGTTCGTGTCCTTCGTCAAAAACTATATTAATGGTTTCTTCGACTCTAAGAGTGTCGTGATTGTATACCCTATAAGCTCTACTGGTGGTTGAGTATCCTAGAAAGGTTCCAGTAGAGGTTTTGGATTTGAATTTCCCTAGGTAATCCTTAGTGTTTAAGATATGTACCTTGCATCCAAATACCCTAAAGTATTTGATGTTCGGTATTTTATCGTGATAAATCTCGTACGAGGTCTTTTGGTGCCTCTTTACCATAAGGATCCTATTTTGGACATAGCAAGCCGTACTAACGGCCTCTGCCCAAAATCTATCGGGTAGGTTATACTCGTTTAACATTGTCCTAGCGGCTTCTTGTAGGGTTCTATTTTTCCGTTCGACTAACCCATTTTGTTGTGGGGTTCTAGGACATGAAAACTCATGGTGGTATCCGTTTAGGTTACGTAAATCACTGTAAACCCGTGGTTTTCGAATTCACCACCATGATCGCTTCTAAGTCTTTTAATCTTAAGGTTCTTTTGATTTTGATTAACCTACAAAGATTGATTAGTTGGTCTAGGGTATCATTTTTATGTTTGATAAACCTAACCCAAGTAAATCTAGAATAGTCGTCAATTATGACTAAGCAAAATTGACTACCATTGAGTGACTTAGCTCCATGTGAATCAAATAGATCCATGTGTAGGAGCTCAAGAACACTTTTAGTTCTTGATTAGTTAATTGATGTTGTGTCCTAGATTGTTTACCTTGTTGACAAGCATTACATATTTTATTATCCAAGTTGTTTAGTTTAGGCAAACCTATAACCAAGCCACTCGACTCATCTTGTGGGCCGAGTCTTGGGTGCAGTGTCCGAGTCTTGATTGCCATAACCAAGATTCTTCTTCTTTGTGTCATAAGACACTTGGTTGAGGAGTTGGGTAAATTTATTGTGTAGATGTTGCTACTCCTAGTTCCTTTAAGTATTATTTTAGATGTTGCATTTATTTTGATTACGCATTCATTTTCTAGAAATATGACCTTATAATTGTTATCACACAATTGGCTTACACTAAGTAAATTATATTGAAAGTTTTCTACTAATAAGACATTTTGAATTGTAAAGTTAGAGTTGAGCTCAATATCACGATCCGATGATTTTGAGCTTGCGTTATTCGAAGGCTCACGATCCTTGTCGTTTGAATCGTAACCGAAAATTTGAGTTGATCCCGGTCATGCCGGGAGCAACCAGCATCAACATCCATTGATCCTACACATAAGGTAGTTGGATCGGATATTGGAATTACTAAAGGGTTGTTTGTAAGTTTTAAACCTAAATCATCTCACCAATATCTACATGATCAAAACATGTTATTCCTATGTGTTATTGTGAGATGACTATCAATTTTACTTGATTAATTTTAATGAATTTAAATTAACCAACATTAGGTTAGATTCGGATTTAGTCTAAGCTCATCAAGTAATCTTTTCAAGAGATTAGCTTCCAGTCATGGCGAGGCACGAGAGGCCTTCTTTGATCGGAACAACGACCACTTCCTTAGACAAAGCTAATTTCAAGAAATTGATAACTCGACTTACTTGAGACTACGTCTTGGTCTAACTAGTTATTTTGAAAAGAGGCTCCCGAGGCTCAATCTTTTAAATAGGATTTTAGTTGGTTTATTTTTGAAAAGAGGCTCCCGAGGCTCAATCTTTTGAGATTTTAGTTGGTTATGAGTCCTATCTAACCATTCTAAAAATAAAGGAAAAACTAAGCATGCAATTTCTAAGACTTAACAAAAATACATTTTGTATTGGCTCCCCTGGACCATTGAATCAGTGGGTCTATTCACATAGTGAATTTGGTCATGGGAACCCAATACATGTTAGATCCTAAAGTTGAAATCAAAGTGGTCTTAGGGACCCATGCTTGGACATTTTTCTTATGTTGGTTTACTATAGACATATATGACTTATTGGTTGTATTTGAGTTAAACCGAGTCGAGCCTTGTTGTACACGGCCCTTTGTGATCAAGTAAGAGGTCAAGTCCTTGGATCCCAAAGTGAACCTTTCCAACGTGTTCCTAAGGTCTTGACTTGTGTTTTCAAGCGAGTTCTCAACTTCAAGCTTTTCAGCAGGTTGAGTCCTCCTCTTGAATCTGAGTAGTCGAAGAGGTTAGGAGACCTCATGTTTGAGAAGGTTAACCTCCTCAATTAGGGTCTCGACCTTGGACTCGGACTTAGCTAGTTTCTTATTTAAAAATTTAATTGCACCATACAAAGTATTAAGTAGAACGACCGACTTACCCTTAATGATTCTTTTGAACGGATCACGGATCCGTGGCTTGTCTTGAATGGAAGCTCATCATCGGATTCGGACTCGGACTCTTCTTGATTTGAGTCGTGCTCGGTCGGCTTAGCCATTAGAGCTTGGATATTCTTCTTCCTCCGACAACTCCTCCCAAGTAGCGTTTAGCGCTTTCTTGGTCTTTGATCGTTATTCTTTAGCTTTGGGCACTCGGACTTGATGTGGCCGACACATTGCACTCATAGCATCTAAAATTAGAAGTATTTGAATTAGGTTTAGGCTTACCTTGAGTTGTTGGTCGTTTCGTCTCTTGATCATCTTCGAACTAGATTGACTAGTTCGGATTCTATTCGAGTCTACTTCGATTCGGACTCGTCTTCTTCCTTGAGGGTGGCTTGCTTGCGGGCTTCTTCTTCTTGGAACACCGCAACTAACGCAATACTCTTCTCGGCACGGACCACGTTAGTTTGCTCATGTAATTCAAGTTCGAAAACAATTCGTCTAACCTAATTTTAGAAAGGTCCTTGGAGACCTTGTAGGCATCGACCATGGATGCCCACAAGGTGGTCCTAGGAAGCGAGTTAAGAGAATACGATAAGGTCGCGATTCTCGACCTTTTGTCCGATGGCATGGAGTTGGTTGTGATGTCTTGGATACGAGCATGTAGTTGAGTTGCGGTCTCGTTTTCCTGCATTTTCAAGTTATACAATTTATTTAAAAGTAAATCTCTTTTACATACCTTCGTGTCGTCGGTGCCTTCGTGTAGTTCCACTAGCTTGGTCCATAAGTCCTTTGCACTAATGAAGGGGCCGACGGCGTTGAGCTCTTCCTTGGACAACCCACATTGCAAGATTTGAGTTGCCTTGGCATCGGCTTCTACTTGTTTTTCATGGAATTTGACCATTGATCGTAACCCAAAGATTCACCATCTTCATTAATAGGAAGTGTGAAACCGGTTTGGATTACGATCCACATCTCGATTTGGGTTTTAAGAAAGCATTCCATCCGACCCTTCCAATAGCGAAAGTCATTACCGTTGTAAAGCGGGGTCGAGCGGTGCTAAACCCTTGAGATGGGCCATTTAAAAACAAGAAGAAGAGCGACGAAAAAGAATCTTGCAAAACACACGGAAAGAATATTCCAAGACTTTCGTCTTGGATTAGTAATCTTGAGAATGTAAAAAGATATATAAAATGTAACTTGCAAAAGAAATAAACAATCAAATCAAATGAATGTCGTTGAAGTTCCGGAGGAAAACATTACTAGGGATCTAACCCGAAGGAAAACATTATACTTATCATAAAGACTCTAATGCAATTATATATGTAGGAGAAGATAATCAATTGAAATGATTATTAGAAAATAGAAATAAATAAATAAAAAATCTGTAAAAAAAAGAAAACCAAAGCTAGATTGGTGGTTTCACCGAATCTTAGCGCCCCCGGCTCTGATACCAATTGTTGGATCGAAAGTGTCGCTAGAGGGGGGGTGAATAGCGATACGGTGTCGTTAAAAACTTTTGCAATAAGTAAAAAGCAAGTAGAGAATGCACAGCGGAAATATAAAGTAGACAAGATATTTTTACGTGGTTCACAATCTTTCGATTGCTAATCCACGGCCCTAGTGATCCTTGATCACGTACGGAGGGCAATTCACTAAAACCACTCCTCTTCGTTGGAAGTAGGAGCAACGATTACAAAAAGAAATCAAGGCAAAGGGACACTCCCCCTTTCCTTGTTACGATTAAAGCACAAAGACAAATTAAAGAAGTAGAACTTAAATAAATATACCGACAACTCTTATAAGTAGAAGATGTAGCTTTCGTTGTCGGCGGCACTTCGTCGTAGCAAATGTGAGTAGTAGTAGCGGCGTTACGACGGCGTGTTGAGAGCTCTTGAATTCTTGTAATTTGCTTGGCTTGAACATGTCTATTTATGGATATTGATCTATGAATTTAGACATAGGTAGTGTCCAAGGTGAGGTTTTTATCCCCCAAGACTTGTTCATCCACATACTTTGCGCCAACTCAAGGATGAGGTGTTTCATCCAACCACCTTGTGCCACCTCCAACCTCCTTGTGCGCCAACTCAAGGATGAGGTGTTTCATCCAACCACCTTGTGCCACCTCCAACCTCCTTGGGCGCCAACTTGAGGATGAGGTGTTTCATCCAACCACCTTGTGCCACCTCCAACCTCCTTGGGCGCCAACTTGTTGGAGCCATTCAACTTGTGCCACATCATGGGAGCCAACCATCTTGTGCCAACTCACCTTATTTTGGGCGTCCACCACAAGGAAGCTTGGTGATGGTTTGGATGTCCACCTTGATGCCACATCACCCTTTGTACCAAAACACGAGTCAAGTCCAAATTCACCCCCTTGAAATTCGAGCTCTTCTCGAGGCTGGAACTTGACTAGCAGTTGACTGTAGTCAAAGGGTTTTGGACTGCAGTACAAGTTAGCTTAAAATATAAAGTACGATGGTTCTAACCATCTGATCTCGACCTAGACCTTCCATTGGAGGTATTGGGTCGGATCTACGCTTAACGACCTTGCTTCGCTTTCACACGAGCTTACCTTGTAGCCTCGCTTCCGGTCTTCACCCGAGTACCTCGGCTTCCTCCGAAGTCCCTCTGGCGTTGCCCGACCACCTCGGTTCCCACCGGGTGTCGCAGACCTTCCGCTCAACTTTAGCATTTCTGCACACTTAATTGAGCTCGTAAGATAACAAATATACTCTTAACTATTGAGCCTTTTGCCATAATCAAAATACCGGTTCGACTTTGGTGCCCACTGCACCAACATTCCTCCTCTTCTCGTTGGCCGGTGGAAGCAAGAGCTAGGGTCTTTTTCCTTGGAGCTTTTGGCCGGCGCCCATACTCCCTACTCCTCTCTTTGGGGCGATGGCAAACATCAAGCATGGAGCTTGATGGTCGGTCCTAGATAGGAGAAGAGTTTCATTTCATTCTTCCCTTTGTTTGGAGCTAGCAAGGAAGAGAAGAGCATGATCTAGGAGGCTTCGACTTTTGGAAGATCATCGCTCACACGACGTCCAAAAGGAGGAAGGACATACAATAGAAGATCAAGAGGTATAATCTTGTTTATTTTGATTAGTGTTCTTTTGTATTATGTATATGTTTGTTTATTTTGTTTGTGGCTAATTTACTTGGACCCTTAATACAAACATAAAAATCGGCGATCTGTACATCGTCTATTCCGTGACTATTCGAAGAATAGAGGTAGGTTGCTTGAACAACAAGTTTGTTCAAGTAACCACTTTAATCGAATAGCACGACGATGGAACGGTTGCTTGGGTAATCCATCTTTGTCAAGGATAAAAAATTTTTATCTTGGGACGTAGACGGGATTGCCATGAACAAGTGACCGAGTTGAAGTGGGAAGCGAAGTTTTCACCTTAAAGTGGTATCAGAGCTTCGGTTCCGCAAAACCTTCAAGTGGTATTAGAGCCACGGTTTCCGGTTTTGTGTGTTTAGGATTCGGTTACTTTTATGCACTTTTCATATATTATATGTGTTGGTTAATAGTAGGATGTGTGTAGGTTAACTTTTTGGTTGCAAGCATAGGATTCAACTATTATGGCCATATGTGTGTATGTGATTGTATGTGTGTAATTGTATATTATTTGAATCCACGGGGTTGACGAGGCTAATATTTAATTTTCGTAATTAAGTACGACATTGTTTAGCCACTGTTTTTATTTTAGTTTACTTTCGATCTAGATTTCACGTACACTCCTTCGTGGAGTATAAGATCGATGAATGTAAATTAAAATAGTTTTTCTCGGCTCGGATCTCTGGATGGCTTGTACATGGCGTAGGGAGGAGCGGACGAGATGGCGTTACGATGAGAGGCATATTGGAGAACAAAAGCCATTATAGTCAGAAAATATTTTTTTTCATATTTATTGCTTTTTGTTTGATATGCATGTCGTAGGCTAGGAAAATTCCTCAATTATAAATTACTAAGTGGGAGAGGGATATTTTTATAAATTCCCACGACCTCCATTACGATTTGACATGTGATGCAAACAAACTTGCGCGTCGGCTCTGAGTGCCTTCCTCCCCATCAAATGAGTTTGTTTGTGGATCACAGGGTCGAATATGGTTATAGGAAATTATTAAGGAGCGTGTGTACTTCTGCATCGGAAGGCACATAACCCGAGATAATTACTTTGGTACCAAGTAATGGTTTACACTTAGATGCAAATAGGAGTATCCTCCCCATCATAGTCACTGCTTTTATTTCTAGGGCCGAAGAGGAACCAACTATTAATTTTATTTGTCAAAAAGTTAGGTTGACAAGATAGTAAAATTAATGGGTAAAACCTCCTCTTACAAATGTATAATTCGTATACGTCAACACTATCGTGGCATACGATATTCTCGCTGTTTTGAGGTGTTGTTTGATTTTAAAATTTTATTGTTTGAGGAATCAATAATTTTTTGAAATCAATGTTTTGATCTATGTGATTCTTAGGTTTTTTTAAAAATGACTTTCAACCTGCTTGTTGTGATACTAAAAGAGAATAAACTTACTGTACTCAATTATGTTGATTGGAAAAGGAATCTTGATATTGTCTTGACTGCTGAGGAGTACAAGTATGTACTCTTCGAAGAGTGTCCTCCAAAGCCTGCAAATAAGCTGGAAGTCCTTGGAGCTGAGATCGATGGGGAAACCCAGGTTGATATCATTCTCCAGTCTCTACCTAGGAGTTTTGAGCAGTTTCGCCTGAATTACAACATGAATAAGAGGTTGTATTCATTGGTGGAGCTTCTGATAGAACTCCAAGTGACAGAAGGGCTTGCTCAGGTGCAGGCAATGGTTGCTCAGAAGGTTTCTACTTCTAAGCCGAAAGGCAAGAAGAAAAAGAAATAAGGTGGAGCAAAGGTGGTGGGAGGATCTCAGGAAGGAGTGAAGAAGTCGTAAGATAAGTGCTTCACTTGCAAGCATACTAGACATTGGAAGGACTGTCCCAACCAGAAGAAGATCAAAGGTATATCCTTTGGTCTAGTCATTGAAACATGTTTAGCGGTGTTATCTACCGGCACTTGGTGTGTAGATATGGGAGCCACTAATCAAGTCTGCAATACTTTACAGGGATTTCAGGAAACCAAACGACTAGCTAAGGGGGAGATTACCGTTTACTTGGGAAATGCAACGAAGGTGGCGGCTATTGTAGTGGGAGATGTTTATTTATCTTTTGAGAGGAATAAAACTTTGTTTCTGAAAAATTTCCTTTATGTACCTTTATTTAGAAAGAATTTTATTCTTGTTTCTAAATTATTTATGGATGGATATTCTATTTCTTTTAATGACAGAGTTGTTATAAAAAGGAATAGGGAGATTATCTATTCTGGTTCATTGATAGGAAATTTATATACCCTTGAACCAAAAGCTCCCACGATGCAAATAGAAGTAAATAACTCATCTTCTAAATCAAATAAGACAAAAGAACCTTCGAAAATGAACCAAACATATCTTCGGCATCTAAGGTTAGGTCATATTAACCTATGTAGAATTCAAAGGTTGATAGTTGATGGACCTCTGGGTTCATTAGTGGTGGATGATTTCCCAACACGCGAATCTTGCTTGGAGGGTAAAATGACCAAGAGGCCTTATAAGGCCAAGGGGTATAGAGCCAAAGATGTGTTGCAATTGGTTCATTGTGATTTGTGTGGTCCTATGTCTATCCAGGCAAGAGTTGGTTTTGAATATTTCATCTCTTTTATAGACGATTATTCAAGATATGGATACATTTACTTGATGCACCGCAAGTCTGAATGCTTTGACAGGTCCAAAGAATTCAAAGCTGATGTCGAGATACGGCATGGTAAAAGTATCAAGACACTATGAACTTATCGTGGTTGTGAGTACCTCTTGGGAGAGTTTAGGAATTACTTATCAGAGGCTGGCATTCAATCCCAATTGTCTGCACCTGGCACACCGCAGCAAAATGGTGTAGCAGAGCGAAGGAATAGGACTCTTATGAAGATGGTTAGATCGATGATAAGTTATTCTGAGTTGCCAGATTTGTTCTGGGGATATGTTCTAGATACGGTAGTGTATATTTTGAACTTGGTATCATCAAAATTAGTGCCTTCTACTCCCAAAAAATTGTGGACTGGGCAAAGCCTAGTCTGAGACATATTTGGATTTGGGGGAGTCCAGCACATGTGCTGAAGGTAGATGCTGGTAAGTTGGAACCTCATACAGAAGTGTGCATGTTCGGTGTCTATCCTAGAGGAACGAGAGGTGGTTTTGTTATATAGTCCTAGAGATCAAAGGGTGATCGTTAGCACGAATGCCAGATTTCTAGAGGAAGACTATGTGATGAACCACAATCTCATGAGTAAGATTGTTCTGGAGGAATTAAGAGGGGAAGTCACTGCTTCAGTACCACCAGTACAAGAGGATATACCACAAGTCACTGCACCGCATGTCGTAGAGGATACACAAGTGATACCTCCTCATAGTGGGAGGGTTGTTAGACAACCTGATAGATTCAGGTTCTTAAGAGAATCTTTTGATTTGGTCCTTGGCGAACATGAACCTGATCCCTAGACATATGACAAGGCGATCCAAGATAAAGATGCGGTATCTTGGCATATATTGAAGTAATCCAGGATAGGGATATTGGACTGTGGTAAAATATATATTGAAGTACCTGAGAAGGACTTGGGATTATATGCTATTTTACCAGGCAGACCAATTACTCCCTATAGGTTACACAGATTCCGACTTCCAATCAGATAGGGATAATAGTAAGTCTACCTCAAGTTTTGTGTTTACTTTGGGAATGGAGCCATTGTATGCAGGAGTGTCAAGGAGAAATGTGTGGCGGACTCTACCATGGAAGCTGAGTATGTGACAGCCTCTGAGGCGGCCAAAGAAGTTGTATGGCTCGAGAACTTCTTGATGGACTTAGATGTGATTCCTAGTTTGCCCAAAACTATCACAATTTATTGTGATTATAGTGGTGCAGTTGCAAACTCGAAAGAACCACGAGCCCATAGGGCAAGTAAAACATAGAGCGCAAGTACCACCTGATACGAGAGATCGTAAAGGAGGTAGAAGTTGTTATCGCCTAGATTGCATCAGAGTATGACCTTGTAGATCCTTTCACTAAGGCCCTTCAAGCGAGAGCTTTTCATAGGCATGTGGAGGGAATGGGAATCAGATGTATGGCAGTATGAGGACAGCATAGTCTTTTAGTATAAGTGGGAGATTGTTGGGATGTATACTAAAAAGTCTATCTTTTGTATGAACATCTTTATTTTTGAAATAAGAATCACATGATCATTGTTTGCATATTTATGGTTATGCATATTGTCTAATACATTACATTGTAGATAACATGGTGTGTAGTGTCACACGGGAGATCATGTTATCAGTTCCTTGTAGAGTATAAGTAGAGGCTCACAATCGAGATGATTTTGGATAAACCATTGGTATGATTGTAGTGTAATTTGGTAGTGATTTGTCTTGACCATAGAATTACACTAGTACACTTTGTGTATTGAGCAGGATAGACTTAGTAGTGATTCGATTTATTGCTAACTATATAATTGAATCGGACCTCGGATATTATGGTGTACATGCTCTTAATACCGAAATAATAACGGGCACATATACTTAGTATTTATTTCTTTGATTTACCAATGGGAGAGATTTATAGAGTAAATCGATAGGCTCGTTAAGTTGGGAAATGATATTATTTATATGGTGTGCCATTGATTATAGGAGGAAACCGTGTCCTATATATTAGGATGATGATGTCCCCTTGAGGAGCTAATAAGGTTCATCATGTAAACCCTGCAAGTGGACTTAGTTCGGCATGATGATAAGGTTAGGTGGTACTACTCATGGAGTTAGATGTTGATTAATTAATAGTCAGTAAATTAATTAATTGACGGACATTCAAAATCTTAAACACGAGGGAATATATGTACAAATAATATATGGAGCCCATATTAACTTATGGGGGTTGGTGAGGTAGATCAATGATAATCCTCTTGTGGAATGGATTATCATTAATGGATCAGACTTTTTGTGGGCTTGATTCATTGGGTGGCCAAGATCCAACTCCTCCTCATGGTCCCTATTGTACCCTATTAAAACCCTCATGGAGCCTAGATCCTATGATGGAAAATGAAACTCTAGATCCGATGGTGGAGATTAAATCTCTAGATCCGATGGTTGAGATTAAATCCCTAGATCTGACGATGGAGATTAAATCTCTAGATCCAACGGTGGAGATTAAATCTCTAGATCCGACAGTTGAGATTAAATCACTAGATCCAACGGTGGAGATTAAAGGAGGCTTAAGCCTAACTATATAAATATGGCTTAAGGGGTGGGCGGCAAGAAGACTTGGAGATTAAGGCTTTGGCTTTGGGCGGCTAGAGTTAGGGTTTTGGCTTGGGTGGCAACAAGGTGGGAGATTAGGGTATGCTTCTTTTCTCTTCCTAAGGTGTAGCTGGCGCCCATTCCATCTTCCCCTCTACCTTGGCCGGTGCTCAACCTATTCCTCCTCTTCTCCTTGGCCAGTGGAAGCAAGAGCTAGGGTCTTTTCCCTTGGCACTTTTGGCCGGTGCGCATACTCCCTACTCCCCTCTTTGGCCCAACGGCAAACATCAAGCTTGGAGCTTGATGGTCGGTCCTAGATAGGAGAAGAGTTTCATTTCATTCTTCCCTTTATTCTGAGCAAGCAAGGAAGGGAAGAGCATGTTCTAGGAGGATTCAAGTTTTGAAAGATCGTCACTCACACGACGTCCAAAAGGAGGAAGGACATACAATAGAAGATCAAGAGGTATAACAAGAGGTATAATCTTGTTTATTTTGATTAGTGTTCATTTGTAATATGTATATGGTTGTTCATTTTGTTTGTGGCTAATTTACTTGGACCCCGAATACAAAAACAAAAATTGACGATCCGTACATCGTCTATTCCGTGGCTATTCGAAGAATAGAGGTAGGTTGCTTGAACAACAAGTTTGTTCAAGTAACCACTCTAATCGAATAGCACGACGATGGAACGGTTGCTTGGGTAATCCATCTTTGTCAAGGATATTTTTTTTTATCTGGGGACGTAGATGAGATTGCCATGAACAAGCAACCGATTTGAAGTGGGAAGCGAAGTTTCCACCTTTAAGTGGTATCAGAGCATCAGTTTCGCAAAACCTTCAATTCCGATGAGTATGAGGATGAAGCTCCCCCTTCACTTGAACTTCTTTCTTCTTCCTTGGAGGAGATGGAGTCCAACTCATCTATTCCCATGAGTGCAAGGCTTGTGTAGGCTTGATCTTCCTCCGATGAGGATGGATCATCCCATGTCGCTTTGTGTGCCTTGGCTTTCCCCATTTCTTTTGCTTTTCTTTCTTCCTCCTTCTTCTTGCTATCCTTCTTCTTCTCTTCTTTCTTTCTTCTTTCTTCCTTGCTTTTGTTCAAGAGGGGACGATCATCCCTTATGTGTCCCTCTCCTTGGCAATTATAGCAAATGATCTTCCTCCTTGGCCTTCTTCCCCTATCATGAGATTTATTAAATTTAAAATTCTTAAGTGAACGTCTCACCTTTCTTACCATGTAAGCCTCCTCATTGCTATCCATGGAGGAAGAGGAGGAATCATCATCAGATGAAGACGGTGCAATCTCCTTCTTCTTCTTCCTTTTTCGGCTACGAGTGCTACTCCCCTTGACAACTTAATTGGCTCTTCTACTATACCTTCAAGTTTTGTCTCATGAAGCTCCACGGTGGAGAAAAACTCTTCTTGAGTGCTTACCTCTAGATTTTTCAAAATATAAAAGGAGTCCACCAAATAGCTCCACTTTGAGGATCGGGGGAATGCATCTATCGCCTTCATTATCATGTTCCGGTTCGAGAGTTTTTCACCTACACATGATAAACCGGTTATTATCTCTTTGAATCTAGAGTGTAGTGATAATACCTTTTCTCCCTTATCTAATTTGATACTGCATAATTGTGAGCGGAGGAGGTCCCTTCTTGCAAGTTTTGCCTCGGAGGTGCCCTCATGAAGTTTTACAAGCTTTTCCCACATCTCCTTGGCAATTGTGCACTCTCCTATGCAGTTGATCTCTTGTTGGGGGAGCACGTTGAAAAGGTGGTGCTTGGCCTTTGAATTCGCAAGGTACTCCTCCCTTTGCTTCTTGGTCAACCTTGACTTTTCAATTGATTCACCCTCTTCATCCCTAGGCATCTTGAAACTGTTTTACATTATTAACATAATATTAAAGTAGGTTTCAAATAATATCTCCTATGCTTCTTCCACCAAGCGAATTTGCCCTCGAACTTGGGTGGATGGATGTTTTATCCGGCCATCTTTGTTATCGTGCTTGTTGCGGCAGTGAGTCTAGTGACAAGCAACCTTGGCTCTGATACCACTTGTTGGAGGATCGTTGGCCGGCTAGAGGGGGGGGTGAATAGCCTTCTTCCTCGATGGTGGAGTTTGATCACTTAATTATCTACGTACAAGGTTAGCACAACGAAATATTTGCTAAACAAAAACAATTAAGCTAATGAAAAAGACAAAGAGAGAACAAACAGAAACACCGAAGACGTAATGTGGTTCATGTCCCTTACCGTTAGTCCACGACCCGATTCATTTATGTTAAATCACGCCTAAACCAATTCCACTAGTCTCTCCTTTGCACAAAGCTAGGTGAAGGAAAACCTTTCTTACACAATCTCCATCTTTACAATGTGATTGAAATAATAGCAAGAAAGAGGGAAGAAAATGTTTAAGCACTTGGGAGTATGATTAGAGAAGAAGAATTACCCATCCCAAGTGACCCAAGGCCCCTTCTTATAGGGAAGAGGTCATTCTTCCCGTTGGGCACCGAGCAGTCAACTGATGCAGCCATCAGTTGACTGCTGCTGTAGCTATTGGCTTGCAATGGCTTCATCTACGTTGGATTCCAACCAACGGCTCCGTCATCAGTTGACTAATCTTCCCATCAGTCGACTGATGGAGCCAACAGTCGAGTGGTCGACGAGATCATTCGATTGCTAAAGCTTCTATGCCCTAATTCACCCCGATCAGTCGACTGATGGTGTCAGCAGTCGACTACCATCCCTTGTCAGTCGACTGTTCGGCCAGAACTAGTTTAGTCAAACACCGATCGAGTTGATTCAACCTAGAGCAGTCGACTGGTGTCGGGTAAAACCTCAAACCAACCTTTAGTTGAGCCTCCGACACTTGAATTAGGCATTCGGCCATGTTCCCCTATGAGCTACCCCATCCTGAGTTACAATTGCTCGCTCTCATCTCCCTTGGAGTCATTCGCCTTGAAGCTCTCTTCGTCTGGCCACGTCCCTCGGATGCACTAAGTGCACGACTTCACAATTCCATCCTTCGCGTCTTGCCCTGAAGTCTGCTTCCTTGGCTTCACTCCAATTCTCCTCGTCCTACGGTTTCTCAGATGCACCAAGTGCACGGCTTCCGCAATGCCATCCTTCACTGACTCAAGGACCGAGTCGTGAGATGGTGATCTTGCAAATGCTTTGTCAAGCTAACCATGTGTGAATTACTAAGTCCTGCACGACTTCAACACATATATCAAATCCACAAACAACCTAACTTAAACCTTTTGACACACACATCAAAACACATCATCCATGTGTTGATTGCCCTAACAAAGAGCGGCGTTCTGCACTATCTCTCCGATGATGGGAAGATGATAGAATTTTATGGTTATTTTCCTTGGTCGTCCGATCTAAGCCCCTTCAATCTCAGCTGTCCATTAGAGCTAGGGTTTAATTGTCTTGATTAATCGATTAAGCTAGATTTTCATCCAACGGTTCAGATTCCTCCAATTTTGAATGAACGGATCTGATCCATCTGAAGGGATAATCACGATCGGTCTAATCTGGATGAAGGACTTAGATGTCCAAATCTAAATATATGGACTGGATCTCTCCAGATCTAGATAGATGGCTCAGAATTAATCGCTTTCCTTGGATAGTCCATATTGCTCAGATCTGGTCCCTTGATTTAATTGCCTTTGATATGGATGAAGGGCTCAGATTAAGTTAGCTTGAAATGCCCATTATGACCCTAGATGAATCCATATTTGATTCAACTTGAGTCTAGTCTATTGGCTCATCTCGATCTCCTACAAACAAAGATAAATTCACATATAAGTTCAAAATTTAGGAGAATTTACAATAAGGTCCAAAATAAATCCAAACTCATAAAACATGCAAATAATCAATAATTAAACACACGAGAGGATTAAAATAGTTATATTAAGGACCAAAATAATACGATAAAATGATAGTTATCAGCTGTATATTATCACATAGCCGTGTCCCACCTTCCAGCGATGCACACGGCCTATTAGTAATATATGAGAGATGTCCTTAGGCAATCGCCTTATGTATGAACCATTTATATGATAAATGAAGATTCACTATTTGAGTATACATGTTTAATGTATTTGATTGGATCTTAAACTCATTTACTGAATGTCCACGATACGATTCACAGCATGAGAGAATTTGTGATTGGATCACAACTAGTGAGTATCTCTACATGTGTAATTGTGATGTATCGGAATTATCCCTAGTCGATGAATTGATGGATTTGGACACCATCAATTCTGTCGAGACAAGCACGAGGTATACTCCTTGGTGTATCCAAGCAGCTGATTCTCACTGGCTGGAGACATAGTGATGTCCGGAGTTGATCGTGGATGCTAGTTATGGTAACTAGTTCATTGGAGTGACCAGCCGTAAGACTTCATATGGTTCTCTGCATATATAGATATGTCAATGAAGTTCTTACTGTGGCTTAAGTGCGATGTTCCTTTGACTTGCGGTATTCAAGTCATCTTGATCATGGAGACTTATGCTTTGACATCTTAAGCAAACATCTCTAAGGAGATGTGGACCCGGGATGATTGGGTATAAGTCGAAGTGATCGAAGGTGTTTGAATAGCCTATAAAGGATTCACCACTCCTTGCGAGGAGATGTATACCCATGGCCTCTCGTCGGATTGTTACTAAAGTCTTTGGCCAAAGCAATACATGTTTAGAGTAAGGTACTCTTCGATACATGTGGAGTAACTAGAATCCGTAGGAAGAGGAAATGATACTTGGGCTAGGTGTGACGTAGTCAGCCTAGTGGGGACTGACACAATAGACCATGTCCTGAACCAAGTGGGTATAAGATGAGTGAAGGGAATGGGGCACGATTCATTCGAGCTGCTGAAGGGTTTCGTAAATAGTTACGGATCAACCGTTGATCTTTTCGGTTAATTGGGGATCATGATGTACTACTAGGTGCCACTCATGATCGTTCTATAATTAATGGTTAATTATAGACGGCCAACATAAACCGAGAACCTATTTGGTCACACGCGCAACGAGTGTAATCCAAAGGATTTAAAACGAGCTTGAGAATGGGATTCTCAGACCGAGAGAAACTATGTTTGGTTGGACCAAACATAAAGCGAGCATGAAATTGTTTCAGTCGCAATGGAAGCGTGGATGGGCAGTGTCTTATGAAGACATAATGGATGGACCAAAATGGTTTGGTTCTAATCCAATGGATGAGAATAAACCAAATGGTTTGGTTTATATTAAACGAATGAACCAAAGGTTGGTTCGGTTCGTTTTAACTTAAAATAAACCATCATGGTTTGGTTTATTTTAACTTATCTTAATGGAGCGGGTTAACGGGCTTTATGGATATGATCCATTAACCATTAAGAGAATTAGTTCTCTATAAAATAGGGATTAAACCCTAACCCTAAACCTAATCATCTAGTTGCCGCCCAACATCTTGTGGCCGCCCAACATCTTGTTGCCGCCCAACATCTTGTTGCCGCCCAGCTTGTGGTGCAGCCTTCCAACTTGTTGCCGGCGTCCAAGCTCCAGCCGGTGACCCTCCGGTGATCCCCTAAAAGGTTCGGCATCAAGGTGAGCTTTTGTCTCCTTGTTTTGGCCGGCGCCTATCTCCTCCACCAAGCTGTCCAGTTTTCTGGACAGCTTCTTCTCCTCTCGTCGGAGCGTCGTTTGGACGACGGTTAGTGCTCCGACAGCGGCTAACATACCGGGGATTTGATCTCCGGTAATCCTCTGAGGTGGAGGACGAAGGATTCGTCAAACGGTTGACGAATACCTCTCCGGAGAAGCGAGTTTTGAGAACTCGTTTTGGATCCGAATTTGGATTCGGATCGTGATCATCTCTCGATCACGTCGTCTTCAACACGAGGCTAGTAACCCGTACGAAGACGAAGCTCGTGACTTAGCGAAGTCATCCCGAGGAGCTCGGCGTGGATACGGATAGAGACGATTCTTACGAGGATCGTTCCGGTTGATGCCGTTCCCGCTACACGTCATACGGAAGGTATAACGTAGTTTAATTTCTTTTTATCGCAATTTTAATTTACGGTTATGTCTACACTTGTTGTAATAGCATGCGTGTGTTGTGTGTGTTGTAATAAATAGGAGTATTTATTAATTTTATTGCTTCCGCTGTGCTCATGTTTACGAAACATGATCGAACACACACACGCCGCGGTGCCGGAAACCAAACAGTGGTATCAGAGCCCAGGTTGTGTTTCGACATAATCGTAAAATGGTTTTGCGATAGTCATAATGTATTTCTGGAAATTTTCTAATTTTGGAAATTTAGAAGTATTTATGGAAATTTTTTAATTTTGGAAAGTCTAGAAGTATTTATGGAAATCTTCCACTTTTGGAAAGTTGGAAGTATTTATGGAAATTGATATTTTCCATAAATAAAATATTTGATTAGATTCTGGAAATTTGTTTCCTAATTTAATCATGATTTGATTTGGGAAATCAAATCTTAAAATATTTTATCTCCATAAGTAGTTTTAATGATTTAGGAAATTAGTTTCCTAAATAAATTTTCCTTAATCAAATAATTCCATGAATAAAATATGTGATTAGATTTGGAAATTTGTTTCCTAATTTAATTATGATTTGATTTGGAGAATCAAATCTTAAACATATTTTATTTCCATAAATAGTTATGACATATAAGGAAATATATAGACATGACATAATTGTATGCCATGTAATTGCATTAGATGCATAACATTATGCCATGCGTGTCGTGACATGTAGATGTATGCCATGTATGCCATGCCATGTAGATAATAGTTATTTGCATGCAAAGAGGATGAGACATTAAAAACCCTTAATCAATATTAAAGCCTACACCTTCCATTAATATGGTTAGAACCAGAGTTCTGTTTCTTGTTTGGGTTGTTGGACTCTCTCCAAGCCCGGCTCGAACCTGAATATGTTCAAACCATGGAATAGTTTAATACTAATATGGTAAGAGTCAGAGGTCAATCGTTAGCTTTGGTTGTTGGACTCTCTCCAAGCTGGGCTAATTGGTTGAATGCGCTCTAACCATATTAAAACTATGTCCTGATTAATGGGTTGGCTTTAACCTGGAGCATCGGCTTGTTGGACTCTCTCCAAGGTCGATGTAAAGGGAGGTGAAGTTGGGTGCTATGCATATGATGCATACTTGTTAATGTGTTAACAACCCGATGTATGTGTGAACATTCAAATAGTTGATAGCACATTGTGATAGTTGCATATACGTGATATGCAATCGGTATAGATGATACCTACCGTCGTAGTTATGAATGGCTTGTTGGACTCTCTCCAAGGTTGTTCATAACTATGATGGATATCAGCCCATTCGGAGATGGACCTACAATCTCCCGAAGTGATTTTGGGGTTTTTGAAATTCGAAAAATGAACGGGATTTATAAATGTATATTGATGCATTTTTAAAATCATCTTTCTCATATATGCTCGTTTTGTATTTCTAAGTTAATATATTGATCATGATGTGTTTGAATTTGCGTTCCATTTTGGATTCAAATAAATTGACTGGGCCGAACTTCTTGTACTGACTTAGAAACTTGAGAATTGTTCTCAAGGTGAAAAGCTTGTGTATGTCCTCGATGTTAGTGAAAGCCCTAGAGCCAATCATGTGATGATTGTTGTATGGACTTTATTGTATCATATTCCTATTTATAAAGGCATGGTTATTATATTTACTTGTATTGGTGCCAAATAACTAAATATAATAATGTCCTTGAGTAGTAGGTTCTTATCTATATCAATCGATTGGTTGAATCGATAATGAGATGATATAGAGAACACTACTCTTAATCATTCCTAGTCGAGTATTAACATTCAAGGACAATGTTAATGCGTAGAGACTAGCATGTAGGTCAACAAGATGACTTGATCTCACAAGTCATGGATATGAGATATCAAGTTGACACATGGGTATGCATTGGAGAATGTATACTGAATGACCCGCCATGAGAAAGTATCATGGATCGTTATATGAGTGTCATATACTTTCTCATGTGGCTATTAGTATGACTATTAGTCCTTAGACCTGAAGTCACCATGGTTCCCTACATAAGGAGTTGCATACTTTGGCTTCGTCAAACGTCACCCGTAAATGGGTGGACTATAAAGGCGATTACTGGGTATGTAACGAATTATGCGGAGGGATGTGAGTGATGTAGATGGGATCTATCCCTCCTATATGACGGGGGTGACATCGATATTCTTGATAGAGTGAGACCACGAAGTGCATGGCCATGCCCAAATGAGTCAATATGAGATATTGAGCTCATTTGATTAGAGTGAGTCTACTTGGGGTTCAAGATTTAGATTGTACCGAGGATGACACGGTCTATGCCTCGATTGGTCAATCTAGATGTCAAGGATAGAGGGACATTGTCACATATTGTGAGAGTCACAATTAGTAGTCACAAAGGTGATGTTGGAGCTCAACATTCTTGTAACTTGGGTAGCAATGATGTGTTGCTAGATACCGCTCATTGCTTATGTTCCTAAATCAGTTTAGGGACATTGCCAACGTTACAAGAACCTATAGGGTCACACACATAAGGGCAATTAGATGGAGATTAGGTTCATATGATGAACCATGAGGATTAGGTTCATGGGATGAACCAAATTGGATTAAGAGTAATCCAAATTAGACTTATTGAGTTAGACTCAAGTTGATTGAAGTGTTGAATGAGTCTAATTTAGATTTGATTCATCAAATCAATTTAAATTAATGAATAGAGATTCATTAAATTAAAATTGACTTGAATCAAATGGTTGGATTTGATCAACCATAGGAGATAATAGGTCAAGTTTGACTTGACTTGAGAGGGAAGATGAATGGTCAATTTTGACTTGACCAATTGCCATGTCATGGTGACTTGGCATGGGGCCGGCCAATGATGATGCTCCACATCATCATGGACACATCATGGGGTGCCACCTCATGAGGGAGACCAAGAGCCATTGGCTCTTGGAGTTACATGCATGCATGTAACCCCCTTATAGTGGGTTATGGATGATGTGAAGTTAAGTTGTATTACTTCATCTTCTTCCTCTCTCTCTTCCCTCAAGCTCTCTCTTCCTCATCTAGCCATGAACGTCCAAGGGGTGCTAGCACACTCTAGGATGCTTTTCTCCACCTATTGCTTGTGTGGATACCGATAGAGGAGTGTACACTTGACACTCTCGAGTTCCGGCAAACCTTTTGGACGAGCGGGATAAGCGAAGGGCGTCGCTACGAGGGTAACACTCTCACCTTCTAGATCTAAGGTAGATCTAGGGTTTTTATATAAACACATACATGTTTTGTTTTAATACATCTTCGCACGGATCCGTGGCCGGGGGCTTCCGAGGTTTCCGCAACGCAAAAAGCGGTTTTTGCGGCTCGGAAAAACCCAACACTCGAAGCGCATCTTCCCGCCCGTCCTAGTGACGATGCAACTTTGGACCAATTATTGGCCTATCAGAAACATGTGAGTGATTCTGAACAAATGAGTTGCATCATGCTAGCCACGATGGAACCCAAGCTACGAAAGCAGCATGAGCATATGGATGCTCATATCGTAGTCCTTCATCTTTGTGAGTTGGTTGATGAGCAAGTGAGATTCGAAAGGTTCGAAGTCTCAAAGCTCCTCTTCACCTCTGAGATGCTAGGAGGTTCATCTGTGGTACTGCTCAATATGCTGAAGACTATGGAGTCTTCTGAGAAGCATGAGCAGGGGACGGTGCTGTTAGTTGATTCCTCGAAGAAAGGTTGTAAGAGGAAGTCAAAGGAACAGCAGAAGGGAAAGAAGAGAAGGGCTAAGAAGGTAGAACTAGCACAAAAGGAAACTTGCCATCATTATGGCAAGGAGAGCCATTTGCGAAGAAAGTGCAAGATTTATCTTGAGTCCGTGAAGAAGGATAAGGCATCGGATGCCCCATCTTCTTCAGAAATATTCTTTATTGATTGTCATTCTATTTCCTCAGACACTTGGGTATTTGATACTGGGTGTGGCTCACATATATGTAATGACATATATGGGCTAAGGAATAGAAGAAGACTCGTCAAGGGAGAGTCAAATTTACGTGTTGGGAATGGAGCAATGGTTGCTGCACTCGCCATCAGAACGTATTTGTTGGAACTCCCTGTAGGACTTGTCTTAGAACTGGACAATTGCTTTTATGTTCCTTCGTTGATAAAGAACATCATTTCTATTTCTTGTTTAAATAGAAATGGTTTCCATTTAACGTTTAGTAACAATTGTTGTTATATAACTTTGAATGGCGTACTTTATGGAACTGGAACTTTGAGTAATGGCATTTATACGTTGGACGTATCCAGTGACATTTTCAATATCGAAGCGAGCAACACGCGTGCTCGAAAGGATAATCACATAGACTCCTATATGTGGCATTGTCGTCTTGGCCATATAAGCAAGAAACTCATGTCCGAATTACACCGATGTGGAATTCTGGAATCGTTTGAATTGGATTCATACGATACATGCGAATCATGCTTAAAAGGCAAGATGACTAAGTTACCTTTTACTGGAAAAGGTGAACGAGTGGGAGAGTTACTAGGTTTAGTACATACTGATGTATGTGGACCTATGTCAACTCAAGCATTAGGAGGCTATAGCTACTTCATTACCTTCACCGATGATCACTCACGGTTTGGGTATGTGTTCTTGATGAAACACAAGTCTGAAGCCTTTGAAAGGTTCAAAGAATTCAGAAATGAAGTAGAGAAACAACATGACAAGAGTATTAAAATACTTGATCGGATCGAGGTGGTGAATACTTAAGTCAAGAGTTTCTTGATTATCTAAGAGACAATGGCATATTGTCTCAATGGACTCCGCCCTATACACCACAAAGATAATGGTGTATCGAGAGGCGAATCGACCTTGTTGGACATGGTCAGTCAATGATGAATCATGCAACTCTTCCCAAGTCCTTTTGGGGTTATGCACTTCGACTGTTTACTTGTTAAATGTAATGCCTACCAAGGTAGTCTCAACTACTCCATATGAGATATGGAATGGTAAGAAACCTCATGTATCTTACTTGAAGATATGGGGTTGTCCCCGCTTATGTGAAGCGGATTTAGATCGAAAACCGGATACTAAGTCCGATAAATGTCTATTTATTGGATACCCTAAGGAAACAAGGGGTTACAATTCTATCATCTGTGGAACAAAAGGTGTTTGTTTCAAGGCATCTTGTGTTTCTAGAGAAAGAGTTTCTCTTGCAAGAAAAGCAGTGGGAGTGTCGTCGAGCTTGAGGAGGCTCGAGAGACTCAAATAGACATTAATGAGATACGGTGAAGCACAACGGTAAATCAACTCATAGTGATGAGCAATCGGTGTTTGGACCTATTGTAACACCACATCTTCGTAGATCCGTAGAACACGCAACATTCCCGAGAGATATGGATTTCTCGTAGCGAATCGACGACGTGTTACTCATTGATGATGAGGAGCCTACAGCTTATGAAGAAGTCTTGACAAGTTCGAGAAAGGGATAAGTGGCTTGGTGCCATGAAGTCGAAATGGATTCCATGTACGAAAACCAAGTTTGGAACTTGGTTGACCCACCAAGGCATAAAGCCTATAGGGTGCAAGTGGGTTTTCAAGAAGAAAACCGACATGGATGGTAATGTGATTACCTATAAGGCTAGATTGGTGGCGAAAGGATATCGTCAAAAGCAAGGTGTTGATTATGGCGAAACCTATTCGCGTAGCTATGCTTAAATCCATTCGGATGCTCTGGCCATAGCGGCTCATTATGATTATGAGATATGGCAGATGGATGTGAAAACAGCTTTCCTTAATGGAAACCTGCTCGAGGACGTGTATATGATACAGCCTGAGGGTTTCACATCGGTTGATAAAACCAAGGTATGCAAATTACGACGATCCATTTATGGATTGAAGCAAGCATCCAGGAGCTGGAATATCCGTTTTGATGAGACGATCAAAAGGTTTAATTTCTCACAAAATCCAGACGAACCTTGTGTGTACAAGAAGGTTAGTGGGAGTGCAGTCGTGTTCCTAGTATTGTATGTCGATGACATATTACTTATAAGAAACGATGTGTCCATCTTACAGTCAGTTAAGGTTTGGTTATCCAAGACATTCTCCATGAAAGACCTGGGAGAAGTAACCTACATCCTTGGGATTAAGATCTATAGAGATAGATCGAAACGGTTGCTTGGTCTTTCGCAGTCTACATATATAGACCGAGTGCTAAAGAGGTTTAGCATGTCGGAATCCAAGAAAGGTTATCTGCCCATCAGGCATGGGGTACACCTTTCGAAGTCTATGTGTCCGCGCACAGAAGACGAGAGGATTTGCATGAGTAAGATTCCCTATGCATCCGCAATAGGATCTATCATGTATGCTATGTTATGTACGAGGCCCAATGTATCATATGCTCTGAGTGTCACGAGCAGATACCAGTCCGATCCAGGAATGGATGATTGGGCGGCTATTAAGACGATCCTTAAGTACTTGAGAAGAACTAAGGATGTGTTCCTAATATATGGAGAAGGGTACATGGTGATACGTGGGTATACGGATGCCAGCTCCAGACAGACAAGGATGATTCCATGTCTTTGTCTGGGTATGTATTCACCTAGAATGGAGGCGCAATAAGTTGGAAATGTTCCAAGCTTGACACTATAGCGGATTCTGCCACTAAGGCAGAATACGTTGCAGCTTTGGAAGCAGCAAAGGAAGCGGTTTGGATCAAGTAGTTCATCTCTGAACTTGATGTGGTCTCATCAATGATCCAAACATGTGCTTCACCGCTATCATCTTATCAGAGAGATCATCAGTAGGAACGAAATACAAATCGAGAAAATTCCCACTGAAAGGAACTTAGCGGACCCTTTGACGAAAGCATTACCTCAAAGTAAGTTTGAGGGTCATGCTGGTGCTTATGGTATTGGATACCGTAGCGATTGGCATTAGGCCAAGTGGGAGTCTGTTAGTAATATATGAGAGATGTCCTAAGGCAATCGCCTTATGTATGAACCATTTATATGATAAATGAAGATTCACTATTTGAGTATACATGTTTAATGTATTTGATTGGATCTTAAACTCATTTCAATGTCCACGATACGATTCACAAAGATGAGAGAATTTGTGATTGGATCACAACTAGTGAGTATCTCTACATGTGTAATTGTGATGTATCGAATTATCCTAGTCGATGAATTGATGGATTTGGACACCATCAATTCGTCGAGACTAGCACGAGGTATACTCCTTGGTGTATCCAAGCGGTGATTCTCACCGGGCCGGAGACATAGTGATGTCCGAGTTGATCGTGGATGCTAGTTATGGTAACTAGTTCATTGGAGTGACCAGCCGTAAGACTTCATATGGTTCTCTGCATATATAGATATGTCAATGAAGTTCTTACTGTGGCTTAAGTGCGATGTTCCTTTGACTTGCAGTATTCAAGTCATCTTGATCATGGAGACTTATGCTTTGACATCTTAAGCAAACATCTCTAAGGAGATGTGGACCCGGGATGATTGGGTATAAGTCGAAGTGATCGAAGGTGTTTGAATAGCCTATAAAGGATTCACCACTCCTTGCAAGGAGATGTATACCCATGGCCTCTCGTCGGATTATTACTAAAGTCTTTGGCCAAAGCAATACATGTTTAGAGTAAGGTACTCTTCGATACATGTGGAGTAACTAGAATCCGTAGGACGAGGAAATGATACTTGGGCTAGGTGTGACGTAGTCAGCCTAGTGGGGACTGACACAATAGACCATGTCCTGAACCAAGTGGGTATAAGATGAGTGAAGGGAATGGGGCACGATTCATTCAAGCTACTGAAGGGTTTCAGAAATAGTTCTGGATCAACCGTTGATCTTTTCGGTTAATTGGGGATCATGATGTACTACTAGGTGCCACTCATGATCATTCTATAATTAATGGTTAATTATAGACGGCCAACATAAACCGAGAACCTATTTGGTCACACACGAGTGTAATCCAAAGGATTTAAAACGAGCTTGAGAATGGGATTCTCGCATCGAGAGAAACTATGTTTGGTTGGACCAAAGCGTAAGCGAGCATGAAATTGTTTCGATGCAATGGAAGCGTTGATGGGCGTGTCTTATGAAGACATAATGGATGGACCAAAATGGTTTGGTTCTAATCCAATGGATGAGAATAAACCAAATGGTTTGGTTTATATTAAACGAATGAACCAAAGGTTGGTTCGGTTCGTTTTAACTTAAAATAAACCATCATGGTTTGGTTTATTTTAACTTATCTTAATGGAGCGGGTTAACGGGCTTTATGGATATGATCCATTAACCATTAAGAGAATTAGTTCTCTATAAAATAGGGATTAAACCCTAACCCTAAACCTAATCATCTAGTTGCCGCCCAACATCTTGTGGCCGCCCAACATCTTGTTGCCGCCCAACATCTTGTTGCCGCCCAGCTTGTGGTGCAGCCTTCCAACTTGTTGCCGGCGTCCAAGCTCCAGCCGGTGAACCTCCGGCGACCCTCCGGTGATCCCCTAAAAGGTTCGGCATCAAGGTGAGCTTTTGTCTCCTTGTTTTGGCCGGCGCCTATCTCCTCCACCAAACTGTCCAGTTTTCTGGACAGCATCTTCTCCTCTCGTCGGAGCGTCGTTTGGATGACGGTTAGTGCTCCGACAGCGGCTAACATATCGGGGATTTGATCTCCGGTAATCCTCTGAGGTGGAGGACGAAGGATTCGTCAAACGGTTGACGAATACCTCTCCGGAGAAGCGAGTTTTGAGAACTCGTTTTGGATCCGAATTTGGATTCGGATCGTGATCATCTCTCGATCACGTCGTCTTCAACACGAGGCTAGTAACCCGTACGAAGACGAAGCTCGTGACTTAGCGAAGTCATCCCGAGGAGCTCGGCGTGGATACGGATAGAGACGATTCTTACGAGGATCGTTCCGGTTGATGCCGTTCCCGCTACACGTCATACGGAAGGTATAACGTAGTTTAATTTCTTTTTATCGCAATTTTAATTTACGGTTATGTCTACACTTGTTGTAATAGCATGTGTGTGTTGTGTGTGTTGTAATAAATAGGAGTATTTATTAATTTTATTGCTTCCGCTGTGCTCATGTTTACGAAACATGATCGAACACACACACGCCGCGGTGCCGGAAACCAAACACGGCCTGCCCGTGTGTTTTCACATGGTCGTGGTGCGTGCGGTTTAAGAGGCCAAGCTGTGTGTTTTCACCCCAAATGTGTCGTGTGCTTTGATTCCTCTTGCCCTAGCCATGTGAATCCTTTTTCCCCACCACCTAGAAACGTTTCCTACCTTCAAGGAAGCCCAAAAGAAGTAAGGATGAGGAGGACCAAGCGAGTCACATCTCGATCCAGTGCTTTGGAGCCAAGAACAAGGAGAAGGGATGCCCCTCAAGCTCCGGAAGAAGGTAATGCTCTTCTAACACTTTTTTTGCGAAATAATAAGCATAGGGAGAGATTTGATATGCTTTTTACTAGAAGAATCACCGCTACTAGGTATCTTGATGAGGATCTCTTAGAGACCCTAGGTTTGTTAGGTGATATTCAAGGCCTATTTGAATAAATGGGGTGGGGAGAGATAATGGGGATAAGACACCCAACTTACCCTAGGATAGTTTTAAAGTTTTTTAAGTTCTTTATAAGCTGAGGTTTTAATAGGTAGAGAGAATGAAGAGGGTAGGATTATCTTTTGGTTATTTAACATTGAACATGAATGGACATTACACTAATAGAACACATGTTTTGGCTTGCCTAGTGGGGGAGAGAGAAGAACCCCTATTCGGTTTAATTCTCTGATCTTTTGGACCGAATTGACAGGAGAACACTCTTACGACCCTTCTAGGGCCAAAGCAGCGTGCCTCCAAAACCCCATTTTTCACTTCCTACACCAAATTATTACAAGTACTATTTTTGGTCGTGGGGAGAGTGATGGTGTAGTGTGAGCTGTTGGATCGATCGGATCGCTAGAGGGGGGGGTGAATAGTGATAGAAACTTTTTAGTACGAATTTGTTTTTTTAAAAAAAAACTTATATGCAGCGGAAAGATAAACAAAACAAAAAGTAAAGGAGACAATAGACACAAGAGATTTACTTGGTTCGTAGCCGAAGGCTACTACTTCAAGGCCCTAGTGGTCCTTGACCACGTACGGAGGGCAAACTACTAAAGAACTCCCCCTCGTTGGAGGTAGGAGTTAGACGGATACAAAAAGCCCGAGGTAGAAGGACACTCCCCCTCTCCTCATTATAACGAAAGCTTTACTAAAAGGAATAAACTGAAATACAATTTAGAGCTTTCGTTATCGACGACTTTAAAGGTTGGAGGTTGAAGCTCTAGTCGTTGTCTCGGCAGCGCTTCGTCGTAGGGATGTCGGAGAGTCGAAGCGTATCGGAAGCACTTGGAAGCTTTTGAATTGATGAAAAACCCTAGGTTTGGCCCTCCTTTTATAGCCTTTGAGCCCCTCATCGAATGAGTCTTTAGCCAA
This sequence comes from Wurfbainia villosa, assembly GCA_025175895.1. Classification (NCBI taxonomy): domain Eukaryota; kingdom Viridiplantae; phylum Streptophyta; class Magnoliopsida; order Zingiberales; family Zingiberaceae; genus Wurfbainia; species Wurfbainia villosa. Next base: position 57,734,941 of record CM045986.1, on the reverse strand, counting down.
TCACAAATGGGCACAAAACCCCTTGAAAAATGGTGATAACTCTTGACTACTCGAGGCTGATCCTTTGACCGATGGTGATGGCCATCATCATCGATCCGATGGCGATCACGATCGATTCGCCTCGCGATCATTGTTTCGCAATGAGTCCTCCAAGGATCGATGCAAGGCAAGGTTAGCTCAACAAAAACATAATTTCGATGGTCATCGACCATCCGATATCAACCTAGACCATCTATAAGAAGTCTTTGGTCGGATCTACGCTTAAGATCATCCCCGTAAAGAGGATACGACCTTACTTACGCTCGCACACACGAGCTTACCTCAGTACTTACGTGTTGCTTTTGCTTCCGACCTTCCACTCAATTCCTTCGGCTCCCTCCGAAGTCTCTTGAGTGTCGCCCGACCACCGCGGCTTCCTCCGGGTGTCGCTAGCCTTCAGCTCCAGCGTTGAGACTTTTCTGCACACTTGATTTAGCTCATGAGATAACAATATATTCTTAACTTTGTATCGTTTGCTATAATCAAAACTTAGGTTCGACTTAGGTGCCTACTGCACCAACAATCTCCCCCTTTTTGATTTATGGCAAACCCACATACAAAGTTAAGTAAATAGCAAGCATGAAGAGTAATAATGTGCATGAGAAACAAAAAATATGAAGATTAAGTTGGAGTAGTAAGGATTTTCTTCAAGTACTCCCCCTTGAGGAAACCTCCCCCTTGACCGAGGGTGAGTCTTGAAGAAAGACCTTAATCCTCCCCCTTGAGGGTTGCTTTAAGTAATTAACATTACTTAAAGTTGGCCTTAGTAAAACGTTTTAGTTAAGCCCTTTCTCCCCCTTAAGTAAAACATTAACGACATAAAGTTTAAAAAATAAATTTAAGTAAAACGTAGACGGCACAAATAAGTAAAAATTCTTTGGCCTTTTGGTAAAAGTTAACTAAGTTTTAACTTTTGGTTTAAATATGAAGTAAGAGTTAAGTTATCAAAAAAAATTTTGACCCCTTAACTTTGGCCTTTTTCTCCCCTTTTAGTATATCGAAAGAGTAAGGGTGTGTGGAAAACAAAATAAGTGTTAAATTTAAAGGTCCAAGCATGTTCCCCATTTTTTATAAAAAAATATATGAAAATAAGCTCATCTATAAAATGTTACTCATATTTGGCTTGATTGATATGTAAGATCAACGATCTGAGTCAGTCGGTTAGTATTTATGATTATACTTCGTGGTTCATAGCGATGCACTAGCTCTACATCTGGAACCAGGAGTAAGGTCCTAACATCTCACGCCCATCTATGTGGCTAAGTACACAAACACATTAGTCCTATGTGTTGTGAGATGTACTGGCTCCTTAAATCTATAGGTGCATGATATCTAAGGTATGTCCTATGCTAGTTCCATAAAAATGAAATTAAAGAAATAGTAGTAAGAACATATAATTTGCATGTACCTATTCTATTACACATGCCCAATTTTCGTCTTAATAGACTAAATTCGGCTTCGGGTAGGGGTTTAGTAAATAGATCTGCTAAGTTAGACTTGATTGGCGTATTCTAGGTGTATGGCTCCGTTGGCCACATGTTCTCGAATGAAATGGTGTTTGACCTCTATATGTTTGGTCCTAGAGTGACATATCATTCTTTGTAAGATTAATTGAACTAATGTTATCTCGTGAAGTTTAGTATTCGTAAAGTCTAACTTAAAGTCGCGGAGAGTGTGCTTCATCCAAAGAAGTGCGTGACACACTCACCCATCGCGATGTATTCGGCCGGTGGTAGATAAAGCAACACATGTTGTTTCCCTCGCACCAACTCACTAGACTCGAGCCGAGAAGTTGACAACAACCACTCGTGCTCTTTCTATCGAGCTTACTACCGGCATAATCCGAATCTGAGTAGCCGATTAGTTCGAACTCCGTAGATCTAGGGTACCAAATACCAACGTTAAGTGTACCCTTAAGATATCTAAGGATACGCTTAACTAGGGTTAGGTGAGACTCCTTAGCACAGGTTTGAAACCTGGCGCACATACTTACTGCGAATAAGATGTCGGGTCGTCTCGCAGTTAAGTATAGGAGACTCCCTATTACGCTCCTATAGTATTTTAAGTCAATGGACTTACTTTCTAGGTCTTCTCCTATGTTAACATTTATCGCCATTGGGGTGTTTATTACCTTAGCGTCTTGCATTCCAAATCTCTTAATTAACTCCTTAGTGTATTTTTGTTGATATAGGTATATACCATCCTTAGTTTGTTTAATTTGTAGACCTAAAAAGAAACTCAACTCGCCTACCAAGTTCATTTCGAACTCACTTTCCTTGAGTGAAACGAACTCGTTTAGTAAGGCTGAGTTAGAGGTTCCAAAAATTATATCGTCTACGTAAATTTGAGCTATGAATATTTCTTTACCTAAGGTTTTTACGAAGAGAGTTGGGTCAACTAAGCCTTGGTTAAACCCTTTTGACTTAAGATGGATTGAAAGTCTCTCGTACCAAGCTCGAGGAGGTTGTTTAAGTCCATAGAGAGCTTTCTTAAGTTTTAGAACATGGTCGGGTTTATCTAGATTTTTGAATCCGGGGGGTTGGCTAACATAAACTTCTTCTTTAATATATCCATTTAGGAATGCCGACTTAACATCCATTTGAAACAGCTTAAATCCTCGATGTGCGGCATAAGCTAGCAACATTCGAATGGATTCGAGTCTAGCTACTGGGGCATAGGTTTCGTCGTAATCTAAGCCTTCGACTTGGCTAAACCCTTTGGCGACTAACCTAGCCTTGTTTCTAACGACTTCACCTTTATCATCAAGCTTATTTTGAAACACCCACCTTGTTCAAATTATCATTTTGTCTTTAGGTGGTGGTACTAATTCCCACACTTCATTCCTAGTAAATTGAGCTAGCTCTTCTTGCATTGCAATAATCCAATCGGGATCAAGAAGAGCTTGTTCAATTGATTTGGGTTCTATCTTTGAAATTAAGGAAATTTGACTAAGGTTCCTATAGGATGCTCTAGTTCGAACTCCTAGATTAGGATCTCCTATCACTTGATCGATAGGGTGGTTAGTCTGAATCCTAGATTGGGTTGGGTTTATATCACCTAATGCTTGATCAATGGGGTGACTTGGTTGAACACTAGTTTGACTCGGATCACTTGTCACTTGGTCGACAAGAGAAGTTGGTTGATGTGGATTAGACTCGATCTTAGGGTCGGAGACGAGTTTGGTATCAGTGGACTCAACACTTGGGGTCATTAAGGGTTTTGTAGGTTCAGGTACTTCATCAAATACTACGTTGATAGTCTCCTCGATTCTAAGGGTGTCGTGGTTATATACTCTATAAGCTCGACTTGTAGTCGAGTATCCTAGAAAGATTCTGATCGTGGTTTTGGATGTAAATTTCCCTAGGTAATCCTTAGTGTTTAGGATATGTACCTTACACCCAAATACCCTAAAGTACTTGATGTTAGGTATTTTATCGTGATAAATCTCGTACGAGGTCTTAAGGTGCCTTTTTATCATAAGGATCCTATTTTGGACATAGCATGTCATACTCACGGCTTCTGTCCAAAACCTATCGGGTAGGTCATATTCGTTCAACATGGTCCTAGCGGCTTCTTGTAGAGTTCGGTTTTTCCGTTCCACTAGGCCATTTTGCTGAGGGGTCCTAGGGCAAGAGAATTCATGGTGGTATCCGTTTAGGTTACGTAAGCCGTGAACCTTTGATTTTCGAATTCACCACCATGATCGCTTCTAAGTCTTTTAACCTTAAGGTCTTTTTGATTCTCGATTAATTTGAATAGATTGATTAATTGATCTAGGGTATCATTTTTATGTTTGATGAACCTAACCCAGGTAAACCTGGAGTAGTCGTCAATTATGACTAAGCAATATTGACTTCTATTGAGTGACTTGGCTCCATGTGAATCGAATAGATCCATATGTAGGAGCTCAAGTACACTTGAGGTTCGTTCTTGGTTAGTTAACTTGTGTTGTGTCCTAGGTTGTTTTCCTTGTTGACAAGCATTACGGATTTTATTAACCAAGTTGTTGAGGTTGGGTAAGCCTCTGACTAAGCCACTCTGACTCATCTTGTGGACGAGTCTTGGTTGCGAGTGACCGAGTCGTCGGTGCCACAACCATGATTCCACTTCCTGTGTCATAAGACATTTGGCTGAGGATTTTATTAAGTTAATTGTGTAAATGTTATTTGTCTTGGTTCCTTTGAGTATTGTTTTAGCTGTTTTATTTGTTTTAATTACTCATTCATTTTCTAAAAATACGACCTTATAGTTATTGTCATATAATTGGCTTACGCTAACCAGGTTATATTCAAAATTCTCTACAAGTAATACATTTTTAATAAAAAAATTCGAGTTAAGCTCGATATCACCTGATCCGATGATTTTGAGCTTGTCGTTATTCCCAAAGGCTACCGATCCTTGTCGTTTGAATCGAAGCTTTGTGAATTTGAGTTGATCCCCGGTCATGTGTCGGGAGCAACCGCTGTCCAACATCCATTGATCCTACACACAAGGTGGTTGGATTGGATGTTAGAATTTTTTTTATTTATTTTTTTAAAAAAAAAAAAATTGGTTGTAAGTTGTTAAACCTAGGTCATCTCACCTGTGTCTATATGATCAATCATGTTATACTTATGTGTTTTTTGTGAGATGACTTCCAATTAAGTTAATTAAGTGCATTTAGGTTCAAGTAATTTTATGTTAGATTTGGATTTAAACCTAGGCTTGTCAAGTTTACCTTTTCAAGATCATGGCTTCCAGGTCGTGGCAAGGTACAGGGGCCTTCATTTATCGGATCATCGACCACTTCCTTAGACAAAGCCATTTTCAAGAAAATGATGACTTGACTCACCTAAGACTATCTCCTAGTCTAACTGGTTATTTTTGAAAAGAGGCTCCCCGAGGCTCAATCTTTTCGAAGAATTTTAGTTGGTTATGTTTTTAAAAAGAGGCTCCCCGAGGCTCAATCTTTTCGAAGAATTTTAGTTGGTTATGTTTTTGAAAAGAGGCTCCCCGAGGCTCAATCTTTTCGAAGAATTTTAGTTGGTTATGTTCGTGTTCTAAGTGAGTTCACAAGTTTTAAAGCACAAATTTTCTAAGTTAAGCATGCAATTTCAAAGTTAAAGCACAAACTTTCTAAGTTAAAGCATGCAATTTCTAAGTTAAAGCACAAACATGTTTTGTACTGGCTCCCCCTAGACCGTTGAATCGGTTTGGTCTATCCACATAGTGGATTTGGTCCTTGGGAATCCAGTACGGGTTGGATCCTAGAGATGAAATCAAAAGGTTCTTAGGGACCCATGCTTGGACATGTTTTCTATGTCAACTTACAATCGACATATACGACCTATTAGTCGTGTTTGAGTTAAACCCTAGTCCAGCCTTGTTGTACACGGCCCTTTGAGATCCAAGTAGGAGGTCAAGTCCTTTGGATCCCGAAGTGAACCTTTCCAACGTGTTCCTAAGATCTTCGACTTGACTTTTCAAGAGAGAGTTCTCAACTTCGAGGTTTTCAACTCGAGTTGAGTCCTTCTCTTGAACTCGACTAGTCGAAGAGGTTAGGGAGACCTCGTGTTTGAGGAGTTTAACCTCCTCAACAAGGGTCTCGACCTTGGACTCGGACTTAGCTAACTTCCTAGACAAAAACCTAACCGTATTATGTAAAGTATTAAATAAAGTTCGACTCACTTTAAGGGTATCTTTTTAACTGGATGCATATCCGTGGCTTTACTTGAAGGTAGCTTCGTAGTCCAAGTCATCCTCAGGTTCCGACTCAAGTTCAGGTTCGGTCTCCGTGTCTGACTCAATCGATTTCGCCATGAAGACGTGGTCTTCGTCTTCTTTGGATGACGCTTCTTCCCATGTCGCGTTGAGGGCCTTCTTGTGCTTAGGTGCTCGGTGGTTGTGCTTGGGGCACTCGAACTTGATATGTCCAAACCTGTTACACTCATAACACCTAATATTAGAACTTTTAGGCTTACCTTGGTTGGGTCGAGTTGTGGTTCGCTTTCGTCCCTTGGCTATCCTTCGAGCTAGGATCATTAGTTCGGCAGTCAACTCCGGGTCAACTTCTTCTTCAGACTCGTCTTCCTCCTCGGTTGGTGGTGGCTTGCTTGCGATTTTCTTCTTCTTTGATCCTGCAAACAAAGCTATACCCCTCTCGGGTTCCGAGTTGGACTGCTCATGTAATTCGAAATCGGAAAAGAGTTCATCTAACCTAATTTTAGAAAGATCCTTGGAGACCTTGTAGGCATTGACCATGGATGCCCACAAGGTAGTCCTCGGAAATGAGTTTAGAACATACCTTATAAGGTCGCGGTTTTTGACCTTTTCCCTGATTCCGTGTAGGTTGTTGACTATGTCCTGGACTCGGGCGTGAAGTTGGGTCGCGGACTCGTGTTCCTGCATTTTTAGGTTATATAGTTTATTGAAAAGAAGATCACGCTTACATACCATGGCTTCATCGGTCCCTTCGTGTAGCTCCACTAGTTTTGTCCAAAGATCTTTTGCGCTTATGAAGGGGCCGACGCGATTTAGCTCCTCCTTGGATAGGCCGCATTGGAGGATTTGTGTTGCCTTGGCGTCGGCTTCGACTTGTCATTTTGTCGCAATGGTCCATTGATCATAATCCAAGGAGTCACCCACTTCATTAGTCAGAAGTGTGAAACTCGTTTGGATTATGATCCACATATCGATTTGGGTTTTGAGAAAGCATTCCATCCGACCCTTCCAATAACGGAAGTCATCTCCGTTGTAAAACGGAGGTCGGACGGTGCTAAAACCCTCGAGATGGGCCATTAGAACAAAAGACACAAATAGACGGAGACGAAGAAACTAACAACGACAACAACACGAAAACAAATACCAAGACTCGTGTCTTGGATTAGTAGTGCGGGTGAAAAACTTAACAAAGCGAAATAAATAAAAAAAACAGAATTAAAAGAAAAATAAATCTGTAAAAAGGCTAGATTGGTGGTTTCACCAAATCTTAGCAACCCCCGGCTCTGATACCAATTGTTGGATCGATCGGATCGCTAGAGGGGGGAGGGGGTGAATAGCGATAGAAACTTTTTAGTACGAATTCATTTTTTTTTAAAAAAACTTATATGCAGCGGAAAGATAAACAAAACAAAAAGTAAACGAGACAATAGACACAAGAGATATACTTGGTTCGTAGCCGAAGGCTACTACTCCAAGGCCCTAGTGGTCCTTGACCACGTACGGAGGGCAAACTACTAAAGAACTCTCCCTCGTTGGAGGTAGGAGTTAGACGGATACAAAAAGCCCAAGGTAGAAGGACACTTTCCCTCTCCTCGTTATAATGAAAGCTTTACTAAAAGGAATAAACTGAAATACAATTTAGAGCTTTCGTTACCGACGACTTTAAAGGTTGGAGGTTGAAGCTCTAGTCGTCGTCTCGGCAGCGCTTCGACGTAGGGATGTCGGAGAGTCGGAGCGTCGGAGCTTATCAGAAGCACTTGGAAGCTTTTGAATTGATGAAAAACCCTAGGTTTGGCCCTCCTTTTATAGCCTTTGAGCCCCTCATCGAATGGGTCTTTAACCAATCACAAATGGGCACAAAACCCCTTGAAAAATGGTGATAACTCCATCACCGATGATCGACCCTGTTGATCATAGCCGATCACGTTGACTGACAAATGATCCTCCAAGTCGGGCAATGATCGATGCTAGCTGCAAGACAAGGTTAGCTCAACAAAAACATAATTTCGATGGTCGTCGACCATCCGATATCGACCTAGACCATCTATAAGAAGTCTTTGGTCGGATCTACGCTTAAGATCATCCCCGTAAAGAGGATACGACCTTACTTACGCTCGCACACACGAGCTTACCTTAGTACTTACGTGTTGCTTTTGCTTCCGGCCTTCCACTCAATTCCTTCGGCTCCCTCCGAAGTCTCTTGAGTGTCGCCCGACCACCGTGGCTTCCTCCGGGTGTCGCTAGCCTTCAGCTCCAGCGTTGAGACTTTTCTGCACACTTGATTTAGCTCATGAGATAACAATATATTCTTAACTTTGTATCGTTTGCTATAATCAAAACTTAGGTTCGACTTAGGTGCCTACTGCACCAACATGAGCTGCTTTGCTTGTTGGACATGCTAGAAGAAAGGAGTAGCATTGATGTACGGTCACATTTCAGTAGACACCTAGTGAAAATGGGCAAAGCAACGAGAGGAGAGATCATTGTGGGGGGCCTACTTAGCCACATTTGCCATAGGATGGGGTACGACTACACCGGACTAGATAGCATAGAGGGGAGCCCTGGGATCGACTTAAGAGTGTGTATGGCCATGAAGATGATAGTGAGAGAGGGATACTCCTTGTGTTTTGTAAGGAAAAACCTATCATCCCTTAGGCTCCCCGACCTCGATCATACCACCATCACCATACGCGCCAAATGGTGCTTAGACCTGATAGTGGAGTCCCCACCATATGAGGGACCATCCACATCAGCACCCATCTCTCACCATTTGCATCACTCTCCCTCCAATCCACTCATGTATAGGAGCCCACCTAGTCCACATCGATATGAGCCTGCACCTACACCACCACCTTTTTCTACTTTTGAGCAGGATGCAGGTACATCTGCCTATGATTTTTTGAAGTTCTGATCGTGCCTCAACGGCATATATGCCAAGCAACAGATGCAGGGGTAACGATGGGAGGAGCAGAGTGCTTACACTCAGGCAGAGTTTTAGGGCTTCCGGGAGCAGTTCTAGCGGGCTGAGAAGTTCTACGATGAGGCTCGTGTATACTTCCAGGAGGAGGCTGCCCGTCGCCTGGATGAGGCCACCTACCGCCAGGAGATGTGGCAACATATGCATGCCCAGCATGCACAGTGGAACCCGGAGGAGGAGCACAGAGCGACTGTTGTATCCACCAGCTCTCAGATCGACCACATGTACAAGTGGCATCAATGCCTTAGCACCAGGTTTACCCAGGAGCCTGACATGTCGAGACTGCCGGACATCCCACCTCAGCCATAATATTAGAGGTACAGACTCATATAAGTCTGGGGGGACCCCGAGTTTTGATTTATTTTGTTTCTTGCAGTAGTTTATTTCCTATCATTTTCATTTTTTATTTGTTAGCATTCATTTTTTCATGCATAGAGTTTTTAGTTTCGTCAGTACTTAATTTTTGCTATCTTTAAGCTACCTCAGCAGTATTCTTAGAGTTTTATTTCATGAGTTGTTTGCATGGGTAGCTTAACTTCATTTATCTCGTGGTATTTTATTTTATTTTCTCTAATGAATCTTCTAGTCTTACACTGGTTAGCTTTTTACACCTACACATGACGAACATTCTGAAAGGGAGAGTCTAGTACGTACCTAGTCATGATTCTTCTCAGTAGTCTAGTACTTTGGAATCCATAAGTGACCCTAAGTTTAGAATTTTAGTTACTGGAGATGCTCAGATTTGTGGAAGCCCATTCGGAAAAATCAAAATCCCAAGAGCTAAAAAAAATAGTTGTCATGGGTGGAAATGGTTAGGTGCCCCTTTGAGACCGAGTTAGGTTACTAGAGAAATACCTACCAATTTCTCTTAGTACCGAGCACACCTTTAAGACTTTGTGCTAGATCTAGGGAACGACCCTCGCTTTGGGCTATGCCTAAGAATTGGAGACCTTAGGAAAGCTATAGTATGATGACTTAACTTACCATGAAACGAGTATCCCCTAAGAAGATTAGCTTAGCACGAGCACAAGGAGCTAACTTAGTGAATTTCTAGAACATCTCTATTTCACTTTGATTGCAAATTCCACTTGATAAATTTAGTTAACATGCTAAGTATGGGACAATACCTTTTAAAATTTCATGGCACTGAAGTTTGCTTGAGGACAAGAAAAGACTTAAGTATGAAGGAATTGATGTGAGCAAAACATATAGGGTTTTAGGAGTAGTTTTCGCTTATGTCTCATTACATTTTATATTTGTTTCAAGTATAATTTACTTTGTTTTGAAAGGATTTCCTAGTTCGGAGATCTGCTCTTTGTACTTTTGTGTGCAAGATAGGATTTCATGGGGAAAATGGCACACTTTCGGAGCAAAAGTTTTGGTGCAATCGGCCTAGGTCACGATTGACCATACTTGAGTTTAACTCGAGCGATATTTTGATATTTTACATGAAGGTTTGACATTGATGTCTGCTAATGTTTTGGGGAGATTGTTGGTGAAATCGACTAGGTCATGATTGATCGGACTCGAGTTTGACTCGAGGGGATTTTGATGGTTGACTGGGGTTGACCATGTCAAGAAAAGTCCAAGTCTTGAGTACTTAGCATGTAAAGTCCAAGCATGGGTCTTGGCAAGGAAAAGTACAAGCATGGGTCTTGGCATGGAAACACCAACATGGGTTGGCAAGGGAAAGTCCAAGCTTGAGTCTTTCCAGTTTGAAAGTCCAAGGGGTTTGATATTGGCGGCGTAAAGTCCAAGGGTGAAATCTTGGCAGCATAAGTCCAATGGTTGGGGCCATAAAGTCCAAGCGGAGTCTTGGCAGCGTAAGTCCAATGTGCCTTGGCAGTGTAGACACCGTTAGCATGACATAGCCAATGGAAGCACCTAAAGGCTAGCGTATGGATGAACAAGTCATGGATGACTTGGAGGGATATGATAGGCGCAAGGCTGACGGAGGTGGCTAGAAGGCTTAGGTCTAGGCTAAGGGTGGTCTATCAAGTATCAGGGCACCATACTTGAGGTTAAAACCTCACATTTAAGGTTGGAAGTTGACTTGCATTATGGCTAATTCGACTGCCTGAGTTGACTATGTTTGATCGAGAAGCGTTGCTAGAGGGGGGGTGAATAGCGATCGTAAATCTTTTCGACGTTTCATTCGAGTAGACAATTAAACGAGTAAGAGCAGTGGAAAATAAAGAAACACGTTTATTTTTACTTGGTTCACAACCCAGCGGTTGCTACTCCAAGGCCCTATCGATCCTAGACCGTGTACGGAGGGCAAAGCACTATAACGTCTCCTCCTCGTTGGAGGTACGAGACAACGATCACAAAAACCGAATGTACAAGGATGAGGCAACAAGCCTACCTCACCTCGTTACGATTAAAATAAAGAATACAATAAAAATAATTACTTGCTACTGCTGCCGACGAAGGAGATTTGAACTTGTCATCGCGTCAGCGTTATGACGACGTTGGAGCATTGGCGTTGTAGGAGCACTTGATGAATAAACTTCATGATGCTTGGAGTTGGAATCCTCTCCTCCTTTTATAGATTTTGGCCTCTGAATATGTCTCCTCTTTTTTCAGAACAGATCACGAAGTTGTCTAAATTTTATCGCGAAGTGGCCGCATCAAACCTTATCCGTTTTGACCTAGCGCAAAGGTTGATTCGTCGCCATCAGTCGACTGATGCCTCCCATCACCGATCGATGAGCATCACGATCGGCTTGATGTCCAGATCAGCGCCAAAGCCACTTCCTGCAAAGAAGAGGTTAGCTTGGAAAATGATAAATGCGACGGTTTCTGACCGTCCGATCTCGGCCTAGACATTCCACGAGAAGTCTTAATCGGATCGCCGCCTACGATCGTCCCCGTAAAGAGGACACGACCTTACAATCTCTCACTCACACGAGCTTTCCTCGATAGTAGCTCTCACTTCCGGCCTTCCACTCGATTCCTTCGGCTCCCTCCGAAGTCACTCGAGTGTCGCCCGACCACCGCGGCTTCCTCCGGGTGTCGCTACCCTTCAGCTCCAGCTTTAGCACTTTTCTGCACACTTGATTTAGCTCGTGAGATAATGATGTAAACTTAACTTTGTGTCTTTGCCATAATCAAAACACATGTTCGATTATCTAGTGCTCCTGCACCAACAGACTAGAGTTCGACTGCCATTTAAGGGTTGAAAAAAGCTCTGGCAGTCGACTGCTCATTGGAGCAGTCGACTGATGGGCTGATCAATCGACTGCCATGGATGACGGTCAACTAATGGTTCGACCGTGAGCATAGAACACTCCATAGTCGACTAGGCAGTCGGCTATGAACACTAGCAGTCGACTACCAAGTCATCAGTCGATTGCTAAAAGATCCATTGGAATTTTTTCAGTGTGGATCGAGTCGTTGTCTGACGACAACAGTGTTGGCAGTCGAACTGGGGATTTTGGCAGTCGACTGCCATGGCGGAATCCAGCTCGATGCAGGTTAAAAAGAGGAGCTCAAGGAGGATTTTGGCATTGGTTTTTTGGGAGCTTTAGTGATGCGAATTGAAGATGATTTGCAGGTGCATTTCAGGGTCCTTCAAGCTCATCCAAACAACAAACAAGCAAGTGCTCAAAACCCTAGATTGTAAAGTGCTCTTTACATTTTCACTTGTATTTGCTTGTTTACTTCGTATTACTTGTTGTAATTCATTGTATGAGATTTCTCCACCTCTGACTTATTGTCGAAAAGGAGTTTATTGGATTATAGTGCATTTTTGCATTGCTAGGGCACTTACGAGCCCAATAGGTGGAGTAGGAACCGTTCGGTTTTGAACCACATTATATCTTGCGTTGTGGTTGTGTATCTTGTTTTTTATATTTGTTATTATCATTCCACTATGCTAACAAGATTGTAGACGATCAAACGCGAACAAATTCCATCGAGCATCGACGACGCTATTTACCCTCCCCTTTAGCGGTCACCGAATCCTCAACAATTGGTATCAGAGCCCGGGGCTCTTCTACGGACTAACTGTCGAGAGCAAACTGCTAGAGGAAGAAGATGGAGTTTCTAGAAACACTTGGATGGGATATCAATGTAGGGGATTGATACGGCCGGCTAGAGGGGGTGAATAGCCCTCTTCCGATGGATGTCGGAATTTACTCGTTCTTCTTGAGTTGCTTGTCTACGATTGTCGTTAGCGCAGCGGAATAACAATAATAATGAAACTAACAACAATACACAATCACACAACACAAGATATACGTGGTTCGGAACCGAATGGTTCCTACTCCACGGGCGAGCTCACCGAGCTCTAGTTATGCGCACGACACTAACTATAACACTCCTTCTTGACAACACGTCGGAGGTGGAGAAACCTCTCAAAAGCAATTACAATGTAATATAGAAATACAAGCAAATACACAAATACAATACAAAGGAAAACTTTCACCGATTGCTTTGATCGCTTTGCTTGTTGCTTGCTTTGATTGGCTCTTGAAGGACTGGAATGCAGCAGCAATTCCCCTCCAATAGCTCCACAAAAACCATTGTAAAAACCTCCATCTCGAGCTCCTTTTATAACCTGCATCGAGCTGTTTTCGTGCCTAGCAGTCGACTACCAAAAGGCCCCAGTCGACTGCCCCAGTAGCCGTTGTCTCACAACGGCCAGATCCACGTCGGACAAGTTCCAACGGATCACCTACCAGTCGACTGATGATGCCCATCACGATCAGGTGACTCAAAGATCGATCGCCCGATCGGCTCACGGAGCGCTCAATGCTCGTGACACTCCCATCACCGACCGCCATCCTCGGCAATCGATCGCTGACTTTCGACCGATCGCCATGTCCATGGTAGTCGACTGCCAAGCACAAAACCCTAGCCTTACACCAGTCGAACTCTAGACGACTTGGATCAGTCGAACCGGTACTTATGCCAGTTGACTGATGTCGGGCAAAACCTCAAACACCAAGTTGTTTGAGCATCCGACCGTCGGGCAAACCCTAAACACCAAGTAGATTTGTGACCCAAACCCTTCTTGCCCTTAGATATTTCTTGCTTCCTAGGTCTTGATTTTTGGACATTTGACCCCTTAACCGAATTTGATATTATTTCTAGGGTCTTCTCCAATTTTTCTAGCCTTGACCTCAAGGCTTGGTTTTCTAGCTCTAATTTCTTCAATTTTGAATTTTCATTAGATTTTTGGGAAATGATTTTCTTTTTAGGCATGTGCCTAGATTTCTTGGGATTAACACCCAAGTTTTCTTGAACTTTTCTAATTGACTCCCTAGGTAAAATAGGTCTAGTGTTATTGGTCCTAGGTTTGTCCTTAGAGAAACTAACATGCTTAGCACCTAAGCAATAAACCTTATCATTTCTCCTAGCATGCTTTTCATTTATGATTGCAAGAGAACTAAAATAATTTTTTGCATGCTTTTTGACTTTAGGAATTTAAGGTGCATTAACTAAATGTACCTTAGGGTTAGCTTTAGGAGCTCCCCCTACATGAATTGCACCTTCTTGCCCTTTATTCCTCCCCCTAGGGCATTGTCTTCGGTAGTGTCCCTTTTGATTGCATTTGAAGCACACAATGTGCTCTTTGCTCTTGATTTTGGGAACACCGGCATCGTTTGACTTTGGGTTGACTTTTGATGTCGATGCCTTCTTCTTGGCCAATTTAGGGCATTTACTCTTGTAGTGCCCTTTCTCCGTACACTCAAAGCATATTATGTGATTTTTATTTAAAATAATGACACTTGAGTTACCTAGGGAGGTGGTGGAGGCCTCTTCATGATCTTCACTTCTCCCGGATGTGGATGCTTCTTGTTCTTGCTCCGGGATGGAAGATTGCCTTTCCTCCCCCTCAATGCTAGAGGTGGAGGTCTCCACCAAATCATCAACATCTTCAAATGTTGTGGGTGCTTCTTCTTCGGCATTTTCCTCTACTTGTGCCGATTGGGAATTTTCTTGGAATTTCGTTATCTTATTCCATAATTCCCTTGCATCCCTATAATCACCCAATCTAGACCAAATAGTATTAGGTAACAAATCACTAATCAACTTGATTACCTTGAGATTTGTCTTGAAGTCTTTGATTTGGTCTTGGGTCCATTTTGACTTCTCAATTGGCTTGTTGTACTTGTCCCTAGGCATCACAAAACCATTTTCTATAATAATCATATAATCAAAATCGGTTTCAAGATATACCTCCATCCGTTTCCTCCACAAAGCAAAATCTCCATCGAATTTCGGTAGATGGATGAAGCCGGCCATTTGTAGTGCTCTCGCGGCGGTTAGTCCTTGAAGAGCGACCTCGGCTCTGATACCACTTGTAGGGGATCGATATGGCCGGCTAGAGGGGGGTGAATAGCCCTCTTCTGATGGATGTCCAAATTTACTCGTTCTTCTTGCATTGCTTGTCTTTAGCGCAGTGGAATAACAATAATAATGAAACTAACAACAATACACAATCACACAACACAAGATATACGTGGTTCGGAACCGAATGGTTCCTACTCCACGAGCAAGCTCACCGAGCTCTAGTTATGCGCACAACACTAACTATAACACTCCTTCTCGACAACACGTCGGAGGTGGAGAAACCTCTCACAAGCAATTACAATGTAATATAGAAATACAAGCAAATACATAAATACAATACAAAAGAAAACTTTCACCGATTGCTTTGATCGCTTTGCTTGTTGCTTACTTTGATTGGCTCTTGAAGGACTAGAATGCAACAGCAATTCCCCTCCAATAGCTCCAAAAAAACCATTGCAAAAACCTCCATCTCGAGCTCCTTTTAAAACCTGCATCGAGCTATTTTCGCGCCTAGCAGTCGACTGCCAAAAGGCCCCAGTCGACTGCCCCTGTAGTCGTTGTCTCACAACGGCCAAATCCACGTCGGATAAGTTCCAACGAATCACCTACCAGTCGACTGATGATGCCCATCAGTCGACTGGTGACCCAGTAGTCGACTGCCCAGTCGGCTACGGAGCATTTTGTGCTCGCGACACTCCCATCAGTCGACTGCCATCCCTCGGCAGTCGACTGCCATGTCCATGGCAGTCGACTGCCAAGCATAAAACCCTAGCCTTACACCAGTCGAACTCTAGTCGACTTGGATCAGTCGAACCGACACCTATGCCAGTCGACTGATGTCGGGCAAAACCTCAAACACCAAGTTGTTTGAGCATCCGACCGTCGGGTAAACCCTCAAACATCAAGTTTGAGCCTCCGACACTCAGTCTTAGCCACTTGGCCAAGTCCACCTTATCCCTCATGGAGTTCCCCACCAAAGCTCTCTTCCCTCGGCCTATGTCCCTCGGATGCGCCAAGCGCACGACTTCGCAACGCCATCCTTCGCGTCTCATGCCCTAGAAGTATGCTTCCCTTTGGGCTCACTCCATTCTCTCCCCGTCCGGCGGTCCCTCTGATGCACCAAGCGCACAGCTTCGCAATGCCATCCTTCACCGACTCAAGGACCCCGAGCCTAGTGAACTTACCAAGTCCTCAAGACTTCCCAAAGGCACTAAGCGCACGGCTTCACAATGCATTTCTCACCAAGCACCAAGTGCACGGCTTCGCAATGCTTTGGATTTCCCATGCCAAGCACCAAGCGCACGGCTTCGCAATGCTTTGGACTTTACCATGCCAAGGCTTCCCCCTTGGACTTCCACACCAAGCTCCATGCTTAGACTTTCCCATGACAATCCCATGTCATGAGTTTTGTCTATCATCAAAATACCATCAAGGTACTGCTGGGCCGATTGCACCAACAATCAACACACCGGTTCCTTATGCTTTCTATGGATGAGAAGGCTTCAACCAATGGAAGACAAGGATTGAAGACTTCTTTATGATGAGGGATTTTGAGGAGTGGTCCATCTTAATGGAAGGATTTGAATATCCAAGAGGACCAAAATGTGGATACCTCAGGAAGAAGAGATGGACCCAAGAGCAAGTCCATGCCTTCAAGAAAAATGATAAGGTAATAAAATTCTTGGTTGATTTAATTCCTAATGACATTGTGTGTATGTTAGGTAATTACATGGATGCCAAGGAGCTTTGGAGCGATTTGGCCAAGCTTCATGAAAATCCCAAACCGGTCCAAGAAGACTTGGAAGAGGAGGAGACCGAAGAAGAAGCTTCATCATCTTCACAACAAAGTGAGGAGTTGGAAGTTGAGAAGGAGTCAACATCCGGATCAGAGGAAGAAGTAGAAAAGGTGGAAGAAGCCTCCACCTCTAGGATTGAGGGGGAGGAGATGAGGGCATCCTCAATACCGGAGCAACGAGAAGAAGCTTCTACTTCTGGTCAAGAAGAAGAGGAAGCTCAAAATCCGGCCACCATTTACCTAGGTAACTCAAGCATTCAATTTAAAAATAAAATTCATATCATATGTTTTGAGTGTAGGGAAAATGGACACTACAAGAGCAAGTGTCCTAAAAAAGTTAAGAAGGATCCACCCCTGCCAATGGTGAAGGAGACTGGTGCCTCAATGCAAAAGATCAAGGAGCATATCATATGCTTCAAATGTAATCAAAGAGGGCATTATAGGAGTCAATGCCCTAGGGGCAACAAGAAGGTCAAAGAAGGAGCATCACAAGTAGGGGGAGCCTCTAGGGCAAACCCTAAGGTATATTTTAATGCACCTTCTAGTTCTTTGATCAAAAAGCATGCTAGGTGTTATGCTAATAGTCTTGCTATTTCTCATGAACAAAAGCATGCTAGTATGAATAACAAATATTTTAGTCTAGGTGCTAAGAGTATTAATTTTTCAAATAAGGAGAAATTTGAGACTAATGTCCCTAGAAAAACCTTACCTAGGGAATCTATTAGAAAATTTGAAGACCACCTAGGTTTTACCCCCAAATGGACTAGGCATATGCCTAGAAAGAATAATGCCCAAAGATTAAATCAAGATTCAAAAATTGGGCAATTAGAGTTGGAAAATCAAGACTTGAGGTCAAGGCTTGTGAAACTTGAAAAGACCCTTGTAAAAATGACAAATCAAATGCAAAGGTCAAATGGTCAAACTCTAGGGTCTTGAAGTCAAAGTCAAAACCTAGGGCATATGAGACAAGAGTCAACCAAGGGCAGGAAAGGTTTGGGTCATAAACCTAAGCCTAAGGTGAATTATCATAATGTTCCATTTGATTATGGAACTAAACCTAGGTCTAGGAAGACAAAGGTCAATAGGGAAGTCATCCCTAAGGTTAACCAGGGTAGGTGCTTAGTGGCCAAGGTTTCCATGAAACCAAGGAAGACCACTAAGAAGGTTACTAGGGAGGCAATCCCTAAGGTTAACCTAGGCAAGACCATAATGACCAAGGCTAACAATCCTAGAAGGGTCATTAGGAAGGTATCTAGGGAGGTCATCCCTAAGGAATACCTAGTAAACCCTAGGAGCTCAAATAGGTTTTGGGTTCCTAAGAGCGTGATCGATTCACGCTAGATGGGTTTAGATGTGCCAACTTTAATGGATGGGTAGTTAACCTAATCAATGTAAAGGTGGCACTTTAGGTCATTTTCAAGGTTATGGTTATCTTGGGAATGTGTTTTGATCTTATATTCTAAAAGATTTTAGGATGTGCCAATATTATTCAAGAAGTTTGATAAATCAATCAAATTGGCACAATTTAGGTTTAGAGGTCTTAGTGTGCCATTTTGGATTTTTGGCACACTTGGGGGATTAGTAGCAATATGGCAAAATATAATTAATTATAACAAATGACAACAAATATTAAAATTTAGGTATTGTATACCTTATATTTTATTTGCCATGCTTGATTTCCCATATAACATGCCATGATATCATATCTATTTTTAATCATTTAATATGTCATAATCATGCTTAGGATTAAGATTAAAATGTCATGTATGCTTAAATTCCACCTTATGCCATGCCATCATGATTATGAGCATGTATTTATTTATATCATCATTAATGTCATAATCATCCATGCATTAATAAAAATTGAGTTAAGGACAATGACATGACTTGAAGTCCCATTTATAAGGGAATCAAGTAGGGTTGCCTTAGAAAATATATGAGGCATTAGTTTAAGATAAACCAAAACCCACAACTCACATCTAAATTAACATTTATGTGTATTTATACACCCTAGATACATGTGAGATGATAGGATATGAGTTAAGTTCAAGGTGCATAGTTTTTACATCTAGATGAACTCAAAGTCATCTATAATCATGTAATGGATCATTGGGAAAGCTTATGTTCAAGCCATGCACATTAAGCCCAAAGAATATGATCCAATATAAGGTTTTAAAACTATTTTAAAATAATTTTAGAAATCCTTGGTGAAGTCTATCTTTTGATAGCAATCACCATTGATGAAGTTGATAGAAAGTGAGCTAAAACATTGAAGTTTTTCTTCACTTTTAAACTTTGTGTCAATTTCACTATTTTATGAGTAAAATATTTTTCTAACATTTTCCTCCCATTGTGTTGCTGATAAGTAATATACGTATAAATTTTCACAATTTTTTGATATACGTAGAATTACTTATGCTTTTTCGAATCTCGATTCTAATAATTGAAAATCAGATTTTTCAGTTATCAGTCGACTTCCCTTGGTGGTAGTCAACTGATTGGCATGGTAGTCGACTGTTGCCTAATAAAGACAACTACCAGGCTGATTTCAAGAAAAACAAGGTTGTTTAGTCCATTTTCAGGTACAGTAAAGTTTCCTAACCACTCCTAACCCTAGGATATGCTTTAGGAAGCATTATAAAGGGGGAAAATCCATTGTATATGGATTAGGAGAGTTGTTAGGGTGATGTATCAAATTTAAGGGGTTGAAATGTTTAATATTGAACTTTAAACCTTATTTTTGATGGTTTAGAGTTCCTATTGGCTTAGGGACTTCCCAAGGACATTGTTGGTGCAATGATCAAGGGGGAGCAAGCCTTTAGGGGGATGTATTCATCATGGGATGATGGATGGTATTTTTCGTCATAAGAGGGAAATGGGAATTTTGAGATACCCAATTTGGAAATTGGGAGAGTTTGAAGGATTGTCGCTCTTGAGTGATATGAGACTTATCACTAGGAAGATTGTAGGCATCCTAGGTATTTTTGGACCAAGACGGAGATTATAAGATCTCATTGGGACATGAGATATTGACCACCTTAGAGAAAACCTTTTTGATGTTAGTCAAAAAGTGGAAGAATGTTTGGGAGAATTTATGGGATTAGCAATTTGAGATAATTGGTAAAAAGATTTGAGTTAGTGTTCTAACTCAAAGGTATGTGTTTTTGTTAAATATCAAAAAGGGGAAGATTGTTGGTGCAATCGGCCCAGGTCACGATTGACCGGACTCGAATTTGACTCGAGCGATGTTTTGATGTTTTACATGAAGGTTTGACATTGATGTCTGATAATGTTTTGGGGAGATTGTTGGTGCAATCGACCCAAGTCATTATTGACGAGACTCGAGTTTCACTAGAGGGGATTTTGATGGTTGCCTGGAGTTGACCATGTCATGGAAAGTCCAAGTCTTGAGTACTTGCCATGTAAAGTCCAAGCATTGGTCTTGGCAAATAAAAGTCTGAGCATGGGTCTTGGCATGGAAAGTCCAACATAGGTTGGCAAGGGAAAGTTCAAGCTTGAGTCTTGGCATTTGGAAAGTCCAAGGGGATAGATATTGGTGGCGTAAACTCCAAGGGTGAAGTCTTTGCAGCATAAGCCCAATGGTTGACGGTGTAAAGTCCAAGCAGAGTCATGGCAGCGTAAGTCCAATGTGCCTCGGCGGTGTAGACACTATTAGCATGACATAACCGATGGAAGCACTTGAAGGCTAGCGTATGGATGAACAAGTTATGGATTACTTGGAGGGATCCGATAGGCGCAACGCTGACGGAGGTGGCTAGAAGGCTTAGGTCTAGGCTAAGGGTGGTCTAGCAAGTATGGGGGCACCATACTTGAGGTTAAAACCTCACATTTGAGGTTGGCAATTGACTTACATTATGGCCGGTTCAACTACCTGAGTCGACTAGAGTTCGACTATCATTTAAGGGATAAAAAAGGCTCTGGCAGTCGACTGCTCATTGGAGCAGTCGACTGATGGCCTGATCAGTCAACTACCATGGACGGTAGTCGACTGATGGTTCGACCGCGAGCACAGAATGCTCCGTAGTTGACTGGGTAGTCGGCTACGGACGCTAGCAGTCGATTGGTGATGTCATCAGTCGACTGCCAAGAGATCCATTGGAATTTTCTTGCGTGGATAGAGCCGTTGTCTCACGACAACAGTGTTGGCAGTCAAACTAGGGATTTTGGTAGTTGATTGCCAAGGCAGAATCCGGCCCGATGCAGGTTAAAAAGAGGAGCTCGAGGAGGATTTCGGCATTGGTTCTTTTGGAGCTTTGGTGAGGCGAATTGAAGGCGATTTGCATGTGCATTTCAGGGTCCATCAAGCTCATAAAAACAACCAACAAGCAAGTGCTCAAAACCCTAGATTGTAAAGTGCTCTTTACATTTTCACTTGTATTTGCTTGTTTACTTTGCATTACTTGTTGTAATTCATTGTACGAGATTTCTCCACTTCCGACTTGTTGTCGAGAAGGAGTTTATTGGATTAGTAGTGCTTGCTTGCATTGCTAGGGTTCTTACGAGGCCAATCCGTGGAGTAGGAACCGTTCGGTTCCGAACCACGTTATTTCTTGCGTTGTGGTTGTGTATCTTGTTGTTTATATTTGTTATTATCATTCTGTTATGCTAACAAGATTGTAGATGATCAAACGCGATCAAATTTCATCAAGCATTGACGACGCTATTCACCCTCCTCTAGTGGTCACCGAATCTTTAACAAAAAGGACATTTTGTAGCTGGACACAGAAGGGGACATGGCTAGGGTGTGTGGCTACACACGGCCATTTCCAAGGGTGGAAATTGGCCACCACGACGCTACACACACCCTGGCCATGTGGAAACACACGGTCGTGTGGCGCTGTGCGATTCCGACGCAAGTCAATAATTTTTCAGGTTTTAGAGAGATCCAGACTGATGTCTATATCAAGGAGGCTACGCCCAAACCCTTGGGAGTGGCACGACGGCTGGGACGATACTCCGACACCCTAAAAAGCTTCGAGAAATCAGAACGGGGAGGAAGAAAGTCGTCGGAGATCCAAATTCTACACTTCAACGCCAGAGAAAAGAGTCACATTGCATTATACGAGTCTAGGATTAGGGAGTAGTTTGTGTACGTAGAACATGTTATTCCAAATTGAATTCTATTCTTGAATTTATATTTGCAATTGGTGTTTGGTTTAGAGTTATAACTATTGTTTTGGTTTTCTATCTACTATGCTAGCCGATACGAGGGGTGACATCCCTCATTTCTAAGATTTAAGAGAATTAAGGAGGAACCTAGGGGTTGGCCTCATTTCTATTGGTGCAATCAGCCCAAGATTTACTCAAACTATATTTTGATGTTAGACAAAATGCATGACATGGGATTGTCATGGGAAGTCCAACATGGGTTGGCCACGTAAGTCCAAGTGTGTAGCCTTGGAATGGAAAATCCAAGCATGAGGGTTGGTGTGGGAATTCTTGAGGACTTGGCATGTTCACTAGGCTCGAGGTCCTTGAGTCGGTGAAGGATGGAATTGTGAAGCCATGCGCTTGGTGCATCTGAGGGACCGCCAGACGGGGAGCGAATGGAGTGAGGACCAGGGAAGCATACTTCCAGGGCAAGAGACACAAAGGATGGCATTGCGAAGCCATGCGCTTTGTGCATCCGAGGGACGTAGGCCGAGGGAAGAGAGCTTCGGTGGGGAACTTCATGAGAGGATGAGGTGGACTTAGCCAAGTGGCTAAGACTGAGTGTCAGAGGCTCAAATGTGGTATTTGAAGGTTTACCCAATGGTTAGATGCTAAAACAACTTGATGTTTGAGGTTTTACCCGACATCAATCAACATGAATAGGTGCCAGTTGACTGCTCTAGGTCGATTGGACTCGACCGATGTTTGACTGACCAGATTCTTGCTAAACAGTCGACTACCGAGGGAGGGCAGTCAACTGCTGACACCATCAGTCGATTGATGAGGGATATCAGTTGACTGATCGGGGTGTTTTCGGCTACAGAAGGTCTTCAAGTCGAGTGATCGCGATGACCACTCGACTGATCGGATCATCAGTCGACTAATGGGCATGATTTGTCGACTGATGATGGATCCGTTGGAACTTGGTCGGTGTGGATCGAGTCATTGTGAGACAATGACTATAGGACTAGTCGACTGATGGTCACGATCAGTCGACTGATGGGTGCGGAATCAGCTCGATGTAGGTTTAAATGAAGCTTGAGATGGAGGATTTCGCCAAGACTTTTAGGGAGATTTTGGAGGGGAATTGCTGACCTCCAAGAGGCAATCTAAAGCAAGCAACAAGCAAGTGATCAAAGAAATTGTGTAAAAGTTTTCTTTTGTATTGTCGTTGTATTTTGGCTTGTATTTTTGTATTACTATTGTAATTGCTTATACGAGGTTTCTCCACCTTCGACGTGTTGTCAAGAAGGATTTTAGTTAGTGTCGTGGGCATAACTAGAGCTTGTTGAGCTCGCCCCGTGGAGTAGGAACCATTCGGTTCCAAACCACGTATATCTTGTGTATACTTGTATGTGTTGTTAGTATTTTCATTTGTATTATTATTCCACTACACTAACGACAATCGTAGACAAGTGACACAATAAGAACGAACGATTTCCACCGTACATGCGATTAGGGCTATTCACCCCCTCTACTCGGCCACCGACGTTCCAACAATTGGTATCAGAGCGGTTTGCTTGTCAAGGACTAACTGCCAACACAAGCACGACAAGATGGCCAGCTACAACATCCAACCACCAAAATTCGAAGGGGACATTCAATGGTGGAGAAGAAAAATGGAGGTATATCTCGTAACCGATTTCGATTTCATGTTAATTCTAGAAAATGGTTTTGAAATGCCTAGGGATGAAAGCAATAGACAATTTGAAAAGGCAAGATGGACCAAGGTCCAAATGAAAGATTTCAAGACAAATCTCAAGGTAATCACATTGCTTAGTGATTTGATTCCTAACAACATTTGGTCTAGGCTAGGTGAATATAAGGATGCAAAGGAGCTATGGCATAAGGTGGTAAAATTCAATGAACATCCCGAATCGGCACAAGTAGAGGAAGAAGCTGAGGAAGAGTGCCCATCAAAATCCGGATCCGAGGAGGTTGAAGAATTGCCATCCACATTTGAAGATGTTGATGACTTGGTGGAAACCTCCACCTCAAGCATTGAGGGGGAGGAGAGGTCTTCCATTCCGGAGCAAGGTCAAGACGATGCATCTACCTCCGAAAGAAGTGATCAAGAGGCTTCCACCACCTCCCTTGGGAACTCTTGAATTATAATTAAAAATCAAAATCACAAAATATGTTTTGAGTGTAGGGAGCAAGGACACTATAAAAGTAAGTGTCCCAAGTGTTTGGGCAATCTCTTGCCATGATAAGATTTTGATGTGTGTGGCAAAGGGTTTATGTTAGTTTGTTATGTTGATTTGATATGTGCGTAGAAGTCGTGCAGGACTTAGTAATTTGCACATGGAGCCGTGGCGAGTTTCACAACTCATGACTCGGTCCTTGAGTCGGTGAAGGATGGCTTTGCGGAAGCGGTGTGCTTAGAGCATCCGAGGGACCACCGGACGAGGAGCTTGGAGTGAAGCCGGAGGAAGTAGACTTCGAGGCAAGAGATGAGAAGGAGCATTGCAGAGCCGTGCGCCTGATGCTGCCGAGGGACGTGTGTTAGTAATATATGAGAGATGTCCTAAGGCAATCGCCTTATGTATGAACCATTTATATGATAAATGAAGATTCACTATTTGAGTATACATGTTTTATGTATTTGATTGGATCTTAAACTCATTTATCAATGCCCACGATACGATTCACAAGATGAGAGAATTTGTGATTGGATCACAACTAGTGAGTATCTCTACATGTGTAATTGTGATGTATCGGAATTATCCCTAGTCGATGAATTGATGGATTTGGACACCATCAATTCTGTCGAGACTAGCACGAGGTATACTCCTTGGTGTATCGAAGCAGCTGATTCTCACTGGCTGGAGACATAGTGATGTCCGGAGTTAATCGTGGATGCTAGTAATGGTAACTAGTTCATTGGAGTGACCAGCCGTAAGACTTCATATGGTTCTCTGCATATATAGATATGTCAATGAAGTTCTTACTGTGGCTTAAGTGCGATGTTCCTTTGACTTGCGGTATTCAAGTCATCTTGATCATGGAGACTTATGCTTTGACATCTTAAGCAAACATCTCTAAGGAGATGTGGACCCGGGATGATTGGGTATAAGTCGAAGTGATCGAAGGTGTTTGAATAGCCTATAAAGGATTCACCACTCCTTGCGAGGAGATGTATACCCATGGCCTCTCGTCGGATTGTTACTAAAGTCTTTGGCCAAAGCATTACATGTTTAGAGTAAGGTACTCTTCGATACATGTGGAGTAACTAGAATTCGTAGGACGTGGAAATGATACTTGGGCTAGGTGTGACGTAGTCAGCCTAGTGGGGACTGACACTATAGACCATGTCCTGAACCAAGTGGGTATAAGATGAGTGAAGGGAATGGGGCACAATTCATTCGAGCTACTGAAGGGTTTCAGAAATAGTTCTGGATCAACCGTTGATCTTTTCGGTTAATTGGGGATCATGATGTACTACTAGGTGCCACTCATGATCGTTCTATAATTAATGGTTAATTATAGACGACCAACATAAACCGAGAACCTATTTGGTCACACGCACAACGAGTGTAATCCAAAGGATTTAAAACAAGCTTGAGAATGGGATTCTCAGACCGAGAGAAACTATGTTTGGTTGGACCAAACATAAAGCGAGCATGAAATTGTTTCAGTCGCAATGGAAGCGTTGATGGGCCGTGTCTTATGAAGACATAATAGATGAACCAAAATGGTTTGGTTCTAATCCAATGGATGAGAATAAACCAAAGGGTTTGGTTTATTTTAAACGAATGAACCAAAAGTTGGTTCGGTTCATTTTAACTTAAAATAAACCATCATGGTTTGGTTTATTTTAACTTATCCTAATGGAGCGGGATAACGGGCTTTATGGATATGATCCATTAACCATTAAGAGAATTAGTTCTCTATAAAAGAGGGCTTAAGGGATTGTTAAACCCTAACTAATCCAAACCCTAGCCCCCTTGAGTTGCCGCCCACCTCCACCTTGGAGTTAATTGGTGCGAACCCTAAAGCTGTCGCCGCCCAGCTTGTGTACAGCCGTCCAAGTCTTTGCCGGCGTCCAAGCTTCAGCCGGAGAACCTCCGGCGACCCTCCGGCGATCTCCTTTGGGTTCGGTGATAAGGTGAGCTTCCATCTTTCCTTAGCCGGCCTCTATTCCTCCACCAAAAGCTGTCCAGTTTTTCTGGACATCTTGTTTCTTTGTTGTCGGAGCGTCGTTTGGACGACGGTTAGTGCTCCGACAGCGGCTAACTTACCGGGGATTTGATCTCCGGTAATCCTCTGAGGTGGGGGACGAAGGATTCATCAAACGGTTGACGAATACCTCTCCGGAGAAACGAGTTTTGATAACTCGTTTTAGGATCCGAATTTGGATTCGGATCGTGATCATCTCTCGATCACGTCATCTTCAACACGAGGCTAGTAACCCGTACGAAGACGAAGCTCGTGACTTAGCGAAGTCATCCCGAGGAGCTCGGCGTGGATACGGATAGAGACGACTCTTACGAGGATCGTTCCGGTTGATGCCGTTCCCGCTACACGTCATACGAAAGGTATAAAGTAGATAAATTTCTTTTATTGCAAATTTTAATTTACGGTTATGTCTACACTTGTTGTAATATGCATGCGTGTGTTGTGTATGTTGTAATAAATATAGATTTATTATTTTTAATTGCTTCCGCTGTGCTCATGTTTACGAAACATGATCGAACACACACACGCCGCGGTGCCGGAAACCCAACAGTGGTATCAGAGCCTAGGTTGTGTTTCGACATAATCGTAAAAATGGTTTTGCGATAGTCATAATGTATTTCTGGAAATTTTCTAATTTTGGAAATTTAGAAGTATTTATGGAAATTTTTCAATTTTGGAAAGTCTAGAAGTATTTATGGAAATCTTCCACTTTTGGAAAGTTGGAAGTATTTATGGAAATTGATATTTTCCATAAATAAAATATTTGATTAGATTCTGGAAATTTGTTTCCTAATTTAATCATTATTTGATTTGGGAAATCAAATCTTAAAATATTTTATTTCAATAAGTAGTTTTAATGATTTAGGAAATTGGTTTCCTAAATAGATTTTCCTTAATCAAATAATTCCATGAATAAAATATGTGATTAGATTTGGAAATTTGTTTCCTAATTTAATTATGATTTGATTTGGAGAATCAAATCTTGAACATATTTTATTTACATAAATAGTTATGACATATAAGGAAATATATACATGACATAATTGTATGCCATGTAATTGCATTAGATGCATAACATTATGCCATGCGTGTCGTGACATGTAGATGTATGCCATGTATGCCATGCCATGTAGATAATAGTTATTTGCATGCAAAGAGGATGAGACATAAAAACCCTTAAACAATATTAAAGCCTACACCTTCCATTAATATGGTTAGAACTAGAGTTCCGTTTCTTGTTTGGGTTGTTGGACTCTCTCCAAGCCCGGCTTGAACCCGAATATGTTCAAACCATGGAATAGTTTAATACTAATATGGTAAGAGTCAGAGGTCAATCGTTATCTTTGGTTGTTGGACTCTCTCCAAGCTGGGCTAATTGGTTGAATGCGCTCTAACCATATTAAAACTATTTCCCGATTAATGGGTTGGCTTTAACCTGGAGCAACGGCTTGTTGGACTCTCTCCAAGGTCGATGTAAAGGGAGGTGAAGTTGGGTGCTTTGCATATGATGCATACTTGTTAATGTGTTAACAACCCGATGTATGTGTGAACATTCAATTAGTTGATAGCACATTGTAATAGTTGCATATACGTGATATGCAATCGGTATAGTTGATACCTACCGTCGTAGTTATGAATGGCTTGTTGGACTCTCTCCAAGGTTGTTCATAACTATGATGGATATCAGCCCATTCGGAGATGGACCTACGATCTCCCGAAGTGATTTTGGGGTTTTTGAAATTCGAAAAATGAATGGGATTTATAAATGTATATTGATGCATTTTAAAATCATTTTCTCATATATGCTCGTTTTGTATTTCTAAGATTGATCATGATGTCTTTGAATTTGCGTTCCATTTTTGATTCGAATAAATTGACTGGGCCGAACTTCTTGGACTGGCTTAGAAACTTGAGAATTGTTCTCAAGGTGGAAAATCTTGCGAATGTCCTCGAAGCGTCTCTTCCCGCCCGTCCTAGTGACAATGCAACTCTAGACCAATTGTTGGCCTATCAGAAACATGTGAATGATTCTGAAATGACAAGTTGCATCATGCTAGCCGCGATGGAATCCAAGCTACGAAAGCAGAATGAGCATATGGATGCTCATATCGTAGTCCTTCATCTTTATGAGTTAGTTGATGAGCAAGTGAGATTCGAAAGGTTCGAAGTCTTCAAGCTTCTCTTCACCTCTGAGATGTAAGAAGGTTCATCTTTGGTACTGCTCAACATGCTGAAGACTGTGGAGCCTTCTGAGAAGCATGAGCAGGGGACGGTGTTGTTAGTTGATTCCTCGAAGAAAGGTTCTAAGAGGGAGTCAAAGGAACAACAGAAGGGGAAGAAGAAAAAAAGGCTAAAAAGGCAGAACCAGCTCAAAAGGACACTTGCCATCATTATGGCAAGTAGGGCCATTTGCGAAGAAAGTGCAAGATTTATCTTGAGTCCGTGAAGAAGGATAAGGCATCGGATGCCCCATCTTCTTCAGAAATCTTCTTTATTGATTGTCATTCTATTTCCTCAGACACTTGGGTATTTGATACTGGGTGTGGCTCACATATATGTAATGACATACATGGGCTAAGGAATAGAAGAAGACTCGTCAAGGGAGAGTCAAATTTGCGTGTTGGGAATGGAGCAAAGGTTGCTGTAGTCGCCATTGGAACGCATTTGTTGAAACTCCCTACAGGACTTGTCTTAGAACTGGACAATTGCTTTTATATTCCTTCGTTGATAAAGAACATCATTTCTATTTCTTGTTTAAATAGAAATGGGTACCATTTGACTTATAGTAACAATTGTTGTTACATAACTTTAAATGGAGTTCTTTATGGGACTGGAACTTTAAGCAATGGTTTTTATACGTTGGACGTATCCAGTGACATTTGCAATATCGAAGCGAGCAACAAGTGTGCTCGAAAGGATAATCAAATAGACTATATATGTAGCATTGTCGTCTTGGCCATATAAGCAAGAAACGCATGTCCGAATTACACCGATGTGGAATTCTGGAATCGTTTGAATTGGATTCATACGATACATGCGAATCATGCTTAAAAGGCAAGATGACTAAGTTACCTTTTACTGGAAAAGTTGAACGAGTGGGAAAGTTACTAGGTCTAATACATACTGATGTATGTGGACCTATGTCAACTCAAGCATTAGGAGGCTATAGCTACTTCATTACCTTCACCGATGATCACTCACGGTTTGGGTATGTGTTCTTGATGAAACACAAGTCTGAAGCCTTTGAAAGGTTCAAAGAATTCAGAAATGAAGTAGAGAAACAACATGACAAGAGTATTAAAATACTTCGATCGGATCGAGGTGGTGAATAGTTAAGTCAAGAGTTTCTTGATTATCTAAGAGACAATGGCATATTGTCTCAATGGACTCCGCCCTATACACCACAGCATAATGGTGTATCTGAGAGGCGTAACCGGACCTTGTTGGACATGGTAAGGTCAATGATGAATCATGCAACTCTTCCCAAGTCCTTTTGGGGCTATGCACTTTAGATAGCTGTTTACTTGTTAAACAGAATGCCTAGCAAGGTAGTCTCAACTACTCCATATGAGATATGGAATAGTAAGAAACCTCATGTATCTTACTTGAAGATATGGGGTTGTCCTGCTTATGTGAAGCGGACTGTATCAGACAAATTGG
This sequence comes from Wurfbainia villosa, assembly GCA_025175895.1. Taxonomy (NCBI): domain Eukaryota; kingdom Viridiplantae; phylum Streptophyta; class Magnoliopsida; order Zingiberales; family Zingiberaceae; genus Wurfbainia; species Wurfbainia villosa. The sequence continues at coordinate 57,705,119 of CM045986.1, read as the reverse complement.
ATGCTAAGTCTGATAAATGTCTATTTATTGGATACCCTAAGGAACCAAGGGGTTACCAATTCTATCATCCTGTGAAACAAAAGGTGTTTGTTTCAAGGCATGCTGTGTTTCTAGAGAAAGAGTTTCTCTTGCAAGAAAACAGTGGGAGTGTCGTCGAGCTTGAGGAGGCTCGAGAGACTCAAATAGACATTGATGAGATAAGTGAGCACAAACTGACAACTCATAGTGATGAGCATTCGGCTGGACCTATTGTAACACCACATCTTCGTAGATCTGGTAGAACACGCAATATTCCTGAGAGATATGGATTTCTCGTAAGTGAATCGAACGACGTGTTACTCATTGATGATGAGGAGCCTACCAGTTATGAAGAAGTGATGACAAGTTCAGAAAGGGATAAGTGGCTTGGTGCCATGAAGTCGGAAATGGATTCCATGTACGAAAACCAAGTTTGGAACTTGGTTGACCCACCTGAAGGCATAAAGCCTATAGGGTGCAAGTGGGTTTTCAAGAAGAAAACCGACATGGATGGTAATGTGATTACCTATAAGGCTAGATTGGTGGCGAAAGGATATCGTCAAAAACAAGGTGTTGATTATGACGAAACCTATTCGCCTGTAGCTATGCTTAAATCCATTCGGATGCTCCTGGCCATAGCGGCTCATTATGATTATGAGATATGGCAGATGGATGTGAAAACAGCTTTCCTTAATGGAAAGCTGCTCGAGGACGTGTATATGATACATCCTGAGGGTTTCACATCGGTTGATAAAACCAAGGTATGCAAATTGCGACGGTCCATTTATGGATTGAAGCAAGCATCCAGGAGATGGAATATCCGTTTTGATGAGACGATCAAAAAGTTTGATTTCTCACAAAATCCAGACGAACCTTGTGTGTACAAGAAGGTTAGTGGGAGTGCAGTCGTGTTCCTAGTATTGTATGTCGATGATATATTACTTATAGGAAACGATGTGTTAATCTTACAGTCAGTTAAGGTTTGGTTATCCAAGACATTCTCCATGAAAGACCTGTGAGAAGCAACCTACATCCTTGGGATTAAGATCTATAGAGATAGATCGAAACGGTTGCTTGGTCTTTCGCAGTCTACATATATAGACCGAGTGCTAAAGAGGTTTAGCATGTCGGAATCCAAGAAAGGTTATCTGCCCATCAGGCATGGGGTACACCTTTCGAAGTCTATGTGTCCGCGCACAGAAAACGAGAGGATTTGCATGAGTAAGATTCCCTATGCATCCGCAATAGGATCTATCATGTATGCTATGTTATGTACGAGGCCCGATGTATCGTATGCTCTGAGTGTCACGAGCAGATACCAGTCTGATCCAGGAATGGATCATTGGGCGGCTGTTAAGACGATCCTTAAGTACTTGAGAAGAACTAAGGATGTGTTCCTAATATATGGAGAAGGGGACATGGTGATACGTGGGTATACGGATGCCAGCTTCCAGACAGACAAGGATGATTCCAGGTCTCAGTCTGGATACGTGTTCACCTTGAATGGGGCCGTAGTGAGTTGGAAAAGTTCCAAACAAGGATCAGAGCGGATTCTACCATCGAGAATACATTGCGGCCTTAAGCAAAGAAGCGAAGCGGTTTGGATCAAGAAGTTTGTTCATGAACTTGGTGTGATTCCGGCCATTGTTGAAGCAATACCGGTCTACTGCGACAACAATGGAGCAATTGCACAGGCGAAAGAGCCAAGGTCTCATCAATGATCCAAACATGTGCTTCGCCGCTATCATCTTATCAGAGAGATCATCGAGGAACGAAATACAAATCGAAAATTCCCACCGAAAGGAACTTAGCGATCCTTTGACTAAGGCATTACCTCAAAGTAAGTTTGAGGGTCATGTTCGAGCTTATGGTATTGGATACCGTGAGCGATTGGCATTAGCCAAGTGGGAGTCCGTTAGTAATATATGAGAGATGTCCTAAGGCAATCGCTTTATGTATGAACCATTTATATGATAAATGAAGATTCACTATTTGAGTATACATGTTTTATGTATTTGATTGATCTTAAACTCATTTATCAATGTCCACGATACGATTCACAAAGATGAGAGAATTTGTGAGTTGGATCACAGCTGGTGAGTATCTCTACATGTGTAATTGTGATGTATCGGAATTATCCTAGTCGATGAATTGATGGATTTGGACACCATCAATTACATGAGCGGTATACTCCTTGGTGTATCAAGCGGTGATTCTCCTTGTTTGGAGACATAGTGATGTCGGAGTTAATCGTGGATGCTAGTTATGGTAACTAGTTCATTGGAGTGACCAGCCGTAAGACTTCATATGGTTCTCTGCATATATAGATATGTCAATGAAGTTCTTACTGTGGCTTAAGTGCGATGTTCCTTTGACTTGCGGTATTCAAGTCTTCTTGATCATGGAGACTTATGCTTTGACATCTTAAGCAAACATCTCTAAGGAGATGTGGACCCGGGATGATTGGGTATAAATCGAAGTGATCGAAGGTGTTTGAATAGCCTATAAAAGATTCACCACTCCTTGCGAGGAGATGTATACCCATGGCCTCTCGTCGGATTGTTACTAAAGTCTTTGGCCAAAGCATTACATGTTTAGAGTAAGGTACTCTTCGATACATGTGGAGTAACTAGAATCCGTAGGACGAGGAAATGATACTTGGGCTAGGTGTGACGTAGTCAGCCTAGTGGGGACTGAAACTATAGACCATGTCCTGAACCAAGTGGGTATAAGATGAGTGAAGGGAATGGGGCACAATTCATTCGAGCTACTGAAGGGTTTCAGAAATAGTTCTGGATCAACCGTTGATCTTTTCGGTTAATTAGGGATCATGATGTACTACTAGGTGCCACTCATGATCGTTCAATAATTAATGGTTAATTATAGACGACCAAAATAAACCTAGAACCTATTTGGTCACACGCACAACGAGTGTAATCCAAAGGATTTAAAACGAGCTTGAGAATGGGATTCTCAGACCGAGAGAAACTATGTTTGGTTGGACCAAACATAAAGCGAGCATGAAATTGTTTCAGCCGCAATGGAAGCATGGATGGGCCGTGTCTTATGAAGACATAATGGATGAACCAAAATGGTTTGGTTCTAATCCAATGGATGAGAATAAACCAAAGGGTTTGGTTTATTTTAAACGAATGAACCAAAAGTTGGTTCGGTTTGTTTTAACTTAAAATAAACCATCATGGTTTGGTTTATTTTAACTTATCCTAATGGAGCGGGTTAACGGGCTTTATGGATATGATCCATTAACCATTAAGAGAATTAGTTCTCTATAAAAGAGGGCTTAAGGGATTGTTAAACCCTAACTAATCCAAACCCTAGCCCCCTTGAGTTGCCGCCCACCTCCACCTTGGAGTTAATTGGCGCCAACCCTAAAGCTGCCGCCGCCCAGCTTGTGTACAGCCGTCCAAGTCTTTGCCGGCATCCAAGCTTCAGCCGGAGAACCTCCGGCGACCCTCCGGCGATCTCCTTTGGGTTCGGTGATAAGGTGAGCTTCCATCTTTCCTTAGCCGGCCTCTATTCCTCCACCAAAAGCTGTCAAGTTTTTCTGGACAGCTTGTTTCATTGTTGTCGGAGCGTCGTTTGGACGACGGTTAGTGCTCCAACAGCGGCTAACTTACCGGGGATTTGATCTCCGGTAATCCTCTGAGGTGGGGGACGAAGGATTCGTCAAACGGTTGACGAATATCTCTCCGGAGAAGCGAGTTTTGAGAACTCATTTTAGGATCCGAATTTGGATTCGGATCATGATCATCTCTCGATCACGTCGTCTTCAACACGAGGCTTGTAACCCGTACGAAGACGAAGCTCGTGACTTAGCGAAGTCATCCCAAGGAGCTCGGCGTGGATACGGATAGAGACGATTCTTACGAGGATTGTTCCGGTTGATTCCGTTCCCGCTACACGTCATACGAAAGGTATAACCTAGATAAATTTCTTTTATTGCAAATTTTAATTTACGGTTATTTCTACACTTGTTGTAATATGCATGCGTGTGTTGTGTGTGTTGTAATAAATATAGATTTATTATTTTTAATTGCTTCCGTTGTGCTCATGTTTACGAAATATGATCGAACACACACACGCCGCGGTGCCGGAAACCCAACAACGTGGCCGAGGACGAAGATAACTTCGAAGGTGAGAGACTCCGAGAGATGAGAGTGAGCAAATGTAACCCGGGAAGGGGTAGTAGCTCTAAGGTGAAACTTGGCCATTTGGCTAAGTGTCGGATGGGATTTCCCGACACCAGTCGAAATTCCATGATTTTTCGAATTCTCTGGAATTAATAATGCATTTCTAAAATTCATCCAGAAAATCAGAAATTCGGTTTCCTTTGTGCGTAACCGCCATCGATAGCGATGATCGATGGATCATGAGTGCAAGCACGAACCTAATTTTATCAGGTTTTGATTGATTTTAATGTGTGTTTCTCTTTATACTTGATGCCATGAGTTTATAACTTAGTATTAATATTTTTGATGGTTTCAAAGGGGGAGAAATAATTATGTTTAAGTTAATTGTGATAGGGGGAGAAATTTATGTGGGGAGTTTCATGGATTAAGGGGGAGTTGCATGTTGCTATATCATGTTTATGTTTACATGCTTTCTTACCTTAGAATTTCTATCAAATGTTTTTTACCTAACTTAAACGGATTGCCACACATCAAAAAGGGGGAGATTGTTAGGGCAATCTCTTGCCATGATAAGGTTTTGATGTGTGTGGCAAAGGGTTTAAGTTAGGTTGGTATTGTTATTTGATATGTGCGTTGGAGTCTTGCAGGTCTTAGTAATTCGCACATGGAGCCTTGGCGGGTTCACCCTCACAACCTCGGCCCTTGAGTCGGTGAAGGATGACTTTGCGGAAGCCGTGCGCTTGGAGCATCCAAGGGACCGCCGGACGAGATGACTTGAAGTGAAGCCAAGGAAGCAGACTTCGGAGGCAAGAGATGCGAAGGAGCATTGAAGAGTCGTGCGCCTGATGCTGCCAAGGGATGTGGCCGCGAATGAAGAGAGCTTCGATGAGGGACTTCGAGTGAGATGAGAGAATGAGTGAAATGTAAGTAGCTCATTAGGTGAACTTGGTCGAATGGCTGAGTGTCGGAGACTTGACCGCAAGGGTTAAGGTTTACCCAACCGCCAGAAGCTCAAACTTATGTTAAGTTTGAGTTTCACGCACACCGATCGCCATGTAATGGCGGTGATCGCTTCCAGTCGAATGTAGTTCGACCGCATTCGATTTTGGTTGGTTTGAGGCCGGTGATCGCCATATAATGCGATCGCGCCAAGACCATCATCATTCACATCGGTCGGTGATCAAGAGGGTTTTGGACACATAACCATTCGTAGCCGACTGGTCAGTCGACTACGGAGGCAGCAGTCGACTGATGAGGTCCATCAGTCGACTGCCAAGGTTTCCATTGGACTACAATGGTCGGGATCCGACGTGTTCGGAGGCCGTTGTAGTGACGACAGTCGACTGCCATGGGCAGCAGGTGACTGATGGCGGCCAACGGGAAGAAAATCTTCCTCTCTATAAAAAGAGAGGGAGTGGAGCTTTGAGGGGCTAATGCTCTTACTCCAAACGACCATCCAAGTGGCCCTCAAGCTCTAAACTCTTCTTACTTGCTTTTACTCCATTCTATTTGTAAGAAGAGTGATCGTGATTGTAAAGGTTACCTCCACCTAGCTTAGTGCAAAGGAGAGACCAATAGTGATTGGCTTTGAAGGAGTGATTCACCTCGGACGAATCAGGATCGTGGATTAGCGGCGTAGCCGTGAACCATGTTACATCTTCTTTGTTAGCGTTTGTATTTTTGTTTATTGTTTTGTCTTTATTGTTTATGCTTCCTCTTGCGCTAACGATTGTGTAGACGAGTAAACGAACGAGAGAATTCCGACATCCATCGTAAGAGGGCTATTCACTCCCCTCTAGGCGGCCAATCGATCCCCTACAGCCCCCACTCCGTCCATAAGACCAATTCACTTATACTCTCCTTAACTCCCCGAGTCAGTTCCTGACTCACTTTCTGGGTCACTCCTTGACTATCTTCCTGTGTTGCTTATCCGGTTTCTTTCTGGCCATCAGACCTCTCCGTCCTATCCTACGTCGCCACTTTATTGTTAGGAACGTTGTGTTCGCTAGAGGGGGGATGAATAGCGTGTTGGCTTGTCGATGGATTACAATCACATTCGTCTCTACAACACTTGTAAATGCAGTGGAATATATAATAACAAAACTAAATACAACACAAGTAAAAGTGACAAACACGATATAACGTGGTTCGGAATCGAATGGTTCCTACTCCACGGATCGAGCTCAAACGAGCTCTAGCGATGCATAAAACACCACAAATTAAATAAACTCCTTCTCGATAACAAGTCCATGGCGGAGAAACCTCTTATAGCAATTCTTACAACAATAAGAATGAAATACAAGCAAGATACAAATGAAATACACAAGAACATGTAAAGAACACTTTACAAATGTACTTTTGATGTTTGCTTTGTGGTTGCTTGAATTGCACTTGGAGACCCTGATTTACAGCAATAAATCGCCCAAAAAGCTCCCAAGAATCGGTGGCAAAATTCTTCTTCCGAGCTGCCTTTATAACCTGCAATCGAGCTGGATTTTCACTTATCAGTCGACTGCTCGGGATCATCAATCGATTGCAGCCACTTTTGTCGTGAGACAACTACTAGATCCACGCTGGAAAAATCCAACGGATACACCATCAGTCGACTTACCATACCCATCAGTCGACTGATGGCTAAATCAGTCGAGTGATCGACCTAATTGTTTGGTTTCCGGCACCGCGACGTGTGTGTGTTCGATCATGTTTCGTAAACATGAGTACAGCGGAAGAAATAAAAATAATAAATCTACATTTATTACAACACACATAATACACGCATGCATAGTACAACATGTGTAGACATAACCGTAAATTTAAATTTGCAATAAAAGGAAATTTAACTACGTTATACCTTTCGTATTACGTGTAGCGGGAACGGCATCAACCGGAACGATCCTCGCTAGAATCGTCTCTATCCGTATCCACACCGAGTATCCTTAGAATGACTTCGCTAAGCCATGAGCTTCGTCTTCGTACGGGTTACTAGCCTCATGTTGAAGACGACGTGATCGAGAGATGATCACGATCCGAATCCAAATTCGGATCCTAAGATGAGTCCTCAAAACTAGCTTCTCCGGAGAGGTATTCGTCAACCGATTGACGAATCATTCGTCCTCCACCTCAGAGGATTACCGAAGATCGAATCCCTGGTAAGTTAGCCGCTGTCGTAGCTCTAACCATCGTCCAAACAACGCTCCGACGAGAGGAGAAAAAGCTGTCCAGAAAAACTGGACAGCTTTGGTGGAGGAGATAGGCGCCGGCCAACCAAGGGAAGATAGAGCTCACCTTGATGCCAAACCTAAAGAAGATCACCGGAGCACTAGCCGGCAGCCGACGAGGGGGAAGGAAGCTTCCTTCTGGACGCCGGTTGGAGGAGCAATGGGCGGCGGCAAGATGTTGGCGCCGAGAACTCCAATGAGGAGGTGGGCGGCAACTTCAACCTAGGGTTTTTGGATTAGGGCTTAACTATCCCTTAAGCCCTCTTTTATAGAGAACTAATTATCTTAATGGTTATTGGATCATAACCATTAGGCCCGTTAACCCGGTCCATTAAGATAAGTTAAAATAAACCAAACCATGATGGTTTATTTTAAGTTAAAATGAACCAAACCAACTTTTGGTTCATTCGTTTAAAATAAACCAAACCCTTTGGTTTATTCTCCTCCATTGGATTAGAACCAAACCATTTTGGTCCATCCATTATGTCTTCATAAGACTCGGCCCATCCACGCTTCCATTGCAACTGAAACGATTTCATGCTCGCTCTATGTTTGGTCCAACCAAACTTAGTTTCTATCGGTTTGAGAATCCCATTCTCAAGCTCGTTTTAAATGCTTCGAATTACGCTTGTTGTGCGTGTGACCAAATAGGTTCTCAGTTTATGTTGGTCATCTATAATTAACTATTAATTATAGAACGATCATGAGTGGCACCTAGTAGTACATCATGATCCCCAATTAACCGAAAAGATGAACGGTTGATCCAGAACTATTTCTGAAACCCTTCAGCACCTCGAATGATTCGTGCCCCATTCCCTTCACTCATCTTATACCCACTTGGTTCAGGACATGGTCTATAGTGTCAGTCCCCACTAGGCTGACTACGTCACACCTAGCCCAAGTATCATTTCTTCGTCCTACGGATTCTAGTTACTCCACATGTATTGAAGAGTACCTTACTCTAAATATGTAATGCTTTGGTCAAAGACTTTAGTAACAATCCGACGAGAGGCCATGGGTATACATCTCCTCGCAAGGAGTGGTGAATCCTTTATAGGCTATTCAAACACCTTCAATCATTTCGACTTCTACCCAATCATCTTGGGTCCACATCTCCTTAGAGATGTTTGCTTAAGATGTCAAAGAATAAGTCTCCATGATCAAGATGACTTGAATACCGCAAGTCAAAGGAACATCGCACTTAAGCTACAGTAAGAACTTCATTGACATATCTATATATGTAGAGAACCATATGAAGTCTTACGGCTGGTCACTCCAATGAACTAGTTACCATAACTAGCATCCACGATTAACTCCGGACATCACTATGTCTCCAGCTAGTGAGAATCATCTGCTTGGATACACCAAGGAGTATACCTCGTGCTAGTCTCGACAGAATTGATGGTGTCCATATCCATCAATTCATCGACTAGGGATAATTCCGATACATCACAATTACACATGTAGAGATACTCACTAGTTGTGATGCAATCATAAATTCTCTCATATTGTGAATCGTATCGTGGACATTCAGTAAATGAGTTTAAGATCTAATCAAATACATAAAATATGTATACTCAAATAGTGAATCTTCATTTATCATATAAATGGTTCATACATAAGGCGATTGCCTTAGGACATCTCTCATGTATTACTAACAGACTCCCACTTGGCCTAATGCCAATCGCTACGGTATCCAATACCATAAGCTCTAACATGACCCTCAAACTTATTTTGAGGTAATGCCTTAGTCAAAGGATCCGCTAAGTTCCTTTCAGTGAGAATTTTCTCAATTTGTATTTCGTTCCTACTGATGATCTCTCTGATAAGATGATAGCGGCGAAGCACATGTTTGGATCATTGATGAGACCACATCAAGTTCAAAGATGAAATTCTTGATCCAAACCGCTTCCTTTGCTGCTTCCAAAGCTGCAATGTATTCTGCCTTAGTGGCAGAATCCGCTATAGTGTCAAGCTTGGAACCTTTCCAACTTATTGCACCTCCATTCCAGGTGAATACATACCTAGACTGTGACATGGAATCATCCTTGTCTGTCTGGAAGCTGGCATCCGTATACCCGCGTATCACCATGTCCCCTTCTCCATATATTAGGAACACATCCTTAGTTCTTCTTAAGTACTTAAGGATCGTCTTGACAGCCACCCAATGATCCATTCCTGGATCAGACTCGTATCTGCTCGTGACACTCAGAGCATACGATACATCGGGCCTCGTACATAACATAGCATACATGATAGATCCTATTGCGGATGCATAGGGAATCTTACTCATGCAAATCCTCTCGTCTTCTGTCCGCGGACACATAGACCTCGAAAGGTGTACCCCATGCCTGATGGGTAGGAAACCTTTCATGGATTCCGACATGCTAAACCTCTTTAGCACTCGGTCTATATATGTAGACTGCGAAAGACCAAGCAACCATTTTGATCTATCTCTATAGATCTTAATCCCGAGGAAGTAGGTTGCTTCTCCCAGGTCTTTCATGGAGAATGTCTTGGATAACCAAACCTTCACTGACTGTAAGATTGAGACATCGTTTCCTATAAGTAATATGTCATCGACATACAATACTAGGAACACGACTGCACTCCCACTAACCTTCTTGTACACACAAGGTTCGTCTGGATTTTGTGAGAAATCAAACTTTTTGATGGTCTCATCAAAACGGATATTCCTGCTCCTGGATGCTTGCTTCAATCCATAAATGGACCGTTGCAATTTGCATATCTTGGTTTTATCAACCGATGTGAAACCCTCAGGCTGTATCATATACACGTCGTCGAGCAGGTTTCCATTAAGGAAAGCTATTTTCGCATCCATCTGCCATATCTCATAATCATAATGAGCCGCTATGGCCAGGAGCATCCGAATGGATTTAAGCATAGCTACAGGCGAATAGGTTTCGTCATAATTAACACCTTGCTTTTGACGATATCCTTTCGCCACCAATCTAGCCTTATAGGTAATCACATTACCATCCATGTCGATTTTCTTCTTGAAAACCCACTTGCACCCTATAGGCTTTATGCCTTCAGGTGGGTCAACCAAGTTCCAAACTTGGTTTTCATACATGGAATCCATTTCCGACTTCATGGCACCAAGCCACTTATCCCTTTCTGAACTTGTCAACACTTCTTCATAACTGGTAGGCTCCTCATCTTCAATGAGTAACACGTCGTTCGATTCACTTACGAGAAATCCATATCTCTCGGGAATATTGCATGTTCTACCAGATCTACGAAGATGTGGTGTTACAATAGGTCCAGCCGATTGCTCATCACTATGAGTTGTCGGTTGTTGTGCTTCACCAGCTATCTCATCAATGTCTATTTGAGTCTCTCGAGCATCCTCAAGCTCGACGACACTCTCTCTGTTTTCTTGCAAGAGAAACTCTTTCTCTAGAAACACAGCATGCCTTGAAACAAACACCTTTTATTCCACAGGATGATAGAATTGGTAACCCCTTTGTTTCCATAGGGTATCGAATAAATAGACATTTATCAGACTTAGCATCCAATTTGTCTGATACAGTCCGCTTCACATAAGCAGGACAACCCCATATCTTCAAGTAAGATACATGAGGTTTCTTACTATTCCATATCTCATATGGAGTAGTTGAGACTACCTTGGTAGGCATTCTGTTTAACAAGTAAACAGTTGTCTGAAGTGCATAACCCCAAAAGGACTTGGGAAGAGTCGCATGATTCATCATTGACCTGACCATGTCCAACAAGGTCCAGTTATGCCTCTCAGATACACCATTATGCTGTGGTGTATAGGGCGGAGTCCATTGAGATAATATACCATTGTCTCTTAGGTAATCAAGAAACTCCTGACTCAAGTATTCACCACCTCAATCCAATAGAAGTATTTTAATACTTTTGTCATGTTGTTTCTCTACTTCATTTTTGAATTCTTTGAACCTTTTAAAGGCTTCAGACTTGTGTTTCATCAAGAACACATACCCAAACCGTGAGTGATCATCGGTGAAGGTAATGAAGTAGCTATAGCCTCCTAAAGCTTGAGTTGACATAGGTCCACATACATCAGTATGTATTAGACCTAATTACTCTCCCACTTGTTCACCTTTTCCAGTAAAAGGTAACTTGGTCATCTTGCCTTTTAAGCATGATTCGTATGTATCGTATAAATCCAATTCAAACGATTCCAGAATTCCACATCGGTGTAATTCGGACATGTATTTCTTGCTTATATGGCCAAGACGACAATGCCACATATAGGAGTCTATTTGATTATCCTTTCGAGCACGCGTGTTGCTCGCTTCGATATTGAAAATGTCACTGGATACGTCCAACGTATAAATGTCATTACTCAAAGTTCCAGTTCCATAAAGTACAACATTCAAAGTTATATACCAACAATTGTTACTAAACGTCAAATGGAAACCATTTCTATTTAAATAGGAAATAGAAACAATGTTCTTTATTAGAGAAGGAACATAATAGCAATTGTCCAGTTCTAAGACAAGTCCTGTAGGGAGTTTCAACAAATATGTTTCGATGGCGAGTGTAGCAACCTTTGCTCCATTCCCAACACGTAGATTTGACTCTCCCTTGACGAGTCTTCTTCTATTCCTTAGCCCATGTATGTCATTACATATATGCGAGCCACACCTAGTATCCAATACCCAAGTGTTTGAGGAAATAGAATGACAATCAATAACGAAGATATCTAAACAAGATGGGGCATCCGATGCCTTATTCTTCTTCACGAACTCAAGATAAATCTTGCAATTTCTTCGCCAATGGCCCTCCTTGCCATAATGATGGCAAGTGCCCTTTTGAGCTGGTTCTACTGTTTTAGCCTTTTTCTTCTTCCCCTTCTGCTGTTCCTTTGACTCCCTCTTAGAACCATTCTTCGAGGAATCAACTAACATCACCGTCCCCTACTCATGCTTCTCAGAAGGCTCTGTTGGGAGATTGTTGGTGCAATCGTCCCAGGTTGACTCGAGTTTGACTCGAGCAGTACCCTGATAGTATTTTGATGATAGACAAAACTCATGACATGGGATTGTCATGGGAAAGACCAACATGGAGTTGGCATGGAAAATCCAAGCATGGAGCTTGGTGTGGGAAAGTCCAACATGGGGTTGGCATGGAAAGTCAAAAGCATTGCGAAGCCGTGCGCTTGGTGCTTGGCATGGTAAATCCAAAGCATTGTGAAGCCGTGCGCTTGGTGCTTGGTGAGAGATGCATTGCGAAGCCGTGCGCTTGGTGCATATGGGAAGTCTTGAGGACTTGGTAAGTTCACTAGGCTCGGGGTCCTTGAGTCGGTGAAGGATGGCATTACGAAGCCGTGCGCTTGGTGCATCCGAGGGACCGCCGGACGGGGAGCGAATGGAGTGAGCCCAAAGGGAAGCATACTTCTAGGGAATGAGACGCGAAGGATGGCGTTGCGAAGCCGTGCGCTTGGCGCATCCGAGGGACGTAGGTCGAGGGAAGAGAGCTTCGGTGGGGAACCCCATGAGGGATAAGGTGGACTTGGTCAAGTGGCTAAGACTGAGTGTCGGAGTCTCAAACATCGTTATGTTTGAGGTTTTAGCCGACATCAGTCGACTGGCATAGGTGTCAGTCGACTGCTCTAGGTCGTTGGGTTCGACTAGTGTTCGACTAAACCAAGATTGGTTGGATCAGTCGACTTCCATGGAGGATCGGCGGATGTCGGATACGACGGCGATGGCGAGGGATGGCATGATCGATTACATGCAGACGCGAGAATGGAGTCGACTCATTTGGGCACTCGACTAATGGAAGATCGGTCGGTCGATGGGTGCCATCGATCCGTTGGAACTTTGCCAGCGTGGATCGGCCATTGTGAGACAACGCTCTAGGACCGATCGGTGATGGTCACGATCGGTTGGTGATAGTAGCCACTTGATCACGAGTTATAAAGGAGCTCGAGTTGGAGGATTTCGCCAAGACTTTAAGGGAGCTATTGGAGGGGAATTGCTGCTGCATTCCAGTCCTTCAAGAGCCAACCAAAGCAAGCAACAAACAAGTGATCAAAGGAAATCGGTGAAAAGAGTTTCTTTTGTATTTTATTTGTATTCTTGTTTGTATTTCTATATTACTTTGTAATTTCTTGTGAGAGGTTTCTCCACCTCCGACGTGTTGTCGAGAAGGAGTTTGAGTTAGTGCCGTGAGCATAACTAGAGCTCGAGGAGCTCGCCCGTGGAGTAGGAACCATTCGGTTCCGAACCACGTATATCGTGTGTATTGCATGTGCTTGTGTTGTTGTTAGTATTATTATTGTTTCTATTATTTTCGTTGCTCTAACAACAATCGTAGACAAGCAACGCAACGAAAATGGTCAAAGACCGACATCCAATGAACGAGGGCTATTCACCCCCCTCTAGCCGGCCAATAGATCAACCGTACCGATCCCCTACAAGTGGTATTAGAGCCAGGTTGCTCTTCAAGGACTAACCGCCGCGAAAGCACTACAAGATGGCCGGCTTCATCCATCCACCGAAATTCGATGGAGATTTTTCTTGGTGGAGGAAACGGATGGAGGTATATCTCGAAACCAATTTTGATTATATGATTATTGTAGAAAATGGTTTTGAGATGCCTAGGGATAAAAACAACAAGCAAATTGAGAAGTCAAGGTGGACCCAAGACCAAATTAAGGACTTCAAGACAAATCTTGAGGTAATAAAATTGCTTAGTGATTTATTACCTAACACTATTTGGTCTAGATTGGGTGACTATAGGGATGCGAAGGAATTATGGAAGAAAATAATGAAATTCCAAGAAAATTCCCAATCGGCACAAGTAGAGGAGAATGCCGAAGAAGAATCATCATCCATTTTTGAAAATGTGGATGATTTGGTGGAGACTTCCACCTCTAGCATTGAGGGGGAGGAAAGAGCTTCTACTCCAGAGAAAGATCAAGATGAAGCTTCTACCTCCGGAAGAAGTGAAGAGGCCTCCACCACCTCCCTAGGTAACTCAAGTGTTATTATTTTAAATAAAAATCATATAATATGCTTTGAGTGTAGGGAGAAAGGGCATTATAAGAGCAAATGCCCTAAATTGGCTAAGGAAAAGGCATTAAGACCAAAAGTCAACCCAAAGTCAAACGATGCCGGTGTTCCCAAAATCAAGAGCAAAGAGCACATTGTGTGCTTCAAATGCAATCAAAAGGGACACTACCAAAGCCAATGCCCTAGGGGGAGGAAGAAAGGGCAAGAAGGTGCAATTCATGTAGGGGGAGCTCCTAAAGCTAACCCTAAGGTAAATTTAGTTAATGGACCTTTAATTCCTAAAGTCAAAAAGCATGCTAAAAATTATTTTAGTTCACTTGCTATTATAAATGAAAAGCATGCTAGGAGAAATGATAAGATTTATTGCTTAGGTGCTAAGCATGTTAGTTTCACTAAGGACAAACCTAGGACTCAAAACACTAGACCTATTTTACCAAAAGAGTTCATTAGGAGAGTTGAAAACCATCTAGGCATTAACCCTAAGAAGGGTAGGCACATGCTTAAGAAGAAGAACATTCCTCAAAAATCTAATGAAAATTCAAAATTAAGGAAATTAGAGCTAGAGAACCAAGCCTTGAGGTCAAGGCTAGAAAAATTGGAGAAGACCCTAGAAATAATTTCAAATTCAGTTAAGGGGTCAAATTCCCAAAAGTCAAGACCTAGGAAGCAAGAAATACCTAAGGGCAAGAAGGGTTTGGGTCACAAACCTACGTCCTACCATAATGTTCCATTTAATTATGGAACAACATCTAGGTCTAGACAAACCAAGGCTAATAGGGAAGTTATCCCTAAGTCTAGCCATGGTGTTTGTTTAGTGGCCAAGGATTTAAGGAAAACCAAGAAAGCCACTAAGAAGGTCAATGGAGGAGTCACCTCTAGAGTTGACCCAAGTAGGACCCAAAAGACTATGGCTTTAAAGCCTAAAAGGGTCATTAGGAAAGGTATCTAGGGAAGTTATCCCTAGGGAATACCTTGTTAACCCAAGGAGCTCCAATAGGTATTGGGTTCCTAAAAGCGTCATCGATTCACGCTAAATGGGTTAGGGTGTGTCAACCCTAAATGGATGGGTAGTTAACCTTACCATAGAAGAGTTGACACATTAGGATGTGCCAATATGCTTGAGAAGTTTAAAATGATTTAAATTGGCACAATTAGGTCTTAGAGGTATTGGTGTGCCATTTTGGGTTTTTGGCACACTAGGAAAATGAATGGCATTAAGGCAAAATGAATTTAATTCCTAGAAATGGCAAATTGATTTTAACACTTAGGTATTCTATAGCTTAGTATATTTTAATTGCCATGATTTGTTTGCCTTGCCATGTCATGACATCATTCTCATTTTTTTTTAAAATGTCATGATAATGTTTAGATTTATATTTGTATGTCATGTATGCTTAATTTTCATTCACATGCCATGACATCATGATTTTGGCATATGTCTTTATCTATATCATAATTATGCCATAATCATCATTATGCATAAATTAAAATGAAATTAAGGACTATGGCATGATTTGATGGGAATCAAATAATATTGCCTAGAAATATGCATGAGACCATTTAAAGAACAAAAAACCCACATCTCACTAGAAATTTGCCTTGAATGTGTTTTACACATCTAGATATTGGTGAGATGTTTAGGAAAATGAAAATAAAGGTTTTGAAAACATTTTGAAAAACCTTGGTGAAGCCTATCTTTTGATAGCTATCACCATTGAATGGGATGATACAAAGAAGGCTTATTATTGAAGCTTTTCTAAAGTTTTGAACTTTGTATCAATCTCCTAATTTAATGGGTAAAATAATTTTCCAATATTTTTCACCCATAGTGTTTAGGATAAGTAATATGCATATGAAATTTCACGATTTTTAAACTTATGTATATTTACTTATGGATTTCGAAAATCCAATGTCTGAAACTGAAAAACTGCAGAATGCAGTTATCAGTCGACTGATTGCAACATCAGTCGACTGATGGGAGGTCCAGTCGACTGGTAGCTGACAGAGTCGACTGGCACAGGCTGATTTCGGGTAAACTTGATAGTTAGGCCCATGTTTAGCCATGTTTTGGGTCCCCTAACCACTCCTAACCCTAGGATATGCTTGGGAGAGCATTAGAGAGGGTGGAAATCCATTGGATATGGATTAGGAGAAGAGTTTAGGGAGAGTATCAATTTTGAGGTGGAAGAAAGTTCATTATTGAACTTTACCTTAATTTTGATTGGTTTAATGTTCCTATTGGCTTAGGGACTCTCCAAGGACATTGTTGGTGCAATGGTCAAGGGGGAGCAAGCCTCTAGGGGGAGATATCCATCATGGGAAGATGGATGTGTATTTCCTCATGGGAGGAAATTGGGTTGCCTCTCTTTAAGTGATATGGGATCACTAGAAAGATGGTAGGCATGTGTTCCTCCAAGGGAGAGATATAAGATCTCATTGGGATATGAGACATTCATACCCTTGGGGAGGACCTTTTTGATGTAATGTCAAAAAGGGGGAGATATTACCAAGTTACCAATTAAGTTTGGAATTCTCATTGGGATATGAGAATTGCCAATATGGGAGAATTGGTAGACTTGAGATGGTAGTTTTGTCAATCATCAAAAAGGGGGAGATTGTTGGGAGATTGTTGGTGCAATCGTCGCAGGTTGACTCGAGTTTGCCTCGAGCAGTACCCTGATAGTATTTTGATGATAGACAAAACTCATGACATGGGAAAGACCAACATGGAGTTGGCATGGAAAATCCAAGCATGGAGCTTGGTGTGGGAAAGTCCAATATGGGGTTGGCATGGAAAGTCCAAAGCATTGCGAAGCTGTGCGCTTGGTGCTTGGCATGGGAAATCCAAAGCATTGCGAAGCCGTGCGCTTGGTGCTTGGTGAGAGATGCAATGCGAAGCCATGCGGTTGGTGCATATGAGAAGTCTTGAGGACTTGGTAAGTTCACTAGGCTCGGGGTCCTTGAGTCGGTGAAGGATGGCATTACGAAGCCGTGCACTTGGTGCATCCGAGGGACCGCCGGACGGGGAGCGAATGGAGTGAGCCCAAAGGGAAGCATACTTCTAGGGCATGAGACACGAAGGATGGCGTTGCGAAGCCGTGCGCTTGGCGCATCCGAGAGACGTAGGCCGAGGGAAGAGAGCTTCGGTGGGGAACTCCATGAGGGATAAGGTGGACTTGGTCAAGTGGCTAAGACTGAGTGTCGGAGGCTCAAATATCGTTATGTTTGAGGTTTTAGCCGACATCGGATCGGTAGCATAGGTGTCGATCGCTCTCGTCGTTAGGTTCGACCGGTGTTCGGTGAACCAAGATTGGTTGGATCGATCGACCGCCATGGATCGATCGATTGATGTCGGCCGGCATGATCGGCTGTCGAGGATGGCGGATCGATGACACCGCGCACGGCGCAGAATGGAGTCGACTCGACTAATGGAAGATCAGTCGACTGATGGGTGCCATCAGTCGACGGATGTGTGATCCGTTGGAACTTTTCCAACGTGGATCTGGACGTTGTGAGACAACGGCTACAGGACCAGTCGACTGATGGTCACGATCAGTCGACTGATGGGCGCGAAAACAGCTTGATGCAGGTTATAAAAGGAGCTCGAGTTGGAGGATCTCGCCAAGACCATATTGGCGACATCAAAAGATGCCGTTGTTCCCAAAATCAAGAGCAAAGAGCACATTGTGTGCTTCAAATGCAATCAAAAGGGACACTACCGAAGACAATGCCCTAGGGGGAGGAATAAAGGGCAAGAAGGTGCAATTCATGTAGGGGGAGCTCCTAAAGCTAACCCTAAGGTACATTTAGTTAATGCACCTTTAATTCCTAAAGTCAAAAAGCATGCAAACAATTATTTTAGTTCTCTTGCAATCATAAATGAAAAGCATGCTAGGAGAAATGATAAGGTTTATTGCTTAGGTGCTAAGCATGTTAGTTTCTCTAAGGACAAACCTAGGACCAATAACACTAGACCTATTTTACCTAGGGAGTCAATTAGAAAAGTTCAAGAAAACTTGGGTGTTAATCCCAAGAAATCTAGGCACATGCCTAAAAAGAAAATCATTTCCCAAAAATCTAATGAAAATTCAAAATTGAAGAAATTAGAGCTAGAAAACCAAGCCTTGAGGTCAAGGCTAGAAAAATTGGAGAAGACCCTAGAAATAATATCAAATTCGGTTAAGGGGTCAAATGTCCAAAAATCAAGACCTAGGAAGCAAGAAATATCTAAGGGCAAGAAGGGTTTGGGTCACAAACCTACTTGGTGTTTAGGGTTTGCCCGACGGTCGGATGCTCAAACAACTTGGTGTTTGAGGTTTTTCCCGACATCAGTCGACTGGCATAAGTGCCGGTTCGACTGATCCAAGTCGTCTAGAGTTCGACTGGTGTAAGGCTAGGGTTTTGTGCTTGGCAGTCGACTACCATGGACATGGCAGTCGACTGAAGTCGACAGCAGTCGATTGCCGAGGGATGGCAGTCGACTGATGGGAGTGTCACGAGCACAGAACGCTCCGTAGCCGACTGGGCAGTCGACTACTGGGTCACCAGTCGACTGATGGGCATCATCAGTCGACTGGTAGGTGATCCGTTGGAACTTGTCCGACGTGGATCTGGCCGTTGTGAGACAACGGCTACTGGGGCAGTCGACTGGGGCCTTTTGGTAGTCGATTGCTAGGCACGAAAACAGCTCGATGCAGGTTATAAAAGGAGCTCGAGATGGAGGTTTTTACAATGGTTTTTGTGGAGCTATTGGAGGGGAATTGCTGCTGCATTCCAGTCCTTCAAGAGCCAACCAAAGCAAGCAACAAACAAATGATCAAAGGCAATCGGTGAAAAGAGTTTCTTTTGTATTGTATTTGTATTCTTGTTTGTATTTCTATATTACTTTGTAATTGCTTGTGAGAGGTTTCTCCACCTCCGACGTGTTGTCGAGAAGGAGTTTGAGTTAGTGCCGTGAGCATAACTAGAGCTCGAGGAGCTCGCCCGTGGAGTAGGAACCATTCGGTTCCGAACCACGTATATCGTGTGTATTGCATGTGCTTGTGTTGTTGTTAGTATTATTATTGTTTCTATTATTTCCGCTGCGCTAACAACAATCGTAGACAAGCAACGCAACGAAAACGGTCAAAGACCGACATCCAACGAACAAGGGCTATTCACCCCCCTCTAGCCGGCCAATAGATCAACCGTACCGATCCTCTAAAGGCTCCACAGTCTTCAGCATGTTGAGCAGTACCACCGATGAACCTTTTTGCATCTCAGAGGTGAAGAAGAGCTTGGAGACATCGAACCTTTCGAATCTCACTTGCTCATCAACCAACTCATAAAGATGAAAGATTATGGTATGAGCATCCATATGCTAATGTTGCTTCCGCAGCTCAGGTACCATCGTGGCTAGCATGATGCAACTCACCATTTTAGAATCATTCACATGTTTCTGATAGGCCAACAATTGGTCCGGAGTTGCATTGTCACTAGGACAGGCGGGAAGAGACGCTTCGAGGACATTCGCAAGCTTTTCCACCTTGAGAACAATTCTCATGTTTCTAAGTCAGTCCAAGAAGTTCGGCCCAGTCAATTTATTCGAATCCATAATGGAACGCAAATTCAAAGACATCATGATCAATCTTAGAAATACAAATGAGCATATATGAGAAAATGATTTTTAAAATGCATCAATATACATTTATAAATCCCATTCATTTTTTGAATTTTAAAAACCCCAAAATCACTTCGGGAGATCGTAGGTCCATCTCCGAATGGGCTGATATCCATCATAGTTATGAACAACCTTGGAGAGAGTCCAACAAGCCATTCATAACTACGACGGTAGGTATCAACTATACCGATTGCATATCACGTATATGCAACTATCACAATGTGCTATCAACTAATTGAATGTTCACAAATACATCGGGTTGTTAACACATTAACAAGTATGCATCATATGCATAACACCCAACTTCACCTCCCATTACATCAACCTTGGAGAGAGTCCAACAAGCCGATGCTCCAGGTTAAAGCCAACCCATTAATCGAGAAATAGTTTTAATATGGTTAGAGCGCATTCAACCAATTAGCCTAGCTGTGAGAGAGTCCAACAACCAAAGCTAACGATTGACCTCTGACTCTTACCATATTAGTATTAAACTATTCCATGGTTTGAATATGTTCGGGTTTGAGCCGGGCTTGGAGAGAGTCCAACAACCCAAACAAGAAATGGAACTATGGTTCTAACCATATTAATGGAAGGTGTAGGCTTTAATATTGTTTAAAGGTTTTTATGTCTCATCCTCTTTGCATGCAAATAACTATTATCTACATGGCATGACATACATGGCATACATCTACATGTCACGACACGTATGACATAATGATATGCATCTAATGCAATTACATGGCATACAATTATGTCATGTACATAATTTCCTTATATGTCATAACTATTTATGGAAATAAAATATGTTTAAGATTTGATTCTCCAAATCAAATCATGATTAAATTAGCAAACAAATTTCTAAATCTAATCACATATTTTATTTATAAAATTATTTGATTAAGGAAAATCTATTTAGGAAACCAATTTCCTAAATCATTAAAACTACTTATGGAAATAAAATATTTTAAGATTTGATTTCCGAAATCAAATCATGATTAAATTAGGAAACAAATTTCCAGAATCTAATCAAATATTTTATTTATGGAAAATATCAATTTCCATAAATACATCCAACTTTCCAAAAGTGGAAGATTTCCATAAATACTTCTAGACTTTCCAAAATTGAAAATTTTCCATAAATACTTCTAAATTTCCAAAATTAGAAAATTTCCAGAAATAACATTATGACTATCGCAAAACCATTTTACGATTATGTCGAAACAATACCTGGGCTCTGATACCACTGTTGGGTTTTCGGCACCGCGGCGTGTGTGTGTTCGATCATGTTTCGTAAACATGAGCACAGCGGAAGAACTAAAAATAATAAATCTACATTTATTACAACACACACAACACACGCATGCATAGTACAACATGTGTAGACATAATCGTAAATTTAAATTTGCAATAAAAGGAAATTTAACTACGTTATACCTTTCGTATTACGTGTAGCAGGAACGGCATCAACCAGAACGATCCTCGCTAGAATCGTCTCTATCCGTATCCACGCCGAGTATCCTTAGGATGACTTCGCTAAGCCACGAGCTTCGTCTTCGTACGGGTTACTAGCCTCGGGTTGAAGACGACGTGATCGAGAGATGATCACGATCCGAATCCAAATTCTAATCCTAAGATGAGTCGTCAAAACTTGCTTCTCCGGAGAGGTATTCGTCAACCGATTGACGAATCCTTCATCCTCCACCTCAGAGGATTACCGGAGATCGAATCCCCGGTAAGTTTGCCGCTGTCGGAGCTCTAACCGTCGTCCAAACGACGCTCTGACGAGAGGAGAACAAGCTGTCCAGAAAAACTGGACAGCTTTGGTGGAGGAGATAGGCGCCGGCCAACCAAGGGAAGATATAGCTCACCTTGATGCCAAACCTAAAGAAAATCACTGGAGCACTAGCCGGCAGTAGCTCGACGCCAACGAGGGGGAAGGAAACTTCCTTCTGGACGCCGGTTGGAGGAGCAATGGGCGGCGACAAGATGTTGGCGCCGAGAACTCCAATGAGGAGGTGGGCGGCAACTTCAACCAAGGGTTTTTGGATTAGGGCTTAACTATCCCTTAAGCCCTCTTTTATAGAGAACTAATTCTCTTAATG
Source organism: Wurfbainia villosa (assembly GCA_025175895.1). Classification (NCBI taxonomy): domain Eukaryota; kingdom Viridiplantae; phylum Streptophyta; class Magnoliopsida; order Zingiberales; family Zingiberaceae; genus Wurfbainia; species Wurfbainia villosa. The sequence continues at coordinate 57,682,943 of CM045986.1, read as the reverse complement.
GTTATTGGATCATAACCATTAGGCCCGTTAACCCACTCCATTAAGATAAGTTAAAATAAACCAAACCATGATGTTTTATTTTAAGTTAAAACGAACCGAACCAACTTTTGGTTCATTCGTTTAAAATAAACGAAACCCTTTGGTTTATTCTCCTCCATTGGATTAGAACCAAACCATTTTGGTCCATCCATTATGTCTTCATAAGACACGGCCCATCTACGCTTCCATTGCGACTGAAACGATTTCATGCTCGCTCTATGTTTGGTCCAACCAAACTTAGTTTCTCTCAGTCTGAGAATCTCATTCTCAAGCTCGTTTTAAATCCTTCGGATTACGCTCGTTGTGTGTGTGACCAAATAGGTTCTCGATTTATGTTGGCCGTCTATAATTAAGCATTAATTATAGAACGATCATGAGTGGCACCTAGTAGTACATCATGATCCCCATTTAACCGAAAAGATCAACGGTTGATCCAGAACTATTTCTGAAACCCTTCGGCAGCTCGAATGATTCGTGCCCCATTTCTTTCACTCATCTTATACCCACTTGGTTCAGGACATGGTCTATAGTGTCAGTCCCCACTAGGTTGACTACGTCACACCTAGCCCAAGTATCATTTCCTCGTCCTACGGATTCTAGTTACTCCACATGTATCGAAGAGTACCTTACTCTAAACATGTAATGCTTTGGCCAAAGACTTTAGTAACAATCCGACGAGAGGCCATGGGTATACATCTCCTCGCAAGGTGTGGTGAATAGTTTATAGGCTATTCAAACACCTTCGATCATTTCGACTTATACCCAATCATCCCGGGTCCACATCTCCTTAGAGATGTTTGCTTAAGATATCAAAGCATAAGTCTCCATGATCAAGATGACTCGAATACCGCAAGTCAAAGGAACATCGCACTTAAGCTACAGTAAGAACTTCATTGACATATCTATATATACAGAGAACCATATGAAGTCTTACGGCTGGTCACTCCAATGAACTAGTTACCATAACTAGCATCCACGATTAACTCCGGACATCACTATGTCTCCAGCTAGTGAGAATCAGCTGCTTGGATACACCAAGGAGTATACTTCGTGCTATTCTCGATAGAATTGATGGTGTCCATATCCATCAATTCATCGACTAGGGATAATTCCGATACATCACAATTACACATGTAGAGATACTCACTAATTGTGATCCAATCACAAATTCTCTCATGCTGTGAATCGTATCGTTGACATTCAGTAAATGAGTTTAAGATATAATCAAATACATAAAACATGTATACCTAAATAGTGAATCTTCATTTATCATATAAATGGTTCATACATAAGGCGATTGGCTTTGGACATCTCTCATATATTACTAACACTAATCACTCGACTGGAGAACCTTTTGTGCTCGAGAATCTGGCCATCAGTCGACTGATCACCTTAATCAGTCGACTGCTAAGGCCAATAGTCGACTGCCAAGCTCTGGAAGTCGACTTCTAGGACACTTCCCACGGTCAAACCCTAGTTGACTCCTACCAGTCGACTGATACATGGTCCCAGTCAACTGATACACCTCAAACATGAGATTTTAACCCAAGTATGGTGTCCCCATACTTGCTAGACCACCCGTAGCCTAAACCAAAGCCTTCTAGCCACCTCCGTCAGCCATGTGTCTATCGGATCCCTCCAAAACATCCATTACTTGTTCATCCATGCGCTAGCCTTCAGGTGCTTCCATCGGCTATTGTCATGCTAACGGTGTCAACACCTCCAAGGCACATTGGACTTATGCTGCCAAGACTCCGCTTTGACTTTACGCCACCATCCATTGGACTTATGATACCAAGATTCCCACTTGGACTTTACACCGCCAATATCAACCCCCTTTGACTTTCTAAATGCCAAGACTCAAGCTTGGACTTTCCCTTGCCAACCCATGTTGGATTTTCCGTGCCAAGACCCATGCTTGGATTTTCCTTTGCTAACCCATGTTCGACTTTCCCTTGCCAAGACCCATGCTTGGACTTTACATGCCAAGTACACAAGACTTGGACTTTTCCCATGAATATGGTCAAACCATCGTCATGTTGGATTTCCGGCATCGCAGCGAGTGTGTGTTCGAACATGTTTCGTAAACATGTGCACAGCGGAAGGAATAAAAATAATAAATCTAATTTATTACAACACAAACATCACACGCATGCATAGTACAACATGTGTAGACATAACCGTAAATTTAAATTTTGCAATAAAAGGAAATTTAACTACGTATACCTTATGTATCACCTGTAGCGGGAACGACATCAACCGGAACGATCCTCGCTAGAATCATCTCTATCCGTATCCACGCCGAGTATCTTCGGGATGACTTCACTAAGTCACGAGCCTCGTCTTCGTACGGGTTACTAGCCTCGTGTTGAAGACGATGTGATCGAGAGAAGATCACGATCCGAATCCAAATTCGGATCCAAAGACGAGTCCTCAAAACTCGCTTCTCCGGAGAGGTATTCGTCAACCGTTTGACGAATCCTTCATCCTCCACCTATGAGGATTACCGGAGATCAAATCCCCGGTAAGTAAATCGCTGTCGGAGCTCCAAACATCATCCAAACGATGCTCCGACGAGAAGGAAACAAACTGTTCAGAAAACTGGACAGCTTTTGGTGGAGGAGTAGGGGCCGGCCAAAGGAAAGGTGGAAGCTCACCTTATTACCGAACCCAAGGGAGATCACCGGAGCTCCTCCGGCAGCAGCTCGACGCCGGCAAGTGGAGAAGACGGCAGAAGCTGGTCACCGGTTGGCGGAGAAGGGGCGGCGATACTAGGGTTGGCACTGACTTCTTCAAAGGGGAGAGGTGGGCGGCAACTCTAGGTTAGGGTTTTTGGATTAGGGATTAACAAACCCTTAAGCCCTCTTTTATAGAGAACTAATTCTTTTAATGGTTATTGGATCATAACCATAAGGCCCGTTAACCCGCTCCATTAGTATAAGTTAAAATAAACCAAACCATGATGGTTTATTTTAAGTTAAAACGAACCGAACCAACTTTGGTTCATTAGTTTAAAATAAACCAAACCCTTTGGTTTATTCTCCTCCATTGGATTAGAACCAAACCACTTTGGTTCATCCATTATGTCTTCATAAGGCACGGCCCATCCACGCTTCCATTGCGACTGAAACAATTTCATGCTCGCTTCTTGTTTGGTCAAACCAAACCTAGTTTCTCTCGGTCTGAGAATCTCATTCTCAAGCTCATTTTAAATCCTTCGGATTACGTTCGTTGTGCGTGTGACCAAATAGGTTCTCGGTTTATGTTGGTCGTCTATAATTAACCATTAATTATAGAACGATCATGAGTGGCACCTAGTAGTACATCATGATCCCCAATTAATCGAAAAGATCAACGGTTGATCCAGAACTATTTCTGAAACCCTTCAGCAGCTCGAATGAATCGTGCCCCATTCCCTTCACTCATCTTATACCCACTTGGTTCAGGACATGGTCTATAGTGTCAGTCCCCACTAGGATGACTACGTCACACCTAGCCCAAGTATCATTTCGTCGTCCTACGGATTCTAGTTACTGCACATGTATCGAAGAGTACCTTACTCTAAACATGTAATTCTTTGACCAAAGACTTTAGTAACAATCCGACGAGAGGCCATGGGTATACATCTCCTCGCAAGGAGTGGTGAATCCTTTATAGGCTATTCAAACACCTTCGATCACTTCGACTATACCCAATCATCTCGGGTCCACATCTCCACAGAGATGCTTGCTTAAGATGTCAAAGTAAAAGTCTTTATGATCAAGATGACTTGAATACCGCAAATCAAAGGAACATCGCACTTAAGCTACAGTAAGAACTTCATTGACATATCTATATATGCAGAGAACCATATGAAGTCTTACGGCTGGTAACTCCAATGAACTAGTTACCTTAACTAGCATCCACTATTAACTTCGGACATCACAATGTCTCCAGCCAGTGAGAATCAGCTGCTTGGATACACCAAGGAGTATACCTCGTTCTAGTCTCGGCAGAATTGATGGTGTCCAAATCCATCAATTCATTGACTAGGGATAATTCCGATACATCACAATTACACATGTAGAGATACTCACTAGTTGTGATCCAATCATAAATTCTCTCATGATGTACGTCGTATCGCGGACATTCAATAAATGAGTTTAAGATTCTATGAAATACATGAAACAATGTGTACTCAAATAGTGAATCTTTATTTATCATATAAATGGTTCATACATAAGGCGATTGCCTTAGGACATCTCTCATATATTACTAACAGACTCCCACTTGGCCTATTGCCAATCGCTACGATATCCAATACCATAAGCTGTAACATGTCCCTCAAACTTACTTTGAGGTAATGCCTTAGTCAAAGGATCCGCTAAGTTTCTTTCAGTGGGGATTTTCTCGATTTGTATTTCTTTCCTACTGATGATCTCTCTGATAAGATGATAGCGGCGAAGCACATGTTTGGATCGTTGATGAGACCTTGGCTCTTTCGCCTGTGCAATTGCTCCATTGTTGTCGCATTAGACCGGTATTGCTTCAACAATGGCTGGAATCACACCAAGTTCATAAATGAAAATCTTGATCCAAACCGCTACCTTTGCTGCTTCCGAAGCTGCAATGTATTCTTCCTCAGTGGTAGAATTCGCTATAGTGTCTTGTTTGGAACTTTTCCAACTCACTGCGCCCCCATTCAAGGTGAACACGTATCCAGACTGAGACCTGGAATGATCCTTGTCTGTCTGGAAGCTGACATCCGTATACCCGCGTATCACCAAGTCCCATCTCCATATATTAGGAACACATCCTTAGTTCTTCTTAAGTACTTAAGGATCGTCTTGACAGCCACCCAATGATCCATTCCTGGATTAGACTGGTATCTGCTCGTGACACTCAGAGCATACGATACATCGGGCCTCGTAGATAACATAGCATACATGATAGATCCTATTGCGGATGCATAGGGAATCTTACTCATGCAAATCCTCTCGTCTTCTGTGCGCGGACACATAGACCTCGAAAGGTGTACCCCATGCCTGATGGGTAGGAAACCTTTCTTGGATTCCGACATGCTAAACCTCTTTAGCACTCGGTCTATATATGTAAACTACGAAAGACCAAGCAACCGTTTCGATCTATCTCTATAAATCTTAATCCCGAGGATGTAGGTTGCTTCTCCCAGGTCTTTCATGGAGAATGTCTTGGATAACCAAACCTTAACTGACTGTAAGATTGAAACATCGTTTCCTATAAGTAATATGTCATCGACATACAATACTAGGAACACGACCGCACTCCCACTAACCTTCTTGTACACACAAGGTTCGTCTGGATTTTGTGAGAAATCAAGCTTTTTGATTGTCTCATCAAAACGGATATTCCAACTCCTGGATACTTGCTTCAATCCATATATGGACCATCGCAATTTGCATACCTTGGTTTTATCAACCGATGTGAAACCCTCAGGCTGTATCATATACACGTCCTCGAGCAGGTTTCCATTAAGGAAAGCTGTTTTCACATCCATCTTCCATATCTTATAATCATAATGAGCCGCTATGGCCAGGAGCATCCGAATGGATTTAAGCATAGCTACAGGCCAATAGGTTTCGTCATAATCAACACCTTGTTTTTGACGATATCCTTTCGCCACTAATCTAGCTTTATAGGTAATCACATTACCATTCATGTCGGTTTTCTTCTTGAAAACCCACTTGCACCCTATAGGCTTGATGCCTTCAGGTGGGTCAACCAAGTTCCAAACTTGGTTTTCATACATGGAATCCATTTTCGACTTCATGGCATCAAGCCACTTATCCCTTTCTGAACTTGTCAGCACTTCTTCATAACTGGTAGGCTCCTCATCATCAATGAGTAACACGTCGTTCGATTCACTTACGAGAAATCCATATCTCTCAGGAATGTTGCGTGTTCTACCAGATCTACGAAGATGTGGTGTTACAGTAGGTCCAACCGATTGCTCATCACTATGAGTTATCGGTTGTTGTGCTTCACCAGGTATCTCATCAATGTCTATTTGAGTCTCTCAAGCATCCTCAAGCTCGACGACACTCTCTCTATTTTCTTGCAAGAGAAACTCTTTCTCTAGAAACACAGCATGCCTTGAAACAAACACCTTTTGTTCCACAGGATGTTAGAATTGGTAACCCCTTGTTTCCTTAGGGTATCCAATAAATAGACATTTATCAGACTTAGCATCCAATTTGTCTGATACAATCCGCTTCACATAAGCTGGACAACCCCATATCTTCATGTAAGACACATGAGGTTTCTTACCATTCCATATCTCATATGGAGTAGTAGAGACTACCTTGGTTGGCATTCTGTTTAACAAGTAAACAGCTATCTGAAGTGCATAGCCCCAACAAGACTTGGGAAGATTCACATGATTCTTCATTGACCTGACCATGTCCAACAAGGTCTGGTTACGCCTCTCAGATACACCATTATGCTATGGTGTATATGGCGGAGTCCATTGAGATAATATGCCATTGTCTCTTAGATAATCAAGAAACTCTTGACTTAAGTATTCACCACCTCGATCCGATCGAAGTATTTTAATACTCTTGTCATGTTGTTTCTCTACTTCATTTCTGAATTCTTTGAACCTTTCAAAGGCTTCAGACTTGTGTTTCATCAAGAACACATACCCAAACTGTGAGTGATCATCGGTGAAGGTAATGAAGTAGTTATAGCCTCCTAAAGCTTGAGTTGACATAGGTCCACATACATCAGTATGTATTACGCCAAGTAACTCTCCTGTTGGATCGATGTGGTTCGCTAGAGGGGGGGGGGAAATAGCGAAAAACCTTTTCTTTTTCTTTCGTTAAAACTCGAGAGATAATTAGTTAATTGCAGCGGAAATGTAAAAATAAAAAAAACAATCGACACAAGGGTTTTACTTGGTTCGTAGCCGAAGGCTACTACTCCAAGGCACTAGTGGTCCTTGACCACGTACGGAGGGCAAAAGCACTAAAGGAACTCCTCCTCGTTAGAGGTAGGAGTTAATCGATACAAGAAGGAACCACAAAAACTTGAGGTAGAGGGACACTCCCCCTCTCCTCGTATACGATAAAAGCTCCGGAAATGTAAAAGACAAGAAAAACTAATACCGACGTACAAGAATAATAAGAGTTAAACCTAGACGTCGGAATGGAAGGACTTCATTGTCGGAGAGTTGCAGCATAACGGAGACTTTTTGGAGGCTTAGAATTGTTGATGAAACCCTAGGTTTGGCCCTCCTTTTATAGCCTTTGAGCCCCTTTTCGAGTGGGTCTTCAACCAATCACAAATGAACACCAAACCGCTTTGAGGTGGAGTGATAAGCCTTGACTCCTCGAATTTGATCATTGACCATCAGTCGACTAATGGCTATCATCACGATCGATGGCGATCACGATTGATGACCTTTGGCGATCGATACACGGCAATGAGTCCTCCAAGTCGGGCAATGATCGATGCTTGCTGCAAGTCAAAGTTAGCTCAATAAAAACATAATTTCGATGGTCGTCGACCATCAGATATCGACCTAGACCATCTATAAGATGTCTTTGGTCAGATCTACGCTTAAGAACTTCCCCGTAAAGAGGATACGACCTTACTTACTCTCGCACACACGAGCTTACCTCGATACTTACGTGTCGCTTTTGCTTCAGGCCTTCCACTCGATTTCTTCGGCTCCCTCCGAAGTAACTCGAGTATCGCCCGACCACCGCGGCTTCCTCTGGGGGTCGCTAGCCTTCAGCTCCAGCTATATCAATCTTCTACACACTCAATTCAGCTCGTGAGAAAATAAAATAGACTTAACTTTTGTGTTTTTGCTATAATCAAAACACAGGTTCGATTTCGGTGCCTCACTGCACCAATAATCTCCCCCTTTTTGATATATGGCAAAAACACACAAAGTTAAGGAAATTAAGTGCATGAAACAGTAAAGACAAGAAGCAAAAGTAGGAGTAGTAAAAATATTTCTATAGTTCTCCCCTTAGAGGAACCCTCCCCCTTGACCGAGGGTGAGTACTTGAAAAAGACTTTTAGTTCTCCAAACACAAAAGTTAAGTTAGGCTTCTTAGAGTCAAAAATAAGTGCAAGTTAAGTAATCAAAAGTTAAGTCAAAAGGTTAATTATTCAAAAGGTTTAACTTTTGATTTCTTAACTTGGGCCTTTAAAGTTTTCAATTCCGAAGAGTTGAAACCTAAACCTTACTCCCCCTTAACTTAGGCCAGAATCAAAGTTTTAAGTTATCAATTTCAAAAATTTGAAATTGAACTTTGGCCTTTTCTTGAACCTTAACTTTGGCCTTTTCTCCCCCTTTTGACATAAATCAAGGAAAAAGTGGGGGGGTTTTAAGAAAACCCTAAGTCCAAGCATGATGATTTTAAAAATAGTATGTGAAAATAATTCATCTAAATGTTCAACTCTAGTTTGACTTGATTGAAATGATATTATCAACAAGTCCTGATTAGAGTTGGTTAATATTAGTTGCATATTTATACTCCGAGGTTCATATTGACGCACTTGATCTACATCTTGGAACCTGGAGTAGGGTCCTAACATCTCACGCCCATCTACGTGGCTAAGTACACAAACACATTAGTCCTATGTGTTGTGAGTGGCTCCTTAAATCTATAGGTGCATGTTATCTAAGGTATGTCCTATGCTAGTTCCATCAAAATGAAAAATAAGAAATAGTAGTAAGAAAATATAGTTTGCAAGTTCTTATTCTATTATGCACATGCCCAATTTTCGTCTTAATAGACTAAATTCGGCTTCGGGTAGGGGTTTAGTAAATAGGTCTGCTAGGTTAGACTTCGATTCGACGTGTACTGAGTCAGTTGTATGGCTCCTGGCCACATGTTCTCGAATGAAATGGTGTTTGACTTCTATATGTTTGGTCCTAGAGTGACATATTGGATTCTTTATAAGATTAATTGAACTAATGTTATCTACGTGAAGTTTAGTATTCGTAAAGTCTAACTTAAAGTCGCGGAGGGTGTGCTTCATCCAAAGAAGCCGAAAGTGACACACTCACCCATCGCGATGTATTCGGCTTGGTGGTAGACAAGGCAACACAATGTTGCTTCCCCATCGCACCAACTCACTAGACTCGAGCCGAGTAGTTGACAACAACCACTCGTGCTCTTTCTGTCGAGTTTACTACCGGCATAATCCGAATCGGAGTAGCTGATTAGTTAGAACTCGGTAGATCTAGGATACCAAATACCGACATTAAGTGTACCCTTTAGATATCTAAGGATACGCTTAACTAGGGTTAGGTGAGAATCCTTGGCACAGGTTTGAAACCTGGCGCACATACTTACTGCAAATAAGATATCAGGTCGGCTTGCAGTTAAGTACAGGAGACTCCCTATTACACTCCTATAGTATTTTAAGTCAATGGACTTACTTTCTAGGTCTTCTCCTATGTTAACATTAATCGCCATTGGGGTGTTTATTATCTTAGCGTCTTGCATTCCAAATCTTTTAATTAACTCCTTAGTGTATTTTTGTTGATATAGGTATATACCATCCTTAGTTTGTTTAATTTGTAGACCTAAAAAGAAACTTAACTCGCCTACCAAGTTCATTTCGAACTCACTTTCCATGAGTGAAATGAACTCGTTTAGTAAGGCTGAGTTAGAGGTTCCAAAAATTATATCGTCTACGTAAATTTGAGCTATGAATATTTCTTTACCTAAGGTTTTTACGAAGAGAGTTGGGTCAACTAAGCCTTGGTTAAACCCTTTTGACTTAAGATGGATTGAAAGTCTCTCGTACTAAGCTCGAGGAGCTTGTTTAAGTCCATAGAGAGCTTTCTTAAGTTTTAGAACATGGTCGGGTTTATCTAGATTTTCGAATCCGGGGGGTTGGCTAACATAAACTTCTTCTTTAATGTATCAATTTAGGAATGCCGACTTAACATCCATTTGAAACAGCTTAAATCCTCGATGTGCGGCATAAGCTAGCAACATTCGAATGGATTCGAGTCTAGCTACTGGGGCATAGGTTTCGTCGTAATCTAAGCCTTCGACTTGGCTAAATCCTTTGGCGACTAACCGAGCCTTGTTTCTAACTACTTCACCTTTATCATCAAGCTTGTTTCGAAACACCCACCTTGTTCCAATTATCGTTTTGTCTTTAGGTGATGGTACTAATTCCCACACTTCATTCCTAGTAAATTGAGCTAGCTCTTCTTGCATTGCAATAATCCAATCGGGATCAAGAAGAGCTTGTTCAATTGATTTGAGTTCTATCTTTGAAATTAAGGAAATTTGACTAAGGTTCCTATAGGATGCTCTAGTTCGAACTCCTAGATTAGGATCTCCTATCACTTGATCGATAGGGTGGTTAGTCTGAATCCTAGATTGGGTTGGGTTTGTGTCACCTAATGCTTGATCAATGGGGTGACTTGGTTGAACACTAGTTTGGTTGGAGTCATCTATCACTTGATCAATAGAGTGACTAGGTTGACCTAGGTTAGGATTAACACTAGACCTGATCTCCGGATCAGAGTTAGGTCTAGTATGAATCGGCTCGCTAATTGGGGTTGCTGGGGGTTTTGTAGGTTCATGTCCTTCATCAAATACTACATTGATAGTCTCCTCGACTCTAAGGGTGTCGTGGTTATATACTCTATAAGCTCTACTTGTAGTCGAGTATCCTAGAAAGATTCCGGTCGTGGTTTTGGAAGTAAATTTCCCTAGGTAATCCTTAGTGTTTAGGATATGTACCTTACACCCAAATACCCTAAAGTACTTGATGTTAGGTATTTTATCGTGATAAATCTCGTACGAGGTCTTAAGGTGCCTCTTTACCATAAGGATCCTATTTTGGACATAGCAAGCCGTGCTAACGGCTTCTGCCCAAAACCTATCGGGTATGTCGTATTCGTTCAACATGGTCCTAGCGGCTTCTTGTAGAGTTCGGTTTTTCCGCTCCACTAGGCCATTTTGCTGAGGGGTCCTAGGGCAAGAGAATTCATGGTGGTATCCGTTTAGGTTACAGAAGTCGGTGAACCTTTGATTTTCGAATTCACCACCATGATCGCTTCTAAGTCTTTTAACCTTAAGGTCTTTTTGATTCTCGATTAATTTGAATAGATTGATTAATTGATCTAGGGTATCATTTTTATGTTTGATGACGACTACTCCAGGTATACCAATATTGATCATGTGGTTCGCCAGAGGGGGAAATAGTGAAAAACCTTTTCTTTTTCTTTCGTTAAAACTCGAGAGATAATTAGTTAATTGCAGCGAAAATGTAAAAATAAAAAAAACAATCGACACAAGGGTTTTACTTGGTTCGTAGCCGAAAGCTACTACTCCAAGGCCCTAGTGGTCCTTGACCACGTACGGAGGGCAAAAGCACTAAAGGAACTCCTCCTCGTTAGAGGTAGGAGTTAATCGATACAAGAAGAAACCACAAAAACTTGAGGTAGATGGACACTCCCCTCTCCTCGTATAATGATAAAAGCTCCGAAATGTAAATGACAAGAAAACTAATACCGACGCATAAGAATAATAAGAGTTAAACCTAGACGCTAATGGAAGGACTTCGTTGTGAGAGTTGCTGTAGTGGAGACTTTTGGAGGCTTAGAATTGTTGATGAAACCCTAGGTTTGGCCCTCCTTTTATAGCCTTTGAGCCCCTTTTCGAGTGGGTCTTCAACCAATCACAAATGGACACCAAACCGCTTTGAGGTGGAGTGATAAGCCTTGACTTCTGATCATTGACCATCACGATCGATGGCCATCATCACCGATCGATGGCAAGATCCCGATTGATGACCTTCGTCGATCGATACACGCAAATGAGTCCTCCAAGTCGGCAATGACCGATGCTTGCTGCAAGTCAAAGTTAGCTCAATAGAAACATAATTTCGATGGTCGTCGACCATCCGATCTCGACCTAGACCATCTATAAGATGTCTTTGGTCGGATCTACGCTTAAGATCATCCCCGTAAAGAGGATACGACCTTACTTACTCTCGCACACACGAGCTTACCTCGATACTTACGTGTCGCTTTTGCTTCCGGCCTTCTACTCGATTCCTTCGGCTCCCTCCGAAGTAACTTGAGTATCGCCCGACCACCGCGGCTTCCTCCAGGTGTCGCTAGCCTTCAGCTCCAGCTATATCAATCTTCTGCACACTCGATTCAGCTCGTGAGAAAACAAAATAGACTTAACTTTTGTGTCTTTGCTATAATCAAAACACAGGTTCGATTTCGGTGCCTCACTGCACCAACAATCTCCCCCTTTTTGATATATGGCAAAAACACACAAAGTTAAGGAAATTAAGTGCATGAAACAGTAAAGACAAGAAGCAAAAGTAGGAGTAGTAAAAATATTTCTCAAGTTCTCCCCTTAGAGGAACCCTCCCCCTTGACCGAGGGTGAGTACTTGAAAAAGACTTTTAGTTCTCCAAACACAAAAGTTAATTTAGGCTTCTTAGAGTCAAAAATAAGTGCAAGTTAAGTAATCAAAAGTTAAGTCAAAAGGTTAATTATTCAAAATGTTTAACTTTTGATTTCTTAACTTGGGCCTTTAAAGTTTTCAATTCCGAAGAGTTGAAACCTAAACCTTACTCCCCCTTAACTTAGGCCAGAATCAAAGTTTTAAGTTAAGTTATCAATTTCAAAAATTTGAAATTGAACTTTGGCCTTTTGAACCTTAACTTTGGCCTTTTCTCCCTTTGACATAAATCAAGGAAAAGTGGGGTTTTAAGAAAACCCTAAGTCCAAGCATGATGATTTTAAAAATAGTATGTGAAAATAATTCATCTAAATGTTAAACTCTAGATTGACTTGATTGAAATTATATTATCAACAAGTCCAGATTAGAGTTGGTTAATATTAGTTGCATATTTATACTCCGACGTTCATATTGACGACTTGATCTACATCTTGGAACCCGAGTAGGGTCCTAACATCTCACGCCCATCTACGTGGCTAAGTACACAAACACATTAGTCCTATGTGTTGTGAGATGTACTGGATCCTTAAATCTATAGGTGCATGTTATCTAAGGTATGTCCTATGCTAGTTCCATCAAAATGAAAAATAAGAAATAGTAGTAAGAAAATATAGTTTGCAAGTTCTTATTCTATTCTATTGCACATGCCCAATTTTGTCTTAATAGACTAAAATTCGCTTCGGGTAGGGGTTTAGTAAATAGGTCCGCTAGGTTAGATTTCGATTCGTAACGAGTTGTATGGCTCTGCTTGGCCACATGTTCTCGAATGAAATGGTGTTTGACTTCTATATGTTTGGTCCTAGAGTGACATATTGGATTCTTTGTAAGATTAATTGAACTAATGTTATCTACGTGAAGTTTAGTATTCGTAAAGTCTAACTTAAAGTCGCGGAGGGTGTGCTTCATCCAAAGAAGCTGAGTGACACACTCACCCATCGCTATGTATTCGGCCGGTGGTAGACAAGGCAACACAATGTTGCTTCCCACCGCACCAACTCACTAGACTCGAGTCGCAGTAGTTGACAACAACCACTCGTGCTCTTCTCCGAGTTTACTACGCATAATCCGAATCGAGTAGCCGATTAGTTCAACTCGGTAGATCTAGGATACCAAATACCGACATTAAGTGTACCCTTTAGATATCTAAGGATACGCTTAACTAGGGTTAGGTGTGAGAATCCTCGCATGTGCTTAAACCCGCGCATACTTACCGCAAATAAGATATCGTCGGCTTGCTAATTAAGCATGTGAGACTCCTATTACGCTCCTATAGTATTTTAAGTCAATGGACTTACTTTCTAGGTCTTCTCCTATGTTAACATTAATCGCCATTGGGGTGTTTATTATCTTAGCGTCTTGCATTCCAAATCTTTTAATTAACTCCTTAGTGTATTTTTGTTGATATAGGTATATACCATCCTTAGTTTGTTTAATTTGTAGACCTAAAAGAAACTTAACTGCTACCAAGTTCATTTCAACTCACTTTCCATGAGTGAAATGAACTCGCTTAGTAAGGTGAGTTAGAGGTTCCAAAAATTATATCGCCTACGTAAATTTGAGCTATGAATATTTCTTTACCTAAGGTTTTTCACGAAGAGTTGGGTCAACTAAGCCTTGGTTAAACCCTTTTGACTTAAGATGGATTGAAAGTCTCTCGTACCAAGCTCGAGGAGCTTGTTTAAGTCCATAGAGAGCTTTCTTAAGTTTTAGAACATGGTCGGGTTTATCTAGATTTTCGAATCCGGGGGGTTGGCTAACATAAACTTCTTCTTTAATGTATCCATTTAGGAATGCCAACTTAACATCCATTTGAAACAGCTTAAATCCTCGATGTGCGGCATAAGCTAGCAACATTCGAATGGATTCGAGTCTAGCTACTGGGGCATAGGTTTCGTCGTAATCTAAGCCTTCGACTTGGCTAAATCCTTTGGCGACTAACCGAGCCTTGTTTCTAACTACTTCACCTTTATCATCAAGCTTGTTTCGAAACACCCACCTTGTTCCAATTATCGTTTTGTCTTTAGGTGATGGTACTAATTCCCACACTTCATTCCTAGTAAATTGAGCTAGCTCTTCTTGCATTGCCATAATCCAATCGGGGTCAAGAAGAGCTTGTTCAATTGATTTGGGTTCTATATTTGAAATTAAGGAAATTTGACTAAGGTTCCTATAGGATGCTCTAGTTCGAACTCCTAGATTAAGATCTCCTATCACTTGATCGATAGGGTGGTTAGTCTGAATCCAAGATTGGGTTGGGTTTGTGTCACCTAATGCTTGATCAATGGGGTGACTTGGTTGAACACTAGTTTGGTTGGAGTCATCTATCACTTGATCAATAGAGTGACTAGGTTGACCTAGGTTAGGATTAACACTAGACCTGATCTCCGGATCAGAGTTAGGTCTAGTATGAATCGGCTCGCTAATAGGGGTTGCTGGGGGTTTTGTTGGTTCATGTCCTTCATCAAATACTACATTGATAGTCTCCTCGACTCTAAGGGTGTCGTGGTTATATACTCTATAAGCTCTACTTGTAGTCGAGTATCCTAGAAAGATTCCGGTCGTGGTTTTGGAAGTAAATTTCCCTAGGTAATCCTTAGTGTTTAGGATATGTACCTTACACCCAAATACCCTAAAGTACTTGATGTTAGGTATTTTATCGTGATAAATCTCGTACGAGGTCTTAAGGTGCCTCTTTACCATAAGGATCCTATTTTGGACATAGCAAGCCGTACAATCCCGGCTTCGCAAAAACCTACTCCGGGTATGTCGTATTCGTTCAACATGGTCCTAGCGGCTTCTTGTAGAGTTCGGTTTTTCCGCTCCACTAGGCCATTTTGCTGAGGGGTCCTAGGGCAAGAGAATTCATGGTGGTATCCGTTTAGGTTACTGAAGTCGGTGAACCTTTGATTTTCGAATTCACCACCATGATTGCTTCTAAGTCTTTTAACCTTAAGGTCTTTTTGATTCTCGATTAATTTGAATAGATTGATTAATTGATCTAGGGTATCATTTTTATGTTTGATGACGACTACTCCAGGTATACCAATATTGGATCGATGTGGTTCGCTAGAGGGGGGGGGGGGAAATAGTGAAAAACCTTTTCTTTTTCTTTCGTTAAAACTCGAGAGATAATTAGTTAATTGCAGCGAAAATGTAAAAATAAAAAAAACAATCGACACAAGGGTTTTACTTGGTTCGTAGCCGAAAGCTACTACTCCAAGGCCCTAGTGGTCCTTGACCACGTACGGAGGGCAAAAGCACTAAAGGAACTCCTCCTCGTTAGAGGTAGGAGTTAATCGATACAAGAAGGAACCACAAAAACTTGAGGTAGATGGACACACCCCCTCTCCTCGTATACCCTATAAAAGCTCCGAAAATGTAAATGACAAGAAAAACTAATACCGACGTACAAGAATAATAAGAGTTAAACCTAGACGTCGGAATGGAAGGACTTCGTTGTCGGAGAGTTGCAGCGTAACGGAGACTTTTTGGAGGCTTAGAATTGTTGATGAAACCCTAGGTTTGGCCCTCCTTTTATAGCCTTTGAGCCCCTTTTCGAGTGGGTCTTCAACCAATCACAAATGGACACCAAACCGCTTTGAGGTGGAGTGATAAGCCTTGACTCCTCAAATCAGATCATTGACCATCGATCGATGGCTATCATCACCGATCGATGGCAGATCATCGATCGATTGATGACCTTCGGTCGATCGATACATGGCATCGGAGTCCTCCAAGCCGCTTGGTGATGCTTGCTGCAAGTCAAAGTTAGCTCAATAAAAACATAATTTCGATGGTCGTCGACCATCCGATCTCGACCTAGACCATCTATAAGATGTCTTTGGTCGGATCTACACTTAAGATCATCCCCGTAAAGAGGATATGACCTTACTTACTCTCGCACACACGAGCTTACCTCGATACTTACGTGTCGCTTTTGCTTCCGGCCTTCCACTCGATTTCTTCGGCTCCCTCCGAAGTAACTCGAGTATCGCCCGACCACCGCGGCTTCCTCCAGGTGTCGATAGCCTTCAGCTCCAGCTATATCAATCTTCTGCACACTCGATTCAGCTCGTGAGAAAACAAAATAGACTTAACTTTTGTGTCTTTGCTATAATCAAAACACAGGTTCGATTTCGGTGCCTCACTGCACCAACAATCTCCCCCTTTTTGATATATGGCAAAAACACACAAAGTTAAGGAAATTAATTGCATGAAACAGTAAAGACAAGAAGCAAAAGTAGGAGTAGTAAAAATATTTCAAAAGTTCTCCCCTTAGAGGAACCCTCCCCCTTGAACGAGGGTGAGTACTTGAAAAAGACTTTTAGTTCTCCAAACACAAAAGTTAATTTAGGCTTCTTAGAGTCAAAAATAAGTGCAAGTTGAGTAATCAAAAGTTAAGTCAAAAGGATAATTATTCAAAAGGTTTAACTTTTGATTTCTTAACTTGGGTCTTTAAAGTTTTCAATTCCGAAGAGTTGAAACCTAAACCTTACTCCCCCTTAACTTAGGCCAGAATCAAAGTTTTAAGTTAAGTTATCAATTTCAAAAATTTGAAATTGAACTTTGGCCTTTTCTTGAACCTTAACTTTGGCCTTTTCTCCCCCTTTTGACATAAATCAAGGAAAAAGTGGGGGGGTTTTAAGAAAACCCTAAGTCCAAGCATGATGATTTTAAAAATAGTATGTGAAAATAATTCATCTAAATGTTCAACTCTAGTTTGACTTGATTGAAATGATATTATCAACAAGTCCTGATTAGAGTTGGTTAATATTAGTTGCATATTTATACTCCGAGGTTCATATTGACGCACTTGATCTACATCTTGGAACCTGGAGTAGGGTCCTAACATCTCACGCCCATCTACGTGGCTAAGTACACAAACACATTAGTCCTATTTGTTGTGAGATGTACTGGCTCCTTAAATCTATAGGTGCATGTTATCTAAGGTTTGTCCTATGCTAGTTCAATCAAAATGAAAAATAAGAAATAGTAGTAAGAAAATATAGTTTGCAAGTTCTTATTCTATTACGCACATGCCCAATTTTCGTCTTAATAGACTAAATTCGGCTTCGGGTAGGGGTTTAGTAAATAGGTCTGCTAGGTTAGATTTCGATTCGACGTACTCGAGTTGTATGGCTCCGTTGGCCACATGTTCTCGAATGAAATGGTGTTTGACTTCTATATGTTTGGTCCTAGAGTGACATATTGGATTCTTTGTAAGATTAATTGAACTAATGTTATCTACGTGAAGTTTAGTATTCGTAAAGTCTAACTTAAAGTCGCGGAGGGTGTGCTTCATCCAAAGAAGCTGAGTGACACACTCACCCATCGCGATGTATTATGCTTAGGTGGTAGACATTGCAACACAATGTTGCTTCCTCCTGCACCAACTCACTATACTCGAGCCGAGTAGTTGACAACAACCACTCGTGCTTTTTCTGTCGAGTTTACTACCGGCATAATCCGAATCGGAGTAGCCGATTAGTTCGAACTCGGTAGATCTAGGATAGCAAATACCGACATTAAGTGTACCCTTTAGATATCTAAGGATACGCTTAACTAGGGTTAGGTGAGACTCCTTGGCATAGGTTTGAAACCTGGCGCACATACTTACTGCAAATAAGATATCGCGCTTGCGATTAAATGCGTGAGACTCTATTACACTCCTATAGTATTTAAAGTCAATGGACTTACTTTCTAGGTCTTCTCCTATGTTAACATTAATCGCCATTCGGGTGTTTATTATCTTAGCGTCTTGCATTCCAAATCTTTTAATTAACTCCTTAGTGTATTTTTGTTGATATAGGTATATACCATCCTTAGTTTGTTTAATTTGTAGACCTAAAAAGAAACTTAACTCGCCTACCAAGTTCATTTCGAACTCACTTTCCATGAGTGAAACGAACTCGTTTAGTAAGGCTGAGTTAGAGGTTCCAAAAATTATATCGTCTACGTAAATTTGAGCTATGAATATTTCTTTACCTAAGGTTTTTACGAAGATAGTTAGGTCAACTAAGCCTTGGTTAAACCCTTTTGACTTAAGATGGATTGAAAGTCTCTCGTACCAAGCTCGAGGAGCTTGTTTAAGTCCATAGAGAGCTTTCTTAAGTTTTAGAACATGGTCGAGTTTATCTAGATTTTCGAATCCAGGGGGTTGGCTAACATAAACTTCTTCTTTAATGTATCCATTTAGGAATGCCGACTTAACATCCATTTGAAACAGCTTAAATCCTCGATGTGCGGCATAAGCTAGCAACATTCGAATGGATTCGAGTCTAGCTACTGGGGCATAGGTTTCGTCGTAATCTAAGCCTTCGACTTGGCTAAATCCTTTGGCGACTAACCGAGCCTTGTTTCTAACTACTTCACCTTTATCATCAAGCTTGTTTTGAAACACCCACCTTGTTCCAATTATCGTTTTGTCTTTAGGTGATGGTACTAATTCCCACACTTCATTCCTAGTAAATTGAGCTAGCTCTTCTTGCATTGCAATAATCCAATCGGGATCAAGAAGAGCTTGTTCAATTGATTTGGGTTCTATCTTTGAAATTAAGGAAATTTGACTAAGGTTCCTATAGGATGCTCTAGTTCGAACTCCTAGATTAGGATCTCCTATCACTTGATCGATAGGGTGGTTAGTCTGAATCCTAGATTGGGTTGGGTTTGTGTCACCTAATGCTTGATCAATGGGGTGACTTGGTTGAACACTAGTTTGGTTGGAGTCATCTATCACTTGATCAATAGAGTGACTAGGTTGACCTAGGTTAGGATTAACACTAGACCGGATCTCCGGATCAGAGTTATGTCTAGTATGAATCGGCTCGCTAATTGGGGTTGCTGGGGGTTTTGTTGGTTCATGTCCTTCATCAAATACTACATTGATAGTCTTCTCGACTCTAAGGGTGTCGTGGTTATATACTCTATAAGCTCTACTTGTAGTCGAGTATCCTAGAAAGATTCCGATCGTGGTTTTGGAAGTAAATTTCCCTAGGTAATCCTTAGTGTTTAGGATATGTACCTTACACCCAAATACCCTAAAGTACTTGATGTTAGGTATTTTATCGTGATAAATCTCGTACGATGTCTTAAGGTGCCTCTTTACCATAAGGATCCTATTTTGGACCTAGCAAGCCGTGCTAACGGCTTCTGCCCAAAACCTATCGGGTAAGTCGTATTCGTTCAACATGGTCCTAGCGGCTTCTTGTAGAGTTCGGTTTTTCCGCTCCACTAGGCCATTTTGCTGAGGGGTCCTAGGGCAAGAGAATTCATGGTGGTATCCGTTTAGGTTACTGAAGTCGGTGAACCTTTGATTTTCGAATTCACCACCATGATTGCTTCTAAGTCTTTTAACCTTAAGGTCTTTTTGATTCTCGATTAATTTGAATAGATTGATTAATTGATCTAGGGTATCATTTTTATGTTTGATGACGACTACTCCAGGTATACCAATATTGGATCGATGTGGTTCGCTAGGGGGGGGGGGGGAAATAGCGAAAAACCTTTTCTTTTTCTTTCGTTAAAACTCGAGAGATAATTAGTTAATTGCAGCGGAAATGTAAAAATAAAAAAAACAATTGACACAAGGGTTTTACTTGGTTCGTAGCCGAAAGCTACTACTCCAAGGCCCTAGTGGTCCTTGACCACGTACGGAGGGCAAAAGCACTAAAGGAACTCCTCCTCGTTAGAGGTAGGAGTTAATCGATACAAGAAGGAACCACAAAAACTTGAGGTAGATGGACACTCCCCCACTCCTCGTATACGATAAAAGCTCCGGAAATGTAAATGACAAGAAAAACTAATACCGACGTACAAGAATAATAAGAGTTAAACCTAGACGTCAGAATGGAAGGACGAGAGTTGCAGCGTAACGGAGACTTTTTGGAGGCTTAGAATTGTTGATGAAACCCTAGGTTTGGCCCTCCTTTTATAGCCTTTGAGCCCCTTTTCGAGTGGGTCTTCAACCAATCAAAAATGGACACCAAACCGCTTTGAGGTGGAGTGATAAGCCTTGACTCCTCCAATCTGATCATTGACCATCAGTCGACTGATGGCTATGATCACCGATCGATGGCAAGATCATCGATCGATGACCTTCAAAGTCGATCGATACATGGCGCTTGAGTCCTCCGCCGGGCAATGATCGATGCTTGCTGCAAGTCAAAGTTAGCTCAATAAAAACATAATTTCGATGGTCGTCGACCATCCGATCTTGACCTAGACCATCTATAAGATGTCTTTGGTCGGGTCTACACTTAAGATCATCCCCGTAAAGAGGATATGACCTTACTTACTCTCGCACACACGAGCTTACCTCGATACTTACGTGTCGCTTTTGCTTCCGGCCTTCCACTCGATTTCTTCGGCTCCCTCCGAAGTAACTCGAGTATCGCCCGACCACCGCGGCTTCCTCCTGGTGTCGATAGCCTTCAGCTCCAGCTATATCAATCTTCTGCACACTCGATTCAGTTCGTGAGAAAACAAAATAGACTTAACTTTTGTGTCTTTGCTATAATCAAAACACAGGTTCGATTTCGGTGCCTCACTGCACCAACAATCTCCCCCTTTTTGATATATGGCAAAAACACACAAAGTTAAGGAAATTAAGTGCATGAAACAGTAAAGACAAGAAGCAAAAGTAGGAGTAGTAAAAATATTTCTCAAGTTCTCCCCTTAGAGGAACCCTCCCCCTTGACCGAGGGTGAGTACTTGAAAAAGACTTTTAGTTCTCCAAACACAAAAGTTAATTTAGGCTTCTTAGAGTCAAAAATAAGTGCAAGTTAAGTAATCAAAAGTTAAGTCAAAAGGTTAATTATTCAAAATGTTTAACTTTTGATTTCTTAACTTGGGCCTTTAAAGTTTTCAATTCCGAAGAGTTGAAACCTAAACCTTACTCCCCCTTAACTTAGGCCAGAATCAAAGTTTTAAGTTAAGTTATCAATTTCAAAAATTTAAAATTGAACTTTGGCCTTTTCTTGAACCTTAACTTTGGCCTTTTCTCCCCCTTTTGACATAAATCAAGGAAAAAGTGGGGGGGTTTTAAGAAAACACTAATTCCAAGCATGATGATTTTAAAAATAATATGTGAAAATAATTCATCTAAATGTTCAACTCTAGTTTGACTTGATTGAAATGATATTATCAACAAGTCCTGATTAGAGTTGGTTAATATTAGTTGCATATTTATACTCCGAGGTTCATATTGACGCACTTGATCTACATCTTGGAACCTTGAGTAGGGTCCTAACATCTCACGCCCATCTACGTGGCTAAGTACACAAACACATTAGTCCTATTTGTTGTGAGATGTACTGGCTCCTTAAATCTATAGGTGCATGTTATCTAAGGTATGTCCTATGCTAGTTCCATCAAAATGAAAAATAAGAAATAGTAGTAAGAAAATATAGTTTGCAAGTTCTTATTCTATTACGCACATGCCCAATTTTCGTCTTAATAGACTAAATTCGGCTTTCGTAGGGGTTTAGTAAATAGGTCCGCTAGGTTAGATTTGATTCGACGACTGAGTTGTATGGCTCCAATACGTGTTCTCGAATGAAATGGTGTTTGACTTCTATATGTTTGGTCCTAGAGTGACATATTGGATTCTTTGTAAGATTAATTGAACTAATGTTATCTACGTGAAGTTTAGTATTCGTAAAGTCTAACTTAAAGTCGCGGAGGGTGTGCTTCATCCAAAGAAGCTGAGTGACACACTCACCCATCGCGATGTATTCGGCTTCCGTGGTAGACAAGGCAACACAATGTTGCTTCCTACTGCACCAACTCACTAGACTCGAGCCGAGTAGTTGACGACAACCACTCGTGCTCTTTCTGTCGAGTTTACTACCGGCATAATCCGAATCGGAGTAGCCGATTAGTTCGAACTCGGTAGATCTAGGATAGCAAATACCGACATTAAGTGTACCCTTTAGATATCTAAGGATACGCTTAACTAGGGTTAGGTGAGACTCCTTGGCATAGGTTTGAAACCTGGCGCAGATACTTACTGCAAATAAGATATCAGGTCGGCTTGCAGTTAAGTACAGGAGACTCCCTATTACACTCCTATAGTATTTTAAGTCAATGGACTTACTTTCTAGGTCTTCTCCTATGTTAACATTAATCGCCATTGGTGTGTTTATTATCTTAGCGTCTTGCATTCCAAATCTTTTAATTAACTCCTTAGTGTATTTTTGTTGATATAGGTATATACCATCCTTAGTTTGTTTGATTTGTAGACCTAAAAAGAAACTTAACTCGCCTACCAAGTTCATTTCGAACTCACTTTCCATGAGTGAAACGAACTCGTTTAGTAAGGCTGAGTTAGAGGTTCCAAAAATTATATCGTCTACGTAAATTTGAGCTATGAATATTTCTTTACCTAAGGTTTTTACGAAGAGAGTTGGGTCAACTAAGCCTTGGTTAAACCCTTTTGACTTAAGATGGATTGAAAGTCTCTCGTACCAAGCTCGAGGAGCTTGTTTAAGTCCATAGAGAGCTTTCTTAAGTTTTAGAACATGGTCGGGTTTATCTAGATTTTCGAATCCGGGGGGTTGGCTAACATAAACTTCTTCTTTAATGTATCCATTTAGGAATGCCGACTTAACATCCATTTGAAACAGCTTAAATCCTCGATGTGCGGCATAAGCTAGCAACATTCGAATGGATTCGAGTCTAGCTACTGGGGCATAGGTTTCGTCGTAATCTAAGCCTTCGACTTGGCTAAATCCTTTGGCGACTAACCGAGCCTTGTTTCTAACTACTTCACCTTTATCATCAAGCTTGTTTCGAAACACCCACCTTGTTCCAATTATCGTTTTGTCTTTAGGTGATGGTACTAATTCCCACACTTCATTCCTAGTAAATTGAGCTAGCTCTTCTTGCATTGCAATAATCCAATCGGGATCAAGAAGAGCTTGTTCAATTTATTTGGGTTCTATCTTTGAAATTAAGGAAATTTAACTAAGGTTCCTATAGGATGCTCTAGTTCGAACTCCTAGATTAGGATCTCCTATCACTTGATCGATAGGGTGGTTAGTCTGAATCCTAGATTGGGTTGGGTTTGTGTCACCTAATGCTTGATCAATGGGGTGACTTGGTTGAACACTAGTTTGGTTGGAGTCATCTATCACTTGATCAATAGAGTGACTAGGTTGACCTAGGTTAGGATTAACACTAGACCTGATCTCCGGATCAGAGTTAGGTCTAGTATGAATTGGCTCGCTAATTGGGGTTGCTGGGGGTTTTGTAGGTTCATGTCCTTCATCAAATACTACATTGATAGTCTTCTCGACTCTAAGGGTGTCGTGGTTATATACTCTATAAGCTCTACTTGTAGTCGAGTATCCTAGAAAGATTCCGGTCGTGGTTTTGGAAGTAAATTTCCCTAGGTAATCCTTAGTGTTTATAATATGTACCTTACACCCAAATACCCTAAAGTACTTGATGTTAGGTATTTTATCGTGATAAATCTCGTACGAGGTCTTAAGGTGCCTCTTTACCATAAGGATCCTATTTTGGCTAACGCTTCGCCCAAAACCTATCGTAGGTCGATTCGTTCAACATTGTCCTAGTTGCTTCTTGTAGAGTTCGGTTTTTCCGTTCCACTCGGCGATTTTGGTGAGGGGTCCTAGGGAAAGAGTATTCATGGTGGTATCCGCTTAGGTTCGTAAGTCGGTGAACATTTGATTTTCGAATTCACCACCATGATTGCTTCTAAGTCTTTTAACCTTAAGGTCTTTTTGATTCTCGATTAATTTGAATAGATTGATTAATTGATCTAGGGTATCATTTTTATGTTTGATGACGACTACTCCAGGTATACCAATTGTTGGATCGATGTGGTTCGCTAGAGGGGGGGGGAGGGAAATAGCGAAAAACCTTTTCTTTTTCTTTCGTTAAAACTCGAGAGATAATTAGTTAATTGCAGCGGAAATGTAAAAATAAAATAAAGAATCGACACAAGGGTTTTACTTGGTTCGTAGCCGAAGGCTACTACTCCAAGGCCCTAGTGGTCCTTGACCACGTACGGAGGGCAAAAGCACTAAAGGAACTCCTCCTCGTTAGAGGTAGGAGTTAATCGATACAAGAAGGAACCACAAAAACTTGAGGTAGAGGGACACTCCCCCTCTCCTTGTATACGATAAAAGATCCGGAAATGTAAATGACAAGAAAAACTAATACCGAGGTACAAGAATAATAAGAGTTAAACCTAGACGTCGGAATGGAAGGACTTCGTTGTCGGAGAGTTGCAGCGTAACGGAGACTTTTTGGAGGCTTAGAATTTTTGATGAAACCCTAGGTTTGGCCCTCCTTTTATAGCCTTTGAGCCCCTTTTCGAGTGGGTCTTCAACCAATCACAAATGGACACCAAACCGCTTTGAGGTGGAGTGAACCGATCATTGACCATCCCGATCGATGGCTATCATCGATCGATGGCAAGATCGATCCGATTGATGACCTTCTAATGATCGATACACGCAATGAGTCCTCCGTCGGCAATGACTGATGCTTGCTGCAAGTCAAAGTTAGCTCAATAAAAACATAATTTCGATGGTCGTCGACCATCCAATCTCGACCTAGACCATCTATAAGGTGTCTTTGGTCGGATCTACGCTTAAGATCATCCCCGTAAAGAGGATACGACCTTACTTACTCTCGCACACACGAGCTTACCTCGATACTTACGTGTCGCTTTTGCTTCCGGCCTTCCACTCGATTTCTTCGGCTCCCTCCGAAGTAACTCGAGTATCGCCCAACCACCGCGGCTTCCTCCGGGTGTCGCTAGCCTTCAGCTCCAACTATATCAATCTTCTGCACATTCGATTCAGCTCGTGAGAAAACAAAATAGACTTAACTTTTGTGTCTTTGCTATAATCAAAACACAGGTTCGATTTCGGTGCCTCACTGCACCAACAATCTCCCCCTTTTGGATATATGGCAAAAACACATAAAGTTAAGGAAATTAAGTGCATGAAACAGTAAAGACAAGAAGCAAAAGTAGGAGTAGTAAAAATATTTCTCAAGTTCTCCCCTTAGAGGAACCCTCCCCCTTGACCGAGGGTGAGTACTTGAAAAAGACTTTTAGTTCTCCAAACACAAAAGTTAATTTAGGCTTCTTAGAGTCAAAAATAAGTGCAAGTTAAGTAATCAAAAGTTAAGTCAAAAGGTTAATTATTCAAAAGGTTTAACTTTTGGTTTCTTATCTTGGGCCTTTAAAGTTTTCAATTCCGAAGAGTTGAAACCTAAACCTTACTCCCCCTTAACTTAGGCCAGAATCAAAGTTTTAAGTTATCAATTTCAAAAATTTGAAATTGAACTTTGGACTTTTCTTGAACCTTAACTTTGGCCTTTTCTCCCCCTTTTGACATAAATCAAGGAAAAAGTGGGGGGTTTTTAAGAAAACCCTAAGTCCAAGCATGATGATTTTAAAAATAGTATGTGAAAATAATTAATCTAAATGTTCAACTCTAGTTTGACTTGATTGAAATGATATTATCAACAAGTCCTGATTAGAGTTGGTTAATATTAGTTGCATATTTATACTCCGAGGTTCATATTGACGCACTTGATCTACATCTTGGAACCTGGAGTAGGGTCCTAACATCTCACGCCCATCTACGTGGCTAAGTACACAAACACATTAGTCCTATTTGTTGTGAGATGTACTGGCTCCTTAAATCTATAGGTGCATGTTATCTAAGGTATGTCCTATGCTAGTTCCATCAAAATGAAAAATAAGAAATAGTAGAAAGAAAATATAGTTTGCAAGTTCTTTTTCTATTACGCACATGCCCAATTTTCGTCTTAATAGACTAAATTCGGGTAGGGGTTTAGTAAATAGGTCTGCTAGGTTAGATTTCGATTCGACGTACTCGAGTTGTATGGCTCCGTTGGCCACATGTTCTCGAATGAAATGGTGTTTGACTTCTATATGTTTGGTCCTAGAGTGACATATTGGATTCTTTGTAAGATTAATTGAACTAATGTTATCTACGTGAAGTTTAGTATTCGTAAAGTCTAACTTAAAGTCGCGGAGGGTGTGCTTCATCCAAAGAAGCTGAGTGACACACTCACCCATCGCGATGTATTCGGCTGGTAGACAAGGCAACACAATGTTGCTTCCTCGCACTAACTCACTAGACTCGAGCCGAGTAGTTGGCGATTTACAACCACTCGTGCTCTTCGCCGAGTTTACTACCGGCATAATCCGAATCGGAGTAGCCGATTAGTTCGAACTCGGTAGATCTAGGATAGCAAATACCGACATTAAGTGTACCCTTTAGATATCTAAGGATACGCTTAACTAGGGTTAGGTGAGACTCCTTGGCATAGGTTTGAAACCTGGCGCACATACTTCATCGCAAATAAGATATCGTGTCGCTTGCGGTTAAGTGAGAGACTCCTATTACACTCCTATAGTATTTTAAGTCAATGGACTTACTTTCTAGGTCTTCTCCTATGTTAACATTAATCGCCATTGGTGTGTTTATTATCTTAGCGTCTTGCATTCCAAATCTTTTAATTAACTCCTTAGTGTATTTTTGTTGATATAGGTATATACCATCCTTAGTTTGTTTGATTTGTAGACCTAAAAAGAAACTTAACTCCTACCAAGTTCATTTCAACTCACTTTCCATGAGTGAAACGAACTCGCTTTAGTAAGGCTGAGTTAGAGGTTCCAAAAATTATATCGTACGTAAATTTGAGCTATGAATATTTCTTACTCTAAGGTTTTACTTAAGAGAGTTGGGTCAATCTAAGCCTTGGTTAAACCTTTGACTTAAGATGGATTGAAAGTCTCTCGCACTCAAGCTCGAGGAGCTTGTTTAAGTCCATAGAGAGCTTTTTAAGTTTTAGAACATGGTCGGGTTTATCTAGATTTTCTAATCCGGGTTGGCTAACATAAACTTCTTCTTTAATGTATCCATTTAGAATGCCGACTTAACATCCATTTGAAAGCTTAAATCCTCGATGTGCATAAGCTAGCAACATTCGAATGGATTCGAGTCTAGCTATGGGGCATAGGTTTCACTGTAATCTAAGCCTTCGACTTGACTAAACCCTTTGGCGACTAACCGAGCCTTGTTTCTAACTACTTCACCTTTATCATCGCTTGTTTCAAACACCCACCTTGTTCCAATTATCGCTTTGTCTTTAGGTGATGGTACTAATTCCCACACTTCATTCCTAGTAAATTGAGCTAGCTCTTCTTGCATTGCAATAATCCAATCGGGATCAAGAAGAGCTTGTTCAATTTATTTGGGTTCTATCTTTGAAATTAAGGAAATTTAACTAAGGTTCCTATAGGATGCTCTAGTTCGAACTCCTAGATTAGGATCTCCTATCACTTGATCGATAGGGTGGTTAGTCTGAATCCTAGATTGGGTTGGGTTTGTGTCACCTAATGCTTGATCAATGGGGTGACTTGGTTGAACACTAGTTTGGTTGGAGTCATCTATCACTTGATCAATAGAGTGACTAGGTTGACCTAGGTTAGATTAACACTCAGACCCGATCTCCTGATCGAGTTAGGTCTAGTATGAATCGCTCGCTAATTGGGGCGGGGGTTTTGTAGGTTCATGTCCTTCATCTAATACTACATTGATAGTCTTCTCGACTCTAAGGGTGTCGTGGTTATATACTCTATAAGCTCTACTTGTAGTCGAGTATCCTAGAAAGATTCCGGTCGTGGTTTTGGAAGTAAATTTCCCTAGGTAATCCTTAGTGTTTATAATATGTACCTTACACCCAAATACCCTAAAGTACTTGATGTTAGGTATTTTATCGTGATAAATCTCGTACGAGGTCTTAAGGTGCCTCTTTACCATAAGGATCCTATTTTGGACATAGCAAGCCGTGCTAACGGCTTCTGCCCAAAACCTATCAGGTAGGTCGTATTCGTTCAACATGGTCCTAGTGGCTTCTTGTAGAGTTCGGTTTTTCCGTTCCACTAGGCCATTTTGCTGAGGGGTCCTAGGGAAAGAGAATTCATGGTGGTATCCGTTTAGGTTACAGAAGTCGGTGAACCTTTGATTTTCGAATTCACCACCATGATCGCTTCTAAGTCTTTTAACCTTAAGGTCTTTTTGATTCTCGATTAATTTGAATAGATTGATTAATTGATCTAGGGTATCATTTTTATGTTTGATGACGACTACTCCAGGTATACCAATTGTTGGATCGATGTGGTTCGCTAGAGGGGGGGGGAGGGAAATAGCGAAAAACCTTTTCTTTTTCTTTCGTTAAAACTCGAGAGATAATTAGTTAATTGCAGCGGAAATGTAAAAATAAAATAAAGAATCGACACAAGGGTTTTACTTGGTTCGTAGCCGAAGGCTACTACTCCAAGGCCCTAGTGGTCCTTGACCACGTACGGAGGGCAAAAGCACTAAAGGAACTCCTCCTCGTTAGAGGTAGGAGTTAATCGATACAAGAAGGAACCACAAAAACTTGAGGTAGAGGGACACTCCCCCTCTCCTTGTATACGATAAAAGATCCGGAAATGTAAATGACAAGAAAAACTAATACCGAGGTACAAGAATAATAAGAGTTAAACCTAGACGTCGGAATGGAAGGACTTCGTTGTCGGAGAGTTGCAGCGTAACGGAGACTTTTTGGAGGCTTAGAATTGTTGATGAAACCCTAGGTTTGGCCCTCCTTTTATAGCCTTTGAGCCCCTTTTCGAGTGGGTCTTCAACCAATCACAAATGGACACCAAACCGCTTTGAGGTGGAGTGATAAGCCTTGACTCCTCGAATCTGATCATTGACCATCAGTCGACTGATGGCTATCATCAGTCGACTGATGGCAGCATCAGTCGATTGATGACCTTCGGCAGTCGACTGATACACGGCAGTCGAGTCCTCCAAGCTGGCAGTCGACTGATGCTTGCTGCAAGTCAAAGTTAGCTCAATAAAAACATAATTTCGATGGTCGTCGACCATCCAATCTCGACCTAGACCATCTATAAGGTGTCTTTGGTCGGATCTACGCTTAAGATCATCCCCGTAAAGAGGATACGACCTTACTTACTCTCGCACACACGAGCTTACCTCGATACTTACGTGTCGCTTTTGCTTCCGGCCTTCCACTCGATTTCTTCGGCTCCCTCCGAAGTAACTCGAGTATCGCCCAACCACCGCGGCTTCCTCCGGGTGTCGCTAGCCTTCAGCTCCAACTATATCAATCTTCTGCACATTCGATTCAGCTCGTGAGAAAACAAAATAGACTTAACTTTTGTGTCTTTGCTATAATCAAAACACAGGTTCGATTTCGGTGCCTCACTGCACCAACAATCTCCCCCTTTTGGATATATGGCAAAAACACATAAAGTTAAGGAAATTAAGTGCATGAAACAGTAAAGACAAGAAGCAAAAGTAGGAGTAGTAAAAATATTTCTCAAGTTCTCCCCTTAGAGGAACCCTCCCCCTTGACCGAGGGTGAGTACTTGAAAAAGACTTTTAGTTCTCCAAACACAAAAGTTAATTTAGGCTTCTTAGAGTCAAAAATAAGTGCAAGTTAAGTAATCAAAAGTTAAGTCAAAAGGTTAATTATTCAAAAGGTTTAACTTTTGGTTTCTTATCTTGGGCCTTTAAAGTTTTCAATTCCGAAGAGTTGAAACCTAAACCTTACTCCCCCTTAACTTAGGCCAGAATCAAAGTTTTAAGTTAAGTTATCAATTTCAAAAATTTGAAATTGAACTTTGGACTTTTCTTGAACCTTAACTTTGGCCTTTTCTCCCCCTTTTGACATAAATCAAGGAAAAAGTGGGGGGGTTTTAAGAAAACCCTGAGTCCAAGCATGATGATTTTAAAAATAGTATGTGAAAATAATTAATCTAAATGTTCAACTCTAGTTTGACTTGATTGAAATGATATTATCAACAAGTCCTGATTAGAGTTGGTTAATATTAGTTGCATATTTATACTCCGAGGTTCATATTGACGCACTTGATCTACATCTTGGAACCTGGAGTAGGGTCCTAACATCTCACGCCCATCTACGTGGCTAAGTACACAAACACATTAGTCCTATTTGTTGTGAGATGTACTGGCTCCTTAAATCTATAGGTGCATGTTATCTAAGGTATGTCCTATGCTAGTTCCATCAAAATGAAAAATAAGAAATAGTAGAAAGAAAATATAGTTTGCAAGTTCTTTTTCTATTACGCACATGCCCAATTTTCGTCTTAATAGACTAAATTCGGCTTCGGGTAGGGGTTTAGTAAATAGGTCTGCTAGGTTAGATTTCGATTCGACGTACTCGAGTTGTATGGCTCCGTTGGCCACATGTTCTCGAATGAAATGGTGTTTGACTTCTATATGTTTGGTCGTAGAGTGACATATTGGATTCTTTGTAAGATTAATTGAACTAATGTTATCTACGTGAAGTTTAGTATTCGTAAAGTCTAACTTAAAGTCGCGGAGGGTGTGCTTCATCCAAAGAAGCTGAGTGACACACTCACCCATCGCGATGTATTCGGCTTCGGTGGTAGACAAGGCAACACAATGTTGCTTCCTACTGCACCAACTCACTAGACTCGAGCCGAGTAGTTGACGACAACCACTCGTGCTCTTTCTGTCGAGTTTACTACCGGCATAATCCGAATCGGAGTAGCCGATTAGTTCGAACTCGGTAGATCTAGGATACCAAATACCGACATTAAGTGTACCCTTTAGATATCTAAGGATACGCTTAACTAGGGTTAGGTGAGATTCCTTGGCATAGGTTTGAAACCTGGCGCACATACTTACTGCAAATAAGATATCAGGTCGGCTTGCAGTTAAGTACACGAGACTCCCTATTACACTCCTATAGTATTTTAAGTCAATGGACTTACTTTCTAGGTCTTCTCCTATGTTAACATTAATCGCCATTGGTGTGTTTATTATCTTAGCGTCTTGCATTCCAAATCTTTTAATTAACTCCTTAGTGTATTTTTGTTGATATAGGTATATACCATCCTTAGTTTGTTTAATTTGTAGACCTAAAAAGAAATTTAACTCGCCTACCAAGTTCATTTCGAACTCACTTTCCATGAGTGAAACGAACTCGTTTAGTAAGGCTGAGTTAGAGATTCCAAAAATTATATCGTCTACGTAAATTTGAGCTATGAATATTTCTTTACCTAAGGTTTTTACGAAGAGAGTTGGGTCAACTAAGCCTTGGTTAAACCCTTTTGACTTAAGATGGATTGAAAGTCTTCGCATCAAGCTCGAGGAGCTTGTTTAAGTCCATAGAGAGCTTTCTTAAGTTTTAGAACATGGTCGGGTTTATCTAGATTTTCGAATCCGGGGGGTTGGCTAACATAAACTTCTTCTTTAATGTATCCATTTAGGAATGCCGACTTAACATCCATTTGAAACAGCTTAAATCCTCGATGTGTGGCATAAGCTAGCAACATTCGAATGGATTCCAGTCTAGCTACTGGGGCATAGGTTTCGTCGTAATCTAAGCCTTCGACTTGGCTAAATCCTTTGGCGACTAACCGAGCCTTGTTTCTAACTACTTCACCTTTATCATCAAGCTTGTTTCGAAACACCCACCTTGTTCCAATTATCGTTTTGTCTTTAGGTGATGGTACTAATTCCCACACTTCATTCCTAGTAAATTGAGATAGCTCTTCTTGCATTGCAATAATCCAATCGGGATCAAGAAGAGCTTGTTCAATTGATTTGGGTTCTATCTTTGAAATTAAGGAAATTTGACTAAGGTTCCTATAGGATGCTCTAGTTCGAATTCCTAGATTAGGATCTCCTATCACTTGATCGATAGGGTGGTTAGTCTGAATCCTAGATTGGGTTGGGTTTGTGTCACCTAATGCTTGATCAATGGGGTGACTTGGTTGAACACTAGTTTGGTTGGAGTCATCTATCACTTGATCAATAGAGTGACTAGGTTGACCTAGGTTAGGATTAACACTAGACCTGATCTCCGGATCAGAGTTAGGTCTAGTATGAATCGGCTCGCTAATTGGGGTTGCTGGGGGTTTTGTAGGTTCATGTCCTTCATCAAATACTACATTGATAGTCTTCTCGACTCTAAGGGTGTCGTGGTTATATACTCTATAAGCTCTACTTGTAGTCGAGTATCCTAGAAAGATTCCGGTCGTGGTTTTGGAAGTAAATTTCCCTAGGTAATCCTTAGTGTTTAGGATATGTACCTTACACCCAAATACCCTAAAGTACTTGATGTTAGGTATTTTATCGTGATAAATCTCGTACGAGGTCTTAAGGTGCCTCTTTACCATAAGGATCCTATTTTGGACATAGCAAGCCGTGCTAACGGCTTCTGCCCAAAACCTATCGGGTAGGTCGTATTCGTTCAACATGGTCCTAGTGGCTTCTTGTAGAGTTCGGTTTTTCCGTTCCACTAGGCCATTTTGCTGAGGGGTCCTAGGCCAAGAGAATTCATGGTGGTATCCGTTTAGGTTACAGAAGTCGGTGAACCTTTGATTTTCGAATTCACCACCATGATCGCTTCTAAGTCTTTTAACCTTAAGGTCTTTTTGATTCTCGATTAATTTGAATAGATTGATTAATTGATCTAGGGTATCATTTTTATGTTTGATATGACTACTCGGGTATACCAATTATTGGATCGATGTGGTTAAGCTAGAGAAATAGCGAAAAACCTTTTCTTTTTCTTTCGTTAAAACTCGAGAGATAATTAGTTAATTGTAGCGGAAATGTAAAAATAAAATAAACAATCGACACAAGGGTTTTACTTGGTTCGTAGCCGAAGGCTACTACTCCAAGGCCCTAGTGGTCCTTGACCACGTACGGAGGGCAAAAGCACTAAAGGAACTCGTCCTCGTTAGAGGTAGGAGTTAATCGATACAAGAAGAAACCACAAAAACTTGAGGTTGAGGGACACTCCCCCTCTCCTTGTATACGATAAAAGCTCCGGAAATGTAAATGACAAGAAAAACTACTACCGAGGTACAAGAATAATAAGAGTTAAACCTAGACGTCGGAATGGAAGGACTTCGTTGTCGGAGAGTTGCAGCGTAACGAAGACTTTTTGGAGGCTTAGAATTGTTGATGAAACCCTAGGTTTGGCCCTCCTTTTATAGCCTTTGAGCCCCTTTTCGAGTGGGTCTTCAACCAATCACAAATGGACACCAAACCGCTTTGAGGTGGAGTGATAAGCCTTGACTCCTCGAATTTGATCATTGACCATCGATCGGTCGATGGCTATCATCGATCGTGATGGCGGCGATCGATCGATTGATGACCTTCGATCGGCGATACGGCGTCGAGTCCTCCAGTGGCGATCGGCGATGCTTGCTGCAAGTCAAAGTTAGCTCAATAAAAACATAATTTCGATGGTCGTCGACCATCCGATCTCGACCTAGACCATCTATAAGGTGTCTTTGGTCGGATCTACGCTTAAGATCATCCCCGTAAAGAGGATACGACCTTACTTACTCTCGCACACACGAGCTTACCTTGATACTTACGTGTCGCTTTTGCTTCCGGCCTTCCACTCGATTTCTTCGGCTCCCTATGAAGTAACTCGAGTATCGCCCGACCACCGCGGCTTCCTCCGGGTGTCGCTAGCCTTCAGCTCCAGCTATATCAATCTTCTGCACACTCGATTCAGCTCGTGAGAAAACAAAATAGACTTAACTTTTGTGTCTTTGCTATAATCAAAACACAGGTTCGATTTCGGTGCCTCACTGCACCAACAATCTCCCCCTTTTTGATATATGGAAAAAACACACAAAGTTAAGGAAATTAAGTGCATGAAACAGTAAAGACAAGAAGCAAAAGTAGGAGTAGTAAAAATATTTCTCAAGTTCTCCCCTTAGGGGAACCCTCCCCCTTGACCGAGGGTGAGTACTTGAAAAAGACTTTTAGTTCTCCAAACACAAAAGTTAAGTAAGGCTTCTTAGAGTCAAAAATAAGTGCAAGTTAAGTAATCAAAATTTAAGTCAAAAGGTTAATTATTCAAAAGGTTTAACTTTTGATTTCTTAACTTGGGCCTTTAAAGTTTTCAATTCCGAAGAGTTGAAACCTAAACCTTACTCCCCCTTAACTTAGGCCAGAATCAAAGTTTTAAGTTAAGTTATCAATTTCAAAAATTTGAAATTGAACTTTGGCCTTTTCTTGAACCTTAACTTTGGCCTTTTCTCCCCCTTTTGACATAAATCAAGGAAAAAGTGGGGGGGGGGGGGTTTAAGAAAACCCTAAGTCCAAGCATGATGATTTTAAAAATAGTATGTGAAAATAATTCATCTAAATGTTCAACTCTAGTTTGACTTGATTGAAATGATATTATCAACAAGTCCTGATTAGAGTTGGTTAATATTAGTTGCATATTTATACTCCGAGGTTCATATTGACGCACTTGATCTACATCTTGGAACTGGGTAGGGTCCTAACATCTCACGCCCATCTATAAGTACACAAACACATTAGTCCTATGTGTTGTGAGATGTACTGGCTCCTTAAATCTATAGGTGCATGTTATCTAAGGTATGTCCTATGCTAGTTCCATCAAAATGAAAAATAAGAAATAGTAGTAAGAAAATATAGTTTGCAAGTTCTTATTCTATTACGCACATGCCCAATTTTCGTCTTAATAGACTAAATTCGCCGGATAGGGGTTTAGTAAATAGATCCGCTAGGTTAGATTCGATTCGACGTACTCGAGTTGTATGGCTCCGTTGGCCACATGTTCTCGAATGAAATGGTGTTTGACTTCTATATGTTTGGTCCTAGAGTGACATATTGGATTCTTTGTAAGATTAATTGAACTAATGTTATCTACGTGAAGTTTAGTATTCGTAAAGTCTAACTTAAAGTCGCGGAGGGAGTGCTTCATCCAAAGAAGCTGAGTGACACACTCACCCATCGCGATGTATTCGGCTTCGGTGGTAGACAAGGCAACACAATGTTGCTTCCTACTGCACCAACTCACTAGACTCGAGCCGAGTAGTTGACAACAACCACTCGTGCTCTTTCTGTCGAGTTTACTACCGGCATAATCCGAATCGGAGTAGCCGATTAGTTCGAACTCGGTAGATCTAGGATACCAAATACCGACATTAAGTGTACCCTTTAGATATCTAAGGATACGCTTAACTAGGGTTAGGTGAGACTCCTTAGCAGGTTTGAAACTCGCGCACATACTTCATCGCAAATAAGATATCGAATTCGGCTTGCGACTCATTACACTCCTATAGTATTTTATGTCAATGGACTTACTTTCTAGGTCTTCTCCTATGTTAACATTAATCGCCATTGGGGTGTTTATTATCTTAGAGTCTTGAATTCCAAATCTTTTAATTAACTCCTTAGTGTATTTTTGTTGATATAGGTATATACCATCCTTAGTTTGTTTAATTTGTAGACCTAAAAAGAAACTTAACTCGCCTACCAAGTTCATTTCGAACTCACTTTCCATGAGTGAAACGAACTCGTTTAGTAAGGCTGAGTTAGAGGTTCCAAAAATTATATCGTCTACGTAAATTTGAGCTTTGAATATTTCTTTACCTAATGTTTTTACGAAGAGAGTTGGGTCAACTAAGCCTTGGTTAAACCCTTTTGACTTAAGATGGATTGAAAGTCTCTCGTACCAAGCTCGAGGAGCTTGTTTAAGTCCATAGAGAGCTTTCTTAAGTTTTAGAACATGGTCGGGTTTATCTAGATTTTTGAATCCGGGGGGTTGGCTAACATAAACTTCTTCTTTAATGTATCCATTTAGGAATGCCGACTTAACATCCATTTGAAACAGCTTAAATCCTCGATGTGCGGCATAAGCTAGCCACATTCGAATGGATTCGAGTCTAGCTACTGGGGCATAGGTTTCGTCGTAATCTAAGCCTTCGACTTGGCTAAATCCTTTGGCGACTAACCGAGCCTTGTTTCTAACTACTTCACCTTTATCATCAAGCTTGTTTCGAAACACCCACCTTGTTCCAATTATCGTTTTGTCTTTAGGTGATGGTACTAATTCCCACACTTCATTCCTAGTAAATTGAGCTAGCTCTTCTTGCATTGCAATAATCCAATCGGGATCAAGAAGAGCTTGTTCAATTGATTTGGGTTCTATCTTTGAAATTAAGGAAATTTGACTAAGGTTCCTATAGGATGCTCTAGTTCGAACTCCTAGATTAGGATCTCCTATCACTTGATCGATAGGGTGGTTAGTCTGAATCCTAGATTGGGTTGGGTTTGTGTCCCCTAATGCTTGATCAATGGGGTGACTTGGTTGAACACTAGTTTGGTTGGAGTCATCTATCACTTGATCAATAGAGTGACTAGGTTGACCTAGGTTAGGATTAACACTAGACCTGATCTCCGGATCAGAGTTAGGTCTAGTATGAATCGGCTCGCTAATTGGGGTTGCTGGGGGTTTTGTAGGTTCATGTCCTTCATCAAATACTACATTGATAGTCTCCTCGACTCTAAGGGTGTCATGGTTATATACTCTATAAGCTCTACTTGTAGTCGAGTATCCTAGAAAGATTCCGGTCGTGGTTTTGGAAGTAAATTTCCCTAGGTAATCCTTAGTGTTTAGGATATGTACCTTACACTCAAATACCCTAAAGTACTTGATGTTAGGTATTTTATCGTGATAAATCTCGTACGAGGTCTTAAGGTGCCTCTTTACCATAAGGATCCTATTTTGGACATAGCAAGTCGTGCTAACGGCTTCCGCCCAAAACCTATCGGGTAGGTCGTATTCGTTCAACATGGTCCTAGCGGCTTCTTGTAGAGTTCGGTTTTTCCATTCCACTAGGCCATTTTGCTGAGGGGTCCTAGGGCAAGAGAATTCATGGTGGTATCCGTTTAGGTTACAGAAGTCGGTGAACCTTTGATTTTCGAATTCACCACCATGATCGCTTCTAAGTCTTTTAACCTTAAGGTCTTTTTTATTCTCGATTAATTTGAATAGATTGATTAATTGATCAAGGGTATCATTTTTATGTTTGATGACGACTACTCCAGGTATACCAATTGTTGGATCGATGTGGTTCGCTAGAGGGGGGGGGGGAAATAGCGAAAAACCTTTTCTTTTTCTTTCGTTAAAACTCGAGAGATAATTAGTTAATTGCAGCGGAAATGTAAAAATAAAATAAACAATCGACACAAGGGTTTTACTTGGTTCGTAGCCGAAGGCTACTACTCCAAGGCCCTAGTGGTCCTTGACCACGTACGGAGGGCAAAAGCACTAAAGGAACCTCTCCTCGTTAGAGGTAGGAGTTAATCGATACAAGAAGGAACCACAAAAACTTGAGGTAGAGGGACACTCCCCCACTCCTTGTATATGATAAAAGCTCCGGAAATGTAAATGACAAGAAAAACTAATACCGACGTACAAGAATAATAAGAGTTAAACCTAGACGTCGGAATGGAAGGACTTCGTTGTCGGAGAGTTGCAGCGTAACGGAGACTTTTTGGAGGCTTAGAATTGTTGATGAAACCCTAGGTTTGGCCCTCCTTTTATAGCCTTTGAGCCCCTTTTCGAGTGGGTCTTCAACCAATCACAAATGGACACCAAATCGCTTTGAGGTGGAGTGATAAGCCTTGACTCCTCGAATCTGATCATTGACCATCAGTCGACTGATGGCTATCATCGATCGTGATGGCGACATCGGTCGATTGATGACCTGCTCAGCCGATCGGCCCGATACCTCAGCGATCGAGTCCTCTCAATAAAAACATAATTTCGATGGTCGTCGACCATCCGATCTCGACCTAGACCATCTATAAGATGTCTTTGGTCGGATCTACGCTTAAGATCATCCCGTAAAGAGGATACGACCTTACTTACTCGCACACACGAGCTTACCTCGATACTTACGTGTCGCTTTGCTTCCGACCTTCCACTCGATTTCTTGGCTCCTCCGAAATAACTCGAGTATCGCCGACCACCGCGCTTCCTCCGTGTCGCTAGCCTTCACTCCACTATATCAATCTTCGCTCGATTCAGCTCGTGAGAAAACAAAATAGACTTAACTTTTGTGTCTTTGCTATAATCAAAACACAGGTTCGATTTCGGTGCCTCACTGCACCAACAATCTCCCCCTTTTTGATATATGGCAAAAACACACAAAGTTAAGGAAATTAAGTGCATGAAACAGTAAAGACAAGAAGCAAAAGTAGGAGTAGTAAAAATATTTCTCAAGTTCTCCCCTTAGAGGAACCCTCCCCCTTGACCGAGGGTGAGTACTTGAAAAAGACTTTTAGTTCTCCAAACACAAAAGTTAAGTTAGGCTTCTTAGAGTCAAAAATAAGTGCAAGTTAAGTAATCAAAAGTTAAGTCAAAAGGTTAATTATTCAAAAGGTTTAACTTTTGATTTCTTAACTTGGGCCTTTAAAGTTTTCAATTCCGAAGAGTTGAAACCTAAACCTTACTCCCCCTTAACTTAGGCCAGAATCAAAGTTTTAAGTTAAGTTATCAATTTCAAAAATTTGAAATTGAACTTTGGCCTTTTCTTGAACCTTAACTTTGGCCTTTTCTCCCCCTTTTGACATAAATCAAGGAAAAAGTGGGGGGGTTTTAAGAAAACCCTAAGTCCAAGCATGATGATTTTAAAAATAGTATGTGAAAATAATTAATCTAAATGTTCAACTCTAGTTTGACTTGATTGAAATGATATTATCAACAAGTCCTGATTAGAGTTGGTTAATATTAGTTGCATATTTATACTCCGAGGTTCATATTGACGCACTTGATCTACATCTTGGAACCTGGAGTAGGGTCCTAACATCTCACGCCCATCTACGTGGCTAAGTACACAAACACATTAGTCCTATTTGTTGTGAGATGTACTGGCTCCTTAAATCTATAGGTGCATGTTATCTAAGGTATGTCCTATGCTAGTTCCATCAAAATGAAAAATAAGAAATAGTAGTAAGAAAATATAGTTTGCAAGTTCTTATTCTATTACGCACATGCCCAATTTTCGTCTTAATAGACTAAATTCGGCTTCGGGTAGGGGTTTAGTAAATAGGTCTGCTAGGTTAGATTTCGATTCGACGTACTCGAGTTGTATGGCTCCGTTGGACACATGTTCTCGAATGAAATGGTGTTTGACTTCTATATGTTTGGTCCTAGAGTGACATATTGGATTCTTTGTAAGATTAATTGAACTAATGTTATCTACGTGAAGTTTAGTATTCGTAAAGTCTAACTTAAAGTCGCGGAGGGTGTGCTTCATCCAAAGAAGCTGAGTGACACACTCACCCATCGCGATGTATTCGACTTCGGTGGTAGACAAGGCAACACAATGTTGCTTCCTACTGCACCAACTCACTAGACTCGAGCCGAGTGTTGACAACAACCACTCGTGCTCTTTCTGTCGAGTTTACTACCGGCATAATCCGAATCGGAGTAGCCGATTAGTTCGAACTCGGTAGATCTAGGATACCAAATACCGACATTATGTGTACCCTTTAGATATCTAAGGATACGCTTAACTAGGGTTAGGTGAGACTCCTTTGCACAGGTTTGAAACCTGGCGCACATACTTACTGCAAATAAGATATCAGGTCGGCTTGCAGTTAAGTACAGGAGACTCCCTATTACACGCCTATAGTATTTTAAGTCAATGGACTTACTTTCGAGGTCTTCTCCTATGTTAACATTAATCGCCATTCGGGTGTTTATTATCTTAGCGTCTTGCATTCCAAATCTTTTAATTAACTCCTTAGTGTATTTTTGTTGATATAGGTATATACCATCCTTAGTTTGTTTAATTTGTAGACCTAAAAAGAAACTTAACTCGCCTACCAAGTTCATTTCGAACTCACTTTCCATGAGTGAAACGAACTCGTTTAGTAAGGCTGAGTTAGAGGTTCCAATAATTATATCGTCTACATAAATTTGAGCTATGAATATTTCTTTACCTAATGTTTTTACGAAGAGAGTTGGGTCAACTAAGCCTTGGTTAAACCCTTTTGACTTAAGATGGATTGAAAGTCTCTCGTACCTAGCTCGAGGAGCTTGTTTAAGTCCATAGAGAGCTTTCTTAAGTTTTAGAACATGTTCGGGTTTATCTAGATTTTCGAATCCGGGGGGTTGGCTAACATAAACTTATTCTTTAATGTATCCATTTAGGAATGCCGACTTAACATCCATTTAGAAATGCCGACTTAACATCCATTTAGGAATGCCGACTTAACATAAACTTCTTCTTTAATGTATCCATTTAGGATAGCATCTTCTCCTAAGTGCTTCCTTTTGGTTGTCTTGTGTGTTGACTTCCTCCTTGTAACCTCATCTTCCAATGGACCCTCCATCCTTGTTTTGTACATTACAAAAGGAGAAATACTCGAGTTACATTCGAGTCTAAAACTAATTTTACAACAAGAATATTAGGAGAAAGGCACGACACGCAGGCCGTATTAAGAATTACAACACACAATCACAAACTTTTTGGGACTAGGCCATAACCATGCACCATGTCATTTTAACTTTTAAAAGACATTGGATATTTTATTATGTTTGAAAATTTGCTAATGCAATTATCAACTCATAATAAAATTTATCCTACTTCTATATCACATATAAAATAGAGAAAACCTATTTTTATACGATCTTTCGCAAGTGGCTCTGATACCACTGTAGGGAAATCTCGTATGCCAAATGGCATATGCGCAACGGAAAATAGGATCCCTTCCAAGTGATCCATGCGAAAGCAAACTCGTATAAAATAAATTTCTCTAAACCAAACCTATCTTATAGGAGAGTTCTACCTTTGTTGCGTGCCCTTTGCAATCCCGCTTTTCCTTTCGGTTTGTTGGATCTTTAGCACGTTCAAGTGTCCGTGCCTCTATACGTATCCACACGAGCACGCTCTTGTCTCACAAAAGGAAAACTAGAAGAGCTCTCCTTTACTTCTTGCTAGAGAAGTCCCTAAAGGAGAGGAAGAGAGGGAAAAGGAGAAAGGAAGAAGAAGACTCCTCTTCTTGCTAGCCTACACTCACAAACCCACACAACTAAAGCTTCCACCAAGCTCTCTCACAACCACAACACC
Source organism: Wurfbainia villosa (assembly GCA_025175895.1). Classification (NCBI taxonomy): domain Eukaryota; kingdom Viridiplantae; phylum Streptophyta; class Magnoliopsida; order Zingiberales; family Zingiberaceae; genus Wurfbainia; species Wurfbainia villosa. The sequence continues at coordinate 57,641,432 of CM045986.1, read as the reverse complement.
AAAAACTCTATATGGCCGGCCACTCCATGGAGCCTTTTATAGGGTTGGAAAAACCCTTCCACCTCCTTCACATTCAATGCAATCCATTGCATTGAGACACACTCAAAAAGGATTTGGCTTCCTTGTTTGGCCGGCCACTTAAGGAGACAAAACCATTTTGTTTCCTTCCACCTTAACTAGCTTAGGTGGATGCTTAGTGCTTATGTGGCATTCTTATGTGGCATTCATGCATGTTGAATTAATCTTATTAATTCAATTAAGCTTATGTTATCATATTGAATTAATCTTATTAATTCAATTAAGCTTATGTTATCATATTGAATTAATCTTATTAAATCAATAAGGTAACATATTGAATTAATCTCATTAAATCAATTAGCTAAAATTCTCATTAAGCTTAAAGTCCAAAACCATTTTGTACTTAAGCTTATTCCCATATTATTCTAGTCAAACTAGAATACTCTAATTCCTCTAATTATCATGCTCTTTGTGTGTGACCCTATAGGCTCTCATAACGCGTTAGTGCTGACCTAAACTCTTTAGATACACAAGCAATGAGCGATCTAGCAATACATCATTGCTACCCAAGTTACGTAGATAAGTCAAGATCCGACTAACCTTTCCGTGACTACTATAATATATGACCGTGTCCTTCTATCCTTGATATCGATTGATCAATGAGGCATAGACCGTGTCATCCTCGATCAATCTATGTGTTTCTGATCCCCGAGTAAACTAACTCAAACAAATGAGCTCAATATCTCATATTGACTCATTCGAGCATGGCCATGCGCTTTAGTAGTTCTACTCAATCAAGGGGCCCACCGATATCACTCCATATGGAAGGGATAGATCCCATCTACATCACTCACATCCCTCCGCATAATTTGTTACATACCCAGAATCGCTTTATGGTCCACCCTGCATGTGACGCTTGACGATACCAAAGTACATAACTCATGTAGGGAACCGTAGTGACTTCGTGTCTAAGGACTATTCATACCAATAGTCACATGAGAAAGTTTATGACACTCATATAACGATCCATGAAACTTTCTCATGGCGGGTCATCAAGATATATTCTCCAATATATACCCATGTGTCAACTTGATATCATATATCCATGACTTGTGAGATCAAGTCATCAATCGACCTACATGTTAGTCTTTATGTATTAATATTGCCCTTGCATATTAATACTCTAGGAACATTTAGGAAAGTGTTCTCATACAGCTCTCATAATCAATTTCGCCAATTGATGTGTCAGAGATAAGAACCTACTTTTCTAGGGCATTATTATATTTAAATTAGCCGGCACAAGCAAGATGTAAATATAATAACCAATCCTTTGCCTTTATAGAATATGATACAAAATGTTCCCTATTCAACCATCACATGATTGGTTCTAGGGCTTTAACTAACAATCTCCCACTAGCACTAGTACCAATCACTATGATATCTAATACCTAGTGACCTAGTGTGACCATCATGCTTCCTCCGTACAAAGCCTTGGTCAATGGATCGCGATGTTAGCTTCGCTTGCATGTGATATCCTCACATCTCCTCTATCGATGATCTCTCGAATGAGATGGAAGCGCCGCAAAGATATGTGTTTGGTCCGATGTGATCGAGGTTCCTTAGCTCGCGTAATAGCTCCATTGTTGTCACAATAGAGGTCTATTGGATCTGCAATGCTAGGAACTACCCCAAGTTCATCTGATGAACTTGGAGCCAAACACCTCCTTCATCGATCGGCAATATACTGCTTCGTAGAATCAAGAATCGTGGTCCTCGCAACTCTTCCACACACTCCACCATTCAGGCAAAACACGCACTCGATTATGCATCTATAGTCATCCTTGTCTGCTTGGAAGCTTGCATCATCGTAACCCTTTAGCTTAGCTCTCATTACCTCCAAATATCGTAGGAAATATTCTTTCGCTCTTCGTAAGTACTTAAGAATATTTTCGATCGCTATCCAAAGGACTTTCACCGATCCGATCGGTATCTACTCGCCATGCTCAAAGCATACGAGACGCCAGAGTACAAAGCATGGCGCATATGATAGACCCTATAGCCGATGCATAAGGGATCTTATCCATGCGATCTCTCTCCTCCTTAGAAGAGGGACATTGAGTCTTCGAAAGACTCACACCATGTGATAAAGGCGTAAACCCTTTCTTAGAATTTTGCATAGCAAAACGATCTAGCACTTTATCAATGTATGTACTCGACTTAGGCCAAGTAATCTTCTAGATCTATCTCTATAGATCTTGATGCCTAGAATATAGGCAAACTTCACCTAAGTCCTTCATCGAGAAACAATTCCCTAACCACATCTTCACAGATCGGAGTGAGGGAATATCATTTCCGATGAGAAGTATGTCATCTACATACAAGACAAGAAATACAACTGTGTTCTACTATTTCTCTTGTAGACACAAGGCTCATCTTCATTCTTGATGAAACCAAACTCTTTGATTGCATCATCGAATCAAGATTCCACGAGAGGCTTGCTTTAGTCCATAAATGGACCTTTGCGCTTTGCATACCTTTCCAGGATGCTTTGGATCTTCAAAACCCTCGTTGTGTCATGTACACATCCTCGAGTAGCTTTCCATTCGTAAAAGCGGTTTTGACATCCATCCGCCAGATCTCATAATCATGGTAGGTCGCAATAGCAAGTATGATCCGAATGGATTTAAGCATCGAATCGGTGAAAAGGTTTCTTCATAGTCAATACCATGAATTTGTTTGAATCCTTTAGCCACCAATCTACCTTTATAGGTATGCTTATTACCATCCATGCCGGTCTTTACTTTAAAGACCCACTTACACCCAATGGGTTTTACCCTTCGTGGATCAACCAAAGTCCATACTTGGTTAGTGTTCATGGATTCCATTTCGATCTCATGGCCTCTAGCCATTTCTAATCTGGGCTCATCATAGCTTCTTTATAGGATGTAGGCTCGCCAAGATCGATAAACAATACATCACCATTGTCAGTCAAGAGAAAAGAATATCTCTCGGGTCGACGACGGATCCTATTAGATCTACGAAGAGGTTGGTCTACTTGAACAGGTGTTTGCTCCACAACTCTTTGGGCAACAAATTCCTCATCCACAACACTTTGTGGTGCCTGTTCATTTTCCATCGAAGCCTTAGTGTTATCATCATCTTGAACTTCTTCAAGATGAATTTTACTCCCACTAGTATTTCTAGAAATAAATTCTCTTCTAGAAAGACAAGATTTCGCAACAAACACCTTGCCAAGTGTGGGATTGTAAAAGTAATATCCCTTAGTTTCCTTGGGATATCCTACAAAATAACACTTATCTGATTTGGGTCCTAGTTTATCTGAGACTTGACGTCTAACGTAAGCTTCACAACCCCAAATCTTTATAAAAGACATTTTGGGACTCTTCCCGGTCCATATCGTATATGGTGTCTTTTCTACGGCTTTTGATGGAACGCGATTAAGTGTGAAAGCGGCTGTCTCTAGAGCTAAACCCCAAAAGGAAGTAGGTAGATCAGTCTGGCTCATCATTGATCGTACCATATCTAATAGAGTACGATTTCTCCTCTCAGATACACCATTCCATTGTGGTGTTCCAGGTGGAGTGAGTTGGGATATTATCCCACACTCAGCCAGGTGATCACGAAACTCTTGACTAAGGTATTCACCACCTCGATCTGATCGAAGTAGCTTAATACACTTACCAAGTTGGTTTTGTACTTCATTCTTGAATTCTTTGAACTTTTCAAAGGATTCTGACTTATGTCTCATCAAATATAAGTAGCCAAATCTACTCATATCATCAGTGAAAGTAATAAAGTACTTATAGCCTCCTCTGGCTTCGACATTGAAAGGGCCACATACATCAGTATGTATGAGTCCTAACAAGTCCGTCGCTCTCTCGCCATGTCCACTAAATGAAGTTTTAGTCATCTTTCCTAAAAGACAAGACTCGCATACCTCATATGATTCAAAATCAAATGAGTCCAATAATCCATCTTTATGGAGTTGGGATATGCGTTTTTCATTTATGTGACCTAGGCGACAGTGCCAGAGATATGTCTGGTTCAAATCATTCGATTTGAACTATTTGGTATTTACGTTATAAATTGGGTTATCTAAATCTAGAACATAGAGACCATTCATAAGTGGTGCATTACAATAGAACATTTCATTTAAATAAATGGAACAACATTTGTCCTTTATTATAAAAGAAAAGTTTTTCTTGTCTAAACAAGATACAGAGATTATGTTCTTTGTCAATGCAGGTACATAGAAGCACTCCTCTAGTTCTAAGATAAGCCCAGTGGGCAAAGACAAAGAATATGTTCCTACAAATAAAGAACTTTATGCGCCATTGCCTACTCGTAGGTCCACTTCACCCTTTGCCATTATTCTACTATTTCTCTCCACGCACATTAGTACAAATGTGAGATGCACATCCGGTATCTAATACCCATGTAGAAGAAATAGATAGATTAACTTCTATAACGTGTATACCTGAGGCAGAAGTCCCACTTCTCTTGTTCTTTACTTCCTCAAGGTAGACTTTGCAGTTCCGCTTCCAGTGTCCAGTCTCACCGCAATGGAAGCAGTCCCCTTCCTTAGGTACTTTACCTTTACCCTTTGAAGTGGATGAATTGGCCTTGCCTTTGGCTTGGGTCTTACCCTTGCCTTTGCGCTTACCTTTGTCCTTCTTGACCATTAGTACATTGCTAACTTTCTTCTTGAGATTTGGTTCAGCAGTTCTCAACATGCTGAGAATCTCAGGCAAAGTTTTATCAATTTCATTCATGTTATAATTCATGACGAATTGATTGTATGCTTCCGGCAACGATTACAGGATAACATCAGTTGCCAATTCTTGGCTCAGTGGAAAACCTAGTCTTTCAAGGTTCTCAACGTAGCCAATCATTTTGAGTACGTGAGTTCCTACAGGTGTTCCTTCTTGCATCTTGCATGCAAAAAGAGCCTTAGACACTTCAAAACGCTCGTGCCTAGCTTGTCCTTGATATAGTTGTTTCAAATGCTCAACCATATCATAGGCATCCATGTTCTCATGTTGCTTCTGAAGCTCAGAGTTCATGGTGGCAAGCATAAGGCATGACACATCTAATGCGTCATCTTGATGCTTCTTATAAGCATCCTTTTCAAAGACGAGTGGCCATAGGGCGTGTATTTTAGGGTAGCCTGCTCTAGGACATATAGTTTATGCTTCTTGCTTGAGGATAATCCTCAAGTTCCTATACTACCAAGAAAGTTTACTCCATTGGGCTTGTCCTTCTCAAGGACAGATCGCAAGTTGAGGGGGGTGTGTCGTGTTAGATGACATGGTGATCTACAACATTAAAATGCAAAGTTAAGTATCATACCTAAATCATTTAATTAGGCCTTTAATTAAATGAGGCTCCCACTAAATTCTCATAGCTACTATTTAGCTATAAATTTATATGGGATAAAGATCCACATCATAATTCGTCTTGAGTTAGCTTTGGCTAATCGCCCAAGACGTAGTATAATTAGGTAGGCAATCTTTTGCCAATTACATCTGATGTAACTCTTTAATAGCTTTGGTTAAGTTTTAGATTAGTTTAGTGTTTATTCCTAAACCAGCTTCCAGGCTGTGGCGAGGCACAGGGGCCTTCTTTGATATCGGAGCAACGACCACTTCTAAGACAAAGCTGATGTTCGGAAATCACACAAAACTAATGTTAACACTTATGTTCAAAGCTAATATATGCCTCTACTTTCTTAACCAATTAAGAAAACACTTAATTAAGTCTTAACCAAGACTGATAGTGGGACATCACGATTGTCCACTCGCACCCCTCCAAGATAAAATGCATTGCTTTGCTTTGGCAAACCCAATAACAAATGATCGAGGAAGTAGTGAGTACCAACTTTGGTAGGCATATCGTTTAGACTTATTAAGAAATAAACATGTATCATATACATATTAGCATACATCACATATAAGCTAAACTAATCATGCATCACATACAAGCTAAACTAACATGCATCACATACATATTAAACTAACGTGTCATGGTTATGGCCTTTATTCTACAATCTTCTCAAGCCAATGAAAAGATTGATTGGTCAACCTAGGGATAGCATCTTCTCCTAAGTGCTTCCTTTTGGTTGTCTTGTGTGTTGACTTCCTCCTTGTAACCTCATCTTCCAATGGACCCTCCATCCTTGTTTTGTACATTACAAAAGGAGAAATACTCGAGTTACATTCGAGTCTAAAACTAATTTTACAACAAGAATATTAGGAGAAAGGCACGACACGCAGGCCGTATTAAGAATTACAACACACAATCACAAACTTTTTGGGACTAGGCCATAACCATGCACCATGTCATTTTAACTTTTAAAAGACATTGGATATTTTATTATGTTTGAAAATTTGCTAATGCAATTATCAACTCATAATAAAATTTATCCTACTTCTATATCACATATAAAATAGAGAAAACCTATTTTTATACGATCTTCATAAGTGGCTCGATACCAGTAGGGAAATCTCGTATGCCAAATGGCATATCTTGAACGGAAAATAGGATCCCTTCCAAGTGATCCATGCGAAAGCAAACTCGTATAAAATAAATTTCTCTAAACCAAACCTATCTTATAGGAGAGTTCTACCTTTGTTGCGTGCCCTTTGCAATCCCGCTTTTCCTTTCGGTTTGTTGGATCTTTAGCACGTTCAAGTGTCCGTGCCTCTATACGTATCCACATGAGCACGCTCTTGTCTCACAAAAGGAAAACTAGAAGAGCTCTCCTTTACTTCTTTACAGAGAAGTCCCTAAAGGAGAGGAAGAGAGGGAAAAGGAGAAAGGAAGAAGAAGACTCCTCTTCTTGCTAGCCTACACTCACAAACCCACACAACCAAAGCTTCCACCAAGCTCTCTCACAACCACAACACCAAAAACTCCCTATGGCCGGCCACTCCATGGAGCCTTTTATAGGGTTGGAAAAACCCTTCCACCTCCTTCACATTCAATGCAATCCATTGCATTGAGACACACTCAAAAAGGATTTGGCTTCCTTGTTTGGCCACTTAAGGAGACAAAACCATTTTGTTTCCTTCCACCTTAACTAGCTTAGGTGGATGCTTAGGTGGCATGCTTATGTGGCATGCTTATGTGGCATTCTTATGTGGCATTCATGCATGTTGAATTAATCTTATTAATTCAATTAAGCTTATGTTATCATATTGAATTAATCTTATTAATTCAATTAAGCTTATGTTATCATATTGAATTAATCTTATTAAATCAATAAGGTAACATATTGAATTAATCTCATTAAATCAATTAGCTAAAATTATTAAGCTTAAAGTCCAAAACCATTTTGTACTTAAGCTTATTCCCATATTATTCTAGTCAAACTAGAATACTCTAATTCCTCTAATTATCATGCTCTTTGTGTGTGACCTATAGGCTCTCATAACGCTTGGCAAGGGACCTAAACTCTTTTAGATACACAAGCAATGAGCGGCATCTAGCAATACATCATTGCTACCCAAGTTACGAGATAAGTCAAGATCCGACTAACCTTTCCGTGACTACTATAATATATGACCGTGTCCTTCTATCCTTGATATCAGATTGATCAATGAGGCATAGACCGTGTCATCCTCGATCAATCTATGTGTTTCTTGATCCCTGAGTAAACTAACTCAAACAAATGAGCTCAATATCTCATATTGACTCATTCGAGCATGGCCATGCGTTTTAGTAGTTCTACTCAATCAAGGGGCCCACCGATATCACTCCCGTCATATGGAAGGGACAGATCCCATCTACATCACTCACATCCCTCAGCATAATTTGTTACATACCTAGTAATCGCCTTTATGGTCCACCCTGTTACGGGTGATGTTTGACGATACCAAAGTACATAACTCCTTATGTAGGGAACCGTAGTGACTTCAGGTCTAAGGACTATTCATACCAATAGTCACATGAGAAAGTTTATGACACTCATATAACGATCCATGAAACTTTCTCATGGCGGGTCAGTTCAGTATATATTCTCCAATATATACCCATGTGTCAACTTGATATCATATATCCATGACTTGTGAGATCAAGTCATCAATTGACCTACATGCTAGTCTTTATGTATTAATATTGCCCTTGCATATTAATACTCGACTAGGAACATTTAGGAAAGTGTTCTCTACAGCCTCTCATAATCAATTCTGCCAATTGATGTGCTGTAGATAAGAACCTACTTTTCTAGGGCATTATTATATTTAAATTAGCTGGCACAAGCAAGATGTAAATATAATAACCAATCCTTTGCCTTTATAGAATATGATACAAAATGTTCCCTATTCAACCATCACATGATTGGTTCTAGGGCTTTAACTAACAAAGGCAACACAATGTTGCTTCCTACTGCAACAACTCACTAGACTCGAGCCGAGTAGTTGACAACAACCACTAGTGCTCTTTCTGTCGATTTTACTACCGGCATAATCCGAATCAGAGTAGCCGATTAGTTCAAACTCGGTAGATCTAGGATACCAAATACCGACATTAAGTGTACCCTTTAGATATCTAAGGATACGCTTAACTAGGGTTAGGTGAGACTCCTTGGCACAGGTTTGAAACCTGGCACACATACTTACTGCAAATAAGATATCAGGTCGGCTTGCAGTTAAGTACAGGAGACTCCCTATTACACTCCTATACTATTTTAAGTCAATGGACTTACTTTCTAGGTCTTCTCCTATGTTAACATTAATCGCCATTGGGGTGTTTATTATCTTAGCGTCTTGCATTCCAAATCTTTTAATTAACTCCTTAGTGTATTTTTGTTGATATAGGTATATACCATCCTTAGTTTGTTTAATTTGTAGACCTAAAAAGAAACTTAACTTGCCTACCAAGTTCATTTCGAACTCACTTTCCATGAGTGAAACGAACTCGTTTAGTAAGGCTGAGTTAGAGGTTCCAAAAATTATATCGTCTACGTAAATTTGAGCTATGAATATTTCTTTACCTAAGGTTTTTACGAAGAGAGTTGGGTCAACTAAGCCTTGGTTAAACCCTTTTGACTTAAGATGGATTGAAAGTCTCTCGTACCAAGCTCGAGGAGCTTGTTTAAGTCCATAGAGAGCTTTCTTAAGTTTTAGAACATGGTTCTGCTTATCTAGATTTTCAATCCGGGGTTGGCTAACATAAACTTCTTCTTTAATGTATCCATTTAGAATGCCGACTTAACATCCATTTGAAATTTTTAAATCCTCGATGTGATAAGCTAGCAACATTCGAATGGATTCGAGTCTAGCTACGGGGCATAGGTTTCACGTAATCTAAGCCTTCGACTTGGCTAAACCTTTGGCGACTAACCTAGCCTTGTTTCTAACTACTTCACCTTTATCATCAAGCTTGTTTCGAAACACCCACCTTGTTCCAATTATCGTTTTGTCTTTAGGTGATGGTACTAATTCCCACACTTCATTCCTAGTAAATTGAGCTAGCTCTTCTTGCATTGCAAAAATCCAATCGGGATCAAGAAGAGCTTGTTCAATTGATTTGGGTTCTATCTTTGAAATTAAGGAAATTTGACTAAGGTTCCTATAGGATGCTCTAGTTCGAACTCCTAGATTAGGATCTCCTATCACTTGATCGATAGGGTGGTTAGTCCAATCCTAGATTGGGTTGGGTTTGTGTCACCTAATGCTTGATCAATGGGGTGACTTGGTTGAACACTAGTTTGGTTGGAGTCATCTATCACTTGATCAATAGAGTGACTAGGTTGACCTAGGTTAGGATTAACACTAGACCTGATCTCCGGATCGAGTTAGGTCTAGTATGAATCGCTCTAATTGGGGTTGCCGGGGTTTTGTAGGTTCATGTCCTTCATCAAATACTACATTGATAGTCTCCTCGACTCTAAGGGTGTCGTGGTTATATACTCTATAAGCTCTACTTGTAGTCGAGTATCCTAGAAAGATTCCGGTCGTGGTTTTGGAAGTAAATTTCCCTAGGTAATCCTTAGTGTTTAGGATATGTACCTTACACCCAAATACCCTAAAGTACTTGATGTTAGGTATTTTATCATGAAAAATCTCGTACGAGGTCTTAAGGTGCCTCTTTACCATAAGGATCCTATTTTGGACATAGCAAGCCGTGCTAACGGCTTCTGCCCAAAACCTATCGGGTAGGTCGTATTCGTTCAACATGGTCCTAGCGGCTTCTTGTAGAGTTCGGTTTTTCCGCTCCACTAGGCCATTTTGCTGAGGGGTCCTAGGGCAAGAGAATTCATGGTGGTATCCGTTTAGGTTACAGAAGTCGGTGAACCTTTGATTTTCGAATTCACCACCATGATCGCTTCTAAGTCTTTTAACCTTAAGGTCTTTTTGATTCTCGATTAATTTGAATAGATTGATTAATTGATCTAGGGTATCATTTTTATGTTTGATGACGACTACTCCAGGTATACCAATTGTTGGATCGATGTGGTTCGCTAGAGGGGGGGGGGAAATAGCGAAAAACCTTTTCTTTTTCTTTCGTTAAAACTCGAGAGATAATTAGTTAATTGCAGCGGAAATGTAAAAATAAAATAAACAATCGACACAAGGGTTTTACTTGGTTCGTAGCCGAAGGCTACTACTCCAAGGCCCTAGTGGTCCTTGACCACGTACGGAGGGCAAAAGCACTAAAGGAACTCCTCCTCGTTAGAGGTAGGAGTTAATCGATACAAGAAGGAACCACAAAAACTTGAGGTAGAGGGACACTCCCCCTCTCCTCGTATACGATAAAAGCTCCGGAAATGTAAATGACAAGAAAAACTAATACCGACGTACAAGAATAATAAGAGTTAAACCTAGACGTCGGAATGGAAGGACTTCGTTGTTGGAGAGTTGCAGCGTAACGGAGACTTTTTGGAGGCTTAGAATTGTTGATGAAACCCTAGGTTTGGCTCTCCTTTTATAGCCTTTGAGCCCCTTTTCGAGTGGGTCTTCAACCAATCACAAATGGACACCAAACCGCTTTGAGGTGGAGTGATAAGCCTTGACTCCTCGAATCTGATCATTGACCATCAGTCGACTGATGGCTATCATCAGTCGACTGATGGCAGCATCAGTCGATTGATGACCTTCGGCAGTCGACTGATACACGGCAGTCGAGTCCTCCAAGCTGGCAGTCGACTGATGCTTGCTGCAAGTCAAAGTTAGCTCAATAAAAACATAATTTCGATGGTCGTCGACCATTTGATCTCGACCTAGAGCATCTATAAAATGTCTTTGGTCGGATCTACGCTTAAGATCATCCCGGTAAAGAGGATACGACCTTACTTACTCTCGCACACACGAGCTTACCTCGATACTTACGTGTCGCTTTTGCTTCCGGCCTTCCACTCGATTCCTTCGGCTCCCTCCGAAGTAACTCGAGTATCGCTCGACCACTGCGGCTTCCTCCGGGTGTCGCTACCCTTCAGCTCCAGCTATATCAATCTTCTGCACACTCGATTCATCTCGTGAGAAAACAAAATAGATTTAACTTTTGTGTCTTTGCTATAATCAAAACACAGGTTCGATTTCGGTGCCTCACTGCACCAACATCTCCCACTCGTTCACCTTTTCCTGTAAAAGGTAACATAGTCATCTTTCCTTTTAAGCATGATTCACATGTATCGTATGAATCCAAATCAAACGATTCCAGAATTCCACATCGGTGTAATTCGGACATGAGTTTCTTGCTTACATGGCCAAGACGACAATGCCACATGTAGGAGTCTAATTGATTATCCTTTCGAGCACGCTTGTTGCTCGCTTCGATATTGAAAACATCACTGGATACGTCCAACGTATAAACACCATTGCTTAAAGTTCCAGTCCCATAAAGAACTTCATTCAAAGTTATGTAACAACAATTGTTACTAAAAGTCAAATGGTACCCATTTATATTTAACCAAGAAATAGAAATGATGTTCTTTATCAACGAAGGAACATAAAAGCAACTGTCCAGTTCTAAGACAAGTCCTACAGGGAGTTTCAACAAATACGTTTCGATGGCGAGTGCAGCAACCTTTGCTCCATTCCCAACACGTAAATTTGATTCTCCCTTGACGAGTCTTCTTTTATTCCTTAGCCCATGTATGTCATTACATATATGTGAGCCACACCCAGTATCCAATACCCAAGTGTCTGAGGGAATAGAATGAAAATCAATAACAAAGATATATGAAAAAGATGGAGCATCTTATGCCTTATCCTTCTTCACGGACTCAAGATAAATCTTGCAATTTTTTCGCCAATGGCCTTACTTGTCATAATGACGGCAAGTGCCCTTTTGAGCTAGTTCTGCCTTTTAGTCTTTTTTCTTCTTCCCCTTTTGTTGTTCATTTGACTCCCTCTTAGAACCTTTCTTCGAGGAATCAACTAACAACACCGTCCCCTGCTCATGCTTCTCAGAAGGCTCCACAATCTTCAGCATGTTGAGCAGTACCACAGATGACCCTTCTTGCATCTCAGAGGTGAAGAGGAGCTTGGAGACTTCGAACCTTTCGAATCTCACTTGCTTATAAAACAACTCATAAAGATGAAGGACTACGATATGAGCATCCATATGCTCATGCTGCATCCGTAGCTTGGGTTCCATCATGGCTAGCATGATGCAATTCATTTGTTCAGAATCACTCATATGTTTATGATAGGCCAAAAATTGGTCCAGAGTTGCATTGTCACTAGGACGGGCAGGAAGAGGCGCTTCGAGGACATTTGCAAGCTTTTCAACCTTGAGAACAATTCTCAAGTTTCTAAGCCAGTCCAAGAAGTTTGGCCCAGTCAATTTATTCGAATCCAAAATGGAATGCAAATTCAAAGACATCATGATAAATCGATTGACCTAGAAATACAAAACGAGCATATATGAGAAAATGATTTTAAAATGCATCAATATACATTTATAAATCCCATTCATTTTTCGAATTTCAAAAACCCCAAAATCACTTCGAAAGATCGTAGTTCCATCTCCGAATGGGCTGATATCCATCATAGATATGAACAACCATGGAGAGAGTCCAACAAGCCATTCATAACTACGATGGTAGGTATCAACTATACCGATTGCATATCACGTATATGCAACTATCACAATGTGCTATCAACTAATTGAATGTTCACACATACATCGGGTTGTTAACACATTAACAAGTATGCATCATATGCATAGCACCCAACTTCACCTCCCTTTACATCGACCTTGGAGAGAGTCCAACAAGCCGATGCTCCAGGTTAAAGCCAACCCATTAATCTAGAAATAGTTTTAATATGGTTAGAGCGCATTCAACCAATTATCCCAGCTTGGAGAGAGTCCAACAGCCAAAGCTAACGATTGACCTCTGACTCTTACCATATTAGTATTAAACTATTCCATGGTTTGAACATGTTCGGGTTCTAGCCGGGCTTGGAGAGAGTCCAACAACCCGAACAAGAAACGGAACTCTAGTTCTAACTATATTAATGGAAGGTGTAGGCTTTAATATTGAGTTAGGGTTTTTATGTCTCATCCTCTTTGCATGCAAATAACTATTATCTACATGGCATGGCATACATGACATACATCTACATGTCATGACACGCATGGCATAATGACATGCATCTAATGCAATTACATGACATACAATTATGTCATGTACAATATTTCCTTATATGTCATAACTATTTATGGAAATAAAATATGTTTATGATTTTATTCTCCAAATCAAATCATGATTAAATTAGGAAACAAATTTTCAAATCTAATCACATATTTTATTTGTGGAAATAGTTGATTAAGGAAAGTCAATTTAGGAAACCAATTTTCTAAATCATCAAAATTACTTATGGAAATAAAATATTTCAAGATTTGATTTCCCAAATCAAATCATGATTAAATTAGGAAACAAATTTCTAAATCTAATCAAATATTTTATTTATGGAAAATATCAATTTCCATAAATACTTCCAACTTTCCAAAAGTTGAAGATTTCCATAAATACTTCTAGACTTTCAAAAATTGAAAATTTTCCATAAATACTTCTAACTTTCCAAAAGTAGAAAATTACGAGAAATATCATTTTGACTATCGCAAAATAATTTTACGATTATGTCGAAACACAACCTGGGCTCTGATACCACTGTTGGATTTCCGGCACCGCGACGAGTGTGTGTTCGAACATGTTTCGTAAACATGTGCATAGCGGAAGGAATAAAAACAATAAATCTAATTTATTACAACACACACATCACACGCATACATAGTACAACATGTGTAGACATAACCGTAAATTTAAATTTTGCAATAAAAGAAAATTTAACTACGTATACCTTACGTATCACGTGTAGCAGGAACGACATCATTTACAGATTTATAACATGCTTATAATTGAAAAACAAAAACAAGCAACAAACAAAAGAAGAAAGTAGAATAAGTATACCTCTCGATCTTCTAATGTATGACCTTCCTCCTTTTGGACGTCGTGTGGGCGACGATCCACCTAAAGTGGAAGCTCCTAGATCGCAAATCTTCCTTCCTTGCTCTTTCAAAGCAAGAGGAAGAATAGAAACAAGGTTTTTCTCCTCACTAGAAACAACCAACAAGGAACTAAAACTATCCTTGCCGCCGGCCAACTAGGTGAAGGAGAAGATGGTGGAAAACAACCAAGACACCAAGGGAAACCCTATATCTTGTTTCCACCACCTAAGGAGAAGGAGAAGGGGGCTTTTGGGTGTTGGCCAAGGCTGGAAAAGAGAGTGGAGAGGTGTTGGACGTTGGCCAAAAGAGGAAGAAGAAGAGAAGAATACCTTCCTTATTTGGTGCCACCCTTGCCTCCAAACCTTAATCCTAATCCTACCTCAACTAGGATTCCTTCTTGCCGCCCAAACCCTAGCTCTCCTTCAATTATTCCATGCCAACTCCCTTGACATCCTTTTATAGAGTTAGGGATAAGTCATGAATTAATCTCCTCCATTGGTTCTAGGGATTTAATCTCAACCGTCGGATCTAGAGATTTAATCTCAACCGTCGGATCTTAGAGATTTAATCTCTACCTATGGATCTTAGAGTTTTGTTTCTATCCATTGGATCTAAGAATCATGAGGTGTTAATAGGCTACATTAGGGACCATGAGGAGGAGTTGGGCCTTGGTCACCCATGGATCAAGCCCACATAAAGTCCGATCCACTAATGATGATCCAATCCACTAAAGGTTCATCATTGATCTACCTCACCAACCCCCATATGATAATATGGGCTCCATATATTATTTGTACATTTTCTCCCCTTGTTTAAGATCTCGAATGTCCGTCGATTAATTAATTTACTGACCATTAATTAATTAACATCTAACTCCTTAAGTAGTACCACTCAACCTTTTCATCATGCCGGACCAAGTCCACCTACAGGGTTTACATGATGAACCTTATGAGCTCCTCATGGGACATCATCATCCTAATATATAGGACATGTTTTCCTCCTATAATCAACGACACACCATATAAATAATATAATTTCCCAACTTACCGAGCCTATCGATTTAATCTATAAATCTCACCCATTGGTAAATCAAAGAGATGAGTACTAAGTATATGTGCCCGTTATTATATCGGGAATAAGAGCATGTACTAAATAATATTTGAGGTCCGATTCGATTATGTAGTCAGCAATAAATCGAATCACCTCTAAGTCGGTTCTGCTCAATACACACAAAGTGCACTAGTGTGATTCTATGGTCAAGACAAACCATCACCAAATCACACTACAACCATTCCGATGGTTTGTCCAAAGTCATCTCGGTTGTGAGCCTTTACTTATACTTTTCAAGGGGCCGATAACATGATCTCCTGTGTGACACCACACACCATGTTATCTACAATGTAAAGTATTAGACAATATTGCATAACCATAAAAATATGCAAACAATGATCATGTGATTCTTATTTCAAAAATAAAGATGTTCATAGAAAAGATAGACTTTTCAGTATACATCCCTACAATCTCCCACTTATACTAAACGACAATGTTGTCCTCATACTGCCATACATCTGATTTCCCTTCCCACCACATGCCTATCAAAGCTCTCGCTAGAAGGGCCTTAGTGAAAGGGTCTACCAGGTCATCCTCTGATGCAATCTAGGCGACAACAACTTCTACCTCCTTTACGATTTCTCGTATCAGGTGGTACTTGCGCTCTATGTGTTTACTAGCCTTATGGGCTCATGGTTCCTTCGAGTTTGCAACTGCACCACTATTATCACAATAAATTTTGATAGTTCTGGGCAAACCAAGAATCACATCCAAGTCCATCAGGAAGTTCCTGAGCCACACAACTTCTTTGGCTGCCTCAGAGGTTGCCACATACTCAGCTTCCATGGTAGAGTCCGCCACGCATTTCTGCTGGACACTCCTCCATACAATGACTCCACCTCCCAAAGTAAACACAAAACCTGAGGTAGACTTACTGTTATCCCTATCTGATTGGAAGTCGCAATCCATGTAACCCTCAGGGAGTAATTGGTCTGCCTGGTAAACTAGCATATAATCCCTAGTCCTTCTTAGGCACTTCAATATATGCTTTACCGCAGTCCAATATCCCTATCATGGATTACTCTGATATCTGCTGACTATACCCATGGTAAAGCAGATATTTGGTCTCGTACATAGCATCGCATACATGAAGCTTCCTACTGCCGAAGCATAAGAAACCGCCTTCATCTCCTCTATCTCCTCAGATGATCTAGGACACATTTCCTTAGATAAAGGAACTCCATGCCTGAAAGGTAGAAAACCTTTCTTTGAGTTTTGCATGCTAAAATGATCCATTATCGTGTCTATGTATAAAGCTTGGGATAAACACAATATCCTTTTCCTACGATCTCTTATAACCTTCATCCCAAGGACGTGTCCCACCTCTCCCAAGTCCTTCATATCAAACTATTTGGACAACCATACCCTTAAGTCCTTCATATCAATCACCAAAATTTTATCTACGTATAGTAGAAGAAATACCACTACGTTTTCATCACATCTCTTGTATACATAAGACTCATCTGAACTTTGAATAAATCCATAAGACTGATTTACCTCCTCAAAGCGGATGTTCCAAGACCTCGAATCTTGCTTCAATCCATAAATGGACCGATTAAGCTTACTTACAAGATGCTCTTTGCCCTTAGCAATGAATCCCTCTGGTTGCTTCATGTAGATGCTTTCCTTAAGACTTCCATTAAGGAAAGCTGTCTTGACATCCATCTGCCACACCTCATAATCCATTTGAGCTGCTATGCATAAGAGAATCCGGATAGTCTTAAGCATGGCTACCGGCGAAAAGATCTCCTCATAATCGATACCCACTTTCTGAGTATACCCCTTCGCAACAAGCCTCACTTTAAAGGTCTCAACCTTCCCATCTATTCCTCTCTTTCTCTTGTAGATCCACTTGCATCCAATAGTTTTTACACCATCGGGTGGTTCTACTTGTCACGCCCGCCCTTTTTTCCAAGGGTCGGGAGGGGCGGCGCATGACGTGACCGTACATACATACACTTCTTACTACTTACAGCAGAAGACTTTGGATACATTTTTTTTTCTTTTCTTTTAAACAAAAACATGCATTGACGTATATAGATACTTCTTCTTAACATAGAGCATGCATCATAACATATATAGATACTTCTTCTTAACATAGAGCATGCATCATAACATATATAGATACTTCTTCTTAACAAAGAGCATGCATCATTATTTCATAGGTACTTAGTACTTAGTTCTAGTCCATACACATCATCATCATAAGGGGACATAATAAGGACATCCATAAACATCATCATCATAGGGAAACATATATAAAAGGACATAACGGATCTTCTCCACAATGCCACTACCACACACATTTGGCCCCTCCTGCTGCTCCCTTTTAGTTTATCCATCCCTTACCCTTATCTGCACTACGAGGGAAAGATAAACTATAAGCACATAGGCTTAGTAAGATCCTATCCTACTCATAAAAACCATACATCGACATTAATCATAGCATGTAACATTCATAACATATAAGCAACATAACATGTAACATACATGGCGTAAGCAACTTAACATGTAGCATAAGTAACATAAGTAACATAACATGTAACATACATATCATAGCAGCATATCATGTAAATATATGACTTAATCAAACATGACATACAACATATGTAACATAGCAACATATACATGTCATATCAACATAACATACAACCTATATATGACATATCAAACATAACATACATCACATGTAACATAGTAGCATAAACATGACATATCAAACATAACATACATCACATGTAACATAGCAGCATAAAGATGACATATCAAACATAACATGCAACATATATATATGACATATCAAACATAACATACATCACATGTAACATAGCAGCATAAACATGACATATCAAACATAACATACATCACATGTAACATAGCACCATAAACTGTTGGGTTTCCGACACCGCGGCGAGTCTGTGTTCGAACATGTTTCGTAAACATGTGCACAGCGGAAGAAAAAAAAAATAAATCTACATTTATTACAACACACACAACACACGCATGCATAGTACAACATGTGTAGACATAACCATAAATTTAAATTTTGCAATAAAGGAAATTTAACTACGTATACCTTTCGTATCACGTGTAGCGGGAACGACATCAACCGGAACAATCCTCGCTAGAATCGTCTCTATCCGTATCCACGCTGAGTATCCTTAGGATGACTTCGCTAAGCCATGAGCTTCATCTTCGTACGGGTTACTAGCCTCGTGTTGAAGATGATGTGATCAAGAGATGATCATGATCCGAATCCAAATTCGGATCCAAAAACGAGTCCTCAAAACTCGCTTCTCAGGAGAGGTATTCGTCAACAGTTTGATGAATCCTTCGTCCTCCACCTCAGAGGATTACCGGAGATTGAATCCCCGGTAAGTTAGGCACTGTCGGAGCTCTAACCGTCACCCAAACGACGCTCCGACGAGAGGAAAACAAGCTGTCCAAAAAACTGGACAGCTTTGGTGGAGGAGTAGGCGCCGGCCAAGCAAGGGAAGCCAAGTGCTCACCTTATCGCCGAAGCCAAGGAAGATCATCGGAGGGTCGCCGGAGGATCACCGGCTGAAGCTTGGATGCCGGCAACAAGTTGGACGGCGGCACAAGGAGCTGGGCGGCAAGGGAGGTTGGCGCCGAGAATCTCCAAGGAAGGAGGTGGGCGGAAACTTAGGGCTAGGGTTTTTTTTATTAGGTCTTAACAATCCCTTAAGCCCTCTTTTATAGAGAACTAATTCTCTTAATGGTTAATGGATTATAACCATGAGGCTCGTTAACCCGCTCCATTAATATAAGTTAAAATGAACCAAACCATGATGGTTTATTTTAAGTTAAAACGAACCGAACCAACCTTTGGTTCATTCGTTTAAAATATACCAAACCCTTTGGTTTATTCTCCTCCATTAGATTAGAACCAAACCATTTTGGTTCATCCATTATGTCTTCATAAGACACGGCCCATCCACGCTTCCATTGCGACTGAAACGATTTCATGCTCGCTTCTTGTTTGGTCCAACCAAACCTAGTTTCTCTCGGTCTGAGAATCCTATTCTCAAGCTCGTTTTAAATCCTTCGGATTACGCTCGTTGTGCGTGTGACCAAATAAGTTTTAGGTTTATGTTGGCCGTATATAATTAACTATTAATTATAGAACGATCATGAGTGGCACCTAGTAGTACATCATGATCCCCAATTAACCAAAAAGATCAATGGTTGATCCAGAACTATTTTTGAAACCCTTCAGCAGCTCGAATGATTCGTGCCCCATTCCCTTCACTCATCTTCTACCCACTTGGTTCAGGACATGGTCTATAGTGTCAGTCCCCACTAGGTTGACTACGTCACACCTAGCCCAAGTATCATTTCCTCGTCCTATGGATTCTAGTTACTCCATATGTATCGAAGAGTACCTTACTCTAAACATGTAATGCTTTGGCCAAAGACTTTAGTAACAATCCGACGAGAGGCCATGGGTATACATCTCCTCGCAAGGAGTGGTGAATCCTTTATAGGCTATTCAAACACCTTCGATCACTTCGACTTATACCCAATCATCCCGGGTCCAAATCTCTTTAGAGATGCTTGCTTAAGATGTCAAAGCATAAGTCTCCATGATCAAGATGACTTGAATACCGCAAGCCAAAGGAACATCGCACTTAAGCTACAGTAAGAACTTCATTGACATATCTATATATGCAGAGAACCATATAAAATCTTACAGCTGGTCACTCCAATGAACTAGTTACCATAACTAGCATCCACGATCAACTCCGGATATCACAATGTCTCCAGCTAGTGAGAATCAGCTGCTTGGATACACCAAGGAGTATACCTCGTGCTAGTCTCGACCGAATTGATGGTGTCTAAATCCATCAATTCATCGACTAGGGATAATTTCGATACATCACAATTACACATGTAGAGATACTAGTTGTGATCCAATCACAAATTCTCTCATGTTGTGAATCGTATCGAGGACATTCAGTAAATGAGTTTAAGATCCAATCAAATACATAAAACATGTATACTCAAATAGTGAATCTTCATTTATCATATAAATGGTTCATACATAAAGCGATTGCCTTAGGACATCTCTCATATATTACTAACATAAACATGACATATCAAACATAACATGCAACATATATATATGACATTTCAACATAGCATACATCACATGTAACATAGCAGCATAAACATGACATATCAAACATAACATGTAACATATATATATGACATATCAACATAGCATGTGAACCTAACAATCAAATCATGTAAACATATGCAGGATGCTTTTTGAAAACATATATTATAGGTACGTAACATAAATCTCAAGATATTTGGGCCCGACATTGTACCACTTCTTCTTCATAATAGCGCGCATCCCTAAATAGACCCGAGGTAGCAAGTCTCGAACCTACTAGGTTACTAGGCCCGATCTTAGTCCGTCGACCTAGGGCAATCGTCATAGCGTAGAAGCCCATCCTAGGCCTGAGTCTTACTCCATCGTCCTAGGACATCTTGGAGCCCATCCTGTACTAGGCCCAATATTTGTGCGTCGACCTAGGGTAATCATACATAGCAGCCCATCCTAGGCCCGATCTTAGTCCGTCGACCTAGGGCATCTTAGGAGCCCATCCCTTTGGACCTTGTTAGGGTCCTGGTACAAGCCATGCAAAAGGTAAAATACTTATATGCTTTTATTATAACATATCTTATTTCATTTTGCAAACATAGCATACTTCATTTCATAACATATCATACTTCACTTCATGAACATATCATTTTTCATCTCATAAACATATCATACTTCATTTCATAATCATATCATATTCATTTAATGAACATATCGTTTTTCATTTCATGATCATTTCGTATTCCATTTCATAACATATATTAAATATCACATACATATAGGGCATGGCATATGCATAAACATCAAGAATAAGTAAACACTAACCCAAAGCATGTTATCTTCATCTAGCATCATTTAATATCACAAGTCCACATGAATTCACATAAACATAAAACACATATTAACTTAACCTAGAGCATGCTATGGAACAATGGTTGGACGAATGGTTCATGGGGCTTTTAGGGTTAAACCCTTAACCTAATCCAACAAACATACTAACATCATCATATGCATACAAAGCATAGTATAAAACTTCATTGAAACTTCAAACCAAGGGGTGGCCGAATGGTCCATGTAGTCTTTTAGGGTTAGTCTTTTAACCTAATTCATTCTACATCCTAACATCATCATGTGCATGCAGAACAAGATATAGGACTTCAATAAAACACCAAAAACCCATGATGGCCGAATGGTTTATAGAGGTTTCTAGGGTTAACTTTTAACCTAATTCATTCTAAATCCTAACATCATCATATGCCTATAAAACAAGGTATAGTACTTCAATAAAACACACAAAAACATATGTTGGCTGAATAATCCATAGGGGTTTCTAGGGTTAACTTTTAACCTAATTCATTCTACATCCTAACATCATCATATGCATGTAAAACAAGGTATAGAACTTCAATAAAACACCCAAAAACATGTGTTGGCTGAATAGTCCATAGGGGTTTCTAGGGTTATCTTTTAACCTAATTCATTTTACATCCTAACATCATCTTATGCATGTATAACAAGGTATAGAACTTCAATAAAACACCCAAAAACATGTGTTGGTCGAATAGTCCATAGGGGTTTCTAGGGTTAACTTTTAACCTAATTCATTCTACATCCTAACATCATCATATGCATGTAAAACAAGGTATAGAACTTCAATAAAACACCCAAAAACATGTGTTGGCCGAATAGTCCATAGGGTTTCTAGGGTTATCTTTTAACCTAATTCATTTTACATCCTAACATCATCTTATGCATGTAAAACAAGGTATAGAACTTCAATAAAACACCCAAAAACATGTGTTGGCTGAATAGTCCATAGGGGTTTCTAGGGTTATCTTTTAACCTAATTCATTTTACATCCTAACATCATCTTATTCTTACAAAACATGATATAGAACTTCCTTGGAACATCAAAACTAAGCTTGGCCAAATATATCATAGGGATTTTTTTTCAAAAACATCAACCAAAAGCTACTCGTATGCAGGTGAGGGATACTTACATCCTTCACTTTGCTTTTTGGTTGGAAGATGACCTAAGGGAAAGAAAACCTAGCCTTCTCCTTGCTTTGATGGGGTTCGGCCAAAGGATGAAAATGGAGAGGGAGAGGAATAGATTTCGGTGAGGAAGAAGAAGAGAAGAGGGAGAAGTGGAGAAGTGGCTTTTCTCTTGTCCCTTCATTCCCTATTTATTCTCTTGAAGTGTCCCTTAGCCTCCCTTACCCTTAACTATCATTTCCCATATTCCTCTACTAATAACATCTCATTGGGCTTCTGGTTAGTGGATGCATCTATAGGGTTTGGCTATCTCTAGAGGTTTGGGGTTCAATTCCTAGGCCTTGCATCCTTTTTGGCTTATTTTCTTTCATTTTTGAAAAGCCCACATAAGGCCCATCATAATCAAGCCAGAAATTCTTGTAAAATTGCTAGAAATTTTACGGGCATTACAATCCTTCATACCTTTTAAAAGTTTCATCCTCGAAACTTAGAACAATTCTGGGTACTTCTGCTTCATGTCCTTCTTGCGTTCCCAGGTAGCTTCTTCGTTCCGTTGATTCTGCCACAGGACCTTTACTAAGGGCACCTCTTTGTTCCTTAGTCTCTTGACTTCTCGGTCCAGTATCTGGATAGGCCGACTTTCATAACTCAGGTCCTCTTGAACTTGTACTGTTTGTGGTTCGATCACTTGGTCCGCAGTGGAAATACATTTCTTGAGCACAGAGACATGGAACACGTTGTGAATAGCCGACATCTCTTGAGGCAGCTCCAGCTTGTAAGCTACCTTGCCAACCCTCTGCAATATCGGATACGGTCCCATGTAGCGCGGACTCAGCTTACCCTTCCTTCCAAATCTCATCACTCCCTTCATAGGGGCCACTTTGAGGAATACTAGGTCCCCGACTTCGAATTCTAACGGTCTACGCCGCATATCCGCATAGCTCTTTTGTCGGCTCTGAGCAGTTTCAATTCTCTGACGGATGTTCTATATAGCTCGGGTGGTGTCGTCGATGAAGTCTATATGGAGTCCCATCCTCTTCTTTTCACCACCCTCGTACCAGCATATGGGAGATCTACATTTCCTCCCGTATAGAGCCTCGTAGGGTGCCATCCCAATAGTAGTTTGGTAGCTATTGTTGTAGGTGAATTCTGCCAAACATAAGTATCGGCACCAGCTACCTTTGAAATCCAGGGCGCAAGCTCGTAACATATCCTCCAGTACTTGATTTACTCTTTCGGTCTGTCCGTCCGTCTGAGGATGGAAGGCAGTACTGAACAATAGCTTCATGCCTAGGGCCTTCTTCCCAGAAATGGGAAATAAAGGGACCATCTCTGTCAGAAATGATGGTCTTAGGAATTCCATGTAGTCTGATAATTTCCCTAGCATATAACTGAGCCAGTTGCTCCGTTGAATAGGTCATCTTAATTGCTAAGAAGTGGGCGGACTTCGTCAATCTGTCCACAATTACCCATATAGCATCATAACCGTTTGTTGTCTTGGGCAATCATGAGATGAAATCCATAGAAATGTCTTCCCATTTCCATTCTGGAATCTGGATCAGCTACAGTGTTCCTCCATATCTCTGGTGTTCTGCTTTAACCCTCTGGCAGGTCAGGCAAGTACTAACATAGTGAGCCACATCTCTTTTCATTCCGAACCACCATAATTTTCTTTTTAGGTCTTGGTACATCTTGGTGGTTCCAGGATGCCTCACATAAGGAGTTCCGTGAGCTTCCTCAAATATCTTCTTCCGTAATTCTGGATCGTCGGGAATACACAGGCGATCCCTGAGGTAGAGTACTCCACTATCAGAGATACGAAACTCATCGTCCTTTCCCTCTAAGACCTCTTGCTTGATCCTCTGAATGCTTGGGTCATGGGCTTGCTTTTCTAGTATATCATCGAACAGCGTCGGTGCTATCATCATGGTCGAGAGCTGTCTGGAAATGATTTCAACCCCGTAACGCATAATCTCTTTTTCTAAGGGCCGAGATAACACTGATAGAGACATCAAGGTGGCGCAGGACTTCCTGTTGAGTGGATCAGCCACCTTGTTTGCTTTCCCCGGATGGTAGAAGATCTCGCAGTCATAATCCTTGACGAGCTCGAGCCATCTGCGTTGTCTCATGTTCAGGTAATGCTCGATAATTAGGGCACTACTGAATAGCTCCTCTGCGGTCTGCAGTCTATGAACTCCGCCGACCACATTCAGAGCTATTTCTGGTCGGAGCATCTTCAGCATGAGTCTGACCCTTTCTCTTTCTGTGCTGACCAACTCTGGGCATAGGCGTGCGAGTCGGTTGAATCTCTTCACGGCTTCGCTGACTGATAGGTCACATGCAGTTTATGATTGACTCAATGTAAATTTGAATT
Source organism: Wurfbainia villosa (assembly GCA_025175895.1). Taxonomy (NCBI): domain Eukaryota; kingdom Viridiplantae; phylum Streptophyta; class Magnoliopsida; order Zingiberales; family Zingiberaceae; genus Wurfbainia; species Wurfbainia villosa. The sequence goes on along the minus strand of CM045986.1, from coordinate 57,616,329 downwards.
GGTTTACAAAATCAAGTGGCAACTTTGTTTCCACTCATCATTCGTATGTTCCAATCTAACCGACATTGATCAACTATACCATATACATCCCATGCAATGAACTAATCATTAATTTCAAAAGAAACGAACTTATCATTTCTTATTCATACTTTCAGAAAAGAAAAAAAAATGTTAACATATAACATTCCTTATTTCTAATCTAAACAAAACAACTTGAGAAGATAGTTCATTACGACTCCCACTAGGACAAACCCTAGTGCAGTTGTAATTATTTTTAGTCCTATCTTCCTTGGCCTCACTAGGGTAGTCTCAGGCTGGCCAATAAGTTGACCGTTTATAGAATTCTCTGTTGGTGCAGTAGGCACCTAAGTCGAACCTAAGTTTTGATTATAGCAAACGATACAAAGTTAAGAATATATTGTTATCTCATGAGCTAAATCAAGTGTGCAGAAAAGTCTCAACGCTGGAGCTGAAGGCTAGCGACACCCAGAGGAAGCCGCGGTGGTCGGGCGACACTCAAGAGACTTCGGAGGGAGCCGAAGGAATTGAGTGGAAGGTCGAAAGCAAAAGCAACACGTAAGTATTGAGGTAAGCTCGTGTGTGCGAGCGTAAGTAAGGTCGTATCCTCTTTACGGGGATGATCTTAAGCGTAGATCCGACCAAAGACTTCTTATAGATGGTCTAGGTCGAGATCGAATGGTCGACGACCATCGAAATTATGTTTTTGTTGAGCTAACCTTGCCTTGCAGCTAGCATCGGTCATTGCCGACTTGGAGGACTCGATCATGTCAAGCGATGATCGCCGAGTCGAATCGATCGATGATGCTACCATCGATCGTGATGATGGCCATCACGATCACGGTCAAAGGATCAGCCTTGAGTAGTCAAGAGTTATCACCATTTTTCAAGGGGTTTTGTGCCCATTTGTGATTGGCTAAACACCCATTCGATGAGGGGATCAAAGGCTATAAAAGGAGGACAAAACCTAGGGTTTTTTCATCAATTCAAAAGCTTCCAAGTGCTTCTGATACGCTACGACTCTCCGACATCCCTACGACGAAGCGCTGCCGAGACGACGACTAGAGCTTCAACCTCCAACCTTTAAAGTCGTCGGTAACGAAAGTTCTAAATTGTATTTTAGTTTATTCCTTTTAGTAAAGCTTTCATTATAACGAGGAGAGGGGGAGTGTCCTTCTACCTCCGGCTTTTTGTATCCGTCTAACTCCTACCTCCAACAAGGGGGAGTTCTTTAGTAGTTTGCCCTCCGTACGTGGTCAAGGACCACTAGGGCCTTGGAGTAGTAGCCTTCGGCTACGAACCAAGTAAATCTCTTGTGTCTATTGTCTCATTTACTTTTTGTTTTGTTTATCTTTCCACTGCATATAAGTTTTTTAAAAAAAAATGAATTTGTACTAAAAAGTTTCTATCGCTATTCACCCCCACCTCTAGCGATCCGATCGATCCAACAATTGGAATCAGAGCCGGGGGTTACTAAGATTTGGTGAAACCACCAATCTACCCTTTTTACAGATTTATTTTTCTTTTAATTCTGTTTTTTTTATTTATTTCTCTTTGTTAAGTTTTTCTCCCGCACTACTAATCCAAGACGCGAGTCTTGGTACTTGTTTTCGTGTTTTTGTCGTTGTTAGTTTCTTCGTCTCCGTCTATTTGTGTCTTTTGTTCTAATGGCCCATCTCGAGGGGTTTAGCACCGTCCGACCTCCGTTTTACAACGGAGATGACTTTCGTTATTGGAAGGGTCGGATGCAATGCTTTCTCAAAACCCAAATCGATATGTGGATCATAATCCAAACGGGTTTCACACTTCCGACTAATGAAGTGGGTGACTCCTTGGATTATGATCAATGTACCATTGCGACAAAACGACAAGTCGAAGCCGACGCCAAGGCAACACAAATCCTCCAATGCGGCCTATCCAAGGAGGAGCTAAATCACGTCGGCCCCTTCATAAGCGCAAAAGATCTTTGGACGAAACTAGTGGAGCTACACGAAGGGACCGATGAAGCCAAGGTATGTAAGCGTGATCTTCTTTTCAATAAACTATATAACCTAAAAATGCAGGAAAACGAGTCCGTGACCCAACTTCACGCTCGAGTCCAGGACATAGTCAACAACCTACACGGAATCAGGGAAATGGTCGAAAACCGCGACCTTATAAGGTATGTTCTAAACTCGTTTCCGAGAACTACCTTGTGGGCATCCATGGTCGATGCCAACAAGGTCTCCAAGGATCTTTCTAAAATTAGGTTAGATGAACTCTTTTCCGATTTTGAATTACATGAGTAGTCCAACTCGGAACCCGAGAGGGGTATAGCCTTGTTTGCAGGATCAAAGAAGAAGAAAATCGCAAGCAAGCCACCACCAACCGAGGAGGAAGACGAGTCCTAAGAAGAAGTTGACTGCCGAACTAATGAACCTAGCTCGAAGGATAGCCAAGGGACGAAAGCGAACCACAACTCGACCCAACCAAGGTAAGCCTAAAAGTTCTAATATTAGGTGTTATGAGTGTAACAGGTTTGGACATATCAAGTCCGAGTGCCCCAAGCTCAACCACCGAGCACCTAAGTACAAGAAGGCCCTCAACGCGACATGGGAAAAAGCGTCATCCGAAGAAGACGAAGACCACGTCTTCATGGCGAAATCGATTGAGTCAGACACCGAGACCGAACCTGAACTTGAGTAGGAACCTGAGGATGACTCGGACTACGTAGCTACCTTCAAGTCAAGCCATGGATACGCATCCGGTTCAAAAGATACCCTTAAAGTAAGTCGAACTTTATTTAATACTTTACATAATATGGTTAGGTTTTTGTCTAGGAAGTTAGCTAAGTCCGAGTCCAAGGTCGAGACCCTTGTTGAGGAGGTTAAACTCCTCAAACACGAGGTCTCCCTAACCTCTTTGACTAGTCGAGTTCAAGAGAAGGACTCAACTCGAGTTGAAAACCTCGAAGTTGAGAACTCTCTCTTGAAAAGTCAAGTCGAAGATCTTAGGAACACGTTGGAAAGGTTCACTTCGGGATCCAAAGGACTTGACCTCCTACTTGGATCTCAAAGGGTCGTGTACAACAAGGCTGGACTAGGGTTTAACTCAAACACGACTAATAGGTCGTATATGTTTATTGTAAGTCGACATAGGAAACATGTCCAAGCATGGGTCCCTAAGAACCTTTTGATTTCAACTCTAGGATCCAACCCGTACTGGATTCCCAAGGACCAAATCCACTATGTGGATAGACCGAACCGATTCAACGGTCTAGGGGGAGCCAGTACAAAACATGTTTGTGCTTTAACTTAGAAATTGCATGCCTTAACTTAGAATGTTTGTGCTTTAACTTAGAAATTGCATGCTTTAACTTAGAAAGTTTGTGCTTTAACTTAGAAATTGCATGCTTTAACTTAGAAAATTTGTGCTTTAAAACTTGTGAACTCACTTAGAACACGAACATAACCAACTAAAATTCTTCGAAAAGATTGAGCCTCGGGGAGCCTCTTTTCAAAAATATAACCAACTAAAATTCTTCGAAAAGATTGAGCCTCGGGGAGCCTCTTTTCAAAAATAACCAGTTAGACTAGGAGATAGTCTTAGGTGAGTCAAGTCATCATTTTCTTGAAAATGGCTTTGTCTAAGGAAGTGGTCGATGATCCGATAAAAGAAGGCCCCTATGCCTCGCCACGACCTGGAAGCCATGATCTTGAAAAGGTAAACTTGACAAGCCTAGGTTTAAATCCAAATCTAACATAAAATTACTTGAACCTAAATGCACTTAATTAACTTAATTGGAAGTCATCTCACAAAAAACACGTAAGTATAACATGATTGATCATATTGACACAGGTGAGATGACCTAGGTTTAACAACTTACAACCAATTTTTTTTTTTAAAAAAAAAATTCTAACATCCAATCCAACCACCTTGTGTGTAGGATCAATGGATGTTGGACAGTGGTTGCTCCCGACACATGACCGGGGATCAACTCAAATTCACAAAGCTTCGATTCAAACGACAAGGATCGGTAGCCTTTGGGAATAACGGCAAGCTCAAAATCATCGGATCAGGTGATATCGAGCTTAACTCGAATTTTGTTATTAAAAATGTATTACTTGTAGAGAATTTTGAATATAACCTGCTTAGCGTAAGCCAATTATGTGACAATAAATATAAGGTCATATTTTTAGAAAATGAATGTGTAATTAAAACAAATAAAATAGCTAAAACAATACTCAAAGGAACCAGGACAAATAACATTTACACAATTAACTTAATCAAATCCTCAGCCAAATGTCTTATGACACAGGAAGAGGAATCATGGTTGTGGCACCGACGACTCGGTCACTCGCACCCAAGACTCGTCCACAAGATGAGTCAGAGTGGCTTAGTCAGATGCTTACCCAACCTAAACAACTTGGTTAATAAAATCTATAATGCTTGTCAACAAGGAAAACAACCTAGGACACAACACAAGTTAACTAACCAAGAACGAACCTCAAGTGTACTTGAGCTCCTGCATATGGATCTATTCGATTCACATGGAGCCAAGTCACTCAATAGAAGTCAATATTGCTTAGTCATAATTGACGACTACTCCAGGTTTACCTGGGTTAGGTTCATCAAACATAAAAATGATACCCTAGATCAATTAATCAATCTATTCAAATTAATCGAGAATAAAAAAGACCTTAAGGTTAAAAGACTTAGAAGCGATCATGGTGGTGAATTCGAAAATCAAAGGTTCACCGACTTCTGTAACCTAAACGGATACCACCATGAATTCTCTTGCCCTAGGACCCCTCAGCAAAATGGCCTAGTGGAACGGAAAAATCGAACTCTACAAGAAGCCGCTAGGACCATGTTGAACGAATACGACCTACCCGATAGGTTTTGGGCAGAAGTCGTGAGTACGGCATGCTATGTCCAAAATAGGATCCTTATGGGAAAAAGGCACCTTAAGACCTCGTACGAGATTTATCACGATAAAATACCTAACATCAAGTACTTTAGGGTATTTGGGTGTAAGGTACATATCCTAAACACTAAGGATTACCTAGGGAAATTTACATCCAAAACCACGACCGAAATCTTTCTAGGATACTCAACTACAAGTCGAGCTTATAGAGTATATAACCACGACACCCTTAGAATCGAGGAGACTATCAACGTAGTATTTGATGAAGTACCCGAACCTACAAAACCCTTAATGACCCCAAGTGCTGAGCCCACTGATACCAAACTCGTCTCCGACCCTGAGATCGAGTCTAATCCACATCAACCAACTTCTCTTGTTGACCAAGTGACAAGTGATCCGAGTCAAACTAGTGTTCAACCAAGTCACCCCATTGATCAAGCATTAGGTGATACAAACCCAACCCAATCTAGGATTCAGACTAACCACCCTATCGATCAAGTGATAGGAGATCCTAATCTAGGAGTTCGAACTAGAGCATCCTATAGGAACCTTAGTCAAATTTCCTTAATTTCAAAGATAGAACCCAAATCAATTGAACAAGCTCTTCTTGATACCGATTGGATTATTGCAATGCAAGAAGAGCTTGCTCAATTTACTAGGAATGAAGTGTGGGAATTAGTACCACCACCTAAAGACAAAACGATAATTGGAACAAGGTGGGTGTTTCGAAATAAGCTTGATGATAAAGGTGAAGTAGTTAGAAACAAGGCTAGGTTAGTCGCCAAAGGGTTTAGCCAAGTCGAAGGCTTAGATTACGACGAAACCTATGCCCCAGTAGCTAGACTCGAATCCATTCGAATGTTGCTAGCTTATGCCGTACATCGAGGATTTAAGCTGTTTCAAATGGATGTTAAGTCGGCATTCCTAAATGGATACATTAAAGAAGAAGTTTATGTTAGCCAACCCCCCGGATTCGAAAATCTAGATAAACCCGACCATGTTCTAAAACTTAAGAAACCACTCTATGGACTTAAACAAGCTCCTCGAGCTTGGTACGAGAGACTTTCGATCCATCTTAAGTCAAAAGGGTTTAACCAAGGCTTAGTTGACCCAACTCTTTTCGTAAAAACCTTAGGTAAAGAAATATTCATAGCTCAAATTTACTTAGACGATATAATTTTTGGAACCTCTAACTCAGCCTTACTAAACGAGTTCGTTTCACTCATGGAAAGTGAGTTCGAAATGAACTTGGTAGGGGAGTTGAGTTTCTTTTTAGGTCTACAAATTAAACAAACTAAGGATGGTATATACCTATATCAACAAAAATATACTAAGGAGTTAATTAAAAGATTTGGAATGCAAGACGCTATGGTAATAAACACCCCAATGGCGATAAATGTTAACATAGGAGAAGACCTAGAAAGTAAGTCCATTGACTTAAAATACTATTGGAGTGTAATAGGGAGTCTCTTATACCTAACTGCGAATCGACCCGACATCCTATTCGTAGTAAGTATGTGCGCCAGGTTTCAAACCTGTGCTAAGGAGTCTCACCTAACCCTAGTTAAGCATATCCTTAGATATCTTAAGGGTACAGTTAACGTTGGTATTTGGTACCCTAGATCTACGGAGTTCAAAATAATCGGCTACTCTGATTCGGATTATGCCGGTAGTAAGCTCGATAGAAAGAGCACGAGTGGTTGTTGTCAACTTCTCGGCTCGAGTCTAGTGAGTTGGTGCAGTAGGAAACAACACTGTTGGTGCAGTGGGCACCAAAGTCGAACCGGTATTTTGATTATGGCAAAAGGCTCAATAGTTAAGGGTATATTTGTTATCTTACGAGCTCAATTAAGTGTGCAGAAATGCTAAAGTTGAGCGGAAGGTCCGCGACACCCGGTGGGAACCGAGGTGGTCGGGCAACGCCAGAGGGACTTCGGAGGAAGCCGAGGTACTCGGGTGAAGACCGGAAGCGAGGCTACAAGGTAAGCTCGTGTGAAAGCGAAGCAAGGTCGTTAAGCGTAGATCCGACCCAATACCTCCAATGGAAGGTCTAGGTCGAGATCAGATGGTTAGAACCATCGTACTTTATATTTTAAGCTAACTTGTATCGGTCCAAAACCCTTTGACTACAATCGCTAGTCAAGTTCCAAATTTCGAGAAGAGCTCGAATGTCAAGGGGGTGAATTTGGACTTGACTCGTGTTTTGGTACAAAGGGTGATGTGGCATCAAGGTGGACATCCAAACCATCACCAAGCTTCCTTGTGGTGGACGCCCAAAATAAGGTGAGTTGGCACAAGATGGTTGGCTCCCATGATGTGGCAGTTGAATGGCTCCAACAAGTTGGCGCCAAGGAGGTTGGAGGTGGCACAAGGTGGTTGGATGAAACACCTCATCCTCAAGTTGGCGCCCCAAGGAGGTTGGAGGTGGCACAAGGTGGTTGGATGAAACACCTCATCCTCGCTGGCGCCCAAGGAGGCTGGAGGTGGCACAAGGTGGTTGGATGAAACACCTCATCCTTGAGTTGGCACAAGAAGGTTGGAGGTGGCACAAGGTGGTTGGATGAAACACCTCATCCTTGAGTTGGGATAAGAACCTCACCTTGACACTACCTATGTCTAAATTCATAGATCAATATCCATAAATAGACATGTTCTAAGCCAAGCAAATCACAAGAATTCAAGAGCTCTCAACACGCGTCGTAACGCCGCTTACTACTACTCACATTTGCTACGACGGCGTCACGACAACGAAAGCTACATCTTCTACTTATAAGAGTTGTCGGTATATTTATTTAAGTTCTACTTCTTTAAATTGTCTTTGTGCTTTAATCGTAACAAGGAAAGGGGAGTGTCCTTTGCCTTGATTTCTTTTGTAATCGTTGTTCTACCTCCAACGAGGAGGAGTGGTTTTAGTGAATTGCCCTCCGTACGTGATCAAGGATCACTAGGGCCGTGGATTAGCAATCGAAAGATTGTGAACCACGTAAAAATATCTTGTCTACTTTATATTTCCGCTGTGCACTCTCTACTTGCTTTCTACTTATTGCAAAAGTTTTTTAACGACACCGTATCGCTATTCACCCCCCCCTCTAGCGACACTTTCGATCCAACAATTGGTATCAGAGCCGGGGGCGCTAAGATTCGGTGAAACCACCAATCTAGCTTTGTTTTTCTTTTTTTACAGATTTTTTATTTATTTATTTCTGTTTTCGTATAATTATTTCACTTGCTTATCTTCTCCTACATATAGAATTGCATTAGAAGCTTTAGGATCCGGATAAGGTTGTCCTTCGGGTTAGATCCCGAGTAAGGTTGTCCTCCGGAACTTCAACGACATTCGCATTTGATTGTTTATTTCTTTTTGCAAGTTACATTTTATATATCTTTTTACTTCTCAAGATACTAATCCAAGACGAAAGTCTTGGAATATTCTTTCCGTGTGTGTTTTGGTAAGATTCTTTCGCGTTCTTCTTCTTGTTTTAAATGGCCATCTCGAAGGGTTTAGCATCACCGACCCCCGTTTTACAACGGTAATGACTTTCCTTATTGGAAGGGTCGGATGGAATGCTTTCTTAAAACCCAAATCGAGATGTGGATCGTAATCCAAACCGGTTTCACACTTCCTAATGAAGATGGTGAATCTTTGGGTTACGATCAATGGTCAAATTCCATGAAAAAACAAGTAGAAGCCGATGCCAAGGCAACTCAAATCTTGCAATGGGTTGTCCAAGGAAGAGTTCAACCGCTGGCCGGCCCCTTCATTAGTGCAAAGGACTTATGGACCAAGCTAGTGGAACTACACGAAGGCACCGACGAAGGTATGTAAAAGAGATTTACTTTTAAATAAATTGTATAACTTGAAAATGCAGGAAAACGAGACCGCAACTCAACTACATGCTCGTATCCAAGACATCGTCAACCAACTCCATGCCATCGGACAAAAGGTCGAGGATCGCGACCTTATCGTGTATTCTCTTAACTCGCTTTCCTAGGACCACCTTGTGGGCATCCATGGTCGATGCCTACAAGGTCTCCAAGGACCTTTCTAAGATTAGGTTAGACGAATTGTTTTCGAACTTGAATTACATGAGCAAACTAACGTGGTCCAGCCGAGAAGAGTATTGCGTTAGTTGCAGAGGTTCCAAGAAGAAGAAGCCCCAAGCAAGCCACCCCGGAGGAAGAAGACGATATCCAAGCTCTAATGGCCAAGCCGACCGAGCACGACTCAAATCAAGAAGAGTCCGAGTCCGAATCGATGAGCTTCCATTCAAGACAAGCCACGGATCCGTATCCGGTTCAAAAGAATCATTAAGGGTAAGTCGGTCGTTACTTAATACTTTGTATGGTGCAATTAAATTTTTAAATAAGAAACTAGCTAAGTCCGAGCCCAAGGTCGAGACCCTAATTGAGGAGGTTAACCTCCTCAAACATGAGGTCTCCCTAACCTCTTCGACTACTCGTATTCAAGAGGAGGACTCAACTCAAGTTGAAAAGCTTGAAGTTGAGAACTCGCTTTTGAAAACACAAGTCAAGACCTTAGGAACACGTTGAAAGGTTCACTTTGGGATCCAAGGGACTTGACCTCTTACTTGATCACAAAGGGCCGTGTACAACAAGGCCGGACTCGGGTTTAACTCAAATACAACCAATAAGTCATATATGTCTATAGTAAACCAACATAAGAAAAATGTCCAAGCATGGGTCCCTAAGATCACTTTGATTTCAACTTTAGGATCTAACATGTATTGGGTTCCCAAGGACCAAATTCACTATGTGAATAGACCCACTCGATTCAATGGTCCAGGGGGAGCCAATACAAAAAGTATTTTTGTTAAGTCTTAGAAATTTCAAGCTTAGTAATTCCTTTATATTTAGAATGGTTAGATAGGACTCATAACTAAAATCTGCGAAAAGATTGAGCCTCAGAGCCTCTTTTCAAAAATAAATCAACTAAAATCCTCACGAAAGATTGAGCCTCGGGGAGCCTCTTTTCAAAAATAACTAGTTAGACCAAGATGTAGTCTCAAGTAAGTCGAGTTATCAATTTCTTGAAATTAGCTTTGTCTAAGGAAGTGGTCGTTGTTCCGATCAAAGAAGGCCTCTGTGCCTTGCCACGACCTGGAAGCTAATCTCTTGAAAAGATTACTTGATGAGCTTAGACTAAATCCGAATCTAACCTAATGTTGGTTAATTTAAATTCATTAAAATTAATCAAGTAAAATTGAAAGTCATCTCACAGTAACACATAGGAATAACATGTTTTGATCATGTAGATATTGGTGAGATGATTTAGGTTTAAAAACTTACAAACAACCCTTTAGTAATTCCATTGATCCTACACATAAGAGTCGAAGAAACCATTAATATAGTTTTCGACGAAGGACACGAACCCGTTCAATCCTTAACAAAACCAACTAGCAAATCAACTTATAGCGAACCCGACTCTGATCTTGAACTTGAATCTCGTCCTAACCCAAGTCATCCTATCGACCAAGTGATAGATGACTCTAACCCAAGTCAAACTAGAACTCACCCAAGTCATCCTATCGACCAAGTGATAGATGACCCTAACCCGAGTCACACTAAGACTCAAACAAATCATCCTATCAATCAAGTTATAGGTGATCCAAATTTAGGGGTTCGAACTAGAGCTTCATATCGAAACCTTAGTCAAATCTCGTTAATTTCCAAAATCGAACCCAAAACTATTGAACAAGAACTTCTTGATCCCGACTGGATTATTGCTATGCAAGAAGAGCTAGCTCAATTCACTAGAAATGAAGTCTGGGAATTAGTACCACCACCTAAAGAAAAATCAATTATTGGAACAAGGTGGGTATTTCGAAATAAACTTGATGATAAAGGTGAAGTAGTTAGAAATAAAGCTAGGTTAGTCGCAAAGGGTTTAGTCAAGTCGAAGGTTTAGATTACGATGAGACCTACTCGCCCCGTGGCAGACTAGAGTCCATCCGAATGTTGTTAGCATATCTTTGCACATCGAGGTTTTAAATTGTTTCAAATGGATGTCAAGTCAGCATTTTTGAATGGATACATTAAGGAAGAAGTTTATCAGTCAACCTCCGGATTGAAAATCTAGATAAACGACCATGTCCTTAGACTTAAGAAAGCCCTATATGGACTCAAACAAGCCCCAAGAGCTTGATGCGAAGGCTTTCGATCTATCTTAAGTCCAAAGGATTCAACCAAGGTTTAGTCGACCCAACCTTATTCGTTAAAACCGTAGGAAAAGAAATCTTTATAGCCCAAATCTATGTAGATGATATAATTTTGGAACTACCAACTCGATCCTGCTAAGCGAATTCATCTCACTTATGGAAAGTGAATTTGAAATGAATTTAGTGGGAGAGTTAAGTTTCTTCTTAGGTTTACAAATTAAACAAACTAAAGATGGAATATATTTACATCAACAAAAATATACTAAGGACTTAATAAATCGATTTGGAATGCAAGATGCTAAAATAATCAATACACCTATGGCAACTAATGTTAATATAAGCGAAGATGTAGAAGGAAAACCCGTTGACCTAAAATACTATAGGGCGCAATAGGAAGTCTCCTATACTTAACATGAGCCGACCCGACATTTTATTCGCGGTAAGTATGTGCGCAAGGTTACAAACCTGTGCCAAGGAGTCTCACCTAACCCTAGTCAGCGTATCCTTAGATATCTAAAGGGCACGCTAAGCGTAGGTATTTGGTACCTAGATCTACCGAGTTTAATCTAATCATACTCGACTCGACTATGCGGTAGTAAACTCGATAGAAAGAGCACGAGTGGTTGTTGTCAAATCCTCGGCTCGAGTCTAGTAAGTTAGTGCGAGGAAGCGCCTTATCTACCACCGGCCGAATACGTTGCGATGGGTGAGTGTGTCTCTCGGACTCACTGTGGATGAAGCACACTCTCCAAGACTTTAGCTTAATCTTTAACAACATTAAAACCTACATAGATAACATTAGTTCAATTAACTTAACTAAAAATCCAATATGTCATTCTAGGACAAAACATATAGAAGTTAAACACCACTTCATTAGGGAACATGTAACTAATGGAACTATACAACTAGAGTATGTTGAGTCCAAATCAAACCTAGCGGACATCTTCACCAAACCACTACCCGGAATTTAGTTTATTAAGACGAAAGTTAGGTATGTGCGTAATAGAGTAGGATTTAAATTTTTCTATATATGTACTCTACTTTTGCTTCTTTTTATGAAATTAGCCTAAGTCTTACCTTAGAAATCATATACCTATAGATTTAAGGAGCCAACACATCTCACAACACATAGGACTAATGTGTTTGTGTACTTAGCGTGAGACGGGCGTGAGATGTTAGGACCTTACTCACAGTTCCAGACGTAGATTCAGTGCATCGACATGAACCATGGAGTATAATTATTTAAAATTAATCAACTCCTTCAAGACTTATTGATCATTCTATATCAATCAAGTCCAACCGGAGTTGTACATTTTAGATGAACATATTTTCAAGCTTATTATTATTTTTAAAAAAAAAAAATATATATATTTATATTGGGAACTTGCTTGGACTTACAAACCCTAAAATATATTTACAAACTTTTTGAGTTAAGGCAAAAGGGGGAGAAAGTCACAAAAGTAAGGAAGAAAGTAAACAAAATTATTACCTTTTATATTAAGTAATTCCGTTTACTTAAGCAACTATTAAGGGGGAGTAAAAATTATTTTTCAAGAACTCACCTTGGTCAAGGGAGGTTACCTCAAAGGGGAGAACTTGAAACAATAATATTTCTCACTCATGCTTAATCTTTATGCTAGCTCATTCATACTTAATCATTATGCTAGCTCATTCATATTTAATCATTATGCTAGCTCATTCATATTTAATCTTTATGCTAGCTCATTCATATTTAATCATTATGCTAGCTCATTCATATTTAATCTTTATGCTAGCTCATTCATATTTAATCTTTATGCTAGCTCATTCATGCTTAATCATTATGCTAGCTTACTGTTATGCTTAATTTTTCCTTAACTTTTGTGTCGGTTTGCCATGAATCAAAAAGTGGGAGATTGTTGGTGCAGTGTGCACCAAAGTCGAACCGGTATTTTGATTATGGCAAAAGGCTCAATAGTTAAGGGTATATTTGTTATCTTACGAGCTCAATTAAGTGTGCAGAAATGCTAAAGTTGAGGTGGCGGTTCTGCGACACCGGTGGGAACCGAGGTGGTCGGGCAACGCGAGAGGACTTGGAGGAAGGTACTCGGGTGAAGACCAGGAGCGAGGCTACAAGGTAAGCTCGTGTGAAAGCGAAGCAAGGTCGTTAAGCGTAGATCCGACCCAATACCTCAATGGAAGGTCTAGGTCGAGATCGATGGTTAGAACCATCGTACTTTATATTTTAAGCTAACTTGCTGCAGTCAAAACCCTTTGACTACGATCAACTGCTAGTCAAGTTCAAACTCGAGAAGAGCTCGAATTTCAAGGGTGAATTTGGACTTGACTCGTGTTTTGGTACAAAGGGTGATGTGGCATCAAGGTGGACATCAAACCATCACCAAGCTTCCTTGTGCTCCTGCGATGTGGCATTGTTGAATGGCTCCAACAAGTTGGCGCTCAAGGAGGCTGGAGGTGGCACAAGGTGGTTGGATGAAACACCTCATCCTCAAGTTGGCGCCAAGGAGGCTGGAGGTGGCACAAGGTGGTTGGATGAAACACCTCATCCTTGAGTTGGCGCACAAGAAGGTTGGAGGTGGCACAAGGTGGTTGGATGAAACACCTCATCCTTGAGTTGGGATAAGAACCTCACCTTGGACACTACCAATGTCTAAATTCATAGATCAATATCCATAAATAGACATGTTCAAGCCAAGCAAATCACAAGAATTCAAGAGCTCTCAACACGCCATCGTAACGCCGCTACTACTACTCACATTTGCTACGACGAAGTGCCGCCGACAACGAAAGCTACATCTTCTACTTATAAGAGTTGTCGGTATATTTATTTAAGTTCTACTTCTTTAAATTGTCTTTGTGCTTTAATCGTAACAAGGAAAGGGGGAGTGTCCCTTTGCCTTGATTTCTTTTTGTAATCGTTGCTCCTACCTCCAACGAGGAGGAGTGGTTTTAGTGAATTGCCCTCCGTACGTGATCAAGGATCACTAGGGCCGTGGATTAGCAATCGAAAGATTGTGAACCACGTAAAAATATCTTGTCTACTTTATATTTCCGCTGTGCACTCTCTACTTGCTTTCTACTTATTGCAAAAGTTTTTTAACGACACCGTATCGCTATTCACCCCCCCCTCTAGCGACACTTTCGATCCAACAAACACTGTGTTGCTTTATCTACCACCGTAGTCGAATACATCGCGATGGGTGAGTGTGTCACGCAGCTTCTTTGGATGAAGCACACTCTCCACGACTTTAAGTTAGACTTTACGAATACTAAACTTCACGTAGATAACATTAGTTCAAATAATCTTACAAAGAATCCGATATGTCACTCTAGGACCAAACATATAGAGGTCAAACACCATTTCATTCGAGAACATGTGGCCAACGGAGCCATACACCTCGAATACGTCGAATCGAAGTCTAACTTGGTAGATCTATTTACTAAACCCCTACCCGAAGCCGAATTTAGTCTATTAAGACGAAAATTGGGCATGTGCGTAATAGAATAGGTACATGCAAATTATATGTTCTTACTACTATTTCTTTAATTTCATTTTTATGGAACTAGCATAGGACATACCTTAGATATCATGCACCTATAGATTTAAGGAGCCAGTACATCTCACAACACATAGGACTAATGTGTTTGTGTACTTAGCCACGTAGATGGGCGTGAGATGTTAGGACCTTACCACGGAGTATAATCATACATACTAACCGACTCTGACCAGGACTGGTTGATCTTACATATCAATCAAGCCCAATATGAGTCGAACATTTTATAGATGAACTTATTTTCAGTATATTTTTTTTATAAAAAATGGGGAACATGCTTGGACCTTAAATTTAACACTTATTTTGTTTTCCACACACCCCTTACTCTTTTTGATATACGGCAAAAGGGGGATAAAAAGGCCAAAGTTAAGGGGTCAAAATATTTTTTGATAACTTAACTCTTACTTCATATTTAAACCAAAAGTTAAAACTTAGTTAACTTTTACCAAAAGGCCAAAGAATTATTAACTTAAACTTATTTGTGCCGTCTACGTTTTACTTAAATTTATTTTTTAAACTTTATGTCGTTAATGTTTTACTTAAGGGGGAGAAAGGGCTTAACTAAAACGTTTTACTAAGGCCAACTTTAAGTAATGTTAATTACTTAAAGCAACCCTCAAGGGGGAGGATTAAGGTCTTTCTTCAAGACTCACCCTCGGTCAAGGGGGAGGTTTCCTCAAGGGGGAGTACTTGAAGAAAATCCTTACTACTCCAACTTAATCTTCATATTTTTGTTTCTCATGCACATTATTACTCTTCATGTTTGCTATTTACTTAACTTTGTATGTGGGTTTGCCATAAATCAAAAAGGGGGAGATTGTTGGTGCAGTAGGCACCTAAGTCGAACCTAAGTTTTGATTATAGCAAACGATACAAAGTTAAGAATATATTGTTATCTCATGAGCTAAATCAAGTGTGCAGAAAAGTCTTAACGCTGGAACTGAAGGCTAGCGACACCCGGAGGAAGCCGCGGTGGTCGGGTGACACTCAAGAGACTTCGGAGGGAGCCGAAGGAATTGAGTGGAAGGCCAGAAGCAAAAGCAACACGTAAGTACTGAGGTAAGCTCGTGTGTGCGAGCGTAAGTAAGGTCGTATCCTCTTTACGGGGATGATCTTAAGTGTAGATCCGACCAAAGACTTCTTATAGATGGTCTAGGTCGAGTTCGGATGGTCGACGACCATCGAAATTATATTTTGGTTGAGCTAACCTTGCACCGCATCCGATCGACTTGGAGGACTCGATCGTTATCAAACAAGCGATCGCCGAGGGTCGAATCGATCGATGCCGCCATCACCGATTGATGATGGCCATCGATACCGATCACGTCAAAGGATCAGCCTCGAGTAGTCAAGAGTTATCACTATTTTTCAAGGGGTTTTGTGCCCATTTGTGATTGGCTAAAGACCCATTCGATGAGCGGCTCAAAGGCTATAAAAGGAGGGCCAAACCTAGGTTTTTTCATCAATTCAAAAGCTTCCAAGTGCTTCTGATACACTCAAACTCTCCGACATCCCTACGACGAAGCGCTGCCGAGACGACGACTAGAGCTTCAACCTCCAACCTTTAAAGTCGTCGGTAACGAAAGTTCTAAATTGTATTTCAGTTTATTCCTTTTAGTAAAGCTTTCATTATAATGAGGAGAGGGGGAGTGTCCTTCTACCTCGGGCTTTTTGTATCCGTCTAACTCCTACCTCCAACGAGGGGGAATTCTTTAGTAGTTTGCCCTCCGTACGTGGTCAAGGACCACTAGGGCCTTGGAGTAGTAGCCTTCGGCTACGAACCAAGTAAATCTCTTGTGTCTATTGTCTCCTTTACTTTTTGTTTTGTTTATCTTTCCGCTGCATATAAGTTTTTTTTAAAAAAAAAACGAATTCGTACTAAAAAGTTTCTATCGCTATTCACCCCCCTCTCTAGCGATCCGATCGATCCAACATTCTCTTCATTCTTTTCAAGGCCAGCTACTACAGGATTCTCTTGAACCTTGTGCTCCAATAGTTCCCAGCACAACTCAGCATATGTTATCCGCCCTTCATAGCGGCCCCATACGTGATGTGCAACTACCATGAAATCATTTGGCAGAGAGCGTACCAAGGCCCATATCCGATAATTGTTCAGTAACGGAAACTCCTGCTGCTCGAGTCTCCTAAAAAGACCATTGAGCCTTCTTATGTGTCCGATGACCCCACCATCAGGTTTATAAACTATCTCTTCGATAGCTTCCCTCAATTGGTTTCGTAACACATCACGATGGGTCATTGTAGTGATCGTCCGTGCCATCTGAAATTGAAATAAATTAAGTCAGTACAAAACTGACTAACCAGTACGAAACCGGCTTAATTCAATTTATATGAGCATAGACCTTACACAATTAATTACGAAAATCAATTCTTCGTAATTTTAGGAGTTTTTTGGTTGATGAGTTCAACTGAACAATCTACTCCCCTAGTTTTTATTCCGAATTCAAGTTGTACTAACAACTATTCGACACTTGGGTTATTATTTAAATTGACCATCGTCAATTTTTTTTTTTGCTGATCAATTTTTGATTTACCTAACTTGTCTACCTTTGACCAAATCACAAGTATTTCTTGTAAAGCTAGTATAAGTTTTTCGTTCGTTCATCTACACATAATTAAACTAAAGCTAGCATAAAGTTATCATTTGTATATTCATGCATCACTTAAACTAAAGGCTAGGCTAGCATAAGATTATCCGACATGAATTCATGCATATTTAAGCTAAAACCTTTTCATATCATACATGAACAAAAAAAGCTAAAGGCATCTCATATCATACATGAACAAAATAAGCTAAGGGTATCTCATATCATACACGAACAAAATAAGCTAAGGCATTTCATATCATACATGAACAAAATAAGCTAAGTCATTTCATATCATACACGAACAAAATTAACAAAAATAGAGTAGACATAGAATTCTTACTTGGAGCGGCAGGATTTGGAGCTTGATGTGTGTGTAGTGGAAAGGCAGATCCGCTCGGATACCAACCTGTCACGCCCGCCCTTTTTTCCAAGGGTCCGGAGGGGCGGCGCATGACGCGACCGTACATACAAACACTTCTTACTACTTACAGCAGAAGACTTTGGATACATTTTTTTTTTCTTTTCTTTTAAACATAAACATGCATTGACGTATATAGATACTTCTTCTTAACATAGAGCATGCATCAAAACATATATAGATACTTCTTCTTAACATAGAGCATGCATCATACCATATATAGATACTTCTTCTTAACATAGAGCTTGCATCATTATTTCATAGGTACTTAGTGCTTAGTTCTAGTCCATAAACATCATAATCATAAGGGGACATAATAAGGACATCCATAAACATCATCATCATAGGGAAACATATATAAAAGGACATAACGGATCTTCTCCACCATGCCACTACCACACACATTTGACCCCTCATACTGCTCCCTTTTAGTTTATCCATCCCTTACCCTTATCTGCAGTACAAGGGAAAGATAAACTATAAGCACATAGGCTTAGTAAGATCCTGTCCTACTCACAAAAACCATACATCGACATTAATCATGGGATGTAACATTCATAACATATAAGCAACATAACATGTAACATACATGGCGTAAGCAACATAACATGTAGCATAAGTAACATAAGTAACATAACATATAACATACATATCATAGCAGCATATCATGTAAATATATGACTTAATCAAACATGACATACAACATATGTAACATAGCAACATATACATGTCATATCAACATAACATACAATCTATATATGACATATCAAACATAACATACATCACATGTAACATAGCAGCATAAACATGACTTATCAAACATAACATACATCACATGTAACATAGTAGCATAAACATGACATATCAAACATAACATGTAACATATATATATGACATATCAAACATAACATACATCACATGTAACATAGCAGCATAAACATGACATATCAAACATAACATACATCACATGTAACATAGCAGCATAAACTGTTGGGTTTCCGGCACCGCGGCGAGTGTGTGTTCGAACATGTTTCGTAAACATGTGCACAACTGAAGAAATAAAAATAATAAATCTACATTTATTACAACACACACAACACACACATGCATAGTACAACATGTGTAGACATAACCGTAAATTTAAATTTTGCAATAAAGGAAATTTAACTATGTATACCTTTCGTATGACGTGTAGCGGGAACGACATCAACCGGAACGATCCTCGCTAGAGTCGTCTCTATCCGTATCCACGCCGAGTATCCTTAGGATGACTTCTCTAAGCCACGAGCTTCGTCTTCGTACGGGTTACTAGCCTCATGTTGAAGACCTCGTGATCGAGAGATGATCACGATCCGAATCCAAATTCGGATCCAAAGACGAGTCCTCAAAACTCGCTTCTCCGGAGAGGTATTCGTCAACCGTTTGACGAATCCTTCGTCCTCCACCTCAGAGGATTACCGGAGATCGAATCCCCGGTAAGTTATGCGCTGTCGGAGCTCTAACCGTTGTCCAAACGATGCTCCGACGAGAGGAAAACAAGCTGTCCAGAAAACTGGACAGCTTTGGTGGAGGAGTAGGCGCCGGCCAAGCAAGGGAAGCCAAGTGCTCACCTTATCGCCAAAGCCTAGCAAGATTACCAGAGGATCACCGGATGAAGCATGGACGCCGGTAACAAGTTGGAAGGCGGCACAAGGAGCTGGCGGCAATGGAGGTTGGCGCTGAGAATCTCCAAGGAAGGAGGTGGGCGGCAACTTAGGGCTAGGGTTTTTTTTTATTAGGGCTTAACAATCCCTTAAGCCCTTTTTTATAGAGAACTAATTCTCTTAATGGTTAATGGATTATAACCATGAGGCCCGTTAACCCGCTACATTAATATAAGTTAAAATGAACCAAACCATGATGGTTTATTTTAAGTTAAAATGAACCGAACCAACCTTTGTTTTATTCGTTTAAAATAAACCAAACCCTTTGGTTTATTCTCCTCCATTGGATTAGAACCAAAACATTTTGGTTCATCCATTATGTCTTCATAAGACACGGCCCATCCACTCTTCGATTGTGACTGAAACGATTTCATGCTCCCTTCTTGTTTGGTCCAACCAAACCTAGTTTCTCTCGGTCTGAGAATCCCATTCTCAAGCTCGTTTTAAATCCTTCGGATTACGCTCGTTGTGCGTGTGACCAAATAGGTTCTCGATTTATGTTGGCCGTCTATAATTAACCAATAATTATAGAACGATCATGAGTGGCACCTAGTAGTACATCATGATCCCCAATTAACCGAAAAGATCAACGGTTGATCCAGAACTATTTCTGAAACCCTTCAGCAGCTCGTATGATTCGTGCCCCATTCCCTTCACTCATCTTATACCCACTTGGTTCAGAACATGGTCTATAGTGTCAGTCCCTACTAGGCTGACTACGTCACACCTAGCCCAAGTATCATTACCTCGTCCTACGGATTCTAGTTACTCCACATGTATCGAAGAGTACCTTACTCTAAACATGTAATGCTTTGGCCAAAGACTTTAGTAACAATCCGACAAGAGGCCATGGGTATACATCTCCTCGCAAGGAGTGGTGAATACTTTATAGGCTATTCAAACACCTTCGATCACTTCGACTTATACCCAATCATCCCGGGTCCACATCTCCTTAGAGATGCTTGCTTAAGATGTCAAAGCATAAGTCTCTATGATCAAGATGACTTGAATACCGCAAGTCAAAGGAACATCGCACTTAAGCTACAGTAAGAACTTCATTGACATATCTATATACGCAGAGAACCATATGAAATCTTACGGCTGGTCACTCCAATGAACTAGTTACCATAACTAGCATCCACGATCAACTCCGGATATCACAATGTTTCCAGCCAGTGAGAATTAGCTTTTTGGATACACCAAGGAGTATACCTCGTGCTAGTCTCGACAGAATTGATGGTGTCCAAATCCATCAATTCATCGACTAAGGATAATTTCGATACATTACAATTACACATGTAGAGATACTCACTAGTTGTGATCCAATCACAAATTATCTCATGCTGTGAATCGTATCGAGGACATTCAGTAAATGAGTTTAAGATCCAATCAAATACATAAAACATGTATACTCAAATAGTGAATCTTCATTTATCATATAAATGGTTCATACATAAGGCAATTGCCTTAGGACATCTCTCATATATTACTAACATAAACATGACATATCAAACATAACATGCAACATATATATATGACATATCAACGTAGCATACATCACATGTAACATAGCAGCATAAACATGACATATCAAAAATAACATGCAACATATATATATGACATATCAACATAGCATGTGAACCTAACAATAAAATCATGTAAACATATTTGGGCCCGGCATTGTACCACTTCTTCTTCATAATAGCGTGCATCCCTAAATAGACCCGAGGTAGCAAGTCTCGAACCTACTAGGTTACTAGGCCCGATCTTAGTCCGTCGACCTAGGGCAATCATCATAGCGTAGAAGCCCATCCTAGGCCAGAGTCTTACTCCATCGACCTAGGGCATCTTGGAGCCCATCCCGAACTAGGCCCGATCTTAGTCCGTCGACCTAGGGGCAATCATACATAGGAGCCCATCCTAGGCCCGATCTTAGTCCGTCGACCTAGGGCATCTTGGGAGCCCATCCCTTTGGACCTTGTTAGGGTCCTGGTACAAGCCATGCAGAAGGTAAACTACTTATATGCTTTTATTATAACATATCTTATTTCATTTTGCAAACATAGCATACTTCATTTCATAACATATCATACTTCACTTCATGAACATATCATTTTTCAGCTCATAAACACATCATACTTCATTTCATAATCATATCATATTCATTTCATGAACATATCATTTTTCATTTCATGATCATATCATATTTAATTTCATAACATATATTAAATATCACATACATATAGGGCATGGCATAGGCATAAACATCAAGAATAAGTAAACACTAACCCAAAGCATGTTATCTTCATCTAGCATCATTTAATATCACAAGTCCACATGAATTCACTTAAACATAAAACACATATTAACTTAACCTAGAGCATGCTATGGAACAATGGTTGGCCGAATGGTTCAAGGGGCTTTTAGGGTTAAACCCTTAACCTAATCCAACAAACATACTAACATCATTATATGCATACAAAACATAGTATAAAACTTCATTGAAACTTCAAACCAAGGGGTGGCCGAATGGTCCATGTAGGCTTTTAGGGTTAGTCTTTTAACCTAATTCATTCTACATCCTAACATCATCATGTGCATGTAGAACAAGATATAGGACTTCAATAAAACACCAAAAACCCATGATGGCCGAATGGTTTATAGAGGTTTCTAGGGTTAACTTTTAACCTAATTCATTCTACATCCTAACATCATCATATGCCTATAAAACAAGGTATAGATCTTCAATAAAACACTCAAAAACATATGTTGGCCGAATAGTCCATAGGGGTTTCTAGGGTTAACTTTTAACCTAATTCATTCTACATCCTAACATCATCATATGCATGTAAAACAAGGTATAGAACTTCAATAAAACACCCAAAAACATGTGTTGGCCGAATAATCCATAGGGGTTTCTAGGGTTATCTTTTAACCTAATTCATTTTACATCCTAACATCATCTTATGCATGTAAAACAAGGTATAGAACTTCAATAAAACACCCAAAAACATGTGTTGGCCGAATAGTTCATAGGGGTTTCTAGGGTTAACTTTTAACCTAATTCATTCTACATCCTAACATCATCATATGCATGTAAAACAAGGTATAGAACTTCAATAAAACACCCAAAAACATGTGTTGGCCGAATAGTCCATAGGGGTATCTAGGGTTATCTTTTAACCTAATTCATTTTACATCCTAACACCATATAATGCATGTAAAACAAGGTATAGAACTTCAATAAAACACCCAAAAACATGTGTTGGCCGAATAGTGCATTGGTGTTTCTAGGGTTATCTTTTAGCCTAATTCATTTTACATCCTAACATCATCTTCTTCTTACAAAACATGATATAGAACTTCCTTGGAACATCAAAACTAAGCTTGGCCGAATATATCATAGGGATTTTTTTTCAAAAACATCAAGCGAAAGATACTCGTATGCAGGTGAGGGATACTTACATCCTTCGCTTTGCTTTTTGGTTGGAAGATGACCTAAGGGAAAAAAAACCTAGCCTTCTCCTTGCTTGGATGGGGTTCGGCCAAAGGATGAAAATGGAGAGGGAGAGGAATAGATTTCGGTGAGGAAGAAGAAGAGAAGAGGGAGAAGTGGCTTTTCTCTTGTCCCTTCATTCCCTATTTATTCTCTTGAAGTGTCCCTTAGCCTCCCTTACCCTTAACTATCATTTCCCCTATTCCTCTACTAATAACATCTCATTTGGCTTCTGGTTAGTTGATGCATCTATAGGGTTTGGCTATCTCTAGAGGTTTGGGGTTCAATTCCTAGGCCTTGCATCCTTTTGGGCTTATTTTCTTTCATTTTTGAAAGGCCCACATAAGGCCCGTCATAATCAAGCCAGAAATTCTTGTAAAAATGCTAGAAATTTTATGGGCGTTACACTACTAGCTCCTAGACCTGATTTGAATCCATAGATTCAATCTCAGCATTCATTGCACTTTGCCAAGATACTGCATCTTTATCTTGAATTGCCTCGTCGTATGTCCAGGGATCAGGTTCATGTTCGCCAGGGACCAAATCAGAAGATTTACCCAAGAACATGAATCTATCAAGATGTCTCACAACCCTCCCACTATGACGAGGTATCACCTGTGTATCCTCTGTGACACGCGGTACAGTGACTTGTGGTATATCCTCTTGTACCGGTGGTACTGAAGAAGTGACTTCCCCTTTTAATTCCTCCAGAACAATTTTACTCTTGGGATTGTGGCTCATCACATAGTCTTCTTCTAGAAATCTGGCATTCGTGCTAACGATCACCCTCTGATCTCTAGTACTATAAAACAATCCACTCTTCGTTCCCCTAGGATAGCCAACGAACATGCGTACTTCGGTATGAGGTTCCAACTTACCAGCATCTGCCTTCAGCACATGTGTTGGACTCCCCCATATCCGAATATGTCTTAGACTAGGCTTTCGCCCAGTCCACAACTCTGTGGGAGTAGAATGCACTGATTTAGATGGTAGCAAGTTCAGAATGTACACCGCCGTATCTAGAGCATATCCCCAGAACGATTCTGGCAAGTCAGAATAACTCATCATCGATCTAACCATCTCCATAAGAGTCCTATTCCTTCGCTCTTCTACACCGTTCTGCTGGGGTGTGCCAGGTGCAGTCAATTGGGATTGAATCTCAGCCTATGATAAGTAGTTTTTAAACTCTCCCAAGAGGTACTCACCACCACGATCAGATCGTAGTGTCTTGATACTTTTACCTTGACGTTTCTCCACATCAGCCTTGAATTCTTTGAACTTGTCAAAACATTCAGACTTGCGGCGCATCAGGTAAATGTATCCATATCTTGAGTAATCGTCTATAAAAGAGACGAAATACTCAAAACTACCTCTAGCCTGGATAGACATAGGACCACACAAATAAGAATGAGCCAATTCTAACACATCTTTGGCTCTATACCCCTTGGCCTTAAAAGACCTCTTGGTCATCTTACCCTCTAAGCAAGATTCACAGGTTGGGAGATCCTCCACCACTAATGAACCCAAAGGTCCATCAGCTATCAACCTTTGAATTCTGCTTAGGTTAATGTAACCAAGCCTAAGATGTCAAAGATATGTTTGGTTCATCTTCGAAGGTTCTTTTCTCTTATTGGAATTAGAAGATGAGTTATTAACTTCAATTTGCATCTTGGGAGGTTTTGTATACAAATTTCCTTTCAATGTACCTGAATAGATATTCTCTCTATTCCTTTTTATAACAACTCTGTCATTAAAAGAAATAGAATATCCATCCATAAATAATTTAGAAACTGAAACTAAATTCTTTCTAAATAAAGGTATATAAAGGGAATTTTCTAAACCAAAGTTTTATTTTTCACGAAAGATAAATAAAACTTTTCCCACTGCAATAGCCACCACCATTATGGTATTGCCCAAGTAAAGGGTAATCTCCCCTTTAGCTTGTTGTCGGGTTTCCTGGAACCCCTGCAAAGTATTGCAGACATGATCAGTGGCTCCCATATCTACACACCAGGTGCCGGTAGATAACACCGCTTACCATGTTTCAATGACTAGTCCAAAGGATATATCTTTGTTCTGCTTTGGATTGGTACAACCCTTCTTCCAGTGTCCAGTCTGCTTACAAGTGAAGCACTTGCCTTTCGGCTTCTTCACTCCTCCCTGAGATCCTCTCACAACCTTTTCTCCACCTTGTTTCTCCTTCTTCTTGCCTTTTCGGCTTGGAAGTAGAAACCTTTTTGAGCAACCATGGCTTGAGGACACTCTTCGAAGAGTGCATACTTATACTCCTTAGCAGATAAGACAATATCCGGATTCTTTTTCAATCAACATTATTTGGGTACAGTAAGTTTATTTCCTTTAGTATCATAGTAAGTGGACAGAAAGTCATTTTTGAAAATCCTAAGAATCACATAGATCATTACTGTAGATTTTAAAAATTATTGATTCCTCAAAAAATAAAATTTAAAATCAACCAACACCTCAAACACCGAGAATATCGTATGCCACGATCGTGTGGACGTATACGAATTCTACATTGGTAAGAGGAGGTTTTGCCCATTAATTTTACTATCTTGTCAACCTAACTTTATGACAAGTAAAATTAATAGTTGGTTTGTCTTCGGCCCTACAAATAAAAGTAGTGACTCCGATGGGGAGAATACTTATATTTGTATATAAGTGTTCACCATTACTTGGTACCAAGGTAATTATCTCGGGTTATGTACCTTACGATGGGCAAGTACACACGCTCCTTAATAATTTCCTATAACCATATTCGACCTTGTGATCCACAAACAAACTCATCCGAATGGGAGGAAGGCACTCAGAGCCGATGCGCAAGTTTGCTTGCATCACATGCCAAATCATAATGGAGGTCGTGGGAATTTATAAAAATATCCCTCTCCCACTTGGTAATTTTAAAATGAGGAATTTTCTAGGCTACGACATGCATATCAAACAATAAGCAATAAATATGAAAATAAATTATTTTCCAACTATTATGGGTTTTGTCTTCAATATGTCTCCCGTCGCATCGCCTTCTCGTCCGCTCCTCCTACGCCATGTACGAGCCATCCGAAGATCCGAGCTGAGACTAAAACCTATTTTAATTTACATTCATCGATCCTATACTCTACGAGGGAGTGTACATGAAATCTAGATCGAAAGTAAAATAAAATAAAGAGTGGCTAAACAATGCCATATTTAATTTACAAAAACTAAATACTAGCCTCGTCAACCCCGAGGATTCAACAAAATAAATATTTATACACATACAATCACATACACACATATGGTCATAATAGTCGGATCTTATGCCTGCAACCAAAGAGTTAAACTACGCATATCCTACTATTATCCGACACATATAATACATGAAAAAGTGCATAAAAATTAACTTCCTAAACACACAAAATCAGAAACCTTGTCTCTGGTACCAATTGAAGGGAATATTGCCCTGGAAGCTTTCATACCAATTTAATGGTTTTAGCTTATCAAGTCTGTGAGGGGAAACTTCGCTTCCCACTTCACCTCGGTTGCTTGATCATAGCGATCCCTTCTATGTCCCTGGATTAAAAAATTTAATCATAGACAAAAGTGTTGGTGCAGTGGGCACCTAAGTCGAACCTAATTTTTGATTATAGCAAATGATATAAAGTTAAGCTTATATTGTTATCTCACGAGCTAAATCAAGTGTGCAGAAAAGTTTCAATGCTGGAGCTGAAGGCTAGCGACACCCGGAGGAAGCCGCGGTGGTCAGGCGACACTCGAGTTACTTCGAAGGGAGCCGAAGGAATCGAGTGGAAGGCCGGAAGCAAAAGCGACACGTAAGTATCGAGGTAAGCTCGTGTGTGCGAGCGTAAGTGAGGTCGTATCCTCTTTACGGGGATGATCTTAGGTGACGATCCGCCCCAAGACTTCCCATGGAAGGTCTATGTTGAGATCGGACGGCAAGTGGTCGTCGAATCCACTTATATTTTGAGCTAACTCTTTATTGTAGTCAAAAATCCTGGCCATCATTTCAACCGGCCAGTTCAACCGGCGCCAGTTCAACCGGCCAGTTCAACCGGTGGTCAAAAATCAGCCTCGAGGAGTCAAGCTTTATCACCATTTTTCAAGGAGTTTTGTGCCCATTTGTGATTGGTTGAAGACCCATTCGTTGAGGGGCTTAAAGGCTATAAAAGGAGGGCCAAACCTAGGGTTTCATCCTCAATTCTAAGTGCTCAAAAGCCTCCGTTACGCTGCAACTCTCCAACGACTCTACAACAACGAAGTGCTGCCAACAACCCTAGCTTAAAGTTTCTTTTGTTTAGTTGTTGGTATAATCTTAATTTGTTATTTCTTTCAATATTGCAATTCCTTTTAATCGAGGCTTTTCGTTGCATTTTACTTTAATAGAAGAGAGGGTTTGTCTCTCTATCTTTTTGCTTCGAAGGCTTTTGTAATCGTAAAACTCCTACCTCCAACGAGGAGGAGTGTTTTAGTGAATTGCCCTCCGTATACGGTCTAGGACCGTTAGGGCCTTGGAGTAGTAGCCGAAGGCTACGAACCAAGTAAAAAAACTATTTGTCTAATTTAGTTTTTATTTACATTTCTGCTGCGTTTAATTGTCTATCGAACGATTTAAAAGAAAAGTTTTTATCGCTATTCACCCCCCCCTCTAGCGATCCGCTTCGATCCAACAATTGGTATCAGAGCCGGGGGTTGCTAAGATTTGGTGAAACCACCAATCTAGCCATTTTTCACATATTTATTTTTCTTTTATTTCTGTCTATTTCTGATTTATTTCGCTTTGTTAAATTTACTCCCGCACTACTAATCCAAGACGCGAGTCTTGGTACTTTGTTTTGTGTTTTTGTCGTTGCTAGTTTCTTCGTCTTCGTCCCTTTTTGTCTTTTGTTCTAATGGCCCATCTCGAGGGTTTTAGGACCGTCCGACCTCCGTGTTACAACGGAGATGACTTCCGTTATTGGAAGGGTCGGATGGAATGCTTTCTCAAAACCCAAATCGAGATGTGGATCATAATCCAAACGGGTTTCACACTTCCGACTAATGAAGTGGGTGACTCCTTGGATTATGATCAATGGACCATTGCGACAAAACGACAAGTCGAAGCCGATGCCAAGGCAACACAAATTCTCCAATGCGGCTTGTCCAAGGAGGAGTTAAATCGCGTCGGCCCCTTCATTAGCGTAAAGGACCTTTGGACAAAGCTGATCAAGTTACACAAAGGATCGGATCAAGCTAAGGTTTGCAAACGTGATTTGTTGTTCAATAAATTGTACACACTAAAAATCCAGAAACACGAGTCCGCGACGCAACTCCACGCCCGTGTCCAAGACATAGTCAACAACCTACATGCAATCGGGCAAAAGGTCGAAAACCGCGACCTTATAAGGTATGTTCTAAACTCTTTTCCGAGGACTACCTTGTGGGCATCCATGGTCGATGCCTACAAGGTCTCCAAGGACCTTTCTAAACTTAGATTAGATGAACTCTTTTCGGATTTTGAATTACATGAGCAGTCCAACTCGGAACCCGAGAGGGGTATAGCCTTGTTTGCAGGTTCAAAGAAGAAGAAATTCGCAAGCAAGCCACCACCAACCGAGGAGGAAGATGAGTCCGAAGAAGAAGTTGACCCGGAATTGACTGTCGAACTAATGAACCTAGCTCGAAGGATAGCCAAGGGACGAAAGCGAACCACAACTCGACCCAACCAAGGTATGCCTAAAAGTTCTAATATTAGGTGTTATGAGTGTAACAGGTTTGGACATATAAAGTCCGAGTGCCCCAAGCTTAACCACAAAGCACCTAAGCACAAGAAGGCCCTCAATGCGACATGGGAAGAAGCGTCATCCGAAGAAGACGAAGACCATGTCTTCATGGCAAAATCGATTGAGTCCGACATGGAGACCGAACCTGAACTTGAGTCAGAACCTGAGGATGACTCGGACTACGAAGCTACCTTCAAGTCAAGCCACGGATACGCATCCTGTTCAAAAGATACCCTTAAGGTGAGTCGAATCTTATTTAATACTTTACATAATACGGTTAGGATTTTGTCTAGGAAGTTAGCTAAGTCCGAGTCCAAGGTCGAGACCCTGGTTGAGGAAGTTAAACTCCTCAAACACGAGGTCTCCCTAACCTCTTCGACTAGTCGAGTTCAAGAGAAGGACTCAATTCGGGTTGAAAAACTCGAAGTTGAGAACTCACTCTTGAAAAGTCAAGTCGAAGATCTTAGGAATACTTTGGAAAGGTTTACTTTGGGATCCAAAGGACTTGACCTCCTACTTGGATCGTAAAGGGTCGTGTACAACAAGGCCGGACTAGGGTTTAGCTCAAACACGACCAATAAGTCGTATATGTCAATCGTAAGTAGACATAAAAAATGTGTCCAAGCATGGGTCCCTAAGACCACTTTGATTTCAACTCTAGGATCCAACTCGTACTGGGTTCCCAAGGACCAAATCCACTATGTGGATAGACCGAACCGATTCAACGGTCTAGGGGGAGCCAGTACAAAACATGTTTGTGTTTTAACTTAGAAATTGCATGCTTAGATTTATTTTTGTTTTTTTTTCTTTCGTGAACTCACTTAGAACACGTAAATAACCAACTAAAATCCTTCGAAAAGATTGAGCCTCGGGGAGCCTCTTTTCAAATAACCAACTAAAATCCTTCGAAAAGATTGAGCCTCGGGGAGCCTCTTTTCAAATAATCAACTAAAATCCTTCGAAAAGATTGAGCCTCGGGGAGCCTCTTTTCAAAAATAACTAGTTAGATGAGGAAATAATTTTAGGTGAGTCAAGTCATCATTTTCTTGAAAATGGCTTTGTCTAAGGAAGTGGTTGATGATCCGATAAAAGAAGGGCCCTGTGCCTCGCCACGACCTGGAAGCCATGATCTTGAAAAGGTAAACTTGACAAGCCTAGGATCAAATCCAAATATAACATTACTTAAACATAAATGCACTTAATTAACTTAATTGGAAGTCATCTCACAAAGAACACATAAGTATAACATGCTTGATCATATAGACTCCGGTGAGATGACCTAGGTTTAACAACTTACATCCAATTTTTTTTTAAAAAAAACATATAATAATCTAACATCCAATCCAACCACCTTGTGTGTAGGATCAATGGATGTTAGACAGCGGTTGCTCCCGACACATGACCGGGGATCAACTCAAATTCGCGAAGCTTCGATTCAAACGACAAGGATCGGTAGTCTTTGGGAATAATGGCAAGCTCAAAATCATCGGATCAGGTGATATCGAGCTTAACTAGAATTTTGTAATTAAAAATGTATTACTTGTAGAGAATTTTGAATATAACCTGCTTAGCTTAAGCCAATTATGTGACAATAATTATAAGGTCATATTTTTAGAAAATGAATGTGGAATTAAAACAAATGAAACAGCTAAAACAATACTCAAAGGAACTAGGACAAATAACATTTATACAATTAACTTAATCAAATCCTCAGCCAAATGTCTTATGACACAGGAAGAGGAATCATGGTTGTGGCACCGACGACTCGGTCACTCGCACCCAAGACTCGTCCACAAGATGAGTCAGAGTGGCCTAGTCAGAGGCTTACCCAACTTTAACAATTTGGTTAATAAAATTTGTAATGCTTGTCAACAAGGAAAACAACCTAGGACACAACACAAGTTAACTAACCAAGAACGAACCTTAAGTGTACTTGAGCTCCTGCATATGGATCTATTCGATTCACATGGAGCCAAGACACTCAATAAAAGTCAATATTGCTTAGTCATAATTGACGACTACTCTAGGTTTACCTGGGTTAGGTTCATCAAACATAAAAATGATACCCTAGATCAATTAATCAATTTATTCAAATTAATCGAGAATCAAAAAAACCTTAAGGTTAAAAGAATTAGAAGCGATCATGGTGGTGAATTCGAAAATCAAAGGTTCACCGACTTCTGTAACCTAAACGGATACCACCATGAATTCTCTTGCCCTAGGACCCCTCAACAAAATGGCCTAGTGGAGCGGAAAAACCGAACTCTACAAGAAGCCGCTAGGACCATGTTGAGCGAATATGACCTACGATAGGTTTTGGCGGCGAAGCCGTAGTCTGACATGCTATGTCCAAAATAGAATCCTTATGGAAAAGAGGCACCTTAAGACCTCATACGAGATTTATCACGATAAAATACCTAACATCAAGTACTTTAGGGTATTTGGGTCTAAGGTACATATCCTAAACACTAAGGATTACCTAGGGAAATTTACATCCAAGACCACGACCGGAATCTTTCTAGGATACTCGACTACAAGTCGAGCTTATAGAGTATATAACCACGACACCCTTAGAGTCGAGGAGACTATCAATGTAGTATTTGATGAAGGATATGAACCTACAAAATCCACGGCAACCCCAATTAGCGAGCCGATTCATACTAGACCTAACTCTGATCCGGAGATCAGGTCTAGTGTTAATCCTAACCTAAGTCAACCAAGTCACTCTATTGATCAAGTGATAGATGACTCCAACCAAACTAATGTTCAACCAAGTCACCCCATTGATCAAGCATTAGGTGACACAAACCCAACCCAATCTAGGATTCAGACTAACCACCCTATCGATCAAGTGATAGGAGATCCTAATCTACGAGTTTGAACTAGAGCATCCTATAGGAACCTTAGTCAAATTTCCTTAATTTCAAAGATAGAACCCAAATCAATTGAACAAGCTCTTCTTGATCCCGATTGGATTATTGCAATGCAAGAAGAGCTAGCTCAATTTACTAGGAATGAAGTGTGGGAATTGGTACCACCACCTAAAGACAAAACGATAATTGGAACAAGGTGGGTGTTTCGAAACAAGCTTGATGATAAAGGTGAAGTAGTTAGAAACAAGCCTAGGTTAGTCGCCAAAGGGTTTAGTCAAGTCGAAGGCTTAGATTATGACGAAACCTATGCCCCAGTAGCTAGACTCGAATCCATTCGAATGTTGCTAGCTTATGCCGCACATCGAGGATTTAAGCTGTTTCAAATGGATGCTAAGTCGGCATTCTTAAATGGATATATTAAAGAAGAAGTTTATGTTAGCCAACCCCCTGGATTCGAAAATCTAGATAAACCCGACCATGTTCTAAAACTTAAGAAAGCTCTCTATGGACTTAAACAAGCTCCTCGAGCTTGGTATGAGAGACTTTCAATCCATCTTAAGTCAAAAGGGTTTAACCAAGGCTTAGTTGACCCAACTCTCTTCGTAAAAACCTTAGGTAAAGAAATATTCATAGCTCAAATTTACGTAGACGATATAATTTTTGGAACCTCTAACTCAGCCTTACTAAACGAGTTCGTTTCACTCATGGAAAGTGAGTTTGAAATTAACTTGGTAGGCGAGTTAAGTTTCTTTTTAGGTCTACAAATTAAACAAACTAAGGATGGTATATACCTATATCAACAAAAATACACTAAGGAGTTAATTAAAAGATTTGGAATGCAAGACGCTAAGATAATAAACACCCCAATGGCGATTAATGTTAACATAGGAGAAGACCTAGAAAGTAAGTCCATTGACTTAAATTACTATATGAGCGCGATAGGAAGTCTCCTATACTTAACTGCGAGTCGACCCGACATCCTATTCGCAGTAAGTATGTGCGCCAGGTTTCAAACCTGTGCTAAGGAGTCTCACCTAACCCTAGTTAAGCGTATCCTTAGATATCTTAAGGGTACACTTAACGTTGGTATTTAGTACCCTAGATCTACGGAGTTCGAACTAATCGGCTACTCCGATTCGGATTATGCCGGTAGTAAACTCGATAGAAAGAGCATGAGTGGTTGTTGTCAACTACTCGGCTCAAGTCTAGTGAGTTGGTGCAGTAGGAAGCAACATTGTGTTGCCTTATCTACCACCGAAGCCGAATACGTTGCGATGGGTGAGTGTGTAACTCAGCTTCTTTGGATGAAGTACACTCTCCGAGACTTTAGGTTGGACTTCACCAAAACTAAAATTTTTGTAGACAACATAAGTTCGATAAATCTAACTAAGAACTCTATATGCCATTCAAGGACAAAGCATATAGAGGTAAAACACCATTTCATTCGAGAACATGTAGCCAACGGCTCCATACAACTCGAATATGTTGACTCGAAGTCTAACCTAGCAGACATATTTACTAAACCACTACCCGAAGCCGAATTTAGTCTCTTGAGACGAAGATTAGGCATGTGCGTAATAGAATAGGAACTTGAAAATTATATTTTCTTACTACTATTTCTTACTTTTTTTTCATGGAACTAGCATAGGACATACCTTAGATATCATGCACCTATAGATTTAAGGAGCCAATACATCTCACAACACATAGGACTAATGTGTTTGTGTACTTAGCCACGTAGATGGGCGTGAGATGTTAGGACCTTACTCACGGTTCGGATGTAGAGCTAGTGCATCGCTATGAACCACGGAGTATAATCATACATACTAGCAGGCTCGACCGGGTGGTTGATCCTTCATATCAATCAAGCCAAATATGAGTCGAACATTTTATAGATGAACTTATTTTCAGTATATTATTTTTAAAAATAAAAATATGGAACATGCTTGGACTTTAAATTTAACATTTATTTTGTTTTCCACACACCCCTTACTCTTTTCGATATATGGCAAAGGGAGAAAAGGAGAAAAGGACAAAAGTTAAGGGGTCACAAAAAAATTTTTGATAACTTAACTCTTACTTCATAATTAAACCAAAAGTTAACTTTAAGTTTTGAAAACTTATTTAACTTTTAACAAAAGGCCAAGGTTAAGAAATCATTTGGTTTCTTAACTTAAAACTTATTTTAAACACTATGGCCAATATTAAGTAATTTCGGTTACTTAATTCTTTTTCTTAGTAGCACATATCAAGGGGGAGAGTTAAAACCCTTTCTCAAGTACTCACCCTCGGTCAAGGGGGAGGATTCCTCAAGGGGGAGCACTTGAAAAAGAATTTTTATATACTCCTACTCATTCATGCATAATCTCATACTTATTTTTGTCTTAACTTTGTATGTGGGTTTGCCATAAATCAAAAAGGGGGAGATTGTTGGTGCAGTGGGCACCTAAGTCGAACCTAAGTTTTGATTATAGCAAACGATATAAAGTTAAGCTTATATTGTTATCTCACGAGCTAAATCAAGTGTGTAGAAAAGTCTCAATGCTGGAGCTGAAGGCTAGCGACACCCGGAGGAAGCCGCGGTGGTCGGGCGACACTCTAGTTACTTCGGAGGGAACCGAAGGAATCGAGTGGAAGGCCGGAAGCAAAAGCGACACGTAAGTATCGAGGTAAGCTCGTGTGTGCGAGCATAAGTGAGGTCGTATCCTCTTTACGGGGATGATCTTAGGCGACGATCCAACCCAAGACTTCCCATGGAAGGTCAATGTTGAGATCGGACGGCAAGTGGTCGTCGAATCCACTTATATTTTGAGCTAACTCTTTATTGTAGTCAAAAATACTGGCCATCAGTTCAGCGATTCAGCGGCGCCGATTCAAGCGGCAGATTCAACCGGTGGTCAAAAATCAGCCTCGAGGAGTCAAGCTTTATCACCATTTTTCAAGGAGTTTTGTGCCCATTTGTGATTGGTTGAAGACCCATTCGTTGAGGGGCTTAAAGGCTATAAAAGGAGGGACAAACCTAGGGTTTCATCCTCAATTCTAAGTGCTCAAAAGCCTCCGTTACGCTGCAACTCTCCGACGACTCTACAACAACGAAGTGCTGCCAACAACCCTAGCTTAAAGTTTCTTTTGTTTAGTTGTTGGTATAATCTTAATTTGTTATTGCTTTCAATATTGCAATTCTTTTTAATCGAGGCTTTTCGTTGCATTTTACTTTAATAGAAGAGAGGGTTTGTCTCTCTATCTTTTTGCTTCGAAGGCTTTTGTAATCGTAAAACTCCTACCTCCAACGAGGAGGAGTGTTTTAGTGAATTGCCCTCCGTACACGGTCTAGGACCATTTGGGCCTTGGAGTAGTAGCCGAAGGCTACGAACCAAGTAAAAAAACTATTTGTCTCATTTAGTTTTTATTTACATTTCTGCTGCGTTTAATTGTCTATCGAACGATTTAAAAGAAAAGTTTTTATCGCTATTCACCCCCCCCTCTAGCGATCCGCTTCGATCCAACAAAAAGGGATTGCCAAAGTAACCAAGTCATCATCGTGCTATTCGTTTAGAGAGGTCACTCGAACAAACTAGTTGTTCAAGCGACCATCCTCTATTCTACGAGTAGCTGCGGAATAGAGGATGTCCGGATCGCCGGTTTTTGTGTTTATGCTCGGGATCCAAGTATTATTTAGCCATTTACAGATTTATAACATGCTTATAATTGAAAAACAAAAACAAGCAACAATCAAAAGAAGAAAGTAGAATAATTATACCTCTCGATCTTCTAATGTATGACCTTCCTCCTTTTGGACGTCGTGTGGGCAACGATCCACCAAAAGTTGAAGCTCCTAGATCGCAAATCTTCCTTCCTTGATCTTTCAAAGCAAGAGGAAGAATAGAAACAAGGTTTTTCTCTTCACTAGAAACAACCAACAATGAACTAAACCTATCCTTGCCTCCGACCAACAAGATGAAGGAGAAGATGGTGGAAAACAACCAAGACACCAAGGGAAACCCTATATCTTGTTTCCACCACTAAGGAGAAGGAGAAGGGGGCTTTTGGGCGCCGGCCAAGGCTTGAAAAGAGAGTGGAGAGGTGCTGGACGTTGGCCAAAAGAGGAAGAAGAAGAGAAGAATCCCTTCCTTATTTGGTGCCACCCTTGCTTCCAAACCTTAATCCTAATCCTATCTCAACTAGGATTCCCTCTTGCCGCCCAAACCCTAGATCTCCTTCAATTATTCCACACCAACTCCTTTGACATCATTTTATAGAGTTAGGGATAAGTCATGAATTAATCTTCTCCGTTGGTTCTAGGGATTTAATCTCAACCATCGGATCTAGAGATTTAATCTCAACCGTCGGATCTTAGAGATTTAATCTCTACCTATGGATCTTAGAGTTTTGTTTCTATCCATTGGATCTAAGCATCATGAGGTGTTAATAGGCTACATTAGGGACCATGAGGAGGAGTTGGGTTTTGGCCACCCATGGATCAAGCCCACATAAAGTCCGATCCACTAATGATGATCCAATCCACTAAAGGTTCATCATTGATCTACCTCACCAACCCCCATATGATAATATGGGCTCCATATATTATTTGTACATTTTCTCCCCATGTTTAATATCTCGAATGTCCGTCGATTAATTAATTTACTGACCATTAATTAATCAATATCTAACTCCTTGAGTAGTACCACTCAACCTTTTCATCATGCCAGACCAAGTCTACCTGTAGGGTTTACATGATGAACCTTATGAGCTCCTCAAGGGGACATCATCATCCTAATATATAGGACACGGTTTCCTCCTATAATCAACGGTACACCATATAAATAATATCATCTCCCAACTTACCGAGCCTATCGATTTAATCTATAAATCTCGCCCATTGGTAAATCAAAGAGATGAGTACTAAGTATATGTGCCCGTTATTATATCGGGATTAAGACCATGTACTAAATAATATCTGAGGTCCGATTCGATTATGTAGTCAGCAATAAATCGAATTACCTCTAAGTCGGTCCTGCTCAATACACACAAAGTGCACTAGTGTGATTCTATGGTCAAGACAAACCAACACCAAATCACACTACAACAATTTCGATGGTTTGTCAAAAGTCATCTCGGTTGTGAGCCTTTACTTATACTTTTCAAGGGGCCGATAACATGATCTCCTGTGTGACACCACACACCATGTTATCTACAATGTAAAGTATTAGACAATATTGCATAACCATAAAAATATGCAAACAATGATCATGTGATTCTTATTTCAAAAATAAAGATGTTCATAGAAAAGATAGACTTTTCAATATACATCCCTACATATCGATGGGTGGCCAAGATCCAACTCCTCCTCATGGTCCCTAATGTAGCCTATTAACACCTCAAGAAGCTTAGATCCAATGGATAGAAACAAAACTCTATGATACATAGGTAGAGATTAAATCTCTAAGATCAGACGGTTGAGATTAAATCTCTAGATCCGACAGTTGAGATTAAATCCCTAGAACCAATAGAGGAGATTAATTCATGACTTATCCCTAACTCTATAAAAGAGGGCATGAGAGTTGGCATGAACAACAAAAAAGGAGAGCTAGGGATTGGGCGGCAATAGAGGGAATCCTAGTTGAGATAGGATTAGGGTTAGGGTTTGGAGGCTAGGGCGGCACCAAATAAGGAAGGTGTTCTCTTCTTCTTCCTTCTCCATTGGCCAGTGTCCAGCTCTTTTCCAGCCCCTTCCCGGCCCTTGGCCGGTGCCCAAAAGCCCTCTTCTCCATCTCCTTAGGTGGTGGAAACAAGATATAGGGCTTCCCTTGGTGTCTTGGTTGTTTTCCATCATCTTCTCCTCCTTCTAGTTGGCCGGCGGCAAGGGTTTGGTGTGCTCCTTGTTGGTTGGTTTTAGGGAGGAGAAAAACATTGTTTCTATTCTTCCTCTTGCTTTGGAAAAGCAAGGAAGGAAGATTTGAGATCTTGGAGCTTCGACTTTTGGTAGATCGTCGCCCACACGACGTCCAAAAGGAGGAAGGACATACATTAGAAGATCAAGAGGTATATCTATTCTCTTTTCTCTTTTGTTTGTTACTTGTTTTTGATTTTCAATTATAAGCATGTTATAAATCTGTAAATGGCTAAATAATACTTGGATCCCGAGCATAAACACAAAATCCGACCTTCTGGACATTGTCTATTCCGCAGCTACTCATAGAATAGAGGATGGTCGCTTGAACAATTAGTTTGTTCAAGTGAGCTCTCTAAACAAATAGCACGACGATGACTTGGTGGTTTGGGCAATCCGTTTTGTTTAGGATTAAATTTTTTTTAATCTGGGGACATCAAAGGGATCGCCATGGACAAGCTACCGAGGTGAAGTGGGAAGCGAAGTTTCCCCTCACGGACTCGATAAGAAAAACCCTTCAAAAGACTCTACTCCGTTTTCTTCCTTATCGATCTTATTTTTCCCTTCAATCCTAGGTTTTGTTCTTCCTAATTTATCTTACGCACATAAGATATCTTATTTGGCTAATGGACCCTGCTTTCCCCTTTCAGAAGGAAGTTTAAATGGCAAAACCCTCAATGAGCTATTCTTCATGCGGTGATTTCTTCTTCCCTAGCTTCGACTCTTCTTCTCCCTCCCGACGACTTCCACCAGTGACTACCTTACACTTAAACTTCTAGCATGTAGGAGTTTCCTTTCTCCCACCGAACATCTCTCTTCAACCCCAAGTATGTCCCCTCCTTACATTTTTCACTATGACTTTGAAATACCCTAGACTGATCCCCTAGTATGAATATACAATCACACTCATCAGCGGTCTCCACTATTTTATCGATTCCAAGGACCTATATATAGATCCCACTATAAACTATCGTTTTACTTCTGACTCTTTCCGACCACATCGTCCTCCCCCTGGCTATCATTGCTTCTTCTTTGATCATCTATTGAATGGCCTATACCTACCTGTGCCCTAGATATTCTTTGAAATACTGGACTTCTATAAACCACTTATCAACCAGTTGGCTCCCAACGCCTTCCGATTGTTGACAAATATCGTGATAGAATTTAAGCACTTAGGACTCCCCCTATCCCTGCTAATGTTCCATAGTTTCTTCCAATTAAAATCTGCCAAGGAAGGTATTTTTTATTTTGCTAGCCACTAGGACTACCAATTCCTAGTTAATATACCTTCTGTTAGGAATATTTGGGGTGAATAGCGTTTCGCCCGTTCGTGAATAGAATTCGAACTTGTTCGTGTCTACAATTTCGTTAGTGTAGCGGAATACAGATAATGATAACAATAACGAAATGGACAACAAGCTAACACAATGATATAACGTGGTTCGGAACCGCACGGTTCCTACTCCACGGATCGAGCTCTAAAGAGCCCTAGTGATGCACACGCACTCACTAATGATAAACACTCCTTCTCGACACAAGCCGGAGGCGGAGAAACCCCGTACAAACATTTACAACAATAAACGAAAGGATTACAAGCAATATACAATGTAAATACAAAATACAAGTAAAGAAAAGACTTTACAACACTTGTTTTGATTGCTTGAATGCTTGGTTGCTTGCTTGCACTTTGAGATCTGATTTGCTCCAACAAATCGCCCCAATAGCCCTCAAGAACCGATCACAAAATCCTCCATCACGAGCTCCTTATAAAGCTTCAACCTGTGCTGGAAAAGGTCTATCAGTCGACTGATAGGGACCATCAGTCGACTGATCACACTGTTGTTGTGAGACAACAGTGTAATCCACGCTGGAAAAATCCAACGGCTAGGACATCAGTCGATTGATCATGAACATCAATCGACTGATGAGCCATCACACTCGTCACGATGAGTGAGACTCCATACGTGGCGAAAATCTGAGCATCGGTCGATCACATCATCGGGCCGATCATTTGCTAGTCCATCGATCGCCCAACTCGGCGATCATGCTAGGCCATAACCCACGTCAAACCCTAGTTGATTTCGGTCGGTCGGCGCCATGGCACCAGT
The DNA here is from genome assembly GCA_025175895.1 of Wurfbainia villosa. NCBI lineage: Eukaryota > Viridiplantae > Streptophyta > Magnoliopsida > Zingiberales > Zingiberaceae > Wurfbainia > Wurfbainia villosa. The sequence continues at coordinate 57,576,807 of CM045986.1, read as the reverse complement.
CGACTGGCACACCTCAAACATGAGGTTTTAACCCAAGTATGGTTCCCCCATACTTGCTAGACCACCCTTAGCCTAGACCTAAGCCTTCTAGCCACCTCCATCAGCCTCACGCCTCTCGGATCCCTCCAAGTCATCCATGACTTGTTCATCCATCGCGCTAGCCTTCAGGTGCTTCCATCGGCTATGTCATGCTAACGGTGTCTACACCGCCAAGGCACATTGGACTTACGCCGCCAAGACTCCGCTTGGACTTTACGCCGCCAACCATTGGACTTATGCTTCCAAGACTACCGCTTGGACTTTACGCCGCCAATATCAATCCCCTTGGACTTCTAATGCCAACCCATGTTGGACTTTCCATGCCAAGACCATGCTTGGACTTTCTATGCCAAGACCATGCTTGGACTTTCTATGCCAAGACCATGCTTGGACTTTCCCAAATACCAAGACCATGCTTGGACTTTCCCTTGCCAACCCATGTTGGACTTTTACATTGCCAAGACCATGCTTGGACTTTCCATGCCAAGAACTCAAGACTTGGACTTACCATGACAACTACATTGTCATATGTTTTTGTTGAAACATCAAAACACATCAAAACATCACTCGAGCCAAACTCGAGTCCTGGTCAATCGTGACTTGGGATGATTGCACCAACACCTTCTTCCCATAAAGGCTGGCATGATCTATTCTTCTTTGCCCAGGTTCCTACCCCCTTCCTCATTCTGCAACTTGGAAGACAGACCTCCTGGAATTGCCCTCTATTCAGGAGAGTAGGTTGAAGTTCCCTTTTGAAGAAGTCCACAAGGTGTTAAAGGAACACCACTATAATTTTGATCATGTACTAGAGGTCCACCTTCTAAGACATTACGAGTTGTCCCCTTTCCCTTTGGACGATCCGGTCATTATAGGTAGGATACTATTCTTAACCTACCATCTCACATCTACTAATTCTGACTGCTATTATCCATTGTTTTAACTCTCTTGCATTACAGACCACTATATTCAGAAGGCTAAAGACATCGGAGAAAAAATTGCTGCCGCTAAGAAGCCCTCAAAGAAAGAGGCTAGGGGAAAATCCCCTATTCTCTCCCCCTCTCCCCGCAAGAAGCTCCGTCCACGCAAGGGGAATGCTCCCAACTCCTCCACTCTTCCAGCATCTTCTTCCTCCCCTTCCTCTACTCCTCCTCATCCTTTAAAACTCAATAGACACCGTCACCTTATCATTTCTAAACCAACAATGGAAGGCATCCAACCTCTAATCCTCCCTCACCTTATTAGCGAAGAGCATTCTCCTTCGCTATCCATTCCTTCATCTCCTTCTCTTCCGGGCAGAGAAATTGACCCTTCTATATCTTCTTCTCCTTAGCATGCTCCGGTAGAGCCATCTCATTCCCGTTCGCTCATTTCTAATTTTGATCCTTCTGCCCCCACCTTACCTACGGAAGAACCTTCTCTTCGCATGGGAGACATTCTCCCTTTAAACCCTCTGACTACTACCTTAAGATCTATGCTCAAGATCTGTAGTACGGAGGAGGTAAAAATCTTCAATCAATCAGCCATGCAGGGCCCCTACTAGCGCCTGCGCAAGCATCTATCAGAGGTATACTCTCTTTCTATCCTTGCACTTAAAACACTCTAATACTCACCTCGACAAAGTACTTTCCTCTTCTCTAGGTAGTCGTTCATTACAATGAGATGGCGCAACGCCTGGCGAACTACCAGTCTAGAATAGTTTCTTGCTACAGTGCCTCCCTATCCCAACAAAAGAAGTTGTCTCAACATCTGGCTGAGAGCAAACCAAGGTAGGCGGCCCTAGCTACTCGTTACGAAGAATTGACTACCCAGTTAGCAGCAGCTAGGCGCGAAAAAGAAGAGCTCCTAAAGAAGAACAACGCCCTTAATCACTAGCTGTTCTTGCAAATCGATAAGGTTCAACATGTCAACACTCTGGCCCAGGAATTGGTGGAGTATAAAGTCCAACTTAAGAAGGCAGAGGTTAGAGCGTCTCAATCTTCGGCTGCCCTCTTGCATGTTTAGGCAACTAATGAGGCTTTGGAGGCTTCCCTATCATCCTGCCAAGCACAAATGGAAAACCTCTCCTCTAAAGTATCTGCCTTTCCTGAGGTGTTGATAGATATCACTGAGTGACTACGGGCATTACAAGAGGAACATTCCGAGGCCATAACTTTCCTGGGCCAAAACGCTATAGTAGCCGCAAGAGACAGAGATGCTCTTGATAACCAGGTGGATTCCAACGATGCTCAATGGATGGAATGGGAGGCAGACTAGCAGATAAGATGTGCTTAGAAAGGAGCACAACTATTTGTTTTAGGCTTCGAAGGAGCTAATGAGCAGCATGCCGCCCAGGGCCATCCTCTTTTGGGTACAGATGTTAGCTATTTGGATGTAGAGGCCACTATGGCAAAGTACCCAGAGGCTATCTTCAAATTGTAACTCTTAAACCTTGAGAGATATATTGAAGGATTTATAAATGCAAAGTATGGATATTTGATAAAATAGTTTGCATCTTTTCTTTTCTTCCAAAACAAAACAGACACCTTTTCTTTACAATGCCAACTCACCCCTGATCATAGACATTCTTGGTGCTAGTCGACTGCTACTTAACTTCACCCAGGGAGCCACCCAGGCCAGTTTGAGATATAGAATATTCCCCGTTATCTTGGAGCCATTTCCCGAGGGGGAGGGACCCACCACTTTCTAATTACCTTGCCCTGTAGTCAGATCAATCCCCTTAACCAAATGAGGATATGACTAGTCACTTTATTGTTACTGTTCTTACTATTCCCAACACCAATCCTACAGTTATCCCACTCAACCTCTCGCATTCTTCTTATTTTCTCAAGAAGGGATATTGATGTTCCTTCCCTTCTATAAATAACTACCATGAGCCCTATTGTTGTCAACCCACTTTCATGGCTTCTTCTTCACTCCCCATTACCATAAGTTCTGACTCGGATTCATCTGATGACTCAGCTACCCGTTCCACGACAACCTTAGCATATCAACCTCCACCTCCTCCAACTCCGCCCAACACCACAGCTTCAGGAATTATGAGGTCCTTTAGACCTCCTTACCCCTCTTTTGGCAATCGAGTATGGAACCCTCCCCTAGTCTAGGTACAACTTGCAATGGATTCCAGAACACTAGCCGACACTCCTCCTCCTCCGCCGGCTGAAGCTCTTCATCCTCCACCGCCTGAAGCCCCTCAATAGCGACCGCAGGCTAGGGGTCCTCTTAGAGTAGTCCTGTTATCTCATTCCGAAGAGGAGTCTTCTGCTGGCTCCTCTAGAAGTGTTCGGTCTTTGGAAATTAATAATGTCATGATAGATTGTAATATTTACCTCTTGTACATATATAAAGAGAGGAGAATGTTATGTCCAACATAATCGCTGATGGATTGAGAGAATCGCTAGAGAGGGGGGGGGGGTGAATAGCGATCGTAAAAACTTCTTTTCGTTTCGTTGAAAGAACGAGTAGCACAACAGAATGTAAAACAATGAAAGTAAAGGAAAACTTTGTTTTTACTTGGTTCATAACCGAAAGGTTGCTACTTCAAGGCCCCACGATCCTAGACCGTGTACGAAGGGACAATCCACTATTAGTCTCCTCTTCGTTAGAGGTAGGAGACAACGATTACAAGGAAAACACAAAAGCTCGAGGATGAGGCAACAAGCCTACCTCACCTCGTTACGATGAATACTTCGAGTACAAGAAAAGTAAACAAATTAAAGAACAAATTAAGCTACTAACGAAGAGGAGTTGGAATCTCATCCTGTTGTCGGTGTTATGGCGTCGAGAAGTTATCGTTGATGGTGCGACGTTGTTTGAGCACTTTGAGAGCAAGATTGATGATCCAAAGAGGTGAAATGACTCTTCTTTTATAGCCCTCCAAACCTTAGCTCGTTGAGATCCAGATCTGGGTCAAAGGAACACCTCACCCCAAGAGAAGGTGATCTTATCTTGACCTTCATCGAGCTGGCTAGTTTGAATAGCAGTCGACTGATGCTAGTACCAATCGACTGCAAATAGGTGTCAGTCCACTGTTGGACTGGTCAGTCTTCTGCAGCAAAGAGTTAGCACAGAACTAACAAGTAATGGATAATACCACAGATACTTACCATTCAATCCTGACCTAGACCTTCTACTGGAAGTCTTAGTCCGATCACCGCCTACGTTCATCCCCGTACAGAAGACATGACCTCACCATTACTCTTCACTCATTGCTTACCTCTGATCCTTCTGATTTGTTGTTTAGCTTTTAATCTCCATCGAGGTTTCTCGACTCCACGTGGTTCTCCTGGTGTCGCCCGACCACCACGGTTTCTCAACTCGAGATTCTCTGGGTGTCACTTGACCTTGGCCTTAGATTAAACACTTCCTACTCACTTAACACAACTCATGAGATAACAATAACAACTTAACTTAGAAACTTTGCCATAATCAAAACCTAGGTTCGATTATCTGGTGACCCTGTACCAACAATCTCTACTTTTTTGATCTATGGCAAACTGATCCAAAGTTAATGAAACTTTTAAGCATAAAATGAAGTGACTAGTAATAAACATGAATAGCATTTAGTAATAAAATATAAGTAAGCAAGTGTAAGTATGTAGTAAAAATAAGCATGAGTAAGTTAGTTTGAGTCACTTACTATAAGTATGAAATAAATATGAAATGAGTATAGAATGAGCATGAGTAAACTCTTTTTCAAATCCTCCACATTGAGGTTACCTCTCCCTTGACCTTAGGTGAGTTTTTGAAAAAGAAGCTTAGCTCTCCCCTTTAACATTTGGCCACTTAATGAAAGTTTAACTAAGTTATGTTTTCAAAAATAAACTTTTGATCCCTTAACTTTGGCCTCTCTTCTCCACTTAAAAAAAGTAAGTTAAGCTTTCAAAAATAATCTTTTGATCCCTTAACTTTGGCCTCTCTTCTCCACTTAAAGAAAGTAAGTTATGTTTTCAAAAACATACTTTTGATCCCTTAACTTTAGCCTCTCTTCTCTCCCTTTTGCCATAAATTGAAAATATTTTAGGGTTTGTAAAAGAACTTTAGAATCACTTAACTTTATAAACAAGTGATTAACATTATAAGTTCAAGCATGTTCCTTTTAAATTATTAAAATAGTAGTTTCAACATAAACTCAACTAATAGGATGTTCAACTCTTTTCGACTGAATTGATATGAAATGATCAATAAGTTGTTATTAGAGCTGGTTATTTTAAATAATTATACTCCATGATTCGTATCGATGCACTAGATCTACATCTGAAATTAGGAGTAAGGTCCTAACATCTCACGCCCATCTATGCGGCTCAGTACATAAACATATTGATCCTATGTGTTGTGATATGTGTTGGCTTCTTAAATCTATAGGTGCATGCTTTATAAGGGAAACCCTTGTTGGATCATTTAGAGTCGCTAGAGGGGGGGGTGAATAGAGAAAGAAAAAATTTCTCATTCGTTCGATTAGAAATGAGTACGCAGCGGATAAAGAAAAGGAAACAAGATATTTTACTTTGTTCACAGTCTTTCGACTGCTAGTCCAAGGCCCAAGTGGTCTGAGACCACGTATGGAGGGCAAAACACTAAAGTACTCCTCCTCGTTGGAGGTAGGAGTGAAACAATTACAAGAAAAATATGGGTAGAGGGACACTCTTGTAGGGGATCGATCGGTGTGGATGGCCGGCTAGAGGGGAGTGAATAGCCCTCAATCATTCGATGATGGAATTTTCTCGTCGACAAAATTATTAGCGCAAGCGGAATATTCAAATACAAACAAAGAAAGAAAAAGCAAAGGAAACAAACAATGCTAACATGAGAATATAACGTGGTTCACGGCTGCGCCGCTAGTCCACGGTCCGATTCGTCCATGGTGAATCACTCCGCAAGCTTTCACTATTCTCTCCTTTGCAGAAAGCTAGGTGGAGGTAACCTTTTCTTACAAAATCACTCCTCTTGCAATAAGATGAATATAAGCACAAGGAAGAGGAGTAAATTCGTTTGGGCACTTTGGGTGATGTTTAGAATAGAAGCATTAGCCTCCCAAAGCCCAACACCCTCTCTTTTTATAGAGAGGGCTGATTTCTTCCCGTTGGCCGCCACCAGTCGACTGCTGCCCTTGGCAGTCGACTGCTGCCACTACAACGACCTCTGAACATGTTAGATCCTGACTGTTGTAGTCCAACAGAACCCTTGGAAGTCGACTAATGTATCCATCAGTCGACTGATGCCTCATAGTCGACTTCCTAGTCAGCTACGAGAGGTTCTGTGGCCCAAACCCTTTCGACCATTCGACTGCTGTCATTAGCAGTTGATTGATGGTCTTGGCAGTCGACTGCCAACATATGGCAGTCGACTGCTGGGCCAAAAACCCTTCACTCGGATACCAGTCAAACCCTGTTCGACTCAGAGCAGTCGACTGTCATTCCATGGCAGTCGACTAGTGTCGAGAAATCTCATCCGACACTTAGCCGAATGGCCAAGTTTCACCTAAGAGCACTACCCCTTCCCGGGTTACATTCGCTCACTCTCATCCCTTGGAGTCCCTCGCCTTCGAAGTTGTCTTCGTCCGACCATGTCCCTCGGATGCGCCAAGCGCACGACTCTGTAGCGCCATCCTTCGCGTCTCGTCCTGAAGTCTACTTCCTCCGGCTTCACTCTAAGCTCCTCGTTCGACGATCCCTCAGATGCTCCAAGCGCACGACTTCCGCAAAGCCATCCTTCACCGACTCAAGGACTGATTCATGAGAGGTAAAACTCGCCAAGGCTCCATGTGCAAATTACTAAGTCCTGCAAGACTCCAACGCACATATCAAATAACAATAACAACCAAACTTAAACCCTTTGTCACATACATCAAAACCATATCACAGGTTGATTGCCGTAACAATCTCCCCCTTTTTGATGTGTGACAATCCGTTTAAGTTAGGTAAAAACATTTGATAAAATATTAAGGAAAGAAAGCATGTGAATAACATGATTAGCAACACTCCCCCTTAATACATGAAACTCCCCCTAAATGCATTCCCCCTTACTTAAACATATGTCTTTCTCCCCCTTTGACATCATCATAAAGATTAAACAGGGTTTATATGGCATGACATCAAGTCTAGAGAGAAGCAAAAATAAAAAACACATAAAATCCTTATAAAATGAAGTTACTGTGCTCATGCACAGTACATCAGTCGACTGCTATCTGTATGGCATTCGACTGGCACAATGAAATCCGAATTTCTGATTTTCTGGACAAATTTCAGAAATGCACTATAAATTTTAAAAAATTCAAAAAATAGTGAAATTTGGGGAACACATTTCTTTTAGGGTTTTTTATCAATGAAAAATAGTTTTCCATGAAAAAACATTATATTTTCAAAGATTTTCCAAAAATCCAAAAGCTTCAAAAACAACTAGTGTTTTGATCAAGTTTGTATCCATTTTAACACCTAGTTTTGCTTTGGATTATTTCAAAACATGAACACACAGATTTTAAAGTAAGAAATTGTTTTGAAAACATGTAAAATATACAACCATGATCTTTGGCCAATATATCTATGAATTAAACATAAGCCTTCCCCTTGATTGGTCTATTATTGCTATTTTGATACCTTAAATGATCATCTAAATGCCATAGGCATTAGTGGACATTTGTATCATCCTAACATCTCACTCATGATAAGTTTTCAATCATGGTAGCCTATGGTGAGTGTGAGATGCATCCTAAAGGTATTTGTATACACTTAACCATTAATTTCATGCATTTCTACCCATGGTTAAGTATCATCCTAATATCCCACATGATCATAAAAGCATATATGTATTAATTTTACATTATGATCTTGAAACAAAAGTATTCATCAAATTGTCATCATGAATTAGGTATTACATCATGATAAAAAACCAAATATCACCTAAAGCATGATTTCTATATTTATAGGTGCATTATCATCACCTAACACTATTTCAAAAATATTGCCCCGCCATCCTAAGTAAACAAAAAATATGATATAGGTGAAATCCTTATGGTTGAATATCCTAGGGTTTTCCTAACCCTTTAGGATGGATTTAGGAACCCAAAATAAGTTGTTTCCTATTGGGTTCACAAAATACTCCTTAGGGATCCATTTTCTAGCTATTACCTTATTTTTGTCTTGACTATTAGGGCAATCTCTTGCTGTGATATAGTTTTGATATGTATGGCAAAGGGGTTTAGTTAGTTGGTTATTGTGATTTGATATATGTGTTGGAGTCTGGCAGGACTTAATAATTTGCACATGGAGCCTTGGCGAGTTTCACATCTCTTGACTCGGTCCTTGAGTCGGTGAAGGATGGCTTTACGGAAGTCGTGCGCTTGGAGCATCGGAGGGACCACCGGACGAGGAGCTTGGAGTGAAGCCGGAGGAAGTAGACTTCAGGGCGAGATGAGAAGGATGGAGCTGTAAAGTGGTGCGCTTGGCGCATCCGAGGGACGTGGCCGGACGAAGACAACTTCGAAGGCGAGGGACTCTGAGGGATGAGAGTGAGCGAATGTAACCCGGGAAGGGGTAGCGCTCTTAGGTGAAACTTGGCCTTTTGGCTAAATGTTGGATGAGATTTCCCGACATCAGTCGACTGCCATGGAACGACAGTCGACTTCTCTGAGTCGAACGGAGTTCGACTGGTATCTGACTGATGGGCTTTTGGCCCAAGCAGTCGATTGCCATGGACTGGCAGTCGACTGATGTCGACAGCAGTCGACTGTCGAGGGATGGCAGTCGACTGATAGCACTGTGCACGGGAACATAATGGATTCGAGCTCGTGAACACTCGACTGATAGTCCATCAGTCGACTGATGGTATGATCAGTTGACTGATGGTGTTGCCGTTGGATAGAATCCAACATCGAAAGCAGCCGTTATTGTGCAATAGCTACAGGACCAGTCGACTGATAGGGACATCAGTAGACTGCTCCTATGTCAATGGGAAGAATCCCTCTTCCTCTATAAAGAGGAAAGGGATGGGGCTTTGGGGGCCTAATGCTTGAACTCCTAACAGCTCCCAAAGTGCCATAAAATTTTTTCCACTCTTCTACTTGTTCTAATCTTCATTCTATTGTAGAAGAGTGATCCTTGTGTAAAAGAGGTTACCTCCACCTAGCTTTGTGCAATGGAGAGATCTAGTGGATTTGGCAAAGGAGTGATTCACCTTGGACGAATCGGGATCGTGGATTAACAGTGTAGTCGTGAACCACGTTACGACTTGATGTTAGCATTGGTTTTATTCTTGTTTCTTTGATTTGCTTGTTTAGTTTTGTTTTTCGCTAATATTGTTTGTAGACAAGTGAATTACGTCATCGAACGAAAGAGGGCTATTCACCCCCCTCTAGCCGGCCACATCCACACTTCATCGACCCTATAAGTGGTATCAAAGCCAATGTTGCTTGTCGAGGACTAACCACTACAACAAGCACTTCATCAAAAATGGCCGGCTCCAATATTCACCCACCAAAGTTTGAAGGAGAATTCTCTTGGTGGAAAAAGAGAATGGAGGTATTTTTCGAAACCGACTTTGAAATTCTTTTAATTATGGAAAACGGTTTCGAATTGCCTAGGGATGAAGAAGGGGAGCCATTGGAGAAATCTAGGTGGAGCAAGAGGCAAAGGGAAGAATACTTGGCAAATTCAAAGGCCAAGCACTACCTCTACAATGTACTCCCCCAACAAGAAGTGAATAGGATAGGGGAATGCTCTAGTGCTAAGGAGATGTGGGAGAAGCAAGTAAAGCTTCATGAAGGTACCTCGGAGGCCAAGCTTGCAAGAAGAGATCTCCTCTGCTCCCAACTATCAAACATAAAATTAGAAAAGGGAGAAAAGGTAACCTCACTACACTCTAGATATAAAGAGATAATAACCGGTTTATCCAGTGTAGGAGAGAAGCTTTCAAATAGGGATATGCTCATGAAGGCTATAGATGCCTTTCCCTGGTCTTCAAGATGGAGCTCTATGGTGGACTCATTCTACATCTCCAAGAATTTGGAAGTAAGCACCTTGGAGGAGTTTTTCTCAACCATGGAGCTTCATGAAACAATACTTGAAGGAATAATAGAAGAGCCAAAATTTCAACCTTCAAGAGGAGTAGCCTTGATGGCCCACAAAGGGAAGAAGAACATGGAGACTCCCTCCTCCTCCGACGAAGCATCCTCCTCCTCCTCCATGGATAGCACGGAAGAAGCCTATATGGTAAGGAGGGTAAGGCGTGCATTAAAAAGTTTTAAATTCAATAACTCTAATGATAGGAGAAGAAGACCAAGGGGGAAGATTATTTGCTACAATTTCCAAGGAGAGGGACACATAAAGGACAATTGTCCCCTCTTAAACAAAAGCAAGGAGGAGAAGAGAAAGAAGGAAGAAAAGAAGAAGAAGGGGAGAAAGAAGAAAAAGGAAGAAGAAAAGAAGGCCAAGGAAAAGGGGAAGGCAAAGGCATTAAAAGCAAGGACTTGGGATGATCCTTCTTCCTCATCATCATCATCATCCGAGGAAGAAAATGCTTTTGTCACAAATTTAGCATTGATGGCCTTTGATGATCTAGACTCTTCCTGCTCCGAAAATGAAGGATCAAGCACAAGTGAAGAAAGCTCTAGAGAAGGGGGAGCTTCTTCACCATCCTCATCCGAAGAAGAAGAAGACATGGAGACTATGGTAACGAATCTCTCACATTGTAAAATAGTTTCCATGATTTCTAGCCTCACTAAGGACTTGTTTAGGGCAAAGAAGAAAAAAAAATGCATGCTAGATCAAATTAAGGACTTTGAAGAAAAATTAGAAAAAGCATGCTTAAATGTAAATGAAAATATTTCTTCTAGTCATGATGATGCATGCTCACATGATCAATATATGCAATTTTATGTTAATGATGCATGCATAGAGGAAAATAGGGCTCTAAGGGAAACAGTAGAACATTTGACCAAAGCCCTAGAAAAATTTGCAATAGGCTCCAATACCCTTAACAAGATAATTGGGAGCCAAAGGGCAAGCTTTAACAAGAAAGGCCTAGGTTATAAGGAAAATAAAAATGAAAAGGCCTATAAATGCTTAATTGCTAGGGGTCAAGACAAAAAGAAGGTAATGGCTAGAAAATGGATCCCTAAGGAGTATTTAGTGAATCCCATAGGTAAGAACTTATTTTGGGTTCCTAAATCCATCCTAAAGTGTTAGGAAAACCCTAGGGTAGTCAACCATATGCAATTTACCTATATCATATGTTGGTTGACTTAGGATGGCGGGATAACAATTTTGAAATAGTGTTAGGTGATGATAATACACCTATAAATAGATAAATCATGTTTTAGGTGATATTTGCCTTATCATCATGATGTAATACCTAATGCATGATTATTAATTGATGAATACATGTGTTTCATGATCATAATGTGAAATTTATCCATATATGTCTTTATGACCATGTGGGATGTTAGGATGATACTTAACCTTGATAGAATTGCATGAAAATAATAGTTAAGTATATACAAATACCTTTAGGATGCATCTCAAACTCACCATAGGCTACCTTGATTGAAAACTTAGCATGAGTGAGATGTTAGGATGATACAAATGTCCACTAATGTCTATGGAATTTAGATGATCATTTAAGGTATCAAAATAGCTATAATAGACCAATCATGGGGAAGCCATATGTTTAATTCATAGACATATTGCCCAAAGATCATGGTTGGATATTTCATATGTTTTCAAAACAATTTCTTACTTTAAAATCTGTGTGTTCATGTTTTGAAACAATTTAAAGCAAAACTAGGTGTCAAATGTGATACTAACTTAATCAAAAACCTAATTGTTTTTAAACCTTTTGAATATTTGGAAAATACTTGAAAATATAATGATTTTTCATGGAAAACTATTTTTAATTGATAAATATACTCACAAGAAATATGTTCCCCAAATTTCATGATTTTTTGAATTTTATAGATTTTTACGATGCATTTAAAATCCACCACAAAACCTAAAAACCCAAATGCATGTGCCGTAGTTCAACCAATGCCAATAACCTTTTGTATCCAATTTTAAGGCACATTTGTTTTTTTGTTTCCCTCTAAACTTGATGTCATGCTTGTATAAAGCTTGTTTAACATTTTTTATGGTGTCAAATGGGGAGAAATATATTTGTTTAAGTAAAGGGGGAATTATATTTAGGGGGAGAGTTGTTAATCATGTTATTCACATGCTTTCTTTCCTTAATATTTTATCAAATGGTTTTACCTAACTTAAACGGATTGCCACACATCAAAAAGGGGCTGATTGCTAGGGCAATTTCTTGTTGTGATATGGTTCTGATGTGTGTGGCAAAAGGTTTAAGTTAGTTGGTTATTGTGATTTGATATGTGCGTTGGAGTCTTGCAGGACTTAGTAATTCGCACATGGAGCCTTGGCGAGTTTCACATCTCTTGACTCGGTCCTTGAGTCGGTGAAGGAAGGCTTTGCGAAAGCCGTACGGTTGGAGCATCCGAAGGAGCGCCGGACGAGGAGCTTGGAGTGAAGCCAGAGGAAGTAGACTTCAGGGCGAGACGTGAAGGATGACACTGCAGAGTCGTGCGCTTAGCGCATCTGAGGGATGTGGCCGGACGAAGACAACTTCGAAGGCAAGGGACTCCGAGGGATGAGAGTGAGAGAATGTAACCCGGGAAGGGGTAGCGCTCTTAGGTGAAACTTGGCCTTTTGGCTAAGTGTCGGATGAGATTTCCTGACATCAGTCAACTGCCATGGAATGGCAGTAGACTGCTCGGAGTCGAATGGAGTTCGACTGATGGGCTTTTGCCCCAAGCAGTTTACTGCCATGGACTGGCAATCGAGTGATGTCGACAGCAGGCGACTGATGTCGACTGCCGAGGGATGGCAGTTGACTGATAGCACTTTGCACAGGCACAGAATGGAGTCGAGCTCGCGAGCACTCGACTGATAGTCCATCAGTCGACTGATGGTATGATCAGTCGACTGATGGTATTGCCATTTGATAGAATCCAACGTGGAAAGTAGCCGTTATTGGGCAACGGCTACAGGACCAGTTGACTGATAGGGACATCAGTCGACTGCTCCAGTGTCAACGGGAAGAAACTCTCTTCCTCTATAAAGAGGAATGGGACGGGGCTTTGGGTGCCTAATGCTTGAACTCCAAATAGCTCCCAAAGTGTCATAAACATTTTTCCACTCTTCTACTTGTTCTAATCTTCATTCTATTGTAGAAGAGTGATCCTTGTGTAAAAGAGGGTACCTCCACCTAGCTTTGTCCAAAGGAGAGATCTAGTGGATTTGACAAAGGAGTGATTCACCTTGGACGAATCGGGATCGTGGATTAGCGGCATAGCTGTGAACCACGTTATGACTTGGTGTTAGCATTGGTTTTATTCTTGTTGCTTTGATTTGCTTGTTTAGTTTTGTTTTTCGATTGCGCTAATATTGTTTTTAGACAAGCGAATTACGTCATCGAACGAAAGAGGGCTATCACCCCCCTCTAGCCAGCCACATCCACACTTCATCGACCCTACATTGACCCCTAGCAATTAAGCATTCATAGGCCTTTTCATTTTCATTTTCTTTATATCCTAGGCCTTTCTTGTTGAAACTAGTTCTTTGGCTCCCTATGATCATGTTAAGGGTGTTGGAGCCTATGGTTAATTTTTATAGGGCTTTGGTCAAATGATCTACCTTTTCCCTTAAAGCCCTATTTTCATCCATACATGCATCACTAACATTAAATGACATATATTCATGTGAGCATGCATCATTTAAGCTAGAAGAAATATTATCATTTACATTTAAGCATGCTTTTTCTAATTTTTCTTCTAAGTCCTTAATTTGATCAAGCATGCTTTTGTTCTTTTTCTTAGCTCTAAATAAATCCTTAGTGAGGCTAGAAATCATGGAAACTATTTTACTAGGTGAGAGATTCGTTATCATAGTCTCCATGTCTTCTTCTTCTTCGAATGAGGATGGTGAAGAAGCTCCCCCTTCATTAGAACTCTCCTCACTTGTGCTTGACTCTTCATTTTCAGTGGAGGAGGAGTCTAAATCGTCAAAGGCCATCAAGGCTAGGTTGGTTACAAAAGCATTCTCCTCTTCCATCGATGATGATGATGATGAAGAGGGATCATCCCATGTCCTTGCTTTGAGTGCTTTTGTATTCCCTTTCTCTTTGGATTTCTTCTCTTCTTCCTTCTTCTTACTCCCCTTCTTCTTCTTCTTTTCTTCCTTCTTTCTCTTCTCCTCTTTGCTCTTATTGAAAAGGGGACAATTATCTCTTATATGTCCCTCCCCTTGATAATTGTAGCAAATAATCTTCCCCCTTGGTCTTCTCCTCCTATCATTAGATTTATTAAATTTAAAACCTTTTAATGCACGCCTTACCCTCCATACCATATAGGCTTCTTCCGTGCTATCCATGGAGGAGGAGGAGGATGCTTCATCGGAGGAGGAGGGAATCTCCATCTTCTTCTTCCCCTTGTTTGCCATCAAGGCTACTCCTCTTGAAGGTTGAATTCTAGGCTCTTCTACTATTCCTTCAAGCCTTGTTTCGTGGAGCTCCATGGTTTAAAATAACTCCTCCACGGTACTCACTTCTATGTTCTTGGAGATGTAGAACGAGTCCACCATAGAGCTCCATTTTGAGGACCGGGGAAAGGCATCTATGACCTTCATTACCATATCCTGGTTGGAGAGTTTTTCACCTACACTTATCAACCCGGTTAGAATTTCCTTAAATCTAGAGTGTAGGGATTTTACCTTCTCTCTCTTTTCGAGTTTGATATTAGATAATTGGGAGCGAAGGACATCTCTCCTTGCTAGCTTCGCCTCGGATGTGCCTTCATGAATCTCTATTAGTTTCTCCCACATCTCCTTGGCGCTAGCACACTCTCCTATCTGGTTGACTTCTTGTTGGGGGAGTACATTGTAGAGGTGATGTTTGGCTTTTGAGTTCGCCAAGTACCCTCCCTTTGCCTCTTGCTCCATCTTTATTTCTCCAATGGCTCCCCTTCTTCATCACTAGGTATTTCGAAATTGTTTTCCATAATTAAAAGAATTTCGAAATCGGTTTCAAAAAATACCTCCATTCTCTTTTTCCACCAAGAGAATTTTACTTCAAACTTTGGTGGATGAATGTTCGAGCTGGCCATTCTTGAATGTGCTTGTTGTGGCGGTTAGTCCTCGACAAGCGACTTGGCTCTGATACCACTTGTAGAGGATCGATCGGTGTGGCTGGCCAGCTAGAGGGGGGTGAATAGCCCTCAATCGTTCGATGATGAAATTTCTCATCTACAAAATTATTAGCGCAAGCGGAATATGCAAATACAAACAAAGAAAGACAAAGCAAAGGAAACAAATAATGCTAACAAGAGAATATAACGTGGTTCACGGCTGCGCCGCTAGTCCACGGTCTGATTCGTCCACGGTGAATCACTCCGCAAGCTTTCACTATTCTCCCCTTTGCACAAAGCTAGGTGGAGGTAACCTTTTCTTACAAAATCACTCCTCTTGAAATAAGATGAATATAAGCACAAGGAAGAGAAGGAAATTCGTTTGGGCACTTTGAGAGATGTTTAGAATAGAAGCATTAGCCTCCCAAAGCCCAACACCCTCTCTTTTTATAGAGAGGGTTGATTTCTTCCAGTTGGCCGCCACCAGTCGACTACTGCACTTGGTAGTCGACTGATGCCACTACAATGGCCTCTGAACAAGTCAAATCATGACCGTTGTAGTCCAACAGAACCCTTGCTAGTCGACTGATGTATCTATTAGTCGACTGATGGCTCATAGTCGACTGCCCAGTCAGCTACGAGAGGTTCTGTGGCCCAAACCCTCTCGACCAGTCGACTGCTATCATCAACAGTTGACTGATAGTTTTGGGAGTCGACTACCAACATATGGTAGTCGACTGCTGGGCCAAAAATCCTTCAGTTGGATACCAGTGGAACCTCGTTCGACTCAGAGCAGTTGATTGCCATTCCATGGAAGTTTACTGGTGTCGGGAAATCTCATCCGACACTTAGCCAAATGGCCAAGTTTCACCTAAGAGCACTACCCCTTCCCGGGTTACATTCGCTCACTCTAATCCCTTGGAGTCCCTCTCCTTCGAAGTTGTCTTCGTCCGGCCACATCCCTCGGATGCGCCAAGTGCACGACTCTACAGTGCTATCCTTCGCGTCTCACCCTGAAGTCTACTTCCTCTGGCTTCACTCCAAGCTCCTCGTCTGGCGGTCCCTCGGATGCTCCAAGCGCACGGCTTCTGCAAAGCCATCCTTCACTGACTCAAGGATCGAGTCATGAGAGGTGAAACTCGCCAAGGCTCCATGTGCGAATTTCTAAGTCCTGCAAGACTCCAACTCACATGTCAAATCACAATAACAACCTAACTTAAACCCTTTGCCACACACATCAAAACTATATCACGGGTTGATTGCCCTAACAACTCCCCCTCTCCTCGTTATGATTAAGGTTCCGAAAAATAAACTTAACAATATATGAGATGAACTTTAAAATAGAGCTTTTATCAACGACCTAATAGATGGAATTTTAAAGAAGATCTCGGATCATCGTCATCTCGGTAGCACTTTGGTCCAACCAAACATAGTTTCTCTCGGTCTGAGAATCTCATTCTCAAGCTCGTTTTAAATCCTTTGGATTACACTCGTTGTGCGTGTGACCAAATAGGTTCTCGGTTTATGTTGGCCGTCTATAATTATCCATTAATTATAGAACGATCATGAGTGGCACCTAGTAGTACATCATGATCCCCAATTAACCGAAAAGATCAACGGTTGATCCAGAACTATTTCTGAAACCCTTCAGTAGCTCGAATGAATCGTGCCCCATTCCCTTCACTCATCTTATACCCACTTGAGTGCAGGACATGGTCTATTGTGTCGATCCCCACTAGGGACTACGTCACACCTAGCCCAAGTATCATTTCCTCGTCCTCACAGTTCTAGTTACTCCACATGTATCGAGTACCTTACTCTAAACATGTAATGCTTTGGCCAAAGACTTTAGTAACAATCCGACGAGAGGCCATGGGTATACATCTCCTCGCAAGGAGTGGTGAATCCTTTATAGGCTATTCAAACACCTTCGATCACTTCGACTTATACCCAATCATCCCGGGTCCACATCTCCTTAGAGATGTTTGCTTAAGATGTCAAAGCATAAGTCTCCATGATCAAGATGACTTAAATACCGCAAGTCAAAGGAACATCGCACTTAAGCCACAGTAAGAACTTCATTGACATATCTATATATGCAGAGAACCATATGAAGTCTTACTACCGGTCTCCAATGAACTAGTTACCATAACTAGCATCCACGATTAACTCCGGACATCACTATGTCTCCAGCCAGTGAGAATCAGCTGCTTGGATACACCAAGGAGTATACCTCATGCTAGTCTCAACAGAATTGATGGTGTCCAGATCCATCAATTCATCGACTAGGGATAATTCCGATACATCACAATTACACATGTAGAGATACTCACTAGTTGTGATCCAATCACAAATTCTCTCATGCTGTGAATCGTATCATGGACATTCAGTAAATGAGTTTAAGATCCAATCAAATACATAAAACATGTATACTCAAATAGTGAATCTTCATTTATCATATAAATGGTTCATACATAAGGCGATTGCCTTAGGACATCTCTCATATATTACTAACAGACTCCCACTTGGCCTAATGTCAATCACTACGGTATCCAATACAATAAGCACCAACATGACCCTCAAACTTACTTTGAGGTAATGCTTTAGTCAAAGGATCCGCAAAGTTTCTTTCAGTGGGAATTTTCTCGATTTGTATTTCGTTCCTACTGATGATCTCTCTGATAAGATGATAGCGGGCGGCTAACATGTTTGATCACGATGAGACCACATCAAGTTCAAAGATGAACTTCTTGATCCAAACCGCTTCCTTTGCTGCTTCCAAAGCTGCAATGTATTCTGCCTTAGTGGCAGAATCCGCTATAGTGTCAAGCTTGGAACCTTTCCAACTTATTGCGCCTCCATTCCCGGTGAATACATACTCAGACTGAGACATGGAATCATCCTTGTCTGTCTGGAGCTGGCATTCGTATACCCACGTATCACCATGTACCTTTCTCCATATATTAGGAACACATCCTTAGTTCTTCTCAAGTACTTAAGGATCGTCTTAACAGCCGCCCAATGATCCATTCCTGGATCGGACTGGTATCTGCTCGTGACACTCAGAGCATACGATACATCGGGCCTCGTACATAACATAGCATACATGATAGATCCTATTAAGGATGCATAGGGAATCTTACTCATGCAAATCCTCTCGTCTTCTGTGCGCGGACACATAGACTTCGAAAGGTGTTCCCCATGCCTGATGGGTAGATAACCTTTCTTGGATTCCGACATGCTAAACCACTTTAGCACTCGGTCTATATATGTAGACTGCGAAAGACCAAGCAACTGTTTCGATCTATCTCTATAGATCTTAATCCCAAGGATGTAGGTTGCTTCTCCCAGGTCTTTCATGGAGAATGTCTTGGATAACCAAACCTTAACTGACTGTAAGATTGACACATCGTTTCCTATAAGTAATATGTCATCGACATACAATACTAGGAACACGACTGCACTCCTACTAACCTTCTTGTATGCACAAGGTTCGTCTGGATTTTGTGAGAAATCAAACTTTTTGATTGTCTCATCAGAACGGATATTCCAGCTCCTGGATGCTTGCTTCAATCCATAAATGGATCGTCGCAATTTGCATACCTTGGTTTTGTCAACCGATGTGAAACCCTCAGGCTGTATCATATACACGTCCTTGAGCAGGTTTCCATTAAGGAAAGCTATTTTCACATCCATCTGCCATATCTCATAATCATAATGAGCCGCTATGGCCAGGAGCATCTGAATGGATTTAAGCATAGCTACAGGCGAATAGGTTTCGTCATAATCAACACCTTGTTTTTGACGATATCCTTTCGCCACCAATCTAGCCTTATAGGTAATCACATTACCATCCATGTCGGTTTTCTTCTTGAAAACCCACTTGCACCCTATAGGCTTTATGCCTTCAGGTGGGTCAACCAAGTTCCAAACTTGGTTTTCGTACATGGAATCCATTTCCGACTTCATGGCACCAAGCCACTTATCCCTTTCTGAACTTGTCAGCACTTCTTCATAACTGGTAGGCTCCTCATCATCAATGAGTAACATGTTGTTCGATTCGCTTACGAGAAATCCATATCTCTCAGGAATATTGCGTGTTCTACCAGATCTACGAAGATGTGGTGTTACAATAGGTCCAGCCGATTGCTCATCACTATGAGTTGTAATTGTCAGGCTTCACCTGTATCTCATTAATGTCTATTTGAGTCTCTCGAGCCTCCTCAAGCTCGACGACACTCCCACTGTTTTCTTGCAAGAGAAACTCTTTCTCTAGAAACACAGCATGCCTTGAAACAAACACCTTTTGTTCCACAGGATGATAGAATTGGTAACCCCTTGTTTCCTTAGGGTATCCAACAAATAGACATTTATCAGACTTAGCATCCAATTTGTCTGATACAGTCCGCTTCACATAAGCAGGACAACCCCATATCTTCAAGTAAGATACATGAGGTTTATTACTATTCCATATCTCATATGGAGTAGTTGAGACTACCTTGGTAGGCATTCTGTTTAACAAGTAAACAGCTGTCTGAAGTGCATAGCCCCAAAAGGACTTGGGAAGAGTTGCATGATTCATCATTGACTTGACCATGTCCAACAAGGTCCGGTTACGCCTCTCAGATACACCATTATACTGTGGTGTATAGGGCGGAGTCCATTGAGACAATATGCCATTGTCTCTTAGATAATCAAGAAACTCTTGACTTAAGTATTCAACACCTCGATCCGATCGAAATATTTTAATACTCTTGTCATGTTGTTTCTCTACTTCATTTCTGAATTCTTTGAACCTTTCAAAGGCTTCAGACTTGTGTTTCATCAAGAACACCTACCCAAACCGTGAGTGATCATCGGTGAAGGTAATGAAGTAGCTATAGCCTCCTAAAGCTTGAGTTGACATGGGTCCACATACATCAGTATGTACTAGACCTAGTAACTCTCCCACTCGTTCACCTTTTCCAGTAAAAGGTAACTTAGTCATCTTGCCTTTTAAGCATGATTCACATGTATCGTATGAATCCAATTCAAACGTTTCCAGAATTCCACATCGGTGTAATTCGGACATGCGTTTCTTGCTTACATGGCCAAGACGACAATGCCACATGTAGGAGTCTATTTGATTATCCTTTCGAGCACTGTTGTTGCTCGCTTCGATATTGCAAATATCACTGGATACGTCCAACGTATAAACACCATTGCTTAAAGTTCCAGTCCCATAAAGAACCCCATTCAAAGTTATGTAACAACAATTGTTACTAAACGTCAAATGGAAACCATTTCTATTTAAACAAGAAATAGAAATGATGTTCTTTATCAACAAAGGAATATAAAAGCAATTGTCCAGTTCTAAGACAAGTCCTGCAGGGAGTTTCAACAAATACGTTCCGATGGCGAGTGCAGCAACCTTTGCTTCATTCCCAACACGTAAATTTGACTCTCCCTTGACGAGTCTTCTTCTATTCCTTAGCCCATGTATGTCATTACATATATGTGAGCCACACCCAGTATCCAATACCCAAGTGTCTAAGGAAATAGAATGACAATCAATAAAGAAGATTTCTGAAGAAGATGGGGCATCCGATGCCTTATCCTTCTTCACGGACTCAAGATAAATCTTGCACTTTCTTCACAAATGGCTCTCCTTGCCATAATGATGGCAAGTTTCCTTTTGTGCTAGTTCTACCTTCTTAGCCTTTCTCTTCTTTCCCTTCTGCTATTCTTTTGACCTCCTCTTAGAACCTTTCTTCGAGGAATCAACTAACAGCACTGTCCCCTGCTCATGCTTCTCAGAAGACTCCACAATCTTCAGCATGTTGAGCAGTACCACAGATGAACCTTTTTGCATCTCAGAGGTGAAGAGGAGCTTGGAGACTTTGAACCTTTCGAATCTCACTTGCTCATCAACCAACTCACAAAGATGAAGGACTACGATATGAGCATCCATATGCTCATGCTTCTTTCGTAGCTTGGGTTCCATCGTGGCTAGCATGATGCAACTCATTTGTTCAGAATCACTCACATGTTTCTGATAGGCCAACAATTGGTCCAGAGTTGCATCGTCACTAGGACGGGCGGGAAGAGGCGCTTCGAGGACATTTGCAAGCTTTTCCACCTTGAGAACAATTTTCAAGTTTCTAAGCTAGTCCAAGAAGTTCGGCCCAGTCAATTTATTTGAATCCAAAATGGAACGCAAATTCAAACACATCATGATCAATATATTAACTTAGAAATACAAAATGAGCATATATGAGAAAAATGATTTTAAAAATGCATCAATATACATTTATAAATCCCATTCATTTTTTGAATTTCAAAAACCCCAAAATCACTTCGGGAGAGTGTAGGTCCATCTCCGAATGGGCTGATATCCATCATAGTTATGAACAACCTTGGAGAGAGTCCAACATGCCATTCATAACTACGACGGTAGGTATCATCTATACCGATTGCATATCCCGTATATGCAACTATCACAATGTGCTATCAACTAATTGAATGTTCACACATACATCGGGTTGTTAACACATTAACAAGTATGCATCATATGCATAGCACCCAACTTCACCTCTCTTTACATCGACCTTGGAGAGAGTCCAACAAACCGATGCTCCAGGTTAAAGCCAACCCATTAATCAGGACATAGTTTTAATATGGTTAGAGCGCATTCAACCAATTAGCCCAGCTTGGAGAGAGTCCAACAACCAAAGCTAACGATTGACCTCTGACTCTTACCATATTAGTATTAAACTATTCCATGGTTTGAACATATTCAGGTTCGAGCCGGGCTTGGAGAGAGTCCAACAACCCAAACATGAAACAGAACTCTGGTTCTAACCATATTAATGGAAGGTGTAGGCTTTTAATATTGATTAAGGGTTTTTATGTCTTATCCTCTTTGCATGCAAATAACTATTATCTACATGGCATGGCATACATGGCATACATCTACATGTCACGACACGCATGGCATAATGTTATGCATCTAATGCAATTACATGACATACAATTATGTCATGTATATAATTTCCTTATGTGTCATAACTATTTATGGAAATAAAATATGTTTAAGATTTGATTCTCTAAATCAAATCATAATTAAATTAGGAAACAAATTTCCAAATCTAATCAGATATTTTATTCATGGAATTATTTGATTAAGGAAAATTTATTTAGGAAACCAATTTCCTAAATCTTTAAAACTACTTATGGAAATTAAATATTTTAAGATTTGATTTCTCAAATCAAATCATGATTAAATTAGGAAACAAATTTCCAGAATCTAATCAAATATTTTATTTATGGAAAATATAAATTTCCAAAAATACTTCCAACTTTCCAAAAGTGGAAGATTTCCATAAATACTTCTAGACTTTCCAAAATTGAAAAATTTCCATAAATACTTCTAAATTTCCAAAATTTAGAAAACTTCCAGAAATACATTATGACTATCGCAAAACCATTTTTTACGATTATGTCGAAACACAACCTGGGCTCTGACACCACTGTTGGGTTATGGGCCCACCATGGCGTGTGTGTGTTCGATCATGTTTCGTAAACATGAGCACAGCGGAAGCAATAAAAATAATAAATACTCCTATTTATTACAACACACACAACACACGCATGCTATTACAACAAGTGTAGACATAACCGTAAATTAAAATTTGCAATAAAAGAAATTATCTACGTTATACCTTCCGTATGACGTGTAGCGGGAACGGCATCAACCGGAACGATCCTCGTAAGAATCGTCTCTATCCGTATCCACGCCGAGCTCCTCGGGATGACTTCGCTAAGTCACGAGCTTCGTCTTCGTACGGGTTACTAGCCTCGTGTTGAAGACGACGTGATCGAGAGATGATCACGATCCAAATCCAAATTCGGATCCAAAATGAGTTCTCAAAACTCGCTTCTCCGGAGAGGTGTTCGTCAACCGTTTGACGAATCCTTCGTCCTCCACCTCAGAGGATTATCGGAGATCAAATCCCCGGTAAGTTAGCCGCTGTCGGAGCACTAACCGTCGTCCAAACGACGCTCCGACGAGAGGAGGAGAAGCTGTCCAGAAAACTGGACAGCTTGGTGGAGGAGTAGGCGTCGGCCAAAACAAGGAGAGAAAAGCCTCACCTTGATGCCAAACCTATAGGAGATCACCGGAGGGTCGCCGGAGGTTCACCGGCTGAAGCTTGGTCGCCGGCAATGACTTGGACGGTGGCACAAAGGCTGGGCGGCGGCTGCTTAGGTTTGGGCGCCGAAATCACCAAGGGTGAGGTGGGCGGAAACTACCATTAGGGTTTTTTTGGATTAGGGTTTAAGCCCTATTTTATAGAGAACTAATTCTCTTAATGGTTAATGGATCATATCCATAAAGCCCGTTAACCCGCTCCATTAAGATAAGTTAAAATAAACCAAACCATGATGGTTTATTTTAAGTTAAAACTAACCGAACCAACCTTTGGTTCATTCGTTTAATATAAACCAAACCCTTTGGTTTATTCTCATCCATTGGATTAGAACCAAACCATTTTGGTCCATCCATTATGTCTTCATAAGACACGGCCCATCCACGCTTCCATTGCATGAAACAATTTCATGCTCGCTTTATGTTTGGTCAACCAAACATAGTTTCTCGATGCGAGAATCTCATTCTCAAGCTCGTTTTAAATCCTTTGGATTACACTCGTTGTCGTGTGACCAAATAGGTTCTCGGTTTATGTTGGCCGTCTATAATTAACCATTAATTATAGAACGATCATGAGTGGCACCTAGTAGTACATCATGATCCCCAATTAACCGAAAAGATCAACGGTTGATCCAGAACTATTTCTGAAACCCTTCAGTAGCTTGAATGAATCGTTCCCCATTCCCTTCACTCATCTTATACCCACTTGGTTCAGGACATGGTCTATTGTGTCAGTCCCCACTAGGCTGACTACGTCAAACCTAACCCAAGTATCATTTCCTCGTCCTACGGATTCTAGTTACTCCACATGTATCGAAGAGTACCTTACTCTAAACATGTAATGCTTTGGCCAAAGACTTTAGTAACAATCCGACGAGAGGCCATGGGTATACATCTCCTCGCAAGGAGTGGTGAATCCTTTATAGGCTATTCAAACACCTTGATCACTTCGACTTATACCCAATCATCCGGGTCCACATCTCCTTAGAGATGTTTGCTTAAGATGTCAAAGCATAAGTCTCCATGATCAAGATGACTT
Organism: Wurfbainia villosa; assembly: GCA_025175895.1. NCBI lineage: Eukaryota > Viridiplantae > Streptophyta > Magnoliopsida > Zingiberales > Zingiberaceae > Wurfbainia > Wurfbainia villosa. Next base: position 57,552,378 of record CM045986.1, on the reverse strand, counting down.
GAATACCGCAAGTCAAAGGAACATCGCACTTAAGCCACAGTAAGAACTTCATTGACATATCTATATATGCAGAGAACCATATGAAGTCTTACGGCTGGTCTCTCCAATGAACTAGTTACCATAACTAGCATCCACGATTAACTCCGGACATCACTATGTCTCCAGCCAGTGAGAATCAGCTGCTTGGATACACCAAGGAGTATACCTCGTGCTAGTCTCAACAGAATTGATGGTGTCCAGATCCATCAATTCATCGACTAGTGATAATTCCGATACATCACAATTACACATGTAGAGATACTCACTAGTTGTGATCCAATCACAAATTCTCTCATGCTGTGAATCGTATCGTGGACATTCAGTAAATGAGTTTAAGATCCAATCAAATACATAAAACATGTATACTCAAATAGTGAATCTTCATTTATCATATAAATGGTTCATACATAAGGCGATTGCCTTAGGACATCTCTCATATATTACTAACACATAAAGCCCGTTAACCCGCTCCATTATGATAAGTTAAAATAGACCAAACCATGATGGTTTATTTTAAGTTAAAATGAACCGAACCAACCTTTGGTTCATTCGTTTAATATAAACCAAACCCTTTGGTTTATTCTCATCCATTGGATTAGAACCAAACCATTTTGGTCCATCCATTATGTCTTCATAAGACACGGCCCATCCACGCTTCCATTGCGACTGAAACAATTTCATGCTCGCTTTATGTTTGGTCCAACCAAATATAGTTTCTCTCGGTCTGAGAATCCCATTCTCAAGCTCGTTTTAAATCCTTTGGATTACACTCGTTGTGCGTGTGACCAAATAGGTTCTCGGTTTATGTTGGTCGTCTATAATTAACCATTAATTATAGAACGATCATGAGTGGCACCTAGTAGTACATCATGATCCCCAATTAACCGAAAAGATCAACGGTTGATCCAGAACTATTTCTAAAACCCTTCAGTAGCTCGTATGAATCGTGCCCCATTCCCTTCACTCATCTTATACCCACTTGGTTCAGGACATGGTCTATTGTGTCAGTCCCCAGTAGGCTGACTACGTCACACCTAGCCCAAGTATCATTTCCTCGTCCTACGGATTCTAGTTACTCCACATGTATCGAAGAGTACCTTACTCTAAACATGTAATGCTTTGGCCAAAGACTTTAGTAACAATCCGATGAGAGGCCATGGGTATACATCTCCTCGCAAGGAGTGGTGAATCCTTTATAGGCTATTCAAACACCTTCGATCACTTCGACTTATACCCAATCATCCCGGGTCCACATCTCCTTAGAGATGTTTGCTTAAGATGTCAAAGCATAAGTCTCCATGATCAAGATGACTTGAATACCGCAAGTCAAAGGAACATCGCACTTAAGCCACAGTAAGAACTTCATTGACATATCTATATATGAAGAGAACCATATGAAGTCTTACGGCTGGTCACTCCAATGAACTAGTTACCATAACTAGCATCCACGATTAACTCCGGACATCACAATGTCTCCAGCCAGTGAGAATCAGCTGCTTGGATACACCAAGGAGTATACCTCGTGCTAGTCTCGACAGAATTTATGGTGTCCAAATCCATCAATTCATCGACTAGGGATAATTCCGATACATCACAATTACACGTGTAGAGATACTCACTAGTTGTGATCCAATCACAAATTCTCTCATGCTGTGAATCGTATCGTGGACATTCAGTAAATGAGTTTAAGATCCAATCAAATACATTAAACATGTATACTCAAATAGTGAATCTTCATTTATCATATAAATGGTTCATACATAAGGCGATTGCCTTAGGACATCTCTCATATATTACTAACATTCAGGATATGTACCTTACATCCAAATACCCTAAAGTACTTGATGTTAGGTACTTTGTCGTGATAGATTTCGTACGAGGTCTTAAGGTGCCTCTTTACCAAAAGGATCCTATTTTGGACATAGCGAGCCGTACTAACGGCTTCTGTCCAAAACCTATCAGGGAGGTTATATTCATTTAGCATTGTCCTAGCGGCTTCTTGTAGAGTTCTATTTTTACGTTCGACTAGGCCATTTTGTTGTGGGGTTCTAGGACATGAGAATTCATGGTGATATCCATTTAGGTTATAGAAATTTGTAAACCTATGGTTTTTGAATTCACCACCATGATCGCTCCTAAGTCTTTTAATTTTAAGGTTCTTTTGATTTTCAATTAGTTTAAACAAGTTGATGAGTTGATCTAGGGTATCACTTTTATATTTGATGAATCTAACCCAGGTAAACTTAGAATAGTCGTCAATTATGACTAAGCAGAATTGACTACCATTATGTGACTTAGCTCCATGTGAATCGAATAGATTCATATGTAGGAGCTCAAGAATACTTTTGGTTCGTTCTTGATTAGTTAGTTGATGTTGTGTCCTAGATTATTTACCTTGTTGACAAGCATTACAAATTTTATTGTCTAAGTTGTTAATGTTGGGCAAACCTCTGACTAAGCCACTCTGACTCATCTTGTGGATGAGTCATAGGTGCGAGTGACCGAGTCATCGATGCCACAACCAAGATTCCTCTTGCTGTGTCATAAGACACTTTGTTGAGGAGTTAGGTAGATTAATAGTATAGATGTTGCTATTGTTAGTGAAATCAAACCGTGATATGGTTTTGATGTGTGTGGCAAAGGGTTTAAGTTAGGATGTTTGGATTTGATATGTGCGTTGGAGTCTTGCAGGACTTAGTAATTCGCACATGGAGCATTGGAGTGTTTCACCTCTCATGACTCGGTCCTTGAGTCGGTGAAGGATGGCTTTGTGGAAGCTGTGTGCTTGGAGCATCCGAGGGACCGCTAGACGAGGAGCATTGGAGTGAAGCCGGAGGAAGTAGACTTCAGGGCGAGACGAGAAGGATGGCACTGCAGAGTCGTGCACTTGGCGCATCCGAGGGATGTGGCCGGACGAAGACAACTTCAAAGGCGAGGGACTCCAAGGGATGAGAGTGAGCGAATGTAACCGGGGAAGGGGTAGTGCGCTTAGGTGGAACTTGGTCAATTGGCTAAGTGTCGGATGGGATTTCCCGACATCAGTCAACTGCCATGTCGTGGTAGTCGACTACTCTAAGTCGATTGTGACTCGACGAGTGTTTGAGTCCAGTTCATTGGCCGACAGTCGACTGCCATGGATTAGCAATCGACTGCGAGACCACCAGTCGACTGATGAAGACATCAGTCGATTGGTCGCAAGGGTTTTGGGCATAGAATCTAGTGCTCGCTTCTGGCACTCGATTGATAGCTCCATCAGTCGACTGATGAAAAAATCTGTCGACTGATGTAGGAGTCATTGGGTGAATTCCAACATGGAAGAAGCCGTTAGTTGGCAACGACTACAGGATCAGTCGACAAATCGGGGCATCAGTCGACTGGTCCTGTGTCAACGGGAAGAAACCCTCTTCTTCTATAAAAAGAAGGGGTGAGGGCATTTGGGACCCTAATGCTTTAACTTCTAACAACTCTCAAAGTGCCCTAAAGGATTTCCACTCTTCTTAATTTCTATTATTCCATTCTATTGTAAGAAGAGGGATTGTAAAGAGGTTACCTGCACCTAGCTTGGTGCAAAGGAGAGAATAGGGAAAGCTTGAGGCATGATTTACCTTGGACGAATCGGACCGTGGATTAGCGACGAGGTCGTGAACCACATTACATTGTGGTGTTAGCATTTGTGTCTCTATTCTTCCTTTGCTTTGTCTTTAATTGTTTGTATTAGTATATTCCACTTGCGCAAATAGTGTTTATAGACAAGCAACGAATGAACGACTTCCACCGTCTATGATAAAGGCTATTCACCCCTCTCTAGCCGGCCAACATCGACCCTACAAGTGGTATCAGAGCCAAGGCGCTTGTCACCGGACTAACCGCCGCAACAAGCACTACATCACGAGATGGTCGGCTCTAATATTCATCCGCCGAAGATCGAGGTGGAATTCGCTTGGTGGAAGAAGCGAATTGAGGTATTTTTCGAAACTAACTTTGAAATTTTATTAATTATGTAAAATAGTTTCGAGATACCTAGGGATGAAAATGGAGAGCAAATAGAGAAGACAAGATGGACAAAAAGGCAAAGGGAGGAGTACTTTGCAAATTCAAAGGCAAAGCACCACCTTTACAATGTACTCCCCCAGCAAGAAGTAAACCGAATTGAAGAGTGTGCAAGTGCTAAAGAGATGTTGGAGAAGCTTGTAGAGCTTCATGAAGGTACCTCGGAGGCCAAGCTTGCAAGGAGAGACCTCCTCCGCTCCCAACTATCAAATATTAAACTCGAAAAGGGAGAAAAGGTAACCTCACTACACTCTCGATTTAAGGAAATTTTAATTGGGCTAACAAGTGTAGGAGAAAGACATTCGAACCGGGATATGTTTATGAAAGCAATTGATGCCTTTCCCCGGTCATCGAAATGGAACTCAATGGTGGACTCCTTCTACATGTCGAAGAATTTAGAAGTGAGTACCTTGGAGGAGTTCTTCTCAACTATGGACTCCATGAAACTAGGCTTGAGGGAGTAATTGAAGAATCAAGTATCAAGCCATCAAGAAGAGTAGCCCTAGTAGCCAACAAGGGAAAGAAGAAGAAGATAGAAACTTCCTCCTCCTCCGATGAAGCATCCTCCTCTTCCTCCATGGATAGCATGGAAGAAGCTTATATGGTAAGGAAGGTAAGGCGTGCATTAAAAGGTTTTAAATTTAATAAATCTAATGATAGGAAGAGAAGACCAAGGGGCATGGTAATTTGCTATAATTGCCAAGGAGAGGGACACAAAGGATAATTGTCCTCTCTTGAACAAAAGCAAAGAAGAGAGGAAGAGGAAAGAAGAAAAGAAGAAAAAGGGGAGCAAGAAGAAGGAAGAAGAGAAGAAAGCCAAGGAAAAGGGGAAGGTCAAGGCACTAAAAGCAAGAACTTGGGATGACCCTTCCTCCTCCTCATCATCATCGGAGGAAGAAAATTCCTTTGTCACAAATTTGACACTAATGGCATTTGATGACCTAGACACCTCCTCCTCCGAGCAAGAAGAAAGAAGCACAAGTGAGGAGTGAAGGGGGAGGCTCATCATCATCCTCCTCATCCGAAGAAGAAGACATAGAGACTATGGTAACGAATCTCTCATCAAATAAAATAGTTTCCATGATTTCTAGCCTTACTAAGGATTTATTTAGGGCTAAGAAAAAGAACAAAAGCATTCTTGATCAAATTAAGGATCTAGAAAATAAATTAGAAAAAGAATGTTTACATGTTAATGATGATGATGCATGCTCACATGATCTTTATATGCCTTTTGATGTTAATGATGCATGCATTGAGGAAAATATGGCTTTAAGAGAGAACGTAGATCATTTAACCAAGGCCCTAGAAAAATTCACCATAGGCACCAACACTCTTAACATGATCATAGGGAGCCAAAGGGCAAGCTTCAATAAGAAAGGCCTAGGATATAAGGAAAATAAAAATGGAAAGGCCTATAAATGTTTAATTGCTGGGGGTCAAGATAAAAATAAAACAATAGCTAGAAAATTGATCCCTAAGGAATTTTTAGTGAACCCCATAGGAAAGAATTTGTTTTGGGTTCCTAAATCCATCCTTAAGGGTTAGGAAAACCCTAGGTTAGTCAACCATATGGATTTTACCTATATCATATTTTTGGTTGACTTAGGTTGGTGGGACTTAATTTTAGAAATAGTGTTGGGTGATGATAATGCACTCATAAATAGTTTAAATCATGCTCAACACTTAGTGTTATTTGATACTCATGACCTATAAATTTTTAGCATAGTGTTGGGTGATGATAATGTGCCCATAAATTGATAATAATGCTTAAATCATGATAGTTAATGCAATTGTTATATATGTTTGCAATCATGATTTATGATCTTGACATTTGATATATAATCATGGGCAATAAGGTTTTAAATCATGCCTTGGGTGATACTTTACTTATTATAATAATTCATACCTAATAAATGATCACAAATTGATGAATACCATTGTTTCATGATCATAATGTGAAATCAATACATATATGTCTTTATGATCATGTGGGTTTTTAGCATGATACTTAACCATAGGTAGAAATGCATGAAATTAACGGTTAAGTATATACAAATACCTTTAGGAACATCTCACACTCATCATAGGCTACCTTGATTGAAAACATATCATGGGTGAAATGATAGGATGATACTAATGGTCCACTAATGCCTATGACATTTAGATGGTCATTTAAAGTATCAAAAGAGTAATAATAGATCTATCATGGGGAAGACTTATGTTTAATTCATAGACATATTGCCCAAAGATCATGGTTGGATATTTCAAATGTTTTGAAAACCATATCTTGTTTCATAAACTGAATTTTCATGATTTGAAAAGATTCAAGGCAAAACTAGGTTTTAAAATTGATACAAACCTTAGACTTTTTCCAACTTTTGAGATTTTGCCTAATTTTCAAAAATATAATTATTTTTCATGAAAATCTATTTTTCATTGATAAAGAAACTTACAAGAAATATGTTCCCCAAATTTCATGATTTTTTGAATTTTATAGAATTTTTAATGCATTTCTGAAATTCACCACAAAAATCAGAAAAACTTGAAATCAGAGTGCCAGTTGACTGGTAGTCTGAATCAGTCGACTGATTGACTGATAACATGCCCAGTAACCCTCTTTTATCAGATTTTAAGGCATTTTTTGGTAATTTTTATTCCCTAGAGTTTATGTCATGCTTGTATAAACTTTGTTTAATATTATTTATGGTGTCAAAGGGGGAGAAATATGCATGTTTAAGTAAGGGGAGAATTGCATTTAAGGAGAGTTTCATGTATTAAGGGGGAGAGATGATAATCATGTTTATTTACATGCTTTCTTACCTTAATATTTTTATCAAATGTTTTACCTAACTTAAACGGATTGCCACACATCAAAAAGGGGGAGATTGTTAGTGCAATCAACCCGTGATATGGTTTTGATGCGTGTGACAAAGGGTTTAAGTTAGGATGTTTGGATTTCATATGTGCGTTGGAGTCTTGCAGGACTTAGTATTTCGCACATGGAGCATTGGCGAGTTTCACCTCTTATGTCTCGGTCCTTGAATCAGTGAAGGATGGCTTTGCGGAAGCCGTGTGCTTGGAGCATCCAAGGGACCGTCGAACGAGGAGCATTGGAGTGAAGCCGGAAGAAGTAGACTTCAGGGCAAGACGCGAAGGATGGTGCTACAGAGTCGTGCACTTGGCACATCCGAGGGACGTGGTCGGACGAAGACAACTTCAAAGGCGAGGGACTCCAAGGGATGAGAGTGAGTGAATGTAGCCCGGGAAGGGGTAGTGCGCTTAGGTGGAACTTGGTCAATTGGCTAAGTGTCGGATGGGATTTCCCGACATCAGTCGACTACCATGTCATGGTAGTCGACTACTCTAAGTTGACTGTGACTCGACTAGTGTTCGAGTCTGGTTCATGTGGCAACAGTCAACTGCAATGGATTGGCAGTCGGCTGCGAGACTACCAGTCGACTGATGAAGGCATCAGTCGACTGGTCGCAAGGGTTTTGGGCACAGAATCGAGTGCTCGCTTCCAGCACTTGAATGATAGCTCCATCAGTCGACTGATGGAAAAATTAGTCGACTGATGTGGGAGCCGTTGGGTGAAATCCAACGTGGAAGAAGCCGTTAGTGGGCAATGGCTACAGGATCAGTCGACTCATCAGGGAATTAGTCGACTTGTCCTGTGTCAATGGGAAGAAACCCTCTTCTTCTATAAAAAGAAGGGGTGAGGGCATTTGGGATCCTAATGCTTTAAATCCTAACAACTCTCAAAGTGCCCTAAAGGATTCCCACTCTTCTTACATGCTATTATTCCATTCTATTGTAAGATGAGGGATTGTAAAGAGGTTACCTCCACCTAGCTTGGTGCAAAGGAGAGAATAGTGAAAGCATGAGGCGTGATTCACTTTGGACAAATCAGACCGTGGATTAGCGGCGAGGTTGTGAACCACGTTACATTGTGGTGTTAGCGTTTGTGTTTCTATTCATTTGTTTTAATTATACATTCATTTTCTAGAAATATGACCTTATAGTTATTATCACACAACTGACTTACGCTAAGTAAATTATATTAGAAATTTTCAACAAGTAAAACATTTGGAATGATAAAGTTTGAGTTGAGCTCAATATCACCTGTTCCAATGATTTTTAGCTTGTCGTTGCTTCCAAAGGCTATCGATCCTTGTCGTTTGAATCAAAGCTTTGAAAACTTATGTTGATCCCTGGTCATGTGTCAGGAGAAACCACTATCCAACATCCATTGATCCTACACACAAGGTAGTTGGATCGGATATTGAAATTTAAGGGTTAGTTGAAGATTATTAGTCCTAGGTCATCTCACCCTTTTCTACATGATCAAACATGTTATCCTTATGTGTTTTTGTGAGATGAATTAAATTTTAATGAATCGAGACTAGTAAACCTTGCGTTAGATTCGGATTTCAAGATCTTAGCTTCCAGGTAGTGGTGAGGCACAGAGGCCTTTTTTGATCAGAAAAATGACCACTTCCTTAGAAAAAGTTAATTTTGAGAAAATAGCAACTTGACTCACTTAAGACCACTTCCTGGTCTAACTAGTCTATGATACGGCGAGGTAGCTTCAGCTAGTTCCACTCGGTTAAGTGAACCGAACTAGATACGTCTTATCTAGCTCGAGTACCCAAGACTTCACTTTCCTAGAGTACTCTCATCTCTCCGCGTCCTGGTACTATGTTATCAAGTATTGATGAGTTATAGTCCCTATCTAACCATTCTAAAAAGAAAAGAAAGAAAAAAAACTAAGCATGCAATTTCTAAGTAATAGCATGAACAAGTTTTGTACTAGCTCCCCCGGGACCATTGAATTGGTTCGGTCTTTCCACATAGTTGATTTGGTCCTTGAGAGCCCAGTACTGGTTATATCCTAATTGAGAAATCAAGTGGTCTTAGGGACCCATACTTGGACATGTATTCTATTTCGACTTACAATTGACATATACGACTTGTTAGTCGTATTTGAGCTAAACCCAAGCCCGACCTTGTTGTACACTACCCTTTGCGATACAAGTAAGAGGTCAAGTCCCTTGGATCCCAAAGTGAACCTTTCCAATGTGTTCCTAAGATCTTCGGCTTGACTATTCGTAAGTGAGTTCTCAACTTCGAGCTTTTCAACTCGAGTTGAGTCCTCCTCTTGAACTTGACTAGTCGAAGAGGTTAGGGAGACCTCGTGTTTAAGGAGTTTAGCCTCCTCGAACAGGATCTTGACCTTGGATTCGGACTTAGCTAACTTCCTAGTTAGAAACTTAATTGCATTATATAATGTACTAATGAGGGACCGACGTACCTTGAGAGTATCTCTTGAACCGGATGCGTATCTATGGCTTGTCTTGAATAGAGATTCGTAGTCCGACTCGTCCTCGAGTTCAGATTCTTGCTCAGATTTTGACTCTGGCTCTGATTTGGTTGTTGGAATGTATACTGAAAGCCTAGCTCTTTTTGTATGAACATTTTTATTTTTAAATAAGAATCACATGATCATTGTTTGCACTTTATATTTGTTATATGTGTGCATATTGTCTAATACTTTACATTGTAGATAACATGGTGCTTGGGTGTGGCACAGAAGATCATGTTATCAGTCCCTTGTAGAGTATAAGTAGAGGCTCACAACCAAGATGGGTTTGGACAAACCATTGGCATGGTTGTAGTGTAGCTTGGTATTGTTTTGTCTTGAACATATAGTTACACTAGTACACTTAGGTGTATTGAGCAGGACCGACATAGAGGTGATTCAATTTATTGCTAACTACATAATTGAATCGGACCTCGGATATTATGTTGTACATGCTCTTAATCCCTATATAATAACGGGCACATGTACTTAGTATTTATTTCTTTGATTTACCAAAGGGTGAGATTTTTATGGATTAAATCAATATGCCCAGTAAGTTGGGAAATGATATTATTTACATGGTGTGTCATTGATTATAAGAGGAAACCGTGTCCTATATATTAGGTTGATGATGTCCCCTTGAGGTGCTCATAAGGTTCATCATGTAAACCCTGCAGGTTGACTTAGTCAACATGATGATAAGGTTGAGTGGTACTACTCGAGGAGTTAGATGTTAATTAATTGATGGTCAGTAAATCAATTAATTAACGGACATTCGATATATTAAACACGGGGAGATGGATGTACAAATAATATATGGAGCCCAAATTAATTTATGGGGGTTGGTGAGGTAATTCAATGATGATCCTCTAGTGGAATGGAACATCATTGATGGATCAAGTTTGTGTGGTTCCGATCCATCGGGTGGCAAAGATCCAACTCCTCCTCATGGTCCCTATCGTAGCCTAATATAAACCTCATGAAGTCTAGATCAAATGATGGAAAACAAATCTCTAAAACCGACGGTTGAGATTAAATCTCTAGAACCGACGGTGGAGATTAAATCTCTAGAATCAACGGTTGAGATTAAATCTCTAGATCCGACGGTTGAGATTAAATCTCTTGATCCGACGGTTGAGATTAAATCTCTAGAATCGACGGTTGAGATTAAATCTCTAGAATCGACGGTGGAGATTAAATCTCTAGAACCGACGGTTGAGATTAAATCTCTAGAACCGACGGTGGAGATTAAATCTCTAGAACCGACGGTTGAGATTAAATCTCTAGAACCAATGGAGGAGATTAAACCTAGGCCTAAACCTAACTCTATATATATGGGAGAATGGGTTGGGCGGCAACAAGGATTTGGTTTTTTGGAGATTACGGTATTGCCCATCAATGGCTTGGGCGGCAAGGTTTGGAAGGAGAGGGGCGGCAACTATAGGAGAAGAGCTCTTCTTCTTCCTAGGTAAGGTGGCCGGTTCCTAGATCTCTTCCTTCCACCTTGGTTGGGCGGCAAGAAGTGTACAAGGAGGAAACTCTAATTAGATTAGGGTTTGGCTCCTTTGGTTGGGCGGCAAGGTTTGGAAGGAGAGGGGCGGCAACTATAGGAGAAGAGCTCTTCTTCTTCCTAGGTAAGGTGGCCGGTTCCTAGGTCTCTTCCTTCCACCTTGGTTGGGCGGCAAGAAAGCCTAAGGAGGAAACCCTAATTAGGGTTTGGCTCCTATGGTTGGGCGGCTAGGGTTTGCAAGAAGGTGGGCGGCAACTATAGGAGAGGAGCTCTTCTTCTTCCTAGGGTGTGGCCGGCCCCTTCCTCTATTCCCTCCACCTTGACCGGCGCCCAACATATTCCCTTTCTCCTCTTCACTCCATCTTGGCCGGCGGCACTAGAAGCTAGGGTTTGTCCCTAGTTTGTTTCCTTGGTGGTTTCCATTTAGTTCTCTCTATTCTTGGGGCCGGCGGCATCAATCCTTTGTGGATTGGTGGTTGGCTCAAGCAAGAAGGGAAGGAGAGTTCTTCTTTCTTGGATTGAAGAAGATCTAGGAAGCTTCAACTTGTGGAGGATCTTCGCCCACACGAAGTCTACAAGGAGGTTAGGACATACGATAGAAGATCAAGAGGTATAAAAGTTTTATAACTTTTATTATTGATATTTGCATGTTCTTATTGATATGCTAGCTTATGTTCTTTATGTTAGTATGTGTTGATTATACTAGTTTACATTTGTATGTATTTGTATAATCATGGACCCCGAAGATAAACACAAAAACCGGCGATCCGTCCGTCGTCTCTTCCGCGGCTAACCAACTAGAAGAGTTGTGTTGCTTGAACAACTAGTTTGTTCAAGCGATCGCTCAAGTCGTTAGCACGATGACGAATTGGTTGTGCTTAGGAAACTCATCCCATCCGGATTAGTTTTCATTAGTGAAAATTATAATCCGGGGAAATGGGAGCCAATGAGCCTTCGAGCTAGCATGATTTCCGACATTGGTTGGTTTAGCCATGAAGATGAGGTCATCGTCTTCTTCCTTTGATGCCTCTTCCCACATAGAATTGAGCGCCTTCTTGAACTTCGGTTCTTTGTTTTTGAGCTTCGGACATTTTGACTTGACATGTCGGAACCTGTTGCATTCATAACACCTAATGTTAGAACTAGCTTTAGATGTACCTTCCTTGGGTTGAGTGATGGGTCATTTTCGGCTCTTAATCATCCTCTGAACTAGGTTGACTAGTTCGGTCTCCATCTCCGGATCAACCTCCGACTCATACTTGTCTTCTTCTTCCTTCTGGGGTGGCTTACTTGCGGGCTTCTTCTTTTGACCTACAATAAGAGCTATACTTTTCTTGGGTACAAAATTAGACTGTGTGTGGAGTTTGAATTATGAAAATAATTCATCTAATTTAATTTTTGATAAGTCCTTAGAGACCTTGTAGGCATCGACTATGGATGCCCACAACGTAGTCCTAGGAAATGAATTCAAAACAAACCTTATTAGGTCGCGATTTTTGACCTTTTGTCCGATGGCGTGGAAATTATTGACGATGTCTTGTACACGGGCGTGTAATTGAGTCACCGTCTCATGTTCCTGCATTTTTAAATTATATAATTTATTAAAAAGAAGGTCCCGTTTGTATACCTTTGCTTCGTCGGTTTCTTCGTGTAGTTCCACTAATTTGGTCTATAAGTCCTTTGCACTGATGAAGGGGCTGACGCAATTGAGCTCCTCCTTGGACAAACTGCATTTGAGGATTTGAGTCGCCTTGGCATCGGCTTCGACTTGTCTTTTTGTAACATTGGTACATTGGTCATAATCCAAGGATTCACCCACTTCATTAGTCGGAACTATGAATCCTATTCGGATGATGATCCACGTCTTGATTTGGGTCTTAAGGAAGCACTCCATCTGACCCTTCCAATAACGGAAGTCATCTCCATTGTAAAACGGAGGTTGGACATTGCTAAAACCCTCGAGATGGGCCATTGACACAAAAAGAGCAAGTAAAAAGAAGAAATCTAGCAACGACAAAAACAAACGAAATGTACCAAGACTTGTGTCTTGGATTAGTAGTGAGGGAGAGAATTTAAATGGACAAAAAAGACTCAAAAAATTTAAAATAAATCTGTAAAAAAAAACTAGATTGGTGGTTTCACCAAATCTTAGCACCCCCGGCTCTGATACCAAATGTTGGATCGTTTAGAGTCGCTAGAGGGGGGGTGAATAGCGAAAGACAAAATTTCTCGTTCGTTCGATTAGAAATGAGTACGCAGCAGATAAAGAAAAAGAAACAAGATATTTTACTTGGTTCACAATCTGTCGACTGCTAGTCCAAGGCCCTAGTGGTCCGAGACTACTTACGGAGGGAAAAACACTAAAGTACTCCTCGTTGGAGGCAGGAGTGAAACGATTACAAGAAAACTCGGGATAGAGGGACACTCCCCCTCCCCTCGTTACGATTAAAGCTCTGAAAAATAAACTTAACAATATATGAGATGAACTTTAAAATAGAGCTTTTACTGATGACCTAATAGATGGAATTTGAAAGAAGATCTCGGGTCGTCGTCATCTCAGTAGCACTTCGTCGTAGGCTTATCGGAGAGTCGAGGCATTGCGATAACACTTAGAGGCTTTTGGAATCACTTGGAATTGATGATAGAAGGGTTAGAGAACCCCTACTTTTATAGCCTTGGAAACCCTAGACGTTCAGATCTTCAACCAATGAGAACAAGCCTCTTAGCCCTTCAAAAATGGAGATAAGTTTTGACTCCCCTCGAAGTTGATCCTTGACCATCAGTCGACTGCTACCCTTACCAGTTGACCGATAGACGAATTAGTCGACTGATGCAATCCCTCAGTCGATTGATGGCATGATTTCCAACTGCAATGAAGAGTTAGCTAAAAAATATAGTTAATACAAGTAAGCTCGATGGCCATTTACCATCCAATCTCGACTTAGACATTCCACAGGAAGTCTTGGTCGGATCAATGCCTAAGGATGTCCTCGTACGGAGGACACGACCTTACTTACACTCACCCACACGAGCTTACCTTTACCTTTGAAGCTTCACTTCCAGTCTTCACCTGAGTTCTTCGGCTCCCTCTGAAGTCCTCCCGGTGTCGCCCGACCACCAAGGCTATCCTCCGGGTGTCGCTGAGCTTCAGCTTTAGTTTAGCAATTCTGCACACTTGATTCATCTCGTGAGATAACAAAATGACCTTAACTTTGTATCATTTGATATAATCAAAACTCATGTTCGACTTAGGTTCCCACTGCACCAACAACCCTAAGCTAGTTCCATGTTGCAAGAAAAATAAAGATAAAGTATAAGTAAGAATTGAGTCCGATTCTATTACCCACAACCCTAATCTTCGTCTGAGAAGACTAAATTCTTCTTCAGGTAAGGGTTTCTTGAAGATGTCCACTAGGTTTGATTTTTACTCAAAATATTTGAGTTTTATGGTTGCATTTGCTACGTGTTCTCGTACAAAATGATGTTTTACTTTGGTGGTAGACAAGGCAATGTATTCAACTTTGGTGGTAGACAAAGCAACACAATGTTGCTTTCTACTCACCAGCTAACTAGACTTGAACCTAGGAGTTGGCAACAACCACTCATGATTTTCCTATCGAGTTTACTACCGGCATAATTCGAGTTGAAGTAGCTGATTAGTTCAAACTCGCTCGATCTAGGGTACCAAATTCCTACGTTTAGTGTTCCTTTTAGATACCTAAAGATTTGTTTGACTAGCATTAGGTGTGATTCCTTAGGTCAAGATTGAAATCTCGCGCACATACTTACTGCGAAAAGTATATCTAGTCGACTCACAGTTAGGTATAGAAGGCTATGTATCGTGCTCCTATAGTACTTTAAATCAATTGCTTTTCCTTATAAGTCTTCTCCTATGTTTACATTGGTAGCAATTGGTGTATTAATTTCCTTAGCGTTTTTCATTCCAAACCTATTAATTAACTCCTTAGCATATTTACGTTGGTGTAAGTAGATTCCTTCTCTAGTTTGTTTTATTTGTAACCCTAAGAAGAAATTAATTTCTCTTACTAAGTTCATTTCAAATTCACTTTCCATTAGTGAAATGACCTCATTTAATAATGTTGAATTAGTTGTACCAAAAATTATGTTGCCTACATAAATTTGTGCAATAAATATCTCTTTCCCTATGGTCTTTACAAAAAGGGTTGGGTCAACTAAACCATGATTAAATCCCTTGGTCTTAAGGTAAATTGAAAGCCTTTTATACCAAGATCTAGGAGCTTATTTTAGTCCATATAAGGCTTTTCTAAGCTTGAAAACATGGTCAGGTTTGTCTAGACTTTCGAATTCAGGTGGTTGGCTAACATACACCTCTTCCTTAATGAATCCATTCAAAAAAGCTGACTTAACATCCATTTGAAATAACTTGAATCCTCGATGTGCAGCGTAGGCTAATAGCATTTTAATCGATTCAAGTCTAGCTATGGGTGCATATGTTTCATCATTGTCTAACCCCTCTACTTGACTAAATCCTTTAGCAACTAACCTATCTTTATTCCTAACAACTTCTCCTTTATCATCAAGTTTGTTTCGAAATACCCACCTTGCCCCAAATATTGTTTTTTCCTTAGGTGGGGGTACTAATTCCCAAACATGACTTCTAGTAAATTGAGCTAACTCTTCTTGCCTAGCTATAATCCAATCGGGATCAAGAAGAGCTTGTTCAATTGTTTTGGGTTCAATTTTTGAGATGATTGAAATTTGTCTTAGGTTTCTATAGGATTCTATAGTTCGAACCCCTAAATTGGGATCACCTATTACTTGATCAATAAGATGATTTGCTTGTAAACTAGATTGATTTGGGTTAGGATCTACACTAGATTCATTTTGTGAGTTAGATTCATGTCTAGAGTTAGGTTTAGGTCAATTCTAATCTGGGTTTTGTAGTTTTGTTTTCTTCATCAAATACAACGTTGATTGTTTCTTCTATTTTTAAGGTATCATTGTTATACACTCTATATGCTTCACTAGTGCTTGAGTTTCCTAGAAAGGTTCCGGTACTAGTTTTAGAGGTGAATTTCCCTAAGTAATCCTTAATGTTTAATATGTGTACCCTAGATCCAAAAACCTTAAAATACTTAGCGTTTGGTTTGTGGAGAATTTTCCAATATCTGTTTTCTGTTTTCCTTTTTTAGAAAATAGAAAATGATTTTTTTGTGTTTTCCAATTTTCCAGAAAACACTCTTTTATTTTTTGGAAAATGAAAATTGAAATTGAAAATGATTTTCTTGTGTTTTCTAGTTTTCCAGAAAATGCTTCTTTATTTTCTAGAAAACGGAGATGGAAAACGCCAACCAAATGCATTTTCTTATTTTCCCAGAAAATGAAAACTGAAAATGGAAATTTTTTCGCCTACGAAACACCAATGTTGGTTAGTTTTTCGTAATAGATTTCATATGATTTTTTAAGGTGTCTTTTAACTAATAGAATCCTATTTTTAACATAGTAGGTCGTATTGACCACTTCTGCCCAAAACCTAATAGGTAAGTTGAATTCATTTAACATAGTCCTATCAGATTCTTGTAGGATTCTATTCTTACGTTCAACTAGACCGTTTTATTGAGGAGTCCTAGGGCAGGAAAACTCATGGTGGTACTCATTTTGGTTACAAAATTCGGTGAACCTATGGTTTTCGAATTCACCACCATGATCACTTCTAATTCTTTTTATCTTAAGGTTCTTTTCATTTTCTAATAGTTTGCATAAATTCGTCAGTTGATCTAAGGTTTCACTTTTATATTTTAAAAACCTAACCCATGTGAACCTAGAGTAGTCATTGACTATAAATAGACAGTATAGGCTTCCATTTAGTGACTTGGCTCCATGAGACTCAAAAAGGTCTAAGTGTAGGAGCTCAAGCACACTCTTTGTTCTTTCTTGGTTAGTCAGTAGATGTGATGTCCTAGTCTATTTACCTTGTTGACAAGCATTACATATTTTATTTTCCAAGTTGTTTAGGTTGGGTAGACCTCTAACTAAACCACCCTGCCTCATTTTGTGTATGTGTCTTTGATGAGAGTGGCCGAGTCATTGGTGCCACAACCAGGATTCCTCTAGATGTGTCATTAGACACTTGTTTGAGGAGTCAGGTAAATTAATTGTATAGATATTACTATTCCTAGTTCCCTTAAGTATAGTTTTTGAGGTATCACAATTTTTAATTAGGCATTCATTTTGTAAGAAGATGACCCTATAGTTGTTGTCACACAATTGGGTAACACTATGGAGATTAAATTCAAAATGTTCAACTAAAAGTACATTACGAATTATAAAGTTCGAGTTTAGCTCAATATCACATGAATCGATGATTTTGATCTTCCCGTTGCTTTCGAATGCTATCGATCCTTGGTTTTTGAATTTGAGCTTCGAAAATTTTAGTTGGTCTCCGGTCATGTGTCGGGAGCACCCACTGTCCAACATCCATTAATCCTACAGACATAATAGTTAGATCGGATATTGGAATATTTAAAGTTGTTTGAATGTTTTAGCCTAGGAATCTTCTCACCTTTTCTACATGATCAAACATGTTATCCTTATATGTTTTGTGAGATGACTTCAATTTTAACTTGATTAACTTTAGTGATTTTAAGATAGTTAACCTTGGGTTAGATTCAGATTTAACCTTTAAATCGTTAAGTAAGCTTTTCGAGAAAATGGCTTCCAGGTCATGGCGAGGCATAGAGGCCTTCTTTGATCGGAATAATGACCACTTCCTTAGAGAAAGCAAATTTCAAGAAAATGGTCACTTAAGTCACTTAGGGTTACTTCCTGGTCTAACTAGTTTAGGATGTGGCGAGGTAGCTTCGGCTAGTTCAACTTAGCCGAGTGTACCAAGCTAGATACGCCTTATCTAACTCGGACACACAAGACCTCGTGTCCCTAACGTACTATCATCTGACTACATCTTGATACTATGTTATCAAGGTTGATTAACTATTGATCCTATCTAGATATTCTAAAAGTTAAAACAAAAAAATTAACTAAGCATGCAAAACTAAATCAACAAGTAGCACAAACAAGTTTAGTATTAGCTCCCCTAGACCATTGAACTGATGTGGTCTCTCCACGTAGTGGATTTGGTCCTTGGGAACCCAGTACTTGCTTGATACTAATTGTGAATTCAAAAAGATCTTAGGGACCCATGCTTGGACTTTTTGTCTATTTCAACTAACAATTGACATGTACGATTTGTTTGTTGTAGTTGATCTAAATCCAAGTTCGGCCTTATTGTACACAACCCTTTGCGATCCAAGTAGTTGGTCAAGACCCTTGGATCCCAAAGTAAATCTTTCCAATGTTTTCCTAAGCTCTTGAACTTGTCCTTCAAGAGAGAATTCTCTTCCTTAAGTTTTTCAACTTGGGTTGAGTTTCCCTCTTGAACTTGACTAGTCGAAGAGGTTAGGGAGACCTCATGCTTAAGGAGTTTGACCTCCTTAACCAGGGTCTCGACCTTGGACTCGAACTTAACTAATTTCTTAGTTAAATATTTAATTGCAGTATACAAAGTAATAATTAGAGATCGACTCACCTTGATTGAATCTATTGAACCGAGTGCGGATCCGTGGCTTGTCTTGAATTTAAGTTCGTAGTCAGATCCAGAGTCGGAGTCGGTCTCAGACTCGTAGTTTGTGTTGGGTTCAGATTCGTCTTCGGGCTCAGTTGGCTTGGCCATGAAAGATAGATTGTTGAGTTCGTCTTCTTCTTCCGATGACTCTTCCCAAGTTGCATTGAAGGCCTTCTTTGTTTGTGCTTTCTTGTTCTTTAGCATTGGACAATCAGATTTGAAGTGACCTCTTTTGTTGCTTTCATAGCATTTGTAATTTGAGCCTTGCTCGGGTCTCTTCTCCTTGGATTGCTTGATAGGTCATCTTCTTCCTTTGACCATCTTCCGAACTAGATTTACTAGCTCGGTCTCCATTTCGTCGTTCACCTCCGATTCGTACTCCTCTTCTTCTTCGGGAGATGGTTTGCTTTTCACCTTCTTCCTTTGACCTGCAACTAAGGCAATACCTTTCTCGACCTTGGCCGAGTAAGATTGTTCGTGCAATTCAAATTTTGAAAAAGCTCGTCTAATATAATTTTAGATAAATCTCTAGATACCTTGTTGGCATCAACCATGGATGCCCACAAGGTGGTCCTAGGAAAAGTGTTCAAGCCATATCTTATTATCTATCTATTCTTCACCTTTTGTCCGATTGTATGAAGATCGTTGATGATGACCTAGATCCTCACATGGAGTTGAGTGGCCGACTCATGTTCATGTATTTTTAAATTAAATAACTTATTTAACAAAAGGTCAAACTTACAAACCTTCGTGTCGGTCGTCCCTTCGTGTAGCTCGATGAGATTATTCCATAGGTCTTTTGCGCTTATGAAAGGAATGACCCAGTTGAGTTCCTCTTTGGAGAGCCCGCATTGTAGGATCTGTGTAGCTTTCGCATCGACCTCCACTTGACGCTTCATGTCGTTGGTCCACTTGTCGCAATCCAAGTATTCACCATCTTCATTTGTTGGAAGGGTGAACCCGGTCTGGATGACTATCCACATCTCTACTTGAGTTTTAAGGTAGCACTCCAGCTGACCCTTCCAGTAATGAAAGACATCTCCGTTGTAAAATGGAGGTCGGGCGGTGCTAAACCCTTCGAGATGGGCCATTAAAAACAAACCTTGCACACAAGAAAAAGAAAAAGACACGAAAATTGGCAAGACATGGTCTTGGATTAGTAATGTGGGAAAAATGATAAAGAAAAAATTAAATTGAAGAACACGAAAAGAAAAAAAATGTGCTAGATTGGTAGTTGCACCAAATCATAGCACCCCCGCTCTGATACCAATTAATGGATCGAGAGAATTGCTAGAGGGGGTGAATAGCGATTGTAAAAACTTCTTTTCATTTCGTCGAAAGCATGAGTAGCACAGCAGAATGTAAAACAATGAAAGTAAAGGGACACTTTGTTTTTACTTTGTTTACAACCGAAAGGTTGCTACTCCAAGGTCCTGCGATCCTAGACTGTGTACAAAGGGGTAATCCACTATTAGTCTTCTCCTCGTTGGAGGTAGGAGACAACGATTACAAGGAAAACACAAAAGCTCGAGGATGAGGAAATAAGCCTGCTCACCTCGTTACGATGAAAACATCGAGTACAAGAAAAGTAAACAAATTAATGAACAAATTAAGCTACTGGCGAAGAGGAGTTGGAATTTTTGTGAGTCATCAGTGTTATAGCATCGTGGAGTTATCATTGACAGCGCAACATTGTTAGAGCACTTTGAGAGGAAGATTGTTGATCCAAAGAGGTGAAATGGCTCTTCTTTTATAGCCCTCCAAACCCTAGCTCATTGAGATCCATATATGGGTCAAAGGGACACCTCACCCCAAGATAAGGGGATCTTATTTTTGACCTTCATCGAGCTGGCCAATTTGAATAGCAATCGATTGATGCTAGTAGCAGTCGACTGCCAATAGCTGTCAGTCGACTGTTAGACTAGTCACTCTCTTGCAACAAAGAGTTAGCACAGAACTAACAAGTAATGGATAATACGATAGCTACTTACCGTCTGGTCTCGACCTAGACCTTCCACTAGAAGTCTTAGTCGGATCGTCGCCTAAGTTCGTCCTCGTACAGAGGACACGACCTCACCATTACTCTTCACTTAGTGCTTACCTCTGACCCTTCTGACTTGTGTCTTAGCTTCCGGTCTCCACCGAGGTTCCTCGACTAGACGAGGTTCTCCTGGTGTTGTCCGACCACCATGGTTTCTCGACTCGAGATTCTCCGAGTGTCGCTTGACCATGGGCTTAGCTTAAACACTTCTTGCACATTTAACACGGCTCATGAGATAACAATAACAACTTAACTTAGAAACCTTGCCATAATAAAAACCTAGGTTTGATTATATATGCCCCTGCATAAACAACTGCCACAGCCACTTCAACATTCCCTGAAGCGTAACTACTATAGTATTTGGCCCATTCTAAAAATTAACCACATACAACGAATGTAGGGTGTATCACAAGAAAACCATTGTACTTCAATTGGATGGGGCTTTCCCTATACTTACTTCCTTGGAAGGATACCAACTGTCATTTCACCATTAATGCATCCAACTACCCCCCCCCCCCCCTACCGCCTCCACGTCTCCCCATCCCATCAGCATTTACTTCCTTCATTTTCTAAGAGAGCAAATTAATACCCTCTTTTCCTCTATAAAAACATACACTGTCACCTCCTGCCTGCATACTCCGCCATTCTTCTACCTTTGGTATGGAAACTTCGTCAGAAAAGGATATCAACTCTCCTTCTTCTGATCCATATACCGAGGATCAGCGATGCATACAAGAATTGGAGGAATTTGTAGGTGACTTAAGGAGGGGCATATACAGTCAGCCTTAACCCGCAACTACTCCCTCGACCAAGAATTGGCTGTGGCCCAGCGGGCCTTATCAAAACACCAGTTTATGAATCAATCTCGTGTCCACCAACTCATCGCCTTGTCAAACTGCCACAGAGCTCCAACGTTACCTCCAGAGAGGGTCATCCCCGAAGCTCCATAGTTCTCCTCATACAAGAATGTATCGGTTTTACTTCTTCTGATAAAGTTACACATGTACTCCTTCCCCACAATAATAAAAATCTTTACTCTAGATATTATGCATGTGTCTATTCTTATCGAACGTTGATTCTTTTGAAATGAATGAAATATCCTAACACCATTTGTCAATATGGGAATTCATCAATCTTACTTCCAACATTTTCTTCAATTATTTGGTTCCTTCTGTACAAGTCGGGACAAGACTCATTAATTCCACCCCCCCTTTGGCAGCGCTTCTCCCTTACACCCAACTCTTCTGGTCCATTAACACACGAGAATCAACATCTTGAATTAGAGGTAATCTTCCTCAGTGTCTCCACTTTTGACCTGACTCCTCCGTTCCACCATAACACGGGGATAAGAGCTAGGCTTGACGACAAGATGAAAAATAGTGACGACTTGACCCAGGGCTTCACTTGGTTAAGTTGGAATAATTTTTTACTCCGTCTCTCTTCATCAGGGTATTGAATGCATGACATTAATTGTCATGGTACCATTCCAAATTAATTACCAAACCCTCTCTACACTAATATAGTATAGTGAATGGCCCGGATCATTTCCCAATGAGTGTAATCGATAGAATAGTAAACTTAGGATTATTAATTATTGCTTTGTATTTTCTATCAGAAATGGGGTTTGGAATTTAAAAGAATATCCTACTACATGAAAAATAATGCAAGTAATTAAAGCATTAATCTAACTAAACTACGATGGTAATGAAATTAAAGAAGATATAAGCTAAGCATTTAAAGAAAAGCATTCAAAAACATAAGGACAGTGTAAGAAATTAAACAACAATTTAAATGCAAAATAACATGAGTTTAAAGTATAACATGAAATAAATCTAACCTAGTGTTAGCCACTACTAACTAATGGAAATAACACTTAAACAAGCAAGTAATCAAACTAACAAACAATTAATCTAAGGAACCATTAACATAATGACAACTAAGCAAAGTTATAACTAGCACAAATAATGCATGAACAATACAATAAACTAGAGCTAAACTCCTAATTAAATAGAAGGATAAAACAACCGAATTAAAACCAAGAATCAAATATCACAATTATGCATTAAAGGAAACATAAAAGATAAACATCAAAATGAAACTACTAATTAAACTCTAAGACAACCTACGAATTAACTACAATGAAAACTACAAACTAACTACGAATTAAACTGCATGTCAAACTACAAATTAAACTACAAGATAAACTACAGACTAACCACAAATTAAATTACAAGTCAAACTACAACTAACTACAACTAAACTACATGTCAAACTACAAACTACTACAATTTAAACTACAACAACAACTATTGGGGAATGATAACAACTCAATTCAACAAACCAAACATAACATAAACAAACTACAAATCAAACTAAATTTAAAAGATAATAGATAGATGATCTTCAACACCCGGAGAAGGGACCTCCCTCTCCAGTGACAATGACAACCTGAATAGTTTCCTTTGGCGGTGGATGCGGAGCTTCCTAATCCCAACAGCCGATGGATGGAAAATTGGATGGATGTGAACCTACTACTCCGGTGATGGTTGGAGGGGCTACTGAATCCCGATAGCTTGTGGGTGGTTATGGACACGGAGCGACCGAATCCCAACCCCAGGAAGGAAAGGAGTCGGAACAAAGGCAGTAGACATCTTCACCGGCGATGGATGTAGAGCTGTCGAATCCCGATAATCGGTGGATGATTCTGGAGATGGAACACCCTAATCCCAGCCATGGGAAGGAAATGGAATGCCGATGAAGAGGGTGGAAATGTCAAAATCTCTACCTCTCCTCGCTATCGACAAGCTGACCGAATCCTGGCATCTTAATATGCCGGTGAGGATGGGATGTGATTGTCATCGACTCTAAAAAGGGAGGTCGCCGGAAGGAGCTGTCGAGCTGTTTCACTATTGGTCGTAGAGGGAAGACGCCGCTCACACGTGGAGAAGAAGATTGATGTTGTCGGCTGTGCTGCGCGTCGCAGAAGAAGAAGTCACGATCTTTCTGAAGGGTATTGCTTATTGAGTCCGTGAAGGGAAACTTCGCTTCCCGCTTCACCTCGGTAGCTTGTCCATGGCGATCCCTTCGATGTCCCTGGATTAAAAAAAAATTAATCCTAAACAAAAGGGATTGCCCAAACCACCAAGTCATCGTCATGCTATTCGTTTAGAGAGGTCACTTGAACAAACTAGTTCTTCAAGCGACCATCCTCTATTCTACGAGTAGCCACGGAATAGACGATGTTCGGAATGCCGGTTTTTTTGTTTATGCTCGGGATCCAAGTATTATTTAGCCATTTACAGATTTATAACATGCTTATAATTGAAAAACAAAAACAAGCAACAAACAAAAGAGAAAAGAGAATAGATATACCTCTTGATCTTCTAATGTATGTCCTTCCTCCTTTTGGACGTCGTGTGGGGGACGATCTACCAAAAGTCGAAGCTCCAAGTTCACAAATCTTCCTTCCTTGCTTTTCCAAAGCAAGAGGAAGAATATAAACAAGGTTTTTCTCCTCCCTAAAACCAACCAACAAGGAGCACACCAAACCCTTGCCGCCGGCCAACTAGAAGGTGGAGAAGATGATGGAAAAAAACCAAGACACCAAGGGAAGCCCTATATCTTGTTTCCACCATCTAAGGAAAAGGAGAAGAGGGCTTTTGGGCACCGGCCAAGGTCTGGGAAGGTGCTGGAAAAGAGCTGGACACCGGCCAATGGAGAAGGAAGAAGAAGAGAACACCTTCCTTATTTGGTGCTGCCGTAGCCTCCAAACCCTAACCCTTATCCTATATCAACTAGGATTCCCTCTCTTGCCGCCCAAACCCTAGCTCTCCTTGTTGTGTTTCCGGCACCGCCGCGTGTGTGTGTTCGATCACGTTTCGTAAACATGAACATAGCGGAAGCAATAAAAATAATAAATCTACATTTATTACAACACACACAACACACACATGCATATTACAACAAGTGTAGACATAACCGTAAATTTAAATTTGCAATAAAAGGAAATTTGTCTACGTTATACCTTTCGTATGATGTGTAGCGGGAACGGCATCAACCGGAACGATCCTCGCTAGAATCGTCTCTATCCATATCCACGCCGAGTTCCTCGGGATGACTTCGCTAAGCCACGAGCTTTGTCTTCGTACGGGTTACTAGCCTCGTGTTGAAGATGACGTGATCGAGAGATGATCACGATCCGAATCCAAATTCGGATCCTAATACGAGTTCTCAAAACTCGCTTCTCCGGAGAGGTATTCGTCAACCAATTGACGAATCCTTCGTCCTCCACCTCAGAGGATTACCGGAGATCGAATCCCCGGTAAGTTAGCCGGTGTCGGAGCTCTAACCGTCGTCCAAACGACGCTACGACGAGAGGAGAACAAGCTGTCCTGAAAACTGGACAGCTTTGGTGGAGGTGATAGGCTCCGGCCAACCAAGGGAGATAGAGCTCACCTTGATGCCAAACTTGAAGGAGATCACCGGAGCACTAACCGGCAGCAGCTCGATGCCAGCGAGGGGGAAGGAAGCAGCCTTCTGGACGCCGGTTGGAGGAGCTTTGGGCTTCGGCAATAGGTTGGCGCCGAGAGCTCCAAGAAGGAGGAGGGCGGCAACCTTAGGGCTAGGGGTTTTTGGATTAGGGCTTAATTATCCCTTAAGCCCTCTTTTATAGAGAACTAATTCTCTTAATGGTTATTGGATCGTAACCATTAGGCCCGTTAACCCGCTCCATTAAGATAAGTTAAAATAAACCAAACCATGATGGTTTATTTTAAGTTAAAACGAACCGAACCAACTTTTGGTTCATTCGTTTAAAATAAACCAAACCCTTTGGTTTATTCTCCTCCATTTGATTAGAACCAAACCATTTTGGTTCATCCATTACGTCTTCATAAGACTCGGCCCATCCACGCTTCCATTGCGACTGAAACGATTTCATGCTCGCTTTATGTTTAGTCCAACCAAACCTAGTTTCTCTCGGTCTGAGAATCCCATTCTCAAGCTCGTTTTAAATCCTTTGGATTACACTCGTTGTGCGTGTGACCAAATAGGTTATTGGTTTATGTTGGCCGTCTATAATTAACCATTAATTATAGAACGATCATGAGTGGCACCTAGTAGTATATCATGATCCCCAATTAACCGAAAAGATCAACGGTTGATCCAGAACTATTTCTAAAACCCTTCAGTAGCTCGAATGAATCGTGCCCCATTCCCTTCACTCATCTTATACCCACTTGGTTCAGGACATGGTCTATAGTGTCAGTCCCCATTAGGTTGACTACGTCACACCTAGTCCAAGTATCATTTCCTCGTCCTACGGATTCTAGTTACTCCACATGTATCGAAGAGTACCTTACTCTAAACATGTAATGCTTTGGCCAAAGACTTTAGTAACAATCCGACGAGAGGCCATGGGTATACATCTCCTCGCAAGGAGTGGTGAATCCTTTATAGGCTATTCAAACACCTTGATCACGACTTATACCCAATCATCCGGGTCCACATCTCCTTAGAGATGTTTGCTTAAGATGTCAAAGCATAAGTCTCCATGATCAAGATGACTTGAATCTGCCAAGTCGAAGGAACATCGCACTTAAGCCCTGATAAGAACTTCATTGACATATCTATATATGCGAGAGAACCATATGAAGTCTTACGGTCACTCAATGAACTAGTTACCATAACTAGCATCCACGATTAACTCGGACATCACTATGTCTCGGCCCGGTGAGAATCAATTTGCTTGGATACACCAAGGGTATACCTCGTGCTAGTCTCGTGAATTGATGGTGTCCAAATCCATCAATTCATCGACTAGGGATAATTCCGATACATCACAATTACACACGTAGAGATACTCACTAGTTGTGATCCAATCACAAATTCTCTCATGCTGTGAATCGTATCGTGGACATTTAGTAAATGAGTTTAAGATGCAATCAAATACATAAAACATGTATACTCAAATAGTGAATCTTCATTTATCATATAAATGGTTCATACATAAGGCGATTGCCTTAGGACATCTCTCATATATTACTAACAGACTCCCACTTGGCCTAATGTCAATCGCTACGGTATCCAATACCATAAGCTCTAACATGACCCTCAAACTTACTTTGAGGTAATGCCTTAGTCAAAGGATCCGCTAAGTTCCTTTCAGTGGGAATTTTCTTGATTTGTATTTCGTTCCTACTGATGATCTCTCTGATAAGATAATAGCGGCGAAGCACATGTTTGGATCATTGATGAGACCACATCAAGTTCAAAGATGAACTTCTTGATCCAAACCGCTTCCTTTGCTGCTTCCAAAGCTGCAATGTATTCTGCCTTAGTGGCAGAATCCGCTATAGCATCAAGCATGGAACCTTTCCAACTTATTGCGCCTCCATTCTAGGTGAATACATACCTAGACTGAGACATGGAATCATCCTTGTCTGTCTGGAGCTGGCATCCGTATACCCACGTATCACCATGTACCCTTCTCCATATATTAGGAACGCATCCTTAGTTCTTCTTAAGTACTTAAGGATCGTCTTAACAGTCACCTAATGATCCATTCCTGGATCAGACAGGTATCTGCTCGTGACACTCAGAGCATACGATACATCGGACCTCGTACATAACATAGCATACATGATAGATCCTATTGCGGATGCATAGGAAATCTTACTCATGCAAATCCTCTTGTCTTCTGTGCGCGGACACATAGACTTCGAAAGGTGTACCCCATGCCTAATGGGTAAGAAATCTTTCTTGGATTCCGACATGCTAAACCTCTTTAGCACTCGGTCTATATATGTAGACTGCGAAAGACCAAGCAACCGTTTCGATCTATCTCTATAGATCTTAATCCCATGGATGTAGGTTGCTTCTCCCAGGTCTTTCATGGAGAATGTCTTGGATAACCAAACCTTCACTGACTGTAAGATTGAAACATCGTTTCCTATAAGTAGTATGTCATTGACATACAATACTAGGAACATGACTGCACTCCCACTAACCTTCTTGTACACACAAGGTTCGTCTGGATTTTGTGAGAAATCAAACTTTTTGATTGTCTCATCAAAACGAATATTCCAGCTCCTGGATGCTTGCTTCAATCCATAAATGGACCGTCGCAATTTGCATACCTTGATTTTATCAACCGATGTGAAACCCTCAGGCTGTATCATATACACGTTCTCGAGCAGGTTTCCATTAAGGAAAGCTATTTTCACATCCATCTGCCATATCTCATAATCATAATGAGCCGCTATGGCCAGGAGCATCCGAATGGATTTAAGCATAGCTACAGGCGAATAGGTTTCGTCATAATCAACACCTTGCTTTTGGCGATATCCTTTCGCCACCAATCTAGCCTTATAGGTAATCACATTACCATCCATGTCGGTTTTCTTCTTGAAAACCCACTTGCACCCTATAGGCTTTATGCCTTCAGGTGGGTCAACCAAGTTCCAAACTTGGTTTCCATACATGGAATCCATTTCCGACTTCATGGCACCAAGCCACTTATCCCTTCGAACTTGTCAACACTTCTTCATAAGCTGGTAGGCTCCTCATCATCAATGAGTAACACATCGTTCGATTCACTTCAGAAATCCATATCTCTCGGGAATATTGCGTGTTCTACAATCTCTGAAGATGTGGTGTTACAATGGTCGACCAATTGCTCATCACTATGAGTTGTCATTGTTGTGCTTCACCAGGTATCTCATCAATGTCTATTTGAGTCTCTCGAGCCTCCTCAAGCTCGACGACACTCCCACTGTTTTCTTGCATTAGAAACTCTTTCTCTAGAAACACAGCATGCCTTGAAACAAACACCTTTTGTTCCATAGGATGATAGAATTGGTAACCCCTTGTTTCCTTAGGGTATCCAATAAATAGACATTTATCAGACTTAGCATCCAATTTGTCTGATACAGTCCGCTTCACATAAGCAGGACAACCCCATATCTTCAAGTAAGATACATGAGGTTTCTTACTATTTCATATCTCATAAGGAGTAGTTGAGACTACCTTGGTAGGCATTCTGTTTAACAAGTAAACAGCTGTCTGAAGTGCATAACCCCAAAAGGACTTGGGAAGAGTCGCATGATTCATCATTGACCTGACCATGTCCAACAAGGTCCGGTTACGCCTCTCAGATACACCATTATGCTGTGGTGTATAGGGCGGAGTCAATTGAGACAATATACTATTGTCTCTTAGGTAATCAAGAAACTCCTGACTCAAGTATTCACCACCTCGATCTGATCGAAGTATTTTAATACACATGTCATGTTGTTTCTCTACTTCATTTCTGAACTCTTTGAACCTTTCAAAGGCTTCATACTTGTGTTTCATCAAGAACACATACCCAAACCATGAGTGATCATCGGTGAAGGTAATGAAGTAGATATAGCCTCCTAATGCTTGAGTTGACATAGGTCCACATACATCAGTATGTATTAGACCTAGTAACTCTCCCACTCGTTCACCTTTTCCAGTAAAAGGTAACTTAGTCATCTTGCCTTTTAAGCATGATTCGCATGTATCATATGAATCCAATTCAAACGATTCCAGAATTCCACATCGGTGTAATTCGGACATGCGTTTCTTGCTTATATGGCCAAGACGACAATGCCACATATAGGAGTCTATTTGATTATCCTTTCGAGCATGCGTGTTGCTCGCTTAGATATTGAAAATGTCACTAGATACGTCCAACGTATAAATGCCATTACTCAAAGTTCCAGTTCCATAAAGTACGCCATTCAAAGTTATATAACAACAATTGTTATTAAACGTCAAATGGAAACCATTTCTATTTAAGCAGGAAATAGAAACAATGTTTCTTTATTAGAGAAGGAACATAATAGCAATTGTCCAGTTCCAAGACTAGTCCACTAGGGAGCTTCAGCAAATAAGTTCCGATGGCGACCGCAGCAACCTTTGCTCCATTGCCAACTCACAAATTTGACTCCCCTCTGACAAGTCTTCTTCTATTCCTTAGCCCCTGTATGTCATTACATATATGTGAGCCACACCCAGTATCCAATACCCAAGTGTCTAAGGAAATAGAATGACAATCAATAACGAAGATACCTGAAGAGGATGGGGCATCGGATGCCTTCTTCTTCTTCATGGACTGAAGATAAATCTTGCAGTTTCTTCGCCAGTGGCCTTCCTTGCCACAGTGATGGCAAGTGCCCTTTTTTGCTGGTTCCGCCTTCTTTGCCTTTTTGTTATTTCCTTTCTTCTGTTCTTTTGCCTTCCTCTTAGAACCTTTCTTTGAGGAATCAACTAATAGAACCGCCTTCTCCTCATGCTTCACAGAAGGCTCCACAGTCTTCAGCATATTGAGGAGCTCGGGAATGGTGGATTCCAATTTGTTCATCCAATAGTTCATCACAAATTGCGAGAAACTCTTGGGCAAACAATGCAGAATTAAGTCAATACTTAACTCATGATCCATCACAAAACCGAGGGTAGCTAGCCGCTCAATGTACCCGTTCATCTTTAGTACAAACTGCACTACAGACGAACCTTCTTGCATCTTCGTGGTAAAGAGGAGCCTAGAGACCTCGAACCTTTCGGATCTCGCTTGCTCATCGAACAACTCATGAAGATGGAAGACCATAGTATTAGCATCCATATGCTCATGCTGCTTTTGCAGCTCAGGTACCATCGTCGCTAGCATGATGCAACTCGCCTGCTCAGAATCTGCCACATGCTTCTGATAGACCAACATTTGGTCTGGAGTTGCATCATCCTTAGGATGGTCAGGAAGAGGCTCTTCAAGGACATATGCAAGCTTTTCTGCCTTGAGAACAATTCTCAGGTTTCTAAGCCAGTCCAGGAAGTTAGGCCCAGTCAGTTTGTTTGAATCCAAAATAGTGCGCAAATTCAAAGACGTCATGATCAATTTATTGACCTAGAAATACGAAACGAGCATATATGAGAAAATGATTTTAAAATGCATCAATATACATTTATAAATCCCATTCATTTTTTCGTATTTCAAAAACCCCAAAATCACTTCGGGAGATCGTAGGTCCATCTCCGAATGGGCTGATATCCATCATAGTTATGAACAACCTTGGAGAGAGTCCAACAAGCCATTTATAACTACGACGGTAGGTATCAACTATACGGATTGCATATCACGTATATGCAACTATCACAATGTGCTATCAACTAATTGAATGTTCACACATACATCGGGTTGTTAACACATTAACAAGTATGCATCATATGCATAGCAGCCAACTTCACCTCCCTTTACATCGACCATGGAGAGAGTCTAACAAACCGATGCTCCAGGTTAAAGCCAACCCATTAATCGGGAAATAGTTTTAATATGGTTAGAGCACATTCAACCAATTAGCCCAGCTTGGAGAGAGTCCAACAACCAAAGCTAACGATTGACCTCTGACTCTTACCATATTAGTATTAAACTATTCCATGGTTTGAACATGTTCGGGTTCGAGCCGGGCTTGGAGATATTCCATCAACTCAAACAAGAAACGGAACTCTGGTTCTAACCATATTAATGGAAGGTGTAGGCTTTAATATTGTTTAAGGGTTTTTATGTCTCATCCTCTTTGCATGCAAATAACTATTATCTACATGGCATGACATACATGGCATACATCTACATGTCACGACACGCATGGCATAATGTTATGCATCTAATGCAATTACATGGCATACAATTATGTCATGTATATAATTTCCTTATATGTCATAACTATTTATGGAAATAAAATATGTTTAAAATTTGATTCTCCAAATCAAATCATAATTAAATTAGAAAACAAATTTCCAAATCTAATTACATATTTTATTCATGGAATTATTTGATTAAGGAAAATCTATTTAGGAAACCAATTTCCTAAATCATTAAAACTACTTATGGAAATAAAATATTTTAAGATTTGATTTTCCAAACCAAATCATGATTAAATTAGGAAACAAATTTCCAGAATCTAATCAAATATTTTATTTATGGAAAATATCAATTTCCATAAATACTTCCAACTTTCCAAAAGTGAAAGATTTCCATAAATACTTCTAGACTTTCCAAAATTGAAAAATTTCCATAAATACTTCTAAATTTCCAAAATTAGAAAATTTCCAGAAATACATTATGACTATCGCAAAACCATTTTTACGATTATCTCGAAACACAACCTGGGCTCTGATACCACTGTTGGGTTTCCGGCACCGCGGCGTATTTGTGTTCGATCACGTTTCGTAAACATAAACACAGCGGAAGCAATAAAAATAATAAATCTACATTTATTACAACACACACAACACACGCATGTATATTACAACAAGTGTAGACATACCGTAAATTTAAATTTGCAATAAAAGGAAATTTGTCTACGTTATACCTTTCGTATGACGTGTAGCGGGAATGGCATCGACCGGAACGATCCTCGCTAGAATCGTCTCTATCCGTATCCACGCCGAGTTCCTCGGGATGACTTCGCTAAGCCACGAGCTTCATCTTCGTATGGGTTACTAGCCTCTTGTTGAAGACGACATGATCGAGAGATGATCACGATCCGAATCCAAATTCGGATCCTAATACGAGTTCTCAAAACTCGCTTCTCCAGAGAGGTATTCGTCAACCAATTGATGAATCCTTCGTCCTCCACCTCAGAGGATTACCGGAGATCAAATCCCCGGTAAGTTAGCCGCTGTCGGAGCTCTAACCGTCGTCCAAACGATGCTCCGACGAGAGGAGAAAAAGCTGTCCAGAAAACTGGACAGCTTTGGTGGAGGTGATAGGCGTCGGCCAACCAAGGGAGATAGAGCTCACCTTGATGCCAAACTTGAAGGAGATCACCGGAGCACTAACCGGAAGCAGCTCGATGCCGGCGAGGGGGAAGGAAGCAGCCTTCTGGTTGCCGGTTGGAGGAGCTTGGGCGGCGGCAATAGGTTGGCGCCAAGAGCTCCAATGAGGAGGTTGGCGGCAACCTTAGGGCTAGGGGTTTTTGGATTAGGGCTTAATTATCCCTTAAGCCCTCTTTTATAGAGAACTAATTCTCTTAATGGTTATTGGATCATAACCATTAGGCCCGTTAACCCGCTCCATTAAGATAAGTTAAAATAAACCAAACCATGATGGTTTATTTTAAGTTAAAACGAACCGAACCAACTTTTGGTTCATTCGTTTAAAATAAACCAAACCCTTTGGTTTATTCTCCTCCATTGGATTAGAACCAAACCATTTTGGTTCATCCATTACGTCTTCATAAGACTTGGGCCATCAACGCTTCCATTGCGACTGAAACGATTTCATGCTCGCTTTATGTTTGGTCTAACCAAACCTAGTTTCTCTCGGTCTGAGAATCCCATTCTCAAGCTCGTTTTAAATCCTTTGGATTACACTCGTCGTGCGTGTGACCAAATAGGTTCTCGGTTTATGTTGGCCGTCTATAATTAACCATTAATTATAGAACGATCATGAGTGGCACCTAGTAGTACATCATGATTCCCAATTAACCGAAAAGATCAACGGTTGATCCAGAACTATTTCTGAAACCCTTCAGTAGCTTGAATGAATCGTGCCCCATTCCCTTCACTCATCTTATACCCACTTGGTTCAGGACATAGTCTATAGTGTCAGTCCCCACTAGGCTAACTACGTCACACCTAGCCCAAGTATCATTTCCTCGTCCTACGGATTCTAGTTACTCCACATGTATCGAAGAGTACCTTACTCTAAACATGTAATGCTTTGGCCAAAGACTTTAGTAACAATCCGACGAGAGGCCATGGGTATACATCTCCTCGCAAGGAGTGGTGAATCCTTTATAGGCTATTCAAACACCTTCGATAACTTCGACTTATACCCAATCATCCCGGGTCCACATCTCCTTAGAGATGTTTGCTTAAGATGTCAAAGCATAAGTCTCCATGATCAAGATGACTTGAATACCGCAAGTCAAAGGAACATCGCACTTAAGCTACAGTAATAACTTCATTGACATATCTATATATGCAGAGAACCATATGAAGTCTTACGGCTGGTCACTCCAATGAACTAGTTACCATAACTAGCATCCATGATTAACTCCGGACATCGCTATGTCTCCAGCTAGTGAGAATCAGCTGCTTGGATACACCAAGGAGTATACCTCTTGCTAGTCTCGACAGAATTGATGGTGTCCAAATCTATCAATTCATCGACTAGGGATAATTCCGATACATCACAATTACACACGTAGAGATACTCACTAGTTGTGATCCAATCACAAATTCTCTCATGCTGTGAATCGTACCGTGGACATTTAGTAAATGAGTTTAAGATGCAATCAAATACATAAAACATGTATACTCAAATAGTGAATCTTCATTTATCATATAAATGGTTCATACATAAGGCGATTGCCTTAGGACATCTCTCATATATTACAAACACTCCTTTCATGTAGTTCACGCCAACTCCCATTGAAAAGACCTAACCCAGTATACCCATACTAGATCCCTAGTCACACATCAATATTACCCATTATACACAAGATCGAAATGCCCGGCACAAATTTATTTTTATTCCATCCAGTTTAGCAGTCTCAACAACACAATTAACTCTCAGAACCAGAAGAAAAATAGAACATAAAATCATCTCCCCAAAAAAAACTGGAAACCCTATTTCATAAATGCTCCGGATAATGTGTGACATGCTCATCATCATCTCCTCAGTTATACCACCTCCGCTTCTTGCATCTCAATCTGGGTATCCTGTTCCCTACCTGAAATTGTTATGTGACATCATGTGTTCACAGCCGAGTAAGTAGATCAATGACAGGGATATAACACAGGGGGAAAAAATTTTCAAATGAAAACATATATCTCTATAATCGTAAATGTAAATTACTGTAGCTTAACATACATTTTCGATTACACTTTCGGTGAGTCAATATGAAACATAACCAATACTTTTAACATCATATCATTATAACAAGTACAGCGAACCCAATCATGCCTTTCTGTTATGCTAACTGTAGCTAAACATAAACCCTCGTGGTGCCTCACATTATGCATTTAAAAATGCTGAGCCAGTCAAATATCTTAATTTCTCGTGCAATCCAGAGGTACCTCTAGGAAGAAACTAAGGGAAATCAGTCATCTGTCATCAGTCAATCTGTCAATTTGGGTGGGCCCTCCCCGGAGCTCAACCCGGGGAGCCCAACCCGTCCAGGCACCACTAATGCTCATGTACATACAGTTAGCTAACTAAGAATTTCTGTCATTTTCTATCATATTCGATAACATAGAACATCATGAATGGAAAAGTATATATATATATATATATATATATATATATATATATATATATATATATATATATATATATATATATATATGTATATCTTTACATAGCATCTAACCTCATACACAGGTAGATGATAACTACACCCACATACGTAGAGCATCTAACCTCATACACAGGTAGATGGTAATTACACACACATACCTATAACATCTAACCTCATACACAGGTAGATGGTAATTACTCATATATATATATATATAGCATCTAACCTCATACACAGGTAGACGATAATTATCACATATTATAAATCATTTACAACATTACAAAAAAAAAACTTATAAAGGATTAACTAAACATGCTGGCTGAGAACACATTTAACAGGAATCATCTATAGACATAAAGCTCATATACATACTAACTTATCTATCCATCCCAGCATGCTGATTCACTTCCAACAAACCACCCCTTACCTCTATTAAATGTTTATTTGGCTATTAATTGAAGATTTCACCCTCATATACATCGTTCGGCTCACCCAATTCATTCGGACCCCAACAAGTGTATACTCCGTTATTATCCCCCTCCCGGATGATGTTAGTTATAGCCCTAAGAACCAATCATGTGATGGTTGAATAGGGAACATTTTGTATCATATTCTATAAAGGCAAAGGATTGGTTATTATATTTAAGTCTTGCTTGTGCCAGCTAAATAAAATGTAGTAATGCCCTAGAAAAGTAGGTTCTTATCTACAGCACATCAATTGGCAGAATTGATTATGAGAGGCTGTAGAGAACACTTTCTAAATGTTCCTAGTCAAGTATTAATATGCAAGGGCAATATTAATACATAAAGACTAGCATGTAGGTCAATTGATGACTTGATCTCACAAGTCATGGATATATGATATCAAGTTGACACATGGGTATATATTAGAGAATATATACTGAACTGACCCACCATGAGAAAGTTTCATGGATCGTTATATGAGTGTCATAAACTTTCTCATGTGACTATTGGTATGAATAGTCCTCAGACTTGAAGTCACTACGGTTCCCTACATAAGGAGTTATGTACTTTGGTATCGTCAAACGTCACCCGTAACAGGGTGGACCATAAAGGCGATTACTGGGTATATAACAAATTATGCGGAGGGATGTGAGTGATGTAGATGGGATCTATCCCTCTCATATGACGAGAGTGATATCGATGGGCCCCTTGATTGAGTAGAACTACTAAAATGCATGGCCATGCTCGAATGAGTCAATATGAGATATTGAGCTCATTTGTTTGAGTTAGTTTACTCAGGGATCAAGAAACACATAGATTGATCGAGGATGACACGGTCTATGCCTCATTGATCAATCTGATATCAAGGATAGAAGGACACGGTCATATATTATAGTAGTCACGGAAAGGTTAGTCGGATCTTGACTTATCTCGTAACTTGGGTAGCAATAGTTGCGTATTGCTCTTGCATTTCATTGCTTGTGTATCTAAAAGAGTTTTAGGTCCCTTTACTTAGCGTTATGAGAGCTATGGGTCACACCACAAAAGAGCATGATAATTAGAGAATTAGAGTATTCTAGTTTGACTAGAATAATTTGGGAATAAGCTTAAGTACAAAATGGTTTTGGACTTTAAGCTTAATAATTTAATTCAATATGCTACCTTATTGATTTAATAAGATTAATTCAATATGATAACATAAGCTTAATTGAATTAATAAGATTAATTCAATATGATTGAATTAATAAGATTAATTCAACATGATAACATAAGCTTAATTGAATTAATAAGATTAATTCAACATGCATGAATGCCACATAAGAATGCCACATAAGCATGCCACATAAGCATGCCACCTAAGCATCCACCTAAGCTAGATAAGGTGGAAGGAAACAAAATGGTTTTGTCTCCTTAAGTGGCCGGCCAAACTTGTGTCCCAATGCAATGGATTGCATTGAATGTGTGGAGGTGAAAGGGTTTTTCCAACCCTATAAAAGACCCCATGAAGTGGCCGGCCAAAGCAAGTGTTGTTGTGGATGTGAGAAAGCTTGGTGGAAGCTTTGGTTGTGTGGGTTTGTGAGTGTAGGCTAGCAAGAAGAGGAGTCTTCTTCTTCCTTTCTCCTTTTCCCTCTCTTCCTCTCCTTTAGGGACTTCTCTAGCAAGAAGTAAAGGAGAGCTCCTCTAGTTTTTCTTTTGTGAGACAAGAGCTTGCTCGTGTGGATACATATAGAGGCACGGACACTTGAACGTGCTAAAGATCCAACAAACAAAAGGAAGAAGCGGGATTAACAAGGGCACGCAACAAAGGTAATCCTCTCCTATAAGATAGGTTTGGTTTAGAGAAATTTATTTTATACGAGTTTGCTTTCGCATGGATCACTTGGAAGGGATCCTAATTTTTCCGTTGCGCATATGCCATTTGGCATAAAGAATTCCCTACAGATGAAACCCTCCATACGAATCCACGCTTAGATTCATCGAATGCGATCCTAAAATCCTATACCGATCCCCTTCCCTTCCAATGACACCAATCGGTTTATCCATTCCCTTTCCCCGGCTCTTCCCCTGCTGAGAACCCTAATCCACCGGTTCAATAACCACCATCTAGAATTCCCATTAAGGCCCAATGATTTAATTCCTAGCCACCTCACGAGATCTCCCTGCCCCTCACCTCTCTCAAGCTGACGGAAAAATAGCTTCGTTGGTTGCCGTTGCTCCGTCCAGTTCCAAACCTCCGCGCTTCACCGGTTCCCTTACCTCAATCCGATCCAAAAATACCAACCATCCACCCCTGACCCCTGCTGGAACTCGCGTCGGAACCCAACACTCAGGCCCAATTCCAATCCCGACACCCTCACCTCCTCCTTGCCGACGGGAAGCCCCAGCTCCACCAGTTCCTTATCTCAATCCGTTCCAAAATACAAAGCATCCTCCCGTGGCTCCTGCTAGAACCCACGCCGGAAAACCCAACATCTTCGACCCGATGAAATCCGAAATCCCGACTCCCCCAACATCTCCGACCCGATGAAATCCGAAATCCCGACTCCCCCAACATCTCCGACCCAATGAAATCCGAAATCCCGACTCCATCCCGCCGCTAAAGCCCAGACGAAACTCACGAAATCCTCCACCCTCGCCAGCCCTAGCCAAAGATTTCTTACCGTGAAGAGGAAGAAGGAAGGTCGGTGTAGCTTCGGCAGGTTGGCGTCGACTCGGGCGAGGATTGGCGATCGCCTTTAAATTAAAGCGGTGGCTCGAGGCGAGAAAGAGAATCAGGTGGGATGAGTAGGAAAAAGAAGAAAATAAGAAAAGAAATAAATAGGGTTTGGCAGTTAAATAGGGTTTTAGGGTTTTTCCCCTTTTGCCTCTCTGGTGATTATTTAGGGTGTAAATAGACCCCGAAATTTATCCCCCTTTTTCGATGATTTTCGCCCGTGGATTGATTTATTTATTTATTATTATTGTTATTAAATTTTTTTTTTAGATAATTTAAAACTATTTCCCCCTAAAAAAAAATTTAATACTCGAAATTTGACTTAACAAATAGTTAAGGGTAACGGTCACGCATATACCGCTCGGTCTCCCAGGTAGCTTCCTCTATCTGATTTACCCATAAAACTTTCACCATCTCGATTTCTTTATTCTCTCGGCTTCCACTTGATGATCTAATATTTGTTCGGGTCTTACCTCGTAGGATAGATCCGGTGTCCACCTTTGTATGGCTTCATACCCAATCACATGTAGGATTAGAAAGGTACCTCCTGAGCATGGATACATGAAACACATTATGAACTCCCGCCAGGTTTGGTGGTAGCGCAACTCGGTATGCTCGTGTTCCAATCCGATCGAGGATCTCAAAAGGCCCAA
Source organism: Wurfbainia villosa (assembly GCA_025175895.1). NCBI lineage: Eukaryota > Viridiplantae > Streptophyta > Magnoliopsida > Zingiberales > Zingiberaceae > Wurfbainia > Wurfbainia villosa. Next base: position 57,513,624 of record CM045986.1, on the reverse strand, counting down.
TATACCTCGGACTAAGTTTGCCCTTCCTTCGAACCGCAGTACTCCCTTCATGGGTGACACCTTTGAAATACATGGTCTCCCACTGTGAACTCTAGGTCCCTCCTTCGACAATCAGCATAACTCTTTTGGCGACTCTGTGCCGACTGCATTCTGTCCCGGATCTTTGCTACTAGTTCCACAGTTTGTGTCACAATCTCTGGACCCAGAACTGCCCTTTCTCCTACCTCTTCCCAGTGTAGTGGGGTTCTACACCTTCTTCCGTATAGCGCTTCATAGGGAGCCATACCGATGGTGGATTGATAACTATTGTTATAGGTGAACTCTACCAAAGGCAGTTTGGACTCCCAACTCCCTTTGAAATCTATAATGCAAGCTCATAGCATATCTTCCAAAATCTGAATTACTCGCTCAGATTGACCGTCAGTCTGGGGATGGAAAGCAGTGCTGAAAGCAAGTTTTGTACCCAATCCCCGATGCAAACTCTTCCAGAACCCTGATGTAAATTTTGGATCCCTATCCGACACAACTGATATGTAACCTTACTATTTCCGTATGTACAACTCTGCATTGTATCATAGTGAAAGTGGTTTTCACCAAAGAAAGTGGGCTGACTTCGTCAATCGATCCACAATAACCCATACTGCATTTGATCCCTTAGCCGAGATCGGTAATCCTACCACAAAATCCATGGCAACATTTTCCCACTTCCAGACAGGTATCGGAAGCGGTTCGAGCAGTCCCGCGGGCCTTTGGTGCTCAGCTTTCACCTGTTGACAGGTAAGGCACTCATGAACCATCTTGCTTATGTCTCTCTTCATGCCCGGCCACCAATATAATAGTCGCATATCCTTATACATCTTTGTGCTGCCAGGGTGGATAGAGTACGGGGTAGTGTGAGCTTCCCTCATGAGATTCTCCCTCAGGGATTCACCCTTAGGCACCCATATGCGGCCCTTGTATCGCACTATCCCATCAATCACTGAGTAGATGGTGCTACCCTTTGCTTCATCTTTGCGTTTCCATTCCATTAACTGTTGATCCGAGGCTTGTTCTGCCCGGATCTGATCCCGTAAGTTCGATGTAACCGTCAGTGCCGCCAACCTAACCTGCTCACCTGGTGCTATCACCTCCACTCTTATCTGTTGAAATTCTGATATCAATCTTTGCTGGGTGGTCAACTGTAATAGCGTCGCCGTCTTGCGACTCAGCGCATCCGCCACCACATTAGCCTTACCCGGGTGATAGTTAATATTGCAGTCATAATCTTTTACCAACTCCAACCATCGTCTCTGCCGCATATTCAGTTCCTTTTGAGTAAAGAAATATTTCAAACTTTTATGATCTGTGTAGATCTCGCATCGTTCTCCGTAAAGATAGTGTCGCCAGATCTTCAAAGCGAAGACCGCTGCTAGTTCCAGGTCATGTGTAGGATAATTCTGCTCATGCACCTTCAACTGACGTGATGCATAGGCAATGACCCTCCCCTTCTGCATCAATACAGCCCCTAGACCAGTTTTGGAGGCATCAGTGTACACCACAAATTGCCCAGAAGTGTCTGGAACTGCAAGCACAGGTGCTATCATCAGCCTTTCCTTTAGCTGCATAAAACTCTTCTCGCACTGAGTAGTCCACTCGTACCTCACCCCCTTCTTGGTCAACAAAGTCAGGGGTAGCGCAATTCGTAAAAAATTTTGAATAAATCTGCGATAATACCCCGCTAGTCCCAGGAAGCTTCGAATTTCGGTAACATTCCTCGGAGTAGCCCAACTCTGGATTGCCTCCACTTTGACTGGATCCACCTCTATTCCCCTCTCCGAGACTATATGTCCTAGAAATGCTATTTGTCTCATCCAGAAATCGCATTTGCTGAACTTAGCGTATAACCGCTTATCCTTCAGAGTCTCTACACGGCGTCAGATGTTGTCGGTGCTCTTCGCGACTCTGAGAGTAAATTAGTATATCATCGATGAAGATAATCACAAACTGATCCAGGTATGGCTGGAAAATCCGGTTCATCAAATCCATAAAGGCTGCGGGGGCATTAGTGAGTCCAAACGACATAACTAGAAACTCATAATGACCATATCGAGTTCTGAAGGCAGTTTTATGAACATCTTCTCCTTTCACCCTCAATTGGTGGTACCCCGACCTCAAGTCAATTTTTGAGAATACCGTTGCTCCCTGTAGTTGATCGAACAGATCATCGATTCTAGGCAACGGGTACTTATTCTTGACTGTAACCCGGTTCAACTCCCGGTAGTCAATGCACAACCGCATTGAACCGTCCTTCTTACGGACGAACAACACTGGCGCTCCCCAGGGTGACACACTGGGTCGGATGAAACCCTTATCCAGTAGTTCTTGTAGTTGCTCCTTCAGTTCCTTCATTTCGGTGGGTGCGAGGCGGTACGGTGCTTTAGACACGGGGGTGGTTCCCGTTACTAATTCTATCCCAAACTCAACTTCCCTGACAGGGGGTAATCCTGCAATATCCTCTGGAAATACATCGGAGAAATCCCGGACTACCTCTACTTCCTCCAGACTGGGTTTAAAAGTCTCAGAACTTCCCATTAGGTTGACTAGAAATCCGTTACACCCCTTGCTTAACATTTTCTGAGCTTTACATGCTGATATAATAGGTAGATGACTCAATGTGGAGGTTGCATTGAAGATGACAAATCCATCATTTTGTAGTTTCAGTTTAACCGTCCTTTGTTTACAGTCGATAATGGCCTCATCGTCAACCATTAACCAATCCATACCCAGAATTACATCAAAGTCCACCATCTCTAATACAATAAGTTCGGCGTATACTGTATAGTTCTGCATCCTTATCGGACAGTTCCTCACTATTCTATTGCTAGTCAGTTCTTCCCCCGAAGGCAAGGACATGGTATAGCCGGTAGCCATCAAATCACATAAAATACCTAGTTTTTCAACGTAGGCCACCGATATGAAAGAGTGTGTAGCTCCAGAATCTATTAAGGCATGAGCAGGTAGGTTGACAATAGAAATTCTACCTGTGATAATGGCCGAGTCCGGATCCACCTGCTCCTGTGTCATAGCATACACTCTTCCTCTAGTTGGCTCTTTGAGTTGAGGGCAGTTCATAGCAAAGTGCCCAGATTTCTTGCACTTGTAGCACACATCCACTCCACCAAACACACGCATGAGTCTTATCGCACTTGGGGCACTGAGTTTTTCTTTCACCCTTGAGAACAGTATGGTCGGTAGTCGTGGCTCTGGGTGTTGTCGTGGCTGCGTCGCGTTGTTTGCTCTCAACCGCTCGGTGCAAACCTCTTGACTCGGCAGAGGTTCCCTCCCCTGGTAGCTAGACCTCTTAGTCTGTACTTCCTTTATCATGTCATTCCTGTCCCTCTCTACCATCAGAGCCTGATCCACAGCCTCTCTGAAGGTGGTAACTCGACTCACCCTGACATCATGGCGGATGGCTGCCCTCAATCCCTCAGTGAAATGTTTCAGCTCCTCGACTGGTTGACTGGCGATCATAGGTACAAAATATCGCCCCTTCTCGAATTCCTTGACATACTCAGCCACTGTTCGGTCCCCTTGGAGAAGCTCCAGGAATTCTCTGGCCATTCGGGTTCTGGTGTCAGCAGTAAAGTATTTACCATAAAATACCTCCTTGAATTCAACCCAAGTGGTTGTAGCTAAATCCACCGCTGAACGGGCACCCTCCCACCATATCCGAGGATCGCCCCGCAACATGAATATGGCGTACCTCACCTTGTCAGCATCAGTAAGCTACATGAAGTCATATATTGTCTCCAGTGATCGAATCCATCCTTCTGCCACAATCGGGTCTGAGCTTCCCTTAAACTCTGTTGGTCCAAGGTCCCTGAACTGCTTGTAAATTGGGTTCACACTGGCCGTGGGACCACCGGGGTGTTTCCATGCTACCGCTCTCAGCTTGTTGGATCTGTTCCTAATCCGACTTTGTTCTGCGATAATTGCGGCAAGCTCGGCCGAAATCACTATTCTGCCCCCCTTCACCATTGTTTCTTCGACCCGCCATTCTCCTATAAAACCCGATACCTGTATCGTTATCTCCAATTTATACATAAACCTAAACAGGATTACATTAAGACTACTACTTGAAAAGTAAATTTAAAGCTTACAACCGCGGAGATGGATGTATCTGAGTCCTTGATGAGATTGCATGCACACACTGTCCTTTAGGATCGTTCGCTCTGATACCAACTGAAAAGACCTAACCCAGTATACCCATACTAGATCCCTAGTCACACATCAATATTACCCATTATACACAAGATCGAAATGCCCGGCACAAATTTATTTTTATTCCATCCAGTTTAGCAGTCTCAACAACACAATTCACTCTCAGAACCTGAAGAAAAATAGAACATAAAATCATCTCCCCAAAAAAAACTTGAAACCCTATTTCATAAATGCTCCGGACAATGTGTGACATGCTCATCATCATCTCCTCAGTTATACCACCTCCGCTTCTTGCATCTCAATCTGGGTATCCTGTTCCCTACCTGAAATTGTTATGTGACATCATGAGTTCACAGCCCAGTAAGTAGATCAATGACAGGGATATAACACAGGGGGGAGAAAAATTTCAAATGAAAACATATATCTCTATAATCGTAAATGTAAATTACTGTAGCTTAACATACATTTTCGATTACACTTTCGGTGAGTCAATATGAAACATAACCAATACTTTTAACATCATATCATTATAACAAGTACAGCGAACCCAATCATGCCTTTCTGTTATGCTAACTGTACCTAAACATAAACCCTCGTGGTGCCTCACAATATGAATTTAAAAATGCTGAGCCAGTCAAATATCTTAATTTCTCGTGCAATCCTGAGGTAGCTCTAGGAAGAAACTAAGGGAAATCAGTCATCTGTCATCAGTCAATCTGTCAATTTGGGTGGGCCCTCCCCGGAGCTCAACCCGGGGAACCCAACCCGTCTCCAGGCACCACTAATGGTCATGTACATACAGTTAGCTAACTAAGAATTTCTGTCATTTTCTATCATACTCAGTCACAGTAGGATAACATAGAACATCATGAATGGAAAAGTATATATATATATATATATATATATATATATATATATATATATATATATATATATATATATATATATATATATATATGTATATCTTTACATAACATCTAACCTTATACACAGGTAGATGATAACTACACCCACATACGTATAGCATCTAACCTCATACACAGGTAGATGGTAATTACACACACATACCTATAACATCTAACCTCATACACAGGTAGATGGTAATTACTCATATATATATATATAGCATCTAACCTCATACACAGGTAGACGATAATTATCACATATTATAAATCATTTACAGCATTACAAAAAAAAACTTATAAATGATTAACTAAACATGTTGGCTGAGAACACATTTAACAGGAATCATCTATAGACATAAAGCTCATATACATACTAACTTCTCTATCCATCCCAGCATGCTGATTCACTTCCAACAAACCACCCCTTACCTCTATTAAACGTTTATCTGGATATTAATTGAAGATTTCACCCTCATATACATCGTTCGGCTCACCCAATTCATTCGGACCCCAACAAGTGTATACTCCGTTATTATCCCCCTCCCGGATGAAACCCTCCATACGAATCCACGCTTAGATTCATCGAATGCGATCCTAAAATCCTAGACCGATCCCCTTCCCTTCCAATGACACCAATCGGTTTATCCATTCCCTTTCCCCAGCTCTTCCCCTGCCGAGAACCCTAATCCACCGGTTCAATAACCACCATCTAGAATTCCCATTAAGGCCCAATGATTTAATTCCTAGCCACCTCACGAGATCTCCCTGCCCCTCACCTCTCTCAAGCCGATGGAAAAACAGCTTCGTTGGTTGCCGTTGCTCCGTCCAGTTCCAAACCTCCGCGCTTCACCGGTTCCCTTACCTCAATCCGATCCAAAAATACCAACCATCCACCCCTGACCCCTGCTGGAACTCGCGTCGGAACCCAACACTCAGGCCCAATTCCAATCCCGACTCCCTCACCTCCTCCTTGCTGACGGGAAGCCCCAGCTCCACCAGTTCCTTATCTCAATCCGTTCCAAAATACAAAGCATCCTCCCGTGGCTCCTGCTAGAACCCACGCCGGAAAACCCAACATCTCCGACCCGATGAAATCCGAAATCCCGACTCCCCCAACATCTCCGACCCAATGAAATCCGAAATCCCGACTCCCCCAACATCTCCGACCCGATGAAATCCGAAATCCCGACTCCATCCCGCCGCTAAAGCCCAGACGAAACTCGCGAAATCCTCCACCCTCGCCAGCCCTAGCAAAGATTTCTTACCGTGAAGAGGAAGAAGGAAGGTCGGTGTAGCTCCGAGGTTAAGGCCGACTCGGCAAGGATTTCGCTTTCCTTCGTCGTCGGCATGCTCGCGGGCGAAAGGGGGTCGTATGAGGAGCGAAGGGAAAAAGGAAGAAAATAAAATAAAAAAGAAAAAGAAACATATATATATAGGGTTCGGCCGGTTAATTAGGGTTTAGGGTTTTTCCCCCTTTTGCCTCTCAGCGGTTATTATTTAGGGTGTAAATAGACCCCGAAATTTATCCCCCTTTTTCGATGATTTTCGCCCGTGGATTGATTTATTTATTTATTATTATTGTTATTAATTTTTTTTTTCGAGACTTGACACCCATGCCCTCCTTTTATAGAGTTAGGGAATGAATTAATCTCCTACATTGGTTCTAGGGATTTAATCTCAACCGTCGGATCTAGAGAATTAATCTCAACCGTCGGATCTTAGAGATTTAATCTCTACCTATGGATCTTAGAATTTTGTTTCTATCCATTGGATCTAAGCTTCATGAGGTGTTAATTGGCTACATTAGGGACCATTATGAGGAGATGGATCTTGGCCACCCATGGATCAAGCCCACATAAAGTCTGATACACTAATGATGATCCAATCCACTAAAGGATCATCATTGATCTACCTCACCAACCCCCATATGATAATATGGGCTCCATATATTATTTGTACATTTTCTCCCCGTGTTTAAGATCTCGAATGTTCGTCGATTAATTAATTTACTGACCATTAATTAATTAACATCTAACTCCTTGAGTAGTACCACTCAACCTTTTCATCATGCCGGACCAAGTCCACTTGCAGGGTTTACATGATGAACCTCATGAGCTCCTCAAGGGGACATCATCATCCTAATATATAGGACACGGTTTCCTCCTATAATCAATGACACACCATATAAATAATATCATCTCCCAACTTACCAAGCCTATCGATTTAATCTATAAATCTCGCCCATTGGTAAATCAAAGAGATGACTACTAAGTATATGTGCCCGTTATTATATCTGGATTAAGAGCATGTACATAATAATATCTGAGGTCTGATTTTATTATGTAGTCAGCAATAAATCGAATCACCTCTAAGTCAGTCCTGCTCAATACACACAAAGTGCACTAGTGTGATTCTATGGTCAAGACAAACCAATACCAAATCACATTACAACCATTCCGATGGTTTGTCCAAAGCCATCTCGGTTGTGAGCCTTTACTTATACTTTACAAGGAGCCGATAACATGATCTCCCGTGTGACATCACACACCATGTTATCTACAAAGTAACGTATTAGACAATATGCATACAAATATGCAAACAATGATCATGTGATTCTTATTTCAAAAATAAAGATGTTCATTGAAAAGATAGACTTTTCAGTATACATCTCTTCAATCTCCCACTTATACTAAAAGACTATGCTATCCTCATACTGCCATACATCTGATTCTCCTTCCCTCCACATGCCTATCAAAGCTCTTGCTAGAAGGGTCTTAGTGAAAAGGGTCTACTAGGTCATCCTCTGATGCAATCTAGGCGACCGCAACTTCTTCCTCCTTTACGATTTCTCGTATTAGGTGGTACTTGCGCTCTATGTGTTTACTCTCCTTATGGGCTCGTGGTTCCTTCGAGTTTTCAACTGCACCACAATTATCACAATAAATTGTGATAGTTTTGGGTAAACCTGGAATCACATCCAAGTCCATCAGAAAGTTCCTGAGCCATACAACTTCTTTGGCCGCCTCAGAGGCCGCCACATACTCAGCTTCCATGGTGGAGTTCGACACACACTTCTGCTTGACACTCCTCCATACAATGGCTCCACCTCCCAAAGTAAACACAAAACCTGAGGTAGACTTACTATTATCCCTATCTGATTGGAAGTCGCAATCCATGTAACCCATAGGGAGTAATTGATCTGCCCGGTAAACTAGCATATAATCCCTAGTCATACTCAGACACTTCAATATATTCTTTACCGCAGTCAAATGTCCCTGTGCTGGATTACTCTGATATCTGGTGACCATGCCCACGACAAAGCAGATATGTGGTCTCGTACATAGCATCATATATATGAGGCTTCCTACTACCGAAGCATAAGGAACCGCCTTCATCTCCTCTATCTCCTTAGAAGATCTAGGACACATCTCCTTAGATAAAGAAACTCCATGCCTGAAAGGTAGAAAACCCTTCTTGGAGTTCTGCATGCTAAAATGATCCAAAATTGTGTCTATGTATGAAGCTTGGGATAAGCACAACATCCTTTTCCTGCGATCCCTTATAGCCTTGATCCCAAGGATGTGTCCCACCTCTCCCAAGTCCTTCATATCAAACTGTTTGGACAACCATACCCTTACGCTCGATAACACCTTGATATTGTTGCCAATCATCAAAATGTCATCTATGTATAGTATAAGAAATACCATTACGTTTCCGTTACATCTGTTGTATACACAAGACTCATCCGGACTTTGAATAAATCCTTAAGACTGGATCACCTCATCAAAGCGGATGTTCCAAGACCTCGAAGCTTGTTTCAATCCATAAATGGACCGATTAAGCTTACATACAAGATGCTCTTTGCCCTTAGCAATGAATCCCTCTGGTTGCTTCATGTAGATGTTTTCCTCAAGACTTCCATTAAGGAAAGCTGTCTTGACATCCATCTGCCACACCTCATAATCCATATCCGGATAGACTTAAGCATGGCTATCGACGAAAAGGTCTCCTCATAATCGATACCCTCTTTCTGAATATACCCCTTCACAACAAGCCTCGCTTTGAAGGTAACAACCTTCCCATCTATTCCTCTCTTTCTCTTATAGAGCCACTTGCATCCAATGGTTTTTACACCATCGTGTGGTTCTACTAGCTCCAAGACCTGATTCGAATCCATAGATTCAATCTCAGCATTCATTTCACTTTGCCAAGATACTGCATCTTTATCTTGGATTGCCTCGTCATATGTCCAGGGATCAGGTTCATGTTCGTCAGGGACTAAATCAGAAGATTCTCCCAAGAACATGAATCTATCAGACTGTCTCACAACCCTCCCACTACGATGAGGTATCACCTGTGTATCCTCTGTGACACGCGGTGCAATGACATGTGGTATATCCTCTTGTACCAGTGGTACTAAAGAAGTTACTTCCCCTTTTAACTCCTCCAGAACAATTTAACTCTTGGGCTTGTGGCTCATCACATAGTCTTCCTCTAGAAATCTGGCGTTCGTGCTAATGATCACCCTCTGATATCTAAGACTATAAAATAATCCACCCTTCGTTCCCCTGGGATAGCCAACGAACATGCGTACTTCTGTACGAGGTTCCAACTTACCAGCATCTGCTTCAGCACATGTGCTGGACTCCCCCATATCCGAATATGTCTTAGACTAGGCTTTCGCCCAGTCCACAATTTTGTGGGAGTAGAAGGCACTTATTTAGATGGAACCAAGTTCAGAATATACACCGTCGTATCTAGAGCATATCCCCAGAACGAATCTGGCAAGTCAGAATAACTCATCATCGATCTAACCATCTCCATAATAGTCCTATTCCTTCGCTCTGCTACACCGTTTTGCTGGGGTGTGCCAGGTGCAGTCAATAGGGATTAAATCCCAGCCTCTGATAAGTAGTTCCTAAACTCTCCCAAGAGGTACTCACCACCATGATCCGATCTTAGTGTCTTGATACTTTTACCTTGATGTTTCTCCACATCAACCTTGAATTCTTTGAACTTGTCAAAGCATTCAGACTTGCGGCGCATCAGGTAAATGTATCCATATCTAGAGTAATCGTCTATAAAAGAGACGAAATACTCAAAACCACCTCTAGCCTGGATAGACGTAGGACCACACAAATCAGAATGAACCAATTATAACACATCTTTGGCTCTATACCCCTTGGCCTTAAAAGACGTCTTGGTGATCTTCCCCTCCAAGCATGATTCACAGGTTGGGAGATCCTCCACCATTAATGAACCCAAAGGTCCTGTTAGGGCAATCTCTTGCCGTGATATGGTTTTGATGGTGTGGCAAAGGGTTTAAGTTAGTTTGATATGTTGATGTGATATGTGCATTGAAGTCGTGCAGGACTTAGTAATTCGCACATGGAGCCGTGGCGAGTTTCACATCTCATGACTCGTGCCTTGAGTCGGTGAAGGATAGCTTTGCGGAAGCCGTGCGCTTGGAGCATCCGAGGGACCGCCGGACGAGAAGCTTGGAGTGAAGCCGGAGGAAGTAGACTTCGAGGCAAGAGACGCGAAGGAGCATTGCAGAGCCGTGCGCCTGATGCTGCCGAGGGACGTGGCCGAGAACGAAGAGAACTTCGAAGGCGAGGGACTCCGAGAAATGAGAGTGAGCGATTGTAACCCAGGGAAGGGTAGCTCTTAGGTGAAACTTGGCCATTTGGCGATCGATAGATAAGGGTTCGCCATAACCGCTCGTAGCCGATCGGGCATTCGATTATGAGTGGAAGTAGCCGATCGATGAGGTCCATCACCGACCGCTAAGAGTTCCGCTGACTACAACGGCCGATCCGACGCGTTCGTGAGGTCGCAGGATGCAATGATCGCCAAGGGCGGCAATGATCGATGGCGGCAAACAGGAAGAAGTTAGCCCTCTCTATAAAAAGAGAGGGTGTAAGCCTTTGAGAGGCTAATGCTCATACTCCAAACAATCTTCCTAGTGCCCAACAAGCTCTAAACTCTTCCTACTTGTCTTTACTTCAATCCTATTGTAAGAAGAGTGATCATGGTTGTAAAGGTTACCTCCACCTAGCTTTGTGCAAAGGAGAGACCGATAGTGATTGGTTTTGGCGGAGTGATTCACCGTGGACGAATCGGACCGTCGATTAGCGGCGTAGCCGTGAACCACGTTATACCATCGTGTTAGCGTTTGTTTTATTGTTTGTCTTTTGCTTTGTATTTGTATATTCCGCTTGCGCTAATCTTTTGTAGACGAACAATTTACGACGTCCAACGTACGAGGGCTATTCACCCCCCTCTAGCCGGCCATATCGATCCCCTATAAGTGGTATCAGAGCCGAGGTTGCTTGTCACCGGACTAACCGCCGCAACAAGCCCTACATAAAAAATGGCCGGCTCCAACATCCATCCTCCGAAGTTTGAAGGAGAATTCGCTTGGTGAAAGAAGCGAATGGAGGTATTTTTTGAAACGGATTTTGATATAATGATTACAATGGAATCCGGTTTCGTTTTGCCTAGGGATGAAGAAGGGAAGCCAATAGAGAAATCTAGGTGGACCAAGAGGCAAAGAGAGGAGCACCTTGCAAACTCCAAAGCCAAGCACCATCTCTACAATGTGCTCCCTCAACAAGAGATCAACCGAATAGGAGAATGCCTAAGCGCCAAGGAGATGTGGGAGAAGCTAATTGAGCTTCATGAAGGCACATCCGAGGCAAAGCTAGCAAGGAGAGATCTCCTCCGCTCCCAACTATCCAACATCAAATTAGAAAAGGGAGAAAAGGTAATTTCTTTGCATTCTAGATTCAAAGAAATTTTAAATGGACTAACAAGTGTAGGTGAGAAGCTATCAAACCGGGATATGGTAATGAAGGCCATAGATGCCTTTCCCCGGTCCTCAAAGTGGAGCTCCATGGTGGACTCATTCTATATCTCAAAGAATTTAGAAGTGAGCACCTTGGAGGAGTTCTTCTCAACAATGGAACTCCACGAAACTAGACTTGAGGGAATGCAAGAGGAGCCTAAAATTCAACCCTCAAGAGGAGTAGCACTATTGGCAAGTAAGGGGAAGAAGAAGATGGAAATCACCTCCTCCTCCGATGACGAAGCATCTTCCTCCTCCTCCATGGATAGCACCGAAGAAGCCTATATGGTAAGGAGGGTAAGACGTGCATTTAAGAATTTTAGATTTGATAAATCAAATGATAGGAATAGAAGACCAAGGGGGAAGGTCATATGCTATAATTGCCAAGGAGAGGGACACATAAGGGACAATTGTCCTCTCCTAAACAAGAGCAAGGAAGAAAGGAAAAAGAAAGAAGAAAAGAAGAAGAAAAAGGGGAGCAAGAAAAAGAAGGAAGAGGAGAAGAAGACAAAGGAGAAGGGAAAGGCTAAGGCTCTCAAGGCAAGGACTTGGGATGATCCATCCTCATCCTCCTCCTCATCATCGGATGAGGAGAATGCTTTTGTCACCAATTTGGCCTTGATGGCCTTTGATGACTTGGATTGCTCTTCATCCGAAAATGAAGAATCAAGCTCAAATGGGGAGAGCTCAAATGAAGGGGGAGCTTCCACATCCTCCTCATCCGAAGAAGAGGACATGGAAACTATGGTAACAAATCTAACCCCTAAGAAAATAGTTTCCATGGTTTCTAGCTTAACTAAGGATTTATTTAGGGCAAAGAAGAAAAACAAAAGCATGCTAGATCAAATTAAGGACCTAGAACAAAAATTAGAAAAGGCATGCTTAAATGAAAATGATAATATTTCTTCTAGCTTAAATGATGATGCATGCTCACATGATTATATGCTTTTAAATGTTAATGATGCATGCATAGAGGAAAATAGGGTATTAAGGGAAAAGGTAGATTACTTAACCAAAGCCCTAGAGAAATTCACTATTGGCTCCAACACATTGAACATGATCTTAGGGAGCCAAAGAGCTAGCTTCAACAAAAAGGGCCTAGGCTACAAGGAAAAGAAAAATGAAAAAGCCTACAAATGTCTTATAGCTAGGGGACAAGATAAAAAGAAAGCAATAGCTAGAAAATGGATCCCCAAGGAATATTTAGTGAACCCAATAGGAAAGAATCTATTTTAGGTTCCAAAATCCATCCTTAAGGGTTAGAATAACCCTAGGGTAGTCAACCATATGAACTTGACCTATATCATAATTTGGTTGACTTAGGATGACGGGACAACATTTTTTAGATAGTGTTGGGTGATGATAAAGTACCCATAAAAAGGTAATAATGCTTAAATCATAATTATTTATGTAATTGCTATGTATGTTTTAAATCATGATTTATGATTTTGAAATTTGGCACGTTATCACTAGAAATAGGTTTAAATCATGCTTTAGGTGATAATTTGTTTATTATCATCATATAATACCTAATGCATGACTATTATTTGATGGATACATGAGTTTCATGATCATAATGTAGAATTGATTGGTATATGTCATTATGATCATGTAGAATGTTAGGTTGATACTTAACCATGATAGAATTGCATGAATATATGGGTTAAGTATATACAAATACCCCCTAGGATACATCTCACACTCACTATAGGCTACCTTGATTGCAAACTTAGCATGGGTGAGATGTTAGGATGATACAAATGTCCACTAATGCCTATGGCATTTAGATGGTCATTTAAAGTATCAACATAGCAATAATAGACCAATCATGGGGAAGGCTTATGTTTAATTCATAGACATATTGCCCAAAGATCATGGTTGGATATTTCATATGTTTTCAAAACAATTTCTTACCTTAAAATACATGTATTCATGTTTTGAAACAATTGGATGCAAAACTAGGTAGCTAACTTGATACTAGAATGATCAAAAACCTAGTGGTTTTTAGAGCTTTTGGATTTTTGGCAAAAACAAGAAAATATAATGAGTTTTCATGAAAAACTATTTTTCCTTGATAAATATACTTAAAAGAAATATGTTACCCAAATTTCATGATTTTTCAAATTTTCTGGAATTTATAATGCATTTAAATTGAAAATCAAATTTGGATTCCTTTGTGCGGTCATTGCCATACCGATAGCGATAATCGTGGCTATAAATCAAAACATTGAAGGCCGAATTCAGTTTGTAAACTTACAACAAGTTGTAGAAATATACTTGATGCCATCAACAAGTGGTACCCAATTTTAAATCAACTTGTCATATTTTTCCCTCCATTATACTTGATGCCATGAGCTTATAACTTAGTGTTAATCTTTTTGATGGTGTCAAAGGGGGAGAAATAAGTATGTTTAAGTTAATCACTTTTGGGGGAGAAATATATTGCAGGGGGAGAAATATATGATCGGGGGAGAAAATTTGCATAGAGAGTTTCATGGATTAAGGGGGAATTGCATGTTGTTATATCATGTTTATCTTTACATGCTTTCTTACCTTAGAATTTATATCAAATGTTTTTACCTAACTTAAACGGATTGCCACACATCAAAAAGGGGGAGATTGTTAGGGCAATCTCTTGCCGTGATATGGTTTTGATGGTGTGGCAAAGGGTTTAAGTTAGTTTGATATGTTGATGTGATATGTGCGTTGAAGTCGTGCAGGACTTAGTAATTCGCACATGGAGCCGTGGAGAGTTTCACATCTCATGACTCGTGCCTTGAGTCGGTGAAGGATAGCTTTGCGGAAGCCGTGCGCTTGGAGCATCCGAGGGACCGCCGGACGAGAAGCTTGGAGTGAAGCCGGAGGAAGTAGACTTCGAGGCAAGAGACGCGAAGGAGCATTGCAGAGCCGCGGCGCTCCGATGAAGGACGTGGCGAGAACGAAGAGAACTTCAAGGCGAGGACTCCGAGAAATGAGAGTGAGCGATTGTAACCCGAGGAAGGGTAGTTCTTAGGTGAAACTTGGCCATTTGGCCAAGTGTCGATGGGTTTCGACACCGCCGATCGCCATGTCATGGCGATCGCGAGTCAGTGAGTTCGATCGTATACGATCGATCCGGATTGTGGCCAGCGATCGCCATACGTGGGCGGCCGATCGCTAAGACACCGATCGATCGGCGGCGCAATGATCCGATAGATAAGGGTTCGCCATTGACCGCTTCAGAGCCGAGGGTAGTCGACCTACGGAGAAGCCGATCGATGAGGTCCATCACGATCGCCAAGAGTTCCATTGGACTACAACGGTCGGGATCCGACGTGTTCGGAGGCCGTTGTAGTGACGGCAGTCGACTGCCAAGGGCGGCAGTCGACTGATGGCGGCAAACGGGAAGAAGTTAGCCCTCTCTATAAAAAGAGAGGGTGTAAGCCTTTGAGAGGCTAATGCTCATACTCCAAACAATCTTCCTAGTGCCCCACAAGCTCTAAACTCTTCCTACTTGTCTTTACTTCAATCCTATTGTAAGAAGAGTGATCTTGGTTGTAAAGGTTACCTCCACCTAGCTTTGTGCAAAGGAGAGACCGATAGTGATTGGTTTTGGCGGAGTGATTCACCGTGGACGAATCGGACCGTGGATTAGCGGCGTAGCCGTGAACCACGTTATACCATCGTGTTAGCGTTTGTTTTATTGTTTGTCTTTTGCTTTGTATTTGTATATTCCGCTTGCGCTAATCTTTTGTAGACGAACAATTTACGACGTCCAACGTACGAGGGCTATTCACCCCCCTCTAGCCGGCCATATCGATCCCCTATAGGTCCAACGACTATCAACCTTTGAATTTTGCTTAGGTTAATGTGACCAAGCCTAAGATTCCAATGATATGTTTGGTTCATCTTCGAAGGTTCTTTTCTCTTATTGGAATTAGAAGATGAGTTATTAACTTCAATTTGCATCGTGGGAGGTTTTGGTTCAAGTGTGTACAAATTTCCTATCAATGCACTCGAAAAGATAATGTCCCTATTCCTTCTTATAACAACTCTGTCATTAAAAGAAATAGAATATCCATCCATAAATAATTTAGAAATCGAAATTAAATTCTTTCTAAATAAGGGTACATAAAGGCAATTCTTAAGAACCAAAAGTTTATTTTTCTCAAAAGATAAATGAACATCTCCCACTGCAACAGCCGCTACCTTTGTGGCATCGCCCAAGCACACGGTAGTCTCCCCCTCAGCCAGTCGTCTGGTTTCCTGGAACTCCTGCAAAGTATTGCAGACATGATCAGTGGCTCCCCTATCTACACACCAGATGCCTGTAGATAACACCGCTAAACATGTTTCAACGACTAGACTAAAAGATATACCTTTGTTCTTGCGGTTGGGGCAATCCTTCTTCCAGTGTCCAGTCTGCTTACAAGTGAAGCACTTGCCTTTCGGCTTCTTCACTCCTCCCTGAGATCCTCCCACCACCTTTGCTCCACCTTGTTTCTCCTTCTTGCCTTTCGGCTTAGAAGTAGAATCCTTTTTGAGCAACCATGGCTTGAGGACACTCTTCGAAGAGTGCATACTTGTACTCCTAAGCAGATAAGACAATATCTAGATTCTTTTCCAATCAACATTATCTAGGTACAGTAAGTTTATTTCCTTTAGTATCATAGTAAGTGGACTGAAAGTCATTTTTGAAAATCCTAAGAATCACATAGATCATTACTGTAGATTTTACAAAATTATTGATTCCTCAAATAATAAAATTTCAAAATCAACCAACACCTCAAAACACCGAGAATATCGTATGCCACGATAGTGTGGACGTATACGAATTCTACATTTGTAAGAGGATGTTTTACCCATTAATTTTACTATCTTGTCAACCTAACTTTTTGACAAGTAAAATTAATAGTTGGTTTCTCTTTGGCCCTACAAATAAAAGTAGTGACTCCGATGGGGAGGATACTTATATTTGTATCTAAGTGTTCACCATTAGTCGGTACCAAGGTAATTATCTTGGGTTATGTGCCTTACGATGGGAAAGTACACACGCTCCTTAATAATTTCCTATAACCATATTCGACCTTGTGATCCGCAAACAAACCCATCCGATATGGAGGAAGGCACTCAGAGCCGACGCGCAAGTTTGTTTGCATCACTTGTCAAATTGTAATGGAGGTCGTGGGAATTTTTAAAAAATTCCCTCTCCCACTTAGTTATTTGAAATTGAAAAATTTTTCTAGCCTACGATATGCATATCAAAGAAAAAGCAATAAATATAAAAAATAAATTATTTTCCAACTATTATGGCTTTTGTCTTGATGACTTGTCAGACGCTATCATCTCGTCCGCTCCTCCTACGCCATGTACGAGCCATCCGGAGATCCGAGCCGAGACTAAAACCTATTTTAATTTACATCCATCGATCCTATACTCCACGAGGGAGTCTATATGAAATCTAGATCAAAAGTAAAATAAAATAAAGAGTGGCTAAACAATACCGTATTTAATTTACAAAAACTAAATACTAGCCTCGTCAACCCCGAGGATTCAACAAAATAAATATTTACACACATACAATCACATACACACATATGGCCATAATAGTCGGATCTTATGCCTGCAACCAAAGAGTTAAATTTTGCATATCCTACTATAATCCGACACATATAATATATGAAAAAGTGCATTAAAATTAACCGAATCCTAAACACACAAAATCGGAAACCTTGGCTCTGATACCAATTGAAGGGTTTTGCTTATCGAGTCCGGAGGGGAAACTTCGCTTCCCACTTCACCTCGGTAGCTTGTCCATGGCGATCCCTTCGATGCCCCCGGATTAAAAAAAATTATCCTAAACAAAAGGGATTTCCCAAACCACCAAGTCATCGTCAGGCTATTCGTTTAAAGAGGTCACTTGAACAAACTAGTTGTTTAAGCGACCATCCTCTATTCTACGAGTAGCCATGGAATAGACGATGTCCGGAATGCTAGTTTTTGTGTTTATGCTCGGGATCAAAGTATTATTTATCCATTTACAGATTTATAACATGCTTATAATTGAAAACCAAAAACAAGCAACAAACAAAAGAGAAAAGAGAATAGATATACCTCTTGATCTTCTAATGTTTGTCCTTCCTCCTTTTGGACGTCGTGTGGGCGACGATCTACCAAAAGTCGAAGCTCCAAGATCGAAAATCCTCCTTCCTTGATTTTTCAAAGCAAGAGAAAGAATAGAAACAAGGTTTTTCTCCTCCCTAAAACCAACCAACAAGGAGCACACCAAACCCTTGCCGCCGGCCAACTAGAAGGAGGAGAAGATGATGGAAAACAACCAAGACACCAAGGGAAGTCCTATATCATGTTATCACCACCTAAGGAGAAGGAGAAGAGGGCTTTTGGGCACCGACCAAGGGCTGGGAAGGGGCTGGAAAAGAGTTGGACGCCGGCCAATGTAGAAGGAAGAAGAAGAGAACACCTTCCTTATTTGGTGTCGCCCTAGCCTCCAAACCCTAACCCTAATCCTATCTCAACTAGGATTCCCTCTCTTGCCACCCAAACCCTAGCTCTCCTTTCATGTAGTTCACGCCAACACCCATGCCCTCCTTTTATAGAGTTAGGGATAAGTCATGAATTAATCTCCTACATTGGATCTAGGCATTTAATTTCAACCGTCGGATCTTAGAGATTTAATCTCTACCTATGGATCTTAGAGTTTTGTTTCTATCCATTGGATCTAAGCTTCATGAGGTGTTAATAGGCTACATTAGGGACCATGAGGAGGAGTTGGATCTTGGCCTCCCATGGATCAAGCACACATAAAGTCTGATCCACTAATGATGATCCAATCCACTAAAGGATCATCATTGATCTACCTCACCAACCCACATATGATAATATGGGCTCCATTTATTATTTGTACATTTTCTCCCCGTGTTTAAGATCTCTAATGTCCGTCGATTAATTAATTTACTGACCATTAATTAATCAACATCTAACTCCTTGAGTAGTACCACTCAACCTTTTCATCATGCCGGACCAAGTCCACCTGCAGGGTTTACATGATGAACCTTATGAGCTCATCAAGGGGACATCATCATCCTAATATATAGGACACGGTTTCCTCCTATAATCAATGACACACCATATAAATAATATCATCTCCCAACTTACCGAGCCTATCGATTTAATCTATAAATCTCGCCCATTGGTAAATCAAAGAGATGACTAGTAAGTATATGTGCCCGTTATTAAATCAGGATTAAGAGCATATACATAATAATATCTGAGGTCTGATTCGATTATGTAGTCAGCAATAAATCGAATCACCTCTAAGTCGGTCCTGCTCAATACACACAAAGTGCACTAGTGTGATTCTATGGTCAAGACAAACCAATACCAAATAACACTACAACCATTCCGATGGTTTGTCCAAAGCCATCTCGGTTGTGAGCCTTTACTTATACTTTACAAGGAGCCGATAACATGATCTCCCGTGTGACACCACACACCATGTTATCTATAATGTAAAGTATTAGACAATATGCATAAAAATATGCAAACAATGATCATGTGATTCTTATTTCAAAAATAAAGATGTTCATAGAAAAGATAGATTTTTCAGTATACATCCCCACATGTTCTAGCTGATTGGGAAAATGTTGAATTTAAGGATGATTTTCCTTGGTCGTCCGATCGAAGCCCCTTCTGATCTCAACCACCATTAGAGCTAGGTTTTGATGATTCAATATTTGCTTAATTAGGCTGCTCCATCCAACGATGGTGATCAATCCGACTCTTGATGGTCGGATCTGATCAATCTGAAGGGATGATGATGATCGGTCGAATCTGGATAAAGGGCTAAGATGATCAAACCTAAATACATGGACTAGATCTCTCCAGCTCTGGAAAGATGTCTCAGAATCAGCCGCTTTCATCGGATGGACCATATTACCGAGATCTGATCTCTTGATTGTAATGCCTTCGATCTTGATGAAGGACTCAGATTTAGTCAACTTGAAACACCCATTATGATCCTAGATGAAGCCATTTTTGATCCAGCTTGAATCTAGTCCATTGGCTCATCTCGATCTCCGACAAACAAAGATCAAATTTGCATATAAGTCCAAAATTTATGAGAATTTACAAAAAGGTCCAAAATGAATCCAACTCATAAAACATGTTAATAATCAACAATAAATCACTCGAGAGGATAAAAACATTAATATTAAGGGCCAAAATAATACAATAAAAATGGTAGTTATCAATTCCCTCAAACTTATTCTTGCACGTCCCGAGCAAGCAAAGAAAACTAAAAGTAAACTGAAGGTATATTTCCCTAGCAATTCGCAAGGATACATAGAAAATCGTGAAAGAAAGTTACCAAGGATTGTCAAATCCCAAAGACTCAAGCAATCATGGACTCAAATCTTACACAGGTTAAGAAACATGGTGACTTCAATCCATCCTGAATAGACTTTAAATGATTAAGCCTCATAAGATAAGTGGTGGTTTCTCTCACTCTCATAAGCATATAATAGTGGAGTTCACTCAAGCTACTCATGATTTATGCACTGCCATATGCTTGCTTTTCTTCTACGTTCACCACTATATACACATAAGAATGCACAATTATTGAAGGCTTATTAGGAATGTAAGGGAAACATGAATACAAGAAAAATGACAATATGTGTGAAAGGAAAGAAAGGTAAGAAATGAAATATCTATATAAATGCAAGAAGATATGGAAATACTGAAATGCTACAAAGATGAGTACAAGAAAGTAATGCCCCAAAAGGTCTCATCAAAGCTAGCTTTTCACAATTCCCTAAATATGTAAACAACCCCTTTCACTTTCACAATACAAATCCATATATGATATACAATAAATCTCTCAATAGTTTCAATAAGGGATGTCTATCAAAAAAATACTATCACACGTAAAAAAAACTACACATGTCAAAGATTTTTTTTATTGCCTTTATTGTTTTGGCCAAATTCATTTTTTTTTACTTTTTTTTCATTTTTTTTTCAATATTTTTTTTCATGTCATGTGGTACACTTCCCTATGTTCTAAAAAAATGCATCAAGCTCAACTATAAAAATAAAACATGATTTGTCCATGGTGATCAAGCACGATTTGCCTATGCTTACAATGAATTCTCCCGGGCAAAATACTCATCATGGAACATTCAAGTATTCCACATCTAGAAGAGTAACAAAGAAGGAAGTAATAGAAGGAAAGAAAAATGACATGATGAAGAACTACAATATTATTCAGTAAACATGTGGCAATAAAAGAAGTAAAGGAAAATATTTGAGAATGACTTCATAATAATCATGCAAACATATGGTTGTGTAGTCTCGAAAGAATCAAAGCAAGTTCTAGAGGTACAATAACCACAAGTGTACCACACACAAGCAATAAAAACAGGCACAATCCTCACTATGAATGAAAAAAAAACCATCTAAATCTATCAACATAGAATCCATCACCAAGTAATAACCATATGCAATCAAATAATCCATTCATGACAATAAATCCCCTAAACTCGACAATCAAATTTAACTGGTTTTCACGACGTCTAAGATGATATAAAAGAATGCATAGGAAATTTATTTCAAAACACCGATAAAACAAAAACTCAACAAACAAAATATAACAAGTAAAACAAAAACAAATAATGTAAAAGAAATGTATATACAATGAATAAAAAAAAAGATAAGATGGAGGAAACTTCCCTATGGTCCTAGCAGTTGGAGGTGATTCAGTAAAAATATCTAGGTTGGGAGTGGAGTAAAAGCCCTCCCCAGTGGTTGAAGATGGTTCAGAAGTAAAATCCACGCTGAGGTGGGATGGACCGATAGAAAGCGAGCACCTTCTTCATGTGATCAGAAAAGTCTTGTGTTGCTCCCTCTAATATGATCGCCTTCTTATATGTCTTATCTGGAGGTCGGAGGCAATACAACAGAAGTTTCCAACTTGGGGGTTGGAATATTGCATTATATGTCAAGGCCTTCATCATCAACATTCTTGGAGACTCGATCTCAGGTGGGAGTGTCCAATCAGGGGGTGTCCAGCTATCCACCACTCCCATGTCAATACCCTCAACATCTAACACAACAACAATTTCATTAATGGATTCACATCGATTAGTGTCCACAATCACATCACAGCACAATGGGTCATAGGAGTCCTGTGGAGTAGCTGAATCATATATATGCCTATCACCCACTCCACAATCCATCTCCCTAAGTGCGTAGATATCCATAGGAATGGTCTCTGACGGAGGCTGAATGATCTCTTGTGCTTCCATCTGGCCGATGGATGTTGCAATTTGATCTAGCTGCAATTCGATCCATTGTAGTCTCCATACTGCTGATAATACAGATCCATGTTTCTCAGAAAATATAATTCCTGGTCTTTCCTAAAACACCAACAAACAAATCAAAAGACACAAGAAGTAGACATGACAAAATACATGGATATACAGAAAATGACTGAATGAAGCCATAAACAATTTTTTTTTGAAAAATGGGTAAACAATCCTAAGTCTACTAAGTACCATTACACTCCCCGGCAACTGAAGGTTGAAGCTTCGCTTCTCGCTTCGCCTCGGTCACTTGTGCATGGAGATCCTATCTTGAATCCCCAGATTAAAAAAAATAATCCGGACGAAAATGGATTACCCAAGCAATCGATTCATCATTGTGCTTATCGATTTGAGTTGTCGCTTGAACAAATTGTTGTTCAAGCAACTTAACTCTTTTCCTCGATTAGCCGCGGAATAGATGATGAACGGATCGCCGATTTTTATGTTTATCATCGGGGTCCATGATCATACAATTATAATCCAATTACATTGGACAAGAAAGAAAACTAAACAAGAATTATACCTCTTGATCTTCTATTGTATGACCTATGCTCTTCTTGGACATCGTGTGGGCGATGATCCTCCAAGAATCGAAGCCTCCTAGATCTTGTATCTTCCCTTCCTTGCTTGCTTCGAACAAGGGAAGATAACCAAACTCTTCTTCTCCTATCTAGGGCCAACCACCAAGCCTCCTTGCTTGGTTGTTGCCGACGGCCATGTTGGGATGTTTACTGAAAAGTCTACCTTTTCTATGAACATCTTTATTTTTGAAATAAGAATCACATGATCATTGTTTGCATATTTATGGTTATGCATATTGTCTAATACATTACATTGTAGATAACATGGTGTGTAGTCTCACACGGTGGATCATGTTATCAGTTCCTTGTAGATTATAAGTAAAGGCTCACAACATAGATGGTTTTGGACAAACCATTGGTATGGTTGTAGTGTGATTTGGTATTGGTTTGTCTTGACCATAGAATTACACTAGTACACTTTGTGTGTATTGAGCAGGACCGATTTAGAGGTGATTGAATTTATTGCAGACTACATAATTGAATCGGACCTCGGATATTATGGTATACATGCTCTTAATCCCGGTATAATAACGGGCACATGTACTTAGTATTTATTTCTTTGATTTACCAATGGGTGAGATTTATAGATTAAATCGATAGGCTCGGTAAGTTGGGAAATGATATTATTTACAAGGTGTGCCATTGATCATAGGAGGAAACCGTGTCCTATATATTAGGATGATGATGTTCCCTTAAAGAGCTCATAAGGTTCATCATGTAAACCCTACAGGTGAACTTGGACAAGCATTATGATAAAGTTGAGTGGTACTACTCATGGAGTTAGATGTTGATTAATTAATTGTCAGTAAATTAATTAATTGACGGACATTCGAGATCTTAAACACGGGGAGATATTTGTATAATTAATATATGGAGCCCATATTTATTTATGGGGGTTGGTGAGGTAGATCAATGATAATCCTCTAGTGGAATGGATTATCATTAATGGATCAGATTTTATGTGGGTCGGATCCATTGGGTGGCCAAGATCCTGATGGGAATCGGCTTCGGAGGCTCGTCGACTCCCATGTCCCCATATTAAAATTTCAACAAATGAAAACTAATCCGGATGGGATGAGTTTCCTAAGCTCAACCAATTCGTCATCGTGCTAATGACTTGAGCAATCGCTTGAACAAACTTGTTGTTCAAGCAATCAACTCTTCTAGTCGGTTAGCTGCGGAAGAGACGACGGACGGATCGCCGGTTCTTGTGTTTATCTTCAGGGTCCATGATTATACAAATACATATGAATGTAGACATGTATAATCAACACATACATAAAGTAAACATGCTCATAACAAATACAAGCAAGTAACCATCCACACAAAACATGCATATAATTGAAAAGCAATTATAAACATAATACAAAAGAATATTAATCAAAATAAACAAGATTATACCTCTTGTTATACCTCTTGATCTTCTATTGTATGTCCTCCCTCTATTTGAACGTCGTGTGGGTGACGATCTACCAAAAGTTGAAGCCTCCTAGATCACCGATCTTCCTTTCCTTGTTCACTAGGAACAAAGGAAGATCCTAAAACAAAACTCATCTTCCTTTCTAGAACCGGCCACCAAGTCAATAAACTCGATGTTGCCGTCGGCCAAGGAAGATAAAATAGAGTATGGAAACCAACCAAAAGATAAACAACAAGGGTATGGGTGTCGGCCAACACTTGGAGAAGAAGAAAGAAAACACCCCTTCTCCTTGTTGCCGCCCAAACCCTAAACTAGGCTCCCCTTAATTTTCGGCTATGGATTAAGGGAAGTAGAATAGATTGAGCTTTGGCCAAGGTAGAGGGGCTGACCATCAAAGGAAAATGAAGAAGAATCTCCCTCTCCTTGTTGCCGCCCAACACCAACAACCAAACCCTAACCCTAGCCTCCTCATATTTCTTGCCGCCCATGGGAAGCAACCCTGATCTAATCCACCACAAGCCATAGATCAAGGGGAGAAGCTTGGGTTCCGGCCAAACCAAAGAGGAAGGAGGAAGAAGGGTGTCGGCCACCATTGGGAACAAGAAGAAGAAGCTCCCTTCTCCTTGTTGCCGCCCAACACCATGAACCAAACTCTAACCCTAGCCTCCTCCTTTCTTGCCGCCCAAGCCACCTTATCTCAATTAGGTTTTTCTCTTTTTTTCATCTTTTTGCCGCCCAAGCCTTAGCCCATATATATAGAGTTAGGTTTAGGTCTTGGTTTAATCTCCTCCATTGGTTCTAGGGATTTAATCTCAACCGTCGGATCTAGGGTTTCATCCCAACCGTCGGATCTAGGGTTTCTTCCCAACCGTCGGATCTAGGGTTTCATCCCAACCGTCGGATCTAGGGTTTCATCCGAACTGTCGGTTCTAGGGATTTAATCTCCACCGTCGGATCTAGAGTTTTGTTTTCCATCATTGGATCTAGGCTTCATGAGGTGTTAATAGGCTACAATTGGGACCATGAGGAGGAGTTGGATCTTGGCCACCCGATGGATCGGAACCACACAAACTTGATCCATCAATGATGTTCCATTCCACTAGAGGATCATCATTGAATTACCTCACCAACCCCCATATGATAATATGGGCTCTATATATTATTTGTACATCCATCTCCCCGTGTTTAAGATATCGAATGTCCGTCAATTAATTGATTTGCTGACCATCAATTAATTAACATCTAACTCCTCGAGTAGTACCACTCAACCTTATCATCATGTTGACTAAGTCAACCTGCAGGGTTTACATGATGAACCTTATGAGCTCCTCAAGGGGACATCATCAACCTATATATAGAACACGGTTTCCTCCTATAATCAACAACACACCATGTAAATAATATCATTTCTCAACTTACCGGGCATATTGATTTAATCCATCTAAATCTCACCCTTTGGTAAATCAAAGAAATAAATACTAAGTACATGTGCCCGTTATTATATCGGGATTAAGAGCATGTACAACATAATATCCGAGGTCCGATTCAATTATATAGTCAGCAATAAATTGAATCACCTCTATGTCGGTCCTGCTCAATACACCTAAGTGTACTAGTGTAACTCTTTGTTCAAGACAAAACAATACCAAGCTACACTACAACCATGCCAATGGTTTGTCCAAAACCATCTTAGTTGTGAGCCTCTACTTATATTCTACAAGGGATTGATAACATGATCTTCTGTGCCACACCAAGCACCATGTTATCTACAATGTAAAATATTGGACAATATGCACACATATAACAAATATAAAGTTCAAACAATGATCATGTGATTCTTATTTCAAAATATAAATGTTCATACAAAAAGAGCTAGGCTTTCAGTATACATCCCAACAATCTCCCACTTATACTAAAAGACTTTGCTGTCGTCATACTACCATAAATCTGATTCCCCTTCCCTCCACATGCCTATCAAAGCTCTCGCCAGAAGGGCCTTGTGAAACGGTCTACCAGGTCATCCTCTGATGCAATCTAGGCGACAACAACTTCTACCTCCTTTATGATTTCTCGTATCAGGTGGTACTTGCGCTCTATGTATTTACTTACCTTATGGGCTCGTGGTTCCTTCGAGTTTGCAACTGCACCATTATTATCACAATAAATTGTGATATTTCTGGGCAAAACAGGAATCACATCCAAGTCCATCAGGAAGTTCCTGAGCCACACAACTACTTTGGTCGCCTTAAAGGCTGCCACATACTCAGCTTCCATGGTGGAGTCCGCCACGCATTTCTGCTGGACACTCCTCCAAACAATGGTTCCACCTCCCAAAGTAAATACAAAACCTGAGCTAGACTTACTGTTATCCCTATCAGATTAGAAATCGAAATCCGCATAACCCACAGGGAGTAATTGATCTGCCCGGTAAACTAGCATATAATCCCTAGTCCTTCTCAGGCACTACAATATATGCTTTACCGCAGTACAATGTCCCTGTCCTGGATTACTCTGATATCTGCTGACCATGCCCATGACATAGCAGATATCGGGTCTCGTACATAGCATCATATACATGAGGCTTCCTACTACCGAAGCATAAAGAACCGCCTTCATCTCCTCTATCTCCTCAGATGATCTAGGACACATCTCCTTAGATAAAGGAACTCCATGCCTGAAAGGTAAAAAACCTTTCTTGGAGTTTTGCATGCTAAAACGATCCATAATCATGTCTATGTATGAAGCTTGGGATTAGCACACTAACCTTGATCCCAAGGATGTGTCCCACTTCACCCAAGTCCTTCAAAACTGTTTGGACAATCATACCCTTACGTCTGATAACACTGTGATATTGTTGCCAACTACCAAAATATTATCTACGTATAGTACAAGAAATACCACTACGTTTCCTTCACATCTCTTGTATACACAAGACTCATCCGGACTTTGAATAAATCCATAAGTCTAGATTTACCTCATCAAAGCGGATGTTCCAAGACCTCGAAGCTTGTTTCAATCCATAAATGGACCGATTAAGCTTACATACAGGATGCTCTTTACCCATAGCAATGAATCCCTCTGGTTGCTCCATATAGATGTTCTCCTCAAGACTTCCATTAAGGAAAGCTATCTTGACATCTATCTGCCACACCTCATAATCCATATGAGCTGCTATGCATAAGAGCTCCCAGACCTGATTTGAATCCATAGATTCAATCTCAGTATTCATTGCACTTTGCAAAGATGTTGCATCTTTATCTTGGATTGCCTCGTCATATGTCTAGGGATCAGGTTCATGTTCGCCAAGGACCAAATCGGAAGATTCTCTCAAGAACATGAATCTATCAGGCTGTCTCACAACCCTCCCACTACAATGAGGTATCACCTGTGTATCCTCTGTGACTCACGGTGCAGTGACATGTGGTATATCCTCTTGTACCGGTGGTACTGAAGTCGGGACTTCCCCTGTCAACTCCTCAAGAACAATCCTACTCGTGGGCTTGTGGTTCATCACATAGTCTTTCTCTAGAAATCTAACATTCGTACTAACGATCACCCTTTGATCTCTAGGACTATAAAACAAACCACCCTTTGTTCCCCTAGCATAGCCAACAAACAAGCGCACTTTTGTGCGAGGTTCCAACATACAAGTATCTGCCTTCAACACATGTGCCGGACTCCCCCATATTTGAATATGTCTTAGACTGGGCTTTCGTCCAGTCCACAACTCTGTGGGAGTAGAATGCACTGATTTAGATGGAACCAAGTTCAGAATGTACACCGTCGTATCTAGAGCATATCCCCAGAACGAATCTGGCAAGTCAGAATAACTCATCATCAATCTAACCATCTCCATAAGAGTCCTATTCCTTCGCTCTGCTACACCGTTCTGCTGGGGTGTGCCAGGTGTAGACAATTGGGATTGAATCCCAACCTCTGATAAGTAGTTCCTAAACTCTCCCAAGAGGTGCTTACCACCACGATCAGGTCGTGGTGTCATCAATATCTTGAATAATCATCTATGAAAGAGACAAAATATTAGAGACTACCTCTTGCCTATATAGTCATAGGACCACACAAATCAGAATGAACCATTCCTAACACATCTTTGGATCTATACCCCTTGTCCTTGAAAGGCCTCTTGGTCATCTTACCCTCCAAGCAAGATTCGCAGGTTGGGAGATCCTCCACCACTAATGAACCCAAAGGTCCATCAGCTATCAACCTTTGAATTCTACTCAGGTTAATATGACCAAGCCTTAGATGCCAAAGATATGTTTGGTTCATCTTCGAAGGTTCTTTTTCTTATTAGAATTAGAAGATGAGTTATAAACTTCAATTTGCATCGTGGGAGATTTTTTGTTCAAGTGTTTACAAATTTCCTATCAATGTACCTGAACAGATATTTTACCTATTCCTTTTTATAACAACTCTGTCATTAAAAGAAATATAATATCCATTCATAAACAATTTAGAAACCGAAATTAAATTCTTTCTAAATCAAGGTACATAAAGGGAATTTTCCAGAACCAAAATTTTATTTTTCTTAAGAGATAAATAAAACTTCTCCCACTGCAATAGTCGCCACCATCAAAGCCTTACCCAAGTAAATGGTAATATCCCCTTTAACTAGTCGTCGGGTTTCTTGGAACCCCTGCAAAGTGTTGCAGACATGATTAGTGGCTCTCATATCTACACACCAGGTGCCGGTAGATAATGCCTCTAACCATGTTTCAACGACTGGACCAAAGGATATACATTTGTTCTTGCTTCGGATTGGGATAATCCTTCTTCTTATGTCCAGTCTGCTTGCAAGTGAAGTACTTGCCTTTCGACTTCTTCACTCCTCCCTGAGATCCTCCCACCACCTTTGCTCCACCTTGTTTCTCCTTCTTCTTGCCTTTCGACTTAGAAGTAGAAACCTTTTTGAGCAACCATGGCTTGAGGACATTCTTCGAAGAGTGCATACTTGTACTCCTTAGCAGATAAGACAATATCTAGAATCTTTTCCAATCAACATTATTTGGGTACAGTAAGTTTATTTCCTTTAGTATCATAGTAAGTGGACTGAAAGTCATTTTTGAAAATCCTAAGAATCACATTGATCAAAATATTAGATTTTAAATATTATTGATTCCTCAAAATAATAAAATTCCGAAATCAACCAACACCTCAAAACATCGAGAATATCGCATGTCACGATAGTGTGGACGTATACGAATTCTACATTTGTAAGAGGAGGTTTTACCCATTAATTTTATTATCTTGTCAACCTTACTTTTTGACAAATAAAATTAATAGTTAGTTCCTCTTTGGCCCTACAAATAAAAACAGTGACTCCGATGGGGAGGATACTTTTTATTTGCATCTAAGTATGCACCATTACACGATACTAAGGGAATTATCTCGGATTATGTGCTTTACCGATGGGGAAGTACACACGCTCCTAAATAATTTCCTATAACCATTATTTGACCTAGTGATCTGCAAACAAACTCATCTGATGGGGAGGAAGGCACTCAGAGCCGACACGCAAGTTTGTTGCATCACACGTCAAATTGTAATGGAGGCCGCGGGAATTAATTAAAATATCCCTCTCCCACTTAGTAAATTGAAAATGAGGAATTTTCAAGCACACACAACATGCATATAAAACAAATCAGCAATAAATATGGAAAAAATAGAATTTTTTCCAACTATTATGGCTTTGTTCTCCAATATGCGTCCCGTCGTGTCGCCACCTCGTCCGCTCCACCTTTTCCCGTGTGCAAGTCACCAAAGCGATCCGAGCCGAGATAATCTATTTTAATTTACATCCATCGATCCTATACTCCATAAAGGAGTGTACAAATAATCTAGATCGAAAGTAAACTAAAATGATCGG
The DNA here is from genome assembly GCA_025175895.1 of Wurfbainia villosa. Lineage (NCBI taxonomy): Eukaryota > Viridiplantae > Streptophyta > Magnoliopsida > Zingiberales > Zingiberaceae > Wurfbainia > Wurfbainia villosa. The sequence continues at coordinate 57,483,432 of CM045986.1, read as the reverse complement.
CTAAACAATATCGTATTTAATTAAAAAAATTAAATACTAATCTAGCCTCATCAACCCCGAGGCCTCAAATGATATACATACAATCACACACAAACAATCACATACACACATATAGCCATAATAGTCGGATCTTATGCCTGCAACCAAAAAGTTAGTCTACGCACATCCTACTATTATTCGACATACTCAATATATGATATGTGCATGAAAGTAACCGAATCCAAAACACACAAAAATGGAAACCGTGGCTCTGATACTAATTGATGGGAATCGGCTTCGGAGGCTCGTCGGCTCCCATGTCCCCGTATTAAAATTTCAACAAATGAAAACTAATCCGGATGGGATAAGTTTCCTAAGCTCAACCAATTCGTCGTCGTGCTAACGACTCGAGCAATCGCTTGAACAAACTTGTTGTTCAAGCAATCAACTCTTCTAGTCGGTTAGCTACGGAAGAGACAACGGACGGATCACCGGTTCTTGTGTTTATCTTCGGGGTCCATGATTATAGAAATACATATGAATGTTGACATGTATAATCAACACATACATAAAGTAAACATGCTCATAACAAATACAAGCAAGTAACCATCCACACAAAACATGCATATAATTGAAAAGCAATTATAAACATAATACAAAAGAACATTAATCAAAATAAACAAGATTATACCTCTTGTTATACCTCTTGATCTTCTATTGTATGTCCTCCCTCCTTTTGGACGTCGTGTGGGCGACGATCTACCAAAAGTTGAAGCCGCCTAGATCACCGATCTTCCTTTCCTTGTTCACTAGGAACAAAGGAATCTCCTAAAACAAAACTAATCTTCCTTTCTAGAACCGGCAACCAAGTCAATAAACTCGATGTTGCCGCAGGCCAAGGAAGATAAAATGGAGTATGGAAACCAACCAAAAGAGAAACAACAAGGGTATGGGTGTCGGCCAACACTTGGAGAAGAAGAAAGAAAACACCCCTTCTCCTTGTTGCCGCCCAAACCCTAAACTAGGCTCCCCTTAATTTTCGGCTAGGAATGAAGGGAAGTAGAATAGATTGAGCTTTGGCCAAGGTAGAGGGAAGAAGGTAGAGGGGCTGACCATCAAAGGAAAATGAAGAAGATTCTTCCTCTCCTTGTTGCCGCCCAACACCAACAACCAAACCCTAGCCTCCTCCTATTTCTTGCCGCCCATGGGAAGCAACCCTCATCTCATCCACCACAAGCCATAGATCAAGGGGAGAAGCTTGGGCGCCGGCCAAACCAAAGAGGAAGGAGGAAGAAGGGTGCCGACCACCATTGGGAACAAGAAGAAGAAGCTCCCTTCTCCTTGTTGCCACCCAACACCATGAACCAAACCCTAACCCTAGCCTCCTCCTTTCTTGCCGCCCAAGCCACCTTATCTCAATTAGGTTTTTCTCTTTTTTCCATCTTTTTGCCGGCCAAGCCTAAGCCCATATATATAGAGTTAGGTTTAGGCCTTGGTTTAATCTCCTCCATTGGTTCTAGTGATTTAATCTCAACCGTCGGATCTAGGGTTTCATCCCAACTATCGGATCTAGGGATTCATCCCAACCGTCGGATCTAGGGTTTCATCCCAACCGTCGGATCTAGGGTTTCATCCCAACTGTCGAATCTAAGGATTTAATCTCCACCGTCGGATCTAGAGTTTTGTTTTCCATCATTGGATCTAGGCTTCATGAGGTGTTAATAGGCTACAATAGGAACCATGAGGAGGAGTTGGATCTTGGCCACCCGATGGATCGGAACCACACAAACTTGATCCATCAATGATGTTCCATTCCACTAGAGGATCATCATTGAATTACCTCACCAACCCCCATATGATAATATGGGCTCCATATATTATTTGTAGATCCATCTCTCCGTGTTTAAGATATCGAATATCTATCAATTAATTGATTTACTGACCATCAATTAATTAACATCTAATTCCTCGAGTAGTACCACTCAACCTTATCATCATGTTGACTAAGTCAACTGCAGGGTTTACATGATGAACCTTATGAGCTCCTCAAGGGGACATCATCAACCTATATATAGGATACGGTTTCCTCCTATAATCAACGACACACCATGTAAATAATATCATTTCCCAACTTACCAGGCATATTGATTTAATCCATCTAAATCTCACCCTTTGGTAAATCAAAGAAATAAATACTAAGTACATGTACCCGTTATTATATCGGGATTAAGAGCATGTACAACATAATATCCGAGGTCCGATTCAATTATGTAGTCAGCAATAAATTGAATCACCTCTATGTCGGTCCTGCTCAATACACCTATGTGTACTAGTGTAACTTTATGTTCAAGACAAAACAATACCAAGCTACACTACAACCATGCCAATGGTTTGTCCAAAACCATCTTGGTTGTGAGCCTCTACTTATATTCTACAAGGGACTGATAACATGATCTTCTGTGCCACACCAAGCACCATGTTATCTACAATGTAAAATATTGGACAATATATACACATATAATAAATATAAAGTGCAAACAATGATCATGTGATTCTTATTTCAAAATAAAAATGTTCATACAAAAAGAGCTAGGCTTTCAGTATACATCCCAACAGATCCAACTCCTCCTCATGGTCCCTATTGTAGCCTATTAAAACTCTCATGAAGCCTAGATCCGACGGTGGAGATTAAATCTCTAGATCCGACGGTGTAGATTAAATCTCTAGATCCGACGGTGGAGATTGAAAGGAGGCTTAAGCCTAGCACTATAAAAAGGGGGCCAAGGCTTGGGCGGCATAGAGAACTAAGAGAGGCTAGGGTTTGCTACCAAATCTTTGGGCGGCAACTAGGTTTTGGCTAGGGTTTGTTGTTCAGCAACTAGGAGGTGGCTAGTGTTTGCTTCTCATCTTTAGCAGTGGCAACCTAGGGTTGGCTTCTCCTTTTGGCCGGCGGCAACAAGATGCATCATCAAGACTTGACCAACGCCTCTCCCTCTCCTTTGGCCGGCGGCAGGATATTCATCTTGGTCGACAAATCCTCTCCCTCTCAATAGGGCCAATGGACATCAAGTTGGTGCTTGGTGGTTGGCGCAAATAAAGAGAAGAAGGGAGTCGTGTATTCTTCCCTTTGTTCGGAGCGAGTAAGGAAGGGAAGAACGTGATCTTGGAAGCTTCAACTCTTGGAGGATCATTGCTCACACAACGTTCAAGAGGAGGATAGGACATACAATAGAAGACCAAGAGGTAAACAACAGGTATAATTCTTGTTTTGGTTTCCTTTTGTTTCTTTGTATTTGCATGTGGCTAATTTACTTGGAACCCGAAGATAAACATAAAAACCGGCAATCCATGCATCGTCTATTCTGTGGCTAATCGAAGAAAAGAGGTAGGTTGCTTGAACAACAAGATTGTTCAAGTGACCACTCTAATCGAATAGCACGACGATGGATCGATTGCTTGGGTAATCCCTCTTCATCAAGGATTATTTTTTTTTTAATTCGGGGACATAGATGGGATCACCATGCACAAGTGACCGATGTGCGAAGGAAAGCTTCGTTTCCACACCCTTCAAGTGGTATCAGAGCCACGGTTTCCGATTTTGTGTGTTTAGGATTCAGTTACTTTTATGCACTTATCATATATTGTATGTGTCGGATGATACTAGGATGTGCGTAGGCTAACTTTTTGGTTGCAGGCATAAGATCCAACTATTATGTCCATATGTGTGTGTATGTGATTGGATGTGTGTAATTGTATTATTAATTGAATCCTCGGGGTTTACGAGGCTAGTATTTAATTTTTGTAATTAAAGTACGGCATTGTTTAGCCACTCTTTTATTTTAGTTTACTTTCGATATAGATTTCATGTACACTCCTTCGTGGAGTATAGGATCGATGGATGTAAATTAAAATAATTATTCTCGGCTCGGATCTCCAGATGGCTTGTACATGGCCTAGGGAGGAGCGAACGAGATGGAGATACGACGGTAGGCATATTGGAGAACAAAAGCCATAATAGTTGGAAAATATTTTTTTATCATATTTATTGCTTCTTGTTTGATATGCATGTCGTGTGCTAGGAAAATTCCTCAATTTTAAATTACTAAGTGGGAGAGGGATATTTTTTATAAATTCCCACGACCTCCATTACGATTTGACATGTGATGCAAACAAACTTATGGGTCGGCTCTGAGTGCCTTGCTCCCCATCGGATGAGTTTATTTTTACAGATCACAGGGTCAAATATGGTTATAGAAAATTATTTAGGAGCATGTGTAGTTCCCTATCGGAAAGACACATAACTCGAGATAATTTCCTTGATACCAAGTAATGGTGCACACTTAGATGCAAATAGGAGTATCCTCCCCATCGGAGTCACTGCTTTTATTTGTAGGGCCGAAGAGGAACCAACTATTAATTTTATTTGTCAAAAAGTTAGGTTGACAAGATAGTAAAATTAATGGGTAAAACCACCTCTTACAAATGTAGAATTTGTTGGTGCAAGGCCACTAGATAATCGAACCTGTGTTTTGATTATGGCAAAGAAACAAAGTTAAGTTTACATCGTTATCACACGAGCTAAATCAAGTGTGTAGAAAAGTACTAAAGCTGGAGCTGAAGGCTAGCGACACCCGGAGGAAGCCATGGTGGTCGGGCAACACTCGAGTGACTTCGGAAGGAGCCGAAGGATTAAAGTGGAAGGCCGAAAGCGAAAGAGACACAGTAAGTATCATGGTAAGCTCGTGTGAGTAAGAGATGGTAAGGTCGTGTCCTCTGTACGGGGACGACCGTAGGCGGCGATCCGACTAAGACTTTCCGTGGAAGGTCTAGGTCGAGATCGGATGGTTAGAAACCGTCCCATTTATGATTTTCTGAGCTAACCTCTTATTGTAGGAAAGTGGCGGTGCCCATCGTTGGACATTGAGCGATCGATCGATGCTCATCGATCGGTGATGGGAGGCATCATCGATGGCGGCTTTAATCAACCTTTGCACTAGGTCAACACGGATAAGGTTTGACAAGGCCACTTCGTGATAAAATTTGTACGACTTCGTAATTTGTTCCAAAGTATGAGGAGACACGTTCAGAAGCCAAAATCTATAAAAGGAGGGGAGGATTCCAACTCCAAACATCATAAAGTCTATTCTCAAGTGCTCTTACAACGCCAATGCTTCAACACTGTGATAATGCCGATGCGACGACAAGTTTCGATCTTCTTCGTCGACAACAACATCAAGTAATATATTCTGATATTGTATTCTCTATTTTTATTCGTAACGAGGTGAGGTAGGCTTGTTGCCTCATCCTTGTACTTTCAGTTTTGTGATCGTTGTCTCCTACCTCCAACGAGGAGGAGATGTTATAGTGTTTTGCCCTCCTTACGTGGTCTAGGACCATTAGGGCCTTAGAGTAGCAACCACTGGGTTGTGAACCAAGTAAAATAAATGTGTCTCTTTATTTTTAGTTGTGCTTACTCGTGTATCAAATGAATGAACGAAAAGATTTACGATCGCTATTCACCCCCCCCCTCTAACGATGCTTCTCGATCCAACAGAATTCGTATACGTCCACACGATCATGGCATATGATATTCTCAGTGTTTTGAGGTGTTGGTTGATTTTAAAATTTTATTGTTCGAGGAATCAATAATATTTTGAAATCTAATATTTTGATCTATGTGATTTTTAGATTTTTCAAAAAAAACTTTCAACCCGCTTGCTGTGATACTAAAAGAGAATAAACTTACTGGACCCAATTATGTTGATTGAAAAGGAATCTTGATATTGTCTTAACTGCTGAGGAGCACAAATATGTACTCTTCGAAGAGTGTCCTCGTAAGCCTACGGATGATTCTGGGGAAAAGGAGAAGGAGAGTTATAAGAAGTTGATAAAGGCTGATGAGATGGCACGGTGTTACATTTTGGCTTCTATGTCAAATGTATTGCAACATCAGCATCAAGCCATTGTTGGTGAAGTAGGCACCTAAGTTGAACCTAAGTTTTGATTATAGCAAACGATACAAAGTTAAGCTTATATTGTTATCTCACGAGCTAAATCGAGTGTGAAGAAAAGTGTCAACGCTAGAGCTGAAGGCTAGTGACACCCGGAGGAAGTCGCGGTGGTCGGGCGATGCTCGAGTGACTTCGGAGGGAGCCGAAGGAATCGAGTGGATGGCCGGATGTGAAAGTGACACAGTAAGTATCGAGGTAAAGCTCGTATGTGTGAGAGTAAGAGAGGTCGTATCATCCTTACGGGGATGATCTTAAGCATAGATCCGACCAAAGACATCCTATAGATGGTCTAGGTTGTGATCGGAGGCCGGTGGCCATCAAAATAATGTTTTTGTTAAGCTAACTTTGCCTTGCAGCTAGCATTAGTCGACTGCCAGCTTGGAGGACTCGATTGTCGTTCATCAGTCCACTATCTGTGGTCAACATTCGACTGATACTGTCATCAGTCGACTGATGATGGCCATCAGTCGACTGATGGTCAAGGATCAACTTCGAGGAGTCAAGGCTTATCACCTCATTTCAAGGGGGATGGTGCTCAAATTCTATTGGCTGAAGTTCCTCTCGAAAAGGGGCTCAAGGGTTATAAAAGGAGGGCCTCTCCTATGATTTTTCAACATTTCTATTTGCTCAAAAGCCTCAGCAACGCTGCGACTCTCCGACAACGAAGTGCTGTCAACAACCCTAGCTTAATTTCTATTCCCTAGTTGTTGGTAAAACTTTACTTTGTCATCTCTTTAATATTTCAATTATTTTTGTTAATCAAGGTTTTCTATTATTTCATTTTACCTTAATAGAAGAGAGGGTTTGTCTCTCTATCTTTTGCTTTCAAAGGTTTTTGTAATCATCAAACTTCTACCTCCAACGAGGAGGAGTGTTTTAGTGAATTACCCTATGTACACGGTCTAGGGCCGTTAGGGCCTTGGAGTAGTAGCCGAAGGCTATGAACCAAGTAAAAAATACTATTGTCTCTTGTGTTTAATTTTATCTTCCGCTGTGTCTACTCATGTTTTAACGAACAAAATGAAAGAAAAGTTTTATCGCTATTCACCCCCTCTCTAGCGATCCGCTCAATCCAACAATTGGTATCAGAGCCGAGGGTGCTAAGATGTGGTGAAACCACCATTCTAGATTTTTTTACAGATTCTTTTTCTTTTTTATTCTGTTTATTTCGAATTTATTTCATTCATTTAGTTTTTCTCCTGCACTACTAATCCAAGACACGAATCTTGGTACATTTCGATAGTTTGTGTTGTTGTTAGGTTTTTCGTCTTCATTCTCTTGTTTCTTTTGTTTCAATGGCCCATCTCGAGGGTTTTAGCACAGTCCGACCTCTGTTTTACAACGGTGATGACTTCCGTTATTGGAAGGGTCGGATATAATGCTTTCTTAAAACTCAAATTGAGATGTGGATCATAATCCAAACGGGATTCACACTTCCGACTAACGAAGTGGGTGAATCCTTGGATTATGACCAATGGAACAATGCGAAAAAAAGACAAGTCGAAGCCGATGCCAAGGCAACTCAAATCCTCCAATGCGGCTTGTCCAAGGAGAAGCTTAATCGCGTCGGCCCCTTCATCAGCACAAAGGACCTTTGGAAAACGCTAGTGGAGCTACACGAAGGGACCGACGAAGCCAAGGTATGTAAGCATGATCTTTTATTTAATAAGTTATATAACCTAAAAATGCAAGAACACGAGACAGCAACGCAACTTTACGCTCGCGTTCAAGACATAGTCAATAACCTACACGCGATTGGACAAAAGGTCGAAAACCGTGACCTTATTAGGTATGTTCTTAACTCATTTCGTAGGACTACCTTGTGGGCATCCATGGTCAATGCCTACAAGGTCTCCAAGGATCTTTAAAAACTTAGGTTAGATGAGTTGTTTTCCGATTTCAAACTTCATGAGCAGTCTAACGCGGAACCCGAGAAGGGAATAACACTTTTTGCAGGTTCGAGGAAGAAAACCGCGAGCAAGCCACCCCCGAAAGAAGAAGAAGATGAGTCTGATTCGGAGGTCGTCTCGGAAATAGAGGCCGAGCTAGTCAACTTAGTTCAGAGGATAGTCAAGGGTCGAAAGTGAACCGTCACTCGACCCAATGAAGGTAAGCCTAAAAGTTCTAATATTAGGGGTTACGAATGCAACAGGTTTAGACACATCAAGTCCGAATGCCCGAGGCTCAAGAGAAAAACACCGAAACACAAAAGGGCACTCAACGCTATGTGGGAAGAAGCGTCCGAGGAAGAAGACAATGATCGCATCCTCATGGCTAAATCGATTGAATCAGAGATGGAGTCAGAACCGGAACACGAATCTGAAACCGAAGACAAGTCAGACTGTGAAGCGCTATTCAAGACAAGCCACGGATACGCATCCGGTTCAAAAGATACACTCAAGGTAAGTCAATCCCTTATCAGTACCCTTTAAAGTACAATTAAGTTCTTAACTAGGAAATTAGCTAAGTCTGAGTCCAAGGTCGAGACCCTAGTTGAGGAAGTTAAACTACTCAAACACGAGGTCTCCCTAACCTCTTCGACTAGTCGAGTTCGAGAGGAGGACTCAACTCGGGTTAAAAAGATCAAAGTTGAGAACTCACTCTTGAAGAGTAAAGTCGAAGATCTTAGGAACACGTTGGAAAGGTTTACTTTGGGATCCAAAGGACTTGACCTCATACTTGGAACACAAAGGGTCGTGTACAACAAGGTCGGACTAGGGTTTAGCTCAAATACGACCAACAAGTCATATATGTCAATTGTAAGTCGACATAAAAATGTGTCCAAGCATGGGTCCCTAAGATCACTTTGATTTCAAACTTAGGGTCGAACCAGTACTGGGTTCCCAAGGACAAAATCCACTATGTGGAGAGACCGAACCGATCCAATGGTCCAGGGGGAGCTAGTACAAAACTTGTTTGTGTTTTAACTTAGAAATTGCATGCTTAGGTTAATTATTTTTTTTTTCTTTTTAGAACGGTTAGATAGGACTATAACTCGTCAATACTTGGTAACATAGTACCAGGATGCAGTGAGATGATAGTACGCTAGGAAAACATAGTCTTGTGTATTCGGGCTAGATAAGGCGCATCTAGTTCGGGGCACTTGACCGAGCGGAACTAGCTGAAGCTACCTCACTGTATCCTAGACTAGTTAGACCAAGAAGTGGTCTTAGGGAATTCAAGTTTCTATTTTCTTGAAAATGGCTTTGTCTAAGGAAGTGGTCATTGTTTCGATCAAAGAAGGCTTATGTGTCTCGTCACGACCTGGAAGCCATTATCTTGAAAAGGTGACTTGATGAGCCTAAGGTCAAATCCGAATCTCACACAAGGTTGACAAGTGTTCAAATCATTAAATTTAAATGAAGTAAAATTGGAAGTCATCTCACAAGAACATATAGGGTTAACATGTTTGATCATGTAGACATGGGTGAGATGATTTAGGTTAATAAGCTTCAACCAATCTTTAATAAATCCAATATATGATCCAACTACCTTGTGTGTAGGATCAATGGATGTTGGACAGTGGTTGCTCCCGACACATGACCGGGGATCAACTCAAGTTTTCGAAGCTTCGATTCAAACGTCAAGGATCAGTAGCCTTCGGAAACAACGACAAGGTCAAAATCATCGGATCAAGTGATATTGAGCTCAACTCTAATTTTATTATTCAAAATGTCTTATTGGAAGAAAATTTTCAATATAATTTACTTAGTGTAAGTCAATTGTGTGATAATAACTATAAGGTCATATTTCTAGAAAATGAATGTGTAATTAATACAAATGAAACTTCTAAAACAATCCTTAAGGGAACCAGAAATAACAATATTTACACTATTAATTTAACTAACTCCTCAACCAAGTGTCTTATGACACGGCAAGAGGAATCATGGTTGTGGCACCGATGACTCGGTCACTCACACCCAAGACTCATCCACAAGATGAGTCAGAGTGACTTAGTCAGAGGTTTGCCTAACCTCAATAACTTGGATAATAAAATATGTAATGCTTGTCAACACGGTAAACAATCTAAAACACAACATCAACTAACTAATCAAGAACGAACCAAAAGTCTTCTTGAGCTCCTACACATGGATCTATTTGATTCACACAAAGCTAAGTCACTTAATGGGAGTAAATTCTGCTTAGTCAAAATTGATGACTATTCTAGATTTACTTGGGTTAGGTTAATCAAACACAAAAGTGATACCCTAGATCAATTAATCAACCTATTTAAACTAATAGAAAATCAACAAAACCTTAAAATCAAATGACTTAGGACTGATCATGGTGGTGAATTCGAGAACCACAGGTTTACACAATTCTATAACCTAAATAGATACCACCATGAGTTCTCTTACCCTAGAACCCCACAACAGAATGGCCTAGTAGAACATAAAAATAGAACCCTATAAGAAGTCGCTAGGACAATGTTAAACGAGTATAATATACCCGATAGATTTTGGGCGGAAGCCGTGAGTACGACATGCTATGTCCAAAATATGATCCTTATGGTAAAGAGGCACCTTAAGACCTCATACGAGATTTATCACGATAAAATACCTAACATCAAGTACTTTAGGGTATTTGGGTGTAAGGTACATATCCTAAACACTAAGGATTACCTAGGGAAATTTACATCCAAAATCTCGACCGGAATCTTTCTAGGATACTCAACTACGAGTAGACCATATTGAGTATATAATCATGACACCCTTAGAGTCGAGGAGACTATCAATGTAGTATTTGATGAAGGACACGAACCTACAAAACCCTCGACAATCCCAATTAGCGAGCCGATTCATACCAGACTCCACTCCGATCCAGAGATCAAGTCTAGTATTAATCCTAACCTAAGTCAACCAAGTCAGTCTATCGACCAAGTGGTAGATGACTCTAACCAAACTAGGACTCAAACGAGTCATCCTATTGACCAAGTGGTAGACTCAAACCCAAACCAAACTAGGACTCAAATGAGTTATCCTATTGACCAAGTGGTAGACTCAAACCCAAACCAAACTAGGACTCAAACGAATCATCCTATTGACCAAGTGATAGGTGATCCAAGCATAGGAGTTCAAACTAGAGCCTCATACAGAAACCTTAGTCAAATCCCCTTGATTTCCAAAATTGAACCCAAAACTATTGACCAAGCGCTTCTTGATCCCGATTGGATTATTGCAATGCAAGAAGAGCTAGCTCAATTCACTAGGAACGAAGTATGGGAATTAGTACCACCATTTAAAGATAAAACAATCGTTGGAACAAGGTGGGTGTTTAGAAATAAACTTGATGATAAAGGTGAAGTAGTTAGAGATAAAGCTAGACTAGTCGCAAAAGGGTTTAGTCAAGTCGAAGGTTTAGATTATGACGAGACCTATGCCCCAATAGCTAGATTAGAGTCCATTCGAATGCTATTACCATATGCTACACATCGAGGATTTAAGTTGTTTCAAATGGATGTAAAGTCAGCATTCTTAAATGGATACATTAAGGAAGAAGTTTATGTTAGTCAACCCCCCAGTTTTGAAAGTCTAGATAAACCTGACCATGTTCTAAGGTTAAAGAAATCCCTCTATGGACTTAAACAAGCTCTTTGAGCTTGGTACAAGAGGCTTTCAATTTATCTTAAGTCCAAAGGATTTAACCAAGGTGTAGTTGACCCAACCCTTTTCGTAAAAACCTAGGTAAAGACATATTCATAGCCCAAATCTACGTAGATGGTATCATCTTCGGAACCACCAACTCGATCCTACTGAATGAATTCATTTCACTTATGGAAAGCGAATTTGAAATGAATTTAGTAGGTGAGTTAAGTTTCTTCTTAGGTCTACAAATTAAACAAACTAAAGATAGAATATACCTACATCAATGCAAATATACTAGGAAATTAATTAAATGCTTTGGAATGCAAGACGCTAAAATTATTAATACCCCAATGAAAACTAATGTGAATATAGAAGAAGATGTAAGCGGAAATTCATTTGATTTAAAATACTATAGGAGCATAATAGGGAGTCTGCTTTACTTAACTGCGAGCCGACCTGATATCCTATTTGCAGTAAGTATGTGCCAAGGAGTCTCACCTAACTCTAGTCAAGTATATCCTTTGATATCTAAAGGGTACACTTATGTCGGTATTTGGTACCCTAGATCTTCCGAGTTCGAACTAACCGGCTACTCCGATTCGGACTATGTCGGTAGTAAGCTCGATAGAAAGAGTACGAGTGGTTGTTGTCAACTTCTCGGCTCGAGTCTAGTGAGTTGGTGCAGTAGGAAGCAACACTATATTGCCTTATCTACCACTGAAGCCAAATACATCGCGATGGGTGAGTGTGTTACTCAGCTTCTTTGGATGAAACACACTCTCCATGACTTTAAGTTAGATTTTACAAACATTAAACTCCACGTAGATATCATTAGCTCAATTAACCTAACTAAAAATCTGATATATCACTCTAGGACCAAACATATAGAGGTCAAACACCATTTCATTCGAGAACATGTGGCCAACAGAGCCATACAACTCGAATACGTCGAATCAAAGTCTAACTTGGCAGACCTATTTACTAAACCCCTACCCGAAGCCGAATTTAGTCTATTAAGATGAAAATTGGGCATGTGCATAGTAGAATAGGAACTTACAAATTATATTTTCTTAATACTATTTCTTACTTTTCATTTTCAAGGAACTAGCATAGGACATACCTTAGATATCATGAACCTATAGATTTAAGGAGCTAATACATCTCACAACACATAAGACTAATGTGTTTGTGTACTTAGCCACGTAGATGGGCGTGAGATGTTAGGACCTTACTCCTGGTTCCAGATGTAGAGCTAGTGCATCGCCATGAACCATGGAGTATAATCATACGTATTAACTGACTCTGACCGAGACTGGTTGATCTTTCATATCAATCAAGCCAAATATGAGTCAAACATTTTATAGATGAGCTTATTTTCAGTATAATATTTTCAAAATAATATGGAACATGCTTGGACTTTAAATTTAATACCAATATTTGTTTTTCACACACCCCCACTCTTTTCGATATATGGCAAAAGGGGGAGAAAATAGTCAAAGTTAAGGGATCAAAATTTTTGATAACTTAACTCACTTTATATTTGTTCACATGGCCAAAAGTTAAGTAAATGTTTACTTAACTTTAAGTTTTGAAAATTTACTTAACTTGTTTTTGTTAACAAAAAGGAAGTAAAGGCCAAGCTAAGAAGTCTTCTTAACTTAAATGTTTTACGGAGGCCAACTTTAAGTAATGTTAATTAAGTCTTCCTAAAAAGCAACCCTCAAGGGGGAGGATTAAGGCCTTCTTTCAAGACTCACCCTCGGTCAAGGGGGAGGTTTCTCCAAGGGTGAGTACTTGATGAAAATCCTTACTACTCCTACTTAATCTTTATTATTTTGTTTCTCATGCACATTATTATTCTTCATGCATGATATTTTCTTAACTTTGTATGTGGGTTTACCATAGATCAAAAAGGGAGAGATTGTTGGTGTAGTAGGCACCTAAGTCGAACCTAAGTTTTGATTATAGCAAATGATACAAAGTTAAGCTTATATTGTTATCTCATGAGCTAAATCAAGTGTGCAGAAAAGTGCCAAAGTTGGAGCTGAAGGCTAGTGACAACCTGGAGGAAGCCGTAGTGGTCGGGCGACACTTGAGCGACTTCAGAGGGAGCCGAAGGAATCAAGTGGAAAGCCGGAAGCGAAAGTGACACAGTAAGTATCGAGGTAAAGCTCATGTGTGTGAGAGTAAGAGAGGTCGTATCCTCCTTACGGGGATGATCTTAAGCGTAGATCCGACCAAAGACATCCTATAGATGGTCTAGGTTGAGATCAGACAGTCGGTGGCCATCGAAATAATGTTTTTATTAAGCTAACTTTGCCTTGCAGCTAGCATTAGTCGACTGCTAGCTTGGAGGACTCGACTGTCATCCATCAGTCGACTGTCTGCGGTGAGCATTCGACTGATGTTGCCATCAGTCGACTGATGATGGCCATCAGTCAACTGATGGTCAAGGATCAGCTTCGAGGAGTCAAGGCTTATAACCTCATTTCAAGGGGGGTGGTGCTCAAATTCTATTGGCTGAAGTTCCTCTCGAAAAGGGGTTCAAGGGCTATAAAAGGAGGGCCTCTCCTAGGGTTTTTCATCAATTCTATGTGCTCAAAAGCCTCCGCAACGCTGCGACTCTCCGACGACTCTACAACCATGATGTGCTCTCAATAACCCTAGCTTAATTTCTATTCCCTAGTTGTTGGTATAACCTTACTTTGTTGTCTCTTTAATATTGCAATTCTTTTTGTTTATCGAGGTTTTCTATCATTGCATTTTACCTTAATAGAAGAGAGGGTTTGTCTCTCTATCTTTTGCTTTCGAAGGTTTTTGTAATCGTCAAACTCCTACCTCCAACGAGGAGTGTTTTAGTAAATTGCCCTCCGTACACGATCTAGGACCGTTAGGGCCTTGGAGTAGTAGCCGAAGGCTATGAACCAAGTAAAAAATACTATTGTCTCTTGTGTTTAATTTTATCTTCCGCTGTGTCTACTCGTGTTTTAATGAACAAAATGAAAGAAAAGTTTTATCGCTATTCACCCCCCCTCTAGCGATCTGCTCGATCCAACAGCCATGCCCACTGCTTATGAAATGATGCTCAATCTCAAGGAGCTTTTCAGACACCAGAATCGGGCTCCTAGGCAAGAAGCAATGAGGAACTTGATTACGACCACCATGATCGAGGGAACACCCGTGAGGGATCATGATCTCAAGATGATGGCTCATTTGAATGAGCTAGAAGTCCTTGGAGCTGAGATCGATGGGGAAACCTAGGTCGATATCATTCTCCAGTCTCTACCTAGGAGTTTTGAGTAGTTTCTCTTAAACTACAACATGAATAAGTGGTTGTATTCATTGGCGGAGCTTCTAAAAGAACTCCAGGTGGCAGAGGGGCTTTTTCGTCAGAGTGCATAGGCTCAGGCCATGGTTGCCCAAAAGGTTTCTACTTCTAAGCTGAAAGCCAAGAAAAAGAAGAAACAAGGTGGGGCAAAGGTGGTGGGAGGATCTCAGGGAGGAGTGAAGAAGCCAAAAGGCAAGTGCTTCACTTGCAAGCAGACTAGACATTGGAACAAGGACTGGCCGAATCGGAAGAAGAACAAAGGTATATCTTTTGGTCTAGTAGTTGAAACATGTTTAGCGGTGTTATCTATCGGCACCTGGTGTGTAGATACGGGAGCCACTGATCATGTCTGCAATACTTTGCAGGGGTTCTAGGAAACCAGACGACTAGCTGAGGGGGAGATTACCGTTTACTTGGTCGATGCCATGAAGGTGGCAGCTGTTGCAATGGGAGATGATTATTTATCTTTTGATAGGAATAAAACTTTGGTTCTGAAAAATTGCCTTTATGTACCTTTATTTAGAAAGAATTTGATTTCGGTTTCTAAATTTTTTTTAGATGGATATTCTATTTCTTTTAATGACAGAGTTATTATAAAAAGGAATAGGGAGATTATCTGTTCGGGTGCATTGATAGGAAATTTATATACCCTTGAATCAAAAGCTCTCACAATGCAAATAGAAGTAAATAACTCATCTTCTAAATCTAATAAGAGAAAAAAAATTTCGAAAATGAACAAAACATATCTTGGCCATCTAAGGTTAGGTCATATTAACCTAAATAGTATTCAAAGGTTGATAGCTGATGGACCTCTGGGTTCATTAGTGGTGGAAGATTTCCCAACCTGCAAATCTTGCTTGGAAGGTAAAATGACCAAGAGGCCTTTTAAGGCCAACGGGTATAGAGCCAAAGATGTGTTGGAATTGGTTCACTCTGATTTGTGTGGTCCTATGTCTATCAAGGCTAGAGGTGGTTTTGAATATTTCGTCTCTTTTATAGACGATTATTCTAGATATGGATACATTTACTTGATGCACTGCAAGTCTGAATGCTTTGACAGGTTTAAGGAATTCAAGGCTGATGTGGAGAAATGTCAAGGTAAAAGTATCAAGGCACTACGATCTAATCGTGTTGGTGAGTACCTCTTGGGAGAGTTTAGGAATTACTTATCAGAGGTTAGGATTCAATCCCAATTGTCTGCACCTAGCACACCCTAGCAAAATGGTGTAGCGTGTTGGTGCAATCGGCCCAGGTTGACTCGAGTTTGACTCGAGCAGTACCTTGATAGTATTTTGATGATAGACAAAACTCATGACACGGGATTGTAATGGGAAAGTTTAATATGGTGTTGGCATGGAAAATCCAAGCATGGAGCTTGGTGTGGGAAAGTCCAACATGGGGTTGGCATGGAAAATCCAAGCATGGAGCTTGGTGTGGAAAAGTCTAAAGCATTGCGAAGCCGTGCGTTTGGTGCTTGGTGAGAAATGCATTGCGAAGCCGTCCGCTTGGTGCATGTGTGAAGTCTTGAGGACTTGGTAAGTTCACTAGGCTCGGGGTCCTTAAATCGGTGAAGGATGGCATTGCGAAGTCGTGCGCTTGGTGCATCCGAGGGACCGTCGGACGGGGAGCGAATGGAGTGAGCCCAAAGGGAAGCATACTTCGAGGGGATGAGACACGAAGGATGGCGTTGCGAAGTCGTGCGCTTAGCGCATTCGAGGGACGTATGCCGAGGGAAGAAAGCTTCGGTAGGGAACTCCATGAGGGATAAGGTGGACTTGGCCAAGTGGCTAAGACTGAGTGTCGGAGGCTCAAACATGATGTTTGAGGGTTTATCCGACGGTCGGATGCTCAAACAACTTGGTGTTTGAGGTTTTTCTCCACAGCAGTCGGCTGGCATAGGTGCCGGTTCGACTCGTCCAAGTCGACTAGGGTTCGACTGGTCCAAGTCGACTGGTTTAAGACTAGGGTTTTGTCCTTGGCAGTCAACTGCCATGGACTGGCAGTCGACTGATGTCGACGGCAGTCGACTGCCGAGGGATGATAGTCGACTGATGGGAGTGTCGCGAGTACAGAACGCTCCGTAGCCGACTGGGCAGTCGACTACTAGGTCACCAGTCGACTGCCATGAACTGGCAGTCCACTGGTAGGTGATCCGTTGGAACTTATACGACGTGGATCTGGCCATTATGAGACAACGGCTACAGGGGCAATCGACTGGGGCCTTTTGGCAGTCGACTGATGGGCACGAAAATAGCTTGATGCAGGTTATAAATTGAGCTAGAGTTGGAGGATTTTGCCAAGATTTTAAGGGAGATATTGGAGGGGAATTGTTGCTGTATTCTACTCCTTCAAGAGCCATCCAAAGCAAGCAACAAGAAAGGGTTCAAAGCTAAGAGGTGTAATGCGTTCTTTACTTGTATTTCTTGTGTCTTTGTATTTCTTGTAGTATTACTGTTGTAATAGCTTGTGAGAGATTTCTTCACTTCCGACGTGTAGTCGAGAAGGAGTTTAGTTAGTGTCGTGCGCATAACTAGAGCTCGGTGAGCTCGCCCGTGGAGTAGGAATCATTCGGTTCCGAACCATGTATATACTTGTGTATTGCTTGTGATTGTTATGTGTTGTTAGTATTATTATTTTCATTTTTATTCTGCTGTGCTAACAAAAATCGTAGACAAGCAACGCAACGAGAATGAGCAAATTCCACCATCGGACGTTTGAGGGCTATTCACCCCCTCTAGCCGGGCCAACACACACCGATCGATCCCCTACAAGTGGTATCAGAGCTAAGGCGCTTGTCAAGGACTAACCGCCGACACATGCACTACAAAATGGCCGGCTACAACCTTCAACCACCAAAGTTCGAAGGAGATTTTCTATGGTGGAGAAGAAAAACGGAGGTATACCTAGAAACTGATTTTGATTTTATGCTAATCGTAGAAAACGGTTTCGAATTGCCTAGGAATGAAAGAAATAGGCAAATTGAGAAGTCAAGGTGGACCGAAGACCAAATCAAGGACTTCGAGACAAATCGCAAGGTAATCGAATTACTTAGTGATTTGATTCCTAACAACATTTGGTGTAGGTTGGGTAATTTTAGGGATGCAAAGGAATTATGGGAGAAGATAATGAAATTCCAAGAAAATTCCCAACCGGCACAAGTAGAGGAAAATGCGATAGAAGAATTGGGATCCACATTCGAAGATGTGGATGATTTGGTGGAGACCTCCACCTCTAGCATTGAGGGGGAGGAAAGGATTTCCATTCTGGAGCAAGATCAAAATGAAGCTTCTACCTCCAGAAGAAGTGAAGAGGCCTCCACCACCTCCCTAGGTAACTCAAGTGTTATTATTTTAAATAAAAATCACATAATATGCTTTGAGTGTAGGGAGAAAGGGCATTACAAGAGCAAATGCCCTAAATTGGCTAAGGAAATGGCATCGGCCCCAAAAGTCAACTCAAAGTCAAAGGATGCCGGAGTTCCCTCAATTAAGAGCAAAGAGCACATTGTGTGCTTTAAATGCAATCAAAAGGGGCACTACCGAAGCTAATTCCCTAGGGGGAGGAAAAAAGGGCAAGAAGGTGTATCTCATGTAGGGGGAGCGTCAAAAGCTAACCCTAAGGTACATTTAGTTAATGCACTTCAATTCCTAGAATTAAAAAGCATGCTAAGAATTATTTTAGTTCTCTTGCCATTATTAATGAAAAGCATGCTAGTAGAAATAATAAGGTTTATTGTTTAGGTGCTAAGCATGTTCATGTAACTAAGGACAAACCTAGGACTCATAATTCTAGAAATATTTTACCAAAGGAGTCCATTAGGAGAATAGAAAAAAATTTGGGTATTAATCCCAAAAAGTCTAGGCACATGCCTAAGAACAAGAGGCCTTCCCAAAAATCTAATGAAAATTCAAAATTGAAGAAATTAGAGCTAGAAAACCAAGTCTTGAGGTCAAGACTTGAGAGAATGGAGAAAACCATTAGAATCATAGAAAATTTAATTCTAGGGTCAAATGCCCAAAAGTCAAGACCTAAGGTTCAAAAACGGTCTAAGGGCAAGGAAGGTTTGCGTCACAAACCTAAGCCCAAGAAGACTTATCATAATGTTCCATTTGATTATGGAACAATTTCTAGGTCTAGGAAAACCAAGGCTAATAGGGAAGCCATCCCTATGTCTAGCCATGGTATTTGCTTAGTGGTGAAGACCTCAAAGAAATCAAATGTAGCCACTAAGAAGGTCAAAGGAGGAGTCACCTCTAGAGATGACCTAGGAAAGACCCAAAAGACTATGGCTTTAAATCCTAAAAGGGTCATTAGGAAGGTATCTAGGGAAGTTATCCCTAGAGAATACCTTGTTAACCTAAGGAACTCCAATAGATATTGGGTTCCTAGAAGCGTGATCGATTCACGCTAAATGGATTAGGGTTTGTCAACCCTAAGTGGATGGGTAGTTAACCTAGCCATAGTGAGTTGACACATTAGGGTGTGCCAATATGTCTTGAGAAGTTGAAAAATGATTAAATTGGCACATTTAGGTCTTAGAGGTATTGGTGTGTCATTTTTGGTTTATGGCACACTTGGGAGATAATGGTTTTAAGGAAAATGGAATTAATCCTAGAAATGGCAATTTGGATTCAACACTTAGGTATTCTATACCTTAGTATATTTTATTTGGCATATTTTATTTGTCTTGCCATATCATGACATCATTTTCATTTTTATCTATAAAAATGTCATGACCATGTTTAGAATTATTTTTAGATGTCATGTATGCTTAGATTTCTCTTACATGCCATGACATCATGATTTTGGCATATGCTTTTATCTATATCATATTTATGCCATAATCATCATCATGCATAATTTGAAGGGAATCAAATAATATTGCCTAGAAATATGCATTAGACCATTTAAGTGTAAAAAAAACCCACATCTCACTAAAAATTTGACTTGTATGTGTTTTACACATCTAGATATAAGTGAGATGTTTAGGAAAAAGAAATTAAAGTTTTCAAAAATATTTTGAAAAACCTTGGTGAAGCCTATCTTTTGATAGCTATCACCATTGAATGAGATGATACAAAGAGGGCTCTTTATTGAAGCTTTTCTTAACTTTTGGACTTTGTGTCAATCTCTTAATTTAGTGGGTAAAATAATTTTCAAATATTTTTCACCCATAGTGTTTATGATAAGTAATATACATACCAAATTTCAAGATTTTTAAACCTATGTATATTTACTTATGAATTTCGGAAAGTCATTTCTGAAATTGACCTAAGCGATTATCGATCATTGCCATGGTGGCCAATCGACTGATGGAGGTGGCAACCGACTGATTTCTGAATTGAGTCGACTGCCCAAGCTGATTTCGGATAAATCTTGTTGATTAGGCCCATGTTCATCTAGGTTAAGGTCCCCTAACTACTCCTAACCCTAGGATATGCTTGGGAGAGCATTAGAAAGGGTAGAAATCCATTGGACATGGATTAGGAGATGGGTTTAGGGAGAGTATCAATTTTAAGGTGGATGAGAGTTCATTGTTGAACTTTGCCTTAATTTTGATTGGTTAAATGTTCCTATTGGCTTAGGGACTCTCCAAGGACATTGTTGGTGAAATGGTCAAGGGGGACAAGCCTCTAGGGGGAGGTATCCATCATGGGAAGATGGATATGTATTTCCTCATGGGAGGAAAATTGGGTTGCCTCTCTTTAAGTGATATGGGAACACTAGAAAGATTGTAGGCATGTGTTCCTCCAAGGGAGAGATTGTATGATCTCATTGGGATATGAGACATTCATACTCTTGGAGAGGACCTTTTTGATGTAATGTTAAAAATGGGGAGAAGTTACCGAGTTACCAATTAGGTTTGGAATTCTCATTTGGGATATGAGAATTGCAAATATGGGAGAATTGATAGACTTGAGATGGTAGTTTTGTCAATCATCAAAAAGGGGGAGATTATTGGTGCAATCGGCCCAGGTTGACTCGAGTTTGACTCGAGTAGTACCTTGATAGTATTTTGATGATAAACAAAACTCATGACATGGGATTGTCATGGGAAAGTCCAACATGGTGTTGGTATGGAAAATTCAAGCTTGGAGCTTGGTATGGGAAAGTCCAACATGTGGTTGGCATGGAAAATTCAGGCATGGAGCTTGGTGTGGAAATGTCCAAAGCATTGCGAAGCCGTGCGCTTGGTGCTTGGTGAGAAATGCATTGCGAAACCATGTGCTTGGTGCATGTGGAAAGTCTTGAGGACTTGGTAAGTTCACTAGGCTCGGGGTCCTTAAGTCGGTGAAGGATGGCATTGCGAAGAAGTGCACTTGGTGCATCCGAGGGACCGTCGGACGGGGAGCGAATGGAGTGAACCCAAAGGGAAGCATACTTCGAGGGAATGAGATGCAAAGGATGGCATTGCGAAGTCATGCGCTTGGCATATCCGAGGGACGTAGGCCGAGGGAAGAGAGCTTCGGTAGGGAACTCCATGAGGGATAAGGTGGACTTGGCTAAGTGGCTAAGACTGAGTGTCGGAGGATCAAACTTGATGTTTGAGGGTTTACCCGACGGTCGGATGCTCAAACAACATGGTGTTTGAGGTTTTGCCCGACAGCAGTCAACTGGCATAGGTGTCGATTCGACTGGTCCAAGTCGACTAGGGTTCGAGTGGTTTAAGACTATGGTTTTGTGCTTGGCAATCGACTGCCATGGATTGGCAATCGACTGCCATGGATTGTCATTGTCGAGGATGGCGATTGGTGATGGGAGTGTCGCGCAGCGCTCTATAGCCGATCAGGCGATCGGCTACTAGATCGTCTGATCGATGCCATGGCGATCGGTGTAGGTGATCCATTGGAACTTATCCGATGTGGATCATGACATTGTGAGATAACGGCTACAGGGGCAGTCGACTGGGGCCTTTTGGCAGTCGACTGATGGGCGAAAAATAGCTTGATGCAGGTTATAAATGGAGCTCGAGTTGGAGGATTTCGCCAAGACTTTTAGGGAGCTATTGGAGGGGAATTGTTGTTGCATTCAAGGCCTTCAAGAGCCATCCAAAGCAAGCAACAAGAAAGGGTTCAAAGCTAAGAGCTGTAAAGCGTTGTTTACTAGTATTTCTTGTAGTATTACTGTCGTAATAGCTTGTGAGAGGTTTCTCCACCTCCGACCTGTAGTCGAAAAGGAGTTTAGTTAGTGTTGTGCGCATAACTAGAGCTTGGTGAGCTTGCCCGTGGAGTAGGAACCATTCGGTTCCGAACCACGTATATGCTTGTGTATTGCTTGTGATTGTTATGTGTTTTTAGTATTATTATTATCATTGTTATTCCACTACGCTAACAATAATCGTAGACAAGCAACGCAACGAGAATGAGAAAATTCCACCATCGAACGTTTGAGGGCTATTCACCCCCCTCTAGCGGGGCCAACACACACCGATCGATCCCCCACGTAGCGGAGCGAAGGAATAGGATTCTTATGGAGATGGATATATCGATTATGAGTTATTTTGAGTTGCCAGATTCGTTCTGGGGGTATGCTCTGGATACGGCAATGTATATTCTTAACTTGGTACCATCTAAATCAGTGCCTTCTACTTGTTGGGTTTCCGGCACCGCGGTGTGTGTGTGTTCGATCACGTTTCGTAAACATGAACACAGCGGAAGCAATAAAAATAATAAATCTACATTTATTACAACACACACAACACACGCATGCATATTACAACAAGTGTAGACATAACCGTAAATTTAATTTTGCAATAAAAGGAAATTTATCTACATTATACCTTTCGTATGACGTGTAGCGGGAACGGCATCAACCGGAATGACCCTCGCTAGAATCGTCTCTATCCGTATCCACGCCGAGTTCCTCGGGATGACTTCGCTAAGCCACGAGCTTCGTCTTCGTATGGGTTACTAGCCTCGTGTTGAAGACGACGTGATCGAGAGATGATCACGATCCGAATCCAAATTCGGATCCTAATACGAGTTCTCAAAACTCGCTTCTCCGGAGAGGTATTCGTCAAACAATTGACGAATCCTTCGTCCTCCACCTCAGAGGATTACCGGAGATCGAATCTCCGATAAGTTAGCCGCTGTCGGAGCTCTAACCGTCGTCCAAACGACGCTCCGACGAGAGGAGAACAAGCTGTCCAGAAAACTGGACAGCTTTGGTGGAGGTGATAGGCGCCGGCCAACCAAGGGAGATAGAGCTCACCTTGATGCCAAACTTGAAGGAGATCACCGGAGCACTAACCGGCAGCAGCTCGACGCCGGCGAGGGGGAAGGAAGCAGCCTTCTGGACGCCGGTTGGAGGAGCAATGGGCGGCGATTTAGGGTTGGCGCCGAGAGCTCCCTCAATGGAGTGGGCGGCAACCATAGGGCAAGGGGTTTTTGATTAGGGCTTAATTATCCCTTAAGCCCTCTTTTATAGAGAACTAATTCTCTTAATAGTTATTGGATCATAACCATTAGGCCCGTTAACCCGCTCCATTAAGATAAGTTAAAATAAACCAAACCATGATGTTTTATTTTAAGTTAAAACAAACCGAACCAACTTTTGGTTCATTCGTTTAAAATAAACCAAACCCTTTGGGTTATTCTCCTCCATTGGATTAGAACCAAACCATTTTGGTTCATCCATTATGTCTTCATAAGACACGGCCCATCCACGCTTCCATTGCGACTGAAACGATTTCATTCTCGCTTCATGTTTGGTCCAACCAATCTTAGTTTCTCTCGGTATGAGAATCCCATTCTCAAGCTCATTTTAAATCCTTTGGATTACGCTCGTTGTGCGTGTGACCAAATAGGTTCTCGGTTTATGTTGGCCATCTATAATTAACCATTAATTATAGAACGATCATGAGTGGCATCTAGTAGTACATCATGATCCCCAATTAACCGAAAAGATCAACGGTTGATCCAGAACTATTTCTGAAACCCTTCAGCAGCTCGAATGATTCGTGCCCCATTCCCTTCACTCATCTTATACCCACTTGGTTCAGGACATGGTCTATAGTGTCAGTCTCCACTAGGCTGACTACGTCACACCTAGCCCAAGTATCATTTCCTCGTCCTACGGATTCTAGTTACTCCACATGTATCGAAGAGTACCTTACTCTAAACATGTAATGCTTTGGCTAAAGACTTTAGTAACAATCCGACGAGAGACCATGGGTATACATCTCCTCGCAAGGAGTGGTGAATCCTTTATAGGCTATTCAAACACCTTCGATCACTTCGACTTATACCCAATCATCCCGGGTCCACATCTCCTTAGAGATGTTTGCTTAAGATGTCAAAGCATAAGTCTCCATGATCAAGATGACTTGAATACCGCAAGTCTAAGGAACATCGCACTTAAGCCATAGTAAGAACTTCATTGACATATCTATATATGCAGAGAACCATATGAAGTCTTACGACTGGTCACTCCAATGAACTAGTTACCATAACTAGCATCCATGATCAACTCCGGGCATCACAATGTCTCCAGCCAGTGAGAATCAGCTGCTTGGATACACCAAGGAGTATACCTCGTGCTAGTCTCGACAGAATTGATGGTGTCCAAATTAATCAATTCATCGACTAGGGATAATTCCGATACATCACAATTACACATGTAGAGATACTCACTAGTTGTGATCCAATCACAAATTCTCTCATGCTGTGAATCGCATCGTGGACATTCAGTAAATGAGTTTAAGATCCAATCAAATACATGAAGCATGTATACTTAAATAGTGAATCTTCATTTATCATATAAATGGTTGTACATAAGGCGATTGCCTTAGGACATCTCTCATATATTACTAACACTACTCCCACAGAATTGTGGACTGGGCGAAAGCCTAGTCTGAGACATATTCGAATTTGGGGGAGTCCAGCACATGTGCTGAAAGAAGATGCTGGTAAGTTATAATCTCGTACAGAAGTGCGCATATTCGTTGGTTATCCTAGAGGAAAAAAAGGTGGTTTGTTTTATAGTTCTAGAGATCAGAGGGTGATCGTTAGCACGAACGTCGGATTTCTAGAGGAAGACTATGTGATGAACCACAAGCCCATGAGTAAGATTGTTCTTGAGGAATTGAGAGGGGAAGTCACTACTTCAGTACCACCGGTACAAGAGGATATACCACAAGTGACTGCACCGCATGTCACAGAGGATACACAGGTGATACCTCATCGTAGTGGGTGGGTTGTTAGACAACCTGATAGATTTATGTTCTTGGGAGAATCTTCTGATTTGGTCCCTGGCGAACATGAACCTGATCTCTAGACATATGACGAGGCAATCCAAGATAAAGATGCGGTATCTTGGCAAAGTGCGATGAATTCTGAGATAGAATCCATGGATTCAAATCAGGTTTGGGAGCTAGTAGAACCACTTAATGGTGTAAAAACCATTGGAAGAAAGTGGATCTACAAAAGAAAGAGAGGAATAGATGGGAAGGTTGAGACCTTCAAAGCAAGGCTTATTGCGAAAAGGTATACTCTGAAAGAGGGTATCGATTATGAGGAGACTTTTCCGCCGGTAGCCATGCTTATGTCTATCCGGATTCTCTTATGTATTGCTACTCATATGGATTATGAGGTGTGGCAGATGGATGTCAAGACTGTTGGGTTTCTGGTACCGCAGCGTGTGTGTGTTCGATCACGTTTCGTAAACATGAACACAGTGGAAGCAATAAAAATAATAAATCAACATTTATTACAACACACACAACGCACGCATGCATATTACAACAAGTGTAGACATAACCGTAAATTTAAATTTGCAATAAAAGGAAATTTATCTACGTTATACCTTTCGTATGACGTGTAGCGGGAACGACATCAACCGGAACGATCCTCGCTAGAATCGTCTCTATAAGTATCCACGCCGAGTTCCTCGGGATGACTTAGCTAAGGCACGAGCTTCGTCTTCGTATGGGTTACTAGCCTCGTGTTGAAGACGACGTGATCGAGAGATGATCACGATCCAAATCCAAATTCGGATCCTAATACGAGTTCTCAAAACTCGCTTCTCCGGAGAAGTATTCATCAACCAATTGACGAATCCTTTGTCCTCCACCTCAGAGGATTACCGGAGATCGAATCCCTGGTAGTTTAGCCGCTGTCGGAGCTCAAACCGTCATCCAAACGACGTTCCGACGAGAGGATAAGAAGCTGTCCAGAAAACTGGACAGCTTGGTGGAAGAGTAGGCGCCGGCCAAAACAAGGAAGCCAAGTGCTCACCTTTTCACCGAGGCCTAGGAAGATCACCGGAGGGTCGGCGAAGGATCACCGGCTGAAGCTTGGACGCCGGCAAGGACTTGGACAGCGACACAAGAAGCTGGGCAGCAATGGAGTTGAACGGCAATGAGGGTTGGGCGGCAACTCCTTGCTAGGGCTTGGATTAGGGCTTAATTATCCATTAAGCCCTCTTTTATAGAGAACTAATTCTCTTAATGGTTATTGGATCATAACCATTAGGCCCGTTAACCCGCTCCATTAAGATAAGTTAAAATAAACCAAACCATGATGGTTTATTTTAAGTTAAAACGAACTGAACCAACTTTTTGTTCATTCATTTAAAATAAACCAAACCCTTTAGTTTATTCTCCTCCATTGGATTAGAACCAAACCATTTTGGTTCATCCATTATGTCTTCATAAGACACGGCCCATCCACGCTTCCATTGCGACTGAAACGATTTCATGCTCGCTTTATGTTTGGTCCAACCAAACCTAGTTTCTCTCGGTCTGAGAATCCCATTCTCAAGCTCGTTTTAAATCCTTTGGATTACGCTCGTTGTGCGTGTGACCAAATAGGTTCTCGGTTTATGTTGGCCGGCTATAAGTAACCATTAATTATAGAACGATCATGAGTGGCACCTAGCAGTACATCATGATCCCCAATTAACCGAAAAGATCAACGGTTGATCCAGAACTATTTCTGAAACCCTTCAGTAGCTCGAATGGTTCGTGCCCCATTCCCTTCACTCATCTTATACCCACATGGTTCAGGACATGGTCTCTTGTGTCAGTGCCCACTAGGCTGACTACGTCACACCTAGCCCAAGTATCATTTCCTCGTCCTATGGATTCTAGTTACTCCACATGTATCGAAGAGTACCTTACTCTAAACATGTAATGCTTTGGTCAAAGACTTTAGTAACAATCCGACGATAGGCCATGGGTATACATCTCCTCGTAAGGAGTGGTGAATCCTTTATAGGCTATTCAAACACCTTCGATCACTTCGACTAATACCCAATCATCCCGGGTCCACATCTCCTTAGAGATGTTTGCTTAAGATGTCAAAGCATAAGTCTCCATGATCAAGATGACTTGAATACCGCAAGTCAAAGGAACATCGCACTTAAGCTACAGTAAGAACTTCATTGACATATCTATATATGCAGAGAACCATATGAAGTCTTACGGCTGGTCACTCCAATGAACTAGTTACCATAACTAGCATCCACGATCAACTCTGGACATCACTATGTCTCCAGCCAGTGAGAATCAGCTGCTTGGATTCACCAAGAAGTATACCTCGTGCTAGACTCGACAGAATTGATGGTGTCCAAATCCATCAATTCATCGACTAGGGATAATTCCGATACATCACAATTACACATGTAGAGATGCTCACTAGTTGTGATCCAATCACAAATTCTCATCGTGGACATTCAGTAAATGAGTTTAAGATCCAATCAAATACATGAAACATGTATACTCAAATAGTGAATCTTCATTTATCATATAAATGGTTCATACATAAGGCGATTGCCTTAGGACATCTCTCATATATTACTAACATACTCCCACTTGGCCTAATGCCAATCGCTACGGTATCCAATACCATAAGCTCGAACATGACCCTCAAACTTATTTTGAGGTAATGCCTTAGTCAAGGGATCCCCTAAGTTCCTTTCAGTGGGAATTTTCTCGATTTGTATTTCGTTCCTACTGATGATCTCTCTGATAAGATGATAGCGGCGAAGCACATGTTTGGATCACTGATGAGACCTTGGCTCTTTCGCCTGTGCAATTGCTCCATTGTTGTCGCAGTAGACCAGTATTGCTTCAACAATGGCCGGAATCACACTAAGTTCATGAACGAACTTTTTGATCCAAACCGCTTCCTTTGCTGCTTTCGAAGCTGCAATGTATTCTGCCTCAGTGGTAGAATCCGCTACAGTCTCTTGTTTGGAACTTTTCCAACTCACTGCGCCCCCATTCAAGGTGAACACGTATCCAGACTGAGACTTGGAATTATCCTTGTCTGTCTGGAAGCTGGCATCCGTATACCCGCGTATCACCATGTCCCCTTCTCCATATATTAGGAACACATCCATAGTTCTTCTCAAGTACATAAGGATCGTCTTAACAGCCGCCCAATGATCGATTCCTGGATCGGACTGGTATCTGCTCGTGACACTCAGAGCATACAATACATCGGGCCTCGTACATAACATAGCATACATGATAGATCCTATTGCGGATGCATAGGGAATCTTACTCATGCAAATCCTCTCATCTTCTGTGCGCGGACACATAGACTTCGAAAGGTGTACCCCATGCCTGATGGGTAGGAAACCTTTCTTGGATTCCGACATGCTAAACCTCTTTAGCACTCGATCTATATATGTAGACTGCGAAAGACCAAGCAACCGTTTCGATCTATCTCTATAGATCTTAATCCCGAGGATGTAGGTTGCTTCTCCCAGGTCTTTCATGGAGAATGTCTTGGATAACCAAACCTTCACTGACTGTAAGATTGAAACATCGTTTCCTATAAGTAGTATGTCATCGACATACAATACTAGGAATACGACTGCACTCCCACTAACCTTCTTGTACACACAAGGTTCGTCTGGATTTTGTGAGAAATCAAACTTTTTGATTGTCTCATCAAAATGGATATTCCAGCTCCTGGATGCTTGCTTCAATCCATAAATGGACCGTCGCAATTTGCATACCTTGGTTTTATCAACCGATGTGAAACCCTCAGGCTGTATCATATACACGTCCTCGAGCAGGTTTCCATTAAGGAAAGCTGTTTTCACATCCATCTGCCATATCTCATAATCATAATGAGCCGCTATGGCCAGGAGCATCCGAATGGATTTAAGCATAGCTACTGGCGAATAGGTTTCGTCATAATCAACATCTTGTTTTTGATGATATCCTTTCGCCACCAATCTAGCCTTATAGGTAATCACATTACCATCCATGTCGGTTTTCTTCTTGAAAACCCACTTGCACCCTATAGGCTTTATCCCTTCAGGTGGGTCAACCAAGTTCCAAACTTGGTTTTCATACATGGAATCCATTTCCGACTTCATGGCACCAAGCCACTTATCCCTTTCTGAACTTGTCAGCACTTCTTCATAATTGGTAGGCTCCTCATCATCAATGAGTAACATGTCGTTCGATTCACTTACGAGAAATCCATATCTCTCAGAAATATTGCGTCTTCTACCAGATCTACGAATATGTGGTGTTACAATAGGTCCAACCGATTGCTCATCACTATGAGTTGTCGGCTGTTGTGCTTCACCAGGTATCTCATCAATGTCTATTTGAGTCTCTCGAGCCTCCTCAAGCTCGACGACACTCCCACTATTTTCTTGCAAGAGAAACTCTTTCTCTAGAAACACAGCATGCCTTGAAACAAACACCTTTTGTTCCACAGGATGATAGAATTGGTAACCCCTTATTTCCTTAGGGTATCCAATAAATAGACATTTATCAGACTTAGCATCCAATTTGTCTGATACAGTCCGCTTCACATAAGCAGGACAACCCCATATCTTCAAGTAAGATACATGAGGTTTCTTACCATTCCATATCTCCTATGGAGTAGTTGAGACTACCTTGGTAGGCATTCTGTTTAACAAGTAAACAGCTGTCTGAAGTGCATAGCCCCAAAAGGACTTGGGAAGAGTTGCATGAATCATCATTGACCTGACCATGTCCAACAAGGTCCGGTTAAGCCTCTCAGATACACCATTATGTTGTGGTGTATAGGGCGGAGTCCATTGAGACAATATACCATTGTCTCTTAGATAATCAAGAAACTCTTGACTTAAGTATTCACCACCTCGATCCGATCGAAGTATTTTAATACTCTTGTCATGTTGTTTCTCTACTTCATTTCGGAATTCTTTGAACCTTTCAAAGGTTTCAGACTTGTGTTTCATCAAGAACACATACCCAAACCGTGAGTGATCATCGGTGAAGGTAATGAAGTAGCTATAGCCTCATAATGCTTGAGTTGACATAGGTCCACATACATCAGTATGTATTAGACCTAGTAACTCTCCCACTCGTTCACCTTTTCCAGTAAAAGGTAACTTAGTCATCTTGCCTTTTAAGCATGATTCGCATGTATCGTATGAACCAATTCAAATAATTCCGAATTCTACATCGATTGTAATTCGGACATGCGTTTCTTGCTTATATGGCCAAGACGACAATGCCACATATAAGTCTATTTGATTATCCTTTCGAGCACGCGCGTGTTGCTCGATTCGATATTGAAAATGTCCGATACGTATAAATGCCATTACTCAAGGTTCCAGTTCCATAAAGTACGCCATTTAAAGTTATATAACAACAATTGTTACTAAACGTCAAATGGAAACCATTTCTATTTAAACAGGAAATAGAAACAATGTTCTTTATTAGAGAAGGAACATAATAGCAATTGTCCAGTTCTAAGACTAGTCCACTAGGGAGCTTCAGCAAATAAGTTCCGATGGCGACCGCAGCAACCTTTGGTCCATTGCCAACTCACAAATTTGACTCCCCTCTGACAAGTCTTCTTCTATTCCTTAGCCCCTGTATGTCATTACATATATGTGAGCTACACCCAGTATCCAATACCCAAGTGTCCAAGGAAATAGAATGACAATCAATAACGAAGATACCTGAAGAGGATGAGGCATCAGATGCCTTCTTCTTCTTCATGGAATCAAGATAAATCTTGCAGTTTCTTCGCCAGTGGCCTTCCTTGCCACAGTGATGGCAAGTGCCCTTTTGCGCTGGTTCCGCCTTCTTTGCCTTTTTGTTCTTTCCTTTCTTTTGTTCTTTTGCCTTCCTCTTAGAACCTTTCTTTGAGGAATCAACTAACAGAACCACCTTCTCCTCATGCTTCACAAAAGGCTCCACAGTCTTCAGCATATTGAGGAGCTCGGGAATGGTGGATTCCAATTTGTTCATCCGATAGTTCATCACAAATTGTGAGAAACTCTTGGGCAAACAATGCAGAATTAAGTCAATACTTAACTCATGATCCATCACAAAACCGAGGGTCGCTAGCCGCTCGATGTACCCTTTCATCTTTAGCACAAACTGCACTACAGACGAACCTTCTTGCATCTTCGTGGTGAAGAGGAGCCTAGAGACCTCGAACCTTTCGGATCTCGCTTGCTCATCGAACAACTCATGAAGATGGAAGACCATAGTATTAGCATCCATATGCTCATGCTGCTTTTGCAGCTCAGGTACCATCGCCGCTAGCATGATGCAACTCGCCAGCTCAGAATCTGCCACATGCTTCTGATAGACCAACATTTGGTCTAGAGTTGCATCGTCCTTAGGATGGTCAGGAAGAGGCTCTTCAAGGACATATGCAAGCTTTTCCGCCTTGAGAACAATTCTCAGGTTTCTAAGCCAGTCCAGGAAGTTAGGCCCAGTCAGTTTGTTCGAATCCAAAATAGTGCGCAAATTCAAAGACATCATGATCAATTTATTGACCTAGAAATACAAAACGAGCATATATGAGAAAATGATTTTAAAATGCATCAATATACATTTATAAATCCCATTCATTTTTTGAATTTCAAAAACCCCAAAATCACTTCGGGAGATCGTAGGTCCATCTCCGAATGGGCTGATATCCATCATAGTTATGAACAACCTTGGAGAGAGTCCAACAAGCCATTCATAACTACGACGGTAGGTATCGTTTATACCGATTGCATATCACGTATATGCAACTATCACAATGTGCTATCAACTAATTGAATGTTCACACATACATCGGGTTGTTAACACATTAACAAGTATGCATCATATGCATAGCACCCAACTTCACCTCCCTTTACATCGGCCTTGGAGAGGGTCCAACAAGCCGATGCTCCAGGTTAAAGCCAACCCATTAATCGGGAAATAGTTTTAATATGGTTAGAGCGCATTCAACCAATTAGCCCAGCTTGGAGAGAGTCCAACAACCAAAGCTAACGATTGACCTCTGACTCTTACCATATTAGTATTAAACTATTCCATGGTTTGAACATGTTCGGGTTTGAGCCGGGCTTGGAGAGAGTCCAACAACCCAAACAAGAAACGGAACTCTGGTTCTAACCATATTAATGGAAGGTGTAGGCTTTAATATTGTTTAAGGGTTTTTTATGTCTCATCCTCTTTGCATGCAAATAACTATTATCTACATGGCATGGCATACATGGCATACATCTACATGTCACGACACGCATGTCATAATGTTATGCATCTAATGCAATTACATGGCATACAATTATGTCATGTATATATTTCCTTATATATCATAACTATTTATGGAAATAAAATATGTTTAAGATTTGATTCTCCAAATCAAATCATAATTAAATTAGGAAACAAATTTCCAAATCTAATCACATATTTTATTCATGGAATTATTTGATTAAGGAAAATCTATTTAGGAAACCAATTTCCTAAATCATTAAAACTACTTATGGAATTAAAATATTTAAAGATTTGATTTCCCAAATAAAATCATGATTAAAATAGGAAAAAATTTCCAGAATCTAATCAAATATTTTAATTTATGGAAAATATCAATTTCCATAAATACTTCCAACTTTCCAAAAGTGGAAGATTTCCATAAATACTTCTAGACTTTCCAAAATTGAAAAGTTTTTATAAATACTTCTAAATTTCCAAAATTAGAAAATTTCTAGAAATACATTATGACTATCGCAAAACTATTTTACGATTATGTCGAAACACAACCTGGGCTCTGATACCACTGTTGGGTTTCCGGCACCGCGGCGTGTGTGTGTTCGATCACGTTTCGTAAACATGAACACAGCGGAAGCAATAAAAATAATAAATCTACATTTATTACAATACACACAACGCACGCATGCATATTACAACAAGTGTAGACATAACCGTAAATTTAAATTTGCAATAAAAGGAAATTTATCTACGTTATACCTTTCGTATGACGTGTAGCGAGAACGGCATCAACCGGAACGATCCTCGCTAGAATTGTCTCTATCCGTATCCACGCCGAGTTCCTCGGGATGACTTCGCTAAGCCATGAGCTTCGTCTTCGTACGGGTTACTAGCCTCGTGTTGAAGACGACGTGATCGAGAGATGATCACGATCCGAATCCAAATTCGGATCCTAATACGAGTTCTCAAAACTCGCTTCTCCGAAGAAGTATTCGTCAACCAATTGACGAATCCTTCGTCCTCCACCTTAGAGGATTACCGGAGATAGAATCCCCGGTAGTTTAGCCGCTGTCGGAGCTCAAACTGTCGTCCAAACGACGCTCCGACGAGAGGATAAGAAGCTGTCCAGAAAACTGGACAGCTTTGTGGAGGAGTAGGCGCCGGCCAAAACAAGGAAGCCAAGTGCTCACCTTTTCACCGAGGCCTAGGAAGATCACCGGAGGGTCGCCGGAGGATCACCGGCTGAAGCTTGGACGCCGGCAAGGACTTGGACAGCGGCACAAGAAGCTGGGCGGCAATGGAGTTGGGCGGCAATGAGGGTTGGGCGGCAACTCCTTGCTAGGGCTTGGATTAGGGCTTAATTATCCATTAAGCCCTCTTTTATAGAGAACTAATTCTCTTAATGGTTATTGGATCATAACCATTAGGCCCGTTAATCCGCTGCATTAAGATAAGTTAAAATAAACCAAACCATGATGGTTTATTTTAAGTTAAAACGAACCGAACCAACTTTTGGTTCATTCGTTTAAAATAAACCAAACCCTTTGGTTTATTCTCCTCCATTGGATTAGAACCAAACCATTTTGGTTCATCCATTATGTCTTCATAAGATGCGGCCCATCCACGCTTCCATTGCGACTGAAACGATTTCATGCTCGCTTTATGTTTGGTCCAACCAAACCTAGTTTCTCTCGGTCTGAGAATTCCATTCTAAAGCTCGTTTTAAATCCTTTGGATTACGCTCGTTGTGCGTGTGACCAAATAGGTTCTCGGTTTATGTTGGCCGTCTATAATTAACCATTAATTATAGAACGATCATGAGTGTCACCTAGTAGTACATCATGATCCCCAATTAACCGAAAAGATCAACGGTTGATCCAGATCTATTTCTGAAACCCTTCAGTAGCTCGAATGATTCGTGCCCCATTCCCTTCACTCATCTTATACCCACTTGGTTCAGGACATGGTCTCTTGTGTCAGTCCCCACTAGGCTGACTACTTCACACCTAGCCCAAGTATCATTTCCTCGTCTTACGGATTCTAGTTACTCCACATGTATCGAAGAGTACCTTACTCTAAACATGTAATGCTTTGGCTAAAGAATTTAGTAACAATCCGACGAGAGGCCATGGGTATACATCTCCTTGCAAGGAGTGGTGAATCCTTTATAGGCTATTCAAACACCTTCGATCACTTCGACTTATACCCAATCATCCCGGGTCCACATCTCCTTAGAGATGTTTGCTTAAGATGTCAAAGCATAAGTCTCCATGATCAAGATGACTTGAATACCGCAAGTCAAAGGAACATCGCACTTAAGCTACAGTAAGAACTTCATTGACATATCTATATATGCAGAGAACCATATGAAGTCTTACGGCTGGTCACTCCAATGAACTAGTTACCATAACTAGCATCCACGATCAACTCCGGACATCACTATGTCTCCAGCCAGTGAGAATCAGCTGCTTGGATACACCAAGGAGTATACCTCGTGCTAGACTCGACAGAATTGATGGTGTCCAAATCCATCAATTCATCGACTAGGGATAATTCCGATACATCACAATTACACATGTAGAGATACTCACTAGTTGTGATCCAATCACAAATTCTCTCATGCTGTGAATCGCATCGTGGACATTCAGTAAATGAGTTTAAGATCCAATCAAATACATGAAACATGTATACTCAAATAGTGAATCTTCATTTATCATATAAATGATTCATACATAAGGCGATTGCCTTAGGACATCTCTCATATATTACTAACAAAGACAACTTTCCTAAATGAAAGTCTTGAGGAAAACATCTATATGAAGCAACCAGAGGGATTCTTTACAAAGGGCAAAGAGCATCTTGTGTGCAAGCTTAATCGGTCCATTTATAGATTGAAGCAAGCTTCAAGATCTTGGAACATCCTCTTTGATGATGTAATATAGTCTTATGGATTTATTCAAAGTCCGGATGAGTCTTGTGTATACAACAGATGTGACGAAAATATAGCGGTATTTCTTGTACTATACGTAGATGACATTTTATTAATTGGCAACAATGTCAAGGTGTTATCGGACGTAAGGGTATGGTTGTCCAAACTGATTGATATGTAGGACTTTAGAGAAGTGGGACACATCCTTGGGATCAAGGTTATAAGGGACCGCAGGAAAAGGATGTTGTGCTTATCTCAAGCTTCATACATAAATACCATTTTGGCTCGTTTTAGCATGAAGAACTCCATGAAATGTTTTCTACCTTTTAGGCATGGAGTACCTTTATCTAAAGAGATGTGTCCTAGAACATCAAAGGAGATAGAGGAGATGAAGGCGTTTCCTTATGCTTCTGTAGTAGGAAGCCTCATGTATGTCATGCTATGTAAGAGATCGGATATCTACTTTACTATTGCCATGGTTAGCAGATATCAGAGTAATCAAGGACAGGGATATTGGACTACAGTAAAGCATATATTGAAGTACCCGAGAAGGACTAGGGATCATATGCTGGTATACGAGGCAGATCAATTACTTTACACGACTTCCACTCATATGGGAGGTGGAGCCATTATATGGAGGAATGTCAAGCAGAAATACATGGCAGACTCTACCATGGAAGATGAGTATATGGCAGCCTCTGAGGCGGCCAAAGAAGTTTTATGGCTCAGGAACTTCTTGATGGACTTGAATGTTATTCCTGGTTTGCCTAGAACTAACACAATTTATTGTGATAACAGTGGTGCAGTTGCAAACTCGAAGGAACCACGAGCCTATAAGGTAAATAAACACATAGAGTGCAAGTACCAACTGATATGAGAAATCGTAAAGTGAGGAGAAGTTGTTGTGGCCAGGATTTCATAAGAGGATGACCTGGCAGAACCTTTCACTAAGGCCCTTCCACCGAGAGCTTTTGATAGGCATGTGGAGGGAATGGGAATCAGATGTTTGGAAGTTTCAGGACAGCATAGTCTTTTAGTATAAGTGGGAGATTGTTGGGACGTATACTGAAAAGTCTATCTTCTGTATGAACATCTTTATTTTTGAAATAAGAATAACATGATTATTGTTTGCATATTTATGGTTATGCATATTGTTTAATACATTACATTGTAGATAACATGGTGTGTAGTGTCATACGGGAGATCATGTTATGAGTTCCTTGTAAAGTATAAGTAAAGGCTCACAACCGAGATGGTTTTGGACAAACCATTGTTATGGTTGTTGTGTGATTTGGTATTGGTTTGTCTTGACCATAGAATTACACTAGTACACTTTGTGTGTATTGAGCAGGACCGACTTAGTGGTGATTCAATTTATTGCTGACTACATAATTGAATCGGACCACGGATATTATGGTCTACATGCTCTTAATCCCAATATAATAACAGGCACCTGTACTTAGTATTTATTTCTTTGATTTACCAATGTACGAGATTTATAGATTAAATCCATAGGCTCGGTAATTTGGGAAACGATATTATTTACATGGTGTGCCATTGATTATAGGAGGAACCCGTGTCCTATATATTAGGATGATGATATCCCCTTGAGGAGCTCATATGGTTCATCATGTAAACCCTGCTGGTGGACTTGGTCCGACCTGATGATAAGATTGAGTGGTGCTACTCATGGAGTTAGATGTTGATAAATTAATTGTCAGTAAATTAATTAATTGACGGACATTCGAGATCTTAAACACGAGGAGATATTTGTACAATTAATATATGGAGCCCATATTTATTTATGGGGGTTGGTGAGGTAGATCAATGATAATCCTCTAGTGGAAT
This sequence comes from Wurfbainia villosa, assembly GCA_025175895.1. NCBI lineage: Eukaryota > Viridiplantae > Streptophyta > Magnoliopsida > Zingiberales > Zingiberaceae > Wurfbainia > Wurfbainia villosa. The sequence goes on along the minus strand of CM045986.1, from coordinate 57,446,300 downwards.
GGATTATCATTAATGGATCAGATTTTATGTGGGTTGGATCCATTGGGTGGCCAATATCCAACTCCTCCTCATGGTCCCTATTGTAACCTATTAAAACTCTCATGAAGCCTAGATCCGACGATGGAGTTTAAATCTCTAGATCCGACTGTAGAGATTAAATCTCTAGATTCGACAGTGGAGATTGATAGGAGGCTTAAGCCTAGCTCTATAAAAAGGGGGCCAAGGCTTGGGCGGCATAGAGAACTAAGAGAGTCTAGGGTTTGCTTCAAAATCTTTGGGTGGCAACTAGGTTTTGGCTAGGGTTTGTTGGTCGGCAACTAGGAGGTGGCTAGGGTTTGCTTCTAATCTTGGGAGCAGCAACCTAGGGTTTGCTTCTCCTTTTGGCCGGCGGCAACAAGACCCATCATCAAGACTTGCCCGATGCCTCTCCCTCTCCTTTGGCCGGCAGCAAGATATTCATCTTGGCCGGCAGATCCTTTCCCTCTCCTTAGGGCCGGTGGACAGCAAGTTGGTGCTTGGTCGTTGGCGCAAGTATGGAGAAGAAGGGAGCCGTATATTCTTCCCTTTGTTCAGAGCAAGCAAGGAAGGGAAGAACGTGATCTAAGAAGCTTCAACTCTTGGAGGATCGTTGCCCACACAACAATCATGAGGAGGATAGGACATACAATAGAAGATGAAGAGGTAAACAAGAGGTATAATTCTTATTTTGGTTCCCTTTTGTTTCTTTGTATTTGTATGTGGCTAATTTACTTGGACCCCGAAGATAAACACAAAAACCAGCGATCCGTACATCGTCTATTCCGCGGCTAATCGAAGAAAAGAGGTAGGTTGCTTGAACAATAAGTTTGTTCAAGTGACCACTCTAATCGAATAGCACGACGATTGATAGGTTGCTTGGGTAATCCCTCATCGTCAAGAATTAATTTTTTTTAATCTGGGGACGTAGATGGGATCGTCATGCACAAGTGACCGAGGTGTGAAGTGATGCTTTGTTTCCACACACTTCAGGCCAAGGAGAGGAAGAAGGAGAGGTGGGAGCCAACCAAGAGATGAGCTCTTGTTGCTGTCAGCCAAAACTTTAGGGGAGAAGCTGCCGCCCTAGGTGAGGAGAAGGAAGAGTCAGCCAAGAGAAAAGGAGAAGATGAAACCCTTATCCTTTGTTTGTGTTGCTGCCGGCCTTAAGGGAGAAGCAAAACCTAGCAACCAATGCTTGCCGCACAACCCTTGGAAACTCCAAACCCTAACACTCAAATCTTATCTTGCCGCCCAAGCCTTGGAATCTATTTATAGATTTCGCCAAGCCTCCTTTTAATCGTGTCCGTTGGATCTAGGCTTCGTGAGGGTTTTAATACGCTACAATAGGGACCATGAGGAGGAGTTGGATCGTATTGCCAGCTCTAGAACTTTCACAACGTCTAGCACTAGGGCGATCAACATGGTATCTAATACTTGATCCATTCCACTAAAGCGATCATCATTGATCTACCTCACCAACACCATAATTATATATGGGCTCCACATATTAATTGTACAAATATCTCTCTGCATTTAAGATATCAAATGTTCGTTAATTAATAAATTTACTGACAATTAATTAATTAACATCTAACTCGATGAGTAGTACCACTCAACCTTATCATCATGTTGGACCAAGTCTACCTACAGGGTTTACATGATGATCTTTATGAGCTCCTCAAGGGGACATCATCATTCTATACTTAGGACACGGTTTGCTCCTATAATCAATGACACACCTTGTAAATAATATCATTTCTCAACTTACCGAGTCTATCGATTTAACCCATAAATCTCGTCCATTGGTAAATCAAAGAAATAAATATTAAGTCCATATGCCCATTATTATATCGGGATTAAGAGCATGTACAGCATAATATCTGAGGTCCGATTCAATTATGTAGCCAACAATAAATTGAATCACCTCTAAGTCAATCCTGCTCAATACACACAAAGTGTACTAGTGTAATTCTATGGTCAAGATAAATCAATACCGAATTACACTACAACCATACCAATGGTTTGTCCAAAATCATCTTGGATGTGAGTCTCTACTTATACTCTATAAGGAACTGATAACATGATCCTCTATATGACACCACACACCATGTTATCTATAATGTAAAGTATTAGACAAGATACACACATATAATAAATATGCAATGCAATAAATGATCATGTGATTCTTATTTCAAAATGAAGATGTCCATAAAAAGACTAGACTTTCAATATACAACCCAATAATCTTTCACTTATACTAAAAGACTGTGCTACCATCAAACTGCCATACATCTGATTCTCATTCCCTCCACATGCCTATCATAAGCTCTGACTGGAAGGGCCTTAGTGAAAGGATCTGCCAGGTTATCCTCTGATGCAATCGTGGCGACAACAACTTCTCCTCGCTTTACAATCTCTCGTATCAGGTGATACTTGTGCTCTATGTGTTTACTAGTCTTATGGGCTCGTGGTTCCTTCGAGTTTTCAACTGCACCACCATTATCACAATAAATTATGATAGTTCTGGGAAAACCAAGAATCACATCCAAGTCCATTAAGAAGTTCCTAAGTCATACAACTTCTTTGGATGCCTAAGAGGTTGCCACATACTCAGCTTCCATGGTAGAGTCCGCCATGCATTTCTGCTTGACACTCCTCCATATAATGGCTCCACCTCCCAAAGTAAACACAAAACCCGAGGTAGACTTACTGTTATCCCTATTTGATTGAAAGTTAGAATCTGTGTAATCCACATAGAATAATTGATCTGCCTGGTATACCAGATTATAATCCCTAGTCCTTCTTAGGTACTTCAATATATGCTTTACCGCAGTCCAATGTCCCTGTCCTGGATTACTCTGATATCTGCTAACCATTCCCATGGCAAAGCAGATATCTGACCTTGTACATAACATAGCATACATGAGGCTTCCTATTGCCGAAGCATAAGGAACCACCTTCATCTCCTCTATCTCCTTTGATGTTCTAGGACACATCTCTTTAGATAAAGGTACTCCATGCGTAAAAGGTAGAAAACTTTTCTTGGAGTTCTGCATGCTAAATCTGGCCAAAATAGTGTCTATGTATGAAGCTTGAGATAAGCACAACATCCTTTTCTTGCGATCCCTTATAACCTTGATCCCAAGGATATGTCCCACTTCTCCCAAGTCCTTTATATCAAAATGTTTGGACAACCATACCCTTACGTCTTACAACACTTTGACATTGTTGCCAATGAGCAAAATGTCATCTTCATATAGTACAAGAAATACCACTACATTTCTATCACATCTCTTGTATACAAAAGTCTCATTCGGACTTTGAATAAATCCATATGACTAGATTACCTGATCAATGCGGATGTTCCAAAACCCTGAAGCTTGCTTCAATCCATAAATGGACCAATTAAGCTTGCACACAAGATGCTCTTTGCCCTTTGCAATGAATCCCTCTGGTTGCTTCATATATATGTTTTCTTCAAGACTTCCATTAAGGAAAGTTGTCTTGACATCCATCTGCCAAACCTTATAATCCATATGAGCAGCAATAGATAATAGAATCCGAATAGAGTTAAGCATGGCTATCGGCGAAAAGGTCTCCTCATAATCGATGCCCTCTTTCAAAGTATACCCTTTTGCAACAAGCCTTGCTTTGAACGTCTCAACCTTCCTGTCTATTCCTCTCTTTCTTTTGGAGATCCACTTGCATCCAATGGCTTTTACACCATTGGGTGGTTCTACTAGCTCCCAGACCTGATTTGAATCCATAGATTCTATCTCAGAATTCATCACCATTTGTAAAGATACCGCATTTTTATCTTGTATTGCATCTTCATATGTCCAGGGATTAGTTTCATTTTCGCCAGGGACCAAATCAGAAGATTCTCCCAAGAACATGTTAGTAATATATGAGAGATGTCCTAAGGCAATCGCCTTATGTATGAACCATTTATATGATAAATGAAGATTCACTATTTGAGCATACATGTTTTATGTATTTGATTGGATCTTAAACTCATTTACTGAATGTCCACGATACGATTCACAGCATGAGAGAATTTGTGATTGGATCACAACTAGTGAGTATCTCTACATGTGTAATTGTGATGTATCGGAATTATCCTAGTCGATGAATTGATGGATTTGGACACCATCAATTACATCGAGACTCGGTATACTCCTTGGTGTATCCAAGCGGTGATTCTCCGGTGGAGACATAGTGATGTCGAGTTAATCGTGGATGCTAGTTATGGTAACTAGTTCATTGGAGTGACCGGTAGTAAGACTTCATATGGTTCTCTGCATATATAGATATGTCAATGAAGTTCTTCTGTGGCTTAAGTGCGATGTTCCTTTGACTTGCGGTATTCAAGTCATCTTGATCATGGAGACTTATGCTTTGACATCTTAAGCAAACATCTCCAGGAGATGTGGACCGGATGATTGGGTATAAGTCAAGTGATCGAAGGTGTTTGAATAGCCTATAAAGGATTCACCACTCCTTGCGAGGAGATGTATACCCATGGCCTCTCGTCGGATTGTTACTAAAGTCTTTGGCCAAAGCATTACATGTTTAGAGTAAAGTACTCTTCGATACATGTGGAGTAACTAGATCCGTAGGACGAGGAAATGATACTTGGGCTAGGTGTGACGTAGTCAGCCTAGTGGGGACTGACACAATAGACCATGTCCTGAACCAAGGGGGTATAAGATGAGTGAAGGGAATGGGGCACGATTCATTCGAGCTACTGAAGGGTTTCAGAAATAGTTCTGGATCAACCGTTGATCTTTTCGGTTAATTGGGGATCATGATGTACTACTAGGTGCCACTCATGATCGTTCTATAATTAATGGTTAATTATAGGCGGCCAACATAAACCGAGAACCTATTTGGTCACACGCACAACGAGTGTAATCCAAAGGATTTAAAACGAGCTTGAGAATGGGATTCTCAGACCGAGAGAAACTATGTTTGGTTGGACCAAACATAAAGCGAGCATGAAATTGTTTCAGTCGCAATGGAAGAGTGGATGGGCCGTGTCTTATGAAGACATAATGGATGGACCAAAATGGTTTGGTCCTAATCCAATGGATGAGAATAAACCAAAGGGTTTGGTTTATATTAAACGAATGAACCAAAGGTTGGTTCGGTTCGTTTTAACTTAAAATAAACCATCATGGTTTGGTTTATTTTAACTTATCTTAATGGAGCGGGTTAACGGGCTTTATGGATATGATCCATTAACCACTAAGAGAATTAGTTCTCTATAAAATAGGGATTAAACCCTAACCCTAAACATAATCAAACTTGGCCGCCCAACCCCTCCCTCTCCTATTCGGCGCCCAACTCCAAGCTGCTGCCACCCACCCCAAAGGTCCTCCAATCGGCGTCCAGAAGGTTGCTTCCTTCCTCCTCGCCGGCGTCGAGCTGCTGCCGGAAGAGTTCCGGTCATCCTCCTTAGGTTTGGCATCAAGGTGAGCACTTTGCTTCCTTGGTTTTGGCCGGCGCCTACTCCTCCACCAAGCTGTCCAGTTTTCTGGACAGCTTCTTCTCCTCTCGTCGGAGCGTCGTTTAGACGACGGTTAGGGCTCCGAAAGCGGATAACATACCGGGGATTTGATCTCCGGTAATCCTCTGAGGTGGAGGACGAAGGATTCGTCAATCGGTTGACAAATACCTCTCCGGAGAAGCAAGTCTTGAGGACTTGTCTTTAGGTCCGAATTTGGATTCGGACCGTGATCATCTCGCGATCACATCGTCTTCAACACGAGGCTAGTAACCCGTACGAAGACGAAGCTCGTGGCTTGGCGAAGTCATCCCGAGGAGCTCGGCGTGGATACGGATAGAGACGATTCTTACGAGAATCGTTCCGGTTGATGCCGTTCCCGCTACACGTCATACGAAAGGTATAACGTAGTTTAATTTCCTTTTATTGCAATTTTAATTTACGGTTATGTCTACACTTGTTGTAATAGCATGCGTGTGTTGTGTGTGTTGTAATAAATAGGAGTATTTATTATTTTTGTTGCTTCCGCTGTGCACATGTTTACGAAACATGATCGAACACACACACGCCGCGGTGCCGGAAACCCAACAGTGGTATCAGAGCCCAGGTTGTGTTTCGACATAATCGTAAAATGGTTTTGCGATAGTCATAATGTATTTCTGGAAATTTTCTAATTTTGGAAATTTAGAAGTATTTATGGAAATTTTTCAATTTTGGAAAGTCTAGAAGTATTTATGGAAATCTTCCACTTTTGGAAAGTTGGAAGTATTTATGGAAATTTATATTTTCCATAAATAAAATATTTGATTAGATTCTGGAAATTTGTTTCCTAATTTAATCATGATTTGATTTGGGAAATCAAATCTTAAAATATTTAATTTCCATAAGTAGTTTTGAAGATTTAGGAAATTGGTTTCCTAAATAGATTTTCCTTAATCAAATAATTCCATGAATAAAATATGTGATTAGATTTGGAAATTTGTTTCCTAATTTAATTATGATTTGATTTGGAGAATCAAATCTTAAACATATTTTATTTCCATAAATAGTTATAACATATAAGGAAATATTGTACATGACATAATTGTATGACATGTAGTTGCATTAGATGCATAACATAATGCCATGCGTGTCGTGACATGTAGATGTATGCCATGTATGCCATGCCATGTAGATAATAGTTATTTGCATGCAAAGAGGATGAGACATAAAAACCTTTAAACAATATTAAAGCCTACACCTTCCATTAATATGGTTTGAACGAGTTCCGTTTCTTGTTTGGGTTGTTGGACTCTCTCCAAGCCCTCACCGAACATGTTCAAACCATGGAATAGTTTAATACTAATATGGTAAGAGTCAGAGGTCAATCGTTAGCTTTGGTTGTTGGACTCTCTCCAAGCTGGGCTAATTGGTTGAATGCGCTCTAACCATATTAAAACTATTCTTGATTAATGGGTTGGCTTTAACCTGGAGCATCGGCTTGTTGGACTCTCTCCAAGGTCGATGTAAAGGGAGGTGAAGTTGGGTGCTATGCATATGATGCATACTTGTTAATGTGTTAACAACCCGATGTATGTGTGAACATTCAATTAGTTGATAGCACATTGTGACAGTTGCATATACGTGATATGCAATCGGTATAGTTGATACCTACTAGCTATGAATGGCTTGTTGGACTCTCTCCAAGGTTATTCATAACTATGATGGATATCAACCCATTCGGAGATGAACCTACAATCTCCCGAAGTGATTTTGAGGTTTTTGAAATTCGAAAAATGAATGGGATTTATAAATGTATATTGATGCATTTTAAAATCATTTTCTCATATATGCTCGTTTTGTATTTCTAGGTCAATAAATTGATCATGACGTCTTTGAATTTGCGCACTATTTTGGATTCGAACAAACTGACTGGGCCTAACTTCCTGGACTGGCTTAGAAACCTGAGAATTGTTCTCAAGGCGGAAAAGCTTGCATATGTCCTTGAAGAGCCTCTTCCTTACCGTCCTAAGGACAATGCAACTCCAGACCAAATGTTGGTCTATCAGAAACATGTGGCAGATTCTGAGCTGGCGAGTTGCATCATGCTAGCGGCGATGGTACGAGCCGAGCGGCATGAGCATATGGATGCTAACACTATGGTCTTCCATCTTCATGAGTTGTTCGATGAGCAAGCGAGATCCGAAAGGTTCGAGGTCTCTAGGCTCCTCTTCACCACGAAGATGCAAGAAGGTTCGTCAGAGTGCAGTTTGTGCTAAAGATGAACGGGTACATCGGCGACTAGCTACCCTCGGTTTTGATGGATCATGAGTTAAGTATTGACTTAATTCTGCATTGTTTGCCCAAGAGTTTCTGCAATTTGTGATGAACTATCGGATGAACAAATTGGAATCCACCATTCCCGAGCTCCTCAATATCAAGACTGTGAGCCTTACGTGAAGCATGAGGAGAAGGCGGTTCTGATTAGTTGATTCCTCAAAGAAAGGTTCTAAGAGGAAGGCAAAAGAACGAGAAGAAAGGAAAGAAAAAGGCAAAGAAGGCGGAATCAAAGGGCACTTGCCATCATGTGGCAAGGAAGGCCCTTGGCGAAGAAATCGCAAGATTTATCTTGAGTCCATAAAGAAGAAGAAGGCATCTGATGCCCCATCCTCTTCAGGTATCTTCGTTATTGATTGTCATTCTATTTCCTTAGACACTTGGGTATTGGATACTGGGTGTGGCTCACATATATGTAATGACATACTAAGGAATAGAAGAAGACTTGTCGAGGAGTCAAATTTGCGAGTTGGCAATGGAGCAAAGGTTCTTTGCCGCCATCGGAACTTATTTGAAGCTCCTAGTGGACTAGTCTTGGAACCGACAATTGCTATTATGTTCCTTCTCTAATAAAGAACATTGTTTCTATTTCTGCTTAAATAGAAATGGTTTCCATTTAACGTTTAGTAACAATTGTTGTTATATAACTTTGAATGGCGTACTTTATGGAACGGAACTTTGAGTAATGGCATTTATCGTTGGGCGTATCCGGTGACATCTTCAATATCGGCGAGCAACACGCGCGTGCTCGAAGGATAATCACATAGACTCTATATGTGGCATTGTCGTCTTGGCCATATAAGCAAGAAAGCATGTCCGAATTACACCGATGTGGAATTCGAATCGTTGAATTGGATTCATACGATACATGCGAATCATGCTTAAAAGGCAAGATGACTAAGTTACCTTTTACTGGAAAAGGTGAACGAGTGGGAGAGTTACTAGGTCTAGTACATACTGATGTATGTGGACCTATGTCAACTCAAGCTTTAGGAGGCTATAACTACTTCATTACCTTCACCGATGATCACTCACGGTTTGGGTATGTGTTCCTGATGAAACACAAGTCTGAAGCCTTTGAAAGGTTCAAAGAATTCAGAAATGAAGTAGAGAAACAACATGACAAAAGTATTAAAATACTTCGATCGGATCGAGGTGGTGAATACTTAAGTCAAGAGTTTCTTGATTATCTAAGAGACAAATGGCATATTGTCTCAATGGACTCCGCCCTATACACCACAACATAATGGTGTATCTGAGAGGCGTAACCGGACCTTGTTGGACATGGTCAGGTCAATGATGAATCACGCGACTCTTCCCAAGTCCTTTTGGGGTTATACACTTTAGACAGCTGTTTACTTGTTAAACAGAATGCCTACCAAGGTAGTCTCAACTACTCCATATGAGATATGGAATGGTAAGAAACCTTATGTATCTTACTTGAAGATATGGGGTTGTCCTGCTTATGTGAAGCGGACTGTATCAGACAAACTGGATGCTAAGTCTGATAAATGTCTATTTATTGGATACCGTAAGGAAACAAGGGGTTACCAATTCTATCATCCTGTGGAACAAAAGGTGTTTGTTTCAAGGCATGCTGTGTTTCTAGAGAAAGAGTTTCTCTTGCAAGAAAACAGTGGGGGTGTCGTCGAGCTTGAGGAGGCTCGAGAGACTCAAATAGACATTGATGAGATACCTGGTGAAGCACAACAGCCGACAACTCATAGTGATGAGCAATCAATTTGGACCTATTGTAACACCACATCTCGTAGATCCGTAGAACACGCAATATTCCCGAGAGATATGGATTTCTCGTAATTGAATCGAACGACGTGTTACTCATTGATGATGAGGAGCCTACCAGTTATGAAGAAGTGCTGACAAGTTCAGAAAGGGATAAGTGGCTTGGTGCCATGAAGTCGGAAATGGATTCCATGTAAGAAAACCAAGTTTGGAACTTGGTTGACCCACCTGAAGGCATAAAGCCTATAGGGTGCAAGTGGGTTTTCAAGAAGAAAACCGACATGGATGGTAATGTGATTACCTATAAGGCTAGATTGGTGGCGAAAGGATATCGCCAAAAGCAAGGTGTTGATTATGACGAAACCTATTACTTTGTAGCTATGCTTAAATCCATTCGGATGCTCCTGGCCATAGCAGCTCATTATGATTATGAGATATGGCAGATGGATGTGAAAACAGCTTTCCTTAATGGAAACTTGCTCGAGGATGTGTATATGATACAGCCTGAGGGTTTCACATCGGTTGATAAAACCAAGGTATGCAAGTTGCGACGATCCATTTATGGATTGAAGCAAGCATCCAGGACCTGGAATATCCGTTTTGATGAGACAATCAAAAAGTTTGATTTCTCACAAAATCCAGACGAACCTTGTGTGTACAAGAAGGTTAGTGGGAGTGCAGTCGTGTTCCTAGTATTGTATGTCGATGACATATTACTTATAGGAAACGATATGTCAATCTTACAGTCAGTTAAGGTTTGGTTATCCAAGACATTCTCCATGAAAGACCTGGGAGAAGCAACCTACATCCTTGGGATTAAGATCTATAGAGATAGATCAAAACGGTTGCTTGGTCTTTCGCAGTCTACATATATAGACCGAGTGCTAAAGAGGTTTAGCATGTCGGAATCCAAGAAAGGTTTCTTACCCATCAGGCATGGGGTACACCTTTCGAAGTCTATGTGTCCGCGCACAGAAGACGAGAGGATTTGCATGAGTAAGATTCCCTATGCATCCGCAATAGGATCTATCATGTATGCTATGTTATGTACAAGGCCCGATGTATCGTATGCTCTGAGTGTCACGAGCAGATACCAGTCTGATCCAGGAATGGATCATTGGGTGGCTGTTAAGACGATCCTTAAGTGCTTGAGAAGAACTAAGGATGCGTTCCTAATATATGGAGAAGGGTACATGGTGATACGTGGGTATACGGATGCCAGATCCAGACAGACAAGGATGATTCCATGTCTTAGTCTGGGTATGTATTCACCTAGAATGGAGGCGCAATAAGTTGGAAAGGTTCCAAGCTTGACACTATAGCGGATTCTGCCACTAAGGCAGAATACGTTGCAGCTTTGGAAGCAGCAAAGGAAGCGGTTTGGATCAAGTAGTTCATCTATGAACTTGATGTGGTCTCATCAATGATCCAAACATGTGCTTCGCCGCTATCATCTTATCAGAGAGATCATAAGTAGGAACGAAATACAAATCGAGAAAATTCCCACTGAAAGGAACTTAGCGGATCCTTTGACTAAAGCATTACCTCAAAGTAAGTTTGAGGGTCATGTTAGAGCTTATGGTATTGGATACCGTAGCGATTGGAATTAGGCCAAGTGGGAGTCTGTTAGTAATATATGAGAGATGTCCTAAGGCAATCGCCTTATGTATGAACCATTTATATGATAAATGAAGATTCACTATTTGAGCATACATGTTTTATGTATTTGATTGGATCTTAAACTCATTTACTGAATGTCCACCATACGATTCACAGCATGAGAGAATTTGTGATTGGATCACAACTAGTGAGTATCTCTACATGTGTAATTGTGATGTATCGGAATTATCCCTAGTCGATGAATTGATGGATTTGGACACCATCAATTCTGTCGAGACTAGCACGAGGTATATTCCTTGGTGTATCCAAGCAGCTGATTCTCACTGGCTGGAGACATAGTGATGTCCGGAGTTAATCGTGGATGCTAGTTATGGTAACTAGTTCATTGGAGTGACCAGTCGTAAGACTTCATATGGTTCTCTGCATATATAGATATGTCAATGAAGTTCTTACTGTGGCTTAAGTGCGATGTTCCTTTGACTTGCGGTATTCAAGTCATCTTGATCATGGAGACTTATGCTTTGACATCTTAAGCAAACATCTCCGAGGAGATGTGGACCCGGGATGATTGGGTATAAGTCGAAGTGATCGAAGGTGTTTGAATAGCCTATAAAGGATTCACCACTCCTTGCGAGGAGATGTATACCCATGGCCTCTCGTCGGATTGTTACTAAAGTCTTTGGCCAAAGCATTACATGTTTAGAGTAAAGTACTCTTCGATACATGTGGAGTAACTAGAATCCGTAGGACGAGGAAATGATACTTGGGCTAGGTGTGACGTAGTCAGCCTAGTGGGGACTGACACAATAGACCATGTCCTGAACCAAGTGGGTATAAGATGAGTGAAGGGAATGGGGCACGATTCATTCAAGCTACTGAAGGGTTTCAGAAATTGTTCTGGATCAACCGTTGATCTTTTCGGTTAATTGGGGATCATGATGTACTACTAGGTGCCACTCATGATCGTTCTATAATTAATGGTTAATTATAGACGGCCAACATAAACCGAGAACCTATTTGGTCACACGCACAACGAGTGTAATCCAAAGGATTTAAAACGAGCTTGAGAATGGGATTCTCAGACCGAGAGAAACTATGTTTGGTTGGACCAAACATAAAGCGAGCATGAAATTGTTTCAGTCGCAATGGAAGAGTGGATGGGCCGTGTCTTATGAAGACATAATGGATGGACCAAAATGGTTTGGTCCTAATCCAATGGATGAGAATAAACCAAAGGGTTTGGTTTATATTAAACGAATGAACCAAAGGTTGGTTCGGTTCGTTTTAACTTAAAATAAACCATCATGGTTTGGTTTATTTTAACTTATCTTAATGGAGCGGGTTAACGGGCTTTATGGATATGATCCATTAACCACTAAGAGAATTAGTTCTCTATAAAATAGGGATTAAACCCTAACCCTAAACCTAATCAAACTTGGCCGCCCAACCCCTCCCTCTCCTATTCGGCGCCCAACTCCAAGTGCCCGCCCACCCCAAAGGTCCTCCAACCGGCGTCCAGAAGGTTGCTTCCTTCCTCCTCGCCGGCGTCGAGCTGCTGCCGGAAGAGTTCCGGTCATCCTCCTTAGGTTTGGCATCAAGGTGAGCACTTTGCTTCCTTGGTTTTGGCCGGCGCCTACTCCTCCACCAAGCTGTCCAGTTTTCTGGACAGCTTCTTCTCCTCTCGTCGGAGCGTCGTTTGGACGACGGTTAGTGCTCCGACAGCGGCTAACATACCGGGGATTTAATCTCCGGTAATCCTCTGAGGTGGAGGACGAAGGATTCGTCAATCGGTTGACGAATACCTCTCCGGAGAAGCAAGTCTTGAGGACTTGTCTTTAGGTCCGAATTTGGATTCGGACCGTGATCATCTCTCGATCACATCGTCTTCAACACGAGGCTAGTAACCCGTACGAAGACGAAGCTCGTGGCTTGGCGAAGTCATCCCGAGGAGCTCGGCGTGGATACGGATAGAGACGATTCTTACGAGAATCGTTCCGGTTGATGCCGTTCCCGCTACACGTCATACGAAAGGTATAACGTAGTTTAATTTCCTTTTATTGCAATTTTAATTTACGGTTATGTCTACACTTGTTGTAATAGCATGCGTGTGTTGTGTGTGTTGTAATAAATAGGAGTATTTATTATTTTTGTTGCTTCCGCTGTGCACATGTTTACGAAACATGATCGAACACACACACGCCGCGGTGCCGGAAACCCAACAGAACATAAATCTCTCAGGTTGTCTAACAACCCTCCCATTACGACGAGGTATCATCTATGTATCCTCTTTGACACGCGGTGCAGTCACTTGTTGTATATCCTCTTGTACCGTTAGTACTAAAGTAGGGACTTCCCCTCTTAACTCCTCCAGAACAATCTTGCTCATGGGCTTGTGGTTCATCACATAGTCTTCCTATAAAAATCGGGCATTCATGCTAAAGATCACCCTCTGATCTCTAGGACTATAGAACAAACCACCATTCGTTCCTCTAGCATAGCCTACGAACAAGGGCACTTCTATATGTGGTTCCAACATACCACAATCTCCCTTCATCACATGTGCTGGACTACCCCAAATCTAAATATGTCTCAGACTAGGCTTTCACCCAGTCCATAATTCTCTGGGAGTAGAAGGTAGTAATTTAGATGGTACCAAGTTTAGAATATATACTATCGTATCCAGAGCATAACCCCAGAACGAATCTGGTAATTCAGAATAACTCATCATCGATCTAACCATCTCCATAAGAGTCCTATTCCTTCGCTCCGCCACACCATTCTACTGGGGCGATAGTTGAGATTGAATCCCAACCTCTGATAAGTAACTTCTAAACTCTCCCAAGAGGTACTCGCCCCCACGATCAGATCGTAGTGTCTTGATACTTTTACCATGACGTTTCTCTACATCAGCCTTGAATTTTCTAAACCTGTCAAAGCATTCAGACTTGCGGCGCATTACGTAAATGTATCCATATCTTGAATAATCGTCTATAAAAGAGACAAAATATTCAAAACTACCTCTAGCCTAGATAGACATAGGACCATACAAATAAGAATGAACCAATTCCAACACATCTTTGGCTCTATACCCTTGGGCCTTAAAAGGCCTCTTGGTCATTTAACCTTCCAAGCAAGATTTACAGGTTGAGAAATCTTTCACTACCAATGAACCCAAAGGTCCATCAGCTATCAACCTTTGAATTCTACTCAGGTTATTATGACCTAACCTTAGATGTCAAAGATACGTTTGGTTCATTTTCGAAGGTTCTTTTCTATTATTAGATTTAGAAGATGAGTTATTTATTTCTATTCGCATCATGGGAGCTTTTGGTTCAAGAGTGTACAAATTTCCTACCATCGTACCAGAACAGATAATCTCCCTATTCTTTTTTATAACAACTCTATCATTAAAAGAAATAGAATATCCATCCAAAAAAAATTTAGAAACTGAAATTAAATTCTTTCTAAATGAAGGTACATAAAGGCAATTTCTTAGAACCAAAGTTTTATTCCTATCAAAAGATAAATAAACATCTCCCACTACAATAGTCGCCACCTTTGTAGCATTGCCTATGTAGATGGTAATCTCTCCCTCAGCTAGTCGTCTGATTTCCTTGAACCCCTGCAAAGAGTTGCAGACATAATCAGTCGCTCCTGTATCTACACACCATGTGCTGGTAGATAACACCGCTAAATATTTTTCAACGACTATACAAAAAGATATACCTTTGTTTTTTTTGCGGTTGGGACAATCTGCCTTCACATGTCCAGTCTGCTTACAAGTGATGAACTTGTCTTTCGGCTTCTTCACTCCTCCCTGAGATCCTCCCACCACCTTCGTTGCACCTTGTTTCTTCTTATTCTTTCTTTTCGGCTTAGAAGTAGAAACCTTCTGGGCAACCAAAACCTGAGAACTCTGACGAAAAATCTCCTCTGACACCTGGAGATCTATCAGAAGCTCCGCCAATGAATACAACCTCTTATTTATGTTGTAGTTCAGGCAAAACTGCTTAAAACTCCTAGGTAGAGGTTGGATAATGATATCGATCTGGGTTTCCCCATCGATCTCAGCTCCAAGGACTTCTAGCTCATTCAAATGAGCCATCATCTTGAGAACATAATCCCTCATGGGTGTTCCCTCAACCATGGTGGTCGTCATCAAGTTTCTCATGATTTCTTGCCTAGCAGCCCGATTCTGGTGTCCAAAAAGTTCCTTGAGATTGAGCATCATGTCATAGGCAGTAGTCATGGCTTGATGCTGATGTTGTAATACATTTGACATAGAAGCCAAAATGTAACACCGTGCCATCTCATCAGCCTTGACCCACTTTTTATAACTCTCTTTCTCCTTTTTGTTGGATCGAGAAGCGTCGCTAGAGGGGGGTGAATAGCAAGCGTAAATTGTTTCGTTCGGTCGGTCGATACACGAGTAAGCACAGCGGAAAATAAAGAGACACGTTTATTTTACTTGGTTCACAACCCAGCGGTTGCTACTCCAAGGCCCTATCAGTCCTAGATCGTGTACGGAGGGCAAAACACTATAACGTCTCCTCCTCGTTGGAGGTAGGAGACAACGATCACAAAACTGAATGTACGAGGATGAGGCAACAAGCCTACCTCACCTCATTACAAATAAAAACAAAGAATACAATAGAATATGTTTACTTGTTGCTGCTGCCGACGAAGAGGATGAGAACTTGTCGTTGCGTCGGCATTATGACGATGTCGGAGCGTTGGCGTTGTAGGAGCACTTGAGAATAAACTTGATGATAATTGGAGTTGGAATCCTCCCCTCCTTTTATAGATTTTGGCCTCTGAATTTGTCTCCTCATATTTCGGAATAGATCACGAAGTTGTACACATTTTATCGCAAAGTGGTCGTGTCAAACCTTATCCGTTTTGACCGAGCGTAAGGACTGATTCATCACCATCAGTCGACTGATGCCTCCCATCAGTCGACTGATGAGCATCATTCTACTACCCAATGTCCAGTAGTCGACTGCCAACCTAGGAACTTCCCTGCAGTAAGAGATTAGTACGAAAAATGGTAAATGCGATGGTTTCTAACCGTCCGATCTCGACCTAGACCTTCCACAGGAAGTCTCAATCGGATCATCGCCTATGGTCGTCCCCGTAAAGAGACGACCTTACCATCTCTCACTCACACGAGCTTACCTCGATACTTACCTTGTAGCTCTCACTTCCAGCCTTCCACTCGATTCCTTCGGCTCCCTTCGAAGTCACTCGAGTGTCGCCCGACCACCACGGCTTCTTCCGGGTGTCGCTAGCTTTCAACTCCAGCTTTTGTACTTTTATGCACACTCGATTTAGCTCGTGAGATAACGATATAAACTTAACTTTGTGACTTTGCCATAATCAAAACACAGGTTCGATTATCTGGTGGCCCTACGACAACACTTTTCACTAGAATCATCTGTGTACTTAGGAGGCACTCTTCAAAGAGTACATATTTGTACTCTTCAGCGGTTAAGACAATGTCCAAATTCCTTTTCCAATCAACATAATTAGGTCCAGTAAGTTTGTTTTCCTTTAGAATAACAACAAGTGGGTCGAAAGTCATTTTGAAAAAACCTAAGAATCACATATGTCAAAACATTAGATTTCAAAAAATTATTGATTCCTCAAACAATAAAATTTTAAAATCAACCAATACCTTAAAACACCGAGAATATCGTATGTCACGATAGTGTGGACGTATACGAATTCTTCATTTGTAAGAGGAGGTTTTACCCATTAATTTTATTATCATGTCAACCTTACTTTTTGACAAATAAAATTAATAGTTGGTTCCTCTTCGGCCTTACAAATAAAAGCAGTGACTCCGATGGGGAGGATACTTTTATTTGCATATAAGTGTTCACCATTGCCCGATACTAAGGCAATTACCTCGGATTATGTGCCTTCCGATGGGGAAGTACACACGCTCCTAAATAACTTCCTATAACCATATTTGACCTAGTGATCTACAAAACAAACTCATACGATATGGAGGAAGGCACTCTGAGTCAACGTGCAAGTTTGTTCGCATCACATGTCAAATTGTAATGGAGGCTACGGGAATTTAAAAAAAATTCCTCTCCCACTTAGTAATTTAAAATTGAGGAATTTTAACTATGCAAGCACAACAAGCATATAAATCAAAAGCAATAAATATGAAAAATAAATTTTCCAACTATTATGGCTTTTGTTCTCCAATATGCCTCTAGTTATGTTGCCACCTCGTCCGCTCCTCCCTATGCCATGTACAAGCCATTCGGAGTTCTGAGCCGAGAAAAATTATTTTAATTTACATCCATCGATCCTATAGTCCACAAAAGAGTGTAAATGAAGTCTAGATCGTAAGTAAACTAAAATAAAAGAGTGGCTAAACAATGTCATAGTTATTTACAAAAATTAAATACTAACCTAGTCAACCACGAGGATTCAAATAATATTACGATTACACACATATAATCACATACACGCAAATATGGCCATAATAGTTGGATCTTATGCTTGCAAATAAAAAGTTAGCCTACGCACATCCTACTATTATCCGACACACATAATATATAATAAGTGCATAAAAGTAACCGAATCATAAATACACAAAATCGGAAATCGTGGCTCTGATACCACTTGAAGGTTGAAGCTTCGCTTCTCGCTTTGCCTCGGTCGCTTGTGCATGGCGATCCTATCTCGCATCCCCGGATTAAAAAAAAATAATTTGGATAAAAATAGATTACCCAATCAACTGATTCATCATCATTCTTCTCGATTTGAGTCATCGCTTGAACAAAATTGTTGTTCAAGCAACTTAACTCTTTTCCTCAATTAGCCGCGGAATAGATGATGAACGGATCATCGGTTATTGTGTTTATCATCGGGGTCCATGATCATACAATTATAATCCAATTACATAGAACAAGCAAGAAAACTAAACAAGAATTATACCTCTTGTTTACCTCTTGATCTTCTATCGTATGACCTATCATCTTCTTGGACATCGTGTGGGAGACAATCCTCCAAGAATCGAAGCCTCCTAGATCTCTTATCTTCCCTTCCTTGCTCGCTCCGAACAAGCGAAGATAACCAAACTCTTCTTCTTCTATCTAGTGCTGACCACCAAGCCTCCTTGCTTGGTTGTTGCCGCCGGCCAAGGAGAGGAAGAAGGGAAGGTGGGCGCCGGCCAAGAGATGAGTTCTTGTTGTCACCGGCCAAAACTTGAGGGAAGAAGGTGCTGCCCTAGGAGAGGAGAAGGAGGAGTCGACCAAGAGAAAAGGAGAAGATGAAACCCTTATCCTTTGTTTGTGTTGCCGCCGACCCTAAGGGAGAAGCAAAATCTAGCAACCAATTCTTGCCGCCCAACCCTTGGAAACTCCAAACCCTAGCACTCAAATCTTCTCTTGCCGCCCAAGCCTTAGAATCTATTTATAGATTTCGCCCAAGCCTCCTTTTAATCGTGTCCGTTGGATCTAGGCTTCGTGAGGGTTTTAATAGGCTACAATAGGGACCATGAGAAGGAGTTGGATCTTAGCCACCCAATGGATCTGAACCCGATCCATTAATGATGATCCATTCCACTAAAGCGATAATCATTGATCTACCTCACCAACCCCATAATTATATATGGGCTCCACGTATTAATTGTACAAATATCTCCCCGTATTTAAGATATCAAATGTCAGTTAATTAATTAATTAATTAATATATAACTCCATGAGTAGTACCACTCAACTTTATCATCATGCTGGACCAAGTCCACCTGTAGGATTTACATGATGATCCTTATGAGCTCCTCAAGGGGACATCATCATCCTAATACATATGACACAGTTTCCTTCTATAATTAATATCACACTATGTAAATAATATTATTTCTCAACTTATCAGGCCTATATATTTAACACATAAATCTCGCCCATTGTCAAATCAAAAAAATAAATATTAAGTACATGTGCCCGTTATTATATCCGGATTAATAGCATGTACACCATAATATCTGAGGTCCGATTCAATTATATAGTCAGCAATAAATTGAATCACCTCTATGTCCGTCTTTCTCAATACACACAAAGTGTACTAGTATAATTCTATGGTCAAGATAAACCAATACCAAATTACATTACAAACATACCAATCGTTTTTCCAAAACCATCTTGGTTGTGAGCCTATAGTTATACTCTACAAGGAACTGATAACATGATCTTCTGTGTGACACCACACACCATGTTATCTACAATGTAAAGTATTAGACAATATGCATAACTATAAATATGCAATGCAAACAATGATCATGTGATTCTTATTTCAAAATGATGATGTTCATACAAAGACTAGGCTTTTAGTATACATCCCAATAGCAACGACACCCAAATTTGAATGTACGACATTAATTGTCATGGTACCATTCAAAATTAATTCTCATACGGTCTCTACACTAATATAGCATAGTGAATGGCCCAGTTCGTTTCCCAATGAGTGTAATTGATAGAATAGTAAACTTAGGATTATTAATTATTTCTTTGTGTTTTCTATCAGAAATGGGGTTTGGAATTTAAAAGACTATCCTACTGCATGAAAAACAATGCAAGTAATTAAAGAATTAATCTAACTAAACTATGATTGTAATGAAATTAAAGAAGATATAAGCTAAGGAATCAAAGAAAAGCTTTCAAAAACATTAGGACAGTGCAGGAAATTAAACAACAATTTAAATGCAAAATAATATGAGTGTAAAGTAGAACATGAAATAAATCTAACCTAGTATTAAACACTGCTAACTAATGGAAATAACACTTAAACATGCAAGTAACCAAACTAACAAATAATTAAGCTAAGGAACCATTAACATGATGACAACTAAGCAAAGTTACAACTAGCACAAATAATTCATGAATGATACAATAAACTACAGCTAAACTCCTAATTAAACAGTAGGATAAAACAACCGGATTAAAACCTAGAATCAAACAACACAATTATGCATTAAAGGAAACAACAAGATAAACATCCAAATGAAACTACTAATTAAACTCTAAGACAAACTACGAATTCACTACAATGTAAACTACAAACTAACTTCGAATTAAACTACATATCAAACTACAAATTAAACTACTTGTGAATCCGCAACTAACTACAACTAAACTACTTGTCAAACTACAAACTAGTACAATTTAAACTACAACAACAATAATTGGGGGATGATAACAACTCAATTCAACAAACCAAACATAACATAAACAAACTACGAATCAAATTAAATTCCAAAGATAAAAGATCGATGATCTTCAACACCCAGAGAAGGGACCTCCCTCTCCGGCGATAATGACAACCCAAACAGTTTCCTTCGGCGGTGGATGCGAAGCTGCCTAGTCCTGACAGTCGATGGATGGGAAACTAGATGGATGCGAACCTACTGCTCCTATGACAGTTGGTGGAGCTTCCGAATCCCGGCAGCCTATGGGTGGTTCTGTACATGGAGCAATCGAATCCCGACCGCGGGAAGGAAAGGAGTTGGAACAGAAGCAGTAGACTTCTTCACCGGCTATGGATGCGGAACTGTCGAATCCCGATAGCTGGTGGATGATTCTGGAGATGGAGAGACCTAATCCCAACCATAGGAAGGGAGTGGTATGCCGATGAAGAGGGTGGAATCGTCAAAATCTCTACCTCTCCTCGCTGCTGATGAGCTGATCGAATCCCGGCATCTTGATATGCCGGTGAGGATGGGATGGGGTTGTTGTCGGCTCTCGAAAGGGAGGTCGCTGGAAGGAGCTACTGAGCCGTTGCCATCATCGATCGTGGAGGGAGGTCGTCGCTCGCGCATGGGGAAGAAGATCGGTGTCGCCGACTGCGCTGTGCGTCGCGGAGAGGAAGTCGCGATCTATCTATACGATTGGGAAAATGTGGAATTTAAGGATGATTTTCCTTGGTCGTCCGATCAAAGCTCCTTTTGATCTTAGTCGTCCATTAGAGCTAAGTTTTGATGAATCAATATTAGCTTAATTAGGCTGCTCCTTCAAATGGTGGTGAACAATCTAACTCTTGATGGTCGAATCTAATCAATCTGAAGGGACGATCATGATCGTTTGAATCTTGATCAAGGGCTAAGATGTTCAGATCTAAATGTATGGATTGGTTCTCTCTAGATTTGGATAGATTGCTCAAGATCAATCGCTTTCATTGGACGATCCATATTGCCCAGATCTGATCCCTTGATTGCATTGCCTTCGATCATGATGAAGGGCTCATATTAAGTTATCTTGAAATGCCCATTATGATCCTAGATGAACCCATATTTGATCAAGCTTGAGTCTAGTCGATTAGCTAATCTCGATCTCCTACAAACAAAGATCAAATTTACATATAAGTCTAAAATTTAGGAGAATTTACAAAAGGTCCAAAATGAATCCAACTCATAAAACATGTTAATAATCAACAATAAATCACTCGAGAGGATAAAAACATTAATATTAAGGACCAAAATAATACAATGAAAAGGTTGTTATCAGGTATCTATCTTGAACTCTACTCCTCCATTCCGCCACCACACGGGGATAATAGCTTGGCTTGAAGGCAAAGTGAAAGAATTGTGATGACATGACTCAGGGCTTCACCTGGTCAATTTGGAATAACTTTTTAATTACTCCGCCACTCTTAATCAGTGCATCTACTTTGAACCCAATACCTCCGTTCCATAACCACACGGGGATAATAGCTTAGCTTGAAGGCAAGCTAAAAGAATAGTGACGACTTGACACAGGGCTTCACCTGGTCAAGTTGGAATAATTTTTTTACTTTGTCGCTCTTCATCAGTGCATCTACTTTGAACCCAACTACTCCGTTCCGCCACCACACGGGGATAATAACTTGGCTTGAAGGCAAGATGAAAGAATAGTGATAAATTGACCTTGGGCTTCACCTGGTCAAGTCGGAATAATTTTTTTCTCCGTCGCTCTTCATCAGTGCATCCACCTTCAACCCAACTCTTCCGTTCCGCCACCACACAGGGATAATAGCTTGGCTTAAAGGCAAGCTGAAAGAATAGCGACAACTTTATTAGTAATATATAAGAGGTGTCCTAAGGCAATCTCCTTATGGTTGTAACATTTATTTGATAAATGAAGATTTACTATTTGAGTATACATGTTTTCATGTATTTGATTGGATCTTAAACTCATTTACTGAATACCCAAAATACGATTCACAGCATGAGAGAATTTGTGATTGGATCACAACTAGTGAGTATCTCTCCATGTGTAATTGTTATGTATTGGAATTATCCTTAGTCAATGAATTGATGCATATGGATGCCATCGATTCTGTTGAGACTAGCATGACGTATACTCTTTGGTTTAACCAAGCAGATGTTTCTCACAGGATAGAGACATTGGGATGTCCGGAGTTGATCTTGGATGCTAGTTATGGTAACTAGTTCATTGGAATGACCAACTGTAAGACTTCATATGGTTCTCTGCATATATGGATATGTCAATGAAGTTCTTATAGTAGCTTAAGTGAGATGTTCCTTTGACTTGTGGTATTCGAGTAATCATGGTCATGAAGACTTATGCTTTGACATCTTAAGTAAGCATCTCCTCGGAGATGTGGACCTAAGATGATTGGGTATAAGTCGAAGTGGCCGAAGGTGTTTGAATAGCCTATAGAGGATTCACCACTCCTTGCGAGGAGATGCATATCCTATGGCCTCTCGTCGAATTGTTACTAAAGTCTTTGGCCAAAGCATTACATGTTTAGAGTATGATACTCTTGGATACATGTGCAGTAACTAGAATCCGTATGACGAGGAAGTAATACTTGGGCTAGGTGTGATGTAGTCAGCCTAGTGGGGACTGACACAATAGACCATGTCCTGAACCAAGTGTGTATAAGATGAGTGAAAGGAATGGGGCACGATTCATTGTAGTTGCTGAAGGGTTTCAGAAAAGGTTCTTGGATCAACCATTGATTTTTCGGTTAATTGGAGATCATGATGTACTACTTGGTGCCACTCATGATCATTATATAATTAATGGTTAATTCTAGACGGCCAACATAAACTGGAAATCTATTTGGTCACACAAACAACAAGCATAATCCGAAGGATTTAAAATGAGTTTGAGAATAGGATTCTAAGATCGAGAGAGACTAGGTTTGATTGGACAAAACAAAGAGCGAGTATTAAATGGATTCAGTAGCATCGGAAGCATGGATGGGCCGAGTCTTATGATGACATGATGGATGAACCAAATTGGTTTGGTTCTAATCCAATGGTGGAAAATAAACCAAAGTGGTTTGGTTTGTTTTAAACGAATGAACCAAAGTTGGTTCGGTTCATTTTAACGTAAAATAGACCAACGCGGTTTGGTTTATTTTTACTTGAGTTATTGGAGTGGGTTAACGCGATTTGGTTATGAACCAATAAGTGTCAGGAGAATGTGTTCTCTATAAAAACAAGGCTTAAGGGTTTTTCGTGGTAAAAAGAAAAACTCAAGAAGTTTAAACCCTAGCCGCCCACCTCCTCTTCTCTTCCTCTCTTTGCTGCCTAAGGAGTTGCTGCCCAACCTTGGATGTTGCACATTGGAGCTACTGCTCCTCCTCCTTGCCGTCGGCCACCTTCTAACCATCAGCAACACCTCCGGCCATCCTCTCTTGGCCGTCAGTGGCCAAGGGGCAGCTAACCATTGATTGGCCGACCATCTCTTCCACTGTAAACAAGTTGTCCAATTTCTAGATAGCTTGTTGTTCTCCTCATGGAGAGGTCATTTGGTCGGCATTTTGCACTTCGACAGTGACCTATAGGCCGAAGATTGGATCTCCGATAATCATCATAGGTGGAGGGTTAAGTTTTCATCAATTGGTTGACGAAAACCGCTTCCGAGAAGCGAGTTCGTGGAACTCATTTTTAGATCCAAATTTGATTCGGATTGTGATCGTCTCTCGAAACACATTGTCTTCGACTCAAGGCTAGTGACTTTTACGAAGACGAGGCTCATGGATTTGTGAAGCTATCTCGATGATACTCGGTGTGGATACGAATAGGGGCGATTCTAGCGGTTGATGTCATTCCCGCTACACGTGATACATCAGGTATAACTCGAATAAATTTCTTTTATTGCAAAATTTTAAATAGAGATTATGTCTACACATGTTGTATCCTACATGCGTGTGATGTGTGTGCTATAATAAAATTAGTTTATTACTTGTTTTCCTTTCGTCGTGTGCATGTTTACGAAACATGTTCGAACACACACTCGCCGCGGTGCTGGGGAAATACAACAGTGGTATCACAACCCCATTGTGTTTCGACATAATCGTAAAATTATTTTGTGATGGTCATAATTGTATTTATATAAATATTCTACTTTTGGAAAGTTTATAAGTATTTATGGAAAATTTAATTTGTAAAGAAATTCAAATTGGAAGTTTCCTAATATGAGTAGGAAATTACAGTTTAGGAAATTTGTTTCCTAAATTAGATTTGACTTTCATTAATTAACACTTTTCATAAATAAAATATGTAATTAGATTTGGAAATTTGTTTCCTAATTTAATCATGATTTGATTTGGGAAATCAAATCTAAAACATATTTTATTTCCAAAATAGTTATGACAAATAAGGAAACTATTTGTACATGCCATAATTTTATGTCATGTAATTGCATTAGATGCATATCATTATGTCATGCGTGTTGTGACATGTAGATGTATGTCATGTGTGTCATGCCATGTAGATAATAGTTAATTGAATGAAAAAGAGGATGAGCCATTAAAACCCTTACACAATATTAAAGCCTACACCTTCAATTAATAAGGTTAGAACCAGAGTTCCGTTTCTTGTTTGGGTGGTTGGACTCTCTCCAAGCCCGGCTCGAACCTGAACATGTTTAAACCATTGGAATAGTTTATTACTAATATGGTAAGACTCAGTGGTCAATTGTTAGTTTGGGTTGTTGGACTCTCTCCAAGCTTGGCTAATTGGTTGAATGCGCTCTAACCAGAATAAAACTATTTCGCGATTAATGGGTCAGCTTTAACTTTGAGCATCGGTTTGTTGGACTCTCTCCAAGGTAGATGTGAAGGGAGGTGAAGTTGGGTGCTATGCAAATGATGCATACTCGTTAATGAGTTAACAACCCGATGTATGTGTGAACATTCAATTAGTTGATAGCACATTGTGATAGTTGCATATATTTGATATGCAATTGGTGTTGGGATGTATACTAAAAAGTCTATCTTTTGTATGAACATCTTTATTTTAAAATAAGAAACACATGATCATTGTTTGCATATTTATGGTTATGCATATTGTCTAATACATTAATTGTATATAACATGGTGTGTAGTGTCACACGGGAGGTCATGTTCTCAGTTCCATGTAGAGTATAAGTAAAGGCTCACAACCGAGATGACTTTGGACAAACCATTGGTATGGTTGTAGTGTAATTTGGTATTGGTTTATCTTGACTATAGAATTACACTAGTACACTTTGTGTGTATTGAGCTGGACCGACTTAGAGGTGATTCAATTTATTGCTGACTACATAATTGAATCGGATCTCGGATATTATGTTGTACATGCTCTTAATCCCGATATAATAATGGACACATATACATAGTATTCATTTCTTTTATTTACCAATGGGAGAGATTTATAGAGTAAATCGATAGGCTCAGTAAGTTTGGAAATAATATTATTTATATGGTGTGCCATTGATTATAGGAGGAAACTGTGCCCTATATATTAGGATGATGATGTCCCCTTGAGGAGCTCATAAGGTTCATCATGTAAACCCTGCAGGTGTACTTGGTCCAGCATGATGATAAGGTTGAGTGGTACTATTCATGGAGTTTGATGTCGATTAATTAATTGTCAGTAATTAATTAATCGACATACATTCAAAATCTTAAACACGAGGTGATATATGTACAAATAATATATGAAGCCCATATTAACTTATGGGGGTTGGTGAGGTAGATCAAAGATAATCCTCTAGTTGAATAGATTATCATTAATGGATCAGACTTTATGTGGGCTTGATCCATTGGGTGGCCATGATCCAAGTCCTCCTCATGGTCTCTATTGTAGCCTATTAAAACCCTCATAGAGCCTTGATCCGATGATGGAATATGAAACTCTAGATCCAACGATAGAGATTAAATCTCTAGATCCGACGGTGGAGATTAAATCTCTAGATCCGACGGTGGAGATTAAATCTTTAGATCCGATGGTGGAGATTAAATCTCTATGTCCGATGGTTGAGATTAAATCTCTAGATCCGACAGTTGATATTAAATCTCTAGAACCGACGGTGGAGATTAAAAGGAGGCTTAAGACTAGCTCTATAAAAGGAGGCATAAGGGGTGGGCGATAAGACATTGAAGGGAGTTTAGGGTTTTGGCTTTGGTTGGCAAGGGTTTGGAGAAGTCTTGGGCGGCAAGACTTGCTAGGGTTGTTGTCGGTGCCTATCTTCCTCTTCTCAACCTTGGCCTACGCTCAACCTATTCTTCCTCTTCTCCTTGGCCGGTGGAAACAAGGCTTAGGGTTGTTCCTTGGAGCTCTTGGTCGTCGCCCACTTCCTCTTCTATTCCTTGGCCGGCGACAACATCAAGTCTCTTGACTTGGTGGCCGGTCCTAGATAGTGAAGAGTTTTGTTTCATTCTTCCCTTTGTTCGGAGCGATCAAGGAAGGGAAGACCGTGTTCTTGGAGGCTTCGACTTTTGGAAGATCGTCGCCCATACGACGTCCAAAAGGAGGAAGGACATACAATAGAAGATCGAGAGGTATAATGCTTGTTTGCTTTCTTTTTGTTTCTTTATATGTTGTATGTTTTGTTATGTGGCTAAATTTACTTGGACTCTGAATACGAACACAAAAATCGGCGATCCGTACATCGTCTATTCCACGGCTATTCGAAGAATAGAGGTAGGTTGCTTGTACAACAAGTTTGTTCAAGTGACCACTCTAATCGGATAGCACGATGATGGAATGATTGCTTGGGTAAACCCTAATTGTCATGGATTAATTTTTTAATCCGGGGAAGACGACGGGATCACCATGAACAAGCAACCGAGTTGAAGTGGGAAGCGAAGTTTTCTCCCTTCAAGTGGTATCAGAGCCACGGTTTCCGATTTTGTGTGTTTTGGATTCTGTTAATTTTATGTACTTTTCATATATTGTATGTGCCAGATGATAGTAGGATATTCGTAGGCTAAATTTTTTGGTTGCAGGCATCAGATCCAACTATTATGGCCATATGTGTATATGTGATTGCATGTGTGTAATATTATTTGAATCCTCGGGATTGACGAGGCTAGTATTTAATTTTTGTAATTAAGTACGACATTGTTTAGCCACTCCTTTTATTTTAGTTTACTTTCGATCTAGATTGCATGTACACTCCTTCGTGGAGTATAGGATCGATGGATGTAAATTAAAATAGTTATTGTCTCCTCGGATCTCCGGATGGCTTGTACATAGTGTATGGAGGAGCGGACGAGATGGCGACACAACAGGAGGCATATTAGAGAACAAAAGCCATAATAGTTGGAAATTGTCTTTTTTATATTTACTGCTTTTCGATTGATATGAATGTCGTGTGCTAGGAAAATTCCTCAATTTTAAATTACTAAGTGGGAGAGGGATATTTTTTTTAAATTCCCACTGCCTCCATTAAGATTTAACATGTAATGCAAACAAACTTGCGCATCAACTCTTAGTGCCTTCCTCCCCATCCGATGAGTTTGTTTGCGGATCACAAGGTCGAATATGATTATAGGAAATTATTAAATAGTGTGTGTACTTCCCCATCGGAAGGCTCATAACCCGAGATAATTGCCTTGGTACCAAGTAATGGTGACCACTTAGATGCAAATAGGAGTATCCTCCCCATTGGAGTCACTGCTTTTATTTGTAGGGCCGAAGAGGAACCAACTCATAATTTTATTTGTCAAAAAGTTAGGTTGATAAGATATTAAAATTAATGGGTAAAACCTCCTCTTTCAAATGTAGAATTCATATACGTCCACACTATCGTGGCATACGATATTCTCGGTGTTTTGAGGTGTTGGTTGATTTTAAAATTTTATTGTTTGAGGAATCAATAATTTTTTGAAATCTAATGTTTTTATCTATGTGATTCTTAGGTTTTCCAAAAATGACTTTCAACCCGCTTGCTGTGATACTGAAAGAAAATAAACTTACTGGACCCAATTATGTTGATTGGAAGAGGAATCTTGACATTGTCTTGACTGCTGAGGAGTACAAATATGTACTCTTCAAAGAGTGTCCTCCTAAGCCTGTGGATGATTCTAGGGAAAAGGAGAAGGAGAGTTATAAGAAGTGGATTAAGGCTGATGAGATGGTGCGTTGTTACATTTTGGCTTATATGTCAAAGTAATTGCAACATCAACATCAAGCCATGCCCACTGCTTATGACATGATGCTCAATCTCAAAGAGCTTTTCGGACACCAAAATCAGGTTGCTAGGCAAAAAGCCATGAGGAACTTGATGATGACCAGCATGATCGAGGGAACACCCATGAGGGATCATGTTCTCAAGATGATGGCTCATTTGAATGAGCTGGAAGTCCTCGGAGCTGAGATCGATGCGAAAACCCAGGTCGATTTCATTCTCCAGTCTCTACCTAGGAGTTTTGAGTAGTTTCTCCTGAACTACAACATGAATAAAAGGTTGTATTCGTTGGCAGAGCTTTTGATAGAACTCCAGGCAGTAGAGGGGCTTTTTCGTCAAAGTGCTCAGGCTCAGGCCATGGTCACCCAAAAGGTTTCTTCTTCTAAACCGAAAGGCAAGAAGAAGAAGAAATAATCTATGGTGAAAGTGGTGGGAGGATCTCATGGAGGAGTGAAGAAGCCGAAAGGCAAGTGCTTCACTTGCAAGCAGACTGGACACTGGAAGAAGGACTGCCCCAATCGGAAGTAGAACAAAGGTATATCTTTTGGTCTAGTCGTTGAAACATGTTTAGCGGTGTTATCTACCGACACCTGATGTGTAGATATGGGAGTCACTGATCATGTCTGCAAACTTTTCAGGGGTTCTAGGAAACCAGACAACTAGCAGAAGGGGAGATTATCGTCTACTTGGGTGATGCTACGAAGGTAGCGGCTATTGCAGTGAAAGATGTTTATTTGTCTTTTGAGAGGACTAAAGTTTGGGTTCTGAAAAATTGCTTTATGTACCTTTATTTAGAAAGAATTTGATTTCGGTTTCTAAATTGTTTATGGATGAATATTCTATTTCTTTTAATGACAGAGTTGTTATAAAAAGGAATAAGGAGATTATCTGTTCTGATGCATTGATAGGAAATTTATATAAACTTGAACCAAAAGCTCCCACGATGCAAATAGAAGTAAATAATTCATCTTCTAATTCCAATAAGAGAAAAGAACCTTTGAAGATGAACCAAATATATCTTTGGCATCTAAGGCTAGGTCATATTAACCTATGTAGAATTCAAAGGTTTATAGCTGATGAACCTCTGGGTTCATTAGTGGTGGAAGATTTCCCAACCTAATGATCTTGCTTGGAAGGAAAAATGACCAAGAGGACTTTTAAGGCCAACGGGTATAGAGCCAAAGATGTATTGGAATTGGTTCATTCTGATTTGTGTGGTCCTATGTCTATCCAGGCAAGAGGTGATTTTGAATATTTCATCTCTTTTATAGACGATTATTCAAGATATGGATACATTTACTTGATGCGCCACAAGTCTGAATGCTTTGACAAGTTCAAAGAATTCAAGGTTGATGTGGAGAAACGTCAGGGTAAAAGTATCAAGACACTACGATCTGATCATGGTGGTGAGTACCTCTTGGGAGAGTTTAGGAATTACATATCAGAGGTTGGGATTCAATCCCAATTGTCTGCACCTGGCACACCCCAACAGAATGGTGTAGCAGAGCGAAGGAATAGGACTCTTATGGAGATGGTTAGATCGATGATTAGTTATTTTGAATTGCTAGATTCGTTCTGGAGGTATGCTCTGGATACGACAGTGTATATTCTGAACCAGGTACCATCTAAATCAGTGCCTTCTACTCCCACAGAATTGTGGACTGGGCGAAAGCCTAGTCTGAGACATATTCGAATTTGGGGGAGTCCAGCACATGTGCTGAAGGCTGATGCTGGTAAGTTGGAACGTCGTACAGAATTGCGCATGTTCGTTGGCTATCCTAGAAGAACGAATGGTGGTATGTTTTATAGTCCTAGAGATCAGAGGGTGATCGTTAGCACGAACGCCAGATTTCTAGAGGAAGACTATGTGATGAACACAAAGCCCATAAGTAAGATTGTTCTAGAGGAATTAAGAGGGGAAGTCACTACTTCAATAATACCGGTACAAGAGGATATACCACAAGTGACTGCACTGCGTGTCACTGAGGATACACAGGTGATACCACATGGTAGTGGGATGGTTGTTAGACAGCTTGATAGATTTATGTTCATGGAAGAATCTTCTGATTTGGTCCCTGGCGAACATGAACTTGATCCCTAGAAATATGACGAGGCAATCCAAGATAAAGAAACGGTATCTTGACAAAGTGCAATGAATTATGAGATAGAATCTATGGATTCAAATTAAGTATGGGAGCTAGTAGAACCACCCAATGGTGTAAAACCATTGGATGCAACTGGATCTACAAAAGAAAGAGAGAAATAGATGGGAAGGTTGAGACCTTCAAAGCGAGGCTTGTTGCGAAGGGGTATACTCAGAAAGAGGGCATCGATTTTGAGGAGACATTTTCGCCGGTAGTCATGCTTAAGTCTATCTAGATTCTCTTATGTATTGCTGCTCATATGGATTATGAGGTATGCCAGATGGATGTCAAGATAGCTTTCCTTAATGGAAGTCTTGAGGAAAACATCTATATGAAGCAACTAGAGGGATTCATCACAAAGGGCAAAGAGCATCTTGTGTGCAAGCTTAATCGGTCCATTTATGGATTGAAGCAAGCTTCGAGATCTTGGAACATCCGCTTTAATGAGGTAATATAGTCTTATGGATTTATTCAAAGTCTGGATGAGTCTTGTGTATACAAGAGATGTGATGGAAACGTAGTGGTATTTCTTGTACTATACGTAGATGACATTTTGTTAATTGGCAACAATGTCAAGGTGTTATCAAATATAAGGGTATGGTTGTCTAAACAGTTTGATATGAAGGACTTGGGAGAAGTGGGACACATCCTTGGGATCAAGGTTATAAGGGATCGCAGGAAAAGGATGTTGTGCTTGTCTCAAGCTTCATACAAAGACACCATTTTGGCTCGCTTTAGCATGCATAACACCAAGAAGGGTTTTCTACCTTTCAGGCATGGAGTTCCTTTATCTAAGGAGATGTGTCCTAGAACATTTGAGGAGATAGAAGAGATGAAGGTCGTTCCTTATGCTTCGGCAGTAGGAAGCCTAATGTATGTTATACTGTGTACGAGATCGGATATCTGTTTTGCCATTGGCATGGTTAGCATATATTAGAGTAATCCAGGATAAGGACATTGGACTGTGATAAAACATTATTGAAGTACCTGAGAAGGACTAGGGATTATATGCTAGTTTACCAGGCAGACCAATTACTCCCTGTGGGTTACACATATTCCGACTTTTAATCAGATAGGGATAACAGAAAGTCTACCTCAGGTTTTGTGTTTACTTTGGGAGGTGGAGCCATTGTATGGAGGAGTGTCAAGCAGAAATACGTGGCGGACTCTACCATGGAAGCTGAGTATGTGGCAGTTGTTGGGATGTATATTGAAAGCCTAGCTCTTTTGTATGAACATCTTTATTTTGAAATAACAATCACATGATCATTGTTTTCACATTATATTTATATGTGTGCATATTGTCTAATATTTTACATTGTAGATAACATGGTGCCTGGGTGCGGCACAGAAGATCATTTTATCAGTCCCTTGTAGAATATAAGTAAAGGCTCACAACCAAGATGGTTTTGGACAAACCATTGGCATGGTTGTAGTGTAGCTTGGTATTGTTTTGCCTTGAACATAGAGATACACTAGTACACTTAGGTGTATTGAGCAGGACCGACATAGAGGTGATTCAATTTATTGCTGACTACATAATTGAATCGGACCTCGGATATTATGTTGTACATGCTCTTAATCCCGATATAATAATGGGCACATGTACTTAATATTTATTTATTTGATTTACCAGAGGGTGAGATTTCTATGGATTAAATCAATATGCCCGGTAAGTTGGGAAATGATATTATTTACATGGTGTGCCATTGATTATAGGAGGAAACGGTGTCCTATATATTAGGTTGATGATGTCCCCTTGAGGAGCTCATCAGGTTCATCATATAAACCCTGCAGGTTGACTTAGTCAATATGATGATAAGGTTGAGTGGTACTACTCGAGGAGTTAGATGTTAATTGATTGATGGTCAGTAAATCAATCAATTGATGGACATTCGATATCTTAAACACGGGGAGATGGATGTACAAATAATATATGGAGCCCAAATTAATTTATGGGGGTTGGTGAGGTAGTTCGATGATGATCCTCTAGTGGAATGGAACATCATTGATGGATCAAGTTTGTGTGGTTCCGATCCATCAGGTGGCCAAGACCCAACTCCTCCTCATGGTCCCTATCGTAGCCTAATATAAACCTCATGAAGTCTAGATCAAATGATGGAAAACAAATCTCTAGATCCGACGGTTAGGATTAAATCCCTAGAACCGACGGTTGAGATTAAATCTCTAGATCCGACGGTTGGGATTAAAACTCTAGAACCGATGGTTGAGATTAAATCTCTAAATCCAACGGTTGAGATTAAAACCCTAGAACCGACGGTGGAGATTAAATAAAGGCCTAAACCTAACTCTATATAAAAGGGAGAGGAAAGGTTGGATAAAGTAGGGCGGCAAGTTTAAGAGATATGGATTAGGGTTAGGGTTTGGT
Organism: Wurfbainia villosa; assembly: GCA_025175895.1. NCBI lineage: Eukaryota > Viridiplantae > Streptophyta > Magnoliopsida > Zingiberales > Zingiberaceae > Wurfbainia > Wurfbainia villosa. Next base: position 57,413,147 of record CM045986.1, on the reverse strand, counting down.
TGATGGTGTTGGGCGGCAAGGCTTCTTCTTCTTCCAATAGTTGGCCGGCAACCCATCCTCCCTATTCCTCCTTGATTTGGCCGGCGCCCAAGTTTTACCTTTCCTTCTATGGCTTAGGTTGGATGGAATTAGGATGGCTTCCCTTGGGCGGCAACCAAAACCTAGATGGGATAGGATTGGGGTTGGGCGGCTAGGGTTAGGGTTTTGGGATTAGGTTGGGCGGCAACATGGAGATGAAGATCTTCTTCTTCTTTCTTCTAAGTGTTGGCCGGCCACTATCTATGTTCCCTATACCTTGGCCGGAGCTCAACCTATTCTCCTTCCCTTCATCCTTGGCCGGAAATTAGGAAAGCTTTGTCTAGGGTTTGGGCAGCAACAAGGAGGAGGATTGTTTTCCTTTCCTTTCTCCAAGTGTTGGTCGACGCCCTTACCCTTGGTGTTTCTCTTTCGGTTGGCTTCCATACTCCATTCCATCTTCTCTTTGGACCGGCGGCAAACATCATGCTTGGAGCTTGATGGTTGGTCCTAGATAAGAGATGAGTTTTGTTTCCATTTTGTTCTCTCTATTTTTGGGGTTGGCGGCATCAATCCTTTGTGGATCGGTGGTTGGCTCAAGCAAGAAGGGAAAGAGAGTTCTTCTTTCTTTGGATTGAAGAAGATCTAGGATGCTTCAACTTGTGGAGGATCTTCGCCCACACGAAGTCTACGAGGAGGTTAGGACATACGATAGAAGATCAAGAGGTATAAAAGTTTTATAACTTTTATTATTGTTCTTTGCATGTTCTTATTTGATATGCTAGCTTATGTTCTTTATGTTAGTATATATTGATTATACTAGTTTACATTTGCATGTATTTGTATAATCATGGACCCCGATAAGAAACACAAAAACCGGCGATCCATCCGTCGTCTCTTCCGCGGCTAACCAACTAGAAGAGTTGTGTTGCTTGAACAACTAGTTTGTTCAAGCGATCGCTCGAGTCGTTAGCACGACGACGAATTGGTTGTGCTTAGGAAACTCATCCCCTCCGGATTGTTTTTCATTTGTTGAAAATTTTAATCCGGGGACATGGGAGCCAATGAGCCTCCGAGGATTAGCAGATTGCCAACAATTGGTATCAGAGCCACGGTTTCCGGTATTGTGTGTTTTGGATTCGGTTACTTTTCATGCACTTATCATATATTGTGTATGTCGGATAATAGTAGGATGTGCGTAGGCTAACTTTTTGGTTGCAGGCATAAGATCCAACTATTATGGCTATATATGTGTGTATGTATGTGTGTGTGATTGTATATTATTTGAATCCTCGGGGTTGACGAGGCTAAATTAGTATTTAATTTTTGTAATTGAATACGGCATTGTTTAGCCACTCTTTATTTTATTTTACTTTCGATCTAGATTTCATGTACACTCCCTCGTGGAGTATAGGATCGACGGAAGTAAAATAAAATAGGTTTTATTCTTGGCTCGGATCTCCGGATGGCTCGTACATGGCGTAGGAGGAGCGGACGAGGTGGCGACACGACGGGACGCATATTGGAGAACAATGCCATAATAGTTGGAAAAATTCTGATTTTTCCATATTTATTGCTGATTTGTTTTATATGCATGTTGTGTGTGCTTGAAAATTCCTCATTTGCAAATTACTAAGTGGGAGAGGGACATTTTAATTTATTCCCGCGGCCTCCATTACAATTTGACGTGTGATGCAACAAACTTGTGTGTCGGCTTTGAGTACCTTCCTCCCTGATGACGGGTTTGTTTGCGGATCACTAGGTCAAATAATGGTTATAGGAAATTATCTAGGAGCATGTGTACTTCCACAGAGGTAAGACACATAATCCAAAATAATTCCCTTAGTATCGTGTAATGGTGCACACTTAGATGCAAATAAAAGTATCCTCCCCATAGGAGTCACTGCTTTTATTTGTAGGGCCAAAGAGGAACCAACTATTAATTTTATTTGTCAAAAAGTAAGGTTGACAAGATAATAAAATTAATGGTTAAAACCTCCTCTTACAAATGTAGAATTCGTATACGTCCACACTGCGTGGCATGCGATATTCTCGGTGTTTTGAGGTGTTGGTTGATTTCGAAATTTTTTTGTTAGAGGAATCAATAATTTTTTGAAATCTAAAGTAATGATCTATGTGATTCTTAGGATTTTCAAAATTGACTTTTAGTCCACTTACTGTGATACTAAAGGAAATAAGCTTATTGTACCTAAATAATGTTGATTGGAAAAGATTCTAGATATTGTCTTATCTGCTAAGGTGTACAAGTATGCACTCTTCAAAGAGTGTCCTCAAGCCATCATTGCTCAAAAGGGTTTCTACTTCTAAGCCGAAAGGCAAGAAGAAGAAGAAACAAGGTGAAGCAAAGATGGTGGGAGGATCTCAGGGAAGAGTGAAGAAGCCGAAAGGCAAGTACTTCACTTACAAGCAGGATGGACATTGGAAGGAGGACTATCCCAATTCAAAAAAGTACAAAGGTATATCTTTTGGACTAGTCATTGAAACATGATTAGCGGTGATATCTACCGGCACCTGGTAAGTAGATACGGGAGCCACTAATCATGTCTGCAACAATTTGCAGGGGTTCCAGGAAACCCGATGACTAGCTAAAGAGGATATTACCATTTACTTGGGCAATGCAATGAAGATGGCGGCTATTGCAGTGGGAGATGTTTTATTTATCTTTTGAGAAAAATAAAGGTTTTTGGTTCTTAAGAATTTCCTTTATATACCCTTATTTAGAAAGAATTGATTTCGGTTTCTAAATAGTTTTTGGATGGATAATCTATTTCTTTTCATGACAGATTTGTTATAAAAGGAATAGGGACATTATCTATTCAGGTACATAGATAGGAAATTTATAACTTGAACCACAAGCTCCCACGATGCAAATAGAAGTTAATAACTCATCTTCTAATTCCAATAAGAGAAAAGAACCTTCGAAGATGAACCAAACATATCTTTGGCTTCTTAGGCTTGGTCACATTAACCTAAGCAGAATTCAAAGGTTGATAGCTGATGGACCTTTGGGTTCATTAGTGGTGGAGGATCTCCCAACCTACGAATCTTGCTTGGAGGGTAAGATGACCAAGAGGCCTTTTTAAGGCCAAGGGGTATAGAGCCAAAGATTTGTTAGAAATGGTTCATTCTGATTTGTGAGGTCCTATGACTATCTAGGCAAGAGGTAATCTTGAATATTTTGTCTCTTTCATAGACGATTATTCAAGATATGGATGACACTACGATCTGATCGTGGTGGTGACAACCTCTTGGGAGAGTTTAGGAACTACTTATCAGAGGTTGGGATTCAATCCCAATTGACTGCACCTGGCACACCCCAGCAGAACAGTGTAGCAGTACGAAGGAATAGGACTCTTATGGAGATGGTTAGATCGATGATGAGTTATTCTGACTTGTTTTGTAGTCCTAGAGATCAGAGGGTGATCGTTAACACGAATACCTTAAATTTCTAGAGGAGAGACTATGTGATGACACTAGCGCCAAAGTAAAATTGTTACTGGAGGGTTAAAGGAAGTCACTTGCGCGCTTTTAGGTACCACCGATTACAAGAGGATTCTGCTTCATGTCAGCACGCGTGTCACGAGAGGATACCGAGAATGATACCTACGTCATTAATGTAGTGGGAGGTTGTGGAGGACAACCTCTCAGATTCATGTTTTTGGAAAAATCTTCTGATTTGGTCCCTAGCAAACATGAACCTGATCCCTAGACATACGACGAGGCAATCCAAGATATAAATACAGCATCTTTGCAAAGTGAAATGAATACTGAGATTGAATCTATGGATTCAAGACAGGTCTGGGAGCTTTTATGCATAGCAACTCATATGGATTATGAGGCGTGACAGATGGATGTCAAGACATCATTCCTTAGTGGAAGCCTTGAGGAAACCATCTACATGAAGCGACCAGAGGGATTCATTGCTAAGGGCAAAGAGCGTATTGTATATAAGCTTAATCGGTCCGTTAATGGACTGAAGCAAGCTTTGAAGTCTTGGGACATCCGCTTTGAGGAAGTAAATCCAGTCTTATGGATTTATTCAAAGTTCGGATGGGTCTTGTGTATATCAGAGATGTGACGGAAACATAGTGGTATTTTTGTACTATACGTAGATGACATTTTGGTGGTTGGCGACAACATCGAAGTGTTATCAGACGTAAGGGTATGGTCGTCCAAACAGTATGATATGAAGGACTTGGAAGAAGTGGGTCACAACCTTGGGGATTAAGGTTGTTGTGCTTATCCCAAGCTTCATACATAGACATGGTTTTGGATCGTTTTAGCATACAAAACTCCAAGAAGGGTTTTCTACCCTTTAGCCATGGAGTTCTTTTATCTAAGCAGATGTGTCCTAGATCATCTGAGGAGATAGAGGAGATATAGGCAGTTCCTTATGCTTCGGCGGTAGGAAGCCTAATGTATGCTATGTACGAGACCAGATATCTGCTTTGCCGTAGGCATGGTCAGCAGATATCAGAGTAATCCAGGACAGGGACACTGAACTGCGGTAAAGCATATATTGTAGTGCCTGAGAAGGACTAGGGATTATATGCTAGTTTACCGGGCAAACCAATTACTCCCTGTGGGTTACACGGATTCTGATTTCTAATCTGATAGGGATAATAGTAAGTCTACCTCAGGGTTTGTGTTTACTTTGGGAGGTGGAGCCATAGTATGGAGGAGTGTCAAGCAGAAATGCGTGGCGGACTCCACCATGGAAGTTGTGTATGTGGCAGCCTATGAGGCGACCAAAGAAGCTGTATGGCTCAGGAACTTTCTGATGGACTTGGATGTGATTCCTGGTTTGCCCAGAACTATCACAATTTATTGTGATAATAATGGTGTAGTTGCAAACTCGAAGGAACCACGAGCCCATAAGGCTAGTAAACACATAGAGTGCAAGCACCACTTGATACGAGAAATCATAAAGGAGGTAGAAGTAAGCTGTCACCTAGATTGCATCAGAGGATGACCTAGTAGACCCTTTCACTTAGGCCCTTCTGGCAAGAGCTTTGATAGGCAAGTGGAGGGAAGGGGAATCAGATGTATGGCAGTATGATGACAGCATAGTCTTTTAGTATAAGTGGGAGATTGTTGGGATGTATACTGAAAGCCTAGCTCTTTTGTATGAACATCTTTATTTTGAAATAAGAATCACATGATCATTGTTTGCACGTTATATTTATATGTGTGCATATTGTCTAATATTTTACATTGTATATAACATGGTGCCTGGGTGCGGCACAGAAGATCATGTTATCAGTCCCTTGTAGAATATAAGTAAAGGCTCACAACCAAGATGGTTTTGGATAAACCATTGGCATGGTAGTAGTGTAGCTTGGTATTGTTTTGTCTTGAACATAGAGTTACACTAGTATACTTAGGTGTATTGAGCAGGACTGACATAGAGGTGATTCAATTTATTGCTGACTACATAATTGAATCGGACCTCGGATATTATGTTGTACATTCTCTTAATCCCGATATAATAACGGGCACATGTACTTAATATTTATTTCTTTGATTTACCAGAGGGTGAGATTTCTATGGATTAAATCAATATGCCCGGTAAGTTGGGAAATGATATTATTTACATGGTGTGTCGTTGATTATAGGAGGAAACTGTGTCCTATATATTAGGTTGATGATGTTCCCTTGAGGAGCTCATGAGGTTGATCATGTAAACCCTGCAGGTTAACTTAGTCAACATGATGATAAGGTTGAGTGGTACTACTCGAGGAGTTAGATGTTAATTGATTGATGGTCAGTAAATCAATCAATTGACGGACATTCGATATCTTAAACACGGGGAGATGGATGTACAAATAATATATGGAGCCCATATTAATTTATGGGGGTTGGTGAGGTAGTTCGATGATGATCCTCTAGTGGAATGGAACATCATTGATGGATCAAGTTTGTGTGGTTCCGATCCATCAGGTGGCCAAGACCCAACTCCTCCTCATGGTCCCTATCGTAGCCTAATATAAACCTCATGATGTCTAGATCAAATGATGGAAAACAAATCTCTAGATCCGACGGTTAGGATTAAATCCCTAGAACCGACGGTTGAGATTAAATCTCTAGATCCGACGGTTGGGAATAAAACCCTAGAACCGACGGTTGAGATTAAATCTCTAAATCCGACGGTTGAGATTAAAACCCTAGAACCGACGGTGGAGATTAAACCAAGGCCTAAACCTAACTCTATATAAAAGCGAGAGGAAAGGTTAGATAAAGTAGGGCGACAAGTTTAAGAGATATGGATTAGGGTTAGGGTTTGGTTGATGGTGTTGGGAGGCAAGGCTTCTCCTTCTTCCAATAGTTAGCCGGCAACCCATCCTCCCTATTCCTCCTTGATTTGGCCGGCGCCCAAGTTTTACCTTTCCTTCTATGGCTTAGGTTGGATGGAATTAGGATGGCTTCCCTTGGGCGGCAACCAAAACCTAGATGGGATAGGATTGGGGTTGGGCAGCTAGGGTTAGGGTTTTGGGATTAGGTTGGGCGGCACCATGGAGATGAAGATCTTCTTCTTCTTCCTTCTAAGTGTTGGCCGGCCACTATCCATGTTCCCTATACCTTGGCGAAAGCTCAACATATTCTCCTTCCCTTCATCCTTGGCCGGAAATTAGGAAAGCTTTGTCTAGGGTTTGGGCGGCAACAAGGAGGAGGATTGTTTTCTTTTCCTTTCTCCAAGTGTTGGCTAGCGCCCATACCCTTGGTGTTTCTCTTTCGGTTGGCTTCCATACTCCATTCCATCTTCTCTTTGGACCGGTGGCAAACATCATGCTTGGAGCTTGATGGTTGGTCCTAGATAAGAGATGAGTTTTGTTTCCATTTTGTTCTCTCTATTCTTGGGGCCGGCGGCATCAATCCTTTGTGGATTGGTGGTTGGCTCAAGCAAGAAGGGAAAGAGAGTTCTTCTTTCTTTGGATTGAAGAAGATCTAGGATGCTTCAACTTGTGGAGGATCTTCGCCCACACGAAGTCTACAAGGAGGTTAGGACATACGATAGAAGATCAAGAGGTATAAAAGTTTTATAACTTTTATTATTGTTCTTTGCATGTTCTTATTTGATATGCTAGCTTATGTTCTTTATGTTAGTATATGTTGATTATACTAGTTTACATTTGCATGTATTTGTATAATCATGGACCCCGATAAGAAACACAAAAACCGGCGATCCGTCCGTCGTCTCTTCCACGGCTAACCGACTAGAAGAGTTATGTTGCTTGAACAACTAGTTTGTTCAAGCGGTCGCTCGAGTCGTTAGCACGACGACGAATTGGTTGTGCTTAGGAAACTCATCCCCTCTGGATTAGTTTTCATTTGTTGAAAATTTTAATCCGGGGACATGGGAGCCAATGAGCCTCCGAGGATTAGCACATTTCCAACAGCAGCCTCTAAGGCGGCCAAAGAAGTTGTATGGCTCAGGAACTTCTTGATGGACTTAGTTGTGATTCTTGGTTTGCCCAGAACTATCACAATTTATTGTGATAACAGTGGAGCAGTTGCAAACTCAAAGGAACCACGAGCCCATAAGGCTAGTAAACACATAGTGCGCAAGTACCACCTGATACGAGAAATCGTAAAGAGAGGAGAAGTTGTTGTGGCTAAGATTGCATCGGAGGATAACCTGGCAGATCCTTTCACTAAGGCCCTTCTAGCGAGAGCTTTTGATTGGCATGTGGAGGGAATGGGAATCAGATATATGGCAGTTTGAGGACAACATAGTCTTTTAATATAAGTGGGAGATTGTTGGGATGTATACTGAAAAGTCTATCTTTTGTATGAACATTTTTATTTTGAAATAAGAATCACATGATAATTGTTTGCATATTTATGGTTATACATATTGTCTAATACATTATATTGTAGATAACATGGTGTGTAGTGTCACACGGGAGATCATGTTATCAGTTCCTTGTAGAGTATAAGTAAAGGCTCACAACCGAGATGGCTTTGGACAAACCATTGGTATGGTTGTAGTGTGATTTTGAATTGGTTTGTCTTGACCATAGAATTACACTAGTACACTTTGTGTGTATTGAGCAGGACTGACTTAGAGATGATTCAATTTATTGCTGACTACACAATTGAATCGGAACTCGGATATTATGTTGTACATGCTCTTAATCCCGATATAATAACGGGCACATATACTTTGTATTCATTTCTTTGATTTACCAATGGGCGAGATTTATAGAGTAAATCGATAGGCACGGTAAGTTGGGAAATGATATTATTTATATGGTGTGTCATTGATTCTAGGAGGAAACCGTGTCCTATATATTAGGATGATGATGTCCCCTTGAGGAGCTCATAAAATTCATCATGTAAACCCTGCAGGTGGACTTGGTTTGGCATGATGATAAGGTTGAGTGATACTATTCATGGAGTTAGATGTTGATTAATTAATTGTCAGTAAATTAATTAATTGACGGACATTTGAAATCTTAAATACGGGGAGATATATGAACAAATAATATGTGGATCCCATATTAACTTATGGGGGTTGGTGAGGTAGATCAATGATAATCCTCTAGTGGAATGGATTATCATTAATGGATCGGACTTTATGTGGGCTTGATCCATTGGGTGCCCAATATCCAACTCCTCCTCATGGTCCCTATTGTAGCCTATTAAAACCCTCATTGAGCCTAGATCCTATGATGGAAAATGAAACTCTAGATCCGACGATGGAGATTAAATCTTTAGATCCGACGATGGAGATTAAATCTCTAGATCCGACGATGGAGATTAAATATTTAGATCCGACGGTGGAGATTAATTCTCTAAGTCCGACGGTTTAGATTAAATCTCTAGATCCGATGGTTGAGATTAAATCCCTAGAACCGACGGTGGAGATTAAAAAGAGGCTTAAGCCTAGCTCTATAAAAGGAGGCATATGGGGTGGGCGACAAGACATTGAAGGGAGATTAGGGTTTTGGCATTAGGCGGCTAGGGTTTGGAGAAGTCTTCGGCGGCAAGACTTCCTAGGGTTTTTGTCGGTGCCCATCTTCCTCTTCTCAACCTTGGCCGGCGCTCAACCTCTTCTTCCTTTTCTCCTTGGCCGGTGGAAACAAGGGTTAGGGTTGTTCCTTGGAGCTCTTTCCCGGCGCCCACTTCCTCTTCAATTCCTTGGTCGATGGCAACATCAAGTCTCTTGACTTGGTGGTCGGTCCTAGATAGGGAAGAGTTTTGTTTCATTCTTCCCTTTGTTCGGAGTGAGCAAGGAAGGGAAGAGCGTGTTCTAGGAGGCTTCGACTTTTAGAAGATCATCGCCCACACGACGTCCAAAAGGAGGAAGGACATACAATAGAAGATCGAGAGGTATAATGCTTGTTTGCTTTCTTTTTGTTTCTTTATGTAATGGATCGATATGGCCGGCTAGAGGGGGGTGAATAGCCCTCGTACGTTGGACGTCGTAAATTGCTCGTCTACAAATCGTTAGCGCAAGCGGAATATACAACTATAAGTAAAGACAAGCAAAATATAAACAAGCAATACAAACACCGAGATATAACGTGGTTCACGGCTACGCCGCTAATCCACGGTCCGATTCGTCCACGGTGAATCACTCCGCCAAAACCAATCACTATCGGTCTCTCCTTTGCACAAAGCTAGGTGGAGGTAACCTTTACAACCAAGATCACTCTTCTTACAATAGGATTGAAGTAAAGACAAGTAAGAAGAGTTTAGAGCTTGTGGGGCACTAGGAAGATTGTTTGGAGTATGAGCATTAGCCTCTCAAAGGCTTACACCCTCTCTTTTTATAGAGAGGGCTAACTTCTTCCCGTTTGCCGCCATCGTGTCGCCCTTGCGATCGCATTGCGATCCTACAACGGCCTCCGAACACGTCGGATCCCGACTGTAGTCCAAGCGGAACTCTTGGCGATCGTGATGGACCTCATCGATCATTGCTCCGTAATCGATCGCCCGATCGGCTACGAGCGGTCGTGGCGAACCCTTATCTATCGATCATTGCTTTCGCCTTGCGATCGATGGTCTTCGCCGCCCACGTATGGCGATCATTGCTGGCCTAATCGATCGATCGTATACGGTCGAACTCACTCGACTTCGGAAGCGATCGCGCCATGACATGGCGATCGGCGGTGTCGGGAAAACCCATCCGACACTTGGCCAAATGGCCAAGTTTCACCTAAGAGCTACCCTTCCCCGGGTTACAATCGCTCACTCTCATTTCTCGGAGTCCCTCGCCTTCGAAGTTCTCTTCATTCTCGGCCACGTCCCTCGGCAGCATCAGGCGCACGGCTCTGCAATGCTCCTTCGCGTCTCTTGCCTAGAAGTCTACTTCCTCCGGCTTTACTCCAAGTTTCTCGTCCGGCGGTCCCTCGGATGCTCCAAGCGCACAGCTTCCGGAAAGCTATCCTTCACCGACTCAAGGCACGAGTCATGAGATGTGAAACTCGCCACGGCTCCATGTGCGAATTACTAAGTCCTGTACGACTTCAACACACATATCACATCAACATATCAAACTAACTTAAACCCTTTGCCACACCATCAAAACCATATCACGGCAAGAGATTGCCCTAACAATCTCCCCCTTTTTGATGTGTGGCAATCCGTTTAAGTTAGGTAAAAACATTTGATATAAATTCTAAGGTAAGAAAGCATGTAAAGATAAACATGATATAGCAACATGCAACTCCCCCTTAATCCATGAAACTCTCCATGTAAATTTTCTCCCCCTACTATATATTTCTCCCCCTAATGTGATTAACTTAAACATACTTATTTCTCCCCCTTTGACACCATCAAAAAGATTAACACTAAGTTATAAGCTCATGGCATCAAGTATATTTCTACCACTTGTTGGTGGCATCAAGTATATTTCTACCACTTGTAGGAGGTTTACAAACTGAATTCGGCCTTCAATATTCTGATTTACAGGCCACCAGTCGACTGCTATCAGTATGGCAGTCGACTGGCACAAATGAATCCATATTTCTGATTTTCTGGATGAATTTCAGAAATGCATTATAAATTCCAGAAAATTTGAAAAATCATGAAAATTTGGGGAACATATTTCTATTAAGTATATCTATCAAGGAAAAATAGTTTTTCATGAAAACTCATTATATTTTCTTGTTTTTGCCGAAAATCCAAAACTTCTAAAAACCACTAGGTTTTTGATCATTCTAGTATCAAGTTAGCTACCTAGTTTTGCATTCAATTGTTTCAAAACATGAATACATGTATTTTAGGGTAAGAAATTGTTTTTGAAAACATATGAAATATCCAACCATGATCTTTGGGCAATATGTCTATGAATTAAACATAAGCCTTCCCCATGATTGGTCTATTATTGCTATTTTGATACTTTAAATGACCATCTAAATGCCTTAGGCATTAGTGGACATTTGTATCATCCTAATATCTCACCCATGCTAAGTTTGCAATCAAGTTAGCCTATAGTGAGTGTGAGATGTATCCTAGGGGGGTATTTGTATATACTTAACCCATATATTCATGCAATTCTATCATGGTTAAGTATCAACCTAACATCCTACATGATCATAATGACATATATCAATTAATTCTACATTATGATCATGAAACTCATGTATCCATCAACTAATAGTCATGCATTAGGTATTATATGATGATAATAAACAAATTATCACCTAAAGCATGATTTAAACCTATTTCTAGTGATAACGTGCCAAATTTCAAAATCATAAATCATGATTTAAAACATACATAGGAATTACAACAATCATCATGATTTAAGCATTATTACCTATTTATGGGTACGTTATCATCACCCAACACTATCTAAAAAATGTTGTCCCGTCATCCTAAGTCAACCAAAATATGATATAGGTCAAGTTCATATGGTTGACTACCCTAGGGGTTATTCTAACCCTTAAGGATGGATTTTGGAACCCAAAATAGATTCTTTCCTATTGGGTTCACTAAATATTCCTTGGGGATCCATTTTCTAGCTATTGCTTTCTTTTTATCTTGTCCCCTAGCTATAAGGCATTTATAGGCCTTTTCATTTTTCTTCTCTTTATATCCTAGGCCCTTCTTGTTAAAACTAGCTCTTTGGCTCCCTAAGATCATGTTAAGGGTATTGGAGCCAATAGTGAATTTCTCTAGGGCTTTTGTTAAATAATCTACCTTTTCCCTTAAAGCCCTATTTTCATTTATACATGCATCACTAACATCCAAAGGCATATAATCATGTGAGCATGCATCATCTAAGCTAGAAGAAATATTATCATTTAAGCATGCCTTTTCTAATTTTTGTTCTAATTCCTTAATTTGTTCAAGCATGCATTTATTTTTCTTCTTTGCCCTAAATAAATCCTTAGTTAAACTAGAAATCATAGAAACTATTTTACTAGGTGAGAGATTGGTTACCATAGTTTCCATGTCCTCTTCTTCTTCGGATGATGAGGATGTAGAAGCTCCCCCTTCATTTGAGCTCTCCCCATTTGAGCTTGATTCCACATGTTCGGATGAAGAGCAATCCAAGTCATCAAAGGCCATCAAGGCCAAATTGGTGACAAAGGCATTCTCCTCATCCGATGATGATGAGGAGGATGGGGATGGGTCATCCCAAGTCCTTGCCTTGAGAGCCTTAGCCTTTCCCTTCTCCTTTGTTTTCTTCTCCTCTTCCTTTCTCTTGCTCCCCTTCTTCTTCTTCCTCTTCTTTCTTTTTCTTCTCTTCTTTGCTTTTGTTTAGGAGAGGACAATTGTCCCTTATGTGCCCTTCTCCTTGGCAATTGTAGCATATAACCTTCCCCCTTGGTCTTCTCATCCTATCATTAGATTTATCAAATCTAAAATTCTTAAATGCACGTCTTACCCTCCTTACCATGTAGGCTTCTTCGGTGCTATCCATGGAGGAGGAGGAAGACGCTTCGTCATCGGAGGAGGAGGGAATTTCCATCTTCTTCTTCCCCTTACTTGCCAATAATGCTACTCCTCTTGAGGGTTGAATTCTAGGCTCCTCTTGTATTCCCTCAAGCCTAGTTTCGTGAAGCTCCATGGTTGAAAAGAATTCCTCCAAGGTGCTCACTTCTAAATTCTTTGAGATATAGAATGAGTCCACCATGGAGCTCCACTTTGAGGACCGGGGAAAGGCATCTATGACCTTCATTACCATATCCCGGTTTGATAGCTTCTCACCTACACTTGTTAGCCCAATTAAAATTTCTTTAAACCTAGAGTGTAGTGAGGTTACCTTTTCTCCCTTTTCTAGTTTTATATTGGATAATTGGGAGCGGAGGAGGTCTCTACTTGCTAGCTTTGCCTCGGATGTGCCTTCATGAAGCTCAATTAGCTTCTCCCACATCTCCTTGGCGCTTAGGCATTCTCCTATTCGGTTGATCTCTTGTTGAGGGAGCACATTGTAGAGATGGTGCTTGGCTTTGGAGTTTGCAAGGTGCTCCTCTCTTTGCCTCTTGGTCCACCTAGATTTCTCTATTGGCTTCCCTTCTTCATCCCTAGGCAAAACGAAACCGGATTCCATTGTAATCATTATATCAAAATCCGTTTCGAAAAATACCTCCATTCGCTTCTTCCACCAAGCGAATTCTCCTTCATACTTCGGAGGATGGATGTTGGAGCCGGCCATTTTTGATGTAGGGCTTGTTGCGGCGGTTAGTCCGGTGACAAGCAACCTGGCTCTGATACCACTTGTAATGGATCGATATGGCCGGCTAGAGGGGGGTGAATAGCCCTCGTACGTTGGACGTCGTAAATTGCTCGTCTACAAATCGTTAGCGCAAGCGGAATATACAACTATAAGTAAAGACAAGCAAAATATAAACAAGCAATACAAACACCGAGATATAACGTGGTTCACGGCTACGCCGCTAATCCACGGTCCGATTCGTCCACGGTGAATCACTCCGCCAAAACCAATCACTATCGGTCTCTCCTTTGCACAAAGCTAGGTGGAGGTAACCTTTACAACCAAGATCACTCTTCTTACAATAGGATTGAAGTAAAGACAAGTAAGAAGAGTTTAGAGCTTGTGGGGCACTAGGAAGATTGTTTGGAGTATGAGCATTAGCCTCTCAAAGGCTTACACCCTCTCTTTTATAGAGAGGGCTAACTTCTTCCGTTGCCGCCATCCCGCCCTTGGCGCCGACCACCATCTCGGCCTACGAACACGTCGGATCCCGATCGTTGTAGTCCAACAGAACTCTTAGCGATCCGATCGATGGACCTCATCGATCGCCGCTCCGTACAATCGCCCGCATCGGCTACGAACGCTTCGTGGCGAACCCTTATCTATCGATCGCTGCGCGCTTGAATGATCGCGATGGTCTTGATCGGCGCCCACGATGCGGCGACCGCGGCCAATCCGGGTCGATCGTATACCGGTCGAACTCACTCGACTTAGCGATCGGCCGCCATGACATGGCAATGATCCGGTGTCGGGAAAACCCATCCGACACTTGGCCAAATGGCCAAGTTTCACCTAAGAGCTACCCTTCCCCGGGTTACAATCGCTCACTCTCATTTCTCGGAGTCCCTCGCCTTCGAAGTTCTCTTCATTCTCGGCCACATCCCTCGGCAGCATCAGGCGCACGGCTCTGCAATGCTCCTTCGCGTCTCTTGCCTAGAAGTCTACTTCCTCCGGCTTTACTCCAAGCTTCTCGTCCGGCGGTCCCTCGGATGCTCCAAGCGCACAGCTTCCGCAAAGCTATCCTTCACCGACTCAAGGCACGAGTCATGAGATGTGAAACTCGCCACGGCTCCATGTGCAAATTACTAAGTCCTGCACGACTTCAACGCACATATCACATCAACATATCAAACTAACTTAAACCCTTTGCCACACCATCAAAACCATATCACGGCAAGAGATTGCCCTAACACTTTATATGTTGTATGTTTTGTTATGTGGCTAAATTTACTTGGACCCTGAATACGAACACAAAAACCGGCAACCCGTACATCGTCTTTTCTGCGGCTATTCGAAGAATAGAGGTAGGTTTATTGAACAACAAGTTTGATCAAGTGACCACTCTAATCGGATAGCACGACGATGGAACGGTTGCTTGGGTAATCCCTAATTGTTATGGATTAAATTTTTAATCCGGGGACGATGACGGGATCGCCATGAACAAGCAACCGAGTTAAAGTGGGAAGCGAAGTTTCCTCCCTTCAATTGGTATACTTGATACCTACCATCATAGCTAAGAATGTCTTGTTGGACTCTATCTAAGATTGTTCTTATCTATGATGGATATCAACACATTTGGTGATGGGCCTACGATCTCCCGAATTGATTTTGAGGGTTTTTGAAATTTGAAAAATGAATGGGATTTTGTAAATGTATGTGGATGCATTTTAAATCATCTTTCTCATATATGCTTGATTTGTAATTCAAGGTTAATCGATTGATCATGATGTCTTTGAATTTTCGCTCTATTTGGATTCGAATAAATTAACTGGGTTGAACTTCTTGGACTGGCTTAGAAACTTGAGAATTGTTCTCAAGGCTGAAAATCTTACGTAAGTCCTCGAAGTGCCTCTTCCCTCCCATCTTAGTGATGACGCAACTCCGGATCAATTGTTGGCCAATCAGAAACATGTGAGTGAATCTGAACTAGTGAGTTGCATCATGCTAATCATGATGGTACCTGAGCTGCGAAAGAAGCATGAGCATATGGATGCTCAATCATAGTCTTTCATCATTATGAGTTGTTTGATGAGTAAGTGAGATCCGAAAGGTTCGAAGTCTCCAAGCTCCTCTTCACCTCTGAGATGCAAGAAGGTTCATCGGTGGTACTGCTCAACATGTTGAAGACTGTGGGGCGTTCTGTAAAAAATGAGCAGGAGATGGTGTTGTTAGTTTATTCCTCAAAGAAAGGTTCTAGGAGGAAATCAAAGAAATTACACAAGGGGAAGAAGAAGGCAGAACCAGCTCAAAAGGGCACTTGCCATCATTGTGGCAAGGAGGGTCATTAGCGAAGAAACTGCAAGATTTATCTTAAGTCTATGAAGAAGAATAAGACATCTGATGCCCCATCTTCTTCAGATATCTTCGTTTTTGATTGTCATTCTATTTTCTCAGACACTTGGGTATTGGATACTCGGTGTGACTCTCTCCAAGCATGGCTAATTGGTTAAATATTCTCTATCCACAATAAAACTATTTTACGATTAATGGGTCAGCTTTAACTTGGAGCATCGGTTTGTTGGACTCTATCCAAGGTCGATGTGACGGGAGGTGAAGTTGGGTGTTATGCATATGATGCATACTTGTCAATGAGTTAACAACCCGATGTATGTGTGAACTTTCAATTAGTTGATATCATATTGTGATAGTTGTATATATTTGATATGCAATTGGTATACTTGATACCTACCAACGTAGCTAAGAATGTCTTGTTGGTCTCTGTTTAAGGTTGTTCTTATCTATGATGGATATCAACACATTCGGAGATGGGGCTACGATCTCCCAAATTGATTTTGAGGGTTTTTGAAATTCAAAAAATTAATGGGATTTTTTAAATATATGTGGATACATTTTAAATCTGCTTTCTCATATATGATCGATTTGTATTTCTAGGTTAATCGATTGATCATGATGTCTTTGAATTTGTGCTCTATTTTGGATTCGAATAAATTGACTCGTCCGAATTTCTTGGACTAGCTTAGAAACTTGAGAATTGTTCTCAAGGCTGAAAATCTTGCATATGTTCTCGAAGCACCTCTTCCCTCTCATCTTAGTGATGACGCAACTTTGGACCAATTGTTGGCCCATAAGAAACATGTGAGTGATTCTGAACTAGTGAGTTGCATCATGCTAGTCATGATGGTACCCGAGCTACGAAAGCAACATGAGTATATTGATGCTCATACTATAGTCTTTCATCTTTATGAGTTGTTTGATTAGCATGTGAGATCCGAAAGGTTCGAAGTCTCCAAGCTTCTCTTCACCTTTGTGATGCACGAAGGTTCATCTGTGGTATTGCTCAACATGTTTAAGACTGTGGAGCCTTCTGTAAAGCATGAGCAGGGGATGGTGTTGTTAGTTTATTCCTCAAAGAAAGGTTCTAGGAGGAAATCAAAGAAAAAACACAAGGGGAAGAAGAAGGCAGAACCAGCTCAAAAGGGCACTTGCCATCATTGTGGCAAGGAGGGTCATAGGCGAAGAAACAACAAGATTTATCTTGAGTCCGTGAAGAAGAATAAGACATCTGATGCCCCATCTTCTTCAGATATCTTCGGTATTTATTGTCATTCTATTTCCTTAGACACTTGGGTATTGGATACTGGGTGTGGCTCACATATATATAATGACATACTTGAGCTAAGGAATAGAAGAAGACTCGTCAAGGGAGAGTCAAATTTACGTGTTGGGAATCGAACAAAGGTTGCTACAGTTGTCATTGGAATGTATTTGTTGAAACTCCATGCAGGACTTGTCTAAGAACTGGACAATTGCCTTTATGTTCCTTCGTTGATAAAGAACATCATTTCTATTTCTTGTTTAAATAGAAACGGATACCATTTAACTTTTAGTAACAATTATTGCTACATAACTTTGAATGATGTTCTTTTTGGGAATGGAACTTTAAGAAATGGTATTTATAGGTTGGATGTATCCAATGAAATTTTCAATATTGAAGCGAGCAACAAGCGTGCTCGAAAATATAATCAATCAGACTCCTACATGTGCCATTGTCATCTTGGCCATGTGAGCAAGAAATACATGTCCAAATTACACTGATGTAGAATTTTGGAATCGTTTGAATTAGATTCATATGATACATGCAAATCATGCTTAAAAGGCAAGATGACCAAGTTACCTTTTACTGGAAAAGGTGAACCGATGGGTGAGTTGCTTGGTCTAATAAATACTGATGTATGCGGACCTATGTCAACTCAATCTCTAGAAGGTTATAGCTACTTCATTACCTTAACCGATGATCACTCACAGTTTGGGTATGTGTTCTTGAAGAAACACAAGTCTAAAACCTTTGAAAGGTTCAAAGAATTCAGAAATGAAGAAGAGAAACAACTTGGAAAGATTATTAAAATACTTCGATCGGATCGAGGTGGTGAATACTTGAGTCAAGAGTTTCTAGATTATCTGAGGGACAATGGTATATTGTCCCAATGGACTCCGCCATATACACCACAACATAATGGTGTATCTGAGAGGCGAAACCAAATCTTGTTGGACATGGTTAGGCCGATGATGAATCACGCGAATCTTCCCAAGTCCTTTTGGGGCTGTGCACTTTAGACTGTTGTTTACTTGCTAAACAGAGTTCCGACCAAGGTAGTCTCTACTACTCCATATGAGATAGGAAATAGTAAGAAACATCATTTATCTTACTTGAAGATATGGGGTTGTCTTGCTTATGTAAAGCATATTGTGTCAGAAAAGTTGGATGCTAAGTCTGATAAATGTCTATTTATTGGATACCCTAAGGAAATGAGGGGTTACCAATTCTATCATCCTATGGAATAAAAGGTGTTTGTTTCAAAGCATGTTGTGTTTCTAGAGAAAGAATTTCTCTTGCAAAAAAATAGTAGGAGCATTGTTGAACTTGAGGAGGTTCAATAGACTCCAATAGACATTGATGAGATACCTGGTCAAGCACCTCAACTGATAACTCATAGTGATGAGACATCGACTGAACCTATTGTTATACCACATCTTCGTAGATCTGGTAGAACACGCAACATACCTGAGAGATATGGATTTCTCGTAAGTGAATCGAACGACATGTTACTCATTGACGATGAGGAGCCTACCAGTTATGAAGAAGTTCTGAAAAGTTCAGAAAGGGACAAATGGCTTAAAGGCATGAAGTCAAAAATGGATTCCATTGTTGGGATGTATACTGAAAAGTCTATCTTTTATATGAACATCTTTATTTTGAAATAAGAATCACATGATCATTGTTTGCATATTTATGGTTATGCATATTGTCTAATACATTACATTGTAGATAACATGGTGTGTGGTGTCACACGGGAGATCATGTAATCGGCTCCTTGTAAAAGTATAAGTATAGGCTCACAACCGAGATGGCTTTGGACAAACCATTGGTATGGTTGTAGTGTGATTTTGTATTGGTTTGTCTTGACAATAGAATCACACTAGTACACTTTGTGTGTATTGAGCAAGACCGACTTAGATGTGATTCGATTTATTGCTAACTACATAATCGAATTGGACCTCAGATATTATATTGTACACGCCTTTAATCCCGATATAATAATGGGCACATATACTTAGTATTCATTTCTTTGATTTACCAATGTGCGAGATTTATAGATTAAATCGATAGGCTCGATAAGTTGGGAAATAATATTATTTATATGGTGTGTCGTTGATTATAGGAGGAAACCGTGTCCTATATATTAGGATGATGATGTCCCCTTGAGGAGCTCATAAGGTTCATCATGTAAACCCTACAGGTGGACTTGGTCTGGCATGATGAAAAGGTTCAGTGGTACTACTCATTGAGTTAGATGTTGATTAATTAATGGTCAAAAAATTAATTAATCGACGGACATTCGAGATCCAAAACATGGGGAGAAAATGTCCATATAATATATGGAGCCCATATTAACTTATGGGGGTTGATGAGGTAGATCAATGATAATCCTTTAGTGGATTGGATTATCATTAATGGATCGGACTTTATATGGGCTTGATCCATTGAGTGGCCAAGATTCAACTTCTTCTCATGGTCCCTATTGTAGCCTATTAATACCTCATGAAGCTTAGATCAAATGGATGAAAACAAAACTCAAGATCCAAAGGTAGAGATTAAATCTCTAGATCCTACTGTTCAGATTAAATCTCTAGATCCGATGGTTGAGATTAAATCTCTAGATCCGACGGTTAATATTAAATCCCTAGAACCAATGGTGGAGATTAAAACAAGGCTTAACCCTAAACCTATAAAAAGGGGCTTAAGGGTTGGAATGGAGATGAATTAGAAGCAAGGGAGATTTTGAGTTGGCGGCAAGAGGCTTGGAGTTAGGGTTTGGAGTTGGTGGCACCAAATAAGGAAACCTTTTCCTTATCTTCTTCTTCTTCCTTGGTGGCCGACGTCCATACAGCCCCTCTCCTCCCTTGGCCGGTGTCCAAACCTAGCTCTTCTCCTCTCCTTGGCCGGTGGA
The DNA here is from genome assembly GCA_025175895.1 of Wurfbainia villosa. Classification (NCBI taxonomy): domain Eukaryota; kingdom Viridiplantae; phylum Streptophyta; class Magnoliopsida; order Zingiberales; family Zingiberaceae; genus Wurfbainia; species Wurfbainia villosa. The sequence goes on along the minus strand of CM045986.1, from coordinate 57,392,969 downwards.
AACAAGGCTTAGGGTCCTCCCTTGGAGCTATTGGCCGACATTCATCTTTCTCATCTTCTCCTTGTTGACCGGCGGCAAGCAACTTGCTTGTTGTTTCTTGGTTGGCTAAAGGAAGGAGTAGGGTCTTGTTTCTATTCTTCCTCTTGCTCAGAACGAGCAAGGAAGGAAGATTGGTGATCTAGGAGATTCAAATTTTGGTAGATCGTCGCCCACACGACGTCCGAAAGAAGGAAGGTCATACAATAGAAGATCGAGAGGTATAACACTTATCTATCTTCATATGTAACATGTTTGTAATTGTTTTCAATTATATATGCATGATATATTCTGTTTTGTCGCTAAATATACTTGGACCCTGAACATAAACACAAAAGTCAGCGATCTGTACATCGTCTATTCCGCGGCTACTCGTAGAATAGAGGTTGGTTGCTTGAACAACAAGTTTGTTCAAGTGACTACTCTAATCGAATAGCACGACGATGACACGATTGCTTGGGTAATCCCTCTTGTCGAGGATTAAATTTTTTTATCCGGGGATGTAGAAGGAATCGCCATGAACAAGCGACCGAGTTGAAGTGGGAAGCGAAGTTTCCTACCTTCAAGTGGTATCAGAGCCACGGTTTCCAGTTTTGTGTGTTTAGGATTCGGTTACTTTTATGCACTTTTCATATATTATATGTGTCAGATAATAGTAGGATATGCATAGGTTAACTCTTTGGTTGCAGGCATAAGATCCAACTATTATGGCCATATGTGTGTATGTAATTGTATGTGTGTAATTGTATATTTTGTTGAATCCTCGGGGTTGACGAGACCAGTATTTTATTTTTGTAAATTAGATGCGACATTGATTAGCCACTCTTTCTATTTTAGTTTACTTTCGATCTAGATTTCATGTACACTCCCTCGTGGAGTATAGGATCGATGGATGTAAATTAAAATATTTTTTCTCGGCTCGGATCTCCGGATGGCTCGTACATGGCGTAGGAGGAGCGGATGAGATGGTGATACGATGGGAGACATATTGAAGACAAAAGCCATAATAGTTGGAAAATATTTATTTTTCATATTTATTTCTTATTGTTTGATATGCATGTCGTAGGCTAGAAAATTCTTCAATTTTAAATTACTAATTGGGAGAGGGATATTTTTTAAAAAATTCTCACGGCCTCCATTACGATTTGACAAGTGATGCAAATAAACTTGCGCGTCGGCTCTGAGTGCCTTCCTCCCCATCGGATGAGTTTGTTTGTGGATCAAAAGGTCAAATATGATTATAGGAAATTATTAAGGAGCATGTGTACTTCCCCATCGGAAGGCACATAACCCGAAATAATTGCCTTGGTACCGAGTAATGGTGAACACTTAGATACAAATATAAGTATCCTCCCCATCGGAGTCACTGCTTTTATTTGTAGGGTCGAAGAGGAACCAACTATTAATTTTACTTGTCAAAAGGTTAGGTTGACAAGATTGTCAAATTACTGGGTAAAACCTCCTCTTACAAATGTAGAATTCGTATACGTCCACACTATCGTGGCATACGATATTCTCGGTGTTGGTTGATTTTAAAATATTATTGTTTGAGGAATCAATAATTTTTTGAAATCTAATGTTTTGATCTATGTGATTCTTAGGTTTTCTTTCAAAATGACTTTCAACCCGCTTGCTGTGATACTGAAAGAGAATAAACTTACTGGACCCAACTATATTGATTGGAAGAGAAATCTTGACATTGTCTTGACTACTGAGGAATACAAATATGTACTCCTCGAACAGTACCCTCCTAAGCATGTGGATGATTCAGGGGAAAAGGAGAAGGAGAGTTATAAGAAGTGGATCAACGCCGATGAGATGGCGCGGTGTTATATTTTGGCATCTATGTTAAATGTACTACAACATCAGCATCAAGCCATGCCCACTGCTTATGACATGATGCTCAATCTCAAAGAGCTTTTCGGACACCAGAATCAGGCTGCAAGGTAGGAAGCCATGAGGAACTTGATGACGACCACCATGATCGAGGGAACACCCATGAGGGATCATTTTCTCAAGATGATGGCTCATTTAAATGAGTTGGAAGTCCTCGGAGCTTAGATCAATGGGGAAACCCAGGTCGATATCATTCTCAAGTCTCTACCTAGGAGTTTTGAGCAATTTCGCTTGAACTACAACATGAACAAGAGGTTGTATTCATTGCTGGAGCTTCTGAAAGAACTCTAGGCGGAAGAGGGCCTATTTCGTCAGAGTGCTTAGGCACATGCCATGGTGACCCAAAAGGTTTCTACTTCTAAGCCGAAAGGAAAGAAGAAGTAGAAACAAACTGGGGCAAAGGTGGTGGGAGGAACTCAGGGAGGAGTGAAGAAGCCGAAATGCAAGTGCTTCACTTATAAGCAGACTGGACACTAGAAGAAGGACTGCCCCAACCGCAAGCAGAACAAAGGGATATCTTTTGGTCTAGTCATTGAAACATGTTTAGCGATGTTATCTACCGACACCTAGTGTGTAGATACAGGAGCCACTGATCATGTTTGCAATACTTTGTAGGGGTTCCAGGAAACCAGATGACTGGCTGAGGGGGAGATTACCGTATACTTGGGCGATGCCACCAAGGTGGCGACTGTTGTAGTGGGAGATGTTTATTTATCTTTTGAGAAAAATAAAGTTTTGGTTCTTAAGAATTGCCTTTATGTACCTATATTTAGAAAGAATTTAATTTAAATTTCTAAATTGTTTATGGATGGATATTCTAATTTTTTTAATGACAGAGTTGTTATAAAAAGGAATAGGGACATTATCTGTACGGGTGCATTGATAGGAAATCTATACACACTTTAACCAAAATCTCCCACGATGCAAATAGAAGTTAATAACTCATCTTCTAATTCCAATAAGAGAAAAGAACCTTCGAAGATGAACCAAACATATCTTTGGCATCTTAGGCTTGGTCATATTAACCTAAGCAGAATTCAAAGGTTGATAGATGATGGACCTCTTGGCTCATTAGTGGTGGAAGATTTCCCAACCTATGAATCTTGCTTGGAGGGTAAAATGACCAAGAGGAAGGCTAAGGGGTATAGAGCCAAAGATGTGTTAGAATTGGTTCATTCTGATTTATGTGGTCCTATGTCTATCCAGGCTAGAGGTGGTTTTGAGTATTTCGTCTCTTTTTATAGATGATTATTCGAGATATGGATACATTTACTTGACGCACCACAAGTCTGAATGCTTTGACAAGTTAAAAGAATTCAAGACTAATGTGGAGAAACGTCAAGGTAAAAGTATCAAGATACTACGATCTGATCGTGGTGGTGAGTACCTCTTGGGAGAGTTTAGGAATTACTTATCAGAGGCTAGGATTCAATCCCAATTGTCTGCACCTGGCACACCCCAGCAGAATGGTGTATCAAAGTGAAGGAATAGGACTCTTATGGAGATGGTTAGATTGATGATGAGTTATTCTGAGTTGCCAGATTCATTTTAGGGATATGCTCTAGATAGGGCGGTGTACATTCTGAACTTGGTTCCATCTAAAACAGTGCCTTCTACTCCCACAGAATTGTAGAATGGGCGAAAGCCTAGTCTAAAACATATTCGGATATGGGGGAGTCCAGCACATGTGGTGAAGGCAGATGCTGGTAAGTTGGAACCTTATACAGAAGTACGCATGTTCGCTGGCTATCCTAGAGGAACGAAAGGTGGTTCGTTTTATAGTCCTAGAGATTAGAGGGTGATCGTTAGCATGAACGCCAGATTTCTAGAGGAAGACTATGTGAGGAACCACAAGCCCATGAGTAAAATTGTTCTGGAGGAAATAAAAGGATAAGTCACTTCTTCAGTACCACGGATACAAGAGGATATACCACAAGTCACTACACCGCATGTCACATAGGATACACAGGTGATACCTCATCGTAGTGTGAGGGTTGTGAGACAGCTTGATAGATTAATGTTCTTCGAAGAATCTTCTTATTTGGTCCCTGGTGAACATGAACCTAATCCCTGGACATATGACAAGGCAATCCAAGATAAAGATACAGTATCTTGGCAAAGTGCAATGAATGCTGAGATTGAATCTATGGATTCAAATCATGTCTAAAGGATAGTGGAACCACCTGATGGAGTAAAAACCATTGGATGCAAGTGTATCTATAAAAGAAAGAGAGGAATAGATGGGAAGGTTGAGACCTTCAAAGCGAGGCTTGTTGCGAAGGGGTAAACTCAGAAAGAGAGTATCAATTATGACGAGACCTTTTCGCCGGTTGCCATGCTTAAGTCAATCCGGATTCTCTTATGCATTGCATCTCATATGGATTATGAGGTGTGGCAGATGGATGTCAAGACAACTTTCCTTAATGGAAGTCTTGAGGAAAACATCTATTTGAAGCAACCAGAGGGATTCAGTGCGAAAGGCAAAGAGCATCTTGTATGTAAGCTTAATCGGTCAATTTATGGATTGAAGCAAGCTTTGAGGTCTTGGAACATCCGCTTTGATGAGGTAATCCAGTCTTATGGATTAATTCAAAGTTTGGATGAGTCTTGTGTATACAAGAGATGTGATGGAAACGTAGTGGTATTTCTTGTACTATACGTAGATGACATTTTGTTAATTGGCAACAATGTCAAGGTGTTATCGGACGTAAGGGTATGGTTGTCCAAACAGTTTGAAATGAAGGACTTGGGAGAAGTGGGACACATCCTTGGGATCAAGGTTATATGGGATCGCAGGAAAAGGATGTTGTGCTTATCTCAAGCTTCATACATAGACACTATTATGGATCATTTTAGCATGCAAAACTTGAAGAAAGGTTTTCTACCTTTCAGATATGGAGTTCCTTTATCTAAGGAGATGTGTCATAGAACATATGAGGAGATAGAGGAGATGAAGGCAGTTCCTTATGCTTCGGCGGTAGGAAGACTCATGTATGCGATGCTATGTACGAGACCAGATGTCTGTTTTGCCGTGGGCATGGTCAACAGATATCAGAGTAATCCAGGACATGGACATTGGACTGCAGTAAAGCATATATTGAAGTACCTGAGAAGGACTAGGGATTATATTCTAGTTTACCAGACAGACCAATTACTCCGTGTGGGTTACACAGATTCCAACTTCCAATCAGATAGGGATAACAGTAAGTCTACCTCAGGTTTTGTGTTTACTTTGGGAGGTGGAGCCATAGTATGAAGGAGTGTCAAGAAGAAATGCGTGGCAGACTCTACCATGGAAGCTGAGTATGTGGCAGCCTCTGAGGTGGCCAAAGAAGTTGTGTGGCTTAGGAACTTCCTGATGGACTTGGATGTGATTCCTGGTTTATTGTGATAATAGTGGTGCAGTTTCAAACTCGAAGGAACCAAGAGCCCATAAGGCAAGTAAACACATAGAGCGCAAGTACCACCTGATATGAGAAATCGTAAAGAGAGGACAAGTTGCAATGGCCAAGATTGCATCGGAGGATAACCTGGCAAATCCTTTTACTAAGGGCCTTCCGGCGAGAGCTTTTGATAGACATGTGGAGGGAATGGCAATCAGATTTATGGCAGTTTGAGGACAGCATAGTCTTTTAGTATAAGTGGGAGATTGTTGGGATGTATACCGAAAAGTCTATCTTTTGTATGAACATCTTTATTTTGAAATAAGAATCACATGATCATTGTTTGCATATTTATGGTGATGCATATTGTCTAATACATTACATTGTAGATAACATGGTGTGTGGTGTCACACGGGAGATCATGTTATCGGCTCCTTGTAAAAGTATAAGTATAGGCTCACAACCGAGATGGCTTTGGACAAACCATTGGTATGGTTGTAGTGTGATTTGGTATTGGTTTGTCATGACCATAGAATCACACTAGTACACTTTGTGTGTATTGAGCAGGACCGACTTAGAAGTGATTCGATTTATTGCTGACTACATAATCGAATTGGACCTCAGATATTATATTGTACACGCTCTTAATGCCGATATAATAACGGACACATATACTTAGTATTCATTTCTTTGATTTACCAAAGGGCGAGATTTATAGATTAAATCGATAGGCTCGGTATGTTGAGAAATAATATTATTTATATGGTGTGTCGTTGATTATAGGAGGAAACCGTGTCTTATATATTAGGATGATGATGTCCCCTTGAGGATCTCATAAGGTTCATCATGTAAACCCTACAGGTGAACTTGGTCTGGCATGATGAAAAGGCTGAGTGGTACTACTCATGGAGTTAGATGTTGATTAATTAATGGTCAGTAAATTAATTAATCGACTGTCATTCGAGATCTTAAACACGGGGAGAAAATGTGCATATAATATATGAAGCCCATATTAACTTATGGGGGTTGGTGAGGTAGATCAATGATAATCCTTTAGTGGATTGGAATATCATTAATGGATTGGACTTTGTGTGGGCTTGATCCATTGGGTGGCCAAGATCCAACTCCTCCTCATGGTCCCTATTGTAGCCTATTAATACCTCATGAAGCTTAGATCAAATGGATGAAAACAAAACTCTAGATCCAAAGGTAGAGATTAAATCTTTAGATCCGACGGTTGAGATTAAATCTCTATATCCGATGGTTGAGATTAAATCCCTAGAACCAATGGTGGAGATTAAAACAAGGCTTATCCCTAAACCTATAAAAAGAGGCTTAAGGGTTGGCGTGGAGATGAATTAGAATCAAGGGAGGTTTGGAGTTGGCGGCACCAAATAAGGAAACATTTTCCTTATCTTCTTCTTTTTCCTTGGTCGTCGGCGTCCATACAGCCCCTCTCCTCCCTTGGCCGACGCCCAAACCTAGCTCTTCTCCTCTCCTTGGCCGGTGGAAACAGTTAGGGCAATCTCTTGCCATGATGAGGTTTTGATGTGTGTGGTAAATGGTTTAAGTTAGGTTGGTATTGCTATCTGATATGTGTGTTGGAGTCATGCAGGGCTTAGTAATTCGCACATGGAGCCTTGGCGGGTTCACCACTCACAACCTCGTGCCTGAGTCGAAGAAGGAGCATTGCAGAGTCGTGCGCTTGATGCTGCTGAGGGACCGCCAGATGAGATGACTTGAAGCGAAGCCAAGGAAGCAGACTTCGGAGGCAAGAGACGTGAAGGAGCTTTGCAGAGTCGTGCGCCTGATGCTGCCGAGGGACGTGGCCACGAACGAAGAGAGCTTCGGCGAGGGACTTTGAGTGAGATGAGAGAATGAGTGAAATGTAAGTAGCTCATTAGGTGAACTTGGCCGAATGGATGAGTGTCGGAGACTTGACCGCAAGGGTTAAGGTTTACCCGACCGCCGGAAGCTCAAACTTATGTTAAGTTTGAGTTTCAAATGGCACCAGTTGACTGCCATGTCATGGCAGTCCTCTGAGTCGAATGTAGTTCGACTGGTTGGTTTGAGGCCCGCAATGATCGCCATATGTGGGCGGCCGATCGCAAGATATCACCGATCGGCCAAGGCGCAGCCGATCGATCAAGAGGGTTTTGGCCATAGAACCATTCGTAGCCGACTGGTCAGTCGACTACAAAGGCAGCAGTCAATTGATGAGGTCCATCAGTCGACTGCCAAGGTTTCCGTTGGACTACAACGGTCGGGATCCGACATGTTCGAAGGCCGTTGTAGTGACGACAGTCGACTGCCATGGGCAGCAGTCGACTAATGGCGACCAACGGGAAGAAAATCTTCATCTCTATAAAAAGAGAGGGAGTGGAGCTTTGAGGGGCTAATGCTCTTACTCCAAACGACCATCCAAGTGGCCCACAAGCTCTAAACTCTTCTTACTTGCTTTTACTCCATTCTATTTGTAAGAAGAGTGATCGTGATTGTAAAGGTTACCTCCACCTAGCTTAGTGCAAAGGATAGACCAATAGTAATTGACTTTGGAGGAGTGATTCACCTTGGACGAATCGGACCGTGGATTAGCGGCGTAGCCGTGAACCACGTTACATCTCCTTTGTTAGCATTTGTATTTTCGTTTATTGCTTTGTCTTTATTGTTTATGCTTCCACTTGTGCTAACGATTGTGTAGACGAGCAAACGAACGAGAGAATTCCGACATCCATCTTAAGAGGGCTATTCACCCCCCTCTAGCCGGCCGTTTGATCCCCTACAAGTGGTATCAGAGCCAAGGAAAGCTTGTCGAGGACTAACCGCCACAACAAGCAACATTCAAAATGGCTAGCTCAAACATCCACCCACCGAAGTTCGACGGCGAATTCGCTTGGTGGAAGAAGCGAATGGAGGTATTCTTCGAAACCGACTTTGAAATCCTTTTAATAATGGAAAACGGTTTCGAGTTGCCCAGGAATGAAAATGGGGAGCCATTGGAGAAATCAAGGTGGAGCAAGAGGCAAAGAGAAGAATATTTGGCAAATTCAGAGGCCAAGCACCACCTATACAATGTCCTCCCTCAACAAGAAGTCAATAGGATAGGAGAGTGTGCTAGCGCCAAGGAAATGTGGGAGAAACTAATAGAAATCCATGAAGGCACATCCGAGGCAAAGCTAGCAAGGAGAGATGTTCTTCGCTCCCAATTGTCCAATATCAAACTTGAAAAGGGAGAGAAGGTAAAATCCCTACACTCTATATTTAAGGAAATACTAACCGGTTTAACAAGTGTAGGTAAAAAGCTCTCCAATCGGGATATGATAATGAAGGTCATAGATGTCTTTCCTCGGTCCTCAAGATGGAGCTCTATGGTGGATTCGTTCTACATCTCTAAGAACTTTGAAGTAAGTACCTTGGAGGAATTCTTCTCAACCATGGAGCTTCATGAAACAATGCTTGAAGGTATACAAGAAGAGCAAAAAATCCAACCTTCAAGAGGAGTAGCATTCTTGGCAAACAAGGGGAAGAAGAAGATAGAGATCCCCTCCTCCTCCGATGATGAAGCATCCTCCTCCTCCTCCATGGATAGCACGGAAGAAGCGTATATGGTAAGGAGGGTAAGGCGTGCTTTAAAGGGTTTTCATTTTAATAAATCTAATGATAGGAATAGAAGACTAAGGGGGAAAATCATTTGCTACAATTGCCAAGGAGAGGGACACATAAGGGATAATTGTCCCCTCTTGAACAAAAGCACGGAGGAGAAGAGAAAGAAAGAAGAAAAGAAGAAGAAAAAGGGTAGCAAGAAGAAAAAGGAAGAAGAAAAGAAGGCAAAGGAAAAGGGGAAGGCCAAAGCATTCAAGGCCAAGACATGGGATGACCCTTCCTCATCCTCTTCATCATCATCGGAAGAGGAGAATGCCTTTGTCACCAATTTGGCCTTAATGGCCTTTGATGACTTGGATTGCTCCTCCACCAAAAATGAAGAATCAAGCACAAGTGGACAGAGCTCAAGTGAAGGGGGAGCCTCCTCTACATCCTCATCCGAAGAAGAAGAAGAGGATATGGAAACTATGGTAACGAATTCCTCTCCTAAGAAAATAGTTTCCATAATTTCTAGTTTAACTAAGGACTTATTTGGAATGAAAAAGAAAAATAAAAGCATGCTTAATCAAATTAAGGTATTGGAAAATAAGCTAGAAAATGCATGCTTAAATGATAATATTTCTTCTAGCTTAAATGATGCATGCTCACATGATCTTTATGTGCCATTAGATGTTAGTGATGCATGTATAAATGAAAATAGGGCATTAAGGTAAAAGGTAGATTATTTAACAAAAGCCCTAGAAAAATTCACAATAGGCTCCTACACCTTGAACATGATAATTGGGAGCCAAAGGGCAAGTTTCAACAAGAAGGGCCTAGGTTATAAAGAAAAGAAAAATGAAAAGGCCTATAAATGCCTAATTGCTAGGGGACAAGATAAAAAGAAAGTAATTGCTAGGAAATGGATCCCCAAGGAGTATCTTGTGAACCCAATAGCAAAGAACTTATTTTGGGTTCCAAAATCCATCCTTATGGGTTAGGATAACCCTAGGGTAGTCAACCATATGCAATTGACCTATATCATATTTTGGTTGACTTAGGATGACGGGACAACATTTTTGAATTAGTGTTGGGTGATGATAATGTGCCCATAAATAGTTAATAATGTTTAAATCATGAAGATTAATGTAATTTCTATGTATGTTTGCAATCATGATTTATGATTTTGATATTTGCCACATAATCATGAGAAATAGGGTTAAATCATGCTTTAGGTGATACTTTGCTTATTATCATGATATAATACCTAATGCATGATTATAATTTAATGAAAACATGTATTTCATGATCATAATGTGAAATTAATTCATATATGTCTTTATGATCATGTAGATTGTTAGAATGATACTTAACCTTGATAGAATTGCATGAATATAATGGTTAAGTATGTATAAATACCCTCTAGGATACATCTCACACTCACAATAGGCTACTTTGATTGAAAACTTAGCATGGGTAAGATGTTAGGAAGATACAAATGTCCACTAGTGCCTATGACACTTAGATGGTCATTTGAAGTATCAAAATAGCAATAATAGACCAATCATGGGGAAGACTTATGTTTAATTCATAGACATATTGCCCAAAGATCATGGTTGGATATTTCATATGTTTTCAAAACAATTTCTCAATCTAAAATCTATGTATTCATGTTTTGAAACAATCCAAACCAAAACTAGGTGTTAAAATGGATACTATCATGATCAAAAAACCTAGTGATTTTTAAAGCTTTTAGATTTTTGGCAAATATTTGAAAATATGATGATTTTTCATGAAAAGCTATTTTTCACTGATAGATATACTTAAAAGAAATATGTTCCCCAAATTTCATGATTTTTCGAATTTTCTAGAATTAATAATGCATTTCTAAAATTCATCCAGAAAATCAGAAATTCGGATTCCTTTGTACCAGTCGACTGCCATACTGATGGACTGTGAGCAAGTAGAGTAACCTGATTTTATCAGGTTTTGACTGATTTTAATGTGTGTTTCTCTTTATACTTGATGACATGAGTTTATAACTTAGTATTAATATTTTTGATGGTGTCAAAGGGGGAGAAATGATTATGTTTAAGTTAATTGTGATAGGGGGAGAAATTTATGTGGGGAGTTTCATGGATTAAGGGGGAGTTGCATGTTGCTATATCATGTTTATGTTTACATGCTTTCTTACCTTAGAATTTCTAACAAATGTTTTTACCTAACTTAAACGGATTGCCACACATCAAAAAGGGGGAGATTGTTAGGCCAATCTCTTGCCATGATAAGGTTTTGATGTGTGTGGCAAAGGGTTTAAGTTAGGTTGGTATTGTTATCTGATATGTGCGTTGGAGTCATGCAGGGCTTAGTAATTCGCACATGGAGCCTTGGCGGGTTCACCACTCACAACCTCGTGCCTGAGTCGGAGAAGGAGCATTGCAGAGCCGTGTGCTTGATGCTGCTGAGGGACCACCGGACGAGATGACTTGAAGTGAACCCAAGGAAGCAGACTTTAGAGGCAAGAGACGTGAAGGAGCATTGCAGAGTCGTGCGCTTGATGATGCCGAGGGACGTGGTCGCGGACGAAGAGAGCTTCGGCGAGGGACTTCGAGTTGTTAGGACCCTTGGAATGGCTAGAGGGGGGTGATTAGTCTTTCTTCGTTTCTACAAAAACGTTAGCGGAAGCAATACAAAATATAAACACAAATCAAAGCAAGAAACAAAGCTAACACCCGATGTACGTGGTTCGGAGATGACGCTCCTACTCCACGGCAATCCGTAAGGTGGATTAGCCCTAATCAATCTTCACTAGAACCTCCTTTGGATGAACCAAGGTGGAGAAACCTTTCTTACAATGCTCTCCTCTTCTTTACAATGATGGATGATCAAGAACAAGAGAAGAGGAGGTTTTGAATCACTAAAAACACTTGGAAAGCTTGGTGAGCACGAGGATGTAGTTAGGAGCAAGAGCACTAGCTTCACCAAGCTCCCCATGGCCCCTTTTTATAGAAGAGGGGATGTTTTTCCCATTGGGCTTCGATCAGTCGACTGATGCTTACCATCAGTCGACTGCCACCGAAACCAACGGCTTCTGAAACGCGATCTCCGCGGAGATTCGTAGCCGCAATCTCCAACGGCCAGGTGATCAGTCAACTGATCCCTCCATCAGTCGACTGATTGGGTGATCAGTCGAGTGATCAAGGCAGCAGTCGAGTGAGACTGCATTATGTAGCGATATTCCCCTTGATCAGTCGGTGATTCCTTGGCGATCGGATCGATCGCAGATCGATCTCGCTCGATCAAAGGCAATGATCGATAGTCGAGTTTCACCTTGACTCGGTCGAATGCACGATCGGCCGATCGATACATCGACACGATCGATACTCATCAAGTATGAGTAATTCACACTTGATTTTATACCCTAGACCTAGACTCAACCTTCTAGCTCCTCATTAAGCCTTGCGCCTTCAGGATCCCTCCGAGTCCGCGACTTGTTCATCCTTTGTGCTTTGCTTCCAGGAGCTTCCTTCGGTTTCGTCATGTCATGGGTTTGCCAAATGCTTGGACTTTATGCTGCTAAGACTACAAACTTGAACTTATGCTGCCAAGACCTTACTTTGGACTTCCTTTGCCAAGGTTTACTTGGACTTTACGCTGCCAAGACTACAAGCTTGGTCTTACGCTGCCAAGTCCATCCCTTGGACTTTCCTTGCCAAGATCATACTTGGACTTCTCTTTTACCAAGTCTTCATCCTTGGATTTCCCTGTTACTTAAAAACATATTCGCAATTAGATCACAAGATATTGCCTAACTTAGATGATTATCCAAACATCAAAACATATAAATACTTGGAGCATTGTTTCACCAACAATCTCCCCCTTTTTGATGTTTGACAATCATTTAAGTTAGGTCTTTTAAAGATACACACATAATCATCTAACTTAAACATCCCTTCTCCCGCTTTGACATACATCAAAAAGAGAAGGATTCAAAAATGAAGGAATCAAAGGTGTTGGATCTTGGACTAAGGTATAAAATTGAAATTAAAGCTCCCCCTTAATGCAAGATAAGCTTTATAATGTGTAAATAATACTTGAAGCAAAGCATAACATAAATTTAAAAACATTAAGTCCTAACTTTGCACCAACAATGGATTTGGGGATGAAAAAGATACAATTTATGAAACTCCCCCTAAACCACTGCACTAAACAGTCCTAAACCTTTGTTTATACGCAATATTATCAAGCTATAGTTGTAGGATATCAAGGATACACTAAATACCATAAAATGGAGCTGGTTATCAGAAAATACAATGTATCAGTCGACTGGTTTCTGAACTCATTGATCAATTTATCACCAATCAAAATTTATTTTCAAATTTCAGAAATCTCGAAAAATCACGAAATTTTGTGTACACATTTTTGAAATCATACTTTATTAAGGAAAAATAATTCGAAAAATATATGTTTTTCAGATTTCAAAATTGATACAAACTTGGAACCTAACAAAAGTTCTAAAGATTTTGCAAACTTTGTATCACTTTTGTGTTCCATTTGAAAACTGTTTTTCAAAATATGATGAACATAGTTTAATATATATATTATTTGGAATTTCCAACCATGTTCTTTGAGCTATGTATTCATTACTTGAATACAAGCCTTCCCAATGATTGGTCCATAAGGTATTTATGTCTCTAGGTGTGTTATTGGCTCATAGTAATGCATCATAACAAGCATGATGAGCCAAGTACACCTTCCCTATCATCTCACATGGTTCTTGTTGTCTCAATACAAAAATCAAGGTGTCTTAAAGCTTTTTGTGAGATGCATCAAGGTATAAAGCTACTATAAAAGTATAGGATCATGCAAACCTAGAGTTTTACTCTACAAAGTACATACCAAGCTCTCTCCTTAATGATGAAAATTCGGCTTCGGGAAGAGCTTTGGTGAAGATATCGGCAAGGTTGGACTTAGATTCTACATAATTATGTTCAATGTCCCCTCTTGCCACATGATCTCTTATGAAGTGATGTTTCACTTCAATGTGCTTGGTCCTAGAGTGATGTACCGGATTTTTGGTCAAGTTGATGCTACTCACATTATCACAATAAACTTTAAAGTTAGAGTAGTGTAGCTCATAGTCCACAAGAGTATGTCTCATCCAAAGTAATTGAGCTACACAACCACCCATAGCCACATACTCGGCTTCGGTGGTTGATAAAGCAACACAATGTTGCTTCCTACTACTCCAACTAACTAGGGAGGACCCAAGAAATTGGCATCCACCACTAGTACTCTTCCTATCCAATTTGCACCCGGCATAATCGGAATCGGTATAACCAAGCAATTCAAATGACCTAGTCCTAGGATACCAAAGTCCTACATTTAGGGTGCCTTTAATATATCTTAATATTCTCTTAACGGCTACTAAATGTGATTCTTTAAGATTGGTATCTTGCACACATACCTACCAAATAAAATATCGGGTCTACTAGCGGTTAGGTATAGTAGACTACCAATCATACTCCTATAAAGTTTAAGATCAATTGATTTACCTTCATGATCACTATCTATTCTAGTGCTAGTGGCCATAGGAGTGGTTACAATTTTGGCATTTTCCAAACCAAATTTCTTGATCATTTCATTTGCATATTTGGTTTGATAAATTTGAATACCCTCATTGGTTTGTTTGACTTGTAACCCTAGGAAAAAGTTGAGCTCTCCAACTAAACTCATTTCAAATTCATTTTCCATGTTTTTTATAAAGTCTTGAAGAAGATCATCATTTGTTGACCCAAAAATGATATCATCAACATATACTTGGGCTATGAATATATCCTTTAGTGTTGACTTTATAAACAAAGTTTGATCTACTTGGCCTCTTCTAAACTCTTTAGAAATTAGGAAAGATGACAATCTTTCATACCATGCCCGGGGAGCTTGTTTTAACCCATATAATGCTTTCCTAAGCTTATAAACGTGGTTTGGATAATCTATGTTCTCAAACTCGGGTGGTTGCTCTACATATACTTCCTCCTTAATATAACCATTTAAGAATGCCGATTTAACATCCATTTGGTAAAGTTTAAATCCCATGTAGGAAGCATACTCTAAAAGAATCCTAATAGATTCTAACCTAGCAACCGGGGTATAAGTCTCATCATAGTCAAGCCCCTCAACTTGTTTAAATCCCCTAGCAACCAACATAGCCTTATTTCTAGTGATATTTCCTTGATCATCTAGCTTATTCCTAAAGACCCATCTTGTAGTAATTATGGTGCTATCATTGGGTCTAGGTACTAATTCCCACACTTGACTTCTCTCAAATTGAACCAATTCATCTTGCATTGCCAAAATCCAATCCGGATCATGTAATGCGTCATTGATCGATTTGGGCTCAATTTGTGAGATAAGAGCTACTTGACTAGTAGGAGGTCTATGAAATGACCTAGTTCTTACTCCTTGAGATAGATCTCCTACTACTTGGTCAAGTGGATGATCTTGATGAATTCTTAGGTTTCTAGAAGGGGTTTCAATTTGATCATTGTTATCTTCCACCCTTCTTTCATCATCGGAGTCTCCTCTTCCTCCCCCTTGATCATTACCCCTAATGGTCAAATTTTGAAGTATTTGGCTAATGTCTTGATTATTGACATTAATATCCTTATCAATGGAGGAGTTTCTAGGGTAGGTACTAGTAGTTTCATCAAATTGAACATTGGAAGACTCCTCAATCCCTTTGGTTCTCTTATTGTAGACTCTATACCCTCTACTTGTGGATGAGTATCCAACTAGGATTCCCTCATCTGCTTTTGATTCAAATTTTCCTAAGTTATCTTTGGTGTTTAGAATATAAACTTTACATCCAAAGACTTTGAAATAATGAATTGTGGGTATAGTCCCATTCCATAATTCGAATGGTGTTTTTCCTAAAAACCTATGGATTTGAACCCTATTTTGGATATAGCAAGCGGTATTAACCGCTTCCGCCCACAAGTATCTTGGTAGAGAATATGCATTAAGCATAGTCCTAGCTGCCTCTTGTAGGGCACGATTTCTCCTTTCCACCACCCCATTTTGTTGGGGTGTTCTAGGACAAGAGAACTCATGCTTGTACCCTTGCTCTAAACAAAATTGTGAAAATTTTAAGTTTTCAAATTCACCACCATGATTGCTACGGATCAGGTTGATTTTGAGTCTCTTTTCATTTTCAACCCTTTTACTAAATCCTATGATTATTTCTAAGGTATCATCCTTATGTTTCATAAAGTAGACCCAAGTATACCTAGAAAAATCATCTACTATAACCAAACAATATTTATTACCATTTAAAGATTGAGTACTATGACAATCAAATAAGTCAAGATGCAATAATTCTAATGGTAAAGAAGTATTAGTTAGAGTTTTACCTTTGTGTGATGCTTTTGTTTGTTTTCCTTCTTGGCATGCATCACATATCTTGTTCTTCACATACTTGATCTTTGGTAGCCCTTTGACCAACTCCATCTTGGCTACCTTGGCTATGTTTTTCATGTTAATGTGTCCCAATCTCCTATGCCATAGCCAACTTTCTTCTTCTTTTGCAACAAGACACTTAGTAGAAATGTTAGAAGCATATGAAAGATCAACATAATAGATATTTGACTTCCTATATCCAACTAACATGCAATCATTTAATTCCTTGTGCCTAATCATGCATTTAGAGGATTCAAAAGAGACATGATAGTTTGCATCACAAAGTTGACTAACACTTAATAAATTAAATTTCATATTTTCAACTAGCAAGACTTTGTGAATAACAATTTTGGGGGATACCTCAATTGTACCTCTACCTAATATCTTGAGTTTTCCACTATTCCCAAAGGACACCGCTCCCTTATTCACATATTTAATTGTGGAGAACTTGCTCACATCCCCGGTCATATGTGTTGAGCAACCGCTATCCACAATCCACATACCTCGCTCTCCTACCTAAATCACATGAAAAACACAAGCTTTTGGTACCCAAACATTTGGACCGGTAACATTAAGTAAAAACTTCTTAGGTACCCAAGCTTTCTTAACCTTACCCTTAATGGTTGCTTTCCTATTAATTAATGAAACATAAGCAACTTCTTTTTCTTTTGGCTTATATCCTAAACCGGCCTTGTTGTAAACGGCTCTTTGTCTACTAAGAATCATATCAAGATACTTTGAGCCATTTGAAAATTTTTCTAAACATGCTTTTAATTCACTAACCTCATCCTTAAGTTTGTCATTTTCTTCCTTAAGCATGCAAGAATCAACATGTGAAGGTTTTTCATTTCTAATAGCCTTTAGTTCTACCTTCATGCTCTTAACCTTAGATTTAGACTTATCTAGAGCTTCTTTAAGATAGGCAATTGATTTATAAAGAAGCGTAACTTTGGGAGAGTTCATTACCTCATCATCACTAGATGATGATTCATCACTTGAGGAGTCTTCTTGGCTTGATGTGCCGGAATCATCTTCTAATGCCATGAGTACCACATGGCGTGTGATGTGGCAAAGCTCATCATCGGAGGAGGAGTCTTCAACACTTGGTGTGTCCCATGTGGTTTGAGCCACCATGGCCTCCTTCTTATTCTTCTCCTTCTTGTCCTTCTTTTTCTTTTCCTTTTCCTCCTTCTTCTTTAGCTCCGGGCAATTCGGCTTTATGTGCCCCTTCTTGTTGCAAGCATGGCAAATCACATTATTGCTAAAACTTGAATTACCACTAAATTTACCTTTTGAGGAATGAGACCCCTTCCTTGCTTCTCTATTCTTGAACTCTTTTGACTTTCTATAAAGCTTCTTGACAAAATTTGCCATTTCACTAGATGAGTCTCCATCACTACTTGACTCATCCTCCGACTCGGATGATGATGATGCTTCTTTTCTTTCCTTCTTCTTCTTTTCTTTCTTGTCCTTCTTTTCAACAAATAGAGCTAAACCCTTTTCCTTAGAGGACATGTTAGTTTGCTCATGTAATTCAAACTCACAAAATAATTCATCAATTTTAATTTGAGAGAGATCCCTAGTTACCTTAATGCCATCAACTATAGAAGTCCATAAAGATTTTCTAGGAAATGCTTGAAGTATATACCTTACCAAGTCCCGGTTGTCAACTCGCTCACCTATGATGTGAAGTCCATTCACAATCTCCTTGAACCTTCCATGCATTTGACTTACGGTTTCATGCATCTTCATTTGGAAGGCTTGAAGTTGTCCAATTAGTAGGTCCTTCTTGGCCCTCTTTGACTCCTTGGAACCTTCATTTAGCTCAATGAGCTTTTCCTATAGCTCCTTGGCGGATTCGAAAGGCCCCACCTTGTTGAGTTGCTCCATTGTAATGCCGCATTGGATGGTGAGTACGGCTTTCGCATTTGACTCGAACTTCCGGTTCATCTCCCTTGTCCAATCCTTGCTTGGAATAGGGTCTCCATGTTCATCCACCGGTTCCTTGAAGCCATCTACAATGCTATGCCAAATTTCAATATTACTCATAAGATAGTACTTCATCCTACCTTTCCAATACGCAAAATGACTCCCATCGAAGAGCGGTGGCTTGGCGGTGCTATATCCCTCTTGAAGAGCCATTGATGTCTTGGTTGATGGTGAGATCTTCCAAGCTATCCGACAACTTGAGAACGACGCTATTCACCCCCCATCTAGCCGTTCCAATATTCCTAACAAGTGGTATCAGAGCCCGAGGATCTTCTACGGTCTAACCGCCGGGAGCTAAGACAAAAGGCTAGAGGGTGAAGATGGAATTCCAAGACAAGCTTGGATGGGATATCAATACTCCACCTCCATATGATCTAGAAGATTTTTCGGCGTGGAGAGCAAGAATGGAAACATTCTTGATGATGAACATAGAGGATTGGTTCATCCTCGTTGAAGGCCTTGACCTCCCTAGGGATAAGAAGGGGAATGTCCTAAAATTGAAAAAGTGGACCCAAGAGCAACGCCAAAAGCTCAAGACCGAAGTTAAGGTAACGAAACTTTTGGAAGATTTAATCCCTAATGATGTTTTGTGCAAGCTAGGGGATTACATGTACGCCAAGGAGTTATGGAGAAAATTAGCAAGACTCCATGAGGAGAGTTCATCCTCAAGTGAAAGTGAGGAATTGGAAGTTGAGATGGAGTCAACTTCCGAATCGAACCAAGAAGAAGTAGAAGAGGTGGCAGAAGCATCTACTTCTAAGCTTGAGGAGGAGAGACCATCCTCTACACCGGAGCAACCTCAAGAAGAGCTTTCAACATCCGATCAAGATGAGGAAGCTCAAAATTCAACTCCGGCACCTACCACCACTCTAGGTAACTCAAACACTTTATCTTCCAATAAAAATCATATAATGTGCTTTGAGTGTAGGGAGTATGGGCATTACAAGAGCAAATGCCCAAAGAAGATTAGGAAAGCTCCACCGGCACCAAAAGTTAAGGATGTCGGTTCCCCAACACCTAAAGGCAAGGAGCACATCATATGCTTCATGTGCAATTCAAAGGGGCATTATCGGAGTCAATGCCCTAGGGGGAAGAAGAAGGGGCAAGGAGGAGCATCACAAGTAGGGGGAGCTTCTATAGCTAACCCTAAGGTATATTTTAATAATGCACCTTCCAAATTTAAAAGTCAAAAGCATGCTAGAAATTTTAATTCTCTTGCAATTCACCATGAAAAGCATGCTAGAGATAAATATTTTTGCTTAGGAGCCAAGAGGGTAAATTTTTCAAGAAAAGAGAAATTTGGGACTAATGTCCCTAGAAAAACCCCTTCCTAAGGAAAGCATTAGGAAAATAGAAAACCACTTAGGCATTAACCCTAAGAAGGGTAGGCATATGCCTAGAGAAAATGGTAATGCCCAAAAACTTAATCAAAAATCAATTGGGCAATTAGAGGTTGAAAATCAAGCCTTGAGGTCAAGCCTTGAAAAACTAGAAAAGACACTTAGGAATATACAAAACCAATTTAAAGGGTCAAATGATCAAAAGTCTAGGTCCAAATCTCAAAGTCAACACCAAGGACCTAAGAGTCAAAAGTCAACCAAAGGCAAGCAAGTTTTGGGTCACATACCTAAGCCTAAGGTAGCTTACCATAGTATTCCATTTGATTATGGGACACAAACTAGGTCTAGGAAGACCAAGGTCAATAGGGAAGTCATCCCTAGAGTTGACCAAAGGGTGTGCCTAGTGGCTAGGGTTTCTAGGAAACCTAGGGTGACCACTAAGAAGGTTGCAAGGGGAGTTACCCCTAGAGTCAACCTAGGTAAGATCCAAATGACCAAGGCTAACAAGCCTAGGAGGGTCATTAGGAAGGTATCTAGGGAGGTTATCCCTAAAGAATACCTAATTAACCCTAGGAACTCAAATCGGTTTTGGGTTCCTAAGAGCGTGATTGATCCACGCTAGATGGGTTTAGGGTGTGCCAACCTTGATTGGATGAGTAGTTAACTCAACCATGGCAAAGGTGGCATGTTAGGTCATTTTCAAGGTTATGGTTACCTTGGAAATACATTTGAGTCTTAATCCTAAAAGTTTTAGGATGTGCCTGTTAGTGAAAGCCCTAGAGCCAATCATGTGATGATTGTTGTATGGACTTTATTGTATCATATTCCTATTTATAAAGGCATGGTTATTATATTTACTTGTATTGGTGCCAAATAACTAAATATAATAATGTCCTTGAGTAGTAGGTTCTTATCTATATCAATCGATTGGTTGAATCGATAATGAGATGATAAAGAGAACACTACTCTTAATCATTCCTAGTCGAGTATTAACATTCAGGGACAATGTTAATGCGTAGAGACTAGCATGTAGGTCAACAAGATGATTTAATCTCACAAGTCATGGATATGAGATATCAAGTTGACACATGGGTATGCATTGGAGAATGTATACTGAATGACCCGCCATGAGAAAGTATCATGGATCGTTATATGATTGTCATATACTTTCACATGTGGCTATTAGTATGACTATTAGTCCTTAGACTTGAAGTCACCATGGTTCCCTACATAAGGAGTTGCATACTTTGACTTCGTCAAACGTCACCCGTAAATGGGTGGACTATAAAGGCGATTACTGGGTATGTAACAAATTATGCAGAGGGATGTGAGTGATGTAGATGGGATCTATCCCTCCTATATGACGGGGGTGACATCGATATTCTTGATAGAGTGAGACCACGAAGTGCATGCCCATGCCCAAATGAGTCAATATGAGATATTGAGCTCATTTGATTAGAGTGAGTCTACTTGGAGTTCAAGATTTAGATTGTACTGAGGATGACACGGTCTATGCCTCGATTGGTCAATCTAGATCTCAAGGATAGAGGGACATTGTCACATATTGTGGGAGTCACAATTAGTAGTCACAAAGGTGATGTTGGAGCTCAACATTCTTGTAACTTGGGTAGCAATGATGTGTTGCTAGATACCACTCATTGCTTATCTTCCTAAATCGGTTTAGGGACATTGCCAACGTTACAAGAACCTATAGGGTCACACACATAAGAGCAATTAGATGGAGATTAGGTTGATATGATGAACCATGAGGATTAGGTTCATGGGATGAACCAAATTGGATTAAGAGTAATCCAAATTAGACTAATTGAGTTAGACTCAAGTTGATTCAAATATTGAATGAGTCTAATTTTGATTTGATTCATCAAATCAATTTAAATTAATGAATAAAGATTCATTAAATTAAATTGACTTGAGTCAAGTGGTTAGATTTGATCAACCATGGGAGATTAGAAGTCAAGTTTGACTTGACTTGAGAGGGAAGATGAAAGGTCAAGTTTGACTTGACCAAATGCCATGTCATGATGATGACTTGGCATGGCCGGCCAATGATGATGCTCCACATCATCATTGACTTTGTCAATTGGTGCCACATCATGAGGGAGACCAAGGGTCATGGGAGTTACATGCATGCATGTAACCTCCTCTCCATGAAGTGGCCGGCCACTCCATTAGATGGGGTAATTGATTTTTGGTGGCTTAATAACTTCATCTTCAACCTTGGTGCTCTTCTCTCTCAAGCTCTACCTCTCCCAACCTCTCCTTGGCCGAAATTCCTAAAGGAGTGCTAGCACACTCTAAGGAATTTTTCTCCACCTATTGCTTGTGTGGATACCAATAGAGGACTGTGCACTTGGCACTCTCGAGTTCCGGCGAACTTTTGAACGAGCGGGATTTGCGAAGGGCATCGCATCGAGGGTAATGATCTCATCTCTTAGATCTAAGGTAGATCTAGGGTTTTTAGTAAGCACATACATGTTTTATAATTTTTATACTTCGCACGGATCCGTGGCCGGGGCTTCCGAGGTTTCCGCAATGCAAAAAGCGGTTTTTGCGGCTCGGAAAAACCCAATAGTGGTATCAGAGCCACGTGCGAAGCATGTATGTGTTTCGTCTTTGTAATTTTTGTATTAGATATAAAAATTACAGATTTATATATTTCTGTAAATTTCCTAATTTTATAGAATTTTTGGGTATTTTTCTCAAAGAGTCGAAGCAACAAGTGTTGGGACACTTGTATGCTTCAATCGTCGAGAAAAACTCTCCGAAACGGCGAGTTCTCACTTTAGGTTTTTGGGACAGCGACTTAAGTTGCTGTAGGATCGTAGTAGGGACACTCTCAAAGTTAATTTTGTGAGTATGGGCGCTGCCCTATCCCCGAAAGGGGCTTTGTCCCGCGATCGCGCCCGGAAACCGCTTAGCGGGACCGTTACGGAGAGATGACTCATTAATTTGAAAAAAACAAATTAGGAAAAATTATAGAAATTTCTGTAAAAATACATAATTTAGAATTATGTATAATTCTGTGATTGTCATGGCCCAATGACCCCAATTTGATTGGATTATGTGTGTTGTAATTCATAATACGGCCTGCGTGCCGTTTTGTGGTTGTGCGTGTTGTATAGTGTATGCGACCTGCGCGTCGTACCTCTTCTTTTGATATTCTAGTTGTAATTAGTTTTTAGACTCGAATGTAACTCGAGTTTCATATTTGTAATGTACAAAATGGAGCGGTGGAAAGTCCACTCGAAGACGAGATTACGAGAAGGGTGACGACGACACATGGCGGTCAAAGGAAGCGCTTGGAGAAGCCGCTAGCCTTAGGTTGACCGTCCGATCTTCTCATTGGCTTGAGAAGATCGTAGTAGGGCCATGACTATATCACATTTAATTATATATATATATATGTTGATATATATATATATATATATATATATATTTAATTGATTTTGCTTGTATGTATGTGATGCATGCTAGTAGAATAATGCTTGTATGTATATGATGCATGCTAGGATAATTTTGTTGTATGTATATGATGCATGATAGAATAATGAATGTATGTATATGATGCATGCTAATATAGGATAATAAAGGCCTAAATGCGTATAAGATACACATTATGATTAGATTAGATCATAATCGAATCAACTCGAAAATGCCTACCGAGCCTTGATACCCATCACTACCTCGATCATTTTTTGTTGTTGAATCTGCCAAAGCAGAGCAACGCATATTATCTTGGTAGGGTGCGGAGGGACAATCTTGATCCCGCCTATCACGCTTGGGTTAGAGTAAGCTCAATTAGATTGAGCAAAACTAGTTAAACTCAATTGGATCGAAAAGAACTATAGGCATATTCCAAACGTTGGAACGATAGGTCAAGATCGCATTTACACTAAATCTTGGGCGATTTAGCCAAAGCTAACTCAAGGTCTTTTGTAAATGTGAGTCTTGATCCTATAAACAAGAGTTGCATAGAGATGTAATCGGTAATGTGTTACCCACCGATCATACTAAGTCTTGGGCGATTTAGCCAAAGCTAACTCAAGGCTTAGTATGATGTGGATCTTGTCCCGCAAGAATTATAGCTAGTTTGTATGAATCTAGTAATGTGGTTTGACCACATCCATAACTCGATTCTACAAAAATTCCTATAATTCAGTGGGAGCATCATTTGATTAAAGGCCTACTTAAGTGATAAAAGGAATATGATATTAATTCTCTGCATTGTATGTTGTAGATAACTATGTCGACAAACACGAACACTCTCTCTGCGATCTGTCCTTGAGAAGGACAAGCTCAATGGAGCAAATTTCCTGGACTGGTACAGGAACTTGAGAATTGTTCTCACCCAAGAAAGGAAGTTGTACGTCCTGGAGCAGCCCATTCCGGAGGCACCTCCTGCCACTGCCTCGTGAGCTGACAAAGATGCTTACAAGAAGCATCAAGATGATGCATTAGATGTGTCATGTCTTATGCTCGCGACCATGAACTCTGAGCTTCAGAAGCAACACGAGTTCTTGAATGCTTATGATATGGTTGGACATCTTCGTCAACTATATCAAGGACAAGCTAGGCATGAGAGATATGAAGTCTCTAAGGCATTATTTGGGTCCAAGATGCAAGAAGGGACTCTCGTAGGTACATATGTACTCAAGATGATTGGGTACGTAGAAAACCTACAAAGGCTGGGATTCCCACTTGGCCAAGAGTTGGCCACTGACCTGATCTTGCAATCTTTGCAACAAGCCTTCAATCAATTTGTCATGAATTATAACATGAATGAAATTGATAAGCCATTACAAAATGCTCCATGTTGAGAATCACGAGCTTAACCTTAAGAAGGGTAAATCTGACACCATTTTGATGGTGCAGAAGAAGAAAGGCAAGGGCAAGCCTAAAGGTAAGGGAAAGTCCCAAGCCAAGGGCAAAGGCAAAGAACTTAAACCCAAAGGAGGGGTAGCCAAAAAAGGGGCTTGCTTCCACTGCAAGGAAGCAGGGCACTGGAAGCGTAACTGCAAGGCATACCATGAAGATCTTAAGAAGAAGAGAAGTGAGACTTCTACTTCAGGTATAAATGTTATAGAAGTCAATCTATCTATTTCTTTATCATGGGCATTAGATACCGGATATGCATCTCACATTTGTACCAATGTGCAGGGGCTGAGAAATAGTAGGGCATTGACAAAGGGCGAGGTGGACCTACGAGTAGGCAATGGAGCAAGGGTTGTCATTATTCTTTGTGAGGAACTTATGATCTATCTCTGCCCTCTGGGCTTGTACTAGAATTAGATGAATGTTGTTATGTGCCTGCCTTAACTAAGAACATCATTTCAGTTTCTTGTTTGGACAAGAAAGGTTTTTCATTTATAATAAAGAACAAATGTTGTTCAGTTTATTTAAATGATATGTTCTATTGTAGTGCACCTCTAATGAACGGACTCTACTTTCTAGACTTAGAGAGCCCTATCTATAACATAAGTACCAAGAGGTTCAAGTCAAATGAGTTGAACCAAACCTATCTCTGGCATTGTCGCTTAGGTCACATAAATGAGAGTCGCTTATCTCAACTCCATAAGGATGGGCTGCTAGACTCATTTGATTTTGAATCATATGAGACATGCGAGTCTTGCCTTTTAGGCAAGATGACCAAGACTCCCATTAGTGGACATAGCGAAAGAGCAACAGATTTGTTAGGACTTATACATAGTGATGTATGTGGTCCTTTCAATGTTGCTGCTAGAGGTGGTTACAGGTACTTCATTACATTTACTGATGACTTCAGTAGATATGGTTATGTGTATCTTATGACACATAAATCAGAATCCTTTGAAAAGTTCAAAGAATTCAAGAATGAAGTACAAAACCAGCTTGGCAAGAGTATTAAAATACTTCGATCAGATCGAGGTGGAGAATACCTTAGCCATGAGTTTCGTGACTATCTAGCTGAGTGTGGGATTCTATCCCAACTTACTCCTCCTGGAACACCACAGTGGAATGGTGTATCCGAAAGGAGGAATCGTACTGAAGAAATTGAAGATAAGGACCATAGCACTGAGGCCTTGATGGAGGTTGAACAGGAACCACAAAGTGTTGTGGGTGATGAGGTTATTGCACAAAGAGTTGTGGAACAACCACCTGTTCATGTAGACCTACCTCTTCGCAGATCTGATAGGGTACGTCGTCAGCCTAAGAGATATTCATTTCTCTTGTCTGACCATGATGACGTAATGCTCATTGAGAATGAGCCTACCTCCTATCAGGAAGCTGTGATGAGCCCAGATTCTGAGAAATGGCTAGAGGCCATGAGATCCGAGATGGAATCCATGTACACCAACCAAGTATGGACTTTGGTTGATCCACCTGAAGGGGTCAAACCCATTGGGTGTAAGTGGGTCTTTAGGAGAAAGACTGACATGGATGGACTTACGCATACCTATAAGGGCCGATTGGTGGCTAAAGGTTTCAAGAAAATTTATGGTATTGACTATGATGAAACCTTTTCTCCAGTGGTAATGTTTAAGTCCATTCGGATCTTGCTTGCTATTGCAGCATACCACGATTATGAGATCTGGCAGATGAATGTCAAAACCGCGTTTCTGAATGGAAACTTGCTCGAGGATGTGTACATGACACAACCTGAGGGTTTTGTAGATCCACAGCATACTGGGAAGGTATGCAAGATGCAAAGGTCCATTTATGGGCTAAAGCAAGCTTCTCGGAGCTGGAATCTTCGATTCGATGATACGATCAAACAGTTTGGTTTCATCAAGAATGAAGATGAACCCTGTGTCTACAAGAGGGTTAATGGGAACACAGTTGTCTTCCTTGTATTGTATGTGGATGACATACTGCTCATTGGGAATGACATCACTTCGCTACAGTCTGTGAAGACTTGGCTCGGGACGTGCTTCTCAATGAAAGACTTAGGTGAAGCAGCCTGTATTCTAGGAATCAAGATCTATAGAGATAGATCTAAGAGATTGCTTGGCCTAAGTCAGAGTACATACATTGACACGGTATTACTTCGGTTTGCCATGCAGAATTCCAAGAAAGGACTTCTGTCGATGTCACATGGTGTGAGTCTTTCGAAGACTCAAAGTCCCTCTTCTAGAGAGGAGAGAGACCACATGGATAAGATCCCTTACGCATCTGCTATAGGATCTATCATGCATGCCATGCTGTGTACTCGTCCTGATGTCTCGTATGCTTTGAGCATGACGAGTAGATACCAGTCAAATCCAGGTGAGCGTCACTGGATAGTAGTCAAGAATATTCTTAAGTACTTGAGAAGGACTAAAGAATATTTCTTGATATTTGGAGGCGATGAGGAGCTAGCTGTAAAGGGTTACAGCGATGGCAGCTTCCAAACTGACCAGGATGATTATAGATCACAGTCAGGGTTCGTGTTTTTCTTGAATAGTAGCGCTGTGAGCTGGAAGAGTTCCAAGCAAGACACAGTTATTGATTCTACAACAGAGGCCGAATATATCGGTGCTTCCATCTCATTCGAGAGATTATCGATAGAGGAGATGTGAAGATTTGCAGAGTACCCACAGAGGCTAACATCGCAGATCCCTTGACCAAGGCTTTGGCACAGAAAAAGCATGATGGTCACACTAGGTCATTGGGTATTAGATACTACGGTGATTGGCACTAGTGCTAGTGGGAGATTGTTAGTGAAAGCCCTAGAGTCAATCATGTGATGATTGTTGTATGGACTTTATTGTATCATATTCCTATTTATAAAGGCATGGTTATTATATTTACTTGTATTGGTGCCAAATAACTAAATATAATAATGTCCTTGAGTAGTAGGTTCTTATCTATATCAATCGATTGGTTGAATCGATAATGAGATGATATAGAGAACACTACTCTTAATCATTCCTAGTCGAGTATTAACATTCAGGGACAATGTTAATGTGTAGAGACTAGCATGTAGGTCAACAAGATGACTTGATCTCACAAGTCATGGATATGAGATATCAAGTTGACACATGGGTATGCATTGGAGAATGTATACTGAATGACCCGCCATGAGAAAGTATCATGGATCATTATATGAGTGCCATATACTTTCTCATGTGGCTATTAGTATGACTATTAGTCCTTAGACCTGAAGTCACCATGGTTCCCTACATAAGGAGTTGCATACTTTGGCTTCGTCAAACGTCACCCGTAAATGGGTGGACTATAAAGGCGATTACTGGGTATGTAACAAATTATGCGGAGGTATGTGAGTGATGTAGATGGGATCTATCCCTCCTATATGACGGGGGTGACATCGATATTCTTGATAGAGTGAGACCACGAAGTGCATGCCCATGTCCAAATGAGTCAATATGAGATATTGAGCTCATTTGATTAGAGTGAGTCTACTTGGAGTTCAAGATTTAGATTGTACCGAGGATGACACGGTCTATGCCTCGATTGGTCAATCTAGATGTCAAGGATAGAGGGACATTGTCACATATTGTGAGAGTCACAATTAGTAGTCACAAAGGTGATGTTGGAGCTCAACATTCTTGTAACTTGGGTAGCAATGATGTGTTGCTAGATACCACTCATTGCTTATGTTCCTAAATCGGTTTAGGGACATTGCCAACGTTACAAGAACCTATAGGGTCACACACATAAGAGCAATTAGATGGAGATTAGGTTCATATGATGAACTATGAGGATTAGGTTCATGGGATGAACCAAATTGGATTAAGAGTAATCCAAATTAGACTAATTGAGTTAGACTCAAGTTAATTCAAGTATTGAATGAGTCTAATTTTGATTTGATTCATCAAATCAATTTAAATTAATGAATAAAGATTCATTAAATTAAATTGACTTGAGTCAAGTGGTTAGATTTGATCAACCATGGGAGATTAGAGGTCAAGTTTGACTTGACTTGAGAGGGAAGATGAAAGGTCAAGTTTGACTTGACCAAATGCCATGTCATGATGATGACTTGGCATGGCCGGCCAATGATGATGCTCCACATCATCATTGACTTTGTCAATTGGTGCCACATATTGAGGGAGACCAAGGGTCATGGGAGTTACATGCATGCATGTAACCTCCTCTCCATGAAGTGGCCGGCCACTCCATTAGATGGGGTAATTGATTTTTGGTGGCTTAATAACTTCATCTTCAACCTTGGTGCTCTTCTCTCTCAAGCTCTACCTCTCCCAACCTCTCCTTGGCCGAAATTCCTAAAGGAGTGCTAGCACACTGTAAGGCATTTTTCTCCACCTATTGCTTGTGTGGATACCAATAGAAAAGTGTGCACTTGACACTCTCGAGTTCCGGCGAACTTTTGGATAAGCGGGATTTGCGAAGGGCATCGCATCGAGGGTAATGATCTCATCTCTTAGATCTATGGTAGATCTAGGGTTTTTAGTAAGCACATACATGTTTTATAATTTTTATACTTCGCACGGATCCGTGGTCGGGGCTTCCGAGGTTTTCGCAACGCAAAAAGCAGTTTTTGCGGCTCAGAAAAACCCAACAGTGCCAATATTACTTGAGAAGTTTGATAAAATGATTAAAATTGGCACAATTTAGGTTTAGAGGTTAGTGTGCCATTTTGGGTTTTTTGGCACACTTGGGAGAAAAATAGAAATATGGCAAAATATAATTAATTATATGAAATGACAATTAATATTAAAATTTAGGTATTACTATACCTATATATTTTATATGCCATGCTTTGTTTTCCATATAACATGCCATGACATCATGCTTATTTTTAATCATTCTATATGTCATGTACATGTTTAGGATTAAGGATTAAATGTCATGTGTTTTTAGATTTCATATTATGCCATGACATCATGATTATGAGCATGTGTTTATCTATATCATCTCTAATGTCATAATCACTCATGCATTTAAGATAATTTGATTGAAATTGATTTAAGGACAATGGCATGACTTGGAGTCCCATTTATAAGGGAATTGTTGGATCGAAAGTGTCGCTAGAGGGGGGGGTGAATAGCGATACGGTGTCGTTAAAAACTTTTGCAATAAGTAAAAAGCAAGTAGAGAATGCACAGCGGAAATATAAAGTAGACAAGATATTTTTACGTGGTTCACAATCTTTCGATTGCTAATCCACGGCCCTAGTGATCCTTGATCACGTACGGAGGGCAATTCACTAAAACCACTCCTCTTCGTTGGAAGTAGGAGCAATGATTACAAAAAGAAATCAAGGCAAAGGGACACTCCCCCTTTCCTTGTTACGATTAAAGCACAAAGACAATTTAAAGAAGTAGAACTTAAATAAATATACCGACAACTCTTATAAGTAGAAGATGTAGCTTTCGTTGTCGGCGGCACTTCGTCGTAGCAAATTTGAGTAGTAGTAGCGGCGTTACGACGGCGTGTTGAGAGCTCTTGAATTCTTGTTGTTTGCTTGGCTTGAACATGTCTATTTATGGATATTGATCTATGAATTTAGACATAGGTAGTGTCCAAGGTGAGGTTCTTATCCCAACTCAAGGATGAGGTGTTTCATCCAACCACCTTGTGCCACCTCCAACCTTCTTGTGCGCCAACTCAAGGATGAGGTGTTTCATCCAACCACCTTGTGTCACCTCCAACCTCCTTGGGCGCCAACTTGAGGATGAGGTGTTTCATCCAACCACCTTGTGCCACCTCCAACCTCCTTGGGCGCCAACTCAAGGATGAGGTGTTTCATCCAACCACCTTGTGCCACCTCCAACCTCCTTGGGCGCCAACTTGTTGGAGCCATTCAACTTGTGCCACATCATGGGAGCCAACCATCTTGTGCCAACTCACCTTATTTTGGGCGTCCACCACAAGGAAGATTGGTGATGGTTTGGATGTCCACCTTGATGCCACATCACCCTTTGTACCAAAACACGAGTCAAGTCCAAATTCACCCCCTTGAAATTCGAGCTCTTCTCGAGGCTGGAACTTGACTAGCAGTTGACTGTAGTCAAAGGGTTTTGGACTGCAGTACAAGTTAGCTTAAAATATAAAGTACGATGGTTCTAACCATCTGATCTCGACCTAGACCTTCCATTGGAGGTATTGGGTCGGATCTATGCTTAACGACCTTGCTTCGCTTTCACACGAGCTTACCTTGTAGCCTCGCTTCCGGTCTTCACCCGAGTACCTCGGCTTCCTCCGAAGTCCCTCTGGCGTTGCCCGACCACCTCGGTTCCCACCGGGTGTCGCAGACCTTCCGCTCAACTTTAGCATTTCTGCACACTTAATTGAGCTCGTAAGATAACAAATATACCCTTAACTATTGAGCCTTTTGCCATAATCAAAATACCGGTTCGACTTTGGTGCCCACTGCACCAACAATCTCCCCCTTTTTGATTCATGGCAAACCGACACAAAAGTTAAGGAAAAATTAAGCATAACAGTAAGATAGCATAATGATTAAGCATGAATGAGCTAGCATAAAGATTAAATATGAATGAGCTAGCATAATGATTAAGCATGAATGAGCTAGCATAAAGATTAAATATGAATGAGCTAGCATAAAGATTAAGCATGAGTGAGAAATATTATTGTTTCAAGTTCTCCCCTTTGAGGTAACCTCGCCCTTGACCGAAGGTGAGTTCTTGAAAAATAATTTTTACTCCCCCTTAATAGTTGCTTAAGTAAACGGAATTACTTAATATAAAAGGTAATAATTTTGTTTACTTTCTTCCTTACTTTTGTGACTTTCTCCCCCTTTTGCCTTAACTCAAAAAGTTTGTAAATATATTTTAGGGTTTGTAAGTCCAAGCAAGTTCCCAATATAAATATATTTTTTTTTTAAAATAATAATAAGCTTGAAAATATGTTCATCTAAAATGTACAACTCCGGTTGGACTTGATTGATATAGAATGATCAATAAGTCTTGAAGGAGTTGATTAATTTTAAATAATTATACTCCATGGTTCATGTCGATGCTTGAATCTACATCTGAACCAGGAGTAAGGTCCTAACATCTCACGCCCGTCTACGTGGCTAAGTACACAAACACATTAGTCCTATGTGTTGTGAGATGTGTTGGCTCCTTAAATCTATAGGTATATGATTTCTAAGGTAAGACTTAGGCTAATTTCATAATAAGAAGCAAAAGTAGAGTACATATATAGAAAAATTTAAATCCTACTCTATTACGCACATACCTAACTTTCGTCTTAATAAACTAAATTCGACCGGGTAGTGGTTTGGTGAAGATGTCTAGGTTTGATTTGGACTCAACATACTCTAGTTGTATAGTTCCATTAGTTACATGTTCCCTAATGAAGTGGTGTTTAACTTCTATATGTTTTGTCCTAGAATGACATATTGGATTTTTAGTTAAGTTAATTGAACTAATGTTATCTATGTAGGTTTTAATGTTGTTAAAGATTAAGCTAAAGTCTTGGAGAGTGTGCTTCATCCACAGGAGCTGAGAGACACACTCACCCATCGCAAGCGTATTGGCCGGTGGTAGATAAGGCAACGCAATCTTTGCTTCCTCGCACCAACTTACTAGACTCGAGCGAGGATTTGACAACAACCACTTGTGCTCTTTCTATCGAGTTTACTCTGGCATAGTCGGTCAGATGGCCGATTAGATTAAACTCGGTAGATCTAGGGTACCAAATACCTCGTTTAGCGTGCCCTTTAGATATCTAAGGATACGCTTGACTAGGGTTAGGTGAGACTCCTTGGCACAGGTTTGTAACCTTCGCACATACTTACCTGAATAAAATGTCATTAAGTATAGGAGACTTCCTATTGCGCTCCTATAGTATTTTAGGTCAACGGGTGTATTGATTATTTTAGCATCTTGCATTCCAAATCGATTTATTAAGTCCTTAGTATATTTTTGTTGATGTAAATATATTCCATCTTTAGTTTGTTTAATTTGTAAACCTAAGAAGAAACTTAACTCTCCCACTAAATTCATTTCAAATTCACTTTCCATAAGTGAGATGAATTCGTTTAGCAGGATCGAGTTGGTAGTTCCAAAAATTATATCATCTACATAGATTTGGGCTATAAAGATTTCTTTTCCTACGGTTTTAACGAATAAGGTTGGGTCGACTAAACCTTGGTTGAATCCTTTGGACTTAAGATAGATCGAAAGCCTTTCGTACCAAGCTCTTGGGGCTTGTTTGAGTCCATATAGGGCTTTCTTAAGTCTAAGGACATGGTCAGTTTATCTAGATTTTCGAATCCTGGAGGTTGGTAGCGTAAACTTCTTCCTTAATGTATCCATTCAAAAATGCTGACTTGACATCCATTTGAAACAATTTAAAACCTCGATGTGCGCATATGCTAACAACATTCGGATGGACTCTAGTCCGCTACGGGCGTAGGTCTCATCGTAATCTAAACCTTCGACTTGACTAAACCCTTTTGCGACTAACCTAGCTTTATTTCTAACTACTTCACCTTTATCATCAAGTTTATTTCGAAATACCCACCTTGTTCCAATAATTGATTTTTCTTTAGGTGGTGGTACTAATTCCCAGACTTCATTTCTAGTGAATTGAGCTAGCTCTTCTTGCATAGCAATAATCCAGTCGGGATCAAGAAGTGCTTGTTCAATAGTTTTGGGTTCGATTTTGGAAATTAACGAGATTTGACTAAGGTTTCGATATGAAGCTCTAGTTCGAACCCCTAAATTTGGATCACCTATAACTTGATTGATAGGATGACTTGGGTGAGTTCTAGTTTGACTTGGGTTAGAGTCATCTATCACTTGGTCGATAGGATGACTTGGGTTAGGACGAGATTCAAGTTCAAGATCAGAGTCGGGTTAGCTATAAGTTGATTTGCTAGTTGGTTTTGTTAAGGATTGAACGGGTTCGTGTCCTTCGTCGAAAACTATATTAATGGTTTCTTCGACTCTTATGTGTAGGATCAATGGAATTACTAAAGGGTTGTTTGTAAGTTTTTAAACCTAAATCATCTCACCAATATCTACATGATCAAAACATGTTATTCCTATGTGTTCTTGTGAGATGACTTTCAATTTTACTTGATTAATTTTAATGAATTTAAATTAACCAACATTAGGTTAGATTCGGATTTAGTCTAAGCTCATCAAGTAATCTTTTCAAGAGATTAGCTTCGTGTCGTGGGGAGGAACAGAGGCCTTCTTTGATCGGAACAACGACCACTTCCTTAGACAAAGCTAATTTCAAGAAATTGATAACTCGACTTACTTGAGACTACATCTTGGTCTAACTAGTTATTTTTGAAAAGAGGCTCCCCGAGGCTCAATCTTTTCGTAGGATTTTAGTTGATTTATTTTTGAAAAGAGGCTCCCCGAGGCTCAATCTTTTCGCAGGATTTTAGTTGGTTATGAGTCCTATCTAACCATTCTAAAAATAAAGGAAAAACTAAGCATTCAATTTCTAAGACTTAACAAAAATACATTTTGTATTGGCTCCCCCTGGACCATTGAATCGAGTGGGTCTATTCACATAGTGAATTTGGTCCTTGGGAACCCAATACATGTTAGATCCTAAAGTTGAAATCAAAGTGGTCTTAGGGACCCATGCTTGGACATTTTTCTTATGTTGGTTTACTATAGACATATATGACTTATTGGTTGTATTTGAGTTAAACCCGAGTCCGGCCTTGTTGTACACGGCCCTTTGTGATCCAAGTAAGAGGTCAAGTCCCTTGGATCCCAAAGTGAACCTTTCCAACGTGTTCCTAAGGTCTTCGACTTGTGTTTTCAAAAGCGAGTTCTCAACTTCAAGCTTTTCAACTTGAGTTGAGTCCTCCTCTTGAATACGAGTAGTCGAAGAGGTTAGGGAGACCTCATGTTTGAGAAGGTTAACCTCCTCAATTAGTCTCGACCTTGGACTCGGACTTAGCTAGTTTCTTATTTAAAAATTTAATTGCACCATACAAAGTATTAAGTAACGACTTACCCTTAATGATTCTTTTGAACGGATCACGGATCCGTGGCTTGTCTTGAATGGAAGCTCATCAGATTCGGACTCGGACTCTTCTTGGTTTGAGTCGTGCTCGTCGGCTTAGCCATTAGAGCTTGGATATCGTCTTCTTCCTCGACAACTCCTCCCAAGTAGCGTTTAGTGCTTTCTTGGTCTTTGATGCGTTATTCTTTAGCTTTGGGCACTCGGACTTGATGTGGCCACCGAACACTGCACTCATAGCATCTAAAATTAGAAGTATTTGAATTAGGTTTAGGCTTACCTTGAGTTGTTGGTCGTTTTAGTCTCTTGATCATCTTAGAACTAGATTGACTAGTTGGATTCTATTCGAGTCTACTTGATTCGGACTCGTCTTCTTCCTTCGGGGTGGCTTGCTTGCGGGCTTCTTCTTCTTGGAACACGCAACTAATGCAATACTCTTCTCGGCATGGACCACGTTAGTTTGCTCATGTAATTCAAGTTCAACAATTCGTCTAACCTAATTTTAGAAAGGTCCTTGGAGACCTTGTAGGCATCGACCATGGATGCCCACAAGGTGGTCCTAGGAAACGAGTTAAGAGAATACCTGATAAGGTCGCGATTATCGACCTTTTGTCCGATGGCATGGAGTTGGTTGACGATGTCTTGGATACGAGCATGTAGTTGAGTTGCGGTCTCGTTTTCCTGCATTTTCAAGTTATACAATTTATTTAAAAGTAAATCTCTTTTACATACCTTCGTGTCGTCGGTGCCTTCGTGTAGTTCCACTAGCTTGGTCCATAAGTCCTTTGCACTAATGAAGGGCCGAGCGGTTGAGCTCTTCCTTGGACAACCCCATTGCAAGATTTGAGTTGCCTTGGCATCGGCTTCTACTTGTTTTTCATGGAATTTGACCATTGATCGTAACCCAAAGATTCACCATCTTCATTAATAGGAAGTGTGAAACCGGTTTGATTACGATCCACATCTCGATTTGGGTTTTAAGAAAGCATTCCATCCGACCCTTCCAATAGCGAAAGTCATTACCGTTGTAAAAGCGGGTGTGCTAAACCCTTCGAGATGGGCCATTTAAAAACAAGAAGAAGAGCAGCGAAAAGAATCTTGCAAAACACACGAAAGAATATTCCAAGACTTTCGTCTTGGATTAGTAATCTTGAAGTAAAAAGATATATAAAATGTAACTTGCAAAAAGAAATAAACAATCAAATGCGAATGTCGTTGAAGTTCCGGAGGACAACCTTACTCGGGATCTAACCCGAAGGACAACCTTATCCGGATCCTAAAGCCTCTAATGCAATTCTATATGTAGGAGAAGATAAGCAAGTGAAATAATTATACGAAAACAGAAATAAATAAATAAAAAATCTGTAAAAAAAGAAAAACAAAGCTAGATTGGTGGTTTCACCGAATCTTAGCGCCCCCGGCTCTGATACCAATTGTTGGATCGACAGTGTCGCTAGTGGGGGGGGGGTGAATAGCGATTCGGTGTCGTTTAATACTTTTGCAATAAGTAAAAAGCAAGTTGAGAATGCACAGCGGATATATCAAGTAGACAAGATTTTTTTTCGTGGTTCACAATCTTTCGATTTCTAATCCAGGACCCTAGTGATCCTTGATCACGTACGGAGGGCAATTCAGTAAAACCACTCCTCTTAGTTGTAAGTAGGAGCAACGATTACAAAAAGAAATCAAGGCAAAGGGACACTCCCCCTTTCCTTGTTACGATTAAAGCACAAAGACAATTTAAAGAAGTAGAACTTAAATAAATATACCGACAACTCTTATAAGTAGAAGATGTAGCTTTCGTTGTCGGCGACACTTCGTCGTAGCAAATGTGAGTAGTAGTAGCGTTATGACGGCGTGTTGAGAGCTCTTGAATTCTTGTTGTTTGCTTGGCTTGAACATGTCTATTTATGGATATTGATCTATGAATTTAGACATAGGTAGTGTCCAAGGTGAGGTTCTTATCCCAACTCAAGGATGAGGTGTTTCATCCAACCACCTTGTGCCACCTCCAACCTTCTTGTGCGCCAACTCAAGGATGAGGTGTTTCATCCAACCACCTTGTGCCACCTCCAACCTCCTTGGGCGCCAACTTGAGGATGAGGTGTTTCATCCAACCACCTTGTGCCACCTCCAACCTCCTTGGGCGCCAACTCAAGGATGAGGTGTTTCATCCAACCACCTTGTGCCACCTCCAACCTCCTTGGGCGCCAACTTGTTGGAGCCATTCAACTTGTGCCACATCATGGGAGCCAACCATCTTGTGCCAACTCACCTTATTTTGGGCGTCCACCACAAGGAAGCTTGGTGATGGTTTGGATGTCCACCTTGATGCCACATCACCCTTTGTACCAAAACACGAGTCAAGTCCAAATTCACCCCCTTGAAATTCGAGCTCTTCTCGAGGCTGGAACTTGACTAGCAGTTGACTGTAGTGAAAGGGTTTTGGACTGCAGTACAAGTTAGCTTAAAATATAAAGTACGATGGTTCTAACCATCTGATCTCGACCTAGACCTTCCATTGGAGGTATTGGGTCGATCTACGCTTAACGACCTTGCTTCGCTTTCACACGAGCTTACCTTGTAGCCTCGCTTCCGGTCTTCACCCGAGTACCTCGGCTTCCTCCGAAGTCCCTCTGGCGTTGCCCGACCACCTCGGTTCCCACCGGGTGTCGCAGACCTTCCGCTCAACTTTAGCATTTTTGCACACTTAATTGAGCTCGTAAGATAACAAATATACCCTTAACTATTGAGCCTTTTGCCATAATCAAAATACCAGTTCGACTTTGGTGCCCACTGCACCAACAGGAATCAAGTAGGGTTGCCTTAGAAAAATGCATGAAACCCTAGATTAAATGAACTAAAACCCACATCTCACATCTAATTGACATGTATGTGTATTTATACACCATAGATACATGTGAGATGCTAGGATATGAGTTAAGTTCAAGGTGCATAGTTTTTTCATCTAGATGAACTAAAACTTATCTAATTCTATTTGTGGATCATTGGGAAAGCTTGTGTACAAGTCATGTGCATAGAGCCCAAGGAGTATGATCCAAAACAAGGTTTGAAAACATTTTAAAATCTTTTTGAAAAACCTTGGTGAAGTCCATCTTTTGATAGCAATCACCATTGATGAAGTTGATACAAAGTAGGACCAAAACATTAAAAATTTCAATGGTTTTGAACTTTGTGCCAATTTCAGTATTTTATGGGTATAATAATTTTCAAACATTTTTCACCCATTGTATTGGTCATAGGTATTATATGTATGAATTTTTACGATTTTTCGAATTACGTATAATTATTTATGAATTTCCAAAATTCATTTCTGATAGCTGAAAATCGAGATTTTGATTATCGATCACCCTGTGGCCGATCGATATGGGTGTCGATCGGTGATTCTCGAGTCGATTGCAGTCTGATTTCGGGTTAACAAGGTTTGTTTAGCCCGTGTTCAGCTATGAAAAAGGTTCCTAATCACTCCTAACCCTAGGATATGCTTTAGGAAGCATTATAAAGGGTGAAAATCCATTGGATATGGATTAGGAACTGTGTTAGGTCAAAGTATCAAATTTAGGGTGAGTGAAAGTTCTATGTTGAACTTAGAACCTTAATTTTGATGGTTTAGAGTTCCTATTGGCTTAGGGCTTCCCAAGGACATTGTTGGTGAAATGGTCAAGGGGGAGCAAGCCTTTAGGGGGAGGTATCCATCTTGGGATGATGGATGTGTTTTTCTCCTTGAAGAGGAGAAGTTATTGGGAGAGTATCATCAATTGGGAAAATTTATGGGTTTTTGATACCCAATTTGGAAATTGGGAGAGAGTATAGGATTGTCTCTCTTGAGTGATATGTGAATTATCACTAGGTATTTATTTTTGGATCAAGGGGGAGATTGTAAGATCTCATTGGGACCTGAGACATTGACCTCCTTGGAGAGAAAACCTTTTTGATGTTAGTCAAAAAGGGGGAGAATGTTTGGGGGAGAATATTTGGAGAGTGTTTACCAATTTGGGATAATTGGTAAGGGATTTGAGTTAGTGGTCTAACTCAAATGGTTTGTTTGGTTTTTGTCAAACATCAAAAAGGGGGAGATTATTGGTGCAATCGGCCCAGGTCACGATTGACCAGACTCGAGTTTGACTCGAGTGATGTTTTGATGTTTGACAAAGGGATTTGACAAAGTCGTCTGGCATTGATGTTTAACATTAATGTCGATTAATATGTTGGGGAGATTGTTGGAGCAATCGACCCGGGTCATTATTGACCGGACTCGAGCTTGACTCGAAGAAGACCTTAATGGTTGACTAGGGTTGACCATGTGATTATGGGAAAGTCCAAGCATGGGTCTTGGCAAGGTAAAGTCCAAGTCATGCGTACATGGCATGGAAAGTCCAAGTGGGACACTTGGCACAAGGGAAGTCCAAGTCTTGAGTACTTGGCATGGAAAGTCCAAGTGGGACACTTGGCACAAGGGAAGTCCAAGTCTTGAGTACTTGGCATGGAAAGTCCAAGCATGGGTCTTGGCAAATGGAAAGTCCAACATGGGTTGGCAAGGGAAAGTCCAAGCTTGAGTCTTGGCATTTGAGAAGTCCAAGGGGTTTAATCTTGGCGGCGTAAAGTCCAAGCGGAGTCTTGGCGGCGTAAGTCCAAAGTGCCTTGGCGGTGTAGACACCGTTAGCATGACATAGCCGATGGAAGCACCTGGAGGCTAGCGCGATGCATGAACAAGTCATGGATGACTTGGAGGGATCCGAGAGGCGTGAGGCTGATGGAGGTGGCTAGAAGGCTTAAGTCTAGGCTAAGGGTGGTCTAGCAAGTATGGGGGCACCATACTTGGGTTAAAACCTCATCTTTGAGGTTGGCAGTCGACTGACATTATGGCCGGTTCGACTGCCATGAGTCGACTTGAGTTCGACTGCGGTTTAAGAGCTGGAAGCTTCTGAGCGCCAGCTCATTGAGCGATCAACTAATGTCTCTGATCGCGCCAAGGGTCGGTGATCGCTAAGATCGCTGTGTCGAGCAAACGCCGTAGCGGTCGACTACGAGCGTTAGCGATCATTCGCCAATGTTGGCGATCGTTCAGAGTCCCGTTGGAACTTGTCCAACGTGGATTGAGTCGTTGTCTCACATACTGATCTTGGCGATGGGACTTATGGCGGATCGCTGCGGAAATCCAGCCCGATGGAGGATAAAAGCAGCTGTTCGTGGAAGGCTCAAGCATCAGTTCTTTGGGAGCTTACTTGAGGCGATTTGAAGGCGATTTGCAGGTGCATTTCAGGGCCCTTCAACCTCATCCAAGCAACTAACAAGCAAAGCTCTCAAACCCTAGTTCGTAAAGTGTTCTTTACATTTTCTTGTATTTTGCTTGTATTTTTGTGTATTACTTGTTGTAATCCATTGTACGAGGTTTCTCCACCTCTGACTTGTTGTCGAGAAGGAGTTTATTGCTTAGTGGTGTGTGATTGGCATCACTAGGGCTCGTTTGAGCCCGATCCGTGGAGTAGGAACCGTGCGGTTCCGAACCATGTTATATCCTTGTGTTCGTGATTGTATCTTTTCGTTATTGCTTTTATTATTTCTATTCCGCTGCGCATAACGAATTTTGTAGAGACGATCACAAACGAATTCCATCTTCCTACGGGCACACCGCTATTCACCCCCCCTCTAGCGGCCTCAAATCTCCAACACGAGTGAGATGAGAGAATGAGTGAAATGTAAGTAGCTCATTAGGTGAACTTGGCCGAATGGCTGAGTGTCGGAGACTTGACCGCAAGGGTTAAGGTTTACCCGACCGCCGGAAGCTCAAACTTATGTTAAGTTTGAGTTTCACACGGCACCAGTCGACTGCCATGTCATGGAAGTCGACTGCTCTGAGTCGAATGTAGTTCGACTGGTATTCGACTAGTTGGTTTGAGGCCGAGTCGAGCGCCATGGGGCAATCGACTTAAGACCATCACCGATCGCTGGAAGGCGCAGCAATGCGATTAAGAGGGTTTTGCCATAGAATCGCTCACCGATCGTCGGGCCGACTACGGAGGCAGCAGTCGACTGATGAGGTCCATCAGTCGACTACCATGGTTTCCGTTGGACTACAATGGTCGGGATCCGACGTGTTCGGAGGTCGCTAGGACGATACCGATCGCCATGGGCAAGAATGATCGATGGCGCTAACGGAAGAAAATCTTCCTCTCTATAAAAAGAGAGGGAGTGGAGCTTTGAGGGGCTAATGCTCTTACTCCAAACGACCATCCAAGTGCCCCACAAGCTCTAAACTCTTCTTACTTGCTTTTACTCTATTCTATTTGTAAGAAGAGTGATCGTGATTGTAAAGGTTACCTCCACCTAGCTTAGTGCAAAGGAGAGACCAATAGTGATTGGCTTTGGAGGAGTGATTCACCTTGGACGAATCGGACCGTGGATTAGTGGCGTAGCCGTGAACCACATTACATCTCCTTTGTTGGCGTTTGTATTTTCGTTTATTACTTTGTCTTTATTGTTTATGCTTCCGCTTGCGCTAATGATTGTGTAGATGAGTAAACAAATGAGAGAATTCTGACATCCATCTTAAGAGGGCTATTCACCCCCCTCTAGCTGGCCGTTAGATCCCCTACAGAAACAAGGCTTAGGGTCCTCTCTTGGAGCTCTTGGCCGGCATTCATCTTTCTCATCTTCTCCTTGTTGGCCGGCGGCAAGCAACTTGCTTGTTGTTTGTTGGTTGGCTAAAGGAAGGAGAAGGGTCTTGTTTCTATTATCCTCTTGCTCGGAACGAGCAAGGAAGGAAGATTGGTGATCTAGGAGCTTCAACTTTTGGTAGATCGTCGCCCACACGACGTCCGAAAGGAGGAAGGTCATATAATAGAAGATCGAGAGGTATAACACTTATCTATCTTCATATGTAACATGTTTGTAATTGTTTTCAATTATATATGCATGATATATTCTATTTTGTTGCTAAATATACTTGGACCCCGAACATAAACACAAAAGACGACGATCCGTACATCGTCTATTCCGTGACTACTCGTAGAATAGAGGTTGGTTGCTTAAACAATAAGTTTGTTCAAGTGACTACTCTAATCGAATAGCATGACGATGACACGGTTGCTTGGGTAATCCCTCTTGTCTAGGATAAATTTTTTTTTTCCGGTGACGTAGAAGGGATCGCCATGAACAAGCGACCGAGTTGAAGTGGGAAGCGAAGTTTTCTATTTTCATCCATGTATGAAAATCAAGTTTGGAACTTGGTGGAGCCACCTGAAGGTATTAAGCCTATAAGGTACAAGTGGGTTTTCAAGAAGAAAATCGACATGGATGGTAATGTGATTACCTATAAGGCTAGATTAGTTGCAAAAGGCTATCATCAAAAGCAACGTGTTGATTATGACGAGACCTATTCACCAGTAGCTATGCTTAAATCCATTCAGACGCTCCTGGCCATAGTGACTCATTATGATTATGTGATATGGCAGATGGATGTGAGCATAGCTCTCCTTAACAGAATCCTACTCTAGGGCGTGCATATGATACAACATGAGG
This sequence comes from Wurfbainia villosa, assembly GCA_025175895.1. Lineage (NCBI taxonomy): Eukaryota > Viridiplantae > Streptophyta > Magnoliopsida > Zingiberales > Zingiberaceae > Wurfbainia > Wurfbainia villosa. The sequence continues at coordinate 57,350,824 of CM045986.1, read as the reverse complement.
GTTTCACATCGGTTGATAAAACCAAGGTATGCAAGCTTCGACGGTCCATATATGGACTAAAGCAAGCATCTAGGAGTTGGAATATCCATTTTGATGAGACAATCAAAAGGTTTGATTTCTCACAAAATCTAGACGAGCCCTGTGTGTACAAGAAGGTTAGTGGGAGTGCAGTCATGTTCCTAGTATTGTATGTCGATGACATATTACTTATAGGAAACGATATATCTGTTTAACAGTCAGTGAAAATTTGGTTATCCAAGATATTCTCCATGAAAGACCTAGGAGAAGTGACCTACATCCTCAGGATTAAGATCTATAGAGACAGATCGAAATGGTTGCTTGGTCTTTCACAATCTACATATATAGACTGAGTGCTAAAGAGGTTAAGCATGTTGGAATCCAAGAAAGGTTTCCTTCCCTTCAGGCATGGGATACACCTTTCGAAGTCTATGTGTTCACGCACAAAAGACGAGAGGATTTGCATGACTAAGATTCTCTATGCATTCGCAATAGGATCTATCATGTATGTTATGTTATGTACGAGGCCAGTGGTATCGTATACTCTGAGTGTTATGAGCATATACCAGTCTGATCCAGGAATGGATCATTGGGCAGCTGTTAAGACAATCCTTAAGTGCTTGAGAAGAACTAAGGATGTGTTCCTAATATATGGAGAGGGTGGTGATATGGTAATACGCGGGTATATGGATTCTAGCTTCCAGACAGACAAGGATGATTCCAAATCTCAGTCTGGTTACATATTCACTTTGAATGGAGGCACAATAAGCTGAAAAGATTCCAAGCAAGACATTATAGCAGATTCTGCCACTAAGGTAGAATATATTGAAGATTGGTCTCATCAACAATTTAAACATGTGTTTCGTCGCTATCATCTGATCAGAAAGATCATTAGTAGGAAGGAAATACAAATCGAGAAGATTCTCACTGCAAGGAACTTAGCGGATCCTTTAACTAAGGACTTACCTTAAAGTAAGTTTGAGGGTCATGTTAGAGCATATGGTATTGGATACCGTGGTGATTGACATTAGGCCAAGTGGGAGTTTGTTAGTAATATATGAGATGTGTCCTAAGGCAATCGCCTTATGGTTGTACCATTTATTTGATAAATGAAGATTTACTATTCGAGTATACATGTTTTCATGTATTTGATTGGATCTTAAACTGATTTACTGAATGCCCGCAATACGATTCACAGCATGAGAGAATTTATGATTGGATCACAACTAGTGAGTATCTCTACATGTGTAATTGTGATGTTTTGAAATTATCCATAGTCAATGAATTGATACATACGGACACCATCGATTCTGTTGAGACTAGCACGAGGTATACTCTTTGGTTTAACAAAGCAGTTGTTTCTCACTGGTGGGAGACATTGGGATGTCCGAAGTTTATCGTGGATGCTAGTTATTGTAACTTGTTCATTAGAGTGACCAGCTGTAAGATTTCATATGATTCTCTGCATATATTGATATGTTAATGAAGTTCTTACAGCAACTTAAGTGCGATGTTCCTTCAACTTGCGGTATTCAAGTCATCTTGGTCATGAAGACTTATGCTTTGACATCTTTGTTGGGATGTCGCTTCGGAGGCTCATTGGCTCCCATGTACCCGGATTAAAATTTTCACTAATGAAAGACTTAATCCGGATGGGATGAGCTTCCTTGGCACAACCTATTCGTCGTCGTGCTAACAACTTGAGTGGTCGCTTGAACAAACTAGCTGTTAAAGCAACGCAACTCTTCTAGTTGGTTAGCCGCGGAAAAGACGACGGATGGATCGCCGGTTTTTGTGTTTGTCTTCGAGGTCCATGATTATACAATATATATCCATTCATACACATGCATAATCAAAATATTAAAGAACATATTCAGATCTGTAAATAAAGTTAAAAACAACTTTATACCTTACGATCTTCTATCGTATGTCCTATCCTTCTCGTGGACGACGTGTGGACGAAGATCCTCCACGAGTTGAAGCCTTCTTGATCACTTTCTTCTCTACCTTGTCCGCTGCGAACAAAGAGAAGCAATCACAAATACCTTTCCTATCTAGAACCGACCACCAAATTAGGGAATTTGGTGCAACCGCCGGCCAAGGAGCAAGTGGATGATGCGCCGGCCACCAAATGAATGGAAACCGCCGGTCACCTTGGAGAGATTGGAGGAAGATGATTTCCGGCCACCAATGGATGGAGAACCGCCGGCCAAGGAGCAAGGAAAAGGGAAGAGTGCCTCCCAAAACCAAGGAGGAGAAGAGAGGGATGACCGGCCAAACCCTAGCTTGCCGCCCAAGCTTGTAGCCGCCCAAACCCTAGCCGCCCAATGGAAGATGAGCCAAACCCTAACCCTAATTCGAAAACCAATCTTCTTATCTTTTTTTTGCCGCCCAACCCTAAGCACCTATTTATAGAATAGGGCTTAAGCCTCCTTTAATCTCATCCGTCGGATCTAGGGATTTAACCTCCACCGTCGGATCTAGGGTTTTATCCCAACCGTCGGATCTAGGGTTTCATCTCAATCGTCGGATCTAGGATTTCATCCTAATCGTCGGATCTAGGATTTCATCCCAACCGTCGGATCTAGGGTTTTATCCCAACCGTCGGATATAGGGGTTTAATCTCAACCGTCGATTCTAGGGTTTCATCCTAACCATCGGATCTTAGCGATTTAATCCCAACCGTTGGTTCTAGGGTTTCATCCTAACCATCGGATCTTAGGGATTTAATCCCAACCTTTGGTTCTAGGTTTTGTTTTACATTCTTGGATCTAGACTTCACAAGGATTATATTAGGCTACGATAGGGACCATAAGGAGGAGTTGGGTCTTGGCAACCCGATGGATCGGAACCACACATACTTGATCCATCAATGATGTTCCATTCCACTAGAGGATCATCATTGAACTACCTCACCAACCCCCATAAATTAATATGGGCTCCATATATTATTTGTACATTAATCTCCCCGTGTTTAAGATATCGAATGTCCGTCAATTAATTGATTTACTGACCATCAATTAATTAACATCTAACTCCTCGAGTAGTACCACTCAACCTTATCATCATGTTGACTAAGTCAACCAGCTGGGTTTACATGATGAACCTTATGAGCTCCTCAAGGGGACATCATCAACCTAATATATAGGACACGGTTTCCTCCTATAATCAACGACACACCATGTAAATAATATTATTTCCCAACTTACCGGGCATATTGATTTAATCCATCTAAATCTCACCCACTGGTAAATTAAAGAAATAAATACTAAGTACAAGTGCCCGTTATTATATCAGGATTAAGAGCATGTACAACATAATATCCGAGGTCCGATTCAATTATGTAGTCAGTACTAAATTGAATCACCTCTATGTCGGTCCTACTCAATACACCTAAGTGTACTAGTGTAACTCTATATTCAAGATAAAACAATACCAAGCTACACTACAACCATGCCAATGGTTTGTCCAAAACCATCTTGGTTGTGAGCCTCTACTTATATTTTACAAGGGACTGATAACATGATCTTCTGTGCCACACCAAGCACCATGTTATCTACAATGTAGAATATTAGACAATATGCACACATATATAATGAATATATAAAATGCAAACAATGATCATGTGATTCTTATTTCAAAATAAAATGTTCATACAGAAAAGAGCTAGGCTTTCAGTATACATTCTAACAATCTTAAGCAAGCATCTCCGAGGAGATGTGAACCCGGGATGATTGGGTATGAGTCGAAGTGGCCGAAGGTGTTTGTATAGCCTACAAAGGATTCACCGCTCCTTGCGAGGAGATGTATACCCTATGACCTCTCGTCGGATTGTTACTAAAGTCTTTGGACAAAACATTACATGTTTAGAGTATGGTACTCTTGGATACATGTGCAGTAACTACAATCCGTAGGATGAGGAAGTAATATTTGGGCTAGGTGTGACGTAGTCAACCTAGTGGGGATTGACACAATAGACCATGTTCTAAACCAAGTAGGTATAAGATGAGTGAAAGAAATGGGACACGATTCATTGTAGTTGCTGAAGGGTTTAAGAAAAGGTTCTGGGATCAACTATTTATTTTTCGGTTAATTCGAGATCATGATGTACTACTAGGTGTCACTCACGATCTTCTATAATTAATGGTTAATTATAGATGGCCAACATAAACCGGGAACCTATTTTGTAACACGCACAACGAGCGTAATTCGAACGATTTAAAACGAGTTTGAGAATAGGATTCTCAGAATGATAGAGACTAGGTTTGGTTGGAGCAAACAAAGAGCGAGTATGAAATGGTTTCGGTTGCATCGGAAGCATGGATGGGCCGAGTCTTATGAAGACATGATGGATGAACCAAATTGGTTTGGTTCAAGTCCAATGGTGAAAAATAAACCAAAGTTGTTTGGATTGTTTTAAACGAATGAACCAAAGTTGGTTTGGTTGTTTTAACTTAAAATAGACCAACGTAGTTTGGTTTATTTTAAGTTAAGTTATTGGAGCGGGTTAACAGGTTTTGGTTATGAACCAATAAGCGTTAAAAGAATGTGCTCTCTATAAAAACACGGCTTAAAGGTTTTTTGTGGTAGGAACAACTCAAGGAGTTTAAACCCTTGCCGCCCACCTCCTCTTCTCTTCCTCTCCATGCCGCCCAAGGAGTTTCCACCAAACCTTGGACGCCACCCATTGGATCTATTGCTCCTCCTCCTTGCTGTCGGCCACCCACCAGCTGTCGGCAACACCTCCGGCCATCCTCTCTTGGCCACCGGCGATCAAGGAGCAGTCGGCCATTGATTGGCCGACCATCTCTTCCACAGCAAACAAGCTATCCAGTTTCTGGACAGCTTGTTGTTCTCCTCATGGAGAGGTCATTTGGATGGCGTTTTGTGCTTCGACACCAACCTACTTGTCGGGGATTTGATCTCCGGCAATCCTCATAGGTGGAGGGTTAAGTTTTCGTCAATTGGTTGACGAAAATAGCTTCCGAGAAGCGAGTTCATGGAACTCTTTTTTAGATCCAAATTTGATTCATATTTGTTGGTGCAATCAGTTCAGGTCACGATTGACCAGGACTCGAGCTTGACTCGAGAGATGTTTTTGTAGGGAATTCTTTATGCCAAATGGCATATGCGCAACAGAAAAATTAGGATCCCTTCCAAGTGATCCATGCGAAAGCAAACTCGTATAAAATAAATTTCTCTAAACCAATCCTATCTTATAGGAGAGGATTACCTTTGTTGCGTGCCCTTGTTAATCCCGCTTCTTCCTTTTATTTGTTGGATCTTTAGCACGTTCAAGTGTCCGTGCCTCTATATGTATCCACACGAGCAAGCTCTTGTCTCACAAAAGAAAACTAGAGGAGCTCTCCTTTACTTCTTGCTAGAGAAGTCCCTAAAGGAGAGGAAGCTAGGGAAAAAGAGAAGGGAAGAAGAAGACTACTCTTCTTGCTACACTCACAAAAGCTACACAACAATAAGCTCTCAAGCTCTCTCCAAGCCTCAAGCTCCCAACAACCACACCAACCATTGCTTTGGCCGGCCACTCCATGGGGTCTTTTATAGGGTTGGAAAAACCCTTTCACCTCCACACATTCAATGCAATCCATTGCATTGGGACATTTGTTTGGCCGGCCACTTAAGGAGACAAAACCATTTTGTTTCCTTCCACCTTATCTAGCTTAGGTGGATGCTTATGTGGCATGCTTATGTGGCATGCTTATGTGGCATTCATGCATGTTGAATTAATCTTATTAATTCAATTAAGCTTATGTTATCATATTGAATTAATCTTATTAATTCAATTAAGCTTATGTTATCATATTGAATTAATCTTATTAATTCAATTAAGCTTATGTTATCATATTGAATTAATCTTATTAAATCAATGAGGTAACATATTGAATTAATCTCATTAAATCAATTAGCTAAAATTCTCATTAAGCTTAAAGTCCAAAAACCATTTTGTACTTAAGCTGATTCCCAAATTATTCTAGTCAAACTAGAATACTCTAATTCCTCTAATCATCATGCTCTTTGTGTGTGACCCTATAGGCTCTCATAACGTTGGCAGTGGACCTAAACTCTTTTAGATACACAAGCAATGAGCGGCATCTAGCAATACATCATTGCTACCCAAGTTATGAGATAAGTCAAGATCCGACTAACCTTTCCGTGACTACTATAATATATGACCGTGTCCTTCTATCCTTGATATCAGATTGATCAATGAGGCATAGATCGTGTCATCCTCGATCAATCTATGTGTTTCTTGATCCCTGAGTAAACTAACTCAAACAAATGAGCTCAATATCTCATATTGACTCATTCGAGCATGGCCATGCGTTTTAGTAGTTCTACTCAATCAAGGGGCCCACCGATATCACTCTCGTCATATGAGAGGGATAGATCCCATCTATATCACTCACATCCTCCGCATAATTTGTTATATACCCGAATCGCTTTATGGTCCACTTCGCTATGGGTGACGTTTGACGATACCAAAGTACATAACTCCTTATGTAGGGAACCGTAGTGACTTGTGTCCGAGGACTATTCATACCAATAGTCACATGAGAAAGTTTATGACACTCATATAACGATCCATGAAACTTTCTCATGGCGGGTCAGTTCAGTATATATTCTCTAATATATACCCATGTGTCAACTTGATATCATATATCCATGACTTGTGAGATCAAGTCATCAATTGACCTACATGCTAGTCTTTATGTATTAATATTTCCCTTGCATATTAATACTTGACTAGGAACATTTAGAAAGTGTTCTCTACAGCCTCTCATAATCAATTCTGCCAATTGATGTGCTGTCGACAAGAACCTACTTTTCTAGAGCATTACTATATTTAATTTAGCTGGCACAAGCAAGACTTAAATATAATAACCAATCCTTTGCCTTTATAGAATATGATACAAAATGTTCCCTATTCAACCATCACATGATTGGTTCTTAGGGCTATAACTAACAATCTCCCACTAGCACTAGTACCAATCACTATGATATCTAATACCTAGTGACCTAGTGTGACCATCATGCTTCCTCTGTGCCAAAGCCTTGGTCAATGGATCTGCAATGTTAGCTTCTGTCGGTACTCTGCATATCCTCACATCTCCTCTATCGATGATCTCTCGAATGAGATGGAAGCGCCGCAGTATGTGTTTGGTCCGCTGATGTGATCGAGGTTCCTTAGCCTGTGCAATAGCCCCATTGTTGTCACAATAGAGGTCTATTGGATCTTCAATGCTAGGAACTACCCCAAGTTCATTGATGAACTTACGGAGCCAAACAGCCTCCTTTGCTGCATCAGATGCAGTAATATACTCGGCTTCTATTGTAGAATCAGCAACTGTGTCCTGCTTTGAACTCTTCCAGCTCACAGCTCCACCATTCAGGCAAAACACGTACCCCGATTGCGATCTATAGTCATCCTTGTCTGTTTGGAAGCTTGCATCACTGTAACCCTTTACTGCCTAGCTCTCATTGCCTCCAAATATCAGGAAATATTCTTTCGCTTCTTCGTAAGTATTTAAGAATATTTTATCGCTATCCAAAGGACTTTCACCGATCCGATCGTATCTACTCGTCATGCTCAAAGCATACGAGACGTCAGGACGAGTACAAAGCATGGCGTACATGATAGACCCTATGGCAGACGCATAAGGGATCTTATCCATGCGAGCTCTCTCCTCCTTAGAAGAGGGACATTGAGTCTTCGAAAGACTCACACCATGTGATAAAGGCAGAAATCCTTTCTTGGAATTTTGCATAGCAAAATGATCTAGCACTTTATCAATGTATGTACTCTGACTTAGGCCATGTAATCTTTTAGATCTATCTCTATAGATCTTGATGCCTAGAATATAGGCAGCTTCACCTAAGTCTTTCATCGAGAAACAATTCCCTAACCACATCTTCACAGACTGGAGTGAGGGAATATCATTTCCGATGAGAAGTATGTCATCTACATACAAGACAAGAAATACAACTGTGTTCTACTATTTCTCTTGTAGACACAAGGTTCATCTTCATTCTTGATGAAACCAAACTCTTTGATTGCATCATCGAATCGAAGATTCCAGCTTCGAGAGGCTTGCTTTAGTCCATAAATGGACCTTTGCAGTTTGCATACCTTTCCAGGATGCTTTGGATCTTCAATACCCTCAGGCTGTGTCATGTACACATCCTCGAGTAGCTTTCCATTCAGAAAAGCGGTTTTGACATCCATCTGCCAGATCTCATAATCGTGGTAGGCTGCAATAGCAAGTATGATCCGAATGGATTTAAGCATCACAATTGGTGAAAAGGTTTCATCATAGTCAATACTATGAATTTGTATGAATCCTTTCGCCACCAATCTACCTTTATAGGTATGCTTATTACCATCCATGTCAGTCTTTACTTTAAAGACCCACTTACACCCAATGGGTTTTACCCCTTCAGGTGGATCAACCAAGGTCCATACTTGGTTAGTGTACATGGATTCCATTTCGGATCTCATGGCCTCTAGCCATTTCTCGGAATCTGGGCTCATCATAGCTTCTTGATAGGATGTAGGCTCGTCAAGATCGACAAGCAATACATCACCATTGTCATCACCAAGAGAAAAGAATATCTCTCGGGTTGACGACGGATCCTGTCAGATCTACGAAGAGGTTGGTCTACTTGAACAGGTGTTTGTTCCACAACTCTTTGGGCAACAATTTCCTCATCCACAACACTTTGTGGTTCCTGTTCATTTTCCATCGAAGCCTTAGTGTTATCGTCATCTTGAACTTCTTCAAGATGAATTTTACTCCCACTAGTTTTTCTAGAAATAAATTCTCTTTCTAGAAAGACAACATTTCTGGCAACAAACACCTTGCCAAGTGTGGGATTGTAAAAGTAATATCCCTTAGTTTCCTTGGGATATCCGACAAAATAACACTTATCTGATTTGGGTCCTAGTTTATCTGAGACTTGACGTCTTACATAATCTTAACAACACCAAATCTTTATAAAAGACATTTTGGGACTCTTCCCAGTCCATATCGTATATGGTGTCTTTTCTACGGCTTTTGATGGGATGCGATTAAGTGTGAAAGCGGCTGTCTCTAGAGCTAGTCCCCAAAAGGAAGTAGGTAGATCAGTCTGGCTCATCATTGATCGTACCATATCTAATAGAGTACGATTTCTCCTCTCAGATACACCATTCCATTGTGGTGTTCCAGGAGGAGTGAGTTGGGATATTATCCCACACTCAGCCAGGTGATCACGAAACTCTTGACTAAGGTATTCACCACCTCGATCTGATCGAAGTAGCTTGATACGCTTACCAAGTTGGTTTTGTACTTCATTCTTGAATGCTTTGAACTTTTCAAAGGATTCTGACTTATGTCTCATCAAATATAAGTAGCCAAATCTACTCATATCATCAGTGAAAGTAATAAAGTACTTATAGCCTCCTCTGGCTTCGACATTGAAAGGCCCACATACATCAGTATGTATGAGTCCTAACAAGTCTGTCGCTCTCTCTCCATGTCCACTAAATGGAGTTTTAGTCATCTTTCCTAAAAGGCAAGATTCGCATACCTCATATGATTCAAAATCAAATGAGTCCAATAATCCATCTCTATGGAGTTGGGATATGCGTTTTTCATTTATGTGACCTAGGCGACAGTGCCAGAGATATGTTTGGTTCAAATCATTCGATTTGAACCGCTTGGTATTTACGTTATAAATTGGGTTTTCTAAATCTAGAACATAGAGACCATTCATAAGTGGTGCATTACAATAGAACATTTCATTCAAATAAATGGAATAACATTTGTCCTTTATTATAAAAGAAAAGTTTTTCTTGTCTAAACAAGATACAGAAATTATGTTCTTTGTCAATGCAGGTACATATAAGCACTCCTCTAGTTCTAAGATAAGCCCAAAGGCAAAGGCAAAGAATATGTTCCTACAACACAGAAGAACTTTTGCCATTGCCTACTCAGAGGTCTACTTTTTTGCCATTTGTCTACTATTTCTCAGTCCCTGCACCTTATTACAAATGTGAGATGCACATCCGGTATCTAATACCCATGTAGAAGAAATAGATAGATTAACTTCTATAACGTGTATACCTGAGGCAGAAGTACCACTTCTTTTATTCTTTACTTCCTCAAGGTAGACTTTGCAGCCCGCCTAAAGGTCCGGGCCTCACCGCAATGGAAGCAGTCCCCTTCCTTAGGTACTTTACCTTTACCCTTTGAAGTGGATGAATTGGCCTTGCCTTTGGCTTGGGTCTTACCCTTGCCTTGGCGCTTACCTTTGCCCTTCTTGACCATTAGTACGTTGCTAACTTTCTTTTGAGATCGGTTCTAGAGCTTCTCAACATGCTGAGAATCTCAGGCAAAGGTTTATCAATTTCATTCATGTTATAATTCATGACGAATTGATTATATGCTTCCGGCAACGATTGCAGGATAACATCGGTTGCCAATTCATGGCTCAGTGGAAAACCTAGTCTTTCAAGGTTCTCAACGTACCCAATCATTTTGAGTACGTGAGTTCCTACAGGTGTTCCTTCTTGCATCTTGCATGCAAAAAGAGCCTTAGACACTTCAAAACGCTCGTGCCTAGCTTGTCCTTGATATAGTTGTTTCAAATGCTCAACCATATCATAGGCATCCATGTTCTCATGTTGCTTCTGAAGCTCAGAGTTCATGGTGGCAAGCATAAGACATGACACATCTAATGCGTCATCTTGATGCTTCTTATAACCATCCTTTTCAGCACGAGTGGCCGCATGGGTGGGTGTTTCAGGGGTAGACTGCTCTAGGACATACAATTTGCGTTCTTGTTTGAGGATAATCCTCAAGTTCCTATACCAGTCAAGAAAGTTCGCTCCATTAAGCTTGTCCTTCTCAAGGACAGATCGCAAGTTGAGGGGGTGTGTCGTGTTAGATGTCATGGTGATCTACAACATTAAAATGCAAAGTTAAGTATCATACCTAAATCATTTAATTAGGCCTTTAATTAAATGAGGCTCCCACTAAATTCTCATAGCTACTATTTAGCTATAAATTTATATGGGATAAAGATCCACATTATAATTCGTCTTGAGTTAGCTTTGGCTAATCGCCCAAGACGTAGTATAATTAGGTAGGCAATCTTTTGCCAATTACATCTGATGTAACTCTTTAATAGCTTTGGTTAAGTTTTAGATTAGTTTAGTGTTTATTCCTAAACCAATTCCAGCCGTAAGTAGGCATGTGGGCCTTCTTGGATATCGGAGCAACGACCACTTCTAAGACAAAGCTGATGTTCGGAAATCACATAAAACTAATTTTAAAACTTATGTTCAAAGCTAATATATGCCTCTACTTTCTTAACTAATTAAGAAAACTTAATTAAGTCTTAACCAAGTTTGATAGCGGGACATCACGATTGTCCACTCGCACTCTTCCAAGATAAAATGCATTGCTTTGCTTTGGCAAACCCAATAACAAATGATCGAGGAAGTAGTGAGTACCAAGCTTTGGTAGGCATATCGTTTTGACTTATTAAGAAATAAACATGTATCATATACATATTAGCATACATCACATATAAGCTAAACTAATCATGCATCACATACAAGCTAAACTAACATGCATCACATACATATTAAACTAAGCGTGTCATGGTTATGGCCCTTATTCTACAATCTTCTCAAGCCAATGAAAAGATTGATTGGTCAACCTAGGGATAGCATCTTCTCCTAAGTGCTTACTTTTGGTTGTCTTGTGTGTTGACTTCCTCCTTGTAACCTCATCTTCCAATGGACCCTCCATCTTTGTTTTGTACATTACAAAAGGAGAAATACTCGAGTTACATTCGAGTCTAAAACTAATTTTACAACAAGAATTTTAGGAGGAAGGCACGACACGCAGGCCGTATTTAAGAATTACAACACACACACATTCAAAAACCTTTTGGGACTAGGCCATAACCATGCACCATGTCATTTTAACTTTTAAAAGACATTGGATATTTTATTATGTTTGACAATTGCTAATGCAATTATCAACTCATAATAAAATTTATCCTACTTCTATATCACATATAAAATAGAGAAAACCTATTTTATACGATCTTTCGCAAGTGGCTCTGATACCACTGTAGGGAATTCTTTATGCCAAATGGCATATGCGCAACGGAAAAATTAGGATCCCTTCCAAGTGATCCATGCGAAAGCAAACTCGTATAAAATAAATTTCTCTAAACCAATCCTATCTTATAGGAGAGGATTACCTTTGTTGCGTGCCCTTGTTAATCCCGCTTCTTCCTTTTGTTTGTTGGATCTTTAGCACGTTCAAGTGTCCGTGCCTCTATATGTATCCACACGAGCAAGCTCTTGTCTTACAAAAGAAAACTAGAGGAGCTCTCCCTTACTTCTTGCTAGAGAAGTCCCTAAAGGAGAGGAAGCTAGGGAAAAAGAGATGGGAAGAAGAAGACTACTCTTCTTGCTACACTCACAAAAGCCACACAACAATAAGCTCTCAAGCTCTCTCCAAGCCTCAAGCTCCCAACAACCACACCAACCATTGCTTTGGCCGGCCACTCCATGGGGTCTTTTATAGGGTTGGAAAAACCCTTTCACCTCCACACATTCAATGCAATCCATTGCATTGGGACATTTGTTTGGCCGGCCACTTAAGGAGACAAAACCATTTTGTTTCCTTCCACCTTATCTAGCTTAGGTGGATGCTTAGGTGGCATGCTTATGTGGCATGCTTATGTGGCATTCTTATGTTGCATTCATGCATGTTGAATTAATCTTATTAATTCAATTAAGCTTATGTTATCATATTGAATTAATCTTATTAATTCAATTAAGCTTATGTTATCATATTGAATTAATCTTATTAATTCAATTAAGCTTATGTTATCATATTGAATTAATCTTATTAAATCAATGAGGTAACATATTGAATTAATCTCATTAAATCAATTAGCTAAAATTCTCATTAAGCTTAAAGTCCAAAAACCATTTTGTACTTAAGCTTATTCCCAAATTATTCTAGTCAAACTAGAATACTCTAATTCCTCTAATCATCATGCTCTTTGTGTGTGACCCTATAGGCTCTCATAATGTTGGCAGTGGACCTAAACTCTTTTAGATACACAAGCAATGAGCGGCATCTAGCAATACATCATTGCTACCCAAGTTATGAGATAAGTCAAGATCCGACTAACCTTTCCGTGACTACTATAATATATGACCGTGTCCTTCTATCCTTGATATCAGATTGATCAATGAGGCATAGACCGTGTCATCCTCGATCAATCTATGTGTTTCTTGATCCCTGAGTAAACTAACTCAAACAAATGAGCTCAATATCTCATATTGACTCATTCGAGCATGGCCATGCGTTTTAGTAGTTCTACTCAATCAAGGGGCCCACCGATATCACTCTCGTATATGAGAGGGATAGATCCCATCTACATCACTCACATCCCTCCGCATAATTTGTTATATACCCAGTAATCGCCTTTATGGTCCACCCTGTTACGGGTGACGTTTGACGATACCAAAGTACATAACTCCTTATGTAGGGAACCGTAGTGACTTCAGGTCTGAGGACTATTCATACCAATAGTCACATGCGAAAGTTTATGACACTCATATAACGATCCATGAAACTTTCTCATGGCGGGTCAGTTCAGTATATATTCTCTAATATATACCCATGTGTCAACTTGATATCATATATCCATGACTTGTGAGATCAAGTCATCAATTGACCTACATGCTAGTCTTTATGTATTAATATTGCCCTTGCATATTAATACTTGACTAGGAACATTTAGAAAGTGTTCTCTACAGCCTCTCATAATCAATTCTGCCAATTGATGTGCTGTAGACAAGAACCTACTTTTCTAGGGCATTACTATATTTAATTTAGCTGGCACAAGCAAGACTTAAATATAATAACCAATCCTTTGCCTTTATAGAATATGATACAAAAATGTTCCCTATTCAACCATCACATGATTGGTTCTTAGGGCTATAACTAACAATCTCCCACTAGCACTAGTACCAATCACTATGATATCTAATACCTAGTGACCTAGTGTGACCATCATGCTTCCTCTGTGCCAAAGCCTTGGTCAATGGATCTGCAATGTTAGCTTCTGTCGGTACTCTGCATATCCTCACATCTCCTCTATCGATGATCTCTCGAATGAGATGGAAGCGCCGCAGTATGTGTTTGGTCCGCTGATGTGATCGAGGTTCCTTAGCCTGTGCAATAGCCCCATTGTTGTCACAATAGAGGTCTATTGGATCTGCAATGCTAGGAACTACCCCAAGTTCACTGATGAACTTACGGAGCCAAACAGCCTCCTTTCTTTGCATCGAGATGCGAATATACTGCTTCTATTGTAGAATCGATGGCGTGTCCTCGCTCAAGCCAACTCTTCCAAATTACACCCACCATTCAAAAACACGCACTCGATCAAGTATCTATAGTCATCCTTGTCCGCTTGGAAGCTTGCATCATCAGAACCCTTTACCTTTAGCTCCTCATTGCCTTCCAAATATCGTGAAATATTCTTTCGCTCTTCGTAAGTATTTAAGAATATTTTTGATCGCTATCCAGGACTTTCACCGATCCGATCGGGTATCTACTCGCCATGCTCAAAGCATACGAGACGCGTGATCTAGTACAAGCATGTCGTACATGATAGACCCTATGGCAGATGCATAAGGGATCTTATCCATGCGATCTCTCTCCTCCTTAGAAGAGGGACATTGAGTCTTCGAAAGACTCACACCATGTGATAAAGGCAGAAATCCTTTCTTGGAATTTTGCATAGCAAAACGATCTAGCACTTTATCAATGTATGTACTCTGACTTAGGCCAAGTAATCTTTTAGATCTATCTCTATAGATCTTGATGCCTAGAATATAGGCAAATACCTAAGTCTTTCATCGAGAAACAATTCCCTAACCACATCTTCACAGACATCGAGTGAGGGAATATCATTTCCGATGAGAAGTATGTCATCTACATACAAGACAAGAAATACAACTGTGTTCTACTATTTCTCTTGTAGACACAAGGTTCATCTTCATTCTTGATGAAACCAAACTCTTGATTGCATCATCGAATCAAGATTCCAATGAGAGGCTTGCTTTAGTCCATAAATGACCTTTGCAACAGATACCTTTCCAAGATGCTTTGGATCTTCAAAACCCTCAGGCTGTGTCATGTACACATCCTCGAGTAGCTTTCCATTCAGAAAAGCGGTTTTGACATCCATATGCCAGATCTCATAATCGTGGTAGGCTGCAATAGCAAGTATGATCCGAATGGATTTAAGCATCGCAACTGGTGAAAAGGTTTCATCATAGTCAATACTATGAATTTGTTTGAATCCTTTAGCCACCAATCTACCTTTATAGGTATGCTTATTACCATCCATGTCAGTCTTTACTTTAAAGACCCACTTACACCCAATGGGTTTTACCCCTTCAGGTGGATCAACCAAGGTCCATACTTGGTTAGTGTACATGGATTCCATTTCGGATCTCATGGCCTCTAGCCATTTCTCTAACTGGGCTCATCATAGCTTCTTGATAGGATGTAGGCTCGTCAAGATCGACAAGCAATACATCACCATTGTCAGTCAAGAGAAAAGAATATCTCTCGGGTTGACGACGGATCCTGTCAGATCTACGAAGAGGTTGGTCTACTTGAACAGGTGTTTGTTCCACAACTCTTTGGGCAACAATTTCCTCATCCACAACACTTTGTGGTTCCTGTTTATTTTCCATCGAAGCCTTAGTGTTATCGTCATCTTGAACTTCTTCAAGATGAATTTTACTCCCACTAGTTTTTCTAGAAATAAATTCTCTTTCTAGAAAGACAACATTTCTGGCAACAAACACCTTGCCAAGTGTGGGATTGTAAAAGTAATATCCCTTAGTTTCCTTGGGATATCCGACAAAATAACACTTATCTGATTTGGGTCCTAGTTTATCTGAGACTTGATGTCTTACATAAGCTTTACAACCCCAAATCTTTATAAAAGACATTTTGGGACTCTTCCCAGTCCATATCATATATGGTGTCTTTTCTACGGCTTTTGATGGGACGCGATTAAGTGTGAAAGCGGCTGTCTCTAGAGCTAGTCCCCAAAAGGAAGTAGGTAGATCAGTCTGGCTCATCATTGATCGTACCATATCTAATAGAGTACGATTTCTCCTCTCAGATACACCATTCCATTATGGTGTTCCAGGGGGAGTGAGTTGGGATATTATCCCACACTCAGCCAGGTGATCACGAAACTCTTGACTAAGGTATTCACCACCTCGATCTGATCGAAGTAGCTTGATACGCTTACCAAGTTGGTTTTGTACTTCATTCTTGAATGCTTTGAACTTTTCAAAGGATTCTGACTTATGTCTCATCAAATATAAGTAGCCAAATCTACTCATATCATTAGTGAAAGTAATAAAGTACTTATAGCCTCCTCTGGCTTCGACATTGAAAGGCCCACATACATCAGTATGTATGAGTCCTAACAAGTCTGTCGCTCTCTCTCCATGTCCACTAAATGGAGTTTTAGTCATCTTTCCTAAAAGGCAAGATTCGCATACCTCATATGATTCAAAATCAAATGAGTCCAATAATCCATCTCTATGGAGTTGGGATATGCGTTTTTCATTTATGTGACCTAGGCGACAGTGCCAGAGATATGTTTGGTTCGAATCATTCGATTTGAACCGCTTGGTATTTACGTTATAAATTGGGTTTTCTAAATCTAGAACATAGAGACCATTCATAAGTGGTGCATTACAATAGAACATTTCATTCAAATAAATGGAACAACATTTGTCCTTTATTATAAAAGAAAAGTTTTTCTTGTCTAAACAAGATACAGAAATTATGTTCTTTGTCAATGCAGGTACATATAAGCACTCCTCTAGTTCTAAGATAAGCCCAGTGGGCAAAGGCAAAGAATATGTTCCTACAGCTACAGCAGCAACTTTTGCGCCATTGCCTACTACTCAGAGGTCTACTTTGCCTTTTGCCATTTGTCTACTATTTCTCTCCCTCGCACCTTATTACAAATGTGAGATGCACATCCTAGATCTAATACCCATGTAGAAGAAATAGATAGATTAACTTCTATAACGTGTATACCGAGGCGTAAGTCCCACTTCTTTTATTCTTTACTTCCTCAAGGTAGACTTCCAGTGTCCAGTCCACCGCAATGGAAGCAGTCCCCTTCCTTAGGTACTTTACCTTTACCCTTTGAAGTGGATGAATTGGCCTTGCCTTTGGCTTGGGTCTTACCCTTGCCTTTGCGCTTACCTTTGCCCTTCTTGACCATTAGTACGCTGTTAACTTTCTTTTGAGATTCGGTTCAGCAGTTCTCAACATGCTGAGAATCTCAGGCAAAGGTTTATCAATTTCATTCATGTTATAATTCATGACGAATTGATTATATGCTTCCGGCAACGATTGCAGGATAACATCGGTTGCCAATTCATGGCTCAGTGGAAAACCTAGTCTTACAAGGTTCTCAACCGACCCAATCATTTTGAGTACGTGAGTTCCTACAGGTGTTCCTTCTTGCATCTTGCATGCAAAAGAGCCTTAGACACTTCAAAACGCTCGTGCCTAGCTTGTCCTTGATATAGTTGTTTCAAATGCTCAACCATATCATAGGCATCCATGTTCTCATGTTGCTTCTGAAGCTCAGAGTTCATGGTGGCAAGCATAAGACATGACACATCTAATGCCATCTTGATGCTTCTTATAAGCATCCTTTTCAGACGAGTGGCGCATGGGTGGGTGTTTGAGGTAGAGCTCTAGGACATACTGATTATGCGTTCTTGTTTGAGGATAATCCTCAAGTTCCTATACCGATCCAAGAAAGTTCGCTCCATTGCTTGTCCTTCTCAAGGACAGATCGCAAGTTGAGGGGGTGTGTCGTGTTAGATGTCATGGTGATCTACAACATTAAAATGCAAAGTTAAGTATCATACCTAAATCATTTAATTAGGCCTTTAATTAAATGAGGCTCCCACTAAATTCTCATAGCTACTATTTAGCTATAAATTTATATGGGATAAAGATCCACATTATAATTCGTCTTGAGTTAGCTTTGGCTAATCGCCCAAGACGTAGTATAATTAGGTAGGCAATCTTTTGCCAATTACATCTGATGTAACTCTTTAATAGCTTTGGTTAAGTTTTAGATTAGTTTAGTGTTTATTCCTAAACCAGCTTCCAGGCTGTGGCGAGGCACAGGGGCCTTCTTGGATATCGGAGCAACGACCACTTCTAAGACAAAGCTGATGTTCGGAAATCACATAAAACTAATTTTAAAACTTATGTTCAAAGCTAATATATGGCTCTACTTTCTTAACTAATTAAGAAAACTTAATTAAGTCTTAACCAAGTTTGATAGCGGGACATCACGATTGTCCACTCGCACTCTTCCAAGATAAAATGCATTGCTTTGCTTTGGCAAACCCAATAACAAATGATCGAGGAAGTAGTGAGTACCAAGCTTTGGTAGGCATATCGTTTTTGACTTATTAAGAAATAAACATGTATCATATACATATTAGCATACATCACATATAAGCTAAACTAATCATGCATCACATACAAGCTAAACTAACATGCATCACATACATATTAAACTAAGCGTGTCATGGTTATGGCCCTTATTCTACAATCTTCTCAAGCCAATGAAAAGATTGATTGGTCAACCTAGGGATAGCATCTTCTCCTAAGTGCTTCCTTTTGGTTGTCTTGTGTGTTGACTTCCTCCTTGTAACCTCATCTTCCAATGGACCCTCCATCTTTGTTTTTGTACATTACAAAAGGAGAAATACTCGAGTTACATTCGAGTCTAAAACTAATTTTACAACAAGAATTTTAGGAGGAAGGCACGACACGCAGGCCGTATTTAAGAATTACAACACACACACATTCACAAACCTTTTGGGACTAGGCCATAACCATGCACCATGTCATTTTAACTTTTAAAAGACATTGGATATTTTATTATGTTTGACAATTGCTAATGCAATTATCAACTCATAATAAAATTTATCCTACTTCTATATCACATATAAAATAGAGAAAACCTATTTTATACGATCTTTCGCAAGTGGCTCTGATACCACTGTAGGGAATTCTTTATGCCAAATGGCATATGCGCAACGGAAAAATTAGGATCCCTTCCAAGTGATCCATGCGAAAGCAAACTCGTATAAAATAAATTTCTCTAAACCAATCCTATCTTATAGGAGAGGATTACCTTTGTTGCGTGCCCTTGTTAATCCCGCTTCTTCCTTTTGTTTGTTGGATCTTTAGCACGTTCAAGTGTCCGTGCCTCTATATGTATCCACACAAGCAAGCTCTTGTCTCACAAAAGAAAACTAGAGGAGCTCTCCTTTACTTCTTGCTAGAGAAGTCCCTAAAGGAGAGGAAGCTAGGGAAAAAGAGAAGGGAAGAAGAAGACTACTCTTCTTGCTACACTCACAAAAGCCACACAACAATAAGCTCTCAAGCTCTCTCCAAGCCTCAAGCTCCCAACAACCACACCAACCATTGCTTTGGCCGGCCACTCCATGGGGTCTTTTATAGGGTTGGAAAAACCCTTTCACCTCCACACATTCAATGCAATCCATTGCATTGGGACATTTGTTTGGCCGGCCACTTAAGGAGACAAAACCATTTTGTTTCCTTCCACCTTATCTAGCATAGGTGGATGCTTAGGTGGCATGCTTATGTGGCATGCTTATGTGGCATTCTTATGTGGCATTCATGCATGTTGAATTAATCTTATTAATTCAATTAAGCTTATGTTATCATATTGAATTAATCTTATTAATTCAATTAAGCTTATGTTATCATATTGAATTAATCTTATTAATTCAATTAAGCTTATGTTATCATATTGAATTAATCTTATTAAATCAATGAGGTAACATATTGAATTAATCTCATTAAATCAATTAGCTAAAATTCTCATTAAGCTTAAAGTCCAAAAACCATTTTGTACTTAAGCTTATTCCCAAATTATTCTAGTCAAACTAGAATACTCTAATTCCTCTAATCATCATGCTCTTTGTGTGTGACCCTATAGGCTCTCATAACGTTGGCAGTGGACCTAAACTCTTTTAGATACACAAGCAATGAGCGACATCTAGCAATACATCATTGCTACCCAAGTTATGAGATAAGTCAAGATCCGACTAACCTTTCCGTGACTACTATAATATATGACCGTGTCCTTCTATCCTTGATATCAGATTGATCAATGAGGCATAGATCGTGTCATCCTCGATCAATCTATGTGTTTCTTGATCCCTGAGTAAACTAACTCAAACAAATGAGCTCAATATCTCATATTGACTCATTCGAGCATGGCCATGCGTTTTAGTAGTTCTACTCAATCAAGGGGCCCACCGATATCACTCCAGTCATATGGAAGGGATAGATCCCATCTACATCACTCACATCCCTCCGCATAATTTGTTATATACCCAGTAATCGCCTTTATGGTCCACCCTGTTACGGGTGACGTTTGACGATACCAAAGTACATAACTCCTTATGTAGGGAACCGTAGTGACTTCAGGTCTGAGGACTATTCATACCAATAGTCACATGGGAAAGTTTATGACACTCATATAACGATCCATGAAACTTTCTCATGGCGGGTCAGTTCAGTATATATTCTCTAATATATACCCATGTGTCAACTTGATATCATATATCCATGACTTGTGAGATCAAGTCATCAATTGACCTACATGCTAGTCTTTATGTATTAATATTGCCCTTGCATATTAATACTTGACTAGGAAGATTTAGAAAGTCTTCTCTACAGCTTCTCATAATCAATTCTGCCAATTGATGTGCTGTAGACAAGAACCTACTTTTCTAGGGCATTACTATATTTAATTTAGCTGGCACAAGCAAGACTTAAATATAATAACCAATCCTTTGCCTTTATAGAATATGATACAAAAATGTTCCCTATTCAACCATCACATGATTGGTTCTTAGGGCTATAACTAACAGTTTTGATGTTCGACAAAATCATATGACAATGTGATTGTCATGGGAAAGTCCAAGTCTTGAGTACTTGGCAAGGGAAAGTCCAAGTATGGGTCTTGGCAATGGAAAGTTCAACATGGGTTGGCAAGGAAAAGTTCAAGCATGGGTATTGGCATGGAAAATCCAACATAGGTTGGCAAGGAAAAGTCCAAGCATGGGTCTTGGCAAGGAAAGTCCAACATGGGTTGGCAAGGGAAAGTCTAAGCTTGAGTCTTAGCATTTGGAAAGTCCAAGGGGTTTGATATTGGCGGCGTAAAGTCCATGCGGAGTCTTCGCGACATAAGTCCAGTGTGCCTTAGCGGTGTAGACACTGTTAGCATGACATAGCCGATGGAAGCACCTGAAGGCTAGCACAATGGATGAACAAGTCATGGATGACTTGGAGGGATCCGAGAGGTGTGAGGCTGACGGAGGTGGCTAGAAGGCTTAGGTCTAGGCTAAGGGTGGTCTAGCAAGTATGGGTGAACCATACTTTGAAGGGTTTTGCCCCGGAAGCTCTCATACCAATTTAATGGTTTTAGCTTATCGAGTCCGTGAGGGGAAACGTCGCTTCCCACTTCACCTTGGTAGCTTGTCAATGGCGATCCCTTCGATGTCCCCGGATTAAAAAAAATTTAATCCTAGACAAAAGGGATTGCCCAAACCACCAAGTTATCGTCGTGCTATTCGTTTAGAGAGGTGACTTGAACAAACTAGTTGTTCAAGCGACAATCCTCTATTCTACGAGTAGCTGCGGAATAGACGATGTCCAGATCGCCTATTTTTGTGTTTATGCTTGGAATCCAAGTATTATTTAGCCATTTACAGATTTATAACATGCTTATAATTGTAAAACAAAAACAAGCAACAAACAAAAGAAGAAAGTTGAATAGGTACACCTCTCGATCTTCTAATGTATGACCTTCTTCCTTTTGGACGTCGTGTGGCCGACGATCTACCAAAAGTCGAAGCTCCTAGATCGTAAATCTTCCTTCCTTTCTCTTCCAAAGCAAGAGAAAGAGTAGAAACAAGGTTTTTCTCCTCCCTAAAACCAACCAACAAGGAGCATACAATCTCCTTGCCGCCGGCCAACTAGAAGGTGGAGAAGATGTGGAAAACAATCAAGACACCAAGGGAAACCCTATATCTTGTTTCCACCACCTAAGGAGAGGGAGAAGGGAGCTTTTGGGTGCCGACCAAGGGCCGGGAAGGGCCTGGAAAAAAGCTGGACACCGGCCACAAGAAGGATGAAGAAGAAACAATCACCTTCCTTATTTGGTGCCGCCCTAGCCTCCAAACCCTAAACCTAATCCTATCTCAACTAGGATTCCTTCTTGCCGCCCAAACCCTAGATCTCCTTGATTGTAGTTCATACCAACTCCCATGCCATCCTTTTATAGAGTTAGGGATAAGTCATGAATTAATCTCATCCATTGGTTCTAGGGATTTAATCTCAACCGTCGGATCTAGAGATTTAATCTCAACCGTTGGATCTTAGAGATTTAATCTCTACCAATGGATCGTAGAGTTTTGTTTCTATCCATTGGATCTAAGCATCATGAGGTGTTAATAGGCTACATTAGGGACCATGAGGAGGATATGGGTCTTGGCCACCCATGGATCAAGCCCACATAAAGTTCGATCCACTAATGATGATCCAATCCACTAAAGGTTCATCATAGATCTACCTCACCAACCCCCATATGATAATATGGGCTCCATATATTATTTGTACATTTTCTCCACGTGTTTAAGATCTCGAATGTCCGTTGATTAATTAATTTACTGACCATTAATTAATCAACATCTAACTCCTTGAGTAGTACCACTCAACCTTTTCATCATGCCGGACCAAGTCCACCTGCAGGGTTTACATGATGAACCTTATGAGCTCCTCTAGGGGACATCATCATCCTAATATATAGGAAACGGTTTCCTCCTATAATCAACGACACACCATATAAATAATATCATCTCCCAACTTACTGAGCCTATGGATTTAATCTATAAATCTCGCCCATTGGTAAATCTAAGAGATGAGTACTAAATATATGCGCTCGTTATTATATCGGGATTAAGAGCATGTACTAAATAATATCTGAGGTCCGATTCGATTATGTAGTCAGCAATAAATCGAATCACCTCTAAGTCGGTCCTGCTCAATACACACAAAGTTCACTAGTGTGATTCTATGGTCAAGACAAATCAACACCAAATCACACTACAACCATTCCGATGGTTTGTCCAAAGTCATCTCGGTTGTGAGCCTTTACTTATACTTTACAAGGAGTCGATAACTTGATCTCCCATGTGACACCACACACCATATTATCTACAATGTAACGTATTAGACAATATGCATAAAAATATGCAAACAATGATCATGTGATTCTTCTTTCAAAATAAAGATGTGCATACAAAAGATAGAATTTTCAGCATACATCCCTACAATCTCCCACTTATACTAAAAGAGTATGTTGTCCTCAAAGTGCCATACATCTGATCCCCATTCCCTCCACATGCCTAACAAAAGCTCTCGTCAGAAGGGCCTTACTCAAAGGATCTGCCAGGTTATCCTCTGATGCAATCTTGGCCACAACAACTTCTCCTCTCTTTACGATTTCTCGTATCAGGTGGTACTTGCGCTCTATGTGTTTACTAGCCTTATGGGCTCGTGGTTCCTTCGAGTTTCCAACTGCACCACAATTATCATAATAAATTTTGATAGTTCTGGGCAAACCAGGAATCACATCCAAGTCCATCAAGAAGTTCCTGAGCCACACAGCTTCTTTGGCTGCCTCAGAGGCTGCCACACACTCAGCTTCCATGGTGGAGTCCGCCATGCATTTCTGCTGGACACTCCTCCATACAATGGCTCCACCTCCCAAAGTAAACACAAAACTTGAGGTAGACTTACTATTATCCCTATGAGATTGGAAGTCGAAATCCATGTAACCCACAGGGAGTAATTGATCTGGCCAGTAAACTAGCATATAATCCCTAGTCCTTCTCAGGCACTTCAATATATGCTTTACTGTAGTCAAATGTCCCTGTCCTAGATTATTCTGATATCTGCTGACCATGCCCACGTCAAAGCAGATATCAGGTCTCGTACATAGCATCGCACACATGAGGCTTCCTACTGCCGAAGCATAAGGAACTGCCTTCATCCCCTCTATCTCCTCAGATGATCTAGGACACATCTCCTTAGATAAAGGAACTCCATGCCTGAAAGGTAGAAAACCATTCTTGGAGATCTTCATGCTAAAACGATTCATAATCGTGTCTATGTATGAAGCTTGGGAAAAGCACAACATCCTTTTCCTGCAATCCCTTATAACCTTGATCCCAAGGATGTGTCCCACCTCTCCCAAGACCTTCATATCAAATTGTTTGGACAACCATACTCTTACGCCTGATAACACCTTGATATTGTTTCCAATTACCAAAATGTTATCTACGTATAGTACAAGAAATACCACTACGTTTCCGTCACATCTTTTGTATACACAAGACTCATCTGGACTTTGAATAAATCCATAAGACTGGATCACCTCATCAAAGCAGATGTTCCAAGACCTTGAAGCTTGTTTCAGTCCATAAATGGACCGATTAAGCTTACATACAAGATGCTCTTTGCCCTTAGCAAAGAGTCCCTCTGGTTGCTTCATGTAGATGTTTTCCTCAAGACTTCCATTAAGGTAAGCTATCTTGACATCCATCTGCCACACCTCATAATCCATATGAGCTGCTATGCATAAGAGAATCCGGATAGACTTAAGCATGGCGACCGGCGAAAAGGTCTCCTCATAATCGATACCCTCTTTCTGAGTATACCCCTTCGCAACAAGCCTCGCTTTGAAGGTCTCAACCTTCCCATCTATTCCTCTCTTTCTCTTGTAGATCCACTTGCATCCAATCATTTTTACACCATCGGGTGATTCTACTAGCTCCCAAACCTGATTTGAATCCATAGATTCAATCTCAGCATTCATTGCACTTTGCCAAGATACTACATCTTTATCTTGGATTGGCTCGTCATATATCCAGGGATCAGGTTCATGTTCACCAGGGACCACATCAGAAGATTCTCCCAAGAACATGAATCTATCAGGTTTTCTCACAACCCTCCCACTATGATGAGGTATCACCTGTGTATCCTCTATCACATGTGGTGCAGTGACATGTGGTATATCCTCTTGTACCGACGGTAGTAAAGAAGTGACTTCCCATTTTAACTCCTCCAGAACAATTTTACTCTTGGGCTTGTGGCTCATCACATAGTCTTCCTCTCGAAATCTAGGGTTCGTGCTAACGATCACCCTCTGATCTCTAGGACTATAAAACAATCCACCCTTCGTTCCCCTGGGATAGCCAATGAACAAGCGTACTTCTGTACGAGGTTCCAACATACCAGCATCTGCCTTCAGCACATGTGCTGGACTCCCCCATATCCGAATATGTCTTAGACTAGGCTTTCACCCAGTCCACAACTGTGTGAGAGTAGAAGGCACTGATTTAGATGGTACCAAGTTTAGAATGTACACCGCCGTATCTAGAGTATATCCCCAGAACGAATCTGGCAAGTCAGCATAACTCATCATCAATCTAACCATCTCCATAAGAGTCATATTCCTTCGCTCTGCTACACTGTTCTGCTGGGGTGTGCCAGGTGCAGTCAATTGGGATTGAATCCCAACCTCTGATAAGTAGTTCCTAAACTCTCCAAAGAGGTACTCACCACCACGATCAGATCATAGTGTCTTGATACTTTTACCTTGACGTTTCTCCACATCATCCTTGAATTCTTTGAACTTGTCAAAGCATTCAGACTTGCGGCGCATCAGGTAAATGTATCCATATCTTGAGTAATCATCTATAAAAGAGACGAAATACTCAAAACCACCTCTAGCCTGGATAGACAAAGGACCACACAAATCAGAATTAACCAATTCTAACACATCTTTGGCTCTATACCCCTTGGCCTTAAAAGGCCTCTTGGTCATCTTACCCTCCAAGCAAGATTCACAGGTTAGGAGATCCTCCACATCTAATGAACCCAAACGCCCATTAGCTATCAACCTTTGAATTTTGCTTAGGTTAATGTGATCAAGCCTAAGATGCCAAAGATATGTTTGGTTCATCTTCGAAGGTTCTTTTCTCTTATTGGAATTAGAAGATGAGTTATTAACTTCAATTTGCATCGTGGGAGGCTTTGGTTCAAGTGTGTACAAATTTCCTATCATTGCACCCGAACAGATAATGTCCCTATTCCTTCTTATAACAACTCTGTCATTAAAAGAAATAGAATATCCATCCATAAACAATTTAGAAATCGAAATTAAATTCTTTCTAAATAAGGGTACATAAAGGCAATTCTTAAGAACCAAAAGTTTATTTTTCTCAAAAGATAAATGAACCTATCCCACTGCAACAGTCGCCACCTTCGTGGCATCCCCTAAGTACATGGTAATCTCCCCTTCAGCTAGTCGCCGGGTTTCCTAGAACCCCTGCAAAGTATTGCAGACATGATTAGTGGCTCCCGTATCTACACACCAGGTGCCGGTAGATAACACCGGTAATCATGTTTCAATGACTAGTCCAAAGGATATATCTTTGTTCTGTTTTGGATTTGGGACAGTTCGTCTTCCAATGTCCATCCTGCTTGTAAGTGAAGTACTTGCCTTTCGGCTTCTTCACTCCCCCTAGAGATCCTCCCACCATCTTTGCTTCACCTTGTTTCTTCTTCTTCTTGCCTTTCGACTTAGAAGTAGAAACCTTTTTGAGCAACCATGGCTTTAGGACATTCATCGAAGAGTGCATACTTGTACTCCTTAGCAGATAAGACGATATCTATATTTTTTCCAATCAACATTATTTGGGTACAGTAAGTTTATTTCCTTTAGTATCATAGTAAGTGGATTGAAAGTCATTTTTGAAAATCCTAAGAATCACATAGATCATTACTGTAGATTTCAAAAAATTATTGATTACCCAAACAATAAAATTTCAAAATCAACCAACACCGAGAATATCGTATGCCATGATAGTGTGGACGTATATGAATTCTACATTTGTAAGAGGAGCTTTTACCCATTAATTTTACTATCTTGTCAACGTAACTTTATGACATGTAAAATTAATAGTTGGTTTCTCTTCGGCCTTACAAATAAAAGCAGTGACTCCGATGGGGAGGATACTTATATTTGTATCTAAGTGTTCACCATTACTTGGTACCAAGATAATTATCTCGGGTTATGTGCCTTACGATGGGCAAGTACACAAGCTCCTTAATAATTTCCTATAACCATATTCGACCTTGTGATCCGCAAACAAACTCATCCGATGGGGAGGAAGGAACTCAGAGCCAACGCATAAGTTTGTTTGCATCACTTGTCAAATCGTAATAGAGGTCATGGGAATTTTAAAAATTCCCTCTCCCACTTAGTAATTTGAAATTGAGGAATTTTCCTTGCCTACGACATGCATATCAAACAAAAAGCAATAAATATGAATAAATAAATTATTTTCCAACTATTATGGCTTTTGTCTTCAATATGACTCTCGTCGCATCGCCATCTCGTCTGTTCCTCCTACGCCATGTACGAGCCATCCGGAGATCCGAGCCGAGACAAAAACCTATTTTAATTTACATCCATCGATTTTATACTCCACGGTGTTGTGTACATGAAATCTAGATCGAAACTAAAATAAAATAAAGAGTGGTTAAACAATGCCATATTTAATTTACAAAAAACTAAATACTAGCCTCATCAACCCAGAAGATTCAACAAAATAAATATTTACAAACATACAATCACATACACACATATGACCATAATAGTCGGATCTTATGCCTGCAACCAAAGAGTTAAACTACGCATATCATACTATTATCTGGCACATATAATATATGAAAAAGTGCATAAAAAATAACCGAATCCTAAACACACAAAATCGGAAACCTTTGCTCTGATACCAATTGAAGGGTTTTGCTTATCGAGTCCGTGAGGGGAAACTTCGCTTCCCACTTCACCTTGATAGCTTGTCCATGGCGATCCCTTCGATGTCCCCGGATTAAAAAAAAATTAATCCTAGACAAAAGGGATTGCCCAAACCACCAAGTCATCGTCGTGCTATTCATTTAGAGAGGTCACTTGAACAAACTAGTTGTTCAAGCGACCATCCTCTATTCTACGAGTAGACGCGGATTAGACGATGTCCGAATCACCGGTTTTTGTGTTTATGCTCGGGATCCAAGTATTATTTAGCCATTTACAGATTTATAACATGCTTATAATTGTAAAACAAAAACAAGCAACAAACAAAAGAAGCAAGTAGAATAGGTATACCTCTCGATCTTCTAATGTATGACCTTCCTCCTTTTGGACGTCGTGTGGGCGACAATCTACCAAAAGTCGAAGCTCCTAGATCGCAAATCTTCCTTCTTTGCTCTTCCAAAGCAAGAGGAAGATAGAAACAAGGTTTTTCTCCTCCCTAAAACCAGCCAACAAGGAGCATACAATCTCCTTGCTGCCGGCCAACTAGAAGGTGGAGAAGATGATGGAAAACAATCAAGACACCAAGGGAAAACCTATATCTTGTTTCCACCACCTAAGGAGAGGAGAAGGGAGATTTTGGGTGCCGACCAAGGGCTGGGAAGGGCCTGGAAAAATGTTGGATGCCGGACACATGAAGGATGAAGATGAAACAATCACCTTCCTTATTTGGTGCCGCCCTAGCCTCCAAACCCAAAACCTAATCCTATCTCAACTTGGATTCCTTCTTGCCGCCCAAACCCTAGCTCTCCTTGATTGTAGTTCATGCCAACTCCCATGCCATCCTTTTATAGAGTTAGGGATAATCATGAATTAATCTCATACATTGGTTCTAGGGATTTAATCTCAACCGTCGGATCTAGAGATTGAATCTCAACTGTCAGATCTTAGAGATTTAATCTCTACCAATGGATCTTAGAGTTTTGTTTCTATCCATTGGATCTAAGCATCATAAGCTGTTAATAGGCTACATTAGGGACCATGAGGAGGAGTTGGGTCTTGGCCAACCATGGATCAAGCCCATATAAAGTCCGATCCACTAATGATGATCCAATCCACTAAAGGTTCATCATTGATCTACCTCACCAACCCCCATATGATAATATGAGCTCCATATATTATTTGTACATTTTCTCCCAATGTTTAAGATCTCGAATGCCCGTCGATTAATTAATTTAGTAACCATTAATTAATCCACATCTAACTCCTTGAGTAGTACCACTCCACCTTTTCATTATGCCGGACCAAGTCCACATGCAGGGTTTACAAGATGAACCTTATGAGCTCCTCAAGGGGACATCATCATCCGAATATATAGGACACGGTTTCCTCCTATAATCAACGACACACCATATAAATAATATCATCTTCCAACTTACCGAGCCTATGGATTTAATCTATAAATATCGCCCATTGGTAAATCAAAGAGATGAGTACTAAATATATGTGCCTGTTATTATATCGGGATTAAGAGCATGTACTAAATAATATCTGAGGTCCGATTCGATTATGTAGTCAGCAATAAATCAAATCACCTCTAAGTCGGTCCTTCTCAATACACACAAAGTGCACTAGTGTGATTCTATGGTCAAGACAAACCAACACCAAATCACACTACAACCATTCCGATGGTTTGTTCAAAGCCATCTCGGTTGTGAGCCTTTACTTATACTTTACAAGGAGCCGATAACATGATCTCCCGTGTGACACCACACACCATGTTATCTACAATGTAACGTATTAGACAATATGCATAAAAATATGCAAACAATGATCATGTAATTCTTATTTCAAAATAAAGATGTTCATACAAAAGATAGACTTTTTAGTATACATCCCTACATACTTGGGTTAAAACCTCATGTTTGAGGTGTACCAGTCAACTTGTGCCATGTTGTAGTCGACTGGTATGAGTCAACTAGGGTTTGACAATGGGAATTGGCCTAGCAAGCGATTGCCAGAGGTGGGCAGTCAACTTATTGGCCAAGTAGTCGAGTGATCTTGTGATCAGTCGACTGGTGATCGAGAATTTGGGCACATAATGGAGTCAAGACTCGACTGCGGGCCTAGCAGTCGAGTGAAGGCTCTATCAGTCAACTAATGTGTATGATCAGTCGATTGATGATGGATCCATTGGATTTTTCCAGTGTGGATCTAGCAATTCTCTCACGACAACAGTGACATCAGTCGACTGAGGTCCCGAGCAGTCGATTGATCAGTGATTTCCTGCACAGGTTGAAGCTTTAAATGGAGCTCATGGAAAAGGAAATCTATACTGATTCTTGAGGGCTTTTAGGGCGATTTGCTACTGCAAATCAGGGTCTCCAAGTGCAAGTCAAGCAACCAAGCATTCAAGCAATCAAAAGCAAAGTGTTGTGAAGTTCTCTTTACTTGTTTTGTATTTGGATTGTATTTTCTTGTTTGTCTTTTGTATTACTATTGTAATCAATTATATGAGGTTTCTCCACCTCCGACTTGTGTGTTTGTTGCATCGCTAGAGCTCTTTAGAGCTCGATTCGTGGAGTAGGAATCGTTCGGTTCCGAACCATGTTAAATACTTGTGTAATTGTGTTTGTATTATCTCTCAGTCAATAAGGTGGCGGCACCGATCCTAGTCCAGAGAGTGGTACTCTCCCTTCTCTCTAGAGAAGGCGTCAGGGAAGGCTGCGACAGCTGGAGAACGAGAGTGGAACACTGATTGGGGTCCTCTGGCGGAGGGGATCATGTGGAGGGAATAGTTGGGAGAAGTTACTGTGGTTCTTCTTCTTCGCCGGTGGAACCTGCAAGATAGAGGTACAGCGAAGGGCAAATCTGGTGGAACAACTATAGTGCGGTGATCCAGTGGACAGCAAGTGACGACTAGTGGCCTGAGACAGCTGGGAGGATGGACTGATATGGAAAGAAAGGGCAGGGTGTCGGGGGAACATCGGTCGTAGGAGGATATGCCAATGGGTCAACGGTGTGTCACAAGAAGCTACTGGGACAGAGAATACAAAGGTGGAGCTTGAAGGCAGGAGGTGCAACTGGTGGCTAGTAGTTGGAGTTCCATCAGATACTCTGTTCACAACAGAGGATTGGGTGAAACAGCGTTAAGATAGTGCGGCGGTAGACAACAGCGAAGGTGATTCCAAGTTGAACTGGGAGTCAAAGTAACCCTAGGTGAGTGTTCCTCCGGCGCAAAGGAGGGTTGAAGCACACACACAAACTGTAAACACACTTTGGGTCATCGGTAGGATGAGGGCCTAAGTGCTGGAGCTCACCATGTAGTCAGCGCATTCACACAGCAAGTGGGTTGAAAGTTATTTTGAAAGAAAACCAAAGAATCACATAGATCAAAACATTATATTTCATAAAATTATTGATTCCTCAAACAATAAAATTTTAAAATCAACCAACACCTCAAAACACCGAGAATATCATATGCTACGATAGTGTGGACGTATACGAATTTTACATTTGTAAGAGGAGGTTTTACACATTAATTTTACTATCTTGTCAACCTAACTTTTTGACAACTAAAATTAATAGTTGGTTACTCTTTGGCCCTACAAATAAAAACATTGACTCCGATGGGGAGGATAATTATATTTGTATCTAAGTGTTCACCATTACTTGGTATCAAGGTAATTATCTCGGGTTATGTGCCTTCCGATGGGGAAGTACACACGCTCCTTAATAATTTTCTATAACCATTTTGACCTTGTGATCCGCAAACAAACTCATCTGATGGGGAGGAAGGCACTCAGAGCTGACGCGCAAGTTTGTTTGCATCACATGTCAAATCGTAATAGAGGTCGTAACCACATGCGTAAGGTCAGGTGAGGGTGCTATCTCATCGACTCTACTTCTGCGTCTCCCAGCCATGGTTATCTTCATATATTATAATAAGGCTAGTATAAGATTATCATTAATTTATTTATGCATCTTTAAACTAAAGGCTAGCATAAGGTTATCATACATATTTTCATGCATATTTAAGCTAAAAGCATTTCTTATCATACATGAACAGAAATAGAGTAGGCATAGAATTTCTTACTTGGAGCGGTAGGATTTGGAGCTTGATGTGTGTGTAGTGGAAAGGCAGATCTGCTCTGATACCAACCTGTCACAACCGCCCTTTCCAGGGGTTCGAAGGGCGGCGCAACGCGATCATACATACATGCATTTACAGCCGAAGACTACATATACTTCTTACAGCGGAAGACTTTAACTTTTTTTTTCTTTCTTTTAATCATAAAGCATGCATCATCATTTCATAAGTACTTAGTTCAAGTTCATAACGTTCAACTTAAAGGACACCAAGTAGCGACCATTCATCATCAAGTAGAGTTCGACTCTTAACAACTAACACGTAAAACATAAAGGGAAACATGCATAAGTATGGGAAAAATAAACAGATCTCCTCCACCATGCCACTACCACACACACTTTGCCCCTCCTGCTGCTCCCTTTAGTTTAGCCATTCTTTACCCTTATCTGCAGTACAAGGGAACATAAAACTATAAGCAAATAGGCTTAGTAAGATCCTTTCCTACTCACAAAAACCATACGTCAAGCATTAGGCATAGAGTAGTGACACGATCATATAAGCACATATAAGCATAACATTCATATAAACATACAAGGACATATAAGCATGACATTCATGTAAACATACAACAACATATAAGCATAGCATGCATATAAACATACAAGAACATATAAGCATAGCATGCATATAAACATACAAGCACATATAAGGGTAACATTTATATAAGAGAAATGACATGAGCATTCAGAAACATATAAGCATAACAATCATAATAACATCATAATCATCTAGACATGAAATAAAGGTATATGCAAGATGCTCTTTGAAAACATATATCTTATAGGTACTTAAACATAATCTCAACATATTGGGCCCAACATTGTGTTGGGTCGGATCGATTGGCCGGCTAGAGGGGGGTGAATAGCCCTCGTTCGTTGGATGTCGTAATTCGTTCTTTCTCGTGTGCTCGTCTACAATTGTCATTAATATATGCAGCGGAATAACAATAGAAATAACAACAACACAAGCACAATCAATACACAAGCATATACGTGGTTCGGAACCAAATGGTTCCTACTCCACGGGTGAGCTCCTCGAGCTCTAGTTATGCGCACGACACTAACTAAACACCTTCTCGACTACACGTTGGAGGTGGAGAAACCTCTCACAAGTTATTACAACAAGTAATATGAAATACAACAAGAAATACAAAGACAATACAAAAGAAAACTTTTACACAATTGCTTTGATCGCTTTCTTGTTGCTTGCTTTTGCTTGCTCTTGAAGGTCTGGAATGCAACAGCAATTCCCTTCCAAAGTCACCTCAAAAGCCCCTGCGAAATCGTCCAACTCATGCTCCATTTATAACCTGCATCAAGCTATTTTCGCGCCCATCAGTCGACTGATCGTGACCATCAGTTGACTGATCCCGTAGCCGTTGTCTCACAATGGCCAGATCCACGTTGGTTAAGTTCCAACGGATCACACATCAGTCGAATGATGGCACCCATCAGTCGACTGATCAACCATCAGTCGAGTGCTGGCGAGATCGACTCCATTCTGTGCCCGTGCACAGTGTCATCGTCATCACCGATCGCCATCCCTCGGCCGACCGATCTTCCCAACGATCGCTCTCCTAGTCGATCGATCACGACTTGGTTCACCAAACACCGGTCAAACCCATACAATTCCTAGAGATCGATCGCACCTATGCCAGTCGACTGGTGTCGGCTAAAACCTCAAACATAACGCTGTTTGAGCCTCCGACACTCAGTCTTAGCCACTTGGCCAAGTCCACCTTATCCCTCATGGAGTTCCCCACCGAAGCTCTCTTCCCTCGGCCTACGTCCCTCGGATGCGCCAAGCGCCGCGGCTTTAGCGCGCCATCCTTGGCGTCTCATGCCTAGAGTATGCTTCCCTTTGGGCTCACTCCATTCGCTCCCGTCCGTGCGGTCCCTCGGATGCACCAAGCGCGCGACCGCAATGCCATCCTTCACCGACTCAAGGACCCGAGCCTAGTGAACTTACCAAGTCCTCAAGACTTCCCAAATGCACCAAGCGCCGACTAATGCATTTCTCACCAAGCACCAAGCGCCGCGGCCGCAATGCTTTGGATTTCCCATGCCAAGCACCAAGCGCGCGGCTTCCATGCTTTGGACTTTCCATGCCAAGGCTTCTTCACACCAAGCTCCATGCTTGGATTTTCCATGCCAACCCATGTTGGACTTTCCCATGACAATCCCATGTCATGAGTTTTGTCTATCATCAAAATACTATCAAGGTACTGCTCGAGTCAAACTCGAGTCAACCTGGGCCGATTGCACCAACAATCTCCCCCTTTTTGATGATTGACAAAACTACCATCTCAAGTCTACCAATTCTCCCATATTGGCAATTCTCATATCCCAATGAGAATTCCAACGAACCCTAATTGGTAACTTGGTAACTTCTCCCCCTTTTTGACATTACATCAAAAAGGTCCTCCCCAAGGGTATGAATGTCTCATATTCCAATGAGATCTTACAATCTCTCCCTTGGAGGAACACATGCCTACCATCTTTCTAGTGATCCCATATCACTTAAAGAGAGGCAACCCAATTTTCCTCCCATGAGGAAATACACATCCATCTTCCCATGATAGATACCTCCCCCTAGAGGCTTGCTCCCCCTTGACCATTGCACCAACAATGTCCTTGGAGAGTCCCTAAGCCAATAGGAACTTTAACCAAATCAAAATTAAGGCAAAGTTCAACAATGAACTCTCATCCACCTTAAAATTGATACTCACCCTCAACCCAACTCCTAATCCATATCCAATGGATTTCCACCCTCTCTAATGCTCTCCCAAGCATATCCTAGGGTTAGGAGTGGTTAGGGGACCAAAACATGGCTAAACATGGGCCTAACTATCAAGTTTACGAAATCACTGCGTCGACTCGATACCGGATCGATTGGACTTATCACCGATCGCCATTACAGTACGATCGATAATCGATTCTCAGCTTTTCGTTTCAGAAAATTGGATTTTCGAAATCCATAAGTAAATATACGTATTTTTA
This sequence comes from Wurfbainia villosa, assembly GCA_025175895.1. Taxonomy (NCBI): domain Eukaryota; kingdom Viridiplantae; phylum Streptophyta; class Magnoliopsida; order Zingiberales; family Zingiberaceae; genus Wurfbainia; species Wurfbainia villosa. The sequence goes on along the minus strand of CM045986.1, from coordinate 57,315,565 downwards.
AAAATCTTGAAAAATTTCATATGCATATTACTTATCCTAAACACTATGGGTGAAAAATATTGGAAAATTATTTTACCCATTAAATTAGGAGATTGATACAAAGTTCAAAACTTTAGAAAAGCTTCAATAATAAGCCTTCTTTGTATCATCCCATCCAATGGTGATAGCTATCACAAGATAGGCTTCACCAAGGTTTTTCAAAATGTTTTCAAAATGTTTCAAAACCTTTAATTTCTTTTTCTTAACCATCTCACCAATATCTAGATGTGTAAAACACATACAAGTCAAATTTCTAGTGAGATGTCGGTTTTTTGTTCTTTAAATGGTCTCATGCATATTTCTAGGCAATATTATTTGATTCCCATCAAATCATGCCATAGTTCTTAATTTCATTTTAATTTATGCATGATGATGATTATGGCATAATTATGATATAGATAAAGACATATGCCAAAATCATGATGTCATGGCATGTGAATGAAAATTAAGCATACATGACATACAAACATAAGTCTAAACATTATCATGACATTTTTTATAAATAAAAATGAGAATGATGTCATGACATGGCAAAGCAAACAAATCATGGCAAGTAAAGTATACTAAGGTATAGAATACCTAAGTGTTAGAATCAATTTGCCATTTCTAGAAATTAATTCAATTTTGCCTTAATGCCATTCATTTTCCTAGTGTGCCAAAAACCCAAAATGGCACACCAATATCTCCAAGACCTAATTGTGCCAATTTAAATCATTTTAAACTTCTCAAGCATATTGGCACATCCTAATGTGTCAACTCTTCTATGGTTAGCTTAACTACCCATCCATTTAGGGTTGACACACCCTAACCCATTTAGCGTGAATCGATCACGCTTTTAGGAACCCAATAGCTATTGGAGCTCCTTGGGTTAACAAGGTATTCCCTAGGGATAACTTCCCTAGATACCTTTCTAATGACCCTTTTTGGTTTTAAAACCATAGTCTTTTGGGTCTTACTTGGGTCAACTCTAGAGGTGACTCCTCCATTGACCTTCTTAGTGGCCTTCTTAGTTTTTCTTAAGTCCTTGGCCATTAAACATACACCATGGCTAGACTTAGGGATAACTTCCCTATTAGCCTTGGTTTTTCTAGACCTAGATGTTGTTCCATAATTAAATGGAACATTATGGTAGGACATAGGTTTGTGACCTAAACCCTTCTTGCCCTTAGATATTTCTTGTCTTATAGGTCTTGACTTTTGAGAATTTGACCCCTTAACCGAATTTGATATTATTGCTAGGGTCTTTTCCAATTTTTCTAGCCTTGACCTCAAGGCTTGGTTCTCCACCTCTAATTTCCTCAATTTTGAATTTTCATTAGATTTTTGAGGAATGTTCTTCTTCTTAGGCATGTGCCTACCCTTCTTAGGGTTAATGCCTAGATGGTTTTCAACTCTCCTAATGGACTCTTTTGGTAAAATAGGTCTAGTGTTTTGAGTCCTAGGTTTATCCTTAGATAGTTCCACATGCTTGGCACCTAGGCAAACATATTTATTTCTCCTAGCATGCTTTTCATTTATAATTGCAAGTGAACTAAAATAATTCTTAGCATGCTTTTTAACCCTAGAAATTGAAGGTGCATTATTTAAATTTACCTTAGGGTCAGCTTGGGAAGCTCCCCCTACATGAGTCACACTTTCTTGCCTTTTCTTCCTCCCCCTAGGGCATTGGCTTCGGTAGTGTCCCTTTTGATTGCATTTGAAGCACACAATGTGCTCTTTGCTCTTGATTTTGGGAACACCGGCATCCTTTGACTTTGAGTTGACTTTTGGTCTTGATGCCTTTTCCTTAGCCAATTTAGGGCATTTTCTCTTATAATGCCCCTTCTCCCTACACTCAAAGCATATTATATGATTTTTATTTAAAATGATAACACTTGAGTTACCTAGGGAGGTGGTGGAGGCCTCTTCATGATCTTCACTTCTCCCGGATGTGGATGCTTCTTGTTCTTGCTCCGGGATGGGAGATTGCCTTTCCTCCCCCTCAATGCTAGAGGTGGAGGTCTCCACCAAATCATCAACATCTTCAAATGTTGTGGGTGCTTCTTCTTCGGCATTCTCCTCTACTTGTGCCGATTGGGAATTTTCTTGGAATTTCATTATTTTCTCCCACAATTCCTTCGCATCCCTATAGTCACCCAATCTAGACCAAATAGTGTTAGGTAATAAATCACTAAGTAATTTTATTACCTCAAAATTTGTCTTGAAATCCTTAATTTGGTCTTTGGTCCACCTTGACTTCTCAATTTGCTTGTTGTATTTGTCCCTAGGCATCTCAAAACCATTTTCTACAATAATCATATAATCAAAATTGGTTTCGAGATATACCTCCATCCGTTTCCTCCACCAAGCAATATCTCCATCGAATTTCGGTGGATGGATGAAGCTGGCCATTTGTAGTGCTCTCGCGGCGGTTAGTCCTTGAAGAGCGACCTTGCTCTGATACCACTTGTTGGGTCGGATCGATTGGCCGGCTAGAGGGGGGTGAATAGCCCTCGTTCGTTGGATGTCGTAATTCGTTCTTTCTCATGTGCTCGTCTACAATTGTCGTTAATATATGCAACGGAATAACAATAGAAATAACAACAACACAAGCACAATCAATACACAAGCATATACGTGGTTCGGAACCAAATGGTTCCTACTCCACGGGTGAGCTCCTCGAGCTCTAGTTATGCGCACGGCACTAACTAAACTCCTTCTCGACTACACGTCAGAGGTGGAGAAACCTCTCACAAGTTATTACAACAAGTAATATGAAATACAACAAGAAATACAAAGACAATACAAAAGAAAACTTTTACACAATTGCTTTGATCGCTTTCTTGTTGCTTGCTTTTGCTTGCTCTTGAAGGTCTGGAATGCAACATCAATTCCCTTCCAAAGTCACCTCAAAAGCCCCTGCGAAATCCTCCAACTCGTGCTCCATTTATAACCTGCATCAAGCTATTTTCGTGCCCATCAGTCGACTGATCGTGACCATCAGTCGACTGATCCCGTAGCCGTTGTCTCACAATGGCCAGATCCACGTCGGTTAAGTTCCAACGGATCACACATCAGTCTACTGATGGCACCCATCAGTCGACTGATCAACCATCAGTCGAGTGCTGGCGAGCTCGACTCCATTCTGTGCCCGTGCAAAGTGTCATCGATCGGGCCATCCCTCGCCCGATCGGCGATCTTCTAACATCATTGCCCTCCCTCGGCGGTCGATCGTACGAACTTGGTTCAATCTAACACCGTCAAACCCATACGACCTAGAGCAATGATCGCACCTATGCGGTCGCGATGTCGGCTAAAACCTCAAACATAACGATGTTTGAGCCTCCGACACTACTCGGCCTTAGCCACTTGGCCAAGTCCACCTTATCCTCATGGAGTTTCCCTCCAAGCTCTCTTCCTCGGATGCGCCCAAGCGCATCGACTTCGCCAACACGTCTCATGCCCTAGAAGTATGCTTCCCTTTGGGCTCACTCCATTCGCTCCCCGTCCGGCGGTCCCTCGGATGCACCAAGCACACGGCTTCGCAATGCCATCCTTCACCGACTCAAGGACCCCGAGCCTAGTGAACTTACCAAGTCCTCAAGACTTCCCAAATGCACCAAGCGCACGGCTTCGCAATGCATTTCTCACCAAGCACCAAGCGCACGGCTTCGCAATGCTTTGGATTTCCCATGCCAAGCACCAAGCGCACGGCTTCGCAATGCTTTGGACTTTCCCATGCCAAGGCTTCCCCCTTGGACTTCCACACCAAGCTCCATGCTTGGATTTTCCATGCCAACCGCATGTTGGACTTTCCCATGACAATCCCATGTCATGAGTTTTGTCTATCATCAAAATATCATCAAGGTACTGCTCGAGTCAAACTCGAGTCAACCTGGGCCGATTGCACCAACACATTGTACCACATACATCATCATCATAGCGCACATCCCTAATAGACCCGAGGTAGCTAATCCCGAACCTACTAGAGTACTAGGCCCCTACTATGTCCGTCGGCCTAGGGGCAACATAACATAGAAGCCCATCCTAAGCCTGTATTTATGACCGTCGTCCTAGGGCATGTGGGAGCCCATCCCGTATTGAGTCCGTACTATGACTGTCGACTCGGGGGCACATAGGAGCCCATCCCTTGGACCTTGTTAGGGTCTGGTACAAGCCATGCAGAAAGTAAAATTGTATATCATGATCCTTATCGTTACATATGACATTTCTTTTCATAACTTATCATTTTTCTTATCTTAACATATAACATTCCTTTTCATATACATATCATGTTCCTTATCATAACATATAACATTCCTTTTCATAAACATATCATGTTCCTTATCATGGCATATCATGTTCCTTCTTCATAGCATATCATTTTCCTTCTTCATAACATATCATATTTCTTTACATAACATATCATGTTCCTTCTTTATGACATATCGTACATTCATACAATTAACATGGCAATGAGCATGGCATAATCATACATTCATACAAATAGCATGGCAATGAGCAAGACATAATCATACATTCATAAAATCAACATGGACATAAGGTAGTGCCATAAACCAATCATGCTATCGTAAAATCTAACTAACATCATATTTGCATTTTTTTCTACATGTAGCATGGCATGGAGGACTTAGTAGAGGGCATGTACATGGGCTGGCCGAAACCCTAAGGGAGGGTTCTTAGGAGTTTACATGCTAAACACTTGTACAAGGTCTACTTAACATAATACTAACATCACACACTAACTTCATGAAGAAGCATAACATGGTATAAAGATCATGAACAAGCATAAACATGGTGTAGTATACCACTTGTAGTATGGCATAAACATCATGAACAAGCATAACATGGTGTGGTCTAAACTTCATGGGGTTCTAACAAGATTTTAAACCCTAAACAACTTGTACAAGATCTAACTAACCACATGTTAATCTCCATCACATATAGATCATGGCATGGAAGGCCCTTAGGGGCCTAAATGGGTCTTGGCCGAGAGGTTCAAAGGCTTAAGGATCCCACACTTAAATCTAGCTTAGCTATCACCCTACTATCTTCATCTATATTCAAAACATAGCATGACTACTTATAGATCATAGCATAGAAAACCATTAAGAGCTTCAAATAGGTCTTGGCCGAGAGTCTTATGGGGCTTAAAGATCATACACTTAAACCAAGCCTATCTAGAAACATTTTATCATCATATTCATACAAAACATAGCATAGACAATCATGGAAAGCATAGAAGAGGTCTTGGGCGAAAGTTTCATGAAGCTTGAGATCAAACCCTTAGACCAAACCTATCTAGCAACCTATTATCATCATATTCATACTAAACATAGCATAGACAACCATGGAAAGAATAAAAGAGGTCATGGCCGAAAGTTTCATGAAGCTTGAAGATCAAACCCTTAGACCAAACCTATCTAGAAACCTATTATCATCATATTCATACAAAGCATAGCATGGACCACCATGGAAAGCATAAAAGAGGTCTTGGCTGAAGGTTTCATGAAGCTTGGAGATCAAACACTTTGACCAAACCCATCTAGAAACCTATTATCATCATATTCATACAAAGCATAGCATGGACCATCATGGAAAGTATAAGGAAGGTCTTGGCCGAAAGTTTCGTGTAAGGATTTTCTTAATAACATCAACCGAAAAAACTTGTATGCAGGTGAGCGGATACTTACATCCTTCTCTTTGTTTAATAGTTGGAAACACCCTAAGTGATGCCAAGACTAGGGCCCTCTTATTTCTTGGTTGGTTTTCGGAAAATAGAAGAGGGGAAGCTTAGGGTTTCGGTGAAGAAAAAGAACAGAAGTAGAGAATGGCAATTGTGGTTTCTCTTGTCTCCTCATTCCCCTATTTATTCACTTGAAGGTGTCCCTTAGCCTCCATTACCCTTATCTATCATTTCCCATACCCTTCTAATAGCACAACCCTATTGGGCTTCTATTTATTGGGTGCATCTTAAGGTTTAGCTATCTACTTGGGGGTTTAGGGTTCAAAGCCTGGGCCATGCATCCTTTTTGGCTCTATTTCTTTTATATTTTTGAATGATCCCATACAAAGCCCATTATAATCATGAAAAAATTCTTGTAAAATTGCTAGGAATTTTACGGGCATTACATGCCGAGGAATACAAATATGTACTCCTCAAAGAGTGTCCTCTTAAGCCTGCAGCTGATTCTGGGGAAAAGGAGAAGGAGAGTTATAAGAAGTCGATCAAGGCCGATGAGATGGCGCGGTGTTAAATTTTGGCATCTATGTCAAATGTACTGCAACATCAGCATCAATCCATGCCCACTACTTATGACATGATGCTCAATTTGAAAGAGCTTTTCGGTCACCAGAATCGGGCTGCAAGGCAGGAAGCCATGAGGAACTTGATGACGACCACCATGATCGAGGGAACACCCGTGAGGGATCATGTTCTCAAGATGATGGCTCATATGAATGAGCTAGAGGTCCTTGGAGCTGAGATCGATGGGGAAACCGAGGTCGATATAATTCTCCAGTCTCTACCTACGAGTTTTCAGCAGTTTCGCCTGAACTATAACATGAACAAGAGGTTGTATTCGTTGGCGGAGCTTCTAATAGAACTCCAGGCGGCAGAGGGGATATTTTGTCAGAGTGCTCAGGTGCATGCTATGGTTACCCAAAAGGTTTCTACTTCTAAGCAGAAAGGCAAGAAGAAGAAGAAACAAGTTGGGGCAAAAGAGGTGGGAGGAACTCAGGGAGGAGCGAAGAAGCCGAAAGGCAAGTGCTTCACTTGTAAGTAGACTGGACACTGGAAGAAGGACTGCCCCAAATGCAAGCAGAACAAAGGTATATCTTTTGGTCTGGTCGTTGAAACATGTTTAGCGGTGTTATCTATCGGCACCTGGTGTTTAGATACGGGAGCCACTGATCATGTCTGTAATACTTTGTAGGGGTTCCAGGAAACCATACGACTGGCTGAGGGAGAGATTACCGTATACATGGGCGATGCCACGAAGGTGGCGGCTATTGCAGTGGGAGATGTTTATTTATCTTTTGAGAAAAATAAAGTTTTGGTTGTTAAGAATTTCCTTTATGTACCTTTATTTAGAAAGAATTTAATTTTAGTTTCTAAATTGTATATGGATGGATATTCTATTTCTTTTAATGACAGAGTTGTTATAAAAAGGAATAGGGAGATTATCTGTTCGGGTGCATTGATAGGAAATGTATACACACTTGAACCAAAAGCTCCCACGATGCAAATAGAAGTTAATAACTCATCTTCTAATTCCAATAAGAGAAAAGAACCTTTGAAGATAAACCAAACATATCTTTGGGATCTTAGGCTTGGTCATATTAACCTAAGCAAAATTCAAAGGTTGATAGCTGATGGACCTTTGGGTTCATTTGTAACGCCCGCCAAATTTCTAAACTAGGCAAAGTAATTATATAGGTTTTAAGACCATAAAATGGTTAAAAATAAAATAAATAAAAGATGGTTATAGGTATGATTTGAACCATGAACCTCCTAATAGGGAGGTAGCCTTGACACCACTAGACCCTAGGATAATTTATGGATAAGATATATAAAGAATATACAAAGAATATAGATGGGTGTTCATTCCCTAGGTATTAAAGAGGAGAATTAAGAGAAGAGTGGAAGTAAAACCCCACTTTCCTTCTTCATCCTCCTTCTTCCTCATCCTTGGCCGAATTCCCCATTTCCCTTTCCTCCCTTTTCATCCCAAGCTCTAGAAATTTTATAATAATTTTTGTATAGAATTTAATTTCATGTCTAGGAGATTATATATGGAATCTTGGAAAAAAAAATGATGATAAAAGAATAAAAGTGGAGAGGTGAGGTTTGAACCTTAAACCTCTTGGTGAGAGTTAACTCTTACCATGCATGTGATGACCAAGTGCTTAGCAATAGCTTACTATTAGAGGAAGAGGGGAATTATAGATAAGTGTGATAAGAGTAAATGAAGAGGCATGACAAAGAGAAGAGAAACTTCTCTTCCTCCCTTTATAAAGAAGAGAGAAGTTCCACTTGGCCACTTCTTTCTTCCTTCTTCCTCTCCTCTTCATCCTCCCAAACCCTAAGCCTTCTTCCTTGAAGTTTCGCCAAAACAAAATAGGGTGTCACCCTAGAGAGTTAGGCAAGGGAAGGGTTCATCTAAGGGGCTAATAACCATCTAAGGGTCAAGAGCACCAAGAAGGGTACTATGGCAAGATTATTTCTTGTCTCCTCTCCTTCTTCTTCCTTTGGCCGAGAGCCCCATTCAAGCTAGGAGAAAGCTAGGTGACTTCTTTAGGTCATCTTCTCCACCCAAAACAAAGCGAAGGAAGTAAGTATCCTCACCGCATACGAGTAGTTGCGATTGAATGTTTGAACAACTCAGTATGTTATATTCAAGCATGTTTTAGTTTACCAATGAAGTTGAAATCTATGTTTAGGAAGGATATGATGATGCTAAGATGGGAAAAGAGGGTTGGTTAAAAAGCTAACCCTAGTTGAGCCCTTATGTGTTTCGGCCACCCTAGGAAATTAGGGTTAGGGTTTCATGAATGCCATGTTTTAATTGCTATATGATGTGGTTAGGGTTTAAAAGGGATTAGGTCAAAAGTTAACCCTAGGAAACCCTATGGACCATTCGGCCAACATGGGTTTTTGGTGTTTTTGTTGAAGTTTATATCTTGCTTTACTTGCAAATGATGATGATAACATGTTAGAGGGATTAGGATAAAGATCTAACCCCAAAGGTCTCCATGAACCATTCGGCCAAGTCATGGACTAGGGTCTAAATGAAGCTCCATGTTATGTTTATGCCATGTTCTATAACTAGATGATGATGTTAGGGGTTAAAGTGGATTAGGACAAAAGCTAACCCTAATGAACCCTAAGAACCATTCGGCCAATATGGATCTTGGTGTTTTATTGAAGTTTTATAGCTTGTTTTACTTGTAAATATTGATGTTAACATGTTAGGGGGTTGAGGATAGAGATCTAAACCCTAAAAAGCCTATAAGGGCCATTCGGCCACCTTTGGTCCTTTAAGTCACAATGAAGTTCATACCATAAAATTTATGAAATTTTGAAATAAAGTATGCTATGCTATCTTAATGAAATAAGCTATGATGTGTATGAAATGAAGTATGCTATGCTATGTTAATGAAATGAAGCATGATGTGTATGAAATGAAGTATGCTATGCTATGTTAATGAAATAAGCTATGTTGTTATGAAATGAAGTATGCTATGCTATGTGAGTGAAATGAAGCATGATGTGTTATGAAATGAAGTATGCTATGCTATGTTAAAGAAATAAGCTATGTTGTAAAATAAGCATATAAATATTTTACTTTCTGCATGGCTTGTACCAAGACCTTAACAAGGTCCAAAGAAGGGATGGGCTCCTAAGATGCCCTAGGTCGATGGAATAAGACTCGGGCCTAGGATGGGCTTCTATGTATGATTGCCCCTAGGTCGATGGAATAAGATTCGGGCCTAGTACGGGATGGGCTCCAAGATGCCTTAGGTCGATGGAGTAAGACTCGGGCCTAGGATGGGCTTCTACGCTATGACGATTGCCCCTAGGTCGATGGAATAAGACTCGGGCCTAGGAACCTATTAGGTTCGAGACTTGCTACCTCGGGCCTATTTAGGGATATGCCATGATTGTTTACGTTACATGTTATGTTAGATGATATGCCATGATTGTTTACGTTACATGTTATGTTAGATGATATGCCATAATGTTTAAGTTACATGTTATGTTAGATGATATGCCATGATTGTTAAGTTACATGTTATGTTAGATGATATGCCATGATTGTTTACGTTACATGTTATGTTAGATGATATGCCATAATGTTTAAGTTACCTGTTATGTTAGATGATATGTCATGATGTATAAGTTACATGTTATGTTCGATGGCACGCTATGATGTTAGGTTACTAAGTTACATATGATGCCATGTATGTTATGTTTATGTTACTTAAGCTACAAGTTAAGTTGATGATGCCATGTATGTTACATGATATATTGATTATATGTTATAAATGCCACAAGTCATGATCAATGATGATGTATGGTTTTTGTGAGTAGGACAGGATCTTACTAAGCCTATGTGCTTATAGTTTATCTTTCCCTCGTACTGCAGATAAAGGTAAGGGATGGATAAACTAAAGGGAACAGCAGGAGGGGTCAATGTGTGTGGTAGTGGCATGGTGGAGAAGATCCGTTAAGTCTACTTATACATGTATTATCTATAATGATGATGTCTATGGATGTCTTTACTTATGTCTCCCTATGACGATGATGTTATGAACCTACTAAGCCTTAAGTATCTATATATATATATGATGCATGCTTTATGTTGATAAGAAGAAGTAAAGAAGAAGTAAGAAGAAGTATCTATGCATGCTATGCTATGAAACATACTCTATGTTAAGAAGAAGTGTTAATGCATATTTATGTTTAAAAGAAAAAAAAAAGTATTTAGGTCTCAAGTCTTCCGCTGTAAGAAATAAGAAGTACATATATATAAAGTCTTCCGCTGTATGAAATGTATGTACGGTCGCGTCACGCGCCGCCTCTCCGGACATTTAGGGTCCCGGAAGGGCGGGCGTGACATCATTAGTGGTGGAATATTTCCCAACTTGCGAATCTTGCTTGGAGGGTAAAATTACCAAGAGGCCTTTTAAGGCCAAGGGGTATAGAGCCAAAGATGTGTTAGAATTGGTTCATTTTGATTTGTGTGGTCCTATGTCTATCCAGGCTAGAGGTGGTTTTGAGTATTTCGTCTCTATTATAGACGATTATTCGAGAAATGGATACATTTACTTGATGCGGCGCAAGTCTGAATGCTTTGACAAGTTCAAAGAATTCAAGGCTAATGCGAAGAAACGTCAAGGTAAAAGTATCAAGACACTACGATCTGATCATGGTGGTGAGTACCTCTTGGGAGAGTTTAGGAATTACTTATCAGAGGCTAGGATTCAATCCCAATTGTCTGCACCTGGTACACCCCAGTAGAATGGTGTATCAGAGCGAAGAATAGGACTCTAATGGAGATGGTTAGATCAATAATGAGTTATTCTGAGTTGCCAGATTCGTTATGGGGATATAATCTAGATACGACAGTGTATATTCTGAACTTGGTCCCATCTAAATCAGTGCCTTCTACTCTCACAGAATTGTGGACTGGGCGAAAGCCTAGTCTAAGACATATTCGGATTTGGGGGAGTCCAGCACATGTGCTGAAGGCGGATGCTGATAAGTTGGAACCTCGTATAGAAGTACACATGTTTGTTGGCTATCATAGGGGAACGAAAAGTCATTTGTTTTATAGTCCTACAGATCAGAGGGTGATCGTTAGCACGAACACTAGATTTCTAGAGAAAGACTATGTGATGAACCACAAGCCCATGAGTAAGATTGTTCTGGAGGAATTAAAAGGGGAAGTTGCTTCTTTAGTACCACAGGTACAAGAGGATATACCACATGTCACTGCACCGCGTGTCACAAAGGATACACAGGTGATACCTTGTCATAGTTAGAGGGTTGTTAGACAGCCTGATAGATTCATGTTCTTGGGAGAATATTCTGATTTGGTCCCTGGCGAACATGAACCTAACCCCTGGACATATGACGAGGCAATCCAATAAAAAGATGTGGTATCTTGGCAAAGTGAAATGAATACTGAGATTGAATCTATGAATTCAAATCAAGTCTAAGAGCTAGTAGAACCACCCGATGGTATAAAAACCATTGGTTGCAAGTGGATTTACAAAAGAAAGAGAGGAATAGATGGGAAGGTTGAGACCTTCAAAGAGGGGCTTGTTGCGAAGGGGTATACTCAGAAAGAGGGTATCGATTATGAGGAGACCTTTTCGTCGGTGACCATGCTTAAGTCTATCCGGATTCTCTTATGCATTGTAGCTCATATGAATTATGAGGTGTGGTAAATGGATGTCAAGACAGCTTTCCTTAATGGAAGTCTTGAAGAAAACATCTATATTAAGCAACCAGAGGGATTCATTGCGAAGGGAAAAGAGCATCTTGTATGTAAGCTTAATCAGTCCATTTATCGATAGAAGCAATCTTCGAGGTCTTTGAACATCCGCTTTGATGAGGTAATCAAGTCTTATGGATTTATTCAAAGTCCAGATGAGTCTTGTGTATACAAGAGATGTGACGAAAATGTAGTGGTATTTCTTGTACTATACGTAGATGACATTTTGTTAATTGGCAACAATGTCAAGGTGTTATCGGACGTAAGGGTATGGTTTTCCAAATAGTTTGATATGAAGGACTTGGGAGAAGTGGGACACATCCTTGGGATCAAGGTTATAAGGGATCGCAGGAAAAGGATGTTGTGCTTATCTCAAGCTTCATACATAGACACCATTATGGATCGTTTTAGCATGCGGAACTCCAAGAATGGTTTTCTACCTTTTAGGCATGGAGTTCCTTTATCTAAGGAGATGTGTCCTAGAACATCTGAGGAGATAGAGGAGATGAAGGCGATTCCTTATGCTTCGGCAGTAGGAAGCCTCATGTATGCGATGTTATGTACGAGACCAGATATCTGCTTTGTCGTGGGCATGGTCAGCAGATATCAGAGTAATCCAGGACGGGGACATTGGACTGTGGTAAAGAATATATTGAAGTACCTTAGAAGGGCTAGGGATTATATGCTAGTTTACCAGGTAGACCAATTACTCCATGTGGGTTACACTGATTCCGACTTCCAATCTGATAGGGATAACAGTAAGTCTACCTCAGGTTTTGTGTTTACTTTGGTAGGTGGAGCCATTATATGGAGGAGTGTCAAGCAGAAATGCGTGGCGGACTCCACCATGGAAGCTGAGTATGTGGCAACCTCTGAGATGGCCAAAGAAGCTGTGAGGCTCAGGAACTTCCTGATGCACTTCGATGTGATTCCTAGTTTGCCCAGAAATATCACAATCTATTGTGATAATAGTGGTGCATTTGAAAACTCGAAGGAACCACGAGCCCATAAGGCAAGTAAACACATAGAGCGCAAGTACCACCTGATACGAGAAATCGTAAAGAGAGGAGAAGTTGTTGTGGCCAAGATTGCATCAGAGGATAACCTGGCAGATTCTTTCACTAAGGCCCTTCAGGCGAGAGCCTTTGATAGGCATGTGGAGGGAATGGGAATCAGATGATGGCAGTTTAAACCCAACATAGTCTTTTAGTATAAGTGGGAGATTGTTGAGATGTATACTGAAAAGTCTATCTTTTGTATGAACATCTTTATTTTAGAATAAGAATCACATGATCATTTTTTTCATATTTATGGTGATGCATATTGTCTAATACATTACATTGTAGATAACATGGTGTGTGGTGTCACACGGGAGATCATTTTATCGGATCCTTGTAAAGTATTAGTATAGGCTCACAACCGATATGGCTTTGGACAAACCATTGGCATGGTTGTAGTGTGATTTGGTATTGGTTTATCTTGACCATAGAATTACACTAGTACACTTTGTGTGTATTGAGCAGGACTAACTTAGAGGTGATTCGATTTATTGCTGACTACATAATCGAATCATACCTCAAATATTATATTTAGTATTCATTTCTTTGATTTACCAATGGGAGAGATTTATAGATTAAATCGATAGGCTCAGTAAGTTGGGAAATGATATTATTTATATGGTGTTCCATTGATGATAGGAGGAAACCGTGTCCTATATATTAGGATGATGATGTCCCCTTGAGGAGCTCATATGGTTCATCATGTAAACCCTGCAGGTGGACTTTGTCCGACATGATGATAAGGTTGAGTGGTATTACTCTTGGAGTTAGATGTTGATTAATTAATGGTCAGTAAATTAATTAATTTACTGACATTAGAGATCTTAAACACGGGCAGAAAAATGTACATATAATATATGGATCCCATATTAACTTATGGGGGTTGGTGAGGTAGATCAATGATAATCCTTTAGTGGATTGGATTATCATTAATGGATCGGACTTTATGTGGGCTTGATCCATTGGGTGGCAAAGATCCAACTCCTCCTCATGGTCCCTATTGTAGCCTATTAATACCTCATGAAGTCTAGATCCAAAGATAGAGATTAAATCATTAGATGTGACGGTTGAGATTAAATCTCTAGATCCGACGGTTTAGATTAAATCCCTAGAACCAATGGTGGAGATTAAAACAAGGAATATCCCTAACTCTATAAAAGGAGAGCATGGGGTGGGCAGCATGGTGAATTCTAATAGAGATAGGATTAGTGTAAGGGGCGGCAAGCATTGGGGATTAGGGTTTGGGTGTTGGCGGCACAAAATAAGGAAAGGTTTTCCTTTTATTCTTCTTCTTCCTTTGTGGCCGGCGCCCATACAAGCCCTTCCCTCCCTTGGCCGGTGTCCAAACCTACTTCTTCTCCTCTCCTTGGCCGGTGGAAACAAGGCTTAGGGTCTTCCCTTGGAGCTCTTGGTCGGCAACTATCTCCATCATCTTCTCCTTGTTGGCCGGCGGCAAGCACCTATGTTGGTGTTTGTTAGTTGGCTAAAGGAAGGAGAAGGGTTTTGTTTCATAGTCTTCCTCTTGTTCAGAGCGAGCATGGAAGGAAGATTGGTGATCTAGGAACTTCGACTTTTGGTAGATCATCGCCCACACGACATCCAAAAGGAGGAAGGATATACGATAGAAGATCGAGAGGTATAATACTTGTCTATTTTCTTATCTAACATGTTTATAATTGTTTTTAATTATATATGCATGATATATTCTATTTTGTGGCTAATATAACTTGGACCCCGAACATAAACAAAAAAGTCGGCGATCCGTACATCATCTATTCTGCGGGTATTCATAGAATAGATGTTGGGGTCTTGAACAACAAGTTTGTTCAAGTGACTACTCTAATCAAATAGCACGATGATGAAATGGTTTCTTAGGTAATCCCTTTCATCTAGGATTAAATTTTTTTTTCAGGGGATGTAGAAGGGATCGCCATGAACAAGCGACCGAGTTGAAGTGAGAAGCAAAGTTTCCTACCTTAAAGAATTGGTAACCCCTCGTTTCCTTGGGGTATCTAATAAATAAACACTTTTCAGACTTAGCATCCAGCTTGTCTGATGTAGTTCTCTTCATATAATCAGGACATCCCCATGTCTTTAAATAAGACAACTGGGGTTTCTTACTAGTCCATATTTGATATGGAGTAGCAGAGACTGGTTTGGTCGGGACTCTATTCAACAAGTGAATAGCTGTCTCGAGTGAATAGCCCCAAAAGGATTTGGGAAGGTTTACATATTTCATCATTGATCTCACCATATTCAACAAGGTTTGATTTCGCCTTTCAGATACACCATTATGTTGCGGTGTATAAGACGGAGTCCATTGAGACAATATATCTTTGTCTCTTAGATAATCCTGAAACTCTTGGTTTAAGTATTCGCCACCTCGATCGGATCGAAGTATCTTAAAACTTTTACCAATTTGTTTTCTACTTCATATCTTAATTCTTTGAGATTTTCAAAGGATTCATATTTATATCTCATAAGATATGCATACCCAAATCGTGAGTGATCATTGATAAAGGTAATGAAGTAGTTGTAACCTACTTGAGCATGAATTGACATTGGTCCACATACATCAGTGTGTATGAGACCAAGTAATTCATCCACTGGCTTACCCTTTCCAGAAAAGGACAACTTTGTCATCTTGCCTTGTAAACAAGATTCCATGTATGAAATGAATCCAATTCAAATGATTCTAGAATTACACTCTTGTGTATCTCTGACATGCGCTTCTTGCTTATATGGCCAAGACGACAATGTCATATATAAGAGGTTAACTGATCATCCTTTCGAGCACGCTTGTTGCTCGCTTCAATATTGAATGCGTCACTAGATGTATCTAACACGTAGATGCAATCACATAAAGTTTCGATGCCATAAAGAACTTTATTCAAGGTTATATAACAATAATTGTTACTAAATGTCAAATGGAAACCCTTTCTATTAAAACAAGAAATAAAAACAATGTTCTTTATTAATGCAAGAATAAAATAACAATTGTCATGTTCTCAGACAAGTCCACTAGGAAGCTTCAAAAAATATGTTCCAACGGTGACAACTGCAACCTTTGCTCCATTGCCGACTCATAGATTCGCTTCTCCCTTGACAAGTCTTCTGCTATCCCTTAGGCCCTATATGTTATTACATATATATGAGCCATAGCCGGTATCCAATATCCAAGCATCAAAGGAAATAGCATGACAGTCAATAACAAAGATACCTGAAGAGGATAGGGCATTAGATGTCGGCTTTTTCTTCATGAACTCAAGATAGATCTTGTTGGGATGTATACTGAAAAGTCTATCTTTTGTATGAAAATCTTTATTTTGAAATAAGAATCACATGATCATTGTTTGCATATTTATGGTGATGCATATTGTCTAATATATTACATTGTAGATAACATGGTGTGTGGTCTAACACGGGAGATCATGTTATCGGATCCTTGTAAAATATAAGTATAGGCTCACAACCGAGATGACTTTGGACAAACCATTGGCATGGTGGTAGTGTGATTTGGTATTGGTTTGTCTTGACTATAGAATCACACTAGTACACTTTGTGTGTATTGAGCAGGACCGACTTAGAGGTGATTCGATTTATTTCTTACTACATAATCGAATCGGACCTCAGATATTATATTGTACATGCTCTTAATCCCGATATAATAACGGGCACATATACTTAGTATTCATTTCTTTGATTTACCATTGGGTGAAATTTATAGATTAAATCGATAGGCTCGGTAAGTTGGGAAACGATATTATTTATATGGTGTGTCGTTGATTATAGGAGGAAACCGTGTCCTATATATTAGGATGATGATGTCTCCTTGAGGAGCTCATAAGGTTCATCATGTAAACCCTGCAGGTGGACTTGGTCCTGCATGATGATAAGGTTGAGTGGTACTACTCATGGAGTTAGTTGTTGATTAATTAATGGTCAATAAGTTAATTAATCAATGGACATTCGAGATCTTAAACACGGGGAGAAAAATGTACATATAATATATGGAGCCCATATTAACTTATGGGGGTTGGTGAGGTAGATCAATGATAATCTTTTAGTGGATTGGATTATCATTAATGGATCGGACTTTATGTGAGTTTGATCCATTGGGTGGCCAAGATCCAACTCCTCCTCATGGTCGCTATTGTAGCCTATTAATACCTCATGAAGCCTAGATCCAATGGTTGAAAACAAAACTTTCGATTCAAAGGTAGAGATTAAATCTTTAGATCCGACGGTTGAGATTAAATCTCAAGATCTGACGGTTGAGATTAAATCCCTAGAACAAATGGTGGAGATTAAAACAAGGCATATCCCTAACTCTATAAAAGGGGAGCATGGGGTGGGTGGCAAGGTGAATTCTAATAGAGATAGGATTAGGGTAAGGGACAACAAGCTTTGGGGATTAGGGTTTGGGTGTTGGCGGCACCAAATAAGGAAAGGTTTTCCATTTCTTCTTCTTCTTCCTTGGTGGCCAGCACCCATACAGACCCTTCCCTCTCTTGGCCGGCGTCCAAACCTACTCCTTCTCCTCTCCTTGGCCGGTGGAAACAAGCCTTAGGGTCTTCCCTTGGAGCTCTTGGCCGGCAACTATTTCCATCATCTTCTCCTTGTTGGCCGGCGGCAAGCACCTTGGTTGGTGTTTGTTAGTTGGATAAAGGAAGGAGAAGGGTTTTGTTTCTTAGTCTTCTTCTTGTTCGGAGCGAGCAAGGAAGGAAGATTGGTGATCTAGGAGCTTCGACTTTTGGTAGATCGTCGCCCACACGACATCCAAAAGGAGGAATGACATACGATAGAAGATCGAGAGGTATAATACTTGTCTATTTTCTTATGTAACATGTTTATAATTGTTTTCAATTATTTATGCATGATATATTCTGTTTTGTGGCTAATATAACTTGAACCCCGAACATAAACACAAAAGCCGACGATCCGTACATCGTCTAATCCGCGGCTATTCGTAGAATAGAGGTTGGTTGCTTGAACAACAAGTTTGTTCAAGTGACTACTCTCATCAAATAGCATGATGATGAAACGGTTGCTTGGGTAATCCCTTTCGTCTAGGATTAAATTTTTTGATTTACCAATGGGTGAGATTTATAGAGTAAATCGATAGACTCGGTAAGTTGGGAAATGATATTATTTATATGATGTACCGTTGATTATAGGAGGAAATTGTGTCCTATATATTAGGATGATGATGTCCCCTTGAGGAGCTCATAAGGTTCATCATGTAAACCCTGCAGGTGGACTTGGTCCGGCATTATGATAAGGTTGAGTGGTACTACTCATGGAGTTAGATGTTGATTAATTAATTGTCAGTAAATTAATTAATTGACGGACATTCGAGATCTTAAACACGGGGAGATATATGTACAAATAATATATGGAGCCCATATTAACTTATGGGGGTTGGTGAGGTAGATCAATGATAATCCTCTAGTGGAATGGATTATCATTAATAGATTGGACTTTATGTGGGCTTGATCCATTGGGTGGCCAAGATCCAACTCCTTCTCATGGTCTCTATTGTAGCCTATTAAAACCCTCATGGAGCCTCGATCCGATGATGGAAAATGAAACTCTAGATCCAATGGTGGAGATTAAATCTCTAGATCTAACGGTGGAGATTAAATCTTTATATCCTACGGTGGAGATTAAATCTCTTGATCCGACGGTTGAGATTAAATTTCAAGATCCGACGGTTGAGATTAAATCCCTAGATCCGATGGTGGAGATTAAAAGGAGACTTAAGCCTAGCTCTATAAAAGGAGGCTTAAGGGGTGGGTGGCAAGGATACTCAAGGGAGATTAGGGTTTGGCTTGGGTGGCTAGAGTTTGGGAAAGGGCTTGGGCGGCAACAATTAGAGGGATTTCCTTCTCTTCCAAAGGTTGATGCCGGTGCCCATCATCTTCTTCTCAACCTTGGTCGGCACTCAACCTCTTCTTACTCTTCTCCTTGGTCCGTGAAAACAAGGGTTAGGCTTGTTCCTTGGAGCTCTTGGCCGGCACCCACTTCCTCTTCTTTTCCTTGGCCGGCGGCAACATCAAGTCTCTTGACTTGGTGGCCGGTCCTAGATAGGGAAGAGTTTTGTTTTATTCTTCCCTTTGTTCAGAGCGAGCAAGGAAGGGAAGAGCGTGTTCTTGGAGGCTTCGACTTTTGGAAGATCGTCGCCCACACGACGTCCAAAAGGAGGAAGGACATACAATAGAAGATCGAGAGTTATAATGCGTGTTTGCTTTCTTTTCGTTTCTTTGTATGTTGTATGTTTTGTTATGTGGCTAAATTTACTTGGACCCCGAATACGAACACAAAAAACCGGCGATCTGTACATCGTATATTCTGCGGCTATTCGAAGAAAAGAGGTAGGTTGCTTGAACAACAAGTTTGTTTAAGTGACCACTCTAATCGGATAGCACGATGATGGAACGGTAGCTTGGGTAATCCCTAATTGTCATGGATTAATTTTTTAATCCGGGGACGACGACGGGATCGCCATGAACAAGCAACCGAGTTGAAGTGGGAAGCGAAGTTTCCTACCTTCATCTAGCTTTTATCACCATGTTTTATTTGGATTTATATGTTCTGTCCATATTATGTTATTTTGGATTTTTTGGTATTTTAAGTATATTTCCTTGGAAGCAAGAGGTAAAGATCGCAATGATGCTTCCCCTATAAGTTTTGGTGACAAAGAGCATGATCGAATGTCTTGAAAGGCTTCCTATATGAGTTTTGGGAGTATGATCATGTTAAATGTTTGATAAATGACAAAAATATGTTTTGATCAGATTATATGGGTGTGTTTAGATTTATAGGTAAAGTATATTTTGTTTTAAGCAAGACATAAGATCACTAGGATGCTATCTCTCACCTATAGCATAAGTAACTCTTTGATTTGCACACCTAGCTTCTAGTATCTTGTTTTTATTCAGATTTATAAGTTTTGTCCAGATTATGTTTGTTTGGATTTTTAGGTATTTTAAGTATATTTCATTGGAAGCAAGATGTAAATGTCGCAAAGATTCTTCCCCTACGAGTTTTAGGGACAAAGATCATGATCATATGTCTTGAAAGGTTTCCTATATGGGTTTTGAGTATGATCATGTAAAATGACAGAAAAATAAGTGACTCATATATAAAGGAAGTATTTTACTTTGAATATTTCATTGGAAGCAAGAAGTGAAGATCACAAGATGCTTCCCCTACGAGTTTTGGGGACAAAGAGCATGATCAAACATCTTGAAAGGCTTCATATATGGGTTTTTTATTATGATCATGTAAAATACTCGTTACCTGACAAAAATAAGTAAGTTATATATAAAGGAAGTATTTTACTTTCACATGGCATATACCGGGCCTTAGATCGCCCACGGGCCCCTAGACCGCCCTTAGTAAGTTGCCCTAATAAGTTCGATGGCTAGCTACCCCGAATTCTATGCGCACAAATTGGTACTATGCCGGGCTGCCCAAACAAGGATGTTTACTGATTTTAAAGTATCTATGTTCATATGGTTTTCTAAATTTAACTAAAGCACAATGGTTACAAGTTTAAGTATGTCACATGTATATGTTTCTACAAGAGAAGCATATTTCAAAGCATGTATTAAAAGTTGTGTATTTCAAGTTCATGCATTCAAGTTGAACCCTTGTGTTATGTACAAGTGTTTCTAAATGTTTAATATAGAAAGTTCATGCATTCCAAGTTGAACCATTGTGTTATGTGCAAGTGTTCCTAAATGTTTAATGTAAAATTTTCTTAAATGCAAGTAAGAGCATATGTTTGCATGCGAGTATTCTAATAGCATGTTTTCTTATAATGCGATGTTTTGTGAGAATATGATATACTTACTAAGCATCATTGCTTATAGTTGCATTCCTTATATTACAGATAAGGGTAAAGTAAAGTTTGAGTAAGAGAGGGCAGCGGATGAAGTATTTGGTGTGTGTGGCAGCGAAAAAGTCGATTATGATCCTAGACTTGCTAGTATTCTATTATGTTAAGACCTTCGAACTTGTTCGTGTGGTAGTGTTCATGTTATGTGTTTGATCATGTTGTGTCTAAGAATGTCGAACTTGCTAGTATTATGCTATGCTAAGAACTTTGAACTTACTAGTGTGCTAGTGTTCATGTTATGTGCTAGTGTTCATGTTAGGCGCTAGGGTTGATATTATGTATTGTTATTTACGTTCATGTTCATGTCAAAGATGGATATCATTGCTATCATCATTCATGAGGTTGAGTTACTTAAGAAGGTTCTACATTAGAACTCTAGTGAATGTGCATTCTTAGATAGGTTAAAAACTTGTGAAATAGCCTAGTGTCAACATGTGAATATAGATGGTTTGTTTCTTTAGCTTCCGCTGTTTCAATTTAAGAGTTTAAATTATGATACTCGTTTAGAAACCATGTTTATATCTTGGTACGAGTTGTTGATACTCTTCTATTTTAAGTCAGGTATTGGTTAATTTATAAATAATGTATGTGAGTCTATGGATGGTGGAGTCATGTTTTACCTGATCACGAAAAGAGTAAGATAAAGTATGATGATGGTAACACCTCCTTTACTAGTGTAAGTAGAGGGGGACGTGTTACAACTAATCCACAAGTAGTCAACTTCTAGGGTGTGGCAGTCGACTAATTTAAGTTGACACTAGTACAGAAGCTTTGGTAGTCGATTGATTAGTCGACTGTCGGGCCAGCAGTCAACTACTAGTGTAACCGTTGGAGTTTTCTACCGTTGATTGAGCCGTTGTGAGACAATGACACTATGGGCAGTGGACTGGTGTCTTTGGGCAGTTGAATGCTAAGTGCAAAATTAGCTCGATGCAGGTTATAAAAGAAGCTCGAGTTTGAGGATTTTGCATCAATTTTTGGAGTAATTTTGAAGGGGAATTACTACTGCATTCCAGACCTTCAAGTGCAATCCAAAGCAAGCGACAAGCAAGAAATCAAAAGCACTCTTATAAACTTTTTCTTTTCATTACATTTGTATACTTGTATTTGTTTGTATTCTATTTTTGTATTGCTATTGTAATCACTTGTACAAGGTTTCTCTATTTCTGACATGTTGTTGAGAAGGAGAAGATTTAGTTATGATGTGCATCACTAGAGATAACTTGAGCTTTACCCGTGGAGTAGGAACCCTAGGTTCCGATCCACGTTATATCATCTTGTTGTGCTTGTGTATTTCTATTTGTATTTTGTATTGTATAGTCCACTGCGTATAACTCTTTTGTAGACGAGCACAACACGAAGCTATCGAATCCATCAAACGATGATAAATCAGTATTCACCCCTCTCTAGCGACGCCAACCTATCTCTAACACCCTATCTTTTCATATTATCTCATAATTAAGGTAAGAACAACCCAGGAAATTTTCATAACAGAAATCTTTAAAAATGGCAGAGCAGCGACATGACCGTGTGTTTAACACATGACCAACCATGCCAAAAGGCATGGTCATGCCAGGACACACAGCTAGCCATGTGTCCTTTTGGGCACAGCTCAGACTTTGGTCATTTTTGGCTAGAGCCAGCCACGGCTCGTGTATTATTATCCACAACCGTGTGAGGCTCTATACGGTCTGTTTAACTTCGTTTAGGTGTGATATGTCCATGCTAAGTCTAAATTGACCATAGGAGGTTCAATAGCCTCTATTTTGCACCTTCATGGCCAGGTCTAACCAGATACATCTTCTCTCTCACTAATAATCTCATTCTCAAACTTTTTTCACATCTCTAGATCTCCCATAGTGTGTGTGACCCCATAGGTTTTCGGCTATGTTGGTCATTGATAATTAACCCCTTAATTATGAATAGATCATGAGTGGCACATAGCAGTACATTATGACCTCCAATTGACCGAAAAGTCTAAATCGACTCCAGAATGTTTCTGAACCTTTTAACAGCTACAATTGTTCATGCCTTGTTACTTTTCCTTATCCTATTCCCACTTAGTTAAGGACATGGTCTGTGTTCATCCCCACTAGGATGATTACGTCACACCTAGCCCAAGTTAGATTTCTTGTCCTGTAGATTCAAGTTACTCCTACATGTTCCCAAGAATACCATCTTCTTAACATGTTTGTTCTGGCAAGAGACTTCTGAGTAACAATCCTGATAAGAGACCTAGGGTATACATCTCCTTTATCAGGAGTGGTGAATCCTCTATGGGATATTCAAACAACTTCGATCACTTTGGCTTATACCCAATCATCCCGGAGTTACACCTCCTATGGAGATGGCTGTGAAGAAGTCAAAGTATAAGGTGGCATGACCCAGATGACTTGAATACCTCGAGTCTAAGGAAGCTCACACTCGAGCTGCAATGAGATCTTCAATGACATATAGAACCATATGAAGTCTCATAGCAGGCCACTCCAATTAACTAGTTACCATAACTAGCATCTACAAGTTCACTCTTAGCATCTCTATGCTTCCATTCAGTGAGTACCGAATGCTTGGATAAACCAAGAAGCATAACATATGATAGTCTTATAGAATCAATGATGTCCAATCTGATAAATAATCGACTAGAGATAGTTTCAATACTTACTGAAGGTCGGAAGCTTCGCTTCCCTTTTCAACTTGGTCACTTGTGCATGGCGATCCTATCCACGTCCGCAGATTAAAAAAAATTAATCCTTGACGAAGACGGATTACCCAAGCAACCGATCCATCATCGTGCTATTCGATTCGGGTGGTCTCTTGAATAAACTTGTTGTTCAAACAACCTAACTCTTTTCCTCGATTAGCCATGGAATTGATGATGTACGGATCGCCGATTTTTGTGTTTATCTTCGGGGTCCAAGTAAATTAACCACATGCATTATACAAAATAACTAAATCAAAATAAACAAGATTATACCTCTTGTATACCTCTTGATCTTCTATTGCATGTCCTATCCTCCTCTTGAACATTATGTGGGCAACAATCCTCCAAGAGATGAAACTTCCTAGATCACGTTCTTTCCTTCATTGCTCACTCTGAACAAAGGGAAGAAATTCTCCCTTCTCCTTACTTCTTCCGACCACCACAAGCCAATTGTGGTTGCCACCGGCCCTAAGTAGAGGGAGAAGGAGTTGCGACAGCCAACCAAAGAAGAGAAGGGCAAACCCTTGCCCTAGTTGCCGCCGGCCAAAGGATGAGGAAAAGAGGTTGTGGCACCACCCAAAACCCAAGGAAGAGGATACCCTAGCACCGGCAAAGAGAAAGGAGGAGAAAACCCTAACCTTACCCTCTTGTTGCCGCCGACCCAAACCCTAATTCCCATTGTGTTTCTCACCACCCAATCCAAGGAGAGCACACCCTAGAATCTCCAATTCACTTGTGCCGCCCAAGCCTTGGCCCCCCATTTTATAGATTTTACCAAAACCTTCTTTTAATCGTGTCCGTCATATCTAGGTTTCATGATGGTTTTAATAGGCTACAATAGGGATCATTAGGAGGAGTTGGATCTTGGCCACCCAATGGATCTAGCCCACAAAAAGTCCGATCCATTATTGATAATTCATTCCACTAGAGGATTATAATTGATCTACCTCACCAACCCCCATAAATAAATATGGGCTCCATATATTAATTGTATAAATATCTCCCCGTGTTTAAGATCTCGAATGTCCGTCAATTAATTAATTTACTGACAATTAATTAATCAACATCTAACTCCATGAGTAGTACCACTCAACTCATCATCATGTCGGACCATGTCCAACTCTAGGGTTTATATGATGATCCTTATTAGCTCCTCAAGGGGACATCATCATCCTAATATATAGGACACAGTTTCCTCCTAAAATCAACGTCACACGATGTAAATAATATCATTTCCCAACTTACTAAGCCTATCGATTTAATCTATAAATCTCGTCCATTGGTAAATCAAAGAAATAAATACTAAGTACATGCGCCCGTTATTATATCAGGATTAAGAGCATGTACACCATAATATCCGAGGTCTGATTCAATTATGTAGTGAGCAATAAATTGAATCACCTCTAAGTCGGGCCTGCTCAATACACACAAAGTGTACTAGTATAATTCTATGGTCAAGACAAACAATACTGAATCACCCTGCAACCATACCAATGGTTTGTCCAAAACCATCTCGGTTGTGAGCCTCTACTTATACTCTACAAGGAACTGATAACATGATCTCCCGTGTGACACCACACAACATGTTATCTACAATGTAATGTATCAGACAATATGCATAATCATAAATATGCAAACAATGATCATGTGATTCTTATTTCAAAAATAAAGATGTTCATACAAAAGATAAACTTTTCAGTATACATCCCAACAATATTCCACTTATACTAAAAGACTATGTTGTCCTCATACTACCATACATCTGATTCCCATTCCCTCCACATGACTATCAAAAGCTCTCGCTGGAAGAGCCTTAGTGAAAGGATCTGCCAGGTTATCCTCTGATGCAATCTTGGCTACAACAACTTCTCCTCGCTTTATGATTTCTCATATCAGGTGGTATTTGCACTGTATGTGTTTACTTGTCTTATGGGCTCATCGTTCCTTCGAGTTTGCAACTGCACCACTATTATAAAAATAAACTGTGACAGTTCTGGGCAAACCAGGAATCACATCCAAGTCCATCAAGAAGTTCCTGAGCCATACAACTTCTTTAGCTGCCTCAGAGGCTGCCACATACTCAACTTCCATGGTGGAGTCCGCCACACATTTCTTCTTGACACTCCTCTATACAATGGCTCCACCACCTAAACTAAATGCAAAACTCGAGGTAGACTTACTGTTATCCCTATCTGATTGGAAATCGGAATCTATGTAACCCACAGGGAGTAATTGATCTACCTGGTATATTAGCATATAATCCCTAGTCCTTCTCAGAACTTCAATATATACTTTACCATAGTCCAATGTCCCTTTCCTGGATTACTCTGATATCTGCTAATCATGCCCATGGCAAAGTAGATATCCGGTCTCGTACATAACATAGCATACATGAAGCTTCCTACTGCCGAAACATAACGAACCACCATCATCTCCTCTATCTCCTTTGATATTCTAGGACACATCTCTTAAGATAAAGGTACTATTGGGATGTATAATGAAAAGTCTATCTTTTGTATGAACATCTTTATTTTGAAATAAGAATCACATGATCATTATTTGCATATTTTTTCGTTATGCATATTGTCTAATACATTACATTGTAGATAACATGGTGTGTGGTGTCACACGGGAGATCATGTTATCGACTCCTTGTAAAGTATAAGTATAGGCTCACAACCGAGATGGCTTTGGAAAAACTATTGGTATGGTTGTAGTGTGATTTGGTGTTGGTTTGTCTTGACCATAGAATCACACTAGTACACTTTGTGTGTATTGAGCAGGACCGACTAAGAGGTGATTCGATTTATTGCTGACTACATAATCGAATCAGACCTCAGATATTATATTGTACATACTCTTAATCCCGATATAATAACGGGCACATATACTTAGTATTCATTTCTTTGATTTACCAATGGGCGAGATTTATAGATTAAATCGATAGGCTCGGTAAGTTGGGAAATGATATTATTTATATGGTGTGCCTTTGATTATAAGAGGAAACCGTGTCCTATATATTAGGATGATGATGTCCCCTTGAGGAGCTCATAACCTTCATCATGTAAACCCTGCAAGTAGACTTGGTCCGGCATGATGAAAAGGTTGAGTGGTACTACTCATGGAGTTAGATGTAGATTAATTAATGGTCAGTAAATTAATTAATCGACGGACATTCGAGATCTTAAACACGGGGAGAAAATGTACATATAATATATGGAACCCATATTAACTTATGGGGGTTGGTGAGGTAGATCAATGATAATCCTTAAGTGGATTGGATTATCATTAATGGATCGGACTTTATGTGGGCTTGATCCATTGGGTGGCCAAGATCCAACTCCTCCTCATGGTCCCTATTGTAGCCTTTTAATACCTCATGATTCCTAGATCCAATGGATGGAAACAAAACTCTAGATCCAAAGGTAGAGATTAAATCTCTATATCCGACGGTTGAGATTAAATCTCTAGATCCGACGGTTGAGATTAAATCCATAGAACAAATGTTCGAGATTATAACAAGGCTTATCCCTAAACTCTATAAAAGGAGGCTTTAGGGTTGGCGTGGAGAGCAATTAAGCGGCAAGGGGAGAGGCTAGGGTTTTGGGAGGCAAGGAGAATAGGGGTTGGCGGCACCAAATAAGGAAACGATTTCCTTATCTTCTTCTTCCTCAAACTTGCCGGTGCCCATACAGCCCTTTCCTCACTTTGGCCGGCATTCAAACTCCCTCAATCACTTCTCCTTGGCCGGTGGAACCAAGGCTTAGGGTCCTCCCTTCGAGCTTTGGCCGACATTCATCTTTTCTCCCTTCTCCTTGTTGGCCGGCAGCAAGCAACTTGCTTGTTGCTTGTTTGTTGGCTAAAGGAAGGAGAAGAGTCTTGTTTCTATTCTTTCTCTTTCTAATAATGAGCAAGGAAGGAAGATTGGTGATCTAGAAGCTTCAACTTTTGGTAGATCGTCGGCCACATGACGTCTGAAAGGAGGAAGGTCATACAATAGAAGATCGAGAGGTATATCGATTCTATATTTTCATTTGTTACATGTTTATATTTGTTTTTCAATTATTTGCATGATGTATATTCTATTTTGTGGCTAAATATACTTGGACCTCGAACATAAACACAAAAGTCGGTGATCCATACATCGTCTATTCCGCGGCTATTCATAGAATAGAGGTTGGTCGCATGAACAACAAGTTTGTTCAAGTGACTACTCTAATTGAATAGTACGACGATAACAAGGTTGCTTGGGCAATCCCTCATGGAGTTGGGCGTGATCCAATGGCTGAGGAAATTGGAGATAAAATTCAACTTCTTCACTCGTGTGAAAAGGCAGCGACACAGAAATAGTAGAACGCGCCATCTTCTTCCTCGTGAGCGCAGTGACAGATCCACTTCAGCACTCCGGCGATGATTCCGACGATCCCTGGTCCTCCCCAATTCCATTCCACCCGACGTACTCCTCTCCCTTTGGTATGGCGGAGCTTGCAGTTGTAATTGGGTGGCGATAGACCGTTGACAGAGCAGTGGAGTTCGTTAGTCTTCACTGGTGATCTTCAGATCCATTACCACAGGAGCTGAGCTACCCCAGCTGGACATGGTCACAAAAGGCTGGGGATGACCAGTTAATGCCGTGGTAGTGGCAACATCTATTTCCATCTTCAGCGGCAGCAACTTCTTCCGATTCCATGGCGCTCTTCAATTCAAGCCGGTGGAGATGAGAACCCTTTGTTCCTAGCTCTGATCCAATCCACAGTAGCGGCTGTGATTCGCGTTGTTCCATCTCCACAGAGCCATCTCTTCGCTGTCGTGGTAGCGACAGTACCGCATCCATCATCAGAGATGTGAACTACCGCATCGATCCACCTCTCGTCGAATTCTGATGAGATATCCGTACCCTGAGACCCTTGGAGATGTTTGGTACTGTCGTAGGTCACCGGAGAGGGTGGTACCTTTCCGGTGTATGTGGATGACTGTGTCTAATTGTTGATTTACTACTAATTCACTATTGTGTTTCTTATTGTTTTACTGCATTGTTCACATTGCGTATTTTTGTATTTTTACATTGTTGGCTCATTACTTTGCATTATATTTTATCAGTATTGTTTTCAGTATTGATAGTGTTCAGTTGTGTTTCAAGGATGTTTCAGTCATATTTTGTTTGTGTGGTAAAATCGTGCACGTGGTAATTTAGTTTGATGGTTTAGTGAGTCTGGTTATTCGTTTACAGTGTTTGCCTAGTGGTTAGATTTATTTCCTTTAGTGTAATTGTTCTTTCCATGTTTTTAGTTAATCTTCGTCCAGTGTACCGTATAGTGACAGTGCTTCTTGGTTGAATTATTTTCTATCTATTAGTTTAGTTTTTCAGTGACTCTTTGATCACTGTGTTGTATAGTTACAGTGCGGTGCTTGGTTGAATTTTTCACCTTTATTTCTTGACCACTGTGTGGTATAGTGACAACGCGGTGCTTGGTTGAATTATATTCTGTCTGTTAGTTTAGTTTTTTCAGTGACTGTTTGACCACTGTGTCGTATAGTGACAGTGCGGTGCTTGGTTGAATTGTTCACATTTGTTTCTTGATCATTGTATCGTATAGTGACATTGCGGTGCATGATCACTTACTTTTGCACATTAGGATAGTTACTTGTTACTTGTTACTTGGTAGTTAGATTTAGTTCCTGCAGAGTTAATTTCCATGTTTGTTTGTTTACCAGAATTGTTTGACCATTGCATCGTATAGTGACAGTGCGGTGCAAGGTTGAATCGTTCTTTCATTAGGTTAGCTTTGAATAATTGTTTTAATAAGTTGTAAGAACCCCTAGTGTTTACTTCTATTTAGAAACAAATGTCCAACCATTAGGTTCGTTGGGAGACGATCTGAGTCAGTCCTATACTGCATTAGTGTAGTTAGGGGGTTCGGTAAATAATTTATAGCGGTACCACGACATAATCACTGTCTATCAAAATTTTGGCTTCGTTGCCGGGGAACCTTTTTTAATGGCGTTCGTTTGTCTTTAAACTATAGTTTGTTTGTTTGTTTTGTTTTCTTTTGTTATTTGTGTCTCTTCTATTATTTCTATCTTTTCTATATGTTACTCATTGTTGTTTGTGATAATGACCAGGTCTTCAGGTGATAAACTACTGGAGCTGGATCCTGAGATTGATAGGAATTTTCACACACTGCAGAGACCACAGGGTAGATTAGCTGAGACTTCTGATTACAGTCCATTAGAGTTGCAGATAGTCATGGCAGATAACAATAGGACTCTGAAGGAGCTTGCAGCCCCTGATGTGACATATCAGTATTCTTGCATTAGCTATCCAGCTTTAGAGGAGAATTTTAAGCACAGATCAGGTACAATTCATTTGCTTCTTAAGTTTCATGGATTATCTGTTGAAGATCCCAACAGGCATTTGCACGAGTTCCATGTGGTATGCTCTACTATGAAGCCACAAGGCATTTCAGAGGAGGATATCAAATTGAGAGTTTTTCCATTTTCACTTGCTGGAGCAGCTAAGGATTGGTTGTATTATCTTCCCCTGGATGTATCAACAGTTGGCTTGAATTGAAGAAAGCATTCCTGGAGAAGTTCTTCCTAGCATCCAGAATTGCTCCCATCAGCAAAAGCATCTGCAGTATCCAGCAGTCTACTGGAGAGACATTGTATGAGTACTGGGAGAGATTCAAGAAATTATGTTCCAGTTGCCCCCAGCATCAGATCAATGACTAGTTGCTCGTTCAGTTCTTTTATAAGGGACTGTTTCCCATGGATAGGAGTATGATAGATGCAGCTAGTGAAGGGGCATTAGTTAACAAGACTCCGAGTGAGGCCCGAGAACTTATTGCAAATATGGCAGAGAATTCACAGCAGTTTGGGAGAAGAGCAATAGTGACTAGAGGGGTGAGTGAGGCTCACCTGGCTTTTACTAATCAGGCGGAGATGAAGAATTCTTTACAGGAGCTCACATCCTTAGGCAATTGGCTCTGAACCAGGCAAGCGAATGTTCTACAGTGCCTATGCAGCTTATGAGGGTTTGTGGTATTTGTTCGAGTCCAGAGCATCCTTCTAATTCATGTCCTTCACTCCAGCAGATGAAATAGTAGTGACAGCAAATCAATTTCCTTCTAGACCTCGACGGGCTCGATGCTCGGCCTCCATCGGCATCAAGCGACATCGGTATTAGCCTCGATGCTCGACAGCGTTCGGATATGATCCGATGTCTTCCACTTATAATCCAGGAAGGAGAGATCATCTAAATCTGAGGTATGGGAATTCATTTTATCAGCAGCCATTTCAGGCAGGACTAGCATTTCAGAGACCCCCAGCCATTTAAAGTAACCTAGTATAGATCAGACCTCTTGTTCAGCCAGTTAGAGCTGAGTCTCCCAGTTCGAGTTCAAATTCAAATATGGAGAATCTAATGCAATAATTTTTTGTACAGCAACAGCAGTATCAGCAGAAAACAGATGCATCTATTCAGAATATAGAGAGATAGAGCAGCCAACTTGCATCTACTATTAATCAGCTACAGTCACAGGGATCTAGTCAGTTACCATCTCAGACAATTCCAAATCCTAAAGGAAACATCAGATCAATTACATTGCAGAGTGGTAGAGTTACTTCGGACCCTATAGTTTCAGTACAAGATCCAGTTGCTGAATCTAGCACAGCAGATCAGTGCACAGCGGAGCAGAGCAGTGCACAACAGTGCACAGTAGAGCAAGATCCATAGTTGCAATGATCTGAGTCGCCAGTTCCATTACCTTTCCCTCAGAGGCCAGTGCAGCCTAGGAAGAGGGTTAGTGAAGAAAAGGCTAGGGAATTTCAGGAGCTTGTAGAGTTGTTTAGTAAGGTGGAAGTTAATGTCTCTTTATTGACAATGATCGAGCAGATTCCCAAGTATGCCAAGTTTATGAAAGAATTGTGTGTGCATAAGAAGAAGTTGAAAGGAAATGAGTTAATTAGAGTTGGAAAGAACGTGTCAGCACTCATTCAGCCTTTGCCCCAGAAGTGCGAGGATGCAGGAGTTTTTATAGTACCTTGTGTGATTGGGAACCATGTGTTCGAGCACACTATACTAGATCTAGGAGCTTCCATTAATGTAATGCCAAGGTCAATTTTTCGTTCACTGGGTATTGGACCCTTGCAGCTGATAGGTGTAGTGATTCAGTTAGCCAACCGCAGTCAAACTCACCTAGCTAGGGTGATAGAGGATGTGTTAGTTAAGGTGAGAGAGTTGATATTTCCTACAAATTTTTACATTCTTGACATGGAGGGTGATTCACAGAGCAACAGAACTTCTCTTATTTTGGTCAGACCTTTCCTCAAGACTGCCAAGACCAAAATTGATGTGCATGCAGGTACACTTTCTATGGAGGTAGGAGATACGGTAGTTTAGTTCAGGATTTTGGACGCGATGAAGCACCCGATGGAGGATCATTCTATTCTCAGCATGGATTTTATTTCTGAGTCTATTTTTCATTTGGATATCTCTATACCTTCTATTTTATTTAATGATTTCAGTGATTATGACGATTTTGATATTATTGATGATATGATAGGACCTATCTGTGGGCCCTTAGATTTGGATAGGGACATGGAATGTGTAGGGACTTGCGATCTTCAGGCAACGCCTTAGGAACCACTTCCATCAGATGTGCAACCACAGCAGCTTGAATTGAAACCTCTTCCCGAGCATTTGAAGTATGTGTATTTGGATAAGGATGAGCAGCGGCCCGTTACTATTGCCCGAGATCTAGATCCAAATCAGGAGTACATATTAGTAGATCTTCTGAGGCAGCACAGGAAAGCGATTGGGTGGATGCTTCCAGATATCCCGGGTATCAGTCCTTCGATCTGTATGCACAGGATTCACTTGGAAGAGGATGTAAAACCAATTAGACACCCACAGTGATGGCTTAACCCACTGATTCTTGAGGTAGTAAAGAAAGAGGTGACGAGGCTTCTACAGGCTGGTATCATCTATCCTATTTCAGACAACAAATGGGTAAGTCATGTTCAGGTGGTTCCGAAGAAGTCTGGTATTACAGTGGTTGCTAATGTAGATAATGAACTGATTCCCACCAGAGTGCAGAACTCTTAGAGAGTTTGTCTTGACTATAGGAAGCTGAATCAGGCTAGTAGGAAATATCACTACCCCTGCCTTTTATTGATCAATTGTTAGAGAGGTTGGCAGGCAAGTCACATTATTGCTTCCTAGATGGTTACACTGGGTATTTCCAGATCTGTATTGCTCCAGAGGATCAGAAGAAGACCACTTTCATTTGCCCTTTCGGGACGTATGCATATCGGCGCATGCCTTTGGGACTTTGCAACACTCCCAGGACATTCTAGTGATGTATGGTATGTATTTTTGTTGATTTATTAGAGCATAGCATGGAGGTGTTTATGGATGATTTTTCTATGTACGGTTCTTCTTTTGATTCATGTCTGGATAGTTTGTCGAGAGTTTTACGGAGATGCATTGATACGGATTTGGTTTTGAATTTCGAGAAATGTCATTTCATGGTAGGGCATGGGATAGTTCTAGGTCATATTATCTCTGTGCATGGTATAGAAGTAGATCCTACTAAAATTCATGTTATTTTTGCTCTATCTTACCCTGCTTCTCTATGGGAAGTTCGTGCTTTTCTTGGACATGCAGGTTTCTACAGACGTTTCATCAGAGATTTCAGCCAGATTGCCCTACCTTTAACTAACTTATTACAAAAGGAGGTGGTATTCCAATTTGATCAGAGGTGCAAGGATTCATTCAACTAGCTTAAGCAAGCTTTGATATCAGCACTGATCTTGAGACCACCAGATTGGACTCTACCATTTGAGTTGATGTGTGATGCCTCGAACTATGCGGTGGGAGCTGTCTTGGCGCAGAGAGTGGGCAGAGCATCTCATGTGATCTGCTACGCCTCAAGGACATTGGATGCTGCACAATCCAACTACACCACCACAGAAAAGGACCTTTTAGCTATTTGTTTTTGCTTTGGATAAATTTAGATCTCACTTTCTCTATTCTCACGTGATTATTTTTTCTGATTATGTAGCTTTGAAATTCCTCCCGAAGAAGCCTGATGCAAAATCGAGACTAATTAGATGGATGCTTCTGCTTCAAGAATTCGACGTGGAGATACGCGATAGGAGCGGGAGGGAGAACCTGGTAGCAGATCATCTGAGCAGGATAGTGAGGGAGATCGAGCCCACCCCCAAAGAGGACTCTTTTCCATATGAGCAACTTTTTCACTTGCAGGGTAAGACACCATTGTATGCAGATATTGCTAACTATTTAGTTGCCAATGTAGTACCATCAATTTTTTCTCATGTGCAAGTCCAGAAGTTGAAAATTGATGTCATGTACTATGTATGGGATGATCCTTGCCTTTGGAAGTTTTGTAGTGATCAGATTATTTGGAGATGTGTTCCTGACTATGAGTTTCATTTTGTACTTAATTTTTGTCATTCTCTGGCTTGTGGGGGTCATTTTGGACCCCAAAGGACTACTAGGAAAGTTTTGGAGTCTGGTTTGTATTGGCCCACCTTATTTCATGATGCCTATGAATTCTATAAAGCCTATGAGAGATGTCAACAAACAGGGAACATAGGACGTAGAAATGAAATGTCTCAACAACCTTTGTTATTCTGTGATATTTTTGATGTTTGGGGTATCGATTTTATGGGTCCTTTTCCTGTATCTTTTCGATTTTCTTATATTCTTTTGTCTGTTGATTATGTTTCTAAATGGGTGGAGGCCATCCCCACCAGGACTGATGATTCTTCAGTTATTGTGGATTTTGTTAGGTCTCACATATTTTGCAGATTTGGGGTACCCAGGGCGATCATCAGCGATCAAGGGTCTCATTTTTGCAACAGACGCATGAAAGTCAAGTTAAGCAGGTATAGGGTGTTTCATAAAATTTCTACTTCTTATCACCCTCAAACAAATGGACAGGCTGAAGTGTCAAATAGAGAGATCAAATCTATACTGGAGAAGACAGTGGGACCAGATAGGAAAGACTGGAGAAAAAGGTTGGAGGATGCTCTGTGGGCCTACAGGATTGCCTATAAGACTCCCATAGGCATGTCCCCTTATAGATTGGTTTATGGCAAAGCATGTCACTTGCCGATGGAGATTGTGCACAGAGCTTACTAAGCAGTGAAAGCATGCAACATGGATGCTTACAAAGTTGGGAGAGAGAGAAAACTCCAACTTCAAGAACTTGAGGAGACAAGGTAAGAAGCGTATGAGAACTCCCGCATTTACAAGGAGAAGACTAAACATTTTCATAATAAGTGTTGGCAATGTGCTATTTCTCGGAATGCTCATAGGCTCCCATGTCCCCGGATTAAAATTTTCACTAATGAAAACTAATCCGGATAGGATGAGTTTCCTAAGCACAACCAATTCATCGTCGTGCTAACAACTTGAGTGGTCGCTTGAACAAACTAGTTGTTCAAGCAACCCAACTCTTCTAGTTGATTAGCCACGAAAGAGACGACGGACGGATCGTGGGTTTTTGTGTTTCTTATTTGGAGTCCATGATTATACAAATACATGCAAATGCAAACTAGTATAATCAACACATACTAACATAAAGAACATAAGCTAGCATATCAAATAAGAACATGAAAAGAACAATAATAAAAGTTGTGAAACTTTTATACCTCTTGATCTTCTATCGTATGTCCTAACCTCCTTGTAGATTTCGTGTGGGCGAAGATCCTCCACAAGTTGAAGCTTCCTAGATCTTCTTCAATCCAAGAAAGAAGAACTCTCTTTCCCTTCTTGCTTGAGGCAACCGCCAATCCACAAAGGATTAATGCCGCCGGCCCCAAGAATAGAGAGAACATAATGGAAACCACCAAAGAACCAAACTAGGGATAAACCCTAGCTTCTAGTGCCGCCGGCCAAGATGGATTGAAGAGGAGAAGAGGAAATCGGTTGAGCCCCGACCATGGTAGAAGGAAGAGGAGGTAGGAGCCGGCCACATCTTAGGAAGAAGAAGAACCCTCCTCCTATATTTGCCGCCCACCTTAGCTTCCATAACCTAGCCGCCCAACCTCCTAACCTCCTAGGGTTTCTTGCCGCCCAACCAAAGATAGGCAAAACCCTAACTCCCTTAGAGTTTCTTGCCGCCCACTTTAGGTTTGGCAAAACCCAAATCTCCAAATCCAAATCATCAACCTAGATCAAAAGAAGAAGCATGGGCGCCGGCCAAACCATGGAGGAAGGAGGAAGAAGGGTGCCGGCCACCATTGGGAAGAAGAAGAAGAAGCTCCCTCTCCTTTTGTGGCCACCCAAAAACCCTAGCTCCTCCACTTTCTTGCCGCCCAAGCCAAAGCCCCTCAATTAGGTTTTCCATGTTCCATCATCATGCCGCCCAACCCAATAAGCCTTATATATAGAGTTGGGTTTAGACCTTGGTTTAATCTCCACCGTCGGTTCTAGGGTTTTAATCTCAACCGTCGGATCTAGAGATTTAATCTCAACCGTCGGTTCTAGGGATTTAATCCCAACCGTCGGATCTAGAGATTTAATCTCAACCGTCGGTTCTAGAGATTTAATCCCAACCGTCGGATCTAGAGATTTAATCTCAACCGTCGGTTCTAGGGTTTTAATCCCAACCGCCGGATCTAGAGATTTAATCTCCACCGTCGGTTCTAGGGATTTAATCCTAACCGTCGGATCTAGAGATTTGTTTTCCATCATTTGATCTAGACTTCATGAGCTTTATATTAGGCTACGATAGGGACCATGAGGAGGAGTTGGGTCTTGGCCACCCGATGGATCGGAACCACACAAACTTGATCCATCAATGATGTTCCATTCCACTAGAGGATCATCATCGAACTACCTCACCAACCCCCATAAATTAATATGGGCTCCATATATTATTTGTACATCCATATCCCCGTGTTTAAGATATCGAATGTCCATAAATTAATTGATTTACTGACCATCAATTAATTAACATCTAAATCCTCGAGTAGTACCTCTCAACCTTATCATCATGTTGACTAAGTCAACCTGCAGGGTTTACATGATGAACCTTATGAACTCCTCAAGGGGACATCATCAACCTAATACATAGGACACGGATTCCTCCTATAATCAACGGCACACCATGCAAATAATATCAATTCCCAACTTACCGGGCATATTGATTTAATCCATAGAAATCTCACCCTCTGGTAAATCAAAGAAATAAATACTAAGTATATGTGTCCGTTATTATATCGGGATTAAGAGCATGTACAACATAATATCCGAGGTCCGATTCAATTATGTAGTCAGCAACAAATTGAATCACCTCTATGTCGGTCCTTCTCAATACACCTTAGTGTACTAGTGTAACTTTATGTTCAAGACAAAACAATACCAAGCTACACTACAACCATGTCAATGGTTTGTCCAAAACCATCTTGGTTGTGAGCCTCTACTTATACTCTACAAGGGACTGATAACATGATCTTCTGTGCCACACCCAAGCACCATGTTATCTACAATGTAAAGTATTAGACAATATGCACATATATAAATATAAAGTGCAAACAATGATCATGTGATTCTTATTTCAAAATAAAATGTTCATACAAAAGAGCTAGGCTTTCAGTATACATCCCAACAATCTCCCACTTATACATAAAGACTATGCTGTCATCATACTGCCATACATCTGATTCCCCTTCCCTCCACATGCCTATCAAAGCTCTCGCTAGAAGGGCCTTAGTGAAAGGGTCTACCAGGTTATCCTCTGATGCAATCTAGGCGACAACAACTTCTACCTCCTTTACGATTTCTCGTATCAGGTGGTACTTGCACTCTATGTGTTTACTAGCCTTATGGGCTCGTGGTTCCTTCGAGTTTGCAACTGTACCATTATTATCACAATAAATTGTGATAGTTCTGGGCAAACCAGGAATCACATCCAAGTCCATCAAGAAGTTCCCGAACCACACTGCTTCTTTGGCCGCCTCATAGGCTGCCACATACTCAGCTTCCATGGTGGAGTCCGCTACACATTTCTGCTGGGCACTCCTCCATACAATGGCTCCACCTCCTAAAGTAAACACAAAACCTGAGGTAGATTTATTGTTATCCCTATCTGATTGAAAATCGCAATCCATGCAACCCACAGGGAGTAATTAGTCTGCCCGGTAAACTAGCATATAATCCCTAGTCCTTCTTAGGCACTACAATATATGCTTTTACCGCAGTCCAATGTCCCTGTCCTGGATTATTCTGATATCTGCTAACCATGCCCACGGCAAAATAGATATCTTGTCTCGTACATAGCATACATGAGGCTTCCTACTGCCAAAGCATAAGGAACCACCTTCAGCTCCTTTATCACCTCAGATGATCTAGAACACATATCCTTAGATAAAGGAACTCCATACCTGAAAGGTAGAAAACCCTTCTTGGAGTTCTGCATGCTAAAACGATCCAAAATCATGTCTATGTATGAAGCTTGGGATAAGCACAACAACCTTGATCCCAAGGTTGTGACCCACTTCTCCCAAGTCCTTCAAAACTGTTTGGACAACCATACCCTTACGTCTGATAACACTTTGATATTGTTGCCAACTACCAAAATATTATCTACGTATAGTACAAGAAATACCACTACGTTTCCGTCACATCTCTTGTATACACAAGACTCATCCAGACTTTGAATAAATCCATAAGTCTGGATTTACCTTATCAAAGCGGATGTTCCAAGACCTCAAAGCTTGCTTCAGTCCATAAACGGACCGATTAAGCTTACATACAATATGCTCTTTGCCCTTAGCAATGAATCCCTCTGGTTGCTTCATATAGATATTTTCCTCAAGACTTCCATTAAGGAAAGCTGTCTTGACATCCATCTTCCACAACTCATAATCCATATGAGCTGCAGTGCACAAGAGCTCCCAGACCTGACTTGAATCCATAGATTCAATCTCAGTATTCATTGCACTTTGCCAAGATGCTGTATCTATATCTTGGATTGCCTCGTCGTTTGTCTAGGGATCAGGTTCATGTTTGCTAGGGACCAAATCAGAAGATTCACCCAAGAACATGAATCAATAAGGTTGTCTACAACCCTCCCACTATGACGAGGTATCATCTGCGTATCCTCTGTGACACGTGGTGCAGTGACATGTGGTATATCCTCTTGTACCTGTGGTACTAAAGAAGTGACTTCCCTTTTAACTCCTCCAGAACAATTTTACCCTTGGGCTTGTGGCTCATCACATAGTCTTCCTCTATAAATCTAGTGTTCGTGTTAACGATCACCCTCTGATCTCTAAGACTATAAAACAAGTCAGAATAACTCATCATCGATCTAACCATCTCCATAAGAGTCCTATTCCTTCGCTCTGCTACACCGTTCTGCTGGGGTGTGCCAGGTGCAGTCAATTAGGATTGAATACCAACCTCTGATAAGTAGTTCCTAAACTCTCCCAAGAGGTTCTCACCACCACGATCAGATCGTAGTGTCATCCATATCTTGAATAATTATCTATAAAAGAGACGAAATATTCAAGACCACCTCTTGCCTAGATAGTCATAGGATCACACAAATCAGAATGAACCATTTCTAACACATCTTTTTCTCTATACCCCTTGGCCTTAAAAAGGCCTCTTGGTCATCTTACCCTCCAAGCAAGATTCGTAGGTTGGGAGATCCTCCACCACTAATGAACCGAAAGGTCCATCAGCTTTCAACCTTTGAATTCTGCTTAGGTTAATGTGACCAAGCCTAAGAAGCCAAAGATATGTTTGGTTCATCTTCGAAGGTTTTTTCTCTTATTGGAATTAGAAGATGAGTTATTAACTTCAATTTGCATTGTGGGAGGTTTTGATTCAAATTTCCTTTCAATGTACCTGAATAGATATTCTCCCTATTCCTTTTTATAACAACTCTGTCATTAAAAGAAATAGAATATCCATCCATAATAATTTAGAAACTGAAACTAAATTCTTTCTAAATAAAGGTACATAAAGGGAATTTTCCAGAACCAAAGTTTTATTATTCTCAAGAGATAAATAAAACTTCTCCCACTGCAATAGCCGCTACCATCATGGCATTGCCCAAGTAAATAGTAATCTCCCCTTTAGCTAGTTATCGGGTTTCCTGGAACCCCTGCAAATTGTTGCAGACATGATTAGTGGCTCCCGTATCTACTCACCAGGTGTCGGTAGATATCACCGCTAATCATGTTTCAATGACTAGTCCAAAAGATATACCTTTGTTCTGTTTTGGATTGGGACAATCCTTCTTCCAATGTCCAGTTTGCTTGCAAGTAAAGTACTTGCCTTTCGACTTCTTCACTCCTCCCTGAGATCCTCCCACCACGTTTGCTCCACCCTATTTCTCCTTCTTCTTGTCTTTTGGCTTAGAAGTAGAAACCTTTTGAGCAACCATGGCTTGAGGACACTCTTTGAAGAGTGTATACTTGTACTTCTTAGTAGATAAGACAACATCTAGATTCTTTTCCAATCAACATTATTTGGGTACAGTAAGTTTATTTCCTTTAGTATCATAATAAGTGGACTGAAAGTCATTTTGAAAATCCTAAGAATCACAATGATCAAATATTAGATTTCAAATTTTATTGATTCCTCAAAACAATAAAATTCCGAAATCAACCAACACCTCAAAACACCGAGAATATCGCATGCCACAATAGTGTTGACATATACGAATTCTACATTTGTAAGAGGAGATTTTATCCATTAATTTTATTATCTTGTCAACCTTACTTTTTGACAAATAAAATTAATAGTTGGTTCCTCTTTGGCCCTACAAATAAAAGCAGTGACTCCGATGGGGAGGATACTTTTAATTTGCATCTAAGTGTGCACCATTACACGATACTAAGGGAATTATCTCGGATTATGTGCCTTACCGATGGGGAAGTACACACGCTCCTAGATAATTTCCTATAACCATTATTTGACCTAGTGATCCGCAAACAAACTCATCCGATGGGGAGGAAGGCACTCAGAGCCGATGCGCAAGTTTGTTGCATCACACGTCAAATTGTAATGGAGGCCGCGGGAATTAATTAAAATATCCCTCTCCCACTTAGTAAATTGAAAATGAGGAATTTTCAAGCACACACAACATGCATACAAAACAAATCAGCAATAAATATGGAAAAATCAGAATTTTTCCAACTATTATGGCATTGTTCTCCCATATGCGTCCCGTCGTGTCGCCACCTCGTCCGCTCCTCCTACGCCATGTACGAGCCAACCGGAGATCCGAACCGAGAATAAAACCTATTTTATTTTACATCCATCGATCCTATACTCCACGAGGGAGTGTACATGAAATCTAGATCGAAAGTAAAATAAAATAAAGAGTGGCTAAACAATGTCGTATTCAATTACAAAAATTAAATACTAATTTAGCCTCGTCAACCCCGAGGATTCAAATAATATACAATCACACACACATGCAATCACATACACACATATATAGCCATAATAGTTGGATCTTATGCCTGCAAACAAAAAGTTAGCCTACGCACATCCTACTATTATCCGGGATACACAATATATGATAAGTCCGTGAAAGTAACCGAATCCAAAACACACAAAACCGAAAACCGTGGCTCTGATACCATTTGTTGGCAATGTGCTATTTCTCGGAATGCTCATAGGCTCCCATGTCCCTGGATTAAAATTTTCACTAATGAAAACTAATCCGGATGGGATGAGTTTCCTAAGCACAACCAATTCGTTGTCGTGCTAACAACTTGAGTGGTCGCTTGAACAAACTAGTTGTTCAAGCAACCCAACTCTTCTAGTTGATTAGCCGCGGAAGAGACGACGGACGGATCGCCGGTTTTTGTGTTTCTTATTCGGGGTCCATGATTATACAAGTACATGCAAATGCAAACTAGTATAATCAACATATACTAACATAAAGAACATAAGCTATCATATCAAATAAGAACATGAAAAGAACAATAATAAAAGTTGTGAAACTTTTATACCTCTTGATCTTCTATCGTATGTCCTAACCTCCTTGTAGACTTCGTGTGGGCGAAGATCCTCCACAAGTTGAAGCTTCCTAGATCTTCTTCAATCCAAGAAAGAAGAACTCTCTTTCCCTTCTTGCTTGAGCCAACCGCCAATCCACAAAGGATTAATGCCGCCGACCCCAAGAATAGAGAGAACATAATGGAAACCACCAAGGAACCAAACTAGGGACAAACCCTAGCTTCTAGTGCCGCCGGCCAAGATGGATTGAAGAGGAGAAGAGGAAATCGGTTGAGCCCCGACCAAGGTAGAAGGAAGAGGAGGTAGGAGCCGGCCACACCTTAGGAAGAAGAAGAACCCTCCTCCTATATTTGCCACCCACCTTAGCTTCCATAACCTAGCCGCCCAACCTCCTAACCTCCTAGGGTTTCTTTCCGCCCAACCAAAGATAGGCAAAACCCTAACTCCCTTAGGGTTTCTTGCCGCCCACTTTAGGTTTGGCAAAACCCAAATCTCCAAAACCAAATCATCAACCTAGATCAAAAGGAGAAGCATGGGCGCCGACCAAACCATGGAGGAAGGAGGAAGAAGGGTGCCGACCACCATTGGGAAGAAGAAGAAGATGCTCCCTCTCCTTTTGTGGCCACCCAAAAACCCTAGCTCCTCCACTTTCTTGCCGCCCAAGCCAAAGCCCCTCAATTAGGTTTTCCATGTTCCATCATCATGCCGCCCAACCCAATAAGCCTTATATATAGAGTTGGGTTTAGGCCTTGGTTTAATCTCCACCGTCGGTTGTAGGGTTTTAATCTCAACCGTCAGATCTAGAGATTTAATCTCAACCGTCGGTTCTAGGGATTTAATCCCAACCGTCGGATCTAGAGATTTAATCTCAACCGTCGGTTGTAGGGATTTAATCCCAACCGTCGGATCTAGAGATTTAATCTCAACCGTCGGTTCTAGGGTTTTAATCCCAACCGCCGGATCTAGAGATTTAATCTCCACTGTCGGTTCTA
The DNA here is from genome assembly GCA_025175895.1 of Wurfbainia villosa. Classification (NCBI taxonomy): domain Eukaryota; kingdom Viridiplantae; phylum Streptophyta; class Magnoliopsida; order Zingiberales; family Zingiberaceae; genus Wurfbainia; species Wurfbainia villosa. The sequence goes on along the minus strand of CM045986.1, from coordinate 57,272,857 downwards.
GGGATTTAATCCTAACCGTCGGATCTAGAGATTTGTTTTCCATCATTTGATCTAGACTTCATGAGGTTTATATTAGGCTACGATAGGGACCATGAGGAGGAGTTGGGTCTTGGCCACCCGATGGATCGGAACCACACAAACTTGATCCATCAATGATGTTCCATTCCACTAGAGGATCATCATCGAACTACCTCACCAACCCCCATAAATTAATATGGGCTCCATATATTATTTGTACATCCATCTCCCCGTGTTTAAGATATCGAATGTCCGTAAATTAATTGATTTACTGACCATCAATTAATTAACATCTAAATCCTCGAGTAGTACCACTCAACCTTATAATCATGTTGACTAAGTCAACCTGCAGGGTTTACATGATGAACCTTATGAGCTCCTCATGGGGACATCATCAACCTAATACATAGGACACGGATTCCTCCTATAATCAACGGCACACCATGTAAATAATATCATTTCCCAACTTACCGGGCATATTGATTTAATCCATAGAAATCTCACCCTCTGGTAAATCAAAGAAATAAATACTAAGTACATGTGTCCGTTATTATATCGGGATTAAGAGCATGTACAACATAATATCCGAGGTCCGATTCAATTGTGTAGTCAGCAACAAATTGAATCACCTCTATGTCGGTCATGCTCAATACACCTTAGTGTACTAGTGTAACTTTATGTTCAAGACAAAACAATACCAAGCTACACTACAACCATGCCAATGGTTTGTCCAAAACCATCTTGGTTGTGAGCCTCTACTGATACTCTACAAGGGACTAATAACATGATCTTCTGTGCCACACCCAAGCACCATGTTATCTACAATGTAAAGTATTAGACAATATGCACATATATAAATATTAAGTGCAAACAATGATCATGTGATTCTTATTTCAAAATAAAATGTTCATACAAAAGAGCTAGGCTTTCAGTATACATCCCAACAATAAGAGGCTTGTGAAGAAAGAGTTCCATATTGGCAACAAAGTTTTAGTGTACTAGTCTTAGCTCCGGTTGATTAAAGCTAAGTTGAGATCCATGTGGGACGGTCCTTTCCTTGTTACTAATGTGTTTCCCTATGGTGTTTTAGAGGTGTAGGAATCTTCTTCAGGGAACACTTACAGAATGAATGGACACCATCTCAAGATATTTCACGAGGGGGCGAGTGATGCCTTGGTAGAGGAAGTGCACTTTGACGATGCTTCTTCATCGACATGAAAGGGGAGTGTGTTCTTTTACTTAGTGTATTTTCTTCCTTTCATGTTCAGAATAAACTGGTTGTTTGTGTGTTCGTGTTTTCCTGTTGACTTAGGTTTTGTGGTTTATAGTATGTTATTGAGTTGAATAATGTTTCCTATGCATGCCTTAGTATCATTTCAGAGATGGTAAAAATTTGTTAAGTTTGATCATTAAATTATGGATTTTTTGTGTATGATAAGAGACTTCACTTGCATGCAGTCACTTGTTAGGATGGTGAACTTTTGTCAATAGACCAAGCTTGATTTTTATTCACCTTGTGAGGTTGTAAGCCATTTTAATCTTTTACCCACTTTGGTGTGATACACGTGTGATACTTGTTGCTCTAGAACTTGCTTTGAGTGTTTTCAAAATTGTAATAACATTTTTTTGCATGAATATGATGAAGGATTTCACTCTTGATTCTTTTCCTTATTTGAATTGCTTGTTTAATCCACTTGATACTTTCATGTTGTCGTACTTGTCATTCCTATTCATTTATTTTTCATTGTCTTGTGGATTATCTCTACCATCTTTTGTTCTCACGTTGGAAGAATAACTTGATAAGTGGCTTTTTCTGAGATGGACAAAATTCTTAAGTGTGGGGGAGGAAGTAGTGGTTTATTGGGTAGCTGTGAGTTGGATAAAAAAATTTGACTTGGATCTAATTGGAAATCTATTTGGAGATTGCTTGATTTGCTAAGTCATGCAGTTCTGGAATCTTGGTGCTAGAAGGAGGTATTGAAATGTTGGTTAGCTGGGAATTTTAAGCAAAAAGAAAAAAAAAACTTGAGGAGCCGGAGATCTTTAAATGGAAGGACCATGGAAAAAAAATTCAAGGAAGGAAGCAGAAGCATTGGATGTAGGACTGTTGTTAACTTTGTGTGCATGAAATTCTTCTGTCAGCAGCTCCAAGAGGAAGGTCTCGTAATTTGCTGAACTTGCCAATGAAAGCATAACTACACGTCCTGTGCTTGAGCCAATGTTTGCTTACTCTGATGAAGGAAGACATTGGGCTTCTTATAATGGGTTTGCTTTAATGGTCTTATGTGACATAGTTCATTCAGGGAAAAACTCAGATAATGAAATGTTTTTTCTGGCTGCTATAATCCGACACCTAGAAAGCCTTCAGGCCACAGTTGAATCGGTTGGGCTACAAGAATCAACTTTGAATGACTCACTTCAAAATTACATTGAGGATTGCCTACTGAAAATTATAAAAGGAAGTGGAAACATAGATGTGGTCTTTGTTCTAAACGGAGGTAAGAAGGTACTTGATGCCAATGATGGGACTAAGATGATAAATTTGGGTGATGAAGAATGGAATAATAGTTGGATTCAGAAAAATTACCATATTTTAGTACGCTTAGTAGATCTAATATTGACAGAATTGTTACATCTCAATGAGTTCCTTGGACCATGATATTGGCATTATGGGTCTAACTGAAGATCAAACTACTCAATTACTTTCGACTTTCTGGATATAAGCAAACTGGGTTAACAATAAGCCTATAGATTTTTAGGCTACTCATTCTTTTGGGTTGGCCACTTCTTTCTTCACATCTCAAGAATTCCAGTGCTAGCAATATTATTCATTCATTCCACGTGTTATTATCTCTTACAAAGATTTCTCTTGGTCTAAATGGACTGGTTTCACCTTCATGTCAGAGGTTTCTTTTCACGTTGGCTACAGGGATTTTAGCATTTGCAGGAAAGATATATATCTGAAGTGCCATTATCAGAATTGTGCCAGTATAAACAGCAACCTTCCCTATAAGTGCAGCCCAATATCAACCTCACCCCGATATGTTGAAAGGAAGTCGGAAAGATGATAGCAATATGAACGGTCCGTAATTCCATTATCTTTTGAACTGCTGGAAATTTTAGATAGAGGAAACGTTATGGTATAGGAATGGAAGAAGGGAAGTGGTATCACCTGGAAACTGTTCACAGCGAATCTAATGATTTAGGCCAATATCCATCCAAGTCTCAAGGAAAAAATTCCTATGTATAAGAAACAAATTCTAAATATTTTAGCTTCAAACAAGAGCAAAGCTATTCCTTCGTAGCCAACTGGACAACAACAATTCCACCATCCCAACAATTCTCAATTCGTGCAGCAGCAACAACAAACTCAAATTTCTCAATTGCAACAACATGACAACTATACAAATCAGCAAAATAATATTCAAGGTTTTTCAAATTCAATGTGGGCACCTATTGTTCAAGGCCTGCAACATGGTTCTGTGCCATTATTAGCACAATTAGGTGTTACATCTCAACGGAATATCTCAAATGCATTACAGACTGGACCTACAGTTGACAATGTCCAAGGAAATTTTTTTTTAGTTCATTATAACCAGGAGCAATTGCTCCCATGCAACAAGGTGGCCTAGTATTTGCCCAGAGTTCCATAACCATCTACTCCACCGAGGACAATTGTTTTGGGCAGTTCAAGAATAGGCAAGATGATTTAAGTTCAACCGGAAGAAAAAATTGCGGCATTATCATAAACTCAGAAAATTATTTGGTGGGAAATTGCTATCACATGGAGGAAACAGAAATTGCACAAGTTCCGAGCAATCCACTCAAATATGACATGGGAATTGAGTTTTGATTTGCTGATAGTTCCGGAATTTGATCATCCTACAATTTTTTTCTGATGGTAGTGCAATTTAATTGAAGACCACAAAGAACCGGTGCCTTAAGCTGTAGCAAAACTTGTAACACCATAGCAAAGAAATTTTTGGTTTGTATCATAGAAACAACTGCCACATCAATTATAGCAAGTATCAGAAAAAGAAGGCTTGGATGAAGGGGGTAAAGTGGATTTGCTACCCATGGAGCTAGAGTTAAGTGCATTTCCACTTAATAAAATATGAAGAATGGGAAGGGTATGTAGATTTTGGATGGTCTTCCTAATTGCTGCAATGTTTCAAGTTAAAGTTTGCGCAGAGATTTCAGCACAAGTGAGGAGAAAAGGAATTCTGCTATATGAGGTTGCATTCCTGCACAGGGCTGAATGTTAGACAAGAATTAAGAGTATCAAATTACCCCTGAGAAAATTAGCTGGAATTCAAGACAAATGATACAATTGCAACTTGAATTTAAACATGAACAACAGCCTTTTGATCAACACGTCTTCAGAGTGGAGAAAACGGGGTATGCTAAGGAGGAAATTGAATTGAGTGAATTGAGAAGCTTGTATTTTCCTAAAGTTAATGTCGGAAATAGAAGATGTATGCTGTTAAGTGTTATTTGCTTGGATCATATTGGAATATCTTCCTCCACACACCACTTCTAATTGTAACTAATCAGGTTTATTCTTCCAATTATTCTGTTGTTGCTTGTTCATTGTATCTTGATCTTCTTTGTATTTCTCTATTGCAGTCCACTTCCTATCTTGTTTGATTTTTCGATAAATCCTTTTGATTTATGTATGGAATGTCTTGATAGCAGTAGAGAAGTAGATGATAAGCAAGCATATGGTAGGACAATATTACATAGTGTTTTGAGGGTACCCCACTCCTACGATCATCATGTGAGCATTAGTGCAATTATCCACTTTGGAAGGTTTTTGTATCAGGCTTGGTTTATTTGATCGGATTGGAACTCATCATAAAGGTTGACTGTTGTAGGAGTCAGATCTTTTGAATACCCTTGATCCGGATTAAATTGGTGATCCTAACTTATTTTTCTGTCTCTGAATTATTGATTTAGGTATTATTTGGGAAAATAGTTAAGGAGTCAGTATTTCTGTGTTTTTAGTATTGCTCGGGACGCGCAAAAATAAGTGTGGGGGAATTTGATAGTCGTATTTTTATCGCGTTATTTCTATTTATATTTGGGGATTTTAGGCTCTTTGATTTGGGTAATTATAGCTATTCATGACGTTTTTGCATATTGGATCTAGTTGAAATTAATTATTTATTCCCTATAATTTCAGTATTATTTTTCACGGGCGAATGTGATTTTGTAGAGAACATGAAAAGATCTAAATTAGAGCAATTACAAACGTCGATCCGGATCGAATTTATCACATCTGTTGGATTTGTTTCATGCAGCTTAGGGTTTTAAATTGATGCCATTTAACCCAAGATCTAATTGGTGGCTGAGATCAAAACTGGCACGATCCAGCGGCTGAGGAAATTGGAGATAAAATCTAACTTCTTTACTCGTGCAAAAAGGCAGCAACACAGAAACAGTAGAACGCGGTGTCTTCTTCTTGGCGAGCACGGCGACAGATCCACTTCAGCACTCCGGCGACGATTCTGACAATCCTTGGTCCTCCCCAATTCCATTCCACCCGGTATACTCCTCTCCCTTTGGTACGGTAGAGCTCGCAGTTGCAATTGGGTGGCGGCAGACCATTGACAGAGCAGTGGAGTTCGTCCGTCTTCACCGGTGATCTTCAGATCCATTACCACCGGAGAAGAGCTACCCCAACTGGACGTGGTCATAGAAGGCTGGGGGTGACCTACCACTGTCGTGGTAGCGGCAACATCTATTTACAACTCTGGCGACCGCAACTTCTTCCAATTCCATGGTGCTCTTCAATTCCAACCGGTGGAGATGAGAACCCTTTGTTCCCAGCTCTGATCCCATCCACAGTAGCGGTCGTGATTCACGTAGTTCCATCTCTGCAGAGCCATCTCTTGGCTGCCGTGGTAGTGGCAGTACCGCATCCATCATCGGAGTTGTGACCTACCGCATCGATCCACCTCTCATCGGATTCTAATGAGAGATATGTACCCTGAGACCCTTGGAGCTGTTCGGTACTGTCGTAGGTCACCGGAGAGGGTGGTACCTTTTCAGTGTTTGTGGATGACTGTGTCTAATTGTTGATTTACTGTTGATTCACTATTGTGTTTCTTATTGTTTTACTGCATTGTTCACTTTGGATATTTTAGTATTTTTACATTGTTGCCACATTATTATGCACTATATTTTATCAGTATTTTTTTCAGTATTGATTTCATAGTGTTCAGTTGTGTTTCAGTCATATTTTGTTTGTGTGGTAAATCGTGCACGTGGTAATTTAGTTTGATGGTTTAGTGAGTCTTGTTATTCGTTTACAGTGTTTACCTAGTGGTTAGATTTATTTCCTTTAGTGTAATTGTTCTTTCCATGTTTTTAGTTAATCTTCGGCCAGTGTATCGTATAGTGACAGTGCGGTGCTTGGTTGAATTATTTTTTTGTCCATTAGTTTAGTTTTTCAGTGACAGTGCGGTGCATGGTTGAATTGTTCACCTTTGTTTCTTGACCACTGTGTCGTATAGTGACAGTGCGGTGCTTGGTTGAATTATATTACATCACATTAGTTTAGTTTTCAGCATTGTTTGATCAGCCGTAGTGTATAGTGGATCGGTGCTTGGTCGAATTGTTAACATTTGTTTCTTGATCATTGTACCGTATAGTGATAGTGCGGTGTGTGATCACTTACTTTTGCACATTAGGATAGTTACTTGTTATTTGTTACTTGTTACTTGGTAGTTAGATTTACTTCCTGCAGAGTAAATTTCCATGTTTGTTTGTTTACCAGAATTGTTAGACCATTGCATCGTACAGTGACAGTACGGTGCAAGGTTGAATCGTTCTTGCATTAGGTTAGCTTTGAATAATTGTTTTAATAAGTTGTAAGAACCACTAGTGTTTACTTATATTTAGAAATAAACGTCCAACCATTAGGTTTGTTGGGAGACGATCTGAGTCCGTCCTATACTACATTAGTGTAGTTAGGGGGTTCGGTAAATATTTTGATAAACGGTATCACGCGCGACACATAAATATCAATCTATCAAACACCTTGACATTATTGCCAGTTAACAAAATGTCAATTACGTATAGTACAAGAAATACCACTACATTTCCGTCACATCTCTTGTATACACAAGACTCATCCAGACTTTGTGTAAAATACCACAAAAAAAAAATAAATGAAATGAAATGTTGGGAATTAGGAAAATACCCTATGGATTTTTTCAAGAATTTTTAGAAATTTTCCTTGATTTAAATAGAAATTTCTCTGGCTATTGTGGGGAAATATTTAATAGGCTTTGGGAAAGCCTATTTGGGTCATCTGGTTATGAGGAGATTAATAGGATTTAATTGACTTAAGTTTAATTATAAAAACTCTAAGGTCAATAGATTTAATGGATTGATCAGCGCCAGACCCGATTGTTTTTCCCTAAACCTGACCCGGTATTTTCTTACCCAACCCGCTTCTCAATTATCAATGCCAAACGTTAATTTTACTTCGGTTTTCCTTCTCCCGAGCAATCCTCCACCGCATCCTTTAGTTCCCAACCATGACTCCTCGCGATCTCTCTGCCACTCGCGATCTCTCTGCCGCTCATGATCTCTCTGCCACTCGCGATCTCTCTGCCTCTTGCCGCTAGCCACGCCACTCACCGTCGGCGCAAGAGATCTGCTGTCGCTAGTGTCGATCTCCGCCCAATCCAGTCGATCTCCACTCTATCTTCACTCGATCGTTGCTCGAGCTCTCTGTCGCCACTGTCCCCACTCGACACGAGATCGATCTGCCACCGCCGACACGTGAGCTAGCCCATCGTCGCCTTCCCCATCTCGTCCGACACTGAGATCCTAGCGTCATGGTCTTCCTTTGCAGTCTTAGGGCGCTCGGTGAATCGCTATCAACTGCCTTCGCCGTGAATGGAGCCCATCCATCACTTATCTTGTTGATTTCCGCTCGTTAGTGGCATCTCCCACGGTGAGCACTCAGATTTCCGTCATGTCCGATCTGTGTCGCCTCCTCCCTTGAGCCCTATATCAGCAATCTAATATCTTGTTAATCGTCTGCCACATATCAGATCTTCGACAAGATCTGTGACCATTCCTTGATCGAGTTGTAGCAACGATGCCGACACGGTTGCTGGTCAGATTTATCATTGGGTTTTCTTCCCTAGTTGTGTGACTTGTGATTTGTGGAGGAGCAACTGTGCTGCTGTTGTGATCGAGAAGCACTATACAGCTGTCGCTTCCGATGGTCTAAATGTTTCGATCAGCAGAGGCGCGGTAGGAGGGTGTGTATGATGATACTTTAACAGTTATATTAAGATCTCTTCTATTATTAGAGAATTTGATCAAGAGTTGATGTCAGCTGTGATGTTGTGATTTTTAGGTGGAGGAGAGAAATCGGAGTGATGGTTTGGCTAATTAATCTGGTCATTGCAGATTTGAACTCTCTAAAGTGGAAGACGTGAGGTAAGCATGGATTTGAGTATTCATTGAATTACAACTGTGGTATGCTAATTATAGCTGATGTATAGTTGAATCTATGATTAATAGTTAGTGAATGAAGATTGTCCTATTGGGGGTTATAGGATGTGGATTGTGTTGAGGATTAATTAGTTTAATTGTAAAATTAGACCAGTTTGCTAGATAATATATTGGTTAGAGAATGTTGAATTAGTTAGATATAAAGATCGATGTAGGATTCGATTCAATCAGTCGATGTGAGATAGACTTAGTTATGTTTTATGTTTTCTTTTTGCAGGACCTCGATTGGTGATATATGCTTATACGCGTGGATAGCTAGCATGAGCTATTTAGCAGGTGGGTAATTTCCTACCCTGGTAAGGTAGATGTATTTGCATTCAGATTTAGACATAGATATGATCATGTTAGGTGTTCATATTATCTTGACCCTGCTCTTATTATCCGTATGCTTGATACTTGTCGTTGGCTATATATGCTCAAATATTGATATCACATTTTCCTTTTTCATTATTAAGGAGTTACAGATGTGTTGTAGGTAGTTCTATAAATGTTTAGCAGGGTGTAGATGAAGGTAGGAAACTTCGCTTCCCACTTCAACTCGGTCGCTTGTTCATGTCAATCCCTTCTATGTCCCCGGATAAAAAAAATTTATCATTGACAAGAGGGATTACCCAAGCTACCGTTTCATCATCGTGCTATTCGTTTAAAGTAGTCACTTGAACAAACTTGTTGTTCAAGCCACCAACCTCTATTCTACGAATAGCCGCGGAATAGACGATGTACAGATCACCGGCTTTTGTGTTTGTATTCGGGGTCCAAGTTAATTTAACCACAAAGCAGAATATACAAGATGTATATGATTGAAAAACAATTATAGACATGTTACAAAAGAAAATAAACAAGCGTTATACCTCTCGATATTCTATTGTATGTCCTTCCTCCTTTTGAACGTCGTGTGGGCGACGATCTTCCAAAAGTCGAAGCCTCCTAGATCACCAATCTTCCTTCCTTGCTCGCTTCGAACAAGAGAAAGTATAGAAACAAAACTCTTCTCCTTCCTTTAACCAACCACCAAGCACCAACCTTGATGCTTGCCGCCGGCCAAGAGGAGAAGAAGGATAGTGGACGCCGACAAAACTCCAAGGGAAGAGACCCTAGGCTTTGTTTCCACTGGCCAAGGAGAAGAGATGAGGAGGTTGGACACCGGCAAAAAGAGAGAAAAGAGGAGAATAGGGGTTGACCACCTAAGGAAGAAGAAGGAAAGAAGTTTCCTTATTTGTATCCACCCAACCTCTTTGCCCTTGCCGCCCAAACCCTAGCCCCTCTTCTATATCTCTTGTCGCCCACCCCCTTGCCTCCTTTTATAGAGTTAGATCTAAGCCTCCTTTAATCTTAACCGTCGATTCTAGGGATTTTATCTCAACTATCGAATCTAGAGATTTAATCTCAAACGTCGGATCTAGAGTTTTGTTTTCAACCATTGGATCTAGGCTTCATGAGGTTTTAATAGGCTACAATAGGGACCATGAGGAGGAGTTGGATCTTGGCCACCCAATGGATCAAGCCCACATAAAGTCTGATCCATTAATGATAATCCAATCTACTAGAGGATTATCATTGATCTACCTCCATATATTATTTGTATATTTTTCTCCCCATGTTTAAGATCTCGAATGTCCGTCGATTAATTAATTTACTGACAATTAATTAATCCACATCTAACTCCATGAGTAGTACCACTCAACCTTATCATCTTGCCGAACCAATTCCACCTGCAGGGTTTACATGATGAACCTTATGAGCTCCTCAAAGGGACATCATCATCCTAATATATAGGACACGGTTTCCTCCTATAATCAACGACACACCATATAAGTAATATTATTTCCCAACTTACCGAGCCTATCGATTTACTCTATAAATCTCGCCCATTGGTAAATCAAAGAAATGAATACTAAGTATATGTGTCCGTTATTATATCGGGATTAAGAGCATGTACAATATAATATCTGAGGTCCGATTCAATTATGTAGTCAGCAATGAATCGAATCACCTCTAAGTCAGTCCTACTCAATACACAAAAAGTGTACTAGTGTGATGTTGGTGCAACAATGGCCCAAGCATTTATATGTTTTGATGTTTGGATAATCATCTAAGTTAGGCAACAATTTATGATCTAATTGTTACAATATTCAAGTGACAGGGAAATCCAAGTATGAAGACTTGGTAAAGGCAAAGTCCAAGTATGATCTTAGGAAGAGAAGTCCAAGGTAAAGGTTTGGCGGCATAAGACCAAGCATGTTGTCTTGGCGGCATTAAGTCCAAATGGACCTTGGCAAAGGAAGTCCAAAGGCAAGGCTTGGCAGCGTAAGTCCAAGCATGTAGACTTGGCGGCGTAAAGTCCAAGCACAATTTGGCAAAGGAAAACCCAAGACATGACAAAACCGAAGGAAGCTCTTGAAAGCAAAGCGTAAAGGATGAACAAGTCGCGGACTCGGAGGGATCCTGGAGGCGCAAGGCTTAAGTAAGAGCTAGAAGGTTGAGTCTAGGTCTAGGGGGTGAAATCAAGTATGAATTACTCATACTTGATGAGTATCGATCGGTGACCGGTCGGTGCTCAACCGAGTCGATGAAACCACGACTATCATCATTGCTTTAGTCATGGATCGGCCGATGTTGTGATCGGATTGCCGCGCAACAATCGGGCGATCGAGTTAAACACGAGCCTGAATGGAGTCTTACTCGACTGTGGCCTATGATCACTCGATTGATCACTCCATCAGTCGACTGATGGAGGGATCAGTCGACTGATGAGAGTGTCGTTGGAGGAAATGACTCTGAATCCTACGAATCTGACTATTCAGAAGTCGTTAACCGCACCGGCAGTCGACTGATGTTGTGCATCAGTCCACTGATGGTGCTCCAATGGGAAAATCAACCTTCTCTCTATAAAAAGATGGCTGATGGAGGTTTTTGGGGTTAATGCTTATTCTCTGATAATACTCTCAAGCCTCTATGAGTTTTCAAGCTTTATAGTGATTTTAAATCCCCTCCTCTCTCTCTAAGCTCAAGTTTCATTCTTTGTAAGAAGAGGAGGATTGTTGTAAAGGAAAGCTTCATGGTGATTTTGATTAGGGTTGATCCACCTCAAGGATCACCGTGGAGTAGGAGCGCTATCTCCGAACCATGTAAAAGAATCGTGTTAGCATTGTTTTACATCTGTGTTATTATTATTTTTGTTTTTCTTCCGCTAATCATTTTGTAGAGACGAAAAACAAGCTATTCACCCCCCTCTAGCTTACGATCGATCACTAACATGTGATTCTATGGTCAAGACAAACTAATACAAAATCACACTACAACCGTACCAATGGTTTGACCAAAGCCATCTCGGTTGTAAGCCTTTACTTATACTTTACAAGGAGCTGATAACATGATCTACCGTGTGACACTACACACCATGTTATTTACAATGTAATGTATGAGATAATATGCATAATCACAAATATGCAAACAATGATCATGTGATTCTTATTTCAAAATAAAGATGTTCATACGAAAGATAGACTTTTCAGTATACATCCCAACAATCTCTCACTTACACTAAAAGACTATGCTTTCCTTAAACTGTCGTACATCTGATTCTCATTCCCTCCACATGCCTATCAAAAGCTCTCGCTGGAAGGGCCTTAGTGAAAGAGTCTGCTAGGTTATCCTCTGATGCAATCTTGGCCACAACAACTTCTCCTCGCTTTACGATTTCTCGTATCAGGTGGTACTTGCGCTCTATGTGTTTACTTGCCTTATGGGATCGTGGTTCCTTCGAGTTTGCAACTGCACCACTATCATCACAATAAATTGTGATAGTTCTAGGCAAACCAGGAATCACATCCAAGTCCATTAAGAAGTTCCTGAGCCATACAGCTTCTTTGGCCACCTTAGAGGTTGCCACATACACAGCTTCCATGGTGTAGTCTGCCATGCATTTCTGCTTGACACTCCTCCATACAATGGCTCCACCTCCCAAAGTAAACACAAAACCTGAAGTAGACATTATTAGTGAAAGGCCTAGAGCCAATCATGTGATGATTTTTGTATGGACTTTATCAAATCATATTCCTATTTATAAAGGCATGGTTATTATATTTACTTGTATTGGTGCCAAATAACTAAGTATAATAACAGCCTTGAGTAGTAGGTTCTTATCTATATCAATCGATTGGTTGAATCGATAATGAGATGAAATAGAGAACACTACTCTTAATCATTCCTAGTCAAATATTAACATTCAGGGACAATGTTAAAGCATAGGGACTAGCATGTAGGTCAACACGATGACTTGATCTCACAAGTCATGGATATGAGATATCAAGTTGACACATGGGTATGCATTGGAGAATGTATACTAAATGACCCGCCATGAGAAAGTATCATGGATCGTTATATGAGTGTCATATACTTTCTCATGTGGCTATTAGTATGACTATTAGTCCTTAGACCTGAAGTCACCATGGTTTCCTACATAAGGAATTGCATACTTTGGCTTCGTCAAACCTCACCCATAAATGGGTGGACTATAAAGGCAATTAGTGGGTATGTAACAAATTATGCGGAGGGATGTGAGTGATGTAGATGGGATTTATCCCTCCTATATGACGAGAGTGACATCATTATTCTTGATAGAGTGAGACCACAAAGTGCATGGCCATGCCCAAATGAGTCAATATGAGATATTGAGCTCATTTGATTAGAGTGAGTCTACTTGGAGATCAAGATATAGATTGTACCAAGGATGACATGGTCTATGCATCAATTGGTCAATCTAGATGTCAAGGATAGAGAAACATTGTCACATATTGTGAGAGTCACAATTAGTAGTCACAAAGGTGATGTTGGATCTCAACATCATCATTGACTTATCATGTGGTGCCACCTAATGAGGGAGACCAAGAGCCATTGGCTCTTGGAGTTACATGCATGCATGTAACCCCCCATCCAAGAGTGGCTGGCCACTTTACTTTTCATTAGATGAGAATTCATTTTGGTGGTAACTCCATCTTCTTCTTCCTTGGATCATCCTCTCAAGCTCTCCCATCCCTCATCTTGCCGAAATTCCTAATGTGTGCTAGCACACTCTAAGGTAGTTTCTCCACCATTTGTCCGTGTGTATACCAATAGAGGAGTGTACACTTGACACTCTTGAGTTCCGACAAAGCGTTTGGACGAGCGGGATAAGCGAAGGGCATCACATCCAGGGTAAAGTTCTCATCATGTAGATCTAAGGTAGATTAAGGTTTCTATAAACACATACATGTTTTTATTTTTTATATCTTCGCATGGATCCATAGTCGAGCTTCCGAGCTTTCTGCAACGCAAAAAGCGGTTTTTGTGGCTCGGAAAAACCCAACACTGGTATCAGAGCCACGTGCGAAGCATGTATATGTTTTAAATTTGTAGTTTTATATTACATATAAAAAATACATATTTTTAAGTTTCTGTAAATTTCCTATTTTTATAGAATTTTTGGCTATTTTTCTCGAAGAGTCGAAGCAACGAGTGTTGGGTCACTTGTAGGCTTCAACCACCGAGAAAAACTCTCTTAAACAGCGAGTTCTTGCTTTAGGTTTTTGGGACAGCGACTTAAGTCACTGTAAGATCTAGTATGGACACTCGTAAAGTTTATTTTTGCGAGTAGGGGCGCTGCCCCTATCCCCGAAAGGGGCCTTGTCCCACGATTGCGCTCGTAAACCGCTTAGCGGGACCTTTACGGAGAGGTGACTAAAAAAATTAAAAAAAAAAGGAAAAATTATAGAAATTTTTTGTAAAATACATAATTTAGTATTATGTATAATTCTGTGATGGTCATGGCCCAAGAACCCCAATATGATTAGACGTTAATGTGTTGTAATTCATAATACGGCCTGCGTGTCGTTTTTGTGATTTTGCTTGTTTATAGGGTATGCGACCTGCGTGTCGTGCCTCTTCTTTTTAAAATTCTAATTGTAAATAGTTTTAGACTCGAATGTAACTCAAGTTTCATGTTTGTAATGTACAAAATGGAGTAGCGGAAGGTCCACTTCTAGACGGAGTTACGAGAAGGGTACCGACGACACATGTTGGATCACAACTAGTGAGTATCTCTACAAGTGTAATTGTGATATATCGAAATTATCCATAGTCTATGCATTGATGGATTTGGACACCATCAATTCTGTCGAGACTAGCACGAGGTATACTCCTTGGTGTATCCAAGCAGCTGATTCTCACTGGCTGGAGATATTGTGATGTCCAGAGTTAATCGTGGATGCTAGTTATGGTAACTAGTTCATTGGAGTGACCAGCTGTAAAACTTTATATGGTTCTCTGCATATATAGATATGTCAATGAAGTTCTTACTGCAGCTTAAGTGTGATATTCCTTTGACTTGCGATATTCAAGTCATCTTGGTCATGAAGACTTATGCTTTGACATCTTAAGCTAGCGTCTCTGAGGAGATGTGGACCCGGGATGATTGGCCATAAGTTGAAGTGATCGAAGGTGTTTGAATAGCCTAAAAAGGATTCACCACTCCTTGCGAGGAGATGTATACCCATGGCCTCTCGTCGGATTGTTACTAAATTCTTTGGCCAAAGCATTACATGTTTAGAGTAAGGTACTCTTGGATACATGTGCAGTAACTAGAATCCGCAGGACGAGGAAATGATACTTGGGCTAGGTGTGACATAGTCAACCTAGTAGGGACTGACACTATAGACCATGTCCTGAACCAAGTGGGTACAAGATGAGTGAATGGAATGGGGCACGATTCATTGTAGCTGCTGAAGAGTTTCAGAAATAGTTTTGGATCAACCGTTGATCTTTCAGTTAATTGGGGATCATGATGTACTACTAGGTGTCACTCATGATTGTTCTATAATTAATGGTTAATTATAGATGACCAATATAAATCGAGAACCTATTTGGTCACACGCACAACGAACATAATCCAAATCATTTAAAACGAGCTTGAGAATGACATTCTCAGACCAAGAGAAACTAGGTTTGGTTGGACCAAACAAGGATCGAATAAGAAATTGTTTTAGTCGCAATGGAAGCGTGGATGGGCCGTGTCTTATGAAGACATGATGGATGAACAAAATTAGTTTGGTTGTAATCCAATGGTGGAGAATAAACCAAAGGGGTTTGGTTTGTTTTAAACGAATGAACCAAAAGTTGGTTCGGTTCGTTTTAACTTAAAATATACCAATACGGTTTGGTTTATTTTAACTTAAGTTATTGGAGTGGGTTAATGGGTTTTGGTTATGAACCAATAACCGTTAGGAGAATTTGTTCTCTATAAAAACATGGCTTAAGGGTTTTTCGTGGATAACTTTTGGAGTTGGAAAACCTAGCCACCCTCTCCCTCTCTTCTCCTTGTCACCGCCCAAGGGTTCCACGCCGCCAAGCTTTTTGCCGCCGTCCACCCTTGCTGCCGATGTCCAGCTGTTGCCGGCCACTCCTCTGGCGACCCTCCGGTGACTCACCTTGGTTCTGACGACAAAGGGTTGGTCGGCCATCCTCTTTGGCTGACACAACATCCTGTACCAAGCTGTCCAGTTTGTCGGAGCATTGTTTGGACGACGTTTGGAGCTCTGATAGCGGCTACCTTACTGGGGAATCGATATCCGGTAATCCTCATAGGTGGAGGACGAAGGATTCGTCAAACAGTTGACAAATACCTCTCCAGAGAAGCAAGTTTTGGGGACTCATTTTTTAAACCGAATTTTGATTCGGATTGTGATCTTCTCTCGATCACATCGTCTTCGACACGAGGCTAGTGACTCATACGAAGATGAGGCTCATGACTTTGTGAAGTCATCGCGACGATACTCGGCGTGGATACGGATAGAGGCGATTCTATCGAGAGTTGCTCCAGTTGATGCCTTTCCCGCTACATGTGATACGTCAGGTATACGTAGAATAATTTTCTTTTATTGTAAAATTTGAAACTACGGTTATCTCTACACATGTTGTAATATGCATGTGTGTGGTGCGTGTGATGTAATAAATTAGATTATTGCTTTTTATTTCTTCCGCTGCACACATGTTTACGAAACATGTTCGAATGCACACTCGGCGCGGTGCCAAAAACCCAACAGTGGTATCAGAGCCCAGGTTGTGTTTCGATATAATCGTAAAATTGTTTTGCAATATTCATAATTGTATTTATGGAAATTTTCTAATTTTGGAAAGTTAGAAGGATTTATGGAAATTTTCTAATTTTGGAAAGTCTAGAAGTATTTATGGAAGTCTTCTACTTTTGAAAAGTTAGAAGTATTTATGGAAATTAATATTTTCCATAAATAAAATATTTGATTAGATTTGGAAATTTGTTTTCTAATTGAATCATGATTTGATTTGGGAAATTAAATCTAAAATATATTTTATTTCCATAAATAGTTTTGACAATTTAGGAAATTTGTTTCCTAAATTAAAAATTGACTTTCCTTAATTGAGACCTTCCATAAATAAAATATGTGATTAGATTTGGAAATTTGTTTCCTAATTTAATCATGATTTGATTTTGAGAATCTAATCTTAACCATATTTTATTTCCATAAATAGTTATGACATATAAGAAAATTTTGTACATGCCATAATTGTATGCCATGTAATTGCATTAGATGCATATCATTATGCCATGCATGTCGTGACATGTAGATGTATGCCATGTATGTCATGCCATATAGATAATAGTTATTTGTAAGCAAAGAGGATGAGACTTAAAACCCTTATACAATATTAAAGCCTACACCTTCCATTAATATGATTAGAACCAGAGTTCTATTTCTTGTTTGGGTTGTTGGACTCACTCCAAGCCCGGCTCGAACCTGAATATGTTCAAATCATTGGAATAGTTTAACACTAATATGGTAAGAGTTAGAGGTCAATCGTTAGTTTGGGTTGTTGGACTCACTCCAAGCCTGGCTAATTGGTTGAATGTGCTCTAACCATATTAAAACTATTTCGCGATTAATGGGTTGACTCTAACTTGGAGCATCGATTTGTTGGACTCACTCCAAGGTCAATGTGAAGAGAGGTGAAGTTGGGTGCTATGCATATGATACATACTTGTTAATGTGTTAACAACCTAATGTATGTGTAAACATTCAATTAGTTGATAGCATATTGTGATAGTTACATATACATGATATGTAATCGGTATACTTGATACCCACCATCATAGCTAAGAATGGCTTGTTGGACTCACTCCAAGGTTGTTCTTATCTATATTGGATATCAGCCCATTTGGAGATTGACCTACGATCTCCCGAATTGATTTTTAGGGTTTTTGAATTCGAAAAATGAATGGGATTTTGTAAATGTATGTGGATGCATTTTAAATCATCTTTCTCATATATGCTCGTTTTATATTTCTTGGTTAATCGCTTGATCATGATGTCTTTGAATTTATGCTCTATTTTAAATTCCAATAAATTGAATAGGCCAAACTTCTTGTACTGACTTAGAAACTTAAGAATTGTTCTCAAGGCGGAAAAGCTTGCGTATGTCCTCGAACAACCTCTTCCCGTCAGTCCTAGTGATGACGCAACTCTAGACCAATTGTTGGCCTATTAGAAACATATGAGTGATTCTGAACAAGTGAGTTGCATCATACTAGACACGATGGTACCCGAGCTGCGAAAGCAGCATGAGCATATGGATGTTCATACCATAGTCTTTCATCTTTCTGAGTTGTTTGATGAACAAGTGAGATTCGAAAGGTTCGAAGTCTCCAAGCTCCTGTTCACCTCTGAGATGCAAGAAGGTTCATCTGTGGTACTGCTCAACATGATGAAGACTATGGAGCCTTCTGAGAAGCATGAGCAGGGGACGGTGATGGTAGTTGATTCCTCGAAGAAAGGTTCTAAGAGGAAGTCAAAGGAACAGTAGAAGGGGAAGAAGAAAAAGGCTAAAAAGGCAGAACCTACTCAAAAGGGAACTTGCCATCATTATGGAAAGGAGGGCCATTGGCAAAGTAACTGCAAGATTTATCTTGAGTTCGTGAAGAAGAATAAGGCATCAGATGCCCCATCTTCTTCAGATATCTTCGTTATTGATTGTCATTCTATTTCCTCAGGCACTTGGGTAATGGATACTCGGTGTGGCTCATATATATGTAATGACATACATGGGCTAAGGAATAGAAGAAGACTCGTCAAGGGAGTGTCAAATTTACGTGTTGGGAATGGAGCAAAGGTTGTTGCACTCGCCATCGGAACGTATTTATTAAAACTCCCTACAGGACTTGTCTTAGAATTGGATAATTGCTTTTATGTTCCTTCGTTGATAAAGAACATCATTTCTATTTTTTGTTTAAATAGAAATGGGTACCATTTGACTTTTAGTAACAATTGTTGTTATATAACTTTAAATGGCGTTCTTTATGGGACTGGAACTTTAAGCAATGGTATTTATATTTTGGATGTATCCAGTGACATTTTCAATATCGAAGTGAGCAATAAGCGTGCTCGAAAAGATAATCAATTAGACACCTACATGTGGCATTATAGTCTTGGCCATGTGAGCAAGAAACGCATGTCCGAATTATACTGATGTGAAATTCTGGAATTGTTTGAATTAGATTCATACGATACATGCGAATCATGCATAAAAG
The DNA here is from genome assembly GCA_025175895.1 of Wurfbainia villosa. Lineage (NCBI taxonomy): Eukaryota > Viridiplantae > Streptophyta > Magnoliopsida > Zingiberales > Zingiberaceae > Wurfbainia > Wurfbainia villosa. Next base: position 57,253,707 of record CM045986.1, on the reverse strand, counting down.
GCAAGATGACCAAGTTACCTTTTACTGGAGAAGGTGAACTGGTGGGTGAGTTGCTTGGTCTAATACAAATTGATGTATGTGGACCTATGTCAACTCAAGCCTTAGGAGGTTATAGCTACTTCATTACCTTCGCCAATGATCACTCACGGTTTGGGTACGTTTTCTTGATGAAACACAAGTCTGAAGCCTTTGAAAGGTTCAAAGAATTCAGAAATTATGTAGAGAAACAACATGACTAGAGCATTAAAATACTTCGATCGGATTGAGGTGGTGAATACTTGAGTCAAGAGTTTCTAGATATCTAAGAGACAATGGTATATTGTCTCAATGGACTCCGCCATATACACCGCAGCATAATAGTATATCTGAGAGGCATAACCGGACCTTGTTGGACATTGTCAGGTCAATGATGAATCATGCGAATCTTCCCAAGTCCTTTTGGGGCTATGCATTTCAAACAACTGTTTACTTGCTAAATAGAATGCCAACCAAGGTTGTCTCCACTACTCCATATGAGATATGGAATAGTATGAAACCTCATGTATCTTATTTGAAGATATGGGGTTGTCTTGCTTATGTGAAGCAGACTGTATCAGACAAATTGGATGCTAAGTCTAATAAATGTCTATTTATTAGATACCCTATGGAAACAAGGGGTTACTAATTCTATCATCCTGTGGAACAAAAAGTGTTTATTTCAAGGCATGCTGTGTTTCTAGAGAAAGAGTTTCTCTTGCAAGAAAATAGTGGGAGTGTCGTTGAGCTTGAGGAGGCTCGAGAGACTCAAATAGACATGGATGAGACACCTGATGAAGCACCACAGCCAATAACTCATAGTGATGAGCAATCGGTTGGACGTATTGTGATAGCACATCTTCGTAGATCAGGTAGAACACACAATATTTTTGAGAGATATGGATTTCTCGTAAGTGAATCGAACGACGTGTCACTCATTGATGATGAGGAGCCTACCAGTTATGAAGAAGTTTTGAAAAGTTAAGAAAGAGATAAGTGGCTTGACGCCATGAAGTCAGAAATGGATTCCATATATGAAAACCAAGTTTGGAACTTGGTTGACCCACCTGAAGGCATAAAGCCTATAGGGGAAGTGGGTTTTCAAGAAGAAAACTGACATGGATGATAATATGATTACCTATAAGGCTAGATTGGTGGCAAAAGGATATCGTCAAAAGAAAGGTATTGATTATGACGAAACCTATTCGCCTGTTGATATGCTTAAATCCATTCGGATGCTCATGGCCATATTGGCTCATTATGAGTATGAGATATGGCAGATGGATGTGAATACAACTTTCCTTAATGGAAACTTACTTGAGAATGTGTATATGATACATCCTTAGGGTTTCACATCGGTTGATAAAACCAAGGTATGCAAATTACGACGGTCCATATATGGATTGAAGCAAGTATTCAGGAGCTAGAATATCTGTTTTGATGAGACAATCAAAAGATTTGATTTCTCACAAAATTCGAATAAACCTTGTGTGTACAAGATGGTTAGTGGGAGTGCAGTCGTGTTCCTAGTATTATATGTCGATGACATATTACTTAAAGGAAACAATGTTTCTGTCTTACAGTCGGTTAAAATTTGGTTGTCCAAGACATTCTCCATGAAAGACCTGGGAGAACAACCTACATCCTCGGGATTAAGATCTATAGGGATAGATCGAAATGGTTGCTTGGTTTTTCGCAGTCTACAAATAGACCGAGTGCTAAAGAGGTTTTGCATGTCGGAATCTAAGAAAGGTTTCCTACCCATCAGGCATGAGATACACCTTTCGAAGTCTATGTGTCCACACACAGAAGATGAGAGGATTTGCATGAGTGAGATTCCCTATGCATCAGCAATAGGATCTATCATGTATGCTATGTTATGTACGATGCCTGATATATCGTATGCTCTGAGTGTCACCAGCAGATACTAGTCTGATCTAGAAATGGATCATTGGGCAACTGTTAAGACGATCCTTAAGTACTTAAGAAGAACTAAGGATGCATTCCTAATATATGGAGAAGGGTACATGGTGATACGTGGGTATACAGATGTCAGCTTCTAGACAAACAAGGATGATTCCATGTCTCAGTCTGGGTATGTATTCACCTGGAATGAAGGCGCAATAAGTTGGAAAGGTTCCAAGCTTGACACTATAGCGGATTCTGCCACAAAATCAGATACATTGTAGCTTTGGAAGCATCAAAGGAAGCGGTTTGGATCAAAAAGTTTATCTCAAAACTTGATGTGGTCTCATTAATGATCCAAACATGTGCTTCGCCGCTATCATTTGATCAGAGAGATCATAAATAGGAAAGAAATACAAATCGATAAGATTCCCACTGAAAGGAACTTAGAGGATCCTTTAACTAAGGCATTACCTCAAAGTAAGTTTGAGGGTCATGTTAGAGCTTATGGTATTGGACACCATAGCGATTAGCATTAGGCCAAGTGGGTGTTTGTTAGTAATATATGAGAGATATCCTAAAGAAATTGCCTTATGTTTGAACCATTTATATGATAAATGAAGATTCACTATTTGAGTATACATGTTTTCATATATTTCATTAGATCTTAAACTCATTTACTGAATATCCACGATACGATTCACAACATGAGAGAATTTGTGATTGGATCACAACTAGTAAGTATCTCTACATGTGTAATTGTGATGTATCGAAATTATCCTTAGTCGATGCATTGATGGATTTGGACACCATCAATTCTGTCGAGACTATTATGAGGTATACTCCTTGGTGTATCCAAGCAGCTGATTCTCACTGGCTAGAGATATTGTGATGTCCAGAGTTAATTGTGGATGCTAGTTATGGTAACTAGTTCATTGGAGTGACCACCTGTAAAACTTCATATGGTTCTCTGCATATATAGATATGCCAATGAAGTTCTTACTGCAGCTTAAGTGCGATGTTCCTTTGACTTCGGTATTCAAGTCATCTTGGTTATGAAGACTTATGCTTTGACATTTTAAGCTAGCGTCTCTGAGGATATGTGGAACCGGGATGATTTGGCATAAGTGGAAGTGATCGAAGGTGTTTGAATAGCCTAAAAAGGATTCACCACTCCTTGCGAGGAGATGTATACCCATGGCCTCTCGTTGGATTGTTACTAAAGTCTTTGGCCAAAGCATTACATGTTTAGAGTAAGGTACTCTTGGATACATGTGCAGTAACTAGAATCCGTAGGACGAGGAAATGATACTTGGGCTAGGTGTGACATAGTCAACCTAGTAGGGACTGATACAATAGACCATGTCCTGAACCAAGGGGGTAAAATATGAGTGAATGGAATGGGGCACGATTCATTGTAGCTGCTGAAGAGTTTCAGAAATAGTTTTGGATCAACCGTTGATCTTTCGGTTAATTGGGGATCTTGATGTTCTACTAGGTGCCACTCATGATCGTTCTATAATTAATGGTTAATTATAGACGGCCAACATAAATCGAGAACCTATTTGGTCACACGCACAATGAGCGTAATCCAAAGGATTTAAAACGAGCTTGAGAATGAGATTCTCAGACCGAGATAAACTAGGTTTGGTTGGACCAAACAAGGATCGAACATGAAATCATTTCAGTCGCAATGGAAGCGTGGATGGGCCGTGTCTTATGAAGATATGATGGATGAACCAAATTGGTTTAGTTTTAATCCAATGGTGGAGAATAAACCAAAGGGGTTTAGTTTGTTTTAAACGAATGAACCAAAAGTTTGTTCGGTTCATTTTAAGTTAAAATAGACCAACGCGGTTTGGTTTATTTTAACTTAAGTTATTGGAGAGGGTTAACGGGTTTTGGTTATGAACCAATAACCGTTAGGAGAATGTGTTCTCTATAAAAACATTACTTAAGGATTTTTTGTGGATAACTTTTGGAGTTCGAAAACCTAGCCACCCTCTCCCTCTCTTCTCCTTGGCGCCGCCCAAGGGTTCCACACCGCCTAGCTTTTTGCCACCGTCCACCCTTGCTGTCGGCGTCCAGCTGCTTCCAGCCACTCCTCCCGTGACCCTCCGGTGACTCACCTTTGTTCCAGCAACCTAGGGTTGGCCGACCATCCTCTTTGGCCGGTGCGACATCCTCCACCAAGCTGTCCAGTTTTCTGGACAGCTTGTATCATTCGTGTCGGAGTGTCGTTTGGATGATGTTTAGAGCTCCGATTGCGGCTACCTAACCAGCGATTCTATCTCCGATAATCCTCATATGTGGAGGACGGAGGATTCGTCAAATGGTTGACAAATACCTCTCCGGAGAAGTGAGTTTTGGGGACTCATTTTTGAATACGAATTTTGATTCAAATTCTGATTTTCTCTCGATCACATCGTCTTCGACACGAGGCTAGTGACTCGTACGAAGACGAGGCTTGTGACTTTGTGAAGGTATCTCGACGATACTCGGCGTGGATACAGATAGAGGCGATTCTAGCGAGTGTCGCTCTAGTTGATGCCTTTCCCGCTACACGTGATACATCAGGTATACGTAGAATAATTTCCTTTTATTGCAAAATTTGAAACTGCGGTTATGTCTACACATGTTGTACTATGCATGCGTGTGGTGTATGTGATGTAATAAATTAGATTTATTTCTTTTTATTTCTTCCACTGCACACATGTTTATGAAACATGTTCGAACACACACTCGCCGCGGTGCCGAAAACCCAACACCTGAAGGCTAGCGTATGGATGAACAAGTCATTGATGACTTGGAGGGATCAGATAGGCGCGAGGCTGACGGAGATGGCTAGAAGGTTAGGTCTAGGCTACGGTTGATCTAGCAGGTATGGAGGCACCATATTTGGGTTAAACCTCATGTTTAAGGTTAAAACCTCTTGTTTGGGCTGTATCAGTCGACTGACACCAATAGGCAGTCGACTGGAGTGAGTCAACTAGGGTTTGACTGCTGGGAGTGCCCTAGCTGTCCATTGCCAAAGGTGGGTAGTCGACTATTAAAACTATCAGTCAACTGATCGTGTGATCAATCGACCGGTGCTCGATATTTTTACCATAGAATGGAGTCTGACTCAACTACTGGGGTTAACGGTCGAGTGAAGGCTCGATCAGTCGACTGATGGATATGATTAGTCGACTGATGTCCTATTCGTTGGATTTTTCCATCGTGGATCATACCGTTGTCTCACATCAACAGTGTCATCAGTCGACTTATAGTCCCGTGAAGTCGACTGATAGGCAATTTCCAGCCCAGGCAGCAGCTTTAAATGGAGCTCATGGAGGAGGAAATCAAACCCAGTTCTTGAGCTACTCTGGGGCAATTTGTTGCTCCAAATCAGGGTCTCCAAGGCTATTCTTCAAGCAACCAAAAGCAAGCAATCCAAAGGCAATTGTAAAGTGTTTTTCCATTACTTGTAGTGTATTTCCTTATTGTAATTGCTTGTATTTATTTTTACTATTGTACGATCATTTGTACGAGGTTTCTCCACCTCCGACTTGTGTCAAGAAGAAGTTATTGTGATTAGTAGTACGTGTTTTCATTGCTAGGGCTTTTAGAGCCCGATCCATGGAGTAGGAACCATTCGGTTCCGAACTACGTTATATTTCGTGTTGTGAATTGTGTTTGTCTTGTTTCGTTATTGCTATTATTTCTATTTTCACTATGCTAACGAAATTTTTGGATGAAACGAATTCCATCGAGCATCAAAATGCTATTCATGCCCTCCCCTCTAGCAGTCAACGAATCCTCTACAGGAACGACTTCTAGGTGGTGGGGAAGAGGGATCCACATAGCTAGGGCAAGAGGAATCAAAGCACACGGTGGATTTGGGGCGAAAACACACGATGCACCCTATTTAACCCCTGCACAACATGGCCGTGTGAAAACACATGGCCATGTCATGTGTGCCGCTGGAAGGAGGGCACGACTGTGTGAAAACACACTGTCTGGCCGTGTGTCCCCCGTTTCCTTCTTACGGTGCTCAACGTCTTGCATTCTCCTTACTCGCTCAGTCGTGTAGGCTCAAAGTGATTTTATTTTTACCTAGCAAGTTTTTTGTTTAGTCCTAATGCTAATGGAACATGCTAAACGAATATAAATCAAAGTTTAAAACAAACAAATGCAACAAACTAATAAGAAATAAACAAAAAAATCTAAACTTGGGTTGCCTCCCAAGAAGCGCTTGTTTAAGGTCTTTTAGCTCGACCTTATTCCTACGTTTTATTTGATGTGTTTGAATCTTTCTCGTGGAGAAGCAAGATATTTGCTCACCTTATGCCTCCTCCCTTGTTGACCCTTATCACCATATCTCTTAAATCGTGCTTGTGGAGGGGCAAGATATTTATTGGCTTCCTTACTTGGTTTGAGAGTGAACATGCTTATCTTTAAAAAAGAATCAGGAGTTTGATCATGATATTCTATTTCATCCAGATACTGTGAATAACATAACTCAGCACAAATATCCTCACCAAAAGATTGATCAGCTGATTCTATTATGTCAAATGAAATTTTATCATTACAACTCACTAAATGGGCTTCGTTATTGGTAGCTAAAGTTTCGGTGAGGGTTAAGGTAGGTTCTTATAGACACTTGAGGTTAGGAGGTGTTTGGATTGAAGCAATGCACTCCTCGATTAAAGTAACAATTATAAAATCCTCAAGTTCTTCTTCTAGTGATGATTGAATGGATTGTCCTTCTTCACTTCCTATGTCATCTACGTCCTCCTCATTCATTTGCTCAAAGTGAGTCTCTGCCATATTAGGTGTAATCCAGTCATCAAAGCCACCTTCTAGTTGTTAGGGATCCTTGGAAGGCTAGAGGGGTGTGAATAGCCACTTTCCGAAATCTACAAGAAATGTTAGAGGAAGCAAATACTAACAAAAAACAATAAGGATAACACAAACGCTAACATGAAGCCTTTTATGTGGTTCGGAGATAATGCTCCTACTCCATGGCAATCCTTAAGGTGGATCAACCCAAATCAATTCCACTAAGAAGCTTTCCTTTACAAGACACTCTCCTCTTCTTATAATGATGAAAATGAGATTTAGGAGAAGAGGAGGAATTAACACAAGAAAGCCTTTGAAAATTCGTGGGGAGTTTGAGAATAAGGTTGGAAGATAAGCACTAGCCTTCTCAGGCACCCCAAGCCCTCTTTTTATAAAGAGAGGGTTGTTTTTCCCATTGGGCCATGATCAGTCGACTAATGTATAGCATCAGTCGACTACTGTCGTAGCCAACATCTTCTGATGAGGTGAATCCGCGGAGATACGCAGTCGTCATTTCCAACGACAGCCTGATCAGTTGACTGATGAAGCGATCAGTCGAGTGATCCCCATGAGGAGTCGAGTGAGACCCCATTCTGTGCCTGATATCAACTTGATTAGTCAACTGATGACGGGAATAGTTGACTGCCAAGACTAGGCAGTCGACTGCTCTTCAAGGTTTCAGTCTGACTCAGTCGAGCACCCTATCAGTCGACTGCTACACCGTATCAGTCGACTGATACTCATCAAGTATGAGTAATTCATATTTGAATTGACTCCGTATACCTAGTCTTAACCTTCTAGCTCTTCCTTTAGCCTTGCGCCTCTAGGATCCCTCTGAGTCTGCGACTTGTTCATCCTTTGTGCTTGCTTCCAAGAGCTTCCTTTGATTTCATCAGGTCTTGGGTTTCTATTTGCCAAAGTATGCTTGGACTTTACGCCGCCAAGACTAGATGCTTGGACTTACGCTGTCAAGACTTGCCTTTGGACTTCCTTTGCCAAGGTCCACTTGGACTTTACATCGCCAAGACTACATGCTTGTTCTTATGCCCCAAGCCCTTTTCTTGGACTTCTTTTGCCAAGATCACACTTGGACTTTTCTTTTACCAAGTCTTCATACTTGGATTTTTACTATCACTTAATCATGTTCATAATTAGATCACAAAATATTTCCTAACTTAGATGATTATCCAAACATCAAAACATATAAATGCTTGGGGCATTATTGCACCAACAAAATCCCTCTTTTTGATGTTTGACAATCATTTATGTTAGGTCTTTAACTTATGCACAAATCATATTTCCAATATGAATTCTAACTTAAACATCCCTTCTCCCCCTTTGACATACATCAAAAAGAGAAGAATTCATGCAAAAATAATTTTCATGAAAGAATTGAATTTGTTATGTCTTGAACTAAGGTATAAGATCAATATGAGGCTCCCCCTTAATCCAAGACATGGTTTATGATGTATGAATAACATGTGGAGCAAAGCATAAAAAAGATAGAAAGTTAAGTCCTAACTTTGCACCAACAATATAAATTTAGGGAATGAAAAGATTGTACTATGTTGCTCCCCCTAAAACAATGCATCAATCAGTCATATACCCTTTTAATCACTTAAGTTAACATACCATAGGGTTATGACACTTAATAGCACATTCAAGACCAAGAAATAAGGCTGAATTGAAGAAAAATCAGGGTATCAGTCGACTTAATTCTGATTCCGTCAACTGCTACACCCAAATGCTCTTTTCCAAGTTTTTTAGCCCAACTTCAGAAATGCGCCAAAAATTCTAGAAACATTGAAAAATCACAAAATTTTGTGTACATATTTCTAAATTCATGATCTATCAAGGAAAAATAATCTAAAAAATATATGTTTTCCATATTTTGAAAATGATATAATTTTGAAACCTAGCAAAAGCTTTAAGTATTTTGCAAACTTTGTATCCCTTTTGCATAGCAATTGAAAACTATTTTTCAAAGTATGATAAACATAGTTTAAATTATATCTTATTTGACATTTCCAATCATATTCTTGGAGCTATATGCATATCAATTGTGCATAAGTCTTCCCAATGATTGGTCCAATGAAGGATTAATGTCTCTAGATGGCACTTGGTTCTTAGTAATGCATCATAACAAGCATGATGATGCAAGTGCATCTTCCTAACATCTCACATGTTGTCTAAGTGGCTCAATACAAAAATCATTGTTTCTTAGGTATTTAGTGAGATGCTTAAAGGTATAAATCCTAGAATTTCTATAGGATCATGCAAACCTAAACCTCTATTCTACTAAGCACATTCCAAGTTCTCTCCTAAGTGATGAATATTCCGCTTCGGGAAGAGCCTTGGTGAATATGTTGGCTAAGTTGGACTTAGATTCTATGTAATTAAGTTCAATGCCCCCTTTAGGCACATGATCTCTAATGAAGTGATGATTCACTTCAATCTGCTTAGTTCTAGAGTGATGTACCGGATTTTTGGTCAAATTTATGGTACTCACATTATCACAATAGAATTTGACATTGGAGTAGTGTAGCTCATAATCTTCTAATGTGTGTCTCATCCAAAGCAATTGAGCCACACAACCACCCATAGCCACATATTCGGCCTCGGTAGTTGACAATGAAACACAAGGTTGTTTTCTACTACTCTAACTCACTAGGGAGGATCCAAGAAATTGGCATCCACCGCTAGTACTCTTCCGATCCAACTTGCAACCCACGTAGTCGGAGTCGGTGTACCCAACCAAATCAAAAGACTTAGTCCTATTGTACCAAAGTCCTACATTTAGTGTGCCTTTGATATATCTTAGAATTCTCTTAACAACCACTAAATGGGACTCTTTGGCACATGATTGGTACCTTGTACACATATCTACCGCAAATAGTATATCGGGTCTACTAGCAGTTAGGTACAAAAGACTACCAATCATACTCCTATAGTGTTTAAGTTCAATTTGTTTTCCTTCATGATCATTGTCTATTTTTGTATTAGTTACCATTGGGGTTGAAAGTACCTTAGCATTTTCCAAACTAAATTTCTTAATCATTTCCTTAGCATATTTTGTTTGGTATACATAAATTTCTTCATTTGTTTGTTTGACTTGTAGAGCTAGGAAGAAATTTAGTTCCCCAACTAGACTCATCTCAAACTCATTCTCTATATTTTTGATGAAGTCGTGAAGGAGCTCATCATTTGTTGACCCAAAGATAATGTCATCTACATATACTTGGGCTATAAAGATGTCCTTAGACTTTGATTTAATGATGAGAGTTTGGTCTACTTGACCCCTTCTAAATCCCTTAGAGACCAAGAAAGATGATAATCTTTCATACCATGCCCCAGGGGCTTGTTTCAAACCGTATAAAGATTTTCTAAGCTTGAATACATGGTTAGGGTAATCTACATTTTCAAACCTGGGAGGTTATTCTACCTATACCTCTTCCTTAATGAACCCATTTAGGAATATCGACTTTACATCCATTTGATAAAGTTTAAAGCCTATGTAGGAGGCATATCCTAATAGGATTCTAATGGACTCTAACCTAGCAACCGGGGCATATGTCATCATAATCAAGTCCTTCAACTTGATTGAAGCCCCTTGCAACTAACCTTGCCATATTCTTAGTTATATTTCCTTGATCATCTAGTTTGTTCCTACAAACCCATCTTGTAGTAATGATGGTATTATCATTAGGTCTAGGAACTAACTCCCATACTTAACTCCTTTCAAATTGAGTCAATTCATCTTGCATTGTTCAGATCCAATCCGGATCAAGTAATGCATCATTGATTGTTTTGGGCTCAATTTGGGAAATGAGGGCTACATGACTAGAGGGAGCTCTATGAAATGACTTAGTCCTAACATCTTGAGATAATTCACCTACAACTTGATCTAGTTGGTGATTTTGATGAACTCTTATTGTTCTAGGAGGTGTATTAATTTGATTTTGATCATAATTATCCTCAACCCTTCTTTCATCATCGGAATCACCTCTTACTATCCCTTGATTTAACTCTCCCCCTTGATCATTACCCCCTAAAGTTAAATCTTGAAATTTTTGGGTAATTTCTTGATTTTTGTAATTGATATCATTATCAATGGGAGATTTCCTAGGGTAAGTATTTGAGGTTTCATCAAATTCAACATTTGAGGATTCCTCAATCTTTTGAGTTCTCTTATTATAAACTCTATATCCTATACTAGTAGATGAGTATCCAACTAAGATTCTTTCATCCGCTTTGGATTCAAATTTACCGAGGTTATCTTTGGTGTTTAAAATGTAAACCTTGCATCCAAAGACTTTGAAATAGTGAATTGTTGGAAATGTACCATTCCATAATTCAAATGGGGTTTTTTCTAAAAACATATGAATTAAAACCCTATTTTGGATATAGCAAGCAATGTTGACCGCTTCCGACCACAAATAGCTTGGTAGAGGATATGCATTAAGCATAGTCCTAGCCGCTTCTTGTAGGGCATGATTTTTCCTTTCCACCACCCCATTTGTTTGAGGTGTTCTAGGACAAGAAAATTCATGCTTGTACCCTTGTTCTAGTCAAAATTTTGAGAAGTTAGAATTCTCAAATTCTCCACCATGATCACTAGTAATCCAGTTGATTTTGAGATTCCTTTCATTCTCTACTCTTTTGCTAAAGCCTATGATTATTCCTAGAGTTTCATCCTTATGTTTCATGAAGAATACCCAAGTAAATCTAGAAAAATCATCTACTATTACTAGATAATATTTACTACCAATCATGGAGGGAGTACTATGACAATCAAATAAAACAACATGCAATAGTTCTAAAGGTAAAGCGATACTAAGTAAAGTTTTACCTTTGTGTGATGATCTTGATTGCTTTCCTTCTTGGAATGCATCACACATTTTTTCTTTAAGATACTTGACTTTTGCCAACCCCTTGACTAGCTTCATCTTGGCTATTTTGGCAATGTTTTTCATGTTGATGTGCCCTAGCCTCCTATGCCATAGCCAACTCTCTTCTTCTTTTGCAATAAGACAATTAGTAGAAGCGTTAGTAGCATAGGATAAATCAACATAGTATATATTTGATTTCGTAAAACCTACTAACATGCAATCATTTTGATTTTTGTGTCTTATGAAGCATTTAGAAGAATCAAATTGAACATCAAAATTGGCATCACATAATTGACTTACACTAAGCAAATTAAATTTCATATTTTTGACTAATAATACTTTGTGAATTGCAAGGTTTGGAGATACCTCAATTGTCCCTTTTCCTAAGTTATTATGTTTACCACTATTTCCAAAAGACACCTTCCCTTTGCTAATGTGGTTGATTGTTGAGAATTTGCTCTCATCACCGGTCATGTGTTTTGAACAACCACTATCAACAATTCATAAGCTTGGTCCTTCTACCTATACAACATGAAAAATGCAAGTCTTAGGCACAAAAATTTTAGGTCCGGTAGCATCAATTAAAAATTCCTTACGGACCCAAGCCTTTCTAATCTTGCTCCTAACGGTTGATTTTCTACTCACAAGGGATGTAAAGGCTACCTCCTTCTCCTTAGGCATATATCCTATGTCGGCCTTGTCATAGATGGCCCTTTGGTCCCTAAGAATCATATCAAGATATTTGGACCCATTCGTAAATTTCTCCAAGCAAGCTCTTAGGTTACCTATTTCTTTTCTAAGTTCATCATTCTCATCCCTAAGTGAACATGCATCATCACAAGAAATTTCTACATTCTTAATGGATCTAATTTCTACTTTTAACTCCTTAATCCTTGACTTTGATTTATTTAGTGCATTTTGAAGGCATGCAATAGTTTTATATAGCAATTCTATTCTAGGGGAGTCCTTTACCTCATTGTCACTAGATGACGATTCGTTGATTGAGGAGGAGGATGACTCTTCACTTGAGCTATCCTCCAAAGCCATGAGTGCCATGTTTCTTGTGACATGACAAATTTCTTCATCATCGGAGGAATCTTCTATGCTTTGTGTATCCCAAGCTTGTGCCTGAAGGTTTTAGCTTAGAAGCACTTGTTGGGTTTCCGGCACCGCGGCGTGTGTGTGTTCGATCATGTTTCGTAAACATGAACACAGCGGAAGCAATAAAAATAATAAATCTATATTTATTACAACACACACAATGCACGCATGCATATTACAACAAGTGTAGACATAACCGTAAATTTAAATTTGCAATAAAAGGAAATTTATCTACGTTATACCTTTCGTATGACGTGTAGCGGGAACGGCATCAACCGGAACGATCCTCGCTAGAATCGTCTCTATCCGTATCCACGCCGAGTTCCTCGGGATGACTTCGCTAAGCCACGAGCTTCGTCTTCGTACGGGTTACTAGCCTCGTGTTGAAGACGACATGATCGAGAGATGATCACGATACGAATCCAAATTCGGATCCTAATACGAGTTCTCAAAACTCGCTTCTCCGGAGAGGTATTCGTCAACCAATTGATGAATCCTTCGTCCTCCACCTCAGAGGATTACCGGAGATCGAATCCCCGGTAGTTTAGCCGCTGTCGGAGCTCAAACCGTCATCCAAACGACGCTCCGACGAGAGGAGAAGAAGCTGTCCAGAAAACTGGACAGCTTGGTGGAGGAGTAGGCGCCGGCCAAAACAAGGAAGCCAAGTGCTCACCTTTTCACCGAGGCCTAGGAAGATCACCGGAGGGTCGCCGGAGGATCACCGGCTGAAGCTTGGACGCCGGCAAGGACTTGGACGGCGGCACAAGAAGCTGGGCGGCAATGGAGTTGGGCGGCAATGAGGGTTGGGCGGCAACTCCTTGCTAGGGCTTGGATTAGGGCTTAATTATCCATTAAGCCCTCTTTTATAGAGAACTAATTCTCTTAATGGTTATTGGATCATAACCATTAGGCCCGTTAACCCGCTCCATTAAGATAAGTTAAAATAAACCAAACCATGATGGTTTATTTTAAGTTAAAATGAACCGAACCAACTTTTGGTTCATTCGTTTAAAATAAACCAAACCCTTTGGTTTATTCTCCTCCATTGGATTAGAACCAAACCATTTTGGTTCATCCATTATGTCTTCATAAGACACGGCCCATTCATGCTTCCATTGCGACTGAAACGATTTCATGCTCGCTTTATGTTTGGTCCAACCAAACCTAGTTTCTCTCGGTCTGAGAATCCCATTCTCAAGCTCGTTTTAAATCCTTTGGATTACACTCGTTGTGCGTGTGACCAAATAGGTTCTCAGTTTATGTTGGCCATCTATAATTAACCATTAATTATAGAACGATCATGAGTGGCACCTAGTAGTACATCATGACCCCCAATTAATCGAAAAGATCAACGGTTGATCCAGAACTATTTCTGAAACCCTTCAGTAGCTCGAATGATTCGTGCCCCATTCCCTTCACTCATCTTATACCCACTTGGTTCAGGACATGGTCTATAGTGTCAGTCCCCACTAGGCTGACTACGTCACACCTAGCCCAAGTATCATTTCCTCGTCCTACGGATTCTAGTTACTCCACATGTATCGAAGAGTACCTTACTCTAAACATGTAATGCTTTGGCCAAAGACTTTAGTAACAATCCGACGAGAGGCCATGGGTATACATCTCCTCGCAAGGAGTGGTGAATCCTTTAAAGGCTATTCAAACACCTTCGATCACTTCGACTTATACCCAATCATCCCGGGTCCACATCTCCTTAGAGATGTTTTCTTAAGATGTCAAAGCATAAGTCTCCATTGTAACGCCCGTATTGTAATGCCCGTAAAATTTCTAGCAATTTTATGAGAATTTTGGCTTTATGACGATAGGCTTTATGTGGGCCTTTTTGGAAAAATAAAAGAAAATAAGCCAAAAAAAAAAAAAAAAGAGATGCAAAGCCTAGGAATTGAACCCCAAACCTCTAGAGATAGCCAAGCCCTATAGATGCACCCACTAACCATAAGCCCAACAGAATTATATCATTAGCGGAAGAGGGAAATTTATAGATAAGTGGAAGAAGGGTAAGTGAAGAGGCATGACAAAGAAAAGAGAAACTTCTCTTCCTCCCTTTATAAAGAAGGAGGAAGTTTCCATTTGGCCATTTTCTTCCTCTCCTCTTCATCCTCACCGAAACCAACCTCCCCCTTCATCCTTTGGCCGAGACCTCCTTTCAAGCTAGGAGAAAGCTAGGTGACTTCCATTAGGTCATCTCTCAAGTAAAGCGAAGGATGTAAGATTTCCCTCACCTGCAGTGTATTAGTTTCGTAGGTTAAATTTCATGAAAGAAAGATGAAGTTGTAGCTCTTGTAGGTTTTGGCCAATCAAGTTTTCTTGGGCTAAGATTCATGAAAATGATTCTAGGGAACTTCTATAGGTTGTATGCTCACTATAAGAACTTTTAGGGGACAAAGATTCTAACTTGGTGCAAGGCTTTTTAGGGTTAGGGTTTTTATGACAACTCCCTCTTATGAGGTTAGGCCATGATAATGCTTTATGAATGAATTCTAGGGGACAAAACCTAAGTTGAACCCATTCCATGTTTCGGCCAACCCATATAATTAGGGTTAGGGTTGCATGAAAATGTTCCTAATGACACTAGGTTAAGTAATAAGGCTTCATGAATGAACTTTAGGGGACAAAACCTAAGCTTGAACCCCCACATGTTTCGGCCAATCAAGACTCTTAGAGTGAGGGTTTCATGAAAATACCCTCTTATAAGGTTAGGTTATGATATAGGCCTACATGAATAGATTTAGGGGACAAAAGTCCAAAGATCTAACCTTACAAGATTCGGCCAACCAATGAAAGTAGGGTTAGAGTGGCATGAAAATATCTCTAATGATACTATGATCAGTTATAAGGCTTCATGAATGAACTTTAGGGGACAAAACCCAAGCTTGAGCCCCTTACAAGATTCGGCCAACCCATGGTTTTAGGGTTAGGGTTTCATGGAAACACCCCCCCCCCCCACATGTAGTTGTGCTAAGGGTATGGTTTTTTTTGTTTATATGTCATGAACTATGCTTGTGTGATGAATATGTTTATGATTCAATGCAATATGAAATAAGCTTATGTGATGAACATGTTTATGATATAGTATGCCATGAAACATACCTAGATGTGGAACATGTTTTGTGATTTAATATGCCATGAATATGCCTAGGAAATATGCTTCATGTCTATGATGTAAGGTACCATGAAATATACCTAGAGGTGGAACATGTTTTGTGAATTAATATGCCATGAATATGCATAGGAAATATGCTTCATGTTTATGATATAATGTGCCATGAAAAATGCTTGGGTGATGAACATGTTTATGCTTAGGACCCCTTTAGGGTACTCTTATGTTATGAATGCATGTGTCCTTATGAAATGACTGAGATGGAGATGCTTTCCTTTCAAGTAGGGATCAAGAGCTCTCCTTATGACAAGATAAGATGGAGATGCTTCCCTTTCAAGTAGGGATCAAGAGCTCTCCCTATGATAAGATAAGATGGAGATGCTTCCCTTTCAAGTAGGGATCAAGAGCTCTCTTCATGACAAGATGAGATTAAGATGCTTCCCTTTTTTGTTGGGGATCAAGAGCATTCTTTATATTATGATAAGAAAAGAAAAGAATTAAGTATTTTACTTTGCAAGAGGTTAAGTACCCGACCCGTCAGGTGGTCGTTAATCAAATCCATAGAGACATAAGAAGACGTAAGAGGTCTTGCCCTGGTAAGACGTAAGAGGTCTTGCTCTAGTAGGACTGGTGGCTCGCTACTGACCTATTAGGGAACGCGCATTATGTGGTACTTAACCTGGGGTCCCCCAAACAAGTTATGATGATATTGAAGTATCTATAAGTATATGTTTTGAAAAGAAAAGACTTTTATGATTATTGTGTATGCTCATGTTAAATACCCTGAATGCTTGCGAACTATGTTCTTTATGCATGCTAGATGTTATGACGTTATGATGATATTGAAGTATCTATAAGTATATGTTTTGAAAAGAAAAGACTTTTATGATTATTGTGTATGCTCATGTTAAATACCACAGATGCTTATGCGAACTATGTTCTTTATGCATGCTAGATGTTATGACGTTATGGTGATATTGAAGTATCTATAAGTATATGTTTTGAAAAGAAAAGACTTTTATGATTATTGTGTATGCTCATGTTAAATACCCTGAATGCTTGCGAACTATGTTCTTTATTCATGCTAGATGTTATGACGTTATGATGATATTGAAGTATCTATAAGTATATGTTTTGAAAAGAAAAGACTTTTATGATATTGTGTATGCTTAGGTTAAATACCCTGAATGCTTGCGAACTATGTTCTTTATGCATACTAGTTGTTATGAAGTTATGATGTTTAGAGTTAAGTTAAGAATGTTGCGACTCTGTACTTCATGCTAGTTTAGAATTTATGATGTGGTGAATGTTATGGTTAAGTTTATGAATACTTGCGAGTATGTTCCTTCTGCAAGTTTAGGATTTAGGCTATTACAAATGTTTATGTTCAAGTTAAACAAATGCTTATGATTATGTCCTTTATGCATGTTTGGATTCCCTGATGAATGGTCATGGTTAAGTTGAAGAATGTTTGTGCCTATGTACTTTATGTAGGTTTAAGATGTAGGATGTTACGGATGCTTAGGTTAGGAATGCTTATTGTGAAGTTTTAAAACGCTTATGAATATGTCTTTCATGCATGCTTAGTTTTATGTAGTTATAATGCTTATGTTCAAATTATGCCCTGCTTAGATTAATTATGCTTAACTGGCTTATGAACAATTCTATGCCATGCTTAGTTTTTATTCAATGGATATGTTGTTGATTAGTGTTGCCATGAAATACTTAGGTCCTTTATGCTAGTATGCTCATGTTCTAATTGCTTGATGAAGTTTGTGGCTTTTGTGAGTAGGCAAGGATCTTACTAAGCTATATGCTTATAGTTCATGTTGTCCATATACTGCAGATAAAGGAAGTCTGCGCTAGAGGAAGTAGCAGGATGGGCCAAGTGTGTGTGATAGTGGCATGGTGGAAGATGACCCTATACTATCTGCTTGTATTTATATGCTCTAAGAACAACTTAAGACATTGCTTCCGCTTATAAGACTTGTGTTTAATGAGTATCATCTACTTAAGAAGGTTGGAAATGTTAGAACTCATGAACGAATCTTTATGTATGCATGTTATGAAAGATATGTTAACATGCTAATGATGAATATGATATGTGATGCATGTGCAAAAGAAGGTTTAAGTTATGATGACCTGTTAAAGTACGTAGGTTGTGAGAGGATCCATATGTAGTATGTTTAAAAAAAAAAAAGGGGAGTAACAGTAGTGCCGCCCTGAGAGCAGATAAGGGCGGGCGTTACATCCATGATCAAGATTACTTGAATACCGCAAGTCAAAGGAACATCGCACTTAAGCCACAGTAAGAACTTCATTGACATATCTATATATGCAGAGAACCATATGAAGTCTTACGGCTGGTCACTCCAATGAACTAGTTACCATAACTAGCATCCACGATTAACTCCGGACATCACTATGTCTCCAGCCAGTGAGAATCAGCTGCTTGGATACACTAAGGAGTATACCTCGTGCTAGTCTCGACAGAATTGATGGTGTCCAAATCCATCAATTCATCGACTAGGGATAATTCCGATACATCACAATTACACATGTAGAGATATTCACTAGTTGTGATCCAATCACAAATCTCTCATGCTGTGAATCGTATCGTGGACATTCAGTAAATGTGTTTAAGATCCAATCAAATACATAAAACATGTATACTCAAATAGTCAATCTTCATTTATCATATAAATGGTTCATACATAAGGCGATTGCCTTAGGATATCTCTCATATATTACTAACAGACTCCCACTTGGCCTAATGCCAATCGCTACGGTATCCAATACCATAAGCTTGAACATGACCCTCAAACTTATTTTGAGGTAATGCCTTAGTCAAGGGATTTGCTAAGTTCCTTTCAGTGGGAATTTTCTCGATTTGTATTTCGTTTTTACTGATGATCTCTCTGATAAGATGATAGCGGCGAAGCACATATTTGGATCATTGATGAGACCACATCAAGTTCAGAGATGAACTTTTGATCCAAACCGCTTCCTTTGCTGCTTCCAAAGCTGCAATGTATTCTGCCTTAGTGGCAGAATCCGCTATAGCCTCTTGTTTGGAACTTTTCCAACTCACTGCGCCCCCATTCAAGGTGAACACGTATCTAGACTGAGACCTGAAATCATCCTTGTCTGTCTGGAAGCTGGCATCCGTATACCCGCGTATCACCATGTACCCTTCTCCATATATTAGGAACACATCCTTAGTTCTTCTCAAGTACTTAAGGATTATCTTAACAGCCGCCCAATGATTCATTCCTGGATCGGACTGGTATCTTCTCGTGACACTCAGAGCATACGATACATCGGGCCTCGTACATAACATAGCATACATGATAGATCCTATTGCGGATGCATAGGGAATCTTACTCATGCAAATCCTCTCGTCTTCTGTGCGTGGACACATAGACTTCGAAAGGTGTACCCCATGCCTGATGGGTAGGAAACCTTTCTTGGATTCCGACATGCTAAACCTCTTTAGCACTCGGTCTATATATGTAGACTGCGAAAGACCAAGCAACCGTTTCGATCTATCTCTATAGATCTTAATCCCAAGGATGTAGGTTGCTTCTCCCAAATCTTTCATGGAGAATGTCTTAGATAACCAAACCTTAACTGACTGTTAGATTGAAACATCGTTTCCTATAAGTAATATGTCATCGACATACAATACTAGGAACACGACTGCACTCCCACTAACCTTCTTGTACACACAAGGTTCGTCTGGATTTTGTGAGAAATCAAACCTTTTGATTGTCTCATCAAAACGGATATTCTAGCTCCTGGATGCTTGCTTTAATCCATAAATGGACCGTCGCAATTTGCATACCTTGGTTTTATCAACCGATGTGAAACCCTCGGTATCATATACCGTCCTCGGCGGGTTTCCATTAAGGAAAATTTGTTTTCACATCCATCGCCATATCTCATAATCATAATGAGCGCTATGGCGGGAGCATCCGAATGGATTTAAGCATAGCTACAGGCGAATAAGTTTCGTCATAATCAACACCTTGTTTTTGACGATATCCTTTCACCACCAATCTAGCCTTATAGGTAATCACATTACCATCCATATCGGTTTCCTTCTTGAAAACCCACTTGCACCCTATAGGCTTTATGCCTTGGTGGAGTTCAACGAGTTCGAACTTGGTTTTCATACATGGAATCCATTTCCGACTTCATGGCACCAAGCCACTTATCCCTTCTGAACTTATCGGCACTTCTTCATAAGCGTAGGCTCCTCATCATCAATGAGTAACACGTCGTTCGATTCACTTACGAAATCCATATCTCTCGGGAATATTGCGTGTTCTACGGATCTCTGAAGATGTGGTGTTACTGATAAGTCGATTGCTCATCACTATGAGTTGTCGGCTGTTGTGCTTCACCAGGTATCTCATCAATGTCTATTTGAGTCTCTCGAGCCTCCTCAAGCTCGACGACACTCCCACTGTTTTCTTGCAAGAGAAACTCTTTCTCTAGAAACTCAGCATGCCTTGAAACAAACACCTTTTGTTCCACAGGATGATAGAATTGGTAACCCCTTGTTTCCTTAGGGTATCCAATAAATAGACATTTATCAGACTTAGCATCCAATTTGTCTGATACAGTCCGCTTCACATAAGCAAGACAATCCCATATCTTCAAGTAAGATACATGAGGTTTCTTACTATTCCATATCTCATATGGAGTAGTTGAGACTACCTTGGTAGGCATTCTGTTTAACAAGTAAACAGCTGTCTGAAGTGCATAGCCCCAAAAGGACTTGGGAAGAGTTGCATGATTCATCAATGACCTGACCATGTCCAACAAGGTCCGGTTACGCCTCTCAGATACACGATTATGCTGTGGTGTATAGGGCGGAGTCCATTGAGACAATATGCCATTGTCTCTTAGATAATCAAGAAACTCTTGACTTAAGTATTCACCACCTCGATCCGATCGAAGTATTTTAATACTCTTGTCATGTTGTTTCTCTACTTCATTTCTGAATTCTTTGAACCTTTCAAAGGCTTCAGACTTGTGTTTCATCAAGAACACATACCCAAGGTAGTGATCATCGGTGAAGGTAATGAAGTAGCTATAGCCTCCTAATGCTTGAGTTGACATAGGTCCACATACATCGGTATGTATTAGACCTAGTAACTCTCCCACTCGTTCACCTTTTCGGTAAAGGTAACTTAGTCATCTTGCCTTTTAAGCATGATTATGTATCGTATGAATCCAATTCAAGCGATTCGAATTCCACATCGGTGTAATTCGGACATGCGTTTCTTGCTTATATGGCCAAAACGACAATGCCACATATAGAGTCTATTTGATTATCCTTTCGAGCATGCGTGTTGCTCGCGATATTGAAAATATCCTTTGGATCGTCCAGCGTATAAATGCCATTACTCAAGTTCGGTTCCATAAAGTCGTCATTTAAAGTTATATAACAACAATTGTTACTAAGCGTCAAATGGAAACCATTTCTATTTAAATAGGAAATAGAAACAATGTTCTTTATTAGAGAAGGAACATAATAGCAATTGACGTTCTAAGACTAGTCCACTAGGAGCTTGACAAATAAGTTCGATGGCGAGCGGCAACCTTTGCTCCATTGCCAACTCGCAAATTTGACTCTCCTCCTGACAAGTCTTCTTCTATTCCTTAGCCCTGTATGTCATTACATATATGTGAGCTACACCCGATATCCAATACCCAAGTGTCTAAGGAAATAGAATGACAATCAATAACGAAGATACCTGAAGAGGATGGGGCATCAGATGCCTTCTTCTTCTTCATGGACTCAAGATAAATCTTGCAGTTTCTTCGCCAGTGGCCTTCCTTGCCACAGTGGTGGCAAGTGGCCTTTTTCACTGGTTCCGCCTTCTTTGCCTTTTTGTTCTATCCTTTCTTGTTCTTTTGCCTTCCTCTTAGAACCTTTCTTTGAGAATCAACTATGAATCGCCTTCTCCTCATGCTTCACAGAAGGCTCCACAGTCTTCAGCATATTGAGGAGCTCGGGAATGGTGGATTTCAATTTGTTCATCCGATAGTTCATCACAAATTGCGAGAAACTCTTGGGCAAACAATGCAGAATTAAGTCAATACTTAACTCATGATCCATCACAAAACCGAGGGTAGCTAGCCACTCGATGTACCCGTTCATCTTTAGCACAAACTGCACTCTGAGATGAACCTTCTTGCATCTTCGTGGTGAAGAGGGCCTAGAGACCTCGAACCTTTCGGATCTCGCTTGCTCATCGAACAACTCATGAAGATGGAAGACCATAGTATTAGCATCCATATGCTCATGCTGCTTTTGCAGCTCAGGTACCATCGCCGCTAGCATGATGCAACTCGCCAGCTCAGAATCTGCCACATGCTTCTGATAGACCAACATTTGGTCTGGAGTTGCATCGTCCTTAGGGCCGAGAAGAGGCTCTTCAGGACATATGCAAGCTTTTCCGCCTTGAGAACAATTCTCGAGTTTCTAAGCGATCCGGGAAGTTAGGCCCGGTCGATTTGTTGAATCAAAATAGTTCGCAAATTCAAAGACGTCATGATCAATTTATTGACCTAGAAATACAAAACGAGCATATATGAGAAAATGATTTTAAAATGCATCAATATACATTTATAAATCCCATTCATTTTTTGAATTTCAAAAACCCCAAAATCACTTCGGGAGATCGTAGGTCCATCTCCGAATGGGCTGATATCCATCGTAGTTATGAACAACCTTGGAGAGAGTCCAACAAGCCATTCATAACTACGACGGTAGGTATCAACTATACCAATTGCATATCACGTATATGCAACTATCACAATGTGCTATCAACTAATTGAATGTTCACACATACATCGGGTTGTTAACACATTAACAAGTATGCATCATATGCATAGCACCCAACTTCACCTCCCTTTACATCGACCTTGGAGAGAGTCCAACAATTCGATGCTCCAGGTTAAAGCCAACCCATTAATCGGGAAATAGTTTTAATATGGTTAGAGCGCATTCAACCAATTAGCCCAGCTTGGAGAGAGTCCAACAACCAAAGCTAACGATTGACCTATGGCTCTTACCATATTAGTATTAAACTATTCCATGGTTTGAACATGTTCGGGTTCGAGCCGGGCTTGGAGAGAGTCCAACAACCCAAACAAGAAACGGGACTCTTGTTCTAACCATATTAATGGAAGGTGTAGGCTTTAATATTGTTTAAGGGTTTTTATGTCTCATCCTCTTTGCATGCAAATAACTATTATCTACATGGCATGACATACATGACATACATCTACATGTCACGACACGCATGACATAATGTTATGCATCTAATGCAATTACAATGCATACAATTATGTTATGTATATATTTCCTTATATGTCATAACTATTTATGGAAATAAAATATGTTTAAGATTTGATTCTCCAAATCAAATCATAATTAAATTAGGAAACAAATTTCCAAATCTAATCACATATTTTATTCATGGAATTATTTGATTAAGGAAAATCTATTTAGGAAACCAATTTCCTAAATCATTAAAACTACTTATGGAAATAAAATATTTTAAGATTTTATTTCCCAAATCAAATCATGATTAAATTAGGAAACAAATTTCCAGAATCTAATCAAATATTTTATTTATGGAAAATATCAATTTCCATAAATACTTCCAACTTTCCAAAAGTGGAAGATTTCCATAAATACTTCTAGACTTTCCAAAATTGAAAAATTTCCATAAATACTTCTAAATTTCCAAAATTAGAAAATTTCCAGAAATACATTATGACTATCGCAAATTGATTTTTACGATTATGTCAAAACACAACCTGGGCTCTGATACCACTGTTGGGTTTCCGACACCGCGGCGTGTGTGTGTTCGATCACGTTTCGTAAACAAGAACACAGCGGAAGCAATAAAAATAATAAATCTACATTTATTACAACACACACAATGCACCCATGAATATTACAACAAGTGTAGACATAACCGTAAATTTAAATTTGCAATAAAAGGAAATTTATCTACGTTATACCTTTCGTATGACGTGTAACGGGAACGGCATCAACCGGAACGATCCTCGCTAGAATCGTCTCTATCCGTATCCACGCCGAGTTCCTCGGGATGACTTCGCTAAGCCACGAGCTTCGTCTTCGTACGGGTTACTAGCCTCGTGTTGAAGTCGACGTGATCGAGAGATGATCACGATCCGAATCCAAATTCGGATCCTAATACGAGTTCTCAAAACTCGCTTCTCCGGAGAGGTATTCGTCAACCAATTGACGAATCCTTCGTCCTCCACCTCAGAGGATTACCGGAGATTGAATCCCCGATAGTTTAGCCTCTGTCGGAGCTCAAACCGTCGTCCAAACGACGCTCCGACGAGAGGAGAAGAAGCTGTCCAGAAAACTGGACAGCTTGGTGGAGGAGTAGGCGCCGGCCAAAACAAGGAAGCCAAGTGCTCACCTTTTCACCGAGGCCTAGGAAGATCACCGGAGGGTCGCCGGAGGATCACCGGCTGAAGCTTGGACGCCGGCAAGGACTTGGATGGCGGCACAAGAAGCTGGGCGGCAATGGAGTTGGGCGGCAATGAGGGTTGGGCGGCAACTCCTTGCTAGGGCTTGGATTAGGGCTTAATTATCCATTAAGCCCTATTTTATAGAGAACTAATTCTCTTAATGGTTATTGGATCATAACCATTAGGCCCGTTAACCCGCTCCATTAAGATAAGTTAAAATAAACCAAACCATGATGGTTTATTTTAAGTTAAAATGAACCGAACCAACTTTTGGTTCATTCGTTTAAAATAAACCAAACCCTTTGGTTTGTTCTCCTCCATTGGATTAGAACCAAACCATTTTGGTTCATCCATTATGTCTTCATAAGACACGGCCCATCCATACTTCCATTGCGACTGAAACGATTTAATGCTCGCTTTATGTTTGGTCCAACCAAACCTAGTTTCTCTCGGTCTGAGAATCCCATTCTCAAGCTCGTTTTAAATCCTTTGGATTACGCTCGTTGTGCGTGTGACCAAATAGGTTCTCAGTTTATGTTGGCCGTCTATAATTAACCATTAATTATAGAACGATCATGAGTGGCACCTAGTAGTACATCATGATCCCCAATTAACCGAAAAGATCAACGGTTGATCCAGAACTATTTCTGAAACCCTTCAGTAGCTCGAATGATTCGTGCCCCATTCCCTTCACTCATCTTATACCCACTTGGTTCAGGACATGGTCTATAGTGTCAGTCCCCACTAGGCTGACTACGTCACACCTAGCCCAAGTATCATTTCCTCGTCCTACGGATTCTAGTTACTCAACATGTATCGAAGAGTACCTTACTCTAAACATGTAATGCTTTGGCCAAAGACTTTAGTAATAATCCGACGAGAGGCCATGGGTATACATCTCCTCGCAAGGAGTGGTGAATCCTTTATAGGCTATTCAAACACCTTCGATCACTTCGACTTATACCCAATCATCCCGGGTCCACATCTCCTTAGAGATGTTTGCTTAAGATGTCAAAGCATAAGTCTCCATGATCAAGATTACTTGAATACCGCAAGTCAAAGGAACATCGCACTTAAGCCACAGTAAGAACTTCATTGACATATCTATATATGCAGAGAACCATATGAAGTCTTACGGCTGGTCAGTCCAATGAACTAGTTACCATAACTAGCATCCACGATTAACTCCGGACATCACTATGTCTCCAGCCAGTGAGAATCAGCTGCTTGGATACACCAAGGAGTATACCTCGTGCTAGTCTCGGCGAATTGATGGTGTCCAAATCCATCAATTCATCGACTAGGATAATTACGATACATCACAATTACACATGTAGAGATACTCACTAGTTGTGATCCAATCACAAATTCTCTTATCTTTGTGAATCGTCGTGGACATTCAGTAAATGAGTTTAAGATCCAATCAAATACATAAAACATGTATACTCAAATAGTGAATCTTCATTTATCATATAAATGGTTCATACATAAGGCGATTGCCTTAGGACATCTCTCATATATTACTAACAGTACTCCCAGTAATTGTAGGGTTTTTCTTATCGAGTCCGTGAGGGGAAACATCGCTTCCCACTTCACCTCGGTAGCTTGTTCATGGCGATCCCATCGATGTCCCCGGATTAAAAAATTTAATCCTAGACAAAAGGGATTGCCCAAACAACCACGCTATCATCGTGCTATTCGTTTAGAGAGGTCACTTGAACAAACTCCTTTGTTCAATCGACCATCCTCTATTCTACGAGTAGCCGCAGAATAGACGATGTTCGGATCGCCGGTTTTTGTTTTTATGCTTGGGATCCAAGTATTATTTAGCCATATACAGATTTATATCATGCTCATAATTGAAAAACAAATACAAGCAAGTAACCATCCACACAAAACATGCATATAATTGAAAAACAATTATAAACATAATACAAACGAACACTAATTAAAATAAACAATATTATACCTCTTGTTATACCTCTTGATATTCTATTGTATGTTCTTCCTCCATTCGGACGTCGTGTGGGCGATGATCTCCCAAAAGTTGAAGCCTCCTAGATCACCAATCTTCCTTTCCTTGTTCACTCCGAACAAAGGAAGATCCTAAAACAAAACTCATCTTCCTATCTAAAACCGGCCACCAAGTCCATAAACTCGATGTTGCTGCCGGCCATGGAAGAGAACATGGAGTATGGAAACCAACCAAAGGAGAAACAACAAGGGCATGGGCATCGGCCAACACTTGGAGAAGAGAAAGGAAAACACTCCTTCTCCTTGTTTCCACCCAAGCCTAAACTAAACTCTCCTAATTTCCGGACAAGGATGAAGGGGAGAAGAATAGATTGACCTTTGGCCAAGGTAGAGGGAAGAAGAAAGAGGGGCCAGCCAACCTTAGGAAGAGGAAGGAGAAGCTTCCTCCCCTTGTTGCCGCCCAACACCAACACCCAAACCATAACCCTAGCCCAACTCCTATTCCTATCCCAACTAGGATTGGTTGCCGCCCATGGGAAGCAACCCTAAACTCATCCATCACAAGCCATAGATCAAGGGGAGAAGCTTGGGTGCCGGCCAAACCAAGGAGAGAAGAAGGAGGAAGGGTTTCGGGCACCAAAGGAAGAAGAAAAAAAAACTTTCCTTAATTGTGGCCACCCAAAACCCTAACCTCCTTTGCTCTTGCCGCCCAAACCCTAGCCCCCTTTTCCCTCCATTATGTTGCCGCCCACCCCTAGTCCACCCTTTTATAGAGTTAGGGATAAGCCTTCGTTTACTCTCCACCATTGGTTCTAGGGATTTAATCTCAACCGTCAGATCTAGAGATTTAATCTCAACCGTCGGATCTTAGGGATTTAATCTCTACCTTTGGATCTGGAGTTTTGTTTCTATCCATTGGATCTAAGCTTCATGATGTGTTAAGAGGCTACAATAGGGACCATGAGGAGGAGTTGGTTCTTGGCCACCCATGGATCAACCCCACATAAAGTCCGATCCACTAATGACAATCCAATCCACTAAAGGAGCATCACTGATCTACCTCACCAACCCCCATATGATAATATGGGCTCCATATATTATTTGTACATTTTCTCCCCGTGTTTAAGATCTCGAATGTCCATCGATTAATTAATTTACTAACCATTAATTAATCAACATCTAACTCCTTGAGTAGTACCACTCAACCTTTTCATCATGCCGGACCAAGTCAACCTACAGGGTTTACATGATGAACCTTATGAGCTCCTCAAGGGGACATCATCATCCTAATAAATAGAACACGGTTTCCACCTATAATCAATGGCACACGATATAAATAATATCATCTCCCAACTTACGGAGCCTATCGATTTAATCTATAAATCTAGCCCATTGGTAAATCAAAGAGACGAATATTAAGTATATGTGCCCGTTATTATATCGGGATTAAGAGCATGTACTAAATAATATCTGAGGTCTGATTCGATTATATAGTCAGTAATAAATCGAATCACCTCTATGTCGGTCCTGCTCAATACACACAAAGTGCACTAGTGTGATTCTATGGTCAAGACAAACCAATACCAAATCACACTACAACCATTCCGATGGTTTGTCCAAAGTCATCTCGGTTGTGAGCCTTTACTTATACTTTACAAGGAGTCGATAACATGATCTCCCGTGTGACACCACACACCATGTTATCTACAATGTAATGTATTAGACAATATTGCATAACCATAAAAATATGCAAACAATGATCATGTAATTCTTATTTCAAAATAAAGATATTCATACAAAAGATAGACTTTTCAGTATACATCCTTACAATCTCTCACTTATACTAAAAGACTATGCTGTCCTCATACTGCCATACATCTGATTCCCCTTCCCTCCACATGCCTATTAAAGCTCTCACTAGAAGGGCCTTAGTGAAAAGGGTCTACCAGGTCATCCTCTGATGCAATCTAGGCGACAGCAACTTCTACCTCCTTTACAATTTCTCGTATAAGGTAGTACTTGCGCTCTATGTGATGCTCCTTGATCGAAAATCTTCCTTCCTAGATCTTCCAAAGCAAGAGGAAGAATAGAAACAAGGTTTTTCTCCTCCCTATAACAAACCAAAAAGGAAAAAAACAATTCCTTACAGTCGGCCAACTAGGAGGAGGAGAAGATGATGGAAAACAACCAAGACACCAAGGGAAGCCGTATATCTTGTTTCCACCACCTAAGGAGAAGGAGAAGAGAGGCTTGGCTGTCGGCCAAAGGCTGGAAGAGGGCTGGAAAACCAGCTGGATGCCGACCACCTTGAAGGAAGAAGAAGAAAAGGAATTACCTTCCTTATTTGGTGCCGCCCAAGCCCAAACCCTAATTCCTAAGCCCTTGCCACCAACTCCAAAAACCCTAGCTCTCTTGATGTGTACTCCAAGCCAACCCCATGCCCTCCTTTTATAGAGTTAGGGATAAGTCATGAATTAATCTCCTCCATTGGTTCTAGGGATTTAATCTCAACCGTCGGATCTAGAGATTTAATCTCAACCGTCGGATCTTAGAGATTTAATCTCTACCTATGGATATTAGAGTTTCGTTTCTATCAATTGGATCTAAGCTTTATGAGGTGTTAATAGGCTACATTAGGGACCATGAGGAGGAGTTGGAACTTGGCCACCCATGGATCAAGCCCACATAAAGTCCAATCCACTAATGATGATCCAATCCACTAAAGGATCATCATTGATCTACCTCACCAACCCCCATATGATAATATGGGATACATATATTATTTGTACATTCCTCCCCGTGTTTAAGATTTCGAATGTCCATCGATTAATTAATTTATTGACCATTAATTAATCAACATCTAACTCCATGAGTAGTACCACTCAACCTTTTCATCATGCCGGACCAAGTCCACCTGTAGGGTTTACATGGTGAACCTTATGAGCTCCTCAAGGGGACATCATCGTCCTAATATATAGGACACGGTTTCCTCCTATAATCAACGGCACACCATAAAAATAATATCATCTCCCTACTTACCTAGCCTATCGATTTAATCTATAAATCTCACACATTGGTAAATCAAAGAGATGAGTACTAAGTATATGTGCCCATTATTATATTGGGATTAAGAGTATGTACAATATAATATCTGAGGTCCGATTCGATTATGTAGTCAGCAATAAATCGAATCACCTCTAAGTCAGTCCTGCTCAATACACACAAAGTGCACTAGTGTGATTCTATAGTCAAGAAAAACGAATACCAAATCACACTACAACCATTCTGATGATTTGTCCAAAGTCATCTCGGTTGTGAGCCTTTACTTATACTTTTCAAGGGGTCGATAACATGATCTTCTGTGTGACACCACACACCATATTATCTACAATGTAAAGTATTAGACAATATTGCATAACCTTAAAAATATGCAAACAATGATCATGTGATTCTTATTTCAAAATAAAGATGTTCATCCAAAAGATAGACTTTTCAGTATACATCCCTACAATCTCTCACTTATACTAAAAGACTATGCTGTCCTCATACTGTCATACATCTGATTCCACTTCCCTCCACATGCCTATCAAAGCTCTCGCTAGAAGGGCCTTAGTGAAAAGGGTCTACCAGGTCATCCTCTGATGCAATCTAGGCGACAACAACTTCTACCTCCTTTACGATTTCTCGTATCAGGTAGTACTTGCGCTCTATGTGTTTACTTGCCTTATGATCACGTGTTTCCTTCGAGTTTTCAACTGCAACATTATTATCACAATAAATTGTGATAGTTCTGGGCAAACTAGGAATCACATGCAAGTCCATCAGGAAGTTCCTAAGTCACACAGCTTCTTTGGCTTCCTCAGAGGCTACCATATACTCGACTTCCATGGTGGAGTCCGCCACGCATTTCTGCTGGACACTCCTCCATATAATGGCTCCACCTCCCAAAGTAAATACAAAACCTAAGGTAGACTTACTGTTATCCCTATCTGATTGTAAGTCGCAATCCATGTAACCCATAGGGAGTAATTAGTCTGGCCGGTAAACTAGCATATAATCTCTAGTCCTTCTCAGGCACTTCAATATATGCTTTACCGTAGTCCAATGTCCATGTCCTGGATTACTCTGATATCTACTGACCATGCCCATGGTAAAGCAGATATCTGGTCTCGTACACAACATCGCATACATGAGGCTTCCTACTACCGAAGCATAAGAAACCCCCTTCATCTCCTTTATCTCCTCAGATGATCTAGGACACATCTCCTTAGATAAAGGAACTCCATGCCTGAAAGGTAGAAAACCCTTCTTGGAGTTCTGCATGCTAAAAAGATCCAAAATAATGTCTATGTATGAAGCTTGGGATAAGTTCAACATCCTTTTCCTGCGATCCCTTATAACCTTGATCCCAAGGATGTGTCCCACTTCTCCCAAGTCCATCATATCAAACTGTTTGGACAACCATACCCTTACGCCCGATAACACTTTGATATTGTTGCCAATCACCAAAATGTTATCTACGTATAGTACAAGAAATACCACTATGTTTCCGTCACATCTCTTGTATACACAAGACTCATCCGGACTTTGAATAAATCCATAAGATTAGATTACCTCATCAAAGTGGATGTTCCAAGACCTTGAAGTTTGCTTCAATCCATAAATCGACCAATTAAACTTACATACAAGATACTTTTTGCCCTTCGCAATGAATCTCTCTTGTTGCTTTATATAGATGTTTTTATCAAGACTTCCATTAAGGAAAGCTGTCTTGTCATTCATCTGCCACACCTCATAATTCATATGAGCTGCTATGCATAAGAGCTCCCAGACCAGATTTGAATCCATAGATTCAATCTCACCATTCATTGCACTTTTGCCAAGATGCTGCATCTTTATCTTGGATTGCCTCGTCATATATCCAGGGATCAGGTTCATGTTCACCAGGGACCAAATCAGAAGATTCTCCCAAGAACATGAATCTATCATGCTATCTCACAACCCTCCCACTATGATGAGGTATCACCTCTGTATCCTCTGTGACATGCGGTGCAGTGACATGTGGTATATCCTCTTGTACCGGTGGTACTAAAGAAGTGACTTCACCTTTTAATTCCTTCAGAACTATTTAACTCTTGGGCTTGTAGCTCATCATATAGTCTTCCTCTAGAAATCTGACGTTCATGCTAACGATCACCCTCTGATCTCTAGGACTATAAAATAACCCACCCTTCGTTCCCCTGGGATAGCCAACGAACATGCATACTTCTGTACAAGGTTCCTGTTGGGATGTATACTGAAAGCCTAGCTTTTTTGTATGAACATTATTATTTTGAAACAAGAATCAAATGATCATTGTCTACACTTTATATTTATTATATGTGTGCATATTGTCTAATATTTTACATTGTAGATAACATGGTGCTTGGTGTGGCACAGAAGATCATGTTATCAGTCCCTTGTAGAATATAAGTAGAGGCTCACAACAAAGATGGTTTTGGACAAACCATTGGCATGGTTGTAGTGTAGCTTGGTATTGTTTTATCTTGAACATAGAGTTACACTAATACACTTAGGTGTATTGAGCAGGACCGACATAGAGGTGATTCAATTTATTGCTGACTACATAATTGAATCAGACCTCCGATATTATGTTGTACATGCTCTTAATCCCGATATAATAACGGGGACATGTACTTAGTATTTATTTCTTTGATTTACCAAAGGGTGAGATTTCTATGGATTAAATCAATATGCCCGGTAAGTTGGGAAATGATATTATTTACATGGTGTGCCGTTGATTATAGGAGGAAACCGTGTCCTATATATTAGGTTGATGATGTCCCCTTGAGGAGCTCATAAGGTTCATCTTGTAAACCCTGCAGGTTGACTTTGTCAACATGATGATAAGGTTGAGTGGTACTACTCAAGGAGTTAGATGTTAATTTATTGATGGTCAGTAAATCAATCAATTGACGAACATTCGATATCTTAAACACGGAGAGATGGATGTACAAATAATATATGGAGCCCATATTAATTTATGGGGGTTGGTGAGGTAATTCAATGATGATCCTCTAGTGGAATGGAACATCATTGATGGATCAAATTTGTGTGGTTCCGATCCATCGGGTGGCCAAGATCCAACTCCTCCTCATGGTCCCTATCGTAGCCTAATATAATCCTCATGAAGTCTAGATCCAAGGATAGAAAACAAAACTCTAGAACCGACGGTTGAGATTAAATCTCTAGATCCGACGGTGGAGATTAAATCCCTAGAACCGACGGTTGAGATTAAATCTATAGAACCGACAGTGGAGATTAAATCCCTAGATCCGACGGTTGGGATGAAACCATAGATCCGACGGTTGGGAAGAAACCCTAGATCCAACGGTTGGGATGAAACCCCAGATCCGAGGGTTGGGATGAAACCCTAGATCCGACAGTTGGGATGAAACCCTAGATCCGACGGTTGGGATGAAAACCCTAGATCCGACGGTGGAGATTAAAGGAGGCTTAAGCCTGACTCTATAAACAGAGAGCATTGGCTTGGGCGGCAACCTAATGCTAAAAGGTTAGGGTTTTGGGAGAGACCTTGGGCGGCATCATTAGGGTTTAGAACCCTAATCTCTGGGCGGCGCCCATGGTCCATGGTGTGTGGCATTCGGCAAGAAGGTAAGGGATTGGATTCTCATCTTCCTCTCTTGGCCAGAGCAATCTCTCCTCTTCTCTATCAAGGTTGGCCGGCGACAACCTTCTTCAAGGTTGGTCAGTAATTCCTTTTATTCTCTTTGGGCCAGCGGGAAACATCATCCTTGGAGCTTGATGGTTGGTCCTAGATAAGAGATGAGTTTTTTTTTCCATACTTCTTTTTGTTCGGAGAGAGCAAGGAATGAAGATCGTGTTTTAGGAAGCTTCAACTTGTGGAGGATTTTCATCCACACGAAGTCTACAAGGAGGATAGGACATACGATAGAAGTTCGAGAGGTATAAAAGTTTTACAACATATATTATTGATCTTTGCATGTTCTTATTAATATGCTAGCTTATGTTCCTTATGTTAGTATGTGTTGATTATACTAGTTTACATTTGTATGTATTTGTATAATCTTGGACCCCGAAGAGAAATTCAAAAACCGGTGATCCGTCCGTCGTCTCTTCCGCGGCTAACCGACTAGAAGAGTTATGTTGCTTGAATAACTAGTTTGTTCAAGCGATCGCTCAAGTCGTTAGCACGAAGACGAATTGGTTTATCTTAGGAAACTCATCCCATCCGGATTAGTTTTCATTAGTGAAAATTTTAATCCGGGGACATGGGGGCCGACGAGCCTCCGAAGCAATTCCAACATTTGGTATCAGAGCCAAGGTTTCCGGTTTTGTGTGTTTTGGATTCAATTGCTTTCACGCACTTATCATATATTGTATATGTCGGATAATAGTAGGATGTGAGTAGGCTAACTTTTTGGTTGCAGGTATAAGATCCAACTATTATGGCGATATATGTGTGTATGTGATTGTTTGTGTGTGATTGTATGTATATCATTTTAATCCTCGGCGTTGATGAGGCTAGATTAGTATTTAATTTTTGTAATTAAATACGACATTGTTTAGCATATCTGAAAGTTTTTAATTAAATACTTTCGATCTAGATAGTTTGTACACTCCTTTGTGGAGTATAGGATCGATGGATGTAAATTAAAATGATATATCTTGGCTCGGATCTCTTTGGTGACTTGCGCACGGGAAAAGGTGGAGCGGATGAGGTGGTGACACGACGGGACGCATATTGGAGAACAAAGCCATAATAGTTGGAAAAATTCTGTTTTTTTTCCATATTTATTGCTGATTTGTTTTATATGCATGTTGTGTGTGCTTGAAAATTCCTCATTTTCAATTTACTAAGTGGGAGAGGGACGTTTTAATTAATTCTCGCGGCCTCCATTACAATTTGACGTGTGATGCAACAAACTTGCGTGTCGGCTCTGAGTGCCTTCCTCCCTGCGTATGGGTTTGTTTGCGGATCACTACGTCAAATAATGATTATAGGAAATTATCTAGGAGCGTGTGTACTTCCACAGCGGTAAGGCACATAATATGAAATAATTCCCTTAGTTTCGTGTAATGGTGTACACTTAGATGCAAATAAAAAGTATCCTCCCCATCGGAGTCGCTGCTTTTATTTGTCAAAAAGTAAGGTTGACAAGATAATAAAATTTTTGGGTAAAACCTCCTCTTACAAATGTAGAATTTGTATACGTCCACACTATCGTGGCATGCGATATTCTCGGTGTTTTGAGGTGTTGGTTGATTTAGAACAATGCCATAATAGTTGGGAAAATTCTGATTTTTTCCATATTTATTGCTGATTTGTTTTATATGCATGTTGTGTGTGCTTGAAAATTCCTCATTTTCAATTTACTAAGTGGGAGAGGGACATTTTAAATAATTCCCGCGGCCTCCATTACAATTTGACATGTGATGCAACAAACTTGCGTGTCGGCTCTGAGTGCCTTCCTCCCGCCGGATGGGTTTGTTTGCGGATCACTAGGTCAAATAATGGTTATAGGAAATTATCTAGGAGCGTGTGTACTTCCACAGCGGTAAGGCACATAATCCGAAATAATTCCCTTAGTATCGTGTAATGGTGTACACTTAGATGCAAATAAAAAGTATCCTCCCCATCGGAGTGACTGCTTTTATTTGTAGGGCCAAAGAGGAACCAACTATTTATTTTATTTGTCAAAAAGTAAGGTTGACAAGATAATAAAATTAATGGGTAAAACCTCCTCTTGCAAATGTAGAATTCGTATACGTCCACACTAGCGTGGCATGCGATATTCTCGGTGTTTTGAGGTGTTGGTTGATTTCGGAATTTTATTGTTTTGAGGAATCAATAATATTTGAAATCTACAGTAATGATCTATTTGATTCTTAGGATTTTCAAAAATGACTTTTCAGTCCACTTACTATGATACTAAAGGAAATAAACTTACTGTACCCAAATAATGTTGATTGGAAAAGAATCTACATATTGTATTATCTGCTAAGAAGTATAAGTATGCACTCTTCAAAGAGTGTCCTCAATCCATGGTTGCTCAAAAAGGTTTCTACTTCTAAGCCGAAAGGCAAGAAGAAGGAGAAACAAGGTGGAGCAAAGGTGGTGGGAGGATCTCAGGGAGGAGTGAAGAAGCCGAAAGGCAAGTACTTCACTTGCAAGCAGGCTGGACTTAAGAAGAAGGATTATCCCAATCCGAAGCAAGAACAAATATATATCCTTTGGACTAGTCGTTGAATAATGATTAGCAGTGTTATCTACCGGCACCTGGTGTGTAGATACGAGAGTCACTAATCATGTCTACAACACTTTGCAGGGGTTCCAGGAAACCCGACGACAAGCTAAAAGGAAGATTATCATTTACTTGGGCAATGCCATGAAGGTGGCTGCTATTGCAGTGGGAGAAGTTTTATTTATCTCTTAAGAAAAATAAAATTTTGGTTCTAGAAAATTCCCTTTATGTACCTTTATTTAGAAAGAATTTAATTTCGGTTTCTAAATTGTTTATGGATGGATATTCTATTTCTTTTAATGACAGAGTTGTTATAAAAAGGAATAGGGAAAATATCTATTCAGGTACATTGATAAGAAATTTGTAAACACTTGAACCAAAAACCTCCCACGATGCAAATTAAAGTTTATAACTCATCTTCTAATTCTAATAAGAGAAAAGAACCTTCGAAGATGAACCAAACATATCTTTGGCATCTAAGGCTTGGTCATATTAACCTGAGTATAATTCAAAGGTTGATAGCTGATGGACCTTTGGGTTCATTATTGGTGGAGGATCTCCCAACCTGCGAATCTTGCTTTGAAGGTAAAATGATCGAGAGCTTTTTTTAGGCCAAGGGGTATAGAGCCAAAGATGTGTTAGGAATGGTTCATTCTGATTTGTGTGGTCCTATGACTATCTAGGCAAGAGGTAGTCTCGAATATTTCGTCTCTTTCATATATTATTATTCAAGATATAGATGACACCATGATCTGATCGTGGTGGTAAGTACCTCTTGGGAGAGTTTAGGAACTACTTATCAGAGGTTGGGATTCAATCCCAATTGTCTGCACCTGGCATACCCCAGCAGAACGATGTAGCAGAGCGAAGGAATAGGACTCTAATGGAGATGGTTAGATTGATGATGAGTTATTCTGACTTTCCGAATTCATTCTGGGGATATGCTCTAGATACGGCGGTGTACATTCTGAACTTGGTTCCATCTAAATCAGTGCCTTCTACTCCCTCAGAGTTGTGGACTAGGTGAAAGCCTAGTCTAAGACATATTCAGATATGGGGGAGTCCAGCACATGTGCTGAAGGCTGATGCTGGTAAGTTGGAACCTCGTACAAAAGTGCGCATGTTTGTTGGCTATCCTAGGGGAACGAAGGGTGGTTTGTTTTATAGTCCTAGAGATCAGAGGGTGATCATTAGTACGAATGCCAGATTTCTAGAGGAGGACTATGTGATGAACCACAAGCCCACGAGTAGGATTGTTCTTGAGGAGTTGACAGGGGAAGTCCCGACTTTAGTACCACCAGTACAAGAGGATATGCCACATGTCACTGCACTGCGTGTCACAGAGGATACACAGGTGATACCTCGTCGTAGTGGGAGGGTTGTGAGACAGCCTGATAGATTCATGTTCTTGGGAGAATCTTTCGATTTGGTCCCTGGTGAACATGAACCTGATCCCTGGATATATGACGAGGCACTCCAAGATATAGATGCAGCATCTTTGCAAAGTGCAATGAATACTGAGATTGAATCTATGGATTCAAATCAGGTCTGGGAGCTCTTATGCATAGCAGCTCATATGGATTATGAGGTGTGGCAGATGGATGTCAAGATATCTTTCCTTAATGGAAGTCTTGAGGAGAACATCTATATGAAGCAACCAAAGGGATTCATTGCAAAGGGCAAAGAGCATCTTGTATGTAAGCTTAATCGGTCCATTTATGGATTGAAGCAAGCTTCGAGGTCTTGGAACATCCACTTTGATGAGGTAAATCCAGACTTATGGATTTATTCAAAGTCCAGATGAGTCTTGTGTATACAAGAGATGTGACGGAAACGTAGTGGTATTTCTTATACTATACGTAGATAATATTTTGGTAGTTGGCAACAATATCGGAGTGTTATCGGACGTAAGGGTATGGTTGTCCAAACAGTTTTGAAGGACTTGGGAGAAGTGGGACACATCCTTGGGATCAAGGTTAGTGTGCTAATCCCAAGCTTCATACACAGACACGATTATGGATCGTTTTAGCATGCAAAACTCCAAGAAAGGTTTTCTACCTTTCAGGTATGGAGTTCCTTTATCTAAGGAGATGTGTCCTAGATCATCTGAGGAGATAGAGGAGATGAAGGCGGTTCCTTATGCTTCGGCAGTAGGAAGCCTCATGTATATGATGCTATGTACGAGACCCGATATCTGCTATGTCATGGGCATGGTCAGCAGATATCAGAGTAATCCAGGACAGGGACATTGGATTGCGGTAAAGCATATATTATAGTGCCTGAGAAGGACTAGGGATTATATGCTAGTTTACCAGGCAGACCAATTACACCCTGTGGGTTACATAGATTTCAATTTCCAATCTGATAGGGATAACAGTAAGTCTACCTCAGGTTTTGTGTTTACTTTGGGAGTTGGAGCCATTGTATGGAGGAGTGTCCAGCAGAAATGCGTGGCGGACTCCACCATAGAAGCTGAGTATGTGGCAGCCTCTTAGGCGGCCAAAGAAGCTGTGTGGCTCAGGAACTTCCTGATGGACTTGGACGTGATTCCTAGTTCGCCCAGAAATATCACAATTTATTGTGATAATAATGGTGCAGTTGTAAACTCGAAGGAACCACGAGCCCATAAGGCGAGTAAACACATAGAGTGCAAGAACCACCTGATACGAGAAATCATAAAGGAGGTAGAAGTTGCTGTCGCCTAGATTGCTTAAGAGGATGACCTGGTAGACCCTTTCACTAAGGCCCTTCTAGCGAGAGCTTTGATAGGCATGTGGAGGGAAGGGGAATCAGATGTATGACAGTGTGATGACAGCATAGTCTTTTCGTATAAGTGGGAGATTGTTGGGATGTATACTGAAAGTCTAGCTTTTTTGTATGAACATTATTATTTTGAAATAAGAATCACACGATCATTGTTTGCACTTTATATTTATTATATGTATGCATATTGTCTAATATTTTACATTGTAGATAACATGGTGCTTGGTGTGGCACAGAAGATCATATTATCAGTCCCTTGTAGAATATAAGTAGAGGCTCACAACCAAGATGGTTTTGGACAAACCATTGGCATGATTGTAGTGTAGCTTGGTATTGTTTTATCTTGAACATAGAGTTACACTAGTACACTTAGGTGTATTGAGTAGGACCGACATAGAGGTGATTCAATTTATTGCTGACTACATAATTGAATCAGACCTCGGATATTATGTTGTACATGCTCTTAATCCCGATATAATAACGGGCACATGTACTTGGTATTTATTTCTTTGATTTACCAAAGGGTGAGATTTCTATGGATTAAATCAATATGCCCGGTAAGTTGGGAAATAATATTATTTATATGGTGTGTCATTGATTATAGGAGGAAACAGTGTCCTATATATTAGGTTGATGATGTCTCCTTGAGGAGCTCATAAGGTTCATCATGTAAACCCTGCAGTTGACTTAGTCGACATGATGATAAGGTTGAGTGGTACTACTCAAGGAGTTAGATGTTAATTTATTGATGGTCAGTAAATCAATCAATTGACGAACATTCGATATCTTAAACACGGAGAGATGGATGTACAAATAATATATGGAGCCCATATTAATTTATGGGGGTTGGTGAGGTAATTCAATGATAATCCTCTAGTGGAATGGAACATCATTGATGGATCAAGTTTGTGTAGTTCCGATCCATCGGGTGGCCAAGATCCAACTCCTCCTCATGGTCCCTATCGTAGCCTAATATAATCCTCATGAAGTCTAGATCCAAGGATGGAAAACAAAACTCTAGAACTGACGGTTGAGATTAAATCTCTAGATCTGACGGTGGAAATTAAATCTCTAGAACCGACGGTTGAGATTAAATCCTTAGAACCGACGGTGGAGATTAAATCCCTAGATCCGACGGTTGGGAATAAACCCTAGATCCGACGGTTGGGATGAAACCCTAGATCCGACAGTTGGGATGAAACCCTAGATCCGACGGTTGGGATGAAACCCTAGATCCGACGGTTGGGATGAAATCACTAGATCCTACGGTGGTGATTAAAGGAGGATTAAGCCTAACTCTATAAATAGAGGGCATTGGCTTGGGCGGCAACCTAATGCTAAAAGGTTAGGGTTTTGGGAGAGACCTTGGGCGGCATCATTAGGGTTTAGAACCCTAATGCTTGGGCAGCAAGATTAGGGTTTAGAACCCTAATCTTTGGGCGGCGCCCATGGTCCATGGTGTGTGGCCGGCGGCAAGAAGGTAAGGGATTGGCTTCTCATCTTCCTCTCTTGGCCGGAGCATTCTCTCCTCTTCTCTATCAAGGTTGGCCGGCGGCAACCTTCTTCAAGGTTGGTCGGCAATTCCTTTTATTCTCTTTGGGTAGGCAGCAAACATCATGCTTGGAGCTTGATGGTTGGTCCTAGATAAGAGATGAGTTTTGTTTCCATACTTCTTCTTGTTCGGAGCGAGCAAGGAAAGAAGATCGTGTTCTAGGAAGATTCAACTTGTGGAGGATCTTCGCCCACACGAAGTCTACAAGGAGGATAGGACATACGATAGAAGATCGAGAGGTATAAAAGTTTTACAACTTTTATTATTGATCTTTGCATGTTCTTATTAATATGCTAGCTTATGTTCTTTATTTTAGTATGTGTTGATTATACTAGTTTACATTTGTATGTATTTGTATAATCATGGACCTCGAAGATAAACACAAAAACCGGCGATCCGTCCGTCGTCTCTTCCGCGGCAAACCGACTAGAAGAGTTATGTTGCTTGAAGAACTAGTTTGTTCAAGCAATCGCTCAAGTCGTTAGCACGACGACGAATTGGTTGAGCTTAGGAAACTCATCCCATCCGGATTATTTTTCATTAGTGAAAATTTTAATCCGGGGACATGGGAGCCGACGAGCCTCCGAAGTAATTCCAACAGTTGCAACTTACCAGCATCTTCCTTCAGCACTTGTGCTGGACTCCCCCATATCCAAATATGTCTTAGACTAGGCTTTCGTCCACTCCACAATTCTGTGGGAGTAGAAGGCACTGATTTAGATGGAACCAAGTTCAGAATGTACACCGCCGTATCTAGAGCATATCCCCAGAACGAATCTGGCAACTCAGAATAACTCATCATCGATCTAACCATCTTCATAAGAGTCCTATTCCTTCGCTCTGCTACACCATTCTGCTGGGGTGTACCAGGTGTAGTCAATTGGGATTGAATCCCAGCCTCTGATAAGTAGTTCCTAAACTCTCCCAAGAGGTACTCACCACCATGATCAGATCGTAGTGTCTTGATACTTTTACCTTGACGTTTCTCCACATAAGCCTTGAATTCTTTGAACTTGTCAAAACATTCAGACTTGCGGGGCATCAGGTAAATGTATCCATATCTTGAGTAATCATCTATAAAAGAGACAAAATACTCAAAACCACCTCTAGCCTGGATAGACATAGGACCGCACAAATCAGAATGAACCAATTCTAACACATCTTTGGCTCTATACCCCTTGGTCTTAAAAGGCTCCTTGGTCATCTTACCCTCCAAGCAAGATTCACACATTGGGAGATCCTCCACCACTAATGAACCCAAAGGTCCATCATCTATCAACCTTTGAATTCTGCTTAGGTTAATGTGACCAAGCCTAAGATGCCAAAGATATGTTTGGTTCATCTTCGAAGGTTCTTTTCTCTTATTGGAATTAGAAGATGAGTTATTAACTTCAATTTCCATCGTGGGAGGTTTTGGTTCAAGTGTGTACAAATTTCCTATCAATGCACCCGAACAGATAATGTCCCTATTCCTTCTTATAACAATTCTGTCATTAAAAGAAATAGAATGTCCATCCATAAACAATTTAGAAACCGAAATTAAATTCTTTCTAAATAAGGGTACATAAAGGCAATTCTTAAGAACCAAAAGTTTTTTTTTCTCAAAAGATAAATGAACATCTCCCACTGCAACAGCCGCCACCTTCGTGGCATCGCCCAAGTACACGGTAATCTCCCCTTTAGCTAGTCGTCGGGTTTCCTGGAACCCCTGTAAAGTATTGCAGACATGATTAGTGGCTCCCTTATCTACACACCAGGTGCCGGTAGGTAACACCGCTAATCATGTTTCAACGACTAGTCCAAAGGATATATATTTGTTCTGCTTTGGATTGGGACAGTCCTTCTTCCAATGTCCATCCTGCTTGTAAGTGAAGTACTTGCCTTTCGGCTTCTTCACTCCTCCCTGAGATCCTCCCAGCAGCTTTGCTCCACCTTGTTTCTTCTTCTTATTGCCTTTCGGCTTAGAAGTAGAAACCTTTTTGAGCAACCATGTCTTGAGAAGACTCTTCGAAGAGTGCATACTTTTACTCCTTAGCAGATAAGACAATATCTAGATTCTTTTCTAATCAACATTATTTGGGTATAGTAAGTTTATTTCCTTTAGTATCATAGTAATTGGACTGAAAGTCATTTTTGAAAATCCTAAGAATCACATAGATCATTACTGTAGATTTCAAAAAATTATTGATCCCTCAAACAATAAAATTTTAAAATCAACCAACACCTCAAAACACCGAGAATATCGTATGCTACGATAGTATGGACGTATACGAATTCTACATTTGTAAGAGGAGGTTTTACCCATTAATTTTACTATCTTGTCAACCTAACTTTTTGACAAGTAAAATTAATAGTTGGTTTCTCTTCGACCCTACAAATAAAAGCAGTGACTCCGATGGGGAGGATACTTATATTTGTATCTAAGTGTTCACCATTACTCGGTACAAAGGTAATTATCTCGGGTTATGTGCCTTCTGATGGGGATGTACACATGCTCTTTGATAATTCCCTATTACCATATTTGACCTTGTGATCTGCAAACAAACTCATCCAATGGGAAGGAAGGCACTCAGAACCAACACGCAAGTTTGCTTGCATCACATGTCAAATCGTAATGGAGGCCGTGGGAATTTATAAAAATTTCTCTCTCCCACTTAGTAATTTTAAATTGAGGAATTTTCCTAGCCTACGACATGCATATCAAACAAAAAGCAATAAATATGAAAAATAAAAATTATTTTTCAACTATTATGGCTTTTGTCTTTAATATGTCTCCCGTTGCAACGCCATCTCGTCCGCTCCTCCTACGCCATGTACAAGCCATCCGGAGATCCAAGCCGAGACTAAAACCTATTTTAATTTACATCCATCGATCCTATACTCCATGAGGGTGTAGGGGGTCGATTGGCCGGCTAGAGGGGGGTGAATAGCCCTCTTACGATGGATGTCAGAATTCTTTCGTTTGTTTGCTCGTCTACACAATCGTTAGCGCAAGCGGAATATGCAAATACAAATAAATAAAGACAAGCAAATAAACAATGAAAACAAACAATACAAACACCGAGATGTAACGTGGTTCACGGCTACGCCGCTAATCCACGGTCTGATTCGTCCACGGTGAATCACTCCGCAATCTATCCACTAGATCTCTCCTTTGCACAAAGCTAGGTGGAGGTAACCTCTTTACAATCTCTCTTCTTACAAAAGAATGGAAATAAAGTAAGTAAGAAGAGTGGAAGAACACTTAGAGCACTTTGGGAGCAAATTGGAGCATAAGCATTAGCCTCCCAAAGCCCCACCCCCTTCCTTTTTATAGAGGAAGTGGGTTTCTTCCCGTTGACACAGGATCAATCGACTGATGCCCTCGATCAGTCGACTGGTCCTGTAGCCGTTGCCAAATAACGGCCTCTTTCCACGTTGGACTTCA
Source organism: Wurfbainia villosa (assembly GCA_025175895.1). NCBI lineage: Eukaryota > Viridiplantae > Streptophyta > Magnoliopsida > Zingiberales > Zingiberaceae > Wurfbainia > Wurfbainia villosa. The sequence continues at coordinate 57,210,323 of CM045986.1, read as the reverse complement.
TCCAACGGTACTGGCATCAGTCGACTGATCCTACCATCAGTCGACTGATGCTCGATCAGTCGAGTGCTCAATGGAGTCGACTCCATTCTGTGCCCGTGCGGTGCCGATCATTGCCATTCCTGGCGATGACTCATCGATATCGATCATTGCCAGTCCATAGCAGTGGACTGCCAAGCACTAAACTGGTTTTATACCAGTCGATCAACCCATCGACTCAGAGCAGTCGACTGCCATGACATGGCAGTCGACTGGTGTCGGGAAAACCCATCCGACACTTGGCCAAATGGCCAAGTTTCACCTAAGAGCTACCCTTCCTGGGTTACAATCGCTCACTCTCATCCCTCGGAGTCCCTCGCCTTCGAAGTTCTCTTCGTTCGCGGCCACGTCCCTCAACAACATCAGGCGCACGGCTCTGCAATGCCCCTTCGCGTCTCTTGCCTCGAAGTCTACTTCATCCGGCTTCACTCCAAGCTCCTCGTCCGGCGGTCCCTCGGATGCTCCAAGCGCACGGCTTCTGCAAAGCTATCCTTCACCGACTCAAGGCACGAGTCATGAGATGTGAAACTCGCCACGGCTTCATGTGAGAATTACTAAGCCTTGCACGACTTCAACGCACATATCAAATCACAATAACAACCTAACTTAAACCCTTTGCCACACCATCAAAACCATATTACGGCAAGAGATTGCCTTAACAATCTCCCCCTTTTTGATGTGTGGCAATCCGTTTAAGTTAGGTAAAAACATTTGATAAAAATTTTAAGGTAAGAAAGCATGTAAACATAAACATGCAACTCCCCCTTAATCCATGAAACTCTCTATACAAATTTTCTCCCCCTATCATATATTTCTCCCCTTAAAATTATTAACTTAAACATAACTATTTCTCCCCCTTTGACACCATCAAAAAGATTAACACTAAGTTATAAACTCATGGCATCAAGTATAATAGAAGGAAAAATACCAAAAATTGAATTAAAACCTGAATTCGGCCTTCACTGTTCTGATTTTCAGGCCATCAGTCGACTGGTTCAGATACCAGTCGACTGGTACATGATTTTCAGGATTTCCTTATTTTCGGACCGAATTTCAGAAATGCGTTAAAAATTTCAGAAAATTCGAAAAATCATGAAATTTGGGGAACACATTTCTTTTAAGTATATCTATCAGTGAAAAATAGTTTTTCATGAAAAATCATTATATTTCCACGTATTTGCCAAAAATCCAAAAGCTTTAAAAACTACTAGGTTTTTGATCATAAGAGTATCCATTTTAACACCTAGTCTTGCTTTGAATTGTTTCAAAACATGAATACATAGATTTTAGATTAAGAAATTGTTTTGAAAACATATGAAATATCCAACCATGATCTTTGGGCAATATGTCTATGAATTAAACATAAGCCTTCCCCATGATTGGTCTATTATTGCTATTTTGATACTTTAAATGACCATCTAAATGCCATAGGCATTAGTGGACATTTGTATCATCCTAACATCTCACTTATGCTAAGTTTTCAATCAAGGTAGCCTATGGTGAGTGTGAGATGCATCCTAGAGGGTATTTGTATATACTTAACCAATATATTCATGCAATTCTATCAAGGTTAAGTATCAACCTAATAATCCTCATGATCATAAAGGCATATATGAATGAATTCTACATTATGATCATGAAACTCATGTATTCATCAAATAATAATCATGCATTAGGTATTATATGATGATAATAAACAAATTATCCCTAAAGCATGATTTAAACCTATTTCTTATGATAATGTGCCAAATTTCAAAATCATAAATCATGATTGCACATATACATAGCAATTTCATTAATCATCATGATTTAAGCATTATTATCTATTTATGGGTACGTTATCATCACCCAACACTATTTAAAAATGTTGTCCCGTCATCCTAAGTCAACCAAAATATGATATAGGTCAATTGCATATGGTTGACTACCCTAGGGTTATCCTAACCCTTAAGAATGGATTTTGGAACCCAAAATAAGTTCTTTCCTATTGGGTTCACTAAGTACTCCTTGGGGATCCATTTCTTAGCTATTACTTTCTTCTTATCTTGTCCCCTAGCAATTAGGCATTTGTAGGCCTTTTCACTTTTCTTTTCTTTGTATCCTAGGCCTTTCTTATTGAAGCTAGCTCTTTGGCTCCCAATTATCATGTTAAGGGTGTTGGAGCCAATTGTAAATTTTTCTAGTGCTTTTGTTAAATAATCTACCTTTTCCCTTAGAGCCCTATTTTCATCCATACATGCATCACTAACATTAAATGGCATATATTCATGTGAGCATGCATCATTTGAGCTAGAAGAAATATTATCATTTAAGCATGCATTTTCTAGCTTATTTTCCAATGCCTTAATTTGATCAAACATGCTTTTATTTTTCTTTTTCATTCCAAATAAGTCCTTAGTTAAATTAGAAATTATGGAAACTATTTTCTTAGGAGAGGCTTTCGTTACCATAGTTTCCATATCCTCTTCTTCTTCTTCGGATGTAGAAGCTCCCCCTTCATTTGAGCTCTCCCCATTTGTGCTTGATTCTTCATTTGAGGAGGAGGAGCAATCCGAGTCATGAAGAGCCATTAGTGCTAGGTTGGAGTAGACATGCTCTTCTTCATCGGATGAGGAAGAGGAGGCAAGGTCATCCCATGTCTTTGCTTTGAGAGCCATGGACTTTCCTTTTTCCTTGACCTTCTTCTCCTCTTTCTTCTTGCTCCCCTTCTTCTTTTTCTTTTCTTCCTTCTTTTTCTTCTCTTCCTTGCTCTTGTTTAGGAGGGGACAATTATCCCTTATGTGGCCCTCTCCTTGGCAATTGTAGCATATGACCTTCCCCCTTAGTCTTCTATTCCTTTCATTAGATTTATGAAAATGAAAACCTTTTAAAGCACGTCTTACCCTCCTTACCATATAGGCTTCTTCGGTGCTATCCATGGAGGAGGAGGAAGAGGCTTCATCATCGGAGGAGGAGGGGATCTCTACCTTCTTCTTCCCCTTGTTTGCCATCAAAGCTACTCCTCTTGAAGTTTGAAACTTTGGCTCTTCTTGTATTCCTTCAAGCCTTGTTTCGTGGAGTTCCATCGTTGAGAAGAACTCCTCCAAGGTGCTCACTTCTAAATTCTTTGAGATATAGAAGGAGTCCACCATGGAGCTCCACTTTGAGGACAGGAGAAAGGCATCTATGGCCTTCATTACCATATCCCGGTTGGAGAGCTTTTCTCCTACACTTGTTAGTCCAATTAAAATTTCTTTGAATCTAGAGTGTAGGGAAGATACCTTTTCTCCCTTTTCTAATTTAATGTTGTTGAGTTGGGAGCGGAAGATATCTCTCCTTGCTAGCTTTGCCTCGGATGTACCTTCATGAATCTCTATTAATTTCTCCCACATTTCCTTGGCGCTAGCACACTCCCCTATCTTATTGACTTCTTGTTGAGGGAGCACATTGTAGAGGTGGTGCTTGGCCTTTGAATTTGCCAAATACTCCTCTCTTTGTCTTTTGCTCCATCTCGATTTTTCCAATGGCTCCCCATCTTCGTTCCTAGGCAACTCGAAACCGTTTTCCATAATTAATAATATTTCAAAGTCGGTTTCGAAGAATACCTCCATTCTCTTTTTCCACCAAGAGAATTCACCGTCGAACTTCGGTGGGTGGATGTTTGAGCCAGCCATTTGAGATGTAGAGCTTGTTGCGGCGGTTAGTCCAGTGACAAGCAACATCGGCTCTGATACCACTTGTAGGGGGTCGATTGTCCGGCTAGAGGGGGGTGAATAGCCCTCTTACGATGGATGTCGGAATTCTCTCATTCGTTTTCTCGTCTACACAATCGTTAGCGCAAGCGGAATATGCAAATACAAATAAATAAAGACAAGCAAATAAACAATGAAAACAAACAATACAAACACCGAGATGTAACGTGGTTCACGGCTACGCCGCTAATCCACGGTCCGATTCGTCCACGGTGAATCACTCCGCAATCTATCCACTAGATCTCTCCTTTGCACAAAGCTAGGTGGAGGTAACCTCTTTACAATCTCTCTTCTTACAATAGAATGGAAATAAAGTAAGTAAGAAGAGTGGAAGAACACTTAGAGCACTTTGGGAGCAAATTGGAGCATAAGCATTAGCCTCCCAAAGCCCCACCCCCTTCCTTTTTATAGAGGAAGAGGGTTTCTTCCCGTTGACATAGGATCAGTCGACTGATGCCCTCGATCAGTCGACTGGTCCTGTAGACGTTGCCCAATAATGGCCGCTTTCCACGTTGGACTTCATCCAACGGTACTGACATCAGTCGACTGATCCTACCATCAGTCGACTGATGCTCGATCAGTCGAGTGCTCAATGGAGTCGACTCCATTCTGTGCCCATGCATAGTGCCATCGATCCGCTTCTTCCCTTCAATGATCGCATCGCATCACCGATCACGCAATCCATAGCGTGGACGCCAAGCACTAAATCGGTTTTATACCTCGATCAACCCATCGATTAGAGCGCGATCGCCATGACATGGCACGACCGGGTGTCGGAAACCTATTCCGACACTTGGCCAAATGGCCAAGTTTCACCTAAGAGCTACCGTTCCCGGGTTACAATCGCTCATTCTCATCCCTCGGAGTCCCTCGCCTTCGAAGTTCTCTTCGTTCGCGGCCACGTCCCTCAACAACATCAGGCGCACGGCTCTGCAATGCTCCTTCGCGTCTCTTGCCTCGAAGTCTACTTCATCCGGCTTCACTCCAAGCTCCTCGTCCGGTGGTCCCTCGGATGCTCCAAGCGCACTGCTTCCGCAAAGCTATCCTTCACCGACTCAAGGCACGAGTCATGAGATGTGAAACTCTCCACGGCTTCATGTGAGAATTACTAAGCCTTGCACGACTTCAACGCACATATCAAATCACAATAACAACCTAACTTAAACCCTTTGCCACACCATCAAAACCATATTACGGCAAGAGATTGCCTTAACAGAGGGAGTGTATATGAAATCTAGATCGAAAGTAAAATAAAATAAAGAGTGGCTAAACAATGTCGTATCTAATTTACAAAAAATTAAATACTAGCCTCGTCAACCCCGAGGATTCAACAAAATAAATATTTACACACATACAATCACATACACACCTATGGCCATAATAGTCGGATCTTATGCCTGCAACCAAAGAGTTAAACTACGCATATCCTACTATTATCCGGCACATATAATATATCAAAAAGTGCATAAAAATTAACTGAATCCTAAACACACAAAACCGGAAACCTTGGCTCTGATACCAATTGTTAGTGCCTATAAGATCCACATATCTCCATAATGACATGATATTGTCCACTTTGGGCCTAAGCCCTCATGGTTTTATTTTTGGGCTTTACCCAAAAGGCCTCATACCAATGGAGATATCTTTTCATCTTATAAGCACATGATCTTTTCCATGTCTTACCAATGTGGGACTTTGATTGTATTTTCAATACTCCAACAGTGCCACCATTGCCTCCTTCTTCTTCTTCTCCTTCTTTTCCTTCTTCTTCTTTTCCTTCTCCTCCTTCTTCTTTAGGTCCGGGCAATTTGGCTTGATGTGCCCTTTCTTGTTGCAACCATAACAAGTTACATTAGATGTAGAAATTGAACTAGTTGAGGTTTTACCTTTGGAAGATTGGAACATCCTCCTGACATCCTTCTTGGTGAGTTTTCTTGATCTCCCACCAAATTTCTTTACATAGTGAGCTACCTCACTAGCCGATAGCTCGTTGTTGCTACTAGATGACTTCTCAGATTCGGATGAAGAAGAGACTTCTTTCTTCTCCTTCTTCTTCTTATCCTTCTTTCCTACAAAAAGAGCTATACATTTCTCCTTGGATGAAGTGTTAGCTTGCTCGTGCAACTCAAACTCACAAAAAAGTTTATCTAATTTAACCAAAGAAAGATCCCTAGACACCTTATAAGCATCTACCATTGATGCCCATAAGGTTGTTCTAGGAAAGGCTTGAAGAATATACCTCACAAGGTCTCGGTTGTCGACCTTCTCACCTATCACATGTAGTCCGTTGACTACCTCCTTGAAGCGGTCGTGCATTTGGCTTACGGTCTCGTTGGTCTTCATGGAAAATCTTTGGAGTTGGCCTATCAAGAGATCTCTCTTGGCTCTTCTTGTTTCCTTTGATCCCTCGTCGAGCTCAATTAGCTTCTCCCAAATCTCCTTTGTCGATTCGAAAGGCCCCACTTTGCTTATTTGCTCTTTTGAAAACCCACATTGAAGTGTGGTTGTTGCTTTGGCGTTAGCTTGAGCCTTCTTGGCCATGTCCCTCGTCCAATCCTTGGTTGGTATAGGCACTCCGTGTTCATCAATCGACTTCTCGAATCCATCTACAACACTAAACTAATTTTTAATATCATTCATAAAGTAGTATTCCATCCTACCTTTCCAGTAGCCGAAGTCGTTGCCGTCGAAGAAAGGAGGCCTCACCGTGCTATACGCCTCTTGGAATGCCATCATGCTACGGTTAATTGTTAGATCTTCCGATGTGATTCGGGCTCTGATACCACTTATTAGGGATCCTTGGAAGGCTAGAGGGGGTGAATAGCCTCTTTTCAAAATCTACAAGAAATGTTAGCGGAAGCAAATACTAACCAAATACAAGAAGCTAAACACAAACGCTAACACGAAGCCTTTTACGTGGTTCGGAGATAACACTTCTACTCCACGACAATCCTTAAGGTGGATCAACCCAAAGCAATTCCACTAAGAAGCTTTCCTTTACAAGACACTCTCCTCTTCTTACAATGATGAAAATGAGATTTAAGAGAAGAGGAGGAATTAACACAAGAAAGCCTTTGAAAATTCGTGGGGAGCTTGAGAATAAGGTTGGAAGATAAGCACTAGCCTTCTCAAGCACCCGAAGCCCTCTTTTTATAGAGAGAGGGCTATTTTTCCTGTTGGGCCACGATCAGTCGACTGATGTACAACATCAGTCGACTATCGTTGTAGCCAACGACTTCAGACAAGGTGAATCCGTGGAGATATACAGCCGTCATTTCCAATAGCAGCTTGATCAGTCGACTAATGAAGTGATCAGTTGAGTGATCCCCGCAAGGAGTCGGGTAAGACCCCATTCTATGCTCAATCTCAACTTGATCATTGCCTAGTCTTGGCGCTTGATCGATGATAACGATCGACCAAGACTAGGCAATGATCGATCGTCGTGGTTTCGCTTGACTCGGCCGAGCACCCTATCGCTGATCGCTACATCGTGTCGATCGTGATACCCATCAAGTATGAGTAATTCATACTTGAATTGACTCGATAGACCTAGACATAACTTTCTAGCTCTTCCTTTAGCCTTGCGCCTCCAGGATTTCTCTGAGTCAGCGACTTGTTCATCCTTTGGGCTTGCTTCCATAAGCTTCCTTCGATTTCGTCATGTCTTGGGTTTCTCTTTGCCAAAGTATGCTTGGACTTTACGCCGCCAAGACTACATGCTTTGACTTACGCTGCCATGACTTGCCTTTAGACTTCCTTTTCCAAGGTCCACTTGACTTTACGCCGCCTTGACTACATGCTTGGTCTTATGCCGCCAAGCCCTTTCCTTGGACTTCTTTTGCCAAGATCACACTTGGACTTCTCTTTTACCTAGTCTTCATACTTGGATTTTTCCTGTCACTTAAACATGTTCACAATTAGATCACAAAATATTGCCTAACTTAGATGATTATCCAAACATCAAAACATATAAATGCTTGGGGCATTGTTGGACCAACACTTGTCGTTTTGTTTCTTCATCTATTAGATTTTGTCGCATAAACTCTGTGAATTGTTGACTATGCCCCTTGCATTCCCTAGTAACATTATCTTGCAAGGCTTCTGGGTGTAAACTTGGTTTAGGATAAAATTCGCATGGCAATTCATAGCACTCGTTCTTGCTTGCGAAATAATATTGAGTCTTTGTCTGCGAATGTCGCCGTCGAAATTCATCGTTCGCCGCTTGTTGCGTTTGAATGAAATCTTCCATCATCTACTCAAGTCGAGATTTAGGTGGACAATATTAAGGGTTTAAGTAGCCAGGGTCATAACTATATAATTAGGAATCATCTTGTGGCCACTAGTTGTAATTGTAGGTGACATCTTCATGTTCAAATTGTGAAGGTTCGAATATATCCGGACAATCGTTAATGATATGTCATGTTTCACCATAATGCTCACAATAAATGTTACCAAAACTAATAGCATTAAATTGACCATATTCATGAGTAAAAGCATGCATTGTTATATGTAGGAACTTATAAATAAGGAAAGTGCAACATCAGTGGGTTGGCAAGAGTCTCCTTTTTTTTTTTTAAACTGGAGCACTACTAAAAACTGAAAGAAAGAAAGATGTAATTAATCCAAACTAAAAATTGAATAGAAAAAATCTAAAATGAAATAATATAAAATAAAATAAGAAAATAAATCTAGCCTAAGTCTGATCCAACTATCCACTTTTGATTCGATATCGAATCAATCAGTCCCCGGCAATGATGCCAAAAACTTGATGCACACGAATGCGACCTCAAATCTCATGACGAAGACCGTAAAGGACTCGAAGCGCGTGCTCGCACTCAACACCCATAAGTGCACGAATGTCATCAAGTATTAAAAAGATTATCTATCCCACAGGGACTGAGATTCGAGTACTGATTTAGTTAGTGGAGGTTATTTTTTGGAATTCACATTTAAGGGTTGTAAATGTGAGGGTTGACGGCGGTCCCAACTCAATACGGAGTCACACGGAAGAAGAAAGAAACTATGTTGCGAGATTTCGGAAGGGATTCTAGGATTTTGGTTTCATTTGCATGTCGCAGAACACATTGTCAATTGGGTTTCGTCTAGGGTTCTAGCTACGGTTTTGTGGAAATGACATTATACACTCCCCCGATGAGCCTTCATATCTATCGGAAGCTACCTCTGCCATTACCAAGTCAAACCCTTGACTTAGGATGAGATAGTCGGTATGAGGATGCCGAATCGATCCCTGTAACGAGTCAAAAATGGGTCGCATTTCCTACTCAGTCGCATTCTTCTACCCACGGTTATGAGAGATGAGGTTAACCCCTAGGAGCCTCCTTGATTCTCCTAAATCTTAGATACAAGGGCTGTCACCCCTTGTATCGGCTAGCACAGATGATAGAAAACCAAAACAATAACTATATCACTAAAACCAAACGCCAATTGCAAATAGAAATTCAAGAATAGAATTCAAATTTAGAATAACATGTTCTACAAACACAAACTACTCCCTAATCCTAGAATCGGAAAGTCTACTCCATAGATAGGAGAGGAGAAACACAAAACACGATCATGTTCGTATAAACAATAGAAATTAAGCAAGGAATAGAAATTATAATGCAATGTGACTCTTCTCTTCAGCGTTGAAGTGCAGAATTTGGATCTCCGATGACTTTCTTCCTCCCCAATGCGAGTTCTCGAAGCCTTTTAGGGCTTCGGAGTGTCGTCCCAGCCGTCATGTGTAACACCCCCCCTGAGGGGATGTCACGGACATTCATTCTACTAGTTCAAATCAATGACACTTTAACATGTTGGCAGGATCTAAAACCTTCATAGAATTAAACATTCGATAATTGAATATACATTATAACCCTGAAGCCAACTATCATAACCTAAATTACTAACTAAGTCTCCAGTCCATCACCATCAATTTAATGACCCAAGATAATACCATGAAACTCAATCCACACTTGGGTTCTCTATCTTGCCTAATGTCAATGATGGTTTCTAAAAACAAGCATTAACAATGTAAAATCTAACTCACAGGCATAAAAATACAATTCAACTCGTCTATCAAAGAAAACATGAATGATAAACTAGCACACAACTATTGATCGATATTCCCTTGTTCCGTCGCCACAAACACCAAACTTCCTTCCAGTCGCCTCCTTGTATCATATGTTTTCCTTCCCCTTGCCTGCAGTAAGAGGTAAATAAAACTCATAAGCAAAGGGCTTAGTAAGTATATCATAATCTTACAAAATCATCGTAAGAACCAATATAAGTGCTTCATGATAAGACATGCTCAACCTTTCTAAATACTTTGCACTTGGAATCACTTGCAATCATAATCTAAATGCATATATTGGAAATCATGTGGTATGACTTGTAGATCTACACTTACATTACTTATACTTCAAAATAATAAACATCCTCCTTTGGTACCAAATGCATACATCTCTAATAGGTTTCGGGGTAGCCAGCCACCGAATCCTATTGGAGCTTGTTATTAGGCAATCTAGGGGCCTAGGGGCATTCTCGGAGCCCAAGTACATGCCTCTTAAAAGTAATATAGTTTTGTAACTTAAATACTCATACTCATAATAGCTTGGTATTTTCTCAAACACCTTATATGTCTTACTCAAATTGGAGACCGCCTCAAAGCCTAAATCTTGTTTCTTCTATTACATACATATCCTTAAGTAAAACAGAAAACAAAACAAAACATATAAAAGCAACCCTTACTGCACGTGAGAGACATATACTTACAGTTTCTTATCAAACTCACTAGATGATGTTGTGAAAACCAAGGTTCCCACGCATGTGCACACACCCTCACGGAAAAACCCTTGTCGCCAAATCCCCTTGAATAGCCCTGAACCTACCACCCTTTAAGACCAAGGGAAGGACTCTTTTATAGCCTTACTACTCCTCTCTATCTTCTAAACTTTAGATGTGGGACTAATAGATGTTTAGGCTTAAACCACTTGTGCTTTGTATACTTATCGAAGACATATCCTTAAAGTTCTTATGTTTCACATAAGAAATGTCCAATTGGTGTGATGGTATCACGTCTCCTTTATATCCTAGAAGTCTAAGGTTCAAACCCCAAGCTATTACATTTTTCCTATTATTCTTCTTATTATTCTTTATTTTATAGCCTTACTACTCCTCTCTGTCTTCTAAACTTTAGATGTGGGACTAATACATGTTTAGGCTTGAACCACTTGTGCTTTGTATACTTATCGAAGACATTTCCTTAAAATTCTTATGTTTCACATAAGAAATATCCAATTGGTGTGATGGTATCATGCCTCCTTTATATTTTAGAGGTCTAAGGTTCAAACCCCAAGCTATCATATTTTTCCTATTATTCTTATTATTATTTTATATATATATATATATTTTGGGCATTACATCAGGCCTCCCCCCTAGGGTTTGGGCGTAGCCTCTTTTATATAGACATGATGTCGGATCTTCATGAAATCTGGAAAAAACCCTGATTGAGTCAAGATGTCTGGCCACCACATGGTCATGTGAAAACACACAACTAGGCCGTGTGTGAGGCTGTGGCTACCATTTTCGAACCCTATGTTAGGGCAATCTCTTGCCGTGATATGGTTTTGATGTGTGTGGCAAAGGGTTTAAGTTAGTTTGTTATTGTGATTTGATATGTGCGTTGAAGTCGTGCAGGACTTAGTAATTCGCACATGGAGCCTTGGCGGGTTAACCACTCACAACATCGTGCTTGAGTCGGAGAAGGAGCATTGCAGAGTCGTGCACTTGATGCTGCCGAGGGATCGTCGGACGAGATGACTTGAAGCGAAGCCAAGGAAGCAGACTTCGAAGGCAAGAGATGCGAAGGAGCATTGCAGAGTCGTACACCTGATGCTGCTGAGGGACGTCGCTGTGAACGAAGAGAGCTTCGGCGAGGGACTTCGAGTGAGATGAGAGAATGAGTGAATTGTAAGTAGATCATTAGGTGAACTTGGTCGAATGGCTGAGTGTTGGTGGCTCGACTGCAAGGGTTGAGGTTTACCCGACCTCCGGAAGCTCAAACAAATGTTAAGTTTGAGTTTCACATGGCATTAGTCGACTGCCATGAAATGACAGGTGACTGCTTTGAGTCAAACTCGGTTCGACTGGTATCCGACTGATGAGTTTATGCCCAGAAGTCGACTGCCAGAGGAAGTCGCGTGCACAAAACCTCTCGTAGCCGACTGGGCAATCGACTACGGGAGGCAGGAGTCGACTGATGGTTATATCAATCGACTGCCAAGGAATCCGTTGGACTACAACGGATGGGATCCGACTTGTTCGGAGGCCATTGTAGTGGTGGCAGTCGACTGCCAAGGGCAGCAGTCGACTGATGGCGGCCAACGGGAAGATATCACCCCTCTCTATAAAAAGAGAGGGTGTGGGCTTTTGGATGGCTAATGCTTATGGTCTTAGTGATCATCCAAGTGCTCCACAAGATTCAAACTCCTTCTCTTAGTTTTCTTTCACATCTATTGTAAAAAGAGTGTTCTTGAGTTTTAAGGGTTACCTCCACCTAGCTTAGTGCAAAGGAGAGACCGATAGTGAATTGGTAGCAGAGTGATTCACCGAGGACGAATCGGGGACTGTGGATTAGCGGCGTAGCTGTGAACCACGTTATATTCCTTTTGTTAGCATTGGTTTTATCTTTGCATTGTTTATTTGCTTGTTTAGTTTTGTTTCCATTGTGCTAATCATATTTGTAGACAAGCGAATTACATCATCCAACGAAACAGGGCTATTAACCCCCCTCTAGCCGACCAATACACACCGATCGATCCCCTACAAGTGGTATCAGAGCCAAGGAAAGCTTGTCGAGGACTAACCGCCACAACAAGCATATTCAACAATGGCCGGCTCCAACATTCACCCACCAAAATTTGAAGGCGAATTCTCTTGGTGGAAAAAGAGAATAGATGTATTCTTCGAAACCGACTTCGAAATTTTATTAATTATGGAAAACAGTTTCGAGATGCCTAGGAATGAAGAAGGGGAGCTATTGGAGAAATCAAGATGGAGTAAAAGACAAAGAGAGGAGTACTTGGAAAATTCAAAGGCCAAGCACCATCTCTACAATGTACTCCCCCAACAAGAAGTTTACCGGATTGGGGAATGCTCTAGTGCGAAGGAGATGTGGGAGAAGCTAGTAAAGCTTCATGAAGGTACCTCGGAGGCCAAGCTTGCAAGAAGAGACCTCCTCCACTCCCTACTATCAAACATCCAGTTAGAAAAGGGAGAAAAGGTAACATCATTGCATTCTAGATTTAAAGAAATTTTGATTGAACTAACAAGTGTAGGAGAAAGACTTTTGAACCGGGATATGCTCATGAAAGCAATCGATGCTTTTCCCCGGTCATCGAAATGGAGCTCAATGGTGGACTCCTTCTACATGTCCTAGAATTTAGAAGTGAGCACCTTGGAGGAGTTCTTCTCAACAATGGAGCTTCACGAAACAAGACTTGAAGGAATAATAGAAGAGCCAAGATTTCAACCTTCAAGAGGAGTAGCACTTTTGGCCAACAAGGGGAAGAAGAAGATGGAGATCCCCTCCTCCTCCGATGAAGCATCCTCATCCTCCTCCATGGATAGCACGGAAGAAGCTTACATGGTAAGGAAGGTAAGGCGTGCTTTAAGAAATTTTAAATTTAATAAATCTAATGATAGGAGGAGAAGACCAAGGGGGAAGGTCATTTGCTACAATTGCCAAGGGGAGGGACATTTAAGGGATAATTGTCCCCTCTTGAACAAGACAAAGAGGAGAAGAAAAAGAAAGAAGAAAAGAAGAAGAAGAAGGGGAGCAAGAAGAAAGAAGAAGAGAAAAAGGCCAAAGAGAAAGGGAAGACAAAAGCACTCAAAGCAAGGACATGGGATGATCACTCTTAATCATCATCATCATCCGAAGAGTAAGAACATGTCTACTCCAACCTTGCTCTAATGGCCTTTAATGACCTAGCTAGACTCATCATCCTCCGAAAATGAAGTATCAAGCACAAGTGAGGAGAGCTCTAGTGAAGGGGGAGCTTCATCATCCTCCTCATCCGAAGAAGAGGACATGGAAACTATGGTAACGAATCTCTCACCTAGTAAAATAGTTTTCATGATTTCTAGCCTCACTAAGGATTTATTTAGAGCCAAGAAAAAGAACAAAAGCATGCTTGATCAAATTAAGGATTTAGAACAAAAATTAGAAAAAGCATGTTTTAATGATGATAATGATGATGCATGCTCACATGATAACTATATGACTTTGGATGTTAATGATGCATGCATAGAAGAAAATAGGGCTTTAAGGGAAAAGGTAGATCACTTGACCAAAGCCCTAGAAAAATTCACAATTGGCTCAAATACATTGAACATGATCATAGGGAGCCAATGGTCTAGCTTCAATAAGAAAGGCCTAGGATACAAGGAAAAAACTAATGAAAAGGCCTATAAATGTTTGATTGCTAGGGGCCAAAGCAAAAATAAGGCAATTGCTAGAAAATGGATCCCTAAGGAGTATTTAGTGAACCCCATAGGAAAGAACTTATTTTGGGTACCTAAATCCATCCTAAAGGGTTAGGAAAAACCCTAGGATAGTCAACCACATGGAATTTATCTATATCATATTTTGGTTGACTTAGGATGGCGGGACAATATTTTTGAAATAGTGTTAGGTGATGATAATGCACCTATAAATAGATAAATCATGCTTTAGGTGATATTTGACTTATTATCATGTTTCATACCTAATGCATGATCACAATTTGATGAATACATTTGTTTCATGATCGTAATGTGAAATTTATCTATATATGTCTTTATGATCATGTGGAATGATAGGATGATACTTAACCTTGATAGAATTGCATGAAAATAATGGTTAAGTATATACAAATACCTTTAGGATGCATCTCACACTCACCATAGGCTACCTTGATTGAAAACTTAGCATGAGTGAGATGTTAGGATGATACAAATGTCCACTAATGCCTATGGAATTTAGATGGTCATTTAAAGTATCAAAATAGCAATAATAGACCAATCATGGGGAAGGCTTATGTTTAATTCATAGACATATTGCCCAAAGATCATGGTTAGATATTTCATATATTTTCAAAACAATTTCTTACTTTAAAATCTGTGTGTTCATGTTTTGAAACAATCCAAAGCAAAACTAGATGTTAAAATGGATACATACTTGATCAAAACATTAGTTATTTTTGAAGCTTTTGGATTTTTGCCAAATCTTTGAAAATATAAGTATTTTTCATGGAAATTTATTTTTCAATGATAAAGAACCCTAAAAGAAATGTGTTCCCCAAATTTCACTATTTTTCAAATTTTCTGGAATTTATAGTGCATTTCTGAAATTCATCCAAAAAATTAAAAATTCAGAATTCATTGTGCCAATCGACTGCCATACTGATAGCAGTCGACTGATGGACTGTGAACGAGCATAGTAACCTGATTTTATCAGGTTTTTGACTGATTTTAGTTTTTGTTTCTCTCTAGACTTGATGCCATGATATATAAACTTTTTTTAATCTTTTTGATGGTGTCAAAGGGGGAGAAAACTATATGTTTAAATAAGGGGGAATATATTTAGGGGGAGTTTCATGTATTAAGGGGGAGAGTTTCTAATCATGTTATTCACATGCTTTCTTTCCTTAATATTTTATCAAATGTTTTTACCTAACTTAAACGGATTGCCACACATCAAAAAGGGGGAGATTGTTAGGGTAATCTCTTGTCGTGATATGGTTTTGATGTGTGTGGCAAAGGATTTAAGTTAGTTTGTTATTGTGATTTGATATGTGCGTTGAAGTCGTGCAGGACTTAGTAATTTGCACATGGAGCCTTGGCGGGATCACCACTCACAACCTTGTGCTTGAGTCGTAGAAGGAGCATTGTAGAGTCGTGCACTTGATGCTGCCGAGGGACCGCCAGACGAGATGACTTGAAGCGAAGCCAAGGAAGCAAACTTCGAAGGCAAGACACCCGAAGTAGCATTACAGAGCCATGCTCCTGATGCTGCCGAGGGACGTGGCCGCGAACTAAGAGAGCTTCGGCGAGGGTCTTCGAGTGAGATGAGAGAATGAGTGAATTGTAAGTAGTTCATTAGGTGAGTTAGTAATATATGAGAGATGTCCTAAGGCAATCGCCTTATGTTTGAACCATTTATATGATAAATGAAGATTCACTATTTGAGTATACATGTTTTCATGTATTTGATTGGATCTTAAACTCATTTACTAAATGTCCACGATACGATTCACAGCATAAAAGAATTTGTGATTGGATCACAACTAATGAGTATCTCTACATGTGTAATTGTGATGTATCGAAATTATCCCTAGTCGATGAATTGATGGATTTTGACACCATTGATTCTGTCGAGACTAGCACAAGGTATACTACTTGGTGTAACCAAGCAGCTGATTCTCACTGGCTGGAGATATTGTGATATCCGGAGTTAATCGTAGATGCTAATTATGGTAACTAGTTCATTGGAGTGACCAGCCGTAAGACTTCATATGATTCTCTGCATATATAGATATGCCAATGAAGTTCTTAGTGTAGCTTAAGTGCGATGTTCCTTTGACTTGAGGTATTCAAGTCATCTTGATCATAAAGACTTATGCTTTGACATCTTAAGCAAGCATCTCTAAGGAGATGTGGACCCGGGATGATTGGGTATAAGTCGAAGTGATCGAAGGTGTTTGAATAGCCTATAAATGATTCATCACTCCATGCGAGGAGATGTATACCCATGGCCTCTCGTCGGATTGTTACGAAAGTCTTTGGCCAAAGCATTACATGTTTAGAGTAAGGTACTCTTCGATACATGTGCAGTAACTAGAATTCGTAGGACGAGAAATGATACTTGGGTTAGGTGTGACGTAGTCAACCTAGTGGGGACTGACACCATAGACCATGTCCTGAACCAAGTGAGTATAAGATGAGTGAAGGGAATGGGGCACGATTCATTCGAGATGCTGAAGGGTTTCAGAAATAGTTCTGGATCAACCGTTGATCTTTTCGATTAATTGGGGATCATGATGTACTACTAAGTGTCACTCATGATCGTTCTATAATTAATGGTAAATTATAGATGGCCAACATAAACCGATAACCTATTTGGTCACACACACAACGAGCGTAATCCAAAGGATTTAAAACGAGATTGAGAATGAGATTCTCAGACCGAGAGAAACTAGGTTTGGTTGAACCAAACATTGAGCGAGCATGAAATCGTTTCAGTCGCAATGGAAGCGTGGATGGCCCATGTCTTATGAAGACATGATGAATGAACCAAATTGGTTTGGTTCTAATCCAATGGATGAGAATAAACCAAAGGGGTTTGGTTTATTTTAAACGAATGAACTAAAGTTGGTTCGGTTCGTTTTAACTTAAAATAGACCATCATGGTTTGGTTTATTTTAACTTAAATTAATGGAGCAGGCTAACGGGCTTTTGGTTATGATCCGATAACCATTAATAGAATTTGTTCTCTATAAAATAGGGCTTAAGGGTTTTGTTAAGCCCTAATCCATGAAACCCTAAAGTTGTCGCCCACTTCTCCTTAGAGTAGTCGGCGCCCTCCTCTTGCCGCCTCCCACCACTGCCCAAGCCCCTTGTCGGCATCTAGCAGCTGCCGTCCTCTCCCCTTGTCGGCGTCGAGCTACTGCCGGAGGAGCTCCGGTGATCTTCCTTGGCTCCGGCGACAAGGTAAGCATATTGCTTACCTTATTTGGCCGGCGCAAGGTCTCCACCAAAGCTGTCTAATTTTTTGGACAGCTTGTTTCCTTCTTGTCGGAGCTTCGTTTGGACGATGTTTGTAGCTCCGACAGCGGTGGCCTTGCCAGGGATTTGATCTCCGGTAATCCTCATAGGTGGAGGACGAAGGATTCGTTAAACGGTTGACGAATACCTCTCCGGAGAAGCGAGTTTTGAGGACTCATTTTGAATCCGAATTTTGATTCGGATCGTGATCTTCTCTCGATCACATCGTCTTCAACACGAGGCTAGTAACTCATACAAAGACGAGGCTCGTGACTTTGTGAAGTCATAACGAAGATACTCGGCGTGGATACGGATAGAGACGATTCTAGCGAGAATCGTTCCAGTAGATGCTTTTCCCGCTACACGTGATATGTCAGGTATACGTAGTATAAATTTCCTTTTATTGAAAAAATTTGAATTTACGGTTATGTCTACACATGTTGTACTATGCATGCGTGTGGTGTGTGTGTTGTAATAAATTAGATTTATTATTTTATTTCTTCCGTTGTGCACATGTTTACGAAACATGTTCGAACACACACTCGCCGCAGTACCGGAAATCCAACAGTGGTATCAGAGCCCAGGTTGTGTTTCGACATAATCGTAAAATTGTTTTACGATAGTCATAATGGTATTTCTGGAAATTTTCTACTTTTGGAAAGTTAGAAGTATTTATGGAAATTTTTAATTTTGGAAAGTCTAAAAGTATTTATGGAAATCTTCTACTTTTGAAAAGTTGGAAGTATTTATGGAAATTGATATTTTCTATAAATAAAATATTTGATTAGATTTGGAAATTTATTTCCTAATTTAATCATGATTTGATTTGGGAAATCAAATCTTAAAATATTTTATTTCCATAAGTAGTTTTGAAGATTTAGGAAATTTGTTTCTTAAATTGACTTTCCTCAATCAACACTTTCAACAAATAAAATATGTGATTAGATTTGGAAATTTATTTCCTAATTTAATCTTGATTTGATTTGGAGAATCAAATCTAAAACATAATTTATTTCCATAAATAGTTATGATATATAAGGAAATATTGTACATGTCATATTTGTATGTCATGTACTTGCATTAGATGCATATCATTATGACATGCGTGTCGTGACATATAGATGTATGTCATGTATGCCATGTCATGTAGATAATAGTTATTTGCATGCAAAGAGGATGAGACATAAAAACTTTTACTCAATATTAAAGTCTACACCTTCCATTAATATGGTTAGAACCAGAGTTCCGTTTCTTATTTGGGTTGTTGGACTCTCTCCAAGCCCGACTTGAACCCAAACATGTTCAAACCATGGAATAGTTTGGTTGTTGGACTCTCTCCAAGCTGGGCTAATTGGTTGAATGCGCTCTAACCATATTAAAACTATTTCTCGATTAATGGGTTGGCTTTAACCTGGAGCATCGGCTTGTTGGACTCTCTCCAAGGTCGATGTGAAGGGAGGTAAAGTTGGGTGCTATGCATATGATGCATACTTGTTAATGTGTTAACAACTCGATGTATGTGTGAACATTCAATTAGTTGATAGCACATTGTGATAGTTGCATATACGTGATATGCAATCGGTATATATGATACCTGCCATCGTAGTTATGAATGGCTTGTTGGACTCTCTCCAAGGTTATTCATATCTATGATAGATATCAGCCCATTCGGAGATGGACCTACGATCTCCCGAAGTGATTTTGGGGTTTTTGAAATTCGAAAAAAGAATGGGATTTATGAATGTATATTGATGTATTTTAAAATTATTTTCTCATATATGCTCATTTTGTATTTCTAGGTTAATCGATTGATCATGACGTCTTTGAATTTGCGCACTATTTTGGATTCAAACAAATTGACTGGGCCTAACTTCCTGGACTAGCTTAGAAACTTGAGAATTGTTCTCAAGGCGGAAAAGCTAGCATATGTCCTTGAAGAGCCTCTTCCCAACTGTCCTAGGGACGATCCAACTCCAGACCAAATGTTGGTCTATCAGAAACTTATGGCAGATTCTAAACTGGCGAGTTGCACCATGCTAGCTATGATGGTACCTGAGTTGCAAAAGCAGCATGAGCATATGGATACTAATACCATGTTCTTCCATCTTCATGAGTTTTTTGATGAGCAAGCGAGATCTGAAAGGTTCGAAGTCTCCAGGCTCCTCTTCACCACGAAGATGCAAGAAGGTTCGTCTGTAGAGCAGTTTGTGCTAAAGATGAACAGGTACATCGAGCAGCTAGCAACCCTCAGGTTTGAGATGGATCATGAGTTAAGTATTGACTTAATTCTGCATTTTTTGCCCAAGAGTTTCTCCCAATTTGTGATGAACTATCGGATGAACAAATTAGAATCCACTATTCCTTAGCTCCTCAATATGCTGAAGACTATGGAGCCTTCTGTGAAGCTTGAGGAGAAGGCGGTTCTGTTAGTTGATTCCTCAAAAAAAGGTTCTAAGAGGAAGGTAAAGGAACAGAAGAAAGGGAAGAACAAGAAGGCTAAGAAGGCAAAATCAGCACAAAAGGGCACTTGCCATCATTGTGGCAAGGAAGGCCACTGGCGAAGAAACTGCATGATTTATCTTGAGTCCATGAAGAAGAAGAAGGCATCTGATGCCCCATCCTCTTCAGGTATCTTCGTTATTGATTGTCATTCTATTTCCTTAGACACTTGGGTATTGGATACTGGGTGTGGCTCACATATATGTAATGACATACATGGGCTAAGGAATAGAAGAAGACTCGTCAGAGGGGAGTCAAATTTGCGAGTTGGCAATGGAGCAAAGGTTGTTGCGGTCGCCATCGGAACTTATTTGCTGAAGCTCCCTAGTGGACTAGTCTTAGAACTGGCATTTGCTATTGTGTTCCTTCTCTAATAAGGAACATTGTTTCTATTTCCTACTTAAATAGAAATGGTTACCATTTGACGTTTAGTAACAATTGTTGTTATATAACTTTGAATGGCGTACTTTATGGAACTGGAATTTTGAGCAATGACATTTATACGTTGGACGTATCCAGTGACATTTTCAATATCGAAGTGAGCAACAAGCATGCTTGAAAGGATAATCAATTAGACTCCTACATGTGGCATTGTCGTCTTGGCCATGTAAGCAAGAAACGCATGTCCGAATTACACCAATGTGGAATTCTGGAATTGTTTGAATTGGATTAATACGATACATGTGAATCTTGCTTAAAAGGCAAGATGACTAAGTTACCTTTTACACGAAAAGGTGAACTAGTGGGAGAGTTGCTAGGTCTAATATATACTGATGTATGTGGACCTATGTCAACTCAAGCTTTAGGAGGCTATAGCTACTTCATTACCTTTACCGATGATCACTCACGGTTTGGGTATGTGTTCTTGATGAAACACAAGTCTGAAGCCTTTGAAAGGATCAAAGAATTAAGAAATGAAGTAGAGAAACAACATGACAAGAGTATTAAAATACTTCGATCGGATCGAGGTGGTGAATACTTAAGTCAAGAGTTTCTTGATTATCTAAGAGACAATGATATATTATCTCAATGGACTCCGCCATATACACCACAACATAATGGTGTATCTAAGAGGGGTAACCGGACCTTGTTGGATATGGTCAGGTCAATGATGAATCATGCGACTCTTCCCAAGTCCTTTTGGGGCTATGCACTTCAGACAGTTGTTTACTTGTTAAACAGAATACCAACCAAGGTAGTCTCTACTACTCCATATGAGATATGGAATAGTAAGAAACCTCATGTATCTTACTTGAAGATATGGGGTTGTCCTGCTTATGTGATGTGAACTATATCAGACAAATTGGATGCTAAGTCTGATAAATGTCTATTTATTTGATACCCTAAGGAAACAAGGGGTTACCAATTCTATCATCCTGTGAAACAAAAGGTGTTTGTTTCAAGGCATGCTGTGTTTCTAGAGAAAGAGTTTTTCTTGCAAGAAAATAGTGGGAGTGTCGTCGAGCTTGAGGAGGCTCGAGAGACTCAAATAGACATTGATGAGATACCTGGTGAAGCACAATAGCCGACAACTCAAAGTGATGAGCAATCGGCTGGACCTATTAAAACACCACGTCTTCGTAGATCTGGTAGAACACGCAATATTCCTGAGAGATATGTATTTCTCGTAAGTGAATCGAATGACGTGTTACTCATTGATGATGAGGAGCCTACTAGTTATGAAGAAGTTCTGACAAGTTCAGAAAAGATAAGTGGCTTGAAGCCATGAAGTCGGAAATGGATTCCATGTATGAAAACCAAGTTTGAAACTTGGTTGACCCACCTGAAGGCATAAAGCCTATAGGGTGCAAGTGGGTTTTCAAGAAGAAAACCGACATTGATGGTAATGTGATTACCTATAAGGCTAGATTGGTGGGGAAAGGATATCGTCAAAAGCAAGGTATTGATTATGACGAAACCTATTCACCTATAGCTATGCTTAAATCCATTCGGATGCTCCTGGCCATAGCGGCTCATTATGATTATGAGATATGGCAGATGGATGTGAAAACAACTTTCCTTAATGGAAACCTACTCGAGGACGTGTATATGATACAACCTGAGGGTTTCACATCTGTTGATAAAACAAAGGTATGCAAATTGTGACGGTCCATATATGGATTGAAGCAAGCATCCAGGAGATGGAATATCCGTTTTGATTAGACAATCAAAAAGTTTGATTTCTCACAAAATCCAGACGAACCTTGTGTGTAAAAGAAGGTTAGTTGGAGTGCAGTCGTGTTCCTAGTATTGTATGTTGATGACATATTACTTATAGAAAACGATGTTTTAGTCTTACAGTCAGCTAAGATTTGGTTATCCAAGATATTCTTCATGAAAGCCCTGGGAGAAGCAACCTACATTCTCGGGATTAAGATCTATAGAGATAGATTGAAACGGTTGCTTGGTCTTTCGCAGTCTACATATATAGACCGAGTGCTAAAGAGGTTTAGCATGTCGGAATCCAAGAAAGGTTTCCTACCCATAAGGCATGGGATACACCTTTCGAAGTCTATGTGTCCGCGCACAGAAGACGAGAGGATTTGCATGAGTAAGATTCCCTATGCATCCGCTATAGGATATATCATGTATGCTATGTTATGTATGAGGCCCGATGTATCATATGCTCTGAGTGTCACGAGTAGATACCAGTCTGGTCTAGGAATGGATCATTGGGTGGCTGTTAAGACAATCCTCAAGTACTTAAGAAGAACTAAGGATATGTTCCTAATATATGGAGAAGGGTACATGGTTATACGCGGGTATACGGATGTCAGCTTCCAGACAGACAAGGATGATTCCAGGTCTCAGTCTGGATACGTGTTCACCTTGAATGGGGGCGCAGTGAGTTGGAAAAGTTCCAAACAAGATATTGTAGCGGATTCTACCACTGAGACAGAATATATTACAGCTTCGGAAACAATAAAGGAAGCGGTTTGAATCAAGAAGTTCATTTATGAACTTGGTGTGGTTCCAGCCATTATTGAAGCAATACCGGTCTACTGCGACAACAATGGAGCAATTGCACAGGCGAAAGAGCCAAGGTCTCATCAACGATCCAAACATGTGCTTCGCCGCTATCATCTGATCAGAGAGATCATTAGTAGGAAGGAAATACAAATCGAGAAAATCCCCACTGAAAGGAACTTAGAGGATCCTTTGACTAAGGTAGTACCTCAAAGTAAGTTTGGGGGTCATGTTAGAGCTTATGGTATTGGATACCATAGCGATTGGCATTAGGCCTAGTGGGAGTTTGTTAGTAATATATGAGAGATGTCCTAAGACAATCACCTTATGTTTGAACCATTTATATGATAAATGAAGATTCACTATTTGAGTATACATGTTTTCATGTATTTGATTCGATCTTAAACTCATTTACTGAATGTCCACTATACGATTCACAGCATGAAAGAATTTGTGATTGGATCACAACTATTGAGTATCTCTACATGTGTAATTGTGATGTATCAGAATTATCCCTAGTCGATGAATTGATGGATTTGGACACCATTGATTATGTCGAGACTAGTAGAAGGTATACTCCTTGGTGTATCCAAGTAGCTGATTCTCATAGGCTGGAGACATTGTGATGTCCGGAGTTAATCGTGGATGCTAGTTATGGTAACTAGTTCATTGGAGTGACCAACCGTAAGACTTCATATGGTTCTCTGCATATATAGATATGTCAATGAAGTTCTTACTGTAGCTTAAGTGCGGTGTTCCTTTGACTTGCGGTATTCAAGTCATCTTGATCATAAAGACTTATGCTTTGACATCTTAAGCAAGCATCTCTGAGAATATGTCGACCCGGGATGATTGGGTATAAGTCGAAGTGATCAAAGGTGTTTGAATAGACTATAAAGGATTCACCACTTCTTGCGAGGAGATGTATACACATGGCCTCTCGTCGGATTGTAACTAAAGTCTTTGGCCAAAGCATTACATGTTTAGAGTAAGGTACTCTTCGATACTTGTGCAGTAACTAGAATCCGTAGGACGAGGAAATGATACTTGGGCTAGGTGTGACGTAGTCAACCTAGTGGGGACTGACACTATAGACCGTGTCACGAACCAAGTGGGTATAAGATGAGTGAAGGGAATGGGGCACGATTCATTCGAGCTGCTGAAGGGTTTTAGAAATAGTTCTGGATCAACCGTTGATCTTTTCGATTAATTGAGGATCATGATGTAGTATTAGGTGTCACTCATGATCATTCTATAATTAATGGTTAATTATAGACGGCCAACATAAATCGAGAACCTATTTGGTCACACGCACAACGAGCGTAATCCGAAGGATTTAAAACGAGCTTGAGAATGAGATTCTCAGACCGAGAGAAACTAGGTTTGGTTTGACCAAACATGGAGCGAGCATGAAATCGTTTTAGTCGCAATGGAAGCCTGGATGGGCCGTGTCTTATGAAGACATGATGGATGAACCAAATTGCTTTGGTTCTAACCCAATGGATGAGAATAAACAAAAGGGGTTTGGTTTGTTTTAAACGAATGAACCAAAGTTGGTTCGGTTCGTTTTAACTTAAAATAGACCTTCATGGTTTGGTTTATTTTAACTTAAATCAATGGAACGGGCTAACGGGCTTTTGGTTATGATCCGATAACCATTAAGAGAATTTGTTCTCTATAAAATAGGGCTTATGGGTTTTGTTAAGCCCTAATCCTTGCAACCCTAAAGTTGCCGCCCACTTCTCCTTGGAGTAGTCGGCGCCCTCCTCTTGCTACTGCCCACCATCGCCCAAGCCCGTTGCCGGTGTCCAGCAGCTGTCGTCCTCTCCCCTTGTCGGCGTCAAGCTACTGTCGGAGGAGCTCCGGTGATCTTCCTTGGATCCGGTGAAAAGGTAAGCATATTTCTTTCCTTATTCGACCAACGTAAGGTCTCCACCAAAGCTTTCCAGTTTTATGGACAGCTTGTTTCCTTCTTGTTAGAGCGTCGTTTGGATGACGTTTGTAGCTCCGACAGTGGTAGCCTTGCCGATGATTCAATCTCCGGTAATCCTCATAGGTGGAGGATGAAGGATTCGTTAAACGGTTGATGAATGCCTCTCCGGAGAAGTGAGTTTTTGAGGACTCGTTTTGAATCCGAATTTTGATTCGGATCGTGATCTTCTCTTGATCACATCGTCTTCAACACGAGGCTAGTAACTCGTATGAAGACGAGGCTCGTGACTTTGTGAAGTCAGCCCAAAGATACTCGGCGGGGATACAGATAGAGACGATTCTAGCGAGAATCGTTCCGGTTGATGTCTTTCCCACTACACGTGATACATCAGGTATACGTAGTATAAATTTTCTTTTTTTGCAACAATTTGAATTTAAAGGTTATGCCTACACATGTTTTACTATGCATGCATGTGGAGTGTGTGTTGTAATAAATTAGATTTATTATTTTATTTCATCCGTTGTGCACTTGTTTACGAAACATATTCGAACACACACTCGTCGTGGTGCCGGAAACCCAACAAGGTGAACTTGGCCAAATGGCTGAGTGTCAGAAGCTCGACCGCAAGGGTTGAGGTTTACCCGACACCCGGAAGCTCAAACAAATGTTAAGTTTGAGTTTTACATGACATCAGTCGAGTGCCATGAAATGGCAGTCGACTGCTCTGAGTAGAAGTCGATTCGACTGGTATCCGACTGATGGGTTTATGCCCAGTAGTCTACTGCCATGGAATGGCAGTCGACTGACAGAGGAAGTCGTGGGCACAAAACCTCTCATAGCCGACTGGGCAGTCGACTACGGGAGGCAGCAGTCGACTGATGGTTACATCAGTCGACTGCCAAGGGATCCGTTGGACTGCAACGGTCGGGATCCGACGTGTTCTGAGGCCATTGTAGTGGCGGCAGTCAACTGCCAAGGGCAGTAGTTGATTGATGGCGGCCAACAGGAAGAAATCAGCCCTCTCTATAATAAGAGAGGGTGTGGGCTTTTGGATGGCTAATGCTTATGCTCTAAGTGATCATCCAAGTGCTCCACAAGATTAAAACTCCTTCTCTTAGTTTTCTTTCACATCTATTGTAAAAGAAGGAGTGTTCTTGAGTTGTAAGGGTTACCTCCACCTAGCTTAGTGCAAAGGAGAAACCGATAGTGAATTGGTTACGGAGTGATTCACCGAGGATGAATCGGGGACCGTGGATTAGCGGCGTTGTCGTGAACCACGTTATATTCCTTTTGTTAGCATTGGTTTTATCTTTGCATTGTTTATTTTCTTGTTTAGTTTTGTTTCTGTTGCGCTAATCATATTTGTAGATAAGCGAATTATACCATCCAACGAAAGAGAGCTATTCACCCCCCTCTAGCCAACCAATACACACCAATCGATCCCCTAGACCCTGGACATGCCCATGTGTAGCCACATGCCCTAACCGTGTCCCCTTGTGCATCCAGCTACAAAATGCCCTTCTTTTGCTCCAAAAGTATGTCGTTTTCCCATTGAAATGATATCCTGCACACAAAAGTACAAAGAGCAGATCTCCGAACCAGAAAATAGGAAATGCACACAAAACAAAGTAAAATATGCATGAAACAAACATAGAATGTAATGAAATGTGAGCGAAAATTACTCCTAAAACCCTATATATTTTGCTCACATCAGAACACACACTCAGCATAGTGCCAGGGAAACCCAACAAACTTGACCCAGGGCTTCACCTGGTCAAGTCGGAATAATTTTTTACTCCGTCGCTCTCCATCAGTTCATCTACCTTGAACCCAACTCGTCTGTTCCACCACCACATGAGAATAATAGCTTGGCTTGAAAGCAAGCTAAAAGAATAGTGATGACTTAACCCAAGGCTTCACCTGGCCAAGTCAAAATAATTTTTTACTTCGCCACTCTTCATCAGTACATCTACCTTGAACCCAATTCCTCCGTTCCACCACCACACAGGGATAATAGCTTGGCTTGAAGGTAAGCTAAAAGAATAGTGACGACTTGATCAAGGGCTTCACCTGGTCATGTTGATATAATTATTTACTCCACCGCTCTTCATCAGTGCATCTACCTCGAACCCAACTCCTCCATTCCGCAACCACACGGGGATAATAGCTTGGCTTGAAGGCAAGCTGAAAGAATAGTGATGACTTGACCTTGGCCTTCACTTGGTCAAGTCTCAATAATATTTTTACTCCGTTGCTCTTCCTCAATGCATCTATCTTGAACCCAACTCCTCCGTTCCGCCACCACCCGGGGATAATAGCTTGGCTTGAAGGCAAGCTGAAAGAATAGTGATGACTTGACCTTGGCCTTCACTTGGTCAAGTCTCAATAATATTTTTACTCCGTTGCTCTTCCTCAATGCATCTATCTTGAACCCAACTCCTCCGTTCCGCCACCACCCGGGGATAATAGCTTGGCTCTAAGGCAAGTTGAAAGAATAGTGATGACTTGACCCAAGGCTTCCCTTGGCCAAGTCGGAATAATTTTTTATTCCGGCTCTTTTTGTCAGTGCATCTACCTTAAACCCAACTATTCCATTCTACCGCCACACAGGGATAAAAGCTTGGCTTAAAGGCAAGCTGAAAGAATAGTAACAAATTGACCCATGGCTTCACCTGGTCAAGTCGAAATAATTTGTTACTCTGTCACTCTTCCTTAGTGCATTGATGAACAATGAATTGTCATGGTACAATTCAAAATTAATTACCAAACCCTCTCTACACTAATATAGCATAGTGAATGGCCTGAATTGTTTCCCAACGAGTGTAGTCTTAGGATTATTAATTATTTCTTTGGATTTTCCATTTTAACTAGGGGTTTGGAAATTAATAGACTAATCCTACTAAATAAAAAATAATGCAAGTAATTAAAACCTTAATCTAACTATACTACTACAATAATGAAATTAAAGAAGATATACACTAAGCAGTCAAACAAGAGCATTCAAAAACATTAAGACAGTGCTGGAATTTAAACAACAATTTAAATGAAGAATAATATGAGTGTAAGCAAGCATAAAATTAAACTATGATTACGATGAAATTAAGCTACAGAACAATTAAACTAAGGAACAACTAAGCTAAGAAACCACTAAGCTAAGGAACCATTAACTAATGAACAACTAAGCAAAGTTACAACTATCACGAATAATTCATGAACGATAAAATAAACTACAGCTAAACTCCTAATTAAATGCAAGTTAAAAAATCAAATTAAATACTAGAATTAAACATCAAAGTTAAGCATTAAAGAAAACAACGTGATAAACATCCAAATGAAACTACTAATTAAACTCTAAGACAAACTACGAATTAACTACAAGACAAGCTAAAATCTAACTACAAATTAAACTACAAGTCAAACTACAAACTAAACTACAAGTCAATAACTTAAGCTACTATTGAACCTACAACAACAACAATTAGGGTATGATAACAAACTCAATTCATTAATCGAAATATAACATAAATAAACTATCCAATTGAATTCCAAAGATAATAAATTTACGATCCACAACACTCGGAGAAGGGACCTCCCTCTCCGATGATGGCGATGACCTGAACAACTTCCTCCGGCAGTGGATGATGGAGCTGCCAAATCGATGCAGCCAACAGATGGATTTCTTGCCAGATATCCTCCGGCAAGTGCTGAATTGGATGGATGCGAGCCTACTGCTCCGACTGTGGATGGTAGAGCTACCCAATCGGTGATGTCAATGGATGGATGTTGAAGCAGAGCGGCTCAATCAGCATCGCAGGAAGGGATTGGAACCGGTACAGTGGTGGTAAATCTCTTCACCGGTAATGGTTAGCAGAGCTGCCCAATCGACACAGCAAATGGATGGAATCGAAGTGAAGCAACCCAATCAGCACTGTGGGAAGGGAGTGGGAATCGGTGAAGAGGGTGGAATTGTAGGAATCTCTATCAAGTGCCGACGAGCTGTCCAAATCCCAGTATCTCATCTACCGATGGGTGGGATGAGATTACCGCTGGTCGGATGGAAGGAAGGTCACTGAAAGTGAGCTCCCAAAGCTATCGCCGCAACTCGCAAGTGAGGAAGAAGGTCACTGCAGCCGCTCGCGCGAGTGAGGGAGCAGCGTCGCTGCCGCTAGTGGAGGGAGGGCGCCGCTGGTGAGTGAGGGAGAAGCGTCGCCGCCGCTCGCGGACGAGGAAAAAGAAGTGCAGCTTTTCTACATCGTGATTTCTACGTTGTGCGATCTTTTGGGTGAGTGAGAAAATGTTAAATTATCAGGTGAATTTTCGTAGTCGTTCGATCAAATTATCCCATTGATTTTAGCCGTGCATTAAATTTAGGGTTAAATGCCTTGATTAATCTATTAAGAAGGTTGTGCATCCAACATCTCAGATATCTCCGATTTTGAATGAACGGATCTGATCAATCTGAATGGACGATCATGATCGGTCGAATCTAGATGAAGGGCTATGATATCCATATCTGAATGCATGGACTGGACCTCTCAAGATCTGGATAGATAGCTCAGAATCAATCTGCTTTCATCGAACGATCCATATTGCTCAAATTTGATCTCTTGATTGGATTACCTTCGATCTTGATGAAGGGCTCAGATTAAATCAACTTAAAATTCCCATTATGATCCTAGATGAAGCCATATTTGATCCAACTTGAGTCTAGTCCATTGGCTCATCTCGATCTCTTACAAACAAAGACAAAATTTGCATATAAGTCCAAAATTTAGGAGAATTTATAATAAGGACCAAAATGAACCCAAACTGATAAAACATATTAATAATCAATAATAAATCACTCGAGAGGATAAAAACATTGATATTAAGGACCAAAATAATACAATAAAATGATAGTTATCAATTCCCCCACACTTATTGTTGCGGGTCTTGAACAAGGAAAGAAAATTAAAAGCAAACTGAAGGTATATTTCGTTGGTGCAGTAGGCACCTAAGTCGAACCTGAGTTTTGATTATAAAAAATGATACAAAGTTAAGCTCATTTTGTTATCTCATGAGCTAAATCAAGTGTGCAGAAAGTGCTAATGCTAGAGATGAAGGTCAGCGACACCCGGAGGGAGCCGTGGTGGTCGGGCGACACCGGGATGACTTCGGAGGGAGCCAAAAAAATTAGATGGAAGATCGGAAGCAGAAGTGATGTGAGCGAAACATATAGGGTTTTAGGAGTAGTTTTCGCTTAGATCTGATTACATTTTATGTTAGTTTCATGCATATGTCACTCTATTTTGCATGCATTTCTTATTTTCTGGTTCGGAGGTCTGCTCTTTGTACTTTTGTGTGCAGGATAGCATTTCGAGGGGAAAAGGCGCACTTTTGGAGCAAAAGAAGGACATTTTGCAGCTAGATGATGAATGGGATACGGCCAGGGCATGTGGCTACACACGACCGTGTCCAATGGGAGAGATCAGCCACCCAGGGCCACACACGACCTAGTCGTGTGTTTTTACACGACCATGTGGCAGCCCACCAGATTTGCGTGACTAGGGTTTTTTTGGATTTTGCCGTGGTCCGATGTGATGTCTATATAAGGATGGCTCCGCCCAAACCCTGTGGGGGAGGCACGACGGCTAGGATGACACGCCGAAGCCCTAAAAAGCTTCTGGAATTCGCAATGAGGAGGAGGAACGTCGCCGGAGGTCCACGCCTTGCACTTCAACGTCGGAGAGAAGACCACAAAAGCATTGTAATCCTTTGTTGCTGCGTTTTATTCCTTATGTATTCAAACATAAACATGCTTTGTGATTCTTCCTTCATATACATGGAGTTGTACTTTCGATTCTAGGATTAGGGAGTAGCTTGTGTGCACATTACAATGTTGGTTCATATTAAATTCTGCCTTTGAGTTTGATTTGACAATTGGTAGTTGTTTTTACTATATCTATTCGTGTTTAGTTTTCTATCTGTTGTGCTTAGGCGATACGAGGTGTGACAACCCTCGTATTTAAGATTTAGGTGATTTTATACAAGGAACCTAGGGGTAAACCTAATCTCCTATTACTGTGGGTAGAAGGGTGCTGTGGAATCGAAAACGATTCATCTTAGGGATTGATTTGGCATCCTCGTACCATCTATCCCATCCTTTTAGGCGGAGATAGCTCCCGGTAGATGCGGCAGCTCATCGGGAGAGTGTATGATGTCCCTTCCATAAAACCATAGATAAATGTCTAGACAACACCAATTGACAGCATTGTTTTATGATACACAAGCGAAACCGAAGTCCTAGAATCACCTTTAAACACCTCAGCACACTCCCTTCCTCCTCCGTGTGACACCGTATAGAGTAAAGTCCACCGACATGTTGGAGATTTGAGGCCGCTAGAGGGGGGTGAATAGCACATTGCCCGTACGTAGATGGAAATCATTCGCGATCGTCTCTACAAATCTCGTTATGCGCAGCGGAATAGAAATAATAAAAGCAATAACGAAAATATACAATCACGAACGCAAGCAAAACACGAGGATATAATGTGGTTCGAAACCGTAACAGTTCCTACTCCACGGATTGGGTTCGTACGAACCCTAGCGATGCCACAAACACCACTAAGCAATAAAGCTCCTTCTTGACAACAAGTCGGAGGTGGAGAAACCTCGTACAATGAATTACAACAAGTAATACAAAGTAAACAAGCAAATACAAGTGAAAATGTAAAGAACACTTTATAAACTAGGGTTTTGAGCGCTTGCTTGTCGGTTGCTTGGATGAGCTTGAAGGACCCTGAAATGCACCTGCAAATCGCCTCACCAAAGCCCCCAAAGAACTGATACTTGAGCCTTCCATGAACAACTACTTTTATCCTCCATCGGGATGGATTTCCGCCTAGCAGTCGACTGCCATAAGTCCCCAGTCGACTGCCAGCACTGTAGCTATGAGACAACGACTCAATCCACGTTGGACAAGTTCCAACGGGACTCTTGGCAGTCGATGCCAACATTGGCAGTCGACATCCAACGCCCAGAGTCAATCGCCACGGGCCGTTACGGCCGCCTCGGCTCGACACGAACTAGAAAATGATCGCCGACCCATGGCGGGCCGATCGCCGTAGACATCCCGATCGCTTCCAATGAGGAGTCGACTGCCAGAGCAATTCCAGCTCTAAATTGGCAGTCGAACTCAAGTCGACTCACGGCAGTCGAACCGGCCATATTGCCAGTCGACTGCCAACCTCAAACATGAGGTTTTAACCCAATTATGGTGCTCCCATACTTGCTAGACCACCCTTAGCCTAGATCTAAGCCTTCTAGCCACCTCCATCAGCCTCACGCCTCTCGGATCCCTCCAAGTCA
Source organism: Wurfbainia villosa (assembly GCA_025175895.1). Taxonomy (NCBI): domain Eukaryota; kingdom Viridiplantae; phylum Streptophyta; class Magnoliopsida; order Zingiberales; family Zingiberaceae; genus Wurfbainia; species Wurfbainia villosa. The sequence continues at coordinate 57,178,007 of CM045986.1, read as the reverse complement.
TCCATGACTTGTTCATCCATCGCGCTAGCCTCCATGTGCTTCCCTCGGCTATGTCATGCTAACGGTGTCTACACCGCCAAGGCACATTGGACTTACGCCGCCAAGACTCCGCTTGGACTTTACGCTGCCAATATCAATCCCCTTGGACTTCCCAAATGCCAAGACTCAAGCTTGGACTTTCCCTTGCCAACCCATGTTGGACTTTCCATGGCAAGACCCATGCTTGGACTTCTCATGCCAAGTATTCAAGACTTGGACTTTCCCAAATGCCAAGTACCCATGACTTGGACTTTCCATGCCAACCCATGTTGGACTTTCCATGCCAAGACTCATGCTTGGACTTCTCATGCCAAGTACTCATGACTTGGACTTTACCTTGCCACGTATACAAGACTTGGACTTTCCCATGACAATTACATTGTCATATGTTTTTGTCGAAACATCAAAACATCACTCGAGTCAAACTCGAGTCCTGGTCAATCGTGACCTGGGCCGATTGCACCAACAATCTCCCCCTTTTTGATGTTTGACAAAAACCAAACAAATCATTGAGTTAGAACACTAACTCAAATCCCTTACCAATTATCCCAAATTGGCAAACACTCACCAAATGTTCTCCCCCAAACATTCTCCCCCTTTTTGACTAACATCAAAAAGGTTTTCTCTCCAAGGAGGTCAATGTCTCATGTCCCAATGAGATCTTACAATCTCCCCCTTTATCCAAAAATAAATACCTAGGATGCCTACCATCTTCCTAGTGATAATTCACATATCACTCAAGAGAGACAATTCTATACTCTCTCCCAATTTCCAAATTGGGTATCAAAAACCCATCAATTTTCCCAATTGATTATACTCTTCCAATAACTTCTCCTCTTAAAGGAGAAAAACACATCCATCATCCCAAGATGGATACCTCCCCCTAAAGGCTTGCTCCCCCTTGACCATTGCACCAACAATGTCCTTGGGAAGCCCCCAAGCCAATAGGAACTCTAAACCATCAAAATTAAGGTTCTAAGTTCAACATAGAACTTTCCATACCCTAAATTTGATACTTTGACCTAACACTTCTCCTAATCCATATCCAATGGATTTTAACTCTTTATTAATGCTTCCCAAAGCATATCCTAAGGTTAGAAGTGGTTAGGAACCTTTTCCATAGCTGAACACGGGCTAAACAAACCTTGTTAACCTGAAATCAGACCTGGCAATCGACTCGACAAAGAATGTCCGATCATTTGCCACCCATATCGATCGGCCACCAGGCGGTCGGATCGATAAAATTTCCAAATTTCAGATATCAGAATCGAGATTTGGAAAAACATAAGTAATTCTACGTATATTGAAAAATAACGAAATTTGATACGTATATTACTTATAGTCATCACAATGGGTGAAAAATATTTGAAAATTATTTTACCCATAAAATAGTGAGTTTGATACAAAACTCAAAACCATTGAAGTTTTCAATGTTTTGGCCCTATTTTGTATCAACTTCATCAATGGTGATTGCTATCAAAAGATAGACTTCACCAAGGTTTTCTAAATTGATTTTAAAATGATTTCAAAACCATGTCTTGGATCTTATTCCTTGGGATTTATGCACATGACTTGTACACAAGCTTTCCTAATGATCCACAAATGAAACTATTGGATCGAAGCGGATCGCTTGAGGGGGGGTGAATAGCGATAAAAACTTTTTTTTTCGTTCGTTAAAAAACCGAGTAGATAATTAATTTGCAGTGGAAAAGATAAGCAATATAAAGAGAAGACAAATGTTTTACTTGGTTCGTAGCCTTCGGCTACTACTCCAAGGCCCTAGTGGTCCTTGACCACGTACGGAGGGCAAAAGCACTAAAGGAACTCCTCCTCGTTAGAGGTAGGAGTTAATCGATACAAGAAGGAACAAAAACTTGAGGAAGAGGGACACTCCCCCTCTCCTCGTATACGATAAAAGCTCCGGAAAAGTAGATGAACAACTGATAAAAACTAATACCGACGTACAAAAATAATAAAGAATGTTAAACCTAGACGTCGGAAAGGAAGGACTTCGTTGTCGGAGAGTTGTAGCTTTGCGGAGGCTTTTTGGAAGCTTAGAATTGTTGTGAAAAACCTAGGTTAGGACCTCCTTTTATAGCCTTTGAGCCCCTTTTCGAGAGGAACCCTAGCCAATCATATTTGAGCACCACTCCCCTTGAAATTTGGTGATAAACTGATCCTTTGACGAATGATCGATGGCCATCACCCGATCCGATTGCAGCAAGATCATCGAGTGCTAGCCGAGTCACCCGACCGATGGACGACAATGAGTCCTTGAATTAGCGATGGCGATCGGTGCCGCAAGGCAATGTTAGCTTAAAGAAAAACATTATTTCGACGGTCGTCGACTTTCCGATCTCGACCTAGACCACCTATGAGATGTCTTGGGTCGGATCTATGCTTAAGTCTTTCCCCGTAACGAGGATACAACCTTACTTACACTCGCACACACGAGCTTACCTCAATACTTACGTGTTGCTTTTGCTTCCAGCCTTCCACTCAATTCCTTCGGCTCCCTCCGAAGTCACTTGAGTGTCGCCCGACCACCGCGGCTTCCTCCGGGTGTCGCTAGCCTTCAGCTATAGCAATTTTACACACTCGATTCAGCTCGTGAGATAACAACATGAGCTTAACTTTGTATCGCTTGCTTATAATCAAAACTCAGTTCGACATAGGTGCCATGCACCAACAATCTCCCCTTTGATTTATGGCAAACCCACATACAAAGTTAAGTGCATTAAGAAAAGATATGCATGAATGAGCAGGAGTGTTAAGAGCATGAATGAACAGAGTATAAAAACTCTTTTCAAGTGCTCTTGAGGAATCCTCCTCGACCGAGGGTGAGTACTTGAGAAAGAGTTTTAACTCTCCCTTGACGTTTGCTATAAAAAAGAATTAAGTAATCGAAATTACTTAATATTGGCCATAGTATTTAAAATAAATAAGTTTAAGTTAAGAATTCTTTGGCCTTTGAATAAGTTTTAACTTTTGGTTTAAATATGAAGTAAGAGTTAAGTTGTCAAAAAATTTGACCCTTAACTTTGACCTTTTAACTTTGGCCTTTTCTCCCCCTTTGCCGTATATCAAAAAAGAGTAAGGGTGTGTGGAAAACAAAATAAGTGTTAAATTTAAAGTCCAAGCATGTTCCCCATTTTTTATTTTTAAAAAAAATATACTGAAAATAAGCTCATCTATAAAATGTTCGACTCATATTTGGCTTGATTGATATGAAAGATCAACCAGTCTTGGTCAGAGTCGGTTAGTGTGTATGATTATACTCCATGATTTATGGCGATGCACTAGATCTACATCTGGAACCAGGAGTAAGGTCCTAACATCTCACGCCCATCTACGTGGCTAAGTACACAAACACATTAGTCCTATGTGTTGTGAGATGTATTGGCTCCTTAAATCTATAGGTGCATGATATCTAAGGTATGTCCTATGCTAGTTCCATAAAAATGAAAATTTAAGAAATAGTAGTAAGAAAATATAATTTGCAAGTTCCTATTCTACTACGCACATGCCCAATTTTCGTCTTAATAGACTAAATTCGGCTTCGGGTAGGGGTTTAGTAAATAGGTCTGCTAAGTTAGACTTCGATTCGACGTATTTGAGTTGTATTGCTCCGTTGGCCTCATGTTCTCGAATGAAATGGTGTTTGACCTCTATATGTTTTGTCCTAGAGTGACATATCGGATTGTTAGTAAGATTAATTGAACTAATGTTGTCTACGTGAAGTTTAGTATTCGTAAAGTCTAACTTAAAGTCGCGGAGAGTGTGCTTCATCCAAAGAAGTTGAGTGACACACTCACCCATCGCGATGTATTCACCTTCGGTGGTAGATAAAGCGACACAGTATTGCTTCCTACTGCACCAACTTACTAGACTCGAGCCGAGAAGTTGACAACAACCACTTGTGCTCTTTCTATCGAGCTTACTACCGGCATAGTCTGAATCGGAGTAGCCGATTAGTTCGAACTCCGTAGATCTAGGGTACCAAATACCAACGTTAAGTGTACCCTTAAGATATCTAAGGATACGCTTAACTAGGGTTAGGTGAGACTCCTTAGCACAGGTTTGAAACCTGGCGCAGATACTTACTGCGAATAGGATGTCGGGTGGCTCATAGCTAAGTATAGGAGACTTCCTATCGCGCTCCTATAGTACTTTAAGTCAATGGACTTACTTTCTAGGTCTTCTCCTATGTTAACATTAATCGCCATTGGGGTGTTTATTATCTTAGCGTCTTGCATTCCAAATCTTTTAATTAACTCCTTAGTGTATTTTTGTTGATATAGGTATATACCATCCTTAGTTTGTTTAATTTGTAGACCTAAAAAGAAACTTAACTCGCCTACCAAGTTCATTTCGAACTCACTTTCCATGAGTGAAACGAACTCGTTTAGTAAGGCTGAGTTAGAGGTTCCAAAAATTATATCGTCTATGTAAATTTGAGCTATGAATATTTCTTTACCTAAGGTTTTTACGAAGAGAGTTGGGTCAACTAAGCCTTGGTTAAACCCTTTTGACTTAAGATGGATTGAAAGTCTCTCGTACCAAGCTCGAGGAGCTTGTTTAAGTCCATAGAGAGCTTTCTTAAGTTTTAGAACATGGTCGGGTTTATCTAGATTTTCGAATCCGGGGGGTTGGCTAACATAAACTTCTTCTTTAATGTATCCATTTATGAATGCCGACTTAACATCCATTTGAAACAGCTTAAATCCTCGATGTGCGGCATAAGCTAGCAACATTCGAATGGATTCGAGTCTAGCTACTGGGGCATAGGTTTCGTCGTAAACTAAACCTTCGACTTGACTAAACCCTTTGGCGACTAACCTAGCCTTATTTCTAACTACTTCACCTTTATCATCAAGCTTATTTCGAAACACCCACCTTGTTCCAATTATCGTTTTGTCTTTAGGTGGTGGTACTAATTCCCACACTTCATTCCTAGTAAATTGAGCTAGCTCTTCTTGCATTGCAATAATCCAATCGGGATCAAGAAGAGCTTTTTCAATTGATTTGGGTTCTATCTTTGAAATTAAGGAAATTTGACTAAGGTTCCTATAGGATGCACTAGTTCGAACTCCTAGATTAGGATCTCCTATAACTTGATCGATAGGGTGGTTAGTCTGAATCCTAGATTGGGTTGGGTTTGTGTCACCTAATGCTTGATCAATGGGGTGACTTGGTTGAACACTAGTTTGGTTGGAGTCATCTATCACTTGATCAATAGAGTGACTTGGTTGACTTAGGTTAGGATTAACACTAGACCTGATCTCCGGATCAGAGTTAGGTCTAGTATGAATCGTCTCGCTAATTGGGGTTGCTGGGGGTTTTGTAGGTTCATGTCCTTCATCAAATACTACATTGATAGTCTCCTCGACTCTAAGGGTGTCGTGGTTATATACTCTATAAGCTCGACTTGTAGTCGAGTATCCTAAGAAGATTCCGGTGGAGGTTTTGGATTTGAATTTCCCTAGGTGGTTCTTAGTGTTTAAGATATGTACTTTAGATCCAAATACCCTAAAGTACTTGATGTTGGGTACTTTATTGTGATAAATCTCGTAGGAGGTCTTAAGGTGCCTCTTTACCATAAGGATCCTATTCTGGACATAGCAAGCCATGCTAACGGCTTCTGCCCAAAACCTATCAGGTAGGTCGTATTCGTTCAACATGGTCCTAGCGGCTTCTTGTAGAGTTCGGTTTTTCCGCTCCACTAGGCCATTTTGTTGAGGGGTCCTAGGGCAAGATAATTCATGGTGGTATCCGTTTAGGTTACAGAAGTTGGTGAACCTTTGATTTTCGAATTCACCATCATGATCGCTTCTAAGTCTTTTAACCTTAAGGTTTTTTTGATTCTCGATTAATTTGAATAGATTGATTAATTGATATAGAGTATCATTTTTATGTTTGATGAACCTAACCCAGGTAAACCTGGAGTAGTCGTCAATTATGACTAAGCAATATTGACTTCTATTGAGTGACTTTGCTCCATGTGAATCGAATAGATCCATATGCAGGAGCTCAAGTACACTTGAGGTTCGTTCTTGGTTAGTTAACTTGTGTTGTGTCCTAGGTTGTTTTCCTTGTTGACAAGCATTACAGATTTTATTAACCAAGTTGTTGAGGTTGGGTAAGCCTCTGACTAAGCCACTCTGACTCATCTTGTGGACGAGTCTTGGGTGTGAGTGACCGAGTCGTCGGTGCCACAACTATGATTCCTCTTCCTGTGTCATAAGACATTTGGCTGAGGATTTGATTAAGTTAATTGTATAAATGTTATTTGTCCTAGTTCCTTTGAGTATTGTTTTAGATGTTTTATTTGTTTTAATTACACATTCATTTTCTAAAAATACGACCTTATAGTTATTGTCACATAATTGGCTTACGCTAAGCAGGTTATATTCAAAATTCTCTACAAGTAATACATTTTTAATAACAAAATTCGAGTTAAGCTCAATATCACCTGATCCGATGATTTTGAGCTTGCCGTTATTCCCAAAGGCTACCGATCCTTGTCGTTTGAATCGATGCTTCGTGAATTTGAGTTGATCCCCGGTCATGTGTCGGGAGCAACCGCTGTCCAACATCCATTGATCCTTCACACAAGGTGGTTGGATTGGATGTTAGATTTTTTTTTTTAAAAAAAAAAATTGGTTGTAAGTTGTTAAACCTAGGTCATCTCACCTATGTCTATATGATCAAGCATGTTATACTTATGTGTTTTTTGTGAGATGACTTCCAATTAAGTTGATTAAGTGGATTTAGGTTCAAGTAATTTTATGTTAGATTTGGATTTGACCCTAGGCTTGTCAAGTATACCTTTTCAAGATCATGGCTTCCAAGTCGTGGCGAGGCGCAGAGGCCTTTTTTTATCGGATCATCGACCACTTCCTTAGACAAAGCCATTTTCAAGAAAATGATGACTTGACTCACCTAAGACTATTTCCTAGTCTAACTGGTTATTTTTGAAAAGAGGCTCCCCGAGGCTCAATTTTTTCGAAGAATTTTAGTTGGTTATGTTTTTGAAAAGAGGCTCCCCGAGGCTCAATATTTTCGAAGAATTTTAGTTGGTTATGTTCGTGTTCTAAGTGACTTCACAAGTTTTAAAGCACAAACTTTCTAAGTTAAAACATGCAATTTCTAAGTTAAAGCACAAACTTTCTAAGTTAAAGCATGCAATTTCTAAGTTAAAACACAAACTTTCTAAATTAAAACATGCAATTTCTAAGTTAAAGCACAAACATGTTTTGTACTGGCTCCCCCTAGACCGTTGAATCAGTTCGGTCTATCCACATAGTGGATTTGGTCCTTGGGAATGTAGTACGGGTTGGATCCTAGAGTTGAAATCAAAAGGTTCTTAGGGACCCATGCTTGGACATGTTTCCTATGTCGACTTACAATCGACATATACGACCTATTAGTCATGTTTGAGTTAAACCCTAGTCCAGCCTTGTTGTACACGGCCCTTTGAGATCCAAGTAGGAGGTCAAGTCCTTTGGATCCCGAAGTGAACCTTTCCAACGTGTTCCTAAGATCTTCGACTTGACTTTTCAAGAGTGAGTTCTCAACTTCGAGTTTTTCAACCCGAGTTGAGTCCTTCTCTTGAACTCGACTAGTCGAAGAGGTTAGGGAGACCTTGTGTTTCAGGAGTTTGACCTCCTCAACCAGGGTCTCGACCTTGGACTCAGATTTAACTAATTTCCTAGACAAAAACCTAACCGTATTTTGTAAAGTATTAAATAAAGTTCGACTAACTTTAAGGGTATCTTTTGAACCGGATGCGTATCCGTGGCTTGACTTGAAGGTAGCTTCATAGTCCGAGTCATCCTCAGGTTCTGACTCAAGTTCAGGCTCGGTCTCCGTGTCTGACTCAATTGATTTCGCCATGAAGACGTGGTCTTCGTCTTCTTCGGATGACGCTTCTTCCCATGTCGCATTGAGGGCCTTCTTGTGCTTAGGTGCTTTGTGGTTGAGCTTGGGGCACTCGGACTTGATATGTCCAAACCTATTACACTCATAACACCTAATATTAGAACTTTTAGGTTTACCTTGGTTGGGTCGAGTTGTGGTTCACTTCCGTCCCTTGGCTATCCTTCGAACTAGGTTCATTAGCTCGGCAGTCAATTCCGGGTCAACTTCTTCTTCGGACTCGTCTTCCTCCTCGGTTGGTGGTGGCTTGCTTGCGATTTTCTTCTTCTTTGAACCTGCAAACAAGGCTATACCCCTCTCGGGTTCCGAGTTGGACTGCTCATGTAATTCGAAATCTGAGAATAATTCATCTAACCTAATTTTAGAAAGATCTTTGGAGACCTTGTAGGCATCGACCATGGATGCCCACAAGGTAGTCCTCGGAAAAGAGTTTAGAACATACCTTATAAGGTCGCGGTTTTCGACCTTTTGCCCGATTGCGTGTAGGTTGTTGACTATGTCTTGGACACGGGCGTGGAGTTGCGTCGCGGACTCGTGTTCCTGCATTTTTAGTGTGTACAATTTATTGAACAACAAATCGCGTTTGCAAACCTTAGCTTGATCCGATCCTTTGTGTAACTCGATTAGTTTTGTCCAAAGATCCTTTGCGCTTATGAAGGGGCCGACGCGATTTAGCTCCTCCTTGGATAGGCCGCATTGGAGGATTTGTGTTGCCTTGGCGTCGGCTTCGACTTGTCGTTTTGTCGCAATGGTCCATTGATTATAATCCAAGGAGTCACCCACTTCATTAGTCGGAAGTGTGAAACCCGTTTGGATTATGATCCACATCTCGATTTGGGTTTTGAGAAAGCATTCCATCCGACCCTTCCAATAACAGAAGTCATCTCCGCTATAAAATGGAGGTCGGACGGTGCTAAAACCCTCGAGATGGGCCATTAGAACAAAAGACCGAAGGAGACGAAGACGAAGAAACTAGCAACGACAAAAACACAAAAAAAAGTACGAAGACTCGCGTCTTGGATTAGTAGTGCGGAAGAAAACTTAACAAAGCGAAATAAATAGAAATAAACTGAATTAAAAGAATAATAAATCTGTAAAAATGGCTAGATTGGTGGTTTCACCAAATCTTAGCAACCCCCGGCTCTGATACCAATTGTTGGATCAAAGCGGATCGCTAGAGGGGGGGGTGAATAGCGATAAAAACTTTTTTTTTTTCGTTCGTTAAAAAACCGAGTAGATAATTAATTTGCAGCAGAAAAGATAAGCAATATAAAGAGAAGACAAATGTTTTACTTGGTTCGTAGCCTTCGGCTACTACACCAAGGCCCTAGTGGTCCTTGACGACGTACGGAGGGCAAAAGCACTAAAGGAACTCCTCCTCGTTAGAGGTAGGAGTTAATCGATACAAGAAGGAACAAAAACTTGAGGTAGAGGGACACTCCCCCTCTCCTCGTATACGATAAAAGCTCCAGAAAAGTAGATGAACAACTGATAAAAACTAATACCGACGTACAAAAATAATAAAGAAAGTTAAACCTAGACGTCGGAAAGGAAGGACTTCGTTGTCGGAGAGTTGTAGCTTTGCGGAGGCTTTTTGGAAGCTTAGAATTGTTGTGAAAACCCTATGTTAGGACCTCCTTTTATAGCCTTTGAGCCCCTTTTCGAGAGGAACCCTAGCCAATCATATTTGAGCACCACTCCCCTTGAAATTTGGTGATAAACCTTGACTCCTCGAGGCTGATCCTTTGACCAGAATCGTGATGGTCATCACCCGATCGGCAATTTGGCGAGCATCGATCGAGTGCTAGCCGTAGTCACGGTGATGGGCGGACGATGAGTCCTTGAGTTGGCGATCGGCCGATCTTGGGCAAGGCAATGTTAGCTTAAAGAAACCATTATTTCGACAGTCGTCGACCATCCGATCTCGACCTAGACCATCTATGAGATATCTTGGGTCGGATCTACGCTTAAGTCTTTTCCCGTAACGAGGATACGACCTTACTTACACTCGCACTCACGAGCTTACCTCGATACTTACGTGTTGCTTTTGCTTCCGGCCTTCCACTCAATTCCTTTGGCTCCCTCCAAAGTCACTTGAGTGTCACCCGACCACCGTGGCTTCCTCCGGGTGTCGCTAGCCTTCAGCTCCAGCTATAGCAATTTTTTGCACACTCGATTCAGCTCGTGAGATAACAACATGAGCTTAACTTTGTATCGTTTGCTATAATCAAAACTCAGGTTCGACTTAGGTGCCTACTGCACCAACAGAAACAAGATGAGTTTTAGTTCATCTAGATGCAAAAACTATGCACCTTGAACTCAACTCATATCCTAGCATCTCACATGTATCTAAGGTGTATAAAATACACATACATGTCAATTTAATGTGAGATGTGGGTTTTGTTCATCCTAATCTAGGGTTTCATGCATTCTCTAAGGCAACCCTACTTGATTCCCTTATAAATGGAACTTCAAGTCATGTCATAGTCCTTAATTCAATTTCAACCAAATTTTCTTAAATGCATGAATGATTATGACATTAGAAATGTTATAAATAAGCATATGCTCAAAATCATGATGTCATGGCATAAGATGAAATCTAAAAACACATGACATTTGAAACCTTAATCCTAAACATGAACATGACATATAAAATGATTGAAATAAACATGATGTCATGGCATGTTATATGGCAAACAAAGCATGGCATATAAAATATATAGGTATAGTAATACCTAAATTTTAATATTAATTGTCATTTGATATAATTAGATATATTTTGCCATATTATCATTAATCTCCCTAGTGTGCCAAAATTCCAAAATGGCACACTAACCTCTAAACCTAAATTATGCCAATTTAATTGATTTTTCTCAATTTCAAAAATGCATTGGCACATCCTAAAATCTTTTAGGATATTGATTCAAATCTATTTCCAACGTAACCATAACCTTGAAAATATCCTAAAGTGTCACCTTTACCATGGTTGAGTTAACTTCCCATCCAATCAAGGTTGGCACACCCTAAACCCATCTTAGCGTGAATCAATCACGCTCTTAGGAACCCAAAACCGATTTGAGCTCCTAGGGTTAATTAGGTATTCCTTAGGGATAACCTCCCTAGATACCTTCCTAATGACCCTCTTAGGCTTGTTAGCCTTGGTCATTTGGGTCTTACCTAGGTTGACTCTAGGGGTAACTCCCCTTGCAACCTTCTTAGTGGCCACCCTAGGTTTCCTAGAAACCCTAGCCACTAGGTACAACCTTTGGTCAACCTTAGGGATGACTTCCCTATTGACCTTGGTCTTCCTAGACCTAGTTTGTGTTCCATAGTCAAATGGGACACTATGATAAGCCACTTTAGGCTTAGGTTTGTGACCCAAACCTTGCTTTCCCTTTGTTGACTTTTGACTCTTAGGTCCTAGGTGTTGACTTTGACTTTTGGACCCTTGATTTTGACCACTAGACCGTTTAAATTGATTTTGTATCTTATTAAGGGTCTTTTCAAGTTTTTCAAGCCTTGACCTCAAGACTTGATTTTCCTTTTCTAATTGCCCAATTTTAGAATTTTGATTTAAATCTTGGGCATTGGGCTTCCTAGGCATATGCCTAGTCCATTTGGGATTGAAACCTAGGTGTTCTCCTATTTTCTTGATAGATTCCCTAGGTAAAATATTTTTAGGGACATTAGTCCCAAATTTCTTCTTATTTCCTAAGTGGACACTCTTAGCACCTAAACAAATATATCTATTATTTCTAGCATGCTTTTCATGTACAATAGCAAGAGAATTAAAACTCCTAGCATGCTTTTGACTTTGAAATTTAGAAGGTGCAAGATTAGAGGTTACCCTAGGGTTTGTCTTCGAGGCTCCCCCAACATGTATAGCTCCCTCTTTGACTTTTTTGCTCCCCCTAGGGCATGAATTCCTAAAATGCCCCGGTTGTTGACACTTGAAGCAAATGACGTGCTCTTTGCTTCTTCTAGTGGTGGCACTGGCATCTTTTGATCTTTCTTGAGGTTTTGGTGCCGGAGGAGCTTTTCTGATCTTCTTTGGGCACTTGCTCTTATAGTGCCCAGTTCCCTACACTCAAAGCAAATTATATGATTTTTATTTAAACTTAAATTGCTTGAGTTGCCTAGGATAACGAGGACCGGAATTGGACTTTGGGCTTCTTCATCTTGACCAGATGTCGAAGCTTCTTCTTGATGTTCCGGTGTGGAGGTTCTCTCCTCCCCCTCAATCCTTGAGGTGGATGCTTCTTCCACTTCCTCAACCTCTTCCGATCCGGATGTTGATTCCCTATCAACCTCTGAATCCTCACTTCCTTGTGAGGATGATCTCTCTTCTTCACCCTCCTTATCTTCTTGAATTGATGGTGAACTTTCTTGAGCTTGAGAGGGTGAGCACTCCTCTTCTTTTTCTTCTTCTTGGACCGATGATGAGTTTTCATGGAGCTTTGCCACTTGGCTCCATAACTCTTTAGCATCTACATAATTACCTAACATACACAAGATATTGTTAGACATTAAATCAATTAAAAATTTTATCACCTTATCATTTTTCTCGGATGCTTGAACTTGCTCTTTGGTCCATCTCTTCTTCTTGAGGAATCCACCTCTTGGTCCTCTTGGATATTCAAATCCATCCATCAAAATGGACCATTCCTCAAAGTCTCTCATCATAATAAAATCCTCAATTCTTCCCTTCCAAGAATTGAATCCTTCTCGTCCGTATAAGGTGTAGGGCACCGGTGTGTTGATGTCCCAACCTAATTGATCTTGGACTTCCATCTTTTACCCTCTAGCGTCTTGCTCCCGGTTGTTAATCCGTTGAAGAGCCCCGGGCTCTGATACCAATTGTTGGAGATTTGAGGTCGCTAGAGGGGGGGTGAATAGCACGTTACCCGTACGTAGATGGAAATTGTTTGCGATCGTCTCTACAAATCTCGTTATGCGCAGCGGAATAGAAATAATAAAAGCAATAACGAAAAGATACAATCACGAACGCAAGCACAATACGAGGATATAACATGGTTCGGAACCGTAACGGTTCCTACTCCACGGATTGGGTTCGTACGAACCCAAGCGATGCCACAAACACCACTAAGCAATAAAGCTCCTTCTTGACAACAAGTCGGAGGAGGAGAAACCTCGTACAATGAATTACAACAAGTAATACAAAGTAAACAAGAAAATACAAGTGAAAATGTAAAGAACACTTTACAAACTAGGGTTTTGAGCGCTTGCTTGTCGGTTGCTTGGATGAGTTTGAAGGACCCTGAAATGCACCTGCAAATCGCCTTCAAATCGCCTCACCAAAGCCCCCAAAGAACTGATACTTGAGCCTTCCACGAACAGCTACTTTTATCCTCCATCGGGCCGATTTCCGCCAGCGCCGATCGCTATAAGTCCTCACGATCGCCAAAGATCGTAGCCGGAGACAACGACTAAATCCACGCTGACAAGTTCCAACGGACTTGCGATCGATCGCCAACAATGGCGGCCGATCGCTAACGCCATAGTGGATCGCCCGGCCACGGTGCTCGCTCGACATATAACTAGCCCGATCGCCGACCCATGGCGATCAATCGCCATAGACATCCCGATCGCTTCCAATGAGTAGTCGACTGCCAGAGCAATTCCAACTCTAAATTGGCAGTCGAACTCAAGTCGACTCTTGACAGTCGAACGACCATATTGCCAGTCGACTGCCAACCTCAAACATGAGGTTTTAACCCAAGTATGGTGCCCCCATACTTGCTAGACCACCCTTAGCCTAGACCTAAGCCTTCTAGCCACCTCCATCAGCCTCACGCCTCTCGGATCCCTCCAAGTCATCCATGACATGTTCATCCATCAAGCTAGCCTCCAGGTGCTTCCCTCGGCTATGTCATGCTAACGGTGTCTACACCGCCAAGGCACATTGGACTTACGCCACCAAGACTCCGCTTGGACTTTACGCTACCAATATCAATCCCCTTGGACTTCCTAACTGCCAAGACTCAAGCTTGGACTTTCCCTTGCCAACCCATGTTGGACTTTCCATGGCAAGACCCATGCTTGGACTTCTCATGCCAAGTACTCAAGACTTGGACTTTCCCAAATGCCAAGTACCCATGACTTGGACTTTCCATGCCAACCCATGTTGGACTTTCCATGCCAAGACCCATGCTTGGACTTCTCATGCCAAGTACTCATGACTTGGACTTTACCTTGCCACGTATACAAGACTTGGACTTTCCCATGACAATTACATTGTCATATGTTTTTGTCGAAACATCAAAACATCACTCGAGTCAAACTCGAGTCCTGGTCAATCGTGACCTGGGCCGATTGCACCAACGACCCTCACCAATTCAAACCTCTTAGAGTTATGTCTGAACAATTACAACCACTAAATATATTGATATTCGAATCCCAGTTCCTATGGGATCGATAATCTTTATTACATGACGACATCCGTGCACTTGCGGGCGTTGAGCACGAGTGCGCACTTTGAGTCTTCAACGATCTTCATTGCGAGATTTGAGATCGCGTTCGTGCGCATCAAGTTTTTGGCACCGTTGCCGGGGACTGATCGATTCGATATCGAATCGAGAAGTGGATAATTGGATCGAACTTAGGATAGATTTTCTTTTCTTGTTTTATTTTATTTTATTTCAGTTTTGTTTATTCAGTTGCTCTTTCCTTATTTATAATTTCCTGCATATAACGATGCATGCTTTTACTCATGATTATGGTCAATTTGATGCAGTAAGTTTTGGTAATATTTATTGTGAGCATTGTGGTGAAACATGGCATACCATTAACGATTGTCCGAATATATTCGTACCTTCACAATTTGAACAAGAAGATGTCACCTACAATTACAACCAGTGGTCACAAGATGATTTCTATTTATATATTTATGACCCTGGGTACTTAAACCATCAATATTGTCTGCCTAAATCCTGACTTGAGAAGATGATGGAAGATTTCATTCGAACAAAACAAGCGATGAACGATGAATTCCGACGGCGGGATTCGCAGACAGAGACTCAATATCATTTCCAAAATGAGAATGAGAGCTATGAGTCACCATGCAAATTTTATCCAGAACCAAGCCCCCACTTAGAATGTAACGCCCCCCCTTATCTGCTCTCAGGGCGGCGCTACTTTTTTTTTCTTTTTCCTTATAACATAACATATATGGATCATTTCTCCTTCTACATACTTAAACATGTTATCATGGCTTAAGCCTTCTTTTATACATGCATCACATATCATATTCATAATTAGCATGTTATCTCATCTTATCTCATTTTATAACATGCATAACATCAAGATTCATCCATGAGTTCTAACATACCAAACTTTCATAAGTAATTGAACAGTAACATAACTAAGCAACATTCAATCATGGTACTAATAAATCATAGGTCTTATAAGCGGAAGCACATGTCTTAAGGTGTTCACTGAGCATATAAATATAAGCAGATAGTAATAGGGTCTCTTTCCAGCATGCCACTATCACACACACTTGGCCCCTCCTGCTACTTCCTCTTAGTTCAGGTTTCCTTTATCTGCAGTATATGGACAACATAAACTATAAGCATATAGCTTAGTAAGATTCTTGCCTACTCACAAAAGCCACAAACTTCATCAAACAATTAGGAAACAGGAGCATACTAGCAAAAATAGCATAAGTATTTCATAGCAACACTATTCATCAACATACCAACGTAATGAAAACATAAGCATGGCATACAATTTACATAAGCATGCTAAACATAATTAACTCTAAGCAAGGCATAAATTAAACATAAGCATTCTTAATTGCATAAATCCTAAACATGCATCAAAGACATAATCATAAGCATTCTTAAACTTGAACATAAGCATTCATAATTTCTTAAACCCTAAACATGCATCAAAGACATAATCATAAGCATTCTTAAACTTGAATATAAGCATTCATAATTTCTTAAATCCTAAACATGCATCAAAGACATAATCATAAGCATTCTTAAACTTGAATATAAGCATTCATAATTTCTTAAATCCTAAACATGCATCAAAGACATAATCATAAGCATTCTTAAACTTGAATATAAGCATTCATGATTTCTTAAATCCTAAACATGCATCAAAGACATAATCATAAGCATTCTTAAACTTGAATATAAGCATTCATAATTTATTAAATCCTAAACATGCATCAAAGACCTAATCATAAGCATTCTTAAACTTGAATATAAGCATTCATAATTTCTTAAATCCTAAACATGCATCAAAGACATAATCATAAGAATTCTTAAACTTGAACATAAGCATTCATAATTACATAAATTCTAAACATGCATCAAAGACATAATCATAAGAATTCTTCAACTTGAACATAAGCATTCATAATTCCTTAAAGGTCTTTTCTTTTCAAAACATATACATATAGATACTTCAACATAATCATAACTTGCATGGGGGGCCCCAGGTTAAGTACCACATATTGCGCGTTCCCTAATAGGCTGGGGTAGCGAGCCACCAGACCTACTAGAGCAAGACCTCTTACGTATTCTTATGTCCCTATGGATTTGATTAACGACCACCTGACGGGTCGGGTACTTAACCTCTTACAAAGTAAAATACTTAATTCCTTTCTTTCTTGTCTTATCATAAGGAGAGCTCTTAATCCCTACTTGAAAGGGAAGCATCTCCATCTTATCTTATCATAAGGAGAGCTCTTAATCCCTACTTGAAAGGGAAGCATCTCCATCTTAGACATTTCATAGCATACATGCATTCATAACATAAGAGTACCCTAAAGGGGTCCTAAAGCATAAACATGTTTATCACATAAGCATAATTCATAGACATATTCATGGCATATTAAATCATAAAACATGTTCATCATATAGGCATATTTCATGGCATATTACATCATAAACATGTTCATCACATAGGCATATTTCATAAACATATTTCTTGGCATATTAAATCATAAAACATGTTCATCACATAGGCATATTTCATGGCATATTACATCATAAACATGTTCATCACATAGGCATATTTCATAAACATATTTCTTGGCATATTAAATCATAAAACATGTTCATCACATAGGCATATTAAAGTCATCCACCTAACATAACTTCATAAGGGGGTGTTTTCATGAAACCCTAACCCTAAACCCAAGGTTGGCCGAAACATATAGGGGCACAAAGCTTGGATTTTGTCACCTAAATTTATTCATGTAGGCATATATCATAACATAACTTCATAAGGGGTATTTCATGAAACCCTAACCCTAAAACCATTGGGGGGCCGAAACATATAGGGGCACAAGGCTTGGATTTTTGTCACCTAAATTTATTCATGTAGGCATATATCATAACATAACTTCATAAGGGGTATTTCATGAAACCCTAACCCTAAAACTATTGGTGGCCGAAACTTATAGGGGCACAAAGCTTGGATTTTTGTCACCTAAATTCATTCATGTAGGCATATATCATAACATAACTTCATAAGGGGTATTTTCATGAAACCCTAACCCTAAAACCATTGGTGGCCGAAACATATAGGGCCATTATCTTGGATTGTTGACACCTAAAAATCCTACTTGAAGCATACCATCTATGAACATAACCTTAGAATCAAGTTCATTCAACCCTAACCCCAAAGCTTGGGTTGGCCGAAACATGTAGGGCTATAATCTTTGGACTTTTGACACCTAAAGATTCCTACTTGAAGCATACAACCTATAAAAATTTCCCTAGTAGCATTTTCATGAATCCTAGCCCATAAACTTAGTTGGCCGAAACATATAGGGCTACAAACTTCATATTTCTTTCATGTAACCTATCCTACAAAACTAATATCAGTGAGGGAATCTTACATCCTTCGCTTGCTTTTAGTGGGTAGTTGACCTTATGGAAGCCAAGAACTAGCTTCTCCTTGCTTGGATGGGGTTCGGCCAAAGGTGAAAATGGAGAGGGGGAGAGATGGTTTTCGGTGAGGAAGAAGAAGGGAAGAAGAAGTGGCCAAGTGGAAACTTCCTTCTTCTTTATAAAGGGAGGAAGAGAAGTTTCTCTTCTCTTTTCCATGCCCCTTCATTTACCCTCATCACACTTATCTATAATTTTCCCCTCTTCTTCTAATGATATAATCCTTATGGGCTTCTAGTTAGTGGGTGAATCTATAGGGCTTGGCTATCTCTAGAGGTTTGGGGTTCAATTCCTAGGCCTTGCATCTCTTTTTGGCTATTTTCTTTTATTTTTCGAAAAAAGCCCACATCAAGCCCATTATTGTAAAGCCAAAAACTCTCGTAAAATTGCTAGAAATTTTACGGGCGTTACATAGAAGCCCCGCTAGATAATTTTACTAGGGAATGCAAAGAGCATAGCCAACAATTTGCAGAGATGATGGAACGGGATCTAGCTAGAATAGAAACCAAACGACTAGAAGGTGGCTTTAATGACTGGATCACACCTAATAGGGTGGAGACTCACTTTGAGTGAATGAATGAGGAGGGCATAGATGACATAGGAAGTGAAGAAGGACAATCAATTCAATCACCACTAGAGGAAGAGCTTGAGGATTATATAATTGATACTTTAATCGAGGAGAGCATTGCTTCAATCCAAACACCTCCTAACCTCAAGGATCTAGAAGAGCCTACCATAACCCTCACCGAAGCTTTAGCTACCAATAATGAAGCCAATTTAGTGATTTGTAAAGATAAAATTTTATTCGACATTATAGAATCTGCTAACCAATCTTTTGTTGAGGATGTTCATGGTGAGTTATGTTATTTACAGCATTTGGACAAAATAGAATATTATGATCAAACTCCCAATGATTACTTGAGGCTAAGCATGTTCAATCTTGAACCAAGGAAGGTAGCTAATAAATACCTTTCCCCTCCACCAACAAGATTTAAGAAATATGGTGATAAGGGACCACAAGGGAGGAGGTGTAAGGTGAGCAAATATCTTGCTCCCCCACGAGCAAGATTCAAACACCTTAAATGAAATGTAGGAATAAGGTCAAGCTAAAAGACCTTAAACAAAGCGCTTCTTGTTTTTAGGAATAAGGCAACCCAAGTTTAGTTTTTAGGATTTCTTTTTATTGCATTCAATTTTTTGTTGTAATTCAAACTTTGATTTATGGTATTTAGAATTTGTAGGTAAGGAAAGAACTTGCTAGGTAAAAACAAGTTTATGCGGTGAAGTGAGTGAGAGAAATTAGACCATTGCGCACCATGAGAAAAGAAACAAAGGGCACACGACTAGGCCATGTGTTTTCACACGACTATGCCCTGACTTTCAGAGTCGCACACGGTCAGGTAGTGTGCTTTCACACGATCGTGCCCTAACTTCCAGAGGCACACACAGTCAGGCCGTGTGATTTCACATGGTCGTGTCGCGCCCCCTAGTCCACGTGAAAAGCCTACACTTGCACCGTTTTATTTTCCTACTTTTGAGGAGATGTAGGTACTTCTGCCTACAATTTCTCAGAGTTCCGATCATGCCTCGATAATATATATGTCGAGCAGTAGACGCAAGGGCAGTGATGGGATGATCATAGCTCCTATACACAGGATGAGTTTACAGGCTTATGGGAGCACTTCCTGTGGGTCGAGGACTTCTACGACGAGGCTCATATTTACTTTCAAGAGGAGGATGCCCAATGCCAGGAGGAGGCCACCTACAACCAGGAGATGTAGCAGCATATGCATGACCAACAGGCATAGTGGGCTAGGGAGGAGGAGCACCAAGCAGTCACTGCATCCACCAGCTCCCAGATCGACCACAGGTACATGTGGCATCAACGGCTCAACAGTAGGTTCTCTCAGGATCCAGAGATGCCTAGTCTCCCAGATTTTCCACCTCGTCCACTATACTAGAGGTATATTTTCATTTAAGTCTAGGGGGCAGACCCCAAAGTTTAATTTGTTTTGTTTCCAAGCAGTAGTTTCTTTTCTGGTATTTTCATTCATTTATTCATGCATGGGTTATTTAACTTCTTTCAGTACATAGTTTTTGTTATCTATAAAGCTGCCTCAGTAGTATTTATAAAAAAGTTGTTTACATGAGTTATTCCCATAGGTAGCTTAACTTCATTTATCTCATGGTATTTTATTTTATTTTATTTTATGAATGTTCTAGACTTACACTGATTAGCTTTATTTCTTTACACTTATACATGTTGAACATTCTGAAGGGGATAATCTCGTACATACCTAGTTATGATTCATCTCAGTAGTCTAGTACTTAGGAATCCATAGGTGACTCTAGGTTTAGCATTTTAGTTACTGAAGATGCTCGGATTGTGTAACCCCATTTGGAAAAATCAAAATCCTAGTGAGGAGAAAAAAAGAGAAGAGAAAAAGAGAAAAGGATGAAAAAGAAAACAAGAAAAAAAAAAGAGAGAGAAGAGAGAGAAAGAATATTATGAGGGATAAAAAATAGTTGTCGTGTGTGGAAATGGCTAGGTTCCCCTTTGAGACCGAGTTAGGTTACTGGGGAAACACCTACCAATTTTTGTCAATACTGAGCACGCCTTTGAAACTTTATGCTAGATCTAGGGAACGACCCTCGCTTTGGGTAGGTAAGTGTTTAAGAGCCGGAAACCTTAGGAAAGCTATGGGATGACGACTTAACTCACCATGGAATGGGTATCCCCTAAGAATGGTTCGCTTAGCACGAGCACGAGGAGCTAACTTAGTGAATTTCTAGAACATATTTATTCTGCTTTGATTGTAAATACCACTTGATAAATTTAGTTGTCATGCTAAGTATGCAACAATGTCTTTTAAATTTCATGGTACTGAGGTTTGCTTGAGAACAAGCAAAGATTTAAGTTTAGGGGATGTGATGTGAGTGAAACATATAGGATTTTAGGAGTAGTTTTCACTCACATCTCATTACATTTAATGTTAGCTTCATGCATATGTCACTCTATTTTGCATGCATTTCTTATTTTCTGGTTCAGAGATCTGCTCTTTGTACTTTTGTGTGCAGGATAGTATTTCGGGGGAAAAAAGCGCACTTTCGGAGCAAAAGAAGGACATTTTGCAGGAATGGGACACGGGCAGGGCGTGTGGATACACATGGCTGTGTCCAATGGGTGAGATCAGCCACTCCAGGGTCGCACACGACCTGGCCATGTATTTCCACACGGCCATGTGGCGACCCACTAGATTTGTGCAACTAGAGTTTTTCTGAATTTTATAGCGGTCCGAGGTGATGTCTATATAAGTATGGCTACGCTCAAACCCTAGGGGGGAGGCACGATGGCTAGGATGGCACGCGGAAGCCCTAAAAAGCTTCGAGAACTCGCAACGGGTAGGAGGAACGCCGCCAGAGGTCCATGCCTTGCACTTCAATGCCGGAGAGAAGACCACGATTGATTTGGTTTCCTTTGTTCCTGCATTTTATTCCTTATGTATTCGAACATAAACATGCTTTGTTATTCTTCCTTCATATACATGGACTAGTACATTCGATTCTAGCAATAGGGAGTAGCTTATGTGCACTTTACAATGTTGGTTCATGTTAAATTCTGCCTTCGAGTTTGATTTGACAATTGGTAGTTGTTTTTACTATATCTATGTGTGTTTGGTTTTCTATCTGCTGTGCTTAGGCGATACGAGGTGTGACAACCCTCGTATTTAAGATTTAGGGGATTTTATACAAGGAACCTAGGGGTAAACTTGATCTCCTATAACTGTGTGTAGAAGGGTGCAGTGGAATCAGAAATGGTTCATCATAGGGATTGATTTGGCATCCTCATACCGTCTATCTCGTCCTTTTTGGCGGTGATAGCTTCCCGATAGATGCGGCAGCTCATCGGGAGAGTGTTTGATGTCCCTTCCACAAAACCATAGATAAACGTTTAGACAACACCAATTGACATCATTGTTTTGTAATACACATGCGAAACCAAAGTCCTAGAATCACCTTTAAAAACCTCGGCAGACTCCCTTCCTTCTCCGTGTGACACTGTATAGAGTAAAGTCCACTGACAGCCCTCACAAATCAAAACCTCTTAGAGTTACGTCCGAACAATTACAACCACTGAATATATTTATATTCGAATCCCAGTCCCTGTGAGATCAATAATCTTTATTACTTGACGACATCCGTGCACTTGCAGGCATTGATCGCGAGTGTGCACTTTGAGTCTTCGACGGTCTCTGTCGTGAGATTTGAGGTCGCGTTCATGCGCATCAAGAAGCTAGAAGAAAAATGTTGAGGTAAGCTCGAGTAAGTGAGCGCAAGTAAGGTCGTGTCCTTTGTATGGGGATGTTCGTAAGCGACGATCCAACCAAGACCTCCCATGGAAGGTTTAAGTCGAGATCGGATGGTAAATGGCCATTTAATTTACTTATATTAACTCTTTTTTCGAGCTAACTCTTCATTGCAACTGGAAACCTTGCTATCAGTCGATTGATGCTTCAATCAGTCGACTAGTAAGGGTAGCAGTTGACTTTTGGTCAAGGATCAGCTTCGAGGAGAGTCCAAGCTTATCTCCATTTCTCAAGGGCTAGGAGGCTTACTCTCATTGGTTGAAGATCTGAATGTATAGGGTTTCCAAGGATATAAAAGTAGGGGTTCTCCACCCCATTTCCATCATAAAAATCTCTCCAAAAAACCTCCGCAATGATACTCTTCTACGACGACGTTACGACGACGAAGTGCTACCGCATCTCCGACAACAAGAGCCCAAGTTCCATTTCTTTAATAGTCGTTGGTATATTCTTTATTGTTGTCTTTAAATATGTACTTATCGAAATTTAATCGTAACAAGGAGAGGTGGAGTATCCCTCTACCTTGAATTTTTTCATATCGATTATATTCGCTTACTCCTACCTCTAACGAGGAGTGTTTTTTGTGCTTTGCCCTTCGTACGCAGTCTAGGTGATGTGAGCAAAACATATAGGGTTTTAGGAATAGTTTTCGCTCACATCTTGTTACATTTTGTGTTAATTTCATGCATATGTTACTATATTCTTGCACGCATTGCCTATTTTCTGGTTTGGAGGTCTGCTCATTGTACTTTTGTGTGCAGGTTAGCTTTTCTAGTGAAAAAGATGCATTTTCGGAGGAAAATAAGGACTTTCACAGCTTGACGCAGAGTGGGACACGACCAAGACGTGTGGATTCACACGACCGTGTCAAATGGGCGAAGAACAGCACCCCAGGGCCACACAGATTTGCACGACTAGGGCTTTTTCTGGGTTTTACAGCGGTCTGAGGTGATGTCTATATAATGATGGGTTTGCCCAAAACCCTAGGGGGGAGGCACGACGGCTAGGATGGCACGTCGAAGCCCTAAAAGGCTTCGGTAACTCACAGCGGGGAGGAGGAATGCCGCCGGAGGTCCACAACTTGCAATACAACGCCGAAGTGAAGATCACAAAGCATCCTATATCTCTATTTCTGCGCTTTACTTCTATTGTATTCAAAATTAAATATGTTTTTTAATTCTTCCTTCGTATTTATGGTGTAGTACTTTCGATTCTAGGATTAGGGTGTAGCTGGTGTACATAAACAATGTTAGTTCATATTAAATTCTGGCCAAAAGTTTGATTTGACAATTGGTAGTTGCTCTCTATTATATTTACGTGTGTTTGGCTTTCTTTCCGCTGTGCATAGGTGATACGAGGTGGTGATAGCCCTCGAAATCTAAATTTAGGAGGTTTGATCCAAGGAACCTAGGGGTAAACCTGACCTCCCATAACTGTAGGGAGAAGGGAGTGGTGAAATCGGAAACGGTCCACCACAAGGATTGATTTGGCATCCTCGTACCCTCTATCCCATCCTTTTGGGTGGAGGTAGCTCCCAGTGAATGTGGCCACTCTGCGGGAGAGTGTATGATGTCCCTTCCCCAAAATCGTAGGTAGACATTTAGACGATGCCAATTGACAACATTGTTCTATGATACACAAGCGAAACCGAAGTCCTAGAATCTCCTTTTAAGACCTCGAAACACTCTTTTCCTCCTCCGTGTGACACCGTACAGAGTAGGGTCCACCGATAGTCCTCACCAACCGACTCTCTCAGAGATTTCATCCGAACAATCTCAACCGCTTAGTGTATTGGCGTTGAGCGCGAACGTGCACTTTGAGTCCTCGGTGATATCCGTCGCGAGATTCGAGGTCGCATCTATGCGCATCAAGATTTTGGCGGCGTTGCCGAGGACTGTCGATTCGATATCAAATAGAACTGTGGTAGATTGGATCGGACTTAGGATTAGATTATTTTCTTGCTTTATTTTCCTTTTAGTTTAATCATATCTGCTTAGTTCTATTTTCCATATTTAGATTTAGTTTTTATTTTCAGTAGTAGTTTCCTATTTACTTATTGCATCTTAGACTTTTATTTGCTAGATTTATTTATTTTCTGCTTTTAGCATTAGGTTAGCACTCTTACTATTGTTGTTTGGTCCGTCGTATGCTTAGAAGACTAGGGTCGGAAGGTCTAATTCCGATCGATTTAGAGATTGAGCGATCCTTTCACCGTCGGAGAGCAGTACAACAGAAGATGGATGATCAAGCTGCATCCGAGGTGAACATAGGAAGCCGACCTCTGCGGGACTACGCAGCTCCTTGCGCTAGAGGATTCAGGCCGAGCATAAATGGACCATCTATTTCGGCAAATCACTTTGAGCTGAAGCCGACACTTATACATATGGTCCAGCAGAGCCAATTTGGGGGAGCTGCAAATGAAGTCCCGAACCGGCATCTTGAGGCTTTTCTCGAAATCTACTCAACTATGAAACTGAACAGAGTCCCTTCTGACGCAATCTGCCTGAGCCTGTTCCCATTTTCACTACGGGATAAGGCTAAGGCATGGCTTCACTCCTTACCCTCTGGCAGCATCACCACATGGGAGCAGTGTAAGCAGCAGTTTCTGAATAAATATTTTCCACCAAGTAAGATTGCTCACATGCACCACCTTATCACGAGCTTTCGCCAGGAGGAGGGGGAGTCCTTCTTCGAAGCATGGGATCGCTACAAGGGGCTACTTTATCAATGCCCACACCACGGACTGGAGAGGTGGTTGGTTATCCACATTTTCTATAATGGGATCGCTTACGCCACAAAGATGTCCCTATATTCGTCCACAGGAGGAGCTCTAATGAACAAGACCATAGAGGAGGCAGAGGAGCTTATCGAAGAGGTGGCCCAAAACCACCATTAATGGGCCTTCGAATGTGGTCAACCCATGCCTGCAGCATGACGATACACTGTCAACTCCATGGACCACCTTTCGGCAAGGATGGACGCACTCAATAGACAGTTTTTATCTTTGAATCCTTCATCTGCATGCACGGCCATTGACTTTTGAGAAGAGCGGTAGAGTATCGAGAGGACCACTATGGAGGGTAGGAGACCTCAAACGAGCAGATTGAGCACTGCGATGCCGTTGTAGACTACAACCCAAGACCCCACAACCAACACTCTAGCACTTCTCATATGGGATGGAGGAATCACCAAAATTTTCCTTATAAGAATACCTTGGGGAGGTTCCAACCGCCGGGAGAGAATGGGCAGCCACGTCCCTCTAAGACCCGTTTGGAGAATATGCTGGAGAATTTCATTCGAACATAATGGGAGGCGAACACTGAATTTCAGCGACGACATTCACAGATAGATACAATGATCGAGGGGTTGGGGTCATCTGTAAGAGATCTTGCCACCAGGCAGAAGTCACTGGAGATTCAAGTAGCTCAGATCACGAATCAAAATCTCCAGGATACAAGGAAGATGCCAGGAAGAGCAGAGGCCAATCCGATAGAGTAGTGCCAGGCTGTGATGCTGCGAAGTGGGAGGATCCTCAAAGAAATGCCAGGATGGTCAGTTGCTGAAAAGGACTAGGGATCTGAACCGCTAGAGCCTCTGGGCGAGGTAGAGAATGAAAGAGCAAGAGAGGCGAACCGGGAGCCTACTGTGATGGCTCAACCGCCCCTTACTGTACCATTCGCACAACGGTTGAAGAATGCAAAGAAAGACGCCAAGTTTGGTAAATTCTTGGACATGCTGAAGTCGATCTCGGTAGAGGTACCGATACTCGAAGCATTGCACCAAATGCCCCAGTTCGCTAGGTTCATGAAAGATATTCTGGCGTATCGTAGGAAGGTTGCGGAGTCAGAAACAGTAGCCCTCACAGAGGAATCAAGTGTTTATCTTAGAAACGAAGCTACTCAGAAATTAAAAGATCGGGGGAGCTTCTATATCCCATGCTATATAGGGACGACACTAATTAGTAAAGCCTTCTGTGACTTGGGAGCAAGTGTGAGTCTTATGCCCTACACCTTATGCAAAAAGCTAGGGTTAGGAAATTTAAAATTCACTACTATGACACTACAACTAGCTGACCACACATACAACTACCCATTGAGGATTTTAGAAGACGTTCTTGTTAAGGTGGGGAAGTTTACATTGCCAACTGACTTTGTGGTGATGGAGATGGAAGAGGATCCCAAGATACCCGTCATCCTGGGGTGACCATTTTTAGCAACTGCAAGAATGGTCATTGATGTGAATAATCACAAGATGACCCTAAAAGTGGGAGAGGATAAGGTTGAATTTGAGCCCGTTGGGACAGGAAGTCAGGAACCTACATCAGGGAAGTATGTGATTCCAGCGAGAGCAAGGAAGGAAGCTATGTACCAAGATCCAGTGACGGATGAATGGAGGTTCACTTAACCACCAGAGCCGAGTTTATAGAAGAGTGTGGTCGAGCTAAACGACCTTAAACAAAGCGCTTCTTGGGAAGCAACCCAAGTTTAGTTTTAGATTTCCCTTTTCTATTGCATTGCATACATTTGTTTGATTTTTGTTTTGATTTCCATCACATTTAGAGTTAGAAATAGAAAAGAACTTTGCTAGGCAAAAGTGAGACCCATATTAGCCTACACGGCTTAATATATGAACAAATTCGGGCCATGGTGCATAAAAGGGGAGAAAAATGGGGGAACATGTCCTAGCCATGTGTTTTCCCATGGCCTTGCCCGATTGATCAGAGGTGCACACGGCCTAGCCATGTGTTTTCACACGGCCATGGCTCACGAGGTTAAAATGTTGGGTTTCCGGCACCGTGACGAGTGAGTGTTCGAACATGTTTCGCAAACATGTGCACAGCGGAAGAAATGAAAATAATAAATCTACATTTATTACAACACACACATCACACGCATGCATAGTACAACATGTGTAGACATAACCGTAAATTTAAATTTTGCAATAAAGGAAATTTATCTACGTATACCTTTCGTATCACGTGTAGCGGGAACGACATCAACTGGAATGATCCTCGCTAGAATCATCTCTATCCGTATCCACGCCGAGTATCCTTAGGATGACTTTGCTAAGCCACGAGTTTCGTCTTCGTACGGGTTACTAGCCTCGTGTTGAAGACGACGTGATCGAGAGATGATCACGATCCGAATCCAAATTCGGACCCAAAGACGAGTCCTCAAAACTCGCTTCTCCGGAGAGGTATTCTTCAACCGTTTGACGAATCCTTCATCCTCCACCTCAGAGGATTACTGGAGATCGAATCCCCAGTAAGTTAGGCGATGTCGGAGCTCTAACCGTCGTCCAAATGACGCTCTGACGAGAGAAGAACAAGCTGTCCAGAAAAACTGGACAGCTTTGGTGGAGGAGTAGGCGCCGGCCAACCAAGGGAAGCCAAGTGCTCACCTTATCGCCGAAGCCTAGGAAGATCACCGGAGGGTCGCCGGAGGATGAACGGCTGAAGCATGGACGCCGGCAAGGAGTTGGACGGCAGCACAAGGGGCTGGGCGGCAATCCTAGGGTTGGCGCCGAAAATCCAAGGAGAGGATGGAGAGGTGGGCGGCAACCACAAGCTAGGGTTTTGGATTAGGGCTTAACAATCCCTTAAGACCTCTTTTATAGAGAACTAATTCTCTTAATGGTTATTGGATCATAACCATGAGGCCCGTTAACCTGCTCCATTAATATAAGTTAAAATAAACCAAACCATAATGGTTTATTTTAAGTTAAAACGAACCGAACCAACTTTTGGTTCATTCGTTTAAAATAAACCAAACCCTTTGGTTTATTCTCCTCCATTGGATTAGAACCAAACCATTTTGGTTCATCCATTATGTCTTCATAAGACATGGCCCATCCATGCTTCCATTGCGACTGAAACGATTTCATGCTCGCTTCTTGTTTGGTCCAACCAAACCTTGTTTCTCTCGGTCTGAGAATCTCATTCTCAAGCTCGTTTTAAATCCTTCGGATTACGCTCGTTGTGCGTGTGACCAAATAGGTTCTCGGTTTATGTTGGCCATCTATAATTAACCATTAATTATAGAACGATCATGACTGGCACCTAGTAGTACATCATGATCCCCAATTAATCGAAAAGATCAACGGTTGATCCAGAACTATTTCTGAAACCCTTCAACAACTCGAATGAATCGTACCCCATTCCCTTCACTCATCTTATACCCACTTGGTTCAGGACATCGTCTTTAGTGTCAGTCCCCACTAGGCTGACTACATCAGACCTAGCCCAAGTATCATTTCCTCATCCTACGGATTCTAGTTACTGCACATGTATCGAAGTTTACCTTACTCTTAACATGGAATGCTTTGGCCAAAGACTTTAGTAACAATCCGACGAGAGGACATGGGTATACATCTCCTCGCAAGGAGTGGTGAATCCTTTATAGGCTATTCAAACACCTTCAATCACTTCGACTTATACCTAATCATCCCGGGTCCACATCTCCTTGGAGATGTTTGCTTAAGATGTCAAAGCATAAGTCTCCATGGTCAAGATGACTTGAATAAAGCATGTTAAAGAAACATCGCACTTAAGCTACAGTAAGAACTTCATTGACATATCTATATATGCAGAGAACCATATGAAGTCTTACGGCTGGTCACTACAATGAACTAGTTACCATAACTAGCATCCACGATCAACTCCGAACATCATAATGTCTCCAGCCAGTGAGAATCAGCTGCTTGGATACACCAAGGAGTATACCTCGTGCTAGTCTCGACAGAATCAATGGTGTCCAAATCCATCAATTTATCGACTAGGGATAATTCCGATTACATCACAATTACACATGTAGAGATACTCACAAGTTGTGATCCAATCACAAATTCTCTCATGCTGTGAATCGTATAGTGGACATTTAGTAAATGAGTTTAAGATCCAATCAAATACATGAAACATGTATACTCAAATAGTGAATCTTCATTTATCATATAAATGGTTCATACATAAGGCGATTGCCTTAGGACATCTCTCATATATTACTAATAGACTCCCACTTGGCCTAATGCCAATCGCTATGGTATCATATACCATAAGCACTAACATGACCCTCAAACTTACTTTGAGGTAATGCTTTAGTCAAAGGATCTGCTAAGTTCCTTTCAGTGGAAATTTTCTCGATTTGTATTTCGTTCCTACTGATGATCTCTCTGATAAGATGATAGCGGTGAAGCACATGGTTGTATCTTTGATGAGACCACATCATGTTCAAAGATGAACTTCTTGATCCAAACCGCTTCCTTTGCTGCTTCCAAAGCTGCAATGTATTCTGCCTTAGTGGCAGAATCCGCTATAGTGTCAAGCTTGGAACCTTTCCAACTTATTGCGCCTCCATTCCAGGTGAATACATACCCAAACTGAGACATGGAATCATCCTTGTCTGTCTAGAGCTGGCATCCGTATACCCACATATCACCTGTACCCTTCTCCATATATTAGGAACACATCCCTAGTTCTTCTTAAGTACTTAAGGATCGTCTTGACAACCACCCAATGATCCATTCCTCGATCAGACTTGTATCTGCTCGTGACACTCAGAGCATACGATACATCGGGCCTCGTACATAACATAGCATACATGATATATCCTATTGCGGATGCATAGGGAATCTTACTCATACAAATCCTCTCGTCTTCTGTGCGCGGACACATAGACTTCGAAAGGTGTACCCCATTCCTGATGGGTAGGAAACCTTTCTTGGATTCCGATATGCTAAACCTCTTTAGCACTCGGTCTATATATGTAGACTGCGAAAGTCCAAGCAACCGTTTCGATCTATCTCTATAGATCTTAATCCCGAGGATGTAGGTTGCTTCTCCTAGGTCTTTCATGGAGAATGTCTTGGATAACCAAACCTTAACTGATTGTAAGATTGACACATCGTTTCCTATAAGTAATATGTCATCGACATACAATACTAGGAACACTACTGCACTCCCACTAACCTTCTTGTACACACAAGGTTCGTCTAGATTTTGTGAGAAATCAAACTTTTTGATTGTCTCATCAAAATGGATATTCCAGCTCCTGGATGCTTGCTTCAATCCATATATGGACGGTCGCAATTTGCATACCTTGGTTTTATCAACCGATTTGAAACCCTCAGGATGTATCATATACATGTCCTCGAGCAGGTTTCCATTAAGGAAAGTTGTTTTCACATCCATCTGCCATATCTCATAATCATAATGAGCCGCTATGGCCAGGAGCATCCGAATGGATTTAAGCATAGCTACAGGCGAATAGGTTTTGTCATAATCAACACCTTGCTTTTGACGATATCCTTTCGCCACCAATCTAGCCTTATAGGTAATCACATTACCATCCATGTCGGTTTTCTTCTTGAAAACCCACTTGCACCCTATTGGCTTTATGCCTTCAGGTGGGTCAACCAAGTTCCAAACTTGGTTGTCATACATGGAATCCATTTCCGACTTCATGGCTTCAAGCAACTTATCCCTTTCTGAACTTGTCAGCACTTCTTCATAACTGGTAGGGTCCTCATCATCAATGAGTAACACGTCGTTCGATTCACTTACGAGAAATCCATATCTCTCAGGAATATTGCGTGTTCTACCAGATCTACGAAGATGTGGTGTTACAATAGGTCCAGCCGATTGCTCATCACTATGAGTTGTCGGCTGTTGTGCTTCACTAGGTATCTCATCAATGTCTATTTGAGTCTCTCGAGCCTCCTCAAGCTCGACGACACTCCCACTGTTTTCCTGTAAGAGAAACTCTTTCTCTAGAAACACTGCATGCCTTGAAACAAACACCTTTTGTTCCACAGGATGATAGAATTGGTAACCCCTTGTTTCCTTAGGGTATCCAATAAATAGACATTTATCAGACTTAGCATCCAATTTGTCTGATATTGTCCGCTTCACATAAGCAGGATAACCCCATATCTTCAAGTAAGATACATGAGGTTTCTTACTATTCCATATCTCATATGGAGTAGTAGAGACTACCTTGGAAAGCACTCTGTTTAACAAGTAAACAGCTGTCTGAAGTGCATAGCCCCAAAAGGACTTGGGAAGATTCGCATGATTCATCATTGACCTGACCATGTCCAACAAGGTCCGGTTACACCTCTCTGATACACCATTATGCTGTGGTGTATATGGCGGAGTCCATTGAGACAATATACCATTGTCTCTTAGGTGATCAAGAAACTCCTGACTCAAGTATTCACCACCTCGATCCGATCGAAGTATTTTAATACTCTTGTCATGTTGTTTCTCTACTTCATTTCTGAATTCTTTGAATCTTTCAAAGGCTTCAGACTTGTGTTTCATCAAGAACACATACCCAAACCATGAGTGATCATTGGTGAAGGTAATGAAGTAGCTATAGCCTCCTAAAGCTTGAGTTGACATAGGTCCACATACATCAGTATGTATTAGACCTAGTAACTCTCCCACTCGTTCACCTTTTCTAGTAAAAGGTAACTTAGTCATCTTGCCTTTTAAGCATGATTCGCATGTATCGTATGAATCCAATTCAAACGATTCCAGAATTCCACATCGGTGTAATTCGGACATGCGTTTCTTGCTTACATGGCCATGACGACAATGCCACATAAAGGAGTCTAATTGATTACCCTTTCGAGCACGCGTGTTGCTCGCTTCGATATTGAAAATATCACTGGATACGTCCAACGTATAAATACCATTGCTTAAAGTTCCAGTCCCATAAAGAACTCCATTCAAAGTTATGTAACAACAATTGTTACTAAAAGTCAAATGGTAACCATTTCTATTTAAACAAGAAATAGAAATGATGTTCTTTATCAACGAAGGAACATAAAAGTAATTGTCCAGTTTTAAGACAATTCCTATAGGGAGTTTCAACAAATACGTTCCGATGGCAAGTGCAGCAACCTTTGCTCCATTCCCAACACGTAAATTTTGACTCTCCCTTGACGAGTCTTCTTCTATTCCTTAGCCCATGTATGTCATTACATATATGGGAGTCATACCCAGTATCCAATACCCGAGTGTCTGAGGAAATAGAATGACAATCAATAACGAAGATATATGAAAAAGATGGAGCATCTTATGCCTTATTCTTCTTCACGGACTCAAGATAAATCTTGCAATTTCTTCGCCAATGGCCCTACTTGCCATAATGATGGAGAGTGCCCTTTTGAGCTAGTTTTGCCTTTTTAGCCTTTTTCTTCTTCCCCTTCTGTTGTTCCTTTGACTCCCTCTTAGAACCTTTCTTCGAGGAATCAACTAACAACACCATCCCCTGCTCATGCTTCTCAGAAGGCTCCACAGTCTTCAACATGTTGAGCAGTACCACAGATGAACCTTCTTGCATCTTAGAGGTGAAGAGGAGCTTGGAGACTTCGAACCTTTCGAATCTCACTTGCTTGTCAAACAACTCTTAAAGATGAAGGACTACGATATGAGCATTCATATGCTCATGCTGCTTCCGTAGCTTGGGTTCCATCATGGCTAGCATGATGCAACTCATTTGTTCAGAATCACTCACATATTTCTGATAGGCCAACAATTGGTCAAGAGTTGCATCGTCACTAGGATGGGCGGGAAGAGGCGCTTCGAGGACATTTGCAAGCTTTTCAACCTTGAGAATAATTCTCAAGTTTCTAAGGTAGTCCAATAAGTTCGGCCCAGTCAATTTATTCGAATCCAAAATGGAACGCAAATTCAAAGACATCATGATCAATCTTAGAAATACAAAACGAGCATATATGAGAAAGATGATTTTAAAATGCATCATTATACATTCATAAATCCCATTCATTTTTCGAATTTCAAAAACCCCAAAATCACTTCGGGAGATCGTAGGTCCATCTCCGAATGGGCTGATATCCATCATAGACATAAACAACCTTGGAGAGAGTCCAACAAGCCATTCATAACTACGACGGTAGGTATCAACTATACCGATTGCATATCACGTATATGCAACTATCACAATGTGCTATCAACTAATTGAATGTTCACACATACATCGGGTTGTTAACACATTAACGAGTATGCATCATATGCATAACACCCAACTTCACCTCCCTTTACATCGACCTTGGAGAGACTCCAACAAGCCGATGCTCCAGGTTAAAGCCAACCCATTAATCGAGAAATAGTTTTAATTTGGTTAGAGCGCATTCAACCAATTAGCCCAGCTTGGAGAGAGTCCAACAACCAAAGCTAACGATTGACCTCTGACTCTTACTATATTAGTATTAAACTATTCCATGGTTTGAACATGTTCGGGTTCGAGCCGGGCTTGGAGAGAGTCCAACAACCCAAACAAGAAACGGAACTCTGGTTCTAACCATATTAATGGAAGGTGTATACTTTAATATTGAGTGAGGGTTTTTATGTCTCATCCTCTTTGCATGCAAATAACTATTATCTACATGGCATGACATACATGGCATACATCTACATGTCATGACACGCATGGCATAATGATATGCATCTAATGCAATTACATGGCATACAATTATGTCATGTACATAATTTCCTTATTTGTCATAAATATTTATGGAAATAAAATATGTTTAAGATTTGATTCTCCAAATCAAATCATGATAAAATTAGGAAACAAATTTTCAAATCTAATCACATATTTTATTTATGGAAATAGTTGATAAAGGAAAATCAATTTAGGAAACCAATTTCCTAAATCATCAAAACTACTTATGGAAATAAAATATTTTAAGATTTGATTTCCCAAATGAAATCATGATTAAATTAGGAAACAAATTTCCAGAATCTAATCAAATATTTTATTTATGGAAAATATCAATTTTTATAAATAGTTCCAACTTTCCAAAAGTGGAAGATTTCCATAAATACTTCTAGACTTTCCAAAATTGAAAAATTTCCATAAATACTTCTAAATTTCCAAAATCAGAAAATTTCTAGAAATAACATTATGACTATCGCAAAACCATTTTATGATTATGTCAAAACACAACCTG
Organism: Wurfbainia villosa; assembly: GCA_025175895.1. Lineage (NCBI taxonomy): Eukaryota > Viridiplantae > Streptophyta > Magnoliopsida > Zingiberales > Zingiberaceae > Wurfbainia > Wurfbainia villosa. The sequence continues at coordinate 57,143,761 of CM045986.1, read as the reverse complement.
GGCTCTGATACCACTATTGGGTTTCCGGCACCGCGGCGAGTGTGTATTCGAACATGTTTCGCAAACATGTGCACAGCGGAAGAAATAAAAATAATAAACCTACATTTATTACAACACACACATCACACGCATGCATAGTACAACATGTGTAGACATAACCGTAAATTTAAATTTTTCAATAAAGGAAATTTATCTACGTATACCTTTCGTTTCATGTGTAGCGGGAACGGCATCAACCGGAACGATCCTCGCTAAAATCGTCTCTATCCGTATCCACGCCGAGTATCCTTAGGATGACTTCGCTAAGCCACGAGCTTCGTCTTCGTATGGGTTACTAGCCTCGTGTTGAAGACGACGTGATCGAGAGATGATCATGATCCGAATCTAAATTTGGACCCAAAGACGAGTCCTCAAAATTCGCTTCTCCGGAGAGGTATTCGTCAACCGTTTGACGAATCCTTCATCCTCTACCTCAGAGGATTACCGGAGATTGAATCTCTGGTAAGTTAGGTGCTGTCGGATCTCTAACCATCGTCCAAACGACGCTCCGACGAGAGAAGAACAAGCTGTCCAGAAAAACTAGACAGCTTTGGTAGAGGAGTAGGCGTCGGCCAACCAAGGGAAGCCAAGTGCTCACCTTATCGCCGAAGCCTAGGAAGATGACCGGAGGGTCGCTGGAGGATGACCAGCTGAAGCTTGGACGCCGGCAAGGAGTTGGACGGTGGCACAAGGGGCTGGGCGGCAATCCTAGGGTTGGCGCCGAAAATCCAAGGAGAGGATGGAGAGGTGGGCGGCAACCACAAGCTAGGGTTTTGGATTAGGGCTTAACAATCCCTTAAGCCCTCTTTTATAGAGAACTAATTCTCTTAATGGTTATTGGATCATAACCATGAGGCCCGTTAACCCGCTCCATTAATATAAGTTAAAATAAATAAAACCATGATGATTTATTTTAAGTTAAAACGAACCGAACCTACTTTTGGTTCATTCATTTAAAATAAACCAAACCCTTTGGTTTATTCTCCTCCATTGGATTAGAACCAAACCATTTTGGTTCATCCATTATGTCTTCATTAGACACGGCCCATCCACGCTTCCATTGCGACTGAAACGATTTCATGCTCGCTTCTTCTTTGGTCCAACCAAACCTTATTTCTCTCGGTCTGAGAATCTCATTCTCAAGCTCGTTTTAAATCCTTCCGATTATGCTCATTGTGCGTGTGACCAAATAGGTTCTCGGTTTATGTTGGTCGTCTATAATTAACCATTAATTATAGAACGATCATGAGTGGTACCTAGTAGTACATCATGATCCCCAATTAACCGAAAAGATCAACGGTTGATCCAGAACTATTTCTGAAACCCTTCAGCAGCTCGAATGAATCGTGCCCCATTCCCTTCACTCATCTTATACCCACTTGGTTCAGGACATGGTCTATAGTGTCAGTCCCCACTAGGCTTACTACGTCACACCTAGCCCAAGTATCATTTCCTCGTCCTACGGATTCAAGTTACTGCACATGTATCGAAGAGTACCTTACTCTTAACATGTAATGCTTTGGCCAAAGACTTTAGTAACAATCCGACAAGAGGCCATGGGTATACATCTCCTCGCAAGGAGTGGTGAATCCTTTATAGGCTATTCAAACACCTTCGATCACTTTGACTTATACCCAATCATCCCGGGTCCACATCTCCTTGGAGATGTTTGCTTAAGATGTCAAAGCATAAGTCTCCATGGTCAAGATGACTTGAATACCGCAAGTCAAAGGAACATCGCACTTACGCCACAGTAAGAACTTCATTGACATATCTATATATGCAGAGAACCATATGAAGTCTTACGGCTGGTCACTCCAATGAACTAGTTACCATAACTAGCATCCACGATTAACTCCGGACATCACTATGTCTCCAGCCAGTGAGAATCAGATGCTTGGATACACCAGGGAGTATACCTCATGGTAGTCTCGACAGAATCAATGGTGTCCAAATCCATCAATTCATCGACTAGGGATAATTCCGATACATCACAATTACACATGTAGAGATACTCACTAGTTGTGATCCAATCACAAATTCTCTCATGCTGTGAATCATATCGTGGACATTCAGTAAATGAGTTTAAGATCCAATCAAATACGTGAAACATGTATACTCAAATAGTGAATCTTCATTTATCATATAAATGGTTCATACATAAGGCGATTGCCTTAGGACATCTCTCATATATTACTAACATAAAAGGGGTGAGCCATGTGTTTTCACCGCATTTGCGCCGTGTGCTTCAAATGTTCTTCCCCTAGCTGTGTGATTTCGTCTTCCCCTTCCTCTAGATGCATTTCTAACCTCTTAAGAAGCCTAAAGGAGCAAGGATGAGGAGGACCAAGACCGTAGCATCCTGATCCGGTTCCTCGAAGCGACAAACAAGAAGAGCTAACGCTCCTCAAGCTCCGAAAGAGGGTAACACCCTACCCCCTCTAGTTTTCCGCAATAATGAACATAGAGATAGGAACAATATGCTCTCTACTCGTAAACTTACTGCTACTTGGTACTTAGATGAGGATTTACTAGAATCCTTAGGTTTATTGGGTGACATGCAAACCCTATTTGCAAAAATGGGGTGGGAAGAGATTATGAGAATAAAACACCTAACCTACCCTAGGATAGTTTTGGAATTTTTTAGTTCTTTAGAGGCGAAAGTTTTAACGGGTAGAGAGAGCGAGGAGGGTAGGATAACTTTTAAGCTTTTTAATATTGAGCATGAGTGGACCCTTCACCAATGGAACTCATGCTTTGGCTTACCAAGTGGGGGAGAGAGAAGAACCCCTATTGGGTTCAACTCTCGGTAATGTTGGACCGAGTTGATGGGGGAGCACGCTTATGACCCATCTAGGGCTAAAGCGTAGCGCCTCCAAAACCCCATCTTTCGATACCTTCACCGCGTCATGGCCAATACTATATTTGGTCGTGGGGAGAGTGATGGTGTAGTAAGAGCCAGCGAGCTGCTTTGCTTATGGGATATGCTACAAGAAATAAGTAGTATCGATGTGGGGTCCCACTTCATTAGACACTTAGTGAAGATGGGCAAAGAAGCACGTGGAGAGATCAATGTAGAAGGCCTACTTACCCACATTTGCTATAGGACGGGGTACAATTACACAGCATTGGAGAGTATAGAAGGAAGCCCTAGGATCGACCTAGGAGTATGCATGGTCATGAAGATGATTGTAAGAGAAGGAGACTCCTTATGCTTTGTAAGGAAAAATCTTACGGCCCTTAGGCTCCCCGACCTGGATCATACAGCCATCGCTATACGCGCCAACTGGCGCTTAGACCTGATAGTGGAATCCCCTCCTCATTAGGGACCATCCACATCAGCTCCCATCTCTCCACCTTTGTATCACTCTCACTCCAGTCTACAGATGCATATGAGCCCACCTAGTTCACGCCGACATGAGCCTACACCTGTACCACCATATTTTTCTACTTTTGAGCAGATTGCAGGTACATCGGCATATGATTTCTAAGAGTTCCAATCGCACCTCGACAACATTAACACTGAGCAGCAGACGCAGAGGCAGTGATGGGAGGAGCAGAGCGCCTACCAGCAGGTGGAGTTCCAGGGATTCTGAGAGCATTTCTAGCGGGCTGAGGAGTTCTACGATGAGGCCCGCATATACTTCCAGGAGGAGGCTGCTCATCGCCAGGATGAGGTCGCCTACCGCAGGGAGATGCGACAGCATATGCACGCCCAGCATGCATAGTGGGATAGAGAGGAGGAGCACCGAGCAGCCGCTGCATCCACCAGTTCCCAGATCGACCACATGTATATGTGGCATCAGCAGCAGGTTCTCCCAGGATCCAGAGATGCCCAGGCTCCCAGACTATCCACCTCGTCCACCATATTAGAGGTATATTTTTTTTAAGTCTTGGGGGGGAGACCCCAAAATCTATTTTGTTTTCTTTCTTAATAGTAGTTTCTTTTTTGGTATTTTCATTCATTTGTTCACGCATGCATTGTTGGGTTTCCGGCACCGCGGCGAGTATGTGTTAAAACATGTTTCGTAAACATGTGCACAGCGGAAGGAATAAAATAACAAAACTAATTTATTACAACACACACATCACACGCATGCATAGTACAACATGTGTAGACATAACTATAAATTCAAATTTTGCAATAAAAGGAAATTTAAACTACGTATACCTAACGTATCACGTGTAGTGGGAAAGACATCAACCGGAACGATTCTCGCTAGAATCGTCTCTATCCGTATCCACGCCGAGTATCTTCGGGATGACTTCACAAAGTCACAAGCCTCGTCTTCGTACGGGTTACTAGCCTCGTGTTGAAGATGATGTGATCGAGAGAAGATCACGATCCGAATCAAAATTCGGATCCAAAACGAGTCCTCAAAAACTCGCTTCTCCGGAGAGGTATTCGTCAACCGTTTGACGAATCCTTCGTCCTCCACCTATGAGGATTATCGGAGATCGAATCTCCGGTAAGGAAGGCGCTGTCGGAGCTCCAAACGTCATCCAAACGATGCTCTGACAAGAAGGAAACAAGTCCAGAAAACTTGACAGCTTTGGTGGAGACCTTGTGCCAGCCAAATAAGGAAAGCAATGTGCTCACCTTGTCGCCGGAGCCAAGGAAGATCACCGGAGCTCCTCCGGCAGCAGCTCGACGCCGGCTTGAGGGGTGGTCAGCAGCAGCTGGACGCCGGTTGAAGGAGCTAGGCGGTGGCAAGGAGGTTGGCGCCGACCACTTGGAGAAGAGGGAGAGGGTGGGCGGCCAAACAATTAGGGTTTCATGAAATTAGTGTTTAACAAAAACCCTTAAGCCCTATTTTATAGAGAAAAAATTCTCCTAATGACTATTGGATCATAACCAAAAGCTCGTTAACCCGCTCCATTAATTTAAGTTAAAATAAACCAAACCATGTTGGTCCATTTTAAGTTAAAACGAACCGAACGATCTTTGGTTCATTCGTTTAAAACAAACCAAACCCATTTGGTTTATTCTCCTCCATTGGATTAGAACCAAACCAATTTGGTTCATCCATCATGTCTTCATAAGACATGGCCCATCCACGCTTCCATTGCGACTGAAACGATTTCATGCTCGCTCCATGTTTAGTCCAACCAAACCTAGTTTCTCTCGGTCTGAGAATCTCATTCTCAAGCTCGTTTTAAATCCTTCGGATTACGCTCGTTGTGCGTGTGACCAAATAGGTTCTCGGTTTATGTTGGCCGTCTATAATTAACCATTAATTATAGAACGATCATGAGTGGCACCTCATAGTACATCATGATCCCTAATTAACCGAAAAGATCAACGGTTGATCCAGAACTATTTCTGAAACCCTTCAGTAGCTCGAATGAATCGTGCCCCATTCCCTTCACTCATCTTATACCCACTTGGTTCAGGACATGGTCTATAGTGTCAGTCCTCACTTGGCTGAATACGTCACACCTAGCCCAAGTATCATTTCCTCATCCTACGGATTCTAGTTACTGCACATGTATCGAAGAGTACCTTACTCTAAAGATGTAATGCTTTGGCCAAAGACTTTAGTAACAATCCGACGAGAGGCCATGGGTATACATCTCCTCGCAAGGAGTGGTGAATCCTTTATAGGCTATTCAAACACCTTCGATCACTTCGACTTATACCCAATCATCCTGGGTCTACATCTCCTCAGAGATGCTTGCTTAAGATGTCAAAGCATAAGTCTTTATGATCAAGATGACTTGAATACCGCAAGTCAAAGGAACATCGCACTTAAGCTGCAGTAAGAACTTCATTGACATATCTATATATGCAGAGAACCATATGAAGTCTTACGGCTGGTCACTCCAATGAACTATTTACCATAACTAGAATCCACGATTAACTCCGGACATCACAATGTCTCCAGCCATTGAGAATCAACTGCTTGGATACACCAAGGAGTATACCTCGTGCTAGTCTCGATAGAATTAATGGTGTCCAAATCCATCAATTCATCGACTAGAGATAATTCCGATACATCACAATTACACATGTAGAGATACTCACTAGTTGTGATCCAATCACAAATTCTCTCATGCTGTGAATCATATCGTGGACATTCAGTAAATGAGTCTAAGATCCAATCAAATACTGTTAGTTATAGCCCTAGAACCAATCATGTGATGGTTGAATAGGGAACATTTTGTATCATATTCTATAAAGGCAAAGGATTGGTTATTATATTTACATCTTGCTTGTGCCAGCTAAATTAAATATAATAATGCCCTAGAAAAGTAGGTTCTTATCTACAGCACATCAATTGGCAGAATTGATTATGAGAGGCTGTAGAGAACACTTTCCTAAATGTTCCTAGTCAAGTATTAATATGCAAGGGCAATATTAATACATAAAGACTAGCATGTAGGTCAATTGATGACTTGATCTCACAAGTCATGGATATATGATATCAAGTTGACACATGGGTATATATTAGAGAATATATACTGAACTGACCCGCCATGAGAAAGTTTCATGGATCGTTATATGAGTGTCATAAACTTTCTCATGTGACTATTGGTATGAATTGTCCTCAGACCTGAAGTCACTACGGTTCCCTACATAAGGAGTTATGTACTTTGGTATCGTCAAACGTCACCCGTAACAGGGTGGACCATAAAGGCGATTACTGGGTATATAATAAATTATGCGGAGGGATGTGAGTGATGTAGATGGGATCTATCCCTCTCATATGACGAGAGTGATATCGGTGGGCCCCTTGATTGAGTAGAACTACTAAAACGCATGGCCATGCTCGAATGAGTCAATATGAGATATTGAGCTCATTTGTTTGAGTTAGTTTACTCAGGGATCAAGAAACACATAGATTGATCGAGGATGACACGTTCTATGCCTCATTGATCAATCTGATATCAAGGATAGAAGGACACGGTCATACATTATAATAGTCACGGAAAGGTTAGTCGGATCTTGACTTATCTCGTAACTTGGGTAGCAATGATGTATTGCTAGATGCCGCTCATTGCTTGTGTATCTAAAAGAGTTTAGATCCACTGCCAAAGTTATGAGAGCCTATAGGGTCACACACAAAGAGCATGATAATTAGAGGAATTAGAGTATTCTAGTTTGACTAGAATAATTTGGGAATAAGCTTAAGTACAAAATGTTTTTTGGACTTTAAGCTTAATGAGAATTTTAGCTAATTGATTTAATGAGATTAATTCAATATGTTACCTTATTGATTTAATAAGATTAATTCAATATGATAACATAAGCTTAATTGAATTAATAAGATTAATTCAATATGATTGAATTAATAAGATTAATTCAATATGATAACATAAGCTTAATAGGTTTTTTCCAACCCTATAAAAGACACCTCAAGTGGCCGGCCAAAAGAGAGCATTGGCTTTGTTGTTGGTGGAAGCTTTGGTTGTGTTGTTGTGGTTGTGAGAGAGCTTGGTGGAAGCTTTGGTTGTGTGGGTTTGTGAGTGTAGGCTAGCAAGAAGAGGAGTCTTCTTCTTCCTTTCTCCTTTTCCCTCTCTTCCTCTCCTTTAGGGACTTCTCTAGCAAGAAGTAAAGGAGAGCTCCTCTAGTTTTTCTTTTGTGAGACAAGAGCTTGCTCGTGTGGATACATATAGAGGCACGGACATTTGAACGTGCTAAAAGATCCAACACATCCAAGGAAAAGCTGGATTGCAAAGGGCACGCAACAAAGGTAGAACTCTCCTATAAGATAGGCTTGGTTTAGAGAAATTTATTTTATACGAGTTTGCTTTCGCATGGATCACTTGGAAGGGATCCTAATTTTTCCGTTGCGCATATGCCATTTGGCATAAAAAATTCCCAACAGTGGTATCAGAGCCACTTGCGAAAGATCGTATAAAATAGGTTTTCTCTATTTTATATGTGATATAGAAGTAGGATAAATTTTATTATGAGTTGATAATTGCATTAGCAATTGTCAAACATAATAAAATATCCAATGTCTTTTAAAAGTTAAAATGACATGGTGCATGGTTATGGCCTAGTCCCAAAAGGTTTGTGAATGTGTGTGTGTTGTAATTCTTAAATACGGCCTGCGTGTCGTGCCTTCCTCCTAAAATTCTTGTTGTAAAATTAGTTTTAGACTCGAATGTAACTCGAGTATTTCTCCTTTTGTAATGTACAAAACAAAGATGGAGGGTCCATTGGAAGATGAGGTTACAAGGAGGAAGTCAACACACAAGACAACCAAAAGGAAGCACTTAGGAGAAGATGCTATCCCTAGGTTGACCAATCAATCTTTTCATTGGCTTGAGAAGATTGTAGAATAAGGGCCATAACCATGACACGCTTAGTTTAATATGTATGTGATGCATGTTAGTTTAGCTTGTATGTGATGCATGATTAGTTTAGCTTATATGTGATGTATGCTAATATGTATATGATACATGTTTATTTCTTGATTAGTCTAAACGATATGCCTACCAAAGTTGGTACTCACTACTTCCTCGATCATTTGTTATTGGGTTTGCCAAAGCAATGCAATGCATTTTATCTTGGAAGGGTGCGAGTGGACAATCGTGATGTCCCGCTATCGATCTTGGTTAAGACTTAGTTAAGTTTTTCTTAATTGGTTAAGAAAGTAGAGGCATATATTAGCTTTGAACATAAGTGTTAAAATTAGTTTTGTGTGAATTCCGAACATCAGCTTTGTCTTAGAAGTGGTCGTTGCTCCGATATCCAAGAAGGCCTCTGTGCCTCGCCACAGCCTAGAAGCTGGTTTAGGAATAAACACTAAACTAATCTAAAACTTAACCAAAGCTATTAAAGAGTTACATCAGATGTAATTGGCAAAAGATTGCCTACCTAATTATACTACGTCTTGGGCGATTAGCCAAAGCTAACTCAAGACGAATTATAATGTGGATCTTTATCCCATATAAATTTATAGCTAAATAGTAGCTATGAGAATTTAGTGGGAGCCTCCTTTAATTAAAGGCCTAATTAAATGATTTAGGTATGATACTTAACTTTGCATTTTAATGTTGTAGATCACCATGACATCTAACACGACACACCCCCTCAACTTGCGATCTGTCCTTGAGAAGGACAAGCTTAATGGAGCGAACTTTCTTGACTGGTATAGGAACTTGAGGATTATCCTCAAACAAGAACGCAAACTGTATGTCCTAGAGCAGTCTACCCCTGAAACACCCGCCCATGCGGCCACTCGTGCTGAAAAGGATGCTTATAAGAAGCATCAAGATGACGCATTAGATGTGTCATGTCTTATGCTTGCCACCATGAACTCTGAGCTCCAGAAGCAACATGAGAACATGGATGCCTATGATATGGTTGAGAACTTGAAACAACTATATCAAGGACAAGCTAGGCACGAGCGTTTTGAAGTGTCTAAGGCTCTTTTTGCATGCAAGATGCAAGAAGGAACACCTGTAGGAACTCACGTACTCAAAATGATTGGGTACGTTGAGAACCTTGAAAGACTATGTTTTCCACTGAGCCAAGAATTGGCAACCGATGTTATCCTGCAATCGTTGCCGGAAGCATACAATCAATTCGTCATGAATTATAACATGAATGAAATTGATAAACCTTTGCCTGAGATTCTCAGCATGTTAAGAACTGCTGAGCCAAATCTCAAGAAGAAAGTTAGTAATGTACTAATGGTCAAGAAGGACAAAGGTAAGCGCAAAGGCAAGGGTAAGACCCAAGCCAAAAGCAAGGCCAATTCATCCACTTCAAAGGGTAAAGGTAAAGTACCTAAGGAAGGGGACTGCTTCCATTGCGGTAAGATCGACACCGAAGTTGAGGAAGTAAAGAACAAGAGAAGTGGGACTTCTGCCTCAGGTATACATGTTATAGAGGTTAATCTATCTATTTCTTCTACATGGGTATTAGATACCGGATGTGCATCTCACATTTGTACTAATGTGCAGGGACTGAGAAATAGTAGAATAATGGCAAAGGGCGAAGTGGACCTACGAGTAGGCAATGGCGCAAAAGTTGCTGCTGTAGCTGTAGGAACATATTCTTTGTCTTTGCCCACTGGGCTTATCTTAGAACTAGAGGAGTGCTTTTATGTACCTGCATTGACAAAATCTCTGTATCTTGTTTAGACAAGAAAAACTTTTCTTTTATAATAAAGGACAAATGTTGTTCCATTTATTTAAATGAAATGTTCTATTGTAATGCACCACTTATGAATGGTCTCTATGTTCTAGATTTAGAAAACCCAATTTATAACGTAAATACCAAACGGTTCAAATCGAATGATTTGAACCAGACATATCTCTGGCACTGTCGCCTAGGTCACATAAATGAAAAACGCATATCCCAACTCCATAAAGATGGATTATTGGACTCATTTGATTTTGAATCATATGAGGTATGCGAGTCTTGTCTTTTAGGAAAGATGACTAAAACTCCATTTAGTGGACATGGCGAGAGAGCGACGGACTTGTTAGGACTCATACATACTGATGTATGTGGGCCTTTCAATGTCGGCGAGGAGGCTATAAGTACTTTATTACTTTCACTGATGATATGAGTAGATTTGGCTACTTATATTTGATGAGACATAAGTCAGAATCCTTTGAAAAGTTCAAAGAATTCAAGAATGAAGTACAAAACCAACTTGGTAAGCGTATTAAGCTACTTCGATCAGATCGAGGTGGTGAATACCTTAGTCAAGAGTTTCGTGATCACCTGGCTGAGTGTGGGATAATATCCCAACTCACTCCACCTGGAACACCACAATGGAATGGTGTATCTGAGAGGAGAAATTGTACTCTATTAGATATGGTACGATCAATGATGAGCTAGACTGATCTACCTACTTCCTTTTGGGGTTTAGCTCTAGAGACAGCCGCTTTCACACTTAATCGCGTTCCATCAAAAGCCGTAGAAAAGACACCATATACGATATGGACCGGGAAGAGTCCCAAAATGTCTTTTATAAAGATTTGGGGTTGTGAAGCTTACGTTAGACGTCAAGTCTCAGATAAACTAGGACCCAAATCAGATAAGTGTTATTTTGTAGGATATCCCAAGGAAACTAAGGGATATTACTTTTACAATCCCACACTTGGCAAGGTGTTTGTTGCCAGAAATGTTGTCTTTCTAGAAAGAGAATTTATTTCTAGAAATACTAGTGGGAGTAAAATTCATCTTGAAGAAGTTCAAGATGATGATAACACTAAGGCTTCGATGGAAAATGAACAGGCACCACAAAGTGTTGTGGATGAGGAATTTGTTGCCCAAAGAGTTGTGGAGCAAACACTGCTCAAGTAGACCAACCTCTTCGTAGATCTAATAGGATCCGTCGTCAACCCGAGATATTCTTTTCTCTTGACCGACAACGGTGAAGTATTGCTTGTCGATCTTGGCGAGCCTACATCCTATCAAGAAGCTATGATGAGCCCAGATTCGAGAAATGGCTAGAGGCCATGAGATCCAAATGGAATCCATGTACACTAACCAAGTATGGACTTTGGTTGATCCACCGAAGGTAAAACCCATTGGGTGTAAGTGGGTCTTTAAAGTAAAGACTGACATGGATGGTAATAAGCATACCTATAAAGGTAGATTGGTGGCTAAAGGATTCAAACAAATTCATGGTATTGACTATGAAAAAACCTTTTCACCAGTTGCGATGCTTAAATCCATTCGGATCATACTTGCTATTGAAGACAACCACGATTATGAGATCTGGCAGATGGATGTCAAAACCGCTTTTCAGAATGGAAAGCTACTCGAGCAAGAGTACATGAAACAGCCTGAGGGTTTTGGAGATCCAAAGCATCCCGGAAAGGTATGCAACCGCAAAGGTCCATTTATGGACTAAAGCAAGCCTCTCAAGCCGGAATCTTCGATTCGATGATGCAATCAAAGAGTTTGGTTTCATCAAGAATGAAGATGAGCCTTGTGTCTACAAGAGAAATAGTGGGAGCACAGTTGTATTTCTTGTCTTGTATGTAGATGACATACTTCTCATCGGAAATGATATTCCCTCACTCCAGTCTGTGAAGATATGGTTAGGAATTGTTTCTCGATGAAAGACTTAGGTGAAGTCGCTATATTCTAGGCATCAAGATCTATAGAGATAGATCTAAAAGATTACTTGGCCTAAGTCAGAGTACATACATTGATAAAGTGCTAGATCATTTTGCTATGCAAAATTCCAAGAAAGGGTTTCTGCCTTTATCACATGGTGTAAGTCTTTAGAAGACTCAATGTCCCTCTTCTAAGGAGGAGAGAGACCGCATGGATAAGATCCCTTATGCATCTGCTATAGGGTCTATCATGTACGCCATGCTTTGTACTCGTCCTGACATCTCGTATGCTTTGAGTATGACGAGTAGATACCAGTCAGATCCAGGTGAAAGTCACTGGATAGCAGTCAAAAATATTCTTAAATACTTACGAAGGACGAAAGAATATTTCCTGATATTTGGAGGCAATGAGGAGCTAACTGTAAAGGGTTACAGTGATGCAAGCTTCCAAACAGACAAGGATGACTATAGATCGCAATCGGGGTACGTGTTTTGCCTGAATGGTGGAGCTATGAGCTGGAAGAGTTCAAAGCAGGACACAGTTGCTGATTCTACAACAGAAGCCGAGTATATTGCAGCATCTGATGCAGCAAAGGAGGCTGTTTGGCTCCGCAAGTTCATCAGTGAACTTGGGGTAGTTCCTAGCATTGCAGATCCAATAGACCTCTATTGTGACAACAATGGGGCTATTGCACAGGCTAAGGAACCTCGATCACATCAGCGGACCAAACACATACTGCGGCGCTTCCATCTCATTCGAGAGATCATCGATAGAGGAGATGTGAGAATATGCAGAGTACCGACAGAAGCTAACATCGCAGATCCATTGACCAAGGCTTTGGCACAGAGGAAGCATGATGGTCACACTAGGTCACTAGGTATTAGATATCATAGTGATTGGTACTAGTGCTAGTGGGAGATTGTTAGTTATAGCCCTAGAACCAATCATGTGATGGTTGAATAGGGAACATTTTGTATCATATTCTATAAAGGCAAAGGATTGGTTATTATATTTACATCTTGCTTGTGCCAGCTAATTTAAATATAATAATGCCCTAGAAAAGTAGGTTCTTATCTACAGCACATCAATTGACAGAATTGATTATGAGAGGCTGTAGAGAACACTTTCCTAAATGTTCCTAGTCGAGTATTAATATGCAAGGGCAATATTAATACATAAAGACTAGCATGTAGGTCAATTGATGACTTGATCTCACAAGTCATGGATATATGATATCAAGTTGACACATGGGTATATATTAGAGAATATATCTTGATGACCCGCCATGAGAAAGTTTCATGGATCGTTATATGAGTGTCATAAACTTTCTCATGTGACTATTGGTATGAATAGTCCTCGGACACGAAGTCACTACGGTTCCCTACATGAGTTATGTACTTTGGTATCGTCAGCGTCACCCATGCAGGGTGGACCATAAAGGCGATTACTGGGTATATAACAAATTATGCGGAGGGATGTGAGTGATGTAGATGGGATCTATCCCTCTCATATGACGAGAGTGATATCGGTGGGCCCCTTGATTGAGTAGAACTACTAAAACGCATGGCCATGCTCGAATGAGTCAATATGAGATATTGAGCTCATTTGTTTGAGTTAGTTTACTCGAGGATCAAGAAACACATAGATTGATCGAGGATGACCGCGGTCTATGCCTCATTGATCGATCAATCAGGATAGAAGGACACGGTCATACATTATAGTAGTCACGGAAAGGTTAGTCGGATCTTGACTTATCTCGTAACTTGGGTAGCAATGATGTATTGCTAGATGCCGCTCATTGCTTGTGTATCTAAAAGAGTTTAGATCCACTGCCAACGTTATGAGAGCCTATAGGGTCACACACAAAGAGCATGATAATTAGAGGAATTAGAGTATTCTAGTTTGACTAGAATAATTTGGGAATAAGCTTAAGTACAAAATGGTTTTTGGACTTTAAGCTTAATGAGAATTTTAGCTAATTGATTTAATGAGATTAATTCAATATGTTACCTTATTGATTTAATAAGATTAATTCAATATGATAACATAAGCTTAATTGAATTAATAAGATTAATTCAATATGATTGAATTAATAAGATTAATTCAATATGATAACATAAGCTTAATAGGGTTTTTCCAACCCTATAAAAGACACCTCAAGTGGCACCAAAAGCATTGGGTGTTGGAAGCTTTGGTTGTGTTGTTGTGGTTGTGAGAGAGCTTGGTGGAAGCTTTGGTTGTGTGGGTTTGTGAGTGTAGGCTAGCAAGAAGAGGAGTCTTCTTCTTCCTTTCTCCTTTTCCCTCTCTTCCTCTCCTTTAGGGACTTCTCTAGCAAGAAGTAAAGGAGAGCTCCTCTAGTTTTTCTTTTGTGAGACAAGAGCTTGCTCGTGTGGATACATATAGAGGCACGGACATTTGAACGTGCTAAAAGATCCAACACATCCAAGGAAAAGCGGGATTGCAAAGGGCACGCAACAAAGGTAGAACTCTCCTATAAGATAGGCTTGGTTTAGAGAAATTTATTTTATACGAGTTTGCTTTCGCATGGATCACTTGGAAGGGATCCTAATTTTTCCGTTGCGCATATGCCATTTGGCATAAAAAATTCCCAACAAATACATGAAAACATGTATACTCAAATAGTGAATCTTCATTTATCATATAAATGGTTCAATCATAAGGCGATTGCCTTAGGACATCTCTCATATATTACTAACAAACTCCCACTTGGCCTAATGCCAATCGCTATGGTATCCAATACCATAAGCTCTAACATGACCCTCAAACTTACTTTGAGGTAATGTCTTAGTCAAAGGATCCGCTAATTTCCTTTCAGTGGGGATTTTCTCGATTTGTATTTCCTTCCTACTGATGATCTCTCTTATCAGATGATAACGGCGAAGCACATGTTTGGATCATTGATGAGACCTTGGCTCTTTCGCCTGTGCAATAGCTCCATTGTTGTCGTAGTAGACCGGTATTGCTTCAACAATGGTTGGAATCACACCAAGTTCATAAATGAACTTCTTGATCCAAATCGCTTCCTTTGCTGCTTCCGAAGCTGCAATGTATTCTGCCTCAGTGGTAGAATTCGCTATAGTGTCTTGTTTGGAACTTTTCCAACTCACTGCGCCCCCATTCAAGGTGAACACGTATCCAGACTTAGACCTGGAATCTCCTTGTTTGGCTGGAAGCTGGCATCTGTATACCCCCGTATCACCATGTCCCCTTCTCCATATATTAGGAACACATTCTTAGTTCTTCTCAAGTACTTAAGGATTGTCTTAACAACCACCCAATGATCCATTCCTGGATCAGACTGATATCTACTCGTGACACTCAGAGCATACGATACATCGGGCCTCGTACATAACATAACATACATGATAGATCCTATTGCGGATGCATAGGGAATCTTACTCATGCAAATCCTCACATCTTCTGTGCGTGGACACATAGACATCGAAAGGTGTATCCCATGCCTGATGGGTAGGAAACCTTTCTTGGATTCTGACATGCTAAACCTCTTTAGCACTCGGTCTATATATGCAGACCGCGAAAGACCAAGCAACCGTTTCGATCTATCTCTATAGATCTTAATCCCAAGGATGTAGGTTGCTTCTCCTAGGTCTTTCATGGAGAATATCTTGGATAACCAAATTTTAACTAACTGTAAGACTGAAACATCGTCTCCTATAAGTAATATGTCATCGACATACAATACTAGGAACACGACTGCACTCCCAATAACCTTTTTGTACACACAAGGTTCGTCTGGATTTTATGAGAAATCAAACCTTTTGATTGTCTCATCTAAACGGATATTCCTACTCCTGGATGCTTGCTTCAATCCATATATGGACCGTCACAATTTGCATATCTTGGTTTTATCAACCGATGTGAAACCCTCAAGCTGTATCATATACACGTCCTCGAGTAGGTTTCCATTAAGGAAAGTTGTTTTCACATCCATCTGTCATATCTCATAATCATAATGAGCCGCTATGGCCAGGAGCATCCGAATGGATTTAAGCATAGCTATAGGGGAATAGGTTTTGTCATAATCAACACCTTGTTTTTGACGATATCCTTTCGCCACTAATCTAGCCTTATAGGTAATCACATTACCATCCATGTCGGTTTTATTCTTGAAAACCCACTTGCACCCTATTGGCTTGATGCCTTCAGGTGGGTCAACCAAGTTCCAAACTTGGTTTTCATACTTGGAATCCATTTCCGACTTCATGGCTTCAAGCCACTTATCCCTTTCTGAACTTGTCAGAACTTCTTCATAACTGGTAGGCTCCTCATCATCAATGAGTAACACGTCGTTCGATTCACTTAAGAGAAATCCATATCTCTCAGGAATATTGCATGCTCTACCAGATCTACGAAGATGTGGTGTCTCAATAGGTCCAGTCGATGGTTCATCACTATGAGTCATCGGTCGAGGTGCTTGACCAGGTATCTCTTCATTGTCTATTGAAGTCTCTTGAACCTCCTCAAGTTCAACGACACTCCCACTGTTTTCTTGTAAGAGAAACTCTTTCTCTAGAAACACAGCATTCCTTGAAACAAACACCTTTTGTTCCAAGGGATGATAGAATTGGTAACCCCTCGTTTCCTTAGGGTATCCAATAAATAGACATTTATCAGACTTAGCATCCAATTTGTCTGACACAATCCGCTTCACATAAGCAGGACAACCCCATATCTTCAAGTAAGATAAATGAGGTTTCTTACTAGCCCATATCTCATATGGAGTAGTAGAGACATCTTGGTTGGGACTCTGTTTAACAAGTTAACAGCTGTCTGAAGTGCATAGCCCCAAAAGGACTTGGGAAGATTCACGTGATTCATCATTGACCTGACCATGTCCAACAAGGTCCGGTTTCGCCTCTCAGATACACCATTAAGTTGTGGTGTATACAGCGGTGTCCATTGAGACAATATACCATTGTCCCTCAGATAATATAGAAACTCTTGATTCAAGTATTCACCACCTTGATCCGATCAAAGTATTTTAATACTCTTGCCAAGTTGATTCTCTACTTCATTTCTTAATTCTTTGAACCTTTCAAAGGCTTCAGAATTGTGTTTCATCAAGAACACATACCCAAACCGTGAGTGATCATCGATGAAGGTAATGAAGTAGCTATAGCCTCCTAAAGCTTGAGTTGACATGGGTCCACATACATTAGTATGTATTAGACCTAGCAACTCTTCCACCCTTTCACCATTTCCAGTAAAAGGTAACCTAGTCATCTTGCCTTTTAAGCATGATTCGCATGTATCGTATGAATCCAATTCAAACGATTCCAGAATTCCACATCGGTGTAATTCGGACATGCATTTCTTACTTGCATGGCCATGACGACAATGCCACATATAGGAGTCTAATTGATTATCTTTTCGAGCACGCTTGTTGCTCGCTTCGATATTGAAAATGTCACTGGATACGTCCAACATATAAATACCATTGCTTAAAGTTCCAGTCCCATAAAGTACTCTATTCAAAGTTATGTAACAACAATTGTTACTAAAAGTCAAATGGTAGCCATTTCTATTTAAACAAGAAATAGAAATGATGTTCTTTATTAACGAAGGAACATAAAAGCAATTGTCCAGTTCTAAGACAAGTCCTGTAGGGAGTCTCAACAAATACGTTCCGATGGTGAGTGCAGCAACCTTTGCTACATTCCCAACACATAAATTTGACTCTCCCTTGACGAGTCTTCTTCTATTTCTTAGGCCATGTATGTCATTACATATATGTGAGCCACACCCAGTATCCAATACCCAAGTATAAGAGGAAATAGAATGACAATCAATAACAAAGATATCTGAAGAAGATGGGGCATCCGATGCCTTATTCTTCTTCACGGACTCAAGATAAATCGTGCACTTTCTTCGCCAATGGCTCTCCTTGCCATAATGATGGCAAGTTTCCTTTTGTGCTAGTTCTACCTTCTTAGTCTTATTCTTCTTTCCCTTCTGCTGTTCCTTTGACTTCCTCTTAGAACCTTTCTTCGTGGAATCAACTAAAAGCACCGGCCCTTGCTCATTCTTCTCAGAAGGCTCCACATTCTTCAGCATATTGAGCAGTACCACAGATGAACCTTCTTGCATCTCAGAGGTGAAGAGGAGCTTGGAGACTTCGAACCTTTCGAATCTCACTTGCTCATCAAACAACTCATAAAGATGAAGAACTATGGTATGAGCATCCATATGCTCATGCTGCTTCCGCAGCTCGGGTACCATTGCCCCTAGCATGATGCAACTCACTTGCTCAAAATCACTCACATGTTTCTGATGGGCCAACAATTGGTCCGGTGTTGCATCATCACTAGGACGGGCGGGAAGAGACGCTTCGAGGACATACTCAAGCTTTTCTGCCTTGAGAACAATTCTCAAGTTTCTAAGCCAGTCCAAGAAGTTCGGCCCAGTCAATTTATTCAAATTCAAAATAGAGCGCAAATTCAAAGACATCGTGATCAAGCGATTAACATAGAAATACAAAACAAGAATATATGAGAAAGATGATTTAAAATGCATCCACATACATTTACAAAATCCCATTCATTTTTCAAATTCAAAAACCCTCAAAATCAATTCGGGAGATCGTAGGTCAATCTCCGAATGGGTTGATATCCAATATAGATAAGAACAACCTTGGAGTGAGTCCAACAAGCCATTCTTAGCTATGATGGTGGGTATCAAGTTTACCGATTACATATCATGTATATGTAACTATCACAATGTGCTATCAACTAATTGAATGTTTACACATACATTGGGTTGTTATCACATTAACAAGTATGCATCATATGCATAGCACCCAACTTCACCTCTCTTCACATCGACCTTGGAGTGAGTCCAACAAATCGATGCTCCAAGTTAGAGCCGACCCATTAATCGCGAAATAGTTTTAATATCGTTAGAGCGCATTCAACCAATTAGCCAGGCTTGGAGTGAGTCCAACAACCCAAACTAACGATTGACCTCTGACTCTTACCATATTAGAGTTAAATTATTCCAATGATTTAAACATGTTCAGATTCGAGCCAGCCTTGGAGTGAGTCCAACAACCCAAACAAGAAATAGAACTCTGGTTCTAATCATATTAATTGAAGGTGTAGGCTTTAATATTATATAAGGGTTTTAAAGTCTTATCCTCTTTGCATGCAAATAACTATTATCTACATGACATGACATTCAAGGTATACATCTACATGTCACGACACGCATAACATAATGATATGCATCTAATGCAATTACATGGCATACAATTATGTCATATACAAAATTTCCTTATATGTCATAACTATTTATGAAAATAAAATATGCTTAAGATTTGATTCTTCAAATCAAATCATGATTAAATTAGGAAACAAATTTCCAAATCTAATCACATATTTTATTTGTGGAAATAGTTGATTAAGGAAAGTCAATTTTGGAAACCAATTTCCTAAAAAAAAAAAAAAAATCAATGTACGTTCGTTTCAGTTTACGTATTGCTAATGGCTAATCAAATATTCTTTATGGAAAATATCAATTTCTATAAATACTTCCAACTTTCCAAAAGTAGAAGATTTCTATAAATACTTCTAGACTTTCCAAAATTAAAAATTTCCATAAATACTTCTAACTTTCCAAAAGTAGAAAATTTCCAGAAATATCATTATGACTATCACAAAATAATTTTACGATTATGTCGAAACACAACCTGGGCTCTGATACCACTGTTGGGTTTCCGACACCGCAGCGAGTGTGTGTTCGAACATGTTTCGTAAACATGTGCACAGCGGAAGGAATAAAATAATAAAACTAATTTATTACAACACACACATCACACGCATGCATAGTTCTACATGTGTAGACATAACAGTAAATTCAAATTTTTCAATAAAAGGAAATTTAAACTACGTAACCTGACTATCACGTGTAGCGGGAAAGGCATCAACCGGAATGATTCTCGCTAGAATCGTCTCTATCCGTATCCACGCCGAGTATCTTATGGATGACTTCACAAAGTCACGAGCCTCGTCTTCGTACGGGTTACTAGCCTCGTGTTGAAGACGATGTGATCGAGAGAAGATCACGATCCGAATCAAAATTTGGATCCAAAACGAGTCCTCAAAAACTCGCTTCTCCGGAGAGGTATTCGTCAACCGTTTGAAGAATCCTTCGTCCTCCACCTATGAGGATTACCGGAGATTGAATCCCCGGTAAGGAAGGCGCTGTCGGAGCTCCAAACGTCATCCGAACGATGCTCCGACAAGAAGGAAACAAGCTTTCCAGAAAACTGGACAGCTTTGGTGGAGACCTTGCGCCGACCAAATAAGGAAAGCAATGTGCTCACCTTGTCGTCGGAGCCAAGGAAGATCACCGGAGCTCCTCCGGTAGCAGCTTGACGCCGGCAAGAGGGGTGGTCGGCAGCAGCTGGACGCCGGTTGTGTAGGGATGTATACTTAAAAGTCTATTTTTTGTATGAACATCTTTATTTTGAAATAAGAATCACATGATCATTGTTTGCATATTTTTATGGTTATGCAATATTGTCTAATACCTTAAATTGTAGATAACATGGTGTGTGGTGTCACACGGGAGATCATGTTATTGGCTCCTTGTAAAGTATAAGTAAAGGCTCACAACCGAGATGGCTTTGGACAAACCATCGGAATGGTTGTAGTGTGATTTGGTATTGGTTTGTCTTGACCATAGAATCACACTAGTGCACTTTGTGTGTATTGAGCAGGACCGACACAGAGGTGATTCGATTTATTGCTGACTACATAATCGAATCGGACCTCAGATATTATTTAGTACATGCTCTTAATCCCGATATAATAACGGGCACATATACTTGGTACTCATCTCTTTGATTTACCAATGGGCGAGATTTATAGATTAAATCGATAGACTCGGTAAGTTGGGAGATGATATTATTTATATGGTGTGCCGTTGATTATAGGAGAAACTGTGTCCTATATATTAGGATGATGATGTCCCCTTGAGGAGCTCATAAGGTTCATCATGTAAACCCTGCAGGTGGACTTGGTCCGGCATGATGAAAAGGTTGAGTGGTACTACTCATGGAGTTAGATTTCGATTAATTAATGGTCAGTAAATTAATTAATTGACGGACATTCGAGATCTTAAACACGGGGAGAAAATGTACAAATAATATATGGAGCCCATATTATCATATGGGGGTTGGTGAGGTAGATCAATGATGGACCTTTAGTGGATTGGACCATCATTAGTGGATCGGACTTTATGTGGGCTTGATCCATGGGTGACCAAGACCCAACTCCTCCTCATGGTCCCTAATGTAGCCCATTAACACCTCAAGATGCTTAGATCCAATGGATAGAAACAAAACACTAAGATCCATTGGTAGAGATTAAATCTCTAAGATCCGACGGTTGAGATTAAATCTCTAGATCCGACGGTTGAGATTAAATCCCTAGAACCAATGGAGGAGATAAATTCATGACTTATCCCTAACTCTATAAAAGGAGGGCAAGGAGATTGGTCATGGAACACATGAAAATGAAGAGGAGAGCTAGGGTTTGGGCGGCAAGGAGCAATCCTAATTGAGATAGGATTGGGATTAGGGTTTTGAGGCTAGGGTGGCACCAAATAAGGAAGGTTCTTTCTCTCTTCTTCTTCCTCTTTGTGCCAACGTCCAGCAGCCTTATCCATCTCTTTTCCAGCCTTGGCCGGCGCCCAAGTTCCTCTTCTTCTCCTCCTTAGGTGGTGGAAACAAGATATAGGGTTTCCCTTGGTGTCTTGGTAGTTTTCCACCATCTCCTTCTCCTTTTAGTTGGCCGGCGGCAAGAGCTTTGATATCTCCTTGTTGGTTGAGTTTTTGAAGGAGATAAACATTGTTTCTCTTCTTCCTCTTGCTTGGGAAAAGCAAGGAAGGAAGTTTTGCGATCTAGGAGCTTCGACTTTTGGTGGATCGTCGCCCACACGACGTCCAAAAGGAGGAGGGTCATACATTAGAAGACCAAGAGGTATAACTATTTTTCTATCTCATTTGTTCATTGCTTGTGTTTGTTTTTCAAAATATAAGCATGTTATATTTCTGTAAATAGGCTAAATAATACTTGGATCCCGAGTATAAACACAAAAACCGGCGATCCGGACATCGTCTATTCCGCGGCTACTCGTAGAATAGAGGATGGTCGCTTGAACAACTAGTTTGTTCAAGTGACCTCT
The DNA here is from genome assembly GCA_025175895.1 of Wurfbainia villosa. Lineage (NCBI taxonomy): Eukaryota > Viridiplantae > Streptophyta > Magnoliopsida > Zingiberales > Zingiberaceae > Wurfbainia > Wurfbainia villosa. The sequence goes on along the minus strand of CM045986.1, from coordinate 57,121,461 downwards.
CTAAACGAATAGCACGACGATGACTTGGTTGCTTTGGGAATCCCTTTCGTCTAGGATTAAATTTTTTTTTAATCCGGGGACATCGAAGGGATCGCCATGGACAAGCTTCCGGGCAAAACCTTCAATTGGTATCAGAGCCAAGGTTTCCGGTTTTGTGTGTTTAGGATTCGGTTAATTTTTATGCACTTTTTCATATATTATATGTGCCGGATAATAGTAGGATATGCGTAGTTTAACTCTTTGGTTGCAGGCATAAGATCCGACTATTATGGCCATGTGTGTGTATGTGATTGTATGTGTGTAAATATTTATTTTGTTGAATCCTCGGGGTTGACGAGGTTAGTATTTAGTTTTTGTAAATTAAATACGGCATTGTTTAGCCGCTCTTTATTTTATTTTACTTTCGATCTAGATTCATGTACACTCCCTCGTGGAGTATAGGATCGATGGATGTAAATTAAAATAGGTTTTAGTCTCGGCTCGGATCTCCGGAGGGCTTGTACATGGCATAGGAGGAGCGGACGAGATGGCGATGCGACGGAAGACATATTGAAGACAAAAGCCATAATAGTTGGAAAATTTTTTATTTTTCATATTTATTGCTTTTTGTTTGATATGCATGTCGTTGGCTAGTAAAATTCCTCATTTTCAATTTACTAAGTGGGAGAGGGATATTTTAATTAATTCTCGCGGCCTCCATTACAATTTGACGTGTGATGCAACAAACTTGCGTGTCGGCTCTGAGTGCCTTCCTCCCTGCGGACGAGTTTGTTTGCGGATCACTAGGTCAAATAATGGTTATAGGAAATTATCTAGGAGCATGTGTACTTCCACAGCGGTAAGGCACATAATCCGAAATAATTCCCTTAGTATCTTGTAATGGTGCACACTTAGATGCAAATAAAAAGTATCCTCCCCATCGGAGTCACTGCTTTTATTTGTAGGGCCAAAGAGGAACCAACTATTAATTTTATTTGTCAAAAAGTAAGGTTGACAAGATAATAAAATTAATGGGTAAAACCTCCTCTTACAAATGTAGAATTCATTATCGTCCACCTATGCGTGGCGATATTCTCGGTGTTTTGAGGTGTTGGTTGATATCAAAATTTTATTGTTTGAGGAATCAATAATTTTTTGAAATCTAAAGTAATGATCTATGTGATTCTTAGGATTTTCAAAATGACTTTCAGTCCACTTGTTGTGATACTAAAAGAAATAAACTTCTGCCCAAATAATGTTGATTGGAAAAGAATCTAGATATTGTCTTATCTGCTAAGGAGTACAAGTATGCACTCTTCAAAGAATGTCCTCAAGCCATGGTTGCTCAAAAAGGTTTCTACTTCTAAGCCGAAAGGCAAGAAGAAGGAGAAACAAGGTAGAGCAAAGGTGGTGGGAGGATCTCAGTGAGGAGTGAAGAAGCCGAAAGGCAAGTACTTCACTTACAAGCAGGATGGACATTGGAAGAAGGACTGTCCCAATCCAAAGCAGAACAAAGATACATCCTTTGAACTAGTCGTTGAAACATGGTTAGCGGTGTTATCTACGATGCACGGAGTGTAGATAGAGCCACTAATCATGTCTGCAATACTTTGCAGGGTTCCAGAAACCCACGACTAGCTAAAGGGGATATTAACATTTAGTTGTGCAATGCCATGAAGATGGCGGCTATTGCAGTGGGAGATGTTTTATTTATCTTTTGAGAAAAATAAAGTTTTTGGTTCTTAAGAATTTTCTTTATGTACATTTATTTAGAAAGAATTGATTTCGGTTTCTAAATTATGGATGGATAATCTATTTCTTTTAATGACAGATTTGTTATAAAAGGAATAGGGACATTATCTATTCAGGTACATAGATAGGAAATTTATAACTTAAAACACTATCTACCACGATGCAAATAGAAGTTATTAACTCATCTTCTAAGTCTAATAAGAGAAAAGAACCTTCGAAGATGAACCAAACATATCTTTGCCATCTTAGTCTTGGTCACATTAACCTAAGCAAAATTCAAAGGTTGATAGCTGATGGACCTTTGGGTTCATTAGTGGTGGAGGATCTCCCAACCTACGAATCTTGCTTGGAGGGTAAGATGACCAAGAGGCCTTTCAAGGCCAAGGGGTATAGAGCCAAAGATATGTTTGAAATGGTTCATTCTGATTCGTATGGTCCTATGTCTATCCTGGCAAGAGGTAGTTTTGAATATTTCATCTTTTTCATAGACAATTATTCAAGATGACACTACGATCTGATCGTGGTGACGAGTACCTCTTGGGAGAGTTTAGGAATTACCTATCAGAGGTTGGGATTCAATCCCAATTATGCACTGCACACCCAGTGAGAATGATGTAGAATAGCGAAGGAATAGGACTCTTATAGAGATGGTTAGATCGATGATGAGTTATTCTGACTTGCCAGACTCGTTCTGGGGATATGCTCTAGATACGGCGGTGTACATACTGAACTTGGTTCCATCTAAATCAGTGCCTTCTACTCCCTGAGTTGTGGACCGGGCGAAAGCCTAGTCTAAGACATATTCGGATATGGGAGAGTCCAGCACATGTGCTGAAGGCAGATGATGGTAAGTTGGAACCTCGTACAAAAGTGCGCTTGTTCGTTGGCTATCCTAGATGAACGAAGGGTGGATTGTTTTATAGTCCTAGAGATCAGAGGGTGATCGTTAGCACGAACACCAGATTTCTAGAGGAAGACAATGTGATGAGCCACAAGCCCAAGAGTAAAATTGTTCGGAGGAGTTAAAGGGAAGTCACTTCTTTAGTACCACAGTCTGAGAGGATATACCACATGTCACACGCGTGTCACGGAGGATACACAAGTGATGTCTCGTCAGTAGTGGGAGGGTTGTGAGACACCGATAGATTCATGTTCTTGGGAGAATCTTCCGATTTGGTCCTGGCGAACATGAACTGATCCACTGGACATATGATGAGGCAATCCAAGATAAAGATGCGATATCTTGGCGAGTGCAATGAATCTTTGAGATTGAATCTATGGATTCAAATCAGTGCAGGAGCTAGTAGAACCACCCGATGGTGTAAAAACCATTGGATGCAAGTGGATCTACAAAAGAAGAGAGAAATAGATGGGAAGGTTGAGACCTTCAAAGCGAGAGGCTTATTGCGAAGGGGTATACTCGGAAAGAGGGTATCGATTATGAGGAGACCTTTTGCTATGCTTAAATCTATCCGGATTCTCTTATGCATAGCAGCTCATATGGATTATGAGGTGTGGCAGATGGATGTCAAGACAGCTTTCCTTAATGGAAGTCTTGAGGAAATCATCTACATGAAGCAACCAGAGGGATTCATTGCTAAGGGAAAAGAGCATCTTGTATGTAAGCTTAATCGGTCCATTTATGGATTGAAACAAGCTTCGAGGTCTTGGAACATTCGGTTTGATGAGGTGATCCAGTCTTATGGATTTATTCAAAGTCCGGATGAGTCTTGTGTATACAAGAGATGTGACGGAAACGTAGTGGTGTTTCTTGTACTATACGTAGATGACATTTTGTTGATTGGCAACAATATCAAGGTGTTATCGGACGTAAGGGTATGGTTGTCCAAACAGTTTGATATGAAGGACTTGGGAGAGGTGAGACACATCCTTGGGATCAAGGTTATAAGGGATCGCAGGAAAAGGATGTTGTGCTTATCCCAAGCTTCATACATAGACACGATTATGGAGCGTTTTAGCATGCAGAACTCCAAGAAGGGTTTTCTACCTTTCAGGCATGGAGTACCTCTATCTAAGGAGATGTGTCCTAGATCATTTGAGGAGATAGAGGAGATGAAGGCGGTTCCTTATGCTTCGACAGTAGGAAGTCTCATGTATGCGATACTCTGTACGAGACCAGATATCTGCTTTGCCGTGGGCATGGTCAGCAGATATCAGAGTAATCCAGGACAGGGATATTGGACTGCGGTAAAGCATATATTGTAGTGCCTGAGAAGGACTAGGGATTATATGCTAGTTTACCGGGCAGACCAATTACTCCCTGTGGGTTACACGGATTCCGACTTCAATGATAGGATAATGAGAAGTCTACCTCAGGTTTTGTGTTTACTTTGGGAGGTGGAGCCATTGTATGGAGGAGTGTCAAGCAAAAGTGCGTGGCAGACTCCACCATGGAAGCTGAGTATGTGGCGGCCTCTGAGGCGGCCAAAGAAGCTGTATGGCTTAGGAACTTTCTGATGGACTTGGATGTGATTCCTGGTTTGCCCAGAACTATCACGATTTATTGTGATAATAGTGGTGCAGTTGCAAACTCGAAGGAACCACGAGCCCATAAGGCTAGTAAACACAAAGAGCGCAAGTACCACCTGATACGAGAAATCGTAAAGCGAGGAGAAGTTGCTGTGGCCAAGATTGCATCGGAGGATAACCTGGCAGATCCTTTCACTAAGGGCCTTCCGAGCTTTTGATAGGCATGTGGAGGAATGGGGATCGGATGTATGGCACTTTGAGGACAAAGATAGTCTTTTAGTATAAGTGGGAGATTGTAGGGATGTATACTTAAAAGTCTATTTTTTGTATGAACATCTTTATTTTGAAATAAGAATCACATGATCATTGTTTGCATATTTTTATGGTTATGCAATATTGTCTAATACCTTACATTGTAGATAACATGGTGTGTGGTGTCACACGGGAGATCATGTTATCGGCTCCTTGTAAAGTATAAGTAAAGGCTCACAACCGAGATGACTTTGGACAAACCATCGGAATGGTTGTAGTGTGATTTGGTATTGGTTTGTCTTGACCATAGAATCACACTAGTGCACTTTGTGTGTATTGAGCAGGACCGACACAGAGGTGATTCGATTTATTGCTGACTACATAATCGAATCGCACCTCAGATATTATTTAGTACATGCTCTTAATCCCGATATAATAACGGGCACATATACTTGGTATTCATCTCTTTGATTTACCAATGGGCGAGATTTATAGATTAAATCGATAGACTCGGTAAGTTGGGAGATGATATTATTTATATTGTGTGCCGTTGATTATAGGAGGAAACCGTGTCCTATATATTAGGATGATGATGTCCCCTTGAGGAGCTCATAAGGTTCATCATGTAAACCCTGCAGGTGGACTTGGTCCGACATGATGAAAAGGTTGAGTGGTACTACTCATGGAGTTAGATGTCGATTAATTAATGGTCAGTAAATTAATTAATTGACGGACATTCGAGATCTTAAACACGGGGAGAAAATGTACAAATAATATATGGAGCCCATATTATCATATGGGGGTTGGTGAGGTAGATCAATGATGGACCTTTAGTGGATTGGACCATCATTAGTGGATCGGACTTTATGTGGGCTTGATCCATGGGTGACCAAGACCCAACTCCTCCTCATGGTCCCTAATGTAGCCCATTAACACCTCAAGATGCTTAGATCCAATGGATAGAAACAAAACACTAAGATCCATTGGTAGAGATTAAATCTCTAAGATCCGACGGTTGAGATTAAATCTCTAGATCCGACGGTTGAGATTAAATCCCTAGAACCAATGGAGGAGATTAATTCATGACTTATCCCTAACTCTATAAAAGGAGGGCAAGGGGATTGGTCGTGGAACACATGAAAATGAAGAGGAGAGCTAGGGTTTAAGGGGCAAGGAGCAATCCTAATTGAGATAGGATTGGGATTAGGGTTTTGAGGCTAGGGTGGCACCAAATAAGGAAGGTTCTTTCTCTCTTCTTCTTCCTCTTTGTGCCAACGTCCAGCAGCCTTATCCATCTCTTTTCCAGCCTTGGCCGGCGCCCAAGGTCCTCTTCTTCTCCTCCTTAGGTGGTGGAAACAAGATATAGGGTTTCCCTTGGTGTCTTGGTAGTTTTCCACCATCTCCTTCTCCTTTTAGTTGGCCGGCGGCAAGAGCTTTGATAGCTCCTTGTTGGTTGAGTTTTTGAAGGAGATAAACATTGTTTCTCTTCTTCCTCTTGCTTGGGAAAAGCAAGGAAGGAAGTTTTGCGATCTAGGAGCTTCGACTTTTGGTGGATCATCGCCCACATGACGTCCAAAAGGAGGAGGGTCATACATTAGAAGACCAAGAGGTATAACTATTTTTCTATCTCTTTTGTTCATTGCTTGTGTTTGTTTTTCAAAATATAAGCATGTTATATTTCTGTAAATAGGCTAAATAATACTTGGATCCCGAGTATAAACACAAAAACCGGCGATCCGGACATCGTCTATTCCGCGGCTACTCGTAGAATAGAGGATGGTCGCTTGAACAACTAGTTTGTTCAAGTGACCTCTCTAAACGAATAGCACGACGATGACTTGGTTGCTTTGGGAATCCCTTTCGTCTAGGATTAAATTTTTTTTTTAATCCGGGGACATCGAAGGGATCGCCATGGACAAGCTTCCGGGCAAAACCTTCAGGTTGAAAGAGCTAGGCGGCGGTAAGGAGGTTGGCGCCAACCACTTGGAGAAGAGGGAGAAGGTGGGTGGCCAAACAATTTGGGTCTCATGAAATTAGTGTTTAACAAAAACCCTTAAGCCCTATTTTATAGAGAACAAATTTTCTTAATGGTTACCAGATCATAACCAAAATCCCGTTAACCCGCTGCATTAATTTAAGTTAAAATAAACCAAACCATGTTGGTCTATTTTAAGTTAAAACGAACCAAATGATATTTGGTTCATTCGCTTAAAACAAACCAAACCCATTTGGTTTATTCTCCTCCATTAGATTAGAATGAAACCAATTTGGTTCATCCATCATGTCTTCATAAGAAACGGCCCATCCACTCTTCCATTGCGACTGAAACGATTTCATGCTCACTTAATGTTTTGTCCAACCAAACCTAGTTTCTCTCGGTCTGAGAATCTCATTCTTAAGCTCGTTTTAAATCCTTCGGATTACGCTCGTTGTGCATGTGACCAAATAGGTTCTCGGTTTATGTTGGTCATCATTAATTAACCATTAATTATAGAATGATCATGACTGGCACCTAGTAGTACATCATGATCCCCAATTAAGCGAAAAGATCAACGGTTGATCCAGAACTATTTCTGAAACCCTTCAGCAGCTCGAATGAATCGTGCCCCATTCCCTTCGCTCATCTTATACCCACTTGGTTCGGGACATGGTCTATAGTGTCAGTCTCCACTAGACTGACTACATCACACCTAGTCCAAGTATCATTTCCTCGTCCTACGGATTCTAGTTACTGCACATGTATCGAAGAGTACCTTACTCTAAACATGTAATGCTTTGGCCAAAGACTTTAGTAACAATCCGACAAGAGGCCATGGGTATACATCTCCTCGCAAGGAGTGGTGAATCCTTTATAGGCGATTCAAACACCTTCGATCACTTCGACTTATACCCAATCATCCCGGGTCCACATCTCGTCAGAGATGCTTGCTTAAGATGTCAAAGAATAAGTTTTTATGATCAAGATGACTTGAATATCGTAAGTCAAAGGAACATCGCACTTAAACTTCAATAAGAACTTCATTGACATATCTATATATGCAGAGAACCATATGAAGTCTTACGGCTGGTCACTCCAATGAACTAGTTACCATAACTAGCATCCACGATTAACTCCGAACATCACAATGTCTCCAACCAGTGAGAATCAACTGCTTGGATACACCAAGGAGTATACCTCGTGCAAGTCTTGACAGAATTAATGGTGTCCAAATCCATCAATTCATCGACTTGGAATAATTCCGATACATCACAATTACATATGTAGAGATACTCACTAGTTATGATCCAATCACAAATTCTCTCATGCTGTGAATCGTATCGTGGACATTCAGTAAATGAGTCTAAGATCCAATCAAATACATGAAAACATGTATACTCAAATAGTGAATCTTCATTTATCATATAAATGATTCAATCATAAGGCGATTGCCTTAGGACATCTCTCATATATTACTAACATGCATGAGTTGTTTAGTTCTTTTCAGTACTTAATTTTTTGTGTCTGAAAAGCTACCTCAGTAATATTTTTGAAAGTTGCTTGCATGAGTTGTTCCCATAGGTAGCTTAACTCTATTTATCTTGTGGTATTTTATTCTATTCACTCTATTGAATATTCTAGATCTGCACTGGTTAGCTTTATTTTTGCACATACACACGTTGAACATTCTGAAAGGGAAAATCTAGTAGATACCTAGTTATGATTCACTTCAATAGTCTAGTACTTTGGAATCCATAGGTTACTCTAGGTTTAGAATTTTAGTTATTGGAGATACTCGGATTGTGTAAGCCCATTCGGAAAAATCAAAAATCAAAATCCCTGTGAGCTAAAAAATAAAAAGACAGAGAGAGAGAGAGAGAGAGAGAGAGAGAATGAGGGAGATTATGGGGGATAAAAAACAGTTGTCGTGGGTGGAAATGGCTAGGTGCCCCTTTGAGACCGAGTTAGGTTACTAGGGAAACACCTCCCAATTTATCTCAATACTGAGCACGCCTTTGAGACTTTATGCTAGATCTAGGGAACGACCCTCGCTTTGGGCAGGTAAGTGCCTAAGAGTCGGAAGCCTTAGGAAAGCTATGGAGTGATGACTTAACTCACCATGGAATGGGCATACCCAAAGAATGATTCGCCTAGCACGAGCACAAGGAGCTAACTTAGTAATTTTTTAGAACATATCTATTTTTCTTTGATTGTAAATACCACCTGATAAATGTAGTTAGCATGCTAATTATGGAACAATATATTTTTAAAATTTTATGGCACTGAGGTTGCTTGAGGACAAGCAAAGATTTATGTCTGGGGGAAGTGATGTGAGCAAAACATATAGGGTTTTAGGAGTAGTTTTCTCTCACATCTTGTTACATTTTGTGTTAGTTTTATGCATATGTTACTATATTCTTGCACGCATTGTCTATTTTCTAGTTCGGAGGTCTGCTCATTGTAGTTACGTATTTGCTGTTAAGCTTGTCTGTTTGAGGCCTTCCATTTTACGGGCAAAGAAGGACTTTCGCAGCTAGACACAGAGTGGGACACAACCAGGGAGTGTGGATTCACATGACCTTATCCAATGGGCAAAGAATAGCACCCCAAAGCCGCACATGGCCTGGCCGTGTGGAAACACACGGTCTTGCGGTGCCCTGACAGATTTTTGCGAATAGGGCTTTTTCTGGATTTTGCAGCGGTCCGAGGCGATGTCTAAATAAGGATGGCTCCAGCCAAATCCTAGGGGGGAGGCACGATGGCTAGGACGACACGTCGAAGCCTTAAAAAGCTTCGGTAACTCACAGCGGGGAGGAGGAATGCTGCCGGAGGTCCATAACTTGCAATACAACGCTGGAGTGAAGATCATAAAGCATCGTATATCACTATTTCTCCTCTTTACTTCTATTGTTTTCAAACTTAAACATGTTTTGTGATTCTTCCTTCATATTTATGGAGTAGTACTTTCGATTCTAGGATTAGGAAGTAGCTTGTGTACATAAACAATGTTGGTTCATATTAAATTATGGCCAAAAGATTGATTTGACAATTGGTAGTTGCTCTCTATTATATTTACGTGTGTTTGGCTTTCATTCCACTGTGCTTAGGCGATACAAGGTGGTGACAACCCTCAAAATCTAAATTTAGGAGGTTTGATCCAAGGAACCTAGGGGAAACTTGACCTCCCATAACTGCGGGGAGAAGGGAGCGGTGGAATCAGAAATGGTCCACCGCAAGGATTGATTTGGCATCCTCGTACCCTCTATCCCGTCCCATTGGCCGGAGGTAGCTCCCGATGAATGCGGCAGCTCTACGGGAGAGTGTATGATGTCCCTTCCCCAAAACCGTAGGTAGATGTTTAGACGATGCCAATTGACAACATTGTTTTATGATACACAAGCAAAAACGAAGTCCTAGAATCGCCTTTTAAGACCTCGGCACACTCTTTTCCTCCTCGTGAGACATCGTACAGAGTAGGGTCCACCGATAGTCCTCACCAACCGACTCTCTCAGAGATTTCGTCCGAACAATCGCAACCACTTAGTGTATTGGTATTCAAATCTGAGTCCCTGTGGGATCGATAAATTTTTATTACTTGACGACATCCGTGCACTTGCGGGCATTGAGAGCGAGCGTGCGCTTTGAGTCCTTGCCGGTATCCATTGTGAGATTCGAGGTCGCATCCGTGTGCATCACTAGGACTGTTAGGGCCTTGGACTAGCAGCCAAAGACTGCGAAGCAAGTAAAAACAAACGAGCCATATTTTTTTTCCACTGCATTTACTCTCACTCGCATGTTATATTGAACGAACAAACGAAAATTGTTTTGCGCTATTCACCCCCCCCCCCCCCCACCCCTCCTCTAGTGCTCAAATCGATCCAATATATTTCCCTAGCAATTCCTAAGCATACATAGAAAATCATGAAATAAAATTACCTAGGATTGTCAAATCTCAAAGACTCAAGCAATCATGGACTCAAATCTTACACAGGTTAACAAACAAGGTGACTTCAATCCTTCCTGAATAGACTATGAATGATTAAGCCTCACAAGATAAGTGGTGGTTTCTCTCACTCTCATAAGCATATAATAGTGGAGTTCACTCAAGCTACTCATGATTTTTGCACTGCCATATGTTTTCTTTTCTTCTACCTTCACCATTATATAAACATAAGATTGCACAATTATTGAAGGCTTATTAGGAATGTAAGTGAAAGATGAATACAAGAAAAATGACAATGTGCGTGAAACGAAAGAAAGGTAAAAAACGAAAGTGGTGGTTTCTCTCGCTCTCATAAGCATATAATTGTTGAGTTCACTCAAGCGACTCATGGTTTATGCATTACCATATGCTTGCTTTTCTTCTACCTTCACCACTATATACACTTAAGAATGCACAATTATAGAAGACTTATTAGGAATGTAAAGGAAACATGAGTGCAAGAAATTGATAGTATGTGTGAAAAGAATGAAAGGTAAGAAATGAAATAGCTATAGAAATGCATGAAGATATGGAAATACTAGAATGCTATATAGATGAGTACAAGAAAGCAATGGCCCAAAAGTTTTCATCCAAGCTAGCTTTTTACAATTCACTAAACATGTAAACAACCCCTATCACTTTCACAATACAAATCCATATATGATATACAATAAATCTCTCAATAGTTGCAATAAGGGATGTCTATCACAACAATATTATCACACACATAAAAAACTGCACATGCCAATTTTTTTTTATTGCCTTTATTGTTTTGGCCAAATGTATTTTTTCCCAACTTCTTTTTTTTTCAATTTTTTTTTCTTGACTTGCAGTGCACTTCCCTATTCTCTAAAGAAAAATATCAAGCTCAACTATAAAAATAAAAACACAGCTTTTCCATGGTGATCAAGCATGACATGCCTATGCTTTCATTGAATTATCGTGAGCTATTCTCTCCCCCACACTTAAACTTTTGTCCGTCCCAGGCAAAATACTCATCATAGAACATTGAAGTATTCCACATCCAGAAGAGTAACAAAGAAGGAAGTAATGGAAGGAAAGAAAAATAACATGATGAACAGCTACAATATTATTCAGTAAGCATGTTGCGATAAAAGAAGTAAAGGGAAATATGTGAGAATGCCTTCATAATAATCATGCAAACCTATGGTTGTGTGATCTCAAAAGAATCAAAGAAAGTTCTAGAGTTACAATAACCAAAAGTGCAACACACACAAGCAATAAAAACAGGCACAATCTGTTGGGTTTCCGGCACCGCGGCGTGTGTGTGTTCGATCATGTTTCGTAAACATGAGCAAAGCGGAAGCAATTAAAAATAATAAATATATATTTATTACAACACACGCATGCTATTACAACAAGTGTAGACATAACCATAAATTAAAATTTGCAATAAAAGAAATTATCTACGTTATACCTTTCGTATGACGTGTAGCGGGAACGGCATCAACCGGAACGATCCTCGTAAGAATCGTCTCTATCCGTATCCACGCCGAGCTCCTCGGGATGACTTCGCTAAGTCACAAGCTTCATCTTCGTACGGGTTACTAGCCTCGTGTTGAAGACGACGTGATCGAGAGATGATCACGATCCGAATCCAAATTCGGATCCTAAAATGAGTTCTCAAAACTAGCTTCTCCGGAGAGGTATTCGTCAACCAATTGACGAATCCTTCGTCTTCCACCTCAGAGGATTACCGGAGATCAAATCCCCGGTAAGTTAGGCGCTATCGGAGCACTAACCGTCGTCCAAACGATGCTCCGACAACAAAGAAACAAGCTGTCCAGAAAAACTGGACAGCTTTTGGTGTAGGAATAGAGGCCGGCCAAGGAGAGATGGAAGCTCACCTTATCACCGAACCTAGAGGAGATCACCGGAGGGTCGCCGGAGGTTCACCGGCTGAAGCTTGGTTGCCGGCAAGGAGCTGGACGGCGGCACCACAAGCTGGGCGGCAACAATATGTTGGGCGGCAACTATATGTTGGTCGGCAACTAGGTTTAGGGTTTTGGATGATTAGGGTTTAACAATCCCTTAAGCCCTCTTTTATAGAGAACTAATTCTCTTAATGGTTAATGGATCATATCCATAAAGCCCGTTAACCCGCTCCATTAGGATAAGTTAAAATAAACCAAACCATGATGGTTTATTTTAAGTTAAAACGAACCGAACCAACCTTTGGTTCATTTGTTTAATATAAACCAAACCCTTTGGTTTATTCTCATCCATTGGATTAGAACCAAACCATTTTGGTCCATCCATTATGTCTTCATAAGACACTGCCCATCCACGCTTCCATTGCGACTGAAACAATTTCATGCTCGCTTTATGTTTGGTCCAACCAAACATAGTTTCTCTCGGTCTGAGAATCCCATTCTCAAGCTCGTTTTAAATCCTTTGGATTACACTCGTTGTGCGTGTGACCAAATAGGTTCTCGGTTTATGTTGGCCGTCTATAATTAACCATTAATTATAGAACGATCATGAGTGGCACCTAGTAGTACATCATGATCCCCAATTAACCGAAAAGATCAACGGTTGATCCAGAACTATTTCTGAAACCCTTCAGTAGCTCGAATGAATCGTGCCCCATTCCCTTTACTCATCTTATACCCACTTGGTTCAGGACATGGTCTATTGTGTCAGTCCCCACTAGGCTGACTACGTCACACCTAGCCCAAGTATCATTTCCTCGTCCTACGGATTCTAGTTACTCCACATGTATCGAAGAGTACCTTACTCTAAAGATGTAATGCTTTGGCCAAAGACTTTAGTAACAATCCGACGAGAGGCCATGGGTATACATCTCCTCGCAAGGAGTGGTGAATCCTTTATAGGCTATTCAAACACCTTCGATCATTTCGACTTATACCCAATCATCCCGGGTCCACATCTTCTCGGAGATGTTTGCTTAAGATGTCAAAGCATAAGTCTCCATGATCAAGATGACTTGAATACCGCAAGTCAAAGGAACATCGCACTTAAGCCACAGTAAGAACTTCATTGACATATCTATATATGCATAGAACCATATGAAGTCTTACGGCTGGTCACTCCAATGAACTAGTTACCATAACTAGCATCCAAAATTAACTCTGGACATCACAATATCTCCAGCCAGTGAGAATCAGGTGCTTGGATACACCAAGGAGTATACCTCGTGCTAGTCTCGACAGAATTGATGGTGTCCAAATCCATCAATTCATCGACTAGGGATAATTCCGATACATCACAATTACACATGTAGAGATACTCACTAGTTGTGATCCAATCACAAATTCTCTCATGCTGTGAATCGTATCGTGGACATTCAGTAAATGAGTTTAAGATCAAATCAAATACATAAAACATGTATACTCAAATAGTGAATCTTCATTTATCATATAAATGGTTCATACATAAGGCGATTGCCTTAGGACATCTCTCATATATTACTAACAGACTCCCACTTGGCCTAATGCCAATCGTACCATAGCTCTAACATGACCCTCAAACTTACTTTGAGGTAATGCTTTAGTCAAAGGATCCGCTAAGTTCCTTTCGGTGGGAATTTTCTCGATTTGTATTTCGTTCCTCTTATGATCTCTCTGATAAGATGATAGCGTGAAGCACATGTTTGGATCGTTGATGAGACCTTGGCTCTTTTGCTGTGCAATTGCTCCATTGTTGTCGCGATGAGCCGGTATTGCTTCAACAATGGCGAATCACACCAAGTTCATGAGCGAACTTCTTGATCAAACCGCTTCCTTCTTTGCTTGGCGCAATATATTACTGCCTCGGTGGTAGAATGCTCTGATCTCTTGTTTGGAACTTTTCCAACTCACTGCGCCTCCCCCATTCAAGGTGAACACGTATCGGTGAGACATGGAATCATCCTTGTGCATGCGGAAGTGGCATCGTATACCGCGTATCACCATGTCCCCTTCTCCATATATTAGGAACACATCCTTAGTTCTTCTCAAGTACTTAGGATCGTCTTAATGATGATCCATTCTGGATCGGATTGAGTATCTGCTCGTGACACTCGGGCGTCACGATACATCGGGCCTCGTACATAACATAGCATACATGATAGATCCTATTGCGGATGCATAGGGAATCTTACTCATGCAAATCCTCTCGTCTTACGTGCGCGGACACATAGACTTGAAAGGTGTACCCCATGCACGATGGGTAGAAACCTTTCTTGGATTCCGACATGCTAAACCTCTTTGCTTTTCGGTCTATATATATAGGCTGAAAGACCAAGCAGCGTTTGATCTATCTCTATAGATCTTAATCCAGGATGTAGGTTGCTTCTCCCGAGTCTTTCATGGAGAATGTCTTGGATAACCAAACCTTAGCATGTAAGATTGACACATCATTTCCTATAAGTAATATGTCATCGACATACAATACTAGGAACATTTGCCTCCCACTAACCTTCTTGTACACACAAGGTTAAATGCGGATTTTGTGAAATCAAACTTTTGATCGTCTCATCAAAGCGGATATTCCGACTCACTGGATGCTTGCTTCAATCCATAAATGGATCGTCGTAATTTGCATACCTTGGTTTTATCAACCGATGTGAAACCCTCAGGCTGTATCATATACACGTCCTCGAGCAGGTTTCCATTAAGGAAAGCTGTTTTCACATCCATTTGTCATATCTCATAATCATAATGAGCCGCTATGGCCAGGAGCATCCGAATGGATTTAAGCATAGCTACAGGCGAATAGGTTTCGTCATAATCAACACCTTGTTTTTGACGATATCCTTTCGCCACCAATCTAGCCTTATAGGTAATCACATTACCATCCATGTCGGTTTTCTTCTTGAAAACCCACTTGCACCCTATAGGCTTTATGCCTTCAGGTGAGTCAACCAAGTTCTAAACTTGGTTTTCATACATGGAATCCATTTCCGACTTCATGGCACCAAGCCATTTATCCCTTTCTGAACTTGTCAGCACTTCTTCATAACTGGTAGGCTCCTCATCATCTATGAGTAACACGTCGTTCGATTCACTTACGAGAAATCCATATCTCTCAGGAATATTGCGTGTTCTACCAGATCTACGAAGATGTGGTGTTACAATAGGTCCAGCCGATTGCTCATCACTATGAGTTGTCGGTTTTTGTGCTTCACCAGGTATCTCATCAATGTCTATTTGAGTCTCTCGAGCCTCCTCAAGCTCGACGACACTCCCACTGTTTTCTTGCAAGAGAAACTCTTTCTCTAGAAACACAGCATGCCTTGAAACAAACACCTTTTGTTCCAGGATGATAGAATTAGTAACCCCTTGTTTCCTTAGGGTATCAACAAATAGACATTTATCAGACTTAGCATCCAATTTGTCTGATACAGTCCGCTTCACATAAGCAGGACAACCCCATATCTTCAAGTAAGATACATGAGGTTTCTTACTATTCCATATCTCATATGGAGTAGTTGAGACTACCTTGGTTGGCATTTTGTTTAACAAGTAAACAGCTGTCTGAAGTGCATAGCCCCAAAAGGACTTGGGAAGAGTTGCATGATTCATCATTGACCTGACCATGTCCAACAAGGTCCGGTTACGCCTCTCAGATACACCATTATGCTATGGTGTATATGACGGAGTCCATTGAGACAATATGCCATTGTCTCTTAGATAATCAAAAAACTCTTGACTTAAGTATTCACCACCTCGATCTGATCGAAGTATTTTAATACTCTTGTCATGTTGTTTCTCTACTTCATTTCTGAATTCTTTGAACATTTCAAAGGCTTCAGACTTGTGTTTCATCAAGAACACATACCCAAATCGTGAGTGATCATCGGTGAAGGTAATGAAGTAGCTATAGCCTCCTAAAGCTTGAGTTGACATAGGTCCACATACATCATTATGTGTTAGACCTAGTAACTCTCCCACTCGTTCACCTTTTCCAGTAAAAGGTAACTTAGTCATCTTGACTTTTAAGCATGATTCGCATGTATCGTATGAATCCAATTCAAACGATTCCAGAATTTCACATCAGTATAATTCGGACATACGTTTCTTGCTTATATGACTAAGACGACAATGCCACATATAGGAGTCTAATTGATAATCCTTTCGAGCACACTTGTTGCTCGCCCGATATTGAAAATGTCCTTTGGAATCGTCCAACGTATAAACACCATTGCTTAAAGTTCCGGTCCATAAAGAACCCCATTCAAAGTTATGTAACAACAATTGTTACTAAAGCGTCAAATGGAAACCATTTCTATTTAAACAAGAAATAGAAATGATGTTCTTTATCAACAAAGGAATATAAAAGCAATTGTCGAGTTCTAAGACAAGTCCAAGGAGTTTCAACAAATATGTTCGATGGCGAGTCGAGACCTTTGCTCCATTCCCAACACGTAAATTTGACTCTCCCTTGACGAGTCTTCTTCTATTCCTTAGCCCATGTATGTCATTACATATATGTGAGCCACACCCAGTATCCAATACCCAAGTGTCTAAGGAAATAGAATGACAATCAATAAAGAAGATTTCTGAAGAAGATGGGGCATCCGATGCCTTATCCTTCTTCACGGACTCAAGATAAATCTTGCAATTTCTTCGCCAATGGCCCTCCTTGCCATAATGATAGCAAGTGCCCTTTTGAGCTGGTTCTGCCTTTTTAGCCTTTTTCTTCTTCCCCTTCTGTTGTTCCTTTGACTCCCTCTTAGAACCTTTCTTCGAGGAATCAACTAACAACACCGTCCCCTACTCATGCTTCTCAGAAGGCTCCACAGTCTTCAGCATGTTGAGCAGTACCACAGATGAACCTCCTTGCATCTCAGAGGTGAAGAGGAGCTTGGAGACTTCGAACCTTTCGTATCTCACTTGCTCATCAACCAACTCACAGAGATGAAGGACTACGATATGAGCATCCATATGCTCATGCTGCTTTCGTAGCTTGGGTTCCATCGCGGCTAGCATGATGCAACTCATTTGTTCAGAATCACTCACATGTTTCTGATAGGCCAACAATTGGTCCAAAGTTGCATCGTCACTAGGACGGGCGGGAAGAGGCGCTTCGAGGACATACACAAGCTTTTCACCTTGAGAATAATTCTCAAGTTTCTAAGCCAGTCCAAGAAGTTCGGCCCAGTAAATTTATTTGAATCCAAAATGGAACGCAAATTCAAACACATCATGATCAATATATTAACTTAGAAATACAAAACGAGCATATATGAGAAAGATGATTTTAAAATGCATCAATATACATTTATAAATCCCATTCATTTTTGAATTTCAAAAACCCCAAAATCACTTCGGGAGATAGTAGGTCCATCTCCGAATGGGCTGATATCCATCATAGATAAGAACAACCTTGGAGTGAGTCCAACAAGCCATTCTTAGCTATGATGGTGGGTATCAAGTATACCGATTACATATCATGTATATGTAACTATCACAATGTGCTATCAACTAATTGAATGTTTACACATACATTGGGTTGTTAACACATTAACAAGTATGCATCATATGCATAGCACCCAACTTCACCTCTCTTCACATCGACCTTGGAGTGAGTCCAATAAATCGATGCTCCAAGTTAAAGCCGACCCATTAATCGCGAAATAGTTTTAATATGGTTAGAGCGCATTCAACCAATTAGCCAGGCTTGGAGTGAGTCCAACAACCCAAACTAACGATTGACCTCTGACTCTTACCATATTAGAGTTAAACTATTCCAATGATTTGAACATGTTCAGGTTCGAGCCGGGCTTGGAGTGAGTCCAACAACCCAAACAAGAAACAGAACTCTGGTTCTAACCATATTAATGGAAGGTGTAGGCTTTAATATTGAGTTAGGGTTTTTATGTCTCATCCTCTTTGCATGCAAATAACTATTATCTACATGGCATGACATACATGGCATACATCTACATGTCACGACACGCATGGCATAATGTTATGCATCTAATGCAATTACATGGCATACAATTATGTCATGTATATAATTTCCTTATATGTCATAACTATTTATGGAAATAAAATATGTTTAAGATTTGATTCTCCAAATCAAATCATAATTAAATTAGGAAACAAATTTCTAAATCTAATCACATATTTTATTCATGGAATTATTTGATTAAGAAAAATCTATTTAGGAAACCAATTTCCTAAATCATTAAAACTACTTATGGAAATAAAATATTTTAAGATTTGATTTCCCAAATCAAATCATGATTAAATTAGGAAACAAATTTCAAGAATCTAATCAAATATTTTATTTATGGAAAATATAAATTTCCATAAATACTTCCAACTTTCCAAAAGTGGAAGATTTCCATAAATACTTCTAGACTTTCCAAAATTGAAAAATTTCCATAAATACTTCTAAATTTCCAAAATTAGAAAATTTCCAGAAATACATTATGACTATCGCCAAAACCATTTTTACGATTATGTGAAACACAACACAGGCTCTGATACCCTTTGTTGGGTTTTAGGCACATGGCGTGTGTGTGTTCGATCATGTTTAGTAAACATGAGCCGTGAAGCAATTAAAATAATAAATCTATATTTATTACAACACACACAACACACGCATGCTATTACAACAAGTGTAGACATAACCGTAAATTAAAATTTGCAATAAAAGAAATTATCTCGTTATACCTTTCCGTATGGCGTGTAGCGGGAAACGCGACATCAGCGGAGCGATCCTCGTAAGAATCGTCTCTATCCGTATCCGCGCCGAGCTCCTCGGGATGACTTCGCTAAGTCACGAGCTTCGTCTTCGTACGGGTTACTAGCCTCGTGTTGAAGACGACGTGATCGAGAGATGATCACGATCCGAATCCAAATTCGGATCCTAAAACGAGTTATGAAAACTCGCTTCTCCGGAGAGGTATTCGTCAACCAATTGACGAATCCTTCGTCCTCCACCTCAGAGGATTACCGGAGATCAAATCCCCGGTAAGTTAGCCGCTGTCGGAGCACTAACCGTCGTCCAAACGACGCTCCGACAACAAAGAAACAAGCTGTCAGAAAAACTGGACAGCTTTGGTGGAAGAATAGAGGCCGGCCAAAACAAGGAGAGATGGAAGCTCACCTTATGCCGAACCTAGAGGAGATCACGGAGGAGGAGTCGCGGAGGTTCACCGGCTGAAGCTTGAGCGGCGGCAAGTTTGGCGGCGGCACAAGGTAGGCGGCGGCTTAGGGTTTAACAATCCCTTAAGCCCTCTTTTATAGAGAACTAATTCTCTTAATGGTTAATGGATCATATCCATAAAGCCCGTTAACCCGCTCCATTAGGATAAGTTAAAATAAACCAAACCATGATGGTTTATTTTAAGTTAAAACGAACCGAACCAACCTTTGGTTCATTCATTTAATATAAACCAAACCCTTTGGTTTATTCTCATCCATTGGATTAGAACCAAACCATTTTGGTCCATCCATTATGTCTTCATAAGACACTGCCCATCCACGCTTCCATTGCGACTGAAATAATTTCATGCTCGCTTTATGTTTGGTCCAACCAAACATAGTTTCTCTCGGTCTGAGAATCCCATTCTCAAGCTCGTTTTAAATCCTTTGGATTACACTCGTTGTGCGTGTGACCAAATAGGTTCTCGGTTTATGTTGGCCGTCTATAATTAACCATTAATTATAGAACGATCATGAGTGGCACCTAGTAGTACATCATGATCCCCCAATTAACCGAAAAGATCAACGGTTGATCCAGAACTATTTCTGAAACCCTTCAGTAGCTCGAATGAATCGTGCCCCATTCCCTTCACTCATCTTATACCCACTTGGTTCAGGACATGGTCTATTGTGTCAGTCCCCACTAGGCTGACTACGTCACACCTAGCCCAAGTATAATTTCCTCGTCCTACGGATTCTAGTTACTCCACATGTATCGCAGAGTACCTTACTCTAAACATGTAATGCTTTGGCCAAAGACTTTAGTAACAATCCAACGAGAGGCCATGGGCATACATCTCCTCGCAAGGAGTGGTGAATCCTTTATAGGCTATTCAAACACCTTCGATCATTTCGACTTATACCCAATCATCCCGGGTCCACATCTCCTCGAAGATGTTTGCTTAAGATGTCAAAGCATAAGTCTCCATGATCAAGATGACTTGAATACCGCAAGTCAAAGGAACATCGCACTTAAGCCACAGTAAGAACTTCATTGACATATCTATATATGCAGAGAACCATATGAAGTCTTACGGCTGGTCACTCCAATGAACTAGTTACCATAACTAGCATCCATGATTAACTCTGGACATCACAATGTCTCCAGCCAGTGAGAATCAGCTGCTTGGATACACCAAGGAGTATACCTCGTGCTAGTCTCGACAGAATTGATGGTGTCCAAATCCATCAATTCATCGACTAGGGATAATTCCGATACATCACAATTACACATGTAGAGATACTCACTAGTTGTGATCCAATCACAAATTCTCTCATCTTTGTGAATCGTATCGTGGACATTGATAAATGAGTTTAAGATCCAATCAAATACATAAAACATGTATACTCAAATAGTGAATCTTCATTTATCATATAAATGGTTCATACATAAGGCGATTGCCTTAGGACATCTCTCATATATTACTAACACAATCCTCACTAGGAATTGAAAAAAATCATCTAAATCTATCAACACAGAATCCATCACTATATAGTAACCATATGCAATCAAATAATCCATTCATGACAAGAAATCCCAAAATTCGACAATCAAATTTTACTAGCTTTCACAACTTCTAAGATGATACAAAGGAATACAAAGGAAATTTATTTCAAAAACATCAACACAACAAAAACTCAACAAATGAAACATAACAAATAAAATAAAACAAATAAAGCAAAATAAATGTATATACAATGAACATAGAAGAAAATGATATGGAGTAAACTCCTTTGTAGTCCTAGCGATTGGAGGCGATTCAGTAAGAATATCCAGGCTGGGAGTGGAGTAAAATTCTTCCTCTGCAGTTGAAGACATTTCAAAAGTAAACTCCACACTAGAGGTGGCAAGGATCGATAGAAAGTGAGCACCTCCTTCATATAATCAGAATAGTCCTATGCTGCTCCCTCTAATATGATCGCCTTCTTATATGTCTTCTATGGAGTCGAACAAAATTCTTGGAGACTCGATTTCAAGTGGGAATGTCCAATTTAGGGGTGTCCAGCTATCCACTACTCCCATGTCATCATTCTCAACATCGTACACAACATCAACTTCAACAAAGAATTGACATCCATCGATGTCCGAATTTACATCACAGCACAATGGTTCATAGGAGTCCTATGGAGTAGCTGAATCATAGACATGCCTATCACCCACACCACAATCCATCTCCCTAAGTGGGTTGATATCCATAGAAATGTGTTAGTGAAAGCCCTACAGCCAATCATGTGATGATTGTTGTATGAACTTTATTGTATCATATTCCTATTTATAAAGGTATGGTTATTATATTTACTTATATTGGTACCAAATAACTAAGTATAATAACGTCCTAGAGTAGAAGGTTCTTATCTATATCAATCGATTGGTTGAATCGATAATGAGATGATATAGAGAACACTACTCTTAATCAATCCTAGTCAAGTATTAACATTTAGAGACAATGTTAATGCGTAGAGACTAGCATGTAGGTCAACACGATGACTTGATCTCACAAGTCATGGATATGAGATATCAAGTTGACACATTGGTATGCATTAGAGAATGTATAGTGGATGACCCACCATGAGAAGGTATCATGGATCATTATATGAGTGTCATATACTTTCTCATGTGACTATTAGTATGACTATTAGTTCTTGGACCTGAAGTCACCATGGTTCACTACATAAGGAGTTGCATACTTTGGCTTCGTCAAAGGTCACCCGTAAATGGGTGGACTATAAAGGCGATTACTAGGTATGTAACAAATTATGCGGAGGGATGTGAGTGATGTAGATGGGATGTATCCCTCATATATGACGGGAGTGACATCGTTATTCTTGATAGAGTGAGTCCACGAAGTGCATGGTCATGCCCAAATGAGTCAATATGAGATATTGAGCTCATTTGATTAGTGTGAGTCTACTTGGAGTTCAAGATATAGATTATACAGAGGATGACACGGTCTATGCCTCAATTGGTCAATCAAGATGTCAAGGATAGAAGGACATTATCACATATTGTGAGAGTCACAATTAGGAGTCACAAAGGTGATGTTGGAGCTCAACATTCTTGTAACTTGGGTAGCAATGATGTGTTGCTAGATACCGCTCATTACTTATGTTCTTAAATCAGTTTAGGGACATTGCCAATGTTACAAGAACCTATAGGGTCATACACAAAGGGAAATTAGATGGAGATTAGGTTCATATGATGAACCATGAGGATTAGGTTCATGGGATGAACCAAATTGGATTAAGAGTAATCCAAATTAGACTAATTAAGTTAGACTCAATTTGATTCAAGTGTTGTATGAGTCTAATTTAGATTTTATTCATTGAGTCAATTTAAATTAATTAATAGAGATTCATTAAATTAAACTGACTTGAATCAAGTGGTTAGATTTGATCAACCATGCGAGATAAGAGGTCAAGTTTGACTTGACTTGAGAGGGAAGATGAATGGTCAATTTTGACTTGACCAATTTCCATCTCATGGTGACTTGGCATGGGGGCCGGCCAATGATGATGTTCCACATCATCATGGACTTATCATGGGGTGCCACCTCATGAGGGAGAACAAGAGACATGGCTCTTGGAGTTACATGCATGCATGTAACCCCCCCCTCCATGAAGTGGTCGGCCACTTTTGATGGTGAGTATGAGTGTGAAGTTATTTTGTGATTAACATCATCTTCTTCCTTGGATCTTCTCCCTCAATCTCTCCCAATCCTCCATTGCCAAGACTATCATGGAGTGCTAGCACACTCAAGATTCTCTTTTCTCCACCTATTGCTTGTGCGGATACCAATAGAGGAGTGTACACTTGACACTCTCTAGTTCCGGCGATCCGTTTGGACGACCGGGATAAGCGAAGGGCCTCACATCAAGGGTAATGCTCTTCTCATGCAGATCTAAGGTAGATCTAATGTTTTAAACATGTACATGTAATTTTTGTTATACTTCGCACGGATCCGTGGCCGGGCTTCCGAGGTTTCTGCAACACATAAAGCAATTTTTACGGCTCGGATAGTCCAACGATGGTATCAGAGCCAGGTTCGAAGCATGTATGTGTTTTAAATTTGTAGTTTTTGTATTATATATAAAAATTACATATTTTTATGTTTCTATAAATTTCCTATTTTATAGATTTTTTGGGTATTTTTCTCGAAGAGTTGAAGCAACAAGTGTTAGGACACTTGTAGGCTTCAACCACCGAGATAAACTCTACGAAACGGTGAGTTCTCACTTTAGGTTTTTGGGATAGCGACTTAAGTCACTGTAAGATCAAGATGGGACACTCTCAAATTTTATTTTGTGAGTAGGGGCGCTGCCCCTAACCCTGAAAGGGGCATTGTCTCGCGATCGCGCCCGGAAACTGCTTAGCGGGACCGTTACAGAGAGGTGACTCATAAAATTGAAAAAAATAGGAAAAGTTATAGAAATTTTTGTAATATACATAATTTAGAATTATGTATAATTCTGTGATGGTCATGTCTCAAGAACCCCAATATGATTGGATGATAAATGTGTTGTAATTCATAATACGGCCTGCGTGCCGTTTTTGTGGTTGTGCATGTTGTATAGGGTATTCGACCTACACGTCCTGCCTCTTCTTTTAAAATTCTAGTTGTAAATAGTTTTAGACTCGAATGTAACTCGAGTTTCATGTTTGTAATGTACAAAATGGAGCGGTAGAAGGTCCACTAGCAGACAGAGTTATGAGAAGGGTGCCGATGACACATGGCGGTCAAAGGAGGCACTTAGAGAAGCCGCTAACCCTAGATTGACCGTCCGATCTTCTCATTGGCTTGAGAAGATCGTAGTAGGGCCATGACCACATCAAAATTAATTTATATATATTGATATATATATATATATATATATATATATATTTGTTTTTCCTTGTATGTATGTGATGCATGCTAGTAAATTTTGCTTATATGTATATGATGCATGCTAGGATATTTTTCTTGTATGTATATGATGCATGCTAGAATAATGCTTGTATGTATGTGATGCATGCTAGTGTAGGATAATAAAGGCCTTGATGCATATATGATACACATTCACGATTATATTATATCCTAATCAAATCAACTCGAAAATGTCTACCAAGTCTTGATACCCATCACTACCTCAATCATTTGTAGTTGTTGAATCTACCAAAGCAGAGCAACGCATATTATCTTGGTAGGGTGCAGAGGGACAATCTTGGTCCTGCTTATCACAGCTTGAGTTAGAGTAAGCTCAATTAGATTGAGTAAAAACTAGTTAACTCAATTGGATCGAGTAGAACTATAGGCATATTCTAACCGTTGGAAAGATAGGATAAGATCGCATTTACACTAAATCTTGGGTGATTTAGCCAAAGCTAACTCAAGGTCTTTTGTAAATGTGGGTCTTGATCCTATAAACAAGAGTTGCATAGATATGTAATCGGTAATGTGTTACCTACCGATCATACTAAGTCTTGGGTGATTTAGCCAAAGCTAACTCAAGGCCTAGTATGATGTGGATCTTATCCCGCAAGAATTATAGCATGTTTGTATGAATCTAGTAATGTAGTTTGACCACATCCATAACTTGATTCTACAAAAGTCCTATAATTTAGTGGGAGTATTATTTGATTAAAGGCCTATTTAAATGATAAATGGAATTTGATATTAATTTTCTGCATTGTGTATGTTGTAAATTACCATGTCGACAAACACGAATACTCTCTCCCTGTGTTCTATCCTTGTGAAGGATAAGCTCAATGGACCTAATTTCTTTGATTGGTATAGGAACCTGAGAATCATTCTCACCCAAGAAAGGAAACTGTATGTCCTGGAGCAGCTCATTTCGGAGGGACCTCCTGACACTGCCTCGCGAGCTGACAAAGATGCTTACAAGAAGAATCAAGATGATGCATTAGATGTATCATGTCTCATGCTCACGACCATGAACTATGAGCTTCAGAAGCAACACGAGTTCATGAATGCTTATGATATGGTTGAACATCTTCGTCAACTATATCAAGGACCAACAAGGCATGAGAGATATGAGATCTCTAAGGCATTGTTTCTGTCAAAGATGCAAGATGGGACTCCCGTAGGTCCATATGTTCTTAAGATGATTGGGTACATAGAAAACCTACAGAGATTGGGATTCCCACTAGGCCAAGTGCTGGCCACTGACTTGATCTTGCAATCTTTTCCACAAACCTACAATCAATTTGTCATAAATTATAACATGAATGAAATTGATAAGCCACTACCTGAGATGCTCAGCATGTTGAGAACTGCTGAAATCAACCTTAAGAAGGGAAAATTTGACTCCATTTTGATGGTGCAAAAGAAGAAAGGCAAGGGCAAGCCTAAAGGTAAGGGAAAGTCCCAAGCCAAGGGCAAAGGCAAAGAACTAAAACCCAAATGAGGGGTGGTCGAAGATGGAACTTGCTTCCACTATAAGGAAGCTGGACACTGGAAGCGTAACTGCAAAGCATACCTGAAAGATCTTAAGAAGAAGAGAAGTGAGACTTCTACTTCAGGTATAAATATTATATAAGTTAATATATATATTTCTTTATCATGGGTATTAGATACCGGATGTGCATCTCACATTTGTACCAATGTGCAGGCGCTGAGAAATAGCAGGGCATTGACAAAGGACGAGGTGGGCCTACAAGTAGGCAATGGAGTAAGAGTTGCTGCTGTTGCTATAGGAACTTATGATCTATCTCTGCCCACTGGGCTTGTACTAGAACTAGATGAATGTTGTTATGTGTATGCTTTAACTTAGAACATAATTTCAGTTTCTTGTTTTGATAAGAAAGGATTTACATTTATAATAAAGAACAAATATTGTTCAGTTTATTTAAATGATATGTTCTATTGTAGTGCACCTATAATGAACGGACTCAACTTTCTAGACTTAGAGAGCCCCATCTATAACTTAAGTACCAAAAGGTTCAAGTCAAATGAGTTGAACCAAACCTATCTCTGGCATTATCGCTTAGGTCACATAAATGAGAGTCACTTATCCCAGCTCCATAAGGATGGGCTGCTGGACTCATTTAATTTTGAATCATATGAGACATGCGAGTCTTGCCTTTTAGGCAAGATGACCAAGACTCCCTTTAATGGACACAGCGAGAGAGCAACAGACTTGTTAGGACTTATACATAGTGATGTATGCGGTCCTTTCAATGTTGCTGCTAGAGGTGGTTACAGGTACTTCATTATATTTACTGATAACTTCAGTAGATATGGTTATGTGTATCTGATGACTCATAAATCAGAATCCTTTGAAAAGTTCAAAGAATTCATGAATGAAGTACAAAACCAGCTTGGCAAGAGTATTAAGATACTTCGATCAGATTGAGGTGGTGAATACCTTAGCCATGAGTTTCGTGACTATCTAGCTGAGTGTAAGATTCTGTCCCAACTCACTCCTCCTAGAACACCACAGTGGAATGGTGTATCCAAAAGGAGGAATCGTACCCTATTAGATATGATACAATCTATGATGAGTCACACAGATCTTCCTATATCCTTTGGGGATATGCTCTAGACACAGCAGCCTTCACACTTAATCGTGTACCATCCAAGGCTGTGATAAAGACACCATATACGATATGGACAGGGAGAAATCCCAAGATGTCTTTCTTGAGGATTTGAGATTGTGAGGCTTACGTTCGATGTCAAGTCTCAGACAAATAGGGACCCAAATCCGATAAGTGCTATTTTGTTGGATATCCCAAGGAGACGAAGGGATAATACTTCTACATTCCCAGTCAGCATAAAGTGTTTGTGGTAAAGACTGGGGTATTTCTAGAAAGGGATTTTGTTTCTAGAAAAACTAGTGGGGGTACTTTCGATCTTGAAGATATTCAAGATAAGGACCATATCACTGAGGCCTTGATGGAGGTTGAACAGAAACCACAAAGTGTTGTGGGTGATGAGATTGTTGCACAAAGAGTTGTGGAACAACCACCTGTTCAGGTAGACCTACCTCTCCACAGGTCTGATAGGGTACGTTGTCAGCCTTAGAGATACTCATTTCTCTTGTCTGACCATGATGACATTATGCTCATTGGAATGAGCCTACCTCCTATCAGGAAGCTGTGATGAGCCCATATTCTGAGAAATGACTAGAGGTCATGAGATCCGAGATGAAATCCATGTACACCAACCAAGTATGGACTTTGGTTGATCCACCTGAAGGGGTCAAATCCATTGGGTGTAAGTGAGTCTTTAAGAGAAAGACTGACATGGATGGACTTATGTATACCTATAAGGGTCGATTGGTGGCTAAAGGTTTCAAGAAAATTCATGGTATTGACTATGATGGAACTTTTTCTACAGTGGTGATGTTTAATTCTATTCGAATCATGCTTGCTATTGTAGCATACCACGATTATAAGATCTGGTAGATGGATGTCAAAACCACGTTTCTAAATGGAAACTTGCTTGAGGATGTATACATGATACAACATGAGGGTTTTGTAGATCCACAACATACTGGAAAAGTATGCAAGCTGCAAAGGTCCATTTATGGGCTAAAGCAAGCTTCTCGGAGCTGAAATCTTCAATTCGATGATGCGATCAAACAATTTGGTTTCATCAAGAATGAAGATGAACCCTATGTCTACAAGAGGGTTAATGGGAACACAGTTGTCTTCCTTGTATTGTATGTGGATGACATACTACTCATTGGGAATGACATCCCTTCGCTACAGTCTGTGAAGACTTGGCTGGGGACGTGCTTCTCAATGAAGGACTTACGTGAAGCAGCCTGTATTCTAGGCATCATGATCTATAGAGATAGATCTAAGAGATTGCTTGGCCTAAGTCAAAGTATATATATTGACACAATTTTACTACGGTTTGCCTTGCAGAATTACAAGAAGGGACTTCTGTCGATGTCACATGGTGTGAGTCTTTCGAAGACTCAAAGTCCCTCTTCTAGAGAGAAGAGAGACAGCATGACGAGTAGATACCAGTCAGATCCAGGTGAGCGTCACTTGATAGCAGTCAAGAATATTCTTAAGTACATGAGGAGGACTAAAGAATATTTCTTGATATTTGGAGGTGATGAGGAGCTAGTTGTAAAGGGTTACAGTGATGCCAGCTTCCAAACTGACCAGGATAATTATAGATCACAGTCAGGGTTCATGTTTTGCTTGAATGGTGGCGCTATGAGATGGAAGAGTTCGAAGCAGGACACAATTGCTGATTCTACAACAGAAGCCGAGTATATCGCTGTGTCAGAGGCAGCAAAGGAGGCAGTTTGGATCCGTAAGTTCATTACTAAGCTTAGGGTGGTTCCTAGCATAGCAGATCCTATAGAGCTATATTATGACAACAATGGAGCCATTGCGCAGGCTAAGGAACCTCGCTCACACTAGCGTACCAAACACATACTACGACGCTTCCATCTCATTCGAAAGATTATCGATAGTGGAGATGTGAAGATTTGAAGAGTACCCACAGAGGCTAACATCGCAGATCCCTTGACCAAGGCTTTGGCACAGAAAAAGAATGATGGTCACACTAGATCATTGTGTATTAGATACTATGGTGATTGGCACTAGTGCTAGTGGGAGATTGTTAGTGAAAGCTCTAGAGCCAATCTTGTGATGAAGGTTGTATGGACTTTATTGTATCATATTCCTATTTATAAAGGCATGGTTATTATATTTACTTGTATTTGTGCTAAATAACTAAGTATAATAACGTCCTTGAGTAGAAGGTTCTTATCTAGAGAACACTACTCTTAATCATTCCTATTCAAGTATTAACATTCAGGGACAATGTTAATGCATAGAGACTAGCATGTAGGTCAACACGATGACTTGATCTCACAAGTCATGGATATGAGACCCAAATCTAGGGTCAAGGAGTCAAAACCTAGGGTTTAGAAAGCAAGGTCCAACCAAGGGCAAGAATGGTTTGGGTCACAATCCTAAGCCCAAAAGGACTTATCATAGTGTTCCATTCGATTATGAAACACAACTTAGGTCTAGGAAAACCAAGGTCAATAGGGAAGTGTTCCCTAAGGTTGACCAAGGTAGATGCCTAGTGGCTAGGGTTTCAAGGAAACCTAGGGAAAGCCACTAAGAAGGTTACAAGGGGAGTTACCCCTAGAGCTAACCTAGGCAAGACCCAAATGACCAAAGCTTCTATGCCTAGGAGGGTGATTAGGAGGATATCTAGGGAAGTTATCCCTAGCGAATACCTAGTAAACCCAAGGAGCTCCAATAGGTATTGGGTTCCTAGGAGCGTGATCGATTCACGCTAAATGGGTTTAGGTGTGCCAATCTTGAATGGATAGGTAGTTAACCTAACCATGGTAAAGGTGGTACTTTAGGTCATTTCCAAGGTAATGGGGTACTTTAGAAATAAGGATGATTTTTATATCCTAAAGGTATTTAAGATGTGCCAATATAATTTATAGAAGTTGAAAAATCAATCAAATTGACACAATTAGGGTTAGAGGTCATAGTGTGTCATTTTAAGTTTTTGGCACACTTGGAAGATAAATTGTAATATGGAAAAATGAATTTAATCATAACAAATGACAACTAATATTAAAGTTTAGGTATTTCTATGCCTTATATTTTATTTGTCATGCTTTTATTACCATATACCATGTCATTACATCATATCTACTTTTAATTATATAATATGTCATGATCATGCTTAGGATTAAGGTTAAATGTCATGTATGTTTAGATTTAATCATATGTCATGATATCATGATCATTGGTCATGCTTATTTATGCTATCATTTATGCCATGACCATTCATCCATTTAAAGTAATTAAAATTGATTTAAGGACTATGGCATGACTTGAAGTTTCATGTATAAGGGAATCAAGTAGTGTTTCCCTAAAAAATGCATGAAACCCTAGATTAGGATGAAAAAACCCACATCTCACATTACATTGACATGTATGTGTATTGATACACCCTAGACACATGTGAGATGCTAAGATATGAGTTGAGTTCAAGGTGCATAGTTTTTGCATCTAGATGAACTAAAACTCATCTATATCATGTAGGGATCATTGGGAAAGCTAATGTACAAGTTATGTGCATTGAGCCCAAAGAACATGATCCAATATAAGATTTTAAAATTACTTTGAAAAACCCTGGTGCAATCTATCTTTTGATAGAAGTCACCATTAATAGAGTTGATACAAAGCGAGCCCAAAACAATTAAGTTTTTCTCACTTTTGAACTTTATATCATACTCACTATATTATGGGTAAATCATTTTTCAAATATTTTTCACCCATTGTATTGCATATAAATAATGTATGTATAAATTTTCATAATTTTTTAAAATACGTAGAATTACTTATGCTTTTTCAAATC
The DNA here is from genome assembly GCA_025175895.1 of Wurfbainia villosa. Classification (NCBI taxonomy): domain Eukaryota; kingdom Viridiplantae; phylum Streptophyta; class Magnoliopsida; order Zingiberales; family Zingiberaceae; genus Wurfbainia; species Wurfbainia villosa. The sequence continues at coordinate 57,090,501 of CM045986.1, read as the reverse complement.
TCAATTTTTGAAACTGAAATTGGGCGATTTATTATCGATCATTGCCACTTCTTACCGGTGCAATGATCGATGAATGGCAAATGAACTATTGATAAGGAGTCGATTCAGATAAACAAGGTTTGTTTAGCCAAATTTCAGCTATGGTAAGGTTCCCTAACAACTCATAACCCTAGGATATGGTTTGGAAAGCATTAGAAAGGGTGAAAATCCATTGGATATAGATTAGGAGAGTTGTTTAGGGTGTGTATCAATTTAAGGTGAGTGAAAGTTCAAGTTTGAACTTTTAAACTTAATTTTGATGGTTTAGAGTGCCTATAGGCTTAGGGACTTCATAAAGACATTGTTGGTGCAATGGTCAAGGGGGAGCAAGCCTTTAGGGAGAGGTTTTCCATCTTGGGATGATGGATGTATTCTTCCTCATGAGGGGGAGAAATGGGAATGTGAGATGCCCAATTTGGAAATTGGGAGAGTTTATAGGAAGCCTCTCTTAAGTGATATGTGACTTATCACTAGGAAGAGTGAAGCCACCCTAAGTGTTTTTGACCAAGGGGGAGATTGTAATATCTCATTGGGATATGAGACATTGACCTCCTTGGGAGAACCTTTTTTATGTATGTCAAAAAGGGGGAGAATTAATGGAAGAAGTTATGGGAGAATTTGAGATTACCAATATGGGACAATTGGTAAGGAGATTTGAGTTTGGTGGCCTAAATCAAAGGTGTTTGGTTTTTTTCAAACATCAAAAAGGGGAAGATTGTTGGTGCAATTGGCCCAGGTCATGATTGACCAGACTCGAGTTTTACTCGATTAGTGTTTTGATGTTTGACAATGGGTTGGGGAGATTGTTGGTGAAATCGACCCTGGACATGATTGACTGTTTGACGATGGTTTGACCATTGTTTAACTATATGGTTGACTTGGAGTTGACCATATGATGGAGAAGTCCAAGAGGGACACTTGGCAATGGGAAAGTCCAAGTATTGAGTACTTGGCATAGGAAGTCCAAGCATGGGTCTAGGAAAGGGAAAGTTCACACTTCAGTCTTGGCATTTGGAAAGTCCAACATTGGGTTGCCATGGAAAGTCCAAGGGTGTAGTCTTGGCAACGTAAGTCCAAGGGTGTAGTCTTAGCGGTGAAAGTTAAAGTCATGGATTCTTGCCAATTGAGAAGTCCAAGGGTAATATTGGCGGGGTAAAGTTCAAGGGTGGAGTCTTGGCAGCATAAGTCCAATGGTTGGCGACATAAAGTCCAAGCGTGCTCTTTTCACAGGTGTATTTACCTTAAACCCTACTCCGTTCCGCAATTGGATGGGATAATGGCTTCGGTTAACACCAAGTAGTAAAGAGGTGAACTCAGGTTTAACCTTCCACTAAATCACGCCTCAATCTTCATTTAAGGCCCACACCCCTGCCCCAAGGTCAAACTACTTCGCCCACTACAAATACATTTCTTCCCTTTATATATGACACCTCACCTCCCTCCTGCTTCATCGTTGCTCCTTCTGTCTTCGAAACTTCTCCTTCATCTTTGTAACTCAAAAATTCTCCCTTCTTCTTGCATCTCCTCCTTTCCCTCTCCTTTGCAACGAGCTGAAGGCTCTCTTTCAGCAAGCACTTTCCCAGCAATGGCGCGAGACCGTGAGGAGCGGGGTCAACCGCCGACCGACCGTACATTGCCACCTCCTGCTCCGACTCCTGTCGGACCCTCCTTCACCGCTTCCCCAACTGCATCTCCTCCTTGTTCATCAACAACTTTACCCCCTATCATTCCATCATCATCCACTACAAGCCCCTAGTCCGTATAACCACCTTCTCATTCCTCCCCCGCATTGTCACCAAACCCTAGCCCCCCTTCCTCTTCGCCATCACTTCTGCGCAACCCTAGGTTACCTCCGCCTTTTTTGCATACCCAAACAAAACTGCGGGGAATTGCACGCCAACGGATACAGGGAGAAAAAACTTCTACCCTCGATTCCCCTTCTTCCTTCACACTTCCTCTAAACATGGAGTTGACCCCGGTCTCACTCCCTTTGTCTTCTATTTCACCAACTCCACTAACACCTCATCCTTTCCTTGTACATACCCTTGCATCTAAAGGCCATATCAATGTTATGGTTGAGAGTTTTCCCTCGACATCCTTCCCCCAACCTGTGCAGAGCCGCCGATGGTCACGTCCCCCTCGACTGCTCATACGCCTTCAACTTCATCTCCCGCTCCAATGTCTATGCTGCCTGAATTATCGAATCCCCCGATTCTTTCTTCCCTCTTATCTTCCGAGGGTTCCCCTTCTTTCGTCATTCAACAAGTAATTTCTGACATTATTCATACATCATTGAGTCCCCTCTCCTCATTGCAAATGGACTTTTCCTCACAGATTCCATATCCCCCATTTCCTTGGATATTTCTCCCTTCTCTTACAGAGCCATTTTTCTTCCTCCTTCCGGGCCAATGGAATAGTCCTTAGCGCCCTCCCCCCCCCCCAATTTGTGCCCGTTACAAGTGAATCTACCCCCTGGTCACTTCCACTCCGTCTTCACCCTCTGCCAGAGACACATGGATCCCCAATTTGGAGGAACTCACACCACAGATGGAAAGTTTGCGCCATGTCCTGGAGCTGGTAAGCTTCCTTGGTTACTTCTGCCTATATTTTCAACAATAATTTTCATCTCAATTTGCTACTTTCTGGTGATGTAGAATTATCAGGAGCTAGATCGCTCCTTTTCCCACTATAGGGAACAGCTGCAACAACAAACTCTGTAGCAAACTATGGACAACGCTGTCTCCCAAGAAAGAGAACACTCCCTGCTACAAGAATTAGCACGATACCAGGATCAACTATCATAAGGTCCATGCCAAAGGCAAGAGGATGCTGAAACTATTGCAACCCTTCAACACCAACAACAGAGGGATGCAGAAATCATATCCACCCTCAAGCGCCAAAAACAACAAGATGAAGAAACCATAGACACCCTCCAAGCCAAAGTGAGTAAGGAGATCTGCTACAATTCAGCTCTAATATCAGAGAGAACTTCTCGCTCAAATACACCGGTAGGAAGTCTCTTTGCAGTAGATGAGGAATGAAGTTACTCAAACCAGGGCCTACACTAAGGTTGTAGAAGGGATTTCAACCTCCAAGCGCCAGGATGTGGTGGATGTTAGTAATATATGAGAGATGTCCTAAGGCAATCGCCTTATGTATGAACCATTTATATGATAAATGAAGATCCACTATTTGAGTATACATGTTTTATGTATTTGATTGGATCTTAAACTCATTTACTGAATTTCCACAAAACGATTCACAGCATGAGAGAATTTGTGATTGGATCACAACTAGTGAGTATCTCTACATGTGTAATTGTGATGTATCGGAATTATCCCTAGTCGATGAATTGATGGATTTGGACACCATCAATTCTGTCGAGACTAGCACGAGTTATACTCCTTGGTGTATTCAAGCAGCTGATTCTCACTGGCTAGAGACATAGTGATGTCCGGAGTTAATCGTGGATGCTAGTTATGGTAACTAGTTTATTGGAGTGACCAGCCGTAAGACTTCATATGGTTCTATGCATATATAGATATGTCAATGAAGTTCTTACTGTGGCTTAAGTGCGATGTTCCTTTGACTTGCGGTATTCAAGTCATCTTGATCATAGAGACTTATGCTTTGACATCTTAAGCAAGCATCTCTAAGGAGATGTGGACCCGGGATGATTGGGTATAAGTCGAAGTGATCGAAGGTGTTTGAATAGCCTATAAAGGATTCACCACTCCTTGCGAGGAGATGTATACCCATGGCCTCTCGTCGGATTGTTACTAAAGTCTTTGGCCAAAGCATTACATGTTTAGAGTAAGGTACTCTTCAATACATGTGGAGTAACTAGAATCCGTAGGATGAGGAAATGATACTTGGGCTAGGTGTGACGTAGTCAGCCTAGTGGGGACTGATACTATAGACCATGTCCTGAACCAAGTGGGTATAAGATGAGTGAAGGGAATGGTGCACGATTCATTCGAGCTGCTGAAGGGTTTCAGAAATAGTTCTTGATCAACCGTTGATCTTTTCGGTTAATTGGGGATCATGATGTACTACTAGGTGCCACTCATGATCATTCTATAATTAATGGTTAATTATAGACGACCAACATAAACCGAGAAGCTATTTGGTCACACGCATAACGAGCGTAATCCAAAGGATTTAAAACGAGCTTGAGAATGAGATTCTCAGACCAAGAGAAACTAGGTTTGGTTGGACAAAACATGAAGCAAGCATGAAATCGTTTTAGTCGCAATGGAAGCGTGGATGGGCCGTGTCTTATGAAGACATAATGGATGAACCAAAATGGTTTGGTTCTAATCCAATGGAGGAGAATAAACCAAAGGGTTTGGTTTATTTTAAACGAATGAACCAAAAGTTGGTTCGGTTCGTTTTAACTTAAAATAAACCATCATGGTTTGGTTTATTTTAACTTATCTTAATGGAGCAGATTAACGGGCCTAATGGTTATGATCCAATAACCATTAAGAGAATTAGTTCTCTATAAAAGAGGGCTTAAGGGATAATTAAGCCCTAATCCAAAAAAAAACCCTAGCAAGGAGTTGCCGCCCACCCCATTGAGGGAGTTGCCGCCCAACCTCCTTTGCCGCCCAGCTTTTGTGCCGCCGTCCAAGTCCTTGCCGGCATCGAAGCTTCAGCCGGTGATCCTCCGGCGACCCTCCGGTGATCTTCCTAGGCTTCGGTGAAAAGGTGAGTACTTGGCTTCCTTGTTTTGGCCAGCGCCTACTCCTCCACCAAAGCTGTCCAGTTTTCTGGACAGCTTGTTCTCCTCTCGTCGGAGCATCGTTTGGACAACGGTTTGAGCTCCGACAGCAGCTAAACTACCGGGGATTCGATCTCCGGTAATCCTCTGAGGTGGAGGACGAAGGATTTGTCAATTGGTTGACGAATACCTCTCCGGAGAAACGAGTTTTGAGAACTCGTATTAGGATCCGAATTTGGATTCGGATCGTGATCATCTCTCGATCACGTCGTCTTCAACACGAGGCTAGTAACCCGTATGAAGACGAAGCTCGTGGCTTAGCGAAGTCATCCCGAGGAACTCGGCGTGGATACTGATAGAGACGATTCTAGCGAGGATCGTTCCGGTTGATGCCGTTCCCGCTACACGTCATACGAAAGGTATAACGTAGATAAATTTCCTTTTATTGCAAATTTAAATTTACGGTTATGTCTACACTTGTTGTAATATGCATGCGTGTGATGTGTGTGTTGTAATAAATGTAGATTTATTATTTTTATTGCTTCCGCTGTGTTCATATTTACGAAACGTGATCGAACACACACACGCCGCGGTGCTGGAAACCCAACAGTGGTATCATAGCCCAGATTGTATTTCGATATAATCTTAAAAATGGTTTTGCGATAGTCATAATGTATTTCTGGAAATTTTCGAATTTTAGAAATTTAGAAGTATTTATGGAAATTTTCCAATTTTGGAAAGTCTAGAAGTATTTATGGAAATCTTCCACTTTGGGAAAATTGGAAGTATTTATGGAAATTGATATTTTCCATAAATAAAATATTTGATTAGATTCTGGAAATTTGTTTCCTTATTTAATCATGATTTGATTTGGGAAATCAAATCTTAAAATATTTTATTTCCATAAGTAGTTTTAATGATTTAGGAAATTGTTTTGCTAAATAGATTTTCCTTAATCAAATAATTCCATGAATAAAATATGTGATTAGATTTGGAAATTTGTTTCATAATTTAATTATGATTTGATTTGGAGAATCAAATCTTAAACATATTTTATTTCCATAAATAGTTATGACATATAAGGAAATTATATACATGACATAATTGTATGTCATGTAATTGCATTAGATGCATAACATTATGTCATGCGTGTCGTGACATGTAGATGTATGCCATGTATGTCATGTCATGTAGATAATAGTTATTTGCATGAAAAGAGGATGAGACATAAAAACCCTTAAACAATATTAAAGCCTACACCTTCCATTAATATGGTTAGAACCAGAGTTCCGTTTCTTGTTTGGGTTGTTGGACTCTCTCCAAGCCTGGCTCGAACCAGAACATGTTCAAACCATGGAATAGTTTAATACTAATATGGTAAGAGTCAGAGGTCAATCGTTAGCTTTGGTTGTTGGACTCTCTCCAAGCTGGGCTAATTGGTTGAATGCGCTCTAACCATATTAAAACTATTTCGATTAATGGGTTGGCTTTAACCTCGAGCATCCTTGTTGGACTCTCCAAGGTCGATGTAAAGGGAGGTGAAGTTGGGTGCTATGCATATGATGCATACTTGTTAATGTGTTAACAACCCGATGTATGTGTGAACATTCAATTAGTTGATAGCACATTGTGATAGTTGCATATACGTGATATGCAATCGGTATAGTTGATACCTACCGTCGTAGTTATGAATGGCTTGTTGGACTCTCTCCAAGGTTGTTCATAACTATGATGGATATCAGACCATTCGGAGATGGACCTACGATCTCCCGAAGTGATTTTGGGGTTTTTGAAATTCGAAAAATGAATGGGATTTATAAATGTATATTGATGCATTTTAAAATCATCTTTCTCATATATGCTCGTTTTGTATTTCTAAAATTGATCATGTTGTCTTTTAATTTGCATTCCATTTTGGATTCGAATAAATTGACTGGGATGAACTTCTTGGACTGGCTTAGAAACTTGAGAATTGTTCTCAAGGTTGAAAAACTTGCAAACTTGTAAATGTCCTCGGCGCCTACTTCCGCCTCCTAGTGACGATGCAACTCGACCAATTGTTGGCCTATCGTAAACATGTGAGTGATTCGAACAAATGAGTTGCATCATGCTAGCCGCGATGGAACCCAAGCTACGAAAGCAGCATGAGCATATGGATGCTCATATCGTAGTCCTTCATCTTTGTGAGTTGGTTGATGAGCAAGTGAGATTCGAAAGGTTCGAAGTCTCAAAGCTCCTCTTCACCTCTGAGATGCTAGAAGGTTCATCTGTGGTACTGCTCAATATGCTGAAGATTGTGGAGTCTTCTGAGAAGCATGAGCAGGGGACGGTGCTATTAGTTGATTCCTCGAAGAAAGGTTCTAAGAGGAAGTCAAAGGAACAGCAGAAGGGAAAGAAGAAAAAGGCTAAGAAGGTAGAACTAGCACAAAAGGAAACATGCCATCATTATGGCAAGGAGAGCCATTTGCGAAGAAAGTGCAAGATTTATCTTGAGTCCGTGAAGAAGAATAAGGCATCGGATGCCCCATCTTCTTCAGATATCTTCGTTATTGATTGTCATTCTATTTCCTCAAACACTTGGGTATTGGATACTAGGTGTGGCTCACATATATGTAATGACATACATGGACTAAGGAATAGAAGAAGACTCATCAAGGGAGAGTCAAATTTGCGTGTTGGGAATGGAGCAAAGGTTGCTGCACTCGCCATTGGAATGCATTTGTTGAAACTCCCTACAGGACTTGTCTTAGAACTGGACAATTGCTTTTATGTTCCTTCGTTGATAAAGAACATCATTTCTATTTCTTGTTTAAATAGAAATGGGTACCATTTGACTTTTAGTAACAATTGTTGTTACATAACTTTGAATGGAGTTCTTTATGGGACTGGAACTTTAAGCAATGGTGTTTATACGTTGGACGTATCCAGTGATATCTTCAATATCAAAGCGAGTAACAAGCGTGCTCGAAAGGATAATCAATTAGACTCCCATATGTGGCATTGTTGTCTTGGCTATATAAGCAAGACACGCATGTCCGAATTACACCAATGTGGAATTCTGGAATCGTTTGAATTGGATTCATATGATACATGCGAATCATGCTTAAAAGGCAAGATGACTAAGTTACCTTTTTTTGGAAAAGGTGAATGAGTGGGAGAGTTACTAGGTCTAATACATACTGATGTATGTGGACCTATGTCAACTCAAGCATTAGGAGGCTATAGCTACTTCATAACCTTCACCGATGATCACTCACGGTTTGGGTATGTGTTCTTGATGAAACACAAGTCTGAAGCCTTTGAAAGGTTCAAAGAGTTCAGAAATGAAGTAGAGAAACAACATGACAAGTGTATTAAAATACTTTGATCGGATCGAGGTGGTGAATACTTGAGTCAGGAGTTTCTTGATTACCTAAGAGACAATGGTATATTGTCTCAATGAACTCCGCCCTATACACCACAGCATAATGGTGTATCTGAGAGGCGTAACCGGACCTTGTTGGACATGGTCAGGTCAATGATGAATCATGCGACTCTTCCCAAGTCCTTTTGGGGCTATGCACTTCGCATAACCTGCATTTGTTAAACAGAATGCCTACCAAGGTAGTCTCAACTACTCCATATGAGATATGGAATGGTAAGAAACCTCATGTATCTTACTTGAAGATATGGGGTTGTCCTGCTTATGTGAAGCAGACTGTATCAGACAAATTGGATGCTAAGTCTGATAAATGTCTGTTTGTTGGATACCCTAAGGAAACAAGTAGTTACCAATTCTATCATCCTGTGGAACAAAAGGTGTTTGTTTCAAGGCATGCTGTGTTTCTAGAGAAAGAGTTTCTCTTGCAAGAAAACAGTGGGAGTGTCGTCGAGCTTGAGGAGGCTCGAGAGACTCAAATAGACATTGATGAGATACCAGGTGAAGCACAACAGCCGACAACTCATAGTGATGAGCAATTGGCTGGACCTATTGTAACACCACATCTTCGTAGATCTGGTAGAACACGCAATATTCCTGAGAGATATGAATTTCTCGTAAGTGAATCGAACGACGTGTTACTCATTGATGATGAGGAGCCTACCAGTTATGAAGAAGTGTTGGCAAGTTCAGAAAGGGATAAGTGGCTTGGTGCCATGAAGTCGGAAATGGATTCCATGTATGAAAACCAAGTTTGGAACTTGGTTGACCCACCTGAAGGGATAAAGCCTATAGGGTGCAAGTGGGTTTTCAAGAAGAAAACCGACATGGATGGTAATGTGATTACCTATAAGGCTAGATTGGTGGCGAAAGGATATCGTCAAAAATAAGGTGTTGATTATGACGAAACCTATTCGCCTGTAGCTATGCTTAAATCCATTCGGATGCTCCTGGCCATAGCGGCTTATTGTGATTATGAGATATGACAGATGGATGTGAAAACAGCTTTCCTTAATGGAAACCTGCTCGAGGACGTGTATATGATACAGCCTGAGGGTTTCACATCGGTTGATAAAACCAAGGTATGCAAATTGCGACGGTCCATTTATGGATTAAAGCAAGCACCCAGGAGCTGGAATATCCGTTTTGATGAGACAATCAAAATGTTTGATTTCTCACAAAATCCAGACGAACCTTGTGTGTACAAGAAGGTTAGTGGGAGTGCAGTCGTGTTCCTAGTGTTGTATGTCGATGACATATTACTTATAGGAAATGATGTCTCAATCTTACAGTAAGTGAAGGTTTGGTTATCCAAGACATTCTCCATGAAAGACCTGGGAGAAGCAACCTACATCCTCGGGATTAAGATCTATAGAGATAGATCGAAATGGTTGCTTGGTCTTTCGCAGTCTACATATATAGACGGAGTGCTAAAGAGGTTTAGCATGTTGGAATCCAAGAAAGATTTCTTACCCATCAGGCATGGGGTACACCTTTCGAAGTCTATGTGTCCGCGCACAGAAGACGAGAGGATTTGCATGAGTAAGATTCCCTATGCATCCGCAATAGGATCTATCATGTATGCTATGTTATGTACGAGGCCCGATGTATCGTATGCTGTGAGTATCACGAGCAGATACCAGTCCGATCCAGGAATGGATCATTGGGTGGTTGTTAAGACAATCCTTAAGTACTTGAGAAGAACTAAGGATGTGTTCCTAATATATGGAGAAGGGGACATAGTGATACGCGGGTATACGGATTTCGGCTTCCAGACAGACAAGGATGATTCCAGGTCTCAGTCTGGATACGTGTTCACCTTGAATGGGGGCGCAGTGAGTTGGAAAAGTTCCAAACAAGAGACTGTAGCGGATTCTACCACTGAGGCAGAATACATTGCAGCTTCGGAAGCAGCAAAGGAAGCGGTTTGGATCAAGAAGTTCGTTCATGTACTTGGTGTGATTCCGGTCATTATTGAAGCAATACCGGTCTACTGCGACAACAATGGAGCAATTGCACAGGCGAAAGAGCCATGGTCTCATCAATGATCCAAACATGTGCTTCGCCGCTATCATCTTATCAGAGAGATCATCAGTAGGAACGAAATACAAATCGAGAAAATTCCCACTGAAAGGAACTTAGCGGATCCCTTGACTAAGGCATTACCTCAAAATAAGTTTGAGGGTCATGTTCAAGCTTATGGTATTGGATACCGTAGCGATTGGCATTAGGCCAAGTGGGAGTCTGTTAGTAATATATGAGAGATGTCCTAAGGCAATCACCTTATGTATGAACCATTAATATGATAAATGAAGATTCACTATTTGAGTATACATGTTTTATATATTTGATTGGATCTTAAACTCATTTACTGAATGTCCACAATACGATTCACAGCATGAGAGAATTTGTGATTGGATCACAACTAGTGAGTATCTCTACATGTGTAATTGTGATGTATCAGAATTATCCTTAGTCGATGAATTGATGGATTTGGACACCATCAATTCTATCGAGACCAGCACGAGGTATACTCCTTGGTGTATCTAAGCAGCTGATTCTCACTGGCTGGAGACATAGTGATGTCCGGAGTTAATCGTGGATGCTAGTTATGGTAACTAGTTCATTGGAGTGACCAGCCGTAAGACTTCATATGGTTCTCTGCATATATAGATATGTCAATGAAGTTCTTACTGTGGCTTAAGTGCGATGTTCCTTTGACTTGCGGTATTCAAGTCATCTTGATCATAGAGACTTATGCTTTGACATCTTAAGCAAGCATCTCTAAGGAGATGTGGACCCGGGATGATTGGGTATAAGTCGAAGTGATCGAAGGTGTTTGAATAGCCTATAAAGGATTCACCACTCCTTGCGAGGAGATGTATACCCATGGCCTCTCGTCGGATTGTTACTAAAGTCTTTGGCCAAAGCATTACATGTTTAGAGTAAGGTACTCTTCAATACATGTGGAGTAACTAGAATCCGTAGGACGAGGAAATGATACTTGGGCTAGGTGTGACGTAGTCAGCCTAGTGGGGACTGACACTATAGACCATGTCCTGAACCAAGTGGGTATAAGATGAGTGAAGGGAATGGGGCACGATTCATTCGAGCTGCTGAAGGGTTTCAGAAATAGTTCTAGATCAACCGTTGATCTTTTCGGTTAATTGGGGATCATGATGTACTACTAGGTGCCACTCATGATCGTTCTATAATTAATGGTTAATTATAGACGGCCAACATAAAACGAGAACCTATTTGGTCACATGCATAACGAGCGTAATCCAAAGGATTTAAAACGAGCTTGAGAATGGGATTCTCAGACCGAGATAAACTAGGTTTGGTTGTACCAAACATGAAGCGAGCATGAAATCGTTTCAGTCGCAATGGAAGCGTGGATGGGCCGTGTCTTATGAAGACATAATGGATGAATCAAAATGGTTTCGTTCTAATCCAATGGAGGAGAATTAACCAAAGGGTTTGGTTTATTTTAAACGAATGAACCAAAAGTTGGTTCGGTTCGTTTTAACTTAAAATAAACCATCATGGTTTGGTTTATTTTAACTTATCTTAATGGAGCAGGTTAACGGGCCTAATGGTTATGATCCAATAACCCTTAAGAGAATTAGTTCTCTATAAAAGAGGGCTTAAGGGATAATTAAGCCCTAATCCAAAAAAAAACCCTAGCAAGGAGTTGCCGCCCACCCCATTGAGGGAGTTGCCGCCCAACCTCCTTTGCCGCCCAGCTTTTGTGCCGCCATCCAAGTCCTTGCCGGCATCCAAGCTTCAGCCGGTGATCCTCCGGCGACCCTCCGGTGATCTTCCTAGGCTTCGGTGAAAAGGTGAGCACATGGCTTCCTTGTTTTGGCCGGCGCCTACTCCTCCACCAAAGCTGTCCAGTTTTCTGGACAGCTTGTTCTCCTCTCGTCGGAGCGTCGTTTGGACGACGGTTTGAGCTCCGACAGCGGCTAAACTACTTGGGATTCGATCTCCGGTAATCCTCTGAGGTGGAGGACAAAGGATTCGTCAATTGGTTGACGAATACCTCTCTGGAGAAACGAGTTTTGAGAACTCGTATTAGGATCCGAATTTGGATTCGGATCGTGATAATCTCTCGATCACATCGTCTTCAACACAAGGCTGGTAACTCGTACGAAGACGAAGCTCGTGGCTTAGCGAAGTCATCCCGAGGAACTCGGCGTGGATACGGATAGAGACAATTCTAGCGAGAATCGTTCTGGTTGATGTCGTTCCCGCTACACGTCATAAGAAAGGTATAACGTAGATAAATTTCCTTTTATTGCAAATTTAAATTTACGGTTATGTCTACACTTGTTGTAATATGCATGCATGTGATGTGTGTGTTTTAATAAATGTAGATTTATTATTTTTATTGCTTCCACTGTGTTCATGTTTACGAAACGTGATCGAACACACACACGCCGCGGTGCTGGAAACCCAACAGTGGATATGTCCATAATTATGCAGCAAGGTCAAACCTCCCATTCTCAAGGCATGTCCATCCTAACTAACACTATAATTTATGTGTCTCAATGATACTGTCGAGCTCAGCAAGATTTTCTAGAGCACAAGGAGCACTGCTCAATGTTCCATCAAGAGGTATATGTTGTTGACCATCACTGGCAAGAACTCTTAAATGTTGGATCTAAGCGGATCGCTAGAGGGGGGGGTGAATAGCGATAAAACTTTTTTTTGTTTCGTTCGTTAAAACCAGACTAGACAATTAATCGCAGTGGAAAGATAAATGACAAATAAAGAAAGACAAATGGTTTTTATACTTGGTTCATAGACTTCGGCTACTACTTCAAGGCCCTAGTGATCCTTGATCATGCAGGGAGGGCAATTCACTAAAAACACTCCTCCTCATTGGAGGTAGGAGTTTAACGATTACAAAAAACCTTCGAAAGAAAATATAGAGAGACAAACCCTCTCTTCTATTAATGTAAAGTGAAAAGATAGAAAACCTCGATTAATAAAAGGAATTGCAATATTTTAAGAGACGACAAATTAAAATATCAACAACTAAAAAGTAGAAACAAAGATAGGGTTGTTGACAGCACTTCGTCATAGAGTCGTCGGAGAATCGCAGAGTTGCAGAGGCTTTTGAACACTTAGAGTTGATGAAAAACCATAGGAGAGGCTCTCCTTTTATAGCCTTTGAGCCCCTTTTCGAGAGGATCTTCAATGAATAGGAATTGGGCACAAGACTCCTTGAAAAATGGTGATAAAGCTTGAATCCTCGAGGCTAATCATTGACCATCAGTTGACTGATGGCCATCATCGATCGTGATGTCGAATGTTGACCGCAGACGATCGTGATGGATGGCGCCGCGTCCTCCAAGTGCGATCGGTGATGCTACGCAAGGCAAAGTTAGCTTAACAAAAACATTATTTCGACGACCTCCGACGGTCCGATCTCGACCTAGACCACCTATAGGGCGTCTTTGGTCAGATCTATGCTTAGATCATCCCCATAAAGAGGATACGACCTCACTTACTCTTGAACACACACGAGCTTACCTCGATACTTACTGTGTCGCTTTCTCTTCTGGCCTTCCACTCGATTCTTTCGGCTCCCTCCAAAGTCACTCGAGTGTCATCTGGCCACCGCAACTTCCTCCGGCCTTCATCTCCAACATTGTCACTTTTCTGCACACTCGATTTAGCTCGTGAGATAACAATATAAGCTTAACTTTGTATCGTTTGTTATAATTAAAACTTTGGTTCGACTTAGGTGCCTACTGCACCAACAATCTCTCCCTTTTTGATCTATGGAAAACCCACATACAATGTTAAGAAGATAATATGCATGAAGAATTAAAATATGCATGAGAAACAAGAATAATATAGATTAGTAGGAGTAGTAAGGATTTTCTTCAAGTACTCCCCCTTGAGGAAACCTCCCCCTTGACCGAGGGTGAGTCTTGAAAGAAGACCTTAATCCTCCCCCTTGAGGGTTGCTATTTAGGAAGAGTTTAAGTAATTAACATTACTTAAAGTTGGCCTTAGTGAAACGTTTAAGTTAAGAAGACTTCTTAACTTGGCCCTTTCTCCCCCTTCCTTATGTAAGGCAATGGCCATAGTGTTTTAAAAATAAGTTTAAGTTAAGATTTCTCTTAACTTGGCCTTTACTTCTTTTTTGTTAACAAGTTAAGTAAATTTTCAAAACTTAAAGTTAAGTAAACATTTACTTAACTTTTAGTCATGTAAATAAATATGAAGGTGAGAGTTAAGTTATCAAAAATTTTAAAAAGTTAAGTTATCAAAAATTTGATCCCTTAACTTTGGCCTTTTTCTCCCCCTTTTTCCATATATCGAAAAGAGTGGGGGTGTGTGAAAAATAAGTATTAAATTTAAAGTCCAAGCATGTTCCATATTATTTTGAAAATAATATACTGAAAATAAGCTCATCTATAAAATGTTCGACTCATATTTGGCTTGATTGATATGTATGATTATACTCCGTGGTTCATGGCGATGCACTAGCTCTACATCTGGAACCAGGAGTAAGGTCCTAACATCTCACGCTCATCTACGTGGCTAAGTACACAAACACATTAGTCCTATGTGTTGTGAGATGTATTGGCTCTTTAAATCTATAGGTGCATGATATCTAAGATATGTCCTATGCTAGTTCCATGAAAATGAAAAGTAAGAAATAGTCGTAAGAAAATATAAATTGTAAGTTCCTATTCTACTACGCACATGCCCAATTTTCATCTTAATATACTAAATTCGTCTTCGGGTAGGGGTTTAGTAAATAGGTCTGCCAAGTAAGACTTCGATTCGACGTATTCGAGTTTTATGGCTCCGTTGGCCACATGTTCTCGAATGAAATAGTGTTTGACCTCTAAATGTTTGGTCCTAGAATGACATATCGGATTCTTAGTTAGGTTATTTGACCTAATATTATCTACGTGAAGTTTAGTATTTGTAAAGTCTAACTTAAAGTCACGGATAGTGTGCTTCATCCAAAGAAGCTGAGTGACACACTCACCGATCGTGATGTATTCGACTTCGGTGGTAGATAAGGCAACATAGTGTTGCTTCCTACTGCACCAACTCACTAGACTTGAGCCGAGAAGTTGACAACAACCACTCATACTCTTTCTATCGAGCTTACTACCGGCATAGTCTGAATCAGAGTAGCCGGTTAGTTCGAACTCGATAGATCAAGGGTACCAAATATCGACATTAAGTGTACCCTTTAGATATCTAAAGATACACTTGACTAGAGTTAGGTGAGACTGTTGGTGCAGTAGGCACCTAAGTCGAACCTGAGTTTTGATTATAGCAAACGATACAAAGTTAAGCTAATGTCATTATCTCACGAGATGAATCGAGTGTGCAGAAAATTGCTATAGCTAGAGCTGAAGGCTAGCGACACCCGGAGGAAGCCGCGGTGGTCGGGCGACACTCGGGTGACTTCGGAGGGAGCCGAAGGAATCGGGTGGAAGGCCGGAAGCGAAAGCGACACAGTAAGTATCGAGGTAAGCTCGTGTGTGTGTGACCGTAAGTGAGGTCGTATCCTCTTTACGGGGATGATCTTAAGCGTAGATCCGACCAAAGACATCCTATAGATGGTCTAGGTCAAGATCGGACGGTCGACGACTGTCGAAATTATGGTTTTGTTGAGCTAACTTTGACTTGCAACAAGCATCGGTCATTGCCCGGCTTGAGGACTCAAGCTGATCAATCGCCGATTGCCGGAGGTTAGCACTCGATCTGTCGCCATCGATCCGATCGATGATAACCATCAATCGACTGATGGTCAAAGGATCAGCTTCGAGGAGTCAAGGCTTATCACCGAATTTCAAGGGAAGTGGTGCTCAAATATGATTGGGTAGGGTTCCTCTCGAAAAGGGGCTCAAAGGCTATAAAAGGAGGTCCTAACCTAGGGTTTCTTCATCAATTCTAAGTGCTCAAAAGCCTCATAGCAGCTGACTCCGACGACTCTACAACAACGAAGTGCTGCCAACAACCCTAGCTTAAGTTCTTTTTTTTAGTTGTTGGTATAATCTTACTTTGTTATTGCTTTCAATATTGCAATTCTTAATCAAGGTCTTCTATCGTTGCATTTTACTTAAATAGAAGAGAGGGTTTGTCTCTCTATCTTTTTGCTTCGAAGGTTTCTGTAATCGTCAAACTCCTACCTCCAACGAGGAGGAGTGTTTTAGTGAATTGCCCTCCGTACACGGTCTAGGACCATTAGGGCCTTGGAGTAGTAGCCGAAGGCTACGAACCAAGTAAAAAAATATCTTGTCTCTTTTTGTTTCATTTATCTTTCCGCTGCACTTAATTGTTTTGATACGAACTCGAAAAGGAAAAAAAAGGTTTTTCGCTATTCACCCCCCCCCTCTAGCGAACCGCTTCGATCCAACAATTGGTATCAAAGCCAGGGGCGCTTAGATTTGGTGAAACCACCAATTTAGCATTTTTTACAGATTTGTTTTTCGTTTGTTTAAATTTTTCTCCCGCACTACTAATCCAAGACGAAGTCTTCGTACTCTTCGTTTGGTTTTGTTATGCAAGTATTCGCTTTGGGAGTAGCCAACGGTAAAATGGGCATAACTTTTCGTATAAGTTGACTCACGAAATGGGCTACCTACCAAAACGAAGCTCTCAGAGAGATCTACACTACTTATGAGGGTAAACCCTCGTAACAGGCTGCCTTCATCCCCAAAAACCATCGTTTAGTATCATTTCGGGGACATCAAAGGTTGTAAGTGATCATCTTTTATTTTAGTTGGTTATTTCTCGTTTATTCCTTTTGTTTATTTTCATTTCCTACATTACTAATCCAAGGCGAAGTCTTGGAACCTTTTTCATGTTTTTTTTGGTATTTTTTTGTGCAAGGTTTCCCTTCCAAATGACCCATCTCGAGGGTTTTAGCACCGTCCGACCTCCGTTTTACAACGGAGATGATTTCCGTTACTGGAAAGGTCGGATGAAATGCTTTCTCAAAACCCAAATCGAGATGTGGATCATAATCCAAACGGGTTTCACAATTCCGACTAACGAAGTGGGTGAATCCTTGGGTTATGACCAATGGACCATTATGACAAAACGACAATTCGAAGCCGACGCCAAGGCAACACAAATCCTCCAATGCGGCTTGTCCAAGGAAGAGTTAAATCGCGTCGGCCCCTTCATCAGCGCAAAGGACCTTTGGACAAAGCTAGTAGAGCTACACGAAGGGACCGATGAAGCCAAGGTAAGTAAGCGTGACCTTAAATTTAATAAATTATATAATCTAAAAATGCAGGAACATGAAACGGCGACGCAACTCCATGCCCATGTCCAGGACATAGTCAACAATCTACACGCAATCGGGCAAAAGGTCAAAAACCGCAACCTTATAAGGTATGTACTAAACTCCTTTCTGAGGACTACCTTGTGGGCATCCATGGTCGATGCCTACAAGGTCTCGAAGGATCTTTCTAAACTTAGGTTAGATGAACTTTTTTCTGATTTTGAACTTCATGAGCAGTCTAACTCGGAACCCGAGAAAGGTATAACACTATTTGAAGGTTCAAAGAAGAAAACTGCTAGCAAACCACCCCCGAAGGAAGAAGAGGATGATTCGGATTCGGAGGTCGACTCGGAAATGGAGGCCGAACTAGTCAACCTACTTCGGAGGATAGTCAAGGGCCGAAAATGAACCATCACTCGACCCAACGAAGGTAAGCCTAAAAGTTCAAATATTAGATGTTATGAATGCAACAGATTTGGACATATCAAGTCCGAATGCCCAAAACTCAAAAGCAAGGAACCAAAACACAAAAAGGCACTCAATGCTACTTGGGAAGAAGCTTCCGAGGAAGAAGACGATGATCGAGTCCTCATGGCTAAACCGGTGGAATCGGAGACAGAGTCGGAACCAAAACTTGAATCGGAAATCGAAGACGAGTTGGACTACGAAGCACTATTCAAGACAAGTCACGGATACGCATCCGGTTCAAAAGATACACTCAAGGTAAGTCGGTCTCTCATTACTACACTTTATAGTGCAATTATGTTTTTAAATAGAAAGTTAGCTAAGTCCGAGTCCAAGGTTGAGACCCTGGTTGAGGAAGTTAAACTCCTCAAACACGAGGTCTCCCTAACCTCTTCGACTAGTCGAGTTCAAGAGAAGGACTCAACTCGGGTTGAAAAACTCAAAGTTGAGAACTCACTCTTGAAGAGTCAAGTCAAAGATCTTAGGAATACATTGGAAAGGTTTACTTTGGGATCCAAAGGACTTGACCTCCTACTTGGATCACAAAGGGCCGTGTACAACAAGGTCGGGCTAGGGTTTAGCTCAAACACGACCAATAAGTCATATATGTCGATTGTAAGTCGACATAAAAAATGTGTCCAAGCATGGGTCCCTAAGACCACCTTGATTTCAAACTTAGGATCAAACCAGTACTGCGTTCCCAAGGACCAAATCTAGTATGTGGAGAGACCGAATCGATTCAATGGTCCAGGGGGAGCTAGTACGAAATTTGTTTATGTTTTAACTTAGAAATTGCATGCTTAGGTTTTTATTTAGTTTGATTTTTTTTAGAATGGTTAGATAGGACTATAACTCATCAACACTTGATAACATAGTACCAGGACACGACGAGATGATAGTACGCTAGGAAAATGGAGCCTTGTGTATTCGAGCTAGATAAGGCATATCTAGTTCGGTTCACTTGACCGAGTGGAACTAGCTGAAGCTACCTCGCCGTATCCTAGACTAGTTAGACCAAGAAGTGGTCTTAGGTGAGTCAAGTTACTATTTCCTTGAAAATGACTTTGTCTAAGGAAGTGGTCGTTGTTCCGATCAAAGAAGGTCTCTGTGCCTCGCCATGACCTGGAAGCCATGATCTTGAAATAGTGACTTGATAAGCCTAAGGTCAAATCCGAATCTAACGCAAGGTTGACAAGTGTTTAAGTCATTAAATTTAAATCAAGTAAAATTGGAAGTCATCTCACAAGAACATATAGGGTTAACGTGTTTTGATCAGGTAGACATGGGTGAGATGATTTAGGTTAATAATTTTCAACCAATCTTTAATAAATCCAATATCCGATCCAACTACCTTGCGTGTAGGATCAATGGATGTTGGATAGTGGTTGCTCCCGACACATGACTGGGGATCAACTCAAGTTTTCGAAGCTTCGATTCAAACGACAAGGATCGGTAGCCTTCGAAAATAACGACAAGCTCAAAATCATCGGATCAGGTGATATTGAACTTAACTCAAATTTTGTTATTCAAAATGTTTTATTAGTAGAAAATTTTCAATATAATCTACTTAGTGTAAGCCAATTGTGTGATAATAACTATAAGGTCATATTTCTAGAAAATGAATGCGTAATTAATACAAACGAAACCTCTAAAACAATTCTTAAGGGAACTTGAAATAACAACATTTACACTATTAACTTAACTAACTCCTCAACTATGTGTCTTATGACATGGCAAGAGGAATCATGGTTGTGGCACCGACGACTCGGTCACTCACACCCAAGACTCATCCACAAGATGAGTCAGAGTGACTTAGTCAGAGGTTTGCCTAACCTCAATAACTTGGATAATAAAATATGTAATGCTTGTCAACAAGGTAAACAATCTAGGACACAATATCAATTAACTAATCAAGAACGAACCAAAAGTATGCTTGAGCTCCTACACATGGATCTATTTGATTCACACGGAGCTAAGTCACTTAATGGAAGTAAATTCTGTTTAGTCATTATTGATGACTACTCTAGATTTACTTGGGTTAGGTTCATCAAACACAAAAGTGATACCCTAGATCAATTAATCAACCTATTTAAGTTAATAGAAAATCAAAAAAACATTAAAATCAAAAGACTTAGGACTGATCATGGTGGTGAATTCGAAAACCATAGGTTTATAGAATTCTGTAACCTAAATGGATACCACCATGAGTTCTCTTGCCCTAGAACTCCACAACAAAATGGCCTAGTAGAACGCAAAAAATAGAACCCTACAAGAAGCTGCTAGGACAATGTTAACTGAGTATAACCTACCCGATAGGTTTTGGGCGGAAGCCATGAGTATAACATGCTATGTCCAAAATAGGATCCTTATGGTAAAGAGGCACCTTAAGACCTCATACGAGATTTATCACGATAAAATACCTAACATCAAGTACTTTAGGGTATTTGGGTGTAAGGTACATATCCTAAACACTAAGGATTACCTAGGAAAATTTACATCCAAAACCATGACCGGAATCTTTCTAGGATACTCAACTACAAGGAGAGCTTATAGAGTATATAACCACGACACCCTTAGAGTCGAGGAGACTATCAATGTAGTATTTGATGAAGGACACGAACCTACAAAACCCCCGACAAACCTAATTAGCGAGCCGACTCATACTAGACCTAACTCTGATCCGGAGAACAGGTCTAGTGTTAATCCTAACCTAAGTCAACCAAGTCATTCTATCGACCAAGTGATAGATGACTCCAACCAAACTAGAACTCAAACGAGTCATCCTATGGATCAAGTTGTAGACTCAAATCCAAATCCAACTAGGACTCAAATGAATTATCCTATCGACCAAGTGATAGGTGATCCAAGTCTAGGAGTTCGAACTAGAGCCTCATACAAAAACCTTAGTCAAATATCTTTGATTTTTAAAATTTAACCCAAAACTATTGACCAAGCTCTTCTTGATCCCGATTGGATTATTGCAATGCAAGAAGAGTTGGCTCAATTCACTAGGAACAAAGTATGATAATTAGTACCACCACCTAAAGAGAAAACAATCATTGGAACAAGGTGGGTGTTTAGAAATAAAATTGATGATAAAGGTGAAGTAGTTAGAAATAAAGATAGACTAGTTGCTAAAGGGTTTAGTCAAGTCGAAGGTTTAGATTACGATGAGACCTATTCCCCAGTAGGTAGATTAGAGTCCATTCGAATGCTATTAGCATATGCAGCACATCGAGGATTTAAGTTGTTTCAAATGGATGTGAAATTTGCATTCTTAAATGGATACATTAAAGAAGAAGTTTATGTTAGTCAACCCCCCGGTTTCGAAAGTTTAGACAAACCCGATTGTAGGGGATCGATTGGCCGGCTAGAGGGGGGTGAATAGCCCTCTTACGATGGATGTCGGAATTTACTCGTTCTTCTTGTGTTGCTTGTCTACGATTGTCGTTAGCGCAGCGAAATAACAATAATAATGAAACTAACAACAATACACAATCACACAACACAAGATATACGTGGTTCGGAACTGAATGGTTCCTACTCCACGGGCGAGCTCACCGAGCTCTAGTTATGCGCACGACACTAACTATAACACTCCTTCTCGACAACACGTCGGAGGTGGAGAAACCTCTCACAATCAATTACAATGTAATATAGAAATACAAGCAAATACACAAATACAATACACAAGAAAACTTTCACCGATTGCTTTGATCGCTTTGCTTGTTGCTTGCTTTGATTGGCTCTTGAAGGACTGGAATGCAGCAGCAATTCCCCTCCAATAGCTCCACAAAAACCCCTTGCAAAAACCTCCATCTCGAGCTCCTTTTATAACCTGCATCGAGCTATTTTCGCACCTAGTAGTCGACTGCCAAAAGGCCCGGTCATTGCCTCGTAGATTGTCTCACAGCGGCGGATCCCCGTTGGACAAGTTCCAACGGATCACCTACCGATCGATGATGCCCATTGATCATCGGTGACCAAGATCGGCGCGATCGGCTACGAGCATACTGCTCGCGACACACCCCATCACATTGCCATCCCTCGGCGGTCATTGCTGTCGACTCGGTCATCGCCATGTCCGTGGCAGTCGACTGCCAAGCACAAAACCCTAACCTTACACCAGTCGAACTCTAGTCGACTTGGATCAGTCGAACCGGCACCTATGTCAGTCGACTGATGTCGGGCAAAACCTCAAACACCAAGTTGTTTGAGCATCCGACCGTCGGGTAAACCCTCAAACATCAAGTTTGAGCCTTCGACACTCAGTCTTAGCCACTTGGCCAAGTCCACCTTATCCCTCCTGGAGTTCCCCACCAAAGCTCTCTTCCCTCGGCCTACGTCCCTGGGATGCGCCAAGCGCACGGCTTCGCAACGCTATCCTTCGCGTCTCATGCCCTAGAAGTATGCTTCCCTTTTGGCTCACTCGATTCGCTCCCCGTCCGGCGGTCCCTCGGATGCACTAAGCGCACGGCTTCGCAATGCCATCCTTCACCGACTCAAGGACCCGAGCCTAGTGAACTTGCCAAGTTCTCAAGACTTCCCAAATGCACCAAGCGCACGACTTCGCAATGCATTTCTCACCAAGCACCAAGCGGACGGCTTCGCAATGCTTTGGATTTCCCATGCCAAGCACCAAGTGCATAGCTTCGCAATGCTTTAGACTTTCCCATGCCAAGGCTTCCCCCTTGGACTTCCACACCAAGCTCCATGCTTGGATTTTCCATGCCAACCCATGTTGGACTTTCCCATGACAATCCCATGTCATGAGTTTTGTCTATCATCAAAATACCATCAAGGTATTGCTGGGCCGATTGCACCAACAATCTCTCCCTTTTTGATGATTGACAAAACTACCATCTCAAGTCTACCAATTCTCCCATATTGGCAATTCTCATATCCCAATGAGAATTCCAACGAACCCTAATTGGTAACTTGGTAACTTCTCCCCCTTTTTGACATTACATCAAAAAAGTCCTCCCCAAGGGTATGAATGTCTCATATCCCAATGAGATCTTATAATCTCTCCCTTGGAGGAACACATGCCTACAATCTTTCTAGTGATCTCATATCACTTAAAGAGAGGCAACCCAATTTTCCTCCCATGAGGAAATACACAACCATCTTCCCATGATGGATACCTCCCCCTAGAGGCTTGCTCCCCCTTGACCATTGCACTAACAATGTCCTTGGAGAGTCCCTAAGCCAATAGGAACATTAACCAAATCAAAATTAAGGCAAAGTTCAACAATGAACTCTCTTCCACCTTAAAATTGATACTCACCCTCAACCCAACTCCTAATCCATATCCAATGGATTTCCACCCTCTCTAATGCTCTCCCAAGCATATCCTAGGGTTAGAAGTGGTTAGGGGACCAACACATAGCTGAACATGGGCCTAACCAACAAGATTTACCCGAAATCAGTCGGCTGCCACCCTCATCAGTCGACTGCCATCCATGGCAGTCGACTGATAACTGCATCTGCAGTTTTCAGCATTTCAGAAATGGATTTCCGAAATCCATAAGTAAATATACATAAGTTTAAAATTCGTGAAATTTCATATGCATATTACTTATCCTAAACATTATGGGTGAAAAATATTGGAAAATTATTTTACCCATTAAATTAGGAGATTGATACAAAGTTCAAAATTTTAGAAAAGCTTCAATAATAAGCCTTCTTTGTATCATCCTATTCAATGGTGATAGCTATCACAAGATAGGCTTCACCAAGGTTTTTCAAAATGTTTTCAAAATGTTTTCAAAACCTTTATTTTCATTTTCCTAAACATCTCACAAATATCTAGATGTGTAAAACACATTCAAGGCAATTAATCTAGTGAGATGTGGGTTTTTGTTCTTTTAAATTCTCATGCATATTTCTAAGGCAATATTATTTGATTCCCATCAAATCATGCCATAGTCCTTAATTTCATTTTAATTTATGCATGATGATGATTATGGCATAATTATGATATAGATAAAGATATATGCCAAAATCATGATGTCATGGCATGTGAATGAAAATTAAGCATACATGACATACAAATATAAGTCTAAACATTATCATGACATTTTTATAAATAAAAATGAGAATGATGTCATGACATGGCAAGGCAAACAAATCATAGCAAGTAAAGTATACTAAGGTATAGAATACCTAAGTGTTAGAATCAATTTGCCATTTCTAGAGATTAATTCAATTTTGCCTTAATGCCATTCATTTCCTAGTGTGCCAAAAACCCAAAATGGCACACCAATATCTCTAAGACCTAATTGTGCCAATTTAATTATTTTTGACTTCTCAAGCATATTGGCACACCCTAATGTGTCAACTCTACTATGGTTAGGTTAACTACCCATCCACTTAGGGTTGACACACCCTAACCCATTTAGCGTGAATCAATCACGCTCTTAGGAACCCAATATCTATTGGAGCTCCTTGGGTTAACAAGGTATTCCCTAGGGATAACTTCCCTAGATACCTTCCTAATGACCCTTTTAGGCTTTGAAGCCATAGTCTTTTGGGTCTTTCCTAGGTCAACTCTAGAGGTGACTCCTCCATTGACCTTCCTAGTGGCCTTCTTGGTTTTTCTTAAGTCCTTGGCCACTAAACATACACCATGGCTAGACTTAGAGATAACTTCCCTATTATCCTTGGTTTTTCTAGACCTAGATGTTGTTCCATAATTAAATGGAACATTATGGTAGGACATAGGTTTGTGACCCAAACCCTTCTTGCCCTTAGATGTCTTGACTTTTGGGAATTTGACCCCTTAACTGAATTTGATATTATTTCTAGGGTCTTCTCCAATTTTTCTAGCCTTGACCTCAAGGCTTGGTTCTCTAGCTCTAATTTCCTCAATTTTGAATTTTCATTAGATTTTTTAGGAATGATTTTCTTCTTAGGCATATGCCTAGATTTCTTGGGATTAATACCCAAATTCTCTTCAATTCTTCTAATTGATTTCCTAGGTAGGATATATCTAGTGTTTTGAGTCCTAGGTTTGTCCTTAGTTATATGAACATGCTTGGCACCTAGACAATACATCTTTTTATTTCTCTTAGCATGCTTTTCATTGATAATAGCAAGAGAACTAAAATAATTTGTAGCATGCTTTTTGACTTTAGGAATTAAAGGTGCATTAACTAAATGTACCTTAGGGTTAGCTTTAGGAGCTCCCCCTACATGAATTGCACCTTCTTGCCCTTTCTTCCTCCCCCTAGAGCATTGGCTTCAATAGTGTCCCTTTTGGTTGCATTTAAAGCACACAATGTGCTCTTTGCTCTTGATTTTGGGGACACCGACATCCTTTGACTTTGGATTGACTTTTGGTGTTGATGCCCTTCCCTTAGCCAATTTAGGGCATTTGCTCTTATAATGCCCTTTCTCCCTACACTCAAAGCATATTATGTGATTTTTATTTAAAATAATAACACTTGAGTTACCTAGGGAGGTGGTGGAGGCCTCTTCATGATCTTCACTTCTCCCGGATGTGGATGCTTCTTGTTCTTGCTCCGGGATGGAAGATTACCTTTCCTCCCCCTCAATGCTAGAGGTGGAGGTCTCCACCAAATCATCAACATCTTCAAATGTTGTGGGTGCTTCTTCTTCGGCATTCTCTTCTACTTGTGCCGATTGGGAATTTTCTTGGAATTTCATTACCTTATTCCATAATTCCCTTGCATCCCTATAATCACCCAATCTAGACCAAATAGTGTTAGGCAACAAATCACTAATCAACTTGATTACCTTGAGATTTGTCTTGAAGTCTTTGATTTGGTCTTAGGTCCATTTTGACTTCTCAATTGGCTTGTTGTACTTGTCCCTAGGCATTTCAAAACCGTTTTCTATAATAATCATAAAATCAAAATCGGTTTCTAGATATACCTCCATCCGTTTCCTCCACCAAGCAAAATCTCCATCGAAATTCGGTGGATGGATGAGGCCGGGCATTTTGTAGTGCTCTCGCGGCGGTTAGTCCTTGAAGAGCGACCTCGGCTCTGATACCACTTGTAGGGAATCGATACGGCTGGCTAGAGGGGAGTGAATAGCCCTCTTACGATGGATGTCAGAATTTACTCGTTCTTCTTGCGTTGCTTGTCTACGATTGTCGTTAGCGCAGCGGAATAACAATAATAATGAAATTAACAACAATACACAATCACACAACACAAGATATACATGGTTCGGAACCGAATGGTTCCTACTCCACGGGCGAGCTCACCGAGCTCTAGTCATGCGCACGACACTAACTATAACACTCCTTCTCGATAACACGTCAGAGGTGGAGAAACCTCTCACAAGCAATTACAATGTAATATAGAAATACAAGCAAATACAGAAATACAATACACAAGAAAACTTTCACCGATTGCTTTGATCGCTTTGCTTGTTGCTTGCTTTGATTGGCTCTTGAAGGACTAGAATGCAGCAGCAATTCCCTTCCAATAGCTCCACAAAAACCCCTTGCAAAAACCTCCATCTCGAGCTCCTTTTATAACCTGCATCGAGTTATTTTCGCGCCTAGCAGTCGACTGCCAAAAGGCCCCAGTCGACTGCCCCTGTAGCCGTTGTCTCACAACGGCCAGATCCACGTTGGACAAGTTCCAACGGATCACCTACAAGTCGACTGATGATGCCCATCGGTGATAGAGATCGATCGGCCCGATCGGCTCACGAACGTCTGTGCTCGCGACACTCCCATCGATCATTGCCATCCCTCGGCGATCATTGCTGTCATTTCGATCTGCCCCGCCATGTCCGTGGCTGTCGACTGCCAAGCACAAAACCCTAGCCTTACACCAGTCGAACTCTAGTCGACTTGGATCAGTCGAACCGACACCTATGCCAGTCGACTAATGTCGGACAAAACCTCAAACACCAAGTTGTTTGAGCATCCGACTGTCGGGTAAACCCTCAAACATCAAGTTTTAGCCTCTGACACTCAGTCTTAGCCACTTGGCCAAGTCCACCTTATCCCTCATGGAGTTCCCCACCAAAGCTCTCTTCCCTCGGCCTACGTCCCTCGGATGCGCCAAGCGCACGGCTTCACAACGCCATCCTTCGCGTCTCATGCCCTAGAAGTATGCTTTCCTTTGGGCTCACTCCATTCGCTCCCCGTCCGGCGGTCCCTCGGATGCACCAAGCGCACGGCTTCGTAATGCCATCTTTCACCGACTCAAGGACCCGAGCCTAGTGAACTTGCCAAGTTCTCAAGACTTCCCAAATGCACCAAGCGCACGGCTTCGCAATGCATTTCTCACCAAGCACCAAGCGCACGGCTTCGCAATGCTTTGGATTTCCCATGCCAAGCACCAAGCGCACGGCTTCGCAATGCTTTGGACTTTCCCATGCCAAGGCTTCCCCCTTGGACTTCCACACCAAGCTCCATGCTTGGATTTTCCATGCCAACCCATGTTGGACTTTCCCATGACAATCCCATGTCATGAGTTTTGTCTATCATCAAAATACCATCAAGGTATTGCTGGGCCGATTGCACCAACACCGATCATGTCCTTAGGTTAAAGAAAGCTCTTTATGGAATTAAACAAGCTCCTTGAGCTTGGTACGAGAGACTTTCGATTTATCTTAAGTCCAAAGGCGTTAACCAAGGTGTAGTTGACCCAACTGTTGGGTTTCCGGCACCGCGGCGTGTGTGTGTTCGATCATGTTTCGTAAACATGAGCACAGCGGAAGCAATAAAAATAATAAATACTCCTATTTATTACAACACACACAACACACACATGCTATTACAACAAGTGTAGACATAACCGTAAATTAAAATTGCAATAAAAGGAAATTAAACTACGTTATACCTTCCGTATGACGTGTAGCGGGAACGGCATCAACCGGAACGATCCTCGTAAGAATTGTCTCTATCCGTATCCACGCCGAGCTCCTCGGGATGACTTCGCTAAGTCACGAGCTTCGTCTTCGTACGGGTTATTAGCCTCGTGTTGAAGACGACGTGATCGAGAGATGATCACAATCCGAATCCAAATTCGGACCTAAAAACAAGTCCTCAAGACTTGCTTCTCCGGAGAGGTATTCGTCAACCGATTGACGAATCCTTCGTCCTCCACCTCAGAGGATTACCGGAGATCAAATCCCCGGTATGTTAGCCGCTGTCGGAGCACTAACCGTCGTCCAAACGACGCTCCGACGAGAGGAGAAGAAGCTGTCCAGAAAACTGGACAGCTTGGTGGAGGATATAGGCGCCGGCTAAAGAGGAGATGGAGGCTCACCTTTACACCGAACCCAAGGGAGATCACCGGAGGTCCACCGCGGGCAAGCTTGACGGCAAAGAGAGATGGCAGCAGCTCAATGAGGTTGGGCGGCTGCTCTTGTTGTTGACGCCAACAACAAGAGGGAGAGAGGGGTGGGCGGCCAATTAGGGTTGCCTCAAAAATTAGGTTTTTACAAAAACCCTTAAGCCCTATTTTATAGAGAACCAATTCTCTTAATGGTTATTAAATCATAACCATTAGGCCCGTTAACCCGCTCCATTAAGATAAGTTAAAATAAACCAAACCAAGATGGTTTATTTTAAGTTAAAACGAACCGAACCAACTTTTGGTTCATTCGTTTAAAATAAACCAAACCCTTTGGTTTATTCTTATCCATTGGATTAGAACCAAACCATTTTGATCCATCCATTATGTCTTCATAAGACACTGCCCATCCACGCTTCCATTGCGACTGAAACAATTTCAAGCTCGCTTTATGTTTGGTCCAACCAAACATAGTTTCTCTCGGTCTGAGAATCCCATTCTCAAGCTCGTTTTAAATCCTTTGGATTACACTCGTTGTGCGTGTGACCAAATAGGTTCTCGGTTTATGTTGGTCGTCTATAATTAACCATTAATTATAGAACGATCATGAGTGGCACCTAGTAGTACATCATGATCCCCAATTAACCGAAAAGATCAACGGTTGATCCAGAACTATTTCTGAAACCCTTCAGTAGCTCGAATGATTCGTGCCCCATTCTCTTCACTCATCTTATACCCACTTGGTTCAGGACATGGTCTATTGTGTCAGTCCCCACTAGGCTGACTACGTCACACCTAGCCCAAGTATCATTTCCTCGTCCTACGGATTCTATTTACTCCACATGTATCGAAGAGTACTTTACTCTAAACATGTAATGCTTTGGCCAAAGACTTTAGTAACAATCCGACGAGAGGCCATGGGTATACATCTCCTCGCAAGGAGTGGTGAATCCTTTATAGGCTATTCAAACACCTTCGATCACTTCGACTTATACCCAATCATCCCGGGTCCACATCTCCTCGGAGATGTTTGCTTAAGATGTCAAAGCATAAGTCTCCATGATCAAGATGACTTGAATACCGCAAGTCAAAGGAACATCGCACTTAAGCCACAGTAAGAACTTCATTGACATATCTATATATGCAGAGAACCATATGAAGTCTTACTACTGGTCACCCAATGAACTAGTTACCATAACTAGCATCCACGATTAACTCCGGACATCACTATGTCTCCCCGGAGAATCACCGCTTGGATACACCAAGGAGTATACCTCGTGCTAGTCTCAACAGAATTGATGGTGTCTAGATTCATCAATTCATCGACTAGGGATAATTCCGATACATCACAATTACACATGTAGAGATACTCACTAGTTGTGATCCAATCACAAATTCTCTCATGCTATGAATCGTATCGTGGACATTCAGTAAATGAGTTTAAGATCCAATCAAATACATAAAACATGTATACTCAAATAGTGAATCTTCATTTATCATATAAATGGTTCATACATAAGGCGATTGCCTTAGGACATCTCTCATATATTACTAACAGACTCCCACTTGGCCTAATGTCAATCGCTACGGTATCCAATACCTTAAGCACCAACATGACCCTCAAACTTACTTTGAGGTAATGCTTTAGTCAAAGGATCCGCTAAGTTCCTTTCAGTGGGAATTTTCTCGATTTGTATTTCGTTCCTTCTTATGATCTCTCTGATAAGATGATAGCGGCGAAGCACATGTTTGGATCATTGATGAGACCACATCAAGTTCAGAGATGAACTTCTTGATCCAAACCGCTTCCTTTGCTGCTTCCAAAGCTGCAATGTATTCTGCCTTAGTGGCAGAATCCGCTATAGTGTCAAGCTTGGAACCTTTCCAACTTATTGCGCCTCCATTCTAGGTGAATACATACCCAGACTAAGACATGGAATCATCCTTGTCTGTCTGGAGTTGGCATCCGTATGCCCACGTATCACCATGTACCCTTCTCCATATATTAGGAACACATCCTTAGTTCTTCTCAAGTACTTAAGGATCGTCTTAACAGCCACCCAATGATCCATTCCTGGATCAGACTGGTATCTGCTCGTGACACTCAGAGCATACGATACATCGGGCCTCGTACATAACATAGCATACATGATAGATCCTATTGCGGATGCATAGGGAATCTTACTCATGCAAATCCTCTCGTCTTCTGTGCGCGGACACATAGACTTCGAAAGGTGTTCCCCATGCCTGATGAGTAGATAACCTTTCTTGGATTCCGACATGCTAAACCTCTTTAGCACTCGGTCTATATATGTAGACTGCGAAAGACCAAGCAACCGTTTCGATCTATCTCTATAGATCTTAATCCCAAGGATGTAGGTTGCTTCTCCCAGGTCTTTCATGGAGAATGTCTTGGATAACCAAACCTTAACTGACTGTAAGATGGACACATCGTTTCCTATAAGTAATATGTCATCGACATAGAATACTAGGAACACGACTGCACTCCCACTAACCTTCTTGTACACACAAGGTTCGTCTGGATTTTGTGAGAAATCAAAATTTTTGATCGTCTCATCAAAACGGATATTCCAGCTCCTGGATGCTTGCTTCAATCCATAAATGGATCGTCGCAACTTGCATACCTTGGTTTTATCAACCGATGCGAAACCCTCAGGCTGTATCATATACACGTCCTCGAGCAAGTTTCCATTAAGGAAAGCTGTTTTCACATCCATCTGCCATATCTCATAATCATAATGAGCTGCTATGGCCAGGAGCATCCGAATGGATTTAAGCATAGCTACAGGCGAATAGGTTTCGTCATAATCAACACCTTATTTTTGACGATATCCTTTCGCCACCAATCTAGCCTTATAGGTAATCACATTACCATCCATGTCGGTTTTCTTCTTGAAAACCCACTTGCACCCTATAGGCTTTATGCCTTCAGGTGGGTCAACCAAGTTCCAAACTTGATTTTCGTACATGGAATCCATTTCCGACTTTATGGCACCAAGCCACTTATCCCTTTCTGAACTTGTCAGCACTTCTTCATAACTGGTAGGCTCCTCATCATCAATGAGTAACACGTCGTTCGATTCGCTTACGAGAAATCCATATCTCTCAGGAATATTGCGTGTTCTACCAGATCTACGAAGATGTGGTGTTACAATAGGTCCAGCCGATTGCTCATCACTATGAGTTGTCGGCTGTTGTGCTTCACCAGGTATCTCATCAATGTCTATTTGAGTCTCTCGAGCCTCCTCACGCTCGACGACACTCCCACTGTTTTCTTGCAAGAGAAACTCTTTCTCTAGAAACACAGCATGCCTTGAAACAAACACCTTTTGTTCCACAGGATGATAGAATTGGTAACCCCTTGTTTCCTTAGGGTATCCAACACATAGACATTTATCAGACTTAGCATCCAATTTGTCTGATACAGTCCGCTTCACATAAGCAGGACAACCCCATATCTTCAAGTAAGATACATGAGGTTTCTTACTATTCCATATCTCATATGGAGTAGTTGAGACTACCTTAGTAGGCATTACATTTAACAAGTAAACAGTATGCAAGTGCATAACCCCAAAAGGACTTGGGAAGAGTTGCATGATTCATCATTGACCGACCATGTCCAACAAGGTCGATTACGCCTCTCGGATACACCATTATCTTTGTGGTGTATAGGGCGGAGTCCATTGAGACAATATGCCATTGTCTCTTAGATAATCAAGAAACTCTTGACTTAAGTATTCACCACCTCGATCCGATCAAGTATTTTAATACTCTTGTCATGTTGTTTCTCTACTTCATTTCTGAATTCTTTGAACCTTTCAAAGGCTTCAGACTTGTGTTTCATCAAGAACACATACCCAAACCGTGAGTGATCATCGGTGAAGGTAATGAAGTAGCTATAGCCTCCTAATGCTTGAGTTGACATAGGTCCACATACATCAGTATGTACTAAACCTAGTAACTCTCCCACTCGTTCACCTTTTCCAGTAAAAGGTAACTTAGTCATCTTGCCTTTTAAGCATGATTAGCATGTATCATATGAATCCAATTCAAACGATTCCAGAATTCCACATCGGTGTAATTCGGACATGCGTTTCTTGCTTATATGGCCAAGACGACAATGCCACATATAGGAGTCTATGTGATTATCCTTTCGAGCATGCTTGTTGCTCGCTTCGATATTGCAAATGTCACTGGATACGTCCAACGTATAAACACCATTGCTTAAAGTTCATCCATAAAGAACCCCATTCAAAGTTATGTAACAACAATTGTTACTAAACGTCAAATGGAAACCATTTCTATTTAAACAAGAAATAGAAATGATGTTCTTTATCAATGAAGGAATATAAAAGCACATGTCCAGTTCTAAGACAAGTCCTGCAGGGAGTTTCAACAAATACGTTCCGATGGCGAGTGCAGCAACCTTTGCTCCATTCCCAACACGTAAATTTGACTTTCCCTTGACGAGTCTTCTTCTATTCCTTAGCCCATGTATGTCATTACATATATGTGAGCCACACCCAGTATCCAATACCCAAGTGTCTAAGGAAATAGAATGACAATCAATAAAGAAGATTTCTGAAGAAGATGGGGCATCCGATGCCTTATTCTTCTTCACGGACTCAAGATAAATCTTGCACTTTCTTCAAGAATGGCTCTCCTTGCCATAATGATGGCAAGTTTCCTTTGTGCTAGTTCTACCTTCTTAGCCCTTCTCTTCTTTCCCTTCTAACATGTTCTTTTGACCTCCTCTTAGAACCTTTCTTGAGGAATCAACTAACAAAGACTGCCCCCTCGCTCATGCTTCTCGAGAAGACTCCACAGTCTTGATATTGATCGACTACAGATGAACCTCCTAGCATCTCAGAGGTGAAGAGGAGCTTTGAGACTTCGAACCTTTCGAATCTCACTTGCTCATCAACCAACTCACAAAGATGAAGGACTACGATATGAGCATCCATATGCTCATGCTGCTTTCGTAGCTTGGGTTCCATTGTGGCTAGCATGATGCAACTCATTTGTTCAGAATCACTCACATGTTTCTGATAGGCCAACAATTGGTCCAGAGTTGCATTGTCACTAGGATGGGCGGGAAGAGGCGCTTCGAGGACATACGCAAGCTTTTCCACCTTGAGAACAATTCTCAAGTTTCTAAGCTAGTCCAAGAAGTTCGGCCCAGTCAATTTATTTGAATCCAAAATGGAACGCAAATTCAAACACATCATGATCAATATATTAACTTAGAAATACAAAACGAGCATATATGAGAAAGATGATTTTAAAAATGCATCAATATACATTTATAAATCCCATTCATTTTTCGAATTTCAAAAACCCCAAAATCACTTCGGGAGATTGTAGGTCCATCTCCGAATGGGCTGATATCCATCATAGTTATGAACAACCTTGGAGAGAGTCCAACAAGCCATTCATAACTACGACGGTAGGTATCATCTATACCGATTGCATATCACGTATATGCAACTATCACAATGTGCTATCAACTATTTGAATGTTCACACATACATCGGGTTGTTAACACATTAACAAGTATGCATCATATGCATAGCACCCAACTTCACCTCCCTTTACATCGACCTTGGAGAGAGTCCAACAAGCCGATGCTCCAGGTTAAAGCCAACCCATTAATCGGGACATAGTTTTAATATGGTTAGAGCGCATTCAACCAATTAGCCCAGCTTGGAGAGAGTCCAACAACAAAAGCTAACGATTGACCTCTGACTCTTACCATATTAGTATTAAACTATT
This sequence comes from Wurfbainia villosa, assembly GCA_025175895.1. Lineage (NCBI taxonomy): Eukaryota > Viridiplantae > Streptophyta > Magnoliopsida > Zingiberales > Zingiberaceae > Wurfbainia > Wurfbainia villosa. The sequence continues at coordinate 57,056,506 of CM045986.1, read as the reverse complement.
CCATGGTTTGAACATATTCAGGTTCGAGCCGGGCTTGGAGAGAGTCCAACAACCCAAACAAGAAACGGAACTCTGGTTCAAACCATATTAATGGAAGGTGTAGGCTTTAATATTGTTTAAAGGTTTTTATGTCTCATCCTCTTTGCATGCAAATAACTATTATCTACATGGCATGGCATACATAACATACATCTACATGTCACGACACGCATGGCATTATGTTATGCATCTAATGCAACTACATGTCATACAATTATGTCATGTACAATATTTCCTTATATGTCATAACTATTTATGGAAATAAAATATGTTTAAGATTTGATTCTCCAAATCAAATCATAATTAAATTAGGAAACAAATTTCCAAATCTAATCACATATTTTATTCATGGAATTATTTGATTAAGGAAAATCTATTTAGGAAACCAATTTCCTAAATCTTTAAAACTACTTATGGAAATTAAATATTTTAAGATTTGATTTCCCAAATCAAATCATGATTAAATTAGGAAACAAATTTCCAGAATCTAATCAAATATTTTATTTATGGAAAATATCAATTTCCATAAATACTTCCAACTTTCCAAAAGTGGAAGATTTCCATAAATACTTCTAGACTTTCCAAAATTGAAAAATTTCCATAAATACTTCTAAATTTCCAAAATTAGAAAATTTCCAGAAATACATTATGACTATCGAAACCATTTTACGATTATGTGAAACACAACTCGGGCTCGATACCCTTTGTTGGGTTTCACCGCTGGCGGTGTGTGTTCGATCATGTTTCGTAAACATGAGCACAGCGGAAGCAATTAAAAATAATAAATCTATATTTATTACAACACACACAACACACGCATGCTATTACAACAAGTGTAGACATAACCGTAAATTAAAATTTGCAATAAAGGGAAATTAAACTACGTTATACCTTCCGTATGACGTGTAGCGGGAACGGCATCAACCGGAACGATCCTCGTAAGAATCGTCTCTATCCGTATCCACGCCGAGCTCCTCGGGATGACTTCGCTAAGTCACGAGCTTCGTCTTCGTACGGGTTACTAGCCTCGTGTTGAAGACGACGTGATCGAGAGATGATCACAATCCGAATCCAAATTCGGACCTAAAAACAAGTCCTCAAGACTTGCTTCTCCGGAGAGGTATTCGTCAACCGATTGACGAATCCTTCGTCCTCCACCTCAGAGGTTACCGGAGATCAAATCCCCGGTATGTTAGCCGCTGTCGGAGCACTAACCGTCGTCCAAACGACGCTCCGACGAGAGGAGAAGAAGCTGTCCAGAAAACTGGACAGCTTGGTGGAGGATATAGGCGCCGGCTAAAGAGGAGATGGAGGCTCACCTTTACACCGAACCCAAGGGAGATCACCGGAGGGTCTCCGGAGGTCCACCGCCAAGCTTGACGCCGGCAAAGAGATGGCAGCAGCTCAATGAGGTTGGCTGCTCTTGTTGTTAGCGCAACAACAAGAGGGAGAGAGGGGTGGGCGGCCAATTAGGGTTGCCTCAAAAATTAGGTTTTTACAAAAACCCTTAAGCCCTATTTTATAGAGAACCAATTCTCTTAATGGTTATTAAATAATAACCATTAGGCCCGTTAACCCGCTCCATTAAGATAAGTTAAAATAAACCAAACCAAGATGGTTTATTTTAAGTTAAAACAAACCGAACCAACTTTTGGTTCATTCGTTTAAAATAAACCAAACCCTTTGGTTTATTCTTATCCATTGGATTAGAACCAAACCATTTTGATCCATCCATTATGTCTTCATAAGACACTGCCCATCCACGCTTCCATTGCGACTGAAACAATTTCAAGCTCGCTTTATGTTTGGTCCAACCAAACATAGTTTCTCTCGGTCTGAGAATCCCATTCTCAAGCTCGTTTTAAATCCTTTGGATTACACTCGTTGTGCGTGTGACCAAATAGGTTCTCGGTTTATGTTGGTCGTCTATAATTAACCATTAATTATAGAACGATCATGAGTGGCACCTAGTAGTACATCATGATCCCCAATTAACCGAAAAGATCAACGGTTGATCCAGAACTATTTCTGAAACCCTTCAGTAGCTCGAATGAATCGTGCCCCATTCCCTTCACTCATCTTATACCCACTTGGTTCAGGACATGGTCTATTGTGTCAGTCCCCACTAGGCTGACTACGTCACACCTAGCCCAGGTATCATTTCCTCGTCCTACGGATTCTAGTTACTCCACATGTATCGAAGAGTACTTTACTCTAAACATGTAATGCTTTGGCCAAAGACTTTAGTAACAATCCGACGAGAGGCCATGGGTATACATCTCCTCGCAAGGAGTGGTGAATCCTTTATAGGCTATTCAAACACCTTCGATCACTTCGACTTATACCCAATCATCCCAGGTCCACATCTCCTCGGAGATGTTTGCTTAAGATGTCAAAGCATAAGTCTCCATGATCAAGATGACTTGAATACCGCAAGTCAAAGGAACATCGCACTTAAGCCACAGTAAGAACTTCATTGACATATCTATATATGTAGAACCATATGAAGTCTTGGTCACCAATGAACTAGTTACCATAACTAGCATCCACGATTAACTCGGACATCACTATGTCTCGGCCCGGTGAGAATCGGTGCTTGGATACACCAAGGAGTATACCTCGTGCTAGTCTCGACAGAATTGATGGTGTCCAAATTCATCAATTCATCGACTAGGGATAATTCCGATACATCACAATTACACATGTAGAGATACTCACTAGTTGTGATCCAATCACAAATTCTCTCATGCTGTGAATCGTATCGTGGACATTCAGTAAATGAGTTTAAGATCCAATCAAATACATAAAACATGTATACTCAAATAGTGAATCTTCATTTATCATATAAATGGTTCATACATAAGGCGATTGCCTTAGGACATCTCTCATATATTACTAACACCAACCCTTTTCATAAAAACCTTAGGTAAAGACATATTCATAGCCCAAATCTACGTAGATGATATTATTTTCAGAACCACCAACTCAATCCTACTAAATGTGTTCATTTCACTTATGGAAAGTGAATTTGAAATGAATTTAGTAAGCGAGTTAAGTTTCTTCTTAGGTCTACAAATTAAACAAACTAAAGATGGAATATACCTACATCAACGCAAATATACTAGGGAATTAATTAAATGCTTTGGAATGCAAGACGCTAAAATTATTAATACCCCAATGGCAACTAATGTTAATATAGAAGAAGATGTAATTGGAAACCCAATTGATTTAAAATACTATAGGAGCATAATAGGGAGTCTCCTTTACTTAACTGCAAGTCGACCTGATATCTTATTTGCAGTAAGTATGTGCGTAAGTTTCAAACCTATGCCAAGGAGTCTCACCTAACTCTAGTCAAGCATATCCTTAGATATCTAAAGGGTACACTTAATGTCAGTATTTGGTATCCTAGATCTACCGAGTTCAAACTAACCGGCTACTCCGATTCGGACTATGCCCGTAGTAAGCTCGATAGAAATAGTACGAGTGGTTGTTGTCAACTTCTCGGCTCGAGTCTAGTGAGTTGGTGCAGTAGGAAGCAACACTGTGTTTCCTTATCTACCACCAATGTCGAATACATCGCGATGGGTGAGTGTGTCACTCAGCTTCTTTGGATGAAGCACACTCTCCGCGACTTTACGTTAGACTTTACGAATACTAAACTTCACGTAGATAACATTAGTTCAATTAATCTTACAAAGAATCCGATATGTCACTCTAGGACCAAACATATAGATGTCAAACACCATTTCATTCGAGAACATGTGGCCAACGGAGCCATACAACTCGAATACGTCGAATCAAAGTCTAACTTAGCAGACCTATTTACTAAACCCTTACCCGAAGCCGAATTTAGTCTATTAAGATGAAAATTGGGCATGTGCGTAGTAGAATAGGAACTTGCAAATTATATTTTCTTACTACTATTTCTTAATTTCCATTTTTATGGAACTAGCATAGGACATACCTTAGATATTATGCACTTATAGATTTAAGGAGCCAGTACATCTCACAACACATAGGACTAATGTGTTTGTGTACTTAGCCACATAGATGGGCGTGAGATGTTAGGACCTTACTCCTGGTTCCAGATGTAGAGCTAGTGCATCGCTATGAACCACGGAGTATAATCATACATACTAACCGACTCTGACCAGGACTGGTTGATCTTTCATATCAATCAAGCCAAATATGAGTCGAACATTTTATAGATGAACTTATTTTCAGTACATTATTTTCAAAATAATGTGGAACATGCTTGGACTTTAAAATTAATACTTATTTCACACACACCCTCACTCTTTTTGATATATGGCAAAAGGGGGAGAAAAAGGCCAAAGTTAAGGGATCACAAAGTTAAGGGATCATTTTTTTTATATGGCAAAGGCTTACTTAACTTTAAGTTAACAAAACAAGTCAAGAGAATTCTTAACTTAAACACATTCAGTTAACTTGTTCTTGTTAACAAAATAGAAGTAATTTACTTAACTTCTTAACAAATGGAAGTAAAGGCCAAGGTTGATCTCTTAACTTAAAACTTATTTTAAACACTATGGCCAATATTAAATAATTTCGGTTACTTAATTCTTTAGTTTAGTAGCAAACACCAAGGGGGAGAGTTAAAAGTCTTTCTCCAGTACTCACCCTCGGTCAAGGGGGAGGATTCCTCAAGGGGGAGCACTTGAAAAAAAAGTTTTTATATACTCCTGCTCATTCATGCATAAAAGTTTTTATACTCCTGCTCATTCATGCATATCTCTTACTCATTTTGCTTAATGCACTTAAGTAATTTTTCTTAACTTTGTGTGTGTGTTTGCCATAAATCAAAAAGGGGGAGATTGTTGGTGCAGTAGGAACCTAAGTCGAACCTGAGTTTTGATTATAGCAAACGATACAAAATTAAGCTCATGTCATTATCTCACGAGCTGAATCGAGTGTGCAGAAAATTGCTATAGCTAGAGCTGAAGGCTAACGACACCCGGAGGAAGCCGCGGTGGTCGGGCGACACTCGGGTGACTTCGGAGGGAGCCGAAGGAATCGGGTGGAAGGCCAGAAGCGAAAGCGACACAGTAAGTATCGAGGTAAGCTCGTGTGTGTGTGAGCGTAAGTGAAGTCGTATCCTCTTTACGGGGATGATCTTAAGCGTAGATCTGACCAAAGACATCCTATAGATGGTCTAGGTCGAGATCGGACGGTCGACGACTGTTGAAATTATGTTTTTGTTGAGCTAACTTTGACTTGCAGCAAGCATCTGTTGACTGCAAGCTTGGAGGACTCGACTGTCGTCAATCAGTCGACTATCGGAGGTTAGCACTCGACTGATGCTGCCATCAGTCGACTGATGATGGCAATCAGTCGACTGATGGTCAAAGGATCAGCTTCAAGGAGTCAAGGCTTATCACCAAATTTCAAGGGGAGTGGTGCTCAAATATGATTGGCTAGGGTTCCTCTCGAAAAGGGGCTCAAAGGCTATATAAGGAGGTCCTAACCTAGGGTTTCTTCATTAATTCTAAGTGCTCAAAAGCCTCCGCAACGCTGCGAGTCTCCGACGACTCTACAACAACGAAGTGCTGCCAACAACCCTAGCTTAAGTTCTTTTTTTTTATAGTTGTTGGTATAATCTTACTTTGTTATTGCTTTCAATATTGCAATTCTTTTTAATCAAGGTTTTCTATCATTGCATTTTACTTAAATAGAAGAGAGGGTTTGTCTCTCTATCTTTTTTGCTTCGAAGGTTTTTGTAATCGTCAAACTCCTACCTCCAACGAGGAGGAGTGTTTTAGTGAATTGCCCTCGTACACGGTCTAGGACCATTAGGGCCTTGGAGTAGTTGCCGAAGGCTATGAACCAAGTAAAAAAATATCTTGTCTATTTTTGTTTCATTTATCTTTCCACTGCACTTAATTGTTTTGATACGAACTCGAAAAGGAAAAAAAGGTTTTTCTCTATTCACCCCCCCTCTAGCGAACCGCTTCGATCCAACAGAGACTCCTTGGCACAGGTTTGAAACCTTGCACTCATACTTACTGCAAATAAGATATCAGGTCGGCTTGTAGTTAAGTAAAGGAGACTCCCTATTACGCTCCTATAGTATTTTAAATCAATTGAATTTCCGGTTATATCTTCTTCTATATTTACATTCGTTGCCATTGGGGTATTAATAATTTTAGTGTCTTACATTACAAAGCGTTTAATTAATTCCCTAGTATATTTGCGTTGATGTAGGTATATTCCATCTTTAGTTTGTTTAATTTGTAGACCTATGAAGAAACTCAACTCTCCTACTAAATTCATTTCAAATTCACTTTCCATAAGTGAAATGAATTCATTTAGTAGGATCAAGTTGGTGGTTCCGAAAATAATATCATCTACGTTATTTGGGCTATGAATATGTCTTTACCTAAGGTTTTTACGAAAAGAGTCAGGTTAACTACACCTTGGTTAAATCCTTTGGACTTAAGATAAACCAACAGTCTCTCGTACCAAGCTCGAGGAGTTTGTTTAAGTCCATAGAGAGATTTCTTTAAGGAGATGATTAGGTTTATCTAGGCTTTCAAAACCGGGGGGTTAACTAACATAAACCTCTTCTTTAATGTATCCATTCAAGAATGCTGACTTTACATCCATTTGAAACAACTTAAATCCTCGATGTGCAACATATGCTAATAACATTCGAATGGACTCTAATCTAGCTACTAGGGCATAGGTCTCATCGTAATCTAGACCTTCGACTTGACTAAACCCTTTAGAAACTAATCTTGCTTTATTTCTAACTACTTCACCTTTATCATCAAGTTTATTCCTAAACACCCACCTTGTTCCAATGATTGTTTTATCTTTAGGTGGTGGTACTAATTCCCATACTTCATTCCTAGTGAATTGAGCCAGCTCTTCTTGCATTGCAATAATCCAATCAGGATCAAGAAGAGCTTGGTCAATAGTTTTGGGTTCAATTTTGGAAATCAGGGAGATTTGACTAAGGTTTCTGTATGAGGCTCTAGTTCGAACTCCCAGACTTGGATCACCTTTTACTTGGTTGATAGGATGATTGGTTTGAGTCCTAGTTTGATTTGGGTTTGGGTCATCTACCACTTGGTCAATAGGATGACTCATTTGAGTCTTAGTTTCACTAGAGTCTTCTACCACTTGGTCGATAGAGTGACTTGGTTGACTTAGGTTAGGATTAATACTAGACCTGATCTCCAGATCAGAGTTAGGTCTAGTATGAATCGGCTCGCTAATTGGGGTTACTGGGGGTTTTGTAGGTTCGTGTCCTTCATCAAATACTACATTGATAGTCTCCTCGACTCTAAGGGTGTCATGGTTATATACTCTATAAGCTCTAATTGTAGTCGAGTATCCTAGAAAGATCTCGGTCGAGGTTTTGGATGTAAATTTCCCTAGATGATCCTTAGTGTTTAGAATATATACCTTACACCCAAATACCCTAAAGTACTTGATGTTAGGTATTTTATCATAATAAATTTCATATGGGGTCTTAAGGTTCCTCTTTACTATAAGGATCCTATTTTGGACATAGCATGTTGTACTCATGGCTTCCACCCAAAACCTATCGGGTAGGTTATACTCGTTTAAGATTGTCCTAGCGGCTTCTTGTAGGGTTTTATTCTTACGTTCTACTAGGCCATTTTGTTGTGGGGTTATAGGGTAAGAGAACTCATGGTGGTATGCATTTAGGTTACAGAATTCTATAAACCTGTGGTTCTCGAATTCACCACCATGATCAGACCTAAGTCTTTTGATTTTAAGGTTTTGTTGATTTTCTATTAGTTTAAATAGGTTGATTAATTGATCTAAGGTATCACTTTTGTGTTTGATGAACCTAACCCAAGTAAATCTAGAATAGTCATTAATTATGACTAAGCAGAATTTACTCCCATTAAGTGACTTAGCTCCGTGTGAATCAAATAGATCCATGTGTAGGAGCTCAAGAACACTTTTGGTTCGTTCTTGATTAGTTAGTTGATGTTGTGTCCTAGATTGTTTACCTTGTTGACAAGCATTACATATTTTATTGTTCAAGTTATTGAGGATATGCAAACCTCTGACTAAGTCACTCTTAACTCATCTTGTGGATGAGTCTTGGGTGTGAGTGATCGAGTCGTCGGTGCCACTACCATGATTCCTCTTGCCGTGTCATAAGACACTTGGGTGAGGAGTTAGTTAAATTAATAGTGTAAATATTGTTATTTCTTGTTCCCTTAAGGATTGATTTAGAAGTTTCATTTGTATTAATTATGCATTCATTTTCTAGAAATATGACCTTATAGTTATTATCACACAATTGGCTTACACTAAGTAAATTATATTGAAAATTTTCTACCAATAAGATATTTTGAATAATAAAGTTAGAGTTGAGCTCAATATTACCTGATCCGATGATTTTGAGCTTGTCGTTGTTTCCGAAGGCTACCGATCCTTGTCGTTTGAATCAAAGCTTCAAAAACTTGAGTTGATCCCCAATCATGTGTTGGGAGCAACCACTATACAACATCCATTGATCCTACACGCAAGGTAGTTGGATCAGATATTGGATTTATTAAAGACTGGTTGAAAATTATTAACCTAAATCATCTCACCCATGTCTATATGATCAAACATGTTAACCCTATATGTTCTTGTGAGATGACTTCCAATTTTACTTGAATTAAATTTAATGATTTCAACACTTGTCAACCTTTCCTTAGATTCAGATTTGACCTTAGGCTCATCAAGTCACCTTTTCAAGATCATGGCTTCTAGGTTGTGGCGAGGTACAAAGGTCTTCTTTGATCGGAACAATGACCACTTCCTTAGACAAAGCCATTTTCAAAAAAATAGAGACTTGACTCACCTAAGACCACTTCTTGGTCTAACTAGTCTAGGATACGGTGAGGTAGCTTCAGCTAGTTCCACTCGGTCAAGTGCACTGAACTAGATACGCCTTATCTAGCCTGAATACACAAGACTCCGGTTTCCTAGCGTACTATCATCTCGCCACGTCCTGGTACTATGTTATCAAGTATTGACGAGTTATAGTCCTATCTATCTATTCTAAAAAGGAAAATCAAACTAAATAAAGAACCTAAGCATGCAATTTCTAAGTTAAAATACAAACAAGTTTTGTACTAGCTCCCCCTGGACCGTTGAATTGGTTCGGTCTCTCCACATTATGGATTTGGTCCTTGGGAACCCAGTACTGATTCGATCCTAAGTTTGAAATCAAGGCAGTCTTAGGGACCCATGCTTGGACACATTTTTTATGTCTACTCACAATTGACATATACGACATGTTGGTCGTATTTGAGCTAAACCCTAGTACGACCTTGTTGTACACGACCCTTTGTGATCCAAGTAGGAGGTCAAGTCCTTTGGATCCCAAAGTAAACCTTTTCAACGTGTTCCTAAGATCTTCGACTTGACTCTTCAAGAGTGAGTTCTCAACTTCGAGCTTTTCAACCCGAGTTGAGTCCTCCTCTCGAACTCGACTAGTCGAAGAGGTTAGGGGGACCTTGTGTTTGAGGCGTTTAACTTCCTAAACCAAGGTCTCGACCTTGGACTCGGACTTAGCTAATTTTCTAGTTAAAAACTTAATTGCACTATAAAGTGTACTAATGAGGGATCGACTTACCTTGAGTGTATCTTTTGAACCGGATGCGTATCCGTGGCTTGTCTTGCATAGTGCTTCGCAGTCCAACTCATCTTCTGTTTTCGACTCGTGTTCCAATTCCGACTCCGTCTCTGATTCCACCGGTTTAGCTATGAGGATGCTATCATCATTTTCTTCCTCGGACACTTCTTCCCGTATAGCGTTGAGTGTCTTTTTGTGTTTTGGCGCTTTGCTCTTGAGTTTTGGGCATTCGGACTTGATGTGTCCAAACCTGTTGCATTCGTAACATCTAATATTTGAACTTTTAGGCTTACCTTCGTTGGGTCGAGTGACGGTTCATTTTTGGCCCTTGACTATCCTCTGAACTAGGTTGACTAATTCGGCCTCCATTTCCGGGTCGACCTCCGAATCAGACTCATCCTCTTCTTCTTTCAGGGATGGCTTGCTTGCGGTTTTCTTCCTCGAACCCGCAAAAAGTGCTATACCCTTCTCGGGTTCTGAGTTAGATTGCTCATGAAGTTCAAAATCAAAAAATAACTTATCTGACCTAAGTTTCGAAAGATCCTTGGAGACCTTGTAGGCATCGATCATGGATGCCCACAGGGTAGTCCTCGGAAAAGAGTTAAGAACATACCTTATAAGGTCACAGTTTTTGACCTTTTGCCCGATCGCGTGTAGGTTATTGACTATGTCTTGAACACGAGCATGAAGTTGAGTCTCTGTTTCGTGTTCCTGCATTTTTAGATAATATAATTTATTAAATAAAAGATCACGCTTACATACCTTAGCTTCATCAGTTCCTTCGTGTAGCTCCACTAGCTTTTTCCAAAGGTTCTTTGTGCTGATGAAGGGGCCGACGCGATTAAGCTCCTCCTTGGACAAGTCACATTGGAGGATTTGAGTTGCCTTGGCGTCGAATTCGACTTGTCTTTTTGTCGCATTGGTCCATTTGTCATAATCCAAGGATTCACCAACTTCGTTAGTCGAAAGTGTGAATCCCGTTTGGATTATGATTCACATCTCGATTTGGGTTTTAAGAAAGCACTCCATCTGACCTTTCCAGTAACGGAAATCATCTCCGTTGTAAAACGGAGGTCGGACGGTGCTAAAACCCTCGAGATGGGTCATTTGGAATGGAAACCTTGCACACAAAATAATAAAAAAAACACGAAAAAAGGTTCCAAGACTTCGCCTTGGATTAGTAATGTAGGAAATGAAAAGGAACAAAAGGAATAAATGAGAAGTAACCAACTAAAATAAAAGATGAGCACTTACAACCTTTGATCTCCTCGAAATGGTACTAAACATTAGTTTTTGGGGATGAAGACATCTTGTTACGAGCGTAAACCCTTGTAAGAAGTGTAGATCTCTTCGAGAGCTTCGTTTTGGTAGGTAACCCGTTTCTTGGGTCAACTTGTACGAAAAGTTATGCCCGTTTTACCGTCGGCTACTCCAAAAGCGAATCCTTGCAAAACAAAACCTAAAGAAGAGTACCAAGACTTTGTCTTGGATTAGTAGTGTGGAAGAAAAATTTAAACGAACGAAAAACAAATCTATAAAAAATGCTAGATTGGTGGTTTCACCAAATCTAAGTGCCCCCGGCTCTGATACCAATTGTTGGATCTAAGCGGATCGCTAGAGGAATCTTTTTTTTTTTGTGTTGTTAAAACCCGAGTAGACAATTAATCACAGAGGAAAGATAAATGACAAATAAAGAAAGACAAATGGTTTTTTTACTTGGTTCGTAGCCTTCGGCTACTACTCCAAGGCCCTAATGATCCTTGATCACGCACGGAGAGCAATTCACTAAAAACACTCCTCCTCGTTGGAGGTAGGAGTTTCACGATTACAAAAAACCTTCGAAAGAAAAGATAGAGACACAAACCCTCTCTTCTATTAATGTAAAGTGCAATGATAGAAAACCTCGATTAATAAAAGGAATTCCAATATTTAAAGAGACGACAAATTAAAATATCAACAACTAAAAAGTAGAAACTAAGCTAGGGTTGTTGACAACACTTCGTCGTAGAGTCGTCAGAGAATCGCAGAGTTGCAGAGGCTTTTGAACACTTAGAGTTGATGAAAAACCCTTGGAGAGGCTCTCCTTTTATAGCCTTTGAGCCCCTTTTCGAGACAATATTCAACCAATAGGAATTGGGCACAAGACTCCTTGAAAAATGGTGATAAAGCTTGACTCCTCGAGGCTGATCATTGACCATCTGTCGACTGATGGCCATCATCAGTCGACTGATGATAGAATCAGTCGAATGCTGACCGCAGGCAGTCGACTGATGGACGACAGTCGAGTCCTCCAAGATGGCAGTCGACTGATGCTAGCTGCAAGGCAAAGTTAGCTTAACAAAAACATTATTTCGATGACCTTCGACCGTCGGATCTCGACCTAGACCACCTATAGGGTGTCTTTGTTTGGATCTACACTTAAGATCATCCCCGTAAAGAGGATACGACCTCACTTACTCTTACACACACACGAGCTTACCTCGATACTTACTGTTTCCCTTTCGCTTCCGGCCTTCCACTCGATTCCTTCGGCTCTCTCCGAAGTCACTCGAGTGTCGTCCGACCACCATGGCTTCCTCCGGGTGTCGCTAGCCTTCAGCTCCAGCGTTGGCACTTTTCTGCACACTTGATTTAGCTTGTGAGATACCAATATAAGCTTAACTTTGTATCGTTTGCTATAATCAAAACTCAGGTTCGACTTAGGTGCCTACTACACTAACATTAAAGCCTCTAATGCAAGCTAAATATCGGGATTGTTTCGATGATGTGTTCCAACAGTGCGTCTCCCAAGGGTTCATTCTAGCCTGTACCCTAGCTGCTTCTCTGAATTGGGAGATAGGTTTCAGGCGATATCCTCCTGACCATTTTAAGTTTTAACTTTCTTGTATGCCTTCTCCTTAATATAATGATTGACAATCACTAACTCCATTAACATGCCAAGATATTTGAATGACATTACTTCCCCTAAATAAATAACGATAACTTTGTAATAAATTAATTATTCTCAGCACTGCTCTTTGATTTCTCTTTTCTTGGAATGAGAGATTAGTTTCAATTGACATTATCTTTCATAATTGTACACAACTATTGGTTGAGATGACATGATCTTGTGTTTAAATTGTATTCTTCTTTTTCGGGAATTGATAGCGAATATGCAATAGATAATTCCTCTTGTGGGTATATCCTGATTACATGGTATGAAAATACTTTAAGTGCAAAGCATTCTAGGGTCTAGGTAGCTCCTTACCCTCACTATCTTTTAAATAGTACGCTGACCCAGCAACTCAGCGACTAACTATATAAGGTCCTTCCCAATTAGGGGCTAGTTTCTAAGGGTCCCCAGTAGGGTTAACCTTGCGTGGAACAAGGTCACCCACTTGAAACCTCTTGGGCACTACCCTACTATTGAAAGTTTGTTGTATTCTTCGCTTATAAGTTTCAGCCCAAATTCGAGCTTGCTCCTGCTTTTCTTCCAACAAATATAATTCAGTGATTATCACCATCTGGTTTTGTTCTGGTTCCAAACCTTCGACTTGGGCACCGCTTAAAATGGCTTCCACTGCGATAACTGCCTCAGTTCCATACACCAGGCTAAATGGGGTTTCTCAAGTGGATGTTTTGGGGGTAGTTCGTGTTAGTAATATATGAGAGATGTCCTAAGACAATCGCCTTATGTTTGAACCATTTATATGATAAATGAAGATTCACTATTTGAGTATACATGTTTTCATGTATTTGATTAGATCTTAAACTCATTTACTGAATGTCCACGATACGATTCACAGCATGAGAGAATTTGTGATTGAATCACAACTAGTGAGTATCTCTACATGTGTAAATGTGATGTATCGGAATTATCCCTAGTCGATGAATTGATGGATTTGGACAACATTAATTTGTCGAGACTAGCACGAGGTATACTCTTTGGTGTATCCAAGCAGTTGATTCTCACTGGCTGGAGACATTGTGATGTCCCGAGTTAATCGTGGTTGCTAGTTATGGTAACTAGTTCATTGGAGTGACAAATTGTAAAACTTCATATGGTTCTCTGCATATATAGATATGTCATTAAAGTTCTTACTGCAGCTTAAGTGCGATGTTCCTTTGACTTGTGGTATTCAAGTCATCTTGGTCATGAAGACTTATGCTTTGACATCTTATACAAGCATCTCTGAGGAGATGTGGACCCGAGATGATTGGGCATAAGTCGAAGTGATCGAAGGTGTTTGAATAGCCTATAAGGATTCACCACTCCTTGCGAGGAGATGTATACCCATGGCCTCTCGTTGGATTATTAATAAAGTTTTTGGCCAAAGCATTACATGTTTAGAGTAAGGTACTCTTGGATGCATGTGCAGTAACTAGAATCCATAGGATGAGGAAATGATACTTGGGCTAGGTATGACGTAGTCAACCTAGTGGGGACTGACACTATAGACCATGTCCTAAACCAAGTGGGTATAAGATGCGTGAAGGGAATGGGGCACGATTCATTGTAGCTGCTGAAGGGTTTCAAAAATAGTTCTGGATCAACCGTTGAACTTTTCGGTAGATTGGGGATCACGATGTACTACTAGGTGCCACTCATGATCGTTCTATAATTAATGGTTAATTATAGACGACCAACATAAACCGAGAACCTATTTTGCCACACGTACAATGAGTATAATCCGAAGGATTTAAAACGAGCTTGTGAATGAGATTCTCGGACTGAGAGAAACTATGTTTGGTTGGATTAAACAAGGATCGAGCATTAAATCATTTCAGTCACAATGGAAGCGTGAATGGGCTGTGTCTTATGAAGACATGATGGATGAACCAAATTGGTTTGATTCTAATCCAATGGTGAAGAATAAACCTAAGGGGTTTGGTTTGTTTTAAACGAATGAACAAAAGTTTGTTCAGTTTGTTTTAACTTTAAATAGACCAACTCTATTCGGTTTATTTTAACTTAAGTTTTGGAGCGGGTTAACGGGTTTTGGTTATCAACCAATAACCATTAGGAGAATGTGTTCTCTATAAAACAAGGCTTAAGGGTTTTTCATGGATAACTTTTGGTTGTTGGAAAAACCTAGCCGCCCAACCCTCTCCCTCTCTTCTCCTTGCCACCGCCCAAGGGTTCCACGCCACCCAGCTTTTTATCGTCGTCCACCCTTGCTGCCGGTGTCCAGCTGCTACCGGCCACTCCTTCGGCGACCCTCCGGCGACTCACCTTGGTTCCGATGATAAAGGGTTGGCCGACCATCCTCTTTGGCCGGCGCAACATCCTCCACCAAGCTGTCAAGTTTTCTAGACAGCTTGTTTCCTTCGTTACGGAGCGTCATTTGGACGACGTTTGGAGCTCCGACAGTGGTTACCTTGCCGGGGATTCGATCTCCGGTAATCCTCATAGGTGGAGGACGAAGGATTCGTCAAACGGTTGACGAATACCTCTCCGGAGAAGTGAGTTTTGGGGACTCGTTTTTTAATCCGAATTTTGATTCAGATTGTGATCTTCTCTTGATCACATCATCTTCGACACGAGGCAAGTGACTCATACGATGATGAGACTCGTGGCTTTGTGAAGTCATCCCGATAATACTCGGCGTGGATGTGGATAGAGGTGATTCTAGCGAGAGTCGCTCCGGTTGATGTCTTTCCCGCTACACGTGATACGTCAGGTAAATGTAGAGTAATTTCCTTTATTGCAAAATTTGAATTTACGATTATGTCTATATATGTTGTACTATGCATGCGTGTGGTGTGTGTGTTGTAATAAATTACATTTGTTGCTTTTTATTTTTTCAGCTGCGCACATGTTTGCGAAATATGTTCGAACACACACTCACCGCGGTGCCGGAAACCCAACAGTGGTATCAGAGCCCAGGTTGTATTTCGACATAATCGTAAAATTCTTTTGCGATAGTCGAAATTGTATTTATGGAAATTTTTTACTTTTGGAAAGTTTAGAAATATTTATGGAAATTTTCTAATTTTAAAAAAAGTTTAGAAGTATTTATGGAAATCTTCTACTTTTGGAAAGTTAGAAGTATTTATGGAAATTAACACTTCCCATAAATAAAATATTTGATTTGATTTTGAAATTTGTTTCCTAATTTAATCATGATTTGATTTGGGAAATCAAATCTAAAATTTTATTTCCATAAATAGTTTTGACAATTTAGGAAATTTGTTTCCTAAATTAAATTTGACTTTCCTTAATTGAGACCTTCCATAAATAAAATATGTAATTAGATTTGGAAATTTATTTCCTAATTTAATCATGATTTGATTTTGGGAATCAAATCTTAAACATATTTTATTTCCATAAATAGTTATGAATATAAGGAAATTTTTTACATGTCATAATTGTATGTCATCTAATTGCATTAGATGCATATCATTATGTCATGCGTGTCATGACATGTAGATGTATGCCATG
The DNA here is from genome assembly GCA_025175895.1 of Wurfbainia villosa. Lineage (NCBI taxonomy): Eukaryota > Viridiplantae > Streptophyta > Magnoliopsida > Zingiberales > Zingiberaceae > Wurfbainia > Wurfbainia villosa. The sequence goes on along the minus strand of CM045986.1, from coordinate 57,040,415 downwards.
TATGTCATGCCATATAGATAATAGTTATTTGCATGCAAAGAGGATGAGAAATAAAAACCCTTACTCAATATTAAAGCTTACACCTTCCATTAATATGGTTAGAACCAGAGTTCTATTTCTTGTTTGGGTTGTTAGACTCTCTCTAAGCCCGGCTCGAACCTAAACATGTTCAAACCATGAAATAGTTTAATACTAATATGGTAAGAGTCAGAGGTCAATCATTAGCTTTGGTTGTTGGACTCTCTCCAAGCTGGACTAATTGGTTGAATGCGCTCTAACAATATTAAAACTATTTCATGATTAATGGGTTGGCTTTAACCTAGATCATCAGCTTGTTGGACTCTCTCCAAGGTCGATGTGAAGGGAAGTGAAGTTGGGTGCTATGCATATGATGCATACTTGTTAATGTGTTAACAACCCGATGTATGTGTGAACATTCAATTAGTTGATAGCACATTGTGATAGTTTCATATATGTGATATGCAATTGGTATATTTGATAACTACCATCGTTGTTGTGAATGGCTTGTTGGTCTCTCTCCAAGGTTGTTCATATCTATGTTGGATATCAGCCCATTTGGAGATAGACCTACGATCTCCTGAAGTGATTTTGGGGTTTTTGAAATTTAAAAAATGAATAGGATTTATAAATGTATGTTGATGCATTTTAAAATCATTTTCTCATATGTGCTTGATTTGTATTTCTAGGTTAATTGATTGATCATGATGTCTTTGAATTTGCACTGTATTTGGATTCAAATAAATTGACTGGGTTGAACTTCTTGGACTGACTTTTGGATTCAACCTGAGAATTGTTCTCAAGTTTGAAAAGCTTGTGAATGTCCTCGAAGCGCCTCTTCCCGCCCGTCCTAGTGATAATGCAACTCCGGACTAATTGTTGTCCTATCAGAAACATGTGAATGATTCTGAAATGACTAGTTGCATCATGCTAGCCGCGATGGTACCTGAGCTGCGGAAGCAGCATGAGCATATGGATGCTCATACCATAGTCTTCCAATTTTGTGAGTTGTTTGATGAGCAAGTGAGATTCGAAAGTTTCGAAGTCTCCAAGCTCCTCTTCACCTTTGAGATGCAAGAAGATTCATTTGTGGTACTTCTCAATATGTTGAAGACTGTGGAGCCTTCTATGAAGCTTGAGCAGGGGAGGTGTTGTTAGTTGATTCCTCGAAGAAAGGTTCTAAGAGGAAGTCAAACAAACAGCAGAAGGGGAAGAAAAAGGCTAAGAAGGCAGAACCAACACAAAAGGGCACTTGCCATCATTGTGCCAAGGACTACCATTGGCGAAGAAATTGCAAGATTTATCTTGAGTCCGTGAAGAAGAATAAGGCATCAGATGCCCCATCTTCCTCAGATATCTTCATTATTGATTGTCATTCTATTTCCTCAAACACTTGAGTATTGGATACTGGGTGTGGCTCACATATATGTAATGACATACATGGGCTAAGGAATAGAAGAAGACTCGTCAAGGGAGAGTCAAATTTATATGTTGGGAATGGAGCAAAGGTTGCTGCACTCGCCATCGAAACACATTTGTTGAGACTCCCTTTAGGACTAGTCTTAGAACTGAACAATGTTGGTGCAATCGGCCCAGGTCACGATTGACCAGGACTCGAGTTTGACTCGAGTGATGTTTTTGATGTTTGACAAAGTATGTTTGACAAAGTATGTTAGACATGGGATTGACATTGATGTTTGACATTAATGTCGGTTAATATGTTGGGGAGATTGTTTATACAATCGACCCAGGTTATAATTGACTTGATGGTTGACCAGGGTTGACCATGTGATTATGGGAAAGTCCAAGCATGGGTCTTGGCAAGGGAAAGTCCAAGTCATGGGTACTTGGCATGGAAAGTCCAAGTGGGACACTTGGCAATTGGGAAAGTCCAAGTCTTGAGCACTTGGCATGAGAAGTCCAAGCATGGGTCTTGGCAAATGAGAAGTCCAAGCATGGGTCTTGGCAAATGGAAAGTCCAAGCATGGGTCTTGGCATGGAAAGTCCAACATGGGTTGGCAAGGGAAAGTCCAAGCTTGAGTCTTGGCATTTGAGAAGTCCAAGGGGATTGATATTGGCGGCGTAAAGTCCAAGCGGAGTCTTGGCAGCATAAGTCCAATGTGCCTTGGCGGTGTAGACACCGTTAGCATGACATAGCCGATGGAAGCACCTGGAAGCTAGCGCGATGGATGAACAAGTCATGGATGACTTGGAGGGATCTGAGAGGCGTGAGGCTGATGGAGGTGGCTAGAAGGTTTAGGTCTAGGCTAAGGGTGGTCTAGCAAGTATGGGGGCACCATACTTGGGTTAAAACCTCATTCTACCGCATTATCGGCCGGCCGATCGTGACTCGGGCAATGACCGCCGCGATGGCGATCGCGCCGATGAGTGTCGAGCACGACGCTCGAGCCGGGTCGAAGCGGCCGATCGACGGGCGTTGGCGATCCGATCGCCAATGTTGGCAATGATCGCCAAGAGATCCGCTGGAGTTTTTCCAGCGTGGATCGAGCCGTTGTCTCACGACACAGCGGTGACATCACGATCGTGGTGGCTTATGCGCTCGATCGATAGGCGGAAATCCAGGTCGCGCGCAAGGATAAAAGGAGCTCGACGGGAAGGATTTTGGCATCGGTTTCTTGAGGCTTTTGGGGCGATTTGCTGCTGCAAATCAGGGTCTCCAAGTTGACATCAAGCAACCAAGCGATCAAGCATCCAAGAGCATTTGTAAAGTGTTTTCTTTACTTGTATTGCTTTGTATTTCATTGTCTTAGCTTGTAGCTTTTGATTATTGTTGTAATCACTATTGTACGAGGTTTCTCCACCTCCGGATTGTTCCGAGAAGGAGTTATTTGATAGTGGTGTGTGATTGGCATCGCTAGGGCTCATTTGAGCCCGATCCGTGGAGTAGGAACCGGTTCGGTTCCGAACCACGTTATATCGTGTGTGTTGTGTTTGTGTTATTGTGTTTGTATTTCATTATTGTTATTATATATATTCCGCTGCGCACTAACGTAATTGTAGACACGAACGCGATCGATTTCCATCTTCGGTCATCTACGCTATTCACCCCCCCCTCTAGCGGGCATTCAATTCCCAACAAGTGGTATCAGAGCCAGGGGCTCTTCTACGGACTAACCGCCGGGAGCTAAAAGGCTAGAGGGAAGATGGAATTCCAAGACAAGCTTGGATGGGACATTAACACACCGGTGCCCTACACCCTATACGGACGAGAAGGATTCAATTCTTGGAAGGGAAGAATTGAGGATTTTATTATGATGAGACATATTGAGGAAGGGTCCATTTTGATGGATGGATTTGAATATCCAAGAGGACCAAGAGGTGGATTCCTCAAAAAGAAGAGGTGGACCGAAGAGCAAATTCAAGCATCCGAGAAAAATGATAAGGTGATAAAATTTTTAATTGATTTAATACCTAACAATATCTTGTGTATGTTAGGTAATTATGTAGATGCTAAAGAGTTATGGAGCCAAGTGGCAAAGCTCCATGAAAATTCATCATCGGTTCAAGAAGAAGAAGAAGAGGAGTTTTCACCATCAATTCAAGAAGATAAGGAGGGTGAAGAAGAGAGATCATCCTCACAAGGAAGTGAGGATTCGGAGGTTGATAGGGAATCAACATCCGGATCGGAAGATGTGGAGGAAGTGGAAGAAGCATCCACCTCAAGGATTGAGGGGGAGGAGAGAACTTCCATACCGAGCAACAAGAAGAAGCTTCAACATCCAATCAAGATGAGGAAGCTCAAAATACAACTCCGCACCTACCACCGAACTAGGTAACTCAAACACATCAAACTCAAATAAAAATAATATTATGTGTTTTGAGTGTAGGGAATTTGGACATTACAAGAGCAAATGCCTAAAGAAGATTAGGAAAGCTCCACCGGCTCCAAAAGTTAAGGATGCCGGTTCCCCAAATATCAAGAGCAAGGAGCATATCATATGCTTCAAGTGCCGACAAACGGGACACTACCGAGTCAATGCAAGAAAGGGGAGAAAAAGGCCCAAAATGGAGCATCACATGTAGGGAGCTAAGGCAAACCCTAGGGTAACTTCTAATTTTGCTCCTTCTTCAATTTATAAGCAAAAGCATGCTAGGGATTTCAATTCACTTGCAATTTATGAAAAGCATGCTAATAGGAACAAGTATTTTTGCTTAGGAGCTAAGAATGTCTACTTAGATAATAGGGAGAAATTTGGGACTAATGTCCCTAAAAACAATTTATCTAAGGATAAACCTAGGTCAAATAACACTAGACCAATGTTACCTAGGGAGACCATTAGAAAGGTGCAAGAGCACCTAGGGTTCAATCCTAAGTGGACTAGGCATATGCCTAGAAAGTCCCATGCCCATGATTTAAATCAAAATTCTAAAATTGGGCAATTAGAATTAGAGAATCAAGTCTTGAGGTCAAGGCTTGAAAAACTTGAGAAGACCCTTAGGAACATACAAAATCAATTTCAAGGGTCTAATGGTCAAACTTCTAGGTCCAAAAGTCAAAGTCAACAAGTAAGACCTAAGAGTCAAAAGTCAACCAAGGGCAAGCAAGGTTTGGGTCACAAACCTAAGCCTAAGGTGGCTTATCATAGTGTTCCATTAGATTATGGAACACTAACTAAGTCTAGGAAGACCAAGGTCACTAGGGAAGTCATCCCTAGAGTTGACCAAAGGGTATGCCTAGTGGCTAGGGTTTCTAGGAAACCTAGGGTGGCCACTAAGAAGGTTGCAAGGGGAGTCACCCCTAGAGTCAACCTAGGTAAGACCCAAATGACCAAGGCTAACAAGCCTAGGAGGGTCATTAGGAAGGTATCTAGGGAAGTTATCCCTAAGGAATACCTAAGTAACCCTAGGAGTTCAAATCGTTTTTGGGTTCCTAAGAGCGTGATTGATTCACGCTAAGATGGGTTAGGGTGTGTCAACCTTAATTGGATGGGTAGTTAACTCAACCATAACAAAAGTGACACTTTAGGTTATTTTCAAGGTTATGGTTATCTTGAAAATACATTTGAGTCTTTAATCCTAAAAGATTTTAGGATGTGCCAATATTAATTATGAAGTTTGATAAAATGATCATTTTGGCACAATTTAGGTTTAGAGGTTGGTGTGCCATTTTGGGTTTTTGGCACACTAGGGAGATTAGGTTAATATGGCAAAATATGTTTAAATCTCAACAAGTCTCAACAAATGGCAATTAATATTAAAATTTAGGTATTATTATACCTATATATTTTATATGCCATGATTTGTTTGCCATATGCCATGACATGACATCATGTTTACTTTTATCATCTAAATGTCATGATCATGCTTAGGATTAAGTTTTAAAATGTCATGTGTTTTTAAATTTTATCATATGCCATGACATCATGATCATTGGCCATGATTTACTTTGCTATCATTATGCCATGATCATCTTCATGCATCTAAATTGATTAAAATTGATTTAAGGACTATGGCATGACTTGGAGTCCCATTTATAAGGGAATCAAGTAAAGTTGCCTTAGAAAATGCATGAAACCCTAGTTTAGGAGAACAAAACCCACATCTCACATCCAATTGACATGTATGTGTATTTATACACCCTAGATACATGTGAGATGCTAGGATATGAGTTGAGTTCAAGGTGCATAGTTTTGCATCTAGATGAACTAAAACTCATCTAATTTTATTGGATCATTGGGAAAGCTTGTGTACAAGTCATGTACTTAGAGCCCAAGGAATATGATCCAAAATAAGGTTTTGAAATCATTTTAAAATCAATTTAGAAAACCTTGGTGAAGTCTATCTTTTGATAGCAATCACCATTGATGAAGTTGATACAAAATAGGGCCAAAACATTGAAAATTTCAATGGTTTTGAGTTTTGTATCAAACTCACTATTTTATGGGTAAAATATTTTTCAAACATTTTTCACCCCTTGTTTTGGTCATAAGTATTATACGTATCAAAGTTTGTGATTTTTCGATATCATTATAATTATTTATGAATTTGAAATTCGTTACGATATGAAATTCGAATTTATATTACCGATCGCCACTTGGTGGCGATCGATGAGAGTGGCAATCGATCGACATCGTCAGAGTCATTGCCATGTCTGATTTCGGGTTAACAAGGTTTGTTTAGCCCGTGTTCAGCTATGACAAAGGTTCCTAACCACTCTTAACCTAGGATATGCTTTGGGAAGCATTATGAAGGGTGAAAATCCATTGGATATGGATTAGGAGTTGTGTTAGGTCAAAGTATCAAATTTAGGGTGAGTAAGAGTTCTATGTTGAACTTAGAACCTTAATTTTGATGGTTTAGAGTTCCTATTGGCTTAGGGGCTTTCCAAGGACATTGTTGGTGCAATGGTCAAGGGAGCAAGCCTTTAGGGGAGGTATCCATCGTGGGATGATGGATGTTTTTTTTATGGGAGAATCTTATCAATTGAAAATTGATGGGTGTTTGATACCCGATTTGGAAATTGGGAGAGTGAGATAGAAGTGCCTCTCTTGAGTGATATGGGACTTATCACTAGGAAGATGGTAGGCATCCTAGGTATTTTTGATCAATGGGGAGATTGTAAGATCTCATTGGGACATGAGACATTGACCTCCTTGGAGAGAAAACCTTTTTGATGTTAGTCAAAAAGGGGGAGAATGTTTGGGGGAGAACATTTGATTTACTTTTTCACTTGAATGTTTGGGGGAGAACATTTGGTGAGTGTTTACCAATTTGGGATAATTGGTAAGGGATTTGAGTTAGTGTTCTAACTCATGATTTGATTGGTTTTTGTCAAACATCAAAAAGGGGGAGATTGTTGGTGCAATCGGCCCAGGTCACGATTGACCAGGACTCGAGTTTGACTCGAGTGATGTTTTGATGTTTGACAAAGTATGTTTGACAAAGTATGTTAGACATGGGATTGACATTGATGTTTGACATTAATGTCGGTTAATATGTTGGGGAGATTGTTTATACAATCGACCCAGGTTATAATTGACTTGATGGTTGACCAGGGTTGACCATGTGATTATGGGAAAGTCCAAGCATGGGTCTTGGCAAATGAGAAGTCCAAGCATGGGTCTTGGCAAATGGAAAGTCCAAGCATGGGTCTTGGCATGGAAAGTCCAACATGGGTTGGCAAGGGAAAGTCCAAGCTTGAGTCTTGGCATTTGAAGTCGAGGATTGATATTGGCGGCGTAAAGTCAGCGGAGTCTTGGCGGCGTAAGTCAATGTGCCTTGGCGGTGTAGACAGATTAGCATGACATAGCCGATGGAAGCACACGGAAGCTAAGCGCGATGGATGAACAAGTCATGGATGACTTGGAGGATCTGAGGCGTGAGGCTGATGGAGGTGGCTAGAAGGCTTAGGTCTAGGCTAAGGGTGGTCTAGCAAGTATGGGGCACCATACTTGGGTTAAAACCTCATTCTTGAGGTTGGCGGTCGGCCAGCATTATGGCGGTTCATTGCCATGAGTCGACAGTTCATTGCCAGTTAAGTGAAAATACCACAGCGGTCATTGCTCATTGGCGTGATCGGTGGTGACTCTGGCGATCGCGCCAGGATGGCGATCATTGCCCGGTCAGTGTCGAGCCGCGAGCGCTCGTAGCCGTAGGCGTCGACTACGAGCGTTAGCGATCGGCCGCCAATGTTAGCGATCGGCGCCAAGAGATCCGTTAGGTTTTTCAGCGTGGATCGAGCCGTTGTCTCACGACATGATGACATCGATCGTGGTGGCTTATGGCGATCGTGATAAGGCGGAAATCAGTCGCGCGCAAGGATAAAAGGAGCTCGGCGGGAAGGATTTTGGCATCGGTTTCTTGAGGCTTTTGAGGCGATTTCTTTGCTGCAAATCAGGGTCTCCAAGTTGACATCAAGCAACCAAGCGATCAAGCATCCAAGAGCATTTGTAAAGTGTTTTCTTTACTTGTATTGCTTTGTATTTCATTGTCTTAGCTTGTAGCTTTTGATTATTGTTGTAATCACTATTGTACGAGGTTTCTCCACCTCCGGATTGTTCCGAGAAGGAGTTATTTGATAGTGGTGTGTGATTGGCATCGCTAGGGCTCATTTGAGCCCGATCCGTGGAGTAGGAACCGGTTCGGTTCCGAACCACGTTATATCGTGTGTGTTGTGTTTGTGTTATTGTGTTTGTATTTCATTATTGTTATTATATATATTCCGCTGCGCACTAACGTAATTGTAGACACGAACGCGATCGATTTCCATCTTCGGTCATCTACGCTATTCACCCCCCCCTCTAGCGGGCATTCAATTCCCAACAAACAATTGCTTTTATGTTCCTTCATTGATAAAGAACATCATTTCTATTTCTTGTTTAAATATAAATGGGTATCATTTGACTTTTAGTAACAATTGTTGTAACATAACTTTGAATAGAGTTCTTTATGAGACTGGAACTTTAAGCAATGATATTTATACATTAGACGTATCCAGTGATGTTTTCAATATCAAAGCAAGCAAAAAGCATGCTCGGAAAAAAAAAAAATTTGACTCCTATATGTGGCATTATCGTCTTGGCCATATAAGCAAGAAACGCTTGTCCGAATTACACCGATGTGGAATTCTGGAATCGTTTAAATTAGATTCATACGATACATGCGAATCATGCTTAAAAGGCAAGATAGCTAAGTTACCTTTTACAAGAATAGGTGAACTAGTGGCAGAGTTGCTTGGTCTAATACATGCCGATGTATGTGGACCTATGTCAACTCAAGCTCTAGGAGGCTATAACTACTTCATTACCTTCACCGATGATTACTCACGGTTTGGATATGTTTTCTTGATGAAACACAAGTCTGAAGCCTTTGACGGGTTCATAGAATTCAGAAATGAAGTAGAGAAAAAACATGACAAGAGTATTAAAATACTTCGATCAGATCGAGGTGGTGAATACTTAAGTCAAGAGTTTCTAGATTATCTAAGAGGCAATGGTATATTGTCTCAATGGACTCTACCATATACACCGCAGCTTAATGATGTATTTGAGAGGCGTAACTGGACCTTGTTGGACATGGTCAGGTCAATGATGAATCATACGAATCCTCCCAAGTCCTTTTGGGGATATGCACTTCAGACAGTTGTTTACTTGTTAAACAGAATTCCAACAAAGGTATGTTAGGGCAATCTCTTGCCATAATATGGTTTTGATGGTGTGGCAAAGGTTTTAAGTTAGAGTGTTATTATGATTTGATATGTGCGTTGGAGTCTTGCAGGACTTAGTAATTTGCACATGGAGCCTTGGAGAGTTTCACCTCCCATGACTCGGTCCTTGAGTCGGTGAAGGATGGCTTTGCGGAAGTCATGCACTTGGAGCATCCGAGGGACCGCCGGACGAGGAGGTTGGAGTGAAGCCGGAGGAAGTAGACTTCAGGGCGAGACGCGAAGGATGGCGCTGTAGAGTCGTGCGCTTGGCGCATCCGAGGGACGTGGCCGGACGAAGATAACTTCAAAGGCGAGGGACTCTGAGGGATGAGTATGAGCGAATGTAACCCGGGAAGGGGTAGTAGCTCTTAGGTGAAACCTGACCATTTGGCTAAGTGTCGGATGGGATTTCCTGACATCAGTTGACTACCATATTAATGGTAGTCGACTACTCTAAGTCGACGGTGACTCGACTAGTGTTCGAGTCCGATTCAAGTGCCAACAGTCGACTACCATGGAGTGGCAGTCGACTATGAGACCACCAGTCGACTGATGAAGGCATCAGTCGACTGGTTGCAAGTGTTTCAGGCACAGAATGGAGTCGAGCTCGCGGAGCACTCGACTTATCGAGCATCAGTCGACTGATGCCAATACCATTCGATGAAATCCAACATGGAAAGCAGCCATTATTGGGCAACGACAACAGGACCAGTCGACTGATAGGGACATCAGTCGACTGCTCCTGTGTCAACGGGAAGAAACCCTCTTCCTCTATAAAGAGGAATGGTGTGGGGCTTTGGGAACCTAATGCTTCAACTCATAACATCTCCCAAAGTGCTCTAAGGGTTTTTCCACTCTTCTTCTTTTGTAATTCTCATTCAATTGTAAGAAGAGGGATTGTAAAGAGGTTACCTCCACCTAGCTTGGTGCAAAGGAGAGACTTAGTGGATTTGGCAAAGGAGTGATTCACCTTGGACGAATCGGGATCGTGGATTAGTGGCGTAGCCGTGAACCACGTTACGACCTTGTGTTAGCATTGTTTGTTTCCTTTGCTTTGTTTTATTTATTTGATTTGCTTGTCTTGTTGTTTCCATTGCGCTAATCTTTTTGTAGACGAGCAAATACCATTATCCAACGTAAGAGGGCTATTCACCCCCCTCTAGTCGGCCGATCGATCCCCTACAAGTGGTATCAGAGCCAAGGAAAGCTTGTCGAGGACTAACCGCCACAACAAGAACATTCAAGAATGGCCGGCTCAAACATTCAACCACCAAAATTTGAAGGCGAATTCTCTTGGTGGAAAAAGAGAATGGAGGTATTTTTCGAGACCGATTTTGAAATTCTTTTGATTATGGAAAACGGTTTCGAATTGCCTAGGAATGAAGATGGGGAGCCATTGGAGAAAGAAAGGTGGAGCAAGAGGCAAAGGGAAGAATACTTGGCAAATTCAAAGGCCAAGCACCACCTCTAAAATGTACTCCCCCAACAAGAGGTGAATAGAATAGGGGAATGCTCTAATGCGAAGGAGATGTGGGAGAAGCTAGTAGAGCTTCATGAAGGCACCTCGAAGGCAAAACTTGCAAGGATAGACCTCCTCCACTCCCAACTATCCAACACAAAATTAGAAAAGGGAGAAAAGGTAACCTCATTCCATTCTAGGTTTAAAGAAATTTTGATTGGACTAACAAGTGTATGAGAAAGACTCTCGAACCGGGACATGCTCATGAAAGCAATTGATGCTTTTCCCCGGTCGTCAAAATGGAGCTCAATGGTGGACTCCTTCTACATGTCCAAGAACCTAGAAGTAAGCACCTTGGAGGAGTTCTTCTCAACAATGGAGCTCCATGAAACAAGGCTTGAAGGAATAGTTGAAGAGCCTAGATTTCAACCTTCAAGAGGAGTAGCACTTTTGGCCAACAAGGGGAAGAAGAAGATGGAGATCCCCTCCTCCTCCGATGAAGCATCCTCATCCTCCCCCATGGATAGCACGGAAGAAGCCTATATGGTAAGGAGGGTAAGGCGTGCATTAAAAGGTTTTAGATTTAATAAATCTAATAATAGGAGTAGAAGACCAAGGGGGAAGGTCATTTGCTATAATTGCCAAAGGGAAGGACATATAAGGGACAATTGTCCTCTCTTGAACAAAAGCAAGGAAGAGAAGAGAAAGAAAGAAGAAAAGAAGAAGAAAAAGGGGAGCAAAAAGAAGGAAGAAGAGAAGAAAGTCAATGAAAAGGGAAAGACAAAGGCATTAAAGGCAAGAACTAGGGATGACCCCTCCTCATCATCTTCATCATCATCAGAAGAGGAGAATGCCTTTGTCACCATCTTGGCATTAATGGCGTTTGACGACCTAGACACTTTCTCCTCCGAGCAAGAAAATGAAGAAGCAAGCTCAAGTGGAGAGAGCTCAAGTGAAGGGGGAGCCTCCTCTACATCCTCATCATCCGAAGAAGACTTGGTAAGTGAGGTAACAAATCTAGCCCCTAAGCAAATTATGTCTATGATTTCTAGCCTCACTAAGGATTTATTTAGAGCTAAAAAGAAAAATAAGAGCATGCTAGATCAAATTAAGGACTTAGAAAATAAACTAGAAAAAGCATGCTTAAATGAAAATGATGATATTTCTTCTAGTCATGATGATGCATGCTCACATGAATATATGCCTTTCAATGTTAATGATGCATGCATAGAAAAAAATAGGGCTCTAAGAGAAAAGGTAGACTATTTGACCAAGGCCCTAGAAAAAATTACAATATGCTCCAATACCCTTAACATGATCATAGGGAGCCAAAGGGCAAGTTTTAACAAAAAAGACCTAGGATATAAAGATAAGAAAAATGAAAAGGCCTATAAATGCCTAATAGCTAGGGGTCAAGACAAGAAGAAGGTAATTGCTAGAAAATGGATCCCTAAGGAATTTTTAGTAAACCCAATAGGAAAGAACTTATTTTGGGTTCCAAAATCCTTCCTTAAGGGTTAAGAAAACCCTAGGATAGTCAACCATATGGACTTTACCTATATCATATTTTTGGTTGACTTAGGATGGCGGGACAACATTTTTGAAATAGTGTTAGGTGATGATAATGCACCTATAAATAGATAAATCATGCTTTAGGTGATATTTGCTTTATTATCATGATGTAATACCTAATGCATGATCACAATTTGATGAATACTTTTGTTTCATGATCATAATGTGAAATTAATTCATATACATCTTTATGATCATGTGGAATGATAAGATGATACTTAACCTTGATAAAATTACATGAAAATAATGGTTAAGTATATACAAATACCTTTAGGATACATCTCACACTCACTATAGGCTACTATGATTGAAAACTTAGCATGGGTGAGATGTTAGGATGATACAAATGTCCACTAGTGCCTATGGCATTTAGAAGGTCATTTAAAGTATCAAAATAGCAATAATAGACCAATCATGGAGAATACTTATGTTTAATTCATAGACATATTGCCAAAAGATCATGGTTGGATATTTCATATGTTTTCAAAACAATTTCTTACTTTAAAAATCTGTATATTCATGTTTTGAAACAATCCAAAGCAAGACTAGGTGTTAAAATGGATACTTACATAATAAAAAACCTAGTGGTTTTTAAAGATTTTGGATTTTTGGCAAATACTTGAAAATACAATGATTTTTCATGGAAATCTATTTTTCATTGATAAATATACTTACAAGAAATGTGTTCCTCAAATTTCATGATTTTTCGAATTTTATATATTTTCTAGTGCATTTCTAAAAACCACCCTGAAAACCTGAAACACCCAAAATGCACGTGCCAGTCGACTGGTAGTCTGATCCAGTCGACTGGTAGTCTGATAACATGCCATATAACCTTGTGTATCCGATTTTAAGGCATGTTTTGGGTTTTGTTTCTCTCTAAACTTGATGCCATGCTTAGATAAACATTGTTTATTATTTTTGATGGTGTCAAAGGGGCAGAAATGTTATGTTTAAGTATGGGAGAATAGTTTAAAGTAAGGGGGAATATATTTAGGGGGAGTTTCATGTATTAAGGGGGAGAGTTGCTAATCATGTTATTCACATGCTTTCTTTCCTTAAATATTTTATCAAATATTTTTACCTAACTTAAACAGATTGCCACACATCAAAAAGGGGGAGATTGTTAGGGCAATCTCTTGCTGTAATATGATTTTGATGGTGTGGCAAAAGGTTTAAGTTAGAGTGTTATTATGATTTGATATGTGCGTTGAAGTCTTGCAGGACTTAGTAATTCGCACATGGAGCCTTGGAGTGTTTCACCTCTCATGACTCGGTCCTTGAGTCGGTGAAGGATGGCTTTGCGGAAGTCGTGCGCTTGAAGCATCCAAGGGACCGTCAGACGAGGAGCTTGTAGTGAAGCCGGAGGAAGTAGACTTCAGGGCGAGATGCGAAGGATGGCGCTGCAGAGTCGTGCGCTTGGTGCATCCGAGAGACGTGGCCGGACGAAGATAACTTCAAAGGCGAGGGACTCCGAGGGATGAGTGTGAGCGAATGTAACCCGGGAAGGGGTAGTAGCTATTAGGTGAAACTTGGTCATTTGGCTAAGTGTCGGATGGGATTTCTCGACATCGGTGGACTACCATGATAATGGTAGTCGACTACTCTAGGTCGATAGTGACTCGACTAGTGTTCGAGTCCGGTTCAAGTCTCAGCGATCATTGCCGTGGCAATGATCGGTCATGGAGATGTGATCATTGCGAGACCACCGATCGGTGATGAAGGCATCAGTCGACTAGTCGTAAGTGTTTCGGGCACAGAATGGAGTCGAGCTCACGGAGCACTCGACTGATCGAGCATCAGTCAACTAATAGCAATATCAGTCGACTGATGACAGTACCGTTGGATGAAATCCAACGTGGAAAGCAGTCATTATTGGGCAATGGATATAGGACCAGTCGACTGATAGGGACATCAGTCGACTTCTCCTGTGTCAACGGGAAGAAACCCTCTTCCTCTATAAAGAGGAATGGTGTGTGGCTTTGGGAACCTAATGCTTCAACTCTTAACATCTCCCAAAGTGCTCTTAGGGTTTTTCCACTCTTCTTCTTGTGCTAATTGTCATTCAATTGTAAGAAGAGGGGTTGTAAAGAGGTTACCTCCACCTAGCTTGGTGCAAAGGAGAGACTTAGTGGATTTGGCAAAGGAGTGATTCACCTTGGACGAATCGGGATCGTGGATTAGCGGCGTAGCCGTGAACCACGTTACGACCTTGTGTTAGCATTGTTTGTTTCCTTTGCTTTATTTTATTTGTTTGATTTGCTTGTCTTGTTGTTTCCATTGCGCTAATCTTTTTGTAGACGAGCAAATACAATTATCCAACATAAGAGGGCTATTCACCCCCCTCTAGCCGGCCGATCGATCCCCTACAAGGTAGGCTATACTACTCCATATGAGATATGGAATAGTAAGAAACCTCATCTATCTTATTTGAAGATATGGGGTTGTCCTGCTTATGTGAAGTGGACTGTATCAGACAAATTGGATGCTAAGTCTAATAAATGTCTATTTATTGGATACCCTAAGGAAACAAGGGGTTACCAATTCTATCATCCCGTGGAACAAAAGGTGTTTGTTTCAAGCCATGGTATGTTTCTAGAGAAAGAGTTTCTCTTACAAGAACACATTGGGAGTGTCGTTGAGCTTGAGGAGGCTCGAGAGACTCAAATAGACATTGATGAGATACCTGGTGAAGCACCACAGCCAAAAACTCATAGTGATGAACCATCGACTGGACCTATTGAGACACCACATCTTCGTAGATCTTGTATAAACACGTAATATTCCTGAGAGATATGGATTTCTCGTAAGTGAATCGAATGACATGTTACTCATTGATGATGAGGAGCCTACCAGTTAAGAAGAAGTTCTGAAAAGTTCAGAAAGGGATAAGTGACTTGATGCCATGATGTCAGAAATGGATTCCATATATGAAAACCAAGTTTGGAACTTGGTTGACCCACCTAAAGGCATAAAGCCTATCGGATGCAAGTGGGTTTTCAAGAAGAGAATCGACATGGATGGTAATGTGATTACCTATAAGGCTAGATTGGTGGTGAAAGGATATTGTCAAAAGCAACGTGTTGATTATGATGAAACCTATTCGCCTGTTGCTATACTTAAATCCATTCGGATGCTCCTGGCCATAGCGGCTCATTATGATTATGAGATATGGCAGATGGATGTGAAAACAACTTTCCTTAATGGAAACCTACTCGAGGATGTGTATATGATACAACCTGAGGATTTCACATCGGTTGATAAAACCAAGGTATGCAAATTGCAATGGTCCATATATGGACTGAAGCGAGCATCCATGAGCTGGAATATCCGTTTTGATGAGACAATCAAAAAGTTTGATTTCTCACAAAATCAAGACGAACCTTGTGTGTACAAGAAGGTTAGTGGGAGTGCAGTCGTGTTCATAGGATTTTATGTCGATAACATATTACTTATAGGAAACAATATTTCTGTCTTACAGTCAATTAAAATTTAGTTGTCCAAGACATTCTCCATGAAAGACCTGGGAGAAGCAACCTACATCCTCGGGATTAAGATCTATAGGGATAGATCGAATCGGTTGCTTGGTCTTTCGCAGTCTACATATATAGACTGAGTGCTAAAGAGATTTAGCATGTCGGAATCCAAGAAAGGTTTCCTTCCCATCAGGCATGGGATACACCTTTCGAAGTCTATGTGTCCCCACACAGAAGACTAGAGGATTTGCATGAATAAGATTCCCTATGCATCCGCAATAGGATATATCATGTATGTTATGTTATGTACGAGCCTCGATGTATCGTATGCTCTGAGTGTCACGAGCATATACCAATCTAATCGATGAATTAAACATTGTGTGGCTGATAAGACGATCCTTAAGTACTTGAGAAGAACTAAGGATGTGTTCCTAATATATGGAGAAGGAGACATGGTGATACGTGGGTATACGGATGCCAGCTACCAGACACACAAGGATGATTCTAGATCTCAGTCTGGGTACTTGTTCACCTTGAATGGTGGCCCAATAAGTTGGAAGGGTTCCAAGCTTGACACTATAGCAGATTCTGCCATTGAGGAAGAATACATTGTAGCTTTGGAAGCAGCAAAGGAAGCGGTTTGGATTAAGAAGTTTATTTTTGAACTTGATGTGGTCTCATCAATGATCCAAACATGTGCTTTGCCGCTATCATTTGATCAGAGAGATCATTAGTAGGAAGGAAATACAAATCGAGAAGATTCCCACTAAAAGGAACTTAGCAGATCCATTAACTAAGGCATTACCTCAAAGTATATTTGAGAGAAATGTTAGATCTTATGGTATTGGATATTGTAGCGATTGACATTAGGCCAAGTGGGAGTTTGTTAGTAATATATGAGAGATGTCCTAAGGCAATTGCCTTATGTTTGAACCATTTATATGATAAATAAAGATTCACTATTTGAGTATACATATTTTCATGTATTTGATTAGATCTTAAACTCTTTTACTGAATGTCCACGATACGATTCACAGCATGAGAGAATTTGTGATTTAATCACAACTAGTGAGTATCTCTACATGTGTAATTGTGATGTATCAGAATTATCCCTAGTCAATGAATTGATGGATTTGGGCACCATCAATTCTGTCGAGACTAGCATGAGGTATACTTCTTGGTGTATCCAAGCAGCTGATTCTCCCTGGCTGGAGACATTGTTATATCCGGAGTTAATCATGGATGCTAGTTATGGTAACTAGTTCATTGGAGTGACCAACTGTAAAACTTCATATAGTTCTCTGCATATATAGATATGTCAATGAAGTTCTTACTGTAGCTTAAGTGTGATGTTCCTTTGACTTGCGGTATTCAAGTCATCTTGGTCATGAAGACTTATGCTTTAACATCTTAAGCAAGCATCTCTGAGGAGATGTGGACCCGGGATGATTGGGCATAAGTCGAAGTGATCGAAGGTGTTTGAATAGCCTATAAAGGATTCACCACTCCTTGCGAGTAGATGTATACCCATGGCCTTTCGTCTGATTGTTACTAAATTCTTTGGCCAAAGCATTACATGTTTAGAGTAAGGTACTCTTGGATGCATGTGTAGTAACTAGAATCCATAGGACGAGGAAATGATACTTGGGCTAGGTATGACGTAGTCAACCTAGTGGGGACTGACACTATAGACCATGTCCTAAACCAAGTGGGTATAAGATGCGTGAAGGGAATGGGGAACGATTCATTGTAGTTGTTGAAGGGTTTCAAAAATAGTTCTAGATCAACCGTTGATCTTTTTCGATAAATTGGGGATCATGATGCACTACTAGGTGCCACTCATGATCGTTCTATAATTAATGGTTAATTATAGACGACCAACATAAACCGAGAACCTATTTGGTCACACGCACAACGAGCATAATCCGAAGGATTTAAAACGAGCTTGTGAATGAGATTCTCAGACCGAGAGAAACTAGGTTTGGTTGGATGAAACAAAGATCGAGCATTAAATCATTTCAGTTGCAATGGAAGCGTGGATGAGCTGTGTCTTATGAAGATATGATGGATGAACCAAATTGGTTTGGTTCTAATCCAATGGTGAAGAATAAACCTAAGGGGTTTGGTTTGTTTTAAACGAATGAACCAAAGTTTGTTCAGTTCGTTTTAACTTTAAATAGACCAACTCTGTTCAGTTTATTTTAACTTAAGTTATTCAAGCGGGTTAACGGGTTTTGGTTATGAACCAATAACCGTTAGGAGAATGTGTTCTCTATAAAACAAGGCTTTAGAGTTTTTCGTGGATAACTTTTGGTTGTTGGAAAAACCTAGCCGCCCAACCCTCTCCCTCTCTTCTCCTTGCCAACGCCCAAGGGTTCCATGCCACCCAGCTTTTTGTCGCCGTCCACCCTTGCTGCTGGCGTCCAGCTGCTGCCGACCACTCCTTCGGCGACCCTCCAGCGACTCACCTTGGTTCCGATGATAAAGGGTTGGCCGACCATCCTCTTTGGCAGGCACAACATCCTCCACCAAGCTGTCAAGTTTTCTAGACAGCTTGTTTCCTTCGTTACGGAGCATCGTTTGGACGACGTTTGGAGTTCCGACAGTGGTTACCTTGCCGGGGATTCGATCTCTGGTAATCCTCATAGGTGGAGGACGAAGGATTCGTCAAACAGTTGACGAATACCTCTCCGGAGAAGCGAGTTTTGGGGACTCATTTTTTAATCCGAATTTTGATTCGGATTGTGATCTTCTCTTGATCACATCGTCTTCGACACGAGGCTAGTGACTCATACGATGGCGAGACTCGTGGCTTTGTGAAGTCATCCCGATGATACTCTGCGTGGATACGGATAGAGGTGATTCTAGCGAGAGTCGCTCCAGTTGATGCCTTTCCCGCTACACGTGATACGTCAGGTAAATGTAGAGTAATTTCCTTTATTGCAAAATTTGAATTTACGATTATGTCTACACATGTTGTACTATGCATGCGTGTGGTGTGTGTGTTGTAATAAATTAGATTTGTTGCTTATTATTTCTTCGGCTGCGCACATGTTTGCGAAACATGTTCGAACACACACTCACCGCGGTGCCGTAAACCCGAGAACCTATTTGGTCACACGCACAACGAGTGTAATCCGAAGGATTTAAATCGAGCTTGAGAATGAGATTCTCATACCGAGAGAAACTAGGTTTGGTTGGACCAAATAAGGATCGAGCATGAAATCATTTCAGTCGGAATAGAAGCGTGGATGAGCCTTGTCTTATGAAGACATGATGGATGAACCAAATTGGTTTGGTTCTAATACAATGGTTAAGAATAAACCAAAGGACTTTGGTTTGTTTTAAACGAATGAACCAATATTTGTTTGATTCGTTTTTACTTAAAATAAACCAACTCGGTTGGGTTTATTTTAACTTAAGTTATTTGAGCGGGTTAACGGGTTTTGGTTATGAAGCAATAACCGTTAGGAGAATGTGTTCTCTATAAAAACAAGGCGTAAGGGTTTTTCGTGGATAACTTTTGGTTGTTGGAAAAACCTAGTCGCCCAACCCTCTACCTCTCTTCTCCTTGCCGCCGCCCAAGGGTTCCACGCCGCCTAGCTTTTTGCCACCATCCATCCATGCTGTCGGCATCCAGCTGCTGTCGGCCACTCCTCCGGCGACCCTCCGGTGACTCACCTTGGTTCCGGTGACCAAGGGTTAGTCGGCCATTCTCTTTGGCTGGCGCAACATCCTCCACCAAGCTGTCCAGTTTTCTAGACAGCTTGTTTCCTTCGTGTCAGAGCATCGTTTGGACAACGTTTGGAGCTCCGACAGTGGCTACCTTGTTGGATATTCGATCTCCGGTAATCCTCATAGGTGGAGGATGAAGGATTCATCAAAAGGTTGACGAATACCTCTCCGGAAAAGTGAGTTTTGGGGACTCGTTTTTGAATCTGAATTTTGTTTCGGATTGTGATCTTCTCTTGATTACATCGTCTTCGACACGAGGCTAGTGACTCGTACGAAGATGAGGTTCATGGCTTTGTGAAGTCATCCTGACGATACTCGGCTTGAATACAGATAGAGGCGATTCTAGAGAGAGTCGCTCCGGTTGATGCCTTTCCTGCTACACGTGATACGTCAGATATACGTAGAGTAATTTCTTTTATTACAAAATTTGAATTTACAATTATGTCTACACATGTTGTACTATGCATGCGTGTGATGTGTATTTTGTAATAAATTAGAGTTATTGCTTTTTATTTCTTCCGCTGTGCACATGTTTGCGAAACATATTCGAACACATACTCGCCGAGTTGCTGGAAACCCAACAGTTCGGTAAGTCCAGAATATCCCAGGCAACTCATCCACCCAGTTACCTCACTTTTTTTTTTTTGATGAAGGGTAAATAGATATCATCAAAGAAAAGCACAAACATACTGGCCTAGGGTTCTTGCTTATGTCATGTCTGACGAAGTGTCAAATCTGAGATATACCCCGACGTAGCGTACAAGTGCTCTCATGAGTACCAACTCTCTCATGTGTTACAATCACTCATTTTTCTCCATCATCCCTCTCGCATCCAAACCCTATTAGCGGTGCATGTGTACCATCCATGTTTCTATGTGCTCCTGTGCACCATTCACCTATACTCAGCTCCTCCTGTGTACCTTCTTATGTCATCCCGTCTCCTGGGGCCGCCTAACTGGAGTCATGTAAAGCCAGGAGAGTCTCCCCCCAACACATTGACTTCCATATCAGCAGCAGGCCCATCACAAATTCCAGCTCAATGGGCCCACCTAGGCTTACGCCAACTCAGCTTGCCAGGTCATTCGGCAGCTGATGCAATAGATGGGATAGGCAACAACATTCCTGCCCCCAATGCTGCTTGGCTCATGACTCTAGGTGGCTTGGGCTGTGCTTTTTGATGCATTCTCGACAGACGCCTGCTTAAGTTTGCACGAAATGAGCTTGTTGATCGGCAAACATCAGTCTTGCAGTAGCTCCTCGAATCCTGCATCTGCCTCCCACCCGTTGCCTTCGTTCTCCCCAAAGCCTTCACCGGAGAAACGTCATCAGCCACATGAAGTCGACTGGAAGGTTTAGCTACCATGGATAGCAGCTGCGAGGCGCAGGTAATCCATCAGACCCGCCTCCATCCCGTCTCACGACAGGAGACCTCCACCCTCTCCAGGCTTTTCCTCCTCGTTTACTTGCTGCTGCACGCTCAAGCGACGCCAGTGATTTCTGCAAGAAAAGGTTATGTAGCCAGCGCACATAAAGCTTGCAACAGCACCTCAAGTCCTATTTCTAATCTCCCGCATGCTCCCTTCGTCCTCTCCAATCTTTCGTCGGAGAGACTCTAGCAGCCACGGGAAGCCAGCTTGAGGCTTCAGATGCCATGGATAGCAGCTGTGAGGCGCCGGAAATCCATCAGAGCCACCTCCAGCCCGTCTCACGACACGAAACCTCCATCGAGCTTCGTCTTCATCCTCAGCCTCCATCAGGCAGTGTTGTTGAGCTTCTCACTTGCAGAGCCATTAGTTGGGAAGAAGGAGCACGGGAGTGACTTGGGGACACGCCATAGCCCCTCCGCGCACAACTCCCGCCACTCGCTTGTGAGGGCTCCGCCACCACGAGCTCTCTCGCCATCAGCACAATGCCAGCGATCTTCTCATTTCACATG
The DNA here is from genome assembly GCA_025175895.1 of Wurfbainia villosa. Taxonomy (NCBI): domain Eukaryota; kingdom Viridiplantae; phylum Streptophyta; class Magnoliopsida; order Zingiberales; family Zingiberaceae; genus Wurfbainia; species Wurfbainia villosa. Next base: position 57,019,053 of record CM045986.1, on the reverse strand, counting down.
CCATCATCACCAAACCTGACGAGCTTCTCCTTTCGCCTCAGGCAATAACTCAAGAAGCAGCGTGAAAGACTCCCCCCAGATTTCCCCGCTCCACCCCTTTCGCCTCAGCCAACGACTTAAAGGCAGCACGAGGCTTCCCCTCTAGGCTTCCCCTCCCAGGCTTCCCCGCACCGCCTCTTGCCACTTAGGTCCTAGGGTAGCTCACCGGTAATTCCATCCCTCGCGACTCTGTCCCCCTCCGGCGACTCCATCTATTGGTTCCTTCCCTCGCAACCCCTTCAATCCCTCGCTACCCCCTCCCCCCTCTGGTGACTCCTCATGGGGTGTCGCCAGAGGGGAAGGGGAGACCTCTCCCAGCCCCCAAGCGGAGAAGGAGCTCCCGGCCGCCGGTTCTCTAGGAGCTCTAGAGAGAAACTACTCTATAGCGCTCCAAATCGGACTACGACTGAGAGATGCAGAGAGCTCTTTCACCTAGTTTCCTCTCTTGGTGCCCAACTTAGTCTTTAACCCCTGAATGAGAATTTTAATAGTAACTTCAACTTAACCATTGTCCTGAGGATGAGCCACTATGGTGAAGGCCTAATGAATGTTGAGACTTTTGCACGACTCTCCAATCTTTCAATCCTAGAATTGGCTTCCATTATGGCTAATCAACCTTCGGGGAACTCCATACCGACATATGATATTCTTCCAAATGAACTGTATTACTGCATTTTCTGTAATCTTGGCTAAAGGTTCAACTTCGACCCATTTGGAAAAGTAATCCACTACTACCAAAAAGAATTTCTTCTGTAAAGGTGTGATAGGCATCAGACAAATTATATCCATTCCCCAATGATCAAAGGGGCAAGAAGCAACCACAACTTTCATCAACTCAGCAGGTCGCTCGAATCTGTTACCATGTTTATGATAGGCTAAACAAGTCTGCACAAGGCGGGTTGCATCTTGATGAGGAGTTGGCCAAAAGTATCCAACCAACAGTACTTTCCGAGTTAATGCCCTTCCTCCCAAATGATTGCCACAATATCCTTCATGTATTTCTCGGAGCACCCACTCGACATCTTCCTTCCCTAAGCACCTCAACAAAGGTGGTCAAAAGATGTTTTATATAGGGTTCCATCAATAATTGTGAATTGCTTCACCCACTTTACCAAGGCTGACATTGCACCACCTTCAACAGGAACCTTCCCGTGCTGCAAATATGTCATAATATTAGTTCCCTAATCGAGTGCACCATCACTTCCTGGCATCACATCTTCCACATTATATATTGTCAGGGAATTAGGAACTTCCATACAAACATAGTCTTGCAGTCTTCCCCCTTCTAAAGCACTAGCCAATCGAGCCAACTCGTCCTCTTTTTGATTGTCTTCTCTTGGGATTTGCTGTAGAAACCTCCTGAAAATGAATCTTTCCTTTTTCAAAAGCCACCAAGTATTTCTGCAACCTTTCCTTCTGAATAGCCAAAGTACCTTTCAGCTGTGAAACTGCCAACTGAGAATCTGAATGGATGGTGATCGAAGTGGCCGCCATCGCTTGAGTCATTTGCAACCTGCTAAGATGGCTTTGTACTCCGCTCATTGTTGGATGCCTTATATCCGAGCCAAATGACTATACGGGTTTCCTCCCCTCCTGGAGATATGAGCACCACTCCAACTCCGCTCCCTACAATTCCAGAGGATCCATCCACAAAAGTGGTCCACGTACTCTTTTCTTCTTCTTCTTTGGCCGAGTTGTCCTCCGAGCCTACCAACACCTCAGCTAAAAAATTGGCCAATGACTGAGCCTTGATAGCAGTTAGGGGATGGTAATGGATGTCATATTCACTTAGTTTCATAGCCCATTTAGCTAACCTTCCTGAAAAATTAGGTTTATTGATCACCCGACTTAACTCATTGTTGGTCAGCACATTTATCGGATGGGCTATGAAATAAGGCATCAACTTGTGAGCTATTAAGATTGAAATGTAGGCCAACTTTTCCAACTCAGTGTACCACAACTTGGCTCCCTTCAATATATGACTGGTATAATAGATGGGTCACTATTGAGAACCTTCCATCTTCAATAACACTGAACTGATTGCTCCTTCTAAGAAAGCTAAATACATATACAACAGTTCCCCGGAAATAGGTTTGACCAAGAAAGGGAGTTCAGCTAAATACTTCTTCAATTCTTGAAAAGCTTCTTCACACTATTCATTCCATTGAAATCGGGTAGCCTTGCATAGAATTTGGAAGAAAGGTAGCCCATTGTCTGCTGACCTGGCTATAAACTGAAATAAAGAGACTATTCTTCCCACTAATTTCTAGTTTTCCCTAAAGTTAGTGTTGGGTTCCCATGGCACCGACATGGGTGTTGTGTTCGAACACGTTTCATAAACATCCATACAGCGGAAGCAAAAACTAGTAATAAACTATTTATTACAACTCACACACCACACGCATGCTAGGATACAACATGTGTAAACATAATCGACATTTCACATTTTTGCAATAAAAGGAAACTTATACTAGTTATACCAGATGTATCACGTATAGCGAGAATGACATCAACCATAGCGACCCTCGCTATAATCGCCTCTATCCGTATGAACGCTGTAACGCCCGACCTTATCTGCCCTCAGGGCGGCGCTACTTTTTTTTTTTATAACATAACATATATGGATCATTTCACAATCTACATAATCAAACATGTTATCATGACATAGATCTTCTTTTATAACATGCATCACATATCATAGACCTAATTAGCATGTTAACATATCATAACTTCTTTTATAACATGCATCACATATCATAATCTTAATTAGCATGTTACCATATCGTATCTCATTTTATAACATGCATAACATAAAGATTAGAGAAGGTAACTATTATTAACACGATCCATTCATGAGTTCTAACATATCAAACTTTCATAAGTAAGGTGAATGATAACATAAACTAAGCAACATCCAACATGGTACTAATAAATCACAAGTCATAAAAGAGGAAGCAATTGTCTTAAGTTGTTCATTGAGCATATAAATAAAAGTAGAGAGTAATAGAGTCTTTTTCCACCATGCCACTATCACACACACTCAGCCCCTCCAGCTACTTCCTCTAGTTCATGTTTCCTTTATCTGCAGTATATGGACAACATAAACTATAAGCATATAGCTTAGTAAGATTCTTGCCTACTCACAAAAGCCACAAATTACATCAAACAATTAGAAAACATGAGCATACTAGCATAAATAACATAAGTATTTCATAACAACACTAAACATCAACATACTAACGTAATGAAACATAAGCATGGCATAAAATTTACATAAGCATGCTAAACATAATTAAATCTAAGCATGGCATAAATTAAAAATAAGCATTCATGACATTATCAATCCTAAACATCCATAAAGGACATAATCATAAGAATTCTTAAACTTGAACATAAGCATTCATGACATCATCAATCCTAAACATGAATAAAGGACATAATCATAAGCATTCTTAAACTTGAACATGAGCATTCATGACATCATCAATCCTAAACATGCATAAAGTGTAGGGGATCGAACGGCCGGCTAGAGGGGGGTGAATAGCCCTCAATCGATGGATGAAGTAATTTACTCGTTCTTCTTGCGTTGCTTGTCTACGATTTTTGTTAACGCAGCAGAATAACAATAATAATGAAGCTAACAATACACAATCACACAACACAAGATATACGTAGTTCGGAACCGAATGGTTCCTACTCCACGGGCAAGCTCACCGAGCTCTAGTTATGCGCACCTTCTCGACAACAGGTCGGAGGTGGAGAAACCTCTCACAAGCAATTACAATGTAATATAGAAATACAAGCAAATACACAAATACAATACACAAGAAAACTTTCACCGATTGCTTTGATTGCTTTGCTTGTTGCTTGCTTTGATTGGCTCTTGAAGGACAGGAATGCAGCAGCAATTCCCCTCCAATAGCTCCACAAAAACCATTGCAAAAACCTCCATCTCGAGCTCCTTTTATAACCTGCATCGAGCTATTTTTGCGCCTAGCAGTCGACTGCCAAAAGGCCCCAGTCGACTGCCCCTTTAGTCGTTGTCTCACAACGGCCAGATCCACGTCAGACAAGTTCCAACGGATCACCTACCAGTCAACTGATGATACCCATCAGTCGACTGGTGACCTAGTAGTCGACTGCCCAGTCGGCTACGGAGCGTTCTGTGCTCGCGAAACTCCCATCAGTCGACTGCCATCCCTCGGCGATCACGTATCGGGCCGATCGATCACATCCATGGCGATCGGATCGCCATGCACAAAACCCTAGCCTTACACCAGTCGAACCCTAGTCGACATGGATCAGTCGAACCGACACCTATGCCAGTCGACTGATGTCGGGCAAAACCTCAAACACCAAGTTGTTTGAGTATCCGACCGTCGGGTAAACCCTCAAACATCAAGTTTGAGCCTCCGACACTCAGTCTTAGCCACTTGGCCAAGTCCACCTTATCCCTCATGGAGTTCACCACCAACGCTCTCTTCCCTCGGCCAATGTCCCTCGGATGCGCCAAGCGCACGACTTCGCAACGCCATCCTTCGCGTCTCATACCCTGGAAGTATGCTTCCCTTTGGGCTCACTCCATTCGCTCCCCGTCTGGCGGTCCCTCGGATGCACCAATCGCATGGCTTCGCAATGCCATCCTTCACCGACTCAAGGACCCCGAGCCTAGTGAACTTACCAAGTTCTCAAGACTTCCCAAATGCACCAAGCGCACGGCTTCGCAATGCTTTGGATTTCCCATGCCAACCCCATGTTGGACTTTCCCACACCAAGCTCCATGCTTGGATTTTCCATGCCAACACCATGTTGGACTTTCCCATGACAATCCCATGTCATGAGTTTTGTCTATCATCAAAATACCATCAAGGTACTGCTGGGCCGATTGCACCAACAATCTCCCCCTTTTTGATGATTGAGAAAACTACCATCTCAAGTCTACCAATTCTCCCATATTGGCAATTCTCATATCCCAATGAGAATTCCAACGAACCCTAATTGGTAACTTGGTAACTTCTCCCCCTTTTTGACATTACATCAAAAAGGTCCTCCCCAAGGGTATGAATCTTTCATATCCCAATGAGATCTTACAATCTCTCCCTTGGAGGAAACACAAGCCTACAATCTTTCTAGTGATCCCATATCACTTAAGAGAGGCCACCCAACTTTCCTCCCATGAGGAAATACACATCCATCTTCCAATGATGGATACCTCCCCCTAGAGGCTTGCTCCCCCTTGACCATTGCACCTACAATGTCCTTGGAGAGTCCCTAAGCCAATAGGAACATTAACCAAATAAAAATTAAGGCAAAGTTCAACAATGACCTCTCATCCACCTTAAAATTGATACTCACCCTCAACCCAACTCCTAGTCCATATCCAATGGATTTCCACCCTCTCTAATGCTCTCCCAAGCATATCCTAGTGTTAGGAGTGGTTAGGGGACCTTAACCTAGTTGAACATGTGCCTAACCAACAAGATTTACCCGAATCACTGGGCAATGATCAAATCAAAAATCAATTAAGACATCATCAATGATCACACCATGTCAATGATCGATAATCATTTGCAATTTTCAACATTTCAGAAATGGATTTCTGAAATCGATAAGTAAATATACATACGTAGATAAATCATGAAATTTTGTACGTATATTACTCATCCTAAACACTATGGGTGAAAAATATTGGAAAATTATTTTACCCATTAAATTAGGAGATTGATACAAAGTCCAAAATTTAAGAAAAGCTTCAATAAAGAGCACACTTTGTATCATCCCATTCAATGATAATAGCTATCAAAAGATAGGCTTCACCAAGGTTTTTCAAAATATTTTAAAAATGTTTTTAAAACCTTTATTTTCTTTTTCCTAAACATCTCACCAATATCTTGATGTGTAAAGCACATACAAGTCAAATATCTTAGTGAGATGTGGGTTTTTGTTCTTTATGTTCTCATGCATATTTCTAGGGCAACTCTATTTGATTCCCTTCAAATTGTGCCATAGTCCTTAACTCCATTTTAATTTATGCATGATATGATTATGGCATAGATATGGTATAGATAAAAGCATATGCCAAAATCATGATGTCATGGCATGTGAATGATGTTTAAGCATACATGACATATAAGGATAAGTCTAAACATGATCATGACATTTTTAGAGATAAAAATGAGAATGATGTCATGACATGACAAGGCAAATAAAGCATGACAAGTAAAATATACTAAGGTAAAGAATACCTAAGTGTTAAAATCAATTTGCCATTTCTAGGGATTAAATCCATTTTGCCTTAAACCATTTAGCTCCCAAGTGTGCCAAAAACCCAAAATGGCACACCATGACCTCTATGACCTAAATGTGCCAATTTAAATCATTTTAAACTTCTCAAACCATATTGGCACACCCTAATGTGTCAACTCACAATGGCTAGGTTAACCACCCATCCACTTAGGGTTGACATACCCTAACTCATTTAGCATGAATCAATCACACTCTTAGGAACCCAATATCTATTGGAGCTCCTTGGGTTAACAAGGTATTCCCTAGGGATAACTTCCCTAGATATCTTCCTAATGACCCTTTTAGGCTTTGAAGCCTTAGTCAAATGGGTCTTACTTGGGTCAACTCTAGAGGTGACTCCTCCATTGATCTTCTTAGTGGCTACATTTTATTTCTTTGAGATGTTAGCCACTACGCACACACCATGGCTAGGCTTAGGGATGGCTTCCCTAATAGCCTTGGTTTTCCTAGAGCTAGATGTGGTTCCATAATTAAATGGAACATTATGGTAGGACATAGGTTTATGACCCAAACCCTTCTTGCCCTTAGACATTTCTTGTTTTCTAGGTCTTGACTTTTGTACATTAGACCCCTTAACCGAATTTGATATTATTGCTAGGGTCTTCTCCAATTTTTCTAGCCTTGACCTCAAGGCTTGGTTTTCTAACTCTAATTTTCCCAATTTTGAATTTTCATTTGTCTTTTGGGAAATGTTTTTCTTTTTAGGCATATGCCTAGATTTCTTGGGATTAACACCCAAGTTTTCTTCAATTCTCCTAATTGACTCCCTAGGTAAAATAGGTCCAGAATTATGATTCCTAGGTTTATCCTTAGTTATATGAACATGCTTGGCACCTAAGCAATAAAACTTATTATTTCTCTTAGCATGCTTTTCATTTATAATTGAAAGAAAACTAAAATAATTCTTAGCATGCTTTTTGACTCTAGAAATTAAAGGTGCATTAAGTAAATTTACCTTAGGGTTAGCTTTAGGAGCTCCCCCTACATGAGTTGCACCTTCTTGCCTTTTCTTCCTCCCCCTAGGGCATTGGCTTCGATAGTGTCCCTTTTGGTTGCATTTAAAGCACACAATGTGCTCTTTGCTCTTGATTTTTGGAACACCGGCATCGTTTGACTTTGGGTTGACTTTTGGTGTCGATGCCTTCTTCTTAGCCAATTTAGGACATTTGCTCTTGTAATGCCCTTTCTCCCTACACTCAAAGCATATTATGTAATTTTTATTTAAAATAATAACACTTGAGTTACCTAGGGAGGTGGTGGATGCCTCTTCTTGATCTTCACTTCTCCCGGATGTGGATACTTCTTGTTCTTGCTCCGGGATGGAAGATTGCCTCTCCTCCCCCTCAATGCTAGAGGTGGAGGTCTCCACCAAGTCATCAACATCTTCAAATGTCGTGGGTTCTTCTTCCTCGGCATTTTCTTCTACTTGTGCTGGTTGGGAGTTTTCTTGAAATTTCATTATCTTCTCCCATAATTCCTTTGCATCCCTATAATCACTCAATCTAGACCAAATAGTCTTGAAGTCTTTGATTTGGTCTTGGGTCCATTTTGACTTCTCACTTGGCTTGTTGTACTTGTCCCTAGGCATTTCAAAACCATTTTCTATAATAATCATAAAATCAAAATCGGTTTCTAAGTATACCTCCATTTTTCTTCACCACCATAGAAAGTCTCCTTCGAATTTGGGTGGTTGAAGGTTGTAGTCGGCCATCTTGTAGTGCTCTCGTGGCGGTTAGTCCTTGAAGAGCGACCTCGGCTCTGATACCACTTGTAGGGGATCGAACGGCCAGATAGAGGGGGGTGAATAGCCCTCAATCAATGGATGAAGTAATTTACTCGTTCTTCTTGCGTTCCTTGTCTACGATTGTTGTTAATGCAGCGGAATAACAATAATAATGAAGATAACAATACACAATCACACAACACAAGATAAACATGGTTCGGAACCGAATAGTTCCTACTCCACGGGCAAGCTCACCGAGCTCTAGTTATGCGCACGACACTAACTATAACACTCCTTCTCGACAACACGTCGGAGGTGGAGAAACCTCTCACAACCAATTACAATGTAATATAGAAATACAAGCACATACACAAATACAATACACAAGAAAACATTCACCGATTGCTTTGATCGCTTTGCTTGTTGCTTGCTTTGATTGGCTCTTGAAGGACTGGAATGCAGCAGCAATTCCCCTCCAATAGCACCACAAAAATCATTGCAAAAACCTCCATCTCGAGCTCCTTAGCGATCGCCAAAAGGCCCTGGCCGATCGCCTCGTAGTCGTTGTCTCACAACGGGCCAGATCCACGTCACAAGTTCCAACGGATCACCTACCGTCGATTGATGATGTCCATCACCGATCGGGTGACCTAGTAGTCGACCGCCACCGGCTTACAGAGCGCTCGTGGCTCGCGACACTCCCATCACGATCGCATCGCCGACTGACCATCGCCGACATCACGATCGCACCCATGACAATGATCGCTAAGCACAAAACCTTAGCCTTACACCGCCGAACCCTAGTCGATTGGATCACCGAATCGCACCTATGCTACCGATCGATGTCGGGCAAAACCTCAAACACCAAGTTGTTTGAGTATCCGACCGTCGGGTAAACCCTCAAACATCAAGTTTGAGCCTCCGACACTCAGTCTTAGCCACTTGGCCATGTCCACCTTATCCCTCATGGAGTTCCCCACCGAAGCTCTTTTCCCTCGGCCTACGTCCCTCGGATGTGCCAAGTGCACGACTTCGCAAAGCCATCCTTCACGTCTCATACCCTAGAAGTATGCTTCCCTTTGGGCTCACTCCATTCGCTCCCCGTCCTGCGGTCCATCGGATGCACTAAGTGCACGGCTTCGCAATGCCATCCTTCACCGACTCAAGGACCCCGAGCCTAGTGAACTTACCAAGTTCTCAAGACTTCCCAAATGCACCAAGAGCACGACTTTGCAATGCTTTGGATTTCCCATGCCAACCCCATGTTGGACTTTCCCACACCAAGCTCCATGCTTGGATTTTCCATGCCAACACCATGTTGGACTTTCCCATGACAATCCCATGTCATGAGTTTTGTCTATCATCAAAATACCATCAAGGTACTGCTGGGCCGATTGCACCAACATAAAGGACATAATCATAAGCATTCTTAAACTTGAACATAAGCATTCATGACATCATCAAACCTAAACATGCATAAAGATATAATCATAAGCATTTTTAAACTTGAACATAAGCATTCATGACATCATCAATCGTAAACACGCATAAAGGACATAATCATAAGCATTCTTAAACTTGAACATAAGCATTCAGGACATCATCAATCCTAAACATGCATAAAGGACATAATCATAAGCATTCTTAAACTTGATCATAAGCATTCACGACATCATCAATCCTAAACATGCATAAAGGACATAATCATAAGCATTTATAAACTTGAACATGAGCATTCATGACATCATCAATCCTAAACATGCATAAAGGACATAATCATTATTATTCTTAAATTTGAACATAAGCATTCATGACATCATCAATCCTAAACATGCATAAAGGACATAATCATAAGCATTCTTAAACTTTAACATAAGCATTCATGACATCATCAATCCTAAACATGCATAAAGGACATAATCATAAGCATTCTTAAACTTTAACATAAGCATTCATGACATCATCAATCCTAAACATGCATAAAGGACATAATCATAAGCATTCTTAAACTTGAACATAAGCATTCACAATTTCATACAAGTCCTTTCTTTTCAAAACATATACATATAGATACTTCAACATAATCATATCATGAAGGGGGGGCCCCAGGCTAAGTACCACATAAAGCGCGTTCCCTAATAGGCTGGGATAGCTAGCCACCAGATCTACTAGAGCAAGACCTCTTACGTCTTACCAGGGCAAGACCACTTACGTCTTCTTATGTCCCTTGGATTTGATTAACTACCACCTAACGGGTTGGGCACTTAACCTCTTACAAAGTAAAATACTTAATTTTCATTCTTTTCTTTCTTATCATATCATAAAGAATGCTCTTAATCCCCAACATAAAAAGGGAAGAATCTCCGTCTTATCTTATCATAAGGAGAGCTCTTAATCCCAACATAAAAAGGGAAGCATCTCCGTCTTATCTTATCATAAGGAGAGCTCTTAATCCAAACATAATAAGGGGAAGCATCTTCTTAGACCTTTCATAGCATATATGCATTCATAACATAAGAATACCCTAAAGGGGTCTTAAAGCATAATCATGTTCATCACATAAGCATATTTCATGGCATCTTAAATCATAAACATGTTCATCACATAGGCATATTTCATGGCATATTAAATCATAAACATGTTCATCACATAGGCATATTTCATGGCATATTAAATCATAAACATGCTCATCACATAGGCATATTTCATGGCATATTAATTCATAAACATGTTCATCACATAGGAATATTTCATGGCATATTAAATCATAAACATGTTCATCACATAGGCATATTTCATGGCATATTAAATCATAAACATGTTCATCACATAGGCATACATACAATCATACGACATAGCATGAATTCTAAGGGAATTCTTATACTCCAATTTAAGCACATAATCTTAACCCTAGCTTAGGTACCCTAAGTGGCCGAAATCACTAGGGAGGGATTCATACATTTTTTTGCACATGAAGCTTACATAAGTGTCACATAACATATCATAAGCTTAGGGGGAGTATTTGAACATGAAGTTGGGTACTTAGACCCCACCCTAACCCTAACACCCTAGTTGGCCGAAACCTTTGGGGCACAAAACCTTCATTTTTGTCACATAACATTTATACATGAAGACATACAACATATCATAACTTCATAAGGAATATTTTCATGCAAACCCTAGCCCTAAAACCCTAGGTGGCCGAAACATTAGGGGCACAAAAATCTTATTTTTGTCACATAACATTTATACATGAAGACATACAACATATCATAATTTCATAAGGAATATTTTCATGCAAACCCTAGCCCTAAAACCCTAGGTGGCCGAAACTTGTAGGGTATCAAACATCATATTTCTTTCATATATCATGTCCTACAAGAGCAAATATACTGCAGGTGAGGGAATCTTACATCCTTCTCTTTGCTTTTAGTTGGAAGATGACCTAATGGAAGCCAAACCTAGCCTTCTTCTTGCTTGGATGAATTTCGGAAAATGGAAAGGGAGAAGATAGGTTTCGGTGAGGAAGAAGAAGAGAAGAGGGAGAAGTGGAGAAGTGGCCTTTCTCTTGTCCCTTTATTCCCTATTTATTCTCTTGAAGTGTCCCTTAGCCTCCCTTACGCTTAACTATCATTTCCCCTATTCCTCTACTAATAACATCTCATTGGGCTTATGGTTAGTGGATGCATCTATAGGGCTTGGCTATCTCTAGAGGTTTGGGGTTCAATTCCTAGGCCTTGCATCCTTTTTGGCTCATTTTCTTTTATTTTTGAAAGAGCCCACATAAAGCCCATTGTAATCATACAAAAATTATTATAAAAATTTCTAGAGCTTGGGATGAAAAGGGAGGAAGGGAAATGGGGAATTCGGCCAAGGATGAGGAAGAAGAAGAATGAAGAAGGAAAGTAGGGTTTTACTTCCTCTCTTTTCTTAATTCTCCTCTTTAATACCTAGGGAATGAACACTCTCCATCCTTTCATGGGAGGGGATGAACCAACTCCTCATCTTCTGATCTATATTCTTTGTATATTCTTTATATATCTTATCCATGAATCATCCTATGGTCTTGTACATTCTTTATATATCTTATCCATAATTTATCCTAGGGTCTAGTGGTGTCAAGGCTACCTCCCTATTAGGAGGTTCATGGTTCAAATCCTACCTATAACCATCATTTATTTTATTTTATTCTAAACCTTTTATGGCCTTAAAACCTATATAATTACTTGGCCTAGTTTAGAATTTTACGGGCGTTACAATCCTTCATACCTATAAAAGTTTCATCCTCGAAACTTAGAGCAACTCCGGATACTTTTATTTCATGTCATCCTCGCGTTCCTAAGTTGCTTCTTCAAACTTTTGATTTTGCCATATGACTTTCACTAAGGGTACTTCTTTGGTTCTCTATTTCTTGATTTCTCGATCTATTATCTGAATAGATCGACTTTCATAACTTAAATCTTCTTGAACTTGTACCGTTTGTGGCTCGATCACATGGTCTTACGGACTCTATGCAATCTGATCACCTCCTCAACATACAACTGAGCTAGTTGTTCCATTGAGTACGATACTTAATTGCCAGAATTCACATTTGGAGAATTTTGCATACAACTGCTTTTTCTGAAGAATCTGCAACACCGTATTCAGGTGTTCAGTGTGCTCTTCTTGGGTTCTCGATTATATCAGTATATCGTCGATGAATACGATCACAAATTTGTCGAGAGATGCCGAGAAGACCCGATTCATCAGATCCATAAACCTCGCAGGTGCATTCTTCACTCCGAGAGGCGTAACTATGAACTCATAATGTCTGTATCTTGTTCGGAAAGCCATCTTTGGTCAGGTTTATCTAGGCTTTCGAATCCTGGGGGTTGGCTAGTGTACACCTCTTCTTTAATAAGTCCATTTAAAAATGCTGACTTGACATCCATTTGACATAACTTAAATCCTCGATTTGCAGCGTAGGCTAACAACATTGAGTTGGATTCTAGTCTAGCTACGGAGGCATAGGTTTCATCGTAATCTAATCCTTCGACTTGACTAAAACCCTTGGCGACTAACCTTGCTTCATTTCTAACTACTGGTTTCCTCGCTGGTTCATTAAAGCATTTATTACTTGTTGTTGTTCTGTGACTTGACGTTGTAGCTCGGTAACCACATGCATCAAATCTGGTGGGGGTGCTGATTCCTTCCCTCTATTACTACATCTCCCATCCATGTTATCTAAGTGATAAATAAATAATTAAGGTATTATTATAATTTCTACTCATATACATGCATCTAAACATTCCTTATCATGAACAAGGTAAGGTATCCTTTCTAGTTGTATTTCTAGGTTAGAAGCATGTTTCCATCATATAAAGCATGGTAAAGTATCATTACTATCTAAGTAACAAGCATGGTTCCATTCTACTAAAACATGATGAGGTATTATTTCTATCTAGATAGAAGACATTCTTCATTATAAAAGAAATTTATGTATGCATAAAGTTACTTACTTGGAAACAGCAGGATGGAAGCTTGATATGTGATAGTGGAAAGGTGAACCCGCTCTGATACCAACATGTAACGCCCGCCCTTATCTACCCTCAGGGCGGCGCTACTTTTTTTTTATAACATAACATATATGGATAATTTCACAATCTACAAAATCAAACATGTTATCATGACATAGATCTTCTTTTATAACATGCATCACATATCATAGACCTAATTAGCATGTTAACATATCATAACTTCTTTTATAACATGCATCACATATCATAATCTTAATTAGCATGTTACCATATCGTATCTCATTTTATAACATGCATAACATAAAGATTAGAGAAGGAAACTATTATTAACACGATCCATTCATGAGTTCTAACATATCAAACTTTCATAAGTAAGGTGAACGATAACATAAACTAAGCAACATCCAACATGGTACTAATAAATCACAAGTCATAAAAGCGGAAGCAATTGTCTTAAGTTGTTCATTGAGCATATAAATAAAAGCAGAGAGTAATAGGGTTTTTTTCCACCATGCCACTATCACACACACTCAGCCCCTCCTGCTACTTCCTCTAGTTCATGTTTCCTTTATCTGCAGTATATGGACAACATAAACTATAAGCATATAGCTTAGTAAGATTCTTGCCTACTCACAAAAGCCACAAATTACATCAAACAATTAGAAAACATGAGCATACTAGCAAAAATAACATAAGTATTTCATAACAACACTAAACATCAACATACTAACGTAATGAAACATAAGCATGGCATAAAATTTACATAAGCATGCTAAACATAATTAAATCTAAGCATGTCATAAATAAAACATAAGCATTCATGACATCATCAATCCTAAACATGCATAAAGGAAATAATCATAAGCATTCTTAAACTTGAACATAAGCATTCATGACATCATCAATCCTAAACATGCATAAAGGACATAATCATAAGCATTCTTAAACTTGAACATGAGCATTCATGACATCATCAATCCTAAACATGCATAAAGGACATAATCATAAGCATTCTTAAACTTGAACATAAGCATTCATGACATCATCAATCCTAAACATGCATAAAGGACATAATCATAATCATTCTTAAACTTGAACATAAGCATTCATGACATCATCAATCCTAAACATGCATAAAGGACATAATCATAAGCATTCTTAAACTTGAACATAAGCATTCATGACATCATCAATCCTAAACATGCATAAAGGACATAATCATAAGCATTCTTAAACTTGAACATAAGCATTCATGACATCATCAATCCTAAACATGCATAAAGGACATAATCATAAGCATTCATAAACATGAACATGAGCATTCATGACATCATCAATCCTAAACATGCCTAAAGGACATAATCGTAAGCATTCTTAAACTTGAACATAAGCATTCATGACATCATCAATCCTAAACATGGATAAAGGACATAATCATAAGCATTCTTAAACTTGAACATAAGCATTTATGACATCATCAATCCTAAACATGCATAAAGGACATAATCATAAGCATTCTTAAACTTGAACATAAGCATTCACAATTTCATACAAGTCCTTTCTTTTCAAAACATATACATATAGATACTTCAACATAATCATAATATGAAGGGGGGGCCCAGGCTAAGTACCACATAAAGCGCGTTCCCTAATAGGCTGGGGTAGCTAGCCACCAGACCTACTAGAGCAAGACCTCTTACGTCTTACCAGGGCAAGACCTATTACTTCTTCTTATGTCCCTTGGATTTGATTAACGACCACCTAACGGGTCGTGTACTTAACCTCTTACAAAGTAAAATACTTAATTTTCATTCTTTTCTTTCTTATCATATCATAAAGAATGGTCTTAATCCCCAACATAAAAGGGGAAGCATATCTGTCTTATCTTATTATAAGGAGAGCTCTTAATCCCAACATAAAAAGGGAAGCATCTCCGTCTTATCTTATCATAAGGAGAGCTCTTAATCCCAACATAATAAGGGGAAGAATCTTCTTAGACCTTTCATAGCGTATATGCTTTCATAACATAAGAATACCCTAAAGGGGTCTTAAAGCATAATCATGTTCATCACATAAGGATATTTCATGGCATATTAAATCAAACATGTTCATCACATAGGCATAATTCATGGCATATTAAATCATAAACATGTTCATCACATAGGCATATTTCATGGCATATTAAATCATAAACATGTTCATCACATAGGCATATTAAATCATAAACTTGTTCATCACATAGGCATATTTCATGGCATATTAAATCATAAACATGTTCATCACATAGGCATACATACAATCATGCGACATAGCATGAATTCTAAGGGAATTCTTATACTCCAATTTAAGCACATAATCTTAACCCTAGCTTAGGTACCCTAAGTGGCCGAAATCACAAGGGAGGGGTTCATACATTTTTTTGCACATGAAGCTTTCATAAGTGTCACATAACATATCATAAGCTTAGGGGGAGTTTTTGCACATGAAGTTGGGTACTTAGACCCCACCCTAACCCTAACACCCTAGTTGGTCGAAACCTTAGGGGCGCAAAACCTTCATTTTTGTCACATAACATTTATACATGAAGACATACAACATATCATAACTTCATAAGGAATATTTTCATGCAAACCCTTGCCCTAAAACCCTAGGTGGCCGAAACATTAGGGGCACAAAAATCTTATTTTTGTCACATAACATTTATACATGAAGACATACAACAAATCATAATTTCATAAGGAATATTTTCATGCAAACCCTAGCCCTAAAACCCTAGGTGGCCGAAACTTGTAGGGTATCAAACATCATATTTCTTTCATATATCATGTCCTACAAGAGCAAATATACTGTAGGTGAGGGAATCTTACATCCTTCGCTTTGCTTTTAGTTGGAAGATGACCTAATGGAAGCCAAACCTAGCCTTCTTCTTGCTTGGATGAATTTCGAAAAATGGAAAGGGAGAAGATAGGTTTCGGTGAGGAAGAAGAAGAGAAGAGGGAGAAGTGGAGAAGTGGCCTTTCTCTTGTCCCTTCATTCCATATTTATTCTCTTGAAGTGTCCCTTAGCCTCCCTTACCCTTAACTATCATTCCCCCTATTCCTCTACTAATAACATCTCATTAGGCTTATGGTTAGTGGATGCATCTATAGGGCTTGGCTATCTCTAGAGGTTCGGGGTTCAATTCCTAGGCCTTGCATCCTTTTTGGCTCATTTTCTTTTATTTTTGAAAGAGCCCACATAAAGCCCATTGTAATCATATAAAAATTATTATAAAAATTTCTAGAGCTTGGGATGAAAAGGGAGGAAGGGAAATGGGGAATTCGGCCAAGGATGAGGAAGAAGGAGAATGAAGAAGGAAAGTGGGGTTTTACTTCCTCTCTTTTCTTAATTCTCCTCTTTAATACCTAGGGAATGAACACTCTCCATCTTTTCATGGGAGGGGATGAACCAACTCCTCATCTTCCGATCTATATTCTTTGTATATTCTTTATATATCTTATCCATGAATCATCCTATGGTCTTGTACATTCTTTATATATCTTATCCATAATTTATCCTAGGGTCTAGTGGTGTCAAGGCTACCTCCCTATTAGGAGGTTCATGGTTCAAATCCTACCTATAACCATCGTTTATTTTATTTTATTCTAAACCTTTTATGGCCTTAAAACCTATATAATTACTTGGCATAGTTTAGAATTTTACAGGCGTTACAAACACAGAGTATCTTTGGTATAGCATCACAAAGCCACAAGCCCCATCTTCGCAAGAGTCACTAGCCTCGAGTCGAAGAAGATGTGATCCGAGAGACGATCATAATCCGATTCAAATTCGGATCTAAAAATGAGTCCCACGAACTCGCTTCTTGGAAGTGATTTTCGTCAACCAATTGACGAAAACTTAACCATCCACCTATGAGGATTACTGGAGATCCAATCTCTGGCAAGTATTTCGCTGTCAGAGTACAAAATGCTGACCAAACGACCTCTCCACGGGGAGAACAACAAGCTATCCAGAAACTGGACAACTTGTGTGCGGTGGAAGAGATATTTGGCCAATCAATGGGCAACTGCTCCTTGATCCCTGATGACCAAGGGAGGATGGTTGGAGGTGTTGCCAGCGGCTGGTCGGGGGCCGATGGTAATGAGGAGTTGTAGCATGCTTGGGCGGCGACACAAGGGTGGGCGGCAACCACCTTGGGCAGCAAGAGCAAGGACTCATCTCCTAGGGTTGGATGGCTAGGATTTCCAACACCAAAGTTATCCACAAAAACCCTTAAGTCGTGTTTTTAAAGAGAACACATTCTCCTAACGGTTATTGGTTGATAACCAAAATCCGTTAACCTACTCCAATAACTTAAGTTAAAATAAACCAGACTGCGTTGGTCTATTTTAAGTTAAAACGAACCTAACTAACTTTAGTTCATTCGTTTAAAACAAACCTAACCACTTTGGTTTTTTTTCCACCATTGGATTAGAACCAAACTGATTTGGTGCATCCATCATGTCTTCATAAGACTTGGCCTATCCATGCATCTGATGCGACTGAAAAAATTTCATACTCGCTCTTTCTTTGGTCCAACCAAACCAAATTTCTCTCGATCTGAGAATCCTATTCTCAAGCTCGTTTTAAATCCTTCGGATTACTCTCATTGTGCATGTGACCAAATAGATTCCGGGTTTATGTTGGCCATCTATAATTAACCATTAATTATATAACGATCAGAGTGACACCTAGTAGTACATCATGATCCCTAATTAATCGAAAAATCAATGGTTGATCCCATAACCTTTTCTGAAACCCTTCAGCAGCTACAATGAATCGTGCCCAATTCCCTTCACTCATCTTATACCCACTTGGTTCAGGACATGGTCTATTGTATCAGTTCCCATTAGGTTGACTACGTCACACCTAGCCCAAGTATTGTTAGTAATATATGAGAGATGTCCTAAGGCAATCGCCTTATGTATGAACCATTTATATGATAAATGAAGATTCACTATTTGAGTATACATGTTTCATGTATTTGATTGGATCTTAAACTCATTTACTGAATGTCCATGATACGATTCACAGCATGAGAGAATTTATGATTGGATCACAACTAGTGAGTATCTCTACATGTGTAATTGTGATGTATCGGAATTATCCCTAGTCGATGAATTGATAGATTTGGACACCATCAGTTCTGTCGAGACTAGCACGAGGTATACTCCTTGGTGTATCCAAGCAGCTGATTCTCATTGGCTGGAGACATTGTGATGTCCGGAGTTAATCGTGGATGCTAGTTATGGTAACTAGTTCATTGGAGTGACCAGCCGTAAGACTTCATATGGTACTTTGCATATATAGATATGTCAATGAAGTTCTTACTGTGGCTTAAGTGCGATGTTCCTTTGACTTGCGGTATTCAAGTCATCTTGATCATGGAGACTTATGCTTTGACATCTTAAGCAAACATCTCCGAGGAGATGTGGACCCGGGATGATTGGGTATAAGTCGAAATGATCGAAGGTGTTTGAATAGCCTATAAAGGATTCACCACTCCTTGCGAGGAGATGTATACCCATGGCCTCTCGTCGGATTGTTACTAAAGTCTTTGGCCAAAGCATTACATGTTTAGAGTAAAGTACTCTTCGATACATGTGCAGTAACTAGAATCCGTAGGACGAGGAAATGATACTTGGGCTAGGTGTGACGTAGTCAGCCTAGTGGGGACTGACACAATAGACCATGTCCTGAACCAAGTGGGTATAAGATGAGTGAAGGGAATGGGGCACGATTCATTCGAGCTACTGAAGGGTTTCAGAAATAGTTCTGGATCAACCGTTGATCTTTTCGGTTAATTGGGGATCATGATGTACTACTAGGTGCCACTCATGATCGTTCTATAATTAATGGTTAATTATAGACGGCCAACATAAACCGAGAACCTATTTGGTCACACGCACAACGAGTGTAATCCAAAGGATTTAAAACGAGCTTGAGAATGGGATTCTCAGACCGAGAGAAACTATGTTTGGTTGGACCAAACATAAAGCGAGCATGAAATTGTTTCAGTCGCAATTTAAGCGTGGATGGGCCGTGTCTTATGAAGACATAATGGATGAACCAAAATGGTTTGGTTCTAATCCAATGGATGAGAATAAACCAAAGGGTTTGGTTTATTTTAAACGAATGAACCAAAAGTTGGTTGGGTTTGTTTTAACTTAAAATAAACCATCATGGTTTGGTTTATTTTAACTTATCCTAATGGAGCGGGTTAACGGGCTTTATGGATATGATCCATTAACCATTAAGAGAATTAGTTCTCTATAAAAGAGGGCTTAAGGGATTGTTAAACGCTAACTAATCCAAACCCTAGCCCCCTTGAGTTGCCGCCCACCTCCACCTTGGAGTTAATTGGCGCCAACCCTAAAGCTGCCGCCGCCTAGCTTGTGTGCAGTCGTCCAAGTCTTTGCCGGCGTCCAAGCTTCAGCAGGAGAACCTCCGGCGACCCTCTGGCGATCTCCTTTGGGTTCGGTGATAAGGTGAGCTTCCATCTTTCCTTAGCCGGCCTCTATTCCTCCACCAAAAGCTGTCCAGTTTTTCTGGACAGCTTGTTTCTTTGTTGTCGGAGTGTCGTTTGGACGACGGTTAGTGCTCCGACAGCGGCTAACTTACCGGGGATTTGATCTCCGGTAATCCTCTGAGGTGGGGGACGAAGGATTCGTCAAACGGTTGACGAATACCTCTCCGGAGAAGCGAGTTTTGAGAACTCGTTTTAGGATCCGAATTTGGATTCGGATCGTGATCATCTCTCGATCACGTCGTCTTCAACACGAGGCTAGTAACCCGTACGAAGATGAAGCTCGTGACTTAGTGAAGTCATCCCGCGGAGCTCGGCGTGGATACAGATAGAGACGATTCTTACGAGGATCGTTCCGGTTGATGCCGTTCCCGCTACACGTCATACGAAAGGTATTACGTAGATAAATTTCTTTTATTGCAAATTTTAATTTACGGTTATGTCTACACTTGTTGTAATATGCATGCGTGTGTTGTGTGTGTTGTAATAAATATAGATTTATTATTTTTAATTGCTTCCGCTGTGCTCATGTTTACGAAACATGATCGAACACACACACGCCGTGGTGTCGGAAACCCAACAGTGGTATCAGAGCCCAGGTTGTGTTTCGACATAATCGTAAAATGGTTTTGCGATAGTCATAATGTATTTCTGGAAATTTTCTAATTTTAGAAATTTAGAAGTATTTATGGAAATTTTTCAATTTTGGAAAGTCTAGAAGTATTTATGGAAATCTTCCACTTTTGGAAAGTTGGAAGTATTTATGGAAATTGATATTTTCCATAAATAAAATATTTGATTAGATTCTGGAAATTTGTTTCCTAATTTAATCATGATTTGATTTGGGAAATCAAATCTTAAAATATTTTATTTCCATAAGTAGTTTTAATGATTTAGGAAATTGGTTTCCTAAATAGATTTTCCTTAATCAAATAATTCCATGAATAAAATATGTGATTAGATTTGGAAATTTGTTTCCTAATTTAATTATGATTTGATTTGGAGAATCAAATCTTAAACATATTTTATTTCCATAAATAGTTATGACATATAAGGAAATATATACATGACATAATTGTATGTCATGTAATTGCATTAGATGCATAACATTATGCCATGCGTGTCGTGACATGTAGATGTATGCCATGTATGTCATGCCATGTAGATAATAGTTATTTGCATGCAAAGAGGATGAGACATAAAAACCCTTAAAAAATATTAAAGCCTACACCTTCCATTAATATGGTTAGAACCAGAGTTCCGTTTCTTGTTTGGGTTGTTGGACTCTCTCCAAGCCCGGCTCGAACCCGAATATGTTCAAACCATGGAATAGTTTAATACTAATATGGTAAGAGTCAGAGGTCAATCGTTAGCTTTGGTTGTTGGACTCTCTCCAAGCTGGGCTAATTGGTTGAATGCGCTCTAACCATATTAAAACTATGTCCCGATTAATGGGTTGGCTTTAACCTGGAGCATCAGCTTGTTGGACTCTCTCCAAGGTCGATGTAAAGGGAGGTGAAGTTGGGTGCTATGCATATGATGCATACTTGTTAATGTGTTAACAACCCGATGTATGTGTGAACATTCAATTAGTTGATAGCACATTGTGATAGTTGCATATACGTGATATGCAATCGGTATAGTTGATACCTACCGTCATAGTTATGAATGGCTTGTTGGACTCTCTCCAAGGTTGTTCATAACTATGATGGATATCAGCCCATTCGGAGATGGACCTACGATCTCCCGAAGTGATTTTGGGGTTTTTGAAATTCGAAAATGAATGGGATTTATAAATGTATATTGATGTATTTTTAAAATCATTTTCTCATATATGCTCGTTTTGTATTTCTAAGATTGATCATGATGTCTTTGAATTGCGTTCCATTTTGGATTCGAATAAATTGACTGGGCCGAGCTTCATGGACTGGCTTAGAAGCTTGAGAATTGTTCTCAAGGTTGAAAAGCTTGCAAATGTCCTCGAAGCGCCTTTTGCCGCCCGTCCTAGTGACGATGCAACTCTGGACCAATTGTTGGCCTATCAGAAACATGTTAGTGATTCTGAACAAATGAGTTGCATCATGCTAGCCGCGATGGAACCCAAGCTACCAAAGCAGCATGAGCAAATGGATGCTCATATCGTAGTCCTTCATCTTTGTGAGTTGGTTGATGAGCAAGTGAGATCGAAAGGTTCGAAGTCTCAAAGCTCCTCTTCACCTCTGAGATGCTAGAAGGTTCATCGCGGTATCGCCAAAATGTCAAGACCGTGGAGTCTTCGAGAAGCATGGCGGGGGGCCAGTCTTTGTTAGTTGATTCCTCGAAGAAAGGTTCTAAGAGGAAGTCAAAGGAACAGCAGAAGGGAAAGAAGAGAAGGGCTAAGAAGATAGAACTAGCACAAAAGGAAATTTGCCATCATTATGGCAAGGAGAGCCATTTGCGAAGAAAGTGCAAGATTTATCTTGAGTCCGTGAAGAAGGATAAGGCATCGGATGCCCCATCTTCTTCAGAAATCTTCTTTATTGATTGTCATTCTATTTCCTCAGACACTTGGGTATTTGATACTGGGTGTGGCTCACATATATGTAATGACATACATGGGCTAAGGAATAGAAGAAGGCTCGTCAAGGGGAGAGTCAAATTTACGTGTTGGGAATGGAGCAACGGTTGCTGCACTCGCCATCGGAACGTATTTGTTGGAACTCCCTGTAGGACTTGTCTTAGAACTGGACAATTGCTTTTATGTTCCTTCGTTGATAAAGAACATCATTTCTATTTCTTGTTTAAATATAAATGGGTACCATTTAACTTTTAGTAACAATTGTTGTTACATAACTTTGAATGGAGTTCTTTATGGGACTGGAACTTTAAGCAATGGTGTTTATACGTTGGACGTATCCAGTGACATTTTCAATATCGAAGCGAGCAACACGCGTGCTCGAAAGGATAATCAAATAGACTCCTATATGTGGCATTGTCATCTAGGCCATATAAGCAAGAAATGCATGTCCGAATTACACCAATGTGGAATTCTGGAATCGTTTGAATTAGATTCATACGATACATGCGAATCATGCTTAAAAGACAAGATGACTAAGTTACCTTTTACAGGAAAAGGTGAACGAGTGGGAGAGTTACTAGGTCTAATACATACTGATGTATGTGGACCTATGTCAACTCAAGCATTAGGAGGCTATAGCTTCTTCATTACCTTCACTGATGATCACTCACGGTTTGGTTATGTGTTCTTGATGAAACACAAGTCTGAAGTCTTTGAAAGGTTCAAAGAATTCAGAAATGAAGTAGAGAAACAACATGACAAGAGTATTAAAATACTTCGATCGGATCGAGGTGGTGAATACTTAAGTCAAGAGTTTCTTGATTATCTAAGAGACAATGGCATATTGTCTCAATGGACTCCGCCCTATACACCACAGCATAATGGTGTATCTGAGAGGCGTAACCGGACCTTGTTGGACATGGTCAGGTCAATGATGAATCATGCAACTCTTCCCAAGTCCTTTTGGGGCTATGCACTTCAGACAGCTGTTTACTTGTTAAACAGAATGCCTACCAAGGTAGTCTCAACTACTCCATATGAGATATGGAATGGTAAGAAACCTCATGTATCTTACTTGAAGATATGGGGTTGTCCTGCTTATGTGAAGCGGACTGTATCAGACAAATTGGATGCTAAGTCTGATAAATGTCTATTTGTTGGATACCCTAAGGAAACAAGGGGTTACCAATTCTATCATCCTGTGGAACAAAAGGTGTTTGTTTCAAGGCATGCTGTGTTTCTAGAGAAAGAGTTTCTCTTGCAAGAAAACAACGGGAGTGTCGTCGAGCTTGAGGAGGCTCGAGAGACTCAAATGGACATTAATGAGATACCTGGTGAAGCACAACCGCCGACAACTCATAGTGATGAGCAATCGACTGGACCTATTGTAACACCACATCTTCGTAGATCTAGTAGAACACGCAATATTCCTGAGAGATATGGATTTCTCGTAAGCGAATCGAACGATGTGTTACTCATTGATGATGAGGAGCCTACCAGTTATGAAGAAGTGCTGACAAGTTCAGAAAGGGATAAGTGGCTTGGTGCCATGAAGTCGGAAATGGATTCTATCTATGAAAACCAAGTTTGGAACTTGGTTGACCCACCTGAAGGGATAAAGCCTATAGGGTGCAAGTGGGTTTTCAAAAAGAAAACCGACATGGATGGTAATGTGATTACCTATAAGGCTAGATTGGTGGCGAAAGGATATCGTCAAAAACAAGGTGTTGATTATGACGAAACCTATTCGCCTGTAGCTATGCTTAAATCCATTCGGATGCTCCTGGCCATAGCGGCTCATTATGATTATGAGATATGGCAAATGGATGTGAAAATAGCTTTCCTTAATGGAAACCTGCTCGAGGACGTGTATATGATACAGCCTGAGGGTTTCACATCGGTTGATAAAACCAAGGTATGCAAATTGCGACGGTCCATTTATGGATTGAAGCAAGCATCCAGGAGTTGGAATATCCATTTTGATGAGACAATCAAAAAGTTTGATTTCTCACAAAATCCAGACGAACCTTGTGTGTACAAGAAGGTTAGTGGGAGTGCAGTCGTATTCCTAGTATTGTATGTCGATGACATACTACTTATAGGAAACGATGTTTCAATCTTACAGTCAGTGAAGGTTTGGTTATCCAAGACATTCTCCATGAAAGACCTGGGAGAAGCAACCTACATCCTCGGGATTAAGATCTATAGAGATAGATCGAAACGGTTGCTTGGTCTTTCGCAGTCTACATATATAGACCGAATGCTAAAGAGGTTTAGCATGTCGGAATCCAAGAAAGGTTTCCAACCCATCAGGCATGGGATACACCTTTCGAAGTTTATGTGTCCGCGCACAGAAGACGAGAGGATTTGCATGAGTAAGATTCCCTATGCATCCGCAATAGGATCTATCATGTATGCTATGTTATGTACGAGGCCCGATGTATCGACGCTCGAGTGTCACGAGCAGATACTCACCCGATCCAGAATGGATCATTGGGTGATCATAAGACGATCCTTAAGTACTTAAGAAGAACTAAGGATGTGTTCCTAATATATGGAGAAGGGTACATGGTGATACGTGGGTGATGTTACCGATCCGCATGCATAAGGATGATTCCATGTCTTAGTCCGGGTATGTATTCACCTGAATGGAGGCGCAATAAGTTGGAAAGGTTCCAAGCTTGACACTATAGCGGATTCTCGCCACTAAGGCGTAATACATCAGCCTTGGAAGCAAAGAAAGGAAGCGGTTTGGATCAAGAAGTTCATCTATGAACTTGATGTGGTCTCATCAATGATCCAAACATGTGCTTCGCCGCTTATCATCTTATCGAGAGAGATCATAGAGGAACGAAATACAAATCGAGAAAATTCCCACCGAAAGGAACTTAGCGGATCCTTGACTAAGGCATTACCTCAAAATAAGTTTGAGGGTCATGTTCGAGCTTATGGTATTGATACCGTAGCGATTGGCATTAGGCCAAGTGGGAGTCCGTTAGTAATATATGAGAGATGTCCTAAGGCAATCGCCTTATGTATGAACCATTTATATGATAAATGAAGATTCACTATTTGAGTATACATGTTTCATGTATTTGATTGGATCTTAAACTCATTTATCAATGTCCACGATACGATTCACAAAGATGAGAGAATTTGTGATTGATCACAACTAGTGAGTATCTCTACATGTGTAATTGTGATGTATCTAATTATCCCTAGTCGATGAATTGATGGATTTGACACCATCAATTCTGCCGAGACTAGCACGAGGTATACTCCTTGGTGTATCCAAGCAAATGATTCTCACCGGGCCGGAGACATTGTGATGTCCGAGTTAATCGTGGATGCTAGTTATGGTAACTAGTTCATCGGAGTGACCAAATTGTAAGACTTCATATGGTTCTCTGCATATATAGATATGTCAATGAAGTTTTACGCGTGGCTTAAGTGAGATGTTCCTTCGACTTGCGAGTATTCAAGTCATCTTGATCTCATGGAGACTTATGCTTTGACATCTTAAGCAAACATCTCTAAGGAGATGTGGACCCGGGATGATTGGGTATAAGTCGAAGTGATCGAAGGTGTTTGAATAGCCTATAAAGGATTCACCACTCCTTGCGAGGAGATGTATACCCATGGCCTCTCGTCGGATTGTTACTAAAGTCTTTGGCCAAAGCATTACATGTTTAGAGTAAGTACTCTTTGATACATGTGGAGTAACTAGAATCCGTAGGACGAGGAAATGATACTTGGGCTAGGTGTGACGTAGTCAGCCTAGTGGGGACTGACACAATAGACCATGTCCTGAACCAAGTGGGTATAAGATGAGTGAAGGGAATGGGGCACGATTCATTCGAGCTACTGAAGGGTTTCAGAAATAGTTCTAGATCAACCGTTGATCTTTTCGGTTAATTGGGGATCATGATGTACTACTAGGTGCCACTCATGATCGTTCTATAATTAATGGTTAATTATAGACGGCCAACATAAACCGAGAACCTATTTGGTCACACGCACAATGAGTGTAATCCAAAGGATTTAAAACGAGCTTGAGAATGGGATTCTCAGACCGAGAGAAACTATGTTTGGTTGGACCAAACATAAAGTGAGCATGAAATTGTTTCAGTCGCAATGGAAGCGTGGATGGGCCGTGTCTTATGAAGACATAATGGATGAACCAAAATGGTTTGGTTCTAATCCAATGGATGAGAATAAACCAAAGGGTTTGGTTTATTTTAAACGAATGAACCAAAAAGTTGGTTCGGTTCGTTTTAACTTAAAATAAATCATCATGGTTTGGTTTATTTTAACTTATCCTAATGGAGTGGGTTAACGGGCTTTGTGGATATGATCCATTAACCATTAAGAGAATTAGTTCTCTATAAAAGAGGGCTTAAGGGATTGTTAAACGCTAACTAATCCAAACCCTAGCCCCCTTGAGTTGCCGCCCACCTCCACCTTGGAGTTAATTGGCGCCAACCCTAAAGCTGCCGCCGCCCAGCTTGTGTGCAGCCGTCCAAGTCTTTGCCGGCGTCCAAGCTTCAGCCGGAGAACCTCCGGCGACCCTCCGGCGATCTCCTTTGGGTTCGGTGATAAGGTGAGCTTCCATCTTTCCTTAGCCGGCCTCTATTCCTCCACCAAAAGCTGTCCAGTTTTTCTGGACAGCTTGTTTCTTTGTTGTCGGAGCGTCGTTTGGACGACGGTTAGTGATCCGACAGCGGCTAACTTACCGGGGATTTGATCTCCGGTAATCCTCTGAGGTGGGGGATGAAGGATTCGTCAAACGGTTGACGAATACCTCTCCGGAGAAGCGAGTTTTGAGAACTCATTTTAGGATCCGAATTTGGATTCGGATCGTGATCATCTCTCGATCACGTCGTCTTCAACACGAGGCTAGTAACCCATATGAAGATGAAGCTCATGACTTAGCGAAGTCATCCTGAGGAGCTCGGCGTGGATACGGATAGAGACGATTCTTACGAGGATCGTTCCGGTTGATGTCGTTCCCGCTACACGTCATACGAAAGGTATAACGTAGATAAATTTCTTTTATTGCAAATTTTAATTTACGGTTATGTCTACACTTGTTGTAATATGCATGCGTGTGTTGTGTGTGTTGTAATAAATATAGATTTATTATTTTTAATTGCTTCCGCTGTGTTCATGTTTACGAAACATGATCGAACACACACACGTCGCGGTGCCGGAAACCCAACAAGTATTACTTCCTCGTCCTCTGTATTCTAGTTACTACACATGTATCCAAGAGTACCATACTCTAAACATGTAATGCTTTTGCCAAAGACTTTAGTAACAATCCGATGAGAGACCATAGGTTATACATCTCCTCGCAAGGAGTAGTGAATCCTTTATAGGCTATTCAAACACTTTCGACCACTTTAACTTATACCCAATCATCTCGGGTCCACATCTCCTCGGAGATGCTTGCTTAAGATTTCAAAGCATAAGTTTCCATGACCAAGATGACTTGAATACCGTAAGTCAAAGGAACATCGCACTTAAGCGTCTGTAAGAAGTTCATTGACATATCCATATATGCAGAGAATCATATGAAGTCTTACAGCTGGTCAGTCCAATGAACTAGTTACCATAATTAGCATCCACGATTAACTCTAGACATCCCAATGACTCCAGCCAGTGAGAAATAACTGCTTGGATAAACAAAAGAGTATGACTCATGCTAGTCTCAACAGAATTGATGGCGTTCGAATTCATCAATTCATCGACTAGGGATAATTCCAATACATCACAATTACACATGTAGAGATACTCACTAGTTGTGATCCATCATAAATTCTCTCATATTGTGAATCCTATTGCGGACATGAAAACATATACCTTCTAATAGTGAATATTCATTTATCAAATAAATGGTACAATCATAAGGTGATTGCCTTAGAACACCTCTCATATATAACAAACAAACTTTCACTTGGCCTAATGTCAATCGTCATGGTATCCATTACCATAAGCTCTAACATGTCTCTCAAACTTACTTTAAGATAAGACCATAGTTAAAGGATCCGCTAAGTTCCTTTCAGTGGGAATATTCTCGATTTGTATTTCCTTCCTACTGATGATCTCTCTGATAAGATGATAGCGGTGAAGTACATGTTTGGATCATTGATGAGACCACATCAAGTTCATAGATGAACTTCTTGATCCAAACCACTTCCTTTACTATTTCCGAAGCTGCAATGTATTCTTCCTCAATGGTAGAATCCGTGATAGTGAACTTATTGCATCTTCATTCAAGGTGAATATGTACCCAGACTGAGACCTGAAATCATCCCTGTTTGTCTGGAAGCTGGCATCCGTATACCCATGTATTACCATATCATCCGTTCCATATATTAGGAACACATCCTTAGTTATTCTTAAGTACTTAAGGATTGTCTTAACATCCGCCCTTTGATCTATTCCTGGATCAGATTGGTATCTGCTCGTGACACTCAGAGCATACGATACATCGGGCCTCGAACACAACATAGCATACATGATAGATCCTATTGCGGATGCATAGGGAATCTTACTCATGTAAATCCTCTTGTCTTTTGTGCGCAGACACATAGACTTCGAAAGGTGTATCCCATGCCTGATGGGAAGGAAACCTTTCTTGGATTCCGACATTCTTAACCTCATTAGAACTCGGTCTATATATGTAGACTGCGAAAGACCAAGCAACTGTTTCGATCTATCTCTATAGATCTTAATTCCGAGGATGTAGGTCGCTTCTCCTAGGTCTTTCATGGAGAATGTTTTGGATAACCAAATTTTGACTGACTGTAAGACAGATATATCGTTTCCTATAAGTAATACATCATCGACAAACAACACTAGGAACATGACTACACTCCCACTAACCTCCTAGTACAGACAGGGTTCATTTGGATTTTGTGAGAAATCAAACCTTTTGATTATCTCATCAAAACGGATATTCCAGCTCCTGGATGCTTGCTTCAGTCCATATATAGACCATGAAAGCTTGCATACCTTGGTTTTATCAACCGATGTGAAACCCTCAGGCTGTATCATATACACATCCTCGAGGAGGTTTCTATTAAGGAAAACCATTTTCACATCCATCTGTCATATCTCATAGTCATAACGAGTTGCTATGGCCAGGAGCATTCGAATGGACTTAAGCATAGCTACTGGTGAAAAGGTCTCGTCATAATCAACACCTTGCTTTTGATGATAGACTTTCACTACTAATCTAGCCTTAAAGGTAATAACATTACCATCCATGTCGATCTTCTCCTTGAAAATCCACTTGCACCCTATAGGCATAATGCGTTCAGGTGGGTCCAACTGTTGGGATGTATACTGAAAAGTCTATCTTTTGTATGAACATCTTTATTTTTGAAATAAGAATCACATAATCATTGTTTGAATATTTATGGTTATGCATATTGTCTAATACATTACATTGTAGATAACATGGTGTGTAGTGTGACACGGTAGATTATGTTATCATCTCCTTGTAGAGTATAAGTAAAGGATCACAACCGAGATGGCTTTGGACAAACCATTGGTATTGTTGTAGTGTGATTTGGTATTAGTTTGTCTTGACCATAGAATCACACTAGTACACTTTGTGTGTATTGTGAAGGACCGACTTAGAGGTGATTCGATTCATTGCTGACTACATATTCGAATCAGACCTCAGATATTATGTTGTACATGCTCTTAATCCCGATATAATAATGGGCACATATACTTAGTATTCATTTCTTTGATTTACCAATGGGTTAGATTTATAGAGTAAATCGATAGGCTCGGCAAGTTGGGAAATGATATTACTTATATGGTGTGTCGTTGATTATAGGAGGAAATCGTGTCCTATATATTAGGATGATGATGTCCCCTTGAGGAGCTCATAAGGTTCATCATGTAAACCCTGCAGGTGGACTTTGTCCGACATGATGAGAAGGTTGAGTGGCACTACACATGAAGTAAGATGTTGATTAATTATTTGTGAGTAAATTAATTAATCGACGGACATTCGAGATCTTAAACACGGGGAGATTAATGTACAAATAATATATGAAGTCCATATTAACTTATGGGGGTTGGTGAGGTAGATCAATGATAATCCTCTAGTGGAATGGATTATCATTAATGGATCGGACTTTATGTGGGCTTGATCTATTGGGTTGAAAAGATCCAACTCCTCCTCATGGTCTCTATTGTAGCCTATTAAAACCTCATGAAGCCTAGATCTAATGATGAAAAATAAAACTCTAGACCTGACGGTGGAGATTAAATCTCGAGATCCAACGGTGGAGATTAAATCTTTAGATCCAACGGTGGAGATTGAATCTCTAAATCCGACGGTTGAGATTAAATCCCTAGATCTGACGGTGGAGATTAAAGGAGGCTTAGGCCTAACTCTATAAAAGAAGGCTAGGGGTGGGCGGCAAGAGGAATTGGAGAGGAGATTAGGGTTTGGGCGGCTAGGGCTTGGAGTCTTGGGCGGCTAGGGTTTTGGGGAATCCTTGGGCGGCAAGAATTCCTTTCTCTTCTCCTTGGTTGGCGCCCAACTTGCCCTTCTCATCCTTGGCTAGTGCTCATCTTCTTCTTCCTCTTCTCCTTGGCCGGTGGAAACTAGGGGTAAGGTTGTTCCTTGGAGCTCTTCCCCGGTGTCCACTTCTCCACCTCTTTTTGGCCCGGCGGCAAGCTTCAAGTTTGGAACTTGTTGGTTGCTCCTAGATAGAGTAGAGTTTTGTTTTATAATCTTCCTTTGTTCGGGGTGAACAAACAAAGGAAGATTGGTGATCTAGGAGGCTTCGACTTTTGGAAGATCGTGACCCACACGACATCCAAAAGGAGGAAGGATATAAAATAGAAGATCGAGAGGTATAATGCTTGTTTATATTCTTTTGTATTATTTCTATAATTGTTTTTCAATTATATGCATGTTGTATGTTTTGTTTTGTAGCTAAATTAACTTGGACCCCGAATACAAACACAAAAACCGACGATCTGTACATCGTCTATTCCGCGGCTAATCGTAAAATAGAGGTTGGTTGCTTGAACAACAAGTTTGTTCAAGTGACCACTCAAATAGAATATCATGACGATGAAACAATACCTTGGGTAATCCCTAATTGTCATGGATTAATTTTTTAATCTGGGGACGATGACGGGATCGCCATGAACAAGCAACCGAGTTGAAGTGGGAAGCGATGTTTCCTACCTTCAAGTGGTATCAGAGCCACGGTTTCCGATTTTGTATGTTTAGGATTCGGTTACTTTTATGCTCTTTTCATATATTATATGTGACGGATAATAGTAGGATGTGCATAGGTTAACTTTTTGTTTGCAGGTATAGGATCCAACTATTATGACCATATGTGTGTATGTGATTGTATGTGTGTAATTGTATATTATTTGAATCCTCGAGGTTGACGAAGCTAGTATTTAATTTTTGTAATTAAGTATGGTATAATTTAGCCACTCTTTTTATTTTAGTTTACTTTCGATCTAGATTTCTTGTACACTCCTTCGTGGAGTATAGGATCGATGGATGTAAATTAAAATAGTTTTTCTTGGCTCAGATCTCCGGTTGGCTTATACATGACGTAGGGAGCATCGGACGAGATGGCGATACGACAGGAGGCATGTTGGAGACAAAAGTCATAATAGTTGGAAAATATTTTTTTTCATATTTATTGCTTATTATTTGATATGCATGTCGTAGGCTAGAAAATTCTTCAATTTTAAATTACTAAGTGGGAGAGGGATATTTTTATAAATTCCCATGGCCTACATTACGATTTGACATGTGATGCAAACAAACTTGCGCGTCGGCTTTGAGTGACTTCCTCCCCATCGGATGGGTTTGTTTGTGGATCACAATATTGAATATGGTTATAGGAAATTATTAAGGAGCGTGTGTACTTCGCCATCGTAAGGCACATAACCCGAGATAATTACCTTGGTACAGAGTAATGGAGTAGGAACTATTCGGTTCGGAAACCACGTTGCATCGCCTTTTGTTATTGTGCTTGTGTTTATTTGTATTGTGTTATTTTCCATATTACACTACGTACTAACAATCATAGGCAAGCACGATCGAATTCCTCCATCGACAAGCGACAATGCTATTTGCCCCCCTTTAGCGGCCACCGAGGTCCTAACATTTAGCCTTTTTCTTCATCCCCTTCTGTTGTTCCTTTGAGTTCTTCTTAGAACCTTTCTTCGAGGAATCAACTAACAACACCGTCCCCTGCTCATGTTTCACATAAGGCTCCTCAGTCTTCAGCATGTTGAGCAGTATCACAGATGAACGTTCTTGCATCTAAGAGGTGAAGAGGAGCTTGGAGACTTCGAACCTTTCGGATCTCACTTGCTCATCAAACAACTCATAGAGATGAATGACTATAGTATGAGCATCCGTATGCTCATGCTGCTTCTGTAGCTCGAGTACCATCACAGCTAGCATGATGCAACTCACTAGTTTAGAATCACTCACATGTTTTTGATGGGCCAACAATTGGTCCGGAGTTGCATCATCACTAGGACGAGAGGGAAGAGGCACTTCGAGGACATTCGCAAGCTTTTCAACCTTGAGAAAAATTCTCAAGTTTCTAAGCCAGTCCAAGAAGTTCGACCCAGTAAATTTATTTGAATCCAAAGTGGAATGCAAATTCAAAGACATCATGATCAATCAATTAACCTAGAAATACAAATCGAGCATATATGAAAAAGATGATTTAAAATGCATCAACATATATTTATAAATCCCATTCATTTTTTGAAATTAAAAACCCTCAAAATCAATTCGGGAGATCGCAGGTCCATCTCTGAATGGGTTGATATCCAACATAGATAAGAACAACCTTGGAGAGAGTCCAACAAGCCATTCTTAGCTACGATGGTAGGTGTCAAGTATACCGATTCCATATTACATATATTCAACTATCACAATGTGCTATCAACTAATTGAATGTTCACACATACATTGGGTTGTTAACACATTAACAAGTATGCATCATATGCATAACACCCATTCACCTCCCTTCACATCGACCTTTGAGAGAGTCCAGCAAGCCGATGCTCCAAGCTAAAGCCGAC
Source organism: Wurfbainia villosa (assembly GCA_025175895.1). NCBI lineage: Eukaryota > Viridiplantae > Streptophyta > Magnoliopsida > Zingiberales > Zingiberaceae > Wurfbainia > Wurfbainia villosa. The sequence goes on along the minus strand of CM045986.1, from coordinate 56,985,244 downwards.
CCATTAATTGAGAAATAGTTTAAATATGGTTAGAGCCCATTCAACCAATTAGCCAGGCTTGGAGAGAGTTCAACAATCCAAGCTAACGTTTGACCTCTGACTCTTACCATATTAGTGTTAAACTATTCAATAGTTTTAAAATGTTCAGGTTTGAGCGGGGCTTGGAGAAAGTCCAACAACCCAAACAAGAAATGGAACTCTCGTTCTAACCATATTAATGGAAGGTGTAGACTTTAGTATTGTGTAAGAGTTTTAAAGTCTCATCCTTTTTTTCATACAAATTACTATTATTTACATGGCATGGCACACATGGAATACATAATTGCATCTAATGGATCTAGATGTCACGACATACATGACATAATGATATGCATCTAATGCAATTACATGACATACAATTATGACATGTACAAAATTTCCTTATTTGTCATAACTATTTTTGGAAATAAAATATTTCATAGATTTGATTTCTCAAAATTAAATCATGATTAAATTAGAAAATAAATTTCCAAATCTAATCACATATTTTATTTATGGAAAGTGCTAATTTAGAAAAGTCAAATCTAATTTAGGAAACAAATTTACTAAATTGTAATTTCCTAATCATATTAGGAAACTTCCTCTTTGAATTTCTTTACAAATTAAAATTTCCATAAATACTTCTAAACTTTCGAAAAGTAGAATATTCCATAAATATAATTATGACTATAGCAAAACAATTTTACGATTAAGTCGAAACACAATCGGGCTCTGATACCACTATTGGGTTCCCATGGCACCGACGTGGGTGTTATGTTCGAACACGTTTTGTAAACATGCACACAGCAGAAGAAATAACTAGTAATAAACTATTTATTACAACACACACACCACACGCATGCTAGGATACAACATGTGTAGACATAATCAACATTTCAAATTTTTGCAATAAAATAATTTGAAATGTTATACCCACTTATACTAGTTATACCAGACGTATCACGTGTAGCGGAAATGGCATCAACCGTAGTGACCCTCGCTAGAATTGCCTCTATCCGTATCCATGCCGAGTATCATCGGGAAATTTTCACAAAGCCATGAGCCCCGTCTTCACAAGAGTCACTAGCCTCGAGTCGAAGACGATGTGATCCGAGAGACGATCACAATCCGAATCAAATTCGCATCCAAAAATGTGTTCCACAAACTCGCTTCTCAGAAGCACTTCTCGTCAACCAATTGACGAAAACTCAACCCTCCATTGATGAGGATTTCCGGAGATCTAATCCCCTGTAATTAGATTGCTATCAAAGCGCAAAATGCCGACCAAATGACCACTCCACGGAGAGAACAACAAGCTTTCCAAAAACTTGACAGCTTGTGTGCGGTGGAAGAGATTGCTGACCAATCAATGGACGGATGCTCCTTGGTCACTGGTGGCCAAGGGAGGATGGACGGAGGTGTTGTCGGCGGCTGGTTGGTGGCTGAGGACAAGGAGGAGGAGCTGCAGCATGCCTGGGCAGTGGCACAAGGGTGGGCGGCAACCACCTTGGGCGGTGAGAGCAAGGACTCCTCTCCAAGGGTTGGGCGGCTAGGGTTTCCAAGACCAAAGTTAACCATAAAAACCCTTAAGCTGTGTTTTTATAGAGAACACATTCTCCTAACAGTTATTGGTTCATAACCAAAATCCATTAACCCACACCAATAACTTAAGTTTAAATAAACCAAACCGCATTGGTCTATTTTAAGTTAAAACGAACTGAACCAACTTTGGATCATTCGTATAAAACAAACCAAACCACTTTAGTTTTTTTTCCCCCCATTGGATTAAAACTAAACCGATTTTGTTCATCCATCATGTCTTCATAAGAATCGGCCCCATCCATGCTTCCGATGCGACTGAAACAATTTCATACTCACTTTTTGTTTGGTCCAACTAATCCAAGTCTCTCTTGATCTAAGAATCCTATTCTCAATCTCGTTTTAAATCCTTCAGATTATGCTCATTGTGCGTGTAATCAAATAGGTTCCCAGTTTATCTTGGCCATCTATAATTAACCATTAATTATAGAACAATAATGAGTGGCACCTAGTAGTACATCATGATCCCCAATTAACCTAAAAATCAACGGTTGATCCCAGAACCTTTTTCGAAACCCTTCAGCAGCTACAATGAATCATACCCCGTTCCCTTCACTCATCTTATACCCACTTGGTTCAGGACATGGTCTATTGTGTCAGTCCCCACTAGGTTGACTACATCAGACCTAGGTAAAGTATTACTTCCTCGTCCTCCGGATTCTAGTTACTGCACATGTATCCAAGAGTATCATACTCTAAACATGTAATGTTTTGGCCAAAGACTTTAGTAACAATCTGACGAGAGGTCATTGGGTCTACATCTCCTCACAAGGAGCGGTGAATCCTTTGTAGGCTATTCAAACACCTTCGGGCACTTCGACTTATATTCAATCATCCCAGGTCGACATCTCTTCAGAGATGCTTGCTTAAAATGTCAAAGCATAAGTCTTCATGACCAAGATGACTTGAATCCCGCAAGTCAAAGGAACGTCGCACTTAAGCTGCTGTAAGAACTTCATTGACATATCCATATATGTAGAGAACCATATGAAGTCTTACATCTAGTCAGTCCAATAAACTAGTTACCATAACTAGCATCCACGATTAACTCTGGACATCCCAATGTCTCCAGCCAGTGAGAAACATATGCTTGGATAAACCAAAGAGTATGACTCGTGCTAGTGTAAACCGAATTGATGGCGTCTGAATCCATCAATTCATCGACTAGGGATAATTCCAATACATCACAATTACACATGTAGATATAATCACTAGTTATCATCCAATCACAAATTCTCTCATGTTGTGAATCGTATTGCGAACATTCACTAATTGAGTTTAAGATCCAATCAAATACATGAAAACATATACACTCAAATAGTGTATCTTCATTTACCAAATAAATGGTACAATCATAAGGCGATTGCCTTCGGACACCTCTCATATATAACTAACAGTTAGTGGGTGACTTCATACTACATAATGCTTGCACCACTTTAGGATTGGCCTGCAACCCTTTTTCTGTCACAATATATCCCAAAAAATTTTCACTCTTCATCCCATACAAACACTTCTTTGGATTTAACTTCATGTTGTAATGCCTAAGGGTTGCAAAGGTCTCCTCTATATCCTGAAATAAATCTCGAGTGACTTTTGATTTAACTAAAATATCATCAATATATACTTCCATATTTTTGCCTTTCTGTTCAGTAAAAATCTTATCCATAAGCCTCTGGTATGTAGCTCATGCATTTTTTAGCCCAAAGGGCATCACCACTTAAGATACACCCCCTTGCTATCACAAAGCTAACCCGCTTCTCATCATCCTTCGCCAAGGGAATTTAATGATACCCTTGGTAAGCATCCATAAGTGATACCACTTCATAACCCACACTAGAGTCAACTAGTTGATCAATACAAGGCAAGGGGTAGTAGTGTAATGCCCGTAAAATTTCTAGCAATTTTACAAGAATTTTTGGCATGATTATAATGGGTTTTATGTGGGCTCTTTCAAAAATAAAAGAAAAGGAGCCAAAGAGGATGCAAGGCCTAGAAATTGAACCCCAAACCTCTAGAGATAGCTAAGCCCTAAAGATGCATCCAATAACCAGAAGCCCAGCAGGGTTGTTCTATTAGAGGAATATGGGAAATTATAGTTAGGGGTAAGGGAGACTAAGGGACTCTTCAAGTGAATAAATAGGGGGAATGAGGAGACATGAGTAACAAAATTGCTTTTCTCTCCTTCTCATCTTCTTCCTCACTGAAATCCATTCCTCTTTCTTTTCATCCTTTGTCCGAAACCTATCCAAGCAAGAGGAAGGCTAAGTTGGCATCCCTTAGGTTATCTTCCAACCAAAAAGCAAAGAGAAGGATGTAAGTATCCCCCTCACCTGCGTACAAGTAGTTTTCAATTGATGTATTTGTGTTAATCCTCTTGAAACCATTCGGCCAAGACCTTGTTTGAGTTTTTCCATGAAGATCCATGCCATATCTTGTATGAACATGATGAAGATAGGATGCTAGATGGATTAGGTTAAGTGTTTGACCATAAAAACCCAAGGGATCATTCGGCCAAGACCTTGTTTGAGCTTTCCATGAAGATCCATGCCATATCTTGTATGAACATGATGAAGATAGGATGCTAGATGAATTAGGTTAAGTGTTTGAACTTTTATGACCTTTAAAACCATTCGGCCAAGCCACTCTAAACCCCTATATGTTCTTTTATGCCATGCTATAGCCAAGTTCATGCTATGTTTTGATAATAAAAGAAAATAACATGATGTTTGGTTAACCTAGATTTAAGTGGATGAACTTCTAAGCCTTGGACCATTCGGCCAAGCCACTTTAGACCCCTATGTGTGTTCTTTTATGCCATGTTTAGATGAGCTTAGGCTAAGTTTTGATGCTAGATGAAGATAACATGTTCTATGCTAGGTTATAAATGAGTTCATGCCATGTTTGATGTTAGAAGAAGATAATATGTTCTATGCTATGTTATAGATAAGTCCATGCTATGTTTTGATGGTAAATGAAGATAACATGTTGTTTGTTTAACCTAGGTTTAAGTGGATGAACCTTTAGGCCCTTTGAACCATTCGGCCAAGTCCATCTAGACCCCTAAGGTGTCTTCTATTCTATGTTTTGCATGAGTTCATGATGACTTTTGGTGTTAGATGAAGATAACATGCTCTATGCTAGGTTTTAAATGAGTTTATGCCATGTTTGATGTTAAAAGAAGATAACATGTTCTATGCCATGCTATAGATAAGTTCATGCTATGTTTTGATGGTAAATGAAGATAACATGTTGTTTGGTTAACCTAGATTTAAGTGGATGAACCTTAAGCCTTTGAACCATGCAGCCAAGACCCCTAATTTGTTTCTATGCCATGTTTGATTGAGTTCATGATGACTTTTGATGTTAGATGAAGGTAACATGTTGTTGGTTAACCTAGAGTTAAGTGGTTGGGCCTCATGTCCTTTAAACCCATTCGGCCAAGGTTTAATTAAAACCCTAAGTGCCCTCCCATGCCATGCTTTATGTGTTAAATAACTAACATGTGGTTAGTTAGACCATATATAAGTTGTTTGGGGTTTAAAACTTTGATAGAACTCCATGAAGTTTAGGTTATTCCATGTATACTTGTTCATGATGTTTATACCTTATGCCATGCTTATATGTGTGTGATGTTGTGATCACGTTATGCTTATTACCTCGTAATTGTATGAATATATGATGTTTTATAAAGAAGGAACATGATATGCATGAAAAGAATATGATATGTTATGAAGAAGAAATATGTTATGGTGAATGATATGTTATGAAGAAGAAATATGTTATGAAAGTCATATGATATGTTATGAAGAAGAAGTATGTTATGATATGAAGAAGAAAAATATGATATGCCATGATAAGGAATATGATATGTTTATGAAATGAAATATGATATGTTATGATAAGAAGCATGTATGTATTTTACTTTATGCATGGCTTGTACCAGGACCCTAACAAGGTTCAAAGGGATGGGCTCCTAAGTTGCCCTAGGCCGACGGACTTAGATCGGGCCTAGGATAGGCTTCTATGTTATGATTGCCCCTAGGTCGACGGTCATAGTACGGACCTTGTACTGGATGGGCTCCCAGATGCCCTAGGCTGACAGACTAAGATCGGGCCTAGGATGGGCTTCTATGTTATGATGATGGCCCCAAGGTCGATGGACATAGTACGGGCCTAGTAACCTAGTAGGTTCGAGATTAGCTGCCTCGGGTCTATTTAGGGATGCACGCTATGATGATGATGATGTGGTACAATGTCGGGCCCAATATGTTGAGAGTTATGTTCAAATACCTATGATATATGTTTTCGAAGAGCATCCTGCATATACCGTTATGTTATGTCTGCTCATGTTATGATGTTATATGTTGTATATGTTACTTGTTACATTTGATTATGTTATGTATGTTTACACGTTATGATTATTATGTTATATATGTTACATGTTACATTTGCTTATGTTATGTATGTTTACATGTTATGATTGTTATGTTATATATGTTTACATGTTATGTTTTCTTATGTTATATATGTTTACATGTTATGTTTGCTTATGTTACATATGTTTACATGATATGCTTGCTTATGTTATATATGTTTACATGTTATGCTTGCTTATGTTTGGTATGTTTACATGAATGTTATGCTTATATGTGTTATATGATCATGTCACTACTCTATGCTTGATGTTGATGTATGATTTTTGTGACTAGGACAGGATCTTACTAAGCCTATGTACTTAATGTTTATGTTCCCTTGTACTGCAGATAAGGGTAAAGGGTGGATAAACTAAAGGGAGCAGCAGGAGGGGCAAAGTGTGTGTGGTAGTGGCATGGTGGAGGAGATCTGTTATGTTCTTTATGCATGTTTTCCCTAAGATGATTTTGTTTATGGACTTGAACTAAGCACAAAGTACTTATGAAATAATGATGCATAGGCTGGGGTCCCCTGGTGATGTTGAGATGGTGTTCAGCCATTAGAGGGTCAATCCATGTGAGGTCGTGCACTTCCATGGCAAAAATGTCTTCATTTCTCTGCAAGAAGGCAACAAGCTCTTCCTTCACCTCCAAATGTTGAGCCACCCAAGTGACCTTTCCGGGGGCTATCTCCACAAACTCACCCTCCTCCATCTTCTTTGCCTTGGGAGGGGATTCGTCTAGCACATATACTCCAGAGTCCTTAACAGCCTTTCCCTTAGGATCATCCACCCTGGCATTCTTTTGATCATCCCTCACCATTTGCACATAACAACTTCGAGCACCCCTCTTCTCCCCTTATACTTCTCCAATGAGCTGGCCTACAGGGAACTTGACCTTTTAATTATAGGGCGTAGCCACCGCCTAAAAAATTGATAAAAAGAGATAACCCAAAATAGCATTATAGGTGGAAGGAGCATCCATCACAAGAAAAGGGGACTTATTGGTCTTTTAGCTCGGTTTTGTGCCCAGAGTAAGAGGCAGAGAGATTTGCCCAATAGGATGCACCATGTGCCCCACAAAACTATAGAGAGGAGTTTTCACATTCTCTAACTGTACATTTCCTTGCTACATCTGCCCAAATGCCTCTTGAAATAGAATGTTAACAGAACTTCCTGAGTCCACCAGGACTCAAGCTACCTCATAGTTTTCCAAAGAGACCCTAATTACAAAAGCATCAGTGTGGCATAGAAGGATGCCCTGCACATCTTTAGGTCCGAAGGATATCAGTGGTGTACTTTGAATGACTCGATCTGCTCCGATAGCCAAACTCTCAATCCGGCGGGCATATGATTTTCTGGCTATGTTAGAATCTTCATCAGTGGATCCACCAGCAATAACATTTATAACTCCCTAGTGGGGACATCACCCGGAGCAGCTAACACGCCTTCGCTAGCTAACCCTTCTTGTGAAGTACCTTCAGGGTTAGATGGTCGTAGGCCAGGTAGGAGGAGGGTCTGAGACCTTCTGTTGTATGGTCTTGGGTGAGCAGGATTAGGTCGACACCTCCCCTTATTGGCATCCCCATCTGTGGTTGTAAATGTGGATATTCCACTATGATGCGCTCCAACTCGCTTTGAACTTGAAGCAGTGGTCTCTGGTATGCCCATACTCAGAGTGGTATTGGCAAAAGAAGGGGGTTGGGGGATTATGTGGAATCCCCCTCTACTCGGTCGACCGCTGAAGAATACCTTGTTGGTCGTATGCCTCCATTTCTCATTCTTTCCATGTTCGCTGGGGAGGTAAGGCTTCTGTAGCCATAATTTGCAAGGGAGGGGCAAGACGAGTACCCGACGCTAGTGGTCGTGGATGAGGCACTTCAGGCAAAAAGGGCCTGACGTACTCCCTCCTGGGAGGTCCCCGGGGGATGGGAGGGGGTTTCTTTCGTCAGGGATAGATACAAGCTTTTTCTCTGCTCTTCTCATTCTCAACCCCTCTTCTTCGTTGATATATTCTTTAGCCTAGCCTAGCACCTCTTCATAGCTAGCTGATGGCTTTCTTAACAAGGAGATGAGAAAGGGTTCTTCCTTCAACCCATGTGGGATAGCAACTCTTAAAATATCAAGCATCATTGAGGGGATTTCCCTAGCAGTGGCAGTGAAGCAATGAATATAACTCCTCAAAGACTCTGAGGACTCTTTTTTTAAATGTAGTAAGATGGAAGCGTCATGCTTATAAATTGTATAACTAGTAAACTGTTGAAGAAAGACTTCTTTGAAATCAGCAAAACACGTAATAGAACCAGGGGGTAAAGACCCAAACCATCTTTGAGCATAAGCCATCTGGGTGATGCGGAAAGCTCTGCATTTGAGGGCATCTGTATAACAATGAATGGAGGCAGCTCCCTCAAATTGAGATAAGTGCAACTCGGGGTCTGAGGTGTCATTGTACATCCCCACCTAAGGAGATCAGAAGTGTGGGGGTGGTTGCTTCAACATGATGTCCTCAGTGAAGGGACATGACTCATATGGTTCCGGTGCCCTGGTAGATTGGCTTTCTCCTTGGTCTTCATGCCTCATCGGTGTTGCTGGGGTAGGATACTGATACGCCTGTCTCGTCGGTATCTTGCCTAGCAATATTTCAGTGTCCATAGGGCCGGATGGAAAGGTGTGGGAAGCCCCTTCAAATTGTAAATCCCTTTGAGAAGGTTCATCGGAATGTCGATAAAGATATCTAGTCCTTTTCCTTTCTCTTACCAGAGCCTCAGAGACCGTTGCATCTATCATAGCCTGAGCTGTGATAATAATAGAGTGATAGTGCTCTCCTTTGCAGAAGGGGTTGTAGAAAGAGGGATCTCTGGTAAAGGTGTAACGCCCGTAAAATTTCTAGCAATTTTACGAGAGTTTTTGGCTTTACAATAATGGGCTTGATGTGGGCTTTTTTCGAAAAATAAAAGAAAATAGCCAAAAAGAGATGCAAGGCCTAGGAATTGAACCCCAAACCTCTAGAGATAGCCAAGCCCTATAGATGCACCCACTAACCAGAAGTCCAATAGGATTATATCATTAGAAGAAGAGGGGAAAATTGTAGATAAGTGTGATGAGGGTAAATGAAGGGGCATGGAAAAGAGAAGAGAAACTTCTCTTCCTCCCTTTATAAAGAAGAAGGAAGTTTCCACTTGGCCACTTCTTCTTCCCTTCTTCTTCCTCACTGAAAACCATCTCTCCCCCTCTCCATTTTCACCTTTGGCCGAACCCCATCCAAGCAAGGAGAAGCTAGTTCTTGGCTTCCATAAGTCAACTACCCACTAAAAGCAAGCGAAGGATGTAAGATTCCCTCACCTGCAGTATATTAGTTTTGTAGAATAGGTTACATGAAAGAAATATGAAGTTTGTAGCCTATATGTTTCGGCCAACTAAGTTTATGGGCTAGGATTCATGAAAATGCTACTAGGGAAATTTTTATAGGTCGTATGCTTCAAGTAGGAATCTTTAGGTGTCAAAAGTCCAAAGATTATAGCCCTACATGTTTCGGCCAACCCAAGCTTTTGGGGTTAGGGTTGCATGAACTTGATTCTAAGGTTATGTTCATAGATGGTATGCTTCAAGTAGGATTTTTAGGTGTCAACAATCCAAGATAATGGCCCTATATGTTTCGGCCACCAATGGTTTTAGGGTTAGGGTTTCATGAAATATCCCTTATGAAGTTATGTTATGATATATGCCTACATGAATAAATTTAGGTGACAAAATCCAAGCTTTGTGCTCCTATATGTTTCGGCCAACCTTGGGTTTAGGGTTAGGGTTTCATGAAAACACCCCCTTATGAAGTTATGTTAGGTGGATGACTTTAATATGCCTATGTGATGTACATGTTTAATGATTTAATATGCCAAGAAATATGTTTATGAAATATGCCAAGAAATATGTTTATGAAATATGTTTTATGATTTAACAACTTTATGATGTAATATGGCATGAAATATGCCTATGTGATGAACATGTTTTATGATTTAATATGCCAAGAAATATGTTTATGAAATATGCCTATGTGATGAACATGTTTATGATGTAATATGCCATGAAATATGCCTATATGATGAACATGTTTTATGATTTAATATGTCATGAATATGTCTATGAATTATGCTTATGTGATAAACATGTTTATGCTTTAGGACCCCTTTAGGGTACTCTTATGTTATGAATGCATGTATGCTATGAAATGTCTAAGATGGAGATGCTTCCCTTTCAAGTAGGGATTAAGAGCTCTCCTTATGATAAGATAAGATGAAGATGCTTCCCTTTCAAGTAGGGATTAAGAGCTCTCCTTATGATAAGATAAGATGGAGATGCTTCCCTTTCAAGTAGGGATTAAGAGCTCTCCTTATGATAAGACAAGAAAGAAAGGAATTAAGTATTTTACTTTGTAAGAGGTTAAGTACCCGACCCGTCAGGTGGTCGTTAATCAAATCCATAGGGACATAAGAAGACGTAAGAGGTCTTGCCTGTAAGGCGTAAGAGGTCTTGCTCTAGTAGGTCCGGAGGCTCGCTACTGACCTATTAGGGAACGTGCATTATGTGGTACTTAAACCTGGGGCCCCCCATGCAAGTTATGATTATGTTGAAGTATCTATATGTATATGTTTTGAAAAGAAAAGACCTTTAAGGAATTATGAATGCTTATATTCAAGTTTAAGAATGCTTATGATTATGTCTTTGATGCATGTTTAGGATTTATGTAATTATGAATGCTATGTTCAAGTTTAAGAATGCTTATGATTATGTCTTTGATGCATGTTTAGGATTTAAGAAATTACGAATGCTTATATTCAAGTTTAAGAATGCTTATGATTATGTCTTTGATGCATGTTTAGGATTTAAGAAATTATGAATGCTTATATCCAAGTTTAAGAATGCTTATGATTATGTCTTTGATGCATGTTTAGGATTTAAGAAATTATGAATGCTTATATTCAAGTTTAAGAATGCTTATGATTATGTCTTTGATGCATGTTTAGGATTTAAGAAATTATGAATGCTTATATTCAAGTTTAAGAATGCTTATGATTATGTCTTTGATGCATGTTTAGGAAAATTATGAATGCTTATGTTCAAGTTTAAGAATGCTTATGATTATGTCTTTGATGCATGTTTAGGATTTATGCAATTAAGAATGCTTATGTTTAATTTATGCCTTGCTTAGAGTTAATTATGTTTAGCATGCTTATGTAAATTGTATGCCATGCTTATGTTTTCATTACGTTGGTATGTTGATGAATAGTGTTGCTATGAAATACTTATGCTATTTTTGCTAGTATGCTCCTGTTTTCTAATTGTTTGATGATGTTTGTGGCTTTTGTGAGTAGGCAAGAATCTTACTAAGCTATATGCTTATAGTTTATGTTGTCCATATACTGCAGATAAAGGAAACCTGAACTAAGAGGAAGTAGCAGGAGGGGCCAAGTGTGTGTGATAGTGGCATGGTGGAAAGAGACCCTATTACTATCTGCTTATATTTATATGCTCAGTGAACACCTTAAGACATGTGCTTCCGCTTATAAGACCTATGATTTATTAGTACCATGATTGAATGTTGCTTAGTTATGTTACCGTTCAATTACTTATGAAAGTTTGGTATGTTAGAACTCATGGATGAATCTTGATGTTATGCATGTTATAAAATGAGATAAGATGAGATAACATGCTAATTATGAATATGATATGTGATGCATGTATAAAGGAAGGTTTAAGCCATGATAACATGTTTAAGTATGTAGAAGGAGAAATGATCCATATATGTTATGTTATAAGGAAAAAGAAAAAAAAGTAGCATCGCCCTGAGAGCAGATAAGGGCGGGCGTTACAAAAGGCATCTCGACGTCTTGCTCAACAGAAATGTGTTTCCCAAAGACGACGCCAACTTATACGGGCACGAATTTTTTACCTCCCTTTTTTCTGAGATGATGACATCAAAGAGGCTTAGGGTCCTCTTTGGCCGCAACAGTAAAGATTGATGATGACGATGAAAGTATACAACAGAGAATGGTAACACAATATTTAACGTGGTACATAATTCAAATTCCTACTCCACGAGATGAGCTCTAGAGAGTAAACACCTTGTTGGATCGATATGAGCGCTAGAGTGAGGAGAATAGCGCACAAAAATGTTTCTTTCGATTCGTCGATTCGATAAGAAAGGAGAGTAAAACGTAGTAGAAAATTAAATAAGACACGGAGTATTTTACTTGGTTCATAGCCCATGATTGCTAATCCAAGGCCCAAGTGGTCCGAGACCACGAGCGAAGGCAAATAACTAAAATACTCTTCCTCGTTAGAGGTAGCAGTGGACGAGTACAAGAATGATCAAGACTTGAGGTAGAGGGACACTCCCCCTCTCCTCGTTGCGATTAAAGCTCCGAGAAATACAAGTAAATGAAGACTAAACTTTAAAAACAATACCAACAACTTTGAAGATTTGAGTTTTAAGCTCGAGTTGTCGTCGTTTCGACAGCGCTTCATTGTTGTAGGATCATTAGAGAGTAGCGGCGTTGTGGAGGCATTTGGAGAGCTTTGAATTTATGAAAATGGCAAAGAACACTCCTTCTATTATAGTCTTTGAGAACCCTCAACGTTGAGCTCAATAATTATCACCAAAAGCCACCTCACCCTAAGATAAGGGGGTGAAGTTTTGACTCTCCTCGAGGCTGGAATTTGAACAACAGTCGACTACCACTCTTATCAGTCTAACTAATGATACAGTCGACTGCCAATAGCTAGCAGTCGACTGCTGTCTAGGGTTTTCGACTGTATTGGAAAGTTAGCTCGAAAATGAAACATATATAAGTGAGTTCGATGACCACTTACTGTCCGAACTTGACATAGACTTTTCATGGGATGTCTTAGTCGGATAGTCGCCTAAGGACGTCCCCGTACGGAGGACACAACCTTACTTACACTCATTCACACGAGCTTTCCTCAACCTTTACATTTGAAGCTTTGCTTTCAGTCTCCACCTGATTTCTTTGGCTCCCTCCGAAGTCCTCCCGGTGTCGCCCCACCACCACAGTTCCCTCTGGGTGTCGCTGACCTTTAGCTTAGCATTCCTACACACTTGATACAACTCGTGAGATAACAATATGGGCTTAACTTCGTGTCTTTTGCTATAATTAAAACTTAGGTTTGACTTAGGTGCCTACTGCACCAACAATCTATCCCTTTTTGATCTATGTCAAATCCACACAAAGTTAAGGAAATAAATTGAATGTATTAAGTGAAATGACTAGTATGAAGTTGAGTATGAGAAAAACTCTTTTTCAAGTGATCCCCCTTAAGGAATCCTCCCCCTTGACCGAGGGTGAGCACTTGAAAAAAAATGTCTTAACCCTCCCCCTTGATGTTTGCTACTTTAAGAAGAGTTTAAGTAATCGAAATTACTTAACAATGGCCTTAGTGTTTAAATAAGTTCAAGTTAAGTAATCAAAAACTAATTTTTGATTTCTTAACCTTGGCCTTTCTCCCCTTTTTCAATTTAAAGGTTAAGTTTTAAAAGGTATGTTAAGTAAGCATTTACTTAACTTGGGCCATTAAGATGTAATAAAAAAATTGATCCCTTAACTTTGACCTTTTCTTCCCCTTTTGTCATAAATCAAAAAGAGTGATGGGTTTTGAAAAACATAGTTTTTGAATTTAGTTTTAAGTCCAAGCATGTTCCAAATAAATTTTGAATATAGTAGTTTAAACATAAGTTCATCTATTTGTATGTTCAACTCTATTTCACTTGATTGATATAGAATAATCAACAAGTCTTGATTACCGTTTGTTAATTTATGTAATTATACTCCATGGTTCATGTCGATGCACTAGATCTACATCTGGAACTAGGAGTGAGGTCCTAACATCTCACGCCCATCTACGTGTCTAAGTACACAAACACATTAGTCAAATGTGTTGTGAGATGTGTGTTGGATCGAGAAGCGTAGCTAGAGGGAGGGGGGTGAATAGCCAACGTAATTCTTTTCGTTTGTTCGATATACGAGCAAGCACAACAAAAAAGTAAAAATTACAAGTTTATTTTTACTTGGTTCACAACCCAGCGGTTGCTACTCCAATGCCGTAAGGGTCCTAGACCGCGTACGGAGGGCAAAGCACTATCAGATCTCCTCCTTGTTGGAGGTAGGAGACAACGATCACAAAACCGAAAGTACGAGGATGAGGTAACAAGCCTACCTCACCTCGTTATGATTAAAACAAAGAATACAATAACAAAAACAATTACTTGCTGCTACTGCCGACGAAGAAGATTAGAACTTGTCATCGCGTCGGCGTTATGACGGTGTTGAAGCTTTGGCATTGTAGGAGTACTTGAGAATAATCTTGATTGATGTTTGGGTTCGAGTCCTCCCCTCCTATTATAGAATTTATCCTCAGAATAAGTCTCCTCATCTTTTGGAAGAGATCACGAAGTGGTACCAAATTTTATCGCGAAGTGGCCGCGTCAAATGTTATCCATTTTGACCTAGAGCAAAAGGTTGATTCGCGCCATCAGTCGACTGATGCCTTTCATCAAGTCGACTGATGAGCATCATGTTGGATTTCCGGCACCGCAGTGAGTGTGTGTTCGAACATGTTTCATAAACATGTGCACAGCGGAAGAAATAAAATTAATAAATCTATATTTATTACAACACACACATCACACGCATGCATAGTACAACATGTGTAGACATAACCGTAAATTTAAATTTTGCAATAAAAGGAAATTTAACTACGTATATCTTTCGTATCACGTGTAGCGGGAACGGCATCAACTGGAATGATCCTCGCTAGAATCGTCTCTATCCGTATCCACGCCGAGTATCTTCGGGATGACTTCGCTAAATCACGAGCCTCGTCTTCGTACGGGTTACTAGCCTCGTGTTGAAGATGATGTGATCGAGAGAAGATCACGATCCGAATCCAAATTCGGATCAAAAGATGAGTCCTCAAAACTCGCTTCTCCGGAGAGGTATTCGTCAACCGTTTGACGAATCCTTCATCCTCCACCTATGAGGATTACCGAAGATCGAATCCCCGGTAAGTAAGGTGCTGTTGGAGCTCCAACCGTCGTCCAAATGACGCTCCGATGAGAAGGAAACAAGCTGTCCAGAAAACTGGACAGCTTTGGTGGAGACCTTGCGCCGGCCAAATAAGGAAAGCGACTTGCTCACCTTGTCGCCGGAGCCAAGGAAGATCACCAGAGCTCCTCCGGCAGCAGCTCGATGCTAGCAATGGGAGAAGACGGCAGCAGCTGGTCGCCGGTTGGAGGAGGTGGGTGGCGGCAACAATGTTGGCGCCGACTTGAAGGAGAGGAGGGGGAGGTTGGGCGGCCACAATTAGGTTAGCGCTTTTGGATTAGGGCTTAACAAACCCTTAAGCCCTCTTTTATAGAGAACTAATTCTCTTAATGGTTATTGGATCATAACCATAAGGCCTGTTAACCCGCTCCATTAATATAAGTTAAATTAAACCAAACCATGATGGTTTATTTTAAGTTAAAACGAACCGAACCAACTTTGGTTCATTCGTTTAAAATAAACCAAACCCTTTGGTTTATTCTCCTCCATTAGATTAGAACCAAACCATTTTGGTTCATCCATTATGTCTTCATAAGACACGGCCCATCCACTCTTCCATTGCGACTGAAACAATTTCATGCTTGCTTCTTGTTTGGTCCAACCAAACATAGTTTCTCTTGGTTTGAGAATCTCATTCTCAAGCTCGTTTTAAATCCTTCGGATTACGCTCGTTGTGCGTGTGACCAAATAGGTTCTCGGTTTATGTTGGTCGTCTATAATTAACCATTAATTATAGAACGATCATGAGTGGCACCTAGTAGTACATCATGATCCCCAATTAATCGAAAAGATCAACGGTTGATCCAGAACTATTTCTGAAACCCTTCAGCAGCTCGAATGAATCGTGCCCCATTCCCTTCACTCATCTTATACCCACTTAGTTCAGGACATGTTCTATAGTGTCAGTCCCCACTAGGCTGACTATGTCACACCTAGCCCAGTATCATTTCCTCGTCCTACAGATTCTAGTTACTGCAGATGTATCGAAGAGTACCTTACTCTAAACAAGTAATGCTTTGGCCAAAGACTTTAGTAACAATCCGACGAGAGGCCATTGGTATACATCTCTATTAGGGCAATCTCTTGCCATGATAAGGTTTTGATGTGTGTGGCAAAGGGTTTAAGTTAGGATGATATTGTTATTTGATATGTGCGTTGGAGTCTTGTAGGACTTAGTAATTCACACATGGAGCCTTGGCGGGTTCACCCTCACAACCTCGGTCTTTGAGTCGGTGAAGGATGACTTTGCAGAAGTCGTGCACTTGGAGCATCCGAGGGACCGCCGGACGAGATGACTTGAAGTGAAGCCAAGGAAGCAGACTTCGGAGGCAAGAGACGCGAAGGAGCATTGCAGAGTCGTGCGCCTGATGCTACTGAGGGACGTAGCCGCGAACGAAGAGAGCTTCGGCGAGGGACTTCGAGTGAGATGAGAGAATGAGTGAAATGTAAGTAGCTCATTAGGTGAACTTGGTCGAATGGATGAGTGTCGGAGACTTGACCGTAAGGGTTAAGGTTTACCCAACCGTCGGAAGCTCAAACTTATGTTAAGTTTGAGTTTCACACGGCACCAGTCGACTACCATGGAATGACAGTCGACTGCTCTGAGTTGAGTGTGTTCGACTGGTATCCGACTGATGGGTTTATGCCCAGCAGTCGACTATCATGGAATGGCAGTCGACTGCCAGAGGATATCGCGGGCATAGAACCGCTCGTAGCCGACTGGGCAGTCGACTACGGAGGCAGCAGTCGACTGGTGATGTCCATCAGTCGACTGCCAAGAGTTCCGTTGGACTACAACGGTCAGGATCCGACATGTTCGGAGGCCGTTGTAGTGACGGCAGTCGACTGCCAAGGGCAGCCGTCGACTGGTGGCGGCCAACGGAAAGAAATCAGCCGTCTCTATAAAAAGAGAGGGTGTGAGCCTTTGAGAGGCTAATGCTCATGCTCTAAGTGATCTTCCTAGTGCCCCACAAGCTCTAAACTCTTTTTACTTGTTTTTACTCCATTCTTATTGTAAGAAGAGTGATCTTGATTGTAAATGTTACCTCCACCTAGCTTGGTGCAAAGGAGAAACCAATAGTGATTGGCTTTGGAGGAGTGATTCACCTTGGACGAATCAGACCGTGGATTAGCAATGTTGTTGTGAACCACGTTACATCTTCTTCGTTAGCATTTGTATTTTCATTTATTTCTTTGTCTTTATTGTTTATGCTTCCGCTTGTGCTAACGATTGTGTAGACGAGCAAACGAACGAGAGAATTCCGACATCCATCGTAAGAGGGCTATTCACCCCCCCTCTAGCCGGCCGTTCGATCCCCTACAAGTGGTATCAGAGCCAAGGAAAGCTTGTCGAGGACTAACCGCCACAACAAGCAACTTTCAAAATGGCCGACTCCAACATCCATCCTCCAAAGTTTGAAGGAGAATTCACTTGGTGGAAGAAGCGAATGGAGGTATTTTTCGAAACGGATTTTGATATTATGATTACAATGGAATCCAGTTTTGTTTTGCCTAGGGATGAAGAGGGGAAGCTAATAGAGAAATCTAGGTGGACCAAAAGGCAAAGGGAAGAGCACCTTGCAAATTCAAAAGCCAAGAATCATCTCTTCAATGTGCTCCCCCAACAAGAAATCAACCAAATAGGAGAATGCCTAAGCGCCAAGGAGATGTGGGAGAAGCTAATTGAGCTTTATGAAGGCACATCCGAGGCGAAGCTAGCAAGGAGAGATCACCTCCGCTCCCAACTATCCAACATTAAATTAGAAAAGGGAGAAAAGGTAACTTCTTTGCATTCTAGATTCAAAGAAATTTTAATTGGACTAACAAGTGTAGGAGAAAGGCTCTCCAATCGCGATATGATAATGAAGGCCATAGATGCTTTCTCCCGATCATCCAAGTGGAGATCAATGGAGGACTCATTTTACATTTCAAAGAATCTAGAGGTAAGTACTCTAGATGAATTTTTCTCCACTATGGAATTACATGAATCTAGGCTTGAAGGAATACAAGAAGAGCCAAAAATACAACCTTCAAGGGGAGTAGCATTGTTGGCAAATAAGGTGAAGAAGAAGATAGAGATCTCCTCCTCCGATGATGATGAAGCGTCTTCCTCCTCCATGGATAGCACTGAAGAAGCCTATATGGTAAGGAGGGTAAGACGTGCTTTAAAAGGTTTTCATTTTCATAAATCAAATGATAGGAATAGAAGACCAAGGGGGAAGGTCATATGCTACAATTGCCAAGGAGAGGGGCACATAAGGGATAATTGTCCCCTCCTAAACAAGAGCAAGGAAGAGAAGAAAAAGAAAGAAGAAAAGAAGAAGAAAAAGGGGAGCAAGAAAAAGAAGGAAGAGGAGAAGAAGACAAAAGAAAAGGGGAAGACCAAACCTCTAAAGGCAAGGACTTGAGATGACCCATCCTCATCCTCCTCATCATCTTCGGATGAGGAGAATGCCTTTGTCACCAATTTGGCCTTGATGGCCTTTGATGACTTGGATTGTTCTTCCTCCGAAAATGAAGGATCAAGTTCAAGAGGAGAGAGCTCAAGTGAAGGGGGAGCTTCTACATCCTCCTCATCTGAAGAAGAAGAAGAGGATATGGAAACTATGGTAACGAATGCCTCTCCTAAGAAAATAGTTTCCATAATTTCTAGTTTAACTAAGGACTTATTTGGAATGAAAAAGAAAAATAAAAGCATGCTTAATCAAATTAAAGCATTGGAAAATAAGCTAGAAAATGCATGATTAAATGATAATATTTCTTCTAGCTTAAATGATGCATGCTCACATGATCTTTATGTGCCATTAGATGTTAGTGATGCATGTATAAATGAAAATAGGGCCTTAAGGGAAAAGGTAGATTATTTAACAAAAGCCCTAGAAAAATTCACAATTGGCTCCAACACATTGAACATGATCGTAGGGAGCCAAAGAGCTAGCTTCAACAAAAAGGGCCTAGGTTATAAAGAAAAGAAAAATGAAAAGGCCTATAAATGCCTAATTGCTAGGGGACAAGATAAAAAGAAGGTAATAGCTAGGAAATGGATCCCCAAGGAGTATCTAGTGAACCCAATAGGCAAGAACTTATTTTGGGTTCCAAAATCCATCCTTAAGGGTTAGAAAACCCCTAGGGTAGTCAACCATATGCAATTGACCTATATCATATTTTGGATGACTTAGGATGGCGGGACAACATTTTTAGAATAGTGTTGGGTGATGATAACGTGCCCATAAATAGATAATAATGCTTAAATCATGATGATTAATGTAATTGCTATGTATATGTTCAATCATGATTTATGATTTTGATATTTGGCACATCATCATAAGAAATAGGGTTTAAATCATGCCTTAGGTGATAATTTGTTTATTATCATGATATAATACCTAATGCATGAGAACAATTCAATGAATACATGTATTTCATGATCATAATGTAGAATTAATTGATATATGCCTTTATGATCATGAGGATTGTTAGGTTGATACTTAACCATGATAGAATTGTATGAATTTGAAAATTTGTATGGGGAGTTTCATGGATTAAGGGGTGTTAGGGCAATCTCTTGCCATGATAAGGTTTTGATGTGTGTGGCAAAGGGTTTAAGTTAGTGTGTTATGTTGATTTGATATGTGCGTTGAAGTCGTACAGGACTTAGTAATTCGCACATAGAGCCGCGGCGAGTTTCACATCTCATGACTCGTGCCTTGAGTAGGTGAAGGATAGCTTTGCAGAAGCCGTGCGCTTGGAGCATCCGAGGGACCGCCGGACGAGAAGCTTGGAGTGAAGCCGGAGGAAGTAGACTTCGAGGCAAAAGACGCGAAGGAGCATTGGCAGAGCCGGCGCTACCGATGCCGCCGAGGGACGGGCCGAGAACGAAGAGAACTTCAAGGCAGGACTCGAGGGATGAGAGTGAGCGATTGTAACCCGGGAAGGGTAGTTTTAGGTGAAACTTGCCATTCGCCAAGTGTCTGATGGGTTTTTCGACACCACGATCGCCATGTCATGGCAATGGCGATCGCTCGAAGCCGATGGTCGATCGATCGAGGTATAAGACCGCTTATAGCATGGATCGCAGGGGCCGATCGATCAATCGATGCTAGCGCCGATCGCCGTGGAATGGCGATCACCGGCATGGCATGCACGTAACGGAGAATGAGTCGATCCGAGGACTCGATCGATCGAGCATCGCCGATCGATGGTAGCCATCACGATCCGATACCAATACCGCTGGATGGATCCAACGCGGAAAGCGGCGTTATTGGGTAAGGGATCAGGGTGACCACTGACCGATCGCATCAATGATCGATCCGTGCGTCAACGGAAGAAACCCTCTTCCTCTATAAAAAGGAAGGGGATGAGGCTTTGGGAGGCTAATGCTCATGCTCTAATACTCTCCCAAAGTTCCCTAAAGCTTTCCATCCTCTTACTCAAGCTTATTTCTATTATATTTGTAAGAGGAGTGTTTTTGTGTAAAGAGGTTACCTCCACCTAGCTTTGTGCAAAGGAGAGATCTAGTGGATAGATTTAGGAGTGATTCACCGTGGACGAATCGGACCATGGATTAGCGGCGTAGCCGTGAACCACGTTACATCTCCGTGTTTGTATTGCTTGTTTTGTTTGCTTGTCTTTGTTTTATTTGTATTTGCATATTCCACTTGCGCTAACATTTTGTAGACGAGCAAAATCCGACATCCTACGTAAGAGGGCTATTTACCCCCCTCTAGCCGGCCAATCGATCCCCAACAAGGGGTATCAGAGCAAGGTTGCTTGTCACCGGACTAACCGCCGCTACAAGCTCTCCATCAAAAATGGCCGGCTCAAACATCCACCCACCAAAGTTCGACGGTGAATTCTCTTGGTGGAAAAAGAGAATGGAGGTATTCTTCGAAACCGACTTTGAAATTCTATTAATAATGGAAAACGGTTTCGAGTTGCCTAGGAACGAAAATGGGGAGCCATTGGAGAAATCAAGGTGGAGCAAGAGGCTAAGAGAAGAATACTTGGCAAATTCAAAGGCCAAGCACCACCTATACAATGTACTCCCCCAACAAGAAGTCAATAGGATAGGGGAATGTTCTAGTGCTAAGGAGATGTGGGAGAAGCTAGTTGAACTTCATGAAGGCACTTCGGAAGCCAAGCTAGCAAGAAGGGATCTCCTTCGCTCCCAACTATCAAATATTAAGCTTGAAAAGGGTGAAAAGGTAACTTCCTTACATTCTAGATTTAAAGAAATATTAATTGGGCTAACAAGTGTAGGAGAAAAGCTCTCCAACCGGGATATGGTAATGAAGGTCATAGATACCTTTCCCCGGTCCTCAAGATGGAGCTCCATGGTGGATTCGTTTTACATCTCCAAGAACTTGGAAGTAAGTACCATGGAGGAATTCTTCTCCCCCAACAATGGAGCTCCACGAAACTAGGCTTGAAGGAATACAAGAAGAGCATAGAATTCAACCCTCAAGAGGAGTAGCCTTGATGGCAAATAAGGGGAAGAAGAAGATAGAGATCCCCTCCTCCTCCGATGATGAAGCCTCTACCTCTTCCATGAATACCACGGAAGAAGCCTACATGGTAAGGAAGGTAAGGCGTGCATTTAAGAATTTTAGATTTGATAAATCTCATGATAGGAATAGAAGACCAAGGGAGAAGATCATTTGTTACAATTGTCAAGGGGAGGGACACATAAGGGACAATTGTCCCCTCCTAAACAAGAGCAAAGAGGAAAGGAAAAAGAAGGAAGAAAAGAAGAAGAAGAAGGGGGGCAAGAAGAAAAAGGATGAAGAAAAGAAGGCCAAGGAAAGAGGAAAAGCCATGGCTCTCAAAGCAAAGACATGGGATGACCTTGCTTCCTCATCCTCATCCGAAGAAGAAGAGCATATCTATTCCAACCTAGCACTAATGGCTCTTCATGACTCGGATTGCTCCTCCTCCTCCTCAAATGAAGAATCAAGCTCAAGTGGAGAGAGCTCAAGTGAAGGAGGAGCTTCTACATCCTCCTCATCCGAAGAAGAAGAAGAAGACATGGAAACTATGGTAACGAATGCCTCTCCTAAGAAAATAGTTTCCATAATTTCTAGTTTAACTAGGGACTTATTTGGAATGAAAAAGAAAAAATAAAAGCATGCTTGATCAAATTAAGGCATTAGAAAATAAGCTAGAAAATGCATGCTTAAATAATAATGATATTTCTTCTAGCTTAAATGATGCATGTTCACATGACTATATGCCTTTGGATGTTAATGATGCATGCATAGAGGAAAATAGGTCTTTAAGGGAAAAGGTAGACTATTTGACAAAAACCCTAGAGAAATTCACTATTGGCTCCAACACATTGAACATGATTATAGGAAGCCAAAGGGCAAGCTTCAACAAAAAGGGCCTAGGATACAAAGAAAAGAAAAATGAAAAGACCTATAAATGCCTAATTGCTAGGGGACAAGATAAGAAGAAAGTAATAGCTAGGAAATGGATCCCCAAGGAATACTTAGTGAACCCAATAAGAAAGAACTTATTTTGGGTTCCAAAATTCATCCTTAAGGGTTAGGAAAACCCTAGGGTAGTCAACCATATGGAATTGACCTATATCATATTTTGGTTGACTTAGGATGGCGGGACAACATTTTTAGAATAGTGTTGGGTGATGATAATGTGCCCATAAATAGATAATAATGCTTAAATCATGTTGATTAATGTAATTGCTATGTATGTTTGAAATCATGATTTATGATTTTAATATTTGGCACGTAATCATGAGAAATAGGGTTGAATCATGCTTTAGGTGATACTTTGTTTATTATCATCATATAATACCTAATGCATGATTTTTATTTAATGAATACATGTATTTCATGATCATAATGTAAAATTAATTCATATATGTCTTTGTGATCATGTAGAGTGTTAGGCTGATACTTAACCATGATAGAATTGCATGAATACAAGGGTTAAGTATATACAAATACCCCCTAGGATGCATCTCACACTCACTATAGGCTAACTTGATTGCAAACTTATCATGGGTAATATATTAGGATGATACAAATGTCCACTAGTGCCTATAGCATTTAGATGGTCATTTAAAGTATCAAAATAGCAATAATAGACTAATCATGGGGAAGGCTTATGTTTAATTCATAGACATATTGCCCAAAGATCATGGTTAGATATTTCATATGTTTTCAAAACAATTTCTTAATCTAAAATTTATGTATTCATGTTTTGAAACAAGTCAAAGCAAGACTAGGTGTTAAAATGGATACTCTTATGATAAAAAATCTAGTAGTTTTTAAAGCTTATGGATTTTTGGCAAATACGTGGAGATATAATGATTTTTCATGAAAACCTATTTTTCACTGATAGATATACTTAAAAGAAATGTGTTCCCAAAATTTCATGATTTTTTGAATTTTCTGGAATTTTTAACGCATTTCTGAAATTCGTCCGTAAATCAATCGAAATCCGAAGTGCGGTCGATCAGTAGTCTGAACCCGATCGATGACCTGAATATCGACGATCAAGAAAGGCTGAATTCCGATTTTAAATCAACTTGTGGTATTTTCTTTCTATTAGACTTGATGTCATGTGTTTTTAACTTAGTGTTAATCTTTTTGATGGTGTCAAAGGGGGAGAAATAATTATGTTTAAGTAAGTAAATTGTGATAGGGGGAGAAAATTTGTATGAGGAGTTTCATGGGTTAAGGGGGAGTTGCATGTTGCTATATCATGTTTATGTTTACATGCTTTCTTTCCTTTAAAATTTATATCAAATATTTTTACCTAACTTAAACGGATTGCCACACATCAAAAAGGGGGAGATTGTTAGGGCAATCTTGCCTTGATAAGGTTTTGATGTGTGTCGCAAAGGGTTTAAGTTAGTGTGTTATGTTGATTTGATATGTGCGTTGAAGACGTACAGGACTTAGTAATTCGCACATGGAGTCGTGGCGATTTTCACATCTCATGACTCGTGCCTTGAGTGGTGAAGGATAGCTTTGCGGAAGCCGTGCACTTGGAGCATCCGAGGGACCGCCGGACGAGAATCTTGGAGTGAAGCCGAAGGAAGTAGACTTCGAGGCAAAAGACGCGAAGGAGCATTGCAGAGCCGTGCGCCTGATGCTGCCGAGGGACGTGGTCGAGAATGAAGAGAACTTCGAAGGCGAGGGACTCCGAGAGATGAGAGTGAGCGAATGTAACCTGGGAAGGGGTAGCTCTTAGGTGAAACTTGGCCATTTGGCCAAGTGTCGGATGGGTTTTCCCGACACCAGTCGACTGCCAGGGAATGGCAGTCGACTGATCTGAGTCGATGGGTCGATTGACTAGTATAAGACCAGTTCTTGCTTAGCGATCGCTATGGAGCGATCGATGATCGATAGCAATGATTGCCGTGGAATGGCGGCGATCGATGGCACTATGCAAGGGCACAGAATGGAGTCGACTCCATTGAGCACTCGACTGATCGAGCATCAGTCGACTGATGGTAGGATCAGTCGACTGATACCAATACCATTGGATGGAATCCAACGTGGAAAGCGGCCGTTATTGCGCAACGACTACGGGATCAGTCGACTGATCGAGGGCATCAGTCGACTGATCCTGTGTCAACGGAAAGAAACCCTCTTCCTCTATAAAAAGGAAGGGGATAAGGCTTTGGGAGGCTAATGCTCATGCTCTAATACTCTCCAAAAGTTCCCTAAATCTTTCCATCCTTTTACTCAAGCTTATTTCCATTATATTTGTAAGAGGAGTGTTTTTGTGTAAAGAGGTTACCTCCACCTAGCTTTGTGCAAAGGAGAGATCTAGTGGATAGATTTCGGAGTGATTCACCGTGGACGAATCGGATCGTGGATTAGTGGAGTAGCCGTGAACCACGTTACATCTCCGTGTTTGTATTGCTTGTTTTGTTTGCTTGTCTTTGTTTTATTTGTATTTGCATATTCCGCTTGCGCTAACATTTTGTAGACGAGCAAAATCCGACATCCTACGTAAGAGGGCTATTCACCCCCCTCTAGCTGGCCAATCGATCCCCAACAAGGGGTAACAGAGCAAGGTTGCTTGTCACCGGACTAACCGCCGCAACAAGCTCTACATCAAAAATGGCCGGCTCAAACATCCACCCACCGAAGTTCGACGGTGAATTCTCTTGGTGGAAAAAGAGAATGGAGGTATTCTTCGAAACCGACTTTGAAATTCTATTAATAATAGAAAACGATTTCGAGTTGCCTAGGAACAAAAATGGGGAGCCATTAGAGAAATCAAGGTGGAGCAAGAGGCAAAGAGAAGAATACTTGGCAAATTCAAAGGCCAAGCACCACCTATACAATGTACTCCCCCAACAAGAAGTCAATAGGATAGGGGAATGTTCTAGTGCTAAGGAGATGTGGGAGAAGCTAGTTGAACTTCATGAAGGCACTTCGGAAGCCAAGCTAGCAAGAAGGGATCTCCTCCGCTCCCAACTATCAAATATTAAGCTTGAAAAGGGAGAAAAGGTAACTTCCCTACATTCTAGATTTAAAGAAATATTAATTGGGCTAACAAGTGTAGGAGAAAAGCTCTCCAACCGGGATATGGTAATGAAGGCCATAGATGCCTTTCCTCGGTCCTCAAGATGGAGCTCCATGGTGGATTCGTTTTACATCTCCAAGAACTTGGAAGTAAGTACCTTGGAGGAATTTTTCTCAATAATGGAGCTCCATGAAACTAGGCTTGAAGGAATATAAGAAGAGCCTAGAATTCAACCCTCAAGAGGAGTAGCCTTGATGGCAAATAAGGGTAAGAAGAAGATAGAGATCCCCTCCTCCTCCGATGATGAAGCCTCTACCTCTTCCATGGATAGCACGGAAGAAGCCTACATGGTAAGGAAGGTAAGGCGTGCATTTAAGAATTTTAGATTTGATAAATCTCATGATAGGAATAGAAGACCAAGGGGGAAGATCATTTGTTACAATTGTCAAGGGGAGGGACATATAAGGGACAATTGTCCCCTCCTAAACAAGAGCAAAGAGGAAAGGAAAAAGAAGGAAGAAAAGAAGAAGAAGAAGGGGAGCAAGAAGAAAAAGGAAGAAGAAAAGAAGGCCAAGGAAAGAGGAAAAGCCATGGCTCTCAAAGCTAAGACATGGGATGACCTTGCTTCCTCATCCTCATCCGAAGAAGAAGAGCATGTCTATTCCAACCTAGCACTAATGGCTCTTCATGACTTGGATTGCTCCTCCTCCTCCTCAAATGAAGAATCAAGCTTAAGTGGAGAGAGCTCAAGTGAAGAGGGAGCTTCTACATCCTCCTCATCCAAAGAAGAAGAAGAAGACATGGAAACTATGGTAACGAATGTCTCTCCTAAGAAAATAGTTTCCATAATTTCTAGTTTAACTAGGGAATTATTTAGAATGAAAAAGAAAAATAAAAGCAAGCTTGATCAAATTAAGGAATTAGAAAATAAGCTATAAAATGCATGCTTAAATAATAATGATATTTCTTCTAGCTTAAATGATGCATGTTCACATGACTATATGCCTTTGGATGTTAATGATGCATGCATAGAGGAAAATAGGGCTTTAAAGGAAAAGGTAGACTATTTGACAAAAGCCCTAGAGAAATTCACTATTGGCTCCAACACATTGAACATGATTATAGGGAGCCAAAGGGCAAGCTTCAAAAAAAAGGACCTAGGATACAAAGAAAAGAAAAATGAAAAGGCCTATAAATGCCTAATTGCTAGGGGAGAAGATAAGAAGAAAGTAATAGCTAGGAAATGGATCCCCAAGGAATACTTAGTGAAGTCAATAGGAAAGAACTTATTTTGGGTTCCAAAATCCATCCTTAAGGGTTAGGAAAACCCTAGGGTAGTCAACCATATGGAATTGACCTATATCATATTTTGGTTGACTTAGGATGGCGGGACAACATTTTTAGAATAGTGTTGGGTGATGATAACGTGCCCATAAATAGATAATAATGTTTAAATCATGATGATTAATGTAATTGCTATGTATGTTTGAAATCATGATTTATGATTTTAATATTTGGCACATAATCATGAGAAATAGGGTTGAATCTGTTAGTAATATATGAGAGATGTCCTAAGGCAATCGCCTTATGTATGAACCATTTATATGATAAATGAAGATTCACTATTTGAGTATACATGTTTAATGTATTTGATTGGATCTTAAACTCAATTACTGAATGACCACGATGCGATTCACAGCATGAGAGAATTTGTGATTAGATCACAACTAGTGAGTATCTCTACATGTGTAATTGTGATGTATCGGAATTATCCCTAGTCGATGAATTGATGGATTTGGACACCATCAATTCTGTTGAGACTAGCATGAGGTATACTCCTTGGTGTATCCAAGCAGCTGATTCTCACTGGCTGGAGACATAGTGATGTCCGGAGTTAATCGTGGATGCTAGTTATGGTAACTAGTTCATTGGAGTGACCAGCCGTAAGACTTCATATGGTTCTCTGCATATATAGATATGTCAATGAAGTTCTTACTGTGGCTTAAGTGTGATGTTCCTTTGACTTGCGGTATTCAAGTCATCTTGATCATGGAGACTTATGCTTTGACATCTTAAGCAAACATCTCTAAGGAGATGTGGACCCGGGATGATTGGGTATAAGTCGAAGTGATCGAAGGTGTTTGCATAGCCTATAAAGGATTCACCACTCCTTGCGAGGAGATGTATACCCATGGCCTCTCGTCGGATTGTTACTAAAGTCTTTGGCCAAAGCATTACATGTTTAGAGTAAGGTACTCTTCGATACATGTGGAGTAACTAGAATCCGTGGGGACGAGGAAATGATACTTGGGCTAGGTGTGACGTAGTCGACCTAGTGGGACTGACACTATAGACCATGTCCCTGAACCAAGTGGGTATAAGATGAGTGAAGGAATGGGGCACGATTCATTCGAGCCATCAAGGGTTTCAGAAATAGTTCTGGATCAACCGTTGATCTTTTCGGTTAATTGGGGATCATGATGTACTACTAGGTGCCACTCATGATCGTTCTATAATTAATGGTTAATTATAGATGGCCAACATAAACCGAGAACCTATTTGGTCACACGCACAACGAGTGTAATCCAAAGGATTTAAAACGAGCTTGAGAATGGGATTCTCAGACCGAGAGAAACTATGTTTGGTTGGACCAAACATAAAGCGAGCATGAAATTGTTTCAGTCGCAATGGAAGCGTGGATGGGTCGTGTCTTATGAAGACATAATGGATGGACCAAAATGGTTTGGTTCTAATCCAATGGATGAGAATAAACCAAAGGGTTTGGTTTATTTTAAACGAATGAACCAAAAGTTGGTTCGGTTCATTTTAACTTAAAATAAATCATCATGGTTTGGTTTATTTTAACTTATCTTAATGGAGCGGGTTAACGGGCTTTATGGATATGATCCATTAACCATTAAGAGAATTAGTTCTCTATAAAATAGGGCTTAAACCCTAACCCTAAGGCTATTGAAGTTTTGGCCGCCCAACCCTAGCCTCCTTTTGTTGTTGCCGCCCAACATGGTGTTGCCGCCAACTTCATGGAGCTGCTGCCACCTCCTTGCCGCCGGCATCCAAGCTTCAGCTGGCGATGCTCCGGCGACCCTCCGGTGATCTCTTATGGGTTCGGTGATAAGGTGAGCTCCACATCTCCTTTGGCCGGCCTCTATTCCTCCACCAAAAGCTGTCCAGTTTTTCTGGACAGCTTTTTTCTTTGTTGTCGGAGCGTCATTTGGACGACGGTTAGTGCTCCGACAGCGGCTAACTTACCGGGGATTTGATCTCCGGTAATCCTCTGAGGTGGGGGACGAAGGATTCATCAAACGGTTGACGAATACCTCTCCGGAGAAGCGAGTTTTGAGAACTCGTTTTAGGATCCGAATTTGGATTCGGATCGTGATCATCTCTCGATCACGTCGTCTTCAACACGAGGCTAGTAACCCGTACGAAGACGAAGCTCGTGACTTAGTGAAGTCATCCCGAGGAGCTCGGCGTGGATACGGATAGAGACGATTCTTACGAGGATCGTTCCGGTTGATGTCGTTCCCGCTACACGTCATACGAAAGGTATAACGTAGATAAATTTCTTTTATTGCAAATTTTAATTTACGGTTATGTCTACACCTGTTGTAATATGCATGCGTGTGTTGTGTGTGTTGTAATAAATATAGATTTATTATTTTTAATTGCTTCCGCTGTGCTTATGTTTACGAAACATGATCGAACACACACACGCCGCGGTGCCGGAAACCCAACAGTGGTATCAGAGCCAGGTTGTGTTTCGACATAATCGTAAAAATGGTTTTGCGATAGTCATAATGTATTTCTGGAAATTTTCTAAATTTTGGAAATTTAGAAGTATTTATGGAAATTTTTCAATTTTGGAAAGTCTAGAAGTATTTATGGAAATCTTCCACTTTTGGAAAGTTGGAAGTATTTATGGAAATTGATATTTTCCATAAATAAAATATTTGATTAGATTCTGGAAATTTGTTTCCTAATTTAATCATAATTTGATTTGGGAAATCAAATCTTAAAATATTTTATTTCCATAAGTAGTTTTAATGATTTAGGAAATTAGTTTACTAAATAGATTTTCCTTAATCAAATAATTCCATGAATAAAATATGTGATTAGATTTGGAAATTTGTTTCCTAATTTAATTATGATTTGATTTGGAGAATCAAATCTTAAACATATTTTATTTCCATAAATAATTATGACATATAAGGAAATTATATACATGACATAATTGTATGCCATGTAATTGCATTAGATGCATAACATTATGTCATGCGTGTCGTGACATGTAGATGTATGCCATGTATGCCATGCCATGTAGATAATAGTTATTTGCATGCAAAGAGGATGAGACATAAAAACCCTTAATCAATATTAAAGCCTACACCTTCCATTAATATGGTTAGAACCAGAGTTTCATTTCTTGTTCGGGTTGTTGGACTCTCTCCAAGCCCGGCTCGAACCCGAACATGTTTAAACCATGGAATAGTTTATGTCCACGATGTTCAAACCATGCGTGTCTGTTAGTAATATATGAGAGATGTCCTAAGGCAATCGCCTTATGTATGAACCATTTATATGATAAATGAAGATTCACTATTTGAGTATACATGTTTAATGTATTTGATTGGATCTTAAACTCATTTACTGAATGTCCACGATGCGATTCACAGCATGAGAGAATTTGTGATTGGATCACAACTAGTGAGTATCTCTACATGTGTAATTGTGATGTATCGGAATTATCCCTAGTCGATGAATTGATGGATTTGGATACCATCAATTCTGTTGAGACTAGCACGAGGTATACTCCTTGGTGTATTGATAACTGCCATTTTGTTGTATTAGTTTGGTCCTTAATATCACTGTTTTTATCCTCTCAAGTGATTTATTATTGGTTATTTACATGTTTTATGAGTTGGATATATTTTTGAACCTTATTGTAAATTCTCCTAATTTTTGGACTTATATGTAAATTTTATCTTTATTTGTAGGAGATCGAGATGAGCCACTGGACTAGACTCAAGTTAGATCAAATATGGCTTCATCTGAGGTCATAATGGACATTTCAAGATTATTTAATCTGAACCCTTCATCTAGATCAAAAGGCAAATCAAATCAAGGGTTCAGATATGAGCATTATGGACCGTCCGAGGAAAGTGATTGATTCTGAGCCATCCATCTGGATCTGGAGCAATCCGGCCCGTACATTAAGATCTACATGTCTTGGCCGTTCATCCGGACCGTTGGATCGTGATTATACCTTCAGACGGATCAGATCCGTCCATTGCAAATCAGACTAATTTGGTAGTTGGATGGAGCACCTAATTAAGCTTAATATATCATCAAGCCCTAGCTTCAAATGGACTAGAGATCATGGGAGAAGTGATCGGACGGTTCACAAATTTCATTTAATAAAGCCTACCTCATCCAGAAACTTCCCGAAAGGTCTCCTTCCTCGCGATTTAACGAAGGCCCTCTTCCGCTTTCCATTCCGGCCATGGATCGCACAGAAGTTTGGCACGGCTGGCAGAAGAAGGTCCTTCCATATCGCGACGAGCAGCGCAACTCGAGCCGAGGCGTTTTTTTTTCCCTTTCCACGCGCGGCAGAGTCTTCTTCCCCACGTCCGGCGGCGACAGTCCGGCAGCTCCTTCCGGCGACCTTTCCTCCGACAGCCGGCGATGATCCCAGGCGAGCCTCGGCGGATGATTAGATGCCGTGATTCGGACAGCTAGTTGGAAGAGGGGCAAGCGTGGGATTACGGCGAGTACACCCTTCACCGGCGTTCACTCCATTCCGGCGGCTGGGAAAGGCCTTTCATTCGTCACGAGCTACCCACAAGTCCGCGGTTTAGATGCTCCATCTCCACCGTGAAGGTCCTTTCACTGCTCCGCGATTCCATTCCTTCCGCGGCCGAGATTAGGCCGCACCCGCTCGACATTCCATCCACTAGGTATGGGATTAGAGCTCGCCATCCACTACCGGAGCGAGTTTCACATCCCTCCGCATTCAGTTCTTTATCGCGGTGCCGGGATTAGGACCGCATCCGTAATCCATCGACGGAGGGGTTGTTCGGTTTATTGTCTCCATCGTGGGGTTACCGATTACTTATATTTGATTCAGTCCATTTAATTGGATATTTTACTTTATCATGTTTGTTTTATTACGGTTAATTTGTTATGTTATGTTGATCATGTTTAGGTTAGTTTTCATTTAAAATTGTCCAATCAATGCATCGTATAGTGAGATGGTGTTTTGCTGGAGTGCTTTCATTATTAGGTAGATTTCCTTTACATTCACCCATCAGATAGTGACAAAGGCGTGCCGGTTGAATTGCTTTCGCTTATCAGCATTTCGCTTATTGCGCTTTCAGTGGTCGCTTGATCATTGTGTCGATAGTGACAAAGGCGGTGCATGGTTGAATAGTTCACATTTCTTTGATCTGTACCGTATAGTGACAAGGCGGTGCTTGGTCGCTTCCTTTCGTCTCATAGTTTAGTTTTTCGTTGATCGCTTTGATCACCGTGTGATAGTGACAGTGCGGTGCTTGGTTGAATTGTTCACATTTGTTCGATCATTGTACCGTATAGTGACAGTGAGGTGCATGATCACTTACTTTTGCGCATTAGGATAGTTGCTTGTTACTTATTATTTGGTAGTTAGATTTACTTCTTGCATGTTTAATTCTCATGTTTGTTTTTGATTTTGCATTTTAATTGGTTTGATAATTGTAAAAACCCCCAGTGTTTACTTCTGTTTAAAAACAAACGTCCAACCATTAGGTTCGTTGGGAGATGACCCGAGTCAGTCCTATACTGCATTAGTGTAGTTAGGGGGTTCGGTAAATAATTTGGGAACGGTATTACGACAGTTAAATCATCGTTCTGATCAAATTTTGGCGCCGTTGCCGGGGAACTCTAATGGGTTCGTTTGTCTTTAAACTGTAGTTTGTTTGTTTGTTTGTTTTCTTTTTCTTTTGTTATTATTGTCTTTCTTATCTTTTCTATACTCATTGTGTTGTTTGTTTTTGAAAATGACCAGGTCTTCAGGCGATAAACTCTTTGAGCTGTATCCTGAGATTGATAGAACTTTTTACGCATTGCGGAGAGCACCGCGTGTCACCGATGATACGACGATTCCCATCGTAGTTAGATAGTCATGGCAGATAACAACAGGACTCTGAAGGAGCTTGCAG
Organism: Wurfbainia villosa; assembly: GCA_025175895.1. Classification (NCBI taxonomy): domain Eukaryota; kingdom Viridiplantae; phylum Streptophyta; class Magnoliopsida; order Zingiberales; family Zingiberaceae; genus Wurfbainia; species Wurfbainia villosa. The sequence goes on along the minus strand of CM045986.1, from coordinate 56,952,380 downwards.
CCCCTGATGCGACATACCAGTATTCTTGCATTAGCTACCCAGCTTTAGAGGAGGATTTTTAGCTCAGATCAGGTACAGTTCATTTGCTTCCTAAGTTTCATGGATTGTCTGGCGAAGATCCCAATAGGCACTTGCACGAGTTCTATGTGGTGTGCTCTACTATGAAGCCACAGGGCATTTCAGAGGAAGATATAAAATTGAGAGCTTTTCCATTTTCACTGGCTGGAGCAGCAAAGGATTGGTTATACTATCTTCCACCTGGATGTATTAATAGTTGGCTTGAATTGAAGAAAGCATTCTTGGAAAAGTTCTTCCCAGCATCCCAAACTACTACCATCAGGAAACGCATCTGCAGATCCAAAGTTCATCGGAGAGACATTGTATGAGCATCTGGGAGAGATTCAAGAAACTTGCCCTCAAAGATCGATCGCTTGCTCGTTGCTCAAGATTTTCTATGAGGGACTGCTTCCCATGGACAGGAGTATGATAGATGCAGCTAGTGGAGGGGCATTAGTTGACAAGACTCTCAGTGAGGCTTGAGAGCTTATTGCAAACATGGCGAGAGAACTCACTGATTTGGGAGCAGAGCTATAGTGACTAGAGGGGTGAGTGAGGCACACCTGGCTATTACTGATCAGGCGGAGATGAAGAATTCTATACAGGAGCTCACATCATTAGTTAGGCAGTTGGCTCTGAACCAGGCAAGCCAATCTTCTATAGTGCCTATGCAACCTATGAGAGTTTGTGGTATTTGTTCGAGTCCAGAGCATCCTTCTGATTCATGTCCTTCACTCCAGCAAGATGAAATAGTAGCGGCAAATCAATTTCCTTCGGACCTCAAAGATCGCCTCAAGATCATCCTCCATATCCTCAAGACGCAGGATCGATCGAGATTCGCCTCGACGAACAACATTCTAGATATGATCCGATGTCTGCCACTTATAATCCAGGATGGAGAGATCATCCAAATCTGAGGTATGGGAATTCATTTTATCTCACAGACTAAAGCATTTGAGACCCTAGCCATCCAGAGTAACCCAAAGACAGGTCGACCTTCATTGCTCACCAATGTTAGAGCTGAGTCTTCCAGTTCAAGTTCAAATTCAAAGATGGAGGATTTTGTGCAGCAATTTTTGGTACAACAGCAGCAGTTTCAGCAGAAGACGGATGCATCTATTCAGAACATAGAGAGACAGCTTAGCCAGCTTGCATCTAACATTAATCAGCTACAATCACAGGGATCTAGTCAGCTACCATCTCAGACCATCCCGAATCCAAAAGGGAACATCAGTTCGATTACACTGCGGAGTGGTAGAGTTACTTCAGACCCTGTACCAGATCCAGTTGCTGATTCAGGTAGTTCAGAGCAGTGCAGAGCAGATCAGGATCCACGGCCGCGACGATCGGAGTCGCCAGTTCTATTACCTTTCCCTCAGAGGCCAGTACAGCCTAGGAAGGGGGTTAGTGAAGAAAAGGCTAGGGAATTTCAGGAGCTTGTGGATTTGTTCAGTAAGGTGGAAGTTAATGTTCCTTTATTGACAATGATCGAGCAGATTCCCAAGTATGCCAAGTTTCTGAAAGAATTGTGTGTGCATAAGAAGAAACTGAAAGGAAATGAGTTAATCAGAGTTGGAAAGAATGTTTCAAAGACTTATTCAAATTTTTGCACTGTATGCGAGGATCCTGGGGTTTTCACTGTACCTTGCGTGATTGGGAGCCATGTGTTCGAGGATGCTATGCTAGATCTAGGAGCTTCCATTAATGTGATGCCAAGGTCTGTTTTCCGTTCATTAGGTATTGGACCCTTACAGCCTACAGGTGTAGTGATTCAGTTAGCCAACCGCAGTCAGACACACCCAGCTGGGGTGATCGAGGATGTGTTGGTTAAGATGAAACAGCTGATATTTCCTGGAGATTTCTACATTCTTGACATGGAGGGTGATTCACGAGCGTGAGCTCAAGCTTATTGCAGGCGAGACCTTTCCTCAAGACGGCCAAGACCAAGATTGATGTTCATGCAGGTACACTTTCCATGGAGGTAGGAGATACTGTAGTTCAGTTCAAGATTTTAGACGCGATGAAGCACCCGACGGAGGATCATTCTATACTCAGCATGGACTTAGAGGATGATCTGGATTGCATGGATTTCATTGCTGAGTCTGTTTTTCAGTTGGATATCTCTATACCTTCTGTTCTTTGTAGTGATTTCAGTGATCCTGATTATTCTGGTGTAGATAATGTTTGGTTAGGACCTATTTGTGGGCCCTTTGATTTTGACAGGGACATGGAATGTGTAGGGACTTGCGACCTTGAGCAACGCCCAGAATCACTTCCATCGGATATGCAACCACGGCTTGAATTGAAACCTCTTCCCGAGCATTTGAAGTATGTGTATTTGGATAAGGACGAGCGGCGACCCGTTATTATTGCCCGAGATCTAGAGTCAGATCAGGAGTACAGATTAGTAGATCTTTTGAGGCGGCATGGGAAAGCGATAGGGTGGACGCTGGCAGATATCCCTGGTATCAGTCCTTCGATCTGTATGCACAGGATTCACTTGGAAGAGGATGTAAAACCAGTTAGACAACCACAGCGACGGCTTAACCCACTTATTCTTGAGGTAGTAAAGAAAGAGGTGACAAGGCTTCTACAGGCTGGCATTATCTATCCTATTTCAGATAGCAATTGGGTAAGTCCCGTTCAGGTGGTTCCAAGAAGTGCAGTATTACAGTGGTTGCCAATCACGGATAATGAGTTGATTCCCACGAGTTCGAACTCTTGGAGAGTTTGTGTAGACTACAGAAGCTTAATCAGCCAGAGGAAAGACCACTACCCCTACCTTTTATTGATCGGATGCTAGAGGTTGGCAGGCAAGTCACACTATTGCTTCCTAGATGGTTACACTGGGTACTTCCAGATCTGTATTGCTCCAGAGGATCAGGAGAAGACCACTTTTACTTGCCCTTTCGGGATGTATGCATATCGGCGTATGCCTTTTGGACTTTGCAATGCTCCCGGGACATTCCATGTATGGTTAGTATTTTTGGTGATTTATTAGAGCATTGCATGGAGGTTTTATGGGCGATTTTTACGTGTATGGTTCTTCTTTTGATTCTGTCTGGATAGTTTGTCGAGAGTTTTACAGAGATGCATTGATACGGATTTGGTTTTGAATTTCGAGAAATGTCATTTCATGGTAGGGCATGGGATAGTCCTAGGTCATATTATCTCTGTGCATGGTATAGAAGTAGATCCTGCTAAAATTCATGTTATTTCTGCTCTATCTTACCCCGCTTCTGTGCGGGAAGTTCGTGCTTTTCTTGGACATGCGAGTTTCTCTGAGCGTTTCATCGAGATTTTCAAAGATTGCCTACCACGACCAACTTGCTTCAGAGGGAGGTGGTGTTTCAGTTTGATCAGAGGTGCAAGGACTCTTTTGACCAGCTCAGGCAGGCTTTGACATCAGCACCGATCCTTAGACCACCGGATTGGGCTCTCCCGTTCGAGTTGATGTGTGATGCCTCGAACTACGTGGTGGGAGCAGTTTTGGCACAGAGAGTAGACAGAGCGTCTCATGTGATCTGCTATGCCTCGAGGACATTGGATGCTGCACAATCCAATTACACCACCACAGAAAAAGAGCTTTTAGCTATTGTTTTTGCTTTAGATAAATTTAGATCTTATTTTCTATGTTCTCATGTGGTTATTTTTTCTGATCATGCAGCTTTGAAATTCCTCCTGAAGAAGCCTGATGCAAAACCGAGACTGATTAGATGGATGCTTCTGCTTCAAGAATTCGACGTAGAGATACACGATAGGAGGCAGGAGGGAGAACCCGCAGCGACCATCGAGCGAGGATAGTAGTGAGAGATAGATTCCACCCCCATAGCAGATTCTTTCCCAGATGAGCAACTTTTTCACTTGTAGGGTAAGACACCATGGTATGCAGATATTGCTAACTATTTAGTTGCCCGTGTTGTACCTTCATTTTTTTCTCATGCACAAGTCCAGAAATTGAAAAGTGATGCCAAGTATTATGTATGGGATGATCCTTACCTTTGGAAGTTTTGTAGTGATCAGATTATTAGGAGATGTGTCCCAGACTATGAGTTTCATTCTGTACTTACTTTTTGTCATTCTCTGGCTTGTGGGGGGCATTTTAGACCCCAAAGGACTGCTAGAAATGTTTTAGAGTCTGGTCTGTATTGGCCCACCCTATTTCATGATGCCTATGAATTCTATAAAGTCTGTGAGAGATGTCAACGAACAGGAAACATAGGACGTAGACATGAAATGCCTCAACAACCTTTATTATTCTGTGAGATTTTTGACGTTTGGGGTATTGATTTTATGGGTCCTTTTCCTGTATCTTTTGGATTTTCTTATATTCTTTTGGCTGTTGATTATGTTTCCAAATGGGTGGAGGCCATCCCCACCAGGACTGATGATTCTCCAGTTGTTGTGAATTTTGTCGTCTATATTTTGGTGATTTGGGGTACCCAGTATGCATCATCACGATCAAGGGTCTCACTTTTGCAATAGACACATGAAAGCCATGGCCGAAAGGTGTATGGGTGTTTCATAAGATTTCTACTCCTTATCACCCTCGCACGAATGGGCAGTCAAGTGTCAAACAGAGATCAAATGTATACGGAGAAGACAAGGGGGCCATGACAGAAAGATTGGAGCAAAAGGTTGAGGACGCCTCAGGCCTACAGATCGCTATAAGACTCTATAGGCATGTCCCTCATGATTGGTTTATGGAAAAGCATGTCACTTGCCGTGGAGATTGAGCACAGGCTTATTGGGCAAGTAAAGGAAAGCTTGTAACATGGAGGCTTACAGAGTGGGAGAGAGAGGAAACTCCAACTTCAGAACTTGAAGAGATACGCTAGAAGCATATGAGAACTCCCGCATTTACAAGGAGAAGACCAAAATTTTTCATGACAAGAGGCTTGTGAGGAAAGAGTTCCATATTGGCGACAAAGTTTTATTGTACCAGTCTCGTCTCAGGTTAATCAGAGGTAAGTTGAGATCCAGATGGGACGGTCCTTTTTGTGTGACTAATGTGTTTCCCTATGGTGTTGTAGAGGTGCAGGAACCTTTTTCAGGGAACACTTACAGAGTGAATGGACACCGTCTCAAGATATTTCACGAAGGGGCGAGAGGAACTATAGTAGAGGAAGTGGACCTTGAGGATTCTTCTTCCCGGCATGAAAGGAGTGTGTTCTTTTGTTTATCAGATTTGTTTTCTTCCTTTCATGTTCGGAATAATCTGTGTTGATTGTTTGTTTATTTTCCTGTTTGCCTTGGTTGTGTCGTTGAGTCAAATAATATTCTCTATGCATGCCTTAGTATCATTTCAGAGGTGGTAAAAATTAGTTAAGTTTGATCATCAATTTATGGATTTTTGTGTATGATAAGAGACTTCACTTGCATGCAGTCACTTGTTATGATGGTGAACTTTTTATTGATAGATTAAGCTTGATTTTGATTCACCTAGTGAGGTTATAAGCCATTCTTATCATCTACCCACTTTTGTGTGATAACACATGTGATTCTTGTTACTCTAGAACTTGCTTTGAATCTTTTCAAAACTGCAGTAACATTTACTTGCATGAATATGATGAAGGATTTCATTCTTGACTCTTTTCTGACTTGGTTTGATTGTCTAATCCACTTGATACTTCCATCTTCTATGTCTTACTTATCATATCTTTTCATTTGCTATCCATTGTCTTTGTATCTCTGTGGATTATCTTTTGTATATCTATTATTTTCCATATTGGAGGAATAGTTTGATGGGTTGTATTGTCCGAGACGGACAAAATTTTAAGTGTGGGGGAGGAGCTATATTATTTGTGTTGCAAACATGATATGGAAGATATAGTTTTCAGAGGTCATTGGTTCTGAGATATATTTGTCTGTGATTAGTACTTGAGTTTCTGCACAAAAAAAAAATAAAAAAAAATAATGGCGCCATTGATATTTCTTTTGAAAAAAAAAGAAAAAAAAAGAAAAGAAGAAAAAAAATGTGCAATTGTAATGCAGGCAAATTGAATTGCAATGTGTTGGATAGAGCCATTTGATCCTGAATCCAATTCTAAAGTTTCCAATTGTCTTAGCCTCTTCCCATATTGCTGGTTACTGAGCATTTCACAGAGCAACTCATCATATTTATTTCTCCAATTCTTCTCTTGTTTCCTATTCATTTGTACCTTTGTCTTGTACTACTCTTTGCATACTTTATCTGTTGTCTACTTTTGATCTCATTCTGATTCCTGATAAATCCTTTTGATTCATCTATGAGATGTATTGATAGCAGTAGAGAAGTAGATGATAAGCAAGCATATGGTAGTACAAAATTGCATGTTGTTTTGAGGGCGCCCCACTCCTATGTTATTATGTGAGCATCAGTGCATATATCCATTTTGGGAGGTTTTGTATCAGGCTTAGTCTATTTGATTTGACTGTAAATCATCATACATGTTGATTGTTGTAGGAGTCGGATCTTTTGAATACCCTAGATCCTGATGAATTTGGTGATCCTAAGTAACTTATTTTTTCTGTCTCTGAATTATTGATCTAGGTATTGCTAGGGGAATGAGTTAGGGTGTTAGTGTTTCTTTATTTTCATTATTGCTCGGGATGCGCAAAAATAAGTGTGGGGGAATTGATAACTGCCATTTTGTTGTATTAGTTTGGTCCTTAATATCACTGTTTTTATCCTCTCGAGTGATTTATTATTGGTTATTTACATGTTTTATGAGTTGGATATATTTTTGGACCTTATTGTAAATTCTCCTAATTTTTGGACTTATATGTAAATTTTATCTTTATTTGTAGGAGATCGAGATGAGCCACTGGACTAGACTCAAGTTAGATCAAATATGGCTTCATCTGAGGTCATAATGGACATTTCAAGATTATTTAATCTGAACCCTTCATCTAGATCAAAAGGCAAATCAAATCAAGGGTTCAGATCTGAGCATTATGGACCGTCCGAGGAAAGTGATTGATTCTGAGCCATCCATCTGGATCTGGAGCGATCCGGCCCGTACATTAAGATCTACATGTCTTGGCCGTTCATCCGGACCGTTGGATCGTGATTATACCTTCAGACGGATCAGATCCGTCCATTGCAAATTAGACTAATTTCAGTCGTTGGATGGAGCAGCCTAATTAAGCAGTTAATATATCATCAAGCCCTAGCTTCAAATGGACGGCTGAGATCGTGGGAGAAGTGATCGGACGGTTCACAAATTTCATTTAATAAAGCCTTACCTCATCGAATGTATGCGACCTGAAACTTCGAAAGGTCTCCTTCCTCGCGATTTAACGGCGGCCCTCTTCCGCTTCCATTCCGACGGCGGATCGCATAGAAGCCGGGCGGCGGCAGAAGAAGGTCCTTCCATCAAGAACTCGAGCCGAGGCATTTTTTTTTCCCTTTCCACGCGCGGCAGAGTCTTCTTCCCCACGTCCGGCGGTGACAGTCCGGCAGCTCCTTCCGGCGACCTTTCCTCCGACAGCCGGCGATGATCCCAGGCGAGCCTCGGCGGATGATTAGATGTCGTGATTCGGACAGCTAGTTGGAAGAGGGGCAAGCGTGGGATTCCGGCGAGTACACCCTTCACCGGCGTTCACTCCATTTCGCTGCCGAAAGGCCTTTCGTCACGAGCCACCCACAAGCTGCGCCGATTTAGGACAGCTCCATCTCCACCGGTGAAGGTCCCTTTCACTGTTCCGGCGATTCCATTCCTTCCGGCGACCGGGATTAGGCCGCACCGCTTTGACATTCCATCCACTAGCTACCGGGATTAGGAGCTCCGCCATCCACAGCCGCCGGAGCAGTTTTCACATCCCTCCGCATTCAGTTCTTTGCCGCGGTGCCAGGATTAGGACCGCATCCGTAATCCATCGACGGAGGGGTTGTTCGGTTTATTGTCGCCATCGTGGGGTTACCGATTACTTATATTTGATTCAGTCCATTTAATTGGATATTTTACTTTATCATGTTTGTTTTATTATGGTTAATTTGTTATGTTATGTTGATCATGTTTAGGTTAGTTTTCATTTAAAATTGTCCAATCAATGCATCGTATAGTGACAGTATGGTGTTTTGGTTGGAGTGCTTTCATTATTAGGGTAGATTTCCTTTACATTCGACCAGTTACCGTATAGTGACAGTGCGGTGCCTGGTTGAATTGCTTTCGTTTATTGCATTTCGTTTATTGCAATTTTCAGTGGTTGTTTGATCATTGTGTCGTATAGTGACAGTGCAGTGCATGGTTGAATAGTTCACATTTCTTTGATCAGTGTACCATATAGTGACAGTGTGGTGCTTGGTCGCTTTCCTTTCTGTCTGTTAGTTTAGTTTTTCAGTGACTGTTGATCACTGTGCCGTATAGTGACAGTGCGGTGCTTGGTTGAATTGTTCACATTTGTTCGATCATTGTACCGTATAGTGACAGTGCGGTGCGTGATCACTTACTTTTGCGCATTAGGATAGTTGCTTGTTACTTATTATTTGGTAGTTAGATTTACTTCTTGCATGTTTAATTCTCATGTTTGTTTTTGATTTTGCATTTTAATTTGTTTGATAATTGTAAAAACCCCCAGTGTTTACTTCTGTTTAAAAACAAACGAACAGCCATTAGGTTCGTTGGGAGATGACCCGAGTCAGTCCTATACTGCATTAGTGTAGTTAGGGGGTTCGGTAAATAATTTGGGAACGGTATTACGACAATTCATCACCGCTCTACCATGTATCCAAGAAGCTGATTCTCACTGGCTGGAGACATAGTGATGTCCGAAGTTAATCGTGGATGCTAGTTATGGTAATTAGTTCATTGGAGTGACCAGCCGTAAGACTTCATATGGTTCTCTGCATATATAGATATGTCAATGAAGTTCTTACTGTGGCTTAAGTGCGATGTTCCTTTGACTTGCGGTATTCAAGTCATCTTGATCATGGAGACTTATGCTTTGACATCTTAAGCAAACATCTCTAAGGAGATGTGGACCCGGGATGATTGGGTATAAGTCGAAGTGATCGAAGGTGTTTGTATAGCCTATAAAGGATTCACCACTCCTTGCGAGGAGATGTATACCCATGGCCTCTCGTCGGATTGTTACTAAAGTCTTAGGCCAAAGCATTACATGTTTAGAGTAAGGTACTCTTCGATACATGTGGAGTAACTAGAATCCGTAGGACGAGGAAATGATACTTGGGCTAGGTGTGACGTAGTCAGCCTAGTGGGGACTGACACTATAGACCATGTCCTGAACCAAGTGGGTATAAGATGAGTGAAGGGAATGGGGCACAATTCATTCGAGCGCATCAAGGGTTTCGTAAATAGTTCGATCAACCGTTGATCTTTTCTTAATTGGGGATCATGATGTACTACTAGGTGCCACTCATGATCGCTCTATAATTAATGGTTAATTATAGACGGCCAACATAAACCGAGAACCTATTTGGTCACACGCACAACGAGTGTAATCCAAAGGATTTAAAACGAGCTTGAGAATGGGATTCTCAGACCGAGAGAAACTATGTTTGGTTGGACCAAACATAAAGCGAGCATGAAATTGTTTCAGTTGCAATGGAAGCGTGGATGGGTCGTGTCTTATGAAGACATAATGGATGGACCAAAATGGTTTGGTTCTAATCCAATGGATGAGAATAAACCAAAGGGTTTGGTTTATTTTAAACGAATGAACCAAAAGTTGGTTCGGTTCATTTTAACTTAAAATAAATCATCATGGTTTGGTTTATTTTAACTTATCTTAATGGAGCGGGTTAACGGGCTTTATGGATATGATCCATTAACCATTAAGAGAATTAGTTCTCTATAAAATAGGGCTTAAACCCTAACCCTAAGGCTATTGAAGTTTTGGCCGCCCAACCCTAGCCTCCTTTTGTTGTTGCCGCCCAACATGGTGTTGCCGCCAACTTCATGGAGCTGCTGCCACCTCCTTGCCGCCGGCATCCAAGCTTCAGCCGGCAATGCTCCGGCGACCCTCCGGTGATCTCTTATGGGTTCGGTGATAAGGTGAGCTCCACATCTCCTTTGGCCGGCCTCTATTCCTCCACCAAAAGCTGTCCAGTTTTTCTGGACAGCTTGTTTCTTTGTTGTCGGAGCGTCGTTTGGATGACGGTTAGTGCTCCGACAGCGGCTAACTTACCGGGGATTTGATCTCCGGTAATCCTCTGAGGTGGGGGACGAAGGATTCGTCAAACGGTTGACGAATACCTCTCCGGAGAAGCGAGTTTTGAGAACTCGTTTTAGGATCCGAATTTGGATTCGGATCATGATCATCTCTCGATCACGTCGTCTTCAACACGAGGCTAGTAACCCGTACGAAGACGAAGCTCGTGACTTAGCGAAGTCATCCCGAGGAGCTCAGCGTGGATACGGATAGAGACGATTCTTACGAGGATCGTTCCGTTTGATGTCGTTCCCGCTACACGTCATACGAAAGGTATAACGTAGATAAATTTCTTTTATTGCAAATTTTAATTTACGGTTATGTCTACACTTGTTGTAATATGCATGCGTGTGTTGTGTGTGTTGTAATAAATATAGATTTATTATTTTTAATTGCTTCCGCTGTGCTCATGTTTACGAATCATGATCGAACACACACACGCCGCGGTGCCGGAAACCCAACAGAATCATGCTTTTGGTGATACTTTTTTTATTATCATCATATAATACCTAATGCATGATTTTTATTTAATGAATACATGTATTTCATGATCATAATGTAAAATTAATTCATATATGTCTTTGTGATCATGTAGAGTGTTAGGATGATACTTAACCATGATAGATTTGCATGAATACAAGGGTTAAGTATATACAAATACCCCCTAGGATGCATCTCACACTCACTATAGGCTAATTTGATTGCAAACTTAGCATGGGTAAGATGTAAGGATGATACAAATGTCCACTAGTGCCTATAGCATTTAGATGGTCATTTAAAGTATCAAAATAGCAATAATAAACTAATCATGGGGAAGGCTTATGTTTAATTCATAGACATATTGCCCAAAGATCATGGTTGGATATTTCATATGTTTTCAAAACAATTTCTTAATCTAAAATTTATGTATTCATGTTTTGAAACAAGTCAAAGCAAGACTAGGTGTTAAAATGGATACTCTTATGATAAAAACCTAGTAGTTTTTAAAGCTTATGGATTTTTGGCAAATACATGGAGATATAATGATTTTTCATGAAAACCTATTTTTCACAGATAGATATACTTAAAAGAAATGTGTTCCCAAAATTTCATGGTTTTTCGAATTTTCTGGAATTTTTAACGCATTTAAAATTCGTCCGTAATCAAATCCCAAAACAATATACGATCGGTAGTCCGAACTTGATCGATGACCCGAATATCGCGATCAAAGGGCTAAATTCCGATTTTAAATCAACTTTTGGTATTTTCTTTCTATTAGACTTGATGCCATGTGTTTTTAACTTAGTGTTAATCTTTTTGATGGTGTCAAAGGGGGAGAAATAATTATGTTTAAGTAAGTAAATTATGATAGGGGGAGAAAATTTGTATGAGGAGTTGCATGGGTTAAGGGGGAGTTGCATGTTGCTATATCATGTTTATGTTTTACATGCTTTCTTTCCTTTAAAATTTATATCAAATATTTTTACCTAACTTAAACGGATTGCCACACATCAAAAAGGGGGAGATTGTTAAGGCAATCTCTTTCCATGATAAGGTTTTGATGTGTGTGGCAAAGGGTTTAAGTTAGTGTGTTATGTTGATTTGATATATGCGTTGAAGACATACAGGACTTAGTAATTCGCACATGGAGTCGTGGCGAGTTTCACATCTCATGACTCATGCCTTGAGTGGTGAAGGATAGCTTTGCGGAAGCCATGCGCTTGGAGCATCCGAGGGACCGCCGGACGAGAAGCTTGGAGTGAAGCCGGAGGAAGTAGACTTTGAGGCAAAAGATGTGAAGGAGCATTGCAGAGTCGTGCGCCTGATGCTGCCGAGGGACGTGGCCGAGAACGAAGAGAACTTTGAAGGCGAGGGACTCCGAGAGATGAGAGTGAGCGAATGTAACCCAGGAAGGGGTAGCTCTTAGGTGAACCTCGGCCATTTGGCCAAGTGTCGGATGAGTTTTCCCGACACCAGTCGACTGCCAGGGAATGGCAGTCGACTGATCTGAGTCGATGGGTCGATTGACTGGTATAAGACCAGTTTAGTGCTTGGCCGATCGCCATGGATCGGCAATGATCGATGTCGGATAGCAATGATCGCCAGGGAATGGCAATGATCGACGGCACGCACGGCATGTAATGGAGTCGACTCCATTGAGCACTCGACTGATCGAGCATCAGTCGACTGATGGTAGGATCAGTCGACTGATGCCAATACCGTTGGATGGAATCCAATGTGGAAAGCGGCCGTTATTGGGTAATGGCTACGGGATCAGTCGACTGATCGAGGGCATCAGTCGACTGATCCTGTGTCAACGGGAAGAAACCCTCTTCCTCTATAAAAAGGAAGGGGATGAGGCTTTGGGAGGCTAATGCTCATGCTCTAATACTCTCCCAAAGTTCCCTAAAGTTCCATCCTCTTACTCAAGCTTATTTCCATTATATTTGTAAGAGGTGTGTTTTTGTGTAAAGAGGTTACCTCCACCTAGCTTTGTGCAAAGGACAGATCTAGTGGATAGATTTCGGAGTGATTCACCGTGGACGAATCGGACCGTGGATTAGCGGCGTAGCCGTGAACCATGTTACATCTCCGTGTTTGTATTGCTTGTCTTTATTTTATTTGTATTTGCATATTCCGCTTGCGCTAACATTTTGTAGACGAGCAAAATCCGACATCCTACGTAAGAGGGCTATTCACCCCCCTCTAGCCGGCCAATCGATCCCCAACAAGGGGGAGTTGCATGTTGCTATATCATGTTTATATTTACATGCTTTCTTACCTTAGAATTTTCATCAAATGTTTTTACCTAACTTAAACGGATTGCCACACATCAAAAAGGGGGAGATTGTTAGGGCAATCTCTTGCCATGATAAGGTTTTGATGTGTGTGGCAAAGGGTTTAAGTTAGGATGATATTGTTATTTGATATGTGCGTTGGAGTTTTGCAGGACTTAGTAATTCGCACATGGAGCCTTGGCGGGTTCACCCTCACAACCTCGGTCTTTGAGTCGGTGAAGGATGACTTTGCGGAAGCCGTGCGCTTGGAGCATCCGAGGGACCGCCGGACGAGATGACTTGAAGTGAAGCCAAGGAAGCAGACTTCGGAGGCAAGAGACGCGAAGGAGCATTGCAGAGCTGTGCGCCTGATGCTGCCGAGGGACGTGGCCGCGAACGAAGAGAGCTTCGGCAAGGGACTTCGTGTGAGATGAGAGAATGAGTGAAATATAAGTAGCTCATTAGCTGAACTTGGCTGAATGGCTGAGTGTCAGAGACTTGACCGCAAGGGTTAAGGTTTACCCGACTGCCGGAAGCTCAAACTTATGTTAAGTTTGAGTTTCACACGGCACCAGTCGACTGCCATGGAATGGCAGTCGACTGCTCTGAGTCGAGTGTGTTCGACTGGTATTCGACTGATGGGTTTATGCTCAGCAGTCGACTGCCATGGAATGGTAGTAGACTGGCAGAGGATATCGCGGGCACAGAACCGCTCGTAGCCGACTGGGCAGTCGACTACGGAGGCAGCAGTCGACTGGTGAGGTCCATCAGTCGACTACCAAGAGTTCTGTTGGACTACAACGGTCGGGATCCAACGTGTTCGGAGGCCGTTGTAGTGACGGCAATCGACTGCCAAGGGCAGCAGTCGACTGGTGGCGGCCAACGGGAAGAAATCAGCCGTCTCTATAAAAAGAGAGGGTGTGAGCCTTTGAGAGGCTAATGCTCATGCTCTAAGTGATCTTCCTAGTGCCCCACAAGCTCTAAACTCTTCTTACTTGTTTTTACTCCATTCTTATTTTAAGAAGAGTGATCTTGATTGTAAAGGCTACCTCCACCTAGCTTGGTGCAAAGGAGAGACCAATAGTGATTGGCTTTGGAGGAGTGATTGACCTTGGACGAATCGGACCGTGAATTAGCGGCGTAGCCGTGAACCACGTTACATCTTCTTTGTTAGCGTTTGTATTTTCATTTATTGCTTTGTCTTTATTGTTTATGCTTCCGCTTGCGCTAACGATTGTGTAGACGAGCAAACGAACGAAAGAATTCCGACATCCATCGTAAGAGGGCTATTCACCCCCCTCTAGCCGACCGTTCGATCCCCTACAATCTCCTCTCAAGGAGTGGTGAATCATTTATAGGCTATTCAAATACCTTCGATCACTTCGACTTATACCCAATCATCCCAGGTCCACATCTCCACAGAGATGCTTGCTTAAGATGTCAAAGCATAAGTCTTTATGATCAAAATGACTTGAATACTGCAAGTCAAAGGAACATCGCACTTAAGCTACAGTAAAAACTTCATTGACATATCTATATATGCAGAGAACCATATGAAGTCTTACAGCTGGTCACTCCAATGAACTAGTTACCATAATAAGCATCCACGATTAACTTCGGACATCACAATATCTCCAGCCAGTAAGAATCAGCTGCTTGGATACACCAAGGAGTATACCTCATGCTAGTCTCGATAGAATTGATGGTGTCCAGATGCATCAATTCATCGACTAGGGATAATTCCGATACATCACAATTACACATGTAGAGATTCTCACTATTTATGATCCAATCACAAATTCTCTCATGTTGTGAATCGTATCGTGAACATTTAGTAAATGAGTTTAAGATCCAATCAAATACATGAAACCATGTATACTCAAATAGTGAATCTTCATTTATCATATAAATGGTTCATACATAAGGCGATTGCCTTAGGACATCTCTCATATATTACTAACAGACTCCCACTTGGCCTAATGCCAATCGCTACGGTATCCAATACCATAAGTTGTAACATGACCCTCAAACTTACTTTGAGGTAATGCCTTAGTCAAAGGATCCGCTAAGTTGCTTTCAGTGGGGATTTTCTCGATTTGTATTTCTTTCCTACTGATGATCTCTCTAATAAGATGATAGCGGCGAAGCAAATTTTTGGATCATTGATGAGACCACATCATGTTCAGAGATGAACTTCTTGATCCAAACCGCTTCCTTTGCTACTTCCAAAGTTGCAATGTATTCTGCCTTAGTGGCAGAATCTGCTATTGTGTCAAGCTTGGAACCTTTCCAACTTATTGCGCCTCCATTCTAGGTGAATACATACCCAGACAAAGACATGGAATCATCCTTGTTTGTCTGGAGCTGGCATCCGTATACCCACGTATCACCATGTACCCTTCTCCATATATTAGGAACACATCCTTAGTTCTTCTTAAGTACTTAAGGATTGTCTTAACATCCACCTAATGATCCATTCCTGGATCAAACTGGTATCCACTCGTGACACTCAGAGCAAATGATACATTGGGCATCGTACATAACATATCATACATGATAGATCCTATTGCGGATGCATAGGGAATCTTATTCATGCAAATCCTCTCGTCTTCTGTGCACGGACACATAGACTTCGAAAGGTGTACCCCATGCCTGATGGGTAGCAAACCTTTCTTGGATTCCGACATGATAAATCTCTTTAGCACTCGGTCTATATATGTAGACTTCGAAAAATCAAGCAACCGTTTCGATCTATCTCTATAGATCTTAATCGCGAGGATGTAGGTTGCTTATCCCAGATCTTTCATGGAGAATGTCTTGGATAACCAAACCTTAACTGACTGTAAGATTGAAACATCATTTCCTATAATTAATATGTCATCGACATACAATACTAGGAACACGACTCCACTCCCACTAACCTTCTTGTACACACAAGGTTCGTCTGGATTTTGTGAGAAATCAAACTTTTTGATTATCTCATCAAAATGGATATTCCAGCTCCTGGATGCTTGCTTCAATCCATATATGGACCGTCGCAATTTGCATACCTTAGTTTTATCAACCGATGTGAAACCCTCAGGTTGTATCATATACACATCCTCGAGCAAGTTTCAATTAAGGAAAGCTATTTTTACATCCATCTGTCATATCTCATAATCATAATGAGCCGCTATGGCCAGGAGCATCCGAATGGATTTAAGCATAGCTACAGGCGAATAGGTTTCGTCATAATCAACACCTTATTTTTGACGATATCTTTTCGCCACTAATCTAGCCTTATAGGTAATCACATTACCTTCCATGTCTGTTTTCTTCTTGAAAACCCACTTGCACCCTATAGGCTTGATGCCTTCAGGTGGGTCAACCAAGTTCCAAACTTGGTTTTTATACATGGAATCCATTTCCGACTTCATGGCATCAAGCCACTTATCCCTTTCTGAACTTGTCAGCACTTCTTCATAACTGGTAGGCTCCTCATCATCAATGAGTAACACGTCGTTCGATTCACTTACGAGAAATCCATATCTCTCAGGAATGTTGCGTGTTCTACCAGATCTACGAAGATGTGGTGTTACAATAGGTCCAGCCGATTGCTCATCACTATGAGTTATCATTTGTATCTCATCAATGTCTATTTAAGTCCCTCGAGCCTCCTCAAGCTCGACGACACTCCCACTGTTTTCTTCCAAGAGAAACTCTTTCTCTAGAAACACAGCATGCCTTGAAACAAACACCTTTTGTTCCACAGAATGATAGAATTGGTAACCCCTTGTTTCTTAAGGTATCCAATAAATAGACATTTATCAGACTTAGCATCCAATTTGTCTGATACAGTCCGCTTCACATAAGCAGGACAACCTCATATCTTCAAGTAAGATACATGAGGTTTCTTACTATTCCATATCTCATATAGAGTAGTAGAGACTACCTTGGTTGGCATTCTGTTTAACAAGTAAACAGCTGTCTGAAGTGCATAGCCCCAAAAGGACTTGGGAAGATTCACATGATTCATCATTGACCTGACCATGTCCAACAAGGTCCGGTTACGCCTCTCAGATACACTATTATGCTGTCGTGTATATGGCGGAGTCCATTGAGACAATATACCATTGTCTCTTAGATAATCAAGAAACTCTTGACTTAAGTATTCATCACCTCGATCCGATCGAAGTATTTTAATACTCTTGTCATGTTGTTTCTCTACTTCATTTCTGAATTTTTTGAACCTTTCAAAGGCTTCAGACTTGTGTTTCATCAAGAACACATACCCAAACCGTGAGTGATCATCGGTGAAGGTAATGAAGTAGCTATAGCCTCCTAAAGCTTGAGTTGACATAGGTCCACATACATCACTATGTATTAGGCCTAGCAACTCTCCCACTCGTTCACCTTTTCACGTAAAAGTTAACTTAGTCATCTTGACTTTTAAGCATGATTCGCATGTATCGTATGAATCCAATTCAAACGATTCCAGAATTCCACATCGGTGTAATTCGGACATGCGTTTCTTGCTTACATGGCCAAGACGACAATGCCACATATAGGAGTCTAATTGATTATCCTTTCGAGCACGCTTGTTGCTTGCTTCGATATTGAAAATGTCACTAGATACGTCCAACGTATAAATGCCATTACTCAAATTTCCAGTTCCATAAAGTACGCCATTCAAAGTTATATAACAACAATTGTTACTAAACGTCAAATGGTAGCCATTTCTATTTAAACAGGAAATAGAAACAATGTTCTTTATTAGAGAAGGAACATAATAGCAATTGTCTAGTTCCAAGACTAGTCCACTAGGGAGCTTCAGCAAATAAGTTCCGATGGCGACCGCAACAACCTTTGCTCCATTGCCAACTCGCAAATTTGACTCCCCTCTGACGAGTCTTCTTCTATTCCTTAGCCCCAGTATGTCATTACAAATATGTGAGCCACACCCAGTATCAAATACCCAAGTGTATAAGGAAATAGAATGACAATCAATAACAAAGATACCTGAAGAGGATGGGGCATCGGATGCCTTCTTCTTCTTTATGGACTCAAGATAAATCTTGCAGTTTCTTCTCCAGTGGCCTTCCTTGCCACAATGATGGCAAGTGCCCTTTTGTGCTGGTTCTGCCTTCTTTGCCTTCTTGTTCTTCCCTTTCTTCTGTTCTTTTGCCTTCCTCTTAGAACCTTTCTTTGAGGAATCAACTGACAGAACCGCCTTCTCCTCATGCTTAACAGAAGGCTCCACAGTCTTCAGCATATTGAGGAGCTCAGGAATAGTGGATTCTAATTTGTTCATCCGAGAGTTCATCACAAATTGTGAGAAACTCTTGGGCAAACAATGCAGAATTAAGTCAATACTTAATTCATGATCCATCACAAACCCGAGGGTGGCTAGCCGCTCGATGTACCCATTCATCTTTAGCACAAACTGCACTATAGATGAACCTTCTTGCATCTTCGTGGTGAAGAGGAGCCTGGAGACTTCAAACCTTTCGGATCTCGCTTGCTCATCAAACAACTCATGAAGATGGAAGACCATGGTATTAGCATCCATATGCTCATGCTTCTTTTGCAGCTCAGGTACCATCGCCGCTAGCATGATGCAACTCGCCAGCTCAGAATCTGCCATATGCTTCTGATAGACCAACATTTGGTCTAGAGTTGCATCGTCCTTAGGACGGTTGGGAAGAGGCACTTCAAGGACATATGCTAGCTTTACTACCTTGAGAACAATTCTCAGGTTTCTAAGCCAGTCCAGGAAGTTAGGCCCAGTCAATTTGTTTGAATCCAAAATAGTGCGCAAATTCAAAGACGTCATGATCAATCGATTGACCTAGAAATACAAAATGAGCATATATGAGAAAATGATTTTTTTAAAATGCATCAATATACATTTATAAATCCCATTCATTTTTCGAATTTCAAAAACCCCAAAATCACTTCGGGAGATCGTAGGTCCATCTCCGAATGGGCTGATATCCATCATAGATATGAACAACCTTGGAGAGAGTCCAACAAGCCATTCATAACTACGATGGTAGGTATCATCTATACCGATTGCATATCACGTATATGCAACTATTACAATGTGCTATCAACTAATTGAATTTTCACACATACATCGGGTTGTTAACACATTAACAAGTATGCATCATATGCATAGCACCCAACTTCACCTCCCTTTACATCGACCTTGGAGAGAGTCCAACAAGCCGATGCTCCAGGTTAAAGCCAACCCATTAATCTAGAAATAGTTTTAATATGGTTAGAGCGCATTCAACCAATTAGCCTGGCTTGGAGAGAGTCCAACAACCAATACTAACGATTGACCTCTGACTCTTACCATATTAGTATTAAACTATTCCATGGTTTGAACATGTTCGGGTTCGAGTCGGGCTTGGAGAGAGTCCAACAACCCAAACAAGAATCGGAACTCTAGTTCTAACCATATTAATGGAAGGTGTAGGCTTTAATATTGAGTTAGGGTTTTTATGTCTCATCCTCTTTGCATGCAAATAACTATTATCTACATGGCATGACATACATGGCATACATCTACATGTCACGACACGCATGGCATAATGATATGCATCTAATGCAATTACATGGCATACAATTATGTCATATACTTAATTTCCTTATATTTCATAACTAATTATGGAAATAAAATATGTTTAAGATTTGATTCTCCAAATCAAATCATGATTAAATTAGGAAACAAATTTCCAAATCTAATCACATATTTTATTTGTGAAAATAGTTTATTAAGGAAAGTCAATTTAGGAAACCAATTTCCTAAATCATCAAAACTACTTATGGAAATAAAATATTTTAAGATTTGATTTCCCAAATCAAATCATGATTAAATTAGGAAACAAATTTCCAAAATCTAATCAAATATTTTATTTATGGAAAATATCAATTTCCATAAATACTTCCATCTTTTCAAAAGTGGAAGATTTCCATAAATACTTCTAGACTTTCCAAAATTGAAAAATTTCCATAAATACTTCTAACTTTCCAAAAGTAGAAAATTTCCAGAAATATCATTATGAATATCGCAAAACAATTTTATGATTATGTCGAAACACAACCCGGGCTCTAATACCACTGTTGGGTTTCCAGCACCGCGGTGAGTGTGTGTTCGAACATGTTTCATAAACATGTGCACAGCGGAAGAAATAAAATTAATAAATCTACATTTATTACAACACACACATCACACGCATGCATAGTACAACATGTGTAAACATAACCGTAAATTTAAATTTTGCAATAAAAAGAAATTTAATTACGTATACCTTTCGTATCACGTGTAGCGGGAACGACATCAACCGGAACGATCCTTGCTAGAATCGTCTCTATCCGTATCCACGCCGAGTATCTTCGGGATGACTTCGCTAAGTCACGAGCCTCGTCTTTGTATGGGTTACTAGCCTCATGTTGAAGACGATGTGATCGAGAGAAGATCACGATCCGAATCAAAATTCGGATCCAAAGACGAGTCCTCAAAACTCGCTTCTCCGGAGAGGTATTCGTCAACCGTTTGACGAATCCTTCGTCCTCCACCAATGAGGATTACCGGAGATCGAATCCCCGGTAAGTAAGGCGCTGTCGGAGCTCCAAACGTCGTCCAAATGATGATCCGATGAGAAGGAAACAAGCTGTCTAGAAAACTGGACAGCTTTGGTGTAGACCTTGCGCCGGCCAAATAAGAAAAGCGACTTGCTCACCTTGTCGCCGGAGCCAAGGAAGATCACCGGAGCTCTTCCGGCAGCAGCTCGACACCGGCAATGGGAGAAGACGGCAACAGCTGGTCGCCGGTTGGAGGAGGTGGGCGGCGGCAACAATGTTGGCGCCGAATTGAAGGAGAGGAGGGGGAGGTTGGGCGGCCACAATTAGGTTAGGGCTTTTGGATTAGGGCTTAACAAATCCTTAAGCCCTCTTTTATAGAGAACTAATTCTCTTAATGATTATTGGATCATAACCATAAGGCCCGTTAACCCGCTCCATTAATATAAGTTAAAATAAACCAAACTATGATGGTTTATTTTAAGTTAAAATGAACCGAACCAACTTTGGTTCATTCGTTTAAAATAAACCAAACCCTTTGGTTTATTATCCTCCATTGGATTAGAACCAAACCATTTTGGTTCATCTATTATGTCTTCATAAGACACGGCCCATCCATGCTTCCATTGTGACTGAAACAATTTCATGCTCGCTTCTTGTTTGGTCCAACCAAACCTAGTTTCTCTCGGTCTGAGAATCTCATTCTCAAGCTCGTTTTAAATCCTTTGGATTACACTCGTTGTGCGTGTGACCAAATAGGTTCTCGGTTTATGTTGTCCGTCTATAATTAACCATTAATTATAGAACGATCATGAGTGGCACCTAGTAGTATATCATGATCCCCAATTAACCGAAAAGATCAACGGTTGATCCAGAACTATTTCTGAAACCCTTCAGTAGCTCGAATGAATCGTGCCCCATTCCCTTCACTCATCTTATACCCACTTGGTTCAGGACATGGTCTATTGTGTCATTCCCAACTAGGCTGACTACGTCACACCTAGCCCAAGTATCATTTCCTCGTCCTACGGATTCTAGTTACTGCACATGTATCGAAGAGTACCTTACTCTAAACATGTAATGCTTTGGCCAAAGACATTAGTAACAATCCGACGAGAGGCCATGGGTATACATCTCCTCGCAAGGAGTGGTGAATCCTTTATAGGCTATTCAAACACCTTCGATCACTTCGACTTATACCCAATCATACTGGGTCCACATCTCCACAGAGATGCTTGCTTAAGATGTCAAAGCATAAGTCTTTATGATGAAGATGACTTGAATACCGCAAGTCAAAGGAACATGCACTTAAGCTACAGTAAGAACTTCATTGACATATCTATATATGCAGAGAACCATATGAAGTGTTATGGTTTGTCACTCTAATGAACTAGTTACTATAACTAGCATCCACGATTAACTTCGGACATCACAATGTCTCCATCCAGTGAGAATCAGTTGCTTGGATACACTAAGGAGTATACGTCGTGCTAGTCTCGACAGAATTTATGGTGTCCAGATGCATCAATTCATCGACTAGGGATAATTCCGATACATCACAATTACACATGTAGAGATTCTCACTAGTTGTGATCCAATCACAAATTTTCTCATGTTGTGAATCGTATCGTGGACATTCAGTAAATGAGTTTAAGATCCAATCAAATACATGAAACCATGTATACTCAAATAGTGAATCTTCATTTATCATATAAATGGTTCATACATAAGGCGATTGCCTTAGGACATCTCTCATATATTACTAACACATCAGTCAACTGCCATCCTGGCCACTTCCCTGCAATAAGAGGTTAGCACGGAAAATTGTAAATGCGACGCTTTCTTACTGTCCGATCTCGACCTAGACCTTCCACAGAAAGTCTTAGTCAGATCGTTGCCTACGGTCGTCCCCGTACAGAGGACAAGACCTTACTATCTCTCACTCACACGAGCTTACCTCTGGTCCTTTAAGATCTTTCGCTTTGCTTCCGGTCTTCCACCTAGGTTCTTCGACTCTCACGAAGTTTCCTCGGTGTTGCCCGACCACCACAGCTCCCTCTGGGTGTCGCTGACCTTCGGCTTAGCTTAGCCTTTCTGCACACTTGATTTAGCTCGTGAGACAATGATGTAAACTTAACTTTGTGTCTTTGCCATAATCAAAACACAGGTTCGATTATCTGGTACCCCTGCACCAACAATGTGTTGGCTCCTTAAATATATAGGTACATGATATCTAGGGTAAACCCTAAGCTAGTTCCATTAACATGAAAACTATATAATGCAGGATCGAGTAAGCCGAGAGAGGAGGTGAATCTTGGTGTTTAATAATTTTAGATTAATTTTAATACGAGTACGCAATGGAAAATAAATATAGATAAAGACACTGGCAATTTATTTGGTTCACAACCCAGATTGGGTTGCTACTCCAAGGCCCGTAGCTCTACCAAGAGCTACCTCAATGGGAAATCTCTATAATACCCTCTGATTCAAGAACTCTCGACTTCGGTGGGAGTTCGTGTTTTACAAATATAAGAGAAGAGTAACAACCTACTCTCTCTTGAAATTAAATTTACAAGCGAAATAAAAAAGATTAACAACTACTTTATACCGACACAATATGTAGTATAGGATACAGCACGAGGTGTCAGAAAAGAGTCCTTCGAAATGGTTGAAGCTCTTGTGGTCATGAGGAAATTTTGACAGCACTTCGACGTAGATTCTATTGATAATTGTATCTTGTCAAGCATAACTTTTATAAACTCTTTCCAGTCGACTGAATGCCTTCCAATCAACTCTACATCAGCCCGTCGATATGGAATTTATGGTCTTCCAGTCGGCTAAATCCTCTCCAGTCGGCTCCATGTCACTCGGCTCTGTATCGGGAATTTTTCCTCTTCAATCGCCTCAGGCACTTCAGTCGACTCAATCCCTTTCCATCTGCGTCACATGATCTCCGATCGATCACCAGCTAATCCTGCCAAATAGGAATCCAATCGAATGATACAACTCCAGTCGACTGGAGTTCAGTCAACTTGAATCCATTCAGTCGACTGTTCTCTGCAAAACAGGATTAGTACAAGATATGAAATACGATAGTAGTAGTAATACTACTCGATCTCGACTACTACGTCCCACGCGGACTTTTCGTCGGATCGACGCCTAGCTTTGTCCCCCTACAGAGGACTCGACCTCACCTCTTCACTCGAGGCTTACCTATCGGCTACCTTCCGGACTTACTATTCTTGACATACGATCTGACCCACCAGGGCTTCCATCAGCTGTCCGATCTGCCTGACCCAGCTGGACTTTTTGTCGATTGTCCGGTCTCCTGACCCAACCAGTCTTCATGCCAAATGTATGATCCACGCGACCCATCTAGACTTCATGACTTGTGTTCGATCCTCCTGATCTGTCAAGATACGTGCCTAGTATCCAGTCAACACGACCTACTAGGACTTTGTGTTAAGCCTGCACACTTAACACTTATATTAGATCATAAGTGTATCCTAACTCTTAACTATGGTTCATACATCAAAATTAAAGAGTGATGCTTACTGCATCAATAAATAATAGAGTATATAAATGTATAAGTTGTAAATCCTACTGTATTATGCACATGCCCAATTTTCATCTTAGTAGACTAAATTCGGCTTTGGGTAGAGGCTTGGTAAAAATGTCGACTAGGTTCGACTTGGATTCCATGTATTCGAGTTATATGGTTCCGTTAGCTATATGTTCTCGAATAAAGTGGTGTCTGACCTCTTTATGTTTGGTCCTAGATTGGAATATTGGATTCTTGGTTAAGTAGATTGAGATAATATTATCTATGTGAGTTTTAATATTGTTGAAGTTTAAATTAAAGTCTTGAAGAGTGTGCTTCATCCAAAGAAGTTGTGCCACACACTCTCCCATTGCGACGTATTCGGCTTCGGTGGTAGATAAGGCAACACAATGTTTCTTTCTACTAAACCAACTCACTAGACTCGAGCTGTGAAGTTGACAACAACCACTCGTGCTCTTTCTATCGAGTTTACTACCGGCATAGTTGGAGTCGGAGTAGATGATTAGTTCGAACTTAGTAGATCTAGGGTACCAAATACCTATGCTTAGCATTCCCTTTAGATATCTAAGGATATGCGTAACTAATGTTACAACTTAGCATAGGTTTGGAACCTTGCACACATACTTACTAGGAATAGTATGTCAGGTCGACTCATAGTTAAGTAAAGGAGACTCCCGATTGCACTCCTATAGTATTTTAGGTCAATAGGTTTTCCGTCAACATCTTCTCCTATATTAACATTTGTTGCCATGGGTGTATTAATGATTTTAGAATTTTGCATTCCGATTCAGTTAATTAATTCCTTAGCATAATTTTGTTGATGTAAATAGATTCCTTCCTTAGTTTGTTTAATTTGTAATCCTAGAAAGAAATTTAATTCTCCTACTAAGTTCATTTCAAATTCACTTTCCATGAGTGAAATGAACTCGTTTAGTATGATTGAATTAGTGGTTCCAAATATTTTGTGATCTACATAGATTTGGCCTATAAAATTTTCTTTGCCTACAAATTTTACGAAAAGAGTTGGGTTGACTAAGTCTTGGCTAAACCCTTTAGACTTAAGGTATACAAAAATATTCGGATGGATTCTAATCTAGCTACAGGGGCATAGGTTTCATCGTAATCTAACACTTCTACTTGACTAAAGCCTTTTGCGACCAATCTCGCTTTGTTACTAACTACTTCACCTTTGTCATTAAGTTTGTTTCGGAAGACCCACCTTGTTCAAATAATTGATTTATCTTTAGGTGGTGGTACTAATTCCCAAACTTTGTTCCTAGTAAATTGAGCTAGCTCTTCTTGCATTCCAATAATCCAATAGGGATCAAGAAGAGCTTGTTCAATTGACTTGGGTTCGATTTTCAAAATCAAGGGAATTTGACTAAGGTTTTGATATGACACTCTAGTTCGAACCCCTAGGTTAGGATCACCTATCACTTGGTCAGTAGCATGACTTGATTGAATTCTAGACTGACTTGGGTTAGGATCACCTATCATTTGATCGATAGGATTATTTTATTGAACCCTAGACTGACTCGAGTTAGGATTAATACTGGACTCGATTTCATGGTCATAGTCGAGTCTGGTGTGAGTTGGATCGTCAGTTGGTTTTACTACAGGTTTTGTGGGTTCATGTCATTCGTTGAATACTACATTAATTGTTTCCTCAATTTTAAGGATGTCATTGGTATATACCCTATAGGATATAATCGTAGTTGAGTATCGTAGGAAGATTCCAGTGGATGTTTTGGATGTGAACTTTCCTAGGTAGTTCTTAGTGTTTAGGATATGTACCTTACATCCAAATACCCTAAAGTATTTAATGTTAGGTACTTTGTCATGGTAGGTTCCATATGAGGTCTTAAGGTGCCTCTTAACCATTAGGATTCTATTTTGGACATAACAAGTTGTACTAACGGCTTCTGCTCAAAACCTATCGGGTAGGTTGTATTCGTTCAACATGGTCCTAGCGGCTTCTTGTAGGGTTTTATTTTTCCGCTCAACTATGCCATTTTGTTGTGGGGTTCTAGGACATGAGAATTCATGATGGTGTCCGTTTAAGTTACAGAAATCTGTGAACTCGTGATTTTCGAATTCACCACCATGATTGCTTCTAAGTCTTTTAATTTTAAGGTTTTTTTTTGTTTTCGATTAACTTACACAAGTTGATGAGTTGGTCTGAGGTGTCACTTTTTTGTTTAAGGAATCTAACCCAAGTAAACCTATAATAGTCGTCAATTATGACTAAGCAAAATTGACTCCCATTAAGTGACTTGGCTCCATGTGAATCGAATAGATCCAAATGTAGGAGCTCAAGCACACTTTTGGTTCGTTCTTGATTAGTTAGTTGATGTTGTGCCCTAGGTTGTTTACCTTGTTGACAAGCATTACAAATTTTATTATCTAAGTTGTTAAGGTTAGGCAAACCTCTGACTAAGATACTCTTACTCATCTTGTGAACGAGTCTTGGGTGCGAGTGACCAAGTCGTCGGTGCCACAACCAAGATTCCTCTTGTTGTGTCATAAGAGACTTGGTTGAGGAGTTAGGTATATTAATAGTGCAGATGTTTCTATTCTTAGTTCCTTTAAGTATTGTTTTAGATGTTGCATTAGTTTTAATTAAGCATTCATTTTCTAGGAATATGACCTTATAGTTATTATCACACAATTAACTTACACTAAGTAAATTGTATTTAAAATCATCGACTAATAAAACATTTTGAATTTAGCTAAATATCACCTGATCCGATGATTTTGAGCTTGCCATTGTTTCCGAAAGCTACCGATCATTGTCTTTTGAATCTAAGCTTTGAAAACTTTAGTTGGTCTCCGGTCATGTGTCGGGAGCACCCACTGTCCAACATCCATTGATCCTACACATATAGTAGTTGGATCGGATATTGGAATTTAAAGGTTGGTTGAAGATTCTTTGTCCTAGATCATCTCACCCATTTCTACATGATCAAACACGTTATCCTTATGTGTTCTTGTGAGATGACTTCAATTTTACTTGATTAACTTTAATGAATTGAAACTAGTTAACCTTGGGTTAGATTTAGATTTAACCCTAAGCTCGTCAAGTCACCTTTTCAAGAAATTGGCTTCTAGGTCCCACAGAGGCCTTCTTTGATCGGAACAACGACCACTTTCTTAGATAAAGCCAAGTTTGGGAAAATGATAACTTGATTCACTTAAAGTTATTTCTTGGTATAACTAGTTAAGGATACGGCGAGGTAGCTTCAGCTGGTTCCACTTAGTCGAGTGCACCGAGCTAGATATATCTTATCTAACTTTGATACATGGGACTTCGCTTCCCTAGAGTACTATCATCTCACTGTGTCCTAGTACAATCTTATCAAGATTTGACTTGTTATAGGTCCTATCTAACCATTCTAAAAATAAAAATAAAAATACCTAAGCATGTAAAGTCTAATTAATAGCACAAACAAATTTTGTATTAGCTCCCCCTGGACCATTGAATCGATTCGGTCTTTCCACATAGTGGATTTGGTCCTTGGGAACCCAGTACTTGTTAGATCCTAATTTAGAAATCAAAACGATCTTAGGGACCCATGCTTGGACATGTTTTTTATTTTGACTTACAATTGACATATACGACTTGTTAGTCATATTTGAGCTAAACCCAAGCCTGACCTTGTTGTACATGACCCTTTGCGATCCAAGTAAAAGGTCAAGTCCCTTGGATCCCAAAGTAAACCTTTCCAACGTATGCGTAAGGTCTTCGACTTGACTTTTCAAAAGTGAGTTCTCAACATTGAGCTTTTTAACTCGAGTTGAGTCCTCCTCTTGAACTTGACTAGTCGAAGAGGTTCGGGAGACCTCGTGTTTAAGGAGTTTAACCTCCTCAACTAAGGTCTCGACCTTGGACTCAGACTTAGCTAACTTTCTAGTTAAGAATTTAATTGCATTATATAATGTGCTAATCAAGGATCAACTTATCTTAAGTGACCCTTATGAACCGGATGCGAATCCGTTGATTGTCTTGAATAACGACTCATCGTCGGATCTGGACTCGGACTCTTCCTCGGGTTTGGACTCTTGTTCGGGCTCGGTCAGCTTGGCCATGAAGACGAGGTCGCCATCTTCCTCCTCCGATGATTCTTCCCATATAGCGTTAAACTCTTTCTTGAACTTGGGTTCTTTGTTCTTGAGTTTCGGACACTCCGATTTGATGTGTTCAAACCTATTATATTCAAAACATCTAAAATTAGAATTAGATTTAGATTTACCTTCTTTGATTTGATTGGTGGATCATCTTCGGCTCTTGATCATCTTCCGAACTAGATTAACTAGTTCGGTTTCCATCTCAGGGTCTACCTCTGACTCGTACTCGTCCTCTTCCTTGGGGGGTGGTTTGTTTGCGGGCTTCTTCTTCGAACCTGCAAGTAAGACAATGCCTTTCTCGAGAGCCGAATTAGACTTTTCATGAAGTTTGAATTCAGAGAATAATTCATCAAGTCTAATCTTAGAAAGGTCCTTAGAAACCTTGTAGGCATCGACCTTGGATGACCACAAGGTAGTCCTAGGAAAAGCATTAAGTGCATACCTTATAAGGTCTCGGTTTTCGACCTTTTGTCCGATGGAGTGAAGGTTGTTGGCAATGTCTTGTATAGGAGCATGTAGTTGTGTTGCCGTCTCATGTTCCTGCATCTTAAGGTTATACAACTTATTGAAAAGTAAGTCATGTTTACACACCTTCGCGTCGTCGGTTCCTTTATGTAGTTCTACGAGTTTGTTCCATAGATCTTTCGTACAGATGAAGGGGCCGATGCGGTTTAGCTCCTCTTTGGACAAGCCACATTGAAGAATTTGGGTTTCCTTGGCTTCGACTTCCACTTTTCTTTTCATGGCATTCATCCATTGATCATAATCCAACGATTCACCCACTTCATTAGTAGGAAGTGTGAATCCGGTTTGGATTACGATCCACATCTCGATTTGGGTGTTTAGGAAGCACTCCATCCGACCCTTCTAGTAATGGAAGTAATCTCTGTTGTAAAACAGAGGCCGGACGGTGCTAAACCCTTTGAGATGGGTCATTTAAGAAAGAGAGAAAATACCTTGAAACAACAAAAACAAGCAAATGTACCAAAACTATCATCTTGGATTAGTAGTGCGGGAGAACGAATTTAAAGGAAATGAAAAAGTCAAAAAAAGAAAAAGAAAAAGAAAAATCTGTAAAATGTTTATAGATTGGTGGTTTCACCAAATCGTAGTGCCCCCGGCTATGATACAAATTGTTGAATCGATATGAGCGCTAGAGTGGGGGGGGGGGGGGGGGTGAATAGCGCACAAAAATCTTTCTTTTCAATTTGTCAATTCGATAAGCATGGATAGTAAAACGCAATAGAAAATGAAATAAGACAAGGAGTATTTTACTTGGTTCACGACCCACGGCTGCTAATCCAAGGCCCTAGTGGTTTGAGACCACGAACGGAGGGCAAATAACTAAAATACTCCTCATTGTTGGAGGTAGGAGTGGACGAGTACAAGAATGATCGAGACTTGAGGTAGAGGGACACTCGCCCTCTCCTCGTTACGATTAAAGCTCCGAGAAATACAAGTAAATGAAGACTAAACTTTAAAAACAATACCAACAACTTTGAAGATTTGAGTATTGAGCTCGAGTTGTGTAACGCCCGTAAAATTCTAAACTATGCCAAGTAATTATATAGGTTTTAAGGCCATAAAAGGTTTAGAATAAAATAAAATAAACGATGGTTATAGGTAGGATTTGAACCATGAACCTCCTAATAGGGAGGTAGCCTTGATGTTGGGTTTCCGGCACCGCGGCGTGTGTGTGTTCGATCATGTTTCGTAAACATGAGCACAGCGGAAGCAATTAAAAATAATAAATACTCCTATTTATTACAACACACACAACACACGCATGCTATTACAACAAGTGTAGACATAACCGTAAATTAAAATTGCAATAAAAGGAAATTAAACTACGTTATACCTTTCGTATGACGTGTAGCGGGAACGGCATCAACCGGAACGATCCTCGTAAGAATCGTCTCTATCCGTATCCACGCCGAGCTCCTCGGGATGACTTCTCCAAGCCACGAGCTTCGTCTTCGTACGGGTTACTAGCCTCGTGTTGAAGACGACGTGATCGAGAGATGATCACGATCCGAATCCAAATTCGGACCTAAAAACAAGTCCTCAAGACTTGCTTCTCCGGAGAGGTATTCGTCAACCGATTGACGAATCCTTCGTCCTCCACCTCAGAGGAGTACCGGAGATCAAATCCCCGGTATGTTAGCCGCTGTCGGAGCACTAACCGTCGTCCAAACGACGCTCCGACGAGAGGAGAAGAAGCTGTCCAGAAAACTGGACAGCTTGGTGGAGGAGATAGGCGCCGGCCAAAACAAGGAGACAAAAGCTCACCTTGATGCCGAACCTTTTAGGGGATCACCGGAGGGTCGCCGGAGGTTCACCGGCTGGAGCTTGGACGCCGGCAAGGGTCTTGACGGCAGCACAATCAAGCTGGGCGGCACAACCAGGTTGGGCGGCAACTCCTTGGAGGCTAGGGTTTTGATTTTGGATTAGGGTTTAACAATCCCTTAAGCCCACTTTTATAGAGAACTAATTCTCTTAATGGTTAATGGATCATATCCATAAAGCCCGTTAACCCACTCCATTAAGATAAGTTAAAATAAACCAAACCATGATGGTTTATTTTAAGTTAAAACGAACCGAACCAACCTTTGGTTCATTCGTTTAATATAAACCAAACCATTTGGTTTATTCTCATCCATTGGATTAGAACCAAACCATTTTGGTCCATCCATTATGTCTTCATAAGACACAGCCCATCCATGCTTCCATTGCGACTGAAACAATTTCATGCTCGCTTTATGTTTGGTCCAACCAAACATAGTTTCTCTCGGTCTGAGAATCTCATTCTCAAGCTCGTTTTAAATCCTTTGGATTACACTCGTTGTGCGTGTGACCAAATAGGTTATCGGTTTATGTTGGCCGTCTATAATTAACCATTAATTATAGAACGATCATGAGTGGCACCTAGTAGTACATCATGATCCCCAATTAACCGAAAAGATCAACGGTTGATCCAGAACTATTTCTGAAACCCTTCAGTAGCTCGAATGAATCGTGCCCCATTCCCTTCACTCATCTTATACCCACTTGGTTCAGGACATGGTCTATTGTGTCACTCCCCACTAGGCTGACTACGTCACACCTAGCCCAAGTATCATTTCCTCGTCCTACGGATTCTAGTTACTCCACATGTATCGAAGAGTACCTTACTCTAAACATGTAATGCTTTGGCCAAAGACTTTAGTAACAATCCGACGAGAGGCAATGGGTATACATCTCCTCGCAAGGAGTGGTGAATCCTTTATAGGCTATTCAAACACCTTCGATCACTTCGACTTATACCCAATCATCCCGGGTCCACATCTCCTTAGAGATGTTTGCTTAAGATGTCAAAGCATAAGTCTCCATGATCAAGATGACTTGAATACCGCAAGTCAAAGGAACATCGCACTTAAGCCACAGTAAGAACTTCATTGACATATCTATATATGCAGAGAACCATATGAAGTCTTACGGCTGGTCACTCCAATGAACTAGTTACCATAACTAGCATCCACGATTAACTCCGGACATCACTATGTCTCCAGCCAGTGAGAATCAGCTGCTTGGATACACCAAGGAGTATACCTCGTGCTAGTCTCAACAGAATTGATGGTGTCCAGATTCATCAATTCATCGACTAGGGATAATTCCGATACATCACAATTACACATGTAGAGATACTCACTAGTTGTGATCCAATCACAAATTCTCTCATGCTGTGAATCGTATCGTGGACATTCAGTAAATGAGTTTAAGATCCAATCAAATACATAAAACATGTATACTCAAATAGTGAATCTTCATTTATCATATAAATGGTTCATACATAAGGCGATTGCCTTATGACATCTCTCATATATTACTAACAGACTCCCACTTGGCCTAATGCCAATCGCTACGGTATCCAATACCATAAGCACCAACATGACCCTCAAACTTACTTTGAGGTAATGCTTTAGTCAAAGGATCCGCTAAGTTCCTTTCAGTGGGAATTTTCTCGATTTGTATTTCGTTCCTACTAATGATCTCTCCGATAAGATGATAGCGGCGGCACATGTTTGATCATTGATGAGACCTTGGCTCTTTCGATGCAATTGCTCCATTGTTGTCGCAGCAGAGACCGTATTGCTTCAACAATGGCCGAATCACACCAAGTTCATGAACGAACTTCTTGATCCAAACCGCCTTTGCCGCCTCCAAGCCGCAATGTATTCTCGCTTTGGTAGAATCCGCTACTTGTTTGGAACTTTTCCAACTCATCGCGCTTCATTCAAGGTGAACACGATCCGCATCGAGACCGAATCATCCTTGTCTCGTCTCGAAGCCGCATCCAGATACCCGCCAGTATCACCATGTCCCTTCTCCATATATTAGGAACACATCCTTAGTTCTTCTCAAGTACTTAAGGATCGCCTTAATACCACCCAATGATCCATTCCTCGATCGACCGCATCCGCCGCGACACTCAGAGCATACGATACATCGGGCCTCGACATAACATATAGCATACATGATAGATCCTATCATGATGCATAGGAATCTTACTCATGCAAATCCTCTCGCCTTCTCGGCGACACATAGACTTCAAAGGTGTACCCCATGCCCGATGGGCGATAACCTTTCTTGGATTCCGACATGCTAAACCTCTTTAGCACTTGGCCTATATATGTAGATCGCGAAAGACCAAGCAACTGCTTCGATCTATCTCTATAGATCTTAATCCCAAGGATGTAGGTTGCTTCTCCTGTGTCTTTCATGGAGAATGTCTTGATAACCAAACCTTAATCGATCAGAAGATGGACACATCGCTTTCCTATAAGTAATATGTCATCGATATACAATACTAGGAACACGATCGCACTCCCACTAACCTTCTTGTACACACAAGGTTCTCTCGATTTTGTGAGAAATCAAACCTTTTGATCGCCTCATCAAAACGGATATTCCAGCCTCGGATGCTTGCTTCAATCCATAAATGGATCGCCGCAATTTGCATACCTTGGTTTTATCAACCGATGTGAAACCTCAGTCAGATCATATACACGCCCTCGAGCGTGTTTCCATTAAGGAAAGCTTTTTCACATCCATCCGCCATATCTCATAATCATAATGAGCCGCTATGGCCAGAGCATCCGAATGGATTTAAGATAGCTACAAAGTAATAGGTTTCGGCCATAATCAACACCTTGTTTTGACGATATCCTTTCGCCACCAATCTAGCCTTATAGGTAATCACATTACCATCCATGTCGGTTTTCTTCTTGAAAACCCACTTGCACCCTATAGGCTTTATGCCTTCAGTGGGTCAACCAAGTTCCAAACTTGGTTTTCGTACATGGAATCCATTTCCGACTTCATGGCACCAAGCCACTTATCCCTTTCTCAACTTGTCAAGACTTCTTCATAACTCGTAGGCTCTCATCATCAATGAGTAACACGCTGCTCGATTCACTTACGAGAAATCCATATCTCTCAGAATATTATGGTTCTACCAGATCTACGAAGATGTGGTGTTACAATAGGTCCAAATTGATTGCTCATCACTATGAGTTGTCGTCAGGTGCTTCACTGTATCTCATTAATGTCTATTTGAGTCTCTCGAGCCTCCTCAAGCTCGACGACACTCCCAATCGCTTTTCTTGCAAGAGAAACTCTTTCTCTAGAAACACAAAGATGCCTTGAAACAAACACCTTTTGTTCCACAGGATGATAGAATTGGTAACCCCTTGTTTCCTTAGGGTATCCAATAAATAGACATTTATCAGACTTAGCATCCAGTTTGTCTGATACAGTCCGCTTCACATAAGCAGGACAACCCCATATCTTCAAGTAAGATACATGAGGTTTCTTACCATTCCATATCTCATATGGAGTAGTTGAGACTACCTTGGTAGGCATTCTGTTTAACAAGTAAACAGCTGTCTGAAGTGCATAACCCCAAAAGGACTTGGGAAGAGTTGCATGATTCATCATTGACCTGACCATGTCCAACAGGGTCCGGTTACGCCTCTCAGATACACCATTATGCTGTGGTGTATAGGGCGGAGTCCATTGAGACAATATGCCATTGTCTCTTAGATAATCAAGAAACTCTTGACTTAAGTATTCACCACCTCGATCCGATCGAAGTATTTTAATACTCTTGTCATGTTGTTTCTCTACTTCATTTCTGAATTCTTTGAACCTTTCAAAGGCTTCAGATTTGTGTTTCATCAAGAACACATACCCAAACCGTGAGTGATCATCGGTGAAGGTAATGAAGTAGCTATAGCCTCCTAATGCTTGAGTTGACATAGGTCCACATACATCAGTATGTACTAAACCTAGTAACTCTCCCACTCGTTCACCTTTTCCCGTAAAAGGTAACTTAGTCATCTTGCCTTTTAAGCATGATTCGCATGTATCGTATGAATCCAATTCAAACGATTCCAGAATTCCACATCGGTGTAATTCGGACATGCGTTTCTTGCTTATATGGCCAAGACGACAATGCCACATATAGGAGTCTATGTGATTATCCCTTCGAGCACGCGTGTTGCTCGCTTCGATATTGAAAATGTCACTGGATACGTCCAACGTATAAATGCCATTACTCAAAGTTCCAGTTCCATAAAGTACGCCATTCAAAGTTATATAACAACAATTGTTACTAAACGTTAAATGGAAACCATTTCTATTTAAGCAGGAAATAGAAACAATGTTCTTTATTAGAGAAGGAACATAATAGCAATTGTCCACAAGACTAGTCCACTAGGAGCTTCAAAGAAATAAGTTCCGATGGCGATCAAAGAAACCTTTGCTCCATTGCCAACTCGCAAATTTGACTTCTCTCGACAAGTCTTCTTCTATTCCTTAGCCCCGTATGTCATTACATATATGTGAGCTACACCCAAGATCCAATACCCAAGTGTCTAAGGAAATAGAATGACAATCAATAACGAAGATACTCAAGAGGATGGGGCATCGGATGCCTTCTTCTTCTTCATGGACTCAAGATAAATCTTGCGCTTTCTTCAGCTGGCCTTCCTTGCCACAGTGATGGCAAGTGCCCTTTTGCGCTGGTTCCGCCTTCTTTGCCTTTTTCTTTCCTTTCTTTGAGGAATCAACTAACAGAACCGCCTTCTCCTCATGCTTCACAGAAGGCTCCACAGTCTTGATATCGAGGAGCTCGAGAATGGTGGATTCCAATTTGTTCATCCGATAGTTCATCACAAATTGCGAGAAACTCTTGGGCAAACAATGCACTAAGTCAATACTTAACTCATGATCCATCACAAAACCGAGGGTAGCTAGCCGCTCGATGTACCGTTCATCTTTAGCACAATGCATACTCATGACGAACCTTCTTGCATCTTCGTGGTGAAGAGGAGCCTAGAGACCTCGAACCTTCGGATCTCGCTGCTCATCGAACAACTCATGAAGATGGAAGACCATAGTGTTAGCATTTACGCAGCTGGGTACCATCGCCGCTAGCATGATGCAACTCGCCAGCTCAGAATCTGCCACATGCTTCTGATAGACCAACATTTGGTCCGGAGTTGCATCGTCCTTAGGACGGTCAGGAAGAGGCTCTTCAAGGACATATGCAAGCTTTTCCGCCTTGAGAACAATTCTCAGGTTTCTAAGCCAGTCCAGGAAGTTAGGCCCTACTTGTTCGAATCCAAAATAGTGCGCAAATTCAAAGACGTCATGATCAATTTATTGACCTAGAAATACAAAACGAGCATATATGAGAAAATGATTTTAAAATGCATCAATATACATTTATAAATCCCATTCATTTTTCGAATTTCAAAAACCCCAAAATCACTTCGGGAGATTGTAGGTCCATCTCCGAATGGGCTGATATCCATCATAGTTATGAACAACCTTGGAGAGAGTCCAACAAGCCATTCATAACTACGACGG
The DNA here is from genome assembly GCA_025175895.1 of Wurfbainia villosa. Taxonomy (NCBI): domain Eukaryota; kingdom Viridiplantae; phylum Streptophyta; class Magnoliopsida; order Zingiberales; family Zingiberaceae; genus Wurfbainia; species Wurfbainia villosa. The sequence continues at coordinate 56,916,248 of CM045986.1, read as the reverse complement.
TAGGTATCATCTATACCGATTGCATATCACGTATATGCAACTATCACAATGTGCTATCAACTAATTGAATGTTCACACATACATCGGGTTGTTAACACATTAACAAGTATGCATCATATGCATAGCACCCAACTTCACCTCCCTTTACATCGACCTTGAGAGAGTCCAACAAGCCGATGTGTTAAAGCCAACCCATTAATCGACATAGTTTTAATATGGTTAGAGCGCATTCAACCAATTAGCCCAGCTTGGAGAGAGTCCAACAACCAAAGCTAACGATTGACCTCTGACTCTTACCATATTAGTATTAAACTATTCCATGGTTTGAACATATTCAGGTTCGAGCCGGGCTTGGAGAGAGTCCAACAACCCAAACAAGAAACAGAACTCTGGTTCTAACCATATTAATTGAAGGTGTAGGCTTTAATATTGATTAAGGGTTTTTAATGTCTCATCCTCTTTGCATGCAAATAACTATTATCTATATGGCATGGCATACATGGCATACATCTACATGTCACGACACGCATGGCATAATATTATGCATCTAATGCAATTACATGGCATACAATTATGTCATGTCTATATTTCCTTATATGTCATAACTATTTATGGAAATAAAATATGTTTAAGATTTGATTATCCAAATCAAATCATAATTAAATTAGGAAACAAATTTCCAAATCTAATCACATATTTTATTCATGGAATTATTTGATTAAGGAAAATCTATTTAGGAAACCAATTTCCTAAATCATTAAAACTACTTATGGAAATAAAATATTTTAAGATTTGATTTCCCAAATCAAATCATGATTAAATTAGGAAACAAATTTCCAGAATCTAATCAAATATTTTATTTATGGAAAATATCAATTTCCATAAATACTTCCAACTTTCCAAAAGTGGAAGATTTCCATAAATACTTCTAGACTTTCCAAAATTGAAAAATTTCCATAAATACTTCTAAATTTCCAAAATTAGAAAATTTCCAGAAATACATTATGACTATCGCAAAACCATTTTACGATTATGTCTAAACACAACTGGGCTCGATACCATCAAGGTTTGACCAAGGCAGTGTGTGTTCGATCATGTTTCGTAAACATGAGCACAGCGGAAGCAATTAAAAATAATAAATACTCCTATTTATTACAACACACACAACACACGCATGCTATTACAACAAGTGTAGACATAACCGTAAATTAAAATTGCAATAAAAGGAAATTAAACTACGTTATACCTTTCGTATGACGTGTAGCGGGAACGGCATCAACCGGAACGATCCTCGTAAGAATCGTCTCTATCCGTATCCACGCCGAGCTCCTCGGGATGACTTCGCCAAGCCACGAGCTTCGTCTTCGTACGGGTTACTAGCCTCGTGTTGAAGACGACGTGATCGAGAGATGATCACGATCCGAATCCAAATTCGGACCTAAAACAAGTCCTCAAGACTTGCTTCTCCGAAGAGGTATTCGTCAACCGATTGACGAATCCTTCGTCCTCCACCTCAGAGGATTACCAGAGATCAAATCCCCGGTATGTTAGCCGCTGTCGGAGCACTAACCGTCGTCCAAACGACGCTCCGACGAGAAGAAGCTGTCCAGAAAACTGGACAGCTTGGTGGAGGAGATAGGCGCCGCCAAAACAAGGAGACAAAAGCTCACCTTGATGCCGAACCTTTTAGGGGATCACCGGAGGGTCGCCGGAGGTTCACCGGCTGGAGCTTGGACGCCGGCAAGGGTCTTGATGGCAGCACAATCAAGCTGGGCGGCAAGGAGCTTGGGCGGCACAACCAGGTTGGGCGGCAACTCCTTGGAGGCTAGGGTTTTGATTTTGGATTAGGGTTTAACAATCCCTTAAGCCCACTTTTATAGAGAACTAATTCTCTTAATGGTTAATGGATCATATCCATAAAGCCCGTTAACCCGCTCCATTAAGATAAGTTAAAATAAACCAAACCATGATGGTTTATTTTAAGTTAAAACGAACCGAACCAACCTTTGGTTCATTCGTTTAATATAAACCAAACCATTTGGTTTATTCTCATCCATTGGATTAGAACCAAACCATTTTGGTCCATCCATTATGTCTTCATAAGACACAGCCCATCCATGCTTCCATTGCGACTGAAACAATTTCATGCTCGCTTTATGTTTGGTCCAACCAAACATAGTTTCTCTCGGTCTGAGAATCTCATTCTCATGCTCGTTTTAAATCCTTTGTATTACACTCGTTGTGCGTGTGACCAAATAGGTTCTCGGTTTATGTTGGCCGTCTATAATTAACCATTAATTATAGAACGATCATGAGTGGCACCTAGTAGTACATCATGATCCCCAATTAACAGAAAAGATCAATGGTTGATCCGAACTATTTACGAAACCCTTCGATGCTCGAATGAATCGTGCCCCATTCCCTTCACTCATCTTATACCCACTTGGTTCAGGGACATGGTCTATTGTGTCCGATCCCACTAAGTACGACTCGTCACACCTAGCCCAAGTATCATTTCCTCGTCCTACGGATTCTAGTTACTGCACATGTATCGAAGAGTACCTTACTCTAAACATGTAATGCTTTGGCCAAAGACTTTAGTAACAATCAGACGAGAGGCCATGGGTATACATCTCCTCGCAAGTAGTGGTGAATCCTTTATAGGCTATTCAAACACCTTGATCACTTGACTTATACCCAATCATCCGGGTCCACATCTCCATGAGATGTTTGCTTAAGATGTCAAAGCATAAGTCTCCATGATCAAGATGACTTGAATACCGCAAGTCAAAGGAACATCGCACTTAAGCCATAGTAAGAACTTCATTGACATATCTATATATGCAGAGAACCATATGAAGTCTTACGGCTGGTCACTCCAATGAACTAGTTACCATAACTAGCATCCACGATTAACTCCGGACATCACAATGTCTCCAGCCCGGTGAGAATCGGTGCTTGGATACACGAGTATACCTCGTGCTAGTCTCAGCGAAATTGATGGTGTCGATTCATCAATTCATCGACTAGGGATAATTCGATACATCACAATTACACATGTAGAGATACTCACTAGTTGTGATCCAATCACAAATTCTCTCATCTTTGTGAATCGTATCGTGGACATTGATAAATGAGTTTAAGATCCAATCAAATACATAAAACATGTATACTCAAATAGTGAATCTTCATTTATCATATAAATGGTTCATACATAAGGCGATTGCCTTAGGACATCTCTCATATATTACTAACACTTGACACCTAGGATAATTTATGGATAAGATATATAAAGAATGTACAAGACCATAGGATGATTCATGGATAAGATATATAAAGAATATACAAAGAATATAGATGGGAAGATGAGGAGTTGGTTCATCCCCTCCCATGAGAGGATGGAGAGTGTTCATTGCCTAGGTATTAAAGGGGAGAATTAAGAAAAGTGAGGAAGTAAAACCCCACTTTCCTTCTTCCTCATCCTTGGCCGAATTCCCCATTTCCCTTCCTCCCTTTTCATCCCAAGCTCTAGAAATTTTATAATAATTTTTGTATAGAATTTAATTTCATGTCTAGGAGATTATATAGGGAATCTTGGAAAAATGATGATAAAAGAATAAAAAGTGGAGAGGTGAGGTTTGAACCTTAAACCTCTTGGGGAGAGTTAACTCTTACCATGCATGTGATGACCAAGTGCTCAGCAGTAGCTTACTGTTTGAGAAAGAGGAGAAATGTTAGATGAGTGTGAGGAGGGTGAATTAAGAGGCATGCAAAGAGAAGAGACACTTCTCTTCCTTGTTAGGAATATTGGAACGGCTAGAGGGGGTGAATAGCGTAGATGGAATTCAATCGCGTTCGTGTCTACAATTTCGTTAGCACAGCGGAATATATATAAAAGCAATAACGAAATAGACAACACGCTAACACAAGTATATAACGTGGTTTGAAACCGAACCGGTTCCTACTCCATGGATCGGGTTCGTACGAACCCTAGCGATGCCACAAACACCACTAATCAATAAACTCCTTCTCGACAACAAGTCGGAAGCGGAGAAACCTCGTACAATAGATCTTACAACAGTAAGAATGAAATACAAGCAATATACAATGTAAATATGAAATACAAGTAAAGAAAAGACTTTACAACACTTGTTTCGATTACTTGAATGCTTGGTTGCTTGCTTGCACTTGGAGACCTGATTTGCACCAACAAATTGCCCCAATAGCCCTCAAGAACCGGTTGCAAAATCCTCCATCACGAGCTCCTTATAAAGCTTCAACCTGTGCTGGAAAAGGTCGATCAGTTGACTGATCGGGACCATCAGTCGACTGATGCCACTGTTTGTTAGAGACAACGGCTAGTTCCACATTGGATACGTCCAACGGAACTACCATCAGTCGACTGATTGTGACCATCAGTCGACTGATGGAGTCCTCACTCGACCAGTCGAGTCTCGACTCCATTCTTTGGCCGAATTCGACCGAGCACGGTCGGTGATCACACGATCGGTCATTGCTCGATCATCGATCATTGCCAACCTATGGCGGATCAGTGATAGGCCATAACCCGCAGTCAAACCCTAGTTGACTCGGTCCAGTCGACTGCCACATGGCACCAGTCGACTGGCACACCTCAAACATGAGGTTTTAACTCAAGTATGGTTCCCCCATACTTGCTAGACCACCCTTAGCCTAGACCTAAGCCTTCTAGCCACCTCCATCAGCCTCACGCCTCTCGGATCCTTCCAAGTCATCCATGACTTGTTCATCCATCGCGCTAGCCTTCAGGTGCTTCCGTCGGCTATGTCATGCTAACGGTGTCTACACCGCCAAGGCACATTGGACTTATGCCGCCAAGACTCCGCTTGGACTTATGCTGCCAAGACTACCGCTTGGACTTTACGCCGCCAATATTAATCCCCTTGGACTTCAAATGCCAACCCATGTTGGACTTTCCATGCCAAGACCATGCTTGGACTTTCCTTGCCAACTCATGTTGGACTTTCCATTTGCCAAGACCCATGCTTGGACTTTCCTTGCCAACACATGTTGGACTTTCCATTTGCCAAGTACTCAGGACTTGGACTTTCCCATGACAATTATATTGTCATATGTTTTTGTCGAACCATCAAAACACATCAAACCATCACTCGAGCCAAACTCGAGTCCTGGTCAATCGTGACCTGGGCCGATTGCACTAACAATCTCCCCCTTTTTGATGTTTGACAAAAACCAAACAAATAATTGAGTTAGAATACTAACTCAAGTCCTTTACCAATTATACCAAATGTTCTCCCCCAAACATTCTCCCCCTTTTTGACATACATCAAAAAAGGTTTACTCTCCAAGGAGGTCAAAGTCTCATGTCCCAATGAGATCTTACAATCTCCCCCTTGGTCTAAAAATACCTAGGATGCCTACCATCTTCCTAGTGATAAGTCCCATATCACTCAAGAGAGGCAATCCTATTCACTCTCCCAATTTCCAAATTGGGCTTCTAAAAATCCATCAATTTCCCAAAATTGATAATATTCTCCCCTTCAAGGAGAAAAAAAAAACACATCCATCATCCCAAGATGGATATCTCCCCCTAAAGGCTTGCTCCCCCTTGACCATTGCACCAACAATGTCCTTGGGAAGTCCCTAAGCCAATAGGAACTTTAAACCGTCAAAATTAAGGTTAGAAATTCAACATTGAACTTTCCATACCTTAGAATTGATACAAACCCTAAACAACTCTCCTAATCCATATCCAATAGATTTTCACCCTTTATAATGCTTCCCAAAGCATATCCTAGGGTTAGGAGTAGTTAGGGACCATAACCGTAGCTAAAATCGGGTTAAACAACTTTTGGTTACCCCGAATCGAGCTATCAATGACTCTGTCGCTACCAATCGGTGATGTGTCCATCACCGATCGGCGCACGAAGCAACAATGAGTGATAAAGCTACCGATGAGTCAAACGCCGCCATCGATCGCACTATAGAAACAATGATCGATAATCAAAACCTGATTTTCAGAAATCAGAAATGAGTTTTGAAAAATCATAACTAATTATACGTATATCGAAAAATCACGAAATTTGATACGTATAATACTTATGACTAATACAATAGGTGAAAAATGTTTGAAAATTATTTTACCCATTAAATAGTGAAATTGGTACAAAGTTCAAAACCATTGAAATTTTCAATGTTTTGGCCCTACTTTGTATCAACTTCATCAATGGTGATTGCTATCAAAAGATAGACTTCACCAAGGTTTTTCAAAATGATTTTAAAATGTTTTCAAAACCTTATCTTGGATCATATTCCTTGGGCTCTATGTACGTGACTTGTACACAAGCTCTCCCAATGATCCACTACTAAAATTAGATGAGTTTTAGTTCATCTAGATGCAAAAACTATGCACCTTGAACTTAACTCATATCCTAGCATCTCACATGTATCTAGGGTGTATACATACACATACATGTCAATTAGATGTGAGATGTGGGTTTTGTTCTCCCTAATCTAGGGTTTCAAGCATTTTTCTAAGGCAACTCTACTTGATTCCCTTATAAATGGGACTCCAAGTCATGCCATAGTCCTTAAATCAATTTTAATCAATTAAATGCATGAAATGATCATGGCATAAAGATAGCAATAATTAAGCATGGCCAATGATCATGATGTCACGGCATATGATAAAATCTAAAAACACATGACATTGGTCCTTAATCCCTAAGCATAATCATGACATATAAAATGATTAAGAATAAACATGATGTCATGACATGGCATATGATAGCAATACAATTATACAAATATTCATTCATACACACAAGATTTTTCAGAAATAAGGATTTCATTTAACTTAAATTTGTCTTTTACAATCAAAATGGAGATTGGCTATGCTCAATCTCACTACAAAAATGACATCCACAAAAAAAATAATATCCTCTAATCGTCCGCAGGAGGTGGCGGTGGAGGTGGCTGCTGACTCAGAGTCCAGGCCCACATCATCTCTAGCATATCGCGCTGATGCTGCTCTATGTGGCCCTGGGTCTCCTCCATCCTATCGAGACGTGTGCCAAAAGCACCGCTCGCTAATAACTCGATACCGAGTCAACCGATCACGATAATCCTCAAATCTGGACTCCACCGCCACGTGATGGACTATCGATGTGTCTGCCGGCATCTGGTCATCCTCATCAGAGGTGTCCGCATCCTCGTCGTCCTCTGCTGTATCTCTGGGTGGTGGAGGAGGCTGTCTGTGTGCCCTGGGTGGTCGAGGCGCCAACTCCATCTGTCCAGCGCCCATCCGTAGCTTCGCTAAGGAGAAGTTACGAACTGATATACAGTCGTACACTTCCGATAGCTGTCGCAGAGAGCCCCTATGGATGTTAATGCCTACGGAGTCGAGCCATGCTGTGATGATATGTCCAAATGGCATATGCACTTTCCCTTGTACAGGGGAAGTGAAGTGCACAATGCAATGGAAGATGTTCAATGCAAAGTTTATGTCTAACTGATGACGCATGGCATATAGAAGAAAGAGATGGGGAGGACGAATCTTGGCCAGACCCCGAGTGACAATGGGCAGAAAACACCCAACAATGATCTTATAAAGGACATTGTCAGGTGCAGATAACTCGGTGATAGGAAATAAATTCTGGGCCAGTGGACGAGGATAACCAAAAATATGCTCATGCATGGACTCCATAGAGATATGGGTAAAAGGCTCAGGTAGAGGAAAGTCCATGGTAGGGTAAAAGATGAAGGTGTCAACTGAAGGCCTACACTCGAGAAACTCCTGCAGTATCGCAGGAGTGAACTCTAAATCACGTTTTGCAACGCGAGTAGTGTATGTAGGGCCGTCATCTACCTTTTTAAGGTTTTGATAGAATTCCTTGATAAGGTCATCATTGATTGGATGCGTGCACAAGACGATCTTCATCAAATTGTAGTATGCAATGAGTTCCATGACATCACTACAATGCCTATTGAAGAAATCTCTATCTATGTACCGAACCAACATAGGTTGGTATAATCTCGACTCACCCTCGGAGGGATCATTCCTACGGGCTCTCCTATTATGAATGTAATGTGATGATATGCAATGCAATGGCAACAATACACGATTAGATAAACCTACATTGTAATGGAAATGAAAATTAGGGCTCGGAAAGAAAAATCGTTACTTAGGCGCCATGTGTGTGCCGGAGGGAAAACTCAAAAGTTCTTGAGATCGCCAAAGTCGCGAGAACGTGTTGGAACCCTAATCGAGCAAGGAACAAAAACCTAAACCGCGTGAACTAGGCTCAAACAAGTGAAAAATGGAAGAGGAAGGGCTTATCTGTCCAAACCTAATATCTTGGGCGATTGGGACGGCGAGGAGTCGATCGGAGAGGAAGGCACGATCGGAGAGGGAAAGAAGAAGGAGAACTCATCGCGTGAAGACGTCGAACCCTAGCGGTTCGGCGTTATAAAATCGCGATGCGATCGATGATGAGCATCGATCGATGATCGCGTCGTTATCGAAGTTTTGACCGGCGATCGCTCGGTTCGAATCGATCACGAACTCTGCGACGCGTACATGATGGCATCGGCCGATCGATGTTGCTCATCGGCGGACCGATGTGCATATCACTCGATGCTCGTCGAAGCACTCGTGATGGCCTTCGCCTCGTTGACGATACCATCGATCGGCGTACCTTATCGATCGTGATGTTCGATCAGTCGAGTCATGAAGCTAGCACTCGGTGATGGCGTATCGTATCGCGCTGTTATCTGATGTAAAATCAGAAAATCTCAATTTTATCATCTTAATTGTTCCATTTTATCACGTTAAATCTTGTATTTCGAATGTATTGATGTTATACTTTTATTTATGTATTTGTTAATGTATTTTAATGTTTTATTTCATTTTTGCAAACATTAACATTCAATGATTTCCAAAACCTAACATCTCACCCTTTCTAAGTGTTGAAATACACAATCAAGGTAAAAGACTTGTTTTGTGAGATGTAATCTATCCTAGACATTCATTCCATGCAAACATATGGTAAAACATATGAAGCATGGTGAATACAAGACATCAAGTTATGTGACACTTGAGTATCACTCTAGATATTACCTTTACATCTTAACCACACATTTCTTGATACATGACCTTCCCAAGTGTGCCAATAATCAAAAGTACACACTATGACCTCTAAATCTAGATCGTGTCAATTTTATTGATTTTCATGTTTTCAAGATATATATTGACACAACCTAAAATTCTTTGAAATTAAGACTCAAGGATATTTCCAAAGTAACCATAACCTTGAAAGTAACCTTAAAGTGCCACCTTTATTATGGTTGAGTTAACTACCCATCCAATCAAGGTTGGCACACCCTAAACCCATCTTAGCGTGAATCAATCACGCTCTTAGGAACCCAAAATCGATTTGAGCTCCTAGGGTTAATTAGGTATTCCTTAGGGATAACCTCCCTAGATACCTTCCTCATGACCCTCCTGTTAGGGCAATCTCTTGCCGTGATATGGTTTTGATGGTGTGGCAAAGGGTTTAAGTTAGTTTGATATGTTGATGTGATATGTGCGTTGAAGTCGTGCAGGACTTAGTAATTCGCACATGGAGCCGTGGCAAGTTTCACATCTCATGACTCGTGCCTTGAGTCGGTGAAGGATAGCTTTGCGGAAGCCGTGCGCTTGGAGCATCCGAGGGACCGTCGGACGAGAAGCTTGGAGTGAAGCCGGAGGAAGTAGACTTCGAGGCAAGAGACGCGAAGGAGCATTGCAAAGCCGTGCGCTTTGTGCTTTGATCTTGCCCGAGGGCGTGGCGAAGCGAAAGAACCGGCGAGGACTCAGAAATGAGTGGCGATTGTAACCGGGAAGTAGCTCTTAGGTGAAACTTGGCCCATTTGGCCAAGTGTCGGATGGGTTTTCGACACGGTCATTGCCATGTCATAGCGATCGGCTTCTAATCAGTGAGTTCGGCGGTATCGTGGATTGGCGTGATCGAGCGCCATCGTGTAGCGGATCGGCCGCCAGACCATCGATCATTCTGGCGACGATCGGTAGTCGATAGGGTTTTGACCGCGAGAACCGTTCGTAGCCGGAGGCGTCGACTACGGAGGCGTGATCGTGATGAGGTCCATCGATCATTGCCAGATTAGATTGGACTACAGCGGTCGGGATCCGGCGTGTTCGGAGCCGTTGTAGTAATGACGGTCGGCGCCAAGAGCGGGATCGTGATGGCACAAGCGGGAAGAAGTTAGCCCTCTCTATAAAAAGAGAGGGTGTAAGCCTTTGAGAGGCTAATGCTTAAGTTCCAAACAATCTTCCTAGTGCCCCACAAGCTCTAAACTCTTCTTACTTGTCTTCACTTCAATCCTATTGTAAGAAGAGTGATCTTGGTTGTAAAGGTTACCTCCACCTAGCTTTGTGCAAAGGAGAGACCGATAGTGATTGGTTTTGGCGGAGTGATTCACCGTGGACGAATCGGACCATGGATTAGCGGCGTAGCCGTGAACCACGTTATACCATCGTGTTAACGTTTGTTTTATTGTTTGTCTTTTGCTTTGTATTTGTATATTCCGCTTGCGCTAATCTTTTGTAGACGAGCAATTTACGACGTCCAACGTATGAGGGCTATTCACCCCCCTCTAGCCGGCCATATCGATCCCTTACAAGTGGTATCAGAGCCGAGGTTGCTTGTCACCGGACTAACCGCCGCAACAAGCCCTACATCAAAAATGGCCGGCTCCAACATCCATCCTCCGAAGTTTGAAGGAGAATTCGCTTGGTGGAAGAAGCGAATGGAGGTATTTTTCGAAACGGATTTTGATATAATGATTACAATGGAATCCGGTTTCGTTTTGCCTAGGGATGAAGAGGGGAAGCCAATAGAGAAGTCTAGGTGGACCAAGAGGCAAAGAGAAGAGCACCTTGCAAACTCCAAAGCCAAGCACCATCTCTTCAATGTGCTCCCCCAACAAGAAATCAACCGAATAGGAGAATGCCTAAGCGCCAAGGAGATGTGGGAGAAGCTAATTGAGCTTCATGAAGGCACATCCGAGGCAAAGCTAGCAAGGAGAGATCTCCTCCGCTCCCAACTATCCAACATCAAATTAGAAAAGGGAGAAAAGGTAATTTCTTTGCATTCTAGATTCAAAGAAATTTTAAATGGACTAACAAGTGTAGGGGAGAAGCTATCAAACCGGGATATGGTAATGAAGGCCATAGATGCCTTTCCCCGGTCCTCAAAGTGGAGCTCCATGGTGGACTCATTCTATATCTCAAAGAATTTAGAAGTGAGCACCTTGGAGGAGTTCTTCTTAACAATGGAACTCCACGAAACAAGGCTTGAGGGAATACAAGAGGAGACTAAAATTCAACCCTCAAGAGGAGTAGCATTGTTGGCAAATAAGGGGAAGAAGAAGATGGAAATCCCTTCCTCCTCCGATGACGAAGCGTCTTCCTCCTCCTCCATGGATAGCACCGAAGAAGCCTATATGGTAAGGAGGGTAAGACGTGCATTTAAGAATTTTAGATTTGATAAATCTAATGATAGGAATAGAAGACCAAGGGGGAAGGTCATATGCTATAACTGCCAAGGAGAGGGACACATAAGGGACAATTGTCCCCTCCTAAACAAAAGCAAAGAAGAGAAGAAAAAGAAAGAAGAGAAGAGGAAGAAGAAGAAGGGGAGCAAGAAAAAGAAGGAAGAGGAGAAGAAGACAAAGGAGAAGGGAAAGGCTAAGGCTCTCAAGGCAAGGACTTGGGATGATCCATCCTCATCCTCCTCCTCATCATCGGATGAGGAGAATGCCTTTGTCACCAATTTGGCCTTGATGGCCTTTGATGACTTGGATTGCTCTTCCTCCAAAAATGAAGGATCAAGCTCAAGAGGAGAGAGCTCAAGTGAAGGGGGAGCCTCCTCCACATCATCTTCCACATCCTCATCATCCGAAGAAGAAGAGGACATGGAAACTATGGTAACCAACCTCTCACCTAATAAAATAGTTTCTATGATTTCTAGTTTAACTAAGGATTTATTTAGGGCAAAGAAGAAAAATAAATGCATGCTTGAACAAATTAAGGACCTAGAACAAAAATTAGAAAAAGCATGCTTAAATGAAAATGAAAATATTTCTTCTAGCTTAGATGATGCATGCTCACATGATTATGTGCCATTAGATGTTAGTGATGCATGTATGAATGAAAATAGGGCCTTAAGGGAAAAGGTAGATTATTTAACCAAAGCCCTAGAGAAATTCACAATTGGCTCCAACACCTTAAATATGATCTTAGGGAGCCAAAGAGCTAGTTTCAACAAGAAGGGCCTAGGCTACAAGGAAAAGAAAAATGAAAAGGCCTATAAATGCCTAATAGCTAGGGGACAAGATAAAAAGAAAGCAATAGCTAGAAAATGGATCCCCAAGGAGTATTTAGTGAACCCAATAGGAAAGAACTTATTTTGGGTTCCAAAATCCATCCTTAAGGGTTAGAATAACCCTAGGGTAGTCAACCATATGAACTTGACCTATATCATAATTTGGTTGACTTAGGATGACGGGACAACATTTTTTAGATAGTGTTGGGTGATGATAACGTACCCATAAATAGGTAATAATGCTTAAATCATGATGATTGATGTAATTCCTATGTATGTTTTAAATCATGATTTATGATTTTGATATTTGGCATGTTATCATGAGAAATAGGGTTAAATCATGCTTTAGGTGATAACTTGTTTATTATCATCACATATTACCTAATGCATGGTTATAAAATTGATGAAAACATGTATTTCATGATCATAATGTAGAATTAATTCATATATGTCATTATGATCATGTTAATTGTTAGGTTGATACTTAACCATGATAGAATTGCATGAATATATGGGTTAAGTATATACAAATACCCCCTAGGATACATCTCACACTCACTATAGGCTAACTTGATTGCAAACTTAGCATGGGTGAGATATTAGGATGATACAAATGTCCACTAATGCCTATGGCATTTAGATGGTCATTTAAAGTATCAAAATAGCAATAATAGACCAATCATGGGGAAGGCTTATGTTTAATTCATAGACATATTGCCCAAAGATCATGGTTGGATATTTCATATGTTTTCAAAACAATTTCTTACCTTAAAATACATGTATTCATGTTTTGAAACAATTGGATGCAAAACTAGGTAGCTAACTTGATACTAGAATGATCAAAAACCTAGTGGTTTTTAGAACTTTTGGATTTTTGGCAAAAACAAGAAAATATAATGAGTTTTCATGAAAAACTATTTTTCCTTGATAGATATAGTTAATAGAAATATGTTCCCCAAATTTCATGATTTTTCAAATTTTCTGGAATTTATAATGCATTTTGAAATTAAATCGTAAAATCGAAATTTGATTCATTTGTGCCGATCATTGCCATCTTGATAGCAATGATCGTGGTGGCCTGAAAATCAGAACATTGAAGGCCGAATTCAGTTTGTAAACCTACAACAAGTTGTAGAAATATACTTGATGCCATCAACAAGTGGTACCCAATTTTAAATCAACTTGTCATATTTTTCCCTCCACTATACTTGATTCCATGAGCTTATAACTTAGTGTTAATCTTTTGATGGTGTCAAAGGGAGAAATAATTATGTTTAAGTTAATCACTTTAGGGGAGAAATATATTGTAGGGGAGAAATATATGATAGGGAGAAAAATTTGCATAGAGTTTCATGGATTAAGGGGAGTTGCATGTTGCTATATCATGTTTATCTTTACATGCTTTCTTACCTTAGAATTTATATCAAATGTTTTACCTAACTTAAGCGGATTGCCACACATCAAAAAGGAGAGATTGTTAGGAAATCTCTTGCCGTGATATGGTTTTGATGGTGTGGCAAAGGGTTTAAGTTAGTTTGATATGTTGATGTGATATGTGCGTTGAAGTTGTGCAGGACTTAGTAATTCGCACATGGAGCCGTGGCAAGTTTCACATCTCATGACTCGTGCCTTGAGTCGGTGAAGGATAGCTTTGCGGAAGCCGTGCGCTTGGAGCATCCGAGGGACCGCCGGACGAGAAGCTTGGAGTGAAGCCGAGGAAGTAGACTTTAGGCAAGAGACGCAAGGAGCATTGCAGAGCCGCGCTCCGATGCCGCCGAGGACGGGCCGAGAACGAAGAGAACTCAAGGCGAGGGACTCCGAGAAATGAGAGTGAGCGATTGTAACCCGGAAGGGTAGTTTTAGGTGAAATCTTGGCCATTTGGCCAAGTGTCGATGGGTTTTCGACACCGGGCCGATCGCTATGTCATGGCAATGATCGCTTCCGAGTCGAGTGAGTTCGACCGTATACGATCGATCATTAGCAATGATCGCCATACGGGCCGATCGCTAAGATTATCACCGATCGCCAAGGCCGCAGCCGATCGTCAATAAGGGTTCGCCATTAGACCGCTCAGAGCCGATCGAGCCGATTACGAGGCATCACCGATCGATGAGGTCCATCACCGATCGCTAAGAGTTCCGCTGACTACACGGCCGGATCCGACGTGTTCGGAGGCTATTGTAGTGACGGCAGTCGACTGCCAAGGGCGGCAGTCGACTGATGGCGGCAAACGGGAAGAAGTTAGCCCTCTCTATAAAAAGAGAGGGTGTAAGCCTTTGAGAGGCTAATGCTTAAGTTCCAAACAATCTTCCTAGTGCCCCACAAGCTCTAAACTCTTCTTACTTGTCTTCACTTCAATCCTATTGTAAGAAGAGTGATCTTGGTTGTAAAGGTTACCTCCACCTAGCTTTGTGCAAAGGAGAGACCGATAGTGATTGGTTTTGGCGGAGTGATTCACCATGGACGAATCGGACCGTGGATTAGCGGCGTAGCCGTGAACCACGTTATACCATCGTGTTAGCGTTTGTTTTATTGTTTGTCTTTTGCTTTGTATTTGTATATTCCGCTTGCGCTAATCTTTTGTAGACGAGCAATTTACGACGTCCAACGTACGAGGGCTATTCACCCCCCTCTAGCTGGCCATATCGATCCCTTACACCTCCTAGGCTTATTTGCCTTGGTCATTTTGGTCTTGCCTAGGTTAACCTTAGGGATTGCCTCCCTAACAACCTTATTGGTGGCCATCCTAGGTTTCTTCGAAACCTTGGCCATTAGGCACAAACCTTGGTCAACTCTAGGAATGACTTTCCCATTGACCTTGGTCTTCCTAGACCTAGTTAGTGTCCCATAGTTAAATGGAACACTATGGTAAGTCACCTTGGACTTAGGTTTGTGACCCAAATCATTCTTGCCCTTGGTTGACTTTTGTCTTTTAGATCCTACTTGTTGACTTGGAATATTTGACCTAAAAGTTTGACCAATTGACCCTTTAGATTGATTTTGTATCTTATTTAGGGTATTTTCAAGTTTCTCAAGCCTTGACCTCAAGGCTTGGTTCTCTAATTCTAATTGCCCAATTTTAGAATTTTTATTTAACTCTTAGGCATTGGACTTTCTTGGCGAATGCCTAGTCCATTTTGGATTAAAACCTAGATGTTCTTGGATTTTCTTAATAGATTTCTTAGGTATTGTTTTTCTAAGGACATTAGTCCCAAATTTCTCCTTATTCTTAAGGTGAACATTCTTAGCTCCTAAACACATATGTTTGTTATTTCTAGCATGCTCTTTATGATACATACCACAATTGCTAAAATTAGTTCTAGCATGCTTTTTAATACTTAAATTAGACGGAGCATTATTTAAATATACCTTAGGGTTTGCCTTAGTGGCTCCCCCTACTTGTGATGCTCCCCTTTGCCCCTTCTTCTTCTTCTTTGGGCATTGACTCCGGTAATGACCCGGTAGTCGGCATTTGAAGCAAATGACATGCTCCTTGCTCTTTAGACTTGGAGAACCGGCGTCCATTGACTTTTGTTGACTTTTAGGCGCCGGAGGAGCTTTCTTGATCCTCTTTGGACATTTGCTCTTGTAATGCCCATACTCCCTACACTCAAAGCACATAATATGATTTTTATTTAAAACTAAATTGCTTGAGTTACCTAGTTCGGTGGTGGAGACCGGAATTGGACTTTGGGCTTCTTCATCTTGACCGGATGTCGAAGCTTCTACTTCTCAATGTTCCGGTATAGATGATCTCTCCCCTTCTTCTATTTCCTCTTCCGATCCGGAAGTTGACTCCTCACTTCCTCCCGATTCCTCACTTTCACTTGAGGATGAGCTCTCTTCTTCGGTCTCCTCCTCTTCCAAATCTTCTTGGACCGATTCGGGATTTTCGTGGAACTTGATCAACTTGTTCCACAATTCCTTGGCATCCCTATAGCTTCCTAATCTAGACAAAATATCGTCAGGTATCAAATCAATTAGCATTTTTGTTACCTTAACGGTTGTCTTGAATTTTTCCCGTTGCTCCTCGGTCCATCTCTTCATCTTGAGGATTTCGCCGTTTTCTCCTCTCGGAGCATCAAAACCTATAGTCACGGCAAACCAATTTTCTATATTTGTCATTAGAAAATATTGCATTCTACCTTTCCAATATGCGAAGTGTTCGCGGTTGAAGGAAGGTGGAATGTTGACCTCGTCACCCAATCTTTCTTGGATTTCCATCTTCACCCTCTAGCCTTTCGACTTAGCTCCGGGCGGTTAGTCCGTAGAAGAGCCCCGTGCTCTGATACCACTTGTTAGGAATATTGGAACGGCTAGAGGGGGTGAATAGCGTAGATGGAATTCAATCGCGTTCGTGTCTACAATTTCGTTAGCGCAGCGGAATATATATAAAAGCAATAACGAAATAGACAACACGCTAACACAAGTATATAACGTGGTTCGGAATCGAACCGGTTCCTACTCCACGGATCGGGTTCGTACGAACCCTAGCGATGCCACAAACACCACTAATCAATAAACTCCTTCTCGACAACAAGTCGGAGGCGGAGAAACCTCGTACAATAGATCTTACAACAGTAAGAACGAAATACAAGCAATATACAATGTAAATATGAAATACAAGTAAAGAAAAGACTTTACAACACTTGTTTCGATTGCTTGAATGCTTGGTTGCTTGCTTGCACTTGGAGACCTGATTTCAACCAACAAATCGCCCCAATAGCCCTCAAGAACCGGTTGCAAAATCCTCCATCACGAGCTCCTTATAAAGCTTCAACCTGTGCTGGAAAAGGTCAATCAGTCGACTGATCGGGACCATCAGTCGACTGATGCCACTGTTTGTTAGAGACAACGGCTAGTTCCACGTTGGATACGTCCAACGGAACTACCATAAGTCGACTGATTGTGACCATCAGTCGACTGATGGAGTCCTCACTCGACCAGTCGAGTCTCGACTCCATTCTCGCGGGTCGACTCGAGCACCCGACCGATCACACGATCACCGATCGCCGATGCATCACCGACTGCCAACCTATGGTAGTCGACTGATAGGCCATAACCCGCAGTCAAACCCTAGTTGACTTGGTCCAGTCGACTACCACATGGCACCAATCGACTGGCACACCTCAAACATGAGGTTTTAACTCAAGTATGGTTCCCCCATACTTGCTAGACCACCCTTAGCCTAGACCTAAGCCTTCTAGCCACCTCCATCAGCCTCACGCCTCTCGGATCCTTCCAAGTCATCCATGACTTGTTCATCCATCGCGCTAGCCTTCATGTGCTTTCGTCGGCTATGTCATGCTAACGGTGTCTACACCGCCAAGGCACATTGGACTTATGCCGCCAAACTCCGCTTGGACATTACACCGCCAACCATTGGACTTATGCTGCCAAGACTACCGCTTGGACTTTACGCCGCCAATATTAATCCCCTTGGACTTCAAATGCCAACCCATGTTGGACTTTCCTTGCCAACTCATGTTGGACTTTCCTTGCCAACTCATGTTGGACTTTCCATTTGCCAAGACCCATGCTTGGACTTTCCTTGCCAACACATGTTGGACTTCCCATTTGCCAAGTACTCAGGACTTGGACTTTCCCATGACAATTATATTGTCATATGTTTTTGTCGAACCATCAAAACACATCAAACCATCACTCGAGCCAAACTCGAGTCCTGGTCAATCGTGACCTGGGCCGATTGCACCAACATTCCTCTCTTTATAAATAGGAGTGAAAGTTCCATTTGGCCACTTCTTCTTCCTTCTTCCTCCTTCCACCGAAACCCTAAGCCTCCTTCCTTGAAGTTTCGGCCAAAGCAAATTAGGGTTCCCCCCCTCCCCCCTAGTGAGTTAAGCAACGAGAAGGGTTCATCTAAGGGGCTAACCTTCATCTAAGGGGTCAAGAGCACCAAGAAGGGTTCTAGGGCAAGATCATTTCTTGTCTCCTCTCCAATCAAGGTCTCTCTTATTAAGGGGTAATATAAGTGGTAAGATTCCCTCACCTGCAGTATATTTGTTTTTGTAGATACATGAAAGAATATGAAGCTTATAGGCCCTACATGTTTCGGCCAACCAAGGTTTTTGGGGCTAGGGTTGCATGAAAATGATTCTAAGGATATTTTATAGGTTGTATGCTTCATGTAGGAATTTTTAGGTGACCAAAAATCCAAGCTTATAGCCCCTACATGTTTCGGCCAACCAAGGTTTTTGGGGCTAGGGTTGCATGAAAATGATTCTAAGGATATTTTATAGGTTGTATGCTTCATGTAGGAATTTTTAGGTGACCAAAAATCCAAGCTTATAGCCCCTACATGTTTCGGCCAACCAAGGTTTTTGGGGTTAGGGTTGCATGAAAATGATTCTAAGGATATTTTTATAGATTGTATGCTTCATGTAGGAATTTTTAGGTGACAAAAATCCAAGCTTATTGCCCCTACATGTTTCGGCCAACATTGGATTTTAGGGTTAGGGTTTCATGAAAACACCCCTTATGAAGTTATATTATGTTGTGTGCCTTCATGTAGGAGTTTATGTAACAAAAATAAAGAAATTGGTACCCTACATGTTTTGGCCAACATTGGTTTTTAGGGTTAGGGTTTCATGAAAACACCCCTTATGAAGTTATATTATGTTGTCTTCCTTCATGTAGGAGTTTATGTAATAAAAATAAAGAAATTGGTACCCTACATGTTTCGGCCAACATTGGTTTTTAGGGTTAGGGTTTCATGAAAACACCCCTTATGAAGTTATAATATGTTGTGTGCCTTCATGTAGGAGTTTATGTAACAAAAATAAAGAAATTGGTACCCTACAAGTTTCGGCCAACAATGGTTGTAGGGCTAGGGTGGCATGAAAACACCCCTTAGGAAATTAGGATATGTTTTATGCCTATGTGATGAATATGTTTATGTTTTTAATATGCCATGAATTATTCCTATGTGATGAATATGTTTATGATTTTCATATGTCATGAATTATGCCTATGTGATGAATATGATTATGTTTTTAATATGCCATGAATTATGCCTATGTGATGAATATGTTTATGATTTTCATATGTCATGAATTATGCCTATGTGATGGATATGATTATGTTTTTAATATGCCATGAAGTATGCCTATGTGATGAACAAGTTGATGATTTTATATGCCATGAAATATGCTTATGTGATGAACATGATTATGCTTTAAGACCCCTTTAGGGTACTCTTACGTTATGAATGCATATATGTTATGACATATCTAAGAGATGCTTCCCTTTCAAGTAGGGATTAAGAGCTCTCCTTATGATAAGATAAGATGGAGATGCTTCCCTTTCAAGTAGGGATTAAGAGCTCTCCTTATGATAAGATAAGATGGAGATGCTTCCCTTTCAAGTAGGGATTAAGAGCTCTCCTTATGATAAGATAAGACAGAGATGCTTCCGTTTTTAAGTAGGGATTAAGAGCTCTCCTTATGATAAGAATGCTTATGATTATGTCCTTTATGCATGTTTAGGATTTTATGATATTATGAATGCTTAGGTTCAAGTTTAAGAATGCTTATGATTATGTCCTTGATGCATGTTTAGGATTTATGAAATTATGAATGCTTATGTTCAAGTTAAGAATGCTTATGATTATGTCCCTTATGCATGTTTAGGATTTATGATATTATGAATGCTTATGTTCAAGTTTAAGAATGCTTATGATTATGTCCTTTATGCATGTTTAAGATTTACGATATTATGATTGCTTATGTTCAAGTTTAAGAATGCTTATGATTATGTTCTTGATGCATGTTTAGGATTTACGATATTATGATTGCTTATGTTCAAGTTTAAGAATGCTTATGATTATGTCCTTTATGCATGTTTAGGATTTATGATATTACGAATGCTTATGTTCAAGTTTAAGAATGCTTATGATTATGACCTTTATGCATGTTAGAATTGAGGATGTTATGAATGCTTATGGTTAAGTTTAAGAATGCTTATGATTATGACCTTTATGCATGTTTAGGTTTGATGATGTCATGTATGCTTATGTAAATTTTATGCCATGCTTATGTTTCATTACGTTAGTATGCTGATGTGTGTGTTGTTATGCACTACTTATGTTGTTTATGCTAGTATGCTCATGTTGTCTAATTATTTGATGAAGTTTGTGGCTTTTGTGAGTAGGCAAGAATCTTACTAAGCTATATGCTTATAGTTTATGTTGTCCATATACTGCAGACGAAGGAAACATGAACTAGAGGAAGTAGCAGGAGGGGTCAAGTATGTGTGATAGTGGCATGGTGGAGAAAGACCCTATTACTATCTGCTTATATTTATGTGCTCAATGAACAACTTAAGACATTGCTTCCGCTTATAAGACTTGTGATTTATTAGTACCATGTTGGATGTTGCTTAGTTATATTACTGTTAAATTACTTAAGAAAGCTTGATATGTTAGAACTCATGAATGAATCTTCATGTTATGCATGTTATAAAATGAGATAAGATATGTTAACATGCTAATTATGAATATGATATGTGATGCATGTATAAAAGAAGGTTTAAGCCATGATAACATGTTTAAGTATGTAGATTGTGAAATGATCCATATATGTTATGTTAAAAAAAAAAGTAGCGTCGCCCTGAGGGCAGATAAGGGCGGGCGTTACAAGTTGTTTCGTTTCAGCAGCACTTCATCGTTATAGGATTGTTGGAGTGTAGCGGCATTGCGGAGGCATTTGGAGAGATTTTAATTGATGAAAATGGTGAAGAACACTCGTTCTTTTATAACCTTTGAGAACCCTAAATGTTGAGCTCAATCCTAATCTCCAAAGTCCACCTCACCCTAAGATAAGGTGGTGAAGTTTTGACTCTTCTCGAGGCTGGAATTTGAACTGCAGTTGACTGCCACCCTTATCAGTGGAGCTGATGCCAACAGTTGACTGCTGGCTAGGGTTTTTGACTGCATTGAAAAGTTAGCTCGAAAATGTAACATATATAAGTGAGTTCGACGATCACTTACCGTCCGATCTCGACATAGACCTTTAATGAGATGTCTTAGTCGGATCATCGCCTAAGGACGTCCCCGTACAGAGGACACGACCTTACTTATACTCACTCACACGAGCTTACCTCAACCTTTACCTTTAATGCTTTACTTCCGATCTCCACCTGATTTCTTCGGCTCCATCCGAAGTCCTCCCGGTGTCGCACGGCCACCACGGTTCCCTCCGGGTGTCGCTGACCTTTAGCATATCATTTCTGTACACTTGATTCAGCTCATGAGAAAACAATATGGTCTTAACTTTGTGTCTTTTTCTATAATGAAAACTTAGGTGCCTACTGCACCAACACACCTCAACTATATAAATCCTCCTTCTTGGATGTGCTTCCAGAGGTGGAGAAAACCTCTTACAAGTTACAAGGTTTACAAAGTAAAGAGATGGATCCCTCTGAAACAACCCTCCGCTTGCTTTTCCCTCCTTTGGTCTCTTCTCTCCCTCTCTGGCTTGTCTTGTTTCCTTCAGTCTTCAAATCTTGAAAATGTGTAGATGGTTAGTGAATGAAAAATGATTCCCTTCTCCTTCCTTCGTTACTCTTGTATAGTTGTCCCCCCCAGAAGCCAGTTGTGATGTAATAACCAACTAGGATCACCGTCCATGTGGAGGACCCTTTTTGCCTGAGGAATTGTTATGAGGATAATAAATGGAGACTCGTGGGAGTCTTATGTGGGGTCCCAGTTTGTTACCCCATGTAAAAAACTCCTACAAGCAAGCGCATCAAGGAATATTCCCTCTTTTATGTTATCCTTTTTTTCTCCTCTAAAGGTCTTCATTTTCCCTAATCACCTCTTCATACTCCTACATCAATTCGACCCTACCTCCCGGACAACCCTCGACTTACTTACCCGGCGCACTCCTCTGCACCCTTCTGGTTCGTTTGAACTAGGGTGTATATGACTCAACTCGGCCCGCCGAGTTGATAGTTGGCCACCACTCAGTCCTTAAGGCCCATTCACTTATACTCTCCTTAACTCCCCGAGTCACTTCCCGGGTCGCTCCTTGACTATATTCCTATGTTGCTTATCCGATTTCTTTCCAGCCATCAGACCTCTCTGTCCTACCCTACATCGCCACCTTATCAAACTCGATTTCTTTTCCCCAGTCAAGTCTAGCCAAACCCGATCATATATCACACACTACATCCTTCTCCTCCTACCTCACCTCAATGGTCGTTATTTCTCTATCGAACTCCCAAATCAGATTATAGCGGTATCAGATCCCATAATTCTCATGGATCCACTTATTGCCCACTTATATTTGTTTTATTTTACTTGAGCTCATAATTTTTGGTGTTACTTAGATATTTGATATTTTGCTCACTTGTTACTCACTATTTGTCACTTGATTTTACACTTCTATGAAACTTCATCATGGGGCATCAACAAAGGGGATATAATGTAAGTTATGCTAAAGGAAGAAAAGAGATTCATATGAAAAGTTAGGGAATATGTTTTAAACGTTGCCTTGATAACAAAAGTTGTCATCTTTACTTGACATAACAATCTAATATAAATTGGAAAAATATTTGCAGAAGCCTCACGAAATCATCTAGCGATAAAATTTTGGCAACAAATAGTCTTTTCATTATTTCAACATGTAAACATAGTTGCAACAATCAAACAACCATTATGAATCTAAAGCATGATACATATATTTTTACATATGGCATATGAATAGCCCAAAATAATTAAATAAAGAGAGACCCTACAGCCTTCCACCTAGCTCATTACACACAGAGATCAAACTTTATTACTATATTTGAGGTTATGTAGATTTCTAATCTAGGATCAAGAACTAGCAACTCAAGTCATTTACTTGATCTCACGGTGATCCACATGTTTTCAAGTGTATTGAATAGAATGATTTATCTCTAATATCAAGACACTATCCCTGCTCAAGCAATGAAGATAAAAGTACAAATATCCACTTAAAACTTACTGTATACTACTTAGTAGAATTGCTAGGTATGTAAGGCATCAATGAAACACAAGCATTCTAAATGAATCAGATATTCCAAGTTTCATTAAAAAAGCATTGAAAATAAATTGGTCTTTTGCTGCGTAGGGAAAAAACTCTTCCAAAGCAATAACTATACTAAAGTAATCATCAAAATGGAGCCAACATAACTTAATGTGTTTCAAAGAATAAACAAGGTCAAAATAGGTTTTTGAAAAGAAGAGCAACACAAGATATTTGCATCTGCTATATGTTAAATTAATGTGTTTCAACTAACAAATGACGATCTAAAAGAGCAAGCAAAGAAAAGAAGATATAACCAGTTAATTACTTAGCAAGAGTAGGAGGAGGAGGAGGGGGAAGCTCTCTTACTGGAACCTCTGCAGAGAAAGCTTCTGGAAGATTATAGAGTAAAAAGCAAATGAACGAATGACTACCGGTAAATTCAGGGCCTTGCAAGTTGCCTATTCAGTGGTGATGCTAGAGGAGGAGCAGGAAGGCACCACCCGGTTTTCGGCCATCCTTCTACAATGGAGGTTCATCAAGGAGTTGTTGGTGGTCCTTCGACAAGGAGTTGTGGATGGGCCTTCGGCGAGAATCTTATCGCGATCGTGCAGCGAGGGTATTCTTGAGCATGTCTCGAAGAGGCTTTGCCAAAGAGATGCTCGTGGGGCTTCCACAAGGAGCTCGTCGAGCTTCGACGAGGAGATTGTCATGATTGCACAATTAGTAATTGAGTGCGGGTCGAGTGTGCGGCGAAGTGGCTTCTCGTGACCACAGGGCGAAGGGATTTCTCACAACCACTGTGGCGAAAGAATAAGACGTCAACGGTGTTGATGCAATGAGCATCACTCCTTAGTTTTGATGTATGAACCATAGTTAAATGTTAGGATTCACTTGTGTTCTAATATCAGTGTTAAGTGTGCAGGCTTAACAGGAAGTCCTAGTAGGTCGTGTTGACCGGATACTAAACAAGTATCTTGACAGATCAAGAGGACCGGATACTAGGTATGAAGTCCATATGGGTTGTGTGGATCCGACATCTGGCATGAAGATCGATTGGGTAATGAGACCAGACAATCGGCAAAAAGTCCAGCTTGGTCAGGTAGACCGTGTTAGTGTTAGCCCTTAGTGTCAATCATGAAATAATTGATTAGGGATCATATGTATCAGATTTCATTAATAACAGACAAAGATTGATTATTATATTTACTTTACGTGTATGCCAGTAAATAAATATAAAAATTCCCTCGAATAGTAGGATCTAATCTACTGTATATCAATTGGTAGAATTGATAATGAGAAGCTATAGAGAATATTATTCTTAAATATTCCTAGTCAAGTATTAATAGATAAAGGGATATATTGATACATTGAGACTAACATGTAGGTCAATGGATGACTTGATCTTACAAGTCATGGATATGTGATATCAATTTGATACATGGATATAAATATTGGAGAATATATGTACTGAATTGACCCTCAATGAGAAAGTGTCATGGATCATTATATGAGTGTTATATATTTTCTCATGTGACTATTGATTTGAATAGTCCTTAGACCTGAAGTCACTACGGTTCCCTACATAAGGATTTATGTACTTTGGTATCGTCTAACGTCACACCATAACAGGGTGCACTATAACGGCGATTACTAGGTATGTAACGAATTATGCATAGGGATGTGAGTGATGTAGATGAGATCTATGTTAGTGCATATAAGATCCACATATCTCCACAATGGTATGATATTGTCCACTTTGGGCCCAAGCCCTCATGGTTTTGTTTTTGGGCTTTACCCAAAAGGCCTCATACCAATGGAGATATCTTTTTTCTTATAAGCACATGATCTTTTCCATGTCTTACCAATGTGGGACTTTGATTGTATTCCCCATACTCCCAACAATCCCCCCCTCAAACGAAGGACCACATTGGGCCCCCCCTCAAGCCTATCCCTCCTCGAAGGATTTTCTCTGCTTGATGTCCGATCTTCAACCCACCAGGACTTCCTGTCAGTTGTTCGGTCCCCCCGACCCAACTAGACTTCCTTCCTGATGTCTGGTTCTCTTGATCCGGACGTGGGAGCTCAACTTCCTTCGTTCGAGGTTCATGGCTTGACATGGACCATGGCTCTGATACCAATTGTTAGTGCATATAAGATCCACATATCTCCACAATGGTATGATATTGTCCACTTTGGGCCCAAGCCCTCATGGTTTTGTTTTTGGGCTTTACCCAAAAGGCCTCATACCAATGGAGATATCTTTTTTCTTATAAGCACATGATCTTTTCCATGTCTTACCAATGTGGGACTTTGATTGTATTCCCCATACTCCCAACAATCTATCCCTCCCATATGACGGGAGCGATATCTTTGGCCTCTTGATAGAGTATGACCACGAAATGCATGGCCATGCTCAAATGAGTCAATATGAGATATTGAGCTCATTTGTTTGAGTGAGTCTACTTGGGGATCTATTGGATCGAGAAGCGTCGCTAGAGGGGGGGGTGAATAGTGAGCGTAAATCTTTCGTTTCGTTCGTTCAATATACGAGTAAGCACAGCGGAAAACTAAAGAGACAAGTTTATTTTTACTTGGTTCACAATCCAGCGGTTGCTACTCCAAGGCCCTAACGGTCCTAGACCATATACGGAGGGCAAAGCACTATAACGTCTCCTCCTTA
Organism: Wurfbainia villosa; assembly: GCA_025175895.1. Classification (NCBI taxonomy): domain Eukaryota; kingdom Viridiplantae; phylum Streptophyta; class Magnoliopsida; order Zingiberales; family Zingiberaceae; genus Wurfbainia; species Wurfbainia villosa. The sequence goes on along the minus strand of CM045986.1, from coordinate 56,890,175 downwards.
TTGGAGGTAGGAGATAATGATTACAAAACCAAAAGTACGAGGATGAGGAAACAAGCCTACCTCACCTCGTTACGATTAAAACAAAGATTATAATAACAAAAGATATTACTTGCTTCTTCTGCCGACGAAGAAGATGGAAGTTTGGCATCGCGTGGGCGTTATGACGGTGTTGAAGCTTTGGCGTAGTATGAGAACTTAAGAATAATCTTGATGATGCTTTGGGTTGGAATCCTCTCCTCCTTTTATAGAGTTTGTCATCAAAATATGTCTCATAATCTTTTGGAACAGATCACGAAGTGGTAACAAATTTTATCGCAAAGTGGCCAGGTCAAACGTTATCCGTTTTAACCTAGCGCAAAGGCTGATTCATCGCCATCAGTCGACTGATGCCTCCCATCAGTCGACTGATGAGCATTAATCGACTGCTCAATGTCCAGCAGTCGACTGCCAGCCTGCCCACTTCCTTGCAGTAAGAGGTTAGCATGGAAAATGGTAAATGCGAGGTTTCTAACCGTTCAATCTCGACCTAGACCTTCCACAGGAAGTCTTAGTCGGATCGCCGTAAACGGTCATCCATGTATAGAGGACACGACCTTACTATCTCTCACTCACATGAGCTTACCTCGATACTTACTTTGTAGCTTTCTCTTCCGGCCTTCCACTCGATTCCTTCGGCTCCCTCCGAAGTCACTCGAGTGTCGCCCGACCACCGTGGCTTCCTCCGGGTGTCGCTAGCCTTCAGCTCCAACTTTAGTACTTTTCTGCACACTCGATTTAGCTCATGAGATAACGATGTAAACTTAACTTTGTGCCTTTGTCATAATCAAAACACATGTTTGATTATCTGGTGCCCTTGCACCAACAATCTTCACATTTTTGATCTATGGAAAACCAATACAAAGTTAAGGGAAATTAAAGCATAAAATAAGTATAGTAAATGATGAATGCCATCTCCAAAAACTTCCCCTCAACCAAAAATCCCCCTTAACCAAAACTCCCCCTTAACCCTAGGTGAGTTTTGAAAGAGATACTTTAGTTTTCAAAATCAAATTTTGTGTTACTCCCCCTTATCTTTCGTTCTTCTCCCCCTTTTGCCATAAATAAAAAATTTTTTTGGGGTTTTTGTATAAAATAGGGGTTTTAAAACAATATCGTATATGCATGCATCTAGATAAATAAAATATGAGTCCAAGCATGCGTCAAGCAGTAGTTAGATAGATTGGTTCGAGGTGTGTCCCTTTGCACCAATAATCTAAAGGTTTGTAATATAACCCTTAGGGTTAGCTTGCTCTCCCCCTTAGTCAAATATATGAAGTATAAGAGATGTAGGGGTGCTAAACTTTGGCCTAAAGGATTGTAAATAGTCGTTAAGTACAATAGTTGAGAAGATAAGTAGTATTTTGAAAAGGTTATTTTAAGTATATTTCAATTATCCTTAACATCTCACCCATTCTATGTGTCTCAGAATTTGTTCACCTTATATGTTTTGTGAGATGATTTTAAATTGATTAAAGATAGTCAACCTTGGGTTAGATTCGGATTTAACCTATATATTGTTAAGTAACTTTTCGAGAAACTGACTTCTAGGTCGTGGCGAGGCACAGGGGCCTTCTTTGATCGGAATAATGACCACTTCCTTAGACAAAGAAAAATTCAAGAAAATATCACTTAAGTCACTTAGGGTTACTTCCTGGTCTAACTAGTTTAGGATACGACGAGGTAGCTTCAGCTAGTTCCACTCGGTCAAGTGCACCAAGCTAGATACGCCTTATCTAGCTCGAATACATGAGACTTTGTTTCCCTAACATACTATCATCTCGCCGCGTCCTGATACTATATTTTCAAGAGTTGACTAACTATTTTCCCTATCTAGCCATTCTAAAAATTAAAATAAAATATGCAATGGTTTTGCTAAGTAAGCGGGTATACTATTTTAATGTTAACTCCCCCTAGCCATTGAACCATTATGGTATATTCAAATAATGAACTTGATCCTGGGGAATCCAAAACTTATTAGTCCTTTTATTTGAGTTCAATAAAACCTTTGGGACCCATTCTTGGACTCTTTTACGATAGACATATATGATTTATTCGTAGTCTTTGGACTAAACCCGAGTCCGGCTTTGTTGTACACAACTCTTTTGATTCAAGTAGTCGGTTAAGATTCTTAGATCCCAACGTGAACCTTTCCAACCTAGCCTCGACCTCTTGAACTCGGTCTTTAAAGAGAGAATTCTCCTCCTCAAGTTTTTCAACTTGGGTTGAGTTTCCCTCTTGAACTTGACTAGTTGAAGAGGTTAGTGTAGCCTCTTGCTTGAGGGTTTCAACCTCCTCAAGTAATGACTCAATGCTAGACTCGGACTTAGTTAATTTCCTAGTAATCATTTTAATTGTAAGGTAAAGTGTACTAATTAATGAGCGGCTAACCTTGACTTTCCCTTTTGGTCCGGCTTTGAGTTTCCTCTCGAAGTAGTCTTCGGGGTCAGAATCGGAGTAGTAGTTGGACTCGGCTTCGGATTCTGACTCAAACTCCTCCGGTCTTTCCATGTAAGCTATGTCTTCTTTGTTGTCCCAAATTGCATGGAAAGCCTTCTTTTGATTTGATTTGAATTGTGCCATCTTTTGGTTCTTTAGTAGCCTCCTTTCCCTTCGAACGATCTTCCGCACTACGTTGACTATTGCCTCTACCTTTTTGGATTCGGACTTTGATTCATCTTCGGGTTCAAGTTCATCTTCTTGCCTGGTAGGTGGCTTGCTTCTTTGTCTTGCAAGTAGAGCAATACCTCTCTCAGCCTTGACCACATTAGTCTGCTCGTGAAGTTCAAACTCGGAAAATAATTCGTCTAACCTAAGCTTCGAAAGGTCCTTAGAGACCTTGTAGGCATCAACCATGGATGCCCACAAGGTAGTCATAGGAAATGAATTAAGAACGTACCTTAGGAGGTCACGGTTTTCGACCTTGTGTATGATGGTGTGCAGGACATTGACAATGTCCTAGACGCGGGCGTGTAGTTGCATCGCCGTCTCGTCTTCCTACATCGTAAGGTTATACCACTTATTGAAAAGAAGGTGACGTTTACATACCTTAGCATCGGGCGTTCCTTCGTGTAGCTTGATTAATTTGTTCCACAGGTCCTTGTCGCTAATAAATGGTCCGATGTGGTTGAGTTCCTCCTTGGACAAGCCATATTGCAATATTTGGATTGCTCTTACATCGGCTTCTATTTGCCTCTTGGTTGCATTTTTCCATTTGTTAAAATCCAAGTGCTCCCCTAGATCATTGGTGGGTAGAGAAAAGTCGGTTTGGATTATTATCCAAGTCTCGACTTGTGTTTTCAAGAAATACTCCATCCGACCTTTCCAATAACGGAAATCATTTCCATTAAAGAACAGAGGTCGGGTGGTGCTATACCTCTCAATGTGAGCGATTAAGTATCTTGCAAAACACGAATAAAAATCAATGGCATTTCCAAGACTTAGTCTAGGATTAGTAGTGCGGAAAATAATAGGAAATAAACAGAAATAAATGAGAAGAATAAGAAACTAAAAAAAACTAACAACTTACGACCTTCGATGTCCCCGAAAGGGTACTAGACGTTGGTTTTTGGGGATGGAGATAGCTTGTTATGAGGGTAACCCCTCATAAGAAATGTAGATATCATAGAGAGCTTCGATTTGGTAGGTAGATCGTTTTGTGAGTACACTTGTGCGAAAAGTTATGGTCATTTTATCATCGACTACTCCAAAAGAGAATGCTTGCAAACACACAATCAAAAGAAAGGTAGCAAGACTGCGTCTTGGATTAGTAGTGCGCAAGGGAAAAAAACCTAAAAAAAATGAACCGAAAAATACGAAAAGAAAACCAAAACGTGCTAGATTGGTGGTTTCACTAAATCTTAGCGCCCCCGCTCTGATACAAATTGTTGGATCGAGAAGCGTCGCTAGAGGGGGGGTGAATAGCGAGCGTAAATCTTTCATTTCGTTCGTTCAATATACGAGTAAGCACAGCGGAAAACTAAAGAGACAAGTTTATTTTTACTTGGTTCACAATCCAACGGTTGCTACTCCAAGGCCCTAACGGTCCTAGACCGCGTACGGAGGGCAAAGCACTATAACGTCTCCTCCTCGTTGGAGGTAGGAGACAACGATTACAAAAACCGAAAGTACGAGGATGAGGCATCAAGCCTACCTCACCTCGTTACGATTAAAATAAAGAATATAATAACAAAAGATATTACTTACTGCTTCTGCCGACGAAGAAGATGGAAGCTTGGCGTCACGTCGGCGTTATGACGGTGTTGAAGCTTTGGCGTTGTATGAGCACTTAAGAATAATCTTGATGATACTTTGGGTTGGAATCCTCCCCTCCTTTTATAGAGTTTGTCCACATAATATGTCTCCTAATCTTTTGGAACAGATCACGAAGTGGCAACAAATTTTATCGCGAAGTGGTTGCGTCAAATGTTATCCGTTTTGACCTAGCGCAAAGGTTGATTCGTCGCCATCAATCGACTGATGCCTCCCATCAGTCGACCACCTAATGTTCAGCAGTCGACTGCCATCCTGGCCACTTCTCTGCTGTAAGAGGTTAGCACGAAAAATGGTAAATGCGACAGTTTCTAACAATCCGATCTCGAACTTGACCTTCCACAGGAAGTCTTAGTCGGATCGCCGCCTACGGTCGTCCCCGTACAGAGGACACGACCTTACTATCTCTCACTCACACGAGCATACCTCGATACTTACTTGGTAGCTCTCACTTCCGGCCTTCCACTTGATTCCTTCGGCTCCCTCCGAAGTCACTCGAGTGTCGCCCGACCACCGCGGCTTCCTCCGGGTGTCTCTAGCCTTCAACTCCAGCTTTAGTACTTTTCTGCACACTCGATTTATCTCGTGAGATAACGATGTAAATTTAACTTTGTGTCTTTGCCATAATCAAAACATAGGCTCGATTATCTGGTGCCCCTGTACTAACAGAATCAAGAAACATAAAGATCGAAAAGGGGATGATTCGTTCTATGCCTATTGATCGATCTAGAATATCATAGATAGAAGGATACCATCATACATGATAATGGTCATGGAAAGATTGTCGGATTTCAACTTTCTTGTAACTTGGGTAGCAACGATGTATTGCTAGATGTCGCTCATTGCTTATGTATCTAAAATGGTTTTAGATACATTGCCAACGTTACAAGAGCCTATTAGGTCACACACAAATGACATTCTATTTTGGAGATGATTTATTTTATTTGGACTAAAAGAACAATTGAGCATATGACTAAGACTTGAGTTAGACTCAAATTGGTTAAACTTGAGTTAGACTCAAGTTAAACTATGGAAGATAAATCATCATGCAAGTGTCATATATCATCATGCATGATTAATGTGATTAATCTTGCATGTGAATACCAAGGGTTTAGGTATTCTTGATGAGAGATTCATGCATTTGGATGAAGAAAAAAAAATACCAAGGGTCTTGGTATTAAGAGTCTTCTTAATGAAGAGTTAAGAGGAATTGCTGGCAATGGTTGGTAGTGGGATAAAAGGCTTTTAATGTGAAATATAGGAAGAGTTTTTTTTTTGTGGCTTTTGTTCTTTTGAACGTGCATGTGAATTGAAGTGGTGAAGTGTTTCAACATGCAAGCCAAAAAACCAAGAGAAAGAGTTCTCTTCTTCCTCTCCTTCCTCTCCATCTTCTTCCAAGTTGTCTTGGCGTTTTACTAGGGTTGTTAGCACAACATGACTCTAAAACAGCTGAGTGTCAGCGTGGATACCTTAGAGATATGTTTATTTGGTCGGGCCCTATTCCTCCACCAAAGCTGCCCAGTTTTCTGGACAGCTTGTTTCCTTCTTGTCGGAGCGTCATTTGGACAACGTTTGGAACTCCGACAGCGGTAGCCTTGCCGGGGATTCGATCTCCGATAATCCTCATAGGTGGAGGACGAAGGATTCGTCCAACAGTTGACGAATTCCTCTCTGGAGAAGCGAGTTTTTGAGGACTCGTTTTGGATCCGAATTTTGATTCGGATCATGATCTTCTCTCGATCACATCGTCTTCAACACGAGGCTAGTAACCCGTACGAAGATGAGACTCGTGACTTTGTGAAGTCATCCCGAAGATACTCGGCGTGGATATGGATAGAGACGATTATAGCAAGGATCGTTCTGGTTGATGTCTTTCCCGCTACACATGATACGTCAGATATACGTAGTATAAATTTCCTTTTATTGCAAAATTTGAAATTGCGATTATGTCTACACATGTTGTACTATGCATGCGTGTGGTGTGTGTGTTTTAATAAATTAGATTTATTATTTTATTCCTTCCGTTGTGCACATGTTTATGAAACATATTCGAACACATACTCGCCGCGGTGTCGGAAACCCAACAGTGGTATCAGAGCCGAGGTTGTGTTTCAACATAATCGTAAAATTATTTTACGATAGTCATAATGATATTTCTGGAAATTTACTACTTTTGGAACGTTAGAAGTATTTATAGAAATTTTTAATTTTGAAAAGTCTAGAAGTATTTATGGAAATCTTCTACTTTTGGAAAGTTTGAAGTATTTATGGAAATTGATATTTTACATAAGTAAAATATTTGATTAGATTTTGGAAATTTGTTTCCTAATTTAATCATGATTTGATTTGGGGAATCAAATATTAAAATATTTTATTTTTATAAGTAGTTTTGATGATTTAGGAAATTGGTTTTTTAAATTGACTTTCCTTAATCAACTATTTCCACAAATAAAATATGTGATTAGATTTGGAAATTTGTTTCCTAATTTAATCATGATTTGATTTGGAGAATCAAATCTTAAACATATTTTATTTCCATAAATAGTTATGACATATAAGGAAACTTTGTACATCACATAATTGTATGTCATGTAATTGCATTAGATGCATATCATTATGTCATGCGTGTCGTGACATGTATATGTATGCCATGTATGTCATGTCATGTAGATAATAGTTATTTGCATGCAAAGAGGATGAGACATAAAAATCCTAACTCAATATTAAAGCTGACACCTTCCATTAATATGGTTAGAACCAGAGTTTCGTTTCTTGTTTGGGTTGTTGGACTCTCTCCAAGCCCGGCTCGAACCCGAACATGTTCAAACCATGGAATAGTTTAATACTAATATGGTAAGAGTAAGAGGTCAATCGTTAGCTTTGGTTGTTGGACTCTCTCCAAGCCGGGCTAATTGGTTGAATGCACTCTAACCATATTAAAACTATTTCTTGATTAATGGGTTGGCTTTAACCTGGAGCATCGGCTTGTTGGACTCTCTCCAAGGTCGATGTAAAGGGAGGTGAAGTTGGGTGCTATGCATATGATGCATACTTGTTAATGTGTTAACAACCCGATGTATGTGTGAACATTCAATTAGTTGATAGCACATTGTGATAGTTGCATATACGTGATATGCAATCGGTATATTTGATACCTACCATCGTAGTAATGAATGGCTTGTTGGACTCTCTCCAAGGTTGTTCATATCTATGATGGATATCAGCCCATTCGGAGATGAACCTACGATCTCCCGAAGTGATTTTAAGGTTTTTAAAATTCAATAAATGAATGGGATTTATAAATGTATGTTGATGTATTTTAAAATCATTTTCTCATATATGCTTGATTTGTATTTCTAATTTAATCGATTGATCATGATGTCTTTGAATTTGCATTCCATTTTGGATTCGAATAAATTGACTGGGCTGAACTTCTTGGACTGGCTTAGAAACTTGAGAATTGTTCTCAAGGTTGAAAAGCTAGCGTATGTCCTTGAAGAGCCTCTTCTCGCCCGTCCTAGTGATAACGCAACTCTAGACCAATTGTTGGCTTATCAGAAACATGTGAGTGATTCTAAACAAGTGAGTTGCATCATGCTAGCCACGATGATACCTGAGTTGCGGAAGCAGCATGAGCATATGGATGCTCATACCATAATATTTCATCTTTATGAGTTGTTTGATGAGCAAGTGAGATTCGAAAGGTTCGAAGTCTCCAAGCTCCTCTTCACCTCCGAGATGCAAGAAGGTTCATCTGTGGTACTACTTAACATGCTGAAGACTGTGGAGCCTTCTGAGAAGCATGAGTTGGGGACGGTGATGTTAGTTGATTCCTCGAAGAAAGGTTCTAAGAGGGAGTCAAGGGAACAACAGAAGGGGAAGAAGAAAAAGGCTAAAAAGGCAGAACCAGCTCAAAAGGGCACTTGCCATCATTATGGCAGGGAGGGCCATTAGCGAAGAAATTGCAAGATTTATCTTGAATTCGTGAAGAAGAATAAGGCATCGGATGCCTCATCTTCTTTAGATATCTTCGTTATTGATTGTCATTCTATTTCCTCAAACACTTGGGTATTGGATACTGGGTGTGACTCACATATATGTAATGACATACATGGGCTAAGGAATAGAAGAAGACTCGTCAAGGGAGAGTCAAATTTACATGTTGGGAATGGAGAAAAGGTTGCTACACTCGCCATCGGAACGTATTTGTTGAAACTCCCTGCAGGATTTGTCTTAGAACTGGACAATTGCTTTTATTTTCCTTCGTTGATAAAGAACATTATTTCTATTTCTTGTTTAAATAGAAATGGGTATCATTTGACTTTTAGTAACAATTGTTGTTACATAACTTTGAATGGAGTTCTTTATGGGACTGGCACTTTAAGCAATGGTATTTATACGTTGGACGTATCCAGTGACAATTTCAATATCGAAGCGAGCAACAAGCGTGCTAGAAAGGATAATTAATTAGACTCCTTCATGTGGCATTGTCGTCTTGGCCATGCAATCAAGAAACGCATGTCCGAATTACACCGATGTGGAATTCTGGAATCGTTTGAATTGGGATCATACGATACATACGAATCATGCTTAAAAGGCAAGATGACTAAGTTACCTTTTACAGGAAAAGGTGAACGAGTGGGAGAGTTGCTAGGTCTAATACATACTGATATATGTGGACCTATGTCAACTCAAGCTTTAGGAGGCTATAGCTACTTCATTACCATCACCGATGATCACTCACGGTTTGGGTATGTATTCTTAATGAAACACAAGTCTGAAGCCTTTGAAAGGTTCAAAGAATTCAAAAATGAAGTAGAGAAACAACATGACAAGAGTATTAAAATACTTCGATCGGATCGAGGTGGTGAATACTTAAGTCAAGAGTTTCTAGATTATCTAAGAGACAATGGTATATTGTCTCAATGGACTCCGCCATATACACCACAACATAATGGTGTATCTGAGAGGCATAATCGAACCTTGTTAGACATGGTCAGGTCAATGATGAATCATGCGAATCTTCCCAAGTCCTTTTGGGGCTATGCACTTCAGACAGCTGTTTACTTGTTAAACAGAATGCCAACCAAGGTAGTCTCTACTACTCCATATGAGATATGGAATAGTAAGAAACCTCATGTATCTTACTTGAAGATATGGGGTTGTCCTTCTTATGTGAAGCGGACTATATCAGACAAATTGGATGCTAAGTCTGATAAATGTCTATTTATTGGATACCCTAAGGAAACAAGGGGTTACAAATTCTATCATCCTATGGAACAAAAGGTGTTTGTTTCAAGGCATGCTGTGTTTCTAGAGAAAGAGTTTCTCTTGCAAGAAAACAGTGGAAGTGTCATCGAGCTTGAGGAGGCTTGAGAGACTCAAATAGGTATTGATGAGATAACTGGTGAAGCACAACAGCCGATAACTCATAGTGATGTGCAATCGACTGGACCTATTGAAACCCCACATCTTCGTAGATCTGGTGGAACATGCAACATTCCTGAGAGATATGGATTTCTCGTAAATGAATCGAATGACGTGTTACTCATTGATGATGAGGAGCCTACCAGTTATGAAGAAGTGCTGACAAGTTCAGAAAGGAATAAGTGGCTAGATGTCATGAAGTCAGAAACGGATTCCATGTATGAAAACCAAGTTTGGAACTTAGTTGACCCACCTGAAGGCATCAAGCCTATAGGGTGCAAGTGGGTTTTCAAGAAGAAAACGGACATGGATGGTAATATGATTACCTATAAGGCTAGATTAGTGGCGAAAGGATATCATCAAAAACAAGGTGTTGATTATGACGAAACCTATTCGCCTGTTGCTATGCTTAAATCCATTCGGATGCTCCTGGCCATAGTGGCTCATTATGATTATGAGATATGGCAGATGGATGTGAAAACAGCTTTCCTTAATGGAAACCTGCTCGAGGACATGTATATGATACAGCCTGAGGGTTTCACATCGGTTGATAAAACCAAGGTATGCAAATTGCGACGGTCCATATATGGATTTAAGCAAGCATCTATGAGCTGGAATATCCATTTTGATGAGACAATAAAAAAGTTTGATTTCTCACAAAATCCAGACGAACCTTGTGTGTACAAGAAGGTTAGTGGGAGTGCAGTCGTGTTCCTAGTATTGTATGTTGATGACATATTACTTATAGGAGATGATGTTTTAGTCTTACAGTCAGTTAAGATTTGGTTATCCAAGACATTCTCCATGAAAGACCTAGGAGAAGCAACCTACATCCTCGGGATTAAGATCTAAAGAGATAGATCGAAACGGTTGCTTGGTCTTTCGCAGTCTACATATATAGATCGAGTGCTAAAGAGGTTTAGCATGTCGGAATCCAAGAAAGGTTTCCTACCCATCAGGCATGGGATACACCTTTCGAAGTCTATGTGTCCGCGAACAGAAGACGAGAGAATTTGCATGAGTAAGATTCCCTATGCATCCGCAATAGGATCTATCATGTATGCTATGTTATGTACGAGGCCCGATGTATCGTATGCTCTAAGTGTCATGAGTAGATATCAGTCTGATCCAAGAATGGATCATTGGGTGGTTGTTAAGACAATCCTTAAGTACTTGAGAAGAACTAAGGATGTGTTCCTAATATATGGAGAAGGAGACATGGTGATACGCAGGTATACGGATGCCAGCTTCCAGACAGACAAGGATGATTCCAGGTCTCAGTCTGGATATGTGTTCACCTTGAATGGGGGCGCAGTGAGTTGAAAAAGAGCCATGGTCTCATCAATGATCCAAACATGTGCTTCGCCGCTATCATCTGATCAGAGAGATCATTAGTAGGAAGGAAATACAAATCGAGAAAATCCCCACTGAAAGGAACTTAGCGGATCCTTTGACTAAAGCATTACCTCAAAGTAAGTTTGAGGGTCATGTTAGAGCTTATAGTATTGGATACCGTAGTGATTGACATTAGGCCAAGTGGGAGTTTGTAAGTGATATATGAGAGATGTCCTAAGGCAATCGCCTTATGTTTGAACCATTTATATGATAAATGAAGATTCACTATTTTAGTATACATGTTTTCATGTATTTGATAAGATCTTAAACTCATTTACTGAATGTCCACGATACGATTCACAGCATGAGAGAATTTATGATTGGATCACAACTAGTGAGTATCTCTACATGTGTAATTGTGATGTATCGGAATTATCCCTAGTCGATGAATTGATGGGTTTGGACACCATTGATTCTGTCGAGACTAGCACGAGGTATCCTTGGTGTATCCAAGCAGCTGATTCTCACTTGCTGGAGACATTGTGATATCCGGAGTTAATTGTGGATGCTAGTTATGGTAACTAGTTCATTGGAGTGACCAGCCGTAAGACTTCATATGGTTCTCTGCATATATAGATATGTCAATGAAGTTCTTGTTGGTACAATCGGCCCAGGTCACGATTGACCAGGACTTGAGTTTGACTCGAGTGATGTTTTGATGTTCGACAAAAATATATGACAATGTAATTGTCAAGGTAAAGTCCAAGTCATGGGTACTTGGCATGGAAAGTCCAAGTTGAACACTTGGCATTTGGTAAAGTCCAAGTCTTGAGTACTTGGCATGAAAAGTCCAAGTGGGACACTTGGCACATGAAAAGTCCAAGCATGGGTCTTGGCAATGTAAAAGTCCAACATGGGTTGGCAAGGGAAAGTCCAAGCATGGTCTTGGCATTTGAGAATTCCAACATGGGTTGGCAAGGGAAAGTCCAAGCATGGTCTTGGCATTTGAGAAGTCCAACATGGGTTGGCAAGGGAAAGTCCAAGCATGGTCCTGGCATGGAAAGTCCAAGCTTGAGTCTTGGCAATGTAAAAGTCCAAGGGGTTTGATATTGGCGGCGTAAAGTCCAAGCGAGAGTCTTGGCAGCATAAGTCCAATGGTTGGCGACGTAAAGTCCAAGCGGAGTCTTGGCGGCATAAGTCCAATGTGCCTTGGCGGTGTAGACATCGTTAGCATGACATAGCTGATGGAAGCACCAGAAGGCTAGCGCGATGGATTAACAAGTCATGGATGACTTGGAGGGATCCGAGAGGCGTGAGGCTGATGGAGATGGATAGAAGGCTTAGGTCTAAGCTAAGGGTGGTATAGCAAGTATGGGGGAACCATACTTGAGCTAAAACCTTATGTTTGAGGTGTGTCAGTCGACTGGTGCCATGTGGCAGTCGACTGGACCGAGTCAACTAGAGTTTGACTACGGGAAGTGGCCTAGCAGTCGACTGCCAGAGGATGGAAGTCGACTGATGGTTCGAGAAGTCGACTGATCGCATGATCAGTCGACTGGTGCTCGGGAATTCAACCACAGAGTGTAGTCTCACTCGACTGCTGGGACCAGCAGTCGAGTGAGGACACCATCAGTCGACTGAAGGTAGATCCGTTGGACTTATCTAGCGTGGATCTAGCCGTTCTCTCACGACAACAGTGGCATCAGTCGACTGATGGTCCCGAGCAGTCGACTAATCGACTTTTTCCAGCACAGGTTGAAGCTTTATAAGGAGCTTGTGATGGAGGAATTGGGCATGGTTCTTTGAGGCGATTTGGGGCGAGTTGCTGCTGTAATTCAGGGTCTCCAAGTGGTACTTGATCAACCTAGCGATCAAGCATTCAAGAGCATTTGTAAAGTCTTTTTCTTTACTAGTCTTGCTTTGTATTTCATTGTATTCGCTTGTAGCTTTTGATTATTGTTGTAATCATCTTGTACGAGGTTTCTCCGCCTCCGGATTGTTCCGAGAAGGAGTGTTTTATAGTGGTGTGTGATTGTCATCGCTAGGGTTCGTACGAACCCGATCCGTGGAGTAGGAACCGTGCGGTTCCGAACCACGTTAAACAATTGTGTTCATGTGTGATTGTTTATTTCGTTATTGTATTATTTCTATATCCGCTGCGTACTAATGAAATTGTAGAGACGATCACGATCGAATTCCATCAACGAACGAACACGCGCTATTCACCCCCCCTCTAGCCATTACAAAGATCCTAACAAGTGGTATCATAGCCCGGGGCTCTTCTACGAATTAACAACCCGGAGTCAAGACGCTAGAGGAACAAGATGGAATTCAAGGAGAGATTGGGTGACGACATCAAGGTTCTGCCTTCCTTCAACCGCGAACATTTCGTGTATTGGAAAGGTAGAATGGAATATTTTCTAATGACGAATATAGAAAATTGGTTTGCCGTGATTATAGGTTTTGATGCTCCGAGAGGAGAGAACGACGAAATCCTCAAAATGAAGCGATGGACCGAGGAGCAATGCCAAAAATTCAAGAGAATCGTTAAGGTAACAAAAATGTTGATTAATTTGATACCTAACGACATTTTGTCTAGATTAGGAAGCTATAAGGATGCCAAGGAGTTGTGGAACAAGTTGGTCAAGTTCTACGACAATCCCGAATCGGTCCAAGAAGACTTCGAAGAGGAAGCTTCATCATCCTCACAAGAAAGTAAGGAATCAACATCCGGATCGGAGAAGAAAGTAGAAAAGGTGGAAGAAGCATCCACTTCTGTGATTGAGGAGGAGAGACCATCCACATCGGAGCTGGAACAAAATAAAGAAGAAGCCTCAACCTCCGGAAGGGATGAAGAACCCACTCTGATCGCCATGGATTTAGGTAACTCAAGCATGTCGATTAATAATAAAATGAATATTATATGCTTTGAGTGTAGGGAGCAAGGACACTACAAGAGTAAGTGTCCTAAACAGGTTAAGAAGACTCCTCCAGCACCAAAGGTCAAGGATGTCGGTCCCTCGACAATTAAAAGCAAGGAGCACGTGGTTTGCTTCAAATGCCGGCTACCGGGACACTACCGGAGTAAATGTCCTAGGGGGAGCAAAAAGACCAAAGAAGGAGCATCACAAGTAGGGGAGACATACAAGGCAAATCCTAAGGTATATTTCAATAATGCACCTTCCTTAGTTAATAGGCAAAAGCATGCTAGAAGTTTTAATTCTCTTGCTATTGTACATGAAAAGCATGCTAGAAGTAATATACATATTTGTTTAGGTGCTAAAAAGGTACACTTATGAAATAAGGAGAAATTTGGGACTAATGTCCCTAGAAAAACCTTACCTAAGGAATCTATTAGGAAAATACAAGAACACTTAGGTTTTAACCCTAAATAGACTAGGCATATGCCTAGAAAGGACAATGCCCATGGTTTAAATCAAAACTCAAAAATTGGGCAATTAGAATTGGAGAACCAAGCCTTGAGGTCAAGGCTTGAGAAACTAGAAAAAACACTTAGGAATGTACAAACTCAATTTAAAGGGTCTAATGATCAAAAGTCTAGGTCTAGATCTCAAAGTCAACACCTAGGACCTCAAAGTCAAAAGTCAACCAAGGGCAAACAAGGTTTGGATCACAAACCTAAGCCTAAGGTGGCTTACCATAGTGTTCCATTTGATTATGGAACACTAACTAGGTCTAGGAAGACCAAGGTCAATGGGGAAGTCATCCCTAGGGTTGACCAAAGGTTGTGCCTAGTGGCTAGCGTTTCGAAGAAACCTAGGGTGGCCACTAAGAAGGTTATCAGGGAGGCAATCCCTAAGGTTAACCTAGGCAAGACCAAAATGACCAAGGCTAATAAGCCTAGGAGGGTCATTAGGAAGGTATCTAGGGAGGTTATCCCTAAGGAATACCTAATTAATCCTAGGAGCTCAAATAAGTTTTGGGTTCCTAAGAGCGTGATTGATTCACGCTAGATGGGGTTACGGTGTGCCAACCTTGATTGGATGGGTAGTTAACTCAACCATGATAAAGGTGACACTTTAGGTTATTTTCAAGGTTAGGGTCACCTTGGAAATACATTTGAGTCTTAATCCTAAAAGATTTTAGGATGTGCCAATATTATTTGAGAAGTTTGATAAAATGATCAAATTGACACAATTTAGGTTTAGAGGTTGGTGTGCCATTTTGGGTTTTTGGCACACTTGGGAAAAAAGTAAAAATATGGCAAAATATGATGAATTATATCAAATGGAAATTAATATTAAAATTTAGGTATACTTATACCTATACTTTTTACTTGCCATGATTTGTTTGTCATATGCCATGTCATTGTAGGGGATCGGTACGGCCGGCTAGAGGGGGGTGAATAGCCCTCTTACGATGGATGTCGTAATTCGTTCGTTCTTCTTTCATTGCTTGTCTACGATTGTCGTTAGCGCAGCGGAATAACAATAATAATGAATCTAACAATACACAATCACACAACACAAGATATACGTGGTTCGGAACCGAATGGTTCCTACTCCACGGGCGAGCTCACCGAGCTCTAGTTATGCGCACGACACTAACTATAACACTCCTTCTCGACAACACGTCGGAGGTGGAGAAACCTCTCACAAGCAATTACAATGTAATATAGAAATACAAGCAAATACACAAATACAATACACAAGAAAACTTTCACCGATTGCTTTGATCGCTTTGCTTGTTGCTTGCTCTGATTGGCTCTTGAAGGACTAGAATGCAATAGCAATTCCCCTCCAATAGCTCCACAAAAGGCTTGGCGAAATCCTCCAACTCGTGCTCCATTTATAACCTGCATCAAGCTATTTTCGCGCCTAGCAGTCGACTGCCAAAAGGCCCCAGTCGACTGCCTCTGTAGCCGTTGTCTCACAACGGCCAGATCCACGTCGGACAAGTTCCAACGGATCACCTACATGTCGACTGATGATGCCCATCAGTCGACTGGTGACCCAGTAGTCGACTGCCCAGTCGGCTACAGAGCGTTCTGTGCTCGCGACACTCCCATCAGTCAACTGCCATCCCTCGGCAGTCGACTGCTGTCGACTTCGATCATTGCCGATCCATGGCAATGCCAAGCATAAAACCCTAGCCTTACACCAGTCGAACTCTAGTCGACTTGGACTAGTCGAACCGGCACCTATGCCAGTCGACTGACGTCGGGCAAAACCTCAAACACCAAGTTGTTTGAGCATCCGACCGTCGGGTAAACCCTCAAACATCAAGTTTGAGCCTCCGACACTCAGTCTTAGCCACTTGGCCAAGTCCACCTTATCCCTCATGGAGTTCCCCACCAAAGCTCTCTTCCCTCGGCCTACGTCCCTCGGATGCGCCAAGCGCATGGCTTCGCAACGCCATCCTTCGCGTCTCATGCCCTAGAAGTATGCTTCCCTTTGGGCTCACTCCATTCGCTCCCCGTCCGGCGGTCCCTCGGATGCACCAAGCGCACGGCTTCGCAATGCCATCCTTCACCGACTCAAGGACCCCGAGCCTAGTGAACTTACCAAGTCCTTAAGACTTCCCATATGCACCAAGCGCACGACTTCGCAATGCATTTCTCACCAAGCACCAAGCGCACGGCTTCGCAATGCTTTGGATTTCCCATGCCAAGCACCAAGCGCACGGCTTCGCAATGCTTTGGACTTTACCATGCCAAGGCTTCCCCCTTGGACTTCCACACCAAGCTCCATGCTTGGATTTTCCATGCCAACCCCATGTTGGACTTTCCCACACCAAGCTCCATGCTTGGATTTTCCATGCCAACACCATGTTGGACTTTCCCATGACAATCCCATGTCATGAGTTTTGTCTATCATCAAAATACCATCAAGGTACTGCTGGGCCGATTGCACCAACAATCTCCCCCTTTTTAATGATTGACAAAACTACCATCTCAAGTCTACCAATTCTCCCATATTGGCAATTCTCATATCCCAATGAGAATTCCAACGAACCCTAATTGGTAACTTGGTAACTTCTCCCCCTTTTTGACATTACATCAAAAAGGTCCTCCCCAAGGGTATGAATGTCTCATATCCCAATGAGATCTTATAATCTCTCCCTTGGAGGAACACATGCCTACAATCTTTCTAGTGATCCCATATCACTCAAAGAGAGGCAACCCAATTTTCCTCCCATGAGGAAATACACATCCATCTTCCCATGATGGATACCTCCCCCTAGAGGCTTGCTCCCCCTTGACCATTGCACCAACAATGTCCTTGGAGAGTCCCTAAGCCAATAGGATCATTAACCAAATCAAAATTAAGGCAAAGTTCAACAATGAACTCACATCCACCTTAAAATTGATACTCACCCTCAACCCAACTCCTAATCCATATCCAATGGATTTCCACCCTCTCTAATGCTCTCCCAAGCATATCCTAGGGTTAGGAGTGGTTAGGGAACCTTAACCTAGCTGAACATGGGCCTAACCAACAAGATTTACCCAAAATCGGCAAGGCGATCTGAAATCAATCAATCGTCACATTTGCCATCACCGATCATTGCCATCCATGGCGATCGATAATCGATTTTGGATTTTAAAGATTTAAATCCATAAGTAAATATACGTAATTTTAAAAATCTTGAAAATGCATACGTATAATACTTATCCTAAACACTATGGGTGAACAATATTGGAAAATTATTTTACCCACTAAATTAGGAGATCGATACAAAGTTCAAAAGTTTAGAAAAGCTTCAATAAAGAGCCCTCTTTGTATCATCCCATTCAATGGTGATAGCTATCAAAAGATAGGCTTCACCAAGGTTTTTCAAAATATTTTCAAAAAGTTTTCAAAACCTTTAATTTCTTTTCCTTAAACATCTCACTTATATCTAGATGTGTAAAAACACATTCAAGGCAATTAATCTAGTGAGATGTGGGTTTTTGTTCTTTAAAATGGTCTCATGCATATTTCTAGGCAATATTATTTGATTCCCATCAAATCATGCCATAGTCCTTAACTCCATTTTAATTCATGCATGATATGATTATGGCATAGATATGATATAGATAAAAACATATGCCAATATCATGATGTCATGGCATGTGAATGAAACTTAAGCATACATGACATCTAAACATGATCATGACATTTTATAGATAAAAATGAAAATGATGTCATGACATGGCAAGGCAAACAAAACATGGCAAGTAAAATATACTAAGGTATAGAATACCTAAGTGTGAAAATCAATTTGCCATTTTTAGGGATTAATTCTATTTTGCCTTATTGCCATTCATTTCCCTAGTGTGCCAAAAACCCAAAATGGCACACCAATACCTCTATGACCTAATTGTGCCAATTTTAAATCATTTTTTAACTTCTCAAATCATATTGGCACACCCTAATGTATCAACTCTACCATGGTTAGGTTAACTACCCATCCACTTAGGGTTGACACACCATAACCCATTTAGCGTGAATCGATCACGCTCTTAGGAACCCAATATCTATTGGAGCTCCTTGGGTTAACAAGGTATTCCCTAGGGATAACTTCCCTAGATACCTTCCTAATGACCCTTTTTGGCTTTGAAGTCATAGTCTTTTGAGTCTTTCCTAGGTCAACTCTAGAGGTGACTCCTCCATTGACCTTCTTAGTGGCTACATTTGATTTCTTTGAGGTGTTAGCCACTAAACACATACCATGGCTAGACTTAGGGATGACTTCCCTATTAGCCTTGGTTTTCCTAGACCTAGAAATAGTTCCATAATTAAATGGAACATTATGATAAGTCTTCTTGGGCTTAGGTTTGTCACCCAAACCTTCCTTGCCCTTAGACAGTTTTTGAACCTTAGGTCTTGACTTTTGGACATTTGACCCTAGAATTGAATTTTCTATGATTCTAAGGGCTTTCTCCATTCTCTCAAGTCTTGACCTCAAGACTTGGTTCTCTAGCTCTAATTTTCCCATTTTTGAATTTTCATTAGGTTTTTGGGAAAACCCCTTCTTAGGCATATGCCTAGATTTCTTGGGATTAATACCCAAATTCTCTTCAATTCTTCTAATTGATTTCCTAGGTAGGATAGGTCTAGTGTTTTGGGTCCTAGGTTTGTCCTTAGAGAAACTAACACGCTTAGCACCTAAGCAATAGACCTTATTGTTTCTCCTAGCATGCTTTTCATTGATAATAGCAAGAGAACTAAAATAATTTTTAGCATGCTTTTTGACTTTAGGAATTAAAGGTGCATTAACTAAATGTACCTTAGGGTTAGCTTTAGGAGCTCCCCCTACATGAATTGCACCTTCTTGCCCTATCTTCCTCCCCCTAGGGCATTGGCTTCGATAGTGTCCCTTTTGGTTGCATTTAAAGCACACAATGTGCTCTTTGCTCTTGATTTTGGGAACACCGGCATCGTTTGACTTTGGGTTGACTTTTGGTGTCGATGCCTTCTTCTTAGCCAATTTAGGGCATTTGCTCTTATAATGCCCTTTCTCCCTACACTCAAAGCATATTATGTGATTTTTATTTAAAATAATAACACTTGAGTTACCTAGGGAGGTGGTGGAGGCCTATTCATGATCTTCACTTCTCCCGGATGTGGATGCTTCTTGTTCTTGCTCCGGGATGGAAGATTGCCTTTCCTCCCCCTCAATGCTAGAGGTGGAGGTCTCCACCAAATCATTAACATCTTCAAATGTTGTGGGTGCTTCTTCTTCGGCATTCTCCTCTACTTGTGCCGGTTGGGAATTTTCTTGGAGTTTCATTATTTTCTCCCATAATTCCTTTGCATCCCTATAGTCACCCAATCTAGACCAAATATGATTAGGTAACAAATCACTAAGTAGTTTTATTACCTCGAGATTTGTCTTGAACTCCTTCATTTGGTCTTGGGTCCACCTTGACTTCTCAATTTGCCTATTTCTTTCATCCCTAGGCATCTTAAAACCATTTTCTACAATTAACATAGAATCAAAATCGGTTTCAAGATATACCTCCATCCGTTTCCTCCACCAAGAAAAAGCTCCATCAAATTTAGGTGGATGGATGAAGCCGGCCATTGTAGTGCTCTCGCGGCGGTTAGTCCTTGAAGAGCGACCTCGGCTCTGATACCACTTGTAGGGGATCGGTACGGCCGACTAGAGGGGGTGAATAGCCCTCTTACGATGGATGTCGTAATTCGTTCGTTCTTCTTGCGTTGCTTGTCTACGATTGTCGTTAGCGCAGCGGAATAACAATAATAATGAAGCTAACAATACACAATCATACAACACAAGATATACGTGGTTCGGAACCGAATGGTTCCTATTCCACGGGCGAGCTCACCGAGCTCTAGTTATGCGCACGACACTAACTATAACACTCCTTCTCGACAACACGTCGGAGGTGGAGAAACCTCTCACAAGAAATTATAATGTAATATAGAAATACAAGCAAATACACAAATACAATACACAAGAAAACTTTCACTGATTGCTTTGATCGCTTTGCTTGTTGCTTGCTTTGATTGGCTCTTGAAGGACTGGAATGCAGCAGCAATTCCCCTCCAATAGCTCCACAAAAGGCTTGGCAAAAACCTCCAACTCGTGCTCCATTTATAACCTGCATCAAGTTGTTTTCGCGCCTAGCAGTCGACTGCCTCTGTAGCCGTTGTCTCACAACGTCCAGATCCACGTCGGACAAGTTCCAACGGATCACCTACCAGTCGATTGATGATGCCCATCAGTCGACTGGTGACCAAGTAGTCGACTGCCCAGTCGGCTACGGAGCGTTCTGTGCTCGTGACACTCCCATCGATCAGCCATCCTCGGCAATCGATCATGCCGATCATTGCCGATCCATGTGGCTGATCGCTAAGCATAAAACCCTAGCCTTACACCAGTCGAACTCTAGTCGACTTTGACCAGTCGAACCGGCACCTATGCCAGTCGACTGACGTCAGGCAAAACCTCAAACACCAAGTTGTTTGAGCATCCGACCGTCGGGTAAACCCTCAAACATCAAGTTTGAGCCTCCGACACTCAGTCTTAGCCACTTGGCCAAGTCCACCTTATCCCTCATGGAGTTCCCCACCAAAGCTCTCTTCCCTCGGCCTACGTCCCTCAGATGCGCCAAGCGCACGGCTTCGCAACGCCATCCTTCGCGTCTCATGCCCTAGAAGTATGCTTCCCTTTGGGCTCACTCCATTCGCTCCCCGTCCGGCGGTCCCTCGGATGCACCAAGCGCACGGCTTCGCAATGCCATCTTTCACCAACTCAAGGACCCCGAGCCTAGTGAACTTACCAAGTCCTTAAGACTTCCCATATGCACCAAGAGCACGACTTCGCAATGCATTTCTCACCAAGCACCAAGCGCACGGCTTCGCAATGCTTTGGATTTCCCATGCCAAGAACCAAGCGCACGGCTTCGCAATGCTTTGGACTTTACCATGCCAAGGCTTCCCCCTTGGACTTCCACACCAAGCTCCATGCTTGGATTTTCCATGCCAACCCAATGTTGGACTTTCCCACACCAAGCTCTATGCTTGGATTTTCCATGCCAACACCATGTTGGACTTTCCCATGACAATCCCATGTCATGAGTTTTGTCTATCATCAAAATACCATCAAGGTACTGCTGGGCCGATTGCACCAACAGTCATGACATCATGTTTATTCTTAATCATTTTATATGTCATGACTATGCTTAGGGATTAAGGATTTATGTCATGCGTTTTTAGATTTTATATTATGCCATGACATCATGATCATTGGCCAAGCTTAATATTGCTATTATTTATTCCATGATCATACATTCACGCATTAATTTGATTGAAATTGATTTAAGGACAATGGCATGACTTGGAGTCCCATTTATAAGGGAATCAAGTAGGGTTGCCTTAGAAAAATGCATGAAACCCTAGATTAGGGAGAACAAAACCCACATCTCACATCCAATTGACATGTATGTGTATTTATACACCCTAGATACATGTGAGATGCTAGGATATGAGTTGAGTTCAAGGTGCATAGTTTTTGCATCTAGATGAACTAAAACTCATCTTGTTTCAATGGTGGATCATTGGGAAAGCTTGTGTACAAGTCATGTACATAGAGCCCAAGGAATATGATCCAAAATAAGGTTTTGAAAACATTTTAAAATCATTTTAGAAAACCTTGGTGAAGCCTATCTTTTGATAGCAATCACCATTGATGAGATTGATACAAAGTGAGCTTAAACTTTGAAGTTTTTAGTCACTTTTGAATTTTGTATCAAACTCACTATTTTATGGGTAAAATAATTTTCAAATATTTTTCACCCATTGTATTGGTCATAAGTATTATACGTATGAATTTTCATGATTTTTTGATATACGTATAATTAGTTATGTTTTTCCAAAACTCATTTCTGATAATTGAAAATCGAGATTTTCAGTAATCAGTCGACTGCCCATGGGTGGCAGTCGACTGATAAGCGTGTCAGTCAACTGATTTCTGAATCACTCGACTGATAGCCTAATTTCGGGGTAACCAAGGTTGGTTAACCCGATTTCAACTGCAGTTAAGGTCCCTAACCACTCCTAACCCTAGGATATGCTTTGGGAAACATGGTGAAGGGTGAAAATCCATTGGATATGGATTAGGAGAGGTGTTTAGGGTTTGTATCAATTTTAAGGTGTTGGAAAGTTCAATGTTGAATTTCTAACCTTAGTTTTGATGGTTTAGAGTTCCTATTGGCTTAGGGACTTCCCAAGGACATTTTTGGTGCAATGGTCAAGGGGGAGTAAGTATTTAGGGGGAGGTATCCATCTTAGGATGATGGATGTGTTTTTCTCCTTGAAGAGGAGAAGTTATGGGAGAATATGAAATAAATTGGGAAATTGATGAGACTTTTAGAAACCCAATTTGGAAATTGGGAGAGTGAATAGGATTGCCTCTCTTGAGTGATATGGGACTTATCACTAGGAAGATGGTAGGCATCCTAGGTATTTTTGGACCAAGGGGGAGATTGTAAGATCTCATTGAGACATGAGACTTTGACCTCCTTGGAGAGATAACCTTTTTGATGTTAGTCAAAAAGGGAGAGAATGTTTGGGGGAGAACATTTGGAGAATGTTTAAGATTACCAATTTGGGATAATTGGTAAGGGATTTGAGTTAGTGTTCTAACTCAATGATTTGTTTGGTTTTTGTCAAACATCAAAAAGGGGGAGATTGTTGGTGCAATCGGCCCAGGTCACGATTGACCAGGACTCGAGTTTGACTCGAGTGATGTTTTGATGTTCGACAAAAATATATGACAATGTAATTGTTAAGGTAATGTCCAAGTCATGGGTACTTGGCATGGAATGTCCAAGTGGAACACTTGGCATTTGGTAAAGGCAAAGTCTTGAGTACTTGGCATGAAAAGTCCATGTGGGACACTTGGCACATGAAAAGTCCAAGCATGGGTGTTGGCAATGTAAAAGTCCAACATGGGTTGGCAAGGGAAAGTCCAAGCATGGTCTTGGCATGTAAAGTCCAAGCTTGAGTCTTGGCAATGTAAAAGTCCAAGGGGTTTGATATTGGCGGCGTAAAGTCCAAGCGGGAGTCTTGGCAGCATAAGTCCAATGGTTGGCGGAGTAAAGTCCAAGCGGAGTCTTGGCGGCATAAGTCCAATGTGCCTTGGCGGTGTAGACACCGTTAGCATGACATAGCCGATGAAAACACCTGAAGGCTAGCGCGATGGATGAACAAGTCATGGATGACTTGGAGGGATCCGAGAGGCGTGACGCTGACGGAGGTGGCTAGAAGGCTTAGGTCTAGGCTAAGGGTGGTATAGCAAGTATGGGGGAACCATGCTTGAGCTAAAACCTCATGTTTGAGGTGTACCAGTCGACTGGTGCCATGTGGCAGTCGACTGGACCAAGTCAACTAGAGTTTGACTATGGGAAGTGGCCTAGCGCACCGCCAGAGGATGGCAATGATCGATGGTTCGAGCAATGATTGATCGCATGATCACCGACCGGGTGCTCGAATTCGACCACGAGTGTAGTCTCACCGATCACCGACCGGTGAGTGAGGACACCATCAGTCGACTGATGGGTTTTATCAGTCAACTGATGGTAGATCCATTGGACTTATCCAGTGTGGATCTAGCCGTTGTCTCACGATAACAGTGGCATCAGTCGATTGATGGTCCCGAGCAGTCGACTGATCGACTTTTTTCAGCACAGGTTGAAGCTTTATAAGGAGCTCGTGATGGAGGAATTGGGCATGGTTCTTTGATGCGATTTGGGGCGAGTTGTTGTTGCAATTCAGGGTCTCCAAGTGATACTCTATCAACCTAGCGATCAAGCATTCAAGAGCATTTGTAAAGTGTTTTTCTTTACTAGTATTTCTTAGTATTTCATTGTATTCGCTTGTAGCTTTTGATTATTGTTGTAATCATCTTGTATGAGGTTTCTCTGCCTCCGGATTGTTCCGAGAAGGAGTGTTTTATAGTGGTGTGTGATTGGCATCGCTAGGGTTCGTACGAACCCGATCCGTGGAGTAGGAACCGTGCGGTTCCGAACCACGTTAAACAATTTTGTTCATGTGTGATTGTTTATTTCGTTATTGTATTATTTCTATTTTCGCTGCGTACTAACGAAATTGTAGAGACGATCACGATCGAATTCCATCAACGAACGAATACGTGCTATTCACCCCCCCTCTAGCCATTACAAAGATCCTAACAGTTCTTACTGGAGCTTAAGTACGATGTTCCTTTAACTTGCGGTATTCAAGTCATCTTGGTCATAAAGACTTATGCTTTGACATCTTAAGCAAGCATCTCTAAGGAGATGTGGACCCGGGATGATTGGGTATAAGTCGAAGTAATCGAAGGTGTTTGAATAGGCTATAAAGTAGTCACCACTCCTTGCGACGAGATGTATACCCATGGCCTCTCGTCGGATTGTTACTAAAGTCTTTAGCCAAAGCATTACAGGTTTAGAGTAAGGTACTCTTCGATACATGTGCAGTAACTAGAATCCATAGGACGAGGAAATGATACTTGGGCTAGGTGTGACGTAGTCAACCTAGTAGGGACTGACACTATAGACCATGTCCTGAACCAAGTGGGTATAAGATGAATGAAGGGAATGGGGCACGATTCATTCGAGTTGCTGAAGGGTTTCAGAAATAGTTCTGGATCAACCGTTGATCTTTTTGGTTAATTGGGGATCATGATGTACTACTAGGTGCCACTCATGATCATTCTATAATTAATGGTTAATTATATACGACCAACATAAACCGAGAACCTATTTTGTCACATGCACAACGAGCGTAATCCGAAGGATTTAAAATGAGATTGAGAATGAGATTCTCAGACCGAGAGAAACTAGGTTTGGTTGGACCAAACAATGAAGCGAGCATGAAATCGTTTCAGTCGCAATGGAAGCATGGATGGGCCGTGTCTTATGAAGAAATAATGGATGAACCAAATTGATTTTGTTCTAATCCAATGGAGGAGAATAAACCAAAGGAGTTTGGTTTGTTTTAAACGAATGAACCAAAGTTGGTTCGGATCGTTTAAACTTAAAATAAACCATCATGGTTTGGTTTATTTTAACTTAAATTAATGGAGCGGGTTAGCGGGCTTTTGGTTATGATCTGATAACCATTAAGAGAATTTGTTCTCTATAAAATATAGCTTAAGGGTTTTTGTTAATCCCTAATCCAAATCCTTGCAACCCTAAAGTTGCCGCCCACCCTCTCCCTCTTCTCCAAGTGGTCGGCGCCCAACTCCTTGCCGCCGCCCAAGCTCCTCCAACCGGCGTCCAGCAGCTGCCTTCCTCCCCACTTGCCGGCATCTAGCTATTGCCGGAGGAGCTCCGGTGATCTTCCTTGGCTCTGGCGACAAGGTGAGCATATTGCTTTCCCTATTTGGCTGGCGCAAGGTCTCCACCAAAGCTGTCCAGTTTTCTAGACAGCTTGTTTCCTTCTTGTCAGAGCATCGTTTGGACAACGTTTGGAGCTCCGATAGCAGTAGCCTTGCCGGGGATTCGATCTCCGGTAATCCTCATAGGTGGAGAATGAATGATTCATCAAATGGTTGACGAATACCTCTCTGGAGAACCGAATTTTTGAGGACTCATTTTGGATCCGAATTTTGATTTGGATCGTGATCTTCTCTCAATCACATCGTCTTCAACACGAGGCTAGTAACCCGTACGAAGACGAGGCTCGTGACTTTGTGAAGTCATCCCGAAGATATTCGGCGTGGATACGGATAGAGACGATTCAAGCGAGGATCGTTCCGGTTGATGCCTTTCCCGCTACACATGATACGTCAGGTATACGTAGTATAAATTTCCTTTTATTGCAAAATTTGAAATTGCGATTATGTCTAAACATGTTGTACTATGCATGCGTGTGGTGTGTGTGTTGTAATAAATTAGATTTATTATTTTATTCCTTCCGCTGTGCACATGTTTACGAAGGTTAAGTCGAACACACACTCGTCACGGTGCCGGAAACCCAACATCAAGTTGGCTCAATGATAAAGCACGAATACTCGTTTTAGCGCGTTCGACCAAGGACAAATTTACCTTATTCCAAGGGGAGTCTGAACCATGTATTGCACGTGCGTGGCTGGAGAATTTGGAGGACACTTTCAAGTACATGGACTGTACGAATGATGAGAAGGTGGGCCTTGCTGCATATCACATTAGAGATCAGGCCGTTACTTGGTGGAAAATGCAGAAAACCCTACTCGGGGAGCGAGGGATTACTTGGGCCATCTTTTTAGATGCTTTCTGGAGACAGTACTTTCCTTTCGCATTTTCTACGGCACGTCGTCAGGAATTCCTAAGTCTGAAGCAAGGTGACCATTCCGTCACGGAGTATAATGCAGAGTTTACCAGAGTTTCAGGGTTCTGGCCTCACCTGATAGCACATGATGCAGATCGGATGTTCCAGTTCACACAGGGCCTAGCAGCTTATATTCAAGTCAGGATGTCAGGATCTTCTATTGCGTCTTAGAGGGAAGCATTGGACCAGGCCATTTGTATTGAAATGTCATCCCAACAGATCTCCAAGGAAAAGGATATAGAGAAGTAGATGTCCCAGAGTAAGCAGCAGAAGCAAAATACTGGGAATCAGACTCAGAAGAAGCAGGATCAGAAGGGCAATACTCGAGGTACTACAAAGGGATCGTCTAGGGCGCAAAAAGGGAAGCGCCCAGCTTCTAAATAGGCTAGAGGTTCCCAGAAGAACTCTAAGAGTTAGAACAGAACTGGATGTTATAGATGCGGATCCGAAAGTCATAGAGCTCCAGAGTGTTTTTTGGAGCAGCCTGTTTGCTACTATTGCAAGCAACCTGGGCAAACCAGTCGAGAGTGTACATTGAGAGTGCAGTTCGAGTTTCCTGATAGCTCTAACAAGGGAAGAAAGTCCAACCAACAGTGGCAATAGAGGACAGCACCGCGGACATAGTCTTATGGTTAGAGGCAGCCAGTACCTCCGCAGGCACAGTTGTATCAGATGCAGGGGGTGCCCCTTCAGTGATGCCGACGGCTATCCAATATCCTACATCTCCAGTAATCTACTATCCAAGGGTATCTGCACTGTCGATGTTACTAGCCAACTCTTAGAGTTATCTTATGCCTGCACCAATGACTCAGTCTCCAGCACCTCAGAGTCAGACTCAGCCCGAGTGGAGGCACACTACTACTTCGTCAGGGATGCAGCCGATAAATATCAAGACTGGACGAGTTTTTTCCATCACCAAAGATGAGGCACAGCGGGCTGAGGCATCAGTCATATGGGGTATTGTTTCAGTTTATTCTATATACGTTGATACTTTGATTGATACCATTAGTTCCTATTCATTCGTATCTAGAATATATCTGGGTAGAGTCGGAAGGATCCCAATGGTTCATTCTTATGGGTTAGCAGTATCCTTGCCATCTGAAGAGGTGCTGACTAGCCACCAAGAAATCAAAGGTTGCCCATTAGATTTTGATGGGCATATCCTTACAGTGGACCTCCAGGTGTTGGAAATGATAGAGTTCGATATTATTCTCGAGTTTGGACTGGTTGGTCGTTTATTATTCTATAGTGGATTGTAGAGAAAGGGTGATGTCATCTCGACCACCGAATCAACTAGCTTGGGAATTTGTTGGCACTAGAGACAATGGACTATCCATTATATCGGCCTTACAAGCTCATAAGTTATTGGCCCAGGGTTGTCAGGGTTATTTACTATCTCTAGTCAAAGTTGTGAACGAAGGACTACCACCCCTCTTTGATGTGCGAGTAGTCCGAGAGTATCCAGATGTATTTCCAAATGAACTTTCAGGCTTGCCACCTTCTAGGCAAGTGGAATTTGTGATAGTGGTGATTCCAAGAACTCCGCCAATATCAAAACTTCCTTATCGGATGGCGCCAAAAGAACTGAATGAACTTAAAGTTAAACTGCAGGAGTTGCTGGATAATGGATTCATCTGCCCTAGTATTTCACCATGGGGAGCTCCGATACTCTTTGTCAAAAAGAAGGATGGATCATTGCGGTTATGTATTGACTATCGGCAACTGAATGCAATCATAGTTAAGATCAAATATCCACTGCCGAGGATTGAAGATTTGTTTGATCAGCTTAAGGATACGTGTATGTATTCTAAAATTGATCTCGGCTAAGGATATCATCAGCTTCGGATAAGAGATGAGGATGTTCAAAAAATATCTTTCCGCACCCATTATGGCCATTGAGAGTTTCTAATGATGCCTTTCGGTCTCACAAATGCCCCAGCTGCATTTTATGGACTTAATGAACCGGGTATTCCTGAGGTATAAAGATCAGTTTGTTATAGTGTTCATCGATGATATATTGATTTATTCTCGATCCGAGGAGGAGCATGAACAACATCTGCAGATAGTATTAGAGACGTTGCGATAGGAGCAGTTGTATGTCAAGTTTAGCAAGTGTGCATTCTGGTCATCCTCAGTGGGTTTTCTTGGACACGTAGTATCCAACAGAGGTATTTCTGTAGATCCCTAGAAGATCGAGGCAATTACCAATTAGGAGTAGTCAAAATCAGTTCAAGAGGTCCATAGTTTCCTTGGTTTGGCCGGGTATTACCAGAGATTCGTGGAGGGATTCTCAAGTATCGCCATGCCACTCACTCGCCTGACTCAGAAAGGGGTCAAATTCACCTGGTAAGAGGCCTGTAAAACTAGCTTCCAGGAGCTTAAGTGACGGCTAGTTTTTGCACCAATCATAGTGATTCCTTCTGGTGTTGATGGGATGGTTCTTTATACGGATGCTTCTATCCAAGGGTTGGGTGCAGTTCTGATGCAGTCCAACCGTGTGGTATCTTATGCCTCCCGTCAACTAAAGGATCATGAGAGAAATTACCCAGTGCACGATCTGGAGTTAGCAACCATCATTTTCGCATTGAAGATATGGAGACACTACTTGTATGGGATTACTTTTGAGATATACACATACAATAAAAGTCTGAAGTATCTGTTCACATAGGAAGAGCTGAATCTGAGACAGAGATGGTGGATGGAATATCTGAAGGATTACCACTGCACAATCCATTATCATCTGGGAAAAGCTAATGTGGTAGCAGATGCACTGACCAGGAAGTCTCGTGGAGTTTTGGCCAGTCATCTGACAGCAGTTATTGATCTAGTTCGACAATTCTCAGAGTTAGAGTTGTCAAAACACGGTCAAACATCCCGGGGAGTATTGGTATCTATGGTTGCCCAGTCCGCCATTGCTGAAAGGATCAAGGAAGCATAAGTTAGTGACCACCATCTACAGTTCTTGTGCAGCACGATAGACTCAGAACGTCAAATAGTTTTCTCGAGTGACGAGAAAGGAGTACTTTATTTTCGTGGACGATTATGTGTTTCGGACACGCATCCAGTTAATGAAGAATTGCTACAGGAAGCACATCAATCGTGATTTGCTATACAACCTAGTGGTACTCGGATGTATCGAGATTTGAAGTGCTTATATCGGTGGAATGGTATGAAACAAGATATTGTGGACTTTGTTGCACGATGTCTAGTATGCCAGCAAGTGAAGGCTGAACATCATAAACTTGCTGGGTTACTTCAGGAAATTCTCATCCCGGAATAGAAGTGGGAGCATATCACGATGGATTTCGTTACGGGATTACCCAGAACCCGTAAAGGACATGATGTGATTTGGGTGATCATGGATCGGTTAACCAAATCAGCTCACTTCCTTCTGATTCGTGGGATGGACTCATTGGATCGTCTAGCAGAATTGTACTGTCGGGAGATTATTTGATTGCATGGTGTACCTTAGAGTATCCTATCTGATAGAGATCCGTGATTTACATCGCGATTCTGGCACAGTCTGCAGCAAGATATGGGCACAGAACATCGACTCAGTACCTCCTTTCATCCGTAGACAGATGGACAGTCTAAGCATACCATTCAGACTCTGGAGGATCTACTGAGATCTTGTGTCATGGATTTCGGTGGCAGTTGGGAGGATCACATTCCTTTAGTGGAGTTTGCCTATAACAACAGCTACAACTCTTCTATTCAGATGGCTCCTTTCGAGGCCTTATACGGTAGACCCTGCAGATCTCCTGTGTTATGGGAGGAAGTTGGGGAGCGACAGTTATTGGGGCCTCAGAGTATCCAGCATGATGCGGAGTTGGTACAAGTCATCAGACGACGATTATCATAGGCACAGGATAGACAGAAGTGTTATGCAGATCGGAGGCGAAGGCCTCTGGAATTCTCAGTCGGGGACCATGTATTCCTACGAGTGTCACCCACTAAAGGAGTCAAGATATTTGGGTTGAAAGGAAAATTAGCTCCACGCTACATTGGTCGATTTGAGATATTGGAGTAGATTGGAGGTGTTACTTATTGGTTGGCTTTGCCTCCGACACTTGTGGGTTTTCACAACATATTTCATGTTTCTGTGCTGAGGAAATATGTTCCACGATTCGATCATGTTCTGAAAGAGGTTCTGATACCACTCCAGGCGAATGCGACTTATGAGGAGATTCCAGTACAGATTCTTGGTCGCAAGGAGCGACAGTTGTTGAACAAAACCATCCGACTCGTAAAGGTTGGAAGGCAGCATCATATGGATGAGGAGGCTACATCGGAGCTAGAAGATACTATCTGAGCTCGATACCCTCATCTGTTTACCTGAGGTATGTGGTCATTTCGGAATATGCTTGATCTAATATTTTTGCATCTAAGTATGAAATTTGGGGACCAAATTTTAATAAGTGGGGGAGAATGTAAAATACCACAGAAAAAAAAAAGAATATGTTGGGTAATTAGGAGAATACCCTATGAAATTTTCTAGGAAATCTTAGAAATTTTCCTGGACATAAATGGAGATTTCTAAGACCCTCTTTGGTTAGAGAGAGTTAAAAGGCTTAACAGATCTGAAATCCAACCTATTAATCTGGCCAAATCCGACCCATTTTCTCACTTAACGCTGAGCCGCCGTCCAGCTTTTTATCTCGCCGAAATCCTTTATTTCCGAGCATTTCTTCCCAGCTAGTCGCGATTAACTCCTTCTCTCTTGATCGCAGCTCTTCCCCTTCATCTTCTGCTCCTCTCCGAAACGATGCAATCGAAGCCCTCCTCGCTCGTCTTCTTTCCTCTCGTGACCTCATCACCCCTCGTGCCTCCAACCTTTGCTCAGTCGTCCCTTTTCCCTATGCCGAGCGAACCCATCTACCAGGCCCTTGGACGACCTCTGCTACTCTTCCTCGCCGAACAGCCGACTGCCGATGACTCCGTCCGGTGGGAGAGCCAGCCGGAGGGGAGGATCGACAATCGGGCTCTGACAAGCATCCTCGGTCTCGGGAACTAGAGATCGATAGTGGCTCCACGCTACCAGATTGGGAGCTGCTTCTGGCAAATCATCGCCGGTGAAAGGTAAGCACTGCTCCTCTATTTTTCTTTGACGAAATTAACTCCCTATGGTGATCTTCCTTGGCTGAGCCGATTTTTGTTTGGGCAGCGGTCTCGAGCGGTTGAACGGGGCTGCCAATTTTGGGGTATTGCTCGGCCGGAGAGGTTCCAACTATCTATAAGCCTAATTTCTCCTTAGTTTACTGTGTGTTCCTTTCCTTGGCTGAGACAATTATGAATTAGGGCAGAGGCCTTCTTCCGGCAAACTGAGGATTGGGAAGGATTGTTCTGCTGGTGGAGGTTCCAAATTGTTGGTAAGCATGAACCCTTTTCCTTTTTCTATTCAGTCTAGTTTGATTAGTTGCATTGCTTTGTTAATATTGTTTCCTACCGTGAGTGTTGAATGGTGTAAGGGATGTGGTAGTATTGTGGTGGCTGAATGAGTTAGGTAAGTTTTATTTTGAGTATGTTAAGGATATATAATAGGATTACTGCAGTGGGGTAAATTATGGAATTATATAGCTTCAATTTAGAGTATTACTCAATTATTCTTAATGATCTATTTGATTTGGGTTGATAAGGATTAGAGGTGTTGTCGGGTTGTGTCCTACTGCATTGATGAGCTATGTTTGAGAGCTCAACTTTGTTGAAGCGAAAATTGATGGATTGGGAAGGAACTGGGTTGGAATTAATAGTAAGTGTTGGTTGACTGGATTGATTTATGAAGAAAGGAGTATATTGATCTGTAGTTAGTTAGCCTATTGAATTCTATGGATAGATGTGTGTAATGATGATCTATGCTGTAATTGTGTATTGAATTGAATGTAGTCAGTTAGCGTGTTCGCTAATTAGAGACGGTGAGTTTTATTATGGTGTAAACCGTACCAGTTGAGGGTCTAATGTGAAGGTTGGTTATAGTGAATCAACCTTGGATTATTAGTGGTTTCTAATTTCGTATTCGTTAAAGGATATGAATATAAGAATGACGTAGTAGTTAATTTGTATATTGTCGTGTGATTGCACTTAACCATAATGTTTGATTGTGCAGGACATGGATACGAGGCAGGACCGCGACTGTGAGGATTTCATTAGTTTGAGCATTACAGTAGGTGGGTAATTTCCTACCGTGGTCTGGTAGTTTTTGTAGAGATGTATACTGAAAAGTCTATCTTTTGTATGAATATCTTTATTTTGAAATAATAATCACATGATCATTGTTTGCATATTTATATGGTTATGCAATATTGTCTAATACATTACATTGTAGATAACATGGTGTGTGGTGTCACATGGGAGATCATGTTATCGGCTCCTTGTAAAGTATAAGTAAAGGCTCACAACCGAGATGGCTTTGGACAAACCATCGAAATGGTTGTAGTGTGATTTGGTATTGGTTTGTCTTGACCATAGAATCACACTAGTGCACTTTGTATGTATTGAGCAGGACCGACATAGAGGTAATTCGATTTATTGCTAACTATATAATCGAATCGGACTTCAGATATTATTTTGTACATGATCTTAATCCCGATATAATAACGGGCACATATACTTAGTAGTCATCTCTTTGATTTACCAATGGGCGAGATTTATAGATTAAATCGATAGGCTCGGTAAGTTGGGAGATGATATTATTTATATGGTGTGCCATTGATTATAGGAGGAAACCGTGTCCTATATATTAGGATGATGATGTCCCCTTGAGGAGCTCATAAGGTTCATCATGTAAACCCTGCAGGTGGACTTGGTCCGGCATGATGAAAATGTTGAGTGGTACTACTCATGGAGTTAGATGTTGATTAATTAATGGTCAGTAAATTAATTAATCGACGGACATTCGAGATCTTAAACACGGGGAGAAAATGTACAAATAATATATGGAGCCCATATTTTCATATGGGGGTTGGTGAGGTAGATCAATGATAATCCTTTAGTGGATTGGATTATCATTAGTGGATCGGACTTTATGTGGGCTTCATCCATGGGTGGCCAAGATCCAACTCCTCCTCATGGTCCCTAATGTAGCCTATTAACACCTCATGAAGCCTAGATCCAATGGATGAAAACAAAACTCTAGATCCAAAGGTAGAGATTAAATCTCTAGATCCGACGGTTGAGATTAAATCTCTAAATCCGACGGTTGAGATTAAATCCCTAGAACCAATGGAGAAGATTAAATCATGGCTTGAGCCCAACTCTATAAATAAAGATCATAAAGTGGGAGGCAATATGAAGCATGGCTTAAGGGGATTAGGGTTTGCTTCCTTTGGAGGCTAGGAATCCTAGTTGGTTTAGGATTGGGTTTGGGTGGCTAGGGTTTTGGGAGCTATGGGTGTGCAGCAACAAGTGGAGGAGTTTTTCATCTTATTCCTAAGGTGTGGCCGGTTCCTCCCTTCATCCCTCTACCTTGGCCGGTGCTCATCCTTATCTTCTTCTCCACTTCCATCGCCGGCCATTAGGAGAGCTAGGATTAGGGTTTGGAGGCTTAGGGTTTAGGAGGCTTGGGCGACACCAAATAAGGAAGTAGTTTGCTTTATTCTTCCTCTCCTTTGGTGGCCGGTGCCCACAACCCTTTCCTATCCCTTGGCCGGCATCCAAAGACCCCTTCTCCTTCTCCTTAGGTGGTGGAAACAAGATATAGGGCTTTCCCTTGGTGTCTTGGCCGGTTTCCACCATTATCTCCTTCTCCATGTTGGTCGGCGGCAAGCATTCTCCTTGTTGCTTGTTGGATGGCCATAGGGAGGAGAAGAACCTTGTTTCTATTCCCCCTCTTGCTTTGGAAGAGCAAGGAAGGAAGATTTGCGATCTAGGAGCTTCGACTTTTGGTAGATCGGCGCCCACACGACGTCCGGAAGGAGGAAGGTCATACATTAGAAGATTGAGAGGTATATCGATTCTCTAATTTTTATATGTTACATGTTTGTATTTGTTTTTCAATTATGAGCATGATATAAATCTGTATATGGCTAAATAATACGTGGATCCCGAGCATAAACACAAAAACCGATGATCCGAACATCGTCTATTCCGCGGCTACTCGTAGAATAGAGGATGGTCGCTTGAACAACAAGTTTGTTCAAGTGACCTCTCTAAACGAATAGCACGATGATGGCTTGGTTGCTTGGGCAATCCCTTTTGTCTAGGATTAATTTTTTTTTTTAATCCGGGGACATCGATGAGATTGCCATGAACAAGCAAACAAGGTTAAGTGAGAAGCGAAGTTTCCCCTCACAGACTCAATAAGCAAAACCCTACAATTAGTGGGAGAGCTTCAGGGCAAAACCCTGTTGGGTTTCCGGCACCGCGGCGTGTGTGTGTTCGATCATGTTTCGTAAACATGAGCACAGCGGAAGCAATTAAAAAATAATAAATCTATATCTATTACAACACACACAACACACGCATGCTATTACAACAAGTGTAGACATAACCGTAAATTAAAATTTGCAATAAAAGAAATTATCTACGTTATACCTTTCGTATGACGTGTAGCGGGAACGGCATCAACCGGAACGATCCTCGTAAAAATCGTCTCTATCCGTATCCACGCCGAGCTCCTCGGGATGACTTCGCTAAGTCACGAGCTTCGTCTTCGTACGAGTTACTAGCCTCGTGTTGAAGACGACGTGATCGAGAGATGATCACGATCCGAATCCAAATTCGGATCCTAAAACGAGTTCTCAAAACACGCTTCTCCGGAGAGGTATTCGTCAACCAATTGACGAATCCTTCGTCCTCCACCTCAGAGGATTACCGGAGATCAAATCCCCGGTAAGTTAGCCGCTGTCGGAGCACTAACAGTCGTCCAAACGACGCTCCGACGAGAGAAGGAGAAGCTGTCCAGAAAAATGGACAGCTTGGTGGAGGATATAGGCGCCGGCCTCTCGTCGGATTGTTACTAAAGGCTCACCTTGATGGCAAACCTATAGGGGATCACCGGAGGATCGCCGGAGGGTTCACCGGCTGTAGCTTGGTCGCCGGCAAGGACTTGGACAGCGGCACAAAAGCTGGGTGGCGGCAATGAAGGTGTTGGCGCCGAATAGGAGAGGGAGGGGGTTTGGGCGGCCAAGGTTGATTAGCCTTAGGGTTAGGGTTTAAGCCCTATTTTATAGAGAACTAATTCTCTTAATGGTTAATGGATCATATCCATAAAGCCCGATAACCCGCTCCATTAAGATAAGTTAAAATAAACCAAACCATGATGGTTTATTTTAAGTTAAAACGAACCGAACCAACCTTTGGTTCATTCGTTTAATATAAACCAAACCCTTTGGTTTATTCTCATCCATTGGATTAGAACCAAACCATTTTGGTCCATCCATTATGTCTTCATAAGACACGGCCCATCCACGCTTCCATTGCGACTGAAACAATTTCATGTTCGCTTTATGTTTGGTCCAACCAAACATAGTTTCTCTCGGTCTGAGAATCCCATTCTCAAGCTCGTTTTAAATCCTTTGGATTACACTCGTTGTGCGTGTGACCAAATAGGTTCTCGGTTTATGTTGGCCGTCTATAATTAACCATTAATTATAGAACGATCATGAGTGGCACCTATAGTACATCATGATCCCCAATTAACCGAAAAGATCAACGCTGATCCGTAACTATTTCTCAAACCCTTCAAGAGCTTCGAATGAATCGTGCCCCATTCCCTTCACTCATCTTATACCCACTTGGTTCAGACATGGTCTATTGTGTCCCTCACTAGGTCGACTACGCCACACCTAGCCCAAGTGTATCATTTCCTCGCCTACTGATTCTAGTTACTCCACATGTATCAAGAGTACTTTACTCTAAACATGTAATGCTTTGGCCAAAGACTTTAGTAACAATCCGACGAGAGGCCATGGGTATACATCTCCTCGCAAGGAGTGGTGAATCTTTATAGGCTATTCAAACACCTTTCGATCACTCGACTTATACCCAATCATCTCGTCCACATCTCCTCGTAGATGTTTGCTTAAGATGTCAAAGCATAAGTCTCCATGATCAAGATGACTTGAATACCAAGTCAAAGGAACATCGCACTTAAGCCACAGTAAGAACTTCATTGACATATCTATATATGCAGAGAACCATATGAAGTCTTACGGCTGGTCACTCCAATGAACTAGTTACCATAACTAGCATCCACGATTATCTCCGGACATCACAATGTCTCCAGCCAGTGAGAATCAGCTGCTTGGATACACCAAGGAGTATACCTCGTGCTAGTCTCGACAGAATTGATGGTGTCCAAATCCATCAATTCATCGACTAGGGATAATTCGATACATCACAATTACACATGTAGAGATACTCACTAGTTGTGATCCAATCACAAATTCTCTCATGCCGTGAATCGATCGTGACATTCAAAGAAATGAGTTTAAGATCCAATCAAATACATTAAACATGTATACTCAAATAGTGAATCTTCATTTATCATATAAATGGTTCATACATAAGGCGATTGCCTTAGGACATCTCTCATATATTACTAACAGACTCCCACTTCGCCTAATGCCAATCGCTACGGTATCCAATACCATAAGCACTAACATGACCCTCAAACTTACTTTGAGGTAATGCTTTAGTCAAAGGATCCGCTAAGTTCCTTTCAGTGGGAATTTTCTCGATTTGTATTTCGTTCCTACTGATGATCTCTCTGATAAGATAATAGCGGCGAAGCACATGTTTGGATCATTGATGAGACCACATCAAGTTCAGAGATGAACTTCTCGATCCAAACCGCTTCCTTTGCTGCTTCCAAAGCTCAATGTATTCTGCCTTAGTGGCAGAATCCGCTATAGTGTCAAGCTTGGAACCTTTCCAACTTATTGCGCCTCCATTCCAGGTGAATACATACCCAGACAAAGACATGGAATCATCCTTGTCTGACTGGAGCTGGCATCCGTATACCCACATATCACCATGTACCCTTCTCCATATATTAGGAACGTATCCTTAGTTCTTCTTAAGTACTTAAGGATCGTCTTAACAGTCACCCAATGATCCAATCCTAGATCAGACTGGTATCTGCTCGTGACACTCAGAGCATACGATACATCGGGCCTCTACATAACATAGCATACATGATAGATCCTATTGCGGATGCATAGGGAATCTTACTCATGCAAATCCTCTCGTCTTCTGTGCGTGGACACATAGACTTCGAAAGGTGTACCCCATGCCTGATGGGTAGGAAACCTTTCTTGGATTCCGACATGCTAAACCTCTTTAGCACTCGGTCTATATATGTAGACTGCGAAAGACCAAGCAACCATTTCGATTTATCTCTATAGATCTTAATCCCGAGGATGTAGGTTGCTTCTCCCAGGTCTTTCATGGAGAATGTCTTGGATAACCAAACCTTCATCGATCAGAAGATTGAAATATCGCTTCTATAAGTAGTATGTCATCGACATACAATACTAGGAATACGATCGACTCCCACTAACCTTCTTGTACACACAAGGTTCGTCTGGATTTTGTGAGAAATCAAACTTTTTGATTGTCTCATCAAAACGGATATTCCAGCTCCTGGATGCTTGCTTCAATCCATAAATAGATCGTCGCAATTTGCATACCTTGGTTTTATCAACCGATGTGAAACCCTCAGGCTGTATCATATACACATCCTCGAGCAGGTTTCCATTAAGGAAAGCTGTTTCATAATCATAATGAGCCGCTATGGCCAGGAGCATCCGAATGGATTTAAGCATAGCTACAGGCGAATAGGTTTCGTCATAATCAACACCTTGTTTTTGACGATATCCTTTCGCCACCAATCTAGCCTTATAGGTAATCACATTACCATCCATGTCAGTTTTCTTCTTGAAAACCCACTTCCACCCTATAGGCTTTATCCCTTCAGGTGGGTCAACTAATTTCCAAACATGGTTTTCATACATAGAATCCATTTCCGACTTCATGGCACCAAGCCACTTATCCTTTTCTGAACTTGTCAGCACTTCTTCATAACTGGTAGGCTCCTCATCATCAATGAGTAACACGTCGTTCGATTCGCTTACGAGAAATCCATATCTCTCAGGAATATTGCGTGTTCTACCAGATCTACGAAGATGTGGTGTTACAATAGGTCCAGCCGATTGCTCATCACTATGAGTTGTCGGCTGTTGTGCTTCACCAGGTATCTCATCAATGTCTATTTGAGTCTCTCGAGCCTCCTCAAGCTCGACGACACTCCCACTATTTTTTTGCAAGAGAAACTCTTTCTCTAGAAACACAGCATGTCTTGAAACAAACACCTTTTGTTCCACAAGATGATAGAATTGGTAACCCCTTGTTTCCTTAGGGTATCCAATAAATAGACATTTATCAGACTTAGCATCCAATTTGTCTGATACAGTCCGCTTCACATAAGCAGGACAACCCCATATCTTCAAGTAAGATACATGAGGTTTCTTACTATTCCATATCTCATATGGAGTAGTTGAGACTACCTTGGTAGGCATTCTGTTTAACAAGTAAACAGCTGTCTGAAGTGCATAGCCCCAAAAGGACTTGGGAAGAGTTGCATGATTCATCATTGACCTGACCATGTCCAACAAGGTCCGGTTACGCCTCTCAGATACACCATTATGCTGTGGTGTATAGGGCGGAGTCCATTGAGACAATATGTCATTGTCTCTTAGATAATCAAGAAACTCTTAACTTAAGTATTCACCACCTCGATCCGATCGAAGGATTTTAATACTCTTGTCATGTTGTTTCTCTACTTCATTTCTAAATTCTTTGAACCTTTTAAAGGCTTCAGACTTGTGTTTCATCAAGAACACATACCCAAACCATGAGTGATCATCGGTGAAGGTAATGAAGTAGCTATAGCCTCCTAATGCTTGAGTTGACATAGGTCCACATACATCAGTATGTATTAGACCTAGTAACTCTCCCACTCGTTCACCTTTTCCCGTAAAAGATAACTTAGTCATCTTGCCTTTTAAGCATGATTCTCATGTATCGTATGAATCCAATTCAAACGATTCCAGAATTCCACATCGGTGTAATTCGGACATGCGTTTCTTGCTTATATGGCCAAGACGACAATGCCACATATAGAAGTCTATTTGATTATTCTTTCGAGCACGCGTGTTGCTCGCTTCGATATTGAAAACGTCACTGGATACGTCCAACGTATAAACACCATTGCTTAAAGTTCCAGTCTCATAAAGAACTCCATTCAAAGTTATTTAACAACAATTGTTACTAAAAGTCAAATGGAACCCATTTCTATTTAGACAAGAAATAGAAATGATGTTCTTTATCAACGAAGGAACATAAAAGCAATTGTCCAGTTCTAAGACAAGTCCTGTAGGGAGTCTCAACAAATACGTTCTGATGGCAAGTGCAGCAACCTTTGCTCCATTCCCATCATGTAAATTTGACTCTCCCTTGACGAGTCTTCTTTTATTCCTTAGCACATGTATGTCATTACATATATGTGAGCCACACCCAGTATCCAATACACAAGTGTCTAAGGAAATAGAATGACAATCAATAACGAAGATACCTGAAGAAGATGGGGCATCCGATGCCTTATCCTTCTTCACGGACTCAAGATAAATCTTGCAATTTCTTCGCCAATGGCCCTCCTTGCCATAATGATGGCAAGTGCCCTTTTGAGCTGGTTCTGCCTTTTTAGCCCTTTTCTTCTTCCCCTTCTGTTGTTCCTTTGACTCCCTCTTAGAACCTTTCTTCGAGGAATCAACTAACAACACCGTCCCCTGCTCATGCTTCTCAGAAGGCTCCACAGTCTTCAGCATGTTGAGCAGTACAACAGATGAACCTTCTTATATCTCAGAGGTGAAGAGGAGCTTGAAGACTTCGAACCTTTCGAATCTCACTTGCTCATCAACCAACTCACAAAGATGAAGGACTACGATATGAGCATCCATATGCTCATGCTGCTTTCGTAGCTTGGGTTCCATCGTGGCTAGCATGATGCAACTCATTTGTTCAGAATCACTCACATGTTTCTGATAGGCCAACAATTGGTCCAGAGTTGCATTGTCACTAGGATGGGCGGGAAGAGGCGCTTCGAGGACATACGCAAGCTTTTCCACCTTGAGAACAATTCTCAAGTTTCTAAGCTAGTCCAAGAAGTTCGGCCCAGTCAATTTATTTGAATCCAAAATGGAACGCAAATTCAAACACATCATGATCAATATATTGACCTAGAAATACAAAACGAGCATATATGAGAAAATGATTTTAAAATGCATCAATATACATTTATAAATCCCATTCATTTTTCGAATTTCAAAAACCCCAAAATCACTTCGGGAGATTGTAGGTCCATCTTCGAATGGGCTGATATCCATCATAGTTATGAACAACCTTGGAGAGTCCAACAAGCCATTCATAACTACGACGGTGGTATCATCTATACCGATTGCATATCCGTATATGCAACTATCACAATGTGCTATCAACTAATTGAATGTTCACACATACATCGGGTTGTTAACACATTAACAAGTATGCATCATATGCATAGCACCCAACTTCACCTCCCTTTACATCGACCTTGGAGATAGTCCAACAAGCCGATGCTCCAGGTTAAAGCCAACCCATTAATCAGGACATAGTTTTAATATGGTTAGAGCGCATTCAACCAATTAGCTCAGCTTGGAGAGAGTCCAACAACCAAAGCTAATGATTGACCTCTGACTCTTACCATATTAGTATTAAACTATTCCATGGTTTGAACATATTCAGGTTCGAGCCGGGCTTGGAGAGAGTCCAACAACCCAAACAAGAAACAGAACTCTGGTTCTAACCATATTAATGGAAGGTGTAGGCTTTAATATTGATTAAGGGTTTTTATGTCTCATCCTCTTTGCATGCAAATAACTATTATCTACATGGCATGGCATACATGACATACATCTACATGTCACGACACGCATGGCATAATGTTATGCATCTAATGCAATTACATGACATACAATTATGTCATGTATATAATTTCCTTATATGTCATAACTATTTATGGAAATAAAATATGTTTAAGATTTGATTCTCCAAATCAAATCATAATTAAATTAGGAAACAAATTTCCAAATCTAATCACATATTTTATTCATGGAATTATTTGATTAAGGAAAATCTATTTAGGAAACCAATTTCCTAAATCTTTAAAACTACTTATGGAAATAAAAT
This sequence comes from Wurfbainia villosa, assembly GCA_025175895.1. Lineage (NCBI taxonomy): Eukaryota > Viridiplantae > Streptophyta > Magnoliopsida > Zingiberales > Zingiberaceae > Wurfbainia > Wurfbainia villosa. The sequence goes on along the minus strand of CM045986.1, from coordinate 56,848,098 downwards.
ATTTTAAGATTTGATTTCCCAAATCAAATCATGATTAAATTAGGAAACAAATTTCCAGAATCTAATCAAATATTTTATTTATGGAAAATATCAATTTCCATAAATACTTCCAACTTTCCAAAAGTGGAAGATTTCCATAAATACTTCTAGACTTTCCAAAATTGAAAAATTTCCATAAATACTTCTAAATTTCCAAAATTAGAAAATTTCCAGAAATACATTATGACTATCACAAAACCATTTTACGATTATGTCGAAACACAACCTTGCTCTGATACCACTGTTGGGTTTCCGGCACCGCAGCGTGTGTGTGTTCGATCATGTTTCGTAAACATGAGCACAGCGGAAGCAATTAAAAATAATAAATCTATATTTATTACAACACACACAACACACGCATGCTATTACAACAAGTGTAGACATAACCGTAAATTAAAATTTGCAATAAAAGAAATTATCTACGTTATACCTTTCGTATGACGTGTAGCGGGAACGACATCAACCGGAACGATCCTCGTAAGAATCGTCTCTATCCGTATCCACGCCGAGCTCCTCGGGATGACTTCGCTAAGTCACGAGCTTCGTCTTCGTACGGGTTACTAGCCTCGTGTTGAAGACGACGTGATCGAGAGATGATCACGATCCGAATCCAAATTCGGATCCTAAAACGAGTTCTCAAAACTCGCTTCTCCAGAGAGGTATTCGTCAACCAATTGACGAATCCTTCGTCCTCCACCTCAGAGGATTACCGGAGATCAAATCCCCGGTATGTTAGCCGCTGTCGGAGCACTAACCGTCGTCCAAACGACGCTCCGACGAGAGAAGGAGAAGCTGTCCAGAAAACTGGACAGCTTGGTGGAGGATATAGGCGCCGGCCAACCAAGGAAAGAAAAGGCTCACCTTGATGCCAAACCTATAGGGGATCACCGGAGGATCGCCGGAGGGTTCACCGGCTGTAGCTTGGTCGCCGGCAAGGACTTGGAGGGCGGCACAAAAGCTGGGCGGCGGCAATGAAGGTGTTGGCGCCAAATAGGAGAGGGAGGGGGTTTGGGTGGCCAAGGTTGATTAGCCTTAGGGTTAGGGTTTAAGCCCTATTTTATAGAGAACTAATTCTCTTAATGGTTAATGGATCATATCCATAAAGCCCGTTAACCCGTTCCATTAAGATAAGTTAAAATAAACCAAACCATGATGGTTTATTTTAAGTTAAAACGAACCGAACCAACATTTGGTTCATTCGTTTAATATAAACCAAACCCTTTGGTTTATTCTCATCCATTGGATTAGAACCAAACCATTTTGGTCCATCCATTATGTCTTCATAAGACACGGCCCATCCACGCCCATTGCGATCAAACAATTTCATGCTCGCTTATGTTTGGTCCAACCAAACATAGTTTCTCCGAGAATCCCATTCTCAAGCTCGCTTTAAATCCTTTGGATTACACTCACAGCATGTGACCAAATAGGTTCTCGGTTTATGTTGGCCGCCTATAATTAACCATTAATTATAGAACGATCATGAGTGGCACCTAGTAGTACATCATGATCCCTAATTAACCAAAAGATCAATCTTGATCCGTAACTATTTCTCAAACCCTTCAAGAGCTCGAATGAATCGCGGCCCCATTCCCTTCACTCATCTTATACCCACTTGGTTCAGGACATGGTCTATTGTGTCACACTAGGTCGACTCACGCCACACCTAGCCCAAGTATCATTTCCTCGCCCCACGGATTCTAGTTACTCCACATGTATCAAGAGTACTTTACTCTAAACATGTAATGCTTTGGCCAAAGACTTTAGTAACAATCCGACGAGAGGCCATGGGTATACATCTCCTCGCAAGGAGTGGTGAATCCTTTATAGGTTATTCAAACACCTTCGATCACTTCGACTTATACCCAATCATCCCGGGTCCACATCTCCTCGTAGATGTTTGCTTAAGATGTCAAAGCATAAGTCTCCATGATCAAGATGACTTGAATACCGCAAGTCAAAGGAACATCGCACTTAAGCCACAGTAAGAACTTCATTGACATATCTATATATGCAGAGAACCATATGAAGTCTTATGGCTGGTCACTCCAATGAACTAGTTACCATAACTAGCATCCACGATTATCTCCGGACATCACAATGTCTCCAGCCAGTGAGAATCAGCTGCTTGGATACACCAAGGAGTATACCTCGTGCTAGTCTCGACAGAATTGATGGTGTCCAAATCCATCAATTCATCGACTAGGAATAATTCCGATACATCACAATTACACATGTAGAGATACTCACTAGTTGTGATCCAATCACAAATTCTCTCATGCTGTGAATCGTATCGTGGACATTCAGTAAATGAGTTTAAGATCCAATCAAATACATTAAACATGTATACTCAAATAGTGAATCTTCATTTATCATATAAATGGTTCATACATAAGGCGATTGCCTTAGGACATCTCTCATATATTACTAACAAACCCTTCAATTGGTATCAGAGCCAAGGTTTTCAGTTTTGTGTGTTTAGGATTCGGTTAATTTTTATTCACTTTTCATATATTATATGTGTCGGATAATAGTAGGATATGCGTAGTTTAACTCTTTGGTTCTAGGGACAAGATCCGACTATTATGGCCATATGGTTGTATGTGATTGTATGTGTATATTTTGTTGAATCCTCGGGGTTGACAAGGCTAGTATTTGATTTTTTGTAAATTAGATATGACATTGTTTAGCCACTCTTTATTTTATTTTACTTTCTATCTAGATTTCATGTACACTCTCTCGTGGAGTATAGGATCGATGGATGTAAATTAAAATAGGTTTTAGTCTCGGCTCGGATCTCCGGATGGCTCATTCATGGCGTAGGAGGAGCAGACAAGATGGCTTTGCGACGGGAGACATATTGAAGACAAAAGCCATAATAGTTGGAAAATAATTTATTTTTTATATTTATTGCTTTTTGTTTGATATGCATGTCGTAGGCTAGGAAAATTCCTCAATTTCAAAATACTAAGTGGGATAGGGAAATTTTTATAAATTCCTATGGCCTCCATTACAATTTGACATGTGATTCAAGCAAACTTGTGCGTCGGCTCTGAGTGCCTTCTTCCCCATCGGATGAGTTTGTTTGCGGATCACAAGGTCAAATATGGTTATAGGGAATTATCAAAGAGCATGTGTACTTCCCCATCGGAAGGCACATAACCCGAGATAATTACCTTGGTACCGAGTAATGGTGAACACTTAGATACAAATATAAGTATCCTCTCCATCGGAGTCACTGCTTTTATTTGTTGGGCCGAAGAGAAACCAACTATTAATTTTACTTGTCAAAAAGTTAAGTTGACAAGATAGTAAAATTAATGGGTAAAATCTCCTCTTGCAAATGTAGAATTCGTATACGTCCACACTATCGTGGCATACGATATTCTCGGTGTTTTGAGTTGTTGGTTGATTTTAAAATTTTATTGTTTGAGGAATCAATAATTTTTTGAAATCTACAGTAATGATCTATGTGATTCTTAGGATTTTCAAAATTGACTTTTAGTCCACTTGTTTTGATAGTAAAGGAAAATAAACTTACTATAAATAATTATGATGATTGGAAAAGAATCTAGATATTGTCTTATCTGCTAAGGAGTACAAGTATGCACTCTTCGAAGAGTGTCCTCAAGCCTTGGTTGCTCAAAAAGGTTTCTACTTCTAAGCTGAAAGGCAAGAAGAAGGAGAAACAAGGTGGAGCAAAGGTGGTGGGAGGATCTCAGGGAGGAGTGAAGAAGCCGAAAGGCAAGTACTTCACTTACAAGAAGGATGGACATTAGAAGAAGGACTGTCCCAATCCAAAGCAGAACAAAGATATATCCTTTGGACTAGTCGTTGAAACATGATTAGCGGTGTTATCTACTGGCACCTGGTGTGTAGATACGGGAGCCACTAATCATGTCTGCAATACTTTGCAGGGGTTCCAAGAAACCCGACGACTAGCTAAAGGGGAGATTATCATTTACTTGGGTAATGCCATAAAGGTGGCGACTATTGCAGTGGGAGAAGTTTTATTTATCTCTTGAAAAAAAATAAAACTTAGGTTCTGGAAAATTCCCTTTATGTACCTTTATTTAGAAAGAAATTAGTTTCAGTTTCTAAATTGTTTATGGATGGATATTCTATTTCTTTTAATGACAGAGTTGTTATAAAAAGGAATTGGGGAATATCTGTTAAGGTACATTAATAGGAAATTTGTATACACTTGAACCAAAACCTCCCACGATGCAAAATAAAGTTAATAACTCATCTTCTAATTCCAATAAGAGAAAAGAACCTTCAAAGATGAACCAAACATATCTTTGGCATCTTAGGCTTGGTCATATTAACCTAAGCAGAATTCAAAGGTTGATAGCTGATGGACCTTTGGGTTCATTAGTGGTGGAAGATTTTCCAACCTGCGAATCTTGCTTGGAGGGTTAAATGATCAAGAGGTCTTTTCAAGGCCAAGGAGTATAGATCCAAAGATGTGTTGGAATTGGTTCATTCTGATTAGTATGGTCCTATGTTTATCCAGGCAAGAGGTAGTCTTGAATATTTCGTCTTTTTCATAGATGATTATTCAAGATATGGATGACACTACGATCTGCTCGTAGTGGCGAATACCTCTTGGGAGAGTTTAGGAATTACTTATCAGAAGCAGGGATTCAATCCCAATTGACTGCACCGGGCACACCCCAGCAGAACGGTGTAGCAGAGCGAAGGAATAGGACTCTTATGGAGATGGTTAGATCGATGATGAGTTATTTTGACTTGCCAGATTCGTTCTGGGAATATACTCTAGATACGGCGGTGTACATTCTGAACTTGGTTCCATCTAAATCAGTGCCTTCTACTCCCAGAGAGTTGTGGACTAGGCGAAAGCCTAGTCTTAGACATATTCGGATATGGGGGAGTCCAACACATGTGCTGAAGGCAGATGCTGGTAAGTTGGAACCTTGTACAGAAGTACGCATGTTCATTGGCTATCCAAGGGGAACAAAGGGTGGATTGTTTTATAGTCCTAGAGATCAGAGGGTGATCGTTAGCACGAACGCCAGATTTATAGAGGAAGACTATATGATGAGCCACAAGCCCAAGAGTAAAATTGTTCTGGAGGAATTAAAAGGGGAAGTCACTTCTTTAGTACCACCGGTACAAGAGGATATACCACATGTCTCTGCACCGCGTGTCACAGAGGATACACAGGTGATACCTCGTCATAGTGGGAGGGTTGTGAGACAGCCTGATAGATTCATGTTCTTGGGAGAATCTTCTGATTTAGTCCTTGGTGAACATGAACCTGATCCCTGGACATATGACGAGGCAATCCAAGATAAAGATACAGTATCTTAGCAAAGAGCATCTTGTATGTAAGCTTAATCGGTCCATTTATGGATTGAAGCAAGCTTCGAGGTCTTGGAACATCCGCTTTGATGAGGTAATCCAGTCTTATGGATTTATTCAAAGTCCGGATGAGTCTTGTGTATACAAGAGATGTGACGGAAATGTAGTGGTATTTCTTGTACTATACGTAGATAACATTTTGGTGATTGGCAACAATATCAAGGTGTTATTGGATGTAAGGGTATGGTTGTCCAAATAATTTGATATGAAGGACTTGGGAGAAGTAGGACACATCCTTGGGATCAAAGTTATAAGGGATCGGAGGAAAAGGATGTTGTACTTATCCTAAGTTTCATACATAGACACGATTTTGGATCATTTTAGCATGCAGAACTCTAAGAAGGGTTTTCTACCTTTCAGGCATTGAGTTCTTTATCTAAGGAGATGTGTCCTAGATCATCTGAGGAGATAGAGGAGATGAAGGCGGTTCCTTATGCTTCGGCAGTAGGAAGCCTCATGTATGCGATGCTATGTACGAGACCAGATATCTTCTTTGTCGTGGGCATGGTCAGAAGATATCAGAGTAATCAAGGACAGGGACATTGGACTGTGGTAAAGCATATATTAAAGTGCCTGAGAAGGACTAGGGATTATATGCTAGTTTACCGGCAAGACCAATTACTCACTGTGGGTTACATGGATTGTGACTTCCAATCAGATAGGGATAACAGTAAGTCTACCTCAGGTTTTGTGTTTACTTTGGGAGGTGGAGCCATTGTATGGAGGAGTGTCCAGTAGAAATGTGTGGCGGACTCCACCATGGAAGCTGAGTATGTGGCAGCCTCTCAGGCGGCCAAAGAAGCTGTGTGACTCAGGAACTTCCTGATGGACTTGGATGTGATTCTTGGTTTGCCCATAACTATTACAATTTATTGTGATAATAATGGTGTAGTTGCAAACTCGAAGGCAACATGAGCTCATAAGGCAAGTAAACACATAGAGCACAAGTAATACCTAATCCGAGAAATCGTAAAGGAGATAGAAGTTGTTGTCGCCTATATTGCATCAGAAGATGACCTAGTAGGCCCTTTTCACTAAGGCCCTTCTAGTGAGAGCTTTGATAGGCAGGTGGAGGGAAGGGGAATCAGATGTATGGCATTATAAGGACAGCATAGTCTAATAGTATAAGTGGGAGATTGTAGGGATGTATACTGAAAAGTCTATCTTTTGTATGAACATCTTTATTTTGAAATAAGAATCACATGATCATTATTTTCATATTTATATGGTTATGCAATATTGTCTAATACATTACATAGTAGATAACATGGTGTGTGGTGTCACATGGGAGATCATGTTATCGGCTCCTTGTAAAGTATAAGTAAAGGCTCACAACCGAGATGACTTTGGACAAACCATCGGAATGTTTGTAGTGTGATTTGGTATTGGTTTGTCTTGACCATAGAATCACACTAGTGCACTTTTGTGTATTGAGCAGGATCGACATAGAGGTGATTCGATTTATTGCAGACTACATAATCGAATTGGACCTCAGATATTATTTTGTACATGCTCTTAATCCCGATATAATAACGAGCACATATACTTAGTAGTCATCTCTTTGATTTACCAATGGACAAGATTTATAGATTAAATCGATAGGCTCGGTAAGTTGGGAGATGATATTATTTATATGGTGTGTCGTTGATTATAGGAGGAAATCGTGTCCTATATATTAGGATGATGATGTCCCCTTTAAGAGCTCATAAGGTTCATCATGTAAACCCTGCAGGTGGACTTAGTCCGGCATGATGAAAAGGTTGAGTGGTACTACTCATGAAGTTAAATGTTGATTAATTAATGGTCAGTAAATTAATTAATCGACGGACATTCGAGATCTTAAACACGGGGAAAAAATGTACAAATAATATATGGAGCCCATATTATCATATGGGGGTTGGTGAGGTAGATCAATGATAATCCTTTAGTGGATTGGATTATCATTAGTGGTTTGGACTTTATGTGGGCTTGATCCATGGGTGGCCAAGATCCTACTCCTCCTCATGGTCCCTAATGTAGCCTATTAACACCTTATGAAGCTTAGATCCAATGGATGAAAACAAAACTCTAGATCCAAAGGTAGAGATTAAATCTCTAGATCCGACGGTTGAGATTAAATCTCTAGATCCGATGATTGAGATTAAATCCCTAGAACCAATGAAGGAGATTAAATCATGGCTTGAGCCCAACTCTATAAATAGAGATCATAATGTGGGCGGCAAGATGAAGCATGGCTTAAGGGGATTAGGGTTTGCTTCCTTTGGAGGATAGGAATCCAAGTTGGTTTAGGATTGGGTTTGGGTGGCTAGGGTTTTGGGAGCTATGGGTGGGTGGTAACAAGTGGAGGAGTTTTTCATCTTCTTCCTAAGGTGTGGCCGGTTCCTCCCTTCATCCCTCTACCTTAGCTGGTGCTCATCCTTATCTTCTTCCCCACTTCCATGGCCGGCCATTAGGAGAGCTAGGATTAGGGTTTGGAGGCTTAGGGTTTAGGAGCCTTGGGCGACACCAAATAAGGAAGTAGTTTGCTTTCTTCTTCCTCTCCATTGGTGGTCGGTGCCCACAGCCCTTTCCCAGCCCTTGGTCGGCATCCAAAGACCCCTTCTCCTTCTCCTTAGGTGGTGGAAACAAGATATAGGGCTTTCCCTTGTTGTCTTGGCCGGTTTCCACCATTATCTCCTTCTCCTTGTTGGCCGGCGGCAAGCATTCTCCTTGTTGCTTGTTGGTTGGCCATAGGGAGGAGAAGAATGTTAGGACCCTTGGAATGGCTAGAGGGGGGGTGAATAGCGTAGATGAAATTCGATCGCGTTTGTGTCTACAATTTCGTTAGTGCGCAGCGGAAATAGAAATAATAAAAGCAATAACGAAATAGACAACAAGCTAACACAATGATATAACATGGTTCGGAACCGCACGGTTCCTACTCCACGGATCGAGCTCTAAAGAGCCCTAGTGATGCACACGCACTCACTAATGATAAACACTCCTTCTCGACACAAGTCGGAGGCGGAGAAACCCCTTACAATAGATCTTACAACAGTAAGAACGAAATACAAGCAATATACAATGTAAATATGAAATACAAGTAAAGAAAAGACTTTACAACACTTGTTTTGATTGCTTGAATGCTTGGTTGCTTGCTTGCACTTGGAGACCTGATTTGCACCAACAAATCGTCCCAATAGCCCTCAAGAACCGATTCCTTTTTCCTCCATCACGAGCTCCATATATAGCTTCAACCTGTGCTGGAAAAAGTCGATCAGTCGACTGATCGGGACCATCAGTCGACTGATGCCATTATTGTCGTGAGACAACGGCTAGATCCACGCTGGATAAGTCCAACGGATCTACCATCAGTTGACTGATTGTGACCATCAGTCGACTGATGGAGTCCTCACTCGACCAGTCGAGTCTCGACTCCATTCTGTGGCCGAATTCCCGAGCACCAGTCGACTGATCACACGATCAGTCGACTGCTCGGGCCATCAGTCGACTGCCCACCTCTGGCAGTCGACTGCTAGGCCATAACCCGTAGTCAAACCCTAGTTGACTCGGTCCAGTCGACTGCCACATGACACCAGTCGACTGGCACACCTCAAACATGAGGTTTTAGCCCAAGTATGGTTCCCCCATACTTGCTAGACTACCCTTAGCCTAGACCTAAGCCTTCTAGCCACCTCCATCAGCCTCACGCCTCTCGGATCCCTCCAAGTCATCCATGACTTGTTCATCCATTGCACTAGCCTTCAGGTGCTTCCATCGGCTATGTCATGCTAACGGTGTCTACACCGCCAAGGCACATTGGACTTACGCCGCCAAGACTCTGCTTGGACTTTACACCGCCAACCATTGGACTTATGCTGCCAAGACTACCGCTTGGACTTTACGCCGCCAAAATCAATCCCCTTGGACTTCAAATGCCAACCCATGTTGGACTTTCCATGCCAAGACCATGCTTGGACTTTCCTTGCCAACCCATGTTGGACTTCTCAAATGCCAAGACCATGCTTGGACTTTCCCTGCCAACCCATGTTGGACTTCTCAAATGCCAAGACCATGCTTGGACTTTCCCTTGCCAACCCATGTTGGACTTTTACATTGCCAAGACCATGCTTGGACTTTCCCTTGCCAACCCATGTTGGACTTTTCATGCCAAGTACCCATGACTTGGACTTTACCTTGACAATTACATTGTCATATGTTTTTGTCGAAACATCAAAACACATCAAAACATTACTCGAGCCAAACTCGAGTCCTGGTCAATCGTGACCTGGGCCGATTGCACCAACAAAGAACCTTGTTTCTATTCCTCCTCTTGCTTTGGAAGAGCAAGGAAGGAAGATTTGTGATCTAGGATCTTCGACTTTTGGTAGATCGTCGCCCACACGATGTCCGAAAGGAGGAAGGTCATACATTAGAAGATCGAGAGGTATATCGATTCTCTAATTTTTATATGTTACATGTTTGTATTTGTTTTTCAATTATGAGCATGATATAAGTATGTATATGGCTAAATAATACTTGGATCCCGAGCATAAACACAAAAACTGACGATCCGGACATCGTCAATTTCGCGGCTACTCGTAGAATAGAGGATGGTCGCTTGAACAACAAGTTTGTTCAAGTGACCTCTCTAAACGAATAGCACGACGATGGCTTGGTTTCTTGGGCAATCCCTTTTGTCTAGGATTTTTTTTTTTTTAATCCGGGGACATCGATGGGATTGCCATGAACAAGTAAACGAGGTGAAGTGGGAAGCGAAGTTTCCCCTCACAGACTCAATAAGAAAAACCCAACAATTAGTGGGAGAGCTTCCGGGCAAAACCCTTTAGTTTTAATGTATGCAGATTTAGATACATTATCGTCTTATATGATCATGTTACCTTGACTCTGCTCTTATTTACTCTTGTGATTGATACCTTATCTTTCATTGTTAAACTCTATTGTTGTTATCATGTTTCACATCATCATGATTAGGAGTTATATATGTGATATAAGTAACTTAGAATTTGTTTAGTTAAGTGCAAATAGTAAAGTCCGGATGACGACCTGATTGTAAATTAGGCAAAAAGGTCATCTGTCGGTAGGTAATTTCTTGAACGTAGGGTTAGTTCTAATACCCTTAGGTTGCATGTTTGCCACCGACCATGTATTGTGTAAATGGTTGGGTGAATTGTACTTAGTGTGTCGCTACGGACTAGTGGTCCTAGCTTGTTGTAATCAGTTAAGTACGACTCTCTGTAGGATAGAGAGTGCGTTGTGTATGGGATCGTGGTGGCCGGCTAGAGGGGGGTGAATAGCCCTCTTTCGTCATATGATGAAGTCGTTCGTTGATTGTCTACAACTATCATTACCGTAAGCGGAAAATACAACTAAATAACAATGAAGATAAGCAAGATACCAAACAATGCTAACAAGGGATGTAACGTGGTTCACGGCTTCGTCGCTAATCCACGGTCCGATTCGTCCAAGGTGAATCATGCCTCAATCTATCCACTAGATCTCTCCTTTGCACCAAGCTAGGTGAAGGTAACCTTTTACACAAGAATCACTCTTCTTACAATAGAATGAAGATTAGCACAAATAGAAGAGTGGAAAACGTTTAGGGCACTTTGGGAGTTGTTAGGAGTTAAAGCATTAGCCTCCCAAATGCCCTCACCCCTTCTTTTTATAGAAGAAGGGGGTTTCTTCCCGTTAACACAGGACCAGTCGACTGATGCCCCGATCAGTCGACTGATTCTGTAGTCGTTGCCCAATAACGGTTTCTTCCATGTTGGATTTCACCCAACGACTACTACATCAGTCGACTGAAGAAGTCATCAGTCGATTAATGTAGACTTCCAGTCGAGTGCCCGCGAGCTCGACTAGCTTCTGTGCCCATGCATAGGTGATCAATGACCGCCTTACCTTAAGCAAATGATCGATGTGGACTCGATCCAACTAACACCACGATTGCCGATCGATTGAGAGCCGATCGCCATGACATGGCAGTCGACTGGTGCCGGGTAAAACTCAAACCTTACATCCGTTTGAGCTTCCGATGGTCGGGTAAACCTCAACCCTTACGGTAGAGCTTTCGACACTCAGCCATTCGGCCAAGTTCACCTAATGAGCTACTTATAATTCACTCATTCTCTCATCTCACTCGAAGTCCCTCGTCGAAGCTCTCTTCGTTCGTGGTCACGTCCCTCGGCACCATCAGGTGCATGACTCTGCAATGCTCCTTCGCGTCTCTTGCCCTCGAAGTCTGCTTCCTTGGCTTCGCTTCAAGTCATCTCGTCTGGCGGTCCCTTGGCAGCATCAAGCGCACGACTCTGCAATGTTCCTTCTCCGACTCAAGCATGAGGTTGTGAGCGGTGACACTTGGCTAAGCTCCATGTGCGAATTACTAAGTCCTGCAAGATCCAACGCACATATCAAATCCAAACATCCTAACTTAAACCCTTTGTCACACACATCAAAATCATATCACAGGTTGATTACACTAACAATCTCCCCCTTTTTGATGTGTGGCAATCCATTTAAGTTAGGTAAAACATTTGATAAAAATATTAAGGTAAGAAAGCATGTAAATAAACACGATTATCAACTCTCCCCCTTAATACATGAAACTCCCCCTAAATGCAATTCTCCCCTTACTTAAACATGCATATTTCTCCCCCTTTGACACCATCAAAAATATTAAACAAAGTTTATACAAGCATGGCATCAACTCTAGGGAACAAAAATTACCAAAACATGCCTTAAAATCTGATAAAAGAGGGTTACTGGGCATGTTATCTGTCGATCAGTCGACTGGACTGACACTCTGATTTCAGGTTTTTCTGATTTTCAAGGTGAATTTCAGAAATGCATTAAAAATTCTATAAAATTTAAAAAATCATGAAATTTGGGAAACATATTTCTTGTAAGTATCTTTATCATAGAAAAATATTTTTTCATGAAAAATCATTATATTTTCGAAAATTAGCCAAAAATCCAAAAGCTTCAAAAACAACTAAGTTTTTGATCAAGTTTGTATCAATTTTAACACCTAGTTTTGCTTTGGATTGTTTCAAAACATGAACACACAGATTTTAAAGTAAGAGATTGTTTTGAAAACATATGAAATATCCAACCATGATCTTTGGGCAATATGTCTATGAATTAACCATAAGTCTTCCCCTTGATTGGTCTATTATTACTCTTTTGATACTTTAAAAGACCATCTAAATGCCATAGACATTAGTGGACCATTAGTATCATCCTATCATCTCACCCATGCTAAGTTTTCAATCAAGGTAGCCTATGGTGAGTGTGAGAAGTATCCTAAAGGTATTTATATATATACTTAACCATTAATTTCATGCAATTCTACACAAGGTTAAGTATCATCCTAACATACCATATGATCTTAAAGATATATATGCATTGATTTCAAATTATGATCATGAAACAATTGTATTCATCAATTTGTGATCATGCATTAGGTATGAATTATGATAATAAGTGAAGTATCACCCAAGGCATGATTTAAACCTTATTGCCCATGATTATATATCAAATGTCAAGATCATAAATCATGATTGCAAACATATATAGCAATTACATTAACCATCATGATTTAAACATTATTATCAATTTATGGGGACATTATCATCACCCAACATTGTGCTAAAAATTTATAGGTCATGAGTATCAAATAACACTAAGTGTTGAGCATGATTTAAACTATTTATGGGTGCATTATCATCACCCAACACTATTTCAAAAATTAAGTCCCGCCATCCTAAGTCAACAAAAAATATTATATAGGTAAAATCCATATGGTTGACTATCCAAGTGTTTTCCTAACCCTTAAGGATGGATTTAGGAACTGAAAACAAATTCTTTCCTATGGGGTTCACTAAAAATTCCTTAGGGATCCATTTTCTTGTTATTGTTTTCTTTTTATCTTGACCCCTAGCAATTAAACAATTATAGGGCTTTTCATTTTTATTTTCCTTATATCCTAGGCCTTTCTTATTGAAGCTTGCCCTTTGGCTCCCTATGATCATGTTAAGGGTGTTGGAGCCTATAGTGAATTTTTCTAGGGCCTTGGTTAAATGATCTACTTTCTCTCTTAAAGCCCTATTTTCATCCATACATGCATCATTAACACCAAATGGCATATAGTCATGTGAGCATGCATCATCATTATTAACATTTAAACATGCTTGTTCTAATTTATTTTTTAAAGCCTTAATTTGATCAAGCATGCTTTTATTATTTTTCTTAGCCCTAAATAAATCCTTAGCAAGGCTAGAAATCATGGGAACTCTTTTATTGGGTGAGAGATTCGTTACCATAGTCTCCATATCTTCTTCTTCGGATGAGGAGGATGATGATGAGCCTCCCCCTTCACTAGAGCTCTCCTCACTTGTGCTTCTTTCTTCTTGCTCGGAGGAGGAGGTGTCTAGGTCATCAAATGCCATTAGTGTCAAATTTGTGACAAAGGCATTTTCTTCCTCCGATGATGATGAGGAGGAGGAAGGATCATCCCAAGTCCTTGATTTGAGTGCTTTGGCCTTCCCTTTTTCTTTGGCCTTATTCTCTTCTTCCTTCTTCTTGCTCCCCTTTTTCTTCTTTTCTTCTTTCTTTCTCCTCTCTTATTTTCTCTTGTTCAAGAGTGGACAATTATCTCTTATGTGTCCCTCTTGTTGGCAATTATAGTAAATTATCTTCTCCCTTGGTCTTCTTCTCCTATCATTAGATTTATTAAATTTAAAACCTTTTAATTCACGTCTTACCTTCCTTACCATATAAGCTTCTTCCGTGCTATCCATGGAGGAAGAGGATGATGCTTCATCGGAGGAGGAGGAAGTCTCTATCTTCTTCTTCTTTCCCTTGTTGGCTACTAGGGCTACTCCTCTTGATGGCTTGATAATTAATTCTTCAATTACTCCCTCAAGCCTAGTTTCATGGAGCTCCATGGTTGAGAAGAACTCCTCCAAGGTGCTCACTTCTAAATTCTTCGACATGTAGAAGGAGTCCACCATTGAGCTCCATTTCGATGACCAGGGAAAGGCATCGATTGCTTTCATAAGCATATCCCGGTTCGAAAGTCTTTCTCCTACACTTGTTAGCCAAATTAAAATTTCCTTAAATCGAGAGTGTAGTGAGGTTACCTTTTCTCCCTTTTTTGAGTTTAATATTTGATAGTTGGGAGCGGAGGAGGTCTCTCCTTGCAAGCTTGGCCTCCGAGGTACCTTCACGAAGCTCTACTAGCTTCTCCCACATCTCTTTAGCACTTGCACACTCTCCAATTCGATTTACTTCTTGTTGGGGGAGTACATTGTAGAGGTGGTGCTTTGCCTTTGAATTTGCCAAGTACTCCTCCCTCTGCCTTTTTGTCCATCTTGTCTCTCTATTTGCTCTACATTTTCATCCCTAGGTATCTCGAAATGATTTTCCATTATTAATAAAATTTCAAAATCGATTTCAAAAAATACCACCATTCTCTTCTTCCACCAAGAGAATTCTCCTTCAAACTTTGGTGGGTGAATGTTGGAACTGACCATCCTTGATTGTGCTTGTCGTGGCGGTTAGTCCTCGACAAGCTTTCTTGGCTCTGATACCACTTGTAGGGGATCGTGGTGGCCGGATAGAGGGGGGTGAATAGCCCTCTTTCATCGTATGATGAAGTCATTTGTTGATCACCTACAACTATCGTTAGCGCAAGTAGAAAATACAACTAAATAACAATAACGATAAGCAAGATACCAAACAATGCTAACAAGGGATGTAACGTGGTTCACGGCTTCGCCGCTAATCCACGGTTCGATTCGTCCAAGGTGAATCACGCCTCAATCTATCCACTAGATCTCTCCTTTGCACCAAGCTAGGTGGAGGCAACCTTTTACACAATAATCACTCTTCTTACAATAGAATGAAGATTAGCACAAGTAGAAGAGTGGAAAATGTTTAGGGCACTTTGGGAGTTGTTAGGAGTTAAAGCATTAGCCTCCCAAATGCCCTCACCCCTTCTTTTTATAGAAGAAGGGGGTTTCTTCCCGTTAACACAGGACCAGTCGATTGATGCCCCGATGAGTAGACTGATTCTGTAGTCGTTGCCCAATAACGACTTCTTCCATATGGGATTTCACCCAACTGCTCCTACATCAGTCCACTGATGTTGACTTCCAGTCGAGTGCCTGTGAGCTCGACTAGCTTCTGTGCTTGTGCACAGTGTGATCAGTCGACTCCTTCCCTTATGCAATCGGCTGATGTCGACTTGATTCAGCAGCTAACACCAGTTGATTGCCAATCGACTTGGAACAGTCGACTGGTGCCGGGTAAAATTTAAACCTTACATCCGTTTGAGCTTCCGGTGGTCGGGTAAACCTCAAGCCTTGAGGTCGAGCTTCCAACAGTCAGCCATTCGGCAAAGTTCACCTAATGAGCTACTTACAATTCACTCATTCTCTCATCTCACTCGAAGTCCCTCGCCGAAGCTTTCTTCGTTCGTGGCCACGTCCCTCGGCAGCATCAGGCGCATGACTCTGCAATGCTCCTTCGTGACTCTTGCCCTCGAAGTCTGCTTCTTTGGCTTCGCTTCAAGTCATCTCGTCCAGCGGTCCCTGGGCAGCATCAAGCGCACGATTCTGTAATGCTCCTTCTCCGACTCAAGCACGAGGTTGTGAACAGTGACACTTGCCTAAGCTCCATATGCGAATTACTAAGTCCTGCAAGACTCAAACGCACATATCAAATCCAAACATCCTAACTTAAACCCTTTTCCACACACATCAAAACCATATCACAGGTTGATTGCACTAACACGTTGATCTAATTGGTTTAACTCTCAGTAGAATAGAGAGTCTGTGGTGGATGTCTTTTTATGTGACAGAGCATTCATGTCATTTGCAAGCATGCTGGCAACGTAGTATCCCTTATGGTCGAGAGGGTCGTCAGTCATTCTGTCTCTACGGTTACTCATAAGAGGAGTAACCGGTGTGAGGGCAGAGCATTGTGGTGTCGCACTCTACCACTATAGACGGTGGTAGTTGGATGTGCATGTCGTAGTCCTACATGTGTGGCACTCGACCACTCATGGGTAGTAACTGTTGAGTGGCCAACAACAGGTACCCTCGTCGAGTAGCTTTCTCTTCACACTTATATGCTACTCGATCATACTGCCCACTCGGCCACTCGAGAGTAGTGGTTGGTGTTGAATTGGGACAGTTGTCATGTCGAGCCACCGAGGCAACACTGGGGTCGTGGTAGCTTTAGGGTGAACCGACATGACCATGCATACTGTATTGCCGTGACTTATGGCATTTTTGGATATATATATATATATATATATATATATATATACACACACATATATAGATGCAGCCTATATATATATGCTTATTGTGATGTTGCATTTTATTGTACTATGCTTGTTGTATTTGGTTGTACATCATCTTCATACATGCTACCTGCATCATTGTTGGATCGAGCGGATCGCTAGAGGGGGGGTGAATAGCGATAAAATTTTTCTTTCGTTTCGTTCGTTAAAACACGAGTAGACAATTAATTGCAACGGAAAGATAAATGACAAATAAAGAGAGACAAATGGATTTTTACATGGTTCGTAGCCTTCGGCTACTACTCAAAGGCCCTAACAGTTCTAGACCGTGTACGAAGGGCAATTCACTAAAACACTCCTCGTTGGAGGTAGGAGTTTGACAATTACAAAATCTTCGAAAGCAAAAGATAGAGAGACAAACCCTCTCTTCTATTAAGGTAAAATGCAATGATAGAAAACCTCGATTAACAAAATGAATTACAATATTAAAGAGACGAAAAATTAATGTTATACCAACAACTAGAGAATAGAAATTAAGCTAGGGTTTTTGACAGCACTTCGTCGTAGAGTCGTCGGAGAGTCACAACGTTGTGGAGGCTTTTGAGCACTTAGAATTGATGAAAAACCCGAGGAGTGGCCCTCATTTTATAGCCCTTGAGCCCCTTTTCATGAGAATCTTCAACCAATAGAATTTGTGCACAAGACTCCTTAAAAAATGGTGATAGAGCTTGACTCCTCGAGGTTGATCCTTGACCATCAGGTGACTGATGGCCATCATCAGTCGACTGATGGCAGCATCAGTTGAGTGCTGACCGTAGGCAGTCGACTGATGGACGGCAGTCGAGTCCTCCAAGCTGGCAGTCGACTGATGCTAGCTGCAATGCAAAGTTAGCTTAACAAAAACATTATTTCGATGATCACCGACCATCCGATCTCGACCTAGACTACTTAAGGATGTCTTTGGTCGGATCTATGCTTAAGATCATCCCCATACGGAGCATACGACCTCACTTATGCACGAACACACGAGCTTACCTCAATACTTACTATGTCACTTTTTCTTTCGGCCTTCACTCGATTCTTTCGGCTTCCTCCGAAATCACTCGAGTGTCGCCCGACCACCACGGCTTCCTCCGGGTGTCTCTAGTCTTCAGCACCAGCTTTAACACTTTTCTGCACACTCGATTCAGCTCGTGAGATAACAATGTAATCTTAACATTGCGTCTTTGCCATAATCAAAACACAGGTTCGATCATCTGGTGCCCCTGCACCAACAATCACTTATATGGTTGTGTCAGATACTTTGATATTTTTTGGTTAGTCTATTGCATTCTTTGACCCGTATTTATGTCGTTGTATGGTTTAGAGTAGACTTCCTGTTATATACATAAATTATGGATATGTGCTCAGGTTGGATAGGTGTAGCGTAGCAGACTTTCAGGTATGTCTGCATTTTACATTGGTCATTTGGTTAGAAGGTATATACATGGATATGTTATCATGTCAGTGTTATCTGATGTATACCTGTCATACCTGTAGATTATACTATTGAATTACATGTGATATTGATATATTTACATGTTCTATCTTATTACCTGCTGTGTTTTAATCACCACCACAGACCCTGAGTTTTTTTGTCGCCCAGGTAACAGGTAGAAGTCTTCATGACGGCTTGGAGCTGCACCGACGATCCATCCCATCTCCATCTTTATCGAGCCTCCCATGAACTTTGTTTTTATGTCGGAGACTTTGTTTATATGTTATGGATTTGTTCTTATGTTGTGGACATTATCTTGCGTTCGGTGTTTTATGTATGGTTTAGTATTGTGGACTTGTCAGGTGGTGTACACCTGTGTGGTTTCGGTTTCGTATGTTATATGTGTGGTTATGGGTATGTAATTGTATGTATCCACTGTGGCTGATATATATATTTGCTTATTATGTTGTAGTGGTGGGCCTACGGGCCTTGTATTAACATGAGATGTTGCCATGTACAGGGGAGATGTCGTCCGTTTTCTTTTTGGCACGATATACTCTCAGGGCATGACAATAGAGTCCAAGCATGGGTTCCTAAGTCTAGCTTAGTTAACCAAGTTGGACCAAATCAACTTTGGGTTCCCAAAAGTCAAGTTCACTCAGTGAACAAAACTCAATCTAGCTACAATTTGGGGGGAGCTTGTTGGGATGTATACTGAAAAGTCTATCTTTTGTATGAACATCATTATTTTGAAATAAGAATCACATGATCATTGTTTCCATATTTCTGGTTATGCATATTGTCTCATACATTACATTGTAGATAACATGGTGTGTAGTGTCACATGGTAGATCATGTTATTAGCTCCTTGTAGAGTATAAGTAAAGGCTAACAACCGAGATGGCTTTGGACAAACCATTGGTTTGGTTGTAGTGTGATTTGGTATTGGTTTGTCTTGACCATAGAATGACACAAGTACACTTTGTGTGTATTGAGCAGGACTGACTTAGAGGTGATTCGATTCATTGCTGACTACATAATTGAATCGGACCTCAGATATTATGTTGTACATGCTCTTTATCCCGATATAATAATGGGCACATATACTTAGTATTCATTTCTTTGATTTACCAATGGGCGAGATTTATAGAGTAAATAAATAGGCTCGGTAAGTTGGGAAATGATATTATTTATATGGTGTGTCGTTGATTATAGGAGAAAACCATGTCCTATATATTAGGATGATGATGTCCCCTTGAGGAGCTCATAAGGTTCATCATGTAAACCCTGCAGGTGGACTTGGTCCGGCATGATGATAAGGTTGAGTGGTACTACTCATGGAGTTAGATATTGATTAATTAATTGTCAGTAAATTAATTAATCGACGAACATTCGAGATCTTAAACACGGGGAGATAAAATGTACAAATAATATATGGAGCTCATATTAATTTATGGGGGTTGGTGAGGTAGATCAATGATAATCCTCTAGTGGAATGGATTATCATTAATGGATCGGACTTTATGTGGGCTTGATCCATTGCATGGCTAAAATCCAACTCCTCCTCATGGTCCCTATTGTATCCTATTAAAACCTCATGGAGCCTAGATCCGATGGTGGAAAATAAAACTCTAGATTCAACGGTGGAGATTAAATCTCTAGATCCGACGGTTGAGATTAAATCCCTAGATCCGACGGTAGAGATTAAAAGGAGGCTTAAGCCTAACCCTATAAAAGGCTGGGCAAGGCTTGGGTGTGGAATGACTTTGAGAGATTAGGGTTTTTGTTTCTTTTGTCTTGGGCGACAAGAAATAAAAGGGAGGCTAGGGTTTTGGAGGAGGGCTTGGCCGACCACACTTTTGGAAGTTTTTTTTCTTCTTCCTAGGGTTTTGGCCGGCGTCCATAATCCTCTTCTTCTCTCCTTGGGGCGGCGGAAATCACCAAGCAAGGTGGCCTTGTGGTCGGTTTTAGATAGGAGAAGAGTTTTGTTTTATTCTTCCTTTTGTTTGGAGTGAACAAAGAAAGGAAGATTGGTGATCTAGGAGGCTTCGTCTTTTGGAAGATCGTCGCCCATATGACGTCCAAAAGGAGGAAGGACATACAATAGAAGATCGAGAGGTATAATGCTTGTTTATATTCTTTTTTATTATGTATATTATTTTCAATTATATGCATGTTGTATGTTTTGTTATGTGGTAAATTTACTTGGATCCTGAATACAAATGCAAAAACCGGCGATCCGTATATCGTCTATTCCGTGGCTAATCGTAGAATAGAGGTTGGTTGCTTGAACAACAAGTTTCTTAAAGTGACCACTCTAATCGAATAGCACGACGATGAAACGGTAGCTTGGGTAATCCCTAATTTTCATGGATTAATTTTTTAATCCGGGGACGACGACGGAATCGCCATGAATAAGGAACCGAGTTGAAGTGGGAAGCGAAGTTTCCTACCTTCAAGTGGTATCAGAGCCACGGTTTCCGGTTTCGTGTGTTTAGGATTCGGTTACTTTTATGCACTTTTCATATATTATATATGCCGGATAATAGTGGGATGTGGATAGGTTACCTTTTTGGTTGCAGGCATAGGATCCAACTATTATGGCCATATTCTTGGCTCAGATCTCTGGATGGCTTGTACATGGCGTAGGGAGGAGCGGACGAGATGGCGATACGATGGGAGGCATATTGGAGACAAAAGCCATAATAGTTGGAAAATATTTCTTTTTCATATTTATTGCTTATTTTTTGATATGCATGTCGTATGCTAGAAAATTTCTCATATTTAAATTACTAAGTGGGAGAGGGATATTTTTATAATTTCCCACGACCTCCATTACGATTTGACATGTGATGCAAACAAATTTGCGTGTCGGCTCTGAGTGCCTTCCTCCACATCGGATGAGTTTGTTTTCAGATCACAAGGTTGAATATGGTTATAGGAAATTATTAAGGAGCGTGTGTACTTCCCCATCGGAAGGCACATAATCCGAGATAACTTCCTTGGTACCGAGTAATGGTGAACACTTAGATACAAATAGAAGTATTCTCCCCATCGGAGTCACTGCTTTTATTTGTAGGGCCGAAGAGGAACCAACTATTAATTTTATTTATCAAAAAGTTAGGTTGACAAGATAGTAAAATTAATGGGAACACCATGAGGGTGTTGGAATGTATACTGAAAGCCATGAGAAACTTGATGACGACTATCATGATCGAGGGAACACCCATGAGGGTGTTGGAATGTATACTGAAAGCCTAGCTCTTTTTGTATGAACATTTTTATTTTGAAATAAGAATCACATGATCATTGTTTGCACTTTATATATATTTATTATATGTGTGCATATTGTCTAATATTTTACATTGTAGATAACATGGTGCTTGGTGTGGCACAGAAGATCATGTTATCAGTCCCTTGTAGAATATAAGTAGAGGCTCACAACCAAGATTGTTTTGGACAAACCATTGGCATGGTTGTAGTGTAGCTTGGTATTGTTTTGTCTTGAATATAGAGTTACACTAGTACACTTAGGTGTATTGAGCAGGACCGACATAGAGGTGATTCAATTTGTTGCTGACTACATAATTGAATCGGACCTCGGATATTATGTTGTACATGCTCTTAATCCTGATATAATAACGGGCACATGTACTTAGTATTTATTTCTTTGATTTACCAGTGGGTGAGATTTAGATGGATTAAATCAATATGCCCGGTAAGTTGGGAAATAATATTATTTAGATGGTGTGCCGTTGATTATAGGAGGAAACCGTGTCCTATATATTAGGTTGATGATGTCCCCTTGAGGAGCTCATAAGGTTCATCATGTAAACCCAGTTGGTTGACTTAGTCAACATGATGATAAGGTTGAGTGGTACTACTCGAGGAATTAGATGTTAATTAATTGATGGTCAGTAAATCAATTAATTGACGGACATTCGATATCTTAAACATGGGGAGATGAATGTACAAATAATATATGGAGCCCATATTGATTTATGGGGGTTGGTGAGGTAGTTCAATGATGATCCTCTAGTGGAATGGAACATCATTGATGGATCAAGATTGTGTGGTTCCGATCCATCGGGTGGCCAAGATCCAACTCCTCCTTATGGTCCCTATCATAGCCTAATATAATCCTCATGAAGTCTAGATCCAAGGATGTAAAACAAAACTCTAGAACCAACGTTTGGGATTAAATTCCTAGATCCGATGGTTAGGATGAAACCCTAGAACCGACGGTTGGGATGAAACCCTAGATCTGACGGTGGAGATTAAAGGAGGCTTAAGCCCAATTCTATAAATAGAGGGCTTAGGTTGGGCGGCAAGTGATGGTTCACTTGGATTAGGGTTTAGCCTCTCAAGTGTTTTAGGCGGCTAGGGATTTGGAAGTGGTTTGGGTGGCAACTAGAAGGGAGATTAGGGTTTCCTCCTTTGCTCCTTGGTGGTCGGCGCTCATTCCCTCCTCCTCCTTGGTTTTGGCTGACTCTCTTCCTCCTCCCTTGCTCCTTGGTGGCCGGTAGTTCTCCAACAATTGGTGGTCGGTGCTTCTCCAACCTCTAGGTGGCCGGCGGCAACATTGCAACAAGTTGGCCGGCGCTCATCCACTCGTTCCTTGGCCGGCGGTTGCATCAAACTCCCTTGCTTGGTGGACGGTTCTAGAAAGGAAAGGTTTTGTTGGTTCTTCTCTTTGTTCGCAGTGGACAAGGAAGGGAAGAACGCGATCTAGAAGGCTTCTACTCGTGGAGGATCTACGCCCACACGTCGTCCACGAGGAGGATAGGACATACGGTAGAAGATCGTAAGGTATAAAGTTTTACAACTTTATTTTCTGATCTTAGCATGTTATTTTATGTTTTGATTTTACAAGTGTGCGTATGTATATATTTTGTATAATCATGGACCCCAAAGACAAACACAAAAACCGGCGATCCGTCCGTCATCTCTTCCGTGGCTAACGAACTAGAAGAGTTGTGTTGCTTGAACAACTAGTTTGTTCAAGCGATCACTCAAGTTGTTAGCACGACGACGAATAGGTTGTGCTAAGGAAACTCATCCCATCCGGATTAGTTCTTTCATTGGTGAAAATTTTAATCCGGGGACATGGGAGCCAATGAGTCTCCGCAGCAACTCCCTACAACTGGTATCAGAGCCACGGTTTTCGGTTTTGTGTGTTTTGGATTCGGATACTTTCATGCACATATCATATATTGAGTATGCCGGATAATAGTAGGATGTGCGTAGGCTAACTTTTTGGTTGCAGGCATAAGATCCGACTATTATGGCTATTTAGTTGTATGTGATTGTTTTGTGTGTGATTGTATGTATATTATTTGAATCCTCGGGGTTGACGAGGCTAGATTAGTATTTAATTTTTGTAATTAAATACGACATTGTTTAGCCGCTCATTTTAGTTTACTTTCGATCTAGATTATTTGTACACTCCTTCGTGGAGTCTAGGATCGATGGATGTAAATTAAAATGATATATCTCGACTCGGATCTCTTTGGTGACTTGCGCACGGGAAAAGATGGAGCGGACGAGGTGGCGACACGACGGGATGCGTATTGGAGAACAATGCCATAATAGTTGGAAAAATTCTGTTTTTTCCATATTTATTGCTTATTTGTTTTATATGCATGTTGTGTATGCTTTATAATTCATCAATTTCAATTTACTAAGTGGGAGAGGGATATTTTAATTAATTCCCGCGGCCTCCATTACAATTTGACGTGTGATGCAACAAACTTGCGCGTTGGCTCTGAGTGCCTTCCTCCCCATCGGATGGGTTTGTTTGCGGATCACTAGGTCAAATAATGGTTATAGGAAATTATTTAGGAGCGTGTGTACTTCCCCATCGGTAAGGCACATAATCTGAAATAATTCCCTTAGTATCGTGTAATGGTGCACACTTAGATGCAAATAAAAAGTATCCTCCCCATAGGAGTCACTGCTTTTATTTGTAGGGCTAAAGAGAAACCAACTATTAATTTTATTTGTCAAAAAGTAAGGTTGACAAGATAATAAAATTAATGGGTAAAACCTCCTCTTACAAATGTAGAATTCGTATACATCCACACAATCGTGGCATGCGATATTCTCGGTGTTTTGAGGTGTTGGTTGATTTCGGAATTTTATTGTTTTGAGGAATCAATAATATTTGAAATCTAATGTTTTGATCATTGTGATTCTTAGGTTTTTCAAATGGCTTTCAACCCACTTGCTGTGATATTAAAAGAAAATAAACTTACTGGACCAAACTATATTGATTGGAAAAGAAATCTGGATATTGTCTTAACTGCGGAGGAGTACAAATTTGTACTCTTCGAGGTCTGTCCTCCTAAGCCCACCGATGACTCTGATGAAAAGGAGAAAGAACGTTATAAGAAATGGATCAAGCCAGATGAGATGGCGCGGTGTTACATTTTGGCATCTATGTCAAATGTGCTGCAACATCAGCATCAGGCCATGGCCACAACTTATGACATGATGTTCAATCTCAAGGAACTTTTCGGACATCAGAGTAGGGCCGCTAGATAGGAGGCGATGAGAAACTTGATGACGACCACCATGATCGAGGGAACACCCGTTAGTGATCATGTTCTCAAGATGATGGCTCATCTTAATGAGATGGAAGTCCTCGGAGCTGAGATCGATGGAGAAACCCAGGTCGATATCATTCTCCTGTCTCTGCCTAGGAGTTTTGAGCAGTTCCGCCTCAACTACAACATGAACAAGAGGTTGTATTCATTGGCGGAACTTCTGACAGAACTCCAGGTGGCAGAGGGGCTTTTTCATCAAAGTGCTCAAGCCATGGTCGCTCAGAAGGTTTCTTCCTCTAAACCGAAAGGTAAGAAGAAGAAGAAGCAAGGTGGAGCGAAGAAAGTGGCAGTGGGACCTCAGGCAGGAGTGAAGAAGCTGAAAGGCAAGTGCTTCACTTGCAAGCAGACTGGACATTGGAAGGCGGACTGTCCTCGGCGAAAGAACAAAGGTATATCTTCTTGTTTAGTTGTTGAAACATGTTTAGCGATGTTATCTACCGGTGCCTGGTGTGTAGATACAGGAGCCACTGATCATTTCTGCAATACTTTACAGGGGTTCCAGGAAACCCGACGACTAGCTGAGGGAGAGATTACCATCTTCATGGGCAATGCTTCAAAGGTGGCGGCTATTGCAGTGGGAAACATTTATTTATCTTTGGATAGGAATAAAGTTTTGGTTTTGAGAAATTGTCTTTATGTACCTACTTTTAGAAAGAATTTAATTTCAGTTTCTAAATTATTTATGGATGGATATTCTATTTCTTTTAATGACAAAGTGGTTATAAAAAGGAATAGGGAGATTATCTATTCTGGTACATTGGTTGGCAATTTATATACTCTTGAACCGAAAACTCCCACGATGCATATAGAAGTAAATAACTCATCTTCTAAGTCTAATAAGAGAAAAGAACCTTCGCAAATGAACCAGACATATCTTTGGCATCTAAGGCTTGGTCATATTAACCTAAGTAGAATTCAAAGGTTGATAGCTGATGGACCTTTGGGTTCATTAGTGGTGGAGGAAATCCCAACCTGCAAATCTTGTTTGGAAGGTAAAATGACCAAGAGGCCTTTCAAGGCCAAGGGGTATAGAACCAAAGATGTGTTAGAATTGGTTCATTCTGATTTGTGCGGTCCTATGTCTATCCAGGCAAGAGGTGGTTTTGAATATTTCATCTCTTTTATAGACGATTATTCAAGATATGGATACATTTACTTGATGTGCCGCAAGTTTGAATGCTTTGACAGGTTCAAAGAATTCAAGGTTGATGTGGAGAACCGTCAAGGTAAAAGTATCAAGACATTACGATCTGATCGTGGTGGCGAGTACCTCTTGGGAGAGTTTAGGAGTTACTTATCAGAGGCTGGGATTCAATCCCAATTGTCCGCACCTGGCACACCCCAGCAGAATGGTGTGGCGGAGCGAAGGAACAGGACTCTTATGGAGATGGTGAGATTTATGATGAGTTATTCTGAGTTATCTGATTCGTTCTGGGGGTTTTCTCTGGAAACAGCAGCACACATTCTGAACTTGGTTCCATCTAAGTCAGTACCCTCTACTCCCACAGAGTTGTGGACTGGGCGAAAGCCTAGTCTAAGACATATTCGGATTTGAAGTAGTCCAAAGACATGTCAAGGGAGATGTTTGGTAAGTTGGACCCACTCTACTCTGAACGCTTGTTTATTGGCTACCCTAAGGGAACGAAGGGTGGTTTATTCTATAGTCCTAGAGATCAGAAGGTGATCGTGAGTACGAATGCCAGATTTTTAGAGGAGGACTATGTGATGAACCACAAGCCCACGAGTAGGATTGTTCTTGAGGAGTTGACAGGGGAAGTCCCGACTTCAGTACCACCGGTACAAGAGGAGACACCACAAGTCACACAGCGTCAGAGCATACACAGGAGGCACCTCGTCGTAGTGGGAGGGTTGTTAGACAACCCGAGAGATTCATGTTTTTGGGAGAGTCTTCGGACTTAGTCCCTGGTGAACATGAACCTGATCCCTGGACATATGATAAGGCACTCCAAGATAGAGATGCGGTATCTTGGCAAAGAGAGATGAATTCAGAGATAGAATCTATGGATTCTAATCAGGTCTGGGAGCTAGTAGAGCCACCCGATGGTATAAAAGCCATTGGATGCAAGTGGATCTACAAGAGAAAGAGAGGAGTAGACGGGAAGGTTGAGACCTTCAAAGCTAGGCTTGTTGCGAAAGGGTATACTCAGAAAGAGGGTATCGATTATGAGGAGACCTTTTCGCCGGTAGCTATGCTTAAGTCTATCCGGATTCTCTTATCTATAGCTGCTCATATGGATTATGAGATTTGGCAGATGGATGTCAAGACAACTTTCCTTAACGGAAGTCTTGAGGAGAACATCTATATGCGGCAACCAGAGGGATTCATTGCTAAAGGCAAAGAGCATCTTGTATGTAAGCTTAATCGGTCCATTTATGGATTGAAGCAAGCTTCTAGATCTTGGAACATCCGCTTTGATGAGGTAATCCAGTCATATGGATTTATTCAAAGTCCGGATGAGCCTTGTGTATACAAGAGATGTGACGGAAACGTAGTGGTGTTTCTTGTACTATACGTAGATGATATTTTGTTAGTTGGCAACAATATCAAAGTGTTATCAGACGTAAGGGTATGGTCGTCCAAAAAGTTTGATATGAAGGACTTGGGAGAAGTGGGACACATCCTTGGGATCAAAGTTATAAGGGATCGCAAGAAAAGGATATTGTGCTTGTCTCAAGCTTCATACATTGACACTATCCTTACTCATTTTAGCATGCAGAACTCCAAGAAAGGTTTTCTACCTTTTAGGCATGGAGTTCCTTTATCTAAAGAGATGTGTCCCAAAACATCAAAGGAGATAGAGGACATGAAGGCAGTTCCTTATGCTTCGGCAGTAGGAAGCCTCATGTATGCTATGCTATGTACGAGACCAGATATCTGCTTTGCCGTGGGCATGGTTAGCAGATTTCAGAGTAATCCTGAAGAGGGACATTGGACTGCTGTAAATCATATATTGAAGTACCTTAGAAGGACTAGGGATTATATGCTGGTTTACCGGGCAGATCAATTAGTTCCTGTGGGTTACATGGATTCGGATTTCCAATCAGATAGGGACAAGAGTAAGTCTACCTCGGGGTTTGTGTTTACTTTTGGAGGTGGAGCCATAGTATGGAGGAGTATCAAGCAGAAATGCATGGCGGACTCTACCATGGAAGCTGAGTATGTGGCAGCCTCTGAGGCAGCCAAGGAAGTTGTATGGCTCAGGAACTTCTTGATGGACTTGGATGTGATTCCTGGTTTGCCCAAAACTATCAAAATTTATTGTGATAACAGTGGTGCAATTACAAACTCGAAGGAACCATGAGCCCATAAGGCGAGTAAACATATAGAGCGCAAGTACCACCTGATACGAGAGATCGTAAAGCGAGGGGAAATAGCTGTCGCCAAGATTGCATCAGAGGATAACCTGGCGGATCCATTTACTAAGGCCCTTACAGCGAAAGCGTTTGATAGGCATGTAGAGGACATGGGGATCAGATGTATGACAGTGTGATGACGGCATAGTCTTTTAGTATAAGTGGGAGATTGTTGGAATATATACTGAAAGCCTAGCTCTTTTTGTATGAACATTTTTATTTTGAAATAAGAATCACATGATCATTGTTTGCACTTTATATATATTTATTATATGTGTGCATATTGTCTAATATTTTATATTGTAGATAACATGGTGCTTGGTGTGGCACAGAAGATCATGTTATCAGTCCCTTGTAGAATATAAGTAGAGGCTCACAACCAAGATGGTTTTGGACAAACCATTGGCTTGGTTGTAGTGTAGCTTGGTATTGTTTTGTCTTGAACATAGAGTTACACTAGTACACTTAGGTGTATTGAGCAAGACCGACATAGAGGTGATTCAATTTGTTGCTGACTACATAATTGAATCGGACCTCGGATATTATGTTGTACATGCTCTTAATCCCGATATAATAACGAGCACATGTACTCAGTATTTATTTCTTTGATTTACCAGTGGGTGAGATTTAGATGGATTAAATCAATATGCCCGGTAAGTTGGGAAATAATATTATTTACATGGTGTGTCGTTGATTATAGGAGGAAACTGTGTCCTATATATTAGGTTGATGATGTCCCCTTGAGGAGCTCATAAGGTTCATCATGTAAACCCAGCTGGTTGACTTAGTCAACATGATGATAAGGTTGAGTGGTACTACTCGAGGAATTAGATGTTAATTAATTGATGGTCAGTAAATACATTAATTGACGGACATTCGATATCTTAAACATGGGGAGATGAATGTACAAATAATATATGGAGCCCTTATTGATTTATGGGGGTTGGTGAGGTAGTTCAATGATGATCCTCTAGTGGAATGGAACATCATTGATGGATCAAGATTGTGTGATTCCGATCCATCGGGTGGCCAAGATCCAACTCCTCCTTATGGTCCCTATCATAGCCTAATATAATCCTCATGAAGTCTAGATCCAAGGATGTAAAACAAAACTCTAGAACCAACGGTTGGGATTAAATCCCTAGATCCGATGGTTAGGATGAAACCCTAGAACCGACGGTTGGGATGAAACCCTAGATCCGATGGTGGAGATTAAAGGAGGCTTAAGCCCAATTCTATAAATAGAGGGCTTAGGTTGGGCGGCAAGTGATGGTTCACTTGGATTAGGGTTTAGCC
Source organism: Wurfbainia villosa (assembly GCA_025175895.1). NCBI lineage: Eukaryota > Viridiplantae > Streptophyta > Magnoliopsida > Zingiberales > Zingiberaceae > Wurfbainia > Wurfbainia villosa. The sequence goes on along the minus strand of CM045986.1, from coordinate 56,818,610 downwards.
TCTCAAGTGTTTTAGGCGGCTAGGGTTTTGGAAGTGGTTTTGGCGGCAACTAGAAGGGAGATTAGGGTTTCCTCCTTTGCTCCTTGGTGGCCGGCGTGTTGGGTTTCCGACACCGCGGTGTGTGTGTGTTCGATCATGTTTCGCAAACATGAGCACAGCGGAAGTAATTAAAAATAATAAATCTATATTTATTACAACACACACAATACACGCATGCATATTACAACAAGTGTAGACATAACCGTAAATTAAAATTTGCAATAAAAGAAATTTATCTACGTTATACCTTTCGTATGACGTGTAGCGGGAACGGCATTAACCGGAACGATCCTCGTAAGAATCGTCTCTATCCGTATCCACGCCGAGCTCCTCGGGATGACTTCGCTAAGTCACGAGCTTCGTCTTCGTACGGGTTACTAGCCTCGTGTTGAAGACGACGTGATCGAGAGATGATCACGATCCGAATCCAAATTCGGATCCTAAAACGAGTTCTCAAAACTCGCTTCTCCGGAGAGGTATTCGTCAACTGTTTGACGAATCCTTCGTCCTCCACCTCAGAGGATTACCGGAGATCAAATCCCCGGTAAGTTAGCCGCTGTCGGAGCACTAACCGTCGTCCAAACGACGCTCCGACAACAAAGAAACAAGCTGTCCAGAAAAACTGGACAGCTTTTGGTGGAGGAATAGAGGCCGGCCAAAGGAGATGTGGAGCTCACCTTATCACCGAACCCACAAGAGATCACCGGAGGGTCGCCGGAGCATCGCCGGCTGAAGGTTGGATGCCGGCGGCAAGGAGGTGGCAGCAGCTCCATGAAGTTGGCGGCAACACCATGTTGGGCGGCAACAACAAAAGGAGGCTAGGGTTGGGCGGCCAAAACTTCATTAGCTTTAGGGTTGGGGTTTAAGCCCTATTTTATAGAGAACTAATTCTCTTAATGGTTAATGGATCATATCCATAAAGCCCGTTAACCCGCTCCATTAAGATAAGTTAAAATAAACCAAACCATTATGGTTTATTTTAAGTTAAAACGAACCGAACCAACTTTTGGTTCATTCGTTTAAAATAAACCAAACCCTTTGGTTTATTCTCATCCATTGGATTAGAACCAAACCATTTTGGTCCATCCATTATGTCTTCATAAGACACGGTCCAACCATTGGATTAGAAACAATTTCATGCTCACTTTATGTTTGGTCCAACCAAACATAGTTTCTCTCGGTCTGAGAATCCCATTCTCAAGCTCGTTTTAAATCCTTTGGATTACACTCGTTGTGTGTGTGACAAAATAGGTTCTCGGTTTATGTTGGCCGTCTATAATTAACCATTAATTATAGAATGATCATGAGTGGCACCTAGTAGTACATCATGATCCCCAATTAACCGAAAAGATCAACGGTTGATCCATAACTATTTCTGAAACCCTTCAGTAGCTCGAATGAATCGTGCCCCATTCCCTTCACTCATCTTATACCCACTTGGTTCAGGACATGGTCTATTGTGTCAGTCCCCACTAGGCTGACTACGTCACACCTAGCCCAAGTATCATTTCCTCGTCCTACGGATTCTAGTTACTCCACATGTATCGAAGAGTACCTTACTCTAAACATGTAATGTTTTGGCCAAAGACTTTAGTAACAATCCGATGAGAGGCCATGGGTATACATCTCCTCGCAAGGAGTGGTGAATCCTTTATAGGCTATTCAAACACCTTCGATCACTTCGACTTATACCCAATCATCCCGGGTCCACATCTCCTCAGAGATGTTTGCTTAAGATGTCAAAGCATAAGTCTCCATGATCAAGATGACTTGAATACCGCAAGTCAAAGGAACATCGCACTTAAGCCACAGTAAGAACTTCATTGACATATCTATATATGCAGAGAACCATATGAAGTCTTACGGCTGGTCACTCCAATGAACTAGTTACCATAACTAGCATCCACGATTAACTCCGGACATCACTATGTCTCCAGCCAGTGAGAATCAGCTGCTTGGATACACCAAGGAGTATACCTCGTGCTAGTCTCGACAGAATGGATGGTGTCCAAATCCATCAATTCATCGACTAGGGATAATTCCGATACATCACAATTACACATGTAGAGATACTCACTAGTTGTGATCCAATCACAAATTCTCTCATGCTGTGAATCGTATCGTGGACATTCAGTAAATGAGTTTAAGATCCAATCAAATACATGAAACATGTATACTCAAATAGTGAATCTTCATTTATCATATAAATGGTTCATACATAAGGCGATTGCCTTAGGACATCTCTCATATATTACTAACAGACTCCCACTTGGCCTAATGCCAATTGCTACGGTATCCAATACCATAAGCTCGAACATGACCCTCAAACTTATTTTGAGGTAATGCCTTAGTCAAGGGATCCGCTAAGTTCCTTTCAGTGGGAATTTTCCCGATTTGTATTTCGTTCCTACTGATGATCTCTCTGATAAGATGATAGCGGCGAAGCACATGTTTGGATCATCGATGAGACCACATCAAGTTCAGAGATGAACTTCTTGATCCAAACCGCTTCCTTTGCTGCTTCCAAAGCTGCAATGTATTCTGCCTTAGTGGTAGAATCCGCTATAGTGTCAAGTTTGGAACCTTTCCAACTTATTGCGCCTCCATTCCAGGTGAATACATACCCAGACTAAGACATGGAATCATCCTTGTCTGTCTGGATTTGGCATCCGTATACCCACGTATCACCATGTACACTTCTCCATATATTAGGAACGCATCCTTAGATCTTCTTAAGTACTTAAGGATCATCTTATCAGTCACCCAATGATCCATTCCTGGATCAAACTAGTATCTGCTCGTGACACTCAGAGCATACGATACATCGGGCCTCGTACATAACATAGCATACATGATAGATCCTATTGCGGATGCATAGGGAATCTTACTCATGCAAATCCTCTCGTCTTCTATGCGCGGACACATAAACTTCGAAAGGTGTATCCCATGCCTGATGGGTAGGAAACCTTTCTTGGATTCCGACATGCTAAACCTCTTTAGCATTCGGTCTATATATGTAGACTGCGAAAGACCAAGCAACCGTTTCGATCTATCTCTATAGATCTTAATCCCGAGGATGTAGGTTGCTTCTCCCAGGTCTTTCATGGAGAATGTCTTGGATAACCAAACCTTCACTGACTGTAAGATTGAAACATTGTTTCCTATAAGTAGTATGTCATCGACATATAATACTAGGAATACGACTGCACTCCCACTAACCTTCTTGTACACACAAGGTTCGTCTCGATTTTGTGAGAAATCAAACCTTTTGATTGTCTCATCAAAACAGATATTCCAGCTCCTGGATGCTTGCTTCAATCCATAAATGGATCGTTGCAATTTGCATACCTTGGTTTTATCAACCGATGTGAAACCCTCAGGCTGTATCATATACACGTCCTCGAGCAGGTTTCCATTAAGGAAAGCTGTTTTCACATCCATCTGCCATATCTCATAATCATAATGAGCCGCTATGGCCGGAGCATCCGAATGGATTTAAGATAGCTACGGTAATAGGTTTCGTCATAATCAACACCTTGTTTTTGGCGATATCCTTTCGCCACCAATCTAGCCTTATAGGTAATCACATTACCATCCATGTCGGTTTTCTTCTTGAAAACCCACTTGCACCCTATAGGCTTTATCCTTCAGTGGGTCAACCAAGTTCCAAACTTGGTTTTCATACATGGAATCCATTTCCACTTCATGGCACCAAGCCACTTATCCCTTCTCAACTTGTCGGACTTCTTCATAACTGGTAGGCTCCTCATCATCAATGAGTAACACGTCGTTCGATTCACTTACGAGAAATCCATATCTCTCAGGAATATTGCGTGTTCTACCAGATCTATGAAGATGTGGTGTTACAATAGGTCCAGCCGATTGCTCATCACTATGAGTTGTCGGCTGTTGTGCTTTACCAGGTATCTCATTAATGTCTATTTGAGTCTCTCGAGCCTCCTCAAGCTCGACGACACTCCCACTGTTTTCTTGCAAGAGAAACTCTTTCTCTAGAAACACAGCATGCCTTGAAACAAACACCTTTTGTTCCACAGGATGATAGAATTGGTAACCCCTTGTTTCCTTAGGGTATCCAACAAATAGACATTTATCAGACTTAGCATCCAATTTGTCTGATACAGTCCGCTTCACATAAGCAGGACAACCCCATATCTTCAAGTAAGATACATGAGGTTTCTTACCATTCCATATCTCATATGGAGTAGTTGAGACTACCTTGGTAGGCATTCTGTTTAACAAGTAAAACAAATTGTATGCAGTGCAAAAGGACTTGGGAAGAGTCGCATGATTCATCATTGACCTGACCATGTCCAACAAGGTCCGGTTACGCCTCTCAGATACACCATTATGCTGTGGTGTATATGGCGGAGTCCATTGAGACAATATACCATTGTCTCTTAGATAATCAAGAAACTCTTGACTTAAGTATTCACCACCTCGATCCGATCGAAGTATTTTAATACTCTTGTCATGTTGTTTCTCTACTTCATTTCTGAATTCTTTGAACCTTTCAAAGGCTTCAGACTTGTGTTTCATCAAGAACACATACCCAAACCGTGAGTGATCATCGGTGAAGGTAATGAAGTAGCTATAGCCTCCTAATGCTTGAGTTGACATAGGTCCACATACATCAGTATGTATTAGTCCTAGTAACTCTCCCACTCGTTCACCTTTTCCAGTAAAAGGTAACTTAGTCATCTTGCCTTTTAAGCATGATTCACATGTATCGTATGAATCCAATTCAAACGATTCCAGAATTCCACATCGGTGTAATTCGGACATGCGTTTCTTGCTTATATGGCCAAGACGACAATGCCACATATAGGAGTCTATTATCCTTTCGAGCACGCGTGTTGCTCGCTTCGATATTGAAATCGTCACTGGATACGTCCAACGTATAAACACCATTGCTTAAAGTTCCAATCCCATAAAGAACTCCATTCAAAGTTATGTAACAACAATTGTTACTAAAAGTCAAATGGAACCCATTTCTATTTAGACAAGAAATAGAAATGATGTTCTTTATTAACGAAGGAACATAAAAGCAATTGTCCAGTTCTAAGACAAGTCCTACAGGGAGTTCCAACAAATACATTCCGATGGCGAGTGCAGCAACCGTTGCTCCATTCCCAACACGTAAATTTGACTCTCCCCTTGACGAGTCTTCTTTTATTCCTTAGCCCATGTATGTCATTACATATATGTGAGCCACACCCAGTATCAAATACCCAAGTGTCCAAGGAAATAGAATGACAATCAATAAAGAAGATTTCTGAAGAAGATGGGGCATCCGATGCCTTATCCTTCTTCACGGACTCAAGAGAAATCTTGCACTTTCTTCGCAAATGGCTCTCCTTGCCATAATGATGGCAAGTTTCCTTTTGTGCTAGTTCTACCTTCTTAGCCCTTCTCTTCTTTCCCTTCTGCTGTTTCTTTGACTTCCTCTTAGAACCTTTCTTTGAGGAATCAACTAATAGCACCGTCCCCTGCTCATGCTTCTCAGAAGACTCCACAGTCTTCAGCATATTGAGTAGTACCACAGATGAACCTTCTAGCATCTCAGAGGTGAAGAGGAGCTTTGAGACTTCGAACCTTTCGAATCTCACTTGCTCATCAACCAACTCACAAAGATGAAGGACTACGATATGAGCATCCATATGCTCATGCTGCTTTCGTAGCTTGGGTTCCATCGTGGCTAGTATGATGCAACTCATTTGTTCAGAATCACTCACATGTTTCTGATAGGCCAACAATTGGTCCAGAGTTGCATCGTCACTAGGACGGGCGGGAAGAGGCGCTTCGAGGACATTTGCAAGCTTTTCAACCTTGAGAACAATTCTCAAGCTTCTAAGCCAGTCCAAGAAGCTCGGCCCAGTCAATTTATTCGAATACAAAATGGAACGCAATTCATAGACATCATGATCATTCTTAGAAATACAATACGAGCATTTATGAGATTTATGATTTTAAAATGCATCAATATACATTTATAAATCCCATTCATTTTTCGAATTTCAAAAACCCCAAAATCACTTCGGGAGATTGTAGGTCCATCTCCGAATGGGCTGATATCCATCATAGTTATGAACAACCTTGGAGAGAGTCCAACAAGCCATTGATAACTACGACGGTAGGTATCTTCTATACCGATTGCATATCACGTATATGCAACTATCACAATGTGCTATCAACTAATTGAATGTTCACACATACATCGGGTTGTTAACACATTAACAAGTATGCATCATATGCATAGCACCCAACTTCACCTCCCTTTACATCGACCTTGGAGAGAGTCTAACAAACCGATGCTCCAGGTTAAAGCCAACCCATTAATCGGGACATAGTTTTAATATGGTTAGAGCGCATTCAACCAATTAGCCCAGCTTGGAGAGAGTCCAACAACCAAAGCTAACGATTGACCTCTGACTCTTACCATATTAGTATTAAACTATTCCATGGTTTGAACATATTCAGGTTCGAGCCGGGCTTGGAGAGAGTCCAACAACCCAAACAAGAAACAGAACTCTGGTTCTAACCATATTAATGGAAGGTGTAGGCTTTAATATTGATTAAGGGTTTTTATGTCTCATCCCCTTTGCATGCAAATAACTATTATCTACATGGCATGGCATACATGGCATACATCTACATGTCACGACACACATGGCATAATGTTATGCATCTAATGCAATTACATGGCATACAATTATGTCATGTATATGTTTCCTTATATGTCATAACTATTTATGGAAATAAAATATGTTTAAGATTTGATTCTCCAAATCAAATCATAATTAAATTAGGAAACAAATTTCCAAATCTAATCACATATTTTATTAATGGAATTATTTGATTAAGGAAAATCTATTTAGGAAACCAATTTCCTAAATCATTAAAACTACTTATGGAAATATAATATTTTAAAATTTGATTTCCCAAATCAAATCATGATTAAATTAGGAAACAAATTTCCAGAATCTAATCAAATATTTTATTTATGGAAAATATCAATTTCCATAAATACTTCCAACTTTCCAAAAGTGGAAGATTTCCATAAATACTTCTAGACTTTCCAAAATTGAAAAATTTCCATAAATACTTCTAAATTTCCAAAATTAGAAAATTTCTAGAAATACATTATGACTATCGCAAAACCATTTTTACGATTATGTCGAAACACAACCTGGGCTCTGATACCACTGTTGGGTTTCCGGTACCGAGGCGTGTGTGTGTTCGATCATGTTTCGCAAACATGAGCACAGCAGAAGCAATTAAAAATAATAAATCTATATTTATTACAACACACACAACACACGCATGCATATTACAACAAGTGTAGACATAACCGTAAATTAAAATTTGCAATAAAAGAAATTTATCTACGTTATACCTTTCGTATGACGTGTAGCGGGAACGGCATCAACCGGAACGATCCTAGCAAGAATCGTCTCTATCCGTATCCACGCCGAGCTCCTCGGGATGACTTCGCTAAGTCACGAGCTTCGTCTTCGTACGGGTTACTAGCCTCGTGTTGAAGACGACGTGATCGAGAGATGATCACGATCCGAATCCAAATTCGGATCCTAAAACGAGTTCTCAAAACTTGCTTCTCCGGAGAGGTATTCGTCAACCGTTTGACGAATCCTTCGTCCTCCACCTCAGAGGATTACCGGAGATCAAATCCCCGGTAAGTTAGCCACTGTCGGAGCACTAACCGTCGTCCAAACGACGCTCCGACAACAAAGAAACAAGCTGTCCAGAAAAACTGGACAGCTTTTGGTGGAGGAATAGAGGCCAGCCAAAGGAGATGTGGAGCTCACCTTATCACCGAACCCACAAGAGATCACAGGAGGGTCGCCGGAGCATCGCCGGATGAAGCTTGGATGCTGGCGGCAAGGAGGTGGCAGCAGCTCCATGAAGTTGGCGGCAACACCATGTTGGGCGGCAACAACAAAAGGAGGCTAGGGTTGGGCGGCCAAAACTTCATTAGCTTTAGGGTTAGGGTTTAAGCCCTATTTTATAGAGAACTAATTCTCTTAATGGTTAATGGATCATATCCATAAATCCCGTTAACCCGCTCCATTAAGATAAGTTAAAATAAACCAAACCATGATGGTTTATTTTAAGTTAAAACGAACCGAACCAACTTTTGGTTCATTCGTTTAAAATAAACCAAACCCTTTGGTTTATTCTCATCCATTGGATTAGAACCAAACCATTTTGGTCCATCCATTATGTCTTCATAAGACACGGCCCATCCATGCTTCCATTGCGACTGAAACAATTTCATGCTCACTTTATGTTTGGTCCAACCAAACATAGTTTCTCTCGGTCTGAGAATCCCATTCTTAAGCTCGTTTTAAATCCTTTGGATTACACTCGTTGTGCGTGTGACCAAATAGGTTCTCGGTTTATGTTGGCCGTCTATAATTAACCATTAATTATAGAACGATCATGAGTGGCACCTAGTAGTACATCATGATCCCCAATTAACCAAAAGATCAACGGCTGATCCGTAACTATTTCAAACCCTTCAAGAGCTTCGAATGAATCGTGCCCCATTCCCTTCACTCATCTTATACCCACTTGGTTCAGGACATGGTCTATAGTGTCAGTCCCCACTAGGCTGACTACGTCACACCTAGCCCAAGTATCATTTCCTCGTCCTACGGATTCTAGTTACTCCACATGTATCAAAGAGTACCTTACTCTAAACATGTAATGCTTTGGCCAAAGACTTTAGTAACAATCCGACGAGAGGCCATGGGTATACATCTCCTCGCAAGGAGTGGTGAATCCTTTATAGGCTATTCAAACACCTTCGATCACTTCGACTTATACCCAATCATCCCGGGTCCACATCTCCTTAGAGATGTTTGCTTAAGATTTCAAAGCATAAGTCTCCATGATCAAGATGACTTGAATACCGCAAGTCAAAGGAACATCGCACTTAAGCCACAGTAAGAACTTCATTGACATATCTATATATGCAGAGAACCATATGAAGTCTTACGACTGGTCACTCCAATGAACTAGTTACCATAACTAGCATCCACGATTAACTCCGAACATCACAATGTCTCCAGCCAGTGAGAATCAGCTGCTTGGATACACCAAGGAGTATACCCCGTGCTAGTCTCGACAGAACTGATGGTGTCCAAATCCATCAATTCATCGACTAGGGATAATTCCGATACATCACAATTACACATGTAGAGATACTCACTAGTTGTGATCCAATCACAAATTCTCTCATGCTGTGAATCGTATCGTGGACATTCTGTAAATGAGTTTAAGATCCAATCAAATACATGAAACATGTATACTCAAATAGTGAATCTTCATTTATCATATAAATGGTTCATACATAAGGCGATTGCCTTAGGACATCTCTCATATATTACTAACACGGCGCTCATTCCCTCCTCCTCCTTGGTTTTGGCCGGCTCTCTTCCTCCTCCCTTGCTCCTTGGTGGCCGGTGGTTCTCCAATAATTGGTGGCCGTCGCTTCTCCAACCTCTAGGTGGCCAGCGGCAACATTGCAACAAGTTGGCCGGCGCTCATCCACTCGTTCCTTAGCCGGCGGTTGCATCAAACTCCCTTGCTTGGTGGCCAGTTCTAGAAAGGAAAGGTTTTGTTGGTTCTTCTCTTTGTTCGCAGCGGACAAGGAAGGGAAGAACGCAATCTAGAAGGCTTCTACTCGTGGAGGATCTTCGCCCACACGTCGTCCACGAGGAGGATAGGACATACGGTAGAAGATCGTAAGGTATAACGTTTTACAACTTTATTTTCTGATCTTAGCATGTTATTTTATGTGTTGATTATACAAGTGTGCATATGTATATATTTTGTATAATCATGGACCCCGAAGACAAACACAAAAACCGGCGATCAGTCCGTCGTCTTTTCCGCGGCTAACGAACTAGAAGAGTTGTGTAGCTTGAACAACTAGTTTGTTCAAGCGATCACTCAAGTTGTTAGCACGACGACGAATAGGTTGTGCTAAGGAAACTCATCCCATCCGGATTAGTTCTTTCATTGGCAAAAATTTTAATCCGGGGACATGGGAGCCAATGAGTCTCCGCAGCAACTCCCTACAGAGGGATCATGTTCTCAAGATGATGGCTCACTTGAATGAGTTGGAAGTCCTCGGAGCTGACATCGATGGGGAAAGCCAGGTCGATATCATTCTCCTGTCTCTACCTAGGAGTTTTCAGTAGTTTCGCCTGAACTACAACATGAACAAAAGGTTGTATTCATTGGCGGAGCTTCTGACAGAACTCGAGGTGGCAGAGAGGCTATTTCGTCTGAGTGCTCAAGCGCAGGCCATAGTTGCCCATAAGGTTTCTACTTCTGAGCCGAAAGGCAAGAATAAGAAGAAACAAGCTGGGGCAAATGCAGCAGGAGGAACTCAGGGAGGAGTGAAGAAGACAAAAGGCAAGTGCTTCACTTGCAAGCAGACTGGACACTAGAAGAAGGACTGCCCCAACCAGAAGAAGAACAAAGGTATATCTTTTAGTCTAGTCGTTGAAACATATTTAGCGGTGTTATCTACTGGCACATGGTGTGTAGATATGGGAGCCACTGATCATGTCTGCAATACTTTACAGGGGTTCCAGGAAATCAGACGACTGACTGAGGGAGAGATTACCGTATACTTGGGCAATGCCACGAAGGTGGCGGTTGTTGCAGTGGGAGATGTTTATTTGTCTTTTGAAAGGAATAAAGTTTTGGTTCTTAAAAATTTCCTTTATGTACCTTTATTTAGAAAGAATTTGATTTCGATTTCTAAATTGTTTATGGATGGATATTCTATTTCTTTTAATGACAGAGTTGTTATAAAAAGGAATAGGGAGATTATCTGTTCTGGTGCATTGATAGGAAATTTATATACCCTTGAACCAAAAGCTCTCACAATGCAAATAGAAGTTAATAACTCATCTTCTAATTCCAATAAGAGAAAAGAACCTTCGAAGATGAACCAAACATATCTTTAGCATCTAAGACTTGGTCATATTAACCTAAGCAGAATTCAAAGGTTGATAGCTGATGGACCTTTGGGATCATTAGTTATGGAAGATTTCCCAACCTACGAATCTTGCTTGGAGGGTAAAATGACCAATAAGTCTTTTAAGGCAAAGGGGTATAGAGCCAAAGATGTGTTGGAATTGGTTCATTCTGATTTGTGTGGTCCTATATCTATCCAGGCTAGAGGTGGTTTTGAGTATTTCATCTCTTTCATAGTCGATTATTCAAGATATGGATTCATTTACTTGATGTGCCGCAAGTCTGAATGCTTTGACAAGTTCAAATAATTCAAGACTGATGTGGAGAAACATCAAGGTAAAAGTATCAAGACACTACGATCTGATCGTGGTGGTGAGTACCTCTTCGGAGAGTTTAGGAATTACTTATCAGAGGTTGGGATTCAATCCCAATTGTTTGCACTTGGCACACCCCAACAGAATGGTGTAGATGAGGAATAGGACTCTTATGGAGATGGTTAGATCGATGATGAGTTATTCTGAGTTGCCAGATTCATTCTGGGGATATACTCTAGATATGGAAGTGTATATTCTGAACTTGGTACCAGCTAAATTAGTACCTTCTACTCCCACAGAATTGTAGACTGGGCGAAAGCGTAGTCTAAGACATATTCAGATTTGGAGGAGTCTGGCACATGTGCTGAAGGCAGATGCTGGTAAGTTGGAACCTCATATAGAAGTACGCATGTTCATTTTCTATCCTAGAGGAACGAAAGGAGGTTTGTTTTATAGTCCTAGAGATTAGAGGCTGATCGTTAGCACGAACGCCAGATTTCAAGTGGAAGACTATCTGATGATCCACAAGCTCATGAGTAAGATTGTTCTAGAGGAATTGAAAGGGGAAGTCACTACTTCAGTATCATCGGTACAAGAGGATATTCCATAAGTTACTGCACCGCGTGTCACAAAGGATACACAGGTGATACCTCATCGTAGTGGGAGGGTTGTGAGATAGCCTGATAGATTCATGTTCTTGGGAGAATCTTCTGATTTTGTCCCTGACAAACATGAACCTGATCCCTGGACATATGACGAGGCAATCCAAGATAAAGATGTTGTATCTTGGAAAAGTGCAATGAATGCTGAGATTGAATCTATGGATTCAAATCAGGTATTGGAGCTAGTACAATCACCCAATGATGTAAAAACCAACGGATGCAAGTGGATCTACAAAAGAAAGAGAGGAATAGATGGGAAGGTTGAGACCATCAAAGCAAGGCTTGTTGCAAAGGGGTATACTCAGAAAGAGGGTATCGATTATGAGGAGACCTTTTCGCCGGTAGTCATGCTTAAGTCTATCCAGATTCTCTTATGCACTACTACTCATATGGATTATGAGGTATGGCAGATGGATGTCAAGACAGCTTTCCTTAATGGAAGTCTTGAGGAAAACATCTACATGAAGTAACCAAAGGGATTCATTGCAAAGGGCAAAGAGCATCTTGTGTGCAAGCTTAATCGGTCCATTTATGCATTGAAGCAAGCTTCGAGATCTTGGAACATCTGCTTTGATGAGGTAATCCAGTCTTATGGATTTATTCAAAGTCCGGATGAGTCTTGTGTATACAAGAGATGTGACGGAAACGTAGTGGTATTTCTTGTACTATACGTAGATGACATTTTATTAATTGGCAACAATGTCAAGGTGTTATCGGACATAAGGGTATGGTTGTCCAAACAGTTTGATATGAAGGACTTGAGAGAAGTGGGACACATCCTTGGGATCAAGGTTATAAGGGATCGCAGGAAAAGGATGTGCTTATCTCAAGCTTCATTCATACACACCATTTTGGCTCGTTTTAGCATGCAGAACTCCAAGAAGGGTTTTCTACCTTTCAGGCATGGAGTTCCTTTATCTAAGAAGATGTGTCCTAGAACATATGAGGAGATAGAGGAGATGAAGGCGGTTCCTTATGCTTCGACAGTAGGAAGCCTCATGTATGCTATGCTGTGTATGAGACAAGATATCTATTTTGTCGTTGGCATGGTTAACAGATATCAGAGTAATCCAGGACAGAGACATTGGACTACGGTAAAGCATATATTGAAGTACTTGAGAAGTAATAGGGATTATATGCTAGTTTACCAGGCAGACCAATTACTCCCTATGGGTTACACAAATTTTGACTTCCAATCTGACAGGGATAACAGTAAGTCTACCTCAGGTTTTGTGTTTACTTTGGGAGGTGGACCCATTGTATGGAGGATTGTCAAGCAGAAATGCATGGTAGACTCCACCATGGAAGTTGAGTATGTGGCAGCCTCTAAGGCGGCCAAAGAAGCTATTTGGCTCAGGAACTTCTTGATGGACTTGGATGTGATTCCTGGTTTGCCCAGAACTATCACAATTTATTGTCATAATAGTGGTGCAGTTGCAAACTCGAAGGAACCACGAGCCTATAAGGCAAGTAAACACATAGAGCGCAAGTACCACCTGATACGAGAAATCGTAAAGCGAAGAGATATTGTTGTGGCCAAGATTGCATCGGAGGATAACCTGGTAGATCCTTTCACTAAGGCCCTTCTAGTGAGAGCTTTTGATGCGCATGTGGAGGGAATGGGAATCAGATGTATGGGAGTTTGAGGACAACATAGTCTTTTAGTATAAGTAGGAGATTGTTCGGATGTATACTGAAAAGTCTATCTTTTGTATGAACATCTTTATTTTGAAATAAGAATCACATGATCTTTGTTTGCATATTTATGGATATACATATTGTCTCATACATTACATTGTAGAAAACATGGTGTGCAGTGTCACACGGTAGATCATGTTATCAGCTCCTTGTAGAGTATAAGTAAAGGCTCACAACCGAGATAGCTTTGGACAAACCATTGGTATGGTTGTAGTGTGATTTGGTATTGGTTTGTCTTGACCATAGAATCACACTAGTACACTTTGTGTGTATTGAGCATGACCGACTTAAAGGTGATTCGATTCATTGCTTACTACATAATCGAATCGGACCTCGGATATTATGTTGTACATGATCTTAATCTCGATATAATAACGAGCACATATACTTAGTATTCATTTCTTTGATTTAACAATTGGCGTGATTTATAGAGTAAATCAATAGGCTCGGTAAGTTAGGAAATTATATTATTTATATCGTGTGCCATTGATTATAGGAGGAAACCGTGTCCTATATATTAGGATGAAGATGTCCCCTTGAGGAACTCATAAGGTTCATCATGTAAACCCTGCAGGTGGACTTGGTCCGACATGACGATAAGGTTGAGTGGTACTACTCATGGAGTTAGATGTTGATTAATTAATTGTCAGTAAATTATTTAATCGACGGACATTCGAGATCTTAAACATGGGGAGATAAATGAACAAATAATATATGGAGCCCATATTAACTTATGGGGGTTGCGGAGGTAGATCAATGATAATCCTCTAGTGGAATGGATTATCTTTAATGGATCGAATTTTATGTGGGCTTGATCCATTGGGTGGCCAAGATCCAACTCCTCCTCAAGGTCCCTATTGTAGCCTATTAAAACCTCATGGAGCTTAGATTCGATGGTGTAAAATAAAACTCTAGATCTGACGGTGGAGATTAAATCTCTAGATCCGACGGTTGAGATTAAATCTCTAGATCCGACGGTAGAGATTAAATCCCTAGATCCGATGGTGGAGATTAAAAGGAGGCTTAAGACTAACTCTATAAAAGGGTGGGCAAGGCTTGGGCGTGGAATGACTTTGAGAGATTAGGGTTTTTGTTTCTTTTGGCTTGGGCGGCAAGAAACAAAAGGAGGCTAGGGTTTTGGAGGAGGGCTTGGGTGGCCACACTTTTTTCTTCTTCCTAGGGTTTTGGCCAGCGTCTATAATCCTCTTCTTCTCTCCTTGGCCAGCATCTAATCTTCTTTCTCTCATCCTTGGCTGGCGGCAAAGGCTAGGGTCTCTTCCCTTGGAGTTTTTGGCCGGCATCCACAATCCTCATCTTCTCTCCTTGGCCGGCGGAAATCACCAAGCAAGGTGGCTTGGTGGTCGGTTCTAGATAGGAGAAGAGTTTTGTTTTATTCTTCCTTTTCTTCGGAGTGAACAAAGAAAGGAAGATTGGTGATCTTGGAGGCTTCGACTTTTGGAAGATCGTCGTCCACACGATGGCCAAAAGCAGGAAGGACATACAATAGAAGATCGAGAGGTATAATGCTTGTTTATATTCTTTTGTATTATGTCTATAATTGTTTTCAATTATATGCATGTTGTATGTTTTGTTATGTGGCTAAATTTACTTGGATCCCGAATACAAACATAAAAACTGGCTATCCGTACATCGTCTATTCTACGGCTAATCATAAAATAGAGGTTGGTTGCTTGAACAACAAGTTTGTTCAAGTGACCACTCTAATTGAATAGTATGACGATGAAACGGTAGCTTGGGTAATCCCTAATTGTCATGGATTAATTTTTTAATCCGGGCATGATGACGGGATCGCCATGAATAAGCAACCGAGTTGAAGTGGGAAGCGAAGTTTCCTACCTTCAGAGCTAACACTTTGCTTGTTTCCTTATTTAGTTAAACACTTGCATGCTTTAATTTACTTTACTTTCTTAATTTAGAATCGACTAGATAGGAAATAAAGTAGTTTAAATTTGAAAAACCTAGTACTAAGACAATGTGAACTGATAGTAAATTATGGAAACTCTTCGAAGTGCATGTCTAGGAAGTGGTCGTTGCTCCGATACTCAAGAAGGTCATGTGCCTCGCCATGACCTGGTGCACTAATTGAGTGGAACTGACTGAAGCTAACTCACTAAGTCTTTAACTAGTTAGACCAAGGCATAGTCTAAAGTGAATCAAGTAGTTGATTCCTTCATTGACTTTGTCTAGGAAGTGGTCGTTGCTCCGATAACCAAGAAAGCCATGTGCCTCACCATGAACTGGAAGTCAATCCTAGAAAAACCTACTTGACTAGGTCAAACCAAGCTTTAATCTAACACAAGTTTAAACACTTTTAAATTGCTCATTAAACTTAATTAAGATAAAATAAATCCTCATCTCACAAAACCCATAGGAATAAGTGTATTGAAAACCTAGCTTGGGTGAGATGATATAGAACTTAATTGGGATTAATTAGTTTAACTCAACCTAATAGATTTGAATCAAAATTAATAAATATACCTTAATAACTTACCTCAACTTAACTTAATTCAACTCAACCTAATTTACTATACTTAAACTTAATTTATTAAACTAAACAAACATACCTAAATAAACAGATTCACTTAACTAAACAAACTACTTAATAACTTGGCTTAAAATTAATTAAATTAAACCTAATTTAACTAGATTAAAAGAAACTTAGTTAACTCACTAAACTAAATGTAAATAACCTACTAAATTAAATTTAATAATCTAATCGATCCAACTAACTTAATCAAATCAAAATAATTAAGTAAATAAATGAAATTAAGCTAAAAAAATTTATTAAAATGAATTAAACATAAAAATCAACCAAAATTAAACATACTCGAATTCAGTCGACTGAATTGTTTTCAATTGACTCAAGAAGAGTCGACTGAATCAGCTTCAGTTGTCTCCGAGTATTGGGAAGGTAAAATGCGAATTCAGTCGACGGAAATAAATTCAGTCGAATGAAATGAAACAGTAGATAAAGTTTAAGTGGTGAAGTAAATGGTAAAACTAATTACAGTCGACTAAAATAGGTTCAGTTGACTCTAATTCAGTCTACTGGACTATTTTCAGTCGATTGGATTCTTTCTATAAGATCAATGCCAAGCCATGCCAAAAACAACCACAACCACTACAAATCCATCGCGAAAACCCTAATTCCAGACTTCGGAAGCATTTGGGTCATCATATTTCTTTAATATCATCAAAAATGCCAATGTAATAACTCTAAAATTTTACTTTCAATTATTTTCAATAAATATTGATTATTTGTAATTCAATTAAGGCTTAAAGAAGAGCTATTGAGATTGAGTCATCGACTCCATGATTGGATATTAGGTTCCCCACTAAGGGGCATAGGATTAGGTTTGAGAACACCATTTATATTCCTATGCCTACAAGATACATTAGTAAATTGTATTTTACTAATTTCTGCATGCTTAGTATGGAGGTCATAACACACTATGGATTAGAAAAACTAGTTTATTGCAAAAACTCTATTAACATAGACTTATGTGCAGAGTTTTTCAATAATTTTAGTAAAATTGATGACATTTCATATTCTACTAGAGTACAGGGTAAGGACTTTGTTTTTACCCCCTCTATGTTGTGAGAGCATTTAGGACTCATGCATTCGATATGCCCTGTCGCATGTTTTCCATCCATGGTCGTACGGTGACCCCTACTCTCATATTACATTAGATAGGATACATATGCATCCTTTTAGTGAGGAAAGAATTCCGTCTCTGAGTATCTTTAGTTCTACTAGACTCGGAGTATAGAGCTATGCCCTATATCGAGTTATAGTGAATTGCATTCTGCCACTCACCATTAGGGACATCGCAATGATGCACCCTTATCACTCATTTTTGCTTTATGCACTTTGTCATAGGTTAGATATAGACATTACCTTATAGATGTTTTATTCCATTATTTACCAATCTATGTCAGTCACCAGCAGAAAGGCACATTTGCCTTACTGTCATGTCATCACATCCCATTTAGCTACATTAGGGTTTGATGTTACCACAGGTAACATCAAATAGCTTACTGAGTACCACATGATAGGGTCTAGGCAGTTTGGTTTAGCAAAAATAGGTTTAGATGAAAATAATATCCTTGAATGGAAGAGAGATGGCCCTATGCCCCAGCCCCAGGCTAAGTCGGAGCAGGAGCATGAGCCAGAGATTGATCCCGACCACCACTTCAAGTCCGAGCATCAGGAAGCCCTAGGATTTGATAGTCTATCACCATTTCTTGGGATTCTAGCACCTCCTACCGTAGCAGAGAGATTATCTAGGTTGGAGGATGCAATGCAGTGCCAAGAGCAACAACATCTTGAGATGATGCAGATACTGCTAGCACAGAGAGAGGATCATCGAGAGATGATGGAGCTTCTTAGGTCTTGGGGCATGGGTCCTTCACATCCTCTATCTACTGACTAGGATTGTTATGTCACTTGAACTTAATAAATTGAATAATTATTAAATCTTGTGTTTGATTTGATTTATGCTTGGTAGATTAGGATGTTTTCATACTTGATATTCAATTTTTTTTTTCAAAAGTAATATTATATTATTATTAAAAGAAATTGAAAATTAATCTAGTTTAGGTCAATCTAGATTTCATTATCCTATAGATTTAAGTAAGCCTTCGCATCTCACAAACACCTAGGATTACCTGTTTGTATAGTGAGCCACGAAGATGGGCGTAAGATGTTACGACTGCACCCCTAGTTCCAGATGTAGATCTAGTGCATCGATATGATCCAATACGGGATTTACAAGAGTAAATTGATCACTTCATTGACTAACTCTAATTCAAAGCTTGATGATTAATCCTATATCATTTGAGCTAGTAAAGAGTTGGGCATTTTCTTTACGAATGATTTTTAGATGTGTATTTTTTTATAGATATATTATTTAGAAATTTTTGCTTGGACTTATTCCATATCATTTTTGCATCAACTGATTTTAAAAAAATCCTGAAAATAAGTTTTCATTCAAGGGGAGTTTGAAAATTTTTAAAATAAAAAAAATCTATAAATAAGTTCTTATGTAGGGGGAGGTTGAAAATGTTTACATTTTCTGAAAATAAGTTATTATTCAGGGAAAGGTAGAAAAATTGTTTGAAAATTTTTAAAACCTTGAATTTTTAAGCTTTTAAAATAATAAGGGTGAGTTAGAAAAATTGTTTGAAATTTTTTAAAATGCTTAAATTAAGTTTTTGAAATCAAATTCACATGTGGAATATTTTAAAACTTAATTTTTCAGCATCTACATCCGAATTGGAGGAGAAGAGGAAGAATTGGAGGAGCCCTCCACCTCTAGGATTGAGAGGGAGGAGATTAAGACATCCTCAACACTGGAACAACAAGAAGAAGCATCTACATCCAGTCGAGAGGAAGAGCAAGCTCAAGAGATCCTCATGACCACCCTAGGTAACTCAAACATATGTGTTAATAATAAAATGCATATAATATGTTTTGAGTGTAGGGAAAATGGACACTACAAGAGCAAGTGTTCTAAGAAAGTCAAGAAGGCTCCACCCGTGACAAAGGTCAAGGAGACCGGTGCCTCAACGCAAAAGATCAAGGAGCATATAATATGCTTCAAATGTAATCAAAGAGGGCATTATAGGAGTCAATGCCCTAGGAGGAGCAAGAAAGTGAAAGGAGTTACATGTGTAGGGGGAGGCTCTAAGGCAAACCCTAAGGTACATTTTAATGTACCTTCTAGTTCTAATTTAAATGTCAAAAAGCATTCTAGAAATAATTTTAACAATCTAGCTATTGTAAATGAAAAGCATGCTAGAAATAACAAATATTTTTGTCTAGGAGCCAAGAGTGTCCATTTTAACAATAAGGAGAAATTTGGGACTAATGTCCCTAGAAAAACCTTACCTAGGGAATCTATAAAGAAAATAGAAGACCACCTAGGTTTTAACCCCAAATAGACTAGGTGTCACGCCCTCCCTTTTCGGACCCAGAATCCGGAAGGGGTGGCACGTGACGCGACCGTACATACATACATTACATACAACGGAAGACTTTATACATACTTCTTAATTCATACAGCGGAAAACTTTAGACCTATTTTTTTTTCTTTTAAAACGTAAACATGCATTGACATATATATATACATATATATATATATATATATATATATATATATATATATACTTCTTCTTTTTAACATAGAGTATGCTTCATAACATGTATAGATACTTCTTCTTACTTCTTCTTTACTTCTTCTTATCAACATAGAGCATGCATCATATATATAGATACTTAATGCTTAGTTCAGGTTCATAAACATCATCGTCATAAGGAGACATAAGTAAGGACATCCATAGACATCATCATCATAGGTAAACATATATAGATAGACCTAACGGATCCTCTCCACCATGCCACTACCACACACATTTGGCCCCTCCTGCTGCTCCCTTTAGTTTATCCATCCCTTACCCTTATCTGCAGTACGAGGGAAAGATAAACTATAAGCACATAGGCTTAGTATGATCCAGTCCTACTCACAAAATCCATATATCAACATTAATCATGGCATGTAACATTCATAACATATAAGCAATATAATATGTAACATACATGGCGTAATCAAATTAACATGTAGCATAAGTAACGTGAGTAAACATAACATGTATCATCCATAACATGGCAGCATAACATGTATCATCTATAACATAGCAGCATATCATGCAATTATATGACTTAATTAAACATAACATATAACATATGTAACATAGCAAATCATCATAACATACAACATATATGTATGACATATCAAACCTAACATACATCATATGTAACATAGTGGCATAACATGGCATATCAAACATAACCTACATCATATGTAACATAGTGGCATAAACATGGCATATCAAACATAACATACTTCATATGTAACATATCAACATAGCATGTAACATAACAATCTAATCATGTAACATATGCAAGATGCTTTTGAAAACATATATTATAGGTACGTAAACATAAATCTCAACATATTTGGGCCCGGCATTGTACCACTTCTTCATTATCATAGCGTGCATCCCTAAATAGGCCCGAGGTAGCAAGTCTCGAACCTAATAGGTTACTAGGCCCGATCTTAGTCCGTCGACCTAGGGCAATCGTCATAGCGTAGAAGCCCATCCTAGGCCCGAGTCTTACTCCATCGACCTAAGGCATCTTGGAGCCCATCCCGTACTAGGCCCGAGTCTTATTCCATCGACCTAGGGGCAATCATACATAGAAGCCCATCCTAGGCTCGAGTCTTATTCCATCGACCTAGGGCATCTTAGGAGCCCATCCCTTCTTGGACCCTGTTAGGGTCTTGGTACAAGCCATGCAGAAGGTAAAATACTTATATGCTTATTTTATAACATGGCTTATTTCATTTTGCAAACATAGCATACTTCATTTCATAACACATCATGCTTCCCTTCATGAACATATCATCTTTCATTTCGTAAACATACCATTCTTCATTTCGTAACATATCATTCTTCATTTCATCATCATGTCATATTCATGTCGTGAACATATCGTTTTGTTTCATTTCATAATCTTATCTTTTTCCATTTCATAACATATTTTAAATATCGCATACACATAGACATGGCATAAGGCATGGCATCAAAAGTAAGTAAACACTAACCTAAGGCATGTTATCTTCATCTAGCATTATTTAATATCACAAGTCAACATGAATTCACCCAACATAAAACACATGTTAACCTTTAACTTAACAACAACTTCATATGCACATAAGACTTGAATTAAAATTTCATTTAATCCCCAAAAATACATGATGGCCGAATGGTCCATAGGGTTTTCTAGGGTTATCTTTTAACCTAATTCATTTAGCATAACAACAACTTCATTTGCATATAGAACATGAATTAGACTTCATTTAATCACCCAAAATTCATGGTGGCCGAATAGTCCATAGGGTTATCTAGGGTTATTTTTTAACCTAATTCATTTAACATAACAACAACTCCATTTGCATATAAAACATGGATTAAAACTTCATTTAGTCACCCAAAAACATAGGTTGGTCGAATGGTCCATGTAGGTCTTTAGGGTTAACCTTTAACCTAATTCATTTAACACAACAACAACATCATAATCCTACAAAAACATGGATTAAACTTCATTGAATCATCAAGATCTAGGGGTGGCCGAATGGTCCATGTAGGTCTTTAGGGTTAACCTTTAACCTAATTCATTTTAACATAACAACAACATCATAATCCTACAAAAACATGGATTAAACTTCATTGAATCATCAAGATCTAGGGGTGGCCGAATGGTCCATGTAGGTCTTTAGGGCTAACCTTTAACCTAATTCATTTTAACATAACAACAACATCATAATCCTACAAAAACATGGATGAAACTTCATTGAATCATCAAGATCTAGGGGTGGCCGAATGGTCCATGTAGTTCTTTAGGGTTAACCTTTAACCTAATTCATTTTAACATAACAACAACATCATAATCCTACGAAAACATGGATGAAACTTCATTGAATCATCAAGATCTAGGGGTGGCCGAATGTATATTATAGGTTTCTTTCACAAAATAGCAATCGAAGCTACTCGTATGCAGGTGAGGGATACTTACATCCTTCGCTTTGCTTGTAGTGTGAAGATAACCTAAGGAACACAAAACCTAGCCCTAGCTTCTTGCTTGGATGAGTTTCAGCCAAGGGGTGGAAATGGAGAGGGAGAGCTTTAGGATTTCGGTGAGAAGAAGAAGAGAAGAGGAGAAAGTGAAGTTGCTCACTCATGCCTCCTCATCCCCCCCTATTTATTCACCTAAAAAGTCCCTTAATCTCCCTTACACTTAACCATAATCTCCCTTATTCCTCTAATGATATAATCCTATTGGGCTTCTGGTTAGTGAGTTCATCTATAGGGCTTAGCTATCTCTAGAGGTTTGGGGTTCAATTCCTAGGCCTTGCACCCCTTTTTGGCTTATTTTCTTTTATTTTTGAAAATGCCCACATAAAGCCCATTATCATCAAGCCAAAAAATCTTGTAAAATTGCTGGGAATTTTACGGGCGTTACAGTCCTTCATACTTTTTAAAAGTTTCGTCCTCGAAACTTAGAACAATCATGTACTTCGCTCATGTCCTCCTCGCTCCTGTGTAGCTTCCTCGCACTGCTGATTCTCGCCAGGACCTTTACTAAGGGCACCTCTTTGTTCCTTAGCCTCTTGATTTCTCGGTCTAGTATTTGGATAGGACGACTTTCAATACTCAGGTCCTCTTGAACTTGTACTGTTTGTGGCTCGATCACTTGGTCCGTACTGGAAATGCATTTCTTGAGCATAGAGACATGGAACACATTGTGAATAGCCGACATCTCTTGAGGTAGCTCTAGCTTGTAAGCTACCTTGCCAATCCTCTGCAATATCGGATACGGTCCCACGTAGCGTGGACTCAGTTTACCCTTCCTTCCGAATCTCATCACTCCCTTCATAGGAGCCATTTTGAGGAATACTAGGTCCCCAACTTCGAATTCTAACGGTCTACGCCGCATATCCGCATAGCTCTTTTGTCGGCTCGGCTTTTCAATTCTCGACGGATGTTCCAGATAGCTCGGGTGTCAGCCGATGAAATCCATCTGGAGTCCCATCCTCTTCTTTTCACCACCCTCGTACCAGCATATGGGAGATCTACATGTCCTCCCGTATAGAGCCTCGTAGGGTGTCATTCTGATAGTAGCTTGGTAGCTATTATTATAGGCGAATTCTGCCAAACATAAGTATCGGCACCAGCTACCTTTGAAATCCAGGGCGCAGGCTCGTAACATATCCTCCAGTACTTGATTTACTCTTTCGAGGTGTCCGGCCCATCCGGGATGGAAGGCGATCGAACAATAGCTTCGTGCCTAGGGCCTTCTGAACACATTCCCAGAAATGGGAAATAAAGTGACCATCTCACGAAATGATGGTCTTAGGAATTCCATGTAGTCCGATAATTTCCTAGCATATAATCGAGCCACTTGTCTCCGAATAGGTCATCTTGATTGCTAAGAAGTGGGCGGACTTCGTCAATCTGTCCACAATTACCCATATAACATCATAACCGTTTGTCGTCTTGGGCAATCCTGAGATGAAATCCATAGAAATGTCTTCCCATTTCCATTCTGGAATCTGGATCGGCTGCAGTGTTCTTCCAGGTCTCTGGTGTTCGCTTAACCTTCCGGCAGTCGCAAGTCGACATACTGAGCCACATCTCTTTTCATTCCGAACCACCAGAACTTTTGTTTTAGGTCTTGGTACATCTTGGTGGTTCTAGGATGCATCGCATAAGGTGTTCCGTGAGCTTCCTCAAATATCTCCTTCCGTAATTCTTGATTGTCGGGAATACACAAGCGATCCCTGAGGTAGAGTACTCCACTATCAGAGATCCGAAACCCGTCGTCCTTTCCTTCTAAGACCTCTTGCTTGATCCTCTGAAGGCTTGGGTCATGGGCTTGCTTTTCCAGTATATCATCGAACAGCGTCGGTGTTATCGTCATGGTCAATAGCTGTCCGGAGATGATTTCAACCCCGTAACGCATAATCTCTTTTTCTAAGGGCCGAGAATACCCGATTCATCAAATCCATGAACAGGGCAGGTGCATTCGTCACTCCGAAGGGCATAACTACGAACTTGTAATGTCCATACCTTGTCCGGAAGGCCGTCTTTGGTATATCATCTGGTTTAACTTTTACTTGATGATAGCCGGACCTCAGGTCAATCTTAGAGAAGACGGCGGCACCTTTTAGTTGGTCGAACAGGTCATCAATCCGCGGTAAAGGATACCGGTTCTTAATCGTCACATTGTTCAGCGCTCGGTAGTCTATGCACATTCGTATAGACCCATCTTTCTTCTTCACCAACAGCACTGGAGCTCCCCATGGAGAGCGACTTGGGCGAATAAGTCCCTTGTCGAGTAACTCCGTAGCCCCCTCAAGTTCCTTTAATTCACGGCTACCCATACGGTAAGGTGCTTTAGAGATCGGGTTAGTACCAGTGAATCAACTCGATCTCAAATTCAACTTCTATCCGGGCTAACCCTGGTAGTTCATCTGGGAATACCTCTGGGTAGTTGCATACAACTCTGACATTCTCTAGCTTCTGATCCTCATCTTGACTTGTATCAACTACATGTGCCAGAAACCCAGTGCACCCACTGTCTAACATCTTACGTGCCTGTAGGGCTGATGAAATCTTATTGACTCTTCTCCTTGGTTCTCCAATAAATTTGAACTTAGGTTCCGCCTCTGGCTGGAATACCACTTTCCTTTTTCGGCACTCGATCGAAGCACCGTACTTTCTTAAGAAATCCATGCCCAATATAATGTCATAATCCTGCATGTCGAGCAGTATCAGATCGCAGTAGAGTTCTCTGTCTGCAATTCTGATGGGTGAGGCTCGCAGCATATGAGTGGAGGGCATTACTTCTCCCGAGGGCAGAGTGGTTAAGAACTTGTGATCTAGAGCTTGTGGTGGTATGTCTATCTTTCCAGTAAAGTGTGTAGAAACAAACGAATGTGTTGCCCCAGTATCAAATAATGCAGTAGCATGCTGACAGAAAATAAATATCTGACCTGTAACAATTGTAGAGGCGTTTGCCACATCTTCTTGGGTGAGAGAGAATACCCTAGCATTTGTCATAGCTGGTGGGGCTTCTAGTCTCCCTTGGTGGATTGGGGTTCCTTCGACAGGCCGTGATCCGATGTAATCGTGGAGGAGCACTGGCCGGGCATACTACCGAGGAGGTGCTCGAACTCGATAGGACCTGATTCTATGCCCCGTCCGTCTGGCAGCTTGTAACATCGATTTGTGCCTTGGTAGCATACTCCAGGATGTATCTTCCCGCAGGTAGCACACAGAGGGATCCTGGGCTGCTTGCTCGCTGGACCTCCTTTAGGATTCTCCAATTGTCTTCTCTTGCCAGTGGGGTTCCCTTTCCAAGCACTCTGGTTCCTCTGACCTCCTGACTAGGCCTGACCCCTGCCTTCACTCATTGCTTTCTTTTGCTGATTAATGTTGTTCAGGTAATGCCTTGTAATCAAGGCACTACCGAACAGCCTCCTCGCTCGGGTCTATGAACTCCGCCGGCCACATTCAGAGCTATTTCTAGTCGGAGCATCTTCAGCATGAGTCTGACCCTTTCTCTTTCCGTGCTGACCAACTCTGGGCATAGATGTGCGAGTCGGTTGAATCTCTTCACGGCTTCACTGACCGATAGCTCACCTTGTCGGAACCCAGTGAACTCGTCGTAATGCTTGTTGGTCACCCTCATGTGGAAGAATTCTTCGAAGAACTCGTGATCAAATCATCCCATCTCATCCGATTTATTTGTCTCTTTGCTTTAACCCGCTCCCACCACATCCGAGCATCTCCGAAGGCGTAATGATGCACACTTAATCTTCTCGCATTCGCCACCCGAGCTCCACGATGCTTTCCACCGTCTTGAACCAGGCCTGGGCATCCCATGGCTCACCAGTACCAGAGAAATTTTCCGTCTTTAGTCTCTGCCACTGGATCAGGTAAGCTTCCTGTCGAACCATCGGGTCGGGGCCCGTTGGTGGGGCAGTAGGGTTTCCTCGCTGATTCATTAGAGTATTTATCACTTGTTGTTGTTCTGTGACTTGTCGCTGGAGTTCTGTGACTACGTGTGTAAGGTCATGCGGGGGTACTATCTCATCAGCTCTACTACTGCATCTTCCAGACATGTTTATCTTCATATATTAAAGTAAATCTAGTATAAGTTTTCGTTCGTTGACCTACGCATAATTAGACTAAAGCTAGCATAAAGTGATTTTAAGCAAAGTCATTTTAAGCTTAAGGCATCATTCATGTTCTCATGCATAGTTTAAGCTTAAGGTATTTTATATCATACATGATCAAGCATAAGGGTATCATACATATTTTCATGCATATTTAAGCTAGAAACATTTCCTATCATACATGAGAAAATTTTAACAAACTTAGAGTAGACATAGAATTCTTACTTGGAGCGGCAGGATTTGGAGCTTGATGTGTGTGTAGTGGAAAGCTCGATAACACACGCCCGCCCTTTTCGGACCAGACCGAAGGGCGTGCGCACGACACTGCATATACATACATTACATACAGCGGAAGACTTTAGACCTATTTTTTTTTCTTTTAAAATATAAACATGCATTGACATATATATATACATATATATATATATACTTCTTCTTTTTAACATAGAGTATGCTTCATAACATGTATAGATACTTCTTCTTACTTCTTCTTTACTTCTTCTTATCAACATAGAGCATGCATCATATATATAGATACTTAATGCTTAGTTCAGGTTCATAAACATCATCGTCATAAGGAGACATAAGTAAGGACATCCATAGACATCATCATCATAGGTAAACATATATAGATAGACCTAACGGATCCTCTCCACCATGCCACTACCACACACATTTGGCCCCTCCTGCTGTTCCCTTTAGTTTATCCATCCCTTACCCTTATCTGCAGTACGAGGGAAAGATAAACTATAAGCACATAGGCTTAGTAAGATCCAGTCCTACTCACAAAATCCATATATCGACATTAATCATGGCATGTAACATTCATAACATATAAGCAATATAACATGTAACATACATGGCGTAATCAACTTAACATGTAGCATAAGTAACGTGAGTAAACATAACATGTATCATCCATAACATGGCAGCATAACATGTATCATCTATAACATAGCAGCATATCATGCAATTATATGACTTAATTAAACATAACATATAACATACGTAACATAGCAAATCATCATAACATACAACATATATGTATGACATATCAAACCTAACATATATCATATGTAACATAGTGGCATAACATGGCATATCAAACATAACCTACATCATATGTAACATAGTGGCATAAACATGGCATATCAAACATAACATACTTCATAAGTAACATATCAACATAGCATGTAACATAAAAATCTCATCATGTAACATATGCAAGATGCTTTTGAAAACATATATTATAGGTACGTAAACATAAATCTCAACATATTTGGGCCCGGCATTGTACCACTTCTTCATTATCATAGCGCGCATCCCTAAATAAGCCCGAGGTAGCAAGTCTCGAACCTAATAGGTTACTAGGCCCGATCTTAGTCCGTCGACCTAGGGCAATCGTCATAGCGTAGAAGCCCATCCTAGGCTCGAGTCTTACTCCATCGACCTAAGGCATCTTGGAGTCCATCCCGTACTAGGCCCGAGTCTTATTCCATCGACCTAGGGGCAATCATACATAGAAGCCCGTCCTAGGCCCGAGTCTTATTCCATCGACCTAGGGCATCTTAGGAGCCCATCCCTTCTTGGACCCTGTTAGGGTCTTGGTACAAGCCATGCAAAAGGTAAAATACTTATATGCTTATTTTATAACATGGCTTATTTCATTTTGCAAACATAGCATACTTCATTTCATAACACATCATGCTTCCCTTCATGAACATATCATCTTTCATTTCGTAAACATACCATTCTTCATTTCGTAACATATCATTCTTCATTTCATCATCATGTCATATTCATGTCGTGAACATATCGTTTTGTTTCATTTCATAATCTTATCTTTTTCCATTTCATAACATATTTTAAATATCGCATACACATAGACATGGCATAAGGCATGGCATCAAAAGTAAGTAAACACTAACCTAAGGCATGTTATCTTCATCTAGCATTATTTAATATCACAAGTCAACATGAATTCACCCAACATAAAACACATGTTAACCTATTCATTTAACTTAACAACAACTTCATATGCACATAAGACGTGAATTAAAATTTCATTTAATCCCCAAAAATACATGATGGCCGAATGGTCCATAGGGTTTTCTAGGGTTATCTTTTAACCTAATTCATTTAGCATAACAACAACTTCATTTGCATATAGAACATGAATTAGACTTCATTTAATCACCCAAAATTCATGGTGGCCGAATAGTCCATAGGGTTTTCTAGGGTTATTTTTTAACCTAATTCATTTAACATAACAACAACTCCATTTGCATATAAAACATGGATTAAAACTTCATTTAGTCACCCAAAAACATAGGTTGGCCGAATGGTCCATGTAGGTCTTTAGGGTTAACCTTTAACCTAATTCATTTAACACAACAACAACATCATAATCCTACAAAAACATGGATTAAACTTCATTGAATCATCAAGATCTAGGGGTGGCCGAATGGTCCATGTAGGTCTTTAGGGTTAACCTTTAACCTAATTCATTTTAATATAACAACAACATCATAATCCTACAAAAACATGGATTAAACTTCATTGAATCATCAAGATCTAGGGGTGGCCGAATGGTCCATGTAGGTCTTTAGGGTTAACCTTTAACCTAATTTATTTTAACATAACAACAACATCATAATCCTTCAAAAACATGGATGAAACTTCATTGAATCATCAAGATCTAGGGGTGGCTGAATGGTCCATGTAGGTCTTTAGGGTTAACCTTTAACCTAATTCATTTTAGCATAACAACAACATCATAATCCTACAAAAACATGGATGAAACTTCATTGAATCATCAAGATCTAGGGGTGGCCGAATGTATATTATAGGTTTCTTTCACAAAATAGCAATCGAAGCTACTCGTATGCAGGTGAGGGATACTTACATCCTTCGCTTTGCTTGTAGTGTGAAGATAACCTAAGGAACACAAAACCTAGCCCTAGCTTCTTGCTTGGATGAGTTTCGGCCAAGGGGTGGAAATGGAGAGGGAGAGCTTTAGGATTTCGGTGAGAAGAAGAAGAGAAGAGGAGAAAGTGAAGTTGCTCACTCATGCCTCCTCATCCCCCCCTATTTATTCACCTAAAAAGTCCCTTAATCTCCCTTACACTTAACCATAATATCCCTTATTCCTCTAATGATATAATCCTATTGGGCTTCTGGTTAGTGGGTTCATCTATAGGGCTTGGCTATCTCTAGAGGTTTGGGGTTCAATTCCTAGGCCTTGCACCCTTTTTTGGCTTATTTTCTTTTATTTTTGAAAAGGCCCACATAAAGCCCATTATCATCAAGCCAAAAAATCTTATAAAATTGCTGGGAATTTTATGGGCGTTACACTAGGCATATGCCTAGGAAGAACCATGCCCAAGGATTAAATCAAAATTCAAAAATTGGGCAATTAGAAAAGGAAAATCAAGCCTTGAGGTCAAGGCTTGAGAAAATGGAAAAGACCCTTAGGATTATGCAAAACCAAATGCAAGGGTCAATTGATCAAAAATCTAGGTCAAATGGTAAAAGTCAACACCTAGAGTCTAGGAGGCAAGGCTCATCTATGGGCAAGAAAAGGTTGAGTCACAAGCCTAAGTCCAAGGTAGATAAGTCTACCTACCATAGTGTTCCATTTGACTATGGAACTAAACTTAGGTCTAGAAAGACCAAGGTCAATAGGGAAGTCATCCCTAAGGTTGACCAAAGTAGGTGCTTTGTGGCCAAGGTTTCCATGAAATCTTGGAAGACCACTAAGAAGGTTACTAGGGAGGCAATCCCTAAGGTTAACCTAGGCAAGACCGCCATGACCAAGGCTAACAAGCCTAGAAGGGTCATTAGGAGGGTATCTAGGGAGGTTATCCCTAAGGAATACCTAGTATATCCTAGGAGCTCAAATAGGTTTTGGTTTCCTAAGTGCGTGATCGATTCACGCTAAATGGGTTTCGGTGTGCCAACTTTAAATGGATGGGTAGTTAACCTAACCATGGTAAAGGTGACACTTTAGGTAATTTTCAAGGTTATGGATACCTTGGAAATAGATTTGATCTTATGATCCTAAAAGATTTTAGGATGTGCCAATACATTTTTGGGATTATGAAAAATCAATTAAATTAGCACAGTTTAGGTTTATAAGTCATAGTGTGTCATGTTGGGTTTTTGACACACTTGGGAGAAAAGTGATAATATTGCAAAATATAGTTAATTATATCAAATGGAAATTAATACTAAGTTTTAGGGATTATTATACCTATACATTTTATGTGTCATGCTTTGTTTGCCATATAACATGCCATGACATCATATTTATTTTTAATTATTTAATATGTCATGATCATATTTAGGATTAAGGTTTTATGTCATGGTTATTTAGATTTATTCATATGCCATGACATCATGATCATTGGTCATGCTTTACTTATGCTATCATTTATGCCATGATCATTTCGTGCATTTAAATTTGATTAAAATTGATTTAAGGACAATGACATGACTTGGAGTCCCATTTGTAAGGAAATCAAGTAGGGTTGCCTTAGAAAAATGCATGAACCCCTAGATTAGGATGAACAAAATCCACATCTCACATCACATTAACTTGTATGTGTTTTCATACACCCTAGATATATGTGAGATGCTAGAATATGAGTTAAGTTCAAGGTGTATAGTTTTTGCATCTAGATGAACTAAAATTCATCTTATTTTAATGGTGGATCATTGGGAAAGCTAGTGTACAAGTCATGTACATTGAGCTCAAGGAACATGATCCAATATAGGTTTTCAAAATCATTTTAAAATTAATTTAGAAAACCTTGGTGAAGTCTATCTTTTGATAGCAATCACCATTAATGAAGTTGATACAAAGTGAGCTAAAACATTGAAGTTTTTTTCACTTTTGAACTTTGTATCAATTTTGATATTTATGGGTAAAATATTTTTCTAACATTTTTCACCCATTGTATTGGTCATAAATATTATATGTATGAAGTTTTATGATTTTTCGAATTACCTATAATTATTTATGAATTTATGAATTTCATTTCTAATAACTGAAATTCTAATATTTCAGTTATCAGTCGACTGCCCTTGGTGGTAGTCGACTGATGGACACGACAATCGACTGATGGACACGGCAGTCGACTTATCTCTGATAGAGTCGACTGCCAAGCTGATTTCGAGAAAAATAAGGTTGTTTAGCCCATTTTCAGCTACGGTAAAGTTCCCTAACCACTCCTAACCCTAGGATATGCTTTGCGAAGCATTATAAAGGGTGAAAATCGATTGGATATGGATTAGGAGAGGTGTTATTAGCTTAGAACTTATTTTTGATGGTTTAGAGTTGCTATTGGCTTAGGGACTTCCCAAGGACATTGTTGGTGCAATGGTCAAGGGAGAGCAAGCCTTTAGAGGGAGGTATCCATCATGGGATGATGGATGGTATTTTTTTCTCATGAGGGGGAAAATAGATTTTGGAGATACCAAATTTGGAAATTGGGAGAGTGTATAGGATTGCCTCTCTTGAGTGATATGAGACTTATCACTAGGAAGATTGTAGGCATCCTAGGTATTCTTGGACCAAGAGGGAGATTTTAATATCTCATTGGGACATGAGACATTGACCTCCTTGGAGAAGACCTTTTTGATGTTAGTCAAAAAGGAAGAGAATGTTTGGGAGAGAATGTTTGGAATGTTTGGGGGAGAATGTTTTGGAGAATTTATGGGATTACCAATTTGGGATAATTGGTAAGAAGATTTGAGTTAGTGTTCTAACTCAAAGGTATGTGTTTTTGTCAAACATCAAAAAGGGGGAGATTTTTGGTGCAATCGGCCCAGGTCATGATTGACCGGACTCGAGTTTGACTTGAGCAATATTTTAATGTTTGACATGAAGGTTTGACATTGATGTTTGACATTGATATCTGATAATATTTTGGGGAGATTATTGGTGCAATTGACCCGGGTCATGATTAACCGAACTCGAGTTTGACTCGAAGGGGATTTTGATGCTTGACTGGAGTTGACCATTTCATGTAAAGTCCAAGCATGGGTCTTGGCAAGGAAAAGTCCAAGCATGGGTCTTGGCATGGAAAGTCCAACATGGGTTGGCAAGGGAATGTCCAAGTCTTGAGTACTTGGTATGTAAAGTCCAAGCATGGGTCATGGCAAAGAAAAGTTCAACATGGGTTGGCATTTAGAAACTCCAAGGGTGTAGTCTTGGCCACGTAAGTCTAAGGGTGTAGTCTTGGCGGTGAAAGTCCAAGTCATGGGTACTTGGCATTTGAGAAGTCCAAGGGGTTTGATATTAGCGGCGTAAAGTCCAAGGGTGAAGTCTTGGCAGCATAAGTCCAATTGTTGGCGGCGTAAAGTCCAAGCGGAATCTTAGCAGCGTAAGTCCAATGTACCTTGGCGGTATAGACACCGTTAGCATGACATAGCCGATGGAAGCACCTGAAGGCTAGCGCATGGATGAACAAGTCATGGATGACATAGAGGGACCGATAGGCGCGAGGCTGATGGAGGTGGCTAGAAGGCTTAGGTCTAGGCTAAGGGTGGTCTAGCAAGTATGGGGGAACCATACTTGGGTTAAAACCTCATGTTTAACGTTGGCAGTCGACTAGCAATATGGCCGATTCGACAGCAATCAGTCGACTAGAGTTCGACTGCCATTTAAGGGCAGAAAAGGCTCTGGCAGTCGATTGCTTATTGGAGCAGTCGACTAATGGGTTGATCAGTCGACTGCCATGGACGACAGTGGACTGATGGTTTGATCGCAAGAATAAAATGCTCCATAGCCGACTGGGAAATTGGCTACGGATGCTGGCAGTAGACTGACAATGATGGCAGCCGACTGATGGGAGTATCGTTGGAGTCTTTCCAACATCGATTGAGCCGTTGTCTCACAACAACAGTGTTGGCAGTCGACTGGGGTCTTATGACAATCCAATGCCAAGCAGAAATCCAGCCCAATACAGGTAAAAAGGGAGCTGTTCATGGAGATTTCAGCAATGGTTATTTTCGAGATATCCTTCATCCCTTATAGACTCTGTGTTCCTAAGAATCATCAAATATATATATATATATATGGAAACTTTTTTAATTTTTTTCAACATTCTTTGAGCAATTATCCAAATGTTAGTAAGAAGTATCCAATCAGAGCACTTAAATTTCGAAGGCAATGTCCAAGTTAAGATTCCTCTGGATCAAAATACGATTTTTTGAAAACAGCTTATAATTTCTTTTATGGGAAAATAGCTTGATTGACTATTGTTTTAAAAAAAAAAAAAATAGAAGGTGAATTTTATAAGTAATTTTTGTTAAAGACATGTTGAAATCTAAAATTAATAATTTTAATTAGTCAAGCTAGTCGGTAAAAGTGGCTAACAAAGTTTTTAAAAATAGGAGATTAATGTCTATTTAATTTTATGAGATTTTTTTTTTACAAAAAAATATAATTAAATAAATTAATTTTTGCATTTAAGCCGATCTTTATCTTCTTTTGAAAAATAATAAATGTGAAAGTTTTTTCATCTTAAAAAAAAAATAAAAAATTGATTTTTTGTTGACACCGTTAATTTTATTTGCGGTGAATAATATTGAGGCTCTCGAAAATATTTTACAAGAGACAAAATTTTAGTGAAGAAAATAAAAATCTGCAAAATGAATAATTAGACCTTTGCCTCATCCCTTTATTTGTCCACTCACCTGAAGTCACCTACAGACAAATAGAGACAGCCATAAAACTTAATTAGCAGCTGAAAGAATTGGCAACTGCCTTCATAATCTTCTTGTTTGTTTCTGTACATCGGACAACGACATTTCAGGGTCCTTCAAGCTCATCCAAGCAACCAACAAGCAAAGCGCTCAAACCCTAATTTGTAAAGTGTTCTTTACATTTCCTTTGTATTTTTCTTGTATTTTTGTGTATTGCTTTTGTAATCACTTGTAATAGGTTTCTTCACCTCCGGATTGTTCCAAGAAGGAGTTATTTGTGATTAGTGGTTGCGTGTGCATCACTAGAGCTCTTTAGATCTCGATCCGTGCAGTAGGAACCATTCGGTTCCAAACCACATTACATACTTGTGTATTGGTGTATTTGTGTTTGCCTTCACTTTTGTTATTGCTATTATTTCTATTTCCGCTGCGCTAACGAGATTTGTAGACGAACACGAAACGAATTCCATCGAGCATCGAAATGACCTATTCACCCTCCTCTAGTGGTCAACGAATCCTCTACATGTAATCGTGTTGCTAGAATTAAGATTGTTTCTTGTGTTGGTGCAATCAAGCCTAAATGAAATTTTGGTGTTTGACAAGGCGCTAAGTCAAGGTGATAATTATGTGTTATCTCATGCGGTTGCTTGAGGTGTATTTCTAGGAAATTCCTTGTTGGTTGAGGACCTGATGAAGGACGAGAAGTCTTGGCAAATGATGTCCCAGACGAGAAGTCTTGGCAAATGAAGTCCCAGATGAGGAGTCTTGGCAAATAAAGTCCCGAACGAGGAGTCTTGGCAAGTGAAGACTGATAGTCACATTTTTATCATGTGATTTTTTTTACATTTGGATATTTTAGGCTCTTTGATTTGGGTAATTACGATTATTCAGGATGTTTTTGCATATTTGATCTATTTGCAATTAATTGTTTAATCCCTATAATTTCAGTATTATTTTTGACGGGTAGAATGTGATTTTGTAGGCAATATGAAAAGAGCCAAATCGGAGCAATCGCAATCGTCGATCCGGATCAAATCGATCGTAGCCCTCGAATTGTATTGATCAGCCACATAGGTGAAGATTAATTGAACTTATTAAACCCTAGCTCTAAATGGGTGGCTGAGATCAAAAGGCTCGATCGAGCGGGTGAGAAAAATCACTCTTAAATTCCAACTTATTCACTCACACGAGATCAGATCGCGACACAGAAGCACAGAACGCAGCGTTCATATTCTTCGTGAGTGCGGCGTCATATCCACTCCAGCACTCCGGCGATGATTCTGTCGATCCCAGGTCCTCCCCAATCCCATTCCACCCGACGTACTCTCCTTCCTTTGGTCCGGCGGAGTTCGCAGCTACATTTGGGCAGTGGCAGTCCATCGACCGAGCAGTGGAGTTCATCCATCATCACCGGCAATCCTCATATCCATCACCACCGGAGCTGAGCTACCCTAGTGGGACATGGTCGCGTGAAGCTAGGGGTGAAATGCTACTGCCGTGGTAGCGTCAGCATCGATTTCCAGCTCCGGCGGTAGCACTTATTCTGATTTAATGGCGTTCGTCAATTCCAACCGGTGGCGATGAGCATCCTTTATTCCCAGATCCGATCCCATCCAAAGTAGCGACCATGATTCACGTTGTTCCATCTCCGTAGAGCCACTTCTTGGCTGTCGTGGTAGCGGCAGTCCCGCATCCATCATTAGAGCTGTGAACTACCGCCATCGATCCAACTCTCATCGGATTTTGACGAGAGATCCGTACCCTGAGACCCTTGGAGCTGTTAGGTACCATCGTAGGTCACCAAAGAGGGTGGTACCTTTCAGTGTTTGTGGAAAACTGATGGTTAATTTTTACTTTATTGTTCCACTACTATTTTACTTTATTGCTCTACTATTGTGTTTCTTATTATTTTACTATTATTGCATTGTTCACTTTGGGTATTTCAGTATTTTTACATTGTTGACTCATTATTGTGCACTATATTTTATCAGTATTATGTCATTATTGATTTCCTAGTGTTCAGTTGTGTTTCAATGATGTTTCAGTTGTATTTTGTTTGTGTGGTAAATCGTACACGTGGTAATTTGGTTTGATAGTTTAGTGAGTCTTGTTAGTCACTTACAGTGTTTACCTAGTGGTTAGATTTATTTCCTGTAGGGTAATTGTTCTTCCCAATTTTTAGTTAATCTTTGGCCAATGTATCGTATAGTGACAGTGCTGTGCTTTGTTGAATTGCTTTCATTATTAGTTTTGATTTCATTTACATTTGGCCAATGTACCGTATAGTGACAGTGCGGTGCTTAGTTGAATTGCTTTCATTATTAGTTTAGATTTCATTTATATTTGGCAAGTGAACCATATAGTGATAGTACTGTGCCTAGTCGAATTGCTAACTTTCCTTGCATTTAGTTTTCAGTGACTGTTTGATCACTGTACCGTATAGTGACAGTACGGTGCTTTGTTGAATTGTTCACCTTTTTTTCTTGACCACTGTGTCGTATAGTGACAGTGCGGTGCTTGGTTAAATTATTTTATGTTTGTTAGTTTAGTTTTTTAGTGACTATTCGACCACTGTGTTGTATAGTGACAGTGCGGTGCTTGGTTGAATTGTTCATATTTGTTTCTTAATAATTATACCGTATAGTGACAGTGCGGTGCGTGATTACTTACTTTTGCACATTAGAATAGTTACTTGTTAATTGTTATTTGGTAGTTAGATTATCTCCTGCAGATTTAATTTCCATGTTTGTTTGTTTACCAGAATAATTTTACCATTGCATCGTATAGTGATCGTGCGGTGCAAGGTTGAATCGTTCTTGCATTAGGTTAGCCTTGAATAATTGTTTTAATAAGTTGTAAGAACCCCTAGTGTTTACTTTTGTTTAAAAACAAACGTCCAGCCATTAGGTTCGTTGGGAGACGATCCGAGTCAGTCCTATATTGCATTAGTGTAGTTAGGGGGTTCGGTAAATAATTTGGGAAACGGTATCACGCACGACACATAACTTACCGGTTCACCAATATTTTGGTGTCGTTGTCGGGGACTAAAATGGTGTTCGTTTGTCTTTAAACTGTAGTTAGTTTGTTTTTTTTCTTTTGTTATTGGTGTCTTCCTTATCATTTCTATTTGTTAATTATTGTTGTATTTGTTGTGGTGATGACTTGGTCTTCAGGCAATAATCTATTTGAGTTGTATCCCTTCCCTCAGAGGACCAACCTAGGAAGAGGGTTGTTGAAGAAAAGGCTAGGGAATTCTAGGAGCTAGTAGATTCCCAAGTTTACCGAGGTTCTAAAAGATTTATATATTCACAAGAAGAAGCTGAAAGAATTTCTTGTAGATTTTTATATTCTTGATATAAAGGTAGGAGATACTGTAGTTCGGTTCAGTATTTTGGATGCTATGAAGCAGCCAATAAAGGATCATTCTATTCTTAGCATGGATATAGCTGATGAGCTGGATTGCATGAAGTTTATTTCTTAGTCTATTTTTCATTTGGATATCTCTGCACCTTCTATATTTTGTTGTGATTTTATTGATTCTGATGTTGATAATGATTTGTTGTTAGGACCTATCTGTGGGCCCTCTTTTATATAGACAGGGATATGGAATGTGTAGGGACTTGCACGCTTCAGGTGACGCACCAAGGATCACTTCCATCAGATGATTTTGAGAAATATCATTTCATGGTCGAGCATGGGATATCTTAGGCTATATTTTCTCTGTGTATGATATTAAAGTAGATCCTGCTAAAGTTC
Organism: Wurfbainia villosa; assembly: GCA_025175895.1. Lineage (NCBI taxonomy): Eukaryota > Viridiplantae > Streptophyta > Magnoliopsida > Zingiberales > Zingiberaceae > Wurfbainia > Wurfbainia villosa. The sequence continues at coordinate 56,780,576 of CM045986.1, read as the reverse complement.
ATGTTATATCTTCTTTATCTTACCTCGCTTCGGTGTAGGAAGTTTGTGCTTTTCTAGGTCATGCAGGATTCTACAGATGTTTTATCAGAGACTTCAGTAAGATTGCCCTACCCTTGACCAACTTGTTGCAAAAGGAGGTGGTATTTCAACTTGACTAGGATTGTGATGGAGATCGAGTCCACCCCCATAGTATATTCTTTTCAAGATGAGCAGTTTTTCACCTGTAGGTTAAGACACCATGATATGCAGATCTTGCTAACTATTTAGTTGCCCGTGTTGTACCTTCATTTTTTTTCTCATGCACAAGTCCAGAAATTGAAAAGTGATGCCAAGCATTATGTATGGGATGATCCTTATCTTTGGAAGTTTTGTAGTGATCAGATCATTAGGCGATATATTCCTGACTATGAGTTTCATTCTGTACTTACTTTTTGTCATTCTCTGGCTTGTGGGGGGCATTTTGGACCCCAAAGGACTGCTAGGAAAGTTTTAGAGTCTGGTTTGCTTTGCCTCACCTTATTTCATGATGCCTATGAATTCTATAAATCTTGTGAGAGATGTCAACGAACAAGGAACATAGGATGTAGAAATGAAATGCCTCAACAATCTTTGTTATTTTGTGCAATTTTCGTTGTTTGGGGTATTGATTTTATGGGTCTATTACTTGTATCTTTTGGATTTTCATATATTCTTTTGGCTGTGGATTATATTTCCAAAGGGGTGGAGGCCTTCCCCACCAGGACTAATGATTCTCTAGTTGTTGTGAATTTTGTTAGGTCTAATATATTTTGCAGATTTGGAGTATCCAGGGCGATCATTAGAGATCAAAGGTCTCACTTTCGTAATAGACGCAGGCCATTTTAAACAGAGAGATCAAGTCTATACTGGAGAATACAGTGGGGCTAGACATGATGAGGCTTCTTCGCTGACATGAAAGGGGAGTGTGTTCTTTTATTTACTGCATTTATTTCCTTCCTTTGATGTTCGGAATAATTTGTATGGGTTGATTGCTTGTTTACCTATTTGCCTATTTACCTAGGTTTGTTTGTCTGTTGTTGAGTCAAATAATTTTTTCTATGCATGCCTTAGTATCATTTCAGAGGTGCTAAAAATTAGTTAAGTTTGATCATTGAATTATGGATTTTTGGTGTATGATATGAAACTGCACTTGCATACAGTCAATTGTTAGGATGGTGAATTTTTGTCAATAGACTAAGCTTGATTTTTATTCACCTAGTGAGGTTGTAAGCCATTTTCATCATTTACCCACTTTGGTGTGATACACGTGTGATACTTGTTGCTCTAGAACTTGCTTTGAGTATTTTCAAAACTGCAATAATATTTACTTGCATGAATATGATGAAGGATTTCACTCTTGATTCTGTTTCTTACTTGACTTGTTTGTTTAGTCCACTTGATACTTCCATGATATCTTTCTTGTCATATCCTTGTATTGGTCATTTATTGTCCTTTGACTTGCTTGTTGATTCATTTTGTCTCATGGATTACCTCTATCCATATCTTTTGTTCCCATGTTGGAAGAATAACTTGATAAGTTGCATTGTCCGAGATGGACAAAATTTTTAAGTGTGGGGGAAGGAGATATTGTTTGTTTGGAAATTGACATAGAGGGCACAGTTTCAACAGAAGGAAATTTATAGAAGTTTTCAGCAGCCTTTAACTTGATTTTCTGCACACCCTCTCATTTTAATTCTTTCTGTGCTATTGATTGGGATGAAGATTGAAAATTTTCAAGACTTCATAGAGAGCTTGATTAGTTGTTAGAGGAGGAGTTATCCAAGGAGAATTGTTCTAAAAATTTAATCTGGAAATCTAACCGCATGAAATTTTGTAAAGGGAGCAATAAGAAAAAACTGAGAGGTGTATCCATTTTATCGATTGGAGTCATTCATAGAGCAGACAAACCGAGAGGTGCTTGACTTAAATGAGCAGAAAATTTAATTGACTTAGAATGTTGTATCAGAAATTCCACATGGCTAACGAAAGGAAGGGCAACCTTGGTTCTAATGTGACTACTAATCACAAGCTCCAGTTGGTAAGTGATCATGAGAATACAAAGATCAAATTCAAAGAGAAGCAGAAAGGAGCTCAAGGAAATTGCTGGATTTTGAATTTGCAGATTTAGGATAGGACTCTTGGGAAGAAAGGTTTAAGAAAGACTGAGCTAGTTATCGAGCAAGAAGTTTGAACAAAGATGATAACAGAAAATATTAGAAAGTTCAAGTGCTACCTGAATTGGAGTTGAAATTTCTGAAATCAGTTAATGCAATTTCAGATTGGAATGAACCACGTGCTGTCCCTTGCTGTACAGAAGGGATTCAAGGAAAATCTATTAGAGGTCGTATCAGATTTTCATAAATTCAAGGATAGTTGGGATGACTCTACTTAAATCTGGGCAGCTATTGTCAGTTCCAACACCACACCCGCTTTAATCTAAATGCCTGTAACTTATGCCGAGGCCATCAAACTCGATCAGATTAATGCTGGATTAAGGGAACATTCTGAAAATTTATTTTAGACAGCAGCTTATGCTATTATTGATGTAGTCGACAACATCAACAAACAAGGATGTTTGCGTTACTCACAACTCCTGTTGGTGGAATTACAGCTGTGCTGGATTGGTTGAAGAGCTGAATTTCCATAGCTGCTCGATAGAGTGTCAGCAGCAACCCAATATCTGATGAAAGTATCAAGGTTAAATGCAGGATAACGAAAGGGAAATTCAAATTCAGAGATAAAATCTGTTGCATTTAAGAGATTGTTTGGAGAGTTTCATGTGTATAAGTATGAGAATGTTAGAACAAATGTTTAGAGTAAAGTTCCCACTAAGCATGGAATTCTAGGTGTAGCGTATTTGGTTGGAAATTGGTTGCTGCATCTGGATATGTTCTATCACAGAATTATCAAAAGCTGTTATGGTGTTTTTATAACCTGTTTTTGAGAGATTTTCTTATCAAAGCTCCTTCCAAAGCTGCAAATTCAAAGGAAATGCAAATCTGAACAATTCTACAATGTTCAGATTTGTAGAAATTGAAAACCCCTGAGATATAAATTGAAAACAGATTGCAGGGTTCTTGTTTACCTGCTTTGATACACTGAAAGTGCAAGCTTAAAAGGGCTAGATACGATTTGGACAAAATGCTATGATTAAGGTCATTAACAAGCCTTGAAGCATTCTTGCTTATGAAAACAATGGAAGCTAATTGGAAGAAGAATGGCAGTACGCTTAGGAAGATCGGTGGCTTTGAAAAATTCTGTGAAAAAAAAAATTGGAAATGATTTCTTCCATGTCAATCAAGGACCTACATGTACAAAGTTAGACAACCTAATATGTGTTTCGTTGGATGAGTGGCCTTTCTTTTGTTATCTAAAGAAAACTATAGAATGGAAAATCAAGATAAACTGGAAAGGATGATGCACCGATTTTACTTCCTCTCCCTAATTTTTGCTGTATCAGAGAAAGCAAGCTTGTTGCTCTGAGTAGGAGCTAGGAGCCATGGCCTAGGCTTGTGCTGGTTCAACAGCTGTTGGAACTAGCTATACATCCTAGACTTCAGGAATTCCTGCAGAGTTCCATAACCATCTAATCCACGGAAGACAATTGCTTTGGGTTGTTCAAGAACAAGCAAGTGATATCATAAAGATCTGCAATTCTGTGATGGAGTTTGAAGCATCAAGAGATGGATGCCTTGTTTTCTGCAACCAGTGAGCTCCGCATTACCTCTATGAAGGAAAATTCTGCTTCAGATGAACCTGCTCTGAAAACTGATAAGCTACAAATGTGCTGAGGGACCTCTCTACTTCAGTAATATCATTCCCGTATTCTTGCTGGGGTCTCTACTGGTTAACTAGAGCTGAGTCCACGCGTGGGTGGTTGAATTAGTAGAGTTGTAAAAGAAAATTCTTGTCTCATTTTCAAAGAAGTTTCAAACCAACTAGATCCATCAAACAACCATCCAAACGGAATCTCTTCTGCTTGGCGAACCTAAATCAAGCAAGGCAGGTTACAGTCAGCCATCTCTGCTTGTGTCTTGAAATGAGGTTGTCGCTTCACAATTTGGTGTTTTTCTTTTCAGTTATCAGATTGGAGTGAGTGATTAAGTATACCACTGAGCTTGCATATATGTATGAAAATATCTCCTTACACTTCTAATTGGAACTAATCAGGTTTATTCTTCCATTTATTCCATTGTTGCTTGTTCATTCCATTTTGTTCTTCTTTGTGTTATGTTGTAGTCCATTCCTAATCTTGTTTGATCTCTGATAAATCCTTTTGATTCATATATGAAATGTATTAATAGCAGTAGAAAAACAGATGATAAGCAAGCATATGGTAGTACATGATTACATGGTGTTTTTAGGGTACTCCACTCCTATGATCATTATGTGAGCATTAGTGCAATTATCCATTTTAGGAGGTTTTTGTATCAGGCTTGGTTTATTTGATCGGATTGGAACTCATTATACATGTTGATTGTTGTAGGAGTCTGATCTCACTATAAAAAAAACAGTCATTAGCGACGAATTTAGCGACGAATTTTAAAATAAAATTCGTTGCAAAATAAATTAGCGACGAATTTAGCGACAAAAATATTTTTGTTGCGAATAAAGCGTCACAAATAATAGCGACAAAATTAGCGACGAATTTTTGCGACGAATTTTAGCGACAAAAATTAGGGACGAATTTAAAATTTCGTCGCTAATTTTGTTGCAGATGTTACCACGATTTCAAAAATTCGTCGCAAAAATTCGCGACGAATTAAAATTTCGTCGCAAATTTGCGACGAATTAATTTTTTCGTTGGTAATTTTCGCGACGAAATAAGAAATTCGTTGGTAAATTGGCGACTAATACAAAATTGTCGCAAATTTCGTCGCTGAATTCGTCGCAAAAAACCAAATTTTGCGACGAATTAATTTTTTCGTTGGAAAATTTTGCGACGAAATAAGAAATTCGTTGGTAAATTTGCGTCTAATACAAATTCGTTGCAAATTTCGTCGCAAAATTCGTCGCAAAGTTCAATATTTTGCCACTAATTTTTTTCGTTGCAAAAATTTGCGAAGAATTTAATTTTCGTCGCAAATTTCGTCGCAAAATTCATTGCAAAATTTGTCGCAAGTTGGATTCGTTGCTAAATTCGTCGCTAATTTGATTTAAAATTTAATTCGCAAAGTCGTCGCAGATTTCTCAGAATTTTGCAACGAATTTATATTTTTGTCGCTAAATTTGTCGTTAAATAAAATTTTTTTTAACAGATTTCATCCGTTTCGATATTCTATCGTATATACAAATTTTCACACACATACAACAAAACACAATAAGTTCTAATATACAAATAAATACATTCAATACAAACAAAACACACACACATTCAATTTAACAAAATAATATTCAATCATATCCAAATAAATACAAAGCAACACAATCAGTTAAGAACAATACAACATTCCAAATAAAAAGTTATATCTTTTAACATTTCAAACATCAACATAGTTCTGATATTCAAATAACAATGTCTACAAAAGATCTAAACACATGGGAAAGAAAAAAGAAAAGAGAATCTGGTAAGCTCTGCCGACATATTTTCTACCTGCATTAGAAAAGAAACAAAAAAAAAGTATCATGCATTAAAAAAAAACTATATACTAACACGAAAATAAATATGCAAAGACTTACAATGATGTGCAGGTAGAAAACCGTCATAGGGATTAACTTCATCGATCATTCCTGTTTAAAGCAAAATAAACAAACTCAATAAACTAAAAAATTTTAAAAGTACTAATTAAAAACATGCATACAATATCGCCACCATCATCGTCATGACTCGGAGGAATATGAATTGGACCAGAACTAAATTGCTGAAACTGTCGCATAAGAAAGGCTTGTTGTCGTCGCATTTCTATCATTTCTTGATCCCTTTGTGAGTTTTGTTGTTGTATTTCTAGAATTTGCTGATCTCTTTCATGTATTATGCCCTTCAAATTGCTAACCTCCTCAGTTAAGTTATGTATCTGTGCCGCTACTCTGGTGGAGTAGAAGAAATAGATCTACGAGGAGCATTATACATTCTGCTCAGAGAACCCATACCTAATATCCTTCCCCCTTTTGATCTTCCACTCGCCTCAAGCCATAAATCCAAATTATTACTAACAGACGGCTCAGATCCCTCAGTATCACCGTCATCTCCTAAAATTCTCTGAGATGAGGATAACTGATCATATCTCTCCTACACAAAATTAAAATTTTAATCAGAGTATTTACATAACTAACAGAATTAAAGTTATAAAGTAAGTTTAAAGATTAATTCAAACCTTAATTGCTCGAGCTCTATCTCCACTCCAAGTCTTATCTTTTTTTTGGAAAGTGCGAACGAAAGTATCTATAAATTCCGGCTCCTTTCCTAATTCCTTAGACTAAATATAAGAATGTTAGAAATAAAATAATAATCTGAAATATATTTAAAAACTAATTGTAGAATTTAAAAATTACCAATCTACGTGAATGCTCCTCGATATTTATAGATCCTCCCGCATATGTTGCAGATAAGTCTCCAGAATTACAAGCTTGATTTAATTTATTCTGTTGACTTCTTTTTTTGCTCTCATCAGATTGCCAATAATTGGAGATTTTACTCCAATTTTACGGCGTGACACAGTGGGTTTTTTCGAAAGAGATTTGACATGACTCAATACATGCCGGATATGATCGCCACATCTTTTTTTAAAAATTCTTTTAACTTCCAAGTCTTGAGTAGGGTCCCAAATAAATCTCCGCTGAGATGGAAATAAAACAATTGATTATATAATCACTTTTATAATATATAAAAAATGAATCAATTATACCTGAAACTCGCACCACCATAATTCTTTTGTAGGTCCTGGCGTGCTCGAGTATGACAAAGAGTCTCCTCTCCAATAGTTATTCACGATTTTATTGATCTCGCGAATAACAGGTACAGAATTTTCAAACCTACGATAAAGTGAAAAAAAATTGAATAAATAATTAAGATAATTTAAAAATTATAATACTTATATTACTTACGAATCTCCCATCGGAAATATATATGGTCGACTTTCGATGTTCTCAGTAGAGGAGTGTCTGGCGGGTACAGGTGAATCAGAATGGGAAGGCCGTGCCGACGAATGAGATGGTACTGGCGGCTGATCATGTGAAGGTCCAAGAAGATCAGGAGGGCAAGTAGGTATAGTGCTGGCAGGCGGTGGATCAGTTTGGCCACTAATAGTACTCGGTCATCTCTGTCCACCACGTCGAAACTATCAACCAAAAATAAAATTAGAATAAAGAAAATAAAACTTTTATGCTTAATGAAGAACATGAAAAACTTACAATATGCATAATGAAGATATGAGAGACTGCGACTGCGCTAAGCTACAATGATTTCACCACTGATAACCTATAAGAACAAAATATACAAAACATACAGAGACAAAAGATATAAATTTAACAATGAGACATTATATAAACCAGTGTTCTAAAAAACGCTAGACGGTAGGCGGGCGGTCACTCGCTGCCTAGCGCCTAGGCGGCCGCCTAGGCGGTTTCTAGGCGGTCGATTTTTTTAATATTTTAAATATAATAATATATAAAAAAAATTAATATATTAGGGGCACTCAAAAGTCAAAACTCACTTTATAGCCTCCACATGCATGTAACAAATATTCAAATAACAACTAACAACAACTCAACAAGTAACAAGAATATTAAAAATGTTTAAGATTGTAAACAATAAAAATTGCAAAATATAAGAATTAAAAACATAATAATAAGAATTGGAAATGTGCGACACGCCCATATCAAATGTGCGACACGCCTTGGCATGGGCGTGTCGCACATTTCTCATCGGCGCGACACGCCTGTGCCCTCATTTGGCACGGGTGTGTCGCACATTCCGGCGACACGCTGTGCCTCATTTGGCACGCGCGCGTCGCCTGCGGGCATGGGCTGTAGCGTGTCGGCGTTTGGTTGCTATTGGCGGCCGAACTCCTGATTAATCGGTCGATCGTCCTGATTAATGTCGATTAATCGCTCTGGGCGTCGATTAAAGCGGCGACGCCGCCGATGAATGCGGCGACGCCTAGCGGCGTCGCCTCTGTGAATGTCGGGGCGGTGGACGAGCGTCCACCGCCTAGGCGCCGCCTAATCGGACAAAATCGCTGATTTTTAGAACACTGATATAAACAAATAATTGAGCTAAGAAAATTTGTAAAATTATAGTTTAAAACTAAAATTATATATAAAAAAACTTACCCAAGACGTCAAATTTCAAAGTCCTCATTATCATCTTCCTCATCCTCATCAGTATCCTCATCCTCGGTCTCCTCCTCCTCTTCCTCCTCGTCCCCCTCCTCCTTGTCCCCCTCCTCCTCTTCATCATTATCATCAATTTCAGTTGCATCCACGTTTATCACTACTCCGCTGGGATCTCGTAACGTTGGAATTATATATTCCTCGGTATGAAACATATTTGTAACTTTGTCTTGTTGATATGCAATGTCTTGCCAGTGCTCTTCAATTTTTTTCCGTGCTTTTGTTTTACAAACAGTCCACCATTCTTTTTTGTCACGCCTCAAACTAGGATATGGAGCATAGAAAACTTGAATCGCTTGTTGTGCCAAAATAAATGGTTCATATCTCTTATAAAATCTTTTATGATTTATTTCAACCAAATTATACTGTGGATGCACCTTCATCCCTCTGACGGGGTCAAACCAGCGACACATAAATAAGATAACTCGCATTTCTGGACCAGGATAATCAATCTTTATAATTTCATCCAGCAAACCTTAAAATTCATTGCTTGCACCTCCATCATTGGAAGACTGAACACATACTCCACTATTCATTGTACTCTTTCCATTTCCATATTCTTGAGTGTGGAAATTATATCCGTTTATGAAATATGCTGGCCAAGTGCGTACCATTGCTTTTGGACCCCATGATAGATGGATTAGGAATTCTTGCTGAACATGATTTTGATTAGCATAAACCTATACTCAAATGAAAATGATATTTATTTAAAAGTTAAGATATGTGTAAACAAAAATGAGGTAATTAAAACTGCTTACATATGATTTGAACCATGGTGCAAATTCCTGATCGCAGAAGTGATCAAAGTCACCTGTCGGGATTTCAGAGTATAAGTTTTGGAATCCTATAATAAAAAATTGTATTATAACATAAACAAATTAACACTTGACGAAGAAATAGGAAATATATACTAACTCGAAATATGGCGATACTTCTGGACAATTAAGTAAAACATATGTCTGGCCTGCCCGCCATTCTTGATCAGTTAAGTATCGTTGCTTACACGGTCCACTTGGTCGACCAAGATAATTAAAAATTGAGAATGAATTCAAATTGGGATCGACAGGACCTTCATCATTCCTTTCGGATTTTCGTCTTTTGGTCTGAATGTGAGGCTCAAAATAATATGATGCAAAAGTTGTTACTTCCTCCACAATATATGCATTCATAATAGAGGTTTCAACATGTGCCTTATTTTTCACTTTTTTCTTCAAATGATATAAGAATCTGATTGTAATATAACAAATTGTATTAGAATTGAATATATAAAAAAATTAAACATTTTTATGCAATATTAACGAAATATAGAATATGCGAATTATACCTTTCAAAAGGATACATCCATCGATAATGAACTGGTCCTCCAACTTTGGCCTCATATGGCAAGTGAACCAAAAGATGTTCCATTGAATCAAAAATGCAAAGGAAAAATCCTTTCTAAATTGCACAAAATGATTGGAATGTCTCTCTAACTTCTCCATGTGTGAATATCCCAAAGCTGAGCATATATCATGAAGAAAAATACTTAACTCGTAATGGCACCCTGCATAAACATTCGGTAAGAGTTCTTTAAAGGCAATAGGAATAAGTCTTTCCATGAATATATGACAATCATGGCTTTTCAAACCCATCAATTTGCATTCCTTCATATCGACACATCTCCCAAGATTAGAAACATACCCATCAGGAAATCTCAATGACTTTAACCATTCACAAACAACATGTCTCTGTTCCTTATTCAATGTATAAACTGCCTTTGGTTTTGGTCCTCTACTATTTTCATCAACATCAAGGGTGGGTCGTTTGCAAATGAGTCGCATATCTTTTCTTGCATTCAGATTATCTTTTGTTTTTCCGGTGATATCCATCACTGTATTTATCAGATTATCAAAAATATTCTTCTCAATATGCATAACATCGAGATTATGATGAATCAAATTACTAAACCAATACGGTAACTCCCAAAATATACTTCGTTTGGTCCATTTATGGTTGCTTCCATATTCATAAGTTGTACCATGTGGCTCTTCAATAATAGATGGAAAGTGAAGAACTCTGTACCAAATATCTTGACTAGTTAATCTCAATGGCGGAGGTGTTCTTTCAATTCGATTCCTAGTGAATTCATTTTTATTCCTTCTAAAATTATGATTTAGTGGTAAAAATTGTCTGTGACAATCAAAATAACTTGGCTTCTTACCATGCTTCAATCTAATCGACTTTGATCTCTCCATACATATTGGGCATCCTAAGATCCCTGCAGTACTCCAACCTGATAGCATACCATAAGCCGGAAAGTCATTTATTGTCCAAAGAAGAGCAGCCTTCATTACAAACATCTGATTAGTATGAACATCGTATGTAGGAAAACCTTCATCCCATAGTTGTTTTAGCTCTGCAATCAATGGTTGCATATAAACATCTATTAACTTCTTCGGATTTTTGGGGTGCACAACCAATGTTAAAAATATATACGGTGTTTTCATGCACATCCCAGGCGGAAGATTATACGGAGTTAATATAACTGGCCAACAAGAATAGTGTCTTCCTGATTTACCAAATGGAGCAAATCCGTCAGCACAGAGACCTAACCTAATATTTCGAGTCTCCTTCGCAAAATCAGGATATGTTCTATCAAAATTTTTCCACGCCTCTGCATCTGATGGATGACACATTAGTCCCTCTTCTGTTCGATGATTTGCATGCCAAGTCATGTGTTCAGCAGTTGTCTTTGATGCATAAAGCCTTTGTAACCTAGGAGTTAAAGGCAAATAAAACAACTGACTATATGATTTACGTCGTTACTGCCTCCTACTAGTGCTCTTGTACTTATCTTGATTACAAAATTTACAAACATCCACATCTGCATCATCTCCCCAATATAACATACAACCATCTCTGCACACATCAATTCTTTCCACTGGGAGACCTAATTCTTTCATCAGTTTTTTCATACTGTACAAATCATTGGGCAGTATATGATCACGCGGCAATGCCTCTTCAAAAGCTTGAACAAAATTATTAAAACACTCTTCAGACACATTATGCTCTGCCTTGACATTCAACATTCTTGCGGTGAACGATAGTTTAGTGTGAGTCTCACAACCAGCCAATAAAGGTGCATCTGCAACACTCAACACCGCCTGAAATTTGAGATATGCTTCATTATTCATATTCTGACCGATATCTGTTACTTGCACCTCTTCCAAGGGTGATGCATTAGTAAACATTTGCTCAACTGTTGGAGGACAACTTGAAGTTGCACCTTGTGATTGGGGAATCAAATTCGGGCCCGCTACATCATATATCATCCTCTGATATGGATTTAATTGATTATAATCACTTTGATCCCTAGAGACTTGTGTGTTGTGTCTATCATAAACTTCATCAGATATAAATGGTTCACCATGACATGTCCAGTTATAGTAATTTGCAACGAATCCAAATCTACAAAGATGCTTTGAAACTTTGCTAGACGGTGAAAATCTATCATTGTGACATTTTCTGCACGGACACCTTATCTGATTACCATCCATAAACTCAACATTACTAGCTGCGAAATTTAAAAACTCTTGCAACCCACTCATAAATTCATCAGTTAAACCCCGACGTTCAGGTAAATTCCTATTATACATCCAACTCCTTTCATGCTGCATTTTGTCTGTTTTCAATCAATTATATTAATATCAACTCCTAGAAATTACAATAATACGAATATACAGTTAGTTCACATATGAATTCACTATGTTTAGCAATCTTTAAACATAACCGAAAAAGGACAACAGTTGTATAGAAAGCTTACTGTTAATTTAGGTTTAAACATTTTGGGATGTTTAAACCTGAAATGTTAAACAACTTAAGTTGATTGTGACAATTAATATCACAAATGAACACATTCCAAGGTAATGTGTGGTGTTAGAGATGGTTGCATGTGGGATAGTGTGGCTACCATTGGGCCTCACATTCTTCTGATTAGGAATGGTTCAAATTATGTGTTGGGGTTTCGGTCTTAACGAGGACATCAGGACTTAAAATGGGGGTGATTGTGACAACCCGAATTTAGTGTCAAATTGTGAATTGTGGGCTAATAATATAGAGAAGCTTTATAAGCATAGATGAGAGAGTTATTATTAACATAGGTCTAGAAGTTTTGTTAATCGGCCAATTCTCTCATCTAAGCAAGCAGTGACAACAAACTAATCAAATTTATTGAACATGAAAGATACTCATTGCAATTATGCCATTTAGGTCAAATTATTGTTGTAGATGTATAACAATCGTCGCAAATGAGACAACTCAAAATGTATCACCACAAGTTAATACTAATCTAATAAGCCTTAAACACTAGCTCCCCCACGACCACTGACTTTAAGATGCTTGCAATTTCTCAGGTAGATGTGCATGATTTGCTCATCTAAGCCTTATAAACTGCTTGTTTTATCCCATAACTTCTTATATGTGACTAAACAAAATCATAAAATATTTCTTCCAACTTAGTACTTAGCATTATTTGGTATGTGAACCAAAATGGCAAATTAGCAGCTTAAAGCTTCTGTAGTTTTACAGTTAACTATATATAGTTACAGAATAAATAGGATAACAAAGATAAAGCTTCAGAGTTAATTATGGAGTTAAATATAGGAAAAAAATAAAAAGGTGGGCTGGGGCACGCGACCGACGAGGGGAAGGTTTGGCGGCACGGGCCGGCGGCGGTCGCCATGGGCGGTGGGGCACGCGGCGGGATGAGGGGCGCCACGTCGCCGGGCGCGGGGGCACGCGTCGGACGAGGGGCGCCGGCAAGAAGGTAGCCACGCCGGCTCGGGGCGGCGGGCGGGTCGGGCGCGTGGCCGGTCGCCATGGCGGTGGGGCACGCACGACGAGGGGGCGGCGCGCCGGCGGCCGGTCGGCGAAGCGGCGGCTGGCGGCGATCGACGAAGCGCGCTTGGCCCTGAGTGGCGGCCGGCAGCGGGGTGCAGTCGTGTGCGGCGGCGGTCGGCGGCGGCTGGGAGGTTAGAGTGACGCGTGAGGCGGGTCGTGGTCGGAACGCCACACCGGAGGCCGAGGGGAAGACCGGTAGCGGCGGAAGGGAAGATGCGCGGCGCGGAGGGGAAATTAGGTCGTCAGGCGCGATGCGAGGAGAAGGAAAAAACTTAGGTCAGGGTTAAGTTAATTAAATTTTGCAGCGAATCTTTGGATTCGTTGTAAATTTGCAACGAATCCAAAGATTCGTTGCAAAATATAAAAAAAATTAAACGTTGTTTTTTTTAAAATTTGCAACGAATCCAGGATTCGTTGCAAATTAAAAAAAAATATACTTAACGTTCTAAGAAATTTTATTTTTTTTTTTGCAACGAATCCACAGATTCGTTGCAAATTAAAAAAAATATACTTAACGTTCTAAAAAATTTTAATTTTTTTTTTCCAACGAATCCACGGATTCGTTGCAAAATTGCAATGAATCCACAGATTCGTTGCAAAATTGCAACGAATTTTATTTTTTCATTGCAAAATTGCCGACGAAAATTTATTTTGTTACAAATTTGCGACGAAACCTAAAATTCGTTGCTATATTTGTTGCAGATTTGCAACGAAAATAATTTGTTGCTAAATTCCGTCGCAAAAAAACTGTTTTTTTGTAGTGTCTTTTGAATACCCTAGATCCGGATGAATTTGGTGCTCCTAAGTAACTTATTTTTTTTCTCTCTGAATTTTTGATCTAGATATTGTTTAGGGAACTAGTTAGGGAGTCAGTACTTCTTTGTTTTAGTATTTCTCAGGATGCGGAAAAATAAGTGTGGGGGAATTTGATAGTCGCATTTTTATCGTGTGACTTTTATTTACATTTGGATATTTTAGGCTCTTTGATTTGGGTAATTAGAGTTATTCAGGATGTTTTTGCATATTGGATATATTTACAATTAATTGTTTAATCCCTATAATTTCAGTATTATTTTTCACGGGTTGAATGTGATTTTGTAGGGAACATGAAAAGAGCCAAATCGGAGCAATCACAGCCGTCGATCCAGATCAAATCGATCGCAACCCTCGAATTGTATTGATCAGGCACTTAGGTGAAGATTAATTGGACTTATTAAACCCTAGCTCTAAATGGGTGGATGAGATCAAAAGGCTCGATCGAGCGGCTGAGAAAAATCACTCTTAAATTCCAACTTCTTCACTCACGCGAGATCAGATCGCGATAAAGAAGCGCAGAATGAGGCGTTCATCTTCTTCGCGAGCACGGTGACATATCCACACCAGCACTTCGGCTATGATTCCGTCGATCCCAGGTCCTCCCCAATCACATTCCACCCGACGTACTCTCCTTCCTTTGGTCCAGCGGAGCTCGCAGCTGCATACGGCCGACGACAGTCCATCGACTTAGCAGTGGAGTTCGTCCATCATCACCGGCAATCATCAGATCTATTGGGATGTATATTGAAAAGTCTATCTTTTGTATGAACATCTTTATTTTGAAATAAGAATAACATGATCATTGTTTGCATATTTACGGTTATGCATATTGTCTAATACATTACATTGTAGATAACATGGTGTGTAGTGTCACACTGGGGATCATGTTATAGTTCCTTGTAAAGTATAAGTAAAGGCTCACAACCTAGATGGTAATGGACAAACCATTGGAATGGTTATAGTGTGATTTGGTATTGGTTTGTCTTGGCCATTGAATTACACTAGTACACTTTGTGTGTATTGAGAAGGACCGACGTAGAGGTGATTTGATTTATTGCTGACTACATAATCGAATCGGACCTCGGATATTATGTTGTACATGCTCTTAATTCTGATATAATAATGGCCACATATACTTAGTATTCATTTCTTTGATTTACCAATGAGCGAGATTTATAGAATAAATCGATAGGCTCGGTAAGTTGGGAAATGATATTATTTATATGGTGTGTCATTGATTATAGGAGCAAACTGTGTCCTATATACTAGGATGATGATGTCCCCTTGAGGAGCTCATAAGGTTCATCATGTAAACCCTGCAGGTGGACTTGGTCTGACATGATGATAAGGTTGAGTGGTACTACTCATGGAGTTAGATGTCGATTAAATAATTGTTAGTAAATTAATTAATCGACGGACATTCGATATCTTAAACACGGGGAGATATATGTACAAATAATATATGGAGCCCATATTAACTTATGGGGGTTGGTGAGGTAGATCAATGATAATCCTCTAGTGGAATGGATTATCATTAATGGATCGGACTTTATGTGAGCTTGATCCATTGGGTGACCAAGATCCAACTCCTCCTCATGGTCCCTATTGTAGCCTATTAAAACTCTCATGGATCCTAGATCTGATGATGGAAAATGAAACTCTAGATCCGACGGTTGAGATTAAATCTCTAAGTTCGACGGTTGAGGTTAAATATCTAGATCCGACGATTGAGATTAAATCCCTAGAACCGACGGTGGAGATTAAAAGGAGGCTTAAGCCTAGCTCTATAAAAGGAGGCATAAGGGGTGGGCGGCAAGAGATTGAAGGGAGATTAGGGTTTTGGATTTGGGCAGCCGGTTTGGAGAAGTCTTGGGCGGCAAGACTTGCTAGGGTTGTTACCGGTGCCCATCTTTCTCTTCTCAACCTTGGTCGGTGCTCAACCTCTTCTTCCTCTTCTCCTTGTCCGGTGGAAACAAGGGTTAGGGTTGTTCCTTGGAGCTCTTGGCTGGCGCCCACTTCCTCTTCTATTCCTTGGCTGGCAACAACATTAAGTCTCAACTTGGTGGCCGATCCTAGATAGGGAAGAGGTTTGTTTCATTCTTCCCTTTGTTCGGAGCGAGCAAGGAAGGGAAGAGCTTCTTCTAGGAGGCCTCGACTTTTGGAAGATCGTCACCCACAGGACGTCCAAAAGAAGGAAGGACATACAATAAAAGATCGAGAGCTATAATGCTTGTTTGCATTATTTTTGTTTCTTTGTATGTTGTATGTTTTGTTATGTGGCTAAATTTACTTAGACCCCGAATACGAACACAAAAACCGACGATCCGTACATCGTCTATTCCGCGCCTATTCGAAGAATAGAGGTTGGTTGCTTGAACAACAAGTTTGTTCAAGTGACCACTCTAATCAGATAGCACGACGATGGAACGGTAGCTTGGGTAATCCCTAATTGTCATGGATTAATTTTTTAATCCGGCGACGAGTACGGGATCGCCATGAACAAGCAACCTAGTTGAAGTGGGAAGCGAAGTTTCCTACCTTCAAGTGGTATCAGAGCCACGGTTTCCGGTTTTGTGTATTTAAGATTCGGTTACTTTTATGCACTTTTCATATATTATATGTGCCAGATAATAGTAAGATGTGCGTAGGTTAACTTTTTGGTTGCAGACATAGGATCCAACTATTATGGCCATATGTGTGTATGTGATTGTATGTATGTAATTATATATTATTTGAATCCTCGAGGTTGACGAGCCTAGTATTTAATTTTTGTAATTAAGTATGACATTGTTTAGCCGCTCTTTTTATTTTAGTTTACTTTCGATCTAGATTTCATGTACACTCTTTCGTGAAGTATGGGATAGATGGATGTAAATTAAAATAGTTTTTCTCGGCTTGGATCTCTGGATGGCTTGTAAATGGCATAGGGAGGAGTGGACGAGATGGCGATATGACGTGAGGCATATTGGAGACAAAAGTCATAATAGTTGGAAAATATTTTTTCATATTTATTGCTTTTTGTTTGATATGCATGTCGTAGGCTAGGAAAATTCCACAATTCTAGATTACTAAGTAGGAGAGGGATATTTTTATAAATTCCCACGGCCTCCATTACGATTTGACATGTGATGCAAACAAACTTGTACGTTGGCTCTGAGTTCTTTCCTCCCCATCGGATGAGTTTGTTTGCGGATCACAAGGTCGAATATGGTTATAGGAAATTATTAAGGAGCATGTATACTTCCCCATCGGAAGACACATTACCTGAGATAATTACCTTGGTACCAAGTAATGGTGAACACTTAGATGAAAATAGGAGTATCCTCCCCATCGAAGTCACTGCTTTTATTTGTAGGGCCAAAGAGGAACCAATTATTAATTTTATTTGTCAAAAAGTTAGGTTGACAAGTTAATAAAATTAATGGGTAAAACCTCCTCTTACAAATGTAGAATTCGTATACGTCCACGCTATCGTGGCATACGATATTCTCGGTGTTTTGAGGTGTTGGTTGATTTTAAAATTTTATTGTTTGAGGAATCAATAATTTTTTGAAATCTAATGTTTTGATCTATGTGATTCTTAGGTTTTTCAAAATGTCTTTCAAACCATTTACTATGATTCTGTAAGAAAATAAACTTACTGGACCCAATTATGTTGATTGGAAGAGGAATCTTGACATTGTCTTGATTGTTGAGGAATACAAATATGTACTCTTCGAAGAGTGTCCTTCTAAGCCTACGGATGATTCTGGGGAAAAGGAGAAGGAGATTTATAAGAAGTGGATTAAGGCTGATGAGATGACACGATGTTACATTCTGGCATCTATGTCAAATGTATTGCAACATCACCATCAAGGCATGCCCGCTGCTTATGACATGATGCTCAATCTCAAAGAGCTTTTCGGACACCAGAATCGAGCTGCTAGGCAAGAAGCCATGAGGAACTTGATGACGACCACCATGATCGAGGGAACACCCATGAGGGATCATGTTCTCAAGATGATGGCTCATTTGAATGAGCTGGAAGTCCTCGGAGATGAGATCGATGGGGAAACCCAGACCGATATCATCCTCCAGTCTCTACCAATGAGTTTTGAGCAGTTCCGCCTGAACTACAACATGAACAAGAGGTTGTATTCGTTGGCGAAGCTTCTGACAGAACTTCAGGCGGCAGAGGGGCTTTTTCGTCAGAGTGCTTAGGCACAGGCCATGGTTGCCCAAAAGGTTTCTACTTCTAAGCCGAAAGGCAAGAAGAAGAAGAAACAAGTTGGGGCAAAGGTGGCAGGAGGAACTCAGAAAGGAGTGAAGAAGCCGAGAGGCAAGTACTTCATTTGCAAGCAGACTGGACACTGGAAGAAGGACTGCCCCAACCGGAAGAAGAACAAAGGTATATCTTTTGGTCTAGACGTTGAAACATGTTTAGCGGTGTTATCACCGGCACCTGGTGTGTAGATACGGGAGCCACTGATCATGTCTGCAATACTTTACAGGGGTTCCAGGAAACCAGACGACTACCTGAGGGGGAGATTACCGTTTACTTGGGCGATGCTACGAAGGTGGCGGCTATTGCAGTGGGAGATGTTTATTTGTCTTTTGATGGAAATAAAACTTTGGTTCTGAAAAATTGCCTTTATGTACCTTTATTTAGAAAGAATTTGATTTCTGTTTCTAAATTATTTGTGGATAGATATTCTATTTCTTTTAATGACAGAGATGTTATAAAAAGGAATAGGGAGATTATCTGTTCTGGTGCATTGATAGGAAATTTATATACACTTGAACCAAAAGCTCCCACGATGCAAATAGAAGTTAATAACTCATCTTCTAATTCCAATAAGAGAAAAGAACCTTCGAAGATCAACCAAACATATCTTTGGCATCTAAGGCTTGGTCATATTAACCTAAGCAGAATTCAAAGGTTGATAGCTGATGGACCTCTGAGTTCATCAGTGGTGGAAGACTTCCCAACCTACTTTTCTTGCTTGGAAGGTAAAATGACTAAGAGGCCTTTCAAGGCCAAGGGGTATAGAGAAAAAGATTTGTTGGAATTGGTTCATTCTGATTTATGTGATCCTATGTCTATCCAGGCAAGAGGTGGTTTTGAGTATTTCGTCTCTTTTATAGACGATTATTCGAGATATGGATACATTTACTTGATGCGCCGCAAGTCTGAATGCTTTGACAAGTTCAAAGAATTCAAGGCTGATGCGGAGAAACGTAAAGGTAAAAGTATCAAGACACTACGATCTGATCGTGGTGGTGAGTACCTTATGGGAGAGTTTAGAAATTACTTATCTGAGGCTGGGATTCAATCCCAATTGTCTGCACCTGGCACACCCCAGCAGAATGGTGTAGAAGAGCGAAGAAATATGACTCTTATGGAGATGGTCAGATCGATGATGAGTTATTCTGAGTTGCCAGATTCGTTATGGGGGTATGCTCTGGATACAGCGGTGTATATTCTGAACTTGGTTCCATCTAAATCAGTGCCTTCTACTCCCACAGAATTGTGGACTGGGCGAAAGCCTAGCCTGAGACATATTCGGATTTGGGGGAGTCTAGCACATGTATTGAAGGCAGATGCTGGTATGTTGGAACCTCGTACAGAAGAGCGCATGTTCATTGGCTACCATAGTGGAACGAAAGGTGGTTTGTTTTATAGTCCTAGATATCAGAGGGTGATCGTTAGTACGAACGCTAGATTTCTAGAGGAAGACTATGTGATGAACCACAAGCCTATGAGCAAGATTGTTTTGGAGGAATTGAGAGGGGAAGTCACTACTTTAGTACCACCGGTACAAGAGGATATACCACAAGTCACAGCACCGCGTGTCACAGAGGATACACAGGTGATACCTCATCGTAATGGGAGGGTTGTTAGACAACCTGATAGATTCATGTTATTGGGATAATCATCTGATTTTGTCCTTAGCGAACATGAACCTGATCCCTGGACATATGATGAGGTAATCCAAGATAAAGATGCGGTATCTTGCCAAAATGCAATGAATGCTGAGATTGAATCTATGGATTCAAATTAGGTCTGAGGGCTAGTAGAACCACCCAATGGTGTAAAAGTCATTGGATGCAAGTGGATCTATAAAAGAAAGAGAGGAATAGATGGGAAAGTTGAGACCTTCAAAGCGAGGCTTGTTGCGAAGGGGTATACTCAGAAAAAGGGTATCGATTATGAGGAGACCTTTTCGCCGGTAGCCATGCTTAAGTCTATCCAGATTCTCTTATGTATTGTTGCTCATATGGATTATGAGGTATGGCAGATGGATGTCAAGATAGCTTTCCTTAATGGAAGTCTTGAGGAAAACATCTATATGAAGCAACTAGAAGGATTCATTGCAAAGGGAAAAGAGCATCTTGTGTGTAAGCTTAATCGGTCCATTTATTGATTGAAGAAAGCTTTGAGGTCTTGGAACATCCGCTTTGATAAGGTAATCCATTCTTATGGATTTATTCAAAGTCCGGATGAGTCTTGTGTATACAAGAGATGTGATAGAAATATAGTGGTATTTATTGTACTATACGTAGATGACATTTTGTTAATTGGGAACAATGTCAATGTGTTATCGTATGTAAGGGTATGATTGTCCAAACAGTTTGATATGAAGGACTTGGGAGAAGTGTGACACATCCTTGGGATCAAGGTTATAAGGGATCGTAGGAAAAGGATGTTGTGCTTATCTCAAGCTTCATACATAGGCACCATTATGGATCGTTTTAGCATGCAGAACTCCAAGAAAGGTTTTCTACCTTTCTGGCTTGGAGTTCCTTTATCTAAGGATATGTGTCCTAGAACATCTAAACAGATAGAGTAGATGAAGGCGGTTCCTTATGCTTCGATAGTAGGAAGCCTCATGTAGGTCATGCTATGTAAGAGTCATTGTACTATGGTAAAGCATATATTGAAGTTCCTGAGAAGGTCTAGGGATTATATGCTAGTTTACTAGGCAGACCAATTACTCCCTGTGGGTTACATAGATTCTGACTACCAATGAGATAGGAATAACAGTAAGTCTACCTCAGATTTTGTGTTTACTTTGGGAGGTGGAGCCATTGTATGGAGGAGTGTCAAGCAGAAATGCGTGGCGGACTCTACCATGGAAGCTGAGTATGTGGCAGCCTCTGAGGTAGCCAAAGAAGTTGTGTGGCTCAGGAACTTCTTAATGGACTTGGATGTGATTCCTGGTTTGCTCAGAACTATCATAATTTATTGTGATAATAGTTATGCAGTTACAAACTCGAAGGAACCATGAGCCCATAAGGCAAGTAAACACATAGAGCGCAAGTACCACCTGATACAATAAATCGTAAAGAGAGGAGAAGTTACAGTGGCCAAGATTACATCGGAGGATAACCTGCAGATCCTTTCACTAAGGCCCTTCCAGCGAGAGCTTTTGATAGGCATGTGGAGGGAATGAGAATCAGATGTATGACAGTTTGAGGAGAGCATAGTCTTTTAGTATAAGTGGGAGATTGTTGGGATGTATACTGAAAAGTCTATCTTTTGTAATAACATCTTTATTTTGAAATAAGAATCACATGATCATTGTTTGCATATTTATGGTTATGCATATTATCTAATACATTACATTGTAGATAACATGGTGTGTAGTGTCACACGGGGGATCATATTTGTTCGGATGTATACTGAAAAGTCTATCTTTTGTATGAACATCTTTATTTTGAAATAAGAATCACATGATCATTGTTTGCATATTTATAGTTATGCATATTTGTCTGATACATTACATTGAAAATAACATGGTGTGTAGTGTCACACAGGAGATCATGTTATCGGTTCCGTGTAAAGTATAAGTAAAGGCTCACAACTTAGATGATTATGGACAAACCGTTGGAATCGTTGTAGTGTGATTTGGTATTGGTTTGTCTTGGCCAATGAATTACACTAGTACAATTTGTGTGTATTGAGCAGGACCGACTTAGAGGTGATTCGATATATTGCTGACTACATAATCGAATCGGACCTCAGATATTATGTTGTACATGCTCTTAATCCCGATATAATAACGGGCACATATACTTAGTATTCATTTCGTTGATTTACCAATGGGCTAGATTTATAGAGCAAATCAATAAGCTCAGTAAGTTGAGAAATAATATTATTTATAAGGTGTGCCATTGATTATAGGAGAAAACCGTGTTTTATATATTAGGATGATGATGTCCATTTGAAGAGCACATAAGGTTCATCATGTAAACCCTGTAGGTGGACTTGGTTCGGCATGATGATAAAGTTGAGTGGTACTACTCATGGAGTTAGATGTTGATTAATTAATTGTTAGTAAATTAATTAATTGATGGACATTCGAGATCTTAAACACAGGGAGATATATTTACAAATAATATATGGAACCCATATTAACTTATGGGAGTTGGTGAGGTAGATCAATGATAATCCTCTAGTGGAATGGATTATCATTAATGAATCGGACTTTATGTGGGCTTGATCCATTGTGTGGCCAAGATCCAACTCCTCCTCATGGTCCCTGTTGTATCCTATTAAAACCCTCTTGAACCCTAGATCCGATGATGGAAAATGAAACTCTAAATCCGACGGTGGAGATTAAATCTCTAGATCCAACGATGGAGATTAAATCTTTAGATCCGATGGTGGAGATTAAATCTTTAGATCCAACAGTTGAGATTAAATCTCTAGGTCTGACGGTTAAGATTAAATCCCTAGAACCAACGGTGGAGATTAAAAGGAGGCTTGAGCCAAACTCTATAAATAAGGCTCCTAGGGTCGGCGACAAGAAGATAGAAGGAGAATTAGGGTTTGGGCGGCTAGGGCATTGAGAGCAATTGGCGGCTAGGGTTTGGAGAATCCTTGGGCGGCATGGCTTCTTCCTCTTCTCCTTGGCCGACGCCCATCTTGCTCTTCTCAACCTTGGCCGGTGCTCATCCTCTTCTTCTCTCCATCCTTGGCCGGCGGTGACTAGGGTTAGGGTTCTTCCCTTCGAGCTCTTGGTCGGCACCCACCCCATTCTCTTCGTCTACTCCTTGTTCTCTCCTTGGCCGGCGGCAATCACCAAGCAAGGAGGCTTGGTGGTCGGTTCTAGATTGGAGAAGAGTTTCATTTCTATACTTCCTCTTGTTCGGAGCGAGCAAGAAAAGGAAGATTATAATCTAGGAGGCTTCATCTCTTTGAAGATCGTTGCCCACACAATATCCAAGAGGAGGAAAGGACATACGATAGATGATCTTGAGGTAAACAAGAGGTATAAATCTTGTTTTGTTTTCCTTGTTTGTTTCTTTGTATATTGTATGTATGGCATGTGGCTAAATTTACTTGGACCCCGAATACAAATGCAAAAACCGGCGATCCGTACATCGTCTATTCCCAGCTATTCGAAGAATAGAGGTTGGTTGCTTGAATAACAAGTTTGTTCAAGTTACCACTCTAATCGAATAGCACGACGATGGAACGGTTGCTTTGGTAATCTCTCTTTTTCGAGGATTATTTTTTTTAATCCGGGGATGATGAATGGATCGCCATGAACAAGTGACCGAGTTGGGGTGGGAAGCGAAGTTTCCCCTACCTTCAATTGGTATCAGAGCCATGGTTTCCGGTTTTGTATGTTTTGGATTCGGTTATTTTATGCACTTATCATATATTGTATGTGTCGGATGATAGTAGGATGTGCGTAGGCTAACTCATTGGTTGCAGGCATAAGATCCGACTATTATGGCCATATGTGTGTATGTGATTGCATGTGTGTAATATTGTTTGAATCCTCGGGGTTGACGAGGCCTGTATTTAATTTTGTAATTAAGTAATACATTGTTTAGCCACTCTTTAATTTTAGTTTAATTTCGATCTAGATTTCATATACATTCCTTTGAGGAGTATAGGATCGATGGATGTAAATTAAAATAGTTAGTCTCGACTCAGATCTCCGAATGGCTCGTACATGGCGTAGGGAGGAGCGGACTAGATGGTGATACGACGGGAGGCATATTGGGGACAAAAGCCATAATAGTTGGAAAATATTTTTTTCATATTTATTGATTTTTGTTTGATATGCATGTCGTAGGCTAGGAAAATTCCTCAACTCTAAATTACTAAGAGGGAGAGGGATATTTTTATAAATTCCCACTTGCTGTGATGCAAACAAACTTGCGCGTCGGCTCTGAATGCCTTCCTCCCCATCGGATGAGTTTGTTTGCGGATCACAGGGTCGAATATGGTTATAGAAAATTATTAAGGAGCGTATGTACTTCCCCATCGGAAGGCACATAACCCGAGATAATTACCTTGGTACCAAGTAATGGTGAACACTTAGATGCAAATAGGAGTATCCTCCCCATTGGAGTCTCTGCTCTTATTTGTAGGGCCAAAGAGGAATCAACTATTAATTTTATTTGTCAAAAAGTTTGGTTGACAAGATAGTAAAATTAATGGGTAAAATCTCCTCTTACAAATGTAGAATTCGTATACGTCCACTCTATCGTGGCATAAGATATTCTCATTGTTTTGAGGTGTTGGTTGATTTAAAAATTTTATTGTTTGAGGAATCAATAATTTTTTGAAATCTAATGTTTTGATTCTTAGGTTTTTCAAAATGTCTTTCAACCCACTTGCTGTGATTCTGAAAGAAAATAAATTTACTGGACCCAATTATGTTGATTGGAAAAGGAATCTTGACATTGTCTTGACTGCTGAGGAGTACAAATATATACTCTTCGAAGAGTGTCCTCCTAAGCCTACGGATGATTCTGGGGAAAAGGAGAAGGAGAGTTATAAGAAGTGGATTAAGGCTGATGAGATGGAACGGTGTTACATTTTGGTATCTATGTCAAATGTATTGCAACATCAGCATCATGCCATGCCCACTGCTTATGACATGATGCTCAATCTCAAAGAGCTTTTCGGACACCAGAATCGGGATACAAGGCAGGAAGCCATGAGAAACTTGATGACGACCACCATGATCGAGGGAACACTCGTGAGAGATCATGTTCTCAAGATGATGGCTCATTTGAATGAGCTGGAAGTCCTCAGAGCTGAGATTGATGGGGAAACCCAGGTCGATTTCATTCTCCAGTATCTACCTATGAGTTTTGAGCAGTTCCACCTGAATTAAAACATGAATAAGAGGTTATATTCGTTGGCGGAGTTTCAGACAGAACTCCAGGTGATAGTGCGGTGCTTGGCTGAATTGTTCACATTTGTTTCTTAATCATTGTATCGTATAGTGATTGTGCGGTGTGTGATTACTTACTTTTGCACATTAGGATAGTTACTTGTTAATTATTATTTGGTAGTTAGATTTACATCCTGCAAATTTAATTTCCATGTTTGTTTGTTTACCAGAATTGTTTGACCATTGCATCGTATAGTGACAGTGTGGTGCAAGGTTGAATCGTTCTTGCATTAGGTTAGCTTTGAATAATTATTTTAATAAGTTGTAAGAACCCTAGTTTTTACTTTTATTTAAAAACAAACATCCATCCATTAGGTTCGTTGGAGACGATCCAAGTTAGTCCTATACTGCATTAGTGTAGTTAGGGGGTTCAATAAATAATTTTAGAAACGGTATCACGCGCGACACATAACTTACCGATTCACCAAAGATCCGTATGAGAATTCTTGGCAAATGAAGACTCGGACGAGAAGTCTTAGTAGATGAAGTCCCGAAAGCAATTCTTGGCATGGATGACCTATGAACAGTGGTTCATAGGCATCAGGTGAGGGGTACAAGGTAGACCCCTGCTTAGGTGTAGTTTCAGCATTAGACGGTTTGAAACGGACAAGGTTCAAGGATTGGTTGAGGCGGCACCTCGATTGAATATTTATCAGTTGAGGCAGCACCTCGGTTGTTACCTAGTACTCTGGATGAGTAACTGAGCTCAGAGCTAAGGATGCATCAAAAGCTTTTTCAGTCGAGGCGGCACCTCAACTATATGTTGTTAGTGGAGCTCAGGACTTAGCTCGACTGGCCTTGCAAGTGCTCGGGAAGAAGCAAATTCAGTTGAGGCGACACCTTAACTGATGCCTTGTTCAGCTGAATAGAAACAAGGAGAAGTTGATTGCCACCTCAATTAAGATGGCATGACTTGAGCAGAAACCCATCACAGTCAAGGTGACACTTCGACTAATGCTTTATTTAGTTGAACAGAAGTGAGGTAAGCTCGATTGGGGGCTCAACTGGGGTTATCAGCTGAGGCGATGAATCATCACCTTGACTTGACATATGCTCCAATCGCTGATAAGTCAAAATTTAGAGGGAAAAGTTACGATTAGCAACGGTAATCAAATGCCAGTCGAGGCAACTCGACTACGTGAGCAAAAAAAGCCCTAATCGTGTTCACTATAAAAGGGTTTGCTCTGGCTCAATTCAGGGTCCCCTGATACAGCTATTCATGAAACTCTTTGAAGATATTCTCTTGTGTTTTGCCTTCATCCTCCAAGCTCCAATCATCCAAAAAGGCAATCAAGGGAGCGAAGAGAAGAATCCCTAGTTGTTAACTGCATATTTGTAATCTTGCTTTTCTCAAACAATTTTTGCTCTAAGTTCTTTTGTAACTTTTGAAAGTTTGTATTATGGGGGTTCTCCACCTCTTGATCTTTTTTGAGATGGAGAAAGAGTAGAGGTAGGCCTTGGACATAACAGTTCGTGGGAGAACTGTGAACCAAGTAAAAACTTAGTGTTTGTGTGTGTGTTGTGTCTTTTTTCTTTGTATCCGCTACTTATCGTCGAAGGAGTTCTTCTCTCTGTGAAACTTCCATTGATGATGAATGACACTATTCATCCCCCCTTCTAGCGTTGCCAATGTTCCTACAAGTGGTGTTAGAGCTTGGTGCTCTTTTTCGGACTCACAACCACAAGAGAAAGCACAAATTGCAATACAAGAGGGCTATAGAACAAATAGACCTTCCTTCTTCGACGAAACCAACTTTCAGTACTAGTGAAGCTAAATGGAATAATATCTCATGACTGAGATAGATATGTGGTTCTCCATGACGGAAGGCTTCACACCACCCATGGATGCAGAAGGAAGTGTTCTTGAATCTACACAATGGATTACTGAACAAAGATACAAGGCGCAAGCAAATTCCAAGGCCACAGTAACTCTACAATGTGGCTTAGCGAAGGACTAGCTCAACAAAATTGTCCCATTCAACAGTGCTCAGGATCTCTAGAACAAGTTGATAGAGCTCAATGAAGGCACAAGAGACTCGAGAATAGCAAAAAAAAAATCTCTATATGAACTAGCTACAAAATTTTGCTATGAGGGATGGCGAAACTGTTGGTGAACTGCACAGGAGGTTCAAGGAACTTCTAAATGGTCTTCACTCGATTGGAGAAAGCCTAGAAAATTGGGACACCATATGGTATGTTCTGAAAACCTTTCCCCGAAATGCTTTGTGGTCATCTATGGTAGAAGCCTACAAAGTATCAAGGGATCTATCTACAGTAAAACTAGATGAGTTATTTTGTGAAATGGAGCTAGATGAATAAGCTAATATGGGTCCAAAAGATAAGGGTATTTCTTTTATTGTAGGTGAGCAATACAATGAGGACAAGAAAAAGGAGATGAAGAAGGAGTCATCATCATTCTCATCTGAATCGAGCAGCGATGGCGACAATGAATTCTCCTCCAGCGAGATAGCTAATTTTGTAAGGAGAAGGATGAGGAGAAGCAAGAAGTACAACAAGAAGGATGTGAAAAAAATCTTCACTAATGAGAAGAAAGGTAAGAAATCAACTAAATTCAGAGGCAAAACTGATGTACTATGCCTTGAATGTAATAGGAAAGTGATGTAATTGAGAGGTGTCATAAGGCAACTGCCTTAGAAGTTTTTAATAAAATTCACTATTTGAGTATATATTATCTATGTATTTCATTGGATCTTAAACTCATGTAATGAAGTCAACAATACGATGCATCGAATGAATGAAATTGTGATTGGATTACAATTAGTGGGTATCTTTTCATGTGAAATCATGTAAGTGTTGGGATGTATACTGAAAAGTCTATCTTTTGTATGAACATTTTTATTTTTGAAATAAGAATCATATGATCATTGTTTGCATATTTATGGTTATTCATATTGTCTTATACATTACATTGTAGATAACATGGTGTGTGGTGTCACACGGGAAATCATGTTATCAGTTTCTTGTATAGTATAAGTAGAGGATGACAACCAAGATGGTTTTGGACAAACCATTGGTATGGTTGTAGTGTGATTTGGTATTGGTTTGGCTTGACCATAGAATTATACTAGTACTTGTTAGGGCAATCTATTGTCGTGATATGGTTTTGATGTGTGTGGCAAAGGGTTTAAGTTAGGTTGTTATTGTGATTTGATATGTGTGTTGGAGTCTTGTAGGACTTAGTAAATTCGCACATGGAGGCTTGGCGGGTTCACCACTCACAACCTCATGCTTGAGTCGGAGAAGGAGCAATGCAGAGTCGTGCGCCTGATACTGCCGAGGGACCGTCGGACGAGATGACTTGAAGCGAAGCCAAGGAAGAAGACTTCGAAGGCAAGAGATGTGAAGGAGCATTGCAGAGCCATGTGCCTGATGCTGCCGAGGGACGTGGCCGCGAACGAAGGGAGCTTCGACGAGGAACTTCGAGTGAGATGAGAGAATGAGTGAATTGTAAGTAGCTCATTAGGTGAACTTGGCCGAATGACTAAGTGTCGAATGAGTTTTCGACATCGATCATTGCCATGAAATGGCGATCATTGCTGAGTCGACGCGGTTCGACCGGGTATCCGACTTAGTGGATTTTAGCCCCAGACGATCGCCATATGATGGCGATCGATAAGACCATCATCGATCATTCTGAAGGCATCGGATCGGTAGTCAAGAGTGTTTGGGCCACATAACCACTCGTAGCCAATTGGGCAGTCGACTACGGAGGCAACAGTCGACTGATGGATCCATCAGTCGACTGCCAAGAGATCCGTTTGACTACAACGTTCGAGATCCGATGTGTTCAGAGGCCGTTGAAGTGATGGCAGTCGACTGCAAAGGGCGGCAGTCGACTGGTGGCGGCCAACGGGAAGAAATTAGCCCTCTCTATAAAAAGAGAGGGTGTAGGCTTGTGGATGCCTAATGCTTATGCTCTAAGTGATCATCCAAGTGCTCCACAAGATTCAAACTCCTTCTCTTACTTTTCTTTCACATCTATTGTAAAAGGAGTGTTCTTGAGTTGTAAAGGTTACCTCCACCTAGCTTGGTGCAAAGGAGAGACCAATAGTTGATTTGGTTGCGGAGTGATTCACCGAGGATGAATCGGGGACCGTGGATTAGCGGCGTAGCCGTGAACCACGTTATATTATCTTGTTAGCATTGTTTTTATCTTTGCATTGTTTATTTGCTTGTCTTGTTTAGTATTCCGCTTGCGCTAACGATTGTGTACACAAGCAAATTCCGTCATCCAACGAAAGAGGGCTATTCACCCCCCTCTAGCCGGCCACACCCACACTTCATCGATCCTACAAGTGGTATCAGAGCCGAGGAAAGCTTGTTGATGACTAACTGCCATGACAAGCACAATCAAGGATCGCCGGCTCAAACATTCACCCTCCGAAATTTGAAGGTGAATTCTCTTTGTGGAAGAAGAGAATGGAGGTATTCTTTGAAATCGATTTTGATATTATGCTTATAATGGAAAACGGTTTTGAGATGCCTAGGGAGGAAGAGGGTCAACCAATAGAGAAGTCAAGGTGGACAAAAACGCAAAGGGAAGAGCACCTTGCAAACTCAAAAGACAAGCACCAACTCTTCAATGTTCTCCCCCAACAAGAGATCAACCGGATTGGGGAGTGCTCAAGTGCAAAGGAGATGTGGGAGAGATTGGTTGAACTTCATGAAGGCACTTCAAAAGCCAAGCTTGCAAGGAGAGACCTCTTCCGCTCCAAATTAAGCAACATCAAATTAGAAAAGGGAGAAAAGGTAACATCATTACATTCTAGGTTTAAAGAAATTTTAATTGGGCTAACAAGTGTAGGAGAAAAACTTTCGAACCAGGATATGCTTATGAAAGCAATCGACGCTTTTCCCCGATCATCGAAATGGAGTTCAATGGTGGATTTTTTCTACATGTCAAAGAATTTAGAAGTGAGCACCTTGGAGGAGTTCTTCTCAACAATGGAGCTCCATGAAACAAGGCTTGAAGGAATAAATGAAGAATCAAGTATCAAGCCATCAAGAGGATTAGCCCTAGTAGCAAATAAGGGGAAGAAGAAGATATAGACCTCCTCCTCCTCCGACGAAGTATCCTCATCCTCTTCCATGGATAGCATGGAAGAAGCTTATATGGTAAAGAGGGTAAGATGTGCATTAAGAGGTTTTAAATTCAATAACTCTAATGATAGGAGAAGAAGATCAAGGGGGAAGATTATTTTCTATAATTGCCAAAGAGAGGGACACATAAGGGACAATTGTCCCTTCCTAAACAAGAGTAAAGAGGAGAAGAGAAAGAAGGAAGAAAAGAAGAAGAAGGGGAGCAAGAAGAAAAAGGAAGAAGAGAAGAAAGCCAAGGAGAAAGGGAAAACAAAAGCACTCAAAGCAAGGACATGGGATGACCCCTCCTCATCATCTTCATCATCATCGGAAGAGGAGAATGCCTTTGTCACCAACTTAGCCCTAATGGCCTTTGACGACCTAGATTGCTCCTCCTTCGAAAATGAAGGATCAAGCACGAGTGAGGAGAGCTCTAGTGAAGGGGGAGCTTCTTCACCTTCCTCATCCTAAGAAGATGACATGGAAACTATGGTAACTGACCTTTCACCTAGTAAAATAGTTTCCATGATTTATAGTCTCACTAAGGATCTATTTAGAGCAAAGAAGAAAAATAAGAGCATGATAGATCAAATTAAGGATTTAGAAAATAAGCTAGAAAAAGCATGCTTAAATGATAATGATAATATTTCTTCTAGCTTAAATGATGCATGCTCACATGAATATATGCCATTTAATGTTAGTGATGCATGTATGGATGAAAATAGGGCTCTAAGGGAAAAGGTAGATTATTTGACCAAGGCCCTAGAAAAATTTACAATAGGCTCCAATACCCTTAACATGATAATTGGTAGCCAAAGGGCAAGCTTCAACAAGAAAGGCCTAGGTTATAAAGAAAAGAAATATGAAAAGGCCTATAAATGTCTAATTGCTAGGGGTCAAGATAAAAAGAAAACAATTTCTAGAAAATGGATCCCTAAGGAGTATTTAATGAACCCCATAGGCAAGAATTTGTATTGGGTTCCTAAATCCATCCTAAAGGGCTAGGAAAACCCTAGGATAGTCAACCATATGGACTTTACCTATATCATATTTTTGGTTGACTTAGGATGGCGGGACAACATTTTTGAAATAGTGTTAGGTGATGATAATGCACCTATAAGTAGACAAATCATGCTTTAGGTGATATTTGCCTTATTATCATGATGTAATACCTAATGCATGATCACAATTTGATGAATACATTTGTATCATGATCATAATGTGAAATTAATTCATATACATCTTTATGATCATGTGGATTGTTAGGATGATACTTAACCTTGATAGAATTGCATGAAAATAATGGTTAAGTATTTACAAATACCTTTAGGATGCATCTCACACTCACCATAGGCTACCTTGATTGAAAACTTAGCATGAGTGAGATGTTAGGATGATACAAATGTCCACTAATGCCTATGGCATTTAGATGGTCATTTAAGATATCAAAATAGCAATAATAGACCAATCATGGGGAAGGCTTATGTTTAATTCATATACATATTTCCCAAAGATCATGGTTGGATATTTCATATGTTTTCAAAACAATTTCTTACATTAAAATCTGTGTATTCATGTTTTGAAACAATCCAAAGCAAGACTAGGTGTTAAAATGGATACTAACATGATAAAAAACCTAGTGGTTTTTAAAGCTTTTGGATTTTTGGCAAATCTCTGAAAATATAATGATTTTTCATGAAAAAATATTTTTCATTGATAGATATACTTACAAGAAATATGTTCCCCAAATTTCACTATTTTTCAAATTTTTTGAAATTTATAGTGTATTTATGAAATTCGTCCAGAAAATCAGAAATTCGGATTTCATTGTGTCAGTCGACTGCCATACTGATAGCAGTCGACTGCTCACCTAAAAATATGCCTAGAAACTTCTGTTACATGGTTTAAGGCTTGTTTTTGATTTATGTTTCTCTCTAGACTTGATGCCATGATATATAAACTTGGTTTAATCTTTTTGATGGTGTCAAAGGGGGAGAAAACTATATGTTTAAGTAAGGGGGAATATATTTAGGGGGAGTTTCATGTATTAAGGGGGAGAGTTGCTAATCATGTTATTCACATGCTTTCTTTCATTAATATTTTATCAAATGTTTTTACCTAACTTAAACGGATTGCCACACATCAAAAAGGGGGAGATTGTTAGGGCAATATCTTGCCGTGATATGGTTTCGATGTGTGTGGCAAAGGGTTTAAGTTAGGTTGTTATTGTGATTTGATATGTGCATTGGAGTCTTGCATAACTTAGTAATTTGCACATGGAGCCTTGGCGGGTTCACCACTCACAACCTCGTGCTTGAGTCGGAGAAGGAGCATTGCGAGCGTGTGCGCTTATCTTGGGGACCGCGGACGAGATGACTTGAAGCGAAGCCAAGGAAGCGGACTTGGAGGCAAGAGATGCGAAGGAGCATTGCGAGTCGTGCTGATCTTTGGGGGCGTGGCGAGCGAAGAGAGCTTGGCGAGGACTTGAGTGAGATGAGAGAATGAGTGAATTGTAAGTAGCTCATTAGGTGAACTTGGCCATGGCTAAGTGTCGGATGAGTTTTCAGGACAGGCTCATTGCCATGAGAAATTCATTACTCTATTTTCGGATGGCCATATGTCGATCGGATCCGTTTGGGCCAAGCCCTCTCTATAATAAGAGAGGGTGTTGCCTTGTGGATGCCTAATGCTTATGCTCTAAGTGATCATCCAAGTGCTCCACAAGATTCAAACTCCTTCTCTTAGTTTTCTTTCACATCTATTGTAAAAGAAGGAGTGTTCTTGAGTTGTAAAGGTTACCTCCACCTAGCTTGGTGCAAAGGAGAGACCAATAGTGGATTTGGTTGCGGAGTGATTCACCGAGGACGAATCGGGGACTGTGGATTAGCGACGTAGCCGTGAACCATATTATATTATCTTGTTAGCATTGTTTTTATCTTTGCATTGTTTATTTGCTTGTCTTGTTTAGTATTCCGCTTGCGCTAACGATTGTGTAGACAAGCAAATTCCATCATCCAACGAAAGAAGGCTATTCACCCCCTCTAGCCGACCACACCCACACTTCATCGATCCTACAGTACTCTTTGTGTGTATTTAGCAGGACTGACTTTGAGGTGATTCAATTTATTGCTGACAACATAATTGAATAGGCTCTCAGATATTATGGTGTACATGCTCTTAATCCCGATATAATAACGGGCACAAGTACTTATTATTTATTTCTTTGATTTACCAATGGGCGAGATTTTTAGATTAAATAGATAGGCTCGGTAAGTTGGGAAATAATATTATTTACATGGTGTGCCATTGATTATAGGAGGTAACCGTGTCCTATATATTAGGATGATGATGTCACCTTGAGGGGCTCATATGGATCATCATATAAACCCTGCAAGTGGACATGGTCCAGCATGATGATGAGGTTGAGTGGAACTACTCATGGAGTTAGATGTTGATTAATTAATTTTCAGTATATTAATTAATTGACGGACATTCGAGATCTTAAACACGTGGATAAATTTGTACAATTAATATATGGAGCCCATATTTATTTATGGGGGTTGATGAGGTAGATCAATTATAATCCTCTAGTGGAATGAATTATCATTAATGGATCGGACATTATATGGGCTAGATCCATTGGGTGGCCAAGATCCAACTCCTCCTCATGGTCCCTATTGTATCCTATTAAAACCCTAATGAAACCTAGATCTGACGGACACGATTAAAAGGAGGTTTGGGTAAAATCTATAAAAGGGGGGGGGCCAAGGCTTGGGCGGCACAAGTGAATTGGAGATTCTAGGGTTTGCTCTCCTTGGCTTGGGCGGCGAGAAACACAAGGGGAATTAGGGTTTGGGTCGATCGCAACAAGAGGGTAAGGCTAGGGTTTTCTCCTCCTTTCTCTTGGTCAGCACTAGGGTATCCTCTTCCTTGGGTTTTGGGCAGTGCCACATCCTCTTTTTCTCATCCTTTGGCCAACAGCAACTAGGGCAAGGGTTTGCCCTTCTTTTCTTTGGTTGGCTGGCGCAACTCCTTCTCTCTCTCCTTAAGGCCGACGACAACCACAATTGGTTTGTGGTGGTCGACACAAGTAAGGAGAAGAAGGGAGAATTTTTTCCCTTTGTTCAGAGCGAGCAAGGAAGGAAAGAACATGATCTAGGAAGTTTCATCTCTTGGAGGATCGTTGCTCATATAACGTCCAAGAGGAGGATAGGACATACAATAGAAGATAAAGAGGTATTCAAGAAGTATAATCTTGTATATTTTGATTTAGTTCTTTTGTATAATGCATATGGGTAATTTACTTGGACCCCGAAGATAAACACAAAAACCGGCGATCCATACATCATCTATTCCATAGCAAATCGAGGAAAAGAGTTGGTTGCTTGAACAACAAGTTTGTTTAATAGACCACTCGAATCGAATAGCACGATGATGGATCGGTTGCTTGGGTAATCTGTCTTCGTCAAGGATTAATTTTTTTTATTCCGGGGACGTAGATAAGATCGCCATGCACAAGCAACCAAGTTAAAAAGGGAAGCGAAGCTTCCGACCATCAAGTGGTATCAGAGCCACAATTTCAAATTTTGTGTGTTTAGGATTCCGTTACTTTTATGCACTTATCATATATTATGTGTGCCTGATAATAGTAGGATGTGCGTAGGCTAAATTTTTGGTTGTAGGCATAAGATCCAACTATTATGACCATATGTGTGTGTATGTGATTGGATGTGTGTAATTGTAATATTATTTGAATTCTCGGAGTTTACAAGGCTAATATTTAATTTTTGTAATTAAGTACAACATTGTTTAGACAATCTTTTATTTTAGTTTACTTTCGATCTATATTTCACGTACACTCCTTTGTGAAGTATAGGATTGATGGATATAAATTAAAATAATTATTCTCAGCTCGGATCTCCGGATGGCTTGTACATGGCGTAGGGAGGAGCGGACGACATGGCGACACGACGGGAGGCATATTGGAGAACAAAAGCCATAATAGTTGGAAAATATTTTTTTCATATTTATTGCTTCTTGTTTAATATGCATGTCGTGTGCTAGGAAAATTCCTCATTTTAAATTACTAAGTGGGAGAGGGATATTTTTTTTAAAATTCCCATGGCCTCCATTACGATTTGACATGTGATGCGAACAAACTTGCGCGTCGGCTCTGAGTGCCTTCCTCCCCATCGGATGAGTTTGTTTTGTGGATCACAGGGTCAAATATGGTTATAGGAAATTATTTAGGAGCGTGTGTACTTCCCCATCGGAAGGCACATAATCCGAGATAATTGCCTTGGTATCGAGTAATGGTCAACACTTAGATGCAAATAAGAGTATCCTCCCCATCGGTGTCACTGCTTTTATTTGTAGGGTCGAAGAGGAACCAACTATTAATTTTATTTATCAAAAAGTTAGGTTGACAGGATAATAAAATTAATGGGCAAAACCTCCTCTTACAAATGTAGAATTCGTATATGTCCATACTATCGTGGCATACGATATTCTCGGTGTTTTGAGGTGTTGGTTAATTTTAAAATTTTATTGTTTGAGGGATCAATAAATTTTTGAAATCTAATGTTTTGATCTATGTGATTCTTAGGTTTTTCAAAAATGACTTTCAACCCACTTGCTGTGATACTAAAGGAGAATAAACTTACCAGACCCAATTATGTTGATTTGAAAAGGAATCTAGATATTGTCTTGAATGCTGAGGAGTATATGTATGTACTCTTCGAAGAGTGTCCTCCTAAGTCTGCTAGTGATTTTGGGGAAAAGGAGAAACAGAGTTATAAAAGGTGGATTAAGGCTAATGAGATGGTGCAGTGTTACATTTTGGCTTCTATGTCAAATGTATAACAACATCAACATCAAGCCATGCCCACTGCTTATGACATGATGATCAATCTTAAGGAACTTTTCAGACACCATAATCGGGCTGCGAGGTAGGAAGCCATGAGGAACTTGATGACGACCACCATGGTCGAGGGAACACCCGTGAGGGATCATGTTCTCAAGATGATGGCTCATTTGAATGAGCTAGAAGTTCTTCGAGCTGAGATCGATGGGGAAACCTAGGTCGATATCATTCTCCAATCTCTACCTACGAGTTTTGAGTAGTTTTGCCTGAATTACAATATGAATAAGAGGTTGTATTCGTTGGCGAAGCTTCTGACAGAACTCCAAGTGGCAGAGGGAATTTTTCGTCAGAGTGCTCAGGCTCAGGCCATGGATGCTTAGAAGGTTTCTACATCTAAGCCAAAAGGCAAGAAGAAGAAGAAATAAGGTGGGGCAAAGGTGACGGGAGGATCTCAGGGAGGAGTGAAGAAGCCAAAAGGCAAGTGCTTCACTTGCAAGCAGACTGGACATTGGAAGAAGGACTGCCCCAACCGGAAGCAGAAGAAAGGTATATCCTTTGGTTTAGTTGTTGAAACATGTTTAGCGGTGTTATCTACTGGCACCTAGTGTGTATATACGGGAGCCATTGATCATGTCTGCAATACTTTGCAGGGGTTCCAGGAAACCAGACGACTACCTGAGGGGGAGATTACCGTTTACTTGGGCGATGCTACGAAGGTGGCGGCTATTGCAGTGGGAGATGTTTATTTGTCTTTTGATAGGAATAAAACTTTGGTTCTGAAAAATTGCCTTTATGTACCTTTATTTAGAAAGAATTTGATTTCTGTTTCTAAATTATTTGTGGATAGATATTCTATTTCTTTTAATGACAGAGATGTTATAAAAAGGAATAGGGAGATTATCTGTTCTGGTGCATTGATAGGAAATTTATATACCTTTGAACCAAAAGCTCCCACGTTGCAAATAGAAGTAAATAACTCATCTTCTAAATCAAATAAGAGAAAAGAACCTTCGAAAATGAACCAAACATATATTTGGCATCTAAGGTTAGGCCATATTAACCTAAGTAGAATTCAAAGGTTGATAGCTGATGGACCTTTGGATTCATTAGTAGTGGAAGATTTTCCAATCTATGAATCTTGTTTGGAAGGTAAAATGACCAAGAGGCCTTTTAAGGCCAAGGGGTATAGAGCTAAAGATGTGTTGGAATTGGTTCATTCTAATTCGTGTGGTCTTATGTTTATCCAGGCTAGAGGTGGTTTTGAATATTTTGTCTCTTTTATAGATGATTATTCAAGATATGGATATATTTACTTGATGCGTCGCAAGTCTGAATGCTTTGACAGGTTCAAAGAATTCAAGGCTGATGCGGAGAAACGTCAAGGTAAAAGTATCAAGACACTACAATATGATCGTGGTGGTGAGTACCTCTTGGGAGAGTTTAGGAATTACTTATAAGAGGCTGGGATTATATCTCAATTGTCTGCACCTACACACCCCAGCAGAATTGTGTAGCGGAGCGAAGGAATAGGACTCTTATGGAGATGGTTAGATCGATGATGAGTTATTCTGAGTTGCCAGATTTATATGACAGTGTATATTCAAAACTTGGTACCATCTAAATCAATGTCTTCTACTCCCACAGAATTGTGGACTGGGCGAAAGCCTAGTCTAAGTCATATTTGGATTTGGGGGATTCCAGCACATGTGCTGAAGGCAGATGATGGTATGTTGGAACCTCGTACAAAAGTGAGCATGTTCGTAGGCTATCCTAGAGGAATGAAAGGTGGTTTTTCTATAGTCCTCGAGATCAGAGGGTGATCGTTAGCACAAACGCCAGATATTTAGAGGAAGGATATGTGATGAACCATAAACCCATGAGTAAGATTGTTCTTGAGGAATTAAGAGGGGAAGTCACTACTTTAGTACCACCGATACAAGAGGATATACCATAAGTGACTGCACCGCGTGTCACAGAGGATATACAGTCGATAACTCGTCGTAGTGTGAGGGTTGTTAGACAATCTGATAGATTTATATTCTTGGGAGAATCTTTTGATTTGGTCCCTGGTGAACATGATCCTGATCCCTGGACATATGATGAAGCAATCAAAGATAAAGATGCGGTAT
Organism: Wurfbainia villosa; assembly: GCA_025175895.1. Taxonomy (NCBI): domain Eukaryota; kingdom Viridiplantae; phylum Streptophyta; class Magnoliopsida; order Zingiberales; family Zingiberaceae; genus Wurfbainia; species Wurfbainia villosa. The sequence goes on along the minus strand of CM045986.1, from coordinate 56,742,261 downwards.
CTTGGCAAAGTGCAATGAATTCTGAGATAGAATCTATGGATTCAAATCAGGTCTGGGAGATAGTAGAACCACCCAATGGTGTAAAAACCATTGGATGCAAGTGGATCTACAAAAGAAAGAGAGGAATAGACAGGAAGGTTGAAACCTTCAAAGCAAGTCTTGTAGCGAAAGGGTATACTAAGAAAGAGGGTATCGATTATGAGTAGACGTTTTCTCCAGTAGCCATGCTTAAGTCTATCCGGATTCTTTTATGTATTGCTTCTCATATGGATTATGAGGTGTGGCAGATGGATGCCAAGACAGCTCTCCTTAATGGAAGTCTTGAGGAAAACTCTATATGGAACAACCAGAGGGATTCATTGCAAAGTGTAAAGAGCATCTTGTGTGCAAACTTAATCGGTCCATTTATTGATTGAAGCAAGTTTCGAGATCTTTGAACATCCGCTTTGATGAGGTAATCCAGTCTTATGGATTTATTCAAAGTTTCACACCCCGAGAGTATGTCGTGCTGAAAAGCAAACGGACGACATTTCCCCTGGATGTGGCAACATCTCTTATTAAGACATGGCCCATAGGCCACAACAACAACAACATATAAATATGTAAACAAACCACAACAACATATCAAACTAACTACAAAAAATATATAGCGGAAACATAAAACAACCACATCACAACTACATATAGTGCATACCGGTATGACTGACACATCACAACATAATGGAATAGTGACAAAATCCGAATCCACAAGTCCACAACGCAGTACATCATGAAAACTCCAAATACATAACACAACGTATGGAAAGACCAAAACAAACATGGGAGCCTTGGAGGTGAGATGAGATGTTGCCAGTCAGTGGTGCTCTAAGCCGTCACGAAGACTTCTACCTGTTACCTGGGCGATAGAAAAACCCAGGGTCTGTGGTGATGTGTATAACTCAGCAGGTAATAAGAAAAATATGTATATATCAAATATCACATGTAATTCAACAGAATAACCTAAAGGTTCAACACGTATACCATCACAGTATATAAATACATGCATATACTGTCTAACCAAATAAATAACGAATAACACAGACATACCTGAAAGTCTGCTACGCTACTCTAATCCAACCTGAGCATATATCCAACATATATAATAGGAAGAATAATACTAACTCACAATGTACTCATGATACAGGTCAAGGTATCTAATGGTCTGTCCAATAAATATACAAGTATCCGACACAACCGTATAACAGATGCAAGAAGCATGCATGAATATGATGTACAACCAAATGCAGCAAGCATAGTACAATCAAATTCAATATCACAATAAGCATATATATATATATACTGCATCTATATATATATTAATCATAAACATCTATATATATATATATATATATATATATATATATATATATATATATATATATACATGCATATATGTATATATATGGTAAAATACAAATCGCCATAAGATACGACAATGCAGCATGCATGGTCATGCCTGTGCACCCCTACTTGCTACCACAACCCCAGTGTGGCCTAGGTGCCACGACATGACAACTATCCCAACTCAACACCAACCACCGCTCTAGAGTGGCAGAGTGGCCAGTATGATCAAGTAGCATATGAGCGTAAAGAGCTCGCTACATAATGGGGGTCCCTGCTGCTAGCCACTCCGACTGACACTACCAATGAGTGGTCGAGTGCCACGGACCCAGGACAACTGCACGCAAATCCAACTATCACCGTCTATAGTGGTAGAGTACGGCACAACAAATGCTCTACCCTCACACCAGTTACTCCTCGGGGAGTAACCTTGGAGGCAAGATGACTGACGACTCTCTCAACCCCAAGGGAGACTATGTCGTCAGAAATCATGCAAATGACATGAAGGTACTGTCACACGTACAGACACTACCATAGACTCTATGTTCAACAGAGAGTCATACCCATCTGATCAATACACTCTCTATCCTGTAGAGAGTTGTACTCAACTGATCGACGGACTCTCTATCATGTAGAGAGTTGTACTCGACTAATCATATCAAGCTGGGACCACCGGTCCATAACGAGACACTAATCACCCTTCATTTAACCATTACACAACACATGGTTGGTAATAAGTATGCAATATATGGGTATTGGAATAAATCCTACCTTTAAGGCATTACCTACCCATGGATGAACCTTTACCCAATTTACAAATCAGGTTATCATCCGTACTCCAACGTCTAATGTTGGGATGTATAGTGAAAAGTCTATCTTTTGTATGAACATCTTTATTTTGAAATAAGAATCACATGATCATTGTTTGCATATTTGTAATTATGCATATTGTCTCATACATTACATTGTAGAAAACGTGGTGTGTAGTGTCACACGGTAGATCATGTTATCAGCTCCTTGTAGAGTATAAGTAAAGGCTCACAACCGAGATGACTTTGGACAAACCATTGGTACGGTTGTAGTGTGATTTTGTATTGATTTGTCTTAACCATAGAATCACACTAGTACACTATGTGTGTATTGAGCAGGGCTGACTTAGAGGTGAATCGATTCATTACTGACTACATAATCGAATCGGACCTCAGATATTATATTGTACATGCTCTTAATCCCGATATAATAACAGGCACATATACATAGTATTCATTTCTTTGATTTACCAATGGGAGAGATTTATAGAGTAAATCGATAGGCTTGGTAAGTTGGGAAATGATTTTACTTATATGGTATGTCGTTGATTATAGGAGGAAACTGTGTCCTATATATTAGGATGATGATGTCCCCTTGAGGAGCTCATAAGGTTCATCATGTATACCCTGCAGGTGGACTTGGTCCGGCATGATGATAAGGTTGAGTGGTACTACTCATGGAGTTAGATGTTGATTAATTAATTTTCAGTAAATTAATTAATCGACGGACATTCGAGATCTTAAAAATGAAGAGAAAAATGTACAAATAATATATGGAGCCCATATTAACTCATGGGGGTTGGTGAGGTAGATCAATGATAATCCTATAGTAGATTGGATTATCATTAATGGATCAGACTTTATGTGGGCTTGATCCATTGGGTGGCCAAGATCCAACTCCTCCTCATGGTCCCTATTGTAGTCTATTAAAACCTCATGAAGCCTAGATCCAATGGTTGAAAACAAAACTCTAGATCCGATGGTGGAGATTAAATCTCTAGATCCGACGGTTGAGATTAAATCTCTAGATCCGACGGTTGAGATTAAATCCCTAGAACCGACGATGGAGATTAAAGGAGGCTTAGGCCTAACTTTATAAAAGGAGGCAAGAGGGTGGGCGACAAGAGATATAGAAGAGGGGCTAGGGTTTGGGCGGCAAGGGCATAGAGGTTGGGCGGCCACAAATAAGGAAACTTCTTTCCTCTTTCTTCCTTAGGTGGCCGACTCCTATTCTCCTCTTTTCTCTCTTTTTGCCGGTGTCCAAGCTCCTCATCTCTTCTCCTTGGCTGGTGGAAACAAAGCCTAGGGTCTATTCCCTTGGAGTTTTGGCCGGCGTCCACCATCCTTCTTCTCCTCTTGGCCGGCGGCAAGCATCAAGGTTGGTGCTTGGTGGTTTGTTAAAGGAAGGAGAAGAGTTTTGTTTCTATACTTCCTCTTGATCGGAGCGAGCAAGGAAGGAAGATTGGAGATCTAGGAGTCTTCGACTTTTAGAAGATCGTCGCCCACACGACGTCCAAAAGGAGGAAGGACATACAATAGAAGATCGAGAGGTATAACGCTTGTTTATTTTCTTTTGTAACATGTCTATAATTTTTTTTCAATCATATACATGTTGTATATTCTATTTTGTGGTTAAATTAAGTTGGACCCCGAATACAAACAAAAATGCCGGCGATTTGTACATCGTCTATTCCGCAGCTATTCATAGAATAGAGGTTGGTGGCTTGAACAACAAGTTTGTTCAAGTGACTACTCTAATCGAATAGCACGACGATGAAATGGTAGCTTGGGTAATCCCTCTTGTCAAGGATAAAATTTTTTTATCTGGGGACGTAGAAGGGATCGCCATGAACAAGCGACCGAGTTGAAGTGGGAAGCGATGTTTCCTACCTTCAAGTGGTATCTAAGCCACGGTTTTCGATTTTGTGTGTTTAGGATTTGGTTACTTTTATGTACTTTTCATATATTATATGTGTCGGATAATAGTAGGATGTGTGTAGGTTAACTTTTTGGTTGCAGGCATAGGATCCAACTATTATGGCCATTTGTGTGTATGTGATTGTATGTGTTTAATTGTATATTTTGTTGATTCCTCGGGGTTGACGAGGCTAGTATTAAATTTTTGTAATTAGATACGACATTGTTTAGCCACTCCTTTTATTTTTGTTTACTTTCGACCTAGATTTTATGTACACTCCCTCGTGGAGTATAGGATCGATGGATGTAAATTAAAATAGTTTTTTTCTCGGCTCGGATCTCCGGATGGCTTGTACATGGCGTAGGGAGGAGCGGACGAGATGACGATACGACGGGAGACATATTGAAGACAAAAGCCATAATAGTTGGAAAATATTTATTTTTCATATTTATTGCTTATTGTTTGATATGCATGTCATAGGCTAGAAAATTCCACAATTTTAAATTACTAAGTGGGAGCTAATTACGATTTGACATGTTATGCAAACAAACTTACGCGTCAGCTCTGAGTGCCTTCCTCCCCATCGGATGAGTTTGTTTGTGGATCACAAGGTCTAATATGGTTATAGGAAATTATTAAGGAGCGTGTGTACTTCCCCATCGGAAGGCACATAACCCGAGATAATTAACTTGGTACCGAGTAATCGTGAACACTTAGATACAAATATAAGTATCCTCCCCATCGGAGTCACTACTTTTATTTGTAGGGCCGAAAAGGAACCAACTATTAATTTTATTTGTCAAAAAGTTAGGTTGACAAGATAGTAAAATTAATGGGTAAAACCTCCTCTTACAATGTAGAATTCGTATACGTCCACACTATCATGGCATACGACATTCTCAGTGTTTTGAGGTGTTGGTTGATTTTAAAATTTTATTTTTTGAAATCTAATGTTTTTGATATATGTGATTCTTAGGTTTTCTTTCAAAATGACTTTCAACCCGCTTGCTGTGATACTGAAAGAAAATAAACTTACTGGACCTAACTATGTTGATTGGAAGAGGAATCTTGACATTGTCTTGATTGCTGAGGAATACAAATATGTACTCCTCGAAGAGTGCCCTCCTAAGCCTGCGGATGATTCTGGGAAAAAGGAGAAGGAGAGTTATAAGAAGTGGATCAAGGCCTATGAGATGGCGCGGTGTTACATTTTGGCATATAAGTAAAATGTACTGCAACATCACCATCAAGCCATGTTCACTGCTTATGACATGATGCTCAATCTCAAAGAGCTTTTCGGACACCTGAATCGGGATGCTAGGTAGGAAGCCATGATAAACATGATGACGACCACTATGATCGAGGGAACACCTGTGAGGGATCATGTTCTCAAGATGATGGCTCATTTGAATGAGCTGAAAGTCCTCGGAGCTGAGATCGATGGGGAAACCCAAGTCGATATCATTCTCCGGTCTCTACCTAGAAGTTTTGAGCAGTTTCGCCTAAACAACAACATGAACAAGAGGTTGCATTCGCTGGTGGAGCTTCTGACAGAACTCCAGGCGGTAGAGGGGCTTTTTCATCAGAGTGCTGAAGCGCAAGCCATGGTTGCCCAAAAGGTTTCTACTTCTAAGCCGAAAGGCAAGAAGAAGAAGAAACAAGCTGGGGCAAAGGCGGTAGGAGGAACTCAGGGAGGAGTGAAGAAGCCGAATGGTAAGTGCTTCACTTGTAAGCATACTGGACAGTGGAAGAAGGACTACCCCAACCGGAAGCAGAACAAAGGTATATCTTTTGGTCTAGTCGTTGAAACATGTTTAGCGGTGTTATCTACCGACACCTGGTGTGTAGATACGGGAGTCACTAATCATGTATGCAATACTTTACAGGGGTTCTAGGAAACCAGATGACTGGCTGAGGGGGAGATTATCGTATACTCGGGCGATGCCACAAAGGTGGTAGCTGTTGCAGTAGGAGATGTTTATTTGTCTTTTGAGAGGAATAAAGTTTTGGTTCTTAAAATTTGCCTTTATGTACCTTTATTTAGAAAGAATTTAATTTCAGTTTCTAAACTATTTATGGATGGATATTCTATTTCTTTTAATGACAGAGTTGTTATAAAAAGGAATAGGGATATTATCTGTTCTGGTGCATTGATAAGAAATTTATATACACTTGAACCAAAAGCTCCCACGATGCAAATAGAAGTTAATAACTCATCTTCTAAATCCAATAAGAGAAAAGAACCTTCGAAGATGAACCAAACATATCATTGGCATCTAAGACTTGGTGATATTAACCTAAGCAGAATTCAAAGGTTGATAGTTGATGGACCTTTGGGTTCATTAGTGGTGGAAGATTTCCCATCCTGCGAATCTTGCTTGGAGGGTAAAATGACCATGAGGCCTTTTAAGGCCAAGGGGTATAGAGCCAAAGATGTGATAGAATTGGTTCATTCTGATTTGTGTGGTCCTATGTCTATCCAGGATAAAGGTAGTTTTGAGTATTTCGTCTTTTTTATAGACGATTATTTGAGATATAAATACATTTACTTGATGCATCACAAGTCTGAATGCTTTGATAAGTTCAAAGAATTCATGACTGATGTGGAGAAACATCAAGGTAAAAGTATCAAGACACTAAGATATGATCATAGTGGTGAGTACCTCTTTGGAGAGTTTAGGAATTACTTAACAGAGGATGGGATTCAATCCCAATTGTCTGCACCTGGCACACCCCAGCAGAATGGTGTAGCAGAGCGAAGGAATATGACTCATATGGAGAAGGTTAGATCGATAATGAGTAATTCTGAGTTTCCAGATTCGTTCTGGGGATATTCTCTAGATACGACAGTGTATATTCTGAACTTGGTACCATTTAAATCAGTGCCTTCTACTCTCACAAAATTGTGGACTGGGCAAAAGCCTAGTCTGAGACATATTCGGATTTGGGGGAGTCCAGCACATGTGCTGAAGGCAGATGCTAGTAAGTTGGAACCTCATAGAGAAGTGTTCATGTTCGTTGGCTATCCTAGAAGAACGAAAGGTGGTTTGTTTTATAGTCCTAGAGATCAGAGGGTGATCGTTAGCACGAATGCCAGATTTCTAGAGGAAGACTATGTGATGAACCATAAGCCCATGAGTAAGATTTTTTTAGAGGAATTGAAAGGGGAAGTCACTTCTTCAGTACCACCGGTACAAGAGGATATACCATAAGTCACTGCACCGCGTGTCACAGAGGATACACAGGTGATACCTCGTCGTAGTGGGAGGGTTGTGAGACAACCTGATAGATTCATGTTCTTGGGAGAATCTTCTAATTTGGTCCCTTGCAAACATGAACCTGATCCCTGGACATATGACGAGGCAATCTAAGATAAAGATGCGATATCTTGGCAAAGTGCAATGAATACTTAGATTGAATCTATGGATTCAAATCAGGTCTGGGAGCTAGAAGACCACCCGATTGTGTAAAAACCATTGGTTGCAAGTGGATCTACAAAATAAAGAGAGGAATAGACAGGAAGGTTGACACCTTCAAAGCAAGGCTTGTTGCGAAAGGGTATACTCAGAAAGAGGGTATCGATTATGATGAGACTTTTTCGCCGGTAGCTATGCTTATGTCTATCTAGATTCTCTTATGCATTGCTGCTCATATGGATAATGAGGTATGTCAGATGGATGTCAAGACAGCTTTGTTTAATGGAAGTCTTGAGTAAAACATCTATATGAAGCAACCAGAGGGATTCATTGCATAGGGCAAAGAGCATCTTGTGTGCAAGCTTAATTGGTCCATTTATGGATTGAAGCAAGCTTCAAGGTCTTGGAACATCGAATTTGATGAGGTAATCCAGTCTTATGGATTCATTCAAAGTCTGGATGAGTCTTGTGTATACAAGAGATGTGACAGAAACGTAGTGGAATTTCTTGTACTATACGTAGATGACATTTTGCTAATTAGCAACAATATATCTAAGTGTCATGGTTATAAGGGATCGCAGGAAAAGGATGTTGTGCTTATCTCAAGCTTCATACATAGATACCATTATGCATCGTTTTAGCATGCAGAACTCCAAGAAGGGTTTTCTACCCTTCAGACATGGAGTTCCTTTATCTAAGAAGATGTGTCCTAGAACATCTGAGGAGACAGAGTATATGAAGGCGGTTCCTTAGTAGGAAGCCTCATGTATGCGATGCTATGTACGAGACCAGATATCTGCTTTGCCGTGGGCATGATTAGTAGATATCAGAGTAATCCAGAACAGGGACATTGGACTGCGGTAAAGCATATATTGAAGTACCTGAGAAGGACTAGGGATTATATTCTAGTTTACAAGGAAGACCAAATACTCCCTGTGGGTTACACGGATTCCGACTTCCAATCATACAGGGATAACAGTAAGTCTGTTGGGTTTTTCCGAGCCGTAAAAACCGCTTTTTGCGTTGCAGAAACCTCGAAAGCTCGGCCATGGATTTGTGCGATGATATAAAAAATAAAAACATGTATGTGTTTATAGAAACCTAGATCTACCTTAGATCGACATGATGAGAGCGTTACCCTCGATGCGACGCCCTTCACTTATCCCGCTCGTTCAAATGCTTTGTCAGAACTCAAGAGTGTCAAGTGTACACTCCTCTATTAGTATCCACACGGACAAATGGTGGAGAAAATACCTTAGAGTGTGCTAGCACCCTTTAGGAATTTTTGCAAGATGAGGGATGGGAGAGCTTGAGAGGATGATCCAGGGAAGAAGAAGATGGAGTTACCACCAAAATGGATTCTCATCTAATGAGAAGTAAAGTGGTCGGCCACTCTTGGATGGGGGGGTTAGGGGGTTACATGAATGCATGTAACTCCAAGAGCCAATGGCTCTTGGTCTCCCTCATGAGGTGGCACCACATGATAAGTCAATGATGATGTGGAACACCATCATTGGCCGGCCCCCATGCCATGTCACCATGACATGGCAATTGTTCAAGTAAAAATTGACCATTCATCTTCCCTCTCAAGTCAAGTCAAACTTGACCTCTTATCTCCCATGGTTGATCAAATCAAACCACTTGATTCAAGTCAATTTGATTTAATGAATCTCTATTCTTTAATTTAAATTGACTCAATGAATCAAATCGAAATTAGACTCATTCAACACTTGAATCAAATTGAGTCTAACTCAATTAGTCTAATTTGGATTTCTCTTAATCCAATTTGGTTCATCCCATGAACCTAATCCTCATGGTTCATCATATGAACCTAATCTCCACCTAATTGCCCTTTGTGTGTGACCCTATAGGTTCTTGTAACATTGGCAATGCTCCTAAACCGATTTAGGAACATAAGCAATGAGCGGTATCTAGCAACACATCATTGCTACCCAAGTTACAAGAATGTTGAGATCCAACATCACCTTTGTGACTACTAATTGTGACTCTCACAATATGTGACAATGTCTCTCTATCCTTGACATCTAGATTGACCAATTGAGGCATAGACCGTGTCATCCTTGGTACAATCTATATCTTGAACTCCAAGTAGACTTACTCTAATCAAATGAGCTCAATATCTCATATTGACTCATTTGGGCATGGTCATACACTTTGTGGTCTCACTCTATCAAGAATAACGATGTCACTCCCATCATATAGGAGGGATAGATTCCATCTACATCACTCACATCCCTCCGCATAATTTGTTACATACCCAGTAATCGCCTTTATAGTCCACCCATTTACAGGTGACGTTTGACGAAGCCAAAGTATGCAATTTCTTTTGTAGGGAACCATGGTGACTTCAGGTCTAAGGACTAATAGTTATACTAATAGCCACATGAGAAAGTATATGACACTCATATAATGATCCATGATACTTTCTCATGGCGGGTCATTCAGTATACATTCTCCAATACATAAACATGTGTCAAATTAATATCTCATATCCATGACTTGTGAGATAAAGTCATCGTGTTGACCTACATGTTAGTCTCTACGCATTAACATTGTCCCTGAATGTTAATACTTGACTAGGAATGATTAAGAGTAGTGTTCTCTGTAGGGGATCGGTACGGTCGGCTAGAGGGGGGTGAATAGCCTTCTTCCAATGGATTTTGGAATTCTCTCGTTCGTTTGCTCGTCTACACAATCGTTAGTGCAAGCGGAAGTATAAACAATAAAGACAAAGCAATAAATGAAAATACAAACGCTAACAAAGAATGTAACGTGATTCACGGCTACGCCGCTAATCCACGATCCCGATTCGTCCGAGGTGAATCACTCCTCCAAAGCCAATCACTATTGGTCTCTCCTTTGCACCAAGCTAGGTGGAGGTAACCTTTACAATCAAGAACACTCTTCTTACAATAAGAATGGAGTAAAAACAAGTAAGAAGAGTTTAGAGCTTGTGGGGCACTAGGAAGATCACTTAGAGCATAAGCATTAGCCTCCCAAAGGCTCACACCCTCTCTTTTTATAGAGAGGGCTGATTTCTTCCTGTTGGCGCCACGATACGCGCTGCCCTTGGCATCATTGCCGACTACAATGGCCTCCAACACGCCGGATCCCGACCGCTGTAGTCCAACGGAACTCTTGGCGATCGGTGATGGACCTCACGGATGGGCTGCTCCGTAGTCGCCTCACGGCTACGAAGCGGCTTCGGCGGTCTGCGCGATATCCTCGGCGGTCATTGCCATTCCATGCGATCATCACGACGCCGCATAAACCCATCATCGGATACGGTCGAACTCACTCGAGAGCCGATTGGCTGACATGGCAATGATCGGGTGTCGGGAAAATCCATCCAACACTTGGCCAAAAGGCCAAGTTTCACCTAAGAGCTACCCCTCCCCGGGTTACAATCGCTCACTCTCATCTCTCGGAGTCCCTTGCCTTCGAAGTTCTCTTCGTTCTCGGCCACGTCCCTCGGCAACATCGGGCGCACCGCTCTGCAATGCTCATTCGCGTCTCTTGCCTCGAAGTCTACTTCCTCCGGTTTCACTCCAAGCTTCTCGTCCGGCGGTCCCTCGGATGCTCCAAGCGCATGGCTTCCGCAAAGCTATCCTTCACCGACTCAAGGCATGAGTCATGAGATGTGAAACTCGCCACGGCTCCATGTGCGAATTACTAAGTCCTGCACGACTTCAACGCACATATCAAATCAACATAACACACTAACTTAAACCCTTTTCCACACCATCAAAACCATATTACGACAAGAGATTGCCCTAACAATCTCCCCCTTTTTGATGTGTGGCAATCCGTTTAAGTTAGGTAAAAACATTTGATATAAATTTTAAAGGAAAGAAAGCATGTAAACATAAACATGATATAGCAGCATGTAACTCCCCCTTAATCCATGAAACTCCCCCTTAATTTCTCCCCCTATCATAATTAACTTAAACATAATCATTTCTCCCCCTTTGATACCATCAAAAAGATTAATACTAAGTTATAAACTCATGACATCAAGTATAAAGAGAAACATACATTAAAATGAGTCAAAACCTGATAAAATCAGTTATCTTGACTTGTTCATGATCCATCGATCATTGCTATGGCAAATGAGCGTCATAGCAAAGGAATCAATTTACGATTTTACGGATGAATTTCAGAAATGCATTATTAATTCCAAAAAATTCGAAAAATCATGAAATTTGGGGAACATATTTATTTTAAGTATATCTATCAATGAAAAATAGTTTTTCAAGAAAAATCATTATATTTTCCGAGATTTTCCAAAATTCTAAAGGCTTTAAAAAACACTAGTTTTTGAGCATGTTAGTATCCATTTTAACACCTAGTTTTGTATCCAATTGTTTCAAAACATGAATACACAGATTTTAAAGTAAGAAATTGTTTTGAAAACTTATGAAATATCCAACCATGATCTTTGGGCAATATGTCTATGAATTAAACATAAGCCTTCCCCATGATTGGTCTATTATTGCTATTTTGATACTTTAAATGACCATCTAAATGCCATAGGCATTAGTGGACATTTGTATCATCCTAACATCTCACTCATGCTAAGTTTTCAATCAAGGTAGCCTATGGTGAGTGTGAGATGCATCCTAGGGGGTATTTGTGTATACTTAACCAATATATTCATGCAATTTTATCAAGGTTAAGTATCAACCTAATAATCCTCATGATCATAAAGGCATATATGAATGAATTATACATTATGATCATAAAACTCATGTATTCATCAAATAATAGTCATGCATTAGGTATTATATGATGATAATAAACAAAGTATCACCTAAAGCATGATTCAACCCTGTTTCTCATGATTATGTGCCAAATGTCAATAGCATAAATCATGATTGCTAACATACATAGCAATTACATTAATCATCATGATTTAAGCATTATTATCTATTTATGGGCACGTTATCATCACCCAACACTATTTAAAAATGTTGTCCCGCCATCCTAAGTCAACCAAAATATGATATAGGTCAATTGCATATGGTTGACTACCCTAGAGTTATCCTAACCCTTAAGGATGGATTTTGGAACCCAAAATAAGTTCTTTCCTATTGGGTTCACTAAGTATTCCTTGGGGATCCATTTCCTAGATATTACTTTCTTCTTATCTTGTCCCCTAGCTATTAGGCATTTGTAGGCATTTTCATTTTTCTTTTCCTTGTAGCCTAGGCCCTTTTTGTTGAAACTAGCTCTTTGGCTCCCTAAGATCATGTTCAATGTGTTGGAGCCAATTGTGAATTTTTCTAGGGCTTTTGTTAAATAATCTACCTTTTCCCTTAAGGCCCTATTTTCATTTATACATGCATCACTAACATCTAATGGCACATAAAGGTCATGTGAGCATGCATCATTTAAGCTAGAAGAAATATTATCATTTAAGCATGCATTTTCTAGCTTATTTTCTAATGCCTTAATTTGATTAAGCATGCTTTTATTTTTATTTTTCATTCCAAATAAGTCCTTAGTTAAACTAGAAATTATGGAAACTATTTTCTTAGGAGAGGCTTTCGTTACCATAGTTTCCATGTCCTCTTCTTCTTCGGATGATGAGGATGTAGAAGCTCCCCCTTCATTTGAGCTCTCCCCACTTGAGCTTGATCCTTCATTTTCGGATGAAGAGCAATCCAAGTCATCAAAGGCCATCAAGGCCAAATTGGTGACAAAGGCATTCTCCTCATCCGATGATGATGAGGAGGATGAGGATGGATCATCCCAAGTCCTTGCCTTGAGAGCTTTAGCCTTTCCCTTTTCCTTTGTCTTCTTCTCCTCTTCCTTCTTTTTCTTGCTCCCCTTTTTCTTCTTCTTTTCTTCTTTCTTTTTCCTCTCTTCCTTGCTCTTGTTTAAGAGAGGACAATTGTCCCTTATGTGCCCTTCTCCTTGGCAATTGTAGCATATGACCTTCCCCCTTGGTCTTCTATTCCTATCATGAGATTTATCAAATCTAAAATTCTTAAATGCACGTCTTACCTTCCTTACCATATAGGCTTCTTCGGTGCTATCTATGGAGGAGGAGGAAGACGCTTCGTCATCGGAGGAGGAGGGGATTTCCATCTTCTTCTTCCCCTTGTTCGCTATCAAGGCTACTCCTCTTGAGGGTTGAATTCTAGGCTCTTCTTGTATTCCTTCAAGCCTAGATTCATGTAATTCCATAGTGGAGAAAAATTCATCTAGAGTACTTACCTCTAGATTCTTTGAAATGTAAAATGAGTCCACCATTGAACTCCACTTGGATGATCGGGGGAAAGCATCTATGACCTTCATTATCATATCGCGATTGGAGAGCCTTTCTCCTACACTTGTTAGTCCATTTAAAATTTCTTTGAATCTAGAATGCAAAGAAGTTACCTTTTCTCCCTTTTCTAATTTAATGTTGGATAGTTGGGAGCGGAGAAGATCTCTCCTTGCTAGCTTTGCCTCGGATGTGCCTTCATGAAGCTCAATTAGCTTCTCCCACATCTCCTTGGCGCTTAGGCATTCTCCTATTCGGTTGATTTCTTATTGGGGGAGCACATTGAAGAGATGATGCTTGGCTTTTGAATTTGCAAGGTGCTCTTCTCTTTGCCTTTTGGTCCACCTAGATTTCTCTATTGGCTTCCCCTCTTCATCCCTAGGCAAAACGAAACCGGATTCCATTGTAATCATAATGTCAAAATCCGTTTCGAAAAATACCTCCATTCGCTTCTTCCACCAAGCGAATTCTCCTTCAAACTTCGGAGGATGGATGTTGGAGCCGGCCATTTTGAAAGTTGCTTGTTGTGGCGGTTAGTCCTCGACAAGCTTTCCTCGGCTCTGATACCACTTGTAGGGGATCGGTACGGCCGGCTAGAGGGGATTGAATAGCCTTCTTCCAATGGATGTTGGAATTCTCTCGTTCGTTTGCTCGTCTACACAATCGTTAGCGCAAGTGGAAGCATAAACAATAAAGACAAAGCAATAAATGAAAATACAAATGCTAACAAAGAATGTAACGTGGTTCACGACTACACCGCTAATCCACGATCCCGATTCGTCTGAGGTGAATCACTCCTCCAAAGCCAATCACTATTGGTTTCTCCTTTGCACCAAGCTAGGTGGAGGTAACCTTTACAATCAAGAACACTCTTCTTACAATAAGAATGGAGTAAAAACAAGTAAGAAGAGTTTAGAGCTTGTGGGGCACTAGGAAGATCACTTAGAGCATAAGCATTAGCCTCCCAAAGGCTCACACCCTCTCTTTTTATAGAGAGGGTTGATTTCTTCCTGTTGGCCGCCACAAGTCGACTGCTGCCCTTGGCAGTCGACTGCCGTCACTACAACGGCCTCCGAACACGTCGAATCCCGACCGTTGTAGTCCAACGGAACTCTTGGCAGTCGACTGATGGACCTCACCAGTGGACTGCTGCCTCCGTAGTCGACTACCCAGTCGGCTACGAGCGGTTATGTGCCCGCGATATCCTCGGCGAAATGATTGCCATTCCATAGCGATCGCTAGGCATAAACCCATATCACGGATACGGTCAACTCACTGACTAGCGATCGCCATGACATGGCAGTCGACTGGTGTCGGGAAAACCCATCCGACACTTGGCCAAAAGGCCAAGTTTCATCTAAGAGCTACCCCTCCCTGGGTTACAATCGCTCACTCTCATCTCTCGGAGTCCCTCACCTTCGAAGTTCTCTTCGTTCTCGGCCACGTCCCTCGGCAGCATCAGGCGCACCGCTCTGCAATGCTCCTTCGCGTCTCTTGCCTCGAAGTCTACTTCCTCCGGCTTCACTCCAAGCTTCTTGTCCGGCGGTCCCTCGGATGCTCCAAGCGCACGACTTCCGCAAAGCTATCCTTCACCGACTCAAGGCACGAGTCATGAGATGTGAAACTCGCCACGACTCCATGTGCGAATTACTAAGTCCTGCACGACTTCAACGCACATATCAAATCAACATAACACACTAACTTAAACCCTTTGCCACACCATCAAAACCATATTACGACAAGAGATTGCCCTAACATTCTCTATATCATCTCATTATCGATTCAACCAATCGATTAATATAGATAAGAACTTACTACTCAAGGACGTTATTATACTTAGTTATTTGGCACCAATACAAGTAAATATAATAACCATGCCTTTATAAATAGGAATATGATACAATAAAGTCCATACAACAATCATCACATGATTGGCTCTAGGACTTTCACTAACAATCTCCCACTAGCTCTAGTGCCAATCACCGTAGTATCTATTAGCCAATGACCTAGTGTGACCATCATGTTTTTTCTGTGCCAAAGCCTTGGTCAAGGGATCTGCGATGTTAGCCTCTGTGGGTACTATGCAAATCTTCACATCTCCTCTATCAATAATCTCTCGAATGAGATGGAAGCGTCGTAGTATGTGTTTGGTCCGCTAGTGTGAGCGAGGTTCCTTAGCCTGTGCAATCGCTCCATTGTTGTCACAATAAAGCTCTATGGGATCTGCTATGCTAGGAACCACCCCAAGCTCAGTAATGAACTTGCGGTTCAAAACTGCCTCCTTTGCTGCCTCAGATGCAGCGATATACTCAGCTTCTGTTGTAGAATCAACAACTGTGTCCTGCTTTGAACTCTTCCAGCTCATAGCACCACCATTTAAGAAAAACACGAACCCTGACTGTGATCTATAATCATCCTAGTCAGTTTAAAAGCTTGCATCGCTGTAACCCTTTACAGCAGCTCCTCATTGCCTTCAAATATCAAGAAATATTCTTTAGTCCTTCTAAAGTACTTAAGAATATTCTTGACTGCTATCCAGTGATGCTCACCTAGATCTGACTGGTATCTACTCGTCATGCTCAAAGCATACGAGACATCAGGACAAGTACATAGCATGACATACATCATAATCCTATAGTAGATGCATAAGGGATCCTATCCATGCGGTCTCTCTCCTCTCTAGAAGAGGGACTTTGAGTCTTCGAAAGACTCACACCATGTGACATCGGTAGAAGTCCCTTCCTGGAATTCTGCATGGCAAATCGTAGTAATACCGTGTCAATGTATGTACTCTGACTTAGGCCAAACAATCTCTTAGATATATCTCTATAGATCTTGATGCCTAGAATACAGGCTGCTTCACCTAAGTCCTTCATTGAGAAGCACGTCCCCAACTAAGTCTTCACAGACTGTAGCAAAGGGATGTCATTCCCAATGAGTAGTATGTCATCCACATACAATACAAGGATGACAACTGTGTTCCCATTAACCCTCTTGTAGACACAGGGTTCATCTTCATTTTTGATGAAACCAAATTGTTTGATCGCATCATCGAATCGAAGATTCCAGCTCCGAAAAGCTTGCTTTAGCCCATAAATGGACCTTTACAGCTTGCATACTTTTCCAGTATGCTGTGGATCAACAAAACCCTCAGGTTGTGTCATGTACACATCCTCGAGCAAGTTTCCATTCAGAAATGCAATTTTGATATCCATCTACTAGATCTCATAATCGTGGTATGCTGCAATAGCAAGCATGATTCGAATGGACTTAAACATTGCCACTGGAGAAAAGGTTTCATCATAGTCAATACCATGAATTTGCTTGAAACCTTTAACGACCAATCGACCCTTATAGGTATGCATAAGTCCATCCATGTCAGTCTTTCTCCTAAAGACCCACTTACACCCAATGGGTTTGACCCTTTCAGGTGGATCAACCAAAGTCTATACTTGGTTGGTGTACATGGATTCCATTTCGGATCTCATGGCCTCTAGCCATTTCTCAGAATCTGGGTTCATCACAGCTTTCTGATAGGAGGTAGGCTCATTCTCAATGAGGATAACGCCATCATGGTTAGACAAGAGAAATGAGTATCTCTCATGATGACGACGTATCCTATCAGACCTGCGAAGAGGTAGGTCTACTTGAACAGGTGGTTGTTCCACAACTCTTTGTGCAACAATCTCATCACCCACAATACTTTGTGGTTCCTGTTCAACCTCCATCAAGGCCTCAGTGCTATGGTCCTTATCTTTAATTTCTTCAAGATCGAATGTACTCCGACTAGTTTTTCTAGAAACAAAATCCCTTTCAAGAAAAACCCCAGTCTTCGCCTCAAACACTTTGTGCTGACTGGGAATGTAGAAGTAATATCCCTTTATATCCTTGGGATATCCAATAAAATAGCACCTATCGGATTTGAGTCCCAGTTTGTCTGAGACTTGACGTCGAACGTAAGCCTCACAACCCTAAATCCTCATGAAAGACATATTGGGATTTCTCCTTGTCCATATCATATATGGTGTCTTTATCACAACCTTAGATGGTACACAGTTAAGTGTGAAGGCTGATGTGTCTAGAGCATATCCCCAAAATGATATAGGAAGATCTGTGTGACTCATCATAGATCATACCATATCTAATAGGGTACGATTCCTCCTTTCGGATACACCATTCCACTGTGGTGTTCAAGGAGAAGTGAGTTGGGATAGAATCCCACACTCAGCTAGATAGTCACGAAACTCATGGCTAAGGTATTCACCAACTCGATCTGATCGATATATCTTAATACTCTTGCAAAGCTGGTTTTGTACTTCATTCTTGAATTCTTTGAACTTTTCAAAGGATTCTGATTTATGTGTCATGAGATACACATAACCATATCTACTGAAGTCATCAGTAAATGTAATGAAGTACCTGTAACCACCTCTAGCTGCAACATTGAAAGGGCCACATACATCAATATGTATAAGTCCTAACAAGTCTGTTGCTCTTTCGCTATGTCCACTAAAGGGAGTTTTGGTCATCTTGCCTAAAAGGCAAGACTCGCATGTCTCATATGATTCAAAATCAAATGAGTCTAGCAACCCATCCTTATGGAGCTGAGATAAGCGACTCTCATTTATGTGACCTAAGCGACAATGCCAGAGATAGGTTTGGTTCAACTCGTTTGACTTGAACCTTTTGGTACTTATGTTAATGATAGGGCTCTCTAAGTATAGAAAGTAGAGTCTGTTCATTAGATGTGCACTACAATAGAATATATCATTTAAATAAACTGAACAATATTTGTTCTTTATTATAAATGTAAATCCTTTCTTGTCCAAACAAGAAGCCGAAATTACGTTCTTAGTTAAAGCAGACACATAACAACATTCATCTAATTCTAGTACAAGCCCAGAGGGCAGAGATAGATCATAAGTTCCTATAGCAACCATAGCAACCCTTGCTCCATTGCCTACTCATATGTCCACCTCGCCCATTGTCAATGCCCTGCTATTTCTTAGCGCCTGCACATTGATACAAATGTGAGATGCACATCCGGTATCTAATACCCATGATGAAGAAATAGATAGATTGACTTCTATAACATTTATACCTGAAGTAAAAGTCTCACTTCTCTTCTTCTTAAGATCTTCCAGGTAAGCTTTGCAGTTACGCTTCCAGTGTCCAGCTTACTTGCAGTGGAAGCAAGCCCCTTCCTTGGCCACCCCTCCTTTGGGTTTAAGTTCTTTGCCTTTGCCCTTGGCTTGGGACTTTCCCTTACCTTTAGGCTTTCCCTTGCCTTTCCTCTTTTGCACCACCAAAATGGAGTCAGATTTTCCCTTCTTAATGTTGAGCTCAACAATTCTCATCATGCAGAGCATCTCAGGCAGTGGCTTATCAATTTCATTCATGTTGTAATTCATGACAAATTGATTGTAGCTTTGTGGAAAAGACTGCAAGATCAAGTCAATGGCTAGCTCTTGGCTAAGTGGGAATCCCAATCTCTGTAGGTTTTCTAGGTACCCAATCATCTTGAGTACATATGAACCTATGGGAGTCCCATCTTGCATTTTGGACCCAAATAATGCCTTAGAGACTTCATATCTCTCGTGCCTTGCTTGTCCTTGATATAGTTGACGAAGATGTTCAACCATATCATAAGCATTCATGAACTCGTGTTGCTTCTGAAGCTTAGAGTTCATGGTCGCGAGCATTAGACATGACACATCTAATGCCTCATCTTGATGCTTCTTGTTGTTAGTTATAGCCCTAAGAACCAATCATGTGATGGTTGAATAGGGAACATTTTGTATCATATTCTATAAAGGCAAAGGATTGGTTATTATATTTAAGTCTTGCTTGTGCCAGCTAAATTAAATATAGTAATGCCCTAGAAAAGTAGGTTCTTATCTACAGCACATCAATTGGCAGAATTGATTATGAGAGGCTGTAGAGAACACTTTCTAAATGTTCCTAGTCAAGTATTAATATGCAAGGGCAATATTAATACATAAAGACTAGCATGTAGGTCAATTGATGACTTGATCTCACAAGTCATGGATATATGATATCAAGTTGACACATGGGTATATATTAGAGAATATATCTTGAACCCCGCCATGAGAAAGTTTCATGGATCGTTATATGAGTGTCATAAACTTTCTCATGTGACTATTGGTATGAATAGTCCTCGGACACAAGTCACTACGGTTCCCTACATAAGGAGTTATGTACTTTGGTATCACAAACGTCACCCGTAAATGGTGGACCATAAAGCGATCGGTTATATAACAAATTATGCGGAGGGATGTGAGTGATGTAGATGGGATCTATCCCTCTCATATGACGAGAGTGATATCGATGGGCCCCTTGATTGAGTAGAACTACTAAAACGCATGGCCATGCTCGAATGAGTCAATATGAGATATTGAGCTCATTTGTTTGAGTTAGTTTACTCAGGGATCAAGAAACACATAGATTGATCGAGGATGACAGTCTATGCCTCATTGATCAATCGATATCAAGGATAGAAGGACACGGTCATATATTATAGTAGTCACGGAAGGTTAGTCGGATCTTGACTTATCTCGTAACTTAGGTAGCAATGATGTATTGCTAGATGCTCATTGCTTGTGTATCTAAAGAGTTTAGATCCACTTTGCCAGCGTTATGAGAGCCTATAGGGTCACACACAAGAGCATGATAATTAGAGAATTAGAGTATTCTAGTTTGACTAGAATAATTTGGGAATAAGCTTAAGTACAAAATGGTTTTGGACTTTAAGCTTAATAATTTTACAGCTAATTGATTTAATGAGATTAATTCAATATGTTACCTTATTGATTTAATAAGATTAATTCAATATGATAACATAAGCTTAATTGAATTAATAAGATTAATTCAATATGATTGAATTAATAAGATTAATTCAACATGATAACATAAGCTTAATTGAATTAATAAGATTAATTCAACATGCATGAATGCCACATAAGAATGCCATAAGCATGCCACCTAAGCATCCACCTAAGCTAGATAAGGTGGAAGGAAACAAAATGGTTTTGTCTCCAAAAGTGCCCGGCCAAACTTGTGTCCCAATGCAATGGATTGCATGGAATGTGTGGAGGTGAAAGGGTTTTTCCAACAATATAAAAGACCCCAAGAAGTGGCCGGCCAAAGAAACTGTTGTTGTGGTTGTGAGAGGCTTGGTGGAAGCTTTGGTTGTGTGGGTTTGTGAGTGTAGGCTAGCAAGAAGAGGAGTCTTCTTCTTCCTTTCTCCTTTTCCTCTCTTCCTCTCCTTTAGGGACTTCTCTAGCAAGAAGTAAAGGAGAGCTCCTTCTAGTTTTCTTTTGTGAGACAAGAGCTTGCTCGTGTGGATACATATAGAGTCTCGGACACTTGAACGTGCTAAAGATCCAACAAATCTAAAGGAAAATCGGGATTAACAAGGGCACGCAACAAAGGTAATCCTCTCCTATAAGATAGGTTTAGTTTATAGAAATTTATTTTATACGAGTTTGCTATGGATCACTTGGAAGGGATCCTAATTTTCCGTTAGCATATGCCATTTGGCATAAAGAATTCCCTACGTGGTATCGAGCCACTTGAAGATCGTATAAAATAGGTTTTCTCTATTTTATATGTGATATAGAAGTAGGATAAATTTTATTATGAGTTGATAATTGCATTAGCAATTGTCAAACATAATAAAATATCCAATGTCTTTTAAAAGTTAAAATGACATGGTGCATGGTTATGGCCTAGTCCCAAAAGGTTTGTGAATGTGTGTGTTGTAATTCTTAATACGGCCTGCGTGTCGTGCCTTTCTCCTAAAATTCTTGTTGTAAAATTAGTTTTAGACTCGAATGTAACTCGAGTATTTCTCCTTTTGTAATGTACAAAACAAAGATGGAGGGTCCATTGGAAGATGAGGTTACAAGGAGGAAGTCAACACACAAGACAACCAAAGGAAGCACTTAGGAGAAGATGCTATCCTAGGTTGACCAATCAATCTTTTCATTGGCTTGAGAAGATTGTAGAATAAGGGCCATAACCATGACACGCTTAGTTTAATATGTATGTGATGCATGTTAGTTTAGCTTGTATGTGATGCATGATTAGTTGAGCTTATATGTGATGTATGCTAATATGTATATGATACATGTTTATTTCTTAATAAGTCAAAAACGATATGCCTACCAAAGCTTGGTACTCACTACTTCCTCGATCATTTGTTATTGGGTTTGCCAAAGCAAAGCAATGCATTTTATCTTGGAAGAGTGCAGTGGACAATCGTGATGTCCCTATCAAACTTGGTTAAGACTTAATTAAGTTTTCTTAATTAGTTAAGAAAGTAGAGGCATATATTAGCTTTGAACATAAGTTTTAAAATTAGTTTTATGTGATTTGAACATCGGCTTTGTCTTAGAAGTGGTCGTTGCTCAGATATCCAAGAAGGCCCCTGTGCCTCGCCACGGCTGGAAAGGCTGGTTTAGGAATAAACACTAAACTAATCTAAAACTTAACCAAAGCTATTAAGAGTTACATCAGATGTAATTGGCAAAAGATTGCCTACCTAATTATACTACGTCTTGGCGATTAGCCAAAGCTAACTCAAGGCAATTATGATGTGGATCTTTATCCCATATAAATTTATAGCTAAATAGTAGCTATGAGAATTTAGTGGGAGCCTCATTTAATTAAAGGCCTAATTAAATGATTTAGGTATGATACTTAACTTTGCATTTTAATGTTGTAGATCACCATGTGACATCTAACACGACACACCCTCGACTTGCGATCTGTCGCCAGAAGGACAAGCTCAATGGAGCGAACTTTCTTGGTAGTATAGGAACTTGAGGATTATCCTCAAACAAGAACGCAAACTATGTGTCCTAGAGCAGTCTACCCCTGAAATACCTGCCCCTGCGGCCACTCGTGCTGAAAAGGATGATTAAAAGAAGCATCAAGATTACGCATTAGATGTGTCATGTCTTATGCTTGCCACCATGAACTCTGAGCTTCAGAATAAACAAGAGAACATGGATGCCTATGATATGGTTGAGCATTTGAAACAACTATATCAAGGACAAGCTAGGCATGGCGTTTTGAAGTATCTAAGGCTCTTTTTGCATGCAAGATGCAGAAGGAACACTGTAGGAACTCACGTACTCAAAATGATTAGATGCGTTGAGAATGAAAGACTAGGTTTTCCAGGCCAAGAATTGGCAGCCGATGTTATCCTGCAATCGTTGCGGAAGCATATAATCAATTCGTCATGAATTATAACATGAATGAAATTGATAAACCTTTGCACGAGATTCTCGGCATGTTAGAAGCTGCTGAACGAATCTCAAAAGAAAGTTAATGTACTAATGGTCAAGAAGGGCAAAGGTAAGAGCATAGGCAAGGGGAAGACCCAAGCCAAAGGCAAGGCCAATTCATCCACTTCAAAGGGTAAAGGTAAAGTACCTAAGGAAGGGTGCTTCCATTGCGGTGAGGTGGACCTTTGGAGCGGGCTAAGTCTACCTTGAGGAAGTAAAGAAGTAAAGAAGTGGGACTTACGCCTCGGTATACGTTATAGAAGTTAATCTATCTATTTCTTCTACATGGGTATTAGATACAGGATGTGCATCTCACATTTGTAATAATGTGCGAGGGGTGAGAAATAGTAGACAAATGGCAAAAGCGAAGTGGACCTACAGTAGGCAATGGCGCAAAGTTGTCTGTGTTTGTAGGAACATATTCTTTGTCTTTGCCCACCGGGCTTATCTTAGAACTAGAGGAGTGCTTATATGTACTGCATTGACAAAGAACATAATTTACGTATCTTGTTTAGACAAGAAAAACTTTTCTTTTATAATAAAGGACAAATGTTGTTCCATTTATTTGAATGAAATGTTCTATTGTAATGCACCACTTATGAATGGTCTCTATGTTCTAGATTTAGAAAACCCAATTTATAACGTAAATACCAAAGCGGTTTCAAATCGAATGATTGAACAAACATATCTCTACAACCTTTGTCGCCTAGGTCACATAAATGAAAAAAAGCATATCCCAACTCCATAAAGATGGATTATTGGACTCATTTGATTTTGAATCATATGAGGTATCACGAATCTTGCCTTTAGGAAAGATGACTAAAACTCCATTTAGTGGACATGGAGAGAAGCAGACTTGTTAGGACTCATACATCTTGATGTATGTGGCCTTTCAATGTCGAAGGAGGCTATAAGTACTTTATTACTTTCGCGATGATATGAGTAGATTTGGCTACTTATATTTGATGAGACATAAGTCGAGAATCCTTTGAAAAGTTCAAAGCATTCAAGAATGAAGTACAAAACCAACTTGGTAAGCGTATTAAGCTACTTCGATCAGATCGAGGTGGTGAATACCTTAGTCAAGAGTTTCGTGATCACCTGGCTGAGTGTGGGATAATATCCCAACTCACTCCCCTGGAAAACCACAATGGAATGGTGTATCTGAGAGGAGAAATCGTACTCTATTAGTTATGGTACGATCAATGATGAGGTGATCTACCTACTTCCTTTTGGGGACTAGCTCTAGAGCAGTAGCTTTCACATAATCGCGTCCATCAAAAGCCGTAGAAAAGACACCATATATGATATGGGTGGAAGAGTCCCAAAATATCTTTTATAAAGATTTGGGGTTGTGATGCTTATGTAAGGCGTCAAGTCTCGGATAAACTAGGACCCAAATCGGATAAGTGTTATTTTGTAGGATATCCCAAGGAAACTAAGGGATATTACTTTTACAATCCCACACTTGGCAAGGTGTTTGTTGCAGAAATCTTTGTCTTTCTAGAAAGAGAATTTATTTCTAGAAAAACTAGTGGGAGTAAAATTCATCTTGAAGAAGTTCAAGATGATGATAACACTAAGGCCGATGGAAAATGAGCAGGAACCACAAAGTGTTGTGGATGAGAAATTGTTGCCCAAGAGTTGTGGAACAAACACATTCAAGTAGACCAACCTCTTCGTAGATCTGATAGGATCTAAATCGTCAACAACTTTGAGAGATATTCTTTTCTCTTGGTGACAGCGGTGAGGTATTGCTTGTCGATCTTGGCGAGCCTACATCCTATCAAGAAGCTATGATGAGCCAGTTAGAAATGGCTAGAGGCCATGAGATCGAAATGGAATCCATGTACACTAACCAAGTATGGACCTTGGTTGATCCACGAAGGGTAAAACCCATTGGGTGTAAGTGGGTCTTTAAAGTAAGACATGGATGGTAATAAGCATACCTATAAAGGTAGATTGGTGGCTAAAGTTCAAACAAATTCATGGTATTGACTATGATGAAACCTTTTCACCGATTTGCGATGCTTAAATCCATTCGGATCATACTTGCTATTGCGACCTACCACGATTATGAGATCTGGCGGATGGATGTCAAAACCGCTTTTGAATGAAGCTACTCGAGGATGTGTACATGACACCTGAGGTTTTGAAGATCCAAAGCATCCTGAAAGGTATGCAAGCGCAAAGGTCCATTTATGGACTAAAGCAAGCCTCTCATTTGGAATCTTCGATTCGATGATGCAATCAAGGAGTTTGGTTTCATCAAGAATGAAGATGAACCTTGTGTCTACAAGAGAAATAGTAGAACAGTTGTATTTCTTGTCTTGTATGTAGATGACATACTTCTCATCGGAAATGATATTCCCTCACTCCGATGCAGTGAAGATGTGGTTAGGGAATTGTTTCTCGATGAAAGACTTAGGTGAAGCTGCCTATATTCTAGGCATCAAGATCTATAGAGATAGATCTAAAGATTACTTGGCCTAAGTCAGATCATACATTGATAAAGTGCTAGATCGTTTTGCTATGCAAAATTCCAAGAAAGGATTTACGCCTTTATCACATGGTGTGAGTCTTTCGAAGACTCAATGTCCCTCTTCTAAGGAGGAGAGAGATCGCATGGATAAGATCCCTTATGCATGCCTATAGGGTCTATCATGTATGCGCCATGCTTTGTACTCGTCACGGCGTCTCGTATGCTTTGAGCATGGCGAGTAGATACGATCGGATCGGTGAAAGTCAGCTTTGGATAGCGATCAAAAATATTCTTAAATACTTACGAAGAGCGAAAGAATATTTCTGATATTTGGAGGCAATGAGAGCTAGCGTAAAGGGTTACGATGATGCAAGCTTCCAAGCAGACAAAGATGACTATAGATCGCAATCGGAGTGCGTGTTTTGCACGAATGGTGGGTGTGGTGGAAGAGTTCAAAGCGAGGACACGATTCTTGATTCTACGAGCCGAGTATATTCATCGATCGATCGTGAAAGGAGGCTGTTTGGCTCCGTAAGTTCATCAGTGAACTTGGGGTAGTTCCTAGCATTGCAGATCCAATAGACCTCTATTGTGACAACAATGGGGCTATTGCACAGGCTAAGGAACCTCGATCACATCAGCGGACCAAACACATACTGCGGCGCTTCCATCTCATTCGAGAGATCTTAGATAGAGTAGATGTTAGGATATGCAGAGAAACGACAGAATCTAACATCGCAGATCCATTGACCAAGGCTATGGCACAGAGGAAGCATGATGGTCACACTAGGTCACTAGGTATTAGATATCATAGTGATTGGTACTAGTGCTAGTGGGAGATTGTTAGTTATAGCCCTAAGAACCAATCATGTGATGGTTTAATAGGGAACATTTTGTATCATATTCTATAAAGGCAAAGGATTGGTTATTATATTTAAGTCTTGCTTGTGCCAGCTATATTAAATATAATAATGCCCTAGAAAAGTAGGTTCTTATCTACAGCACATCAATTGGCAGAATTGATTATGAGAGGCTGTAGAGAACACTTTC
Source organism: Wurfbainia villosa (assembly GCA_025175895.1). NCBI lineage: Eukaryota > Viridiplantae > Streptophyta > Magnoliopsida > Zingiberales > Zingiberaceae > Wurfbainia > Wurfbainia villosa. Next base: position 56,715,606 of record CM045986.1, on the reverse strand, counting down.
CTAAATGTTCCTAGTCAAGTATTAATATGCAAGGGCAATATTAATACATAAAGACTAGCATGTAGGTCAATTGATGACTTGATCTCACAAGTCATGGATATATGATATCAAGTTGACACATGGGTATATATTAGAGAATATCTTGATACGACATCGAGTTTCATGGATCGTTATATGAGTGTCATAAACTTTCTCATGTGACTATTGGTATGAATAGTCCTCGGACACGAAGTCACTACGGTTCCCTACATAAGGAGTTATGTACTTTGGTATCGTCGAAGCGTCACTCATAGCGGGGTGGACCATAAAGCGATTCTTGGGTATATAACAAATTATGCGGAGGATGTGAGTGATGTAGATGGGATCTATCCCCTCTCATATGGCGAGAGTGATATCGATGGGCCCCTTGATTGAGTAGAACTACTAAAGCATGGCCATGCTCGAATGAGTCAATATGAGATATTGAGCTCATTTGTTTGAGTTAGTTTACTCGGGGATCAAGAAACACATAGATTGATCGAGGATGACGCACGGTCTATGCCTCATTGATCAATCGATATCAAGGATAGAAGGACACGGTCATATATTATAGTAGTCACGGAAAGGTTAGTCGGATCTTGACTTATCTCGTAACTTGGGTAGCAATGATGTATTGCTAGATGCCGCTCATTGCTTGTGTATCTAAAAGAGTTTAGATCCACTGCCAACGTTATGAGAGCCTATAAGTCACACACAAAGAGCATGATAATTAGAGGAATTAGAGTATTCTAGTTTGACTAGAATAATTTGGGAATAAGCTTAAGTACAAAATGGTTTTTGGACTTTAAGCTTAATGAGAATTTTAGCTAATTGATTTAATGAGATTAATTCAATATGTTACCTTATTGATTTAATAAGATTAATTCAATATGATAACATAAGCTTAATTGAATTAATAAGATTAATTCAATATGATTGAATTAATAAGATTAATTCAACATGATAACATAAGCTTAATTGAATTAATAAGATTAATTCAACATGCATGAATGCCACATAAGAATGCCACATAAGCATGCCACATAAGCATGCCACCTAAGCATCCACCTAAGCTAGATAAGGTGGAAGGAAACAAAATGGTTTTGTCTCCTTAAGTGTCCGGCCAAACTTGTGTCCCAATGCAATGGATTGCATTGAATGTGTGGAGGTGAAAGGGTTTTTCCAACCCTATAAAAGACCCCATGAAGTGGCCGGCCAAAAAAAGTGTTGTTGTGGTTGTGAGAGAGCTTGGTGGAAGCTTTGGTTGTGTGGGTTTGTGAGTGTAGGCTAGCAAGAAGAGGAGTCTTCTTCTTCCTTTCTCCTTTTCCCTCTCTTCCTCTCCTTTAGGGACTTCTCTAGCAAGAAGTAAAGGAGAGCTCCTCTAGTTTTTCTTTTGTGAGACAAGAGCTTGCTCGTGTGGATACATATAGATGCACGGACACTTGAACGTGCTAAAGATCCAACAAACAAAAGGAAGAAGCGGGATTAACAAGGGCACGCAACAAAGGTAATCCTCTCCTATAAGATAGGCTTGGTTTAGAGGAATTTATTTTATACGAGTTTGCTTTCGCATGGATCACTTGGAAGGGATCCTAATTTTTCCGTTGCGCATATGCCATTTGGCATAAAGAATTCCCTACACTTGTAAGCATCTTTGTTAGGTGGCGAGGCAGTGGCAGGAGGTGCCTCTGGAATGGGCTGCTCGAGGACATACAATTTCCTTTCATGGATGAGAATAATTCTCAGGTTCCTGTACCAGTCCAGGAAATTTGCTCCATGTAGCTTGTCCTTCTCAAGGACAGAACGTAGAGAGAGTGTGTTCGTGTTTGTCGACATAGTTATCTACAACATACACAATGCAGAAAATTAATATCATATTCCTTTTATCATTTAATTAGGCCTTTAATCAAATGATACTCCCACTGAATTATAGGAATTTTGTAGAATCGAGTTATGGATGTGGTCAAACTGCATTACTATATTCATACAAACTAGCTATAATTCCTGTGGGACAAGATCCACATCATACTAAGCCTTGAGTTAGCTTTGGCTAAATCGCCCAAGACTTAGTATGATTGGTGGGTAACACATTACCAATTACATCTCTGTGCAAATCTTGTTTATAGGATCAAGACCTACATTTACAAAATACCTTGAGTTAGCTTTGGCTAAATCGCCCAAGATTTAGTGTAAGTGGCACTTATCCTATCTTTCCAACGGTTGGAATATGCCTATAGTTCTACTCGATTCAATTGAGTTAACTAGTTTTACTCAATCTAATTGAGGTTACTCTAACCCAAGCCGTGATAGGCGGGACCAAGATTGTACCTCCGCACCATACCAAGATAATATGCGTTGCTCTACTTTGGCAGATTCAACAACTACAAATGATTGAGGTAGTGATGGGTATCAAGGACTTGGTAGGTATTTTTCGAGTTGATTCAATTAAGATTTAATCTTATCGTAATGTGTATCATATACGCATTGAGGCCTTTATTATCCTATACTAGAATGCATCACATACATACAAGGATTATTCTAGCATGCATCATATACATACAAGAAATATATATATATATATATATAATTAATTGTGATGTGGTCATGGCCCTACTATGATCTTCTCAAGCCAATGAGAAGATTGAATGGTCAACCTAGGGTTAGCGACTTCTCCAACCGCCTCATTTGACCGCCATAGGACATCTCTCATATATTACTAACATCAGGCGCTTCCATCGACTATGTCATGCTAAAGGTGTCTACACCGCCAAGGCACATTGGACTTATGCTGCCAAGACTCCACTTGGACTTTACGCCACCAACCAATGGACTTATGCTGCCAAGGCTCCCGCTTGATCTTTACACTGCCAATATCGAACCCCTTGGACTTCTCAAATGCCAAGTACCAAGCTTGGACATTCCCTTGCCAACTCATGTTGAACTTTCCATGCCAAGACCCATGCTTGGACTTTCCATGACATGGCCAACTCCAGTCAACCATCAAAATCCCCCTCAAGTCAAACTCGAGTCTGGTCAATCATGACCCGGGTCGATTGCATCAACAATCTCCCCAAAAATTTATCAGACATCAATGTCAAATCTTCATGTCAAACATCAAAACATCGCTCGAGTCAAACTCGAGTCTGGTCAATCGTGACCTGGGTCGATTGCACCAATAATCTCCCCCTTTTTAATATTTGACAAAAACACATACCATTGAATTAGAACACTAACTCAAATCTTCTTACCAATTATCCCAAATTAGTAATCCCATAAATTCTCCCAAAAACATTCCAAACATTCTCTCCCAAACAATCTCCTCCTTTTTGACTAACATCAAAAAGGTTTACTCTCCAAGGAGGTCAATGTCTCATATCTAATGAGATCTTACAATCTCCTCCTTGGTCCAGAAATACCTAGGATGCCTACCATCATCCTAGAGATAAGTCCCATATCACTCAAGAGAGGCAATCCTATAAGCTTTCTCAATTTCCAAATTGGGTATCTCAAAATCTCTTTTTCCCCCTAATGAGGAATAAAATATCATCCATCATCCTATGATGGATACCTCCCCCTAAAGGCTTGCTTCCCCTTGACCATTACACCAGCAATGTCCTTGGGAAGTCCCTAAGACAATAGGAACTCTAAACCATCAAAAATAAGGTCTAAAGTTCAACACTGAACTTTCCGATATCTTAAATTTGATACATCACCCTAACAACTCTCCTAATCCATATCCAATGGATTTTCACCCCTTTATAATGCTTCCCGAAGAATATCCTAGGGTTAGGAGTGGTTAAGGAACTTTACTATAGCTGAAAACGAGCTAAACAACCTTGTTTTTCCCGAAATCAGGCCGGCAGTCGAGTCTCTCAGAAATCAATCGACTGCCGTGGTCATCAGTCGACTGCCACCAATGGCAGTCGACTGATAACTGAAATATCAGAATTTTAGTTATCAGAAATGAAATTCAAAAATTCATAAATAATTATACGTAATTTGAAAAATCATGAAACTTCATACGTATAATACTTATGACCAATACAATGGATGAAGAATGTTAGAAAAATATTTTACCCACAAAATATCCAACTTGATACAAAGTTCAAAAGTGAAGAAAAACTTCAATGTTTTAGCTCATTTTGTATCAACTTCATCAATGGTGATTGCTATCAAAAAATAGACTTCACCAAGGTTTTCTAAATTGATTTTAAAATGATTTTGAAAACCTATATTGGATCATGTTCCTTGGGCTCAATGTACATGACTTGTACACTAGCTTTCCTAATGATCCACCTTTAGTTAAAGATGAGTTTTAGTTCATCTAGATGCAAAAACTATGCACCTTGAACTTAACTCATATCCTAGAAAATCACATGTATCTAGGGTGTATAAATACACATACACGTCAATTTAATGTGAGATGTGAGTTTTGGTTCATCTTAAACTAAAGTCTCATGCATTTTCTAAGGCAACACTACTTGATTCCCTTATAAATGGGACTTCAAGTCATGCCATTGTCCTTAAATAAATTTTCATTAACTTAAATGCATGAATGATCATGACATAAATGATAGCAATAATTAAGCATGACCAATGATCATGATGTCATGGCATATGATATAATAAAAAAAAACATGACATTAAACCTTACTCCTAAACAAGATCATGACATATTAAATGGTAAAAATAAATAGGATGTCATGGCATGTTATATGGAAAAAAAGGCATGGCATATAAAATGTATAGGTATAACAATACCTAAATTTTAGTATTAATTGTCATTTGATATAATTAATTATATTTTGTCATATTACTACTAAACCCCCATGTGTTCCACAAACTCAAAATGACACACAATGACCTCTAGACCTATATTTTGCCAAATTAATTGATTTTTCATAATCCCAACAATGTATTGGCACATCTTAAAATCTTTTAGGATCAAAGATCAAACCTATTTCCAAGGTATCCATAAGCTTGAAAATAACCTAAAGTGCCACCTTTACCATGGTTAGGTTAACTACCTATCTATTTAAAGTTGGCACACCCAAACCCATCTAGCGTGAATCGATCATCCTCTTAGGAACCCAAAACCTATTTGAGCTCCTAGGGTTTACTAGGTATTCCTTAGGGATGACTTCCCTAGATACCTTCCTAATGACCCTTCTAGGCTTGTTAGCCTTGGTCATTTGGGTCTTGCCTATGTTAACTCTAGGGGTAACTCCCCTTGTAACCTTCTTAGTGGCCACCCTAGGTTTCTTAGAAACCCTAGCCACTAGGCACACACCTTGGTTACCCTTAGGGATGACTTCCCTAGTAACCTTGGTCTTCCTAGACCTAGTTTGTGTTCCATAATCAAATGAAACACTATGATAAACCACCTTAGGCTTAGGTTTGTGACCCAAACCTTTCTTGCCCTTGGTTGACTTTTGTCTCTTAGGCCTTAGGTGTTGACTTTGACTTCTAGACCCTATGGTTTGACCATTTTACCTTTGCATTTGATTTGTCATTTTTGCAAGGGTCTTTTCAAGTTTCTCAAGCCTTGACCTCAAGGATTGATTTTCCAATTCTAATTGCCCAATTTTTGATTTTTGATTTTGTCTTTGGACATTGTTTTTCCTAGGCATATGCCTAGTCCATTTAGGGTTTAAGCCTAGGTGGTCTTCAATTTTTCTAATAGATTCCCTAGGTAAGGTTTTTCTACGAACATTAGTCCCAAATTTCTCCCTATTTGAAAAGTGGACATTCTTAACTCCTAAACCAAAGTATTTATTATTCCTAGCATGTTTTTCATGAGTAATAGCAAGTGAATTGAAATTTCTAGCATACTTTTGCCTATTAACTAAAGAAGGTGCATTATTGAAATATACCTTAGGGTTAGCCTTAGCTCTCCCTACTTGTGATGCTCCTTCCTTTTTCCTAGGGCATTGGCTCCTATAATATCCCGGTTGTTGGCATTTGAAGCACACAATGTGCTCCTTGCTCTTCTTGGTGGGGACACCGGCATCCTTTGAATTTTCTTGACTTTTAGGCACCGGAGGAGCTTTCCTTACTCTCTTTGGGCACTTTCTCTTATAGTGCCCGATGTTGGATTGAGAAGCGTCGCTAGAGGGGGGGGGGGGGGTGAATAGCGAGCATAAAATTTTTTGTTTCGTTCGTTTGATATATGAGCAAGCACAGCGGAAAAAAAAAAGACAAGTTTATTTTTACTTGGTTCACAACCCAACGGTTGCTACTCCAAGTCCCTAATGGTCCTAGACCACATACGGAGGGAAAAGCATTATAAGATCTCCTCCTCGTTGGAGGTAGGAGATAACAATCACAAAACCGGAAGTACGAGGATGAGGCAACAAGGCTACCTCACCTCGTTACGATTAAAACAAAGAATACAAGAGATATTACTTGCTGTTGCTGCCGACGAAGAAGATGGAAACTTGGCATCGCATCGGCGTTATGACGGTGTTGGAGCTTTGGCGTTGTAGGAGCACTTGAGAATAATCTTGATTGATTTTTGGGTTGGAATCCTCCCCTCCTTTTATAGAGTTTTGCCTCGAAATAAGTCTCCTCATCTTTTGGAATAGATCACGATGTGGTACCATATTTTATTGTGAAGTGGCCGCGTCAAACATTATTCGTTTTGATCTAGCACAAAAGGGTGATTCGTCGCTATCAGTCGACTGATGCCTTCCATCAGTCGACTGATGAGCATCAGTCGACTGCCTAATGGTCAGCAGTCGACTGCCAGCATGGCCACTTCCCTACAATAAGAGGTTAGCATGAAAAATATTAAATGCGATGATTTCTTACTGTCTGATCTCGACCTAGGCCTTCCACAGGAAGTCTTTGTCGGATCACTGCCTACGATTGTCCCCGTACAGAGGACATGACCTTACCATCTCTCTTCACACTCGTGCTTACCTCTCGTCCTTTATGACCTGTGGCTTTGCTTCCGGTCTTCCATCTAGGTTCTTCGACTCCCACGAAGTCCTCCAGTGTCGCCCGACCACCACGGTTTTCCTCCGGATGTCGCTGACCTTCGGCTTAGCTAAATAATTTCCTGCACACTTAATTCATCTCATGAGAAAACAATATGACCTTAACTTTGGATCTTTGCCATAATCAAAACCTAGGTTTGATTATCTAGTGCCCCTGCACCAACAATCTCCCTTTTTTTTATCCATAGCAAACCAATACAAAGTTAAGGGAAAAATTATAGCATAAAACAAGTGTGAATGATGAATGACATTTCCAAAAACTCCCCCTCAACCAAAACTCCCCCTTAACCAAAACTCCCCCTTAACCCTAGGTGAGTTTTGAAAGAGATACTTTAATTTTCAAAATTAAATTTTATGTTACTCCCCCTTAACTTTCGCTCTTCTCCCCCTTTTGCCATAAATAAAAAAATATGTTGGGGTTTTTGTATAAAATAGCGGTTTAAAAACAATATCGTATATGCATGCATCGAGATAAATCAACTATGAGTCCAAGCATGCGTCAAGCAGTAGTGAGATAGATTGGTTCGAGGTGTGTCACTTTGCACAAATAATCTAAGGTTTTGTATTATAAGCCTTAGGGTTAGTTTGCTTTCCCCCTTAGTCAAATATATGAAGTATAAGATGTTGGTGCAACAATGCCCCAAGCATTTATATGTTTTGATGTTTGGATAATCATCTAAGTTAAGCAATATTTTGTGATCCAATTGTGAACATATTTATGTGACAAGAAAATCTAAGTATGAAGACTTGGTAAAGGCAAAGTCCAAGTGTGATCTTGGCAAGAGAAGTCCAAGGAAAAGGTTTGGCGGCATAAGACTAAGCATGTAGTCTTGGTGGCGTAAAGTCCAAGCGGTCCTTGGCAAAGAAGTCCAAAGGCAAGTTTTGGCAGCGTAAGTCCAAGCATGTAGTCTTGGCGGCGTAAAGTCCAAGCGCACTTTGGCAAAGGGAAACCCAAGACATGACAAAACAGAAGGAAGCACTTGGAAGCAAGCGCAAAGGATGAATAAGTCACGAACTCGGAGGGATCCTGGAGGCGCAAGGCTTAAGGAAGAGCTAGAAGGTTCAGTCTAGGTCGAGGGAGTCAATTCAGGTATGAATTATTCATACTTGACGAGTATCAGTCGACTGATATGATATAGCAGTCGACTAATAGGGTGCTCGGTTAAATTTGAAAAGTTGATGAGCGATCATTGCCTAGTCGTGGCGATCGGATTTACTCATCGATCGCCAAATAGTGGTGGTCGACTGATCAAGTTGAACCCAGGCACAGAATGGAGTCTCACTCGACTGCGCGCCGTGATCACTCAACTGATCACTTCATCAGTCGACTGATGAAGGGATCAATCGACTGATAACCTTGTCGTTGGATGATGACCCTTATGAATCCCGAGAATTCGGCTGTTCAGAAGTCGTTATCCTCGACGACAGTCGATAGATGTTATACATCAGTCGACTGATCGTGGCCCAACAGGAAAAACATCCCTCTCTCTATAAAAAGAGAGTTTGGGGTGGTTGATAAGGTTAATGCTTACATTCTAATCATTCTCTCAAGCCCTCATGAATTTTCTAAGTTTTCTAAGTGTTTTAATTCCCCTCCTCTCTAATCTTCATCTTCATCTTTTGTAAGAAGAGGAGGGTTTTGTAAAAGAGAAAGCTTCTTAGTGAAGATTGATTTGTGTTGATCCACCTTAAGGATCTCCGTGGAGTAGGAGTGTTATCTCTGAACCACGTAAAGGATTCCGTGTTAGCATTGTATTTTCGTTTCTATTACTATTGTATTTGTTGTGCTTCCGCTAAACATTTTTGTAAAAATTGAAAAAGAGGCTATTCACCCCACTCTAGCCTTCCAAGGATCCCCAACAAGTGGTATTAGAGCACGGATCATGTCGAAAGATCTAACCATTAACTGGAGCATAATGGTTTTTCAAGAGGGGTATAGCACGGCGATGCCTCCATTCTTCGACGGCAACGACTTTGACTACTGGAAAGGTAGGATGGAATAGTACCTTATGAATGATATTGAAAATTGGTTTAGTGTGGTAGACGGATTCAAGAAGTCGGTCGATGAACACGGAGCATCCATACCGACCAAGGATTGGACGAGGGGCATGGCCAAGAAGGCTAAAGCTAAAGCCAAAGCAACAACCACACTTCAATGTGGTTTGTCAAAAGAGCAACTAAGCAAAGTAGGGCCTTTTTTATCGGCGAAGGAGCTTTGGGAGAAGCTAATTGAGCTCAACGAGGGATCAAAGGAAACAAGAAGAGCCAAGAGAGATCTCTTAATAGGCCAACTCCAAAGCTTCGCCATGAAGACCAACGAAACTGTGAGCCAAATGCACAGTTGCTTCAAGGAAGTAATCAATGGACTACATGTGATAGGTGAAAAGGTCGACAATCGAGACCTTGTAAGGTACATTCTCCAAGCTTTCCCTAGAACAACCTTGTTGGCTTCAATGGTAGATGCCAATAAGGTCTCTAGGGATCTTTCTTTGGTTAAATTAGATGAACTCTTTTGTGAATTTGAGTTACATGAGCAAGCTAATGCTTCATCAAAAGAGAAAGGTATATCTCTTTTTGTAGGAAAGAAGGACAAAAATAAGAAGGAGAAGAAAGAAGTCTCTTCCTCATCCGAATCCGAGGAGGAGTCATCAAGTAGCGACGACGAGCTATCGGCTAGGGAGGTAGCTCACTATGTGAAGAAGTTTGGTGGGAAGTCAAGGAAACTCACCAAGAAGGATGTGAGGAGGATGTTCCAATCCTCTAAAGGTAAAAATTCTACTCCTAATGTTTTTTGTTATGGTTGCAACTAGAAAGAGCATCTCAAGCCAAATTGCCCAGAACTAAAGAAAAAGGAGGAGAAGGAAAAGAAAAAGAAGGAAAGAGAAGGAGAAGAAGAAGGAGGCAATGGTGGCACAAACATGGAACACACTAAGCTTGGAGGACTCTTCCGATGATGAAGAAATGTGTCATGCCACCTGAAACCTAGCTCTCATGGCCTTAGAGGAGGAAGTCGGAAGCTAAAGTGAGTTGTCTTCATCCTCATCCTCAAGCGATGAATCATCATCAAGTGATGATGAAGTAAGAGACTCCCCTAGGATAGATTTACTTTATAAAACCATTGCATGCCTTAAAAATGCCTTGAATAAATCAAAAACTAGGATTAAGGACTTAAAAGTAGAAATTAAATCACTTAAAAATGTAGTACCATCTTGTGATGATGCATGTACACTTAGGAATGAGAATGATGAACTTAGGAAAGAAATAGGTGATTTACATTCATGTTTAGAAAAGTTTACAAATGGGCCCAAATATCTTGATATGATTCTTAGGGACCAAAGGGTCATTTATAACAAGGCCGGCATAGGATATAAGTGTAGGGAATTCTTTATGCCAAATGGCATATGCGCAACGGAAAATAGGATCCCTTCCAAGTGATCCATGCGAAAGCAAACTTGTATAAAATAAATTTCTCTAAACCAAACCTATCTTATAGGAGAGGATTACCTTTGTTGCGTGCCCTTGTTAATCCCGCTTTTCCTTTCGGTTTGTTGGATCTTTAGCACGTTCAAGTGTCCGTGCCTCTATACGTATCCACACGAGCACGCTCTTGTCTCACAAAAGGAAAACTAGAAGAGCTCTCCTTTACTTCTTGCTAGAGAAGTCCCTAAAGGAGAGGAAGAGAGGGAAAAGGAGAAAGGAAGAAGAAGACTCCTCTTCTTGCTAGCCTACACTCACAAACCCACACAACCAAAGCTTCCACCAAGCTTTCTCACCACTAACACAACCAAAGCTTCCACCAACAACAAAAGCCAATCCCTCTTCTTTGGCCGGCCACTTAGGGTGTCTTTTATAGGGTTGGAAAAACCCTTTCACCTCCACACATTCAATGCAATCCATTGCATTGAGACATATCCTTGTTTGGCCGGCCACTTAAGGAGACAAAAACCAATTTGTCTTCTTCCACCTCATCTAGCTTAGGTGGCATGCTTATGTGGCATTCTTATGTGGCTTTCATGCATGTTGAATTAATCTTATTAATTCAATTAAGCTTATGTTATCATATTGAATTAATCTTATTAAATCAATAAGGTAACATATTGAATTAATCTCATTAAATCAATTAGCTAAAATTCTCATTAAGCTTAAAGTCCAAAAACCATTTTGTACTTAAGCTTATTCCCAAATTATTCTAGTCAAACTAGAATACTCTAATTCCTCTAATTATCATGCTCTTTGTGTGTGACCCTATAGGCTCTCATAACGTTGGCAGTGGATCTAAACTCTTTTAGATACACAACCAATGAGCGGCATCTAGCAATACATCATTGCTACCCAAGTTACGAGATAAGTCAAGATCCGACTAACCTTTCCGTGACTACTATAATATATGACCGTGTCCTTCTATCCTTGATATTAGATTGATCAATGAGGCATAGACCGTGTCATCCTCGATCAATCTATGTGTTTCTTGATCCCTGAGTAAACTAACTCAAACAAATGAGCTCAATATCTCATATTGACTCATTCGAGCATGGCCATGCGTTTTAGTAGTTCTACTCAATCAAGGGGCCCACCGATATCACTCCCGTCATATGGAAGGGATAGATCCCATCTACATCACTCACATCCCTCCGCATAATTTGTTACATACCCAGTAATCGCCTTTATGGTCCACCCTATTACGGGTGACGTTTGACGTACCAAAGTACATAACTCCTTATGTAGGGAACCATAGTGACTTCAGGTCTAAGGACTATTCATACCAATAGTCACATGAGAAAGTTTATGACACTCATATAACGATCCATGAAACTTTCTCATGGCGGGTCAGTTCAGTATATATTCTCCAATATATACCCATGTGTCAACTTGATATCATATATCCATGACTTGTGAGATCAAGTCATCAATTGACCTACATGCTAGTCTTTATGTATTAATATTGCCCTTGCATATTAATACTCGACTAGGAACATTTAGGAAAGTGTTCTCTACAGCCTCTCATAATCAATTCTGCCAATTGATGTGCTGTAGATAAGAACCTACTTTTCTAGGGCATTATTATATTTAAATTAGCTGGCACAAGCAAGATGTAAATATAATAACCAATCCTTTGCCTTTATAGAATATGATACAAAATGTTCCCTATTCAACCATCACATGATTGGTTCTAGGGCTTTAACTAACAATCTCCCACTAGCACTAGTACCAATCACTATGATATCTAATACCTAGTGACCTAGTGTGACCATCATGCTTCCTCTGTGCCAAAGCCTTGTCAATGGATCTGCGATGTTAGCTTCGGTACTCTGCATATCCTCACATCTCCTCTATCGATGATCTCTCGAATGAGATGGAAGCGCCGCAAGATGTGTGTTTGGTCCGTGATGTGATCGAGGTTCCTTAGCTCGCAATAGCCCCATTGTTGTCACAATAGAGGTCTATTGGATCCGCAATGCTAGGAACTACCCCAAGTTCAGCGATGAACTTGCGGAGCCAAACGACCTCCTTTGCATCGGATCTTTGCGCAATATACTCCTGTTGTAGAATCAAGAATCGTGTCTCGCTTGAACTCTTCCACTCACAACTCCACCATTCAGCAAAACACGATTCGATTGCGATCTATAGTCATCCTTGTCTGTTTTGGAAGCTTGCATCATGTAACCCTTCTGATTAGCTCCTCATTGCCTCCAAATATCGGAAATATTCTTCGTTCTTCGTAAGTACTTAAGAATATTTTTGATCGCTATCCAAATGACTTTCACCGATCTCGATCGTATCTACTCGTCATGCTCAAAGCATACGAGACGTCAGACAGTACAAAGCATGGCGTGCATATGATAGACCCTATAGCAGATGCATAAGGGATCTTATCCATGCGATCACTCTCATCCTTAGAAGAGGGACATTGAGTCTTCGAAAGACTCACACCATGTGATAAAGCGTAAACCCTTTCTTAGAATTTTGCATAGCAAACGATCTAGCACTTTATCAATGTATGTACTCGACTTAGGCCAAGTAATCTTCTAGATCTATCTCTATAGATCTTGGCGCCTAGAATATAGGCGGCTTCACCTAAGTCCTTCATCGAGAAACAATTCCCTAACCACATCTTCACAGACTGGAGTGAGGGAATATCATTTCCGATAAGAAGTATGTCATCTACATACAAGACAAGAAATACAACTGTGCTCCCACTATTTCTCTTGTAGACACAAGGCTCATCTTGTTTTTTGTTGAATCCAAACTACTTGATTGCATCATCGAATCGAAGATTCCACGAGAGGCTTGCTTTAGTCCATAAATGGACCTTTGCGGTTGCATACCTTTCCAGATGCTTTGGATCTTCAAAACCCTCGGTTGTGTCATGTACACATCCTCGAGTAGCTTTCCATTCGTAAAAGCGGTTTTGACATCCATCCGCCAGATCTCATAATCATGGTAGGTCTGCAATAGCAAGTATGATCCGAATGGATTTAAGCATCGCGTCGGTGAAAAGGTTTCTTCATAGTCAATACCATGAATTTGTTTGAATCCTTTAGCCACCAATCTACCTTTATAGGTATGCTTATTACCATCCATGTCAGTCTTTACTTTAAAGACCCACTTACACCCAATGGGTTTTACCCCTTCAGGTGGATCAACCAAAGTCCATACTTGGTTAGTGTAGATGGATTCCATTTCGGATCTCATGGCCTCTAGCCATTTCTCGGAATCTGGGCTCATCATAGCTTCTTTATAGGATGTAGGCTCGTCAAGATTGATAAGAAATACATCACCCTACCAAGAGAAAAGAATATCTCTCGGGTTGACGACGGATCCTATTAGATCTACGAAGAGGTTGGTCTACTTGAACAGGTGTTTGCTCCACAACTCTTTGGGCAACAAATTCCTCATCCACAACACTTTGTGGTGCCTGTTCATTTTCCATCGAAGCCTTAGTGTTATCATCATCTTGAACTTCTTCAAGATGAATTTTACTCCCACTAGTATTTCTAGAAATAAATTCTCTTTCTAGAAAGACAACATTTCTGGCAACAAACACCTTGCCAAGTGTGGGATTGTAAAAGTAATATCCCTTAGTTTCCTTGGGATATCCTACAAAATAACACTTATCTGATTTGGGTCCTAGTTTATCTGAGACTTGACGTCTAACGTAAGCTTCACAACCCCAAATCTTTATAAAAGACATTTTGGGACTCTTCCCAGTCCATATTGTATACGGTGTCTTTTCTACGGCTTTTGATGGGACGCGATTAAGTGTGAAAGCGACTGTCTCTAGAGCTAACCCTAAAAAGGAAGTAGGTAGATCACCTGCTCATCATTGATCGCATCATCTAATAGAGTACGATTTCTCCTCTCGATACACCATTCCATCATGTGGTGTTCCAGTGGAGTGAGTCGATATTATCCCACACTCACCAGTGATCACTTAAACTCGACTAAGGTATTCACCACCTCGATCCGATCAAGTAGCTTAATACGCTTACCAAGTTGGTTTTGTACTTCATTCTTGAATTCTTTGAACTTTTCAAAGGATTCGACTTATGTCTCATCAAATATAAGTAGCCAAATCTACTCATATCATCGCTGAAAGTAATAAAGTACTTATAGCCTCCTCTCGCTTCGACATTGAAAGGGCCACATACATCAAGATGTATGAGTCCTAACAAAGTCCGCCGCTTCTCTCGCCATGTCCACTAAATGGAGTTTTAGTCATCTTTCCTAAAAGACAAGACTCATACCTCATATGATTCAAAATCAAATGAGTCCAATAATCCATCTTTATGGAGTCGATATGCTTTTCATTTATGTGACCTAGGCGACAAAGGTTGTAGATATGTCCGTTCAAATCATTCGATTTGAACCGCTTGGTATTTACGCTTATAAATTGGGTTATCTAAATCTAGAACATAGAGACCATTCATAAGTGGTGCATTACAATAGAACATTTCATTTAAATAAATGGAACAACATTTGTCCTTTATTATAAAAGAAAAGTTTTTCTTGTCTAAACAAGATACGTAAATTATGTTCTTTGTTAATGGTACATAGAAGCACTCCTCTAGTTCTAAGATAAGCCCAAGGGGCAAAGACAAAGAATATGTTCCTACAAATACAAAGAAAGAACTTTATGCCATTGCCTACTCGTAGGTCCACTTCACCCTTTGCCATTATTCTACTATTTCTCATCCTCGCACATTAGTACAAATGTGAGATGCACATCCAGATCTAATACCCATGTAGAAGAAATAGATAGATTAACTTCTATAACGTGTATACCGAGGCGTAAGTCCCACTTCTCTTGTTCTTTACTTCCTCAAGGTAGACTTTGCCCGCCTAAAGGTTCCACCTCACCGCAATGGAAGCACCCCTTCCTTAGGTACTTTACCTTTACCCTTTGAAGTGGATGAATTGGCCTTGCCTTTGGCTTGGTCTTACCCTTGCCTTTGCGCTTACCTTTGTCCTTCTTGACCATTAGTACATTACTAACTTTCTTCTTGAGATTTGGTTGTAGCTTCTCAACATGCCGAGAATCTCGCAAAGGTTTATCAATTTCATTCATGTTATAATTCATGACGAATTGATTATATGCTTCCTAACGATTGCAGGATAACATCGACTACAATTCTTGGCTCAGTGGAAAACCTAGTCTTTCAAGGTTCTCAACGTACCCAATCATTTTGAGTACGTGAGTTCCTACAGGTGTTCCTTCTTGCATCTTGCATGCAAAAAGAGCTTTAGACACTTCAAAACGCTCGTGCCTAGCTTGTCCTTGATATAGTTGTTTCAAATGCTCAACCATATCATAGGCATCCATGTTCTCATGTTGCTTCAAGCTCGTGAGTTCATGGTGGCAAGCATAAGGCATGACACATCTAATCGCCATCTTGATGCTTCTTATAAGCATCCTTTTCAAAGACGAGTGGCCGTAGGGGCGGGTATTTTCAGGTAGCTGCTCTTAGGACATATAGTTTGCGTTCTTGCTTGAGGATAATCCTCAAGTTCCTATACTCCAAGAAAGTTTGCTCCATTGAGCTTGTCCTTCTCAAGGACAGATCGCAAGTTGAGGGGTGTGTCGTGTTAGATGACATGGTGATCTACAACATTAAAATGCAACGTGAAGGACCATACCTAAATCAATTAATTAGGCCTTTAATTAAAAGAGGCTCCCAATAAATTCTCATAGCTACTATTTAGCTATAAATTTATATGGGATAAAGATCCACATCATAATTGCCTTGAGTTAGCTTTGGCTAATCGCCCAAGACGAGTATAATTAGGTAGGCAATCTTGCCAATTACATCTGATGTAACTCTTAATAGCTTTGGTTAAGTTTTAGATTAGTTTAGTGTTTATTCCTAAACCACTTCCGGTCCGTGGCGAGGCACAGGGCCTTCTTGATATCGAGCAACGACCACTTCTAAGACAAAGCCGATGTTCTGAAATCACACAAAACTAATGTTAACACTTATGTTCAAAGCTAATATATGCCTCTACTTTCTTAACCAATTAAGAAAACACTTAATTAAGTCTTAACTAAGATGATAGCGGACATCACGATTGTCCACTGCACCCTCCAAGATAAAATGCATTGCTTTGCTTTGGCAAACCCAATAACAAATGATCGAGGAAGTAGTGAGTACCAACTTTGGTAGGCATATCATTTAGACTTATTAAGAAATAAACATGTATCATATACATATTAGCATACATCACATATAAGCTAAACTAATCATGCATCACATACAAGCTAAACTAACATGCATCACATACATATTAAACTAACGTGTCATGGTTATGGCTTATTCTACAATCTTCTCAAGCCAATGAAAAGATTGATTGGTCAACCTAGGATAGCATCTTCTCCTAAGCTTCCTTTTGGTTGTCTTGTGTGTTGACTTCCTCCTTGTAACCTCATCTTCCAATGGACCCTCCATCCTTGTTTTGTACATTACAAAAGGAGAAATACTCGAGTTACATTCGAGTCTAAAACTAATTTTACAACAAGAATATTAGGAGAAAGGCACGACACGCAGGCCGTATTAAGAATTACAACACACAATCACAAACTCTTTGGGACTAGGCCATAACCATGCACCATGTCATTTTAACTTTTAAAAGACATTGGATATTTTATTATGTTTGAAAATTTGCTAATGCAATTATCAACTCATAATAAAATTTATCCTACTTCTATATCACATATAAAATAGAGAAAACCTATTTTTATACGATCTTTCGCAAGTGGCTCTGATACCACTGTTGGGAAATCTCGTATGCCAAATGGCATATGCGCAACGGAAAATAGGATCCCTTCCAAGTGATCCATGCAAAAGCAAACTCGTATAAAATAAATTTCTCTAAACCAAACCTATCTTATAGGAGAGGATTACCTTTGTTGCGTGCCCTTGTTAATCCCGCTTTTCCTTTCGGTTTGTTGGATCTTTAGCACGTTCAAGTGTCCGTGCCTCTATACGTATCCACACGAGCACGCTCTTGTCTCACAAAAGGAAAACTAGAAGAGCTCTCCTTTACTTCTTGCTAGAGAAGTCCCTAAAGGAGAGGAAGAGAGGGAAAAGGAGAAAGGAAGAAGAAGACTCCTCTTCTTGCTAGCCTACACTCACAAACCCACACAACCAAAGCTTCCACCAACAACAAAAGCCAATCCCTCTTCTTTGGCCGGCCACTTAGGGTGTCTTTTATAGGGTTGGAAAAACCCTTTCACCTCCACACATTCAATGCAATCCATTGCATTGAGACATATCCTTGTTTGGCCGGCCACTTAAGGAGACAAAAACCAATTTGTCTTCTTCCACCTCATCTAGCTTAGGTGGATGCTTAGGTGGATGCTTAGGTGGCATGCTTATGTGGCATTCTTATGTGGCTTTCATGCATGTTGAATTAATCTTATTAATTCAATTAAGCTTATGTTATCATATTGAATTAATCTTATTAAATCAATAAGGTAACATATTGAATTAATCTCATTAAATCAATTAGCTAAAATTCTCATTAAGCTTAAAGTCCAAAAACCATTTTGTACTTAAGCTTATTCCCAAATTATTCTAGTCAAACTAGAATACTCTAATTCCTCTAATTATCATGCTCTTTGTGTGTGACCCTATAGGCTCTCATAACGTTGGCAGTGGATCTAAACTCTTTTAGATACACAAGCAATGAGCGGCATCTAGCAATACATCAGTGCTACCCAAGTTACGAGATAAGTCAAGATCCGACTAACCTTTCCGTGACTACTATAATATATGACCGTGTCCTTCTATCCTTGATATCAGATTGATCAATGAGGCATAGACCGTGTCATCCTCGATCAATCTATGTGTTTCTATATCCCTGAGTAAACTAACTCAAACAAATGAGCTCAATATCTCATATTGACTCATTCGAGCATGGCCATGCGTTTTAGTAGTTCTACTCAATCAAGGGGCCCACCGATATCACTCCCGTCATATGGAAGGGATAGATCCCATCTACATCACTCACATCCCTCCGCATAATTTGTTACATACCCAGTAATCGCCTTTATGGTCCACCTCACTACGGGTGACGTTTGACGATACCAAAGTACATAACTCCTTATGTAGGGAACCATAGTGACTTCAGGTCTAAGGACTATTCATACCAATAGTCACATGAGAAAGTTTATGACACTCATATAACGATCCATGAAACTTTCTCATGGCGGGTCAGTTCAGTATATATTCTCCAATATATACCCATGTGTCAACTTGATATCATATATCCATGACTTGTGATACTTCGTTCAGTTGCGTATTGCTATTGTGGCCTTGGTTAATCATCCATTTAATCTTGGGATGACATTTTCAGCGCTAGATTGATTTAAACAGATATCGAGATATTACGTGCATTTAGAACTGGTAAAATTTCTGAGGATTGTAATTCCTTTTCCTTTGATTTACTCTTAGATTAGATCCAGGCGGTGAAACTTAATATAATAACCAATCCTTTGCCTTTATAGAATATGATACAAAATGTTCCCTATTCAACCATCACATGATTAGTTCTAGGGCTTTAACTAACAATAAGCCTAAGGAAAAAGAAGTAGCCTTCACCTCTCTAATTAGTAGGAAACCAACCATTAGGAGCAAGGATAAAAAGGCTTGGGTCCCCAAAACTTATATAGTTAATGCTATTGTGTTGGATCGAAGCGGTTCACTAGAGCTGGGGGAGGGGGGTGAATAGCGAAAAACCTTTTTTTTCTTTTCGAGTTCATATCAAAACAATTAAGTGCAGTGGAAAGATAAATGAAACAAAAAGAGACAAGATATTTTTTTACTTGGTTCATAGCCTTCGGCTACTACTCCAAGGCCCTAACGGTCCTAGACCGTGTACGAAGGGCAATTCACTAAAACACTCCTCCTCGTTGGAGGTAGGAGTTTGACGATTACAAAAACCTTCGAAGCAAAAAAGATAGAGAGACAAACCCTCTCTTCTATTTAAGTAAAATGCAACGATAGAAAACCTTGATAAAAAAGAATTGCAATATAGAAAGCAATAACAAAGTAAGATTAAACCAACAACTAAAAAAAAAGAACTTAAGCTAGGGTTGTTGGCAGCACTTCGTTGTTGCAGAGTCGTCGGAGAGTCACAGTGTTGCGGAGGCTTTTGAGCACTTAGAATTGATGAAGAAACCCTAGGTTAGGACCTCCTTTTATAGCCTTAGAGCCCCTTTTCGAGAGGAACCCTAACTAATCATATTTGAGCACCACTCCCCTTGAATTTTGGTGATAAGCCTTGACTCCTCGAAGCTGATCCTTTGACCATCAGTCGACTGATGGCCATCATCGATCGTGATGGCGGCGATCGATCGAGTGCTAACCTCCGGCGGTGATTGACGGCGATGAGTTCTCAAGGCGGTCGATGCTTGTTGCAAGTCAAAGTTAGCTCAACAAAAACATAATTTCGACAGTCGTCGACCGTCCGATCTCGACCTAGACCATCTATAGGATGTCTTTGGTCGGATCTATGCTTAAGATCATCCCCGTAAAGAGGATACGACCTCACTTACGCTCACACACACACGAGCTTACCTCGATACTTACTGTGTCGCTTTTGCTTCTGGCCTTCCACCCGATTCCTTCGGCTCCCTCCGAAGTCACCCGAGTGTCGCCCTACCACCGCGGCTTCCTCCGGGTGTCACTAGCCATCAGCTCTAGCTATAGCAATTTTCTGCACAATCGATTCAGCTCGTGAGATAATGACATGAGCTTAACTTTGTATCGTTTGCTATAATCAAAACTCAGGTTCGACTTATGTGCCTACTGCACCAACAATCTCCCCCTTTTTGATTTATGGCAAACCCACATACAAAGTTAAGAAAAATAACTTAAGTGCATTAAGCAAAATGAGTAAGAGATATGCATGAATGAGCAGGAGTATAAAAACTTTTATGCATGAATGAGCAGGAGTATATAAAAACTTTTTGTTCAAGTGCTCCCCCTTGAGGAATCCTCTCCCTTGACAAAGGGTGAGTACTTGAGAAAGAGTTTTAACTCTCCCCCTTGGTCTTGAGAAAGAGTTTTAACTCTCCCCCTTGGTCTTTGCTACTAAACAAAAGAATTTTGTTAACAAGAACAAGTTAACTGAATGTGTTTAAGTTAAGAATTCTCTTGACTTGTTTTGTTAACTTAAATTTAAGTAATCCTTTGCCATACAAAAAAAATGATCCCTTAACTTTGGCCTTTTTCTCCCCCTTTTGCCATATATCGAAAAGAGTGAGGGTGTGTGTGTAACAAGTATTAATTTTAAAGTCCAAGCATGTTCCACATTATTTTGAAAATAATATACTGAAAATAAGTTCATCTATAAAATGTTCGACTCATATTTGGCTTGATTGATATGAAAGATCAACCAGTCCTGGTCAGAGTCGGTTAGTATGTATGATTATACTCCGTGGTTCATAGCGATGCACTAGCTCTACATCTGGAACCAGGAGTAAGGTCCTAACATCTCACTCCCATCTACGTGGCTAAGTACACAAACAAATTAGTCCTATGTGTTGTGAGATGTACTGGCTCCTTAAATCTATAGGTGCATGATATCTAAGGTATGTCCTATGCTAGTTCCATAAAAATGAAAATTAAGAAATATAATTTGCAAGTTCATATTCTACTACACACATGCCCAATTTTCGTCTTAATAGACTAAATTCAGCTTCGGGTAGGGGTTTAGTAAATAGGTCTGCTAAGTTAGACTTTGATTCGATGTATTCGAGTTGTATGGCTCTGTTGGCCACATGTTCTCGAATGAAATAGTGTTTGACCTCTATATGTTTGGTCCTAGAGTGACATATCGGATTCTTTGTAAGATTAATTGAACTAATGTTATCTAAGTGAAGTTTAGTATTCATAAAGTCTAACTTAAAGTCGCGGAGAGTGTGCTTCATCCAAAGAAGCTGAGTGACACACTCACCCATCGTGATGTATTCGGCTTCGGTGGTAGATAAGGCAACACAGTGTTGCTTCCTACTGCACCAACTCACTAGACTCGACCCGAGAAGTTGACAACAACCACGCGTACTCTTTCTATCGAGCTTACTACTGGCATAGTCTGAATCGGAGTAGCCGGTTAGTTTGAACTCGGTAGATCTAGGATACCAAATACTGACATTAAGTGTACCCTTTATATATCTAAGGATACGCTTGACTAGAGTTAGGTGAGACTCCTTGGCACAGGTTTGAAACCTTGTGCACATACTTACTGCAAATAAGATATCATGTCGGCTTGCAGATAAGTAAAGGAGACTCCCTATTACGCTCCTATAGTATTTTAAATCAATTGGGTTTCCAATTACATCTTCTTCTATATTAACATTAGTTGCCATTGGGGTATTAATAATTTTAGCGTATTGCATTCCAAAGCGTTTAATTAATTCCCTAGTATATTTGCGTTTATGTAGGTATATTTCATCTTTAGTTTGTTTAATTTGTAGACCTAAGAAGAAACTTAACTCGCCTACTATATTCATTTCAAATTCACTTTTCATAAGTGAAATGAACTCATTTAGTAGGATTGAGTTGGTGGTTCCGAAAATAATATCATCTACGTAGATTTAGGTTATGAATATGTCTTTACCTAAGGTTTTTACGAAAAGGGTTGGGTCAACTACACCTTGGTTAAAGCCTTTGGACTTAAGATAAATCGAAAGTCTCTCGTACCAAGCTCGAGGAGCTTGTTTAAGTCCATAAAGAGCTTTCTTTAACCTAAGGACATGATCGGGTTTGTCTAAACTTTCGAAACCGGGGGGTTGACTAACATAAACTTCTTCTTTAATGTATCCATTTAAGAATGCAGATTTCACATCCATTTGAAACAACATAAATCCTTGATGTGCTGCATATGCTAATAGCATTCGAATGGACTCTAATCTAGCTACTGGGGCATAGGTCTCGTCGTAATCTAAACCTTCGACTTGACTAAACCCTTTAGCAACTAGTCTAGCTTTATTTCTAACTACTTCACCTTTATCATCAATTTTATTTCTAAACACCCACCTTGTTCCAATGATTGTTTTATCTTTAGGTGGTGGTACTAATTCCCATACTTCATTCCTAGTGAATTGAGCCAACTCTTCTTGCATTGCAATAATCCAATCGGGATCAAGAAGAGCTTGGTCAATAGTTTTGGGTTCAATTTTAGAAATCAAAGATATTTGACTAAGGTTTCTGTATGAGGCTCTAGTTCGAACTCCTAGACTTGGATCACCTATCACTTGGTCGATAGGATGATTCGTTTGAGTCCTAGTTGGATTTGGGTTTGAGTCTACAACTTGATCCATAGGATGACTCGTTTGAGTTCTAGTTTGGTTGGAGTCATATATCACTTGGTCGATAGAGTAACTTGGTTGACTTAGGTTAGGATTAACACTAGACCTGATCTCCGGATCAGAGTTAGGTCTAGTATGAGTCGGCTAGCTAATTAGGGCTGCCGGGGGTTTTGTAGGTTCGTTTCCTTCATCAAATACTACATTGATAGTCTCCTCGACTCTAAGGGTGTCGTGGTTATATACTCTATAAGCTCTGCTTGTAGTCGAGTATCCTAGAATGATTCTGATCGTGGTTTTGGATGTAAATTTCCCTAGGTAATCCTTAGTGTTTAGGATATGTACCTTACACCCAAATACCCTAAAGTCCTTGATGTTAGGTATTTTATCGTAATAAATCTCGTATGAGGTCTTAAGGTGCCTCTTTACCATAAGGATCCTATTTTGGACATAGCATGTCGTACTCACGGCTTCCGTCCAAAACCTATCAGGTAGGTTATACTCATTTAACATTGTCCTAGTGGCTTCTTATAGGGTTCTATTTTTGCGTTCTACTAGGCCATTTTGTTGTGGAGTTCTAGGGCAAGAGAACTCATGGTGGTATCCATTTAGGTTACAGAATTCTATAAACCTATGGTTTTCAAATTCACCACCATGATCAGTCCTAAGTCTTTTGATTTTAATGTTTTGTTGATTTCTATTAACTTAAATAGGTTGATTAATTGATCTAGGGTATCACTTTTGTGTTTGATGAACCTAACCTAAGTAAATCTAGAGTAGTCATCAATAATGACTAAACAGAATTTACTTCCATTAAGTGACTTAGCTCTGTGTGAATCAAATAGATCCATGTGTAGGAGCTCAAGTACACTTTTGGTTCGTTCTTGATTAGCTAGTTGATGTTGTGTCCTAGATTGTTTACCTTGTTGACAAGCATTACATATTTTATTATCCAAGTTATTGAGGTTAGGTAAACCTTTGACTAAGTTACTCTGACTCATCTTGTGGATGAGTCTTGGGTGTGAGTGACCGAGTCGTCGGTGCCACAACCATGATTCCTCTTGTCGTGTCATAAGACACTTAGTTGAGGAGTTAGTTAAGTTAATAGTGTAAATGTTGTTATTTCTAGTTCCCTTAAGAATTATTTTAGAAGTTTGGTTTGTATTAATTACGCATTCATTTTCTAGAAATATGACCTTATAGTTATTATCACACAATTGGCTTACACTAAGTAGATTATATTGAAAATTTTCTACTAATAAAATGTTTTGAATAACAAAATTTGAGTTAAGATCAATATCACCTGATCCAATGATTTTGAGCTTGTCGTTATTTCCAAAGGCTACCGATCCTTGTCGTTTGAATCGAAGCATCGAAAACTTGAGTTGATCACCGATCATGTGTCAGGAGCAACCACTGTCCAACATCCATTGATCCTACATGCAAGGTAGTTGGATCGAATATTGGATTTATTAAAGATTGGTTGAAAATTATTAACCTAAATCATCTCACCCATGTCTACATGATCAAACACGTTAACCCTATATGTTCTTGTGAGATGACTTCCAATTTTACTTGATTTAAATTTAATGACTTAAACACTTGTCAACCTTGCGTTAGATTGGTTGACCTTAGGCTTATCAAGTCACTTTTTCAAGATCATGGCTTCCAGGTCGTGGCGAGGCACAGAGGCCTTCTTTGATCGGAACAACGACCACTTCCTTAGACAAAGCCATTTTCAAGAAAATAGTAACTTGACTCACCTAAGACCACTTCCTGGTCTAACTAGTCTAGGATACGGTGAGGTAGCTTCAGCTAGTTCCACTCGGCCAAGTGAACCGAACTAGATACGCCTTATCTAGCTCGAATTCACGAGACTCCGTTTTACTAGCGTACTATCATCTCGCCACATCCTGGTACTATGTTATCAAGTGTTGATGAGTTATAGTCCTATCTAACCATTCTAAAAAAAAATCAAACTAAATAAAAACCTAAGCATGAAATTTCTAAGTTAAAACACAAACAAATTTCGTACTAGCTCCCCCTGGACCGTTGAATCGATTCGGTCTCTCCACATAGTGGATTTGGTCCTTGGGAACCCAGTACTGGTTTGATCCTAAGTTTGAAATCAAGGTGGTCTTAGAGACCCATGCTTGGACACATTTTTTATGTCGACATATACGACTTATTGGTCGTGTTTGAGCTAAACCCAATCCTGGCCTTGTTGTACACGGCCCTTTGCGATCCAAGTAGGAGGTCAAGTCCTTTGGATCCCAAAGTAAACCTTTCCAACGTATTCTTAAGATCTTCGACTTGACTCTTCAAGAGTGAGTTCTCAACTTCAAGTTTTTCAACCCGAGTTGAGTCCTTCTCTTGAACTCGACTAGTCGAAGAGGTTAGGGAGACCTCGTGTTTGAGGAGTTTAATTTCCTCAACCAGGGTCTTGACCTTGGACTCGGACTTAGCTAACTTTCTATTTAAAAACTTAATTGCACTATAAAGTGTAGTAATGAGAGACCGACTTACCTTGAGTGTATCTTTTGAACCGGATGTGTATTCGTGACTTGTCTTGAATAGTGCTTCGCAGTCCGACTCGTCTTCGGTTTCCGATTCAAGTTTCGATTTCGACTCCATCTCCGATTCCACCTGTTTAGCCATGAGGACTCGATCATCGTCTTCTTCCTCGGAAGCTTCTTCCCAAGTAGCATTGAGTGCCTTTTTGTGTTTTGGTGCCTTGCTCTTGAGTTTTGGCCATTCGAACTTGATATGTCCAAACCTGTAGCATTCATAACATCTAATATTTGAACTTTTAGGCTTACCTTCGTTGGGTCGAGTGACGGTTCATTTTCGGCCCTTGACTATCCTCCCAACTAGGTTGACTAGTTCAGCCCCCATTTCTGAGTCGACCTCCGAATCCGACTCATCCTCTTCTTCCTTCGGGGGTGGCTTGCTAGCGATTTTCTTCTTTAAACCTGCAAATAGTGTTATACCTTTCTCGGGTTCCGAGTTAGACTGCTCATAAAGTTCGAAATCAGAAAAAAGTTCATCTAACCTAAGTTTAGAAAGATCCTTGGAGACCTTGTAGGCATCGACCATGGATGTCCACAAGGTAGTCCTCGGAAAGGAGTTTAGGACATACCTTATAAGGTCGCGGTTTTCGACCTTTTGCCCGATTACGTGTAGATTGTTGAGTATGTCCTCGACGCGGGCGCGGAGTTGCGTCTCCGTTTCATGTTCCTGCATTTTTAGATTATATAATTTATTAAATAAAAGGTCGAGCTTACATACCTTGGCTTCATCGGTCCCTTCGTGTAGCTCCACTAGCTTTGTCCAAAGGTCCTTTGCACTGATGAAGGGGCCGACGTGATTTAACTCCTCCTTGGACAAGCCGCATTGGAGGATTTGTGTTGCCTTGGCGTCGGCTTCAACTTGTCGTTTTGTCGCAATGGTTCATTGGTCATAACCCAAGGATTCACCCACTTCGTTAGTCGGAAGTGTGAAACCCATTTGGATTATGATCCACATCTCGATTTGGGTTTTGAGAAAGCATTCCATCCGACCTTTCCAGTAACGGAAATTATCTCCGTTGTAAAATGGAGGTCGGACAGTGCTAAAACCCTCGAGATGGGCCATTTGGAAGGGAAACCTTGCACAAAAAAATACCAAAAAAAAACACGAAAAAGGTTCCAACACTTCGCCTTGGACTAGTAATGTCGGAAATGAAAATAAACAAAAGGAATAAACGAGAAATAAACAACTAAAATAAAAGATGATCACTTACAACTTCGATGTCCCCGAAATGGTACTAAACGATGGTTTTTGGGGATAAAGACAGCCTGTTACGAGGGTTTACCCTGGTAAGAAGTGTAGACCTCTCCGAGAGCTTCGTTTTGGTAGGTATCCCGTTTCGTGAGTCAACTTATACGAAAAGTTATGCCCGTTTTACCGTTGGCTACTCCAAAAACGAATACTTGCAAAACAAAACCAAACGAAGAGTACCAAAACTTCGTCTTGGATTAGTAGTGCAGGAGAAAAATTTAAACGAACGAAAAACAAATCTGTAAAAAATGCTAGATTGGTGGGTTCACCAAATCTAAGCGCCCCAGGCTCTGATACCAATTGTTGGATCGAAGCAGTTCGCTAGAGGGGGGGTGAATAGCGAAAAACCTTTTTTTTCTTTTCGAGTTCGTATCAAAACAATAAAGTGCAGCGGAAAGATAAATGAAACAAAAAGGGACAAGATATTTTTTTACTTGGTTCTTAGCCTTCGGCTACTACTCCAAGGCCCTAACGGTCCTAAACCGTGTACGGAGGGCAGGGCAATTCACTAAAACACTCCTCCTCGTTGGAGGTAGGTGTTTGACGATTACAAAAACCTTCGAAGCAAAAAAGATAGAGAGACAAACCCTCTCTTCTATTTAAGTAAAATGTAACGATAGAAAACCTTGATTAAAAAGAATTGCAATATTGAAAGAAATAACAAAGTAAGATTATACCAACAACTAAAAAAAAGAACTTAAGCTAGGGTTGTTGGCAGCACTTCGTTGTTGTAGAGTCGTCGGAGAGTCGCAGCATTGTGGAGGCTTTTGAGCACTTAAAATTTATGAAGAAACCCTAGGTTAGGACCTCCTTTTATAGCTTTTGAGCCCCTTTTCGAGAGGAACCCTAGCCAATCATATTTGAGCACCACTCCCCTTGAAATTTGGTGATAAGCCTTGACTCCTCGAAGCTGATCCTTTGACCATCAATCGACTGATGGCCATCATCAGTCGACTGATGGTAGCATGAGTCGAGTGCTAACCTCCGGCAGTCGACTGATTGATGACAGTCGAGTCCTCCAAGCTGGCAGTTGACTGATGCTTGCTGCAAGTCAAAGTTAGCTCAACAAAAACATAATTTCGACAGTCGTCGACCGTCCAATCTCGACCTAGACCATCTATAGGATGTCTTTGGTCAGATCTACGCTTAAGATCATCCCCGTAAAGAGGATACGACCTCACTTATGCTCACACACACACGAGCCTACCTCGATACTTACTGTGTCGCTTTCACTTCCGGCCTTCCACCCGATTACTTCGGCTCCCTCCGAAGTCACCCGAGTGTCGCCTGACTACCGCGGCTTCCTCCGGGTGTCGCTAGCCTTCAGCTCTTGCTATAGCAATTTTCTGCACACTCGATTCAGCTCGTGAGATAATGACATGAGCTTAACTTTGTATCGTTTGCTATAATCAAAACTCAGGTTCGACTTAGGTGCCTACTGCACCAACATATCGTTCTTAAAATTTGGGTGCCTAAGGCTTGCATTTTTCATGTTGTATAGGTAGAAGAACCAAGCTTATGGATTGTTGGTAGTGGTTGCTCAAAACACATGACCGATGATGAGAGAAAATTTTCCACCATCAACGACACTAGGAAGGGGATGGTGTCTTTTGGAAATAGTGGTTAACTTATGATTCTAGAAAATGGCACAATTGAGGTATCCCCCAACCTTGCAATTCATAAAGTGTTATTAGTTAAAAATATGAAATTTAATTTGCTTAGTGTAAGTCAATTATGTGATGCCAACTTTGATGTTAAATTTGATTATTCAAAATGCTTCATAAGACACAAAAATTTAAATGATTGCATGTTAGTAGGTTTTAGGAATTCAAATATATACTATGTTGATTTATCCTATGCTACTAATGTTTCTACATAGTGTCTTATTGCAAAAGAAGAAGAGAGTTGGCTTTGGCATAGGAGGCTAGGGCACATCAATATGAAGAACATTGCTAAAATAGCCAAAATGAAGTTAGTCAAGGGATTGCCAAAACTCAAGTATCTCAAGGGCAAAATGTGTGATGCATGCCAAGAGGGGAAGCAATCAAAATCATCACACAAAGGTAAAACTATACTTAGTACCGCTTTACCTTTAGAACTATTGCATATAGATTTATTTGATTGTCATAGTACTCCTTCCATGATTGGTAGTAAGTATTGCTTAGTAATAATAGATGATTTTTCCATATTTACTTGGGTATTTTTCATGAAATATAAGGATGAAACCCTAGAAATAATCATAGGATTTAGCAAGAGAGTAGAGAATGAAAGAAAACTTAAAATCAACCAGATCCGTAGTGATCATTATGGAGAATTTGAGAATTCTAACTTCTCAAACTTTTTCATAGAACAAGGGTACAAGAACAAATTTTCTTGTCCTAGAACACCCCAACAAAATGGGGTTGTGGAAAGGAAAATTCGTGCCCTACAAGAAGCGGCTAAGACAATGCTTAATGCATATTCTTTACCAAGTTACTTGTGGGCGGAAGCGGTCAACACCGCTTGCTATATCCAAAATAGAGTTTTAATTCATAGATTTTTAGGAAAAACCACATTTGAATTATGGAATG
This sequence comes from Wurfbainia villosa, assembly GCA_025175895.1. Lineage (NCBI taxonomy): Eukaryota > Viridiplantae > Streptophyta > Magnoliopsida > Zingiberales > Zingiberaceae > Wurfbainia > Wurfbainia villosa. The sequence goes on along the minus strand of CM045986.1, from coordinate 56,686,396 downwards.
GTACAATTCCATAAATTCACTATTTTAAGGTCTTTGGATGCAAAGTCTATATTTTAAACACCAAAGACAACCTAGGTAAATTTGAGTCCAAAGAGGATGAGGGAATCCTAGTTGGATACTCATCCACTAGTGTAGGGTATAGAGTTTATAATAGAACTCAAAAAATTGATGAATCTTTGAATGTCCAATTTGATGAAACCTCAAATACTTACCCTAGGAAATCCCCCATTGATAATGATATCAATGACAAAAATTAAGAAATCACCCAAAAATTTCAAGATTTAACTTTAGGGGATAATGATCAAGGGGGAGAGTTAAATCAAGGGGGAGTAAGAGGTGATTCCGATAATGAAAGAAGAGTTGAGGATAATCATGATCAAAATCAATTTAATACACCTCCTAGAATAATAAGAGTTCATCAAAATCACCCTTTAGATCAAATTGTAGGTGAATTATCTCAAGGTGTTAGGACTTGGTCATTTCATAGAGATCCCTCTAGTCACATAGCACTAATCTCTCAAATTTAGCCCAAAACAATCAATGATGCATTACTTTATCTGGATTGGATCTTAGAAATGCAAGATGAATTGGTTCAATTTGAAAAGAGTCAAGTATGAGAGTTAGTTCCTAGACCTAATGACAACACCATCATTACTACAAGATGGGTCTTTAGGAACAAACTAGATGACCAAGGGATTATCACAAGAAACAAAGCTAGGTTAGTTGCAAGGGGCTTTAATTAAGTTGAAGGACTTGACTATGATAAAACAAATGCCCCGGTTGCTAGATTAGAGTCTATTAGGATCCTATTAGAGTATGCCTCTTACATGGGCTTTAAACTCCATCAAATGGATGTAAAGTCGGCATTCCTAAATGGGTTCATTAATGAGGAAGTATATGTAGAACAACCTCCCGGGTTTGAAAGCATAGACTATCCAAACCATGTATTTAAGCTTAAAAAGGCTTTATACGGTTTGAAAAAAGCTCCCCGGGCTTGGTATGAAAGATTATCATCTTTCTTAATCTCTAAAGACTTTAGGAGGAGTAATGTAGATCAAACTCTATTTATAAAGTCAACATCAAAGGACATCTTTGTAGCCCAAGTATATGTTGATGACATTATCATTGGGTCAACAAATGATGAACTCCTTCAAGATTTTATCAAGAATATGAAAAATGAGTTTGAGATGAGTCTAGTTGGGGAACTAAATTTATTCCTAGGATTACAAGTCAAATAAACAAGTGAAGGAATTTATATTTACCAAACCAAATATGCTAAGGAAATGATTAAGAAATTTGGTTTGGAAAATGCTAAAGTAGTGTCAACCCCAATGGTAACTAATACAAAAATAGATAATGATCATGAAGGAAAACAAATTGACCTTACACTCTATAGGAGTATGATTGGTAGCCTTTTATACCTAACCTCTAGTAGACCCGATATATTATTTGCGATTGGTATGTGTGCTAGGTACCAATCATGTGCCAAAGAATCTCATTTAGTTGTCGTTAAGAGAATCCTAAGATATATTAAAGACACACTAAATGTAGGACTATGGTACCCTAGGACTAGGTCTTTTGATTTGGTTGGATACACCGATTCTGATTATGCCGTTTCAAAATTAGATCGGAAGAGTACTAGTGGTGGATGTCAATTCCTTGGGTCCTCCCAAGTTAGTTGGAGTAGTAGGAAGCAACCTTGTGTTACCCTATCCACCACCGAGGCCGAGTATGTGGCTATGGATGGTTGTGTAGCTCAACTACTATGGATGAGACATACTTTAGAGGACTATGTGCTACTTTACTCTAACATAAAAGTATTTTGTGATAATGTGAGCACCATAAATTTGACCAAAAATCCGGTGCATCACTCTAGGACCAAGCACATTGAAGTGAAACATCACTTCATTAGAGATCATGTGGCTAAGGGGGACATTGAGCTCAATTATATTGAATCTAAGTCCAACCTACTCGACATCTTTACCAAGCCTCTCCCCGAAGTAGAATTTTCATCACTTAGGAGAGAACTTGGGATGTGCTTAGTTGAATAATGGTGTAGGTTTGTATGATCCTATAGAAATTCTAGGATTTATATATTTAAGCATCTCACAAAATACCTAAGAAATCATGATTTTTGTATTGAGCCACTTAGACAACATGTGAGATGTTAGGAAGATGCACTTGGTTCATCATGCTTGTTATGATGCATTACTATGAACCAAAGTGCCATCTAGAGACATTAATCCTTCATTGGACCAATCATTGGGAAGGCTTATGCAAAATTAATGTGCATATAGCTCTAAGAATATGTTTGGAAATGTCAAATAAAATATAATTTAAACTATGTTTATCAAACTTTTAAAAACAGTTTTCAAGTTGAATACAAATGTGATACAAAGTTTGCAAAATATTTAGAGCTTTCGCTAGGTTTCAAAATTGAATCATTTTCAAAATCTAGAAAACATATATTTTTTAAATTATTTTTTCTTGATAGAAAATGATTTCAGAAATGTGTACACAAAATTTCGTGATTTTTTGATTTTTCTATAATTTTTGGTGCATTTCTAAAGTTGAGCTGAAAAATTAGAAAAATGGAATTCAGGCATAGCAGTCGACTGAATCAGAATCCTGTCGACTGATACACTGTGTTTTCTGAAAAAATAGCCCTATTTCTTGGTTTTTAGTGTATTTTTGAATGTCCTAAAACTATGATATGATAATTTTCAGTATAAAGAAGTTTTTAAGACTGTTTGATGCAATATTTTAGGGGGAGTTTCATAATATATCTCTTTTCATCCCCTAAACTTATATTGTTGGTGCAAAGTTAGGATTTAACATCCAATATTTTGGTAGGCTTTGCTCCACATGTTATTCACACATCATAAACCATATCTTGGATTAAGGGGGAGCTTAATTTAAATCTTATACCTTAGTTCAAGATACAACAAATTTAATTCTTTCATGAAATTTATGAATCCTTCTCTTTTTGATGTATGTTAAAGGGGGAGAAGGAATGTTTAAGTTAGAATTCATATTGGAAATATGATTATGTGCATGTGTTATAGACCTAACTTAAATGATTGTCAAATATCAAAAAGGGGGAGATTGTTGGTGCAACAATGCCCTAAGCATTTATATGTTTTGATGTTTGGATAATAATCTAAGTTAGGCAATACTTTGTGATCTAATTGTGAACATGTTTAAGTGAAAGGAAAATCTAAGTATGAAGACTCGGTAAAGGCAAAGTCCAAGTGTGATCTTGGTAAGAGAAGTCCAAGGAAAAGGTTTGGCGGCATAAGACCAAGCATGTAGTCTTGGGAGCGTAAAGTCCAAGCGGTCCTTGGCAAAGGAAGTCCAAAGGCAAGTCTTGGCGGCTTAAGTCCAAGCATGTAGTCTTGGCGGCATAAAGTCCAAGGCACTATGGCAAAGGGAAACCCAAGACATAACAATACCGAAGGAAGCTCTTCGAAGCAAGCACAAAGGATGAACAAGTCACAGACTCGGAGGGATCCTAGAGGCGTAAGGCTTAAGGAAGAGCTAGAAGGTTGAGTCTAGGTCTAGGGAGTCAATTCAAGTATGAATTATTCATACTTGACGAGTATCAATTGAGTGATATGATATAGCATTCGACTGATAGGGTGATCGACTGAGTCAAACTAAAAAGCTAACAAACAGTCGACTACCTTGTCGTGGTAGTCGACTGATGTCGTCATCAGTAGACTGCGAAATAGTGGCAGTCGACTGATCAAGTCGAACCCGGGCACAGAATGGAGTCTCACTGATCGCTACGCGATCACTCGATGATCACTCCATCGATCGTGATGGAAGGATCATTCGACCGATAAGTGTGTCATTGGATTTGTGCTTCGTTCCAGTTACGTATTGCTTTCGGTCAGTGCTAAGAAGTATCTTTGATATTTGTTCGTGAGAGACATGCTTAGGTTGGCCAGGGCTAAAGTGGATGATCCTAGACTGATATCTTCGCTTGATGACTTGGACCAAAAATGCTTACATTCTGATCATTCTCTCAAGACCCCATGAATTTTCTAAGCTTTCTAAGTGTTTTAATTCCCCTCCTCCTCTCTAATCTTCATCTTCATCTTTTGTAAGAAGAGGAGGGTTTTGTAAAAGAGAAAGCTTCTTAGTGAAGATTGAATTGGGTTGTCCACCTTAAGGATCACCGTGGAGTAGGAGCATTATCTCCGAACCACATAAAGGCTTCCGTGTTAGCATTGTATTTTAGTTTCTATTACTAATGTATTTGTTGTGATTCTGCTAACCATTTTTGTAGAAATCAAAAAAGAGGCTATTCACCCCCCTCTACCCTTCCAAGGATCCCCAATATAAGAGATGTAGGGGGCACAAAACTTTGGCCTAAAGAGTTGTAAATAGTCGTTAAGTACAATAGTTGAGAAAATAAGTAGTATTTTGAAAAGGTTATTTTGTGTATATTTCAATTATCCCTAACATCTCACCCATTCTATGTGTCTCAGAATTTGTTCACCTTATATGTTTTGTGAGATGATTTGAGATTGATTAAAGATAGTCAATCTTGGGTTAGATTCGGATTTAACCTTTAGATCGTTAAGTAACTTTTCGAGAAACTGGCTTCCAGGTCGTGGCGAGGCACAGGGGCCTTCTTTTATCGGAATAACGACCACTTCCTTAGACAAAGCCAAATTCAAGAAAATATCACTTAAGTCACTTAGGGTTACTTCCTGGTCAAACTAGTTTAGGATACGACGAGGTAGCTTCAGCTAGTTCCACTCAGTCAAGTGCACCAAACTAGATACGCCTTATCTAGCTCGAATACACGAGACTTTGTTTCCCTAATATACTATCATCTCGCCGCGTCATGATACTATATTGTCAAGAGTTGACTAACTATTTTCCCTATCTAGCCATTCTAAAATTTAAAATAAAATATGCAATGGTTTTGCTAAGTAAGCGGGTATACTATTTTAGTATTGGCTCCCCCTGGACCATTGAACCAATATGGTCTATTCAAATAATGAACTTGATCCTGGGGAATCCAAAACTTATTAGTCCTTATATGTGAGTTCAATAAAACCTTTGGGACTCATGCTTGGACTCTTTGATGACTAAGATTCACAATAGACATGTAAGATTTATTCATAGTCATTGACTTAAATTTGAGTCCGGCTTTGTTGTACACGACTCTTTGGGTTCCAAGTAGCCGGTTAAGTTTCTTAGATCCCAATGTGAACCTTTCCAACCTAGCCTCGACCTATTGAACTTAGTCTTTCAAGAGAGAATTCTCCTCCTTAAGTTTTTCAACTTGGGTTGAGTTTCCCTCTTGAACTTGACTAGTTGAAGAGTTTAGAGTAGCCTCTTGCTTGAGGGTTTCAACCTTCTCAAGTAACGACTCAACCCTAGATTCGAACTTAGTTAACTTCCTTTTAAGCATTTTAATTGTAAGGTAAAGTCTACTAATTAAAGAGAGGCTAACCTTGTCTTTCCCTTTTGGTCCAGCTTTGAGGTTCCTCTCAAAATAGTCTTCGGGGTCAGAGTCGGAGTTGTAGTTGGACTCCACTTCGGATTCTAACTCGGACTCCTTCGGTCTTGCCATGTAAGCTATGTCTTCTCTGTTGTCCCAAGTTGCATGGAAGGCTTTCCTTGCTCCCTTTTGCTTTGGCCGGCTCCTTGACTTGAATTGCTCTTTGTTCTCGTTCTTCAATTGCCTTATTTCTTGTCGAATTATTCTCCGCACAATGTTGACTATTATGGCCTCCTCTTCGGATTTAGATTTGGATTTGTCCTCTTCCTTGGGGGGTGGTTTGTTTGCGGCCTTCTTCTTTGAACCTGCAATAAAGGCAATACCTTTCTCGGGAGAAGAATTATATTGTTCATGGAGTTCAAATTTAAAAAATAATTCATCTAGTCTAGGTTTAGAAAGGTCCTTAGAAACCTTGCAGGCATCGACCATGGATGCCCACAAGGTAGTCCTAGGGAAAGCATCTAAAGCATACCTTATAAGGTCCCGGTTCTCTACATCTTGCCCGATCGAGTGAAGACCGTTAACGATGTCTTGGATCCGCACATGTAGTTGGGCGGCGGTCTTGCGATCCTGCATCTTTAGATTGTATAATTTATTTAAAAGCAAATCCCTTTTACATACCTTAGCATCAGGTGTTCCTTCGTGTAGCTCGATTAATTTGTTCCATAGGTCCTTTGTGCTGATGAAGGGTCCAATGTGGTTGAGCTCCTCTTTGGATAGACTACACTGCAACATTTGGGTCGCCTTTGCATTGGCTTCGATTTGCTTCTTGGTTGCATTGGTGCACTTGTCGAAGTCCAAGCGCTCGCCTTGATCATTGGTGGGTAGAGCAAAGCCGGTTTGGATGATTATCCAAGTCTCGACTTGTGTTTTTAGAAAACACTCCATCCGACCTTTCCAATAATGGAAATCATCTTCGTTAAAGAACGGAGGTCGGGTAGTGCTATACCCCTCAATGTGAGCCATTAAATATCTTGCAAAACACGAATAAAAACCCAAAGGAATTCTATGACTTGGTTTTGGATTAGTAATGTCAGGTGGATGCTTCGGAGGCTCATTGGCTCCCATGTCCCCGGATTAAAATTTTCACTAATGAAAGAATTAATCCGGATGGGTTGAGCTTCCTTAGCACAACCTATTCGTTGTCGTGCTAACAACTTGAGTGGTCGCTTGAACAAACTAGTTGTTCAAGCAACACAACTCTTCTAGTTGGTTAGCCGCGGAAGAGACGACGGATGGATCGCCGGTTTTTGTGTTTGTCTTCGGGGTCCATGATTATACAATATATATTCATACACACACATGCATAATCAAAATATTAAAGAACATATTCAGATCTGTAAATAAAGTTAAAATAACTTTATACCTTACGATCTTCTATCGTATGTCCTATCCTTCTCGTGGACGACGTGTGGATGAATATCCTCCACGAGTAGAAGCCTTCTAGATCACTTTCTTCTCTACCTTGTCCGCTGCGAACAAAGAGAAGAAACCACAAATACCTTCCTATCTAGAACCGACCACCAAATTATGGAACTTGGTGCAACCGCCGGCCAAGGAAACAATTGGATGAAGCGCCGGCCAACTTGAAGAGGAGTTGCCGCCGGCCACCAAGGAGAAAGGAAGGAGGAAGACCACCGGCCACCAATGGAAGGAGAACCGCCGGCTAAGGAAGAAGAGAAAAGCCTTAATGATGGGCGCCGGCCAAGTATTGATGGAGGAAATTGGGCGCCGACAATAACTAGAAGGTAGAAGAAAGTTGCCGCCCACTTTTGCTCCAAACCCTAGCCGCCCACCTCTCCAAAAGCCAAACCCTAATTCTCTAATTCAAATCCTTGATTATGCTTGCTGCCCAACCCTAAGAATCTATTTATAGAATAGGGCTTAAGCCTCCTTTAATCTCCACCGTCGGATCTAGGGATTTAATCTCCACCGTCGGATCTAGGGTTTTATCCCAACCGTCGGATCTAGGGTTTAATCCCAACCGTCGGATCTAGGATTTCATCCCAACCGTCGGATCTAAGGATTCATCCCAACCGTCAGATCTAGGGTTTTATCCCAACCGTCGGATCTAGGGATTTAATCCCAACCGTCGATTCTAGGATTTCATCCTAACCATCGGATCTAGGGATTTAATCCCAACCGTTGGTTCTAGGGTTTCATCCAACCATTGGATCTAGGGATTTAATCCCAACCGTTGGTTCTAGGTTTTGTTTTACATTCTTGGATCTAGACTTCACAAGGATTATATTAGGCTACGATAGGGACCATAAGGAGGAGTTGGGTCTTGGCCACCCGATGGATCGAAACCACACAAACTTGATCCATCAATGATGTTCCATTCCACTAGAGGATCATCATTGAACTACCTCACCAACCCCCATATATCAATATGGGCTCCATATATTATTTGTACATTAATCTCCCCATGTTTAAGATATTGAATGTCCGTCAATTAATTGATTTACTGACTATCAATTAATTAACATCTAATTCCTCGAGTAGTACCACTCAACCTTATCATCATGTTGACTAAGTCAACCAGCTGGGTTTACATGATGAACCTTATGAGCTCCTCAAGGGGACATCATCAACCTAATATATAGGACACGGTTTCTTCCTATAATCAACGACACACCATGTAAATAATATCATTTCCCAACTTACCGGGCATATTGATTTAATCCATTTAAATCTCACCCACCGATAAATCAAAGAAATAAATACTAAGTACATGTGCGATTATTATATCGGGATTAAGAGCATGTACAACATAATATCCGAGGTCCGATTCAATTATGTAGTCAGTACTAAATTGAATCACCTCTATGTCGGTCCTGCTCAATACACCTAAGTGTACCAGTGTAACTCCTTGTTCAAGACAAAACAATACCAAGCTACACTACAACCATGCCAATGGTTTGTCCAAAACCATCTTGGTTGTGAGCCTCTACTTATATTTTACAAGGGACCGATAACATGATCTTCTGTGCCACACCAAGCACCATGTTATCTACAATGTAAAATATTAGACAATATGCACACATATATAATGAATATATAAAATGCAAACAATGATCATGTGATTCTTATTTCAAAATGAAATGTTCATACAAAAAGAGCTAGACTTTCGATACATTCCAACAATCTCCCACTTATACTAAAAGACTATGCTCATCATACTGCGCCATACATCCGATCCCCATGTCCTCCACATGCCTATCAAAAACTTTCATTTGGAAGGGCCTTAGTGAATGGATCCACCAGTTATCCTCTGATGCAATCTTGGCGAAAAGAACTTCTCCTCGCTACGATCTCGTCGTATGAGGTGGTACTTGCGCTCTATGTGTTTACTCGCCTTATGGGCTCGTGGTTCCTTCGAGTTTACAATCTGCACTACTATTATCACAATAAATTGTGATAGTTACGCCAAACCAGAATCACATCCAAGTCCATCAAGAAGTTCTGAGCCATACACTTCCTTGGCGCCTCGGAGGTGCCACATACTCAAACTTCCATGGTAGAGTCCGCCAAGCATTTTACGCTTGACACTCCTCCATGCTATGGCTCCACCTCCAAAAGTAAACACAAACCCCGAGGTAGACTTACTCTTGTCCCTATCTCGATTGGAAATCCGAATCGTAACCCACAGGACTAATTGATCGCGCCTAAACCAAAGATATAATCCCTAGTCCTTCTCAGGTACTTCAATATATGCTTTACCGCAGTCCAATGTCCCTGTCCAGGATTACTTGATATCTGCTAACCATGCCCATGGCAAAGCAGATATCCGATCTCATATAGCATAGCATACATAAGGCTTCCTCTGCAGCCAAGCATAAGGAACCGCCTTCATGTCCTCTATCTCCTTTGATGTTGGGGACACATCTCTTTAGATAAAGGAACTCCATGCCTAAAAGGTAGAAAACCTTTCTTGGAGTTCTGCATGCTAAAACGAGCAAGGATAGTGTCAATGTATGAAGCTTGAGACAAGCACAACATCCTTTTCTTGCGATCCCTTATAACTTTGATCCCAAGGATGTGTCCCACTTCTCCCAAGTCCTTCATATCAAACTGTTTGGACAACCATACCCTTACATCTGATAACACTTTGATATTGTTGCCAACTAACAAAATGTCATCTACGTATAGTACAAGAAACACCACTACATTTCCGTCACATCTCTTGTATACACAAGGCTCATCCGGACTTTGAATAAATCCATATGACTGGATTACCTCATCAAAGCGGATGTTCCAAGATCTAGAAGCTTGTTTCAATCCATAAATGGACCGATTAAGCTTACATACAAGATGCTCTTTGCCTTTAGCAATGAATCCCTCTGGTTGCCGCATATAGATGTTCTCCTCAAGACTTCCGTTAAGGAAAGTTGTCTTGACATCCATCTGCCAAATCTCATAATCCATATGAGCAGCTATAGATAAGAGAATCCGAATAGACTTAAGCATAGCTACCGGCGAAAAGGTCTCCTCATAATCGATACCCTCTTTCTGAGTATACCCTTTTGCAACAAGCCTAGCTTTGAAGGTCTCAACCTTCCCATCTACTCCTCTCTTTCTCTTGTAGATCCACTTGCATCCAATGGTTTTTACACCATCGGGTGGTTCTACTAGCTCCCAGACCTGATTAGAATCCATAGATTCTATCTCTGAATTCATCGCTCTTTGCCAAGATACCGCATCTCTATCTTGGATTGCCTCGTCATATGTCCAGGGATCAGGTTCATGTTCACCAGGGACTAAGTCCGAAGACTCTCCCAAAAACATGAATCTCTCGAGTTGTCTAACAACCCTCCCACTACGACGAGGTGCCTCCTGTGTATGCTCTGTGACACGCAGTGCAGTGACTTGTGGTGTCTCCTCTTGTACCGGTGGTACTGAAGTCGGGACTTCCCCTGTCAACTCCTCAAGAACAATCCTACTCGTGGGCTTGTGGTTCATCACATAGTCCTCCTCTAGAAATCTGGCATTCGTACTCATGATCACCTTCTGATCTCTAGGACTATAGAATAAACCACCCTTCGTTCCCTTAGGGTAGCCAACAAACAAGCGTACTTCTGTACGAGATTCCAACTTACCAGCATCTCCCTTCAGCACATGTGCTGGACTACCCCAAATCCGAATATGTCTTAGACTAGGCTTTCGCCCAGTCCACAACTCTGTGGGAGTAGAGGGTACTGACTTAGATGGAACCAAGTTCAGAATGTGTGCTGCTGTTTCCAGAGAAAACCCCCAGAACGAATCAGGTAACTCAGAATAACTCATCATCGATCTGACCATCTCCATAAGAGTCCTATTCCTTCGCTCCGCCACACCATTCTGCTGGGGTGTGCGTGTGACAATTGGGATTGAATCCCACCTCCGATAAGTAACTCCTAAACTCTCCCAAGAGGTACTCGCCACCACGATCAGATCAGAATGTCTTGATACTTTTACCTTAGCGGTTCTCCACATCACCTTGAATTCTTTGAACTTGTCAAAGCATTCTGGACTTCAAGTGGCGCATCAAGTAAATGTATCCATACCTTGAATAATCGTCTATAAAAGAGACGAAGTATTCAAAGCCACCTCTTGCCTGGATAGACATAGGACCACACAAATCAGAATGAACCAATTCTAACACATCTTTGGCTCTATACCCCTTGGCCTTAAAAGGCCTCTTGGTCATTTTACCTTCCAAGAAAGATTCGCAGGTTGGGAGATCCTCCACCACTAATGAACCCAAAGGTCCATCAGCTATCAACCTTTGAATTCTGCTTAGGTTAATATGACCAAGCCTTAGATGCCAAAGATATGTTTGGTTCATTTGCGAAGGTTCTTTTCTCTTATTAGACTTAGAAGATGAGTTATTAATTTCTATATGCATCGTGGGAGTTTTTGGTTCAAGAGTATATAAATTTCCAACCAATGTACCAGAACAGATAATCTTCCTATTCCTTTTTATAACCACTTTGTCATTAAAAGAAACAGAATATCCATCCATAAACAATTTAGAAACTGAAATTAAATTCTTTCTAAAAGTAGGTACATAAAGACAATTTATCAAAACCAAAACTTTATTCCTATCAAAAGATAAATAAACGTCTCCCATTGCAATAGCCGCCACCTTTGAAGCATTGCCCATGAAGACGGTAATCTCTCCCTCAGCTAGTCGTCGGGTTTCCTGGAACCCCTGCAAAGTATTGCAGACATGATCAGTGACTCCTGTATCTACACACCAGGCACTGGTAGATAACACCGCTAAACATGTTTCAACAACTAAACAAGAAGATATACCTTTGTTCTTTCGGCGAGGACAGTCCGCCTTCCAATGTCCAGTATGCTTGCAAGTGAAGCACTTGCCTTTCGGCTTCTTCACTCCTGCCTGCGGTCCCACTGCCACTTTCTTCGCTCCACCTTGTTTCTTCTTCTTCTTACCTTTCGGTTTAGAGGAAGAAACCTTCTGAGCGACCATGGCTTGAGCACTCTGACGAAAAAGCCCCTCTGCCACCTGGAGTTCTGTCAGAAGCTCCGCCAACGAATACAACCTTTTGTTCATGTTATAGTTGAGGCGGAACTTCTCAAAACTCCTAGGCAGAGATTGGAGAATGATATCGACCTGGGTTTCCCCATCGATCTCAGCTCCTAGGACTTCCATCTCATTAAGATGAGCCATCATCTTGAGAACATGATCCCTAACGGGTGTTCCCTCGATCATGGAGGTCGTCATCAAGTTTCTCATTGCCTCCTGCCTAGCCTCCCTACTCTGATGTCCGAAAAGTTCCTTGAGATTGAACATCATGTCATAAGCTGTGGCTATGGCCTGATGCTGATGTTGCAGCACATTTGACATAGATGCCAAAATGTAACACCGCGCCATCTCATCTGCCTTAACCCATTTCTTATAACGTTCTATCTCCTTTTCATCAGAGTCATCGGAGGGCTTTGGAGGACAGACCTCGAAGAGTACAAATTTGTACTCCTCCGCAGTTAAGACAATATCCAGGTTTCTTTTCCAATCAATGTAGTTTGGACCAGTAAGTTTGTTTTCTTTTAAAATCACAACAAGTGGGTTGAAAGACATTTGAAAATCCTAAAAATCACAATGATCAAAATATTAGATTTCAAATATTATTGATTCCTCAAAAACAATAAAATTCCAAAATCAACCAACACCTCAAAACACCGAGAATATCGCATGCCACGATAGTGTGGACGTATACGAATTCTGCATTTGTAAGAGGAGGTTTTACCCATTAATTTTATTATCTTGTCAACCTTACTTTTTGACAAATAAAATTAATAGTTGGTTCCTCTTTGGCCCTACAAATAAAAGCTGTGACTCCGATGGGGAGGATACTTTTAATTTGCATCTAAGTGTGCACCATTACACGATACTAAGGGAATTATTTCTGTTTATGTGCCTTACCGATGGGGAAGTACACACGCTCCTTAATAATTTCCTATAACCATTATTTGACCTAGTGATCCGCAAACAAACCCATCCGATGGGGAGGAAGGCACTCAGAGCCAACGCGCAAGTTTGTTGCATCAAACGTCAAATTGTAATGGAGGCCGCGGGAATTAATTAAAATGTCCCTCTCCCACTTAGTAAATTAAAATTAAGGAATTTTAAAACATACACAACATGCATATAAAACAAATAAGCAATAAATATGGAAAAAATAGAACTTTTCCAACTATTATGGCATTGTCCTCCAATATGCATCCCGTCGTGTCGCCACCTCCTCTGCTCCATCTTTTCCCGTGCGCAAGTCACCAAAGAGTTCCGAGCCGAGATAAAAACATTTTAATTTACATCCATCGATCCTATACTCCACAAAGGAGTGTACAAATCATCTAGATCGAAAGTAAACTAAAATGAGCGGCTAAACAATGTCGTATTTAATTACAAAAATTAAATACTAATCTAGCCTCGTCAACCCCGAGGATTCAAATAATAAATTTTTACACACATCCATTCACATACACACACATGGCCATAATAGTCGGATCTTATGCCTGCAACCAAAGAGTTAAACTACGCATATCCTACTATTATCCGGCACATATAATATATGAAAAAGTGCATAAAAAAATTAACCGAATCCAAAACACACAAAATCGGAAACCGTGGCTCTGATACCAATTGTCAGGTGGATGCTTCGGAGGCTCATTGGCTCCCATGTCCCCGGATTAAAATTTTCACTAATGAAAGAATTAATCCGGATGGGTTGAGCTTCCTTAGCACAACCTATTCGTCGTCGTGCTAACAACTTGAGTGGTCGCTTGAACAAACTAGTTGTTCAAGAAACACAACTCTTCTAGTAGGTTAGTCGCGGAAGAGACGACGGATGGATCGCCGGTTTTTGTGTTTGTCTTCGGGGTCCATGATTATACAATATATATTCATACACACACATGCATAATCAAAATATTAAAGAACATATTCAGATCTTTAAATAAAGTTAAAATAACTTTATACCTTACGATCTTCTATCGTATGTCCTATCCTTCTCGTGGACGACGTGTGGACGAAGATCCTCCACGAGTAGAAGCCTTCTAGATCACTTTCTTCTCTACCTTGTCCGCTGCGAACAAAGAGAAGAAACCACAAATACCTTCCTATCTAGAACCGGCCACCAAATTATGTAACTTGGTGCAACCGCCGGCCAAGGAAACAATTGGATGAAGCGCTGGCCAACTTGAAGAGGAGTTGCCGCCGGCCACCAAGGAGAAAGGAAGGAGGAAGACCACCGGCCACCAATGGAAGGAGAACCGCCGGTTAAGGAAGAAGAGAAAGGCCTTAATGATGGGTGCCGGCCAAGTATTGATGGAGGAAATTGGGCGCCGGCAACAACTATAAGGTAGAAGAAAGTTGCCGCCCACTTTTGCTCCAAACCCTAGCCGCCCACCTCTCCAAAAGCCAAACCCTAATTCTCTAATTCAAATCCTTGATTATGCTTTATGCCCAACCCTAAGCATCTATTTATAGAATAGGGCTTAAGCCTCCTTTAATCTCCACCGTCGGATCTAGGGATTTAATCTCCACCGTCGGATCTAGGGTTTTATCCCAACCGTTGGATCTAGGGTTTAATCCCAACCGTCGGATCTAGGATTTCATCCCAACCGTCGGATCTAAGGTTTCATCCCAACCGCCGGATCTAGGGTTTTATCCCAACCGTCGGATCTAGGGATTTAATCCCAACCGTCGATTCTAGGATTTCATCCTAACCATCGGATCTAGGGATTTAATCCCAACCGTTGGTTCTAGGTTTTGTTTTACATTCTTGGATCTAGACTTCACAAGGATTATATTAGGCTACGATAGGGACCATAAGGAGGAGTTGGGTCTTGGCCACCTGATGGATCGGAACCACACAAACTTGATCCATCAATGATGTTCCATTCCACTAGAGGATCATCATTGAACTACCTCACCAACCCCCATAAATCAATATGGGCTCTATTTATTATTTGTACATTAATCTCCCCGTGTTTAAGATATCGAATGTCCGTCAATTAATTGATTTACTGACCATCAATTAATTAACATCTAATTCCTCGAGTAGTACCACTCAACCTTATCATCATGTTGACTAAGTCAACCAAATTGGGTTTACATGATGAACCTTATGAGCTCCTCAAGGGGACATCATCAACCTAATATATAGGACACGGTTTCCTCCTATAATCAACGACACACCATGTAAATAATATTATTTCCCAACTTACCGGGCATATTGATTTAATCCATCTAAATCTCACCCACTGATAAATCAAAGAAATAAATACTAAGTACATGTGCCTGTTATTATATCGGGATTAAGAGCATGTACAACATAATATCCGAGGTCCGATTCAATCATGTAGTCAGTACAAAATTGAATCACCTCTATGTCGGTCCTGCTCAATACACCTAAGTGTACCAGTGTAACTCTATGTTCAAGATAAAACAATACCAAGTTACACTACAACCATGCCAATGGTTTGTCCAAAACCATCTTGGTTGTGAGCCTCTACTTATATTTTACAAGGAACTGATAACATGATCTTCTATGCCACACCAAGCACCATGTTATCTACAATGTAAAATATTAGACAATATGCACACATATATAATGAATATATAAAATGCAAACAATGATCATGTGATTCTTATTTCAAAATGAAATGTTCATACAAAAAGAGCTAGACTTTCAGTATACATTCCAACAAGTAATGCAGGAAATAATAAGAAATAAACAGAAATAAATAAGAAGAATATGAAACTAACAAAAACTAAAAACATACGACCTTCGATGTCCCCGAAAGGGTACTGTACGTTGGTTTTTGGGGATGGAGATAGCTTGTTGTTGGGGATCCTTGGAAGGCTAGAGGGTGGTGAATAGCATCATTTTCGATTTCTACAAAAAGGTTAGCAGAACCAAAAACAAGAAGCTAAATGGAATTAAGAGACAAACAAATACAATCGCTAATAAGGAAGCCTTTACGTGGTTCGGAGATAACGCTCCTACTCCACGACAATCCTTAAGGTGGATCAACCCAAATCAATCTTCACTAAGAAGCTTTCTCTTTTACAAAACCCTCCTCTTCTTACAAAAGATGAAGATGAAGATTAGGGAGGAGGAGAGGAATTAAAACACTTAGAAAGCTTAAGAAATTCGTGGGATCTTGAGAGAATGATCAAAATATAAGCACTAGCCTCTTCTTGCTCCCCCTGGCCTCTTTTTATAGGAAAGAGACCCATTTTCCCATTGGACCATGATGAGTCGACTGATGTACAACATCAGTTGACTTCCGTTGAAGCCAACAGTTTCTGATGAGGTGAATCCTCGGAGATATGCAGCCGACATTTCCAACGATAACTTGATCAGTCGATTGATGAAGCGATCAGTCGAGTGATCCCCGCATGGAGTCGAGTGAGACTCCATTTTGTGCCCGTCGTCGACTTGATCAGTCGACAGCCTGATCAGTCGATTGATGAAGTGATCAGTCGAGTGATCCCCGCACGAAGTCGAATGACACTCCATTCTGTGCCCGTCGTCGACTTGATCAGTCGACTGCCAACTCTTGGCAGTCTACTGATCACCAGGGTTTCAACCTGATTCAGTCGAGCACCTTATTAGTCGACTGCTACATCATATCAGTCGACTGTTACTCGTCAAGTATGAGTAATTCATAGTTGAATTTACTCCCTAGACCTAGACTTAACCTTCTAGCTCTTCCTTTAGGCTTGCGCCTCTAGGATCCCTCCGAGTCTGCGACTTGTTCATCCTTTGCGCTTGCTTCCAAGAGCTTCCTTCGGTTTCATCATGTCTTGGGTTTCTCTTCGCCAAAGTACGCTTGGACTTTACACTGCCAAGACTACATGCTTGGACTTACGCTACCAAGACTTGCCTTTGGACTTCCTTTGCCAAGGTCCGCTTGGACTTTACGCCACCAAGACTACATGATTGGTCTTACGCTGCCAAGCCTTTTCCTTGGACTTCTTTTGCAAAGATCACACTTGGACATTTCCTTTATTAAGTCTTCATACTTCGATTTTTCCTGTCACTTAAACATGTTCACAATTAGATCACAAAATATTGCCTAACTTAGATGATTATCAAAACATCAAAACGTATAAATGTTTGGGGCATCATTGCACCAACACTTGTTACGAGGATAAACCCTTGTAATAAGTGTAGATATTTCAGAGACCTTCAATTTTGTAGGTAGATCGTTTCGTGAGTCCACTTGTCAGAAAAGTTATGGTCATTTTACCGTCGCCTACTCCAAAAGAGAATACTTGCAAACACACAACCAAAACAGAGTACCAAGACATCGTCTTGGATTAGTAGTGCGGGAAAAAAACCTAAAAAACTCGAATCAAAAAATATGAAAAGAAAACCAAAAAGTGCTAGATTGGTAGTTTCATCAAATCTTAGCTCCCCCACTCTGATACAAATTGTTGGATCAAGAAGCGTTGCTAGAGGGGGGTGTGAATAGCGAGCGTAAAATTTTTCCTTTCGTTCGTTTGATAAACGAGCAAGAACAGCGAAAAAATAAAAAGACAAGTTTATTTTTACTTGGTTCACAATCCAACGGTTGCTACTCCAAGGCCCTAATGGTCCTAGACCGTGTACGGAGGGTAAAACACTATAAGATCTCCTTCTCATTGGAGGTAGGAGATAACGATCACAAAACCGAAAGTACGAGTATGAGGCAACAAGCCTACCTCACCTCGTTATAATTAAAACAAAGAATACAAAATATATTACTTGCTGCTGCTGCCGACGAAGAAGATAGAAACTTGGCATCGCGTCAGCGTTATGAAGGTGTTGGAGCTTTGGCATTATAGGAGCACTTGAGAATAATCTTGATTGATGTTTGGGTTGGAATCCTCCTCTCCTTTTATAGAGTTTGGTCTCGAAATAAGTCTCCTCATCGTTTGGAATATATCACGATGTGGTACCATATTTTATCGTGAAGTGGTCGCGTCAAACATTATCCATTTTGACCTAGCGCAAAAGGTTGATTCGTCGTCATCAGTCGATTGATGCCTTCCATCGATCGGTGATGAGCATCGATCGGCCCTTGATGGTCGTGATCAGCAACTTCCCTGCAATAAGAGGTTAGCATGGAAAATGATAAATGCGACGGTTTCTTACCATCCGATCTCGACCTAGACCTTCCACAGGAAGTCTTAGTCGGATAGCCGCCTACGGTTGTCCCCGTACAAAGGACACGACCTTACCATCTCTCTTCACACTCGTTCTTACCTTTGGTTCTTTATGACCTATCGCTTTGCTTCCGGTCTTCCACCTAGGTTCTTCGACTCCCACAAAGTCCTCTGGTGTCACCCGACCACCATGGTTTCCCTCCAGGTGTCGCTTACCTTCAGCTTAGCTTAATCATTTCCTGCACACTTAATTCAGCTCATGAGATAACAATATGACCTTAACTTTGGATCTTTGTCATAATCAAAACCTAGGTTCGATTATCTAGTGCCCCTGCACGAACACCCGGATTCCCTACACTCAAAGCAAATTATATGATTTTTATTTAAACCTAAATTGCTTGAGTTACCTAGGGTATTTGTGGTGGTCGGAGTGGATTCTTCATCTCTCCCGGAGGTGGATGGCTCCTCTTGAGGTTGCTCCGGTGTGGATGGTCTCTCCTCCCACTCAATCCTTGAAGTGGAGGCTTCTTCCACTTTTTCCTCTTCTTCCACCGATTCGGAGGTTGACTCCCTATCAACTTCCAAATCCTCACTCGCTTGTGTGGATAAGGATTCATCTTCGGCCTCCTCTTCTTGAGCAGGTTATGGGTCTTCATGGAGCTTGGCCAATTCCCTCCAAAGCTCCTTGGCATCCATCCAATCACCTAGGCTACACAAGAAGTCATTAGTAATTAAATCAAAAATAAATTTGATTACCTTCTTGTTTTTCTCGAATTGTTGGAGTTGCTCCTCACTCAATCTCTTCTTTTTGAGGAAGCCACCTTTTGGTCCTCTTGGATATTCAAATCCTTCCATTAAGATGGACCACTCCTCAAAGTCTCTCATCATGATAACATTTCTTCCCTTCCAAGAATTGAAGCCTTCTCATCCATATAATGCGTAAGGGACCGGTGTGTTGATGTCCTATCCAAGTTGTTCTTCAACTTCCATCTTCTTCCTCTAGCGGTTTGCTCCCGACTGTTAGTCCGTAGAAGAGCTCCTAGCTCTGATACCAATTGTAGAGGATTCGTTGACCGCTAGAGGGGGGGGGGGTGAATAACGTTTCGATGCTCGATGGAATTCATCTCGTCTACAAATTTCGTTAGCGCAACGGAAATAGAAATAATAGCAATAACGAAACAAGACAAATACAATTCACAATATGAAATATAACGTGGTTCAGAACTTAATGGTTCCTACTCCATGGATCGGGCTCTAAAAGCCCTAGCAATGCAAACACGCACTACTAATTACAATAACTCCTTCTCGACACAAGTCGGAGGTGGAGAAACCTCGTATAAATGATCTTACAACAGTAAGAAATAAATACAAGCAATTACAATAAGAAAATACACTACAAGTAAAGAAAAAACACTTTACAATTGCCTTTGGATTGCTTGCTTTTGGTTGATTGAAGAATAGCCTTGGAGACCCTGATTTGCAACAACAAATTGCCCCAAAGTAGCGCAATAACCGGGTGTGATTTCCTCCTACATGAGCTCCATTTAAACCTACTACCTGGGTTGCAAATCGCCTATCAGTCGACTGCTCGGGACCATCAGTCGACTGATGACACTACTGCTGTGAGTCAATGGTGTGATCCACGCTGGAAAAATCCAATGGATAGGATATCAGTAGACTGATCATGTCCATCAGTCGACTGATCGAGCCTTCACTCGATTGCTAACCCTAGTAGTCGAGTCAAACTCCATTCTATGCCAAAAATACCAAGCACTAGTCGACTGATCATGTGATCAGTCGACTGTTAGGTTCAACAGTCGACTGCCCATCTCTAGCAGTCGACTACTAGGGCACTCCCCGCAGTCAAATCCTAGTTGACTCACTCCATTCGACTGCCTATAGGTCCCAGTTGACTGATACACCCCAAACATGAGGTGTTAACCTCAAACATGAGGTTTGACCCAAGTATGGTGCCCCTATACTTGCTAGACCACCCATAGCCTAGACCTAAGCCTTCTAGCTAACTTCGTCAGCCTCGTGCCTATCGGATCCCTCCAAGTCATCCATGACTTGTTCATCCATACGCTAACCTTCAGGTGCTTCCATTGACTGTCATGCTAACGGTGTCTACACCGCCAAGGCACATTGGACTTATGCTGCCAAGACTCCACTTTGACTTTACGCCGCCAACCATAGGACTTATGCTGCCAAGACTCTTGCTTGGACTTTACGCCGTCAATATCAAATCCCTTGGACTTCTCAAATGCTAAGTACCAAGCATGGACTTTCCCTTGTCAACCCATGTTGGACTTTCCATGCCAAGACCCATGCTTTGACTTTCCATGTCAAGTACTCAAGACTTAGATTTCCATGACATGGTCAACTCCAGTCAACATTCAAAAATCCCCTTCGAGTCAAACTTAAGTCCGGTCAATCTTGACCCGGGTTGATTGCATCAACAATCTCCCCAAAACATTTCAGACATCAATGTCAAATCTTCATGTCAAACATCAAAACATCGCTAGAGTCAAACTTGAGTCCGGTCAATTGTGACATGGGATGATTGCACCAACAGTTCCAACCTTCAAGGGTGCCAAAAAGAAGTAAGGATGACAAGGACCAAGCAAGTGGCATCTTGATCCGGAGCTTCGGAGTGAAGAACAAGGAGAATGGAAGCCCCTCAAGCTCCAGAGGAAGGTACCTTACCAACCCTTCTCTTTCGCAATAATGAGCATAGGGAAAGATTTGATATGCTCTCTACTAGAAGAATCAGTGCTATTAGGTACCTTGACGAAGATCTCTTAGAATTCCTAGGTTTGTTTGGTGACATTCAAGCCCTATTTACAAAAATAGGGTGGGAAGAGATAATGGGGATTAGACACCCAACATGTTGGGATGTATACTGAAAGTCTTGTCTTTGTATGGACATCTTCATTATGAAATAAGAATCACATGATCATTGTTTGCATTTTATATTTATTATATGTGTGCATCTTGTCTAATACTATACATTGTAGATAACATGGTGTGTGGTGTCTCACAGAGGATCATGTTATCAGTTCCTTGTAGAGTATAAGTAGAGGCTCACAACCAAGATGGTTTTGGACAAATCATTGGCATGGTTATAGTGTCATTTGGTATTGGTTTATCTTGACCATAAAATTACACTAGTACACTTTGTGTGTATTGAGAAGGACTGACTAAGAGGTGATTCAATTTATTG
The DNA here is from genome assembly GCA_025175895.1 of Wurfbainia villosa. Classification (NCBI taxonomy): domain Eukaryota; kingdom Viridiplantae; phylum Streptophyta; class Magnoliopsida; order Zingiberales; family Zingiberaceae; genus Wurfbainia; species Wurfbainia villosa. The sequence goes on along the minus strand of CM045986.1, from coordinate 56,664,991 downwards.
CTGATGACATAATTGAATCGGACCTCGGATATTATAGTGTACATGCTCTTAATCCCGATATAATAACGGACACATGTACTTAATATTTATTTCTTTGATTTACCAATGGGCGAGATATATGGGTTAAATCAATATGTCTGATAAGTTGGGAAATGATTTTATTTATATGGTGTATCATTGATTATAGGAGGAAACTGTGTCCTATGTATTAGGATGATGATATCCCCTTGAGGAGCTCATAAGAATCTTTTGGATCGAGAAGCGTCGCTAGAGGGGGGTGAATAGCGATCGTAAATCTTTTCAGCGTTTCGTTCGAGTAGACAATTAAACGAGTAAGAGCAGCGAAAAATAAAGGAACACGTTTATTTTTACTTGGTTCACAACCCAACGGTTGCTACTCCAAGGCCCTATCGGTCCTAGACCGCGTACGGAGGGCAAAGCACTATAACGTCTCCTCCTCGTTGGAGGTAGGAGACAACGATCACAAAAACCGAATGTACGAGGATGAGGCAACAAGCCTACCTCACCTCGTTACGATTAAAATAAAGAATACAATAAAAATATTTACTTGCTACTGCTGTCGACGAAGGAGATTTGAACTTGTCGTCGCGTCGGCGTTATGACGGCGTTGGAGCATTGGCGTTGTAGGAGCACTTGATGAATAAACTTGATGATTCTTGGAGTTGGAATCCTCCCCTCCTTTTATAGATTTTGGCCTTTGAATATGTCTCCTCTTTTTTCGGAATAGATCACGAAGTTGTCCAAATTTTATCGCGAAGTGGCCGCATCAAACCTTATCCGTTTTGACCTAGCACAAAGGCTGATTCGTCGCCATCAGTCGACTGATGCCATCACCGGATCGATGAGCATCACGATCGGCCTTGATGTCCAGCAATGATCGCCACCGCCACTTTCCTGCAGTAAGAGGTTAGCTCGAAAAATGATAAATGCGACGGTTTCTGACCGTCCGATCTCGACCTAGACCTTCCACGGGAAGTCTTAATCAGATCGCCACCTACGGTCGTCCCCGTAAAGAGGACACGACCTTACAATCTCTCACTCACATGAGCTTACCTCGATAGTAGCTCTCGCTTCTGGCCTTCCACTCGATTCCTTCAGCTCCCTTCGAAGTCACTCGAGTGCCGCCTGACCACCGCGGCTTCCTTCGGGTGTCGCTAGCCTTCAGCTCCAGCTTTAGCACTTTTCTGCACACTTGATTTAGCTCATGAGATAACGATATAAACTTAACTTTGTGTCTTTGCCATAATCAAAACACAGGTTCGATTATCTAGTGCCCCTGCACCAACAATCTCCCCCTTTTTGATCTATGGCAAACCAACACAAAATTAAGGAAAATTAAAGCATAAAACAGGTATAGTAGAAGATGAATGTGAAGATGAATATCATTTCCAAAAACTCCCCCTCAACCAAAAGTCCCCATTAACCCTAGGTGAGTTTTGAAAGAGATAATTTAATTTTCAAAATTAAATTTTATATTACTCCCCCTTAACTTTTGCTCTTGTCCACCTTTTGCCATAAATAAAAAAAATTGGGTTTTTTTATAAAATACGGTTTTGAAAACAATATAGTATATGCATGCATCTAGATAAATCAAATATGAGTCCAAGCATGCGTCTAGCAGTAGTTAAATAGATTGGTTCGAGGTGTGTCCCTCTGCACCAATAATCTAAAGGTTTATAATATAACCCTTAGGGTTAGTTTGCTCTCCCCCTTAGTCAAATATATGAAGTATAAGAGATGTAGGGGGCGCTAAACTTTGGCCTAAGAGTTGTTAAGTACAATAGTTAAAAAAATAAGTAGTATTTTGAAGAGATTGTTTTAAGTATATTTCAATTATCCATAACATCTCACCCATTCTATGTGTCTCAGAATTTGTTCACCTTATATGTTTTGTGAGATGATTTTAAATTGATTAAAGATAGTCAACCTTGGGGTAGATTCGGATTTAACCTTTAGATCGTTAAGTAACTTTTCGAGAAACTGGCTTCCAGGTCGTGGCGAGGCACAGGGGCCTTCTTTGATCGAAACAACGACCACTTCCTTAGACAAAGCCAAATTCAAGAAAATATCACTTAAGTCACTTAGGGTTACTTCCTGGTCTAACTAGTTTAGGATACGGCGAGGTAGCTTCAACTAGTTCCACTCGGTCAAGTGCACTAAGCTAGATAGGCCTTATCTAGCTCGAATACACGAGACTTTGTTTCCTTAACGTACTATCATCTCGCCGTGTCCTGATACTATGTTGTCAAGAGTTGACTAACTATTTTCCCTATCTAGCCGTTCTACAAATTAAAGTAAAATATTCAATGGTTTTGTTAAGTAAGCGGGTATACTATTTTAGTGTTAGCTCCCCCTGGACCATTGAACCAATATGGTCTATTCAAATAATGAATTTGATCCGGGGGAATCCAAAACTTCTTAGTCCTTATATGTGAATTCAATAAAACCTTTGGGACCCATGCTTGGACTCTTTGATGACTACGATTTACGATAGACGTATAAGACCTATTCGTAGTCTTTGACTTAAATACGAGTCCGGCTTTGTTGTACACGGCTCTTTGGGTTCCAAGTAGTCGATTAAGGTTCTTAGATCCCAATGTGAACCTTTCCAACCTAGCCTCAACCTCTTAAACTTGGTCTTTCAAGAGAGAATTCTCCTCCTCAAGTTTTTCAATTTGGGTTGAGTTTCCCTCTTGAACATGACTAGTTGAAGAGGTTAGAGTAGCCTCTTGCTTGAGGGTTTCAACCTCCTCAAGTAACGACTCAACCCTCGACTCGGACTTAGTTAATTTCCTATTAAGCATTTTAATTGTATTGTAAAGTGTATGAATTAGTGAGCGGCTAACCTTAATTTTCTTTTTTGGTCCGGCTTTGAGTTGCTTCTCGAAGTAGTCCTCGAGTTCGGATTCGGTGTTATAGTTGGACTCGGCTTTGGATTCTGACTCGGACTCCTCCAATCTTGCCATGTAAGCTATGTCTTCTTTGTTGTCCCAAGTTGCATGGAAGGCTTTCCTTGCTCCCTTTTTCTTTTTGTTCTCGTACATCAATTTCCTTCTTTCTTTTCGAACTATTCTTCGCACAACGTTCACTATTGCTTCCACCTCTTCTGATTCGAACTCTGATTCATCTTCGGGTTCGAGTTCATCTACTTGCCTAGTAGGTGGCTTGCTTCTTTGTCCTGCAAGTAGAGCAATACCTCTCTCGGCCCGGACCACGTTAGTTTGATCGTGAAGTTCAAAATCGGAAAATAATTCATCAAACCTAAGCTTTGAAAGGTCCTTAGAGACCTTGTAGATATCGACAATGGATGCCCACAAGGTAGTCCTAGGGAAAACATTTAAAGCGTACCTTATAAGATCCCGGTTCTCTACGGCTTGCCCGATCGAGTGAAGACCATTAACGATGTCTTGGATCCGCGCATGTAATTGGGTGGCGGTCTTTGGCGCTAATGAATGGACCTATGCGGTTGAGCTCTTCCTTGGACAAGCCACATTGTAATATTTGAGTTGCTCTTGCATCGGCTTCGATTTGCCTCTTGCTTGTATTTGTCCACTTATTGAAATCCAAGGGCTCTCCTTGATCATTGGTGGGTAGAGCAAAGCCGGTTTGGATTATTATCCAAGTCTCGACTTGTGTTTTCAAGAAACACTCCATCCGACCTTTCCAATAACGGAAATCATTTCCGTTAAAGAACGGAGGTCGGGTGGTGCTATACCCCTCAATGTGAGCCATTAAGTCTCTTGCAAAAACACGAATAAAAACCAAAGAGAATTCCAAGAATTGGTCTTGGATTAGTAGTGCGGGAAATAATAGGAAATAAACATAAATAAATAAGAAGAATAAGAAACTAACAAAAACTAGAAACTTACGACCTTCGGTGTCTCCGAAAGGATACTGAACGTTGGATTTTGGGGCTGGAAACAGCTTGTTATGAGAGTAAACACTCATAAGAAATGTATATCTCTCAGAGGGCTTCGATTTGGTAGGTAGATCGTTATGTGAGTCCACTTGTGCGAAAAGTTATGGCCGTTTTACCGTCGGCTACTTCAAGGGAGAATACTTGCAAGCACACAACAAAAAGAAACGTACCAAGACTTCTTCTTGGATTAGTAGTGCGAAGGGAATAAAAACCTAAGAAAGATACGAATCGAAAAATATGAAAAGAAAACCAAAACGTGCTAGATTGGTGGTTTCACCAAATCTTAGCGCCCCCGCTCTGATACTAATTGTTGGATCGAGAGGCGTCGCTAGAGGTGGGGTGAATAGCGATCGTAAATCTTTTCGACGTTTCGTTCGAGTAGACAATTAAACGAGTAAGAGCAGCGGAAAATAAAGGAACACATTTATTTTTACTTGGTTCACAACCCAGCGGTTGCTACTCCAAGGCCCTATCGGTCCTAGACCGCGTACGGAGGGCAAAGCACTATAATGTCTCCTCCTCGTTGGAGGTAGGAGACAACGATCACAAAAACCGAATGTACGAAGATGAGGCAACAAGCCTACCTCACCTCGTTACGATTAAAATAAAGAATACAATAAAAATTTACTGCTGAAGCGAAGGAGATTTGAACTTGTCGTCGCGTCGGCGTTATGAAGGCGTTGGAGCGTTGGCGTTGTAGGAGCACTTGATGAATAAACTTGATGATTCTTGGAGTTGGAATCCTCCCCTCCTTTTATAGATTTTGTCCTCTGAATATGTCTCCTCTTTTTTTGGAACAGATCACGAAGTTTTCCAAATTTTATCGCGAAGTGGCCGCGTCAAACCTTATCCGTTTTGACCTAGCGCAAAGGCTAATTCGTCGCCATTAGTCGACTGATGCCTCCCGTCAGTCGACTGATGAGCATCAGTCGACTGCTTGATGTCCAGCAGTCGACTGCTAGCCTAGCCACTTCCCTGCAGTGAGAGGTTAGCTCGGAAAATGATAAATGCGACGGTTTCTGACCGTCCGATCTCCACCTAGACCTTCCACGAGAAGTCTTAATCGGATTGCCGCCTACAGTCGTCCCCGTAAAGAGGACACGACCTTACAATCTCTCACTCACACAAGCTTACCTCGATAGTAGCTCTCGCTTCCAGCCTTCCACTCGATTCCTTCGGCTCCCTCCGAAGTCACTCGAGTGTCACCCGACCACCGCGGCTTCCTCCCGGTGTCGCTAGCCTTCTTCTCCAGCTTTAGCACTTTTCTGTACACATGATTTATCTCGTGAGATAACGATGTAAACTTAACTTTGTGTCTTTGCCATAATCAAAACACAGGTTCGATTATCTAGTGCCCCTGCACCAACAGAATCATCATGTAAACCCTACAGGCGGACTTGGTCCAGCATGATGATAAGGTTGAGTGGTACTACTCATGGAGTTAGATGTTAATTAATTAATTGTCAGTAAATTAATTAATTAACAGACATTCGATATCTTAAACGCAGGGATATATTTGTATAATTAATATATGGAGCCAATATTTAATTATTGGGGTCGGTGAGGTACATCAATGATAATCCTCTAGTGGAATGAATTATCATTAATGGATCGGATTTTATGCGGGTCATATCCATTAGGTGGCCAAGATCCAACTCCTCCTCATGGTCCCTATTGTAGCCTATTAAAACCCTCAAGAAGCCTAGATCCAACGGACATGATTAAAAGGAGGTTTGGACAAATTATATAAATAGGTTACAAGGCTTGGCCGACATGGTGAATTTATCCTTCTAGGGTTTTGGGTACTAGGGTTTGGTGTGGTTGGGCGATAAGCATTGGTTTGGCTTCTCCCTTAGGGTCGACGACATCCAAGAAGAGGATTAGGGTTTTTATCTTTTCCTTTGCTCTTGGCCGGCTCTTGCTTCTCCTCTCCTAGGGCGGCACCTTCTTCCCTCAAGTCTTGGCTAGTGGCAACAAGAGTTAGGGTTTCTTTGCTTGAATCTCTTGGCCGGCGTCCACACTCTCTCCCTCTCCTTAGGGCCGGTGGACACCAACCTTTGTGGTTGGTGGTTGGCACAAGAAAGGAAAAGAAAGGGGCTTTGGTTATCTTCCTTTGTTCGGAGCGAACAAGGAAAGGAAGATACGTGATCTAGGAGGCTTTAACTCTTGGAGGATCATTGCCCACACAATGTCCAAGAGGAGGATAGGTCATACAATAGAAGATGAAGAGGTAAACAAGAGGTATAATCTTGTTTGTTTTGATTTAGTTCTTTTTTATCATGAATGTGGTTAATTTTCATGGACCCCAATGATAAACACAAAAATCAGCAATCCGTACATCATCTATTCCACGGCTAATCGAGGAAAAGAGTTAGGTTGCGTGTACAACAAGTTTGTTCAAGCGACGACTCAAATCGAGAAGCACGATGATGGATCGGTTGCTTTCGTAATCCATCTTCATTTGGATTAAATTTTATTAATCCAGGGACGTATGATTGGATCGCCATGCACAAGCGACCGAGACGAAGCGAGAAGTGAAGCTTCGACCTTCACAACATACCCTAGGATTGTTCTAGAATTTTTGAGCTCTTTAGAAGCGGAAATCTTAACGGGAAGAGAGAGCGAAGAGAGTAGGGTTACCTTTAGACTATTTAACATTGAGCATGAATGGACACTACACCAATGGAACACATGCTTTGGCTTTCCTAGTTGGGGAGAGAAAAGAACCCCTCTTGGGTTTAACTCTCGGATCTTTTGGACCGAATTGACAGGAGAGAACCCTTATGACTCTTCTAGGGCCAAAGCATTGCGCCTCCAAAACCCCATTTTCCGATACCTGCACCGAATCATGGCAAGTACCATTTTTGGTCATGGGGAGAGTGACGATGTAGTGAGAGCTAGTGAGTTGCTTTGCTTATGGGATATGCTACAAGAAAGGTGTAGCATTGATGTAGGGTCCCATTTCATTAGACACTTAGTAAAAATGGGAAAAGCGGCGAGAGGAGAGATTAATGTGGGGGGCCTACTTTCCCACATTTTCCATAGGATAGGGTACAACTACACCATGCTAGATAGCATAGAGGGGAGCCCTAGGATCGGCTTGGAACTGTGTATGGCCATGAAGATGATTGCAAAAGAGGGACACTCCTTATGCTTTGTAAGGAATAACCTAACAACCCTTAGGCTTCCCGACCCCAATCGTACCACCATCACCACACGTGGCAACTGGCGCTTAGACTTGATAGTGGAGTCCCCGCCGTATGAGGGACCATCCACATCGGCACCCATCTCTCCCCCTTTACATCACTCTCCCTCCATTCCATGCATGCATAGGAGCCCACCTAGTCTACGTCGACATGACCCTGCACCTGCAACAATACCTTTTTCTACTTTTAAGTAGGATGTAGGTACATCTGCCTATGATTTTTTGGAGTGCCTATTGTGCCTCGATGACATATATGTTGAGCAGCATACGCAGATGTAGCGATGGGAAGAGCAGAGTGCCTACACGCAGATAGAGTTTCAAAGCTTCTGGGAGCACTTCCAGTGGGCTGAGGAGTTCTATGATGAGGCCTGCATCTACTTCTAGGAGCAGGCTGCCCATTGCCAGGATGAGGCCACCTACCGGTAGGAGATGCGACAGTACATTCATGCCCAACAGGCACATTGGGCTCGAGAGGAGGAGCACATGGCGGTCGCTACATCCACCAGCTCTCAGATCGACCACATGTACATGTGATATCAACAGCTGAGCACCAGATTTTCCCAGGAGGCTGACATGCCGAGACTGCTGAACTTCCCACCTCGGCCACCATATTAGCGGTATGGTCTCATATAAGTCTGAGGGGGCCCCAAGTTTTGATTTATTTTGTTTCTAGTAGTAGTTTCTTTCCTGTTATTTGCATTTGTTTTAATTAGCATTCATTTGTTCATACATAGAGTTTTTACTTTCATCAGTACTTAATTTTTGCTATCTTTAAGCTGCCTCAGTAGTATTTTTAAATTTACTTACATGAGTTGTTCCCATAGGTAGCTTAACTTCATTTATCTTGTGATACTTTATTTTATTTGCTCTAATGAATGTTATAGACTTACACTGGTAAGCTTTTATTTTTACACATACACATGTCGAACATTTTGAAAGAGAGAATCTAGTAAGTACCTAGTTATGATTCATCTCAGTAGTCTAGTACTTTGGAATACATAGGTAACTCTAGATTTAGCATTTTAATTACTGGAGATGCTCGGATAGTGGAAGCCCATTCAGAAAAATCAAAATCCCAATAAAAAATGGAATAAGAAAAGAAAAAAAAGAGGGAAAGAAAAAGATAGTGAGAAAAATTGAAAAAGATTATTAGGGATAAAAAATAGTTGTCGTGGGTGGAAATGGTTAGGTGTCCCTTTGAGACCGAGTTTGGTTACTGGGGAAACACCAACCAATTTCTTAATACCGAGCATGCCTTTGAGACTTTGTGCTAGATCTACGGAACGACCCTCGCTTTGGGAAAGTAAGTGCCTAAGAGCTGGAAACCTTAGGAAAGCTATAGGATGACGACTTAACTTACTATGTAACGAGTATCCCCTAAGAAGATTCGATCCACTTTCAGAGCAAAAGAAGGGAATTTTGCAGCTGGACGCAGAAGGGGACACGGCCAGGGCATGTGGCTACACACGGCCGTGTCCAGGGTTCAACATTAACCACCACAACCTCACACAAAGCATTGTTGTGTGTTTTCACACGGTCGTGTGGTGACAAGACAACTTGACGCAATCAGGGGTTTTTCCATATTTTGCGAAGATCCGTCCTCATGTCTATATAAAGGAGGTTATGCCTAAACCCTAGGGGGGAGGCTCGATGGCCGTGATGGTACTCCGAGGCTCTAAAAAGCTTTAGAAACTCGCATCAAGGAGGAAGAAAGTCATCGGAGATCCAAATTCTGCACTTCAACACCGGAGAGAAGATTCACATTGCATTGTAATTTCTATTCCTTGCTTAATTTCTATTGTTTATACGAACATGATCATTTTTTGTGTTTCTCCTCTCCTATCTATGGAGTAGACTTTCCGATTCTAGGATTAGGGAGTAGTTTGTGTGCGTAGAACATGTTATTCCAAATTTGAATTATGTTCTTGAATTTCTATTTGCAATTGGCGTTTGGTTTTAGCGCTATTGTTATTGTTTTGGATTTCTATCTACTGTTCTAGTAGATACCAGGGGTGAAAGCCCTTGTATCTAAGATTTAGGAGAATCAAGGAGGCACCTAGGGGTTGACCTCATCTCTTGTAATCATGGGTAGAAGGATGCGATAGAGTAGGAAACACGCCCCATTTTTGGCTCATCGCAGGGATCAATTCGGCATCCTTCAATCGACTATCCCATCCTAAGTCTAGGGGTCGACCTTGTAATCCCAGAGGTAGCTTCGGATAGATGTGAATGAAGGATTTTGCCCGGAAGCTCTGATACCAATTGAAGGGATTTCCCTTGTCGAGTCCGTGAGAGGAAACTTCGCTTCCCCTTCACCTCGGTTGCTTAACCATGGTGATCCCTTCGATGTCCCCGGATTAAAAATATAATCCTAGACAAAAGGGATTCCCAAGACAACCAAGTCATCGTCGTGCTATTCGTTTAGAGAGGTCACTTGAACAAACTAGTTGTTCAAGCGACCATCCTCTATTCTACGAGTAGCCGCGGAATAGACGATGTCCGGATCGCCGGTTTTTGTGTTTATACTCGGGATCCAAGTATTATTTAGCCTATTTACAGAAATATAACATGCTTATATTTTGAAAAACAAACACAAGAAATGAATAAAAGAGATAGAAGAATAGTTATACCTCTTGGTCTTCTAATGTATGACCCTCCTCCTTTTGGACGTCGTGTGGGCGACGATCCACCAAAAGTCAAAGCTCCTAAATCGCAAAACTTCCTTCCTTGCTTTTCCCAAGCAAGAGGAAGAAGAGAAACAATGTTTTTATCCTTCAAAAACTCAACCAACAAAGAACTATAGAAGTTCTTGCCGCTGGCCAACTAGAAGGAGAAAAAGATGATGGAAAACTACCAAGACACCAAGGGAAACCCTATATCTTGTTTCCACCACCTAAGGAGAAGAGAGGGGAGTGTTTTGGGCGCCGGCCAAGGGCTGGGAAGGGCTGGAATAGCTGCTGGACGTTGGCCACAAGGCAAGGAAGAAGAAGGAAAACTTGCCTTATTTGGTGCCACCCTTGCTTCCAAACCCTAACCCTAATTCCAATCCTATCTCAACTAGGATTGCCCTATTCTTGCCGCCCAAGCCTTGCTCCCTCTCTATGATGTTCTTCACGCCAACCCCATGCCACCTTTTATAGAGTTTGGGGATAAGCCATGAATTAATCTCCTCCATTGGTTCTAGGGATTTAATCTCAACCGTCGGATCTAGAGATTTAATCTCAACCATCGGATCTTAGAGATTTAATCTCTACCAATGGATCTTAGTGTTTTGTTTCTATCCATTGGATCTAAGCATCTTGAGGTGTTAATGGGCTACATTAGGGACCATGAGGAGGAGTTGGGTCTTGGCCACCCATGGATCAAGCCCACATAAAGTCCGATCCACTAATGATGATCCAATCCACTAAAGGTCCATCATTGATCTACCTCACCAACCCCCATATGACAATATGGGCTCCATATATTATTTGTACATTTTCTCCCCGTGTTTAAGATCTCGAATGTCCGTCGATTAATTAATTTACTAACCATTAATTAATCAACATCTAACTCCTTGAGTAGTACCACTCAACCTTTTCATCATGCTGGACCAAGTCCACCTGCAGGGTTTACATGATGAACCTTATGAGCTCCTCAAGGGGACATCATCATCCTAATATATAGGACACGGTTTCCTCTTATAATCAACGACACACCATATAAATAATATCATCTCCCAACTTACCGAGTCTATCGATTTAATCTATAAATCTCGCCCATTGGTAAATCAAAGAGATGAGTACCAAGTATATGTGCCCGTTATTATATCGGGATTAAGAGCATGTACTAAATAATATCTGAGGTCCGATTCGATTATGTAGTCAGCAATAAATCGAATCACCTCTGTGTCGGTCCTGCTCAATACACACAAAGTGCACTAGTGTGATTCTATGGTCAAGACAAACCAATACCAAATCACACTACAACCATTCCGATGGTTTGTCCAAAGTCATCTCGGTTGTGAGCCTTTACTTATACTTTACAAGGAGCCGATAACAAGATCTCCCGTGTGACACCACACACCATGTTATCTACAATGTAACATATTAGACAATATTGCATAACCATAAAAATATGCAAACAATGATCATGTGATTCTTATTTCAAAACAAAGATGTTCATACAAAAGATAGACTTTTCAGTATACATCCCTACAGCGAAGGCTCATCGGGGGAGTGTATAATGCTCTTTCCACAAAATTGTAGCTAGAACCCTAGACGAAACCCAATTGACAACGTGTTCTGCGACACGAAAACGAAACCGAAATCATAGAATCACTTTTGAAATATCACAACATAGTTTCTTTCTTCTTTCGTGTGACAATGTATTGAGTTGGGACCGCTGTCAACCCTCGCATTTACAACCCTTAATCTGAATTCCGAACAATAACCTCCACTTACCAAATAGGTACTCGAATCTCAGTCCCTGTGGGATCGATAATCTTTTTATTACTTGACGACATTCGTGCACTTGCAAGCGTTGAGCGCGAGCACACACTTCGAGTCCTCGATGGTCTCCGTCACAAGATTTTAGGTTGCGTTCGCGTGCATCATGTTCGAACACGTTTTGTAAAAATGCACACAGTGGAAGCAAAACATGTAATAAACTAATTTTATTATAATACACACATCACACACATGCAAGATACAACATGTGTAGACATAATCACTATTTAAAATTTTGGAATAAAATGAAATTTATTCTAGTTATACCTGACGTATCACGTGTAGCAGGAATGACATCAACCGTAGCAACCTCGCTAGAATCTCCTCTATTCATATCCACACCGAGTATCGTCGAGATAGCTTCACAAAGCCATGAGCCTCATCATAGCAAAATTCACTATCCTTGAGTCGAAGATGATGTGATCCGAGAGACTATCACAATCCTGTAGGGGAAATGTCGAAAGCTAGAGGGGGGGGGTGAATAGCGTCGTGCTAGTTCGTAATGAAATTTGTTCGTGTTTGTCCACAAATTTTGTTAGCGCAGGGGAATAGAAATAATAACAATAAAAAAACAATACAAACACAATTACACAAGTATTTAACGTGGTTCAGAACCGAACGGTTCCTACTCCACGGATCGAGCTCTAAAGAGCTCTAGCGATGCCACAAACACACCACTATGCAATAAATCCTTCTCGACATAAGTCAGAGGTGGAGAAACCTCATAAAATTTATTACAATAGTAATACAAAAGACAAACAAGAAAATACAATGCAAATACGAAAACAAGTAAAGAGAACTTCACAACACTTTGCTTTTGATTGCTTGAATGCTGGGTTGCTTGACTTGCACTTGGAGACCATGATTTGCAGCAACAAATTGGCCCAAAAACCCTCAAGAACCGGTATAGATTTCCTCCTCCACGAGCTCCATTTAAAGCTTCAACCTGTGCTGGAAATCACCGATCAATCGACTGCTCGGGACCATCAGTCAACTGATGACACTATTGTCGTGAGACAACGGCTAGTTCCACGGTGGAAAAATCCAACGGATCCATCATCAGTCGACTGATAATACCCATTAGTCGACTGATGGAGCCATCACTCGACTGCTAGCCCCACAGTCGAGTCTCGACTCTATTTTGTGCCCGAATTCTCGAGCACCAGTCGACTAATCACAAGATCAGTCGATTGCTCGATCAATCAGTCGACTGCCCACCTCTGGCAGTCGATTTCTAGGCCAATTCCCCTAGTCAAACCCTAGTTGACTCATGCCAGTCGACTGCCACATGCCACCAGTCGACTGGCACACCTCAAACATGAGGTTTTAACCCAAGTATGGTTCCCCCATACTTGCTAGACTACCCTTACCCTAGACCTAAGCCTTATAGCCACCTCCGTCAGCCTAATGCCTCTTGGATCCCTCCAAGTCATCCATGACTTGTTCATCCATTGTGCAAGCTTTAGGTGCTTCCATCGGCTATGTCATTCTAACAGTGTCTACGCCGCCAAGACTTCGCTTGACTTTATGCCGCCAACCATTGGACTTATACTGCCAAGACTCCCGCTTGGATATTACGCCGCCAATATCGAACCCCTTGGACTTTCCAAATGCCAAGACTCAAGCTTGGACTTTCCCTTGCCAACCTATGTTGGACTTTCCATGCCAAGACTCATGCTTAGACTTTTCCTTGCCAACCTATTTTGGACTTTCCATGCCAAGACCCATGCTTGGACTTTTCCTTGCAAACGCATTTGTGACTTTCCATTGCCAAGACCCATGCTTGGACTTTCCCTTGCCAAGTACTCAAGACTTGGACTTTCCCATGACAATCACATTGTCATATGTTTTTGTCGAACATCAAAACATCTCTCGAGTCAAGCTCGAGTCCTGGCCAATCGTGATCTGGGCCGATTGCACCAACAATCTCCCCCTTTTTGATGTTTGACAAAAACCAAACAAACCATTGAGTTAGACCATCTAACTCAAACCAATCATCCCCATCAATTTTCCCAATTGATGTCACTCTCCCAATAAGTTATCCCCCTTTTTGACTAACATAAAAAATGTTCTCTCCAAGAAGGTCAAAATCTCATGTCCCAATGAGATCTTACAATCTCTCCCTTGGTCCAAAAAATACCTAGGATGACTACCATCTTCCTAGTGATAAGTCTCATATCACTCAAGAGAGGCAATCCTATACACTCTCCCAATTTCCAAATTGGGTATCTCAAAATCCCATTTCCCCCCTCATGAGGAAAAATACCATCCATCATCCCATGATGGATACCTCCCCCTAAAGGGTTGCTCCCTCTTGACCATTACACCAACAATGTCCTTGGGAAGTCCCTAATCCAATAGGAACTCTAAACCATCAAAAATATGGTTCTAAGTTCAACCTGGATCTTTTCAACCCTTAAATTTGATACATCACCCTAACACCTCTCCTAATCCATATCCAATGGATTTTCACCCTTTACAATGCTTCCCAAAGCATATCCTAGGGTTAGAAGTGGTTAGGAAACTTTACCATAGTTGAAAATGGGCTAAAAAACCTTGTTTTTCTAAAATCAGCCTTTATAGTCGACTGCCACTTTCATCAGTCGACTGCCACCAAGGGCAGTCGACTGACAACTGAAATTTCTAAATTTCAATTATCAGAGTTGAATTTAAAAAATTCATAAATAATTATACATATATTGAAAAATCGTGAAAATTCATACGTATAATACTTATGACCAATACAATGGGTGAAAAATGATAGAAAAATATTTTACCCATAAAATACTGAAATTGATACAAAATTCAAAAGTGAAGGAAAACTTCGAAGTTTTGGCTCACTTTGTATCAACTTCATCAATAGTGATTGCTATCTAAAGATAGACTTCACCAAGGTTTTATAAAATGATTTTAAAATGTTTTTGAAAACCTATATGTTGGATCGAAGCGGATCGCTAGAGGGGGGGGGTGAATAGCGATAAAACTTTTTCGTACGAATTCGTTTCAAAACACTTATATGCAGCGGAAAGATAAATAAAAAAGAAAAGAGACAAGTATATTTTTTACTTGGTTTGAAGCCTTCGGCTACTACTCCAAGGCCCTAGTGATCCTTGATCACACACGGAGGGCAAATCACTAATGAACTCCTCCTCGTTGGAGGTAGGAGTTAATCGGATACAAAAACAACGAAAGAGACTCGAGATAGAGGGACACTCCCCCTCTCCTCGTTACGATAAAACCAAAATAAAAAGAAGTACAGAATTGAATTAAACTTAGATTATACCGATGACTCGTAGATGGAAAGATGAAACCCTAGTCGTCGTGTCTGCAGAGCTTCGTCGTAGGAATGTCGGAGACTCGTAGCGTACCGGAAGGACTTGGAAGCTTTTTAATTGATGAAAAACCCTAGGACAAGCCCTCCTTTTATAGCCTTTGAGCCCCTCATCGAATGGGTCTTCAACCAATCACAAATGGGCACAAAACCTCCTTGAAAAAAGGTGATAAGCCTTGACTCCTCGAGGCTGATCATTGACCATCAGTCGATTGATGGCCATCATCGGTCGGTGATGGCGATGCTCGATCGTCTTGAACTCGTGATCGGTGATTGTGATCGAGTCCTCAAGGGCGGTCGGTGATGCTTGCTGCAAGTCAAAGTTAGCTCAACAAAAATATAATTTCGACGGTCGTCGACCGTCCGATCTTGACCTAGACCATCGATTGGATGTCTTTGGTCGGATCTACGCTTAAGACCATCCCCGTAAGGAGGATACGACCTCACATACCCTCACACACACGAGCTTACCTCGATACTTACTGCGTCGCTTTCTCTTTTGGCCTTCCACTCAATTCCTTCGGCTCCCTCCGAAGTCACTCGAGTGTCGCCCGACCACCGCGGCTTCCTCCAGGTGTCGCTAGCCTTCAGCTTCAGCTTTAGAACTTTTCTGCACACTCGATTCAGCTCGTGAGATAATGATATATCCTTGACTTTGCGTCTTTTGCCATAATCAAAATACAGGTTCGACTTAGGTGCCCCTGCACCAACAATCTCTCCCTTTTTGATCCTATGGCAAATTTACGCAAAGTTATGGGAAAATATAAAACATAAAATGAGTAAGATAAACGTTTCGCTCATTTATAGTGAACTCCCTCTTAACCTTCGGTGAGTTTTAAAACAAATGTTTTAATTTTCAAAAATTTAAATTTTGTTCTCCCCCTTAACTTATGCTCTTCTCCCGCTTTTGCCATGAATCAAAAAAAAAGTGTGGGGTTTTTTATAAAAAATAGGGGTTATTTAATAGAAAAGGTAGCATGCATAAAGATTATCTAACATGAGTCCAAGCATGTGTCTTGATTTAATTTGGTTCGAGGTATAGCCCTCTGCACCAACAATGAAAGTTTTTGGAAACTAAGTTTGATTTTAAAAATACTTATAAAATTAGCTTTGAGTTCCACAATACTTATACGCTAATAACTTTTGAAAATATATATAACCCTTAGAGTTAGTTTGCTCTCCCCCTTAATCAAATATATAAGGTACAGAAGAGTTAGGGGGCGCTAAACATTGACCTAGAAGGTTGTATATTTAGAATTTTGTCCGAGTATAAGTACACATTTAAGCTCGATAGTTTGAAAAATAGATAACATTTTTGAAAAGATTATGTAAATTGAAATTGTTCCTTATTCATCTCACCCATTCTAAGTGTCTTAGAATTGGTCACCTTATATGTTGTGTGAGATGATTCCAATTTTATCTTGATTAAGTTTTAATGATTTGAAACTTGTCAACCTTGCGTTAGATTCGGATTTGATCCTAAGCTCATCAAGTCACCTTTTCAAGATCTTGGCTTCAGTCGTAGCGAGTCTGAGGGCCTTCTTTGATAAAAAAAATGACCACTTCCTTAGACAAAGACAATTTCGAGAAAGTAGTAACTGGACTCACCTAAGACCACTTCCTGGTCTAACTAGTCTAGGATACGGCGAGGTAGCTTCAGCTAGTTCCACTCGGTCAAGTGTACCGAACTAGATATGCCTTATCTAGCCCGAATACACAAGACTTCGCTTTCCTAGCGTACTATCATCTCGCCGCGTCCTGGTACTATGTTATCAAGCATTGACGAGTTATAGTCCTATCTAACCATTCTAAAAAAAATAAGAGGTTTAGGTTATCGGATATACTATTTTGGTATTAGCTCCCCCTGGATCATTGAACCGATATGGTCTGGTCAAGTAATGAACTTGATCCTTGGGAATCCAAAACCTATTGGTCCTTATATGTGAGTTTAATAAAGTTTTCGGGACCCACGCTTGGACTCGATGATGACTACGGTTTACGATAGACATGTAAGATACATTCGTAGTCTTTGAGCTATATCCGAGTCTGGCTCTATTGTACACTACTCTCTGAGTTCCAAGAAGTCGGTTAAGATTCTTGGACCCCGTTGAGAACTTGTTCAACCGAGCTTCGAGCTCTTGGACTTGCCCTTTCAAGAGAGAGTTCTCTTCTTCGAGTTTTTCAACTCGAGTTGAGTCCTCCTCTTGAACTCGACTAGTCGAAGAGTTTAGGGGTGTCTCTTGTTTGAGGGTTTCAACCTCCTCAACCAAGGACTCGACCCTAGACTCGAATTCAGCTAATTTTCTAGTTAGCAATTTAATCGTATTGTAAAGCATATGAATTAGTGAGCGGCTAACCTTAATTTTATCTTTCGATCCGGCTTTGAGTTGCTTCTCGAAATAGTCCTCGAGTTCGGAGTCGGTGTTGTAATTGGATTCAGATTCGGACTCTGACTCTGACTCTTCGGGTCTTGCCATGCAAGCTATGTCGCCGCCTTCTTCGTTGTCCCATGTTGCATGAAAAGCCTTCTTTTTATTTGATTTGAATTGTGCCCTCTTTTGATTCTTTAGTAGCCTCCTTTCCCTCCGAACGATCTTCCGCACTACGTTCACTATTGCTTCCACCTTTTCCGATTCGGACTTCGATTCGTCTTCGGGTTCGAGTTCATCTACTTGCCTAGTAGGTGGCTTGCTTCTTTGTCTTGCAAGTAGAGCAATAACTCTCTCGGCCCGGACCATGTTAGTTTGCTCGTTAAGTTCAAACTCGGAAAATAATTCGTCTAACCTAAGCTTTGAAAGGTTCTTAGAGACCTTGTAGGCATCAACCATGGATGCTCACAAGGTAGTCCTAGGAAATGAATTAAGAACGTACCTTAGGAGGTCGCGGTTTTCGACCTTAAGTATGATGGTGTGCAATCCGTTGACAATGTCCTGGACGTGGGCGTGTAGTTGCGTTGCCGTCTCATATTCCTTCATTTTTAGGTAATACAATTTATTAAGTAGTAAGTCACGCTTACTTACCTTCGCGTCATTAGTCCCTTCGTGTAGTTCTATGAGTTTTGTCCACAAATCTTTTGCACAGATGAAGGGTCCGATACGGTTGAGCTCTTCCTTAGACAAACCGCATTGCAATATTTGGGTTGCTCTTGCATCGGCTTCGATTTGCCTCTTGGTTGCATTGGTCCACTTGTTGAAATCCAAGGGCTCATCTTGATCATTGGTGGGTAGAGCAAAGCCGGTTTGGATGATTATCCAAGACTCGACTTGTGTTTTTAGAAAACACTCCATCCGACCTTTCCAGTAACGGAAATCATCTCCACTAAAGAACGGAGGTCGGGTGGTGTTGTACCCCTCAATGTGGGCCAAAAAGAAAAACTTGCACACACAAAAAAAAACTTGCCAAGACTCGAGTCTTGGATTAGTGGTGTGGAAAATAAAAGGAAACAAACGAGAAATAGAAAGTTAAACAAAGAGATAAGAAACTAAACAAAAAGTAAGTACTCACAACCTTCGATGTCCCCAAAAGGGTACTAAACGTGGTTTTATAGGGATAAAAACAGCTTGTTACGGGGTAAACCCCCATAAGAAGTGTATATCTCTGCGAGGGCTTCGATTTGGTGGGTAGATCGTTTCATGAGTCCACTTGTAGCAAAAGTTATGCTCGTTTGATCGTGAGGTACTCCGAAGGCGATTAATACTTGCAAAAACACAACCAAAAACTATGTACCAAGACTTGGTCTTGGATTAGTAGTGTGGGAGAAATCTTAAAATGATAAATACGAAAAGAAAAATTCTCGACCGGTGGTTGCACCGAATCTGAGTGCCCCCGGCTCTGATACCAATTGTTGGATCGAAGCGGATCGCTAGAGGGGGGGGATGAATAGCGATAAAACTTTTTCGTACGAATTCGTTTCAAAACACTTATATACAACGGAAAGATAAATAAAAAAGAAAAGAGACATGTAGATTTTTTACTTGGTTCGTAGCCTTCGGCTACTACTCCAAGGCCCTAGTGATCCTTGATCACACACGGAGGGCAAATCACTAATGAACTCCTCGTTAGAGGTAGGAGTTAATCGGATACAAAAACAACGAAAGAGACTCGAGATAGAGGGACACTCCCTCTCTTCTCGTTACAATAAAACCAAAATAAAAATAAGTACATAATTGAATTAAACTTACATTATACCGACGACTCGTAGATGGAAAGATGAAACCCTAGTCGTCGTGTCTGCAGAGCTTCGTCGTAGGAATGTCGGAGACTCGTAGCGTACCGGAAGGACTTGGAAGCTTTTTAATTGATGAAAAACCCTAGGACAAGCCCTCCTTTTATAGCCTTTGATCCGCTCATCGAATGGGTCTTCAACCAATCACAAATGGGCACAAAACCACCTTGAAAAAGGTGATAAGCCTTGACTCCTCGAGGCTGATCATTGACCATCAGTCGACTGATGGCCATCATCGATCGTGATGGCGATCGATCGAGTCTTGAACTCCGTAGTCGATTGATTGGCGATCGAGTCCTCAAGTAGCGATCGTGATGCTTGCTGCAAGTCAAAGTTAGCTCAACAAAAATATAATTTCGACGGTCGTCGATCGTCCGATCTCGACCTAGACCATCGATTGGATGTCTTTGGTCAGATCTACGCTTAATACCATCCCCGTAAGGAGTATACGACCTCACATACCCTCACACACACGAGCTTACCTCGATACTTACTGCGTCGCTTTCGCTTTTGGCCTTCCACTCGATTCCTTCGGCTCCCTCCGAAGTCACTCGAGTGTCGCCCGACCACCGCGGCTTCCTCCGGGTGTCGCTAGCCTTCAGCTTCAGCTTTAGAACTTTTCTGCACACTCGATTCAGCTCGTGAGATAATGATATATCCTTGACTTTGCGTCTTTTGCCATAATCAAAATACAGGTTCGACATAGGTGCCCCTGCACCAACAATCTCTCCCTTTTTGATCCTATGGCAAATTTACGCAAAGTTATGGGAAAATATAAAGCATAAAATGAGTAAGATAAATGTTACGCTCATTTGTAGTGAACTCCCTCTTAACCTTCGGTGAGTTTTAAAATAAAAGTTTTAATTTTCAAAAATTTAAATTTTGTTCTCCCCCTTAACTTATGCTCTTCTCCCCCTTTTGCCATGAATCAAAAAAAAAAAGTGTGGGGTTTTTTATAAAAAGTAGGGGTTTTTAATAGAAAAGGTAGCATGCATAAAGATTATCTAACATGAGTCCAAGCGTGTGTCTTGATTTAATTTGGTTCGAGGTATAGCCCTCTGCACCAACAATGAAAGTTTTTGGAAACTAAGTTTGATTTTCAAAATACTTATAAAATTAGGTTTGAGTTCCACAATACTTATATGCTAATAACTTTTGAAAATATATATAACCCTTAGAGTTAGTTTGCTCTCCACCTTGATCAAATATATAAGGTACAGAAGAGTTAGGGGGCGCTAAACATTGACCTAGAAGGTTGTATATTTAGAATTTTGTTCGAGTATAAGTACACGTTTAAGCTCGATAGTTTGAAAAATAGATAACATTTTTGAAAAGATTATGTAAATTGAAATTGTTCCTTATTCATCTCACCCATTCTAAGTGTCTTAGAATTGGTCACCTTATATGTTGTGTGAGATGATTCCAATTTTATCTTGATTAAGTTTTAATGATTTGAAACTTGTCAACATTGCGTTAGATTCGGATTTGATCCTAAGCTCATCAAGTCACCTTTTCAAGATCTTGGCTTCCAGGTCGTGGCGAGGTACAGGGGCCTTCTTTGATCCAAAAAAATGACCACTTCCTTACACAAAACAAATTTCTAGAAAGAAGTAACTTGACTCACCTAAGACCATTTCCTAGTCTAACTAGTCTAGGATACGGCGAGGTAGCTTCAGCTAGTTCCACTCGGTCAAGTGCACCGAACTAGATACGCCTTATCTAGCCCGAATACACAAGACTTCGCTTTCCTAGCGTACTATCATCTCGCCGCGTCCTTGTACTATGTTATCAAGCATTGACAAGTTATAGTCCTATCTAACCATTCTAAAAGAAATAAGAGGTTTAGGTTATCAGATATACTGTTTTGGTATTAGCTCCCCCTGGATCATTGAACCGATATGGTCTGGTCAAGTAATGAACTTGATCCTTGGGAATCCAAAACCTATTGGTCCTTATATGTGAGTTTAATAAAGTTTTCGGGACCCACGCTTGGACTCGATGACGACTACGGTTTACGATAGACATGTAAGATACATTCGTAGTCTTTGAGCTATATCCGAGTCCGACTCTGTTGTACACTGCTCTATGAGTTCCAAGAAGTCGGTTAAGATTCTTGGACCCCGTCGAGAACTTGTTCAACCGAGCTTTGATCTCTTGGACTTGCCCTTTCAAGAGAGAGTTCTCTTCTTCGAGTTTTTCAACTCGAGTTGAGTCCTCCTCTTGAACTCGACTAGTCGAAGAGTTTAGGGGTGTCTCTTGTTTGAGGGTTTCAACCTCCTCAACCAAGGACTCGACCCTAGACTCGGATTTAGCTAATTTTCTAGTTAGCAATTTAATCGTATTGTAAAGCGTATGAATTAGTGAGTGGCTAACTTTAATTTTATTTTTCGATCCGGCTTTGAGTTGCTTCTCAAAATAGTCCTCGAGTTCGGAGTCGGTGTTGTAATTGGATTCGGATTCAGACTCGGACTCGGACTCTTCGGGTCTTGCCATGCATGCTATGCCGCCGCCTTCTTCGTTGTCCCATGTTGCATGAAAAGCCTTCTTTTTATTTGATTTGAATTGTGCCCTCTTTTGATTCTTTAGTAGCCTCCTTTCCCTCCGAACGATCTTCCGCACTACGTTCACTATTGCTTCCACCTTTTCCGATTCGGACTCCGATTCGTCTTCGGGTTCGAGTTCATCTACTTGCCTAGTAGGTGGCTTGCTTCTTTGTCCTGCAAGTAGAGCAATACCTCTCTCAGCCCGGACCATGTTAGTTTGCTCGTGAAGTTCAAACTCGGAAAATAATTCGTCTAACCTAAGCTTTGAAAGGTCCTTAGAGACCTTGTAGGCATCAACCATGGATGCTCGCAAGGTAGTCCTAGGAAATGAATTAAGAACGTACCTTAGGAGGTCGCGGTTTTCGACCTTATGTCCGATGGTGTGTAATCCGTTGACAATGTCCTGGACACGGGCGAGTAGTTGCGTTGCCGTCTCACATTCCTGCATTTTTAGGTTATACAATTTATTAAATAGTAAGTCACGCTTACTTACCTTCGCGTCATTAGTCCCTTCGTGTAGTTCTATGAGTTTTGTCCACAAATCTTTTGCGCAAATGAAAGGTCCGATGCGGTTGAGCTCTTCCTTAGACAAACTGCATTGCAATATTTGGGTTGCTCTTGCATCGGCTTCGATTTGCCTCTTGGTTGCATTGGTCCACTTGTTGAAATCCAAGGGCTCATCTTGATGATTGGTGGGTAGAGCAAAGCCGGTTTGGATGATTATCCAAGACTCGACTTGTGTTTTTAGAAAACACTCCATCCGACCTTTCCAGTAATGGAAATTATCTCCACTAAAGAACGGAGGTCGGGTGGTGTTGTACCCCTCAATGTGGGCCATAAAGAAAAACTTGCACACACAAAAAAAAAACAAAAAAAAACTTGCCAAGACTCGAGTCTTGGATTAGTGGTGCGGAAAATAAAAGGAAACAAATGAGAAATAGAAAGTTAAACAAAGAGATAAGAAACTAAACAAAATGTAAGTACTCACAACCTTCGATGTCCCCGAAAGGGTACTAAACGTCATTTTTTGGGGATTAATAGAGCTTGTTACATGGTAAACCGCCATATGTAGATCTCTGCGAGAGCTTCGATTTGGTGGGTGGATCGTTTCGTGAGTCTACTTGTAGCAAAAGTTATGCTCATTTGATCGTGAGGTACTCTGAAGGCGATTAATACTTGCAAAAACACAACCAAAAACTATATACCAAGACTTGGTCTTGGATTAGTAGTGTGGGAGAAATCTTAAAACAATAAATACGAAAATAAAAATGCTCGACCAGTGGTTGCACCGAATCTGAGCGCCCCAAGCTCTGATACCAATTGTTGGATCGAAGAGGATCGCTAGAGGGGGGGGGGTGAATAGCGATAAAACTTTTTCGTATGAATTCATTTCAAAACACTTATATGCAGCAGAAAGATAAATAAAAAAGAAAAGAGACAAGTAGATTTTTTACTTGGTTCATAGCCTTTGGCTACTACTCCAAGGCCCTAGTGATCCTTGATCACACACGGAGGGCAAATCACTAATGAACTCCTCCTCGTTGGAGATAGGAGTTAATCGGATACAAAAACCACGAAAGAGACTCGAGATAGAGGGACACTCGCCCTCTTCTCGTTACGATAAAACCAAAATAAAAAGAAGTACAGAATTGAATTAAACTTAGATTATACTGATGACTCGTAGATGGAAAGATGAAACCCTAGTCGACGTGTCTGCAGAGCTTCGTCGTAGGAATGTCGGAGACTCGTAGCGTACCGGAAGCACTTGGAAGCTTTTTAATTGATGAAAAACCCTAGGACAAGCCCTCCTTTTATAGCCTTTGAGCCCCTCATTGAATGGGTCTTCAACCAATCACAAATGGGTACAAAACCTCCTTAAAAAGAGGTGATAAGCCTTGACTCCTCGAGGCTGATCATTGACCATCAGTCGACTGATGGCCATCATCAGTCGACTGATGGCAGCATCAGTCGAGTGCTAAACTCCGACAGTCGACTGATTGACGGCAGTCGAGTCCTCCAAGATGGCAGTCGACTGATGCTTGCTGCAAGTCAAAGTTAGCTCAACAAAAATATAATTTCGACGGTCGTCGACCGTCCGATCTCGACCTAGACCATCGATTGGATGTCTTTGGTCGGATCTATGCTTAAGACCATCCCCGTAAGGAGGATACTGTTGGCGATCGTTTGGAAGCTAGAGGGTGGGTGAATAGCGCTTTTCGTTTCTACAAGAGTAATTAGCGAAAGAAAACACAAATAATATATGTAAAAACAAAAAGCAATGCTAACAAGGCCTTTACGTGGTTCAGAGATAAGGCTCCTACTCCACGGCGATCCTTAAGGTGGATCGACCCAAGCAATTCCACTAAGAAGCTTTCTCTTTATAAAGACCTCCTCTTCTTACAAAAGATGACAATGAAGATTGGAGAGGAGGAGGGAGATTATTACAATTAGAAAGCTTGGAAAACTTGTGCGAGCTTAGAAGAATGATCAGAATATAAGCATTATCCCCTTCTTGCTCCCCTTGGGCTCTTTTTATAGGAAAGTGCCTCTTTTTCCCGTTGGAGGTCTATCAGTCGACTTCCGCCGATTCTAACGGCTTCTGAACAACCGGATTCGCGGGATTTGCAGTCATCATCGCCAACGGGAAGACTATCCGATCGCCAACGGGCGCTTCGATCGACATCGCCAGAGCCGACCGGCGCTTGTCTACGGGCCATTCTGCTTGTGGCTACGATCGCTTGTAGCGGCTGGTCGAGTCGACTCTCACAAGTTCGACCGATAACCCTGACCGCTAATGATCTTCCAACCTCTAATGTCGCATTTTAAGGGCGATTCGACCGACACCATGTTCGATCGGCACACCTAAGTATGACTAATTCATACTTGAAAACATAACCTAAGCCTAGACTTAACCTTCTAGCTTCTCCATCAGCTTTGCGCCTCCAGGATTTCTTTGAGTCCACGACTCCATCCATGCGCTTGCCTTCAAAAGCTTCCTTCGGTTTCGTCATGCTTTAGTTTTCTTCTTTGCCAAAGTACGCTTGGACTTTACGCCGCCAAGACTACATGCTTGGACTTATGCCGCCAAGACTTTCCTTTGGTCTTTCTTTTCCAAGGACTGCTTGTACTTTACGTCACCAAGATTACATGCTTGGACTTACGCTGCCAAGACCAAGACCTTTCCTTTGACTTCTCTTTGCCAAGATCACACTTGGACTTGTCTTTTACCAAGTCTTCATACTTGGATTTTCCTGTCACTTAAACATGTTTACAATTAGATCACAAAACATTGCCTAACTTAGATGATTATCCAAATATCAAAATATATAAATGCTTGGGGCATTGTTGCACCAACAATCTCCCCCTTTTTGATGTTTGGCAATTATTTAAGTTAGATCTTTAACACATACATATAAACATATTTCAATATGAATTCTAACTTAAATATCCCTTCTCCCCCTTGACATACAACAAAAAGAGAAGAGTTTATCCAATAAGTGCAGGAAAGAATTGACATATCTTGAACAAAGGTATAAAATTGATATGAAGCTCCCCCTAAATCCAAGACATGTTTCATGATGTGGAAATAACATGTGAAGCAAGGCATAAGCAATAGAATAAGCAAATATGTCCTAGCCTTGCACCAACAATTATAGAAATAAGGGATGTAGCTCCCCCTAAACCAGTGCACCAAGAAAATCCGCCTTTCCATACAAGTTATCATTTATATACTGTGGAAATCATATAATGTCCAAAATTGAACCTTTTAACCGATGAAAAACCATTTTCTATTCCAAAACAGTGTCACCGGTTCGACTGATATAGGCATCGATCAGCCAATATAGCGATCGCCAATAACAATGATCGATCGATATCGACAAATCTGAAATTAATTTTGATCAAGGTTTGAAAATGAGTAGAAAATTCCGTGGGTGTCCAAAAATCACGAAACTCGTCATACACATTTTATTCGACTAATATAACATATGAAAAATATTAGATGAAAAACATGCTCATCAGATTAATGGATTGATACGATATTCAAAATAACAAAATTATGACGCAAAAAGTGTAATTGTATCGTATCAATATTCATAACTTCGTACTATATGCTCAACTTCTAAACTTGACAAATAACAAGTTGTAGACACTAATAGAAATGAATTAAAACAAAGACACAATTTCATTTCATTAATCAAAAGTCATGACACAAGTAGGAGTTTATGTCGTACATACGGCCAAAAAGAAAAAAAAAATAAGCTAACGATCGTCGTCCTCAGCATCCATCGATGCAGATGAGGAACCATCGTGAGGTGGGTGTCCAGGTGCAGCAGGGCAGAGAATCGCCAAGATGTCCTACTGCTGCCGATGCACCCATCTCACGAGGGAGCTCGATGCTCCTGAAGCTCTGATGCTCTAAGCGCAGCTCCTCAAAATGTGTGTCTACCGCCCGCAAAGCATCGGCGGGCAATGAAGGATGTATCCGCATAGCGATGCTCGCTGCGGCTCTCCGCATCTGCTCCCTCAGCAACTCCTTCCGCAGCGGCATCCTCTGGTGCCGGAGCGCCACCTGCTAGCCGTCGTGCTGGGTCCCAGAAAACGGATCCTCTGTCGGCCTTCAGGCCCGCCAAGGAGAAGCTCCGTCGAGTCATCTGATCATATTTTCTATTCATGACTTTAATGACTCCTATATTGACATCAATGCCTACGGAGCTGAGCCATTGAGTAAGGACATTTCCAAAAGGTATATGAACCTTCCCATTGTTTGGCCTTATGAAATGAGTGATGCAATGGAAAGTATTGAGACCAATATTGATGTCTAAGTATTGACGAAAGATATGCATGAGAAGGAAGTGTGTAGGTCGAACCAAGGCCAAACCACGGGTAACTATAGGGAGAAGACAATGAGCAATGACCTTATAAAGGACATTGTCAGAGGCAGAAAGTTCTTGTGATTGAAATAGATTGGTGTTCAAAGGTCGAGGAGAATGATAGAAAGTAGTGTGAAGGAAATCCAAAGAAATCTCCTCAAAAGGAGGTGGAAGAGGTTCACTCCAAGATGGATATAAAATGAAATCATTCTCGGAAGAGAGACAACCGAGAAAATCGGTCCAGATCTGGGGACTGAAATCCAGATCGCGCTGAGCAACGCGAGTCCGGTATCTCAGCCCATCTCCAACCGGTCGTAGGTTGTTGAAAAATTCAGACAGAAGAGTGATATTTACATGATGTTCACAAAAAACTAAAGACTCAAGTTTGTAATGTTGAATGATTTGAACAATGTCAAAACAGTAGTCTTTAAGAAAATTGGGATCCATTGATCTAGGTGGAATAAGTTGGAATTTGTTTTTATTGAAAGCACTTTCAAGTGCTGAGTTTGGAAATCGAGGATCGACATAGGGTCGAGGGTTTGACGGGCCCTCATTGGTCGAAGGTGTCCGGGTACGCTTAGTAGCAAAGTGCTTAAGTCTAAATGTGTGAAAAGACAACAAACAAAAAAAAATATGCACAATGTAGGTTAAGGATGATGCATGGAAAAAGACAACAAAACAAGCACGGGTTAGTGAAATACAATCATAGGAACAAACATTGATCAGGAATGAGAATTTACCTAGGCGGCATGGTGAAAAGTCAAAGGCGAGTGTCCACGGAACCCTAGCCGAGTGAGTGAAAACTAGGGCGTGAACTAGGTGACAAGAGGAGGTCCTCGAGTCGGAGAGCACTCCAAATGGGAGCACCGGTCGGTGAAGTCGCCGGAAAAATGAAGGAGAACGGCTAAAAGGTGCGGTGGAGGTTCGTCGGAAGAGGAAGAGGAGAGAAAATCGGGAGGTTTTGGCGAGTCGAACCGGTGGAAAGCCCTAAAAAATGCGACATCAGTCAACTGTCGTTAGTCGTGATCGAACCCGATGGGGATCGATCGAACCACGCGATGCGCATACGAACGATTACATGTCTGCGGTGAGTCATTGCCATAAATGGCGGTCAGTAAAATCGATCAGCCGACCCGATCGCATCTGAGCGATTACATGCTTGTGATCATCGCGCCATAAATGGCGATCGACGATAATGAACCGGGTAAGCCGGGTTCGATATCGTCGTATCGATCAGTGGCGTCGGTACCGATCGGTGATATCGATCGATAGCCTTTTTGGCCAGATTAAAAAATTCATAATTAATTTAATAAAGATCAAAAAATTACGAAATTTTGTGGGTAATATTGTTAGATCATTTCCTATCAAGGAAAAATTATTTTAAAATTATATCACCTCTAGATTTTGATATTGACACAATCTTGAGATTTTGCAAAAGTTATGATATTTTTGCAAAACTTTGTATCACTTTGGCTTTTCAATAGGAAATTGTTTCTTAAGGTTTGATAGACATAGTTTAAATTTTATTTTATTTGACAATTCCAATCATATTCTTGGAGCTATATGCACATTAATTGTACATAGGCCTTCCCAATGATTGGTCAAATGAAGGATTAATGTCTCTAGATGACACTTTGGTTCATAGTAATGCATCATAATAAGCATGATGAACCAAGTGCATCTTCCTAACATCTCACATGTTGTCTATGTGGCTCAATACAAAAATCATGGTTTCCTAAGTATTTTGTGAGATGGTTAAAGGTATAAATCCTAGTATTTCTATAGGATCATGCAAACCTACATTTCTATTCTACAAAGCACATTCCAAGTTCTTTCCTAAGTGATGAAAATTCTATTTCGGAGAGAGGCTTGGTAAAGATGTCGGCTAGGTTGGACTTAGATTCAATGTAATTAAGCTCAATGTCCCCCTTAGCCACATGGTCTCTAATGAAGTGATGTTTCACTTCAATGTGCTTGGTCCTAGAGTGATGCATCGGATTCTTGGTCAAGTTAATGGTACTCACATTATCACAAAATACTTTCATGTTGGAGTAAGATAGCTCATAATCTTCTAAGGTATGTTTCATCCATAATAATTGAGCTACACAACCACCAATAGCCACATATTCGGCCTCAGTGGTGGATAAAGCAACACAAGGTTGCTTCCTACTACTCCAACTCACTAGGGAGGACCCAAGGAATTGACATCCACCACTAGTACTCTTCCGATCCAATTTGCAACCAGCATAATCGGAATCGGTGTACCCAATCAAATCAAAGGACCTAGTCCTAGGGTACCATAGACCTACATTTAGTGTGCCTTTAACATATCTTAAAATTCTCTTAACGGCAACTAAATGAGATTCCTTAGCACATGATTGATACCTAGCACACATACCAACCGCAAATAATATGTCTACTAGCGGTTAAATACAAGAGGCTACCAATCATGCTCCTATAAAGGTAAGATCTATTTGTTTTCCTTCACTATCACTATCTATTTTAGTATTATGCCATTGGAGTTGACACTACCTTAGCATTTTCCAAACCAAATTTCTTAATCATTTCCTTAGCATATTTGGTTTGATAAATGTAAATTCCTTCACTTGTTTGTTTAACTTGCAATCCTAGAAAGAAATTTAATTCTCCAACTAGACTCATCTCAAACTCTTTTTCCATATTTTGAATGAAGTCTTGAAGAAGTTCATCATTTGTTGACCCAAAGATAATGTCATCAACATACACTTGGGCTACAAAGATGTCCTTATATGTTGACTTTATAAAGAGAGTTTTATCTATACTACCCCTTTTGAAATCCTTAGAGATTAGGAAAGATGACAATCTTTCATACCAAGCCCGGGGAGCTTGTTTCAAACCATATAAGGCTTTCCTAAGCTTGTATACATGGTTTGGGTAGTCCATATTTTCAAACCCGGGAGGTTGTTCTACATACACCTCTTCCTTAATAAACCCATTTAGGAATGCTGATTTGACATCTATTTGATGGAGTTTGAAACCCATATAGGAGGCATATGCTAAAAGTATTCTAATGGACTCTAACCTAGCAACCGGGGCATATGTTTCATCATAATTAAGTCCTTCAACTTGATTAAAACCCCTTGCAACTAATCGTGCTTTATTTATAGTGATATTCCCTTGGTCATCTAGTTTGTTCCTAAAGACCCATCTTGTAGTAATAATAGTGTTTTCACTTGGTCTAGGAACTAACTCCAATACTTGACTCCTTTCAAATTGAGCTAATTCATCTTGCATTGCTAAGATCTAATCCGGATCAAGTAATGCATCTTTAATTGTTTTGGGCTCAATTTGAGAGATTAGAGCAATATGACTAGTAGGATCCCTATGGAATGACCTAGTCCTAACTCCTTGAGATAATTCACCCACAATTTGATATAAGGGGTGACTTTGATGAAATCTTATGGTTCTAGGAGGTGTGTTAGATGTAGTTTGATCATGATCAACCTCAATCCTATGCTCATCATCGGAATCATCCCTTACTCCCCCTTGATTCAATCCTCCCTCTTGATCATTACCCCCTAAGTTTAAATCTTGAAATTGTTTGGTAATTTCTTGATTTTCAATATTTATATCATCATCAATAGGGGATTTCCTAGGGTATGTATTGGAAGTTTCATCAAATTGAACATTTGAAGATTCTTCAATCTTTTGAGTCCTTTTATTGTAAACTCTATATCCTACACTAGTGGATGAGTATCCAACTAGGATTCCTTCATCCCCTTTGGACTCAAACTTACTTAGGTTGTCTTTGGTATTTAAGATATAAACTTTACATCCAAAGACCTTAAAATAAAGAATTGTTGGAATTGTACCATTCCACAATTCAAATGGAGTTTTTCCTAAAAACCTATGAATCAATACCCTATTTTGGATATAGCAAGCGGTATTAACCGCTTCCGCCCACAAGTAGCTAGGTAAGGAATATGCATTAAGCATTGTCCTAGCCGCTTCTTGTAGGGCACGATTTTTTCTTTTCACAACCCCATTTTGTTGGGGTGTTCTAGGACAAGAAAATTCATGCTTGTACCCTTGTTCTAAGCAAAAATTTGAAAAATTAGAATTCTCAAATTCTCCACCATGATCACTATGGATCCGGTTGATTTTGAGTTTTCTTTCATTTTCTACTCTTTTGCTAAATCCTATGATTATTCCTAAGGTTTCATCTTTATTTTTCAAGAAAAACACCCAAGTAAATCTAGAAAAATCATCTACTATTACCAAGCAATATTTACTACCAATTATAGATGGGGTACTATAGCAATTAAATAAATCCATATGTAGTAATTCTAACGGTAAAGCGGTACTAAGTAAATTTTTACCTTTGTGTGATGTTTTTGATTGTTTCCCTTCTTGGCAAGCATCACACATCTTGTCCTTGAGAAATTTGACTCTAGGCAATCCTTTAACAAGCTTCAATTTTGCTATTTTGGCTATATTCTTCATGTTTATGTGTCGTAGCCTCCTATGCCCAAGCCAACTTTCTTCCTCTTTTGCAAAAAGACACTTAGTGGAAGGATTAGTTGTAGGGATGTATACTTAAAAGTCTATTTTTTGTATGAACATCTTTATTTTGAAATAAGAATCACATGATCATTGTTTGCATATTTTTATGGTTATGCAATATTGTCTAATACCTTACATTGTAGATAACATGGTGTGTGGTGTCACACGGGAGATCATGTTATCGGCTCCTTGTAAAGTATAAGTAAAGGCTCACAACCGAGATGGCTTTGGACAAACCATCGGAATGGTTGTAGTGTGATTTGGTATTGGTTTGTCTTGACCATAGAATCACACTAGTGCACTTTGTGTGTATTGAGCAGGACCGACACAGAGGTGATTCGATTTATTGCTGACTACATAATCGAATCGGACCTCAGATATTATTTAGTACATGCTCTTAATCCCGATATAATAATGGGCACATATACTTGGTACTCATCTCTTTGATTTACCAATGGGCGAGATTTATAGATTAAATCGATAGACTCGGTAAGTTGGGAGATGATATTATTTATATGGTGTGTCGTTGATTATAGGAGGAAACCGTGTCCTATATATTAGGATGATGATGTCCCCTTGAGGAGCTCATAAGGTTCATCATGTAAACCCTGCAGGTGGACTTGGTCCGGCATGATGAAAAGGTTGAGTGGTACTACTCATGGAGTTAGATGTCGATTAATTAATGGTCAGTAAATTAATTAATTGACGGACATTCGAGATCTTAAACACGGGGAGAAAATGTACAAATAATATATGGAGCCCATATTATCATATGGGGGTTGGTGAGGTAGATCAATGATGGACCTTTAGTGGATTGGACCATCATTAGTGGATCGGACTTTATGTGGGCTTGATCCATGGGTGACCAAGACCCAACTCCTCCTCATGGTCCCTAATGTAGCCCATTAACACCTCAAGATGCTTAGATCCAATGGATAGAAACAAAACACTAAGATCCATTGGTAGAGATTAAATCTCTAAGATCCGACGGTTGAGATTAAATCTCTAGATCCGACGGTTGAGATTAAATCCCTAGAACCAATGGAGGAGATTAATTCATGGCTTATCCCCAAACTCTATAAAAGGTGGCATGAGGTTGGCGTGAAGATCATCATAGAGAGGGAGCAAGGCTTGGGCGGCAAGAATAGGGCAATCCTAGTTGAGATAGGATTGGAATTAGGGTTAGGGTTTTGAGGCTAGGGTGGCACCAAATAAGGAAGGTTCTTTCTCTCTTCTTCTTCCTCTTTGTGCCAACGTCCAGCAGCTTCTCCCAGCTTTTTTCCAGCCTTGGCCGATGCCCAAAGCCTCCTCCTTCTTCTCCTTAGGTGGTGGAAACAAGATATAGGGTTTCCCTAGGTATCTTGGTTGCTTCCCACCACCATCTCCTTCATTTACTTGGCGGGCAAGGAAGGGATTGATTCCTTGTTGGTTGAGTTTTGGAAGGAGAAAAACATTGTTTCTCTTCTTCCTCTTGCTTGGGAAAGCAAGGAAGGAAGTTTTGCGAACTAGGAGCTTCGACTTTTGGTGGATCGTCGCCCACACGACGTCCAAAAGGAGGAGGGTCATACATTAGAAGACCAAGAGGTATAACTATTCTTCTATCTCTTTTATTCATTGCTTGTGTTTGTTTTTCAAAATATAAGCATGTTATATTTCTGTAAATAGGCTAAATAATACTTGGATCCCGAGTACAAACACAAAAACCGGCGATCCGGACATCGTCTATTCCGCGACTACTCGTAGGATAGAGGATGGTCGCTTGAACAACTAGTTTGTTCAAGTGACCTCTCTAAATGAATAGCACGACGATGACTTGGTTGCTTTGGGAATCCCTTTTGTCTAAGATTAAATTTTTAATCCGGGGACATCAAATGGATCACCATGGTCAAGCAACCGAGGTGAAGGGGAAGCGAAGTTTCCCCTCACGGATCAACCCCTAACAATTGGTATCAGAGCCAAGGATTCCGATTTTGTGTGTTTAGGATTCGGTTAATTTTATGCACTTTTTCATATATTATATGTGCCGGATAATAGTAGGATATGCGTAGTTTAACTCTTTGGTTGCAGGCATAAGATCCAACTATTATGGCCGTGTGTGTGTATGTGATTGTATGTGTGTAAATATTTATTTTGTTGAATCCTCGGGGTTGACGAGGCTAGTATTTAGTTTTTTTTTTGTAAATTAAATACGGCATTGTTTAGCCGCTCTTTATTTTATTTTACTTTCGATCTAGATTCATGTACACTCCCTCGTGGAGTATAGGATCGATGGATGTAAATTAAAATAGGTTTTAGTCTCGGCTCGGATCTCCGGATGGCTCGTACATGGCGTAGGAGGAGCGGACGAGATGGCGATGCGACGGGAGCCATATTGAAGACAAAGGCCATAATAGTTGGAAAATAATTTATTTTTCATATTTATTGCTTTTTGTTTGATATGCATGTCGTAGGAAAATTCCTCATTTTAATTTACTAAGTGGGAGAGGGATATTTTAATTAATTCCCGCGGCCTCCATTACAATTTGACGTGTGATGCAACAAACTTGCGTGTCGGCTCTGAGTGCCTTCCTCCCTGCGGATGAGTTTGTTTGCGGATCACTAGGTCAAATAATGGTTATAGGAAATTATCTAGGAGCATGTGTACTTCCACAGCGGTAAGGCACATAATCCGAAATAATTCCCTTAGTATCGTGTAATGGTGCACACTTAGATGCAAATTAAAAGTATCCTCCCCATCGGAGTCACTGCTTTTATTTGTAGGGCCAAAGAGGAACCAACTATTAATTTTATTTGTCGAAAAGTAAGGTTGACAAGATAATAAAATTAATGGGTAAAACCTCCTCTTACAAATGTAGAATTCGTATACGTCCACACTGCATGGCATGCGATATTCTCGGTGGATTGAGGTGTTGGTTGATATCAAAATTTTATTGTTTGAGGAATCAATAATTTTTTGAAATCTAATGTTTTGATTTATGTGATTCTTAGGTTTTCTTTCAAAATGACTTTCAACCCACTTCATGATCAAAGAGAACAAACTTACTGGACCCAACTATGTAGATTGGAAGAGGAATCTAGATATTGTCTTGACTGCTGAGGAATACAAATATGTACTCCTCGAAGAGTGCCCTCCCAAGCCTACAGATAATTTTGGGGAAAAGGAGAGAGAGAGCTATAGGAAGTGGAACAAGGCCGATGAGATGGCACAGTGTTACATTTTGGCATCTATGTCAAATGAACTCCAACATCGACATCCAAGCCATGCCTTGCCTATGATATGATGCTCAATCTCAAGGAGCTTTTCGGACACCGAGAATCGGGCTGAGGCAAGAGGCCATGAGAAACTTGATGGCGACCACCATGATCGAGGAACACAGTGAGGATCATGTTCTCAAGATGATGGCTCATTTGAATGAGCTGGAGGTCCTAGGAGCTGAGATCGATGGGGAAACCCAGGTCGATATCATACTCCAGTCTCTGCCTAGGAGTTTTGAGCAGTTTCGCCTCAACTACAACATGAACAAGAGGTTGTATTCATTGGCGGAACTTCTGACAGAACTCCAGGCGGCAGAGGAACTATTTCGTCAGAGTGCTCAGGTGCATGCCGTGATGACCCAGAAGGTTTCTGCTTCTAAGCCGAAAGGCAAGAAGAAGAAGAAACAAACCGGGGCAAAGGCGGTGGGAGGTACTCAGGGAGGAGTGAAGAAGCCGAAAGGCAAGTGCTTCACTTGTATGTGATCGACCTTTGGAAGAAGGACTGCCCCAACCGCAAGAACAAAGGTATATCTTTTGGACTAGTCGTTGAAACATGTTTAGCGGTGTTATCTACCGGCACCTGGTGTGTAGATACGGGAGCCACTGATCATGTCTGCAATACTTTGCAGGGGTTCCAGGAAACCAGACGACTGGCTGAAGGGGAGATTACCGTGTACTTGGGTGATGCCACAAAGGTGGCGGCTGTTGCAGTGGGAGACGTTCATTTATCTTTTGAGAAAAATAAACTTTTGGTTCTTAAGAATTGCCTTTATGTACCCTTATTTAGAAAGAATTTAATTTCAGTTTCTAAATTGTTTATGGATGGATATTCTATTTCTTTTAATGACAGAGTTGTTATAAGAAGGAATAGGGACATTATCTGTTCAGGTACATTGATAGGAAATTTGTACACACTTGAACCAAAACCTCCCACGATGCAAATTGAAGTTAATAACTCATCTTCTAAATCAAATAAGAGAAAAGAACCTTCGAAGATGAACCAAACATATCTTTGGCATCTTAGGCTTGGTCACATTAACCTAAGCAGGATTCAAAGGTTGATAGCTGATGGACCTTTGGGCTCATTAGTGGTGGAGGATCTCCCAACCTGTGAATCTTGCTTGGAGGGTAAGATGACCAAGAGGCCTTTCGAGGCCAAGGGGTATAGAGCCAAAGATGTGTTAGAATTGGTTCATTCTGATTTGTGTGGTCCTATGTCTATCCAGGCTAGAGGTGGTTTTGAATATTTCGTCTCTTTTATAGACGATTATTCAAGATATGGATGCATTTACTTGATGCGCCGCAAGTCTGAATGCTTTGACAGGTTCAAAGAATTCAAGGCTGATGTGGAGAACCGTCAAGGTAAAAGTATCAAGACCCTACGATCTGATCGTGGTGGTGAATACCTCTTGGGAGAGTTTAGGAATTACTTATCAGAGGATGGGATTCAATCCCAATTGTCTGCACCTTGCACACCCCAGCAGAATGGTGTAGCGGAGCGAAGGAATAGGACTCTTATGGAGATGGTTAGATCAATGATGAGTTATTCTGACTTGCCAGATTCGTTCTGGGGATATGCTCTAGATATGGCGGTATACATTCTGAACTTGGTTCCATCTAAATCAGTGCCTTCTACTCGTAGAGAATTGTGGGTAGGCGAAAGCCTAGTCGAGACATATTCGGATATGGGAGTCCAAAGACATGTCTTGGCGAATCTTTGGTAAGTTGGAACCTCTGAAGTGTGCATGTTTGTTGGCTACCCTAAGGAGCGAAGGGTGGTTTGTTCTATAGTCCTAGAGATCAGAAGGTGATCGTGAGTACGAATGCCAGATTTCTAGAGGAGGACTATGTGATGAACCACAAGCCCACGAGTAAAATTGTTCTGGAGGAGTTAAAAGGGGAAGTCACTTCTTTAGTACCACCGGTACAAGAGGATATACCACATGTCACTGCACCACGTGTCACAGAGGATACACAGGTGATACCTCGTCGTAGTGGGAGGGTTGTGAGACAGCCTGATAGATTCATGTTCTTGGGAGAATCTTCTGATTTGGTCCCTGACGAACATGAACCTGATCCCTGGACATATGATGAGGCAATCCAAGATAAAGATGCAGTATCTTGGCAGAGTGCAATGAATGCTGAGATTGAATCTATGGATTCAAATCAGTGCAGGAGCTAGTAGAACCACCCGATGGTGTAAAAACCATTGGATGCAAGTGGATCTACAAAAGAAAGAGAGGAATAGATGGGAAGGTTGAGACCTTCAAAGCGAGGCTTGTTGCGAAGGGGTATACTCAGAAAGAGGGTATCGATTATGAGGAGACCTTTTCGCCGGTAGCCATGCTTAAATCTATCCAGATTCTCTTATGCATAGCAGCTCATATGGATTATGAGGTGTGGCAGATGGATGTCAAGGCACTTTCCTTAATGGAAGTCTTGAGAAAACATCTACATGAAGCAACAGAGGATTCATTGCTAAGGGAAAGAGCATCTTGTATGTAAGCTTAATCGGTCCATTTATGGATTGAAACAAGCGAG
Organism: Wurfbainia villosa; assembly: GCA_025175895.1. Taxonomy (NCBI): domain Eukaryota; kingdom Viridiplantae; phylum Streptophyta; class Magnoliopsida; order Zingiberales; family Zingiberaceae; genus Wurfbainia; species Wurfbainia villosa. The sequence continues at coordinate 56,628,051 of CM045986.1, read as the reverse complement.
GTCTTGGAACATTCGGTTTGATGAGGTGATCAGTCTTATGGATTTATTCAAAGTTCGGATGAGTCTTGTGTATACAAGAGATGTAGGAGCGTAGTGGTATTTCTTGTACTATACGTAGATGACATTTTGTTGATTGGCAATAATATCAAGGTGTTATCGGACGTAAGGGTATGGTTGTCCAAACAGTTTGATATGAAGGACTTGGGAGAGGTGGGACACATCCTTGGGATCAAGGTTATAAGGGATTGCGAAAAGGATGTTGTGCTTATCCCAAGCTTCATACATAGACACACGATTATGGAGCGTTTTAGCATGCGAGAACTCACGAAGGGTTTTCTACCTTTCGGGCATGGAGTACCTCTATCTAAGGAGATGTGTCCTAGATCATACGAGGAGATAGAGGAGATGAAGGCGGTTCCTTATGCTTGCGATAGGAAGCCTCATGTATCGATGCTCATGCGAGACCGGATATACCTGTTTTCAGTGGGCATGGTCGTGAATCTCGAGTAATCGGAGCGAGGACATTGGGTGCGGTAAAGCATATATTGAAGTACGAGAAGGACTAGGGATTATATCTTTGGTTTAGGAAGGCGGACCAATTACTCCCTATGGGTTACCACAGTTCGACTTCAATCGATAGGGATAACAGTAAGTCTACCTCGGGTTTTGTGTTTACTTTGGGAGGTGGAGCCATTGTATGGAGGAGTGTCAAGCAAAGTGCGTGGCGGACTCCACCATGGAAAGAGTATGTGGCGGCCTCAGGCGGCCTCGAGGCGCGAAAGAAGCTATATGGCTCGGGAACTTTCGATGGACTTGGATGTGATTCTGGTTTGCCCGAACTATCACGATTTATTGTGATAATAGTGGTGCGATTGCAAACTCGAAGGAACCACGAGCCCATAAGGCTAGTAAACACATAGGATAAGTACCACGATCTGAGAAAAATCGTAAAGGAGGAGAAGTTCTTTGTGGCCAAGATTGCATCGGAGGATAACCTGGCAGATCCTTTCACTAAGGGCCTTACGGCGAGAGCTTTTGATAGGCATGTGGAGGGAATGGGGATCAGATGTATGACACTTTGAGGACAGCATAGTCTTTTAGTATAAGTGGGAGATTGTAGGGATGTATACTTAAAAGTCTATTTTTTGTATGAACATCTTTATTTTGAAATAAGAATCACATGATCATTGTTTGCATATTTTTATGGTTATGCAATATTGTCTAATACCTTACATTGTAGATAACATGGTGTGTGGTGTCACACAGGAGATCATGTTATCGGCTCCTTGTAAAGTATAAGTAAAGGCTCACAACCGAGATGACTTTGGACAAACCATCGGAATGGTTGTAGTGTGATTTGGTATTGGTTTGTCTTGACCATAGAATCACACTAGTGCACTTTGTGTGTATTGAAGCGGACCGACCACGAGGTGATTCGATTTATTCTCGACTACATAATCGAATCGGACCTCGGATATTATTTAGTACATGCTCTTAATCCCGATATAATAAGCAGGCACATATACTTGGTACTCATCTCTTTGATTTACCAATGGGCGAGATTTATAGATTAAATCGATAGACTCGGTAAGTTGGGAGATGATATTATTTATATGGTGTGCCGTTGATTATAGGAGGAAACCGTGTCCTATATATTAGGATGATGATGTCCCCTTGAGGAGCTCATAAGGTTCATCATGTAAACCTGCAGTGGACTTGAGTCGGCATGATGAAAAGGTTGAGTGGTACTACTCATGGAGTTAGATGTCGATTAATTAATGGTCAGTAAATTAATTAATTGGCGGACATTCGAGATCTTAAACACGGGAGAAAATGTACAAATAATATATGGAGCCCATATTATCATATGGGGTTGCTGAGGTAGATCAACGATGAACCTTAAGTGGATTGGAACATCATTAGTGGATCGGACTTTATGTGGGCTTGATCCATGGGTGACCAAGACCCAACTCCTCCTCATGGTCCCTAATGTAGCCCATTAACACCTCAAGATGCTAAGATCCAATGGATAGAAACAAAACACTAAGATCCATTGGTAGAGATTAAATCTCTAAGATCCAAAGGTTGAGATTAAATCTCTAGATCCGACGGTTGAGATTAAATCCCTAGAACCAATGGAAGAGATTAATTCATGGCTTATCCCCAATCTCTATAAAAGGTGGCATGGGGTTGGCGTGAAGATCATCATAGAGAGGGAGCAAGGCTTGTGCGGCAAGAATAGGGCAATCCTAGTTGAGATAGGATTGGAATTAGGGTTAGGGTTTTGAGGCTAGGGTGGCACCAAATAAGGAAGGTTCTTTCTCTCTTCTTCTTCCTCTTTGTGCCAACGTCCAGCAGCTTCTCCCAGCTTTTTCCAGCCTTGGCGGCGCCCAAAGCCTCCTTCTTCTTCTCCTTAGGTGGTGGAAACAAGATATAGGGTTTCCCTAGGTATCTTGGTTGCTTCCCACCACCATCTCCTTCATTTACTTGGCGGCGGCAAGGAAGGGATTGATTCCTTGTTGGTTGAGTTTTGGAAGGAGAAAAACATTGTTTCTCTTCTTCCTCTTGCTTGGGAAAGCAAGGAAGGAAGTTTTGCGATCTAGGAGCTTCGACTTTTGGTGGATCGTCGCCCACACGACGTCCAAAAGGAGGAGGGTCATACATTAGAAGACCAAGAGGTATAACTATTCTTCTATCTCTTTTATTCATTGCTTGTGTTTGTTTTTCAAAATATAAGCATGTTATATTTCTGTAAATAGGCTAAATAATACTTGGATCCCGAGTACAAACACAAAAACCGGCGATCCGGACATCGTCTATTCCGCGGCTACTCGTAGGATAGAGGATGGTCGCTTGAACAACTAGTTTGTTCAAGTGACCTCTCTAAATGAATAGCACGACGATGACTTGGTTGCTTTGGGAATCCCTTTTGTCTAAGATTAAATTTTTAATCCGGGGACATCAAAGGGATCACCATGGTCAAGCAACCGAGGTGAAGGGGAAGCGAAGTTTCCCCTCACGGATCAACCCCTAACATTAGTAGCATAGGATAAATCAACATAATATATATATGATTTTCTAAAGCCTACTAACATGCAATCATTTATAGTTTTGTGTCTTATAAAACATTTTGAGGAATCAAATTTAACATCAAAGTTTGCATCACATAATTGACTTACACTATGTAAATTAAATTTCATATTTTTAACTAATAGAACTTTATGAATTGCAAGATTGGGAGATACCTCAATGGTGCCCTTTCCTAAAATTTTAAGTTTGCCGCTATTACCAAATGACACTTTTCCTTTGCTAGTGTGGTTGATAGTGGAGAATTTTCTCTCATCCCCGGTCATATGCTTTGAGCACCCACTATCAACTATCCACAAGCTTGGTTCTTCTACCTATGTCACATGAAAAACACAATCCTTAGGTACCCAAATCTTAGGACCACTAGTATCAATTATAAATTTCTTTGGTACCCATGCCTTTCTCCCCTTACTTTTAATCATTGTTTTTCTACTAACAAGGGATGCAAATGCTACCTCTTTCTCCTTAGGTCTATATCCTAATCCGGCCTTATTGTAAATTGCCCTTTGATTTTTAATAATCATATCTAGATATTTAGAACCATTAGTGAATTTTTCTATGCATGCTCTTAATTTACCTATTTCTTTTCTTAACTCATCATTTTCATCCCTAAGAGTACATTCATCAATATCACTAGATTGTTTGCAACATGATGAATCTACACTTTTGAGTTATTTGATTTTTAATTTTAGATCCTTAACCCTAATTTTTGATCTATTTAAAGCATTTTGTAAACATGCAATAGTCTTATAAAGTAAATCTACTTTAGGTGAGTTGTTTACCTCATCATCATCACTTGATGATGATTCATCACTTGAAGAGGAAGAGGACTCCTCGCTTGAGCTCGCGACTTCTTCCTCTAATGCCATAAGAGCTAGGTTCCGGGTGGCATGACATACTTCCTCATCGTCGGAAGACTCCTCCATACTTAGAGTGTCCCATGTTTGTGCCACCATTGCTTCTTTCTTCTTCTTTTCCTTCTTCTCCTTATGCTTCTTTTCTTTCTCCTCTTTCTTCTTTAGTTCCGGGCAATTTGGCTTGATGTGCCCTTTCTTATTGCAACCATAACAAGTTACATTAGATGAAGAATTTGAATTATTTGAAGATTTACCTCTTGAGGATTGGAACATCCTTTTCACATCTTTCTTGGTGAGTCTCCTTGACGTCCCACCAAACTTCTTGACGTAATGTGCCACCTCGCTTGCCGATAACTCATCTTCACTACTTGATGAGTCTTCCTCGGATTCGGATGAGGAGGACACTTCCTTCTTCTTCTTCTCCTTCTTTCCTACAAAAAGAGCTATACCCTTCTTTTTGGATTAAGTGTTAGCTTGTTCATGTAATTGAAATTCACAAAAAAGTTCATCTAACTTGACTAATGAAAGATCCCTAGAGACCTTATAGGCATCTACCATTGAGGCCCATAAGGTGGTCCTAGGGAAAGCTTGTAATACATACCTTACAAGGTCACGGTTGTCGACCTTTTCACCTATAACGTGTAGTCCATTGACTACTTCCTTGAAACGCCCGTGCATTTGGCTCACGGTCTCGTTTGTCTTCATAGTGAAGCTTTGGAGTTGGCCAATCAAAATATCCCTCTTGGCCTTTCTTGTCTCTTTGGATCCTTCGTTGAGTTCGATGAGCTTCTCCCAAAGCTCTTTTGCGGAGTTGAAGGGCCCGACCTTAGAGAGTTTCTCCTTGGATAGACCACATTGAAGTGTGGTCATTGCTTTTGCATTTGCTTGTGCTTTCTTGGCCATCTCTCTTGTCCAATCTTTTGTCGGTAGTGGTGCTCCGAATTCATCGACAGGCTTTTCGAATCCATCTACAATACTAAACCAATTTTCTATGTCATTAATGAGATATTATTCCATCCTACCTTTCCAATAACCGAAGTCGTTGCCGTCGAAAAATGGAGGCCTCGCCGTGCTATATCCCTCTTGAAATGCCATGCTCCGGTTGATGGTTAGATCTTCCGATGCGATCCGGGCTCTGATACCACTTGTTGGCGATCGTTTGGAAGCTAGAGGGGGGGGGGTGAATAGCGCTTTTCGTTTCTACAAGAGTAATTAGCGGAAGCAAACACAAATAATATATGTAAAAACAAAAAGCAATGCTAACAAGGCCTTTACGTGGTTCGGAGATAACGCTCCTACTCCACGGCGATCCTTAAGGTGGATCAACCCAAGCAATTCCACTAAGAAGCTTTCTCTTTACAAAGACCTCCTCTTCTTACAAAAGATGACAATGAAGATTTGAGAGGAGGAGGGAGATTAATAAACTTAGAAAGCATGGAAAACTTGTGGGAGCTTAGAAGAATGATCAGAATATAAGCATTAGCCCCTTCTTGCTCCCCTTGGGCACCTTTTATAGGAAAGAGCCTCTTTTTCCCATTGGAGGTCTATCAGTCGACTGATGACTTACATCGATCGCGCCCGATTCTAACGGCCACGAGCGGGTTCGCGAGATTTGCGATCGTCATCGCCAGCAGGAAGACTATCGATCGGCAACGATGGCGATTCGGCAATCTTGCTAAATGGCCCGCGATTGGCTCACGGACCATTACATGTTTGTGGCAATTGGCGCCAATAATGGCGATCATTGCCCGGCTTGTATCTTGGCGATCAGTGCAGTCGACTCTCACGATTCATTTAGGATAACCCCGATCATTGCTAGCGATCTTCAACCTCTATCTGTATTTTAAGGGGCGATTCGGCCAGGCACCATGTTCTAGTCATTGCAGTATGACTAATTCATACTTGAAAACATACCCTAAGCCTAGACTTAACCTTCTAGCTTCTCCATTAGCCTTGCGCCTCCAGGATTTCTTTGAGTCCACGACTCCATCCATGCGCTTGCCTTCAAAAGCTTCCTTCGCTTTCGTCATGCTTTGGTTTTCTTCTTTGCCAAAGTACGCTTGGACTTTACGCCGCCAAGACTACATGCTTGGACTTATGCCGCCAAGACTTTCCTTTGGTCTTTCTTTTCCAAGGACTGCTTGGACTTTACGCCGCCAAGACTACATGCTTGGACTTACGCTGCCAAGACCAAGACCTTTCCTTTGACTTCTCTTTGCCAAGATCACACTTGGTCTTGTCTTTTACCAAGTCTTCATACTTGGATTTTCCTGTCACTTAAACATGTTTACAATTAGATCACAAAACATTGCCTAACTTAGATGATTATCCAAACATCAAAATATATAAATGCTTGGGGCATTGTTGCACCAACAGATACGACCTCACTTACGCTCACACACACGAGCTTACCTCGATACTTATTGCGTCGCTTTCGCTTTTGGCCTTCCACTCGATTCCTTCGGCTCGCTTCGAAGTCACTCGAGTGTTGCCCGACCACCGCGGCTTCCTCCGGGTGTCGCTAGCCTTCAGCTTCAGCTTTAGCACTTTTCTGCACACTCGATTCAGCTCGTGCGATAATGATATATCCTTGACTTTGCGTCTTTTGCCATAATCAAAATACAGGTTCGACTTAGGTGCCCCTGCACCAACAATCTCCCCCTTTTTGATCCTATGGCAAATTTACGCAAAGTTAAGGGAAAATATAAAGCAAAAAATGAGTAAGATAAACGTTACGCTCATTTGTAGTGAACTCCCTCTTAACCTTCGGTGAGTTTTAAAACAAAAGTTTTAATTTTCAAAAATTTAAATTTTGTTCTCCCCCTTAACTTATGCTCTTCTCCCCCATTTGCCATGAATAAAAAAAAAGTGTGGGTTTTTTTTATAAAAAGTAGGGGTTTTATAATAGAAAAGGTAGCATGCATAAAGATTATCTAACATGAGTCCAAGCATGTGTCTTGATTTAATTTGGTTCGAGGTATAGCCCTCTGCACCAACAATGAAAGATTTTGGAAACTAAGTTTGATTTTCAAAATACTTATAAAATTAGCTTTGAGTTCCACAATACTTATACGCTAATAACTTTTGAAAATATATATAACCCTTAGAGTTAGTTTGCTCTCCCCCTTAATCAAATATATAAGGTACAGAAGAGTTAGGGGGCGCTAAACATTGACCTAGAAGGTTGTATATTTAGAATTTTGTCCGAGTATAAGTACACGTTTAAGCTCGATAGTTTGAAAAATAGATAACATTTTTGAAAAGATTATGTAAATTGAAATTGTTCCTTATTCATCTCACCCATTCTAAGTGTCTTAGAATTGGTCACCTTATATGTTGTGTGAGATGATTCCAATTTTATCTTGATTAAGTTTTAATGATTTGAAACTTGTCAACTTTGCGTTAGATTCGGATTTGATCCTAAGCTCATCAAGTCACCTTTTCAAGATCTTGGCTTCTAGGTCGTGTCGAGGCACAGGGGCCTTCTTTGATCGGAAAAACGACCACTTCCTTAGACAAAGCCAATTTCGAGAAAGTAGTAACTTGACTCACCTAAGACCACTTCCTGGTCTAACTAGTCTAGGATACGGTGAGGTAGCTTCAGCTAGTTCCACTCGGTCAAGTGCACCGAACTAGATACGTCTTATCTAGCCCGAATACACAAGACTTCGCTTTTCTAGCGTACTATCATCTCGCCGCGTCCTGGTACTATGTTATCAAGCATTGACGAGTTATAGTTCTATCTAACCATTCTAAAAGAAATAAGAGGTTTAGGTTATCGGATATACTATTTTGGTATTATCTCCCCGTGGATCATTGAACCAATATGGTCTGGTCAAGTAATGAACTTGATCCTTGGGAATCCAAAACCTATTGGTCCTTATATGTGAGTTTAATAAAGTTTTTGGGACCCACGCTTGGACTCGATGATGACTATGGTTTACGATAGACATGTAAGATACATTCGTATTCTTTGAGCTATATCCGAGTCCGGATCTGTTGTACACTGCTCTCTGAGTTCCAAGAAGTCGGTTAAGATTCTTGGACCCCGTCAAGAACTTGTTCAACGGAGCTTCGAGCTCTTGGACATGCCCTTTCAAGAGAGAGTTCTCTTCTTCGAGTTTTTCAACTCGAGTTGAGTCCTCCTCTTGAACTCGACTAGTCGAAGAGTTTAGGGGTGTCTCTTATTTGAGGGTTTCAACCTCCTCAACCAAGGACTCGACCCTAGACTCGAATTTAGCTAATTTTCTAGTTAGCAATTTAATCGTATTGTAAAGCGTATGAATTAGTGAGCGGCTAACCTTAATTTTATCATTCGATCCGACTTTGAGTTGCTTCTCGAAATGGTCCTCGAGTTCGGAGTCGGTGTTGTAATTGGATTCGGATTCGGACTCTGACTCGGACTCTTCGGGTCTTGCCATGCATGCTATGCCGCCGACTTCTTCGTTGTCCCATGTTGCATGAAAAGCCTTCTTTTTATTTGATTTGAATTGTGCCATCTTTTGATTCTTTAGTAGCCTCCTTTCCCTCCGAACGATCTTCCGCACTACGTTCACTATTGCTTCCACCTTTTTCGATTCGGACTCCGATTCATCTTCGGGTTCGAGTTCATCTACTTGCCTAGTAGGTGGCTTGCTTCTTTGTCCTGCAAGTAGAGCAATACCTCTCTCGGCCCGGACTATGTTAGTTTGCTCGTGAAGTTCAAACTCGGAAAATAATTCGTCTAACCTAAGCTTTGAAAGGTCCTTAGAGACCTTGTAGGTATCAACCATGGATGCTCACAAGGTAGTCCTAGAAAATGAATTAAGAACGTACCTTAGGAGGTTGCTGTTTTCGACCACAATGTGGGTCATAAAGAAAAACTTGCACACACAAAAAAAAACAAAAAACAACTTACCAAGACTCGAGTCTTGGATTAGTGGTGCAGAAAATAAAAGGAAACAAACGAGAAATAGAAAGTTAAACAAAGAGATAAGAAACTAAACAAAAAGTAAGTACTCACAACCTTCGATGTCCCCGAAAGGGTACTAAACGTCGTTTTTTGGGGATAAAAACAGCTTGTTATGGGGTAAACTCCCATAAGAAATGTAGATCTCTGCGAGAGCTTCGATTTGGTGGGTAGATCGTTTCGTGAGTCCACTTGTAGCAAAAGTTATGCTCGTTTGATCGTGAGGTACTCCGAAGGCGATTAATACTTGCAAAAACACAACCAAAAACTATGTACCAAGACTTGGTCTTGGATTAGTAGTGTGAGAGAAATCTTAAAACGATAAATACGAAAAGAAAAATGCTCGACCGGTGGTTGCACCGTATCTGAGCGCCCCCGGCTCTGATACCAATTGTTGGATCGAAGCGGATCGCTAGAGGGGGGGGTGAATAGCGATAAAACTTTTTCGTACGAATTCATTTCAAAACACTTATATGCAGTGGAAAGATAAATAAAAAAGAAAAGAGACAAGTGAATTTTTTACTTAGTTCGTAGCCTTCGGCTACTACTCCAAGGCCCTAGTGATCCTTGTTCACACACGGAGGGCAAATCACTAATGAACTCCTCCTCATTGGAGGTAGGAGTTAATCGGATACAAAAACCACGAAAGAGACTCGAGATAGAGGGATACTCCCCCTCTTCTCGTTACGATAAAACCAAAATAAAAATAAGTACAGAATTGAATTAAACTTAGATTATACCGACTACTCGTAGACGGAAAGATGAAACCCTAGTCATCGTGTCTGCAGAGCTTCGTCGTAGGAATGTCGGAGACTCGTAGCGTACCGGAAGCACTTGGAAGCTTTTTAATTGATGAAAAACCCTAGGACAAGCCCTCCTTTTATAGCCTTTGAGCCCCTCATCGAATGGGTCTTCAACCAATCACAAATGGGCACAAAACCTCCTTGAAAAGAGGTGATAAGCCTTGACTCCTCGAGGCTGATCATTGACCATCAGTCGACTGATGGCCATCATCACCGATCGTGATCGCATCGATCGATCACCGAGGCCGAACTCGGCAATGATCGATTGACGGCAATGAGTCCTCCAAGCCGGGCAATGATGATGCTTGCTGCAAGTCAAAGTTAGCTCAACAAAAATATAATTTCGACGGTCGTCGACCGTCCGATCTCGACCTAGACCATCGATGGGATGTCTTTGGTCGGATCTACGCTTAAGACCATCCCCGTAAGGAGGATACGACCTCACTTACGCTCACACACACGAGCTTACCTCGATACTTACTGCGTCGCTTTCGCTTTTGGCCTTCCACTCGATTCCTTCGGCTCCCTCCGAAGTCACTCGAGTGTCGCCCGACCACCGCGGCTTCCTCCGGGTGTCGCTAGCCTTCAGCTTCAGCTTTAGCACTATTCTGCACACTCGATTCAGCTCGTGAGATAATGATATATCCTTGACTTTGCGTTATTTGCCATAATCAAAATACAGGTTCGACTTAGGTGCCCCTGCACCAACCCTATATTGGATCATGTTCCTTGGGCTTAATGTACATGACTTGTACACAAGCTTTCCCAATGATCCACCAATGAAATAAGATGAGTTTTAATTCATCTAGATGCAAAAACTATACACCTCAAACTTAACTCATATCCTAGCATCTCACATATATCTAGGGTGTATAAATACACATACATGTCAATTTAGATGTGAGATGTGGGTTTTGGTTCATCTTAAACGAAGGTCTCATGCATTTTCTAAGGCAACACTACTTGATTCCCATATAAATGGGACTCCAAGTCATGTCATTGTCCTTAAATCAATTTTCATTAGCTTAAATGCATGAATGATCATGGTATAAATGATAGCATAATAAAGCATGACCAATGATCATGATGTCATGGCATATGATATAAATGATGTCATGGCATATGATAAAACACATGACATTAATCCTAACCCTAAGCATGATCATGACATTTTAAATGATTAAAAATATATAAGATGTCATGACATGTTATATGGAAATCAAAGCATGTCATATAAAATGTATAGGTATAATAATACCAAAATTTTAATATTAATTTCCATTTGATATAATTAAATATATTTTGCCATATTATCACTTTTCTCCCTAGTGTGCCAAAAACCCAAAATAGCACACTATGACCTCTAAAAACAAAATTGTGCCAATTTAATGGATTTTTCATAATTCAAAAATGTATTGGTACATCTTAAAATCTTTTAGGATTTAAGATCAAACTTATTTCCAAGGTATCCATAACCTTGAAAATTACCTAAAATGACACCTTTACCATGGTTAGGTTAACTACCCTTCCATTTAAAGTTGGCACACCCTAACCCATTTAGCGTGAATCAATCACGCTCTTAGGAACCGAAAACCTATTTGAGCTCCTAGGGTTAATTAGGTATTCCTTAAGGATAACCTCCCTAGATACCTTCCTAATGACCCTTTTAGGCTTGTTAGCCTTGGTCATTTGGGTCTTACCTAGGTTGACTCTAGGGGTAACTCCCCTTGCAACCTTCTTAGTGACATCCCTAAGTTTCTTTGAAACCCAAACCACTAGGCACCTACCTTGGTCAACCTTAGGGATGACTTCCCTATTGACCTTGGTCTTCCTAGACCTAGTTTGTGTTCCATAATCAAATGAAATCCTATGATAAGTCACCTTAGGCTTAGGTTTGTGACCCAAACTTTTCTTGTGTAGGGGATCGAACGGCCGGCTAGAGGGGGGTGAATAGCCCTCTTACGATGGATGTCGGAATTCTCTTGTTCATTTGCTCGTCTACACAATTGTTAGCGCAAGCGGAAGCATAAACAATAAAGACAAAGCAATAAACGAAAATACAAACGCTAACAAAGAAGATGTAACGTGGTTCACGGCTACGCCACTAATCCATGATCCCGATTCGTCCGAGGTGAATCACTCCTTCAAAGCCAATCACTATTGGTCTTTCCTTTGCACCAAGCTAGGTGGAGGTAACCTTTACAAATCAAGCACACTCCTTCTTTTACAATAGATGTGAAAGAAAGCTAAAAGAAGGAGTTTGAATCTTGTGGAGCACTTGGATGGTCGTTTAGAACTTGAGCATTAACCTACCAAAGCTCCACACCCTCTCTTTTTATAGAGAGGGCTGATTTCTTCCCGTTGGCCGCCACCACGATCACGCCCTTAGCGATCTGCGCCGCCTCCAACGACCTTCGAACACGTCCGATCCTGACCGTTGTAGTCCAACGAAACACTTGAGATCGATGGACCTCACCCGATCGACTCGCCTCCGTAGTCGACGCTTCAATACCATACAAGCGGTGGCGTTCGCGACATCCTCTGGCAATGCCGCCATTCCATCCGATCGTGCTGGGCATAAACCCATCAGTCGGATACCAGTCGAACACACTCGACTCAGAGCAGTCGACTGGTGCCGTGTGAAACTCAAACTTAACATAAGTTTGAGCTTCCGGCGGTCGGGTAAACCTTAACCCTTGCAGTCAAGTCTCCGACACTCAGCCATTCAGCCAAGTTCACCTAATGAGCTACTTACATTTCACTCATTCTCTTATCTCACTCGAAGTCCCTCGCCGAAGCTCTCTTCGTTCGTGACCACGTCCCTCGGCAGCATCAGGCGCATGACTCTGCAATGCTCCTTCGCGTCTCTTGCCTCCGAAGTATGCTTCCTTGGCTTCACTTTAAGTCATCTCGTCCGGCGGTCCCTCGGCAGCATCAAGCGCATGGCTCTGCAATGCTCCTTCTCCGACTCAAGCACGAGGTTGTGAGGGTGAACCTGCCAAGGCTCCATGTGTGAATTACTAAGTCCTGCAAGACTCCAACGCACATATCAAATAACAATACCAACCTAACTTAAACCCTTTGCCACACACATCAAAACCTTATCATGGCAAGAGATTGCCCTAACAACCTCCCCCTTTTTGATGTGTGGCAATCCGTTTAAGTTAGGTAAAAAAAACATTTGATAGAAATTCTATGGTAAGAAAGCATGTAAACATAAACATGATATAGCAACATGCAACTCCCCCTTAATCCATGAAACTCCCCATATAAATTTCTCCCCCTATCACAATTAACTTAAACATAATCATTTCTCCCCCTTTGACACCATCAGAAATATTAATACTAAGTTATAAACTCATGGCATCAAGTATAAAGAGAAACACACATTAAAATCAGTCAAAACCTGATAAAATCAGGTTACTGTGCTTGCTCACAGTCCATCAGTCGACTGCTATCAGTATGGCAGTCGACTGGCACAAAGGAATCCGAATTTCTGATTTTCTGGATGAATTTCAGAAATGCATTATTAATTCCAGAAAATTCGAAAAATCATGAAATTTTGAGAACATATTTCTTTTAAGTATATCTATCAGTGAAAAATATTTTTTCGTGAAAAATCATCATATTTTCAAGTATTTGCCAAAAATTTAAAAGCTTTAATAATCACTAGGTTTTTGATCATGATAGTATCCATTTTAACACCTAGTTTTGGTTTGGATTGTTTCAAAACATGAATACATAGATTTTAGATTGAGAAATTGTTTTGAAAACATATGAAATATCCAAACATGATCTTTGGGCAATATGTCTATGAATTAAACATAAGTCTTCCCCATGATTGTTCTATTATTGCTATTTTGACAATTTAAATGACCATCTAAATGCCATAAGCATTAGTGGACATTTGTATCATCCTAACATCTCACCCATGCTAAGTTTTCAATCAAGGTAGCCTATGGTGAGTGTGAGATGCATCCTAGAGGGTATTTGTATATACTTAACCATTATATTCATACAATTCTATCAAGGTTAAGTATCATCCTAACACTCAACATGATCATAAAGATATATATGAATTGATTTCACATTATGATCATGAAATACAAGTATTCATCAAATTATAATCATGCATTAGGTATTATATCATGATAATAAGCAAATTATCACCTAAAGCATGATTTAACCCTATTTCTCATGATTACGTGCCAAATTTCAAAATCATAAATCATGATTGCAAATATACATAGCAATTACATTAATCATCATGATTTAAACATTATTATCTATTTATGGGCACGTTATCATAACCCAACACTATTTAAAAATGTTGTCCTGCCATCCTAAGTCAACCAAAGATATGATATAGGTCAATTGCATATGGTTGACTACCCTAGGGGTTTTCTAACCCTTAAGGATGGATTTTGGAACCCAAAATAGGTTCTTTCCTATGGGGTTCACAAGATATTCCTTGGGAATCCATTTCCTAGCTATTACCTTCTTTTTATCTTGTCCCCTAGCAATTAGGCATTTGTAGGCCTTTTCATTTTTCTTTTCTTTGTATCATAGGCCTTTTTTATTGAAGCTTGCCCTTTGGCTCCCAATTATCATATTCAATGTGTTGGAGCCAATTGTGAATTTCTCTAGGGCTTTTGTCAAATAGTCTACCTTTTCCCTTAGAGCCCTATTTTCATTCATACATGCATCACTAACATCTAATGGCACATAATTATCGTGTGAGCATGCATCATCATGACAAGAAGAAATATTTTCATTTTCATTTAAGCATGCTTTTTCTAATTTTTGTTCTAATTCCTTAATTTGTTCAAGCATGCATTTGTTTTTCTTCTTTGCTCTAAATAAGTCCTTAGTGAGGCTAGAAATCATAGACATAATTTGCTTAGGGGGTAGATTCGTTACCTCACTTACCAAGTCCTCTTCTTCGGATGAGGATGTAGATGAGGCTCCCCCTTCACTTGAGCTCTCTCCACTTGAGCTTGATTCTTCATCTTCGGAGGAAGAGTAATCTACGTCATCAAAGGCCATCAAGGCCAAATTGGTGACAAAGGCATTCTCCTCATCAGATGAGGAAGAGGAGGAAGGGTCATCCCATGTCTTGGCCTTGAATGCTTTGGCCTTCCCCTTTTCCTTTGCCTTCTTTTCTTCTTCCTTTTTCTTGTTCCCCTTCTTCTTCTTCTTTTCTTCCTTCTTTTTCTTTTCTTCTTTGCTTTTGTTTAGGAGAGGATAATTGTCCCTTATGTGTCCCTCTCCTTGGCAATTGTAGCAAATGATCTTCCCCCTTGGTCTTCTATTCCTATCATTTGATTTATTAAAATGAAAACCTTTTAAAGCACGCCTTACCCTCCTTACCATATACGCCTCTTCCGTGCTATCCATGGAGAAGGAGGAGGACGCTTCATCATCGGAGGAGGAGGGGATCTCCATCTTCTTCTTCCCCTTATTTGCCATCAATGCTACTCCTCTTGAGGGTTGGATTCTAGGCTCTTCTTGTATTCCTTCAAGCCTAGTTTCGTGGAGCTCCATGGTTGAGAAGAATTCCTCCAAGGTGCTTACTTCTAAGTTCTTGGAGATATAAAATGAGTCCACCATGGAGCTCCATTTTGAGGATCGCGGAAAGGAATCTATAGCCTTCATAACCATATCCCGGTTTGATAGCTTCTCACCTACACTTGACAAACCGGTTATAATTTCCTTGAAACGAGAATGTAAGGAAATTACCTTTTCTCCCTTTTCTAGTTTAATGTTGTTGAGTTGGGAACGGAGGAGGTCTCTCCTTGCTAGCTTCGCCTCGGATGTGCCTTCATGAAGCTCAATTAGCTTCTCCCACATCTCCTTGGCACTTAGGCATTCTCCAATTCGTTTGATCTCTTGTTGGGGAAGCACATTGAAAAGATGATGCTTGAATTTTGAGTTTGCAAGGTGCTCTTCCCTTTGCTTTTTGATCCACCTAGATTTCTCTATCGGCTTCCCTTCTTCATCCCTAGGCAAAATGAAACCGGATTCCATTGTAATCATAATATCAAAATCCATTTCGAAAAATACCTCAATTCTCTTTTTCCACCAAGAGAATTCGCCGTCGAACTTCGGTGGGTGGATGTTTGAGCCGGCCATTTTGAATGTTGCTTGTTGTGGCGGTTAGTCGTCGACAAGCTTTCCTTGGCACTGATACCACTTGTAGGGGATCGAACGACTGGCTAGAGGGGGGTGAATAGCCCTCTTACGATGGATGTCGGAATTCTCTCGTTCGTTTGCTCGTCTACACAATCGTTAGCGCAAGCGGAAGCATAAACAATAAAGACAAAGCAATAAACGAAAATACAAATGCTAACAAAGAAGATGTAATGTGGTTCATGGCTACGCCGCTAATCCACGATCCTGATTCGTCCGAGGTGAATCACTCCTTCAAAGCCAATCACTATTGGTCTCTCCTTTGCACCAAGCTAGGTGGAGGTAACCTTTACAAATCAAGCACACTCCTTCTTTTACAATAGATGTGAAAGAAAGCTAAAAGAAGGAGTTTGAATCATGTGGAGCACTTGGATGGTCGTTTAGAACTCGAGCATTAACTTGCCAAAGATCCACACCCTCTCTTTTTATAGAGAGGGCTGATTTCTTCCCGTTGGCCGCCACCAGTCGACTGCTGCCCTTGGCAGTCGACTGCCGCCACTCCAACGGCCTCCGAACACGTCGGATCCCTACCGTTGTAGTCCAATGGAACACTTGGCAGTCGACTGATGGACCTCACCACTCGACTGCTGCCTCCGTAGTCGACTGCCCAGTCGACTACGAGCGGTTCTGTGCCCGCGATATCCTCTGGCAGTCGACTGCTGGGCATAAACCCATTAGTCGGATACTAGTCGAACACACTCGACTCAGAGCAGTCGACTGCCATTACATGGCAGTCGACTGGTGCCGTGTGAAACTCAAACTTAACATAAGTTTGAGCTTCCGGCGGTCGGGTAAACCTTAACCCTTGCGGTCAAGTCTCCGACACTCAGCCATTCGGCCAAGTTCACCTAATGAGCTACTTACATTTCACTCATTCTCTCATCTCACTCGAAGTCCCTCACCTAAGCTCTCTTCGTTCCCGGCCACGTCCCTCGGCAGCATCAGGCGCACGACTCTGCAATGCTCCTTCGCGTCTCTTGCCTCCGAAGTCTGCTTCCTTGGCTTTACTTCAAGTCATCTCGTCCAGCGGTCCCTAGGCAGCATCAAGCGCACGGCTCTGTAATGCTCCTTCTCCGACTCAAGCACGAGGTTGTGAGGGTGAACCTGCCAAGGCTCCATGTGTAAATTACTAAGTTCTGCAAGACTCCAACGCACATATCAAATAACAATACCAACCAAACTTAAACCCTTTGCCACACACATCAAAACCTTATCATGGCAAGAAATTGCCCTAACATCTTGCCCTTGGTTGTCTTTTGTTTATTAGGTTATAGGTGTTGACATTGAGATCTAGACCCTTGACTCTGACCATTTGACCCTTTTATTTGATTTTGCATAATTTTAAGGGTCATTTCCATTTTCTCATCCTTGACCTCAAGGCTTGATTTTCTAACTCTAATTGCCCAATTGATTTTTGATTGAGTTTTTGGGCATCATGATTTTTTTTAGGCATATGTCTACCCCTTTTAGGGTTAATGCCTAAATGATTTTCGATTTTCCTAATTGTTTCCCTAGGAAGGACGTTTCTAGGGACATTAGTGCCAAATTTCTCCTTCTTTGAAATAGGGCTAGAGTTATTTAATCTAGGTTTGTCCTTAGATAAAATATTTTTAGGGACATTAGTCCCAAATTTCTCCTTATTTCCTAAGTGGACATTCTTAGCTCCTAAACAAAAATATTTGTTATTCCTAGCATGCTTTTCATGAATAATTGCAAGATTACTTAAGTTATTTTTAGCATGCTTTTTGACATTAAAACTAGAAGAATGAGCATTATTGAAATGATATACCTTAGAGTTTGCCTTAGTGGCTCCCCCTACTTGTGATGCTCCCCTTTGCCCCTTCTTTCCCCCCTTTGGCATTGACTCCGGTAATGACCCGGTAGCCGACATTTGAAGCAAATCACTTGCTCCTTGCTCTTGATTGTTGGAGAACCAACATCCTTTGACTTTACTTGACTTTTAGGTGTCAGAGGAGCTTTCCTTACTCTCTTTGGGCATTTGCTTTAGTAATGCCCACTTTCTCTACACTCAAAGCAAATTATATATTTTTTATTTAAAACCAAATTACTTGAGTTACCTAGTTCGGTGGTGAGGGTCTCTTGAGCTTGCTCTTCCTCTCTACCGGATGTAGATGGTTTTTCTTGTTGCTCCAATGTTGAGGATGCTCTAATCTCCTCCCCCTCAATCCTAGAGGTGGAGGTCTCCTCTTCTTCCACCGATCTGGAAGTTGATTCCTTTTCAACTTTCGAATCCTCACTCGCTTGTGAGGATGAGCTCTCTTCCTCCTCTTCCTTTTCTTCTTCGATTGAGTGAGGCTCTTCATGGAATTTTGCCAATTTGTTCCATACCTCCTTGGCGTCTTTACAATCCCCTATCTTGATCAAAATATCATTAGGGATTATATTGAGCAAAATACCCATTACCTTATTGTTGATGTTATAGTATCGGAGTTGTTCTTGGCTCCAATTTTTCTTCTTGATTTTTCTTCCTTCTTTGTCTTTTGGAGTGTCAAAACCTACTTAGACACTAATCCAATTGTCAAAATCACACACTAGAAAATGCATCATTCTACCTTTCCAATACGTGAAATCTTCGCGGTCGAAGGAGGGCGGAACCTTGATGTCGTCACCCAATCTTTCTATCTTTCCCTCTAGCGTCTTTAGCTCCCGGCGGTTAGTCTGTAGAAGAGCCCTGGGCTCTGATACCAATTGTAGGGGAAATGTCGATCGCTAGAGGGGGGTGAATATCGTCGTGCTAGTTCGTGATGGAATTCGTTCGTGTTTGTCTATAAATTTCGTTAGCGTAGTGGAAATAAAAATAATAGTAATAACAAAACAATACAAACACAATTACTTTTTTTTTTGATGAATGTAAATATATATATCATCAAAATAGCACAATCATACATGATCCAAGGAGTCTACACATGTCATATCCGTACTTCGTTTCAGTTACGTATTGAGAGCATGCAGCAGCGGCTCCCGATCTAAATAGCTTCGAATATGTTGAAGTCACAACCATGCGAACATATCTTACTAAACCACTACACGATATAAGTTATCCACGTAAGGAGGATGTCACTTATGATTGGATCTTAAACTTTGGCATTTACTAAATGTACGCAGTCACGATTCACAATATAGAGAATTTATGATTGGATCATAACTAGTAGTATCTCTACGTATGTAATTATGATGTATTGAAATCCTCCATCCTCTATATGCATCCTCTCAAGTGTCATGGACCCACTTTTAGCAAGTGGTCAGCTATCAATGAATTTGCGATGTCTTTACCGCAAGCCATTTGTTGTGGACTACATAAACCATTACGATGGATCTATTCACCCAACAGGCTTATTGGCCAAGCCCCAGCAAAAAATAGATTTGGTATGTCTTTACCACGAGCCGTTTGTTGCGGACTAGATAGGCCATTCCGGTGGGCCTATTCACCAGTACGACTTTTGGGCAAAGCCACAGCCATAAATGGATTTGACTAGTCTTTACCATGACCCATTTGCTGCGGACTAGATAGATCTTTATGGTGGATCTATTCACCATCAAAATACACCCTATGCATAGAAACCAATCTATTTTTTTAGGTTTAAGATTAATACAAAACAGGGCACACCAAACACAAACAGTACCAAGACAACCTGCCGCTTCCGCTCCGTCTTTTTTTTTTTGAGGTTTAAGATTAATACAAAACAGGGCACACCAAACACAACCAGTACCAAGACAACCTGTCGCTTCCACTCCGTCTTTTTTTTTTTTTTAGTTTTAGGATTAATACAATACCAAGACAACCAAAATGCCTGCCACAACCAAAATGTCACTTTCATTTTTTTTTAGGTTTAGGATTAATACAATACCAAGACAACCAAAATGCCTGCACAACCAAAATGCCTGTCGCTTCCGTATATATTTTTTATTTTTACACTACATGGGATAACTCAAGAGCTCTATATACATGTATTTGTATCCTCCTAAATATCCTCTGCTCATCAAACTGGGAATCCTCAAATCTGATCTCATTCTTAGCCCTCCAAACAAAATGTATCGTTGCTCCTAGGACCAGATGTCGTGCTCTCATGCAGATTGAGTCCCTCCGATAATGAAGTCTGAAGATGCGTAATGCTCGTCTATATGTTCTCATCTCTGGTCTCATCTGCAGACACACCCTCACCCGTCCCCACAACTGCCTGACAACTTGGCATCTGAAAAATACGTGAGCCTGCGTCTCCTCCTCCAGCCTACAAAAGGCACATCTCCTGTCCTCTATGTAGGTCTGCCGATCTCTTGTGGGCAACCTCCCATTTGCCAACAGCCACAGTGTGAACTGGTGGCTCGGCTGAATGCCCCTCTGCCATATAGTCCTGACCCATGCTTTCTTCGGCCGGTGCTCTCTGAAATAGTCATATGCCCACCTCACTCCTATCCCTTTGTTGAACCATGCAGCATGTGTGTGTAACGCTACAGTGTGGCTACCTGCAGTAGCCATGATACTATCTCTGATGTGCAGAATCCTCTTCATAAGTGGTGAGTCTGTGTGTCTCAGTGTCTGCTCCCAAATGTTGGACTGTCGGAGGTAATGATGATGTACCCATCGTATCCATAGTGAGTCTGGCTTGTCTTGTATACGCCATAGGACCTTTGCTAGCAGTGCAAGGTTCCAAGACTTCAAGTCCCTCAAGCCTAGACCACCTTTCTCCTTCGACCCGCATATGGTTGACCACGCAATGGGGGGATGCTTGCTCATCCACATGAAAGCCCGGCATATACTATGGATGTGCTCAATAACTCCGGTTGGGAGGGGTAATATGGACATCCAGTAACACTCAACCCCCTGCAGAACCGATGCAATGAGCTGGGCTTTACCTGCATAGGAGAGGCTTTGTTTCGGCTATGCATTAATTCTCCTGGAGAGTCCATCTAAAAGTATCCCATAATCTGAAATTTTTAGCTTTTTTGAGGCTAATGGGATACCTAAGTATCTGAAAGGCATCTCTCCCTCCTGGAAGACAGTGATAGTGCATATTTGGGCTTTGGTCTGCTCATCTATACCCGCCATGTAGTATCTAGATTTGGTTGCATTGGCCGTAAGTCCTGCCATATGTGAAAACTATTCCAAACAATCAACTAGTCGTCTAACCGAGGTACATCTCTGTGGGATAGGAGCAATAGATCATCTGCATATATCAGGTGGGAGATCCCCAAGTGCTCACATGTGGGATGAAATCTGAAATCGGATCTGGTAGTTGCTCTCTCCAAGGATCTGAATAGATACTCCATACAAATGCCAAAAAGCTAAGGCGAAAGTGGATCACCTTGTCTAAGTCCTTTACCCCCTGGAAGCCTCCATGCGTATACCCATTGATCACTACAGAGAACGACGTGGTGGTGATACATTCTCTGATCCATGCGATGTAGATGGGTGGGAATTGTAGGGAGCTGAGAACATCCAATAAAAAGTCCCAATGTACAGAGTTAAAGGCTTTTTGTAGATCGACTTTAAGGGTACATCTAGGGGATATTCTCTTCCTAGAATAGTGTCTCAGTAACTCCTTGGCTAACTGGATGTTATTTGTGATAGTCCTTCCCTTGACAAAAGCTGTCTGTGCCGGGTTCAGCAGGTGATCTGTGACTCCTAATAATCGGTTAGCAAGTAGTTTGGAAATGACCTTATAAAACACTGTGTAGCAGGATATAGGCCTATAGTCTTGCACTTTGCTAGCATGTTCACTCTTTGCAACTAGGATAATGAGTGTGTGATTCCATGACTTGAGAAGCTTCCCATTTTGAAAGAACTCCATAATGGCTTCAGTAAAGTCTTGTTCAATTGTCATCCATGCCTCTTTGTAGAATTTGGAGTTGTATCCATCCGGCCCTGGTGCTTTGAGTTCACCAATGCCAAAGAGTGTCTTCTTGATTTCCTCGGAGGTAGGCATACGGGTGAGCTGAAATTTCTGCTCCATAGTAAGTATCTTCCCATGTTGCATGCAATCATTTCGGAATGTGGTCCGGTCCTCCTTACCTCCTAGTTGTCCGTGGAAATAATTCACAAACACTTGTGCTACCTCCCCGACATCCATAGTGATCTCTCCATCCATTTTTTCCACAGCAACTATCTCCCTCCGTTTGTTGTTACTCTTAACCAAATAATGAAAGAAGGGCGTGTTTCGATCCACTTCCTTAGAATATTTATGCTTTGCCTTTTGAAGATAGAAAAGATATTCTGCTTGGGAAAGTTTTTCCGCTTGTTGTTTTGCCTCCTTGTAGTGATCATCCATGATCCCTAGACCTAGACCACTACTTTGCAGAATTTGAAGTTGCTCTTGTGCCCTCTTGGATAGGCTTTGAATATGTTGGAAGTGTTGTTGGTTCAAGAGCTTTAATCCCCTCTTTAGTATGGTAAGTTTCCTTTTGAACCTGTACTAAGCAGTCCCTTATGAGCACAATGTCGTGGCTTGGTTCCATTCCTCTTACACTAGCTATAGGAATTGGGGTTGTTGGGTCCACATATTAAAAAACTTGAAAGGCTTGGCTTTACTAATTTGTTTCTCAAAAACTGAAACCACACATGACGCATGGTCTGAGTGGACTCCTGGTTCTTTAAATACTACAAAACTACTTTGGTCCATCTCTAGCCATAACCGGTTAACCATGGCACGGTCAAGCTTGCTCACAACTCTACCATTTGTCCACGTGTATTGGCATCCTAGGGAATGTAGGTCTTCCACCCCCGCTCGCATTATGAACTCTTGAAAGTCTACAGTTGTATATGTAGTCACATTAATGCCCCCTTTCTTATCTGATGGTGTCAAGGGAGAGTTGAAGTCTCCCATAATAAGCTAAGGTAGTGCCATTCCCTCTGCCAAAAGTTGGAGCCCTGCCCACATATCCCTACGAGAGGTAATCGATAGTTGCCCATAGATAAAAGTGAGGTCATATGTTTCCTTGGTGGCCTTATCCAAAATGGTTGCATGAATGAATTGATCTTCCCATTGTTGTATTGTGAGTGTAATGTATCTAGCATCCCATATGAGTAGCATCCTACTTCTTCCAGATTCCCCTAGCCGCTGACTTGATTCCCACTGTTGTAGGATATTGGATTTGAAGTGTTGATAATCATGGCTGGTCACTTTTGATTCCATCAGACATAACACACTCAAATTCTGCATTTTGAGGAGTCGGGTGACTTCCCTCTATATGAGGCCTGTGTTAAGGCCTCGGATATTCCACGCTCCTATCTTTATAACATCCTTGCCGACATCTGCCGACACCCATTTTTACTATTTTTCTCTTGTTTCTTAGTTCCTTCATGTTGCTGTCCTATTGCAGTTTGACCTTCCTTCCCTCCTGAACCATTCTGCTGTCTTTGATTCTGCTCGGAATTCCCATTATGTGCTGCCTGCTCCACCCAAGATTCTTGCCCTTTATATTTGTTTTTTAACCATTCTGAAGTTAGGGGTCCAAGTATAATTATTGGGTCTTTTGAGGTAGTGCCACTTTGAACTTTATCCCTCTCATCTGTTGGCATATAGCCTAAATCTGGGCTATCTACTTCTGAACCCGAGTGCTGCAATCTATCTGTGATACTTTCTGGGAGAATTTCCCCCTCCTCTTGGTCTATAAGATCAGACCATTTCCTCTATGGTTCTCGAAATTGCTGAGGAATATCAACTGCTGCAGAATCTAGTTGTAGTACAAATGTTATCTGCTTTTGTTTGACCGGTTTTTGGATTTACTACTGTGGTAGTTCACTTTGCCTCTTTGCCATATCCAATCATGCTTTCTTCTTGTGTGTTCTAGATCTAGTTTGTATTTTCCATGGACTCCCCTCATCTTTGTTGCATTCTTGCCTTTGTACAGTAGGGTCATTTATGTCCTGAGTTTCTTCCTGTTGTCCAGTGTCAAGTGGAGTTTCAGTTACAGTTCCAAATAATTCTGTGCCATATGATACCTCTTTCCCTCTTTGCAGTGTTGCTACATCTCTTTGGTCTATGCATTCTTTTTGCCCTTTAGTTGCTTGATTTGCCTTATGATTTCCTTGTGCTAGTTGCTCATTCTGATTTGTAGGATTGCAGATATTTCCATTTTCCACTGAAGTTGCCTCCATTTCTTTAACTAGTGTTGTTACTTCAGAGGTAGTTGCTATTTGTCTTTCATCCAACACACAGGTACTTTCAGCTAGTGGCACATCCTCTGATACTTCTGAAATTTGTTAGTAATATATGAGAGATGTCCTAAAGCAATCGCCTTATGTATGAACCATTTATATGATAAATGAAGATTCACTATTTGAGTATACATGTTTAATGTATTTGATTGGATCTTAAACTCATTTACTGAATGTCCACGATACGATTCACAGCATGAGAGAATTTGTGATTGGATCACAACTAGTGAGTATCTCTACATGTGTATTTGTGATGTATCGGAATTATCCCTAGTCGATGAATTGATGGATTTGGACACCATCAATTCTGTCGAGACTAGCACGAGGTATACTCCTTGGTGTATCCAAGCGGTGATTCTCACGGGTGGAGACATTGTGATGTCGGAGTTAATCGTGGATGCTAGTTATGGTAACTAGTTCATTGGAGTGACCAGTAAGACTTCATATGGTTCTCTGCATATATAGATATGTCAATGAAGTTCTTCTTTGGCTTAAGTGCGATGTTCCTTTGACTTGCGGTATTCAAGTCATCTTGATCATGGAGACTTATGCTTTGACATCTTAAGCAAACATCTCTAAGGAGATGTGGACCCGGATGATTGGGTATAAGTCGAGTGATCGAAGGTGTTTGAATAGCCTATAAAGGATTCACCACTCCTTGCGAGGAGATGTATACCCATGGCCTCTCGATTGTTACTAAAGTCTTTGGCCAAAGCATTACATGTTTAGAGTAAGGTACTCTTCGATACATGTGGAGTAACTAGAATCCGTCTGACGAGGAAATGATACTTGGGCTAGGTGTGACGTAGTCAGCCTAGTGGGGACTGACACAATAGACCTTGTCCTGAACCTTGGGGGTATATGATGAGTGAATGTAATGGGGCACTATTCATTCGAACTCTTGAAGGGTTTTAGTTCTCGATCAATCGCTGATCTTTTCTGCTTAATTGGGGATCATGATGTACTACTAGGTGCCACTATGATCGCTCTATAATTAATGGTTAATTATAGACGGCCAACATAAACCGAGAACCTATTTGGTCACACGACAACGAGTGTAATCCAAAGGATTTAAACGAGCTTGAGAATGGGATTCTCGCATCGAGAGAAACTATGTTTGGTTGGACCAAACATAAAGCGAGCATGAAATTGTTTCAGTCGCAATGGAAGCGTGGATGGGCCGTGTCTTATGAAGACATAATGGATGGACCAAAATGGTTTGGTTCTAATCCAATGGAAGAGAATAAATCAAAGGGTTTGGTTTATATTAAACGAATGAACCAAAGGTTGGTTCGGTTCATTTTAACTTAAAATAAACCATCATGGTTTGGTTTATTTTAACTTATCTTAATGGAGCGGGTTAACGGGCTTTATGGATATGATCCATTAACCATTAAGAGAATTAGTTCTCTATAAAATAGGGCTTAAACCCTAATCCTAAAACCCAACCTAGTTGTGCCGCCTCCCTCTCCTCCACTAGTCGGCGCCAACCCTAGGTGTGCCGCCCAGCCTTTGTGCCCTGGGCCCAAGTCATTGCCGGCGACCAAGCTTCAGCCGGGTGAACCTCCGCGACCCTCCGTGATCTCCTCTAGGTTCGGTGATAAGGTGAGCTTCCATCTCTCCTTGGCCGGCCTCTATTCCTCCACCAAAAGCTGTCCAGTTTTTCTGGACAGCTTGTTTCTTTGTTGTCGGAGCCGCTTGACGACGGTTAGTGCCCGATAGCGCTAACTTACCGGGGATTTGATCTCCGGTAATCCTCTGAGGTGGAGGACGAAGGATTCGTCAATTGGTCGACGAATACCTCTCCGGAGAAGCGAGTTTTGAGAACTCGTTTTAGGATCCGAATTTGGATTCGGATCGTGATCATCTCTCGATCACGTCGTCTTCAACACGAGGCTAGTAACCCGTACGAAGACGAAGCTCGTGACTTAGAGAAGTCATCCCGAGGAGCTCGGCGTGGATACGGATAGAGACGATTCTTACGAGGATCGTTCCGGTTGATGCCGTTCCCGCTACACGTCATACGAAAGGTATAACGTAGATAATTTCTTTTATTGCAAATTTTAATTTATGGTTATGTCTACACTTGTTGTAATATGCATGCGTGTGTTGTGTGTGTTGTAATAAATATAGATTTATTATTTTTAATTGCTTCCGCTGTGCTCATGTTTACGAAACATGATCGAACACACACGCCACAAGTGCCTAAACCCAACAAAGGGTATCAGAGCCCAGGTTGTGTTTCGACATAATCGTAAAAATGGTTTTGCGATAGTCATAATGTATTTCTGGAAATTTTCTAAATTTTGGAAATTTAGAAGTATTTATGGAAATTTTTCAATTTTGGAAAGTCTAGAAGTATTTATGAAAATCTTCCACTTTTGGAAAGTTGGAAGTATTTATGGAAATTGATATTTTCCATAAATAAAATATTTGATTAGATTCTAGAAATTTGTTTCCTAATTTAATCATGATTTGATTTGGGAAATCAAATCTTAAAATATCTTATTTCCATAAGTAGTTTTAATGATTTAGGAAATTGGTTTCCTAAATAGATTTTCCTTAATCAAATAATTCCATGAATAAAATATGTGATTAGATTTGGAAATTTGTTTCGTAATTTAATTATGATTTGATTTGGAGAATCAAATCTTAAACATATTTTATTTCCATAAATAGTATGACATATAAGGAAATATATACATGACATAATTGTATGCCATGTAATTGCATTAGATGCATAACATTATGCCATGCGTATCGTGACATGTAGATGTATGCCATGTATGCCATGCCATGTAGATAATAGTTATTTGCATGCAAAGAGGATGAGACATAAAAACCCTTAATCAATATTAAAGCCTACACCTTCCATTAATATGGTTAGAACCAGAGTTCTGTTTCTTGTTTGGGTTGTTGGACTCTCTCCAAGCCCGGCTCGAACCTGAATATGTTCAAACCATGGAATAGTTTAATACTAATATGGTAAGAGTCGAGGTCAATCGTTAGCTTTGGTTGTTGGACTCTCTCCAAGCTGGGCTAATTGGTTGAATGCGCTCTAACCATATTAAAACTATGTCCCGATTAATGGGTTGGCTTTAACCTGGAGCATCGGCTTGTTGGACTCTCTCCAAGGTCGATGTAAAGGGAGGTGAAGTTGGGTGCTATGCATATGATGCATACTTGTTAATGTGTTAACAACCCGATGTATGTGTGAACATTCAATTAGATGATAATACATTGTGATAGTTGCATATACGGGATATGCAATCGGTATAGATGATACCTACCGTCGTAGTTATGAATGGCTTGTTGGACTCTCTCCAAGGTTGTTCATAACTATGATGGATATTAGCTCATTCGGAGATGGACCTACAATCTCCCGAAGTGATTTTGGGGCTTTTTGAAATTCGAAAAATGAATGGGATTTATGAATGTATATTGATGCATTTTAAAATCATTTTCTCATATATGCTCATTTTGTATTTCTAGGTCAATAAATTAATCATGACGTCTTTGAATTTGCGCACTATTTTGGATTCGAACAAACTGACTGGGCCTAACTTCTTGGACTGGCTTAGAAACCTGAGAATTGTTCTCAAGGCGGAAAAGCTTGCATATGTCCTTGAAGAGCCTCTTCCTGACCGTCCTAAGGACGATGCAACTCCAGACCAAATGTTGGTCTATCAGAAACATGTGGCGTCACTGGCGAGTTGCATCATGCTAGCGGCGATGGTACATGCTAATACTATGGTCTTCCATCTTCATGAGTTGTTCGATGAGCAAGCGAGATCCGAAAGGTTCGAGGTCTCTAGGCTCCTCTTCACTACGAAGATGCAAGAAGGTTCGTCTGTAGTGCAGTTTGTGCTAAAGATGAACGGGTACATCGAGCGGCTAGCTACCCTCGGTTTTGTGATGGATCATGAGTTAAGTATTGACTTAATTCTGCATTGTTTGCCCAAGAGTTTCTCGCAATTTGTGATGAACTATCGGATGAATAAATTGGAATCCACCATTCCCGAGCTCCTCAATATGAAGATCAGGAGCCTTCATGAAGCATGAGGAGAAGGCGGTTCTGAAGTTGATTCCTCAAAGAAAGGTTCTAAGAGGAAGGCAAAAGAATGAAGAAAGGAAAGAAAAGGCAAAGAAGGCGGAACCAGAAAGGGCACTTGCATCATCTTTGGGCAAGGAAGGCCACTGGCGAAGAAACTGCAAGATTTATCTTGAGTCCATGAAGAAGAAGAAGGCATCCGATGCCCCATCCTCTTCAGGTATCTTCGTTATTGATTGTCATTCTATTTCCTTAGACACTTGGGTATTGGATATTGGGTGTAGCTCACATATATGTAATGACATACAGGGGCTAAGGAATAGAAGAAGACTTGTCAGAGGGGAGTCAAATTTGCGAGTTGGCAATGGAGCAAAGGTTGCTGCGGTCGCCATCGGAACTTATTTGCTGAAGCTCCCTAGTGGACTAGTCTTGGAACTGGACAATTGCTATTATGTTCCTTCTCTAATAAAGAACATTGTTTCTATTTCCTGCTTAAATAGAAATGTTTTCCATTTAACGTTTAGTAACAATTGTTGTTATATAACTTTGAATGGCGTACTTTATGGAACTGGAACTTTGAGTAATGGCATTTATACGTTGGACGTATCCAGTGACATTTTCAATATCGAAGCGAGCAACACGCGTGCTCGAAAGGATAATCACATAGACTCCTATATGTGGCATTGTCGTCTTGGCCATATAAGCAAGAAATGCATGTCCGAATTACACCGATGTGGAATTCTGGAATCGTTTGAATTGGATTCATACGATACATGCGAATCATGCTTAAAAGCCAAGATGACTAAGTTACCTTTTACTGGAAAAGGTGAACGAGTGGGAGAGTTACTAGGTCTAGTACATACTGATGTATGTGGACCTATGTCAACTCAAGCATTAGGAGGCTATAGCTACTTCATTACCTTCACCGATGATCACTCACGGTTTGGGTATGTGTTCTTGATGAAACACAAGTCTGAAGCCTTTGAAAGGTTCAAAGAATTCAAAAATGAAGTAGAGAAACAACATGACAAGAGTATTAAAATACTTCGATCGGATCGAGGTGGTGAATACTTAAGTCAAGAGTTTCTTGATTATCTAAGAGACAATGGCATATTGTCTCAATGGACTCCGCCCTATACACCACAGCATAATGGTGTATCTGAGAGGCGTAACCGGACCTTGTTTGACATGGTCAGGTCAATGATGAATCATGCAACTCTTCCCAAGTCCTTTTGGGGTTATGCACTTCAGACAGCTGTTTACTTGTTAAACAGAATGCCTACCAAGGTAGTCTTAACTACTCCATATGAGATATGGAATGGTAACAAACCTCATGTATCTTACTTGAAGATATGAGGTTGTCCTGCTTATGTGAAGCGGACTGTATCAGACAAACTGGATGCTAAGTCTGATAAATGTCTATTTATTGGATACCCTAAGGAAACAAGGGGTTACCAATTCTATCATCCTGTGGAACAAAAGGTGTTTGTTTCAAGGCATGCTGTGTTTCTCGAGAAAGAGTTTCTCTTGCAAGAAAACAGTGGGAGTGTCGTCGAGCTTGAGGAGGCTCGAGAGACTCAAATAGACATTGATGAGATACCTGGTGAAGCACAACAGCCGACAACTCATAGTGATGAGCAATCATTTGGACCTATTGTAACACCACATCTTCGTAGATCCGTAGAACACGCAATATTCACGAGAGATATGGATTTCTCGTAAGTGAATCGAACGACGTGTTACTCATTGATGATGAGGAGCCTACCAGTTATGAAGAAGTGCTGACAAGTTCAGAAAGGGATAAGTGGCTTGGTGCCATGAAGTCGGAAATGGATTCCATGTACGAAAACCATGTTTGGAACTTGGTTGACCCACCTGAAGGCATAAAGCCTCTAGGGTGCAAGTGGGTTTTCAAGAAGAAAACCGACATGGATGGTAATGTGATTACCTATAAGGCTAGATTGGTGGCGAAAGGATATCGTCAAAAACAATGTGTTGATTATGACGAAACCTATTCGCCTGTAGCTATGCTTAAATCCATTCGGATGCTCCTGGCCATAGCGGCTCATTATGATTATGAGATATGGCAGATGGATGTGAAAAAAGCTTTCCTTAATGGAAACCTGCTCGAGGACGTGTATATGATACAGCCTGAGGGTTTTACATCGGTTGATAAAACCAAGGTATGCAAATTGCGACGATCCATTTATGGATTGAAGCAAGCATCCAGGAGCTGGAATATCCGTTTTGATGAGACGATCAAAAAGTTTGATTTCTCACAAAATCCGCATTTAACCTTGTGTGTACAAGAAGGTTAGTGGGAGGCAATGTGTTCCTAGTATTGTATGTCGATGACATATTACTTATAGGAAACGATGTTTCAATCTTACAAGCAAGGTTTGGTTATCCAAGACATTCTCCATGAAAGACGGGAGAAGCAACCTACATCCTGGGATTAAGATCTATAGAGATAGATCAAACGGTTGCTTGGTCTTTCGCATAGCCTACATATATAGACCGAAAAGCAAAGAGGTTTAGCATGTCGAATCCAAGAAAGGTTATCCACCATCGTGCATGGGGTACACCTTTCAAGTCTATGTGTCCGCCAAGCACGTAAGACGAGAGGATTTGCATGAGTAAGATTCCCTATGCATCCGCAATAGGATCTATCATGTATGCTATGTTATGTACGAGGCCCGATGTATCGTGACGCCCGAGTGTCACGAGCAGATACCAATCCGATCCAGAATGGATCATTGGGCTGTCATAAGACGATCCTTAAGTACTTGAGAAGAACTAAGGATGTGTTCCTAATATATGGAGAAGGGGACATGGTGATACGCGGTATACGGATGCCACCTTCCGCATGCAAGGATGATTCCGTGTCTCACCGATACGTGTTCACCTTGAATGGGGCGCAGTGAGTTGGAAAAGTTCCAAACAAGAGATCAGCGATTCTACCACCGAGGCAGAATATATTGCAGCTTTAAGCAAAGAAAGGAAGCGGTTTGGATCAAGAAGTTCGCTCATGAACTTGGTGTGATTTCGCCATTGTTGAAGCAATACCGGTCATCGCGATAACAATGGAGCAATCAGACAGCGAAAGAGCCAAGGTCTCATCAACGATCCAAACATGTGCTTCGCGCTATCATCTTATCGAGAGATCATCGAGGAACGAAATACAAATCGAGAAAATTCCCAATCGAAAGGAACTTAGCGGATCCTTTGACTAAAGCATTACCTCAAAGTAAGTTTGAGGGTCATGTTAGAGCTTATGGTATCGATACCGTGAGCGATTGGCATTAGGCCAAGTGGGAGTCCGTTAGTAATATATGAGAGATGTCCTAAGGCAATCGCCTTATGTATGAACCATTTATATGATAAATGAAGATTCACTATTTGAGTATACATGTTTCATGTATTTGATTGGATCTTAAACTCATTTATCAATGTCCACGATACGATTCACAAAGATGAGAGAATTTGTGATTGGATCACAACTAGTGAGTATCTCTACATGTGTAATTGTGATGTATTGAATTATCCTAGTCGATGAATTGATGGATTTGACACCATCAATTCACGAGACTAGCACGAGGTATACCCTTGGTGTATCCAAGCACCGATTCTCACCGGGCCGAGACATTGTGATGTCCGAGTTAATCGTGGATGCTAGTTATGGTAACTAGTTCATTGGAGTGACCAGCCGTAAGACTTCATATGGTTCTCTGCATATATAGATATGTCAATGAAGTTCTTACTGTGGCTTAAGTGCGATGTTCCTTTGACTTGCGGTATTCAAGTCATCTTGATCATGGAGACTTATGCTTTGACATCTTAAGCAAACATCTCTAAGGAGATGTGGACCCGGATGATTGGGTATAAGTCAAGTGATCAAGGTGTTTGAATAGCCTATAAAGGATTCACCACTCCTTGCAAGGAGATGTATACCCATGGCCTCTCGCCGGATTGTTACTAAAGTCTTTGGCCAAAGCATTACATGTTTAGAGTAAAGTACTCTTCGATACATGTGGAGTAACTAGAATCCATAGGACGAGGAAATGATACTTGGGCTAGGTGTGACGTAGTCAGCCTAGTGAGGATTGACACAATAGACCATGTCCTGAACCAAGTGGGTATAAGATGAGTGAAGGGAATGGGGCACGATTAATTCGAGCCATCAAGGGTTTCGTAAATAGTTCTCGATCAACTGCTGATCTTTTCTTAATTGGGGATCATGATGTACTACTAGGTGCCACTCATGATCGCTCTATAATTAATGGTTAATTATAGACGGCCAACATAAACCGAGAACCTATTTGGTCACACGACAACGAGTGTAATCCAAAGGATTTAAACGAGCTTGAGAATGGATTCTCGCATCGAGAGAAACTATGTTTGGTTGGACCAAACATAAAGCGAGCATGAAATTGTTTCAATGCAATGGAAGCGTGGATGGGCCGTGGTCTTATGAAGACATAATGGATGGACCAAAATGGTTTGGTTCTAATCCAATGGATGAGAATAAACCAAAGGGTTTGGTTTATATTAAACGAATGAACCAAAGGTTGGTTCGGTTCGTTTTAACTTAAAATAAATCATCATGGTTTGGTTTATTTTAACTTATCTTAATGGAGCGGGTTAACGGGCTTTATGGATATGATCCATTAACCATTAAGAGAATTAGTTCTCTATAAAAGAGGGGAGTTGCCGCCCAACCTAGTTGTGCCGCCCCCTCCCTCTCCTCCACTAGTCGGCGCCAACCCTAGGTGTGCCGCCGCCCAGCCTTTGTGCCGCCGTCCAAGTCATTGCCGGCGACCAAGCTTCAGCCGGTGAACCTCCGGCGACCCTCCGGTGATCTCCTCTAGGTTCGGTGATAAGGTGAGCTTCCATCTCTCCATGGCCGGCCTCTATTCCTCCACCAAAAGCTGTCCAGTTTTTCTGGACAGCTTGTTTCTTTGTTGTCGGAGCGTCGTTTGGACGATGGTTAGTGCTCCGATAGCGCCTAACTTACCGGGGATTTGATCTCCGGTAATCCTCTGAGGTGGAGGACGAAGGATTCGTCAATTGGTTGACGAATACCTCTCCGGAGAAGCGAGTTTTGAGAACTCGTTTTAGGATCCGAATTTGGATTCGGATCGTGATCATCTCTCGATCACGTCGTCTTCAACACGAGGCTGGTAACCCGTACGAAGACGAAGCTCGTGACTTAGCGAAGTCATCCCGAGGAGCTCGGCGTGGATATGGATAGAGACGATTCTTACGAGGATCGTTCCGGTTGATGCCGTTCCCGCTACACGTCATACGAAAGGTATAACGTAGATAATTTCTTTTATTGCAAATTTTAATTTACGGTTATGTCTACACTTGTTGTAATATGCATGCGTGTGTTGTGTGTGTTGTAATAAATATATATTTATTATTTTTAATTGCTTCCGCTGTGCTCATGTTTACGAAACATGATCGAACACACACACGCCGCGGTGCCGGAAACCCAACAAAATTAGTGTCTGATTATTAATCCCTTGCCCTGTTGGTGCCCTACACTGGAACTGTATTAACTGCCCAGTTTCTGATTCGATTATAGACCCTTTTATTATTCTGTAATCACTGTTTATGCTGCACATGACCTTTTTCTTGTTACCTTATGTAATATTAACTCTAGGATTCTAGGGATCTTGTAGGTACCGTTGATGTCCTGACTGCATAAATTGATTAACTGAATTTGTGTCTGCTGTTACATATTCGGGTATCATCTGTTCCTTCCCTTTATTTTGTCTTTGAACCTTAACTTTCTGTTGTATACTTCTCTTGTTCCCCCCACTTTCTTCGGTCCTTTTTATAGTGTTAGACTGAGGCTTGCAATGTAGTTTATTTATTTTGAAAGATCCCTTATTTCCTGTTTCTGAAACTGAAACTGAAACTGCCAGCCCATTTCTTCCAGATTCTTTCAGTTGTATCAGTCCCGATTGCTCATGCTATCCCTTGGCTTGCTGGCCTATTACTCCTCCTTGATTGTCCATATTTGTAGATTGTTGGCACGCCATATTCATTGCTAGTGGTGGTTGTAATAGAATTGTATCTGAAACTGATACCGAATTTGCAGTGACACCTAAAGCAGTTTCAGCTGCAATATCTGGGGTTAGTTTCGAAGTGCTGGCCTGTTGGTCCTTCTGCATTCTCTCTTTAGCTCTATATGCCTTGGGTTTACTAGCTCATCTCATGGATTCAATTCTTCCTGGTACTGGATTTGTGTTACTGTTAGAGCTTGATTAGAATGCATCTGCCTTTACTGTTGCTGCTTATCTGACAAACACTGTTGCGTGCCAGTTTTTGAATCTGTGATTGGAATGTTTGTGGTTGGTCCATCAGCAGTTTGGTTGCCTTCAAGGTGGTGTTCTTCACTAGTCATTGACTTCACCGGTGGATCACCGGCTGGCCGCCAGCTAGCTACAGTGCAGTTACTCTGATAATGACAAGTTTGTCTTCAATTTGAGTATAATTTTAGCTTTGCTTCATACCTAATTTCCAGTTCCAATTCTTGGCCATCTGGAAGCACAATTTCCAGGCCTATTTGGGGTTGTTTCGTTATGTCCACTTCTACCAAGACATGCATGTAGTTGACCCTTTCCCTATTTTTGGTAAAATGGTCTGTGAACAGTGGCGTACCAATTTGGGAGGAGATTTTACTCAGTGCAAAGATGGACCAGCAATCAATTGGCAGCCGGTGTATTTGCATCCATATGGGGAGATGATTCTAGATGTCCACTTGGAAAGTGAAGCATTGAGGCATGATTTTTAGGTATAGGGGGCATCCATAAGCTATATACGCGCCTCTTTTGAGCACACTGTCACAGAGATCTTGTGAAGCAAATTTGAACATTAGCCATAGTGAATTATGAGTGAGCAGCTTATGTGGTGTTTTCCATGGCGCAGTGAGTTCCTTGACTGCCTTCCAACTGGGAAACCGACCGAAGAACCTCCCAATTAAGTAAAATCCAACTGTTTTTTCTATAGGTTCCTGATCTTCTGCCGTGAGTCTAACATTATCAGCTTGTTTGGATAACACCTGTAATGTTGTGTCCTCAGAACGTAACCTGTTTGTTTTGAAAAGGTCCACCCATCTATGTGTTCCTTGTGCAGGCTCTTTTCCCTACTCCAGCTCCCCAGATTCCACTACCGAAAGATTCTGCTGTGATATGAATGAATGTCCTTGGTGCACAGGTTGATTTTTGAGGGGCAACTGCTAAACTTTGTCCCTTGTGTTCCAGCTCATTGTACACTGAACTTCCAATCACTTCCATCCTCTTCTTGCCGGTCGTTCAGGCGCCATGACAGTCCGACGGGTTAGGTACTGCTTGCGGGCACTAGCCCTTTAACCCATTACTTTGAATTCAAACTTCTAATTTCCTGACCGTTATGCGTGACTTGAGGTATTCTCACCATTTCTTATTGGTCCAGCTCAGATAAGTTACACCAAGTCATCGACACTTGCCAGGTCATCTTCTTCTTCAAAGCCAAAGGTGGAATACTGGGCACCACCGTTGGAACTTGCCGGCCAGATTCCGGCGATGCACTTCACTGGGAAGGCTATGTGCCCATTATTATATCGGGATTAAGAGCATGTACAACATAATATCTGAGGTCTGATTTGATTATGTAGTCAACAATAAATTGAATGACCTCTAAGTTGGTCCTACTCAATACACACAAAGTGTACTAGTGTAATTCAATGGGCAAGACAAACCAATACCAAATCACACTACCACCATTCCAATGGTTTGTCCATAACCATCTAGGTTGTGAGCATTTACTTATACTTTACAAGGGACCGATAACATGATCTCCTGTGTGACACTACACACCATGTTATCTACAATGTAATGTATCAAACAAATATGCATAACAAAAAATATGCATACAATGATCATGTGATTTTTATTTCAAAAATAAAGATGTTCATACAAAAGATAGACTTTTCAGTATACATCCCAACAATCTCCCACTTATACTAAAAGATTATGCTGTCCTCATACTACCATACATCTGATTCCCATTCCCTCCACCTTCGTTCCGGTTACGTATTATTGCTAGGCGAGTGTGCGCTTTGAGTCCTTCTGGTAAGGAGCTTTGAGATTAGTCGCATCCATGCGCATCAAAGGGTTTAAGGGAATGGATATATGGCGAGCTCTATGTGTTTACTTGCCTTATGGGCTCGTGGTTCGCCTTGAGTTTACAAGCTGCACCATTATTATCACAATAAATTGTGATAGTTATGGCAAACCAGAATCACATCAAGTCCATCGAAGTTCTGAGCCACACAACTTCTTTGGCGCCTCGGAGGTGCCACATACTAAACTTCCATGGTAAGTCGCCATGCATTTTACGCTTGACACTCCTCCATACAATGGCTCCACCTCCCAAGTAAACACAAAACCAGGTAGACTTCTTATTATCCCTATTTGATTGAAATCGGAATCAGTAACCCGAGGAGTAATTGATGCGTAAACTAGCATATAATCCCTAGTCCTTCTCGGGTACTTGATATATGCTTTACAGTCAATGTCACTATCTGGATTACTCGATATCTTAACCATGCCAAGCGGATATCTGGTCTTCATATAGCATGCATACATGAGGCTTCCCTCTGGAACCACCTTCATCTCCTCTATCTCTTTGATGTTCTAGGACACATCTCCTTAGATAAAGGAACTCCATGCATGAAAGGCAGAAAAACCTTTCTTGGAGTTTTGCATACTAAAACAATCCATAATAGTGTCTATGTATGAAGCTTGAGATAAGAACAATATCCTTTTCCTGTGATGCCTTAAAACCTTGATCCCAAGGATGTGTCCCACTTCTCCCAAGTCCTTCATATCAAACTGTTTGAATAACCATACCCTTATGTCCGATAACACCTTGACATTGTTGTCAATTAATAAAATATCATCTACGTATAGTACAAGAAATACCACTACGTTTCTGTCACATCTCTTGTATACATAAGACTCATCCGGACTTTGAATTAATCCATAAGACTGGATTACCTCATCAAAGCGGATGTTCCAAGACCTCGAAGCTTGCTTCAATCCATAAATGGACCGATTAAGCTTACACACAAGATGCTCTTTGCCCTTTGCAATGAAACCCTCTAGTTGCTTCATATAGATGTTCTCCTCAAGACTTCCATTAAAGAAAGCTGTCATGACATCCATCGTCCACACCTCATAATCCATATGAGCAGCAATACATAAGAGAATCCGAATAGACATAAGCATGGCTACCGACAAAAAGGTCTCCTCATAATCGATGCCCTCTTTCTGAGTATACCCCTTAGCAAAAAGCCTCGCTTTGAAGGTCTCAACCTTCCCGTCTATTCCTCTCTTTCTTTTGTAGACCACTTGCATCCAATGGCTTTTACACCTTTGGGTTGTTCTACTAGCTCCCATACCTGATTTGAATCCATAGATTCTATCTTAGAATTCATCGCTCTTTGCCAAGATACCCCATCTTTATTTTGGATCGCCTCGTCATATGTCCAGGGATAAGGTTCATGTTTGCCAAGGATCAAATCAGAAGATTCTCCTGTTAGGAATTGCTTCGGAGGCTCATTGGCTCCCATGTCCCCGGATTAAAATTTTCACTAATGAAAAAACTAATCCGAATGGGATGAGTTTCCTTAGCACAACAAATTCGTCGTCGTGCTAACAACTTGAGTGATCGCTTGAACAAACTAGTTGTTCAAGCAACCTAACTCTTCTTGTTGTTTAGCCGCGAAATAGACGACGGACAGATCGCCGGTTTTTGTGTTTATCTTCGGGGTCCATGATTATACAAATACATACAAATGCAAACTAGTATAATCAACACATACTAACATAAAGATAAGAACATGCAAAGATCAATAAAAGTTGTAAAACTTTTATACCTCTCGATCTTCTACCGTATGTCCTATCCTCCTCGTGGACGTCATGTGGGCGAAGATCCTCCACGAGTTGAAGCCTCCTAGATCACGTTCTTCCTTTCCTAGCTCGCTCCGAGCAAAAAGAAGAACCAAACAAAACTCCTTCTCCTTTCTAGAACCGGCCACCAAGCCAAGGAGCTTGATATAACCGTCGGCCAAGGAGTAGCTTCTTGAGCACCGACCCACCTTAAAGCAATGTTGCTACCGGCCACCAAGATGGGATATGGATGAACGCTGGCCAACCTTGAAGCAATGTTGCCGCCGGACACCAAGGAGAAAGTGAGGAGGAAGAGCGCCGACAAAGGATGAGAAGAGGAAGAGGGGCGCCGGCCAAAACCCTAGGGAGAACCAAGCTTGCCGCCCACCTCTAGCCGCCCAAAACCCTAACTTCTCTAGGGTTTGTTGCCGCCCACTTTTAGATAGGCAAAACCCTAATCCACAAGACTTAGTTGCTGCCCAAGCCTTAGCCCTCTATTTATAGAGTTGGGCATAAGCCTCATTTAATCTTCACCGTCGGATCTAGGGATTTAATCTCCACCGTCGGATCTAGGGTTTCATCCCAACCGTCGGATCTAGGGTTTCATCCCAACAGTCGGATCTAGGGTTTCATTCCAACCGTCGGATCTAGAGTTTCATCCCAACCGTCAGATCTAGGGTTTCATCCCAACCGTCGGATCTAGGGTTTCATCCCAACCGTCGGATCTAGGGATCTAATCTCAATCGTTGGTTCTAGAGTTTTGTTTTCCATCCTTGGATCTAGACTTCTTTAGGATTATATTAGGCTACGATAGGGACCATGAGGAGGAGTTGGATCTTGGCCACCCGATGGATCGGAACCACACAAACTTGATCCATCAATGATGTTCCATTCCACTAGAGGATCATCATTGAATTACCTCACCAACCCCCATAAATCAATATGGGCTCCATATATTATTTGTACATCCATCTCCCCATGTTTAAGATATAGAATGTCCCTTAATTAATTGATTTACTGACCATCAATCAATTAACATCTAACTCCTCGAGTAGTACCACTCCACCTTATCATCATGTTGACTAAGTCAACCAGCTGGGTTTACATGATCAACCTTATGAGCTCCTCAAGGGGACATCATCAACCAAATATATAGGACACGGTTTCCTCCTATAATCACCGACACACCATGTAAATAATATCATTTCCCAACTTACCGGGCGTATTGATTTATTCCATCTAAATCTCACCCTTTGGTAAATCAAAGAAATAAATACTAAGTACATGTGCCCGTTATTATATCGGGATTAAGAGTATGTACAACATAATATCCGAGGTCCGATTCAATTTATGTAGTCAGCAATATAAAGTGCAAACAATGATCATATGATTCTTATTTCAAAATAAAAATGTTCATACAAAAAGAGCTAGGCTTTCAGTATACATTCCAACAATCTCCCACTTATACTAAAAGACTATGCTGTCATCACACTGCCATACATCTGATCCCCATGTCCTCCACATGCCAATCAAACACTTTCGTTGGAAGGGCCTTAGTGAATGGATCCGCCAGGTTATTCTCTGATGCAATCTTGGTGACACCTACTTCTCCTCGCTTTACGATTTCTCGTATCAGGTGGTACTTGCGCTCTATGTGTTTACTCGCCTTATGGGCTCGTGGTTCCTTCAAGTTTGCAACTGCACCACTGTTATCACAATAAATTGTGATAGTTCTGGGCAAACCAGGAATCACATCCAAGTCCATCAAGAAGTTCTGAGCCATACAACTTCCTTGGCTGCCTCAGAGGCTGCCACATACTCAGCTTCCATGGTAGAGTCTGCCATGCATTTCTGCATGACACTCCTCCATACTATGGCTCCACCTCCAAAAGTAAACACAAACTCCGAGGTAGACTTACTGTTATCCCTATCTGATTGGAAATCCGAATCCGTGTAACCCACAGGGACTAATTGATCTGCCCGATAAACCAGCATGTAATCCCTAGTCCTTCTCAGGTACTTCAATATATGCTTTACCGCATTACAATATCCCTGTCCAGGATTACTCTGATATCTGCTAACCATGCCCATGACAAAGCAGATATCTGGTCTCGTACATAGCATAGCATACATGAGGCTTCCTACTGCCGAAGTATAAGGAACTGCCTTCATCTCCTCTATCTCCTTTGATGTTTTGGGACACATCTCTTTAGATAAAGGAACTCCATGCCTAAAAGGTAGAAAACCTTTCTTAGAGTTCTTCATGTAAAACGAGCTAGGACCGTGTCTATATATGAAGCTTGAGATAAGCACAACATTTTTTTCTTGCGATCCCTTATAACTTTGATCCCAAGGATGTGTCCCACTTCTCCCAAGTCCTTCATGTCAAACTGTTTGGACAACCATACCCTTACATCTGATAACACTTTGATATTGTTGTCAACTAACAAAATGTCATCTATGTATAGTACAAGAAATACCACTACGTTTCCGTCACATCTTTTGTATACACATGGCTCATCTGGACTTTGAATAAATCCATATGACTTAATTACCTCATCAAAATGGATGTTCCAAGATCTGGAAGCTTGCTTCAATCCATAAATGGACCGATTAAGCTTACACACTAGATGCTCTTTGCCTTAAGCAATGAATCCCTCTGGTTGCCACATATATATGTTCTCCTCAAGACTTCCGTTAAGGAAAGCTATCTTGACATCCATCTGCCAAATCTCATAATCCATATGAGCAGTTATAGATAAGAGAATCCGGATAGACTTAAGCATAGCTACCGACAAAAAGGTCTCCTCATAATCGATACCCTCTTTCTGAGTATACCCTTTCACAACAAGCCTAGCTTTGAAGGTCTCAACCTTCCCGTCTACTCCTCTTTTTCTCTTGTAGATCCACTTGCATCCAATGGCTTTCACACCATCGGGTGGTTCTACTAGCTCACAGACATGATTGGAATCCATAGATTCTATCTCTGAATTCATCGCTCTTTGCCAAGATACCGCATCTCTATCTCAGAGTGCCTCGTCATATGTCTAGGGATGAGGTTCATGTTCGCCAGTGACCAAATCAGAAGATTCTCCCAAGAACATGAATCTATCAGGCTGTCTAACAACCCTCCCACTACGACGAGGTGCCTCCTGTGTATGCTCTGTGATACGCGGTGCAGTGACTTGTGGTATCTCCTCTTGTACCGGTGGTACTGAAGTCGGGACTTCCCCTGTCAACTCCTCAAGAACAATCCTACTCGTGGGCTTATGGTTCATCACATAGTCCTCCTCTAGAAATATGGCATTCGTACTCACGATCAGCTTCTGATCTCTAGGACTATAGAACAAACTACCCTTCATTCCCTTAGGGTAGCCAACAAACAAGCGTACTTCTGTACGAGATTCCAACTTACCAGCATCTCCCTTCAACACATGTGCTGGACTATCCCAAATCCGAATATGTCTTAGACTAGACTTTCGCCCAGTCCACAATTCTATGGGGGTAGAAGGCACTGATTTAGATGGAACCAAGTTCAGAGTATACATTGTCGTATCCAGCGCATACCCCCAGAACGAAACTGGCAACTCAGAATAACTCATCATTGATCTAACCATCTCCATAAGAGTCCTATTCCTTCTCTCCGCCACACCATTCTGCTGGGGTGTGTAGGTGCAGACAATTGGGATTGAATCCCAGCCTCTGATAAGTAACTCCTAAACTCTCCCAAGAGGTACTCGCCACCACGATCAGATCGTAGTGTCTTGATACTTTTACCTTGACGGTTCTCCACATCAGCCTTGAATTCTTTGAACCTGTCAAAGCATTCAGACTTGTGCCGCATCAAGTAAATGTATCCATATCTTGAATAATCGTCTATAAAAGAGACGAAATATTCAAAACCACCTCTAGCCTGGATAGACATAGGACCGCACAAATCAGAATGAACCAATTCTAACACATCTTTGGCTCTATACCCCTTGGCCTTGAAAGACCTCTTGGTCATTTTACCTTCCAAGAAAGATTCGCAGGTTGGGAGATCCTCTACCACTAATGAACTTAAAGGTCCATCAGCTATCAACCTTTGAATTCTACTCAGGTTAATATGACCAAGCCTTAGATGCCAAAGATATGTCTGGTTCATTTTTGAAGGTTCTTTTCTCTTATTAGACTTAGAAGATGAGTTATTTACTTCTATATGCATCGTGGGAGTTTTCGGTTCAAGAGTGTACAAATTGCCAACCAATGTACCAGAACAGATAATCTCCCTATTCCTTTTTATAACCACTTTGTCATTAAAAGAAACAGAATATCCATCCAAAAACAATTTAGAAACTGAAATTAGATTCTTTCTAAAAGTAGGTATATAAAGACAATTTCTCAAAACCAAAACTTTATTCCTATCAAAAGATAAATGAACGTCTCCCACTGCAATAGCCGCCACCTTTGAAGCATTGCCCATGAAGACGGTAATCTCTCCCTCAGCTAGTCGTCGGGTTTCCTGGAACCCCTGCAAAGTATTGCAGACATGATCAGTGGCTCCGATCTACACACCGTAATCGTAGATAACACCGCTAAAAATGTTTCAACAACTAAACAAGAAGATATACCTTTGTTCTTTCGGCGAGGACAGTCCGCCTTCCAATGTCCAGTCTGCTTGCAAGTGAAGCACTTGCCTTTCGGCTTCTTCACTCCTGCCTGAGGTTCTACTGCCACTTTCTTTGCTCCACCTTGCTTCTTCTTCTTCTTACCTTTCGGTTTAGAAGAATCAGTTGCATGTGCTCCTTGAGTAGGCCTTTGATAGAAAAAGCCCTCTGCTGCAGGAGTTACAGCCGGAAGCTCCTTGTGAATACAACCTTATGTTCATGTTGTAGTTGAGGCGGAACTGCTCAAAACTCCTAAGCAGAGACTGGAGAATGATATCAACCTAGGTTTCCCCATCGATCTCAGCTCCGAGGACTTCCATCTCATTAAAATGAGCCATCATCTTGAGAACATGATCCCTGACGGGTGTTCCCTCGATTATGGTGGTCGTCATCAAGTTTCTCACAGCCTCCTTTCTAGCCGCCCTACTATGATGTCCGAAAAGTTCCTTGAGATTGAACATCATGTCATAAGTTGTGGCCATGGCCTATGCTGATGTTGCAGCACATTTGACATAGATGCCAAGATGTAACACCGCGCCATCTCATCTGCCTTGATCCATTTCTTATAACTTTCTTTCTCCTTTTCATCAGAGTCATCGGTGGGCTTAGGAGGACAGACCTCGAAGAGTACAAATTTGTACTCCTCTACAGTTAAGACAATATCCAAATTTCTTTTCCAATCAATATA
This sequence comes from Wurfbainia villosa, assembly GCA_025175895.1. Taxonomy (NCBI): domain Eukaryota; kingdom Viridiplantae; phylum Streptophyta; class Magnoliopsida; order Zingiberales; family Zingiberaceae; genus Wurfbainia; species Wurfbainia villosa. The sequence goes on along the minus strand of CM045986.1, from coordinate 56,584,665 downwards.
ATTTGTTCCAGTAAGTTTATTTTCTTTTAATATCACAGCAAGTGGGTTGAAAGCCATTTTAAAAACCTAAGAATCACAATGATCAAAATATTAGATTTCAAATATTATTGATTCCTCACAACAATAAAATTCCGAAATCAACCAACACCTCAAAACACCGAGAATATCGCATGCCACGCTGTGTGGACGTATACGAATTATACATTTGTAAGAGGAGGTTTTACCCATTAATTTTATTATCTTGTCAACCTTACTTTTTGATAAATATAATTAATAGTTGGTTCCTCTTTGGCCCTACAAATAAAAGCAGTGACTCCGATGGGGAGGATACTCTTATTTGCATCTAAGTGTGCACCATCACACGATACTAAAGGAATTATTTCAGATTATGTGCCTTACCGCTGTGGAAGTACACACGCTCCTAGATAATTTCCTATAACCATTATTTGACCTAGTGATCCGCAAACAAACTCATCCATAGGGAGGAAGGCACTCAGAGCCGACACGCAAGTTTGTTGCATCACATGTCAAATTGTAATGGAGGTCGCGGGATTTAATTAAAATATCCCTCTCCCACTTAGTAAATTGAAAATGAGGAATTTTCAAGCACACACAACATGCATATAAAACAAATCAGCAATAAATATGAAAAAAAACAGAATTTTTCCAACTATTATGACATTGTTCTCCAATATGCGTCCCGTTGTGTCGCCACCTCGTCCACTCCACCTTTTCCATGCGCAAGCCACATAAAGAGATCCGAGCCGAGATATATCATTTTAATTTACATCCATCGATCATATACTCCACGAAGGAGTGTACAAATAATCTAGATCGAAAGTAAAGTAAAAAGAGCAGCTAAACAATGTCGTATTTAATTACAAAAAATTAAATACTAATCTAGCCTCGTCAACCCCGAGGATTCAAATAATAAATATTTACACACATACAATCACATACATACATATGACCATAATAGTCGGATCTTATGCCTGCAACCAAAGAGTTAAACTACGCATATCCTACTATTATCTGGCACATATAATATATGAAAAAGTGCATAAAAATTAACCGAATCCTAAACACACAAAAACGGAAACCGTGGCTCTGATACCACTTGTTAGGAATTGCTTCGGAGGCTCATTGGCTCCCATGTCCCCAGATTAAAATTTTCACTAATGAAAAAACTAATCCGGATGGGATGAGTTTCCTTAGCACAACCAATTCATCGTCGTGCTAACAACTTGAGTGATCGCTTGAACAAACTAGTTGTTCAAGCGACCTAACTCTTCTAGTTGCTTAGCCGCGGAAGAGACGACGGACAGATCGCCGGTTTTTGTGTTTATCTTCGGGGTCCATGATTATACAAATACATACAAATGCAAACTAGTATAATCAACAAGTACTAACATAACGATAAGAACATGCAAAGATCAATAAAAGTTGTAAAACTTTTATACCTCTCGATCTTCTACCGTATGTCCTATCCTCCTCGTGGACGTCGTGTGGGCGAAGATCCTCCACGAGTTGAAGCCTCCTAGATCACGTTCTTCCTTTCCTTGCTCGCTCCGAGCAAAAAGAAGAACCAAACAAAACTCCTTCTACTTTCTAGAACCGGCCACCAAACCAAGGAGCTTGATATAACCGCCGGCCAAGGAGTAGCTTCTTGAGCACCGGCCAACCTTGAAGCAATGTTGCCGCTCGCCACCAAGATGGGATATGGATAAATGCCGGCCAACCTTGAAGCAATGTTGCCGCCGGCCACCAAGGAGAAAGTGGGGAGGAAGAGCACCGACAAAGGATGAGAAGAGGAAGAGGGGCGCCGGCCAAGACCCTAGGGAGAACCAAGCTTGCTGCCCACCTCTAGCCGCCCAAAACCCTAACTTCTCTAGGGTTTGTTGCCGCCCAATTTTAGATAGGCAAAACCCTAATCCACAAGCCTTAGTTGCCACCCAATCCTTAGCCCTCTATTTATAGAGTTGGGATTAAGCCTCCTTTAATCTCCACTGTCGGGTCTAGGGATTTAATATCCACCGTCGGATCTAGGGTTTCATCCCAACCGTCAGATCTAGGGTTTCATCCCAACCGTTGGATCTAGGGTTTCATCCCAACCGTCGGATCTAAAGTTTCATCCCAACCGTCGGATCTAGGGTTTCATCCCAACTATCGGATCTAAGGTTTCATCCCAACCGTCAGATCGAGGGTTTCATCCCAACCGTCGGATCTAGGGATCAAATCTCAACCGTTGGTTCTAGAGTTTTGTTTTCCATCCTTGGATCTATACTTCATGAGGATTATATTAAGCTATGATAGGGACCATGAGGAGGAGTTGGATCTTGGCCACCCGATGGATCAGAACCACACAAACTTGATCCATCAATGATGTTCCATTCTATTAGAGGATCATCATTGAATTACCTCACCAACCCCCATAAATCAGTATGGGCTCCATGTATTATTTTTACATCCATCTCCCCGTGTTTAAGATATCAAATGTCCGTTAATTAATTGATTTACTGACCATCAATCAATTAACATCTAACTCCTCGAGTAGTACCACTCAACCTTATGTTAGTAATATATGAGAGATGTCCTAAGGCAATCGCCTTATGTATGAACCATTTATATGATAAATGAAGATTCACTATTTGAGTATACATATTTTATGTATTTGATTGGATCTTAAACTCATTTACTGAATGTCCACGATACGATTCACAGCATGAGAGAATTTGTGATTGGATCACAACTAGTGAGTATCTCTACATGTGTAATTGTGATGTATCGGAATTATCCCTAGTCGATGAATTGATGGATTTGGACACCATCAATTCTGTCGAGACTAGCACGAGGTATACTCCTTGGTGTATCCAAGCAGCTGATTCTCACTGGCTGGAGACATAGTGATGTCCGGAGTTAATCGTGGATGCTAGTTATGGTAACTAGTTCATTGGAGTGACCATCCGTAAGACTTCATATGGTTCTCTGCATATATAGATATGTCAATGAAGTTCTTACTGTGGCTTAAGTGCGATGTTCCTTTGACTTGCGGTATTCAAGTCATCTTGATCATGGAGACTTATGCTTTGACATCTAAAGCAAACATCTCTAAGGAGATGTGGACCCGGGATGATTGGGTATAAGTCGAAGTGATCGAAGGTGTTTGAATAGCCTATAAAGGATTCACCACTCCTTGCGAGGAGATGTATACCCATGGCCTCTCGTCGGATTGTTACTAAAGTCTTTGGCCAAAGCATTACATGTTTAGAGTAAGGTACTCTTCGATACATGTGGAGTAACTAGAATCCGTAGGACGAGGAAATGATACTTGGGCTAGGTGTGACGTAGTCAGCCTAGTGGGGACTGACACAATAGACCATGTCCTGAACCAAGTGGGTATAAGATGAGTGAAGGGAATGGGGCACGATTCATTCAAGCTACTGAAGGGTTTCAGAAATAGTTCTGGATCAACCGTTGATCTTTTCGGTTAATTGGGGATCATGATGTACTACTAGGTGCCACTCATGATCGTTCTATAATTAATGGTTAATTATAGACGGCCAACATAAACCGAGAACCTATTTGGTCACACGCTGAGTGTAATCCAAAGGATTTAAAACGAGCTTGAGAATGGGATTCTCAGACCGAGAGAAACTATGTTTGGTTGGACCAAACATAAAGCGAGCATGAAATCGTTTCAGTCGCAATGGAAGCGTGGATGGGCTGTGTCTTATGAAGACATAATGGATGGACCAAAATGGTTTGGTCCTAATCCAATGGATGAGAATAAACCAAAGGGTTTGGTTTATATTAAACGAATGAACCAAAGGTTGGTTCGGTTCGTTTTAACTTAAAATAAACCATCATGGTTTGGTTTATTTTAACTTATCTTAATGGAGCGGGTTAACGGGCTTTATGGATATGATCCATTAACCATTAAGAGAATTAGTTCTCTATAAAATAGGGCTTAAACCCTAATCCCAAACCCTAATCAATAGTGGCCGCCCAACCCTCTCCTCTCCTATTCGGGCGCCCAACTTCAAGCCGCCGCCCAGCCCAAAGGTCCTCCAACCGCGCCCAGAAGGTTGCTTCCTTCCTGGAAGAGTTCCGGTCATCCTCCTTAGGTTTGGCATCAAGGTGAGCACTTTGCTTCCTTGGTTTTGGCCGGCGCCTACTCCTCCACCAAGCTGTCCAGTTTTCTGGACAGCTTCTTCTCCTCTCGTCGGAGCGTCGTTTGGACGACGGTTAGTGCTCCGACAGCGGCTAACATACCGGGGATTTGATCTCCGGTAATCCTCTGAGGTGGAGGACGGCGATCTGCCAATCGGTTGACGAATACCTCTCCGGAGAAGCAAGTCTTGAGGACTTGTTTTAGGTCCGAATTTGGATTCGGACCGTGATTATCTCTCGATCACGTCGTCTTCAACACGAGGCTAGTAACCCGTACGAAGACGAAGCTCGTGGCTTGGCGAAGTCATCCCGAGGAGCTCGGCGTGGATACGGATAGAGACGATTCTTACGAGAATCGTTCCGGTTGATGCCGTTCCCGCTACACGTCATACGGAAGGTATAACGTAGTTTAAATTTCTTTTATTGCAATTTTAATTTACGGTTATGTCTACACTTGTTGTAATAGCATGCGTGTGTTGTGTGTGTTGTAATAAATAGGAGTATTTATTATTTTTGTTGCTTCCGCTGTGCACATGTTTACGAAACATGATCGAACACACACACCTGCCTTGTGATGCGGAAACCTTGATGGTATATCAGAGCCCAGGTTGTGTTTCGACATAATCGTAAAATTGGTTTTGCGATAGTCATAATGTATTTCTGGAAATTTTCTAAATTTTGGAAATTTAGAAGTATTTATGGAAATTTTTAATTTTGGAAAGTCTAGAAGTATTTATGGAAATCTTCCACTTTTGGAAAGTTGGAAGTATTTATGGAAATTGATATTTTCCATAAATAAAATATTTGATTAGATTCTGGAAATTTGTTTCCTAATTTAATCTTGATTTGATTTGGGAAATCAAATCTTTAAAATATTTTATTTCCATAAGTAGTTTTAAAGATTTAGGAAATTGGTTTCCTAAATAGATTTTCCTTAATCAAATAATTCCATGAATAAAATATGTGATTAGATTTGGAAATTTGTTTCCTAATTTAATTATGATTTGATTTGGAGAATCAAATCTTAAACATATTTTATTTCCATAAATAGTTATGACATATAAGGAAATATAGACATGACATAATTGTATGCCATGTAATTGCATTAGATGCATAACATTATGCCATGCGTGTCGTGACATGTAGATGTATGCCATGTATGCCATGCCATGTAGATAATAGTTATTTGCATGCAAAGAGGATGAGACATTAAAAACCCTTAATCAATATTAAAGCCTACACCTTCCATTAATATGGTTAGAACCAGAGTTCTGTTTCTTGTTTGGGTTGTTGGACTCTCTCCAAGCCCGGCTCGAACGTGAATATGTTCAAACCATGGAATAGTTTAATACTAATATGGTAAGAGTCAGAGGTCAATCGTTAGCTTTGGTTGTTGGACTCTCTCCAAGCTGGGCTAATTGGTTGAATGCGCTCTAACCATATTAAAACTATGTCACGATTAATGGGTTGGCTTTAACCTGGAGCATCGGCGTGTTGGACTCTCTCCAAGGTCGATGTAAAGGGAGGTGAAGTTGGGTGCTATGCATATGATGCATACTTGTTAATGTGTTAACAACCCGATGTATGTGTGAACATTCAATTAGTTGATAGCACATTGTGATAGTTGCATATACGGGATATGCAATCGGTATAGATGATACCTACCGTCGTAGTTATGAATGGCTTGTTGGACTCTCTCCAAGGTTGTTCATAACTATGATGGATATCAGCCCATTCGGAGATGGACCTACAATCTCCCGAAGTGATTTTGGGGTTTTTGAAATTCGAAAAATGAATGGGATTTATAAATGTATATTGATGCATTTTAAAATCATCTTTCTCATATATGCTCGTTTTGTATTTCTAAAATTGATCATGATGTCTTTGAATTTGCGTTCCATTTTAGATTCGAATAAATTGATCGAGCTTCTTGGATCGCTTAGAAGCTTGAGAATTGTTCTCAAGGTTGAAAAGCTTGCAAATGTCCTCAGCGCCTCTTCCACGCCGTCCTAGTCGATGCAACTCTGGACCAATTGTTGGCCTATCGAAACATGTGAGTGATTACGAACAAATGAGTTGCATCATGCTAGCCGCGATGGAACCCAAGCTACGAAAGCAGCATGAGCATATGGATGCTCATATCGTAGTCCTTCATCTTTGTGAGTTGGTTGATGAGCAAGTGAGATTCGAAAGGTTCGAAGTCTCAAAGTTCCTCTTCACCTCTGAGATGCTAGAAGGTTCATCTGTGGTACTGCTCAATATGCTGAAGACTGTGGAGTCTTCTGAGAAGCATGAGCAGGGGACGATGCTGTTAGTTGATTCCTCGAAGAAAGGTTCTAAGAGGGAGTCAAAGGAACAACATAAGGGGAAGAAGAAAAAGGCTAAAAAGGCAAAACCAGCTCAAAAGGGCACTTCCCATCATTATGGCAAGGAGGGCCATTGCCGAAGAAATTGCAAGATTTATCTTGAGTCCGTGAAGAAGGATAAGGCATCGGAGGCCCCATCTTCTTGAAATCTTCTTTATTGATTGTCATTCTATTTCCTTAGACACTTGGGTATTGGATACTGGGTGTGGCTCACATATATGTAATGACATACATGGGCTAAGGAATAGAAGAAGACTCGTCAAGGGAGAGTCAAATTTATGTGTTGGGAATGGAGCAAAGGTTGCTGCACTCGCCATCAGAACGTATTTGCTAGAACTCCCTGTAGGACTTGTCTTAGAACTGGACAATTGCTTTTATATTCCTTTGTTGATAAAGAACATCATTTCTATTTCTTGTTTAAATAGAAATGGTTTCCATTTGATGTTTAGTAACAATTGTTGTTACATAACTTTGAATGAGGTTCTTTATGGGACTGGAACTTTAAGCAATGGTGTTTATACGTTGGACGTATCCAGTGACATTTGCAATATCGAAGCGAGCAACAAGCGTGCTCGAAAGGATAATCAAATAGACTCCTACATGTGGCATTGTCGTCTTGGCCATGTAAGCAAGAAACGCATGTCCGAATTACACCGATGTGGAATTCTGGAATCGTTTGAATTGGATTCATACGATACATGCGAATCATGCTTAAAAGGCAAGATGACTAAGTTACCTTTTACTGGAAAAGGTGAACGAGTGGGAGAGTTACTAGGTCTAGTACATACTGATGTATGTGGATCTATGTCAACTCAAGCTTTAGGAGGCTATAGCTACTTCATTACCTTCACCGATGATCACTCACGGTTTGGGTATGTGTTCCTGATGAAACACAAGTCTGAAGCCTTTGAAAGGTTCAAAGAATTCAGAAATGAAGTAGAGAAACAACATGACAAAAGTATTAAAATACTTCGATCGGATCGAGGTGGTGAATACTTAAGTCAAGAGTTTCTTGATTATCTAAGAGACAATGGCATATTGTCTCAATGGACTCCGCCCTATACACCACAGAATAATGGTGTATCTGAGAGGCGTAACCGGACCTTGTTGGTCATGGTCAGGTCAATGATGAATCATGCAACTCTTCCCAAGTCCTTTTGGGGCTATGCACTTCAGACAGCTGTTTACTTGTTAAACAGAATGCCAACCAAGGTAGTCTCAACTACTCCATATGAGATATGGAATAGTAAGAAACCTCATGTATCTTACTTGAAGATATGGGGTTGTCCTGCTTATGTGAAGCGGATTGTATCAGACAAACTGGATGCTAAGTCTGATAAATGTCTATTTATTGGATACCCTAAGGAAACAAGGGGTTACCAATTCTATCATCCTGTGGAACAAAAGATGTTTGTTTCAAGGCATGCTGTGTTTCTAGAGAAAGAGTTTCTCTTGCAAGAAAACAGTGGGAGTGTCGTCGAGCTTGAGGAAACTCGAGATACTCAAATAGACATTGATGAGATGCACGGTGAAGCCTGCGGTAGATAACTCATAGTGATGAGCAATCGGCTGAACCTCTTGTAACACCACATCTTCGTAGATCTGGTAGAACACGCAATATTCCTGAGAGATATGGATTTCTCGTAAGTGAATCGAACGACGTGTTACTCATTGATGATGAGGAGCCTACCAGTTATGAAGAAGTCTTGACAAGTTCGAGAAAGGGATAAGTGGCTTGGTGCCATGAAGTCGGAAATGGATTCCATGTACGAAAACCAAGTTTGGAACTTGGTTGACCCACCTGAAGGCATAAAGCCTATAGGGTGCAAGTGGGTTTTCAAGAAGAAAACCGACATGGATGGTAATGTGATTACCTATAAGGCTAGATTGGTGGCGAAAGGATATCGTCAAAAACAAGGTGTTGATTATGACGAAACCTATTCGCCTGTAGCTATGCTTAAATCCATTCGGATGCTCCTGGCCATAGAGGCTCATTATGATTATGAGATATGGCAGATGGATGTGAAAACAGCTTTCCTTAATGGAAACCTGCTCGAGGACGTGTATATGATACAGCCTGAGGGTTTCACATCGGTTGATAAAACCAAGGTATGCAAATTGCGACGGTCCATTTATGGATTGAAGCAAGCATCCAGGAGCTGGAATATCCGTTTTGATGAGACAATCAAAAGTTTGATTTCTCACAAAATCCAGACGAACCTTGTGCGTACAAGAAGGTTAGTGGGAGTGCAGTCGTATTCCTAGTATTATATGTCGATGACATACTACTTATAGGAAACGATGTTTCAATCTTACAGTCAGTGAAGGTTTGGTTATCCAAGACATTCTCCATGAAAGACCTGGGAGAAGCAACCTAGATCCTCGGGATTAAGATCTATAGAGATAGATCGAAACGGTTGCTTGGTCTTTCGCAGTCTACATATATAGACCGAGTGCTAAAGAGGTTTAGCATGTCGGAATCCAAGAAAGGTTATCTGCCCATCAGGCATGGGGTACACCTTTCGAAGTCTATGTGTCCGCGCACAGAAAACGAGAGGATTTGCATGAGTAAGATTCCCTATGCATCCGCAATAGGATCTATCATGTATGCTATGTTATGTACGAGGCCCGATGTATCGTATGCTCTGAGTGTCACGAGCATATACCAGTCTGATCCAGGAATGGATTATTGGGTGACTGTTAAGACGATCCTTAAGTGCTTGAGAAGAACTAAGGATGCGTTCCTAATATATGGAGAAGGGTACATGGTGATACGTGGGTATCACGGATGCGGCTCGGATAGACAAGGATGATTCCATGTCTCATGCAGGTATGTATTCACCTAAAATGGAGGCGCAATAAGTTGGAAAGGTTCCAAGCTTGACACTATAGCGGATTACGCCACTAAGCGAGAATCGTTGCGACTTTAGGCGTGAAAAGGAAGCGGTTTGGATCAAGTAGTTCATCTATGAACTTGATGTGGTCTCATCAATGATCCAAACATGTGCTTCGCCGCTATCATCTTATCAGAGAGATCATCAGTAGGAACGAAATACAAATCGAGAAAATTCCCACTGAAAGGAACTTAGCGGATCCTTTGACTAAAGCATTACCTCAAAGTAAGTTTGAGGGTCATGTTAGAGCTTATGGTATTGGATACCGTAGCGATTGGCATTAGGCCAAGTGGGAGTCTGTTAGTAATATATGAGAGATGTCCTAAGGCAATCGCCTTATGTATGAACCATTTATATGATAAATGAAGATTCACTATTTGAGTATACATATTTTATGTATTTGATTGGATCTTAAACTCATTTACTGAATGTCCACGATACGATTCACAGCATGAGAGAATTTGTGATTGGATCACAACTAGTGAGTATCTCTACATGTGTAATTGTGATGTATCGGAATTATCCCTAGTCGATGAATTGATGGATTTGGACACCATCAATTCTGTCGAGACTAGCACGAGGTATACTCCTTGGTGTATCCAAGCAGCTGATTCTCACTGGCTGGAGTCATTGTGATGTCCTGAGTTAATCGTGGATGCTAGTTATGGTAACTAGTTCATTGGAGTGACCATCAGTAAGACTTCATATGGTTCTCTGCATATATAGATATGTCAATGAAGTTCTTACTGTGGCTTAAGTGCGATGTTCCTTTGACTTGCGGTATTCAAGTCATCTTGATCATGGAGACTTATGCTTTGACATCTTAAGCAAACATCTCTAAGGAGATGTGGACCCGGGATGATTGGGTATAAGTCGAGTGATCGAAGGTGTTTGAATAGCCTATAAAGGATTCACCACTCCTTGCGAGGAGATGTATACCCATGGCCTCGTCGGATTGTTACTAAAGTCTTTGGCCAAAGCATTACATGTTTAGAGTAAGGTACTCTTGATACATGTGGAGTAACTAGAATCCGTGAGGACGAGGAAATGATACTTGGGCTAGGTGTGGCGTGAGTCGACTAGTGAGGTGACACAATAGACCATGTCACGAACCAAGTGGGTATAAGATGAGTGAAGGGAATGGGGCACGATTCATTCAAGCTCTTGAAGGGTTCGTAAATAGTTACGGATCAACCGTTGATCTTTTCGGTTAATTGGGGATCATGATGTACTACTAGGTGCCACTCATGATCGTTCTATAATTAATGGTTAATTATAGACGGCCAACATAAACCGAGAACCTATTTGGTCACACGCACAATGAGTGTAATCCAAAGGATTTAAAACGAGCTTGAGAATGGGATTCTCAGACCGAGAGAAACTATGTTTGGTTGGACCAAACATAAAGCGAGCATGAAATTGTTTCAGTCGCAATGGAAGCGTGGATGGGCAGTGTCTTATGAAGACATAATGGATGGACCAAAATGGTTTGGTCCTAATCCAATGGATGAGAATAAACCAAAGGGTTTGGTTTATATTAAACGAATGAACCAAAGGTTGGTTCGGTTCGTTTTAACTTAAAATAAACCATCATGGTTTGGTTTATTTTAACTTATCTTAATGGAGCGGGTTAACGGGCTTTATGGATATGATCCATTAACCATTAAGAGAATTAGTTCTCTATAAAATAGGGCTTAAACCCTAATCCCAAACCCTAATCAATAGTGGCCGCCCAACCCCTCCCTCTCCTATTCGGCGCCCAACTTCAAGCTGCCGCCGCCCAAAGGTCCTCCAACCGTCGCCCGTAAGGTTGCTTCCTTCCTCCTCGGCGTCGAGCTGCTGCCAGAAGAGTTCCGGTCATCCTCCTTAGGTTTGGCATCAAGGTGAGCACTTTGCTTCCTTGGTTTTGGCCGGCGCCTACTCCTCCACCAAGCTGTCCAGTTTTCTGGACAGCTTCTTCTCCTCTCGTCGGAGCGTCGTTTGGACGACGGTTAGTGCTCCGACAGCGGCTAACATACCGGGGATTTGATCTCCGGTAATCCTCTGAGGTGGAGGACGGTCAATCGGTTGACGAATACCTCTCCGGAGAAGCAAGTCTTGAGGACTTGTTTTAGGTCCGAATTTGGATTCGGACCGTGATCATCTCTCGATCACGTCGTCTTCAACACGAGGCTAGTAACCCGTACGAAGACGAAGCTCGTGGCTTGGCGAAGTCATCCCGAGGAGCTCGGCGTGGATACGGATAGAGACGATTCTTACGAGAATCGTTCCGGTTGATGCCGTTCCCGCTACACGTCATACGGAAGGTATAACGTAGTTTAAATTTCTTTTATTGCAATTTTAATTTACGGTTATGTCTACACTTGTTGTAATAGCATGCGTGTGTTGTGTGTGTTGTAATAAATAGGAGTATTTATTATTTTTGTTGCTTCCGCTGTGCACATGTTTACGAAACATGATCGAACACACACACGCCGCGGTGCCGGAAACCCAACACCTTATCATCATGTTGACTAAGTCAACCAGCTAGGTTTACATAATGAACCTTATGAGCTCCTCAAGGGGACATCATCAACCTAATATATAGGACACGGTTTCCTCCTATAATCAACGGCACACCATGTAAATAATATCATTTCCCAACTTACCGGGCATATTGATTTAATCCATCTAAATCTCACCCTTTGGTAAATCAAAGAAATAAATACTAAGTACATGTGCCCGTTATTATATCGGGATTAAGAGTATGTACAACATAATATCCGAGGTCCGATTCAATTATGTAGTTAGCAATAAATTGAATCACCTCTATGTCGGTCCTGCTCAATACACCTAAGTGTACTAGTGTAACTCTATGTTCAAGACAAAACAATACCAAGCTACACTACAACCATGCCAATGGTTTGTCCAAAACCATCTTGGTTGTGAGCCTCTTCTTATATTCTACAAGGGACTGATAACATGATCTTCTGTGCCACACCAAGCACCATATTATCTACAATGTAAAATATTAGACAATATGCACACATATAATAGATATAAAGTGCAAACAATGATCATGTGATTCTTATTTCAAAATAAAAATGTTCATACAAAAAGAACTAGGCTTTCAGTATACATTCCAACATCTCCCAAGAACATGACTCTATCCGGTTGTCTAACAACCCTCTCACTACGATGAGGTATCACCTGTGTATCCTCTGTGACACGCGGTGCAGTAACTTATGGTATATTTTCTTATACCAGTGGTACTGAAGCAGTGACTTCCCCTCTTAATTCCTCTAGAACAATCTTACTCATGGGTTTGTGGTTTATCACATAGTCTTCCTCTAGAAATCTGGCCTTCGTGCTAACAATCACCCTCTGATCTCTTGGACTATAGAACAAACCACCTTTCGTTCCTCTAGCATAGCCAACGAACATTCACACTTCTGTACGAGGTTCCAACTTACCAGCATCTGCCTTCAGCACATGTGTTGGACTCCCCCAAATCCGAATATGTCTCAGACTAGGCCTTCGCCCAGTCCACAATTCTATGGGAGTAGAAGACACTGATTTAGATGGTACCAAGTTCAGAATATACACTGTCGTATCTTGAGCATATCCCCATAACAAATCTGGCAACTCAAAATAACTCATCATCGATCTAACCATCTCCATAAGAGTCTTATTCCTTCGCTCCACTACACCATTCTGTTAGGGTGAGCCAGGTGCAGACAATTGGGATTGAATCTCAGCTTCTGATAAGTAATTCATAAACCCTTCCAAGAGGTACTCACCACCACGATCAGATCGTAGTGTCTTGATACTTTTACCTTGACGTCTCTCCAAATCAGCCTTGAATTCTTTGAACTTGTCAAAGCATTAAGACTTGCGTGTCATCAACTAAATGTATCCATATCTTGAATAATCATCTATAAAGGAGACAAAATATTCAAAACCACCTCTTGTCTAGATAGACATAGGACTACACAAATTAGAATGAACCAATTCCAACACATCTTTGGATTTATACCCCTTGGTCATTTAACCTTCCAAGTAAGATTTGCATCTTCGGAAATCTTCCACCACTAATGAACCTAGAGGTCCATCAGCTAACAACCTTTGTATTCTGCTTAGGATAATATGACCTAGCTGATGTGAGAAAAACATATAGGGTTTTAGGAGTAGTTTTCGCTCACATCCTATTACATTTTGCATTAGTTTCATGCATATATTACTCTGTTTTTGTATGCATTTCTTATTTTCTAGTTCGAAGGTTTGCTCGTTGTTCTTTTGTAAGCAGGTTGGCTTTTCGCATCGAAAGATGGACATTTCATGCTAGACATATAGTGAGACACAGCCAGGGCGTGTGGATTCACACGTCCGTGTCCGATGGGTGAAGATCAGCACACCAGGGCCGCACATGGCCTGGCCGTGTGGAAACACACGACCGTGTGCCGACCCGATGGAGTTGCACGACTAGGGTTTTTTCCTGATTTCACAGCGGTCCGAGGTGACATCTATATAAGGATGGCTCCACCCAAACCCTAAGGGGGAGGCACGACGGCTAGGACGACATGCCGAAGCCCAAAAAGCTTCAGTAACTCACAGCGGGGAGGAGGAATGCCGCCAGAGGTCCACCACTTGCAACACAACGCCGGAGAGAAGGTCTCATCGCATTGTAATCTCTATTTCTACACTTTCTTTCTATTGTAATTGAACTTAAACATGTGTTGTGATTCTTCCTTCGTGTTTATGGAGTAGAACTTTTGATTCTAGGATTAGTGAGTAGCTTGTGTTAGACAATGTTGGTTCATATTAAATTCTGGCCAAAAGTTTGATTTGATAATTGGATGTTGCTCTTTATTATACCTACGTGTATTTGGCTTTCTTTCTGCTGTGCTTAGCCGATACGAGGTGGTGACAACCCTCGCAATTTAGATTTAGGAGGTTTCATCAAGGAACCTAGGGGTAAAACTGACCTCCCATAACTGCGGGGAGAAGGGAGCGGTGGAATCGGAAACGGTCCACCACAAGGATTGATTTGTCATCCTCGTACCCTCTATCCCATCCTTTTGGGCGAGGATAGCTCCCGGTGAATGCGGCGGCTCTGTAGGAGAGTATATGATGCCCCTTCCCCAAAACCGTATGTAGAAGTATAGATGACGCCAATTGACAACGTTATTCTGCTGTACACAAGTGAAACAGAAGTCCTAGAATCACTTATTTAATACCTCGGCACCCTCTTTTCCTCCTCCGTGTGACACCGCACTGAGTAGGGTCCTCCGATAGTCCTGACCAACCGACTCTCATTGAGATTTGATCCGAAAAATCACAACCACTTAGTGTATCGGTACTCGAATCCCAATCCCTATGGGATCGATAATCTATTTATTACTTGACGACATCAGTGCACTTGCGGGCGTTGAGCGTGAGCGTGTTCTTATAGTCTTCGAATGTCTCCGTTGCGAGATTTAAGGTCATGATCATGCTTAGGCACTGTTGTCGGGGACTATCGATTCGATATCAATCGAACGGTGGTAGATTGGATCAGACTTATGATTAGATTATTTTCTTGCTTTATTTTCTTATTAGTTTACTTTATTTGCTTTAGTTTTATTTTCCATATTTAGATTCAGTTTTTATTTCCAGTAGTAGTTTCCTGTTTATTTATTGCACCATAGGTTTTTATTTACTAGATTTAGTTATTTCCTGCTTTTAGCATTAGGTTAGAACTCTTACTTTTGAGTGTTAGTTTGTCATATGCTTAGAAGACTAGGATCGGAAGGCCTAATTCCGATCGATTTAGAGATAGAGTGAACCTTTCACCGACGGAGAGCAGCGCAGCGAAAGATGGAAGATCAAGCTGCATCCGAGGTGAACGTAGGCAACCGACCTCTGTGACACTATGCAGCTCCTAGCGCTAGAGGATTTAGGTCGAGCATAGCTGGACCGTCCATATCAGCGAATAACTTTGAGCTTAAGCCGACACTCATACATATGGTCTAGTAGAGCCAATTTGGAGGAGCTGTGATTGAAAACCCGAACCGGCATCTTGAGGCTTTTCTAGAAATCTGCTGAACCATGAAACTGAATGGAGTCCCTTCTGACGCGATCCGCCTAAGCTTGTTCCCGTTTTCACTGTGGGATAAGGCAAAGGAATGGCTTCACTCCTTGCCCTCTGACAGCATTACCACGTGGGAGCAGTGTGAGCAGCAGTTTCTGAATAAATACTTCCCACCAAGTATGACTGCTCACATGCGCCACCTTATCACTAGCTTTCGCCAGATGGAGGGGGAATCCTTATTCGAAGCATGGGATCGCTACAAGGGGCTACTTTATCAATGCCCACACCACAGACTAGAGAGGTAGCTAGTGATCCACATTTTCTATAATGGGATTGCTTACGCCACAAAGATGTCCTTAGATTTTGCCGTAGGAGGAGCCTTAATTAACAAGACCATCGAGGAGGCAGAGGATCTTATTGAAGAGGTGGCACAAAACCACCATCAATGGGCCTTCGAATGTGGTCAACCCATGCCTGCGGTAGAACGATGAAGGTAGGAAACTTCGCTTCCTACTTCAACTCGGTTGCTTGTTCATGGCGATCTCGTCATCGTACCCGGATTAAAAATCTAATCCATGTTAATTAGGGATTACCTAAGCTACTGTTTCATCATCGTGTTATTCAATTAGAGTGGTCACTTGAACAAACTTGTTGTTCAAGCAACCAACCTCTATTCTATGATTAGCCGCGGAATAGACGATGTACGGATCGCTGGTTTTTGCATTTGTATTCGGGATCCAAGAAAATTTAGCCACATAACAAAACATACAACATGCATATAATTGAAAAAAATTATAGACATAATACAA
The DNA here is from genome assembly GCA_025175895.1 of Wurfbainia villosa. NCBI lineage: Eukaryota > Viridiplantae > Streptophyta > Magnoliopsida > Zingiberales > Zingiberaceae > Wurfbainia > Wurfbainia villosa. The sequence continues at coordinate 56,568,377 of CM045986.1, read as the reverse complement.
AATAATATAAACAAACATTATACCTCTCGATCTTCTATTGTATGTCCTTCCTCCTTTTGGATGTCGTGTTGGCGACGATCTTCCAAAAGTCGAAGCCTCCTAAATCACCAATCTTCCTTTCCTTGTTCACTCCGAACAAAGGAAGATCATAAAACAAAACTCTTCTCCTTCCTTTAATCGACGACCAAGCTCCAAGCTTGGTGCTTGCCGCCGGCAAAGGAGAAGAACAAGGAGATGTTGCTGGCCAAGGGAAAAGGATCACCCCCAACCCATGATGCCATCGGCCCTTGGAAAAAAAGAGAGTGTGTCGGCGAAGAGAAAAGGATGAGAAGATGTAGGTTGGATGCCATCCAAGAAGAGAAGAAGAGAAGATGGGCATCGGCCAAAACACTAGGAAAAACTTCCAAAAGTGTGGCCGCCCAAGCCTCCTCCAAAACCCTAGACTCTCCTTTGTTTCTTGCCGCCCAAGCCAAAAGAAACAAAAACCCTAATCTCTCAAGTTAGTTCCCTGCCCAAGCCTTAAGCCCATATTTATAGAGTTAGGCTTAATCCTCCTTTTAATCACCATCGTCGGTTCTAGGGATTTAATCTCAACCGTTGGATCTAGAGATTTAATCTCCACCGTCGGATCTAGAGATTTATTTTCCACCATTGGATCTAGGCTCCATGAGGTTTTAATAGGCTACAATAGGGACCATGAGAAGGAGTTGGATCTTGGCCAACCAATGGATCAAGCCCACATAAAGTCCAATTCATTAATAATAGTCCATTCCACTAGAGGATTATCATTGATCTACCTAACCAACCCCCATAAGTTAATATGGGCTCCTTATATTATTTGTACATTTATCTCCCCATGTTTAAGATCTCGAATGTCCATCAATTAAATAATTTACTGACAATTAATTAATCAACATCTAACTCCATGAGTAGTACCACTCTACCTTATCATCATGCCGGACCAAGTCAACCTGCAGGGTTTACATGATGAACCTTATGAGCTCCTCAAGGAAACATCATCATCCTAATATATAGGACATGGTTTACTCCTATAATCAACGGCACACCATATAAATAATATCATTTCCCAACTTACCGAGCATATCGATTTACTCTATAAATCTCGCCCATTGATAAATCAAAGAAATGAATACTAAGTATATGTACCAGTTATTATATTAGGATTAAGAGCATGTACAATATAATATCTGAGGTCCGATTCGATTATATAGTCAGTAATGAATTGAATCACCTCTAAGTCAGTCCAGCTCAATACACACAAAGTTGACTAGTGTAATTCTATGGTCAAGACAAACCAATACCAAATTACACTACAACCATACCAATGGTTTGTCCATAACCATCTTAGTTGTGAGCCTTTACTTATACTTTACAAGGAACTAATAACATGATCTCCCATGTGACACTACACACTGTGTTATCTACAATGTAATGTATTAGACAATATGCATAACCATAAATATGCAAACAATGATCATATGATTCTTATTTCAAAATAAAGATGTTCATACAAAAGATAGACTTTTCAGTTTACATCCCAACAATCTGTTAGTGCTTATAGGCTCCACATATCTCCACAATGGCATGATATTGTCCACTTTGGGTCTAAGCCCTCATGGTTTTATTTTTGGGCTTTACCCAAAAGGCCTCATACCAATGGAGATATCTTTTTTCTTATAAGCACATGATCTTTTCCATGTCTTACCAATGTGGGACTTTGATTGTATTCCCCATACTCCCAACAATCCCCCCCTCAAACGAAGGACCACATTGGGCCCCCCCTCAAGCCTATCCCTCCTCAAAGGATTTTCTCTGCTTGATGTCCGATCTTCAACCCACCAGGACTTCCTGCCAGTTGTTCGGTCCCCCCGACCCAACTAGACTTCCTTCCTGATGTCTGGTTCTCTTGATCCGGACGTGGGAGCTCAACTTCCTTCGTTCGAGGTTCATGGCTTGACATGGACCATGGCTCTGATACCAATTGTTAGTGCTTATAAGCTCCACATATCTCCACAATGGCATGATATTGTCCACTTTGGGTCTAAGCCCTCATGGTTTTATTTTTGGGCTTTACCCAAAAGGCCTCATACCAATGGAGATATCTTTTTTCTTATAAGCACATGATCTTTTCCATGTCTTACCAATGTGGGACTTTGATTGTATTCCCCATACTCCCAACACAATCTCCCACTTATACTAAAAGACTATGCTGTCCTCAAACTGTCATACATCTGATTCTCATTCCCTCCACACGCCTTTCAAAAGCTCTTGCTAGAAGGGCCTTTATGAATGGATCTGCCAGGTTATCCTTCGATGGAATCTTGTCCACAGTAACTTCTCCTCGCATTACGATTTCTCGTATCAGGTGGTACTTGCGTTCTATGTGTTTACTTGTCTTATGGGCTCGTGGTTCTTTCGTGTTTACAACTGCACCACTATTATCACAATAAATTGTGATAGTTCTGGGCTAACCAGGAATCACATCCATTTCCATCAAGAAGTTCCTGAGCCACACAGTTTCTTTGGCCGCCTTAGAGGCTGCCACATACTGAGCTTCAATGGTGGAGTCCTCCATGCATTTCTGCTTGACACTCCTCCATACAATGGCTCCACCTCCCAAAGTAAACACAAAACCTAAGGTAGACTTATTGTTATCCCAGTCTAATTGGAAGTCGAAATCTGTGTAACCCACATGGAGCAATTGATTTGCCCGGTAAACTAGCATATAATCCCTATTCCTTCTCAGGTACTTCAATATATGCTTTACTGCAGTCCAATTTCCCAGTCCTAGATTACTCTGATATCTGCTAACCTTGCCAAAGACAAAGCAGATATCTAGTCTCATACACAACATAACATACATGAGGCTTCCTACTGCCGAAGCATAAGGAACCACCTTCATTTCCTCTATCTCCTCAGATGTTCTAGGACACATCTCCTTAGATAAAGGAATTCCATGTCTGAAAGGTAAAAAACCTTTTTTGGAGTTGTGCATGCTAAAGCGAGCCAAAATTGTGTCTATGTATGAATCTTGAGATAAGCACAACATCCTTTTCCTGCGATCCCTTATAACCTTGATCCCAAGGATGTGTCCCACTTCTCCCAAGTCCATCATATCAAACTGGTTGGACAACCATACCCTTACGTCTTACAACACCTTGACATTGTTACCAATTAACAAAATGTCATCTACGTATAGTATAAGAAATACCACTACGTTTCCGTCACATCTCTTGTATACACAAGACTCATCCGGACTTTGAATAAATCCACAAGACTGGATTACCTCATCAATGTGGATGTTCAAAGTCCTCGAAGCTTGCTTCAATCCAAAAATGTACCGATTAAGCTTACACCAAATATGCTCTTTGCCCTTTGCAATGAATCCCTCTGGTTGCTTCATATAGACGTTTTCCTCAAGACTTCCATTAAGGAAAGCTATCTTGACATCCATATGCCATACCTCATAATCCATATGAGCAGCAATACATAAGAGAATCCGGATAGACTTAAGCATGGCTACCGGCGAAAAGGTCTCCTTATAATCGATACCCTCTTTCTGAGTATACCCCTTCGCAACAAGACTCGCTTTGAAGGTCTCAACCTTCCCATCTATTCCTCTCTTTCACTTGTAGATCCACTTGCATCCAATGGCTTTTACACCATTGGGTGGTTCTACTAGCTCCTAGACCTGATTTGAATCCATAGATTCAATCTCAGTATTCATTGCACTTTGCTAAGATACTACATCTTTATCTTGGATTGCCTCGTCATATGTCCAAGGATCAGGTTTATGTTCGCCAGGGACCATATCAGAAGATTCTCCCAAGAACATGGATCAATCAGGCTATCTAACAACCCTCCCACTATGACGAGGTATCACCTATGTATCATCTGTGACACGCGGTGCAATTACTTGTGGTATATCCTCTTGTACCGGTGGTACTGAAGTAGTGAATTCCCCTCTGAATTCCTCCAGAACAGTCTTACTCATGGGCTTGTGGTTCATCACATAGTCTTCCTCTAGAAATCTAGCGTTCATGCTAACGATCATCCTCTGATCTCTAGGACTATAAAAAAACCACCTTTCGTTCCTCTAGGATAGCCAACGAACATGCGCACTTCTGTAGGAGGTTCTAACTTACCAGCATCTGCCTTCAACACATGTACTGGATCTCCCCAATCCGAATATATCTCAGACTAGGTTTTCGCCCAGTCCACAATTCTATGAGAGTAGAAGACACTAATTTAGATGGTACAAAGTTCATAATATACACTGCCGTATCTAGAGCATATCCCCAGAACGAATCTGACAACTCAGAATAACTCATCATTGATCTAACCATCTCCATAAGAGTCATATTCCTTCGCTCTGCTATACAATTCTGCTGGGGTGTGCTAGGTGTAGACAATTGGGATTGAATCCCAGCCTCTGATAAGTAATTCCTAAACTCTCCCAAGAGGTACTCACCACCACGATCAGATTGTAGCGTCTTGATACTTTTACCTTGATGTTTCACCACATCAGCCTTGAATTCTTTGAACTTGTCAAAGCATTCAGACTTGCGGCGCATCAAGTAAATGTATATATATTTTGAATAATCATCTATGAAAGAGATGAAATACTCAAAACTGAATGTAGAAAACTTCGCTTCCCACTTCAATTCGGTCGCTTGTTCATGGCGATCACTTCTACATCCCCAGATAAAAAAATTTATCCTTGCAAAGAGGGATTACCAAAGCTACGGTTTCATTGTCGTGCTATTCGATTATAGTGGTCTCTTGAATAAACTTGTTGTTCAAGCAACCAACCTTTATTCTACGATTAGCCACGGAATATATGATGTATGGATCGCTGGCTTTTGTGTTTGTATTCGGGGTCCAAGTTAATTTAGCAACAAAACAAAATATACTAATGCATATAATTGAAAAACAATTATAGACATAATACAAAAGAATATAAACAAGCAAAATTTATACCTCTCAATCTTCTATTGTATGTCCTTCCTCCTTTTGGACGTCGTGTGGGCGACGAACTTCCAAAAGTCGAAGTCTCCTAGATCACGATCTTCCTTTCCTTGCTCGCTTCAAACAAGAGGAAGTATATAATAAAAACTCTCCTCTATCTAGGACCAACCAACAAACTCTAAACTTGAAGCTTGCCGCCGACCCAAAGAGAGGGAAAGGTGGGTGCCGGCCAAGAGCTCCAAGGAATCACCCTAACCCTTATTACCACTGGCCAAGGAGAAGAGAAATAAGAGCTTTGGATGCTGGCCAAGGAGAGGAGAGGAGAGGATGGACGTCGGCTACTTAAGGAAGAAGAAGGAAAAAATTTCAAAATTTGTAGCTGCCCAAGCCTCCAAGCCCCTTGTCGCCCAAACCCTAATTCCTCTTTGCCTCTAATTGCTCTTTTTGTATGAACATTTTATTTTGAAATAAGAATCACATGATCATTGTTTGAACTTTATATTTATTATATGTGTGCATATTGTCTAATATTTTATATTGTAGATAACATGGTACTTGGTGTGGCACAGAAGATCATGTTATCAGTTCCTTGTAGAATATAAGTAGATGCTCACAACCAAGATGGTTTTGGACAAACTATTGTCATGGTTGTAGTGTAGCTTGGTATTATTTTGTCTTGAACATAGAGTTACACTAGTACACTTAGGTGTATTGAGAAGGACCGACATAAAGGTGATTCAATTTATTGCTGACTACATAATTGAATCGGACCTCGGATATTATGTTGTACATGCTCTTAATCCCGATATAATAACGGGAACATGTACTTAGTATTTATTTCTTTGATTTACCAGAGGGTGAGATTGTTGGAATGTATACTGAAAGCCTAGCTCTTTTTGTATGAACATTTTTATTTTGAAATAAGAATCACATGATCATTGTTTGCACTTTATATTTATTATATGTGTGCATATTGTCTAATATTTTACATTGTAGATAACAAGGTGCTTGGTGTGGCACAGAAGATCATGTTATCAGTCCTTTGTAAAATATAAGTAGAGGCTCACAACCAAGATGGTTTTTGACAAACCATTGGCATGGTTGTAGTGTAGCATGGTATTGTTTTGTCTTGAACATAGAGTTACACTAGTACACTTAGGTGTATTGAGCAGGAACGACATAGAGGTGATTCAATTAATTGCTGACTACATAATTGAATCAAACCTCGGATATTATGTTGTACATGCTCTTAATCCCGATATAATAATGGGCACATGTACTTAGTATTTATTTCTTTGATTTACGAGAGGGTGAGATTTAGATGGATTAAATCAATATGCCCGGTAAGTTGGGAAATGATATTATTTACATGGTGTGCCGTTGATTATAGGAGAAAACCGTGTCCTATATACTAGGTTGATGATGACCCCTTGAGGAGCTCATAAGGTTCATGATGTAAACCCAGCTGGTTGACTTAGTCAACATGATGATAAGGTTGAGTGGTACTACTCGAGGAGTTAGATGTTAATTAATTGATGGTCAGTAAATCAATTAATTGACGAGCATTCAATATCTTAAACACGGGGAGATGGATGTACAAATAATATATGGAGCCCATATTAATTTATGGGGGTTGGTGAGGTAGTTCAATAATGATCCTCTAGTGGAATGGAACATCATTGATGGATCAAGTTTGTGTGGTTCCGATCCATCGGGTGGCCAAGATCCAACTCCTCCTTATGGTCTCTATAGTAGCCTAATATAATCCTCATGAAATCTAGATCTAAGAATATAAAACAAAACTCTAGAACCAACGGTTGGGATTAAATCCCTAGATCCGATGGTTAGGATGAAACCCTAGAACCAACGGTTGGGATTAAATTGCTAGATCCGATGGTTGGGATGAAACCCTAGAACCAACGGTTGGGATTAAATCCCTAGATCCAATGGTTGGGATGAAACCCTAGAATCAACGGTTTGGATTAAATCCCTAGATCCGATGATTGGGATGAAATCCTAGATGCGACAGTTGGGATGAAACCCTAGATCCGACGGTTGGGATAAAACCCTAGAACCGACGGTGGAGATTAAATCCCTAGATCCGACGGTGGAGATTAAAGGAGGCTTAAGCTCAATTTTATAAATAGAGGACTTAGGTTGGGCGGCAGGAATGGTTCAATTGGAGTTAGGGTTTTAGGTTGGGCGGCTAGGGTTTGGAAGCTTTGGCTTGGGCGGCAACTCTTGGACAAGAAACCGGCACCCATCTTCTTCCAACAAAGTGTGGTCGGCGCCCATCTTCTTCCATCATGTTGTGGACGGTGCCCATCCTCTTTGTTCCCTCTCTCATTCCTTGGCCGGCGGCATCCTCTCTTCAAGGTTGGCCGGCGCTCATTCCTCCTTTCTCTCCAAGGTGGCCGGCTGTTCTCCATACATTGGTGGCCAGCGCTTCATCCATTCATTCCTTGGCCGGCGGTTACATCAAACTCCCTTGCTTGGTGGACGGTTCTAGAAAGGAAAAGTTTTGTAGGTTATTCTCTTTGTTCGCAGCGAACAAGGAAGGGAAGAACGAGATCTAGAAGGCTTCTACTCGTGGAGGATCTTCGCCCACACGTCGTCCGCGAGGAGGATAGGACATACGGTAGAAGATCGTGAGGTATAAAAGTTTTACAACTTTATTTTCTGATCTTAGCATGTTCTTTTATGCGTTGATTATACAAGTGTGCATATGTATATATTTTGTACAATCATGGACCCCGAAGACAAACACAAAAACTGGCGATCTGTCCGTCGTCTTTTCTGCGGCTAACAAACTAGAAGAGTTGTGTTGCTTGAACAACTAGTTTGTTCAAGCGATCACTCAAGTTGTTAGCACGACGATGAATTGGTTGTGCTAAGGAAACTCATCCCATCCGGATTAGTTCTTTCATTAGTGAAAAATTTAATTCGGGGATATGGGAGCCAATGAGCCTCCGAAGTGACTCCCTACAAGTGGTTTCAGAGCCACGGTTTCCGGTTTTGTGTGTTTTGGATTCGGTTACTTTCATGCACATATCATATATTGAGTATGTCGGATAATAGTAGGATGTGCGTAGGCTAACTTTTTGGTTGCAGGCATAAGATTCGACTATTATGGCTATTTGGTTGTATGTGATTGTTTTGTGTGTGATTGTGTATATTATTTGAATCCTCGGGGTTGACGAGGCTAGATTAATATTTAATTTTTGTAATTAAATACGACATTGTTTAGCCGCTAATTTTAGTTTACTTTCGATCTAGATTATTTATACACTCCTTCGTGGAGTATAGGATCGATGGATGTAAATTAAAATGATATATCTTGACTCGAATCTCTTTGGTGACTTGCGCACGGGAAAAGATGGAGCGGATGAGGTGGTGACATGACGAGATGCGTATAGGAGAACAATGTCATAATAGTTGGAAAAATTCTATTTTTTTCCATATTTATTGCTTATTTGTTTTATATGAATGTTGTGTATGCTTTAAAATTCCTCAGTTTCAATTTACTAAGTGGGAGAGGGATATTTTAATTAATTTCCACGGCCTCCATTACAATTTGACATGTGATGCAACAAACTTGTGTGTCGGCTCTGAGTGCCTTCCTCCCTGCGGACGGGTTTGTTTGCGGGTCACTAGGTCAAATAATGGTTATAGGAAATTATCTAGGAGCATGTGTACTTCCACAGCGGTAAGGCACATAATCCGAAATAATTCCCTTAGTATCGTGTAATGGTGCACACTTAGATGCAAATAAAAGTATCCTCCCCATCGAAGTCACTGCTTTTATTTGTAGGGCCAAAGAGGAACCAACTATTAATTTTATTTGTCAAAAAGTAAGGTTGACAAGATAATAAAATTAATGGGTAAAACCTCCTCTTACAAATGTAGAATTCGTATACGTCCACACAGCGTGACATGCGATATTCTCGGTGATTTGAGGTGTTGGTTGATTTCGAAATTTTATTGTTTTGAGGAATCAATAATATTTGAAATCTAATATTTTGATCATTGTGATTTTTAGGATTTTCAAATGGCTTTCAACCCACTTACTATCATATTAAAAGAAAATAAACTTACTGGAACAAACTACATTGATTGGAAAAGAAATTTGGATATTGTCTTAACTGCGGAGGAGTACAAATTTGTACTCTTCGAGGTCTGTCCTCCTAAGCCCACCGATGACTTTGATGAAAAGGAGGATAAAAGTTATAAGAAATGGATCAAGGCAGATGAGATGGCGCGGTGTTCCATTTTGGCATCTATATCAAATGTGCTGCAACATCAGCATCAGGCCATGACCACTGCTTATGACATGATGTTCAATCTCAAGGAACTTTTTGAACATCAGAGTAGGGCGGCTAGACAGGAGGCGATGAGAAACATGATGACGACCACCATGATCGAGGGAACACCCGTTAGGGATCATATTCTCAAGATGATGGCTCATCTTAATGAGATGGAAGTCCTCGGAGCTGAGATCGATGGGGAAACCCAGGTCGATATCATTCTCCAGTCTCTGCCTAGGAGTTTTGAGCAGTTCCGCCTCAACTACAACATGAACAAAAGGTTGTATTCGCTGGCGGAGCTTCTGATAGTTAGGATTTTCAAATGGCTTTCAACCCACTTGCTATCATATTAAAAGAAAATAAACTTACTGGAACAAACTACATTGATTGGAAAAGAAATTTGGATATTGTCTTAACTGTGGAGGAGTACAAATTTGTACTCTTAGAGGTCTGTCCTCCTAAGCCCACTGATGACTCTGATGAAAAGGAGAAAGAAAGTTATAAGAAATGGATCAAGGCAGATGAGATGGCGCGGTGTTACATTTTGACATCTATGTCAAATGTGCTGCAACATCAGAATCAGGCCATGGCCATAGCTTATGACATGATGTTAAATCTCAAGGAACTTTTTGGACATCAGAGTAGGGCGGCTAGACAGGAGGCGATGAGAAACTTGATGACGACCACCATCATCGAGGGAACACCCGTTAGGGATCATGTTCTCAAGATGATGGCTCATCTTAATGAGATGGAAGTCCTCGGAGCTAAGATCGATGGGGAAACCCAGGTCGATATCATTCTCCAGTCTCTGCCTAGGAGTTTTGAGCAGTTCCGCCTCAACTACAACATGAACAAAAGGTTGTATTTGCTGGCGGAGCTTCCGGATGTAACTCCAGGCAGAGGGCTTTTCACAAAGTGCTCAAGCCATGGTCGCTCAGAAGGTTTCTTCCTCTAAATCGAAAGGTAAGAAGAAGAAGAAGCAAGGTGGAGCGAAGAAAGTGGCAGTGGAACCTCAGGCAGGAGTGAAGAAGCATAAAGGCAAGTGCTTCACTTGCAAGCAGACTGGACATTGGAAGGCGGACTGTCCTCGCCGAAAGAACAAAGGTATATCTTCTTGTTTAGTTATTGAATCATGTTTAGCAGTGTCATCTACCAGTGCCTGGTGTGTAGATACAGGAGCCACTGATCATGTCTGCAATACTTTGTAGGGGTTCCAGGAAACCCGACGACTAGTTGAGGGAGAGATTACCGTCTTCATGGGCAATGCTTCAAAGGTGGCGGCTATTGCAGTGGGAGACGTTTATTTATCTTTTGATAGGAATAAAGTTTTGGTTTTGAGAAATTGTCTTTATGTTTATGTACCTACTTTTAGAAAGAATTTAATTTCAGTTTCTAAATTGTTTATGGATGGATATTCTGTTTCTTTTAATGACAAAGTGGTTATAAAAAGGAATAGGGAGATTATCTGTTCTGGTACATTGGTTGGCAATTTATATACTCTTGAACCGAAAACTCCCACGATGCATATAGAAATCAATAACTCATCTTCTAAGTCTAATAAGAGAAAAGAACCTTCGCAAATGAACCAAACATATCTTTGGCATCTAAGGCTTGGTCATATTAACCTAAGCAGAATTCAAGGGTTGATAGCTGATGGACCTTTGGGTTCATTAGTGGTGGAGGATCACCCAACCTGCGAATCTTGCTTGGAAGGTAAAATGACTAAGAGGCCTTTCAAGACCAATGGGTATAGAGCCAAAGATGTGTTAGAATTTGTTCATTTTGATTTGTGCAGTCCTATGTCTATCCAGGAAAGAGGTGGTTTTGAATATTTCGTCTCTTTTATAGACGATTATTCAAGATATGGATACATTTACTTGATGCGCCGCAAGTCTGAATGCTTTGATAGGTTCAAAGAATTCAAGGCTGATGTGGAGAACCGTCAAGGTAAAAGTATCAAGACATTACGATCTGATCGTGGTTGCGAGTACCTCTTGGGACAGTTTAGGAATTACTTATCAGAGATTGGGATTCAATCCCAATTGTCTACACCTGGTACACCCCAACAGAATGGTGTAGCGGAGCGAAGGAATAGGACTCTTATGGAGATGGTCAGATCGATGATGAGTTATTCTGAGTTACCTGTTTCGTTCTGGGGGTATGCGTTGGATACGGCAATGTATACTCTGAACTTGGTTCCATCCAAATCAGTACCTTCTACCCCTGTAGAATTGAGGACTTGGCGAAAGCCTAGTCTGAGACATATTCGGATATGGGGGAGTCCAACACATGTGCTGAAGGCTGATGCTGGTAAGTTGGAACCTCGTACAAAAGTGTGCATGTTTGTTGGCTACCCTAAGGGAACGAAAGGTGGTTTGTTTTATAATCCTAGAGATCAGAGGGTGATCGTTAGCACGAATGTCAAATTTCAAGAGGAGGATTATGTAATGAACCACAAGCCAAAGAGTAGGATTGTTCTTGAGAAGTTGACAGGGGAAGTCCCGACTTCAGTACCACCGGTACAAGAGGAGATACCACAAGTCACTGCACCGCGTGTCACAGAGCATACACAGGAGGCACCTCGTCGTAGTGGGAGGGTTGTTAGACAACCTGAGAGATTCATGTTTTTGGGAGAGTCTTCGGACTTAGTCCCTGGTGAACATGAATCTAATCCCTGGACATATGACGAGGCACTCCACTATAGAGATGCGGTATCTTGGCAAAGAGCGATGAATTCAGAGATAGAATCTATGGATTCTAATAAGGTCTGGGAGCTAGTAGAGCCACCCGATGGTGTAAAAGCCATTGGATGCAAGTGGATCTACAAGAGAAATAGAGGGGTAGACGGGAAGGTTGAAACCTTCAAAGCTAGGCTTGTTGCGAAAGGGTATACTCGTAAAGAGAATTATCGATTATGAGAGACCTTTTTGCGATATATCTTAAGTCTATCCGGATTCTCTTATCTATAGCTGCTCATATGGATTATGAGATTTGGCAGATGGATGTCAAGACAGCTTTCCTTAACGGAAGTCTTGAGGAGAACATCTATATGCGGCAACCAGAGGGATTCATTGCTAAAGGCAAAGAGCATCTTGTATGTAAGCTTAATCGGCCCATTTATGGATTGAAGGAAGCTTCTAGATCTTGGAACATCCGCTTTGATGAGGTAATCCAGTCATATGGATTTATTCAAAGTCCGGATGAGCCTTGTGTATACAAGAGATGTGACGGAAACGTAGTGGCGTTTCTTGTACTATACGTAGATGACATTTTGTTAGTTGGCAACAATATCAAAGTGTTATCAGACGTAAGGGTATGGTTGTCCAAACAGTTTGACATGAAGGACTTGGGAGAAGTGGGACACATCCTTGGGATCAAAGTTATAAGGGATCGCAAGAAAAGGATGTTGTGCTTATCTCAAGCTTCATACATTGACACTATCCTTGCTCGTTTTAGCATGCAGAACTCCAAGAAAGGGTTTCTACCTTTTAGGCATGGAGTTCCTTTATCTAAAGAGATGTGTCCCAAAACATCAAAGGAGATAGAGGACATGAAGGCGGTTCCTTATGCTTCGGCAGTAGGAAGCCTCATGTATGATATGCTATGTACGAGATAAGATATCTGTTTTACCGTGGGCATGGTTAGCAGATATCAGAGTAATCCTGGACAGGGACATTGCACTGCGGTAAAGCATATATTGAAGTACCTAAGAAGGACTAGGGATTATATGCTGGTTTACCGGGCAGATCAATTAGTCCCTGTGGGATACACGAATTCTGATTTCTAATCAGATAGGGATAACAGTAAGTCTACCTCGGGTTTTGTGTTTACTTTTGGAGGTGGAGCCATAGTATGGAGGAGTGTCAAGCAGAAATGCGTGGGAGACTCTACCATGGAAGCTGAGTATGTGGTAGCCTCTGAGGCAGCAAAGGAAGCTGTATGGCACAGGAACTTCTTGATGGACTTGGATGTGATTCCTGGTTTGCCCAGAACTATAACAATTTATTGTGATAATAGTGGTGCAGTTGCAAACTCGAAGGAACCACGAGCCAATAAGGCGAGTAAACACATAGAGCGCAAGTATCACCTGATACGAGAGATCGTAAAGCGAGGAGAAGTAGCTGTCGCCAAGATTGCATCAGAGGATAACCTGGCGGATCCATTCATTAAGGCCCTTCCAGCGAAAGCGTTTGATAGGCATGTGGAGGACATGGGGATCAGATGTATGCCAGTGTGATAACAACATAGTCTTTTAGTATAAGTGGGAGATTGTTGGAATGTATACTGAAAGACTAGCTCTTTTTGTATGAACATTTTTATTTTGAAATAAGAATACCATGATCATTGTTTGCACTTTATAAATTTGTTATATGTGTGTGTATATTGTCTAATATTTTACATTGTAGATAACATGGTGCTTGGTGTGGCACAGAAGATCATTTTATCAGTCCCTTGTAAAATATAAGTAGAGGCTCACAACCAAGATGGTTTTTGACAAAACATTGGCATGGTTGTAGTGTAGCTTGGTATTGTTTTGTCTTGAACATAGAGTTACACTAGTACACTTAGGTGTATTGAGCAGGACCGACATAGAGGTGATTCAATTAATTGCTGATTACATAATTGAATCGGACCTCAGATATTATGTTGTACATGCTCTTAATACCGATATAATAACTGGCACATGTACTTAGTATTTATTTTTTTGATTTACCAGAGGGTGAGATTTAGATAGATTAAATCAATATGCCCGGTAAGTTGGGAAATGATATTATTTACATGGTGTGTCATTGTTCATTGAAGGAAACCGTGTTCTATATACTAGGTTGATGATGTCCCCTTGAGGAGCTCATAAGGTTCATCATGTAAACCCAGCTGGTTGACTTAGTCAACATGATGATAAGGTTGAGTGGTACTACTCGAAGAGTTAGATGTTAATTAATTGATGGTTAGTAAATCAATTAATTGACGGACATTCAATATCTTAAACACGGGGAGATGGATGTACAAATAATATATGGAGCCCATATTAATTTATGGGGGTTGGTTAAGTAGTTCAATGATGATCCTCTAGTGGAATGGAACATCATTGATGGATCAAGTTTGTGTGGTTCCGATCCATCGGGTGGCCAAGATCCAACTCCTCCTTATGGTCTCTATCATAGCCTAATATAATCCTCATGAAATCTAGATCCAAGAATATAAAACAAAAATCTAGAACCAACGGTTGGGATTAAATCCCTATATCCGATGGTTAGGATGAAACCCTAGAACAAACGGTTGGGATTAAATCCCTAGATCCGATGATTGGGATGAAACCCTAGAACCAACGGTTGAGATTAAATCCCTAGATACGATGGTTGGAATGAAACACTAGAATAGACGGTTTGGATTAAATCCCTAGATCCGACGGTTGGGATGAAATCCTTGATCCGACGGTTGGGATGAAACCCTAGATCCGACGGTTGGAATAAAACCCTAGATCTGACGGTGGAGATTAAATCCCTAGATCCGACGGTGGAGATTAAAGGAGGCTTAAGTCCAATTCTATAAATAGATGTCTTAGGTTGGGCGGCAAGAATGCTTCAATTGGAGTTAGGTTTTAGGTTGGGCGGCTAGGGTTTGGAAGCTTTGGATTGGGCGGCAACTATTGGACAAGAAGCCGGCGCCCGTCTTCTTCCAACAAAGTGTGGCCGACGCCCATCTTCTTCCATCAAGTTGTGGCCAGCGCCCATCCTCTTTCTTCCCTCTCTCATTCCTTGGCCGGCAGAAACCTCTCTTCAAGGTTGCCCGGCGTTCATTCCTCCTTTCTCTCCAAGGTGGCCGGCGGTTCTCCATAGATTGGTGGCCAGCGCTTTATCCATTCATTCCTTGGCCAGCGGTTACATCAAACTCCCTTGCTTGGTGGCTAGTTCTAGAAAGAAACAGTTTTGTTGGTTCTTCTCTTTGTTCGCAGCAACAAGGAACATCTAGAAGGCTTCTACTCGTGGAGGATCTTCGCCCACACGTCGTCCGCGAGGAGGATAGGACATACGGTAGAAGATCGTGAGGTATAAAAGTTTTACAACTTTATTTTCTGTTCTTAGCATGTTCTTTTATGTGTTGATTATACAAGTGTGCATATGTATATATTTTGTATAATCATGGACCCCGAAGACAAACACAAAAATGGGCGATCCGTCCGTCGTCTTTTCCGCGACTAACCAACTAGAAGAGTTGTGTTGCTTGAACAACTAGTTTGTTCAAGCGATCACTCAAGTTGTTAGCACGACGATGAATTGGTTGTGCTAAGGAAACTCATCCCATCCGGATTAGTTCTTTCATTAGTGAAAATTTTAATCCGGAGATATGGGAGCCAATGAGCCTCCGAAGCGACTCTTTACAAGTGGTTTCAGAGCCACGGTTTCCAGTTTTGTGTGTTTTGGATTCGGTTACTTTCATGCACATATCATATATTGAGTATGCCAGATAATAGTAGGATGTGCGTAGGCTAACTTTTTGGTTGCAGGCATAAGATCCGACTATTATGGCTATTTGGTTGTATGTGATTGTTTTGTGTGTGATTGTATGTATATTATTTGAATCCTCGGGGTTGACGAGGCAAGATTAGTATTTATTTTTGTAATTAAATACGGCATTGTTTAGTCGCTCATTTTAGTTTTCTTTCGATCTAGATTATTTGTACACTCCTTCGTGGAGTATAGGATCGATGGATGTAAATTAAAATGATATATCTCGACTCGGATCTCTTTGGTGACTTGCGCACGGGAAAAGATGGAGCGGATGAGGTGGCGACATGACGGGATGCGTATTGGAGAACATTGCCATAATAGTTGGAAAAATTCTATTTTTTTCCATATTTATTACTTATTTGTTTTATATGCATGTTGTGTATGCTTTAAAATTCCTCAGTTTCAATTTACTAAGTGGGAGAGGGATATTTTAATTAATTCCCGCGGCCTCCATTACAATTTGACATGTGATGCAACAAACTTGTGTGTCGGCTCTGAGTGCCTTCCTCCCTGCGGACGGGTTTGTTTGCGGATCACTAGGTCAAATAATGGTTATAGGAAATTATCTAGGAGCATGTGTACTTCCACAGCAGTAAGGCACATAATCCAAAATAATTCCCTTAGTATCGTGTAATGGTTCACACTTAGATGCAAATAAAAGTATCCTCCCCATCGGAGTCACTGCTTTTATTTGTAGGGCCAAAGAGGTACCAACTATTAATTTTATTTGTCAAAAAGTAAAGTTGACAAGATAATAAAATTAATGGGTAAAACCTCCTCTTACAAATGTAGAATTCGTATACGTCCACACAGCGTGGCAAGGGATATTCTCGATGATTTGAGGTGTTGGTTGATTTCAGAATTTTATTGTTTGGAGGAATCAATAATATTTGAAATCTAATATTTTGATCATTGTGATTTTTAGGATTTTCAAATGGCTTTCAACCCACTTGCTGTCATATTAAAAGAAAATAAACTTACTGGAACAAACTACATTGATTGGAAAAGAAATTTGGATATTGTCTTAACTGTGGAGGAGTACAAATTTGTACTCTTAGAGGTTTGTCCTCCTAAGCCTACTGATGACTCTGATGAAAAGGAGAAAGAAAGTTATAAGAAATGGATCAAGGCAGATGAGATGGCGCGGTGTTACATTTTGACATCTATGTTAAATGTGCTGCAACATCAGAATCAGGCCATGGCCATAGCTTATGACATGATGTTCAATCTCAAGGAACTTTTCGGACATCAGAGTAGGGCGGCTAGACAGGAGGCGATGAGAAACTTGATGACGACCACCATCATCGAGGGAACACCCGTTAGGGATCATGTTCTCAAGATGATGGCTCATCTTAATGAGATGGAAGTCCTCGGAGCTGAGATCGATGGGGAAACCCAGGTCGATATCATTCTCCAGTCTCTGCCTAGGAGTTTTGAGAAGTTCCGCCTCAACTACAACATGAACAAAAGGTTGTATTTGCTGGCGGAGCTTCTGACAGAACTCCAGGTGGCAGAGGGGCTTTTTCGTCAAAGTGCTCAAGCCATGGTCGCTCAGAAGGTTTCTTCCTCTTAATCGAAAGGTAAGAAGAAGAAGAAGCAAGGTGGAGCGAAGAAAGTGGCAGTGGGACATCAGGCAAGAGTGAAGAAGCCGAAAGGCAAGTGCTTCACTTGCAAGCAGACTGGACATTGGAAGGCGGACTGTCCTCGCCGAAAGAACAAAGGTATATCTTCTTGTTTAGTTGTTGAAACATGTTTAGCGGTGTTATCTACCGATTGCACGGTGTGTAGATCGAGAGCCATGATCATGTCTGCAATACTTTGCGGGGTTCGAAACAGACGACTAGGCGAGGAGAGATTACCGTCTTCATGGGCAATGCTTCAAAGGTGGCGGCTATTGCAGTGGGAGACGTTTATTTATCTTTTGATAGGAATAAAGTTTTGGTTTTGAGAAATTGTCTTTATGTACCTACTTTTAGAAAGAATTTAATTTCAGTTTCTAAATTGTTTATGGATGGATATTCTGTTTCTTTTAATGACAAAGTGGTTATAAAAAGGAATAGAGAGTTTATCTGTTCTGGTATATTGGTTGGCAATTTATATACTCTTGAACCGAAAACTCCCACGATGCATATAAAAATCAATAACTCATCTTCTAAGTCTAATAAGAGAAAAGAACCTTCGCAAATGAACCAAACATATCTTTGGCATCTAAGGCTTGGTCATATTAACCTAAGCAGAATTCAAAGGTTGATAGCTGATGGACCTTTGGGTTCATTAGTGGTGGAGGATCTCCCAACCTGCGAATCATGCTTGGAAGGTAAAATGACCAAGAGGCCTTTCAAGGCCAAGGGGTATAGAGCTAAAGATGTGTTAGAATTGGTTCATTCTGATTTGTGCGGTCCTATGTCTATCCAAGCAAGAGGTGGTTTTGAATATTTCGTCTCTTTTATAGACGATTATTCAAGATATGGATACATTTACTTGATGCGCCGCAAGTCTGAATGCTTTGACAGGTTCAAAGAATTCAAGGCTGATGTGGAGAACCGTCAAGGTAAAAGTATCAAGACATTATGATCTGATCGTGGTGGCGAGTACCTCTTGGGAGAGTTTAGGAATTACTTATCAAAGGCTGGGATTCAATCCCAATTGTCTGCACCTGGCACACCCCAGCAGAATGGTGTAGCGGAGCGAAGGAATAGGACTCTTATGGAGATGGTCAGATCGATGAAGAGTTATTCTGAGTTACCTATTTCGTTCTGGGGGTATGCGCTGGATACGACAATGTATACTCTGAACTTGGTTCCATCCAAATCAGTACCTTCTACCCCTGTAGAATTGTGGACTTGGCGAAAGCCTAGTCTGAGACATATTTGGATATGGGGGAGTCCAGCATATGTGCTGAAGGCTGATGCTGGTAAGTTGGAACCTCGTACAGAAGTATGCATGTTTATTGGCTACCCTAAGGGAACGAAAGGTGGTTTGTTTTATAATCCTAGAGATTAGAGGGTGATCGTTAGCATGAATGTCAGATTTCTAGAGGAGGATTATGTAATGAACCACAAGCCAAAGAGTAGGATTGTTCTTGAGGAGTTGACTGGGGAAGTCCCGACTTCAGTACCACCGGTACAAGAGGAGATACCACAAGTCACTGCACCGCGTGTCATAGAGCATACATAGGAGGCACCTCGTCGTAGTGGGAGGGTTGTTAGACAACCCGAGAGATTCATATTTTTGGGAGAGTCTTCGGACTTAGTCCCTGGTGAACATGAACCTGATCCCTGGACATATGACGAGGCACTCCAAGATAGAGATGCAGTATCTTGGCAAAGAGCGATGAATTCAGATATAGAATCTATGGATTCTAATAAGGTCTGGGAGCTAGTAGAGCCACCCGATGGTGTAAAAGCCATTGGATGCAAGTGGATCTACAAGAGAAAGAGAGGGGTAGACGGGAAGGTTGAAACCTTCAAAGCTAGGCTTGTTGCGAAAGGGTATACTCAGAAAGAGGGTATCGATTATAAGGAGACCTTTTCGCCGGTAGCTATGCTTAAGTCTCTCCGGATTCTCTTATCTATAGCTGCTCATATGGATTATGAGATTTGGCAGATGGATGTCAAGACAGCTTTCCTTAACGGAAGTCTTGAGGAGAACATCTATATGCGGCAACAAGAGGGATTCATCGCTAAAGGCAAAGAGAATCTTGTATGTAAGCTTAATCGGTCCATTTATGGATTGAAGGAAGCTTCTAGATCATGGAACATCCGCTTTGATGAGGTAATCCAGTCATATGGATTTATTCAAAGTCCGGATGAGCCTTGTTTATACAAGAGATGTGACGGAAACGGAGTGGTGTTTCTTGTACTATACGTAGATGATATTTTGTTAGTTGGAAACAATATCAAAGTGTTATCAGACGTAAGGGTATGGTTGTCTAAACAGTTTGACATGAAGGACTTGGGAGAAGTGGGACACATCCTTGGGATCAAAGTTATAAGGGATCGCAAGAAAAGGATGTTGTGCTTATCTCAAGCATCATACATTGACACTATCCTTGCTCGTTTTAGCATGCAGAACTCCAAGAAAGGGTTTCTACCTTTTAGTCATGGAGTTCCTTTATCTAAAGAGATGTGTCCAAAAACATCAAAGGAGATAGAGGACATGAAGGCGGTTCCTTATGCTTCGGAAGTAGGAAGCCTCATGTATGCTATGCTATGTACGAGACCAGATATCTGCTTTGCCGTGGGAATGGTTATCAGATATCAGAGTAATCCTGGACAGGGACATTGGACTATGGTAAAGCATATATTGAAGTACCTGAGAAGGACTAGGGATTATATGCTGGTTTACCGGGCAGATCTATTAGTCCCTATGGGATACACGGATTCTGATTTCTAATAAGATAGGGATAACAGTAATTCTACCTCGGGTTTTGTGTTTACTTTTGGAGGTGGAGCCATAGTATGGAAGAGTGTCAAGCAGAAATGCGTGGCGGACTCTACCATGGAAGCTGAGTATGTGGCAGCCTCTAAGGCAGCCAAGGAAGCTGTATGGCTCAGGAACTTCTTGATGGACTTGGATATGATTCCTGGTTTGCCCAGAACTATCATAATTTATTGTGATAACAGTGGTGCAGTTGCAAACTCGATGGAACCACGAGCCCAAAAGGCGAGTAAACACATAGAGCGCAAGTACCACCTGATACGAGAGATCGTAAAGCGAGGAGAAGTAGCTGTCGCCAAGATTGCATCAGAGGATAACCTGGCGGATCCATTCACTAAGGCCCTTCCAGCGAAAGCATTTGATAGGCATGTGGAGGACATGGGGATCAGATGTATGGCAGTGTGATGAGAGCATAGTCTTTTAGTATAAGTAGGAGATTGTTGGAATGTATACTGAAAGTCTAGCTCTTTTTGTATGAACATTTTTATTTTGAAATAAGAATCACATGATCATTGTTTGCACTTTATATATTTATTATATGTGTGTGCATATTGTCTAATATTTTACATTGTAGATAACATGGTGCTTGGTGTGGCACAGAAGATCATGTTATCAGTCCCTTGTAAAATATAAGTAGAGGCTCACAACCATGATGGTTTTTGACAAACCATTGGCTTGGTTGTAGTGTAGCTTGGTATTGTTTTTTCTTGAACATAGAGTTACACTAGTACACTTAGGTGTATTGAGCAGGAACGACATAGAGGTGATTCAATTAATTGATGACTACATAATTGAATCAAACCTTGGATATTATGTTGTACATGCTCTTAATCCTGATATAATAATGGGCACATGTACTTACTATTTATTTCTTTGATTTATGAGAGGGTGAGATTTAGATGGATTAAATCAATATGCCCGGTAAGTTGGGAAATTATATTATTTACATGGTGTGCCGTTGATTATAGGAGAAAACCGTGTCCTATATACTAGGTTGATGATGACCCCTTGAGGAGCTCATAAGGTTCATGATGTAAACCCAGCTGGTTGACTTAGTCAACATGATGATAAGGTTGAGTGGTACTACTCGAGGAGTTAGATGTTAATTAATTGATGGTCAGTAAATCAATTAATTGACGGACATTCAATATCTTAAACACGGGAAGATGGATGTACAAATAATATATGGAGCTCATATTAATTTATGGGGGTTGGTGAGGTAGTTCAATGATGATCCTCTAGTGGAATGGAACATCATTGATCGATCAAGTTTGTGTGGTTCTGATCCATCGGGTGGCCAAGATCCAACTCCTCCTTATGGTCCCTATCGTAGCCTAATATAATCTTCATGAAATCTAGATCCAAGAATATAAAACAAAAATCTAGAACCAATGGTTGGGATTAAATCACTAGATCCGATGGTTAGGATGAAACCCTAGAACCAACGGTTGAGATTAAATCTCTAGATCCGATGGTTGGGATGAAACACTAGAACCAACGGTTGGGATTAAATCCCTACATCCGATGGTTGGGATGAAACCCTAGAATCGACGGTTTGGATTAAATCACTAGATCCGACGATTGGGATGAAATCCTAGATCCGATGGTTGGGATGAAACCCTAGATACGACGGTTTTGATAAAACCCTAGATTTGACGGTGGAGATTAAATCCCTAGATCCAATGGTGGAGATTAAAGGAGGCTTAATCCCAATTCTATAAATAGAGGGCTTAGGTTGGGCGGCAAGAATGGTTCAATTGGAGTTAGGGTATTAGGTTGGGCGGCTAGGGTTTGGAAGCTTTGTCTTGGGCGGCAACTCTAGGACAAGAAGTCGGCGCCCATCTTCTTCCAACAAAGTGTGGTCGGCGCCCATCTTCTTCCATCAAGTTGTGGGCGGCGCCCATCCTCTTTGTTCCCTCTCTCATTCCTTGGCCGGCGGCAACCTCTCTTCAAGGTTGGCCGGCGTTTATTCCTCCTTTCTCTACAAGGTGGCCGGCGGTTCTCCATACATTGGTGGCCAGCGCTTCATCCATTCATTCCTTGGCTGGCGGTTACATCGAACTCCCTTGCTTGGTGGCCGGTTCTAGAAAGGAAAAGTTTTGTTGGTTCTTCTCTTTGTTCGCAGCGAACAAGGAAGGGAAGAACACAATCTAGAAGGCTTCTACTCGTGGAGGATCTTCGCCCACACGTCGTCCGCAAGGAGGATAGGACATACCGTAGAAGATCGTGAGGTATAAAAGTTTTACAACTTTATTTTCTAATCATAGCATGTTCTTTTATGTGTTGATTATACAAGTGTGCATATGTATATATTTTGTATAATCATGGACCCCGAAGACAAACACAAAAACCGGCGATCCGTCCCTCGTCTTTTCCGTGGCTAACCAACTAGAAGAGTTGTGTTGCTTGAACAACTAGTTTGTTCAGGCGATCACTCAAGTTGTTAGCACGACGACGAATTGGTTGTGCTAAGGAAACTCATCCCATCCGGAGTAGTTCTTTCATTAGTGAGAATTTTAATCTGGGGATATGGGAGCCAATGAGCCTCCGAAGTGACTCCCTACAGAGATTTCTATGGATTAAATCAATATGCCCGGTAAGTTGGAAAATGATATTATTTACATGGTGTGCCATTGATTATAGGAGGAAACTGTGTCCTATATATTAGGTTGATGATGTCCCCTTGAGGAGCTCATAAGGTTCATCATGTAAACCCTGCAGGTTGACTTAGTCAACATGATGATAAGGTTGAGTGGTACTACTCGAGGAGTTAGATGTTAATTGATTGATGGTCAGTAAATCAATCAATTGACGGACATTCGATATCTTAAACATGGGGAGATGGATGTACAAATAATATATGGAGCCCATATTAATTTATGGGGGTTGGTGAGGTAATTCAATGATGATCCTCTAGTGGAATGGAACATCATTGATGGATCAAGTTTGTGTGGTTCCGATCCATTGGGTGGCCAAGATCCAACTCCTCCTCATGGTCCCTATCGTAGCCTAATATAATCCTCATGAATCTCTAGATCCAAGGATGTAAAACAAAACTCTAGAACCGACGGTTAAGATTAAATCTCTAGATCCGACGGTGGAGATTAAATCTCTAGAACTGACGGTTGAGATTAAATCCCTAGAACCGACGGTTAAGATTAAATCTCTAGATCCGACGGTGGAGATTAAATCTCTAGAACCGACGGTGGAGATTAAATCTCTAGAACCGACGGTTGAGATTAAATCCCTAGAACCGATGGTTGAGATTAAATCTCTAGATTCGACGGATGGGATGAAACCCTAGATCTGACGGATGGGATGAAACCCTAGATCTGACGGTTGGGATGAAACCCTAGATCCGACGGTTGAGATTAAATCCCTAGAACCAACGGTGGAGATTAAACCAAGGCTTATCCCTAACTCTATAAAAGGGTGGCTTAGGGTGGGCGGCAAGAGTAAGTTGGATGGTTTTGGAGATTAGGGTTTTGCCAATCCTAAGGTGGGTGGCAAGAAACCCTAAGGGAGTTAGGGTTTTACCTATCTTAAGGTGGGCGGCAAGAAACCCTAGAAAGCAAGGAGGTTGGGCGGCTAGGGTTTGGGAGCTAAGGCCGGCGGCAACTATAGGAGAGGTGTTCTTCTTCTTCCTAAGGTGTGGCCGGCTCCTACCTCTTCTTCCTTCTACCTTGGTCGGGGCTCAATCGATTTCCTCTTCTACTCTTCTTTTCCTCTTGGCCGGCAGCACAAAGGAGCTAGGGATTGTTCCCTAGTTTGGTTCCTTGGTTGGCCATCTTGTTCTCTCCATTCTTGGGGCCGGTGGCATCAATCCTTTGTGGATTGGTGGTTGGCTCAAGAAAGAAGGGAAGGAGAGTTCTTCTTTCTTTCGATTGAAGAAGATCTAGGAAGCTTCAACTTGTGGAGGATCTTCGCCCACACGAAGTCTACAAGGAGGTTAGGA
Source organism: Wurfbainia villosa (assembly GCA_025175895.1). Lineage (NCBI taxonomy): Eukaryota > Viridiplantae > Streptophyta > Magnoliopsida > Zingiberales > Zingiberaceae > Wurfbainia > Wurfbainia villosa. The sequence continues at coordinate 56,544,177 of CM045986.1, read as the reverse complement.
CATACGATAGAAGATCGAGAGGTATAAAAGTTTTACAACTTTTATTATTGATCTTTGCATGTTTTTATTAATATGCTAGCTTATGTTCTTTATGTTAGTATGTGTTGATTATACTAGTTTACATTTGTATGTATTTGTATAATCATGGACCCCGAAGATAAACAAAAAAATCGGCGATCCGTTCGTCGTCTCTTCCGCGGCTAACCGACTAGAAGAGTTATGTTGCTTGTACAACTTGTTTGTTCAAGCGATCGCTCAAGTCGTTAGCACGACGACGAATTGGTTGTGCTTAGGAAACTCATCACATCCGGATTAGTTTTCATTAGTGAAAATTTTAATCCGGGGACATGAGAGCCAATGAGCTTCCGAGAAGCATGAGCCTTTCCATGAATTGGTACCAGAGCCACGGTTTTCAGTTTTGTGTGTTTTTGATTCGGTTACTTTCATGCACATATCATATATTGAGTATGTCGGATAATAGTAGGATGTGCGTAGGCTAACTTTTTCGTTGCAGGCATAAGATCCAACTATTATCGCTATATGTGTGTATGTGATTGTTTTTGTGTGATTGTATGTATATCATTTGAATCCTCGGGGTTGACGAGGCTAGATTAGTATTTAATTTTTGTAATTAAATATGGCATTGTTTAGCCGATCATTTTAGTTTACTTTCAATCTAGATAGTTTGTACACTCCTTCGTGGAGTATAGGATCGATGGATGTAAATTAAAATGATATATCTCGGCTCGGATCTCTTTTGTGGCTTGAGCACGGAAAAGGTGGAGCAGACGAGGTGGCGACACGACGGGACGCATATTGGAGAACAATGCCATAATAGTTGGAAAAATTCTGGTTTTTTCCATATTTATTGCTGATTTGTTTTATATGCATGTTTTGTGTGCTTGAAAATTCCTCATTTTCAATTTACTAAGTGGGAGAGGGACATTTTAATTAATTCCCGCTGCCTCCATTACAATTTGACGTGTGATGCAACAAACTTGCGTGTTGGCTCTGAGTGCCTTCCTCCCTGTGGATGGATTTGTTTGCGGATCACTAGGTCAAATAATTGTTATAGGAAATTTTCTAGGAGCGTGTGTACTTCCACAGTGGTAAGGCACATAATCTGAAATAATTCCCTTAGTATCGTGTAATGGTGCACACTTAGATGCAAATAAAAGTATCCTCCCCATCGGAGTCACTGCTTTTATTTGTAGGGCCAAAGAGGAACCAACTATTAATTTTATTTGTCAAAAAGTAAGGTTGACAAGATAATAAAATTAATGGGTAAAACCTCCTCTTGCAAATGTAGAATTCGTATACGTCCACACTAGCGTGGCATGCGATATTCTCGGTGTTTTGAGGTGTTGGTTGATTTCGGAATTTTATTATTTTGAGGAATCAATATTATTTGAAATCTAATATTTTGATCATTGTGATTCTTAGGATTTTCAAATGGCTTTCAACCCACTTGCTGTGTATTAAAAGAAATAAACTTACTATACCCAAATAATATTGATTGGAAAAGAAATTTAGATAGTGTCTTAATTGTCGATGAGTGTCCTCCTAGGCCTGTGGATGATTCTGGGGTAAAAGAACTTTTCGGATACCAGAATCGGGCTGCTAGGCAGGAATCCATGGTTGCTCAGAAGGTTTCTACTTCTAAGCCGAAAGGCAAGAAGAAGAAGAAACAAGGTGGAGCAATTGTGGCGGGTGGACCTCAGAGACGAGTGAAGAAGCCGAAAGGCAAGTGCTTCACTTGTAAGCAGACTGGACATGGGAAGAAAGACTTCCCTAACCTAAAGCAGAACAAAGGTATATCTTTTGGCTTGGTCGTTGAAACATGTTTAGTGGTGTTATCTACCGGTACCTGGTGTGTAGATACGGGAGCCACTGATCATGTCTGCAATTCTTTGCAGGGGTTCCAGGAAACCCGATGACTAGCTGAAGGAGAAATTACCGTCTACATTGGCAATTCTACAAAGGTGGCGGCTATTGCAGTAGGAGAATTTCATTTATCGTTTGATAGAAATAAAGTTTTGGTTTTGATAAATTGTCTTTATGTACCTACATTTAGAAAGAATTTGATTTCGGTTTCTAAATTGTTTATTGATGGATATTCTGTTTCTTTTAATGACAGAGTTGTTATAAAAAGAAATAGAGAGATTATCTGTTTAGGTACATTTTTTGGCAATTTGTATACTCGTGAACCAAAAGCTCCCACGATGCATATAGAAGTAAATAACTCATCTTTTAATTCCAATAAGAGAAAAGAACCTTCGAAGATGAACCAGACATATCTTTGGCATCTAAGGCTTGGTCATATTAACCTGAGTAGAATTCAAAGGTTGATAGCTGATGGACCTTTGGGTTCATTAGTGGTGGAAGATCTCCCAACCTGCGAATCTTGCTTGGAAGGTAAAATGACCAAGAGGCCTTTCAAGGCCAAGGGGTATAGAGCCAAAGATGTGTTAGAGTTGGTTCATACTGATTTGTGCGGTACTATGTCTATCCAGGCTAGAGGTGGTTTTGAATATTTTGTCTCTTTTATAGACGATTATTCAAGATATGGATGCATTTACTTGATGCGCCGCAAGTCTAAATTCTTTGACAGGTTCAAAGAATTCAAGGCTGATGTGGAGAACCGTCAAGGTAAAAGTATCAAGACCCTACGATCTGATCATGATGGTGAGTACCTCTTGGGAGAGTTTAGGAATTACTTATCAGAGGCGGGGATTCAATCCCAATTGTCTGCACCTGGCACACCCCAGCAGAATGGTGTAGCGGAGCGAAGGAATAGGACTCTTATGGAGATGGTTAGATCAATGATGAGTTATTCTGAGTTGCCAGATTCGTTCTGGGGGTATGCGCTGGATACGACAATGTATATTCTGAACTTGGTTCCATCTAAATCAGTGCATTCTACCCCCGTAGAATTGTGGACTGGGCGAAAGCCTAGTCTGAGACATATTCGGATATGGGGGAGTCTAACACATGTGCTGAAGGCTATTACTGGTAAGTTAGAACCTCGTACAGAAGTATGCATGTTCGTGGGCTACCCTAAAGGAATGAAAGGTGGTTTGTTTTATAATCCGAGAGATCAGAGGGTGATCGTTAGCACGAACACCCGATTTCTAGAGGAAGACTATGTGATGAACCACAAGCCCAAGATTTGGATTGTTCTGGAGGAATTAAGAGGGGAAGTCGCTACTTCAGTACCACTGGTACAAGAGGATATACCACAAGTCACTGCACCATGTGTCACAGAGGATACATAGGTGATACCTCGTTGTAGTGGGAGGGTTGTTAGACAGCCTGATAGATTCATGTTCTTTGGAAAATCTTCTGATTTGGTCCCTGGCGAAAATGAACATGATCCCTGGACATATGACGAGGTACTCCACGATAGAGATGCGATATCTTGGCAAAGAGCGATGAATTCAGAGATAGAATCTATGGATTCCAATCATGTCTGGGAGCTAGTAGAACCACCCGATGGTGTGAAAGCCATTGGATGAAAGTGGATCTACAAGAGAAAGAGAGGAGTAGACGGGAAGGTTGAGACCTTCAAAGCTAGGCTTGTTGCGAAAGGGTATACTCAGAAAGAGGGTATCGATTATGAGGAGACCTTTTCGCCAGTAGCTATGCTTAAGTCTATCCGGATTCTCTTATCTATAGTTGCTCATATGGATTATGAGATTTGGCAGATGGATGTCAAGACAACTTTTCTTAACGGAAGTCTTGAGGAGAACATCTATATGCAGCAACCAGAGGGATTCATTGCTAAAGGCAAAGAGCATCTAGTGTGTAAGCTTAATCGGTCCATTTATGGATTGAAGCAAGCTTCGAGATCTTGGAACATCCATTTTGATGAGGTAATCCAGTCATATGGATTTATTCAAAATTCGGATGAGCCATGTGTATACAAAAGATGTGACGGAAACGTAGTGGTATTTCTTGTACTATACGTAGATGACATTTTGTTAGTTGGCAACAATATCAAAGTGTTATCAGACCTAAGGGTATGGTTGTCCAAACAGTTTGACATGAATGACTTTGGAGAAGTGGGACACATCCTTGGGATCAAAGTTATAAGGGATCGCAAGAAAAGGATGTTGTGCTTATCTCAAGATTCATACATAGACACGATCCTAGCTCGTTTTAGCATGCATAACTCCAAGAAAGGTTTTCTACCTTTTAGGCATGGAGTACCTTTATCTAAAGAGATGTGTCCCAAAACATCAAAGGAGATAGAGGAGATGAAAGGAGGTTCCTTATGCTTCGGCAATAGAAAGCCTCATGTATGCGATGCTCTCTACGAGGCCAGATATCTACTTTGTCGTGGGCATGGTCAGCAGATATCAGAGTAATCCAGGACAAGGACATTGGACTGCGGTAAAGCATATATTGTAGTGCCTGAGAAGGACTAGGGATTATATGCTAGTTTACCGGGCAGACCAATTACTCCCTGTGGGTTGCATGGATTGCGACTTCCAATCAGAAAGGGATAACATTAAGTCTACCTCAGATTTTGTGTTTACTTTGGGAGGTGGAGTCATTGTCTGGAGGAGTGTCCAGCGGAAATGCGTGGTGGACTCCACCATGGAAGCTGAGTATGTGGCAGCTTATGAGATTGCCAAAGAAGCTGGGTGGCTCAGGAACTTCCTGATGGACTTGGATGTGATTCCTGGTTTGCCCAGAATTATCATAATTTATTGTGATAATAATGGTGCAGTTGCAAACTCGAAGGAACCACGAGCCCATAAGGTAAGTAAATGCAAAGAGCGCAAATACCACCTGATACGAGAAATCGTAAAGGAGGTAGAAGTTGTTGTAGCCTAGATTGAATCAGAGGATGACCTGGTAGACCCTTTCACTAAGGCCCTTCTAGCGAGAGCTTTGATAGGCATGTGGAGGGAAGGGGAATCAGATTTATGGTAGAATGAGGACAACATAGTCTTCTAGTATAAGTGGGAGATGTTAGTGAAAGCCCTAGAGCCAATCATGTGATGATTGTTGTATGGACTTTATTGTATCATATTCCTATTTATAAAGGCATGGTTATTATATTTACTTATATTGGTGCCAAATAACTAAATATAATAATATCCTTGAGTAGTAGGTTCTTATCTATATCAATCGATTGGTTGAATCGATAATGAGATGATATAGAGAACACTACTCTTAATCATTCCTAGTCGAGTATTAACATTCAGCGACAATGTTAATGCGTAGAGACTAGCATGTAGGTCAACAAGATGACTTGATCTCACAAGTCATGGATATGAGATATCAAGTTAACACATGGGTATGCATTGGAGATGTATACTGAATGACCCGCCATGAGAAAGTATCATGGATCGTTATATGAGTGTCATATACTTTCTCATGTGGCTATTATTATGACTATTAGTCCTTAGACCTGAAGTCACCATGGTTCCCTACATAAGGAGTTGGATACTTTGGCTTCGTCAAACGTCACCCGTAAATGGGTGGACTATAAAGGCGATTACTGGGTATGTAACAAATTATGCGGAGGGATGTGAGTGATGTAGATGGGATCTATCCCTCCTATATGACGGGAGTGACATCGATATTCTTGATAGAGTAAGACCACGAAGTGCATGGCCATGCCCAAATGAGTCAATATGAGATATTGAACTCATTTGATTAGAGTGAGTCTACTTGGAGTTCAAGATTTAGATTGTACCGAGGATGACACGGTCTATGCCTCGATTGGTCAATCTAGATGTCAAGGATAGAGGGACATTGTCACATATTGTGAGAGTCATAATTAGTAGTCACAAAGGTGATGTTGGAGCTCAACATTCTTGTAACTTGGGTAGCAATGATGTGTTGCTAGATACCGCTCATTTCTTATGTTCCTAAATCGGTTTAGGGACATTGCCAACGTTACAAGAACCTATAGGGTCACACACATAAGAGCAATTAGATGGAGATTAGGTTCATATGATGAACCATGAGGATTAGGTTCATGGGATGAACCAAATTGGATTAAGAGTAATCCAAATTAGACTAATTGAGTTAGACTCAAGTTGATTCAAGTATTGAATGAGTCTAATTTTGATTTGATTCATCAAATCAATTTAAATTAATGAATAAAGATTCATTAAATTAAATTGACTTGAGTCAAGTGGTTAGATTTAATCAACCATGGGAGATTAGAGGTCAAGTTTGACTTGACTTGAGAGGGAAGATGAAAGGTCAAGTTTGACTTGACCAAATGCCATGTCATGATGATGACTTGGCATGGCCGACAATAGGTGCCACATCATGAGGGAGACCAAGGGTCATGGGAGTTACATGGATGCATGTAACCTCCTCTCCATGAAGTGGCCGGCCACTCCATTAGATGGGGTAATTGATTTTTGGTGGCTTAACAACTTCATCTTCTTCCTTGGAATTTTTCTCTCAAGCTCTCTACCTCTCCCAACCTCATCTTTCCGAGATCTTCTAGGAGTGCTAGCACACTCAAGTTTGTCTCTTTCTCCACCTATTGCGTGTGTGGATACCATAGAGGAGTGTGCACTTGACACTCTCGAGTTCCGGCGAACTTTTGGACGAGTGGGATAAGCGAAGGGCATCGCTACGAGGGTAATGTTCTAACCTCTTAGATCTAAGGTAGATATAGGGTTTTTTTTTGTAACCACATACATGTTTTTATATTTTTATACTTCGCACGGATCCGTGGCTGGGGCTTCCGAGGTTTCCGCAAAGCAAAAAGCGGTTTTTGCGGCTCGGAAAAACCCAACAGGAGATTGTTGGAATGTATACTAAAAGCCTAGATCTTTTTGTATGAACATTTTATTTTGAAATAAGAATCACATGATCATTGTTTGCTCTTTATATTTATTATATGTGTGCATATTGTCTAATATTTTACGTTGTAGATAACATGGTGCTTGGTGTGGCACAAAAGATCATGTTATCAGTTCCTTGTAGAATATTAGTAGAGGCTCACAACCAATATGGTTTTGGACAAACCATTGGCATGGTTGTAGTGTAGCTTGGTATTGTTTTGTCTTGAACATAGAGTTACACTAGTACACTTAGGTGTATTGAGCAGGACCGACATAGAGGTGACTAAATTTATTGCTGACTACATAATTGAATCAGACCTCGGATATTATGTTCTACATGCTCTTAATCCGGATATAATAACGGGCACATGTACTTAGTATTTATTTCTTTAATTTACCAAAGGGTGAGATTTCTATGGATTAAATCAATATGCCCGGTAAGTTGGGAAATGATATTATTTACATGGTGTGCCGTTGATTATAGGAGGAAACCGTGTCCTATATATTCGGTTGATGATGTCCCCTTGGGGAGCTCATAAGGTTCATCATGTAAACCCTGCAGGTTGACTTAGTCAACATGATGATAAGGTTGAGTGGTACTACTAGAGGAGTTAGATGTTAATTGATTGATGGTCAGTAAATCAATCAATTGACGGACATTCGATATCTCAAACACGGGGAGATGGATGTACAAATAATATATGGAACCTATATTAATTTATGGGGGTTGGTGAGGTAATTCAATAATGATCCTGTAGTGGAATGAAACATCATGGATGGATCAAGTTTGTGTGGTTCCGATCCATCGGGTGGCCAAGATCCAACTCCTCCTCATGGTCCCTATCGTAGCCTAATATAATCCTCATGAAGCTCTAGATCCAAGGATGTAAAACAAAACTCTAGAACCGATGGTTAAGATTAAATCTCTAGATCCGACGGTGGAGATTAAATTTCTAGAACCGACGGTTGAGATTAAATCCCTAGAATCGACGGTTAAGATTAAATCTCTAGATCCGACGGTGGAGATTAAATCTCTAGAACCGACAGTTGAGATTAAATCCCTAGAACCAACGGTTGAGATTAAATCTCTAGATCCGACGGATGGGATGAAACCCTAGATCCGAAGGATGAGATGAAACCCTAGATCCGACGGTTGGGATGAAACCCTTGATCAGACGATTGAGATTAAATCCCTAGAACCAACGGTGGAGATTAAACCAAGGCTTATCCCTAACTCTCTAAAAGGGTGGCTTAGGGTGGGCGGCAAGAGTAAATTGGATGGTTTTGGAGATTAGGGTTTTGCCAATCCTCTGGTGGGCGGCAAGAAACCCTAAGGGAGTTAGGGTTTTGCCTATCTTAAGGTGGGCGGCAAGAAACCCTAGAAGGCAAGGAGGTTGGGCGGCTAGGGTTTGGAAGCTAAGGTGGGCGGCAACTATAGGAGAGGTGTTCTTCTTCTTCCTAAGGTGTGGCCGGCTCCTACCTCTTCTTCCTTCTACCTTGGTTGGGGCTCAACCGATTTCCTCTTCTCCTCTTCTTTTCCTCTTGGCCGGCGGCACAAAGGAGCTAGGGATTGTTCCCTAGTTCGGTTTCTTGGTTGGCCATCTTGTTCTCTCCATTCTTGGCGCCGATGGCATCAATCCTTTGTGGATTGGTGGTTGGCTCAAGCAAGAAGGTAAGGAGAGTTCTTCATTCTTTCGATTGAAGAAGATCTAGGAAGCTTCAACTTGTGGAGGATCTTTGCCCACATGAAGTCTACAAGGAGGTTAGGACATACGATAGAAGATCGAGAGGTATAAAAGTTTTACAACTTTTATTATTGATCTTTGCATGTTCTTATTAATATGCTAGCTTATCTTCTTTATGTTAGTATGTGTTGATTATACTAGTTTACATTTGTATGTATTTGTATAATCATGGACCCCGAAGATAAACACAAAAACCGGCGATCCGTCCGTCGTCTCTTCCGCGGCTAACCGACTAGAAGAGTTATGTTGCTTGAACAACTAGTTTGTTCAAGAGATCGCTCAAGTCGTTAGCACGACGACGAATTGGTTGTGCTTAGGAAACTCATTCGATCCGGATTAGTTTTCATTAGTGAAAATTTTAATCCGGGGACATGGGAGCCAATGAGCCTCCGAGAAGCATTAGCCTTTCCATCAACCCAAACCCTAATTCCTCCTTGCCTCTAATTGCTCTTGCCACCCACCTTAATCATCCTTTTATAGAGTTAGGCTTAAGCCTTGTTTTAATCTCTATCATCGATTCAAGGGATTTAATCTCAACCGTTGGATCTAGAGAATTAATCTCAACCGTCGGATCTAGAGATTTAATCTCATCCGTCGGATCTAGAGTTTTGTTTTCCATCATAGGATCTAGGCTCCATGAGGTTTTAATAGGCTACAATAGGGACCATGAGGAGGAGTTGGATCTTGGCCACCCAATGGATCAAGGCCACATAAAGTCCGATCCATTAATGATAATCTATTCCTCTAGAGGATTATCATTGATCTACCTCACCAACCCCATAAGTTAATATGAGCTCCATATATTATTTGTACATTTATTTCCCCGTGTTTAAGATCTCGAATCTCCATCCATTAATTAATTTACTAACAATTAATTAATCAACATCTAACTTCATGAGTAGTACCACTCAACCTTATCATCATGCCGGACCAAGTCCACATGCAGGGTTTATATGATGAACCTTATGAGCTCCTCAATGGGACATCATCATCCTATTATATAGGACACGGTTTCCTGCTATAATCAACAGTACACCATATAAGTAATATCATTTCCCAACTCACCGAGCCTATCGATTTACTCTATAAATCTTGCCCATTGGTAAATCAAAGAAATTAATACTAAGTATATGCGCCCATTATTATATCGGGATTAAGAGCATGTACAATATAATATCTGAGGTCCGATTCAATTATATGCTCATCAATAAATCGAATCACCTCTAAGTCGGTCCTGCTCAATACACACAAAGTCCACTAGTGTAATTCTATGGTCAAGACAAAATCAATACCAAATCACACAAAAATCATGCCAATGGTTTGTCCAAAACCATCTTGGTTGTGAGCCTTTACTTATACTTTACAAGGAATTGATAACATGATCTCCCGTGTGACACTACACACCATGTTATCTATAATGTAATATGTTAGACAAAATGTATATCCATACATATGGAAACAATGATCATGTGATTCTTATTTCAAAATAAAGATGTTCATACAAAAATAGACTTTTCAGTATACATCCCAACAATCTCCCACTTATACTAAAAGATTATACTGTCCTCAAACTGCCATACATCTGATACCCATTCCATCCACATGCCTATCAAAAGCTCTCGCCGGAAGGGCCTTAGTGAAAGGATCTGCCAGGTTATCCTCCGATGCAATATTGGCCACAATAACTTCTCCTCTCTTTACGAGTTCTCGTATCAGGTGGTACTTGTGCTATATGTGTTTACTTGCCTTTATGGGCTCGCAGTTCCTTCGAGTTTGCAACTTCACCACTATTATCACAATAAATTATGATAGTTCTGGCCAAACCAGGAATCACATCCAAGTCCATCAAGAAGTTCCAGAGCCATACAACTTCTTTTGTTGCCTTAGAGGCTGCCACATACTCAACTTCCATGGTGGAGTCTGCCACGCATTTCTGCTTGACACTCCTCCATACAATGGCTCCACCTCCCAAAGTAAACACAAAACCTGGGTAGACTTACTATTATCCCTATCTGATTGGAAGTCGGAATCTGTGTAACCCATAGGGAGTAATTGGTCTGCCTGGTAAACTAGCATATAATCCCTAGTCCTTCTCAGGTACTTCAATATATGTTTTACCGCAGTCCAATGTCCCTATCCTAGATTTCTCTGATATCTACTAACCATGCCAATGGCAAAGTAGATATCTGGTCTCGTACACAGCATAGCATACATGAGGCTTCCTACTGTCGAAGCATAAGGAACCGCCTTCATCTCCTCTATCTCCTCAGATGTTCTAGGACACATCTTCTTAGATAAAGGAACTCCATGTCTGAAAGGTAGAAAACTTTTCTTGGAGTTCTGCATGCTAAAACGAGCCAAAATGGTGTCTATGTATGAAGCTTGAGATAAACACAACATCCTTTTCCTGCGATCCCTTTTAACCTTGATCCCAAGGTCCCACTTCTCCCAAGTCCTTTATATCAAACTGTTTGGACAACCATACCCTTACGTCCAATAACACCTTGACATTATTGCCAATTAACAAAATGTCATCTACGTATAGTACAAGAAATACCAATACGTTTCCATCACATCTCTTGTATACACAAGACTCATCCGGACTTTGAATAAATCTATAAGACTGGATTACCTCATCAAAGCGGATGTTCTAAGAACTCGATGCTTGCTTCAATCCTTAAATGGATCGATTAAGCTTGCACATAAGATGCTCTTTGACCTTTGCAATGAATTTCTCTGGTTGCTTCATATAGATGTTTTCCTCAAGAATTTCATTAAGGAAAGTTGTCTTGACATCCATCTGTCATACCTCATAATCCATATGAGCAACAATACATAAGAGAATCTGGATAGACTTAAGAATGGCTACCGACGGAAAGGTCTCCACATAATCGATACCCTCTTTCTGAGTATACCCCTTCGCAAGAAGCCTTGCTTTGAAGGCCTCAACCTTCCCATCTATTCCTCTCTTTCTTTTGTAGATCCACTTGTATCCAATGGTTTTTACACCATTGGGTGGTTCTACTAGCTCCCAGACCTGACTTGAATCCATAGATTCAATCTCAGCATTCATTGCACTTTGCCAAGATGCTGCATCTTTATCTTGGAATGCCTCATCATATGTCCAAGGATCAGGTTGATGTTCGCCAGGGATCAAATTAGAAGATTCTCCCAAGAACATGAATCTATCAAGCTGTCTCACAACTCTCCCACTACGATGAGGTATCACCTGGGTATCCTCTGCGACACGTGGTGCAGTGACTTGTGGTATATCCTCTTGTATTATGGTACTGAAGTAGTGACTTCCCGTTTCAATTCCTCCAGAATAATCTTAGTCACGGGCTTGTGGTTCATCACATAGTCTTCCTTTAGAAATCTGGCATTTGTGCTAACGATCACCCTCTTATGAGGTTCCTCTAGGATAGCCAACAAACATGCACACTTCTGTACGAGGTTCCAACTTACCAGCATTTGCCTTCAGCACATGTGTTGGACTCCCCCAAATCTGAATATGTCTTAGACTAGTTTTTCACCCAGTCCACAATTATGTGGGAGTAGAAGGCACTGATTTAGATGCTACCAAATTCAGAATATACACTCCCGTATCTAGAGCATATCCCCAGAACGAGTCTGACAACTCAGAATAACTCATGATCGATCTAACCATCTCCATAAGAGTCCTATTCCTTCGCTCTGCTACACCATTCTGCTGGGGTGTGCCAGGTGCAGACAATTGGGATTGAATCTCAGCCTCTGATAAGTAATTCCTAAACTCCCCTAAGAGGTACTCACCACCACAATCCGATCGTAGTGTCTTGATACTTTTACCTTGACATTTCTCCACATCGGCCTTAAATTCTTTGAACTTGTCAAAGCAATCAGACTTGCGGCGCATTAAGTAAATGTATCCATATCTTGAATAATCGTCTATGAAAGAGACAAAATACCCAAAACCACCTCTAGCCTGGATAGACATAGTACCACACAAATCAGAATAAAACAATTCCAACACATCTTTGGCTCTATACCCCTTGGCATTAAATGGCCTCTTGGTCATTTTACCCTCCAAGATAGATTCGCAGGTTAGGAAATCTTCCACCACTAATGAACCCAGAGGTCCATCAACTATCAACCTTTGAATTCTTCTTAGGTTAATATGACTAAGCCTTAGATGCCAAAGATACATTTGGTTGATCTTCCAAGGTTCTTTTCTCTTATTGGAATTAGAAGATGAGTTATTAACTTCTATTTGCATCGTGGGAGCTTTTGGTTCAAGTGTTTATAAATTTCCTATCAATGCACCAGAACAGATAATCTCCCTATTCCTTTTTATAACAACTCTATCATTAAAAGAAATAAAATATCCATCCATAAACAATATAGAAATCGAAATCAAATTCTTTCTAAATAAAGGTACATAATGGCAATTTTTAAGAACCAAAACTTTATTCCTCTCAAAAGACAAATAAACATCTCCCACTACAACAGCCGCCACCTTCGTGGCATCTCTCAAGTATACGGTAATCTCCCCATCAGCCAGTCGTCTGGTTTCTTGGAACCCCTGCAAAGTATTACAGACATGATCTGTGGCTCTCGTATCTACACACCAGGTGTCGGTAGATAACACCACTAAACATGTTTCTACGACTAGACCAAAAGGAATGCCTTTGTTCTGTTTCCGGTTGGGGCAGTCCTTCTTCTAGTGTTCAGTCTGCTTGCAAGTGAAGCACTTGCCTTTCGGCTTCTTCACTCCTCCCTAAGTTCCTCCTGCTGCCTTTGCCCCAACTTGTTTCTTCTTCTTCTTTCCTTTCGGCTTAGAAGTAGAAACCTTTTGGGCAACCATGGTCTGTGCTTGAGCACTCTGATGAAATAGCCCCTCTGTCGCCTGGAGCTCTATAAGAAGCTCCGCCAACGAATACAACCTCTTGTTCATGTTTTAGTTCTGGTGAAACTGCTCAAAATTCCTAGGTAGAGACTGGAGAATGATATCGACTAGGTTTCCCCATCGATCTCAGCTCGGAGGACTTCCAGCTCATTCAAATGAGCCATCATCTTGAGAACATGATCCCTCACCAGTGTTCCCTCGATCATGGTGGTTGTCATCAAGTTCCTCATGGCTTCCTACCTAGCAACCCGATTCTGGTGTCCGAAAAGATCTTTGAGATTGAGCATCATGTCATAAGCAGTGGGCATGGCTTGATGCTGATGTTATAGTACGTTTGACATAGATGCCAAAATGTAACACCGCGCCATCTCATCGGCCTTGATCCACTTCTTATAACTCTCCTTTTCCTTTTCACCAGAATCATCTGCAGGCTTAGGAGGACACTCTTCGAGGAGTACATATATGTATTCCTCAGTAGTCAAGACAATGTCAAGATTTCTCTTTCAATTGACATAATTTGGTCCAGTAAGTTTATTTTCTTTCAGTATCACATCAAGCGGGTTGAAAGTCATTTTGAAAAAACCTAAGAATAACATAGATCAAAACATTAGATTTCAAAAAATTATTGATTCCTCAAACAATAAAATTTTAAAATCAACCAACACCTCAAAACATCGAGAAAATCGTATGCTACGATAGTGTGGACGTATACGAATTCTACATTTGTAAGAGGAGGTTTTACCCCTTAATTTTACTATCTTGTCAACCTAACTTTTTGACAAATAAAATTAATAGTTGGTTCCTTTTCGTCCCTACAAATAAGAGCAGTGTCTCCGATGGGGAGGATACTCCTATTTGCATCTAAGTGTTTACCATTACTCGGTACCAAGGTAATTATCTTGGGTAATGTGTCTTCCGATGGGGAAATACACACGCTCCTTAATAATTTTCTATAACCATATTCGACCTTGTGATTTGTAAAAAAACTCATCCGATGTGGAGGAAGGCACTCAGAGCCTACGCGCAAGTTTTTTTGCATCACTTGTTAAATCGTAATGGAGGCTGTGGGAATTTATAAAATATCCCTCTCCCACTTAGTAATTTAAAATTGTGGAATTTTCTAGCCTATGACATGCATATAAAACAATAAGAACTAAATATGAAAAAGAAATATTTTCCAACTATTATGGCTTTTGTCTCCAATATGCCTCATGTCGTATCGCCTTCTCGTCCGCTCCTCCCGACACCATGTACAAGCCATCTGGAGATCTGAGCCGTGAAAAACTATTTTAATTTACATCCATATAGTACTCCACGAAAGAGTGTACTTGAAATCTAGATCGAAAGTAAACTAAAATAAAAAGAGTGGCTAAACAATGTCGTATCTAATTACAAAAATTAAATACTAGCCTCGACAACCCCGAGGATTCAACAAAATATACAATTATACATATACAATCACATACACACATATGACCATAATAGTTGGATCCTATGCCTGCAAACAAAAAGTTACCCTATGCACATCCTACTATTATCCGACACATATAATATATGAAAAGTAGAAAAAGTAACCGAATCTTAAACATACAAAATTGGAAACCGTGGCTCTGATACCACTTGACGGTAGGAAACTTCGCTTCCCTCTTCAACTCGGCCACTTGTTCATGGTGATCCCTTCTACGTTCCTGGATAAAAAAAATTATCCTTGACAAGGAGGGATTACCCAAGCTACCATTTCATTGTCATGCTATTCGATTAGAGTGGTCACTTGAACAAACTTGTTGTTCAAGCAACCAACCTCTATTCTACGATTAGCCGAGGAATAGATGATGTACGGATCGCCGGCTTTTGTTTTTGTATTCGGGGTCCAAGTTAATTTAGCCACAAAACAAAACATACAACATGAATATAATTGAAAAACAATTATAGACATAATACAAAAGAATATAAACAAGCAAAATTTATACCTCTCGATCTTCTATTGTATGTCCTTCCTCCTTTTGGACGTCGTGTGGGCGATGATATTCCAAAAGTCGAAGCCTCCTAGATCACGATCTTCCTTTCCTTGCTCGCTCCGAACAAGAGGAAGTATATAATCAAAACTCTCCTCTATCTAGGATGAACAACAAGCTCCCAACTTGAAGCTTGTCGCCGACCCATAGAGAGGGGAAGGTGGGCGCCGGCCAAGAGCTCCAAGGAATCACTCTAACCCTTGTTTCCATCAGCGAAGGAGAAGATAAAGAAGAGATTTGGATGCCGGGCAAGGAGAGGAGAGGAGAGGATGGGCTCCAGCCACGTAAGGAAGAAGAAGGATTTTTTTTCCAAATTTATGGTCGTCCAAGCCTCCAAGCCCCTTGTCGCCCAAACCCTAATCCCTCCCTGCCAAAAATTGCTCTTGTCGCCCACCTTAAGCCTCCTTTTAGAGAGTTAGGCTTAAGCCTTGTTTTAATCTCCACCGTCGGTTCTAAGGATTTAATCTCAACCGTCGGATCTAGAGATTTAATCGCAACCGTCGGATCTAGAGATTTAATCTCTACTGTCGGACCAAGAATTTTATTTTCCATCATCGGATCTAGGCTCCATGCATGAGGTTTTAATAGGCTACAATAGGGACCATGAGGAGGAGATGGATCTTGGCCACACAATGGATCAAGCCCACATAAAGTCCGATCCATTAATGATAATAAATTCCACTAGAGGATTATCATTAATCTACCTCACCGACCCCATAAGTTAATATGGGCTCCATATATTATTTGTAAATTTATCTCCCCTTGTTTAAGATCTCGAATGTCCGTCGATTAATTAATTTACTAAGAATTAATTAATCATCATCTAACTCCATGAGTAGTACCACTCAACCTTATCATCATGCCGGACCAAGTCCACCTGGAGGGTTTACATGATGAACCTTATGAGCTCCTCAATGGGACATCATCATTCTAAAATATAGGACACGGTTTCCTCCTATAATCAACGTAACACCATATAAGTAATATCATTTCCCAACTTATCGAGTCTATCGATTTACTCTATAAATCTCGCTCATTGGTAAATCAAAGAAATGAATACTAAGTATATGTTCCCGTTATTATATCGGGATTCAGAGCATGTACAATATAATATCTGAGGTCCTATTCGATTATGTAGTCAGCATTGAATCGAATTACCTCTAAGTCGATCCTGCTCAATACACACAAAGTGCACTGGTGTAATTCTATGGTCAAGATAAACCAATACCAAATCACACTACAACCATGCCAATGGTTTGTCCAAAACCATCTCGGTTGTGAGCCTTTACTTATACTTTACAAGGAACTGATAAAATGATCTCCCGTGTGACACTACACACCATGTTATCTACAATGTAATGTATTAGACAAAATGCATAACCATACATATGCAAACAATGATCATGTGATTCTTATTTCAACATAAAGATGTTCATACAAAAATAGACTTTTCAGTATATAACCCAACAAAAACCACCTCTAGCCTGGATAGACATAGGACCACAAAAATAATAATGAACCAATTCCAACACATCTTTGCCTCTATTCTCATTGACTTTAAAAGGCCTCTTGGTCATTTAACCCTCCAACCAAGATTCGCAGGTTGGGAAATCTTCCACCACTAATGAACCCAGAGGTCCATCAACTATCTACCTTTGAATTCTGCTTAGGTTATTATAACCTAGCCTTAGATGTCAAAGATATGTTTGATTCATCTTCGAATGTTCTTTTCTCTTATTGGAATTAGAGGATGTGTTTTTCACTTCTATTTGCATCGTGAGAGCTTTTGGTTCAAGCGTATATAAATTTCCTATCAATGCACCAGAACAGATAATCTCCCTATTCCTTTTTATAACATCTCTGTCATTAAAAGAAATATAATATCCATCCATAAACAATTTAGAAACCAAAATCAAATTCTTTCTAAAAAAAGGTACATAAAGGAAATTTTTAAGAACAAAAACTTTATTCCTCTCAAAAGACAAATAAATATCTCCCACTGCAATAACCGACACCTTCGTGGCATTCCCCAAGTATACGTTAATCTCCCCCTCAGCTAGTCATCTGGTTTCCTGGAACCCCTGCAAAGTATTGCAGACATGATTAGTGGCTCCTGTATCTACACACCAGGTGCTGCTAGATAATACCGCTAAATATGTTTCAACTGCTAGACCAAAAGATATACCTTTGTTCTACTTCCGGTTGGGGCAATCCTTCTTCTAGTGTCCAGTCTACTTGCAAGTGAAGAACTTGCCTTTCGGCTTCTTCACTCCTCCCTGAGTTCCTCCTGCCGCCTTTGCCCCAGCTTTTTTCTTCTTCTTGTTGTCTTTCGGCTTAGAAGTAGAAACCTTTTGGGCAACCATTACTTGCACCTGAGCACTCTGACGAAATAGCCCCTCTGTCGCCTGGAGTTCTGTCAGAAGCTCCGGTAACGAATATAAACTTTTGTTCATGTTGTAGTTCAGGCGAAACTGCTCAAAACTCCTAGGTAGAGACTGTAGAATGATATCGACCTAGGTTTCCCCATCGAACTCAGCTCCGAGGACTTCCAACTCATTCAAATGAGCCATTATCTTGAGAACATGATCCCTCACGGGTGTTCCCTCGATCATGGTGGTCGTCGTCAAGTTCCTCATGCCTTCCTTCCTAGCAGCTTGATTCTGGTATCCGAAAACCTCTTTTAGATTTAGCATCATGTCAAAAGCAGTGGGCATGGCTTGATGCTGATGTTGCAGTACATTTGACATAGATGCCAAATTATAACACCGCACCATCTCATTGGCCTTAATCCACTTCTTATAACTCTCCTTCTCCTTTTCCCCAAAATCATCCGCAGACTTAGGAGGGCAGTCTTCGAGGAGTACATATTTGTGTTCCTCAGCAGTCAAGACAATGTCAAGATTCCTCTTCCAATCAACATAATTGGGTCGAATAAGTTTATTTTTTTTCAGTATCACAGCAAGCAGGTTGAAAGTCATTTTGAAAAAACCTAAGAATCACATAGATCAAAACATTATATTTCTAAAAGTATTTGGTTCCTCAAACAATAAAATTTTAAAATCAACCAACACCTCAAAACACCGAGAATATAGTATGCCACGATAGTGTGGACCTATACGAATTCTACATTTGTAAGAGGAGGTTTTACCAATTAATTTTACTATCTTGTCAACCTACCTTTTTGACAAATAAAATTAATAGTTGGTTCCTCTTCGGCCCTACAAATAAAAGCAGTGACTCCGATCGAGAGGATACTTCTATTTGCATCTAAGTGTTCACCATTACTCAGTACCAAGGTAATTATCTCGGGTTAGTTGCCTTCCAATGGGGAAGTAAACACGCTCCTTAATAATTTCTTATAACCATATTCGACCTTGTGATCCGCAAATAAACTCATCCTATGTGGAGGAAGGGACTCAGAGGCAACGCGAAAGTTTGTTTGCATCACATGTCAAATAGTAATGGAGGCCATGGGAATTTATAAAAATATCCCTCTCCCACTTAGTAATTTAAAATTGAGGAATTTTGTAGCCTACGACATGCATATCAAGCAATAAGCAATAAATATGAAAAAAAAATATTTTACAACTATTATTGTTGGTGCAATCGGCCCAGGTCATGATTGATCAGATTCGAGTTTGACTCGAGTGATGTTTTGATGTTTGACAAAGGGATTTGACAAAGGGATTTGACAAAGTTGTTTGGCATTGATGTTTGACATTAATGTCGGTTAATATGTTGGGGAGATTGTTGGAGCAATCGACCCGGGTCATGTTTGACCGGACTCGAGTTCGACTCGAGGAAGACCTTGATGGTTGACTGGGGTTGACCATGTGATTATGGGAAAGTCCAAGCATGGGTCTTGGCAAGGTAAAGTCCAAGTCATGGGTACTTGGCATGGAAAGTCCAAGTGGGACACTTGGCATTTGGTAAAGTCCAAGTCTTGAGTACTTGGCATGAAAAGTCCAAGTGGAACACTTGGCGCATGGAAAGTCCAAGTCATGGGTACTTGGCATTTGGGAAAGTCCAAGTCTTGAGTACTTGGCATGAGAAGTCCAAGCATGGGTCTTGGCAAATGAGAAGTCCAAACATGGGTCTTGGCAAATGGAAAGTCCAAGAATGGGTCTTGGCATGGAAAGTCCAACATGGGTTGGCAAGGGAAAGTCCAAGCTTGAGTCTTGGCATTTGGGAAGTCCAAGGGGATTGATATTGGCAGCGTAAAGTCCAAGCGGAGTCTTGGCGGTGTAAGTCCAATGTGTCTTGGCGGTGTAGACACCGTTAGCATGACATAGCCGAGGGAAGCACCTGGAGGCTAGCGCGATGGATGAACAAGTCATTGATGACTTGGAGGGATCCGAGAGGCGTGAGGCTGATGGAGGTGGCTAGAAGGCTTAGGTCTAGGCTAAGGGTGGTCTAGCAAGTATGGGGGCACCATACTTGGGTTAAAACCTCATCTTTGAGGTTGGTAGTCGACTAGCAATATGGCGGTTATTGACCGGTGAGTTGACTTAAGTTCGATCGTTTAAGAGCTGAATCTGCTCATGATCGGCTGCTCATGGGATCAGGCGATGTCTATGGCGATCGGCCAGTCGGCCGATCATTGCTAGTTCACCCGTGAGCATAGAATGCTCGCGATGGCAGGCGATCGACTACGCGGTGTGATCGATCGCCAATGTTGGCGATCGCCAAGAGATCCGTAGGAGTTTTTTCAGCGTGGATCGATCCGTTGTCTCATGACAACAGTGGCATCAGTCGACTGGTGACTTATGGCAGTCGACTGATAGGCGGAAATCCAGCCCGACGCAGGTTATAAAGGGAGCTCGACGGGAGGGTTTTTGCAACCGATTTTCTTGGACGTTTTTAAGCAATTTACTGCTGCAAATCAGGGCTTTCAAGTGCTAGTCCAAGGCAATCAACAAGCAAGCTTCTAAAGAGTTTTTGTAAAGAGTTCTTTACTTCTCTTGTTGTATTTCTTCTTATATTTGCTTGTTGTATTTAGATTATTGTTGTAATCTTATTGTAAGAGGTTTCTCCACCTCCGACTTGTGTCGAGAAGGAGTATTTGTGATTAGTGAGTGCGTGTGCATCACTAGGGCTCTTTAGAGCTCAATCCGTGGAGTAGGAACCGTTCGGTTCCGAACCACGTTATATCCTTGTGTTTGTGATTGTATCTTTTCGTTATTGCTTTTATTTCTATTTCGCTGCGCATAACGAGTTTTGTAGAGACGATCGCGAACGAATTCCATCTTCCTATGGGTACAACGCTATTCACCCCCCCTCTAGCGGCCTCAAATCTCCAACAAGTGGTATCAGAGCAAGGTTGCTCTTCAACGGATTAACAACCGGGAGCAAGACGCTAAAGGGTAAAAGATGGAAGTCCAAGATCAATTAGGTTGGGACATCAACACACCGGTGCCCTACACCCTATACGGACGAGAAGGATTCAAATCTTGGAAGGGAAGAATTGAGGATTTTATTATGATGAGACACTTTGAGGAATGGTCCATTTTGATGGATGGATTTGAATATCCAAGAGGACCAAGAGGTGGATTCCTCAAAAAGAAGAGATGGACCGAAGAGCAAGTTCAAGCATCCGAGAAAAATGATAAGGTGATAAAATTTTTAATTGATTTAATGCCTAACAATATCTTGTGTATGTTAGGTAATTATGTAGATGCTAAAGAGTTATGGAGCCAAGTGGCAAAGCTTCATGAAAACTTATCATCGGTCCAAGAAGAAGAAGAAGAAGAAGAAGAGTGCTCACCCTCTCAAGCTCAAGCAACTACATCATCATCTAAAGAGCTTGAGGATTCGGAGGTTGATAGGGAGTCAACTTCCCGATCGGTGGAGGAAGTGGAAGAAGCATCCACTTCTAGGATTGAGGAAGAGATTAGAGTTTCCTCAACACCGGAGCATCAAGAAGAAGCTTCGACATCCGGTCAAGATGAAGAAGCCCAAAATCCAATTCCGGTCTCAATTAACCTAGGTAACTCAAACACTCTAATGGCAAATAAAAATAATATTATGTGTTTTGAGTGTAGGGAATTTAGGCACTATAAGAGCAAGTGCCCAAAGAAGATTAGGAAAGCTCCACCGGCACCAAAAGTCAAGGATGCCGGTTCCCCAACACCTAAAGGCAAGGAGCACATTATATGCTTCAAGTGCAATTCAAAAGGACATTATAGGAATCAATGTCCTAGGGGGAGCAAGAAGACTCAAAATGGAGCATCATATGTAGGGGGAGCTAAGGCAAACCCTAGGGTAACTTCTAATTTTGCTCCTTCTTCAATTTACAAGCAAAAGCATGCTAGGGATTTCAATTCACTTGCAATTTATGAAAAGCATGCTAATAGGAACAAGTATTTTTGCTTAGGAGCTAAGAATGTCTACTTAGATAATAGGGAGAAATTTGGGACTAATGTCCCTAAAAATATTTTACCTAAGGAATCAATTAGGAAAATAGGAGAACATCTAGATCTAAATCCTAAATGGACTAGGCATATGCCTAGGAAGTCCAATGCCCAAGATTTAAATCAAAATTCTAAAATTGGGCAATTAGAAAAGGAAAATCAAGTCTTGAGGTCAAGGCTTGAAAAACTTGAAAAGACCCTTAGGAATATACAAAATCAATTTAAAGGGTCTAATGGTCAAAGTCAAAGGTCCAAAAGTCAAAGTCAACACCAAGGACCTAAGAGTCAAAAGTCAACCAAGGGCAAGCAAGGTTTGGGTCACAAACCTAAGCCTAAGGTAGCTTACCATAGTGTTCCATTAGACTATGGAACACAAACTAGGTCTAGGAAGACCAAGGTCAATAGGGAAGTCATCCCTAGAATTGACCAAAGGGTGTGCCTAGTGGCTAGGGTTTCAAGGAAACCAAGGGTGGCCACTAAGAAGGTTGCAAGGGGAGTTACCCCTAGAGTCAACCTAGGTAAGACCCAAATGACCAAGGCTAACAAGCCTAGGAGGGTCATTAGGAAGGTATCTAGGGAGGTTATCCCTAAGGAATACCTAATTAACCCTAGGAGCTCAAATCGGTTTTGGGTTCCTAAGAGTGTGATTGATTCACGCTAGATGGGTTTAGGGTGTGCCAACCTTGATTGGATGGGTAGTTAACTCAACCATGATAAAGGTGGCATTTTAGGTTATTTTCAAGGTTATGGATATCTTGGAAATAGGGTTGAATTATAATCCTAAAAGATTTTTAGGATGTGCCAATATTAGTTATGAAGTTTGATAAAATGATCAAATTGGCACAATTTAGGTTTAGAGGTTAGTGTGCCATTTTGGGTTGTTGGCACACTAGGGAGATTAGGTTAATATGGCAAAAATATGATTAATCCCAACAAATGGCAATTAATATTAAAATTTAGGTATTACTATACCTATATATTTTATATGCCATGCCTTGTTTGTCATATGCCATGTCATGACATCATGTGTATTTCTAATCATTTTATATGTCATGATTATGCTTAGGTTTAAGGATTTAAATGTCATGTGTTTTAGATTTCATATTATGTCATGAAATCATGGTTATGAGCATATGTTTATTTATGTCATCATTAATGCCATAATCATTCATGCATTTAAGAAAATCTCAATTGAAATTGATTCAAGGACTATGGCATGACTTGGAGTCCCATTTATAAGGGAATCAAGTAGGGTTGCCTTAGAAAAATGCATGAAACCCTAGTTTAGGGAGAACAAAACCCACATCTCACATCCAATTGACATGTATGTGTATTTATACACCCTAGATACATGTGAGATGCTAGGATATGAGTTGAGTTCAAGGTGCATAGTTTTTGCATCTAGTTGAACCAAAACTCATTTTAATTCAATGTGGATCATTGGGAAAGCTTTTGTACAAGTCATGTGCATAGAGCCCAAGGAATATGATCCAAAATAAGGTTTTGAAAACATTTTAAAATCATTTTGAAAAAAAAACCTTGGTGAAGTCTATATTTTGATAGCAATCACCATTGATAGAGTTGATACAAAATAGGGCCAAAACATTGAAAATTTCAATGGTTTTGAGTTTTGTATCAAACTCACTATTTTATGGGGAAAATAATTTTCAAATATTTTTCACCCATTGTGTATATCATAAGTATTATACGTATGAATTTTTACGATTTTTCGAATTACGTATAATTATTTATGAATTTTCAAAATTCATTTCTGATAGCTGAAAATCGAGATTTTCAGTTATCAATCGATCGCCTGTGGCAGTGATAATGTGAGTGGCAATGATCGACATCGTCAGAGTCATTGCCAGAGTCTAATTTTGGGTTAACAAGGTTTGTTTAGCCAATTTTCAGCCATGGTAAAGGTCCCTAACCACTTCTAACCCTAGGATATGCGTTGGGAAGCATTATAAAGGGTGAAAATCCATTGGATATGGATTAGGAGAAGTGTTAGGTCAAAGTATCAAATTTAGGGTATGGAAAGTTCAAGTTTGAACTTAGAACCTTAATTTTGATAGTTTAGAGTTCCTATTGGCTTAGGGGCTTCCCAAGGACATTGTTGGTGCAATGGTCAAGGGGGAGCAAGCCTTTAGAGGGAGTTATCCATCTTGGGATGATGGATGTGTTTTTCTCCTTGAAGAGGAGAGGTTATTGGGAGAGTATCATCAATTGAGAAAATTGATGGGTTTTTGATACCCGATTTTGAAATTGGGAGAGAGTATAGGATTGTCTCTTTTGAGTGATATGTGAATTATCACTAGGAAGATGGTAGACATCCTAGGTATTTATTTTTGGATCAAGGGGGAGATTGTAAGATCTCATTGGGATATGAGACATTGACCTCCTTGGAGAGAAAACCTCTTTGATGTTAGTCAAAAAAGCGGGAGAATGTTTGGGGGAGAACATTTGGAGAGTGTTTACCAATTTGGGATAATTGGTAAGGGATTTGAGTTAGTGGTCCAAGTCAGATGATTTGTTTGGTTTTTGTCAAACATCAAAAAGGGGGAGATTGTTGGTGCAATTGGCCCAGGTCACGATTGACCAGACTCGAGTTTGACTCGAGTGATGTTTTGATGTTTGACAAAGGGATTTGACAAAGTGGTTTGGCATTGATGTTTGACAATAATGTCGGTTAATATGTTGGGGAGATTGTTGGAGCAATCGACCCGGGTCATGTTTGACCGGACTCGAGGAAGACCTTGATGGTTGACTGGGGTTGACCATGTGATTATGGGAAAGTCCAAGCATGGGTCTTGGCAAGGTAAAGTCCAAGTCATGGGTACTTGGCATGGAAAGTCCAAGTGGGACACTTGGCATTTGGTAAAGTCCAAGTCTTGAGTACTTGGCATGAAAAGTCCAAGTGGGACACTTGGCGCATGGAAAGTCCAAGTCATGGGTACTTGGCATTTGGGAAAGTCCAAGTCTTGAGTACATGGCATGAGAAGTCCAAGCATGGGTCTTGGCAAATGAGAAGTCCAAGCATGGGTCTTGGCAAATGGAAAGTCCAAGCATGGGTCTTGGCATGGAAAGTCCAACATGGGTTGGCAAGGGAAAGTCCAAGCTTGAGTCTTGGCATTTGGGAAGTCCAAGGGGATTGATATTGGCAGCGTAAAATTGTACTTCGTTCAGTTACGTATTGCTACATCCTTTGTTTGGAGTGTTTAACACCGTTAGCATGACATAGCCGAGGGAAGCACCTGGAGGCTAGCGCGATGGATGAATAAGTCATGGATGACTTGGAGGGATCCGAGAGGCGTGAGGCTGATGGAGGTGGCTAGAAGGCTTAGGTCTAGGTTAAGGGTGGTCTAGCAAGTATGAGGGCACCATACTTGGGTTAAAACCTCATCTTTGAGGTTGGCGGTCGTAGCATTATGGCGGTTCATTGCCGTGAGTCGACTTAAGTTCATTTGCCGTTTAAAGCTAGGCGCTCTGGCGGTCGTGCTCATGGAAGATCAGGCGATGTCTCTGACGATTATTTGCCAGTCGGCGATCATTGCTAGTTCAGCGAGCCTGAGAATGCTCGTGGCCGTGAAGCGGTCATTGCGGTGGCGATCGGCCCAATGTTGGCGATCGGCAATGTTCGATCGCCCGAGAGATCCGTAGGAGTTTTTCCAGCGTGGATCGATCCGTTGTCTCACGACAACAGTGGCATCAGTCGACTGGTGACTTATGGTAGTCGACTGATAGGCGGAAATCCAGCCCGACGCAGGTTATAAAGGGAGCTCGACAGGAGGGTTTTTGCAACCAATTTTCTTGGAAGTTTTGAAGTGATTTGCTGCTGCAAATCAGGGCTTTCAAGTGCTAGTCCAAGGCAATCAACAAGCAAGCTTCTAAATAGTTTTTGTAAAGTGTTCTTTACTTCTCTTGTTGTATTTCTTCTTATATTTGCTTGTTGTATTTAGATTATTGTTGTAATCTTATTGTAAGAGATTTCTCCACCTCCGACTTGTGTTGAGAAGGAGTATTTGTGATTAGTGAGTGCGTGTGCATCACTAGGGATCTTTAGAGCTCGATCCGTGGAGTATGAACCATTCGATTCCGAACCACGTTATATCCTTGTGTTCGTGATTGTATCTTTTCATTATTGCTTTTATTTCTATTCCGCTGCGCATAACGAGTTTTGTAGAGATGATCGCGAACGAATTCCATCTTCCTACGGGTACAACGCTATTCACCCCCCCTCTAGCGGCCTCAAATCTCCAACAATTATGACTTTTGTCTAAAATATGCCTCCTGTTGTATCGCCATCTCGTCCGCTCCTCCCTACACCATGTACAAGCCATCCGGAGATCCAAGATGAGAAAAACTATTTTAATTTAAATCCATCGATCCTATACTCCACGAAGGAGTGTACATGAAATCTAGATCGAAAGTAAACTAAAATAAAAAGAGTCGCTAAACAATGCCGTATCTAATTACAAAAATTAAATACTAGCCTCGTCAACCCCGAGGAATCAACAAAATATACAATTTCACACATACAATCACATACACACATATGACCATAATAGTTGGATCCTATGCATGCAACCAAAAAGATAGCCTATGCACATCCTACTATTATCCGGCACATATAATATATAAAAAGTTCATAAAAGTAACCGAATCCTAAACACACAAAATCGAAAATCATGGCTCTGATACCACTTGAAGGTAGGAAACTTCGCTTCCTACTTCAACTCGGTTGCTTGTTCATGGCGATCTCGTCGTCGTCCCCAGATTAAAAATATAATCCATGACAATTAGGCATTACCCAAGCTACCGTTTCATTGTCATGCTATTCGATTAGAGTGGTCACTTGAACAAACTTATTGTTCAAGCAACCAACCTCTATTCTATGTTTAGCCGCGGAATAGACGATGTACGGATCGCCGGTTTTTGCGTTTGTATTCAGGATCCAAGTAAATTTAGCCACATAACAAAACATACAACATGCATATAATTGAAAACAATTATAGACATAATACAAAAGAATATAAACAAACATTATACCTCTCGATCTTCTATTGTATGTCCTTCATCCTTTTTGACGTCGTGTGGGCGACGATCTTCCAAAAGTCGAAGCCTCCTAGATCACCAATCTTCCTTTCCTTGTTCACTCCGAACAAAGGAAGATCATAAAACAAAACTTTTCTCCATCCTTTAACCGACCACCAAGCTCCAAGCTTGGTGCTTGCCACCGGCCAAGGAGAAGAACAAAGAGATGTTGTCGGCCAAGGGAAAAGGATCACCCCCAACCCTTGATGCCGCCGACCCTTGGAAAAAGAGAGAGTGTGCTGGCCAAGAGAAAAGGATGAGAAGATGAAGGTTGGATGCTGGCCAAGAAGAGAAGAAGAGAAGATGGGCGCCAGCTAAAACCCTAGGAAAAACTTCCAAAAGTGTGGACGCCCAAGACTCATCCAAAGGCCTAGCCTCCCTTTTGTTTCTTGCCATCCAAGCCAAAAGAAACAAAAACCCTAATCTCTCAAGTTAGTTCCACGCGCAAGCCTTAAGCCCATATTTATAGAGTTAGGCTTAAGCCTCCTTTTAATCTCCATCGTCGTTTCTAGGGATTTAATCTCAACCGTCGGATCTAGAGATTTAATCACAACAGTCAGATCTAGAGATTTAATCTCCACCATTGGATCTAGAGTTTTATTTTCCACCATTGGATCTAGGCTCCATGAGGTTTTAATAGGCTACAATAGGGACCATGAGGAGGAGTTGGATCTTGGCCACCCAATGGATCAAGCCCACATAAAGTCCAATCCATTAATGATAATCCATTCAACTAAAGGATTATCATTGATCTACCTCACCAACCCCCATAAGTTAATATGGGTTCCTTATATTATTTGTACATTTATCTACCCGTATTTAAGATCTTGAATGTCTGTTAATTAATTAATTTACTGAAAATTAATTAATCAACATCTAACTCCATGAGTAGTACCACTCAACCTTATCATCATGTTGTTAGTAATATATGAGAGATGTCCTAAGGCAATCGCCATACGTATGAACCATTTATATGATAAATGAAGATTCACTATTTGAGTATACATGTTTCATGTATTTGATTGGATCTTAAACTCATTTATTGAATGTCCACGATGCGATTCACAGCATGAGAGAATTTGTGATTGGATCACAACTAGTGAGTATCTCTACATGTGTAATTGTGATGTATCAGAATTATCCCTAGTCGATGAAATGATGAAT
The DNA here is from genome assembly GCA_025175895.1 of Wurfbainia villosa. Classification (NCBI taxonomy): domain Eukaryota; kingdom Viridiplantae; phylum Streptophyta; class Magnoliopsida; order Zingiberales; family Zingiberaceae; genus Wurfbainia; species Wurfbainia villosa. Next base: position 56,516,046 of record CM045986.1, on the reverse strand, counting down.
TTGGACACCATCAATTCTGTCGAGACAAGCACGAGGTATACTCCTTGGTGTATCCAAGCAGCTGATTCTCACTGGCTGGAGACATTGTGATGTCCGGAGTTGATCGTGGATGCTAGTTATGGTAACTAGTTCATTGGAGTGACCAGCCGTAAGACTTCATATGGTTCTCTGCATATATAGATATGTCAATGAAGTTCTTGTTGGGAGTATGAGGAATACAATCAAAGTCCCACATTGGTAAGACATTGAAAAGATCATGTGCTTATAAGAAAAAAGATATCTCCATTGGTATGAGGCCTTTTGGGTAAAGCCCAAAAACAAAACCATGAGGGCTTGGGCCCAAAGTGGACAATATCATACCATTGTGGAGATATGTGGATCTTATAAGAACTAACAATTGGTATCAGAGCCATGGTCCATGTCAAGCCATGAACCTCGAACGAAGGAAGTTGAGCTCCCACGTCCGGATCAAGAGAACCAGACATCAGGAAGTAAGTCTAGTTGGGTCGGGGGGACCGAACAACTGGCAGGAAGTCCTGGTGGGTTGAAGATCGGACATCAAGCAGAGAAAATCCTTCGAGGAGGGATAGGCTTGAGGGGGGGCCCAATGTGGTCCTTCGTTTGAGGGGGGGATTGTTGGGAGTATGGGGAATACAATCAAAGTCCCACATTGGTAAGACATGGAAAAGATCATGTGCTTATAAGAAAAAAAGATATCTCCATTGGTATGAGGCCTTTTGGGTAAAGCCCAAAAATAAAACCATGAGGGCTTAGACCCAAAGTGGACAATATCATACCATTGTGGAGATATGTGGAGCTTATAAGCACTAACAATTGGTATCAGAGCCATGGTCCATGTCAAGCCATGAACCTCGAACGAAGGAAGTTGAGCTCCCACGTCCGGATCAAGAGAACCAGACATCAGGAAGGAAGTCTAGTTGGGTCGGGGGGATCGAACAACTGGCAGGAAGTCCTGGTGGGTTGAAGATCGGACATCAAGCAGAGAAAATCCTTCGAGGAGGGATAGGCTTGAGGGGGGGCCCAATGTGGTCCTTCGTTTGAGGGGGGGATTGTTGGGAGTATGAGGAATACAATCAAAGTCCCACATTGGTAAGACATGGAAAAGATCATGTGCTTATAAGAAAAAAGATATCTCCATTGGTATGAGGCCTTTTGGGTAAAGCCCAAAAACAAAACCATGAGGGCTTATACCCAAAGTGGACAATATCATGCCATTGTGGAGATATGTGGAGCTTATAAGCACTAACAGTTCTTACTGTAGCTTAAGTGTGATGTTCCTTTGACTTGCGGTATTCAAGTCATCTTGATCATGGAGACTTATGCTTTGACATCTTAAGCAAACATCTCTAAGGAGATGTGGACCCGGGATGATTGGGTATAAGTCGAAATGATCGAAGGTGTTTGAATAGCCTATAAAGGATTCACCACTCCTTGCGAGGATATGTATACCCATGGCCTCTCGTCGGATTGTTACTAAAGTCTTTGGACAAAGCATTACATGTTTAGAGTAAGGTACTCTTCGATACATGTGCAGTAACTAGAATCCGTAGGATGAGGAAATGATACTTGGGCTAGGTGTGACGTAGTCACTTAGTGGGATCACATTATAGACCATGTCCTGAACCAAGTGGGTATAAGATGAGTGAAGGGAATGGGGCACAATTCATTCGAGCTACTGAAGGGTTTCAGAAATAGTTCTGGATCAACCGTTGATCTTTTCGGTTAATTGGGGATCATGATGTACTACTAGGTGCCACTCATGATCGCTCTATAATTAATGGTTAATTATAGACGGCCAACATAAACCGAGAACCTATTTGGTCACACGCACAACGAGTGTAATCCAAAGGATTTAAAACGAGCTTGAGAATGGGATTCTCGCATCGAGAGAAACTAGGTTTGGTCGACCAAACAAAAGCGAGCATGAAATCGCTTTCACCGCAATGGAAGCGTGAATGGGCCGTGTCTTATGAAGACATAATGGATGGACCAAAATGGTTTGGTTCTAATCTAATGGATGAGAATAAACCAAAGGGTTTGGTTTATTTTAAACGAATGAACCAAAAGTTGGTTCGGTTCGTTTTAACTTAAAATAAACCATCATGGTTTGGTTTATTTTAACTTATCTTAATGGAGTGGTTAACGGGCTTTATGGATATGATCCATTAACCATTAAGAGAATTAGTTTCGGCGCTAACTTGCCGCCACCCTTTTGCCTCCAACCCAAGGCCATCAGCCTTTCCATCGCCGCTGCGTCGATCCTCCGCATTCTCCGTGATCTCCTAGGTTTGGCATCAAGGTGAGCTCTATCTTCCCTTGGTTGGCCGGGCGCTATCTCTTCCACCAAAGCTGTCCAGTTTTCTGACAGCTTGTCCTTCTCGCCGAGCGCCGCTTGGACGACGGTTAGAGCTCCGACAGCGCTAACTTACCGGGATTCGATCTCCGTAATCCTCTGAGGTGGAGGACGGCGATTCGGCCAATGGTTGACGAATACCTCTCCGGAGAAGCGAGTTTTGAGGACTCGTTTTGGATCCGAATTTGGATTCGGATCGTGATCATCTTCGATCACGCCGCCTTCAACCACGAGGCTAGTAACCCGTCGAAGGCGAAGCTCGTGGCTTAGCGAAGTCATCCCGAGGATACTCGGCGTGGATCTGGATAGAGGCGATTCTTACGAGGATCGTTCGGTTGATGCCGTTCCGCTAACGTCATCTGAAAGGTATAACGTAGTTAAATTTCCTTTATTGCAAATTTAAATTTAAGGTTATGTCTACACATGTTGTACTATGCATCGTGTGATGTGTGTGTTGTAATAAATAGTAGATTTATTATTTTTATTTCTTCATTTGTGCTCATGTTTACGAAACATGATCGAACACACACACCAGCATGATGCGGAAACCCATGATGGTATCGAGCCCGGGTTGTGTTTGACATAATCGTAAAATGGTTTTGCGATAGTCATAATGTATTTCTGGAAATTTTCTAATTTTGGAAATTTAGAAGTATTTATGGAAATTTTCAATTTTGGAAAGTCTAGAAGTATTTATGGAAATCTTCCACTTTTGGAAAGTTGGAAGTATTTATGAAATTGATATTTTCCATAAATAAAATATTTGATTAGATTCTGAATTTGTTTCCTAATTTAATCATGATTTGATTTAAATCAAATCTTAAAATATTTTATTTCCATAAGTAGTTTTAATGATTTAGGAAATTGGTTTCCTAAATAGATTTTCCTTAATCAAATAATTCCATGAATAAAATATGTGATTAGATTTGGAAATTTGTTTCCTAATTTAATTCTGATTTGATTTGGAGAATCAAATCTTAAACATATTTTATTTCCATAAATAGTTATGACATATAAGGAAATTCTATACATGACATAATTGTATGCCATGTAATTGCATTAGATGCATAACATTATGCCATGCGTGTCGTGACATGTAGATGTATGCCATGTATGTCATGCCATGTAGATAATAGTTATTTGCATGCAAAGAGGATGAGACATAAAAACCCTAACTCAATATTAAAGCCTACACCTTCCATTAATATGGTTAGAACCGAGTTAGTTTCTTGTTTGGGTTGTTGGACTCTCTCAAGCCCGGCTCGAACAACATGTTCAAACCATGGAATAGTTTAATACTAATATGGTAAGAGTCGGAGGTCAATCGTTAGCTTTGGTTGTTGGACTCTCTCCAAGCTGGGCTAATTGGTTGAATGCGCTCTAACCATATTAAAACTATTTCTCGATTAATGGGTTGGCTTTAACTGGAGCATCGGCTTGTTGGACTCTCTCCAAGGTCGATGTAAAGGGAGGTGAAGTTGGGTGCTAGGCATATGATGCATACTTGTTAATGTGTTAACAACCCGATGTATGTGTGAACATTCAATTAGTTGATAGCACATTGTGATAGTTGCATATACGTGATATGCAAGCGGTATAGTTGATACCTACCATCGTAGGCTTGTTGGACTCTCTCCAAGGTTGTTCATAATCTATGATGGATATCGACCATTCGGAGATGGACCTCGATCTCGAAGTGATTTTGGGGTTTTGAAATTTGAAAAATGAATGGGATTTATAAATGTATATTGATGCATTTTAAAATCATTTTCTCATATATGCTCGTTTGTATTTCTAGGTCAATAAATTGATCATGATGCGTCTTTGAATTTGCACTATTTTGGATTCAAACAAATTGGGCCTAACTTCTGGGTGGCTTAGAAACTTGAGAATTGTTCTCAAGGCGGAAAAGCTTGCATATGTCCTTGAAGAGCCTCTTCACATCCTAAGGGCGATGCAACTCGGACCAAATGTTGGTCTATCGAAAGCATGTGGCGGTCTACATGAGTTGCATCATGCTAGCGGCGATGGTACCCGAGCTGTAAAAGCAGCATAAGCATATGGATGCTAATACTATGGTCTTCCATCTTCATGAGTTGTTCGATGAGCAAGCGAGATCCAAAAGGTTCGAGGTCTCTAGGATCCTCTTCACCACGAAGATGCAAGAAGGTTTGTCTGTAGTGCAGTTTGTGCTAAAGATGAACGGGTACATCGAGCGGCTAGCTACCCTCGAGTTTGTGATGGATCACGAATTAAGTATTGACTTAATTCTGCATTGTTTGCCCAAGAGTTTATCACAATTCTTGATGAACTATCGGATGAACAAATTGGAATCCACTATTCCCGAGCTCCTCAATATCTTTAAAGTGGAGCCTTACATGAAGCATGAGGAAAGCGGTTCATTAGTTGATTCTCGAAGAAAGGTTCTAAGAGGAAGGCAAAGAAATAGAAGAAAGGAAGAACAAAAGGCAAGAAAGCGGAACAGCAAAGGGCACTTGCCATCATTGTGGCAAGGAAGGCCCAAGCCTTGAGTCCATGAAGAAGAAGAAGGCATCCGATGCCCATCCTCTTCAGGTATCTTCGTTATTGATTGTCATTCTATTTCCTTAGACACTTGGGTATTGGATACTGGGTGTGGCTCACATATATGTAATGACATACAGGGGCTAAGGAATAGAAGAAGACTTGTCAGAGGGGAGTCAAATTTGCGAGTTGGCAATGGAGCAAAGGTTGCTGCTGTCGCCATCGGAACTTATTTGCTGAAGCTCCCTAGTGGACTAGTCTTAGAACTGGACAATTGCTATTATATTCCTTCTCTAATAAAGAACATTGTTTCTATTTCCTGTTTAAATAGAAATGGTTTCCATTTGACGTTTAGTAACAATTGTTGTTATATAACTTTGAATGGCATACTTTATGGAACTGGAACTTTGAGTAATGGCATTTATACGTTGGACGTATCCAGTGACATTTTCAATATCGAAGCGAGCAACACGCGTGCTCGAAAGGATAATCAAATAGACTCCTATATGTGGCATTGTCGTCTTGGCCATATAAGCAAGAAACGCATGTCCGAATTACACCGATGTGGAATTCTGGAATCGTTTGAATTGGATTCATACGATACATGCGAATCATGCTTAAAAGGCAAGATGACTAAGTTACCTTTTACTGGAAAAGGTGAACGAGTGGGAGAGTTACTAGGTCTAATACATACTGATGTATGTGGACCTATGTCAACTCAAGCTTTAGGAGGCTATAGCTACTTCATTACCTTCACCGATGATCACTCACGGTTTGGGTATGTGTTCTTGATGAAACACAAGTCTGAAGCCTTTGAAAGGTTCAAAGAATTCATAAATGAAGTAGAGAAACAACATGACAAGAGTATTAAAATACTTCGATCGGATCGAGGTGGTGAATACTTAAGTCAAGAGTTTCTTGATTATCTAAGAGACAATGGCATATTGTCTCAATGGACTCCGCCCTATACACCACATAATGGTGTATCACGAGGCATCTTAGGACCTTGTTGGACATGGTCAGGTCAATGATGAATCATGCAACTCTTCCCAAGTCCTTTTGGGGTTATGCACTTCAGACAGCTGTTTACTTGTTAAACAGAATGCCTACCAAGGTAGTCTCAACTACTCCATATGAGATATGGAATGGTAAGAAACCTCATGTATCTTACTTGAAGATATGGGGTTGTCCTGATTATGTGAAGCGGACTGTATCAGACAAATTGGATGCTAAGTCTGATAAATGTCTATTTGTTGGATACCCTAAGGAAACAAGGGGTTACCAATTCTATCATCCTGTGGAACAAAAGGTGTTTGTTTCAAGGCATGCTGTGTTTCTAGAGAAAGAGTTTCTCTTGCAAGAAAACAGTGGGAGTGTCGTCGAGCTTGAGGAGGCTCGAGAGACTCAAATAGACATTAATGAGATACCTGGTGAAGCACAACAACCGACAACTCATAGTGATGAGCAATCGGCTGGACCTATTGTAACACCACATCTTTGTAGATCTGGTAGAACACGCAATATTCCCGAGAGATATGGATTTCTCGTAAGTGAATCGAACGACGTGTTACTCATTGATGATGAGGAGCCTACCAGTTATGAAGAAGTGCTGACAAGTTCAGAAAGGGATAAGTGGCTTGGTACCATGAAGTCGGAAATGGATTCCATGTATGAAAACCAAGTTTGGAACTTGGTTGACCCACCTGAAGGCATAAAGCCTATAGGGTGCAAGTGGGTTTTCAAGAAGAAAACCACATGGATGTAATGTGATTACCTATAAGGCTAGATTGGTGGCGAAAGGATATCGTCAAAAGCAAGGTGTTGATTATGACGAAACCTATTCGCCTGTAGCTATGCTTAAATCCATTCGGATGCTCCTGGCCATAACGGCTCATTATGATTATGAGATATGGCAGATGGATGTGAAAACAGCTTTCCTTAATGGAAACCTGCTCGAGGACGTGTATATGATACAGCCTGAGGGTTTCACATCGGTTGATAAAACCAAGGTATGCAAATTGCGACGATCCATTTATGGATTGAAGCAAGCATCCGAGGCTGGAATATCGTTTGATGAGACCATCAAAAGTTTGATTTCTCACAAAATCCGACGAACCTTGTGTGTACAAGAAGGTTAGTGGGAGTGCGGTTCTGTTCCTAGTATTGTATGTCGATGACATATTACTTATAGGAAGCGATGTGTCAATCTTCTGATCGAGTTAAGGTTTGGTTATCCAAGACATTCTCCATGAAAGACCTGGGAGAAGCATCCTACATCCTCGGGATTAATATCTATAGAGATAGATCGAAATGGTTGCTTGGTCTTTCGCCGTCTACATATATAGACCGAGTGCTAAAGAGGTTTAGCATGTCAGAATCCAAGAAAGGTTTCCTACCCATCAGGCATGGGGTACACCTTTCGAAGTCTATGTGTCCGCGCACAGAAGATGAGAGGATTTGCATGAGTAAGATTCCCTATGCATCCGCAATAGGATCTATCATGTATGCTATGTTATGTACGAGGCCCGATGTATCGTATGCTCACGAGTGTCACGGCGGATACCGGTCCGATCGAGAATGGATAATCGGGTGGTATTAAGGCGATCCTTAAGTACTTAAGAAGAACTAAGGATGTGTTCTAATATATGGAGAAGGGGACATGGTGATACGCGGTATATGGATGCGACTTCGAGACGGACAAGGATGATTCAGTCTCGATGCGGATACGTGTTCACCTTGAATGGCGGCGCAGTGAGTTGGAAAAGTTCCAAACAAGACAGCATGGCGGATTTTACCACCGAGGCGAGAATACATTGCGGCCGAAGCGAAAGGAAGCGGTTTGGATCAAGAAGTTCGTTTATGAACTTGGTGTGATTCCGACCATTGTTGAAGCAATACCGGTCTACTGCGACAACAATGGAGCAATTGCACAGGCGAAAGAGCCAAGGTCTCATCAACGATCCAAACATGTGCTTCGCCGCTATCATCTTATCAGAGAGATCATTAGTAGGAACGAAATACAAATCGAGAAAATTCCCACTGAAAGGAACTTAGCGGAACCTTTGACTAAAGCATTACCTCAAAGTAAGTTTGAGGGTCATGTTAGTGCTTATGGTATTGGATACCGTAGCGATTGGCATTAGGCCAAGTGGGAATCTGTTAGTAATATATGAGAGATGTCCTAAGGCAATCGCCTTATGTATGAACCATTTATATGATAAATGAAGATTAACTATTTGAGTATACATGTTTCATGTATTTGATTGGATCTTAAACTCATTTACTGAATGTCCACGATACGATTCACAGCATGAGAGAATTTGTGAGTGGATCACAACTAGTGAGTATCTCTACATGTGTAATTGTGATGTATCGGAATTATCCCTAGTCGATGAATTGATGGATTTGGACACCATCAATTCTGAGAGTAACGTATACTCCTTGGTGTATCCAAGCGGTGATTCTCAGGCGGAGACATTAGTGATGTCGGAGTTGATCGTGGATGCTAGTTATGGTAACTAGTTCATTGGAGTGACCGGTAGTAAGACTTCATATGGTTCTCTGCATATATAGATATGTCAATGAAGTTCTTCTGTAGCTTAAGTGCGATGTTCCTTTGACTTGCGGTATTCAAGTCATCTTGATCATGGAGACTTATGCTTTGACATCTTAAGCAAACATCTCTAAGGAGATGTGGACCCGGGATGATTGGGTATAAGTCGAAATGATCGAAGGTGTTTGAATAGCCTATAAAGGATTCACCACTCCTTGCGAGGAGATGTATACCCATGGCCTCTCGTCGGATTGTTACTAAAGTCTTTGGCCAAAGCATTACATGTTTAGAGTAAGGTACTCTTCGATACATGTGCAAGTAACTAGAATCCGTGGGACGAGGAAATGATACTTGGAGCTAGGTGTGGCGTGAGTGACCCTAGTGAGGGTCCTAAACCAAGTGGGTATAAGATGAGTGAAGGGAATGGGGACGATTCATTCGAGCTCTTGAAGGGTTTTGAAATAGTTCTGGATCAACCGTTGATCTTTTCGGTTAATTGGGGATCATGATGAACTACTAGGTGCCACTCATGATCATTCTATAATTAATGGTTAATTATAGACGGCCAACATAAACCGAGAACCTATTTGGTCACACGCACAACAAGTGTAATCCAAAGGATTTAAAACGAGCTTGAGAATTGGATTCTCAGACCGAGAGAAACTAGGTTTGGTTGGACCAAACATGAAGCGAGCATGAAATCGTTTCAGTCGCAATGAAAGCGTGGATGGGCCGTGTCTTGTGAAGACATAATGGATGAACCAAAATGGTTTGGTTCTAATCCAATGGATGAGAATAAACCAAAGGGTTTGGTTTATTTTAAACGAATGAACCAAAAGTTGGTTCGGTTCGTTTAAACTTAAAATAAACCATCATGGTTTGGTTTATTTTAACTTATCTTAATGGAGCGGGTTACCGGGCCAAATGGTTATGATCCAATAACCGTTAAGAGAATTAGTTCTCTATAAAAGAGGGCTTAAGGGATAATTAAGCCCTAATCCAAAAACCCTAGCTTGTAGTTGCCGCCCACCTCCTCATTGGAGTTCTCGGCGCCAACTCCTTGCCGCCGCCCACTTCTCCTCCAACCGGCGTCCAGAAGGAGCTTTCTTTTCCCTCTCAAGGTGAGCTCTATCTTCCCTTGGTTTGTCGGCGCCTATCTCCTCCACCAAAGCTGTCCAGTTTTCTGGACAGCTTGTTCTCCTCTCGTCGGAGCGTCGTTTGGACGACGGTTAGAGCTCCGACAGCAGCTAACTTACCGGGGATTCGATCTTCAGTAATCCTCTGAGGTAGAGGATGAAGGATTCGTCAATCGGTTGATGAATACCTCTCCGGAGAAGCGAGTTTTGAGGACTCGTCTTAGGATCCGAATTTGGATTCCGATCGTGATCATCTCTTGATCACGTCGTCTACAACACGAGGCTAGAAACCCGTACGAAGACGAAGCTCGTGGCTTAGCAAAGTCATCCCGAGGATACTCGGCGTGGATACGGATAGAGACGATTTTAGCGAGGATCGTTCCGGTTGATGCTGTTCCCGCTACACGTGATACGAAAGGTATAACGTAGTTAAATTTCCTTTTATTGCAAATTTAAATTTAAGGTTATGTCTACACATGTTGTACTATGCATGCGTGTGATGTGTGTGTTGTAATAAATGTAGATTTATTATTTTTATTTCTTCCGCTGTGCTCATGTTTACGAAACGTGATCGAGAACACACACCTGCGGTCAAACCTTGATGGAGTCAGAGCCCAGGTTGTGTTTTGACATAATCATAAAATGGTTTTGCGATAGTCATAATGTTATTTCTGGAAATTTTCTAATTTTGGAAATTTAGAAGTATTTATGGAAATTTTTCAATTTTGTAAAGTCTAGAAGTATTTATGGAAATCTTCCACTTTTGGAAAGTTGGAAGTATTTATGGAAATTGATATTTTCCATAAATAAAATATTTGATTAGATTCTGGAAATTTATTTCCTAATTTAATCATGATTTGATTTAGGAAATAAAATCTTAAAATATTTTATTTTCATAAGTGGTTTTGATGATTTAAGAAATTTGTTTCCTAAATTGATTTTCCTTAATCAACTATTTCCATAAATAAAATATGTGATTAGATTTGGAAATTTGTTTCCTAATTTAATCATGATTTGATTTGGAGAATCAAATCTTAAACATATTTTATTTCCATAAATAGTTTTGACAAATAATGAAATTATGTACATGACATAATTGTATTCAATGTAATTGCATTAGATGCATATCATTATGCCATGCATGTCATGACATGTAGATGTATGCCATGTATGCCATGCCATGTAGATAATAGTTATTTGCATGCAAAGAGGATGAGACATAAAAACCCTAACTCAATATTAAAGCCTACACCTTCCATTAATATGGTTAGAACCAGAGTTCCGTTTCTTGTTTGGGTTGTTGGACTCTCTCCAAGCCCGGCTCGAACCCGAACATGTTCAAACCATGGAATAGTTTAATACTAATATGGTAAGAGTCGAGGTCAATCGTTAGCTTTGGTTGTTGGACTCTCTCCAAGCTGGGCTAATTGGTTGAATGCGCTCTAACCATATTAAAACTATTTCTGATTAATGGGTTGGCTTTAACGAGCATCGGCTTGTTGGACTCTCTCCAAGGTCGATGTAAAGGGAGGTGAAGTTGGGTGCTATGCATATGATGCATACTTGTTAATGTGTTAACAACCCGATGTATGTGTGAACATTCAATTAGTTGATAGCACATTGTGATAGTTGCATATAAGTGATATGCAATCGGTATAGTTGATACCTACCATCGTAGTTATGAATGGCTTGTTGGACTCTCTCCAAGGTTGTTCATATCTATGATGGATATCAGCCCATTCGGAGATGGACCTACGATCTCCCGAAGTGATTTTGGGGTTTTTGAAATTTGAAAAATGAATGGGATTTATGAATGTATATTGATGCATTTTAAATCATTTTCTCATATATGCTCGTTTTGTATTTCTAGGTCAATAAATTGATCATGACGTCTTTGAATTTGTGCACTATTTTGGATTCAAACAAACTGATTGGGCCTAACTTCCTGGACTGACTAAAAAACCTGAGAATTATTCTCAAGGAAGAAAAGCTTGCATATGTTCTTGAAGAGCCTCTTCCCAACCGTCCTAAGGACGATGCAACTCCAGACCAAATGTTGGTCTATCAGAAGCATGTGGCAGATTCTGAGCTGGTGAGTTGCATCATGCTAGCGGCGATGGTACCCGAGCTGCAAAAGCAGCATAAGCATATGGATGCTAATACTATGGTCTTCCATCTTCATGAGTTGTTCGATGAGCAAGCGAGATCCAAAAGGTTCGAGGTCTCTAGGCTCCTCTTCACCACGAAGATGCAAGAAGGTTTGTCTGTAGTGCAGTTTGTGCTAAAGATGAACGGGTACATCGAGCGGCTAGCTACCCTCGGGTTTGTGATGGATCACGAATTAAGTATTGACTTAATTATGCATTGTTTGCCCAAGAGTTTATCACAATTCCTGATGAACTATCGGATGAACAAATTGGAATCCACTATTCCCGAGCTCCTCAATATGCTGAAGACTGTGGAGCCTTCTGTGAAGCATGAGGAGAAGGCGGTTCTGTTAGTTGATTCCTCAAAGAAAGGTTCTAAGAGGAAGGCAAAAGAACAGAAGAAAGGGAAGAACAAAAAGGCAAAGAAGGCGGAAACAACGCAAAAGGGCACTTGCCATCATTGTGGCAAGGAAGGCCACTGGCGAAGAAACTGCAAGATTTATCTTGAGTCCATGAAGAAGAAGAAGGCATCCGATGCCCATCCTCTTCAGGTATCTTCGTTATTGATTGTCATTCTATTTCCTTAGACACTTGGGTATTGGATACTGGGTGTGGCTCACATATATGTAATGACATACAGGGGCTAAGGAATAGAAGAAGACTCGTCAGAGGGGAGTCAAATTTGCGAGTTGGCAATGGAGCAAAGGTTGCTGCAGTCGCCATCGGAACTTATTTGCTGAAGCTCCCCAGTGGACTAGTCTTGGAACTGGACAGTTGCTATTATGTTCCTTCTCTAATAAAGAACATTGTTTCTATTTCCTGTTTAAATAGAAATGGTTTCCATTTGACGTTTAGTAACAATTGTTGTTATATAACTTTGAATGGCATACTTTATGGAACTGGAACTTTGAGTAATGACATTTATACGTTGGACGTATCCAGTGACATTTTCAATATCGAAGCGAGCAACACGCGTGCTCGAAAGGATAATCAAACAGACTCCTATATGTGGCATTGTCGTCTTAGCCATATAAGCAAGAAACGCATGTCCGAATTACACCGATGTGGAATTCTGGAATCGTTTGAATTGGATTCATACGATACATGCGAATCATGCTTAAAAGGCAAGATGACCAAGTTACCTTTTACTTGAAAAGGTGAACGAGTGGGAGAGTTATTAGGTGTAATACATAATGATGTATGTGGACCTATGTCAACTCAAGCTTTAGGAGGCTATAGCTACTTCATTACCTTCACCGATGATCACTCACGGTTTGGGTATGTGTTCTTGATGAAACACAAGTCTGAAGCCTTTGAAAGGTTCAAAGAATTCAGAAATGAAGTAGAAAAACAACATGACAAGAGTATTAAAATACTTCGATCGGATCGAGGTGGTGAATACTTGAGTCAGGAGTTTCTTGATTACCTAAGAGACAATGGTATATTGTCTCAATGGACTCCGCCCTATACACCACAGCATAATGGTGTATCTGAGAGGCATAACTGGACCTTGTTGGACATGGTCAGGTCAATGATGAATCATGCGACTCTTCCCAAGTCCTTTTGGGGTTATGCACTTCAGACAGCTGTTTACTTGTTAAACAGAATGCCTACCTAGGTAGTCTCAACTACACCATATGAGATATGGAATAGTAATAAACCTCATGTATCTTACTTGAAGATATGGGGTTGTCCTGGTTATGTGAAGCAGACAGTATCAGACAAATTGGATGCTAAGTCTGATAAATGTCTATTTATTGGATACCGTAAGGAAACAAGGGGTTACAAATTCTATCATCCTGTGGAACAAAAGGTGTTTGTTTCAAGGCATGCTGTGTTTCTAGAGAAAGAGTTTCTCTTGCAAGAAAACAGTGGGAGTGTCGCAAGCTTGAGGAGGCTCGAGAGACTCAAATAGACATTGATGAGATACCTGGTGAAGCACAACAACCGACAACTCATAGTGATGAGCAATCGGCTGGACCTATTGTAACACGACATCTTCGTAGATCTGGTAGAACACGCAATATTCCCGAGAGATATGGATTTCTCGTAAGTGAATCGAACGACGTGTTACTCATTTATGATGAGGAGCCTACCAGTTATGAAGAAGTGCTGACAAGTTCATAAAGGGATATGTGGCTTGGTGCCATGAAGTCGGAAATGGATTCCATGTATGAAAACCAAGTTTGGAACTTGGTTGACCCACCTGAAGGCATAAAGCCTATAGGGTGCAAGTGGGTTTTCAAGAAGAAAACCAACATGGATGGTAATGTGATTACCTATAAGGCTAGATTGGTGGCGAAAGGATATCGTCAAAAACAAGGCGTTGATTATGACGAAACCTATTCGCCTGTAGCTATGCTTAAATCCATTCGGATGCTCCTGGCCATAACGGCTCATTATGATTATGAGATATGGCAGATGGATGTGAAAACAGCTTTCCTTAATGGAAACCTACTCGAGGACGTGTATATGATACAGCCTGAGGGTTTCACATCGGTTGATAAAACCAAGGTATGCAAATTGCGACGGTCCATTTATGGATTGAAGCAAGCATCCAAGAGCTGGAATATCTGTTTTGATGAGACCATCAAAAAGTTTGATTTATCAGAAAATCCAGACGAACCTTGTGTGTACAAGAAGGTTAGTGGGAGTGTAGTCGTGTTCCTAGTATTGTATGTCGATGACATATTACTTATAGGAAACGATGTGTCAATCTTACAGTCAGTTAAGGTTTGGTTATCCAAGACATTCTCCATGAAAGACCTGGGAGAAGCATCCTACATCCTCGGGATTAATATCTATAGAGATAGATCGAAATGGTTGCTTGGTCTTTCGCAGTCTACATATATAGACCGAGTGCTAAAGAGGTTTAGCATGTCAGAATCCAAGAAAGGTTTCCTACCCATCAGGCATGGGGTACACCTTTCGAAGTCTATGTGTCCGCGCACAGAAGATGAGAGGATTTGCATGAGTAAGATTCCCTATGCATCCGCAATAGGATCTATCATGTATGCTATGTTATGTACGAGGCCCGATGTATCGTATGCTCTGAGTGTCACGGCGGATACCGATCGATCCAGAATGGATAATCGGGTGGTATGTTAAGACGATCCTTAAGTACTTAAGAAGAACTAAGGATGTGTTCCTAATATATGGAGAAGGGGACATGGTGATACAGCGGGTATATGGATGCCACTTCGACGACAAGGATGATTCCGTGTCTCGGTGCGGATCGTGTTCACCTTGAATGGGGGCGCAGTGAGTTGAAAAAGTTCCAAACAAGACACTGTAGCGGATTTTACCCGAGGCGAGAATACATTGCGGCAGGCGTGAAGAGCGGTTTGGATCAAGAAGTTCGTTTATGAACTTGGTGTGATTCCGACCATTGTTGAAGCAATACCGGTCTACTGCGACAACAATGGAGCAATTGCACAGGCGAAAGAGCCAAGGTCTCATCAACGATCCAAACATGTGCTTCGCCGCTATCATCTTATCAGAGAGATCATCAGTAGGAACGAAATACAAATCGAGAAAATTCCCACTGAAAGGAACTTAGCGGAACCTTTGACTAAAGCATTACCTCAAAGTATGTTTGAGGGTCATGTTAGTGCTTATGGTATTGGATACCGTTGCGATTGGCATTAGGCCAAGTGGGAGTCTGTTAGTAATATATGAGAGATGTCCTAAGGCAATCGCCTTACGTATGAACCATTTATATGATAAATGAAGATTAACTATTTGAGTATACATGTTTCATGTATTTGATTGGATCTTAAACTCATTTACTGAATGTCCACGATGCGATTCACAGCATGAGAGAATTTGTGATTGGATCACAACTAGTGAGTATCTCTACACGTGTAATTGTGATGTATTAGAATTATCCCTAGTCGATGAATTGATGAATTTGGACACAATCAATTCTGTCGAGACTAGCACGAGGTATACTCCTTGGTGTATCCAAGCAGCTGATTCTCACTGGCTGGAGACATTGTGATGTCCGGAGTTGATCGTGGATGCTAGTTATGGTAACTAGTTCATTGGAGTGACCAGCCGTAAGACTTCATATGGTTCTCTGCATATATAGATATGTCAATGAAGTTCTTACTGTAGCTTAAGTGCGATGTTCCTTTGACTTGCGGTATTCAAGTCATCTTGATCATGGAGACTTATGCTTTGACATCTTAAGCAAACATCTCTAAGGAGATGTGGACCCGGGATGATTGGGTATAAGTCGAAATAATCGAAGGTGTTTGAATAGCCTATAAAGGATTCACCACTACTTGCGAGGAGATGTATACCCATGGCCTCTCGTCGGATTGTTACTAAAGTCTTTGGCCAAAGCATTACATGTTTAGAGTAAGGTACTCTTCGATACATGTGCAGTAACTAGAATCCGTAGGACGAGGAAATGATACTTGAGCTAGGTGTGACGTAGTCAGCCTAGTGGGGACTGCCACTATAGACCATGTCCTAAACCAAGTGGGTATAAGATGAGTGAAGGGAATGGGGTACGAATCATTCGAGCTGCTGAAGGGTTTCAGAAATAGTTCTGGATCAACCGTTGATCTTTTCGGTTAATTGGGGATCATGATGAACTACTAGGTGCCACTCATGATCATTCTATAATTAATGGTTAATTATAGACGGCCAACATAAACCGAGAACCTATTTGGTCACACGCACAACAAGTGTAATCCAAAGGATTTAAAACGAGCTTGAGAATTGGATTCTCAGACCGAGAGAAACTAGGTTTGGTTGGACCAAACATGAAGCGAGCATGAAATCGTTTCAGTCGCAATGAAAGCGTGGATGGGCCGTGTCTTGTGAAGACATAATGGATGAACCAAAATGGTTTGGTTCTAATCCAATGGATGAGAATAAACCAAAGGGTTTGGTTTATTTTAAACGAATGAACCAAAAGATGGTTCGGTTCATTTTAACTTAAAATAAACCATCATGGTTTGGTTTATTTTAACTTATCTTAATGGAGCGGGTTAGCGGGCCAAATGGTTATGATCCAATAACCGTTAAGAGAATTAGTTCTCTATAAAAGAGGGCTTAAGGGATAATTAAGCCCTAATCCAAAAACCCTAGCTTGAAGTTGCCGCCCACCTCCTCATTGGAGTTCTCGGCGCCAACTCCTTGCCGCCGCCCACTTCTCCTCCAACCGGCGTCCAGAAGGAGCTTTCTTTTCCCCTCGCCGGCGTCGAGCTGCTGCCGACTATTGCTCCGGTGATCTTCTTTAGGTTTAGCATCAAGGTGAGCTCTATCTTCCCTTGGTTTGCCGGCGCCTATCTCCTCCACCAAAGCTGTCCAGTTTTCTGGACAGCTTGTTCTCCTCTCGTCGGAGCGTCGTTTGGACGACGGTTAGAGCTCCGACAGCAGCTAACTTACCGGGGATTCGATCTCCGGTAATCCTCTGAGGTAGAGGACGAAGGATTCGTCAATCGGTTGATGAATACCTCTTCGGAGAAGCGAGTTTTGAGGACTCGTCTTAGGATCCGAATTTGGATTCCGATCGTGATCATCTCTTGATCACGTCGTCTACAACACGAGGCTAGTAACCCGTACGAAGACGAAGCTCGTGGCTTAGCAAAGTCATCCCGAGGATACTCGGCGTAGATACGGATAGAGACGATTCTAGCAAGGATCGTTCCGGTTGATGCTGTTCCCGCTACACGTGATACGAAAGGTATAACGTAGTTAAATTTCCTTTTATTGCAAATTTAAATTTACGGTTATGTCTACACATGTTGTACTATGCATGCGTGTGATGTGTGTGTTGTAATAAATGTAGATTTATTATTTTTATTGCTTCCGCTGTGCTCATGTTTACGAAACGTGATCGAGAACACACACACGCCGCGGTGCCGGAAACCCAACAGTGGTGTCAGAGCCCAGGTTGTGTTTTGACATAATCGTAAAATGGTTTTGCGATAGTCATAATGTTATTTCTAGAAATTTTCTAATTTTGGAAATTTAGAAGTATTTATGGAAATTTTTCAATTTTGTAAAGTCTAGAAGTATTTATGGAAATCTTCCACTTTTGGAAAGTTGGAAGTATTTATGGAAATTGATATTTTCCATAAATAAAATATTTGATTAGATTCTGGAAATTTATTTCCTAATTTAATCATGATTTGATTTAGGAAATAAAATCTTAAAATATTTTATTTTCATAAGTGGTTTTGATGATTTAGGAAATTGGTTTCCTAAATTGATTTTCCTTAATCAACTATTTCCATAAATAAAATATGTGATTAGATTTGGAAATTTGTTTCCTAATTTAATCATGATTTGATTTGGAGAATCAAATCTTAAACATATTTTATTTCCATAAATAGTTTTGACAAATAAGGAAATTATGTACATGACATAATTGTATTCAATGTAATTGCATTAGATGCATATCATTATGCCATGCGTGTCATGACATGTAGATGTATGCCATGTATGCCATGCCATGTAGATAATAGTTATTTGCATGCAAAGAGGATGAGACATAAAAACCCTAACTCAATATTAAAGCCTACACCTTCCATTAATATGGTTAGAACCAGAGTTCCGTTTCTTGTTTGGGTTGTTGGACTCTCTCCAAGCCCGGCTCGAACCCGAACATGTTCAAACCATGGAATAGTTTAATACTAATATGGTAAGAGTCAAAGGTCAATCGTTAGCTTTGGTTGTTGGACTCTCTCCAAGCTGGGCTAATTGGTTGAATGCGCTCTAACCATATTAAAACTATTTCTCGATTAATGGGTTGGCTTTAACCTGGAGCATTGGCTTGTTGGACTCTCTCCAAGGTCGATGTAAAGGGAGGTGAAGTTGGGTGCTATGCATATGATGCATACTTGTTAATGTGTTAACAACCCGATGTATGTGTGAACATTCAATTAGTTGATAGCACATTGTGATAGTTGCATATCGTGATATGCAATCGGTATAGTTGATACTCGTAGTCTTGTTGGACTCTCTCCAAGGTTGTTCATATCTATGATGGATATCAGCCCATTCGGAGATGGACCTACGATCTCCCGAAGTGATTTTGGGGTTTTTGAAATTTGAAAAATGAATGGGATTTATGAATGTATATTGATGCATTTTAAATCATTTTCTCATATATGCTCGTTTTGTATTTCTAGGTCAATAAATTGATCATGACGTCTTTGAATTTGTGCACTATTTTGGATTCAAACAAACTGATTGGGCCTAACTTCCTGGACTGACTTAAAAACCTGAGAATTGTTCTCAAGGCAGAAAAGCTTGCATATGTCCTTGAAGAGCCTCTTCCCATCCGTCCAAAGGACGATGCAACTCCAGACCAAATATTGGTCTATCAGAAGCATGTGGCAGATTCTGAGCTGGTGAGTTGCATCATGCTAGCGGCGATAAGGATGATAATACTATGGTCTTCCATCTTCATGAGTTTTTCGATGAGCAAGCGAGATCCAAAAGGTTCGAGGTCTCTAGGCTCCTCTTCACCACGAAGATGCAAGAAGGTTTTATGCAGAGTGCGTTTGTGCTAAAGATGAACGGGTACATCGAGCGGCTAGCTACCCTCGAGTTTGTGATGGATCACGAATTAAGTATTGACTTAATTCTGCATTGTTTGCCCAAGAGTTTATCACAATTCTTGATGAACTATCGGATGAACAAATTGGAATCCACTATTCCCGAGCTCCTCAATATGCTAAAGACTGTGGAGCCTTCTGTGAAGCATGAGGAGAAGGCGGTTCTGTTAGTTGATTCCTCAAAGAAAGGTTCTAAGAGGAAGGCAAAAGAACAGAAGAAAGGGAAGAACAAAAAGGCAAAGAAGGCGGAAACAACGCAAAAGGGCACTTGCCATCATTGTGGCAAGGAAGGCCACTGGTGAAGAAACTGCAAGATTTATCTTGAGTCCATGAAGAAGAAGAAGGCATCCGATGCCCATCCTCTTCAGGTATCTTCGTTATTGATTGTCATTCTATTTCCTTAGACACTTGGGTATTGGATACTGGGTGTGGCTCACATATATGTAATGACATACAGGGGCTAAGGAATAGAAGAAGACTCGTCAGAGTCAAATTTGCGAGTTGGCAATGGAGCAAAGGTTGCTGCGATGATGGAACTTATTTCTTTGAAGCTCCCGGTGGACTAGTCTTGGAACTGGACAGTTGCTATTATGTTCCTTCTCTAATAAAGAACATTGTTTCTATTTCCTGTTTAAATAGAAATGGTTTCCATTTGACGTTTAGTAACAATTGTTGTTATATAACTTTGAATGGCATACTTTATGGAACTGGAACTTTGAGTAATGACATTTATACGTTGGACGAATCCAGTGACATTTTCAATATCGAAGCGAGCAACACGCGTGCTCGAAAGGATAATCAAACAGACTCCTATATGTTGCATTGTCGTCTTAGCCATATAAGCAAGAAACGCATGTCCGAATTACACCGATGTGGAATTCTGGAATCGTTTGAATTGGATTCATACAATACATGCGAATCATGCTTAAAAGGCAAGATGACCAAGTTACCTTTTACTTGAAAAGGTGAACGAGTGGGAGAGTTATTAGGTCTAATACATAATGATGTATGTGGACCTATGTCAACTCAAGCTTTAGGAGGCTATAGCTACTTCATTACCTTCACCGATGATCACTCACGGTTTGGGTATGTGTTCTTGATGAAACACAAGTCTGAAGCCTTTGAAAGGTTCAAAGAATTCATAAATGAAGTAGAGAAACAACATGACAAGAGTATTAAAATACTTCGATCGGATCGAGGTGGTGAATACTTGAGTCAGGAGTTTCTTGATTACCTAAGAGACAATGGTATATTGTCTCAATGGACTCCGCCCTATACACCACAGCATAATGGTGTATCTGAGAGGCATAACCGGACCTTGTTGGACATGGTCAGGTCAATGATGAATCATGCGACTCTTCCCAAGTCCTTTTGGGGTTATGCACTTCAGACAGCTGTTTACATGTTAAACAGAATGCCTACCAAGGTAGTCTCAACTACACCATATGAGATATGGAATAGTAAGAAACCTCATGTATCTTACTTGAAGATATGGGGTTGTCCTGGTTATGTGAAGCAGACAGTATCAGACAAATTGGATGCTAAGTCTGATAAATGTCTATTTATTGGATACCCTAAGGAAACAAGGGGTTACCAATTCTATCATCCTGTGGAACAAAAGGTGTTTGTTTCAAGGCATGCTGTGTTTCTAGAGAAAGAGTTTCTCTTGCAAGAAAACAGTGGGAGTGTCGTCAAGCTTGAGGAGGCTCGAGAGACTCAAATAGACATTGATGAGATACCTGGTGAAGCACAACAACCGACAACTCATAGTGATGAGCAATCGGCTGGACCTATTGTAACACCACATCTTCGTAGATCTGGCAGAACACGCAATATTCCCGTGAGATATGGATTTCTCGTAAGTGAATCGAACGACGTGTTACTCATTGATGATGAGGAGCCTACCAGTTATGAAGAAGTGCTGACAAGTTCAGAAAGGGATAAGTGGCTTGGTGCCATGAAGTCGGAAATGGATTCCATGTATGAAAACCAAGTTTGGAACTTGGTTGACCCACCTGAAGGCATAAAGCCTATAGGGTGCGAGTGGGTTTTCAAGAAGAAAACCAACATGGATGGTAATGTGATTACCTATAAGGCTAGATTGCTGGCGAAATGATATCGTCAAAAACAAGGCGTTGATTATGACGAAACCTATTCGCCTGTAGCTATGCTTAAATCCATTCGGATGCTCCTGGCCATAACGGCTCATTATGATTATGAGATATGGCAGATGGATGTGAAAATAGCTTTCCTTAATGGAAACCTGCTCGAGGACGTGTATATGATACAGCCTGAGGGTTTCACATCGGTTGATAAAACCAAGGTATGCAAATTGCGACGGTCCATTTATGGATTGAAGCAAGCATCCAGGAGCTGGAATATCTGTTTTGATGAGACCATCAAAAAGTTTGATTTATCAGAAAATCCAGACGAACCTTGTGTGTACAAGAAGGTTAGTGGGAGTGCAGTCGTGTTCCTAGTATTGTATGTCGATGACATATTACTTATAGGAAACGATGTGTCAATCTTACAGTCAGTTAAGGTTTGGTTATCCAAGACATTCTCCATGAAAGACCTGGGAGAAGCATCCTACATCCTCGGGATTATTATCTATAGAGATAGATCGAAACGGTTGCTTGGTCTTTCGCAGTGTACATATATAGACCGAGTGCTAAAGAGGTTTAGCATGTCAAAATCCAAGAAAGGATTCCTACCCATCAGGCATGGGGTACACCTTTCGAAGTCTATGTGTCCGCGCACAGAAGATGAGAGGATTTGCATGAGTAAGATTCCCTATGCATCCGCAATAGGATCTATCATGTATGCTATGTTATGTACGAGGCCCGATGTATCGTATGCTCTGAGTGTCACGAGCAGATACCAGTCTGATCCAGGAATGGATCATCGGGTGGCTGTTAAGACGATCCTTAAGTACTTAAGAAGAACTAAGGATTTGTTCCTAATATATGGAGAAGGGGACATGGTGATGCGCGGGTATATGGATGTCAGCTTCCAGACAGACAAGGATGATTCCAGGTCTCAGTCTGGATACGTGTTCACCTTGAATGGGGGCGCAGTGAGTTGAAAAAGATCCAAACAAGACACTGTAGCAGATTCTACCACTGAGGCAGAATACATTGCAGCTTCGGAAGCAGCAAAGGAAGCGGTTTGGATCAAGAAGTTCGTTTATGAAGTTGGTGTGATTTCGACCATTGTTGAAGCAATACCGGTCTACTGCGACAACAATGGAGCAATTGCACAGGCGAAAGAGCCAAGGTCTCATCAACGATCCAAACATGTGCTTCGCCGCTATCATCTTATCAGAGAGATCATCAGTAAGAACGAAATACAAATCGAGAAAATTCCCACTGAAAGGAACTTAGCGGATCCTTTGACTAAAGCATTACCTCAAAGTAAGTTTGAGGGTCATGTTAGTGCTTATGGTATTGGATACCGTAGCGATTGGCATTAGGCCAAGTGGGAGTCTGTTAGTAATATATGAGAGATGTCCTAAGGCAATCGCCTTACGTATGAACCATTTATATGATAAATGAAGATTAACTATTTGAGTATACATGTTTCATGTATTTGATTGGATCTTAAACTCATTTACTGAATGTCCACGATGCGATTCACAGCATGAGAGAATTTGTGATTGGATCACAACTAGTGAGTATCTCTACACGTGTAATTGTGATGTATTAGAATTATCCTTAGTCGATGAATTGATGAATTTGGACACCATCAATTCTGTCGAGACTAGCACGAGGTATACTCCTTGGTGTATCCAAGCAGCTGATTCTCACTGGCTGGAGACATTGTGATGTCCGGAGTTGATCGTGGATGCTAGTTATGGTAACTAGTTCATTGGAGTGACCATCCGTAAGACTTCATATGGTTCTCTGCATATATAGATATGTCAATGAAGTTCTTACTGTAGCTTAAGTGCGATGTTCCTTTGACTTGCGGTATTCAAGTCATCTTGATCATGGAGACTTATGCTTTGACATCTTAAGCAAATATCTCTAAGGAGATGTGGACCCGGGATGATTGGGTATAAGTCGAAATAATAGAAGGTGTTTGAATAGCCTATAAAGGATTCACCACTCCTTGCGAGGAGATGTATACCCATGGCCTCTCGTCGGATTGTTACTAAAGTCTTTGGCCAAAGCATTACATGTTTAGAGTAAGGTACTCTTCGATACATGTGCAATAACTAGAATCCGTATGACGAGGAAATGATACTTGGGCTAGGTGTGACGTAGTCAGCCTAGTGGGGACTGACACTATAGACCATGTCCTGAACCAAGTGGGTATAAGATGAGTGAAGGGAATGTGGCACGAATCATTCGAGCTGCTGAAGGGTTTCAGAAATAGTTCTGGATCAACCGTTGATCTTTTCGGTTAATTGGGGATCATGATGTACTACTAGGTGCCACTCATGATCATTCTATAATTAATGGTTAATTATAGACGGCCAACATAAACCGAGAACCTATTTAGTCACACGCACAACGAGCGTAATCCAAAGGATTTAAAACGAGCTTGAGAATGAGATTCTCAGACCGAGAGAAACTAGGTTTGGTTGGACCAAACATGAAGTGAGCATGAAATCGTTTCAGTCACAATGAAAGCGTGGATGGGCCGTGTCTTGTGAAGACATAATGGATGAACCAAAATGGTTTGGTTCTAATCCAATGGAGGAGAATAAACCAAAGGGTTTGGTTTATTTTAAACGAATGAACCAAAAGTTGGTTCGGTTCGTTTTAACTTAAAATAAACCATCATGGTTTGGTTTATTTTAACTTATCTTAATGGAGTGGGTTAGCGGGCCTAATGGTTATGATCCAATAACCGTTAAGAGAATTAGTTCTCTATAAAAGAGGGCTTAAGGGATAATTAAGCCCTAATCCAAAAACCCTAGCTTGAAGTTGCCGCCCACCTCCTCATTGGAGTTTTCGGCGCCAACTCCTTGCCGCCGCCCACTTCTCCTCCAACCGGCGTCCAGAAGGAGCTTTCCTTTCCCCTCGCCGGCGTCGAGCTGCTGCCGGCTAATGCTCCGGTGATCTTCTTTAGGTTTAGCATCAAGGTGAGCTCTATCTTCCCTTGGTTGGCCGGCGCCTATCTCCTCCACCAAAGCTGTCCAGTTTTCTGGACAGCTTGTTCTCCTCTCGTCGGAGCGTCATTTGGACGACGGTTAGAGCTCCGACAGCAGCTAACTTACCCGGGATTCGATCTCCGATAATCCTCTGAGGTGGAGGATGAAGGATTCGTCAATCAGTTGACGAATACCTCTCCGGAGAAGCGAGTTTTGAGGACTCGTCTTAGGATCCGAATTTGGATTCGGATAGTGATCATCTCTTGATCACGTCGTCTTCAACACGAGGCTAGTAACCCGTACGAAGACGAAGCTCGTGGCTTACCGAAGTCATCCCGAGGATACTCGGCGTAGATACGGATAGAGACGATTCTAGCGAGGATCGTTCCGGTTGATGCCGTTCCCGCTACACGTGATACGAAAGGTATAACATAGTTAAATTTCCTTTTATTGCAAATTTAAATTTATGGTTATGTCTACACATGTTGTACTATGCATGCGTGTGATGTGTGTGTTGTAATAAATGTAGATTTATTATTTTTATTGCTTCCGCTGTGCTCATGTTTACGAAACGTGATTGATAACACACACGCCGCGGTGCTGGAAACCCAACACATGCCAAACCAAATCCACCTATAGGGTTTACATGATGAACCTTATGAGCTCCTCAAGGGGACATCATCATCCTAATATATAGGACACAGTTTCCTCCTATAATCAATGACACACCATATAAATAATATCATTTCCCAACTTACCGAGCCTATCGATTTACTCTATAAATCTCGCCCATTGGTAAATCAAAGAAATGAATACTAAGTATATGTGCCCATTATTATATTGTGATTAAGAGCATGTACAATATAATATTTGAGGTCCGATTCGATTATGTAGTCAGCAATGAATCGAATCACCTCTAAGTCGGTCCTGCTCAATACACACAAAGTGTACTAGTGTAATTCTATGGTCAAGAAAAACCAATACAAAATTACACTACAACCATACTAATGGTTTGTCCATAACCATCTTGGTTGTGAGCCTTTACTTATACTTTACAAGGAACTGATAACAAGATCTCCTGTGTGACACTACACACCATGTTATCTACAATGTAATGTACTAGATAATATGCATAACCATAAATATGCAAACAATGATCATGTGATTCTTATTTCAAAATAAAGATGTTCATACAAAAGATAGATTTTTTAGTATACATCCCAACAAACGATACACTATCAACTCCATGGACAACCTTTCAGCGTGGATGGACGCACTATGCAGACGGTTTAAATCTTTGAATCCTTCATTTGTATGCGCGGCCATTGACTTTGGAGAGGGGGCGGCAGCGTATCGTGAGGACCACTTTGTAAGGTAGGGGAACTCAGATGAGTAGATCGAGCATTGTGACGCGATTGAGGACTATGATCAAAGGCCCCATAACCCGTACTCTAATACCTACAATACCGGATGGAGGAGTCACCCAAATTTCTTCTACAAAAATAACTCAGGAAACCCCCAACCATCCAGAGGATATGAGCAGCAGCAGGGCAATGGGTAGCGACCACAGATGTCCATATTGTAATAGATGATGGAGGACTTCATCGCTACACAAACTAAGGCCAATGAAGAATTCTGTCGCCAACATCAAAAGTCTGAAGAAGCACTGAGAGACTTGATGGCCACCGTTGACGGCCTTGCGAGTCATACCAAGATGTTGGAGACACAAGTGACCCAAATAGCCCAATTTGTTTCACAACCTGTGAAGAACTCTCTGCCAAGCCAAGTAAAAGAGGATGGAGTATGGCAAGGAAGCCAATTCGCCAAGGGGTGTGTAACCATGATTTCCACCCTACCTGACCAAGCTGAGTTTGAAGAGAAAATCTCAGTATAGCTTGAGGACCCTGGTGAATTCATTATTCCCTGCTCGATTTATGGGGAGAGTTTCGACGAAGTGCTATGCGACTTGGGGTCATCAGTCAATGTGATGCCCTACCCATATTTTCTGAAGATGGGACTGAGCGGGATCCAACCCATGAATCTTGGTATTCGTATGTGTGATGACTCCGTGAAGGAGCCCGTTGGCCTGCTACCACACATTCCTATGATGATTGAAGATTTCATGATACCCACGGACTTCATCATACTGGACACAAGACCGAATCCCCACAATCCTATTATTCTGGGAAGGCCTTTTTTAGCAACCACGGGGGCGTGCATTGATGTGAAGGCACACCGGATCTCCCTGGAGGTAGACGGGGAGATCATTCTTTTCAGTCTTTCAGAAGAAAGAGCTTCCTACTTTGACGGCTTCACGATTAGCAGGTTGAAGCCAGAACCTCCATATGCGGATCCTGAGACGGATGAATTGAGGTTCACTGAACCACCGGAGCTGAGTTGATAGAAGGGTGTGGTCAAGCTAAACAACCTTAAACAAAGCGTTTCTTGGGATGCAACCCAAGTCTAGTTGTAGATTTTTATTTTTCTATTGCATTGCATACATGTGTTAGATTTTAGTTTTTCCATCACATTTAGAGTTAGGAGTTGAAAAGAACTTTGCTAGGCGAAAATGAAACCCATATTAGTCTACGCGACAAAGTGTATGAACAAATTCGGGCCATGGTGTATGAAAGGGGAGAAAAATAGGGGCACACGGCCTGGCCGTGTGTTTTCCCAAGGTCGTTCCCGCTTGACCAGAGGCGCACACGGCCTAGCCGTGTGTTTTCACACGGCTGTGGCACACGAGGTTTAAAGGGGCGAGCCATGTGTTTTCACCTCATTTGCGCCGTGTGCTTCAAAAATTCTTGCCCTAGCTGTGTGATTTCGTTTTCCCCTTCCTCTAGAAGCATTTCCAACCTCTTTAGAAGCCAAAAGGAGCAAGGATGAGGAGAACCAAGACCATAGCATCCCGATTCGGTGCCTCAGAATGACAAACAAGAAGATCCGACGCTCCTCAAGCTCTAGAAGAGGGTAACACCCTACCCCCTCTACTTTTTCGCAACAATGAGCAAAGAGATAGGTTCAATATGCTCTCAACTCGTAAACTTACTGCTACTAGGTACTTAGATGAGGATTTGCTAGGATCTTTAGGTTTGTTGGTGTTAGTTAAAGCCCTAGAACCAATCATGTGATGGTTGAATAGGGAACATTTTGTATCATATTCTATAAAGGCAAAGGATTGGTTATTATATTTACATCTTGCTTGTGCCAGCTAATTTAAATATAATAATGCCCTAGAAAAGTAGGTTCTTATCTACAGCACATCAATTGGCAGAATTGATTATGAGAGGCTGTAGAGAACACTTTCCTAAATGTTCCTAGTCGAGTATTAATATGCAAGGGCAATATTAATACATAAAGACTAGCATGTAGGTCAATTGATGACTTGATCTCACAAGTCATGGATATATGATATCAAGTTGACACATGGGTATATATTGGAGAATATATACTGAACTGACCCGCCATGAGAAAGTTTCATGGATCGTTATATGAGTGTCATAAACTTTCTCATGTGACTATTGGTATGAATAGTCCTTAGACCTGAAGTCACTATGGTTCCCTACATAAGGAGTTATGTACTTTGGTATCGTCAAACGTCACCCGTAACAGGGTGGACCATAAAGGCGATTACTGGGTATGTAACAAATTATGCGGAGGGATGTGAGTGATGTAGATGGGATCTATCCCTTCTATATGATGGGAGTGATATCAGTGGGCCCCTTGATTGAGTAGAACTACTAAAACGCATGGCCATGCTCGAATGAGTCAATATGAGATATTGAGCTCATTTGTTTGAGTTAGTTTACTCAGGGATCAAGAAACACATAGATTGATCGAGGATGACACGGTCTATGCCTCATTGATCAATCTGATATCAAGGATAGAAGGACACGGTCATATATTATAGTAGTCACGGAAAGGTTAGTCGGATCTTGACTTATCTCGTAACTTGGGTAGCAATGATGTATTGCTAGATGCCGCTCATTGCTTGTGTATCTAAAAGAGTTTAGATCCACTGCCAACGTTATGAGAGCCTATAGGGTCACACACAAAGAGCATGATAATTAGAGGAATTAGAGTATTCTAGTTTGACTAGAATAATTTGGGAATAAGCTTAAGTACAAAATGGTTTTTGGACTTTAAGCTTAATGAGAATTTTAGCTAATTGATTTAATGAGATTAATTCAATATGTTACCTTATTGATTTAATAAGATTAATTCAATATGATAACATAAGCTTAATTGAATTAATAAGATTAATTCAACATGCATGAAAGCCACATAAGAATGCCACATAAGCATGCCACCTAAGCATCCACCTAAGCATCCACCTAAGCTAGATGAGGTGGAAGAAGACAAATTGGTTTTTGTCTCCTTAAGTGGCCGGCCAAACAAGGATATGTCTCAATGCAATGGATTGCATTGAATGTGTGGAGGTGAAAGGGTTTTTCCAACCCTATAAAAGACACCCTAAGTGGCCGGCCAAAGATGGCATTGGCTTTTGTTGTTGGTGGAGTTTTTGGTGTTGTGGTTGTGAGAAAGCTTGGTGGAAGCTTTGGTTGTGTGGGTTTGTGAGTGTAGGCTAGCAAGAAGAGGAGTCTTCTTCTTCCTTTCTCCTTTTCCCTCTCTTCCTCTCCTTTAGGGACTTCTCTAGCAAGAAGTAAAGGAGAGCTCTTCTAGTTTTCCTTTTGTGAGACAAGAGCGTGCTCGTGTGGATACGTATAGAGGCACGGACACTTGAACGTGCTAAAGATCCAACAAACCGAAAGGAAAAGCGGGATTAACAAGGGCACGCAACAAAGGTAATCCTCTCCTATAAGATAGGTTTGGTTTAGAGAAATTTATTTTATACGAGTTTGCTTTCGCATGGATCACTTGGAAGGGATCCTATTTTCCGTTGCGCATATGCCATTTGGCATACAAGAATTCCCTACAGTGGTATCAGAGCCACTTGCGAAAGATCGTATAAAAATAGGTTTTCTCTACTTTATATGTGATATAGAAGTAGGATAAATTTTATTATGAGTTGATAATTGCATTAGCAAATTTTCAAACATAATAAAATATCCAATGTCTTTTAAAAGTTAAAATGACATGGTGCATGGTTATGGCCTAGTCCCAAAGAGTTTGTGATTGTGTGTTGTAATTCTTAATACGGCCTGCGTGTCGTGCCTTTCTCCTAATATTCTTGTTGTAAAATTAGTTTTAGACTCGAATGTAACTCGAGTATTTCTCCTTTTGTAATGTACAAAACAAGGATGGAGGGTCCATTGGAAGATGAGGTTACAAGGAGGAAGTCAACACACAAGACAACCAAAAGGACGCACTTAGGAGAAGATGCTCTCCCTAGGTTGACCAATCAATCTTTTCATTGGCTTGAGAAGATTGTAGAATAAGGGCCATAACCATGACACGTTAGTTTAATATGTATGTGATGCATGTTAGTTTAGCTTGTATGTGATGCATGATTTGTTTAGCTTATATGTGATGTATGCTAATATGTATATGATACATGTTTATTTCTTAATAAGTCTAAACGATATGCCTACCAAAGTTGGTACTCACTACTTCCTCGATCATTTGTTATTGGGTTTGCCAAAGCAAAGCAATGCATTTTATCTTGGAGGGCGAGTGGACAATCGTGATGTCCCGCTATCGTCTTGGTTAAGACTTAATTAAGTGTTTTCTTAATTGGTTAAGAAAGTAGAGGCATATATTAGCTTTGAACATAAGTGTTAACATTAGTTTTGTGTGATTTCCGAACATCAGCTTTGTCTTAGAAGTGGTCGTTGCTCCGATATCCAAGAAGGCCCCTGTGCCTCGCCACAGCCTGGAAGCTGGTTTAGGAATAAACACTAAACTAATCTAAAACTTAACCAAAGCTATTAAAGAGTTACATCAGATGTAATTGGCAAAAGATTGCCTACCTAATTATACTACGTCTTGGGCGATTAGCCAAAGCTAAATCAAGACGAATTATGATGTGGATCTTTATCCCATATAAATTTATAGCTAAATAGTAGCTATGAGAATTTAGTGGGAGCCTCATTTAATTAAAGGCCTAATTAAATGATTTAGGTATGATACTTAAACTTTGCATTTTAATGTTGTAGATCACCATGTCATCTAACACGATACACCCCCTCAACTTGCGATCTGTCCTTGAGAAGGACAAGCTCAATGGAGCAAACTTTCTTGACTGGTATAGGAACTTGAGGATTATCCTCAAGCAAGAACGCAAACTATATGTCCTAGAAGCGGCTACCCCTGAAATACCCGCCCCTCACTCGTCTTGAAAAGGATGCTTATAAGAAGCATCAAGATGGCGATTAGATGTGTCATGCCTTATGCTTGCCACCATGAACTCGAGCTTGAAGCAACATGAGAACATGGATGCCTATGATATGGTTGAGCATTTGAAACAACTATATCAAGGACAAGCTAGGCACGGCGTTTTGAAGTGTCTAAGGCTCTTTTTGCATGCAAGATGCAGAAGGAACACTGTAGGAACTCACATACTCAAAATGATTGGTATGCGTTGAGATCCTTGAAAGACTAGGTTTTCCTGTGAGCCAATAATTGGCATCTGATGTTATCCTACAATCGTTGGCGGAAGCATAGAATCATTTCGTGATGAATTATAACTTGTATGAAATTGTTATACCTTTGCCTGAGATTCTCAGCATGTTAAGAACTGCTGAACCGAATCTCAAGAAGAAAGTTAGTAATGTACTAATGGTCAAGAAGGACAAAGGTAAGTGAGGCAAGGGTAAGACCCAAGCGAAAGCAAAGGCCAACTCATCCACTTCAAAGGGTAAAGGTAAAGTACCTAAGGAAGGGGCTTCCATTCGTGCGGTGAGGCGGACCTTTAGGCGGGCTGAGTCTACCTTGAGGAAGTAAAGAATAAAAGAAGTGGGACTTACGCCTCGGTATACACGTTATAGAAGTTAATCTATCTATTTCTTCTACATGGGTATTAGATCGGATGTGCATCTCACATTTGTACTAATGTGCGAGGGTGAGAAATAGTAGAATAATGGCAAAGGGTGAAGTGGACCTACGAGTAGGCAATGGCGCAAAAGTTCTTTGTTGTAGCAGTAGGAACATATTCTTTGTCTTTGCCCTTTACTTGGGCTTATCTTAGAACTAGAGGAGTGCTTCTATGTACTGCATTAACAAAGAACATAATTTACGTATCTTGTTTAGACAAGAAAAAACTTTTCTTTTATAATAAAGGACAAATGTTGTTCCATTTATTTAAATGAAATGTTCTATTGTAATGCACCACTTATGAATGGTCTCTATGTTCTAGATTTAGATAACCCAATTTATAACGTAAATACCAAACGGTTCAAATCAAATGATTTGAACCAGACATATCTCTGCTTATAGCCTAGGTCACATAAATGAAACGCATATCCCAACTCCATAAAGATGGATTATTGGACTCATTTGATTTTGAATCATATGAGGTATGCGAGTCTTGTCTTTTAGGAAAGATGACTAAAACTCCATTTAGTGGACATGGCGAGAGAGCGACGGACTTGTTAGGACTCATACATACTGATGTATGTGGCCCTTTCAATGTCGAAGCCAGAGGAGGCTATAAGTACTTTATTACTTTCACTGATGATATGAGTAGATTTGGCTACTTATATTTGATGAGACATAAGTCAGAATCCTTTGAAAAGTTCAAAGAATTCAAGAATGAAGTACAAAAACCAACTTGGTAAGCGTATTAAGTTACTTCGATCAGATCGAGGTGGTGAATACCTTAGTCAAGAGTTTCGTGATCACCTGGCTAAGTGTGGGATAATATCCCAACTCACTCCACTTGGAACACCACAATGGAATGGTGTATCTGAGAGGAGAAATCGTACTCTATTAGATATGGTACGATCAATGATGAGCCAGTCTGATCTACCTACTTCCTTTTGGGGTTTAGCTCTAGAGACAGTCGCTTTCACACTTAATCGCGTTCCATCAGTAGTAGAAAAGACACCATATCGATATGGACTGGGAAGAGTCCCAAAATGTCTTTTATAAAGATTTGGGGTTGTGAAGCTTACGTTAGACGTCAAGTCTCAGATAAACTAGGACCCAAATCAGATAAGTGTTATTTTGTAGGATATCCCAAGGAAACTAAGGGATATTACTTTTACAATCCCACACTTGGCAAGGTGTTTGTTGCCAGAAATGTTGTCTTTCTAGAAAGAGAATTTATTTCTAGAAATACTAGTGGGAGTAAAATTCATCTTGAAGAAGTTCAAGATGATGATAACACTAAGGCTTCGATGGAAAATGAACAGGCACCACAAAGTGTTGTGGATGACGAATTTGTTGCCCAAAGAGTTGTGGAGCAAAACACTGTTCAAGTAGACCAACCTCTTCGTAGATCTAATAGGATCCGTCGTCAACCCGAGAGATATTCTTTTCTCTTGACTGACAACGGTGAAGTATTGCTTGTCGATCTTGACGAGCCTACATCCTATCAAGAAGCTATGATGAGCCCAGTTAGAAATGGCTAGAGGCCATGAGATCCGAAATGGAATCCATGTACACTAACCAAGTATGGACTTTGGTTGATCCACGAAGGGTAAAACCCATTGGGTGTAAGTGGGTCTTTAAAGTAAAGTGACATGGATGGTAATAAGCATACCTATAAAGGTAGATTGGTGGCTAAAGATTCAAACAAATTCATGGTATTGACTATGAAGAAACCTTTTCACGATTGCGATGCTTAAATCCATTCGGATCATACTTGCTATTGCGACCTACCATGATTATGAGATCTGGCGGATGGATGTCAAAACCGCTTTTCTGAATGGAAAGCTACTCGAGGATGTGTACATGACACAACCTGAGGGTTTTGAAGATCCAAAGCATCCTGGAAAGGTATGCAAACTACAAAGGTCCATTTATGGACTAAAGCAAGCCTCTCGAAGCTGGAATCTTGATTGATGATGCAATCAAAGAGTTTGGTTTCATCAATGAATGAAGATGAGCCTTGTGTCTACAAGAAATAGTAGAACACGTTGTATTTCTTGTCTTGTATGTAGATGACATACTTCTCATCGGAAATGATATTCCCTCACTCCAGTCTGTGAAGATGTGGTTAGGGAATTGTTTCTCGATGAAGGACTTAGTTGAAGCTGCCTATATTCTAGGCGTCAAGATCTATAGAGATAGATCTAGAAGATTACTTGGCCTAAGTCAGAGTACATACATTGATAAAGTGCTAGATCGTTTTGCTATGCAAAATTCTAAGAAAGGGTTTACGCCTTTATCACATGGTGTGAGTCTTTCGAAGACTCAATGTCCCTCTTCTAAGGAGGAGAGAGATCGCATGGATAAGATCCCTTATGCATCGGCTATAGGGTCTATCATGTCGCCATGCTTTGTACTACTCGTGACGTCTCGTATGCTTTGAGCATGGCGAGTAGATACGGATCGGATCCGGTGAAAGTCAGCTTTGGATAGCGGTCAAAAATATTCTTAAGTACTTACGAAGAACGAAAGAATATTTCACGATATTTGGAGGCAATGAGGAGCTAGCGTAAAGGGTTACGATGATGCAAGCTTCCAAACGACAAGGATGACTATAGATCGCAATCGAGTACGTGTTTTGCACGAATGGTGGAGCCGTGAGTGGAAGAGTTCAAGCAGACACGCGATTCTTGATTCTACAAGCAGAGTATATTGCATCGATGGCTCGCAAGTTCATCGCGTGAACTTGGGGTAGTTCCTAGCATTGCGGATCCAATAGACCTCTATTGTGACAACAATGGGGCTATTGCCGAGCTAAGGAACCTCGATCACATCGACGGACCAAACACATCTTTGCGGCGCTTCCATCTCATTCGAGAGATCATCGATAGAGGAGATGTGAGGATATGATGCAAATGAAGCTAACATCGCAGATCCATTGACCAAGGCTTTGGCACAGAGGAAGCATGATGGTCACACTAGGTCACTAGGTATTAGATATCATAGTGATTAGTACTAGTGCTAGTGGGAGATTTGTTAGTTAAAGCCCTAGAACCAATCATGTGATGGTTGAATAGGGAACATTTTGTATCATATTCTATAAAGGCAAAGGATTGGTTATTATATTTACATCTTGCTTGTGCCTAATTTAAATATAATAATGCCCTAGAAAAGTAGGTTCTTATCTCTGACACATCGATTGGCGAATTGATTATGAGAGGTATAGAGAACACTTTCCTAAATGTTCCTAGTCAGTATTAATATGCAAGGGCAATATTAATACATAAAGACTAACATGTAGGTCAATTGATGACTTGATCTCACAAGTCATGGATATATGATATCAAGTTGACACATGGGTATATATTGGAGAATATATCGAATGACCCGCCATGAGAAAGTTTCATGGATCGTTATATGAGTGTCATAAACTTTCTCATGTGACTATTGGTATGAATAGTCCTTAGACCTGAAGTCACTATGGTTCCCTACATAAGGAGTTATGTACTTTGGTATCGTCAAACGTCACCCGTAACAGGGTGGACCATAAAGGCGATTACTGGGTATGTAACAAATTATGCGGAGGGATGTGAGTGATGTAGATGGGATCTATCCCTTCCATATGACGGGAGTGATATCGGTGGGCCCCTTGATTGAGTAGAACTACTAAAACGCATGGCCATGCTCGAATGAGTCAATATGAGATATTGAGCTCATTTGTTTGAGTTAGTTTACTCAGGGATCAAGAAACACATAGATTGATCGAGGATGACACGGTCTATGCCTCATTGATCAATCTGATATCAAGGATAGAAGGACACGGTCATATATTATAGTAGTCACGGAAAGGTTAGTCGGATCTTGACTTACCTCGTAACTTGGGTTGCAATGATGTATTGCTAGATGCCGCTCATTGCTTGTGTATCTAAAAGAGTTTAGATGCACTGCCAACGTTATGAGAGCCTATAGGGTCACACACAAAGAGCATGATAATTAGAGGAATTAGAGTATTCTAGTTTGACTAGAATAATTTGGGAATAAGCTTAAGTACAAAATGGTTTTTGGACTTTAAGCTTAATGAGAATTTTAGCTAATTGATTTAATGAGATTAATTCAATATGTTACCTTATTGATTTAATAAGATTAATTCAATATGATAACATAAGCTTAATTGAATTAATAAGATTAATTCAACATGCATGAAAGCCACATAAGAATGCCACATAAGCATGCCACCTAAGCATCCACCTAAGCATCCACCTAAGCTAGATGAGGTGGAAGAAGACAAATTGGTTTTTGTCTCCTTAAGTGGCCGGCCAAACAAGGATATGTCTCAATGCAATGGATTGCATTGAATGTGTGGAGGTGAAAGGGTTTTTCCAACCCTATAAAAGACACCCTAAGTGGCCGGCCAAAGATGGCATTGGCTTTTGTTGTTGGTGGAGTTTTTGGTGTTGTGGTTGTGAGAAAGCTTGGTGGAAGCTTTGGTTGTGTGGGTTTGTGAGTGTAGGCTAGCAAGAAGAGGAGTCTTCTTCTTCCTTTCTCCTTTTCCCTCTCTTCCTCTCCTTTAGGGACTTCTCTAGCAAGAAGTAAAGGAGAGCTCTTCTAGTTTTCCTTTTGTGAGACAAGAGCGTGCTCGTGTGGATACGTATAGAGGCACGGACACTTGAACGTGCTAAAGATCCAACAAACCGAAAGGAAAAGCGGGATTAACAAGGGCACGCAACAAAGGTAATCCTCTCCTATAAGATAGGTTTGGTTTAGAGAAATTTATTTTATACGAGTTTGCTTTTGCATGGATCACTTGGAAGGGATCCTATTTTCCGTTGCGCATATGCCATTTGGCATACAAGAATTCCCTACAGTTGGGTGACATACAAACCCTATTTGCAAAAATGGGGTGGGAAGAGATCATGGGAATAAGGCACCTAACATACCCTAGGATAGTTTTGGAATTTTTGACTTCATTAGAGGCAGAAGTGTTAACGGGTAGAGAGAGTGAGGAGGGTAGGATAACTTTTAGACTTTTTAATATTGAGCATGAGTGGACCCTTCACCAATCGAACTTATGCTTTCGTTTGCCAAGTGGGGGAGAGAGAAGAATCCCTAATGGGTACAACTCTCGTTTGATTTTGACTGAGTTGACATGGGAGCATGTTTATGACCCTTCTAGGGCCAAAGCGTCGCGCCTCCAAAACCCCGTCTTTCGATACCTTCACCGTGTCATGGCCAGTACTATATTTGGTCATGGGGAGAGTGACGTTGTAGTGAGAGCCACTGAGCTACTTTGCCTATGGGACATGCTACAAGAGAGGAGTAGCATTGATGTAAGGTCCCACTTTATCAGACACTTAGTGAAGATAGACAAAGCAGCACGCAGAGAGATCCATGTGGGAGGCCTTCTTACCCACATATGTTATAGGATGGGGTACGACTACACAGCATTGGAGAGTATAGAGGGGAGCCCTAGGATCGACCTAGCAGTCTGCATGGCCATGACGATGATTGTAAGAGAAGGAGACTCCTTATGCTTTGTAAGGAAAAATCTTACGGCGCTCAGGCTCCCCGACCCGAATCGTACCACCATCACTATACGCGCCAATTGGCGCTTAGATATGATAGTGGAGTCCCCTCCACATGAGGGACCATCGACATCAGCGCCTGTCTCTCCACCTTTGTACCACTCTCCCTCCAGTCCCCACATACATAGGAGCCCACCTAGTCCACGCCGACATGAGCCTACACCTGTGCCACCATCTTTTTCTACTTTTGAGAAGGATGCAGGTACATCGGTATATGATTTCTTAGAGTTCCGATCGCGCCTCGATGACATCTACACTGAGCAGCAGACACAGAGGCAATGATGGGAGGAGCAGAGTGCCTACCAGCAAGCGGAGTTCCAGGGATTCCGAGAGCATTTCCAGCAGGCAGAGGAGTTCTACGATGAGGCCCGCATATACTTCCAGGAGGAGGCTGCTGGTCGCCAGGATGAGGCAGCTTACCGTAGGGAGATGTGACAACATATGCATGCCCAACATGCACAATGGGCTAGGGAGGAGGAGCACTCAACGTCCTCTGCATCCACCATCTCTCAGATTTACCACAAGTATATATGGCATCAGCGGCTCAGCAGCAGGTTCTCCCAAGACACAGAGATGCCCAGGCTCCCACACATTCCACCTCGTCCACCATATTAGAGGTATACTTTTGTTTAAGTCTAGGGGGACCCCGAAATCTATTTTGTTTTGTTTTCCTAGTAGTAGTTTCTTTTTTGGTATTTTTGTTTGTTCATGCATGAATGAGTTGTTTAGTTCCTTTTAGTACTTAATTTTTTGTGTCTTAAAAGCTACCTCAATAGTATTTTTGAAAGTTAATTGCATGAAGTGTTCCCATAGGTAGCTTGACTCTATTTATCTTGTGGTATTTTATTCTATATGCTCTATTGAATGTTCTAGACTTGCACTGATTAGCTCTGTTTTTACACTCACATATGTTGAACATTCTGAAAGGGAGAATTTAGTACATACCTACTTATGATTCACTTCAGTAGTCTAGTACTTTGGAATCCATAGGTGACTCTAGGTTTAGCATTTTAGTTACTGGAGATGCTCGGATTGTGTAAGGCCATTCGAAAAAATCGAAATCCCTGTGAGCCAAAAAATAAAAGAGAAATTAAAAAAAAATGATTGAGAGGGATAAAAAAATAGTTGTCGTGGGTGGAAATGGCTAGGTGCCCCTTTGAGACTGAGTTAGGTTACCAGGGAAATACCTCCCAATTTCTCTCAATACCGAGCACGCCTTTGAGACTTTATGCTAGATCTAGGGAACGACCCTCGCTTTGGGTAGGTAAGTGCCTAAGAGCCGAAAACCTTAGGAAAGCTATGGGGTGATGACTTAACTCACCATGGAACGGACATCCCCTAAGAATGATTCGCCTAACACGAACACGAGGAACAAACTTAGTGAATTTTTAAAACATATCTGTTTCACTTTGATTGCAAATACCACCTGATAAATTTAGTTAGCATGCTCATTATGGAACAATTTCTTTTTTAAAAATTTTATGGCACTGAGGTTTGCTTGAGGACAAGCAAAGATTTACGTCCGGGGGAATTGATGTGAGAAAACATATAGGGTTTTAGGAGTAGTTTTCTCTCACATCCTGTTACATTTTGCGTTAGTTTCATGCATATGTTACTCTGTTTTTGCATGCATTTCCTATTTTCTAGTTCGGAGGTCTGCTCATTGTTCTTTTGTATGAAGGTTGGCTTTTCGCGCGGAAAAGACACGTTTTTGGAGCGAAAGAAGGACATTTCATGCTAGACGCAGAGTGGGACACGGCCAGGGCATGTGGATTCACACGGCCATGTCCGATGGGCGAATATTAGCACACCAGGGCCACACATGGCGTGGCCGTGTGGAAACACACAACCATGTGCCGGCTCGATGGAGTTGCGCGACTAGGGTTTTTTCCTGATTTCACAGCGGTCTGAGGCGACGTCTATATAAGGATGGCTCCAGCCAAACCCTAGGGGTGAGGCACGATGGCTAGGACGGCACACCGAAGCCCTAAAAAGCTTCGGTAACTCACAGCGGGGAGGAGGAACGCTGCCAGAGGTCCACCACTTGCAACACAACGCCGGAGAGAAGGTCTCAACGCATTGTAATCTCTATTTCTACACTTTCTTTTTATTGTAATTGAACTTAAACATGTGTTGTGATTCTTCCTTCGTGTTTATGGAGTAGAACTTTTGATTCTAGGATTAGGGAGTAGCTTGTATTCATAGACAATATTGGTTATTATTAAATTCTGGCCAAAAGTTTGATTTGACAATTGGATGTTGCTCTTTATTATACCTACGTGTATTTGTCTTTCTTTCCACTATGCTTAGGTGATACGAGGTGGTGACAGCCCTCACAATCTAGATTTTGGAGGTTTGATCAAGGAACCTAGGGGTAAACGTGACCTCCCATAACTGCAGGGAGAAGGGAGCGGTGGAATAGGAAACGGTGCATCGCAAGGATTGATTTGGCATCCTCATACCCTCTATCCCGTCCTTTTGGGCGAGGATAGCTCCCGGTTAATGTGACGGCTCTGCGGTAGAGTGTATGATGTCCCTTCCCCAAAACCGTAAGTATAAGTATAGACGATGCCAATTGACAACGTTGTTCTGTAGTACACAAGTGAACCGAAGTCCTAGAATCACCTTTTTAAGACCTCGACACCCTCTTTTCCTCCTCCGTGTGACACCACACTGAGTAGGGTCCTTCGATAGTCCTCACCAATCGACTCTCACTGATATTTTGTCTGAACAATCACAACCACTTAGTCTATTGGTACTCGAATCCCAGTCCCTGTGGGATCGATAATCTATTTATTACTTGACGATATCCATGCACTTGCGACCGTTGAGTGCGAGCGCATACTTAGAGTCTTGGACGGTCTCCGTCACAAGATTTAAGGTCACGATCATGCGCATCACTAGCCTTAGATGCCAAAGATATGTTTGGTTCATATTTGAAGGTTCTTTTCTCTTTTGGGAATTAGAAGATGAGTTATTCACTTCTATTTGCATCATGGGAGCTTTTGGTTCAAGTGTATATAAATTTCCTATCAATGCACCAGAACAGATAATCTCCCTATTCCTTTTTAGAACAACTCTGTCATTAAAGAAAATAGAAAATCAATCCATAAACAATTTAGAAATCGAAATTAATTTTTTTCTAAATAAAGGTAAATAAAAGCAATTTTTCAGAACCAAAATTTTATTCCAATCAAAAGATAAATAAACATCTCCCACTGCAATAGCCGCCCCCTTCGTGGCATCGCCCAAGTAAATGATAATCTCTCCTTCAGCCAGTAGTCTAGTTTCTTGAAACCCTTGCAAAGTATTTCAGAGATGATCAGTGGCTCCCGTATCTACACACAAGGTGCCGGTAGAAAACACCGCTAAACATGTTTCAATGACTAGACCATAGGATATACCTTTGTTCTTCTTCCGATTGGGACAGTCCTTCTTCCAATGTCCAGTCTGCTTGCAAGTGAAGCACTTTCCTTTTGGCTTCTTCACTCATCCCTGAGATCCTCCCACCACCTTTGCTCCACCTTATTTCTTCATCTTCTTGCCTTTCGTCTTAGAAGTAGAAACCTTCTGAGCAACCATGGCCTGAGCCTGAGCAAGCCCTTCTACTGTCTGGAGTTCAGTCAGAAGCTCCATCAACGAATACAACCACTTTCATGTTGTAATTCATGCGAAACTGCTCAAAACTCCTAGGTAGAGATTGGAGAATAATATCGACCTGGGTTTCCCCATCGATCTCATCTCCAAGGACTTCCAGCTCATTTGCAGGCTTAGAAGGACACTCTTCGAAGAGTACATATTTGTACTCCTCAGCAGTCAAGACAATATCATGCTTGTTGGTGCAATTGCTCCATGTTGACTCAAGTTTGACTCGAGCAGTACTTTGATAGTATTTTGATGATAGACAAAACTCATGACATGGGATTGTCTTTGTAAAGTCCAACATGGTGTTGGCATGGAAAATCCAAGCATAGAGCTTGGTGTGGGAAAGTCCAACATGGGGTTGGCATGGAAAATCCAAGCATGGAGCTAGGTATGGAAAAGTCCAAAGCATTGCGAAGTCGTGCGCTTAGTGCTTGGTGAGAAATGCATTGCGAAGCTGTGCGCTTGGTGCATGTGGGAAGTCTTGAGGACTTGGCAAGTTCACTATGCTCGGGGTCCTTGAGTCGGTGAAGGATGGCATTGCGAAGCCGTGCACTTCGTGCATATGAGGGACCGTCGGACGGGGAGCGAATGGAGTGAGGCCCAAGGGAAGCATACTTCGAGGGAAAGAGACGAGAAGGATGACGTTGCGAAGTCGTGCGCTTGGCGCATCCGAGGGATGTAGGCCAAGGGAAGAGAGCTTTGGTGGGGAACTCCATGAGGGATGAGGTGGACTTGGCCAAGTGGCAAAGACTGGTTGTCGGATGCTCAAAAACCTTGATGTTTGAGGTTTTACCTAACATCGATCGGTAGCGCATAGGTGCGGTCATTTGCTCTCGTATTAGTTCGACCAATGTTCGATTGAGCAGTCTTGATCGATCATTTGCCATGGGAGAGCGATCGTGACAACATCGATCGGCCTTATGGGAAGCGATCGTGATCGCATGTGTATAGGCACGAAGCTAGTCGAGCTTGCGGCCTCGATGGCTGCGAGACGGTGATGGGTGCCATCAGTCGACTGATGTGTGATCCTTTGGAACTTCACCGACGTGGATCTTGCCGTTGTGAGACAACGGCTACAGGATCAGTCGACTGGGGCCTTTTGGCAGTCGACTGATGCGCGCAAAATCAATTTGATGCAGGTTATAAATGGAGCTCAAGTGGGAGGATTTCGAAAAGACTTTAAGGAAGCGATTGGAGGGGAATTGCTGCTGCATTCCAGTCCTTCTAGAGCCATCCAAAGCAAGCAACAAGAAAGGGTTCAAAGCAAAGAGTTGTAAAGCATTCTTTACTTGTATTTCTTGTGTCTTTGTATTTCTTATAGTATTACTGTTGTAATAGCTTGTACGAGGCTTCTCCACCTCCGACGTGTAGTCGAAAAGGAGTTTAGTTAGTGTCGTGTGCATAACTAGAGCTCGGAGAGCTCACCAGTGGAGTAGGAACCATTCGGTTCCGAACCACGAATATCATGTGTGTTTGCGTATGCTTGTATTGTTGTTAGTATTCATATTTGTATTAGTATTCTACTGCGCTAACGACAATTGAAGGCCAGCACGCAACGAGAACGATCGTATTCCACCGTATGACGAAAGAGGGCTATTCACCCCCCTGTAGCAGGCCAACCATATACACATCGATCCCCTACAAAGATTCCTTTTCCAATCAACATAATTGGGTCCAGTAAGTTTATTCTCTTTTAGTATCACAGTAAGTGGATTGAAAGTCATTTTTGAAAAACCTAAGAATCACATATATCAAAACTTTGGATTTCAAAAAATTATTGATTCCTCAAACAATAAAATTTTAAAATCAACCAACACTTCAAAAGACCGAGAATATCGTATGCCACGATCGTGTGGACGTATACGAATTCTACATTTGTAAGAGGAGGTTTTACCCATTAATTTTACTATCTTGTCAACCTAACTTTTTGACAAATAAAATTAATAGTTGGTTCTTCTTCGGCCCTACAAATAAAAGAAGTCACTCTGATGGGGAGGATACTCCTATTTGCATTTAAGTGTTCACAATTACTCAGTACCAAAGCAATTATCTCGGGTTATGTGCCTTCCGATGGGGATGTATATGCTCCTTACTAATTTCCTATAACCATATTCGACCCTGTGATCCGTAAACAAACTCATCCGATGGGGAGGAAGGCACTCAGAGCCGACGCACAAGTTTGTTTGCATCACATGTCAAATCGTAATGGAGGCCATGGGAATTTATAAAAATATCCCTCTCCCACTCAATAATTTTAAATTGAGGAATTTTCTTAGCCTATGACATGCATATCAAACAAAAACCAATAAATATGAAAAAAATATTTTCCAACTATTACATTTTAATTTACATCCATCGATCCTATACTTCACAAAGGAGTGTACATGTTATCTAGATCGAAAGTAAACTAAAATAAAAAGATTGGCTAAATAATTCTGTACTTAATTACAAAAATTAAATACTAGTCTCATCGACCCTAAGGATTCAAATAATATACAATTACACACATACAATCACATACACACATATGGCCATAATAGTTGAATCCTATGCATGCAACCAAAAAGTTAACCTACGAACATCCTACTATAATCCGGCACATATAAAATATGAAAAGTGCATAAAAGTAACCGAATCCTGAACACACAAAACCGGAAACCGTGGCCCTGATACCACTTGAAGGTAGGAAACTTCGCTTCCCACTTCAACTCGGTTGCTGATTCATGGCGATCCCGTCATTGTCCCCGGATTAAAAAA
This sequence comes from Wurfbainia villosa, assembly GCA_025175895.1. Lineage (NCBI taxonomy): Eukaryota > Viridiplantae > Streptophyta > Magnoliopsida > Zingiberales > Zingiberaceae > Wurfbainia > Wurfbainia villosa. The sequence goes on along the minus strand of CM045986.1, from coordinate 56,472,664 downwards.
TTAATCCATGACAAATAGGGATTACCAAGCTACTGTTCCATCGTCATGCTATTCGATTAGAGTGGTCACTTGAACAAACTTGTTGTTCAAGCAACCTACCTCTATTCTTCGAATAGCCGTGGAATAGACGATGTACGGATCGCCGGTTTTTTGTGTTCATATTCGGGGTCCAAGTAAATTTAGCTACATAACAAAACATACAACATACAAAGAAACAAAAAGAAAGCAAACAAGCATTATACCTCTCGATCTTCTATTGTATGTCCTTCCTCCTTTTGGACGTCGAGTGGGCGACGATCTTCCAAAAGTCGAAGCCTCCTAGAATACGCTCTTCCCTTTCTTGTGCGCTCTGAACAAAGGAAAGAATGAAACAAAACACTTCCCTATCTAGGACCAGCCACCAAGTCAAGAGACTTGATGTTGCCATCGGCCAAGGAATAGAAGAGGAAGTGGGCACCAGCCAAGAGCTCCAAGGAACAACCCTAACCCTTGTTTCCACCGGCCAAGGATAAGAGGAAGAAGAGGTTGAGCACCAACCAAGGTTGAGAAGAGGAAGATGGGTGCCGGAAACAACCATTGGAAAAGAAGGAAATCCCTCCAATTGTTGCCGCCGAAGCCCTTTCCCAAACCCTAGCCGCCCAAGCCAAACACAAATCTCCCATGAGTATCCTTGCCGCCCACCCCTTAAGCCTCCTTTTATAGAGGTAGGCTTAAGCCTCCTTTTAATCTCCACCTCGGAACTAGGGATTTAATCTCAACAGTCATATCTTGGGATTTAATCTCAACTGTCGGATCTAGAGATTTAATCTCCACCGTCGGATCTAAAGATTTAATATCCGCCGTTGGATCTAGAGATTTAATCTCCACCATCAGATATAGAGTTTCATTTTCCATCATCGGATCTAGGCTCCATGAGGGTTTTAATAGGCTACAATAGGGACCATGAGGAGGAGTTGGATCTGTGCCACCCAATGGATCAAGCCCACATAAAGTTCTATCCATTAATGATAATTCAATCCACTAGCGGATTATCATTGATCTACCTCACCAACACCCATAAGTTAATATGGGCTCCAAATATTATTTTTACATATATCTCCTCGTGTTTAAGATCTCGAATGTCCGTCGATTAATTAATTTACTGAAAATTAATTAATCAACATCTAACTCCATGAGTAGTACCACTCAACCTTATCATCATGCCAGACCAAGTCCACCTGTAGGGTTTACATGTTGAACCTTATGAGCTCCTCAAGGGAACATCATCATCCTAATATATAGGACACGGTTTCCTCCTATAATCAACGGCACAACATATAAATAATATCATTTCCCAACTTACCGAGCCTATCGATTTACTCTATAAATCTCTCCCATTGATAAATCAAAGAAATGAATACTAAGTATATGTGCTCGTTATTATATGGGGATTAAGAGCATGTACAATATAATATCAGAGGTCCGATTTGATTATGTAGTCAGCAATAAATCGAATCACCTCCATGTCAGTCCTGCTTAATACACACAAAGTGTACTAGTGTAATTCAATGGCCAGGACAAACCAATACCAAATCACACTACAACCATTCCAATGGTTTGTCCATGACCATCTAGGTTGTGAGCCTTTACTTATACTTTTCAAGGGACCGATAACATGATCTCTTGTGTGACACTACACACCATGTTATCTACAATGTAATGTATCAAATAAATATACATAACCATAAATATGCAAACAATGATCATGTGATTCTTATTTCAAAAATAAAGATGTTCATAAAAAAGATAGACTTTTCATTATACATCCCAACACTAGATGGGAAAATCAAAGTGTTACTTATGTTATAGGTGAGAAATAGCATCTTTGTGATCTTAGATCTTGCTTAAAAAGACATATAGCTTAACTATAAATATGAACACACACATATATCCTCTGATCCAAACATATAATCTTTCAAAACATAGGAAAATAAGCTATATAAAACAATTGAAGAACTACTTATACTGCAGGTAAGAGATACTTACATCCTCTCGCTATCGTACTAGTATGCTGCTAGGGTTTTTGTGAGATGGAGACCTTCCCATGCTCCTTAGCCTTAGGAGTGGTCTTCTAGCATATACTAAGCCTTTGTATCTCATTGAAACCCTCTTGAGATCTCCAACCCAAAGCTTTAGGGTTTTGGATGGAGTTGGAGGAATTTCGGTGGAGGAGGAAGAAGGTGGACCTTGATCCTCTAGGAAACACCAAGCTTTGTGAGAAACTCCTCTTGAACAACCCTCTTGAGGATCCCAACACAAGAATCCCTATAGCTTGGGATGCAAAAAGGGAGGAAGGAGAGGGATAGGTTTCGTCCAAGAATGAGGAAGGAGGAGGATGAAGAAGGAAAAGATGAGGTTTGGTTCTTCCTTCTCTCTTTAATCTCCTCTTTAATACTTAGAAAGATTAACACTCCTCTTCCTCTCATGGGGGGATGAACCAACTCCTCATCTTTCTATTTATATTCTTTGTATATTCTTTATATATCCTAGCCAAGAATCATCCTTGAAGGGAGAAGCTTCGCTTCCCACCTCAACTCGGTCGCTTGTGCATGGCGATCCCATCTATGTCCCCGGATTAAAAAAAAATTAATCCTAGATGAAGACTGATTACCCAAGCAATCGATCCATCATCGTGCCATTCGATTAGAGTGGTCTCTTGAACAAACTTGTTATTCAAGCAACCAAACTCTTATCCTCGACTAGCTACGGAATAGATGATGTATGGATTGCCGATTTTTGTGTTTATCTTCAGGGTCCAAATAAATTAGCCACATGCAATTACATACATAATATAAAGAAACAAAAGGAAACCAAAATAAATAATTATACCTCTTGTTTACCTCTTGGTCTTCTATTGTATGTCATATCCTCCTCTTGGACGTTGTGTGGGCAACGATCCTCCAAGAGATGAGGTCTCCTAGATCTTGTATCTTCCTTTCCTTGTTCGCTCCGAACAAAAGAAGATAATAAGCTCCCTTCTTCTCCTATCTAGTTCCGGACACAATCCCTTTGGAGAAAGATCAATCCTCTTTCTCCTCTTTGTTGTTGCCGCTGGCCACCAAGGATAGGGAGATGGAAGAAGGGCACCAGCCAACCAAAGAAAGAAGATCAAAACCTTGCCCTAGTTGCCTCCAACCAAAGCTTGAGGAAGAAAGGACATGGACGTCGTCCAAGAAGAGAAAGAATATGAAGATGGGCACCGGCCAACCAAAGAAAGAAGATTAAATCCTTGCCCTAGTTGCCGCCCAAAGCCTCTCCAAACCCTAGCCGCCCAAGCCAAAGAGCAAAACCCTAATTGTTTCTCAATTGCCCTCACCGCCCAATCCCAAGCCCTCATTTCATAGAGTTAGGCTTAATCCTCCTTTCAATCTCCACCATCAGATCTAGGATTTCATTTTACACCGTCGGATCTAGGCTTTCATTATCCACCGTCGGATCAAGGCTTCATGAGGGTTTTAATAGGCTACAATAGGGACCATGAGGAGGAGTTGGATCTTGGGCACCTAATGGATGCGAACAACATAACATTCGAACCATTAATGATAATACTTTACACTAGAAGATTATCATTGATCTACCTCAGCAACCCCCATAAATAAATATGGGCTCCATATATTAATTCTACAAATTTCTCCCCGTCTTTAAGATCTCGAATATCCACCAATTAATTAATTTACTGACGATTAATTAATCAACATCTAACTCTTTGAGTAGTACCACTCAACCTTAACATCATGCTGGACTAAGTCCACCTGCAGGGTTTACACGATGATCCTTATGAGCTCCTCAAGGGGACATCATCATCGTAATACATAGGACACGGTTACCTCCTATAATAAATGACACACCATGTAAATAATATCATTTCTCAACATACCGAGCCTATCGATTTAATCTATAAATCTCGCCCATTGGTAAATCAAAGAAATAAATACTAAGTACATGTGGCCGTTATTATATCGGGATTAAGAGCATGCACACCATAATATCCGAGGTTCGATTCAATTATGTAGTCAGTAATAAATTGAATCACCTCTAAGTTGGTCCTGGTCAATACAGACAAAGTGTACAAGTGTAATTCTATTGTCAAGACAAAACAATATCAAATTATACTACAACCATACCAATGGTTTGTCCAAAATCATCTTGGTTGTGAGCCTCTACTTATACTCTACCAGGAACTGATAACATGATCTCCCGTGTGACACTACACACCATCTTATCTACAATGTAATGTATCAGATAATATGCATAACCATAAATATGCAAACAATGATCATGTGATTCTTATTTCAAAAATAAAGATGTTCATACAAAAGATAGACTTTTCAGTATACATCCCAACAATCTCCCACTTATACTAAAAGACTATGTTGTCCTCATACTTCCATACATATGATTCTCATTCCCCCCAAATGCCTATCAAAAGCTCTCGCTGGAAGGGCCTTACTGAAAGGATCTGCCAGGTCATCCTCCGATGCAATATTGGCTACAACAACTTCTCCTCGCTTTACAATTTCTCGTATCAGGTGGTACTTATGCTCTATGTGTTTACTTTCCATATGGGCTCGCGGTTTCTTCGAGTTTGCAATTGCACCATTGTTATCACTATAAATTGTGATAGTTCTGGGCAAACTAGGAATCACATCCAAGTCCATCAAGAAATTCCTTAGCCATACAACTTCATTTGCTGCCTTAGAGTCTACCACATACTCAACTTCCATGGTGGAGTCCGCCATGCATTTCTGCTTGACACTTCTCCATACAATGACTCCACCTCCCAAAGTAAACACAAAACCTGAGGTAGACTTACTGTTATCCCTATCTGATTGGAAGTCGGAATCTGTGTAACCCACAGGGAGTAATTGATCTGCCTGGTATACCAGTATATAATGCCTAGTCCTTCTCAAGTACTTCAATATATGCTTTACCGCAGTCCAATGTCCCTATCCTATATTACTCTGATATCTGCTAACCATGCACACGACAAAGCACATATCAGACCTCGTACATAGCATAACATACTTGAGGCTTCTTACTGGTGAAGCATAAGGAACCACCTTCATCTTCTCTATCTCCTTTGATGTCGTAGGACATATCTCTTTAGATAATGGTACTCCATGCCTAAAAGGTAGAAAACCTTTCTTGGAGTTCTGCATGCTAAAATGAACCAAAATGGTGTCTATGTATGAAGCTTGAGATAAGCACAACATCCTTTTCTTGCGATCCCTTATAACATTGATCCCAAGGATGTGTCCCACTTCTCCCAAGTCCTTCATATCAAACTTTTTGGATAACCACACCCTTACATCTGATAACACATTGACAATGTTGCCAATTAACAAAATGTCATCTATGTATAGTACAAGAAATATCACTACGTTTTCGTCACATCTCTTGTATACACAAGACTCATCCAGACTTTGAATAAATCCATAAGACTAGATTACTTCATTAAAGCGGATGTTCTAAGATCTAGAAGCTTGCTTCAATCCATAAATGGACCGATTAAGCTTGCACACAAGATTCTCTTTGCCCTTTGCAATGAATCCCTCTAGTTGCTTCATATAGATGTTTTCCTCAAGACTTCCATTAAGGAAAGTTGTCTTGACATCCATCTGCCACACCTCATAATCCATATGTGCAGCAATACATAAGAGAATCGGGATAGACTTAAGCATGGCCACCGGTGAAAAGGTCTCATCATTATCGATAACCTTTTTCTGAGTCTACCCTTTCACAACAAGCCGTGCTTTGAAGGTCTCAACCTTCCCATCTATTCCTCTCTTTCTTTTTTAGATCCACTTGTATTCAATGGTTTTTACACCATTGGGTGGTTCTACTAGCTCCCAGACCTGATTTGAATCCATAGATTCTATTTCAGAATTCATCGCACTATGCCATGATATCACATCTTTATCTTGTATTGCCTTGTCATATGTCCAGGGATCAGGTTTCTTTTCGCGAGGGACCAAATCAAAAGATTCTCTCAAGGACATATATCTATCTGGCTGTCTAACAACCCTCCCACTAGGACAAGGCATCACTTGTGTATCCTTTGTGACACGCGGTACAATCACTTGTGGTATATCCTCTTGTACCAGTGGAACTGAAGTAGTGACTTCCCCTCTCAATTCCTCCAGAACAATCTTACTCATGACCTTGTGGTTCATCACATAATCTTCCTCTAAAAATCTGACGTTCGTGCTAACGATCACCCTCTGATCTCTAGGACTATAGAACAGACCACCTTTCGTTCCTCTAGGATAGCCTATGAACATGCGCACTTCTGTATGAGGTTCCAACATACCAGTATCTGCCTTCAATACATGTGTTGGACACCCCCAAATCCGAATATGTCTCAAACTAGGCTTTAGCCCAATCCACAATTCTGTGGGAGTAGAAGGCACTGATTTAGATGGTACCAAGTTTAGAATATACACTGTCGTATCCGAGCATACCCCCAGAACGAATTTGGCAACTCAGGATAACTCATCATCGATCTAACTATTTCCATAAGAGTTCTATTCCTTCGCTTGGCTACACCTTTCTACTGGGGTGTGCTAGGTGCAGACAATTGAGATTGAATCCCAGCCTCGGATAAGTAATTCCTAAACTCTCCCAAGAGGTACAACCACGATCAGATCGTAGTGTCTTGATACTTTTACCTTGATGATTCACCACATCAGCCTTGAATTCTTTGAACCTGTCAAAGCATTCAGACTTGCGTCGTATCAAGTAAATGTATCTATTTTTTTAATAATCGTCTATAAAAGAGATGAAATATTCAAAACCACCTCAAGCTTGGATAGACATAGGACCAAACAAATCAGAATGAACCAATTCCAACACATCTTTGGCTCTATACCCCTTGGCCTTAAAAGGCCTCTTGGTCATTTTACCTTCCAAGCAAGATTCGCAGGTTGGGAAATCTTCCACCACTAATGAACCCAGAGGTCCATCAGCTATCAAACTTTGAATTCTACTTAGGTTAATATGACCTAACCTTAGATGCCAAAGGTATGTTTGGTTCATTTTGTAAGGTTCTTTTCTCTTATTAGATTTAGAAGATGAGTTATTTACTTTTATTTGAATAGTGGGAGCTTTTGGTTCAAGGGTATATAAATTTCCTATCAATTTTCCAGAATAGATAATCTCCCTATTCCTTTTTATAACAACTTTGTCATTAAAAGAAATAGAATATGTTGGATCGAGAAGCGTCGCTAGAGGGGGGGGGGGTGAATAGCGATCGTAAATCTTTTCGATGTTTCGTTCGAGTAGACAATTAAATGAGTAAGAGCAGCGAAAAATAAAGGAACACGTTTATTTTTACTTTGTTCACAACCCAGCGGTTGCTACTCCAAGGCCCTATTACGGAGGGCAAAGCACTATAACGTCTCCTCCTCGTTGGAGGTAGGAGACAACAATCACAAAAACCGAATGTACGAGGATGTGGCAACAAGCCTACCTCACCTCGTTACGATTAAAATAAAGAATACAATAAAAATAATTACTTACTTGCATTACTGAAGGAGATTTGAACTTACGTAAATCGGGCGTTATGACGATGTTGGAGCGTTGGCGTTGTAGGAGCAATTGATGAATAAACTTGATGATGTTTGGAGTTGGAATCCACCCCTCCTTTTATAGATTTTGGCCTCTTAATATGTCTCCTCCTTTTTCGGAACAGATCACGAAGTTATCCAAATTTTATCGCGAAGTGGTCGCGTCAAACCTTATCCATTTTGACCTAGCGCAAAGGCTGATTCGTCGCCATCACCAATCGATGCCTCCCATCACCGATCCGATGAGCATCGATCGATTGCATGATGTCCAGCGATCATTGCCCGGCTGCCACTTCCTGCAAGAGGTTAGCTCGAAAATGATAAATGACGGTTTCGGCCGTCCGATCTCGACCTAGACCTTCCACGGGAAGTCTTAATCGGATCACCGCCTACGGTCGTCCCCGTAAAGAGGACACGACCTTACAATCTCTCACTCACACGAGCTTACCTCGATAGTAGCTCTCACTTCCGGCCTTCCACTCGATTCCTGAGGCTCCCTCCGAAGTCACTCGAGTGTCGCCCGACCACCGCGGCTTCCTTCGGGTGTCGCTAGCCTTCAGCTCCAGCTTTAGCACTTTTTTGCACACTTGATTTAGCTCGTGAGATAATGATGTAAACTTAACTTTGTGTCTTTGCCGTAATCAAAACATAGGTTCAATTATCTAGTGCCCCTGCAGCAACAATCTCCCCCTTTTTGATCTATGGCAAACCAACACAAAGTTAAGGAAAATTAAAGCATAAAACAGGTATAGTAGAAGATGAATGTGAAGATGAATATCATTTCCAAAAACTCCCCCTTAACCCTAGGTGAGTTTTGAAAGAGATAATTTAATTTTCAAAATTAAATTTTATGTTACTCCCCCTTAACTTTTGCTCTTCTCCCCCTTTTGCCATAAATAAAAAAAATTTGGGGTTTTTGTATAAAATAAGGTTTTGAAAACAATATCGTATATGCATGCATCTAGATAAATCAAATATGAGTCCAAGCATGCGTCTAGCAGTAGTTAGATAGATTGGTTCGAGGTGTGTCCCTCTGCACCAATAATCTAAAGATTTATAATATAACCCTTAGGGTTAGTTTGCTCACCCCCTTAGTCAAATATATGAAGTATAAGAGATGTAGGGGGCGCTAAACTTTGGCCTAAGAGTTGTTAAGTACAATAGTTGAGAAAATAAGTAGTATTTTAAAGAGATTGTTTTAAGTATATTTCAATTATCCTTAACATCTCACCCATTCTATGTGTCTCAGAATTTTTTCACCTTATATGTTTTGTGATATGATTTTAAATTGATTAAAGATAGTCAACCTTGGGTTAGATTCGGATTTAACCTTTAGATCATTAAGTAACTTTTCGAGAAACTGGCTTCCAGGACATGGCGAGGCAGAGGGGCCTTCTTTGATCGGAACAACGACCACTTCCTTAGACAAAGCCAAATTCAAGAAAATATCACTTAAGTCACTTAGGGTTACTTCCTGGTCTAACTAGTTTAGGATACGGCGAGGTAGCTTCAGCTAGTTCCACTCGGTCAAGTGCACCAAGCTAGATAGGCCTTATCTAGCTCGAATACACGAGACTTTGTTTCCCTAACATACTATCATCTCACCGCATCATGATACTATGTTGTCAAGAGTTGACTAACCATTTACCCTATCTAGCCATTCTAAAAATTAAAGTAAAATATGCAATGGTTTTGCTAAGTAAGCGGGTATACTATTTTAGTGTTAGCTCCCCTTGGACCATTGAACCAATATGGTCTATTCAAATAATGAACTTGATCCTGGGGAATCCAAACCTTATTAGTCCTTATATGTGAGTTCAATAAAACCTTTGGGACCCATGCTTGGACTCTTTGATGACTACGATTTACGATAGACATATAAGACCTATTCGTAGTCTTTGACTTAAATCCGAGTCCGGCTTTGTTGTACACGGCTCTTTGGGTTCCAAGTAGTCGATTAAGGTTCTTAGATCCCAATGTGAACCTTTCCAACCTAGCCTCAACCTCTTGAACTCGGTCTTTCAAGAGAGAATTCTCCTCCTCAAGTTTTTTAATTTGGGTTGAGTTTCCCTCTTGAACTTGACTAGTTGAAGAGGTTAGAGTAGCCTCTTTCTTGAGGGTTTCAACCTCCTCAAGTAACGACTCAACCCTAGACTTGGACTTAGTTAATTTACTATTAAGCATTTTAATTGTATTGTAAAGTGTATGAATTAGTGAGCGGCTAACCTTAATTTTCTCTTTTGGTCCGGCATTGAGTTGCTTCTCGAAGTAGTCCTCGAGTTCGGAGTCGGTGTTATAGTTGGACTCAGCTTCGGATTCTGACTCGGACTCCTCCGGTCTTGCCATGTAAGTTATGTCTTCTTTGTTGTCCCAAGTTGCATGGAAGGCTTTCCTTGCTCCCTTTTTATTTTGGTTCTCGTACTTCAATTTCCTTCTTTCTTTTCGAACTATTCTCCGCACAACGTTCACTATTGCTTCCACCTCTTCTGATTCGGACTCTGATTCGTCTTCGGGTTCGAGTTCATCTACTTGCCTAGTAGGTGGCTTGCTTCTTTGTCTTGCAAGTAGAGCAATACCTCTCTCGGCCCGGACCACGTTAGTTTGCTCGTGAAGTTCAAACTCAGAAAATAATTCGTCTAACCTAAGCTTTGAAAGGTCCTTAGAGACCTTGTAGACATCGACAATGGATGCCCACAAGGTAGTCCTAGGGAAAGCATTTAAAGCGTACCTTATAAGGTCCCGGTTCTCTACTGCTTGCCCGATCGAGTGAAGACCATTGACGATGTCTTGGATCCGCGCATGTAATTGGGTGGCGGTCTCGCGATCCTGCATCTTTAGATTGTACAGTTTATTTAAAAGTAAATCTCTTTTACATACCTTAGCATCGGGCGTCCCTTCGTGTTGATCAATCAATTTGTTCCAGAGGTCTTTGGCGCTAATGAATGGACCGATGCGGTTGAGCTCCTCTATGGACAAGCCACATTGTAATATTTGAGTTGCTCTTGCATCGGCTTCAATTTGCCTGTTGGTTGTATTTGTCCACTTATTGAAATCCAAGGGCTCTCCTTGATCATTGGTGGGTAGAGCAAAGCCGGTTTGGATTATTATCCAAGTCTCGACTTGTGTTTTCAAGAAACACTCCATCCGACCTTTCCAATAACGGAAATCATTTCCGTTAAAGAACGGAGGTCGGGTGGTGCTATACCCCTCAATGTGAGCCATTAAGCCTCTTGTAAAAACACGAATAAAAACCAAAGAGAATTCCAAGACTTGGTCTTGGATTAGTAGTGCGGGAAATAATAGGAAATAAACAGAAATAAATAAGAAGAATAAGAAACTAAGAAAAACTAGAAACTTACGACCTTCGGTGTCCCCGAAAGGCTACTGAATGTTGGATTTTGGGGCTGGAAACAGCTTCTTATGAGAATAAACACTTGTAAGAAATGTAGATCTCTCAGAGAGCTTCGATTTGGTAGGTAGATCGTTATGTGAGTCCATTTGTGCGAAAAGTTATGGTCATTTTACCGTCGGCTACTCCAAGGGAGAATACTTACAAGCACACAACCCAAAGAAACGTACCAAAACTTCTTCTTGGATTAGTAGTGCAGGAGGAATAAAAACCTAAGAAAGATACAAATCGAAAAATACGAAAAGAAAACCAAAACGTGCTAGATTGGTGGTTTCACCAAATCTTAGCGCCCCCGCTCTTATACCAATTGTTGGATCGAGAAGCGTCGCTAGAGGGGGGGAATAGCGATCGTAAATCTTTTTGACGTTTCATTTGAGTAGACAATTAAACGAGTAAGAGTAGCAGAAAATAAAGGAACACATTTATTTTTACTTGGTTCACAACCCAGCGGTTGCTACTCCAAGGTCCTATCGGTCCTAGACTGTGTACGGAGGGCAAAGCACTATAACATCTCCTCCTCGTTGGAGGTAGGAGACAACGATCACAAAAAACGAATGTACGAGGATGAGGCAACAAGGCTACCTCACCTTGTTATGATTAAAATAAAGAATACAATAAAAATAATTACTTGCTACTGCTGCCGACAAAGGAGATTTGAACTTGTCGGCGTTATGACGGCGTTGGAGCTATTAGTAATATATGAGAGATGTCCTAAGGCAATCGACTTATGTATGAACCATTTATATGATAAATGAAGATTCACTATTTGAGTATACATGTTTTATGTATTTGATTGGATCTTAAACTCATTTACTGAATGTCCACGATACGATTCACAGCATGAGAGAATTTGTGATTGGATCACAACTAGTGAGTATCTCTACATGTGTAATTGTGATGTATCGAATTATCCTAGTCGATGAATTGATGGATTTGGACACCATCAATTCTGTCGAGACTAGCACGAGGTATACTCCTTGGTGTATCCAAGCAGCTGATTCTCACTGGCTGGAGACATAGTGATGTCCGGAGTTAATCGTGGATGCTAGTTATGGTAACTAGTTCATTGGAGTGACCAGTCGTAAGACTTCATATGGTTCTCTGCATATATAGATATGTCAATGAAGTTCTTACTGTGGCTTAAGTGCGATGTTCCTTTGACTTGCGGTATTCAAGTCATCTTGATCATGGAGACTTATGCTTTGACATCTTAAGCAAACATCTCCAAGGAGATGTGGACCCGGGATGATTGGGTATAAGTCGAAGTGATCGAAGGTGTTTGAATAGCCTATAAAGGATTCACCACTCCTTGCGAGGAGATGTATACCCATGGCCTCTCGTCGGATTGTTACTAAAGTCTTTGGCCAAAGCATTACATGTTTAGAGTAAGGTACTCTTCGATACATGTGGAGTAACTAGAATCTGTAGGACGAGGAAATGATACTTGGGCTAGGTGTGACGTAGTCAGCCTAGTGGGGACTGACACAATAGACCATGTCCTAAACCAAGAGGGTATAAGATGAGTGAAGGGAATGGGGCACGATTCATTCGAGCTACTGAAGAGTTTTAGAAATAGTTCTGGATCAACCGTTGATCTTTACGGTTAATTGGGGATCACGATGTACTACTAGGTGCCACTCATGATCGTTCTATAATTAATGGTTAATTATAGACGACCAACATAAACCGAGAACCTATTTGGTCACACGCACAACGAGTGTAATCCAAAGGATTTAAAACGAGCTTGAGAATGGGATTCTCAGATCGAGAGAAACTATGTTTGGTTGGACCAAACATAAAGCGAGCATGAAATTGTTTCAGTCGCAATGGAAGCGTGGATGGGCCGTGTCTTATGAAGACACAATGGATGGACCAAAATGGTTTGGTTCTAATCCAATGGATGAGAATAAACCAAAGGGTTTGGTTTATTTTAAACGAATGAACCAAAAGTTGGTTCGGTTCGTTTTAACTTAAAATAAACCATCATGGTTTGGTTTATTTTAACTTATCTTAATGGAGCGGGTTAACGGGCTTTATGGATATGATCCATTAACCATTAAGAGAATTAGTTCTCTATAAAAGAGGGCTTAATGGATAATTAAGCCCTAATCAAAACCCTAGCCCTTGGAGTTGCCGCCCACCCCTTGAAGGAGGATTTCGGCGCCAACCCTAGTGTGCCGCCGCCCAACCTCTTGTGCCGCCGTCCAACTTGTTGCCGGCAACGAAGCTTCAGTCGGTGAACCTCCGGCGACCCTCCGGTGATCTCCTCTAGGTTCGGTGATAAGGTGAGCTTCCATCTCTCCTTGGCCGGCCTCTATTCCTCCACCAAAAGCTGTCGAGTTTTTCTGGACAGCTTGTTTCTTTGTTGTCGGAGCGTCGTTTGGACGACGGTTAGTGCTCCGACAGCGGCTAACATACCGGGGATTTGATCTCCGGTAATCCTCTGAGGTGGAGGACGAAGGATTCGTCAATTGGTTGACGAATACCTCTCCGGAGAAGCGAGTTTTGAGAACTCGTTTTAGGATCCGAATTTGGATTCGGATCGTGATCATCTCTCGATCACGTCGTCTTCAACACGAGGCTAGTAACCCGTACGAAGACGAAGCTCGTGACTTAGCGAAGTCATCCCGAGGAGCTCGGCGTGGATACGGATAGAGACGATTCTTACGAGGATCATTCCGGTTGATACCGTTCCCGCTACACGTCATACGAAAGGTATAACGTAGATAATTTCTTTTATTGCAAATTTTAATTTATGGTTATGTCTACACTTGTTGTAATAGCATGCGTGTGTTGTGTGTGTTGTAATAAATATAGATTTATTATTTTTAATTGCTTCCGCTGTGCTCATGTTTACGAAACATGATCGAACACACACACGCCGCAGTGCCGGAAACCCAACAGTGGTATCAGAGCCCAGGTTGTGTTTCGACATAATCGTAAAAATGGTTTTGCGATAGTCATAATGTATTTCTGGATATTTTCTAAATTTTGGGAATTTAGAAGTATTTATGGATATTTTTCAATTTTGGAAAGTCTAGAAGTATTTATGGAAATCTTCCACTTTTGGAAAGTTGGAAGTATTTATGGAAATTTATATTTTCCATAAATAAAATATTTGATTAGCTTCTGGAAATTTGTTTCCTAATTTAATCATGATTTGATTTGGGAAATCAAATCTTAAAATATTTTATTTCTATAAGTAGTTTTAATGATTTAGGAAATTGGTTTCCTAAATAGATTTTCCTTAATCAAATAATTCCATGAATAAAATATGTGATTAGATTTGGAAATTTGTTTCCTAATTTAATTATGATTTGATTTGGAGAATCAAATCTTAAACATATTTTATTTCCATAAATAGTTATGACATATAAGGAAATTATATACATGACATAATTGTATGCCATGTAATTGCATTAGATGCATAACATTATGTCATGCGTGTCGTGACATGTAGATGTATGCCATGTATGTCATGCCATGTAGATAATAGTTATTTGCATGCAAAGAGGATGAGACATAAAAACCCTTAATCAATATTAAAGCCTACACCTTCCATTAATATGGTTAGAACCAGAGTTCTGTTTCTTGTTTGGGTTGTTGGACTCTCTCCAAGCCCGGCTCGAACCTGAACATGTTCAAATCATTGGAATAGTTTAACTCTAATATGGTAAGAGTCAGAGGTCAATCGTTAGTTTGGGTTGTTGGACTCACTCCAAGCCTGGCTAATTGGTTGAATGCGCTCTAACCATATTAAAACTATTTCGCGATTAATGGGTCGGCTTTAACTTGGAGCATCGATTTGTTGGACTCACTCCAAGGTCGATGTGAAGAGAGGTGAAGTTGGGTGCTATGCATATGATGCATACTTGTTAATGTGTTAACAACCCAATGTATGTGTAAACATTCAATTAGTTGATAGCACATTGTGATAGTTACATATACATGATATGTAATCGGTATACTTGATACCCACCATCATAGCTAAGAATGGCTTGTTGGACTCACTCCAAGGTTGTTCTTATCTATGATGGATATCAGCCCATTCGGAGATGGACCTACGATCTCCCGAAGTGATTTTAAGGGTTTTTAATATTCAAAAAATGAATGGGATTTATAAATGTATATTGATGCATTTTAAAATCATTTTCTCATATATGCTCGTTTTGTATTTCTAGGTCAATAAATTGATCATGACGTCTTTGAATTTGCGCACTATTTTGGATTCGAACAAACTGACTAGGCCTAACTTCCTGGACTGGCTTAGAAACCTGAGAATTGTTCTCAAGGCGGAAAAGCTTGCATATGTCCTTGAAGAGCCTCTTCCTGACCGTCCTAAGGACGATGCAACCTGCACTAAAATGTTGGTCTATCGTAAACATGTGGCGGTTCTCGAAATGGGCGAGTTGCATCATGCTAGCGGCGATGGTACCTGAGCTGCAAAAGCAGCATGAGCATATGGATGCTAATACTATGGTCTTCCATCTTCATGAGCTGTTCGATGAGCAAGCGAGATCCGAAAGGTTCGAGGTCTCTTGGCTCCTCTTCACTATGAAGATGCAAGAAGGTTCGTCTGTAGTGCAGTTTGTGCTAAAGATGAACGGGTACATCGAGCGGCTAGCTACCCTCGGTTTTGTGATGGATCATGAGTTAAGTATTGACTTAATTCTGCATTGTTTGCCCAAGAGCTTCTCGCAATTTGTGATGAACTATCGGATGAACAAATTGGAATCCACCATTCCCGAGCTCCTTAATATGCTGAAGACTATGGAGCCTTCTGTAAAGCATGAGGAGAAGGCGGTTCTGTTAGTTGATTCCTCAAAGAAAGGTTCTAAGAGGAAGGCAAAATAACATAAGAAAGGAAAGAAAAAGGCAAAGAAGGCGGAACCAGCGCAAAAGGGCACTTGCCATCACTGTGGCAAGGAAGGCCACTGGCGAAGAAACTGCAAGATTTATCTTGAGTCCATGAAGAAGAAGAAGGCATCCGATGCCCCATCCTCTTCAGGTATCTTCGTTATTGATTGTCATTCTATTTCCTTAGACACTTGGGTATTGGATACTGGGTGTAGCTCACATATATGTAATGACATACAGGGGCTAAGGAAAAGAAGAAGACTTGTCAGAGGGGAGTCAAATTTGCGAGTTGGCAATGGAGCAAAGGTTGCTGCGGTCGCCATCGGAACTTATTTGCTGAAGCTCCCTAGTGGACTAGTCTTGGAACTGGACAATTGCTATTATGTTCCTTCTCTAATAAAGAACATTGTTTCTATTTCCTGCTTAAATAGAAATGGTTTCCATTTAACGTTTAGTAACAATTGTTGTTATATAACTTTGAATGGCGTACTTTATGGAACTGGAACTTTGAGTAATGGCATTTATACGTTGGACGTATCCAGTGACATTTTCAATATCGAAACGAGCAACACGCGTGCTCGATAGGATAATCACATAGACTCCTATATGTGGCATTGTCGTCTTGGCCATATAAGCAAGAAACGCATGTCCGAATTACACCGATGTGGAATTCTGGAATCGTTTGAATTGGATTTATACGATACATGCGAATCATACTTAAAAGGAAAGATGACTAAGTTACCTTTTACTGGAAAAGGTGAACGAGTGGGAGAGTTACTAGGTCTAGTACATACTGATGTATGTGGACCTATGTCAACTCAAGCTTTAGGAGGCTATAGCTACTTCATTACCTTCACCGATGATCACTCACGGTTTGGGTATGTGTTCTTGATGAAACACAAGTCTGAATCCTTTGAAAGGTTCAAAGAATTCAGAAATGAAGTAGAGAAACAACATGACAAAAGTATTAAAATACTTCGATCGGATCGACGTGGTGAATACTTAAGTCAAGAGTTTCTTGATTATCTAAGAGACAATGGCATATTGTTTCAATGGACTCCGCCCTATACACCACAACATAATGGTGTATCTGAGAGGCGTAACCGGACCTTGTTGGACATGGTCAGGTCAATGATGAATCATGCGACTCTTCCCAAGTCCTTTTGAGGTTATGCACTTCAGACAGCTGTTTACTTGTTAAACAGAATGCCTACCAAGGTAGTCTCTACTACTCCATATGAGATATGGGCTAGTAAGAAACCTCATGTATCTTACTTGAAGATATGGGGTTGTCCTGCTTATGTGAAGCGGACTGTATCAGACAAACTGGATGCTAAGTATGATAAATGTCTATTTATTGGATACCCTAAGGAAACAAGGGGTTACCAATTCTATCATCCTGTGGAACAAAAGGTGTTTGTTTCAAGGCATGCTGTGTTTCTAGAGAAAGAGTTTCTCTTGCAAGAAAACAATGGGAGTGTCATCGAGCTTGAGGAGGCTCGAGAGACTCAAATAGACATTGATGAGATACCTGGTGAAGCACAACAACCGACAACTCATAATGATGAGCAATCGGCTGGACCTATTGTAACACCACATCTTCGTAGATCTGGTAGAACACGCAATATTCCTGAGAGATATGGATTTCTCGTAAGTGAATCAAACGACGTGTTACTCATTGATGATGAGGAGCCTACCAGTTATGAAGAAGTGCTGACAAGTTCAGAAAGGGATAAGTGGCTTGGTGCCATGAAGTCGGAAATGGATTCCATGTACGAAAACCAAGTTTGGAACTTGGTTGACCCACCTGAAGGCATAAAGCCTATAGGGTGCAAGTGGGTTTTCAAAGAAAACCGACATGGATGGTAATGTGATTACCTATAAGGCTAGATTGGTGGCGAAAGGATATCGTCAAAAACAAGGTGTTGATTATGACGAAACCTATTCGCCTGTAGCTATGCTTAAATCCATTCGGATGCTCCTGGCCATAGCGGCTCATTATGATTATGAGATATGGCAGATGGATGTGAAAACAGCTTTCCTTAATGGAAACCTGCTCGAGGACGTGTATATGATACAGCCTGAGGGTTTCACATCGGTTGATAAAACCAAGGTATGCAAATTGCGACGATCCATTTATGGATTGAAGCAAGCATCCAGGAGCTGGAATATCCGTTTTGATGAGACAATCAAAAAGTTTGATTTCTCACAAAATCCAGACGAACCTTGTGTGTACAAGAAGGTTAGTGGGAGTGCAGTCGTGTTCCTAGTATTGTATGGCGATGACATATTACTTATAGGAAACGATGTGTCAATCTTACAGTCAGTTAAGGTTTGGTTATCCAAGACATTCTCCATGAAAGACCTAGGAGAAGCAACCTACATCCTTGGGATTAAGATCTATAGAGATAGATCGAAACAGTTGCTTGGTCTTTCGCAGTCTACATATATAGACCGAGTGCTAAAGAGGTTTAGCATGTCGGAATCCAAGAAAGGTTATCTGCCCATCAGGCATGGGGTACACCTTTCGAAGTCTATGTGTCCGCGCACAGAAGACGAGAGGATTTGCATGAGTAAGATTCCCTATGCATCCGCAATAGGATCTATCATGTATGCTATGTTATGTACGAGGCCCGATGTATCGTACGCTCTGAGTGTCACGAGCAGATACCAATCCGATCCAGGAATGGATCATTGGGCGGCTGTTAAGACGATCCTTAAGTACTTGAGAAGAACTAAGGATGTGTTCCTACTATATGGAGAAGGGGACATGGTGATACGCGGGTATACGGATGCCAGCTTCCAGACAGACAAGGATGATTCCAGGTCTCAGTCTGGATACATGTTCACCTTGAATGGGGGCGCAGTGAGTTGGAAAAGTTCCAAACAAGAGACTGTAGCGGATTCTACCACTGAGGCAGAATATATTGCAGCTTCGGAAGCAGCAAAGGAAGCGGTTTGGATCAAGAAGTTTGTTCATGAACTTGGTGTGATTCTGGCCATTGTTGAAGCAATACCGGTCTACTGCGATAACAATGGAGCAATTGCACAGGCGAAAGAGCCAAGGTCTCATCAACGATCCAAACATGTGCTTCGCCGCTATCATCTTATCAGAGAGATCATCAGTAGGAACGAAATACAAATCGAGAAAATTCCCACTGAAAGGAACTTAGCGGATCCTTTGACTAAGGCATTACCTCAAAGTAAGTTTGAGGGTCATGTTAGAGCTTATGGTATTGGATACGATTAGAGCCAAGTGGGAGTCCGTTAGTAATATATGAGAGATGTCCTAAGGCAATCGCCTTATGTATGAACCATTTATATGATAAATGAAGATTCACTATTTGAGTATACATGTTTTATGTATTTGATTGGATCTTAAACTCATTTACTGAATGTCCACGATACGATTCACAGCATGAGAGAATTTGAGATTGGATCACAACTAGTGAGTATCTCTACATGTGTAATTGTGATGTATCGGAATTATCCCTAGTCGATGAATTGATGGATTTGGACACCATCAATTCTGTCGAGACTAGCACGAGGTATACTCCTTGGTGTATCCAAGCAGCTGATTCTAACTGGCTGGAGACATAGTGATATCCGTAGTAAAATCGTGGATGCTAGTTATGGTAACTAGTTCATTGGAGTGACCAGCCGTAAGACTTCATATGGTTCTCTGCATATATAGATATGTCAATGAAGTTCTTACTGTGGCTTAAGTGCGATGTTCCTTTGACTTGCGGTATTCAAGTCATCTTGATCATGGAGACTTATGCTTTGACATCTTAAGCAAACATCTCCAAGGAGATGTGGACCCGGGATGATTGGGTATAAGTCGAAGTGATCGAAGGTGTTTGAATAGCCTATAAAGGATTCACCACTCCTTGCGAGGAGATGTATACCCATGGCCTCTCGTCGGATTGTTACTAAAGTCTTTGGCCAAAGCATTACATGTTTAGAGTAAGGTACTCTTCGATACATGTGGAGTAAGTAGAATCCGTAGGATGAGGAAATGATACTTGGGCTAGGTGTGACGTAGTCAGCCTAGTGGGGACTGACACAATAGACCATGTCCTGAACCAAGAGGGTATAAGATGAGTGAAGGGAATGAGGCATGATTCATTCGAGCTACTGAAGAGTTTCAGAAATAGTTCTGGATCAACCGTTGATCTTTACGGTTAATTGGGGATCATGATGTACTACTAGGTGCCACTCATGATCGTTCTATAATTAATGGTTAATTATAGACGGCCAACATAAACCGAGAACCTATTTGGTCACACGCACAACGAGTGTAATCCAAAGGATTTAAAACGAGCTTGAGAATTGGATTGTCAGACCGAGAGAAACTATGTTTGGTTGGACCAAACATAAAGCGAGCATGAAATTGTTTCAGTCGCAATGGAAGCGTGGATGGGCCATGTCTTATGAAGACATAATGGATGGACCAAAATGGTTTGGTTCTAATCCAATGGATGAGAATAAACCAAAGGGTTTGGTTTATTTTAAACGAATGAACCAAAAGTTGGTTCGGTTCGTTTTAACTTAAAATAAACCATCATGGTTTGGTTTATTTTAACTTATCTTAATGGAGCGGGTTAACGGGCTTTATGGATATGATCCATTAACCATTAAGAGAATTAGTTCTCTATAAAAGAGGGCTTAATGGATAATTAAGCCCTAATCAAAACCCTAGCCCTTGGAGTTGCCGCCCACCCCTTGAAGGAGGATTTCGGCGCCAACCCTAGTGTGCCGCCGCCCAACCTCTTGTGCCGCCATCCAACTTGTTGCCGGCAACCAAGCTTCAGCCAGTGAACCTCCGGCGACCCTCCGGTGATCTCCTCTAGGTTCGGTGATAAGGTGAGCTTCCATCTCTCCTTGGCCGTCCTCTATTCCTCCACCAAAAGCTGTCGAGTTTTTCTGGACAGCTTGTTTTTTTGTTGTCGGAGCATCGTTTGGACGACGGTTAGTGCTCCGACAGCGGCTAACTTACCGGGGATTTGATCTCCGGTAATCCTCTGAGGTGGAGGACGAAGGATTCGTCAATTGGTTGACGAATACCTCTCCGGAGAAGCGAGTTTTGAGAACTCGTTTTAGGATCCGAATTTGGATTCGGATCGTGATCATCTCTCGATCACGTCGTCTTCAACACGAGGCTAGTAACCCGTACGAAGACGAAGCTCGTGACTTAGCGAAGTCATCCCGAGGAGCTCGGCGTGGATACGGATAGAGACGATTCTTACGAGGATCATTCCGGTTGATGCCGTTCCCGCTACACGTCATACGAAAGGTATAACGTAGATAATTTCTTTTATTGCAAATTTTAATTTACGGTTATGTCTACACTTGTTGTAATAGCATGCGTGTGTTGTGTGTGTTGTAATAAATATAGATTTATTATTTTTAATTGCTTCCGCTGTGCTCATGTTTACGAAACATGATCGAACACACACACGCCGCAGTGCCGGAAACCCAACAGTGGTATCAGAGCCCAGGTTGTGTTTCGACATAATTGTAAAAATGGTTTTGCGATAGTCATAATGTATTTCTGGAAATTTTCTAAATTTTGGGAATTTAGAAGTATTTATGGAAATTTTTCAATTTTGGAAAGTCTAGAAGTATTTATGGAAATCTTCCACTTTTGGAAAGTTGGAAGTATTTATGGAAATTTATATTTTCCATAAATAAAATATTTGATTAGATTCTGGAAATTTGTTTCCTAATTTAATCATGATTTGATTTGGGAAATCAAATCTTAAAATATTTTATTTCCATAAGTAGTTTAAATGATTTAGGAAATTGGTTTCCTAAATAGATTTTCCTTAATCAAATAATTCCATGAATAAAATATGTGATTAGATTTGGAAATATGTTTCCTAATTTAATTATGATTTGATTTGGAGAATCAAATCTTAAACATATTTTATTTCCATAAATAGTTATGACATATAAGGAAATTATATACATGACATAATTGTATGCCATGTAATTGCATTAGATGCATAACATTATGCCATGCGTGCCGTGACATGTAGATGTATGCCATGTATGCCATGCCATGTAGATAATAGTTATTTGCATGCAAAGAGGATGAGACATAAAAACCCTTAATCAATATTAAAGCCTACACCTTCCATTAATATGGTTAGAACCAGAGTTCTGTTTCTTGTTTGGGTTGTTGGACTCTCTCCAAGCCCTACTCAACTCAACATGTTCAAATCATGGAATAGTTTAACTAATATGGTAAGAGTCGAGGTCAATCGTTAGTTTGGGTTGTTGGACTCACTCCAAGCTCGGCTAATTGGTTGAATGCGCCTAACCATATTAAAACTATTTCGCGATTAATGGGCTGGCTTTAACTTGGAGCATCGATTTGTTGGACTCACTCCAAGGTCGATGTGAAGAGAGGTGAAGTTGGGTGCTATGCATATGATGCATACTTGTTAATGTGTTAACAACCCAATGTATGTGTAAACATTCAATTAGTTGATAGCACATTGTGATAGTTACATATACATGATATGTAATCGTATACTTGATACCCACCATCATAGCTAAGAATGGCTTGTTGGACTCACTCCAAGGTTGTTCTTATCTATGATGGATATCAACCCATTCGAGATGGACCTACGATCTCCAAGTGATTTTAAGGGTTTTTAAAATTCAAAAAATGAATGGGATTTATAAATGTATATTGATGCATTTTTAAATCATTTTCTCATATATGCTCGTTTTGTATTTCTAGGTCAATAAATTGATCATGACGTCTTTGAATTTGCGCACTATTTTGGATTCGAACAAACTGACTGGGCCTAACTTCCTGGACTGGCTTAGAAACCTGAGAATTGTTCTCAAGGCGGAAAAGCTTGCATATGTCCTTGAAGAGCCTCTTCCTGACCGTCCTAAGGACGATGCAACTCCAGACCAAATGTTGGTCTATCAGAAACATGTGGCAGATTCTGAGCTGGCGAGTTGCATCATGCTAGCGGCGATGGTACCTGAGCTGCAAAAGCAGCATGAGCATATGGATGCTAATACTATGGTCTTCCATCTTCATGATCTGTTTGATGAGCAAGCGAGATCCGAAAGGTTCGAGGTCTCTAGGCTCCTCTTCACTACGAAGATGCAAGAAGGTTCGTCAGAGTGTGCTTTGTTCTAAAGATGAACGGGTACATCGAGCGGCTAGCTACCCTCGGTTTTGTGATGGATCATGAGTTAAGTATTGACTTAATTTTGCATTGTTTGCCCAAGAGCTTCTCGCAATTTGTGATGAACTATCGGATGAACAAATTGGAATCCACCATTCCCGAGCTCCTTAATATGCTGAAGACTGTGGAGCCTTCTGTAAAGCATGAGGAGAAGGCGGTTCTGTTAGTTGATTCCTCAAAGAAAGGTTCTAAGAGGAAGGCAAAAGAACATAAGAAAGGAAAGAAAAAGGCAAAGAAGGCGGAACCAGCGCAAAAGGGCACTTGCCATCACTGTGGCAAGGAAGGCCACTGGCGAAGAAACTGCAAGATTTATCTTGAGTCCATGAAGAAGAAGAAGGCATCCGATGCCCCATCCTCTTCAGGTATCTTCGTTATTGATTGTCATTCTATTTCCTTAGACACTTGGGTATTGGATACTGGGTGTAGCTCACATATATGTAATGACATACAGGAGCTAAGGAATAGAAGAAGACTTGTCAGAGGGGAGTCAAATTTGCGAGTTGGCAATGGAGCAAAGGTTGCTGCGGTCGCCATCGGAACTTATTTGCTGAAGCTCCCTAGTGGACTAGTCTTGGAACTGGACAATTGCTATTATGTTCCTTCTCTAATAAAGAACATTGTTTCTATTTCCTGCTTAAATAGAAATGGTTTCCATTTAACGTTTAGTAACAATTTTTGTTATATAACTTTGAATGGCGTACTTTATGGAACTGGAACTTTGAGTAATGGCATTTATACGTTTGACGTATCCAGTGACATTTTCAATATCGAAGTGAGCAACACGCGTGCTCGAAAGGATAATCACATAGACTCCTATATGTGGCATTGTCGTCTTGGCCATATAAGCAAGAAACGCATGTCCGAATTACACCGATGTGGAATTCTGGAATCGTTTGAATTGGATTCATACGATACATGCGAATCATGCTTAAAAGGCAAGATGACTAAGTTACCTTTTTTTGGAAAAGGTGAACGAGTGGGAGAGTTACTAGGTCTAGTACATACTGATGTATGTGGACCTATGTCAACTCAAGCTTTAGGAGGCTATAGCTACTTCATTACCTTCACCGATGATCACTCACGGTTTGGGTATGTGTTCTTGATGAAACACAAATCTGAAGCCTTTGAAAGGTTCAAAGAATTCAGAAATGAAGTAGAGAAACAACATGACAAGAGTATTAAAATACTTCGATCGGATCGAGGTGGTGAATACTTAAGTCAAGAGTTTCTTGATTATCTAAGAGACAATGGCATATTGTCTCAATGGACTCCGCCATATACACCACAGCATAATGGTGTATCTGAGAGGCGTAACCGGACCTTGTTGGACATGGTCAGGTCAATGATGAATCATGCGACTCTTCCCAAGTCCTTTTGGGGTTATGCATTTCAGACAGCTGTTTACTTGTTAAACAGAATGCCTACCAAGGTAGTCTCAACTACTCCATATGAGATATGGAATAGTAAGAAACCTCATGTATCTTACTTGAAGATATGGGGTTGTCCTGCTTATGTGAAGCGGACTGTATCAGACAAACTGGATGCTAAGTCTGATAAATGTATATTTATTGGATACCCTAAGGAAACAAGGGGTTACCAATTCTATCATCCTGTGGAACAAAAGGTGTTTGTTTCAAGGCATGCTGTGTTTCTAGAGAAAGAGTTTCTCTTGCAAGAAAACAGTGGGAGTGTCATCGAGCTTGAGGAGGCTCGAGAGACTCAAATAGACATTGATGAGATACCTGGTGAAGCACAACAACCGACAACTCATAATGATGAGCAATCGGCTGGACCTATTGTAACACCACATCTTCGTAGATCTGGTAGAACACGCAATATTCCTGAGAGATATGGATTTCTCGTAAGTGAATCGAATGACGTGTTACTCATTGATGATGAGGAGCCTACCGGTTATGAAGAAGTTCTGACAAGTTCAGAAAGGGATAAGTGGCTTGGTGCCATGAAGTCGGAAATGGATTCCATGTACGAAAACCAAATTTGGAACTTGGTTGACCCATCTGAAGGCATAAAGCCTATAGGGTGCAAGTGGGTTTTCAAAGAAAACCGACATGAATGGTATTGTGATTACCTATAAGGCTAGATTGGTGGCGAAAGGATATCGTCAAAAACAAGGTGTTGATTATGACGAAACCTATTCGCCTGTAGCTATGCTTAAATCCATTCGGATGCTCCTGGCCATAGCGGCTCATTATGATTATGAGATATGGCAGATGGATGTGAAAACAACTTTCCTTAATGGAAACCTGCTCGAGGACATGTATATGATACAGCCTGAGGGTTTCACATCGGTTGATAAAACCAAGGTATGCAAATAGCGACGATCCATTTATGGATTGAAGCAAGCATCCAGGAGCTGGAATATCCGTTTTGATGAGACGATCAAAAAGTTTGATTTCTCACAAAATCCAGACGAACCTTGTGTGTACAAGAAGGTTAGTGGGAGTGCAGTCGTGTTCCTAGTATTGTATGTCGATGACATATTACTTATAGGAAACGATGTGTCAATCTTACAGTCAGTTAAGGTTTGGTTATCCAAGACATTCTCCATGAAAGACCTAGGAGAAGCAACCTACATCCTTGGGATTAAGATCTATAGAGATAGATCGAAACGGTTGCTTGGTCTTTCGCAGTCTACATATATAGACCGAGTGCTAAAGAGGTTTAGCATGTCGGAATCCAAGAAAGGTTATCTGCCCATCAGGCATGGGGTACACCTTTTGAAGTCTATGTGTCCGCGCACAGAAGACGAGAGGATTTGCATGAGTAAGATTCCCTATGCATCCGCAATAGGATCTATCATGTATGCTATGTTATGTACGAGGCCCGATGTATCGTATGCTCGAGTGTCACGACGGCGGATACCAATCCGATCCGAGGAATGGATCATTGGTTATTAAGCGATCCTTAAGTACTTGAGTAGATCTAATGATGTGTTCCTACTATATGGAGAAGGGACATGGTGATACGCGGTATACGGATGCGGCTTCGACGGACAAGGATGATTCCAGGTCTCGATGCGGATCGTGTTCACCTTGAATGGGGGCGATGAGTTGGAAAAGTTCCAAACAAGAGACTGTAGCGGATTCTACCACTGAGGCAGAATATATTGCAGCTTCGGAAGCAGCAAAGGAAGCGGTTTGGATCAAGAAGTTCATTCATGAACTTGGTGTGATTCCGGCCATTGTTGAAGCAATACCGGTCTCTGTGACAACAATGGAGCAATTTACGCGAAAGAGCCAAGGTCTCATCAACGATCCAAACATGTGCTTCGCCGCTATCATCTTATCAGAGAGATCATAAGTAGGAACGAAATACAAATCGAGAAAATTCCCACTGAAAGGAACTTAGCGGATCCTTTTACTAAGGCATTACCTCAAAGTAAGTTTGAGGGTCATGTTAGAGCTTATGGTATTGGATACCGTAGCGATTGGCATTAGGCCAAGTGGGAGTCTGTTAGTAATATATGAGAGATGTCCTAAGGCAATTGCCTTATGTATGAACCATTTATATGATAAATGAAGATTCACTATTTGAGTATACATGTTTTATGTATTTGATTGGATCTTAAACTCATTTACTGAATGTCCACGATACGATTCACAGCATGAGAGAATTTGTAATTGGATCACAACTAGTGAGTATCTCTACATGTGTAATTGTGATGTATCGGAATTATCCCTAGTCGATGAATTGATGGATTTGGACACCATCAATTCTATCGAGACTAGCACGAGGTATACTCCTTGGTGTATCCAAGTAGCTGATTCTCACTGGCTGGAGACATAGTGATGTCCGGAGTTAATAGTGGATGCTAGTTATGGTAACTAGTTCATTGGAGTGACCAGCCGTAAGACTTCATATGGTTCTCTGCATATATAGATATGTCAATGAAGTTCTTACTGTGGCTTAAGTGCGATGTTCCTTTGACTTGCGGTGTTCAAGTCATCTTGATCATGGAGACTTATGCTTTGACATCTTAAGCAAACATCTCTAAGGAGATGTGGACCCGAGATGATTGGGTATAAGTCGAAGTGATCGAAGGTGTTTGAATAGCCTATAAAGGATTCACCACTCCTTGCGAGGAGATGTATACCCATGGCCTCTCGTCGGATTGTTACTAAAGTCTTTGGCCAAAGCATTACATGTTTAGAGTAATGTACTCTTCGATACATGTGGAGTAACTAGAATCCGTAGGACGAGGAAATGATACTTGGGCTAGGTGTGACGTAGTCAGCCTAGTGGGGACTGACACTATAGACCATGGTCTGAACCAAGTGGGTATAAGATGAGTGAAGGGAATGGGGCACGATTCATTCGAGCTGCTGAAAGTTTTGAGAAATAGT
This sequence comes from Wurfbainia villosa, assembly GCA_025175895.1. Lineage (NCBI taxonomy): Eukaryota > Viridiplantae > Streptophyta > Magnoliopsida > Zingiberales > Zingiberaceae > Wurfbainia > Wurfbainia villosa. The sequence goes on along the minus strand of CM045986.1, from coordinate 56,445,216 downwards.
TCTGGATCAACCGTTGATCTTTTCGGTTAATTGGGGATCATGATGTACTACTAGGTGCCACTCATGATCGTTCTATAATTAATGGTTAATTATAGACGGCCAACATAAATCGAGAACCTATTTGGTCACATGCACAACGAGTGTAATCCAAAGGATTTAAAACGAGCTTGAGAATGGGATTCTCAGACCGAGAGAAACTATGATTGGTTGGACAAAACATAAAGCGAGCATGATATTGTTTCAGTCGCAATGGAAGCGTGGATGGGCCGTGTCTTATGAAGACATAATGGATGGACCAAAATGGTTTGGTTCTAATCCAATGGATGAGAATAAACCAAAGGGTTTGGTTTATTTTAAACGAATGAACCAAAAGTTGGTTCGGTTCGTTTTAACTTAAAATAAACCATCATGGTTTGGTTTATTTTAACTTATCTTAATGGAGCGGGTTAATGGGCTTTATGGATATGATCCATTAACCATTAAGAGAATTAGTTCTCTATAAAAGAGGGCTTAATGGATAATTAAGCCCTAATCAAAACCCTAGCCCTTGGAGTTGCCGCCCACCCCTTGAAGGAGGATTTCGGCGCCAACCCTAGTGTGCCGCCGCCCAACCTCTTGTGCCGCCGTCCAACTTGTTGCCAGCAACCAAGCTTCAGCCAGTGAACCTCCGGCAACCCTCCGGTGATCTCCTCTAGGTTCGGTGATAAGGTGAGCTTCCATCTCTCCTTGGCCGGCCTCTATTCCTCCACCAAAAGCTGTCCAGTTTTTCTTGACAGCTTGTTTCTTTGTTGTCGGAGCGTCATTTGGACGACGGTTAGTGCTCCGACAGCGGCTAACTTACCGGGGATTTGATCTCCGGTAATCCTCTGAGGTGGAGGACGAAGGATTCGTCAATTGGTTGACGAATACCTCTCCGGAGAAGCGAGTTTTGAGAACTCGTTTTAGGATCCGAATTTGGATTCGGATCGTGATCATCTCTCGATCACGTCGTCTTCAACACGAGGCTAGTAACCCGTACGAAGATGAAGCTCGTGACTTAGCGAAGTCATCCCGAGGAGCTCGGCATGGATACGGATAGAGACGATTCTTACGAGGATCGTTCCGGTTGATGCCGTTCCCGCTACACGTCATACGAAAGGTATAACGTAGATAATTTCTTTTATTACAAATTTTAATTTACGGTTATGTCTACACTTGTTGTAATAGCATGCGTGTGTTGTGTGTGTTGTAATAAATATAGATTTATTATTTTTAATTTCTTCCGCTGTGCTCATGTTTACAAAACATGATCGAACACACACACGCCGCGGTGCCGGAAACCCAACAGGAGCGTTGGCGTTGTAGGAGCAATTGATGAATAAACATGATGATGTTTGGAGTTGGAATCCACCCCTCCTTTTATAGATTTTGGCCACTGAATATGTCTCCTCTTTTTTCAGAACATATCACGAAGTTGTCCAAATTTTATCGCGAAGTGGCCGCGTCAAACCTTATCCGTTTTAACCTAGCGCAAAGGCTGATTCGTCGCCATCAGTCGACTAATGCCTCCCATCAGTCGACTGATGAGCATCAGTCGACTACTTGATGTCCAGTAGTCGACTGCCAGCCTGGCCACTTCCCTGCAGTAAGAGGTTAGCTCGGAAAATGATAAATACGACGGTTTCTGACCGTCCGATCTCGACCTAGACCTTCCACGGGAAGTCTTAATCGGATCGTCGCCTACGGTCATCCCCGTAAAGAGGACACGACCTTACAATCTCTCACTCAAATGAGCTTACCTCGATAGTAGCTCTCGCTTCCGACCTTCCACTCGATTCCTTCGGCTCCCTCCGAAGTCACTCGAGTGTCGCCCGACCACCACGGCTTCCTCCGGGTGTCGCTAGCCTTCAACTCCAGCTTTAGCACTTTTCTGCACACTTGATTTAGCTCGTGAGAAAATGATGTAAACTTAACTTTGTGTCTTTGCCATAATCAAAACACAGGTTCGATTATTTAGTGCCCCTGCACCAACAGAATATCCATCAAAAAATAATTTAGAATCCGAAATCAAATTCTTTCTAAATAAAGGAACATAGAGGCAATTTTTCAGAACCAAAGTTTTATTCCTATCAAAATATAAATAAACATTTCCAACTACAACGGCCACCACCTTCGTAGCATCCCCATGTAAACGGTATTCTCCCCTTCAACTAGACGTCTGGTTTCCTGGAACCCCTACAAAGTATTGTACACATGATCAGTGGCTCCTGTATCTACACACCTAGTGCCGGTAGATAACACCGCTAAACATGTTTTAATGACTAGAGCGAAAGATATACCTTTGTTCTGCTTCCGGTTGGGGCAGTCCTTCTTCCAATGTCAAGTCTGCTAGCATGTGAAGCACTTGCCTTTCATCTTCTTCACTCCTCCCTGAGATCCTCCTGCCACCTTTGCTCCATCTTGTTTCTTCTTCTTCTTGACTTTCAGCTTAGAAGTCAAAACCTTCTGAGCAACCATAGCCTGAGCCTAAAAACTCTGACGAAAAAGCCCCTTTGCCACCTGGAGTTCTGTTAGAAGCTCTACCAACAAATACAACCTCTTATTAATGTTGTAGTTCAGAAGAAACTGCTCAAAACTCCTAGGTAGGGACTAGAGATTGATATCGACCTGGGTTTCCACGTCAATCTCAGCTCCAAGGACTTCTAGCTCATTCAAATGAGCCATCATCTTGAGAACATGATCCCTCAGGGGTGTTCCCTCGATCATGGTGGTCGTCATCAAGTTCCTCATGGATTCCTGCCTCGTAGCCCGATTCTGGTGTTCGAAAAGTTCCTTGAGATTGAGCATCATGTCATAAGCAGTGGGCATGACTTGATGCTGATTTTGCAATACATTTGACATAGAAGCCAAAATGTAACACCGCGGTATCTCATCAGCCTTAATCAACTTTTTATAACTCTCTTTCTCCTATTCCTCAGAATCATCCTTAGGCTTTGGAGGACACTCTTCGAAGAGTACATACTTGTACTCCTCCACAGTCAAGACAATATCAAGATTCCTTTTCCAATCAACATAATTGGGTCCAGTAAGTTTATTCTCCTTTAGTATCACAGCAAGTGTGTTGGAAGTCATTTTTGAAAAACCTAAGAATCACATAGATCAAAACATTTGATTTCAAAAAATTATTGATTCCTCAAACAATAAAATTTTAAAATCAACGAACACCTCAAAACACTGAAAATATCGTATTCTATTATAGTGTGGGCGTATACGAATTCTACATTTGTAAGAGGAGGTTTTACCCATTAATTTTATTATCCTGTCAACCTAACTTTTTGGACAATTAAAATTAATAGTTGGTTCCTCTTCGACCCTACAAATAAAAGCAGTGACTCCGATGGGGAGGATACTCCTATTTGCATCTAAGTGTTCACCATTACTCGATACCAAGGCAATTATCTCGGATTATGTGCCTTCTGATGGGGAAGTACAGACGCTCCTAAATAATTTCCTATAACCATATTTGACTCTGTGATCCACAAAACAAACTCATCCGATGAGGAGGAAGGCACTCAGAGCTGACGCGCAAGTTTGTTTGCATCATATGTCAAATTGAAATGGAGGCCCTGGGAATTTAAAAAAATATCCCTCTCCCACTTAGTAATTTAAAATGAGTACTTTTCCTAGCACACGACATGCATATCAAACAAGAAGCAATAAATATGAAAAAAATATTTTCCAACTATTATGTGTTAGGGCAATCTCTTGCCATGAGAAGGTTTTGATGTGTGTGGCAAAGGGTTTAAGTTAGATTGTTATTATGATTTGATATGTGCATTGGAGTCTTGCAGGGCTTAGTAATTCGCACATGGAGCCTTGGCGAGTTTCACCTCTCATGACTCGGTCCTTGAGTCGGTGAAGTATTGCTTTGCGGAAGCTGTGCACTTGGAGCATCCGAGGGACCGCCGGATAAGGAGCTTGGAGTGAAGCCGGAGGAAGTAGACTTCAGGGTGAGATGCGAAGGATGGCGCTGCAGAGCCGTGCGCTTGGCGCATCCGAGGGACATGGCCGAACAAAGATAACTTCAAAGGCGAGGGACTCCGAGGGATGAGAGTGAGCGAATGTAACCCGGGAAAGGGGTAGCGCTCTTAGGTGAAACTTGGCCATTTGGCTAAGTGTCGAATGGGATTTCCCGACATCAGTTGACTACCATGTTATGGTAGTCGACTACTCTAAGTTGACGGTGATTCGACTAGTGTTCGATTCCGGTTCAAGTGCCAACAGTCGACTGCGAGACCACCAGTCGACTGATGAAGGCATCAGTCGACTGGTCGCAAGTGTTTCGGGCACAGAATGGAGTCGAGCTCACGGAGCACTCGACTGATCGAGCATCAATCGACTGATGGCAATATCAGTCGACTGATGTCGGTGTCGTTGGATGAAATCCAACGTGGAAAGAAGCCGTTATTGGGCAACGACTACAGGACCAGCCAACTGATAGGGACATCAGTCGACTGCTCCTATGTCAACTGGAAGAAACCCTCTTCCTCTATAAAGAGGAAGGGTGTGGGGATTTGGGGGCCTAATGTTCATGCTCTAATCTTCTCCCAAAGTGCCCTAAAGTATTACTACTCTTCTTACTTGCTATTATTCCATTCTAGTGTAAGAAGAGGGATTGTAAAGAGGTTATCTCCACCTAGCTTGGTGCAAAGGAGAGATCTAGTGGATTTGGAAAAGGAGTGATTCACCTTGGACAAATCGGGATCACGGATTAGCGGCGTAGCCGTGAACCACGCTACGACATGGTGTTAGCATTGGTTTAATTCTTGTTGCTTTGATTTGCTTGTTTAGTTTTGTTTTCCGTTGCGCTAATTTTTTTGTAGATGAGCAAATTAGCCCCCCTATAGCCGGCCGATCGATCCCCTACATTATGGCTTTTGTTCTTCATTATGCCTCCCGTCGTATCGCCATCTCGTCTGCTCCTCCCTACGCCATGTATAAGCCATCCGGAGATCCGAGCCGAGAATAATTATTTTAATTTACATGAATCGATCCTATACTCCATGAGGGGGTGTACATGAAATCTAGATCGAAAGTAAACTAAAATAAAAGAGTGGCTAAACAATGGCATACTTAATTACAAAAAATTAAATACTAGCCTCGTCAACCCTGAGGATTGAAATAATATTATAATTACACACATCCAATCACATACACACACATATGGCCATAATAGTTGGATCTTATGCCTGCAACCAAAAAGTTAGCCTATGCACATCCTACTATCATCCGGCACATACAATATATGATAAGTGCATAAAAGTAACCAAATCCTAAACACACAATCGAAAATCGGGGCTCTGACACCACTTGAAGGGAGAAGCTTCGCTTCCCACCTCAACTCGATCGCTTGTGCATAGTGATCCCATCTACGTCCCCAGATTAAAAAAAAAATAATCCTAGACGAAGACGGATTACCCAAGCAACCGATCCATTATCGTGCTATTCGATTAGAGTGGTCTCTTGAACAAACTTGTTGTTCAAGCAACCTAACTCTTATCTTCGACAAGCCGCGGAATAGATGATGTACGGATCACCGGTTTTTCTGTTTATCTTCAGGGTCCAAGTAAATTAGCCACATGTAATTACATACATAATATAAAGAAACAAAAAAAAACCAAAACAAGAATTTTACCTCTTGTTTACCTCTTGGTCTTCTATTGTATGTCCTATCCTCCCCTTGGACATTGTGTGGGAAACGATCCTCCAAGAGATGAAGCCTCCTAGATCTCGCATCTACCTTTCCTTGTTCGCTCCGAACAAAGGAAGATAATAAGCTCCCTTCTTCTCCTCTCTAGTTCCAGACACAATCCCTTTGGAGAAAGATCAAACCTCTTTCTCCTCATTGTTGTTGTTGCCGGCCACCAAGGAGATGGAGATGGAAGATGGACGCCGACCAACCAAATAAAGAAGAGTAAAGCCTTGCCCTAGTTGCCGCTAGCCAAAGCTTGAGGAAGAAAGGAGATGGGCGCCGGCCAAGAAGAGAAAGAAGATGAAGATGGGTGTCGGCCAACTAAAGAAAGAAGAGCAAAGCCTTGCCCAAGTTGCCGCCCAAAGCCTCTCCAAACCCTAGCCGGCCAAGCCAAAGAGCAAAACCCTAATCCTTTGTCAATTGCCCTCACCGCCCAAGCCCTAGCCCTCCTTTCATAGAGTTAGGCTTAAGCCTCCTTTCAATCTCCACCGTCGGATCTACGATTTCATTTTCCACCGTTGGATCTAGGCTTCATGAAGGTTTTATTAGGCTACAATAGGGACCATGAGGAGGAGTTGGATCTTGGCCACCTAATTGATCTGTCCCACATAACATCTGATCCATCAATGATAATCTTTTCCACTAGAGGATTATCATTGATCTACCTCACTCACCCCCATAAATAAGTATGGGCTCCATATATTAATTGTACAAATATCTCCCCGTGTTTATGATCTCGAATGTTCGTCAATTAATTAATTTACCGACGATTAATTAATCAACATCTAACTCCATAAGTAGTACCACTCAACCTTATCATCATGTCTGACCAAGTCCACCTGCAGGGTTTACATGATGATCCATTTGAGCTCCTCAAGGGAACATCATCATGCTAATATATAGGATACGATTTTTGTCACGCTCTGAGAGTATGCCGTGATGAAAAGCAAATGGACGACATCTCCCTTGTACGTGGCAACATATCATGTTAATACAAGGCCCTTGGGACCACAATAAACATAAACATATAAAAGTAAATACCACAAATACACAACGGAAATATAAAACAACCACATCACAACAACATACAGTGCAGACCGGTATGACTGACACCACGACATAAAGAAAACATTAGCAAAAACCCGAAACCACAAGTGTGCACATCACATGACAATCCACAACACATTACACCATGAAAAACTCCAAATACATTACACACATACGGAAAGCCCAAAACCACCACTAGAGTCTTGGAGGTGAGATGATATGTTGTCAGCCAACGGTGCTCCAAGCCGTCACGAAGACTTCTACCTATTACCTGGACGACAAAAAAAACCCATGGTCTGTGGTGGCGAGTAAAACTCAGCATCTAATAAGATAGAACATGTAAATATAAATATCAATATCACATGTAAATATAAATATCAATATCAGCATATAGAGAGAGAGATGGTGGTTGTGTTGCCGTCGGCCACAAGGAAGGAGAAACCCTAGGGTTGCCGCCGCCCACCTCTCCTCTCAAGCCAACTCCAAAACCCAATATCCCAAGATGACTCCACGCCCATCCCAAATCCCTTATTTATATAGTTAGGCTTGAGCCTCCTTTTAATCTCCACCGTCAGATCTAAAGATTTAATCTCAACCGTCGGATCTAGAGATTTAATCTCAACCGTCGGATCTAGAGATTTATCTTCCACCGTTGGATCTAGAGTTCTATTTACCTTCATCGGATCTAGGCTCCATGAGGGTTTTAATAGGCTACAATAGGGACCATGAGGAGGAGTTGGATCTTGGCCACCCAATGAATCAAGCCCACATAAAGTCCGATCCATTAATGATAATCCATTCCACAAGAGGATTATCTTTGATCTACCTCACCAACCCCCATAAGTTAATAAGTACTCCATATATTATTTGCACATAGATCTCCCCGTGTTAATGATCTCGAATGTCCATCAATTAATTAATTTACTGAAAATTAATTAATCAACATCTAACTCCAGGAGTAGTACCACTCAACCTTATCATCATGCCGGACCAAGTCCACCTACAGGGTTTACATGATGACTCTTATGGGCTCCTCAAGGGGACATCATCATCCTAATATATATGACATGGTTTCCTCCTATAATCAATGGCACACCATGTAAATAATATCATTTCCTAACTTACCGAGCCTATCAATTTACTCTATAAATCTCGCCCATTGGTAAATCAAAGAAATAAATACTAAGCACATGTGCCCATTATTATATCGGGATTAAGAGCATGTACACCATAATATCCGAGGTCCGATTCAATTATCTAGTCAGCAGTAAATTGAATCACCTCTAAGTCGGTCTTGCTCAATACACACAAAGTGTACTAGTGTAATTCTATGGTAAAGACAAACCAATATCAAATCACACTACAACCATACTAATGGTTTGTCCAAAGCCATCTCGGTTGTGAGCCTTTACTTATACTCTACAAGGAACTCATAACATGATCTCCCGTGTGACACTACACACCATGTTATCTACAATGTAATGTATGAGACAATATGCATAACCATAAATATGCAAACAATGATCATGTGATTCTTATTTCAAAAATAAAGATGTTGATACAAAAGATAGACTTTTAAGTATACATCCCAAAAATCTCCCACTTATACTAAAAGACTATGCTGTCCTCTAACTGTCATACATCTAATTTTCATTCCCTCCCCATGCCTATCAAAAGCTCTCCCCGGAAGGACCTTAATGAAAGGATCTGCTAGGTTATCCTCCAATGCAATCTTGTCCACAACAACTTATCCTCGCTTTATGATTTCTCGTATCAGGTGGTACTTGCGCTCTATGTGTTTACTTGCCTTATGGGCTCGTGGTTCCTTCAAGTTTGCAACTGCACCACTATTATCACAATAAATTGTTATAGTTCTGGGCAAACCAGGAATCACATCCAAGTCCATCAAGAAGTTCCTTAGCCATACAACTTCTTTGGCTTCCTTAGAGGCTACCACATACTCAGCTTCCTTGGTGGAGTCCGCCACACATTTCTACTTGACACACCTCCATACATTGGCTCCACCTCGCAAAGTAAACACAAAACTTAAGGTAGACATACTGTTATCCCTTTCTGATTGGAAGTCGAAATCTATGTAACCCACAGGGAGTAATTGATCTGCCAGGTAAACTAGCTTATAATTCCTAATCCTTCTCAGGTACTTCAATATATGCTTTACCGCAATCTAATGTCCCTATCCTGGATTACTCTGATATCTGCTAACCATGCCAATGGAAAAATAAATATCCAGTCTCGTACACAGCATATTATACATGACGCTTCCTACTACCGAAGCATAAGGAACTGCCTTCATCTCCAGTATCTTCTCAGATGTTCTAGGACACATCTCCTTAAATAAAGGAACTCCATGCTTCAAAGGTAGGAAACCTTTCTTGGAGTTCTGCATGCTAAAGCGAGCCAAAATGGTGTCTATGTATGAAGCTTGAGATAAGCACAACATCCTTTTCCTGCGATCCCTTATAACCTTGATCCCAAGGATGTGTCCCACTTCTCCCAAGTCCTTCATATCAAACTTTTTGGACAACCATACCCTTACGTCTGATAACACCTTGACATTGTTGTCAATTAATAAAATGTCATCTACATATAATACAAGAAATACCACTACGTTTCTGTCACATCTCCTGTATGCACAAGACTCATCCAGACTTTGAATAAATCCAAAAGATTGGATTACCTCATTAAAGCGGATGTTCCAAGACCTCGAAGCTTGCTTCAATTCATAAATGGACCGATTAAGCTTACACACAAAATACTCTTTGCCTTTTGCAATGAATCCCTCTGGTTGCTTCATATAGACTTTCTCCTCAAGACTTCCATTAAGGAAAGTAGTCTTGACATCTATCTGCCATACCTCATAATCCATATGAGCAGCAATACATAAGAGAATCCGGATAGACTTAAGAATGGCTACCGGCAAAAAGGTCTCCTTATAATCGATGCCCTCTTTCTAAGTATACCCCTTCGCAACAAGCCTTGCTTTGTAGGTTTCAACTTTCCCATCTATTCCTCTCTTTATTTTATAGATCCACTTGCATCCAATGGCTTTTACACCATTGGGTGGTTCTACTAGCTCCCAAACCTGATTTAAATCCAAAGATTCAATCTCAGCATTCATTCACTTTGCCAAGATACCACATCTTTATCTTGGATTGCCTCGTCATATGTCTAGGGATCAGGTTCATGTTCGCCAGGGACCATATCAGAAGATTCTCTTAAGAACATGAATCTATCAGGCTATGTAACAACCCTCCCACTACAACGAGGTATCACCTGTGTATCCTCTGTGACACGCGGTGCAATAATTTATGGTATATCCTCGTGTACCGGTGGTACTAAAGTAGTGACTTCCCCTCTTAATTCCTCCAGAACCACTTGAAGCTCTGATACCACATGAAGGTCTTGCGGAACCGAAGCTATGATACCACTTGAAGGGAGGAAACTTCGCTTCCCACTTCAACTCGGTCGCTTGTTCATGGCAATCCCATCTAGAACCCCGGATAAAAAAAAATTAATCCATGTCAAAGATGGATTACCCAAGCAACCGTTTCATTGTTGTGCTATTCGATTAGAGTGGTCACTTGAACAAACTTGTTGTTCAAGCAACCTACCTCTATTCTTCGAATAGCCGCGGAATAGACTGTTGGTGCAATCGGCCCGGGTCATGATTGGCCAGGACTTGAACTTGACTCGAGAGATGTTTTGATGTTCAAAAAAAATATATGACAATGTGATTGTCATGGGAAAGTCCATGTCATGTGTACTTGGCATGGAAAGTCCAAGTGGGACACTTGGCATTTGGGAAAGTCCAAGCATGGGTCTTGGCAATGTAAAGACCAAGCATGGGTCTTGGCATGGAAAGTCCAACATGGGTTGGCAAGGGAAAGTCCAAGCTTGAGTCTTGGCATTTGAGAAGTCCAAGGGGTTTGATATTCGCGGCGTAATGTAAAAGGGTGAAGTCTTGGTAGCATAAGTCCAATGGTTGGCGACGTAAGTCCAATGTGCCTTGGCGGTGTAGACACTATTAGCATGACATAGCCGATGGAAGCACCTGAAGGCTAGCACGATGGATGAACAAGTCATGCATGACTTGGAGGGATCCGAGTGGCATGAGGCTGATGGAGGTGGCTAGAAGGCTTAGGTCTAGGCTAAGGGTGGTCTAGCAAGTATGGGGGAACCATACTTGGGCTAAAACCTCATATTTGAGGTGTGCCACTCGACTAGTACCATGTGGCAGTCGACTGGCTTGAGTTAACTAGGGTTTGACTGTGGGAATTGCCCTAGCAGTCGAATGCCATAGGTGGGCAGTCGACTGATTAGTCGACCAGTCGACTGATCTCATGATCAGTCGACTGGTGTTCGAGAAATTGAGCACAAAATGGAGTCTCACTCGACCGCTGCAGTCAGTAGTCGAGTGATGGCTTAATCAGTCGACCGATGGTCATAATCAATCGACTGATGATGGTTCCGTTGGACTTATCTAGCGTGGATCTGGCCATTGTCTCACGATAACAGTGGCATCAGTCGACTGATGGTCCCGACCAGTCGACTGATCATCTTTTTCCAACACAGGTTGAAGCTTTATAAGGAGCTCTTGAAAGAGTAAAAAGGAATGGTTCTTTGAGGAGTTATTGGGATGAATTATTGCTGCAATTCAGGGTCTCCAAGTGCCACTCAACCAACCAAACAAGCAAGCTCTCAAAAGATCGATTGTAAAGTTTCCTTTGCATTTCTTTTGTTGTATTCACTTTGTATTTGCTTGTTGTACTTAGAATTACTATTGTAATCATTTGTACGAGGTTTCTCCACGTTATATCTTTGTGTTCGTGTTTGTTTTAATTTGTTATTGCTTTTATTATTATTATTCCACTGCGCATAATGAGTTTTGTAGAGACGAACGCGAACGAGTTCCATCACATATAACACTCGCTATTCACCCCCCCCCTCTAGATTCCAATCGATTCCCTACAAGTGGTATCTGAGTGAGGCCGCTCTTTAAGGTTTTACAACTAAGGGAGCACGCTTGAGGGTGAAGATGGAGTTCCAAGATAAGCTTGAATGGGATATCAACACTCCACCACCATATGATCGAGAAGATTTTTCGGCGTGGATATCAAGAATGGAGACATTCTTGATGATGGACATAGTGGATTGGTTCATCCTCGTAGAAGGCTTTGAACCTCCTAGGGATTAGAAGGGAAAAGTCCTCAAGTTGAAGAAATGGACCCAAGAGCAACGACAAAAATTCAAAACCGAAGCCAAGGTAACAAAACTTTTAGAAGATTTGATACCTAATGATGTTTTGTCTAGGCTAGGTGAATATCTTGATGCCAAGGAGCTATGGGACAAATTGGCCAAGTTCCATGAGAAGCCTAACTTGGCACAAGTAGAAGAAGAAGAATCTTCATCGGCTCAAGAAGAGGAAGAAGTCAAGGACGAATCATCATCATCTTCACAAAGGAGTGAGGACTCGGAAGTTGAGAAGGAATCAACTTCCGGATTGGTGGAAGAAGAGGAGACCTCCACCTCTAGGATTAGAGCATCTACACCAGAGCAATCTTAAGAAGAATCATCTACATCCGGTAGAGAAGAAGAGCAAGCTCAAGAGAACCTCACCTCCACCCTAAGTAACTCAAACACGGTAATTCAAAATAAAAATAATATTATGTGTTTTGAGTGTAGGGAATTTGGGCATTATAAGAGTAAGTGCCCAAAGAAAGTCAAGAAGACTCCTCCGGCTCCAAAGATCAAAGATGTCGGTGCCCAAAGTCAAAAGAGCAAGGAGCATATCATATGCTTTAAGTGCAATTAAAAAGGGCATTACCGGAGTCAATATCCAAAGGGAGAGAAAAAGAGAGCATCACAAGAAGGGGGGTCTCTAAGACTAACCCTAAGGTATATTTTCATAATGCTCTTTCTTTCAATTATAGGGAAAAGCATGCTAGAACTAATTTTAGCAATCTTGCTATTTATCATAAAGAGCATGCTAGGAATAACAAATATATTTGTTTAGGTGCCAAAAATGTTAATATTTCAAAGAAGGAGAAATTTGGGACTAATATCCCTAGAAAATTTTTACCTAGGGAATCTATTAGGAAAATAGGAGAACACCTAGGTCTTAACCCTAAATGGACTAGGCATATGCCTAGAAAGGACAATGCCCAAAGATCAAACCAAAATTCAAAAATTGGGCAATTAGAATAATAAATCAAGCCTTGAGGTCAAGGCTTGAGAAATTGGAAAAGACCCTTAGGAATATACAAAATCAATTTCAAGGGTCTAATGGTCAAAGTCAAGGGTCCAAATCTCAAAGTCAACACTTAGGACCTAAAAGACAAAATTCATCCAAGGGAAAACCTAAGCCCAAAGAAACCTATCACAATGTTCCATTTGATTATGGAACTAAACCTAAGAAAACCAAGGTTACTAGGGAAGTTACCCCTAAGAGTAACCATGGTAAGTGCCTAGTGGCTAGGGTTTCGAAGAAACCTAGGGTGGCCACGAAGAAGGTTGCAAGGGGAGTTATCCCTAGAGTCAACCTAGGTAAGACTCAAATGACCAAGGCTACCAAGCCTAGGAGGGTCATTAGGAGAGTATCTAGGGAGGTCATCCCTAAGGAATACCTAGTAAACCCAATGAGCTCAAATAGATTTTGGGTTACTAAGAGCATGATTGATTCACGCTAGATGGGTTTAGGGTGTGTCAACCTCGATTGGATGGGTAGTTAACTCAACCATGATAAAGGTGGCACTTTAGGTAATTTTCAAGGTTATGGGTACCTTGAAAATAGATTCGATCTTATGATCCTAAAAGATTTTAGGATGTGCCAATATATTTTTGGAATTATGAAAAATCAATTGAATTGGCATAATTTAGAATTAGAGGTTATAGTGTGCCACTTTGGATTTTTGGCACACTAGGGAGAAAAGTGAAAATATGGAAAAATATATTTAATTATATCAAATGACAATTAATATTAAAATTTAGGTATTATTATACCTATAATTTTTATAAACCATGCTTTGTTTGCCATATAACATGCCATGACATCATGTCTATTTTTATTATTTAATATATCTTGATCATATTTAGTATTAAGGATTAAGTGTCATGTGTTTTTAGATTATATCTTATGCCATGACATCATGATCATTGGCCATGCTTTAATTATTACTATCATTATGCCATCATCATTTCATGTATTTAATTTGATTAAAATTGAATTAAGAACAATGGCATAACTTGAAGTCCCATTTATAAGGGAATAAAGTAGGGTTGCCTTAGAAAATGCATGAAACCCTAGATTAAATGAACCAAAACCCACATCTCACATTAAACTGACATGTATGTGTATTTATACACCCTAGATACATGTGAGATGTTAGGATATGAGTTGAGTTCAAGGTACATCGTTTTTGCATCTAGATGAACTAAAACTCATATAAAATCATTGGTGGATCATTGGCAAAGCTTGTGTACAAGTCATGTATATTGAGCCCAAGGAATATGATCCAAAATAAGGTTTTGAAAACATTTTAAAATCATTTTGAAAAATCTTGGTGGAGTCTATCTTTTGATAGCAATCACCATTAATGAGATTGATACAAAGTGAGCCAAAACTTAGAAGTTTTATTCACATTTGGATTTTGTATCAATTTCGATATTTTATGGGTAAAATAATTTTCAAATATTTTTCACCCATTGTATTGGTCATAGGTATTATACTTATCATATTTCGTGATTTTTCGAATTACGTATAATTATTTATGATTTTCCAAAATCTATTTTTGATAACTGAAATTCAGAAATTTCAGTTATCAGTCGACTGTCATGGGTGGCAGTCGACTGATGTGAGTGGCAGTCGACTGGTAACTAACGGAGTCGACTGCCAATGCTGATTTCGAGAATATTAGGTTTGTTTAGCCCATGTTCAACTACAGTAAAGGTCCCTAACCACTTCTAACTCTAGGATAAGCTTTGGAAAGCATTATAAAGGGTAAAAATCCATTGGATATGGATTTGGAGAGGTGTTAGGTCAAAGTATCAAATTTAAGGGTGGAAGAGTTCATGTTTGAACTTTTAACCTTATTTTTGATGGATTAGAGTTCCTATTGATTTAGGGACTTCCCAAGGACATTATTTGTAACGCCCGTAAAATTCCTAGCAATTTTACAAGAATTTTTGGCTTGATGATAATGGGCTTTATGTAGGCCTTTTTCCAAAACAAAAGAAAATAAGCCAAAAATGGATACAAGACCTAGGAATTGAACTCCAGACCTCTAGAGATAGCCAAGCCCTATAGATGTACCCACTAACCATAAGCCCAATAGGATTGTATGATTAAGGAAGGGGGGGAACTATAGATAAATGGGACTAAGGGTAAATGAAGAGGCATAGAAAAGAAAAGAGGAACTTCTCTTCCTCCTCCCTTTATAAAGAAGAGGGAAGATTGAAATTGTTTACTTCCTCTCTTCTTCTTCCTCCCTTCTCACCGAAATCCTAAGGTTTTTCCTCTACATTCCCTCTTTTGGCCGAATCCTATCCAAGCTAGAGAAGGCTAAGTGTTGATCTTCTTTAGGTTATCTTCCCCACCCCAAGCAAAGCGAAGGATGTAAGTATCCCTCACCTGCGTACGAGTAGCTTCGGTTGACGTTTTATAAAAGAAATCTATATTGTTATATTCGGCCAAGATATGATCTAGGGTTTCCATGAAGTTGTATGCCATGCTTTTGTAATTAGATGATGATGTTAGGGCTTAAAACGGATTAGGTCAAAAGTAAACCCTATGGACCATTCGACCAACATGGGTTTTTGGTGTTTTTGTTGAAGTTTATATCTTGCTTTACTTGCAAATGATGATGATAGCATGTTAGAGGGATTAGGATAAAGATCTAACCCCAAAGGTCTCCATGAACCATTCGGCCAAGTCATGGACTAGGGTCTAAATGAAGCTCCATGTTATGTTTATGCTATGTTCTATAACTAGATGATGATGTTAGGGTTTTAAAGTGGGTTAGAACAAAAGCTAACCCTAATGAACACTATAGTTCTATTCGGCCAAACCCTACTTTTAGGGTTTCAATGAAGTTCCATGCCATATTATGGGAACTAGATGATGATTTTAGGGCTTAAAGTGGGTTAGAACAAAAGCTAACCCTAATGAACACTATAGTTCTATTCGGCCAAACCCCACTATAGGGTTTCAATGAGGTTTCATACTATGTTTTGTAACTATATGATGAGGTTAAGTTTTAAAAGGGGATTAGGTCAAAAGTTAAACCTAAAGGCCCTACATGGACCATTCGGCCACCCTTGGTTCTTAGGTTACAATGAAGTTCATACCATGAATTTTATGGAATTTGTATGCATATGTATGTTACTTGAATTAGGATTAAGGTCTAAACCCTAAAAAGCCTATAAGGGCCATTCGGCCACCTTTGACCTCTTTAGGGTACAATGAAGTTCATACCATGAATTGTATGCTATGTTATGTTAATGAAATCAGTTATGTTGTTATGAAATAAAGTATGTCATGCTATGTTGATGAAATAAGTTATGTTGCTATGAAATGAAGCATGTCATGCTATGTTAATGAAATAAGTTATGTTGTTATGAAATGAAGCATGCCATGCTATGTTAATGAAATAAGTTATGTTGTTATGAAATGAAGTATGCCATGCTATGTTAATGAAATAAGTTATGTTGTTATGAAATAAAGTATGCCATGCTATGTTAATGAAATAGGATATGTTGTTATGAAATGAAGTATGCCATGCTATGTAAATGAAATGAAGCCTGATGTGTATGAAATGAATTATGCCATGTTATGAAAATGAAATGAAGCATGATGTGTATGAAATGAAGTATGCTATGCTATGTTAATGAAGTGAAGCATGAGGTGTATGAAATGAAGTATGCTACGCTATGTAAATGAAATGAAGCATGATGTGTTATGAAGCATGCTATGCTATGTTAATAAGACATGTAGTAAAGTAAGCATATAAGTATTTTACCTTGCATGGCTTGTACCAAGACCTTAACAAGGTCCAAAGAAGGATGGGCTCCTAAGATGCCCTAGGTCGATGGAATAAGACTAGGATGGGCTTCTATGTATGATTGCCCCTAGGTCGATGGAATAAGATTCGGGCCTAGTACGGGATGGGCTCCAAGATGCCTTAGGTCGATGGAGTAAGACTCGGGCCTAGGATGGGCTTCTACGCTATGACGATTGCCCCTAGGTCGATGGAATAAGACTCGGGCCTAGAAACCTATTAGGTTCGAGACTTGCTACCTCGGGCCTATTTAGGGATGTCTATGATAATGAAGAAGTGGTACAATCGCCCAAATATGTTGAGATTTATATTTACGTACCTAGCATATATGTTTTCAAAAGCATCTTGCATATGTATGTCATGATGGTTAAGTTACATGTTATGTTAAATAATATGCCATGATTGTTAAGTTACATGTTATGTTAAATGATATGCCATGATTGTTAAGTTACATGTTATGTTAAATAATATGCCATGATTGTTAAGTTACATGTTATGTTAAATAATATGCCATGATTGTTAAGTTACATGTTATGTTAAATAATATGCCAAGAATGTTAAGTTATATGTTATGAAAGTTATGCTTTATGATATGCTATGAATGTTTACATGTTTACGTTAGATACATTACAAGTTATGTTGATGATACGGTGATCCATGCTATATTTCACTTACGTTACTTATGCTACATGTTAAGTTGATGACACCAAGTATGTTACATGTTATATTGCTTCTATGTTGTGAATGCTGCATGATTAATGATAATGTATGGTTTTAGTGAGTAGGACAGGATCTTACTAAGCCTATGTGCTTATAGTTTATCTTTCCCTCGTACTGCAGATAAGGGTAAGGGATGGATAAACTAAAGGGAGCAGCAGGAGGGGCCAATGTGTGTGGTAGTGGCATGGTGGAGAAGATCCGTTAGGTCTAAACATGTTTACCTATGATGAAGATGTCTATTCATGTCCTCACTTATGTCTCCTTATGATGATGATGTTATGAATTTACTAAGCACTAAGTATCTGCATATATGATGCATGCTCTATGTTAAGAAGAAGAAGTAAAGAAGAAGTAAGAAGAAGTATCTATCCACGCTATGAAGCATACTCTATGCTAAGAAGAAGAAGTATGTATATATATATGTATATATGTGTTAATGCATGTTTATGTTTAAAAGAAAAACAAAAAAAAAAGGTATTAAGAAGTATGTCTAAAGTCTTCCGCTGTGAGAATTAAGGAGTATGTATAAAGTCTTCCGCTGTATGTAATGTATGAACGGTCGCGTCACGCGCCGCCTCTCCGGACATTTAGGGTCCCGGAAGGGCGGGCGTGACATTATTGGCGGAATGGTCAAGGGGGAGCAAACCTTTACGGGGAGGTATCCATCTTGGGATGATGGATGTGTTTTCTTCTTGAAGGGGAGAAGTTATGGAGAAGGACATCAAATGGGAAAATTGATGGGATTTTTGAGAGACCCAATTTTGAAATTGGGAGAGTGAATAGGATTGCCTCTCTTGAGTGATATGGGACTTATCACTAGGAAGATGGTAGGCATCCTAGGTATTTTTGGACCAAGGGGGAGATTGTAAGATCTCATTGGGACATGAGACATTGACCTCCTTGGAGAGATAACCTTTTTATGTATGTCAAAAAGGGGGAGAAGGTTAAATTACCAATTTGGAAAATTGGTAAGGGATTTAAGTTAGTGTTCTAACTCAATGGTTTGTTTGATTTTTGTCAAACATCAAAAAGAGGGAGATTGTTGATGCAATCGACCCAGGTCACGATTGACTAGGACTCGAACTTGACTCGAGAGATGTTTTGATGTTCGACAAAAACATATGACAATGTGATTGTCATGGGAAAGTCCAAGTCATGGGTACTTGGCATGGAAAGTCCAAGTGGGACACTTGGCTTTTGGGAAAGTCCAAGCATGGGTCTTGGCAATGTAAAGTCCAAGCATGGGTCTTGGCAAAGTAAAGTTCAAGCATGGGTCTTGGCATGGAAAGTCCAACATGGTTTGGCAAGGGAAAGTCCAAGCTTGAGTCATGGCATTTGAAAAGTCCAAGGGGTTTGATATTGGCGTCGTACAGTCCAAGGGTGATGTCTTGGCAGCATAAGTTCAATGGTTGGTGGCATAAAGTCCAAGCTGAGTCATGGCAGCGTAAGTCCAATGTGCCTTGGCGGTGTAGACACTGTTAGCATGACATAGACAATGGAAGCACCTGAAGGCTACTGCGATGGATGAATAAGTCATGGATAACTTGGAGGGATCCGAGAGGCGTGAGGCTGATGGAGGTGGCTAGAAGGCTTAGGTCTAGGCTAAGGGTGGTCTAGCAAGTATGGGGGATCCATACTTGGGCTAAAACCTCATGTTTGAGGTGTGCCAGTCGATTGGTGTCATGTGGCAGTCGGCTGGCCTGAGTCAACTAGTGTTTGACTATGGGAATTGCCCTAGCAGTCGACTGCCATAGGTGGGCAGTCGACTGATTGGTCGAGCAGTCGACTGATCTTATGATAAGTCGACTGGTGCTCGAGAAATCGAGCACAGAATGGAGTCTCACTCGACCGCTGCAGTCAGCAGTGGAGTGATGGCTTAATCAGTCGACTGATGGTCATAATCAGTCGACTGATGATGGATCTGTTGGACTTATCCAGTGTGGATCTAGCCGTTGTCTCACGACAAAAGTGGCATTAGGTGACTGATGGTTGCGACTAGTCGATTGATCGACTTTTTCCAACACATGTTGAAGTTTTATAAGGAGCTCGTGAAGGAGGAAAAAGGAATGGTTCTTTGAGGAGTTTTTGGGGCAAATTGTTGCTGCAATTCAGGGTCTCCAAGTGCCACTCAACCAACCAAAAAAGCAAGCTCTTAGTTTCCTTTGCATTTCTTTTGTTGTATTCACTTGTATTTGCTTTTTGTACTTAGAATTACTGTTGTAATCATTTGTACGAGGTTTCTCCACCTCCGACTTGTGTCGAGGAGTGTTTGCATAGTGGTGTGTGATTGGCATCGCTAGAGCTCTTTGGAGCTCGATCCGTGGTTATGAACCATTCGGTTCCGAACCACCTTATATCTTTGTATTCGTGTTTGTTTTAATTCATTATTTCTTTTATTATTATTATTCCGCTGTGCATAACGAGTTTTATAGAGACGAACGCGAACGAGTTCCATCACGTATAACACGCGCTATTCACCCCCCCCTCTAGTGTCCAATCGATCCCCTACATAGACGATGTACAGATTGCCGATTTTTGTATTTGTATTCGGGGTCCAAGTAAATTAGCCACATAACAAAATATACAACATGCATAGAATAAGATAGGATTAAAAAACAAGCATTATACCTCTCGATATACATCTTGATCTTCTATCATATGTCCTTCCTCCTTTTGGACGTCGTGTGGGCGACGATCTTCCAAGAGTCAAAGCCTCCTAGAACACGTTCTTCCCTTCCTTGCTCGCTCAGACCAAGGGGAAGAATGAAATGAAACTCTTTCTCTTATCTAGAAATGGCCACCAACCTCCAAGCTTGATATTGCCTCCGGCCAAGGAGAGAATGTAGAGTGCTGGCCAACCTTGAAGAAAGGTTGTCGCCAGCCAACCTAGAGAGAGAGAGAGAATGGGAGCAGTTGCCACCAATCTAGAGAGAGAGATAGTGGTTGTGTTGCCTCCGGCCACAAGGAAGGAGAAACCCTAATCTTGTTTGTCGCCGCCCACAAAGAAGGAGAAACCCTAGGGTTGCTGCCGCCCACCTCTCCTCTCAAGCCAACTTCAAAACCCTAATCTCCCAAGATGATTCCACGCCCAAGCCCTAATCCCTTATTTATAGAGTTAGGCTTGAGCCTCCTTTTAATCTCCATTGTAGGATCTAGAGATTTAATCTTAATCGTCAAATCTAGAGATTTAAACTCAACCGTCAGATCTAGAGATTTAACCTCCACCGTTGGATCTAGGGTTTTATTTTCCTTCATCGGATCTAGGCTCCATAAGGGTTTTAATAGGCTACAATAGGGACCATGAGGAGGAATTGGATCTTGGCCATCCAATGGATCAAGCCTACATAAAGTCCGATCCATTAATGATAATCCATTCCACTAGAGGGTTACCATTGATCTACCTCACCAACCCCAATAACTTAATATGGGCTCCATAAATTATTTGCATATATATATCCCCGTGTTTAAGATCCCGAATGTCCGTCGATTAATTAATTTACTAACAATTAATTAATCAACATCTAACTCCATGAGTAGTACCACTCAACCTTATCATCGTGCAGGACCAAGTCCACCTGCAGGTTTTACATGATGAATCTTATGAGCTCCTCAAGGGGACATCATCATCCTAATATATAGGACACGGTTTCCTCCTATAATCAACGGCACACCATTTAATAATATCATTTCTCAATTTACCAAGCCTATCGATTTACTCTATAAATCTCTCCCATTGGTAAATCAAAGAAATAAATAGTAAGTAAATGTGCCCGTTATTATATTGGGATTAAGAGCATGTACACCATAATATCCGAGGTCCGATTCAATTATGTAGTCAGCAATAAATTGAATCACCTTTAAGTTGGTCCTGCTTAATACACACAAAGTGTACTATAGTGTAATTCTATGGTCAAGACAAACCAATACCAAATCACACTACAACCATACCAATGGTTTGTCCAAAGTCATCTCGGTTGTGTGCCTTTACTTATACTCTACAAGGAACTGATAACATGATCTCCCGTGTGACACTACACACCATGTTATCTACAATGTAATGTATGAGACAATATGCATAACCATAAATATGCAAATAATGATAATGTGATTCTTATTTCAAAAATAAAGATGTTCATATAAATGATAGACTTTTCAGTATACATCCCAACACCAACCTGGGCATATATCCACAACACAAGGTATAATGAATAATACTAACTCGCACTACATCATGATACGGGTCGAGGCTATCACAGTGAACGACCAACAGGTATACAAGTACCCGACCTACTACAATATAGAAAATTCAATAGCATGTATGAATATATACAAGCAAATGCAACAAGCATACTACATACAAATGCATCATCAAAGTGAGTATACATATAGACTGCATATGTGTTGGGTTTCCGGCACCGCGGCGTGTGTGTGTTCGATCATGTTTCGTAAACATGAGCACAACGGAAGAAAAAAAAATCTACATTTATTACAACACACACAAACACACACATGCATAGTACAACATGTGTAGACATAACCGTAAATTTAAATTTGCAATAAAAGGAAATTTAACTACGTTATACCTTTCGTATTACGTGTAGCGGGAACGACATCAACCAGAACGATCCTCGCTAGAATCGTCTCTATCCGTATCCACGCCGAGTATCCCTAGGATGACTTCGCTAAGCCACGAGCTTCGTCTTCGTATGGGTTACTAGCCTCGTGTTGAAGACGACGTGATCGAGAGATGATCACGATCCGAATCCAAATTCGGATCCAAAAACGAGTCCTCAAAACTCGCTTCTCCGGAGAGGTATTCGTCAACCGATTGACGAATCCTTCCTCCTCCACCTCAGAGGATTACCGGAGATGAAATCCTCGGTAAGTTAGCCGCTGTCGGAGCTCTAACCGTCGTCCAAATGACGCTCCGACAAGAGGAGAACAAGCTGTCCAGAAAACTGGATAGCTTTGGTGGAGGAGATAGGCGCCGGCCAACCAAGGGAAGATAAAGCTCACCTTGATGCCAAAACTAAAGGAGATCACCGGAGGGTCGCCGAAGGATCACCGGATAAAGCTTGGATGCCGGCAAGGAGCTGGATGGCGGCACAAGGGGCTGGGCGGCAATGGAGGTTGGCGCAAACTCTTAGAGGGGATGAAGTGGGCGGCAACTATTGCTAGCGTTTTGGATTAGGGCTTAATTATCCCTTAAGCCCTCTTTTATAGAGAACTAATTCTCTTAATAGTTATTGGATCATAACCATTTGGCCCGTTAACCCGCTCCATTAAGATAAGTTAAAATAAACCAAACCATGATGGTTTATTTTAAGTTAAAACAAACCGAACCAACTTTTGGTTCATTCGTTTAAAATAAACCAAACCCTTTGGTTTATTCTCCTCCATTGGATTGGAACCAAACCATTTTGGTTCATTCATTATGTCTTCATAAGACACGGCCCATCCACGCTTCCATTGCGACTAAAATGATTTCATGCTCGCTTCATGTTGGGTCCAACCAAACCTAGTTTCTCTCAGTCTGAGAATCCCATTCTCAAGCTCATTTAAATCCTTTGGATTACGCTCGTTGTGCGTGTGACCAAATAGGTTCTCGGTTTATGTTGGCCATCTATAATTAACCATTAATTATAGAACGATCATGAGTGGCACCTAGTAGTACATCATGATCCCCAATTAACCGAAAAGATCAACGGTTGATCCAGAACTATTTCTGAAACCCTTCAGCAGCTCGAATGATTCGTGCCCCATTCCCTTCACTCATCTTATACCCACTTGGTTCAGGACATGGTCAATAGTGTCAGTCTCCACTAGGCTGACTACGTCACACCTAGCCCAAGTATCATTTCCTCGTCCTACGGATTCTAGTTACTTCACATGTATCGAAGAGTACCTTACTCTAAACATGTAATGCTTTGGCCAAAGACTTTAGTAACAATCCGACGAGAGGCCATGGGTATACATCTCCTCGCAAGGAGTGGTGAATCCCTTATAGGCTATTCAAACACCTTCGATCACTTCGACTTATACCCAATCATCCCGGGTCCACATCTCCTTAGAGATGTTTGCTTAAGATGTCGAAGCATAAGTCTCCATGATCAAGATGACTTGAATACCGTAAGTCAAAAGAACATCGCACTTAAGCTACAGTAAGAACTTCATTGACATATCTATATATGCAGAGAACCATATGAAGTCTTACGGCTGGTCACTCCAATGAACTAGTTACCATAACTAGTATCCACGATCAACTCCGGACATCACAATGTCTCTAGCCAGTGAGAATCAGCTGCTTGGATACACCAAGGAGTATACCTCATGCTAGTCTCGACAGAATTGATGGTGTCCAAATTCATCAATTCATTGACTAGGGATAATTCCGATACATCACAATTACACATGTAGAGATACTCACAAGTTGTGATCCAATCACAAATTCTCTCATGCTATGAATCATATCGTGGACATTAAGTAAATGAGTTTAAGATCCAATCAAATACATGAAAACATGTATACTCAAATAGTGAATCTTCATTTATCATATAAATGGTTCATACATAAGGCGATTGCCTTAGGACATCTCTCATATATTACTAACAGACTCCCACTTGGCCTAATGCTAATCGCTACGGTATCCAAAACCATAAGCACTAACATGACCCTCAAACTTACTTTTAGGTAATGCTTTAGTCAAAGGATCCGCTAAGTTCCTTTCAGTGGGAATTTTCTCGATTTGTATTTCGTTCCTACTGATGATCTCTCTGATAAGATGATAGCGGCGAAGCACATGTTTGGATCATTGATGAGACCACATCAAGTTCATAGATGAACTACTTGATCCAAACCGCTTCCTTTGCTGCTTCCAAAGCTGCAACGTATTCTGCCTTAGTGGCAGAATCCACTATAGTGTCAAGCTTGGAATCTTTCCAACTTATTGCGCCTCCATTCTAGGTGAATACATACCCAAACTGAAACATAGAATCATCCTTGTCTGTCTGGAGCTGGCATCCGTATACCCACGTATCACCATGTACCCTTCTCCATATATTAGGAACGCATCCTTAGTTCTTCTTAAGTACTTAAGGATCATCTTAACAGTCACCCAATGATCCATTCCTGGATTAGACTTGTATCTGCTCGTGACACTCAGAGCATACGATACATCGAGCCTCGTACAAAATATAGCATACATGATAGATCCTATTGCGGATGCATAGGGAATCTTACTAATGCAAATCCTCTCGTCTTCTGTGCGCGGACACATAGACTTTGAAAGGTGTACCCCATGCATGATGGGTAGGAAACCTTTCTTGGATTCCGACATGCTAAACCTCTTTACCACTCGGTCTATATATGTAGACTGCGAAAGACCAAACAATCGTTTCGATCTATCTCTATAGATCTTAATCCCGAGGATGTAGGTTGCTTCTCCCAGGTCTTTCATGAAGAATGCCTTGGATAACCAAACCTTAACTGACTGTAAGATTGAAACATCGTTTCCTATAAGTAATATGTCATCAACATATAATATTAGGAACACGACTGCACTCCCACTAACCTTTTTGTACACACAAGGTTCGTCTAGATTTTGTGAGAAATCAAACTTTTTGATGGTCTCATCAAAACGGATATTCCAGCTCCTGGATGCTTGCTTCAATCCATAAATGGACCGTCGCAATTTTCATACCTTGGTTTTATCAACCGATGTGAAACCCTCAGACTGTATCATATACACATCCTCGAGTAGGTTTCCATTAAGGAAAGCTATTTTCACATCCTTCTACCATATCTCATAATCATAATGAGCCGCTATGGCCAGGAGCATCCGAATGGATTTAACCATAGCTACAGGCGAATAGGTTTCGTCATAATCAACGCCTTGTTTTTGACGATATCCTTTCGCCACCAATCTAGCCTTATAGGTAATCACATTACCATCCATGTTGGTTTTCTTCTTGAAAACCCACTTGCACCCTATAGGCTTTAAGCCTTCAGGTGGGTCAACCAAGTTCCAAACTTGGTTTTCATACATGGAATCCATTTCCGACTTCATGGCACCAAGCCACTTATCCCTTTCTGAACTTGTCAACACTTCTTCATAACTGGTAGGCTCCTCATCATCAATGAGTAACACGTCATTCGATTCACTTATGAGAAATCCATATCTCTCGGGAATATTGCGTGTTCTACCAGATCTACGAAGATGTGGTGTTACAATAGGTCCAGTCGATTGCTCATCACTATGAGTTATCGGCTGTTTTCACCAGGTATCTCATCAATGTCTATTTGAGTCTCTCGAGCCTCCTCAAGCTCGACGACACTCCCACTGTTTTATTGCAAGAGAAACTCTTTCTCTAGAAACACAGCATGACTTGAAACAAACACCTTTTGTTCCACAGGATAATAGAATTGGTAACCCCTTGTTTCCTTAGGGTATCCAATAAATAGACATTTATCAGACTTAGCATCCAATTTGTCTGATACTATCCACATCACATAAGCAGGACAACCCCATATCTTCAAGTAAGATACATGAGGTTTCTTACTATTCCATATCTCATATGGAGTAGTAGAGACTACCTTGGTTGGCATTCTGTTTAACAAATAGTAAACACCCTAAAAGGACTTGGGCGGATTCGCATGATTCATCATTGACGACCATGTCCAACAAGGTCGATTCGCCTCTCGGATATACCATTATCTTTGTGGTGTATATGGCGGAGTCCATTGAGACAATATACCATTGTCTCTTAGATAATCAAGAAACTCTTGACTTAAGTATTCACCACCTCGATCCGATCGAAGTATTTTAATACTCTTGTCATGTTGTTTCTCTACTTCATTTCTGAATTCTTTGAACCTTTCAAAGGCTTCAGACTTGTGTTTCATCAAAAACACATACCCAAACCATGAGTGATCACCAGTGAAGGTAATGAAGTAGCTATAGCCTCCTAAAGCTTGAGTTGACATAGATCCACATACATCAGTATGTATCAGACCTAGTAACTCTCCCACTCATTCACCTTTTCCTGAAAAAGGTAACTTAGTCATCTTGCCTTTTAAGCATGATTCACATGTATCGTATGAATCCAATTCAAACGATTCCAGAATTCCACATCGGTGTAATTCGGACATGCGTTTCTTGCTTACGTGGCCAAGACGACAATGCCACATGTAGGAGTCTATTTGATTATCCTTTCGAGCACGCTTGTTGCTCGCTTCGATATTGCAAATGTTACTGGATACATCCAATGTATAAACACCATTGCTTAAAGTTCCAGTCCCATAAAGAACTCCATTCAAAGTTAAGTAACAACAATTGTTACTAAAAGTCAAATGGTACCCATTTCTATTTAAACAAGAAATAGAAATGATGTTATTTATTAACGAAGAAGCATAAAAGCAATTGTCCAGTTCTAAGACAAGTCCTGTAGAGAGTTTCAACAAATACGTTCCGATGGCGAGTGCAGCAACCTTTGCTCCATTCCCAACACGTAAATTTGACTCTCCCTTGATGAGTCTTCTTCTATTCCTTAGCCCATGTATGTCATTATATATATGTGAGCCACATCCAGTATCCAATACCCAAGTGTCTGAGGAAATAGAATGACAATCAATAACGAAGATATATGAAAAAGATGGAGCATCTTATGCCTTATTCTTCTTCACAGACTCAAGATAAATCTTGCAATTTCTTCGCCAATTACCCTACTTGCCATAATGATGGCAAGTGCCCTTTTGAGCTGGTTTTTCCTTTTTAGCCTTTTTCATCTTCCCCTTCTGTTGTTTCCCTCTTAGAACCTTTCTTCGAGGAATCAACTAACAACACCGTCCCCTGCTCATGCTTCTCAGAAGGCTCCACAGTCTTCAGCATGTTGAGCAGTACCACAGATGAACCTTCTTGCATCTCAGAGGTGAAGAGGAGCTTGGAGACTTCGAACCTTTCGAATCTCACTTGCTTATCAAACAACTCATAAAGATGAAGGACTACGATATGAGCATCCATATGCTCATGCTGCTTTGGTAGCTTGGGTTCCATCGCGACTAGCATGATGCAATTTGTCAGTTCAGAATCAGTCACATGTTTCTGAAAGACCAACAATTGGTCCGGAGTTACATCGTCACTAGGATGGGCGGGAAGAGGCGCTTCGAGGACATACGCAAGCTTTTCACCTTGAGAACAATTCTCAAGTTTTTAAGCAGTCCAAGAAGTTCACCCCAGTCAATTTATTCGAATCCAAAATGGAACGCAAATTCAAAGGCATCATGATCAATTTTAGAAATACAAAACGAGCATATATGACAAAATGATTTTAAAATGCATCAATATACATTTATAAATCCCATTCATTTTTTGAATTTCAAAAACCCCAAAATCACTTCGGGAGATCGTAGGTCCATCTCCGAATGGGCTGATATCCATCATAGTTATGAACAACCTTGGAGAGAGTCCAACAAGCAATTCATAACTACGACGGTAGGTATCATCTATACCGATTGCATATCACGTATATGCAACTATCACAATGTGCTATCAACTAATTGAATGTTCACACATATGTCGGGTTGTTAACACATTAACAAGTATGCATCATATGCATAGCACCCAACTTCATCTCCCTTTACATCGACCTTGGAGAGAGTCCAACAAGCCGATGCTCTAGGTTAAAGCCAACCCATTAATCGAGAAATAGTTTTAATATGGTTAGAGTGCATTCAACCAATTAGCCCAGCTTGGAGAGAGTCCAAGAACCAAAGCTAACGATTGACCTCTGACTCTTACCATATTAGTATTAAACTATTCCATGGTTTGAACATGTTCGGGTTCGAGCCGGGCTTGGAGAGAGTCCAACAACCCAAACAAGAAACGGAACTTTGGTTCTAACCATATTAATGGAAGGTGTAGGCTTTAATATTGAGTTAGGGTTTTTATGTCTCATCCTCTTTGCATGCAAATAACTATTATCTACATGGCATGACATACATGGCATACATCTACATGCCACGACACGCATGGTATAATGATATGCATCTAATGCAATTACATGGCATACAATTATGTCATGTACATAATTTCCTTATTTGTCATAATTATTTATGGAAATAAAATATGTTTAAGATTTGATTCTCCAAATCAAATCATGATTAAATTAGGAAACAAATTTCCAAATCTAATCACATATTTTATTTATGAAAATAGTTGATTAAGGAAAATCAATTTCCTAAATCATCAAAACTACTTATGGAAATAAAATATTTTAAGATTTGATTTCCCAAATCAAATCATGATTAAATTAGGAAACTAATTTCCAGAATCTAATCAAATATTTTATTTGTGGAAAATATTAATTTCCATAAATACTTCCAACTTTCCAAAAGTGGAAGATTTCCATAAATACTTATAGACTTTCCAAAATTTAAAAATTTCCATAAATACTTCTAAATTTCCAAAATTAGAAAATTTCCAGAAATAAGATTATGACTATAGCAAAACTATTTTACGATTATGTCAAAACACAACCTGGGCTCTGATACCACTGTTGGGTTTCCGGCACCGCGGTGTGTGTGTGTTCGATCATGTTTCGTAAACATGAGCACAGCGGAAGAAAAAAAATAATAAATCTACATTTATTACAACACACACAAATACACACATGCATAGTACAACATGTGTAGACATAACCGTAAATTTAAATTTGCAATAAAAGGAAATTTAACTACGTTATACCTTTCGTATTACGTGTAGCGGGAACGGCATCAACCAGAACGATCCTCGCTAGAATCGTCTCTATCCGTATCCACGCCGAGTATCCTTAGGATGACTTCGCTAAGCCACGAGCTTCGTCTTCGTATGGGTTACTAGCCTCGTGTTGAAGACGACGTGATCGAGAGATGATCATGATCAGAATCCAAATTCGGATCCAAAAATGAGTCCTCAAAACTCGCTTCTCCGGAGAGGTATTCGTCAACCGATTGACAAATCCTTCGTCCTCCACCTCAGAGGATTACCGGAGATCAAATCCCCGGTAAGTTAGCCTCTGTCAGAGCTCTAACCGTCGTCCAAATGACGCTCCGACGAGAGGAGAACAAGCTGTCCAGAAAACTGGACAGCTTTGGTGGAGGAGATAGGCACCGGCCAACCAAGGCAAGATAAAGCTCACCTTGATGCCAAACCTAAAGGAGATCACCGGAGGGTCGCCGGAGGATCACCGGCTGAAGCTTGGACACCGGCAAGGAGCTGGACGGCGGCACAAGGGGCTGGGCGGCAATGGAGGTTGGCGCCAACTCTTAGAGGGGATGAAGTGGGAGGCAACTATTGCTAGGGTTTTGGATTAGGGCTTAATTATCCCTTAAGCGCTCTTTTATAGAGAACAAATTCTCTTAATGGTTATTGGATCATAACCATTAGGCCCGTTAACTCGCTCCATTAAGATAAGTTAAAATAAACCAAACAATGATGGTTTATTTTAAGTTAAAACGAACCGAACCAACTTTTGGTTCATTCGTTTAAAATAAACCAAACCCTTTGGTTTATTCTCCTCCATTGGATTAGAACCAAACCATTTTGGTTCATTCATTATGTCTTCATAAGACACGACCCATCCACGCTTCCATTGCGACTGAAACGATTTCATGGTCGCTTCATGTTTGGTCCAACCAAACCTAGTTTCTCTCGGTCTGAGAATCCCATTCTCAAGCTCATTTTAAATCCTTTGGATTACTCTCGTTATACGTGTGACCAAATAGGTTCTCGATTTATATTGTCCGTCTATAATTAACCATTAATTATAGAACGATCATGAGTGGCACCTAGTAGTACATCATGATCCCCAATTAACCGAAAAGATCAACGGTTGATCCAGAACTATTTCTGAAACTCTTCAGCAGCTCGAATGATTCGTGCCCCATTCCCTTCACTCATCTTATACCCACTTGGTTCAGGACATGGTCTATAGTGTCATTCTCCACTAGGCTGACTACGTCCCACCTAGCCCAAGTATCATTTCCTCGTCCTACGGATTCTAGTTACTTCACATGTATCGAAGAGTACCTTACTCTAAACATGTAATGCTTTGGCCAAAGACTTTAGTAACAATCCGATGAGAGGCCATGGGTATACATCTCCTCACAAGGAGTGGTGAATCCCTTATAGGCTATTCAAACACCTTCGATCTCTTCGACTTATACCCAATCATCCCAGGTCCACATCTCCTTAGAGATGTTTGCTTAAGATGTCAAAGCATAAGTCTCCATGATCAAGATGACTTGAATACCACAAGTCAAAAGAACATCGCACTTAAGCCACAGTAAGAACTTCCTTGACATATCTATATATGCAGAGAACCATATGAAGTCTTACGGCTGGTCACTCCAATGAACTAGTTACCATAACTAGCATCCACGATCAACTCCGGACATCACAATGTCTCCAACCAGTGAGAATCAGCTGCTTGGATACACCAAGGAGTATACCTCGTGCTAGTCTCGACAGAATTGATGGTGTCCAAATTCATCAATTCATCGACTAGGGATAATTCCGATACATCACAATTACACATGTAGAGATACTCACAAGTTGTGATCCAATCACAAATTCTCTCATGCTGTGAATCGTATCGTGGACATTCAGTAAATGAGTTTAAGATCCAATCAAATACATGAAAACATGTATACTCAAATAGTGAATCTTCATTTATCATATAAATGTATCATACATAAGGCGATTGCCTTAGGACATCTCTCATATATTACTAACAATATGTATGTATACTAATCACCATCATCCATATATATCTATATACATGCATATATGTATATATATATAACAATATGCAAAACACCATATGATACGAAATGCAACATGCATGGTCATGCCAGCTCACCCCTACTCGCTACCATGACCCTAGTGTGGCCTAGGTGGCACGACATGACGACTGTACCAACTCAACACCAACCACTGCTCTAGAGTGGTCGAGTGGGCAGGATGATCAAGTAGCATATGAGCGTAAAGAGCTTGCTACACAACCGGGGTCCCTGTTGCTGGCCACTCTGACTGACACTACCTATGAGTGGTCGAGTGCCACACACCCAGGGCAATTGCATGCAACTCCAACTACCATCGTCTATAATGGTAGAGTGTGGCACAATAAATACTCTGCCCTCATACCAGGGTCTGGGAGTAACCTGGGAGGCAGGATGACTGACGACTCTCTCAACCTCAAGGGAGACTATGTCGTCAGTATACATGTAATACATGAATGTACTGTCTCACATACAGACATCTACCACAGACTATCTGTTCAACAGAGAGTCATACCTATTTGATCAGTACACTCTCTATCCTGTAGAGAGTCGTATTCAGCTGATCATGGCAAGCTACGACCACCTGTCCATGGAGACACACTATTAATGACTCACCTGAACATTTACACAACACATGGTTGGTAAATAAGTATGCAACATACGAGTATTGGAATAACTCCTACATTTAGGACATTACCTACCCACATATGACCTTTTTGCCAATTTATAAATTAGGTCATCACCCGTACTCTAACATCTACACCCTACTAAATATTTAGACCTATTTACATCACATCTGTAACTCCTAAATCATAATAAAGGAAAATGTGATATCAACCTTTGAGCAAATATAACCAACGACAAGTATCAAGCATAAGATAAATAAGAGCAGGGTCAAGATAATATGAACAACTAACATGCTCATATCTATGACTAAATCTGAATGCAATTATATCTACCTGACCAGGGTAGGAAATTACCCACTTATTGAGAAGCTTGTATCAAGGATCTTCGTGTTCATGTCTCTATCTCAAATCCAGGTCCTATAAATATAACATACATAAACAAATGCCAGCGTAATCAAACTGTAGGTATAGAAATCTAACCCAACCTAAATCTTTGGCTAATTCGCTACAATCTGCAAGGGTAGTTCCATACCCTTCCATACTAATCCTTGTTTATATCCTAACTCTTGATTAGTAAATTCAATCATGTAGTAGTGTAATCCTCTACACTTCATTTACTAATCATATTTGATCTATGATTACTTCACAAATAATACTACTGTAACATATCACATCAAATCGATAACCATGTCCAAATCCAGTTTACAACCATACCTATTATGTAGTTCGTGATGATTGAATTCACATCCGAGAATACTGCCTTGTATCAATGTCCTATACAATAGCATACAAATTTAATTAAGTGTTGGCTTCGTCTAATACCGAATTTAACACCTAATCTTTTAGTGATTTACTCTCATCCCTATAATTCATCACCAACCAAAGCAAAACATAACCATATCAAATCTTACCTAATCAACCACAACTCCTTGCTCCAACTCAATGTGCCAAATCTGCAAAATCAATTTAGGTAGGAAATGACAACTCTTCATCACTAGAAAATCCAAACCATAATTAACATTCACTTGACCTGTTAATCTTTAAATCCTTGATCTACAAAAACAAAACTATTGTATTACCAGAATCCGACTAGATAGGCTGTAAAGGATCACACAACAGATCCACCGACTCATCCTCTTGAACCATCGTAAATTAGAATGGGAGCACTCTCTACCACAACGATCACACAGTCAAACTTTGGTTGTGCTCTAGATCAGGAACTACCCCAAATCCCTCGGCAACTACCCCTTCCTCTGTTCACTGGCTCTCGGATCACTGTCCAAATAGGATTCACACTCATCCACAAGGAAAAACACAACGGTCATCATCCGAGATTCACATCAACAAAGAGAAGAAGGATATAGATCACACTTACCTGCCCTAGCAACTCCACCGGCAGCAAATCCCTAATCGGTCCTATTTGTCGGGGAGGACTCACCGGCATGGCTGTGGGCGCTAACCATCGCGTGTGATGGCACCTGCGGTGGAAGGGAGAAGAGTGATTGGCCGATGACGCATAGGGAAGAGAAGAGAACCAGTGTGTCGGCCTTGAAAGGGGTGTGTCGGCTGACACACCCCGGGTGTGTTGCGCTCTGGAAGTTGTGACCGTCTTGGTTTCGATTTGACACGGACGTGTCTCTGATGACACGACGGTGTTTTTTTGATACGCCTTGATAATTGCTGATTCTTCATCCTGTTATAATGAAAAATATCTCAAAATAGTTTCTTTGTCCAAAATATATTAGAGTCGACTAAAGCATAATAAAATACATGACTAAACTATAAAATGGGATGAAATGCATATTGTATACCCAAAACTTAACATGAATTACTAACATCAAAATCCCCTACGCCTTAACTTTTGCTTGTACCTCAAGCAACAAAAGACAACTTATGTGTGGAGTTGCAAGAAACCATCCATAGCATAAAATCTGATCTTAATCTTATCACATCATTCCTAGTGGGAAAACTTGATAATCCCTATATAGTGCTCATGAAAAGTCGATCCAAAGGCATTGGCCACCAATCTAGATTTGACATCCCCTCTATCGTGTTCCTCTCATTTCTGGCATAGAGACACTTACCTGTCTTAATGCATGGGTCATCCTCTCCTATTACAAAAAGTCTCAAAGGAGCACTTACCTAGAAGAAAGAAGGGAAGAAATTTATAGTAAGCATTTCCCCAATAACTAGTTAGCCTCAAAGGGACACCTTTTAGGTATTTTCTCAGTAGCTACTTGGTCTCAAAGGGGTGCTTCAAAAAAATTCAAGCCCTTTTTTTTATTTATCTAGTCTTCTAGGAAAAGTGTTTCTCCAGTGACCAAATTGGCCAGGAAAGTCCCCAATAGAAATTCGAGTACTAGTTCGATTTGGGGGATTTAAACCCTTTTCGAATACCTCAAACCTCAAAACCGTCGGATCTAGAGATTTAATCTCAACTGTCGGATCTAGAGATTTAATCTCTACATTTGGATCTAGAGTTTTGTTTTCATCCATTGGATCTAAGCTTCATGAGGTTTTAATAGGATACATTAGGGACCATGAGGAGGAGTTGGATGTTGGCCACCCATGGATCAAGCCCACATAAAGTCCGATCCACTAATGATGATCCAATCCACCAAAGGATCATCATTGATATACCTCACCAACCCCCATATGATAATATGGGCTCCATATATTATTTGTACATTTTCTGCCCGTGTTTAAAATCTCGAATGTCCATCGATTAATTAATTTACTAACCATTAATTAATCAACATCTAACTCCTTGAGTAGTACCACTCAACCTTTTCATCATGCCGGACCAAGTCCACCTGCAAGGTTTACATGATGAACCTTATAAGCTCCTCAAGGGGACATCATCATCCTACTATATAGGACACGGTTTACTCCTATAATCAACGACACACCATATAAATAATATCATCTCCCAACTTACCGAGCCTATCGATTTAATCTATAAATCTCGCCCATTGGTAAATTAAAGAGATGAATACTAAGTATTTGTGCCCATTATTATATCGGGATTAAGAGCATCTACTAAATAATATCTGAGGTCTGATTCGATTATCTAGTCAGCAATAAATCGAATCATCTCTAAGTCGGTCTTGCTCAATACACACAAAGTGCACTTGTATGATTCTATGGTCAAGACAAACCAATACCAAATCACACTACAACTATTCCGATGGTTTGTCTATATCCATCTCGGTTGTGAACCTTTACTTATACTTTTCAAGGAGTCGATAACATGATCTCCTATGTGACACCACACACCATGTTTTCTACAATGTAAAATATTAGACAATATTGCATAACCATAAAAATATGCAAACAATGATCATGTGATTCTTATTTCAAAATAAAGATGTTCATACAAAAAGTAGACTTTTCAGTATACATCCCTACAATCTCCCACTTATACTAAAAGACTATATTGTCTTCATACTGCCATACATCGGATTCCCCTTCCCTCCGCATGCATATCAAAACTCTCGCTAGAAGGGCCTTAGTGAAAAGGGTCTACCAGGTCATCCTCTGATGCAATCTAGGCGACAACAACTTCTACCTCCTTTATGATTTCTCGTATCAGGTGGTACTTGTGCTCTATGTGTTTACTTGCCTTATGGGCTCGTGTTTCCTTCGAGTTTGCAACTGCACCATTATTATCACAATAAATTGTGATAGTACTGGGCAAACTAGGAATCACATCCAAGTCATCAGGAAGTTCCTGAGTCACACAGCTTCTTTGGCTGCCTCAGAGGCTGCCATATACTCAGCTTCCATGGTGGAGTCTGCCACACATTTCTGCTGGACACTCCTCCATACAATGGCTCCACCTCCCAAAGTTAACACAAAACCTGAGGTAGACTTACTGTTATCCCAATATGATTGGAAGTCGAAATCCATGTAACCCACAGGGAGTAATTTGTCTGCCCGGTAAACTAGCATATAATCCCTAGTCCTTCTGAGGCACTTCAATATATGCTTTACCGCAGTCCAATGTCCCTGTCCTGGATTACTCTGATATCTGCTAACCATGCCTACAACAAAGTAGATATCTGGTCTCGTACATAGCATCGCATACATGAGGCTTTCTACTGCCGAAGCATAAGGAACCGCCTTCATATCCTCTATCTCCTCAGATGATCTAGGACACATCTCCATAGATAAAGGAACTCCATGCCTGAAAGGTAGAAAACCCTTCTTGGAGTTCTGCATGCTAAAATGATCCAAAATCGTGTCTATGTATGAAGCTTGGGATAAGCACAACATCCTTTTCCTGCGATCCCTTATAACCTTGATCCTAAGGATGTGTCCCACCTCTCCCAAGTCCTTCATATCAAACTGTTTGAACAACCATACCCTTACGTCCGATAACACCTTGATATTGTTGCCAATCATCAAAATGTTATCTACGTATAGTACAAGAAATACCACTACGTTCCCATCACATCTCTTGTATACACAAGACTCATTCGGACTATGAATAAATCCATAAGACTGGATCACCTCATCAAAGCAGATGTTCCAAGACCTCGAAGCTTGCTTCAATCCATAAATGGACCAATTAAGCTTACACACAAGAAGGTCTTTGCCTTTAGCAATGAATCCCTCTGGTTGCTTCATGTAGGTGTTTTCCTCAAGACTTCCATTAAGGAAAGTTGTCTTGACATACATCTGCCACACCTCATAATCCATATGAGCTGCTATGCATAAGAGAATTAAGATAGACTTAAGCATGGCCACCGGCGAAAAGGTCTCCTCATAATCGATACCCTCTTTCTGATTATACCCCTTCGTAACAAGCCTCGCTTTGAAGGTCTCAACCTTCCCATCTATTCCTTTCTTTCTCTTGTAGATCCACTTGCATCCAATGGTTTTTACACCATTGGGTGGTTCTACTAGCTCCCAGACCTGATTTAAATCCATAGATTAAATCTCAGCATTCATTGCACTTTGCCAAGATACTGCATCTTTATCTTGGATTACCTCGTCATATGTCCAGGGATCAAGTTCATGTTTGCTAGGGACCAAATCAGAAGATTCTCCCAAGAACATGAATCTATCAGGCTGTCTCACAACCCTCCCACTACGACGAGGTATCACCTGTGTACCCTCTGTGACACGCGGTGTGTTGGGTTTCCGGCACCGCGGCGTGTGTGTGTTCGATCATGTTTCGTAAACATGAGCACAGCGGAAGCAATAAAAATAATAAATACTCCTATTTATTACAACACACACAACACACGCATGCTATTACAACAAGTGTAGACATAACCGTAAATTAAAATTGCAATAAAAAGGAAATTAAACTACATTATACCTTCCGTATGACGTGTAGCGGGAACGGCATCAACCGGAACGATCCTCGTAAGAATCGTCTCTATCCGTATCCACGCCGAGCTCCTCGGGATGACTTCGCTAAGTCACGAGCTTCGTCTTCGTACGGGTTACTAGCCTCGTGTTGAAGACGACGTGATCGAGAGATGATCACGATCCGAATCCAAATTCGGACCTAAAAACAAGTCCTCAAGACTTGCTTCTCCGGAGAGGTATTCGTCAACCGATTGACGAATCCTTCGTCCTCCACCTCAGAGGATTACCGGAGATCAAATCCCCGGTATGTTAGCCGCTGTCGGAGCACTAACCGTCGTCCAAACGACGCTCCGACGAGAGGAGAAGAAGCTGTCCAGAAACTGGACAGCTTGGTGGAGGAGATAGGCGCCGCCAAAACAAGGAGACAAAAGCTCACCTTGATGCCGAACCTTTAGGATCACCGAGGGTCGCCGGAGGTTCACCGCTGGAGCTTAGACGCGGCAAGGGTCTTGACGGCAAAGACAATCAAGCTGGGCGGCAAGGAGCTTGGGTGGCACAACCAGGTTGGGCGGCAACTCCTTGGAGGCTAGGGTTTTGATTTTGGATTAGGGTTTAACAATCCCTTAAGCCCACTTTTATAGAGAACTAATTCTCTCAATGGTTAATGGATCATATCCATAAAGCCCGTTAACCCGCTCCATTAAGATAAGTTAAAATAAACCAAACCATGATGGTTTATTTTAAGTTAAAACGAACCGAACCAACCTTTGGTTCATTCGTTTAATATAAACCAAACCATTTGGTTTATTCTCATCCATTGGATTAGAACCAAACCATTTTGGTCCATCCATTATGTCTTCATAAGACACTGCCCATCCATGCTTCCATTGCGACTGAAACAATTTCATGCTCGCTTTATGTTTGGTCCAACCAAACATAGTTTCTCTCGGTCTGAGAATCCCATTCTCAAGCTCGTTTTAAATCCTTTGGATTACACTCAGCGTGTGACCAAATAGGTTCTCTTTATGTTGGCCGCCTATAATTAACCATTAATTATAGAACGATCATGAGTGGCACCTAGTAGTACATCATGATCCCCAATTAACCAAAAGATCAACTTGATCCAGAACTATTTAAACCCTTGAGCTCGAATGAATCGTGCCCCATTCCCTTCACTCATCTTATACCCACTTGGTTCAGGACATGGTCTATTGTGTCAGTCCCCACTAGGCTGACTACGTCACACCTAGCCCAAGTATCATTTCCTCGTCCTATGGATTCTAGTTACTCCACATGTATCGAAGAGTACCTTACTCTAAACATGTAATGCTTTGACCAAAGACTTTAGTAACAATCCGACGAGAGGCCATGGGTATACATCTCCTCGCAAGGAGTGGTGAATCCTTTATAGGCTATTCAAACACCTTCGATCACTTCGACTTATACCCAATCATCACGGGTCCACATCTCCTTAGAGATGTTTGCTTAAGATGTCAAAGCATAAGTCTCCATGATCAAGATGACTTGAATACCGCAAGTCAAAGGAACATCGCACTTAAGCCACAAGAAGAACTTCATTGACATATCTATATATGCAGAGAACCATATGAAGTCTTACTACTGGTCACTCCAATGAACTAGTTACCATAACTAGCATCCACGATTAACTCGGACATCACTATGTCTCCACCGGTGAGAATCACCGCTTGGATACACCAAGGAGCATACCGTGCTAGTCTCAATGTAATTGATGGTGTCCAGATTCATCAATTCATCGACTAGGGATAATTCCGATACATCACAATTACACATGTAGAGATACTCACTAGTTGTGATCCAATCACAAATTCTCTCATGCTGTGAATCGTATCGTGGACATTCAGTAAATGAGTTTAAGATCCAATCAAATACATTAAACATGTATACTCAAATAGTGAATCTTCATTTATCATATAAATGGTTCATACATAAGGCGATTGCCTTAGGACATCTCTCATATATTACTAACAGACTCCACTTGGCCTAATGCCAATCGCTACGGTATCCAATACCATAAGCACCAACATGACCCTCAAACTTACTTTGAGGTAATGCTTTAGTCAAAGGATCCGCTAAGTTCCTTTCAAAGGGGAATTTTCTCGATTTGTATTTCATTCCTCGATGATCTCCGATAAGATGATAGCGCGGCACATGTTTGGATCGTTGATGAGACCTTGGCTCTTTCGCCTGTGCAATTGCTCCATTGTTGTCGCAGTAGACCGGTATTGCTTCAACAATGGCCGGAATCACACCAAGTTCATGAACGAACTTCTTGATCTAAACCGCTTCACGCCTGCCGCAATATATTCGCCTCGTGGTAGAATCCGCTCTGCCTCTTGTTTGGAACTTTTCCAACTCATCCCATTCAAGGTGAACACGATCCGCATCGAGACTGAATCATCCTTGTCCGTCCGAAGCCGCATCTGTATACCCGCGTATCACCTTGTCCCCTTCTCCATATATTAGGAACACATCCTTAGTTCTTCTCAAGTACTTAAGGATCGTCTTAACAGCCGCCCAATGATCCATTCCTGGATCAGACTGGTATCTGCTCGTGACACTCAGAGCATATGATACATCGGGCCTCGTACATAACATAGCATACATGATAGATCCTATTGCGGATGCATAGGGAATCTTACTCATGAAAATCCTCTCGTCTTCTGTGCGTGGACACATAGACTTCGAAAGGTGTACCCCATGCCTGATGGGCAGATAACCTTTCTTGGATTCCGACATGCTAAACCTCTTTAGCACTCGGTCTATATATGTAGACTACGAAAGACCAAGCAACCGTTTCGATCTATCTCTATAGATCTTAATCCCAAGGATGTAAGTTGCTTCTCCCAGGTCTTTCATGGAGAATGTCTTGGATAACCAAACCTTAACTGACTGTAAGATTGACACATCGGTTCCTATAAGTAATATGTCATCGACATACAATACTAGGAACACGACTGCACTCCCACTAACCTTCTTGTACACACAAGGTTCGTCTGGATTTTGTGAGAAATCAAACTTTTTGATCGTCTCATCAAAACGGATATTCCAGCTCCTGGATGCTTGCTTCAATCCATAAATGGATCGTCGCAACTTGCATACCTTGGTTTTATCAACCGATGTGAAACCCTCAGGCTGTATCATATACACGTCCTCGAACAAGTTTCCATTAAGGAAAGCTGTTTTCACATCCATCTGCCATATCTCATAATCATAATGAGCTGCTATGGCCAGGAGCATCCGAATGGATTTAAGCATAGCTACAGGCGAATAGGTTTCGTCATAATCAACACCTTGCTTTTAACGATATCCTTTCGCCACCAATCTAGCCTTATAGGTAATCACATTACCATCCATGTCGGTTTTCTTCTTGAAAACCCACTTGCACCCTATAGGCTTTATTCCTTCAGGTGGGTCAACCAAGTTCCAAACTTGGTTTTCGTACATGGAATCCATTTCCGACTTCATGGCACCAAGCCACTTATCCCTTTCTGAACTTGTCAGCACTTCTTCATAACTGGTAGGCTCCTCATCATCAATGAGTAACACGTCGTTCGATTCGCTTACGAGAAATCCATATCTCTCAGGAATATTGCGTGTTCTACCAGATCTACGAAGATGTGGTGTTACAATAGGTCCAGCCGATTGCTCATCACTATGAGTTGTATGTTGTGCTTCACTGTATCTCATTAATGTCTATTTGAGTCTCTCGAGCCTCCTCAAGCTCGGCGACACTCCCACTGCTTTTCTTGCAAGAGAAACTCTTTCTCTAGAAACACAAAGATGCCTTGAAACAAACACCTTTTGTTCCACAGATGATAGAATTGGTAACCCCTTGTTTCCTTAGGGTATCCAATAAATAGACATTTATCGACTTAGCATCCTTATGTCCGATCACATAAGCAGGACAACCCCATATCTTCAAGTAAGATACATGAGGTTTCTTACCATTCCATATCTCATATGGAGTAGTTGAGACTACCTTGGTAGGCATTCTGTTTAACAAGTAAACAACTGTCAGAAGTGCATAACCCCAAAAGGACTTGGGAAGAGTTGCATAATTCATCATTGACCTGACCATGTCCAACAAGGTCCGGTTACGCCTCTCAGATACACCATTATGCTGTGGTGTATAGGGCGAAGTCCATTGAGACAATATGCCATTGTCTCTTAGATAATCAAGAAACTCTTGACTTAAGTATTCACCACCTCGATCCGATCGAAGTATTTTAATACTCTTGTCATGTTGTTTCTCTACTTCATTTTTGAATTCTTTGAACCTTTCAAAGGCTTCAGACTTGTGTTTCATCAAGAACACATACCCAAACCGTGAGTGATCATCGGTGAAGGTAATGAAGTAGCTATAGCCTCCTAATGCTTGAGTTGACATAGGTCCACATACATCAGTATGTACTAAACCTAGTAACTCTCCCACTCGTTCACCTTTTCCAGTAAAAGGTAACTTAGTCATCTTGCCTTTTAAGCATGATTCGCATGTATCGTATGAATCCAATTCAAACGATTCCAGAATTCAACATCGGTGTAATTCGGACATGCGTTTCTTGCTTATATGGCCAAGACGACAATGCCACATATAGGAGTCTATGTGATTATCCCTTCGAGCACGCGTGTTGCTCGCTTCGATATTGAAAATGTCACTGGATACGTCCAACGTATAAATGCCATTACTCAAAGTTCCAGTTCCATAAAGTACGCCATTCAAAGTTATATAACAACAATTGTTACTAAACGTTAAATGGAAACCATTTCTCTTTAAACAGAACATAGAAACAATGTTCTTTAGTAGAGAAGGACCAGCATAGCAATTGTCCAGTTCCAAGACTAGTCCACTAGGGAGCTTCAGCAAATAAGT
Organism: Wurfbainia villosa; assembly: GCA_025175895.1. Classification (NCBI taxonomy): domain Eukaryota; kingdom Viridiplantae; phylum Streptophyta; class Magnoliopsida; order Zingiberales; family Zingiberaceae; genus Wurfbainia; species Wurfbainia villosa. The sequence continues at coordinate 56,402,973 of CM045986.1, read as the reverse complement.
TCCGATGGCGACCGCAGCAACCTTTGCTCCATTGCCAACTCGCAAATTTGACTCTCTCGACAAGTCTTCTTCTATTCCTTAGTATGTCATTACATATATGTGAGCTACACCCGATCCAATACCCAAGTGTCTAAGGAAATAGAATGACAATCAATAACGAAGATACCTGAAGAGGATGGGGCATCGGATGCCTTCTTCTTCTTCATGGACTCAAGATAAATCTTGCAGTTTCTTCGCCAGTGGCCTTCCTTGCCACAGTGATGGCAAGTGCCCTTTTGCGCTGGTTCCGCCTTCTTTGCCTTTTTCTTTCCTTTCTTCTGTTCTTTTGCCTTCCTCTTAGAACCTTTCTTTGAGGAATCAACTAACAGAACCGCCTTCTCCTCATGCTTCATAGAAGGCTCCACAGTCTTCAGCATATTGAGGAGCTCGGGAATGGTGGATTCCAATTTGTTCATCCGATAGTTCATCACAAATTGCGAGAAACTCTTGGGCAAACAATGCAGAATTAAGTCAATACTTAACTCATGATCCATTACAAAACCGAGGGTAGCTAGCCGCTCGATGTACCCGTTCATCTTTAGCACAAACTGTACTACAGATGAACTTTCTTGCATCTTCGTGGTGAAGAGGAGCCTAGAGACCTCGAACCTTTCGAATCTCGCTTGCTCATCGAACAACTCATGAAGATGGAAGACCATAGTGTTAGCATCCATATGCTCATGCTGCTTCTGCAGCTCGGGTACCATCGCCGCTAGCATGATGCAACTCGCCAGCTCAGAATCTGCCACATGCTTCTGATAGACCAACATTTGGTCTGGAGTTGCATCGTCCTTAGGACGGTCAGGAAGAGGCTCTTCAAGGACATATGCAAGCTTTTCCGCCTTGAGAACAATTCTCAGGTTTCTAAGCCAGTCCAGGAAGTTAGGCCCAGTCAGTTTGTTCGAATCCAAAATAGTGCGCAAATTCAAAGACGTCATGATCAATTTATTGACCTAGAAATACAAAACGAGCATATATGAGAAAATGATTTTAAAATGCATCAATATACATTTATAAATCCCATTCATTTTTCGAATTTCAAAAAACCCCAAAATCACTTCGGGAGATTGTAGGTCCATCTCCGAATGGGTTGATATCCATCATAGTTATGAACAACCTTGGAGAGAGTCCAACAAGCCATTCATAACTACGACGGTAGGTATCATCTATACCGATTTCATATCCCGTATATGCAACTATCACAATGTGCTATCAACTAATTGAATGTTCACACATACATCGGGTTGTTAACACATTAACAAGTATGCATCATATGCATAGCACCCAACTTCACCTCCCTTTACATCGACCTTGGAGAGAGTCCAACAAACCGATGCTCCAGGTTAAAGCCAACCCATTAATCAGGACATAGTTTTAATATGGTTAGAGCGCATTCAACCAATTAGCCCAGCTTGGAGAGAGTCCAACAACCAAAGATAACGATTGACCTCTGACTCTTACCATATTAGTATTAAACTATTCCATGGTTTGAACATATTCAGGTTCGAGCCGGGCTTGGAGAGAGTCCAAGAACCCAAACAAGAAATAGAACTCTGGTTCTAACCATATTAATGGAAGGTGTAGGCTTTAATATTGATTAAGGGTTTTTATGTCTCATCCTCTTTGCATGCAAATAACTATTATCTACATGGCATGGCACACATGGAATACATCTACATGTCACGACACGCATGGCATAATGTTATGCATCTAATGCAATTACATGACATACAATTATGTCATGTCTATATTTCCTTATATGTCATAACTATTTATGGAAATAAAATATGTTTAAGATTTGATTCTCCAAATCAAATCATAATTAAATTAGGAAACAAATTTCCAAATCTAATCACATATTTTATTCATGGAATTATTTGATTAAGGAAAATCTATTTAGGAAACCAATTTCCTAAATCATTAAAACTACTTATGGAAATAAAATATTTTAAGATTTGATTTCCCAAATCAAATCATGATTAAATTAGGAAACAAATTTCCAGAATCTAATCAAATATTTTATTTATGGAAAATATTGATTTCCATAAATACTTCCAACTTTCCAAAAGTGGAAGATTTCCATAAATACTTCTAGACTTTCCAAAATTGAAAAATTTCCATAAATACTTCTAAATTTCCAAAATTTAGAAAATTTCCAGAAATACATTATGACTATCGCAAAACCATTTTACGATTATGTCGAAACACAACCTGGGCTCTGATACCACTGTTGGGTTTCCGGCACCGCGGCGTGTGTGTGTTCGATCATGTTTCGTAAACATGAGCACAGTGGAAGCAATAAAATAATAAATACTCCTATTTATTACAACACACACAACACACGCATGCTATTACAACAAGTGTAGACATAACCGTAAATTAAAATTGCAATAAAAGGAAATTAAACTACGTTATACCTTCCGTATGGCGTGTAGCGAAACGGCATCAAGCGGAGCGATCCTCGTAAGAATCGTCTCTATCCGTATCCACGCCGAGCTCCTCGGGATGAACGCTAAGTCACCGAACGAGCGTCTTCGTGCGGGTTACTAGCCTCGTGTTGAAGGCGGCGTGATCGAGAGATGATCACGATCCGAATCCAAATTCGGACCTAAAACAAGTCCTCAAGACTTGCTTCTCCGAGAGGTATTCGTCAACCGATTGGCGAATCGCCGTCCTCCACCTCAGAGGATTACCGGAGATCAAATCCCCGGTATGTTAGCCGCTGTCGGAGCACTAACCGTCGTCCAAACGACGCTCCGACGAGAGGAGAAGAAGCTGTCCAGAAAACTGGACAGCTTGGTGGAGGAGATAGGCGCCGGCCAAAACAAGGAGACAAAAGCTCACCTTGATGCTGAACCTTTTAGGGGATCACCGGAGGGTCGCCGGAGGTTCACCGGCTGGAGCTTGGACGCCGGCAAGGGTCTTGACGGCAGCACAATCAAGCTGGGCGGCAAGGAGCTTGGGCGGCACAACCAGGTTGGGCGGCAACTCCTTGGAGGCTAGGGTTTTGATTTTGGATTAGGGTTTAACAATCCCTTAAGCCCACTTTTATAGAGAACTAATTCTCTTAATGGTTAATGGATCATATCCATAAAGCCCGTTAACCCGCTCCATTAAGATAAGTTAAAATAAACCAAACCATGATGGTTTATTTTAAGTTAAAACGAACCGAACCAACCTTTGGTTCATTCGTTTAATATAAACCAAACCATTTGGTTTATTCTCATCCATTGGATTAGAACCAAACCATTTTGGTCCATCCATTATGTCTTCATAAGACACAGCCCATCCATGCTTCCATTGCGACTGAAACAATTTCATGCTCGCTTTATGTTTGGTCCAACCAAACATAGTTTCTCTCGGTCTGAGAATCCCATTCTCAAGCTCGTTTTAAATCCTTTGGATTACACTCGTTGTGTGTGTGACCAAATAGGTTCTCGGTTTATGTTGGCCGTCTATAATTAACCATTAATTATAGAACGATCATGAGTGGCACCTAGTAGTACATCATGATCCCCAATTAACCGAAAAGATCAACGGTTGATCGGAACTATTTACGAAACCCTTGAGCTCGAATGAATCGTGCCCCATTCCCTTCACTCATCTTATACCCACTTGGTTCAGGACATGGTCTATTGTGTCCCCACTAGGTCGACTCGTCACACCTAGCCCAAGTATCATTTCCTCGTCCCTACATTCTAGTTACTCCACATGTATCGAAGAGTACCTTACTCTAAACATGTAATGCTTTGGCCAAAGACTTTAGTAACAATCCGAGAGGCCATGGGTATACATCTCCTCGCAAGGAGTGGTGAATCCTTTATAGGCTATTCAAACACCTTCGATCACTTCGACTTATACCCAATCATCCGGGTCCACATCTCCTTAGAGATGTTTGCTTAAGATGTCAAAGCATAAGTCTCCATGATCAAGATGACTTGAATCACAAGTCAAAGGAACATCGCACTTAAGCCACAGTAAGAACTTCATTGACATATCTATATATGCAGAGAACCATATGAAGTCTTACGGTGGTCACTCCAATGAACTAGTTACCATAACTAGCATCCACGATTAACTCCGGACATCACTATGTCTCCAGCCAGTGAGAATCAGCTGCTTGGATACACCAAGGAGTATACCTCGTGCTAGTCTCAACAGAATTGATGGTGTCCAGATTCATCAATTCATCGACTAGGGATAATTCCGATACATCAAAATTACACATGTAGAGATACTCACTAGTTGTGATCCAATCACAAATTCTCTCATGCTGTGAATCGTATCGTGGACATTCAGTAAATGAGTTTAAGATCCAATCAAATACATAAAACATGTATACTCAAATAGTGAATCTTCATTTATCATATAAATGGTTCATACATAAGGCGATTGCCTTAGGACATCTCTCATATTTTACTAACACGGTGAAGCGACATATGGTATATCCTCTTATACCGGTAGTACTAAAGAAGTCACTTCCCCTTTTAACTCCTCCAGAACAATTTTACTCTTGGGCTTGTGGCTCATCACATAGTCTTCCTCTAGAAATCTGGCATTCGTGCTAACGATCGCCCTCTGGTCTCTAGGACTATAAAACAATCCACCCTTCATTCCCCTGGGATAGCCAACGAACAAACGTAATTCTGTATGAGGTTCCAACTTACCAGCATCTACCTTCAACACATGTGCTGGACTCCCCCATATCCGAATATGTCTTCGACTAGGCTTTCGCCCAGTCTACAACTCTGTGGGAGTAGAAGGCACTGATTTAGATGGTACCAAGTTCAGAATGTATACCGCCGTATCTAGAGCATATCCCCAAAACGAATATGGCAAGTCAGAGTAACTCATCATCGATCTAACCATCTCCATAAGAGTCCTATTCCTTCACTCTGCTACACCGTTCTGCTGGGGTGTGCTAGGTGCAGTCAATTGGGATTGAATCCCAGCCTCTGATAAGTAGTTCCTAAACTCTCCCAAGAGGTACTCACCACCACAATCAGATCGTAGTGTCTTGATACTTTTACCTTAACGTTTCTCCACATCAGCCTTGAATTCTTTGAACTTGTCAAAGCATTCAGACTTGCGGTGCATCAGGTAAATGTATCCATATCTTGAGTAATCGTCTATAAAAGAGACGAAATACTCAAAACCACCTCTAGCCGTGATAGACATAGGACCACACAAATCAGAATTAACCAATTCTAACACATCTTTGGCTCTATACCCCAGGCCTTAAAAGGCCTCTTGGTCATCTTACCCTCCAAGCAAGATTCACAGGTTGGGAGATCCTCCACCACTAATGAACCCAAAGGTCCATCAGCTATCAACCTTTGAATTCTGCTTAGGTTAATGTGACCAAGACTAAGATGCCAAAGATATGTTTGGTTCATCTTTGAAGGTTCTTTTCTCTTATTGGAATTAGAAGATGAGTTATTAACTTCAATTTGCATCGTGGGAGGTTTTGGTTCAAGTGTGTACAAATTTCCTATCAATGCACCCGAACAGATAATGTCCCTATTCCTTCTTATAACAACTCTGTCATTAAAAGAAATAGGATATCCATCCATAAATAATTTAGAAACCGAAATTAAATTCTTTCTAAATAAGGGTACATAAAGGCAATTCTCTAGAACCTAAGTTTTATTTTTCTCAACAGATAAATAAAACTTCTCCCACTGCAATAGCCGCCACCTTCATGGTATTCCCCAAGTAAATGGTAATCTCCCCTTTAGCTAGTCGTCGGGTTTCCTGGAACCCCTACAAAGTATTGCAGACATGATTAGAGGCTTCTATATCTACACACCAGGTGTTGGAAGATAACACCACTAACCATGTTTCAACGACTAGACCAAAGGATATACCTTTGTTTTGTTTTGGACTGGGATAGTCCTTCTTCCAATGTCCATCCTGCTTGCAAGTGAAGTGCTTACCTTTCGGCTTCTTCACTCCTCCCTGAGATCCTCCCACCACCTTTGCTTTACCTTGTTTCTTCTTCTTCTTGCCTTTCGGCTTAGAAGTAGAAACCCTTTTGAGCAACCATGGCTTGAGGACATTCTTCGAAGAGTGCATACTCGTACTCCTTAGCAGATAAGATAATATCTAGATTCTTTACTAATCATCATAATTTGGGTACAGTAAGTTTATTTCATTTAGTATCATAGTAAGTGGACTGAAAGTCATTTTGAAAAAACCTAAGAATCACATAGATCAAAACATTAGATTTCAAAAAATTATTGATTCCTCAAACAATAAAATTTTAAAACCAACCAACACCTTTAAAGACCGAGAATATCGCATGCAATGATAGTGTGGACGTATACAAATTCTACATTTGTAAGAGGAGATTTTACCCATTAATTTTACTATCTTGTCAACCTAACTTTATGACAAGTAAAATAAATAGTTGGTTTCTCTTCGGCCCTACAAATAAAAGCAGTGACTCCGATGGGGAGGATACTTATATTTGTATCTAAGTGTTCACCATTACTTGGTACCAAGGTAATTATTTCGGGTTATGTGTCTTACGATGGGGAAGTGCACACACTTCTTAATAACTCCCTATAACCATATTTGACCTTGTGATCTGCAAACAAACTCATCCGATGGGGAGGAAGGCACTCAGAGCCGACGCGCAAGTTTGTTTGCATCACATGTCAAATCGTAATGGAGGTCGTGGGAATTTATAAAAATATCCCTCTCCCACTTAGTAATTTGAAAATGAGGAATTTCAAGGCTACGACATGCATATCAAACAATAAGCAATAAATATTAAAAATAAATTATTTTCCAACTATTATGGCTTTTGTCTTCAATATAACTCCCGTCGCATCGCCATCTCGTCCGCTCCTCCTACACCATGTACAAGCCATCCGGAGATCTGAGCCGAGACTAAAACCTATTTTAATTTACATCCATCGATCCTATACTCCACGAGGGAGTGTACATGAAATCTAGATCAAAAGTAAAATAAAATAAAGAGTGGCTAAACAATGTCGTGTCTAATTTACAAAAAATTAAATACTAGCCTCGTCAACCCCGAGGATTCAACAAAATAAATATTTACACACATACAATCACATACACACATATGGCCATAATATTCGGATCTTATGCCTGCAACCAAAGAGTTAAACTACGCATATCCTACTATTATCCGACACATATAATATATAAAAAAGTGCATAAAAATTAACCGAATCCTAAACAAACAAAAGTGGAAACCTTGGCTATGATACCAATTGTAGGGTTTTTGCCCCGTAAGCTATCATACCAATTTAATGGTTTAGCTTATCGAATCCGTGAGGGAAACTTCGCTTCCCACTTCACCTCGGTCGTTTGATCATGGTGATCCCTTCGATGTCCCCGAATTAAAATTTAATCCTAGACAAAAGGGATTGCCCAAACAACCAAGCCATCATCGTGCTATTCGTTTAGAGAGGTCACTTGAACAAACTAGTTGTTCAAGCGAGCATCGTCTATTCTACGAGTAGCCGCGGAATAGACGATATCCGGATCGCCGGTTTTTGTGTTTATGCTCGGGATCCAAGTATTATTTATCCATATACAGATTTATATCATGCTTATAATTGAAAAACAAATACAAACATGTAACATATAAAAAGTAGAGAATCGATATACCTCTCAATCTTCTAATGTATGACCTTCCTCCATTCAGATGTTGTGTGGGCGACGCTCTACCAAAAGTCGAAGCTCCTAGATCACAAATCTTCCTTCCTTGCTCTTCCAAAGCAAGAGGAAGAATAGAAACAAAGCTCTTCTCCTTCCTATAGCCAACCAACAAGCAACAAGGAGAATGCTTGCCGCCGGCCATCAAGGAGAAGGAGATAATGGTGGAAACCGGCCAAGACACCAAGGGAAAGCCCTATATCTTGTTTCCACCACCTAAGGAGAAGGAAAAGGGGTCTTTGGATGCTGCCCAATGTCTGTGATAGGGCTGTGGGCGCCGGCCACCAAAAGATGAAGAAGAAAGAAACCTTCCTTATTCGGTACCACCCAAGCCTCCTAAACCCTAAGCCTCCAAACCCTAATCCTAGCTCTCCTTATGGCCGGCCATGGAAGAGGGGAAGAAGAACAGGATGAGCTCATGATAAGGTAGAGAGGAGAAGAATAGGGGCTGGCAAACCTTTGGAAGAAGAAGGAACACCTCCTTGAGTTGTCGCACACTCTAATCCCCAAAACCCTAACCCTATCCACCACTCCCAATCCTAATATAATTAGGATTTGTTGCCGCCCAAGGGACAAACCCTAATCCACTCATCCATCCTTTTCCTTGCCACCCACTTATTAATCTCTATTTATAGAGTTGGGCTCAAGCCATGATTTAATCTCCTCTATTGGTTCTAGGGATTTAATCTCAACCGTCGGATCTAGAGATTTAATCTCAACCGTCGGATCTAGAGATTTAATCTCTACCTTTGGATCTAGAGTTTTATTTTCATCCATTGGATCTAAGCTTCATGAGGTGTTGATAGGCTACATTAGGGACCATGAGGAGGAGTTGGATCTTGGCCACCCATGAATCAAGCCCACATAAAGTCCGATCCACTAATGATGATCCAATCCACTAAAGGATCATCATTAATCTACCTCACCAACCCCCATATGATAATATGGGCTCCATATATTATTTGTACATTTTCTCCCTGTGTTTAAGATCTCGAATGTCCGTAGATTAATTAATTTACTGACCATTAATTAATCAACATCTAACTTCTTGAGTAGTACCACTCAACCTTTTCATCATGCCGGACCAAGTCCACCTGCAGTGTATGAGCTCCTCAAGGGGACATCATCATCCTAATATATAGGACACAGTTTCCTCCTATAATCAACGACACACCATATAAATAATATCATCTCCCAACTTACCAAGCCTATCGATTTAATCTATAAATCTCGCCCATTGGTAAATCAAAGAGATGAATACTAAGTATATGTGCCCGTTATTATATCGGGATTAAGAACATGTACTAAATTATATCTGAGGTCTGATTCGATTATGTAGTCAGCAATAAATCGAATCACCTCTAAGTTGGTCCTGCTCAATACACACAAAGTGCACTAGTATGATTCTATGGTCAAGATAAACCAATACCAAATCACACTACAACCATTCCGATGGTTTGTCCAAAGCCATCTCGGTTGTGAGCCTTTACTTATACTTTTCAAGGATCCGATAACATGATCTCTTGTGTGACACCACACACCTGTTATCTACAATGTAAAGTATTAGACAATATTGCATAACCATAAAAATATGCAAACAATGATCATGTGATTCTAATTTCAAAATAAAGATGTTCATACAAAAAGTAGACTTTTCAGTATACATCCCTATAAAAACTTCATGAAGCTTTGATTCAATGGATAGAAACAAAACTCTAGATCCAAAGGTAGAGATTAAATCTCTAAGATCCGACGGTTGAGATTAAATCTCTAGATCCGATGGTTGAGATTAAATTCCTAGAACCAATGGTGGAGATTAAAACAAGGCTTATCCCTAAACTTTATAAAAGGAGGCATAGGGTTGGCGTGGAGCAGGATTAGAGAAGCTAGAATCTTTGGGAGTTGGCGACAAGAAGCAAGGGCTAGGGTTTGAAGCTTGGCGGCACCAAATAAGGAAAAAATTTCCTTATCTTCTTCTTCCTCAACTATACCAGCGCCCATCTAGCCCCTTCTAGCTCTTAGCCGGCGTCCAAAGTAACTCCTTTTCTTCTCCTTGGCCGGTGGAACCAATGTTTAGGGTCCTCCCTTGAAGCTCTTGGCCAGCAACCATTGTTTTCTCTCTTCTTCCTTCTTGGCCGCGGCAAGCTCCAACATTAGATGTTGGTGGTTGGTTGAAAGAAAGAAAAGAGCTTTGTTTCTATTATTCCTCTTGCTCGGAACGAGCAAGGAAGGAAGATTGGCGATCTCGGAGCTTCAACTTTTGGTAGATCGTTGCCCACACGACGTCCGAAAGGAGGAAGGTCATACATTAGAAGATCGAGAGGTATATCGATTCTCTATTCTCTTTTGTAACATGTTTGTATTTGTTTTTCAATTATGAGCATGATATATTCTGTTTGTGGCTAAATAATACTGGGATCCCGAACATAAATATAAAAGCCGGCAATCCGTACATCGTCTATTCCACGACTACTCATAGAATAGAGGTAGGTCGCTTGAACAACGAGTTTGTTCAAGTGACCTCTCTAAACGAATAGCACGACGATGACATGGTTGCTTGGGCCATCTCTTTTGTCTATGATTAAATTTTTTTAATCCGGGGACATCGATGGGATCACCATAAATAAGCGACCGAGTGGAAGTGGGAAGCAAAGTTTACCCTCACAGACTCGAAGCTAAACCCTTACATCTACCCTATAAGGCCTCGAACGAAACCATTTGAATGGAGGAGTGATAACTATTCTTATAGTCAAACTCAACTAAAGGAATGCAACCCTCCCAACTGCCTCCATAATCCATGACAGAAGATCTTAATAGATCCTCCAGAGTCTGAATGTTATGCTCAGACAGTCCATCAGTCCGCGGATGAAATGTTGCACTAAGCCGAAGCTCTATGCCCATAGTCTGATGTAGACTCTACCAAAATCGCGAGGTAAACCACGGGTCGCTATCAGATATAATACTCAAAAGTACTTCATGCAGTCTGATAATCTCTCGGCAATACAACTTTGCCAGACGGTCTAACGAGTTTGTTCCATGAATAAGCAGGAAGTGAGTTGATTTAGTCAGTCGATCCAAAATCACCCAAATCTCATCGCATCCTTTACGGGTTCTCAGCAATCCCGTAACAAAATCCATAGTGGTATATGCTCCCACTTCCATTCCGGAATCGGAATTTCCTAGAGAAATCCAGCAATTTTCTGATGTTCAACCTTCACCTACTTGCATACTAAACATCGAGCAGCAAAATCTGCTATATCTCTCTTTATACCGTTCCACAAGTATAAACGTTTTAAATCTCGGTACATCCAAGCACCACCAAGGTATATAGCCCATCTCGAATGATGTATTTTTTATAGCAACTCTTCCTTAAACACTGCAACTCCATAACCCACTATCCTTATCAAAGATGGGGTATTATCTTCTCAAAAGAGAAGTCCATCAACTATCAAAAATCCACTCCACCACACACTCTGTAAGCGTTTGGGAGACTATAGCGATCAATTTCCCTTATTGCAACTATTCACGTTCCAACAACTCTACAGTAGCTACCCAGTAGCTAGTCAACACTCCATGAGCACTTCTGCTCCATACATCCACAAATCCAGATAATAACTACTAAAGCCACGTCATGTATATGACAGCCTATCTCGTAGTTTCTTAACTGTCGTAAGCATAAGATACGCCTCATTCAACTGCATCAGAATCACTCCAATCCCTGAAACGATGCATTTGCGTACAACATTCTTTTATGCACCCCGGAAGGATTAACTAATACCCGTGTAAAAGTAAACTGCCATCTAGGTCCTATAAACTGGTTTCACTAGCTTCTGACTAAATGATTTCCATCATCACCTTTGTCAAACAAGTCCGTGGTATAGTAATGCTAATACATTCTATCCACACCTACAGTAATAACCAAATCATACATGGCAAACCACCATCTACAATGGTCGAGTGCGCGACTCCAACTACCACAATCAATAGAGGCCAAGTTATGCAACTCCGACAACCACACCCTGATCCAATCGTGTCCATAATACACGATTCTCAAATCAGGGGGCGACTAATTTGTTAAATGAATCTAATATCATTAACGACGACTCGTAAATACATACTAAGTATGAAATATCATCCTTCATACACCTAGATCTTATTTACTCTAAGCTGATGATATATCAATTATCACAACGACAATGATAATTGTATGACACCATATCACTACAATATCAACACTCCAGTTGTAAATCAACCCTAGAGTATACACAGGTGTCCTTAGCTGATCTAAACAGATCACCTATCCACAACGAAGGATATTCACTTTCAACAACTATCGCATTCCATCATCGATAATCGATCCATAATCTCAAAGGTCCATCTCTCTTCAACAAAGAGTTCCGGATCTTCTCAAGGAGAAATACTGGGACAGATAAATATCCCGTTCCAACATCTCCTATAATCACAACTTACATTCTCTCAATTCTCATAGTGTTTAGTAACACTTACACCAACAAAATTATGCCTCGTATGAGGTATTCAATATCGACACTATCTTCGAAATCACTCCGATAACCTACTCCACTTGCCTATGCAGCGACAAGCCTAGGAGTTCATCCAAAACTACGTCCGACTACTCTCGGATTATTTGCACATCTTGGAGACATAATCATGCCATAATCTCAACAATTTGACCATCCGTAAGGATATGTCTACAGCAAGGTATATCTATCAATGTCTACGGGCACCCCTTGACTTCTTAATTGCTGGTCAACTTCTCACCTGATAGTAGAGATACCACCGACCCACAAGTCGATGTATAGGAACTCTTCTAATCCAAACTAAGAATGTTCTAGACAAAGAAACCTGTAAACTACAAGTATCTCTCAATATATTAACCCAGAGGGTAAACTAAAGTAATACCCTGAATGACTAATTATCTATCGATCCGATCCAAAGGCTTCCCACAGGTCTCAGCCTTTCTCCGAAGGGAACAAGATTCGATCCAATAGTCTACGATAAAGTGATCGCATTTCTGCAATGAATGATCCAGAGATTTTTCCTAGATCATTAGATCCTATCACTTAATCCTATGAGTTGCAATTGAAGATTACCGAATAGATACGACCATCGTCGTATACTCTCTCTCCTCTGTACCAAGCCAATCACATCTGGGGGTAATTGTTGTTGTCTACATTAGTCTTCTATGATGTATTCTGCTGATACTACTGCATAAATCACTTCCCTTGAAGGGAAATATCATGGAACTCCAACTATGCCTGAGGTAGTAGATAGTTGCTGATGAGATAACCCAATCTTTTGTGATGATCTCTGCTATCGAGATAGTGCATCATCCTCCCGGAACACCATTGATAGTCTTCAACTGAGTCTTCAAAGTATACCTCCTCAAATGTACTGGTTGCTTACAATAGCAATAGATGAACTGATCCAATAGATAATCTGACTTCGAATGTCTTTGTGATCCATACTGCATGCACATAATCCCTTCGAAGTCTTTGTTCCGATTTCGCTAATGTGCACGAGAACATCCTGATGATCTACGGTTGGTCTTCTATAATCGGAAAGTAGCTCAAGGCCTATGACTCCGATCTTGCTCTTTTTTATCCAAAAGTCGGAGACTTCTGACTCTAATAAGTTGACCTGCAATATTTTCTTATCGATCTTCAACTCTTAAACACTTGTACAGAGTCATTTCTAAACTCCTGACTCAATAAAATATCTTCCGACAGAATCTGATAGAAGATCAAGTCATCTTAATCCAATAGTAAGCCAACAACCATGGGTAGTTTAAAACATCCATTCACATTCTTAAGCTATTAGGTGAGTGTAAACTCTACAAGTCAAATGACTCTGCATGGTATTCTCGTTATCGACGATCACTCTACTTGAAGCTCAAGAATTCCCTACATGTGTCACTAAAAGTGACGCGGGGAAGTACTCTCTTTCAACATCACTAAACCATGATCAAGTGATATATCATTCCCCGAATGTTATTTTCTGTATTTACCACCAAATACCGGCTTGATCCCGATAATGGTATGGAAATAACTCTACTTTCTCTGTAAAACACGAGTTAAGTACTCAAAAGTACCTTCAAAGTTATACAACCCAGTATGAACAACTCAGGGATAAAAATCCCTATGAAACACCGTAAACTAGCCTTCCGCTATCTGCATCAACAATAGCCTACTTGTCTTATCCATTAGCTAACAGGTAATGATCTGACTAGAATAATTAGTGAAAATCTCTAAGACTGTAGTCTCCGATTTCCACAATACATGTGACGAATTGACCCCTATTTTCCGACTCGGTATCAGTCGGCTCTCAAAGGTAAATCACCTTTTCGACATAGGTTCAAGACTCACAGACTCAACAGGTCATTCTCGTGGTCAACTCAAACCACGGTTATGAACAATAACCAACACACTACAGGTAATTCCCTGTTATATACACTAAATGCATAGTCAACAAAACTGGGAGTATAGACACTAAAGGTAACTCCCGTTGGTCGCTTCGGTGGACGACCCCTACTACTAGACGAGTCTACACAGGTGTCATAACTTTGACTGTATACACTTATTGATAAAGTTTAGATAAATATCTACTAAACTATAAGTTATTAGGAATTCTTACCTCGTGCTGTTTGGAGCTCTGGCCGATGTCCATCTCATCTCAGAAAACCAAAACCGAAAAAAATCGACTCCCGAGAATCCAAGACTCGACACAAAACAACATTGTATGACATCGTAGAACCTAGGGCTCTGATACCACTAAAGTTGTCACGCCCCGAGAGTATGTCGTGCCGAAAAGCAAACAGACGGTATCTCCCCTATACATGGCAACATATCGTGTTAATACAAGGCCCTTGGGCCCACAATGAACATAAACATATAAAAGTAAATACCATAAATACACAGCGGAAACATAAAAAAACCACATTACAACTACATACAGTGTATATCGGTATGACTAACACCACGACATAAAGAAAACATGTGCAAAAACTCAAAACCACAAGTGTGTACATTATGTTTATTAGAAAAGGAATATTGATAGTGTCTTGACTGCTGAGGAGTACAAGTATGGACTCTTCAAAGAGTGTCCTCCTAAGCCTGCGAATGAGCTGGAAATCCTTGGAGCTGAGATCGATGGGGAAACCAAGGTCGATATCATTCTTCAGTCTCTACCTAAAAGTTTTGAGCAGTTTTGCCTGAATTACAACATGAATAATAGGTTGTATTCATTGGCAGAGCTTCTGACAGAACTCCAGGCAACGGAAGGGCTTGCTCAGGCTCAGGCCATGGTTGCTCAGAAGGTTTCTACTTCAAAGCCGAAAGTGTTGGTATTGCTCAAAAGCTCTGATACCAATTGTTGGCAACCGTGCTATTTCTCGGAATGCTCATAGGCTCCCATGTCCCCGGATTAAAATTTTCACTAATGAAAACTAATCCGGATGGGATGAGTTTCCTAAGCACAACCAATTCGTCGTCGTGCTAACGACTCGAGCGATCGCTTGAACAAACTAGTTGTTCAAGCAACACAACTCTTCTAGTCGGTTAGCCGCGGAAGAGACGACGGATGGATCGTCGGTTTTTGTGTTTCTTATTCAGGGTCCATGATTATACAAATACATGCAAATGCAAACTAGTATAATCAACATATACTAACCTAAAGAACTTAAGCTAGCATATCAATTAAGAATAGAAACATGCAAAGATCATAAATAAAAGTTATAAAACTTTTATACCTCTTGATCTTCTATCGTATGTCCTAACCTCCTTGTAGACTTCGTGTGGGCGAAGATCCTCCACAAGTTGAAGCTTCTTAGATCTTCTTCAATCCAAAGAATGAAGAACTCTCTTTCCCTTCTTGCTTGAGCCAACCACCAATCCACAAAGGATTGATGCCGCCGGCCCCAAGAATAGAGAGAACATAATGGAAACAACCAAGCAACCGAACTAGGGACAAACCCTAGCTCCTAGTGCCGCCAGCCAAGAGGAAAACAAAGGGAAAAGAGGAATAGGTTGGGCACCACCAAAGGTATAGGAAAAAGGATAGGAACCGGCCAACACCCTAGGAAGAAGAAGAACGCTTCCCCTATAGTTTCCACCTACCTTACCTTCCAAACCCTAGCCGCCCAACCAAGCTTCCTTTGGATTTCTTGCCGCCCAAGGTAGAGGAAGAGAAGGTAGTGGCCGGCAAACCCTTAGAAGGAAGAAGATGAGCCCTTCCCCTATAGTTGCCGCCCAACCATAACTTCCAAACCTAGCCGCCTAATCCAAAGAGCCAAACCCTAATCTAATTAGGGTTTCCTCCATAGGTTTCTTGCCGCCTAAGCATGGTGGAGAGGAGAGATCTAGGAGCTAGCCACCTCCAAGGAAGAAGACAAGCTCATCCATAGGTTACCGCCCCCTCTAGCTCCACCACCTTGGCCGCCCAACCTAAGGAGCCAAAACCCTAATTAGGGTTTCCTCCTTGAGGTTGCTTGCCGCCCAAGTAATGCTAGGCAAAACCCTAATTTCCTTAACATCCATCATGAACCATCCAAAAAACTTAGTTGCCGCCCAACCCATGCTCCCTTATATAGAACTTAGGAGAAAATTGGTTATTGATGAGGTAGCCAAAAATATAGGAACTAATTCCCAATTTTCTTGCCGCCCACCTTATCCAACCTTTCCTCTCCCTTTTATATAGAGTTAGGTTTAGGCCTTGGTTTAATCTCCACCGTCGGTTCTAGGGTTTTAATCTCAACCGTCGGATTTAGAGATTTAATCTCAACCGTCGGTTCTAGGAAATAATCCCAACCGTCGGATCTAGAGATTTAATCTCAACCGTCGGTTCTAGGAATTTAATCCCAACCGTCGGATCTAGAGATTTAATCTTAACCATCGGTTCTAGGAATTTAATCCCAACCGTCGGATCTAGAGATCTAATCTCCACCGTCGGTTCTAGGGATTCAATCCTAACCGTCGGATCTAGAGATTTGTTTTCCATCATTTGATCTAGACTTCATGAGGTTTATATAAGGCTACGATAGGGACCATGAGGAGGAGTTGGGTCTTGGCCACCCGATGGATCGGAACCACACAAACTTGATCCATCAATGATGTTCCATTCCACTAGAGGATCATCATCGAACTACCTCACCAACCCCCATAAATTAATATGGGCTCAATATATTATTTGTACATCCATCTCCCCATGTTTAAGATATCGAATGTCCGTCAATTAATTGATTTACTGACCATCAATTAATTAACATCTAACTCCTCGAGTAGTACCACTCAACCTTATCATCATGTTGACTAAGTCAACCTGCAGGGTTTACATGATGAACCTTATGAGCTCCTCAAGGGGACATCATCAACCTAATATATAGGACACGGATTCCTTCTATAATCAATGACACACCATGTAAATAATATCACTTCCCAACTTACCGGGCATATTGATTTAATCCATAGAAATCTCACCCTCTGGTAAATCAAAGAAATAAATACTAAGTACATGTGCCCGTTATTATATCGGGATTAAGAGCATGTACAACATAATATCCGAGGTCCGATTCAATTATGTAGTCAGCAATAAATTGAATCACCTCTATGTCGGTCCTGCTCAATACACCGAGGTGTACTAGTGTAACTCTATGTTCAAGATAAAACAATACCAAGCTACACTACAACCATGCCAATGGTTTGTCCAAAACCATCTTGGTTGTGAGCCTCTACTTATATTCTATAAGGGACTGATAACATGATCTTCTGTGCCGCACCCAGGCACCATGTTATCTACAATGTAAAATATTAGACAATATGCACACATATAAATATAACGTGCAAACAATGATCATGTGATTCTTATTTCAAAATAAAGATGTCCATACAAAAGAGCTAGGCTTTCAGTATACATCCCAACAATCTCCCACTTATACTAAAAGACTATGCTGTCCTCTTACTGTCATACATCTGATTCCCCTTCCCTCCACATGCCTATCAAAGCTCTCGCCAGAAGGGCCTTAGTGAAAGGGTCTACCAGGTCATCCTCTGATGCAATCTTGGCGGCAAAGAACTACCTCCTTAACGATTTCTCGTATCAGGTGGTACTTGCACTCTATGTGTTTACTAACCTTATGGGCTCGTGGTTCCTTCGAGTTTGCAACTACACCATTATTATCACAATAAATTGTGATAGTTCTGGGCAAACCAGGAATCACATCCAAGTCCATTAGAAAATTCCTGAGCCACCCAGCTTCTTTGGCCGCCTTAGAGGCTGCCAAACAGTCAGCTTCCATGGTAGAGTCCACCACGCATTTCTGCTTGACACTCTTCCATACTATGGCTCCACCTCCCAAAGTAAACACAAACCCTGAGGTAGACTTACTGTTATCCCTTTTTGATTGGAAATCAGAATCCGTGTAACCCACAGGGAGTAATTGGTCTGCCCGGTAAACTAGCATATAATCCCTAGTCCTTCTCAGGCACTACAATATATGCTTTACCGCAGTCCAATATCCTCGCCCCGATTACTTGATATTCACCACCATGCCCACGGCAAAGCAGATATTTGGTCTCGCACAGAGCATCGCATACATGAGGCTTCCTACGCCAAGCATAAGGGACTTCTTCATCTCCTCTATTCTCGATGATCTAGGATACATCTCCTTTGATAAAGGAACTCCATACCTGAAAGGTAGAAAACCCTTCTTAGAGTATTGCATGCTAAAACGATCCAAAACCATGTCTTTGTATGAAGCTTGGGATAAGCACAACAACCTTGATCCCCAAGGTTGTGACCCACTTCTCCCAAGTCCTTCATATCATATTGTTTGGACAACCATACCCTTACGTCTGATAACACTTCGATGTTGTAGCCAACCACCAAAATGTCATCTACGTATAGTACAAAAATACCACTACGCTCACTACATCTCTGATATACACAAGACCCATCCGAACTTTGAATAAATCCATAAGACTGGATTTTCTTCCTCAAAGCGGATGTCCCAAGATTTCAAAGCTTGCTTCAGTCCATCAACGGACCGATTAAGCTTATAAACAATACGCTCTTTGCCCTTAGAAATGAATCCCTCTGGTTGCTTCAAATAGATGTTTTCCTCAAGACTTCCATTAAGGAAAGTTGTCTTGACATCCATCTATCACACCTCATAATCCATCTGAGCTGCACTGCATAAGAGCTCCTGACTGACTTGAATCCATAGATTCAATCTCAAAGATTCATTGCACTTTGCAAAGATGTCAGATTTATATCTTGGATTGCCTCGTCAGATGTCTAGGATCGTGTTCATGTTTCTAGGACCAAATCGTAAGATTTGTCCAAAAACATGAATCTAAGAGGTTGTCTAACAACCCTCCCACTACGACGCAGGTATCTTCTGTATCCTCTCGTGACACGCGGTGCTGACATGTGGTATGTCCTCTTGACGGTGGTACTAAAGAAGTGACTTCCCTTTTTAACTCCTCCAGAACAATTTTACCCTTGGGCTTGTGGCTTATCACATAGTCTTCCTCTAGAAATCTGGCATTCGTGTTAACGATCACCCTCTGATCTCTAGGACTATAAAACAAGTCAGAATAACTCATCATCGATCTAACCATCTCCATAAGAGTCATATTCCTTCGCTTTGCTACACCGTTCTGCTGGGGTGTGCCTGGTGCAGTCATTTGGGATTGAATCCCAACCTCTGATAAGTAGTTCCTAAACTCTCCCAAGAGGTTGTCACCACCACGATCAGATCGTAGTGTCATCCATATCTTGAATAATCGTCTATGAAAGAGACGAAATATTCAAGATTACCTCTTGCCTAGATAGTTATAGGACCTCACAAATCAGAATGAACCATTTCTAACAAATCATTGGCTCTATACCCCTTGGCCTTAAAATGGCCTCTTGGTCATCTTACCCTCCAAGCGAGATTCGTAGGTTGGGAGATCCTCCACCACTAATGAACCCAAAGGTCCATCAGCTATCAACCTTTGAATTTTTCTTAGGTTAATGTGACCAAGCCTAAGAAGCCAAAGATATGTTTGGTTCATCTTCGAAGGTTCTTTTCTCTTATTAGAATTAGAAGATGAGTTATTAACTTCTACTTGCATCGTGGGAGCTTGTGGTTCAAGTTATAAATTTCCTATCTATGTACCTGAATAGATAATGTCCCTATTCCTTTTATAACAAATCTATCATGAAAATAAATAGATTATCCATCCAAAAACTATTTAGAAATGGAAATCAATTCTTTCTAAATAAGGGTACATAAAGGAAATTCTTAAGAACCAAAACCTTTATTTTTCTCAAAAGATAAATAAAACATCTCCCACTGCAATAGCCACCATCTTCATGGCATTGCCCAAGTAAATGGTAATATCCCCTTTAGCTAGTCATCGGGTTTCCTGGAACCTCTGCAAATTGTTGCAGACATGATTAGTGGCTCTCGTATCTACACACCAGGTGCCGGTAGATAACACCGCTAACCATGTTACAACGACTAGACCAAAAGATATACTTTTGTTCTGCTTTGGATTGGGACAGTCCTCCTTCCAATGTCCATCCTACTTGTAAGTGAAGTACTAGCCTTTCGGCTTCTTCACTCCTTCCTGAGATCCTCCCACCACATTTGCTCCACCTTGTTTCTCCTTCCTCTTGCCTTTCGGCTTAGAAGTAGAAACCTTTTGAGCAACCATGGCTTGAGGATACTCTTCGAAGAGTGCATACTAGCAGATAAGACAATATTTGGATTCATTTCCAATCAATATAATTTGGGAACAGTAAGTTTATTTCCTTTAGTATCAAAATAAGTGGACTGAAAGTCATTTTGAAAATCCTAAGAATCTCAATGATCAAAACTTTAGATTTCAAATTTTATTGATTCCTCAAAACAATAAAATTTCAAAATCAACCAACACCTCAAAACACCGAGAATATCGCATGCCACGCAGTGTGGACGTATACGAATTCTACATTTGTAAGAGGAGGTTTTACCCATTAATTTTATTATCTTGTCAACCTTACTTTTTGAC
Organism: Wurfbainia villosa; assembly: GCA_025175895.1. NCBI lineage: Eukaryota > Viridiplantae > Streptophyta > Magnoliopsida > Zingiberales > Zingiberaceae > Wurfbainia > Wurfbainia villosa. The sequence goes on along the minus strand of CM045986.1, from coordinate 56,382,190 downwards.
AAATAAAATTAATAGTTGGTTCCTCTTTGGCCCTACAAATAAAGCAGTGACTCCGATGGGGAGGATACTTTTTATTTGCATCTAAGTGTGCACCATTACACGATACTAATTGAATTATTTCGGATTATGTGCCTTACCGCTGTGGAAGTACACACGCTCCTAGATAATTTCCTATAACCATTATTTGACCTAGTGATCCACAAACAAACTCATCCGCAGGGAGGAAGGCACTCAGAGCCGACATGCAAGTTTGTTGCATCACACGTCAAATTGTAATGGAGGCCGCGGGAATTAATTAAAATATCCCTCTCCCACTTAGTAAATTGAAAATGAGGAATTTTCAAGCACACACAACATGCTTATTATTACTGTAGATTTCAATTAAAAATTATTGATTCCTCAAACAATAAAATTTTGAAATCCACCAACACCTCAAACACCGAGAATATCGCATGCCACGCTGTGTGGACGTATACGAATTCTACATTTGTAAGAGGAGGTTTAACCCATTAATTTTATTATCTTGTCAACCTTACTTTTGACAAATAAAATTAATAGTTGGTTTCTCTTCGGCCCTACAAATAAAACTACTTTTTATTTGCATCTAAGTGTGCACCATTACACGGTACTAAGGGAATTATTTCGGATTATGTGCCTTATCGCTGTGGAAGTACACACGCTCCTAGATAATTTCCTATAACCATTATTTGACCTAGTGATCCGCAAACAAACCCGTCCTCGGGGAGGAAGGCACTCAGAGCCGACACACTAGTTTGTTGCATCACACGTCAAATTGTAATGGAGGTCGCGGGAATTAATTAAAATGTCCCTCTCCCACTTTGTAAATTGAAAATGAGGAATTTTCAAGCACACACAACATGCATATAAAACAAATCAGCAATAAATATGGAAAAAACAGAATTTTTCCAACTATTATGGCATTGTTCTCCAATATGCGTTCTGTCGTGTCGCCACCTCGTCCGCTCCATCTTTTCCCGTGCGCAAGTCACCAAAAAGTTCCGAGCCGAGATAAAACATTTTAATTTACATCCATCGATCCTATACTCCACGAAGGAGTGTACAAATAATCTAGATCGAAAGTAAACTAAAATGAGCGGCTAAACAATGCCGTATTTAATTACAAAAATTAAATACTAATCTAGCCTCGTCAACCCCGAGGACTCAAATAATATACAATCACACACACATGCTATCACATACACACATATATAGCCATAATAGTTGGATCTTATGCTTGCAACCAAAAAGTTAGCCTACGCACATCCTACTATTATCCGGCATACACAATATATGATAAGTGCATGAAAGTAACCGAATCCAAAACACACAAAACCGGAAACCGTGGCTCTGATACCAATTGTTATCAGAGCTTCTTAGGTTGGGCGGCCAAGGTGGTGGAGCTAGAGGGGGCGGCAACCTATGGATGAGCTTGTCTTCTTCCTTGGAGGTGGCTAGCTCCTAGATCTCTCCTCTCCACCATGCTTAGGTGGCAAGCAACCTCAAGGAGGAAACCCTAATTAGGGTTTTGGTCCCTAGCAAACAATTGTTGGGATGTATACTGAAAGCCTAGCTCTTTTGTATGGACATCTTTATTTTGAAATAAGAATCACATGATCATTGTTTGCACGTTATATTTATATGTGTGCATATTGTCTAATATTTTACATTGTAGATAACATGGTGCCTGGGTGCGGCACAGAAGATCATGTTATCAGTCCCTTGTAGAATATAAGTAGAGGCTCACAACCAAGATGGTTTTGGACAAACCATTGGCATGGTTGTAGTGTAGCTTGGTATTGTTTTATCTTGAACATAGAGTTACACTAGTACACCTCGGTGTATTGAGCAGGACCGACATAGAGGTGATTCAATTTATTGCTGACTACATAATTGAATTGGACCTCGGATATTATGTTGTACATGCTCTTAATCCCGATATAATAACGGGCACATGTACTTAGTATTTATTTCTTTGATTTACCAGAGGGTGAGATTTCTATGGATTAAATCAATATGCCCGGTAAGTTGGGAAGTGATATTATTTACATGGTGTGCCGTTGATTATAGGAGGAATCCGTGTCCTATATATTAGGTTGATGATGTCCCCTTGAGGAGCTCATAAGGTTCATCATGTAAACCCTGCAGGTTGACTTAGTCAACATGATGATAAGGTTGAGTGGTACTACTTGAGGAGTTAGATGTTAATTAATTGATGGTCAGTAAATCAATTAATTGACGGACATTCGATATCTTAAACACGGGGAGATGGATGTACAAATAATATATGGAGCCCATATTAATTTATGGGGGTTGGTGAGGTAGTTCGATGATGATCCTCTAGTGGAATGGAACATCATTGATGGATCAAGTTTGTGTGGTTCCGATCCATCGGGTGGCCAAGACCCAACTCCTCCTCATGGTCCCTATCGTAGCCTTATATAAACCTCATGAAGTCTAGATCAAATGATGGAAAACAAATCTCTAGATCCGACGGTTAGGATTGAATCCCTAGAACCGACGGTGGAGATTAGATCTCTAGATCCGACGGTTGGGATTAAATTCCTAGAATCGACGGTTGAGATTAAATCTCTAGATCCGACGGTTGGGATTAAATTCCTAGAACCGACGGTTGAGATTAAATCTCTAGCTCCGACGGTTGGGATTATTTCCTAGAACCGACGGTTGAGATTAAATCTCTAAATCCGACGGTTGAGATTAAAACCCTAGAACCGACGGTGGAGATTAAACCAAGGCCTAAACCTAACTCTATATAAAAGGGAGAGGAAAGGTTGGATAAGGTGGGCGGCAAGAAAATTGGGAATTAGTTCCTATATTTTTTGCTACCTCATCAATAACCAATTTTCTCCTAAGTTCTATATAAGGGAGCATGGGTTGGGCGGCAACTAAGTTTTTTGGATGGTTCATGATGGATGTTAAGGAAATTAGGGTTTTGCCTAGCATTACTTGGGCGGCAAGCAACCTCAAGGAGGAAACCCTAATTAGGGTTTTGGCTCCTTAGGTTGGGTGGCCAAGGTGGTGGAGCTAGAGGGGGCGGCAACCTATGGATGAGCTTGTCTTCTTCCTTGGAGGTGGCTAGCTCCTAGATCTCTCCTCTCCACCATGCTTAGGCGGCAAGAAACCTATGGAGGAAACCCTAATTAGATTAGGGTTTGGCTCTTTGGATTAGGCGGCTAGGTTTGGAAGTTATGGTTGGGCGGCAACTATAGGGGAAGGGCTCATCTTCTTCCTTCTAAGGGTCGCCACTACCTTCTCTTCCTCTACCTTGGGCGGCAAGAAATCCAAAGGAAGCTTGGTTGGGCGGCTAGGGTTTGGAAGGTAAGGTAGGTGGCAACTATAGGGGAAGCGTTCTTCTTCTTCCTAGGGTGTTGGCCGGTTCCTATCCTTTTTCCTATACCTTTGGTGGTGCCCAACCTATTCCTCTTTTCCCTTTGTTTTCCTCTTTGCCGGCAGCACTAGGAGCTAGGGTTTGTCCCTAGTTCGGTTGCTTGGTTGTTTCCATTATGTTCTCTCTATTCTTGGGGCTGGCGGCATCAATCCTTTGTGGATTGGTGGTTGGCTCAAGCAAGAAGGGAAAGAGAGTTCTTCATTCTTTGGATTGAAGAAGATCTAAGAAGCTTCAACTTGTGGAGGATCTTCGCCCACACGAAGTCTACAAGGAGGTTAGGACATACGATAGAAGATCAAGAGGTATAAAAGTTTTATAACTTTTATTTATGATCTTTGCATGTTTCTATTCTTAATTGATATGCTAGCTTATGTTCTTTAGGTTAGTATATGTTGATTATACTAGTTTGCATTTGCATGTATTTGTATAATCATGGACCCCGAATAAGAAACACAAAAACCGGCGATCCGTCCGTCGTCTCTTCCGCGGCTAACCGACTAGAAGAGTTGTGTTGCTTGAACAACTAGTTTGTTCAAGCGATCGCTCGAGTCGTTAGCACGACGACTAATTGGTTGTGCTTAGGAAACTCATCCCATCCGGATTAGTTTTCATTAGTGAAAATTTTAATCCGGGGACATGGGAGCCTATGAGCATTCCAAGAAATAGCACGGTTGCCAACAATTGGTATCAGAGCTTCTGGGCAATACCAACAGAAAGACAATGAGAAGAAGAAACAAGGTGAAGCAAAGGTGGTGGGAGGATCTTGGGGATGAGTGAAGAAGCCGAAAGGCAAGTGATTCAGTTGCAAGTAGACTAGACATTGGAAGAAGGACAGTCCCAATCGGAAGCAGAACAAAGGTATATCCTTTGGTCTAGTCGTTGAAACATGTTTAGCGGTGTTATCTATCGGCACCTGGTGTGTAGATACGGGAGCCACTGATCATGTCTGCAATACTTTGTAGGGGTTCAAGGAAATCAGACGACTGGCTGATGGGGAGATTACAGTTTACTTTGGCGATGCCACGAAGGTGGCGGCTATTACAGTGGGAGATGTTTATTTATCTTTTGATAGGAATAAAATTTTGGTTCTGAAAAATTCCCTTTATGTACCTTTATTTAGAAAGAATTTGATTTCGGTTTCTAAATTGTTTATGGATGGATATTCTATTCCCTTTAATGACAGAGTTGTTATAAAAATGAATAGGGAGATTATCTATTCTGGTGCATTGATAGAAAATTTATATACACTTGAACCAAAAGCTCCCACGATGCAAATAGAAGTGAATAACTCATCTTCTAATTCCCAAAAGAGAAAAGAACCTTCGAAGATGAACCAAACATATCTTTGACATCTAAGGCTAAGTCATATTAACCTAAGAAGAATTCAAAGGTTGTTAGCTGATGGACCTCTAGGTTCATTAGTGGTGGAAGATTTCTCAACCTGTGAATCTTGCTTGGAAGGTAAATTGACCAAGAGACCTTTTAAGGACAAGGGGTATAGAGCTAAAGATGTGTTGGAATTGGTTCATTCTGATTTGTGTGGTCCTATGTCTATCTAGGCAAGAGGTGGTTTTGAATATTGTCTCCTTTATAGATGATTATTCAAGATATGAATACATTTACTTGAAGCGCCACAAGTCTGAATGCTTTGACAAGTTCAAAGAATTCAAGGCTGATGTGGAGAGACGTCAAGGTAAATGTATCAAGACACTACGATTTGATCGTGGTGGTGAGTACCTCTTGGGAGAGTTTAGTAATTACTTATCAGAAGCTGGGATTCATTCCCAATTGTCTGTACCTTGCACACCCCAGCAGAATGGTGTAGCAGAGTGAAGGAATAGGACTCTTATGGAGATGGTTAGATTTATGGTAAGTTATTTTGAGTTGCCAGATTCATTCTGAGGATATGCTCTAGATACGACAGTGTATATTATGAACTTGGTACCATCTAAATCAGTGTCTTCTACTCCCATAGAATTGTGGACTGTACGAAAGTCTAGTCTGAGATATATTCAAATTTGAGGGAGTCCAGCAAATGTGCTGAAGGCAGATACTGATAAGTTGAAACCCCGGATAGAAGTGCGCATGTACTTTGGCTATCCTAGAGTAATGAAAGGTGGTTTGTTTTATAGTCCTAGAGATCAGAGGGTGATCGTTAGTACGAATGCCAGATTTCTAGAAGAAGACTATGTGATGAACCCCAAATCCATGAGTAAGATTGTTCTGGAGGAATTAAGAGGGGAAGTCACTGCTTCAGTACCACCGGTACAAGAGGATATACCACAAGTCACTGCACCGCGTGTCACAGAGGATACACATGTGATACCTCATCGTAGTAGGAGGGTTGTTAGACAGCCTGATAGATTCATGTTCTTGGGAGAATCTTCTGATTTGGTCCCTGGCAAACATGAACCTGATCCCTGGACATATGACGAGGCGATCCAAGATAAAGATACGGTATCTTGGCAAACTGCGATGAATTCTGAGATAGAATCTATGGATTCAAATCAGGTCTGGGAGCTAGTTGAACCACCCAATGGTGTAAAAGCCATTGAATGCAAGTGGATCTACAAAAGAAAGAGAGGAATAGATGGGAAGGTAGAGACCTTCAAATCTAGGCTTATTGCGAAGGGGTATACTCAGAAAGAGGCTATCGATTATGAGGAGACCTTTTCGCCGGTAGCCATTCTTAAGTCTATCCGGATTCTCTTTTGTATTGCTGCTCATATGGATTATGAGGTATGATAGATGGATGTCAAGATAGCTTTCCTTAATGGAAGTCTTGAGGAGAACATCTATATGAAGCAACCTGAGGGATTCATTGAAAAGGGCAAAGAGCATCTTGTGTGCAAGCTTAATCGGTCCATTTATGGATTGAAGCAAGCTTCGAGGTCTTTGAACATCTGCTTTGATGAGGTAATCCAGTCTTATGGATTTATTCAAAGTCCGGATGAGTCTTGTGTATACAAGAGATGTGACGGAAATGTTGTGGTATTTATTGTACTATACGTAGATGATATTTTGTTAATTGGCAATAATGTCAAGGTGTTATTGGACGTAAGGGTATGGTTGTCCAAACAGTTTGATATGATGGACTTGGGAGAAGTGGGACACATCCTTGGGATTTAGGTTATAAGGGATCGCAAGAAAAGAATGTTGTGCTTATCTCAAGCTTCATACATAGACACCATTATGGATCGTTTTAGCAAGCAGAACTCCAAGAAAGGTTTTCTACCTTTCAGGCATAGAGTTCCTTTATCTAAGGAGATTTGCCTAGAACTTCTAAGGAGATAGAGGAGATGAAGGCGGTACCTTATGCTTCGGCAGTAGGAAGCCTCATGTATTCCATGCTATGTACGAGACCAGATATCTGCTTTGTCGTAGGCATGGTTAGCAGATATCAGAGTAATCCAGGACAGGGACATTAGACTACGGTAAAGCATATATTGAACTACCTGAGAAAGACTAGGGATTATATACTGGTATACCAGACAGATTAATTACTCCTTATGGGTTACACTTATTTCGACTTCCAATCAGATAGGGATAACAGTAAGTCTACCTCGGGTTTTGTGTTTACTTTGGGAGGTGTAGCCATTGTATGGAGGAGTGTCAAGCAGAAATGCGTGACAGACACTACCATGGAAGCTGAGTAAGTGGCAGCCTCTAAGGCGCCCAAAGAAGTTGTATGGCTCAGAAACTTCATGATGGACTTAGATGTGATTCCTGGTTTGCCCAGAACTATCACAATTTATTGTGATAACAATGGTGCAGTTGCAAACATGAAGGAACCACGAGCCCATAAGGCAAGTAAACACATTAAGCGCAAGTACCACCTGATACGAGAGATCGTAAAGGAGGTAGAAGTTGTTGTCGCCTAGATTGCATCAGAGGATGTCCTGGTAGATCCTTTTACTAAGGCCCTTCTAGCGAGAGCTTTTGATAGGCATGTGGAGGGAATGGGAATCAGATGTATGGCAGTATGAGGACAGCATAGTCTTTTAGTATAAGTGGGAGATTGTTGGGATGTACACTAAAAAGTCTATCTTTTGTATGAACATCTTTATTTTTGAAATAAGAATCACATGATCATTGTTTGCATAATTATGATTATGCATATTGTCTAATATATTACATTGTAGATAACATGGTGTGTATTGTCACATGGGAGATCATGTTATCAGTTCCTTGTAGAGTATAAGTAGAGGCTCACAACTGAGATGGTTTTAGACAAACCATTGGTATAGTTGTAGCGTAATTTAGTATTGGTTTGTCTTGACCATAGAATTACACTAGTACACTTTGTGTGTATTGAGCAGGACCGACTAAGAGATGATTCGATTTATTGCTGACTACATAATTGAATCGGACCTCAGATATTATGTTGTACATGCTCTTAATCCCGATATAATAACGAACACATATACTTAGTATTCATTTCTTTGATTTACCAATGAGCGAGATTTATAGAGTAAATCGATAGGCTCGGTAAGTTGGGAAATGATATTATTTATATGGTGTGTCGTATATTATAGGAGGAAACTGTGTCCTATATATTAGGATGATGATGTCCCCTTGAAGAGCTCATAAGGTTCATCATGTAAACCCTGCAGGTCGAGTTGGTCCGGCATGATGATAAGGTTGAGTGGTACTACTCATGGAGATTGATGTAGATTAATTAATTGTCAGTAAATTAATTAATCAATGGACATTCGAGATCTTAAACACGGGGAGTTATATGTACAAATAATATATGGAGCCCATATTAACTTATGGGGGTTGGTGAGGTAAATCAATGATAATCCTCTAGTGGAATGGATTATCATTAATGGATCGGACTTTATATGGGCTTGATCCATTGGGTGGCCAAGATCCAACTCCTCCTCATGGTCCCTATTGTAGCCTATTAAAAGCCTCATGATGCCTAGATCAGATGATGGAAAATGAAACACTAGATCCGACGGTGGATATTAAATCTCTAGATCCAACGGAGGAGATTAAATCTTAAGAACCGATGGTGGAGATTAAATCTCTAGATCCGACGGTTGAGACTAAATCCCTATAACCAACGGTGGAGATTAAAATAAGGATTAAGTGTAGCTCTATAAAAGGAGGCATAAGGGTGGGCGGCAAGAATATAAAGGAAGGGAGATTAAGGCCAAGGCTTGGGTGGCTAGGGTTAGGGTTTAGGTTTGGACGGAAACAAGGTGGGAGATTAGGGTTTGCTTCCTTTCTTCTTGCTAAGGTGTTGCCGGTGTAGGGGATCGAACAGCCGGCTAGAGGGGGGTGAATAGCCTTCTTAAGATGGATGTCAGAATTCTCTCATTCGTATGCTCGTCTACACAATCATTAGCGCAAGCGGAAGCATAAACAATAAAGACAAAGCAATAAATGAAAATACAAACGCTAACAAAGAATGTAACGTGGTTCACGGCTACGCCGCTAATCCACGATCCTGATTCGTCCGAGGTGAATCACTCCTTCAAAGCCAATCACTATTGGTCTCTCCTTTGCACCAAGCTAGGTGGAGGTAACCTTTACAATCAAGATCACTCTTCTTACAATAAGAATGGAGTAAAAACAAGTAAGAAGAGTTTAGAGCTTGTGGGGCACTAGGAAGATCACTTAGAGCATAAGCATTAGCCTCTCAAAGGCTCACACCCTCTCTTTTTATAGAGAGGGCTGATTTCTTCCCGTTGGCCGCCACCAGTCGACTGCTGCCCTTGGCAGTCGACTGTTGTCACTACAACGGCCTTCGAACACGTCGGATCCCGACCGTTGTAGTCCAACGGAACTCTTGGCAGTCGACTGATGGACCTCATCACGATCACGCCTCCGTAGTCGACGCCTACCGGCTACGAACGGTCTGCGGCTAAAATCCTATTGACTACCGATCGCCGCTTTCAGAATGATCGATAGTCTTGGCGATAATCGCCACGATGGCCGATCGCTGCCACAATTGCTGGGCCGGATACCGGTCGAACTACATTCGACTAGCGCCGATCGCGCCATGACATGGCAATGACCGCGGTGTCGAAAACCCATCCGACACTTGGCCAAATGGCCAAGTTTCACCTAAGAGCTACCCCTTCCCGGGTTACAATCGCTCACTCTCATCCGTTGTAGTCCCTCTCCTTCAAAGTTCTCTTCGTTCGCGGCCACGTCCCTCGGCAACATCAGGCGCACGACTCTGCAATGCTCCTTCGCGTCTCTTGCCTCGAAGTCTACTTCCTCCGGCTTCACTCCAAGCTTCTCGTCCGGCGGTCCCTCGGATGCTCCAAGTGCACGACTTCCGCAAAACAATCCTTCACCGACTTAAGGCCCGAGTCATGAGATGTGAAACTCGCCACGACTCCATGTGCGAATTACTAAGTCCTGCACGACTTCAACGCACATATCAAATCATCATAACAAACTAACTTAAACCCTTTGCCACACACATCAAAACCTTATCATGGCAAGAGATTGCCCTAACAATCTCCCCCTTTTTGATGTGTGGCAATCCGTTTAAGTTAGGTAAAAACATTTGATAAAAATAATTCTAAGGTAAGAAAGCATGTAAAGATAAACATGATATAGCAACATGCAACTCCCCCTTAATCCATGAAACTCCCCATAAAAATGTTCTCCCCCTATCATAAGCATAATCATTTCTCCCTCTAAATATGTTCCCCTTTACTTAAACATACATTTCTTTCCCTTTGACACCATCAAAAAGATTAATCCTAATTTATAAACTCATGGCATCAAGTATAGTAGAAAGAGAACACCAAAAACTTGATTAAAATCTGAAATCAGAAAATATTGGGCTGTTTTTCAGGTTATCAGTCGACTGCTATCAGTATGGCAATCGACTGGCACAATGGATTCCGAAATTCTGATTTTCTGGGCGAATTTCAGAAATGCATTAAAAATTCCAGAAAATTTGAAAAATCATGAAATTTTGGGAACACATTTATTTTAAGTATATCTATCAGTGAAAAATAGGTTTTCATGAAAAATCATTATATTTCCACGTATTTGCCAAAAATCCATAAGCTTTAAAAAACTACTAGGTTTTTGATCATAAGAGTATCCATTTTAACACCTAGTCTTGCTTTGAATTGTTTCAAAACATGAATACATGGATTTTAAAGTAAGAAATTGTTTTGAAAACATATGAAATATCCAACCATGATCTTTGGGCAATATGTCTATGAATTAAACGTAAGCCTTCCCCATGATTAGTCTATTATTGCTATTTTGATTCTTTAAATGACCATCTAAATGCTATAGGCACTAGTGGACATTTGTATCATCCTAACATCTCACCCATGCTAAGTTTGCAATCAAGTTAGCCTATAGTGAGTGTGAGATGCATCCTAGGGGGTATTTGTATATACTTAACCCTTGTATTCATGCAATTCTATCATGGTTAAGTATCAACCTAACAATCATCATGATCATAAAGGCATATGTCAATTAATTCTACATTATGATCATGAAATACATGTATTCATTGAATAATAATCATGCATTAGGTATTATATGATGATAATAAGAAAAGTATCACCTAAAGCATGATTCAACCCTATTTCTCATGATTACGTGCCAAATATTAAAATCATAAATCATGATTTCAAACATACATAGCAATTACATTAATCATCATGATTTAAGCATTATTATCTATTTATGGGCACGTTATCATCACCCAACACTATTCTAAAAATGTTGTCCCGCCATCCTAAGTCAACCAAAATATGATATAGGTCAATTCCATATGGTTGACTACCCTAGGGTTTTTCCTAACCCTTAAGGATGGATTTTGGAACCCAAAATAAGTTATTTCCTATTGGGTTCACTAAGTATTCCATGGGGATCCATTTCCTAGCTATTACCTTCTTTTTATCTTGTCCCCTAGCAATTAGGCATTTATAGGCCTTTTCATTTTTCTTTTCTTTATAACCTAGGCCCTTTTTGTTGAAACTAGCTCTTTGGCTCCCTAAGATCATGTTCAATGTGTTGGAGCCAATTGTGAATTTCTCTAGGGCTTTTGTTAAATAATCTACCTTTTCCCTTAAGGCCCTTTTTTCATTTATACATGCATCACTAACATCTAATGGCACATAAAGGTCATGTGAGCATGCATCATTTAAGCTAGAAGAAATATTATCATTTAAGTATGCATTTTCTAGCTTATTTTCCAATGCCTTAATTTGATTAAGCATGCTTTTATTTTTATTTTTCATTCCAAATAAGTCCTTAGTTAAACTAGAAATTATGGAAACTATTTTCTTAGGAGAGGCTTTCGTTACCATAGTTTCCATATTCTCTTCTTCTTCTTCAGATGAGGAGGATGTAGAAGCTCCCCCTTCACTTGAGCTCTCTCCTCTTGAGCTTGATCCTTCATTTTCGGACGAAGAGCAATCCAAGTCATCAAAGGCCATCAAGGCCAAATTACTGACAAAGGCATTCTCCTCATCCGATGATGATGAGAAGGATGAGGATGGGTAATCCCAAGTCCTTGCCTTTAGAGCTTTGGTCTTCCCCTTTTCTTTTGTCTTCTTCTCCTCTTCCTTCTTTTTCTTGCTCCCCTTTTTCTTCTTCTTTTCTTCTTTCTTTTTCCTCTCTTCCTTGCTCTTGTTTAGGAGAGGACAATTGTCCCTTATGTGCCCCTCTCCTTGGCAATTGTAGCATATGACCTTCCCCCTTGGTCTTCTATTCCTATCATGAGATTTATCAAATCTAAAATTCTTAAATGCACGTCTTACCTTCCTTACCATATAGGCTTCTTCGGTGCTATCCATGGAGGAGGAGGAAGACGCTTCGTCATCGGAGGAGGAAGAGATCTCTATCTTCTTCTTTTCCTTATTTGCCAACAATGCTACTCCCCTTGAAGGTTGTATTTTTGGCTCTTCTTGTATTCCTTCAAGCCTAGATTCATGTAATTCCATAGTGAAGAAAAATTCATCTAGAGTACTTACCTCTAGATTCTTTGAAATGTAAAATGAGACCACCATTGAACTCCACTTGGATGATCGGGGGAAAGCATCTATGGCCTTCATTATCATATCGCGATTGGAGAGCCTTTCTCCTACACTTGTTATTCCATTTAAAATTTCTTTGAATCTAGAATGCAAAGAAGTTACCTTTTCTCCCTTTTCTAATTTAATGTTGGATAGTTGGGAGCGGAGGAGATCTCTCCTTGCTAGCTTTGCCTCGGATGTGCCTTCATGAAGCTCAATTAGCTTCTCCCACATCTCCTTGGCGCTTAGGCATTCTCCTATTCGGTTGATTTCTTGTTGGGGGAGCACATTGAAGAGATGATGCTTGGCTTTTGAATTTGCAAGGTGCTCTTCCCTTTGCCTTTTGGTCCACCTAGATTTCTCTATTGGCTTCCCTTCTTCATCCCTAGGCAAAATGAAACCGGATTCCATTGTAATCATAATATCAAAATCCGTTTCGAAAAATACCTCCATTCGCTTCTTCCACCAAGCGAATTCTCCTTCAAACTTCGGAGGATGGATGTTGGAGCCGGCCATTTCGAAAGTTGCTTGTTGTGGTGGTTAGTCCTCGACAAGCTTTCCTTTGCTCTAATACCACTTGTAGGGGATCGAACGGCCGGCTAGAGGGGGGTGAATAGCCGTCTTAAGATGGATGTCGGAATTCTCTCGTTCGTTTGCTCGTCTACACAATCGTTAGCGCAAGCAGAAGCATAAACAATAAAGACAAAGCAATAAATGAAAATACAAACGCTAACAAAGAATGTAACGTGGTTCACGGCTACGCCGCTAATCCACGATCCTGATTCGTCCGAGGTGAATCACTCCTCCAAAGCCAATCACTATTGGTCTCTCCTTTGCACCAAGCTAGGTGGAGGTAACCTTTACAATCAAGATCACTCTTCTTACAATAAGAATGGAGTAAAAACAAGTAAGAAGAGTTTAGAGCTTGTGGGGCACTAGGAAGATCACTTAGAGCATAAGCATTAGCCTCTCAAAGGCTCACACCCTCTCTTTTTATAGAGAGGGCTAATTTCTTCCCGTTGGCCGCCACCAGTCGACTGCTGCCCTTGGCAGTCGACTGCCGTCACTACAATGGCCTCCGAACACGTTGAATCCCGACTGTTGTAGTCCAATGAAACTCTTGGCAGTCGACTGATGGACCTCATCACTGATCACGCCTCCGTAGTCGGCGCGATCGGCTACGGCCATTAATGGCCAAAAACCCTATTGACGATCGCGCTTCGATGGTCTTGGCGATCCGCCTCACGATGGATGATGCTAGCCACAATCGATCGGTCGGATACGGTCGAACTACATTCGACTCGAGCGATCATCGCCTTGACATGGCGATCGCGTGTTGGGAAAACCCATCCGACACTTGGCCAAATGGCCAAGTTTCACCTAAGAGCTACCCCTTCTTGGGTTACAATCGCTCACTCTCATCCCTTGGAGTCCCTCGCCTTCGAAGTTCTCTTCGTTCGCGGCCACGTCCCTCGGCAGCATCAGGCGCATGACTCTGCAATGCTCCTTCGCGTCTCTTGCCTCGAAGTCTACTTCCTCCGGCTTCACTCCAAGCTTCTCGTCCGGCGGTCCCTCGGATGCTCCAAGCGCACGGCTTCCGCAAAGCAATCCTTCACCGACTCAAGGCCCGAGTCATGAGATGTGAAACTTGCCACGACTCCATGTGCGAATTACTAAGTCCTGCATGACTTCAATGCACATATCAAATCATCATAACAAACTAACTTAAACCCTTTGCCACACACATCAAAACCTTATCATGGCAAGAGATTGCCCTAACATCCGGCGCCCATCTTTCTCCCCTCTACCTGTGCTGGCACTCAACCTATTTCTCTTCTTCTCCTTGGCCGGCAGCAAGCATCAGGCTTGGAGCTTGATGGTTGGTCCTAGATAAGAGAAGAGTTTCATTTCTATACTTCCTCTTGTTCGGAGCGAGCAAGGAAAGGAAGATCGTGATCGAGGAGGCTTCCTCTCTTGGAGGATCGTTGCCCACACAATGTCCAAGAGGAGAATAGGACATATGATAGAAGACCTTGAGGTAAACAAGAGCTATAAAACTTGTTTTGTTTTCCTTTTATTTCTTTGTATGTTGAATGTTTTGTTATGTTGCTAATTTACTTGGACCCCGAATACAAACACAAAAACTGGCGATCCGTACATCGTCTATTCCGCGGCTATTCGAAGAATAGAGGTTGGTTGCTTGAACAATAAGTTTGTTCAAGTGACCACTCTAATCGAATAGCACGACGATGGAACGGTTGCTTTGGTAATCCCTCTTTGTCGAGGATTAATTTTTTTAATCTGGGGACATAGACGGGATCGCCATGAACAAGCGACAGAGTTGAAGTGGGAAGCGAAGTTTCCTACCTTCAAGTGGTATCAGAGCTTTGGTTCCGCAAAACCTTCAGTTCTTGAGTCTTGGGCACTCCGATTTGATGTGGCCCATCCTATTGCACTCATAGCATCTATAGTTAGAATTTTGTTTCGACAAACCCTCCTTGGATTGATTGATTTTTCATCTTCTACTCTTGATCATTTTCCGAACTAGATTTACTAGTTCGGTCTCCATCTCATTGTCCACCTCTGATTCGTACTCGTCTTCTTCCTCCGGTGGTGGTTTGTTCTTCGACTTCTTCTTCGGACCTGTAAACAAAGCGATACTTTACTCAGCGGGGGCCAAATTATACTGCTCATGTAATTCGAATTCAGAGAATAATTCATTTAACCTAATTTTTGAAATATCCATAGAAACCTTGTAGGCATCGACTATTGATGCCCACAAGGTGGTCCTAGGGAACGCGTTTAGTGCGTACCTGATTACGTCATGGTTTTCGACCTTCTGTCCGATCGAATGTAGCCCATTCATTATGTCTTGAATGCGAGCGTGGAGCTGAGTGGCCAACTCATGTTCCTGCATTTTTATGTTAAATAATTTATTCAGAAGTAGATCCCTCTTACATACATTGATGTCGACGGTTCCTTTGTGAAGCTCGATGAGCTTGTTCCACAAGTCCTTTCCACTTATAAATGGGCCGACGCAGTTGAGCTCCTTTTGGATGGCCCAAATTGTAGGATTTTTGTATCCTTGGCATCGGCTTCCACTTGGCAATTCATGACATTTGTCCACTGATCACAATCAACGTACTCACCATCTTCATTTGTTGGAAGGGTGAATCCGGTTTGTATCACGATCCACATCTCTACTTGGGTTTTCAAGTAGCACTCCATCCGACCCTTCCAGTAACGGAAGTCATCTCCATTGTAAAACAGAAGTCGGGCAGTGCTAAACCCTTTGAGATGGCCATTTAGAAAAGGAACCTCGCAAAGACAAAAAATGACACAAACATAAATAAGTTGCCAAGACTCTCGTCTTGGAAAAGTAGTGCGGGAGATAGAAACTTAACGAAACAAAAAATATTATGAGATGAAGATTAAAATGAATATGAAAATAGAAACAAAAATTGATGCTATATTGGTGGTTGCACCAAATCGTAGTGCCCCCGCTCTGATACAAATTGTTGGATGGTAAAAGTGCTAGAAGGAGTCCCCACGGGGATGGCGGATTGGTTAAGGCAGAGGGCGCTTGCCGATGAGAGCGGGGTTTGATCCCTGGGACGACAGGAATTAATTCCTCCCCCCAGTCGTAGCAGGACCTCCCCTCTGCTGGTACCAGCCTGCCAAAGGTCATAGGCTCGGTCCATGGGGGTAACGTCCCCTGTGGGTCTGCCCCGTGATTTACCCCTTCGCGAATTCCTCTTGGGATGGGGGGCCAGAGGCTGCTAGGTTGGCAGTTCCAACCTTTTGCCGGTAAAAGTGCTAGAAGGAGGGGGGGGGGGTGAATAGCACGCGTAAATTCTTTTAGATTCGATTAAAACAAAGTAAAGAATTGCACAGCAGAAAAGTAAATGACAAATTTATTTTACTTTGTTCACAACCTAATGGTTTTTAATCCAAGGCCCTTGCGATTCTAGATCGCGTACGGAGGGCAATTCACTAAAAGATCTCCTCCTCGTTAGAGGTAGGAGACAACAGATACACGTAAAAACGAAAAGCATGAGGATTAGGCAACAAGCCTACCTCACCTCATTTTACAATGAAAACTTTGAGTACATCAATTGAAAAGAAATTTAATACACTAAATATAAATGGAAATTTTGAGAACTTATACCGATGACGAATGGATCTTTAAGCTTGAGGTCGTGTCATTGGCGTTCCGACAACATTTCGGTGTCATAGCGTTGTCATAGAGAAGCGACATTGCGGGAGCATTTCGAAAGCTTGAATTGATGACCTAAAGGGGTGAAAGCCCCCTTCTTTTATACCCTTGGAAGCCCCCCAACATTTAGTTTCAGCTAAGGGTCAAAGAACCTCATCATCCCAAGATAAGTGGAGTTTATCTTGACTTTCCTTGAGGTGGGTAGTTTGAATGTTAGTCGACTAATGGCCTTCATCAGTCGACTGATGCTAGCAGCAGTCGACTGCTAATAGACAGGAATCGACTGGCAACTTATTTATTCAACTGCAACACAGAGTTAGTTTGAAACATTAAAGTAAAGGTAAATTTTACGGCCACTTACCGTCTGATCTCAGCCTAGACCTTTCACTGGAAGTCTTAGTCGGATCGCTGCCTAAAGACATCCCCGTACGGGGGAACCGACCTCACCTTTACTCACACTCGAGCATACCTCTAGTCCTTGTAGCTTGGCTTCCGGTCTTCACCTGGGTTCTTTGACTCCATTTGAAGTTCTCCCAGTGTGGCCCGACCACCACGGTTTCTCAACATGAGATTCTCCGGGTGTCACTGACCTTCAGCTCAGCTTAATCATTCCTGCACAATTGGTTCAGCTCATTAGACAACAATATGACCTTAGCTTTGGGTCTTTGCCATAATTAAAACCTATGTTCGATTATCTGGTGCCTACTGCACCAACACCTCTTTCATCCCAAAGGTTAGCATTGAAAAGATGCATTCTCTTTATGCTTGTTCCTTCTCAGACAAACTAATTACTGCATCATCATTTTGAAAATGCTGATTGTTTAATATTTTACTTACAATCTATCATATTTTTGTATGGATGGTGGCTTAGTAAAAAACTATAAAAGGTTATTTATTGTTCTTTATATCTAAATGTTAAGCTACTATTGAAAGAATACTATGACATGTGTAATTTTTATTTTTCGTCGTGAAGTCTCTCCTTCAAGATTACCAGAGGCTTTTGAGTTCCATACCATCTCGCAGATTGAATCCATCAAAGCTTATTGACAATAGTGGTGAGTTCCTTTTCTAGTTTTTATGACCTTTTCTGTTTTGGGATTGACATTTACTATAATCTAAAATTTAGTGCTTAAATAGAAGTTTCCATATTAGAGAGATTTAGCTTTACTACTCTTTGAAGAACATAGAATCACCAAAATATAGTTTATGTATTTGCTAGATATGAACATCTATGAATTAGGCCTCTTTCTTATTAATCTCTCATCTTTCCTTCACTGTAACATGTACTTTATGTAATTTCTTACAGTGTCAACTGCTATTTTTCATGCTATTTGAATTTCCCTTTGTCATTTTTTGTTTAATTTCTTTTTCCTGCAATGTTTACACAAAACTTTTCCTGCCAACCAAAATTTTCATTTACTATCTAACCATTTTAGTTTAAAATAAATAACATTGTATACAATAATGGTCTAGGTTATATTTTTTTATACTTCTTAAAATGTCATATCAGTGTCACTGTATATGAAGAATTTTAGCACTTAAATGATAACCTTGTTCAAATAAAAATAAATATTTTGAAAATGGTTTCCAAGAATTTTTTTTTTGGGAAAACAATTTGTAGGAAAGAAACAAATGATAAAAAGTGAAATGTTACTAATAGTTTAGGCAATAAAAAATTTGAATATATTTTCTATTTTTGACAATTTTTATTATATTTTTCATTATTTTTAATAAACTTGTTTGATTATCTAGTGTGAAAAATGGTAGTTTGAATCATTGTTTGATTTCCTATCTTTTTACTTATATAGAAGTTAATTTCTCAGTGATCATAGAAAAAGCTCTTATGATTAATTTCTCATAGAATGATAACTAATATGATAGTGCATCTTAATGAAATATTTTTTTTTAAAAATATTTTTCATCTATTGTTAGTAGGTTTTCTAAAGACTTACAAGTATTCCAACAGACATATGGAGCAAGTTCATGATAAGTCATTTGTCTGATTATTTTAAAGTAAGATTTTTAAATCTCTTGTCTCAAATTATAAACTCTTTTTTTTTTTATTTACATCAGGTATCAGGTACGATTTCTCTTCTCTACTAATCCTGATGGCTGACCGGCCCCGCCCCAAGGCCATCAACGAGAGTCCCCACCGGTCAACGAGGGTAAATCAAGAGACGCGCGGCTCGCTACGTTAGAGCCCATGCTACGCCAATGGGCCGACCACGTTGCACAGAAAGGACATCGAGCATCGCTATTCGCGGTCGGCTGCGCGTGCCGACCGAACCTGGGCGCAGAGGGGTCTTCGTAGCTTCATCGCTCAAATTATAAACTCTTAATAGACTAGTATGGTTTGTAATGGTTAACATTGTTTTATTGTTTATTTTTTAAATAAATAAGTGAGAAACAATAGGAAAGGAGTGGGTTGCATTCATACAAGATCACATATCTGATCAGTAAGAAATTTAAGTATCTATACCTCTTTTGGTTAGATGTTGTAATCTATAAGTATTTTGGTTATCCATAATTCTTTTGGTGTAGTACTAAGCATATGATGTGTAGTTGTTTTGGTACAAGTACTTTTTTATATATGTTTTTAAGGGTGATCATTTAAAATGAGATGATATGAGATTGTACTTCACTTTGCTACAAGTGCGAGTGTATATATATTTTCTATAATTCTTTTTGATGTTGTTGTATGAAGTATATTAAAAATAAAACATTGTAAATCGACAATAATTTATTGTTCTCTAGTATGTGTTGAAAAATTACAATGGTTAAAAACACAATGGCTAAAATAACAATGACAATACAAACGACAATGGTTAACAACCGTTGTCTATGACTCAAAAAATCATATTAAATCCATGTGTTGAGAAAGATAGGGCGCTCAAAGACAATGATTAGAATCCATTGTAGTTTTCGTAGAAATACAATGGTGAAAAACCATTTTCTATGAACCAAAAAATCAATGGTAAATTGACACGTTCAGAAAGATATGTCACTCAAAGACAACGGTTAAAAACCATTGTCTTTTCCTTAAATCAACAACGGTTTTTCACCATTGTCTTTGAGCGCCCCACCTTTCTCAACGCATCGATTTTCCATGGATTTTTTAGATCATAGACAATGGTTTTTCACCATTGTCTTTTCGAATTTTTGTTGTAATGTGTATTTAATTCCATTATCATGGTTCTTCAAATCATACCATTGTCCTTAGATCAATTTTATTAATTTTAAATGCATGAGATATGATCATGGCATGTAATGATAACATAATTAAAGCATGTGCCAATAATCATGATTTCATGGCATAAAGATAAACCAAAGGTCACATGAATTATTTACCTAAGTATTAATCATGACAACCCCCAAGACTAGCCTAGTTGGTAAGAGCAAAAGGGTTACTCTTAAGTGGGCAGGGGTTAATTCTCGGGGAGGTCATGCCTCTTGGCTATCGACCGACCCCCTCGTTTGCACTTACCACCTAGGTTCTTGATTTACCTCCTCCACCGGTAGGGGCAGTGATGTGTGTGAAGGGTTTTTCCCCGGAAGCTCTCACACAAATTTAATGGTTTTGCTTATCGAGTCCGTGAGGGGAAACATCGCTTCCCACTTCACCTCGGTAGCTTGTTTATGGTGATCCCTTCATGTCCCCGGATTAAAAAAAAATTAATCCTAGACAAAAGGGATTGCCAAAACCACCAAGTCATCGTCGTGCTATTCGTTTAGAGAGGTCACTTTAACAAACTAGTTGTTCAAGCGACCATCGTCTATTCTACGAGTAGCCGCGGAATAGATGATGTCCGGATCACCGGTTTTCGGGTTTATACTCGGGATCCAAGTATTATTTAGACATTTACAGATTTATAACATGCTTATAATTAAAAAACAAATACAAGCAATAAACAAAAGAAGAAAGTAGAAGAGTTATACCTCTCGATCTTCTAATGTATGACCTTCCTCCTTTTGGACGTCGTGTGGGTGACGATCTACCAAAAGTCGAAGCTCCTAGATCGCAAATCTTCCTTCCTTGCTCTTCCAAAGCAAGAGGAAGAATAGAAACAAGGTTTTTCTCCTCTCTAAAAACAACCAACATGGAACTAAAACTATCCTTGCCACCGGCCAACTAGGTGAAGGAGAAGATGGTGGAAAACAACCAAGGCACCAAGGGAAGCCCTATATCCTATTTCCACCACCTAAGGAGAAGGAAAAGGGAGCTTTTGGACACCGGCCAAGGCTGAAAAAAAAGGTTACAGAGGTGCTGGACGTTGGCCAAAAGAGGAAGAAGAAGAGAAGAATACCTTCCTTATTTGGTGCCACCCTTGCCTCCAAACCCTAATCCTAATCCTATCTCAACTAGGATTCCTCTTCCTTGCCACCCAAAAACCCTAGCTCTCATCAATTAATTTACGCCAACTCCCTTGACATCCTTTTATAGAGTTAGGGATAAGTCATGAATTAATCTCATCCATTGGTTGTAGGGATTTAATCTCAACCGTCGGATCTAGAGATTTAATCTCAACCGTCGGATCTTAGAGATTTAATCTCTAACTATGGATCTTAGAGTTTTGTTTCTATCCATTGGATCTAAGCATCATGAGGTGTTAATAGGCTACATTAGGGACTATGAGGAGGAGTTGGGTCTTGGCCACCCATGGATCAAGCCCACATAAAGTCAGATCCACTAATGATGATCCAATCCACTAAAGGTGTCACGCCCCGAGAGTATGCCGTGTCGAAAAGCAAACGGACGACATCTCCCCTGTACGTGGCAACATATCGGGTTAATACAAGGCCCGTAGGCCCACAACAACACTATGATATACACAGATATCATCATATCAAATGCACTAAACACAGCGAAAACAATACAAATAGATAAAACAATATACAAAGACCAACTGTGCACTCCGGAGTGACTTGACACGACAAGAATCATAACCGAAAACAAATCAAAGACCAAATACATACAATATGTCCGTATATCACAAATACGGAAACAATACAGGGGAAAAGCCCAAACCAACAATCTATAAGAATACAACAACACGGAAAAACATGTCCATTCGTCCGGTGTGAGATGGGATCAGCTGGCGGAGCTCCGAGCGTCCAAAGAGTCTTCTACCTGTTATCTGGGCGACAGGAAGCCCAGGGTCCAGGGGTGGTGAGTATAAACTCAGGGGTAATATATAGAAAGTGCATGAACAACATATAAGGATAGATCTAACAGTATACATGTGAAGATATACAGGTATACAACATGATTCCAATAGACATATAGTCCTATCCAAATCTAATAACAAGTAACTACAGTAAAGTCATACTCAATGTATATACTAAACTGATCAACTGAACATAAAGTAATGTACCAACATACCTGACGGTCTGCAACACCATAAGCTATATCATCCTGAACAGATTTACAATAACATAACCCATACAACATACTAAGTCAATCCCATACCTGACCAATACGCCAACATATGAACAGTATATGATCACCTGTAATAACAACCCGGTCCATACCACACTATGACATGACACTAATCAAATGCATACATCAGTCAGGACAAACACATATATATATATGCTCAACACATAACAGTATATAAAATGCAAATGACATGTATCATGATGTACAAGCATGTGCAACAATCATAGCTCAATCAAATGCAGCATCTCAGAGGCATATGTAAAACATATATCAAATACATGCATACATATATATCAGCAATGCATATGCATGGTCATGCCTGCGTACCCAACTCGCTACCACGACCCCAGTGTGGCCTAGGTGGCACGACATGACAACTATCCCGACTCCAGCCGCCACCACTCTCGAGTGACCGAGTTGGGTAGTATGAAACGAGCCATAGAGCTATATGCTACTCACACGGGTCCTCACGCTAGCCGCTCCGTCCCTACCCATGAGTAGACGAGCCGCACCGGGACTATCAGACATCACACGACCACCATCTATAGTGGGTGAGTGCGCTAACTACCACTCCGCACAGTGGCCAAGTGCGCATCTCCAGCTACCACCATCTCTTGTGGCCGAGAACGGCACGCACACAATGCTCTGCCCTCAACCCTGCAACCACTACCCCGAGTGGCCGAGGAGGCAGGATGACTGATGACTCGTCTCAACCACAAGGCATACCCAGTCGTCAGCATGCATGAAATGTAATGATGCATAGCTCACACACAAATCCTCGCAACACTCCCTAACTCACGGGGAGACCTAGTCAGCTGAAAGTCAACCATGCAAGGACTACAATCCATAAGACTCTCTCTATCACACAAAGAGTCATACACACCTGACAGTCAACCATGCTAAGACCTCTAGTCAGTAGCGATATACAATCGACCGTCCATATAACCATACACAGACACACAATCCCTAATAGATATACCATCACACTAGGACCTCTAGTCCCTGGTCACATACTGACAATCATACAATTATCTATGCACAGACAACTAGATCCATTATAAATGCACCACTAATATGGATATGATATAACAATCGATTCCATAATCCAAACCATCACCTAACCCTAGTGATGTAATACAGTAAACCAATCTGAAGTCACAAAGATAACCCTAACCACATGTACTTACTGAACATCTATCAGCTAATACATAATAGGGTTTATAGTTCCTAGCCGAGCTAGATAATCAATGAAGTACCAGAGTTTATATCTCAAAGGTCAAGGCAGTACAAGCATATGATTAAATAAGAGTGGATTTAAGGTAAACAGGTATAAACATAAATCCAAGATCATGCACTGGAATTGATCAAAACTACCGGACCAGGTAGATATTACCCACCTGATACGAAGCTCGAATGATCCTCACGATCGTAGACCTGCTTCGTATCCCAAACCTGTACCATAATAACAAATTAAGGTTAACTACAAGTCTCTAATAATTATACGAACAAAATACCAATTCGTTCTATAATTCGCATTCTTTCCTCGTATACGAGTAAGAATCCCACTTATCCCAAATTCGATACACCATGGAAAGTAAAAGAAAACAATCGAAACTACCCCACACTGATTCTTGCCTCAAGCACAGTCAAAGAACCCAATTACAACTCCGGTCCACTGTTTATCCCCAAATCACAGTAGCAAAACTATAACCATCAACAACTCTTTAATCATCTACAACCACCAAACCGATTTCAACAGAAACAACACCCAAAGAGGTATTTGACCAATTAAGCCAATTGCTGATACAAACACCACAATCTAACGATTTCCTACACAAAATAATCAAAGGAAAACAGAGATTATTTCCTACCTTTCACTGTTCAATCCATACACCCAAACCATCTCGTCGGCAGCTACCTGCAACTTCTCTTCCACACACACGACACAACAACCTGAAATCACCGAACTTAAATCAACTCTGGATCAATCTTACCAATCCAAATCACAGCCCCGATTCTAATCTGATCGACATCTATCACAACCAAACTATAATGGCAGCTTATACACATGAGAAGAAAAGGGAAATCAAAGCTTACCGGGCTCAAATCTCCACCGACAGCCGTCCCTCATGCACAGATCGGCTACCACCCCAAACAAGTCAGATCTCAAATCCCAGCTCCAAGCTCTGCGGCAAACAGAGGCTGAAACTACCCCAATCTCACGGTGAGGAACACACAACCATATTACTACTGTTGTGAACACAAATCACAATCAAACTCACCTCACAACACAACCAACACTATACATCGGCAGCAACGACACCAATCTCCTCTTACTCGATCTGCTCTTCTCAATAGCTACTACACCTCTCCCTTCCACAATCGGAGCGATGGCGTTGAGGAACACAAGAAATGGAAAGATCTTGTTCGACTCAAGGAGAGGATAAGCCACATACCGATTTCGATAGAACTCGCGAAGCCCGACTCACAATCGGTGAAAGCAATCCTCAAGAATCATAGATCGACGAAGATCCAATCGCCTAGCTCGGATCGGCGAGCTCGGTGGCGATGGCACTTTGTCGTTGGGCGGAAGAAAAATCGGTGAAGAGAAACGAAGTTGGCTGGAGATCAACCCGTAGTGGCGCCGTCGAGCTGCTCGCATCGGATGTCGTCGAGCAGAGCTCAGCGACGAAAACCGCGCGGAGCCGAGAAGTGTCGCGGAGAAGAAGAGAAATGGGAATCGCGATGAAATGGGTTATTTCGTTCATTCGGCAGCATTTAATTGTCGTTCCGCGATTCGGTTAACCCAGCCCAATCCAAACCGGTTTAAACCCAATCTAACTTAACCCAATCCAACATTTGGTTCAGCCAATTCCAAGCCCAACTCAAATTAAATCCAACCGGTTCAGCCCATTTCCAGCCCAACCATTTGGGCCCAATAGACTTAGCCCAACTGATTTTTAGCCCAAGCCCATTTCAAGCCCAACAGGTTTAGCCCAATGGATTTGGCCCAATGGGCTCAGTCCAAATTTCAAGCCCATTTTCATCCCAATTAACCCACTAATTAAATCCAAATTAATTAAAGGGGTTAATTAATTAATTTTTTTTTTTCGTATTTTACATTCTCCCCCACTTATAAAAATTTGGTCCCCAAATTTCCGACTTATAAACTTGTACGAGATGTCATAATAACCATCTCAAGTATCAGGAGCAAAGTCACACCTCAAGTGACTAAGTGGGGTACTGAGCTCGAATATTACCTTCCAGCTCTTATATACACTCTCTATCAACGTATTAAAAGGTCAATAACTGTACCAAAGTGGAGCTCTATACTCGTAACTGATGGAAGACTTTTCCAGAATCGTAAGGTGAATCATGAATCACTATCAGAAATGATACCCAAGGATGCCCCATGGATATAATTCCATCAAGCGATCCAATGGAGTCCATCTTATGGCTCGGAAGAAAATGAGCGAACCTAGCTAATCGATCATCGACTACCCAAATCCGATCAAGTTCTTTTCGAATTCTAGATAATCTCCCAACACAGTCTAACATACTAGGCTCTCACTTCATCACGGTATGAAACCCTACCGATCACAATATTCCACCTTTGCTTGTTGGCATACCCAACATCAAACTACGTAATCAACCGTGTCCCACATATCGTTCCACCAACTGGAACGTCTCAATACTCACTATTTTCGAATACACTCCGAATAAATCTTCACTCTTGAATGAAGAGTCTCCTGAAACAACTCTTCTTAAAGTGAAATGCAACTCTGTAACCCACTATTCTCCTCGGAAAACGGAGAATTACTTTCTCACAAGAGAAACCAATCTACTGTTCCAAAATTCATTATATCACCCAGAATCAAAGTAATCGAAGACTATAATGACTAATCTCGGTTTCTCAACCAAAGATAAACATAATATACGTCCCATTCAACGACATCGGAATCGCTCCTAATCCCTAAAATGATGCCTCTGCGTACAATACCCTTCCATCCATATCGGACGGATTAACTAACACTGACGCGAGAGTCAGTCACCATCTAGGCCCTGAAACCTAGCTTCACAAACTTTCAACCAGGTGATTTCCATCACCTTCTTGGTCTAACAAGTCGACGGTATAGTATCGCTAGAACATTCTATCCTCATCTCTGGTAAACACCAAATCAATCTAGGGAAACATAACTTCCCTTAAGATCGTGAATATATCTCAAAAATATATCCTCCACATATATGATGACAATCGATCTCAAATACTCCAAGAGTACTTGATTCCTCAAATCCATGAACGACTAAATCGTCGATAAGTCTAACGACATTATCTACATCTCCTAAAATTCATACCAAGTATGAAATGTCGTCTTCTACACACTGGCATCCTTTTACTTTATGCTAATGATAGCCCAATCATCACACCGACACTGATATTGTAGTGACCCTCCAATCATAGACCAACCCTAGGATATACACAGGTGTCATTTAGCTGATCTAAAAGATCATCTATCCACAACGAAGGATATTCATTCTCAACTACTACATTCCAATCATCGATAATCGATGTATAAACTCAAGGTATGACTCTCTTCTAACAAAGAGTTACCAGTCTTCTCAAGAAGAAACACTGAGGCAGATAAATCTCCCATAGTGTTTAGCAACACTGATACCCTTAAAATCATCTCCCGGTATGAGGTCACCAATATCAGGACTATTCTCGAAATCACCTCAATCGCATATTCCACTTGCCCATGCAGTGACCAGCCCAAGAGTTCATCCGTAACTGCATCCGAATACTCTCGAATTATACATACATCCGAGAGTCCTAGTATACCAACGCTCCAACAATCCAACTATCCGTAAGGATATGTCTATAGTGGAGGTATTTCTAGCAAAGGCTAAAGGTATCCCTTGACTTCTTGGTTGCTGGTCAACATCTCACCTGATGATAGAGACACCACCAACCCACAAGTCGATATATAGGAATCCTTCTAATCCTATATAAGAACGTTCAAGATAAAGATACCTGTAAACTACCAGTATCTCTCGATATATCCGCAAATAGGATAATCCAAAGTAATACCCCGAAGGACCGATCCTTCAGTCTTCTATACTTCTTCTCGAGTAATCATGTAAACTTGTCCAACCTCTGTTCTGGACGGCTGCGCTCATGTAGATGCAAAGACTGTCATGAAGGAACTGAAGTCAACTGCTGAAACTGAGGTACAATCTGAAACAACTGCAATGGAGATGATAAACACTGTTGTACTGGCAAAGGATACACATCCGGCTGTATAATACTGAAGAACTGCCAACATCATAGCACGCTCCATCTCTGTGAACGGAATAGCTGCACCCGGAGAATATGCGTAAATACGACCATCATCGTAAAATCTCTCCTCTGTATAAAGCATAACCACATCTGGGAAAGTAACAGTTGTCGTCGTCTGGAAAGGTAACAGTTGTTGGCATCTGGATAAGTAACCGTTGTTGTCTGAACGTCTGAATCTTCTGATATGTCCTCTGCTGATAGTGCTGGGTAACTCGCTTCTTCCGGATGAAAGTATCAAAAAGCTCCAACTATATCTGAGGTAGTAGATCGTTGCTGATGTGATATTCCATCTTCTGTAATGATCTCAGCTTTCGAGGTTGTGGATCGTCCGCTCGAAAGCATCATCCATAGTCTTCAACTGAGTCTTCAAAATACATACTCTCCTCATAGATACCGACTGCTTATAGTAGAAACAGATACAATGGTCCCTCGGATAATCTGACTCTGTGTCTCGTCGTAACCCGCACTGCACACACATAATCTCCTTTCGGAGTCTTTCCTCTGAGTTCACGATAAACATGAGAAGTCACTGCGACAATGCATGTCGGTCTTCTATGATCGGAAAACTCTCCAATAGTCGCTCGTGACTCACGATTTTAATCTTGCTCCTTTTATCCAACATTCGGAGACTTCTAATTCCAATAATTTGACTTGCAATATATGCTTATCAAATCTCCAACTCTTAAAACACTTGCTACGGAGTCATTTCTATACACATGACTCGGTCTATACACTTCCGGTAGGATCTGGTAGGAGAGCCAAACATCCTGATAAAGATGTCAACCGATAACCTGTGGGTGGCCAAAACCAACCCAATCACATTCTCGAGCTATTAGGGGGTCGTAACCCTCACAAGTCTAACGACTCTGCATGGTACTTTCGTCACCAGACGATCACCCAACCTGAAGCTCAAGAATTCCCTGACGATGAGTCAAAGAAAATGATGTGGGAAAAGACTATCTCACAACATCACTGAACTGCGACTAAATGATACGTTATTTCCCGTACGTTACTTCCCATCTCTTCTACCAACTACCGGCTATATCCGGATAATGGTATACCACTAACACTACTATCTTCGTATAACCCGAGTCAAGTACTCCAAAAGTACTCCCAATGTTATACAACCTAGAACGATCAGTCCAAGGATCAAAATCCCCATGAATATCTTCCACTAATTTTCTACTATCTGCATCCGCAATAGTATACTCGCTTGTCCATTACCCCATGGGTAATGATCTGACTAACATAATTAGTGGAAATCTTAAGACTGAAATCCTTGATCTCCACAAGAGATGTGACTACCTAATCTCTGCTTTCTAACTCGGTATCAGTCGGCTCTCAAAGGTAATTACCTTTTCGATAGTAGGTACATGTCTAATAATCTCAACATATCGTTCCAGTGGTCAAACTCACTATGGTTACGAATAGTGACTAACATACTACAAGTCATGCACTGTTATAAGCAACCAAATGCATAGCCAACAGAAGGATATGTAATAACAATTAACATACCTTAAACCTTGTAGGTCAGAGATGTCCCGCAACAGTCAGAGCCCAGATCTCACAAAACCAAAACCGAGTAAAGCAAAACTCGATGTCCGAACGAAATAAAATCCGAAAATGGACTTCGCAACCTAGGGCTCTGATACCAATAAAATTGTCACGCCCCGAGAGTATGCCGTGCCGAAAAGCAAACGGATGACATCTCCCCTGTACGTGGCAACATATCGGGTTAATAGAAGGCCCGTAGGCCCACAACAACACTATGATATACACAGATATCATCATATCAAATGCACTAAACACAGTGGAAACAATACAAACAAATAAAACAATATACAAAGACCAACTGTGCACTCCGGAGTGACTTGACACAACAAGAATCATAACCGAAAACAAATCAAAGACCAAATACATACAATATGTCCGTATATCACAAATACGGAAACAATACAGGGGAAAAGCCCAAACCAACAATCTATAAGAATACAACAACACGGAAAAACATGTCCATTCGTCCGGTGTGAGATGGGATCAGCTGGCGGAGCTCCGAGCGTCCAAAGAGTCTTCTACCTGTTATTTGGGCGACAGGAAGCCCAGGGTCCAGGGGTGGTGAGTATAAACTCAGGGGTAATATATAGAAAGTGCATGAACAACATATAAGGATAGATCTACAAGTATACATGTGAAGATCTACAGGTATACAGCATGATTCCAATAGACATATAGTCCTATCCAAATCTAATAACAAGTAACTACAGTAAAGTCATACTCAATGTATATACTAAACTGATCAACTGAACATAAAGTAATGTACCAACATACCTGACGGTCTGCAACACCATAAGCTATATCATCCTGAACAGATTTACAATAACATAACCCATACAACATACTAAGTCAATCCCATACCTGACCAATATGCCAACATATAAACAGTATATGATCACCTGTAATAACAACCCGGTCCATACCACACTATGACATGACACTAATCAAATGCATACATCAGTCAGGACAAACACATATATATATATGCTCAACACATAACAGTATATAAAATGCAAATGACATGTATCATGATGTACAAGCATGTGCAACAATCATAGCTCAATCAAATGCAGCATCTCATAGGCATATGTAAAACATATATCAAATACATGCATACATATATATCAGCAATGCATATGCATGGTCATGCCTGCGTACCCAACTCGCTACCACGACCCCAGTGTGGCCTAGGTGGCACGACATGACAACTATCCCGACTCCAGCCGCCACCACTCTCGAGTGACCGAGTTGGGTAGTATGAAACAGTAGCTAGCCGCCATAGAGCTATATGCTACTCACACGGGGGTCCCTGCTACTAGCCGCTCTGTCCATGAGGAGGAGTTGGGTCTTGTCCACCCATGGATCAAGCCCACATAAAGTCAGATCCACTAATGATGATCCAATCCACTAAAGGTGCATCATTGATCTATCTCACCACCCCCCATATTAAAATATGAACTTCATATATTATTTGTACATTTTCTCCCCGTGTTTAAGATCTCGAATGTGCGTCGATTAATTAATTTACTGACCATTAATTAATCAACATCTAACTCCTTGAGTAGTACCACTCAACCTTTTCATCATGCCGGACCAAGTCCACTTGCAGGGTTTACATGATGAACCTTATGAGCTCCTCAAGAGGACATCATCATCCTAATACATAGGACACGGTTTCCACCTATAATCAATGACACACCATATAAATAATATCATCTCCCAACTTACCGAGCCTATCAATTTAATCTATAAATCTCGCCCATTGGTAAATCAAAGAGATGAGTACTAAGTATATGTGCCCGTTATTATATCGGGATTAAGAGCATGTGCTAAATAATATCTGAGGTCCGATTCGATTATGTAGTCAGCAATAAATCGAATCACCTCTAAGTCGGTCCTGCTCAATACACACAAAGTGCACTAGTGTGATTCTATGGTCAAGACAAACCAATACCAAATCACACTACAACCATTCAGATGGTTTATCCAAAGTCATCTCGGTTGTGAGCCTTTACTTATACTTTTCAAGGGGTCGATAACATGATCTCCTGTGTGACACCACACACCATGTTATCTACAATGTAAAGTATTAGACAATATTTCATAACCATAAAATTATGCAAACAATGATCATGTGTTTCTTATTTCAAAAATAAAGATGTTCATAGAAAATATAGACTTTTCAGTATACATCCCTACAATCTCCAACTTATACTAAAAGACTATACTGTCCTCATACTGCCATACATCTGATTCCCCTTCCCTCCACATGCCTATTAAAGCTCTCGCTAGAAGGGCCTTAGTGAAAGGGTCAACTAGGTCATCCTCTGATGCAATCTAGGTGACAGAAACTTCTACCTCCTTTACGATTTCTCGTATCCGGTGGTACTTGCGCTCTATGTGTTTACTTTCCTTATGGGCTCGTGGTTCCTTCGAGTTTGCAACTGCACCATTATTATCACAATAAATTGTGATAGTTCTGAGAAAACTAGGAATCACATCCAAGTCCATCAGAAAGTTCCTGAGCCATACAGCTTCTTTGGCCGCCTCAGAGGCCGCCACATACTCAGCTTCCATGGTGGAGTCTGCCATGCACTTCTGCTTGACACTCCTCCATACAATGGCTCCACCTCCCAAAGTAAACACAAAACCTGAGGTAGACTTACTGTTATCCCTATCAGATTGGAAGTCGGAATCCGTGTAACCCACAGGGAGTAATTGGTCTGCCCGGTAAACCAGCATATAATCCCTAGTCCATCTCAGGCACTTCAATATATGCTTTACCGCAGTCTAATATCCCTGTTCTGGATTACTCTAATATCTGCTGACCAAGCCCACGGCAAAGAAGATATCTGGTCTCGTACATAGCATCGCATACATGAGACTTCCTACTGCTGAAGCATAAGGAACCTCCTTTATCTCCTCTATCTCCTCAGATGATCAAGGACACATCTCTTTAGATAAAGGAACTCCATGCCTGAAAGGTAGAAAACCCTTCTTGGAGTTCTGCATGTTAAAACGATCCAAAATTGTGTCTATGTATGAAGCTTGGGATAAGCACAACATCCTTTTCCTGCGATCCCTTATAACCTTGATCCCAAGGATGTGTCCCACCTCTCCCAAGTCCTTCATATCAAACTGTTTGGACAACCATACCCTTACGCCCGATAACACTTTGATATTGTTGCCAATCACTAAAATATTATCTATGTATAGTACAAGAAATACCACTACGATTCCATCACATCTCTTGTATACACAAGACTCATCCGAACTTTGAATAAATCCATAAGACAGATTTACATCCTCAAAGCAGATGTTCCAAGACCTCGAAGCTTGCTTCAATCCATAAATGGACCGATTAAGCTTACATACAAGATGCTCTTTGCCCTTAGCAATGAATCCCTCTGGTTGCTTCATATAGATGTTTTCCTCAAGACTTCCTTTAAGGAAAGATGTCTTGACATCCATCTGCCACACCTCATAGTCCATATGAGTTGCTATGCATAAGAGAATCCGGATAGACTTAAGCATGGCAACCGGCAAAAAGGTCTCCTCATAATCGATACCCTCTTTTTGAGTATACCCCTTCACAACAAGCCTCTCTTTGAAGGTCTCAACCTTCCCATCTATTCCTCTCTTTCTCTTGTAGATCCACTTACATCCAATGGTTTTTACACCATCGAGTGGTTCTACTAGCTCGCAGACCTGATTTGAATCCATAGATTCAATCTCAGCATTCATTGCATTTTGCCAAGATATTGCATCTTTATCTTGGATTGCCTCGTCATATGTCCAGGGATCAGGTTCATGTTCACCAGGGACCAAATCAGAAGATTCTCCCAAGAACATGAATCTATCATGCTGTCTCACAACCCTCCCACTATGATGAGGTATCACCTGTGTATCCTCTATGACATGCGGTGCAGTGACATGTGGTATATCCTCCTGTACCGGTGGTACTAAAGAAGTGACTTCCCCTTTTAACTCCTCTAGAAAAATTTTACTCTTGGGCTTGTGGCTCATCACAGTCTTCCTCTAGAAATCTGGCATTCGTGCTAACGATCACCCTCTGATCTCTAGGACTATAAAATAAACCACCCTTCATTCCTCTAGGATAGCCAACGAACAAGTGTACTTCTGTACGAGGTTCCAACTTACCAGCATCTGCCTTCAGGACATGTGCTGGACTCTCCCATATCCGAATATGTCTTAGACTAGGCTTTCGCTCAGTCCACAACTCTGTGGGAGTAGAAGGCACTGATTTAGATGGTACCAAGTTCAGAATGTACATCGCCGTATCTAGAGTATATCCCCAGAACAAATCTGGCAACTTAGAATAACTCATCATCAATCTAATCATCTCCATAAGAGTCCTATTCCTTCGCTTTGCTACACCATTCTGCTGGGGTGTGCTAGGTGCAGACAATTGGAGTTGAATCCCATCCTCTGGTAAGTAGTTCCTAAACTCTCCCAAGAGGTACTCACCACCACGATCAGATCGTAGTGTCATCCATATCTTGAATAATCGTCTATGAAAAAGATGAAATATTCAAGACTACCTCTTGCCTGGATAGTCATAGGACCACACAAATCAGAATGAACCATTTCTAACACATCTTTGGCTCTATACCCCTTAGACTTAAAAGACCTCTTGGTCATTTTACCTTCCAAGCAAGTTTCACAGGTTGGGAGATCCTCCACCACTAATGAACCCAAAGGTCCATCAGCTATCAACATTTGAATTCTTCTTAGGTTAATGTGACCAAGCCTAAGATGCCAAAGATATGTTTAGTTCATCTTCGAAGGTTCTTTTTTCTTATTGGAATTAGAAGATGAGTTATTAACTTCAATTTGCATCATGGGAGGTTTTGGTTCAAGTTTCCTATCAATGTACCTGAATAGATATTCTCCCTATTCCTTTTTATAACAACTCTGTCATTAAAAGAAATAGAATATCTATCCATAAACAATTTAGAAACTAAAACTAAGTTCTTTCTAAATAAAGGTACATAAAGGGAATTTTCCAGAACCTAAGTTTTATTTTTCTCAAGAGATAAATAAAACTTCTCCCACTGTAATAGCCGCCACCTTCATGGTATTGCCCAAGTAAATGGTAATCTCCCCTTTAGTTCATCGTCGGGTTTCCTGGAACCCCTGCAAAGTATTGCAGACATGATTAGTGGCTCTCGTATCTACTCATCAGGTGCCGGTAGATAACACCGCTAATCATGTTTCAACGACTAGTCCAAAGGATATATCTTTGTTCTGTTTCGGATTGGGACAAACTAAGTTCTTCCAATGTCCATCCTGCTTACAAGTACTTATCTTTCGGCTTCTTCACTCCTCCCTGAGATCCTCCCACCACCTTTGCTTCACCTTGTTTCTTCTTCTTCTTGCCTTTCGGCTTAGAAGTAGAAACCTTTTTGAGCAACCATGGCTTGAGGACACTCTTCGAAGAGTGCATACTTGTACTCCTTAGCAGATAAGACAATATCTAGATTCTTTTCCAATCAACTTTATTTGGGTACAGTAAGTTTATTTCCTTTAGTATCATAGTAAATGGACTGAAAGTCATTCTTGAAAATCCTAAGAATCACATAGATCATTACTGTAGATTTAAAAAATTATTTATTCCTCAAACAATAAAATTTAAAATCAACCAACACCTTAAACACCGAGAATATCGTATGCCACGATAGTGTGGATGTATACGAATTTTATATTTGTAAGAGGAGGTTTTACCCATTAATTTTACTATCTTGTAAACCTAACTTTATGACAAGTAAAATTAATAGTTGGTTTCTCTTTGGCCCTACAAATAAAAGCAGTGACTCCGATGGGGAGGATACTTATATTTGTATCTAAGTGTTCACGATTATTTGATACCAGGGTAATTATCTCGGGTTATGTGCCTTACGATGGGCATGTATACATGCTCCTTAATAATTTCCTATAACCATATTCGTCCTTGTGATCCGCAAACAAACCCATACGATGGGGAGGATTGTACTTCGTTTCAGTTACATGTTGCTATTTTATAGCCTTGGAAACCCTTGAGAGGTTCGGATCTTATAAAATATCCCTCTCCCACTTAGTAATTTGAAATTGAGGAATTTTCCTAGCCTACGACATGCATATCAAACAAAAAGCAATAAATATGAAAAATAAATTATTTTCCAACTATTATGGCTTTTGTCTTCAATATGACTCCCATCGCATCGTCATCTCGTCCGCTCCTCCTATGCCATATACGAGCCATCCGGAGATCCGAGCCGAGACTACAAACTATTTTAATTTACATCCATCGATCCTATACTCCACGAGGGAGTGTACATGAAATCTAGATCGAAAGTAAAATAAAATAAAGAGCGGCTAAACAATGTCGTATTTAATTTACCAAAAACTAAATACTAGCCTCGTCAACCCCAAGGATTCAACAAAATAAATATTTACACACATACAATCACATACACACATATGGCCATAATAGTCGGATCTTATGCCTGCAACCAAAGAGTTAAACTACGCATATCCTACTATTATCCGACACATATAATATATGAAAAAGTGCATAAAAATTAACCGAATCCTAAACACACAAAACCGAAAACCTTGGCTCTGATACCAATTGAAGGGTTTTGCCCCGAAAGCTCTCAGACAAATTTAATAGTTTTGCTTATCGAGTCCGTGAGGGGAAACTTCGCTTCCTACTTCACTATGGTAGCTTGTCTATGGCGATCCCATCGATGTCCCAGGATTAAAAAAAAAATAATTCTAGAAAAAAAGGGGTTGCCAAAACCACCAAGTCATCATCGTGCTATTCGTTTAGAGAGGTCACTTGAACAAACTAGTTGTTCAAGCGACCATCCTCTATTCTACGAGTAGCCACGGAATAGACGATGTCCGGATCATCGATTTTCATGTTTATACTCGGGATCCAAGTATTATTTATCCATTTACAGATTTATAACATGCTTATAATTGAAAAACAAATACAAGTAATAAACAAAAGAAGAAAGTAGAATAGGTATACCTCTCGATCTTCTAATGTATGACCTTCCTCATTTTGGACGTCGTGTGGGCGGCGATCTACCAAAAGTCGAAGCTCCTAGATCGCAAATCTTCCTATTAGGGAAATCTCTTGCCATGATAAGGTTTTGATGTGTGTGACAAAGGGTTTAAGTTAGGGGGTTATTATGGTTTGATATGTGCGTTGGAGTCTTGCAGGACTTAGTAATTCGCACATGGAGCCTTGGCGGGTTCACCACTCAGAACCTCGTGCTTGAGTCAGAGAAGGAGCATTGCAGAGCTGTGCACTTGATGCTGCCGAGGGACCACCGGACGAGTTGACTTGAAGCGAAGCCAAGGAAGCAGACTTCGAAGGCAAGAGACGTGAAGGAGCATTGCAGAGTCGTGCGTCTGATGCTTCCGAGGGATGTGGCCGCGAACGAAGAGAGCTTCAGCGAGGGACGTGGCCACGAACGAAGAGAGCTTTGGTGAGGTAAGTAGCTCATTAGGTGAACTTGGTCGAATGGCTAAGTGTTGGATGAGTTTTCCCGACATCAATCGACTGCCATGTAATGACAGTCGACTGCTCTGAGTCGAATGGGTTCGACTGGTATCCGACTAATGACTTTATGCCCAGTAGTCGACTTCCATGGAATGGTAGTCGACTGCCAGAGGATGTCGCGGGCACAGAACCGCTCGTAGCCGACTGGGCAGTCGACTACGGAGGCATCAATCGACTGATGAGGTCCATCAGTCGACTGCCAAGTGTTCCGTTAGACTACAACTGTCGGGATCCGACGTGTTCGAGGCCGCGTTAGAGTGGCGATCGATCGCCAGCGCGTGATCGTGCCGATCTGGCGCCAACGGGAAGAAAAGCTTCCTCTCTATAAAAAGAGAGGGTGTGGGGCTTTGAGAAGCTAATGCTTATGCCTTAAGTGATCATCCAAGTGTCCCACAAGCTTTAAACTCTTCTTACTTGCTTTTACTTCATTTCTATTGTAAGAAGAGTGATCTTGATTTGTAAAGGTTACTTCCACCTAGCTTGGTGCAAAGGAGAGACAAATAGTGGATTGATTTTGGCGGAGAGATTCACCGAGGACGAATCGGGGACCGTGTATTAGCGGCGTAGTCATGAACCACGTTATACTATATTCTTATCATTGTTTGTATTATTCTTTGTTCATTTGCTTGTCTTTATTAGTATTCCACTTGCGCTAACAATTGTGTAGATGAGCAAATTCCACCATCCAACGACAAAGGGCTATTCACCCCTCTCTAGTCGGCCGATCGATCCCCTACAAGTGGTATCAGAGCCAAGGAAAGCCTGTCGAGGACTAAACACCACAACAAGCATATTCAAGGATGGCCGGCTCTAACATTCACCCACCAATGTTCGAAGGAGAATTCTCTTGGTGGAAAAAGAGAATGGAGGTATTTTTTGAGACCAATTTTGAAATTTTATTAATTATTGAAAACGGTTTCGAATTGCCTAGGAATGAAGAAGGGGAGCTATTGGAAAATTCAAGATGGAGTAAAAGACAAAGAGAGGAGTACTTGGCGAATTCAAAGGCCAAGCACCACCTCTACAATGTACTTCCTCAACAAGAAGTGAATAGGATAGGGGAGTGTGCTAGCGCCAAGGAAATGTGGGAGAAACTAATAGAAATTCATGAAGGCACATCCGAGGCGAAACTAGCAAGGAGAGATGTCTTTCGCTCCCAATTATCCAACATCAAACTTGAAAAGGGAGAGAAGGTAAAATCCCTACACTCTAGATTTAAGGAAATTCTAACCGGCTTGACAAGTGTAGGTGAAAGGCTCTCCAACCGGGATATGGTAATGAAGGCCATAGATGTCTTTCCTCGGTCCTCAAGATGGAGCTCCATGGTGGACTCGTTTTACATCTCCAAGAACTTAGAAGTGAGTACCTTGGAGGAGTTATTCTCAACAATGGAGCTCCACAAAACGAGGTTTGAAGGAATACAAGAAGAGCCAAAGTTTCAACCTTCACGAGGAGTAGCTTTGATGGCACATAAGAGGAAGAAGAAGATGGAGATCCCTTCCTCCTCCGATGAAGCATCTTCCTCCTCCTCCATGGATAGCACGAAAGAAGCCTATATGGTAAGGAGGGTAAGACGTGCTTTAAAAGGTTTTCAATTTAATAAATCTAATGATAGGAGTAGATGTAACACCCGTAAAATTCCTAGCAATTTTACAAGAATTTTTGGCTTGATGATCATGGGCTTTATGTGGGTTTTTTTCCAAAAATAAAAGAAATAAGCTAAAAAGGGGTGCAAGGCCTAGGAATTGAACCCCAAACCTCTAGAGATAGCCAAACCCTATAGATGCACCCACTAACCAGAAGCCCAATAGGACTACATCATTAGGTGAAGGGGGGGGATTATTGATAAGTGAGATAAAGGTAAATGAAGAGGCATGGAAGAAGAGAAGAGAAACTTCTCTTCCTCCCTTTATAAAGAAGAGGGAAGGTTCTAATTTGCCACTTCCTCTCTTCTTCTTCTTCTTCTCACCGAATTCTAGCTCCCTCTCCACCTTTGGCCGAACCCTATCCAAGCAAGAGAAGGCTAGGTTTTGATCTTCCTTAGGTCATCTTCCCCACCCAAAGCAAAGCGAAGGATGTAAGTATCCCTCACCTGCATACGAGTAGCTTCATTTGATGTTTTATAAAAGAAATCTATATGTTATATTCGGCCAAGCTATGATTTTAGGTTTCCATGAAGTTATA
The DNA here is from genome assembly GCA_025175895.1 of Wurfbainia villosa. Lineage (NCBI taxonomy): Eukaryota > Viridiplantae > Streptophyta > Magnoliopsida > Zingiberales > Zingiberaceae > Wurfbainia > Wurfbainia villosa. The sequence continues at coordinate 56,343,453 of CM045986.1, read as the reverse complement.
TGCTATGTTTAGTAACTAGATGATGATGTAGGATGGAAAAAGGGTTTAGGTCAAAAGCTAACCCTAATGGCCACCAAGACCCATTCGGCCAAGCCATGCTTTTAGGGTTTCAATGAAGTTTCATGCTATGTTTTGGTAACTTTATGATGATGTTAGGAGTTGAAATGAATTAGGTTAAAAGATAACCCTAGAAAACCCTATGGACCATTCGGCCACCTATGCTTTTGGGTGACTAAATGAAGTTTTAATCCATGTTCTTTATGCAAATGAAGTTGTTGTTATGCTAAATGAATTAGGTTAAAAGATAACCCTAGAAAACCCTATGGACCATTCGGCCACCATGAACCTTGGATGATTAAATGAAGTCTAATCCAAGTTTTATGTGCATATGAAGTTGTGGTTAAGTTAAATGAATAGATTAACATGTGTTTTAAGTTGGGTGAATTCATGTTGACTTGTGATATTAAATAATGCTAGATGAAGATAACATGCCTTAGGTTAGTGTTTACTTACTTTGATGCCATGCCTTATGCCATGTCTATGTGTATGCGATATTTGAAATATGTTATGAAATGAAGTATGCTATGCTATGTTAATGAAATGAAGCATGATGTGTTATGAAATGAAGTATGCTATGCTATGTTAATGCAATGAAGCATGATGTGTTATGAAATGAAGTATGCTATGCTATGTTAGTGAAATGAAGCATGATGTGTTATGAAATGAAGTATGCTATGCTATGTTAATGAAATGAAGCATGATGTGTTATGAAATGAAGTATGCCATGCTATGTTAATGAAATAAGCTATGTTGTACAAATAAGCATATAAGTATTTTACCTTCTGCATGGCTTGTACCAAGACCTTAACAAGGTCCAAGAAGGGATGGGCTCCTAAGATGGCCTAGGTCGATGGAATAAGACTCGGGCCTAGGATGGGCTTCTATGTATGATTGCCCCTAGGTCGATGGAATAAGATTCGGGCCTAGTACGGGATGGGCTCCAAGATGCCTTAGGTCGATGGAGTAAGACTCGGGCCTAGGATGGGCTTCTACGCTATGACGATTACCCCTAGGTCGATGGAATAAGACTCGGGCCTAGAAACCTATTAGGTTCGAGACTTGCTACCTCGAGCCTATTTAGGGATGCGCGCTATGATAATGAAGAAGTGGTACAATGCCGGGCCCAAATATGTTGAGATTTATGTTTACGTACCTAAAATATATGTTTTCAAAACATCCTGCATATGTTTACCTACTGATTGTTATGTTTACATGCTTATGTTAGATACGTTACATGTTATGTTTGATGATATGATATGATGCTATGGTTACATGTTGTGTTTGATGATACGATATGATATCTATGTTTACATGTTATGTTTGATGATACGATATGATGTTTATGTTTACATGTTATGCTTGATGATATGATATGATGTCTATGTTTACATGCTTATGTTATATATGTTTACATGTTATGTTTGATGATATGTTAGGAATGTTTACATGCTTATGTTATATACGTTACATGTTATGTTTGATGATATGATATGATGCTATGTTTACATGTTATGTTTGAAGATATGATATGATGTTTATGTTTACATGTTATGCTTGATGATATGATATGATGTCTATGTTTACATGCTTATGTTATATATGTTTACATGTTATGTTTGATGATGTGTTAGGAATGTTTACATGCTTATGTTATATACGTTACCTGTTATGTTTGAGGATATGCTATGATGTTTATGTTACTAAGTTACATACGATGCATGTTATGTTGGTTAAGCATATATTCATATTATGCCGCTATGTTATGGATGACACATGTTATATTTACTTATGTTACTTATGCTACATGTTAAGTTGATGATGCCATGTATGTTACACATTATATTGCTTATATGTTATGAATGCTACCTGCCATGATTAATGTCGATGTTTGGTTTTGTGAGTAGGACAGGATCTTACTAAGCCTATGTGCTTATAGTTTATCTTTCCCTCGTGCTGCAGATAAGGGTAAGGGATGGATAAACTAATGGGAGCAGGAGGGCCAAATGTGTGGTAGTGGCATGGTGGAGAAGATCCGTTAGGTCTACATATATATGTGTTTACCTATGATGATGATGTCTATGGATGTCCTTATTATGCCTGCTTATGATGGTGTCGTTTAAGAACTTGAACTAAGCACTAAGTACCTATCTATGTTATGATGCATGTTCTATGCTAATAAGAAGAAGTAAGAAGAAGTATCTATATATGCTATGATGCATGCTCTATGTGAAGAAGAAGAAGTATATATATATATATATATATATATATATATATATATATATATATATATATATATATATATATATATATGTCAATGCATTGTTATGTTTTAAAAAGAAAAAAATGTCTAAAGTCTTCATTGTAAGAATTAAGAAGTATGCATAAAGTCTTCCGTTGTAAGTAATGTAAGTATGTACGGTCGCGTCACGCGCCGCCCCTCTGGACATTCGAGAGAGAAAAGCGGGCGTTACGTGTATCAGGCGGATCGCCTTACCACTACACACACATCAAGCTCCAAATCCTGTGCTCCAAGTAAGAATTCTATGTCTATTCTAACTTTGTTAATTTTGTTCATGTATGACATAAAATGCCTTTAGCTTATTTTGTTCGTATAGGATGTTAAATGCCTTAAGATTAAATATGCATGAATTCATGTAGGATAAACTTATGCTAGCCTTATTATAATATATGAAGATAAGTGTATGATAAACAATGTGTCTAGCTAAATATGCATAAAAATATGTAAATGACTTTATGCTAGCTTTAGTCTAATTATGCGTAGGTCAACGAACGAAAACTTATGCTAGCCTTATTATAATATATAAAGATAAGCGTATGATAAAGAATGTGTCTAGCTAAATATGCATGAAAATATGTATTATACCCTTATGCTTGTTCATATAAAAGACCTTAAGCTTAAAATTATGCAGGAGAACATGAATGATGCCTTAAGCTTAAAACGACCTTATGCTAGCCTTAGTTTAATTACAAAAAAATATCTATATATATATATATATATAAACAAATAAATAAATAAATAAAATAAATTTTGTTACGAAAATTTGATTTTTCGTAATTAATTGTGTAAGGTCTATGTTCATCTGAATTGAATTAAGCGGTTTAAATGCAGGGTTGGTCGGTTTTTATCTTGACTTCATTTATTTCAATTTCGGATGGCACGGGACGATGACTACCATGACCGTCGTGATGTGTCACGAAACCGATTAAGGAAGCTATTGAAGAGATAGTCTATAAACCGGATGGTGGGGTCATCGGACACATGAGAAGGCTCGATGGTCTTTTAGGAGACTCGAGCGCAGAGTTTCCATTCTTGGACAACTATAAGATATGGGCCTCCCCTGCCAAGTGAGTTCATGGTAGTTGCACACCACGTGTGGGGCCGTTATGAAGGGCGGATAACCTATGCGGAGTTGTGCTGGGAACTGCTGGAGCACAGGGTTCAAGAGAAGCCTGTGGTAGAGAATCCGGTGGTAGCTGGCCTCGAGAGGAAGGGAGAGGGATCTGCAAACAGTCAACTTATTGGCCAGCCGAAGACCACCCTAGTGAGGCCAAGGAAGATGGGACTAAAAATAATTACGACCGCACTAGGGTTTATCCTAGTGGGAGTTATAATGAACTATCTTCTCAAATAGTTGCTGTGGTTTAATTTGGAAATAAGGAATGTTATATGTTAACATTTTTTTTCCTTCTGATTGGAAAATAGGAATAAGAGATGTGAATAAGAGATGACAAGTCGTTTCTTTTCTTTTTGAAATTGATGATGAGTTCATTGCATGGGATGTGTATGATATAGTTGAACAATGCTGGGTAGACTTGAACATACGAAAAAAAAAAAAAAAAGAGGGGAAGTAATGAATTACGGAATAGAAATTATCTCTGGACGGCTTTCCACCATGGCTATAACGCCGACGTTGCTCGACGATATAAAAGGAAAGCAAGATGGTGATTCAGACATCCAGAAGATCAAACAAGAGGCACGGGAAGGAGGGGATAATAGATTCCGCATTTCCGACGGCGAATTATGATACTTCCAGAACCGCCTATGCATTCCCGACGATCCAGAATTTACGGAAGGAGATATTTGAGGAAGCTCACAGAACTCCTTATACGATACATCCTGGAACCACCAAGATGTACCAAGACCTGAAACGAAAGTTCTGGTGGTCTGGAATGAAAAGAGATGTGGCTCAGTATGTCAGTACCTGCCAGACCTACCAGAGGGTTAAGGTAGAACACTAGAGACCTGGAGGGACACTGCAGCCGATTCAGATTCCAGAATGGAAATGGGAGGACATTTCTATGGATTTCATCTCAGGATTGCCCAAGACGACAAACGATTATGATGCTATATGGGTAATTGTGGACAGATTGATGAAGTCCGCCCATTTCTTAGCAATCAAGATGACCTATTCGACAGAGCAATTGGCTAAGTTATATGCTAAGGAAATTATTAAACTACATGGAATTCCTAAGACCATCATTTCTGACAGAGATGGTCGCTTTATTTCCCATTTCTGGGAATGTGTTCAGAAAGCCCTAGGCACGAAGCTATTGTTCAGTACTGCCTTCCATCCCCAGACGGACGGACAGACCGAAAGGGTGAATCAAGTACTGGAGGATATGTTACGAGCCTGCGCCCTGGATTTCAAAGGTAGCTGGTGCCGATACTTATGTTTGGCAGAATTCGCCTACAACAATAGCTATCAAGCTACTATTGGGATGGCACCCTACGAGGCTCTATACGGGAGGAAATGTAGATCTCCCATATGCTGGTACGAGGGTGGTGAAAAGAAGAGGATGGGACTCCAGACGGACTTCATCGACAACACCACCCGAGCTATACATAACATCCGTCAGAGAATTGAAACTGCTCAGAGCCGACAAAAGAGCTATGCGGATATGCAGCGTAGACCGTTAGAATTCGAAGTTGGGGACCTAGTATTCCTCAAAGTGGCTCCTATGAAAGGAGTGATGAGATTCGGAAGGAAGGGTAAACTGAGTCCACGCTACGTGGGACCGTATCCGATATTGCAGAGGATTGGCAAGGTAGCTTACAAGCTAGAGCTGCCTCAAGAGATGTCGGCTATTCACAACGTGTTCCATGTCTCTGTGCTCAAGAAATGCATTTCCAGTACGGACCAAGTGATCGAGCCACAAACAGTACAAGTTCAAGAGGACCTGAGTATTGAAAGTCGGCCTATCCAAATACTAGACCGAGAAATCAAGAGGCTAAGGAACAAAGAGGTGCCCTTAGCGTAATCAACGGTACGAGGAAGCTACCTGGGAACGCGAGGAGGACATGAAGCAGAAGTACCCACAATTGTTCTAAGTTTCGAGGACGAAACTTTTAAAAGGTATGAAGGATTGTAACGCCCGTAAAATTCCTAGCAATTTTACAAGAATTTTTGGCTTGATGATCATGGGCTTTATGTGGGTTTTTTTCCAAAAATAAAAGAAATAAGCCAAAAAGGGGTGCAAGGCCTAGGAATTGAACCCCAAACCTCTAGAGATAGCCAAACCCTATAGATGAACCCACTAACCAGAAGCCCAATAGGACTACATCATTAGATGAAGGGGGGGATTATAGATAAGTGAGATAAAGGTAAATGAAGAGGCATGGAAGAAGAGAAGAGAAACTTCTCTTCCTCCCTTTATAAAGAAGAGGGAAGGTTCTAATTTGCCACTTCCTCTCTTCTTCTTCTTCTTCTCACCGAATTCTAGCTCCCTCTCCACCTTTGGCCGAACCCTATCCAAGCAAGAGAAGGCTAGGTTTTGATCTTCCTTAGGTCATCTTCCCCACCCAAAGCAAAGCGAAGGATGTAAGTATCCCTCACCTGCATACGAGTAGCTTCGTTTGATGTTTTATAAAAGAAATATATATGTTATATTCGGCCAAGCTATGATTTTAGGTTTCCATGAAGTTATATGCTATGTTTAGTAACTAGATGATGATGTAGGATGGAAAAAGGGTTTAGGTCAAAAGCTAACCCTAATGGCCACCAAGACCCATTCGGCCAAGCCATGCTTTTAGGGTTTCAATGAAGTTTCATGCTATGTTTTGGTAACTATATGATGATGTTAGGAGTTGAAATGAATTAGGTTAAAAGATAACCCTAGAAAACCCTATGGACCATTCGGCCAACCTATGCTTTTGGGTGACTAAATGAAGTTTTAATCCATGTTCTTTATGCAAATGAAGTTGTTGTTATGCTAAATGAATTAGGTTAAAAGATAACCCTAGAAAACCCTATGGACCATTCGGCCACCATGAACCTTGGATGATTAAATGAAGTCTAATCCAAGTTTTATGTGCATATGAAGTTGTGGTTAAGTTAAATGAATAGATTAACATGTGTTTTAAGTTGGGTGAATTCATGCTGACTTGTGATATTAAATAATGCTAGATGAAGATAACATGCCTTAGGTTAGTGTTTACTTACTTTGATGCCATGCCTTATGCCATGTCTATGTGTATGCGATATTTGAAATATGTTATGAAATGAAGTATGCTATGCTATGTTAATGAAATGAAGCATGATGTGTTATGAAATGAAGTATGCTATGCTATGTTAATGCAATGAAGCATGATGTGTTATGAAATGAAGTATGCTATGCTATGTTAGTGAAATGAAGCATGATGTGTTATGAAATGAAGTATGCTATGCTATGTTAATGAAATGAAGCATGATGTGTTATGAAATGAAGTATGCCATGCTATGTTAATGAAATAAGCTATGTTGTACAAATTAGCATATAAGTATTTTACCTTCTGCATGGCTTGTACCAAGACCTTAACAAGGTCCAAGAAGGGATGGGCTCCTAAGATTCCCTAGGTCGATGGAATAAGACTCGGGCCTAGGATGGGCTTCTATGTATGATTGCCCCTAGGTCGATGGAATAAGATTCGGGCCTAGTACGGGATGGGCTCCAAGATGCCTTAGGTCGATGGAGTAAGACTCGGACCTAGGATGGGCTTCTACGCTATGACGATTGCCCCTAGGTCGATGGAATAAGACTCGGGCCTAGAAACCTATTAGGTTCGAGACTTGCTACCTCGGGCCTATTTAGGGATGCGCGCTATGATAATGAAGAAGTGGTACAATGTCGGGCCCAAATATGTTGAGATTTATGTTTACGTACCTAAAATATATGTTTTCAAAACATCCTACATATGTTTACCTGCTGATTGTTATGTTTACATGCTTATGTTAGATACGTTACATGTTATGTTTGATGATATGATATGATGCTATGGTTACATGTTATGTTTGATGATACGATATGATGTCTATGTTTACATGTTATGTTTGATGATACGATATAATGTTTATGTTTACATGTTATGCTTGATGATATGATATGATGTCTATGTTTACATGCTTATGTTATATATGTTTACATGTTATGTTTGATGATATGTTAGGAATGTTTACATGCTTATGTTATATACGTTACATGTTATGTTTGATGATATGATATGATGCTATGTTTACATGTTATGTTTGATGATATGATATGATGTTTATGTTTACATGTTATGCTTGATGATATGATATGATGTCTATGTTTACATGCTTATGTTATATATGTTTACATGTTATGTTTGATGATGTGTTAGGAATGTTTACATGCTTATGTTATATATGTTACCTGTTATGTTTGAGGATATGCTATGATGTTTATGTTACTAAGTTACATACGATGCATGTTATGTTGGTTAAGCATATATTCATGTTATGCCGCTAAGTTATGGATGACACATGTTATATTTACTTATGTTACTTATGCTACATGTTAAGTTGATGATGCCATGTATGTTACACATTATATTGCTTATATGTTATGAATGCTACCTGCCATGATTAATGTCGATGTTTGGTTTTGTGAGTAGGACAGGATCTTACTAAGCCTATGTGCTTATAGTTTATCTTTCCCTCGTGCTGCAGATAAGGGTAAGGGATGGATAAACTAATGGGAGCAGCAGGAGGGGCCAAATGTGTGTGGTGTTGAGAGTATGGGGAATACAATCAAAGTCCCACATTGGTAAGACATGGAAAAGATCATGTGCTTATAAGAAAAAAGATATCTCCATTGGTGTGAGGCCTTTTGGGTAAAGCCCAAAAACAAAAACCATGAGGGCTTGGGCCCAAAGTGGACAATATCATACCATTGTGGAGATATGTGGAGCTTATAAGCACTAACAATTGGTATCAGAGCCATGGTCCATGTCAAGCCATGAACCTCGAACGAAGGAAGTTGAGCTCCCACGTCCGGATCAAGAGAACCAGACATCAGGAAGGAAGTCTAGTTGGGTCGGGGGGACCGAACAACTGGCAGGAAGTCCTGGTGGGTTGAAGATCGGACATCAAGCAGAGAAAATCCTTCGAGGAGGGATAGGCTTGAGGGGGGGCCCAATGTGGTCCTTCGTTTGAGGGGGGGATTGTTGAGAGTATGGGGAATACAATCAAAGTCCCACATTGGTAAGACATGGAAAAGATCATGTGCTTATAAGAAAAAAGATATCTCCATTGGTGTGAGGCCTTTTGGGTAAAGCCCAAAAACAAAAACCATGAGGGCTTGGGCCCAAAGTGGACAATATCATACCATTGTGGAGATATGTGGATCTTATATGCACTAACATGTGGTAGTGGCATGGTGGAGAAGATCCGTTAGGTCTACATATATATGTGTTTACCTATGATGATGATGTCTATGGATGTCCTTATTATGCCTGCTTATGATGGTGTCGTTTAAGAACTTGAACTAAGCACTAAGTACCTATCTATGTTATGATGCATGTTCTATGCTAATAAGAAGAAGTAAAGAAGAAGTAAGAAGAAATATCTATATATGCTATGATGCATGCTCTATGTGAAGAAGAAGAAGTATATATATATATATATATATATATTTCAATGCATGGTTATTTTTTAAAAAGAAAAAAAAATGTCTAAAGTCTTCATCTGTAAGAATTAAGAAGTATGCATAAAGTCTTCCGCTGTATGTAATGTAAGTATGTACGGTCGCGTCACGCGCCGCCCCTCCGGACATTCAGGGTCTGGAAAAGGGCGGGCGTTACAAGACCAAGGGGGAAAATTATTTGCTACAATTGCCAAGGGGAGGGACATATAAGGGATAATTGTCCCCTCCTAAACAAGAGCAAGGAAGAGAAGAGAAAGAAGGAAGAAAAGAAGAAAAAGAAGGGAAGCAAGAAGAAAAAGGAAGAAGAAAAGAAGGCCAAATAAAAAGGGAAGGCCAAGGCATTCAAATCAAAGACCTGGGATTACCCTTCCTCCTCCTCATCATCATCATTCTAGGAAGAAAACGCATTTGTCACCAACTTAGCATTGATGCCATTTGACGACTTGGATTGCTCCTCCTCCGAAAATGAAGGATCAAGCTCAAGTGGATAGAGCTCAAGTGAAGGGGGAGCCTCCTCTACATCCTCATCATCGGAAGAGGACTTGGTAAGTGAGGTAACAAATCTACCTCCTAAGCAAATTATGTCTCTGAGTTCTAGCCTCACTAAGGATTTATTTAGAGCTAAAAAGAAAATTAAGAGCATGCTAGATCAAATTAAGGACTTAGAAAATAAACTAGAAAAAGCATGCTTAAATGTAAATGATGATATTTCTTCTAGTCATGATGATGCATGCTCACATGAATATATGCCTTTTAATGTTAATGATGCATGCATAGAAGAAAATAGGGCTCTAAGAGAAAAGGTAGACTATTTGACCAAGGCCCTAGAGAAGTTTACTATTGGCTCAAACACTTTGAACATGATCATAGGGAGCCAAAGAGAAAGTTTTAACAAAAAAGGCCTAGGATATAAGGAAAAGAAAATTGAAAAGGCCTATAAATGCCTAATTTCTAGGGGACAAGATAAGAAGAAGGTAATAGCTAGAAAATGGATTCCTAAGGAATTTCTAGTGAACCCCATAGGCAAGAATTTGTATTGGGTTCCAAAATCCATCCTTAAGGGTTAGGAAACCCCTAGGATAGTCAACCATATGGACTATACCAATATCATATTTTGGTTGACTAAGGATGGAGGGACAACATTTTTAAAATAGTGTTAGGTGATGATAATGCACCTAGAAATAGATAATCATGCTTTAGGTAATGTTTACCTTATTACCATTATGAAATAGCTAATGCATGATAACAAATTTATGAATACATGTGTTTCATGATCATAATGTAAAATTAAGTCATATACATCTTTATGATCATGTGGATTGTTAGGATGATACTTAACCTTGATAGAATTGCATGAAAATAATGGTTAAGTACATACAAATACCTTTAAGATACATCTCACACTTACCATAGGCTACCATGATTGAAAACTTAGCATGGGTGAGATGATAGGATGATACAAATGTCCACTAGTGCCTATGGCATTTAGATGGTCATTTAAAGTATCAAAATAGCAATAATAGACCAATCATGGGGAAGGCTTATGTTTAATTCATAGACATATTGCCCAAAGATCATGGTTGGATATTTCATATGTTTTCAAAACAATTTCTTACTTTAAAATCCATATGTTCATGTTTTGAAACAATCCAAAGCAAGCCTAGGTGTTAAAATGGATACTAACATGCTCAAAAACTAGTGGTTTTTAAAGCTTTTGGATTTTTAGCAAAACTCGGAAACTATAATGATTGTTCATGAAAAAATATTTTTTATTGATAGATATACTTAAAAGAAATGTGTTCCCCAAATTTCACTATTTTTAGAATTTTCTAGAATTTATAATGCATTTATGAAATTTGTCCAGAAAATCAGAATTTCGGAATTCATTGTGCCAGTCAACTGCCATACTGATAGCAGTCGACTGCTCACCTGAAAAACAACCCAACAATTTCTGATACACGGTTTTATGGCATGTTTTTGGTTATGTTTCTCTCTAGCCTTGATGCCATGATATATAAACTTGTTTTTAATCTTTTTGATGGTGTCAAAGGGGGAGAAAACCATATGTTTAAGTAAGGGGGAACATATTTAGGGGGAGCTTCATGTATTAGGGGGGAGAGTTACTAATCATGTTTATTTACATGCTTTCCTTTCTTAATGTTTTATCAAATGTTTTGACCTAACTTAAACGGATTGCCACATATCAAAAAGGGGGAGATTGTTAGGGCAATCTCTTGCCATGATAAGGTTTTGATGTGTGTGGCAAAGGGTTTAAGTTAGTGTGTTATTATGATTTGATATGTGCGTTGGAGTCTTGTAGGACTTAGTAATTCGCACATGGAGCCTTGGCGGGTTCACCACTCAGAACCTCATGCTTGAGTCAGAGAAGGATCATTGCAGAGTTGTACGCTTGATGTTGCCGAGGGACCGCCGGACGAGATGACGTGAAGCGAAGCCAAGGAAGCAGACTTCGAAGGCATGAGAAGTGAAGGAGCATTGCAGAGTCGTGCGCCTGATGCTTCTGAGGGATGTGGCCACGAACGAAGAGAGCTTCGGGCAGGGACTTCGAGTGAGATGAGAGAATGAGTGAATTGTAAGTAGCTCATTAGGTGAACTTAGTCGAATGGCTAAGTGTCGGATGAGTTTTTCCGACATTAGTCGACTGCCATGGAATGGCAATCGACTTCTCTGAGTCGAATGGGTTCGACTGGTATCCAACTGGTGGGATTATGCCGTGGCAATCGACTGCCAGAGGATATCTCGGGCACAGAACCGCTCGTAGCCGACTGGGCAGTCGACTACGGAGGCATCAGTCGACTGATGAGGTCCATCAGTCGACTGCCAAGTGTTCCATTGGACTACAACGGTCGGGATCCGACATGTTCGAAGGCTGTTGGATTGGTGGTAGTCGACTGTTAAGGGCAGCAGTCGACTGGTGGCAGTCAACGGGAAGAAAAGCTTCCTCTCTATAAAAAGAGAGGGTGTGGGGGCTTTGAGAAGATAATGCTTATGCCTTAAGTGATCATCCAAGTGCCCCACAAGCTTTAAACTCTTCTTACTTGCTTTTACTTGGTTTCTATTGTATAAAAAGTGATCTTGATTTGTAAAGGTTACCTCCACCTAGCTTGGTGCAAAGGAGAGACCAATAGTGAATTGGTTTTGGCGGAGTGATTCACCGAGGATGAATCGGGGACCGTGGATTAGCGGCGTAGCCGTGAACCACGTTATACTATCTTGTTAGCATTGTTTGTATTATTCTTTATTCATTTTCTAGTCTTTATTAGTATTTCTCTTGCACTAACAATTGTGTAGACGAGCAAATTCCACCATCCAACGACAATGGGCTATTGTCCCCCCACTAGCCGGCCAATCGATCCCCTACACTTCCTTCCTTACTCTTCCAAAGCAAGAGGAAGAATAGAAACAAGGTTTTTCTCCTCTCTAGAAACAACCAACAAGGAACTAAAACTATACTTGGCGCCAGCCAACTAGGTGATGGAGAAGATGGTGGAAAACAACCAAGACACCAAGGGAAGCCCTATATCTTGTTTCCACCATCTAAGGCGAAGGAGAAGGGAGCTTTTGGGCGCCGGCCAAGGCTGAAAAAAAAGGTTGGAGAGGTGCTGGACGTTGGCCAAAAGAGGAAGAAGAAGAGAAGAATACCTTCCTTATTTGGTGCCACCCTTTCCTCCAAACCTTAATCCTAATCCTATCTCAACTAGGATTCCTCTTCCTTGCCGCCCAAAAACCCTATCTCTCATCAATTAATTTATGCCAACTCCCTTGATATCCTTTTATAGAGTTAGGGATAAGTCATGAATTAATCTTATCCATTGGTTCTAGGGATTTAATCTCAACCGTCAGATCTAGAGATTTAATCTCAACCATCGGATCTTAGAGATTTAATCTCTACCTATGGATCTTAGAGTTTTGTTTCTATCCATTGGATCTAAGCATTATGAGGTGTTAATAGGCTACATTATGGACCATGAGGAGGAGTTGGGTCTTGGCTACCTATGGATCAAGCCCACATAAAGTCAGATCCACTAATGATGATCCAATCCACTAAAGGTTCATCATTGATCTACCTCACCAACCCCCATATGATAATATGAGCTCCATATATTATTTGTACATTTTCTCCCCATGTTTAAGATCTCGAATGTCCGTCGATTAATTAATTTACTGACCATTAATTAATCAACATCTAACTCCTTGAGTAGTACCACTCAACCTTTTCATCATGTTGGACCAAGTCCACCTGCAGGGTTTACATGATGAACCTTATGAGCTCCTCAAGGGGACATCATCATCCTAATATATAGGACACGGTTTCCACCTATAATCAACGGCACACCATATAAATAATATCATCTCCCAACTTACCGAGCCTATCGATTTAATCTATAAATCTCGCCCATTGGTAAATCAAAGAGATGAGTACTAAGTATATGTGCCCATTATTATATCGGGATTAAGAGCATGTACTAAATAATATCTGAGGCCTGATTCGATTATGTAGTCAGGAATAAATCGAATCACTTCTAAGTCGGTCCTTCTCAATACACACAAAGTGCACTAGTGTGATTCTATGGTCAAGACAAACCAATACCAAATCACACTCCAACCATTCAGATGGTTTATCCAAAACCATCTCGGTTGTGAGCCTTTACTTATACTTTTCAAGGGGTCGATAACATGATCTCCTGTGTGACACCACACACCATGTTATCTACAATGTAAAGTATTAGACAATATTGCATAACCATAAAATTATGCAAACAATGATCATGTGATTCTTATTTCAAAAATAAAGATGTTCATAGAAAAGATAGACTTTTCAGTATACATCCCTACAGTGTGCAAAACATATACGGTTTTAGGAGTAGTTTTAGCTCACATCTCATTGAATTTTATACATGTTTCATGCATATTTTCCTTGTTTTGGATTCATTTTCTATTTTCTAGTTTGTAGATTTGCTCTTGCTATTTTTATGTGTAGGAAGACAATTTGAGAGATAAAATGGCACATAATTTGGGCCAAAGGAAGGCAAGCATGCTTCGGACCAAAAGACAACATTCACATGATGGTTCAGAGGAATACACGATCAACCATGTAAATCTCACATGGTCGTGCCTAACCCCGAAGCCAAATTCAAGGCAGAATTTTCAGCGAACCACACTCGTGGGCGTGTGGAATCAAAAAGTCATGTGGCGTTAGCCTGATTTGACACAAACTAGGGTTTCGTGGGGATTTAAGAAAAGCTAACTTAATTCTATAAATAGAAAGACACGCCCAAACCCTAGGGGAGAGGCCCGATGGATAGAATAGCAAGAAGGTGCGCTAAGAAGCACCAGAGACTCGCAACAGGGAGGAAGGAAGCGACTTGAAGATCCAACTCGACGCTCTGACACCATGGAGAAGAACCAAGACAACACATCAGATAGAACAGAAAGTATTGCCTTTATTTCTCATTCTATTCGTATTGTAATAATTAACCTTAAGATGTCTTGTGTTTATTTTCATTCATTTATGGAGTAGATACTTCGATACTAGGTTTAGGGAGTATCTTGTGTATGTGGAAATGCTAGTTCGAATAGTTATTCATCTTCTTTGATTCTATTTGCAATTTATGTTGTTTAAATCAATGAGAATTATGTCTTGATTCTATTTCTACTGCATGTAGGCGATACAAGTGTTGGGATGTATACTGAAAAGTCTATCTTTTGTATGAACATCTTTATTTTTGAAATAAGAATCACATGATCATTGTTTGCATATTTGTGATTATGCATATTGTCTAATACATTACATTATAGATAACATGATGTGTAGTGTCACACAGTAGATAATATTATCAGCTCCTTGTAGAATATAAGAAAAGGCTCACAACCTAGATGGCTTTGGACAAACCATTGGTATGGTTGTAGTGTGATTTGGTATTGGTTTGTCTTGACTATAGAATCACATTAGTACACTTTGTGTGTATTGAGCAGGACCGACTTAGAGGTAATTCGATTTATTGCTGACTACATAATCGAATCAGACCTCAAATATTATATTGTACATGCTCTTTATCCCGATATAATAACGAGCACATATACTTAGTATTCATTTCTTTGATTTACCAATGAGCGAGATTTATAGATTAAATCGATAGGCTCGGTAAGTTGGAAAATGATATTATTTTTATGGTGTGTCGTTGATTATAGGAGGAAACTGTGTCCTATATATTAGGATGATGATGTCCCCTTGAGGAGCTAATAAGGTTCATCATGTAAACCCTGCAGGTGGACTTAGTCCGGTATGATGATAAGGTTGAGTGGTACTACTCATGGAGTTAGATGTTGAATAATTAATTGTTAGTAAAATAATTAATTGATGGACATTCGAGATCTTAAACATGGGGAGAAAAATGTACAAATAATATATGGAGCCCATATTAACTTATGGGGGTTGGTGAGGTAGATCAATGATAATCCTCTAGTGGATTGGATAATCATTAATGTTGGTGCAGTAGGCACCTAAGTTGAACCTGAGTTTTGATTATAGCAAACGATACAAAGTTAAGCTCATGTCGTTATCTCACAAGCTGAATCGAGTATGCAGAAAATTGCTATAGCTGGAGTTGAAGGCTAGCGACAGCCAGAGGATGCTTTGGTGGTCGGGCGACACTCGAGTGACTTTGGAGGGAGCCGAAGGAATCGTGTGGAAGGCCGGAAGCTTAAGCAACACAGTAAGTATCGAGGTAAGCTCGTGTGTGCGAGCGTAAGTAAGGTCGTATCCTCTTTATGGGGATGATCTTAAGCGTAGATCCGACCAAAGACATCATATAGGTGGTCTAGGTCGAGATCGGACAGTCGGAGGCCGTCCAAATAATGTTTTTGTTAAGCTAACATTACCTTGCAGCTAGCATCAGTCGACTGCCAGCTTGGAGGACCCGACTGTCGTCCAACAGTCGACTGCCCGAGGTTAGCATTCGACTGATGGTCAAGGATAAGCCTCGAGGAGTCAAGTCATATCACCATTTTTCAAGGATCCATGTGCCCAATTCCTATTGGTTGAAGTTCCTCTCGAAAAGGGGCACAAAGGCTATAAAAGGAGGGCCAATCCTAGGGTTTGATCATCAATTCTAAGCTTCCAAAAGCCTCGGCCAAGCTGCAACTTTCCGACAACGAATTGCTTCCTCTCCGATGTCTAGGTCTTGATTGTTTTCTTTTTGTAACGTCGGTTTAATCTTTTATTTCAGTTCATTACTGCAATTTCTCGGAGCTTTTATCGTAACGAGGACAGGGGGAGTGTCCCTCTACCTCAAGCTTTGTTTTTATTTGTATCGATCAACTCCTACCTCTAACGAGGAGGAGTTCTTTAGTGTTTTTGCCCTCCGTACGTGGTCAAGGACCACTAGGGCCTTGGAGTAGTAGGAGAAGGCTACGAACCAAGTAAAAATATTTGTCTCCTTTATTTATTGCTTATCTTTCCGCTGTAATTACTTATCTACTCGTGTTTTAACGAACAAACAAAAAAGAAAAGGGGTTTATCACTATTCACCCCCCTCTAGCGATCCGCTTCGATCCAACAATTAATGGATCGGACTTTTTGTGGGTTTGATCGATTGGGTGGCCAAGATCCAACTCCTCCTCATGGTCCCGATTGTAGCCTATTAAAACCTCATGGAGGCTAGATCCAATGGATGAAAACAAAACTCTAGATCCAACGGTAGAGATTAAATCTCTAGATCCGACGGTTGAGATTAAATTTCTAGATCCGACGGTTGAGATTAAATCCCTAGAACCAATGGTGGAGATTAAAGGAGGCTTAAGCCTAACTCTATAAAAATGGGCTTAAGGGTGGGCGGCAAGAATCAATTAAAGGAAGAGGGACTAGGGTTTTGGCCGGCAAGGGAGGCTTAGGGTTTTGGGCGGCCACAATTGTAATTCCCGCCCTTATCTGCTCTCAGGGCGACGCTACTTTTTTTTCTTTTTCCTTATAACATAACATATATGGATCATTTCTCCTTCTACATACTTAAACATGTTATCATGGCTTAAACCTTCTTTTATACATGCATCACATATCATTTTCATAATTAGCATGTTATCTCATCTTATCTCATTTTATAACATGCATAACATCAAGATTCATCCATGAGTTCTAACATACCAAACTTTCATAAGTAATTGAACGGTAACATAACTAAGCAACATTCAATCATGGTACTAATAAATCATAGGTCTTATAAGCGGAAGCACATGTCTTAAGGTGTTCACTGAGCATATAAATATAAGCAGATAGTAATAGGGTCTCTTTCCACCATGCCACTATCACACACACTTGGCCCCTCCTGCTACTTCCTCTTAGTTCAGGTTTCCTTTATCTGCAGTATATGGACAACATAAACTATAAGCATATAGCTTAGTAAGATTCTTGCCTACTCACAAAAGCCACAAACTTCATCAAACAATTAGAAAACAAGAGCATACTAGCAAAAATAGCATAAGTATTTCATAGCAACACTATTCATCAACATACCAACATAATGAAAACATAAGAATGGCATACAATTTACATAAGCATGCTAAACATAATTAACTCTAAGCAAGGCATAAATTAAACATAAGCATTCTTAATTGCATAAATCCTAAACATGCATCAAAGACATAATCATAAGCATTCTTAAACCTGAACATAAGCATTCATAATTTCTTAAATCCTAAACATGCATCAAAGACATAATCATAAGCATTCTTAAACATGAATATAAGCATTCATAATTTCTTAAATCCTAAACATGCATCAAAGACATAATCATAATCATTCTTAAACTTGAATATAAGCATTCGTGATTTCTTAAATCCTAAACATGCATCAAAGACATAATCATAAGCATTCTTAAACTTGAATATAAGCATTCGTGATTTCTTAAATCCTAAACATGCATCAAAGACATAATCATAAGCATTCTTAAACTTGAATATAAGCATTCATAATTTATTAAATCCTAAACATGCATCAAAGACATAATCATAAGCATTCTTAAACTTGAATATAAGCATTCATAATTTCTTAAATCCTAAACATGCATCAAAGACATAATCATAAACATTCTTCAACTTGAACATAAGCATTCATAATTCCTTAAAGGTCTTTTCTTTTCAAAACATATACATATAGATACTTCAACATAATCATAACTTGCATGGGGGGCCCCAGGTTAAGTACCACATAATGCGCGTTCCCTAATAGGCTGGGGTAGCGAGCCACCAGACCTACTAGAGCAAGACCTCTTACGTCTTACCAGGGCAAGACCTCTTACGTCTTCTTATGTCCCTATGGATTTGATTAACGACCACCTGACGGGTCGGGTACTTAACCTCTTACAAAGTAAAATACTTAATTCCTTTCTTTCTTGTCTTATCATAAGGAGAGCTCTTAATCCCTACTTGAAAGGGAAGCATCTCCATCTTATCTTATCATAAGGAGAGCTCTTAATCCCTACTTGAAAGGGAAGCATCTCCATCTTATCTTATCATAAGGAGAGCTCTTAATCCCTACTTGAAAGGGAAGCATCTCCATCTTATCTTATCATAAGGAGAGCTCTTAATCCCTACTTGAAAGGGAAGCATCTCCATCTTAGACATTTCATAGCATACATGCATTCATAACATAAGAGTACCCTAAAGGGGTCCTAAAGCATAAACATGTTTATCACATAAGCATAATTCATAGACATATTCATGGCATATTAAATCATAAAACATGTTCATCATATAGGCATATTTCATGGCATATTACATCATAAACATGTTCATCACATAGGCATATTTCATAAACATATTTCTTGGCATATTAAATCATAAAACATGTTCATCACATAGGCATATTTCATGGCATATTACATCATAAACATGTTCATCACATAGGCATATTTCATAAACATATTTCTTGGCATATTAAATCATAAAACATGTTCATCACATAGACATATTTCATGGCATATTACATCATAAACATGTTCATCACATAGGCATATTTCATAAACATATTTCTTGGCATATTAAATCATAAAACATGTTCATCACATAGGCATATTAAAGTCATCCACCTAACATAACTTCATAAGGGGGTGTTTTCATGAAACTCTAACCCTAAACCCAAGGTTGGCCGAAACATATAGGGGCACAAAGCTTGGATTTTGTCACCTAAATTTATTCATGTAGGCATATATCATAACATAACTTTATAAGGGGTATTTCATGAAACCCTAACCCTAAAACCATTGGGGGCCGAAACATATAGGGGCACAAGGCTTGGATTTTTGTCACCTAAATTTATTCATGTAGGCATATATCATAACATAACTTCATAAGGGGTATTTCATGAAACCCTAACCCTAAAACCATTGGTGGCCGAAACATATAGCACCATTATCTTGGATTGTTGACACCTAAAAATCCTACTTGAAGCATACCATCTATGAACATAACCTTAGAATCAAGTTCATGCAACCCTAACCCCAAAAGCTTGGGTTGGCCGAAACATGTAGGGCTATAATCTTTGAACTTTTGACACCTAAAGATTCCTACTTGAAGCATACAACCTATAAAAATTTCCCTAGTAGCATTTTCATGAATCCTAGCCCATAAACTTAGTTGGACGAAACATATAGGGCAACAAACTTCATAT
Organism: Wurfbainia villosa; assembly: GCA_025175895.1. Classification (NCBI taxonomy): domain Eukaryota; kingdom Viridiplantae; phylum Streptophyta; class Magnoliopsida; order Zingiberales; family Zingiberaceae; genus Wurfbainia; species Wurfbainia villosa. The sequence continues at coordinate 56,323,763 of CM045986.1, read as the reverse complement.
TTCTTTCATGTAACCTATCCTACAAAACTATTATACTGCAGGTGAGGGAATCTTACATCCTTCGCTTGCTTTTAGTGGGTAGTTGACCTTATGGAAGCCAAGAACTAGCTTCTCCTTGCTTGGATGGGGTTCGGCCAAAGGTGAAAATGGAGAGGGGGAGAGATGGTTTTCGGTGAGGAAGAAGAAGGGAAGAAGAAGTGGCCAAGTGGAAACTTCCTTCTTCTTTATAATGGGAGGAAGAGAAGTTTCTCTTCTCTTTTCCATGCCCCTTCATTTACCCTCATCACACTTATCTACAATTTTCCCCTCTTCTTCTAATGATATAATCCTATTGGGCTTCTGGTTAGTGGGTGCATCTATAGGGCTTGGCTATCTCTAAAGGTTTGGGGTTCAATTCCTAGGCCTTGCATCTCTTTTTGGCTATTTTCTTTTATTTTTCGAAAAAAGCCCACATCAAGCCCATTATTGTAAAGCCAAAAACTCTCGTAAAATTGCTAGAAATTTTACGGGCGTTACAACAATTAAGGAATGTTTTTCCTTCTTCTTCTTCCTTAGGTGGTCGCCGCCCTTCTTCCGTCTCCTCTCCTTGGTTTTGCTGATATCCAACCTTCTTCCCTTCATCCTTGGCCGGAGCTTGGGTCTTCCACTTGGAGCTTTGGCCGACCCTCTTCTTCATCTCCTTGTTCTCCTTCTTGGCCGGCGGCAAGCACCATGCTTAGAGCTTGGTGGTTGGTTGAAAGAAGGAGAAGTGCTTTATATACTTCCTCTTGTTCGGAGCGAGCAAGGAAGGAAGATTGGTGATCTAGGAGCTTCGACTTTTGGAAAATCGTCGCCCACACGACGTCCAAAAGGAGAAAGGACATACAATAGAAGATCGTGAGGTATAACGCTTGTCTATTTTCTTTTGTAACATGTCTATAATTGTTTTTCAATCATATACATGTTTTGTATTATATTTTTATAGTTAAATATACTTGGACCCCGAATAGAAATACAAAATTCGGTGATCCGTACATCGTCTATTCCGCGTCTAATCATAGAATAGAGGTTGGTTGCTTGAACAACTAGTTTGTTCAAGTAACCACTCTAATCGGATAGCACGACGATGAAATGGTAGCTTGGGTAATCCCTCTTGTCAAGGATAAATTTTTTTTATCCGAGGACGTAGAAGGGATCACCATGAACAAATGACCGAGTTGAAGTGGCAAGCGAAGTTTCCTACCTTCAAAGTGGTATCAGAGCCACGGTTTCCGGTTTTGTGTGTTTAGGATTCGATTACTTTTATGCACTTTTCATATATTATATGTGTCGGATAATAGTAGGATGTGTGTAGGTTAACTTTTTGGTTGCATGCATAGGATCCAACTATTATGTCCATATGTGTGTATGTGATTGTATGTGTGTAATTGTATATTTTGTTGAATCCTCGGGGTTGACGAGGCTAGTATTTAATTTTTTGTAATTAGATACAACATTGTTTAGCCACTCCTTTTATTTTAATTTACTTTTGATCTAGATTTCATGTACACTCCCTCATGAAGTATAGGATCGATGGATGTAAATTAAAATAGTTTTTTTTCTTGGCTTGGATCTCCGAATGGCTTGTACACGGCGTAGGGAGGAGTGGACGAGATGACGATACAACGGGAGACATATTGAAGACAAAAGCCATAAGAGTTGGAAAATATTTATTTTTCTATTTATTGCTTATTGTTTGATATGCATGTCGTAGGCTAGAAAATTCCTCAATTTTTAAATTACTAAGTGGGAGAGGGATATTTTTATAAATTCCTGCGACCTCCATTACCATTTGGCATGTGATGCAAACAAACTTGTGCGTCGGCTCTGAGTGCCTTCCTCCCCTTCGGATGAGTTTGTTTGTGGATCACATTGTCGAATATGGTTATAGGAAATTATTAAGGAGCGTGTGTACTTCCCCATCGGAAGACACATAACCCGAGATAATTACCTTGGTACCGAGTAATGGCGAACACTTAGATACAAATAAAAGTATCCTCCCCATCGGAGTCACTGCTTTTATTTGTAGGGCCAAAGAGGAACCAACTATTAATTTTACTTATCAAAAAGTTAGGATGACAAGATAGTAAATTAATGGGTTAAACCTTCTCTTACAAATGTGGAATTCGTATACGTCCACACTATCGTGGCATACGATATTCTCGGTGTTTTGAGGTGTTGGTTTGTTTTAAAATTTTATTGTTTGAGGAATCAATAATTTTTTGAAATCTAATGTTTTGATCTATGTGATTCTTAGGTTTTCTTTCAAAATGACTTTCAACCCGCTTGTTGTGATACTGAGAGATATTAAACTTACTGGACCCAACTACGTTGATTGGAAGAGGAATCTTGACATTGTCTTGACTGCTGAGGAATACAAATATGTACTCCTCGAAGAGTGCCCTCCTAAGCCTACGGATGATTCTGGGGAAAAGGAGAAGGAGAGTTATAAGATGTGGATTAAGTCGATGAGATGGCGCGGTGTTACATTTTGGCATCTATGTCAAATGTACTGCAACATCACCATCAAGCCATGCCCACTGCTTATGACATGATGCTCAATCTCAAAGTGCTTTTCGGACACTAGAATCAGGCTGCTAGGCAGGAAGCGATGAGGAACTTGATGACGACCACAATGATCGAGGGAACACCCGTGAGGGATCATGTTCCCAAGATGATGGCTCATTTGAATGAGCTGGAAGTCCTAGGAGTTGAGATCGATGGGGAATCCCAAGTCGATATCATTCTCCAGTCTCTACCAAGGAGTTTTGAGTAGTTTCGCCTGAACTACAACATGAACAATAGGTTGTATTCGTTGGTGGAGCTTCTGACATAACTCCAGGCAGTAGAGGGGCTATTTCATCAGAGTGCTCAGGCACAAGCCATGGTAACCCAAAAAGTTTCTACTTCTAAGCCGAAAGGAAAGAATAAGAAGAAACAAGCTGGGGCAAAGGCAGTGGGAGGAACTCAGGGAGGAGTGAAGAAGCTGAAAGCCAAGTGCTTCACTTGTAAGCAGACTGGACACTAGAAGAAGGACTGCCCCAACTGCAAGCAGAACAAAGGTATATCTTTTGGTCTAGTCGTTAAAACATGTTTAGTGGTGTTATCTATCGACACCTGGTGTGTAGATACGGGAGCCACTTATCATATCTGCAATACTTTGCAGGGGTTCCAAGAAACCAGAGGACTGGCTGAGCGGGAGATTACCGTATACTTGGGCGATACAACAAAGGTGGCGACTGTTGCAGTGGGAGATGTTTATTTATCTTTTCAGAAAAATAAAGTTTTGGTTCTTAAGAATTGCCTTTATGTATCTTTATTTAGAAAGAATTTAATTTCAGTTTCTAAATTGTTTATGGATGGATATTCTATTTCTTTTAATGACAGAGTTGTTATAAAAAGGAATAGGGAGATTATCTGTTTGGGGTACATTGATAGAAAATTTATATATACTAGAACCAAAAGCTCCCACGATGCAAATAGAAGTTAATAACTCATCTTCTAATTCCAATAAGAGAAAAGAAGCTTCGAAGATGAACCAAACACATCTTTGGCATCTAAGACTTGGTCATATTAAACTAAGTTGAATTCAAAGGTTAATAGTAGATGGACCTCTGGGTTCATTAGTGGTGGAAGATTTCCTAACCTGCGAATCTTGCTTGGAGGGTAAAATAACCAAGAGGCCTTTTAAGGCCAAGGGGTATAGACCCAAAGATGTATTGGAATTGGTTCATTCTGATTTGTGTGGTGCTATGTCTATCCAGGCTAGAGATGGTTTTGAGTATCTCGTCTCTTTTATAGATGATTAATTGAGATATGGATACATTTACTTGATGCACCGCAAGTCTGAATACTTTGACATGTTCAAAGAATTCAAGCATGATGTGGAGAAACGTCAAGGTAAAAGTATCAAGACACTACGATCTGATCGTGGTGGTGAGTACCTCTTGGGAGAGTTTAGGAATTACTTAATAGAGGCTGGGATTCAATCCCAATAGTCTGCACCTGGCACACCCCAGCAGAATGATATAGCAGAGCGAAGGAATAAGACTCTTATGGAGATAGTTATATCGATGATGAGTTATTCTGAGTTGCCAGATTCGTTCTGTGGATATGCTCTAGATACGGCAATGTACATTCTGAACTTGGATCCATCTAAATCAGTGCCTTCTACTCCCACAGAATTGTGGACTAGGCGAAAGCCTAGTCTGAGACATATTCATATTTGGGGGAGTCCAAAGACATGTCTTTGGCCAAGGCAGATGTCGGTAAGTTCATTGGCTATCCTAGAGAAACAAAAGGTGGTTTGTTCTATAGTCCTAGAGATCAGAGGGTGATCATTAGCACATACGCCAAATTTCTAGAGGAAGACTATGTAATGAACCACAAGCCCATGAGTAAGATTGTTCTAAAGGAATTAAAAGGGGAAGTCACTTCTTCAGTACCACCGGTACAAGATGATATACCACAAGTCACTGCACCATGTGTCACAGAGGATACACAGGTGATACCTAGTCATGGTGGGAAGGTTGTGATCCAGGATAGAGACATTGAACTGCGGTAAAGCATATATTGAAGTACCTGAGAAGGACAAGGGATTATATGCTAGTTTACCAGGCAGACCAATTACTCCTGGTGGGTTACACAGATTTTAACTTCCAATCAGATAGGGATAACAGTAAGCCTGCCTCAGGTTTTGTGTTTACTTTGGGAGGTGGAGCCATTGTATGGAGGAGTGTCAAGCAAAAATGCGTGGCAGTCTCCACCATGGAAGCTCAGTATGTGGCGGCCAATGAGGCGGCCAAAGAAGCTGTGTGGCTCAGGAACTTCTTGATGGACATGGATGTGATTCCTGATTTTCCCAGAACTATCACAATTTATTGTGATAATAGTGGTGCAGTTGCAAACTCGAAGGAACCATGAGCCCATAAGGTAAGTAAACACATAGAGCACAAGTACCGCCGGATACGAGAAATTGTAAAGAGAAAAGAAGTTGTTGTGGTCAATATTGCATCGGAGGATAACTTTACAGATCCATTCACTAAGTCCCTTCCGGCGAGATCTTTTGATAGGCATGTGGAGGGAATGGGGATCAGATCTATGGTAGTTTGAGGACAACATAGTATTTTAGTATAAGTAGGAGATTGTTGGGATGTATAGTGAAAAGTCTATCTTTTGTATCAACATCTTTATTTTTGAAATAAGAATCACATGATCATTGTTTGTATATTTGTGATTATGTATATTGTCTAATACATTACATTGTAGATAACATGGTGTGTATTGTCAAACAGTAGATCATGTTATCAACTCCTTGTAGAGAATAAGTAAAGACTCACAACCTAGATGGCTTTGGACAAACCATTGGTATGGTTGTAGTGTGATTTTGTATTGGTTTGTCTTGACCATAGAATCACATTAGTACACTTTGTGTGTATTGAGCAGGACCGACTTAGAGGTGATTCGATTTATTACTGACTACATAATCGAATCAGACCTCAGATATTATATTGTATATGCTCTTAATCCTGATATAATAACGGGCACATATACTTAGTATTCATTTCTTTGATTTACCAATGGGCTAGATTTATAGATTAAATCGATAGGCTCGGTAAGTTGGGAAATGATATTATTTATATGGTGTGTCGTTGATTATAGAAGGAAACCCTATCCTATATATTAGGATGATGATGTCCCCTTGAGGAGCTCATAAGGTTCATCATGTAAACTCTGCAGGTGGACTTGGTTCGACTTGTTGATAAGGTTAAGTGGTACTACTCATGGAGTTAGATGTTGAATAATTAATTGTCAGTAAATTAATTAATCGACAGACATTCGAGATCTTAAACACGGGGAGAAAAATGTACAAATAATATATGGAACCCATATTAACTTATGGGGGTTGGTGAGGTAGAACAATGATAATCCTTTAGTGGATTGGATTATCATTAATCGATCGGACTTTATGTGGGCTTGATCCATTGGGTGGCTAAGATCCAACTCCTCCTCATGGTCCCTATTGTTTCCTATTAAAACCTCATGAAGCCTAGATCCTATGGATGAAAACAAAACTCTAGATCCAACGGTAGAGATTAATTCTCTAGATCCGACGGTTGAGATTAAATCTCTAGATCCGACGGTTGAGATTAAATTCCTAGAACCAATAGTGGAGATTAAAGGAGGTTTATGCCTAACTCTATAAATATGGGCTTAAGGGTGGGCAGCAAGAATCAATTAGAGGAAGAGGGGCTAGGGTTTCTGGCGACAAATGAGGTTTAGGGTTTTGGGCGGACACAATTAAGGAAAGTTTTTCCTTCTTCTTCTTCCTTTGGTGGCCGGCGCCCTTCTTCCCTCACCTCTCCTTGGTTTTGCCGGCATCCAACCTTCTTCCCTTAATTCTTGGTCGGAGCTTAGGGTCTTCCCCTTGGAGATTTTGGTCGGCCCTCTTCTTCATCTCCTTGTTCTCCTTCTTGTCCGTCAGCAAGCACCAAGCTTGGAGCTTGGTGGTTGGTTGAAAGAAGGAGAAGTGCTTTGTTTCTATACTTCCTCTTGTTCGGAGCGAGCAAGGAAGGATGATTGGTGATCTACGAGCTTCGACTTTTGGAAGATCGTCGCCCACAGGACGTCCAAAAGGAGAAAGGACATACAATAGAAGATCTAGAGGTATAATGCTTGTCTATTTTCTTTTGTAATATGTCTATAATTGTTTTTCAATCATATACATGTTTTGTATTTTGTTTTTATGGTTAAATATACTTGGACCTCGAATACAAACACAAAAGCCAGCGATCCGTACATCGTCTATTCCGCGGCTAATCGTAGAATAGATGTTGGTTGCTTGAACAACTAGTTTGTTCAAGTGACCACTCTAATCGAATAGCACGACGATGAAATGGTAGCTTGGATAATCGCTCTTATCAAGGATAAATTTTTTTTATCCGGGGATGTAGAAGGGATCACCATGAATAAGCGTCCGAGTTGAAGTGGGAAGCGAAGTTTCCTACCTTCAACAAGGATGGAAAGCCTTTGTATAAAAACCCTAGGAGAACTTAGGAGGAACCTTGCGGTCATACTCCCTCCCATAACTATAGAAAGTAGAATATGATAGAGTAGGATATGAAATATTATCCGTCTCTTCATAGGTATTACTAGGACATCCACGTACCTTAATAACTTATCTAAGTAGAAAGCCAAAAGTAGAAGACATCAACTCTAGAAGGTTTGAGGGACCCTAGTGACAGGGGGTTTCCAACAGTATCAACCCCCTGAGCTCTGAGATTCGAAACAGAAACTTGGTTAGGAATAGGTAGTTCCCGGTAGAAGTAAAAGTTAATTGGGCAAATAGAAGATGATCCCCCTACAAGGTCATAGCTAGAGATCCTAAAGGAATTAAATTGATAGCATGTTCAACAACACACAAGTGAAACCGAAGTCCTAGAATACATTATGAGAACTTTGAACCAACCTTCGCTTCCTCCAAGTGACAAAGTAATTGAGTTGGATTACCGTCGACCTCACAAACTCTTACTCTCACAAGATTTTCTCTGAACAATGACATCCATTAGATAAACAGTATTCTTATTTCAGTCTTTGTCGGATCGATACATCTTTTATTACTTGACAACATCCATTCACTTGCGGGAATTGAGTGCGAGGGTGTGCTTCAGGTCCTTGGTGATTTCTCATTGGAGATTTGAGGTTGTGACCGCGTGCATCATGTTTTTGGTGCCTTTGCCGGGGACTATAGATTTGATATAAGATCAAAAGTGGATAGATTTGATCGGACCTAGATTAGATTTTCTTTCTGAATTTACTTCATTTTAGTTTATTTAGTTTTTGATTACTCCTATTTATATTCAGTCTAGATTAATTTTATTAGTCACACTGCATTTTGCCTTAGTTTAGTTTTCTAGGTTTACTTTATTTAGTGCATTACTTTTAGGCTATTCCATTTCCTTTCAATATGTAGTCTATATATTCCTCATTGTACAGCTTGGTTCATCGTATGCATAGATGCTTAGGATTGAAAAATCTCCTTCTGATTGACTTAGAAATAGAAAGAACCTACCATCGAAGGAAGGATGAACAAAGAGATATGGAGGAACACGACGCCTAGCTAGTAAATATAGGTAACCAACCTCTACGGGATTATGCATCTCCCAGTGCTAGAGGGTATAGGACTAATATAGCTGGACCGTCAATCACAGCTAATAATTTTGAACTGAAACCTGTACATATACACATGGTCCATCATAGCCAATTCGGAGGACCTACAATTGAAGACCTGAACCAACACCTAGAGACATTCTTAGAGACATGCTCGACCATGAAATTCAATGGAGTACCCACCGATGCAATCCATCTGAGCCTATTCCCTTTCTCACTGTGGGGCAAGGCGAAGATGTGGCTACACTCACTTCCTTCAGAAAGCATCACAACATGGATGTTGGTGCAGGGGCACTAGATGATCAAACCTGTATTTTGATTATGGCAAAGATGCAAAGTTAAGATTACATCATTATCTCAGCGGCTTAATCGAGTGTGCAGAAAAGTGCAAAAGGTGGAGGTGAAGTCTAGCGACACCTAGAGGAAGCCGTGGTGGTCGGGCGACACCCGAGTGACTTCGGAGGAAGCCGAAGGAATCAAGTGGAAAGTCAGAAATGAAAGCGACACAGTAAGTATCGAGGTAAGCTCATGTGTGTGAGCGTAAGTGAGGTCGTATCCTCCTTACGGGGAATGTCTTAAGCATAGATCTGACCAAAGACATCCCATGGATGGTCTAGGTCGAGATCAGATGGTCGACGACTGTCAAAATAATATTTTTGTTGAGCTAACTTTGACTTGCAACAAGCATCAGTCGACTGCCAACTCGGAGAACTCGACTGTCATCCATCAGTCTACTGCCCGTGATCAGCACCAACTGACGCTGCCATCAATAGACTGATGATGGCCATCAGTCGACTAATGTTCAAGGATCAGCTTCGAGAAGTCAAGACTTATCACCTCATTCCAAGGATCTTGGTGCAAAAATTTGATTGGCTGAAGATCCCCTCGAGGAGGGGCTCAAAGGCTATAAAACGAGGGTTTCTCCTAGGGTTTTTCGTCAATTAAAAAGCTCTCCAAAGCCTCCATAATGCGCTGCTCTTCTACGACAATCCTACAACGAAGCGCTGCCAAGATGACGACTCAAGCTCCAAGATTCAAGTATTCAAAAGTTGTCGGTATAAGCTTTAATTTGTATAAGTTATTCTTTTTATTTCGAGCTTTAAATTGTATCAAGGAGAGGGGGAGTGTCCCTCTACCTTGAGTCCTTCTTGAGTTTGTATTCGTTTAACTCCTACCTCCAACGAGGAGGAGTTCATTTAGTGTTTTGCCCTCCATGCGTGGTCAAGGACCACTAGGGCCTTGGAGTAGTAGTCGTAGGCTACGAACCAAGTAGAAAACCCATTGTCTTTTTTATTTTAGATTTAATTTCCGCTGTGTTTGTTCTTGCCTCAACGAATAATTTCGAAAAAGGATTCTATTGCTATTCATCCCCCCTCTAGCGATCCGCTCGATCCAACAAATGGTATCAGAGCTGGGGCCGCTCAGATTCGGTGCAACCACCGGTCGAGCATTTTTCTTTTCATATTTATCATTTTAAGATTTCTCCCCACTACTAATCCAAGACCAAGTCATTGTACATTGTTTTTGGTTGTGTTTTTTCAAGTATTATTCGCTTTTGGAGTAGCCGATAGTAAAACAGCTATAACTTTTCGTAAGAGTGGACCCACAAAACGTTCTACCCACCAAATCGAAGCTCTCTCAGATATCTACAATTCTCAGTTTATCCTCATAACATGCTGTCTTCATCCCCAAAAATCGACGTTTACTATCCTTTCTGGGAGATCGATGGTTATGAGTACTTACTTTTTGTTTAGTTTCTTATCTCTTTGTTTAACTTTCTATTTCTCGTTTGTTTTTTTATTTTCTCATACCACTAATCCAAGACTCGAGTCTTGGCAAGTTTTTTTTTGTGTGTGCAAGTTTTTCTTTATGACCCACATTGAGGGGTACAACACCCTCCGACCTCCGTTCTTTAACGGAGATGATTTCCATTATTTGAAAGGTCGGATGGAGTGTTTTCTAAAAACACAAGTCGAGACTTGGATAATCATCTAAACCGGCTTTTCTCTACCCACCAATGATCATGCCGAGCCCTTGGACTTCGACAAGTGGACCAATGCAACCAAGAGGCAAATCGAAGCCGATGCAAGAGCAACCCAAATATTGCAATGCGGCTTGTCCAAGGAGCAACTCAACTACATCAGACCCTTCATTAGCGCAAAGGACCTATGGAACAAATTAATCAAGCTACACAAAGGAACGTTCGATGCTAAGGTGTGTAAAAGTGACCTTCTTTTCAATAAGTTGTATAACGTTAAGATGCAGGAACATGAGATGGCAACGCAACTACATGCCCGTGTCCAGGACATTGTCAATGACCTGCACACTATCGGACACAAGGTCAAAAACTGGGACCTTCTAAGGTACGTTCTTAATTCATTTCCTAGGACTACCTTGTGGGCATTGTTGGGATGTATACTGAAAAGTCTATCTTTTGTATGAACATCTTTATATTGAAATAAGAATCACATGATCATTGTTTGCATATTTTTATTACTATGCATATTGTCTAATACATTACATTGTAGATAACATGGTGTGTGGTGTCATACGGGAGATCATGTTATTGGTTCCTTGTAAAGTATAAGTAAAGGCTCCCAATCGAGATGGCTTTGGACAAACCATTGGAATGGTTGTAGTGTGATTTGGGATTGGTTTGTCTTGACCATAGAATCACACTAATGCACTTTGTGTGTATTGAGCAGGACCGACTTAGAGGTGATTCGATTTATTGCTGACTACATAATCGAATCAGACCTCAAATATTATATTGTACATACTCTTAATCCTGATATAATAATGGGCACATATACTTAGTATTCATCTCTTTGATTTACCAATGGGCGAGATTTATAGATTAAATCGATAGGCTCGGTAAGTTGGGAGATGATATTATTTATATGGTGTGCCATTGATTATAGGAGGAAACCGTGTCCTATATATTTTTGGTGGGCCAAAAATGTGCTGGAATTGGTTCATTTTGATTTGTGTGGTCCTATGTCTATCCAGGAAAGAGGTGGTTTTGAGTATTTCGTCTCTTTCATAGACGATTATTCTAGATATGAATACATTTACTTGATGCACCGTAAGTCTGAATGCTTTGACAAGTTCAAAGAATTGAAGGTTGATGTGGAGAAACGTCAGGATAAAAGTAACTCTTGGGAGAGTTTAGGAATTACTTATCAGAGGCTGGGATTCAATCCCAATTGTCTGCACCTGGCACACTACAGCAGAATGGTGTAGCAGAGCGAAGGAATAGGACTCTTATGGAGATGGTTTGATCGATGATGAGTTATTCTGAGTTGCCAGATTCATTCTGGGGGTATGCTCTAGATACAACAGTGTATATTCTGAACTTGGTACCATCTAAATCAGTGCCTTCTACTCCCACAGAATTGTGGAATGGGAAAAAGCCTAGTCTGAAACATATTCGGATTTGGGGGAGTCCAGCACATGTGCTGAAGGCATATGCTGGTAAGTTGGTACCTCGTATAGAAGTGCTAATGTTCGTTGGCTATCCTAGAGGAACGAAAGGAGGTTTGTTTTATAGTCCTAAAGATCATAGGGTGATCGTTATCACGAATGCTAGATTTCTGGAGGAAGACTATGTGATGAACCAAAAACCCATGAGTAAGATTTTTCCAGAGGAATTAAGAGGGGAAGTCACTACTTCAGTACCACCGATACAAGAGGATATACCACAAGTCACTGCACCGCGTGTCACAGAGTATACACAGGTGATACCTCATCATAGTGGGAGGGTTGTTAGACAGCTTGATAGATTCATGTTCTTGGGAGAATCTTCTGATTTGGTCATTGGCGAACATGAATCTGATCCATGGACATATGATGAGGCGATCCAAGATAAAGATGTTGTATCATGGAAAAGTGCGATGAATTCTAAGATAGAATCTATGGATTCAAATTAAGTCTGGGAGGTAGTAGAACAACCCAATGGTGTAAAAGCCATTGGATGCAAGTGGATCTACAAAAGAAAGAGAGGAATAGATGGGAAGGTTGAGACCTTCAAAGCGAGGATTGTTACAAAGGGGTATACTCAGAAAGAGGGTATCGATTATGAGGAGACCTTTTCGCCGGTAGGCATGCTTATGTGTATTTGGATTCTCTTATGTATTTGCTACTCATATGGATTATGAGGTATGTCAGATGGATGTCAATACAACTTTCCTTAATCGAAGTCTTGAGGAAAACAACTATATGAAGCAACCTGAGGGATTCATTGCAAAGGGCAAAGAGCATCTTGTGTGCAAGCTTAATAGATCCATTTATGGATTGAAGCAAGCTTTGAGATCTTGGATGATCCGCTTTGATGAGATAATCCAGTCTTATGGATTTATTCAAAGTCCGGATGAGTCTTGTGTATACAAGAGATGTGATGAAAATATAGTGGTATTTCTTGTAATATACGTAGATAACATTTTGTTAATTGGCAACAATGTCAAGGTGTTATCGGACGTAAGGGTATGGTTGTCTAAACAGTTTGATATGAAGGGCCTGGGAGAAGTGTGACATATCATTGGGATCAAGGTTATAAGGGATCGCAGGAAAAGGATGTTGTGCTTATCTCAAGCTTCATACATAGACACCATTATGGATCGTTTTAGCATGCAGAACTCCAAGAAAGGTTTTCTACCTTTTAGGCATGGAGTTCCTTTATCTAAGGAGATGTGTCCTAGAACATCTAAGGAGATAGAGGAGATGAAGGTTGTTCCTTATTCTTTGGTAGTAGGAAGCCTCATGTATGTTATGCTATGTACGAGATCGGATATCTGCTTTGTCGTGGGCATGGTCAGCAGATATAAGAGTAATCCAGGACAGGGACATTGGACTACGGTAAAGCATATATTGAAGTACCTGAGAAGGACTAGAGATTATATGCTCGTTTACCAGGTAGACCAATTACTCCCTGTGGGTTATACAGATTCCAACTTCCAATTAGATAGGGATAACAGTAAGTCTACCTCAGGTTTTGTGTTCACTTTGGGAGGTGGAGCCATTGTATGGAGGAGTGTCAAGCAGAAATGCATAGCAGACTCCACTATGGATGCTGAGTATGTGGCAGCCTCTGAGCTAGCCAAAGAAGTTTTATGGCTCAGGAACATCTTGATGGACTTGTATGTGATTCCTGGTTTGATTAGGACTATCACAATTTATTGTGATAAGAGTGGTGTAGTTGCAAACTTGAAGGAACCACGAGCTCATAAGGCAGGTAAATGCATAGAGCACAAGTGTTGGTGCAATCGGCCAAGGTCACGATTGACCAGGACCCGAGTTTGGCTCGAGTGATGTCTTGATGTGTTTTGATGTTTTGACAAAAACATATGACAATGTAATTGTCATGGTAAGTCCAAGTCTTGAGTTCTTGGATTGGAAAGTCCTAGCATGGTCTTGGCAATGTAAAAGTCCAACATGAGTTGGCAAGGAAAGTCCAAGTATGGTCTTGGCATTTGAGAAGTCCAACATGGGTTGGCATTTGAAGTCCAAGGGGATTGATATTGGCGGCGTAAAGTCCAAGCGGGAGTCTTGACAGCATAAGACCAATGGTTGGCGGCGTAAAGTCCAAGCGGAGTCTTGGCGGCATAAGTCCAATGTGCCTTGGCGGTGTAGACACCGTTAGCATGACATAGCCGATGGAAGCACCTGAAAGCTAGTACAATGGATGAACAAGTCATGGATGACTTGGAGTGATCCGAGAGGCGTGAGGCTGATGGAGGTGGCTAGAAGGCTTAGGTCTAGGCTAAGGGTAGTCTAGCAAGTATGGGGGAACCATACTTGGGCTAAAACCTCATATTTGAGGTGTGCCAGTCGACTGGTGCCATGTGGCAGTCGACTGGACCGAGTCAACTAGGGTTTGACTGCGGGTTATGGCCTAGCGATCATTGCAGTAGCGATCAATTGATGGCTTGATCGGTCGGTGATCGTGTGATCGATCGGGTGATCGGTATTCGGGCGCGAGAATGGGAGAGACTCATCGTCGAGTGAAGGCTCCATCAGTCGACTGATGGTCATGATCAGTCGACTGATGAAGGTTCCGTTGGACTTATCCAGCGTGGATCTAGCCGTTGTCTCACGACAACAGTGGCATCAGTCGACTGATAGACCTTTTCCAGCACAGGTTGAAGCTTTATAAGGAGCTCGTGATGGAGGATTTTTGGATCGGTTCTTGAGGGCTATTGGGGCGATTTGTTGGTGCAAATCAGGTCTCAAAGTGCAAGCAAGCAACCAAGCATTCAAGCAATCAAAACAAGTGTTGTAAAGTGTCTTCTTTACTTGCATTTCGTATTCATTATTGTAATTGCTTGTATTTGTATCTTATTGGTGTAAGATTACTTGTAAGGGGTTTCTCCACCCTTGACTTGTGTCAAGAAGGAGTTTTATTGGTTAGTGGTGTTTGTGACATCGCTAGGGTTCGTACGAACCCAATCCGTGGAGTAGGAACCGGTTTGGTTCCGAACCACGTTATATGCTCTTGTTGTGATTTGTGTTGTGTCCATTTCGTTATTGCTTTTATTATTTCTATTTTCGCTGCGCACTAATGAAATTATAGACACGAACGGGATCGAATTTCATCTACGCTATTCACCCCCCCCCCTCTAGCTTCCAAATGATCTCTAACAAGTGGTATTAGAGCCCGGGGCTCTTCTACGGATTAACAACCGGGAGCTAAGGCAAAAGGCTAGAGGGTGAAGATGGAATTCCAAGACAAGCTTGGATGGGAAATCAACACTCCACCTCCATATGATCCAGAAGATTTTCCGGCATGGAGAGCAAAAATGGAAACATTTCTTGATGATGAACATAGAGGATTGGTTCATCCTCGTTGAAGGCTTTGAACCCCCTAGGGATAAGAAGGGGAATGTCCTAAAATTGAAAAAGTGGACCAAAGAGCAACGCCAAAAGCTCAAGACCGAAGTTAAGCTAACGAAACTTTTGGAAGATTTAATCCCTAATGATGTTTTGTGCAAGCTAGGGGATTACATGTATGCCAAGGAGCTATGGAGAAAATTGGCAAGATTCCATGAGGAGAGTTCATCCTCAAGTGAAAGTGAGGAATCGGAAGTTGAGATGGAGTCAACTTCCGAATCGGAGAAAGAAGAAGTAGAAGAGGTGGAAGAAGCATCTACTTCTAGGATTGAGAAGGAGAGACCATCCTCTACACCGGAGCAACCTCAAGAAGAGCTTTCAAAATCCGATCAAGATGAGGAAGCTCAAAATTCAACTCCGGCACCTACCACCACCTTAGGTAACTCAAACACTTTACTCTCAAATAAAAATCATATTATGGGCTTTGAGTGTAGGGAGTATGGGCATTACAAGAGCAAATGCCCAAAGAGGATCAAGAAAGCTCCTCCGGCGCCTAAAAGTCAACAAAAGTCAACGGACGCCGGTTCTCCAAGTCAAAAGAGCAAGGAGCATGTCATTTTCTTCAAATGCCGACTACCGGGTCATTACCGGAGTCAATGCCCAAAGAAGAAGAAGAAGGGGCAAAGGGGAGCATCACAAGTAGGGGGAGCCACTAAGGCAAACCCTAAGGTATATTTAAATAATGCTCCGTCTAATTTAAACATTAAAAAGCATGCTAGAACTAATTTTAGCAATTTTGTTATGTATCATAAAGAGCATGCTAGAAATAACAAACATATTTGTTTAGGAGCTAAGAATATTCACCTTAAGAATAAGGAGAAATTTGGGACTAATGTCCCTAGAAAAACAATACCTAGGGAATCTATTAAGAAAATACAAGAACATCTAGTTTTTAATTCAAAATGGACTAGGCATATGCCATGAAAGTCCAATGCCCAAGATTTAAATAAAAAATCTAAAATTGGGCAATTAGAATTAGAGAACCAAGCCTTGAGGTCAAGGCTTGAGACATTGGAAAAGACCCTAAACAAGATACAAAATCAATTTCAAGGGTCAAATTGTCAAACTCTAGGACCTAAGAGTCAAAAGTCAACCAAGGGCAAGAATGGTTTGGGTCACAAACCTAAGTGCAAGGTGACCTACCATAGTGTTCCATTCGACTATGGGACACTAACTAGGTCTAGAAAGACCAAGGTCAATGGGAAAGTCATTCCTAGAGTTGACCAAGGTTTGTGCCTAATGGCCAAGGTTTCGAAGAAACCTAGGATGGCCACTAAGAAGGTTGTTAGGGAGGCAATCCCTAAGGTTAACCTAGGCAAGACCAAAATGACCAAGGCTAATAAGCCTAGGAGGGTCATTAGGAAGGTATCTAGGGAGGTTATCCCTAAGGAATACCTAATTAACCCTAGGAGCTCAAATCGGTTTTGGGTTCCTAAGAGCGTGATTGATTCATGCTAAATGGGTTTAGGGTGTGCCAACCTTGATTGGATGGGTAGTTAACTCAACCATTATAAAGGTGGCACCTTAGGTTACTTCCAAGGTTATGGTTACCTTGGAAATATCTTTGAGCCTTAACTTCAAAGAATTTTAGGATGTGTCAATATATATCTTGAAAACATGAAAATCAATAAAATTGACACAATCTAGATTTAGAGGTCATAGTGTGTAACTTTGATTATTGGCACACTTTGGAAGGTCATGTATCAAGAGATGTGTGGTTAAGATGTAAAGGTAACATCTAGAGTGATACTCAAGTGCCACACAACTTGATGTCTTGTATTCACCATGCTTCATATGTTTTACCATATTTTTGCATGGAAGGAATGTCTAGGATAGATTACATCTCACAAAACAAGTCTTTTACCTTGATTGTGTATTTTAACACTTAGAAAGGGTGAGATGTTAGGTTTTGGAAATCATTGAATGTTAATGTTTGCAAAAATGAAATAAAACATTAAAATACATTAACAAATACATGAATAAAAGTATAACATCAATACATTCGATATACAAGATCTAACGTGATAAAATGGAATAATTAAGATGATGAAATCGAGATCTTCTGATTTTCAGAACTGGAAATCAGATATCAGTCGACGTCGATTATCGATCGATAACACCTTAGCGATACGATACGGCCATCAGTCGAGTGCTAGCTTCATGACTCGACTGATTGAACATCAGTCGACTGATGAGGTCCATCAGTCGACTGATGGTACTGTTCACCGAGGCCGAGGGCCATCAGTCGAGTGCTCGACGAGCAGTCGAGTGATGTGCTCATCAGTCGACTGATGAGCAACATCAGTCGACTGATGCTACTGTAGCACGTTACAGAAGGTTCAGCAGTCGATTGCCGAGCCGGATCAGTCGACTGCCGGCTCGGTAAACCCGGTAATAAACCGCTATCAGTCGACTGATGCTCCACATCAGTCGACTGAATCGCATTTTTATAACGCCGAACCGCTAGGGTTCGGCGTCTTCACGCGACGAGCCCTTCTTCTCCCTTCCTTCTCCGATCGCCGTCTCCCTCTCCGACCAACTCTTCCGGCCGTGCCAACCTCCCAAGTGTTAGGTTTGATAGACGAGTCTCTCCTCTTCCATTTTCCACCTATTTGGAGCCCTAGTTCACGCGATTTAGGGCTTATTTTTCCTTGTTCCGATTAGGGTTCCGGCGTCTGAAGTTCTCCGATGACTTTTTCCGGCGACCCCCAGCAACATTTGAGTCTTCCCTCCGGCCACATCTTCAAATGGCGCCTAAGTAACGATTTTTTTTTCCAAGCCCTAAAATTCATTTCCATTACAATTTAGGTTTATCTAATCGTGTATTATTGCCATTGCATGTCATATCATTACATTGCATTCATAATAGGAGAGCCCGTAGGAATGATCCACCCGAGGGTGAATCTCTATTGTACCAACCTATGTTGGTTAGGTACATCGATAGAGATTTTTCAATCGACATTATAGTGATGTCATGGAATTAATTGCATACTACAATCTAATGAAAATCGTCTTATGCACGCATCCAATTAATGATGACCTTGTTAAGGAATTCTATCAAAACCTTAAAAAGGTGGATGACGGCCCTACTTACACTACTCGCATTACAAAATGCGAGTTAGAGTTCACTCCTGCGATACTGCAGGAGTTTCTCGAGTGTAGGCCTTCAGATGATACCTTTATCTTTTACCCTACCATGGATTTTCCTTTACCTGAGCCTTTTGACCATTTCTCTATGGAGTCCATGCATGAGCATATCTTTGGTTATCCTCGTCCAACGGCCCAGAATCTATTTCCTATCACTGAGTTGTCTGCACCTGACAATGTCCTTTACAAGGTCATTGTTGGGTGTTTTCTTCCCATTGTCACTCGGGGTCTGGCCAAGATTCGGGTTCCCCATCTTTTTCTTCTATATGCCATGCATCATCAGTTAGATATAAACTTTGCATTAAACATTTTCCACTGCATTGTGCACTTCATTTCCCCTGTACAAGGGAAAGTGCATATGCCATTTGGTCATATCATCACAGCATGGCTAGACTCCGTAGGCGTCAACATCCACAGGGGCTCTCTGCGAGCGCTATCAGAGGTGTACGATTGTATATCAGTTCGTAACTTCTTGTTAGCAAAGCTACGGATGGGCGCTGGACAGATGGAGTTGGCGCCATGACCACCACCCAGGGCACGCAGACAGCATCCTCCGGTACCCAGAGAGGCGACAGAGGACCACGAGGATGCGGATACCACTGATGAGGATGACCAGATGCGCGAGACACATCGATGGCGGTCCATCGATCGCTCGTGGCTGAGTCCAGATTTCAGACTATCAGCGATCGGTGGACTCTAGGTCATCGAGAGATATTGGCATGCGAGCATCCTTGACGCCGCGTCTCGATAGGATGGAGGAGTCCCAGAGCCGCATAGAGCAGCATCAGCTCGATATGCTAGAGATGATGCGGGCCTGAACCCTGAGTCAGTAGCCTCCTCCACCGCCACCTCCTGCGGACGATTAGAGAATATTAGATGTTCTGTGGTTGTCAATTTTTGTAGTGTGATTGAGCATAGCCAATCTCCATTTTGAATGTAAAAGACAAATTTTAAGTTATATGAAATCTTTGTTTCTGAAAAATCTTGTGTGTATGGATGAATATTTGTATAATTGTATTGCTTATGAAAGTTGATATATTATGACATGAAATTGCATCCTATCATATACCATGTCATGACATTGTTTAGGGTTATGTTAGATGTCATGTGTTCTTAAATTTCATCATATGTCATGACATCATGATCATTGGCCATGTTTTAATAATGCTATTATTTATGCCATGATCATACATTCATGCATTAACTTGATTGAAATTGATTTAAGGACTATGGCGTGACTTGAAGTCCCATTTATAAGGGAATCAAGTAGGGTTGCCTAGGAAATGCATGAAACCATAGATAAAGTGAACTCAAACCCACATCTCACATCACATTGACATGTATGTGTATTTATACATCCTAGATACATGTGAGATGCTAGGATAATAAGTTAGGTTCAAGGTGCACAAGTAGTGCTTCTAGATGAACTTAAACTTATTTTAATTATCACCAAGAATCATAAGGAAAGCTAATATACAAGCTATGTATATTTAGCCAATAAATTATGGTTCAAAATAGGTTTTCAAAAACCATCTTAAAATCAATTTAGAAAACCTTGGTGAAATCTATCTTTTGATAGTCATCATCATTGTAGAAATTGATACAAAGTAGATCAAAAACTTTAAAGTTTTTAATAGTTTTGAACTTTGTACCAATCTCCTATTTCAATGGTAAAAATATTTTTCTAAAATTTTTCACTGATTGTATGTGTGTTAAGTAATATACGTATCAAGTTTCGTGATTTTTTGATTTACGTAGAATTACTTATGCATTTCCAAAAGTCGAGTCTGATTTCTGAAAATCAGGTTTTCAGTTATCAGTCGATTGCTTCTACAGTGCAGTCGATTGATGGCAGCGTTTGGACTCTACTACATTAGCGTATCACTCATTGTTTGCGCCGTTCGATCGATGGACACATCAGTTGGTAGTAGGTAACAGTCAATCGATAGCTTTGATTTCGGGGTAACCAAAGTTGTTTAACCCGATTTACCTAACCACTCTTAACCCTATGATATGCTTTGGGAAGCATGATAAAGGGTGAAAATCCATTGGATATGGATTAGGAGAGGTGTTTAGGGTTTGTATCAATTTTAAGGTGCTGGAAAGTTCAATATTGAATTTCTAACCTTAATTTTGATGGCTTAGAATTCCTATTGGCTTAGGGAATTCCCAAGGACATTGTTGGTGCAATGGTCAAGGGGGAGCAAGCCTTTAGGGGGAGGTATCCATCATTGGACATAAGGAGGAAAATGGGATTCTTGATACCTAATTTGGAATTTGGGAGAGTGAATAGGATTGCCTCTCTTGAGTGATATGGGACTTATCGCTAGGAAGATAGTAGGCATCCTAAGTATTTTTGGACCAAGGGGGAGATTGTAAGATCTCATTGGGACATGAGACATTGACCCTCTTGGGGAGACAACCTTTTTGCTGTTAGTCAAAAAGGGAGAGAATGTTTGGGGGAGAACATTTGGAGAGTATTTATCAATTTGGGAAAATTGGTAAGGGATTTGAGTTAGTGTTCTAACTCAATAATTTGTTTGGTTTTTGTCAAACATCAAAAAGGGGAAGATTGTTGGTGCAATCGGCCCAGGTCACGATTGACCGGGACTCGAGTTTGGCTCGAGTGATGTCTTGATGTGTTTTGATGTTTTGACAAAAACATATGACAATGTAATTGTCATGGTAAGTCCAAGTCTTGAGTTCTTGGATTAGAAAGTCCAAGCATGGTCTTGGCAATGTAAAAGTCCAACATGAGTTGGCAAGGAAAGTCCAAGTATGGTCTTGGCATTTGAGAAGTCCAACATGGGTTGGCATTTGAAGTCCAAGGGGATTGATATTGGTGGCGTAAAGTCCAAGCGGGAGTCTTGGAAGCATAAGACCAATGGTTGGCGGTGTAAAGTCCAAGCGGAGTCTTGGCGGCGTAAGTCCAATGTGCCTTGGCGGTGTAGACATCGTTAGCATGACATAGCCGATGGAAGCACCTGAAGGCTAGCACAATGGATGAACAAGTCATGGATGACTTGGAGGGATCCGAGAGGCGTGAGGCTGATGGAGGTGGCTAGAAGGCTTAGGTCTAGGCTAAGGGTAGTCTAGCAAGTATGGGGGAACCATACTTGGGCTAAAACCTCATATTTGAGGTGTGCGGTCGGAGTGCCATGTGCGGTCGACCGACCGAGTCAACTAGGGTTTATCGGGTTATGGTTTAGTGATCAGGTGGGCGATCGATTGATGGCTTAATCCGACCGATGATCGTGTGATCCGATCGTGACGATCGTATTCGCACAGAATGGAGTCGAGACTCGACTGGTCGAGTGAAGGCTCCATCAGTCGACTGATGGTCATGATCAGTCGACTGATGAAGGTTCCGTTGGACTTATCCAGCATGGATCTAGCCGTTGTCTCACAACAACAGTGGCATCAGTCGACTGATGGTCCCGATCAGTCGACTGATAGACCTTTTCCAGCACAGGTTGAAGCTTTATAAGGAGCTCGTGATGGAGGATTTTCGAATCGGTTCTTGAGGGCTATTGGGGCGATTTGTTGGTGCAAATCAAGTCTCCAAGTGCAAGCAAGCAACCAAGCATTCAAGCAATCAAAACAAGTGTTGTAAAGTGTCTTCTTTACTTGCATTTCGTATTCATTATTGTAATTGCTTGTATTTGTATCTTATTGGTGTAAGATTACTTGTAAGGGGTTTCTCCACCCTTGACTTGTGTCAAGAAGGAGTTTTATTGGTTAGTGGTGTTTGTGACATCGCTAGGGTTCGTACGAACCCAATCCGTGGAGTAGGAACCGGTTTGGTTCCGAACCACGTTATATGCTCTTGTTGTGATTTGTGGTGGCCATTTCGTTATTGATTTTATTATTTCTATTTCCGCTGCACACTAACGAAATTGTAGACACGAACGGGATCGAATTTCATCTACGCTATTCACCCCCCCCCTCTAGCTTCCAAACGATCTCTAACAACAAGTACCACCTGATACGAGAAATCGTAAAGGGAGGAGAAGTTGTTGTAGCCAAGATTGCATCGGAGGATAACCTAGCAGATCCTTTCACTAAGGCCCTTCCTGCAAGAGCTTTTGATAGGCATGGGGAGAGAATGGGAATCAAATGTATAGCAATTTGAGGACAGCATAGTCTTTTAGTATAACTGGGAGATTTTTGGGATGTATACTGAAAAGTCTATCTTTTGTATGAGCATCTTTACTTTTGAAATAAGAATCACATGATCATTGTTTGCATATTTATTGTTATTCATATTGTCTAATACATTACATTGTAGATAACATGGTGTGTAGTGTCACACGGGAGATCATGTTATCGGTTCCTTGTAAAGTATAAGTAAAGGCTCACAACCTAGAATGCTTTGGACAAACCATTGGTATGGTTATAGTGTGATTTGGTATTAGTTTGTCTTGACCATAGAATTACACTAATACACTTTGTGTGTGTTGAGCAGGACCGACTTAAAGGTGATTCATTTTATTACTGACTACATAATCGAATCGGACCTCAGATATTATGTTGTACATGCTCTTAATCCCGATATAATAACGGGCACATATACTTAGTATTCATTTCTTTTATTTACCAATGGGTGAGATTTATAGAGTAAATGGATAGGCTCGGTAAGTTGGGAAATGATATTATTTATATGGTGTGTTGTTGATTATAGGAGAAAATCGTGTCTTATATATTAGGATGATGATGTCCCCTTGAGGAGCTCATAAGGTTCATCATGTAAACCCTGTAGGTGGACTTGGTTCGGCATGATGATAAGGTTGAGTGGTACTACTCATGGAGTTAGATGTAGATTAATTAATTGTCAGTAAATTAATTAATCGATGGACATTCGAGATCTTAAACACGGGGAGATATATGTACAAATAATATATGGAGCCCATATTAACTTATGGGGGTTGGTGAGGTAGATCAATGATAATCCTCTAGTGGAATGGATTATTATTAATGGATTAGACTTTATGTGGGCTTGATCCATTGGGTGCCCAAAATCCAACTCCTCCTCAAGGTCCCTATCGTAGCCTATTAAAACCCTCATGGAGCCTAGATCCGATGGTGGAAATTGAAACTCTAGATCCGACGATGGAGATTAAATCTCTAGATCCGACGGTGGCGATTAAATCTCTAGATCCGACGGTGGAGATTAAATCTTTAGATCTGACAGTGGAGTTTAAATCTGTAAGTCCGACGGTTGAGATTAAATTTCTAGATCTGACGGTTAAGATTAAATCCCTAGAACCAACTGTGGAGATTAAAAGGAGGCTTAAGCCTAACTCTATAAAAGGAGGCATAAGGGTTGGGCGGCAAGAAGAATCTTGGAGATTATTGCTTTGGGCGGCTAGGGTTTGGAGAGCTTTGGGCGGCTAGGGTTTGGTGAAGTCTTGGGCAGCAAGACCTTCTCCTTCCTAGGGTTTTGGCTGGCGCCCCTTTCCTTTTTCCAACCTTGGCCAGCGCTCAACCTCTTCTTCCTCTTCTCCTTGGTCGGTGGAAACAAGAGTTAGGGTGGTTCCTTGGAGCTCTTGGCCGGCGCCCACTTCCTCCTTTATTCCTTGGCAGGCGGCATCATCAAGTCTTTGGACTTGGTGGCCGGTCTTAGATAGGGAAGAGTTTCATTTCTATACTTCCTCTTGTTCGGAGCGAGCAAGGAAAGAAGATCGTGATCTAGGAGGCTTCATCTCTTGGAGGACCGTTGCTCACACAACGTCCAAGAAGAGGATAGAACATACGATAGAAGATCTTGAGGTAAACAAGAGGTATAAATCTTGTTTTATTTTCCTTGTTTGTTTCTTTGTATATTGTATGTATGGCATGTGGCTAAATTTACTTGGACTCTGAATACAAATGCAAAAACCGGCGATCCGTACATCGTCTATTCCGCGGCTATTCGAAGAATAGAGGAAGGTTGTTTGAACAACAAGTTTGTTCTAGTGACCACTCTAATCGGATAACACGACGATGGAACGGTTGCATTTGTAATCCCTCTTTGTCGAGGATTAATTTTTTAATTTAGGGATGACGTAGGGATCACCATGAACAAGCAACCGAGTTGAAGTGGGAAGCGAAGTTCCCCCTCCCTTCTGTTGGAATGTATACTAAAAGCCTAACTCTTTTTGTATGAACATTTTATTTTGAAATAAGAATCACATGATCATTGTTTGCATTTTATATATTCATTATATATGTGTGCATATTGTCTAATATTTTACATTGTAGATAACATGGTGCTTGGTGTGGCACAGAAGATCATGTTATTAGTAGCTTGTAAAATATAAGTAAAGGCTCACAACCAAGATGGTTTTGGATAAACCATTGGCATGGTTGTAGTGTAGCTTGGTATTGTTTTATCTTGAACATAGAGTTACACTAGTACACTTAGGTGTATTGAGTAGGACCGACATAGAGGTGATTCAATTTAGTACTGACTACATAATTGAATCGGACCTCGGATATTATGTTGTACATGCTCTTAATCCCGATATAATAACGGGCACATGTACTTAGTATTTATTTCTTTGATTTACCAGTGGGTGAGATTTAGATGGATTAAATCAATATGTCCGGTAAGTTGAGAAATAATATTATTTACATGGTGTGCCGTTGATTATAGGAGGAAACCGTGTCCTATATATTAGGTTGATGATGTCCCCTTGAGGAGCTCATAAGGTTCATCATGTAAACCCAGCTGGTTGACTTAGTCAACATGATGATAAGGTTGAGTGGTACTACTCGAGGAAATAGATGTTAATTAATTGATGGTCAGTAAATCAATTAATTGACGGACATTCGATATCTTAAACACGAGGAGATTAATGTACAAATAATATATGGAGCCCATATTGATTTATGGGGGTTGGTGAGGTAGTTCAATGATGATCCTCTAGTGGAATGAAACATCATTGATGGATCAAGTTTGTGTGGTTCCGATCCATCGGGTGGCCAAGACCCAACTCCTCCTTATGGTCCCTATCGTAGCCTAATATAATCCTTATGAAGTCTAGATCCAAGAATGTAAAACAAAACCTAGAACCAACGGTTGGGATTAAATCCCTAGATCCGGTGGTTGGATGAAACCCTAGAACCAACGGTTGGGATTAAATCCCTAGATCCGATGGTTAGGATAAAATCCTAGAATCGACGGTTGGGATTAGATCCTTATATCCGACGGTTGGGATAAAACACTAGATCCGACGGTTGGGATGAAACCCTAGATTCGACGGTTGGGATGAAATCCTAGATCTGATGGTTGGGATTAAACCCTAGATTTGATGGTTGGGATAAAACCCTAGATCCGACGGTGGAGATTAAATCCCTAGATCCGACGGTGGAAATTAAAGGAGGCTTAAGCCCTATTCTATAAATAGATGCTTAGGTTTGGGCGGCAAAAAAAAAAAAGATCAAGGTTTAGAATTGGAATTAGGGTTTGGCTCTTAGATAGTGGGCGACTAGGGTTTGGAGCTAGGGTGGGCGGCAACCATCTTCATCCAAAATTGTTGCCGGCGCCCACCTCCTTCAATCATTCCTTGGCCGGCGCCCTTCATTTTAGCCACTCTCTTCTTCCTTTGCCGGCGGTTCTCCTCCCATTGGTGGCCGGTTCTCTTCCTCCTCCCTATTCTCCAAAGTGGCCGGCGGCAACTCTTCTTGAAGTTGGCCGGTGCATCATCCATTGCTCCTTGGCCGCCGGTTGCACCAAATTCCTTAATTTGGTGGCCGGTTCTAGATAGGGGAGGTATTTGCTAGTTCTTCTCTTTGTTCGCAGCGGACAAGGTAGAGAAGAAAGCGATCTAGAAGGCTTCTACTCGTGGAGGATCTTCGTCCACACGTCGTCCACGAGAAGGATAGGACATACGGTAGAAGATCGTGAGGTATAAATTTATTTTAACTTTATGTACAGATCTGAGCATGTTCTTATTTGTTTTGATTATGCATGTGTGTGTATGAATATATATTGTATAATCATGGACCCCGAAGACAAACACAAAAACCAGCGATCCATCCGTCATCTCTTCCGCGGCTAACCAACTAGAAGAGTTGTGTTGCTTGAACAACTAGTTTGTTCAAGTGACCACTCAAGTTGTTAGCACGACGATGAAATGGTGTTGTTAAGGAAGCTCATCCCATCCGGATTAATCCTTTCATTAGTGAAAATTTTAATCCGGGGACATGGGAGCCAATGAGCCTCCGAAGCATCCACCCAACAATTGGTATCAGAGCCATCAGTTTCCGGTTTTGTGTGTTTAGGATTCGGTTAATTTTTTATGCATTTTTCATATATTATATGTGCCGGATAATAGTAGGATATGCGTAGTTTAACTCTTTGGTTGCAGGCATAAGATCCGACTATTATGGCCATGTGTGTGTATGTGAATGGATGTGTGTAAAAAATTTATTATTTGAATCCTCGGGGTTGACGAGGCTAGATTAGTATTTAATTTTTGTAATTAAATACGGCATTGTTTAGCCGATCATTTTAGTTTACTTTTGATCTAGATTATTTGTACACTCTTTCGTGGAGTATAGGATCGATGGATGTAAATAAAATGATTTATCTCGGCTCAGAACTCTTTGGTGACTTGCGCACGGGAAAAGATGGAGCGGACGAGATGGCGACACGACGGGATGCATATTAGAGGACAATGCCATAATAGTTGGAAAAAATTCTGTTTTTTCCATATTTATTGCTTATTTGTTTTATATGCATGTTGTGTATGTTTAAAATTCCTCTATTGCAATTTACTAAGTGGGAGAGGGATATTTTAATTAATTCCCGCGGCCTCCATTACAATTTGACGTGTGATGCAACAAACTTGCGTGTTGGCTTTGAGTGCCTTCCTCCCCATCGGATGGGTTTGTTTGCGGATCACTAGGTCAAATAATGGTTATAGGAAATTATTTAGGAGCGTGTGTACTTCCCCATCGGTAAGGCACATAATCCGAAATAATTCCCTTAGTACCGTGTAATGGTGCACACTTAGATACAAATAAAGGTATCCTCCCCATCGGAGTCACTGCTTTTATTTGTTGGGCTAAAGAGGAACCAACTATTAATTTTATTTGTCAAAAAGTAAGGTTGAAAAGATAATAAAATTAATGGGTAAAACCTCCTCTTACAAATGTGGAATTTGTATACGTCCACACTATCGTGGCATGCGATATTCTCGGTGTTTTGAGGTGTTGGTTGATTTCGGGATTTTATTGTTTTGAGGAATCAATAATATTTGAAATCTAATATTTTGATCATTGTGATTTTTAGGATTTTCAAATGGCTTTCAACCCACTTGCTGTGATTTTAAAAGAAAACAAACTTACTGGTCCAAACTACATTGATTGGAAAAGAAACCTGGATATTGTCTTAACTGCGGAAGAGTACAAATTTGTACTCTTCGAGGTCTGTCCTCCTAAGCCCTCAGATGACTCTGATGAAAAGGAGATAGAACGTTATAAGAAATGGGTAAGGCAGATGAGATGGCGCGGTGTTACATTTTGGCATCTATGTCAAATGTGCTGCAACATCAGCATCAGGCCATAGCCACAACTTATGACATGATGTTCAATCTCAAGGAACTTTTCGGACATCAGAGTAGGGCGGCTAGCGAGAGGCTATGATAAACTTGATGACGACCTCCATGATCGAGGGAACACCCGTTAGGGATCATGTTCTCAAGATGATGGCTCATCTTAATGAGATGGAAGTCCTAGGAGCTGAGATCGATGGGGAAACCCAGGTCGATATCATTCTCCATTCTTTGCCTAGGAGTTTTGAGTAGTTCTGCCTCAACTACAACATGAACAAAAGGTTTTATTCGTTGGCAGAGCTTCTGACAGAACTCCAGGCGGCAGAGGGGCTTTTTCGTCAGAGTTCTCAAGCCATGGTCGCTCAGAAGGTTTCTTCCTCTAAACCGAAAGGTAAGAAGAAGAAGAAGCAAGGTGGAGCGAAGAAGGTGGCAACAGGACCTCGGCGAGAGTGAAGAAGCCGAAAGGCAAGTGCTTCACTTGCAAGCAGACTGGACATTGGAAGGCGGACTGTCCTCGCCGTAAGAACAAAGGTATATCTTCTTGTTTAGTTGTTGAAACATGTTTAGTAGTGTTATCTACCAGTGCCTGGTGTGTAGATACAGGAGCCACTGATCATGTCTGCAATACTTTGCAAGGGTTCCAGGAAACCCGACGACTAGCTGAGGGAGAGATTACCGTCTTCATGGGCAATGCTTCAAAGGTGGCGGCTATTGCAGTGGGAGACGTTTATTTATCTTTTGATAGGAATAAATTTTTGGTTTTAAGAAATTGTCTTTATATACCTACTTTTAGAAAGAATTTAATTTCAGTTTCTAAATTGTTTTTGGATGGATATTCTGTTTCTTTTAATGACAAGGTGGTTATAAAAAGGAATAGGGAGATTATCTGTTCTGGTACATTGGTTGGCAATTTATATTCTATTGAACCAAAAACTCCCACGATGCAAATAGAAGTAAATAACTCATCTTCTAAGTCTAATAAGAGAAAAGAACCTTCGCAAATGAACCAAACATATCTTTGGCATCTAAGGCTTGGTCATATTAACCTAAGAAGAATTCAAAGGTTGATAGCTGATGGACCTTTGGGTTCATTAGTGGTGGAGGATCTCCCAACCTGCGAATCTTGCTTGGAAGGTAAAATGACCAAGAGGCCTTTTAAGGCCAAGGGGTATAGAGCCAAAGATGTGTTAGAATTGGTTCATTCTGATTTGTGCGGTCCTATGTCTATCCAGGCAAGAGGTGGATTTGAATACTTCGTCTCATTTATAGACGATTATTCAAGGTATGGATACATTTACTTGATGCGCCGCAAGTCTGAATGCTTTGACAAGTTCAAAGAATTCAAGGCTGATGTGGAGAACCGTCAAGGTAAAAGTATCAAGACATTACGATCTGATCGTGGTGGCGAGTACCTCTTGGGAGAGTTTAGGAGTTACTTATCAGAGGCTGGGATTCAATCCCAATTGTCTGCACTTGGCACACCCCAGCAGAATGGTGTAGCGGAGCGAAGGAATAGGACTCTTATGGAGATGGTCAGATCGATGATGAGTTATTCTGAGTTACCTGATTAGCTCGGGGTTTGCTCGAAAAGAAGCAGACACATTCGAACTTGGTTCCATCTAAGTCGCACTTCTACTCTCACGTAGTCAGTGGATCGGGCGAAAGCCTAGTCCAAGACATATTCGATTTGTGTAGTCCAAAGACATGTGCCAAGGGAGATGCCGTAAGTTGGAATCTCGCATGTAAGCGCGCTTTGTTTGTTGGCTACCTTAAGGGAACAAAGGGTGGTTTATTCTATAGTCCTAGAGATCAGAATGTGATCGTTAGCACGAATGCCAGATTTCTAGAGGAGGATTATGTAATGAACCACAAGCCCACGAGTAGGATTGTTCTTGAGGAGATGGGAAGTCCCGACTCAGCATCACCGCATAAGAGGAGACACCACAAGTCACTGCACTGCGTGTCACAGAGCATACACATGAGGCACCTCGTCGTAGTGGGAGGGTTGTTAGACAACCCGACAGATTCATGTTTTTGGGAGAGTCTTCGGACTTAGTCCCTGGTGAACATGAACCTGATCCCTGGACATATGACGAGGCAATCCAAGATAGAGATGCAGTATCTTGGCAAAAAGCGATGAATTCAGAGATAGAATCTATGGATTCTAATCAGGTCTGGGAGCTAGTAGAGCCACCCGATGGTATAAAAACCATTGGATGCAAGTGGATCTACAAGAGAAAGAGAGGAGTAGACGGGAAGGTTGAATCCTTCAAAGCTAGGCTTGTTGCGAAAGGGTATACTCAGAAAGAGGGTATCGATTATGAGGAGACCTTTTCGCCGGTAGCTATGCTTAAGTCTATCCGGATTCTCTTATCTATAGCTGCTCATATGGATTATGAGATTTGGCAAATGGATGTCAAGACAGCTTTCCTTAACGGAAGTCTTGAGGAGAACATCTATATGCACCAACCAGAGGGGTTCATTGCTAAAGGCAAAGAGCATCTTGTATGTAAGCTTAATCGGCCCATTTATGGATTGAAGTAAGCTTCTAGATCTTGGAACATCCGTTTTGATGAGGTAATCCAATCATATGGATTTATTCAAAGTCCGGATGAGCCTTGTGTATACAAGAGATGTGACGGAAATGTAGTGGTATTTCTTGTACTATACGTAGATGACATTTTGTTAGTTGGCAACAATATCAAAGTGTTATCATATGTAAGGGTATGGTTGTCCAAACAGTTTGACATGAAGGACTTGGGAGAAGTGGGACACATCCTTGGGATCAAAGTTATAAGGGATCGCAAGAAAAGGATGTTGTGCTTGTCTCAAGCTTCATACATTGACACTATCCTTGCTCGTTTTAGCATGCAGAACTCCAAGAAAGGTTTTCTACCTTTTAGACATGGAGTTCCTTTATCTAAAGAGATGTGTCCCAGAACATCAAAGGAGATAGAGAACATGAAGGCGGTTCCTTATGCTTCGGCAGTAGGAAGCCTTATGTATGCTATGCTATGTACGAGACCGGATATCTGCTTTGCCGTGGGCATGGTTAGCAGATATCAGAGTAATCCTGGACAGGGACATTGGACTGCGGTAAAGCATATATTGAAGTACCTGAGAAGGACTAGGGATTATATGCTGGTTTACCGGGCAGATCAATTAGTCCCTGTGGGTTACACGGATTCGGATTTCCAATCAGATAGGGACAAGAGTAAGTCTACCTCGGGGTTTGTGTTTACTTTTGGAGGTGGAGCCATAGCATGGAGGAGTGTCAAGCAGAAATGCGTGGCGGACTCTACCATGGAAGCTGAGTATGTGGCAACCTCTGAGGCAGCCAAGGAAGTTGTATGGCTCAGGAACTTCTTGATGGACTTGGATGTGATTCCTGGTTTGCCCAGAACTATCACAATTTATTGTGATAATAGTGGTGCAGTTGCAAACTCGAAGGAACCACGAGCCCATAAGGCGAGTAAACACATAGAGCACAAGTACCACCTCATACGAGAGATCGTAAAGCGAGGAGAAGTTGCTGTCGCCAAGATTGCATCAGAGGATAACCTGGCGGATCCATTGACTAAGGCCCTTCCAGCGAAAGCGTTTGATAGGCATGTGGAGGACATGGGGATCAGATGTATGGCAGAGTGATGACGGCATAGTCTTTTAGTATAAGTGGGAGATTGTTGGAATGTATACTGAAAGCCTAGCTCTTTTTGTATGAACATTTTATTTTGAAATAAGAATCACATGATCATTATTTGCATTTTATATATTCATTATATATGTGTGCATATTGTCTAATATTTTACATTGTAGATAACATGGTGCTTGGTGTGACACAGAAGATCATGTTATCAGTACCTTGTAAAATATAAGTAAAGGCTCACAACCAAGATGGTTTTGGACAAACCATTGGCATGGTTGTAGTGTAGCTTGGTATTGTTTTATCTTGAACATAGAGTTACACTAGTACACTTAGGTGTATTGAGTAGGACCGACATAGAGGTGATTCAATTTAGTACTGACTACATAATTGAATCGGACCTCGGATATTATGTTGTACATGCTCTTAATCCCGATATAATAACGGGCACATGTACTTAGTATTTATTTCTTTGATTTACTAGTGGGTGAGATTTAGATGGATTAAATCAATATGCCCGGTAAGTTAGGAAATAATATTATTTACATGGTGTGCCGTTGATTATAGGAGGAAACCGTGTCCTATATATTAGGTTGATGATGTCCCCTTGAGGAGCTCATAAGGTTCATCATGTAAACCCAGCTGGTTGACTTAGTCAACATGATGATAAGGTTGAGTGGTACTACTCGAGGAAATAGATGTTAATTAATTGATGGTCAGTAAATCAATTAATTGATGGACATTCGATATCTTAAACACGGGGAGATTAATGTACAAATAATATATGGAGCCCATATTGATTTATGGGGGTTGGTGAGGTAGTTCAATGATGATCCTCTAGTGGAATGAAACATCATTGATGGATCAAGTTTGTGTGGTTCCGATCCATCGGGTGGCCAAGACCCAACTCCTCCTTATGGTCCCTATCGTAGCCTAATATAATCCTTATGAAGTCTAGATCCAAGAATGTAAAACAAAACCTAGAACCAACGGTTGGGATTAAATCCCTAGATCCAGTGGTTGGATGAAACCCTAGAACCAACGGTTGGGATTAAATCCCTAGATCCGATGGTTATGATAAAATCCTAGAATCGACGGTTGGGATTAGATCCTTAGATCCGACGGTTGGGATAAAACCCTAGATCCGACGGTTGGGATGAAACCTTAGATTCAACGGTTGGGATGAAATCCTAGATCCGATGGTTGGGATTAAACCCTAGATCCGACGGTTGGGATAAAACCCTAGATCCGACGGTGGAGATTAAATCCCTAGATCCGACGGTGGAAATTAAAGGAGGCTTAAGCCCTATTCTATAAATAGATGCTTAGGGTTGGGCGGGAAAAAAAAAAGATCAAGGTTTAGAATTGGAATTAGGGTTTGGCTCTTGGATAGTGGGCGGCTAGGGTTTGGAGCTAGGGTGGGCGGCAACCATCTTCATCCAAAATTGTTGCCGGCGCCCACCTCCTTCAATCATTCCTTGGCCGGCGCCCTTCATCTTAGCCACTCTCTTCTTCCTTTGCCGGCGGTTCTCCTCCCATTGGTGGCCGGTTCTCTTCCTCCTCCCTATTCTCCAAAGCGGCCGGCGGCAACTCTTCTTGAAGTTGGCCGGCGCATCATCCATTGCTCCTTGGCCGGCGGTTGCACCAAATTCCCTAATTTGGTGGCCGGTTCAAGATAGGAGAGGTATTTACTAGTTCTTCTCTTTGTTCGCAGCGGACAAGGTAGAGATGAAAGCGATCTAGAAGGCTTCTACTCGTGGAGGATCTTCGTCCACACGTCGTCCACGAGAAGGATAGGACATACGGTAGAAGATCGTGAGGTATAAAGTTATTTTAACTTTATGTACAGATCTGAGCATGTTCTTATTTGTTTTGATTATGCATGTGTGTGTATGAATATATATTGTATAATCATGGACCCCGAAGACAAACACAAAAACCGGCGATCCATCCGTTGTCTCTTCCGCGGCTAACCAACTAGAAGAGTTGTGTTGCTTGAACAACTAGTTTGTTCAAGCGACCACTCAAGTTGTTAGCACGACGAAGAAATGGTGTTGTTAAGGAAGCTCATCCCATCCAGATTAATCCTTTCATTAGTGAAAATTTTAATCCGGGGACATGGGAGCCAATGATCCTCCGAAGCATCCACCCAACACCTTCAATTGGTATCAGAGCTTCGGTTCCGCAAAACCTTCACTCTCGATCATATCGTCTTCGACACAAGGCTAGTGACTCGTACGAAGACAAGGCTCGTGACTTTGTGAAGTCATCCTGAAGATACTCAGCGTGGATTTGGATAGAGGCGATTTTAGCGAGGGTCACTCCGGTTGATGTCTTTTCCCGCTACACGTGATACGTCAGGTATACGTAGAATAATTTCCTTTTATTTAAAAATTTGAAACTATGGTTATATCTACACATGTTGTACTATGCATGTGTGTGGTGTGTGTGATGTAATAAATTAGATTTATTGCCTTTTATTTATTCCGCTGCGCACATGTTTACGAAACATGTTCGAATACACACTCGTCGCGGTGCCGAAAACCCAACATTGGTATCAGAGCCCAGGTTGTGTTTTGACATAATCGTAAAATTGTTTTGCGATAGTCCTAATTGTATTTATGAAAATTTTCTACTTTTGGAAAGTTAGAAGTATTTATGAAAATTTTATAATTTTTGAAAGTCTAGATGTATTTATGGAAATCTTCTACTTTTGGAAAGTTAGAAGTATTTATGAAAATTAATATTTTCCATAAATAAAATATTTGATTATATTTGGAAATTTGTTTCCTAATTTAATTATGATTTGATTTGGGAAATCAAATATAAAATTTATTTTATTTCCATAAATAGTTTTGACAATTTAGGAAATTTGTTTTCTAAATTAAAATTTGACTTTACTTAATTGGGACCTTGCATAAATAAAATATATGATTAGATTTGGAAATTTATTTCCTAATTTAATCATGATTTGATTTTTAGAATCGAATCTTAAACATATTTTATTTCCATATATAGTTATGACATATAAGGAAATTTTGTTCATGTCATAATTGGTTGCCATGTAATTGCATTAGATGCATATCATTATACCATGCGTGTCGTGACATGTAGATGTATGTCATGTATGTCATGCCATGTAGATAATAGTTATTTGCATGCAAAGAGGATGAGACATAAAAACCCTAACACAATATTAAAGCCTACACCTTCCATGAATATGGTTAGAACCAGAGTTCTGTTTCCTATTTGGTTTGTTAGACTCTCTCCAAGCTTGGCTCGAACATGAACATTTCAAATCATGAAATAGTTTAATACTAATATGGTAAGAGTCAGAGGTCAATCGTTAGATTTGGTTGTTGGACTCTCTCCAAGCTGGGCTAATTGGTTGAATGTGCTCTAACCATATTAAAACTATTTCTCGATTAATGGGTTGGCTTTAACCTGGACCATCAGCTTGTTGGACTCTCTCCAAGGTCGATGTGAAGGGAGGTGAAGTTTGGTGCTATGCATGTGATGTATACTTGTTAATGAGTTAACAATCCGATGTATGTGTGAACATTCAATTAGTTGATAGCACATTGTAATGGTTGCATATATGTGATATGTAATCGGTATTTTTGATACCTACCATTATAGCTATGAATGGCTTGATGGACTCTCTCCATGGTTGTTCATATCTATGTTGGATATCAGCCCATTCGAAGATGGACCTACGATCTCCCGAAGTGATTTTGGAGTTTTTGAAATTCAAAAAATGAATGAGATTTATAAATGTATGTTGATGCATTTTAAAATCATTTTCTCATATATGCTTGATTTGAATTTCAAGGTTAATTGATTGATCATGTTGTCATTGAATTTGCACTCTATTTTGGATTCAAATAAATTGACTAGGTCGAACTTCTTGTACTAACTTTTGGATTCAACCTGAGAATTGTTCTCAAGGTTGAAAAGCTTGCGAATATCCTCGAAGTGCCTCTTCTCGCTCGTCCTATTGACAATGCAACTCCGGACCAATTGTTGGCCTATCAGAAACATGTGATTGATTCTGAATGGCGGGTTGCATCATGCTAGTCGCGATGATACCTGAGCTGCAGAAGCAGCAAGAGCATATGGATGCTCATACCATAGTCTTTCATCTTTATGAGTTGGTTGATGAGCAAGTGAGATTCGAAAGGTTCGAAGTCTCCATGCTCCTCTTCACCTTTGAGATGCAAGAAGGTTCATCTGTGGTACTGCTTAACATGCTGAAGATTGTGGAGCCTTCTGTGAAACATGAGCAGGGAACGGTGTTGTGAGTTGATTCCTCGAAAAAAGGTTCTAATAGAAAGTCAAAGAAATAGTAGAAGGGGAAGAAAAAGGATAAGAAGGTTGAACCATCACAAAAGGGCACTTGCCATCATTGTGGCAAGGAGTGCCATTGGCGAAGAAATTGCAAGATTTATCTTGAGTATGTGAAGAAGAATAGGGCATCAGATGCCCCATCTTCTTCAGATATATTCGTTATTGATTGTCATTCTATTTTCTTAAACACTTGGGTATTGGATACTGGGTGTGGCTCACATATATGTAATGACATACATGGGCTAAGAAATAGAAGAAGATTCATTAAGGGAGAGTCAAATTTACATGTTGGGAATGGAGCAACGGTTGCTGCACTCTCCATTGGAACGTATTTGTTGAAACTCCCTACAGGACTTGTCTTAGAACTGGACAATTTCTTTTATGTTCCTTCGTTGATAAAGAACATCATTTCTATTTCTTGTTTAAATAGAAATGGGTACCATTTAAATTTCAGTAACAATTGTTGTTACATAACTTTGAATGACATTCTTTATGAGACTGGAACATTAAGCAATGATATTTATACGTTGGACGTATCCAGTGACATTTTCAATATTGAATCGAGCAATAAGTATGCTTGAAAAGATAATTAATTAGACTCCTACATGTGGCATTGTCGTCTTGGCCATGTAAGCAAGAAATGCATGTCCGAATTAAACCGATGTGGAACTCCGGAATCATTTGAATTGGATTCATACGATACATGTGAATCATGCTTAAAAGGCAAGATGACTAAGTTACCTTTTACAGGAAAAGGTTATTGGGTGGAAGAATTGTTAGGTCTAATACATATTGATGTATGTGGACCTATGTCAACTCAAGCTCTAAGAGGCTATAGCTACTTCTTTACCTTCACCGATGATCACTCACGGTTTGGGTATGTGTTTTTGATGAAACACAAGTCTGAAGCCTTTGAAAGGTTCAAAGAATTAAGAAATGAAGTAGAGAAACAACATGACAAGAGTATTAAAATACTTCGATCGGATCGAGGTGGTGAATACTTAAGTCAAGAGTTTCTAGATTATCTAAGAGACAATCGTATATTGTCTCAATGAACTCCACCATATACACCACAACATAATGGTGTATCTGAGAGGCGTAACTGGACCTTGTTGGACATGGTCAGGTCAATGATGAATCATGTGAATCTTCCCAAGTCCTTTTGGGGATATGCACTTCAGACAGCTATTTACTTGTTAAACATAATGCCAACCAAGGTAGTCTCCACTACTCCATATGATATATAGAATAGTAAGAAACCTCATATATCTTACTTGAAGATATGGGGTTGTCCTACTTATATGAAGTGGACTGTATCAGACAAATTGCATGCTAAGTATGATAAATGTCTATTTATTGGATACCCTAAGAAAACAAGGGGTTACAAATTCTATCATCCTGTGGAACAAAATGTGTTTGTTTCATGGCATGCTGTGTTTCTAGAGAAAGAGTTTCTCTTGCAAGAAAACAGTGGGTGTGTCGTCGAGCTTGAGGAGGCTCGAGAGACTCAAATAGACATTGATGAGATACCTAGTGAAGCACAACAACCAATAACTCATAGTGATGAGCCATCGGCTCGACCTATTGAGACACCACATCTTCGTAGATCTGGTAGAACACGCAATATTCCTGAGAGAGATGGATTTCTCTTAAGTGAATCGAACGACGTGTTACTCATTGATGATGAGGAGCCTACAAGTTATGAAGAAGTTCTGACGTGTTTAGAAAGGGATAAGTGGCGTGAAACCATAAAGTCGGAAATGGATTCGATGTATATAAACCATGTTTGGAACTTGGTTGACCCACCTAAAGGCATAAAGCCTATAGGGTGCAAGTGGGTTTTCAAGAAGAAATCCGACATGGATGGTAATGTGATTACCTATAAGGCTAGATTGGTGGCGAAAGGATATCGTCAAAAGCAAGGTGTTGATTATGACAAAACCTATTCGCCTGTAGCTATGCTTAAATCCATTCGGATGCTCCTGGTCATAGCGGCTCATTATGATTATGAGAAATGACAAATGGATGTGAAAACAACTTTCCTTAATGGAAACTTACTCGAGGATGTGTATATGATACAACCTGAGGGTTTCACATCGGTTGATAAAACCAAGGTATGCAAATTGTGACGGTGCATATATGGATTGAAGCAAGCATCCAGGAGCTGGAATATCCGTTTTGATGAGACAATCAAAAAGTTTGATTTCTCGCAAAATCCAGACGAACCTTGTGTGTACAAGAAGGATAGTGGGAGTGCAATCGTGTTCCTCGTATTGTATGTCGATGATATATTACTTATAAGAAATGATGTTTCAATCTTACAGTCAGTTTAGATTTGGTTGTCCAAGATATTGTCCATGAAAGACCTGGGAGAAGCAACCTACATCCTCGAGATTAAGATCTATAGAGATAGATCGAAACAGTTGCTTGGTCTTTCGTAGTCTACATATATAGACCGAGTGCAAAAGAGGTTTAGCATGTCGGAATCCAAGAAAGGTTTCCTACCCATCAGGCATGGGATACACCTTTCGAAATCTATGTGTCCGCGCATAAAAGACGAGAGGATTTGCATGAGTAAGATTTTCTATGCATCTGTAATAGGATCTATCATGTATGTTATGTTATGTACGAGGCCCGATGTATAGTATGCTCTGAGTGTCATGAGTAGATATTAGTCTGATCCAAGAATGGATCATTGGGTGGCTGTTAAAATGATTCTTTAGTACTTAAGAAGAACTAAGGATGTGTTCCTAATATATGGAGAAGGGGACATGGTGATACGCGGGTATACAGATGCCCGCTTCCAGACAGACAAGGATGATTCCAAGTCTCAGTCTAGGTACATATTCACCTTAAATGGGGGTGCAGTGAGTTGGAAAAGTTCCAAACAAGAGACTGTAGCGGATTCTACCACTGAGGCAGAATACATTGCAGCTTCGGAAGCAGCAAAGGAAGCGGTTTGGATCAAGAAGTTCATTTATGAACTTGGTGTGGTTCCAACCATTGTTGAAGCAATACCAGTCTACTGTGACAACAATGGAGCAATTGCACAGGCAAAAGAGTCAAGGTCTCATCAATGATCCAAACATGTTCTTCACCGCTATCATTTGATCAAAGAGATCATTAGTAGGAAGGAAATACAAATCGAGAAAATCCCCACTGAAAGAAACTTAGCGGATCCTTTTACTAAGGAATTACCTCAAAGTAAGTTTGAGAGTCATGTTAGAGCTTATGACATTGGATACCGTAGCGATGGCATTAGGCCAAGTGGGAGTTTGTTGGTAATATATGAGAGATGTCCTAAGGAAATCGCCTTATGTTTGAACCATTTATATGATAAATGAAGAATCACTATTTTAGTATACATGTTTTCATGTATTTGATTAGATCATAAACTCATTTATTGAATGCCCACGATACGATTTACAGCATGAGAGAAGTTGTGATTGGATCACAACTAGTGAGTATCTCTACATGTGTCATTGTGATGTATCAAAATTATCCCTAGTCGATGAATTGATGGATTTGGATACCATCAATTCTGTCGAGACAAGCACGAGGTATACCCCTTGGTGTATCCAAACAACTGATTATCACTGGCTGGAGATATTGTGATGTCCGGAGTTAATCGTGGATGCTAGTTATAGTAACTAGTTCATTGGAGTGACCAACCGTAAGACTTCATATGATTCTCTGCATATATAGATATAGCAATGAAGTTCTTACTGCAGCTTAAGTGTGATGTTCCTTTGACTTGCGGTATTTAAGTCATCTTGATCATGAAGACTTATGCTTTGACATCTTAAGCAAACATCTATGAGGAGATGTGGACTCGAGATGATTGGGTATAAGTCGAAGTGATCGAAGGTGTTTAAATAGCCTATAAAAGATTCAGCACTCCTTGCAAGGAGATGTATACCCATGGCCTCTCATCGGATTGTTACTAAAGTCTTTGGCCAAAGTATTACATATTTAGAGTAAGGTACTCTTGGATACATGTGCAGTAACTAGAATCTATAGGACGAGAAAATGATACTTGGGCTAGGTGTGACGTAGTCAACCTAGTGGGGATTGACACTATAGATCATGTCCTAAACCAAGTGGGTATAAGATGAGTGAAAGGAATGGGGCACGATTCATTGTAGCTGGTGAAGGGTTTCAGAAATAGTTCTGGATCAACCGTTGATCTTTTCGGTTAATTGGACATCATGATGTACTATTAGGTGTCACTCATGATTGTTCTATAATTAATGGTTAATTATAGATGACCAACATAAACCGAGAACCTATTTGGCCACACGCACAATGAGCGTAATCCAAAGGATTTCAAACGAGCTTGAGAATGAGATTCTCAGACCGATAGAAACTAGGTTTTGTTGGACCAAACAATAATCGAGCATGAAATTGTTTCAGTCACAATGGAAGCGTGGATGGGTCGTTTCTTATGAAGACATGATGGATGAACCAAATTGGTTTGGTTCTAATCCAATGGTGGAGAATAAACCAAAGGGGTTGGTTTGTTTTAAACGAATGAACCAAAGTTGGTTCGGTTCATTTTAACATAAAATAGACCAAATCTGTTTGGTTTATTTTAACTTAAATTAACGGATCGGGTTATCGGGTTTTTGGTTATGAACCAATAATCATTAGGAGAATTTGTTCTCTAAAAAAATACGGCTTAAGGGTTTTTTTGGAAACCTAATCTAATCTTGCTGCCCCTCTCCCTCCTCTCCTTGTAGTTGGCTCCTAAGCCCTTGCCGCATCCCACCCCTTGTGCCGCCGTCCAAGTTGTTGCCGGCATCCAAGCTCCTGCCGGCGATACTCTGGTGACCCTCCGGTGATCTTCCTTGGCTCCGGCGACAAGGTGAGCATCTAGATTTCCTTATTTGGCCGGCGCAACATCCTCCACCAAAGCTGTCCAGTTTTTTGGACAGCTTGTTTCCTTCTTGTCGGAGCGTCATTTTGACGATGTTTGGAGCTCCGACAGTGGATTCCTTGCCGGGGATTCGATCTCCGGTAATCCTCATAGGTGGAGGATGAAGGATTCATCAAACGGTTGGCGAATACCTCTCCGGAGAAGCGAGTTTTGGGGACTCGGTTTTGAATCCGAATTTTGATTCGGATTGTGATCTTCTCTCGATCATATCATCTTCGACACAAGGCTAGTGACTCATACAAAGATGAAGCTCATGACTTTGTGAAGTCATCCCGAAGATACTCGGTGTGAATACGGATAGAGGCGAATCTAGCGAGGGTCACTCCGGTTGATGCCTTTCCCGCTACACGTGATACGTCAGGTATACGTAGAATAATTTCCATTTATTGCAAAATTTGAAACTATGGTTATGTCTAAACATGTTGTACTATGCATGTGTGTGGTGTGTGTGATATAATAAATTAGATTTATTGCCTTTTATTTATTCCACTGTGCACATGTTTACGAAACATGTTCGAATACACACTCGTCACGGTGCCGAAAACCCAATAGCTACTATAGAGTAGCTGGAACACGAATGGTTGTAACAAGGGAGTTTGGTCTCTATAGCCTCCCATACACTTACAGAGTGTGTGGTGGAGTGGATTTTGGATGGTAGACGAACTTCTCTTGTGAAAAGATAATTCTCTGTCTCTGACTCCGAGGAGGATAGTGGTTTCCGGAGTTGCATTAGTTTAAGGAAGAGATGCTTCAGGAAATTCCGATTCCTGAATGGAAGTCGAAGCATATCATTATGGATTTCGGGAGACAACTGGGAGGACCACTTGCCAAAAGTAAAATTCACCTACAACAATAACTATCATTCGGCTATCCAAATGGCCCTGTTTGAAGAATTGTATGGTAGACAGTGTCATACACCCACCCTCTGGGAGGAGGTTGGGGATGTTGGGATGAAAAGTCTATCTTTTATATGAACATCTTTATTTTGAAATAAGAATCACATGATCATTGTTTGTATATTTTTATGGTTATACATATTATATAATACATTACATTGTAGATAACATGGTGTGTGGTGTCACACGGGAGATCATGTTATTGGCTCCTTGTAAAGAATAAGTGTAGGCTCACAACCAAGATGGCTTTGGAAAAACCATTGGTATGGTAGTAGTGTGATTTGGTATTGGTTTGTCTTGACCATAGAATCACACTAGTACACTTTGTGTGTATTGAGCAAGACCGACATAGAGGTGATTCGATTTATTGCTGACTACATAATCGAATCGGACCTCAGATATTATATTGTAAATACTCTTAATCCCGATATAATAACGGACACATATACTTAGTATTCATTTCTTTGATTTACCAATGGGCAAGATTTATAGATTAAATCGATAGGCTCGGTAAGTTGGGAAATGATATTATTTAAATGGTGTGTCGTTGATTATAGGAGGAAACCATGTCATATATATTAGGATGATGATGTCCCCTTGAGGAGCTCAAAAGGTTCATAATGTAAACACTGTAGGTGGACTTGGTCCGGCATGATTAAAAGGTTGAGTGGTACTACTCATGGAGTTAGATGTTGATTAATTAATGGTCAAAAATTTAATTAATCGACGGATATTCGAGATCTTAAACACGGGGAGAAAATGTACAAATAGTATATGGTGCCCATATTAACTTATGGGGGTTGGTGAGGTAGATCAATGATAATCCTTTAGTGGATTGGATTATCATTAATGGATCGAACTTTATGTATCCATTCGGTGGCCAAGATCCAACTCCTCTTCATGGTCCTTATTGTAGCCTATTAATACCTCATGAAGCCTAGATCCAATGGATGGAAACAAAACTCTTGGTCCAAAGGTAGAGATTAAATCTCTAGATCCGACGGTTGAGATTAAATCTCTAGATCCGACGGTTTAGATTAAATCCCTAGAACCAATGGTGGAGATTAAAACAAGGTTTATCCCTAAATCTATAAAAGGAGGCTTTAGGGTTGGCATGGAGAGCAAAATTTTTGGAAGCAAGGAAATTTGGAGTTGGCTGCAAGAGGATTAGAGTTAGGGTTTCGAGCTTGGCGCCACAAAATAAGGAAATTCTTTCCTTGTCTTCTTCTTCTCCATTGGTGGCCGGCGTCAATACAGCTCCTCTCCCCCCTTGGCCGGTGTCGAAACCTAGCTCTCCTTTTCTCCTTGGCCGATGGAACCAAGGCTTAGGGTCCTCCCTTGAAGCTTTTGGCCGGCATCCATCTTTCTCCTTCTCCTTGTTGGTCGGCGGCAAGCAACTTGCTTGTTGCTTGTTGGTTGACTATAGGAAGGAGAAGGGTCTTGTTTCTATTCTTCCTCTTGCTCGGAATGAGCAAGGAAGGAAGATTGGTGATCTAGGAGCTTCAACTTTTGGTAGATGATCGCCCACACGACGTCCGAAAGGAAGAAGGTCATACAATAGAAGATCGAGAGGTATAACACTTATCTATCTTCATATGTAATATGTTTGTAATTGTTTTTAATTATATATGCATGATATATTCTGATTTGTGGCTAATATACTTGGACCCCAAACATAAATACAAAAGTCGGCGATCCGTACATCGTCTATTCGTAGAATAGAGGTTGGTCGCTTGAACAACAAGTTTGTTCAAGTGACTACTATAATCGAATAGCACGGCGATGACAAGGTTGCTAGGGCAATCCCTCTTGTCAAGGATAAATTTTTTTATCCGGGGACGAAGAAGGGATCGCCTTGAACAAGCGACGGAGTTGAAGTGGGAAGCGAAGTTTCCTACCTTCAAGTTGTATCAGAGCCATGGTTTCCGGTTTTGTATGTTTAGGATTCGGTTATTTTTATGCACTTTTCATATATTATATGTGCCGGATAATAGTAGGATATGCGTAGGTTAACTCTTTGGCTGCAGACATAGGATCTAACTATTATGTCCATATGTGTGTATGTGATTGTATGTGTGTAAATGTATATTTTGTTGAATCCTCGGGGTTGACAAGGCTAGTATTTGATTTTTTGTAAATTAGATACGGCATTGTTTAGCCACTTTTTTTATTTTAGTTTACTTTCGATCTAGATTTCATGTACACTTCCTCGTGGAGTATAGGATCGATGGATGTAAATTAAAATAGATTTTAGTCTCGGCTCGGATCTCCGGATGGCTCGTACATGGCGTAGGAGGAGCCGACGGGATGGCGATACAATGGGAGATATATTGAAGACAAAAGCCATAATAGTTGGAAAATAATTATTTTTCATATTTATTGCTTATTGTTTGATATGCATGTCGTAGGCTAGAAAATTCCTCAATTTCAAATTACTAAGTGGGAGAGGGAAATTTTTATAAATTCCCACGGCCTCCATTACGATTTGACAAGTGATGCAAACAAACTTATGTGTCGGCTCTGAGTGCCTTCCACCCCATCGGATGAGTTTGTTTGTAGATCACAAGGTCGAATATGGTTATAGGGAATTATTAAGGAGCGTGTGTACTTCCCCATCAGAAGGCACATAACCCGAGATAATTACCTTGGTACCGAGTAATGGTGAACACATAGATACAAATATAAGTATCCTCCCCATCGGAGTCATTGCTTTTATTTGTAGGGCCAAAGAGGAACCAACTATTAATTTTACTTGTCAAAAAGTTAGGTATACAAGATAGTAAAATTAATGGATAAAATTTTCTCAAACAAATGTAGAATTTGTATACGTCCACACTATCGTGACATAAGATATTCTCGGTGTTTTGAGGTGTTGGTTGACTTTAAAATATTATTGTTTGAGGAATCAATAATTTTTGAAATCTAATGTTTTGATCTATGTGATTCTTAGGTTTTCTTTTAAAATGACTTTCAACCCGCTTGTTGAGATACTGAAAAAGAATAAACTTACTGGACCCAACTATGTTGATTGGAAGAGGAATCTTGACATTGTCTTGACTGCTGAGGAATACAAATATGTACTCCTCGAAGTGTGCCCTCCTAAGCCTGTGGATGATTCTGGGGAAAAGAAGAAAGAGAGTTATAAGAAGTGGATAAAGGCCGATGAGATGTCACGGTGTTACATTTTGGCATTTATGTCAAATGTACTGCAACATCAGCATCAAGCCATGCCCACTGCTTATGACAAGATGCTCAATCTCAAAGAGCTTTTCAGACATCATAATTGGGCTGCTAGGCAGGAAGCCATGAGGAACTTGATGACGACCACCATGATCGAGGGAACACCCATGAGG
This sequence comes from Wurfbainia villosa, assembly GCA_025175895.1. Lineage (NCBI taxonomy): Eukaryota > Viridiplantae > Streptophyta > Magnoliopsida > Zingiberales > Zingiberaceae > Wurfbainia > Wurfbainia villosa. Next base: position 56,278,830 of record CM045986.1, on the reverse strand, counting down.
GATCATGTTCTCAAGATGATAGCTCATTTGAATGAGTTGGAAGTCCTTGGAGCTGAGATCGATGGGGAAACCCAGGTTGATATCATTCTCCTGTCTCTACCTAGGAGTTTTGAGCAGTTTCGCCTGAACTATAACATGAACAAAAGGTTGTGTTCGCTGGCGGAGCTTCTGACAGAACTCCAAGCGGTAGAGGGGCTATTTCGTCAGAGTGCTCAGGCGCATGCCATGGTGATCCAAAAGATTTATACTTCTAAGCTGAAAGGCAAGAAGAAGAACAAACAAGCTGGGGCTAAGGCGGTAAGAGGAACTCAAGAGGAGTGAAGAAGTCAAAAGGCAAGTGCTTCACTTGTAAGTAGACTAGACACTGGAAGAAGGACTGCCCCAACCGCAAGCAGAACAAAGGTATATCTTTTGGTCTAGTCATTGAAACATGTTTAGCGGTGTTATCTACCGGCACCTGGTGTGTAGATATGGGAGGCACTGATCATATCTGCAATACTTTGCAGAGGTTCCAGGAAACCATATGACTAGCTGAGGGTGAGGTTACCCTGTACTTGGGTGATGCAACGAAGGTGGCGGCTGTTGCAGTGGGAGACGTTCATTTATCTTTTGAGAAAAAAAAAGTTTTGGTTCTTAAGAATTGCCTTTATGTACCTTTATTTAGAAAGAATTTAATTTCAGTTTCTAAATTATTTATGGATAGATATTCTATTTCTTTTAATGATAGAGTTGTTATAAAAAGGAATAGGGACAATATCTGTTCTGGTTCATTGATAGGAAATTTGTATACACTCGAACCAAAAGCTCTCACGATGCAAATAGAAGCTAATATCTCATCTTCTAATTCCAATAAGAGAAAAGAACCTTCGAAGATGAACCAAACATATCTTTGGCATCTTAGACTTGGTCATATTAACCTAAGCAGAATTCAAAGGTTGATAGCTGATGGACCTCTGGGATCATTAGTGGTGGAGGATTTCCCAACCTGCGAATCTTACTTGGAGGGTAAAATGAGTAAGAGGCCTTTTAAGGCCAAGGGGTATAGAGCCAAAGATGTGTTAGAATTGGTTCATTCTGATTTGTGTGTTCCTATGTCTATCCAGGCTAGAGGTGGTTTTGAGTATTTCGTCTCTTTTATAGACGATTATTCGAGATATGGATACATTTACTTGATGCGCCACAAGTCTGAATGATTTGACAAGTTCAAAGAATTCAAGGCTGATGTGGAGAAACGTCAAGGTAAAAGTATCAAGACACAACGATCTGATCGTGGTGGTGAGTACCTCTTGGGAGAGTTTATGAATTACTTATCAGAGGCTGAGATTCAATCCCAATTGTCTGCACCTAGCACACCCTAGCAGAATGGTGTAGTAGAGCAAAGGAATAGGAATCTTATGGAGATGGTTAGATCGATGATGAATTATTCTGAGTTGCCAGATTCGTTCTGGGGATATGCTCTAGATATGACGGTGAATATTCTGAACTTGGTTCCATCTAAATCAGTGCCTTCTACTCCCACATAATTGTGGACTTGGCGAAGGCCATGTCTAAGACATATTCGGATATGGGGGAGTCTAGCACATGTGCTGAAGGCAGATGCTGGTAAGTTGGAACCTCGTACAGAAGTATGCATGTTCGTTGGCTATCCTAGAGGATTGAAAGGTGGTTTGTTTTATTGTCCTGGAGATCAGAGGGTGATCGTTAGCACGAACGCCAGATTTCTAGAGGAAGACTATGTGATGAACCACAAGCCCATGAGTAAGATTGTTCTGGAGGAATTGAAAGGGGAATTCACTTCTTTAGTACCACTGGTACAAGAGGATATACCATAAGTCACTGCACAGCGTGTCACAGAGGATACACAGGTGATACCTCGTCGTAGTGGGAGGGTTGTGAGACAGCCTGATAGATTCATGTTCTTGGGAGAATCTTCTGAAGTTGTCCCCGGCGAACATAAACCTGATCCCTGGACATATGACGAGGCAATCCAAGATAGAGATGCAGTATCTTGGCGAAGTGCAATGAATGCTTAGATTGAATCTATGGATTCAAATCAGGTCTCAGAGCTAGTAGAACCACCCGATGGTGTAAAAACCAGTGGATGCAAGTGGTTATACAAAAGAAATAGAGGAATAGATGGGAAGGTTGAGACCTTCAAAATGAGGCTTGTTGCGAAGGGGTATACTCAGAAAGAGGGTATCGATTATGAGGAGACCTTTTCGACAGTAGTCATGCTTAAGTCTATCGGGATTCTCTTATCCATTGAAGCTCATATGGATTATGAGGTGTGGCAGATGGATGTCAAGATATCTTTCATTAATGGAAGTCTTTAGGAAAACATCTATATGAAGCTACCAGAGGGATTCGTTGCGAAGGGCAAAGAGAATCTTGTATGTAAGCTTAATCGGTCCATTTATGGATTGAAGACAGCTTCGAGGTCTTGGAACATCCGATTTGATGAAGTAATCCAGTCTTATGGATTTATTCAAAGTGAGGATGAGTCTTGTGTATACAAGAGATGTGACAAACGTAGTGGTATTTCTTGTACTATACGTAGATGACATTTTGTTGATTGGCAACAATATCAAGGTGTTATCGGATGTAAGGGTATGGTTGTCCAAACAGTTTGATATGAAGGATTTGGGAGATGTTGGACACATCCTTGGGATCAAGGTTATAAGGGAGCGCAAGAAAAGGATGTTGTGCTTATCCCAAGCTTCATACATAGACACGATTATGGATCGTTTTAGCATGCAGAACTCCAAGAAGGGTTTTCTACCTTTCAGACATGGAGTTCCTTTATCTAAGGAGATGTGTCCTAGAACATCTAAGGAGATAGAGGAGATGAAGGTGGTTCCTTATGCTTCGGTGGTAGGAAGCCTCATATATGCGATGCTATGTACGAGACCAGATATCTGCTTTGTCGTGGGTATGGTCAGCAGATATCAGAGTAATCCAGGGCAGGGACATTGGACTATGCTAAAGCATATATTGAAGTAGTTGAGAAGGACTAGGGATTATATGCTAGTTTACCAGGCAGACCAATTACTCCCTGTGGGTTACACAGATTCTGACTTCCAATCAGATAGGGATAACAGTAAGTCTACCACAGATTTTGTGTTTACATTGGGAGGTGGAGCCATTGTATAGAGGACTGTCAAGCAGAAATGTGTGGCGGACTCCACCATGGAAGCTGAGTATTTGGCCGCCTCTGAGGCGGCCAAAGAAGTTGTGTGGCTCAGGAACTTCCTGATGGACTTGGATGTGATTCCTAGTTTGCCCAGAACTATCACAATTTATTGTGATAATAGTGGTGCAGTTGAAAACTCGAAGAAACAACGAGCCCATAAGGAAAGTAAACACATAGAGCGCAAGTACCACCTGATATGAGAAATCGTAAAGAGAGAAGTTGTTGTGGCAAAGATTGCATCGGAGGATAACCTGACAGATCCTTTCACTAAGGCCCTTTCGGCGAGAGCTTTTGAAAGGCATGTGGAGGGAATGGGGATCAGATGTATGGCAGTTTGAGGACAGCATAGTCTTTTAGTATAAGTGGGAGATTGTTGGGATGTATACTGAAAAGTCTATCTTTTGTATGAACATCTTTATTTTGAAATAAGAATCACATGATCATTATTTGCATATTTTTATGGTTATGCATATTGTCTAATACATTACATTATAGATAACATGGTGTGTGGTGTCAAACGGGAGATCATGTTATCGGCTCCTTGTAAAGTATAAGTGTAGGCTCACAACCAAGATGACTTTAGACAAACCATTGGTATGGTTGTAGTTTGATTTTATATTGGTTTGTCTTGACCATAGAATCACAATAGTACACTTTGTGTGTATTGAGCAGGACCGACTTAGAGGTTATTCGATTTATTGCTGACTACATAATCGAATCAGATCTCAGATATTATATTGTACATACTCTTAATCCCAATATAATAACGGACTCATATACTTAGTATTAATTTCTTTGATTTACCAATGGGCGAGATTTATAGATTAAATCGATAGGCTTGGTAAGTTGGGAATTGATATTATTTATATGGTGTGCCATTGATTATAGGAGAAAACCGTGTCCTATATATTAGGATGATGATGTCCCCTTGAGGACCTCATAAGGTTCATCGTGTAAACCCTGCAGGTGGACTTGGTCCGACATGATGAAAAGGTTGAGTGGTACTACTAATGGAGTTAGATGTTGATTAATTATTGGTCAGTAAATTAATTAATCGATGGACATTCGAGATCTTAAACACGGGGAGAAAATGTACAAATAATATATGGATCCCATATTAACTTATGGGGGTTGGTGAGGTAGATCAATGATAATCCTTTAGTGGATTGGATTATCATTAATGGATCGGACTTTATGTGGGCTTGATCCATTGGGTGGCCAAGATCCAACTCCTCCTCATGGTCCCTATTGTAGCCTATTAATACCTCATGAAGCCTAGATCTAATGGATGGAAACAAAACTCTAGATCCAAAGGTAGAGATTAAATCTCTAGATTCGACGGTTGAGATTAAATCTCTAGATCCGACAGTTGAGATTAAATCCCTAGAACCAATGGTGGAGATTAAAACAAGGTTTATCCCTAACTCTATAAAAGGAGGCTTTAGGGTAGCCGTGGAGAGCAAAATTTTTGGAAGCAATGGAGTTTGGAGTTGGCGGCAAAAGGCTTGGAGTTAGGGTTTGGAGTGTAACGCCCGCCCTTCCCGTCCTCCTAACACACATCCTATAGACGGGCGGCGGCGCTACGCGATCATACATTCATGCATATAACAGCGGAAGCATTTAAAAAAACTTTATAACTTTTAACTCTAATTACATTAACCCAATCAACCTAACAATTTAATCATGGCAAAAGGTCTTAGCAATTTATTTAACTAAACATGTATTAATCATTTCAAGCTTCACAAAAATAAACACGAGTAACAACCATAGAAAGCATTAACGTCTCCTAACAGTTTACACATAAACTGAAAATCATGCATAAGTCCGTATATGAAAAATGATCTCGTCCACCATGCCACTGCCACACACATCTTTGCCCCTCCTGCTGCTCCCTTTAATTTATCCATTCCTCGCCCTTTTCTGCAGTACAAGGAAAGTAAACTGTAAGCACATAGGCTTAGTAAGGTCCTTTCCTACTCACAAAAATATGCATCATGAATTAAACGTAAAGTAATGACATGTTCGTTTAAACAACATATGAGCACAACATTTATTTAAAGTAGAGACATAATCAATTTAGGAAAAGAACATAAACTTAGCATTTTCATCACAACAGTACATTGTCTCTACACATGATAATTCGATGAACATAAAATGGTATATGCAGAATGCTCTTTGAAAACATATAGTTTATATACATAAACATAATCTCAACATATTGGGCTCGGCATTATACCACATACATCATTCGCGCGCATCCTAAATAGATCCGAGGTAGCTAATCCCGAACCTACTAGGTCCGTACTATGTCCATCGACCTAGGGGCAACTAGGAGCCCATCCCGTGGACCTTGTTAGGGTCCAGTACAAGCCATGCATAAAGTAAAATAACATACATGTTCTTTGTCCTAAAGAGTGTTCTTGTCCCCACTCTTAGGGAATCATTTCTTAGACATTTCATATACGTGAGTCATGCCTAACATGGGTGAAAACATAAGCATGTAGTATAGCATAATCGGCATGAGTACAATTTAACATGACATAAGGTAGTGACATAAGGAAAATTATGTTAACATAAATAGAAATCATCATCTAACATGCATAACGTGGAAGAATCTCAACAAGAATAATTTCTCTAATCCTATTAGCCGAACCTTCTACACATAGTTCTAGATTCTTTCATTCAAAATCAAGCATACAACATTACATCGTAAGCACTTATACTGTAGGTGAGGGGATACTTACCTATAAATCTAAACACACCTATATAATCTGATCAAAACATATTCTTTATCATTTATCAAATATTTAACATAATCATACTCCCAAAACTCATATAGGAAGCCTTTCAAGACATGTAATCATGCTCCTTGTCCCGAAAACTTATAGGGGAAGCATCTTTGCGATCTTATGTCTTGCTTCAACATAAAATATACTTAAAATACCTAAAAATCTAAACAAACATAATCTGGACAGAACATATAAATTCGAATAAAACATGGTGATAGAAGTTAAATGGGCATATCAAAGAGTTACTTATGCTATAGGTGAGAGATAGCATCTTTGTGATCTTAGATCTTGCATAAAAAGACATATACCTTAACTGTAAATCTGAACACACACATATATCATCTGATCCAAACATATAATCTTCAAAACATAGAAAAATAATCTATATAAAACAATCGAAGAGCTACTTCTACTGCAGGTGAGAGATACTTACATCCTACGCTTTTTCACCAATTTATACCCTTAGATTTCGTAAAGAAAAGACCTCCTACGTGTTTCCTTGCTTTAGCGTGATCCTCTACCAAGCCCTTCTTGAAAATCCCCTCTTGAGCCATATAGGCAAGCCTCACAATATACATGTCCACAATTAAGAACAATAGGCTTATATATCATTTATTTTCCCGTAGAACATAATACATCATCCACAGAAATGGTCCTTTTCATGCTCTTCTCAAGAGAAAATTTTAGCAATTCAGTGTGTCTGCTATCATTGAGATTTTCACTAAAACCGGCCCTGCCAGAATTTAGTTTCTTCTCATATAACTGACCCACCAACTGGGGTGAGTCGATGTCTGCTCCTCTTTCTTCCTCAAACACTTCCATTTCCCTCCTCTCGTTTGCCTCAGGTTCAAGTTTCAACAGCAAGTAATGGAGCAACGGGCAAATATTAGGGAAATGATAGTAAGGCAGCCTGCAAATTGGGCAACGTGATGCTCCACACCCATGCATAGATTTGTTCACATACCAAAAACAAGAAGTATGTCCACAAGCAAGCACAACTGGCTTGTAGAGAAGATCCAGTCAAATGCAACACCTAAAGGGAGAGCCAGACCAGCTTTCTGCGGGATCATCCACCACTGGGGAAGAGGCGGTGTTCGGCACATCACCCTCAGCCATGGTTTCTGACGCGACAAGCCATCGTCAAACGAAGGGGAAGCGTGCGCTAAGAGGGTTAGGGAAGGAGAGGGGAGAAGGCTATTCGGCTGGTGTTTAGGGAAAAAAGAATATATAAATTAAGATTTTTCTTTAACCTAATTACCTCTTTAAATAATTAGTCAAATTAATCAATCTCTCCTTTTTTTTGCCTATATATATATATTTTGTTATATCCTATTCATTGGTAATCTTATGACTTAGTGGTAGGGAATCTATTCCCCTAAACCGACGGTTCATGGTTCGAGCCTCGGCTAACGAACCATTTATTCGAAACTTTTTTTTAATTCATATTCTTAATTATTTCTATTATTTTTCTATTATTATTTTATTCCTATTTTTATTATTTCTATTCTTATTCTTATTTCTATTTTCCCCTAATAAAAATATAGGAAAAAAAATTTGGGGTGTTACATGGAGCTTGGTGGCACCAAATAAGGAAATTCTTTCCTTGTCTTCTTCTTCTCCATTGGTGGCCGATGTCCATACAGCTCCTCTCCCCCCTTGGCCGGCATCCAAACCCATCTCTCCTCTTCTCCTTGGCCAGTGGAACCAAGGCTTAGGGTCTTCCCTTGAAGCTTTTGGCTGACATCCATCTTTCTCCTTCTCCTTATTGGCCGGCGGCAAGCAACTTGCTTGTTGCTTGTTGGTTGGCTAAAGGAAGGAGAAGGGTCTTGTTTCTATTCTTGCTCTTGCTCGGAATGAGTAAGGAAGGAAGATTGGTGATCTAGGAGCTTCAACTTTTGGTAGATCGTCGCCCACACGACCTCCGAAAGGAGGAAGGCCATACAATAGAAGATCGAGAGGTATAACACTTATCTATCTTCATATGTAACATGTTTGTAAATGTTTTTAATTATATATGCATGATATATTCTGTTTTGTTGCTAAATATACTTGGACCCCGAACATAAACACAAAAGTCGGCGATTCGTACATCGTCTATTCCGCGGCTATTCGTAGAATAGAGGTTGGTCGCTTGAACAACATGTTTGTTCAAGTGACTACTCTAATCAAATAGCACGACGATGACAAGTTTGCTTGGGAAATCCCTCTTGTCAAGGATAAATTTTTTTTATCCGGAGACGAAGAAGGGATCGCCATGAACAAGCGACCGAGTTGAAGTGGGAAGTGATGTTTCCTACCTTCAGGGGAGGCCCAGTTGCTAGGACGCCATAAAGCTCAGCATGAGGTAGAGTTTGTCCATACTATCAGACGAAGGATGGCAGAGGCACAGGATCGTAAGAAGAGTTATGCAGATCAGAGACGGAGACCTCTGGAGTTCTCTATTGGTGACCATGTATTCCTGCGAGTCTCACCCACGAAAGGAGTAAAGAGATTTGACATCCGTGGTAAGCTAGCTCCAAGGTACATTGGGCCTTTTGAGATTTTTGAGAGGATCAGAGCAGTCGCTTACCGCCTAGCGCTTCCACCGTCCTTGGCTAGTACCCATGATGTGTTTCATGTTTCCATGATGAGGAAGTATGTGCCAGACCCTATACATATTTTGTCGGATGTGTCAGGTTCCATTCAACCTGATGCTACTTACGAAGAGGTTCCGGTACGGATTCGTGATCATAAATAAAGATAGTTGCGGAACAAGATTGTGCAACTTGTTAAAGTTGGGTGGAGTCATAACACTGATGAGGAGGCAACATGGGAGCTTGAGGAAAAGATCAAAGCTCAATGCCCTCATATGTTTACTTGAGGTATGTAGTAGTTTAAGATTTTTTATTTTAAATTCATTATACATTTGAGTGGGAAATTTTGGGACCAAATTTTTGTTAGTGGGGGAGAATGTTAAATACACAAATTTAAAATACTAAATTAAATGGCCAAAAATTTAGAAAAAATAACCCTAGGAATTTTTTTAGGATTTTTGGAGAATTTTTGGAATATTTCATAATTTTTCTAGAATTAAATGGGGCTTGTGTTAGTGAAAGCCCTAGAGCCAATCATGTGATGATTGTTGTATGAACTTTATTGTATCATATTCTTATTCATGAAGTCATGGTTATTATATTTACTTGTATTGGTGCCAAATAAACTAAGTATAATAACGTCCTTGAGTAGAAGGTTCTTATCTATTTCAATCGATTGGTTGAATCGATAATGAGATGATATAGAAAACACTACTCTTAATCATTTCTAGTCAAGTATTAACATTCATGGACATTGTTAATGTGTAGAGACTAGCATGTAGGTCAACACGATGACTTGATCTCACAAGTCATGGATATGAGATATCAAGTTGACACATGGGTATGCTTTGGAGAATGTATACTGAATGACCCACCATGAGAAAGTATCATGGATCGTTATATGAGTGTCATATACTTTCTCATGTGACTTGATCTTGCAATCTTTGCTGCAAAGCTGGCCACTGACTTGATCTTGAAGTCTTTGCTGCAAAGCTGGCCACTGACTTGATCTTGCAGTCTTTGCTGCAAAACTACAATCAATTTATCATGAATTACAACATAAATGAAATTGATAAGCCACTACCTGAGATGCTCAGCATGTTGAGAACTGCCGAGCTCAACCTTAAAAAGGGAAAATCTGATGTCATTTTGATGGTGCAAAAGAAGAAAGGCAAGGGAAAGCCTAAAGGTAAGGGAAAGTCCCAAGCCAAGTGCAAAGCCAAGGAACTGAAACCCTAAGGAGGGGTGGCCAAGGAAGGGGCTTGCTTCCACTTCAAGGAAGTTGGACACTGGAAGTGTAACTGCAAGGCATACCTGGAAGATCTTAAGAAGAAGAGAAATGAGACTTCTACTTCAGGTATAAATGTTATAGAAGTCAATCTATCTATTTCTTCATCATTGGTATTAGATACTAGATGTGCATCTCACATTTGTACCAATGTGCAGGCACTGAGAAATAGCAGGGCATTGACAAAGGGCGAGGTGGACCTACGAGTAGACAATAGAGCAAGAGTTGTTGTTGTTGTTGTAGGAACTTATGATCTATCTTTGCCCTCTGAGCTTGTACTAGAATTAGATGAATGTTGTTATGTGCCAACTTTAACTAAGAACATAATTTCGGTTTCTTGTTTGGACAATAAAGGATTTACATTTATAATAAAGATCAAATGTTGTTCAGTTTATTTAAATGATATGTTCTATTGTAGTGCACCTCTAATGAACGGACTCTACTTTCTTGACTTAGAGAGCCCTATCTATAACATAAGTACCAAAAGGTTCAAGTCAAATGAGTTGAACAAAACCTATCTCTGGCATTGTCGCTTAGGTCACATAAATGAGAGTCGTTTATCTTAGCTCCATATGGATGGGCTCCTAGACTCATTTGATTTTGAATCATATGAGACATGTGAGTCTTGCATTTTAAGGCAAGATGACCAAGACTCCCTTTAGTGGACACAGCAAAAGAGCAACGGACTTGTTAGGACTTATACATAGTGATGTATGTGGCCCTTTCAATGTTACTGCTAAAGGCGGTTACAGGTACTTCATTATATTTATTAATGCCTTCAGTAGATATGGTTGTGTATCTCATGACACATAAATCAGAATCCTTTGAAAAGTTCAAAGAATTTAAGAATGAAATACAAAACCAGCATGGCAAGAGTATTAAGATACTTTGATCAGATCGAGGTGGTAAATACCTTAGCCATGAGTTTCGTGACTATCTAGCTGAGTGTGGGATTCTATCCCAACTCACTCCCCCTGGAACACCATAGTGGAATGGTGTATCCGAAAGGAGGAATCGTACCCTATTAGATATGGTACGATCTATGATGAGTCACACAGATCTTCCTATATCCTTTTGGGGATATGCTCTAGACACAGCAGCCTTTACCCTTAACCGTGTACCATCCAAGACTGTAATAAAGACACCATATACAATATGGACAGGGAGAAATCCCAAGATGTCATTCATGAGGATTTGGGGTTGTGAGACTTACGTTCGACGTCAAGTCTCAGACAAACTGGGACGCAAATCCGATAGGTGCTATTTTGTTGGATATCCCAAGGACACAAAGGGATATTACTTCTACATTCCCAGTCAACACAAAGTGTTTGTGGAAAAGACTGGGATTTTTCTAAAAGGGATTTTGTTTCTAGAAAAACTAGTGGGAGTACGTTCAATCTTAAAGAAATTCAAGATAAAGACCATAGCACTGAGGCCTTGATGGAGGTTAAACAGGAACCATAAAGTGTTGTGGGTGATGAGGTTATTGCACAAAGGGTTGTGGAATAACCACCTGTTCAGGTAGACCTACCTCTTCGTAGGTCTGATAGGGTACGTCGTCAACTTAAGAGATACTCATTTCTCTTGTCTGACCATGATGACATTATGATCATTGAGAATGAGCCTACCTCCTATCAGGAAGCTATGATGGGCCCAGATTCTGAGAAATAGCTCAAGGCCATGAGATCCGAGATGGAATCCATGTACACCAACCAAGTATGGACTTTGGTTGATCCACCTAATGGGGTCAAACCCATTGGGTGTAAGTGGGTCATTAAGAGAAAGACTGACATGGATGGACATACGTATACCTATAAGGGCCGATTGGTGGCTAAAGGTTTCAAGCAAATTCATGGTATTGACTATGATGAAACCTTTTCTCTAGTGGCAATGTTTAAGTCCATTCAGATCATGCTTGCTATTACAGCATACCACGATTATGAGATCTAGTAGATGGATGTCAAAATCATATTTTTGAATAGAAACTTACTCGAGGATGTGTACATGACACAACCTGAGGGTTTTGTAGATCCACAGCATAATGGGAAAGTATGCAAGCTGTAATGGTCCATTTATGGGGTAAAGCAAGCTTCTCAGAGCTGGAATCTTCGATTCGATGATACGATTAAACAGTTTGGTTTCATCAAGAATGAAGATGAACCCTATGTCTACAAGAGGGTTAATGGGAACACAGTTGTCTTCCGTATATTGTATGTGGATGACATACTACTCATTGGGAATGACATCCCTTCGCTACAGTCTATGAAGACTTGGCTAGGGACATGCTTCTCAATGAAGGACTTAGGTGAAGCAGCCTGTATTCTAGGCATCAAGATCTATAGAGATAGATCTAAGAGATTGCTTGGCCTAAGTCAGAGTACATACATTGACACAGTATTACTACGGTTTGCCATGTAGAATTCCAAGAAGGAACTTTTGCCGATGTCACATGGTGTGAGTCTTTGGAAGACTCAAAGTCCCTCTTCTAGAGAGGAGAGAGACCGAATGGAGAAGATCCCTTATGCATCTGCTATAGGATCTATCATGTACGTCATGCTATGTACTCGTCCTGATGTCACGTATGCTTTGAGCATGATGAGTAGATACTAGTCATATCCAGGTGAGCGTCACTGGATAGCAGTCAAGAATATTCTTAAGTACTTGATAAGCACTAAAGAATATTTCTTGATATTTAGAGGCGATGAGGAGCTAGCTATAAAGGGTTACAGCGTTGCAAGCTTCCAAACTAACCAGGATGATTATAGATCACAGTCAGGGTTCGTGGTTTGCTTGAATGGTGGCACTGTGAGCTGGAAGAGTTCGAAGCAAAACACAGTTTCTGATTCTACAACAGAAGCCGAGTATATCGCTGCATCTGAGGCAGCAAAGGAGGCATTTTGAATCTACAAGTTTATTACTGAGCTTGGGGTGGTTCCTAGCATAGCAGACCCCATAGAGCTCTATTGTGACAACAATGGAGAGATTGTGCAGTCTAAGGAACCTCGCTCTCACCAACGGACCAAACATATACTATGACGCTTCCATCTCATTCGAGAAATTATCGATAAAGGAGATGTGAAGATTTGCAGAGTACTCGCAGAGGCTAACATCGCAAATCCCATGACCAAGGCTTTGACACAGAAAAAGTATGATGGTCACACTAGGTCATTGGGTATTAGATACTATGGTGATTGGCACTAGTGCTAGTGGGAGATTGTTAGTGAAAGCCCTAGAGTCAATCATGTGATGATTGTTGTATTGACTTTATTGTATCATATTCCTTTTCATAAAGGCATGGTTATTATATTTACTTTTATTGGTGCCAAATAAACTAAGTATAATAACGTCTTTGAGTAGAAGGTTCTTATCTATATCAATCGATTGGTTGAATCGATAATGAGATGATATAGAGAACACTACTCTTAATCATTCCTAGTCAAGTATTAACATTCAGGGACAATGTTAATGCGTAGAGACTAGCATGTAGGTCAACACGATGACTTGATCTCACAAGTAATGGATATGAGATATCAAGGTGACACATGGGTATGCATTGGAGAATGTATACTGAATGACCCGCCATGAGAAAGTACCATGGATCGTTATATGAGTGTCATATACTTTCTCATGTGACTATTAGTTATTGGAATTGAAGTCACCAGGATTCCCTACATAAGGAGTTGCATACTTTAGCTTCGTCAAACGTCACCCGTAAATGGGTGGACTATAAAGGCTATTACTGGGTATGTAACAAATTATGCAGAGAGATGTGAGTGATGTAGATGGGATCTATCCCTCCTATATGATGGGAGTGACATCGTTATTCTTAATTGAGTGAGACCACGAAGTGCATGCCATGTCCAAATGAGTCAATATTAGATATTGAGCTCATTTGATTAGAGTTAGTCAACTTAGAGTTCAAGATATAGATTGTACCGAGGATGACACGGTCTATGCCTCAATTGGTCAATCTAGATGTCAATGATAGAGGGACATTGTCACATATTGTGATAGTCACAAAGGTGATGTTAAAGCTCAACATTCTTGTAACTTGGGTAGCAATGATGTGTTGTTAGATACTGCTCATTGCTTATGTTCCTAAATCAGTTTAGGGACATTGCCAGCGTTACAAGAACCTTTAGGGTCACACACAAAGGGAAATTAGGTGGAGATTAGGTTCATATGATGAACCATGAGGATTAGGTTCATGGGATGAACCAAATTGGATTAAGAGTAATCCAAATTAGACTAATTTAGTTAGACTCAAGTTGATTCAAGTGTTGAATGAGTCTAATTTAGATTTGATTCATTTAGTCAATTTAAATTAATGAATAGAGATTCATTAAATCAAATTGACTTGAATCAAGTGGTTAGATTTGATCAACCATGGGAGATAAGAGGTCAAGTTTGACTTGACTTGAGAGGGAAGATGAATGGTCATTTTTGACTTGACCAATTACCATGTCATGGTGACATGGCATGGTGGCCGGCCAATGATGATGTTCCACATTATCATTGACTTATCATGTGGTGCCACCTCATGAGGGAGACTAAGAGCCATTGGCTCTTGGAGTTACAAGCATGCATGTAACCCCCCAAGTATTGAAGTGGCCGGCCACTCCACTTGATGAAGGGAATTCATTTTGTGGTAACTCCATCTTCTTCTTCCTTGGATCATCCTCTCAAGCTCTCCCAATCCTCATCTTGGCCGAACCATCCAAAGGGTGGTAGCACACTCAAGGTTGTGTTTTCTCCACCATTTGTCCGTGTGAATACCAATAGAGGAGTGTGCACTTGATACTCTTGAGTTCCGGCGAAGCTTTTGGACGAGCAGGATAAGCGAAGGCCATCGCTACGAGGGTAATGCTCTCACCTTCTAGATCTAAGGTAGATCTAGGTTTACTTAAGCACATACATGTTTTTATTTTTATATATCTTCGCAAGGATCCATGGTCGGGCATCCGAGGTTTCCGCAACGCAAAAAACGGTTTTTGCGGCTCGAAAAACCAAACAGCTTGTACGGGATATGTACGGGGATAAGAAAAACAGGCTTTTAAAGGGTCTGTTTTAATTATTTGATAGGTATAATTAACCTAAGTTATAAACCTAGGTTATAAGTTAACCCTATGGTTATTTTCCTGATCCCGTTTCCTCTTCTCTCGATTTCTTGGGCGCCGCTCCGCATGACATGACCGTTCCTCCTTTCCACTCGTGTAACTTCCCCACTAGTCATCGCCGCATCTTCTCACTGCGATTCTCTCATTTTTCTTCCTCGCAACATGACGTGATCATTGGCTGGGACGATCTTCCCGTTCAAGCAAGGGCGGCGGGTTTGCACAGATGGCAAGCGACGGTCGACTACCTCTGGATGACTCCCACGGACAAGCCGACGGTGAGCGCACATAGCTGGGAGTTTTGTTGGTTGCGTCTACACCAGGTTCAAATCAGGGGCTAAAATCTCTGCTGAAGTAGATGGTGGCTAGGGGCGGCTAGGCAACGTTTGCTACAGGTTTGACTGGAGGTTGCGACCTCTGCCGGTGGGCGCCGGAGCAAGGTAAGAACCGGTTGTTGTATTTTCTTAGATGAAGATTAAAACCCTAGTCGTAGTTTCTTTCATTTGGTTATGTCTGTGATTTTGGTCAGGGGTCTCGAGCCAGTGAATCGAGGAATTGGGATAGGAGGAAGGTGGCTGCTAGTGGAGTCCAACGACTGGTAAGCTTGTTCGATCATCTGTCTTTTAGCAGTAATTACTAGATTATGTGGTTCCTAATGTAGAATTGGGATTTTGTGAGTTGAGGTTGGTTGATGGTGCCTACTGTGAGGGTGAGGTGTCGGCTATGGTGAGTAAAGAAGACCTGGGTGAATTGTGTAAGGGTTGTGATTTTCGACAGTGATATTGAGCCATGGATTGTCCGGTGATAAGTTTCGGCTATGGATCTATTGTGAGTGTAGATTGAGAAAAATGGTGGTATGTGATTTTCTTATGTATTTAATCTGATATGTAGTCGGTTTCTTTGATTTTGGTACGTGTATATGTTGGGTTTTCGGCACCGCAGCGTGTGTGTGTTCGATCATGATTCGTAAACATGAGCACAGCGGAAGAAATAAAAATAATAAATCTACATTTATTACAACACACACAACATACGCATGCATAGTATAACATGTGTAGACATAACTGTAAATTTAAATTTGCAATAAAAGGAAATTTAACTACGTTCTACCTTTCATATTACGTGTAGCGGGAACGGCATCAACCAGAACGATCCTCGCTAGAATCGTCTCTATCCGTATCCACGCCGAGTATCCTTAGGATGACTTCGCTAAGCCACGAGCTTCATCTTCGTACGGGTTACTAGTCTCGTGTTGAAGACGACGTGATCGAGAGATGATCACGATCCGAATCCAAATTCGGATCCAAAACGAGTCCTCAAAACTCGCATCTCCGGAGAGGTATTCGTCAACCGATTGGAGAATCCTTCGTCCTCCACCTCAGAGGATTACCGGAGATCGAATCCCCGGTAAGTTAGCCGCTGTCGGAGCTCTAACTGTCATCCAAACGATGCCCCGACGAGAGGAGAACAAGCTGTCCAGAAAACTGGACAGCTTTGGAGGAGGAGATAGGCGCCGGCCAACTAAGGGAAGATAAAGCTCACCTTGATGCCAAACCTAAAGGAGATCACCGGAGCAACAACCGGCAGCAGCTCGATGCCGGCGAGGGGAAAGGAAAGCTCCTTCTGGACGCCGGTTGGAGGAGAAGTGGGCGGCGGCAAGGAGTTGGCGCCGAGAACTCCAATGAGGAGGTGGGCGGCAACTTCAAGCTAGGGTTTTGGATTTGGGCATAATTATCCCTTAAGCCCTCTTTTATAGAGAACTAATTCTCTTAACGGTTATTGGATCATAACCATTAGGCCCGTTAACCCGCTCCATTAAGATAAGTTAAAATAAACCAAACCATGATGGTGTATTTTAAGTTAAAACGAACCGAACCAACTTTTGGTTCATTCGTTTAAAATAAACCAAACCCTTTGGTTTATTCTCCTCCATTGGATTAGAACCAAAACATTTTGGTTCATCCATTATGTCTTCACAAGACACGGCCCATCCACGCTTCCATTGCGAATGAAACGATTTCATGCTCGCTTCATGTTTGGTCCAACCAAACCTAGTTTCTCTCAGTCTGAGAATCCCATTCTCAAGCTCGTTTTAAATCCTTCGGATTATGCTCGTTGTGCGTGTGACCAAATAGGTTCTCGGTTTATGTTGGCCGTCTATAATTAACCATTAATTATATAATGATCATGAGTGGCACCTAGTAGTACATCATGATCCCCAATTAACCGAAAAGATCAACGGTTGATCCAGAACTATTTCTGAAACCCTTCAGCAGCTCGAATGAATTGTGCCCTATTCTCTTCACTCATCTTATACCCACTTGGTTCAGGACATGGTCTATAGTGTCAATCCCCACTAGGCTGACTACGTCACACCTAGCCCAAGTATCATTTCCTCGTCCTACGGATTCTAGTTACTCAACATGTATCGAAGTGTACATTACTCTAAACATGTAATGCTTTGGCCAATGACTTTAGTAACAATCCGACGAGAGGCCATGGGTATACATCTCCTCGCAAGGAGTGGTGAATCCTTTATAGGCTATTCAAACACGTTCGATCATTTTGACTTATACCCAATCATCCCGGGTCCACATCTCCTTAGAGATGTTTGCTTAAGATGTCAAAGCATAAGTCTCCATGATCAAGATGACTTGAATACCGCAAGTCAAAGGAACATCACACTTAAGCTACAGTAAGAACTTCATTGACATATCTATATATGCAGAGAACCATATGAAGTCTTATAGCTGGTCACTCCAATGAACTAGTTACCATAACTAGCATCCACGATTAACTCCGGACATCACAATGTCTCCAGCCAGTGAAAATCACCTGCTTGGATACACCAAGGAGTATACCTCGTGCTAGTCTCGACAGAATCGATGGTGTCCAAATCCATCAATTCATCGACTAGAGATAATTCCGATACATCACAATTACACATGTAGAGATACTCACTAGTTGTGATCCAATCACAAATTCTCTCATGCTGTGAATCATATCGTGGACATTCAGTAAATGAGTTTAAGATCCAATCAAATACATGAAACATGTATACTCCAATAGTGAATCTTCATTTATCATATAAATGGTTCATACATAAGGCGATTGCCTTAGGACATCTCTCATATATTACTAACAGACTCCCACTTGGCCTAATGCCAATCGCTACGGTATCTAATACCATAAGCACTAACATGATCCTCAAACTTACTTTGAGGTAATGCTTTAGTCAAAGGATCCGCTAAGTTCCTTTCAGTGGGAATTTTCTCGATTTGTATTTCGTTCCTACTGATGATCTCTCTGATAAGATGATAGCGGCGAAGCACATGTTTGAATCGTTGATGAGACCTTGGCTCTTTCGCCTGTGCAATTGCTCCATTGTTGTCACAGTAGACCGGTATTGCTTCAACAATGGTCAGAATCACACCAAGTTCATAAACAAACTTCTTGATCCAAACCGCTTCCTTTGCTGCTTCCGAAGCTGCAATGTATTCTGCCTCAGAGGTAGAATCCGCTACAGTGTCTTGTATGGAACTTTTCCAACTCACTGCGCCCCCATTCAGGGTGAACACATATCCAGACTGAGACCTGGAATCATCCTTGTCTGTCTGGAAGCTGGCATCCGTATACCCTCGTATCACCATGTCCCCTTCTCCATATATTAGGAACACATCCTTAGTTCTTCTTAAGTACTTAAGGATCGTCTTAACAGCCACCCAATGATCCATTCCTGGATCGGTGAGTATCTGCCGTGACACTCGAGCATACGATACATCGGGCCTCGTACATAACATAGCATACATGATAGATCCTATTGCGGATGCATAGGGAATCTTACTCATGCAAATCCTCTCGTCTTCTGTGCGCGGACACATAGACTTCGAAAGGTGTACCCCATGCCTGATGGGTAGGTAACCTTTCTTGGATTTCGACATGCTAAACCTCTTTAGCACTCGGTCTATATATGTAGACTGCGAAAGACCAAGCAACTGTTTCGATCTATCTCTATAGATCTTAATCCCGAGGATGTAGGTTCCTTCTCCCAGGTCTTTCATGGAGAATGTCTTGGATAACCAAACCTTAACTGACTGTAAGATTGACACATTGTTTCCTATAAGTAATATGTCATCGACATACAATACTAGGAACACGACTGCACTCCCACTAACCTTCTTGTACACACAAGGTTCGTCTGGATTTTGTGAGAAATCAAACTTTTTGATGGTCTCATCAAAACGGATATTCCAGCTCCTAGATACTTGCTTCAATCCATAAATGGACCGTCGCAATTTGTATACCTTGGTTTTATCAACCGATGTGAAACCCTCAGGCTGTATCATATACACATCCTCGAGTAGGTTTCCATTAAGGAAAGCTTTTTTCACATCCATCTGCCATATCTCATAATCATAATGAGCCGCTATGGCCAAGAGCATCCGAATGGATTTAAGCATAGCTACAGGCGAATAGGTTTCGTCATAATCAACACCTTGCTTTTGACGATATCCTTTCGCCACCAATCTAGCCTTATAGGTAATCACATTACCATCCATGTCAGTTTTCTTCTTGAAAAACCACTTGCACCCTATAGGCTTAATGCCTTCAGGTGGGTCAACCAAGTTCCAAACTTGGTTTTCATACATGGAATCCATTTCCGACTTCATGGCACCAAGCCACTTATCGCTTTCTGAACTTGTCAGCACTTCTTCATAACTGGTAGGCTTCTCATCATCAATGAGTAACACGTCATTCGATTCACTTACGAGAAATCCATATCTCTCGGGAATATTGCGTGTTCTACCAGATCTACGAAGATGTGGTGTTACAATAGGTCCAGCCGATTGCTCATCACTATGAGTTGTCGGCTGTTGTGGTTCACTAGGTATCTCATCAATGTCTATTTGAGTCTCTCGAGCCTCCTCAAGCTCGACGACACTCCCACTGTTTTTTTGCAAGAGAAACTCTTTCTCTAGAAACACAGCATGCCTTAAAACAAACACCTTTTGTTCCACAGGATGATAGAATTGGTAACCCCTTGTTTCCTTAGGGTATCCAATAAATAGATATTTATCAGACTTAGCATCCAATTTGTCTGATACAGTCTGCTTCACATAAGCAGGACAACCCCATATCTTCAAGTAAGATACATGAGGTTTCTTACTATTCCATATCTCATATGGAGTAGTTCAGACTACCTTGGTAGGCATTCTGTTTAACAAGTAAACAGTTGTCTAAAGTGCATAACCCCAAAAGGACTTGGGAAGAGTCGCATGATTCATCATTGACCTGACCATGTCCAACAAGGTCCGGTTACGCCTCTTAGATACACCATTATGCTGTGGTGTATAGAGCGGAATCCATTGAGACAATATACCATTGTCTCTTAGGTAATCAAGAAACTCCTGACTCAAGTATTCACCACATCGATCCGATCAAGTATTTTAATATTCTTGTCATGTTGTTTCTCTACTTTATTTCTGAATTCTTTGAACCTTTCAAAGGCTTCAAACTTGTGTTTCATTAAGAACACATAACCAAACCGTGAGTGATCATCGGCGAAGGTAATGAAGTAGCTATAGCCTCCTAAAGCTTGAGTTGACATAGGTCCACATACATCAGTATGTATTAGACCTAATAACTGTTAGTTATAGCCTTAGAACCAATCATGTGATGGTTGAATAGGGAACATTTTGTATCATATTCTATAAAGGCAAAGGATTGGTTATTATATATTTACGTCTTGCTTGTGCCAGCTAAATAAAATATATAATAATGCCCTAGAAAAGTAGGTTCTTATCTACAGCACATCAATTGGCAGAATTGATTATGAGAGGCTGTAGAGAACACTTTCCTAAATGTTCCTAGTCAAGTATTAATATGTAAGGGCAATATTAATACATAAAGACTAGCATGTAGGTCAATTGATGACTTGATCTCGCAAGTCATGGATATATGATATCAAGTTGACACATGGGTATATATATTAGAGAATATATACTTAACTGACCCGCCATGAGAAAGTTTCATGGATCATCATATGAGTGTCATAAACTTTCTCATGTGACTATTGGTATGAATAGTCCTCAAACCTGAAGTCACTACGGTTCCCTACATAAGGAGTTACGTACTTTGGTATCGTCAAACGTCACCCGTAACAGGGTGAACCATAAAGGCGATTACTAGGTATATAACAAATTATGCGGAGGGATGTGAGTGATGTAGATGGGATTTATCCCTCCCATATGATGGGAGTGATATCTGTGGGCCCCTTGATTGAGTAGAACTACTAAAATGCATGGCCATGTTCGAATGAGTCAATATGAGATATTGAGCTCATTTGTTTGAGTTAGTTTACTCAGGGATCAAGAAACACATAGATTGATCGAGGATGACACGGTCTATGCCTCATTGGTCAATCTGATATCAAGGATAGAAGGACATGGTCATACATTATAGTAGTCACGGAAAGGTTAGTCGGATATTGACTTATTTCGTAACTTGGGTAGCAATGATGTATTGCTAGATGCCGCTCATTGCTTGTGTATCTAAAAGAGTTTAGATCCACTGCCAACGTTATGAGAGCCTATAGGGTCACACACAAAGAGCATGATGATTAGAAGAATTAGTGCATTATAGTTTGACTAGAATAATTTGGGAATAAGTTTAAGTACAAAATGGTTTTTGGACTTTAAGCTTAATGAGAATTTTAGCTTATTGATTTAATGAGATTAATTCAATATGCTAAGCTTAATTGATTTAATAAGATTAATTCAATATGTTACCTTATTGATTTAATGAGATTAATTCAATATAATAACATAAGCTTATTGGATTAATAAGATTAATTCAACATGCATGAATGCCACATAAGCATGCCACCTAAGCATGCCACCTAAGCTTGATGAGGTGGAAGGAGACAAAGGGTTTTGACCTATGGAATTTCTCCACATGTGGCCGGCCAAACAAGGAGTGTAACTCCTTGTTTGATTATGTTTCAATGCAATTGATTGCATTGAATGTGATAGGAGGTGAAAGTTTTTTTTCAATCCTATAAAACACCCCATGGGGTGGCCGGCCAACTTGGTGAAAAACTTGAGGCTTTGGTTGAAGCTTGAGGCTTGGAGAGAGCTTGGTGGTGAGAGGCTTTGGTTGTGTGACTTTTGTGAGTGTAGGCTAGCAAGACGAGTGGTCTTCTTCTTCCTTTCTCTTTTTCCCTACCTTCCTCTCCTTTAGGGACTTCTCTAGCAAGAAGTAAAGGAGAGCTCCTCTATTTTCTTTTGTGAGACAAGAGCTTGCTCGTGTGGATACATATAGAGGCACGGACATTTGAACGTGCTAAAAGATCCAACAAACCCAAGGAGAAGCGGGATTAAAAAGGGCACGCAACAAAGGTAATATTCTCCTATAAGATAGGTTTTGAGAAATTTATTTTTGTACGAGGTTTTCTTTCGCAAGGATCACTT
This sequence comes from Wurfbainia villosa, assembly GCA_025175895.1. NCBI lineage: Eukaryota > Viridiplantae > Streptophyta > Magnoliopsida > Zingiberales > Zingiberaceae > Wurfbainia > Wurfbainia villosa. The sequence continues at coordinate 56,256,407 of CM045986.1, read as the reverse complement.
GGAAGGGATCCTATTTTTCCGTTGCGCATATGCTATTTTGCATATAAAAATCCCTACAGTAGTATCAGAGCCACTTGCGAAAGATCATATAAAAATAGGTTTTCTCTATTTTATATATGATATAGAAGTAGGATAAATTTTATTATGAGTTGATAATTGCATTAGCAATTTTTCAAACATAATAAAATATCCGATGTCTTTTAAAAGGTTAAAATTGACATGGTGCATGGTTATGGCCTAGTCCCAAAAAGTTTGTGAATGTGTGTGTTGTAATTCTTAATACGGCCCGTGTGTCGTGCCTTTCTCCTAAAATTCTTGTTGTAAAATTAGTTTTAGACTCGAATGTAATTCGAGTATTTCTCCTTTTGTAATATACAAAATAAAGATGGAGGGTCCATTGGAAGATGACGTTACAAGGAGGAAGTTAACAACACAAGACAACCAAAAGGAAGCACTTGGGAGAAGATGCTATCCCTAGGTTGACCAATCAATCTTTTCATTGGCTTGAGAAGATTGTAGAATAAGGGCCATAACCATGACACGCTTAGGTTAATATGTATGTGATGCATGTTAATTTAGCTTATATGTGATGTATGCTAATATGTATGTGATGCATGTTTAAGTTTATTTCTTAATAAGTCAAAAACAATATGCCTTCCAAAGTTTGGTACTCACTACTTCCTCGATCGTTTGTTGTTGGGTTTGCCAAAGCAAAGCAACGCATTTTATCTTGGAAGAGTGCGAGTGGAAAATCGTGATGTCCCGCTATCAAACTTGGTTAAGACTTAATTAAGTTTTTCTTAATTAATTAAGAAAGTAGAGGCATATATTAGCTTTGAACATAAGTTTTAAAATTAGTTTTGTGTGATTTACGAACATCAGCTTTGTCTTAGAAAGTGGTCGTTGCTCCAATATCAAAGAAGGCCTCTGTGCCTCGCCACGGCCTGAAAACTGGTTTAGGAATAAGCACTAAACTAATCTAAACTTAACCAAAGCTATTAAAGAGTTACATCAGATGTAATTGGCAAAAGATTGCCTACCTAATCATACTATGTCTTGTGCGATTAGCCAAAGCTAACTCAAGACGAAGTATGATGTGGATCTTTATCCCATATAAATTTATAGCTAAATAGAAGCTAATGATGTAAGCAAAATGTGTTTACCTACATCAATGATTAGCTCATATCAAAGCTATGAGAATTTAGTGGGAGCCTCATTTAATTAAAGGCCTAATTAAATGACATAGGTATGATACTTAATTTTGCATTTTAATGTTGTAGATCACCATGTCATCTAACACAACACACCCCCTCAACTTGCGATCTGTCCTTGAGAAAGACAAGCTCAATGGAGCTAACTTTCTAGACTGGTATTGGAACTTGAGGATTATCCTCAAGCAAGAACGTAAACTGTATGTCCTAGAGCAGTCTATCCTCAAGAAACACCGCCCTGCCACTCGTCTTTGAAAAAGATGCTTATAAGAAGCATCAAGATGACGCATTAGATGTGTCATGTCTTATGCTTGCCACCATGAACTCTGAGCTTCAGAAGCAACATGAGAACATGGATGCCTATGATATGGTTGAGCATTTGAAACAACTATATCAAGGACAAGCTAGACACGAGCGTTTTGAAGTGTCTAAGGCTCTTTTTGCATGCAAGATGCAAGAAGGAACACCTGTAGGAACTCACGTACTTAAAATGATAGGGTACGTTGAGAACCTTGAAAGACTAGGTTTTCCACTGAGCCAAGAATTGACAACCGATGTTATCCTGCAATCGTTGCCGGAAGCATATAATCAATTCTTCATGAATTATAACATGAATGAAATTGATAAGCCTTTGCCTGAGATTCTCAGCATGTTTAGAACTGCTGAACCGAATCTCAAGAAGAAAGTTAGTAACGTACTAATGGTCAAGAAGGGCAAAGGTAAGCGCAAAGGCAAGGGTAAGACCCAAGCCAAAGGCAAGGCCAATTCATCCACTTCAAAGGGTAAAGGTAAAGTACCTAAGGAAGGGGACTGTTTCCATTACGGTGAGATTGGACACTGGAAGCGGAACTGCAAAGTCTACCTTGAGGAAATAAAGAAGAAAAGAAGTGGGACTTCTGCCTCGGGTATACACGTTATAGAAGTTAATCTATCTATTTCTTCTACATGGGTATTAGATACCGGATGTGCATCTCACATTTGTACTAATGTGCAGGGACTGAGAAATAGTAGACTAATGGCAAAGGGCGAAGTGGACCTACGAGTAGGCAATGGCGCAAAAGTTGCTGCTGTAGCTGTAGGAACATATTCTTTGTCTTTGCCCACTGGGCTTATCTTAGAACTAGAGGAGTGCTTTTATATACCTGCATTAATGAAGAACATAATTTCTGTATCTTGTTTAGACAAGAAAAACTTTTCTTTTATAATAAAGGACAAATGTTGTTCCATTTATTTGAATGAAATGTTCTATTGTAATGCACCACTTATGAATGGTCTCTATGTTCTAGATTTAGAAAACCCATTTTATAACGTAAATACCAAACGGTTCAAATCGAATAATTTGAACCAAACATATCTCTGGCACTGTCGCCTAGGTCACATAAATGAAAAACGCATATCCCAACTCCATAAAGATGGATTATTGGACTCATTTGATTTTGAATCATATGAGGTATGCGAATCTTGTCTTTTAGGAAAGATGACTAAAACTCCATTTAGTGGAAATGGCGAGAGAGCGACAGACTTGTTAGGACTCATACATACTGATGTATGTGGCCCTTTCAATGTCGAAGCCAGAGGAGGCTATAAGTACTTTATTACTTTCACTGATGATATGAGTAGATTTAGCTACTTATATTTGATGAGACATAAGTCAGAGTCCTTTGAAAAGTTCAAAGAATTCAAGAATGAAGTACAAAACCAACTTGGTAAGCGTATTAAGCTACTTCGATCAGATTGAGGTGTGAATACCTTAGTCAAGAGTTTCGTCATCACCTGGCTGAGTGTGGGATAATATCCCAACTCACTCCACCTGGAACACCACAATGGAATGGTGTATCTGAGAGGAGAAATCATACTCTATTAGATATGGTACGATCGATGATGAGCCAGACTGATCTACTTACTTCCTTTTGGGATTTAGCTCTAGAGACAGCCGCTTTCACACTTAATCGTGTCCCATCAAAAGCCGTAGAAAAGACACCATATACGTTATGGACTGGGAAGAGTCCCAAAATGCCTTTTATAAAGATTTGGGGCTGTGAAGCTTATGTTAGACGTCAAGTCTCAGATAAACTAGGACCCAAATCAGATAAGTGTTATTTTGTAGGATATCCCAAGGAAACTAAGGGATATTACTTTTACAATCCCACACTTGGCAAGGTGTTTGTTGCAAATCTTGTCTTTCTAGAAGAGAATTTATTTCTAGAAAAACTAGTGGGAGTAAAATTCATCTTGAAGAAATTCAAGATGAAGATAACACTAAGGCTTGATGGAAAATGAGCAGGCACCACAAAGTGTTGTGGATGAGGAAATTGTTGCCCAAGAGTTGTGGAGCAAACACATTCAAGTAGACCAACCTCTTCGTAGATCGATAGGATCCGTCGTCAACCCAAGAGATATTCTTTTCTCTTGGTGACAAGCGGTGATGTATTGCTTATCGATCTTGTGAGCCTACATCCTATCAGAAGCTATGATGAGCCCAGTTAGAAATGGCTAGAGGCCATGAGATCGAAATGGAATCCATGTACACTAACCAAGTATGGACTTTGGTTGATCCACGAAGGGTAAAACCCATTGGGTGTAAGTGGGTCTTTAAAGTAAAGGACATGGATGGTAATAAGCATACCTATAAAGGTAGATTGGTGGCTAAAGTTCAAACAAATTCATGGTATTGACTATGATGAAACCTTTTCACCGGATTGCGATGCTTAAATCCATTCGGATCATACTTGCTATTGCGACCTACCACGATTATGAGATTTGGCGGATGGATGTCAAAACCAGCTTTTACAGAATGGAAAGCTACTCGAGGATGTGTACATGACACGCGGCATGAGGTTTTGAAGATCAAGCATCTGAAAGGTATCTGGCGCAAAGGTTCATTTATGGACTAAAGCAAGCCTCTCGAAGCTGGAATCTTCGATTCGATGATGCAATCAAGGAGTTTGGTTTCATCAAGAATGAAGATGAACCTTGTGTCTACAAGAGAAATAGTGGGAGCACAGTTGTATTTCTTATCTTGTATGTAGATGACATACTTCTCATCGGAAATGATATTCCCTCACTCCAGTCTGTGAAGATGTGGTTAGGGAATTGTTTCTCGATGAAAGACATTGGTGAAGCTGCCTATATTCTAGGCATCAAGATCTATAGAGATAGATCTAAAAGATTACTTGGCCTAAGTCAGAGTACATACATTGATAAAGTGCTAGATCATTTTTCTATGCAAAAGTCCAAGAAAGGATTTCTGCCTTTATCACATGGTGTGAGTCTTTCGAAGACTCAATGTCCCTCTTCTAAGAAGGAGAGAGATCGCATGGATAAGATCCCTTATGCATCTGCTATAGGGTCTATCATGTATGCCATGCTTTGTACTCGTCCTGACGTCTCGTATGCTTTGAGCATGAAGAATAGATACCAGTCGGATCCAGGTAAAAGTCACTGGATAGCAGTCAAAAATATTCTTAAATACTTACGAAGAACGAAAGAATATTTCCTGATATTTGGAGGCAATGAGGAGCTAACTGTAAAGGGTTACAGTGATGCAAGCTTCCAAACAGACAAGGATGACTATAGATCGCAATCGGGGTATGTGTTTTGCCTGAATGGTGGAGCTGTGAGCTGGAAGAGTTCGAAGTAGGACACAGTTGTTGATTCTACAACAGAAGCCGAGTATATTGCTGCGTCTGATGCAGCAAAGGAGGTTGTTTGGCTCCGCAAGTTCATCAGTGAACTTGGGGTAGTTCCTAGCATTGCAGATCCAATAGACCTCTATTGTGACAACAATGGGGCTATTGCACTGGCTAAGGAACCTCGATCACATCAGCGGACCAAACACATACTACGGTGCTTCCATCTCATTCGAGAGATCATCGATAGAGAAGATGTAAGGATATGCAGAGTACCGACAGAAGCTAACATCGCAGATCCATTGACCAAGGCTTTGGCACAGAGGAAGCATGATGGTCACACTTGGTCACTAGGTATCAGATATTATAGTGATTGGTACTAGTTCTAGTGGGAGATTATTAGTTATAGCCCTAGAACCAATCATGTGATGGTTGAATAGGGAACATTTTGTATCATATTCTATAAAGGCAAAGGATTGGTTATTATATATTTACGTCTTGCTTGTGCCAGCTAAATTAAATATATAATAATGCCCTAGAAAAGTAGGTTCTTATCTACAGCACATCAATTGGCAGAATTGATTATGAGAGGCTATAGAGAACACTTTCCTAAATGTTCCTAGTCAAGTATTAATATGCAAGGGCAATATTAATACATAAATACTAGCATGTAGGTCAATTGATGACTTGTTCTCGCAAGTCATGGATATATGATATCAAGTTGACACATGGGTATATATATTAGAGAATATATACTTAACTGACCCGCCATGAGAAAGTTTCATGGATCGTCATATGAGTATCATAAACTTTCTCATGTGACTATTGGTATGAATAGTCTTTAAACATGAAGTCACTACGGTTCCCTACATATGGAGTTATGTACTTTGGTATCGTCAAACGTCACCCGTAACAGGGTGGACCATAAAGGTGATTACTGGGTATATAACAAATTATGCGGAGGGATTTGAGTGATGTAGATGGGATCTATCCCTCCCATATGACGGGAGTGATATCTGTGGGCCCCTTGATTGTGTAGAACTACTAAAACGCATGGCCATGCTCGAATGAGTCAATATGAGATATTGAGCTCATTTGTTTGAGTTAGTTTACTCAGGGATCAAGAAACATATAGATTGATCGAGGATGACACGGTCTATGCCTCATTGGTCAATCTGATATCAAGGATAGAAGGACACGGTCATACATTATAGTAGTCACGGAAAGGTTAGTCGGATCTTGACTTATTTCGTAACTTGGGTAGCAATGATGTATTGTTTGATGTCGCTCATTGCTTGTGTATCTAAAAGAGTTTAGATCCATTGTCAACATTATGAGAGCCTATAGGGTCACACACAAAGAGCATGATGATTAGAAGAATTAGTGCATTCTAGTTTGACTAGAATAATTTAGGAATAAGCTTAAGTACAAAATGGTTTTTGGAATTTAAGCTTAATGAGAATTTTAGCTTATTGATTTAATGAGATTAATTCAATATGCTAAGCTTAATTGATTTAATAAGATTAATTCAATATGTTACCTTATTGATTTAATGAGATTAATTCAATATAATAACATAAGCTTATTGGATTAATAAGATTAATTCAACATGCATGAATGCCACATAAGCATGCCACCTAAGCATGCCACATAAGCATGCCACCTAAGCTTGATGAGGTGGAAGGAGACAAAGGGTTTTGACCTTTGGAATTTCTCCACATGTGGTCGGCCAAACAAGGAGTGTAACTCCTTGTTTGATTATGTTTCAATGCAATTGAATGTGATAGGAGGTGAAAGGTTTTTTCAATCCTATAAAACACCCCATGGGGTGGCTGGCCAACTTGGTGAAAAACTTGAGGCTTTGGTTGAAGCTTGAGGCTTGGAGAGAGCTTGGTGGTGAGAGGCTTTGGTTGTGTGGCTTTTGTGAGTGTAGGCTAGCAAGAAGAGTGGTCTTCTTCTTCCTTTCTCTTTTTCCCTACCTTCCTCTCCTTTAGGGACTTCTCTAGCAAGAAGTAAAGGAGAGCTCTTCTATTTTCTTTTGTGAGACAAGAGCTTGCTAGTGTGGATACATATAGAGGCACGGACATTTGAACGTGCTAAAAGATCCAACAAACCAAAGGTGAAGCGGGATTAAAAAGGGCACGCAACAAAGGTAATATTATCCTATAAGATAGGTTTTGAGAAATTTATTTTTGTACGAGGTTTTCTTTCGCAAGGATCACTTGGAAGGGATCCTATTTTTCCGTTGCGCATATGCTATTTTTCATATAAAAATCCCTACAATAACTCTCCCACTCGTTCACCTTTTCCAGTAAAAGGTAACTTGGTCATCTTGCCTTTTAAGCATGATTAGCATGTATCGTATGAATCCAATTCAAACGATTCCAGAATTCCACATCGGTGTAATTCGGACATGCATTTCTTGCTTATATGGCCAAGTCGACAATGGCACATATAGGAGTCTATTTGATTATTCTTTCGAGCATGCGTGTTTCTCGCTTCGATATTGAAAATGTCACGTGATACGTCCAACGTATAAATGTCATTACTCAAAGTTCCAGTTCCATAAAGTACGCCATTCAAAGTTATATAACAACAATTGTTACTAAACGTCAAATGGAAACCATTTCTATTTAAACAAGAAATAGAAACAATGTTCTTTATTAGAGAAGGAACATAATAGCAACTGTCCAGTTCCAAGACTAGTCCACTGGGGAGCTTCAGAAAATAAGTTCCGATGGCGACTGCAGCAACCTTTGCTCCATTGCCAACTCGCAAATTTGACTCCCCTCTGATGAGTCTTCTTCTATTCCTTAGCCCCTGTATGTCATTACATATATGTGAGCCACACCCAATATCCAATACCCAAGTGTCTAAGGAAATAGAATGACAATCAATAACGAAGATACCTGAAGAGGATGGGGCATCGGATGCCTTCTTCTTCTTCATGGACTCAAGATAAATCTTGCAGTTTCTTCGCCAGTAGCCTTCCTTGCCACAGTGATGCCAAGTGCCCTTTTGCGCTGGTTCTGCCTTCTTTGCCTTTTTGTTCTTCCCTTTCTTCTGTTCTTTTGCCTTCCTCTTAGAACCTTTCTTTGAGGAATCAACTAACAGAACCGCCTTCTCCTCATGCTTCATAGAAGGCTCCACAGTCTTCAGCATATTGAGTAGCTCGGGAATAGTGGATTCCAATTTGTTCGTCCGATAGTTCATCACAATTTGTGAAAAACTCTTAGGCAAACAATGTAGAATTAAGTCAATACTTAATTCGTGATCCATCACAAACCCGAGGGTAGCTAGCTGCTCGATGTACCCGTTCATCTTTAGCACAAACTCCACTACAGACGAACCTTCTTGCATCTTCGTGGTGAAGAGGAGACTAGAGACCTCAAACCTTTCGGATCTCGCTTGCTCATCGAACAACTCATGAAGATGGAAGACCATGGTATTAGCATCCATATGCTCATGCTGCTTTTGCAGCTCGGGTACCATCGCCGCTAGCATGATGCAACTCGCCAGCTCAGAATCTGCCACATGCTTCTGATAGACCAACATTTGGTCTGGAGTTGCATCGTCCTTAAGACGGTTGGGAAGAGGCTCTTCAAGAACATATGCAAGCTTTTCTGCTTTGAGAACAATTCTCAGGTTTCTAAGCCAGTCCAGGAAGTTAGGCCCAGTCAGTTTGTTTTAATCCAAAATAGTGCGCAAATTCAAAGACGTCATGATCAATTTATTGACCTAGAAATACAAAACGAGCATATATGAGAAAATGATTTAAAATGCATCAATATACATTCATAAATCCCATTCATTTTTCGAATTTCAAAAAACCCCAAAATCACTTCGGGAGATCATAGGTCCATCTCCGAATGGGCTGATATCCATCATAGTTATGAACAACCTTAGAGAGAGTCCAACAAGCCATTCATAACTACGACGATAGGTATCAACTATACCGATTGCATATCACGTATATGCAACTATCACAATGTGCTATCAACTAATTGAATGTTCACACATACATCGGGTTGTTAACACATTAACAAGTATGCATCATATGCATAGCACCCAACTTCACCTCCCTTTACATCGACCTTGGAGAGAGTCTAACAAGCCGATGCTCTAGATTAAAGCCAACCCATTAATCGAGAAATAGTTTTAATATGGTTAGAGCGCATTCAACCAATTAGCCCAGCTTGGAGAGAGTCCAACAACCAAAGCTAACGATTGACCTCTGACTCTTACCATATTAGTATTAAACTATTCCATGGTTTGAACATGTTCGGGTTCGAGCCGGGCTTGGAGAGAGTCCAACAACCCAAACAAGAAACGAAACTCTGGTTCTAACCATATTAATGGAAGGTGTAGGCTTTAATATTGTTTAAAGGTTTTTATGTCTCATCCTCTTTGCATGCAAATAACTATTATCTACATGGCATGGCATACATGGCATACATCTACATGTCACGACACGCATGGCATAATGATATGCATCTAATGCAATTACATGGCATACAATTATGTCATGTACATAATTTTCTTATTTGTCATAACTATTTATAGAAATAAAATATGTTTAAGATTTGATTCTCCAAATCAAATCATGATTATATTAGGAAACAAATTTCCAAATCTAATCACATATTTTATTTATGGAAATAGTTGATTAAGGAAAATCAATTTAGGAAACCAATTTCCTAAATCATCAAAACTACTTATGGAAATAAAATATTTTAAGATTTGATATCCCAAATAAAATCATGATTAAATTAGGAAACAAATTTCCAGAATCTAATCAAATATTTTATTTATGGAAAATATCAATTTCCATAAATACTTCCAACTTTCCAAAAGTGGAAGATTTCCATAAATACTTCTAGACTTTCCAAAATTGAAAAATTTCCATAAATACTTCTAAATTTCCAAAATTATAAAATTTCTAGAAATAACATTATGACTATCGTAAAACCATTTTATGATTATGTCGAAACACAACCTGGGCTCTGATACCACTGTTGGGTTTCCGGCACCGCGGCGTGTGTGTTCGATCAAGTTTCGTAAACATGAGCACAGCGGAAGAAATAAAAATAATAAATCTATATTTATTACAACACACACAGCATACGCATGCATAGTACAACATGTGTAGACATAACCGTAAATTTAAATTTGCAATAAAAAGAAATTTAACTACGTTATACCTTTCGTATTACGTGTAGCGGGAACGACATCAACTAGAACGATCCTCGCTAGAATCGTCTCTATCCGTATCCACGCCGAGTATCCTTACGATGACTTCGCTAAGCCACGAGCTTCGTATTCCTACAGGTTACTAGCCTCGTGTTGAAGACGATGTGATCGAGAGATGATCACGATCCGAATCCAAATTCGGATCCAAAACGAGTCCTCAAAACTCGCTTCTCCGGAGAGGTATTCGTCAACCGATTGACGAATCCTTCGTCCTCCACCTCAGAGGATTACCGGAGATCGAATCCCCGGTAAGTTAGCCGCTGTCGGAGCTCTAACCTTCGTCCAAACGATGCTCCGACGAGAGGAGAACAAGCTGTCCAGAAAACTGGATAGCTTTGGTGGAGGAGATAGGCGTCGGCCAACCAAGGGAAGCTAAAGCTCACCTTGATGCCAAACCTAAAGGAGATCACCGGAGCAACAACTGGCAGCAGCTCGACGCCGGCAAGGGGAAAGGAAAGCTCCTTCTGGATGCTGGTTGGAGGAGAAGTGGGCGGTGGCAAGGAGTTGGCGCCGAGAACTCCAATGAGGAGGTGGGAGGCAACTTCAAGCTAGGGTTTTGGATTAGGGCTTAATTATCCCTTAAGCCCTCTTTTATAGAGAACTAATTCTCTTAACGGTTATTGGATCATAACCATTAGGCCTGTTAACCCGCTCCATTAAGATAAGTTAAATTAAACCAAACCATGATGGTTTATTTTAAGTTAAAACGAACCGAACCAACTTTTGGTTCATTCGTTTAAAATAAACCAAACCCTTTGGTTTATTCTCCTCCATTGGATTAGAACCAAACCATTTTGGTTCATCCATTATGTCTTCACAAGACACGGCCCATCCACGCTTCCATTGCGACTGAAATGATTTCATGCTTGCTTCATGTTTGGTCCAACCAAACCTAGTTTCTCTCGGTCTGAGAATCCCATTCTCAAGCTCATTTTAAATCCTTCGGATTACGCTCGTTGTGCGTGTGACCAAATAGGTTCTCGGTTTATGTTGGCCGTCTATAATTAACCCTTAATTATAGAATGATCATGAGTGGCACCTAGTAGTACATCATGATCCCCAATTAACCGAAAAGATCAACGGTTGATCCAGAACTATTTCTGAAACCCTTCAGCAGCTCGAATGAATCGTGCCCCATTCCCTTCACTCATCTTATACCCACTTGGTTCAGGACATGGTCTATAGTGTCAGTCCCCACTAGGCTGACTACGTTACACCTAGCCCAAGTATCATTTCCTCGTCCTACGGATTCTAGTTACTCAACATGTATCGAAGAGTACATTACTCTAAACATGTAATACTTTGGCCAAATACTTTAGTAACAATCCGACGAGAGGCCATGGGTATACATCTCCTCGCAAGGAGTGGTGAATCCTTTATAGGCTATTCAAACACCTTCAATCATTTCGACTTATACCCAGTCATCCCGGGTCCACATCTCCTTAGATATGTTTGCTTAAGATGTCAAAGCATAAGTCTCCATGATCAAGATGACTTGAATACCGCAAGTCAAAGGAACATCACACTTAAGCTACAATAAGAACTTCATTGACATATCTATATATGCAGATAACCATATGAAGTCTTACGGCTGGTCACTCCAATGAACTAGTTACCATAACTAGCATCCACGATTAACTCCGGACATCAGCCAGTGAGAATCAGCTGCTTGGATACACCAAAAAGTATACCTCGTGCTAGTCTCGACAGAATTGATGGTGTCCAAATCCATCAATTCATCGACTAGGGATAATTCCGATACATCACAATTACACATGTAGAGATACTCACTAGTTGTGATCCAATCACAAATTCTCTCATGCTGTGAATCGTATCGTGGACATTCAGTAAATGAGTTTAAGATCCAATCAAATACATGAAACATGTATACTCAAATAGTGAATCTTCATTTATCATATAAATGTTTCATACATAAGGCGATTGCCTTAGGACATCTCTCATATATTACTAACAGTATATGGGGGTAAGGAAGTAAATGGGATTACCCTATTGCAGAACTTGCTTAAACTAGGCTACTATTGGGTTGCTCGTTGGTAACTAATGGAAGAAGTTGTTATATTTGTATGGTTCAGGATATGAATTTATGTTAATGAACGATTAGGTAAAGGAGCTAGATCATAATCCATTTGTTAGTGGATGATGGACCAGTTAATGGGTTAATGAATCGATTTGATTCGATTATTGGAAAATGATAGAACTTAGTCATGTATGTTCTGTGTGCAATGTTTTGATTTGAGACATCCAGGGGTGTAAAGACAGTTGATATTCTTCATAGCAGGCAGGTACTTTGACTTATCTGTTAGATATTGTCATTTTGATATGCTTAGTTGGCTATAGCTCGCAGTAATTTTTATGTCTTATCTGCCCTTGTATGTCACTGCGCCATACCTGATGCATGCATTTCTATCTTAGTCGATATTGTCTAGATACCTACCATGTGTACTTATTTTGGGAATTGTGACATGCACTTGATTAGCTTTTAGATATACTTTCCCTGTATACCAAGGTCATTGATATGTACTCTTTTTTTTTGTGCATATTATTTGGAGATGTATTTTGGTTGGTGTTACATGCTTTAGTGTCATGCACCATTTTGCATGATTGCATGCTAGCTGGTCGAGGGTTCCTTTGTAGTTGAGCCCATAGCCAGTTACATGATCTGCACACACAGCCAGTCATGGGTTAGTGGTACATCAGGAGGGTGTGTGAAATAGCTCTGTCAGGCTCTGCTGGTCCACTCATGGGTAGCGGTGAGGCAGCGTGGTAGCAGGTAGGGATCCCTCCTTTGGTCTATGACACCAGGAGAAGAGAGCTTTTCTCCCCCACTCTGTTTGGGGTAAGAGGATATGTGTACTCTGATAGCAACCTGTCCACTCTGTAAAATACCACAGAAAAAAGGAGTTGGAATATAATTAATACCTAATCTATGTATTAATTAAAGAGGGTTAATCAAACCTAGGTTTGGTATTATAGCGTAAGAACCCAATAAACATTTTCTAAGACAAAACCCGTTAAATCTGCCCGACCCGCTAACCATTAAACACCGCCGTTTTCTCCCCTTCCATTTCTCGTAGATGAACATCAAGCTCCTCGTGCGAGCGTTTCGCACACACCGCAAGTTACTCGTTGCCGACTTCTCCGCGAGTTCTTTCTTCTTCCCCCAAAGCGAAGTGATCTCTCTGCTCCGTCGCTCCAGCAATTCTGAGCAACAGATCTTTTCCCATTCGCACGGTCTCTCTAATATGTCGCTCAGATCTCGTCGGTCTTTCCCAATCCCTTCCATCCCATCTCCAAGCGGCTACCCTGAGCAGGCGTAAGAACGACGACGCAACCAAAGTCAATTGCCTTCGTGTAGGTCAATCTTCTCTACTAGTGTCGAGTGTTCCTTCTCAAATTTCTCTCAAATTTCAGCCGCCCTAGATCTCGTCGGCTTTCCTATACAAGGGGTGTGGCGAAGTTGCCGCCACGGCTAAATGCCCTGCCAAAGGGCAGTATGGCTCTATTCCTCTAGGGATTTCCGACGATCTCGCTGTCCAATCTTATCGATGGGATTACCACCGCGATTAAGCGGTGTTACCGTAGGTTTTGCAAGAGTTCTATCTTGGGTCAAATTCTTGTTGAATCCTTATGCATATTTTTCTTATCATGGAAGCAACCTTCGGTTGGACTTGTGTCAGTGGCTGCGATTGAGATTAGAAGGTATGTTTTAGCGTTAGACTCAATTTTGGGTATTTCCTAATTTCATATCTTATTGATGTTTGATTGTCTCAATGGGGAAGTTGGGATTTTTGGGTATCGTTTATTGTTGCTCTTGATTTATCTAGTAACAGTGGAAAGGGTTGATGGAGGTGGCTGTGATTGTAATGGGTCGGCTGTGAACAAATTGATAGTTGTTGGTGTGGTTGTGAGTGAGAGGAGAAGACTTGTGAGGTTCTGCCGGTGAATCGAACTGGCTGTGAGGTTAGTAATATTCTGTTGAGAGGTTATGAGTGGAGTTAGGTCAGTTGTAATTGTTTTAGTGAGCGAGGATTGGCTGCACGGCTGGAATTGAGTGTAAAAAACTATGTGAGTAAGCTGTGAACAACTATGCGACTGTGGGCAAGGAATTGTCGACGGTGCGGTTGTGAACAAGGCTACTCCTTGTCGTGAAGGGGCTGCTGAAGGATTTTGCTTATCGAGACCTTGAGGGGAAACTTCGCTTCCCACTTCACCTCGGTCATTTGTTCATGGTGATCCCATCGATGTCCCTGGATTAAAAAATTTAATCCTAGACACAAGGGATTGCCCAAACAACAAAGTCGTCGTCGTACAATTCGTTTAGAGAGGTCACTTGAACAAACTCATTGGTCAAGCAACCAACCTCTATTCTATGATTAGTCGCAGAATAGACGATGTCCGGATCGTCAATTTTTGTGTTTATGTTCGGGATCCAAGTATTATTTAGCCATATACAGATTTATATCATGCTCATAATTGAAAAACAAATTCAAACATGTAACATATAAAATTAGAGAATCGATATACCTCGCGATCTTCTAATGTATGACCTTCCTCCTTTCGGACGTCGTGTGGGCGACGATCTACCAAAAGTTGAAGCTCATAGATCGTAAATCTTCCTTCCTTGCTCTTCCAAAGAAAAAGGAAGAATAGAAACAGAGTTTTTCTCCTCCCTAAAACCAACCAACAAGGAACAAAGGGAATCCTTGCCGCCAGCCAACTAGGAGGAGGATATGATGATGGAAACCGACCAAGACACCAAGTGAGACCCCTAAGTCTTGTTTCCACCACTCAAGGAGAAGAGAAGAGAGCCTTTGGGTGCCGGCCAAGGGCTGGAAAGGGGCTGGAAAGGGTGCTGGATGCCGGCCAATGGAGAAGGAAGAAGAAAGGAAAAACTTCCTTATTTGGTGCCGCCCAAGCCTCCAAAACCCTATGCCTCAAAACGTTAATCCTATCTCAACTAGGATTCCCCTCTTGCCGCCCAAAACCCTAGCTCTCCTTGGATAAATCTCCACGCCAACCTATCAAGCTCCGTTTATAGAGTTAGGGATAAGCATCATTTTAATCTCTACCATTGGTTCTAGAGATTTAATCTCAACCGTCGGATCTAGAGATTTAATCTAAACCGTCGGATCTTAGAGATTTAATCTCTACCTATGGATCAAGAGTTTTGTTTCTATCCATTGGATCTAAGCTTCATGAGGTGTTAATAGGCTACAATAGGGACAATGAGGAGGAGTTGGGTCTTGGCCACTCATGGATCAAGCCCACATAATGTCTAATCCACTAATGATAATCCAATCCACTAAAGGATCATCATCGATCTACCTCACCAACCCCCATATGATAATATGGGCTCCATATATTATTTGTATATTTTCTCCCCGTGTTTAAGATCTCGAATATTCATCGATTAATTAATTTACTGACCATTAATTAATCGACATCTAACTCCTTGAGTAGTACCACTCAACCTTTTCATCATGTCGGACCAAGTCAACCTGCAGGGTTTACATGATGAACCTTATGAGCTCCTCAAGGGGACATCATCATCCTAATATATAGGACACAGTTTCCTCCTATAATCAACGACACATCATATAAATAATATCATCTCCCAACTTACCGAGCCTATCAATTTAATCTATAAATCTCGCCGATTGGTAAATCAAAGAGATGAATACTAAGTATATGTGCCCGTTATTATATCGAGATTAAGAGCATGTACTAAATAATATCTGAGTTCCGATTCGATTATATAGTCAGCAATAAATCGAATCACCTCTAAGTCGGTCATGCTCAATACACACAAAGTGCACTAGTGTGATTCTATGGTCAAGACAAACCAATATAAAATCACACTACAAGCATTTCAATGGTTTGTCCAAAGTCATCTCGGTTGTGAGCCTTTACTTATACTTTTCATGGAGCCGATAACATGATCTCTCGTGTGACACCACATACCATGTTATCTACAATGTAAAATATTAGACAATATGCATAACCATAAAAATGCAAACAATGATCATGTGATTCTTATTTCAAAATAAAGATGTTCATACAAAAGGTAGACTTTTCAGTATACATCCCTACAATCTCCCACTTATATTAAAAGACTATGTTGTCCTCAAACTACCATACATCTGATCCCCATTCCCTCCACATGCCTATCAAAAGCTCTTGCCGGAAGGGCCTTAGTGAAAGGATCTGTCAGGTTATTTTCTGATGCAATCTTGGCCACAACAACTTCTCCTCTCTTTAAGATTTCTCATATCAGGTGGTACTTGTGCTCTATGTGTTTACTAGCCTTATGGGCTCGTGGTTCCTTCAAGTTTGCAACTGCACCACTATTATCACAATAAATTGTGATAGTTCTGGGCAAACTAGGAATCACATCCAAGTCCATCAGGAAGTTCTTGAGCCACACAACTTCTTTGGCCGCCTCAGAGGCTGCCACATACTCAGCTTCTATGGTGGAGTCCGCCACGCATTTCTGCTTGACACTCCTCCATACAATGGCTCCACCTCCCAAAGTAAACACAAAACGTGAGGTAGACTTACTGTTATCCCTATCAGATTGGAAGTCAGAATCCGTGTAACCCATAGGGAGTAATTAGTCTGCCCGATAAACCAGCATATAATCCCTAGTCCTTCTCAGGTACTTTAATATATGCTTTACTGCAGTCCAATGTCCCTTTCCTGGATTACTCTGATATCTGCTTACCATGCCCACGGCAAAGCAGATATCTGGTCTCGTACATAGCATCACATACATGAGGCTTCCTACTGCTGAAGCATAAGGAACCGCCTTCATCTCCTCTATCTCCTCAGATGATCTAGGACACATCTCCTTAGATAAAGGAGCTCCATGCCTGAAAGGTAGAAAACCCTTCTTGGAGTTTGTCATGCTAAAATGATCCAAAATCGTCTATATGTATGAAGCTTGGGATAAGCACAACATCCTTTTCTTGCGATCCCTTATAACCTCGATCCCAAGGATGTGTCCCAGCTCTCCCAAGTCCTTCATATCAAACTGTTTGGATAACCATACCCTTACGTCCGATAACAACTTGATATTGTTGCCAATCAACAAAATGTCATCTACGTATAGTACAAGAAATACCACTACGTTTCCATCACATCTCTTGTATACACAAGACTCATCCTGACTTTGAATAAATCCATAAGACTGGATTACCTCATCAAAGCGAATGTTCCAAGACCTCAAAGCTTGCTTTAATCCATAAATGGACCGATTAAGCTTACATACAAGATGCTCTTTGCCCTTAGTAATGAATCCCTCAGGTTGCTTCATATAGATGTTTTCCTCAAGACTTCCATTAAGGAAAGTTGTCTTGACATCTATCTGCCACACCTCATAATCCATATGAGCTGTTATGCATAAGAGAATCCGGATAGACTTAAGCATGGCTACCGGCGAAAAGGTCTCCTCATAATCGATACCCTCTTTCTGAGTATACCCCTTCACAACAAGCCTCGCTTTAAAGGTCTCAACCTTCCCATATATTCCTCTCTTTCACTTGTAGATCCACTTGCATCTAATGGTTTTTACACCATCGGGTGGCTCTACTAGCTCCCATACCTGATTTGATTCCATAGATTCAATCTAAGCATTCATTGCACTTTGCCAAGATGCTGCATCATTATCTTGGATTGCCTCGTCATATGTCCAGGGATCAGGTTCATGTTCACCAGGGGTCAAATCAGAAGATTCTCCCAAGAACATGAATCTATCAGGCTGTCTCACAACCCTCCCACTACGACGAGGTATCACCTGTGTATCCTCTGTGACACGCGGTGCAGTGACATGTGGTATATCCTCTTGTACCGGTGGTACTAAAGAAGTGACTTCCCCTTTTAATTCCTCCAGAATAATTTTACTCTTGGGCTTGTGGCTTGTCACATAGTCTTCCTCTAGAAATCTAGCGTTCGTGCTAATGATTACCCTCTGATCTCTAGGACTATAAAACAAGCCACCCTTCATTCCTCTTGTATAGCCAACGAACAAGCGTACTTCTGTACGAGGTTCCAACTTACCAGCATCTGCCTTCAGCACATGTGCTGGACTCCCCCATATCCGAATATGTCTTAGACTAGGCTTTCGCCCAGTCCACAATTCTGTGGGAGTAAAAGCCACTGATTTAGATGGAACCAAGTTCAGAATGTACATCGCCGTATCTAGAGCATATCCCCAGAACGAATCTGGCAAGTCAGAATAACTCATCATTGATCTAACCATCTCCATAAGAGTCCTATTCCTTCGCTCTGCTACACCATTTTGTTGGGGTGTGCCAGGTGCAGTCAATTGGGATTGAATCCCAGCCTCTGATAGGTAATCCCTAAACTCTCCCAAGAGGTACTCGCCACCATGATTACCTTGACGTTTCTCCACATCAGCCTTGAATTCTTTGAACTTGTCAAAGCATTCAGACTTGTGGCGCATCAGGTAAATGTATCCATATCTTGAGTAATCATCTAAAATAGAGATGAAATACTCAAAACCACCTCTAGCCTGGATAGACATAGGACCACACAAATCAGAATGAACCAATTCTAACACATCTTTGGCTCTATACCCCTTGGCCTTAAATGGCCTCTTGGTCATCTTACCCTCTAAGCAAGATTCACAGGTTGGGAGATCCTCCACCACTAATGAACCCAAAGGTCCATCAGCTATCAACCTTTGCATTCTGCTTAGGTTAATGTGACCAAGCCTAAGATGCCAAAGATATGTTTGGTTCATCTTCGAAGGTTCTTTTCTCTTATTGGAATTAGAAGATGAGTTATTAACTTCAATTTGAATCGTGGGAGGTTTTGGTTCAAGTGTATACAAATTTCCTATTAATGCACCCGAACAGATAATGTCCCTATTCCTTCTTAAAGAAATAGAATATCCATCCATAAACAATTTAAAAACTGAAATTAAATTCTTTCTAAATAAGGGTACATAAAGGCAATTCTTAAGAACCAAAAGTTTATTTTTCTCAAAAGATAAATGAACATTTACCACTACAATAGCCGGCACCTTCGTGGCATCGCCCAAGTACACGGTAATCTCCCCCTCAGTCAGTCGTCTTATTTCCTGGAACCCCTGCAAAGTATTACAGACATGATTGGTGGCTCCCGTATCTACACTCTAGGTTCTGGTAGATAACACCACTAATCATGATTCAACGACTAGTCCAAAGGATATACCTTTGTTCTGCTTTAGATTGGGACAGTCCTTCTTCCAATGTCCATCCTGCTTGCAAGTGAAGTACATGCCTTTCGGCTTCTTTACTCCTCCCTGAGATCCTGCCACCACCTTTGCTCCACCTTGTTTCTTCTTCTTCTTGCCATTCGGCTTAGAAGTAGAAACCTTCTGAGCAACCATGGCCTGAGGACACTCTTCGAAGAGTGCATACTTGTACTCCTTAGCATATAAGACAATATCTAGATTCTTTTCTAATCAACATTATTTGGGTACAGTAAGTTTATTTTCTTTTAGTATCATAGCAAGTGGACTGAAAGTCATTTTTGAAAATCCTAAGAATCACATAGATCATTACTGTAGATTTCAAAAAATTATTGATTCCTCAAACAATAAAATTTTAAAATCAACCAACACCTCAAAACACCGAGAATATCGTTTGCCACGATAGTGTGGACGTATACGAATTCTACATTTGTAAGAGGAGGTTTTACCTATTAATTTTACTATCTTGTCAACCTAACTTTTTGACAAGCAAAATTAATAGTTGGTTTCTCTTCGGCCCTACAAATAAAAGCAGTGACTCCGATGGGGAGGATACTTATATTTGTATCTAAGTGTTCACCATTACTTGGTACTAAGGTAATTATCTCGGGTTATGTGCCTTATGATGGGGAAGTAAACACCCTCCTTAATAATTTCCTATAACCGTATTCGACCTTGTGATCCGCAAACAAACTCATCCAATATGGAGGAAGGCACTCAGAGCCGACGCGCAAGTTTGTTTGCATCACTTGTCAAATCATAATGGAGGTCGTTGGAATTTATAGAAAATTCCCTCTCCCACTTAGTAATTTGAAATTGAGGAATTTTCCTAGCCTACGACATGCATATCAAACAAAAAGAAATAAATATGAAAAATAAATTATTTTCCAACTATTATGACTTTTGTCTTCAATATGTCTCTTGTCGCAACGCCTTCTCGTCCGCTCCTCCTACGCCATGTACGAGTCATCCGGAGATCCGAGACGAGACTAAAACCTATTTTAATTTACATCCATCGATCCTATACTCCACGAGGGAGTGTACATGAAATCTAGATCAAAAGTAAAATAAAATAAAGAGTGGCTAAACAATACCGTATCTAATTATAAAAAAAATAAAATACTAGCCTCGTCAACCCCGAGGATTCAACAAAATATACACATACAATCACATACACACATATGGCCATAATAGTCGGATCTTATGCCTGCAACCAAAGAGTTAAACTACGCATATCCTACTATTAAACGAAACATATAATATATGAAAAGTGCATAAAAATTAACCAAATCCTAAACACACAAAACCTAAAACCTTGGCTCTGATACCAATTGAAGGGTTTTGCTTATCGAGTCTGTGAGGGAAAACTTCACTTCCCACTTCACCTCGGTCGTTTGTTCATGAAGATCCAATCGATGTCCCCTGATTAAAAAATTTAATTCTAGACACAAGGGATTGCCCAAACAACCAAGTCATCATCGTGCTATTCGTTTAGAGAGTTCACTTGAACAAACTCATTGTTCAAGCGACCAACCTCTATTTAGACGATGTCCTGATCGTCGGTTCTTGTGTTTATGTTCGTGATCCAAGTATTATTTAGCCATATACTGATTTATATCATGCTCATAATTGAAAAACAAATACAAACATGTAACATATAAAAATTAGAGAATCGATATACCTCTCGATCTTCTAATGTATGACCTTCCCCCTTTCGAACGTCGTGTGGGTGACGATCTTCCTTCCTTGCTCTTCCAAAGCAAAAGGAAGAATAGAAACAAGGTTTTTCTCCTCCCTAAAACCAACCAACAAGGAACAAAGGGAATCCTTGCCGCCGGCCAACTAGGAGGAGGAGATGATGATGGAAACCGACCAAGACACCAAGGGAGACCCCTAAGTCTTGTTTCCACCACTCAAGGAGAAGAGAAGAGAGCCTTTGGGTGCCGGCCAAGCGCTGGAGAGGGGCTGGAAAGGGTGTTGGACACCGAAAAATGGAGAAGGAAGAAGAAAGGAAAAACATCCTTATTTGGTGCCGCCCAAAGCCTCCAAAACCCTAAGCCTCCAAACCCTAATCCTATCTCAACTAAGATTCCTCTCTTGCTGCCTAAAACTCTAGTTCTCCTTGGATCAATCTCCACGCCAACCCATCAAGCTCCTTTTATAGAGTTAGGGATAAGCCTCTATTTAATCTCTACCATTGGTTCTAGGGATTTAATCTCAACCGTCGGATATAGATATTTAATCTCAACCGTCGGATCTTAGAGATTTAATCTTTACCTATGGATCTAGAGTTTTGTTTCTATCCATTGGATCTGAGCTTCATGAGGTGTTAATAGGCTACAATATGGACCATGAGGAGGAGTTGGGTCTTGGCCACCCATGGATCAAGCCCACATAAAGTCCGATCCACTAATGATAATCCAATCCACTAAAGGATCATCATCGATCTACCTCACCAACCCCCATATGATAATATTGTTGGTATGTCGCTTCAGAGGCTCATTGGCTCCCATGTCCCCGGATTAAAATTTTCACTAATGAAAGGATTAATCCGGATGGGATGAGCTTCCTTAGCAACACCTATTCGTCGTCGTGCTAACAACTCGAGTGGTCGCTTGAACAAACTAGTCGTTCAAGCAACACAACTCTTCTAGTTGGTTAGCCGCGGAAGAGACGACGGACGGATCGCCGGTTTTTGTGTTTGTCTTCGGGGTCCATGATTATACAATATATATTCATATACACACATGTATAATCATCATATATAAGAACATGCTCAGATCTGAAATTAAAGTTATAAAACTTTATACCTTACGATCTTCTACCGTATGTCCTATCCTTCTCATGGACGACGTGTGGACGAAGATCCTCCACGAGTAGAAGCCTTCTAGATCACGTTCTTCTCTTCCTTGTCCGCTGCGAACAAAGAGAAGAACCACCAAAACCTTTCCTTTCTAGAACCGGCCACCAAACAAGAGAGTTTGATGCAACCGCCGGCCAAGGAACGATTGGATGAGTGCCGGCCAACTTGTTGTATTGTTGCCGCCGGCCACCTAGATGTTGGAGAAGCACCGGCCACCAATTGTTGGAGATCCGCCGGCCACCAAGGAGCAAGAGAGGAGGAAGAAGAGAACCGGCCAAGGATGAGAAGGGAAAGAGGGGCGCCGGCCAAAAACCTTAGGGAGAACAATCACCTTGCCACCCACTTTCTTAGCTGCCCAAAAACCCTAGCTCCTCTAGGGTTTGTTGCCGCCCAACTCTTGGATGAGCCAAACCCTAATTCTCCAATCCAAAAAACATATTTTCGCCCAATGCCTAAGCCTTTATTTATAGAATTTAGGAGAAAGTTGGTTAGCCTAAAATATAGGAACTAACTCCTATATTCTTGCCGCCCAACCAACCTTATCCCTTTTAAGATTTGTTGCCGCCCAACCAAGGATGAGCCAAACCCTAATTCTAGAATTTAGGCTTAAGCCTCCTCTAATCTCCACCGTCGGATCTAGGGATTTAATCTCCACCGTCGGTTCTAGGGATTTAATCTCCACCGTCGGTTCTAGGGATTTGATCCCAACCGTCGGATCTAGGATTTCATCGCAACCATAGGATCTAGGATTTCATCCCAACCGTCGGATCAAGAGTTTTATCCCAACCGTCGGATCTAGGGATTTAATCCCAACCGTCGATTCTAGGGTTTCATCATAACCATCGGATCTATGGTCTTAATCCAACCGTTGGTTCTAGGGTTTCATCCTAACCATCGGATCTATGGATTTAATCCAACCGTTGGTTCTAGGGTTTCATCCTAACCATCGGATCTATGGACTTAATCCAACCGTTGGTTCTAGGGTTTCATCCTAACCATCGGATCTATGGATTTAATCCAACCGTTGGTTCTAGGTTTTGTATTACATTCTTGGATCTAGACTTCACAAGGATTATATTAGGCTACGATAGGGACCATAAGGAGGAGTTGGGTCTCGGCCACCCGATGGATCGGAATCACACAAACTTGATCCATCAATGATGTTCCATTCCACTAGAGGATCATCATTGAACTACCTCACCAACCCCCATAAATCAATATGGGCTCCATATATTATTTGTACATTAATCTCCCCGTGTTTAAGATATCGAATGTCCGTCAATTAATTGATTTACTGACCATCAATTAATCAACATCTAACTCCTCGAGTAGTACCACTCAACCTTATCATCATGTTGACTAAGTCAACCAGCTGGGTTTACATGATGAACCTTATGAGCTCCTCAAGGGGACATCATCAACCTAATATATAGGACACGGTTTCCTCCTATAATCAACGGCACACCATGTAAATAATATTATTTCCTAACTTACCGGGCATATTGATTTAATCCATCTAAATCTCACCCACTGGTAAATCAAAGAAATAAATACTAAGTACATGTGCCCGTTATTATATCGGGATTAAGAGCATGTACAACATAATATCCGAGGTCCGATTCAATTATGTAGTCGGTACTAAATTAAATCACCTCTATGTCGGTCCTGCTCAATACACCTAAGTGTACTAGTGTAACTCTATGTTCAAGATAAAACAATACCAAGCTACACTACAACCATGCCAATGGTTTGTCCAAAACCATCTTGGTTGTGAGCCTCTACTTATATTTTATAAGGGACTGATAACATGATCTTATGTGCCACACCAAGCACCATGTTATCTACAATGTAAAATATTAGACAATATGCACACACATATAATAAATATATAAAGTGCAAACAATGATCATGTGATTCTTATTTCAAAATAAAATGTTCATACAAAAAGAGCTAGGCTTTCAGTATACATTCTAACAATCTCTCACTTATACTAAAAGACTAAGCTGTCATCACAGTGCCATACATCTGATCCCCATGTCCTCCACATGCCTATCAAACGCTTTCGCTGGAAGGGCCTTAGTGAATGGATCCGCCAGGTTATCCTCTGATGCAATCTTGGCGACAACAACTTCTCCTCGCTTTACGATCTATCGTATAAGGTGGTACTTGCGCTCTATGTGTTTACTTGCATTGTGGGCTCATGGTTCCTTCGAGTTTGCAACTGCACCACTGTTATCACAATAAATTGTGATAGTTCTGGGCAAACCAGGAATCACATCCAAGTCCATCAAGAAGTTCCTGAGCCATACAGCTTCCTTGGCTGCCTCAGAGGCTGCCACATACTCAGCTTCCATGGTAGAGTCCGCCATGCATTTCTGCTTGACACTCCTCCATACTATGGCTCCACTTCCAAAAGTAAACACAAACCCTGAGGTAGACTTACTCTTGTCCCTATCTGATTGGAAATCCGAATCCGTGTAACCCACAGGGACTAATTGATCTGCCCGGTAAACCAGCATATAATCCCTAGTCCTTCTCAGGTACTTCAATATATGCTTTACCGCAGTCCAATGTCCCTGTCCAGGATTACTCTGATATCTACTAACCATGCCCACGGCAAAGCAGATATCCGGTCTCGTACATAGCGTAGCATAAATAAGGCTTCCTACTGCCGAAGCATAAGGAACCGCCTTCATGTCCTCTATCTCCTTTGATGTTTTGGGACACATCTCTTTAGATAAAGGAACTCCATGCCTAAAAGGTAGAAAACCTTTCTTGGAGTTCTGCATGCTAAAACGAGCAAGGATAGTGTCAATGTATGAAGCTTGAGACAAGCACAACATCCTTTTCTTGCGATCCCTTATAACTTTGATCCCAAGGATGTGTCCCACTTCTCCCAAGTCCTTCATGTCAAACTGTTTGGACAACCATACCCTTACGTCTGATAACACTTTGATATTGTTTCCAACTAACAAAATGTCATCTACGTATAGTACAAGAAACACCACTACGTTTCCGTCACATCTCTTGTATACACAAGGCTCATCCGGACTTTGAATAAATCCATATGACTGGATTACCTCATCAAAGCGGATGTTCCAAGATCTAGAAGCTTGCTTCAATCCATAAATGGACCGATTAAGCTTACATACAAGATGCTCTTTGCCTTTAGCAATGAATCCCTCTGGTTGTCGCATATAGATGTTCTCCTCAAGACTTCCGTTAAGGAAAGCTGTCTTGACATCCATCTGCCAAATCTCATAATCCATATGAGCAGCTATAGATAAGAGAATCCGGATAGACTTAAGCATAGCTACCGGCGAAAAGGTCTCCTCATAATCGATGCCCTCTTTCTGAGTATACCCTTTCGCAACAAGCCTAGCTTTGAAGGTCTCAACCTTCCCGTCTACTCCTCTCTTTCTCTTGTAGATCCACTTGCATCCAATGGCTTTTATACCATCGGGTGGTTCTACTAGCTCCCAGACCTGATTAGAATCCATAGATTCTATCTCTGAATTCATCGCACTCTGCCAAGATACTGCATCTCTATCTTGGAGTGCCTCGTCATATGTCCAGGGATCAGGTTCATGTTCACCAGGGACTAAGTCCGAAGACTCTCCCAAAAACATGAATCTCGGGTTGTCTAACAACCCTCCCACTCGACGAGTGCCTCCTGTGTATGCTCTGTGACACGCGGTGCGATGACTTGGTGTCTCCTCTTGTCTGTGATGCAGTCGGGACTTCCACCGCCAACTCCTCAAGAACAATCCTACTCTTGGGCTTGTGGTTCATTACATAATCCTCCTCTAGAAATCTGCATTCGCGCTAACGATCACCCTCGATCTCTAGCATTATAAAACAAACCGACTTTCGCTCCCTTAGGGTAGCCAACAAACATGCACATACATGCGAGGTTCCAACTTACGGCATCTCCCTTCACATGTCTTTGGACTCCCCATATCCGAATATGTCTCATACTAGGCTTTCGCCATCCACAATTCTCTGAGGTAGAAGGTCGATTTAGATGGAACCAAGTTGAGAGTGTACATTGTATCCGATTGCATACCCCGAGCGAAGCGGGTAACTCGAATAACTCATCATAGATCGACCATCTCCATAAGAGTCCCTGTTCCTTCGCTCCGCCACACCATTCTGCTTTGGGGTGTGCGGTGCGGACAATTGGGATTGAATCGACCTCGATAAGTAACTCCTAAACTCTCCCAAGAGGTACTCGCCACCACGATCGGATCGTAATGTCTTGATACTTTTACCTTGGCGGTTCTCCACATCAGCCTTGAATTCTTTGAACTGTCAAAGCATTCGGACTTTGCGCGCATCAAGTAAATGTATCCATATCTTGAATAATCATCTATAAAAGAGACGAAATATTCAAAACCACCTCTTGCCTGGATAGACATAGGACCGCACAAATCAGAATGAACCAATTCTAACACATCTTTGGCTCTGTACCCCTTGGCCTTGAAAGGCCTCTTGGTCATTTTACCTTCCAAGCAAGATTCGCAGGTTGGGAGATCCTCCACCACTAATGAACCCAAAGGTCCATCACTATCAACCTTTGAATTACGCTAAGTTAATATGACCAAGCCTTAGATGCCAAAGATATGTTTAGTTCATCTGCGAAGTTTCTTTTCTCTTTTTAGACTTAGAAGATGAGTTATTCAATTCTCTATGCATCGTGGGAGTTTTTGGTTCAAGAGTATACAAATTGCCAACCAATGTACCTGAACAGATAATCTCTCTATTTCTTTTTATAACAACTCTATCATTAAAAGAAACAGAATATCCATCCACAAATAATTTAGAAACCGAAATCAAATTCTTTCTAAAAGTAGGTACATAAAGACACTTTCTCAAAACCAAAGTATTGTTCCTATCAAAACATAAATAAACATCTCCCCCTTTGCAATAGCCGCCACCTTTGTAGCATTGCCCATGTAGACAGTAATCTCTCCCTCAGCTAGTCGTCGGGTTTTCTGGAACCCCTGCAAAGTATTGTAGACATGATCAGTGGCTCCGTATCTACACACAGTGCAATTAGATAACACCACTAAACATGTTTCAACGACTAAACGAAGATATACCTCTGTTCTTCTTTAGGTTGAAGTCTTTCTTCCCATGTCCGATCTGTTTACAAGTGAAGTACTTGCCTTTCTTCTTCACTCCTCTCTGAGTCCACCCACCACGTTTGCTCTACCTTGTTTCTTCTTCTTCTTGCCTTTCGGCATAGAAGTAGAAACCTTCTGAGCAACCATGGCTTCCTTCCTAGCAGCTTGATTCTGGTATCCGAAAAGTTTCTTTTCCCCAGAATCATTCGCAACCCTAGGAGGACACTCATCGATAGTTAAGACACTATCCATTTTCTTTTCCAATCAGTATAATTTGGGTATAGTAAGTTTGTTTCCTTTAGTATCATAGCAAGTGGGTTGAAAGCCATTTGAAAATCCTAAGAATCACAATGATCAAAATATTAGATTTCAAATATTATTGATTCCTCAAAACAATAAAATCCCGAAATCAACCAACACCTCAAAACACCGAGAATTTCGTATGCCACTCTGTGTGGACGTATACGAATTCTACATTTGTAAGAGGAGGTTTTACCCATTAATTTTATTATCTTGTCAACCTTACTTTTTGACAAATAAAATTAATAGTTGGTTCCTCTTTGGCCCTACAAATAAAAGCAGTGACTCCTATGGGGAGGATATTTTTATTTGCATCTAAGTGTGCACCATTACACGATACTAAGGGAATTATTTTGGATTATGTGCCTTACCTCTGTGGAAGTACACACGCTCCTAGATAATTTCCTATAACCTTTATTTGACCTAGTGATCCGCAAACAAACCCGTCCTCGGGGAGGAAGGCACTCAGAGCCAACACACAAGTTTGTTTGCATCACACGTCAAATTGTAATGGAGGCCGCGGGAATTAATTAAAATGTCCCTCTCCCACTTAGTAAATTGAAATCGAGGAATTTTAAAAACAAACACAACATGCATATAAAACAAATAAGCAATAAATATGGAAAAATCAGAATTTTTCCAACTATTATGGCATTGTTCTCCAATATGCATCCCGTCGTGTCGCCACCTCGTCCGCTCCATCTTTTCCCGTGCGCAAGTCACCAAAGAGTTCCGAGCCGAGATAAATCATATTAATTTACATCCATCGATCCTATACTCCACGAAGGAGTGTACAAGTAATCTAGATCGAAAGTAAACTAAAATGAGCGGCTAAACAATGCCGTATTTAATTACAAAAATTAAATACTAATCTAGCCTCGTCAACCCCGAGGATTCAAATAATAAATTTTTTTTTTCCACACATCCATTCACATACACACACATGGCCATAATAGTCGGATCTTATGCCTGCAACCAAAGAGTTCCACTACGCATATCCTACTATTATCCGACACATATTATATATGAAAAGTGCATAAAAAAAAATAACCGAATCCTAAACACACAAAACCGGAAACCGTGGCTCTGATACCATTTGATGGATGGTCGCTACGGAGGCTCATTGGCTCCCATGTCCCCGGATTAAAATTTTCACTAATGAAAGGATTAATCCGGATGGGATGAGCTTCCTTAGCAACACCTATTCGTCATCGTGCTAACAACTCGAGTGGTCGCTTGAACAAACTAGTCGTTCAAGCAACACAACTCTTCTAGTTGGTTAGCCGCGGAAGAGACGACGGACGGATCGCCGGTTTTTGTGTTTGTCTTCGGGGTCCATGATTATACAATATATATTCATATACACACATGTATAATCATCATATATAAGAACATGCTAAGATCTGAAATTAAAGTTATAAAACTTTATACCTTACGATCTTCTACCGTATGTCCTATCCTTCTCATGGACGACGTGTGGACGAAGATCCTCCACGAGTAGAAGCCTTCTAGATCACGTTCTTCTCTTCCTTGTCCGCTACGAACAAAGAGAAGAACCACCAAAACCTTTCCTTTCTAGAACCGGCCACCAAACAAGAGAGTTTGATGCAACCGCCGCCAACGATTGGATGAGTGCCGCCAACTTGTTGTATTGTTGCGGCCACCTAGATGTTGGAGAAGCACGCCACCAATTGTTGGAGATCCGCCGCCACCAAGGAGCAATAGAGGAGGAAGAAGAGAACCGGCCAAGGATGAGAAGGGAAAGAGGGCGCCGCCAAAAACCTTAGGAGAACAATCACCTTGCCACCCACTTTCTTAGCCGCCCAAAACCCTAGCTCCTCTAGGGTTTGTTTCCAACTCTTGGATGAGCCAAACCCTAATTCTCCAATCCAAAAACATATTTTCAATGCCTAAGCCTTTATTTATAGAATTTAGGAGAAAGTTGGTTAGCCTAAAATATAGGAACTAACTCCTATATTCTTGCCGCCCAACCAACCTTATCCCTTTTAAGATTTGTTGCCGCCCAACCAAGGATGAGCCAAACCCTAATTCTAGAATTTAGGCTTAAGCCTCCTCTAATCTCCACCGTCGGATCTAAGGATTTAATCTCCACCGTCGGTTCTAGGGATTTAATCTCCACCGTCGGTTCTAGGGATTTGATCCCAACTGTCGGATCTAGGATTTCATCCCAACCATAGGATCTAGGATTTCATCCCAACCGTCGGATCAAGGGTTTTATCCCAACCGTCGGATCTAGGGATTTAATCCCAACCGTCGATTCTAGGGTTTCATCCTAACCATCGGATCTATGGTCTTAATCCAACCGTTGGTTCTAGGGTTTCATCCTAACCATCGGATCTATGGATTTAATCCAACCGTTGGTTCTAGGGTTTCATCCTAACCATCGGATCTATGGACTTAATCCAACCGTTGGTTCTAGGGTTTCATCCTAACCATCGGATCTATGGATTTAATCCAACCGTTGGTTCTAGGGTTTCATCCTAACCATCGGATCTATGGATTTAATCCAACCATTGGTTCTAGGTTTTGTTTTACATTCTTGGATCTAGACTTCACAAGGATTATATTAGGCTACGATAGGGACCATAAGGAGGAGTTGGGTCTTGGCCACCCGATGGATCGGAACCACACAAACTTGATCCATCAATGATGTTCCAGTCCACTAGAGGATCATCATTGAACTACCTCACCAACCCCCATAAATCAATATGGGCTCCATATATTATTTGTACATTAATCTCCCCGTGTTTAAGATATCGAATGTCCGTCAATTAATTGATTTACTGACCATCAATTAATCAACATCTAACTCCTCGAGTAGTACCACTCAACCTTATCATCATGTTGACAAAGTCAACCAGCTGGGTTTACATGATGAACCTTATGAGCTCCTCAAGGGGACATCATCAACCTAATATATAGGACACGGTTTCCTCCTATAATCAACGGCACACCATGTAAATAATATTATTTCCCAACTTACAGGGCATATTGATTTAATCCATCTAAATCTCACCCACTGGTAAATCAAAGAAATAAATACTAAGTACATGTGCCCGTTATTATATCGGGATTAAGAGCATGTACAACATAATATCCGAGGTCCGATTCAATTATGTAGTCAGCACTAAATTGAATCACCTCTATGTCGGTCCTGCTCAATACACCTAAGTGTACTAGTGTAACTCTATGTTCAAGATAAAACAATACCAAGCTACACTACAACCATGCCAATGGTTTGTCCAAAACCATCTTGGTTGTGAGCCTCTACTTATATTTTATAAGGGACTGATAACATGATCTTCTGTGCCACACCAAGCACCATGTTATCTACAATGTAAAATATTAGACAATATGCACACACATATAATAAATATATAAAGTGCAAACAATGATCATGTGATTCTTATTTCAAAATAAAATGTTCATACAAAAAGAGCTAGGCTTTCAGTATACATTCTAACAATCTCCCACTTATACTAAAAGACTAAGTTGTCATCACAGTGCCATACATCTGATCCCCATGTCCTCCACATGCCTATCAAACGCTTTCGCTGGAAGGGCCTTAGTGAATGGATCCGCCAGGTTATCCTCTGATGCAATCTTGGCGACAGCAACTTCTCCTCGCTTTACGATCTCTCGTATAAGGTGGTACATGCGCTCTATGTGTTTACTTGCATTGTGGGCTCGTGGTTCCTTTGAGTTTGCAACTGCACCACTGTTATCACAATAAATTGTGATAGTTCTGGGCAAACCAGGAATCACATCCAAGTCCATCAAGAAGTTCCTGAGCCATACAGCTTCCTTGGCTGCCTCAGAGGCTGCCACATACTCAGCTTCCATGGTAGAGTCCGCCACGCATTTCTGCTTGACACTCCTCCATACTATGGCTCCACTTCCAAAAGTAAACACAAACCCTGAGGTAGACTTACTCTTGTCCCTATCCGATTGGAAATCTGAATCCGTGTAACCCACAGGGACTAATTGATCTGCCCGGTAAACCAGCATATAATCCCTAGGCCTTCTCAGGTACTTCAATATATGCTTTACTGCAGTCCAATGTCCCTGTCCAGGATTACTCTGATATCTGCTAACCATGCCCACGGCAAAGCAGATATCCGGTCTCGTACATAGCATAGCATACATAAGGCTTCCTACTGCCGAAGCATAAGGAACCGCCTTCATGTCCTCTATCTCCTTTGATGTTTTGGGACACATCTCTTTAGATAAAGGAACTCCATGCCTAAAAGGTAGAAAACCTTTCTTGGAGTTCTGCATGCTAAAACGAGCAAGGATAGTGTCAATGTATGAAGCTTGAGACAAGCACAACATCCTTTTCTTGCGATCCCTTATAACTTTGATCCCAAGGATGTGTCCCACTTCTCCCAAGTCCTTCATGTCAAACTGTTTGGACAACCATACCCTTACGTCTGATAACACTTTGATATTGTTTCCAACTAACAAAATGTCATCTACGTATAGTACAAGAAACACCACTACGTTTCCGTCACATCTCTTGTATACACAAGGCTCATCCGGACTTTGAATAAATCCATATGACTGGATTACCTCATCAAAGCGGATGTTCCAAGATCTAGAAGCTTGCTTCAATCCATAAATGGACCGATTAAGCTTACATACAAGATGCTCTTTGCCTTTAGCAACGAATCCCTCTGGTTGCCGCATATAGATGTTCTCCTCAAGACTTCCATTAAGGAAAGCTGTCTTGACATCCATCTGCCAAATCTCATAATCCATATGAGCAGCTATAGATAAGAGAATCCGGATAGACTTAAGCATAGCTACCGGCGAAAAGGTCTCCTCATAATCGATGCCCTCTTTCTGAGTATACCCTTTCGTAACAAGCCTAGCTTTGAAGGTCTCAACCTTCCCGTCTACTCCTCTCTTTCTCTTGTAGATCCACTTGCATCCAATGGCTTTTACACCATCGGGTGATTCTACTAGCTCCCAGACCTGATTAGAATCCATAGATTCTATCTCTGAATTCATCGCACTTTGCCAAGATACATCTCTATCTTGGAGTGCCTCGTCATATATCCAGGATCAGTTCATGTTCACGGGGACTAAGTCCGAAGACTCTCCCAAAAACATGAATCTCGGGTTGTCTAACAACCCTCCCACTACGACGAGGTGCCTCTGTGTATGCTCTGTGACACACTGCAGTGATGACTTGTGGTGTCTCTCTTGTCCGGTGGTACTGAAGTTCCTCAAGAACAATCCTACTCTTGGGCTTGTGGTTCATTACATAATCCTCCTCTAGAAATCGGCATTCGCTAACGATCACCCTCGATCTCTAGGATTATAAAACAAACTAGCTTCGCTCCCTTAGGGTAGCCAACAAACATGCACACTACATGCGAGGTTCCAACTTACGGCGATCGACTTTGGCACATGTCTTTGGACTCCCCCCATATCCGAATATGTCTCGGACTAGGCTTTCGCCCGATCCACAATTCTCTGAGGGTAGAAGGTACTGATTTAGATGGAACCAAGTTCAGAGTGTACATTGCGTATCCGATGCATACCCCGAGCGCAGTAACTCAGAATAACTCATC
This sequence comes from Wurfbainia villosa, assembly GCA_025175895.1. NCBI lineage: Eukaryota > Viridiplantae > Streptophyta > Magnoliopsida > Zingiberales > Zingiberaceae > Wurfbainia > Wurfbainia villosa. The sequence continues at coordinate 56,223,157 of CM045986.1, read as the reverse complement.
ATAGATCTGACCATCTCCATAAGAGTCCTGTTCCTTCGCTCCGCCACACCATTCTGCTGGGGTGTGCCAGGTGCGGACAATTGGGATTGAATCCCAGCCTCTGATAAGTAACTCCTAAACTCTCCAAAGAGGTACTCGCCACCACGATCAAATCGTAATGTCTTGATACTTTTACCTTGACGGTTCTCCACATCAGCCTTGAATTCTTTGAACCTGTCAAAGCATTCAGACTTGCGGCGCATCAAGTAAATGTATCCATATCTTGAATAATCATCTATAAAAGAGACGAAATATTCAAAACCACCTCTTGCCTGGATAGACATAGGACCGCACAAATCAGAATGAACCAATTCTAACACATCTTTGGCTCTGTACCCCTTGGCCTTGAAAGGCCTCTTGGTCATTTTACCTTCCAAGCAAGATTCGCAGGTTGGGAGATCCTCCACCACTAATGAACCCAAAGGTCCATCAGCTATCAACCTTTGAATTCTGCTAAGGTTAATATGACCAAGCCTTAGATGCCAAAGATATGTCTGGTTCATCTGCGAAGGTTCTTTTCTCTTTTTAGACTTAGAAGATGAGTTATTCACTTCTCTATGCATCGTGGGAGTTTTTGGTTCAAGAGTATACAAATTGCCAACCAATGTACCTGAACAGATAATCTCTCTATTTCTTTTTATAACAACTCTGTCATTAAAAGAAACAGAATATCCATCCACAAATAATTTAGAAACCGAAATCAAATTCTTTCTAAATGTAGGTACATAAAGACAATTTCTCAAAACCAAAACTTTATTCCTATCAAAGTAGGAGTTATTCCAATACCCGTATGTTGCATACTTATTTACCAACCATGTGTTGTGTAAATGGTCAGGTGAGTTGTGAATAGTTTGTCGCTATGGACCGGTGGTCCTAACTTGCCATGATCAGTAGAGTATGACTCTCTACAGGATAGAGAGTGTACTGATCAAATGGGCATGACTCTCTGTTGAACAGAGAGTCTGTGGTAGATGTCTATATGAGAGACAGTTCCTTCTTGTCATTGCATGCATACTGATGACATCGTCTCCCTTGGGGTGGAGAGAGAGAGTCATCAGTCATCCTGCCTCCCAAGTTGCTCCAAGAGGAGTAACTGGTGTGAGGACAGAGCATTTGTTGTGCCGCACTCTACCACTATAGACGGTGGTAGTTTGAGTGCGTGGAGTTGTCCTGGGTGCGTGACACTAGACCACTCATTGGTAGTGTCAGTCGGAGTGGCTAGCAGTAGGGAACCCCATTGTGTAGCGAGCTCTTTATGCTCATATGCTACTTGATCATACTGCCCACTCTGCCACTCTAGAGCAGTGGTTGGTGTTAGTTGGGACAGTTGTCATGTCGTGCCACCTAGGCCACACTGGGGTCGTGGTAGCAATTAGGGGTGAGCAGGCATGACCATGCATGTTGTATTGCCGTATCATACGGTGTTTTGCATATTGCTATATATATATACATACATGTTTGTATATATATATATACATGGATGATGGTGATTAGTATACATACAGATGGAGTCTATATGTATACTCACTTTGATGATGCATTTGTATGTACTATGCTTGTTGCATTTGTTTGTACATATTCATACATGCTATTGCATTTTCTGTATAGTAGTAGGCCGGGCACTTGTATACTATTAGTTATTCACTGTGATACCCTCGACCCATATCATGATGTAGTGTGAGTTAGTATTATTCTTTATATCTTGTGTTGTGGATATATAACCAAGTTGGATGAGAGTAGAGTAGCTGACTGTCAAGTATGTCATCATCATTTGTTGTTCAGTTTGTTTAGTGTATGCATATATGTATACTTGTTATGCTGATGTATACCTATTGTACGAGTAGATTAAACTATTGAATGACATGTGATATTGATATATATATTTGCATGTTCTATCTTATTACCTACTAAGTTTTACTCACCACCACAGACCCTGGGTTTTTCTATCGCCCAGGTAATAGGTAGAAGTCTTCATGACGACTTGGAGATGCACCGACGATCTATCCCATCTCTGTTTTATGAGTCTTCCGAGGAATTCATTTTATGTCTTGCACTTTGATTATGTTATGGACTTGTTTTATTATAGACTTTGTCATGATGTCGTGGACTTTATTTCTGTATTCGATGTTTTATTTATGGTTTTATTACTGTTGACTTGTCGGGTGGTGTACACCTGTATGTTTTTAGTAAGTATGTTGTGGGTATGTGATTTATATTTCTGCTGTGGCTGATATATTTATATTTTGTTGTTGTTGTGGGCCTACGGGCCTTGTATTAACTTGAAATCTTTCCACATACAGGGGAGATGTCGTCCGTTTGATTTTTGACATGACATACTCTCGGGGTGCGACAACTTTATTGGTATCAGAGCCGATGGTTCTGCGATGCCATAGAATGATTTTGTTTTTGAGTCTTGGATTCTCGGGAGTCGGTATATTTTTTTGGATTTGGTTTTTGTGAAATGGGATTGACAGCGGCATAAGCTCTAGGCATCTTGAAGTAAGAATTTCTGATAACTCATATTTCAGATAGTCTTATCTAAATTTTTTCAACTGGTGTATATAGTCAAAGTTATGGCACCTATGCATTCTCGTAGTAGAGGTCGTCTATCAAGGCGATCCGTCGGAGTTGTGGGACAGGAGGCTGCTGCGACTGAGCCCGTTATTCGAGAACAGCCTCAACTTGCCCCTATTGGTCATTCGAAGCCTCAGAATCTGGATGTACCATTGACTATGCTAGAGTCTGCAGAGTCCAGTTGGCTCAATTATAAAGCACGGATACTCATGTTAGCATGTTCGTCCAAGGAAAAGTTCACTTTTTCCGAGGGGAGTCCGACCCATGGATTGCCGGTCTTGGCTGGAAAATATGGAAGACACTTTCGAGTACATGAACTGAACCGATGAAGAGAAGGTGGGCCTTGCTGCGTATCATCTCAGAGAGCAGGTTGTTACTTGGTTGAAAATGTTGAAGATTCTACTCGGGGAGCGTGGAATTACTTGGGCAATCTTTCGAGATGCTTTTTGGAGACAGTACTTTCCTTCGGCATTTTCCACAGCACGTCGTCAAGAATTCTTGAGCCTGAAGCAAGGAGATCATTCCGTCATGGAGTACAACACAGAGTTTACCAGACTATCAGAGTTCTGCTCTGATCTGGTAGCACAGGATGCAGATCGGATGTACCAATTCACACAGGGTCTTGCTGCTTATATTCGGAGCAGGATGTCAGGATCTATCATTAGCTCATACAGGGAGGCATTGGACCGCGCCATCTTCATCGAGATGACTTCCCAACAAATTTCCAGGGAAAAGGATATAGAGAAGCAGATGACTCAGGGCAAACAGTAGAACCAGGGTTCAGCTCAGGGGAATCATAAGAAACGAGAGCAAAAAAGGAACTACGTGAGGTGTTGCAGAAGGGTTAGCTAGATCGCAGAAGGGGAAACGTCTAGCATCAGAGTATTCTGGAGGGTCTCAGAATAGTCGTAAGGGCCGAAGCAGGAATGGATGTTATAAATGTTGATCTGAAAGCCATAGAGTATCAGAGTGTCCTTTGGAGCAGCCTATTTGCTATTATTGCAAACAACCTGGTCATACGAGTCATGACTGTACATTGAAAGTACAGTTGGAATTTCCTGATAGCACCAACAAGGGGAAAAAGTCTACCCATTAACGGCAGCAGAGGGCACCACCACGGACTCAGACATATGGTCTGAGGTAGCCAGTACCTCCACTAGCACAGTTGTACCCAATGCAGGAGATGCCCCTACAGTGATGCTGATAGAAATCTAGTATCCTGCATCTCCGGTGATCTACTACCCAGGAGTATCTGCACCACAACAGTTCTTACCAGCCAACTCTCAGGGATATCTTATGCCTGCACCAGCGACTCAGCCTCCAGTACCACAGAGCCATATCCAGCCGGAGTAGAGGCACACTACTACTTCATCAGGGAAGCAGCCGATGAATATCGAGACTGAACGAGGTTTTGCCATCACCAGAGATGAGGCACAGCGGGCTGAGGGATCAATCATATGCGGTATGGTTTCAGTTTATTCTATATACGCTGATACTTTGATTGATACCAGTAGTTCTCATTCATTCGTATCTAGAATATTTCTAGGTTGAGTTGGAAGGATCCCAATGGTTCGTTCTTATGGGTTAGCAGTATACTTGCTATCAGGAGAGGTGCTGACTAGCCACCAAGAAATCAAAGGTTTCCTGTTAGTTTTTGACGGGCATATCCTTACAGTGGACGTCCATGTGTTGGAAATGATAGAGTTCGATATTATTCTCGGTATGGACTGGTTGGCCGCTTATCAAGCTACAGTGGATTGTAGAGCAAGGGTGATGACATTTCGACCACCAGATCAACTAGCTTGGGAATTTGTTGGTACTAGAGATGATGGATTATCCATTATATCGGCTTTAAAGGCTCAGAAGCTATTGGCCTAGGGTTGTTAGGGTTATTTATTATCTCTATTCAAAGTTGTGAACGAAGGACTACCACCCCTCTTTGATGTGCGAGTAGTCCGAGAGTATCCAGATGTATTTTCAGATGAACTTCCAAGCTTGCCACCTCCTAGGCAAGTTGAATTTGCGATAGAGGTGATCCTAGGAATCGTGCCTATATCGAAACCTCCTTATCGGATGGCACCAAAGGAGCTGAATGAACTAAAAGTTCAACTGCAAGAGTTGCTTGATAAACGGTTCATCCACCCTAGTGTTTCACCATGGGGAGCACCGGTACTCTTTGTCAAAAAAAAGGATGGATCGTTGCAGTTATGTATTGACTATCGACAACTAAATACAGTCACAGTTAAGAACAAATATCCACAGCCGAAAATAGAAGATTTGTTCGATCGGCTTAAAGATACATGTGTGGATTCTAAAATTGATCTGCGCTCAGGATATCATCAGCTTCGGATAAGAGATGAGGATGTTCAGAAAATAGCTTTCCGCACCCGTTATGGAAATTACGAGTTTCTAGTGATGCCTTTCGGTCTCACGAATGCCCCAGCTACATTTATGGCCTAAATGAACCGGGTATTCCTGAGGTATATAGATCAATTCGTGAAAGTGTTCATCGATAATATATTGATTTATTCTCGATCCGAGGAGGAGCATGAACAACATCTGCGGATAGTATTGGATACATTGCGACAGGAGCAGTTATATGCGAAGTTTATCAAGTGTGCATTCTGGTTATCCTCAGTGGGTTTTCTTGGACAAGTAGTGTCCAACAGAGGTATTTCTGTAGATTCCAAGAATATTGAGGCGATTACCAGTTGGGAGCAGCATAAATCAGTTCCGGAGGGATTCTCGGTTTGGTCGGGTATTATCGAAGATTCATGGAGGGATTCTCGAGTATCACCATGCCACTCACTCGCCTGACTCAGAAAGGGGTCAAGTTCACATGGTCAGAGGCTTGTGAAACTAGCTTCCGGGAGCTTAAGAGATGGTTAGTTTCTGGACCAGTCTAAGTGATTCCCTTTGGTGTTGATGGGATGGTTCTTTATATGGATGCTTCTATCCAAGGGTTGGGTGCAGTTCTAACGCAGTCCAACCGTGTGGTATCTTATGCCTCCCGTCAACTAAAGGATCACGAGAGAAATTACCCAGTGTACGATCTGGAGTTAGCCGTCATTATTTTCGCATTGAAGATATGGAGGCACTACTTGTATGTGATTACTTTTGAGATCTATATAGACCATAAAAGTCTGAAGTATCTGTTCATATAGAAAGAGTTGAATCTGAGACAGAGACGGTGGGTAAATGCCCTAAATGTAGGAGTTATTCCAATACCCGTATGTTGCATACTTATTTAACAACCATGTGTTGTGTAAATGGTCAGGTGAGTAATAAATAGTTTGTCGCTATGGATCGGTGGTCCTAGCTTGCCATGATCAGTTGAGTACGACTCTCTACATGATAGAGAGTGTACTGATCAAATGGGCATGACTATCTGTTGAACAGAGAGTCTGTGGTTGATGTATGTATGTGAGACAGTACCTTCATGTCATTGCATGCATACTGACGACATCGTCTCCCTTGGGGTGGAGAGAGAGTCGTCAGTCATCCTGCCTCTCAGGTTGCTCCCAGAGGAGTAACTGGTGTGAGGACAAAGCATTTGTTGTGCCGCATTCTACCACTATAGACGGTGGCAGTTTGAGTGCGTGCAGTTTTCCTGGGTGCGTAACACTAGACCACTCATTGGTAGTGTCAGTCGGAGTGGCCAGCAGTAGGGACCCCCATTGTGTAGCGAGCACTTTACGCTCATATGCTACTTGATCATACTGCCCACTCGGCCACTCTGGAGCAGTGGTTGGTGTTAGTTGGGACAATTGTCATGTCGTGCCACCTAGGCCACACTAGGGTCGTGGTAGCGAGTAGGGGTGAGCAGGCATGACCATGCATGTTGTATTGCTGTATCATACGGTGTTTTGCATATTGCTATATATATATATAGATACATGTTTGTATATATGTATATATATATATATATATATATACATGGATGATGGTGATTAGTATACATATAGATAGAGTCTATATGTATACTCACTTTGATGATGCATTTGTATGTACTATGCTTGTTGCATTTGTTTGTGCATATTCATACATGCTATTGCTTTTTCTGTATAGTATTAGGCCGGGCACATGTATACTATTAGTTATTCACTGTGATACCCTCGACCCATATCATGATGTTGTGTAAGTTAGTATTATTCTTTATATCTTGTATTGTGGATATATAACCAGGTTAGATGAGAGTAGAGTAGCTGACTGCCAAGTATGTCAGCATCGTTTGTTGTTAACTTTGTTTAGTGTATGCATATATATATACTTGTTATGCTGATATATACCTTTTGTATAAGTATATTAAACTGTTGAATGACATGTGATATTGATATATATATTTACATGTTCTATCTTATTAGCTACTGAGTTTTACTCACCACTACAGACCTTGGGTTTTTCTATCGCCCAGGTAACAGGTAGAAGTCTTCGTGACGACTTGGTGCTGCATCGACGATCCATCCCATCTCTGTTTTCTGAGTCTCCCGAGGAATTCGTTTTATGTCTTGCACTTTGATTATGTTATGGACTTGTTTTATTATAGACTTTGTCATGAAGTGTTGGACTTTATTTCTGTATTCAATGTTTTATTTACGGTTTTATTACTGTGGACTTGTCAGGTGGTGTACACCTGTATGTTTTGTAGGATATTTGAGGCCGCTAGAGGGGGGGTGAATAGCGTCGCGTGATGGAATTCGATCGCGTGTTCATCTCTACAATTTCGTTAGTATGAAGCGGAATAGTAATGAAAGCAATAACGAAACAATTAACAACACGCAAACACAATTGTTTAACATGGTTCGGAACCGAACGGTTCCTACTCCACGGATCGGGTTCGTACGAACCCTAGCGATGCCAATCACACACCACTATAATAAACACTCCTTCTCGGAACAATCCGGAGGCGGTGAAACCTCGTACAAGATGATTACAACAATAATCAAAAGCTACAAGCAAATACAATGAAATACAAAGCAAGACTAGTAAAAAAAACACTTTATAAATGCTCTTGATTGCTTGATCTTTGATTGCCTTGAACTAGCTTTGAAGGACTGGAAAGCACCAACTTTCCCCTTCAATTTCACCCAAGAAAATCGCTACCTTTTCCTCCATCATGAGATTCTTTTATAGCTTTAACCTGTTCTGGAAAAGGTCGATCAGTCAACTGCTCGGGACCATCAGTCGACTGATCACACTGTTGCTGTGAAACAACGGTGTAATCCACGCTGGAAAAATCCAATGGCTAGGACATCAGTCGACTGATCATACACATCAGTCGACTGAAAAAGCATCACTCGACTGCTTGTCCCAGCGGTCGAGTGAGACTCCATTCTGTGCCCTAAAATCTGAGCATCAGATCCGATCTTGTTCAATCCCGATCGCCCACCTATGGCGATCGAGCTAGGGCAATTCCGCGATCAAACCCTAGTTGACTATGCCATCGATCGCCACATGGCATCGCTGAACCGAACACCTCAAACATGATGTTTTAACCCAAGTATGGTGTCCCAATACTTGCTAGACCACCCTTAGCCTAGACCTAAGCCTTCTAGCCACCTCCATCAGCCTCACGCCTCTCGGATCCCTCCAAGCCATCCATGACTTGTTCATCCATCGCGCTAGCCTTCAGGTGCTTCCATCAGCTATGTCATGCTAACGGTGTCTACACCGCCAAGGCACATTGGACTTATGCCGCCAAGACTCCCGCTTGGACTTTACGCCGCCAATACCAAACCCCTTGGACTTCTCAAGTGCCAAGACTCAAGCTTGGACTTTCCCTTGCCAACCCATGTTGGACTTTCCATGCCAAGTACCCATGACTTGGACATTCCTTCCCAAGACCCATGCTTGGACTTTTCCCAAATGCCAAGTGTCCCACTTGAACTTTCTCATGACAATCACATTGTCATATGTTTTTGTCAAAACATCACTTGAGTTAAACTCGAGTCCTGGTCAATCGTGACCTAGGTCGATTGCACCAATAATCTCCTCCTTTTTGATGTTTGACAAAAACCAAACAAAACATTTAGTTAGAACACTAACTCAAAACCCTTACCAATTATCCCAAATTGGTAATCACAAACATTCTCAAAATGTTCTCCCCAAACATTCTCCCCCTTTTTGACTAACATCAAAAAGGTCTTCTCCCCAAGGAGGTCAATATCTCATGTCCCAATGAGATCTTACAATCTCCCCCTTGGTCTAAAAAATACCTAGGATGCCTACCATCTTCCTAGTGATAAGTCCCATATCACTCAAGAGAGGCAATCCTATTCACTCTCCCAATTTCCAATTTGGGTATCAAAACCCATCAATTTTCCCAATTGATGATACTCTCCCAATAACTTCTCCTCTTCAAGGAGAAAAACACATCCATCATCCCAAGATGGATACCTCCCCCTAAAGGCTTGTTCCCCCTTGTCCATTGCACCGACAATGTCCTTGGGAAGTCCCTAAGCCAATAGGAACTCTAAGCCATCAAAATTAAGGTTAGAAATTCAACATTGAACTTTCAAACACCTTAAAATTGATACAAACCCTAAACACCTCTCCAAATCTGTATCCGATGGATTTTCACCCTTCATCCTGCTTCCCAAAGCATATCCTAGGGTTAGGAGTGGTTAGGGACCTTAACCGCAACTGAAATCGGGTTAAACAAACCTAGTTTTCCCGAAATCAGTATTGACAGTCGACTCTGTCAGCTACTACGATGTCGGTCCATATCCATCGATCGCACGGCAATAGTCGAGTGATCTGCAATGAGTTCAAACGTTGCCCATTAGTCGATTGCCTCAGTGGGCCGATCGATAACTGAAAACCTGATTTTCAGATATCAGACTCAACTTTTGGAAATTCATAAGTAATTCTACGTAAATCAAAAAAATAACAAAACTTGATACGTACATTACTTATCACACATACAATCGGTGAAAAATTTTAGAAAAATATTTTTAGCATGAAAATAGGAGATTGGTACAAAGTTCAAAAACTATTAAAACTTTAAAGTTTTTGATCTACTTTGTATCAACTTCTACAATGATGATGGCTATCAAAAGATAGAATTCACCAAGGTTTTCTAAATTTATTTTAAAATGTTTTTGAAAAACAATTTTAAACCATGGTTTATTGGCAAAATATACATAACTTGTATATTGGCTTTCCATATGATTCTTGGTGATGATTAAAATAAGTTTGAGTTCATCTAGATGCACTACCTATGCACCTTGAACCTAACTTATTATCCTAGCATCTCACATGTATCTAGGGTGTATAAATAAACATACATGTCAATGTGATGTGAGATGTGGAGTTATTCTTCCTAAATTAGGGCTTCATGCATTTTTCTAAGGCAACTCTACTTGATTCCCTTATAAATGGTGTTGGATCGATTTAAAACGCTAGAGGGGGGGTGAATAGCGTTAAAACTTTCTTTTTGTTCGTTCGTTTAAAAACCCAGTAGATAATTAATTTGCAGCGGAAAAGATAAGCAATAAAAAGAGAAGACAAATATTTTACTTGGTTCGTAGCCTTCGGCTACTACTCCAAGGCCCTAGTGGTCCTTGACCACGCACGGAGGGCAAAACACTAAATGAAGTCCTCCTCGTTAGAGGTAGGAGTTAATCGATACAAGAAAGAACAAAACTTGAGGTAGAGGGACACTCCCCCTCTCCTCGTTTACGATAAAAGCTCTGAAACAAGTAAATAAACAACTGATATAAAGCTAATATCGACGTACAAAAAATAAAGAAAATTAAACCTAGACGTCGGAGAAGAAAGACATTGTTGTCAGAGAGTTGTAGCTTTGCGGAGGCTTTTGGAAGCTTGGAATCGATAGAGAAACCCTAGGATTGGCCCTCCTGTTATAGCCTTTATGCCCCTTTTCGAGAGGAACCCTAGCCAATCACAATTGAGCACCAATCTTCTTGAAATGGGGTGATAAGCCTTGACTCATCAAAGCTGATCATTGACCATCAGTCGACTGATGGTGATCATCGATCGTGATGGCGATCGGTCAGTGATGACCTCCGGCGATCGATCGATTGACGATAATGAGTCCTCAAGGCCGGGCTGATCGATGCTTGCTGCAAGTCAAAGTTAGCTCAAAGAAAACATTATTTCGATGGCCTTCGATAGTCCGATCTCGACCTAGACCATCGATGGGATGTCTTTGGTCGGATCTATGCTTAAGACCATCCCCTTAAGGAGGATACGACCTCACTTACACTCGCACACACGAGCTTACCTCGATACTTACCATGTCGCTTTTGCTTCTGGCCTTCCACTCGATTCCTTCGGCTCCCTCCGAAGTCACTCGAGTGTCGCCCGACCACCGCGGCTTCCTCCGGGTGTCGCTAGCCTTCAGCTCTAGCTATAGCAATCTTCTGCACACTCGATTCAGCTCGTGAGATAACGACATGAGCTTAACTTTGTATCGTTTGCTATAATCAAAACTCAGGTTCGACTTAGGTGCCTACTGCACCAAGAAATGGGACTCCAAGTCATGCCATTATCCTTCAATCAATTTTAAACAATTAAATGCATGAAATGATCATGGCATAAATGATATCAATAATAACGCATGACCAATGATGTCATGGCATATGATATAATCTAAAAACAAACATGACATCTAAAATAATCATAACCAATGACATGACATGTTATATGATAAGATGAAATTTCATGTCATGATATAGCAATTTTCATAAACCAATACATTAATATAAATACACACTCAAACACATATGATTTTCACAAACAGAAATTTAATTCAATTTAAAAAGATTTCAGTTTCTTACATCCAAAATAGAGATTTGATATGATCAATCTTACTACAAAAACTGAAAAACAAAAAAAAAATCTAACATCCTCTAGATCTAGTCGTTTGCAGAAGGTGGAGGTGGAGGAGGCTGCTGGCTCAAAGTCTAGGTCAGCATCATCTCATACATATCGAGCTGACGCTGCTTGATGCGGCTCTGGGACTCTGCAATCTGAATGTATCTCTCCTCCATTCGACTAAGATGTGTGCTCATGGAGGCTTGCCCTATCGAGTCATTGTCTCGATAGTCCTGAAATCTGGACTCCAGCTGGCCAAGACGATCTGATGGACCCACCGCTGATGCATCTACTGGCATCTGATCCTCCTCATCAGCGGCGTCTGCATCCTCATAGTCCTCTCCAGCCTCTCAAGGCACCAGAGGTGGCTTTCCACGTGCCCTGGGCGGTGGTCGAGGTGCCAACTCCATCTTTCCACGCGCCATCCGCAGCTTTGCTAACGAGAAGTTATGAACTGATATGTAGTCGTACACCTCGGATAGCGCCCTCAGTGATCCCCTGTGAATGTTGATGCCTACTGACTCTAACCATGCAGTGATAATATGGCCATAAGGCATTTGCACTTTCCCTTGTATAGGGGAAATGAAATGCACGGTATAATGAAACATGTTTAATGCAATGTTTATGTCTAATCTACTATGCATGGCGTACAGTAAAAAGAGATGGGGAGGTCGAATCTTGGCCAGACCCCAAGTCACCATCGGAAGAAAACACCCAAAAATGATCTTGTAGAGTACATTGTCAGGTGCAGATAGCTCAGTAATAGGAAATAGATTTTGAGCTGGTGGACGAGGATGACCAAAAACATGCTCATGCATGGAGTCCAAAGAGATATGGTCAAATGGCTCGGGTAAAGGGGCATCAAAGGTAGGGTAGAAAATGAAGGTGTCATCCGACGGCTTACACTCAAGAAACTCCTGCAATATTGTAGGAGTGAACTCTAAATCGCATTTTGCAACGCGAGTAGTGTAGGTAGGGCCATCGTCTACCTTCTTTAAGTTCTGATAGAACTCCTTAAAGAGATCATCAAGATGATAATATGCAAATATGTCCATGACGTCACTACAGTAACGTGTAAAGAAGTCTCTATCAATGTACCTTACCAACATAGGTTGGTACAATCGTGATTCACCCTCGGGTGGATCATTTCTACGGGATCTCCTAAATGAATGTAATGCAACGATATGAAATGCAAGGGAACCAATACACGATTAGATTATAATAGATTACAATTGAAAGGAAAAATTAGGGTTTTTGAATAAGAAAATTTTACTTCAGTGCCATTTGGAGGAATGATGAGAGAATAGTCGAATATCGCTGAAGGGGCCGCCGAAAAGTTCCCCGGAGGACTGGACGCCGGAACTTTAATCAGAAAAGAGGAAAAAAATTCACTGGAAATAAGTGGAATAGGGTTGTGAGATGAGTGAAAACACGAGTGGAAGAGGTTAGCTACCAAACCTAAGGCTTGGGCAGCTGGCACAGCCGGAAAACCTGGTCAGAGAAGAAGTTGGCGATCGGAGAAGAGAAAGAAAATGAGAGGTCGCCACATGAAGATGCCGAACCCTAGCGGTTCGGCATTATAAAATCTCGATGCCAGTCGACTGATGTGCATCATCAGTCGACTGATCGCAGCTTATTAGCAGGTTTGCCGAATCGGCGATCGCTCCGCCAAGAATCGACCGGCCGAGTCTTCTATGATGTGAATCTGAGAGAATCGATGAGATCGATGTTGCTCATCAGTCGACTGGTGCAATCACCACTCGACTACTCGGCGAGAACTCGACTGATGACCCTCAGCCTCGGTGAACAGTACCATCAGTCGACTGATGTTCAAGTAGTCGAGTCGAGCGAAGACTCATCGGGCACGCAACGTCGCTTCTGATATGATCGATGATCACGATCGATAATCGATGTACCGATCGATATCTGATTTCGATTGAAATTCAGAAAATCTCAATTTCTTTATCCAACAATTCCATTTTCTCATGTTTTAATCTTCTATATTGAATATATTGATGTTATGCTTATGTTCATGAATTCGTTAATGTATTTTGATATCTTATTTCATTTTAGCAAACATTAACATCCAATGGTTTTAAAATCCTAACATCTCACCCTTTCTAAGTGTTGAAATACATAATCAAGGTAAAAGACTTGTTTTGTGAGATGCAATCCACCCTATACATTCCTTCCATGCAAACACATGTGAACCACATGAAGCATGGTAAGTGCAAGACATCAAGGTATGTGGCCCTTGAGTATCACTCTTGATGTTCTTTCTACATCTTAAACACACTTCTCTTGATACATTGATTCCTAAAGTGTGCCAAAGATCAAATTTACACACTATGACCTCTAAATCTAGATTGTGCCAATTTTATTGATTTTCATGATTTCAGAAATATACATTGACACATCTTAAAATCTTTTAGGATTAAAGCTCAAATGTATTTCCAAGGTAACCATAACCTTGAAAATAACCTAAAATGTCACCTTTACCATGGTTGAGTTCACTACTCATCCAATCATGGTTGGCACATTCTAACCCATTTAACGTGAATCAATCACGCTCTTTGGAACCCAAAATCTATTTGAGCTCATTGAATTAATTAGGTATTCCTTAGGGATAACCGCCCTAGATACCTTTCTAATGACCCTCCTAGGCTTGTTAGCCTTGGTCATTGTGGTCTTACCTAGGTTGACTCTAGAGGTAACTCCCCTTGCAACCTTGGTCTTCCTAGACCTAGTTTGTGTTCCATAGTCAAATGGAACACAATGATAAGCCACCTTAGGCTTAGGTTTGTGACCCAAACCTTTCTTGCCCTTGGTCGACATTTGTCTTTTGGGTCCTAGATGTTGACTTTGAGATCTTGACCCTTGACTTTGACCACTAGACCCTCTAAATTGATTTTGTATCTTATTTAGGGTCTTTTCTAGTTTTTCAAGCATTGACCTTAAGGCTTGGTTCTCTAATTCTAATTGCCCAAATGATTTTTGATTAGGTTTTTGGGCATTACCATTTACTTTAGACATATGTTTACCCTTATTGGGATTGATACCTAAATGGTTTTCGATTTTCTTAATAGCTTTCTTAGGAATGACATTTCTAGGGACATTAGTCCCAAATTTCTCCTTCTTTGAAATAGATCTAGAGTTATCTTTCCTAGCATGCTTTGAATCATGAGTAATAGCAAAGTTATTTGAATTAATTCTAGCATGCCTTTTCTTAGAATTTAAGGAATGAGCATTATGACAATATACCTTAGGGTTTGCCTTAGTAGCTCCCCCAACTTGTGATGCTCCTTCTTGGGTCTTTTTGCTCCCCCTAGGACATTGATTTCAGTAATGCCCCGGTTGTCGACATCTGAAGCAAATGATGTGCTCCTTGTGTTTAGGTGATGGGGAACCGGCATCCTTTGACTTTTGTTGACTTTTAGGTGCCGGAGGAGTCTTCTTAACCTTCTTTGGGCACTTGCTCTTGTAGTGCCCATACTCCCTACACTCAAAACACAATATATGAATTTTATTTAAAATTAGAGTGTTTGAGTTACCTAGGTTAATTGAAACCGGAATTGGAGCTTCTTCATCTTGACTAGATGTCGAAGCTTTCTCTTGTTGCCCCGGAGTGGAAATTCTTTCCTCCCCCTCATTCCTAGAGGTGGAGGTGTCTTCTACTTCTTCTTCCACCGATCCGGAAGTTGACTCCTCTTCAACTTCCGATTCCTCTTCTTTATCTTCTTCTACTTGTGTCAAGTGGGGCTTCTCATTGAATTTGGCTAATTTGTCCCATAGCTCCTTGGCATAAAGATATTCACCTTGCCTAGACAAAACATCATTAGGTATCAAATCTTCTAAGAGTTTTGTTACCTTGGCTTCGGTTTTGAATTTTTGTCGTTGCTCTTGGGTCCATTTCTTCAACTTGAGGACTTGTTGTTGGGTTTCCGGCACCGCGGCGTGTGTGTGTTCGATCATGTTTCGCAAACATGAGCACAGCGGAAGCAATTAAAAATAATAAATCTATATTTATTACAACACACACAACACACGCATGCTATTACAACAAGTGTAGACATAACCGTAAATTAAAATTTGCAATAAAAGGAAATTAAACTACGTTATACCTTCCGTATGACGTGTAGCGGGAACGGCATCAACCGGAACGATCCTCGTAAGAATCGTCTCTATCCGTATCCACGCCGAGCTCCTCGGGATGACTTCGCTAAGTCACGAGCTTCGTCTTCGTACGGGTTACTAGCCTTGTGTTGAAGACGACGTGATCGAGAGATGATCACGATCCGAATCCAAATTCGGATCCAAAACGAGTTCTCAAAACTCGCTTCTCCGGAGAGTTATTCGTCAACCGTTTGACGAATCCTTCGTCCTCCACCTCAGAGGATTACCGGAGATCAAATCCCCGGTAAGTTAGCCGCTGTCGGAGCACTAACCGTCGTCCAAACGACGCTCCGACGAGAGGAGAACAAGCTGTCCAGAAAACTGGACAGCTTTGGTGGAGGTGATAGGCGCCGGCCAACCAAGGGAGATAGAGCTCACCTTGATGCCAAACTTGAAGGAGATCACCGGAGCATTAACCGGCAGCAGCTCGACGCCTGCGAGGGGGAAGGAATCAGCCTTCTAGACGCCGGTTGGAGCCTCAAGGTGGGCGGCGGCAAGGAGGAGGAGAGTTAGCTCCGAATTTCTCCAAGGAGAGGTGGGAGGCAACTTAGGGTTGTGGATTAGGGCTTAATTATCCATTAAGCCCTCTTTTATAGAGAACTAATTCTCTTAATGGTTAATGGATCATATCCATAAAGCCCGTTAACCCGCTCCATTAAGATAAGTTAAAATAAACCAAACCATGATGGTTTATTTTAAGTTAAAACGAACCGAACCAACTTTTGGTTCATTCGTTTAAAATAAACCAAACCCTTTGGTTTATTCTCATCCATTGGATTAGAACCAAACCATTTTGGTCCATCCATTATGTCTTCATAAGACACGGCCCATCCACGCTTCCATTGTGACTGAAACAATTTCATGCTCGCTTTATGTTTGGTCCAACCAAACATAGTTTCTCTCGGTCTGAGAATCCCATTCTCAAGCTCGTTTTAAATCCTTTGGATTACACTCGTTGTGCGTGTGACCAAATAGGTTCTCGGTTTATGTTGGCCGTCTATAATTAACCATTAATTATAGAGCGATCATGAGTGGCACCTAGTAGTACATCATGATCCCCAATTAACCGAAAAGATCAACGGTTGATCCAGAACTATTTCTGAAACCCTTCAGTAGCTCGAATGAATCGTGCCCCATTCCCTTCACTCATCTTATACCCACTTGGTTCAGGACATGGTCTATTGTGTCACTCCCACTAGGTGACTACGTCACACCTAGCCCAAGTATCATTTCCTCGTCCTACGGATTCTAGTTACTCCACATGTATCGAAGAGTACTTTACTCTAAACATGTAATGCTTTGGCCAAAGACTTTAGTAACAATCCGACGAGAGGCCATGGGTATACATCTCCTCGCAAGGAGTGGTGAATCCTTTATAGGCTATTCAAACACCTTCGATCACTTCGACTTATACCCAATCATCCCGGGTCCACATCTCCTCGGAGATGTTTGCTTAAGATGTCAAAGCATAAGTCTCCATGATCAAGATGACTTGAATACCGCAAGTCAAAGGAACATCGCACTTAAGCCACGAAGAACTTCATTGACATATCTATATATGCAGAGAACCATATGAAGTCTTACGGTGGTCACTCCAATGAACTAGTTACCATAACTAGCATCCACGATTAACTCGGACATCACAATGTCTCCACCGGTGAGAATCACCGCTTGGATACACCAAGGAGTATACCTCGTGCTAGTCTCGGGATGGTGTCCAAATCCATCAATTCATCGACTAGGGATAATTCCGATACATCACAATTACACATGTAGAGATACTCACTAGTTGTGATCCAATCACAAATTCTCTCATGCTGTGAATCGTATCGTGGACATTCAGTAAATGAGTTTAAGATCCAATCAAATACATTAAACATGTATACTCAAATAGTGAATCTTCATTTATCATATAAATGGTTCATACATAAGGCGATTGCCTTAGGACATCTCGCATATATTACTAACAGACTCCCACTTGGCCTAATGCCAATCGCTACGGTATCCAATACCATAAGCTCTAACATGACCCTCAAACTTACTTTGAGGTAATGCCTTAGTCAAAGGATCCGCTAAGGTCCTATCAGGTTGAATTTTCTCGATTTGTATTTCGTTCCTACTTATGATCTCTCGATAAGATGATAGCACATGTTTGGATCATTGATGAGACCACATCAAGTTCAGAGATGAACTTCTTGATCCAAACCGCTTCCTTTGCTGCTTCCAAAGCTGCAATGTATTCTGCCTTAGTGGCAGAATCCGCCATAGTGTCAAGCTTGGAACCTTTCCAACTTATTGCGCCTCCATTCCAGGTGAATACATACCCAGACAAAGACATGGAATTATCCTTGTCATGCGGAGGTATTAATATACTCACGTATCACCATGTACCCTTCTCCATATATTAGGAACACATCCTTAGTTCTTCTTAAGTACTTAAGGATCGTCTTAACAGTCACCCAATAATCCATTCCTGGATCAGACTGGTATATGCTCGTGACACTCAGAGCATACGATACATCGGGCCTCGTACATAACATAGCATACATGATAGATCCTATTGCGGATGCATAGGGAATCTTACTCATGCAAATCCTCTCGTTTTCTGTGCGCGGACACATAGACTTCGAAAGGTGTACCCCATGCCTGATGGGCAGATAACCTTTCTTGGATTCCGACATGCTAAACCTCTTTAGCACTCGGTCTATATATGTAGACTGCGAAAGACCAAGCAACCGTTTCGATCTATCTCTATAGATCTTAATCCCGAGGATCTAGGTTGCTTCTCCCAGGTCTTTCATGGAGAATGTCTTGGATAACCAAACCTTCACTGACTGTAAGATTGAAACATCGTTTCCTATAAGTAGTATGTCATCGACATATAATACTAGGAATACGACTGCACTCCCACTAACCTTCTTGTACACACAAGGTTCGTCTGGATTTTGTGAGAAATCAAACTTTTTGATTGTCTCATCAAAATGGATATTCCAGCTCCTGGATGCTTGCTTCAATCCATAAATGGACCGTCGCAATTTGCATACCTTGGTTTTATCAACCGATGTGAAACCCTCAGGCTGTATCATATACACGTCCTCGAGCAGGTTTCCATTAAGGAAAGCTGTTTTCACATCCATCTGTCATATCTCATAATCATAATGAGCCGCTATGGCCAGGAGCATCCGAATGGATTTAAGCATAGCTACAGGCGAATAGGTTTCGTCATAATCAACACCTTGTTTTTGACGATATCCTTTCGCCACCAATCTAGCCTTATAGGTAATCACATTACCATCCATGTCGGTTTTCTTCTTGAAAACCCACTTGCACCCTATAGGCTTTATGCCTTCAGGTGGGTCAACCAAGTTCCAAACTTGGTTTTCGTACATGGAATCCATTTCCGACTTCATGGCACCAAGCCACTTATCCCTTTCTGAACTTGTCAGCACTTCTTCATAACTGGTAGGCTCCTCATCATCAATGAGTAACACGTCGTTCGATTCACTTACGAGAAATCCATATCTCTCAGGAATATTGCGTATTCTACCAGATCTACGAAGATGTGGTGTTACAATAGGTCCAGCCGATTGCTCATCACTATGAGTTGTCGGCTGTTGTGCTTCACCAGGTATCTCATCAATGTCTATTTGAGTCTCTTGAGCCTCCTCAAGCTCGACGACACTCCCACTGTTTTCTTGCAAGAGAAACTCTTTCTCTAGAAACACAGTATGCCTTAAAACAAACACCTTTTGTTCCACAGGATGATAGAATTGGTAACCCCTTGTTTCCTTAGGGTATCCAATAAATAGACATTTATCAGACTTAGCATCCAGGTTTATACGTCGATCAGCTTCACATAAGCGAGACAACCCCATATCTTCAAGTAAGATACATGAGGTTTCTTACTAGCCCATATCTCATATGGAGTAGTAGAGACTACCTTGGTAGGCATTACATTTAACAAAGTAAGCGGTATGCGAAGTGCATAACCCCAAAAGGACTTGGGAAGAGTCGCATGATTCATCATTGACCTGACCATGTCCAACAAGGTCCGGTTACACCTCTCAGATACACCATTATGCTGTGGTGTATAGGGCGGAGTCCATTGAGACAATATGCCATTGTCTCTTAGATAATCAAGAAACTCTTGACTTAAGTATTCACCACCTCGATCCGATCGAAGTATTTTAATACTTTTGTCATGTTGTTTCTCTACTTCATTTTTGAATTCTTTGAACCTTTCAAAGGCTTCAGACTTGTGTTTCATCAAGAACACATACCCAAACCGTGAGTGATCATCGGTGAAGGTAATGAAGTAGTTATAGCCTCCTAAAGCTTGAGTTGACATAGGTCCACATACATCAGTATGTATTAGACCTAGTAACTCTCCCACTCGTTCACCTTTTCCCGTAAAAGGTAACTTAGTCATCTTGCCTTTTAAGCATGATTCGCATGTATCGTATGAATCCAATTCAAACGATTCCAGAATTCCACATCGGTGTAATTCGGACATGCGTTTCTTGCTTACATGGCCAAGACGACAATGCCACATGTAGGAGTCTATTTGATTATCCTTTCGAGCACTGTTGTTGCTCGCTTCGATATTGCAAATGTCACTGGATATGTCCAAGCGTATAAACACCATTGCTTAAAGTTCGGTCCATAAAGAACCCCATTCAAAGTTATGTAACAACAATTGTTACTAAACGTCAAATGGAAACCATTTCTATTTAAACAAGAAATAGAAATGATGTTCTTTATCAACAAAGGAATATAAAAGCAATTGTCCAGTTCTAAGACAAGTCCTACAGGGAGTTTCGACAAATACGTTCCGATGGCGAGTGCAACAACCTTTGCTTCATTCCCAACACGTAAATTTGACTCTCCCTTGACGAGTCTTCTTCTATTCCTTAGCCCATGTATGTCATTACATATATGTGAGCCACACCCAATATCCAATACCCAAGTGTCTAAGGAAATAGAATGACAATCAATAAAGAAGATTTCTGAAGAAGATGGGGCATCCGATGCCTTATCCTTCTTCACAGACTCAAGATAAATCTTGCACTTTCTTCGCAAATGGCTCTCCTTGCCATAATGATGGCAAGTTTCCTTTTGTGCTAGTTCTACCTTCTTAGCCTTTCTCTTCTTTCCCTTCTGCTGTTCCTTTGACTTCCTCTTAGAACCTTTCTTCGAGGAATCAACTAACAGCACCGTCCCCTGCTCATGCTTCTCAGAAGACTCCACAGTCTTCAGCATATTGAGCAGTACCACAGATGAACCTCCTAGCATCTCAGAGGTGAAGAGGAGCTTTGAGACTTCGAACCTTTCGAATCTCACTTGCTCATCAACCAACTAACAAAGATGAAGGACTACAATATGAGCATCCATATGCTCATGCTGCTTTCGTAGCTTGGGTTCCATCGTGGCTAGCATGATGCAACTCATTTATTCAGAATCACTCACATGTTTCTGATAGGCCAACAATTGGTCCAGAGTTGCATCATCACTAGGACGGGCGGGAAGAGGCGCTTCGAGGACATTTGCAAGCTTTTCAACCTTGAGAACAATTCTCAAGCTTCTAAGCTAGTCCATGAAGCTCGGCCCAGTCAATTTATTTGAATCCAAAATGGAACGCAAATTCAAACACATCATGATCAATATATTAACTTAGAAATACAAAACGAGCATATATGAGAAAGATGATTTTAAAAATGCATCAATATACATTTATAAATCCCATTCATTTTTTGAATTTTAAAAACCCCAAAATCACTTCGGGAGATTGTAGGTCCATCTCCGAATGGGCTGATATCCATCATAATTATGAACAACCTTGGAGAGAGTCCAACAAGCCATTCATAACTACGATGGTAGGTATCATCTATACCGATTGCATATCCCGTATATGCAACTATCACAATGTGCTATCAACTAATTGAATGTTCACACATACATCGGGTTGTTAACACATTAACAAGTATGCATCATATGCATAGCACCCAACTTCACCTCCCTTTACATCGACCTTGGAGAGAGTCTAACAATCCGATGCTCCAAGTTAAAGCCAACCCATTAATCAGGACATAGTTTTAATATGGTTAGAGCGCATTCAACCAATTAGCCCAGCTTGGAGAGAGTCCAACAACCAAAGCTAACGATTGACCTCTGACTCTTACCATATTAGTATTAAACTATTCCATGGTTTGAACATATTCAGGTTTGAGCCGGGCTTGGAGAGAGTCCAACAACCCAAACAAGAAACAGAACTCTGGTTCTAACCATATTAATGGAAGGTGTAGGCTTTAATATTGATTAAGGGTTTTTATGTCTCATCCTCTTTGCATGCAAATAACTATTATCTACATGGCATGACATACATGGCATACATCTACATGTCACGACACGCATGGCATAATGTTATGCATCTAATGCAATTACATGGCATACAATTATGTCATGTATATAATTTCCTTATATGTCATAACTATTTATGGAAATAAAATATGTTTAAGATTTGATTCTCCAAATCAAATCATAATTAAATTAGGAAACAAATTTCCAAATCTAATCACATATTTTATTCATGGAATTATTTGATTAAGGAAAATCTATTTAGGAAACCAATTTCCTAAATCTTTAAAACTACTTATGGAAATTAAATATTTTAAGATTTGATTTCCCAAATCAAATCATGATTGAATTAGGAAACAAATTTCCAGAATCTAATCAAATATTTTATTTATGGAAAATATCAATTTCCATAAATACTTCCAACTTTCCAAAAGTGGAAGATTTCCATAAATACTTCTAGACTTTCCAAAATTGAAAAATTTCCATAAATACGTCTAAATTTCCAAAATTTAGAAAACTTCCAGAAATACATTATGACTATCGCAAAACCATTTTTACGATTATGTCGAAACACAACCTGGCTCGATACCATCAAGGTTTCCGCATCCGCAAGGCAGGTGTGTGTTCGATCATGTTTCAGAAACATGAGCACAGCGGAAGCAATAAAAATAATAAATCTATATTTATTACAACACACACAACACACGCATGCTATTACAACAAGTGTAGACATAACCGTAAATTAAAATTTGCAATAAAAGGAAATTAAACTACGTTATACCTTCCGTATGACGTGTAGCGGGAACGGCATCAACCGAAACGATCCTCGTAAGAATCGTCTCTATCCGTATCCACGCCGAGCTCCTCGGGATGACTTCGCTAAGTCACGAGCTTCGTCTTCGTACGGGTTACTAGCCTCGTGTTGAAGACGACGTGATCGAGAGATGATCACGATCCGAATCCAAATTCGGATCCAAAACGAGTTCTCAAAACTCGCTTCTCCGGAGAGGTATTCGTCAACCGTTTGACGAATCCTTCGTCCTCCACCTCAGAGGATTACCGGAGATCAAATCCCCGGTAAGTTAGCCGCTGTCGGAGCACTAACCGTCGTCCAAACGACGCTCCGACGAGAGGAGAACAAGCTGTCCAGAAAACTGGACAGCTTTGGTGGAGGTGATAGGCGCCGGCCAACCAAGGGAGATAGAGCTCACCTTGATGCCAAACTTGAAGGAGATCACCGGAGCATTAACCGGCAGCAGCTCGACGCCTGCGAGGGGGAAGGAATCAGCCTTCTAGACGCCGGTTGGAGCCTCAAGGTGGGCGGCGGCAAGGAGGAGGAGAGTTAGCTCCGAATTTCTCCAAGGAGAGGTGGGAGGCAACTTAGGGTTGTGGATTAGGGCTTAATTATCCATTAAGCCCTCTTTTATAGAGAACTAATTCTCTTAATGTTAATGGATCATATCCATAAAGCCCGTTAACCCGCTTCATTAAGATAAGTTAAAATAAACCAAACCATGATGGTTTATTTTAAGTTAAAACAAACCTAACCAACTTTTGGTTCATTCGTTTAAAATAAACCAAACCCTTTGGTTTATTCTCATCCATTGGATTAGAACCAAACCATTTTGGTCCATCCATTATGTCTTCATAAGACACGGCCCATCCACGCTTCCATTGCGACTGAAACAATTTCATTCTCGCTTTATGTTTGGTCCAACCAAACATAGTTTCTCTCGGTCTGAGAATCCCATTCTCAAGCTCGTTTTAAATCCTTTGGATTACACTCGTTGTGCGTGTGACCAAATAGGTTCTCGGTTTATGTTGGCCATCTATAATTAACCATTAATTATAGAACGATCATGAGTGGCACCTAGTAGTACATCATGATCCCCAATTAACCGAAAAGATCAACGGTTGATCCAGAACTATTTCTGAAACCCTTCAACAGATTGAATGAATCGTGCCCCATTCCCTTCACTCATCTTATACCCACTTGGTTCAGGACATGGTCTATTGTGTCAGTCCCCACTAGGCTGACTACGTCACACCTAGCCCAAGTATCATTTCCTCGTCCTACGGATTCTAGTTACTCCACATGTATCGAAGAGTACCCTACTCTAAACATGTAATGCTTTGGCCAAAGACTTTAGTAACAATCCGACGAGAGGCCATGGGTATACATCTCCTCGCAAGGAGTGGTGAATCCTTTATAGGCTATTCAAACACCTTCGATCACTTTGACTTATACCCAATCATCCCGGGTCCACATCTCCTCGGAGATGTTTGCTTAAGATGTCAAAGCATAAGTCTCCATGATCAAGATGACTTGAATACCGCAAGTCAAAGGAACATCGCACTTAAGCCACAGTAAGAACTTCATTGACATATCTATATATGCAGAGAACCATATGAAGTCTTACGGCTGGTCACTCCAATGAACTAGTTACCATAACTAGCATCCACGATTAACTCCGGACATCATAATGTCTCCAGCCAGTGAGAATCAGCTGCTTGGATACACCAAGGAGTATACCTCGTGCTAGTCTCGACAGAATTGATGGTGTCCAAATCCATCAATTCATCATCTAGGGATAATTCCGATACATCACAATTACACATGTAGAGATACTCACTAGTTGTGATCCAATCACAAATTCTCTCATGCTGTGAATCGTATCGTGGACATTCAGTAAATGAGTTTAAGATCCAATCAAATACATTAAACATGTATACTCAAATAGTGAATCTTCATTTATCATATAAATGGTTCATACATAAGGCGATTGCCTTAGGACATCTCTCATATATTACTAACACTTGTCCCTTCCTATCCTGAGGAGGTTCAAAACCTTCTACGAGGATGAACCAATCCTCTATATCCATCATAAAGAATGTCTCCATTCTTGTTCTCCACGCCGAAAAGTCTTCTTGATCATATGGCGGTGGAGTGTTGATGTCCCATCCAAGCTTGTTTTGGAATTCCATCTTCCCTCTAGCCTCTTAGCTCCCGGCGGTTAATCCGCAGAAGAGCCCCAGGCTCTGATACCAATTGTAGGATATTTGAGGCCGCTAGAGGGGGGGGTGAATAGCGTCGTGTGATGGAATTCGATCGCGTGTTCGTCTCTACAATTTCGTTAGTACGCAGCAGAATAGTAATGAAAGCAATAACGAAACAATTAACAACACGCAAACACAATTGTTTAACGTGGTTCGGAACCGAACGGTTCCTACTCCACGGATCGGGTTCGTACGAACCCTAGCGATGCCAATCACACACCACTATAATAAACACTCCTTCTCGGAACAATCTGGAGGCGGAGAAACCTCGTACAAGATGATTACAACAATAATCCAAAGCTACAAGCAAATACAATGAAATACAAAGCATGACTAGTAAAGAAAAACACTTTACAAATGCTCTTGATTGCTTGATCTTTGATTGCCTTGAACTAGCTTTGAAGGACTGGAAAGCACCAACTTTCCCCTTGAATTTCGCCCAAGAAAATCACTACCTTTTCCTCCATCACGAGCTCCTTTTATAGATTTAACCTGTGCTGGAAAAGGTTGATCAGTTGACTTCTCGGGACCATCAGTCGACTGATTACACTGTTGCTGTGAGACAACAGTGTAATCCACGCTGGAAAAATCCAACGGCTAGGACATCAGTCGACTGATCATACACATCAGTCGACTGAAAAAGCATCACTCGACTGCTTATCCTAGCGGTCGAGTGAGACTCCATTCTGTGCCCTAAAATCCGAGCATCAATCGACTGATCACACGATCAGTCGACTGCTCGTCCAATCAGTCGACTGCCCACCTATGACAGTCGATTGCTAGGGCAATTCCCACAGTCAAACCCTAGTTGACTATGCCAGTTGACTGCGACATGGCATCAGTCGACTGGAACACCTCATACATGAGGTTTTAACCCAAGTATGGTGTCCCCATACTTCCTAGACTACCCTTAGCCTTGACCTAAGACTTCTAGCCACCTCCATCAGCCTCCCGCCTCTCGGATCCCTCCAAGTCATCCATGACTTGTTCATCCATCACGCTAGCCTTCAGGTTGCTTCCATCAGCTATGTCATGCTAACGGTGTCTACACTGCCAAGGCACATTGGACTTATGCCGCCAAGACTCCCGCTTGGATTTTACACCGCCAATACCAAACCCCTTGGACTTCTCAAGTGCAAAGACTCAAGCTTGGACTTTCCCTTGCCAACCCATGTTGGACTTTCCATGCCAAGTACCCATGACTTGGACTTTCCTTGCTAAGACCCATGCTTGGACTTTTCCCAAATGCCATGTGTCCCACTTGGACTTTCTCATCACAATCACATTGTCATATGTTTTTGTTGAAACATCAAAACATCAATCGAGTTAAACTCAAGTCCTGGTCAATCATGACCTAGGCCGATTGCACCAACATGTTTTTAGTATGTATGGTGTGGGTATGTGATTTATATTTCTGTTGTGGTTGATATATTTATATTATGTTGTTGTTTTGGGCCTACGGGCCTTGTATTAACCCGAAATGTTGCCACGTACTTTGTTTTTTAGTCTTGGATTCACGGGAGTCAGTATATTTTTTCGGATTTGGTTTTTGTGAAATGGGATTGACAGCTGCATAAGCTCAAGGCATCTTGAAGTAAGAATTTCTGATAACTCATATTTCAGATAGTCTTATCTAAATTTTTTCAACTGTTGTATACAGTCAAAGTTATGGCACATATGTATACTCGTAGTATAGGTCGTCTATCAAGGCAATCCATTGGAGTTGAGGGACAGGAGGCTGCTGCGACTGAGCCCGTTATTCGAGAACAACCTCAGCTTGCCCCTATTGGTCATTCGGAGCCTCAGAATCTGGATGTACCATTGACTATGCCAGAGTCTGCAGAGTCCAGTTGGCTCAATTATAAAGCACGGATACTCATGTTAGCATGTTCGTCCAAGGGAAAGTTCACTTTTTTCCGAGGGGAGTGCGACCCATGGATTGTCGGTCTTGGCTGAAAATGTTAGAATGTATACTGAAAGCCTAGCTCTTTTTGTATGAACATTTTATTTTGAAATAAGAATCACATGATCATAGTTTGCACTTTATATATTTATTATATGTGTGTGCATATTGTCTGATATTTTACATTGTAGATAACATGGTGCTTGGTGTGGCACAGAAGATCATGTTATCAGTCCCTTGTAAAATATAAGTAGAGGCTCACAACCAAGATGGTTCTGGACAAACCATTGGCATGGTTGTAGTGTAGCTTGGTATTGTTTTATCTTGAACATAGAGTTACACTAGTACACTTAGGTGTATTGAGCAGGACCAACATAGAGGTGATTCAATTTAGTGCTGACTACATAATTGAATCGGACCTTGGATATTATGTTGTACATACTCTTAATCCCGATATAATAACGGGCACATGTACTTAGTGTTTATTTCTTTGATTTACCAGTGGGTGAGATTTAGATGGATTAAATCAATAAGCCCGGTAAGTTGGGAAATAATATTATTTACATGGTGTGCCGTTGATTATAGGAGGAAACCGTGTCCTATATATTAGGTTGATGATGTCCCCTTGAGGAGCTCATAAGGTTCATCATGTAAACCCAGCTGGTTGACTTAGTCAACATGATGATAAGGTTGAGTGGTACTACTCGAGGAGTTAGATGTTAATTAATTGATGGTCAGTAAATCAATTAATTGACGGACATTCGATATCTTAAACACGGGGAGATAAATGTACAAATAATATATGGAGCCCATATTAATTTATGGGGGTTGGTGAGGTAGTTCAATGATGATCCTCTAGTGGAATGGAACATCATTGATGGATCAAGTTTGTGTGGTTCCGATCCATCGGGTGGCCAAGACCCAACTCCTCCTTATGGTCCCTATCTTAGCCTATTATAATCCTTGTGAAGTCTAGATCCAAGAATGTAAAACAAAACCTAGAACCAACGGTTGGGATTAAATCCCTAGATCCGATGGTTGGATGAAACACTAGAACCAACGGTTGGGATTAAATCCCTAGATCCGATGGTTAGGATGAAATCCTAGAATCGACGGTTGGGATTAAATCGCTAGATCCGACGGTTGGGATAAATCCCTAGATCCGACGGTTGGGATGAAACCTTAGATCCGACGGTTGGGATGAAATCCTAGATCCGAAGGTTGGGATTAAACCCTAGATCCGACGGTTGGGATATAACCCTAGATCCGACGGTGAAGATTAAATCCCTAGATTCGACGGTGGAGATTAAAGGAGGTTTAGGCCCTACTCTCTATATAGATGGCTTAGGGTTGGGCGGCAACGAAGTGATTGGAATTGGAGTTAGGGTTTGGAGATTAGTGGGCGGCTAGGGTTTTGGAGAAAAGGCTTGGGCGGCAACTTCCTTTCTTCTAGTTGTTGCCGGCGCCCATATTCCTCCATCCACACTTGGACGGCGCCCATCTTCTAAGCCATTCTCTTCTTCCTCCTCCCTTATTCCTTGGTGGCCGGCACTTCTCCTTTCTCCATAGGTGGCCGGCGGTTCCCATTGAATTGGTGGCCGACACTTCATCCTTTTGTTCCTTGGCCGGCGGTTGCATCAAACTCTCTAGCTTGGTGGCCGGTTCTAGATAGGAAAGGTATTGTTGGTTTTTCTCTTTGTTCGCAGCGGACAAGGTAGAGGATAACTCGATCTAGAAGGCTTCTACTCGTGGAGGATCTTCGTCCACACGTCGTCCACGAGAAGGATAGGACATACGGTAGAAGATCGTGAGGTATAAAGTTATTTTAACTTTATGTACAGATCTGAGCATGCTCTTATTTGTTTTGATTATGCATGTGTGTGTGTGCAAATATATTGTATAATCATGGACCCCGAAGACAAACACAAAAACCGGCGATCCGTCCGTCGTCTCTTCCGCGGCTAATCAACTAGAAGAGTAGAGTTGCTTGAACAACTAGTTTGTTCGAGCGACCACTCAAGTTGTTAGCACGATGACGAAATGGTGTTGCTAAGGAAGCTCATCCCATCCGGATTAATCCTTTTATTAGTGAAAATTTTAATCCGGGGACATGGGAGCCAATGAGCCTCCGAAGCGACATCCCAACAATTGGTATCAGAGCCAGGTTTCCGGTTTTGTGTGTTTAGGATTCGGTTAATTTTTTATGCATTTTTCATATATTATATGTGTCGGATAATAGTAGGATATGCGTAGTTTAACTCTTTGGTTGCAGGCATAAGATCCGACTATTATGGCCATGTGTGTGTATGTGAATGGATGTGTGTAAAAATTTATTATTTGAATCCTCGGGGTTGACGAGGCTAGATTAGTATTTAATTTTTTTAATTAAATACGGCATTGTTTAGCCGATCATTTTAGTTTACTTTCGATCTAGATTATTTGTACACTCCTTCGTGGAGTATAGGATCGATGGATGTAAATAAAATGATTTATCTCGGCTCGGATATCTTTGGTGACTTGTGCACGGGAAAAGGTGGAGCGGACGAGGTGGCGACACGACGGGATGCATATTGGAGGACAATGCCATAATATTTGGAAAAATTCTATTTTTTCCATATTTATTTCTTATTTGTTTTATATGCATATTGTGTATGTTTAAAATTCCTCGATTACAATTTACTAAGTGGGAGAGGGATATTTTAATTAATTCCAGCGGCCTCCATTACAGTTTGACGTGTGATGCAACAAACTTGTGCGTTGGCTTTGAGTGTCTTCCTCCCCATCGGATGGGTTTGTTTGCGGATCACTAGATCAAATAATGGTTATAGGAAATTATTTAGGAGCGTGTGTACTTTCCCATCGGTAAGGCACATAATCCGAAATAATTCCCTTAGTATTGTGTAATGGTGCACACTTAGATACAAATAAAGGTATCCTCCCCATCGGAGTCACTGCTTTTATTTGTAGGGCTAAAGAGGAACTAACTATTAATTTTATTTGTCAAAAAGTAAGGTTGACAAGATAATAAAATTAATGGGTAAAACCTCCTCTTACAAATGTAGAATTCGTATACGTCCACACTATCGTGGCATGCGATATTCTCGGTGTTTTTAGGTGTTGGTTGATTTCGGAATTTTATTGTTTTGAGGAATCAATAATATTTGAAATCTAATATTTTGATCATTGTGATTTTTAGGATTTTCAAATGGCTTTCAACCCACTTGCTGTGATTTTAAAAGAAAACAAACTTACTGGTCCAAACTACATTGATTGGAAAAGAAACCTGGATATTGTCTTAACTGCGAAAGAGTACAAATTTGTACTCTTTGAGGTCTGTTCTCCTAAGCCTTCCGATGACTCTGATGAAAAGGAGAAAGAATATTATAAGAAATGGGTTAAGGCAGATGAGATGGCGCGGTGTTACATTTTTGCATCTATGTCAAATGTGCTGCAACATCAGCATCAGGCCATAGCCACAGCTTATGACATGATGTTCAATCTCAAGGAACTTTTCGGACATCAGAGTAGGGCGGCTAGGCAGGAGGCAATGAAACTTGATGGCGACCACCATGGTCGAGGAACACCGTTAGGGATCATGTTCTCAAGATGATGGCTCATCTTAATGAGATGGAAGTCCTGAGTGAGATCGATGGGGAAACCCAGGTCGATATCATTCTCCGATCTCTGCCTAGGAGTTTTGAGCGATTCGCCTCAACTACAACATGAGCGAAAGGTTGTATTCGTTGGAGCGAGCTGTGAAACTCGAGGCAGAGGGGCTTTTTCGTCAGAGTTCTCAAGCCATGGTCGCTCAGAAGGTTTCTTCCTCTAAACCGAAAGGTAAGAAGAAGAAGAAGCAAGGTGGAGCGAAGAAGGTGGCAACAGGACCTCAGGCAGGAGTGAAGAAGCCGAAAGGCAAGTGCTTCACTTGCAAGCGATCGGACATTGGAAGGCGGAATTTGTCCTCGCCGTAGAACAAAGGTATATCTTCTTGTTTAGTTGTTGAAACATGTTTAGCGGTGTTATCTACCAGTGCCTGGTGTGTAGATACAGGAGCCACTGATCATGTCTGCAATACTTTGCAGGGGTTCCAGGAAACCCGACGACTAGCTGAAGGAGAGATTACCGTCTTCATGGGCAATGCTTCAAAGGTGGCGGCTATTGCAGTGGGAGACGTTTATTTATCTTTTGATAGGAATAAATTTTTGGTTTTAAGAAATTGTCTTTATGTACCTACTTTTAGAAAGAATTTAATTTCAGTTTCTAAATTGTTTATGGATGGATATTCTGTTTCTTTTAATGACAAGGTGGTTATAAAAAGGAATAGGGAGATTATCTGTTCTGGTACATTGGTTGGCAATTTATATACTCTTGAACCAAAAACTCCCACGATGCAAATAGAAGTAAATAGCTCATCTTCTAAATCTAATAAGAGAAAAGAACCTTCGCAAATGAACCAAACATATCTTTGGCATCTAAGGCTTGGTCATATTAACCTAAGTAGAATTCAAAGGTTGATAGCTGATGGACCTTTGGGTTCATTGGTGGTGGAGGATCTCCCAACCTGCGAATCTTGCTTGGAAGGTAAAATGACCAAGAGGCCCTTCAAGGCCAAGGGGTATAGGGCCAAAGATGTGTTAGAATTAGTTCATTCTGATTTTTGCGGTCCTATGTCTATCCAGGCAAGAGGTGGCTTTGAATACTTCGTCTCTTTTATAGACGATTATTCAAGGTATGGATACATTTACTTGATGCGCCGCAAGTCTGAATGCTTTGACAAGTTCAAAGAATTCAAGGCTGATGTGGAGAACCGTCAAGGTAAAAGTATCAAGACATTACGATCTGATCGTGGTGGCGAGTACCTCTTGGGAGAGTTTAGGAGTTACTTATCAGAGGCTGGGATTCAATCCCAATTGTCCACACCTGGCACACCCCAGCAGAATGGTGTGGCGGAGCGAAGGAATAGGACTCTTATGGAGATGGTCAGATCGATGATGAGTTATTCGATTACGGGGGTTTGCTCAAGAAAGACACATTCTGAACTTGGTTCCATCTAAGTCAGTACCCTCTACTCCCACAGAGTTGTGGACTGGGCGAAAGCCTAGTCTAAGACATATTCGGATTTGGGGTAGTCCAGCACATGTGCTGAAGGGAGATGCTGGTAAGTTAGAATCTCATACAGAAGTGCACTTGTTTATTGGCTACCCCAAGGGAACGAAGGGTGGTTTATTCTATAGTCCTAGAGATCATAAGGTGATCGTGAGTACGAATGCCAGATTTCTAGAGGAGGACTATGTGATGAACCACAAGCCCACGAGTAGGATTGTTCTTGAGGAGTTGACAGGGGAAGACCCGACTTCAGTACCACCGGTACAAGGGGAGACACCACAAGTCACTGCACCGCGTGTCACAGAGCATACACAGGAGGCACCTCGTCGTAGTGGGAGGGTTGTTAGACAACCCGACAGATTCATGTTTTTGGGAGAGTCTTCGGACTTAGTCCCTGGTGAACATGAACCTGATCCCTGGACATATGACGAGGCAATCCAAGATAGAGATGCAGTATCTTGGCAAAGAGCGATGAATTCAGAGATAGAATCTATGGATTCTAATCAGGTCTGGGAGCTAGTAGACCCACCTGATGGTGTAAAAACCATTGGATGCAAGTGGATCTACAAGAAAAAGAGAGGAGTAGACGGGAAGGTTGAAACCTTCAAAGCTAGGCTTGTTGCGAAAGGGTATACTCAGAAAGAGGGTATCGATTATGAGGAGACCTTTTCGCCGGTATCTATGCTTAAGTCTATCCGGATTCTCTTATCTATAGCTGCTCATATGGATTATGAGATATGGCAGATGGATGTCAAGACAGCTTTCCTTAACGGAAGTCTTGAGGAGAACATCTATATGCGGCAACCAGAGGGATTCATTGCTAAAGGCAAAGAGCATCTTGTATGTAAGCTTAATCGGTCCATTTATGGATTGAAGCAAGCTTCTAGATCTTGGAACATCCGCTTTGATGAGGTAATCCAGTCATATGGATTTATTCAAAGTCTGGATGAACCTTGTGTATACAAGAGATGTGACGGAAACGTAGTGGTGTTTCTTGTACTATACGTAGATGACATTTTGTTAGTTGGCAACAATATCAAAGTGTTATCAGACGTAAGGGTATAGTTGTCCAAACAGTTTGACATGAAGGACTTGGGAGAAGTTGGACACATCCTTGGGATCAAAGTTATAAGGCATCACAAAAAAAGGATGTTGTGCTTATCTCAAGCTTCATATATTGACACTATCCTTGCTCGTTTTAGCATGCAGAACTCCAAGAAAGGTTTTCTACCTTTTAGGCATGGAGTTCCTTTATCTAAAGAGATGTGTCCCAAAACATCAAAGGAGATAGAGGACATGAAGGCGGTTCCTTATGCTTCGGCAGTAGGAAGCCTTATGTATTCTATGCTATGTACGAGACCAGATATCTGCTTTGCCATGGGCATGGTTAGCAGATATCAGAGTAATCCTGGACAGGGACATTGGACTGCAGTAAAGCATATATTGAAGTACCTGAGAAGGACTAGGGATTATATGCTGGTTTACCGGGCAGATCAATTAGTCCCTGTGGGTTACACGGATTTGGATTTCTAATCAGATAGGGACAAGAGTAAGTCTACCTCTGGGTTTGTGTTTACTTTTGGAGGTGGAACCATAGTATGGAGGAGTGTCAAGTAGAAATGCGTGGCGGACTCTACCATGGAAGCTGAGTATGTGGCAGCCTCTGAGGCAGCCAAGGAAGCTGTATGGCTCAGGAACTTCTTGATGGACTTGGATGTGATTCCTGGTTTGCCCAGAACTATCACAATTTATTGTGCAATGGTGCAAACTCGAAGGAACCACGAGCCCATAAGGCGAGTAAACACATAGAGCGCAAGTACCACCTTATACGAGAGATCGTAAAGCGAGGAGAAGTTGCTGTCGCCAAGATTGCATCAGAGGATAACCTGGCGGATCCATTCACTAAGGCCCTTCCAGCGAAAGCGTTTGATAGGCATGTGGAGGACATGGGGATTAGATGTATGGCACTGTGATGACAGCTTAGTCTTTTAGTATAAGTGGGAGATTGTTAGAATGTATACTGAAAGCCTAGCTCTTTTTGTATGAACATTTTATTTTGAAATAAGAATCACATGATCATAGTTTACACTTTATATATTTATTATATGTGTGTGCATATTGTCTGATATTTTACATTGTAGATAACATGGTGCTTGGTGTGGCACAGAAGATCATGTTATCAGTCCTTTGTAAAATATAAGTAGAGGCTCACTACCAAGATGGTTCTGGACAAACCATTGGCATGGTTGTAGTGTAGCTTGGTATTGTTTTATCTTGAACATA
The DNA here is from genome assembly GCA_025175895.1 of Wurfbainia villosa. Classification (NCBI taxonomy): domain Eukaryota; kingdom Viridiplantae; phylum Streptophyta; class Magnoliopsida; order Zingiberales; family Zingiberaceae; genus Wurfbainia; species Wurfbainia villosa. The sequence continues at coordinate 56,188,830 of CM045986.1, read as the reverse complement.
GAGTTACACTAGTACACTTAGGTGTATTGAGCAGGACCGATATAGAGGTGATTCAATTTAGTGCTGACTACATAATTGAATCGGACCTCGGATATTATGTTGTACATACTCTTAATCCCGATATAATAACGGGCACATGTATTTAGTGTTTATTTCTTTGATTTACCAGTGGGTGAGATTTAGATGGATTAAATCAATAAGCCCGGTAAGTTGGGATATAATATTATTTACATGGTGTGCCATTGATTATAGGAGGAAACCGTGTCCTATATATTAGGTTGATGATATCCCCTTGAGGAGCTCATAAGGTTCATCATGTAAACCCAGCTGGTTGACTTAGTCAACATGATGATAAGGTTGAGTGGTACTACTCGAGGAGTTAGATGTTAATTAATTGATGGTCAGTAAATCAATTAATTGACGGACATTCGATATCTTAAACACGGGGAGATAAATGTACAAATAATATATGGATCCCATATTAATTTATGGGGGTTGGTGAGGTAGTTCAATGATAATCCTCTAGTGGAATAGAACATCATTGATGGATCAAGTTTGTGTGGTTCCGATCCATCGGGTGGCCAAGACCCAACTCCTCCTTATGGTCCCTATCGTAGCCTATTATAATCCTTGTGAAGTCTAGATCCAAGAATGTAAAACAAAACCTAGAACCAACGGTTGGGATTAAATCCCTAGATCCGATGGTTGGATGAAACACTAGAACCAACGGTTGGGATTAAATCCCTAGATCCGATGGTTAGGATGAAATCCTAGAATCGACGGTTGGGATTAAATCGCTAGATCCGACGGTTGGGATAAATCCCTAGATCCGACGGTTGGGATGAAACCTTAGATCCGACGGTTGGGATGAAATCCTAGATCTGAAGGTTGGGATTAAACCCTAGATCCGACGGTTGGGATAAAACCCTAGATCCGACGGTGGAGATTAAATCCCTAGATTCGACGGTGGAGATTAAAGGAGGTTTAGGCCCTACTCTATATATAGATGGCTTAGGGTTGGGCGGCAACGAAGTGATTGGAATTGGAGTTAGGGTTTGGAGATTAGTGGGTGGCTAGGGTTTTGGAGAAAAGGCTTGGGCGGCAACTTCCTTTCTTCTAGTTGTTGCCGGCGCCCATATTCCTCCATCCACACTTGGCCGGCGCCCATCTTCTAAGCCATTCTCTTCTTCCTCCTCCCTTATTCCTTGGTGGCCGGCACTTCTCCTTTCTCCATAGGTGGCCGGCGATTCCCATTGAATTGGTGGCCGGCGCTTCATCCTTTTGTTCCTTGGCCGGTGGTTGCATCAAACTCTCTAGCTTGGTGGCCGGTTCTAGATAGGAAAGGTATTGTTGGTTTTTCTCTTTGTTCGCAGCGGACAAGGTAGAGGAGAACTCGATCTAGAAGGCTTCTACTCGTGGAGGATCTTCGTCCACACGTCGTCCACGAGAAGGATAGGACATACGGTAGAAGATCGTGAGGTATAAAGTTATTTTAACTTTATGTACAGATCTGAGCATGTTCTTATTTGTTTTGATTATGTATGTGTGTGTGTGCAAATATCTTGTATAATCATGGACCCCGAAGACAAACACAAAAACCGGCGATCCGTCCGTCGTCTCTTCCGCGGCTAATCAACTAGAAGAGTAGAGTTGCTTGAACAACTAGTTTGTTCGAGCGACCACTCAAGTTGTTAGCACGACGACAAAATGGTGTTGCTAAGGAAGCTCATCCCATCCGGATTAATCCTTTCATTAGTGAACATTTTAATCCGGGGACATGGGAGCCAATGAGCCTCTGAAGCGACATCCCAACAGAAAAATATGGAAGACACTTTCGAGTACATGAACTGAACCGATGAAGAGAAGGTTTGCTATGTATCATCTAAGAGAGTAGGCTATTACTTGGTTAAAAATGTAGAAGATTATACTCGGGGAGCGTGGAATTACTTGGGTAATCTTTCGAGATGCTTTTTGGAGACAGTACTTTCCTTCGGCATTTTCCACAGCACGTCGTCAGGAATTCTTGAGCCTGAAGCAAGGAGATCATTCCGTCATGGAGTACAACACAGAGTTTACCAGACTATCAGAGTTCTACTCTCATCTTGTAGCACAGGATGCAGATCGGATGTACCAATTCACAAAGGGTCTTGCTGCTTATATTCGGAGCAGGATGTTAGGATCTATCATTACCTCATATAGGGAGGCATTGGACCGCGCCATCTTCATCGAGATGACGTCTCAGCAAATTTCTAGAGAAAAGGATATAGAGAAGTAGATGACTCAGGGCAAGCAGCAGAACCAGGGTTCAGCTCAGGGGACTCAAAAGAAATGGGAGCAAAAAAGGAACTATGCGAGGTGTTGTAGAAGGGTCAGCTAGATCGCAGAAGGGGAAACGTCTAGCATCAGAGTATTCTGGAGGGCCTCAGAATAGTCGTAAGGGTCGAAGCAGGAATGGATATTATAAATGTTGATCTGAAAGCCACAGAGTATCAGAGTCTTTTTTGGAGCAGCCTATTTGCTATTATTGCAAACAACATGGTCATACGAGTCATGACTGTACATTGAAAGTACAGTTGGAGTTTCCTGATAGCACCAACAAGGGGAAGAAGTCTACCCAGCAACGGCAGTAGAGGACAGCACAACGGACTCAGACATATGGTCAGAGGCAGCCAGTGCCTCCACTAGGACAGTTGTACCAGATGTAGGGGGTTCCCCTACAGTGATGCTGATAGAAATCTAGTATCCTGCATCTTCGGTGATCTACTACCCAAGAGTATCTGCACCACAACAATTCTTACCAGCCAACTCTCAGGGATATCTTATGCCTGCACCAGCGACTCAGCCTCCAGTACCACAAAGCCATATCCAGCCGGAGTAGAGGCACACAACTAATTGATCAGGGAAGCAGCCGACGAATATCGAGACTGGATGAGTTTTTGCCATCACCAGAGATGAGGCACAGCGGGCTGAGGGATCAATCATATGCGGTATGGTTTCAGTTTATTCTATATACGCTGATACTTTGATTCATATCAGTAGTTCTCATTCATTCGTATCTAGAATATTTCTGGGTAGAGTTGGAAGGATCCCAATGGTTCGTTCTTGTGGGTTAGTAGTATACTTGCCATCAGGAGAGGTGCTGACTAGCCACCAAGAAATCAAAGGTTTCCTGTTAGTTTTTGACGAGCATATCCTTACAGTGGACCTCCAGGTGTTGGAAATGATAGAGTTCGATATTATTCTCGGTATGGACTGGTTGGCCGCTTATCATGCTACAGTGGATTGTAGAGCAAGGTTGATGACATTTAGACCACCAGATCAACCAGCTTGGGAATTTGTTGGTACTAGAGATGATGGATTATCCATTATATTGGCTTTAAAGGCTCAAAAGTTATTGGCCCGAGGTTGTTAGGGTTATTTATTATCTCTAGTCAAAGTTGTGAACGAAGGACTACCACCCCTCTTTGATGTGCGAGTAGTCCGAGAGTATCCATATCTATTTCCAGATGAACTTCCAGGCTTGCCACCTCCTAGGCAAGTTGAATTTGCGATAGAGGTGATCCTAGGAACTGTGCCTATATCGAAACCTCCTTATCAGATGGCGCCAAAGGAGCTAAATGAACTTAAAGTTCAACTGCAAGAGTTGCTAGATAATGGGTTCATCCGCCCTAGTGTTTCACCATGGGGAGCACCAGTACTCTTTGTTATAAAGAAGGATGGATCGTTGCGGTTATGTATTGACTATCGACAACTGAATGCAGTCACATTTAAGAACAAATATCCACTGCTGAAAATAGAAGATTTGTTCGATCAGCTTAAGGATACATTTGTGGATTCTAAAATTTATCTGCGCTCAGGATATCATCAGCTTCGGATAAGAGATGAGGATGTTCAGAAAATAGTTTTCCGCACCCGTTATGGACATTACGAGTTTCTAGTGATGCCTTTCGGTCTCACGAATGCCCCAGTTGTATTTATGGACTTAATGAACCGGGTATTCCTGAGTTATATAGATCAATTCGTGATAGTGTTCATCGATAATATATTGATTTATTCTCGATCCGAGGAGGAGCATGAACAACATGTACGGATAGTATTGGAGACGTTGCGACGGGAGCAGTTATATGCCAAGTTTAGCATGTTTGCATTCTGGTTATCCTTAGTAGGTTTTCTTGGACATGTAGTATCCAACAGAGGTATTTCTATAGATTCCAAGAAGATTGAGGCGATTACCAGTTAGGAGCAGCCAAAATCTGTTCTGGAGGTCCGTAGTTTCCTTGGTCTGGCCGGGTATTATCAAAGATTCGTGGAGGGATTCTCGAGGATCGTCATGCCACTCACTCGCCTGACTCGGAAAGGGGTCAAGTTCACATGGTCAGAGGCTTGTGAAACTAGCTTCCGGGAGCTTAAAAGACGGTTAGTTTCTGCACCAGTCTTAGTGATTCCTTCTGGTGTTGATGGGATAGTTCTTTATACGGATGCTTCTATCCAAGGGTTGGGTGAAGTTCTGATGCAGTCCAACTGTGTGGTATCTTATGTCTCCCGTCAACTAAAGGATCACGAGAGAAATTACCCAGTGCACGATCTGGAGTTAGTCGACATTATTTTCCCATTGAAGATATGGAGGCACTATTTGTATGGGATTACTTTTGAGATCTATATAGACCATAAAAGTCTAAAGTATCTGTTCACATAGAAAGAGTTGAATCTGAGACAGAGACGGTGGATGGAATATCTGATGGATTACGACTGCACCATCCATTATCATCCGGGAAAAGCTAATGTGGTAGCAGATGCGCTGAGCAAGAAGTCTCGTGGAGTTTTGGCCAGTCATCTGACAGCAGTTACTGATCTAGTTCGACAGTTCTCAGAGTTGGGATTGTCTGAACACGGTCAAACATCCCGGGGGATATTAGTTTCTATGGTTGCCCATTCCGCTATTGCTGAGAGGATTAAGGAAGCACAAGTCAGTGACTAGCATATGCAGTTCTTATGCAGCACGATAGACTCAGAATGTCAGACGGATTTCTCGAGTGACGAGAATGGAGTACTTCGTTTCCTTGGACAATTATGTGTTCTAGACACGCACCCAGTTAAGGAAGAACTGCTACAGGAAGCACATCAGTCGAGATTTGCTATACATCGTGGTGGTACTCGGATGTACCGGGATTTGAAGCGTTTATACTGGTGGAACGGTATGAAACGAGATATTACATACTTTGTTGAACGATGTCTAGTATGCCATCAAGTGAAGGTTGAACATCATAAACCTGTTGGCTTACTTCGGGAAATTCTGATCCCGGAATGGAAGTGGGAACATATCACGATGGATTTCATTACGGGATTACCCAGAATCCGTAAAGGACACGATGCGATTTGCCTGATTATAGATCGATTGACCAAATCAGCTCACTTCCTTCCGATTCGTGGGACAGACTCATTGGATCGTCTAGCGGAATTGTACTGTCGGGACATTATTATAATGCATGGCGTACCTTTGAGTATCATATCTGATAGAGATCCTCGCGAGTTTGCGCAAGAAGCTATGCGGCGAGCTTCAACTCAGTCCATATTTCATCAGAAGATGAGGCGACGATCCCGAGCATACCATTCAGACTCTGGAGGATCTACTGCGATCTTGTGTCATGGATTTCGATGGCAGTTGGGAGGATCACATTCCTTTAGTTGAATTTGCCTATAACAACAGCTACCACTCTTCCATTCAGATGGCTATTTTCGAGGCCTTATATGGTAGACCTTGCAGATCTCTAGTGTTATGGGTGGAATTTGGGGAAGGACAGTTATTGTGGCCTCAGAGTATCCAGCATGATGCGGAGTTGGTACGAGTCATCAGACGATGATTATCAGAGGCATAGGATAGACAGAAAAGTTATGCAGACCAGAGGCGAAGGCCTCTGGAATTCTTAGTTGGGGACCATGTATTCCTACGAGTGTCACCCACCAAAGGACTCAAGAGATTTGGGCTAAAAGAAAAATTAGCTCAATGCTAAATTTGTCCATTTGAGATATTGGAGTAGATTGGAGGTGTTGCTTATCGGTTGCCTTTACCTCCGACACTTGCGGGTGTTCACAATGTATTTCATGTTTCTATGCTGAGGATATACGTGCCGCGATCGGACCATGTTCTGAAAGAAGTTGTGATGCGACTTATAAGGATATTCCAGTGCGGATTCTTGGTCGCAAGGAGCGATAGTTGCGGAAAAAAACCATCTGACTCGTAAAGGAGGGATGGCAGCATAATACGGATGAGGAGGCTACATGGGAGCTGGAAGATACTATTCGAGTTCGATACCCTCATCTGTATACCTGAGGTATGTGGTTATTTCGGAATATGCTTGATCTAATTTTTTTGCATTTAAGTACGAAATTTAGGGACCAAATTTTAATAAGTGAGGGAGAATGTAAAATACCACAGAAAAAAAAGGAGTTGGAATATAATTAATACCTAATCTAGGCATTAATTAAAGGGGGTTAATTAAACTTAGGTTTGGTCTTATAGGGTAAGAACCCAATAAACATTTTCTAAGCCCAACCTGTTAAATCCGCCCGACCCGCTAACCATTAAACACTGTCGTTTTCTCCCCTTCCATTTCTCGCCGACAAACATCAAGCTCCTCGTTCGAGCATTTCGCGCACACTGCGAGTTACTCATCGCCGACTTCTTCGCTCATTCTTTCTTCTTCCCCCAAAGTGAAGCGATCTCTCTGCTCCGTCACTCCAGCAGTTATGAGCAGCAGATCTTTTCCTGTTCGCGGAGTCTCTCTTATTTGTCGCTTAGATACCGCCGATCATTCCCAATCCCTTCCATCCCGTGCTACCTGGCGAGCACAAGCACGGCGCAACCACGGTCGGTTGCCTTATGTTCCTCAAATTTCTCTCTGATTTTAGCCGCCCTAGATCTTGTCGGCTTTCCTAGGCGACGGGTGTGGCAAATTTGCCTCCACGACTGAATGCCCTGCCATAGGGCAGTATGGCTCTATTTCTCTGGGGATTTCCGACGATCTCACTGTCCAAGCAGATCGGTGGGATTGCAGCCGCGGTTAAGCGATGCTGTCGTTGGTTTTGCAAGAGTTCTGTTTTGGGTCAAAGTCTTTTTGAATCCTTATGCATATTTTTCATGTTGTGGCAGCAACCTTCAGTTGGACTCGAGTCTGTGGCTACGATTGAGATTAGAAGGAGTGTTTCAGCATTATACTCAATTTTGGGTATTTCCTGATTTCATATCTTCTTGATGTTTGATTGTCTCAATGGGGTAGTTGTGATTTTTGGGTATCATTTATTGTTGCCCTTGATTTATCTACTAACAGTGGAAAGGTTTGATGGAGGTGGATGTGATTGCAATGGGTCGACTGTGAACAGATTGATAGTTGTTGGTGTGGCTGTGAGTGAGAGGAGAAGACTTGTGAGGTTGTGTCGGTGTATCGAACCGGTTGTGAGGTCGGTAATATTTTGTGGAGAGGTTGTGAGTGGAGTTAGGTCATTTCTAATTGTCTGAGTGAGCGGGGATCGGTTGTACGACTAGATTTGAGTGTAAAAGACTGTGTGAGTAAGCTTTGAACGATTGTGTGGCTATGGGCAAGGAATTGCAGATGGTGCGGTTGTGAACAAGGCTGCTACTGGTTGCGAAGGGACTGCAATGACCTTGAATGGTTGGTAGTGGGCTTAGCTCGGTTTGGGCTAAGTGAAAGGAGTCAGAAGAAACATAGTGTGTTAATTAGGGCTTGGTTAAGATTAGTCAGGTCCTTAAATTAGTGGGGAATGTCGATTGTCGATCGAGCTGGGTGATGCTCTGGTCTCGGCTACAAATGGAAATTATAACACGTATTCAATAAGGAATATGAATATGGGGAAATACGTAGTAGTTGATTTGTATTTTGTTGTATGCTTGTACTAAATTATAATTGATGATATTTGCAGGACGTGGATATGAGACCGATCCGCGGACGTGAGGACTCTAGTACTACGAGCATTTACAGCAGGTGGGTAATTTCCTACCTAAGTTAGGTAGATGTAATTGCATTCAGATTTAGTCATAGATATGAGCATGTTAGGTGTTCATATTATCTTAACCCTGCTCTTATTTATCTTATGCTTGATACTTGTCATTGGCTATATTTACTCAAAGGTTGATATCACATTTCCTTTATGATGATTTAGGGTTATAGATGTGACGTAAATAGGCCTAGATGTTTAGTGGGGTGTAGATGTTAGAGTACGGGTGATGACCCAATTTATAAATAGGCAAAAAGGTCATCCGTGGGTAGGTAATGCCCTAAATGTAGGAGTTATTCCAATACTCGTATGTTGCATACTTATTTACCAACCATGTGTTGTGTAAATGGTCAGGTGAGTCATGAATAGTTTGTCGCTATGGACCGTTGGTCCTAGCTTGCCATGATCAGTAGAGTACGACTCTCTACAGGAAAGAGAGTGTACTGATCAAATGGGCATGACTCTCTGTTGAACAGAGAGTCTGTGGTAGATGTCTGTATGTGAGATAGTACCTTCATGTCATTGCATACATACTGACGTCATCGTCTCCCTTGGGGTGGAGATAGAGTCGTCAGTCATCCTTCCTCCCAGGTTGCTCCCAGAGGAGTAATTGGTTTGAGAGTAAAGCATTTGTTGTGTCGCACTCTACCACTATAGACGGTGGTAGTTTGAGTGTGTGTAGTTGTCCTAGGTGCGTGACACTCGACCACTCATTGGTAGTGTCAGTCGGAGTGGCCAGCAGTAGGGACCCCCGTTGTGTAGCGAGCTCTTTACGCTCATATGCTACTTGATCATACACCCCACTCAGCCACTCTAGAGCAGTGGTTGGTATGAGTTGGGACAATTGTCATGTCGTACCACCTAGGCCACTCTGGAGTCGTGGTACCGAGTAGGGGTGAGCAGGCATGACCATGCAAGCTGCATTTCCGTATCATATAGTGTTTTGCATATTGCTATATATATATATATATATATATATATATATATATATATATATATACACATGCTTGTGTATATATATATACATGGATGATGGTGATTAGTATACGTACAGATGCAGTTTATATGTATACTCATTTTGATGATGCATTTGTATGTACTATGGTTGTTGCATTTATTTTTACATATTCATACATGCTATTGCATTTTCTATATGGTAGTAGGTCGAGTACTTGTATAGTGTTGGTTATTCACTGTGATACCCTCGACCCATATCATGATCTAGTGTGAGTTAGTATTATTCATTATATCTTGGTTTGTGGATATATACCCAGGTTGGATGAGAGTAGAGTAGCTAACTGTCAAGTATGTCAGCATCGTTTGTTGTTCAGTTTGTTTAGTGTATGCATGCATATATACTTGTTATACTGATGTATACCTGTTGTACGAGTAGATTAAACTGTTGAATGACATGTGATATTGATATATATATTTACATGTTCTATCTTATTACCTGCTGAGTTTTACTCATCACCATAGACCCTGGGTTTTTCTGTCGCCCAGGTAACAGGTAGAAGTCTACGTGACAACTTGGAGCTACACCGATGATCCATCCCATCTCCGTTTTCCGAGTCTCCCGAGGAATTTGTTTTATATCTTGGACTTTGATTATGTTATGGACTTGTTTTATTATAGACTTTGTCTTGATGTTGTGGACTTTATTTCTATATTCGATGTTTTATTTATGGTTTTATTACTGTGGACTTGTCAGGTGGTGTACACCTATATATTTTTAGTATGTATCTTGTGGGTATGTGGTTTATATTTCCGCTGTGGTTGATATATTTATATTATGTTATTTTTTTGGGCCTACGAGCCTTGTATTAACCCAAAATTTTGCCACGTACAGGGGAGATATCATCCGTTTGATTTTCGGCACGACATACTCTCGAGGTGTGACACACTCGGTCACTCAGGAGCAGTGATGGCAGAGTGCACAGTTGTCATAGTCCTACCCACTCGGCTTCACCATCACGTGTGAGGCGGCTGACTGGCATCAGGGGTGACCATGTCATTTGCATCGCATGCATATTGCATGGATGGCATTTGTTTGTGTTTGCTACATTTTGGTTGCTGCCTTGGTTGTTGCATATGATTGACATGCATACTGGATACATTATGTATTTGGTCTGACGACCTTATTTCTGCTAGTATGGCTCATACTCCTATGTCAGGATTGGAGATTCAGGTTTGTATAGTCTTTCTGCTTCTCTTCCTTGCATTTTTCTATTATTGATCTGAAGACTGTACTGGCATGATTATTATTGTTAGATATATCTTACTATGCATGTCGACTTGATACACACTAAGTTCGTTGAACTTACCCCATTGTTTTAAATCTATTTCAGGTTGACACTGTCAGGAGAGTCCAGCTGCCAATCCCCCTCATCGTAATGGTTTTGTTTTTGGTCTTATTGTTTTGGTTTATTGACTTAAAGACATGTGTAGGACTTGTGTTTTGGTTATATACTCGTGGATGTTTTGGTCGTACTTGATATGTCCTTATGGACTTTTATTCGATTCGTTTTGGTTGTGTATTCCTGCTCAGATGGCAAAAGAGGTATGTCTAGATGTTGTAGACTTTTTATTTACTTTGGTTGTTGGGCTGAGGCCTATATATGATCTGTATGTGTGGTTTATGTTCTGGTCATGTTGACCGATGTATAGTGGGTCGTTTGTGCCTTGTATACAAGATTCGTATTGTCACCCGTACAGGTGAGATGCTGCCAGATTTTCATCTGGCGGGGACTCCCCTGGGGCGTGATAATGAATCTAGAATACCTTGACCTATCCACAAAAACAAGAATATCCAACTCTCATCTTGCTCAAAACATCTTTGTCATCTATGACCGAACTTGCTTAGCCTCAAAGGTCCACATTAAACACTTCAAGCTAATCTTGGAAGCTATCCAAAAGCCTGAGGCAAGGATCATAGTCTTGGAAGAAACAACAACTTCCTTGACCACCCTCCTTCTGAAGGAAAAGCCACTGTCAAGGCAGGAAGCTCAGAACTTGGCGGCTGAGGCTTCCCAGCAACCAAAGCTCACCGAAGCGGTGGTACAGAAGCTCGCGGACAAGCTGACCAAGAAACTAAACCAAGTGGAAGAACTTCTTCGCGACTTACAAAAGTGGACCTCCGCATGAACAGAGGCGACTTCATTCACACCAAAGGTACAGAATCATACTAGGCAGCTCTACAAGCAACAGAAGGTGTAGATCCACCTTCGGTAGGTTTGCGAAGCCTAGCGAACATCAAGGGGATATTTCTGGAACAACGGTTATTATCAAGCAACATAACACACAAATACAACTATTGGTACAAATTTGCGAGACGTTAAAAGACATCAAGGAAGACCTAAAGAATATCTCACAGCAACAAACCAACACCAGCACCAGACCGCTACCAGAAGCCTTGGTGACAAAGTTACATAACCTAAACCTAGGACCAGGAGAAAGACCTAGGGAAGCCAGAGGGAGGCTTTGAGTCTTCAAAGATCCATATAGCATACTCAAGGAAGAGCAAGCCAAATTCAAGAAACAATGGCAACCCGAGCCATGACGCAAGAATAGCAGTCCCCTCCCCTCTTTGAAGGCCAAATTAATGAATACATAGGACACCAAAGGTGCCTGTACAATGCACAGCAGGCAATTAGAAGAGTAGGAAGGCGGATCATGGGCAGGAGCACCCATCAAACACTGGAACAACAGGTCGACCCTCAGGTACAGTTGTAACTGTCTATGCAGGAGAGGGCCTCAATAGTACCGGCAGTGGTGTTGTACCACTCCCGACGAGATGATGCCCATCACAGGGTATATATACATAGATCCGAAGAAGCCATACTATGCACGGATGACCAACAGCAGGATAGAAGCTTCATCCAGGAGAGTAGCTTCAACCAACTGCAGCAAAGCAGGATGAGATTCATACACTTGGGGATCCTCCAAGTGCGTATCCAAACGTTGCATAGGCAGGAAGAAGGAACAATTGCCCTGGTCCTATTCAGGGACAACAGATGGCATGGAGACCGAGCTATAATAGAAGCCATTGAAGTGGATCTGTCACATGGATCTCAAATGGTATATGTGATTCCTAATTTAATGCTGACGATTGAGGATTTTTACAGAAACATACAGGTCTTGATATTAACAAGAGGCTACGAGAAGTGGCACAATGGGGAGGCTAACCTCCTAATCACAAGGGGCCTAATAGGTAGGCTCTCCAACATGCCAAATGTGGCCTTCCTGTATGAAGTTCAAGGCATAGTCGACTACCTAGTGAGTCATGGGGTAAGGGCGCTCCAAGGAAGAAGATTCTCAGCATTCGCACTTCAAGGTCGAAGCTGGATCATCCAGCCGACACGGACCACCAACTTCCGCCAGCCCACTGAAATCACGAGCCGAAACTTAATTGATGGAAAAGTGTCAATATCATTTGAAAGGAACAAAGCACCATTCGTATCAGGAAGACCATGTTTTAATGCAAGGGATGAAGAAGTCCAGAGTGACGAGGAAGAACTCAGAATGCACTCCCTGGCAGTATTAATAGAAGGGGAGGCGACCTACATTGGGGAGCAGTGAGAGCCTGGTGTTCTGGTAAGGCTACTATCTCCAACGGCTTGAATGCCCAAGCAATATCATAGCGGGGTAGTGGGCTATGGGCTAATGGCAGATGAGGATTGCGAGATCCTCCCGTAGAAGAGGAGGCAGATATCGACGGGAATAAGCTTCGAATTCCCCATAGGAATATACGGACTGGTGACGGCCAGATCCCTCTCATACAGGGACAGCCAACTAAGCATCCAAGCAAGCACGATTGACAGCCACTACACAGGAGAAGTTAAGGTTACGATGTTTAACCTAATAGACTCTCCCATATATGTGTTCGAGGGACAGCTGATTGCCCAGTTGGTAACACAATATAGCTATAATCACTGCATGATTGAAATACCGGAGCCGAAAAAAGAGGAGTACCCTGAAGGGCCAGACCCCGACTCCCCCAACCCCAACTGCCAAGGATGCTCCATGTGTGATGACGGATGTAGCTACGCTAACAGCGAAGATGGACACAACGGGTGTAACTGTAGCAGCGTCGAGGCATCGGAAAATAGGGAGGGAACCAGATACTAGATGGTTTGATTAGTATTTCGCCTTGACTTGACTTTGCGAACATTAAACAATTTCTAAAGTGAACCTTTCCAACGTGTTCCTAAGATCTTCGACTTGACTTTTCAAAAGTGAGTTCTCAACTTCGAGCTTTTCAACTCGAGTTGAGTCCTCCTCTTGAACTTGACTAGTCAAAGAGGTTAGGGAGACCTTGTGTTTAAGGAGTTTAACCTCCTCAAATAGGGTCTCGACCTTGGACTCGGACTTATCTAACTTCCTAGTTAGAATCTTAATTGCATTGTATAAAGTACTAATGAGGGACCGACTTACCTTGAGAGTATCTCTTGAATCGGATGTCAATCCGTGGGTTGTCTTGAATAGAGATTCGTAGTCCGACTCGTCCTCGGGTTCAAATTCTTGCTCAAATTTGGACTCTTGCTCTGATTCAGTTGGTTTAGCCATGAAGACGAGGTCATCATCTTCTTCCTTCGATACCTCTTCCCACGTAACATTGAGCGCTTTCTTGAACTTCGGTGCTTTATTTTTGAGCTTCAGACATTCTGATTTGACATGTCCGAACCTGTTGCATTCATAACACCTAATGTTAGAACTAGCTTTAGATTTACCTTCCTTGGGTTGAGTGATGGGTCATTTTCAGCTCTTAATCATCCTCTAAACTAGGTTTACTAGTTCGGTCTCCATCTTTGGATCGACCTCTGACTTGTACTCGTCTTCTTCTTCATTTGGGAGTGGCTTACTTACGAGTTTCTTCTTTTGACTTGCAATAAGAGCTATACCTTTCTTGGGTACCGAATTAGACTGTTCGTGGAGTTCGAATTCTGAAAATAATTAATCGAACCTAATTTTTGATAAGTCCTTACAGACCTTGTAGGCATCGACCATGGATGCCCACAAGGTAGTCTTAGGAAATGAATTCAAAACATACCTTATTTGGTCGTGGTTTTCGACCTTTTGTCCAATGGTGTGCAATTTGTTGACGATGTCTGGTACACGGGCTGTAATTGAGTCACCGTCTCATGTTCATGTATTTTTAAATTATATAATTTTTTAAAAAGAAGGTCCCGTTTGCATACCTTTTCTTCGTCGGTTCCTTCGTGTAGTTCCACTAATTTGGTCCACAAGTCCTTTGCACTGATGAAGGGGTCGATGCGATTGTGCTCCTCCATGGACAAACCACATTGGAGGATTTGAGTCGCCTTGGCGTCCACTTCGACTTGTCTTTTTGTAGCATTGGTCCATTGGTCATAATCCAACGATTCACCCACTTCGTTAGTCAGAAGTGTGATTTCGGTCTTAAAGAAGCACTCCTTCCAACCCTTCCAATAACGGAAGTCATCTCTATTGTAAAATGGAGGTCGGATGGTGCTAAAACCCTCAAGATGGGCCATTGACACAAAAAGAGCAAGTAAAAAGAAGAAATCAAGCAACGACAAAAACAAGAGAAATGTACCAAGACTTGCGTCTTAGATTAGTAGTGCGGGAGAGAATTTAAATGAACAAAAGAGCTTGTAAAAACTCAAAATAAATAGAAAAAAAATTAAAATAAATTTGTAAAAAAAAATCTAGATTGGTGGTTTCACCAAATCTTAGCACCCCCGGCTCTGATACCAATTATTGGATCGTTTGGAGTCACTAGAGGGGGGGTGAATAGCGATAGGGAAAGCTTTTCGATTTGTTTTTTAAAAACACAAGTAAAAAGAAGAATGTAGTGGAAAATAAAAATAACAACTTTTTTTTTTACTTGGTTCACAGCCTTCGGCTGCTAATCCAAGGCCCTAACGGTCCTAGAACGTGCACGGAGGGCAAAGCACTAAAATCTCTCCTCCTCTTTAGAGCTAGGAGTAAGCGAGTACAAGAATTATCAATAAGTAGAGATAGAGGGACACTCCCCTTCTTCCCATTGCGAGTAAAGAATCAAAAAATAAGAAGATTAAAGAATTTGAAACAAACTTTAAGTTAACTTTTTACCGACAACTAAAAGAATAGAAGGTTGAGCACGAGTTGTCGTCATTTCGGCAGCGCTTTGTCATAGGGAGGTCATAGTAGAAGAACAGTGTTGCGTAAGCAATTTGGAGCACTTAGTGTAGGGAGTCACTTTGGAGGCTCATTGGCTCCCATGTCCCCGGATTAAAATTTTCACTAATGAAAAAACTAATCCGGATGGGATGTGTTTCCTTAACATAACCTATTCATCGTCGTGCTAACAACTTGAGTGATCGCTTGAACAAACTAGTTGTTCAAGCGACATAACTCTTCTAGTTGGTTATCCTCGGAAGAGACGACGGACGGATCGCCGGTTTTTGTGGTTGTCTTCGGGGTCCATGATTATACAAAATATATATATATATGCACACTTGTATAATCAGCACATAAAAGAACATAATAAGATCAGAAAATAAAGTTGTAAAGCTTTTATACCTCACGATCTTCTACCGTATGTCCTATCCTCCTCGCGGACGACGTGTGGACGAAGATCCTCCACGAGTAGAAGTCTTCTAGATCGCGTTCTTCCCTTCCTTGTTCGCTGCGAACAAAGAGAAGAACCAACAAAACTTCTCCTTTCTAGAATCGGCCACCAAGCAAGGGAGTTTGATGTAACCGCCGGCCAAGGAACGAATGGATGAAGCGCCGACCACCAATGTAAAGAGAACTGCCGGCCATCTTGGTAAGAATGGAAGATTGAACGCCGGCCAACCTTGAAGAGAGGTTGCCACCAGCCAAGGAATAAGAGAGGGACCAAGAGGATGGGCGTCGGCCAAGTCTTGATGGAAGAAGATGGTCGCCGGCCACTTGTCCAAGAGTTGCCGCCCAAGCCAAAGCTTCCAAACCCTAGCCGCCCAACCTAAAACCCTATCTCCAAAATGAACCATTACTTGCCGCCCAAACTAAGCCCTCTATTTATAGAATTGGGCTTAAGCCTCCTTTAATCTCCACCGTCGGATCTAGGGATTTAATCTCCACCGTCGGATCTAGGGTTTTATCCCAACCGTCGGATCTAGGGTTTCATCCCAACCGTCGGATCTAGGATTTCATCCCAACCTTCGGATCTAGGGATTCATCCCAACCGTCAGATCTAGGGTTTTATCGCAACCGTTGGATCTAGGGATTTAATCCCAACCGTCGATTCTAGAGTTTCATCCTAACCATCGGATCTAGGGATTTAATCCCAACCGTTGGTTCTAGGGTTTCATCCTTGGATCTAGACTTCATGAGGATTATATTAGGCTACGATAGGGACCATAAGGAGTTGGATCTTGGCAACCCGATGGATTGGAACCACACAAACTTGATCCATCAATGATGTTCCATTCCACTAGAGAATCATCATTGAACTACCTCACCAACCCCCATAAATTAATATAGGCTCCATATATTATTTGTACATTCATCTCCCTGTGTTTAAGATATCGAATGTCCGTCAATTAATTGATTTACCGACCATCAATTAATTAACGTCTAACTCCTCGAGTAGTACCACTCAACCTTATCATCATGTTGACTAAGTCAACCAGCTGGGTTTACATGATGAACCTTATGAGCTCCTCAAGGGGACTTCATCAACCTAATATATTGGACACGGTTTCCTCCTATAAATAACGGCACACTATGTAAATAATATCATTTCCCAACTTACCGGGCATATTGATTTAATCCATCTAAATCTCACCCTCTGGTAAATCAATGAAATAAATACTAAGTACATGTGCCTGTTATTATATCGGGATTAAGACCATGTACAACATAATATCCGAGGTCCGATTCAATTATGTAGTCAGCAATAAATTGAATCACCTCTATGTCGGTCCTTCTCAATACACCTAAGTGTACTAGTGTAACTCTATGTTCAAGACAAAACAACACCAAGCTACACTACAACCATGCCAATGGTTTGTCCAAAACCATCTTGGTTGTGAGCCTCTACTTATATTTTACAAGGGACTGATAACATGATCTTCTATGCCACACCAAGCACCATGTTATCTACAATGTAAAATATTAGACAATATGCAAACACATATAATAAATATATAAAGTGCAAACAATGATCATGTGATTCTTATTCCAAAATAAAATGTTCATACAAAAAGAGCTAGGCTTTCAGTATACATTCCAATAATCTCCCACTTTTACTAAAAGACTATGCCGTCATCACACTGCCATACATCTGATCCCCATGTCCTCCACATGCCTATCAAACGTTTTCGCTGGAAGGGCCTTAGTGAATGGATCCACCAGGTTATCCTTTGATGCAATCTTGGCGACAACAACTTCTCCTCACTTTACGATCTCTCATATAAGGTGGTACTTGCGCTCTATGTGTTTACTCGCCTTGTGGGCTCATGGTTTCTTCGAGTTTGCAACTGCACCACTGTTATCACAATAAATTGTGATAGTTCTGGGCAAACCAGGAATCACATCCAAGTCCATCAAGAAGTTCCTGAGCCATACAGCTTCCTTGGCTGCCTCAGAGGTTGCCACATACTCAGCTTCCATGGTGGAGTCCGCCACGCATTTCTGCTTGACACTCCTCCATACTATGGCTCCACCTCCAAAAGTAAACACAAACCTCGAGGTAGACTTACTGTTGTCTCTATCTGATTGGAAATCCGAATCCGTGTAACCTACATGGACTAATTGATCTGCCCGGTAAACTAGCATATAATCCCTAGTTCTTCTCAGGTACTTCAATATATGCTTTACCGCAGTCCAATGTCCCTGTCCAGGATTACTCTGATATCTGCTAACCATGCCCACGGCAAAGCAGATATCTGGTCTCGTACATAACATAGCATACATGAGGTTTCCTACTGCCGAAGCATAAGGAACCGCCTTCATGTCCTCTATCTCCTTTGATGTTTTGGGACACATCTCTTTAGATAAAAGAACTCCATGCCTAAAAGGTAGAAAACCTTTCTTGGAGTTCTGCATGCTAAAACGAGCAAGGATAGTGTCAATGTATAAAGCTTGAGATAAGCACAACATCCTTTTCTTGCGATCCCTTATTACCTTGATCCCAAGGATGTGTCCCACTTCTCCCAAGTCCTTCATGTCAAACTGTTCGGACAACCATACCCTTACGTCTGATAACACTTTGATATTGTTGCCAACTAATAAAATGTCATCTACGTATAGTACAAGAAACACCACTACATTTCCGTCACACCTCTTGTATACACAAGGCTCATCCGGACTTTGAATAAATCCATATGACTGGATTACCTCATCAAAGTGGATGTTCCAAGATCTAGAAGCTTGCTTCAATCCATAAATGGACCGATTAAGCTTACATACAAGATGCTCTTTGCCTTTAGCAATGAATCCCTCTGGTTGCCACATATAGATGTTCTCCTCAAGACTTCCGTTAAGGAAAGCTGTCTTGACATCCATCTGCCAAATCTCATAATCCATATGAGCAGCTATAGATAAGAGAATCCAAATAGACTTAAGCATAGCTACCGGCAAAAAGGTCTCCTCATAATCGATACCCTCTTTCTGAGTATACCCTTTCGCAACAAGCCTAGCTTTGAAGGTCTCAACATTCCCGTCTACTCCTCTCTTTATCTTGTAGATCCACTTGCATCCAATGGCTTTTACACCATCGGGTGATTCTACTAGATCCCAGACCTGATTAGAATCCATAGATTCTATCTCTGAATTCATCGCTCTTTGCTAAGATACCGCATCTCTATCTTGGAGTGCCTCGTCATATGTCCAGGGATCAGGTTCATGTTCACAATGGACTAAGTCCGAAGACTCTCCCAAAAACATGAATCTCTCGGGTTGTCTAACAACCCTCCCACTATGACGAGGTGCCTCCTGTGTATGCTCTGTGACACGCGGTGTAGTGACTTGTGGTATCTCCTCTTGTACCGGTGGTACTAAAGTAGGTGTTAGGACCCTTGGAATGGCTAGAGGGGGGTGATTAGCCTTTCTTCTTTTCTACAAGAAATGTTAGCGGAAGCAATACAAAATATAAACACAAATCAAAGCAAGAACAAGGCTAACACCCGATGTACGTGGTTCGGAGATGACGCTCCTACTCCACGGCAATCCGTAAGGTGGATTAGCCCTAATCAACCTTCACTAGAACCTCCTTTGGATGAACCAAGGTTGAGAAACCTTTCTTACAATGCTCTCCTCTTCTTTACAATGATGGATGATCAAGAACAAGAGAAGAGGAGGATTTAAATCACTAAAAACACTTGGAAGGCTTGGTGAGCACGAGAGTATTGTTAGGAGCAAGAGCACTAGCTTCACCAAGCTCCCCATGGCCCCTTTTTATAGAAGAGGGGCTGTTTTTCCCGTTGGGCGTCGATCAGTCGACTGATGCATGCCATCAGTCGACTGCCGCCGAAGCCAACGGCTTCTGAAACGCGATCTCCGCGGAGATTCGTAGCCGCAATTTCCAACGGCCAGGTGATCAGTCGACTGATCCCTCCATCAGTCGACTGATGGGGTGATCAGTCGAGTGATCAAGGCAACAGTCGAGTGAGACTGCATTCTGTGGCGATATTTCCCTTGATCAGTCGACTGATGCCCTTGGCAGTCGACTGATCGCAAAATCACGATCGCTCGACGAAGGCGGTCGGTGATGGTCGTTTCATCGACTCGGATCGAGCGCTGACGGTCGGTCGATACATCGTATCGATCGATACTCATCAAGTATGAGTAATTCATACTTGATTTTATACCCCTAGACCTAGACTCAACCTTCTAGCTCCTCAATAAGCCTTGCGCCTTCAGGATCCCTCCGAGTCAATGACTTGTTCATCCTTTGCGCTTTGCTTCCAAGAGCTTCCTTCGGTTTCGTCATGTCTTGGGTTGCCAAATGCTTGGACTTTATGCTGCCAAGACTACAAGCTTGGACTTATGCTGCCAAGACTTTACTTTGGACTTCTTTTGCCAAGGTTCACTTTGGACTTTATGCTGCCAAGACTACAAGCTTGGTCTTATGCCGCCAAGTCCATCCCTTGGACTTCCTTTGCCAAGATCATACTTGGACTTCCTTTTACCAAGTCTTCATCCTTGGATTTCCCTGTCACTTAAACACATTCGTAATTAGATCACAAGATATTGCCTAACTTAGATGATTAACCAAACATCAAAACATATAATTGCTTGGAGCATTGTTGCACCAGCAGTAGGGACTTCCCCTGTCAACTCCTCAAGAACAATCCTACTTGTGGGCTTGTGGTTCATCACATAGTCCTCCTCTAGAAATCTGGCATTCGTACTCACGATCACCTTCTGATCTCTAGGACTATAGAACAAACCACCCTTCGTTCCTTTAGGGTAGCCAACAAACAAGCGTACTTCTGTATGAGATTCCAACTTACCAGCATCTCCCTTCAGCACATGTGCTGGACTACCCCAAATCCAAATATGTCTTAGACTAGGCTTTCGCCCAGTCCACAACTCTGTGGGAGTAGAGGGTACTGACTTAGACGAAACCAAGTTCAGAATGTGTGCTGCTGTTTCCAGAGAAAACCCCCAGAACGAATCAGGTAACTCAGAATAACTCATCATAGATCTGACCATCTCCATAAGAGTCCTGTTCCTTCGCTCCGCCACACCATTCTACTGGGGTGTACCAGGTGCGGACAATTGGGATTGAATCCCAGACTCTGATAAGTAACTCCTAAACTCTCCCAAGAGGTACTCGCCACCACGATCAGATCGTAGTGTCTTGATACTTTTACCTTGACGGTTCTCCACATCAGCCTTGAATTCTTTGAACCTGTCAAAGCATTCAGACTTGCGGCGCATCAAGTAAATGTATCCATACCTTGAATAATCGTCTATAAAAGAGACGAAGTATTCAAAGCCACCTCTAGCCTGGATAGTCATAGGACCGCACAGATCAGAATGAACAAATTCTAACACATCTTTGGCTCTATACCCCTTGACCTTGAAAGGCCTCTTGGTCATTTTACCTTCCAAGCAAGATTCGCAGGTTGGGAGATCCTCCACCACTAATGAACCCAAAGTTCCATCAGCTTTCAACCTTTGAATTCTTCTTAGGTTAATATGACCAAGCCTTAGATGCCAAAAATATGTCTGGTTCATTTGCGAAGGTTCTTTTCTCTTATTAGACTTAGAAGATGAGTTATTTACTTCTATATGCATCGTGGGAGTTTTCGGTTCTAGAGTTTATAAATTGCCAACCAATGTACCAGAACAGATAATCTCCCTATTCCTTTTTATAACCACTTTGTCATTAAAAGAAACTGAATATCCATCCATAAACAATTTAAAAACTGAAATTAAATTCTTTCTAAAAGTAGGTACATAAAGACAATTTCTCAAAACCAAAACTTTATTCCTATCAAAAGATAAATAAACGTCTCCCACTGCAATAGCTGCCACCTTTGAAGCATTGCCCATGAAGACGGTAATCTCTCCCTCAGCTAGTCATCGGGTTTCCTGGAACCCCTTTGTTCTTTCGGAGAGGACAGTCCGCCTTCCAATGTCCAGTCTGCTGGCAAGTGAAGCACTTGCCTTTCGGCTTCTTCACTCCTGCCTGAGGTCCCATTGCCACTTTCTTTGCTCCCCCTTGCTTCTTCTTCTTCTTACCTTTCGGTTTAGAAGAAGAAACCTTCTGAGCAACCATGGCTTGAGCACTTTGATGAAAAAGCCCCTCTGTCGCCTGGAGTTCTGTCAGAAGCTCCGCCAACGAATACAACCTCTTGTTCATGTTGTAATTGAGGGGGAACTGCTCAAAACTCCTAGGCAGAGACTGGAGAATGATATTGACCTGGGTTTCCCCATCGATCTCATCTCCGAGGACTTCCATCTCATTAAGATGAGCCATCATCTTGAGAACATGTTCCCTAACGGGTGTTCCCTCGATCATGGTGGTCGTCATCAAGTTTCTCATCGCCTCCTGTCTAGCCGCCCTACTATGATGTCCGAAAAGTTCCTTGAGATTGAACATCATGTCATAAGTTGTGGCCATGACTTGATGCTGATGTTGCAGCACATTTGACATAGATGCCAAAATGTAACACCGCGCCATCTCATCTGCCTTGATCCATTTCTTATAACGTTCTTTCTCCTTTTCATCAGAGTCATCGGTGGGCTTAGGAGGACAGACCTCGAAGACTACAAATTTGTACTCCTCCGCAGTTAAGACAATATCCAGATTTCTTTTCCAATCAATATAGTTTGGTCCAGTAAGTTTATTTTCTTTTAATATCACAGCAAGTGGGTTGAAAGCCATTTGAAAAACCTAAGAATCACAATGATCAAAATATTAGATTTCAAATATTATTGATTCCTCAAAACAATAAAATTCCGAAATCAACCAACACCTCAAAACACCGAGAATATCGCATGCCACGATAGTGTGGACGTATACGAATTCTACATTTGTAAGAGGAGGTTTTACCCATTAATTTTATTATCTTGTCAACCTTACTTTTTGACAAATAAAATTAATAGTTGGTTCCTCTTTATCCCTACAAATAAAAGAAGTCACTCCGATGGGAGGATACTTTTATTTGCATCTAAGTATGTACCATTACACGATACTAAGGGAATTATTTCGGATTATGTGTCATACCGATGGGGAAGTGCACACGCTCCTAAATAATTTCCTATAACCATTATTTGACCTAGTGATCCGCAAACAAACCCATCCGATGGGGAGGAAGGCACTCAGAGCCAACACACAAGTTTGTTGCATCACACGTCAAATTGTAATGGAGGTCGCGGGAATTAATTAAAATATCCCTCTCCCACTTAGAAAATTGAAATTGAGGAATTTTAAATCATACACAACATGCATATAAAACAAATAAGCAATAAATATGGAAAACAAAATAGAATTTTTCCAACTATTATGGTATTGTTCTCCAATACACATCCCGTCGTGTTGCCACCTCGTCCGCTCCATCTTTTCCCGTGCGCAAGTCACCAAAGAGATCCGAGCCGAGATATATCATTTTAATTTACATCCATCGATCCTATACTCCACGAAGGAGTGTACAAATAATCTAGATCGAAAGTAAACTAAAATGAGTAGCTAAACAATGTTGTATTTAATTACAAAAATTAAATACTAATCTAGCCTCGTCAACCCCGAGGATTCAAATAATATACATACAATCACACACAAAATAATCACATACAACCAAATAGCCATAATAGTCGGATCTTATGCCTGCAACCAAAAAGTTAGCCTACGCACATCCTACTATTATCCGGCATACTCAATATATGATATGTGCATGAAAGTAACCGAATCCAAAACACACAAAACCGGAAACCGTGGCTCTAATACCACTTGTAGGGAGTCGCTTCGGAGGATCATTGGCTCTCATG
The DNA here is from genome assembly GCA_025175895.1 of Wurfbainia villosa. Taxonomy (NCBI): domain Eukaryota; kingdom Viridiplantae; phylum Streptophyta; class Magnoliopsida; order Zingiberales; family Zingiberaceae; genus Wurfbainia; species Wurfbainia villosa. The sequence continues at coordinate 56,165,370 of CM045986.1, read as the reverse complement.
TCCCTGGATTAAAATTTTCACTAATGAAAGAACTAATCCGGATGGGATGAGTTTCCTTAGCACAACCTATTCGTCGTCGTGCTAACAACTTGAGTGATCGCTTGAACAAACAAGTTGTTCAAGCAACACAACTCTTCTAGTTGGTTAGCCGCGGAAGAGACGACGGACGGATCACCGGTTTTTGTGTTTGTCTTCGGGGTCCATGATTATACAAAATATATACATACGAACACTTGTATAATCAACACATAAAAGAACATGCTAAGATCAGAAAATAAAGTTGTAAAGCTTTTATACCTCACGATCTTCTACCGTATCTCCTATCCTCCATGCGAACGACGTGTGGACGAAGATCCTCCACGAGTAGAAGTCTTCTAGATCGCATTCTTCCCTTCCTTGTTCGCTGTGAACAAAGAGAAGAACCAACAAAACTTCTCCTTTCTAGAACCGGCCACCAAGCAAGGGAGTTTGATGTAACCGCCGGCCAAGGAACGAATGGATGAAGCGCCGGCCACCAATGTAAGGAGAACCGCTAGCCACCTTGGAGAGAATGGAGGAGTGAACGTCGGCCAACCTTGTAGAGATGTTGCCGCCGGCCAAGGAATAAGAGAGGGACCAAGAAGATGGGCGCCGGCCAAGTCTTGAAGGAAGAAGATGGGCGCCGACCACTTGTCCAAGAGTTGCTGCCCAAGCCAAAGCTTCCAAACCCTAGCCACCCAACCTAAAACCCTAACTCCAAAATGAACCATTACTTGCCGCCCAAACTAAGCCCTCTATTTATAGAATTGGCCTTAAGCCTCCTTTAATCTCCACCGTCGGATCTAGGGATTTAATCTCCACCGTCGGATCTAGGGTTTTATCCCAACCGTCGGATCTAGGGTTTCATCCCAACCGTCGGATCTAGGATTTCATCCCAACCTTCGGATCTAGGATTTCATCCCAACCGTCGGATCTAGGGTTTTATCCCAACCGTCGGATCTATGGATTTAATCCCAACTGTCGATTCTAGGGTTTCATCCTAACAATCGGATCTAGGGATTTAATCCCAACCGTTGGTTCTAGGGTTTCATCCTTGGATCTAGACTTCATGAGGATTATATTAGGCTACGATAGGGACCATAAGGAGGAGTTGGATCTTGGCCACTCGATGGATCGGAACCACACAAACTTGATCCATCAATGATGTTCCATTCCACTAGAGGATCATCATTGAATTACCTCACCAACCCCCATAAATTAATATGGGCTCCATATATTATTTGTACATTCATCTCCCCGTGTTTATGATATTGAATGTCTGTCAATTAATTGATTTACTGACCATCAATTAATTAATGTCTAACTCCTCGAGTAGTACCACTCAACCTTATCATGATGTTGACTAAGTCAACCAGCTGGGTTTACATGATGAACCTTATGAGCTCCTTAAGGGGACATCATCAACCTAATATATAGGACACAGTTTCCTCCTATAATCAACAACACACCATGTAAATAATATCATTTCCCAACTTACTGGGCATATTGATTTAATCCATCTAAATCTCACCCTCTGGTAAATCAAAGAAATAAATACTAAGTACATGTGTTTGTTATTATATCGGGATTAAGAGCATGTACAACATAATATCTGAGGTCTGATTCAATTATATAGTCAGCAATAAATTGAATCACCTCTATGTCGGTCCTGCTCAATACACCTAAGTGTACATGTGTAACACTATGTTTAAGACAAAACAACACCAAGTTACACTACAACCATGCCAATGGTTTGTCCAAAACCATCTTGGTTGTGAGCCTCTACTTATATTTTACAAGGGACTGATAACATTATCTTCTGTGCCACACCAAGCACCATGTTATCTACAATGTAAAATATTAGACAATATGCACACACATATAATAAATATATAAAGTGCAAACAATGATCATGTGATTCTTATTCCAAAATAAAATGTTCATACAAAAAGAGCTAGGCTTTCAGTATACATTTCAACACTTAGAACTGATGAAAAAGGGGTGGAGAACTCCTTATTTTATAGCCTTGTTAAACCCTAATCGTTGAGATGAGGTTTCATGAGAAGATGCCACCTAGCCCTTGAGAAATGAGGATAAGATTAGACTATCCTTGAGGATGATCTTTGACTAGGAGTTGACTGCTACCCTTACCAGTCGACTGCTGGAGGCATTAGTCGACGGATACAAACCATCAGCCGACTGATGGCAGAGTTTCCAGCTTCAATGAAAAGTTAGCTCGAGAAATAAGTACGATGGTCATTTACCATCTGATCTCAACTTCGACCATCCATGGGAGGTCTTGGTCGGATCATCGCCTAAGGATGTCCCCATACGGAGGACATGACCTCACTTACACACACTCACATGAGCTTACTGAAGGTAGGAAACTTCGCTTCCCTCTTCAACTCGGTCCCTTTTTCATGGCAATCCCTTCTACGCCCCCGGGTAAAAAAAAATTATCCTTTACAAGAGAGATTACCCAAGCTACCGTTTCATCGTCGTGATATTCGATTAGAGTAGTCACTTGAACAAACTTGATGTTCAAGCCACCAAGGAGAGGAGAAGGAAGACTTGGGAGATCGGATGGTAAATGACCATCGTATTTATTTCTCGAGCCCTCCTTGGTGCAAAAGGAGGGCTTGAACGCCGAACAAACTTGATATTCTTGCTCTCCACGCCAACCCTAGCCTCTCATTTTATAGAGTTAGGGATAAGCCTTGTTTTAATCTCCACCATTGGTTCTAGGGATTTAATCTCAACCGTCGGATCTAAAGATTTAATCTCAACCGTCGGATCTAGAGATTTAATCTCTACCGTTGGATCTAGAGTTTTGTTTTCATCCATTGGATCTAGGCTTCATGAGGTTTTAATAGGCTACAATAGTGACCATGAGGAGGAGTTGGATCTTGCCCACCCAATGGATCAAGCCCATATAAAGTCCGATCCATTAATGATAATCCAATCCACTAAAGGATTATCATTGATCTTCCTCACAAACCCCCATAAGATAATATGGGCTCCATATATTATATGTACATTTATCTCCCCGTGTTTAAGATCTCGAATGTTCGTCGATTAATTAATTTACTGACAATTAATTAATCCACATCTAACTCCATGAGTAGTACCACTCAACCTTATCATCATGTCGGATCAAGCCCACCAGCAGGGTTTACATGATAAACCTTATGAGCTCCTCAAGGGGACAACATCATCCTAATACATAGGACACAGTTTCCTCCTATAATCAATGGCACACCATATAAATAATATCATTTCCCAACTTACCGAGCCTATCGATTTAATCTATAAATCTCGCTCATTGGTAAATCAAAGAAATGAATACTAAGTATATGTGCCCATTATTATATCAGGATTAAGAGCTTGTACAATATAATATCTGAGGTCCGATTCGATTATGTAGTCAGCAATAAATCGAATCACCTCTAAGTCGGTCCTGCTCAATACACACAAAGTGTACTAATGTGATTCTATGGTGAAGACAAACCAATACCAAATCACACTACAACCATACCAATGGTTTGTCCAAAGCCATCTAGGTTGTGGGCCTTTACTTATACTCTACAAGGAGCTGATAACATGATCTACTGTGTGACACTACACACCATGTTATCTACAATGTAATATATTAGACAATATGCATAAGAATAAATATGCAAACAATGATCATGTGATTCTTATTTCAAAAATAAAGATGTTCATACAAAAGATAGACTTTTCAGTATACATCCCAACACATACCTCAACCTTTTACCTTTGAAGCTTCGCTTCCAGTCTTCACCATAGTTCTTCGGCTTTCCTCTAAAATTCTCCTGGTGTCACCCGACCACCACGGTTATCCTCCGGGTGTCGCTAACCTTCAACTTTAGCTTAGAAATTCTGCACACTTGATTTAGCTCGTGAGATAACAAAATGAGCTTAACTTTGTATCGTTTGCAATAATCAAAACTCAGGTTCGACTTAGGTGCCCACTGCACCAACATTAAGTACAAAAGGCTACCTATTGCACTCCTATAGTATTTTAAATCTACAATTTTTCCTTCTAAATCTTCTCCAATGTTTATATTAGTTGCCAAAGGTGTATTAATTTCTTTAGCATTTTGCATGCCAAATTTACTAATTGATTCCTTAATGTACTTATGTTGATGCATATAGATTCCTTCTCTTATTTGTTTTTCTTGTAAGCCTAAGAAGAAAGTGAGTTCACCTACTAAACTCATTTCAAACTCACTTTCTATTAAAGAAATGAATTCATTTAGTAGTGTTGTGTCTGTTGTTCAAAATATTATGTCATCTACATAGATTTGTGCTATAAATATTTCTTTTCTTAAAGTTTTTACGAATAATGTTGGGTCAATTAATCCTTGATTAAATCCTCTAGATTTAATATAAATAGATAGTCTCTCATACTAAGCCCTAGGTGCTTGCTTTAATCCACATAAGGCTTTCCTAAGTTTAAGTACATGGTTATGTTTGTCTAAGTTTTCAAATCCTGGTGGTTGGCTAACATACACCTCTCTTTGATAAAATTATTTAGAAATGCTGACTTGACATCCATTTGAAATAGTTTAAAACCTTGATTTGCAGCATAGGCTAGCAGCATTCTAATTGAGTCAAGTCTCGCACGGGTGCGTAGGTTTCATCAAAGTTCAAACCCTTCTACTTGACTATGTTAGTAAAAGCAATAGAGCTGATCATGTGATGATTGTTGTATGGACTTGTTGTATCATATTCCTATATATATTTATAAAGGCATTTCTTTATGGTTATTACACTTACTTTTATTGGTGCCAAATAACTAAGTATAATAGCATCCTTGAGTAGAAGGTTCTTATCTATATTAATCGATTGGTTGAATCGATAATGAAATGATATAGAGAATACTACTCTTAATCATTCCTTGTGAAGTATTAATATTCAGAGACAATGTTATTGCGAAGAGACTAGCATGTAGGTCAACTCGATGACTTGATATCACAAGTCATGGATTTGAGATATCAAGTTGACACATGGGTATGCATTGGAGAATGTATATTGAATGAGCCACCATGAGAAAGTATCATGGATCATTATATGAGTGTCATATACTTTCTCATGTGACTATTAGTATGACTATTAGTCCTTGGACCAGAAGTCACCATGGTTCCCTACATAAGGAGTTGCATACTTTGGCTTCGTGAAACGTCACTCATAAATGGGTGGACTATAAAGGCGATTACTAGGTATGTAACAAATTATGTGGAGGGATGTGAGTGATGTAGATGAGATCTATTCCTCCTATATGATGGGAGTGATATCATGATTCTTAATAGAGTGAGACCACTAAGTGCATGACCATGCCCAAATGAGTTAATATGAGATATTGAGCTTATTTGATTAGAGTGAGTCGACTTGGAGTTCAGAGGATGACATGGTCAATGCCTCAATTGATCAATCTAGATGTCAATGATAGAGGGACATTGTCACATATTGTGAGAGTCACAATTAGTAGTCACAAAGGTGATGTTGGGTCTCAACATTCTTGTAACTTGAGTAGCAATGATGTGTTGCTAGATACCGCTCATTGCTAATGTTTGTAAATTGGTTTAGGAGTATTGCCAACGTTACAAGAACCTATAGGGTCACACACAAAGAGCAATTAGATGGAGATTAGGTTCATATGATGGACCAAGAGGATTAGGTTCATGTGATGAACCAAATTAGATTAAGAGTAATCCAAATTAGACTAATTGAGTTGGACTCATTTTGATTCAAGTGTTGAATGAGTCTAATTTAGATTTGATTCATTGAGTCAATTTAAACTAATGAATAGAGATTCATTAAATTAAATTGACTTTAATCAAAGGTTGGATTTGATCAACCATGGGAGATAAGAGGTCAAGTTTGACTTGACTTGAGAGGGAATATGAGGGTCAAGTTTGGCTTGACCAAATGTCACTTCATGGTGACTTGGCATAGGGGCCAGCCAAAGATGATGTTCCACATCATCATGGACACATCATGGTGTGTCACCTCATGAGGACGACCAAGAGCCATGGCTCTTGGTATTACATGGATGTTTATAACCCCATCCTTAATGTGGCCGACCATAGCAATAGTGGTGAATTGATTTCATCTTCTTCGCTCTCCCTTATTTCTCTCTCCCTTTCCTCCATTGTCGTGACCTCCAAGGGTGCTAGCACACTCTAAGTGATCTTCTCCACCTTTTGTCTGTGTGGATACGTGTAGAGGAGTGTTCACTTGACACTCTACGAGATCCGACAACTATTTGGACGAGCGGGATAAGAGAAGGGCATCGCTACAAGGGTAATACTCTTCCATGTAAATCTAAAGTAGATCTAGTGTTTCCAAAAATGTACATGAATATATTTTATTTATCTTTGCATGGATCCGTGGCTGACATTCGAGGTTTTCGCAATGCAAAAAGTGATTTTTGCAGCTTGGAGAGTCTAACAGTGGTATCAGAGCCACCTGTGAAGCATGTACATGTTTGTTTTGTAATTTTTGTATTAGATACGAAAAATTATAGATCTGAAAGTTTCTGTAATTTTTCTAATTTTATAGATTTTTATGAGTATTTTTCTCGTAGAGTCGAAGAAACAAGTGTTTGGACACTTGTGGGCTTCAACCATCGAGAAAAACTCTCTGAAACGGAAAAGTCTCACTTTAGTCTTTTGGGAAAATGACTTAAGATGCTGTAAGATCAAGATGGGACACTCGCGAGATTCATTTTGCAAGAAGGGGTGCTGCCCCTAACCCTGCAAGGGGCATTTTCCCACGATCGCGCCCGAAAATAGCTTAGCGGGACCGTTGCGGAGATGTGACTCATAAAATTAAAAAAAAAGGAAAATCATAGAAATTTATGTAAAATATATAATTTAGAATTATGTATGATATTGTGATGGTAATGGTCGAAAAAATTCAATGTGATTGAATAAATTTATGTTAGAATTCATAATACGGCTTGCGCGCCGTTTTTGTGTTGTGCATGTTGCATATGATATGCGACCTACGTGTCCTGCCTCTCTTATTATATTCCTATTGTAATTAGATTTTAGACTCGAATGTAACTCGAGTTTCATGTTTGTAATGTACAAAATTAAGCGGTGGAAGGTCCACTTGTAGATGGAGTTACGAGGAGGGTGCTGACCAGACATGGCAGTCAAAGGAGGTGCTTGGAGAAGCCGCTAACCCTGAGTTGACCGTCCAATCTTCTCATTGACTTGAGAAGATCGTAGTTGGGCCATGACCTCATCACAAATGAATTAATTAGTATAAATATATATATTGATATATATATATATATATATGTGTGTGTTTTTGTTTTTGCTTGTATGTATGTAATGCATGCTAGTATAGGGTAATTAATGTCTTAATGCGTATATGATACACATTCACAATTAGATTAGATCTTAATCAAGTCAACTCGAAATGCCTATCATGTTTTGATACCCATCACTACCTCGATCATTTGTTGTTGTCGAATCTGCGAAAGCAGAGCAACACATATTATCTTGGTAGGGTTAGGAGGGACAATCTTGGTCCCACCTATCAAAGATTGGGTGAGAATAAGCTCAATTAGATTGAGTGAAAATAGTTAACTCAATTGGATCAGATAAACTATAGGCATATTCCAATGGTTGGAAAGATAGGATAAGATCACATTTACACTAAATCTTGGGCGATTTAGCTAAAGCTAACTCAAGTTCTTTTGTAAATGTTGATCTTGATCCTATAACAAAGAGTTGCATAGAGATGTAATTTGTTACCTACCGATCATACTAAGTCTTGGGCGATTTAGTCAAAGCTAACTCAAGGCGTAGTATGATGTGGATCTTGTCCCGCGAGAATTAATGCTAGTTTATATGAATCTATTAGCGTGGTTTGACCACATCCATGACTCGATTCTACAAAAGTCCTATAATTCAGTGGGAGAATCATTTAATTAAAAGGCCTAATTAAATGATAAATGGAATATGATATTTTCTTTCTGCATTATTTATGTTGTAGATTGTCATGTCGTCAAATACGAACACTCTCTCCCTACGTTCTGTCCTTGAGAAGGACAAGCTCAATCGAGCTAATTTCCTGGACTGGTACAGGAATCTGAGAATCGTTCTCAAATAAGAAAAAAAAATTTACGTCCTGGAGTAGCCCATTCAAAAATCACCTACTGCCACTGCCATGCGAGCTGACCGAGATGCTTACAAGAAGCATCAAGATGATACATTAGATGTGTCATGTCTCATGCTCGTGACCATGAACTCTAAGCTTCAAAAGCAACATGAGTTGATGAATGCTTTTGATATGGTTGAACATGTTCGTCAACTATATCAAGGACAAGCAAGGCACGAGAGATTCGAGATCTCTAAGGCACTGTTTCAGTGCAAGATACAAGATGGGACTCCCGTAGGTCCATATGTACTTAAGATGATTGGGTACATAGAAAACCTACAGAGGTTGGGATTCCCACTTGGCCAAGAACTGGCCACTGACTTGATCTTGCAATCCTTGCCAGAAAGTTACAATCAATTTATCATGAATTACAACATGAAAGAAATTGATAAGCCACTGCATGAGATGCTTAGCATGTTAAGAACTGCTGAGCTCAACCTTAAGAAGACAAAGCCTAACTCCATTTTGATGCTGCAAAAGAAGAAAGGTAAAGGCAAGCCTAAAGGTAAGCGAAAGCCCCAAGCAAAAGTCAAAGGCAAGACACTGAAACCTAAAGTAGGGGTTGCCAAGGAAGGTGAATGCTACCACTGTAGTCAGACCGGTCACTTGAAGCGGAACTGCAAAGGATACCTGAAAGATCTTAAGAAGAAAAGATGTGAGACTTATACTTCAGATATATATATTATAGAAGTCAATATATCTATTTCTTCATTGTGGGTATTTGATATCGGATGTGCATCTCACATTTGTACTAATGTGCAGGCGCTGAGAAATAGTAGGGCATTGAAGAAGGACGAAGTAGACCTACGAGTAGGCAATGGAGCTAGGGTTGCTATTGTTGCTATAGGAACTTATTTTCTATCTCTGCCCTTTGGGCTTGTACTAGAATTAGATGAATGTTGTTATGTGTCTGATCTCACAAAGAATATTATTTTAGTTTCTTATTTATACAAGAATAGCATTTCATTCATAATAAAGAACAAATGTTGTTCCATTTATTTAAATGATATGTTCTATTGTAGTGCACCTCTGATGAACAGAAATACTCTAGACTATGAGAAATCCATCTATAACATAAGTACCAAAAGGTTCAAGTTATATGAGTTGAACCAAACCTATCTCTGGCATTGTCGCATAGGTCACATAAATGAGAGTTGTTTATCCCAGCTCCATAAGGATAGGTTGTTGGACTCATTTGATTTTGAATCATATGAGACATACGAGTCTTGCCTTCGAGGCCAGATGACCAAGACTCCCTTTAGTGGACATAGGGAAAGAGCAACAGACTTGTTAGGATATATACATAGTGATGTTTGTGGACCTTTCAATGTCACTACTAAAGGTGGTTATAGGTACTTCATTACATTTACTGATGACTTCAGTAGATATGGTTATGTGTATATGATGACACATAAGTCAAAATCCTTTGAAAAGTTCAATGAATTCAAGAATGAAGTACAAAACCAGCTTGGCAAGAGTATTAAGATACTTCCATCAGATCGATATGGTGAATAGCTTAGCCATGAGTTTCGTAACTATCTAGTTGAGTGTGGGATTCTATCCCAACTCACTCCTCCTGGAACACCATAGTGGAATAGTGTATCTGAAAGGAGGAATCGTACCCAATTAGATATGGTATGATCTATGATGAGTCACACAAATCTTCCTATATCCTTTTGGGGATATGCTGTAGACACAACAACCTTCACACTTAACCTTATTCCATCCAAAGCTGTGATAAAGACACCATATACGATATGGACAGGGAAAAATCCCAAGATGTCTTTCATGAGGATTTTGGGTTGTGAGGCTTACGTTCGACGTCAAGTATAAGACATACTGGGACCCAAATCCGATAAATGCTATTTTGGTGGGTATCCCAAGGAAATGAAGGGATATTAGTTATACATTCTCAGTCATCACAAAGTGTTTTTAGCAAAGACTGGGGTATTTCTAGAAAGGGACATTGTTTCTAGAAAAACTAGTAAGAGTATGTTCGATCTTGAAGAAATTCAAGATATGGACCAAAGCACTGAGGCCGAGATGGGGGTTGAACAGGAATCACAAAGTGTTGTGGATGATGAGATTGTTGCACAATGAGTTGTGGAATAACAACCTGTTCAGGTAGAACTACATCTTCGCAGGTCTGATAGGGTACGTCGTCAGTCTGAGAGATACTAATTTCTCTTGTCTGACGATGATGACGTTATGCTCGTTGAGAATGAGCCTACCTTCTATCAGGAAGCTATGATGAGCCCAGATTCTGAGAAATGGCTAGAGGTCATGAGATCCGAGATGGAATCCATGTACACCAAGTATGGACTTTGGTTGATCCACTTGAAGGCGTCAAACCCATTGGGTGTAAGTGGGTCTTTAAGAGAATGACTGACATTGATGGACTTACGCATACCTATAAGGGCCGATTGGTAGCTAAAGATTTAAAGCAAATTCATGGTATTGACTATGATGAAACCTTTTCTCCAGTTGCGATGTTTAAGTCCATTCGGATCATGCTTGCTATTGCAAGGTACCACGATTATGAGATCTGGCAGATGGATGTCAAAACCGAGTTTCTAAATGGAAACTTGCTTGAGGATGTGTACATGACACAACCTGAGGGTTTTATAGATCCACAGCATACTGGTAAAGTATGTAAGCTGTAAAAGTCCATTTATGGGCTAAAGCAAGCTTCTCGGAGTTGGAATCTTCGATTCGATGATGCGATCAAACAGTTTGGTTTCATCAAGAATGAAGATGAACCCTATGTCTACAAGAGGGTTAATGGGAAAATAGTTCTCTTCCTTGTATTGTATGTGAATGACATACTACTCATTGGGAATGACATCCCTTTGCTACAGTATTTGAAGACTTGGCTGGGGAAGTGTTTCTCAATGAAGGACTTAGGTGAAGCAGCTTGTATTCTAGGCATCAAGATCTATAGAGATAGATCTAAGAGATTTCTTATCCTAAATCAGAGTACATATATTGACATCGTATTACTATAGTTTGCTATGCAAAATTCCAAGAAGGGATTTCTGTCGATATCACATGGTGTGAGTCTTTCGAACACTTAAAGTCCCTCTTCTAGAGAGGAGAGAGATCGCATCAATAAGATCCCTTATGCATCTGCCATAGGATCTATCATGTACAACATGCTATGTACTCATCCTGATGTCTTGTATGCTTTGAGCATGACGAGCAGATACCAGTCAGATCCTGGTGAGCGTCACTGGATAGCAGTCAAGAATATTCTTAACTACTTAAGAATGACTAAAGAATATTTCTTGATATTTGGAGGCGATGGGGAACTAGCTGTAAAGGGTTACAGTGATGCCAGCTTCCAAACTGACAAGGATGATTATAGATCGCAATCAGGGTTCATGTTTTGTTTGAATGGTGGCGCTGTGAGCTGGAAGAGTTCGTAGCATGACACAGTTACTGGTTCTACAACAGAGGCTGAGTATATTGCTACATCAGAGGCATCAAAAGAGGCAGTTTGGATCCGCAAGTTTATTACTGAGCTTGGGGTGGTTCCTAGCATAGCAGATCCTATAAAGCTCTATTATGAAAACAACAAAGAGATTGCGCAGGCTAAGGAACCACGCTTAAACCAGTGGGCCAAACACATACTACGACACTTCCATCTCATTCGAGAGATTATCGATAGAGGAGATGTGAAGATTTGCAGAGTACCCACAGAGGCTAACATTGCAGATCCCTTGACCAAGGTTTTGGCACTGAAGAGGCATGATGGTCACACTAGGTCATTGGGTATTGCATACTACAGTGATTGACACGAGTGCTAGTGGGAGATTATTAGTGAAAGCCCTAGAGTAGATCATGTGATGATTGTTGTATGTGTTGGGTTTCCGGCACCGCGGCGTGTGTGTGTTCGATCATGTTTCGTAAACATGAGCACAGCGGAAGCAATTAAAAATAATAAATCTATATTTATTACAACACACACAACACACGCATTCTTATTACAACAAGTGTAGACATAATCGTAAATTAAAATTTGCAATAAAAGAAAACTATCTACGTTATACCTTCCGTATGACATGTAGCGGGAACGGCATCAACCGGAACTATCCTCGTAAGAATCGTCTCTATCCGTATCCACGCCGAGCTCCTCGGGATGACTTCGCTAAGTCACGAGCTTCGTCTTCGTACGGGTTACTAGCCTCGTGTTGAAGACGACGTGATCGAGAGATGATCACGATCCGAATCCAAATTCGGATCCTAAAACGAGTTCTCAAAACTCGCTTCTCCGGAGAGGTATTCGTCAACCAATTGACGAATCCTTCGTCCTCCACCTCAGAGGATTACCGGAGATCAAATCCCCGGTAAGTTAGCCGCTGTCGGAGCACTAACCGTCGTCCAAACAACGCTCCGACAACAAAGAAACAAGCTGTCCAGAAAAACTGGACAGCTTTTGGTGGAGGAATAGAGGCCGGCCAAAGGAGATGTGGAGCTCACCTTATCACCAAACCCACAAGGGATCACCGGAGGGTCGCCGGAGCATCGCCGGCTGAAGCTTGGATGCCGGCGGCAAGGAGGTGGCAGCAGCTCCATGAAGTTGGCGGCAACACCATGTTGGGCGGCAACAACATGTTGGGCGGCAACAACTTGTTGGGCGGCAACAACTTCATTAGGGTTTAGGGTTAGGGTTTAAGCCCTATTTTATAGAGAACTAATTCTCTTAATGGTTAATGGATCATATCCATAAAGCCCGTTAACCCGCTCCATTAAGATAAGTTAAAATAAACCAAACCATGATGGTTTATTTTAAGTTAAAACGAACCGAACCAACTTTTGGTTCATTCGTTTAAAATAAACCAAACCCTTTGGTTTATTCTCATCCATTGGATTAGAACCAAACCATTTTGGTTCATCCATTACGTCTTCATAAGACGCGGCCCATCCACGCTTCCATTGCGACTGAAACGATTTCATGCTCGCTTTATGTTTGGTCCAACCAAACCTAGTTTCTCTCGGTCTGAGAATCCCATTCTCAAGCTCGTTTTAAATCCTTTGGATTACACTCGTTGTGCGTGTGACCAAATAGGTTCTCGGTTTATGTTGGCCGTCTATAATTAACCATTAATTATAGAACGATCATGAGTGGCACCTAGTAGTACATCATGATCCCCAATTAACCGAAAAGATCAGCGGTTGATCCAGAACTATTTCTGAAACCCTTCAGTAGCTCGAATGAATTGTGCCCCATTCCCTTCACTCATCTTATACCCACTTTGTTCAGGACATGGTCTATAGTGTCAGTCCCCACTAGGCTGACTACGTCACACCTAGCCCAAGTATCATTTCCTCATCCTACGGATTCTAGTTACTCCACATGTATCGAAGAGTACCTTACTCTAAACATGTAATGCTTTGGCCAAAGACTTTAGTAACAATCCGACGAGAGTCCATGGGTATACATCTCCTCGCAAGGAGTGGTGAATCCTTTATAGGCTATTCAAACACCTTCGATCACTTCGACTTATACCCAATCATCCCGGGTCCACATCTCCTTAGAGATGTTTGCTTAAGATGTCAAAGCATAAGTCTCCATGATCAAGATGACTTGAATACCGAAAGTCAAAGGAACATCACACTTAAGCTACAGTAAGAACTTCATTGACATATCTATATATGCAGAGAACCATATGAAGTCTTACGGCTGGTCACTCCAATGAACTAGTTACCATAACTAGCATCCACGATTAACTCCGGACATCACAATGTCTCCAGCCAGTGAGAATCAGCTGCTTGGGTACACCAAGGAGTATACCTCGTGCTAGTCTCGACAGAATTGATGGTGTCCAAATCCATCAATTCATCGACTAGGGATAATTCCGATACATCACAATTACACATGTAGAGATACTCACTAGTTGTGATCCAATCACAAATTCTCTCATGCTGCGAATCGTATCGTGGACATTCAGTAAATGAGTTTAAGATCCTATCAAATACATTAAACATGTATACTCAAATAGTGAATCTTCATTTATCATATAAATGGTTCATACATAAGGCGATTGCCTTAGGACATCTCTCATATATTACTAACAGACTCCCACTTGGCCTAATGTCAATCGCTACGGTATCCAATACCATAAGCACTAACATGACCCTCAAACTTACTTTGAGGTAATGCTTTAGTCAAAGGATCCGCTAAGTTCCTTTCAGTGGGAATTTTCTCGATTTGTATTTCGTTCCTACTGATGATCTCTCTGATAAGATGATAGCGGCGAAGCACATGTTTGGATCATTGATGAGACTACATCAAGTTCATAGATGAACTACTTGATCCAAACCGCTTCCTTTGCTTCAGCTGTAATGCGTACAAGCTTGGAACCTTTCCAACTTATTGCGCCTCCATTCTAGGTGAATACATACCCAGACTAAGACATGGAATCATCCTTGTCTTTCTGGAGTTGGCATCCGTATACCCACGTATCACCATGTACCCTTCTCCATATATTAGGAACACATCCTTAGTTCTTCTCAAGTACTTAAGGATCGTCTTAACAGCCACCCAATGATCCATTCCTGGATCAGACTGGTATCTGCTCGTGACACTCAGAGCATACGATACATCGGGCCTTGTACATAACATAGCATACATGATAGATCCTATTGCGGATGCATAGGGAATCTTACTCATGCAAATCCTCTCGTCTTCTGTGCGCGGACACATAGACTTCGAAAGGTGTACCCCATGCCTGATGGGTAAGAAACCTTTCTTTGATTCCGACATGCTAAACCTCTTTAGCACTCGGTCTATATATGTAGACTGCGAAAGACCAAGCAACCGTTTCGATCTATCTCTATAGATCTTAATCCCGAGGATGTAGGTTGCTTCTCCCAGGTCTTTCATGGAGAATGTATTGGATAACCAAACCTTAACTGACTGTAAGATTGACACATCGTTTCCTATAAGTAATATGTCATCGACATACAATACTAGGAACACGACTGCACTCCCACTAACCTTCTTGTACACACAAGGTTCGTCTGGATTTTGCGAGAAATCAAACCTTTTGATCGTCTCATCAAAACGGATATTCCTGCTCCTGGATGCTTGCTTCAATCCATAAATGGACCATCGCAATTTGCATACCTTGGTTTTATCAACCGATGTGAAACCCTCAGGCTGTATCATATACACGTCCTCGAGCAGGTTTCCATTAAGGAAAGCTGTTTTCACATCCATCTGCCATATCTCATAATCATAATGAGCCGCTATGGCCAAAAGCATCCGAATGGATTTAAGCATAGCTACAGGCGAATAGGTTTCATCATAATCAACACCTTGTTTTTGACGATATCCTTTCACCACCAATCTAGCCTTATAGGTAATCACATTACCATCCATGTCGGTTTTCTTCTTGAAAACCCACTTGCACCCTATAGGCTTTATGCCTTCAGGTGGGTCAACTAAGTTCCAAACTTGGTTTTCATACATGGAATCCATTTCCGACTTCATGGCACCAAGCCACTTATCCCTTTCTGAACTTGTCAGCACTTCTTCATAACTGGTAGGCTCCTCATCATCAATGAGTAACACGTCGTTCGATTCGCTTACGAGAAATCCATATCTCTCAGGAATATTGCGTGTTCTACCAGATCTACGAAGATGTGGTGTTACAATAGGTCCAGCCGATTGCTCATCACTATGAGTTGTCGGCTGTTGTGCTTCACCAAGTATCTCATTAACGTCTATTTGACTCTCTCGAGCCTCCTCAAGCTCGACGACACTCTCACTGTTTTCTTGCAAGAGAAACTCTTTCTCTAGAAACACAGCATGCCTTGAAACAAACACCTTTTGTTCCACAGGATGATAGAATTGGTAACCCCTTGTTTCCTTAGGGTATCCAACAAATAGACATTTATCAGACTTAGCATCCAATTTGTCTGATACAATCCGCTTCACATAAGCAGAACAACCCCATATCTTCAAGTAAGATACATGAGGTTTCTTACCATTCCATATCTCATATGGAGTAGTTGAGACTACCTTGGTAGGCATTACATTTAACAAGTGCTTGTTGTCGAAGTGCATAGCCCCAAAGGACTTGGGAAGAGTTGCATGATTCATCATTGACTGACCATGTCCAAGTCGATTCGCCTCTCGGATACACCATTATCTTTGTGGTGTATAGGGCGGAGTCCATTGAGACAATATGCCATTGTCTCTTAGATAATCAAGAAACTCTTGACTTAAGTATTCACCACCTCGATCCGATCGAAGTATTTTAATACTTTTGTCATGTTGTTTCTCTACTTCATTTCTGAATTCTTTGAACCTTTCAAAGGCTTCAGACTTGTGTTTCATCAAGAACACATACCCAAACCGTGAGTGATCATCGGTGAAGGTAATGAAGTAGCTATAGCCTCCTAAAGCTTGAGTTGACATAGGTCCACATACATCAGTATGTACTAGACCTAGTAACTCTCCCACTCGTTCACCTTTTCCAGTAAAAGGTAACTTAGTCATCTTTCCTTTTAAGCATGATTCGCATGTATCGTATGAATCCAATTCAAACGATTCCAGAATTCCACATCGGTGTAATTCGGACATGCATTTCTTGCTTATATGGCCAAGACGACAATGCCACATATAGGAGTCTATTTGATTATCCTTTCGAGCACGCGTGTTGCTCACTTCGATATTGAAAATGTCACTGGATACGTCCAACGTATAAACACCATTGCTTAAAGTTCCAGTCCCATAAAGAACTCCATTCAAAGTTATGTAACAACAATTGTTACTAAAAGACAAATGGTACCCATTTCTATTTAAACAAGAAATAGAAATGATGTTCTTTATCAACGAAGGAACATAAAAGCAATTGTCCAGTTCTAAGACAAGTCCTACAGGGAGTTCCAACAAATACGTTTCGATGGCGAGTGCAGCAACCGTTGCTCCATTCCCAACACGTAAATTTGACTCTCCCCTTGACGAGTCTTCTTCTATTCCTTAGCCCATGTATGTCATTACATATATGTGAGCCACACCCAGTATCGAATACCCAAGTGTCTGAGGAAATAGAATGACAATCAATAAAGAAGATTTCTGAAGAAGATGGGGCATCCGATGCCTTATCCTTCTTCACGGACTCAAGATAAATCTTGTACTTTCTTCGCAAATGGCTCTCCTTGCCATAATGATGGCAAGTTTCCTTTTGTGCTAGTTCTACCTTCTTAGCCCTTCTCTTCTTTCCCTTCTGTTGTTCCTTTGACTTCCTCTTAGAACCTTTCTTCGAGGAATCAACTAACAGCACCGTCCCCTGCTCATGCTTCTCAGAAGACTCCACAGTCTTCAGCATATTGAGCAGTACCACAGATGAACCTCCTAGAATCTCAGAGGTGAAGAGGAGCTTTGAGACTTCAAACCTTTCGAATCTCACTTGCTCATCAACCAACTCACAAAGATGAAGGACTACGATATGAGCATCCATATGCTCATGCTTCTTTCGTAGCTTGGGTTCCATCGTGGCTAGCATGATGCAACTCATTTGTTCAGAATCACTCACATGTTTCTGATAGGCCAACAATTGGTCCAAAGTTGCATCGTCACTAGGACGGGCGGGAAGAGGTGCTTCGACGACATTTGCAAGCTTTTCAACCTTGAGAATAATTCTCAAGCTTCTAAGCCAGTCCATGAAGCTCGGCCCAGTCAATTTATTCGAATTCAAAATGAAACGCAAATTCAAACACATCATGATCAATCTTAGAAATACAAACGAGCATATATGATAAAGATGATTTTAAAATGCATCAATATACATTTATAAATCCCATTCATTTTTCGAATTTCAAAAACCCCAAAATCACTTCGGGAGATTGTAGGTCCATCTCCGAATGGCCTGATATCCATCATAGTTATGAACAACCTTGGAGAGAGTCCAACAAGCCATTCATAACTACGACGGTAGGTATCATCTATACCGATTGCATATCCCGTATATGCAACTATTACAATGTGCTATCAACTAATTGAATGTTCACACATACATCGGGTTGTTAACACATTAACAAGTATGCATCATATGCATAGCACCCAACTTCACCTCCCTTTACATCGACCTTGGAGAGAGTCCAACAAGCCGATGCTCCAGGTTAAAGCCAACCCATTAATCAGGACATAGTTTTAATATGGTTAGAGCGCATTCAACCAATTAGCCCAGCTTGGAGAGAGTCCAACAACCAAAGCTAAAGATTGACCTCTGACTCTTACCATATTAGTATTAAACTATTTCATGGTTTGAACATATTCAAGTTCGAGCCGGGCTTGGAGAGAGTCCAACAACGCAAACAAGAAACAGAACTCTGGTTCTAACCATATTAATGGAAGGTGTAAGCTTTAATATTGATTAAGGGTTTTTATGTCTCATCCTCTTTGCATAAAAAATAACTATTATCTACATGGCATGGCATACATGGCATACATCTACATGTCACGACACGCATGGCATAATGTTATGCATCTAATGCAATTACATGGCATACAATTATGTCATGTATATAATTTCCTTATATGTCATAACTATTTAAGGAAATAAAATATGTTTAAGATTTGATTCTCCAAATCAAATCATAATTAAATTAGGAAACAAATTTCCAAATCTAATCACATATTTTATTCATGGAATTATTTGATTAAGGAAAATCTATTTAGGAAACCAATTTCCTAAATCATTAAAACTACTTATGGAAATAAAATATTTTAAGATTTGATTTCCCAAATTAAATCATGATTAAATTAGGAAACAAATTTCCAGAATCTAATCAAATATTTTATTTATGAAAATATCAATTTCCATAAATACTTCCAACTTTCCAAAAGTGGAAGATTTCCATAAATACTTCTAGACTTTTCCAAAATTGAAAAATTTCCATAAATACTTCTAAATTTCCAAAATTTAGAAAATTTCCAGAAATACATTATGACTATCGCAAAACCATTTTTACGATTATGTCGAAACACAACCTGGGCCTCGATACCATCAAGGTTTCTGCATCAAGGTAGGTGTTTGATCATGTTTCGTAAACATGAGCACAGCGGAAGTAATTAAAAATAATAAATCTATATTTATTACAACACACACAACACACGCATGCTTATTACAACAAGTGTAGACATAATCGTAAATTAAAATTTGCAATAAAAGAAAATTATCTACGTTATACCTTCCGTATGACGTGTAGCGGGAACGGCATCAACCGGAACGATCCTCGTAAGAATCGTCTCTATCCGTATCCACGCCGAGCTCCTCGGGATGACTTCGCTAAGTCACGAGCTTCGTCTTCGTACGGGTTACTAGCCTCGTGTTGAAGACGACGTGATCGAGAGATGATCACGATCCGAATCCAAATTCGGATCCTAAAATGAGTTCTCAAAACTCGCTTCTCCGGAGAGGTATTCGTCAACCAATTGACGAATCCTTCGTCCTCCACCTCAGAGGATTACCGGAGATCAAATCCCCGGTAAGTTAGCCGCTGTCGGAGCACTAACCGTCGTCCAAACGACGCTCCGACAACAAAGAAACAAGCTGTCCAGAAAAACTGGACAGCTTTTGGTGGAGGAATAGAGGCCGGCCAAAGGAGATGTGGAGCTCACCTTATCACCGAACCCACAAGAGATCACCGGAGGGTCGCCGGAGCATCGCCGGCTGAAGCTTGGATGCCGGCGGCAAGGAGGTGGCAGCAGCTCCATGAAGTTGGCGGCAACACCATGTTGGGCGGCAACAACTTGTTGGGCGGCAACAACTTCATTAGGGTTTAGGGTTAGGGTTTAAGCCCTATTTTATAGAGAACTAATTCTCTTAATGGTTAATGGATCATATCCATAAAGCCCGTTAACCCGCTCCATTAAGATAAGTTAAAATAAACCAAACCATGATGGTTTATTTTAAGTTAAAACGAACTGAACCAACTTTTGGTTCATTCGTTTAAAATAAACCAAACCCTTTGGTTTATTCTCATCCATTAGATTAGAACCAAACCATTTTGGTTCATCCATTACGTCTTCATAAGACGCGGCCCATCCACGCTTCCATTGCGACTGAAACGATTTCATGCTCGCTTTATGTTTGGTCCAACCAAACCTAGTTTCTCTCGGTCTGAGAATCTCATTCTCAAGCTCGTTTTAAATCCTTTCGATTACACTCGTTGTGCGTGTGACCAAATAGGTTCTCGGTTTATGTTGGCCGTCTATAATTAACCATTAATTATAGAACGATCATGAGTGGCACCTAGTAGTACATCATGATCCCCAATTAACCGAAAAGATCAACGGTTGATCCAGAACTATTTCTGAAACCCTTCAGCAACTCGAATGATTCGTGCCCCATTCCCTTCACTCATCTTATACCCACTTGGTTCAGGACATGGTCTATAGTGTCAGTCCCCACTAGGCTGACTACGTCACACCTAGCCCAAGTATCATTTCCTCATCCTACGGATTCTAGTTACTCCACATGTATCGAAGAGTACCTTACTCTAAACATGTAATGCTTTGGCCAAAGACTTTAGTAACAATCCGACGAGAGGCCATGGGTATACATCTCCTCGCAAGGAGTGGTGAATCCTTTATAGGCTATTCAAACACCTTCGATCACTGACTTATACCCAATCATCTCGGGTCCACATCTCCTTAGAGATGTTTGCTTAAGATGTCAAAGCATAAGTCTCCATGATCAAGATGACTTGAATACCGCAAGTCAAAGGAACATCGCACTTAAGCCACAGTAAGAACTTCATTGACATATCTATATATGCAGAGAACCATCTGAAGTCTTACGGCTGGTCACTCCAATGAACTAGTTACCATAACTAGCATCCACGATTAACTCCGGACATCACAATGTCTCCAGCCAGTGAGAATCAGCTGCTTGGGTACACCAAGGAGTATACCTCGTGCTAGTCTCGACAGAATTGATGGTGTCCAAATCCATCAATTCATCGACTAGGGATAATTCCGATACATCACAATTACACATGTAGAGATACTCACTAGTTGTGATCCAATCACAAATTCTCTCATGCTGTGAATCGTATCGTGGGCATTGAAATGAGTTTAAGATCCAATCAAATACATTAAACATGTATACTCAAATAGTGAATCTTCATTTATCATATAAATGGTTCATACATAAGGCGATTGCCTTAGGACATCTCTCATATATTACTAACAGTATGGACTTGTTGTATCATATTCCTATATATATTTATAAAGGCATTTCTTTATAGTTATTATACTTACTTGTATTGGTGCCAAATAACTAAGTATAATTGCGTCCTTAAGTAGAAGGTTCTTATCTATATCAATCGATTGGTTGAATCGATAATGAGATGATATAAAGAATACTACTCTTAATCATTCCTAGTCAAGTATTAATATTCAGGGACAATGTTAATGGGAAGAGACTAGCATGTAGGTCAACTCGATGACTCGATATCACAAGTCATGGATATGAGATATCATGTTGACACATGCGTATGCAATGGAGAATTTATACTGAATGACCCGCCATGAGAAAGTATCATGGATCATTATGAGTCTCATATACTTTCTCATGTGACTATTAGTATGATTATTAGTCCTTGATCTTGAAGTCACCATCGTTCCCTACATAAGGAGTTGCATACTTTGCCTTCATCAAATGTCACTCGTAAATGGGTGGACTATAAAGGCGATTACTGGGTATGTAACAAATTATGCTGAGGGATGTGAGTGAAGTAGATGGGATCTATCCCTCCTATATAACTGGAGTGATATCATGATTCTTGATAGAATGAGACCACTAATTGCATGGCCATGCCCAAATGAGTCAATATGAGATATTGAGCTCATTTGATTAGAGTGAGTTTACTTGGAGTTCAAGATATAGATTGTTCAAAGGATGAAATGGTCTATGCCTCAATTGATCAATCTAAATGTCAAGGAGAGTGGGACATCTTCACATACTATGAGAGTCATAATTAGTAGTCGCAAAGGTGATGTTGGATCTCAATATTCTTGTAACTTGGGTAGCAATGATGTGTTGCTTGATACCGCTCATTGCTTATGTTTCTAAATCCATTTAGGAGCATTGCCAATGTTACAAGAACCTATAGGGTCACACAAAAAGGCCAATTAGATGGAGATTAGGTTCATATGATGGACCAAGAGGATTAGGTTCATGTGATGAACCAAATTGGATTAAGAGTTATCCAAATTAGACTAATTGAGTTTGACTCAATTTGAATCAAGTGTTGAATGAGTATAATTTAGATTTGATTAATTGAGTAAATTTAAACTAATTAATATAGATTCATTAAATTAAATTGACTTAAAACAAAGGTTGGATTTTATCAACCATGGGAGATATGAGGTCAAGTTTGACTTGACTTGAGAGGGAAGATGAAGGGTCAAGTTGGACTTGACCAAATGCCACTTTATGGTGACATGGCATAGGGGCCGGCCAATGATGATGTTCCACATCATCATCGACACATCATGGTGTGCCACCTCATGAGGAAGACCAAGAGCCATGGCTCTTGGTATTACATGGATGTTTATAACCCCATCCTTAATGTGGTCGACCATAGCATTAGTGGTGAATTGATTTCATCTTCCCTCTCCCTTCTTGCTCTCTCCCTTTCCTCCATTTTCGTGACCTCCAAGGGTGCTAGCACACTCTAAGTGGTCTTCTCCACCTTTTGTCCATGTGGATACATGTAGAGGAGTATTCACTTGACACTCTACGAGATCCGGCAACCGTTTGGGAGAGCTGGATAAGCGAAGAGCATCGCTACAAGGGTGACACTCTTCTATGTAGATCTAAAGAAGATCTAGTGTTTCTAAACATGTACATGAATTTATTTTATTTATCTTTGCATGGATCCATGGCTGACTTCCGAGGTTTCCGCAACGCAAAAAGTGGTTTTTGCGGCTTGGAGATTCTAACAGTGATATCAGAGCCACATGCGAAGCATGTACATATTTGTTTTGTAATTTTTGTATTAGATATGAAAAATTACATATCTGTAAGTTTCTATAATTTTCGTAATTTTATAGATTTTTGTGAGTATTTTTCTCGTAGAATCGAAGCAATAAGTGTTTGGACACTTATAGGTTTCAACCACCGAGAAAAACTCACCGAAACGGGAAAATCTCGGTTTAGTCTTTTGGGATTGTGACTTAAGGCAATGTAAGATCAATATGGGACACTCACGAGATTCATTTTGTGAGAAGGGGTGCCGCCCCTAAGCCCGCAGGGGGCATTGTCCCACGATCACGCCCGAAAATCGCTTAACGGGCCCGTTGCGGAGATGTGACTCATAAAATTGAAAAAAATAGGAAATTTATAGAAATTTATGTAAAATACATAATTTATAATTATGTATGATATTGTGATGGTCATGGCCAAAAACTCCAATGTGATTGGGTAAAATTATGTTGTAATTCATAATACGACTTGCGCACCGTTTTTGTGTTGTGCATATTGTATATGATATGCGACCTGCGGGTCATGCCTCTCTTATTATATTCCTGTTGTAAATAGATTTTAGATTCGAATGTAACTCGAGTTTCATATTTTTAATGTACAAAATGAAGCGGTGGAAGGTCCACTTATAGACTGAGTCACGAGGAGGGTGCTGACGACACATGGCGGTCAAAGGAGGTGCTTGGAGAAGTCGCTAACCCTAGGTTGACCGTCTGATCTTCTCATTAGCTTGAGAAGATCGTAGTAGGGTCATGACCTCATCACAAATTAATTAATTAGTGTATATATATATTTTTGTTTTTGCTTGTATATATGTGATGCATGCTAATATAGGGTAATTAATGCCTTAATGCGTATATGATACACATTCACGATTAGATTAGATCTTAATCAAGTCAACTCGAAATGCCTACCATGTTTTGACACCCATCACTACTTCGATCATTTGTTGTTGTCGAATCTGCCAAAGCAGAGCAACGCATATTATCTTGGTAGGGTACGGAGGGACAATCTTGGTCCCGCCTATCAAAGGTTGGGTGAGAATAAGCTCAATTAGATTAAGTGAAACTATTTAACTCAATTGGATCGGGTAAAACTATAGGCATATTCCAATGGTTGGAAAGATAAGATAAGATCACATTTACACTAAATCTTGGGCGATTTAGTCAAAGCAAACTCAAGTTTTTTTGTAAATGTGGATCTTGATCCTATAAACAAGAGTTGCATAGAGATGTAATTGGTAATTTGTTACCTACCGATCATACTAAGTCTTGGGCGATTTAGCCAAAGATAACTCAAGGCGTAGTATGATGTGGATATTATCCCGCAATAATTATAGCTAGTTTGTATGAATCTAGTAGTGTGGTTAGACCAGATCCATGACTCGATTCTACAAAAGTCCTAAAATTCAGTGGGAGCATCATTTAATTAAAGGCCTAATTAAATGATAAATCGAATATGATATTTACTTTCTACATTATTTATGTTGTAGATTGTCATGTCGTCAAACACAAACACTCTCTCCCTGCATTGAGAAGGACAAGCTCAGTGGAGCTAATTTTCTGTAATGGTACAAAAATCTGAGAATCATTCTCAAACAAGAAAGAAAAGTGTACGTCTTGGAGCAGCCCATTTCGGAAGCACCTCCTGCCACTGCCACGCGAGCTGACCGAGATGATTACAAGATGCATCAAGATGATGCGTTAGATGTGTCATACCTCATGCTCGTGACCTTGAACTCTAAGCTTTAGAAGCAACAAGAGTTGATGAATGCTTTTAATATGGTGAACATCTTTGTCAAATGTATCAAGGACAAGCAAGGCACGAGAGATTTGAGATCTCTAAGGCACTGTTTCAGTGCAAGATGCAAGATAGGACTCTCGTAGCTCCATATATACTCAAGATGATTGGGTATATAGAAAACCAACAGAGGTCGGGATTCCCACTTAGCCAAGAACTGGTGCCTGACTTGATCTTGTAATCCTTGCCAGAAAGTTACAATCAATTTGTCATGATTTACAACATGAATGAAATTGATAAGCCACTGCATGAGATGCTTAGCATTTTGAGAACAGCTAAGGTCAACCATAAGAAGGCAAAGCCCGACTCCATTTTGATGGTGCAAAAGAAGAAAGGCAAGGGAAAACCTAAAGGTAAGGGAAAGTCCCAAGCCCAACGCAAAGGCAAGGCATTGAAACCTAAAGGAGGGGTTGCCAAAGAAGGTGAATGCTACCACTGCGGTCATTCTGGTCACTCGAAGCGGAACTGCAAAGGATACCAGGAAGATCTTATGAAGAAAAGAAGTGAGACTTCTACTTCAGGTATATATGTTATAGAAGTCAATATATCTATTTCTTCGTCATGTGTATTTGATACCGGATGTGCATCTCACATTTGTACTAATGTGTAGGCGCTGAGAAATAGTAGGGCATTGACGAAGGGCAAGGTAGACCTATATATGAGTAGGCAATGGAGCAAGGGTTGCTGCTGTTGCTACAGGAACTTATTTTCTATCACTGCCCTCTAGGCATGTACTAGAATTAGATGAATGTTGTTATGTGTCTTCTCTCACAAAGAATATCATTTTAGTTTCTTGTTTAGACAAGAAAGACTTTTCATTTATAATAAAGAACAAATGTTGTTCCGTTTATTTAAATGATATGTTTTTATTGTAGTTCACCTCTGATGAACGGACTCTACATTCTAGATTTAGAGAACCCCATCTATAACATAAGTACCAAAAGGTTCAAGTCAAATGAGTTGAACCAAACCTATCTCTTGCATTGTCGCTTAGGTCACACAAATGAGAATCACTTATCCCAGCTCCAAAAGGATGGGTTGTTGGACTCATTTGATTTTGAATCATATGAGACATTCGAGTCTTGTCTTCGAGGCCAGATGACCAAGACTCTCTTTAGTGGAGACAGCGAAAGAGCAACAAACTTGTTAGGGCTTATACATAGGGATGTGTGTGGCCCTTTCAATGTCGCTGCTAGAGGTGGTAATAGGTACTTCATTACATTTACTGATGACTTAAATAGATATGATTATGTGTATTTGATGACACATAAGTCAAAATCCTTTGAAAAGTTCAAAGAATTAAAGAATGAAGTACAAAACCAGGTTGGCAAGAGTATTAAGATACTTCGATCAGATCGAGGAGGTGAATACCTTAGCAATGAGTTTCGTGACTATCTAGCTGAGTGTGGGATTCTATCCCAACTCACTCCTTATGGAACACCACAGTGGAATGGTGTATCTGATAGGAGGAATCGTACCCTATTAGATATGGTATAATCTATGATGAGTCACACAAATCTTCCTATATCCTTTTGGGGATATGCTCTAGACACAGTAGCCTTCACACTTAACCGTGTTCCATCCAAACTTGTGATAAAGACACCATATATGATACGGACAGAAAAAAATCCCAAGATGTCTTTCATGAGGATTTGGGGTTGTGAGGCTTACGTTTGATGTCAAGTCTCAGACAAACTGGGACCCAAATCCGATATGTTCTCTTTTGTTGGATATCCCAAGGAAACGAAGGGATATTACTTCTACATTCCCAGTCAGCACATAGTGTTTGTGGCAAAGACTGGGGTATTTCTAGAAAGAGACTTTGTTTCTAGAAAAACTATTGGGAGTACATTCGATCTTGAAGAAATTCAAGATATGGATCATATAACTGAGGCCGAGATGGAGGTTAAATAGGAACCACATAGTGTTGTGGATGATGAGATTATTGCACAAAGAGTTGTGGAACAACAACCTCTTCATGTAGACTTACCTCTTCGCACGTCTGATAGGGTATATCGTCAGCCTAAGAGATACTCATTTCTCTTGTCTGACCATGATCACGTTATGCTCATTGAGAATGAGCCTACCTCCTATCAGGAAACTGTAATGAGCTCAGATTTCGAGAAATGGCTAGAGGCCATGAGATCCGAGATGGAATCCATGTACACCAAACAAGTATGGACTTTGGTTGATACACCTGAAGGCGTCAAACCCATTGGGTGTAAGTGCATCTTTAAGAGAAAGACTGAAATGGATGGACTTACGCATATCTATAAAGGGTCGATTGGTAGCTAAAGGTTTCAAGAAAATTCATGGTATTGACTATGATGAAACATTTTCACCAGTTTCGATGTTTAAGTCTATTCGGATCATGCTTGCTATTGTAGCGTGCCCCGATTATGAGATGTGGCAGATGGATGTCAAAATCACATTTTTGAATGGAAATTTTCTTAAGGATCTGTACATGACATAACCTGAGTGTTTTGTAGATCCACAACATAATGGCAAAGTAAGCAAGTTGCAAAGGTCCATTTATAGGCTAAAGCAAGCTTCTTGAAGCTAGAATCTTTGGTTCGATTATATGATCAAACAGTTTGGTTTCATCAAGAATGAAGATGAACTCTGTGTCTACAAGAGGGTTAATGGGAACACAATTGTCTTCATTGTATTGTATGTGGATGATATACTACTCATTGGGAATGACATCACTTCACTACAGTCTATGAAGACTTGGTAGGGGAAGTGTTTCTCAATGAAGGACTTAGGTGAAGCAACCTATATTATAGGCTTCAAGATCTATAGAGATAGATCAAAGAGATTGCTTGGCCTAAGTCAGAGTACATATATTGACGTCGTATTACTATGGTTTGCCTTGCAGAATTCCATGAAGGGATTTCTGCCGATGTCACTTGGTGTGAGTCTTTCGAAGACTCAAAGTCTCTCTTTTAGAGAGGAGAGAGACCGCATGGATAATATCTCTTATGCATCTGCCATATGATCTATTATGTACATCATGCTATGTACTTATCCTGATGTCTCGTATACTTTGAGCATGACAAGCAGATACCAGTCAGATCCAAGTGAGCGTCACTGGATAGCGGTCAAGAATATTATTAAGTACTTAAGAAGGACTAAAGAATATTTCTTGTTATTTGGAGGCGATGGGGAACTAGCTGTAAAGGGTTACAGTGATGCCAGCATCCAAACTGACAAGGATGATTATAGATCACATTCAGGGTTCGTGTTATACTTGAATGGTGGCGCTGTGAACTGGAAGAGTTCTAAGCAGAATACAGTTGTTGATTCCACAACAGAGGCTGAGTATATTGCTGCATCAAAGGTAGCAAAGGAAGTAGTTTGGATCCGCAAGTTCATTACTGAGCTTGGGGTGGTTCCTAGCATAGAAGATCCTATAGAGCTCTATTGTGACAACAAAAGAGCGATTGCGCAGGCTAAGGTACCTCGCTCACACCAGCGTACCAAACACATACTACGGCGCTTCCATCTCATTCGAGAGATTATCGATAAAGGAGATGTGAAGATTTGCAGAGTACCCACAAAGGTTAACGTCGCAGATCCCTTGACAAAGGCTTTGGCACAGAAAAAGAATGATGGTCACACTAGGTCATTGGGTATTAGATACTACAGTGATTGGAACTAGTACTAGTGAGAGATTGTTAGTGAAAGCCCTAGAGTCGATCATGTGAAGATTGTTGTATGGACTTATTGTATCATATTCCTATATATATTTATAAAGGAATTTCTTTATGGTTATTATACTTACTTGTATTGGTGCCAAATAACTAAGTATAATAACGTCCTTGAGTAGAAGGTTATTATTTATATCAATCGATTGGTTGAATCGATAATGAGATAATATAGAGAATACTACTCTTAATCATTCCTAGTCAAGTATTAATATTCAGGGACAATGTTAATGCAAAAAGACTAGCATGTAGGTTAACTCGATGACTTGATCTCACAAGTCATGGATATGAGATATCAAGTTGACACATGGGTATGCATTGGATAATGTATACTGAATGACCTACCATAAGAAAGTATCATGGATTATTAAATGAGTGTCATATACTTTCTCATGTGACTATTAGTCCTTGGAACTCAAGTCACCATGGTTCCCTACATAAGGAGTTGCATACTTTGGCTTTGTCAAACGTCACCCGTAAATGGGTGGACTATAAAGGCGATTACTGGGTATGGAACAAATTATGTGGAGGGATGTGAGTGATGTAGATGAGATCTATCCCTCCTATATGATGGGAGTGATATCATGATTCTTGATAGAGTGAGACCACTAAGTGCATGGTCATGCCCAAAAGAGTTAATATGAGATATTGAGCTCATTTGATTAGAGTGAGTCTACTTGGAGTTCAAGATAAAGATTGGTCAGAGGATGACACGGTCTATGCCTCAATTGATCAATCTAGATGTCAAGGATAGAGGGACATTGCCACATATTGTGAGAGTCATAAATAGTAGTCGCAAAGGTGATGTTGGATCTCAATATTCTTGTAACTTGGGTAGCAATGATGTGTTGCTAGATACTGTTTGTGCAGGGTCACCAGATAATCAAACTTGTATTTTGATTATGGAAAAGACACAAATTATGTTTACATCATCATCTCATGAGCTAAATCAAGTGTGAAGAAAGTGCTAAAGCTAGAGTTGAAGGTCAACGACACTCGGAGGGAGCCGTGGTGGTCGGGCGACACCAGGACGACTTCGGAGGGAGCCGAAGGAATCAAGTGGAAGATCGGAAGCAGAAGCTACAAGTTGAGGTGTGCTCGTGTGAGTGAGCGCAAGTAAGGTTGTGTCCTCTGTACGGGGACAACCGCAGGCAGTGATCCGACTAAGACTTCCAGTGGAAGGTCTAGGTTGAGATCGGACGATCAAAAACCATCGCATTTGTCATTTTTCGTGCTAACCTCTTATTGCAAGGAAGTGGCAAGGCTGACAATCGACTACTGGTCATTGGGCAGTCGACTGATGCTCATCAGTCGACTGATGGAAGGCATCAGTCGACTAATGGTGACCAATCAGCCTTTTGCGCTAGCTCAAAATAGATAACGTTTGACGCAACCACTTCACGATAAAATTTGGTACCACTTTGTGATATGTTCCAAAAGATGAGGGGACTTATTCTGAGACCAAACTTTATAAAAGGAGGGGAGGATTCCAACCCATTCATTCATCATGATTATTCTCAAGTGCTCCTACAACGCCAAAGCTCCAACACCGTCATAACATCGACGCGATGACAAGTTCTAATATTCTTCGTCAGCGGTAGCAGAATGTAATTGTTTTTGTTATTGTATTCTTTGTTTTAATCGTAACGAGGTGAGGAAGGCTTGTTACCTCATCCTCGTACTTTCGGTTTTGTGATCGTTTTCTCCTACCTCCAACGAGGAGGAGATCTTATAGTGCTTTTGTCATGCCCGCCCTTTCCAAGGGTCCGGAGGGGCGGCGCGTGACGCGACTGTACATACATACATTACATTACAGCGGAAGACTACCTATACTTCTTATAGCGGAAGACTTTAGACTTTTTTTTTAAACATAAACATGCATCGTCATTTCATAGATACTTCTTCTTAACATAGAACATGCATCATTATTTCATTGATACTTCTTCTTAAACATAGGGCATCCATCATCAGTTCATAAGTACTTAGTTCAAATTCATAAACTAAATCATCTTAGGGAAAACATGCATAAAGAACATAACAGATCTCCTCCACCATGCCACTACCACACACACTTTGCCCCTCCTGCTGCTCCCTTTTGTTTAGCCACCCTTTACCCTTATCTGCAGTACAAGAGAACATAAACTATAAGCACATAAGCTTAGTAAGATCCTGTCCTACTCACAAAAACCATACGTAAGCATAACATGTAAACATACAAAGACATAAACAAGCATAACTTGAATACAACATCGTAGAACATAAGCAGGCATAACATAAACATAACATCATAGACATAAGCAAGCATAACATGAATATAACATCATATACATAAGCAGGTATAACATAAACATAACATCATAGACATAAGCAAGCATAACATAAACATAACATCATAGACATAAGCAGGTATAACATAAACATAACACCATAGACATAAGCAAGCATAACATAAAAGAATATGCAGGATGCTCTTCGAAACATATATTATATGTATTTGAACATAAATCTCAACATATTGGGCCCGACATTGTACCATATCATCATCATCATACTAGGTCTGTAATATGTCCGTCGACCTAGGGGCAACATAACATAGAAGCCCATCCTAAGCCCGTACTTATGACCATCGACCTAGGGCATCTGGGAGCCCATCCCCTGGACCTTGTTAGGGTCCTGGTACAAGCCATGCAGAAAGTAAAATACATACATGTTTCTTATCATAACATATCATATTTCATTTCATAAACATATCATATTCCTTATCATGGCATATCATGTTTTTCTTTTTCATATCATAACATACTTCTTCTTCATAACATATCATATGACTTTCATAACATATTTCTTCTTCATAACATATCATTCACCATAACATATTTCTTCTTCATAACATATCATATTATTTTCATGCATATCATGTTCCTTCTTTATAAAACATCATAAATTCATACAATTACGAGGTAATAAGCATAACATGATCACAACATCACACACATATAAGCATGGCATAAGGTATAAACATCATGAACAAGTATACATGGATGACCTAAACTTCATAGAGTTCTATAAAAGTTTTAAACACCAAACAACTTATATATGGTCTAACTTACCACATGTTAGTTCTTTAACACATAAAGCATGGCATGGGAGGGCACTTAGGGTTTTAATTAAACCTTGGCCGAATGGGTTTAAAGGACATGAGGCTCAACCACTTAACTCTAGGTTAACCAACAACATGTTATCTTCATTTACCATCAAAACATAGCATGAACTTATCTATAGCATGGCATAGAACATGTTATCTTCTTTTAACATCAAACATGGCATAAACTCATTTAAAACCTAGCATAGAGCATGTTTTCTTCATCTAACACAAAAAGTCATTATGAACTCATGCAAAACATAGCATAGAAGACACCTTAGGGGTCTAGATGGACTTGGCCGAATGGTTCAAAGGGCCTAAAGGTTCATCCACTTAAACCTAGGTTAAACAAACAACCTGTTATCTTCATTTACCATCAAAACATAGCATGGACTTATCTATAACATAGAATAGAACATATTACCTTCTTCTAACATCAAACATGGCATGAACTCCTTTAAAACCTAGCATAGAACATGTTATCTTCATCTAGCATCAAAACTTAGCCTAAGCTCATCTAAACATGGCATAAAAGAACACACATAGGGGACTAAAGTGGCTTGGCCGAATGGTCAAAGGCTTAGAAGTTCATCCACTTAAATCTAGGTTAACCAAACATCATGTTATCTTCTTTTACTATCAAAACATAGCATGATCTTTGCTATAGCATGGCATAAAAGAACATATAGGGGTTTAGAGTGGCTTGGCCGAATGGTTTTAAAGGTCATAAAAAGTTCAAACACTTAACCTAATTCATCTTGCATCCTATCTTCATCATGTTCATACAAGATATGGCATGGATCTTCATGGAAAGCTCAAACAAGGTCTTGGCCGAATGGTCCCTTGGGTTTTTAAGGTCAAACACTTAACCTAATCCATCTAGCATCCTATCTTCATCATGTTCATACAAGATATGGCATGGATCTTCATGGAAAAACTCAAACAATGTCTTGGCCGAATGGTTTCAAGAGGATTAACAAAAATACATCAATCGAAAACTACTTGTACGCAGGTGAGGGGGATACTTACATCCTTCGCTTTGCTATTTGGTTGGAAGATAACCTAAGGGATGTCAACATAGCCTTCCTCTTGCTTGGATAGGTTTCAGACAAGGAATGAAAAGGGAGAGGAATGGATTTCGGTGAGGAAG
Source organism: Wurfbainia villosa (assembly GCA_025175895.1). Taxonomy (NCBI): domain Eukaryota; kingdom Viridiplantae; phylum Streptophyta; class Magnoliopsida; order Zingiberales; family Zingiberaceae; genus Wurfbainia; species Wurfbainia villosa. Next base: position 56,132,355 of record CM045986.1, on the reverse strand, counting down.
AAGATGAGAAGGAGAGAAAAGCAATTTGGTTACTCATGTCTCCTCATTCCTTCTATTTATTCACTTGAAGAGTCCCTTAGTCTCCCTTACCCCTAACTATAATTTCCCATATTTCTCTAATAGTACAACCCTGCTGGGCTTCTGGTTATTGGATGCATCTTTAGGGCTTAGCTATCTCTAGAGGTTTGGGGTTCAATTCCTAGGCCTTGCATCCTTTTTGGCTCCTTTTCTTTTATTTTTGAAAGAGCCCACATAAAGCCCATTATAATCATGCCAAAAATTCTTGTATAATTGCTAGAAATTTTACGGGCGTTACAGCTTTTCCCTCCGTACGCGGTCTAGGACCGTTAGGGCCTGGGAGTAGCAACCGCTGGATTGTGAACCAAGTAAAAATAAACTTGTCTTTTTACTTTTCTGTTGTGCTTGCTCGTATATCGAACGATCGAAACGAAAAGATTTACGCTCGCTATTCACCCCCCCCCCTCTAGCGACGCTTCTCGATCCAACAATTGGTATCTGTAGCGCCCGCCCTTATCTGCTCTCAGGGCGGCGCTACTTGGGTCTATATATTTTTTTTTTTATTAGCATACTACATATGGATCCGTTCAAAGTCTACATGCTTAAACAGGTTATCATAACTGAAACCTTCTTTGGCACATGCATCACCTATCTTATTCATCATTAGCATGACCACATATCTTATCTCATTTCATAACATGCATAACGAAAGGATTCGTTCATGAGTTCTAACATATCGAACCTCTTAAATAAAAGGGATACTCATTAAACACAAGTCTTATAAGCGGAAGCAATATCTTAAATTGTTTTTAGAGCATATAAATATAAGCAGATAGTGAAGGGTCTTCTTCCACCATGCCACTATCACACACGCACATGGCCCCTCCTGCCACTTCCTCTAGTGCAGACTTCCTTTATCTGCAGTATATGGACAACATAAACTATAAGCATATAGCTTAGTAAGATCCTTGCCTACTCACAAAAGCCACGATTTCATCAAACTATTAGAACATGAGCATGCTGGCATAGAAAATGACCTAAGCATTTCATAGCAACACTAATCAACAACATATCCAGGTAATAGTACAAAAAGAACTAAGCATGGCATAGAATTGTTCATAAGCAGGTTAAGCATAATTAATCTAAGCAGGGCATACTTTGAACATGAGCGTTATAACTGCATAAACTAAGCATGCATGAAAGAACGTAATCATAAGCATTTGGTTAACTTGAACACAAACATTTGTAATAACATAAACCCTAATCATGCAGAAGGAACATAGTCGCAAGTATTCTTAACCTTGCCTTTAACCTTCACCACATCATAAATCCTAAACTAGCATAAAGTACATAGTCACCACATACTTAGACTTAACTCTAACCATCATAACTTCATAACATCTAGCATGCATAAAGAACCTAGTTCGTAAGCATTCAGAGCATTTAACATAAGCATACACAATATCATAAAAGTCTTTTCTTTTCAAAACATATACTTATAAATACTTCAATATCATCATAACTTCATAACATCTAGCATGCATAAAGAACCTAGTTCGTAAGCATTCAGAGCATTTAACATAAGCATACACAATATCATAAAAGTCTTTTCTTTTCAAAACATATACTTATAAATACTTCAATATCATCATAACTTCATAACATCTAGCATGCATAAAGAACCTAGTTCGTAAGCATTCAGGGCCTTTAACATAAGCATACACAATTGTTAGGGCAATCTCTTGCCGTAATATGGTTTTGATGGTGTGGCAAAGGGTTTAAGTTAGTGTGTTATGTTGATTTGATATGTGCGTTGAAGTCGTGCAGGACTTAGTAATTCGCACATGGAGCCGTGGCGAGTTTCACATCTCATGACTCGTGCCTTGAGTCGGTGAAGGATAGCTTTGCGGAAGCCGTGCGCTTGGAGCATCCGAGGGACCGCCGGACGAGAAGCTTGGAGTGAAGCCGGAGGAAGTAGACTTCGAGGCAAGAGACGCGAAGGAGCATTGCAGAGCCGCTGATCTTTGCCGAGGGACGTGGCGAGAGCGAAGAGAACCGGCGAGGGACTCAGAGAAATGAGAGTGGCGATTGTAACCCGGGAAGGGTAGCTCTTAGGTGAAACTTGGCCATTTGGCCAAGTGTCGGATGGTTTCACACCGATCATTGCCATGTCATAGCGGTCGTCCAATCAGTGTAGCTCGGTGGTATCTATTGTTGGTTTGTGGCGTGATCGGCGCCATCGTTAGCGATCATTGCCAAGACTAACGATCGGCTCGGCGGCGTGATCGGTAGTCAAAAGGGTTTAGCCAGAGAACCGCTCGTAGCCGACTGGGCAGTCGACTACGGGGTCGGCCGATCGGTGAGGTCGTGATCGGCCAAAGAGTTCCGTTGGACAACAACGGTCGGCATCCGACGTGTTCGGAGGCCGTTGTAGTATAATGATCAGCGCCATAGGCGTGATCGTGATGGCGGCAGCAGGAAGAAGTTAGCCCTCTCTATAAAGAGAGGGTGTAGCCTTTGAGGCTAATGCTTAAGTTCAAACAATCTTCCTAATGCCCCAAGCTCTAAACTCTTCTTACTTGCTTTACTCCATTCTATTTGTAAGAAGAGTGATCTTGATTGTAAAGGTTACCTCCACCTAGCTTGGTGCAAAGGAGAGACCATTTAGTGGATTGGTTGAGCGGAGTGATTCACCGAGGACGAATCGGGGACCGTGGATTAGCGGCGTAGCCGTGAACCACGTTACATCTTGTGTTAGCATTGTCTATTTCCTTTGCTTTGTTTTTATTTGTTTAATTTGCTTGTATTGTTGTTTCCGCTTGCGCTAATCTAATTGTAGACGAGCAAATTCCTATAACCAACGAACGAGGGCTATTCACCCCCCTCTAGCCGGCCATCCGATCTCTAACAAGTGGTATCAGAGCCGAGGTTGCTTGTCACCGGACTAACCGCCGCAACAAGCCCTACATCAAAAATGGCCGGCTCCAACATCCATCCTCCGAAGTTTGAAGGAGAATTCGCTTGGTGGAAGAAGCGAATGGAGGTATTTTTCGAAACGGATTTTGATATAATGATTACAATGGAATCCGGTTTCATTTTGCCTAGGGATGAAGAGGGGAAGCCAATAGAGAAATCTAGGTGGACCAAGAACCAAAGAGAGGAGCACCTTGCAAACTCCAAAGCCAAGCACCATCTCTACAATGTGCTTCCTCAACAAGAGATCAACCGGATCGGAGAATGTGCTAGCGCCAAGGAGATGTGGGAGAAGCTTATAGAACTCCATGAAGGCACATCCGAGGCCAAGCTAGCAAGGAGAGATCTCCTCCGCTCCCAACTATCTAATATAAAACTAGAAAAGGGAGAAAAGGTAACCTCACTACATTCTAGGTTTAAGGAAATTTTAATTGGGCTAACAAGTGTAGGAGAAAGGCTTTCAAACCGGGACATGCTCATGAAAGCCATAGATGCTTTTCCCCGATCCTCAAAATGGAGTTCAATGGTGGACTCCTTCTATATGTCCAAGAACTTGGAAGTAAGTACCTTGGAGGAGTTCTTCTCGACAATGGAGCTCCACGAAACGAGGCTTGAAGGAATTCAAGAAGAGCCAAGAATTCAACCCTCAAGAGGAGTAGCATTGTTGGCAAACAAAGGGAAGAAGAAGATGGAAATCCCCTCCTCCTCCGATGATGAAGCCTCCTCCTCCTCCATGGATAGCACCGAGGAAGCCTACATGGTAAGGAAGGTGAGGCGTGTATTTAAGAATTTTAGATTTGATAAATCAAATGATAGGAATAGAAGACCGAGGGGAAGGTGATATGCTACAATTGCCAAGGAGAGGGACACATAAGGGACAATTGTCCTCTCTAAACAAAAGCAAGGAAGAGAGGAAAAGAAAGAAGAAAGAAGAAGAAAAAGGAGCAAGAAAAAGAAGGAAGAGGAGAAGAAGGCAAAAGAAAAAGGGAAGGCCAAAGCATTCAAGGCCAAGACATGGGATGATCCTTCCTCATCCTCCTCCTCATCATCGGATGAGGAGAATGCCTTTGTCGCCAATTTGGCCTTGATGGCCTTTGATGATTTGGATTGCTCCTCCTCCGAAAATGAAGGATCAAGCACAAGAGGAGAGAGCTCAAGTGAAGGGGGAGCCTCCTCCACATCATCATCCTCCTCATCATCCGAAGAAGAAGAAGAGGACATGGAAACTATAGTAGCAAAGCCTCTCCTAGTAAAATAGTTTCTATGATTTCTAGTTTAACTAGGGATTTGTTTAGAGCAAAGAAGAAAAATAAATGCATGCTAGATCAAATTAAGGCATTAGAAAATAAGCTAGAAAATGCATGCTTAAATAATAATGATACTTCTTCTTGCCATGATGATGCATGCTCACATGATAATTATGTGCCTTTAGATGTTAGTGATGCATGCATAGAAGAAAATAGGGCATTAAGGGAAAAGGTAGATTATTTAACCAAAGCCCTAGGAAAATTCACAATTGGCTCCAACACTTTGAATATGATCATAGGGAGCCAAAGGGCAAGTTTTAACAAGAAAGGCCTAGGATATAAAGAGAATAAAAATGAGAAGGCCTATAGATGCCTAATAGCTAGGGGACAAGACAAAAACAAAGTAATAGCTAAGAAATGGATCCCCAAGGAATTTCTAGTGAACCCCATAGGTAAAAATCTATTTTGGGTTCCAAAATCCATCCTTAAGGGTTAGAAAACCCCTAGGGTAGTCAACCATATGAACTTGACCTATATCATATTTTGGTTGACTTAGGATGACGGGACAACATTTTTAGATAGTGTTGGGTGATGATAACGTGCCCATAAAAGGTAATAATGCTTAAAATCATGATGATTAATGTAATTTCTATGCATATGTGTAAATCATGATTTATGTTTTTGATATTTGGCACATCATCATGAGAAATAGGTTTAAATCATGCTTTAGGTGATAACTTATTTATTATCATCATATAATGCCTAATGCATGGTTATAATTTGATGAAAACATGTATTTCATGATCATAATGTGAAATTAAATCATATATATCATTATGATCATGTAGGTTGTTAGGTTGATACTTAACCATGATAGAATTGCTTGAATATATTGGTTACGTTCATACAAATACCCCCCTAGGATGCATCTCACACTCACTATAGGCTAACTTGATTGCAAACTTAGCATGGGTGAGATATTATGATGATAAAAATGTCCACTAATGACTATGGCATTTAGATGGTCATTTAAAGTATCAAAATAGCAATAATAGACCAATCATGGGGAAGGCTTATGTTTAATTCATAGACATATTGCCCAAAGATCATGATTGGATATTTCTAATGTTTTCAAAACAATTTCTTACCTTAAAATACATGTATTCATGTTTTGAAACAATTGAATGCAAAACTAGGTGTTAAAATGGATACTAACATGCTCAAAAACTAGTGTTTTGTTAAAGTGTTTGGATTTTTGGCAAATCTTGTAAAATATAATGATTTTTCATGAAAAACTATTTTTCCTTGATAAATATACTTAAGAGAAATATGTTACCCAAATTTCATGATTTTTAGAATTTTCTGAATTTATAATGCATTTCTGAAATTTCATCGTAAAATCGTAAATATGGATTCATTTGTGCCGATCATTGCCATCGAGAAGTAATGATCGTGGCAATCAGAATATTGAAGGCGAATTCAGTTTATAAAACCTCCTACAAGTGGTAGAAATATACTTGATGCCTCCTACAGTTTTTAAATCAACTTGACATATTTTTCCTCCATTATACTTGATGCCATGAGCTTATAACTTAGTGTTAATCTTTTTGATGGTGTCAAAGGGGGAGAAATAAGTATGTTTAAGTTAATCACATTAGGGGGAGAAATATATGATAAGGGGAGAAATATATGATAAGGAGAAAATTAATATGGAGAGTTTCATGGATTAAGGGGAGTTGCATGTTGTTATATCATGTTTATCTTTACATGCTTTCTTACCTTAGAATTTATATCAAATGTTTTACCTAACTTAAACGGATTGCCACACATCAAAAAGGGGGAGATTGTTAGGGCAATCTCTTGCCGTAATATGGTTTTGATGGTGTGGCAAAGGGTTTAAGTTAGTGTGTTATGTTGATTTGATATGTGCGTTGAAGTCGTGCAGACTTAGTAATTCGCACATGGGCGCGTGGCGAGTTCACATCTCATGACTCGTGCCTTGAGTCGGTGAAGGATAGCTTTGCGGAAGCCGTGCGCTTGGAGCATCCGAGGGCACGCCGGACGAGAAGCTTGGAGTGAAGCCGGAGGAAGTAGACTTCGAGGCAAGAGACGCGAAGGAGCATTGCAGAGCCGTCGCTGATCTTTGCTGAGGCGTGGGAGAACGAAGAGAACTTCGGCGCAGGGACTCCGAGAAATGAGAGTGAGCGATTGTAACCCGGGAGGGGTAGTTTAGGTGAAACTTGCTACGGCCAAGTGTCTGATGGGTTTTCTGACACCACCGATCGCTATGGAATGGCGCCGATCGCTTCCGAGTCGAGTGTAGCTCGCGTATACGATCGATCGGTTTGCGCAGAATGATCGCTATACGCTAAGGGCCGATCAAGATTATACGATCAAGGCGCGCAATGATCGTCAATAGGGTTTTGGCCAGGCCAGTAGCCGATCGCGGGGCCGATTACGATGGGTCGCGAATGATCGGTGAGGTCCAAAGAATGATCGCTAAGAGTTCCGCTGACAACAACGGTCGGGATCCGACGAGGTTCGAGGCCGCTAGGACGGCAATGCCGATCGCCATGGGCGGCAATGATCGATGGCGGCCAACGGAAAGAAGTTAGCCCTCTCTATAAAAAGAGAGGGTGTGAGCCTTTGAGAGGCTAATGCTTAAGTTCCAAACAATCTTCCTAATGCCCCACAAGCTCTAAACTCTTCTTACTCGCTTTTACTCCATTCTATTTGTAAGAAGAGTGATCTTGATTGTAAAGGTTACCTCCACCTAGCTTGGTGCAAAGGAGAGACCATTTAGTGGATTGGTTGAGCGGAGTGATTCACCGAGGACGAATCGGGGACCGTGGATTAGCGGCGTAGCCGTGAACCACGTTACATCTTGTGTTAGCATTGTCTATTTCCTTTGCTTTGTTTTTATTTGTTTAATTTGCTTGTATTGTTGTTTCCGCTTGTGCTAATCTAATTGTAGACGAGCAAATTCCTATAACCAACGAACGAGGGCTATTCACCCCCCTCTAGCCGGCCATCCGATCTCTAACAACAATATCATAAAAGTCTTTTCTTTTCAAAACATACACTTATAAATACTTCAATATCATCATAACTTCATAACATCTAGCATGCATAAAGAACCTAGTTCGTAAGCATTCAGAGCATTTAACATAAGCATACACAATAACATAAAAGTCTTTTCTTTTCACAACATATACTTATAAATACTTCAATATCATCATAACTTCATAACATCTAGCATGCATAAAGAACCTAGTTCGTAAGCATTCAGGGCCTTTAACATAAGCATACACAATATCATAAAAGTCTTTTCTTTTCAAAACATACACTTATAAATACTTCAATATCATCATAACTTCATAACATCTAGCATGCATAAAGAACCTAGTTCGTAAGCATTCAGAGCATTTAACATAAGCATACACAATATCATAAAAGTCTTTTCTTTTCAAAACATATACTTATAAATACTTCAATATCATCATAACTTCATAACATCTAGCATGCATAAAGAACCTAGTTCGTAAGCATTCAGGGCCTTTAACATAAGCATACACAATATCATAAAAGTCTTTTCTTTTCAAAACATACACTTATAAATACTTCAATATCATCATAACTTCATAACATCTAGCATGCATAAAGAACCTAGTTCGTAAGCATTCAGAGCATTTAACATAAGCATACACAATATCATAAAAGTCTTTTCTTTTCAAAACATATACTTATAAATACTTCAATATCATCATAACTTGTTTGGGGGGCCCCAGGTTAAGTACCACATAATGCGCGTTCCCTAATAGGCTGGGGTAGCGAGCCACCAGTCCTACTAGAGCAAGACCTCTTACGCCTTACCAGGGCAAGACCTCTTACGTCTTCTTGTGTCCCTATGGATTTGATTAACGACCACCTGACGGGTCGGGTACTTAACCTCTTGCAAAGTAAAATACTTAATTCTTTCCTTTTTATTGTCATAATATAAAGAATGCTCTTGATCCCCAACACAAAAAGGGAAGCATCTTGATTTTATCTTGTCATAAAGAGAGCTCTTGATCCCTACTTGAAAGGGAAGCATCTCCATCTTATCATATCATAAGGAGAGCTCTTGATCCCTACTTGAAAGGGAAGCATCTCCATCTTATCTTGTCATAAGGAGAGCTCTTGATCCCTACTTGAAAAGGAAGCATCTCCATCTTATCTTATCATAAGGACACATGCATTCATAACGTAAGAGTACCCTAAAGGGGTCCTAAAGCATAAACGTGTTCATCACATAAGCATGTTTCATTGCATCGTAAACATGAAGCATATTTCCTAAGCATATTCATGACATATTAAATCACAAAACATGTTCTTCACCTAGGTAAATCACAATATTCATGGCACATTACATCATAAACATGTAGCACATTTCCTAGGCATATTCATGGCATATTGAATCATAAAACATGTTCATCACATGGCCTAATTTCATGGCATACTAATTCATAAACTTGAAGCATATTCCCTAAACATATACATGGCATATTAATTCACACAACATGTTCATCACCTAAGCATATTTCATGGCACATTACATCATAACATGAAGCTTATTTCCTAGGCCTATTCAAGGCATATTAAATCATCAAACATGTTCATCACATAGCCTAATTTCATGTTGCATTGAATCATAACATATTCATCACACAAGCATAGTTCATGTCATATTAAAAACATACCCATAGCACAACTACATATAGGGGTGTTTTCATGAAACCCTAACCCTAAAATCATTGGTTGGCCGAATCTTGTAAGGGGCTCAAGCTTAGGTTTTGTCCCCTAAAATTCATTCATAAAGCATTATAACCTAGCATGGCCTCATTAGGGATATTTTCATGTAACCCTAACCCTAGTTACCTAGGGTGGCCGAAACCTATAAGGGCTCAACTAGGGTTCTTGTCACCTAATATTCATTCATGAGCACTACACCCTAGCATAGCATCTTTAGGGATATTTTCATGCAACCCTAACCCTAGTTACCTAGGGTGGCCGAAACCTATAAGGGCATCATCTTGGATGGTGGTTACTTAAAGGTCTTACTTGAAACATACCATCTAAGAACATAACTTTAGAATCAAGTTCATGCAACCCTAACCCTAAAATCTTGGGGTTGGCAACCATATAGGGTCATCCCTTTGGACTTTGGACTCCTAAAGGTATCTACTTGAAACATACCACCCATACAAACCTCCCTTAGTAGCATTTTCATGAATCCTAGCCCACCAACTTAGTTGGCCGAAACTTATAAGGCTACAATTTCATATTTCTTTCAAGCAACCTAACCTATCAAACTAATACACTGCAGGTGAGGGGAAAACTTACTTCCTTCGCTTTGCTTGGAGGAGATGACCTAACGGAAGTCACCTAGCTCTCTCCTAGCTTGCAAGGGCTCTCGCCAAAGGAAGAAGAAGAAGGGCTTAGGTTTGTGAGAATGAAGAGAAGAGGAAGAAGGAAAGAAGAAGTGGCCAAGTGGAACTTCTCTCTTCTTTATAAAGGGGAGGAAGAGAAGTTTCTCTTCTCTTTGTCAAGCCTCTTCATTTACCCTCCTCCCATTTATCTATAGGTTCCCCTTTTCCTCTAATGATATGATTCTATTGGGCTCATGGTTAGTGGGTGCATCTATAAGGCTTGGCTATCTCTAGAGGTGGGGGGGTTCAATTCCTAGGCTTTGCATCTCTTTTTGGCTTATTTTCTTTTATTTCTCCAAAAGGCCTACATAAAGCCTATCATCATAAAGCCAAAATTCTCGTAAATTGCTAGAATTTCACAGGGCATAATCCCTCATACCTTGTAAAAGTTTAGTCCTCGAACTTAAAACAATCCTGTACTTCGCCTCATGTCCTCCTCGCTCCCAAGTAGCCTCCTCATATTGCAGTGCACTCGCCACGACCTTCACTAAGGGCACCTCTTGTTCCTTAGTCTCTTGACATCTCGGTCTAGTATCCGGATAGGCCGACTTTCGATACTCGTGTCCTCTTGAACGTGTACAATTTGTGGCTCGATCACTTGGTCCGCCTCTGGATATGCATTTCTTGAGCATAGAGACATGGAACACGTTGTGTATAGCCGACATCTCTTGGGGCGGCCGTACGCCACCTTGCCCACTCTCTCGTGATATCGGATAGGGTCCCACGTAACGTGGATTCGACCCTTCCTTCCGAATCTCATCACTCCTTCATAGGGGTCACTGAGGAATACTGTGTCCCCGACAATTCTAACGGTCTCACGCCGCATATCCGCATAGCTCTTTTGTCGGCTGAGCGGGCTTGATTCTCCGACGGATATTCTCAGATAGCGGGGTGGTATTGTCAATAATATAGGCTCAAGACCCATTTCCTCCTTTTCACCACCCTCGTACTAACAGATAGGAGACCGTGATCTTCTCCGTGATAGAGCTTCATAGGGTGCCATTCCAATGGTAGCCTGGTAGCTGTTGTTGTAAGCAAATTCTGCCAGGTACAAATATCGACACCAGCTCCCCTTAAAGTCTAGAGCACAGTTCCCAAGAAGATATCTTCCAAAGACTGGTTCACTCTTTCCGTCTGACCGTCGGTCTGAGGATGAAACGCAGTGCTGAATCTCAACTTAGTGCCAAGAGCCTTCTGAACACATTCCCAGAGATGGGAGGTAAAACGGCCATCCCGGTCAGAAATAATAGCCTTAGGCACTCCATGTAATTTGATAATTTCCTTGACATATAATTGAGCTAGCTGCTCAACCGAATAGGTCATCTTGATTGCCAGGAAATGGGCAGACTTTGTCAACCGGTCTATGATTACCCATATAGCATCGTAACCATTTGTCGTTCTGGGTAATCCCGAGATGAAATCCATGGAAATTTCTTCCCATTTCCACTCGGGAATCAGATTGGCCGCAGAATCCCCTGTGTTTCGTGTTCGCCTTCACCTTCCGGCAGTCGACAGTGTTGACGATCGAGCCACATCCCTTTTCATGCCAGACCACCAAAATTTATCCCTTAAGTCCTGATACATTTTATTAGATCCAGGATGCATGGTATAAGGTGTTCCATGGGATTCCTCGAGTATCTTCTGCCGTAACTCCGGATCGCTTCGAATGCATAGGCGATCCGGAGTATAATAATCCGCGGTGATGCGGAATATTCTCCCTTCCTTCGTTACTTCTTGTTTGATCTTACGGATATACGAATCACCATCTTGCTTTCCCTTTATATCGTCGAGCAGTCGGCGTTATAGTCATGGTGGAAAGTTGCCCGAGAAATGATTTCTATTCCGTAATTCATTACTTCCCTTTTAGGGTTGAGATAGCATCGATAAGGACATCAGCGGCAGGACTTTTCGCTAAGCGCATCCGCCACCTTGTTGGCCTTTCTGGGTGATAGAATATCTCACAATCATAATCTTTGACTAGCTCAAGCCATCTGCGTTGTCTCATGTTTAGGTCTTTCGGGTAAAGAAATATCTCGGACTACGGTGGTCGGTATAAATCCCGCACCGAGCTCGTATAAGTAGTGTCTCCATATTTTTAGAGCGAATACCACGCCGCCAGTTCTAAGTCATGGCGAGGATAATTTATTTCGTGCTCTTTGAGGTGTCTAGGCGTAGCGATGACCTTGCCCGTTTTGCATAAGTACTGACTCAGGCGATTTGAAGCGTCACTATACATATCGAAGCTTCCATTATCTTCAGGGAGAGTCAGGATGGGAGCGCTGGTCAGTCTCCTTTTCAGTTCCGTAAAACTCCTCTCACAGTCCTCAGTCCATTTGTATTGCTTGTCCTTTCTGGTGAGGGCTGTCATAGAAATTCTAGAAGTCCTCTATAAACTTTCTGTAATAGCACCTTTGCTAGGAAACTTCTGATTTCACTCGCATTCCTTGGCCTATTCCAGTTCCGTACAGCCTCAATCTTCATTGGGTCCACCATGATTCCATCTTTAGAGATGACATGACCCAAGAATGACACTTGATTGAGCCAGAACTCACATTTGGAGAACTTGGCATATAGTCGCTCTTTCTGAAGAATCTGTAGTACTGTCTTCAGGTGTTCGGCATGCTCTTCTCGGTCTCTCGAGTAGATAAGAATATCGTCGATGAAGACGATCACAAATTTGTCGAGGAAGGCCGAGAATACTCGATTCATCAAGTCCATGAACATTGCCGGAGCATTGGTTACGCCAAAGGGCATAACTACAAACTCGTAATGTCCGTATCTTGTTCGGAAGGCCGTCTTCGGAATATCGTCTGGCTTTACTTTTACTTGATGATAGCCAGATCTGAGATCGATCTTTGAAAAGACAGTAGCTCCCTTCTTGGTCGAACAAGTCATCGATCCTGGGAAGGGGGTACCTATTCTTGATGGTTACGTTGTTCAGTGCCCGGTAGTCTATACACATTCGCATAGACCCATCTCTTTTCTTTATGAACAACACTGGAGCTCCCCATGGTGAGTGACTAGGACGGATAAATCCCTGGCCAAGTAACTCCTGTAGTTGTTTCTGTAGTTCTTTCAACTCAGTGGCGCCATTCGGTAGGGTGCCTTGGAGATCGGATTAGTTCCAGGAATTAATTCGATCTCGAACTCAATTCTCTATCGGTAGTAACCTGGGTAGGTCATCAGAAACACCTCGGATGGTCACGTACCACTCGACATCTTCTATCTTCGGTTCTTCGATATGGTATCCACCACATGTGCGAGAAATCCGTGCATCCGTCTTATAACATTTTTTGGCCTTTAGTGCCGATAAGAACTTCTTTGTTCCTTTCTTCGACTCCCGATAAATTCAAATGAAACTTACGCCGGGTCGGAAGATTACCCTCCGCTCGCACTCAATTGACGCTGTACATTGTGCGCGAAAGTCCATGCCCAATATAACATCATAGTCCCACATATCTAGGACTATCAGGTCACCATAGAGCTCCCTGTCTGCGAGCCTAATTGGTGCGGCGCGCAGAATATGGGTGGATGGCATCACCTCTCCCGAAGGTAACGTCGTTAAAAATTCATAGTCCAAAGCTTGGGGATGCCTATCTATCTTTCTTATGAAAGGCGTAGCGATGAATGAATGGGTTGCCGGTGTCAAACAAGGCGAGCGTATTGGATCGAAATAAGTAGTGACTGTGACAACCGCCGAGGCACTCGCTACATCTTCTCTCGTGAGGAGAACACCTGGCATTTGTCCCAACCGCGGGGCTTCAGTCTCCTACTTATTTGAGGACCTTCTATCTCGCTGCATCGGTGTGTGAAGCTCGAGGAGCTCTGGACATCGATCTCGTGGCGGTGCCTGAACTCGGGTAGGGCAGTTCCAGGCTATGTGCCCCTCCCGTCCACAGTTGTAACACTTCCTCGTGCCCTGACGACATTCCCCCGGATGCTTCTTCCCACATGTAGGACAGTCAGGATACCCAGTTTGGCGGTTTCCTGGGCCCCCTCTTGGGCCATTCCACTGTTTCTTCTTGCCACTGCGGTCTCTCTTCCAGCTAGTATTCTGAGATTTGGCTCTCCGGTTCAGGCCTTACTCTGTGGTCGATGTTGTTCGTAGTGCTCGTGACTGGGGCACTCTTGAACAACTCCTCAGCGATGTCAGGGTCGATTGACTCATGCGGCCACATTGAGCTATCTCCGGTCGCAACATTTTCAGCAGGAGTCTGATCCTCTCCCTCTCAGTACCGACTAACTCTGGGCAGAGGCGTGCCAGCCGGTTGAACCTTTTCATAGCTTCACTAACTGATAGATCGCCTTGTCGGAACTCGAGAAACTCATCGTAGTGCTTATTTGTGATCCGTCTCTGAAAGAACTCCTCGAAGAACTCCGATTCAAAGTCTATCCACCTCATTTGATTTACTTGTCTCTTCGCTTTGACTCTCTCCCACCACATCCTCGGCATCCCCCGGAAAGGCGAGAACGAGGCACATTTTATCCTTCGTGCTCGGGCCAATCCGGAGCTCCACGATGCTTTCAACCGCTTTTGAACCGTGCTTGGGCATCCCATGGTTCACGGCACGCAGAAATTTTCGGTTTCACCTCGCCCTTTCGAATCGATAGGCTTGGGCGGACCCGATGCGGCATTGATTAGCGGTGCTTGCACCATAGTGGTCGTGTTAGGAGTTACGCCTGCGTCCCGGGTGGTGCTAGGGTTCCCTTGTTGATTCGTGAGAGCATTGATAACCATTTGTTGCTCGTGACTGACATCGTAGCTCGGTAACCACATGCATCAAATCGGTAAAGTGCGGAGTCATTCCCTCTAGCACTACGTCTCCGTTCATGTTATCTAAGTGATAAATGAATAATTAATTAAGGTGTTATTATAATTTCTACTCATATCATGCATCTAATATCTCATATCATAAACAAGGTATGGTATCCTTAATATTTGAGTCTCAATAGGGTATTATAAACATGTGTGATTCCAAGTGTGATTCCAATCTACTAAAACATGAGGTATTATTTCTATCTAGATCACAAGTGTGATTCCAATCTACCAAAACATGATAAGGTATTATTTCTATCTAGATCACAAGTGTGATTCCAATCTACTAAAACATGATGAGGTATTATTTCTATCTAGATCACAAGTGTGATTCCAATCTACTAAAACATGATAAGGTGTTATTTCTATCTAGATAGGAGTCATTCTTCATTATAAGAGAAACTTAAGTATGCATAAAGTTACTTACTTGGAAATAGCAGGATGGAGGCTTGATGTGTGATAGTGGAAAGGTGAACCGCTCGATATACCACAGTGGCGCCACTTATCTCGCTCGAGGGCGCTACTTGGGTCTATATATTTTTTTTTTATTAGCATACTACATATGGATCCGTTCAAAGTCTACATGCTTAAACAGGTTATCATAACTGAAACCTTCTTTGGCACATGCATCACCTATCTTATTCATCATTAGCATGACCACATATCTTATCTCATTTCATAACATGCATAACGAAAGGATTCGTTCATGAGTTCTAACATATTGAACCTCTTAAATAAAAGGGATACTCATTAAACACAAGTCTTATAAGCGGAAGCAATGTCTTAAATTGTTCTTAGAGCATATAAATATAAGCAGATAGTGAAGGGTCTTCTTCCACCATGCCACTATCACACACGCACATGGCCCCTCCCCGCCACTTCCTCTAGTCTGCACTTCCTTTATCTGCGATATGGACAACATAAACTATAAGCATATAGCTTAGTAAGATCCTTGCCTACTCACAAAAGCCACGATTTCATCAAACTATTAGAACATGAGCATGCTGGCATAGAAAATGACCTAAGCATTTCATAGCAACACTAATCAACAACATATCCAGGTAATAGTACAAAAAGAACTAAGCATGGCATAGAATTGTTCAGAAGCAGGTTAAGCATAATTAATCTAAGCAGGGCATACTTTGAACATGAGCGTTATAACTGCATAAACTAAGCATGCATGAAAGAACGTAATCATAAGCATTTGGTTAACTTGAACACAAACATTTGTAATAACATAAACCCTAATCATGCAGAAGGAACATAGTCGCAAGTATTCTTAACCTTGCCCTTAACCTTCACCACATCATAAATCCTAAACTAGCATAAAGTACATAGTCACCACATACTTAGACTTAACTCTAACCATCATAACTTCATAACATCTAGCATGCATAAAGAACCTAGTTCGTAAGCATTCAGAGCATTTAACATAAGCATACACAATATCATAAAAGTCTTTTCTTTTCAAAACATATACTTATAAATACTTCAATATCATCATAACTTCATAACATCTAGCATGCATAAAGAACCTATTTCGTAAGCATTCAGAGCATTTAACATAAGCATACACAATATCATAAAAGTCTTTTCTTTTCAAAACATATACTTATAAATACTTCAATATCATCATAACTTCATAACATCTAGCATGCATAAAGAACCTAGTTCGTAGCATTCAGGGCCTTTAACATAAGCATACACAATATCATAAAAGTCTTTTCTTTTCAAAACATACACTTATAAATACTTCAATATCATCATAACTTCATAACATCTAGCATGCATAAAGAACCTAGTTAAGCATTGAGCATTTAACATAAGCATACACAATATCATAAAAGTCTTTTCTTTTCAAAACATATACTTATAAATACTTCAATATCATCATAACTTGTTTGGGGGGCCCCAGGTTAAGTACCACATAATGCGCGTTCCCTAATAGGCTGGGGTAGCGAGCCACCAGTCCTACTAGAGCAAGACCTCTTACGTCTTACCAGGGCAAGACCTCTTACGTCTTCTTGTGTCCCTATGGATTTGATTAACGACCACCTGACGGGTCGGGTACTTAACCTCTTGCAAAGTAAAATACTTAATTCTTTCCTTTTTATTGTCATAATATAAAGAATGCTCTTGATCCCCAACACAAAAAGGGAAGCATCTTGATTTTATCTTGTCATAAAGAGAGCTCTTGATCCCTACTTAAAAGGGAAGCATCTCCATCTTATCATATCATAAGGAGAGCTCTTGATCCCTACTTGAAAGGGAAGCATCTCCATCTTATCTTGTCATAAGGAGAGCTCTTGATCCCTACTTGAAAGGGAAGCATCTCCATCTTATCTTATCATAAGGACACATGCATTCATAACGTAAGAGTACCCTAAAGGGTCCTAAAGCATAAAGCGTGTTCATCACATAAGCATGTTTCATTGCATCGTAAACATGAAGCATATTTCCTAAGTATATTCATGACATATTAAATCACAAAACATGTTCTTCACCTAGGCAAATCACAATATTCATGGCACATTACATCATAAACATGTAGCACATTTCCTAGGCATATTCATGGCATATTGAATCATAAAACATGTTCATCACATGGCCTAATTTCATGGCATACTAATTCATAAACTTGAAGCATATTCCCTAAACATATACATGGCATATTAATTCACACAACATGTTCATCACCTAAGCATATTTCATGGCACATTACATCATAACATGAAGCTTATTTCCTAGGCCTATTCAAGGCATATTAAATCATCAAACATGTTCATCACATAGCCTAATTTCATGTTGCATTGAATCATAACATATTCATCACACAAGCATAGTTCATGTCATATTAAAAAAACATACCCATAGCACAACTACATATAGGGTGTTTTCATGAAACCCTAACCCTAAAATCATTGGTTGGCGAATCTTGTAAGGGGCTCAAGCTTAGGTTTTGTCCCCTAAAATTCATTCATAAAGCATTATAACCTAGCATGGCCTCATTAGGGATATTTTCATGCAACCCTAACCCTAGTTACCTAGGGTGGCCGAAACCTATAAGGGCTCAACTAGGGTTCTTGTCACCTAATATTCATTCATGAGCACTACACCCTAGCATAGCATCTTTAGGGATATTTTCATGCAACCCTAACCCTAGTTACCTAGGGTGGCCGAAACCTATAAGGGCATCATCTTGGATGGTGGTTACTTAAAGGTCTTACTTGAAACATACCATCTAAGAACATAACTTTAGAATCAAGTTCATGCAACCCTAACCCTAAAATCTTGGGGTTGGCCAAACCATATAGGGTCATCCCCTTTGGACTTTGGACTCCTAAAGGTATCTACTTGAAACATACCACCCATACAAACCTCCCTTAGTAGCATTTTCATGAATCCTAGCCCACCAACTTAGTTGGCCGAAACTTATAAGGCTACAATTTCATATTTCTTTCAAGCAACCTAACCTATCAAACTAATACACAGCAGGTGAGGGGAAAACTTACTTCCTTCGCTTTTCTTGAGGAGATGACCTAATGGAAGTCACCTAGCTCTCTCCTAGCTTGCAAGGGGCTCTCGGCCAAAGGAAGAAGAAGAAGGGCTTAGGTTTCGGTGAGAATGAAGAGAAGAGGAAGAAGGAAAGAAGAAGTGGCCAAGTGGAACTTCTCTCTTCTTTATAAAGGGGAGGAAGAGAAGTTTCTCTTCTCTTTGTCAAGCCTCTTCATTTACCCTCCTCCCATTTATCTATAGGTTCCCCTTTTCCTCTAATGATATGATTCTATTGGGCTCATGGTTAGTGGGTGCATCTATAAGGCTTGGCTATCTCTAGAGGTGGGGGGTTCAATTCCTAGGCTTTGCATCTCTTTTTGGCTTATTTTCTTTTATTTCTCCAAAAAGGCCTACATAAAGCCTATCATCATAAAGCCAAAAATTCTCGTAAAATTGCTAGAATTTCACGGGCGTTACAGTATCAGAGCAGGGCGCTAAGATTTGGTGAAACCACCAATCTAGCAGTTTTTGGTTTTTTTCGTATTCTTCGATTCGTGTTTTTTTTGGTTTTTTCCCGCACTACTAATCCAAGCCAAAGTCTTGGTACCTTTCTTTTGGTTGTGTGTTTCAAGTATTCTCTTTTAGAGTAGTCGACGGTAAAATGATAATAACTTTTTGCACAAGTGGACTCACAAAACGATCTACCTACCAAATCGAAGCTCTCTGAAAGATCTACAGTTCTTATGAAGGTTTACCCTCATAAAAAGCTGTTTCCATCCCCAAAAACCAACGTCTAGTATCCTTTTGGGGACATCGAAGGTCGTAAGTTTCTAGTTTTTGTTAGTTTCTTGTTCTTTTTATTTATTTCTGTTTATTTCTTGGAATTCCTTTTGGTTTTTATTCGTGTTTTTCAAGATATTTAATGGCTCACATTGAGGGGTATAGCACCACCCGACCTCCGTTCTTTAATGGAAATGATTTCTGTTATTGGAAAGGTCAGATGGAGTGTTTTCTAAAAACATAAGTCTAGACTTGGATAATCATCCAAACCGACTTTGCTCTACCCACCAATGATTAAGGTGAGCCCTTGGATTTCAACAAGTGGACCAATGCAACCAAGACGCAAATCGAAGCCGATGCAAAGGCGACCCAAATGTTGTAGTGCAGTCTGTCCAAAGAGGAGCTCAACCACATCGGACCCTTCATCAGCGCAAAGGACCTATGGAACAAATTAATCGTGCTACACGAAGGAAAGTCCGATGCTAAGGTATGTAAACGTGACCTTCTTTTCAATAAGTTGTATAACCTTAAGATGCAGGAATATGAGAGGGCGACACAACTACATGCCCGCGTCCAGGACATTGTCAATGGCATGCACACCATCGGACATAAGGTCAAAAATTGTGACCTCCTAAGGTAAGTTCTTAATTCATTTCCTAGGACTACCTTGTGGGCATCCATGGTCGATGCCTATAAGGTCTCTAAGGATCTTTCAAAGCTTAGGTTAGACGAATTATTTTCTGAGTTTGAGCTTCACAAGCAGGCTAACGTGGTCCGGGCCGAGAGAGGTATTTCTCTACTTGCAGGACAAAGAAGCAAGCCACCTACTAGGCAAGAAGATGGACTCGAACCAGAAGACGAATCAGAGTCCGAATCTGAAGAGGTGGAGGCAATAGTGAACATCGAGCGGAAGATCGTTCGGAGGGAAAGGAGGCTACTAAAGAACCAAAAAAGGGCACAATTCAAATCAAATCAAAAGAAGCCTTTCCATGCAACTTGGGAAAACAAAGAAGACATAGCTTACATTGATGGATCGAGAAGATCGCTAGAGGGGGGGTGAATAGAGATAAACCATTTCGTTCATTTTGTTCGTTAAAACATGAGTAGACACAACGGAAGATAAAATTAAACAAAAGAGACAATAGTATTTTTTTACTTGGTTCGTAGCCTTCGGCTACTACTCCAAGACTCTAACAATCCTAGACCATGTACGAAGGGCAATTCACTAAAATATTCCTCCTCGTTGGAGGTAGGAGTTTGACGATTACAAAATCTTTAAAAGCAAAAGATAGAGAGACAAACCCTCTCTTCTATTAAGGTAAAATGCAACGATAGAAAACCTTGATTAACAAAAAGAATTGCAATATTAAAGAGATGACAAATTAAAGTTATACCAACAACTAGAGAATAGAAATTAAGCTAGGGTTGTTGACAACACTTCGTCATTGTGGATTCGTTGGAGAGTCGCAGCGTTGTGGAGGCTTTTGAGCACTTAGAATTGATGAAAAACCCTAGAAGAGGCCCTCCTTTTATTGTCCTTGAGCTCCTTTTCGAGAGGATGTTCAACCAATAGAATTTGGGCACAAGACTCCTTGAAAAATGGTGATAGATCTTGACTCCTTGAGGCTTCGACTTATGGCCATCATCAGTCGACTGATGGCAGCATCAGTCGAATGTTGACCGTAGGCAGTCGACTGATGGACGGTAGTCGAGTCTTCCAAGCTGGCAGTCGACTAATGCTAGCTGAAATCAAAAGTTATCTAAATAGAAATATTATTTCGACACCCTCCGACCGTCCGATCTCGACCTAGACCACCGATGGGATGTCTTGGGTTGGATCTACACTTAAGACTATCCTCGTAAGGAGGATACAACCTCACTTTCACTAGCACACACACGAGCTTACCTCGATACTTACTGTGTTTCTTTCGCTTCCGACCTTCCACTTGATTCCTTCGGCTCCCTCCGAAGTCACTCGAGTGTCACCCGACTACCGCGGCTTCCTCTGGGTGTCGCTAGCCTTCATCTCCAGCATTGGCACTTTTCTGCACACTCGATTTTGCTTGTGAGATAACAATATGAGCTTAACTTTGTATCGTTTTCTATAATCAAAACTCAGGTTTGACATAAGTGCCTACTGCACCATCAATCTCCTCCTTTTTGATCTATGGCAAACTCACATACAAAGTTAAGAAAATAGCATGCATTAAGAATAATAATGTGCATTAGAAACAATAATAAATGGATTAAGTAGGAGTAGTAAGGATTTTCTTCAAGTACTCCCCCTGGCGAAACCTCTGTTGGGTTTCCGGCACCGCGGCGTGTGTGTGTTCAATCACGTTTCGTAAACATGAACACAGCGGAAGCAATAAAAATAATAAATACTTCTATTTATTACAACACACACAACGCACGCATGCATATTACAACAAGTGTAGACATAACCGTAAATTTAAATTTGCAACAAAAGGAAATTTAACTACGTTATACCTTTCGTATGACGTGTAGCGGGAACGGTATCAACCGGAACGATCCTCGCTAGAATCGTCTCTATCCGTATCCACGCCGAGTTCCTCGGGATGACTTCGCTAAGCCACGAGCTTCGTCTTCGTATGGGTTACTAGCCTCGTGTTGAAGACGACGTGATCGAGAGATGATCACGATCCGAATCCAAATTCGGATCCTAATACGAGTTCTCAAAACTCGCTTCTCCGGAGAGGTATTCGTCAACCAATTGACGAATCCTTCGTCCTCCACCTCAGAGGATTACCGGAGATCGAATCCCCGGTAAGTTATCCGCTGTCGGAGCTCTAACCGTCGTCCAAACGACGCTCCGACGAGAGGAGAAGAAGCTGTCCAGAAAACTGGACAGCTTGGTGGAGGAGTAGGCGCCGGCCAAAACAAGGAAGCCAAGTGCTCACCTTATCGCCACACCCAAGGAAGATCACCAGAGTACCAACCGGCAGCAGCTCGACGCCGGCGAGGGGGAAGGAAGCAACCTTCTGGACGCCGGTTGGAGGAGCAATGGGCGGCGGCAATGGAGTTGGCGCCAACTCATTCAATGGGGTGGGTGGCAACTCGGTTTAGGGCTCTTCAATTAGGGCTTAATTATCCATTAAGCCATCTTTTATAGAGAACTAATTCTCTTAATGGTTATTGGATCATAACCATTAGGCCCGTTAACCCGCTCCATTAAGATAAGTTAAAATAAACCAAACCATGATGGTTTATTTTAAGTTAAAACGAACCGAACCAACTTTTGGTTCATTCGTTTAAAATAAACCAAACCCTTTGGTTTATTCTCCTCCATTGGATTAGAACCAAACCATTTTGGTTCATCCATTATGTCTTCATAAGACACGGCCCATCCACGCTTCCATTGCGACTGAAACGATTTCATGCTCGCTTTATGTTTGGTCCAACCAAACCTAGTTTCTCTCGATCTGAGAATCCCATTCTCAAGCTCGTTTTAAATCCTTTAGATTACGCTCGTTGTGCGTGTGACCAAATAGGTTCTCGGTTTATGTTGGCCGTCTATAATTAACCATTAATTATAGAACGATCATGAGTGGCACCTAGTAGTACATCATGATCCCCAATTAACCGAAAAGATCAGCTGGTTGATCGAACTATTTACGAAACCCTTGATGGCTTCGAATGATTCGTGCCCCATTCCCTTCACTCATCTTATACCCACTTGGTTCGGGACATGGTCTATCTTGTGCCGATCCCCACTAAGTGACTCGTCACACCTAGCCCAAGTATCATTTCCTCTTCCTCTGATTCTAGTTACTCCACATGTATCGAAGAGTACCTTACTCTAAACATGTAATGCTTTGGCAAAGACTTTAGTAACAATCGGCGAGAGGCCATGGGTATACATCTCCTCGCAGGAGTGGTGAATCCTTTATAGGCTATTCAAACACCTTCGATCACTTCGACTTATACCCAATCATCCCGGGTCCACATCTCCTTAGAGATGTTTGCTTAAGATGTCAAAGCATAAGTCTCCATGATCAAGATGACTTGAATACCGCAAGTCAAAGGGACATCGCACTTAAGCTACAGTAAGAACTTCATTGACATATCTATATATGCAGAGAACCATATGAAGTCTTACGGCTGGTCACTCCAATGGACTAGTTACCATAACTAGCATCCATGATCAACTCCGGACATCACTATGTCTCCAGCCAGTGAGAATCAGTTGCTTGGATACACCAAGGAGTATACCTCGTGCTAGTCTCGACAGAATTGATGGTGTCCAAATCCATCAATTCATCGACTAGGGATAATTACGATACATCACAATTACACATGTAGAGATACTCACTAGTTGTGATCCAATCACAAATTCTCTCATGCTGTGAATCGTATCGTGGACATTCAGTAAATGAGTTTAAGATCCAATCAAATACATAAAACATGTATACTCAAATAGTGAATCTTCATTTATCATATAAATGGTTCATTCTTAAGGCGATTGCCTTAGGACATCTCTCATATATTACTAACAAACTCCCACTTGGCCTAATGTCAATCGCTACGGTATCCAATACCATAAGCTCGAACATGACCCTCAAACTTATTTTGAGGTAATGCCTTAGTCAGGGATCCGCTAAGTTCCTTTCAGTGAGAATTTTCTCGATTTGTATTTCGTTCCTACTGATGATCCCTCTGATAAGATGATAGCGGTGAAGCACATGTTTGGATCATTGATAAGACCACATCAATTTCAGAGATGAACTTCTTGATCCAAACCGCTTCCTTTGCTGCTTCCAAAGCTGCAATGTATTCTGCCTTAGTGGCAGAATCCGCTATAGTGTCAAGCTTGGAACCTTTCCAACTTATTGCGCCTCCATTCCAGGTGAATACATACCCAGACAAAGACATGGAATCATCCTTATGCATGCGAGTCATCCGTATACCCACGTATCACCATGTACCCTTCTCCATATATTAGGAACGTATCCTTAGTTCTTCTTAAGTACTTAAGGATCGTCTTAACAGTCACCCAATGATCCATTCCTGGATCAGACTAGTATCTGCTCGTGACACTCAGAGCATACGATACATCGGGCCTCGTACATAACATAGCATACATGATAGATCCTATTGCAGATGCATAGGGAATCTTACTCATGCAAATCCTCTCGTCTTCTGTGCGCGGACACATAGACTTCGAAAGGTGTACCCCATGCCTGATGGGTAGGAAACATTTCTTGGATTCCGACATGCAAAACCTCTTTAGCACTCGGTCTATATATGTAGACTGCGAAAGACCAAGCAACCGTTTCGATCTATCTCTATAGATCTTAATCCCGAGGATGTAGGTTGCTTCTCCCAGGTCTTTCATGGAGAATGTCTTGGATAACCAAACCTTCACTGACTGTAAGATTGAAACATCATTTCCTATAAGTAGTATGTCATCGACATACAATACTAGGAATACGACTGCACTCCCACTAACCTTCTTGTACACACAAGGTTCGTCTGGATTTTGTGAGAAATCAAACTTTTTGATTGTCTCATCAAAACGGATATTCCAGCTCCTGGATGCTTGCTTCAATCCATAAATGGACCGTCGCAATTTGCATACCTTGGTTTTATCAACCGATGTGAAACCCTCAGGCTGTATCATATACACGTCCTCGAGCAGGTTTCCATTAAGGAAAGCTGTTTTCACATCCATCTGCCATATCTCATAAGCATAATGAGCCGCTATGGCCAGGAGCATCCGAATGGATTTAAGCATAGCTACAGGCGAATAGGTTTCGTCATAATCAACACCTTGTTTTTGACGATATCCTTTCGCCACCAATCTAGCCTTATAGGTAATCACATTACCATCCATGTCGGTTTTCTTCTTGAAAACCCACTTGCACCCTATAGGCTTTATCCCTTCAGGTGGGTCAACCAAGTTCCAAACTTGGTTTTCATATATGGAATCCATTTCCGACTTCATGGCACCAAGCCACTTATCCCTTTCTGAACTTGTCAGCACTTCTTCATAACTGGTAGGCTCCTCATCATCAATGTGTAACACGTCGTTCGATTCGCGTACGAGAAATCCATACCTCTCAGGAATATTGCGTGTTCTACCAGATCTACGAAGATGTGGTGTTACAATAGGTCCAGCCGATTGCTCATCACTATGAGTTGTCGGCTGTTGTGCTTCACCAGGTATCTCATCAATGTCTATTTGAGTCTCTCGAGCCTCCTCAAGCTCGACGACACTCCCACTATTTTCTTGCAAGAGAAACTCTTTCTCTAGAAACACAGCATGCCTTGAAACAAACACATTTTGTTCCACAGGATGATAGAATTGGTAACCCCTTGTTTCCTTAGGGTATCCAATAAATAGACATTTATCAGACTTAGCATCCAATTTGTCTGATACAGTCCGCTTCACATAAGCAGGACAACCCCATATCTTCAAGTAAGATACATGAGGTTTCTTACTATTCCATATCTCATATGGAGTAGTTGAGACTACCTTGGTAGGCATTCTGTTTAACAAGTAAACAGCTGTCTGAAGTGCATAGCCCCAAAAGGACTTGGGAGGAGTTGCATGATTCATCATTGACCTGACCATGTCCAACAAGGTCCAGTTACACCTCTCAGATACACCATTATGCTGTAGTGTATAGGGCGGAGTCCATTGAGAAAATATATCATTGTCTCTTAGATAATCAAGAAACTCTTGACTTAAGTATTCACCACCTCGATCTGATCGAAATATTTTAATACTCTTGTCATGTTGTTTCTCTACTTCATTTCTGAATTCTTTGAACCTTTCAAAGGCTTCAGACTTGTGTTTCATCAAGAACACATACCCAAACCGTGAGTGATCATCGGTGAAGGTAATGAAGTAGCTATAGCCTCCTAAAGCTTGAGTTGACATAGGTCCACATACATCACTATGTATTAGGCCTAGCAACTCTCCCACTCGTTCACCTTTTCCTGTAAAAAGGTAACTTAGTCATCTTACCTTTTAAGCATGATTCGCATGTATCGTATGAATCCAATTCAAACGATTCCAGAATTCCACATCGGTGTAATTCGGACATGCGTTTCTTGCTTATATGGACAAGACGACAATGCCACATATAGGAGTCTATTTGATTATCCTTTTGAGCATGCTTGTTGCTCGCTTCGATATTGAAAATATCATTGGATACGTCCAACGTATAAACACCATTGCTTAAAGTTCCAGTCCCTTAAAGAACTCCATTCAAAATTATGTAACAACAATTGTTACTAAAAGTCAAATGGTACCCATTTCTATTTAAACAAGAAATAGAAATGATGTTCTTTATCAATGAAGGAACATAAAAGCAATTGTCCAGTTCTAAGACATGTCCTACAGGGAGTTCCAACAAATACGTTCCGATGGCGAGTGCAGCAACCGTTGCTCCATTCCCAACACGTAAACTTGACTCTCCCTTGACGAGTCTTCTTCTATTCCTTAGCCCATGTATGTCATTACATATATGTGAGGCACACCCAGTATCAAATACCCAAGTGTCTGAGGAAATAGAATGACAATCAATAAGGAAGATTTCTGAAGAAGATGGGGCATCGGATGCTTTCTTCTTCTTCATGGACTCAAGATAAATCTTGCAGTTTCTTCGCTAGTGGCCTTCCTTGCCACAGTGATGGCAAGTGCCCTTTTGCGCTGGTTCCGCCTTCTTTGCCTTTTTGTTCTTTCCTTTCTTCTGTTCTTTTGTCTTCCTCTTAGAACCCTTCTTTGAGGAATCAACTAACAGAACCGCCTTCTCCTCATGCTTCACAGAAGGCTCCACAGTCTTCAGCATATTGAGGAGCTCGGGAATGGTGGATTTCAATTTGTTCATCCGATAGTTCATCACAAATTGCGAGAAACTCTTGGGCAAACAATGTAGAATTAAGTCAATACTTAACTCATGATCCATCACAAAACCGAGGGTAGCTAGCCGCTCGATGTACCCGTTCATCTTTAGCACAAACTACACTACATATGAACCTTCTTGCATCTTCGTGGTGAAGAGGATCCTAGAGACCTCGAACCTTTCGGATCTCGCTTGCTCATCGAACAACTCATGAAGATGGAAGACCATAGTATTAGCATCCATATGCTCATGCTGCTTTTGCAGCTCAGGTACCATCGCCGCTAGCATGATGCAACTCGCCAGCTCAGAATCTGCCACATGCTTCTGATAGACCAACATTTGGTCTGGAGTTGCATCGTCCTTAGGACGGTCAGGAAGAGGCTCTTCAAGGACATATACAAGCTTTTCCGCCTTGAGAACTATTCTCAGGTTTCTAAGCCAGTCCAGGAAGTTAGGGCCAGTCAGTTTGTTCGAATCCAAAATAGTGCGCAAATTCAAAGACGTCATGATCAATTTATTGACCTAGAAATACAAAACGAGCATATATGAGAAAATGATTTTAAAATGCATCAATATACATTTATAAATCCCATTCATTTTTCGAATTTCAAAAACCCCAAAATCACTTCGGGAGATCGTAGGTCCATCTCCGAATGGGTTGATATCCATCATAGTTATGAACAACCTTGGAGAGAGTCCAACAAGCCATTCATAACTACGACGGTAGGTATCTTCTATACCGATTGCATATCACGTATATGCAACTATCACAATGTGCTATCAACTAATTGAATGTTCACACATACATCGGGTTGTTAACACATTAACAAGTATGCATCATATGCATAGCACCCAACTTCACCTCCCTTTACATCGACCTTGGAGAGAGTCCAACAAGCCGATGCTCTAGGTTAAAGCCAACCCATTAATCGGGAAATAGTTTTAATATGGTTAGAGCGCATTCAACCAATTAGCCCAGCTTGGAGAGAGTCCAACAACCAAAGCTAACGATTGACCTCTGACTCTTACCATATTAGTATTAAACTATTCCATGGTTTGAACATGTTCGGGTTCGAGCCGGGCTTGGAGAGAGTCCAACAACCCAAACAAGAAACGGAACTCTGGTTCTAACCATATTAATGGAAGGTGTAGGCTTTAATATTGTTTAAGGGTTTTTATGTCTCATCCTCTTTGCATGCAAATAACTATTATCTACATGGCATGGCATACATGGCATACATCTACATGTCACGACATGCATGTCATAATGTTATGCATCTAATGCAATTACATGGCATACAATTATGTCATGTATATATTTCCTTATATGTCATAAATATTTATGGAAATAAAATACGTTTAAGATTTGATTCTCCAAATCAAATCATAATTAAATAAGGAAACAAATTTCCAAATCTAATCACATATTTTATTCATGGAATTATTTGATTAAGGAAAATCTATTTAGGAAACCAATTTCCTAAATCATTAAAACTACTTATGGAAATAAAATATTTTTAAGATTTGATTTCCCAAATCAAATCATGATTAAATTAGGAAACAAATTTCCAGAATCTAATCAAATATTTTATTTATGGAAAATATCAATTTTCATAAATACTTCCAACTTTCCAAAAGTGGAAGATTTCCATAAATACTTCTAGACTTTCCAAAATTGAAAAATTTCAATAAATACTTCTAAATTTCCAAAATTAGAAAATTTCCAGAAATACATTATGACTATCGCAAAACCATTTTTACGATTATGTCGAAACACAACCTGGGCTCTGATACCACTGTTGGGTTTCCGGCACCGCGGCGTGTGTGTGTTCGATCACATTTTGTAAACATGAACACAGCGGAAGCAATAAAAATAATAAATACTTCTATTTATTACAACACACACAACGCACGCATGCATATTACAACAAGTGTAGACATAACCGTAAATTTAAATTTGCAATAAAAGGAAATTTAACTACGTTATACCTTTCGTATGACGTGTAGCGGGAACGGCATCAACCGGAACGATCCTCGCTAGAATCGTCTCTATCCGTATCCACGCCGAGTTCCTCGGGATGACTTCGCTAAGCCACGAGCTTCGTCTTCGTACGGGTTACTAGACTCGTGTTGAAGACGACATGATCGAGAGATGATCACGATCCGAATCTAAATTCGGATCCTAATATGAGTTCTCAAAACTCGCTTCTCCGGAGAGGTATTCGTTGTCACGCCCGCCCTTTTCAGACCCAGAGTCCGGAGGGGCGGCGCGTGACGCGACCATACATACATACATACATACATACATACAGCGGAAGACTTCAGACATTTTTTTTTCTTTTAAAACCTAAACATGCATTGACATATATATATATATACTTCTTCTTCTTCGTATGGAGCATGCGTCATAGCATACATAGATACTTCTTCTTACTTCTTCTTTACTTCTTCTTATTAACATAGAACATGCATCATAACATAGATAGATACTTAGTGCTTAGTTCAAGTTCTTAAACGACACCATCATGAGCAGGCATAATAAGGACATCCATAGACATCATCATCATAGGTAAACACATATATATGTAGACCTAACGGATCTTCTCCACCATGCCACTACCACACACATTGGCCCCTCCTGCTGCTCCCTTTAGTTTATCCATCCCTTACCCTTATCTGCAGTACGAGGGAAAGACAACTATAAGCACACAGGCTTAGTAAGATCCTGTCCTACTCACAAAACCATACATCATCTTTAATCGTGGCATGTAGCATACATAACATATAAGCAGTATAATACGTAACATACATGGTGTCATCAACTTAACCAGTAGCATAAGTAACATAAGTACATATAACATGTATCATCCATAACTTAGCAACATAACATGGATATATGCTTAATCAACATGACATGCATCGTATGTAACTAAGTAACATAAACATCATAGTATATCATCAAACATAACATGTAATGTGGATAACATAAGCATGTAAACATTCCTAACATATCATCAAACATAACATGTAAACATAGACGTCATATCATATTATCAAACATAACATGTGACATGTATAATGGGAACATGTAAACATAACAATCAGCAGGTACACATATGCAGGATGCTTTGAAAACATATATTTTAGGTATGTAAACATAAATCTCAACATATTTGGGCCCGGCATTGTACCACTTCTTCATTATCATAGCAGATCCTAAATAGGCCCGAGGTAGCAAGTCTCGAACCTAATAGGTTTCTAGGCCCGAGTCTTATTCCATCGACCTAGGGGCAATCGTCATAGCGTAGAAGCCCATCCTAGGCCCGAGTCTTACTCCATCGACCTAAGGCATCTTGGAGCCCATCCCGTACTAGGCCCGAATCTTATTCCATCGACCTAGGGGCAATCATACATAGAAGCCCATCCTAGGCCCGAGTCTTATTCCATCGACCTAGGGCATCTTAGGAGCCCATCCCTTCTTGGACCTTGTTAAGGTCTTGGTACAAGCCATGCAGAAGGTAAAATACTTATATGCTTATTTTTACATCATAGCTTATTTCATTAACATAGCATAGCATACTTCATTTCATAGCATAGCATACTTCATTTCATACACATCATGCTTCATTTCATTAACATAGCATATCATACTTCATTTCATAGCATAGCATACTTCATTTCATACACATCATGCTTCATTTCATTAACATAGCATATCATACTTCATTTCATAGCATAGCGTACTTCATTTCATACACATCATGCTTCATTTCATTAACATAGCATAGCATACTTCATTTCATACACATCATGCTTTATTTCATTAACATAGCATATCATACTTCATTTCATAGCATAGCATACTTCATTTCATACACATCATGCTTCGTTTCATTAACATAGCATAGCATACTTCATTTCATACACATCATGCTTCATTTCATTAACATATCCTAGACATCACATACACATAGGGCATGGCATAAGGCATGGCATCAAAGTAAGTAAATGCTAACCTATAACATGTTATCCTCATTTAGCATCATTTAATATCATAAGTTCAACATGAATCCACCCAACATAAAACACATGTTAACTTAATTCATAACAACAACTTCATATGCATATAGAACATGAATTAGACTTCATTTAATCACCCAAAGTTTATGGTGGCCGAATGGTCCATGTAGGGCTTTTAGGGTTGGCCTTTAACCTAATTCAACAACAACATCATAACCCTACAAAACATGGATTGAAACATCATTGGGTCATCAATATCTAGGGGTGGCAGAATGGTCCTTGTTGGCTATTAGGGTTAGCTTTTTGTCCTAATCCTCTTTAACCCCTAACATCATCATCTAGTTATAAAAAACATGGCATGGAACTTCATTGAAACCCTAAAAGTAGGGTTTGGCCGAATAGGTCTTTAGTGTTTATTAGGGTTAACTTTTGTCCTAATCCACTTTAACCCCTAACATCATCATCTAGTTATAAAAACATGGCATGGAACTTCATTGACCCTAAAAGTAGGGTTTGGCCGAATAGGTCTTTAGTGTTTATTAGGGTTAACTTTTGTCCTAATCCACTTTAACCCCTAACATCATCATCTAGTTATAAAAACATGGCATGGAACTTCATTGACCCTAAAAGTAGGGTTTGGCCGAATAGGTCTTTAGTGTTTATTAGGGTTAACTTTTGTCCTAATCCACTTTAACCCCTAACATCATCATCTAGTTATAAAAACATGGCATGGAACTTCATTGACCCTAATTCATAGCTTGGCCGAATGGATCATGGAAAAATTGACACAAAACATCAATCGACAAGCTACTCATATGCAGGTGAGGGGATACTTACTTCCTTCGCTTTGCTTGTAGTGTGAAGAAGATGACCTAACACAAACCCTAGCCATTTCTTCTTGCTTGGAGGAGTTTCGGCCAAGGGAGGAAGAAAATGGAGAGGGAGAGCTTCTAGGGTTTCGGTGAGAAGAAGGAAAGAAGAGAGGAAGTGACCAAATTCAATCTTCCCTCTTCTTTATAAAGGGGAGGAAGAGAAATTTCTCTTTTCTTTTCTATGCCTCTTCATTTACCCTTAGTCCCACTTATCTATAGTTTCCCCTCTTCCTTAATCATATAATCCTATTGGGCTTCTGGTTAGTGGGTGCATCTATAGGGTTTGGCTATCTCTAGAGGTTTGGGGTTCAATTCCTAGGTCTTGCATCTCTTTTTGGCTTATTTTTCTTTTATTTTGAAAAAAAGCCCACATAAAGCCCATTATCATCAAGCCAAAAATTCTTGTAAAATTGCTAGGAATTTTACGGGCGTTACAATCCTTCATCCTTAAAAAAGTTTCATCCTCGAAACTTAGAACAATTCCGGGTACTTCTGTTTCATGTCCTCCTCGCGTTCCCAGGTGGCTTCCTCGTACCGTTGATTCTGCCACAGGACCTTTACCAAGGGCACCTCTTTGTTCCTTAGCCTCTTGATTTCTCGGTCTAATATCTGGATAGGCCGACTTTCGATACTCAGGTCCTCTTGAACTTGTACGGTTTGTGGCTCGATCACTTGGTCCGTACTGGGAATGCATTTCTTGAGCACAGAGACATGGAACACGTTGTGAATAGCTGACATCTCTTGAGGCAGCTCTAGCTTGTATGCTACCTGCCAATCCTCTGCAATATCGGATACGGTCCCACGTAACGTGGACTCAATTTACCCTTCCTTCCGAATCTCATCACTCCCTTCATGGGAGCCACTTTGAGGAATACTAGGTCCCCATCTTCGAATTCTAACGGTCTACGCCGCATATCCGCATAGCTCTTTTGTCGGCTCTGAGCAGTTTCAATTCTCTGACGAATGTTACGTATAGCTCAGGTCGTGTTGTCGATGAAGTCCGTCTGGAGTCCCATCCTCTTCTTTTCACCACCCTCGTACCAGCATATGGGAGATCTACATTTCCTCCCGTATAGAGCCTCGTAGGTTGCCATCCCAATAGTAGCTTGATAGCTATTGTTGTAGGCGAATTCTGCCAAACATAAGTATTGGCACCAGCTACCTTTGAAATCCAGGGCGCAGGCTCGTAACATATCCTCCAGTACTTGATTTACCCTTTCGGTCTGTCCGTCCGTCTGGGGGTGGAAGGCAGTACTGAACAATAGCTTCGTGCCTAGGGCTTTCTGAACACATTCCCAGAAATGGGAGATAAAGCGACCATCTCTGTCAGAAATGATGGTCTTAGGAATTCCATGTAGTTTAATAATTTCCTTAGAATATAACTGAGCCAATTGCTCCGTCGAATAGGTCATCTTGATTGCTAAGAAATGGGCGGACTTCGTCAATCTGTCCACAATTACCCATATGGCATCATAACCGTTTGTCGTCTTGGGCAATCCTGAGATGAAATCCATAGAAATGTCTTCCCATTTCCATTCTGGAATCTGGATCGGCTGCAGTGTTCCTCCAGGTCTCTGGTGTTCTGCCTTAACCCTCTGGCATATCAGACAGGTACTGACATACTAAGCCACATCTCTTTTCATTCCGGACCACCAGAACTTTTGTTTCAGGTCTTGGCACATCTTGGTGGTTCCAGGATGCATCGCATAAGGAGTTCTGTGAGCTTCCTCAAATATCTCCTTCCGTAATTCTGGATCGTCGGGAATACATAAGCGATCCCTGAGGTGGAGTACCCCACTATCAGAGATCTGAAATGCGTCGTCCTTTCCTTCTAAGACCTCTTGCTTGATTCTCTGAAGGCTTGGGTCACGGGCTTGTTTTTCCAGTATATCATCGAACAGCGTCGGTGCTATCGTCATGGTCGAGAGCTGTCCGGAAATGATTTCAACCCCGTAACGCATAATCTCTCTTTCTAAGGGCCGAGATAGCACTAATAGGGACATCAAGGTGGCGTCGGACTTCCTGCTGAGTGCATCAGCCACCTTGTTAGCTTTCCCCAGATGGTACAGAATCTCGCAGTCATAATCCTTGATGAGCTCGAGCCATCTGCGCTGTCTCATATTCAGGTCCTTCTGTGTGAAGAAATATTTCAGACTCTGATGGTCCCAGATAAATCCTAACGAGCTCCATATAGGTAATGCCTCCATGTTTTGAGAGCAAAGACCACGGCCGCTAGCTCTAAGTCGTGGGTGGGATAATTCCTTTCGTGTTCCTTGAGTTGCCTAGAGGCATAGGCAATGACCTTGCCATTCTGCATAAGTACAGCTCCGAGTCCCAACTTGGAAGCGTCACTGTACATGTCGAAGCTTTCGTTATTGTCCGGAAGAGCAAGGATTGGAGCGCTGGTCAGTCTCCTTTTCAATTCTGTGAAACTCCTCTCGCAGGCGTCCGTCCACTCATATTTCTTGCCCTTTCTGGTGAGGACTGTCATAGGGGCGGCAATCCTGGAGAAGTTCTCTACAAACTTCCGGTAGTAGCTTGCTAGCCCGAGAAAGCTTCTGACCTCGCTGGCATTCCTTGGTTGGTTCCAATTACTCACGGCTTCAATCTTCATTGGATCTACCATCACTCCGTGTTTGGATATCACGTGACCCAAAAATGATACTTGCTCGAGCCAGAACTCGCATTTGGAGAACTTTGCGAATAGCTGTTTTTCCCGAAGGATCTGCAATACCACATTCAAGTGTTCTGCGTGCTCCTCGGGGGTTCTCGAATATATCAGTATGTCGTCAATGAAGACGATCACAAACTTGTCGAGGAATGCCGAGAATACCCGGTTCATCAAATCCATGAACAGAGCAGGTGCATTCGTCACTCCGAAGGGCATAACTACGAACTCGTAATGTCCATATCTGGTCCGGAAGGTCGTCTTTGGTATATCATCTGATTTCACTTTTACTTGATGATAGCCGGACCTCAGGTCGATCTTTGAGAAAACGGTGGCACCCTTTAGTTGGTCGAAGCAATGTCGTCAATCACAAGAAGTACGGTTCTTGGTCATTCACATTATTTAGCGCGAGTAGTCTATGCACATTCACACAGACTCCATCTTTCTTCTTCACCAACAAAGATGAGCTCCCCATGGAGAGCGACTTGGGCAAATAAGTCCTTGTCGAGTAATTCCCTGTGTCCCCTCAAGTTCCTTCAATTCAACGCCATACGGTAAGGTGCTTTAGAGATCGGGTTAGTACCAGGAATCAACTCGATCTCAAATTCAATTTCTCTATCTGGGGCTAACCCTGGTAGTTCGTCTGGGAATACCTCTGGGTAGTTGCATACGACTCTGACATTCTCTAGCTTCTGATCCTCAGCTTGACTTGTATCAACTATGTGTGCCAGAAACCCAGTGCATCCACTATCTAGCATCTTACGTGCCTGTAGGGCTGATAAAATCTTATTGACTCCTCTCCTTGGTTCTCCAATAAATTCGAACTTAGGTTCTGCTTTCGGCTGGAAAACCACTTTCCTTTTTCGGCACTCGATCGAAGCACTGTACTTGCTCAAGAAATCCATGCCCAATATAATGTCATAATCCTACATGTCGAGCACTATCAGATCACAGTAGAGTTCTCTATCTGCAATTCTGATGGAGTGCGGCTCATGACGTATGAGTGGAGGGCATTACCTCTCCGGCGGGGTGGTTAAGAACTTGTGATCTAGAGCTTGTGGTGGTATGTCTATGTTTCCAGTAAAGTGTGTAGAAACAAACGAATGTGTTGCCCGATGTCAAATAATGCGATAGCATCTTGTGACGAAAATAAATATCGACTGTGACAACCTGTGTAGAGCGGCACATCTTCTTGGGTGAGAGAGAATACCCTAGCATCTGTCATAGCTGGTGGGGCTTCTAGTCTCCCTTGGTGGATTGGGGTCCCTTCTATTGCGGCCTGCATCTGATGTAACTGTGGAGGGGCACCCCTGGGCTGAGTATACGGCTGAGGAGGTGCCTGAACCTGGATAGGACAGTCCTTGATTCTATGCCCTGTCCGTCCACAGTTATAACATCGATTTGTGCCTTGGTAGCATACTCCGGATGTATCTTCCCTTGAGTAGCACAGAGGGAACCTGGGCTGCTTGTTTACTGGACCTCCTTTAGGATTCTCCCATTGTCTTCTCTTGCCAGTGGGGTTCCCTTTCCAAGCACTCTGGTTCCTCTGACCTCCTGACTGGGCCTGACCCCTGCCTTCACTCAGTGCTTTCTTTTGTTGATTAATGTTGTTCAGGTAATGCTCGGTAATCAAGGCACTACTGAACAGCTCCTCTGCGGTCTGCGGTCTATGAACTCCGTCGGCCACATTCAGAGCTATTTCTGGTCGGAGCATCTTCAACATGAGTCTGACCCTTTCTCTTTCCGTGTTGACCAACTCTGGACATAGGCGTGCGAGTCGGTTGAATCTCTTCACGGCTTCGCTGACCGATAGGTCACCTTGTCTGAACCCAGTGAACTCGTCGTAATTCTTGTTGGTTACCCTCATGTGGAAGAATTCCTCTAAAAATTCGTACTCGAAATCTGTCCATCTCATCTGATTTACTTGTCTCTTTGCTTTAACCCGTTCCCACCACATCCGAGCATCTCCCGAAAGGCAGAACGATGCACACTTAATCTTTTCGCATTCGGGCCAGTCCAGTAGCTCCACGATGCTTTCCACCGTCTTGAACCAGGCCGGGGCATCCCATGGCTCACGGTGCGGAAGAAGTTTTCGGCTTTAGTCTACGCCCTTTGGATCGGGTAAGAGCTTCGAACCATCGGGCCGGGGCCCGTCGGTGGGGTAGTAGGGTTTCCTCGCTGATTCATTAGGGTATTTATTACTTGTTGTTGTTCTGTGACTTGTCGCTGGAGTTCTGTGACTGCGTGTGTAAGGTCATGCGGGGGTGCTATCTCATCGGCTCTACTACCGCGTCTTCCAGACATTATCTACATATATTAAAGTAAAGCTAGTATAAATTTTTCGTTCGTTTACCTATGCATAATTAGACTAAAGCTATCATAAGGTCGTTTCAAGCTTAAGCATCATTCACGTTCTAAGGCATAATTTAGCTTAAGGTATTTTTACATCATATATGAACAAGCATAAGGGTATCATACATATTTTCATGCATATTTAGCTAGAAACATTTCCCATCATACATGAACAAGCATAAGGTAAAGACATTTTATAAATAAGCTAGAGGCATTTTATATTATACATGAACTAAATAATCTAAAGACATTTTTTTTATATCATGCATGATCAAAATTAACAAAATTAGAGTATAGACATAGAATTCTTACTTGGAGCAGCAGGATTTGGAGCTTGATGTGTGTGTAGTGGAAAGGCAGATCCGCTCTGATACCACCTGTCACGCCCGCCCTTTTTTTTTGGACCAGTATCCGGAGGGGCGGCGCGTGACTCGACCATACATACATACATACATACAGCGGAAGACTTCAGACATTTTTTTTTTCTTTTAAAACCTAAACATGCATTGACATATATATATATATACTTCTTCTTCTTCGTATGGAGCATGCGTCATAGCATACATAGATACTTCTTCTTACTTCTTCTTTACTTCTTCTTATTAACATAGAACATGCATCATAACATAGATAGATACTTAGTGCTTAGTTCAAGTTCTTAAACGACACCATCATGAGCAGGCATAATAAGGACATCCATAGACATCATCATCATAGGTAAACACATATATATGTAGACCTAACGGATCTTCTCCACCATGCCACTACCACACACATTGACCCCTCCTGCTGCTCCCTTTAGTTTATCCATCCCTTACCCTTATCTGCAGTACGAGGGAAAGACAACTATAAGCACACAGGCTTAGTAAGATCCTGTCCTACTCACAAAACCATACATCATCTTTAATCATGGCATGTAGCATACATAACATATAAGCAGTATAATACGTAACATACATGGTGTCATCAACTTAACCAGTAGCATAAGTAACATAAGTACATATAACATGTATCATCCATAACTTAGCAACATAACATGGATATATGCTTAATCAACATGACATGCATCGTATGTAACTAAGTAACATAAACATCATAGTATATCATCAAACATAACATGTAATGTGTATAACATAAGCATGTAAACATTCCTAACATATCATCAAACATAACATGTAAACATAGACGTCATATCATATTATCAAACATAACATGTGACATGTATAATGGGAACATGTAAACATAACAATCAGCAGGTACACATATGCAGGATGCTTTGAAAACATATATTTTAGGTATGTAAACATAAATCTCAACATATTTGGGCCCGGCATTGTACCACTTCTTCATTATCATAGCGCGCATCCCTAAATAGGCCCGAGGTAGCAAGTCTCGAACCTAATAGGTTTCTAGGCCCGAGTCTTATTCCATCGACCTAGGGGCAATCGTCATAGCGTAGAAGCCCATCCTAGGCCCGAGTCTTACTCCATCGACCTAAGGCATCTTGGAGCTCATCCCGTACTAGGCCCGAATCTTATTCCATCGACCTAGGGGCAATCATACATAGAAGCCCATCCTAGGCCCGAGTCTTATTCCATCGACCTAGGGCATCTTAGGAGCCCATCCCTTCTTGGACCTTGTTAAGGTCTTGGTACAAGCCATGCAGAAGGTAAAATACTTATATGCTTATTTTTACATCATAGCTTATTTCATTAACATAGCATAGCATACTTCATTTCATAGCATAGCATATTTCGTTTCATACACATCATGCTTCATTTCTTAACATAGCATATCATACTTCATTTCATAGCATAGCATACTTCATTTCATACACATCATGCTTCATTTCATTAACATAGCATATCATACTTCATTTCATAGCATAGCGTACTTCATTTCATACACATCATGCTTCATTTCATTAACATAGCATAGCATACTTCATTTCATACACATCATGCTTTATTTCATTAACATAGCATATCATACTTCATTTCATACACATCATGCTTCGTTTCATTAACATAGCATAGCATACTTCATTTCATACACATCATGCTTCATTTCATTAACATATCCTAGACATCACATACACATAGGGCATGGCATAAGGCATGGCATCAAAGTAAGTAAATGCTAACCTATAACATGTTATCCTCATTTAGCATCATTTAATATCATAAGTTCAACATGAATCCACCCAACATAAAACACATGTTAACTTAATTCATAACAACAACTTCATATGCATATAGAACATGAATTAGACTTCATTTAAAGTTTATGGTATTTAATGGTCCATGTAGGGCTTTTAGGGTTGGCCTTTAACCTAATTCAACAACAACATCATAACCCTACAAAACATGGATTGAAACATCATTGGGTCATCAATATCTAGGGGTGGCCGAATGGTCCTTGTTGGCTATTAGGATTAGCTTTTTGTCCTAATTCTCTTTAACCCCTAACACCATCATCTAGTTATAAAAAAACATGGCATGGAACTTCATTGAAACCCTAAAAGTAGGGTTTGGCCGAATAGGTCTTTAGTGTTTATTAGGGTTAACTTTTGTCCTAATCCACTTTAACCCCTAACATCATCATCTAGTTATAAAAACATGGCATGGAACTTCATTGACCCTAAAAGTAGGGTTTGGCCGAATAGGTCTTTAGTGTTTATTAGGGTTAACTTTTGTCCTAATCCACTTTAACCCCTAACATCATCATCTAGTTATAAAAACATGGCATGGAACTTCATTGAACCTAAAAGTAGGGTTTGGCCGAATAGGTCTTTAGTGTTTATTAGGGTTAACTTTTGTCCTAATCCACTTTAACCCCTAACATCATCATCTAGTTATAAAAACATGGCATGGAACTTCATTGACCCTAATTCATAGCTTGGCCGAATGGATCATGGAAAAATTGACACAAAACATCAATCGACAAGCTACTCATATGCAGGTGAGGGGATACTTACTTCCTTCGCTTTGCTTGTAGTGTGAAGAAGATGACCTAACACAAACCCTAGCCCTTTCTTCTTGCTTGGAGGAGTTTCGGCCAAGGGAGGAAGAAAATGGAGAGGGAGAGCTTCTAGGGTTTCGGTGAGAAGAAGGAAAGAAGAGAGGAAGTGACCAAATTCAATCTTCCCTCTTCTTTATAAAGGGGAGGAAGAGAAATTTCTCTTTTCTTTTCTATGCCTCTTCATTTACCCTTAGTCCCACTTATCTATAGTTTCCCCTCTTCCTTAATCATATAATCCTATTGGGCTTCTGGTTAGTGGGTGCGTCTATAGGGTTTGGCTATCTCTAGAGGTTTGGGGTTCAATTCCTAGGTCTTGCATCTCTTTTTGGCTTATTTTTCTTTCATTTTGAAAAAAAAAGCCCACATAAAGCCCATTATCATCAAGCCAAAAATTCTTGTAAAATTGCTAGGAATTTTACGGGCGTTACATTCGTCAACCAATTGACGAATCCTTCGTCCTCCACCTCAGAGGATTACCGGAGATCGAATCCCCGGTAAGTTATCCACTGTCGGAGCTCTAACCGTCGTCCAAACGACGCTCCGACGAGAGGAGAAGAAGCTGTCAAGAAAACTGGACAGCTTGGTGGAGGAGTAGGCGCCGGCCAAAACAAGGAAGCCAAGTGCTCACCTTATCGCCACACCCAAGGAAGATCACCGGAGTACCAACCGGCAGCAGCTCGACGCCGGCGAGGGGGAAGGAAGCAACCTTCTGGACGCCGGTTGGAGGAGCAATGGGCGGTGGCAATGGAGTTGGCGCCAACTCCTTCAATGGGGTGGGCGGCAACTCGGTTTAGGGATCTTCAATTAGGGCTTAATTATCCATTAAGCCCTCTTTTATAGAGAACTAATTCTCTTAATGGTTATTGGATCATAACCATTAGGCCCGTTAACCCACTCCATTAAGATAAGTTAAAATAAACCAAACCATGATGGTTTATTTTAAGTTAAAACGAACCGAACCAACTTTTGGTTCATTCGTTTAAAATAAACCAAACCCTTTGGTTTATTCTCCTCCATTGGATTAGAACCAAACCATTTTGGTTCATCCATTATGTCTTCATAAGACACGGCCCATCCACGCTTCCATTGCGACTGAAACGATTTCATGCTCACTTTATGTTTGGTCCAACCAAACCTAGTTTCTCTCGGTCTGAGAATCCCATTCTCAAGCTCGTTTTAAATCCTTTGGATTACGCTCGTTGTGCGTGTGACCAAATAGGTTCTCGGTTTATGTTGGTCGTCTATAATTAACCATTAATTATAGAACGATCATGAGTGGCACCTAGTAGTACATCATGATCCCCAATTAACCGAAAAGATCAACGGTTGATCCAGAACTATTTCTGAAACCCTTCAGTAGCTCGAATGATTCGTGCCCCATTCCCTTCACTCATCTTATACCCACTTGGTTCAGGACATGGTCTCTTGTGTCAGTCCCCACTAGGCTGACTACGTCACACCTAGCCCAAGTATCATTTCCTCGTCCTACGGATTCTAGTTACTCCACATGTATCGAAGAGTACCCTACTCTAAACATGTAATGCTTTGGCCAAAGACTTTAGTAATAATCCGACGAGAGGCCATGGGTATACATCTCCTCGCAAGGAGTTGTGAATCCTTTATAGGCTATTCAAACACCTTCGATCACTTCGACTTATACCCAATCATCCCGGGTCCACATCTCCTTAGAGATGTTTGCTTAAGATGTCAAAGCATAAGTCTACATGATCAAGATGACTTGAATACCGCAAGTCAAAGGAACATCGCACTTAAGCTACAGTAAGAACTTCATTAACATATCTATATATGCAGAGAACCATATGAAGTCTTACGGCTGGTTACTCCAATGAACTAGTTACCATAACTAGCATCCACGATCAACTCCGGACATCACTATGTCTCCAGCCAGTGAGAATCAGCTGCTTGGATACACCAAGGAGTATACCTCGTGCTAGTCTCGACAAAATTGATGGTGTCCAAATCCATCAATTCATCGACTAAGGATAATTCCGATACATCACAATTACACATGTAGAGATACTCACTAGTTGTGATCCAATCACAAATTCTCTCATGCTGTGAATCGTATCGTGGACATTCAGTAAATGAGTTTAAGATCCAATCAAATACATAAAACATGTATACTCAAATAGTGAATCTTCATTTATCATATAAATGGTTCATTCATAAGGTGATTGCCTTAGGACATCTCTCATATATTACTAACAACCTCCCCCTTGACCAAGGGTGAGTCTTGAAAGAAACCCTTAATCCTCCCCCTTGAGGGTTTCTATTTAGGAAGAGTTTAAGTATTTAACATTACTTAAAGTTGGCCTTAGTAATATGTTTAAGTTAAGAGGACTTCTTAACTTAGCCCTTTCTTCCCCTTTCTTAAGTAAACCATTAACGTTTGGCCATAGTGTTTAAAAATAAGTTTAAGTTAAGAATTTTCTTAACTTGGCCTTTACTTCCTTTTTGTTAACAAAAACAAAGTTAAGAATTCTCTTAACTTGGCCTTTACTTCTTTTTTGTTAACAAAAACAAGTTAAGTAAATTTTCAAAACATAAAGTTAAGTAAACATTTACTTAACTTTTGTCCATGTAAATAAATATTGAGTGAGAGTTAAGTTATCAAAAATTAACAATTTTGATCCCTTAACTTTGGCCTTTTTCTCCCCCTTTTTCCATATATCGAAAAGAATGGGGGTGTGTGAAAACCAAAAATAAGTATTAAATTTAAAGTCCAAGCATGTTCCATATTATTTTGAAAATAATATACTGAATATAAGCTCATGTATAAAATGTTCGACTCATATTTGGCTTGATTTGAAGGGTTTTTGCCCCGGAAGCTCTCATAACAATTTAATTGTTTTAGCTTATCGAGTCCGTGAGGGGAAACTTCGCTTCCCACTTCACCTCAGTCGTTTGATCATGGCAATCCCTTCGATGTCCCCGGATTAAAAATTTAATCCTAGACAAAAGGGATTGCCCAAACAACCAAGCCATCGTCGTGCTATTCGTTTAGAGAGGTCACTTGAACAAACTAGTTGTTCAAGCGACCATCCTCTATTCTACGAGTAGCCGGGGAATAGACGATGTCCGGATCTCCAGTTTTTGTGTTTATGCTCGGGATCCAAGTATTATTTAGCCATATACATATTTATATCATGCTCATAGTTGGAAAACAAAAACAAGCAACAAACAAAAGAGAAAAGAGAATAGATATACCTCTTGATCTTCTAATGTATGTCCTTCCTACTTTTGGACGTCCTGTGGGCGACGATCTACCAAAAGTCGAAACTCCAAGATCGCAAATCTTCCTTCCTTGCTTTTCCAAAGCAATAGGAAGAATAGAAACAAGGTTTTTCTCCTCCCTAAAACCAACCAACAAGGAGCACACCAAACCTTTACCGCCGGCCAACTAGAAGGAGGAGAAGATGATATAAAACAACCAACACACCATGGGAAGCCCTATATCTTGTTTCCACCACCTAAAGAGAAGGAGAAGAGAGCTTTAGGCGCCAGCCAAGGGCTGGGAAGGGACTGGAAAAGAGCTGGAGCCGACCAATGGAGAAGGAAGAAGAACAGAACACCTTCCTTATTTTGTGCCGCCCTAGCCTCCAAACCCTAACCCTAATCCTATCTCAATTAGGATTCCCTCTCTTGCCACCCAAACCCTAGCTCTCCTTTCATGTAGTTCACGCCAACTCCCATGCTCTCCCTTTATAGAGTTAGGGATAAGTCATGAATTAATCTCCTCCATTGGTTATAGGGATTTAATCTCAACCGTCGGATCTAGAGATTTAATCTCAACCATCGGATCATAGAGATTTAATCTCTACCTATGGATCTTAGAGTTTTGTATTTATCCATTGGATATAAGCTTCATGAGGTGTTAATAGGCTACATTAGGGACCATGAGGAGGAGTTGGATCTTGGCCACCCATGCATCAAGCCCACATAAAGTCCGATCCACTAATGATGATCCAATCCACTAAAGGATCATCATTGATCTACCTCACCAACCCCCATAAGTTAATATGGGCTCCATATATTATATGTACATTTTCTCCCCGTGTTTAAGATCTCAAATGTCCGTTGATTAATTAATTTACTGACCATTAATTAATCAACATCTAACTCCTTGAGTAGTACCATTCAACCTTTTCATCATGCCGGACCAAGTCCACCTGCAGGGTTTACATGATGAACCTTATGAGCTCCTCAAGGGGACATCATCATCCTAATATATAGGACACGATTTCCTCCTATAATCAATGGCACACCATATAAATTATATCATCTCCCAACTTACCGAGCCTATCGATTTAATCTATAAATCTCGCCCATTGGTAAATCAAAGAGATAACTACTAAGTATATGTGCCCGTTATTATATCGGGATTAAGAGCATGTACAAAATAATATCTGAGGTCCTATTTGATTATGTAGTCAGCAATAAATTAAATCACCTCTAAGTCAGTCCTGCTCAATACACACAAACGGCACTAGTATGATTTTATGGTCAAGACAAACCAATACCAAATCACACTACAACCATTCCGATGGTTTGTCCAAAGCCATCTTGGTTGTGAGCCTTTACTTATACTTTTCAAGGAGCCGATAACATGATTTTCCGTGTGACACCACACACCATGTTATCTACAATGTAAAGTATTAGACAATATGCATAACCATAAAAATATGCAAACATTGATCATGTGATTCTTATTTCAAAATAAAGATGTTCATACAAAAGATAGACTTTTCAGTATACATCCCTAAAATCTCCAACTTATACTAAATGACTATGCTATCCTCAAAGTGCCATACATCTGATCCCCATTCCCTTCACATGCCTATCAAAAGCTCTCGCCGAAAGGGCCTTAGTGAAAGGATATGCGAGGTTATCCTCTGATGTAATCTTGGCCACAATAACTTCTCCTTTCTTTATGATTTCTCGTATCAGGTGGTACTTGCGCTCTATGTATTTACTAGCCTTATGGGCTCGTGGTTCCTTCGAGTTTGCAACTGCACCACTATTATCACAATAAATTGTGATAGTTCTGGACAAACAAGGAATCACATCCAAGTCC
Organism: Wurfbainia villosa; assembly: GCA_025175895.1. Lineage (NCBI taxonomy): Eukaryota > Viridiplantae > Streptophyta > Magnoliopsida > Zingiberales > Zingiberaceae > Wurfbainia > Wurfbainia villosa. Next base: position 56,087,659 of record CM045986.1, on the reverse strand, counting down.
ATCAGGAAGTTCCTGTGCCATACAACTTCTTTGGCCGCCTCAGAGGCCGCCACATACTCAACTTCCATGGTGGAGTCCGCCACACACTTCTGCTTGACACTCCTCCATACAATGGCTCCACCTCCTAAAGTAAACACAAAACCTGAGGTACACTTACTGTTATCCTTATCAGATTGGAAGTCAGAATCTGTGTAACCCACAGGGAGTAATTGGTCTGCCCGATAAACCAGCATATAATCCCTAGTCCTTCTTAGGTACTTCAATATATGCTTTACCGCAGTCCAATGTCCCTGTCCTAGATTACTCTGATATCTACTGATCATGCCCACGACAAAGCAGATATCTGGTCTCGTACAGAGCATCGCATACATGAGGCTTCCTACTGCCGAAGCATAAGGAACCGACTTCATCTCCACTATCTCCTCAGATGATCTAGGACACATCTCCTTAGATAAAGGAACTCCATGTCTGAAAGGTAGAAAACCCTTCTTGGAGTTCTGCATGCTAAAACGCTCCATAATCGTGTCTATGTATGAAGCTTGGGATAAGCACAACATCCTTTTCCTGTGATCCCTTATAACCTTGATCCCAAGGATGTGTCCCACCTCTCCCAAGTCCTTCATATCAAACTGTTTGGACAACCATACCCTTACTCCCGATAACACCTTGATATTGTTGCAAATCACCAAAATGTCATCTACATATAGTACAAGAAATACCGCTACGTTTCCATCACATCTCTTGTATACACAAGGCTCATCCGGACTTTGAATAAATCGATAATCTTGGATGACCTCATCAAATCGGATGTTCCAAGACCTCGAAGCTTGCTTCAATCCATAAATGGACCGATTAAGCTTACATATAAGATGCTCTTTGCCCTTAGCATTGAATCCCTCTGGTTGCTTCATGTAGATGTTTTCCTCAAGACTTCCATTAAGGAAAGCTGTCTTGACATCCATCTGCCACACCTCATAATCCATATGAGCTGCTATGCATAATAGAATCCGGATAGACTTAAGCATGACTACTGGCGAAAAGGTCTCCTCATAATCGATACCCTCTTTCTGAGTATACCCCTTCGCAACAAGCCTCGCTTTGAAGGTCTCAACCTTCCCATCTATTCCTCTCTTTCTTTTGTAGATCCACTTGCATCCAATGGTTTTTACACCATCGGGTGGCTCTACTAGCTCCAAGACCTGATTTGAATCCATAGATTCAATCTCAGCATTCATTGCACTTTGCCAAGATGCTGCATCTTTATCTTGGATTACCTTGTCATATGTCCAGGGATCAGGTTCATGTTTGCTAGGGACTAAATCTAAATATTCTCCCAAGAACATGAATCTATCAGGCTATCTCACAACCCTCCCACTATGACGAGTTATCACTTGTGTATCCTCTATGACATGTGGTGCAGTGACATGTGGTATATCCTCTTGTACCGGTGGTACTAAAGAAGTGACTTCCCCTTTTAACTCCTACAGAATAATTTTACACTTGGGCTTGTGGCTCATCACATAGTCTTCCTCTAGAAATCTGGTGTTCGTGATAATGATCACCCTCTGATCTCTAAGACTATAAAACAATCCACCCTTCGTTCCCCTGGGATAGCTAACGAACATGCGTACTTCTGTACGAGGTTCCAACTTACCATCATCTGCCTTCAGCACATGTGTTGGACTCCCCATATCCGAATATGACTTAGACAAGGCTTTCGCCCAGTCCACAACTCTGTGGGAGTAGAAGGCACTGATTTAGATGGAACCAAGTTCAGAATGTACACCACCGTATCTAGAGCATATCCCCATAAAGATTCTGGAAACTTAGAATAACTCATCATCGATCTAATCATCTCCATAAGAGTCCTATTCCTTCGCTCTGCTACACCATTCTGCTGGGGTGTGCCAGGTGCAGTCAATTGGAATTGAATCCCAGCCTCTGATAAGTAATTCCTAAACTCTCCCAAGAGGTATTCGCCACCACGATCAGATCGTAGTGTCAACCATATCTTGAATAATCGTTTATGAAAGAGATGAAATATTCAAGACCACCTCTTGCCTGGATAGTCATAGGAACACACAAATCAGAATGAACCATTTCTAACATATTTTTAGCTCTATACCCCTTGGCTTTAAAAGGCCTCTTGGTCATTTTATCCTCCAAGTAAGATTCGCAGGTTGGGAAATCTTCAACCACTAGTGAACCCAGAGGTCCATCAGCTATAAACCTTTGAATTCTGCTTAGGTTAATATGACTAAGCCTAAGATGCCAAAGATATGTTTGGTTCATCTTCGAAGGTTCTTTTCTCTTATTGGAATTAGAAGATGAGTTATAAACTTCAATTTGCATCGTGGGAGGTTTTGGTTCAAGTGTATACAAATTTCCTATCAATGTACTTGAACAGATATTCTCCCTATTCCTTTTTATAACAGCTCTGTCATTAAAAGAAATAGAATATCCATCCATAAACAATTTAGAAACTTAAACTAAGTTCTTTCTAAATAAAGGTACATAAAGGGAATATTCTAGAACCTAAGTTTTATTTTTCTCAAGAGATAAATAAAACTTCTCCCACTGCAATAGTCGCCACCTTAATGGCATTGCCCAAGTAAATGGTAATCTCCCCTTTAGCTAGTCGTCGGGTTTCCCTGAACCCCTGCAAAGTATTGTAATCATGATTATTGTTGGAATGTATACTGAAAGCCTAGCTCTTTTTGTATGAACATTTTTATTTTGAAATAAGAATCACATGATCATTGTTTGCACTTTTTATTTATTATATGTGTGCATATTGTCTAATACTTACATTGTAGATAACATGGTGCTTGGTGTGACACAGAAGATCATGTTATCAGCCCCTTGTAGAATATAAGTAGAGGCTCACAACCAAGATGGTTTTGGACAAACCATTGGCGTGGTTGTAGTGTAGCTTGGTATTGTTTTGTCTTGAACATAGAGTTACACTAGTACACTTAGGTGTATTGAGCAGGACCGACATAGAGGTGATTCAATTTATTGCTGACTACATAATTGAATCGGACCTTGGATATTATGTTATACATGCTCTTAATCCCGATATAATAACGGGCACATGTACTTAGTATTTATTTCTTTGATTTACCAAAGGGTGAGATTTATATGGATTAAATCAATATGCCCGGTAAGTTGGGAAATGATATTATTTATATAGTGTGTCGTTAATTATAGGAGGAAACCGTGTCCTATATATTAGGTTGATGATGTCCTCTTGAGGAGCTCATAAGGTTCATCATGTAAACCTAGCAGATTGACTTAGTCAACATGATGATAAGGTTGAGTGGTACTACTCGAGTAGTTAGATGTTAATTGATTGATGGTCAGTAAATCAATTAATTGATGGGCATTCGATATCTTAAACACGGGGAGATGGATGTACAAATAATGTATGGAACCCATATTAATTTATGGGGGTTGGTGAGGTAATTCAATGATGATCCTCTAGTGGAATGGAACATCATTGATGGATAAAGTTTGTGTGGTTCCGATCCATCGGGTGGCCATGATCCAACTCCTCCTCATGGTCCCTATCGTAGCCTAATATAAACCTCATGAAGCCTAGATCCAATGATGGAAAACAAAACTCTAGATCCGACGGTGGAGATTAAATCTCTAGATTCGACGGATGAGATTAAATCTCTAGATCCGACGGTTGAGATTAAATCCCTAGATCCGACGGTGGAGATTAAATCTCTAGATCCGATGGTTGAGATTAAATCTCTAGATTCGATGGTTGAGATTAAATCTCTAGATCCGACGGTTGAGATTAAATCCCTAGACCGACGGTGGAGATTAAATCTCTAGATCCGATGTTTGAGATTAAATCTCTACATCCGACGGTTGAGATTAAATCCCTAGAACCGATGGTGGAGATTAAAACAAGGCTTAAGCCCAACTCTATAAAAGGGGACTTAAGGTGGGCGGCAAGAGTTGGTTCATGATTTTTGGAGATTAGGGTTTTGCCTACCATAAGCTTGGGCGGCAAGAAACCCTAAGGAGGAAACCCTAATTAGATTAGGGTTTGGTTGGGCGGCTAGGGTTTGGAAGTTAAGGTGGGCGGCAACTATAGGAGAGGTGCTCTTCTTCTTCCTAAGGTGTTGCCGGCTCCTATCTATTTTCCCTCTACCTTGGTCGGCGCTCAACCTATTCCTCTTCTCCTCTTCTTTTCCTCTTGGCCGGCGTCACAAAGGAGCTAGGGATTCTTCCTTTGTTCGGTTCATTGGTTGGCAATCATGTTCTCTCTATTCTTGGGGCTGGCGGCATCAATCCTTTGTGGCATGGTGGTTGGCTCAAGCAAGAAGGGAAGGAGAGTTCTTCTTTCTTTTGATTGAAGAAGATCTAGGAAGCTTCAACTTGTGGAGGATCTTCGCCCACACGAAGTCTACAAGGAGGTTAGGACATACGATAGAAGATCGAGAGGTATAAAAGTTTTACAAGTTTTATTATTGATCTTTGCATGTTCTTATTAATATGTTTGTATGTGTTGATTATACATGTCTACATCCATATATATTTGTATAATCATGGACCCCAAAGATAAACACAAAAACCGGCAATCCGTCGGTCGTCTCTTCCGCGGCTAACCGACTAGAAGTGTTTGGTAGCTTGAACAACTAGTTTGTTCAAGCGATCACTCAAGTCGTTAGCACGACGACGAATTGGTTGAGCTTAGGAAACTCATCCCATCCGGATTAGTTTTCATTAGTGAAAATTTTAATCCGGGCACATGGGAGCCAACGAGCCTCCGAGCAATGCCATCAATTAGTGGCTCCCGTATCTACACACCAGGTGCCGGTAGATAACACTGCTAATCATGTTTCAACGACTAGTCCAAAGGATATATCTTTGTTCTGCTTTGGATTGGGATAGTCCTTCTTCCAATGTCCATCCTGCTTGCAAGTGAAGTACTTGCCTTTCGGCTTCTTCACTCCTCCCTGAGGTCCTCCCACCACCTTTGCTCCACCTTGTTTCTCTTTCTTCTTGCCTTTCAGCTTAGAAGTAGAAACCTTTTTGAGCAACCATGGCTAAGGATACTCTTCGAAGAGTGCATACTTGTACTCCTTAGCAGATAAGACAATATCTAGATTATTTTCCAATCATCATAATTTTGTACAGTAAGTTTATTTTCCTTTAGTATCATAGCACGTGGACTGAAAGTAAATTTTGAAAATCCTAAGAATCACATAGATCATTACTTTGGATTTCAAAAAATTATTGATTCTTCAAACAATAAAATTTTAAAATAAACCAACACCTCAAAACACCGAGAATATCGTATGTCACAATAGTGTGGACGTATACGAATTCTACATTTGTAAGAGGAGGTTTTAGCCATTAATTTTACTATCTTATAAACCTAACTTTATGACAAGTAAAATTAATAGTTGGTTTCTCTTCGGCCCTACAAATAAAAGTAGTGACTCCGATGGGGAGGATACTTATATTTGTATCTAAGTGTTCACCATTACTCGGTACCAAGTTAATTATCTTGGGTTATGTGCTTTCCGATGGGGAAGTACACACGCTCCATAATAATTGCCTATAACCATATCCGCCCCTATGATCCACAAACAAACTCATCAGATGGAGAGGAAGGCACTCAGAGCCGACGCGCAAGTTTTCTTGCATCACATGCCAAATCGTAATGGAGGCCATGGGAATTTATAAAAATTTTCCTCTCCCACTTAGTAATTTGAAATTGAGGAATTTTCTTAGCCTACGACATGCATATCAAACAAAAAGCAATAAATATGAAAAATAAATTACTTTCCAACTATTATGGCTTTTGTCTTCAATATGTCTCCTGTCGCAACGCCTTCTCGTCCGCTCCTCCTACGCCATGTACGAGCCATCCGGAATCCTAGCCAAGACTAAAACCTATTTTTATTTTCATCCATCGATCCTATACTCCACGAGGGAGTGTACATGAAATCTAAATCGAAAGTAAAATAAAATAAAGAGTGGCTAAACAATGCCGTATTTAATTTACAAAAACTAAATACTAGCCTCGTCAACCCCGAGGATTCAACAAAATAAATATTTACACACATACACACATATGGCCATAATAGTCGGATCTTATGCCTGCAACCAAAGAGTTAAACTACGCATATCCTACTATTATCTGACACATATAATATATGAAAAATTGCATAAAAATTAACCGAATCCTAAACACACAAAACCGGAAACCTTGGCTCTGATACCAATTGAAGGGTTTTTTCCCCGGAAGCTCTCATACCAATTTAATGGTTTTAGCTTATCGAGTCCGTGAGGGGAAACTTCGCTTCCCACTTCACCTCGGTCGTTTGATCATGGCGATCCCTTCGATGTCCCCGGATTAAAAATTTAATCCTAGACAAAAGGGATTACCCAAACAACCAAGCCATCATCGTGTTATTCGTTTAGAGAGGTCACTTGAACAAACTAGTTGTTCAAGCGACCATCCTCTATTCTACGAGTAGCCGCGGAATAGACGATGTCCGGATCACCGGTTTTTGTGTTTATGCTCGGGATCCAAGTATTATTTAGCCATATACAGATTTATATCATGCTCATAGTTGGAAAACAAAAACAAGCAACAAACAAATGAGAAAAGAGAATAGATATACCTCTTGATCTTCTAATGTATGTCCTTCTTCCTTTTGGACGTCGTGTGGGCGACGATCTACCAAAAGTCGAAGCTCCAAGATCACAAATCTTCCTTCCTTGCTTTTCCAAAGGAAGAGGAAGAATAGAAATAAGGTTTTTCTCCTCCCTAAAACCAACCAACAAGGAGCACACCAAACCCTTGCCGCCGGCCAACTAGAAGGAGGAGAAGATGATGGAAAACAACCAAGACACCAAGGGAAGCCCTATATCTTGTTTCCACCACCTAAGGAGAAGGAGAAGAGAGCTTTTGGGTGCCGACCAAGGGCTAGGAAGGGGCTGGAAAAGAGCTGGACACCGGCCAATGGAGAAGGAAGAAGAAGAGAACACCTTCCTTATTTGGTGCCGCCCTAGCTTCCAAACCCTAACCCTAATCCTATCTCAACTAGGATTCCCTCTCTTGCCGCCCAAACCCTAGCTCTCCTTTCATGTAGTTCACGCCAACTCCCATGCCCTCCTTTTATAGAGTTAGGGATAAGTCATGAATTAATCTCCTCCATTGGTTCTAAGGATTTAATCTCAACCGTTGAATCTAGAGATTTAATCTCAACCGTCGGATCTTAGAGATTTAATCTCTACCTATGGATCTTAGAGTTTTGTTTCTATCCATTGGATCTATGCTTCATGAGGTGTTAATAGGCTACATTAGGGACCATGAGGAGGAGTTGGATCTTGGCCACCCATGGATCAAGCCCATATAAAGTCCGATCCACTAATGATGATCCAATCCACTAAAGGATCATCATTGATCTACCTCACCAACCCCCATAAGTTAATATGGGCTCCATATATTATATGTACATTTTCTCCATGTGTTTAAGATCTCGAATGTCCATCGATTAATTAATTTACTGACCATTAATTAATCAACATCTAACTCCTTGAGTAGTACCACTCAACCTTTTCATCATGCCGGACCAAGTCCACCTGCAGGGTTTACATGATGAACTTATGAGCTCCTCAAGGGGACAACATCATCCTAATATATAGGACACGGTTTCCTCCTATAATCAACGGCACACCACATAAATAATATCATCTCCCAACTTACTGAGCCTATCGATTTAATCTATAAATCTCCCCCATTGGTAAATCAAAGAGTTGACTACTAAGTATATGTGCCCATTATTATATCGGTATTAAGAGCATGTAATAAATAATATCTGAGGTCCAATTTGATTATATAGTCAGCAATGAATCGAATCACCTCTAAGTCGGTCCTGCTCAATACACACAAAGTACACTAGTGTGATTCTATGGTCAAGACAAACCAATACCAAATCACACTACAACCATTCCGATTGTTTGTCCAAAGTCATCTCGGTTGTTAGCCTTTACTTATACTTTTCAAGGAGTCGATAACATTATCTCCCGTGTGATACCACACACCGTGTTATCTACAATGTAAAGTATTAGACAATATGCATAACCATAAAAATATGCAAACAATGATCATGTGATTTTTATTTCAAAATAAAGATGTTCATACAAAAGATAGACTTTTCAGTATACATCCCTACATGATTGATATGAAAGATCAACCAGTCCTGGTATGAGTCGGTTAATATGTATGATTATACTCTGTGGTTCATGGTGATGCACTAGCTCTACATCTGGAACCAGGAGTAAGGTCCTAACATCTCATACCCATCTACGTGGCTAAGTACACAAACACATTAGTCCTATTTTTTGTGAGATGTATTGGATCCTTAAATCTATAGGTGCATGATATCTAAGGTATGTCCTGTGCTAGTACCATGAAAATGAAAAATAAGAAATAGTAGTAAGAAAATATAATTTGTAAATTCCTATTCTACTACGCACATGCCCAATTTTCGTCTTAATAGACTGAATTCTGCTACGGGTAGGGGTTTAGTAAATAGGTCTGCCAAGTTAAACTTCGATTCGACGTATTCGAGTTGTATGGCTCTGTTGGCCACATGTTCTCGAATGAAATGGTGTTTGACCTCTATATGTTTGGTCCTAGAGTGACATATCGGATTCTTAGTTAGGTTAATTGAGCTAATATTATCTACGTGGAGTATAGTGTTCGTAAAGACTAACTTAAAGTCACAGAGAGTGTGCTTCATCCAAAGAAGCTGAGTAACACACTCACCCATCGCGATGTATTCGGCTTCGGTGGTAGATAAGGCAACACAGTGTTGCTTCCTACTGCACTAACTTACTAGACTCGAGTCGAGAAGCTAACAACAACCGCTCGTACTCTTTCTATCGAGCTTACTATCGGCATAGTCCAAATCGAAGTAGCCAGTTAGTTCGAACTCGGTAGATCTAGGGTACCAAATACCGACATTAAGTGTACCCTTTAGATATCTAAGGATACGCTTGACTAGAGTTAAGTGAGACTCCTTGGCACAGGTTTGGAACATTGCGCACATACTTACTGCAAATAGGATATCAGGTCGGCTCGCAGTTAAGTAAAGGAGACTCCCTATTATGCTCCTATAGTATTTTAAATCAATTGGATTTCCGATTACATCATCTTCTATATTCACATTAGTTGCCATTGGGATATTAATAATTTTAGCGTCTTGCATTCCAAAGCGTTTAATTAATTCTCTAGTATATTTGCGTTGATGTAGGTATATTCCATATTTAGTTTGTTTAATTTGTAGACCTAAGAAGAAACTCAACTCACCCACTAAATTCATTTCAAATTAACTTTCCATAAGTGAAATGAATTCATTCAGTAGGATCGAGTTGGTAGTTCTGAAAATAATATCATCTACGTAGATTTGGACTATGAATATGTCTTTACATATGGTTTTTACGAAAAGAGTTGGATCAACTACACCTTGGTTAAATCCTTTTGACTTAAGATAAACCAAAAGTCTTTCGTACCAAGCTCGAGGAGTTTGTTTAAGTCGATAGAGGGCTTTCTTTAACCTAAGGACATGGTCGGTTTTATCTAAACTTTCGAAACTGGGGGTTGACTAATATAAACCTCTTCTTTAATGTATCCATTCAAGAATGCTGACTTTACATCCATTTGAAACAACTTAAATCCTCGATGTGCAGCATATGATAATAATATTCGAATGGACTCTAATCTAGCTACTGGGGCATAGGTCTCGTCGTAATCTAAACCTTGGACTTCACTAAACCCTTTCACGACTAGTCTAGCTTTATTTCTAACTACTTCACCTTTATCATCAAGTTTATTCCTAAACACCCACCTTGTTCCAATGATTGTTTTATCTTTAGGTGATGGTACTAATTCCCATACTTCGTTCCTAGTGAATTGAGCTAGCTCTTCTTGCATTGCCAAAATCTAATCGGGATCAAGAAGAGCTTGGTCAATAGTTTTGGTTTCAATTTTAGAAATCAAGGAGATTTGACTAAGGTTTCTATATGAAGCTCTAGTTCGAACTCCTAGGCTTGGATTACCTATCACTTGGTTGATAGGATGATTAGTTTGAGTCCTTGTTTGGTTTGGGTTTGAGTCTACCACTTGGTCAATAGAATGACTTGGTTGTCTTAGGTTAGGATTAATACTAGACTTGATCTCCAGATTGGAGTTTATTCTGGTATGAATCGGCTCGTTAATTGGGGTTGCCGGGGGTTTTGTAGGTTCGTGTCCTTCATCAAACACTACATTGATACTCTCCTCGACTCTAAGGTTATCATGATTATATACTCTATACGCTCTACTCGTAGTCGAGTATCCTAGAAAGATTCCGTTCGAGGTTTTGGATGTAAATTTTCCTAGGTAGTCCTTAGTGTTTAGGATATGTACCTTACACCCAAATACCCTAAAGTACTTGATGTTATGTATTTTATCATGATAAATCTTGTATGAGGTCTTAAGCTGCCTTTTTACCATAAGAATCCTATTTTGGACATAACATGTCGTACTCACAGCTTTCGCCCAAAACCTATCGTGTAGGTTATACTCGTTTAACGTTGTCCTAGCGGCTTCTTGTAGGGTTCTATTCTTGAGTTCTACTAGGCCATTCTATTGTGGGGTTCTAGGGAAGGAGAACTCATGGTGGTATCCATTTAGGTTACAGAATTCTGTAAACCTGTGGTTCTCGAATTCACCACCATGATCAGTCCTAAGTCTTTTGATTTTAAGGTTTTGTTAATTTTCTATTAGTTTAAATAGATTGATTAATTGATCTAGGGTATCACATTTGTGCTTGATGAACCTAACCCAAGTAAATCTAGAATAGTCATCAATTATGACTAAGCAGAATTTACTCCCATTATGTGACTTAGCTCCGTGTGAATCCAATAGATCCATGTGCAGGAGCTCAAGAACACTTTTGGTTCGTTCTTGATTAGTTAGTTGATGTTGTGTCCTAGATTGTTTACCTTATTGACAAGCATTACATATTTTATTGTTAAAGTTATTGAGGTTAGGCAAACCTCTAACTAAGTCACTCTGACTCATCAAGTGGATGAGTCTTGGGTGTTAGTGACCGAGTCGTTGGTGCCACAACCATGATTTCTCTTGTTGTGTCATAAGACACTTTGTTGAGGAGTTAGTTAGAATAATAGTGTAAATATTTTTATTTCTGGTTCCCTTAAGGATTGTTTCAGAAGTTTCATTTGTATTAATTACGCATTCATTTTCTAGAAATATGACCTTATAGTTATTATCACACAATTGGCTTACACTAAGTAAATTATATTGAAAATTTGCTACCAATAAGACATTTTGAATAATAAAGTTAGAGTTGTTCTAATATCACCTGACCCGATGATTTGTCGTTGTTTCCGAAGGCTACCGATACTTGTCGTTTGAATCGAAGCTTTGAAAACTTGAGTTGATCCTCGGTCATGTGTCGAGAGCAACCATTGTCCAACATCAACTCTATAAATAGAGATCATGAAGTGGGCGGCAAGAAGAGGATGGCTTAAGGGGATTAGGGTTTTCTTCCTTTGGAGGCTAGGAATCCTAGTTGGTTTGGGTGGCTAGGGTTTTGGGAGCTATGGGTGGGTGGCAACAAGCGGAGGAGTTTTTCATCTTCTTCCTAAGGTGTGGCCGGTTTCTCCCATCTTCCCTCTACCTTGGCTTGTGTTCATCCTAACCTTCTTCCCCTCTTCCATGGCTGGCAATAAGGAAAGCTAGGATTAGGGTTTGGAAGCTTAGGGTTTAGGAGGCTTGGGTGGCACCAAATAAGGAAGTAGTTTGCTTTCTTCTTCCTCTCCCTTAGTGGCCGGTGCCCATAACCTTCTTTCCAGCCCTTGGATGGCGTCCAAAGACCCTCCTCTCCTTCTCCTTTGGTGGTGGAAACAAGATATAGGGCTTTCCCTTTGTGTCTTTGTCGGTTTCCACCATAATCTCCTTCTCCTTGTTGCTTGTTGGTTGGCTATAGGAAGGAGAAGAGCCTTGTTTTTATTCTTCCTCTTGCTTTGGAAAAGCAAGGAAGGAAGATTTGCGATCTAGGAGCTTCGACTTTTGGTAGAGCATCAAGCACACAACGTCCGAAAGGAGGAAGGTCATACATTAGAAGATCGAGAGATATATCGATTCTCTACTTTTTATATGATACTTGTTTGTATTTGTTTTTCATTTATGAGCATGATATAAATTTGTAAATGGCTAAATAATACTTGGATCCCAAGCATAAATACGAAAACTGGCGATCCGGACATCGTCTATTCCACGGCTACTCGTAGAATAGAGGATGGACGCTTGAACAACTAGTTTGTTCAAGTGACCTCTCTAAACGAATAGCACGATGATGACTTGGTTGTTTGGGAAATCCCTTTTGTCTAGGATTAATTTTTTTTTAATCCGGGGACATCGAAGGGATTGCCATGGACAAGCTACCGAGGTGAAGTGGGAAGCGAAGTTTCCCCTCACGGACTCGATAAGCTAAAACCATTCAATTAGTATGAGAGCTTCCGGGGCAAAAACCCTATCAATTGGTATCAGAGCCAAGGTTTCCGGTTGTGTGTGTTTAGAATTCGGTTAATTTTTATGCACTTTTTCATATATTATATATGTCGGATAATAGTAGGATATGCGTAGTTTAACTCTTTGGTTGCAGGCATAAGATCCGACTATTATGGCCATATGTGTGTAAATGTTTATTTTGTTGAATCCTCGGGGTTGACGAGGCTAGTATTTAGTTTTTGTAAATTAAATACAGCATTGTTTAGCCACTCTTTATTTTATTTTACTTTCGATCTATATTTCATTTAGACTCCCTCGTGGAGTATAGGATCGATGGATGTAAATTAAAATAGGTTTTAGTCTCGGCTCGGATCTCCAGATGGCTCGTACATGGCGTAGGACCGGACGAGATGACGATGCGACGAGAGTCATATTGAAGACAAAAGCCATAATAGTTGGAAAATAATTTATTTTTCATATTTATTGCTTTTTGTTTGATATGTATGTCGTAGGCTAGGAAAATTCCTCATTTTCAAATTATTAAGTGGGAGAGAGATATTTTTATAAATTCCCATGGTCTCCATTACAATTTGAAAAGTGATGCAAACAATCTTGCGCGTCGGCTCTAAGTGCTTTCCTCCATATCGGATGGGTTTGTTTGTGGATCACAAGGTCAAATATGGTTATAGGAAATTATTAAGGAGCGTGTGTACTTGCCCATTGTAAGGCACATAACCCGAGATAATTACCTTTGTACCGAGTAATGATGAACACTTAGATACAAATATAAGTATCCTCTCCATCGGAGTCACTGCTTTTATTTGTAGGGCCGAAGAGAAACCAACTATTAATTTTACTTGTCAAAAAGTTAGGTTGACAAGATAGTAAAATTAATGGGTAAAACCTCCTCTTACAAATATAGAATTCGTATACGTCCACACTATCGTGGCATACGATATTCTCGGTGTTTTGAGGTCTTGGTTGATTTTGAAATTTTATTGTTTGTGTAATCAATAATTTTTTGAAATCTACAGTAATGATCTATGTGATTCTTAGGATTTTCAAAAATGACCTTCAGTCCACTTACTATGATACTAAACGAAATAAACTTACTGTACATAATTATGATGATTGGAAAAGAATATAGATATTGTCTTATCTACTAAGGAGTGCAAGTATGCACTCTTCGAAGAGTGTCCTCAAGCCATGGTTGCTCAAAAAGGATTCTACTTCTAAGCCGAAAGGCAAGAAGAAGGAGAAACAAGGTGGAGCAAAGGTGGTGGGAGGATCTTAGGGAGGAGTGAAGAAGCCGAAAGGCAAGTACTTCACTTACAAGCAGGATGGACATTGGAAGAAGGATTGTCCCAATCCAAAGAAGAACAAAGATATATCCTTTGGACTAGTCGTTGAAACATGATTAGCGGTGTTATCTACCGGTACCTGGTATGTAGATACGGGAGCCACTAATCATGTCTGCAATACTTTGTAGGGGTTCCAGGAAACCCGATGACTAGCTAAAGGGGATATTACCATTTACTTGGGCAATGCCATGAAGGTGGCGTCTATTGCAGTGGGAGAAGTTTTATTTATCTCTTGAGAAAAATAAAACTTAGGTTTTGGAAAATTCCTTTTATGTACCTTTATTTAGAAAGAACTTAGTTTTAGTTTCTAAATTGTTTATGGATGGATATTCTATTTCTTTTAATGACAGAGCTGTTATGAAAAGGAATAGGGAGAATATCTGTTCAGGTACATTGATAGAAAATTTGTATACACTTGAACCAAAACCTCCCACGATGAAAATTGAAGTTTATAACTCATCTTCTAATTCCAATAAGAGAAAAGAACCTTCGAAGATGAACCAAACATATCTTTGGCATCTTAGGCTTGGTCACATTAACCTAAGCAGAATTAAAAGCTTGATTAGTGGTCACTAATGGACCTTTGGGTTCATTAGTGGTGGAGGATCTCCCAACCTGCAAATCTTGCTTGGAGGATAAATGACCAAGAGGCCTTTTAAGGCCAAGGGGTATAGTGCCAAAGATGTGTTAGAAATGGTTCATTCTGATTTGTGTGGTCCTATGACTATCCAGGCAAGAGGTGGTCTTGAATATTTCATCTCTTTCATAGATGGTTATTCAAGATATGGATGACACTACGATCTGATCGTGGTGGTGAGTACCTCTTTGGAGAGTTTAGGAACTACTTATTAGAGGATGGGAATCAATCCCAATTGACTTCACCTGGCACACCCCAGCAGAATGGTGTAGCAGAGCGAAGGAATAAGACTCTTATAGAGATAGTTAGATCGATGATAAGTTATGCTGACTTGCAAGATTCATTCTGGGGATATGCTCTAGATACGGCGGTGTACATTCTGAACTTGGTTCCATCTAAATCAGTTCCTTTTACTCCCACAGAATTGTGGACTGGGCGAAAGCCTAGTCTAAGACATATTTGGATATGGGGGAGTCCAGCACATGTGCTGAAGGTAGACGATGGTAAGTTGGAACCTCGTACAGAAGTACGCATGTTCATTGGCTATCCTAGAGGAACGAAAGATGGTTTGTTTTATAGTCCTAGAGATCAGAGGGTGATCGTTAGCACGAATGTCAGATTTCTAGAGGAAGACTATGTGATGAACCACAAGCACAAGAGTAAAATTGTTCTGGATGAATTAAAAGGGGAAGTCACTTCTTTAGTACCACCGGTACGAGAGGATATACCACAAGTCACTGCACCGCGTGTCACAGAGCATACACAGGAGATACCTCATCATAGTGGGAGGGTTGTTAGACAGCCTCAAAGATTCATGTTCTTGGGAGAATCTTCTGATTTGGTCCCTGGCGAACATAAACCTGATCCCTGGACATATGACGAGGAAATCCAAGATAAAGATGCAGTATCTTGGCAAAGTGCAATGAATGATGAGATTTAATCTATGGATTCAAATCAGGTCTGGAAGCTAGTAGAACCACCCGATGGTGTAAAAACCATTGGATGTAAGTGGATCTACAAGAGAAAGAGAGGAATAGATGGGAAGGTTGAGACCTTCAAAGTGAGGCTTGTTGCGAAGGGGTATACTCAGAAAGAGGGTATCGATTATAAGGAGACCTTTTCGCTAGTAGCCATGCTTAAGTCTATCCGGATTCTCTTATGCATAGCAGCTCATATGGATTATGAGGTGTGGCAGATGGATGTCAAGACACCTTTCCTTAATGGAAGTCTTGAGGAAAACATCTACATGAAGCAACTAGAAGGATTCATTGCTAAGGGCAAAGAGCATCTTATATGTAAGCTTAATCGGTCCATTTATGGATTGAAACAAGCTTCAAGTTCTTGGAACATCCGCTTTGATGAGGTAATCTAGTCTTATGGATTTATTCAAAGTCCGGATGAGTCTTGTGTATACAAGAGATGTGACGGAAATGTAGTGGTATTTATTGTACTATACATAGATAACATTTGATGATTGGCAACAATATCAAGATGTTATCGGACGTAAGGGTATGGTTGTCCAAACAGTTTGATATGAAGGACTTGGGAGAAGTGGGACACATCCTTGGGATCAAGGTTTTTCTGCTTATCCCAAGCTTCATACATAGACATGGATCGTTTTAGCATGAAAAACTTCAAGAAAGGTTTTCTACATTTTAGTCATGGAGTTCCTTTGTCTAAGGAGATGTGTCCTAGATCATCTGAGGAGATAGAGGAGATGAAGGCGGTTCATTATGCTTCAGCAAAAAGAAGCCTCATATATGCGATTCTATGTACGAGACCAGATATCTGCTATGCCGTCGGCATGGTCAGCAGATATCAGAGTAATCCAAGATAGAGATATTGGACTGCGGTAAAGCATATATTGAAGTGCCTAAAAAGGACTAGGGATTATATGTTAGTTTACCGAGCATACCAATTACTCCCTGTGGGTTACACGGATTCTGACTTCCAATCTGATAGGGATAACAGTAAGTCTACCACAGGTTTTGTGTTTACTTTGGGAGGTGGAGCCATTGTATGGAGGAGTGTCGAGCAGAAATGCGTGGCAGACTCTACCATGGAAGCTGAGTATGTGGCGGCCTCTGAGCCGACCAAAGAAGTTGTGTGGCACATGAACTTTCTGATGGACTTGGATGTGATTCCTGGTTTGCCCAGAACTATCACAATTTATTGTGATAATAATGGTGCAGTTGCAAACTCGAAGGAAACACGAGCTCATAAGGCAAGTAAACACATATAGCGCAAGTACTACCTGATACGAGAAATCGTAAAGGAGGTAGAAGTTGTTGTCGCTTAGATTGCATCAGAGGATGACCTGGTAGACCCTTTTCACTAAGGCCCTTCTAGCGAGAGCTATAAAAGGCATGTGGAGGGAAAACGAATCAGATGTATGGCAGTATGAGGATAGCATAGTCTTTTAGTATAAGTGGAAGATTATAGGGATGTATACTGAAAAGTCTATCTTTTGTATGAACATCTTTATTTTGAAATAAGAATCACATGATCATTGTTTGCATATTTTTATGGTTATGCAATATTGTCTAATACTTTACATTGTAGATAACATGGTGTGTGGTGTCACACAGGAGATCATGTTATCGGCCCCTTGAAAAGTATAAGTAAAGGCTCACAACCGAGATGGCTTTGGACAAACTATCGGAATGGTTGTAGTGTGATTTGGTATTGGTTTGTCTTGACCATAGAATCACACTAGTGCACTTTTTTTGTATTGAGCAGGATCGACTTAGAGGTAATTCGATTTATTGCTGATTACGTAATTGAATCGGACCTCAGATATTATTTATTACATGCTCTTAATCCCGATATAATAACGGGCACATATACTTAGTACTCATCTCTTTGATTTACCAATGGGCAAGATTTATAGATTAAATCGATATGCTCGGTAAGTTGGGAGATGATATTATTTATATAGTGTGTCATTGATTATAGGAGAAAACCGTGTCCTATATATTAGGATGATGATGTCCCTTGAGGAGCTCATAAGGTTCATCATGTAAACCCTGTAGGTGGACTTGGTCTGCCATGATGAAAAGGTTGAGTGGTACTACTTAAGGAGTTAGATGTTGATTAATTAATGGTCAGTAAATTAATTAATCGATGGATATTCGAGATCTTAAACACGGGGAGAAAATGTACAAATAATATATGGAGCCCATATTATCATATGGGGGTTGGTGAGGTAGATCAATGATGATCCTTTAGTGGATTAGATCATCATTAGTGGATCGGACTTTATGTGGGCTTGATCCATGGGTGGCCAAGATCCAACTCCTCCTCATGGTCCCTAATGTAGCCTATTAACACCTCATGAAGCTTAGATCCAATGGATGAAAATAAAACTCTAGATCCAAAGGTAGAGATTAAATCTCTAGATCCGACGGTTGAGATTAAATCTCTAGGTCCGACGGTTGAGATTAAATCACTAGAACCAATGGAGGAGATTAAATCATGGCTTGAGCCCAACTCTATAAATAGAGATCATGAAGTGGGCAGCAAGAAGAGGATGGCTTAAGGGGATTAGGGTTTGCTTCCTTTGGAGGCTAGGAATCCTAGTTGGTTTAGGATTAGGTTTGGGTGGCTAGGGTTTTGGGAGCTATGGGTGGGCGGCAACAAGTGGAGGAGTTTTTCATCTTCTTCCTAAGGTGTGGTTGGTTTCTCCCATGTTCCCTCTGATGGGAATCTGCTATTCTTCGGAATGCTCATCGGCTCCCATGTCCCCGGATTAAAATTTTCACTAATGAATACTAATCCGGATGGGATGAGTTTCCTTAGCACAACCAATTCGTCGTCGTGCCAACGACTCGAGCGATCGCTTGAACAAACTTGTTGTTCAAGCAATCAACTCTTCTAGTCGGTTAGCCGCGGAAGAGACGACGGACGGATCGCCGGTTTTTTTGTTTATCTTCGGGGTCCATGATTATACAAATACATACAAATGTAAACTAGTATAATCAACACATACTAACATAAAGAACATAAGCTAGTATATCAATAAGAACATGTAAAGAACAATAATAAAAGTTGTAAAACTTTTATACCTCTTGATCTTCTATCGTATGTCCTAACCTCCTTGTAGACTTCGTGTGGGAGAAGATCCTCCACAAGTTGAAGCTTCCTAGATCTTCTTCAATCCAAAGAAAGAAGAACTCTCTTTCCCTTCTTGCTTGAGCCAACCACCAATCCACAAAGGATTGATGTCGCCGACCCCAAGAATAGAGAGAACATAATGGAAACCACCAAGGAACCAAACTAGGGACAAACCCTAGCTTCTAGTGCCGCCGGCCAAGATGAAATAAAGAGGAGAAGAGGAATGAGTTGAGCGCCGACCAAGGTAGAGGGAATAGAGATAGGTCCCGGCAACACCTTAGGAAGAAGAAGAGAACCTCTCCTATAGTTGCCGCCCACTCCAACTTCCAAACCCTAGCCGCCCAACCAAACCCTAACCTAGGATTTCTTGCGACCCAACCAAAGGAAAGGCAAAACCCTAATCTCTTTGAAAACCATCTTCTATGTGCTGACCATGGAAGAGGGGAAGAAGGATAGAGTGTGGACCGACCAAGGTAGAGGGTAGAAGGAAGGGGCCGGCCATGCCTTAGGAAGAAGAAGAAACTCATCTTCCACTTGTTGCCGCCCATCTTTGCTCCCAAACCCTAGCCGCCCATAAATTCTAAACAAACTAGGGTTTCTTAGCCTCCAAAGGAAGCAAACCCTAATCCCCTAAACCATCCATCATCCTTGTCGCCCAACCCAATAAGCCTTATATATAGAGTTGGGTTTTTGCCTTGGATTAATCTCCTCCATTGGTTCTATAGATTTAATCTCAACCGTCGGATCTACAGATTTAATCTCAACCGTTGGTTCTAGATATTTTAATCTCCACCATCGATTCTAGAGATTTAATCCCAACCGTCGGATCTAGAGAATTAATCTCAACGATCGGTTCTAGAGAATTAATCTCAACCGTCGGTTCTAGAGAATTAATCTCAACCGTCGGATCTAGAGAATTAATCTCAACCGTCGGATCTAGAGATTTGTTTTCCATCATTTGATCTAGACTTCATGAGGTTTATATTAGGCTACGATAGGGACCATCAGGAGGAGTTGGGTCTTGGCCACCCAATGGATCGGAACCACACAAACTTGATCCATCAATGATGTTCCATTCCACTAGAGGATCATCATCGAACTACCTCACCAACCCCCATAAATTAATATGGGCTCCATATATTATTTGTACATCCATCTCCCCGTGTTTAAGATATCGAATGTCCGTCAATTAATTGATTTACTGACCATCAATTAACTGACATCTAATCTCCTCGAGTAGTACTACTCAACCTTATCATCAAGTTGACTAAGTCAACCTGCAGGGTTTACATGATGAACCTTATGAGCTCCTCAAGGGGACATCATCAACCTAATATATAGGACACGGTTTCCTCCTATAATCAACGACACACCATGTAAATAATATCATTTCCCAACTTATCGAGCATATAGATTTAATCCATCTAAATCTCACCCTTTGGTAAATCAAAGAAATAAATACTAAGTACATGTGCCCGTTATTATATCGGGATTAAGAGCATGTACAACATAATATCCGAGGTCCAATTCAATTATATAGTCAGCAATAAATTGAATCACCTCTATGTCAGTCCTGCTCAATACACCTAAGTCTAATAGTGTAACTCTATGTTCAAGACAAAACAATACCAAGCTACACTACAACCATGCCAATGTTTTGTCCAAAACCATCTTGGTTGTGAGCCTTTACTTATACTCTACAAGGGACTGATAACATGATCTTCTGTGTCAAACCCAAGCACCATGTTATCTACAATATAAAGTATTAGACAATATGCACATATATAAATAAAGTGCAAACAATGATCATGTGATTCTTATTTCAAAATAAAGATGTTCATACAAAAGAGCTAGGCTTTCAGTACACATCCCAACAATCTCCCACTTATACTAAAAGACTATGTTGTCCTAATACTGCCATACATCTGATTCCCCTTCCTTCCACATGCCTATCAAAGCACTCGCTAGAAGGGCCTTAGTGAAAAGGGTCTACCAGGTCATCCTCTGATGCAATCTAGGCGACAACAACTTCTACCTCCTTTACGATTTCTCGTATCAGGTGGTACTTGCACTCTGTGTTTACTAGTCTTATAGGCTCGTGGTTCCTTCGAGTTTGCAACTGCATCATTATTATCACAATAAATTGTGATATTTCTGGGCAAACCAGGAATCACATCCAAGTCCATCAGAAAGTTCCTGAGCCACACAGCTTCTTTGGCCGCCTTTTAGGCTGCCACATACTCAGCTTCCATGGTGGAGTCCACCACGCATTTCTGTTGGACACTCCTCCATACAATGGCTCCACCTCCCTAAGTAAACACAAAACCTGAGGTAGACTTACTGTTATCCCTATATGATTGGAAATCAGAATCCGTGTAACCCACAGAGAGTAATTGGTCTGCCCGATAAACTAGTATATAATCCCTAGTCTTTCTCAGGCACTACAATATATGTTTTACCGCAGTCCAATATCCCTGTCTTGGATTACTCTGATATCTGCTGACCATGCCCACGGCAAAGCAGATATCTGGTTTCGTACAGAGCATCGCATACATGAGGCTTCCTAATGCCCAAGCATAAGGAACCGCCTTCATCTCCTCTATCACCTCAGATGATCTAGAACACATCTCCTTAGATAAAGGAACTCTATGCCTGAAAGGTAGAAAACCCTTCTTGGAGTTTTGCATGATAAAATGCTCCATAATCGTGTCTCTGTATGAAGCTTGGGATAAGCACAACATCCTTTTCCAGCGATCCCTTGATCCCAAGGATGTGTCTCACCTCTCCCAAGTCCTTCATATCAAACTCATTAGACAACCATACCCTTACGTCCGATAACACTTCGATGTTGTCGCCAACCACCAAAATGTCATCTACGTATAGTACAAGAAATACCACTACATTTCCGTCACATCTCTTGTATACACAAGACTCATCCAGACTTTGAATAAATCCATAAGACTGATTTATCTCCTCAAAGCGAATGTTCCAAGACCTCGAAGCTTGCTTCAATCCATAAATGGACCGATTAAGCTTACATACAAGATGCTCTTTGCCCTTAGCAATGAATCCCTCTGGTTGCTTCATTTGGATGTTTTCCTCAAGACTTCCATTAAGGAAAGCTGTCTTGACATCCATGTGCCACACCTCATAATCCATATGAGTTGCTATGCATAAGAGCTCCCAGAGCTTTCATTTCACTTTGCCAAGATGTTGTATCTATATCTTAGATTGCCTCGTCGTATGTCTAGGGATCAGGTTCATGTTTGCTAGGGACCAAATCAGAAGATTCACCCAAGAACATGAATCAATCAGGCTGTCTAACAACCCTCCCACTACGACGAGGTATCATCTGCGTATCCTCTGTGACACGCGGTGCAGTGACATGTGGTATATCCTCTTGTACCGGTGGTACTAAAGAAGTGACTTCCCTTTTAACTCCTCCAGAACAATTTTTACCCTTGGGCTTGTGGCTCATCACATAGTCTTCCTCTAGAAATATGGCATTCGTGTTAACGATCACCCTCTGATCTCTAGGACTATAAAACAATCCACCCTTCATTCCCCTGGGATAGCCAATGAACATGCGTACTTCTGTACGAGGTTCCAACTTACCAGTATCTGCCTTCAGCACATGTGCTGGACTCCCATATCTGAATATGTCTTAGACTAGGCTTTCGTCCAGTCCACAATTATGTGGGAGTAGAAGGCACTGATTTAGATGGAACCAAGTTCAGAATGTACACTGTCATATCTAGAGCATATCCCCAGAACGAATCTGGCAAGTCAGAATAACTCGTCGTCGATCTAACCATCTCCATAAGAGTCATATTCCTTCGCTTTGCTACACCGTTCTGCTGGGGTGTGCCAGGTGCAGACAATTGGGATTAAATCCCAACCTCTGATAAGCAGTTCCTAAACTCTCCCAAGAGGTACTTACCACCACGATCAGATCGTAGTGTCATCTTGAATAATTGTCTATGAAAGAGACGAAATATTCAAAACTACCTCTTGCCTGGATAGACATAGGACCATATGAATCAGAATGAACCAATTCCAACACATCTTTGGATCTATACCCCTTGGCCTTGAAAGGCCTCTTGGTCATCTCACCCTCCAAGCAAGATTCGCAGGTTGGGAGATGCTCCACCACTTATGAACCTAAAGGTCCATCAGCTATCAACCTTTGAATTCTATTTAGGTTAATATGACCAAGCCTAAGATCCAAAAGATATGTTTGGTTTATCTTCGAAGGTTCTTTTCTCTTATTAGACTTAGAAGATGAGTTAATAACTTTTATTTGCATCGTGGGAGCTCGTGGTTCAAGTTATAAATTTCCTATCTATGTACCTGAATAGATAATGTCCATATTCCTTTTATAACATATCTGTCATCAAAAGAAATAGATTATCCATCCATAATTTAGAAACCGAAATCAATTCTTTCTAAATAAAGGTATATAAAGAAAATTTCTAAAAACCAAAAACTATATTTTTCTCAAAAGATAAATAAAACATCTCCCACTACAATAGCCGCCATCTTCATGGCATTGCCCAAGTAAATGGTAATATCCCCTTTAGCTAGTCGTCGGGTTTCCTGGAACCCCTGCAAAGTATTGCAGACATGATTAGTAGCTCCCATACCTACTCACCAGGTGCCGGTAGATAAGACTGCTAATCATGTTTCAACGACTAGTTCAAAGAATATATCTTTGTTCTTCTTTGGATTGGGATAGTCTTTCTTCCAATGTCCATCCTGCTAGTAAGTGAAGTACTTGCCTTTCGGCTTCTTCACTCCTCCCTGAGATCCTCCCACCACATTTGCTCCACCTTGTTTCTCCTTCTTCTTACCTTTCGGCTTAGAAGTAGAAACCTTTTTGAGCAACCATGGCTTGAGGACATTCTTCAAAGAGTGCATACTTGTACTCCTTAGCAGATAAGACAATATCTAGATTCTTTTCCAATCAACATTATTTGGGTACACTAAGTTTATTTCCTTTAGTATCATAGTAAGTTTATTTTGAAAATCCTAAGAATCACATGGATCATTATTTTAGATTTCAAATATTATTGATTCCTCAAAACAATAAAATTCCGAAATCAACCAACACCTCAAAACACCGAGAATATCGCATGCCACGCAGTGTGGACGTATACGAATTCTACATTTGTAAGAGGAGGTTTTACCCATTAATTTTATTATCTTGTCAACCTTACTTTTTGAAAAATAAAATTAATAGTTGGTTCCTCTTTGGCCCTACAAATAAAAGCAGTGACTCCGATGGGGAGGATATTTTATATTTGCATCTAAGTGTGCACCATTACACGATACTAAGGGAATTATTTCGGATTATGTGCCTTACCGCTGTGGAAGTACACACGCTCCTAGATAATTTCCTATAACCATTATTTAACCTAGTGATCTGCAAACAAACTCATCTGCAAAGAGGAAGGCACTCAGAGCCGACACGCAAGTTTATTGCATCACACGTCAAATTGTAATGGAGGCCGCGGGAATTAATTAAAATATCCCTCTCCCACTTAGTAAATTGAAAATGAGGAATTTTCAAGCACACACAACATGCATATAAAAAAATCAGCAATAAATATGGAAAAAATAGAATTTTTTCCAACTATTATGGCATTGTTCTCCAATATGCGTCCTGTCGTGTCGCCACCTCGTCCGCTCCTCCTACACCATGTACGAGTCATCCGGAGATCCGAGCCGAGAATAAAACCTATTTTATTTTACATCCATCGATCCTATACTCCACAAGGGAGTGTACATGAAATCTAGATCGAAAGTAAAATAAAATAAAGAGTGGCTAAACAATGTCGTATTCAATTACAAAAATTAAATACTAATTTAGCCTCGTCAACCCCGAGGATTCAAATAATATACAATCACACACACACAACCACATACACACATATAGCCATAATAGTCGGATCTTATGCCTGCAACCAAAAAGTTATCCTACGCACATCCTACTATTATCCGGCATACTCAATATATGATATGTGCATGAAAGTAACCGAATCCAAAACACACAAAACCGGAAACCGTGGCTCTGATACCAATTGATGGGAATCTGCTATTCCTCGGAATGCTCATCGGCTCCCATGTCCCCGGATTAAAATTTTCACTAATGAAAACTAATCCTGATGGGATGAGTTTCCTTAGCACAACCAATTCATCGTCGTGCCAATGACTCGAGCGATCGCTTGAACAAACTTGTTGTTCAAGCAATCAACTCTTCTAGTCGGTTAGCCGCGGAAGAGACGACGGACGGATCGTCGGTTTTTTTGTTTATCTTCAGGGTCCATGATTATACAAATACATACAAATGTAAACTAGTATAATCAACACATACTAACATAAAGAACATAAGCTAGTATATCAATAAGAACATGTAAAGAACAATAATAAAAGTTGTAAAACTTTTATACCTCTTGATCTTCTATCGTATGTCCTAACCTCCTTGTAGACTTCGTATGGGCGAAGATCCTCCACAAGTTGAAGCTTCCTAGATCTTCTTCAATCCAAAGAAAGAAGAACTCTCTTTCCCTTCTTGCTTGAGCCAACCACCAATCCACAAAGGATTGATGCCGCCGGCCCCAAGAATATAGAGAACATAATGGAAACCACCAAGGAACCAAACTAGGGACAAACCCTAGCTTCTAGTGCCGCCGGCCAAGATGAAATAAAGAGGAGAAGAGGAATGAGTTGAGCGCCGACCAAGGTAGAGTGAATAGAGATAGGTCCCGGCAACACCTTAGGAAGAAGAAGAGAACCTCTCCTATAGTTGTCGCCCACTCCAACTTCCAAACCCTAGCCGCCCAAACAAACCCTAACCTAGGATTTCTTGCTGCCCAACCAAAAAAAAGGCAAAACCCTAATCTCTTTGAAAACCATCTTCTATGTGCTGGCCATGGAAGAGGGGAAGAAGGATAGAGTGTCGACCGACCAAGGTAGAGGGTAGAAGGAAGGGACCGGCCATGCCTTAGGATGAAGAAGAAACTCATCTTCCACTTGTTGCCGCCCATCTTTGCTCCCAAACCCTAGCCGCCTATAAATTCTAAACAAACTAGGGTTTCTTAGCATCCAAAGGAAGCAAACCCTAATCCCCTAAACCATCCATCATCCTTGCTGCCCAACCCAATAAGCCTTATATATAGAGTTGGGTTTTTGCCTTGGATTAATCTCCTCCATTGGTTCTATAGATTTAATCTCAACCGTCGGATCTAGAGATTTAATCTCAACCGTTGGTTCTAGAGATTTTAATCTCCACCATCGGTTCTAGAGATTTAATCCCAACCGTCGGATCTAGAGAATTAATCTCAATCGTCGGTTCTAGAGAATTAATCTCAACCATCGGTTCTAGAGAATTAATCTCAACCGTCGGATCTAGAGAATTAATCTCAACCGTCGGATCTAGAGATTTGTTTTCCATCATTTGATCTAGACTTCATGAGGTTTATATTAGGCTATGATAGGGACCATGAGGAGGAGTTGGGTCTTGGCCACCCGATGGATCGGAACCACACAAACTTGATCCATCAATGATGTTCCATTCCACTAGAGGATCATCATCGAACTACCTCACCAACCCCCATAAATTAATATGGGCTCCATATATTATTTGTACATCCATCTCCCCGTGTTTAAGATATCGAATGTCTGTCAATTAATTGATTTACTGACCATCAATTAACTGACATCTAATCTCCTTGAGTAGTACCACTCAACCTTATCATCATGTTACTAAGTCAACCTACAGGGTTTACATGATGAACCTTATGAGCTCCTCAAGGGGACATCATCAACCTAATATATAGGACACGGTTTCCTCCTATAATCAACGGCACACCATGTAAATAATATCATTTCTCAACTTACCGGGCATATTGATTTAATCCATCTAAATCTCACCCTTTGATAAATCAAAGAAATAAATACTAAGTACATGTGCCCGTTATTATATCGGGATTAAGAGCATGTACAACATAATATTCGAGGTCCGATTCAATTATGTGTTGGTGCAGTAGGCACCTAAGTCGAACCTAAGTTTTGATTATAGCAAATGATACAAAGTTAAGCTCATGTTGTTATCTCACGAGCTGAATCGAGTGTGCAGAAAATTGCTATAGTTGGAGCTGAAGGCTAGCGACACCCGGAGGAAGCCGCGGTGGTCGGGCGACACTCAAGTGACTTCGAAGGGAGCAGAAGGAATTGAGTGGAAGGCCGGAAGCAAAAGCAACACGTAAGTATCGAGGTAAGCTCGTGTGTGCGAGTGTAAGTAAGGTCGTATCCTCGTTACGGGGAAAGACTTAAGCGTAGATCCGACCCAAGACATCTCATAGGTGGTCTTGGTCGAGATCGGACAGTCGACGACCGTCGAAATAATGTTTTCTTTAAGCTAACATTGCCTTGCGACCGATCACGATCATCGCCAACTCAAGGACTCGATCGGTCCCATCACCGGGTGACTATGGCTAGCACTCGATCGATGCCGCCAGAATGATCGGGTGATGACCATCACCGATCACGGTCAAAGGATCAGCCTCGAGGAGTCAAGGTTTATCACCAAATTTCAAGGGGAGTGGTGCTCAAATATGATTGGCTAGGGTTCCTCTTGAAAAGGGGCTCAAAGGCTATAAAAGGAGGTCCTAACCTAGGGTTTTCACAACAATTCTAAGCTTCCAAAAAGCCTCCGCAAAGCTACAACTCTCCAACAACGAAGTCCTTCCTTTTTGACGTCTAGGATTAACTTTCTTTATTATTTTTGTACGTCGATATTAGTTTTTATCAGTTGTTCATCTACTTTTCTGGAGCTTTTATCGTATACGAGGAGAGAGGGAGTGTCCCTCTACCTCAAGTTTTTGTTCCTTCTTGTATCGATTAACTCCTACCTCTAACGAGGAGGAGTTCCTTTAGTGCTTTTGCCCTCCGTACGTGGTGAAGGACCACTAGGGCCTTGGAGTAGTAGCCGAAGGCTACGAACCAAGTAAAACATTTGTCTTCTCTTTATATTGCTTATCTTTTGCGCTACAAATTAATTATCTACTCGGTTTTTTAACGAACGAAAAAAAAAGTTTTTATCGCTATTCACCCCCCCCCCCCCTCTAGCGATCCGCTTCGATCCAACAATTGGTATCAGAGCAGGGGGTTGCTAAGATTTGGTGAAACCACCAATCTAGCCATTTTTACATATTTATTGTTCTTTTAATTATGTTTATTTCTATTTATTTCGCTTTGTTAAGTTTTCTCCCGCACTACTAATCCAAGGCGCGAGTCTTGGTACTTTTTTTTGTGTTTTTGTCGTTGCTAGTTTCTTCGTCTTCGTCTCCTTCGGTCTTTTGTTCTAATGGCCCATCTCGAGGGTTTTAGCACCGTCCGACCTCTGTTTTACAACAAAGATGACTTCCGTTATTGGAAGGGTCGGATGGAATGCTTTCTCAAAACCCAAATCGAGATGTGGATCATAATCCAAACGGGTTTCACACTTTCGACTAATGAAGTGGGTGACTCCTTGGATTATGATCAATGGACCATTGCGACAAAACGACAAGTCGAAGCCGACGCCAAGGCAACACAAATCCTCCAATGCGGCCTATCCAAGGAGGAGCTAAATCGCGTCGGCCCCTTCATAAGCGCAAAGGATCTTTGGACAAAACTAATCAAGTTACACGAAGGATCGGATCAAGCTAAGGTTTGCAAACACGATTTGTTGTTCAATAAATTGTGCACACTAAAAATGCAGGAACACGAGTCCGCGACGCAACTCCACGCCCGTGTCCAAGACATAGTCACCAACCTACACGCAATCGGGCAAAAGGTCGAAAACCGCGACCTTATAAGGTATGTTCTAAACTCTTTTCCGAGGACTACCTTGTGGGCATCCATGGTCGATGCCTACAAGGTCTCCAAAGATCTTTCTAAAATTAGGTTAGATGAATTATTCTCAGATTTCGAATTACATGAGCAGTCCAACTCGGAACCCGAGAGGGGTATAGCCTTGTTTGCAGGTTCAAAGAAGAAGAAAATCGCAAGCAAGCCACCACCAACCAAGGAGGAAGACGAGTCCAAAGAAGAAGTTGACTCGGAATTGACTGTCGAGCTAATGAACCTAGCTCGAAGGATAGCCAAGGGATGGAAGCTTCGATTCAAATGACAAGGATCGGTAGCCTTTGGGAATAACGACAAGCTCAAAATCATCGAATCAGGTGATATCGAGCTTAACTCAAATTTTGTTATTAAAAATGTATTACTTGTAGAGAATTTTGAATATAACCTGCTTAGCGTAAGCCAATTATGTGAAAATAACTATAAGGTCGTATTTTTAGAAAATGAATGTGTAATTAAAACAAATAAAACAGCTAAAACAATACTCAAAGGAACTAGGACAAATAACATTTATACAATTAACTTAATCAAATCCTCAGCCAAATGTCTTATGACACAGGAAGAGGAATCATGGTTGTGGCACCGACGACTCGGTCACTCGCACCCAAGACTCGTCCACAAGATGAGTCAGAGTGTCTTAGTCAGAGGCTTACCCAACCTCAATAACTTGGTTAATAAAATCTGTAATGCTTGTCAACAAGGAAAACAACCTAGGACACAACACAAGTTAACTAACCAAGAACGAACCTCAAGTGTACTTGAGCTCCTGCATATGGATCTATTCGATTCACATGGAGCCAAGTCACTCAATAGAAGTCAATATTGCTTAGTCATAATTGACGACTACTCCAGGTTTACCTGGGTTAGGTTCATCAAACATAAAAATGATACTCTAGATCAATTAATCAATCTATTCAAATTAATCGAGAATCAAAAAAACCATAAGGTTAAAAGACTTAGAAGCGATCATGGTGGTGAATTCGAAAATCAAAGGTTCACCAACTTCTGTAACCTAAACGGATACCACCATGAATTTTCTTGCCCTAGGACCCCTCAACAAAATGGCCTAGTGGAGCGGAAAAACTGAACTCTACAAGAAGCCGCTAGGACCATGTTGAACGAATACGACCTACCTGATAGGTTTTGGGCAGAAGCCGTTAGCACGGCTTGCTATGTCCAGAATAGGATCCTTATGGTAAAGAGGCACCTTAAGACCTCCTACGAGATTTATCACAATAAAGTACCCAACATCAAGTACTTTAGGGTATTTGGATGTAAAGTACATATCTTAAACACTAAGAACCACCTAGGGAAATTCAAATCCAAAACCTCCACCGGAATCTTCTTAAGATACTCGACTACAAGTCGAGCTTATAGAGTATATAACCACGACACCCTTAGAGTCGAGGAGACTATCAATGTAGTATTTGATGAAGGACATGAACCTACAAAACCCCCAGCAACCCCAATTTGCGAGCCGATTCATACTAGACCTAACTCTGATCCGGAGATCAGGTCTAGTGTTAATCCTAACCTAAGTCAACCAAGTCACTCTATTGATCAAGTGATAGATGACTCCAACCAAACTAGTGTTCAACCAAGTCACCCCATTGATCAAGCATTAGGTGACATAAACCCAACCCAATCTAGGATTCAGACTAACCACCCTATCGATCAAGTGATAGGAGATCCTAATCTAGGAGTTCGAACTAGAGCATCCTATAGGAACCTTAGTCAAATTTCCTTAATTTCAAAGATAGAACCCAAATCAATTGAACAAGCTCTTCTTGATCCCGATTGGATTATTGCAATGCAAGAAGAGCTAGCTCAAATTACTAGGAATGAAGTGTGGGAATTAGTACCACCACCTAAAGACAAAATGATAATTGGAACAAGGTGGGTGTTTCGAAATAAGCTTGATGATAAAGGTGAAGTAGTTAGAAACAAGGCTAGGTTAGTCGCCAAAGGGTTTAGTCAAGTCGAAGGCTTAGATTACGACGAAACCTATGCCCCAGTAGCTAGACTCGAATCCATTCGAATGTTGCTAGCTTATGCTGCACATCGAGGATTTAAGCTGTTTCAAATGGATGTTAAGTCGGCATTCCTAAATGGATACATTAAAGAAGAAGTTTATGTTAGCCAACCCCCCAGATTCGAAAATCTAGATAAACCCGACCATGTTCTAAAACTTAAGAAAGCTCTCTATGGACTTAAACAAGCTCCTCGAGCTTGGTACGAGAGACTTTCAATCCATCTTAAGTCAAAAGGGTTTAACCAAGGCTTAGTTGACCCAACTCTCTTCATAAAAACCTTTGGTAAAGAAATATTCATAGCTCAAATTTACGTAGACGATATAATTTTTAGAACCTCTAACTCAACCTTACTAAACGAGTTCGTTTCACTCATGGAAAGTGAGTTCGAAATGAACTTGGTAGGCGAGTTAAGTTTCTTTTTAGGTCTACAAATTAAACAAACTAAGGATGGTATATACCTATATCAACAAAAATACACTAAGGAGTTAATTAAAAGATTTGGAATGCAAGACGCTAAGATAATAAACACCCCAATGGCGATTAATGTTAACATAGGAGAAGACCTAGAAAGTAAGTCCATTGACTTAAAGTACTATAGGAGCGCGATAGGAAGTCTCCTATACTTAACTGCGAGCTGACCCGACATCCTATTCGCAGTAAGTATGTGCGCCAGGTTTCAAACCTGTGCTAAGGAGTCTCACCTAACCCTAGTTAAGCGTATCCTTAGATATCTTAAGGGTACACTTAACGTTGGTATTTGGTACCCTAGATCTACGGAGTTCGAACTAATCAGCTACTCTGATTCGGACTATGCCGATAGTAAGCTTGATAGAAAGAGCACGAGTGGTTGTTGTCAACTTCTCGGCTCGAGTCTAGTAAGTTGGTGCAGTAGGAAGCAACACTGTGTCACTTTATCTACCACCGAAGTTGAATACATCGCAATGGGTGAGTGTGTCACTCAACTTCTTTGGATGAAGCACACTCTCCGCGACTTTAAGTTAGACTTTACGAATACTAAATTTCACGTAGACAACATTAGTTCAATTAATCTTACTAAGAATCCGATATGTCACTCTAGGACCAAACATATAGAGGTCAAACACCATTTCATTCGAGAACATGTGGCCAACGGAGCAATACAACTCGAATACGTCGAATCGAAGTCTAACTTAGCAGACCTATTTACTAAACCCCTACCTAAAGCCGAATTTAGTCTATTAAGATGAAAATTGGGCATGTGCGTAGTAGAATAGGAACTTGCAAATTATATTTTCTTACTACTATTTCTTAAATTTTCATTTTTATGGAAATAGCATAGGAGATACCTTAGATATCATGCACCTATAGATTTAAGGAGCCAATACATCTCACAACACATAGGACTAATGTGTTTATGTACTTAGCCACGTAGATGGGCGTGAGATGTTATGACCTTACTCCTGGTTCCAGATGTAGATCTAGTGCATCGCCATGAACCATGGAGTATAATCATACACACTAACCGACTCTGACCAGGACTGGTTGATCTTTCATATCAATCAAGCCAAATATGAGTCGAACATTTTATAGATGAGCTTATTTTCAGTATATTTTTTTTAAAATAAAAAATGGGGAACATACTTGGACTTTAAATTTAACACTTATTTTGTTTTCCACACACCCCTTACTCTTTTCGATATACGGCAAAAGGGGGAGAAAAAGGCCAAAGTTAAAAGGTCAAAGTTAAGGGGTCAAATTTTTTTTTGACAACTTAAACTCTTACTTCATATTTAAACCAAAAGTTAAAACTTATTCAAAGGCCAAAGAATTCTTAACTTAAACTTATTTATTTTAAATACTATGGCCAATATTAAGTAATTTCGGTTACTTAATTCTTTTTTAGTAGAAAACGTCAAGGGGGAGAGTTAAAACTCTTTCTCAAGTACTCACCCTCGGTCAAGGGGGAGGATTCCTCAAGGGGGAGCACTTGTAAAAGTGTTTTTATACTCCTGTTCATTCATGCTCTTAACACTCCTGCTCATTCATGCATATCTTTTCTTAATGCACTTAAATTTGTATGTGGGTTTGCCATTAATCAAAAAGGGGGAGATTGTTGGTGCAGTAGGCACCTAAGTCGAACCTGAGTTTTGATTATAGCAAACGATACAAAGTTAAGCTCATGTTGTTATCTCACGAGCTGAATCGAGTGTGCAAAAAATTGCTATAGCTGTAGCTGAAGGCTAGCGACACCCGGAGGAAGCCGCGGTGGTCGGGCGACACTCAAGTGACTTCGGAGGGAGCCGAAGGAATTGAGTGGAAGGCCGGAAGCAAAAGCAACACGTAAGTATCGAGGTAAGCTCGTGTGTGCGAGTGTAAGTAAGGTCGTATCCTCGTTACGGGGAAAGACTTAAGCGTAGATCCGACCCAAGACATCTCATAGGTGGTCTAGGTCGAGATCGGACGGTCGACGACCGTCGAAATAATGTTTTCTTTAAGCTAACATTGCCTTGCGACCAACATCGATCATTGCCAACTGAAGGACTCATCGTCGTCCATCGGTCGGGTGACTATGGCTAGCACTCGTCGAATCTTGCGGTGATTGGTGGTGATGACCATCGGTCATTCGCTGGTCAAAGGATCAGCCTCGAGGAGTCAAGGTTTATCACCAAATTTCAAGGGGAGTGGTGCTCAAATATGATTGGCTAGGGTTCCTCTCGAAAAGGGGCTCAAAGGCTATAAAAGGAGGTCCTAACCTAGGGTTTTCACAACAATTCTAAGCTTCCAAAAAGCCTCCGCAAAGCTACAACTCTCCAACAATGAAGTCCTTCCTTTCAGACGTCTAGGTTTAACTTTCTTTATTATTTTTGTACGGCGGTATTAGTTTTTATCAGTTGTTCATCTACTTTTCCGGAGCTTTTATCGTATACGAGGAGAGGGGGAGTGTCCCTCTACCTCAAGTTTTTGTTCCTTCTTGTATCGATTAACTCCTACCTCTAACGAGGAGGAGTTCCTTTAGTGTTTTTGCCCTCCATACGTGGTCAAGGACCACTAGGGCCTTGGAGTAGTAGCCGAAGGCTACGAACCAAGTAAAACATTAGTCTTCTCTTTATATTGCTTATTTTTTCCGCTGCAAATTAATTATCTACTCGGTTTTTTAACGAACGAAAAAAAAAGTTTTTATCGCTATTCACCCCCCCCCCCCTCTAGCGATCCGCTTCGATCCAACATTATGTAGTCAGCAATAAATTGAATCACCTCTATGTCGGTCCTGCTCAATACACCTAAGTGTACTAGTGTAACTCTATGTTCAAGACAAAACAATACCAAGCTACACTACAACCATGCCAATGGTTTGTCCAAAACCATCTTGGTTGTGAGCCTTTACTTATACTCTACAAGGGAATGATAACATGATCTTCTGTGCCACACCCAAACACCATGTTATCTACAATATAAAGTATTAGACAATATGCACATATATAAATAAAGTGCAAACAATGATCATGTGATTCTTATTTCAAAATAAAGATGTTCATACAAAAGAGCTAGGCTTTCAGTATACATCCCAACACCCTCTACCTTTTCTTGTGCTCATTCTAACCTTCTTCTTCTCTTCCATAGCCGGCAATAAGGAAATCTAGGATTAGGGTTTGGAAGCTTATGGTTTAGGAGGCTTGGGTGGCACCAAATAAGGAAGTAGTTTGCTTTCTTCTTCCTCTCCCTTTGTGGTCGGCACCCATAACCTTCTTTCCAGCCCTTGGATGGCATCCAAAAACCCTTCTCTTTTTCTCCTTTGGTGGTGGAAACAAGATATAGGGCTTTCCCTTGGTGTCTTGGTCGGTTTCCACCATAATCTCCTCCTTGTTGGCCGACGGCAAGCACTCTCCTTGTTGCTTGTTGGTTGGCTATAGGAAGGAGAAGAGCCTTGTTTCTATTCTTCCTCTTGCTTTGGAAAAGCAAGGAAGGAAGATTTGTGATCTAGGAGCTTCGACTTTTGGTAGAGCGTCGCCCACACAACGTCCGGAAGGAGGAAGGACATACATTAGAAGATTGAGAGGTATATCAAATCTCTACTTTTTATATGTTACATGTTTGTATTTGTTTTTCATTTATGAGCATGATATAAATCTATAAATGGCTAAATAATACTTGGATCCCGAGCATAAACATGAAAACCGGCGATACGAACATCGTCTATTCCGCGGGTACTCGTATAATAGAGGATCGTCGCTTGAACAACTAGTTTGTTCAAGTGACATCTCTAAACGAATAGCACGACGATGACTTGGTGGTTTGGGCAATCCCTTTTGTCTAGGATTAAATTTTTTTTAATTCGGGGACATCGAAGGGATCGCCAAGGACAAGCTACTGAGGTGAAGTGGGAAGCGAAGTTTCCCCTCACCGACTCGATAAGCTAAAACTATTCAATTGGTATGAGAGCTTCCGGGGCAAAAACCCTATCAGAGTAAGTGTCCTAAACGGGTCAAGAAGACTCCTCCAGCACCAATAGTGAACGAAAAAGTCAATGATGTCGGTGTTCCCACTAAGAAGAGCAAGGAGCAAGTGATTTGCTTCAAATGCTGACAATCGGAACATTACCAAAGTCAATGCCCAAAGGGGGAGAAGAAGACTCAAAAGGGAGCTACACATATAGGGGGAGTGTCTAAGGCAAACCCTAAGGTAACTTCTAATTTTGCTCCTTCTTTAATTAATAGGCAAAAGCTTGCTAGGAATAATCTTGCCTAGGGTGTCCATTTTATCATAAAGAACTTGCTAGAAATAGGTTTTATGTTTTAGGAGCTAAGAGTGTCCATTTTAGCAATAAGGAGAAATTTGGGACTAATGTCCCTAGAAAAACCTTGTAGGGGATTCTTGGAAACTAGAGGGGGGGGTGAATAGTTTGATTTCGTTTCTACAAAAATAATTAGCGGAAGAACAACAAAAACAATAGTAAAGGAAATAAAAACACAATGCTAACACAAATCCTTTACGTGGTTTGAAGATAACGCTCCTACTCCACGGTGATCCTTAAGGTGGATCAACCCTAATCAATCTCACTAAGAAGCTTTCTTTTTAC
This sequence comes from Wurfbainia villosa, assembly GCA_025175895.1. Classification (NCBI taxonomy): domain Eukaryota; kingdom Viridiplantae; phylum Streptophyta; class Magnoliopsida; order Zingiberales; family Zingiberaceae; genus Wurfbainia; species Wurfbainia villosa. The sequence goes on along the minus strand of CM045986.1, from coordinate 56,052,000 downwards.
AACAACCCTCCTCTTCTTACAAAAGATGAAGATGAAGTTTAGAGAGGAGGAGGGGAATTAAAACACTAGAAAGATTAGAAAAATCGTGGAGACTTGAGAGGATGATCAAAAAGTAAGCATTAACCCTCTCAATCACTACAAGCCCTCTATTTATAGAGAGAGGGCTGTTTTAACCATTGAGCTACGATCAGTCGACTGATGTACAGAATCAGTCGACTCCCATCGAAACCAACGGCTGCTGACGAAGTAAATCTGCGGAGATACGCAGCCGCCATTTCCAATGGCTGTCTGATCAATCGACTAATCACTTCATCAGTCAACTGATGAAGTGATCAGTTGAGTGATCATCGCACGGAGTTGAGTGAGACTCCATTCTGTGCCCATCGTCGACTTGATCAGTCATTGCCGTATTAGCGATCGATCGATGGCGGACATCAATCGACCGCTCGGCTTTTATTCTAACTCGGTCGAGCACCCAAGCGATCGATACATCATTATCAGTCGACTGATACTCATCAAGTATGAATAATTCATTCTTGAATTGACTCCCTAGACCTAGACTCAAGCATCTAGATCTTCCTTAAGCCTTGCGCCTCCAGGATCCCTCCAAGTCGGCGACTTGTTCATCCTTTGCGCTTTGCTTCCAAGAGCTTCCTTCGGTTTTGTCATGTCTTGGGTTTCCCTTTGCCAAAGTGCGCTAAGACTTTACACCACCAAAACTACATGCTTGGACTTATGCTTCCAAGACTTTCCTTTGGACTTCCTTTGCCAAGGTCCGTTTGGTCTTAACGTCGCCAAGACTACATGCTTGGTCTTACGCCACCAAACCTTTTCCTTGGACTTCTCTTGCAAAGATCATACTTGGACTTTTCCTTTACCAAGTCTTCATACTTGGATTTTTCTGTCACTTAAACATGTTCACAATTAGATCACAAAGTATTGCCTAATCTAAGATGATTATCCAAACATCAAAACATATAAATGCTTGCAGCATTGTTGCACCAACAATCTCTCCCTTTTTGATGTTTGGCAATCATTTAAGTTAGGCCTTTAACTCATTCATATAATCATATTTCCAATATGAATTCTAACTTAAGCATTCCTTCTCACCCTTTGACATACATAAAAAAGAGAAGGATTCATAAATTTTTATGAAAGAATTAAATTTGTTGGAATCTTGAACTAAGGTATAAGATTGAAATTAAGCTCCCCCTTAATCCAAGATCTTGTTCATGATGAATGAATAACTTGTGGAACAAAGCCTAACAAAAGATTGAAGGTTAACTCCTAACTTTGCACCAACAATATTGTTGGGAGTATGGGGAATACAATCAAAGTCCCACATTGGTAAGACATGGAAAAGATCATGTGCTTATAAGAAAAAAGATATCTCCATTGGTATGAGGCCTTTTGGGTAAAGCCCAAAAACAAAAACCATGAGGGCTTGGGCCCAAAGTGGACAATATCATACCATTGTGGAGATATGTGGATCTTATATGCACTAACAATTGGTATCAGAGCCATGGTCCATGTCAAGCCATGAACCTCGAACGAAGGAAGTTGAGCTCCCACGTCCGGATCAAGAGAACCAGACATCAGGAAGGAAGTCTAGTTGGGTCGGGGGGACCGAACAACTGGCAGGAAGTCCTGGTGGGTTGAAGATCGGACATCAAGCAGAGAAAATCCTTCGAGGAGGGATAGGCTTGAGGGGGGGCCCAATGTGGTCCTTCGTTTGAGGGGGGGATTGTTGGGAGTATGGGGAATACAATCAAAGTCCCACATTGGTAAGACATGGAAAAGATCATGTGCTTATAAGAAAAAAGATATCTCCATTGGTATGAGGCCTTTTGGGTAAAGCCCAAAAACAAAAACCATGAGGGCTTGGGCCCAAAGTGGACAATATCATACCATTGTGGAGATATGTGGATCTTATATGCACTAACAAATATAAGTTTGCGGATGAAGAGATATATATTATGAAACTCCCCCTAAAACATTGCATCAAACAGTCCAAAAAACTTATTTATACTGAAGATTATCATACCATAGTTTTAGGACATTCAAAGATACACTTAAATCTAGGAAATAGAGCTTTTAATCAGAAAACACAGTGTATCAATCGACTTCTATGCCCGAATGCCTGTTTTCTGATTTTTCATCCCAACTTCAGAAATGCGCCAAAAATTCTTGAAACATCAAAAAATCAATAAATTTTGTGTACACATTTCTGAATTTATTTTCTATCAAGGAAAAATAATTTAAAAAATATATGTTTTCTAGATTTTGAAAATGATACAATTTTGAAACCTAGCAAAAACTCTAAGTATTTTGCAAACTTTGTATCACTTTTGTATTCCACTTGATAACTATTTTTCAAAGTTTGATAAACATAGTTTAAATTATGTTTTATTTGACATTGCCAATCATATTCTTGGAGCTATATGCACATTAATTTTGCATAAGCCTTCCTAATGATGGGTCCAATGAAGGATTAATGTCTCTAGATGACACTTTGGTTCATAGTAATGCATCATAACATGCAAGATGAACCAAGTGCATCTTCCTAACATCTCACATGTTGTCTAAGTGACTTAATATAAAAATCATGGTTTCTTAGGGATTTTGTGAGATGCTTAAAGGTATAAATCCTAGGATTTCTATAGGATCATGCAAACCTACAACTTTATTCAACCAAGCACATTCCAAGTTCTCTCCTTAGTGATGAAAATTCTACTTCAGGGAGAGGCTTGGTAAAGATGTCGGCTAGGTTGGACTTAGATTCAATGTAATTAAGCTCAATGTGCCCCTTAGCCACATGATCTCTAATGAAGTGATGTTTAACTTCAATATGCTTGGTTCTAGAGTGATGCACCGGATTTTTGGTCAAGTTTATGGTGCTCACATTATCACAAAATACTTTCATGTTGGAGTAAGATAGCTAAGAGTCCTCTAAAGTATGTTTCATCCATAGTAGTTGAGCTACAGAACCACCCATAGCCACATATTAGGCCTCGGTGGTGGATAGGGCAACACAAGGTTGCTTCCTACTACTCCAACTAACTAGGGAGGACCGAAGGAATTGGCATCCACCACTAGTACTCTTCCGATCCAATTTTCAACCGGCATAATCGGAATCGGTATACCCAACCAAATCAAAAGACCTAGTCCTAGGGTACCATAGTCCTATATTTAGTGTGCCTTTAATATATCTTAAGATTCTCTTAATGGCAACTAAATGAGATTCTTTGGCACATGATTGGTACCTAGAACACATACCAACCACAAATAATATATCAGGTCTACTAGCGGTTAGGTACAAAAGGCTACCAATCATACTCCTATAGAGTGTAAGGTCAATTTGTTTTCCTTCATGATCACTATCTATTTTTCTATTGGTTGCCATTGGAGTTGAAACTACCTTAGCATTTTCCAAACCAAATTTCTTAATCATTTCCTTAGCATATTAGGTTTGGTAAATATAAATTCCTTCACTTGTTTGTCTGACTTGTAATCCTAGGAAGAAATTTAGTTCCCCAACTAGACTCATCTGAAACTCATTTTCCATATTCTTAATAAAGTCTTGAAGAAGTTTATCATTTGTTGACCCAAAGATAATGTCATCAACATATACTTGGGCTACAAAGATGTCCTTTGATGTTGACTTTATAAATAGAGTTTGATCTACACTACCCCTCTTAAAGTCCTTAGAGATTAAGAAAGATGATAATCTTTCATACCAAGCCCGGGGAGCTTGTTTCAAACCATACAATGCTTTCCTAAGCTTGTATATATGGTTTGGATAGTCTATATTCTCAAACCTGGGAGGTTGTTCTACATATACCTCTTCCTTAACAAACTCAATTAGGAATTCCGATTTAACATCCATTTGATGGAGTTTGAAACCCATATAAGAGGCATACCCAATAGGATCCTAATAGACTCTAAACTAGCAACCGGGGCATATGTTTCATCATAGTCAAGTCCTTCAACTTGATTAAAGTCCCTTGCAACTAACCTTGCCTTATTCATAGTAATATTTCCTTGGTCATCTAGTTTGTTCCTAAAGACCCATCTTGTAGTAATGATGGTGTTGTCATTAGGTCTAGAAACTAACTCCCATACTTGACTCCTTTCAAATTGAGCCAATTCATCTTGCATTGCTAAGATCCAATCCAGATCAAGTAATGCATCTTTGATTGTTTTGGGCTCAATTTGAGATATTAGAGCTATATGACCAGAGGGATCCCTATGAAATGACCTTGTCTAAACACCTTGAGATAATTCACCTACAATTTGATCTAGAGGGTGATTTTGATGAACTCTTATTGTTCTAGGAGGTGTATTAACTTGAGTTTGATCATGATTATCCTCAACCCTTCTTTCATCATTAGAATCACCTCTTACTCATCCTTGATTCAATTCTCCCCCTTGATTATTACCCCCTAAAGTTAAATCTTGAAATTATTGGGTAATTTCTTGAATTTTGTCATTGATATCATCATCAATGGGGGATTTCCTAGGGTATGTATTAGAGGTTTCATCAAATTGGACATTTGAAGATTCCTCAATCTTTTGAGTTCTTTTATTATAAACTCTATATTTTACACTTGTGGATGAGTATCCAACTAGGATTCTCTCATCCGCTTTGGAATCAAATTTACCTAGGTTGTCTTTGGTGTTTAAAATATAGACTTTGCATCCAAAGACTTTAAAATAGTGAATTGTTGCAATTGTACCATTCCATAATTCAAATGGGGTTTTTCCTAAAAACCTATGAATTAAAACCCTATTTTGGATATAGCAAGCGGTGTTAACCGCTTTCGCCCATAAGTAGCTAGGTAAAGAGTATGCATTAAGCATAGTCTTAGCCGCTTCTTGTAGGGCACGATTTTTCCTTTCCACAACCCTATTTTGTTGGGGTGTTCTAGGACAAGAAAACTCGTGCTTGTACCCTTGTTCTAAGAAAAAGTTTGAGAAGTTAGAATTCTCAAATTCTCCACCATGATCACTACGGATCCGGTTGATTTTGAGTTTCCTTTCATTCTCTACTCTCTTGCTAAATCCTATGATTGTTCCTAGGGTTTCATCCTTATTTTTCATGAAAAATACCCAAGTAAATCTAGAAAAATCATCTACTATCACTAAGCAATATTTACTATCAATCATGGAAGGGGTACTATGACAATCAAATAAGTCCATATGCAATAGCTCTAAAGGTAAAGCGGTACTAAGTAAAGTTTTACCTTTGTGTGATGTTTTTGATTGTTTCCCGGCTTGGCATGCATCACACATTTTGTCTTTGAGATACTTGACTTTTGGCAACCCTTTGACTAACTTTATTTTGGCTATTTTAGCAATGTTCTTCATATTTATGTGCCCTAGCCTCCTATGCCAAAGCCAACTCTCTTCTTCTTTTGCAACAAGACACTTAGTAGAAGCATTAGTAGCATAAGATAAATCAACATAATATATATTTGATTTCCTAAAACCTACTAACATGCAATCATTTAAAGTTTTGTGTCTTATGAAACATTTTGAAGAGTCAAATTGAACATCAAAATTTGCATCACATAGTTGACTTACACTAAGGAAATTAAATTTCATATTTTTAACTAACAACACTTTATGAATGACAAGGTTGGGGGATACCTCAATTGTGCCTTTTCCGAGAATCTTAAGTTTGCCACTATTTCCAAAAGACACCTTCTCCTTGCTAGTGTGGTTGATAGTGGAAAATTTTCTCTCATCACTGGTCATGTGTTTTGAGCACCCACTATCAACAATCCATAAGCTTTGTTCTTCTACCTATACAACATGAAAAAGGCAAGCCTTAAGCACCCAAATTTTAGGACCACTAGCATCAATCAAAAACTTCTTAGTGACCCAAGCCTTTCTAACCTTCCTCCTAATGGTGGATTTTCTACTAACAAGGGATGTAAAGGCTACCTCCTTTTCCTTAGGTCTATATCCTATTCCGACCTTGTTGTAAATAGCCCTTTGATCCTTACTTATCATATATAGGTATTTAGAGTCATTTGTAAATTTTTCTAAGCATGCTCTTAGTTCCCCTATTTTTTTTTAATTCATCATTTTCATTTCTAAGTGCACATGTATCATCACAAAGTGGTTCTACATTTTTAAGTGACTTAATTTCTACTTTTAAGTCCTTAATCCTAGTTTTTGATCTATTTAAGGCATTTTAAAGACATGCAATGGTTTTATAAAGTAAATCTACCCTAGGGGAGTTGCTTACCACATCATCACTTGATGATGATTCGTCGCTTGAGGAAGAGGATGAAGACTCCTCACTTGATCTTCCGGCTTCCTCCTCCAAGGCCATGAGGTCTAGATTCCGGGAGGCATGACATATCTCTTCATCATCGGAAGAATCCTCCAAGTTTAGTGTGTCCCACGTTTGTGCCACCATTGCCTGCTTCTTTTTCTTCTCCTTCTATTCCTTCTTCTCCTTATGCTTCTTTTCTTTCTCCTCCTTCTTCTTTAGTTCCAGGCAATTTGGCTTGATATGCCCTTTCTTGTTGCAACCATAACAAGTTACGTTAGATGAAGGAATTGAACTAGTTGAGATTTTACCTTTGGAGGATTGGAACATCCTCCTCACATCTTTCTTGGTGAGTTTCCTTGACCTCCCACCAAACTTCTTCACATAGTGAACTACCTCACTAGTCGATAGCTCGTCGTCGCTACTTGATAATTCCTCCTCGAATTCGGATGAGGAAGACACTTCTTTCTTCTCCTTCTTCTTTTTGTCCTTCTTCCCTACAAAATGAGCTATACATTTCTCTTTTGATGAAGTATTAGCTTGCTCGTGCAATTCAAATTCACAAAAGAGCTCATCTAATTTAACCAAAGAGAGATCCCTAGAGACCTTATAGGCATCTACCATTGAAGCCCATAAGGTTGTTCTAGGGAAGGCTTGGAGTACATACTTCGCTAGGTCTCGGTTGTCGACTTTCTCTCCTATCACATGTAGTCCATTGACTACTTTCTTGAAGAGACAGTGCATTTGACTCACGGTCACATTGGTCTTCATGGCAAAGTTTTGGAGTTGGCCTACCAAGAGGTCCCTCTTGGCTCTCCTTGTCTCTTTTGATCCTTCATTCAATTCGATGAGCTTCTCCCAAAGCTCTTTAGCGGAGTTGAAGGGTCCGACCTTGGACAATTGCTCCATTGATAGACCACATTGGAGTGTGGTTGTTGCCTTTGTATTTGCTTGTGCCTTCTTGGCCATGTCCCTCGTCCAATCTTTGCTCGGTATTGGCGCTCCAAATTCATCCACCAACTTCTCGAATCCGTCTACAAAACCAATTTTCGATGTCATTCATGAGGTAGTATTCTATCCTACCTTTCCAATAGTCGAAGTCATTGCAGTCGAAGAAAGGAGGCCTCGCTGTGCTATACCCCTCTTGGAAAGTCATCGTGCTCCGGTTGATTGTTAGATCTTCCAATACGATCTGGGCTCTGATACCACTTGTAGGGGATCCTTTGAAGCTAGAGGGGAGGTGAATAGCTTGATTTCGTTTCTGCAAAAATGATTAGAGGAAGAACAACAAAAACAATAGTAAAAAAAATGAAAACACAATGGTAACAGAAATCCTTTACGTGGTTCGGAGATAATGCTCCTACTCCACAACGATCCTTAAAATAGATCAACCCTAATCAATCTCACTAAGAAGCTTTCTTTTTACAACAACCCTCCTCTTCTTACAAAAGATGAAGATGAAGTTTAGAGAGGAGGAGGGGAATTAAAACACTAGAAAGCTTAGAAAATTCGTGGAGACTTGAGAGGATGATCAAAAAGTAAGCATTAACCCTCTCAACCACCACAAGCCCTCTTTTTATAGAGAGAGGGTTATTTTTCTTGTTGAACCACAATCAGTCGACTGATGTACAACATCAGTCGATTGTCGCCGAAGCCAATGGCTTCTGACGAAGAAAATCCGCGGAGATATACAGTCGCCATTTCCAACGGCTGCCTGATTAGTCGACTGATCACTTCATCAGTTGATTGATGAAGCGATAAGTCGAGTGATCACCATCCGGAGTCGAGTGAGACTCCATTTTGTGCCCGTCGTCGACTTGATCAGTCGACTACCGATATTGGCAGTCGACTGATGGCGACATCACTCGACTGGCAAGATTAGGCGATCGTCACTTTCCGGCTGACTCAATCGAGCACCCAAGCAATGATCGGTGATACATCATAGCGATCGTGATACTAAATCAAGTATGAATAATTCATATTTGAATTGACTCTCTAGACCTAGACTCAACCTTCTAGCTCTTTCTTAAGCCTTGTGCCTCTAGGATCCCTCCGAGTCTGTGACTTTTTCATCCTTTGCGCTTTGCTTCCAAGAGCTTCCTTCGGTTTTGTCATGTCTTGGGTTTCCCTTTGGAAAAGTGCGCATGGACTTTATGCCGCCAAGACTACATGCTTGGACTTACGATGCCAAGACTTGCCTTTGGACTTCCTTTGCAAAGGTCCGTTTGGTCTTAACACCGCCAAGACTACATGCTTGGTCTTACGCCGTCAAACCTTTTCCTTGGACTTCTCTTGCCAAGATCATACTTGGACTTTGCCTTTACCAAGTCTTCATACTTGGATTTTCCTGTCACTTAAACATGTTCACAGTTAGATCATAAAGTATTGCCTAATCTTAGATGATTATCCAACCATCAAAACATATAAATGCTTGGGGCATTGTTGCACCAACAAACATTACCTAGGGGATCTATTAGGAAAATTGAAAACCACCTAGGCCTTAATCCAAAGAATTCTAGACATATGCCTAGGAATGGAAAAAATGATCAAATAAAGAATGGACCCACCAAATTAAATAAATTGGAGTTGGAGAACCAAGCCTTGAGGTCAAGGCTTGAGAAATTATAAAAGACCCTTAGGAAGAAGCAAAATTCAATCAAAGGGTCAAATAGTCAAAACCTAGGGTGTAAGAGGGAAGAACCATCTAGGAGGCAAGGTTTGGGTCACAAGCCTATGTCTAAGAAGGTAATGCCTACTTACCATATTGTTCTATTTGACTATGGAAGAAAACCTAGGTCTAGAAAGACAAAGGTTACTAGGGAAGTCATCCCTAAGGGTAACCAAGGTGTGTGCCTAGTGGCTATGGTTTCAAGGAAACCTAGGGAAGCCATTAAGAAGGTTACAAGGGCAGTTACCCCTAGAGTTAACATAGGTAAGACCCAAATCACCAAGGCTACCAAGACTAGGAGGGTAATTAAGAGGGTATCTAGGGAAGTTATCCCTAGCAAATACCTGTTGGGTTTCCGACACCGCGGCGAGTGTGTGTTCGAACATGTTTCGTAAACATGTGCACAGCGGAAGGAATAAAATAATAAAACTAATTTATTACAACACACACATCACACGCATGCATAGTACAACATGTGTAGACATAACCGTAAATTCAAATTTTGCAATAAAAGGAAACTTAAACTATGTATACCTTACGTATCACGTGTAGCGGGAAAGGCATCAACCGGAATAATCCTCGCTAGAATCGTCTCTATCCGTATCCACGCCGAGTATCTTCGGGATGACTTCACAAAGTCATGAGCCTCATCTTCGTATGGGTTACTAGCCTCGTGTTGAAGACGATGTGATCGAGAGAAGATCATGATCCGAATCAAAATTCGGATCCAAAACGAGTCCTCAAAAACTCGCTTCTCCGGAGAGGTATTCATCAACCGTTTGACGAATCCTTCATCCTCCACCTATGAGAATTACTGGAGATCGAATCCCCGACAAGCCTACCACTTTCGGAGCTCCAAACGTCGTCCAAACGATGCTCCGATGAGAAGGAAACAAGCTGTCCAGAAAACTAGACAGCTTTGGTGGAGGAATAAGGGTCGGCCAAAAAGGGAAGGTTGAAGCTCACCTTATTGCCGAACCCGAGGGAGATCACCGGAGCTCCTCTGGCAGCAGCTCGACGCCGGCAAGAGGGAAGGACAGCACCTTCTGGATGCCGGCAAGGGAGCAAGGTGGTGGGCGGCGGCAAGGGGGGTTGTTGGCGCCGACTTCACCAAGGAGAGGAGGGGGCGACAACTATTAGGGTTGCTTGGTTTTGGATTAGGGTTTAACAATAACCCATAAGCCCTATTTTATAGAGAAGAAATTCTTTTAATGGTTATCGGATCATAACCAAAGGCCCATTAACCCGCTCCATTAATTTAAGTTAAAATAAACCAAACCATGATGGTTTATTTTAAGTTAAAACGAACCGAACCAACTTTGGTTCATTCGTTTAAAACAAACCAAACCCTTTGGTTTATTCTCCTCCATTGGATTAGAACCAAACCAATTTTGTTCATCCATCATGTCTTCATAAGACACGGCCCATCCACACTTCCATTGCGACTGAAACGATTTCATGCTCGCTCCATGTTTGGTCCAACCAAACATAGTTTCTCTCGGTCTGAGAATCTCATTCTCAAGCTCGTTTTAAATCCTTCGGATTACGCTCATTGTGCGTGTGACAAAATACATTCTCGGTTTAAGTTGGTCGTCTATAATTAACCATTAATTATAGAATGATCAAGAGTGGCACCTAGTAGTACATCATGATCCCCAATTAACCAAAAAGATCAACGGTTGATCCAGAACTATTTCTGAAACCCTTCAGCAGCTCGAATGAATCGTACCCCATTCCCTTCACTCATCTTATACCCACTTGGTTCAGGACATGGTCTATAGTGTCAATCTCCACTAGGCTGACTACGTCACACCTAGCCCAAGTATCATTTCCTCGTCCTACGGATTCTAGTTACTGCACATGTATCGAAGAGTACCTTACTCTAAACGTGTAATGCTTTGGCCAAAGACTTTAGTAACAATCCGACGATAGGTCATGGGTATACATCTCCTCGTAAGAAGTGGTGAATCCTTTATAGGCTATTCAAACACCTTCGATCACTTCGACTTATGCCCAATCATCCTGGGTCCACATCTCCTTAGAGATGCTTGCTTAAGATGTCAAAGCATAAGTCTTTATAATCAAGATGACTTGAATGCCGCAAGTCAAAGGAACATCGCACTTAAGCTATAGTAAGAACTTCATTGACATATCTATATATGTAGAGAACCATATGAAGTCTTACAGCTGGTCACTCCAATGAACTAGTTACCATAACTAGCATCCACGATTAACTCCGGACATCACAATGTCTCTAGCCAGTGAGAATCAGCTACTTGGATATACCAAGGAGTATACCTCGTGCTAGTCTTGACAGAATTGATGGTGTCCAAATCCATCAATTCATCGACTAGGGATAATTTCGATACATTACAATTACACATGTAGAGATACTCACTAGTTGTGATCCAATCACAAATTCTCTCATGTGCTGAATCGTATCATGGACATTCAGTATATGAGTTTAAGATCTAATCAAATACATGAAAACATGTATACTCAAATAGTGAATCTTCATTTATCATATAAATAGTTCAAACATAAGGCGATTGCCTTAGGACATCTCTCATATATTACTAACAAACTCCAACTTGGCCAAATGTCAATCGCTACGGTATCCAATACCATAAGCTCTAACATGACCATCAAACTTACTATGAGGTAATGCCTTAGTCAAAGGATCCTCTAATTTCCTTTCAGTGGGGATTTTCTCGATTTGTATTTCTTTCCTACTGATGATCTCTCTGATAAGATGATAGCGGCGAAGCACATGTTTGGATCGTTGATGAGACCTTGGCTCTTTCTCCTGTGCAATTGCTCCATTGTTGTCGCAGTAGACCGGTATTGCTTCAACAATGGCTGGAATCACACCAAGTTCATAAATGAACTTCTTGATCCAAACCGCTTCGCTCCCGCCGCAATGTATTCTCGCCTCGCAGGTAATCCGCCATGCTCTTGTTTGGAACTTTTCCAACTCATCGCGCCCATTCAAGGTGAACACGATCCGCATCGAGACATGGAATCATCCTTGTCTGTCTGGAAGCTGACATCCGTATACCCGCGTATCACCATGTCCCCTTCTCCATATATTAGGAACACATCCTTAGTTCTTCTTAAGTACTTAAGGATTGTCTTAACAGCCACCCAATGATCCATTCCTAGATCAGATTGATATCTACTCGTGACACTTAGAGCATACGATACATCGGGCCTCGTACATAACATAGCATACATGATAGATCCTATTGCGGATGCATAGGGAATCTTACTCATTCAAATCCTCTCGTCTTATGTGCGCGGACACATAGACTTCGAAAGGTGTATCCCATGCCTGATGGGTAGGAAACCTTTCTTGGATTCCAACATGCTAAACCTCTTTAGCACTCGGTCTATATATGTAGACTGCGAAAGACCAAGCAACTATTTCGATCTATCTCTATATATCTTAATCCCGAGGATGTAGGTTGCTTCTCCAAGGTCTTTCATGGAGAATGTCTTGGATAACCAAATCTTCACTAACTGTAAGATTGAAACATCGTCTCCTATAAGTAATATGTCATCGACATACAATACTAAGAACACGACTGCACTCCCACTAACCTTCTTGTACACACAAGGTTCGTCTGGATTTTGTGAGAAATCAAACTTTTTGATTGTTTCATCAAAACGGATATTCCAGCTCCTGGATGCTTGCTTCAATCCATATATGGACCGTCGCAATTTGCATACCTTGGTTTTATCAACCGATGTGAAACCCTCAGGCTGTATCATATACACGTCCTCGAGCAGGTTTCCATTAAGGAAAGCTGTTTTCACATCCATTTGCCATATCTCATAATCATAATGAGCCGCTATGGCCAGGAGCATCCGAATGGATTTAAGTATAGCTACAGGTGAATAGGTTTCGTCATAATCAACACCTTATTTTTGGCGATATCCTTTCGCCACTAATCTAGCCTTATAGTTAATCACATTACCATCCATGTCGGTTTTCTTCTTAAAACCCCACTTGCACCCTATAGGCTTGATGCCTTTAGGTGGGTCAACCAAGTTCCAAACTTGGTTTTCATACATGGAATCCATTTCCGACTTCATGGCTTCAAGCAACTTATCCCTTTCTGAACTTGTCAGAACTTCTTCATAACTGGCAGGCTCCACATCATCAATGAGTAACATGTCGTTTGATTCACTTACGAGAAATCCATATCTCTCAAGAATATTGCGTGTTCTACCAGATCTACGAAGATGTGGTGTTTCAATAGGTCAAGATGATTGCTCATCACTATGAGTTATCGGCGGTTGTGCTTCACCAGGTATCTCATTAATGTCTATTTGAGTTTCTCGAGCCTCCTCAAGCTCGATGACACTCCCACTATTTTCTTGCAAGAGAAACTCTTTCTCTAGAAACACAGCATGCCTTGAAACAAACACCTTTTGTTCCACATGATGATAGAATTGGTAACCCCTTGTTTCCTTAGGGTATCTAATAAATAGACATTTATCAGACTTAGCATCCAATTTGTTTGATACAGTCCGCTTCACATAGCAGGACAACCCCATATCTTCAAGTAAGATACATGAGGTTTCTTACTATTCCATATCTCATATGGAGTAGTAGAGACTACCTTGGTTGGCATTCTGTTTAACAAGTAAACAGCTTTCTGAAGTGCATAGCCCCAAAAGAACTTGGGAAGATTCGCATGATTCATCATTGACCTGACCATGTCCAATAAGGTCCGGTTACGCCTCTCAGATACACCATTATGCTGTGGTGTATATTGCGGAGTCCTTTGAGACAATATACCATTGTCTCTTAGATAATCAAGAAACTCTTGACTTAAGTATTCACCACCTCGATCCAATCGAAGTATTTTAATACTCTTGTCATGTTGTTTCTCTACTTCATTTTTGAATTCTTTTAACATTTCAAAGGCTTCAGATTTGTGTTTCATCAAGAACACATACCCAAACCATGAATGATCATCGGTGAAGGTAATGAGGTAGCTATAGCCTCCTAAAGATTGAGTTGATATAGGTCCACATACATCAGTATGTATTAGACCTAGTAACTCTCCCACTCGTTCACCTTTTCCTGTAAAAGGTAACTTATTCATCTTGCCTTTTAAGCATGATTCGCATGTATCGTATGAATCCAATTCAAACGATTCCAGAATTCCACATCGGTGTAATTCGGACATGCGTTTCTTGCTCACATGGCCAAGACGATAATGCCACATGTAGGAGTCTAATTGATTATCCTTTCGAGCACGCTTGTTGCTCACTTCGATATTGAAAATGTCACTGGACATGTCCAACGTATAAATGTCATTGCTCAAAGTTCCAGTTCCATAAAGTACGCCATTCAAAGATATATAACAACAATTGTTACTAAACGTCAAATGGTAACCATTTCTATTTAAGCAGGAAATAGAAACAATGTTCTTTATTAGAGAAGGAACACAATAGCAATTGTCCAGTTCCAAGAGTAGTCCACTAGGGAGCTTCAGCAAATAAGTTCCGATGGCGACCTTAGCAACCTTTGCTCCATTGCCAACTCGTAAATTTGACTCCCCTCTGACGAGTCTTCTTCTATTCCTTAGCCCCTGTATGTCATTACATATATGTGAGCCACACCCAGTATCCAATACCCAAGTGTCTAAGGAAATAGAATGACAATCAATAACGAAGATACCTGAAGAGGATGGGGCATCGGTTGCCTTCTTCTCCTTCATGGACTCAAGATAAATCTTGCAGTTTCTTCGCCAGTGGCCTTCCTTGCCACAATGATGGCAAGTGCCCTTTTGTGCTGGTTCTGCCTTCTTGTTCTTCCCTTTCTTCTGTTCCTTTGCCTTCCTCTTAGAACCTTTCTTTGAGGAATCAACTAATAGAACCGCCTTCTCCTCATGCTTCACAGAAGGCTCCACAGTCTTCAGCATATTGAAAAGCTCAGGAATAGTGGATTCTAATTTGTTCATCCGATAGTTCATCACAAATTGTGAGAAACTCTTGGGCAAACAATGCAGAATTAAGTCAATACTTAATTCATGATCCATCACAAACCTGAGGGTGGCTAGCCTCTCGATGTACCCGTTCATCTTTAGCACAAACTGCACTACAGACGAACCTTCTTGCATCTTCGTGGTGAAGAGGAGCTTGGAGACTTCGAACCTTTCGGATCTCACTTGCTCATCAAACAACTCATGAAGATGGAAGACCATAGTATTAACATCCATATGCTCATGCTTCTTTTGCAGCTCAGGTACCATCGCAGCTAGCATGATGCAACTCGCCAGTTCAAAATCTGCCACATGCTTCTGATAGACCAACATTTGGTCTGGAGTTGCATCTTCCTTAGGACGGTTGGGAAGAGGCTCTTCAAGAACATATGCTAGCTTTTCCACCTTGAGAACAATTCTCATGTTTCTAAGCCAGTCCACGAAGTTAGGCCCAGTCAATTTGTTTGAATCCAAAATAGTGCGCAAATTCAAAGACGTCATGATCAATCGATTAACCTAGAAATAAAAAATGAGAATATATGAGAAAATTATTTTTTTTTAATGCATCAATATACATTTAAAAATCCCATTCATTTTTTGAATTTTAAAAACCCCAAAAATCACTTCGGGAGATCGTAGGTCCATCTCCTAATGGGCTGATATCCATCATAGATATGAACAACCTTGGAGAAAGTCCAACAAGCCATTCATAACTACGATGGTAGGTATCAACTATACCGATTACATATCACATATATGCAACTATCACAATGTGTTATCAACTAATTGAATGTTCACACATACATTGGGTTGTTAACACATTAACAAGTATGCATCATATGCATAGCACCCAACTTCACCTCCCTTTACATCGACCTTGGAGAGAGTCCAACAAGCCGATGCTCCAGGTTAAAGCCAACCCATTAATCGAGAAATAGTTTTAATATGGTTACAGTGCATTCAACCAATTAGCCCGGCTTGGAGAGAGTCCAAAAACCAAAGCTAACAATTGCCCTCTGACTCTTACCATGTTAGTATTAAACTATTCCGTGGTTTGAACATGTTCGGGTTCGAGCCGGGCTGGGAGAGAGTCCAACAACCCGAACAAGAAATGAAACTCTGGTTCTAACGATATTAATGGAAGGTGTAGGCTTTAATATTGAGTTAGGGTTTTTATGTCTCATCCTCTTTGCATGCAAATAACTATTATCTACATGGCATGACATACATGACATACATCTACATGTCATGACACGCATGGCATAATGATATGCATCTAATGCAATTACATGGCATACAATTATGTCATGTACAAAATTTTCTTATATGTCATAACTATTTATGGAAATAAAATATGTTTAAGATTTGATTCTCCAAATCAAATCATGATTAAATTAGGAAATAAATTTCCAAATCTAATCACATATTTTATTTGTGGAAATAGTTGATTAAGGAAAGTCAATTTAGGAAACCAATTTCCAAAATCATCAAAACTACTTATGGAAATAAAATATTTTTAAGATTTGATTTCCCAAATCAAATCATGATTAAATTAGGAAACAAATTTCCAAAATCTAATCAAATATTTTATTTATGGAAAATATCAATTTCCATAAATACTTCTAGACTTTCCAAAATTAAAAATTTCCATAAATACTTCTAACTTTCCAAAAGTAGAAAATTTCCAGAAATATCATTATGACTATCGCAAAATAATTTTACGATTATGTCGAAACACAACCTGGCTCGATACCATCAAGGTTTGCACTGCATGAGTGTGTTCGAACATGTTTCGTAAACATGTGCACAGCGGAAGGAATAAAATAATAAAACTAATTTATTACAACACACACATCACAGCATGCATAGTCCAACATGTGTAGACATAAACGTAAATTCAAATTTTGCAATAAAAGGAAACTTAAACTACGTATACCTTACGTATCACGTGTAGCGGGAAAGACATCAACCGGAACAATCCTCGCTAGAATCGTCTCTATCCGTATCCACGCCAAGTATCTTCGAGATGACTTCACAAAGTCACGAGCCTCATCTTCATATGGGTTACTAGCCTCGTGTTGATGACGATGTGATCGAGAGAAGATCACAATCCGAATCAAAATTCGGATCCAAAACAAGTCCTCAAAAACTCGCTTCTCCGGAGAGGTATTCGTCAACCGTTTGACGAATCATTCATCCTCCACCTATGAGGATTACCGGAGATCGAATCCCCGGCAAGTCTACCACTGTCGGAGCTCCAAACGTCATCCAAACGATGCTCCGATGAGAAGGAAACAAGCTGTCCAGAAAACTGGACAGCTTTGGTGGACGAATAAGGGCCGGCCAAAAAGGGAAGGTTGAAGCTCACCTTATTGCTAAACCGAAGGGAGATCACCGGAGCTCCTCCGGCAGCAGCTCGACGCCAGCAAGAGGGAAGGACAACACCTTCTGGATGCCAGCAAGGGAGCTAGGTGGTGGGCGGCGGCAAGGGGGGTTGTTGGCGCCGACTTCACCAAGGAGAGGAGGGGGCGGCAACTATTAGGTTTGCTTGGTTTTGGATTAGGGTATAACAAAAAGCCTTAAGCCCTATTTTATAGAGAACAAATTCTCTTAATGGTTATCGGATCATAACCAAAGGCCCCTTAACCCGCTCCATTAATTTAAGTTAAAATAAACCAAACCATGATGGTTTATTTTAAGTTAAAACGAACCGAACCAACTTTGGTTCATTCGTTTAAAACAAACCAAACCCTTTGGTTTATTCTTCTCCATTGGATTAGAACCAAACCAATTTGGTTAATCCATCATGACTTCATAAGACATGGCCCATCCACGCTTCCATTGCGACTGAAACGATTTCATGCTCGCTCCATATTTGGTCCAACCAAACCTAGTTTCTCTCGGTCTGATAATCTCATTCTCAAGCTCATTTTAAATCCTTCGGATTACGCTCGTTGTGCGTGTGACCAAATAGGTTCTTGGTTTATGTTGGCCATCTATAATTAACCATTAATTATAGAATGATCATGAGTGGCACCTAGTAGTACATCATGATCCCCAATTAATCGAAAATATCAATGGTTGATCCAGAACTATTTCTGAAACCCTTCAGCAGCTCGAATGAATCGTGCCCCATTCCCTTCACTCATCTTATACCCACTTGGTTCAAAACATGGTCTATAGTGTCATTCCCCACTAGGCTGACTACGTCACACCTAGCCCAAGTATCATTTCCTCGTCCTATGGATTCTAGTTACTGCACATGTATCGAAGAGTACCTTACTCTAAACTTGTAATGCTTTGGCCAAATACTTTAGTAACAATCCGACGAGAGGCCATGGGTATACATCTCCTCGCAAGGAGTGGTGAATCCTTTATTGGCTATTCAAACACCTTCGATCACTTCGACTTATACCCAATCATCCCGGGTCCACATCTCCTTAGAGATGCTTGCTTAAGATGTCAAAGCATAAGTCTTTATGATCAAGATAACTTGAATACTGCAAGGCAAAGGAACATCGCACTTAAGCTACAGTAAGAACTTCATTGACATATCTATATATGCAGAGAACCATATGAAGTCTTACAGCTGGTCACTCCAATGAACTAGTTACCATAACTAGCATCCACGATTAACTCTGGACATCACAATGTCTCCAGCCAGTGAGAATCAGCTGCTTGGATACACCAAGGAATATACCTCGTGCTAGTCTTGACATAATTGATGGTGTCCAAATCCATCAATTCATCGACTAGGGATAATTCCGATACATTACAATTACACATGTAGAGATACTCACTAGTTGTGATCCAATCACAAATTCTCTCATGCTATGAATCGTATCATGGACATTCAGTAAAAGAGTTTAAGATCTAATCAAATACATGAAAACATGTATACTCAAATAGTGAATCTTCATTTATCATATAATTGGTTCAAACATAAGGCGATTGCCTTAGGACATCTCTCATATATTACTAACAATACCTAGTAAACCCACGGAGCTCCAATAGATATTGGGTTCCTAGGAGCATGATCGATTAATGCTAGATGGGTTTAGGTGTGCCAACCTTGAATGGATAGGTAGTTAACGTAACCATGATGAAGGTGGCATTTTAGGTTATTTTAAAGGTTATGGATACCTTGGAAATAGGTTTGAATTATAATCCTAAAAGATTTTAGGATGTGCCAATATACCTTGAAGATTATGAAAAATCAATCAAATTGACACCATTTAGGTTTAGAGGTTGTAATGTGCCATTTTGGGTTTTTGGCACACTTTGGGAGATAAGTAATAATATGGCAAAATGATTTTAATTAAAACAAATCGCAACAAATATTAAAATTTAGGTATTATATACCTTTACATTTTTTTTCCATGCTTAATTTTCCATATAACATGCCATGACATCATATCTATTTTTAATCATATAAAATGTCATGAGTATGTTTAGGGTTAGTTTTTTAATGTTATGAATATTTAGATGATATCATATGACATGACATAATGATCATTGGCTATGTTTATTTATATCATCATTTATGTCATGATCATTCATGCATTTAATTTGATTAAAATTGAATTAAGGATAATTGGCATGACTTGAAGTCCCATGTATAAGGGAATCATGTAGGGTTGCATTAGAAAAATGCATGAAACCCTAGACTAGGAGAACAAAACCCACATCTCACATTACATTGACATGTATGTGTATTTATACATCCTAGATACATGTGAGATGCTAGCATAAGTTAAGTTCAAGGTGCATAGTTTTTGCATCTAGATGAACCTAAACTCATCTTATATTATTGGTGGATCATTGGAAAAGCTCATGTTCAAGCCATGTACATCAAGCCCAAAGAATATGATCCAATATAACATTTTAAAATCATTTTGAAAAACCTTGGTGAAGTCTATCTTTTGATAGCAATCACCATTGATGAAGTTGATACAATGTGAGCTAAAACATTGAAGTTTTTCTTCACTTTTGAACTTTGTGTTAATTTCATTATTTTATGGTAAAATATTTTTCAAACATTTTTCACCCATTGTATTTGTCATAAGTATTATACATATGAAGTTTCATGATTTTTTGAATTACGTATAATTATTTATGAATTTATAAAATTCGATTCTGATAACTAAAATTCAGAAATTTCAGTTATCAGTCGACTGCCCTTGTTGGCAATCGACTAATGAGCACGACAATCAACTGTTACCTGATAAAGTCGACTGCCAGGGCTAATTTCGAGAAAACAAGGTATGTTTAGCCCGTGTTCAGCTATGTTAGGGTTTCTTAATCACTCCTAACCTTAGGATATGCTTTAGGAAGCATTATAAAGGGTGAAAATCCATTGGATATGGATTATGAGAGTTGTTAGGGTGATGTATCAAATTTAAGGTGTGGAAAGTTCAATGTTGAACTTTGGTTCTTATTTTTTATGGTTTAGAGTTCCTATTGACTTAGGGACTTCCCAAGGACATTGTTGGTACAATGGTGAAGGGGGAGCAAGCCTTTAGGGGGAGTCATCCATCATGGGATGATGGATATGTTCTTCCTCATGAGGAGCAGAATTAATGGGAATTTGAGATACCTAATTTGGAAATTGGGAGAGTTTATAGGATTGCCTCTCTTGAGTGATATAAGACTTATCACTAGGAAGATTGTAGGCATCCTAGGTATTTTTGGACCAAAGGGGAGATTGTAAGATCTCATTGGATATGAGACATTGACCTCCTTGGGTGAACCTTTTTGATGTATGTCAAAAAGGGGGAGAATGTTGAAATTACCAATTTGGGATAATTGGTAAGGGCATTTGAGTTAGGGGCCTAACTCAAGGGTGTTTTTGTCAAACATCAAAAAGGGGGAGATTGTTGGTGCAATCGGCACAGGTCACGATTGACCAAACTCGAGTAAGTGTTTTGATGTTTGACATGGATGTATGATATTGATGTCTGTCATGTGTTGGGAAGATTGCTGATGCAATCGACCCAGGTCATACTTGATGATTGACGATGGTTTGACCATTGTCATGGGAAAGTCTAAGTCTTGAGTACTTGGCATGTAAAGTCCAACATGGGTTGGCAAGGGAAGGTCCAAGCTTGAGTATTTCCATTTGGAAAGTCGAAGGGGATATTGGCGGCGTAAAGTCCAAGGGTGGAGTCTTGGCAGCATAAGTCTAATGGTTGGCAGCGTAAAGTCCAAGCAGAGTCTTGGCAGCGTAAGTCCAATGTGTCTTGGCGGTGTAGACACCGTTAGCATGACAAATAGCCGACGGAAGCACCTAAAGGGTAGCGTATGGATGAACAAGTCATGGATGACTTAGAGGGATCTGATAGGCACGAGGCTGATGGAGGTGGCTAGATGGCTTAGGTTTAGGCTACGAGTGGTCTAGCAAGTATGGGGGCACCATACTTGTGTTAAAACCTCATGTTTGAGGTCTATCAGTCGACTAGGACCATGAGTCTGTCGACTGGTGTGAGTCAACTAGGGTTTGACTACGAGAAGTACCACAATCACCGCCAGGTGGGCAATGAGCCGCCCGAGCAAATAATTTATCTAGTGATTAGTCTTTTGATGGCCAAATTCACGCACACAAAGGGATCTCCAGTCGAGTGATCGCATCGACCACTCGACTAATTGAGCTAGCAGTCGACTGATGGGTTTGGTCAGTCGACTGATGGTGTATCCATTGGATTTTTCCAGCGTGGATCTAGCCATTGTCTCACGACAACAATGGCACTAGTCGACTGATAGGCAAAATCTAGTCCAGGAAGCAGCTTTAAATGGAGCTCGTGGAGGAGGGATTTGGCACCGATTATTTGGGGGTTTTTGGGCCGAATTGCTGGTGTAATTCAGGGTCTCCAAGGCTACTCTTCAAACAACAAAAAATAAGCAATCAAAAGCTCTTGTAAAGTGATTTCCTTTACTTGTATTGCATTTCATATTCGTATTTTCTTGTATTTGATTAGTATTACTTTTGTAATCATTCTACGAGGTTTCTCCACCTCCGGATTGTTTTGAGAAGGAGCTTACTTAGTAATGGTGTGTGATTTGCATCGCTAGGGCTCTTACGAGCCCAATCCGTGGAGTAGGAACCATTCGATTCTGAACCACGTTATATCCTTGTGTTGTTGATTGTGCTTGTGATTATTGTTGGTGCAGTGGGCACCAAAGTCGAACCGGTATTTTGATTATGGCAAAAGGCTCAATAGTTAAGGGTATATTTGTTATCTTACGAGCTCAATTAAGTGTGCAGAAATGCTAAAGTTGAGCGGAAGGTCTGCGACACCCGGTGGGAACCGAGGTGGTCGGGCAACGCCAGAGGGATTTCGGAGGAAGCCGAGGTACTCGGGTGAAGACCGGAAGCGAGGCTACAAGGTAAGCTCGTGAAAGCCGGCAAGGACGTTAAGCGAGATCCGACCCAATACCTCCAATGGAAGGTCTAGGTCGAGATCTGGTTAGAACCATCGTACTTTATATTTTAAGCTAACTTGTACTGTAGTCCAAAACCCTTTGACCAGTCGTCTACTACAGTCAACTGCTGGTCTAGTTCCAGCCTCGAGAAGAGCTCGAATTTCAAGGGGGTGAATTTGGACTTGACTCGTGTTTTGGTACAAAGGGTGATGTGGCATCAAGGTGGACATCCAAACCATCACCAAGCTTGGACCCCCAAAATTAGGTGATGTGGCATCAAGGTGAACATCCAAAACCATCATCAAGTTGGACGCCCAAAATGAGGTGAGTTGGCACAAGATGGTTGGCAAACCACCATCAAGCTTGGACGCCCAAAATGAGGAGAGTTGGCACAAGATGGTTGGCTCCCATGATGTGGCACAAGTTGGATGGCTCCAACAAGTTGGCGTGAAGGCCTCCTTGAGGTGGCACAAGGTGGTTGGATGAGCACCTCATCCTTGAGTTGTGGCACAAGGTGGTTGGATGAAGCACCTCATCCTTGAGTTGGCGCAAAGGATGTGGATGAGCAAGACTTGGGGGATAAGAACCTCACCTTGGACACTACCTATGTCTAAATTCATAGATCAATATCCATAAATAGACATATTCACGCCAAGCATAAAAGATAAGAAATCAAGAGCTCTCAACACGCCGTCGTAACGCCGCTACTACTACTCACATTTGCTACGACGAAGTGCCGCCGACAACGAAAGCTACATCTTCTACTTATAAGAGTTGTCGGTATATTTATTTAAGTTCTACTTCTTTAAATTGTCTTTGTGCTTTAATCGTAACAAGGAAAGGGGGAGTGTCCCTTTGCCTTGATTTCTTTTTGTGATCGTTGCTCCTACTTCCAACGAGGAGGAGTGGTTTTAGTGAATTGCCCTCCGTACGTGATCAAGGATCACTAGGGCTGTGGATTAGCAATCGAAAGATTGTGAACCACGTAAAAATATCTTGTCTACTTTATATTTCCGCTGTGCACTCTCTACTTGCTTTTTACTTATTGCAAAAGTTTTTTTTAACGACACCGTATCGATATTCACCCACCCCTCTAGCGACACTTTCGATCCAACAATTGGTATCAGAGCCGGGGGCGCTAAGATTCGGTGAAACCACCAATCTAGCTTTGTTTTTCTTTTTCACAGATTTTTTATTTATTTATTTCTGTGATAATTATTTCACTTGCTTATCTTCTCCTACATATAGAATTGCATTAGAGGCTTTAGGATCCGGATAAGGTTGTCCTTCGGGTTAGATCCCGAGTAAGGTTGTCCTCCGAACTTCAACGACATTCGCATTTGATTGTTTATTTCTTTTGCAAGTTACATTTTATATATTTTTTTCTTTACTTTACTCAAGACTACTAATCCAAGACGAAAGTCTTGGAATATTCTTTTCGTGTGTTTTGCAAGATTCTTTTCGCTCTTCTTCTTGTTTTTAAATGGCCCATCTCGAAGGGTTTACAACTACAGTAATGACTTTCGTTATTGGAAGGGTCGGATGGAATGCTTTCTTAAAACCCAAATCGAGATGTGGATCGTAATCCAAACCGGTTTCACACTTCCTATTAATGAAGATGGTGAATCTTTGGGTTACGATCAATGGTCAAATTCCATGAAAAACAAGTAGAAGCCGATGCCAAGGCAACTCAAATCTTGCAATGTGGGTTGTCCAAGGAAGAGCTCAACCGTCGGCCCCTTCATTAGTGCAAAGGACTTATGGACCAAGCTAGTGGAACTACAGAAGGCACCGACGACACGAAGGTATGTAAAAGAGATTTACTTTTAAATAAATTGTATAACTTGAAAATGCAGGAAAACGAGACCGCAACTCAACTACATGCTCAGATTCCAAGACATCACAACCAACTCCATGCCATTGGACAAAGGTCGAGAATCGCGACCTTATCGTATTCTCTTAACTGCTTCCTAGGGCCACCTTGTGGGCATCCATGGTCGATGCCTACAAGGTCTCCAAGGACCTTTCTAAAATTAGGTTAGACGAATTGTTTTCGAACTTGAATTACATGAGCAAACTAACGTGGTCCGTGCCGAGAAGAGTATTGCGTTAGTGTGTTCCAAGAAGAAGAAGCCCGCAAGCAAGCCACCCCGAAGGAAGAAGACGAGTCCGAATCGAAGTAGACTCGAATAGAATCCGAACTAGTCAATCTAGTTCGAAGATGATCAAGAGACGAAACGACCAACAACTCAAGGTAAGCCTAAACCTAATTCAAATACTTCTAATTTTAGATAACAGTTCGGTCACATCAAGTCCGAGTGCCCAAAGCTAAAGAATAACGATCAAAGACCAAGAAAGCGCTAAACGCTACTTGGGAGGAGTTGTCGGAGGAAGAAGAATATCCAAGCTCTAATGGCTGCCGACCGAGCACGACTCAAACCAAGAAGAGTCCGAGTCCGAATCCGATGATGAGCTTCCATTCAAGACAAGCCACTGATCCAGATCCGGTTCAAAAGAATCATTAAGGCTAAGTCGGTCGTTACTTAATACTTTGTATGGTGCAATTAAATTTTTAAATAAGAAACTAGCTAAGTCCGAGTCCAAGGTCGAGACCCTAATTGAGGAGGTTAACCTCCTCAAACATGAGGTCTCCCTAACCTCTTCGACTACTTGTATTCAAGAGGAGGACTCAACTCAAGTTGAAAAGCTTGAAGTTGAGAACTCGCTTTTGAAAACACAAGTCGAAGACCTTAGGAACACGTTGGAAAGGTTCACTTTGGGATCCAAGGGACTTGACCTCTTACTTGGATCACAAAGGGCCGTGTACAACAAGGCCGGACTCGGGTTTAACTCAAATACAACCAATAAGTCATATATGTCTATAGTAAACCAACATAAGAAAAATGTACAAGCATGGGTCCCTAAGATCACTTTGATTTCAACTTTAGGATCTAACATGTATTGGGTTCCCAAGGACCAAATTCACTATGTGAATAGACCCCCCTCGATTGATAGTCAGGGGAGCCAATACAAAATGTATTTTTGTTAAGTCTTAGAAATTGCATGCTTAGTTTTTCCTTTATTTTTAGAATGGTTAGATAGGACTCATAATCAACTAAAATCCTACGAAAAGATTGAGCCTCGGGGAGCCTCTTTTCAAAAATAACTAGTTAGACCAAGATGTAGTCTCAAGTAAGTCGAGTTATCAATTTCTTGAAATTAGTTTTGTCTAAGGAAGTGGTCGTTGTTCCGATCAAAGAAGGCCTCTGTGCCTCGCCACGACCTGGAAGCTAATCTCTTGAAAAGATTACTTGATGAGCTTAGACTAAATCCGAATCTAACCTAATGTTGGTTAATTTAAATTCATTAAAATTAATCAAGTAAAATTGAAAGTCATCTCACAATAACACATAGGAATAACATGTTTTGATCATGTAGATATTGGTGAGATGATTTAGGTTTAAAAACTTACAAACAACCCTTTAGTAATTCCAATATCCGATCCAACTACCTTATATGTAGGATCAATGGATGTTGGACAGTGGTTGCTCCCGACACATGACCGGGGATCAACTCAAATTTTCGAAGTTACGATTCAAACGACAAGGATCGGTAGCCTTCTGAATAACGGCAAGCTCAAAATCATCGGATCGTGATATTGAGCTCAACTCTAACTTTACAATTCAAAATGTCTTATTAGTAGAAAACTTTCAATATAATTTACTTAGTGTAAGCCAATTGTGTGATAACAATTATAAGGTCATATTTCTAGAAAATGAATGCGTAATCAAGATAAATGCAACATCTAAAATAATACTTAAAGGAACTAGGAATAGCAACATCTACACAATAAATTTTAACTCCTCAACCAAGTGTCTTATGACACAAAGAAGAGGAATCTTGGTTATGGCAATCAAGACTCGGACACTCGCACCCAAGACTCGCCACAAGATGAGCCGAGTGGCTTGCTATAGGTTTGCCTAAACTAAACAACTTGGATAATAAAATATGTAATGCTTGTCAACAAGGTAAACAATCTAGGACACAACATCAATTAACTAATCAAGAACGAACCAAAAGTGTTCTTGAGCTCCTACACATGGATCTATTTGATTCACATGGAGCTAAGTCACTCAATGGTAGTCAATTTTGCTTAGTCATAATTGATTTACTATTCTAGATTTACTTGGGTTAGGTTTATCAAACATAAAAATGATACCCTAGACCAACTAATCAATCTTTGTAGGTTAATCAAAATCAAAAGAACCTTAAGATTAAAAGACTTAGAAGTTTATCATGGTGGTGAATTCAAACCACAGTGTTTACAGATTGTAACCTAAACGGATACCACCATGAGTTTTCATGTCCTAGAACCCCACAACAAAATGGGTTAGTCGAACGGAAAAATAGAACCCTACAAGAAGCCGCTAGGACAATGTTAAACGAGTATAACCTACCCGATAGATTTTGGGCAGAGCCGTTAGTACGGCTTGCTATGTCCAAAATAGGATCCTTATGGTAAAGAGGCACCAAAAGTCCTCGACGAGATTTATCACGATAAAAATACCGAACATCAAATACTTTAGGGTATTTGGATGCAAGGTACATATCTTAAACACTAAGGATTACCTAGGGAAATTCAAATCCAAAACCTCGACTGGAACCTTTCTAGGATACTCAACCACCAGTAGAGCTTATAGGGTATACAATCACGACACTCTTAGAGTCGAAGAAACCATTAATATAGTTTTCGACGAAGGACACGAACCCGTTCAATCCTTAACAAAACCAACTAGCAAATCAACTTATAGCAAACCCGACTCTGATCTTGAACTTGAATCTCGTCCTAACCCAAGTCATCCTATCGACCAAGTGATAGATGACCCTAACCCAAGTCATCCTATCAATCAAGTTATAGGTGATCCAAATTTAGGGTTCGAACTAGAGCTTCATATCAAACATTAGTCAAATCTCGTTAATTTCCAAAATCGAACCCAAAACTATTGAACAAGCACTTCTTGATCCCGATGGATTATTGCTATGCAAGAAGAGCTAGCTCAATTCACTAGAAATGAAGTCCGGGAATTAGTACCACCACCTAAAGAAAAATCAATTATTGGAACAAGGTGGGTATTTCAAATAAACTTGATGATAAAGGTGAAGTAGTTAGAAATAAAGCTAGGTTAGTCGCAAAGGGTTTAGTCAAGTCAAGGTTTAGATTACGATGAGACCTACGCCCCGTAGCAAGACTAGAGTCCATCCGAATGTTGTTAGCATATGCACATCGAGGTTTTAAATTGTTTCAAATGGATGTCAAGTCAGCATTTTTGAATGGATACATTAAGGAAGAAGTTTACGCTACCAACCTCCGGATTCAAAATCTAGATAAACCCGACCATGTCCTTAGACTTAAGAAAGCCCTATATGGACTCAAACAAGCCCCAAGAGCTTGGTACGAAAGGCTTTCGATCTATCTTAAGTCCAAAGGATTCAACCAAGGTTTAGTCGACCCAACCTTATTCGTAAAAACCGTAGGAAAAGAAATCTTTATAGCCCAAATCTATGTAGATGATATAATTTTTGGAACTACCAACTCGATCCTGCTAAACTAATTCATCTCACTTATGGAAAGTGAATTTGAAATGAATTTAGTAGGAGAGTTAAGTTTCTTCTTAGGTTTACAAATTAAACAAACTAAAGATGGAATATATTTACATCAACAAAAATATACTAAGGACTTAATAAATCGATTTGGAATGCAAGATGCTAAAATAATTAATACACCTATAGCAACTAATGTTAATATAAACGAAGATGTAGAAGG
Organism: Wurfbainia villosa; assembly: GCA_025175895.1. Taxonomy (NCBI): domain Eukaryota; kingdom Viridiplantae; phylum Streptophyta; class Magnoliopsida; order Zingiberales; family Zingiberaceae; genus Wurfbainia; species Wurfbainia villosa. The sequence continues at coordinate 56,023,813 of CM045986.1, read as the reverse complement.
AAAACCCGTTGACCTAAAATACTATAGGAGCGCAATAGGAAGTCTCCTATACTTAACCGCGAGCCGACCCGACATTTTATTCGCGGTAAGTATGTGCGCAAGGTTACAAACCTGTGCCAAGGAGTCTCACCTAACCCTAGTCAAGCGTATCCTTAGATATCTAAAGGGCACGCTAAATGTAGGTATTTGGTACCCTAGATCTACCGAGTTTAATCTAATCGGCTACTCCGACTCTGACTATGCCGGTAGTAAACTCGATAGAAAGAGCACGAGTGGTTGTTGTCAAATCCTCGGCTCGAGTCTAGTGAGTTGGTGCAGTAGGAAGCAGCATTGCGTTGCCTTATCTACCACCGAAGCCGAATACGTTGCGATGGGTGAGTGTGTCTCTCAGCTCCTGTGGATGAAGCACACTCTCCAAGACTTTAGCTTAATCTTTAACAACATTAAAACCTACATAGATAACATTAGTTCAATTAACTTAACTAAAAATCCAATATGTCATTCTAGGACAAAACATATAGAAGTTAAACACCACTTCATTAGGGAACATGTATCTAATGGAACTATACAACTAGAGTATGTTGAGTCCAAATCAAACCTAGCGGACATCTTCACCAAACCACTACCCGAAGCCGTTTTTAGTTTATTAAGACGAAAGTTAGGTATGTGTAATAGAGTAGGATTTAAATTTCTCTATATATGTACTCTATTTTGCTTCTTTTATGAAATTAGCCTAAGTCTTACCTTAGAAATCATATACCTATAGATTTAAGGAGCCAACACATCTCACAACACATAGGACTAATGTGTTTGTGTACTTAGCCAATGACGTGGGCGTGAGATGTTAGGACCTTACTCCGGTTCAGATGTAGATTCGGCATCGATATGAACCATGGAGTATAATTATTTAAATTAATCAACTCCTTCAAGACTTATTGATCATTCTATATCAATCAAGTCCAACCGAGTTGTACATTTTAGATGAACATATTTTCAAGCTTATTATTATTTTTTAAAATATATATATATATATATATATATATATATATATATATATATTGGGAACTTGCTTGGACTTACAAACCCTAAAATATATTTACAAACTTTTGAGTTAAGGCAAAAGGGGGAGAAAGTCACAAAAGTAACCAAAATTAACCAAAATTAAAGGGAAGAAAGTAAACAAAATTATTACCTTTTATATTAAGTAATTCCGATTACTTAAGCAACTATTAAGGGGAGTAAAAATTATTTTTCAAGAACTCACCTTCTCAAGGGAGGTTACCTCAAAGGGAGAACTTGAAACAATAATATTTCTCATTCATGCTTAATCATTATGCTAGCTCATTCATATTTAATCTTTATGCTAGCACATTCAAATTTAATCTTTATGCTAGCTTAATTTTTCCTTAACTTTAGGTCGGTTTGCCATGAATCAAAGGGGGAGATTGTTGGTGCAGGGGCACCAAAGTCGAACCGTATTTTGATTATGGCAAAAGGCTCAATAGTTAAGGGTATATTTGTTATCTTACGAGCTCAATTATGTGCGTAAATGCTAAAGTTGAGCGGAAGGTTCCGCGATACACCGGTGGGAACCGAGGTGGTCGGGCAACGCCAGAGGGATTTCGAGGAAGCCGAGGTACTGGTGAAGACCGGAAGCGAGGCTACAAGGTAAGCTCGTGTGAAAGCGAAGCAAGGGCGTTAGCGAGATACGACCCAATACCTCCAATGGAAGGTCTAGGTCGAGATCGGCTGGTTAGAACCATCGCATTTTATATTTTAAGCTTAACTTGTACTGCAGCCTTCAAAACCCTTTGACCACTGCCTACTACACCAATCGCTGGTCTAGTTCCAAATCGAGAAGAGCTCGAATTTCAAGGGGTGAATTTGGACTTGACTCGTGTTTTGGTACAAAGGGTGATGTGGCATCAAGGTGGACATCCAAACCATCACCAAGCTTGGACCCCCAAAATTAGGTGATGTGGCATCAAGGTGAACATCCAAAACCATCATCAAGTTGGACGCCCAAAATGAGGTGAGTTGGCACAAGATGGTTGGCAAACCACCATCAAGCTTGGACGCCCAAAATGAGGAGAGTTGGCACAAGATGGTTGGCTCCCATGATGTGGCACAAGTTGGATGGCTCCAACAAGTTGGCGTGAAGGCCTCCTTGAGGTGGCACAAGGTGGTTGGATGAGCACCTCATCCTTGAGTTGTGGCACAAGGTGGTTGGATGAAGCACCTCATCCTTGAGTTGGCGCAAAGGATGTGGATGAGCAAGACTTGGGGGATAAGAACCTCACCTTGGACACTACCTATGTCTAAATTCATAGATCAATATCCATAAATAGACATGTTCACGCCAAGCATAAAAGATAAGAAATCAAGAGCTCTCAACACGCCGTCGTAACGCCGCTACTACTACTCACATTTGCTATGACGAAGTGCCGCCGACAACGAAAGCTACATCTTCTACTTATAAGAGTTGTCGGTATATTTATTTAAGTTCTACTTCTTTAAATTGTCTTTGTGCTTTAATCGTAACAAGGAAAGGGGGAGTGTCCCTTTGCCTTGATTTCTTTTTGTGATCGTTGCTCCTACTTCCAACGAGGAGGAGTGGTTTTAGTGAATTGCCCTCCGTACGTGATCAAGGATCACTAGGGCCGTGGATTAGCAATCGAAAGATTGTGAACCACGTAAAAATATCTTGTCTACTTTATATTTCCACTGTGCACTCTCTACTTGCTTTTTACTTATTGCAAAAGTTTTTTTTAACGACACCGTATCGCTATTCACCCCCCCCTCTAGCGACACTTTCGATCCAACAATTATGTATTGTATATTTTGTATTTTCGCTGCGTATTAACAACTTGTAGCAAGCACGATCAAATTCCTCCATCAACGACGGACTACACTGTTCACCCCCCCCCCTCTAGCGGGTGCAACGTTCCTAACAAGTGATTCGTTGGTCGCCATCTTTGTCAAACGTCTACAAAAGCAACGCCCAATCATCACCAGCCTCACGCCTCAAGTGCAATAGCCATCCCTCTACTATGTTTCCTTCAGTCCTCCACGGTGGTTTCGGCTCGGATCGTCACCGACCAGCAGCTCACCTCGACCATTTTAACCTAGCATCGTGTGTTCAGGTAGCAATGCAAAGTCAGTGTTGCTCAACAGCTACTATCGGTCAATTATGAGAGTCTTTCCGGTGACCTACTCTCACATCTATGAGTAATTTCTTAGCCATCTTGTTGGTTTGTAGATTTCAGATTTGTGGTGTGATTTAGATATGAATTTAGGCTATATTGTATGTAACAACGATAAGGCAAACCATTGTGGGGTTTGTCTCTAATTCAGCTATTTAGACTTGGGTTTGATTGAAGCAAGGAGTTGTGGTTGAATGAAGTGGTGTTAGGTAAGCTTGGATTTGAATAATTGATGGATGTATGCTATGTCCTACAGTAAATTTTAAGATGATAAGTACTAGTTGTGGAATGAGGTTTTTTATGTTGGAGGATTATGGGATGGTAATAATGTTGGAGTTATATGCGGTGTAGGAAGATTGTAATTTAAGTGTTGTGATTATAGATTGGATTTACATCAAATCTTGTTGGTGATATTATTAGAGCAGATTAAATGCAAGAGGTTAATTCCTCATGTGATTAGTTATGTTAAAGGGATAACTTAATTGATTAGGTTTTGATCCTAATATTAGAATATGCCATGTAATCTGGCTATCCTCGTATGTTAATTACAGGACTTTGATTCGGGATAGTCTCTCGATGTGGAGATTTGTTGGGTACAACTTACACATCAGGTGGGTAATATTCTACCCTGGTTAGGTAGTTGATTATTCTTAGTACATGCGTTTCTATATGGTTGATATTATACCTTGACTCCACTCTTAGTTAATCATGTGCTTGTTATTTAGTCTTTGCACTTTGAGATATATTGTTGTTGTTGTCATATTTCGTTCATCGTCGCTATAAATTATCGATGATATGGTATGTAGGACTTTAGATGCTTAACCATAGGTATAGCTGAGTATAGATGTCAATTTAACTCGTGTCATCAGGAAGAATCATATGGGGGTGGATGATGTCCTTAATGTAGTGTTTGTGGTTGTATCGCCTTACCTTTCGTTGTATAACTATTACGGATCATATGTTTATACATGGTAGTGTGGGTTATCGACGGTGTGTCGCTATGGACTAGAAGTCCTAGCATGGTCGATGGTTAGTTGTATATGATTCTATGAGGGATAGAGAGTGTGTGGTGGATGTACGTATGTGTGGTTGTGTATTTATTCCATTTGCATTCATACTGGGGACTTGGTCTCCCTTGTGGTTGAGAGGGTTGTTAGTCATCCTGCCTCCAAGGTTTCTTGTGGTAGTAGTAACTGGTGTAAGGCCAGTTCATTTGTTGTGCCACACTCGACCACTATTGATAGTGGTAGTTTGAGTTGTGTGTAGTTGTCCTGGGTGTGTGGCACTCGACCACTCAAGGGTATTGTCAGTCGGAGTGGCCAGCAGTAGGGACCCTCGTTGTGTAGCTTATAGCTCTTTAGCTTATCGCTACTTATTCATACAACCCACTTGGCCATTCGAGAGCAGTGGTTGTTGTTGAGCTGGGACAGTTGTCATGTCGTGCCACCTAGGCCACACTAGGGGCATGGTAGCGAGTTGGGTGCGCAGGCATGACCATGCATTTGCATTGCCATGTGTGAGGGCATTTGCATATATATACGTATACATATATTTATTTATATATATGTGTGTGAGTGTGAGCAGTATATATAGGTACAGTCTATATATATATGCTTGTTGTGATGTTGCATTTGTATGATCTATGCTTGCTGCATATGTTTGTTCATCATTTTGCATATTCTATCCTGTTGTGTGTGGAGTACAATGTACGAGTTGGATCAGACTGTTGTACGTGATTGATCTGCGTCATGTTGTGGTATAGGATGGACCAGGGTGTATGAGTTGTATCATTGCAGATCCTCAGGTAGATCAGTACCTTACATTACGTTATGTATGGTTGATCAGTTGGTTTGGAATATGCACTGATTAGAATTATACTGATAGTTTCGTTGTTTCCTTTAAGAATGTAAACTTGTTGATCTCCCTCGGTATACCTATTCATTTCCATTTGTATACCTTTTGCCCTTCGTACTTTATATTTTTTGATCATGCACTATCTTTTATATTACCGCTAAGTTTTATACTCACCACCACAGACCCTGAGTTTTCTTATCGCCCAGTAACAGGTAGAAGATTCCTTGGATGCTCGGAGCACCGCCAGCTGATCACATCTCACCTTGAGTATTTGGATTGAAATCCATATTTGTGTTGTATATTTTGGATTGTATGTTTTGGGTTTTTATCCTATTTTGTTTCGGTTGTTTGGTAATTGGATATGTTGTTATCTATTTGATTTCGATCATGTTTTCTTATTGTATCAAAGTCGTACTGGTAGGCATGTATTTGAGTCTTTGTATTTTTATTATTGTTGGTGTATTCCGCTGTGTCTTTGGTTATATACTTCTATATGTTGTGTGGTTGTGGCTGGAAGGCTTTGTATCAATAGGGAATTGTATTAGGTACAGGGGAGATGTTTTTTGATTTTCGGACTCGGCATACTCTCAGGGCATGACAATTTTATTGGTATCAGAGCCCTAGGATGCAAAGTCCACTTTCAGATTTTATTTTGTTCGGACATCGAGTTTTGTTTTACTCGATTTTGGTTTTGTGAGTTCTGGGATCTAGCTGTAGCAGGACATCTCCGAGCTACAAGGTTTATGGTATGGAAATTTTTATCATATATTCTTTTGTGGGTTATGCATTTAGTTGATTATAATAGGGAATGACATGTAGTGTGTTAGTCATTATTTGTAAGCGTGGTGTGGGTTGACCACGGGATGACATGTTGAGTCTATTAGACATGTACCTACTTTAAAAAAGGTGAATTACCTTTGAGAGCCGACTGATACCGAGTCGGAAAGTAGGGTCAGGCAGTCACATTACTTATGGAGATAAAAGATTATAGTCTTAAGGATTTTTATTAACTATGATGTTCAGATCATTACCTGTTTGTTAATGGATAAGACATGTAAGCTATTGTTGATGCAGATAGTGGAGGATTAGATTATGGTGTTTCATAGGGATTTTGATCCCTGAGTTGGTCGTGTTGGGTTGTATAATTTTGAAGGTACTTTTGAGCACTTAACTCATGTTATATAGAGAAAGTGGAGTTAGTTGCATACCATTATCGGATCAAGCTGGTACTTGGTGGAAGAGGTAAGAAATAACCTTCGGGGAATGACACATCACTTGGTCATGGTACAGTGATGTTGAGTGAGAGTAATTCCTTGCATCATTTTTTTGACTCGTTGTCAGGGAATTCTTGAGCTTCAAGTAGGGTGATCGTCGGTAACGAGAATACCATGCAGAGTCGTTAGAGTTACAGAGTTTACGCTGACCTAATAGCTCAAGAGTGTAAATGGATGTCTTAAGCCACCCAACGTTTATTGCCTTACATTTTGATCAGGTTGTTTGGATCTTTTAACAGATCCTGCCGAAAGATATTGGATCGAGTCATGAGTTTAGAAATGACTCCGTATAAGTGTTTAAGAGTTGGAGACCGATAAGAAGATATTGCACGTCAAATTATTAGAATCAGAAGCCTCCAAATGTTGGACAAAAGCAGAAAGATCAGAGTCTTGGGTTATGAGTTGTTGGATCGGATATTGGGTTTGTTAAAGATTGGTTGTAAATTATTAACCTAAATCATCTCACCGATGTCTACATGATCAAACATGTTAACCCTATATGTTCTTGTGAGATGACTTCCAATTTTACTTGTTTTAAATTTAATGATTTGAACACTTATCAACCTTGCATTAGATTTAGATTTGACCTTAGGCTCATCAAGTCACCTTTTCAAGATCATGGCTTCCAGGTCATGGCGAGGCACAGAGGCCTTCTTTGATCGGAACAATGACCACTTCCTTAGACAAAGCCATTTTCAAGAAAATAGAGACTTCACTCACCTAAGACCACTTCCTAGTCTAACTAGTCTAGGATACGGCAAGGTAGCTTCAACTAGTTCCACTCGGTCAAGCGCACCGAACTAGATACGCCTTATCTAGCACGAATACACAAGACACCGCTTTCCTAGCATACTATCATCTCGCCGTGTCCTGGTACTATGTTATCAAGTATTAACGAGTTATAGTCTTATCTAACCATTCTAAACAAAAAAATCAAACTAAATAAAGAACCTAATGTTGGTGCAGGGGCACTAGATAATCAAACCTGTGTTTTGATTATGACAAAGACACAAATTTAAGTTTACATCGTTATCTCACGAGCTAAATCGAGTGTGCAAAAAAGTGCTAAAGCTGGAGCTGAAGGCTAGCGACACCCGAAGGAAGCCGCGGTGGTCGGGCGACACTTGAGTGACTTCGGAGGGAGCCGAAGGAATCGAGTGGATGGCCAGAAGCAAGAGCTACAAGGTAAGTATCGAGGAAAGCTCGTGTGAGTGAGAGATTCTAAGGTCGTGTCCTCTTTACGGGGATGACCATAGGCGGCGATCCGACTAAGACTTCTTGTGGAAGGTCTAGGTCGAGATCGGACGGTTAGAAACCATCATATTTATCATTTTTCGAGCTAACCTTTTACTGCAGGGAAGTGGCCAGGCTGACAGTCGACTGCTGGACATTGGGCAGTCGACTGATGGTCATCAATCGACTGATGGGAGTCATCAGTCGACTGATGGCGACGAATCAGCCTTTGCGCTAGGTCAAAACGGATAAGGTTTGATGTGGCCACTTCGCGATAAAATTTATTACAACTTCGTGATCTGTTCCAAAAAAAGAGGAGACATATTCAGAGGGTAAAATCTATAAAAGGAGGGGTGGATTCCAACTCCAAACATCATCAAGTTTATTCATCAAGTGCTCCTACAACGCTAACGCTCCAACACCGTCATAACGTTGACGCGACAACAAGTTCAGATCTTCTTCGTTGGCAGCAGCATCTAGTAATATATTTTGATATTGTATTCGTTGTTTTTATTCATAACGAGATGAGGTAGGCTTGTTGCCTCATCCTCGTACATTCAGTTTTGTGATCGTTGTCTCCTACCTCCAATGAGGAGGAGATGTTATAGTGCTTTGCCCTCCGTACGCGGTCTAGGACCGATAGGGCCTTGGAGTAGTAAACGCTGGGTTGTGAACCAAGTAAAAATAAACGTGTCTCTTTATTTTTCGTTGCTCTTACTCATTTAATTATATACTCGAACGAAACGTCGAAAAGATTTATGATCACTATTCACCCCCCCCTTTAGCGACGCTTCTCGATCCAACACCTAAGCATGCAATTTCTAAGTTAAAATACAAACAAGTTTTGTACTGGCTCTCCTTGGACCATTGAATCGGTTCGGTCTCTTCACATAGTGGATTTGGTCCTTGGGAACCCAGTACTGGTTCGATCCTAAGTTTGAAATCAAGGCGGTCTTAGGGACCCATGCTTCGACACGTTTTTTATGTCGACTTACAATCGACATATACGACTTGTTGGTCGTATTTGAGCTAAACCCTAGTCCGGCCTTATTGTACACGACCCTTTGCGATCCAAGTTGAAGGTCAAGTCCTTTGGATGCCAAAGTAAACCTTTCTAACGTGTTCCTACGATCTTCCACTTGACTCTTCAAGAGTGAGTTCTCAACTTCGAGGTTTTCAACCCGAGTTGAGTCCTCCTCTTGAACTCGATTAGTCGAAGAGGTTAGGGAGACCTCGTGTTTGACAAGTTTAACTTCTTCAACTAGGGTCTCGACCTTGGACTCGGACTTAGCTAATTTCCTAGTTAAGAACTTAATTGCACTATAAAGCGTACTAATAAGAGATTGACTTACCTTGAGTGTATCTTTTGAACTAGATGCGTATCCGTGCTTGTCTTGAATATCGCTTCGTAGTCCGACTCATCTTCGGTTTCTAATTCGTGTTCCGATTCCGACTCCGTCTCCGATTCCACCGATTTAGCCATGAGGACACGATCATCATCTTCTTCCTCGGATGCTTCTTCCCATGTAGCATTGAGTGCCTTTTTGTGTTTTGCTGCTTTGCTCTTGAGTTTTGGGCATTCAGACTTGATGTGTCCAAACTTGTTGCATTCGTAACACCTAATATTAGAACTTTTAGGCTTACCTTCATTGGGTTGAGTGAGTGTTCGCTTTCGGCCCTTGACTATCCTCTAAACTAGGTTGAGTAGTTCGATCTCCATTTTTGGGTTGACCTCGGAATCAGACTCATCTTCTTCTTCCTTCGGGGGTGGCTTGCTCGCAGTTTTCTTCCTCGAACCTACAAAAAGTGTTATACCCTTCTCGAGTTCCGAGTTAGACTTCTCATGATGATCAAAATCGGAAAATAACTCTCCTAACTTATGTTTTGAAAGATCCTTGGAGACCTTGTAGGCATCGACCATGGATGCCCACAAGGTAGTCCTAGGAAAAGAGTTAAGAACATACCTAATAAGATCACGAATTTCGACCTTTTGCCCGATCGCGTATAGGTTATTGACTATGTCTTGAACGCGAGCGTGATGTTGCGTCGCCGTTTCGTGTTCCTACATTTTTATATTATATAACTTATTAAACAAAATATCGTACTTACAAACCTTGGCTTCATCGGTCCATTCGTGTAGCTTCACTAGCTTTGTCCAAAGGTCCTTTGCGCTGATGAAAGGGCCGACGTGATTAAGCTCCTCCTTGGACAAGCCGCATTGAAGGATTTGAGTTGGCTTGGCATCGGCTTCGACTTGTCTTTTTGTCACATTGGTCCATTGGTCATAATCCAACGATTCACCCACTTCGTTAGTCGGAAGTGTGAATCCCGTTTGGATTATGATCCACATCTCGATTTGGGTTTTAAGAAAGCATTCCATCCGACCCTTCCAATAACGGAAGTCATCTCCATTATAAAATAGAGGTCGGACGGTGCTAAAACCCTCGAGATGGGCCATTGAAACAAACGAGACAAAAGAACGAAGCGGAAAAACCTAAAACCACAAACACCGAAAATGTCCCAAGACTCGCATCTTGGATTAGTAGTGCGGGAGAAAAACTACAAAAATGAGAAAGGAAAAAAATGAAATAAATAGAAAATAAATTGAAAATAAAATTTGTAGAATGCTAGATTGGTGGCTTCACCAAATTTTAGCACCCCCGGCTCTGATACCAATTGTTGGATCGAGCGGACCGCTAGAGGGGGGGTGAATAGCGATAAAACTTTTCGTTCGTTTCGTTCATTAAAACATGAGTAGACACAGCGGATGATAAAATTAAACAAAAGAGACAATAGTATTTTTTTTACTTGGTTCGTAGCCTTCGGCTACTACTCCAAGGCCCTAACGGTCCTAGACCATGTACGGAGGGCAATTCACTAAAACACTCCTCCTCGTTGGAGGTAGGAGTTTGACGATTACAAAATCTTCGAAAGCAAAAGATAGAGAGACAAACCCTTTCTTCTATTAAGGTAAAATGCAATGATAGAAAACCTCGATTAACAAAAAGAATTGCAATATTAAAGAGACGACAAATTAAAGTTATACCAACAACTAGAGAATAGAAATTAACTAGGGTTGTTGACAGCACTTCGTCGTTGTAGAGTCGTCAGAGAGTCGCAGCGTTGAGGAGGCTTTTGAGCACTTAGAATTGATGAAAAATTCTAGAAGAGGCCCCCCTTTTATAGCCCTTGAGCCCCTTTTCGAGAGGATCTTCAACCAATACAAATTGGGCACAAGACTCATTGAAAAATGGTGATAGATCTTGACTCCTCGATGCAGATCATTGATCATCAGTCGACTGATGGCCATCATCAGTCGACTCATGGCAGCATCAGTAGAATGCTGACCGCAGGCAGTCGACTGATGGACGACAGTCGAGTCCTCCAAGCTGGCAGTCGACTGATGCTAGCTGAAATCAAAAGTTAGCTAAATAGAAATATTATTTCGACGGCCTCCGACCGTCCGATCTCGACCTAGACCACCGATGGGATGTCTTGGGTTGGATCTACGCTTAAGACTATCCCCGTAAGGAGGATACGACCTCACTTACACTCGCACACACACGAGCTTTCCTCGATACTTACTGTGTCGCTTTCGCTTCCGGCCTTTCACTCGATTCCTTTGGCTCCCTCCGAAGTCACTCGAGTGTCGCCCAACCACTGCAGCTTCCTCTGGGTGTCGCTAGCCTTCAGGTCCAGCGTTGGCACTTTTCTGCACATTCGATTTAGCTCGTGAGATAACAATATGAGCTTAACTTTGTATCGTTTTCTATAATCAAAACTCAGATTCGACTTAGGTGCCTACTGCACCAACATACATGGCAAGATCGGAGGAATCCGAGTCAGAATGTGAAGTTGAGTCCAACTACAACTCCAACTCTGACCCCGAAGACTACTTCGAGAGGAAACTCAATGTCGGACCAAAAGGGAAAGTCAAGGTTAGCCGGTCTTTATTTAGTACACTTTACCTTACAATTAAAATTCTTACTAGGAAATTAACTAAGTCCGAGTCTAGGGTTGAGTCGTTACTTGAGGAGGATGAAACTCTCAAGTAAGAGGCTACTCTAACCTCTTCAACTAGTCAAGTTCAAGAGGGAAACTCAGCCCACGTTGAAAAACTTGAGGAGGAGAATTCTCTCTTGAAAGATCTAGTTCAAGAGGTCGAGGCTAGGTTGGAAAGGTTCACGTTGGGATCTAAGAATCTTAACTGACTACTTGGAACCCAAAGAGTCATGTACAACAAAGTCGGACTGGGGTTTAGTCCAAAGACTACGAATAGATCGTATATGTCTATCGTAAATCGTAGTCATCAAAGAGTCCAAGCATGGGTCCCAAAGATTTTATTGAACTCACATATAAGGACTAATAAGTATTGGATTCCCCAGGATTAAGTTCATTATTTGAATAGACCATATTGGTTCAATGGTCCAGGGGAAGCTAACACTAAAATAGTATACCTGCTTACTTAACAAAACCATTGCATATTTTATTTTAATTTTTAGAACGGCTAGATAGGGAAAATAGTTAGTCAACTCTTGACAACATAGTATCAGGACGCGACGAGATGATAGTACGTTAGGGAAATAAAGTCTCGTGTATTCGAACTAGATAAGGCGTATCTAGCTTTGTGCACTTGACCAATTGGAACTAGCTGAAGCTACCTCGCCGTATCCTAAACTAGTTAGACCAGGAAGTAACCCTAAGTGACTTAAGTGATATTTTCTTAAATTTGGCTTTGTCTAAGGAAGTTGTTGTTGTTCCGATCAAAGAAGGCCCCTGTGCCTCGCCACGACCAAGAAGCTAGTTTCTCATAAAGTTACTTAATGATCTAAAGGTTAAATCCGAATCTAACCAAGGTTGAGTATCTTTAATCAATCTCAAATCATCTCACAAAACATATAAGGTGAACAAATTCTGAGACACATAGAATGGGTGAGATGTTAAGGATAATTGAAATATACTTAAAATAACCTTTTCAACTATTGTGCTTAACGACTATTTACAACTCTTTAGGCCAAAGTTTAGCGCCCCCTACATCTCTTATACTTCATATATTTGAATAAGGGGGAGAGCAAACTAACCCTAAGGGTTATATTACAAACATTTAGATTATTGGTGTAGAGGGACACACCTCGAACCAATCTATCTATCTACTGCTAGACGCATGCTTGGACTCATAGTTGATTTATCTCGATGCATGCATATATGATATTATTTTTTAAACCCCTATTTTATACAAAAACCCCAACATTTTTTTTTATTTATGCCAAAAGGGGGAGAAGAGCGAAAGTTAAGGGGGAGTAACATAAAATTTAATTTTGAAAATTAAATTATCTCTTTCAAAACTCACCTAGGGTTAAGGGGATGTTTTTGGAAATGACATTCATCATTTACTATACTTGTTTTATGCTTTAATTTCCCTTAACTTTGTGTTAGTTTGCCATAGATCAAAAAGGGGGAGATTGTTGGTGCAGGGGCACAAGATAATCGAACCTGTGTTTCGATTATGGAAAAGACACAAAGTTAAGTTTACATCGTTATCTCACGAGCTAAATCAAGTGTGCAGAAAGTGCTAAAGCTAGAGATGAAGGTCACCGACACCCGGAGGGAGTCGTAGTCGGGCGACACCGAGATGACTTCAGAGGGAGCCGAAGGAATCAGGTGGAAGACCAAAAGAAGAAGCTACAAGTTGAGGTGAGCTTGTGTGAGTGAGCGCAAGTAAGGTCGTGTCCTCTGTAAGGGGACGACCGTAGGCGGCGATCCTACTAAGACTTCCTGTGGAAGGTCTAGGTCGAGATCGGATGGTTAAAAACAGTCGCATTCATCATTTTCCATGCTAACCTCTTATTGCAAGGAAGTGGCTAGGCTGGTAGTCGACTACTGGTCATTGGGCAGTCGACTAATGCTCATCAATCGACTGATGGAAGGCATCAGTCGACTGATGGCGATGAATCATCCTTTTGCGCTAGGTCAAAACGGATAACATTTGACGCGGCCACTTCGCGATAAAATTTGGTACCACTTCGTGATCTGTTCAAAAAGATGAGGAGACTTATTCTGACACCAAGCTCTATAAAAGGAGGCGAGGATTCCAATCCATTCATTCATTAAGATTATTCTCAAGTGTTGCTACAACGCCAAAGCTCCAACACCGTCATAACGCCGATGCTATGATAAATTCTAATCTTCTTCAATAGCAGCAGTAGCAAGTAATTATTTTTGTTATTGTATTCTTTGTTTTAATCGTAACGAGGTGAGGTAGGCTTGTTTTCTTATCCTTGTACTTTCGGTTTTGTGATCGTTGTCTCCTACCTCCAACGAGGAGGAGATCTTATAGTGCTTTGCCCTCCGTACGCGGTCTAGGACGGTTAGGGCCTTGGGGTAGCAACCGATGGGTTGTGAACCAAGTAAAAATAAACTTGTCTTTTTACTTTTCCACTCTGCTTTCTCGTATATCGAACAATCAAAATGAAAAGATATACGCTCGCTATTCAGCACCCCCCTCTAGCGATGCTTCTCGATCCAACAGATACCGCTCATTGCTTATGTTTCTAAATCAGTTTAGGAGCAATGCCAACGTTACAAGAACCTATAGGGTCACACACAAAGGGCAATTAGATGGATATTAGGTTCATATGATGGACCAAAAGGATTAGGTTCATGTGATGAACCAAATTAGATTAAGAGTAATCCAAATTAGACTAATTGAGTTGGACTCATTTTGATTCAAGTGTTGAATGAGTCTAATTTAGATTTGATTCATTGAGTCAATTTAAACTAATGAATAGAGATTCATTAAATTAAATTGACTTGAATAAATGGTTGGATTTGATCAACAATGGGAGATAAGAGGTCAAGTTTGACTTGACTTGAGAGGGAAGATGAAGGGCCAAGTTTGACTTGACCAAATGCGACTTCATGGTGACTTGGCATAGGGGTCGGCCAATGATGATGTTCCACATCATCATGGACACATCATGGTGTGCCACCTCATGAGGAAGACCAAGAGCCATGGCCCTTGGTATTATATGGATGTTTATAACCCCATCCTTAATGTGGCAGGCCATAGCATTAGTGGTGAATTGATTTCATCTTCTTCCCTCTCCCTTCTTGCTCTCTACCTTTCCTCCATTGTCGTAACCTCCAAGGGTGCTAGCACACTCTAAGTGGTCTTCTCCACCTTTTGTCCGTGTGGATACATGTAGAGGAGTGTTCACTTGACACTCTACGAGATCTGGCAACCATTTGGACGAGTGGGATAAGCGAAGGGCATCGCTACATGGGTAACACTCTTCCATGTAGATCTAAAGTTGATCTAGTGTTTCTATACATGTACATGAATTTATTTTATTTATATTTGCACGGATCCGTGGCTGACTTCCGAGGTTTCCGCAATGCAAAAAGCGGTTTTTCGACTCGGAGAGTCTAACAGACTAAACCCTTTTGCTACTAATCTAGCTTTATTCCTTATAACTTCACCTTTGTCATCAAGTTTATCTCAAAATACTCATCTTGTTCCTATGATTGTTTTTCCTACAGGTAGGGGTACTAATTGCCAAACTTGACTCCTAGTCAATTGAGCTAACACTTCTTGCATGGCAATGATCCTGTAAGAGATCGAAAAATAATAATAATAATAAAATAGCAGTTGTTAAATTTAATATGTTCTTATAAAATATCTAAGGAATTTTTCTAGAATTTAGATCCACTTGATATGATCGATTATACATAAAAGAATAAGTAGGCTTTATGAAGACACTTTGGATTAATAAGATTAATAATGGGTTTAAATCAAGGGTTGATTAAAATAACCCTAAGTATAGGTTTATTTTTATTTTGGTTTTATTTATTTTTCCCCTCTACCCAAATCCCCGTTCCTATCTTTCTCACGCCGGGAATTTTACCTTACCTCCCGATTTTTCATGCGTAACCATGGTTTTTTTCTCTTCACTTTCACCGGTGCCGATCCAGCCCGATCTTCGCCCTGAGCTCATTGTCGCCGCCCATGGCCGCCTCTCCTCTTTTCCTCCTGCATCGTCAGAGTGATGTTAGTGCAATCGGCCCAGGTCACAATTGACCATACTTGAGTTTAACTCGAGTAAGTATTTTAATGTTTGATATGGATGTCTGACATTGATGTATGACATGTGTTGGGGAGATTGTTGATGCAATCGACCCAGGTCATAATTGATTAATGATGGTTTGACCATTGTCATGGAAAAGTCTAAGTCTTAAGTACTTGGCATGTAAAGTCCAGCATGGGTTGCCAAGGGAAAGTCCAAGCTTGAGTCTTGGCATTTGAAAAGTCCAAGGGGATATTGGCGGCGTAAAGTCCAAGGGTGAAGTCTTTGCAGAATAAGTCTAATGGTTGGCGGCGTAAAGTTCAAGTGGAGTCTTGGCAGTGTAAGTCCAATGTGCCTTGGTGGTGTAGACATTGTTAGCATGACAATAGCCGATGGAAGCACCTGAAGGCTAGCATATGGATAAACAAGTCATGGATGACTTGGAGTGATCCTATAGGCTCGAGGCTGACAGAGGTGGCTAGAAGGATTGGGTCTAGGCTACGGGTGGTCTAGCAAGTATGGGGGCACCATACTTGGGTTAAAACCTCATGTTTGAGGTGTATTAGTCGACTTGGACCATGGGTCAGTCGACTGGTGTGAGTCAACTAGGGTTTGACTGCGGGAAGTGCCTTGCCAGTCAACTCCAAAGATTTGAGAAAAATACAAAGGTAATAAAATTCTTGGTTGACTTAGTTCCTAACGACATTGTGTGTATGTTAGGTAATTACATAGATGCCAAGGAACTTTGGAGTGATTTGGCCAAGCTTCATGAAAATCCATCACTGGTCCAAGAGCCCAAAGAAGAAGAACCTTCATCCTCACAAGCAAGTGAGGATTTAGAAGTTTATAGGGAATCAACATCCGGATCCTGATCCGAAGAGGAAGAAGAGGAGGAATTGGAAGAAGCCTTCACCTCTAGAATTGACGAGGAGGAGACTAGACCTTCCACTCCGGAGCATCAAGAAGCGCCTTCCACATCTGGTCAAGATGAATAAGCTCAAACTACGACACCTACCACCACCCTAGGTAACTCAAGCATGTCGATTAAAAACAAAAATCACATAATATGCTTTGAGTGTAGGGAATCCGGACACTACAAGAGTATGTAGGGATGTATATTGAAAAGTCTATCTTTTGTATGAACATCTTTATTTTTAAATAAGAATCACATGATCATTGTTTGCATATTTTTATGGTTATGCAATATTGTCTAATACTTTACATTGTAGATAACATGGTGTGAGGTGTCACACAGGAGATCAAGTTATCGGCCCCTTAAAAATTATAAGTAAAGGCTCACAACCGAGATGACTTTAGACAAACCATCAAAATGGTTGTAGTGTGATTTGGTATTGGTTTGTCTTTGACCATAGAATCACACTAGTGCACTTTGTATGTATTGAGCAGGACTGACTTAGAGGTGATTCGATTTATTGCTACTACATAATCGAATCGAACCTCAGATATTATTTAGTACATGCTCTTAATCCCGATATAATAACGGGCACATATACTTAATACTCATCTCTTTGATTTACCAATGGGCGAGATTTATAGATTAAATCGATAGGCTCAGTAAGTTGGGAGATGATATTATTTATATGGTGTGTCATTGATTATAGGAGGAAATCGTGTCCTATATATTATGATGATGATGTCCCCTTGAGGAGCTCATAAGGTTCATCATGTAAACCCTGTAGGTGGACTTGGTCTGCCATGATGAAAAGGTTGAGTGGTACTACTTAAGGAGTTAGATGTTGATTAATTAATGGTCAGTAAATTAATTAATCGATGGATATTCGAGATCTTAAACACGGGGAGAAAATGTACAAATAATATATGGAGCCCATATTATCATATGGGGGTTGGTGAGGTAGATCAATGATGATCCTTTAGTGGATTGGATCATCATTAGTGGATCGGACTTTGTGTGGGCTTGATCCTTGGGTGGCCAAGATCCAACTCCTCCTCATGGTCCCTAATGTAGCCTATTAACACCTCACGAACCTTAGATCCAATGGATGAAAACAAAACTCTAGATCCAAAGGTAGAGATTAAATCTCTAGAACCGACGGTTGAGATTAAATATCTAGATCCGATGGTTGAGATTAAATCCCTAGAACCAATGGAGGAGATTAAATCATGGCTTGAGATTAGAGAAGACGAGCCATAGATCATCAGGATGTTCTCGTGCACATCTGCAAAGTCAATGAAAAGACTTCGGATTATGTGCATGCAGTGTGGGACACGACGACACACGAAGTCAGATTATCTGTTGGATCAGTTCATCAGTTGCTATTGTAAGAAACTAATACATACGAGGAGATTGTACTTTGAAGACTATCGATGTTGTTTCGAGAGAATGATGCGCAATCTTGAGAGTAGAGATCATCACATAAGATAGAGTTATCACACCAGCAGCGATCTACCACCTTAGACATAGTTGGAGTTCCTGGACACTTCCAACTGGGAGAAGCGATTTTACTCAGTAGTATTAGCAAAAGACATCTTAGAAGACTCATGTAGACAACAACAATTGTTATCTCCTCAGGTGCATCTATACCATTTGCCGAGTTGGAGCGTGCTACGATGTTGGCAGTTCTTCAGTACCTTATAGTTGATGGTGTATTCTTACCAGTACAACAATGTTTGTCACCTTCATTGCAGTCAGTTGGTTTGTATCTCAACATCAGTAATTGATGTCAGTTTCTGCAGGGTAGTCTTTTGCACCTACATAAGCTTAATCGCCATGAGTAGAAGTTGAACGAATTTATATGATTACTAGAGAGAAGACACAGAGGGTCGAAAGATTGATCGTGCAGGGTATTACTTTAGTTCACCCACTTGGTTCATATATTGAGAGATACTGGTAGTTACATGTATCTATGTCTAGAACATTCTTAGTTCGGATTAGAAGGTTTTCTATACATCGACTTGAGGGTTGGTGGTATCTCTACGCTCAGGTGAGATGTTGACAAGAAACCAAGAAGTCAAAGGTTGCCCTTAGACTTTGATAGACATATCTTTACTATTGACATATCCTCATGGATAGTTAAATTGTTGAAATTAAGGTATAATAGGTCTCTCGGATGTGCGTATAATCCGAGAGTATTCAGATTTAGTTTTGGATGAACTCCCGGGCTTGCCACTACATAGGCAAGTGGAGTGTTCGGTCAGAGTGATTTCTAGAATAGTTTCGATATTGAAGACCTCATACCGGGTGACAACTTTATTTGGGTTTTGCAAAGTTGGCAAGGTTGATCATGCACAGGAGGTATTTGTTAGAATGACGATTTTACCAGGAGATAACTTTATTAGTATCAATGTTGCTAAACACTATGGAAATTGGAATAACGTATCTTGCAATTATAGAAGGTGTTGGATGGGATATTTATCTGTCCCAATATTTCTTCCTGAGAAGATTTGGAACACTTTGTTAAGAGAGCAGTACACCTTTGAGGTTATGCATCGATTCTCGATGATGGAGTGCAGTAGCTGTAAAGAATGAATATCTTTCATTGTAGAAAGATGATCTGTTTAGATCAGCTAAAGGACACCTGTGTATACTCTAGGGTTGATTTATGATTGGTGTGTTGATATTATAGTATCATGGTGTCATACAATTATCATTGTCATTGTGATGATTAATATATCATCAGCTTAGAGTAAAAAGGATGCAGGTGTGTAGAGATGACATTTCATTCTTAGTATGAAATGGTATGAGCTTTTGATTATGTTGTTAGACTATTTAACAATTTAGTCGTCAATGGATTTGAGAAATCATGTATTCTGGACACGATTAGATCACTTTGAAGTTGTTGGAGTTACGTAACTTGGCCACTGTTGATTGTGGTACTTGGAGTTGCTCACTCAGCCACCGTAGTTGGTGGTTTCCTTGTATGATTTTGTTATTACCATAGATGTAGATGGGGTGTTTCTAGCGTTACTATACAGCCGTCTTGTTCGACCAAGAGGGTGATGGAAATCACTTGGTAAAAAGCTTGTGAAACTCATTTTCAGGGCCTAGACGGTGGCTAACTTTTGCACCAGTGTTAGTTAATCCTTCTGGTGTTGATGGAAGGGTACTGTACACTGATGCATCATTTCAGGGACTGGGAGTGATCCCGATGCAGTTGAATGAGACATATCTTAAGCTTAAGGCAGTTGAGGAATTGCGAGATAAGTGATCATATATATGATGTGGACTTAACAGGTAGTATCTGGTTTTGTAGAAGTATGGAGCAGGAATGCTCATGGAGTTTTGGCTAGCTACTGAGTAGCTACTATAGAGTGACTCGAACATGGACGGATGCAACAGGGGAGATTGGTCACTATAGTCTCCAATTCGCTTACAATATGTATGGTAGAGTGGATTTTGGACAAAAGATTGATTCCTTTGGTGAAAGAATAGTTCTCTGTCTTTGAGGAGAATAGTGATTTATGAAGATGTATTAGATTGGGGGGAGAGTTACTTTTGATTCAGGACAATAGTTAGATCTCCATTGTGATGATAGAGAGATTTTCATCTTCGAGGAAGAGTAAGACCCAGAGTTGTTTCAACTTCAGGATGAGTTGCTTAAGAGGCATGTTCGGGGTTGGTGATACATTTAGATGGTACTCGAATGTATCGAGTTTTGAAACGTTCTTTTTGGTGGAATGACATGTAGCACATTGTTGAGTTCGTAGTTTGGTATCCAGTGTGTCAACTAGTAAAGGCGGAATACTAGTGATCAGTAGGGTTATGTACCGAGATGGAAGTGGTAGCCTAGTACAATTGACGGTGTTGGGAGATTATCTAGAATTTGGAAAGGACTTGATGCACTTTAGGGTAATCGGTGATCGATAGGTTCGCTCATTTTCTACTGAGCCGTAAGATGTATTCCGTTGGGTTACTCGACGAAATTATATTGCAAGGAGATTTTTTATTTTCTTGGAGTATCCTTGAGTATCATTTCTGATATCGATTCATGATTCACCTTATGATTCTAGCAAGGTCTTCAATAGGTCACAGATATAGAGGTCCACTCTAGTAAAGTTATTCAACTTTTAATAGGTATATTGAGAGTATATATGAGAGCTGAGAAATAATATTCGAGCTCAATATCCTCACTTAGCTATTTGAGAGGGTGACCTTTATCAAACTACTTGAGATGGTTGTTGTGACATCTCGTACTCGTACATGAGATGGAAATTTGGGGACCAAATCTTTATTAGTGGGGGACAATGTAAGATATCGGAAAAAAATAATAAAAAAATAGCACTAGTTAAATTAGATATGATCTTATATAATATCTGAGGAATTTTTCTGGAATTTATATCGACTTGATATGATCGATCATATGAAAAAGAATAGTTGGCTTTATTAAGCCACTTTGGATTAATAAGATTAATAATGGGTTTAAATCAAGGGTTGATTAAAATAACCCTAAGTATAGGTTTATTTCTATTTTGGTTTTCTTTATTTTTCCCCGCCACCCAAATCCCCTTTCCTCTCTTTCTCATGCCACGATTTTTCCCTCACCTCCTGATCTATTCTCCCAATTTCTCACGCGCAACCACCATTTCCTCCTCTTCACTGTCGCCAGTGCCGATCTTGCCCGATCTCCGCCCCGAGCTCGTTGTCGCCGCCCATGGCCGCCTCTCCTCTTTTCCTCCTACGTCGCCAGAGCGATTCGTCGGTCACCACCTTCATTGAACGTCTGCACCAGCCACGCCCGATCGTCACCAGCCTCACCGCTCGAGTGCCACATTCATCCCTCTCCTTTGTTTCCTTCACTCCTCCACGGTGGTTTTGGCTCGAATCATCGGCGACCAGCAACTCACCTCGACCATTCTGACCTAGCATCAGGTGTTCAGGTAGCAATGCAAAGTCGGAGTCACTCAACAGCTGATGTCGGTCAATCGTGAGAGTCTTTCCGGTGACCTACTCTCACATCTATGAGTAATTTCTTAGCCATCTTGTTGGTTTGTAGATTCAGATTTGTGGTGTGATTTAAATAGAAATTTAGGCTATATTGTATGTAACAGGGATAAGGCAGACCATTGTGGGGTTTGTCTCCAATTCAACTGTTCAGACTAGTGTCTGATTGAAGAAAGAACTTTGGTTGAATGAAGTGGTGTTAGGTAAGCTTGGATTTGAATAATTGATGGATGTATGCTATGTTCTACAGTTAATTGTTAGATGATAAGTAGTAGTTATGGAATGAGGTTGTTTATGTTGGAGGATTATGGGATGGTAATAATGTTGGAGTTATATGCGATGTAGGAAGATTGTAATTTAAGTATTGTGATTATAGATTGGATTTATCGCTAATCTTATTGGTGATATTATTACAATAGATTAGATGTAAGAGGTAAAATCCTCATGTGATTAGATAGGTTAAAGGGATAGCTTAATTGATTAGGTTTTGATTCTAATATTAGAATATGTAGTGTAATCATGCTATCCTCGTATGTTAATTGCAGAACTTTAATTCGGGATAGTCTCTCGACGTGGAGATTTGTTGGGTACGAGTTACACATCAGGTGGGTAATATTCTACCCTGGTCAAGTAGTTGATTATTCTTAGTGCATGCATTTCTATATGGTTGATATTGTACCTTAACTCCACTCTTATTTAATTACGTGCTTGTTACTTAGTCTTTGCACTTTGAGATATACTGTTATTGTTGTCCTATTTCGTTCATCGTTGCTATAAATTACCGATGCTATGGTATGTAGGTCTTTAGATGCTTAACCATGGGGGGTGAAGCCGAGTATAGATGTCAATTTGACTCGTGTCATCAGGAACAATCATTCGGGGGTGGATGATGTCCTTAATGTAAAGTTCGTGGTTGTATCACCTTACCATTCATTGTATGACTATTACGTATCTTATGTCTGTACATGGTAGTGTCAGTTGTCGATGGTGCGTCGCTACGGACTTGAAGTCCTAGCATGGTCGATGGTTAGTTCTATACGACTCTTTGAGGGATAGAGAGTGTGTTGTGGATGTACGTATGTGTCGTTGTGCATTCATTCCATTTGCATGCATGCTGGCGACTTGGTCGCCCTTGTGGTTGAGAGGGTTGTCAGTCATCCAGCCTCCACGGTTACTCATGGAAGTAGTAACTGGTGTGAGGGAAGTTCATTTGTTGTGTCACAGTCGACTACTATTGATAGTGGTAGTTGGAGTTGCGTGCAATTGTCCTGGGTGTCTGACACTTGACCACTCATTGGTAGTGTCAGTCGGAGTGGCCAGCAGCAGGGACCCCTGTTGTTTAGCTTAAAGATCTGTAGCTTACCGCTACTTATTCATTCTGTCTACTCGACCACTCGAGAGCAGTGGTTGTTGTTGAGCTAGAACAATTGTCATGACTTGTCACCTAGGCCACACTAGTGTCGTGGTAGCGAGTTGGGTGCGCAGGCATGACCATGCATTTGCATTGTCATGCGTGAGGGCATTTGCATATATATACATATACATATATTTATGTAAATATATGTGTGTGAGTGTTAGGAATATATATAGATACAGTCTATATATATATATACTTGTTGTGATATTTCATTTGTTTGAGCTATGCTTACTGCATATGTTTGTTCATCATTTTGCATATTAATTGCATATTCTATCCTATTGTGTGTGTTGTACAGTGTACGAGTTGGATCAGACTGTTGTACGCATTTGATCAGCGTCATGTTGTGGTATAGGATGGACCAAGGTGTATGAGTTGTATCGTTGTAGATCCTCAGGTATGTCAGTACCTTACGATACGTTATGTACAATTGATAACTACCATTTTATTGTATTATTTTCGTCCTTAATTTCACTGTTTTTATCCTCTCGAGTGATTAATTATCAATTATTTGCATGTTTTATGAGTTGGCTCTATTTTTGGATCTTATTGTAAATTCTCGTAAATTTTGGACTTATATGCAAATTTTATATTTTAATTGTTGGAGATCGAGATGAGCCAATGGACTAGACTCGAGTTGGATAAAATATGACTTCATCTAGGGTCATAATGGACATTTTAAGTTGGAAGAATTTGAGCTCTTCATTAAGATCAGAAGCATTTTAATCGAGGGTTCAAATCTGAGCAATCTAGACCGTCCAATGAGATCCGATTAATTTTGAGTCATCCATCCTGATTTGGAGAGATCCGGTCCATACATTCAGATCTAGACATCCTAGCCTTTCATTTGGATCAGTTTGATTGTGATCATCCATTTAGATTGATCAGATCAGTCCATTCTAGACCGGAGAATTCTGGGTCGTTGGATTAGATCTAGGTTTGTGTTTTAATTAAGATTAGATTACAACGGGATTTCTTCTGGACAGAATGAAGCTTCATCTTCCCAATCACATGTCACAGCCATCTCCTTCCTCCGCCTCCTCCCCACCGCCCATTCTTCTCCTCCACCAACGTTGGCGGTGGCGTTCCATCTCTTCACCATCATCTCCTCTGATTGCCAGCCCATCTTCTCCACTCCGATCATCTTATCACATCTTCCAACAGCGGCAACAACCCTTACCTCCGATATGAAGCACCACCCCATTCCTTGCTTTGATCGCCAAGCCTTACTTCTTCCCCTCCGATTTCTAGCTCCGTCCATCTTTTCCTCCGACTAGCCCATCAAAGCTCCAGCGACACCATTTCCAGCTTCTGCTGCCCTTTTCCACCTTCCTCCACAGCTTCGTCCTTCATCCAGCAGCTCCTATTGCAGCTTCCAACGACAATTTTAGGTTCATGACAACATTCTCATTTGGATTGCAAGCCTTCCATTGATGTGTTTTGATTGTTTTTTTGGTTTAGTTTGTATTGAATGTTTGTAATCAAATTTACCTTTCATGTTTAGAATTGCATGTAGTTGGTTTGATTTCTTTCACGCTTACATAGTGTTTGATGAAATGTCTCTTTCAATAATTAGACTATAGTAATTGCAGTTAGTTAGTTTAATGTCTCTCAATCATCATTTTAGTTGAATGTTTGAGTTTATGTTCCTTCATTAGATGCAAGTAGGTTAGGATGCTTAGTTTAAGTTTCTTTTAATTTCATCGCAATCATAGCTTAGTTAGATAAGAGTTTCATTACATGCATTGTCTTTTGTTCAATAGGATTATTTTTATTTCGATCCAAACTCTCATTTTTAATAGAAAATCCAAAGCAATAATTAGCAATCCTAACACTACTAGTCTATCAATTACACTCATTGGGAAACGATCCGGGCCGTTTACTATGTCATATTAGCGTAGAGAGGGTTTGATAATTAATTTATAACGGTACCATGAAAAATGTTGTTTATCAAATTTTGGCGGCGTTGCGGGGGACTGTAATGATGCTTAGTAAACTTAAGATTCTTTGTCCATTTTTCTAAAAAAAAAATCAAAATTCAAAACTTTTGTTTAGGGTTGCATTCTTTTATTTCTTGCATATCCATGTACTTGTTCATCTATATTTCCTATATCTTTTAATTGTGTTAGTTTTTCAGTTAAGACTAGGAATCTCTTGCAACATGGATCCATATTATCAGCCATTTGGAGATCTCAGTGATTCTTACTATTCAGGCATTGGGCAACAAGAGTCTTATCAACTCAACATCAATCAATATTATCGATTACCCACCTCCGTATCATCGGCTTGATCATGATAGATATAATTCATTTTCTGGTACATATAATTTTAATTCAGATTTCAGGTATGGGAACACACAACAATATACCCCTGAGCAGTCTCAGTGCTATCTACCCCCACTGTATATTGATCCTTACATGCCTAGTTGGAGAGATCAAGCAAGTTACTGTGAAGAAACCCTTGCACCCAGTCAAGAAAATATACTAGAAATGTTCTTGCAGCTAGCAATATTGTAGCAACAAATGAACGATAGTCATCAGCAACAACAACAAAAGTTACATAACTTGCAGACCCAGTTAAATCAAATTGCATCATCTATCAATCATATGCAAGCACAAGATTCCTCCCAATTTTCCTTAGAGATCATTTCTGATGGAAGTGATGTGCTTTAGGAGATGGATTGCAGAGTTGAAGATACACTTGCTCCTACTTCTATGACTCTATAGTACTCTTCTGCTGATTTATATCATGGCGATGTAGTTGTTGACGTCCTGAATGCTGATAAGAATATTGATGCATTGCCAGCTGTTTCTTTTTCTGATGCTATTGAAGAGGAAAGTGCAGAGGTTTTTGTAGATGAGGTTGTACTCCTTGTGTTGCCAAATACCAGTGCACATACTTGCTAGCCAGACTAGAAGACAAATGAGACACTGGCGATAAGCATTTGTGATGAATTGATTTCAATGGAAGTGGTGGATAGCTAGAAGACCCCAGACTGGACACTTCCATCACAACTAGAGTCTCCAAGATTTTTGCTGATGAAGGCCCTAATAACATATGCAATAAACCATCCCCAAGGTTGGACATTTTTTCTGAATCGCCTCCGACCACCAATGATTACACAAGATGCGACTATCATTTTGGAGGGAGGAGCATGGAACTACCCTGATCACATCAAGAAAGCACTCACCACCATTCAGTCAATCCCACTCCCAGCGTGGATGTTAAAGCTAAATCTTCTTCAACCACCAGGAAAAGATTTCTTTCAGAGCACTCCACGCCTGGCGTGGCTTCTTCTACTGAATCTTTTTCAACGGTCAGGACCACAGGGGAGTTTGTGTAAGTGATTTGAGGCCGCTAGAGGGGGGGGGGGTGAATACCGTCGAGCTAGTGTGTGATGAAATTCTTTCACGTGTTCATCTACAAACTTTGTTAACCGGCAGCGGAATAATAATTAAGCAATACGAAATAGACAAACACAAATACGCAAGTATTTAACGTGGTTTGGAACCGAACGGTTCCTACTCCACGGATCGGGCTCTAAAAGCTCTAGCAATGCAAACACGCACTACTAATCACAATAACTGCTTCTCGACAAAAATCGAAGGTGGAGAAACCTCGTACAAATGATCTTACAACAGCAAGAACGAAATACAAGCAATATACAATGCAAATACGAAAGACAAGTAAAGAAAAAACTTTACAACACTTGTTTTTGATTGCTTGAATGCTTGGTTGCTTGCTTGCACTTGGAGATCTGATTTGCAGAAACAAATCGGCCCAATAGCTCTCAAGAACTGGATATCATTTTCCTCCATCATGAGCTCCTTATAAATCTTCAACCTGTGCTAGAAAAAGTCGATCAGTCGACTGATCGGGACCATCAATCGACTGATTCCACTGTTGTCATGAGACAACGACTAGATCCACACTGGATAAGTCTAACGGATCCATCGTCAGTCGACTGATGAAACCAATCAGTCGACTAATGGAGCCTTCACTCGACCAGTCGAGTCTCGACTCCATTCTGTGCCCGATTTCACGAGCATCAGTCGACTGATCACAAGATAAGTCGACTGCTTCGCCCATCAGTCGACTTCCCACCTATGACAGTCGACTGCTAGGGCAATTCCCGCAGTCAAACCCTAGTTGACTCAGGCCAGTCGACTGTCACATGACACCAGTCGACTGACACACCTCAAACATGAGGTTTTAGCCCAAGTATGGTTCTCCCATACTTGCTAGACCACCCTTAGCCTAGACCTAAGCCTTCTAGCCACCTCCATCAGCCTTACGCCTCTCGGAACCCTCCAAGTCATCCATGACTTGTTCATCCATCGCGCTAGCTTTCAGGTGCTTCCATCGGCTATGTCACGCTAACGATGTCTACACCGCCAAGGCATATTGGACTTATGCCGCCAAGACTCCGCTTGGACTTTACGCCGTCAACCATTGGACTTATGCTGCCAAGACTCCACTCTTGGACTTTACACCGCCAATATCAAACCCCTTGGACTTCTCAAATGCCAAGACTCATGCTTGGACTTTCCCTTGCCAACCCATGTTGGACTTTCCATGCCAAGTACCCATTACTTGGACTTTCCATAATCACATGGTCAACCCTACTCAACCATCAAAGTCTCCCTCAAGTCAAACTCGAGTCCAGTTAAACATAACCCGAGTTGATTGTATAAACTATCTCCCCAAAACATCAACAAACATTAATGTCAAACATCAATGTCAACTTACTTTGTCAAACATCAAAACATCACTCGAGTCAAACTTGAGTCTGGTCAATTGTTATGTGGGCCGATTGTACCAACAATCTCTTCCTTTTTGATGTTTGACAAAAACAACCTTGAGTTAGACCCCTAACTCAAAGTCCCTAACCAATTTCATAAATTGGTAATCTTATGTTCTCTCCCTTTTTGACATTCATCAAAAAGGTTCACTCCAAGGAGGTCAATGTCTCATGTCCCAATGAGATCTTACAATCTCCCCCTTGGTCCAAAAATACCTATGATGCCTATTATCTTCCTAGTGATAAGTCCCATATCACTCAAGAGAGGCAATCCTATTCACTCTCCCAACATCCAAATTGGGTATCTCAAAATCTCATTTTTCCTTCCCATGAGGAAAAATATCATCTATCATCCCATGATGGATACCTCCACCTAAAGGCTTGCTCCCCTTTGACCATTGCACCAACAATGTCTTTGCGAAGTCCCTAAGCCAATAGGAACTCTAAACCATCAAAGGTAAGGTTAGAAATTAAACATTAAACTTTCCAACACCTTAAATATGATACAAACTCTAAACAACTTTCCTAATCCATATCCAATGGATTTTCACCCTTTATAATGCTCTCCAAAGCATATCCTAGGGTTAAGAGTGATTAGGGACCTTAACCGTAGCTGAAATTGGGTTAAACAATCTTATTTATCCCGAAATCAGACTATCAGTCGAGTCCTACAGAAACCAGTCGATTGATGTGCCCATCAATCGACTGGCACCGAGCAATAGCCGAAAGTGATACCGCATCAGATGCCCACGCTTCATGTGTCGACTTCCTCAGAGGGCCAATCGATAATCAAAAACCTGTTTTTCAATTATCAAACTCCAACTTTGAAAAATCGTAACTAAATATATATAGCTTGAAAAATCATGAAATTTCACATGTATAATACTTATCACACATACAATCGGTGAAAATTCTTGGAAAAATATTTTAACCATTAAAATAGGAGATTGGTATAAAGTTCAACAACTATTAAAACTTTAAAGTTTTTTATCAACTTTGTATCAACTTCTACAACGATGATGGCTATCAAAAGATAGACTTCACCAAGGTTCTCTAACGTGATTTTAAAATATTTTTGAAAAACTATTTTGAACCATGGATTATTGGCTAAATATACATAACTTGTATATTAGCTTTCCTCATGATTCTTAGTGACGATTGAAATAAGTTTGAGTTCATCTAGATGCACTACCTATGCACCTTGAACCTAACTTATTATCCTAACATCTCACATGTTATCTAAGGTGTATACACACACATACATGTCAATTTAGATGTGAGATGTGGAGTTAGAATTAATATGACCTCATGTATTTTCTAGGCAACCCTACTTGATTCCCTTATAAATGGGACTCCAAGTCATGCCATTTTTCCTTAAATCAATTTTAATCAAGATAAATGCATGAATGATCATGACATAAATGATAACACTAATAACGCATAGCCAATGATTATGATGTCATGATATATCAATAAGCTTTTAAAAACATGATCATCACATCTACAAAAATTCTAATCAACATCATGACATGTTATATGAGAAAACGGAGTTAAATGCCATGACATAGCAAGCTTACACAAACAAGGACATTTCAACCAAACATACAATCAGACAACAATAGTTTTTAGAAACAAAATATTTCATTAAAAACTTCAAGTTTTTACATCCAAAATGTGAAGTTCAAACAAAAAGACATCCTATATCGCTAAACATTCTATATCGCTAGTCCTCTACGGAAGGTGGAGGCGGAGGTGGCTGCTGACTCAAGGTCCAGGCTCACACCATCTCGTACATGTCGAGCTGATGCTGGTCAATGCGGCTCTGTGACTCCTCAATCCGAGCGTGGCACTCCTCCATCCGACTGAGGTGCTCACCCATATAGGATTGCCCAGATATAATATTTGCTAGTCGGGAGTCCATCATCTGCTGATAATCCTGGAATCTGGCCTCCAACTGTCCAATCCGATATGAAGGACCTGTTGCTGATGCATCTGCTGGAATTTGGTCATCCTCATCAGTAGCATCGGGGTCCTCATATCGTTCTGCAGGCTCTCCCGATACTAGAGGTGGCTCCCCATGTGGCCTGGGCGGAGGTCGAGGTACCAGCTTCATCTGCCCATGTCTGATTCGTAGCTTCGCCAATGAGAAGTTACGAACTGATATACAGTCGTAAACCTCGAAAATCACCCTCAGAGATCCCCTGTTAATGTTAATGTCTATAGACTCTAACCATGCAGTGATGATATGGCCAAAAGGCATATGCACTTTCCCTTGCACAAGGGATATGAAATGTACAATGCAATGAAACATGTTTAATGCAATGTTTATATTTAATCTATGACGCATGACATACATAAGAAAAAGATGAGGAGGCCGAATCTTGGCCAGACCCTGAGTCACGATAGGGAGAAAACACCGAACAATGACTTTGTAAAGTATATTGTCATGGGCAGATAGCTCAGTGATAGAGAATAGGTTCTGAGCTGGTGGGCGAGGATGGTGAAAAATGTCCTCATGCATGGAGTCTAAAGAAATATGATCAAAAGGCTAAGGAAGAGGGGCATCGAAGATAGGATAGAAAACGAAAGTATCATCCGATAGCCTACACTCAAGAAACTCCTACAATATCGCAGGAGTGAACTCTATGTCGCGTTTTGCAACGCGAGTAGTATAGGTAGGACCATCGTTTACCTTCCTTAAGTTTTGATAGAGCTCCTTAAGGAGGTCACTTTTATGGCATGAGTGCAAAGAACTACCTTCATGAGTTGATAATATGCTAAAATTTCCATGATATAGCCACAATAATGCCTAAAGAAATCGATATCGATGTACCTAACCAATATGGGTTCGTACAATCGTGATGCAACCTCAGTCGGGTCGTTCCTACGTGATCGTCTATATGAATGCAATGCAGTGGAATGAAATGCAAAGTCACAAATATAGGATTAGATCACAATGAGTTGTAAAGACAAAAATTTAGGGTTTAAGGGGTATAGAAATTATACTTTGGTGTCATTTGAAGGTGATGAAGGGAAGACACAAGGCAGCTGCTGAGGGGAATGCCGGAAGGATCGCCGGAGAAAGGGTATCACCGGAACCCTAATCATTTGGAGAAGAAAAACTAGGGTAGTGAGATGCCATTAGGGTTATAGAGAGATCAAAGACACAACCGGAAGAGAAGACTACCAACCCTTGGGATTTGGTCACCGGCGTGGACGAGGAAAGGCTGGTCGGAGACGATGAGCGCCGATCGGAGACGAAAATCACGAGGGAAAAGAGTGTGAAGACGGCGAACCCTAGCGGTTCGGCATTATAAAATCGCGACTCCAGTCGACTGATGTGTGACATCAGTTGACTGATGGCGGGTTATGAGCAGTTTACTGAATCGACAATTGGCGCCCGACTCGATCGGGTTGAGCATTCTCAGACGAGCTACGAATATCATCGATCGGATGCGATCATCACTCGACTTCTCGGTGAGCCACTCGACTAATGATCCTTCGCCGATAAAAAGTACACGATCGGTAGCGTTGATAATCGATCGGTCGATGTACAATCGATCGAGTCTGAAAGCGACTCATCGAACTCACTGTATCGTGCTACAATATTATTAGTGGACTGATAAACTGTATAAGTCGACTGATCTCTGATTTCCAATTCTGAAATTGAGTGAATTTTGATTTCTTCACTCAATTTGTTTCATTTTATCATGTTTACTCTTGTATGTCGAATATATTAATGTTATGCTTATATTCATGTATTTGTTAATATATTTTGGTATTTTATTTCATTTTAACAATCATTAACATCTAATGATTTTAAAATCCTAACATCTCACCATTTCTAAGTGTGGAAATACACAATCAAGATGAATGACCTATTTTGTGAGATGCAATATACCATAAACATTCCTTCTATGCAAACATATGGTAAAACACATGAAGCATGGTAAGTGTAAGACATCAAGGTGTGTGGCACTTAAGTATCACTCTTCTTGTGACTTATAAACTTTAAGCACTTCTCTTGATACATTAATTCCTAAACTGTGTCAAAATCCTAAAATAGCACACCATGACCTCTAAATCTAGATTGTGCCAATTTTATTAATTTTTCATGATTCCAAAAATATATGACACATCCTAAAACCTTTTAGGATAGAAGATCAAACCTATTTCCAAGGTATCCATAACCTTGAAAATAACCTAAAATGTCAACTTTGCTATGGTTGAGTTAACTACCCATCCAATCAAAGTTGACACATCCTAACCCATTTAGCGTGAGTCAATCACGCTCCTTAGAACCCAAAATCTATTTGAGCTCATTGGATTAATTAGGTATTCCTTAGGGATGACTTCCCTAGATACCTTTCTAATGACCCTTCTAGGCTTGTTAGCCTTGGTCATTATGGTCTTGCCATGGTTAGCCTTAGAGATTGCCTCCCTAGTAACCTTCTTAGTGACATCCTTAGGTTTCTTAGAAATCTTAGCCACTAGGCACATACTATGGTTGGCCTTAGGGATAATTTCCCTAGAGACTTTGGTTTTCTTAGATTTAAGTTTAGTTCCATAATCAAATAAAACATTGTGATAAGTAGGCATTACTTTCTTAGACATAGGCTTGTGACCTAAACCTTGTCTCCAAGATGATTCTTGCCTCTTACAACCTTTTTGTTGACTTCTAGATCCTAGAGTTTGACAATTTGACCCTTTAAGTTGATTTTGCATACTTTCAAGGGTCTTCTTGGAGACCTCAAGGCTTGATTTTCTAACTCTAATTGCCCAATTGATTTTTGATTAGGTTTTTGGGCATTCCCATTCTCTTTAGACATATGCCTACCCTTATTAGAGTTAATGCCTAAATGGTTTTTGATTTTCTTAATTGTTTCCTTAGGAAGGATATTTTTAGGGACATTAGTCCCAAATTTCTCCTTCTTTGAAATAGGTCTAGAGTTATCATTTCTTGATTTATCCTTAGTCCTAAACCCAACATGTTTAGCTTCTAGACAACCATAATTATTATTTCTAGCATAATTTGATTCATGAGTAATAGCAAAATTATTTAAATTTATTCTAGTATGCTTTTGCTTAGAATTTAAAGAATGAGCATTATGAAAATATACCTTAGGGTTGGTCTTAGAGACTCCCCCTACTTGTGAAGCTCCCTCCTTTCTTCTAGGACATTGGCTCCTATAGTGTTCCGGTTATTGGCATTTGAAGCACACCACGTGCTCCTTGCTGATCTTCTTGGTAGGGACATCGGTATCCTTGACTTTTTCATTGACTTTTGGTGCCGGAGGAGGTTTCTTAACCCTTTTTAGACACTTACTCTTGTAGTGTCCGGATTCCCTACACTCAAAGCATATTATATGAATTTTGTTATTAATTGACATGCTTGAGTTACCTAGGGTGGTGGTGAGGTTCTCTTGAGCTTGCTCTTCTTCTCTACCGGATGTAGATGATTCTTCTTGAGATTGCTCCGGTGTAGATGCTCTAATCTCCTCCCCCTCAATCCTAGAAGTGGAGGTCTCCACTTCTTCCACCAATCCGGAAGTTGATTCCTTCTCAACTTCCGAGTCCTCACTCGCTTGTGAAGATGATGATGATTCTTCCTCGAGTTCTTCCTCTTCTTAAGCCGATGAAGATTCTTCTTCTTCTACTTGTGCCAAGTGAGGCTTCTCATGGAACTTGGGCAATTTGTCCCATAGCTCCTTGGCATCTTGAAATTCACCTAAACTAGACAAAATGTCATTAGGTATCAAATCTTCTAAAAGCTTTGTTACCTTGAATTCGGTCTTGAACTTGAGATGTTGCTCTTGTGTCCACTTCTTCAATTTCAAGACGTTTCGGGTCTTATCCCGAGGAGGTTCAAAGTGTTAGGACCTATACACCCGCTAGAGGGGGGGGTGAATAGCGCGTGCTCGTACGTTGATGGAAATCGTTCGCGTGCTTGTCTACAATTTTCGTTAGCACAACGAAAACAAAGATAATAAAGCAATAACAAAAACATAAACACACAAACGCAAGGATATAACGTGGTTCGAAACCGAATGATTCCTACTTCACGGATCGAGCTGTAAAGAGCTCTAGTGATGCACACGCACTCACTAATCACAAATACTCCTTCTCGACACAAGTCGGAGGTGGAGAAACCTCGTACAACAGTTTACAACAATAAACTAAGTACAACAAGCAATTACAATGAAATACAATACAATACAAGTAAAGAAATCACTTTACAAATGCCTTTAGATTGCTTGAATGCTTGGTAGCTTGACTTGCACTTGGAGACCCTGATTTGCAGTAGCAAATCGCCCCAAAAGCCCTAAACAAACCATATCTTTTTCCACCATCACGAGCTCCTTTTATAGATTCAACCTATGATAGAAAAAGTCGATCAGTCGACAGATCGGGACCATCAGTCGACAGATGCGACTATTGTCGTGAGACAACGGCTTGATCCATGTTGGATAAGTCCAACGGATCCATCATCAGTCGACTGATGATACCCATCAGTCAATTGATGGAGCCTTCACTCGACCAGTCGAGTCTCGACTCCGATTACATGCCGATTTCCACGAGCACCGATCGGTGATCACAAGATCGATTGATTGCTCGGCCGATCGATCATTGCCACATATGGCAGTCGACTGTTAGGCCAAATCCCAATATCAAACCCTAGTTGACTTAGTCCAGTCGACTGCCACATGACACCAGTCGACTGGCACACCTCAAACATGAGGTTTTAGCCCAAGTATGGTTCCCCCATACTTGCTAGACCACCCTTAGCCTAGACTTAAGCCTTCCAGCCACCTCCATCAGCCTGATGCCTCTCGGATCCCTCTAAGTCATCCATTACTTGTTCATCCATCGCGCTAGCCTTCAGGTGCTTCCATCGGCTATGTCATGCTAACGGTGTCTACACCGCCAAGGCACATTGGACTTACGCCGCCAAGACACCGGTTGGACTTTATGGCGCCAACCATTGGACTTATGCTGCCAAGACTCCCGCTTGGACTTTACGCCGCCAATATCAAACCCCTTGGACTTCTCAAATGCCAAGACTCAAGCTTGGACTTTCCCTTGCCAACCCACGTTGGACTTTCCATGCTAGGACCCATGCTTGGACTTCCCTTGTGCCATGTACTCAAGACTTGGACTTTCCCAAAAGCCAAGTGTTCCACTTGGACTTTCCCATGACAATTACATTGTCATATATTTTTGTCTAACATCAAAACATCTCTCGAGCCAAGCTCGAGTCCTGGTCAATCGTGACCTGGGCCGATTGCACCAACAATCTCCCCCTTTTTGATGTTTGACAAAAACCAAACAAACAATTGAGTTTGAACACTAACTCAAATCCCTTACCAATTATCCCAAATTGGTAATTTTACCTTCTCCCCCTTTTTGACATACATCAAAAAGGTTATCTCTCCAAGGAGGTCAATGTCTCATATCCCAATGAGATCTTACAATCTCTCCCTTGATCCAACAATACCTAGGATGCCTACCATCTTGCTAGTGATAAGTCTCATATCACTCAAGAGAGGCAATCCTACTCACTATCTCAATTTCTAAATTGGGTCTCTCAAAATCCCATCAATTTTCTCAATTGATGTCCTTCTGCCATAACATCTCCCCTTCGAGAATAGAAAAACACATCCATCGTCCCATGATAGATACCTCCCACTAAAGGCTTGCTCCCCCTTGATCATTGCACCAACAATGTCCTTGGGAAGTCCATAAGCCAATAGGAACTCTAAACCATCAAAATTAAGGCTCTAAGTTCAAACATGAAATCTTTCACCCTTAAATTTGATACTTGGACCTAACACCTCTCCAAATCCATATCCAATGGATTTTCACCCTTTATAATGCTTCCCAAAGCATATCCTAGGGTTAGGAGTTGTTCGGGACCTTAACCGCAGTTGAACACGGGCTAAACATACATTGTTTTCCCAAAATCGATAGCGATCGACTCAGATTAGCTATCGATCGCCACCAAGCATGATCGATAACTAAAATTTCCGAATTTCAATTATCAGAATCAAATTTCAGAAAATCATAAGTAATTCTACGTATATCGAAAAATCACGAAATTTGATACGTATATTACTTATAGTAAATACAATGGGTGAAAAATAATAGAAAAATATTTTACCCATAAAATACTGAAATTGATACAAAATTTAAAAGTGAAGAAAACTTCTATGTTTTGGCTCACTTTGTTTCAATCTCATCAATGGTGATTGCTATCAAAAGATAGACTTCACCAAGGTTTTTCAAAATAATTTTAAAATATTTTCAAAACCTTATTTTGGATCACATTCCTTGGGCTCAATGTACATGACTTGTACACAAGCTTTCCCAATGATCCACAAATAAAATTAGATGAGTTTTTAGTTCATCTAGATGAAAAAACTATGCACCTTGAACTTAACTCATATCCTAACATCTCACATGTATCTAGATTGTATAAATACACATACATGTCAATGTGATGTGAGATGTGAGTTTTGTTCTCCCTAATCTAGGGTTTCATGGATTTTCCAAGGTAAGTCTACTTGATTCCCATATACATGGGACTTCAAGTCATGTCAATTATCCTTAACTCAATTTTAATCAAATGCATGAATGATTATGGAATTAATGATGATATAAATAAAAATATGCTCATAATAATGATGTCATGGCATAATATGAAATCTAAAAATACATGACATTTATCCTTAATCCTAAAAACATGATCATGATATATAAATGCTAGAAATAAATATGATGTCATGACATGTTATATGGCAAATCAGGCATGACAAATAAAAAGTATAGGTATAATAATACCTAAATTTTAATATTAATTGCCTTTTAAGATAATCAAGTATATTTTTGCCATATTCCTATTAATATCCCAAGTGTGTCAAAAACCCAAAATGACACATTATGACCTCTAAACCTAAAATATGTCAATTCAATTAATTTTTCATAATCCCAAATATACATTGGCACATCCTAAAATCTTTTAGGATCACAATATCAATTCTATTCTCAAGGTACCCATAACCTTGAAAATTGCCTAAAATATCACCTTTACCATGGTTAGGTTAACTACCCATCCATTTAAGGTTGGCACACCCTAACCCATTTAGCGTGAATCAATCACGCTCTTAGGAACCCAAAACCTATTTGAGCTCCTAGGGTTTACTAGGTATTCTTTAGGGATGACCTCCCTAGATACCCTTCTAATGACCCTTCTAGGCTTAGAACCTTGGTCATTGTGGTCTTGCCTTGGTTAACCTTAGATATTTCCTCCCTAATAACCTTCTTAGTGACCACCCTAGGTTTCCTAGAAACCCAAGCCACTAGACACTTACCATGGTTACTCTTAGGGATAACTTCCCTAGTAACCTTGGTCTTCCTAGACCTAGTTAGTGTTCCATAATCTAATGGAACACTATGATAAGCCACCTTAGGCTTAGGTTTGTCACCCAAACCTTGCTTGCACTTGGTTGACTTTTGTCTTTTAGGTCCTAAGTGTTGACTTTGAGATTTGGACCCTTGCCTTTGACCATTAGATCCTTTAAATTGATTTTGTATATTCCTAAGGGTCTTTTCTTGTTTCTCAAGTCTTGACCTCAAGACTTGGTTCTCTAATTCTAATTGCCCAATTTTAGAATTTTGATTTATTCATTGGGCATGATTCTTTCTATGATTCTTTCTAGGCATATGCCTAGTCCATTTAGGGTTAAAACCTAGGTACTCTTGTATTTTCCTAATAGATTCCCTAGGAAAGGTTTTTCTAGGGACATTAGTCCCAAATTTTTCCTTATTTCCTAAGTGGACACTTTTAGCTCCTAAACAAAAATATTTATCTCTAGCATGCTTTTCATAATGAATTGCAAGAGAATTAAAATCCATAGCATGCTTTTCAACATTTAAATTAGAAGGAGCATTATTTAGATATACCATAGGGTTTGCCTTAGAGGCTCCCCCAACTTGTGATGCTCCATTTTGCTTCTTCTTTTCCCCCTTCGGGCATTGATTTCGGTAATGTCTCGGTTGTTGACATTTGAAGCAAATTACTTGCACCTTGCTTTTAGTTGTTGGGGGACCCGCATCCTTTGACTTTTGTTGACTTTTAGGCGCCGAAGGAGCTTTCTTTACTCTCTTTGGGCACTTGCTCTTGTAGTGCCCGGCTTCCCTACACTCAAAACATATGATATGATTTTTTATTACAAATTGATATGTTTGAGTTACCTAGGGTTGTGGTGGAAGCTTGAACTTGCTCTTCTTCTTTACCGGAAGTAGAAGCTTCTTCTTGACTTTGCTCTTGCTCCGAAGTGGATAGTCTAACTTCCTCCCCCTCAATCCTAGAGGTGGAGATCTCCTCCACTTCTTCCTCTTCCTCTTCCTCTTTGGATGTTGATGGTCTCTCAACCTCCAAGTACTCACTTCCTTGTGAGGAAGATGTGCTTGCCTCTTCGGTCCCTTCCTCTTGGACCAGTGATGGACCATCATGGAGCTTGGCCAAATTACTCCAAAGCTCTTTAGCATCCATGCACTCACCTAGGCTACACAAGAAGTCATTAGGAATTAAATCAAAAATGAATTTGATTACCTTCTTGTTTTTCTCGAATCTTTGGAGTTGATCTTCATTCCATCTCTTCTTCTTGAGGAAACCACCTTTTGGTCCTCTTGGATACTCAAATCCTTCCATTAATAATGACCATTCCTCAAGGTCTCTCATCATCAAAAAATCTTCAATTCTTCTCCTCCAAGAATTGAAGCCTTCTCATCCGTATAGAGTATAGGGCACCGGTGTGTTGATGTCCCATCCTAATTCTTCTTGGACTTCCATCTTCACCCTCTAGCGTGCTCCCTTAGTTGTTAAACTTCAAGAGCGGCCTCACTCTGATACCACTTGTTAGGACCTGTGCACCTGCTAGAAGGGGGGTGAATAGCGCATGATCGTACGTTGATGGAAATCGATCGCGTGCTTGTCTACAATTTTCGTTAGCGCAGCGGAACCAAAGATAATAAAGCAATAACGAAAACACAAACACACAAACGCAAGGATATAACGTGGTTCGGAACCAAATGGTTTCTACTCCACGGATCGAACTATAAAGAGCTCTAGTGATGCACACACACTCACTAATCACAAATACTCCTTCTCGACACAAGTCGGAGGTGGAGAAACCTCGTACAATAGTTTATAATAATAAACTAAGTACAACAAGCAATTACAATGAAATACAATGCAATACAAGTAAAAAAATCACTTTACAAATACCTTTAGATTGCTTGAAAGCTTGGTAGCTTGACTTGCACTTGGAGACCCTGATTTGCAGCAGCAAATCACCCCAAAAGCCCTCAAGAAACCATATCTTTTTCTTCCATCACAAGCTTCTTTTATAGCTTTAACCTGTGTTGAAAAAAGTCGATCAGTCGACTGATCGGGACCATCAGTCGACTTAAGCCACTGTTGTCATGAGACAACGATTAGATCTACGCTGGATAAGTCCAATGGATCCATCATCAGTCGACTGATGATACCCATCAGTCGACTGATGGAGCCTTCACTCGACCAGTCGAGTCTCGACTCCATTCTGTACCCGATTTCACGAGCACCAGTCGACTGATCACAAGATCAGTCGACAGCTCAACCAATCAGTCGACTGCCCACATATGGCAGTCGACTGCTAGGCCAAATCCCGTAGTCAAACTCTAGTTGACTTAGTCCAGTCGACTGCCACACGGTACCAGTCGACTGACACACCTCAAACATGAGGTTTTAGCCCAAGTATGGTTCCCCCATACCTGCTAGACCACCCTTAGCCTAGACCTAAGCCTTCTAGCCACCTCCATCAGCCTCACGCCTCTCGGATCCCTCCAAGTCATCCATGACTTATTCATCTATCGCGCTAGCCTTCAAATGCTTCCATCGGCTATGTCATGCTAACGGTGTCTACACTGCCAAGGCACATTGGAGTTACGTCGTCAAGACTCCGCTTGGACTTTACGCCGCCAACTATTGGACTTATGCTGCCAAGACTCCCGCTTGGACTTTACGCCGCCAATATCAAACCCCTTGGACTTTCCCTTGCCAAGCCATGTTGGACTTTCCATGCCACGACCCATGCTTGGACTTCCCTTGTGCTAAGTACTCAAGACTTGCACTTTCCCAAATGCCAAGTGTTCCACTTGGACTTTCCCATGACAATTACATTGTCATATGTTTTTGTCTAACATCAAAACATCTCTCGAGCCAAGCTCGAGTCCTGGTCAATCGTGACCTTGGCCGATTGCACCAATATAAAGCCTTTTACGAGGATGAACCAATCCTCTATATCCATCATCAAGAATGTCTCCATTCTTGTTCTCCACGCCGAAAAGTCTTCTCGATCATATGGCGGTGGAGTGTTGATGTCCCACCCAAGCTTGTCTTGGAATTCCATCTTCCCTCTAGCTTCTTTAGCTTCTGGCGGTTAATCCGTAGAAGAGCCTCGGGCTCTGATACCAATTGTAAGTGATTTGAGGTCGCTAGAGGGGGGGGGTGAATAGCGTCCAGCTAGTGCGTGATGAAATTCTTTCACATGTTCATCTACAAACTTCATTAGGCCGCAGCGGAATAATAATTAACCAATACGAACTAGACAAACACAAATACGCAAGTATTTAACGTGGTTCGGAACCGAACGGTTCCTACTCCACGGATCGGGCTCTAAAAGCCCTAACAATGCAAACACGCACTACTAATCACAATAACTCCTTCTTGACAAAAGTCAGAGGTGGAGAAACCTCATACAAACGATCTCACAACAACAAGAATGAAATACAATCAATATACAATGAAAATACGAAAGACAAGTAAAGAAAAACCTTTACAACACTTGTTTTTGATTGCTTGAATGATTGGTTGCTTGCTTTCACTTGGAGACCTGATTTGCAGCAACAAATCACCCCAATAGCTCTCAAGAACCAGATATCATTTTCCTCCATCACGAGCTCCTTATAAAGCTTAAACCTGTGCTGGAAAAAGTCGATCAGTCAACTGATCTGGACCATTAGTCGACTGATTCCACTATAGTCGTGAGACAATGATTAGATCCATGCTGGATAAGTCCAACGGATCCATCATCAGTCGACTGATGATACCCATCAGTCGACTGATGGAGCCTTCACTCGACCAGTCGAGTCTCGACTCCATTCTGTGCCCAATTTCACGATCACCAGTAGACTGATCACAAGATCAGTCGACTGCTCCGCCCATCAGTCGACTGCCCACCTATGATAGTCGACTGCTAGGGAAATTCCTGCAGTCAAACCCTAGTTGACTCTGGCAAGTCGACTGCTACACGGCACCAGTCGACTGGCACACCTCAAACATGAGGTTTTAGCCCAAGTATGGTTCCCCCATACTTGCTAGACTACCCTTAGCCTAGACCTAAGCCTTCTAGCCACCTCCATCAGCCTTACGCCTCTCGGATCCCTCCAAGTCATCCATGACTTGTTCATCCATCACGCTAGCCTTCAGGTGCTTCCATCGGCTATGCCATGCTAACGGTGTCTACACCGCAAAGGCACATTGAACTTACGCTGCCAAGACTCCGCTTGAGCTTTACGCCGCCAACCATTGGACTTATGCTGCCAAGACTCCACCCTTGGACTTTACACCGCCAATATCAAACCCCTTGGACTTCTCAAATGCCAAGACTCCGGCTTGGTCTTTCCATAATCACATGGTCAACCTTAGTCAACCATCAAAGTCTCCCTTGAGTCAAACTCGAGTCCAGTTAAACATAACCCGGGTTGATTGTATAAACAATCTCCCCAAAACATCAACAGATATTAATGTCAAACATCAATGTCAACTTACTTTGTCAAACATCAAAACATCACCGAGTCAAACTCGAGTCTGGTCAATTGTGATCTAGGCCGATTGCACAAACAGTTTGCACCATCTCATTTTATTTTATTTCCCTTGTATATACATTTCTTTTACTTTGTTTATTTTAGTTATAGTTTTTTATTTTTGTTTGATGAGTTTTTGTTTAGTCGTGTTTTGAAATAAATTTCCTATACATTCTTTTATATCTTCTTCGAAGTCGTAAAAGCTAGTTAAATTTAATTGTCGAATTTTGGGATTTATTGACTTGAATGGATTATTTGATTGCATGTGGTTACTACTTGGTGATGGATTCTATGTTGATAGCTTGAGATGATTTTTTTTCATTCCTTGTGAGGATTGTGCTTGTTTTTATTGCTTGTGTGTGGTGCACTTGTGGTTATTGTAACTCTAGAACTTGCTTTGATTATTTTGAGACTACACAACCATAGGTTTGCATGATTACTATGAAGGAAATCTCACTTGTTTCCCTTTACTGCTTTTGTTGTCATATGCTATTCAAATAATTTTCTTATCATAGGCCATGTCATTTTCATTATTCATTCTATTGTCCTTCTATTCCTACATCATGTCATTTCTTCTCCATTTCTATTTTTGGATGTGGAATAATGGATGTTCCAAGATGAGTTTTTGCCCAGGATGAACAAAAGTTTAAGTGTGGGGGAGAGAGTAGCTCAGGAGAATTCAGTATAAGCATAGGCAAGTCGTGCTTGATCACCACAGACAAGCTATGTTTTTATTATTATAGCTAAGCTTGATGTATTTTCTAGAGCATAGGGAAGTGCACAACATGTCAAAAAAAAATGAAAAAAAAAGTTGAAAAAAAATTGAAAAAAAAATTGAAAAAAAAAACATTTCGCCAAGGCACTTGGACTTACGCCGCCAAGACTCCGCTTGGACTTTATGGCGCCAACCATTGGACTTATGCTGCCAAGACTCCCGCTTGGACTTTACGCCGCCAATATCAAACCCCTTGGACTTCTCAAATGCCAAGACTCAAGCTTGGACTTTCCCTTGCCAACCCACGTTGGACTTTCCATGCTAGGACCCATGCTTGGACTTCCCTTGTGCCATGTACTCAAGACTTGGACTTTCCCAAAAGCCAAGTGTTTCACTTGGACTTTCCCATGACAATTACATTGTCATATATTTTTGTCTAACATCAAAACATCTCTCGAGCCAAGCTCGAGTCCTGGTCAATCGTGACCTGGGCCGATTGCACCAACAATCTCCCCCTTTTTGATGTTTGACAAAAACCAAACAAACAATTGTGTTTGAACACTAACTCAAATCCCTTACCAATTATCCCAAATTGGTAATTTTACCTTCTCCCCCTTTTTGACATACATCAAAAAGGTTATCTCTCCAAGGAGGTCAATGTCTCATATCCCAATGAGATCTTACAATCTCTCCCTTGATCCAACAATACCTAGGATGCCTACCATCTTGCTAGTGATAAGTCCCATATCACTCAAGAGAGGCAATCCTACTCACTATCTCAATTTCCAAATTGGGTCTCTCAAAATCCCATCAATTTTCTCAATTGATGTCCTTCTGCCATAACATCTCCCCTTCGAGAATAGAAAAACACATCCATCGTCCCATGATAGATACCTCCCACTAAAGGCTTGCTCCCCCTTGATCATTGCACCAACAATGTCCTTGGGAAGTCCATAAGCCAATAGGAACTCTAAACCATCAAAATTAAGGCTCTAAGTTCAAACATGAACTCTTTCACCCTTAAATTTGATACTTGGACCTAACACCTCTCCAAATCCATATCCAATGGATTTTCACCCTTTATAATGCTTCCCAAAGCATATCCTAGGGTTAGGAGTTGTTCGGGACCTTAACCGCAGTTGAACACGGGCTAAACATACCTTGTTTTCCCAAAATCAGAATTAGCGATCGACTCAGATTGCTTATCGATCATTGCCGCAATGATCGTGATAACTAAAATTTCCGAATTTCAGTTATCAGAATCGAATTTCAGAAAATCATAAGTAATTCTACGTATATCGAAAAATCACGAAATTTGATACGTATATTACTTATAGTCAATACAATGGGTGAAAAATAATAGAAAAATATTTTACCCATAAAATACTGAAATTGATACAAAATTCAAAAGTGAAGAAAACTTCTATGTTTTGGCTCACTTTGTTTCAATCTCATCAATGGTGATTGCTATCAAAAGATAGACTTCACCAAGGTTTTTCAAAATGATTTTAAAATATTTTCAAAACCTTATTTTGGATCACATTCCTTGGGCTCAATGTACATGACTTGTACACAAGCTTTCCCAATGATCCACAAATAAAATTAGATGAGTTTTTAGTTCATCTAGATGAAAAAACTATGCACCTTGAACTTAACTCATATCCTAACATCTCACATGTATCTAGATTGTATAAATACACATACATGTCAATGTGATGTGAGATGTGAGTTTTGTTCTCCCTAATCTAGGGTTTCATGGATTTTCTAAGGCAAGTCTACTTGATTCCCTTATACATGGGACTTCAAGTCATGTCAATTATCCTTAACTCAATTTTAATCAAATGCATGAATGATTATGGCATTAATGATGATATAAATAAGAATATGCTCATAATCATGATGTCATGGCATAATATGAAATCTAAAAATACATGACATTTATCCTTAATCCTAAAAACATGATCATGATATATAAATGCTAGAAATAAATATGATGTCATGACATGTTATATGGCAAATCAGGCATGACAAATAAAAAGTATAGGTATAATAATACCTAAATTTTAATATTAATTGCCTTTTGAGATAATCTAGTATATTTTTGCCATATTCCTATTAATATCCCAAGTGTGCCAAAAATCCAAAATGACACACTATGACCTCTAAACCTAAAATGTGTCAATTTAATTAATTTTTCATAATCCCAAATATATATTGGCACATCCTAAAATCT
Organism: Wurfbainia villosa; assembly: GCA_025175895.1. NCBI lineage: Eukaryota > Viridiplantae > Streptophyta > Magnoliopsida > Zingiberales > Zingiberaceae > Wurfbainia > Wurfbainia villosa. The sequence goes on along the minus strand of CM045986.1, from coordinate 55,979,192 downwards.
TTTAGGATCACAATATCAATTCTATTCTCAAGGTACCCATAACCTTGAAAATTGCCTAAAATATCACCTTTACCATGGTTAGGTTAACTACCCATCCATTTAAGGTTGGCACACCCTAACCCATTTAGCGTGAATCAATCACGCTCTTAGGAACCCAAAACCTATTTGAGCTCCTAGGGTTTACTAGGTATTCCTTAGGGATGACCTCCCTAGATACCCTTCTAATGACCCTTCTAGGCTTAGAAGCCTTGGTCATTGTGGTCTTGCCTTGGTTAACCTTAGATATTGCCTCCCTAATAACCTTCTTAGTGACCACCCTAGGTTTCCTAGAAACCCAAACCACTAGACACTTACCATGGTTACTCTTAGGGATAACTTCCCTAGTAACCTTGGTCTTCCTAGACCTAGTTAGTGTTCCATAATCTAATGGAACACTATGATAAGCCACCTTAGGCTTAGGTTTGTCACCCAAACCTTGCTTGCCCTTGGTTGACTTTTGTCTTTTAGGTCCTAAGTGTTGACTTTGAGATTTGGACCCTTGCCTTTGACCATTAGACCCTTTAAATTTATTTTGTATATTCCTAAGGGTCTTTTCTAGTTTCTCAAGTCTTGACCTCAAGACTTGGTTCTCTAATTCTAATTGCCCAATTTTAGAATTTTGATTTATTCCTTGGGCATGATTCTTTCTATGATTCTTTCTAGGCATATGCCTAGTCCATTTAGGGTTAAAACCTAGGTGCTCTTGTATTTTCCTAATAGATTCCCTAGGAAAGGTTTTTCTAGGGACATTAGTCCCAAATTTTTCCTTATTTCCTATGTGGACATTTTTAGCTCCTAAACAAAAATATTTATCTCTAGCATGCTTTTCATAATGAATTGCAAGAGAATTAAAATCCCTAGCATGCTTTTTAACATTTAAATTAGAAGGAGCATTATTTAGATATACCATAGGGTTTGCCTTAGAGGCTCCCCCAACTTGTGATGCTCCATTTTGCTTCTTCTTTTCCCCCTTCGGACATTGATTTCGGTAATGTCTCGGTTGTTGACATTTGAAGCAAATTACTTGCACCTTGCTTTTAGTTGTTGGGGGACCCGCATCCTTTGATTTTTGTTGACTTTTAGACGCCGAAGGAGCTTTCTTTACTCTCTTTGGGCACTTGCTCTTGTAGTGCTCGGCTTCCCTACACTCAAAACATATGATATGATTTTTTATTACAAATTGATATGTTTGAGTTACCTAGGGTTGTGGTGGAAGCTTGAACTTGCTCTTCTTCTTTACCGGAAGTAGAAGCTTCTTCTTGACTTTGCTCTTGCTCCGAAGTGGATAGTCTAACTTCCTCCCCCTCAATCCTAGAGGTGGAGATCTCCTCCACTTCTTCCTCTTCCTCTTCCTCTTTGGATGTTGATGGTCTCTCAACCTCCAAGTACTTACTTCCTTGTGAGGAAGATGTGCTTGCCTCTTCGGTTCCTTCCTCTTGGACCAGTGATGGACCTTCATGGAGCTTGGCCAAATTACTCCAAAGCTCTTTAGCATCCATGCACTCACCTATGCTACACAAGAAGTCATTAGGAATTAAATCAAAAATGAATTTGATTACCTTCTTATTTTTCTCGAATCTTTGGAGTTAATCTTCATTCCATCTCTTCTTCTTGAGGAAACCACCTTTTGGTCCTCTTGGATACTCAAATCCTTCCATTAATAATGATCATTCCTCAAGGTATCTCATCATCAAAAAATCTTCAATTCTTCTCCTCCAAGAATTGAAGCCTTCTCGTCCGTATAGAGTATAGGGCAATGGTGTGTTGATGTCCCATCCTAATTCTTCTTGGACTTCCATCTTCACCCTCTAGCGTGCTCCCTTAGTTGTTAAACTTCAAGAGCGGCCTCACTCTGATACCACTTGTTAGGACCTGTGCACCTGCTAGAAGGGGGGGGGGGTGAATAGCGCATGATCGTACGTTGATGGAAATCGATCATGTGCTTGTCTGCAATTTTCGTTAGCGCAGCGGAACCAAAGATAATAAAGCAATAACGAAAACACAAACACACAAACGCAAGGATATAACGTGGTTCGGAACCAAATGGTTTCTACTCCATGGATCGAACTATAAAAAGCTCTAGTGATGCACACACACTCACTAATCACAAATACTCCTTCTCGACACAAGTCGGAGGTGGAGAAACCTCGTACAATAGTTTACAATAATAAACTAAATACAACAAGCAATTACAATGAAATACAATGCAATACAAGTAAAAAAATCACTTTACAAATGCCTTTAGATTGCTTGAAAGCTTGGTAGCTTGACTTGCACTTGGAGACCCTGATTTGCAGCAGCAAATCACCCCAAAAGCCCTCAAGAAACCATATCTTTTTCTTCCATCACGAGCTCCTTTTATAGCTTTAACCTGTGTTGGAAAAAGTCGATCAGTCGACTGATCGGGACCATCAGTCGACTTAAGCCACTGTTGTCATGAGACAACGACTAGATCTACGCTGGATAAGTCCAATGGATCCATCATCAGTCGACTGATGATACCCATCAGTCGACTGATGGAGCCTTCACTCGACCAGTCGAGTCTCGACTCCATTCTGTGCCCCATTTCACGAGCACGGTCGGTGATCACAAGATCGATCGCTCAATAATCGATCGCCCACATATGGCGGTCATGCTACAATCTCGTAGTTAAACTCTAGTTGACTTAGTCCAGTCGACTGCCACATGATACCAGTCGACTGACACACCTCAAACATGAGGTTTTAGCTAAAGTATGGTTCTCCCATACCTGCTAGACCACCCTTAGCCTAGACCTAAGCCTTCTAGCCACCTCCATCAGCCTCACGCCTTTCGGATCCCTCCAAGTCATCCATGACTTATTCATCTATCGCGCTAGCCTTCAAATGCTTCCATCGGCTATGTTATGCTAACGGTGTCTACACTGCCAAGGCATATTGGACTTATGTCGTCAAGACTCCGCTTGGACTTTACGCCGCCAACCATTGGACTTATGCTGCCAAGACTCCCGCTTGGACTTTACGCCGCCAATATCAAACCCCTTGGACTTCTCAAATGCAAGACTCAAGCTTGGACTTTCCCTTACCAACCCATGTTGGACTTTCCATGCCATGACCCATGCTTGGACTTCCCTTGTGCTAAGTACTCAAGACTTGCACTTTCCCAAATGCCAAGTGTTCCACTTGGACATTCCCATGACAATTACATTGTCATATGTTTTTGTCTAACATCAAAACATCTCTCGAGCCAAGCTCGAGTCCTGGTCAATCGTGACCATGGCCGATTGCACCAATACAAAGCCTTCTACGAGGATGAACCAATCCTCTATATCCATCATCAAGAATGTCTCCATTCTTGTTCTCCACGCCGAAAAGTCTTCTCGATCATATGGCGGTGGAGTGTTGATGTCCCACCCAAGCTTATCTTGGAATTCCATCTTCCCTCTAGCTTCTTTAGCTTTCGGCGGTTAATCCGTAGAAGAGCCTCGGGCTCTGATACCAATTGTAAGTGATTTGAGGTCGCTAGAGGGGGGGGGGGTGAATAGCGTCCAACTAGTGCGTGATGAAATTCTTTCACGTGTTCATCTACAAACTTCATTAGGCCACAGCGGAATAATAATTAACCAATACGAACTAGACAAAAACAAATACGCAAGTATTTAACGTGGTTCGGAACCGAACGGTTCCTACTCCACGGATCGGGCTCTAAAAGCCCTAACAATGCAAACACACACTACTAATCACAATAACTCCTTCTTGACAAAAGTCAGAGGTGGAGAAACCTCATACAAACGATCTTACAACAACAAGAATGAAATACAATCAATATACAATGGAAATACGAAAGACAAGTAAAGAAAAACCTTTACAACACTTGTTTTTGATTGCTTGAATGCTTGGTTGCTTGCTTTCACTTGGAGACCTGATTTGCAGCAACAAATCACCCCAATAGCTCTCAAGAACCAGATATCATTTTCCTCCATCACGAGCTCCTTATAAAGCTTAAACCTGTGCTGGAAAAAGTCGATCAGTCAACTGATCTGGACCATTAGTCGACTGATTCCACTATAGTCGTGAGACAATGATTAGATCCATGCTGGATAAGTCCAACGGATCCATCATCAGTCGACTGATGATACCCATCAGTCGACTGATGGAGCCTTCACTCGACCAGTCGAGTCTCGACTCCATTCTGTGCCCAATTTCACGATCACCGCGATGGATCACAAGATCCGATCGCTCCGCCATCACCGATCGGCCCACCTATGATAGTCATTTGCTAGGGAAATTCTGCGCAGCCCTAGTTGACTTTGGCAAGTCGACTGCTACACGACACCAGTCGACTGGCACACCTCAAACATGAGGTTTTAGCCCAAGTATGGTTCCCCCATACTTGCTAGACTACCCTTAGCCTAGACCTAAGCCTTCTAGCCACCTCCATCAGCCTTACGCCTCTCGGATCCCTCCAAGTCATCCATGACTTGTTCATCCATCGCGCTAGCCTTCAGGTGCTTCCATCGGCTATGTCATGCTAACGGTGTCTACACATGAGCACATTGGACTTACGCCAAGACTCGCAGCTTTACGCCAACCATTGGACTTATGCAGCAAAGACTCCACCCTTGAACTTTACACCGCCAATATCAAACCCCTTGGACTTCTCAAATGCCAAGACTCAGGCTTGGTCTTTCCATAATCACATGGTCAACCTTAGTCAACCATCAAAGTCTCCCTTGAGTCAAACTCGAGTCCAGTTAAACATAACCCGGGTTGATTGTATAAACAATCTCCCCAAAACATCAACAGATATTAATGTCAAACATCAATGTCAACTTACTTTGTCAAACATCAAAACATCACTCAGAACTCGAGTTGGTTTGTGATGTGATCTCAGCGATTTTATTTTATTTCCCTTGTATATACATTTCTTTTACTTTGTTTATTTTAGTTATAGTTTTTTATTTTTGTTTGATGAGTTTTTGTTTAGTCGTGTTTTGAAATAAATTTCCTATACATTCCTTTATATCTTCTTTGGAGTCGTAAAAGCTAGTTAAATTTAATTGTCGAATTTTGGGATTTATTGACTTGAATGGATTATTTGATTGCATGTGGTTACTACTTGGTGATGGATTCTATGTTGATAGCTTGAGATGATTTTTTTTCATTCCTTGTGAGGATTGTGCCTGTTTTTATTGCTTGTGTGTGGTGCACTTGTGGTTATTGTAACTCTAGAACTTGCTTTGATTCTTTTGAGACTACACAACCATAGGTTTGCATGATTACTATGAAGGAAATCTCACTTGTTTCCCTTTACTGCTTTTGTTGTCATATGCTATTCAAATAATTTTCTTATCATAGGCAATGTCATTTTCATTATTCATTTTATTGTCCTTCTATTCCTACATCATGTCATTTCTTCTCCATTTCTATTTTTGGATGTGGAATAATGGATGTTCCAAGATGAGTTTTTGCCCAGGATGAACAAAAGTTTAAGTGTGGGGGAGAGAGTAGCTCAGGAGAATTCAGTGTAAGCATAGGCAAGTCGTGCTTGATCACCACAGACAAGCTATGTTTTTATTTTTATAGCTAAGCTTGATGTATTTTCTAGAGCATAGGGAAGTGCACAACATGTCAAAAAAAATGAAAAAAAAAAGTTGAAAGAAATAGTTGAAAAAAAATTGGAAAAAAAATTGAAAAAAAAAATATTTCGCCAAATGAATAAAGGCAATAAAAAAAATTCTTTGACATGGTGTGCCATTTTTTTTATTTGTGCGATAGTATTTTTGTGAGGGACATCCCTTATTGCAATCATTGAGAGATTTTGTTGGTGCAGTAGGCACCTAAGTCGAACCTGAGATTTGATTATAGCAAACGATACAAAGTTAAGCTCATTTTGTTATCTCACGAGCTAAATCAAGTGTGTAGAAAAGTGCTAAAGCTAGAGCTGAAGGTCAGCGACACCCGGAGGGAGCCGTGGTGGTCGGGCGACACCTGGATGACTTCGGAGAGAGCCGAAGGAATCAGGTGGAAGACCGAAAACAAAAGTTACAAGGTAAATGGTAAGGTAAGCTCATGTGAGTCAGCGCAAGGAAGGCCGTGTCCTTTGTACGGGTACGTTCTTAGGCGATGATCCGACCAAGACGTCCCATGGAAGATGGCCATTAAATTCATTTGTATTATTTTTTTTTGAGCTAACTCTTCGTTTCAGTTGGAAAACCTGCCATCAATTGATTGAGAGCTTGTATCAGTCGACTGATCCATCAGTAGTCGACTGGAAAGGATAGTAGTCGACTATTAGTCAAGGATCAGCTTCGAGGAGAGTCAAAGCTTATCTACATTTTTGAAGGGATAGGAGGCTTTCTCTCATTGGTTGAAGATGTGAATGTCTAGGGTTTGCAAGGCTATAAAAGTAGGGCTTCTCCACCCTATTTCCATGATCAAAATCTCTCCTAAAAGCGTCCGTTACGATACTCTTCTACGACGACCTTGCGATGACAAAGTGCTACCGCATCTCCGACGATAAGTGCATAATTTCATTACTTTATTCAGTCGTTGTTATTCTCTTTTATTGTCGTCTATCTTTTTATCGTGTTTTAATCATAACAAAAAGAGGGGGACTGTCCCTCTACCTTGAGATTTTTCATCGATTGTATTCGCTTACTCCTTCCTCTAACGAGGAGGAGTGTTTTTAGTGTTTTGCCCTTCGTACGCGGTCTAGGTCCATTAGGTCCTTGGACTAGCAGTCCAAGGCTATGAACCAAGTAAAAACAAACGAGTACTTTTTCCTTTCTGCTGCATTTACTCTCACTTGCATTATTTTATATCGAACAATCGAACGAACGAATTTTGTCTTGCATTAATCAACCCCCCCTCTAGCGCTCTAAATGATCCAACAATTGGTATCAGAGCCGGGGGTGCTAAGTTTTGGTGAAACCACCAATCTAGCTTTTTTTTAGATTTATTTTCATTTTCATTTCTATTTTTTTCGAATTTTTTACAAGCTCTTTCATTCGATTAGATTTTCTCTTGCACTACTAATCCAAGATGCGAGTCTTGGTACCTTCCATTTGTTTTTATCGTTGCTAGGTTTTTTTGCATCTTTCTTGCTATTTTTTTTATCAATGGCCCATATCGAGGGTTTTATCACCGTCCGACCTCCATTTTACAATGGAGATGACTTTCATTATTGGAAGTGTCGGATGGAGTGCTTCCATAAGACCCAAATCGAGATGTGGATAATAATCCAAATGGATTGACACTTCCGACTAATGAAGTGGGTGAATCTTTGGATTATGATCAATGGACCAATGCTACAAAAAGGCAAGTTGAAGCCGACGCCAAGGCTCCTCAAATGCGGCTTGTCCAAGGAGGATCTTAATTGCGTAGGCCCCTTCATCAGTGCAAAGGACTTGTAGACTAAAATTAGTGGAATTGCACGAAGGAACCAACGAAGCAAAGGTATGAAAATGAGACCTTCTCTTTAATAAATTATATAATTTAAAAATGCAGGAATATGAGATCGCGACTCAACTACATGCCTGAGTACAAAACATCATCAACAACCTGCACACCATCGGACAAAAGGTCAAAAATCGTGACCTAATAAGGTACATCTTGAACTCATTTCCTAGGACTACCTTGTGGGCATCCATGGTCGATGCCTACAAGGTCTCTAAGGACTTATCAAAAATTAGGTTAGATGAATTATTTTCAGAATTTGAACTCCACGAACAGTCTAATTCGGTACCCGAGAAAGGTATAGCTCTCATTGTAGGTCAAAAGAAGAAGCTCAAAAGTAAGCCACCCCTGAAGGAAGAAGAAGACGAATACGAGTCGGAGGTCGATCTGGAGATGGAGACCAAACTAGTCAACCTAGTTCGGAGGATGATCAAGAGCCAAAAATGACCCATCACACAACCTAACGAAGGTAAATCTAAAACTTTTCTAATGTTAGGTGCTATGAATGCAATAGTTTCGGACATGTCAAGTCGGAATGCCCGAAGCTTAAAAATAAAGAACCGAAGTTCAAAAAGGAGCTCAATGCTACGTGGGAAGAGGCATTGGAGGAAGAAGATGATGACCTCGTCTTCATGGCTAAACCAATTGAATCGAAGTCGGTGTCCGAATCTAAACCCGAGGATGAGTTGGACTACGAATCTCTATTCAAGACAAGCCACGGATACACATCCGGTTCAAGAGAAACTCTTAAGGTAAGTCGGTCCCTCATTAGTACCTTATACAATGCAATTAAGTTTATAAGTAGGAAGTTAGCTAAGTCCGAGTCCATGGTCGAGACCCTATTCGAGGAGGTTAAACTCCTTAAACACGACGTCTCCCTAACCTCTTCGACTAGTCAAGTTCAAGAGAAGAACTCAACTCGAGTTGAAAAGCTCGAAGTTGAGAACTCACTTTTGAAAAGTCAAGTAGAAGATCTTAGGAACACATTAGAAAGGTTCACTTTGGGATCCAAGGGACTTGACCTCTTACTTGGATGCAAAGGGCCGTGTACAACAAGGTCGGTCTTGGGTTCAGCTCAAATACGATTAACAAGTCATATATGTCAATTGTAAGTCAAAATAGAATACATGTCCAAGAATGGGTCCCTAAGACCACTTTGATTTCTCAATTAGGATCCAACCAGTACTGGGTTCCCAAGGACCAAATCCACTATGTGGAAAGACCGAACCGATTCAATGGTCCATGGGGAGCTAGTACAAAACTTGTTTGTGATATTACTTAGAAATTGCATGTTTAGTTTCTCTTTCTTTTCTTTTTTAGAATGGTTAGATAAGGACTATAAATCGTCAATACTTGATAACATAGTACCAAGACACGGCGAGATGATAGTACTCTAGGAAAGCGAAGTCTTGGGTACTCGAGCTAGATAAGGCGTATCTAGTTCGATTCACTTCACCAAGTAGAACTAGCTGAAGCTACCTCGTCGTATCCTAGACTAGTTAGACCAGGAAGTGGTATTAAGTAATTCAAGTTACTATTTTCTCAAATTTGGCTTTGTCTAAGGAAGTGGTCATTTTTCCTATTAAAGAAGGCCCCTGTGCCTCGCCATGACCTGGAAGCCAAGATCTTGAAAAGGTGACTTTATGAGCTTAGGGTCAAATTTGAATCTAACGCAAGGTTGACTAGTTTCGATTCATTAAAATTATTCAAGTAAAATTAAATTCATCTCACAAGAACAGATAAGGATAACATGTTTGATCATGTAGAAATGGGTGAGATGATCTAGGTCTAATAATTTACAACCAAATTTTAAATTCCAATATCCGATCCAACTACCTTGCGTGTAGGATCAATGGATGTTGGATAGTGGTTGCTCCCGACAAAAGACCGGGGATCAACTTAAGTTTTCAAAGCTTCGATTCAAGCGACAAGGATCGATAGCCTTTGGAAACAACGACAAGCTCAAAATCATCGGATCAGGTGATATTGAGCTCAACCCAAACTTTATCATTCAAAATGTTTTACTAGTTGAAAATTTCGAATATAATTTACTTTGCATAAGTCAACTGTGTGATAATAACTATAAGGTCATATTCCTAAAAAATGAATGTGCAATTAAAACGAATGAAACCTCTAAAACAATCCTTAAAGAAACTAGGAATAGCAACATCTATACTATTAATCTACCTAATTCCTCAACCAAGTGTCTTATGACACAGCAAGAGGAATCTTGGTTGTGACACTGATGACTCGGTCACTCGCACCCAAGACTCGTCCACAAGATGAGTCAGAGTGGCTTAGTCAGAGGTTTGTCCAACCTTAACAACTCAGACAATAAAATTTGTAATGCTTGTCAACAAGGTAAACAATCTAGGACACAACATCAACTAAGTAATCAAGAACTAACCAAAAGTGTTCTTGAGCTCATACATATGGATCTATTTGATTCACATGGAGCTAAGTCACTTAATGGTAGTCAATTCTGCTTAGTCATAATTGACGACTATTCTAGGTTTACCTGGGTTAGGTTCATCAAACATAAAAGTGAAACTCTAGATCAACTCATCAACTTGTTTAAACTAATGGAAAATCAAAAGAACCTTAAAATTAAAAGACTTAGGAGCGATCATGGTGGTGAATTCGAAAACCACAAGTTTATAGATTTTTGTAATCTAAATGGATATCACCATGAATTCTCGTGTCCTAGAACCCCACAATAAAACGGTCTAGTCGAATGTAAAAATAGAACCCTACAAGAAGCCGCTAGAACAATGCTAAACGAGTATAACCTACCCTACAGGTTTTGGGCAGAAGCCATTAGTACGGCTTGCTATGTCCAAAATAGGATCCTTTTGGTAAAGAGGCACTTTAAGACCTCGTACAAAATCTATCATGACAAAGTACCTAATGTTGGATCGAAAGTGTCGCTAGAGGGGGGGGTGAATAGCGATACGATGTCGTTAAAAAACTTTTGCAATAAGTAAAAAGCAAGTAGAGAGTGCACAGCGGAAATATAAAGTAGACAAGATATTTTTACGTGGTTCACAATCTTTCGATTGCTAATCCACGGCCCTAGTGATCCTTGATCACGTACGGAGGGCAATTCACTAAAACCACTCCTCCTCGTTGGAGGTAGGAGCAACGATTACAAAAAAAAATCAAGGCAAAGGGACACTCCCCCTTTCCTTGTTACGATTAAAGCACAAAGACAATTTAAAGAAGTAGAACTTAAATAAATATACCGACAACTCTTATAAGTAGAAGATGTAGCTTTCGTTGTCGGCGGCACTTCGTCGTAGCAAATGTGAGTAGTAGTAGCGACGTTACGACGGCGTGTTGAGAGCTCTTGAATTCTTGTGATTTGCTTGGCTTGAACATGTCTATTTATGGATATTGATCTATGAATTTAGACATAGGTAGTGTCCAAGGTGAGGTTCTTATCCCAACTCAAACTTGAGGATGAGGTGTTTCATCCAACCACCTTGTGCCACCTCCAACCTCCTTGGGCGCCAACTTGAGGATGAGGTGTTTCATCCAACCACCTTGTGCCACCTCCAACCTCCTTGGGCGCCAACTTGAGGATGAGGTGTTTCATCCAACCACCTTGTGCCACCTCCACCTCCTTGGGCCAACTTGTTGGAGCCATTCAACTGTGCCACATCATGGGAGCCAACCATCTTGTGCCAACTCACCTTATTTTGGGCGTCCACCACAAGGAAGCTTGGTGATGGTTTGGATGTCCACCTTGATGCCACATCACCCTTTGTACCAAAACACGAGTCAAGTCCAAATTCACCCCCTTGAAATTCGAGCTCTTCTCGAGGCTGGAACTTGACTGTAGTCAAAGGGTTTTGGACTGCAGTACAAGTTAGCTTAAAATATAAAGTACGATGGTTCTAACCATCTGATCTCGACCTAGACCTTCCATTGGAGGTATTGGGTCGGATCTACGCTTAACGACCTTGCTTCGCTTTCACACGAGCTTACCTTGTAGCCTCGCTTCCGGTCTTCACCCGAGTACCTCGGCTTCCTCCGAAGTCCCTCTGGCGTTGCCCGACCACCTCGGTTCCCACCGGGTGTCGCAGACCTTCCGCTCAACTTTAGCATTTCTGCACACTTAATTGAGCTCGTAAGATAACAAATATACCCTTAACTATTGAGCCTTTTGCCATAATCAAAATACCGGTTCGACTTTGGTGCCCACTGCAAACAATCTCCCCTTTGATTCATGGAAAGTTAAGGAATGATTAAATATGAATGAGCTAGCATAATGATTAAGCATGAATGAGCTAGCATAAAGATTAAATATGAATGAGCTAGCATAAAGATTAAATATGAATGAGCTAGCATAATGATTAAATATGAATGAGCTAGCATAATGATTAAGTATGAATGAGCTAGCATAAAGATTAAGCATGAGTGAGCTAGCATAAAGATTAAGCATGAGTGAGAAATATTATTGTTTCAAGTTCTCCCCTTTGAGGTAACCTCCCCCTTGACCGAAGGTGAGTTCTTGAAAAATAATTTTTACTCCCCTTTAATAGTTGCTTAAGTAAACGGAATTACTTAATATAAAAGGTAATAATTTTGTTTACTTTCTTCCTTACTTTTGTGACTTTCTCCCCCTTTTGCCTTAACTCAAAAAGTTTGTAAATATATTTTAAGGTTTGTAAGTCCAAGCAAGTTCCCAATATAAATATATATATATTTTTTTTTTTAAATAATAATAAGCTTGAAAATATGTTAATCTAAAATGTCTGACTCCGGTTGGACTTGATTGATATAGAATGATCAATAAGTCTTGAAGGAGTTGATTAATTTTAAATAATTATACTCCATGGTTCATGTCGATGCACTGAATCTACATCTGGAACCAGGAGTAAGGTCCTAACATCTCACGCCCGTCTACGTGGCTAAGTACACAAACACATTAGTCCTATGTGTTGTGAGATGTGTTGGCTCCTTAAATCTATAGGTATATGATTTCTAAGGTAAGACTTAGGCTAATTTCATAAAAAGAAGCAAAAGTAGAGTACATATATAGAAAATTTAAATCCTACTCTATTACGCACATACCTAACTTTCGTCTTAATAAACTAAATTCGGCTTCGGGTAGTGGTTTGGTGAAGATGTCCGCTAGGTTTGATTTGGACTCAACATACTCTAGTTGTATAGTTCCATTAGTTACATGTTCTAATGAAGTGGTGTTTAACTTCTATATGTTTTGTCCTAGAATGACATATTGGATTTTTAGTTAAGTTAATTGAACTAATGTTATCTATGTAGGTTTTAATGTTGTTAAAGATTAAGCTAAAGTCTTGGAGAGTGTGCTTCATCCACAGGTGAGAGACACACTCACCCATCGCATAGCGTATTAAACCCGGTGGTAGATAAGGCAACGCAATGCTTCCCTCGCACCAACTTACTAGACTCGGTAGGGATTTGACAACAACCACTCGTGCTCTTTCTATCGAGTTTACTACCGCATAGTCGAGTCGGAGTAGCCGATTAGATTAAACTCGGTAGATCTAGGGTACCAAATACCTCGTTTAGCGTGCCCTTTAGATATCTAAGGATACGCTTGACTAGGGTTAGGTGAGACTCCTTGCGCAGGTTTGTAACCTTGCGCATACTTACATGAATAAAATGTCGTCATTTCGCGGTTAAGTATAGGAGACTTCTATTAGCTCTATAGTATTTTAGGTCAGCGGGTTTTCTTCTACATCTTCGTTTATATTAACATTAGTTGCCATAGGTGTATTGATTATTTTAGCATCTTGCATTCCAAATCGATTTATTAAGTCCTTAGTATATTTTTGTTGATGTAAATATATTCCATCTTTAGTTTGTTTAATTTGTAAACCTAAGAAGAAACTTAACTCTCCCACTAAATTCATTTCAAATTCACTTTCCATAAGTGAGATGAATTCGTTTAGCGAGGATCGAGTTGGTAGTTCCAAAAATTATATCATCTACATAGATTTGGGCTATAAAGATTTCTTTTCCTACGGTTTTAACGAATAAGGTTGGGTCGACTAAACCTTGGTTGAATCCTTTGGACTTAAGATAGATCGAAAGCCTTTAGTACAAGCTCTTGGGGCTTGTTTGAGTCCATATAGGGCTTTCTTAAGTCTAAGGACATGGTCGTTTATCTAGATTTTGAATCCGGGAGGTTGGTAGCGTAAACTTCTTCCTTAATGTATCCATTCAAAAATGCTGACTTGACATCCATTTGAAACAATTTAAAACCTCGATGTGGCGTATATGCTAACAACATTCGGATGGACTCTAGTGCGGCTCTACGGGCGTAGGTCTCATCGTAATCTAAACCTTCGACTTGACTAAACCCTTTTGCGACTAACCTAGCTTTATTTCTAACTACTTCACCTTTATCATCAAGTTTATTTGAAATACCCACCTTGTTCCAATAATTGATTTTTCTTTAGGTGGTGGTACTAATTCCCGGACTTCATTTCTAGCGAATTGAGCTAGCTCTTCTTACATAGCAATAATCCGGTCGGGATCAAGAAGTGCTTGTTCAATAGTTTTGGGTTCGATTTTGGAAATTAACGAGATTTGACTAAGGTTTCGATATGAAGCTCTAGTTCGAACCCTAAATTTGGATCACCTATAACTTGATTGATAGGATGATTTGTTTGAGTCTTAGTGTGACTCGGGTTAGGGTCATCTATCACTTGGTCGATAGGATGACTTGGGTGAGTTCTAGTTTGACTTGGGTTAGAGTCATCTATCACTTGGTCGATAGGATGACTTGGGTTAGGGACGCAGATCTGCCCAAGATCGTAGTCGGGTTCGCTATAAGTTGATTTGCTAGTTGGTTTTGTTAAGGATTGAACGGGTTCGTGGTCCTTCGTCAAAACTATATTAATGGTTTCTTCGACTCTAAGAGTGTCGTGATTGTATACCCTATAAGCTCCATCTGGTGGTTGAGTATCCTAGAAAGGTTCCAGAGAGGTTTTGGATTTGAATTTCCTAGGTAATCCTTAGTGTTTAAGATATGTACCTTGCATCCAAATACCCTAAAGTACTTGATGTTCGGTATTTTATCGTGATAAATCTCGACGAGGTCTTTTGGTGCCTCTTTACTATATGGATCCTATTTTGGACATAGCAAGCCGTACTAACGGCCTCCGCCCAAAATCTATCGGGTAGGTTATACTCGTTTAACATTGTCCTAGCGGCTTCTTGTAGGGTTCTATTTTTCCGTTCGACTAACCCATTTTGTTGTGGGGTTCTAGGACATGAAAACTCATGGTGGTATCCGTTTAGGTTACAGAAATCTGTGAACCTGTGGTTTTCGAATTCACCACCATGATCGCTTCTAAGTCTTTTAATCTTAAGGTTCTTTTGATTTTCGATTAACCTACAAAGATTGATTAGTTGGTCTAGGATATCATTTTTATGTTTGATAAACCTAACCCAAGTAAATCTAGAATAGTCGTCAATTATGACTAAGCAAAATTGACTACCATTGAGTGACTTAGCTCCATGTGAATCAAATAGATCCATGTGTAGGAGCTCAAGAACACTTTTGGTTCGTTCTTGATTAGTTAATTGATGTTGTGTCCTAGATTGTTTACCTTGTTGACAAGCATTACATATTTTATTATCCAAGTTGTTTAGTTTAGGCAAACCTATAACCATGCTAATCTGACTCATCTTGTGGACGAGTCTTAAAAGTGAGTGTCCGAGTCTTCGTGCCATAACCAAGATTCCTCTTGGTCATAAGACACTTGGTTGAGGAGTTGGGCAAATTTATTGTGTAGATGTTGCTACTCCTAGTTCCTTTAAGTATTATTTTAGATGTTGCATTTATTTTGATTACGATTCATTTTCTAGAAATATGACCTTATAATTGTTATCACACAATTGGCTTACACTAAGTAAATTATATTGAAAGTTTTCTACAATAAGACATTTTAGATTGTAAAGTTAGAGTTGAGCTCAATATCACTGATCAGATGATTTTGAGCTTGCAGATTATTTCAGAAGGCTCACGATCCTTATCGTTTGAATCGTAACCGAAAATTTGAGTTGATCCCGGTCGTATGAGCAACCCAACATCCATTGATCCTACATATAAGGTAGTTGGATCGGATATTGGAATTACTAAAGGGTTGTTTGTAAGTTTTAAACCTAAATCATCTCACCAATATCTACATGATCAAAACATGTTATTCCTATGTGTTATTGTGAGATGACTTTCAATTACTTGATTAATTTTAATGAATTTAAATTAACCAACATTAGGTTAGATTCGGATTTAGTCTAAGCTCATCAAGTAATCTTTTCAAGAGATTAGCTTCGTGTCGTGGCGAGGCACAGAGGCCTTCTTTGATCGGAACAACGACCACTTCCTTAGACAAAGCTAATTTCAAGAAATTGATAACTCGACTTACTTGAGACTACGTCTTGGTCTAACTAGTTATTTTTGAAAAGAGGCTCCCAGAGGCTCAATCTTTTAAATAGGATTTTAGTTGGTTTATTTTTGAAAGAGGCTCCCAGGCTCGATCTTTTCATGAGATTTTAGTTGGTTATGAGTCCTATCTAACCATTCTAAAAATAAAGGAAAAACTAAGCATGCAATTTCTAAGACTTAACAAAAATACATTTTGTATTGGCTCCCCTGGACCATTGAATCGAGTGGGTCTATTCACATAGTGAATTTGGTCCTTAGGAACCCAATACATGTTAGATCCTAAAGTTGAAATCAAAGTGGTCTTAGGGACCCATGCTTGGACATTTTTCTTATGTTGGTTTACTATAGACATATATGACTTATTGGTTGTATTTGAGTTAAACCCGAGTCCAGGCCTTGTTGTACCACGGCCCTTTGTGATCAAGTAAGAGGTCAAGTCCTTGGATCCCAAAGTGAACCTTTCAACGTGTTCCTAAGGTCTTGACTTGTGTTTTCAAGCGAGTTCTCAACTTCAAGCTTTTCAGCAGGTTGAGTCCTCCTCTTGAATCTGAGTAGTCGAAGAGGTTAGGGAGACCTCATGTTTGAGAAGGTTAACCTCCTCAATTAGGGTCTCGACCTTGGACTCGGACTTAGCTAGTTTCTTATTTAAAAATTTGATTGCACCATACAAAGTATTAAGTAACGACCGACTTACCCTTAATGATTCTTTTGAACCGGATACGGATCCGTGGCTTATCTTGAATGGAAGCTCATCGCCAGTTGGACTCGGACTCTTCTTGATTTGAGTCGTGCTCGGTCGGCTTGGCCATTAGAGCTTGGATATCGTCTTCTTCCTCGACAACTCCTCCCAAGTAGCGTTTAGCGCTTTCTTGGTCTTTGATCGTTATTCTTTAGCTTTGGGCACTCGGACTTGATGTGGCCAAACTTTGCACTCATAGCATCTAAAATTAGAAGTATTTGAATTAGGTTTAGGCTTACCTTGAGTTGTTGGTCGTTTTCGTCTCTTGATCATCTTCCGAACTAGATTGACTAGTTGGATTCTATTCGAGTCTACTTCGATTCGGACTCGTCTTCTTCCGGGGTGGCTTGCTTGCGGGCTTCTTCTTCTTGGAACTGCAACTAACGCAATACTCTTCTCGGCTGGACCACGTTAGTTTGCTCATGTAATTCAAGTTCGAAAACAATTCGTCTAACCTAATTTTAGAAAGGTCCTTGGAGACCTTGTAGGCATCGACCATGGATGCCCACAAGGTGGTCCTAGGAAGCGAGTTAAGAGAATACGATAAGGTCGCGATTCTCGACCTTTTGTCCGATGGCATGGAGTTGGTTGGCGATGTCTTGGATCTGAGCATGTAGTTGAGTTGCGGTCTCGTTTTCCTGCATTTTCAAGTTATACAATTTATTTAAAAGTAAATCTCTTTTACATACCTTCGTGTCGTCGGTGCCTTCGTGTAGTTCCACTAGCTTGGTCCATAAGTCCTTTGCACTAATGAAGGGCCGGCGGTTGAGCTCTTCCTTGGACAACCCACATTGCAAGATTTGAGTTGCCTTGGCATCGGCTTCTACTTGTTTTTCATGGAATTTGACCATTGATCGTAAGATTCACCATCTTCATTAATAGGAAGTGTGAAACCGGTTTGGATTACGATCCACATCTCGATTTGGGTTTTAAGAAAGCATTCCATCCGACCCTTCCAATAACGAAAGTCATTACCGTTGTAAAACGGGGGTCATGCTAAACCCTTGAGATGGGCCATTTAAAAACAAGAAGAAGAAGCGAAAAGAATCTTGCAAACACACACGGAAAGAATATTCCAAGACTTTCGTCTTGGATTAGTAAGTCTTGAAGTAAAAAGATATATAAAATGTAACTTGCAAAAGAAATAAACAATCAAATGCGAATCGTTGAAGTTCCGGAGGACAACCTTACTCGGGATCTAACCCGAAGGACAACCTTATCCGGATCCTAAAGCCTCTAATGCAATTCTATATGTAGGAGAAGATAAGCAAGTGAAATAATTATCACAGAAATAAATAAATAAAAATCTGTAAAAAAGAAAAACAAAGCTAGATTGGTGGTTTCACCGAATCTTAGCGCCCGATACCAATTGTTGGATCGAAAGTGTAAGCTAGAGGGGGTGAATAAGCGATACGATGTCGTTAAAAACTTTTGCAATAAGTAAAAGCAAGTAGAGAGTGCACGAAATATAAAGTAGACAAGATATTTTTACGTGGTTCACAATCTTTCGATTGCTAATCCACGGCCCTAGTGATCCTTGATCACGTCACGGAGGCAATTCACTAAAACCACTCCTCCTCGTTGGAGGTAGACGCGATTACAAAAAAATCAAGGCAAAGGGACACTCCCCCTTTCCTTGTTACGATTAAAGCACAAAGACAATTTAAAGAAGTAGAACTTAAATAAATATACCGACAACTCTTATAAGTAGAAGATGTAGCTTTCGTTGTCGGCGGCACTTCGTCGTAGCAAATGTGAGTAGTAGTAGCGGCGTTACGACGGCGTGTTGAGAGCTCTTGAATTCTTGTGATTTGCTTGGCTTGAACATGTCTATTTATGGATATTGATCTATGAATTTAGACATAGGTAGTGTCCAAGGTGAGGTTCTTATCCCAACTCAAACTTGAGGATGAGGTGTTTCATCCAACCACCTTGTGCCACCTCCAACCTCCTTGGGCGCCAACTTGAGGATGAGGTGTTTCATCCAACCACCTTGTGCCACCTCCAACCTCCTTGGGCGCCAACTTGAGGATGAGGTGTTTCATCCAACCACCTTGTGCCACCTCCATCCTCCTTGGGCGCCAACTTGTTGGAGCCATTCAACTTGTGCCACATCATGGGAGCCAACCATCTTGTGCCAACTCACCTTATTTTGGGCGTCCACCACAAGGAAGCTTGGTGATGGTTTGGATGTCCACCTTGATGCCACATCACCCTTTGTACCAAAACACGAGTCAAGTCCAAATTCACCCCTTGAAATTCGGAGCTCTTCTCGAGGTGGAACTTGACTAGCGAGTTGATCGTAGTCAAAGGGTTTTGGACTGCGATACAAGTTAGCTTAAAATATAAAGTACGATGGTTCTAACCATCTGATCTCGACCTAGACCTTCCATTGGAGGTATTGGGTCGGATCTACGCTTAACGACCTTGCTTCGCTTTCACACGAGCTTACCTTGTAGCCTCGCTTCCGGTCTTCACCCGAGTACCTCGGCTTCCTCCGAAGTCCCTCTGGCGTTGCCCGACCACCTCGGTTCCCACCGGGTGTCGCAGACCTTCCGCTCAACTTTAGCATTTCTGCACACTTAATTGAGCTCGTAAGATAACAAATATACCCTTAACTATTGAGCCTTTTGCCATAATCAAAATACCGGTTCGACTTTGGTGCCCACTGCACCAACACCTAAGATCAAGTAATTTAGGGTATTTGGATGTAAGATACATATTCTGAACACTAAGGATTACCTAGGAAAGTTCACCTCCAAAAAATCTACCAGAATCTTCTTAGGATACTCCACTACAAGTAGAGCCTATAGGGTATACAACCATGACACCCTTAGATTTGAAGAGACTATTAATGTAGTGTTCAATGAAGGACACGAACCTACAAAACCTGTAGCAACATCAACTAGCGAACCTACTTGGAAGAAGATCTCTATTACTCCTACTTAATCTTTGATTCTTCATGCATATTATTATTCTTCATGCATATTATTTCCTTAACTTTGTATGGGTTTGCTATAGATCAAAAAGAGGGAGATTGTTGGCGCAGTATGCACCTAAGTCGAACCTGAGTTTTGATTATAGCAAACGATACAAAGTTAAGCTCATTTTGTTATCTCACGAGCTAAATCAAGTGTGCAGAAAAGTGCTAAAGCTAGAGTTGAAGGTCAGCAACACCTGGAGGGAGCCGTGGTGGTCGGGCGACACCGGGATGACTTCTGAGGGAGCCGAAGGAATCAGGTGGAATACCGGAAGTAGAAGCTACAAGGTAAATGTTGAGATAAGCTCATGTGAGTGAGCACAAGGAAGGTCGTGTCCTCTATACATGGACGTTCTTAGGCGACGATCTGACCAAGACCTCCCATGGAAGGTCTAAGTCGATATCGGATGGTATATGGTCATTTAATTCACTTGTATTAACTATTTTTTCGTGCTAACTCTTCGTTGTAGTTGAAAAACCTGCCATCAGTCGACTGAGGGATTGTATCAGTCGACTGATCCATCTGCAGCCGACTGGGAAGGGTAGCAGTCGACTGTTGGTCAAGGATCAGCTTCGAGGAGAGTCAAAGCTTATCTCCATTTTTGAAGGGATAGGAGGCTTGCTCTCATTGGTTGATGATGTGAACGTCTAGGGT
This sequence comes from Wurfbainia villosa, assembly GCA_025175895.1. Classification (NCBI taxonomy): domain Eukaryota; kingdom Viridiplantae; phylum Streptophyta; class Magnoliopsida; order Zingiberales; family Zingiberaceae; genus Wurfbainia; species Wurfbainia villosa. Next base: position 55,958,903 of record CM045986.1, on the reverse strand, counting down.
TTCCAACACTATAAACGTAGGGCTTCTCCACCCTATTTCCATTATCAAATGCTCTCGAAAAAGCCTCCGTTACGATACTCTTCTATGACGACCTTGCGATGATGAAGTGCTACCGCATCTCAATGACAAGTGCTTAATTTCATTACTTTATTCAGTCATTGTTATTCTCTTTTATTTTCGTCTATCTTTTTATCGTGTTTTAATTGTAACAAGGAGAGGGGGAGTGTCCCTCTACCTTGATCTTTTTCATCGATTGTATTCGCTTACTCCTTCCTCTAATGAGGAGGAGAGTTTTTAGTGTTTTGCCCTCCATACATGGTCTAGGACCGTTAGAGCCTTGGACTAGCAGCCGAAGGCTGTGAACCAAGTAAAAACAAATGAGTACTTTTTCTTTTCTGCTGCATTTACTCTCACATGAATTATTTTATATCGAACAATCGAACGAACGAATTTTGTCTTGCGCTATTCACCCCCCTCCCCCTCTAACGCTCTAAACGATCCAACAGATTTATTGTATATCATGTGGATTTATATTATGGAAGTGATAGGGGTTGTTTACATGTATCATGAATAGTGAAGAGCTAGCTTGGATGAAAACTTTTGGGGCAATGCTTTCGTGTACTCATCTATGTAGCACTCCAGTATTTCTATGTCTTCTTGAATTTCTTTAGCTATTTCATTTCCTACATTTTTCTCCTTACACACATACCATTATTTGCTTTTATTCATGTTGTTTTACATTCCTAATAAGCCTTCGATAATTGTGCATTCTTTTGTGTATATAGTGGCGAAGGTAGAAGAAAAGCAAACATATGGTAGTGCATAAATCATGAGTAGCTTGAGTGAACTCCACTATTACATGCATATGAGAGTGAGAGAAACCACCACTTACCTTGTGAGGTTTAATCATTCTTAGTCTATTCAGGATGGGTTGAAGTCACCATGTTTGTTAACCTGTGTAAGATTTGAATCCATGATTGCTTGAGTCTTCGAGAGTTGACAATCCTAGGTAACTTTTTTTCACGATGTTCTTTGTTATTATTGGGAATTGCTAGGGAAATATATTTTTTGTTTACTTTTAGTTTTCTTTACTTGCTCGGGACGTGCAAAAATAAGTGTGGGGAATTGATAACTACAATTTTATCATATTATTTTGGTCGTTAATTTCACTATTTTTATCCTCTCGAGTGATTAATTATCGATTATTTGCATGTTTTAAGAGTTGGATAATTTTTGGATGTTATTGTAAATTCTCTAAAATTTTGGACTTGTATGAAAATTTTACATCTTAATTGTAGGAGATCGAGATTACCCAATGGACTAGACTCGAGTTGAATCAAATATGACTTCATCAAGGGTCATAATGGATATTTTACGCTGGAAGAATCTGAGCCCTTCATAAGATCAGAAGCAGTTTAATTAAGAGTTCAAATCTAAGTAATCTAGACCGTCCAATGAGATCTGATTAATTTTGAGTCGTCTATCCTGATCTAGAGAGATCCAGTCCATACATTCAGATCTAGACATCCTAGGCTTTCATCCGGATCGATTTAATCGTAATCGTCCATTTAGATTGATCAGATCCATCTATTATAAATCAGAGAATTCTAGGTCGTTGGATGAGATCTAGGTTTGGGTTTTAATTAAGATGAGATTACAATGGGATTTCTTCTGGAAAGAATGAAGCTTCATCTTCCCGATCGCGCGCCGCAACCATCTCCTTCCTTCCCCTCCTAACTTTCGGCTATTCTTCGCCTCCACCAATGCTGGTGGTGGCATTCCATCTCTTCACCATCATCTCCTCTGATTTCCAACGCATCTTCTCCACTCCGATCATCTTATCACATCTTCCAACGTCAGCAGCAACCTTTACCTCCGACGGGAAGCACCGGCCCATTCCTTGCTTTGATCGCCAAGCCTTACTTCTTCCCTTCCAATATCCAGCTCCATCCATCTTTTCCTCTGGCCAGCCCATCACAGCTCTGGAACCACAATTTCCAGCTTCTGCAACCCTATTCCATTATCCTCAACAACTTCGTTCTTCATCCAACAGCTCCTATCTTCATCCAACACCTCCTATTGCAGCTTTCGACGATAATTTTAGCTTCATGGCAACATTCTCATTTGGATTCCAAGCCTTCCATTGATGTGTTTTGATTGTTTTTTTGGTTTAGTTTGTATTGAATGTTTGTAATCAAATTTATCATTCATCTTTAGAATTGCTCGTAGTTGGTTTTATTTCTTTCACGCTTAAATAGTGTTTGATGAAATATCTCTTTCAGTAATTAGCTATAGTAATTGCAGTTAGGTAGTTTAATGTCTCACAATCATCATTTCAGTTGAATGTTTGAGTTTATGTTCCTTGATTAGATGCAAGTAGGTTAGGATGCTTAGTTTAAGTTTCTTTTAATTTCATCGCAATCATAGCTTAGTTAGATTAGAGTTCAATTACATGCATTGTCTTTTCTTTAGTAGGATTAGTTTTATTTCGATCCAACCCCCATTCTAAATAGAAAATCCAAAGCAATAATTAGTGATCCTAACACTACTAATCTATCTATTACACTCATTGGGAAACGATCCGGGCCGTTCACTATGCTATACTAGCATAGAGAGGATTTGGTAATTAATTTGGAATGGTACCATGACAAATACTATTCATCAACGGTTTATCAGTTGGTTTGGTATATGCACTGATTAGTATTATACTGATAGTTTCGTTGTTTCCTTTAAGACTGTAAACTTGTCGATCTCCCTCGGTATACCTATTTATTTCCATTTGTATTCCTATTGCTCTTCGTACTTTATATTTGTTGATCATGCACTATCTTTTATATTACCGCTGAGTTTTCTTGTCGCCATGTGTAGTACCACTCAACCTTATCATCATGCCGGACAAAGTCCACCTGCAGGGTTTACATGATGAACTTTATGAGCTCCTCAAGGGGACATCATCATCCTAATATATAGGACACAGTTTCCTCCTATAATCAGCAACACACCATATAAGTAATATCATTTTCCAACTTATCGAGCCTATCGATTTACTCTATAAATTTTGCCCATTGGTAAATCAAAGAAATGAATACTAAGTATATGTGTCCGTTATTATATCGGGATTAAGAACGTGTACAACATAATATCTGAGGTCTGATTCGATTATGTAATCAGCAATGAATCGAATCACCTCTAAGTCGGTCCTACTCAATACACGCAAAGTGTACTAGTGTGATTCTATGGTCAAGACAAACCAATATCAAATCATATTACAACCATACCAATGGTTTGTCCAAAGTCATCTCGGTTGTGAGCCTTTACTTATACTCTACAAGGAGCTGATAACATGATATACCGTGTGACACTACACACTATGTTATCTACAATGTAATGTATTAGACAATATGCATAACCATAAATATGAAAATGATGATCATGTGATTTTTAATTCAAAATAAAAATGTTCATACAAAAGATAAACTTTTAAGTATACATCCCAACAGCCTAATGGCTAGGATGGCAAGAAGGTGCCCTAAGAAGCACCGGAGACTCATAGCGGGGAGGAAGAAAGCATCTTGAAGATCCAAATCAACGCTCTTGCACGATGGAGAAGAACTAAGACACCACATCAGATAGAACACAAAGTATTACCTTTATTTTCATTCTATTCGTATTGTAATGATTCACCTTGAGATGTCTTGTGTTATTTCTCATTCAATTATGGAGTAGATACTTTGATTCTAGAATTAGGGAGTATCTTGTCTATATGGACATACTAGTTCAAATAGATATTCATTCCCTTTGAATCTATTTGCAATTTATGTTATTTAGGTCAATGAGAATTATGTCTTGGGTCTATTTCTACTGCACGTAGGCAATACTTGGGTGAAAAGCCTTCGTATCGATAATCTAGGAGAACCAAGGAGGAACCCTGGCGGTCATCTTCCCTCCCATAACTGCAGAAAGAAGAATATAATAGAGTAGGATATGAAATATGATTCGTCTCTTTATAGGGATTACTAGTACATCCTCGTACCTCAATAACCTATCTTAGCAGAAGACGTAAAGTATGAGACATCAACTCTAGAAGGGTTGAGGGACCCTAGTCATAAGGAGCTCCAAACAGTATCAACCCCCTGAGCTCTAGCGTTCTGAAAGAGAAACTTTGTTAGGAATAGGTAGTTCCCAGTAGAAGCAAAAGTTCATTGGGCAAATACATGATGGTCCTCTCGCAAGATCATAGCTAGAGATCCTAAAGGCATTAAATTGATAGCATGTTCAAAAATGGACAAGTGAAACAAAAAAAAAACCTAGAATCCTTTAAGGGAACTTTGAACCTACCTTCACTTTCTCCAAGTGACACCGTAGTTGAGTTAGGACAACCGTTGACCTCGTAAAGCTTACTCTTAGAAGATTTATTTTGAACAAGGACTTCCACTAGACAGACGATATTCGAATCTCAGTCTTTGTGAGATCGATATATCTTTTATTACTTGACGACATCCCTGCACTTGCTGGCGTTGAGCGCAAGTGCGCGCTTCGAGTCCTTGGCGATTTTCGTCGGAGATTTGAGGACATGTTCGCATGCATAAAGTTGTTGGCGTCGTTGCCGGGGACTGTTGATTCGATATCGAATCGAAAGTGGATAGTTTGGATCAGACATATTAGATTTATTTTCTTGTTTTACTTCATTTCAGTTTATTTAGTTATGGATTTTCATTATTTAAATTCAGTCAAGATTTATTTGATTCGACACATTACATTTAGTCTTAATTCAGTTTTCTAGGTTTACTTTGTTTGGTTCATTACCTTTAGGTTATTTGGTTTCCTTTTTATAAATAGCATATACACTCCTAATTTTGTAGATTGATTCATCTTATGCATAGACGCTTAAGAACAGAAAATATGCTTTTGATTGACATTGAAATAGAAAGAACTTACCATCGTAGGATGGTTGAACATAGAGGTATGGAGGAACACGACACCCCTTTGGCAAACTTAGGTAAGTATCCTCTATGGGATTATGCAGCTCCCAGTGCTAGAGGGTACAAACCCAGTATTGCTAGACCATCGATTACATCTAACAATTTTTAACTAAAACATGCACTTATACACATGGTCCAGCATAGCCAATTCGGAGGAACTGCAACTGAAGACCCGAATCGGAACCTAGAGATGTTCTTAGAGATATGCTCAACCTTGAAATTAAATAGACTACCCGCTGATGCGATCCATCTCAACCTATTCCCGTTCTCACTAAGGGATAAGGTGAAGACATGGCAACACTCCCTTCCTTCAGGAAGCATCACCACATGGGAGCAGTGAGAGGTGTAATTCATGAATAAATTCTTTCCACCAAGTAAGAATGCTCACATGTGCCACTTAATCACTAGCTTCTGCTAGAAGGAAGGAGATTCCCTTTTCGAAGCCTAGGATCGCTACAAGGGGCTACTATATCAGTGCCCCCTTCACGGTCTCGAGTGGTGGCTTGTGATCCACATATTCTATAATGGGATTACATATGCCACGAAGGTTTCTTTAGATTCTGTTGTATCAGGGGCATTGATGAACAAGACCATTGAGGAACCAGAAGAACTGATTGAGGAGGTGGCTCAAATCCACCATCAATGGGCTTCCGAACGTAGTCACCCCGCGCCTGCAGCCGGTAGATATGCCATTAACTCAATTAATCATCTAGCAGAAAGAATGGAAGGACTAAGTAGACAGTTTTACTATCTAACCCCTACTTATGTATGTGTGGCAAATTCCTTTGGTGATGAAGTAGCAGGATATCAGGAAGATTATTGTGGAGGGTAAAGAAGCTCTGAGAAGCAAGTGGAGCATGTCGACGCGATGGCCGAGTATGATCAAAGGCCTAACGATCCATATTCAAGCACGTACAATCCTGGATAGAGGAACCACCCGAACTTTTCGTATAAAAATAATTCACAAAATTTCCACCCATCGAGAGGATATTGGCAACAGGGCAATGAGCAGTAAAAACAATGACCTAAATCCATACTTGAGCTAATGATTGGAAGCTTCATTGCTACCCAAGCAAAGGCTAATATGGATTTCTAGCAGAAGCATTAGAGAACTGAAGAGGCACTCAGGGAGTTGAAGGTCTCTATTGATGGGCTTACAAGCCACACAAAATGCTAGAAACACAGGTAACCCAAATAGCCAAGACTGCATCGCAACCCATGGACAGTTCTCCCCTACCACTTGAGTAGAACCTAATTTAGAGGGATGGAGCGTACAATGAATCAGTAGGTCGAAAAAACAATGTCACTCAAGGGTGCACATACATGATTTCAACTTTGCCAAATCAAGCAAAAATTGAAGACAAGATTCCACCTAAGGTTGATGACCTTGGTGATTTTGTCGTACCCTATGTGATCTATGGGGAGAGCTTTAACGAGGCATTATGTGACCTAGGATCATCAGTTAGCGTGATGCCCAGTGCGATCTATTAGGAGATGGGACTGAGTGGGTTACATTCAGCTGGCTTGGCTATTCATATAGTGGATGACACAGTCAAGGAACCAGTAGGCATGCTGGAGGACATACTTGTTGTAATAGAAAGTTTTGTGATACTCACAGACTTCATTATACTACATATAGGACTAAACCCTATGAACCCGATAATCTAAGGGAGACCCATTCTTGCAACTGGAGGAGCGTGCATAGACGTAAAGGAACACAAAGTCTCCTTGGAAGTGGACGAGGAGATTTTAATGTTTAACTTATCACAAGGTAATAATCCATTTCGGGATCGATATACTTCCTGCAGGATAGCAGAGACCCTACTCGAAGACAATGAGTCAGACAGAGATGAAAAAAAGTTTATAGAGCCGCCTGAGCCAAGCTAAAGCAGAGGAGTGTGGTTGAGCTAAAGACCCTAAATAAGCACTTCTTGGGAGGAAACCCAAGTTTTACTTTATATGTTTTTTTTATCTTTTTGCATACATGTATGTAGTTTAGACTTTAATTTTTTTCCATTGGAATCTTTGCAAGTAGCTTAGGGTCGGAAAGAACTATCTAAGTAGAAAGTAAATAACTTTTTGGACCTCAAAAAGAAGCACGGGCGACCATGTGGATTCCACATGGTCGTGCCCAATGATCAGAAGAGCACACGGCAGGGTGTGTGGAAAATCATGGACCGTGTTGTACTCTGGGAGAAATCCAGAGGCTCGCATGGTTGGCCGTGTGAATTTTACATGGCCATGCCAAATCCCAAATCTTTTCCAAGCCTCTAGGGAAGAGCCTCACATGGTCGGTCATGTGAATTCGGCACGACCATGTCACGTCCCTTTAAAAGGGCATAAGCTGTGCTATTTGCCCTAAATCCAACATGCGGCTCAAATTTCTTGCCCTATCCTATGCTAAACCCTCTTCTCCAATCTCCTAGAACCCTCTCCAACCTCCAAGAAGCTCTCAAGAAGCCACAATGAAAAGCACAAAACATGTGGCAACAAGATTTGCTTTTCGGCGCCAAGGTTAAGGAGAAGAAACTCTCCACAAGCTCTGGAGGAAGGTAATGCTTTCATAGGCATTATATTTCAAGATGCTAATCAATAAAAAAGATTTAACATTCTTTCTACTCGAAAAACAACTACTACCCGTTATATAGACACTATTCTTTTAGAAACCCAAGGCCTAAGGGGAGATGTTCAATGGTTATTTGCCAAGGTAGGTTGTGAGGAGATAATGGGAATTATATGTCCAACCTTCCCAAGGATATCTTGGAGTTTTTGAGCTCGTTGGATGCGAAGATCTTGATGGGTAGATATAGTTAAGAGGGTACGATAACTTTTAGGCTATTTAACATTGAGCATTAGTGGACCCTCATCCAATGGAACCATTGTTTTTGACTACCTAGTGGGGGAGAGAGGAGAACCCCTAATGAGTTTAATTCAAAATCATTTTAGTTAGAGTTAAAAGGAGAAACCTCTTATGACCTGTCTAGAGCAATGGCATCTCGATTACAAAACTCAATTTTTCGATATGTCCACACAGTTATGGCAAACACAATTTTCGGGAGAGGGGAGAGTGATCGTGTAGTAAGGGTGAGTGAAATTTGTTGTTTATGGAGTATGCTAGAGGGGAATAATTCTATTGATGTGGGATCTCACTTGATTAGGCACCTGGTGAAGATGGGGAAAGCGCCCAATGGTGATATCATCTTTGGAGTGTTGTTAACCCACATCTGTAACTCGATGGAGTACGATTGTGAGGGATTGGATAAGATTAAAGGGAGCCCTAGTGTAGATTTAGGGGTGTGCATGACTATGAAAATGATAGTGACAGAGGGGCACTATTTTTATTTTGTAAGGAAGAACTTGACACCCCTTAGGCTCTTCGACACCGATCGTACCACCATCACCAATTGTGCCAACTAGCGGTTGGATCTCATAGTGGAGTCCCCACCACACGTAGGGCCTTCTACTCATGCACCTCTCTCACCTCCTACCCATCACTCACTTATAGATCCACCCATGTATAGGAGCCCCCCAATTCCATGCCGCGAGCTTACACTTGCACCTCCTTCTTTTTCCACTTTTGAATTGGATGTAGGTGCGTCGACATATGACTTCTCCAAGTTCTGATCCCACCTCGATGATATTTACGTCGAGCAGCAGACACAGGGGCACGATGGAAGGCGCACAACGCCGACATGCAAGTGAAGTTTCAGGGCCTCCGAGAGTATTTCAAGTGGCCCGAGGAGTTCTATGGTGAGGCCCGAGCTTATTTTCAGGAGGAGGCTGCCTACCGTCAGCAGGTTCGGCAGCACATGCACGACGCACGATCACAGTGGGTAAGGGAGGAGGAGCACAGAGTTGTCATTGCATCCACCAGTTCCCAAATTGACCACATGTACATGTGGCATCAGCGATTGAGCACCAGATTCTCCTAAAGGCCTGATATGCCTAGACTTTTAGATTTCCCACCTCGACCACCATATTTGAGATACAATTTCATTTAAGTTTGAGAGGGTGGACCCCAATTTTGATAAGCTTTTCTACCAATGTTAGTTTCTTTCTTGACATCTAGGTTTAGTTTATTTGCACTTATTTGGTCATGCATATGGTGTTTAGGTTCCCTCCAACACTTAATGTTAGTCACTTTTGTTGGTGCAGTGAGGCACCGAAATCGAACCTGTGTTTTGATTATAGCAAAGACACAAAAGTTAAGTCTATTTTGTTTTTCTCACGAGCTGAATCGAGTGTGCAGAAGATTGATATAGCTGGAGCTGAAGGCTAGCGACACCCGGAGGAAGCCGCGGTGGTCGGGCGATACTCGAGTTACTTCGGAGGGAGCCGAAGGAATCGAGTGGAAGGCCGGAAGCAAAAGCGACACGTAAGTATCGAGGTAAGCTCGTGTGTATGAGAGTAAGTAAGGTCGTATCCTCTTTACGGGGATGATCTTAAGCGTAGATCCGACCAAAGACATCTTATAGATGGTCTAGGTCGAGATCAGATGGTCGACGACCATCGAAATTATGTTTTTATTGAGCTAACATCGTGTATCGATCGGCGAAGGTTATCAATCGGCCCGATCGCCATCGATCGTGATTATGCCATCGATGGTCATCGATGGTCAATGATCGATTCGAGGAGTCAAGGCTTATCACTCCACCTCAGCGGTTTGGTGTCCATTTGTGATTGGTTGAAGACCCACTCGAAAAGGGCTCAAAGGCTATAAAGGAGGGCCAAACCTAGGGTTTCATCAACAATTCTAAGTGCTCAAAAGCCTCCGTTCTGGCTGCAACTCTACGACAACGAAGTCCTTCCATTCCGACGTCTAGGTTTAACTTTCTTTATTATTGTACGTCGGTCTTAGTTTTTGTTATCAGTTTGTCATTTATATTTCCGGAGCTTTTATCGTATACGAGGAGAGGGGGAGTGTCCCTCTACCTCAAGTTTTTTTGTATCGATTAACTCCTACCTCCAACGAGGAGGAGTTTGTTTAGTGATTTGCCCTCCGTGCGTGGTCAAGGACCACTAGGGCCTTGGAGTAGTAGCCTCGACTCACGAACCAAGTAAATATCTTGTTTCTATTGTCTCCTTTACTTTTTGTTTTGCTTATCTTTCCGCTCGTATATTTCTTTTGAAGCAATTGAAAAAGTTTTTTTTTCTTTCGCTATTCACCCCCCCTCTAGCGAACCGCATTGATCCAACAATTGGTATCAGAGCCGGGGGCGCTTAGATTTGGTGAAACCACCAATCTAACTTTTTTTCACAGATTTATTTTTCGTTCGTTCAAATTTTTCTACCGCACTACTAATCCAAGACGAAGTCTTGGTACTCTTCGTTTGATTTTGTTTTGCAAGTATTCACTTTTGGAGTAGCCGACGGTCAAACGAGCATAACTTTTCGTACAAGTTGACCCACGACACGGTCTACCTACCAAATCGAAGATCTCGCATAGATCTACACTTCTTACGGGGTTTACCCCGTAACAAGCTATTTTCATCCTCAAAAACGATGTTTAGTATCCTTCGGGACATGAAGGTTGTGAGTACTTACTTTTTATTTAGTTTCTTATTTCTTTGCTTAACTTTCTATTTTTCGTTTATTTCTTTCTATTTCCCGCACTACTAATCCAAGACGCAAGTCTTGGTACTTTCGTGTGTTTTTGTTGTTGCTAGATTTTCATTTTAGTCTCCTTGTCTTTTTGTTCTAATGGCCCATCTCGAGGGTTTTAGCACCGTCCGACCTCCGTTTTACAATGGAGATGATTTCCGTTACTGGAAAGGTCGGATGGAATGCTTTCTCAAAACCCAAATTGAGATGTGGATCATAATTCAAACGGGTTTCACACTTCCGACCAATGAAGTGGGTGACTCCTTGGATTATGATCAATGGACCGGTGCAACAAAACGACAAGTCAGCCGACGCTAAGGCGACACAAATCCTCGATGTGGCCTATCCAAGGAGGAGCTAAATCGCTACGCCGGCCCCTTCATAAGCGCAAAAGATCTTTGGACAAAACTAATCGAGTTACACGAAGGATCGGATCAAGCTAAGGTTTGCAAACGTGATTTGTTATTCAATAAATTGTACACACTAAAAATGCAGGAACACGAGTCCGCGACGCAACTCCACGCCCGTGTCCAAGACATAGTCAACAACCTACACGCAATCGGGCAAAAGGTCGAAAACCGCGACCTTATTAGGTATGTCCTAAACTCTTTTCCGAGGACTACCTTATGGGCATCCATGGTTGATGCCTATAAGGTCTCCAAGGACCTTTCTAAAATTAGGTTAGACGAACTCTTTTGGTTGAATTACATGAACAATCCAACTCGGAACCCGAGAGGGGTATAGCCTTGTTTGCAGGTTCAAAGAAGAAGAAAATCGCAAGCAAGCCACCACCACCCGAGGAGGAAGACGAGTCTGAAGAAGAAGTTGACTGCCGAACTAATGAACCTAGCTCGAAGGATAGCCAAGGGACGAAAGCGAACCACGACTCGACCCAACCAAGGTAAGTCTAAAAGTTCTAACATTAGGTGTTATGAGTGTAACAGGTTTGGACACATCAAGTCCGAGTGCCCCAAGCTCAACCACCAAGCACCTAAGCACAAGAAGGCACTCAACGCGACATGGGAAGAAGCGTCATCCGAAGAAGACGAAGACCACGTCTTCATGGCGAAGTCGATTGAGTCGAACACGGAGACCAACTTGAGTCGAGAACACGAGGATGACTCGGACTCTGAAGCTACCTTCAAGTCAAGCCACGCGGATACGCATCCGGTTCAAAAGATACCCTTAAGGTGAGTCGAGCTTTATTTAATACTTTACATAATACGGTTAGGTTTTTGTCTAGGAAGTTAGCTAAGTCCGAGTCCAAGGTCGAGACCCTTGTTGAGGAGGTTAAACTCCTCAAACACGAGGTCTCCCTAACCTCTTCGACTAGTCGAGTTCAAGAGAAGGACTCAACTCGAGTTGAAAAGCTCGAAGTTGAGAACTCTCTCTTGAAAAGTCAAGTCGAAGATCTTAGGAACACGTTGGAAAGGTTCACTTCGGGATCCAAAAGGACTTGACCTCCTACTTGGATCTCAAAGGGTGTACAACAAGGTCGACTCGGGGTTTAACTCAAACACGACTAATAGGTCGTATATGTCGATTGTAAGTCGACATAAGAAACATGTCCAAGCATGGGTCCCTAAGAACTTTTTGATTTCAACTCTAGGATCCAACTCGTACTGGGTTCCCAAGGACCAAATCCACTATGTGGATAGACCGAACCGATTCAACGGTCTAGGGGGAGTCAGTACAAAACATGTTTGTGCTTTAACTTAGAAATTGCATGTTTTAACTTAGAATGTTTATGCTTTAACTTAGAAATTGCATGTTTTAACTTAGAATGTTTATGCTTTAACATAGAAATTGCATGCTTTAACTTAGAAAGTTTGTACTTTAAAACTTGTGAACTCACTTAGAACAAAAACATAACCAACTAAAATTTCTAAAAGATTGAGCCTCGGGAGCCTCTTTTCAAAAACATAACCAACTAAAATTTTGAAAGATTGAGCCTCGGGGAGCCTCTTTTCAAAAATAACTAGTTAGACGAGGAAATAATTTTAGGTAAGTCAAGTCATCATTTTCTTGAGAATGGCTTTGTCTAAGGAAGTGGTCGATGATCCGATAAAAGAAGGCCCCTGTGCCTCGCCACGACCTGGAAGCCATGATCTTGAAAAGGTAAACTTGACAAGCCTAGGGTTAAATCCAAATCTAACATAAAATTACTTGAACCTAAATCCACTCAATCAACTTAATTGAAAGTCATCTAAAAAAAAAAACACATAAGTATAACATGCTTGATCATATAGACTCCGGCGAGATGACCTAGGGTTAACAACTTACAACCAATTTTCTTAACAAAAAATCTAACATCCAATCCAACCACCTTGTGTGTAGGATCAATGGATGTTGGACAGCGGTTGCTCCCGACACATGACCGGGGATCAACTCAAATTCGCAAAGCTTCGATTCAAACGACAAGGATCGGTAGCCTTTGGGAATAACGGCAAGCTCAAAATCATCGGATCAGGTGATATCGAGCTTAACACGAATTTTGTTATTAAAAATGTATTACTTGTAGAGAATTTTGAATATAACTTACTTAGTGTAAGCCAATTGTGTGATAATAACTATAAGGTTATATTTCTAGAAAATGAATGCATAATTAATACCAACGAAACCTCTAAAACAATTCTTAAAGGAACTAGAAATAACAACATTTATATGATCAATTTAACCAACTCCTCAACTAAGTGTCTTATGACACGGCAAGAGGAATCATGGTTGTGGCACCGACGACTCGGTCACTCACACCCAAGACTCGTCCACAAGATGAGTCAGAGTGGCTTAGTCAGAGGCTTACCCAACCTCAACAACTTGGTTAATAAAATCTGTAATGCTTGTCAACAATGAAAACAACCTAGGACACAACACAAGTTAACTAACCAAGAACGAACCTCAAGTGTACTTGAGCTCCTGCATATGGATTTGTTCGATTCACATGGAGCCAAGTCTCTCAATAGAAGTCAATATTGCTTAGTCATAATTGACGACTACTCCAGGTTTAGGTTCATCAAACATAAAAATGATACCCTAGATCAATTAATTAATCTATTCAAATTAATTGAGAATCAAAAAGACCTTAAGGTTAAAAAGACTTAGGCTTATCATGGTGGTGAATTCAAAATCAAAGGTTCACCGACTTCAGAATCTAAACGGATACCACCATGAATTCTCTTGCCCTAGGACCCTCAACAAAATGGCCTAGTGGAGCGGAAAACCGAACTGCGCTACAAGAAGCCTAGGACCATGTTGAGCGAATCGACCTACAGATAGGTTTTGGCGAAGCGTAGTTAGCGACATGCTATGTCAAAATAGGATCCTTATGGTAAAGAGGCACCTTAAGACCTCGTACGAGATTTATCACGATAAAATACCTAACATCAAGTACTTTAGGGTATTTGGGTGTAAGGTACATATCCTAAACACTAAGGATTACCTAGGGAAATTTACATCCAAAACCACACGGCCAGGAATCTTTCTAGGATGCTCGACTACAAGTAGAGCTTATAGAGTATATAACCACGACACCCTTAAGTCGAGGAGACTATCAATGTAGTGTTGATGAAGGACATGAACCTCTGAAACCCCGGCAACCCCAATTAGCGTAGATTCATACTAGACCTAACTCTGATCCAGGAGATCAGGTCTAGTGTTAATCTAACCTAAGTCAACCTAGTCACTCTATTGATCAAGTGATAGATGACTCCAGCCAAACTAGTGTTCAACCAAGTCACCCCATTGATCAAGCATTAGGTGACACAAACCCAACCCAATCTAGGATTCAGACTAACCACCCTATCGATCAAGTGATAGGAGATCCTAATCTAGGAGTTCGAACTAGAGCATCCTATAGGAACCTTAGTCAAATTTCCTTAATTTCAAAGATAGAACCCAAATCAATTGAACAAGCTCTTCTTGATCCCGATTGGATTATTGCAATGCAAGAAGAGCTAGCTCAATTTACTAGGAATGAAGTGTGGGAATTAGTACCACCACCTAAAGACAAAACGATAATTGGAACAAGGTGGGTGTTTCGAAATAAGCTTGATGATAAAGGTGAAGTAGTTAGAAACAAGGCTAGGTTAGTCGCCAAAGGTTTTAGCCAAGTCGAAGGCTTAGATTACGACGAAACCTATGCCCCAGTAGCTAGACTCGAATCCATTCGAATGTTGCTAGCTTATGCCGCACATCGTGGATTTAAGCTATTTCAAATGGATGTTAAGTCGGCATTCCTAAATGGATACATTAAAGAAGAAGTTTATGTTAGCCAACCCCCCGGATTCGAAAATCTAGATAAACCCGACCATGTTCTAAAACTTAAGAAAGTTCTCTATGGACTTAAACAAGCTCCTCGAGCTTGGTACGAGAGACTTTCAATCCATCTTAAGTCAAAAGGGTTTAACCAAGGCTTAGTTGACCCAACTCTCTTTGTAAAAACCTTAGGTAAAGAAATATTCATAGCTCAAATTTACGTAGATGATATAATTTTTGGAACCTCTAACTCAGCCTTACTAAACGAGTTCGTTTCGCTCATGGAAAGTGAGTTCGAAATGAACTTGGTAGCAGTTAAGTTTCTTTAGGTCAAGGATGGTATATCCCTATATCAACAAAAATACACTAAGGAGTTAATTAAAAGATTTGGAATGCAAGACGCTAAGGTAATAAACACCCCAATGACGATATAATGTTAACATAGGAGAAGACCTAGAAAGTAAGTCCATTGACTTAAAGTACTATAGGAGCGAATAGAAGTCTTCTATACTTAATCGCGAGTCGACCGACATCCTATTCAGAAGTATGTGCGCCTGTGTTTCAAACCTGTGCTAAGGAGTCTCACCTAACCCTAGTTAAGCGTATCCTTAGATATCTAAAGGGTACACTTAATGTCGGTATTTGGTATCCTAGATCTACCGAGTTCGAACTAATCGGCTACTCCGATTCGAATTATGCCGGTAGTAAGCTCGATAGAAAGAGCACGAGTAGTTGTTGTCAACTTCTCGGCTCGAGTCTAGTGAGTTGGTGCGAGGGAAGCAACATTGTGTTGCCTTATCTACCACCGGTTTAATACGCTATGATGGGTGAGTGTGTAACTCACTTCTTTGGATGAAGCACACTCTCCGAGACTTTAGGTTGGACTTCACCAAAACTAAAATTTTTGTAGACAACATAAGTTCGATAAATCTAACTAAGAACCCTATATGTCACTCTAGGACAAAGCATATAGAGGTAAAACACCATTTCATTCGAGAACATGTAGCCAACGGCTCCATACAACTCGAATATGTTGACTCGAAGTCTAACCTAGCAGACATATTTACTAAACCACTACCCGGCGAATTTAGTCTCTTGAGAATAAAATTAGGCATGTGCGTAATAGAATAGGAACTTACAAATTATATTTTCTTATTACTATTTCTTACATTTTGATGGAACTAGCATAGGACATACCTTAGATATCATGCACCTATAGATTTAAGGAGCCAGTACATCTCACAACACATAGGACTAATGTGTTTGTGTACTTAGCCACGTAGATGGGCGTGAGATGTTAGGACCCTACTCCAGGTTCCAAGATGTAGATCAAGTGCGTCAATATGAACCTCGGAGTATAAATATGCAACTAATATTAACCAACTCTAATCAGGACTTATTGATAATATCATTTCAATCAAGTCAAACTAGAGTTGAACATTTAGATGAATTATTTTCACATACTATTTTTAAAATCATCATGCTTGGACTTAGGGTTTTCTTAAAACCCCCCCACTTTTTCCTTGATTTATGTCAAAAGGGGGAGAAAAGGCCAAAGTTAAGGTTCAAGAAAAGGCCAAAGTTAAATTTCAAATTTTTGAAATTGATAACTTAACTTAAAACTTTGATTCTGGCCTAAGTTAAGGGGGAGTAAGGTTTAGGTTTCAACTCTTCGGAATTGAAAACTTTAAAGGCCCAAGTTAAGAAATCAAAAGTTAAACCTTTTGAATAATTAACCTTTTGACTTAACTTTTGATTACTTAACTTGCACTTATTTTTGACTCTAAGAAGCCTAAGTTAAGTAATGTCATTTACTTAACTCATTATCTTTTGTGTTTGGAGAGCTAAAGTCTTTTCAAGTACTCACCCTCGGTCAAGGGGAGGGTTTCTCTAAGGGAGAACTTGAGAAATATTTTTACTACTCCTACTTTTGCTTCTTGTCTTTACTGTTCATGCACTTAATTTCCTTAACTTTGTGTGTTTTTGCCATATATCAAAAGGGGAGATTGTTGGTGCAGTGAGGCACCGAAATCGAACCTGTGTTTTGATTATAGCAAAGACACAAAAGTTAAGTCTATTTTGTTTTCTCACGAGCTGAATCGAGTGTGCAGAAGATTGATATAGCTGGAGGTGAAGGCTAGCGACACCCGGAGGAAGCCGCGGTGGTCGGGCGATACTCTACTTCGGAGGAGCCGAAGGAATCGAGTGGAAGGTCGGAAGCAAAGCGACACGTAAGTATCGAGGTAAGCTCGTGTGTGTAGAGTAAGTAAGGTCGTATCCTCTTTACGGGGATGATCTTAGCGTAGATCCACCAAAGACATCTTATAGATGGTCTAGGTCGAGATCGATGGTCGACGACCATCGAAATTATGTTTTTATTGAGCTAACTTTGACTTGCGGCAAGCATCGATCATTTGCTACTGGAGGACTCGGCCGTGTATCGATCGGCCGAGAGGTTATCAATCGATCGATCGCCATCGATTGATGATGGCCATCAGTCGACTGATGGTCAATGATCAGATTCGAGGAGTCAAGGCTTATCACTCCACCTCAAAGCGGTTTGGTGTCCATTTGTGATTGGTTGAAGACCCACTCGAAAAGAGGCTCAAAGGCTATAAAAGGAGGGCCAAACCTAGGGTTTCATCAACAATTCTAAGTGCTCAAAAGCCTCCGTTACGCTGCAACTCTACGACAACGAAGTCCTTCCATTCCGACGTCTAGGTTTAACTTTCTTTATTATTGTACGTCGGTCTTAGTTTTTGTTATCAGTTTGTCATTTATATTTCCGGAGCTTTTATCGTATACGAGGAGAGGGGGAGTGTCCCTCTACCTCAAGTTTTTTTGTATCGATTAACTCCTACCTCCAACGAGGAGGAGTTTGTTTAGTGATTTGCCCTCCGTGCGTGGTCAAGGACCACTAGGGCCTTGGAGTAGTAGCCTTCGGCTACGAACCAAGTAAATATCTTGTTTCTATTGTCTCCTTTACTTTTTGTTTTGCTTATCTTTCCGCTGCGTATATTTCTTTTGAAACGAATTCGAAAAAGTTTTTTTCTTTCGCTATTCACCCCCCCTCTAGCGAACCGCATTGATCCAACAACTTTAAGCTGCCTAAGTGATGTTTTCAAAATTTTTCATGACCTATTTCCAGGCAATAGATAGCTTAACTTCCTTTATCTTGTGGTATTTTATTTTTAGATGGTTTGATGGATGTTCTAGATTTTCACTTACAATCATTGAATATTCTGAAAGGGAGAATCTAGTACATACATATTTATTATTCATCCCAGTAGTCTAGTACATTGGAATCCATAGGTGATTCTAGATTTAGCATTTTAGTTATTGAAGATGCTCGAATTGTTGGACTATCCGAGCCACAAAAACTGCTTTTTGTGTTGCGGAAACATCGGAAGTCGGCCACGGATCCATGCGATGATTAACAAATATAATACATGTACATGTCAAGAAAACATAGATCTACCTTAGATTTACATGATAAGAGCGTTACCCTTCTAGTGACGCCCTTCGCGTATCCCGCTCATCCAAACGCTTTGCCGGATCTCGAAGAGTGTCAAGTGCACACTCCTCTACACGTATCCACTCGAACAATAGGTGGAGAAGACAACTTAGAGTGTTCTAGCACTCTTAGAAGTTCACGCCAAGAAGGATGAGGGAGAGAGAGCTTGAGAGGAGACCCAAGGAGGAAGAAGATGATCTAATGAATTCCCACTCACTAATGCTCCTTAATGTGGCCGACCACTTCATGGAGGTTTAAACCATGTAATACCAAGAGCCATGACTCTTGGTCTTCCTCATGAGTTGGTGTTGGTGCAACAATGCCCCAAGCATTTATATGTTTTGATGTTTGGATAATCATCTAAGTTAGGCAACAATTTGTGATCTAAATTGTGATGATGTTTAAGTGACAGGGAAATCCAAGTATGAAGACTTGGTGAAAGAAAAGTCTAAGGTAAAGGTTTGGCGGCATAAGACCAAGCGTGTTGTCTTGGCAGCATTAAGTCCAAACGGACCTTGGCAAAGGGAGTCCAAAAGCAATTCTTGGCAGCGTAAGTCCAAGCATGTAGACTTGGTGGCGTAAAGTCCAAGCACGCTTTGGCAAAGGAAAACTCTAGACATGACAAAACCAAAGAAGCTCTTGGAAGCAAAGCGCAAAGGATGAACAAGTCGCGGACTCGGAGGGATCCTGGAGGCGCAAGGCTTAAGGAAGAGCTAGGAGGTTAAGTCTAGGTCTAGGGGGTGAAATCAAGTGTGAATTACTCACACTTGATGAGTATAAGTCGACTGATACGATGTATCACCGAGTCAGTGCTCGATCGCATCGGGATGAAACTCGATCATCCGACCGCTCGACCAAGGCAATCGATCGATGTTAGAATCACCGATCGCCAACAAGGTCGGTGTCGATCGATAAACATAAATACAAGCATAGAATGGAGTCGCACTCGACTGCGGCCGACGATCACTCGACTGATCGCTCCATCAGTCGACTGATGGAGAGGTCAGTCGACTGATGAAAGTGTCGTTGGATGAAACGACTCTGAATCCCGTTAATCCGGCTATTCGTCGCACCACGCGTGATCGATGCGTACATCACCGATCGATCGTGTCTAACGGAAAATCAGCCTTCTCTCTATAAAAAGAGGGCTGGTGGAGGTTTTTGGGGTTAATGCTTATTCTCTAATCTTTCTCAAAAGCCTCCATGATTTCTTTAGCTTTCTAAGTGATTTAAATCTCCTCCTCTTCTCTCTAAGCTTAGATCTTCATTCTTTGTAAAGAAGAGGAGTTGTGTTGTAAAGAAAGCTTCTTAGTGGATTTGCTTGGATTGATCCACCTTAAGGATCACCGTGGAGTAGGAGTGCTATCTCCGAACCACGTAAAAGGCTTTGTTTGCATTGTTATTGTTTTTACATATATTATTTGTGTTTTGCTTCCGCTAATCATTTTTGTAGAAATCGAAAAATGCTATTCACCTCCCTCTAGCTTCCAAACGATCCCTAACAAGTGGTATCAGAGCCCGGATCGCATCGGAAGATCTAGCAATCAACCGGAGCAAAGATGGCATTTCAAGAGGGGTATAGCACGACGAGGCCTCCGTTCTTCGACGGCAACGATTTCGGATATTGGAAAGGTAGGATGGAGTATTATTTAATGAACGATATTGAGAATTGGTTTAGTGTTGTAGATGGTTTTGAGAAGTCGGTCGACGAATTCGGAGCACCACTATCAACAAAAGATTGGACTAGAGAGATGGCCAAGAAAGCACAAGCAAATGCAAAAGCAACGACCACACTTCAATGTGGTCTATCCAAGGAGCAACTCTCTAAGGTCGGGCCCTTCAACTCCGCAAAAGAGCTTTGGGAGAAGCTCATCGAACTCAATGAAGGATCCAAAGAGACAAGAAGGGCCAAGAGGGATCTTTTGATTGGTCAACTCCAAAGCTTCACTATGAAGACAAACGAAACCGTGAGCCAAATGCATGGGCGCTTCAAGAAAGTAGTCAACGGACTACACGTTATAGGTGAAAAGGTCGACAACCGAGACTTTGTAAGGTATGTATTACAAGCTTTCCCTAGGACCACCTTATGGGCCTCAATGGTAGATGCCTATAAGGTCTCTAGGGATCTTTCATTAGTTAAATTAGATGAGCTATTTTGTGAATTTCAATTGCATGAACAAGCTAACACTTCATCCAAAGAGAAGGGTATAACTCTTTTTGTAGGAAAGAAGGAGAAGAAGAAAAAGGAAAAGAAGGAGGTGTCTTCCTCTTCCGAATCCGAGGAAGACTCATCAAGTAGTGAGGATGAGCTATCGGCAAGTGAGGTGGCACACTACGTCAAGAAGTTTGGTGGGAAGTCAAGGAGGCTCACCAAGAAAGATGTGAAGAGGATGTTTCAATCCTCAAGAGGTAAATCTTCAAACAATTCAAATTCTATCTCTAACGTGACTTATTTTGGTTGCAACAAGAAAGGGCATATAAAGCCAAATTGCCCGGAACTAAAGAAGAAGGAGGAGAAGGAAAAGAAGAAGAAGGAAAAGAAGGAAAATAAGAAGGAGGCGATGGTGGCACAAACATGGGATACTCTAAGCATGGAGGAGTCTTTCGACGATGAAGAAGTTTGCCATACAACCCGGAATTTAGCCCTCATGGCATTGGAAGAAACCGGGAGCTCAAGCGAGGAGTCTTCTTCCTCTTCAAGCAACGAATCATCATCAAGTGATGATGATGAGGTAAACAACTCACCCAAAGTAGATTTACTTTATAAGACTATTGCATGTTTACAAAATGCTTTAAATAGATCAAAAACTAGGATTAAGGATCTAAAATTAGAGATCAAATCATTTAAGAGTTTAGATGCATCATGTGGTAAACCATCTAGTGATAATGATGATTGTACTCTTAGGGATGAAAATGATGAGTTAAGAAATGAAATAGGTAAATTAAGAGCATGCCTGGAAAAATTCACTAATGGTTTTAAATATCTAGATATGATTATTAAGGATCAAAGGGCAATTTACAATAAGGCCGGATTGGGATATAGACCTAAGGAGAAAGAAGTAGCATTTGCATCCCTTGTTAGTAGAAAATCAATGATTAAAAGCAAGGGGAGAAAGGCATGGGTACCTAAGAAATTTATAATTGATGCTAGTGGTCCTAAGATTTGGGTACCTAAGGATTGTGTTTTTCAAGTGATATAGGAAGAACCAAGCTTGTGGATAGTTGATAGTGGGTGCTCAAAGCATATGACTGGGGATGAGAGTAAATTCTCCACTATCAACCACACTAGCCAAGGAAAAGTGTCGTTTGGTAATAGCGGCAAACTTAAAATTCTAGGAAAGGGTACCATTGAGGTATCTCCCAATCTTGCCATTCATAAAGTTCTATTAGTTAAAAATATGAAATTTAATTTACTTAGTGTAAGCTAATTATGTGATGCAAACTTTTATGTTAAATTTGATTCCTCAAAATATTTTATAAGACACAAAACTATAAATGATTGCATGTTAGTAGGCTTTAGGAAATCAAATATATATTATGTTGATTTATCCTATGCTACTAATCCTTCCACTAAGTGTCTTATTGCAAAAGAGGAAGAAAGTTGGCTTTGGCATAGGAGGCTAGGACACATAAACATGAAGAATATAGCAAAAATAGCAAAATTGAAGCTAGTCAAAGGATTGCCTAGAGTCAAATTTCTCAAGGACAAGATGTGTGATGCTTGCCAAGAAGGGAAACAATCAAAAACATCACACAAAGGTAAAAATTTACTTAGTACCGCTTTACCATTAGAATTACTACATATGGATTTATTTGATTGCCATAGTACCCCATCTATAATTGGTAGTAAATATTGCTTGGTAATAGTAGATGACTTTTCTAGGTTTACTTGGGTGTTTTTCTTGAAAAATAAAGATGAAACCTTAGAAATAATCATAGGAGTTAGCAAAAGAGTAGAAAATGAAAGAAAACTCAAAATCAACTGGATCCGTAGTGATCATGGTGGAGAGTTTGAGAATTCTAACTTTTCAACTTTTTGCATAGAACAAGGGTACAAGCATGAATTTTCTTGTCCTAGAACACCCCAACAAAATGGAGTTGTGGAAAGGAAAAATCGTGCCCTACAAGAAGCGGCTAGGACAATGCTTAATGCATATTCCTTACCTAGCTACTTGTGGGCGGAAGCGGTTAATACCGCTTGCTATATCCAAAATAGGGTATTGATTCATAGGTTTTTAGGAAAAACTCCATTTGAATTGTGGAATGGTACAATACCAACAATTCATTATTTTAAGGTCTTTGGATGTAAAGTCTATATCTTAAATACCAAAGACAACCTAAGTAAGTTTGAGTCCAAAGCGGATGAGGGAATCCTAGTTGGATACTCATCCACTAGTGTAGGGTATAGAGTTTACAATAAAAGGACTCAAAAGATTGAAGAATCTTCGAATGTTCAATTTGATGAAACTTCAAATACATACCATAGGAAATCCCCTATTGATGATGACATAAACAATGAAAATCAAGAAATTACCCAACAATTGCAAGATTTAACCTTAGGGGGTAATGATCAAGGGGGAGGATTGGATCAAGGGGGAGTAAGGAATGATTCCGATGATGAGCGTAGGATTGAAGTTGATCATGATCAAAATCAAACTAGCACACCTCCTAGAACCATAAGAATTCATCAAAGTCACCTCTTAGATCAAATTGTGGGTGAATTATCTCAAGGAGTCAGGACTAGGTCATTCCATAGGGATCCCACTAGTCATATAGCTCTAATTTCTCAAATTGAGCCCAAAAACATTAAAGATGCATTACTTGATCCGGATTGGATCTTAGCAATGCAAGATGAATTGGCTCAATTTGAAAGGAGTCAAGTATGAGAGTTAGTTCCTAGACCAAGTGAAAACACTATTATTACTACAAGATGGGTCTTTAGGAACAAATTAGATGACCAAGGGAATATCACTAGAAATAAAGCACGATTAGTTGCAAGGGGTTTTAATCAAGTTGAAGGACTTGATTATGATGAAACATATGCCCCGGTTACTAGGTTAGAGTCCATTAGAATACTTTTAGCATATGCCTCCTATATGGGTTTCAAAATTCATCAAATGAATGTCAAATCGGCATTCCTAAATGGGTTTATTAAGGAAGAGGTGTATGTAGAACAACCTCTCGGATTTGAAAATACGGACTACCCAAACCATGTATACAAGCTTAGGAAAGCCTTATATGGTTTGAAACAAGCTCCCCGGGCTTGGTATGAAAGATTGTCATCTTTCCTAATCTCTAAGGATTTCAAAAGGGGTAGTATAGATCAAACTCTCTTTATAAAGTCAACATCTAAGAACATTTTTGTAGCCCAAGTATATGTTGATGACATTATCTTTGGGTCAACAAATGATGAACTACTTCAAGACTTTATTAAAAATATGGAGAAAGAGTTTGAAATGAGTCTAGTTGGGGAATTAAATTTCTTCCTAGGTTTGCAAGTTAAACAAACAAGTGAAGGAATTTACATTTATCAAACCAAATATGCTAAGGAAATGATTAAGAAATTTGGTTTGGAAAATGCTAAGGTAGTGTCAACTCCAATGGCAACCAATACTAAAATAGATAGTGATAGTGAAGGAAAACAAATAGATCTTACCCTTTATAGGAGCATGATTGGTAGCCTCTTGTATTTAACCGCTAGTAGACCCGACATATTATTTGCGGTTGGTATGTGTGCTAGGTATCAATCATGTGCTAAGGAATCTCATTTAGTTGTCGTTAAGAGAATTTTAAGATATATTAAAGGTACACTAAATGTAGGTCTATGGTACCCTAGAACTAGGTCCTTTGATTTGATTGGGTACACTGATTCCGATTATGCCGGTTGCAAATTGGATCGGAAGAGTACTAGTAGTGGATGCCAATTCCTTGGGTCCTCCCTAGTGAGTTGGAGTAGTAGGAAGCAACCTTGTGTTGCTTTATCCACCACTAAGGCCGAATATGTGGCTATGAGTAGTTGTGTAGCTCAACTCTTATGGATGAAACATACATTAGAAGATTATGAGCTATCTTACTCAAACATGAGAGTATTTTGTGATAATGTAAGCACCATTAACTTGACCAAAAATCCAGTGCATCACTCTAGGACCAAGCACATTGAAGTGAAGCATCACTTCATTAGAGACCATGTGGCTAAGGGGGACATTGAGCTAAATTACATTGAATCTAAGTCCAACCTAACCGACATATTTACCAAGGCTCTCCCCGAGGTAGAATTTTCATCACTTAGGAGAGAACTTGGAATGTGCTTGGTTGAGTGAAGGTGTAGGTTTGCATGATCCTATAGAAATACTAGGATTTATACCTTTAAGCATCTCACAAAATACCTAAGAAACCATGATTTTTGTATTGAGCCACCGAGACAACATGTGAGATGTTAGGAAGATGCACTTGGTTCATCATGCTTGTTATGATGCATTACTATGGACCAAAGTGTCATCTAGAGACATTAATCCTTAATTGGACCAATCATTAGGAAGGCTTATACACAATTGATGTGCATATAGCTCCAAGAACATGATTGGAAATGTCAAATAAAACATATTTTAAACTATGTTTATCATACTTTGAAAAACAGTTTTCAAGTGAAAAACAAAAGTGATACAAAGTTTGCAAAATTTTAGAACCTTTTGCTAGTTTCCAAATTTGTATCAAACTTGAAATCTGGAGAACATATATTTTTCAAACTATTTTTCCTGGATAAAGTATGATTTCAGAAATGTGTACACAAAATTTCTTGATTTTTCGAGGTTTCTGGAATTTCTGACGCATTTTTGAATTTGGACTAAAAAGGCTGATTTTCGTATTACAAGTGTAGCAGTCGACTAGTTCAGAAACCAGTCGACTGATACACTGTGTTTTCTGAAAATTAGTTCCATTTTCTGATGTTTAGTGTATCGTTGATATCCTAAAGCAATAGTATGATAATATTAAGTATAAACACCGTGTATAGCTGTTTAATGCGATGTTTTAGGGGGAGTTTCAAAAAATACATCTTTCTCATCCAAAATTTACATTGTTGGTGCAAAGTTAGGATTTAAACTTTCAAATTGTTTGATGACTTTAGCTCCACATGTATTTTATTCATCATAACCTATATCTTAGATTAAGGGGGAGTTAAAATTTTAAAATCTATGCCTTAGTTCAAGATTGTTAAAACACTCAATCCTTTTATGAAATATATGCTTTTATCTTTCTTCTCTTTTTGATGTATGTCAAAGGGGGAGAAGAAATGTTTAAGTTAGAATTGGAATTGGATATATGATGTGATAATATGCGTATCTTTAAAAGACCTAACTTAAATGATTGCCAAACATCAAAAAGGGGGAGATTGTTGGTGCAATAATGCCCCAAGCATTTATATGTTTTGATGTTTGGATAATCATCTATCATCTGGGCAAGTAAATTGTGATCTAAATTGTGATGATGTTTAAGTGACAGGGAAATCCAAGTATGAAGACTTGGTGAAAGAAAAGTCCAAGGTAAAGGTTTGGCGGCATAAGACCAAACATGTTGTCTTGGCAGCATTAAGTCCAAACGGACCTTGGAAAAGGGAGTCCAAAAGCAAGTCTTGGCAGCGTAAGTCCAAGCATGTAGACTTGGTGGCGTAAAGTCCAAGCACGCTTTGGCAAAGGAAAACTCTAGACATGACAAAACCAAAGAAGTTCTTGGAAGCAAAGCGTAAAGGATGAACAAGTCGCGGACTCGGAGGGATCCTGGAGGCGCAAGGCTTAAGGAAGAGCTAGGAGGTTAAGTCTAGGTCTAGGGGGTGAAATCAAGTGTGAATTGCTCACACTTGATGAGTATCATTCGACTGATACGATGTATCGGCCGATCGTCAGTGCTCGATCCAGATGAAACTCGACCATCACCGATCGCCGATTAAGGGTTGATCGATGTTGCAATCCCGATCGATAAACATAAATACAAGCACAGAATGGAGTCGCACTCGACTGCGGCCGGCGATCACTCGACTGATCACTCCATCAGTCGACTGATGGAGAGATCAGTCGACTGATGAAAGTGCCGTTGGATGAAACGACTCTGAATCCCGCGAATCCGGCTATTCAGAAGCCGTTAACCACGCCAGTAGTCGACTGATGTTGTACATCAGTCGACTGATTGTGCTCCAATGGGAAAATCAGCCTTCTCTCTATAAAAAGAGGGCTGGTGGAGGTTTTTTGGGGTTAATGCTTATCCTCTAATCTTTTTCAAAAGCCTCCACGATTTCTTTAGCTTTCTAAGTGATTTAAATCTCCTCCTCTTCTCTCTAAGCTTAGATCTTCATTCTTTGTAAAGAAGAGGAGTTGTGTTGTAAAGAAAGCTTCTTAGTGGATTTGCTTGGATTGATCCACCTTAAGGATCGCCGTGGAGTAGGAGCGCTATCTCCGAACCACGTAAAAGGCTTTGTTTGGATTGTTATTGTTTTTACATATATTATTTATATTTTGCTTTCGCTAATCATTTTTGTAGAAACCGAAAAATGCTATTCACCCCCCCCTCTAGCTTCCAAACGATCCCTAACAGTTGGCACCCCATGATGTGTCAATGAAGATATGGAACATCATCATTGGCTGGCCCCATGCCAAGTCATCACGACGTGACATTTGGTCAAGTCAAACTTGACCCCTTATCTCCCATGGTTGATCAAATCCAACCTTTTGATTCAAGTCAATTTAATTTAATGAATATCTATTCATTAGTTTAAATTGACTCGATGAATCAAATCTAAATTAGACTCATTCAACACTTGAATCAAATTGAGCCCAACTCAATTAGTCTAATTCAGATTACTCTTAATCCAATTTGGTTCATCACATGAACCTAATCCTCATGGTCCATCATATGGACCTAATCTCCATCAAATTGCCCTTTGTGTGTGACCCTATAGTTTCTTGTAACGTTGGCAATGCTCCTAAACCGATTTAGAAACATAAGCAATAAGTGGAATCTAGCAACACATCATTGCTAACCAAGTTACAAGAATATTGAGATCCAACATCAACTTTGTGACTACTTATTGTGACTCTCACAATATGTGACAATGCCTTTCTATCCTTGACATCTAGATTGACCAATTGAGGCAAAGACCGTGTCATCCTTTGTACAATCTATATCTGGAACTCCAAGTAGACTCACTCTAATCAAATGAGCTCAATATCTAATATTTACTTATTTCGGCATGTCCATGTACTTAGTGATCTCACTCTATCAAGAATCATGATGTCACTCCCGTCATAAAGGAGGGATAGATCCCATATATATCACTCACATCCCTCCACATAATTTGTTACATACCCAGTAATCGCCTTTATAATCCACCCAATTATGGGTGACGTTTGACGAAGACAAAGTATGAAACTCCTTAAGTAGGGAACAATGGTGACTTCAGGTCCAAGGACTAATAGTCATACTAATAGTCACATGAGAAAGTATATGACACTCATACAACGATCCATGATACTTTCTCATGGCGGGTCATTCAGTATAGATTCTCCAATGCATACCCATGTGTCAACTTGATATCTCATATCCATGACTTGTTTGATCAAGTCATCGAGTTGACCTATATGCTAGTCTCTTCGCATTAACATTGTCCCTAAATATTAATACTTGACTAGGAATGATTAAGAGTAGTGTTCTCTATATCATCTCATTATCGATTCAATCAATCGATTGATATAGATAAGAACCTTCTTCTGAAGGACGCTATTATCCTTAGTTTTTTGGCACCAATACAAGTAAGTATAATAACCATAAAAAAATGCCTTTATATATATATAGGAATATGATACAACAAGTCCATACAACAATCATCACATGATTGGCTCTAGGGCTTTTACTAACACGAATTCTGTAAACCCATTCAAAAAAATAGAAATACTAGGGAGGATGATAAAATAAAAAGATAAAAAGAAGAAGAAAAGGAAAAAGAGAGAGAGAGAGAAAAAATGAGAGTAAAAAAATACTTGTCTTGGGTGGAAATTGGTAGGTACCCCTTTGAGACCGAGTTACGTTACTGGGGAAACACCTATCAATTTCTCTCAATACCAAGAACGTCTTTGAGACTTTATGCTAATTATAGGGAACAACCATCGCTTAGGGCAGGTAACTTCCTAAAGGATGGAGACCTTAGGAAAGCTAGGATGACGATTTGACTCGCCATGGAATGAGTATCCCCTAGGAAATTTTCTCAACAAGTGCACAAAAAGCTATCCTAGTGAATCTTTAGAACATATCTATTTGTTTTGATTGAAAATACCACTTGATAATTTTAGTTGGCATACTAAGTACTTCCTCGGCGTGGCGGCGGCCTTCGAAGTCTTGACCCTTCCTGCCTCGCCATCCACAGGCATCGCAATACGGCCTTGGCAGGCCGCCTTGAGCCGGATCTCGTGCACGTGCTTATAGACGCGGTGTCGAGGGTGGCCACAAGAAACCTCATCGCTCGACGAGTCAGTGGTCGCATCTCTGCGTCTGCAGGACGACGCCTAGCCTTCTCGGTGATTGCCTTGGCCGTCACCACGACGTGATCCGTCCGTTTCACCAGAATTAAAAGTGCAACATCCATGTCCATGCCCATGCTCTGTTCTCTACTCTCTTCACATCTATTCCCCTACTACTCTCCTACATCCAGCACACTAAAACCCACCATGTATAAAAAAAAATACACTCTTTTCATCCACAAGAACAAAACTTTATCCCTACAAATTCCACAGTCGAACGCCGATTTAAAAAAGAAACCCAAAAAAAAAAGACAAATAAAGGATGCAGCAAAAGCCAAAGAGTAAAAAGCAACAAGACGGAGAAGGATCCGAAAGAAAGGGAAGAACACAGAGGGAAAGAAGAATGAGTTCTACCTTGAAAAACAAAAGCTAAGCACCAACGATCTAAGACCTTGAATATGTGCTTGAGGACAAGAAAAGATCTAAGTCTGGGGGAACTGATGTGTTCAAAACATATAAGATTTTTAGGGGTAGTTTTAGCGCACACATCTCATTGTATTTTATACTTGTTTCATGCATATTTTCCTTGTTTTGCATTCATTTCCTATTTTCTAGTTTAGAGATCTACTTTTGCTATTTTTATATGTAGGAAAACACTTCATAACTAAATTGACACATAAATGGAGCTCAAGGGGGGCAAGCGTGCTCTGGCTGTGTTCCCCAAGACATGGCCACACTTTGGACCAAATGACGAAAATCGCATTAAGCTCTAGAGGAAGACATAGTCGATTGTGTGAATCTCACACGGTCGTGCCTGACCTCAAAGCCAAATTCAGGACAGGTTTTCCAGCGTGCCACACGGACATGGGGCGTTAGCCCAATTTGACATAGATTAGGGCTTGACGGGGATTTAAGGAGAGCCGACTTCTCTTCTATAAATAGGAAGGCACACCCAAATCCTAGAGAGGAAGCCTGACAACTAGGATGATAAGAAGGTGCCCTAAGAAGCACAGGAGACTCGTAGTGGGGAGGAAGGAAGCGGCTTGAAGATCCAAATCAACACTTCGCCACCGTGGAGAAGAACCAAGACAACAGATTAGGTAGAACGGAAAGTATTGCCTTTATTTTTCATTCTATTCGTATTGTAATGATTCACCTTGAGATGTCTTGCATTATTTCTCATTCAATTATGGAGTAGATACTTCGATTTTAGAATTAGGTAGTAGCTTTTGTATATGGACATGCTAGTTCAAATAGTTATTCATTCCCTTTGAATCAATTTGCAATTTATTTTGTTTAGGTCAATGAAAATTATGTCTTGTGTCTATTTCTACTTCACGTAGCCGATACAAGGGTAGAAAGCCTTCATATCAATTATCAAGGAGAACAATGGGGAAACCCTAGCGGTCATCCTCCCTCCCATAACAATAGAAAAGTAGAATATGATAGAGAAGATATGAAATATGATCCATCTCTTCATAGGGATTACTAGGAAATCCTTGTACCTCAATAACCTATCTTAGCAGAAGGCCTAAAGTAGAAGACATCAACTCTAGAAGGGTTGAGGGACCCTAATGACAGGGGGCTCCCAACAGTATCAACTCCCTGAGCTCTGACGATCCGAAAGGGAAACTTGGTTAGGAATAGGTAGTTCCCGGTAGAAGCAAAAGTTCATCGGGAAAATGCATGATGGTCCTCCCGCAAGATCATTGCTAAAGATCATCAAGGAATTAAATTAATAGAATGTTCAACAACGCACAAGTGAAACAAAAGTCCTATAATCCTTTAAGGGAACTTTGAACCTACCTTCGCTTTCACCAAGTGACACCGTAATCAAGTTAGGACTATTGTCGACCTTGCAAACCCTACTCTTAGAAGATTTATTCCGAACAATGACATTCAATGGATAGACGGTATTCGAATCTCAGTCTCTATGAGATTGATACATCTTTTATTACTTGATGACATCGATGCACTTGTGGGTGTTAAGAGCGAGCTCATGCTTCAAGTCCTTGGCAATTTTCATCGGAGATTTAAGGTCATGTTTGCGTGAAACAATAGCGGAAGTCATCTCCATTAAAGAACTGATGTCGGGCGGTGCTATACCCCTCAAGGTGAGCCATTAACAAAAACTTGCAAAGAGACAAAAAACTAAAAGATTCCAAGACTTGGTCTTAGGTTAGTAGTGTGGGAAATAAATAAATAAACAAAAACTTTAAACAAAATAATACGAAAAGAAAAAAGTGCTTGATCGGTGGTTGCACCAAATCTGAGCGCTCCCACTCTGATACCAAATGTAGGATCGAGAAAACGCTAGAGGGGGAGGGGTGAATAGGGTTCTAAAAACTTTTTCGTTTCTTCGTTAAAACTAAACCGTGCAGCGGAAATAATTAAAGACAAAACACAAGGACACATTTATTTTTTACATGGTTCACAACCAATCGGTTGCTAGTCCAAGACCCCACATTCCTTGATCTCTTCCGACAGACAATCCACTAAAACTCTCTTCCTCGTTGGAGGTAAGAGATACGAAAATATAGAGACGAGGTAACATTCCTATCTCTCCTCTTAGAAATTAGAAATCACAAAAACAAGAGCAATTTAAATAAACAAAAAGGACTACTGAATGAGAGTATGAATGTTGGAAGCTCAGTCGGCGTTACAACATCTTTATGTGGCGATGAACACTTGTATTGATGGAGCACTTTTGGAAGAATTTCAAGTTATTGAAAATGGGTGATTTACCTCTTCTTTTATAGCCTTTCAAGCCCCATTTCGTTGAGATTCTGATCTGATTCAAACAAGCCTATCTCCGCTCATTTTGTGGTTCTTATCTTGACTTTCTTCAAAGTGTCCAGATTCACTAGCACTTGACTGAAGCTTACAACAATCGACTGATGGTGATCCAGTCAACTGGTATTTTCCTCCAGTCGATTGATATGTTGATAAGTCACCTGCAATACATGGTTAGCATAAGAACTATATAGCAAACAAATCCGACGGTCATATACCTTCCGACCTCGACTTAGACCATCCTCTGGAACACTTAGTCGGATTGTCGCCTTGGGTTGCCCCCATACGGAGGACGTCTACTTACTATCGTTTCACACCCAGAGCTTACTTTTGGTCCTTAAGATTTGTCGCTTACCTTCTAGTCACTCGACCATTGGGTTCCTCAACTTCTCGAGGTTCTCCTGGAATCTTTTGACCTGGTTAATCGATCACCAAGGTTTATCATCCCATCAAGATTCTCCTTGGTGTCGATCCATATGACCAATGAGGTTTATCAACTTTCTGAGATTCTTCTGGCATCCTCGACATTCACAAAGCTTAATACATTATCTGCATAATCAACATCAAAAATGAAACAACAAGATAGCTTTACTTTGAATCTTTGCCATTATCAAAATCTATGTTTTATTATTTGGTGCCCCTGCACCAATAAAATGTTCTCCATGAAAGACATGGGATAAGCAACGTATATTTTGGGGATTAATATCTATAGAGATAGATCAAATCGGTTGCTTGATCTTTCGCAGTCAACATACATTGATAAAGTGCTAAAACATTTTATTATAGAAGAACTCAAGAAAGGGTTTATTCTCATGAGGCATGGGATTCACCTTTTGAAGTCTATGTCCCTATGCATTGAAGACAAGAGGATTCACATTAGTAGGATTCCATATGCATCAGCTATAAGATTGATCATGTATGTTATATTATGTACGAGGCATGATGTATCGTACACTTTGAGTATTACGAGTAGATACCAGTCGGATCCTGGTATGGACCATTGGGTGGCTATCAAGACAATCCTTAAGTGCTTGAGAAGGACTAAGGATTTGTTCTTTGTATATGGAGGAGGTGATATGGTAGTGAGCGAGTATACTGATGCCAACTTCCAGACAGATAAGGATGATTTCAAATCTCAGTCAGGATACATATTCATCTTGAATGGAGGTGTGGTGAGTTGGAAAAGTTCCAAACAAGACACCATTGCTCATTCTATTACGGAGGCAGAGTACATTGCAGCTTTTGAAGCAGCAAAGGTGGTCGTCTGGATCAAAAAGTTCATTATCAAACTTGGAGCAGTTTCAAGCATTGTTGAAGCATTTTCACTTTACTCCGGCAATAATGTAGCAATTGCACAAGCAAAGGAACCACAGTTTCATTAGCGATCCAAGCACATACTACGTCGTTACCATCTGATCAGAGAGATCATAGGTAGAAAAGATGCACAAATAGAGAAAGTTGCCACCGATAGGAATCTAGCAGATCCCTTGACAAAGCCTCTTCCCCAAGAAAAGTTCGACAGCCATATAGAGGCCTATGGTATTAGATACTAAGGCGATTGGATGTAGGTCAAGTGGGAGTTTGATGTAATTGAGAGGTGTCCTAAGGCAACTGCCTTAGATGTTATTAATAAAATTCACTATTTGAGTATACATTATCTATATATTTGATTGAATCTTAAACTCATGTACTGAAGTTCACAATACGATGCATGACATGAAAGAAATTATGATTGGATCACAATTAGTGGGTATCTTATCATATGTAATTATGTAAGTATTGAAACTATCCCTAGTCGATGAATTGATGAGATTGGACATCATCGATTCTTTGAGACTAGCATATCTTATGCTCCTTTGTTAATCCAAGCATTCGATACTCATTGAATTGAAGCATAGGGATACTAAGAGTGAACATGTGGATGCTATTTATGGTAACTAGTTCATTGAAGTGACCTGCTATGAGACTTCATATGGTTCTATATGTCGTTGAAGATTTCATTGTATCTCGAATGTGAGCTCCCTTAGACTTGAGGTATTTAAGTTATCTTTGTCATGACGCCTTATACTTTGACTTCTTTGTAGCCATCTCCTTAAGTGTAACTCCGGGATGATTAGGTATAAGCCAAGATGATCGAAGGTGTTTGAATAGCTCATAGAGGATTCACCACTCCTGATAAAGGAGATGTATACCCTAGGCCTCTTGTCAGGATTGTTACTCAGAAGTCTTTGGCCTGAACAAACATGTTAAGAAGATGGTCTTCTTGGGAACATGTATGAGTAACTAGAATTCACAACACAAAAAAACTAACTTGCGCTAGGTGTGACATAGTCAACCTAGTGGGGACGAACACATAGACCATGTCCTGAACCAAGTGGGTATAGGATGAGTGAAAGGAACAAGAAACGAACAACTGTAGCTATTGAAGGGTTCAGAAACATTCTGGAGTTGATTTAGACTTTCCAATCAATTAGGGGTCATGATGTACTGCTAGATGCCACTCATGATCTATTCATAATTAAGGGGTTAATTATGAATGACCAACATAGCTAGAAACCAATTAGGTCACATGTAATACGAGTGATCTAGAGATATGAAATAATTTTGAGAATGAGATTCTGGATGGACCAGGCCAAGAAGGTGCAAAACAGAGGCTATGGAACCTCTTATGGCCTTGTCGGACTTAGCATGACCATATCACACCTAAATGAAGGTAAATGGACCGTATAGAGCCTCACATGACAATGCCTAACTAGGCACGGTCCGTAGCTAGCTATAGGCACGGTTCGTAGCTAGCTCTAGGTGAAAATGGCCAAAGTTTGGGCTATGCCCAAAAGGACACATAACTAGCCATGTGTCCTGAATGGTTTTGCCTTTTGGCATGGTTGGCCTTGTGTAAGACATATGACCATGCCACGACTCTACCATTTTTGGAAATTTCTCTTATGGAAATTTCCTGTATTGTTCTTATCTTAATTATGGGATAATTATGGAAAGATAGGTTCCCTTTAAGCCTCCTAAGATTCCCTAATCAAGAGATCTATAAATAGATCCCTTGATAATCTTTGGAGGCAATCTTCTAATCTTAGGTTTTCTTCCTTGGTAGTCGTCTTTCTCTTTTTTCTTTCCCTCTATTGTCTCCACCGGTTGGCTATCACCAATCGGAGACAAAGACTTGTTGCTCGAGGAGTTGTCTCAGGTAATCCTGGCATGGATACCGATAGAAGCAAGGCTCGTTGTTCTTACTCGTGGTTTCGACAAATTCAATAAGAATCTCGAAGATATGAATCTTCTCTTCTCCTTTCTTTGCATGAGATTATGCCAATAGTAAGGATTTTTGGCTTGTAGGGGATGTCTGGTATGAAATAAAAATTATTTTATTTGCTTTATTCTACTGTACATGATCCCGGAATCTCCAACAAAAAGGGCACATCAAAAGTGAGTGTCTTGAACTCACAAACAAAGAGGATAAGCTGAAAAGGAAGAAGGCAATAAAGGCTATGTGGGACGAGTCTTCTTCCACCTCCTCAGAGGAAAAAGATGAAGAAAAAAGAGCCAATCATGCTGCTCTAATGGCTCTGAACAATTCAGATTCAGAGGAAGATGAGAGTAAGATCGGAACATCATCGGAAGACACATCATCATCTGATGATGATGGGGTAACTTGTCTTAGACTCGATAAGTTATATGAAACATTTTCATGTTTAACCAATGCCTTAAGTAGATCCAAGAATAAGGTTAAGGATTTGAAATCTGAGGTGGAGTAACTTAGAAAACATAACTCATTTTTTGATGCAAATTGGACTAATACTTCTCAAGTTGAGGAACTTAAAGAAGGGAAAAACTCCTTGAGAGCACAGGTTGACGATCTCAAGTGCACACTTGTGATGTTCACATTGAGCTCTAAAACCATTAATATGATTCTAGATGCCAAAAGGGCAGTCTATAAAAAAGCTTGGATGGATACAAACCGAAACAAAAGGAATTTAGCTTAATGTCTTTAGTTAATATAACTCATAGTGTTTAAACTAAAGTAACTAAAGCATGGATACCAAAACAATATGTTATGAATGCTAATGAACACAAAATCTAGATTCCAAAAGATCTTGTGTTTCGTGTTTGAATAGGTACCGATCAAGGGGGAGTGTCCGATGATATGGTTTGTGGATAGTGGATGCTCCAAGCACATGACCAGAGACCCATCAATGTTTGCTACAATTAAAAATATAAATAGAAGTACTATTTCTGTTGGTAGTAGTGGTAAATTAAAAGTCATAGTAGTGGAGACATTTTTATCTCTGAACAATTTATGATTAAGGTTGTCCTGCTAGTTAAGGAAATAACTTTTAATCTTTTGAGTGTTAGTCAATTATGTGATGAAGGGTATAGAGTTGAATTTTACTCAACTTAATGCCTAATTAAACATAATGAATCAAATGCTACTAACATAGCAATTCTCGATCCGGACTGGATCATAGCAAAGCAAGATGAATTAGGACAATTTGAGAGAAGTCAAGTTTGGGATTTATTTCGAAGACCTGATCAAGCTAACAAATTCAATACAAAGTGGGTATTTAATAACAAAATGAATGATAAGGGAGAAATTGTTAGAAACAAGGCTAGGTTGATTGCCAAAGGTTACAATCAAGTTGAGGGACTAGATTATGATGAAACTTATTCACTCGTGGTTAGACTAGAATCCATAAGACTTATGCTAGCATTCGTAGCATATAAAGGTTTCAAGTTATACCAAATGGATGTGAAGTCTACATTTTTGAATGGTCTTATTAAGGATGAAGTCTATGTTGAACAACCATCAGGGTTTGAAAATTTTGAATTTCCAAACCACATGTATAAGCTTAAGAAGGCTCTTTATGGGCTGAAACAAGCCCTTGTGCTTGGTACGAAAGGTTGTCACTTTTCTAGTTGAAAGAGGTTTTAGAAGAGGTCAATTTGATCCCACACTATTTCTGAAAAGAAATGGTGAAAGCATATTTGTCGCTCAGGTTTATGTTGATGACATAATTTGTGGCTCAAACTATAGGGATTATCTCAATAAATTCATAAAACAAATAGAAAGTGAGTTTAGTCTAGTAGGAGAATTGATATTTTTCCTTGGATTGCAAATCAAACAAACCAAAGATGGAATTCATATCTATCAATCAAAATATGCTATGGAATTGCTAAAAAGATTTCACATGGAAAATGTGAAGGAGGTTTTCACCCCTATGGAACAAAACACTCACTTAGACAGTGATGTAGATGACAAATCAGTTGATTTGAAACTTTATAGGAGTGTCATAGGTAGTCATTTCTACCTTATAGCAAGTTGACCTGATATAGTATTTACTTTGGGTATGTGTGCAAGATATCAATCGTATGTGAAAGAGTCTCAATGTGTTGCGGTTAAAATGATTATGAGATATCTTAAAGCAACCAAAACAGTTGGAGTGTGGTGTCCTCAAATTTAATCCTTTAATTTAGTAGGCTATATCGATTCCGATTATGCTGGATGCAAATGGGATAGGAAAAGCACTAGCGGGGATTGTCAATTTCTAGGATCAGTGTTAGTTAGTTGGTTGAGTCGAAAGCAACATTGTGTCACTCTCTCCATGATTGAGGCTGAGTATATAGCTATGGGAGAGAGTGTATCGCAATTATTATAGATGACAAACACCCTGGAAGATTATGGGTTTACATATAAAACTGTGCAATTGCTTTGTGATAATATTTGCACGATAAATCTAACGAACAACCCAGTCCATCATTTCAGGACAAAACACATTGAAGACATCACTTCATTAGGGATCATGTAGCAAGAGGAGACATCATACTCAATTAAATTGAGTCAAAGGCTAATCTTGCTGATATTTTCACAAAATCTCTTCTAAAAAATGAATTTAACTATTTAAGAAGAGAATTAGTGATGTGTGTTGCTGAATAAAAAATTCTCCATGATCTTAAGGACTAATCATTAAATACAAGAGAAATGGAAAAATATTTTGTTAGACTATCTGAGCCGTAAAAACCACATTTTGCATTGCGAAAACCCCAGAAGTCGGCCACGGATCCGTGTGAAGGTAAATAAAAACTACATGTATGTGTTTAAAACCTTTAGATCTACTGTAGACCTACATATTAAGAGTTTACCCTTGAAGCGAAGCCCTTCGCTTATCCCGCTCGTCCAAACGGATTGCCGAAACTCGAGAGTGTCAAGTGTACACTCCTCTATTGGTATCCACACAACCAATAGGTGGAGAAAAGACCATCTTGAGTGTGCTAGCACTCCTTGAAGTCCACAGTAAGATGAGGAAGAGAAAGGGAGAGCTTGAGAAGAGAAAAGATCCAAGGAAGATGATGAAGTTACCACCCCAAAAATAACTTCACACCATTAACACCACTTAAGTGGCCGACCATTTCTTTGGGGGTTACATGCATGCATGTAACTCCAAGAGCCAATGACTCTTGGTCTCCCTCATGAGGTGGCAACCCATGATAAGTCCATGATGAAGTAGAACATTATCATTGGCCGACCCCCATGCCAAGTCACCATGACATGACAATTCGTCAAGTCAAAATTGACCATTCATCTTCCCTCTCAAGTCAAGTCAAACTTGACCTCTTATCTCCCATGGTTGATCAAATCTAACCACTTGATTCAAGTCAATTTGATTTAATGAATCTCTATTCATTATTTTAAATTGACTCAATGAATCAAATCTATATTAGACTCTTTCAACACTTGAATCAAATTGAGTATAACTCAATAAGTCTAATTTGGATTACTCTTAATCCAATTTAGTTCATCCCATGAACCTAATCCTCATGGTTCATCATATGAACCTAATATCCATCTAATTTCCCTTTTTGTGTGACCCTATAAGTTATTGTAACATTGGCAAAGATCCTAAACCACTTTAGGAACATAAGCAATGAGCGGTATCTAGCAACACATCATTGCTACCCAAGTTACAAGAATGTTGAGATCCAACATCACCTTTGTGACTACTAATTGTGACTCTCACAATATGTGACAATGTCCCTCTATCCTTGACATCTAGATTGACCAATTGAGGCATTGACCGTGTCATCCTCGCTAAAATCTATATCTTGAACTCCAAGTAGACTCACTCTAATCAAATGAGCTCAATAACTCATATTGACACATTTTGGCATGGCCATGCACTTCGTGGTCTCACGCTATCAAGAATAACGATGTCACTCCCGTCATATAGGAGGTATAGATCCCATCTACATCACTCACATTCCTCCGTATAATTTGTTACATACCTAGTAATCACCTTTATAGTCCACCCATTTACGGGTGACGTTTGACCAAGCCAAAGTATGCAACTCCTTATGTAGGGAACGATGGTGACTTCAGGTTCAAGGACTAATAGTCACATGAGAAAATATTTGACACTCATATAATGATTCATGATACTTTCTCATTGCGCATCATTCAGTATACAATCTCCAATGCATACCTATGTGTCAACTTAATATCTCATATCCATGACTTATAAGATCAAGTCATCGAGTCGACCTACATGCTAGTCTCTACGCATTAACATTGTCCCTGAATGATAATACTTGACTAGGAATGATTAAGAGTAGTGTTCTCTATATCATCTCATTATCGATTCAATCAATCGATTGAAATAGATAAGAACCTTCTACTCAAGGACGTAATTATACTTAGTTATTTGGCACCAATACAAGTAAATATAATAACCATGACTTTATAAATAGGAATATGATACAATAAAGTCCATACAACAATCATCACATGATTGGCTCTAGGGCTTTCACTAACAATCTCCCACTAGCACTAGTGCCAATCACCGTAGTATCTAATACCCAATGACCTAGTGTGACCAACATATTTTTTCTGTGCCAAAGCCTTGGTCAAGGGATCTGCGATGTTAGCCTCTGTGGGTACTCTTCAAATCTTCACACCTCCTCTATCGATAATCTCTCGAATGAGATGGAAATGCCGTAGTATGTGTTTGGTCCACTTGTGTGAGCGAGGTTCTTTAGTCTGCACAATCGCTCCATTGTTGTCACAATAGAGCTTTATAGGATCTACTATGTTAGGAACCACCCCAAGCTCAGTAATCAACTTGCGGATCCGAACTTTCTTCTTTGCTGCCTCTGATGTAGCGATATACTCGGCCTCTATTGTAGAATCAGCAACTGCGTCCTGCTTCGAACTCTTCCAGCTCACAGCGCTGCCATTCAAGCAAAACACGAACCCTAACTATGATCTATAATCATCCTGGTCAGTTTGAAAGCTGGCATCGTTGTAACCCTTTATAGCTAGCTCCTCATCGCCTCTAAATATCAAGACATATTCTTTGGTCCTTCTCAAGTACTTAAGAATATTCTTGACTGCTATCCAGTGATGCTCACTTGGATCTGACTGGTATCTACTCGTCATGCTCAAAGCATATGAGACATCAGGACGAGTACACAACATAACATACATGATAGATCCTATAGCAGATGAATAAGGAATATTATCCATGCGGTCCCTCTCCTCTCTAGAAGAGGGACTTTGAGTGTTCGAAAGACTCACACCATGTGACATCGTCAGAAGTCCCTTCTTAAAATTCTTCATGGCAAACCATAGTAAAACCGTGTCAATATATGTACTTTGACTTAAGCCGAGCAATCTCTTAGATCTATCTCTATAGATCTTGATGCCTATAATACAGGCTGATTCACCTAAGTCCTTCATTGAGAAGCACGCCCCCAGCCAAGTCTTCAAAGACTGTAGCGAAGGGATGTCATTCCCAATGAGTAGTATGTCATCCAAATACAATACAAGGTAGACAACTGTGTTTCCATTAACCCTCTTGTTGACACAGGGTTCATCTTCATTCTTGATGAAACCAAACACTTTGATGGCATCATCGAACCGAAGATTCGAGCTCCGAGAAGCTTGCTTCAACCCATAAATGGACCTTTGCAGCTTGCATACTTTCCCAGTATGCTGTGGATCCATAAAACCCTCAGGCTGTGTCATGTACACATCCTCGAGCAAGTTTCCATTCAGAAATGCAGTTTCAACATCCATCTGCTAGATCTTATAATCGTGGTACGCTGTAATAACAAGAATGATCCGAATGGACTTAAACATCGCCACTAGAAAAATGGTTTCATCATAGACAATACCATGAATTTGCTTGAAACCTTTAGCCACCAATCGGCCCTTATAGGTATGCGTTAGTCCATCCATGTCAGTCTTTCTCTTAAAGACCCACTTACACCCAATGAGTTTGACGCCTTCATGTGGATCAACAAAAGCCAATACTTTGTTGGAGTACATGTATTCCATCTCGGATCTCATGGTCTCTAGCCATTTCTCAGAATCTAGGCTCATCACAACTTCTTGATAGGAGGTAGGCTCATTCTCAATGAGCATAAGGTCATCATGGTCAGACAAGAGAAATGAATATCTCTCAGGCTGATGATGTACCCTATCAGACCTGCGAAGAGGTAGGTCTACCTGAATAGGTGGTTGTTCCACAACTCTTTGTGCAACAAACTCATCACCCACAACACATTGTGGTTCCTGTTCAACCTCCATCAAGGCCTCATTGCTATTGTCCTTATCTTGAATTTCTTCAAGATCGAACGTACTCCCACTAGTTTTTCTAGAAACAAAATCCCTTTCTACAAATACTCCAGTCTTTGCAACAAACACTTTGCGCTGACTGGGAATGTAGAAGTAATATCCCTTCATCTCCTTGGGATATCCAACAAAATAGCACTTATCGGATTTGGGTCCCAGTTTGTCTGAGACTTGATGTCGAATGTAAGCCTCACAACCCCAAATCCTCATGAAAAATATCTTGGGATTTCTCCCTATCCATATCGTATATGGTGTCTTTATCACAGCCTTGGATGGTACACGATTAACTGTGAAGGTTGCTGTGTCTAGAGCATATCCCCAAAACGATATAGGAAGATCTGTGTGACTCATCATAGATCGTACCATATCTAATAGGGTACGATTCCTCCTTTCGGATACATCATTCCACTGTTGTGTTCCAGGAGAAGTGAGTTGGAATAGAATCTCACACTCATCCAGATAGTCACGAAACTCATGGCTAAGGTATTCACCAACTCGATCTGATCGAAGTTGTTGGGTTTCCGGCACCGCGGCGTGTGTGTGTTCGATCACGTTTCGTAAACATGAACATAGTGGAAGCAATAAAAATAATAAATCTACATTTATTACAACACACACAACACACGCATGCATATTACAACAAGTGTAGACATAACCGTAAATTTAAATTTGCAATAAAAGGAAATTTAACTACGTTATACTTTCGTATTACGTGTAGCGGGAACGACATCAACCGGAACGATCCTCGCTAGAATCGTCTCTATCCGTATCCACGCCGAGTATCCTCGGGATGACTTCGCTAAGCCACGAGCTTCGTCTTCATACGGGTTACTAGCCTCGTGTTGAAGACGACGTGATCGAGAGATGATCACGATCCGAATCCAAATTCGGATCCTAAGACGAGTCCTCAAAACTCGCTTCTCCGGAGAGGTATTCGTCAACCGATTGACGAATCCTTCGTCGTCCACCTCAGAGGATTACCAGAGATCGAATCCCCGGTAAGTTAGCCGCTATCGGAGCTCTAACCGTCGTCCAAACGACGCTCCGACGAGAGGAGAACAAGCTGTCCAGAAAACTGGACAGCTTTGGTGGAGGAGATAGGCGCCGGACAACAAAGGAAGCCAAGTGCTCACCTTTTCACCGAAGCATAGGAAGATCACCGGAGGGTCGCCGGAGGATCACCGGCTGAAGCTTGGACGCCGGCAAGGAGTTGGACGGCGGCACAAGGGCTAGGCGGCAAGCTAGGGTTGGCGCCGAGAGTCTCCAAGGAGAGGTGGGCGGCAACCTTTGCTAGGGTTTTGGATTAGGGGTTAATTATCCCTTAAGCCCTCTTTTATAGAGAACTAATTCTCTTAATGGTTAATGGATCATAACCATTAGGCCCGTTAACCCGCTCCATTAAGATAAGTTAAAATAAACCAAACTATGAGGGTTTATTTTAAGTTAAAACGAACCGAACCAACTTTTGGTTCATTCGTTTAAAATAAACCAAACCCTTTGGTTTATTCTCCTCCATTGGATTAGAACCAAACCATTTTGGTTCATCCATTACGTCTTCATAAGACTCAGCCCATCCACGCTTCCATTGCGACTGAAACGATTTCATGCTCGCTTTATGTTTGGTCCAACCAAACCTAGTTTCTCTCAGTCTGAGAATCCCATTCTCAAGCTCATTTTAAATCCTTTGGATTACACTCGTTGTGCGTGTGACCAAATAGGTTCTCGGTTTATGTTGGCCGTCTATAATTAACCATTAATTAGAGAACGATCATGAGTGGCACCTAGTAGTACATCATGATCCCCAATTAACCGAAAAGATCAACGGTTGATCCAGAACTATTTCTGAAACCCTTCAGTAGCTCGAATGAATCGTGCCCCATTCCCTTCACTCATCTTATACCCACTTGGTTTAGGACATGGTCTATTGTGTCAGTCCCCACTAGGCTGACTACGTCACACCTAGCTCAAGTATCATTTCCTCGTCCTACGGATTCTAGTTACTCCACATGTATCGAAGAGTACCTTACTCTAAACATGTAATGCTTTGGCCAAAGACTTTAGTAACAATCCGACGAGAGGCCATGGGTATACATCTCCTCGCAAGGAGTGGTGAATCCTTTATAGGCTATTCAAACACCTTCGATCACTTCGACTTATACCCAATCATCCCGGGTCCACATCTCCTTAGAGATGCTTGCTTAAGATGTCAAAGCATAAGTCTCTATGATCAAGATGACTTAAATACCGCAAGTCAAAGGAACATCGCACTTAAGCCACAGTAAGAACTTCATTGACATATCTATATATGCAGAGAACCATATGAAGTCTTACTACTGGTCACTCCAATGAACTAGTTACCATAACTAGCATCCACGATTAACTCCGGACATCACTATGTCTCCAAACCCGGTGAGAATCACCGCTTGGATATACCAAGGAATATACCTCGTGTCTCGTGTAATTGATGGTGTCCAAATCCATCACACCATCGACTAGGGATACCGATACATCACAATTACACATGTAGAGATACTCACTAGTTGTGATCCAATCACAAATTCTCTCATGCTGTGAATCGTATCGTGGACATTCAGTAAATGAGTTTAAGATCCAATCAAATACATAAAAACATGTATACTCAAATAGTGAATCTT
The DNA here is from genome assembly GCA_025175895.1 of Wurfbainia villosa. Taxonomy (NCBI): domain Eukaryota; kingdom Viridiplantae; phylum Streptophyta; class Magnoliopsida; order Zingiberales; family Zingiberaceae; genus Wurfbainia; species Wurfbainia villosa. Next base: position 55,914,963 of record CM045986.1, on the reverse strand, counting down.
CATTTATCATATAAATGGTTCATACATAAGGCGATTGCCTTAGGACATCTCTCATATATTACTAACAGACTTCCCACTTGCCTAATGCCAATCGCCACTAGATCCAATACCATAAGCTCTAACATGACCTCAAACTTACTTTCGAGGTAATGCCTTTAGTCAAAGGATCCGCTAAGTTCCTTTCAAAGGGGAATTTTCTCGATTTGTATTTCGCTCCTACCGATGATCTCTCCGATAAGATGATAGCGGCAAGCACATGTTTGATCGCTGATGAGACCTTGGCTCTTTCGCTCCAATTGCTCCATTGTTGTCGCAGAGACCGATTGCTTCAACAATGGTCGAATCACACCAAGTTCATGAACGAACTTTGATCCAAACCGCCTTTCACGCCGCCGCCGCAATGTATTCTCGCCTCGGTAGAATCCGCCATGCCTCTTGTTTGGAACTTTTCCAACTCATCGCGCTTCATTCAAGGTGAACACGATCCGCATCGAGACTGAATCATCCTTGTCTCTTCGAAGCCGCATCCGATACCCGCCGTATCACCATGTCCCCTTCTCCATATATTAGGAACACATCCTTAGTTCTTCTTAAGTACTTAAGGATCGTCTTAACATCCACCCAATGATCCATTCTCGATCGATCGTATCCGCCGTGACACTCAGAGCATATGATACATCGGGCCTCGTACATAACATAACATACATGATAGATCCTATTGCGGATGCATAGGGAATCTTACTCATGCAAATCCTCTCGTCTTCTGTGCGCGGACACATAGACCTCGAAAGGTGTATCCCATGCCTGATGGGTAAGAAACCTTTCTTGGATTCCGACATGCTAAACCTCTTTAGCACTCGGTCTATATATGTAGACTGTGAAAGACCAAGCAACCGTTTCGATCTATCTCTATAGATCTTAATCCCGAGGATGTAGGTTGCTTCTCCCAGGTCTTTCATGGAGAATGTCTTGGATAACCAAACATTCACTGATCAGAAGATTGAAACATCGCTATTTCCTATAAGTAATATGTCATCGACATACAATACTAGGAACACGATCGCACTCTACTAACCTTCTTGTACACACAAGGTTCGTCTGGATTTTGTGAGAAATCAAACTTTTTGATTGTCTCATCAAAACGGATATTCCAGCTCCTGGATGCTTGCTTCAATCCATAAATGGACCGTCGTAATTTGCATACCTTGGTTTTATCAACCGATGTGAAACCCTCAGGCTGTATCATATACACGTCCTTGAGAAGGTTTCCATTAAGGAAAGCTGTTTTCACATCCATCTGCCATATCTCATAATCATAATGAGCCGCTATGGCCAGGAGCATCCGAATGGATTTAAGCATAGCTACAGGCGAATAGGTTTTGTCATAATCAACACCTTGTTTTTGACGATATCCTTTCGCCACCAATCTAGCCTTATAGGTAATCACATTACCATCCATGTCGGTTTTCTTCTTGAAAACCCACTTGCACCCTATAGGCTTTATCCCTTCAGGTGGGTCAACCAAGTTCCAAACTTGGTTTTCATACATGGAATCCATTTCCGACTTCATGGCACCAAGCCACTTATCCCTTTATGAACTTGTCAGCACTTCTTCATAACTGGTAGGCTCCTCATCATCAATGAGTAACACGTCGTTCGATTAACTTACGAGAAATCCATATCTCTCAGGAATATTGCGTGTTCTACCAGATCTACGAAGATGTGGTGTTACAATAGGTCCAGCTGATTGCTCATCACTATGAGTTGTCGGCTGTTGTGCTTCACCAGGTATCTCATCAATGTCTATTTGAGTCTCTCGAGCCTCCTCAAGCTCGACGACACTCCCACTGTTTTCTTGCAAGAGAAACTCTTTCTCTAGAAACACAGCAATCCTTGAAACAAACACCTTTTGTTCCATAGGATGATAGAATTGGTAACCCCTTATTTCCTTAGGGTATCCAACAAATAGACATTTATCAGACTTAGCATCCAATTTGTCTGATACAGTCCGCTTCACATAAGCAAGACAACCCCATATCTTCAAGTAAGATACATGAAGTTTCTTACCGTTCTATATCTCATATGGAGTAGTTGAGACTACCTTGGTAGACATTCTGTTTAACAAGTAAACAGCTGTCTGAAGTGCATAACCCCAAAAGGACTTGGGAAGAGTCGCATGATTCATCATTGACCTGACCATGTCCAACAAGGTCCGATTACGCCTCTCAGATACACCATTATGCTATGGTGTATAGGGCGGAGTTCATTGAGACAATATACCATTGTCTCTTAGGTAATCAAGAAACTCCTGACTCAAGTATTCACCACCTCGATCCGATCGAAGTATTTTAATACTCTTGTCATGTTGTTTCTCTACTTCATTTCTGAACTCTTTGAACCTTTCAAAGGCTTCAGACTTGTGTTTCATCAAGAACACATACCCAAACCGTGAATGATCATCGGTGAAGGTAATGAAGTAGCTATAGCCTCCTAATGCTTGAGTTGACATAGGTCCACATACATCAGTATGTATTAGACCTAGTAACTCTCCCACTCGTTCACCATTTCCAGTAAAAGGTTACTTAGTCATCTTGCCTTTTAAGCATGATTCGCATGTATCGTATGAATCCAATTCAAACGATTCCAGAATTCCACATCGGTGTAATTCGGACATGCGTTTCTTGCTTATATGGCCAAGACGACAATGCCACATATAGGAGTCTATTTGATTATCCTTTCGAGTACACGTGTTGCTCGCTTTGATATTGAAAATGTCACTGGATACGTCCAACGTATAAATGCCATTACTCAAGGTTCCAGTTCCATAAAGTACGCCATTCAAAGTTATATAACAACAATTGTTACTAAACGTCAAATGGAAACCATTTCTATTTAAACAGGAAATAGAAACAATGTTCTTTATTGGAGAAGGAACATAATAGCAATTGTCTAGTTCTAAGACTATTCCACTAGGGAGCTTCAGCAAATAAGTTCCGATGGCGACCGCAGCAACCTTTGCTCCATTGCCAACTCGCAAATTTGACTCCCCTCTGACAAGTCTTCTTCTATTCTTAGCCCCTGTATGTCATTACATATATGTGAGCCACACCTAGTATCCAATACCCAAGTGTCTAAGGAAATAGAATGACAATCAATAACGAAGATACCTGAAGAGGATGGGGCATCGGATGCCTTCTTCTTCTTCATGGACTCAAGATAAATCTTGCAGTTTCTTCGCGCTGGCCTTCCTTGCACAGTGATGGCAAGTGCCCTTTATACCGGGTTCCGCCTTCTTTGCCTTTTTGTTCTTTCCTTTCTTCTGTTCTTTTGCCTTCCTCTTAGAACCTTTCTTTGAGGAATCAACTAACAGAACCGCCTTCTCCTCATGCTTCACAGAAGGCTCCACAGTCTTCAGCATATTGAGGAGCTTGGGAATGGTGGATTCCAATTTGTTCATCCGATAGTTCATCACAAATTGCGAGAAACTCTTGGGCAAACAATGTAGAATTAAGTCAATACTTAACTCATGATCCATCACAAAACCGAGGGTAGCTAGCCGCTCGATGTACCCATTCATCTTTAGCACAAACTGCACTACAGACGAACCTTCTTGCATCTTCGTGGTGAAGAGGAGCCTAGAGATCTCGAACCTTTCGGATCTCGCTTGCTCATCGAACAACTCATGAAGATGGAAGACCATAGTATTAGCATCCATATGCTCATGCTGCTTTTGCAGCTCAGGTACCATCGCCGCTAGCATGATGCAACTCGCCAGCTCAGAATCTGCCACATTCTTCTGATAGACCAACATTTGGTCTGGAGTTGCATCGTCCTTAGGACGGTCAGGAAGAGGCTCTTCAAGGACATATGCAAGCTTTTCCGCCTTGAGAACAATTCTCAGGTTTCTAAGCCAGCCCAGGAATTTAGGCCCAGTCAGTTTGTTCGAATCCAAAATAGTGCGCAATTTCAAAGACGTCATGATCAATTTATTGACCTAGAAATACAAAACGAGCATATATGAGAAAATGATTTTAAAATGCATCAATATACATTTATAAATCCCATTCATTTTTCGAATTTCAAAAACCCCAAAATCACTTCGGGAGATCATAGGTCCATCTCCGAATGGGATGATATCCATCATAGTTATGAACAACCTTGGAGAGAGTCCAACAAGCCATTCATAACTACGACGGTAGGTATCATCTATACCGATTGCATATCACGTATATGCAACTATCATAATGTGCTATCAACTAATTGAATGTTCACACATACGTTGGGTTGTTAACACATTAACAATTATGCATCATATGCATAGCACCCAACTTCACCTCCCTTTACATCGACCTTGGAGAGAGTCCAACAAGCCGATGCTCCAGGTTAAAGCCAACCCATTAATCGAGAAATAGTTTTAATATGGTTAGAGCGCATTCAACCAATTAGCATAGCTTGGAGAGAGTCCAACAACCAAAGCTAACGATTGACCTCTGACTCTTACCATATTAGTATTAAACTATTCCATGGTTTGAACATGTTCGGGTTCGAGCCGGGCATGGAGAGAGTCCAACAACCCAAACAAGAAACGGAACTCTGGTTCTAACCATATTAATGGAAGGTGTAGGCTTTAATATTGTTTAAGGGTTTTTATGTCTCATCCTCTTTGCATGCAAATAACAATTATCTACATGGCATGACATACATGGCATACATCTACATGTCACGACACGCATGGCATAATGTTATGCATCTAATGCAATTACATGGCATACAATTAGGTCATGTATATAATTTCCTTATATGTCATAACTATTTATGGAAATAAAATATGTTTAAGATTTGATTCTCCAAATCAAATCATAATTAAATTAGGAAACAAATTTCCAAATCTAATCACATATTTTATTCATGGAATTATTTGATTAAGGAAAATCTATTTAGGAAACCAATTTCCTAAATCATTAAAACTACTTATGGAAATAAAATATTTTAAGATTTGATTTCCCAAATCAAATCATGATTAAATTAGGAACCAAATTTCCAAAATCTAATCAAATATTTTATTTATGGAAAATATCAATTTCCATAAATACTTCCAACTTTCCAAAAGTGGAAGATTTCCATAAATACTTCTAGACTTTCCAAAATTGAAAAATTTCCATAAATACTTCTAAATTTCCAAAATTAAAAAATTTCCAGAAATACATTATGACTATCGCAAAACCATTTTTACGATTATGTCGAAACACAACCTGGGATCTGATACCACTGTTGGGTTTTCGGCACCGCGGCGTGTGTGTGTTCGATCACGTTTCGTAAACATGAACACAACGGAAGCAATAAAAATAATAAATCTACACTTATTACAACACACACAACACACGCATGCATATTACAACAAGTGTAGACATAACCATAAATTTAAATTTGCAATAAAAGGAAATTTAACTACGTTATACCTTTCGTATTACGTGTAGCGGGAACGACATCAACCGGAACGATCCTCGCTAGAATCGTCTCTATCCGTATCCATGTCGAGTATCCTCGGGATGACTTCACTAAGCTATGAGCTTCGTCTTCGTATGGGTTACTAGCCTCGTGTTGAAGACGACGTGATCGAGAGATGATCACGATCCGAATCCAAATTCGGATCCTAAGACGAGTCCTCAAAACTCGCTTCTCCGGAGAGGTATTTGTCAACCGATTGACGAATCCTTCATCCTCCACCTTAGAGGATTACCGGAGATCGAATCCCCGGTAAGTTAGTCGCTGTCGGAACTCTAACCGTCGTCCAAACGACGCTCCGACGAGAGGAGAACAAGCTGTCCAGAAAACTGGACAGCTTTGGTGGAGGATATAGGCGCCGGCCAACAAAGGAAGCCAAGTGCTCACCTTTTCACCGAAGCCTAGGAAGATCACCGGAGGGTCGCCGGAGGATCACCGGCTGAAGCTTGGACGTCGGCAAGGAGTTGGACTGCGGCACAAGGGCTGGGCGGCAAGCTAGGGTTGGCGCCGAGAGTCTCCAAGGAGAGGTGGGCGGCAACCTTTGCTAGGGTTTTGGATTAGGGCTTAATTATCCCTTAAGCCCTCTTTTATAGAGAACTAATTCTCTTAATGGTTAATGGATCATAACCATTAGGCCCGTTAACCCGCTCCTTTAAGATAAGTTAAAATAAACCAAACCATGATGGTTTATTTTAAGTTAAAACGAACCGAACCAACTTTTGGTCCATTCGTTTAAAATAAACCAAACACTTTGGTTTATTCTCCTCCATTGGATTAGAACCAAACCATTTTGGTTCATCCATTACGTCTTCATAAGACTCGGCCCATCTACGCTTCCATTGCGACTGAAACGATTTCATGCTCGCTTTATGTTTGGTCCAACCAAACCTAGTTTCTCTCAGTCTGAGAATCCCATTCTCAAGCTCGTTTTAAATCCTTTGGATTACGCTCGTTGTGTGTGTGACCAAATAGGTTCTCGGTTTATGTTGGCCGTCTATAATTAACCATTAATTATAGAACGATCATGAGTGGCACTTAGTAGTACATCATGATCCCCAATTAACCGAAAAGATCAACGGTTAATCCAGAACTATTTCTGAAACCCTTCAGTAGCTCGAATGAATCATGCCCCATTCCCTTCACTCATCTTATACCCACTTGGTTAAGGACATGGTCTATTGTGTCAGTCCCCACTAGGCTGACTACGTCACACCTAGCCCAAGTATCATTTCCTCGTCCTACGGATTCTAGTTACTCCACATGTATCGAAGAGTACCTTACTCTAAACATGTAATGCTTTGGCCAAAGACTTTAGTAACAATCCGACGAGAAGCCATGGGTATACATCTCCTCGCAAGGAGTGGTGAATCCTTTATAGGCTATTCAAACACCTTCGATCACTTCGACTTATACCCAATCATCCCGGGTCCACATCTCCTTAGAGATGCTTGCTTAAGATGTCAAAGCATAAGTCTCTATGATCAAGATGACTTGAATACCGCAAGTCAAAGGAACATCGCACTTAAGCCATAGTAAGAACTTCATTGACATATCTATATATGCAGAGAACCATATGAAGTCTTACGGCTGGTCACTCCAATGAACTAGTTACCATAACTAGCATCCACGATTAACTCCGGACATCACTATGTCTCCAGCCAGTGAGAATCAGCTGCTTGGATACACCAAGGAGTATACCTCGTGCTAGTCTCGACAGGATTGATGGTTTCCAAATCCATCAATTCATCGACTAGGGATAATTCCGATACATCTCAATTACACATGTAGAGATACTCACTAGTTGTGATCCAATCACAAATTCTCTCATGTTGTGAATCGTATCCTGGACATTCAGTAAATGAGTTTAAGATCCAATCAAATACATAAAACATGTATACTCAAATAGTCAATCTTCATTTATCATATAAATGGTTCATACATAAGGCGATTTGCCTTAGGACATCTCTCATATATTACTAACAGAAGTATCTTAATACTCTTTCCAAGTTGGTTTTGTACTTCATTCTTTAATTCTTTGATCTTTTCAAAGGATTCAGATTTATGTGTTATCAGATACACATAACCATATCTACTGAAGTCATCAGTAAATGTAATGAAGTACCTGTAACCACCTCTAGCAGCAACATTGAAAGGACCGCATACATCACTATGTATAAGTCCTAACAAGTTTGTTGCTCTTTCGTTGTGTCCACTAAAGGGAGTCTTGGTCTTCTTGCCTAGAAGGCAAGACTCGCATGTCTCATATGATTCAAAATCAAATGAGTTCAGTAGCCCATCCTTATGGAGTTGGGATAAGCGACTCTCATTTATGTGACCTAAGCGACAATGCCAGAGATAGGTTTGGTTCAACTCATTTGACTTGAACCTTTTGGTGCTTATGTTATAGATGGAGCTCTCTAAGTCTAGAATGTAGAGTCCGTTCATTAGAGGTGCACTACAATAGAACATGTTATTTAAATAAATAGAACAACATTTGTTCTTTATTATAAATGAAAATTCTTTCTTGTCCAAACAAGAAACCGAAATTATGTTCTTAGTCAAAGCAGGCACATAACAACATTCATCTAGTTCTAGTACAAGCCAAGAGGGCAGAGATAGATCATAAGTTCCCACAGCAACAACAACAACCCTTGCTCCATTGCCTACTCGTAGGTCCACCTCGCCCTCATCAATGCCTTGCTATTTCTCAACGCCTGCACATTGGTACAAATGTGAGATGTACATCCGGTATCTAATACCCATGATGAAGAAATAGATAGATTGACTTCTATAAAATTTATACCTGAAGTAAAAGTCTCACTTCTCTTCTTCTTAAGATCTTCCAGGTATGCTTTGCAGTTACACTTCCAGTATCCAACTTCTTTGCAGTGGAAGCAAGTCACTTCTTTGGCCACCTCTCCTATCAGTTTCAGTTCCTTGCCTTTGCCCTTGGCTTGGGACTTTCCCTTACATCTAGGCTTGCCCTTGCCTATCTTCTTTTGCACCATCAAAATGGAGTCAAATTTTCCCTTCTTAAGGTTGAGCTCAGCAGTTCTCAACATGCTGAGCATCTCAGGCAGTGGCTTATCAATTTCATTCATGTTGTAATTCATGACAAATTGATTGTAGCTTTTTGGCAAAGATTGCAAGATCAAGTCAGTGGCCAGCTCTTGGCCAATTGGGAATTCCAACCTCTATAGGGTTTCTATGTACCCAATCATCTTGAGTACATATGGACCTACGGGAGTCCCATCTTGCATCTTGGACTGAAACAATGCCTTAGAGATCTCATATCTCTCGTGCCTTGCTTGTCCTTGATATAGTTGACGAAGATGTTCAACCATATTATAAGTATTCATGAACTCGTGTTGCTTCTGAAGCATAGAGTTCATGGTCACGAGAATGAGACATGACACATCTAATGCATCATCTTGATGCTTCTTGTAAGCATCTTTGTCAGTTCGCGAGGCAGTGGTAGGAGGTTCCTCCGGAATGGGCTGCTCTAGGACATACAGTTTCCTTTCTTAGGTGAGAATGATTCTCATGTTCCTGTACAATTCCAGGAAATTAGCTCCATTGAGCTTGTCCTTCTCAAGGACAGAACGTAGGGAGAGAGTGTTCGTGTTTGTCGACATGGTAATCTACAACATGCACAAAGCAGAAAATTAATATCATATTTCATTTATCATTTAATTAGGCCTTTCATCAAATAATCCTCCCACTGAATTATAGGACTTTTGTAGAATTGAGTCATGGATGTGGTCAAACCACATTACTATATTCATACAAACAAGCTATAATTCTTTCGGGACAAGATCCACATCATACTAGGCCTTGAGTTAGCTTTGGCTAAATCGCCCAAGACTTAGTATGATCGGTAGGTAACACATTACCGATTACATCTCTATGCAACTCTTATTTATAGGATCAAGATCCACATTTACAAAAGACCTTGAGTTAGCTTTGTCTAAATCGCCCAAGATTTAGTGTAAATGTGAACTTATCCTATCTTTCCAACGGTTGGAATATGCCTATAGTTCTACTCGATCCAATTGAGTTAACTAGTTTTACTCAATCTAATTGAGCTTACTCTCACCCAAGCCGTGATAGGCGGGAACAAGATTGTCCCTCCGCACCCTACCAAGATAATATGCGTTGCTCTGCTTTGGCAGATTCAACAATAATAAATGATCGAGGTAGTGATGGGTATCAAAACTATGCAGGCATTTTATGAGTTGATTCGATTAAGATCTAATCTAATCGTGAATGTGTATCATATACACATCAAGGCCTTTGATCCTATACTATCATGCATCACATACATACAAGCAATATACTAGCATGCATCATATACATAAAAGCAAAATTTACTAGCATGCATCACATACATACAAGCAAAAACAAATATATATATATATATATATATATATATATATATATATTAATTGTGATGAGGTCATGGCCCTACTACAATCTTCTCAAGCTAATGAGAAGATCGGAGCGTCAACCTAGGGTTAGCGGCTTCTCTAAGTGCCTCCTTTGACCGCCATGTGTCGTCGGCTCCCTCCTCGTAACTCCGTCTACAATTGGACCTTCCACCGCTCTATTTTGTACATTACAAACATGAAACTCGAGTTATATTCGAGTCTTAAACTATTTACAACTAGAATTTTAAAAGAAGAGGCACGACGCGCAGTTCGCATACCCTATGCAACATGCACAACAACAAAAATGGCGCGCAACCCGTATTATGAATTACAACACATTTATAATCCAATCATTTTTGGGTTCTTAGGCCATGTCCATCACAGAATTATAAATCATTCTAAAATATATATTTTACAGAAATTTATATAATTTTTCCTATTTTTATTTCAATTTTATGATTCACTTCTCCGTAACGGTCTCGGTTAGCGATTTCCGGGCGCGATCGCGGGACAATGCCCCTTTCGGGGTTAGGGGCAGTGCCCCTACTCACAAAATAACTTTTTGAGTGTCCCATCTTGATCTTACAGCGACTTAAGTCACTTTCCCAAAAACCTAAAGCGAGATTTCGCCGTTCTGGAGAGTTTTTTTCAGTGGTTGTAGCCTACAAGTGCCCCAACACTTGTTGCTTCGACTCTTCGAGAGAAATACCCAAAAATTCTATAAAAATAGGAAATTAACAGAAACTTATAGATCTGTAATTGTTTTATATCTAATACAAAAACTACAAAAATAAAACACTCACATGCTTCGCACATGGCTCTGATACCACTGTTGGACTATCCAAACCGCAAAAACCACTTTTAGCGTTACAGAAACCCTGGAAGTCGGCCAAAGATCCGTGTGAAGGTAAATAAAAACTACATGTATGTGTTTAAAACCATTAGATCTATTGTAGACCTACATGTTATGAGTTTACCCTTGAAGCGATGCCCTTCGCTTATCCCACTCGTCCAAATGGATTGCCGGAACTCGAGATTGTCAAGTGTACACTTATCTATTGGTATCTACACAAGCAATTGGTGGATAAAAGACAATCTTGAGTGTGCTAGCACTCCTTGAAGTCCACGGCAAGATGAGGAAGAGAAAGGGAGAGCTTGAGAAGAGAGAAGATCTAAGGAAGAAGATGAAGTTACCACCCCAAAAATAACTTCACACCATCAACACCACTTAAGTGGCCGACCACTTCTTTGGGGGTTACATGCATGCATGTATCTCCAAGAGCCAATGACTCTTGGTCTCCCTCATGAGGTGGCACCCCATAATAAGTCCATGATGATGTGGAGCATTATCATTGGGCGACCCCCATGTCAAGTCACCATGACATGGAAATTAGTCAAGTCAAAATTGACCATTCATCTTCCCTCTCAAGTCAAGTCAAACTTGAGCTCTTATCTCCCATGGTTGATCAAATCTAACCACTTGATTCAAGTCAATTTAATTTAATGAATCTCTATTCATTATTTTAAATTGACTCAATGAATCAAATCTAAATTAGACTCATTCAACACTTGAATCAAATTGAGTCTAACTCAATTAATCTAATTTGGATTACTCTTAATCCAATTTGGTTCATCCCATAAACCTAATCCTCATGGTTCATCATATGAACCTAATCTCCATCTAATTGCCCTTTGTGTGTGACCCTATAGGTTCTTGTAACATTGGCAAAGCTCCTAAACCACTTTAGGAACATAAGCAATGATCGGTATCTAGCAACACATCATTTCTACCCAAGTTACAAGAATGTTGAGATCCAACATCACCTTTGTGACTACTAATTGTGACTCTCACAATATGTGACAATGTCCCTCTATCCTTGACATCTAGATTTACCAATTGAGGTATAGACCGTGTCATCCTCGGTATAATCTATATCTTGAACTCCAAGTAGACTCACTCTAATCAAATTTGCTCAATATCTCATATTGACTCATTTGGGCATGGCCATGCACTTCGTGGTCTCACTCTATCAAGAAGAACGATGTCACTCCCGTCATATAATAGGGATAGATCCCATCTATATCACTCACATCCCTCCGCATAATTTGTTACATACCTAGTAATCGCCTTTATAGTCCACCCATTTACGGGTGACGTTTGACGAAGCCAAAGTATGCAACTCCTTATGTAGGGAACCATGGTGACTTCAGGTTCAAGGACTAATAGTCATACTAATAGTCACAAGAGAAAGTATATGACACTCATATAATGATTCATGATACTTTCTCATGGCGGGTCATTTAGTATACATTCTCCAATGCATACCAATGTGTCAACTTTTTATCTTATATCCATGACTTGTGAGATCAAGTCATCGAGTTGACCTACATTCTAGCCTCTACACATTAACATTGTCCCTGAATGTTAATACTTGACTAGGAATGATTAAGAGTAGTGTTCTCTATATCATCTCATTATCGATTCAACCAATTGATTGATATAGATAAGAACCTTTTACTCAACGACATTATTATACTTAGTTATTTTGCATTAATACAAGTAAATATAATAACCATGCCTTTATAAATAGGAATATGATATAATAAAGTCCATACAACTATCATTACATGATTGTCTCTAGGGCTTTCACTATCATATTTTTGGATACATTAGGGGAACATCTCACACAAACATTAGGAATACCCATGTTTGTGTATTGCTAGATAGGGGTGAGTTAGGAACAACTAATTTACTTACAAAGCTTGTTGTGATGCGTCAACTTGAGTAATGAGGTTGGAAACCAAATGATTCATTAAATTGACCAATTATGGGGGAGACCAATACATAATTTATGTGTATCTGGTTCTAAGATCATGATTGAAAATTCCAACCAAGTCAAATTGTTTGGATATCCTAAACAGCAAGAAAACTCAAGTAAAGCATCAAAAATATGTTAGAAATTGCCATTCAAGTTTATTGTCACTTGTAAAATGGTCTAGAGACTTAAGTAAAACAAATTTAGGACTCAAAATACCTAGAAAAATCAAATATCAGATTAATAGTCGAGGTCTTTTAGTAATCGCCTCGATTGATAGCAGCTGCAGGCGAATAGAATTGAGGCATACTCGACTGATGCCTCGACTGGTACCAACTACTAATAGTTACCAATGAATAAAAATGAGTCTGCCTCAACTAGCGCCTCTGTTGGAAGTTTCGATGGATGCACAGAATCAAGTCTGCCTCAACATGTGCCTCGACTAAGCAGTCAGTCGAAGCCCTCTTTTTATCACCTCGACTGATGGGTGTGAGACTAGATAAGAAAACCCCTTCACTGCTCTGTCCGATCTTGACAATTCTTCCTTCTTCTTTCACCCTCGCTATCGCCAATCGTGTCTCCGTGCAACATTCGATGATGCCTAACCCTAGATGACCCCTTTTGGACCCGACCTAACCTAGGGTAAGTCTCCATGCCTTCATACCCTTGCTAGGTTAAACCCTAAACCCCTAATCTCCCATTTCTCCAACTTTAGGGATCGTTAGATTCTCTTCATCCTTCGCCTGCAAAGTCCATCTCCAATCATTGACTAAGGTCTCATTCACCACAAGAGACACTCCGAGTATAACCTCCTTGATCAAATTCAAATGACACTAATGGCACCCAAGTATAATCTCTTCCTTTTTGCTTCCATTTTCAATTTTCTCACTTAAGTTCTAATCTCTAATCATTTTCTATGTGTGTCATTCATCATCTTGCACTAACTCACATCATGTTGCATTCATCTTATATTATTGGGCAAAAACATGCATCCTTAGGCAAAAAAAAGAAAGGAAATGGAGGGTGGTAGTAAGTAAACCTCTAGGTAGAAACATTCTATTGACTCCCGATTTCCTTAAGAATTTCATCCACATAGCTTTAGAAATCATAAATTTCTATTGTTGCCCACTAGATCACTAGATAGAGAGTTTTTCTCCATGCACACTCGAAATATGATAGGATTGGTCGATTATTATAGACTTAGTAAACTAGTCTACTATGAACACGATATAAATGTGTAGGATCGAAGTTATCCAAGAGAGGGGGTTGAATCTTGGATATAAAATTTTCTTTAAAAACTTTATTTTATGTTTTAAGAATTTAAAGAGTTATTGAAGTGGAAATATAAAATAAATATGAAAAGAATATTTTATTTGGTTCACAAGCCTAGCAGGGTTGCTACTCCAAGGCTAGTAGCTCTTTAAGAGCTACCTAAATGGGCAATCACTAAAAAGCCCTCCGATTCAAAACTCTGAAACGCAGAGGGTATTGCCTTTTTTATAGAAATGAGAGGGAAAGGGAACACACTAACTTCCCTCTAGAATCTAAATACAAAATCGAAGAATAAAATACAAATGTAAAGCTATACCCACACTTCTTTGAATGTAGAAATGTAGCTTGGAGTGCGAAATGTTGGCATGTAGATGTTGTTGAACTATCTGAGCAGCAAAAAACCGCTTTTTGCATTGCGGAAACCTCGGAAGTCGGCCACGGATTCGTGAGAAGATAAATTAAAATAAAATTTATGTACATGTTTAGAAACACTAGATCTACCTTAAATCTGCATGGTAAGAGTGTTACCCTTTTAGCGACGCCCTTCGCTTATCCCGCTCATCCAAACGCTTTGCCGGAGCTCATAGAGTGTCATGTGTACACTCCTCTATACGTATCCACACGGACAAAAGGTGGAGAAGACCACTTAGAGAGTGCTAGCACTCAAGGAGGTCTCAGCAAGGAAGATGAGGGAGAGAGCAAGAGTGGAGAGGAAGAAGAAGAATTGAATTACCACTAATTCCTTCATTCATTTGTTGGCGGACCACTTCAAAAAGGGTTAAATACATCCATGTAATACAAAGAGCCATGGCTCTTGGTCTCCCTCATGAAGTGGCACACCATGATGTGTCCATGATGATGTGGAACATCTTCATTGGTCGGCTCCTATGCCAAGTCGCCATGAAGTGGCATTTGGTCAAGTCAAACGTGACCTTTCATCTTCCCAGTCAAGTCAAGTCAAACTTGATCTCTTATCTGTTGGGTTTTCGGCACCGCGGCGTGTGTGTGTTCGATCATATTTCGTAAACATGAACACAGCGGAAGCAATAAAAAAAATAATAAATCTATATTTATTACAACACACACAACACACGCATGCATATTACAACAAGTGTAGACATAACCGTAAATTTAAATTTGCAATATAAGGAAATTTATCTACGTTATACCTTTCGTATGACGTGTAGCGGGAACGACATCAACCGGAACGATCCTCGCTAGAATCGTCTCTATCCGTATCCACGCCGAGTTCCTCGGGATGACTTCGCTAAGCCACGAGCTTCGTCTTCGTACGGGTTACTAGCCTCGTGTTGAAGACGACGTGATCGAGAGATGATCACGATCCGAATCCAAATTCGGATCCTAATATGAGTTCTCAAAACTCGCTTCTCCGGAGAGGTATTCGTCAACCAATTGACGAATCCTTCGTCCTCCACCTCAGAGGATTATCGGAGATCGAATCCCCGGTAAGTTAGCCACTGTCGGAGTTCTAACCGTCGTCCAAACGACGCTCCGACGAGAGGAGAACAAGCTGTCCAGAAAACTGGACAGCTTTGGTGGAGGTGATAGGCGCCGGCCAACCAAGGGAGATAGAGCTCACCTTGATGCCAAACTTGAAGGAGATCACCGGAGCACTAACCGGCAGCAGCTCGACGCCGGCGAGGGGGAAGGAAGCAACCTTCTGGACGCCGGTTGGAGCCTCAAGGTGGGCGGCGGCAAGGAGGAGGAGAGTTAGCTCCGAATTTCTCCAAGGAGAGGTGGGCGGCAACTTAGGGTTGTGGATTAGGGCTTAAATCATCCCTTAAGCCCTCTTTTATAGAGAACTAATTCTCTTAATGGTTATTGGATCATAACCATTAGGCCCGTTAACCCGCTCCATTAAGATAAGTTAAAATAAACCAAACCATGATGGTTTATTTTAAGTTAAAACGAACCAAACCAACTTTTGGTTCATTCTGCTTAAAATAAACCAAACCCTTTGGTTTATTCTCATCCATTGGATTAGAACCAAACCATTTTGGTCCATCCATTACGCCTTCATAAGACACGCCCATCCACGCTCCATTGCGATCAAAACGATTTCATGCTCGCTTATGTTTGGTCCAACCAAACTTAGTTTCTCCTGGCCGAGAATCCCATTCTCAAGCTCGCTTTAAATCCTTTGGATTACGCTCAAGCAGCGCGGTGACCAAATAGGTTCTCGCTTATGTTGGCCGCCTATAATTAACCATTAATTATAGAACGATCATGAGTGGCACCTAGTAGTACATCATGATCCCCAATTAACCAAAAGATCAACGCTGATCCGTAACTATTTCTCAAACCCTTCAAGAGCTCGAATGAATCGCGCCCATTCCTTCACTCATCTTATACCCACTTGGTTCGTGACATGGTCTATTGTGTCCCCTCACTAGGTCGACTACGCCACACCTAGCCCAAGTATCATTTCCTCGCCCCACGGATTCTAGTTACTCCACATGTATCAAGAGTACCTTACTCTAAACATGTAATGCTTTGGCCAAAGACTTTAGTAACAATCCGACGAGGCCATGGGTATACATCTCCTCGCAAGGAGTGGTGAATCTTTATAGGCTATTCAAACACCTTCGATCACTTCGACTTATACCCAATCATCCCGGTCCACATCTCCTTAGAGATGTTTGCTTAAGATGTCAAAGCATAAGTCTCCATGATCAAGATGACTTGAATACCGCAAGTCAAAGGAACATCGCACTTAAGCCACAGAAGAACTTCATTGACATATCTATATATGCAGAGAACCATATGAAGTCTTACTGGTCACTCCAATGAACTAGTTACCATAACTAGCATCCACGATTAACTCCGGACATCACAATGTCTCCAGCCAGTGAGAATCAGCTGCTTGGATACACCAAGGAGTATACCTCGTGCAAGTCTCGACAGAATTGATGGTGTCCAAATCCATCAATTCATCGACTAGGGATAATTCCGATACATCACAATTACACATGTAGAGATACTCACTATTTGTGATCCAATCACAAATTCTCTCATGCTGTGAATCGTATAGTGGACATTCAGTAAATGAGTTTAAGATCCAATCAAATACATAAAACATGTATACTCAAATAGTGAATCTTCATTTATCATATAAATGGTTCGTACATAAGGCGATTGCCTTAGGAAATCTCTCATATATTACTAACAAACTCCCACTTGGCCTAATGCCAATCGCTACGGTATCCAATACCATAAGCTCGAACATGACCCTCAAACTTATTTTGAGGTAATGCTTTAGTCAAAGGATCCGCTAAGTTCCTTTCAGTGGGAATTTTCTCGATTTGTATTTCGTTCCTACTGATGATCTCTCTGATAAGATGATAGCGGCGAAGCACATGTTTGGATCATTGATGAGACCACATCAAGTTCATAGATGAACTTCTTGATCCAAACCGCCTCTTTGCCTAAAGTCGCAATGTATTCCGCCTTTAGTGGCAGAATCCGCTATAGTGTCAAGCTTGGAACCTTTCCAACTTATTGCACCTCCATTCTAGGTGAATACATATCCAGACTAAGACATGGAATCATCCTTGTCTGTCTGGAGCTGGCATCCGTATACCCACGTATCACCATGTACCCTTCTCCATATATTAGGAACACATCCTTAGTTCTTCTCAAGTACTTAAGGATGCCAATGATCCATTCCTCGGATCGATCGGTATCCGCCATGACACTCAGAGCATACGATACATCGGGCCTCGTACATAACATAGCATACATGATAGATCCTATTGCGGATGCATAGGGAATCTTACTCATGCAAATCCTCGCCTTACGTATGGACACATAGACTTCGAAAGGTGTACCCCATGCCTGATGGGTAGGAAACCTTTCTTGGATTCCGACATGCTAAACCTCTTTAGCACTCGGTCTATATATGTAGACTGCGAAAACCCAAGCAACCGTTTCGATCTATCTCTATAGATCTTAATCCCGAGGATGTAGGTTGCTTCTCCCAGGTCTTTCATGGAGAATGTCTTGGATAACCAAACCTTCACTGATTGTAAGATTGAAACATCGTTTCCTATAAGTAGTATGTCATCGACATACAATACTAGGAACACGACTGCACTCCCACTAACCTTCTTGTACACACAAGGTTCGTCTGGATTTTGTGAGAAATCAAACTTTTTGATTGTCTCATCAAAACGGATATTCCAGCTCCTGGATGCTTGCTTCAATCCATAAATGGATCGTCTCAACTTGCATACCTTGGTTTTATCAACCGATGTGAAACCCTCAGGCTGTATCATATACACGTCCTCGAGCAAGTTTCATTAAGGAAAGCTATTTTCACATCCATCTGCCATATCTCATAATCATAATGAGCTGCTATGGCCAGGAGCATCCGAATGGATTTAAGCATAGCTACAGGCGAATAGGTTTCGTCATAATCAACACCTTGTTTTGACGATATCCTTTCGCCACCAATCTAGCCTTATAGGTAATCACATTACCATCCATGTCGGTTTTCTTCTTGAAAACCCACTTGCACCCTATAGGCTTTATGCCTTCAGTGGGTCAACCAAGTTCCAAACTTGGTTTTCACATGGAATCCATTTCGACTTCATGGCACCAAGCCACTTATCCCTTTCTCAACTTGTCGACTTCTTCATAACCTGTAGGCTCCTCATCATCAATGAGTAACACGTGTTCAATTCGCTTACGAGAAATCCATATCTCTCAGAATATTATGCGTGTTCTACCAGATCTACGAAGATGTGGTGTTACAATAGGTCCAATGATTGCTCATCACTATGAGTTGCCTACCGTCAGTGCTTCACTGTGTATCTCATCAATGTCTATTTGAGTCTCTCGAGCCTCCTCAAGCTCGACGACACTCCCATTTTCTTGCAAGAGAAACTCTTTCTCTAGAAACAGATGCCTCAAAACAAACACCTTTTGTTCCACAGATGATGAATTGGTAACCCCTTGTTTCCTTAGGGTATCCAATAAATAGACATTTATCGAGCATCCAATTTGTCCGATATACGCTTCACATAAGGTGAGACAACCCCATATTTTCAAGTAAGATACATGAGGTTTCTTACTATTCCATATCTCATATGGAGTAGTTGAGACTACCTTGGTAGGCATTCTGTTTAACAAGTAAACAGCTGTCTGAAGTGCATAACCCCAAAAGGACTTGGGAAGAGTCGCATGATTCATCATTGACCTGACCATGTCCAACAAGGTCCGGTTACGCCTCTCAGATACACCATTATGCTGTGGTGTATATGGCGGAGTCCATTGAGACAATATACCATTGTCTCTTAGATAATCAAGAAACTCTTGACTCAAGTATTCACCACCTCGATCCGATCGAAGTATTTTAATACTCTTGTCATGTTGTTCTTCTACTTTATTTCTGAATTCTTTGAACCTTTCAAAGGCTTCAGACTTTGTGTTTCATCAAGAACACATACCCAAACCGTGAATGATCATCGGTGAAGGTAATGAAGTAGCTATAGCCTCCTAAAGCTTGAGTTGACATAGGTCCACATACATCAGTATGTATTAGACCTAGTAACTCTCCCACTCGTTCACCCTTTCCAGTAAAAGGTAACTTAGTCATCTTGCCTTTTAAGCATGATTCGCATGTATCATATGAATCCTATTCAAACGATTCCAGAATTCCACATCGGTGTAATTCGGACATGCATTTCTTGCTTACATGGCCAAGACGACAATGCCACATATAGGAGTCTATTTGATTATCCTTTCGAGCACACTTGTTGCTCGCTTCGATATTGCAAATGTCACGATACGCCCAACGATAAACACCATTGCTTAAAGTTCCAAATTCCATAAAGAACTCCATTTAAAGTTATGTAACAACAATTGTTACTAAAAGTCAAATGGTACCCATTTCTATTTAAACAAGAAATAGAAATGATGTTCTTTATCAACGAAGGAACATAAAAGCAATTGTCCAGTTCTAAGACAAGTCCTAGGAGTTCCAACAAATACGCCGATGGCGAGTGCAAAGAACCGTTGCTCCATTCCCAACACGTAAATTTGACTCTCCCTTGACGAGTCTTCTTCTATTCCTTAGCCCATGTATGTCATTACATATATGTGAACCACACCCAGTATCAAATACCCAAGTGTCTGAGGAAATAGAATGACAATCAATAAAGAAGATTTCTGAAGAAGATGGGGCATCCGATGCCTTATCCTTCTTCACGGACTCAAGATAAATCTTGCACTTTCTTCAAGAATGGCTCTCCTTGCCATAATGATGGCAAGTTTCCTTTGTGCTAGTTCTACCTTCTTAGCCCTTCTCTTCTTTCCTTCATTGCTTCCTTTGACTTCCTCTTAGAACCTTTCTTCGAGGTCGCCATGCTTCTCGTAAGACTTCACATGCCTCAAAGATATTGAGGAGTACCACAGATGAACCTTCTAGCATCTCAGAGGTGAAGAGGAACTTTGAGACTTTGAACCTTTCGAATCTCACTTGCTCATCAACCAACTCACAAAGATGAAGGACTACGATATGAGCATCCATATGCTCATGCTGCTTTCGTAGCTTGGGTTCCATCGCGGCTAGCATGATGCAACTCACCATTTCAGAATCATTCACATGTTTCTGATAGGCCAACAATTGGTCCAGAGTTGCATTGTCACTAGGACGGGCGGGAAGAGACGCTTCGAGGACATTCGCAAGCTTTTCCACCTTGAGAACAACTCTCAAGTTTCTAAGCCAGTCCAAGAAGTTCGGCCCAGTCAATTTATTCGAATCCAAAAAGGAACGCAAATTCAAAGACATCATGATCAATCTTAGAAATACAAAACGAGCATATATGAGAAAGATGATTTTAAAAATGCATCAATATACATTTATAAATCCCATTCATTTTTCGAATTTCAAAAACCCCAAAATCACTTCGGGAGATCGTAGGTCCATCTCCGAATGGGATGATATCCATCATAGTTATGAACAACCTTGGAGAGAGTCCAACAAGCCATTCATAACTACGACGGTAGGTATCAACTATACCGATTGCATATCACGTATATGCAACTATCACAATGTGCTATCAACTAATTGAATGTTCACACATACATCGGGTTGTTAACACATTAACAAGTATGCATCATATGCATAGCACCCAACTTCACCTCCCTTTACATCGACCTTGGAGAGAGTCCAACAAGCTGATGCTCTAGGTTAAAGTCAACCCATTAATCGGGAAATAGTTTTAATACGGTTAGAGCGCATTCAACCAATTAGCCCAGCTTGGAGAGAGTCCAACAACCAAAGCTAACGATTGATCTCTGACTCTTACCATATTAGTATTAAACTATTCCATGGTTTGAACATATTCGGGTTCGAGCCGGGCTTGGAGAGAGTCCAACAACCCAAACAAGAAACGGAACTCTGGTTCTAACCAAATTAATGGAAGGTGTAGGCTTTAATATTGTTTAAGGGTTTTTATGTCTCATCCTCTTTGCATGCAAATAACTATTATCTACATGGCATGACATACATGGCATACATCTACATGTCACGACACGCATGACATAATGTTATGCATCTAATGCAATTACATGGCATACAATTATGTCATGTATATATTTCCTTATATGTCATAACTATTTATGGAAATAAAATATGTTTAAGATTTGATTCTCCAAATCAAATCATAATTAAATTAGGAAACAAATTTCCAAATCTAATCACATATTTTATTCATGGAATTATTTGATTAAGGAAAATCTATTTAGGAAACCAATTTCCTAAATCATTAAAACTACTTATGGAAATAAAATATTTTAAGATTTGATTTCCCAAATCAAATCATGATTAAATTAGGAAACAAATTTCCAGAATCTAATCAAATATTTTATTTATGGAAAATATCAATTTCCATAAATACTTCCAACTTTCCAAAAGTGGAAGATTTCCATAAATACTTCTAGACTTTCCAAAATTGAAAAATTTCCATAAATACTTCTAAATTTCCAAAATTAGAAAATTTCCAGAAATACATTATGACTATCGCAAAACCATTTTACGATTATGTTGAAACACAACCTGGGCTCTGATACCACTGTTGGGTTTCCGGCACCGCGGCGTGTGTGTGTTCGATCATGTTTCGTAAACATGAACACAGCGGAAGCAATAAAAAAAATAATAAATCTATATTTATTACAATACACACAACACACGCATGCATATTACAACAAGTGTAGACATAACCGTAAATTTAAATTTGCAATATAAGGAAATTTATCTACGTTATACCTTTCGTATGACGTGTAGCGGGAACGGCATCAACCGGAACGATCCTCGCTAGAATTGTCTCTATCCGTATCCACGCCGAGTTCCTCGGGATGACTTCGCTAAGCCACGAGCTTCGTCTTCGTACGGGTTACTAGCCTCGTGTTGAAGACGACGTGATCGAGAGATGATCACGATCCGAATCCAAATTCGGATCCTAATACGAGTTCTCAAAACTTGCTTCTCCGGAGAGGTATTCGTCAACCAATTGACGAATCCTTCGTCCTCCACCTCAGAGGATTATCGGAGATCGAATCCCCGGTAAGTTAGCCGCTGTCGGAGTTCTAACCGTCGTCCAAACGACGCTCCGACGAGAGGAGAACAAGCTGTGCAGAAAACTGGACAGCTTTGGTGGAGGTGATAGGCGCCGGCCAACCAAGGGAGATAGAGCTCACCTTGATGCCAAACTTGAAGGAGATCACCGGAGCACTAACCGGCAGCAGCTCGATGCCGGCGAGGGGGAAGGAAGCAACCTTCTGGACGCCGGTCGGAGCCTCAAGGTGGGCGGCGGCAAGGAGGAGGAGAGTTAGCTCTGAATTTCTCCAAGGAGAGGTGGGCGGCAACTTAGGGTTGTGGATTAGGGTTTAAACCTTCCCTTAAGCCCTCTTTTATAGAGAACTAATTCTCTTAATGGTTATTGGATCATAACCATTAGGCCCGTTAACCCACTCCATTAAGATAAGTTAAAATAAACCAAACCATGATGGTTTATTTTAAGTTAAAACGAACCGAACCAACTTTTGGTTCATTCGTTTAAAATAAACCAAACCCTTTGGTTTATTCTCCTCCATTGGATTAGAACCAAACCATTTTGGTTTATCCATTACGACTTCATAAGACTCGGCCCATCCATGCTTCCATTGCGACTGAAACGATTTCATGCTCGCTTTATGTTTGGTCCAACCAAACTTAGTTTCTCTCGGTCTGAGAATCCCATTCTCAAGCTCGTTTTAAATCCTTTGGATTACGCTCGTTGTGCGTGTGACCAAATAGGTTCTCGGTTTATGTTGGCCGTCTATAATTAACCATTAATTAGAACGATCATGAGTGGCACCTAGTAGTACATCATGATCCCCAATTAACCGAAAAAGATCAACGGTTGATCCGAACTATTTCTCAAAACCTTTCAAGGCTCTCGAATGATTCGTGCCCCATTCCCTTCACTCATCTTATACCCACTTGGTTCAGACATGGTCTATTGTGTCGGGCCCCACTAGGTCGACTACGCCACACCTAGCCCAAGTATCATTTCCTCGCCCCTACTGATTCTAGTTACTCCACATGTATCAAGAGTACCTTACTCTAAACATGTAATGCTTTGGCCAAAGACTTTAGTAACAATCACGAGAAGCCATGGGTATACATCTCCTCGCAAGGAGTGGTGAATCCTTTATAGGCTATTCAAACACCTTCGATCACTTCGACTTATACCCAATCATCCCGGGTCCACATCTCCTTAGAGATGCTTGCTTAAGATGTCAAAGCATAAGTCTCTATGATCAAGATGACTTGAATACCGCAAGTCAAAGGAACATCGCACTTAATCCACAGTAAGAACTTCATTGACATATCTATATATGCATAGAACCATATGAAGTCTTACGGTTGGTCACTCCAATGAACTAGTTACCATAACTAGCATCCACGATTAACTCCGGATATCACAATATCTCCAGCCAGTGAGAATCAGCTGCTTGGATACACCAAGGAGTATACCTCGTGCTAGTCTCGACAGAATTGATGGTGTCCAAATCCACCAATTCATCGACTAGGGATAATTCCGATAAATCACAATTACACATGTAGAGATACTCACTAGTTGTGATCCAATCACAAATTCTCTCATGCTGTGAATCGTATCGTGGACATTCAGTAGATGAGTTTAAGATCCAATCAATACATGAAAGATGTATACTCAAATAGTGAATCATCATTTATCATATAAATGGTTCGTACATAAGGCGATTGCCTTAGGACATCTCTCATATATTACTAACATTATCCCCATGGTTGATCAAATCCAACCATTTGATTCAAGTCATTTTAATTTAATGAATCTTTATTCATTTGTTTAAATCGACTCAATGAATCAAATCAAAATTTGACTCATTCAACACTTGAATCAAATTGAGTCCAACTCAATTAGTCTAATTTGGATTACTCTTAATCTAATTTGGTTTATCAAATGAACATAATCCTCTTGGTCCATCATATGAACCTAATATCCATCTAATTTCCCATTGTGTGTGATTCTATAGGTTCTTGTAACATTGACAATACTCCAAAATCTATTTAGAAACATAAGCAATAAGCGGTATCTAGCAACATATCATTGCTACCCAAGTTACAAAAATGTTGAGATCCAACATCACCTTTGTGACTCTCACAATATGTGATAAGGTCCATCTATCCTTGACTTATAGATTGAACAATTTAGGCATAGACCGTATCATCCTCTATACAATCTATATCTTGAACTCCAAGAAGACTCACTCTAATCAAATGAGCTCAATATCTCATATTGACTCATTTGGACATGGCCATGCACTTAGTGGTCTCACTCTATTAAGAATCATGATGTCACTCTCGTCATATAGGAGGGGATAGATCCCATCTACATCACTCACATCCCTCTGCATAATTTGTTACATACCCAGAAATTGCATTTATAGTCCACCCATTTACGGGTGACGTTTGACGAAGCCAAAGTATGCAACTCCTTATGTAGGGAACCATGGTGACTTCAGGTTCAAGGACTAATTTTCATACTAATAGTCACATGAAAAAGTATATGACACTCATATAACGATCTATGATACTTTCTCATGGCGGGTCATTCAGTATACATTCTCCAATGTATACCCATGTGTCAACTTCATATCTCATATCCATGACTTGTGAGATCAAATAATCGAGTTGACCTACATGCTAGTCTCTTCGCATTAACATTGTCCCTGAATGTTAATACTTGACTAGGAATTATTAAGAGTACTATTCTCTATATCATCTCATTATCGATTCAACAAATCGATTAATATACATAAGAACCTTCTACTCAAGGACGTTATTATACTTAGTTATTTGGTACCAATAAAAGTAAGTATAATAACCATAAAGAAATGCCTTTATAAATATATATAGGAATATGATACAACAAGTCCATACGACAATCATCATATGATTGGCTCTAGGGCTTTCACTAATAATCTCCCACTAGCACTAGTGCCAATCACTGTAGTATCTAATACCCAATGACCTAGAATTCCCATCATGCTTTTTCTGTGCCAAAGCGTTGGTCAAGGGATCTGCGACGTTAGCCTCTATGGGTACTCTGCAAATGTTCACATCTTCTCTATCGATAATCTCTCGAATGAGATGGAAGCGTCATAGTATGTGTTTGGTCAGCTAGTGTGAGCGAGGTTCCTTAGCCTGCGCAATCACTCCATTGTTGTAACAATATAGCTCTATAGGATCTGTTATGCTAGGAATTATTGGGATGTATACTGAAAAGTCTATCTTTTGTATGAACATATTTATTTTGAAATAAGAATCACATGATCTTTGTTAGCATATTTGTGATTATGCATATTGTCTCATACATTACATTGTAGATAACATGGTGTGTAGTGTCACACGGTAGATCATGTTATCAGCTTCTTGTAGAGTATAAGTAAACGCTCATAACCAAGATGACTTTGGACAAACCATTGGTATGGTTGTAGTGTGATTTGGTATTGGTTTGTCTTGACCATAGAATCACACTAGTACACTTTGTGTGTATTGAGCAGGACCGACTTAGAGGTGATTTGATTC
The DNA here is from genome assembly GCA_025175895.1 of Wurfbainia villosa. Classification (NCBI taxonomy): domain Eukaryota; kingdom Viridiplantae; phylum Streptophyta; class Magnoliopsida; order Zingiberales; family Zingiberaceae; genus Wurfbainia; species Wurfbainia villosa. The sequence continues at coordinate 55,888,804 of CM045986.1, read as the reverse complement.
ATTGTCGACTACATAATCGAATCGGACCTCAGATATTATATTGTACACGCTCTTAATTCTGATATAATAACGGGCACATATACTTAGTATTCATCTCTTTGATTTACCAATGGGCGAGATTTATAAAGTAAATCGATAGGCTCGGTAAGTTAGGAAATGATATTACTTATATGGTGTGCCGTTGATTATAGGAGGAAACCGTGTCCTATATATTAGGATGATGATGTCCCCTTGAGGAGCTCATAAGGTTCATCATGTAAACCCTACAGGTGGACTTGGTCCGGCATGATGATAAGGTTGAGTGGTACTACTCATGGAGTTAGATGTTGATTTATTAATTATGAGTAAATTAATTAATTGATAGACATTCGAGATCTTAAACACGGGGAGAAAAATGTACAAATAATATATGGAGCCCTTGCCTCTATAAAAGGAGGCAAGGGGGTGGGTGGCAAGAGATATAGAAGAGGGGCTAGGGTTTGGGCGGCAAGGGCAAAGAGGTTGGGCGGCCATGAATAAGGAAACTTCTTTCCTTCTTCTTCCTTAGGTGGCCGGTGCCTATTCTCCTCTTTTCTCTCCTTTGCCGGCATCCAACCTCCTCATCTCTTCTCCTTGGCCGGTGGAAACAAAGCCTAGGGTCTCTTCCCATCGAGTCTTGGCCGGCGTCCACCATCCTTCTTCTCCTCTTTGCCGGCGGCAAGCATCAAGGTTGGTGCTTGGTGGTTGGTTAAAGGAAGGAGAAGAGTTTTGTTTCTATACTTCCTCTTGTTTGGAGCGAGCAAAGAAGAAAGATTGGTGATCTAGGAGGCTTCGACTTTTGGAAGATCGTCGCCCACACGACGTCCAAAAGGAGAAAGGACATACAATAGAAGATCGAGAGGTATAACGCTTGTTTATTTTCTTTTGTAACATGTCTATAATTTTTTTTCAATCATATACATGTTGTATATTCTATTTTGTGGTTAAATTAACTTAGACCCTGAATACAAACACAAAAGCCGGTGATCCGTACGTCGTCTATTCTGCGGCTATTCGTAGAATAGAGGTTGGTGGCTTGAACAATAAGTTTGTTCAAGTGACTACTCTAATCGAATAGCACAATGATGAAACGGTAGCTTGGGTAATCCCTCTTGTCAAGGATAATTTTTTTTTATCCAGGGACGTAGAAGGGATCGCCATGAACAAGCGACCGAGTTGAAGTGGGAAGCGAAGTTTCTTACCTTCAAGTGGTATCAGAGCCACGGTTTTTGGTTTTGTGTATTTAAGATTCGGTTACTTTTATGAACTTTTCATATATTATATGTGCCGGATAATAGTAGGATGTGCGTAGGATAACTTTTTGGTTGCAGGCATAGGATCCAACTATTATGGCTATATGTGTGTATGTGATTGTATGAGTGTAATTGTATATTTTGTTGAATCCTCGGGGTTGACAAGGCTAGTATTTAATTTTTGTAATTAGATACAACATTATTTAGCCACTCCTTTTATTTTACTTTACTTTTGATCTAGATTTCATGTACACTCCCTCGTGGAGTATAGGATCGATGGATGTAAATTAAAATAGTTTTTTTCCAGGCTCGGATCTCCAGATGGCATGTACATGGCGTAGGGAGGACCGGACAAGATGGTGATACGACGGGAGACATATTGAAGACAAAAGCCATAATAGTTGGAAAATATTTATTTTTCATATTTATTGCTTATTGTATGATATGCATGTCGTAGGCTAGAAAATTCCTCAATTTTAAATTACTAAGTGGGAGAGGGATATTTTTATAAATTCCCACGACCTCCATTACGATTTGACATGTGATGCAAACAAACATGCACGTCGGCTTTGAGTGCCTTCCTCCCCATCGGATGAGTTTGTTTGCGGATCACAAGGTCGAATATGGTTATAAGAAATTATTAAGGAGCGAGTGTACTTCCCCATCGGAAGCACATAACCCTAGATAATTACCTTGGTACCTAGTAATGATGAACACTTAGATACAAATATAAGTATCCTCCCCATCGAAGTCACTGCTTTTATTTGTAGGGCCGAAGAGGAACCAACTATTAATTTTATTTGTCAAAAAGTTACGTTGACAAGATAGTAAAATTAATGGGTAAAACCTCCTCTTACAAATGTAGAATTCGTATACGTCCACACTATCGTGGCATATTGTAGGGATTTGATTATGCAAAATAGCATATGCGCAACGGAAAAATAGGATCCCTTCCAAGTGATCATTGCGAAAGAAAACCTCATACAAAAAAATAAATTTCTCTAAAAGAAAAACCTATCTTATAGGAGAATATTACCTTTGTTGCATGCACTTTTTAATCCCGCTTCTCCTTGGGTTTGTTGGATCTTTTAGCACGTTCAAATGTCCGTGCCTCTATATGTATCCACACGAGCAAGCTCTGGTCTCACAAAAGAAACTAGAAGAGCTCTCCTTTACTTCTTGCTAGAGAAGTCCCTAAAGGAGAGGAAGGTAGGGAAAAAGAGAAAGGAAGAAGAAGACCACTCTTCTTGCTAGCCTACACTCACAAAAGTCACACAACCAAAGCCTCTCACCACCAAGCTCTCTCCAAGCCTCAAGCTTCAACCCCTTGGCTGACCACCCCATGGAGTGTTTTATAGGATTGAAAAACCTTTCACCTCCTATCACATTCAATGCAATCAATTGCATTGAAAAATAATCAAACATGTGGAGAAATTCCAAAGGTCAAAACCCTTTGTCTCCTTCCACCTCATCAAGCTTAGGTGACATGCTTGTGTGGCATGCTTAGGTGGCATGCTTATGTGGCATTCATGCATGTAGAATTAATCTTATTAATTCAATAAGCTTATTAAATCAATTAAGCTTAGGCTATCATGATAACATATTTATTTAATCTTATTAAATTAATAAGCTTAGCATATTAAATTAATCTCATTAAATCAATAAGCTAAAATTCTCATTAAGCTTAAAGTCCAAAAACCATTTTGTACTTAAGCTTATTCCCAAATTATTCTAGTCAAACTAGAATGCACTAATTCTTCTAATCATCATGCTCTTTGTGTGTGACCTTATAGGCTCTCATAACGTTGGCAGTGGATCTAAACTCTTTTAGATACACAAGCAATGAGCGACATCTAACAATACATCATTGCTACCCAAGTTACGAAATAAGTCAAGATCCGACTAACCTTTCCGTGACTACTATAATGTATGACCGTGTCCTTCTATCCTTGATATCAGATTGACCAATGAGACATAGACCGTGTCATCCTCGATTAATCTGTGTGTTTCTTGATCCCTGAGTAAACTAACTCAAACAAATGAGCTCAATATCTCATATTGACTCATTCGAGCATGGCCATACGTTTTAGTAGTTCTGCTCAATCAAGAGGCCCACAGATATCACTCTCGTCATATGGGAGGGATAGATCTCATCTACATCACTCACATCCCTCTGCATAATTTGTTATATACCTAGTAATCGCCTTTATAGTCCACCCTGTTACGGGTGACGTTTGACGATACCAAAGTACATAACTCCTTATGTAGGGAACCGTAGTGACTTCAAGTTTGAGGACTATTCATACCAATAGTCACATGAGAAAGTTTATGACACTCATATGACGATCCATGAAACTTTCTCATGGCGGGTCAGTTCAGTATATATTCTCTAATATATACCCATGTGTCAATTTGATATCATATATCCATGACTTGTGAGATCAAGTCATCAATTGACCTACATGCTAGTTTTTATGTATTAATATTGCCCTTGCATATTAATACTTGACTTGGAATATTTAGGAAAGTGTTCTCTACAGCCTCTCATAATCAATTTTACCAATTGATGTGCTGTAGATAAGAACCTACTTTTCTAGGGCATTATTATATTTAATTTAGCTGGCACAAGCAAGACGTAAATATAATAACCAATCCTTTGCCTTTATAGAATATGATACAAAATGTTCCCTATTCAACCATCACATGATTGGTTATAGGGCTATAACTAACAATCTCCCACTAGCACTAGTACCAATCACTATAATATCTAATACCTAGTGACCTAGTGTGACCATCATGGTTCCTCTGTGCCAAAGCCTTGGTCAATGGATCTGCGATGTTAGCTTCTGTCGATACTCTGCATATCCTCACATCTCCTCTATCGATGATCTCTCGAATGAGATGGAAGCGCCACAGTATGTGTTTGGTCCGCTGATGTGATCGAGGTTCCTTAGCCTGTGCAATAGCCCCATTGTTGTCACAATAGAGGTCTATTGGATCTGCAATGATAGGAACTACCCCAAGTTCACTGATGAACTTGTGGAGCCAACGACCTCCTTTCTTTGCATCGACGCAGCAATATACTTCGCTCCTGTAGAATCGACAATCGTGTCTGCTTCGAACTCTTCCAGCTCACAGCTCCACCATTCAGGGAAAACACGTACCCCGATTGCGATCTATAGTCATCCTTGTCTGTTTGGAAGCTTGCATCACTGTAACCCTTTACAGTTAGCTCCTCATTGCCTCCAAATATCAGGAAATATTCTTTCGTTCTTCGTAAGTATTTAAGAATATTTTTGACTGCTATCCAGTGACTTTCACCTGGATCTGACTGGTATCTACTCGTCATGCTCAAAGCATACGAGACGTCAGGACGAGTACAAAGCATGACGTACATGATAGACCCTATAGCAGATGCATAAGGGATCTTATCCATGCGATCTCTCTCCTCCTTAGAAGAGGGACATTGAGTCTTCGAAAGACTCACACCATGTGATAAAGGCAGAAATCCTTTCTTGGAATTTTGCATAGCAAAACGATCTAGCACTTTATCAATGTATGTACTCTGACTTAGGCCAAGTAATCTTTTAGATCTATCTCTATAGATCTTGATGCCTAGAATATAGGCAGCTTCACCTAAGTCTTTCATCGAGAAACAATTCCCTAACCACATCTTCACAGACTGGAGTGAGGGAATATCATTTCCGATGAGAAGTATGTCATCTACATACAAGATAAGAAATACAACTGTGCTCCCACTATTTCTCTTGTAGACACAAGGTTCATCTTCATTCTTGATGAAACCAAACTCCTTGATTGCATCATCGAATCGAAGTATGATGCAATAGCAAGTATGATCCAAATGGATTTAAGCATCGCAACTGGTGAAAAGGTTTCATCATAGTCAATACCATGAATTTGTTTGAATCCTTTAGCCACCAATCTACCTTTATAGGTATGCTTATTACCATCCATGTCAGTCTTTACTTTAAAGACCCACTTACACCCAATGAGTTTTACCCCTTCAAGTGGATCAACCAAAGTCCATACTTGGTTAGTGTACATGGATTCCATTTCGGATCTCATGGCCTCTAGCCATTTCTCAGAATTTGGGCTCATCATAGCTTCTTGATAGGATGTAGGCTCGTCAAGATCGACAACAATACATCACCGTTGTCAGTCAAGAGAAAAGAATATCTCTCGGGTTGATGATGGATCCTATTAGATCTACGAAAGGTTGGTCTACCTGAACAGGTGTTTGCTCCACAACTCTTTGGGCAACAATTTCCTCATCCACAACACTTTGTGGTGCCTATTCTTTTTCCATCGAAGCCTTAGCGTTATCTTCATCTTGAATTTCTTCAAGATGAATTTTACTCCCACTAGTTTTTCTAGAAATAAATTCTCTTTCTAGAAAGACAGCATTTCTGGCAACAAACACCTTGCCAAGTGTGGGATTGTAAAAGTAATATCCCTTAGTTTCCTTGGGATATCCTACAAAATAACACTTATCTGATTTGGGTCTTAGTTTATCTGAGACTTGACGTATAACATAAGCTTCACAACCACAAATCTTTATAAAAGACATTTTGGGACTCTTCCCAGTCCATAACATATATGGTATCTTTTCTACGACTTTTGATGGGACGCGATTAAGTGTGAAAGCGGCTGTCTCTAGAGCTAAACCCCAAAAGGAAGTAGGTAGATCAGTCTAGCTCATCATTGATCGTACCATATCTAATAGAGTACGATTTCTCCTCTCAGATACACCATTCCATTGTGGTGTTCCAGGTGGAGTGAGTTAGGATATTATCCCACACTCATCCAGGTGATCACGAAACTCTTGACTAAGGTATTCACCACCTCGATCTGATCGAAGTAGCTTAATACGCTTACCAAGTTGGTTTTGTACTTCATTCTTGAATTCTTTGAACTTTTCAAAGGATTCTGACTTATGTCTCATCAAATATAAGTAGCCAAATCTACTCATATCATTAGTGAAAGTAATAAAGTACTTATAGCCTCCTCTGGCTTCGACATTGAAAGGGCCACATACATCAGTATGTATGAGTCCTAACAAGTCCGTCGCTCTCTCGCCATGTCCACTAAATGGAGTTTTAGTCATCTTTCCTAAAAGACAAGATTCGCATACCTCATATGATTCAAAATCAAATGAGTCCAATAATCCATCTTTATGGAGTTGGGATATGCGTTTTCATTTATGTGACCTTGGCGGCGATGCGAGATATGTTTGGTTCAAATTATTCGATTTGAACCATTTGGTATTTACGTTATAAATTGGGTTTTCTAAATCTAGAACATAGAGACCATTCATAAGTGGTGCATTACAATAGAACATTTCATTCAAATAAATGGAACAACATTTGTCCTTTATTATAAAAGAAAAGTTTTTCTTGTCTAAACAAGATACAGAAATTATGTTCTTCGTTAATGCAGGTACATAAAAGCACTCCTCTAGTTCTAAGATAAGCCCAGTGGGCAAAGACAAAGAATATGTTCCTACAGCTACAACAACAACTTTTGCGCCATTGCCTACTCGTAGGTCCACTTCGCCCTTTGCCATTAGTCTACTATTTCTCAGTCCCTGCACATTAGTACAAATGTGAGATGCACATCCGGTATCTAATACCCATGTAGAAGAAATAGATAGATTAACTTCTATAATGTGTATACCTGAGGCAGAAGTCCCACTTCTTTTCTTCTTTACTTCCTCAAGGTAGACTTTGCAGTTCCGCTTCCAGTGTCGATCTCACCGCAATGACGATCCCTTCCTTAGGTACTTTACCTTTACCCTTTGAAGTGGATGAATTGGCCTTGCCTTTGGCTTGGGTCTTACCCTTGCCTTTGCGCTTACCTTTGCCCTTCTTGACCATTAGTACGTTACTAACTTTCTTCTTGAGATTCGGTTCAGCAGTTCTTAACATGCTGAGAATCTCAGGCAAAGGCTTATCAATTTCATTCTGTTATAACTCATGACGAATTGATTATATGCTTCTAGAAATGATTGCAGGATAACATCGGTTGCCAATTCTTGGCTCAGTGGAAAACCTAGTCTTTCAAGGTTCTCAACGTACCCTATCATTTTAAGTACGTGAGTTGCTACAGGTGTTCCTTCTTGCATCTTGCATGCAAAAAGAGCCTTAGACACTTCAAAACGCTCGTGCCTAGCTTGTCCTTGATATAGTTGTTTCAAATGCTCAACCATACCATAGGCATCAATGTTCTCATGTTGCTTCTGAAGCTCAGAGTTCATGGTGGCAAGCATAAGACATGACACATCTAATGCGTCATCTTGATTATAAGCATCCTTTTCAGCACGAGTGGTCGCAGGGGTGGGTGTTTCAGGGATAGACTGCTCTAGGACATACAGTTTACATTCTTACTTGAGGATAATCCTCAAGTTCCTATACCAGTCTAGAAAGTTAGCTCCATTGAGCTTGTCTTTCTCAAGGACAGATCGCAAGTTGAGGGGGTGTGTTATGTTAGATGACATGGTGATCTACAACATTAAAATGCAAAATTAAGTATCATACCTAAGTCATTTAATTAGGCCTTTAATTAAATGAGGCTCCCACTAAATTCTCATAGCTTTGATATGAGCTAATCATTGATGTAGGCAAACACATTTCGCTTACATCATTAGCTTCTATTTAGCTATAAATTTATATGGGATAAAGATCCACAACATACTTTGTCTTGAGTTAGCTTTGGCTAATCACCCAAGATGTAGTATGATTAGGTAGGCAATCTTTTGCCAATTACATCTGATGTAACTCTTTAATAGCTTTGGTTAAGTTTAGATTAGTTTAGTGCTTATTCCTAAACCAGCTTCCAGGCCATGGCGAGGCACAGAGGCCTTCTTTGATATCGGAGCAATGACCACTTTCTAAGACAAAGTTGATGTTCGAAAATCACACAAAACTAATTTTTAAAACTTATGTTCAAAGCTAATATATGCCTCTACTTTCTTAATTAATTAAGAAAAACTTAATTAAGTCTTAACCAAGTTTGATAACGGGACATCACGATTGTCCACTCGCACTCTTCCAAGATAAAATGCATTGCTTTGCTTTGGCAAACCCAACAACAAATGATCGAGGAAGTAGTGAGTACTAAACTTTGGTAGGCATATCGTTTTTGACTTATTAAGAAATAAACTTAAACATGCATCACATACATATTAGCATACATCACATATAAGCTAAATTAACATGCATCACATACATATTAAACTAAGCGTGTCATGGTTATAGCCCTTATTCTACAATCTTCTCAAGTCAATGAAAAGATTGATTGGTCAACCTAGGGATAGCATCTTCTCCCAAGTGCTTCCTTTTGGTTGTCTTGTGTTGTTGACTTCCTCCTTGTAACGTCATCTTCCAATGGACCCTCCATCTTTATTTTGTATATTACAAAAGGAGAAATACTCGAGTTACATTCGAGTCTAAAACTAATTTTACAACAAGAATTTTAGGAGAAAGGCACGACACGCAGGCCGTATTAAGAATTACAACACACACATTCACAAACTTTTTGGGACTAGGCTATAACCATGCACCATGTCAATTTTAACTTTTAAAAGACATCGGATATTTTATTATGTTTGAAAAATTGCTAATGCAATTATCAACTCATAATAAAATTTATCCTACTTCTATATCATATATAAAATAGAGAAAACCTATTTTTTTTATACGATATTTCGCAAGTGGCTCTGATACCACTGTAGAGATTTGATTATGCAAAATAGCATATGTGCAACGGAAAAATAGGATCCCTTCCAAGTGATCCTTGCGAAAGAAAACCTCGTACAAAAAAATAAATTTCTCTAAAAGAAAAATCTATCTTATAGGAGAATATTACCTTTGTTGCATGCCCTTTTTAATCCCGCTTCTCCTTGGGTTTGTTGGATCTTTTAGCACGTTCAAATGTTCGTGCCTCTATATGTATCCACACGAGCAAGCTCTTGTCTCACAAAAGAAACTAGAAGAGCTCTCCTTTACTTCTTGCTAGAGAAGTCCCTAAAGGAGAGGAAGGTAGGGAAAAAGAGAATGGAAGAAGACCACTCTTCTTGCTAGCCTACACTCACAAAAGCCACACAACCAAAGCCTCTCACCACCAAGCTCTCTCCAAGCCTCAAGCTTCAACCCCTTGGCCGGCCACCCCATGGAGTGTTTTATAGGATTGAAAAACCTTTCACCTCCTATCACATTCAATGCAATCAATTGCGACCACATGTGGGGAAATTCCAAAGGTCAAAACCCTTTGTCTCCTTCCACCTCATCAAGCTTAGGTGGCATGCTTATGTGGCATTCATGCATGTTGAATTAATCTTATTAATTCAATAAGCTTATTAAATCAATTAAGCTTAGGCTATCATGATAACATATTTATTTAATCTTATTAAATTAATAAGCTTAGCATATTGAATTAATCTCATTAAATCAATAAGCTAAAATTCTCATTAAGCTTAAAGTCCAAAAACCATTTTGTAGTTAAGCTTATTCCCAAATTATTCTAATCAAACTAGAATGCACTAATTCTTCTAATCATCATGCTCTTTGTGTGTGACCCTATAGGTTCTCATAATGTTGGTAGTGGATCTAAACTCTTTTAGATACACAAGCAATGAGCGACATCTAGCAATACATCATTTCTACCCAAGTTACGAAATAAGTCAAGATCCGACTAACCTTTCCGTGACTACTATAATATATGACTGTGTCCTTCTATCCTTGATATCAGATTGACCAATGAGGCATAGACCGTGTCATCCTCAATCAATCTATGTGTTTCTTGATCCCTGAGTAAACTAACTCAAATAAATGAGCTCAATATCTCATATTGACTCATTTGAGCATGGCCATGCGTTTTAGTAATTCTACTCAATCAAGGGGCCCACAGATATCACTCCCATCATATGGGAGGGATAGATCCCATCTACATCACTCACTTCCCTCTGCATAATTTGTTATATACCCAGTAATCGCCTTTATGGTCCACCGTGTTACGGGTGACGTTTGACGATACCAAAGTACATAACTCCTTATGTAGGGAACCGTAGTGACTTCAGGTTTGAGGACTATTCATACCAATAGTCACATGAGAAAGTTTATGACACTCATATGATGATCCATGAAACTTTCTCATGGCGCGTCAGTTCAGTATATATTCTCTAATATATACCCATGTGTCAACTTGATATCATATATCCATGACTTGTGAGATCAAGTCATCAATTGACCTACATGCTAGTCTTTATGTATTAATATTGCCCTTGCATATTAATACTTGACTAGGAACATTTAGGAAAGTGTTCTCTACAACCTCTCATAATCAATTCTGCCAATTGATATGCTGTAGATAAGAACCTACTTTTCTAGGGCATTATTATATTTAATTTAGCTGGCACAAGCAAGACGTAAATATAATAACCAATCCTTTGCCTTTATAGAATATGATACAAAATGTTCCCTATTCAACCATCACATGATTGGTTCTAGGGCTATAACTAACACATATGACATTCTCGGAGTTTTGAGGTGTTGGTTGATTTTAAAATTTTATTGTTTGAGGAATCAATAATATTTTGAAATCTAATGTTTTTGATTATGTGATTCTTAGGTTTTCTTTTAAAATGACTTTCAACCCGCTTGCTGTGATACTAAAATAAAATAAACTTACTGAACCCAACTATGTTGATTGGAAGAGGAATCTTGACTTTGTCTTGACTGCTGAGGAATACAAATATGTACTCCTCGAAGAAAGCCCTCCTAAGCCTATGGATGATTCTGGGGAAAAGGAGAAGGAGGGTTATAAGAAGTTGATCAAGGCCGATTAGATGGCGCGGTGTTACATTTTGGCATCTATGTCAAATGTACTACAACATAAGCATCAAGCCATGCCCACTGCTTATGTCATGATGCTCAATCTCAAAGAGCTTTTCGGACACCAGAATCGGGCTGCTAGGTAGGAAGCCATGAGGAACTTGATGACAACCACCATGATGGAGGGAACACCCGTGAGGGATCATGTTCTCAAGATGATGGCTCATTTGAATGAGCTGGAAGTCCTCGGAGCTGAGATCATTGGGGAAACCCAGGACGATATCATTCTCCAGTCTCTACCTAGGAGTTTTGTGAAGTTTTGCCTGAACTACAACATGAACAAGAGGTTGTATTCATTTGTGGAGCTTCTGATAGAACTCCAGGCGGCAGAGGGGCTTTTTCGTCAGAGTGCTCAGGCGCAAGCCATGGTTGCCCAAAAGGTTTCTACTTCTAAGCCAAAAGGCAAGAAGAAGAAGAAGAAACAAGCTAGGGGAAAGGCGGTGGGAGGAACTAAGGGAGGAGTGAAGAAGCCGAAAGGCAAGTGCTTCACTTGTAAGCAGACTAGACACTAGAAAAAGGACTGCCCCAACCGGAAGCAAAACAAAGGTATATCTTTTGGTCTAGTCATTGAAAAACATCTTTAGCGGTGTTATCTACCGGCACCTGGTGTGTAGATACGAGATCCACTGATCATGTCTGCAATACTTTGTAGGGGTTCCAGGAAACCAGACGATTGGCTAAGGGGGAGATTACCGTATACTTTGGCAATGCCACAAAGGTGGCGGTTGTTGCAGTGGGAGATGTTTAATTGTCTTTTGAGAGGAATAAAGTTTTGGTTCTTAAAAATTGCCTTTATGTACCTTTATTTAAAAAGAATTTAATTTCGGTTTCTAAATTATTTATTGATGAATATTCTATTTCTTTTAATGATAGAGTTGTTATAAAAAGGAATAGGGAGATTATCTATTCTGGTGCATTGATAGGAAATTTGTATACACTTGAACCAAAATCTCCCACGATGCAAATATAATTTAACCTTCGAAGATGAACTAAACATATCTTTGGCATCTAAGACTTGGTCATATTAACCTCAGAAGAATTAAAAGGATGATAGCTGATGGACCTTTGGGTTCATTAGTTGTGGAAGATTTCCCAACCTGCGAATCTTGCTTGGAGGGTAAAATGACCAAGAGGCCTTTTAACGCCAAGGGGTATAGAGCCAAAGATGTGTTAGAATTGGTTCATTCTGATTTGTGTGGTCCTATGTCTATCCAGGCTAGAGGTGGTTTTGAGTATTTCATCTCTTTTATAGACGATTATTCGAGATATGGATACATTTACTTGATGCGCCGCAAGTCTGAATGTTTTGACAAGTTCAAAGAATTCAAGGCTGATTTGGAGAAACGTCAAGGTAAAAGTATCAAGACACTACGATCTGATCCTGGTGGTGAGTACCTCTTGGGAGAGTTTAGGAATTACTTATCAGAGGCTAGGATTCAATCCCAATTGTCTGCACCTGGCACACCCCAACAGAATGGTGTAGCAGAGTGAAGGAATAAGACTCTTATGTAGATGGTTAGATCGATGATGAGTTATTCTGAGTTGCCAGATTCATTTTGGGGATATCCTCTCGATATGACAGTGTATATTCTGAACTTGGTACCATCTAAATCAGTGCCTTCTACTCCCACAGAATTGTGGACTGGGTGAAAGCCTAGTCTGAGACATATTCGAATTTGGGAGAGTCTAGCACATATACTTAAGGCTGATGTTGGTAAGTTGGAAACTCGTACAGAAGTACGCATGTTCGTTGGCTATCCTAGAGGAATGAAAGGAGGTTTGTTTTATAGTCCTATATATCAGAGGGTGATCATTAGCACGAACATCATATTTCTAGAGGAAGGCTATGTGATGAACCACAGGCCCATGAGTAAGATTGTTCTAGAGGAATTGAAAGGGGAAGTCACTTCTTCAGTACCACCGGTACAAGAGGATATACCATAAGTCACTGCAGTGCGTGTCACAGAGGATACACAGGTGATACCTCGTCATAGTGGGAGGGTTGTGAGACAACCTGATAGATTCATGTTCTTGGGAGAATCTTCAGATTTGGTCCCTCGCGAACATGAACCTGATCCACGGACATATGACGAAGCAATCCAAGATAAAGATGGGGTATCTTGGCAAAGTGCAATGAATACTAAGATTGAATCTATGGATTCAAATTAGGTCTGGGAGCTAGTAGAACCACCCGATGGTGTAAAAACCATTGGTTACAAGTGGATCTACAAAACAAAGAGAGGAATAGATGGGAAGGATGAGACCTTCAAAGCAAGGCTTGTTGTGAAAGGGTATACTCAGAAAGAGGGTATCGATTATGAGGAGACTTTTTCGCCGGTAGCTATGCTTAAGTCTATCCAGACTCTCTTATGCATTGCTGCTCATATGGATTATGAGGTATGATAGATGGATGTCAAGACAACTTTCTTTAATGGAAGTCTTGAGGAAAACATCTATATGAAGCAAAAAGAGGGATTTATTGCAAAGGGCAAAGAGCAACTTGTGTGCAAGCTTAATCGATCCATTTATGGATTGAAGCAAGCTTCGAGGTCTTGGAACATCTGCTTTGATGAGGTAATCCAGTCTTATGGATTCATTCAAAGTCCGAATGAGTCTTGTGTATACAAGAGATGTGACGAAAACGTAGTGGTATTTCTTGTACTATACGTAGATGACATTTTGCTAATTGGCAACAATATCAAGGTGTTATCGGACGTAAGGGTATGGTTGTCCAAACAGTTTGATATGAAGGACTTGGGAGAAGTGGGACACATCCTTGGGATCAAGGTTATAAGGGATCGCAGGAAAAGGATGTTGTGCTTATCTCAAGCTTTATACAAAGACACCATTATGGATCTTTTTAGCATGCAGAACTCCAAGAAAGGTTTTTTACCTTTCAGGCATGGAGTTCCTTTATCTAATAAGATGTGTCCTAGAACATCTGAGGAGATAGAGGAGATGAAGGCGGTTTCTTATGCTTCGGCAGTAGGAAGCCTCATGTATGCGATGCTATGTATGAGACCAGATATCTGCTTTACCGTGGGTATGATTAGCAGATATCAGAGTAATCCAGGACAGGGGCATTGGACTGCGGTAAAGCATATATTGAAGTACCTGAGAAGGACTAGGGATTATATGCTAGTTTACCAGGAAGACCAATTACTCCCTGTGGGTTACACGGATTCCGACTTACAATCAGATAGGTATAACAGTAACTCTACCTCAGGTTTTCTATTTACTTTGGGAGGTGGAGCCATTGTATCGAGGAGTGTTAAGTAGAAATGCGTGGCGGACTCCACCACGGAAGCTGAGTATGTGGCAGCCTCTGAGGTGGCCAAAGAAGTTGTATGGCTCAGGAACTTCTTGATGGACTTGGATGTGATTCCTGGTTTGCCTAGAACTATCACAATTTATTGTAATAATAGTGGTGCAGTTGCAAACTCGAAGGAATCACGAGCCCATAAGGCAAGTAAACACATAGAGCATAAGTACCACCTGATACGAGAAATCGTAAACTAAGGAGAAGTTGTTATGGCCAAGTTGTATCAGAAGATAACCTGGCAGACCCTTTCACTAAGGCCCTTCCAGTGAGAGCTTTTGATAGGCATGTGGAGGGAATGGGAATCAGATGTATGGCAGTTTAAGGACAACATAGTCTTTTAGTATAAGTGTGAGATTGTTGGGATGTATATGTTGGGTTTTTCCGAGCCGCAAAAACCGCTTTTTGCATTGCGGAAACCTCGGAAGCCCCGGCCACGGATCCGTGCGAAGTATAAAAATATAAAAATATGTATGTGCTTACAAAAACCCTAGATCTACCTTAGATCTAAGAGCTTAAAACATTACCCTCGTAGCGATGCCCTTCGCTTATCCCGCTCGTCCAAAAGTTCGCCGGAACTCGAGAGTGTCAAGTGCACACTCCTCTATTGGTATCCACACAAGCAATAGGTGGAGAAATATGCCTTAGAGTGTGCTAGATTTCGGCCAAGGAGAGGTTGGGAGAGGTAGATCTTGAGAGAAAAAGCACCAAGGTTGAAGATGAAGTTATTAAGCCACCAAAAATCAATTACCCCATCTAATGGAGTGGCCGGCCACTTCATGGAGAGGAGGTTACATGCATGCATGTAACTCCCATGACCCTTGGTCTCCCTCATGATGTGGCACCTATTGACAAAGTCAATGATGATGTGGAGCATCATCATTGGCCAGCCATGCCAAGTCATCATCATGACATGGCATTTGGTTAAGTCAAACTTGACCTTTCATCTTCCCTCTCAAGTCAAGTCAAACTTGACCTCTAATCTCCCATGGTTGATTAAATCTAACCACTTGACTCAAGTCAATTTAATTTAATGAATCTTTATTCATTAATTTAAATTGATTTTATGAATCAAATCAAAATTAGACTCATTCAATACTTGAATCAACTTGAGTCTAACTCAATTAGTCTAATTTGGATTACTCTTAATCCAATTTGGTTCATCCCATGAACCTAATCCTCATGGTTCATCATATGAACCTAATCTCCATCTAATTGCTCTTATGTGTGTGACTATAGGTTCTTGTAACGCTGGCAATGTCCCTAAACCGATTTAGGAACATAAGCAATGAGCGGTATCTAGCAACACATCATTGCTACCCAAGTTACAAGAATGTTGAGCTCCAACATCACCTTTGTGACTACTAATTGTGACTCTCACAATATGTGATAATGTCCCTCTATCCTTGACATCTAGATTGACCAATCTAGGCATAGACCGTGTCATCCTCGGTACAATCTAAATCTTGAACTCCAAGTAGACTCACTCTAATCAAATGAGCTCAATATCTCATATTGACTCATTTGGGCATGGCCATGCACTTCGTGGTCTTACTCTATCAAGAATATCGATGTCACTCCCGTCATATAGGAGGGATAGATCCCATGTACATCACTCACATCCCTCCACATAATTTGTTACATACCCAGTAATCGCCTTTATAGTCCACCCATTTACGGGTGACGTTTGACGAAGCCAAAGTATGCAACTCCTTATGTAGGGAACCATGGTGACTTCAGGTCTAAGGATTAATAGTCATACTAATAGCGACATGAGAAAGTATATGACACTCATATAACGATCCACGATACTTTCTCATGGCGGGTCATTCAGTACACATTCTCCAATGCATACCCATGTGTCAACTTGATATCTCATATCCATGACTTGTGAGATCAAGTCATCTTGTTGACCTACATGCTAGTCTCTACGCATTAACATTGTCCCTGAATGTTAATACTCGACTAGGAATGATTAAGAGTAGTGTTCTCTATATCATCTCATTATCAATTCAACCAATCGATTGATATAGATAAGAACCTACTACTCAAGGACATTATTATATTTAGTTATTTGGCACCAATACAAGTAAATATAATAACCATGCCTTTATAAATAGGAATATGATACAATAAAGTCTATACAACAATCATCACATGATTGGCTCTAGGGCTTTCACTAACAATCTCCCACTAGCACTAGTGCCAATCACCGTAGTATCTAATACCCAATGACCTATTGTGACCATCATGCTTTTTCTGTGCCAAAGCCTTGGTCAAGGGATCTGCGATGTTAGCCTCTGTGGGTACTCTGCAAATCTTCACATCTCCTCTATCGACAATCTCTCGAATGAGATGGAAGCACCGATATATTCGACCTCTATTGTAGAATCAGCAACTGTGTCCTGCTTGGAACTATTCCAGCTCACATCGCCACTATTAAAGCAAAACACGAACCCTGACTGCGATCTATAATCATCCTGGTCAGTTTGGAAGCTGGCATCACTGTAACCCTTTACAGCTAGCTCCTCATCGCCTCCAAATATCAAGAAATATTCTTTAGTCCTTCTCAAGTACTTAAGAATATTCCGCTATCCACGCTCACCGATCCGATGTATCTACTCGTCATGCTCAAAGCATACGAGACATCAGGATGAGTACACAGCATGGCGTACATGATAGATCCTACAGCAGATGCGTAAGGGATCTTATCCATGCAGTCTCTCTCCTCTCTAGAAGAGGGACTTTGAGTCTTCGAAAGACTCACACCATGTGACATCGGTAGAAGTCCTTTCTTGGAATTCTGCATGGCAAACCGAAGTAATATCGTGGCAATGTATGTACTCTGACTTAGGCCAAGCAATCTCTTAGATCTATCTCTATAGATCTTGATTCCTAGAATACAGGCTGCTTCACCTAAGTCTTTCATTGAGAAGCACGTCCCGAGCCAAGTCTTCACAGACTGTAGCGAAGGGATGTCATTCCCAATGAGCAGTATGTCATCCACATACAATACAAGGAAGACAACTGTGTTCCCATTAACCCTCTTGTAGACACAGGGTTCATCTTTATTCTTGATGAAACCAAACTGTTTGATCGCATCATTGAATCGAAGATTCCAGCTCCGAGAAGCTTGCTTTAGCCCATAAATGGACCTTTGTAGCTTGCATACCTTCCCAAAGATCTTTGTGGATCTATAAAACCTCGTTGTGTCATGTACACATCCTCGAGCAAGTTTCCATTCGTAAATGCGGTTTTGACATCCATCTGCCAGATCTCATAATCGTGGTATGCTGCAATAGCAAGCAAGATCCGAATGGACTTAAACATCGCCACTGGAGAAAAGGTTTCATCATAGTCAATACCATGAATTTGCTTGAAACCTTTAGCCACCAATCGACCCTTATAGGTATGCGTAAGTCCATCCATGTCAGTCTTTCTCCTAAAGACCCACTTACACCCAATGGGTTTGACCCCTTCAGGTGGATCAACCAAAGTCCATACTTGGTTGGTGTACATGGATTCCATCTCGGATCTCATGGCCTCTAGCCATTTCTCAGAATCTGGGTTCATCACAGCTTCCTGATAGGAGGTAGGCTCATTCTCAATGAGCATTATGTCATCATGGTCAGACAAGAGAAATGAATATCTCTCAGGCTGACGACGTACCCTATCAGATCTGCGAAGAGGTAGGTCTACATGAACAGGTGGTTATTCCACAACTCTTTGTGCAATAACCTCATCGCCCACAACACTTTGTGGTTCCTGTTCAACCTCCATCAAGGCCTCAGTGCTATGGTCCTTATCTTGAATTTCTTCAAGATCGAAGGTACTCCCACTAGTTTTTCTAGAAACAAAATCCCTTTCTAGAAAAACTCTACACAAATACTTTGTGCTGACTGGGAATGTAGAAGTAATATCCCTTTGTATCCTTGGGATATCCAACAAAATAGCACCTATCGGATTTGGGTCCCAGTTTGTCTGAGACTTGACGTCGAACGTAAGCCTCACAACCCCAAATCCTCATAAAAGACATCATGGGATTTCTCCTTGTCCATATCGTATATGGTGTCTTTATCACAGCCTTGGATGGTACACGGTTAAGGGTAAAGGCTGCTGTGTCTAGTGCATATCCCCAAAAGGATATAGGAAGATCTGTGTGACTCATCATAGATCGTACCATATCTAATAGGGTACAATTCATCCTTTCGGATACACCATTCCACTGTGGTGTTCCAGGAGGAGTAAGTTGGGATAGAATCCCACACTCAGCTAGATAGTCACGAAACTCATGGCTAAGGTATTCTCCACCTCGATCTGATCGAAGTATCTTAATACTCTTGCAAAGATGATTTTGTACTTAATTCTTGAATACATTGAACTTTTCAAAGGATTCTGATTAATGTGTCATAAGATACACATAACAATATATAATGAAGTCATCAGTAAATGTAATGAAGTACCTGTAACCACCTCTAGCAGCAACATTGAAAGGACCACATACATCACTATGTATAAGTCCTAACAAATCTGTTGCTCTTTCGCTATGTCCACTAAAGGGAGTCTTGGTCATCTTGCCTAAAAGGCAAGACTCGTATGTCTCATATGATTCAAAATCAAATGAGTCTAGCAGCCCATCCTTATGGAGCTGAGATAAGCGACTCTCATTTATGTGACCTAAGCGACAATGCCAGAGATAGGTTTGGTTCAACTCATTTGACTTGAACCTCTTGGTACTTATGTTATAGATAGGGCTCTCTAAGTCTAGAAAATAGAGTCCGTTCATTAGAGGTGCACTACAATAGAACATATCATTTAAATAAACTGAACAACATTTGTTCTTTATTATAAATGAAAAACCTTTCTTGTCCAAACAAGAAACTGAAATGATGTTCTTAGTTAAGGCAGGCACATAACAACATTCATCTAATTCTAGTACAAGCCCAGAGGGCAGAGATAGATCATAAGTTCCTACAGCAACAGCAGCAACCCTTGCTCCATTGCCTACTCGTAGGTCCACCTCGCCCTTTGTCAATGCCCTGCTATTTCTCAGCCCCTGCACATTGGTACAAATGTGAGATGCACATCCGGTATCTAATACCCATGATGAAGAAATAGATAGATTGACTTCTATAACATTTATACCTGAAGTAGAAGTCTCACTTCTCTTCTTAAGATCTTCCAGGTATGCCTTGCAGTTACTCTTCCAGTGTCCTGCTTCCTTGCAGTGGAAGCAAGCCCCTTCCTTGGCTACCCCTCCTTTGGGTTTAAGTTCTTTGCCTTTGCCCTTGGCTTGGGACTTTCCCTTACCTTTAGGCTTGCCCTTGCCTTTCTTCTTCTGCACCATCAAAATGGTGTCAGATTTACCCTTCTTAAGGTTAAGCTCAGCAGTTCTCAACATGCTGAGCATTTCAGGCAATGACTTATCAATTTCATTCATGTTATAATTCATGACAAATTGATTGAAGGCTTGTGGCAAAGATTGCAAGATTAGGTCAGTGGCCAGCTCTTGGCCAAGTGGGAATCCCAGCCTTTGTAGGTTTTCTACGTACCCAATCATCTTGAGTACATATGGACCTACGGGAGTCCCTTCTTGCATCTTGGACCCAAATAATGCCTTAGAGACTTCATATCTCTCATGCCTAGCTTGTCCTTGATATAGTTGACGAAGATGTCCAACCATATCATAAGTATTCATGAACTCATGTTGCTTCTGAAGCTCAGAGTTCATGGTCGCGAGCATTAGACATGACACATCTAATGCATCATCTTGATGCTTCTTGTAAGCATCTTTGTCAGCTCGCGAGGCAGTGGCAGGAGGTGCCTCCGGAATGGGCTGCTCCAGGACGTACAGCTTCCTTTCTTGGGTGAGAACAATTCTCAAGTTCCTGTACCAGTCCAGGAAATTTGCTCCATTGAGCTTGTCCTTCTCAAGGACAGATCGCAGAGAGAGTGTTCGTGGTTGTCGACATAGTTATCTACAACATACAATGCAGAGAATTAATATCATATTCCTTTTATCATTTAATTAGGCCTTTAATCAAATGATGCTCCCACTGAATTATAGGAATTTTGTAGAATCGAGTTATGGATGTGGTCAAACCACATTTACTAGATTCATACAAACTAGCTATAATTCTTGCGGGACAAGATCCACATCATACTAAGCCTTGAGTTAGCTTTGGCTAAATCGCCCAAGACTTAGTACGATCGGTGGGTAACACATTACCGATTACATCTCTATGCAACTCTTGTTTATAGGATCAAGACCCACATTTACAAAAGACCTTGAGTTAGCTTTGGCTAAATCGCCCAAGATTTAGTGTAAATGCGATCTTGACCTATCGTTCCAACGATTGGAATATGCCTATAGTTCTACTCGATCCAATTGAGTTTAACTAGTTTTGCTCAATCTAATTGAGCTTACTCTAACCCAAGCGTGATAGGCGGGACCAAGATTGTCCCTCCGCACCCTACCAAGATAATATGCGTTGCTCTGCTTTGGCAGATTCAACAACAACAAATGATCGAGGTAGTGATGGGTATCAAGGCTCGGTAGGCATTTTCGAGTTGATTCGATTATGATCTAATCTATTCGTAATGTGTATCTTATACGCATTTAGGCCTTTATTATCCTATATTAGCATGTATCATATACATACATTCATTATTCTAGCAAGCATCATATACATACAAGAAAATTATCCTAGCATGCATCATATTCATACAAGCATTATTCTACTAGCATGTATCACATACATACAAGCAAAATCAATTAAATATATATATATATATATATATATATATATATCAACATATATATATATAAATAAATGTGATATAGTCATGGCCCTACTACGATCTTCTCAAGCCAATGAGAAGATCGGACGGTCAACCTAAGGCTAGCGGCTTCTCCAAGCGCTTCCTTTGACCGCCATGTGTCGTCGTCACCCTTCTCGTAATCTCATCTTCGAGTGGACTTTCCACCGCTCCATTTTGTACATTACAAATATGAAACTCGAGTTACATTCGAGTCTAAAAACTAATTACAACTAGAATATCAAAAGAAGAGGTACGACGCACAGGTCGCATACACTATACAACACGCACAACCACAAAACGGCACGCAGGCTGTATTATGAATTACAACACACATAATCCAATTAAATTGGGGTCATTGGGCCATGACAATCATAGAATAATACATAATTCTAAATTATGTATTTTTTACAGAAATTTCTATAATTTTTCCTAATTTTTTTTTTCAAATTAATGAGTCACCTCTCCGTAACAGTCCCGCTAAGCGATTTCCGGGCGCGATCGCGGGACAAAGCCCCTTTCGGGGATAGGGCAACGCCCATACTAGAAAAATTAACTTTGCGAGTGTCCCTAATACGATCCTACAGTGACTTAAGTCACTGTCCCAAAAACCTAAAGCGAGAACTCGCCGTTTCGGAGAGTTTTTCTCGACGATTGAAGCCTACAAGTGTCCCAACACTTGTTGCTTCGACTCTTTGAGAAAAATACCCAAAAATTCTATAAAATTAAGAAATTTACAGAAACATATAAATATGTAATTTTTATATCTAATACAAAAATTACAAAAATGAAACACATACATGCTTCGCACGTGGCTCTGATACCACTGTTGGGTTTTTTCGAGCCGCAAAAACCGCTTTTTGCATTGCGGAAACCTCGGAAGCCCCGGCCACGGATCCGTGCGAAGTATAAAAATATAAAAACATGTATGTGCTTACAAAAACCCTAGATCTACCTTAGATCTAAGAGGTTAGAACATTACCCTCGTAGCAATGCCCTTCGCTTATCCCGCTCGTCCAAAAGTTCGCCGGAACTCGAGAGTGTCAAGTGCACACTCCTCTATTGGTATCCACACAAGCAATAGGTGGAGAAAAATGCCTTAGAGTGTGCTAGCACTCCTTTAGATATTTCGGCCAAGGAGAGGTTGGGAGAGGTAGAGCTTGAGAGAAAAAGCACCAAGGTTGAAGATGAATTATTAAGCCACCAAAAATCAATTACCCCATCTAATGGAGTGGCCGGCCACTTCATGGAGAGGAGGTTACATGCATGCATGTAACTCCCATGACCCTTGGTCTCCCTCATATTGTGGCACCTATTGACAAAGTCAATGATGATGTGGAGCATCATCATTGGCCGGCCATGCCAAGTCATCATCATGACATGACATTTGGTTAAGTCAAACTTGACCTTTCATCTTCCCTCTCAAGTCAAGTCAAACTTGACCTCTAATCTCCCATGGTTGATTAAATCTAACCACTTGACTCAAGTCAATTTAATTTAATGAATCTTTATTCATTAATTTAAATTGATTTGATGAATCAAATCAAAATTAGACTCATTTAATACTTGAATCAACTTGAGTCTAACTCAATTAGTCTAATTTGGATTACTCTTAATCCAATTTGGTTCATCCCATGAACCTAATCCTCATGGTTCATCATATGAACCTAATCTCCATCTAATTGCTCTTATGTGTGTGACCCTATAGGTTCTTGTAAAGTTGGCAATGTCCCTAAACCAATTTAGGAACATAAGCAATGAGCGGTATCTAGCAACACATCATTGCTACCCAAGTTACAAGAATGTTGAGCTCCAACATCACCTTTGTGACTACTAATTGTGACTCTCACAATATGTGACAATGTTCCTCATTCCTTGACATCTAGATTGACCAATTGAGGCATAGACCGTATCATCCTCGGTACAATCTAAATCTTGAACTCCAAGTAGACTCACTCTAATCAAATGAGCTCAATATCTCATATTGACTCATTTGGGCATGGCCATGCACTTCGTGGTCTTACTCTATCAAGAATATCGATGTCACTCCTGTCATATAGGAGGGATAGATCTCATCTACATCACTCACATCCCTCCGCATAATTTGTTACATACCCAGTAATCGCCTTTATAGTCCACCCATTTACGGGTGACGTTTGACGAAGCCAAAGTATGCAACTCCTTATGTAGGGAACAATGGTGACTTCAGGTCTAAGGACTAATAGTCATACTAATAGCCACATGAGAAAGTATATGACACTCATATAATGATCCATGATACTTTCTCATGGCGGGTCATTCAGTACACATTCTCCAATGCATACCCATGTGTCAACTTGATATCTCATATCCATGACTTGTGAGATCAAGTCATCTTGTTGACCTACATGCTAGTCTCTACGCATTAACATTGTCCCTGAATGTTAATACTCGACTAGGAATGATTAAGAGTAGTGTTCTCTATATCATCTCATTATCGATTCAACCAATCGATTGATATAGATAAGAACCTACTACTCAAGGACATTATTATATTTAGTTATTTGGCACCAATACAAGTAAATATAATAACCATGCCTTTATAAATAAGAATATGATACAATAAAGTCCATACAACAATCATCACATGATTGGCTCTAGGGCTTTCACTAACAGTACAATGAAAAGTCTATCTTTTGTATGAACATCTTTATTTTGAAATAAGAATCACATGATCATTGTTTCATATGCATATTATCTCATACATTACATTGTAGATAACATGGTGTGTAGTGTCACACGGTAGATCATGTTATCAGCTCCTTGTAGAGTATAAGTAAAGGCTCACAACCGAGATGGCTTTAGACAAACCATTGGTATGGTTGTAGTGTGATTTGGTATTGGTTTGTCTTGACCATAGAATCACACTAGTACACTTTGTGTGTATTGAGCAGGATCGACTTAGAGGTGATTCGATTCATTGCTGACTACATAATCGAATCGGACCTCAGATATTATATTGTACATGCTCTTAATCTCGATATAATAACGGGCACATATACTTAGTATTCATCTCTTTGATTTACCAATGGGCGAGATTTATTGAGTAAATCGATAGGCTCGGTATGTTGGGAAATGATATTACTTTTATGGTGTGCCGTTGATTATAGGAGGAAAATCGTGTCCTATATATTAGGATGATGATGTCCCCTTGAGGAGCTCATATAGTTCATCATGTAAACACTGCAGGTGGACTTAGTCCGCCATGATGATAAGGTTGAGTGGTACTATTCATGGAGTTAGATGTTGATTAATTAATTGTCAGTAAATTAATTAATCGACGAATATTCAAGATCTTAAACACGGGGAGAAAAATGTACAAATAATATATGAAGCCCATATTAACTTATGGGGGTTGGTGAGGTAGATCATTGATAATTCTCTAGTGGATTGGATTATCATTAATGGATCAGACTTTATGTGGGCTTGATCCATTGGGTGGCCAAGATCCAAATCCACCTCATGGTCCATAATATAGCCTATTAAAACCTAATGAAGCCTAGATCCAATGGTTGAAAACAAAACTCTAGATCCGACGGTGGAGATTAAATCTCTAGATCCGACGGTTGATATTAAATCTCTAGATCCGACGGTTGATATTAAATCCCTAGAACCGATGGCGGAGATTAAAGGAGGCTTAGGCCTAACTCTATAAAAGGAGGCAAGGGGGTTGGCGGCAAGAGATATAGAAGAGGGGCTAGGGTTTGGGCGGCAAGGGCAAAGAGGTTGGGAGGCCACAAATAAGGAAACTTCTTTCCTTCTTCTTCCTTTGGTGGTCGGCGCCTATTCTCCTCTTTTCTCTCCTTTGCCGGCGTCCAACCTCCTCATCTCTTCTCCTTGGCCGGTGGAAACAAAGCCTAGGGTCTCTTCCCTTGGAGTTTTGGCCGGCGTCCACCATCCTTCTTCTCCTCTTAGCCGGCGGCAAGCATCAAGGTTGGTGCTTGGTGGTTGGTTAAAGGAAGGAGAAGAGTATTGTTTCTATACTTCCTCTTGTTCTGAGCGAGCAAGGAAAGAAGATTGGTGATGTAGGAGGCTTCGACTTTTGGAAGATCGTCGCCCACACGACGTCCAAAAGAAGAAAGGACATACAATAGAATATCGAGAGGTATAATGCTTGTTTATTTTCTTTTGTAACATGTCTATAATTGTTTTTCAATCATATACATGTTGTATATTCTATTTTGTGGTTAAATTAACTTGGACCCTGAATACAAACACAAAAGCCGCCGATCCGTACATCGTCTATTCCACGACTATTCGTAGAATAGAGGTTGGTGGGTTGAACAACAAGTTTGTTCAAGTGACTACTCTAATCGAATAGCATGATGATGAAACGGTAGCATGGGTAATCCCTCTTGTCAAGGATAAATTTTTTTTATCGGGGACGTAGAAGGGATCGCCATGAACAAGCGACCGAGTTGAAGTGGGAAGCGAAGTTTTCTACCTTCATGAACCACCCCAAGCTCAGTAATGAACTTGCGGATCCAAACTGCCTCTGATGCAGCAATATAATCGGCCTCTGTTATAGAATCAGCAACTGTGTCCTGCTTCGAACTCTTCCAACTCATAGCGCCACCATTCAAGCAAAACACAAACCCTGACTGCTATCTATAATCATCTTGGTCAGTTTGGAAGCTGGCATCGCTGTAACCCTTTATAGCTAGTTCCCCATCGCCTCCAAATATCAAGAAATATTCTTTAGTCCTTCTCAAGTACTTAAGAATATTCTTGACCACTATCCAGTGATGCTCTCCTAGATCTTACTGGTATCTGCTCGTCATTCTCAAAGCATACGAGACATCAGGATGAGTACATGGCATGGCGTACATGATAGATCCTATGGCATATGCTTAAGGGATCTTATCCATGCGGTCTCTCTCCTCTCTAGAAGAGGGACTTTGAGTCTTCGAAAGACTCACACCAAGTGACATGGACAAAAGTCCCTTCTTTGAATTCTGCAAGGCAAACCATAGTAATACCATGTCAATATATGTACTCTGACTTAGGACAAGCAATCTCTTAGATGTATCTCTATAGATCTTGATGCCTAGAATACAGTCTACTACACCTAAGTCCTTCATTGAGAAATACTTCCTCAGCCAAGTCTTCACAGACTGTAGCGAAGGGATGTCATTTCCAATGAGTAGTATGTCATCCACATACAATACAAGAAAGACAATTGTATTCCCATTAACCCTCTTGTAGACATAGGGTTCATCTTCATTCTTGATGAAACTAAACTATTTGATCGCATCATCAAATTGAAGATTCCAGCTCCGAGAAGCTTGCTTTAGCCCATAAATGGACCATTGCAGCTTGCACACTTTGCCAGTATGTTGTGGATCTACAAAATCCTCAGGTAGTGTCATGTACACATCCTCGAGCAAGTTTCCATTTAGAAATGCGATTTTGACATCCAACTGCCAGATCTCATAATCGTGGTACGCTGCAATAGCAAGCATGGTCCGAATGGACTTAAACATCTCCACTGGAGAAAATGTTTCTTCATAGTCAATACCATGAAATTTCTTAAATCCTTTATCTACCAATAAACCCTTATAGGTATCCGTAAGTCCATCCATGTCAGTTTTTCTCTTAAAGACCCACTTACACTTTTTGGGTTTGACGCCTTTAGGTGGATCAACCAAAGTCGATACTTGGTTGGTGTACATGGATTCCTTCTCGGATCTCATGACCTCTAGCCATTTCTAAGAATATGGGCTCATCACAGGTTCCTGATAGGAGGTAGGCTCATTCTCATTGAGCATAACATCATCATGGTCAGACAAGAGAAATGAGTATCTCTCAGGTTGATGATGTACCGTATCAGACCTGCGAAGAGATAGGTCTACATGAACAGGTTGTTGTTCCACAACTCTTTGTGTAACAATCTCATCACCCACAACACTTTATGGTTCTTGTTCAACCTCCATCTCGGCCTCAGTCCTATGGTCCATATCTTCAATTTCTTTAAGATCATACATACTCCCACTAGTTTTTCTAGAAACAAAGTCCCTTTCTAGAAATACCCAAGTCTTTGTCACAAACACTTTGTGTTGACTAGGAATGTAGAAGTAATATTCCTTCATTTCCTTGGGATATCAAACAAAATAGCACTTATAAGATGTGGGTCTCAATTTGTCTGTGACTTGACGTCGAACGTAAGCCTCACAACCCCAAATCCTCATGAAAGACATCTTGGGATTTTCCCCTGTCCATATTGCATATGGTGACTTTATCACAGTTTTGGATGGAACACGGTTAAGTGTGAAGGTTGCTTTGTCTAGAGCATATCCCCAAAAAGATATAAGAAGATCTGTGTGACTCATCATAGATCGTACCATATCTAATCGGGTAGGATTCTTCCTTTCGGATACACCATTTCACTGTGGTGTTCCAGGAGGAGTGAGTTGGGATAGAATCACACACTTAGCTAGATAGTCACAAAACTCATGGCAAAGGTATTCACCACCTCAATCTGATCGAAGTATCTTAATACTCTTGTCAAGCTATTTTTGTACTTCATTCTTGAATTATTTGAACATTTCAAAGGATTCTGACTTATGTGTCATCAGATACACATAACCATTGTTGGTGTAGTAGGCACCTAAGTCGAACTTGAGTTTTGATTATAGCAAATGATACAAAGTTAAGCTCATGTCGTTATCTAACGAGCTGAATCGAGTGTACAGAAAATTGCTATAGTTGGAGCTGAAGGCTAGCGACACCTGGAGGAAGCCGCGGTGGTCGGGCGACACTCGAGTGACTTCGGAGGGAGCCGAAGGAATCCAGTGGAAGGCCGAAAGAAAAAGTGATATAGTAAGTATCGAGGTAAGCTCGAGTGAGTAAAGTAAAGTGAGGTCATGTCCTTTGTACGGAGACGCCCTTAGGCGATGATCCAACCCAAGACTTCCCATGGAAGGTCTATGTTGAGATCGGACGGCTAGTGACCGTCGAATTCACTTATATTTTGAGCTAACTCTTTATTGTAGTAAAAAATCCTGGCCATCAGTTCAACCGGGCTAGTTCAACTGACCAGTTCAACCGGGCCAGTTCAACCGGCCAGTTCAACCAATGGTCAAAAATCAGCCTCGAGGAGTCAAGCTTTATCACCATTTTTCAAGGAGTTTTGTGCCCAATTCCTATTGGTTGAAGACCCATTTGATGAGGGACTTAAAAGCTATAAAAGGAGGGCTTCTCCTAGGGTTTTTCATCATCTCTAAGTGCTCATAAACCTCCACAACTCTGCGATTTTCCAACGACTCTACGACGAAGTGTTGTCAACAACCCTAGTTTACTTTATACTCTTTTAGTTGTTGATATTCTTATTTTGTCGTCTCTTTAAATATTGCAATTCCTTTTATTAATCGAGGTTTTCTATCGTTGCACTTTACATTAATAGAAGTGTCTCTCTATCTTTTCTTTTGAAGTTTTTTTTGTAATCGTCAAACTCCTACCTCCAACGAGGTGGAGTGTTTTTAGTGAATTGTCGTCCGTGTGTGATCATGGATCACTAGGGTCTTGGAGTAGTAGCCGAAGGCTAAGAACCAAGTAAAAAAACATTTGTCTCATTTATTTATAGTTTATCTTTCCGCCGCAATTAACTGTCTACTCGAGTTTTAACGAACGAATTAAAAAAAAGGTTTATCGCTATTCCACTTCGATCCACTTCGATCCAACAATTGGTATCAGAGCCGGGGGCGCTTAGATTTGGTGAAACCACCAATCTAGAATTTTTTACAGATTTATTTTTCGTTCATTTAAATTATTCTCCCGCACTACTAATCCAAGACGAAGTCTTGGTACTCTTCGTTTGGTTTTGTTTTGCAAGTATTCGCTTTTGGAGTAGCCGACGGTAAAACGGGCATAACTTTTCGTACTAGTTGACCCACAAAACGGTCTACCTACCAAAACGAAACTCTCGGAAAGATCTACACTTCTTAACAGGGTAAACTCTTGTAACAAGCTGTATTCATCCCGAAAAACCATCATTTAGTACCATTTCTGGGACATCGAAGGTTTTAAGTGCTCATCTTTTATTTTAGTTGGTTATTTCTTGTTTATTCCTTTTGTTTCTTTTCATTTCCTACATTACTAATCGAAGGCGAAGTCTTGGAACCTTTTTTTTCGTGTTTTTTTTTGGTATTTTTTGTGCAAGGTTTCCCTTCCAAATGGCCCATCTCGAGGGTTTTAGCACCGTCCGACCTCCGTTTTACAACGGAGATGATTTCCGTTACTGGAAAGGTCGGATGGAATGCTTTCTCAAAACCCAAATCGAGATGTGGATCATAATCCAAACGGGTTTCACACTTCCGACTAACGAAGTGGGTGAATCCTTGGGTTATGACCAATGGACCATTGCGACAAAACGACAAGTCGAAGCCGACGCCAAGGCAACACAAATCCTCCAATGTGGCTTGTCCAAGGAGGAGTTAAATCGCGTCGGCTCCTTCATAAGCGCAAAGGACCTTTGGACAAAGCTAGTAGAGCTACACGAAGGGACCGATGAAGCCAAGGTATGTAAGCACGACCTTTTATTTAATAAATTATATAATCTAAAAATGTAGGAACATGAAACGGAGATGTAACTCCACGCTCGCGTCCAGGACATAGTCAATAATCTACACGCAATCAGTCAAAAGGTCGAAAACCGTGACCTTATAAGGTATGTCCTAAACTCCTTTCCGAGGACTACCTTGTGGGCATCCATGGTCGATGCCTACAAGGTCTCCAAGGATCTTTCTAAACTTAGGTTAGATGAACTTTTTTCTGATTTTGAACTTCATGAGCAGTCTAACTCGGAACCCGAAAAAGGTATAGCACTATTTGCAGGTTCAAAGAAGAAAACCGCTAGCAAGCCACCCCCTAAGGAAGAAGAGGATGAGTCGGATTCGGAGGTCGACTCGAAATGGAGACCGAACTAGTCAACCTAGTTCGGAGGATAGTCAAGGGCCGAAAACGATCCGTCACTCGACCCAATGAAGGTAAGCCTAAAAGTTAAAATATTAGATGTTATGAATGCAACAGGTTTGGTCATATCAAGTCCGAATGCCCAAAACTCAAGAGCAAGGCACCAAAACACAAAAAGGGACTCAATGCTACTTGGGAAGAAGCTTCCGAGGAAGAAGATGATGATCGAGTCCTCATGGCTAAACCGGTGGAATCGGAGACGGAGTCGAAACCGGAACTTGAATCGAAAACCGAAGATGAGTCGGACTGCGAAGCACTATTCAAGACAAGCGCCGGATACGCATCCGGTTCAAAAGATACACTCAAGGTAAGTCGGTCTCTCATTACTACACTTTATAGTGCAATTAAGTTTTTAAATAGAAAGTTAGCTAAGTCCGAGTCCAAGGTCGAGACCCTGGTTGAGGAAGTTAAACTCCTCAAACACGAGGTCTCCCTAACCTCTTCGACTAGTCGAGTTCAAGAGAAGGACTCAACTCGGGTTGAAAAACTCGAAGTTGAGAACTCACTCTTGAAGAGTCAAGTCGAAGATCTTAGGAATACGTTGGAAAGGTTTACTTTGGGATCCAAAGGACTTGACCTCCTACTTGGATCGCAATGGGCCGCGTACAATAAGGCCGGACTAGGGTTTAGCTCAAACGCGACCAATAAGTCGTATATGTCGATTGTAAGTCAACATAAAAAATGTGTCCAAGAATGGGTCCCTAAGACCACCTTGATTTCAAACATAGGATCAAACCAGTACTGGGTTCCCAAGGACCAAATCCACTATGTGGAGAGACCGAATCGATTCAATGGTCCAGGGGGAGCTAGTACGAAATTTGTTTGTGTTTTAACTTAGAAATTGCATGCTTAGGTTTTTATTTAGTTTGATTTTTCTTTTTAGAATGGTTAGATAGGACTATAACTCGTCAATACTTGATAACATAGTACCAGGACGCGGCGAGATGATAGTACGCTAGGAAAGCGGAGTCTTGTATATTCGGGCTAGATAAGGCGTATCTAGTTCGGTACACTTGACCGAGCGAAACTAGCTGAAGCTACCTCATCGTATCCTAGACTAGTTAGACCAGGAAGTGGTCTTAGGTGAGTCAAGTCTTTATTTTCTTGAAAATGGCTTTGTTTAAGGAAGTGGTCATTGTTCCGATCAAAGAAGGCCTCTGTGCCTTGCCACGACCTGGAAGCCATGATCTTGAAAAGGTGACTTGATAAGCCTAAGGTCAAATCCGAATCTAACGCAAGGTTGACAAGTGTTTAAGTCATTAAATTTAAATCAAGTAAAATTGGAAGTCATCTCACAAGAACATATAGGGTTAACATGTTTGATCATGTAGACATGGGTGAGATGATTTAGGTTAATAATTTTCAACCAATCTTTAATAAATCCAATATCCGATCCAACTACCTTGCGTGTAGGATCAATGGATGTTGGATAGTGGTTGCTCCCGACACATGACCGAGGATCAACTCAAGTTTTCGAAGCTTCGATTCAAACGACAACGATCGGTAGCCTTCGGAAATAACGGCTAGCTCAAAATCATCGGATCAGGTGATATTGAGCTTGACTCAAATTTTGTTATTCAAAACATTTTATTAGTAGAAAATTTTCAATATAATTTACTTAGTGTAAGCCAATTGTGTGATAATAACTATACGGTCATATTTCTTTAAAATGAATGTATAATTAATACAAATGACACTTCTAAAACAATTCTTAAGGGAACTAGAAATAACAACATTTACACTATTAACTTAACTAACTCCTCAACTAAGTGTCTTATGACACGGCAAGAGGAATCATGGTTGTGGCACCGACGACTCGGTCACTCACACCCAAGATTCATCCACAAGATGAGTCAGAGTGACTTAGTCAGAGGTTTGCCTAACCTCAATAACTTGGATAATAAAATATGTAATGCTTGTCAACAAGGTAAACAATCAATGATGAAACATCAACAAACCAGTCAAGAACGAACCAAAAGTGTGCTTAAGCTCCTGCACATGGATCTATTTGATTCACACGGAGCTAAGTCACTTAACGGAAGTAAATTCTGTTTAGTCATAATTGATGACTACTCTAGATTTACTTGGGATAGGTTCATCAAACACAAAAGTGAAACCCTAGATCAATTTATCAACCTATTTAAGTTAATAGAAAATCAACAAAACATTAAAATCAAAAGACTTAGGACTGATCATGGTGGTGAATTCGAAAACCATAGGTTTACAGAATTCTGTAACCTAAATGGATACCACCATGAGTTCTCTTGCCCTAGAACTCCACAACAAAATGGCCTAGTAGAGCGCAAAAATAGAACCCTTCAAGAAGCCGCTAGGACAATGTTAAATGAGTATAACCTACCCGATAGGTTTTGGGCGAAAGCCGTGAGTACGACATGCTATGTCCAAAATAGGATCCTTATGGTAAAGAGGCACCTTAAGACCTCATACGAGATTTATCACGATAAAATACCTAACATCAAGTACTTTAGGGTATTTGGGTGTAAGGTACATATCCTAAACACTAAGGATTACCTAGGGAAATTTACATCCAAAACCACGATCGGAATCTTTCTAGGATACTCAACTACAAGCAGAGCTTATAGAGTCTATAACCACGACACCCTTAGAGTCGAGGAGACTATCAATGTAGTATTTGATGAAGGACACGAACCTTCAAAACCCCCGGCAACCCCAATTAGCAAGCTGATTCATACTAGACCCAACTCTGATCCGGAGATCAGGTCTAGTGTTAATCCTAACCTAAGTCAACCAAGTCACTCTATTGATCAAGTGATAGATGACTCCAACCAAACTAGAACTCAAACGAGTCATCCTATGGATCAAGTAGTAGACTCAAATCCAAATCCAACTAGGACTCAAACAAATCATCCTATCGACCAAGTGATAGGAGATCCAAGTCTAGGAGTTCGAACTAGAGCCTCATATAGAAACCTTAGTCAAATATCCTTGATTTCTAAAATTGAACCCAAAACTATTGACCAAGCTCTTCTTGATCCCGATTGGATTATTGCAATGCAAGAAGAGTTGGCTCAATTCACTAGGAACGAAGTATGGGAATTAGTACCACAACCTAAAGATAAAACAATCATTGGAACAAGGTGGGTGTTTAGAAATAAAATTGATGATAAGGGTGAAGTTGTTTAGAAATAAAACTATTCGAATGCTATTATCATATGCAGCACATCGAGGATTTAAGTTGTTTCAAATGGATGTGAAATCTGCATTCTTAAATGGATACATTAAAGAAGAAGTTTATGTTAGTCAATCCCCCGATTTCGAAAGTTTAGACAAACCCGATCATGTCCTTAGGTTAAAGAAAGCTCTTTATGGACTTAAACAAGCTCCTCGAGCTTGGTACGAGAGACTTTCAATTTATCTTAAGTCCAAAGATTTTAACCAAGGTATAGTTGACCCAACCCTTTTTGTAAAAATCTTAGGTAAAGATATATTCATAGCTCAAATCTACGTAGATGATATTATTTTCGGAACCACCAACTCAATCCTACTAAATGAGTTCATTTCACTTATGGAAAGTGAATTTGAAATAAATTTAGTAGGCGAGTTAAGTTTCTTCTTAGGTCTACAAATTAAACAAACTAAAGATGGAATATACCTACATCAACGCAAATATACTAGGGAATTAATCAAATGCTTTGGAATGCAAGATGCTTAAATTATTAATACCCTAATGGCAACTAATGTGAATATAGAAGAAGATTTAATCGGAAACTCAATTGATTTAAAATACTATAGGAGCGTAATAGGGAGTCTCCTTTACTTAACTGCAAGCCGACCTGATATCCTATTTGCAGTAAGTATGTGCGCAAGGTTCCAAACCTATGCCAAGGAGTCTCACCTAACTCTAGTCAAGCGTATCCTTAGATATCTAAAGGGTACACTTAATGTCGATATTTGGTACCCTAGATCTACCAAGTTCGAACTAACCGGCTACTCTGATTCGGACTATGCTGGTAGTAAGCTCGATAGAAAGAGTACGAGTGGTTGTTATCAACTTCTCGGCTCGAGTCTAGTGAGTTGGTGCAGTAGGAAGCAACACTGTGTTGCCTTATCTACCACCGAAGCCGAATACATCGCGATGGGTGAGTGTGTCACTCAGCTTCTTTGGATGAAGCACACTCTCCGCGACTTTAAGTTAGACTTTACGAACATGAAACTCCACGTAGATAACATTAGTTCAATTAATCTTACTAAGAATCCGATATGCCACTCTAGGACCAAACATATAGAGGTCAAATACCATTTCATTCGAGAACATGTGGCCAACGGAGCCATACAACTCGAATATGTCGAATCGAAGTCTAACTTAGCAGACCAATTTACTAAACCCCTACCCGAAGTCGAATTTAGTCTATTAAGACGAAAATTGGGCATGTGCGTAGTAGAATAGGAACTTGCAAATTATATTTTCTTACTACTATTTCTTAATTTTCATTTTTATGAAACTAGCATAAGACATACCTTAGATATCATGCACCTATAGATTTAAGGAGCCAGTACATCTCACAACACATAGGACCAATGTGTTTGTGTACTTAGCCACGTAGATGGGCGTGAGATGTTGTGACCTTACTCCTGGTTCCTGATGTAGAGCTAGTGCATCGCTATGAATCACGAAGTATAATCATACATACTAACCGACTCTAACCAGGACTGGTTGATCTTTCATATCAATCAAGCCAAATATGAGTCGAACATTTTATAGATGAACTTATTTTTAGTATATTATTTTTATAATAATGTGGAACATTATCAAATTAATACTTATTTTTTATTCCACACACACCTTCACTCTTTTCGATATATGGCAAAAGGGGGAGAAAAAGGCCAAAGTTAAGGGATAATTTTTTTATGGCCAAGGCTTAGTTAACTTGTTCATGTTAACAAAACGGAAAGGTTTACTTATCTTTAAGTTAAATTGTTAACAAAAAGGAAGTAAAGGCCAAGGTTAAGAAATCAATTTTTTTTATTTCTTAACTTAAAACTTATTTTAAACACTATGACCAATATTAAGTAATTGCGGTTACTTAATTCTTTTGTTTAATAGCAAACATCAAGGGGGAGAGTTAAAACTCTTTCTCAAGTACTCACTCTCGGTCAAGGGGGAGGATTCCTCAAGGGGGAGCACTTGAAAAAAAAGTTTTTATATACTCCTGCTCATTCATGCTTTTTTATACTCCTGCTCATTCATGCATATCTCTTGCTCATTTTGCTTAATGCACTTAATTTATTTTTTAACTTTGTATGTGGCTTTGCCATAAATCAAAAAGGGGGAGATTATTGGTGCGGTAGGCACATAAGTCGAACCTGAGTTTTGATTATAGCAAATGATACAAAGTTAAGCTCATGTCGTTATCTCACGAGCCGAATCGAGTGTGCAGAAAATTGCTATAGCTGGAGCTGAAGGCTAGTGACACCCGGAGGGAGCCGCAATGGTCGGGCGACACTCGAGTGACTTCGGAGGGAGCCGAAGGAATCAAGTGGAAGGCCGAAAGCAAAAGCGACATAGTAAGTATCGAGGTAAGCTCGAGTGAGTAAAGTGAAGTGAGGTCGTGTCCTTTGTACGGGGACGTCCTTAGGCGACGATCCGACCCAAGACTTCCCATGGAAGGTCTATGTTGAGATCGGACGGCAAGTGGCCGTCGAATTCACTTAAATTTTGAGCTAACTCTTTATTGTAGTCAAAAATTCTGGCCATCAGTTCAACCGACAAGTTAAACCGGGCCAGTTCAACTGGCCAGTTCAATCGTTGGTCAAAAATCAGCCTCGAGGAGTCAAGCTTTATGACCATTTTTCAATGAGTTGTGTGCCCAATTGCTATTGGTTGAAGACCCATTCGATGAGGGGCTTAAAGGCTATAAAAGGAGGGCTTCTCCAAGGGTTTTTTATCATCTCTAAGTGCTCACAAACCTCCACAACTCTGTGATTTTCCGATGACTCTACGACGAAGTGCTGTCAACAACCCTAGTTTACTTTCTACTCTTTTAGTTGTTGATATTCTTATTTTGTCGTCTCTTTAAATATTGCAATTCCTTTTATTAATCGAGGTTTTTTATCGTTGCACTTTACATTAATAGAAGAGAGGGTTTGTCTCTCTATCTTTTCTTTCAAAGTTTTTTTTTAATCGTCAAACTCCTACCTCCAACGAGGAGGAGTGTTTTTAGTGAATTGCCCTCCGTGCGTGATCAAGGATCACTAGGGTCTTGGAGTAGTAGCCGAAGGCTACGAACCAAGTAAAAAAACATTTGTCTCATTTATTTATAGTTTATCTTTCCGCTGCAATTAACTATCTACTTGAGTTTTAACGAACGAATTAAAAAAAAAGGTTTATCGCTATTCACCCCCCCTCTAGCGATCCGCTTCGATCCAACACATCCCATACATAATACTTGGCATCACTTTTCAATTTCTGGACTTTTGTATGAGAAAAAAATAAAGGTACAACACGGGCAACTAAATAGTTAGCAATATCTGAATACCATGGTGTCTTACCCTGCAGGTGAAAAAGCTGCTCATCAGGAAAAGAATCCTTTATGGGGGTGGGCTCGATCTCCCTCACTATCCTACTCAGATGGTCTGCTACTAGGTTCTCCCTCCCACTCCTATCGCATATCTCTATGTCGAATTCTTGAAGCAGAAGCATCCATCTAATCAGTCTCGGTTTTACATCAGGCTTCTTCAGGAGGAATTTTAAAGCTGCATGGTCAGAAAAAATAACCACATGAGAACATAGGAAATAAGATCTGAATTTATCCAAAGCAAAAAACAATAGCTAAAAGCTCTTTTTCTGTTGTGGTGTAGTTGGATTGTGCAACATCCAATGTCCTAGAGGCATAGCAGATCACATGAGATGCTCTATCCACTCTCTGCATCAAGACAGCTCCCGCCGCATAGTTCGAGGCATCACACATCAACTCGAACGGTAGAGTCCAATCTGGTGGTCTCAAGATCGGTGTTGATATCAAAGCTTTCTTAAGCTGGATGAATGAATCCTTGCACCTCTGATCAAACTGGAATACCACCTCCTTTTGCAATAAGTTAGTCAAAGGTAGGGCAATCTGGCTAAAATCTCTGATGAAACGTTTGTAGAAACCTGCATGTCCAAGAAAAGCACGAACTTCCCGCACAGAAGCAGGGTAAGATAGAGCAGAAATAACATGAAATTTAGCAGGATCTACTTCTATACCATGCATAGAGATAATATGACCTAGGACTATCCCATGCCCTACCATGAAATGACATTTCTCGAAATTCAAAACCAAATCCGTATCAATGCATCTCCGTAAAACTCTCGACAAACTATCCAGACATGAATCAAAAGAAGAACCGTACACAGAAAAATCATCCATAAACACCTCCATGCAATGATCTAATAAGTCACCAAAAATACTAACCATACATCGCTGGAATGTCCCGGGGGCGTTGCAAAGTCCAAAAGGCATGCGTCGATATGCGTACGTCCCGAAAGGGCAAGTGAAAGTGGTCTTCTCCTAATCCTCTGGAGCAATATAGATCTGGAAATACCCAGTGTAACCATCTAGGAAGCAATAATGTGACTTGCCTGCCAACCTCTCTAATATCTGATCAATAAAATGCAGGGGGTAGTGGTCTTTCCTACTGGCCTGATTCAGCTTTCTGTAGTCCACACAAACTCTCCAAGAGTTCTACACTCTGTTGGGAATCAGTTCATTATCTGCATTAGCAACCACTGTAATACCAGACTTCTTCGGCACCACCTGAACAGGGCATACCCATTTGCTATCGGAAATAGGATAGATGATACCAGCCTGTAGAAGCCTCGTCACCTCTTTCTTTACTACCTCAAGAATCAGTGGGTTAAGCCATCGCTGTGGTTGTCTAACTGGTTTTACATCTTCTTCCAAGTGAATCCTGTGCATACAGATCGAAGGACTGATACCCGGGATATCTGCCAGCGTCCACCCAATCGCTTTCCTGTGCTGCCTCAGAAGATCTACTAATATGTACTCCTGATCTTGATCTAGATCTCGGGCAATAATAACGGGTCGCTGCTCGTCCTTATCAAAATACACATACTTCAAATGCTCGAGAAGAGGTTTCAATTCAAGCTGCTGTGGTTGCACATCTGATGGAAGTGATTCCTGGGGCGTTGCCTGAAGATCGCAAGTCCCTACACATTCCATGTCCCTGTCAAAATCAAAGGGCCCACAAATAGGTCCTAACAAAACAGTATTTACACCAGAATCATCAGAATCACTGAAATCACTACAAAGAACAGAAGGTATAGAGATATCCAACTGAAAAACATACTCAGAAATAAAATCCATGCAATCCAGCTCATCCTCTAAGTCCATACTGAGTATAGAATGATCTTCCATCGGGTGCTTCATCGGGTCTAAAATCCTGAACTGAACTACAGTATCTCCTACCTCCATTGAAAGTGTACCTGCATGAACATAAATCTTGGTCTTGGCAGTCTTGAGGAAAGGCCTGCCCAGAATAAGCAGAGCTCTGCTGCTCTGTGAATCACCCTCCATGTCAAGAATGTAGAAATCTGTAGGGATTATCAGCTCTCTCACCTTAACCAACACATCCTCGATCACCCCAGCTGGGTGAGTCTGACTGCGGTTGGCTAACTGAATCACTACACCTGTCGACTGCAAGGGTCCAATACCTAGTGAACAAAAAATTGACCTTGGCATCACATTAATAGAAGCTCCTAGATCTAGCATAACATCCTCGAACACATGGCTCCCAATCACACAAGGTACAGTGAACACTCCTGGATCCTCGCACTTCTGGGGCAAAGGCTGAATAAGTGCTGAAACATTCTTTCCAACTCTGATTAACTCATTTCCTTTCAACTTCTTCTTATGCACACACAATTCTTTCAGAAATTTGGCATACTTGGGAATCTGCTCGATCATCGTGAATAAAGGGACATTAACTTCCACCTTACTGCAAGCTCCTGAAATTCCCTAGCCTTTTCTTCACTAACCCCCTTCCTAGGCTGTACTGGCCTCTGAGGGAAAGGTAATGGAACTGGTGACTCCGTTCATCATGGCTGTGGATCCTGCTCTACTCTGCACTGCTCTGAACTACTCAAATCATCAACTGGATCTGGTACAGGGTCTGAAGCCTGGCGGTCTGAAGTAACTCTACCACTCCACAGTGTAATCGAACTAATGTTCCCTTTAGGATTTGGGATGGTCTGAGATGGTAGCTGACTAGATCCCTGTGACTGCAACTGGTTAATGTTAGATGCAAGATGGCTAAGCTGTCTCTCTATATTCTGAATTGATGCATCCGTCTTCTGCTGAAACTGCTGTTGCTGTACCAAAAATTGCTGCACAAAATCCTCCATCTGTGAATATGAACTTGAACTGGAAGACTCAGCTCTAACTGGTCGAACAGAAGGTCTGACCTGTACTGGGTTACTCTGGATAGCTAGGGGTCTCTGACATGCTGGTCCTGGCTGAAACAGCTGTTGATAAAATGAATTCCCATACCTCAGATTTGGATGATCTCTCCATCCCGGATTATAAGTGGCAGACATTGGATCATATCTGGAATGTTGTTGTTGATACTAAGGCTAATAATGATGTTGCTGATGCTGATATGGAGGATGATACTGAGGCTGATACTGAGGTCTGAGAGGAAACTGATTTGCCGCCGCTACTATTTCATCTTGCTGGAGTGAAGGACATGAATCAGAAGGATGCTCTGGACTCGAACAAATACCTCAAACTCTCATAGGTTGCATAGGCACTATAGAAGATTGGCTTGTCTAGTTCAGAGCCAACTGCCTAACTAATGATGTGAGCTCCTGTATAGAATTCTTCATCTCTGCCTGATCAGTAATAGCCAGGTGAGCCTCACACACCTCTCTAGTCACTATAGCTCTGTTCCCAAACTGCTATGAGTTCTCTGCCATGTTTGCAATAAGCTCTCGGGCCTCACTGGGAGTCTTGTTAACTAATGCCCCTCCACTAGTTGTATCTATCATACTCCTGTCCATGGGAACCAGTCCCTCATAGAACTACTGAACGAGCAACTGGTCACTGATCTGATGCTGGGGGCAACTGGAACATAGTTTCTTGAATCTCTCCCAGTACTCATACAATGTCTCTCCAATAGACGACTAGATACTGTAGATGCTTTTCCTGATGGTAGCAGTTCTGGATGCTGGGAAGAACTTTTCCAAGAATGCTTTCTTCAATTCAAGCCAACTGTTGATACATGAAAATGGAAAAGCTCTCAATTTTATATCTTCCTCTGAAATGCCCTGTGGCTTCATAGTAGAGCATACCACATGGAACTCGTGCAAGTGCCTGTTGGGATCTTCTCCAGACAATCCATGAAAGCTGGGTAGCTAACTTCAGAGTCCTGTTGTTATCTGTCATGACTATCTACAACTCTGATGGACTGTAATCAGAAATATCAGCTGACCTACCCTGTGCTCTCCGTAGTGCGTGAAATGTCCTATCAATCTCAGGATCCAGCTCAAATAGTTTATCACCTGAAGACCTGGTCATTATCAAAACTAACACAATGAGTACAAATAGAAAAGATAGAAATGATAGGGGAGACGCAAATAACAAAACAAAACAAAACAAAACAAACTACTACAGTTTAAAGACAAACGAACCCATTAAATTTCCCCGGCAATGGCACCAAAATTTGATAAGCGATGAATTGTCGTGATACTGTTCCCAAATTGTTTACCGAACCCCCTAACTACACTAATGCAGTATAGGACTGACTCGGGTCATCTCCCAACGAACCTAATGGCTAGACGTTTGTTTTTAAAAAGAAGTAAACACTGGGGGTTTTTACAATTATCAAAACAATTATTCAAAGCTAACCTAATGCAAGAACAATTCAACCTTGCACCGCACTGTCACGATACGATGCAATGTTGAATCAATTCTAATAAACAGACATAGAAATTAAATCTACAGGAAGTAAATCTAACTAAAGCACAAAAGTAAGTAATCACGCACCGCATTGTCACTATACGGTACAATGATCACGAAACAAAGGTGAACAATTTAACCATGTACCGCACTGTCACTATACGACACAGTAGTCAAACAGTCACTAAAAATTGCAATAAACGAAATGCAATAAACGAAAGCAATTCGACCAGGCACCGCACTGTCACTATACGGCAACTGGTCGAATGTAAATGAAATCTAATCTAATAATGAAAGCACTCCAACCAGGCACCGCACTGTCACTATACGATGCATGGATTGGACAATTTTAATTGATGGAGTTAGTACATCAGCAACAAGAAATTAAACTAACCTACAAAGGCACGACGAACAAAATTACACAACTAAGCAACAATCAAACCTATAGAAATAACATTGCAAGTAAACAA
This sequence comes from Wurfbainia villosa, assembly GCA_025175895.1. NCBI lineage: Eukaryota > Viridiplantae > Streptophyta > Magnoliopsida > Zingiberales > Zingiberaceae > Wurfbainia > Wurfbainia villosa. Next base: position 55,847,074 of record CM045986.1, on the reverse strand, counting down.
ACAAACAAACCTAATCAACTACTAACGAATGCATAATCTAACAGGATGAACACGCAAACAAACGAACACATAAACAACCATACACATGAACATCCATATTGATCCAAATAAAACATCGACCGGTAACCCCACGATGGTCAAAACAAACCGAACAGCCACTCTGGCGGTGAATACGAAGCTGCCCTGATTGGCGCAACAGGGAGGACGGACATACGGAGGAATGCGATCACCGCTCCGGCAACTGTGGAGTCACCGGACAGTGAGGTGGAACTTCACCGGTGGAGATGGCACTTTCCTAAACTAGCACAGCGTGTGGGTGGCTCTGGCGAGGAAGGGAAGGCCTATCCCAGCCGCCGGAATGGAGTGAACGCCGGTGAAGGTTGTACTCGCCGGAATCCCGCGCTCGCCCCTCTTCCGATTAGCTGTCTGAATCACGACATCTAATTGTCTGCCGAGGCTCGCCTGGGATCATCACCGGCTGTCGGAGGGAAGGTCGCCGGAGTGGAGTGTCAGACGTTCGCCGCCGCGCATGTAGTCGCCGGTCGCCCGCGCTCGCGAGATGAAGAAGACGCCGCTCGATCGGATTCTGCGTGTTCTCTGTTTCAACTGGGAAGGTAGGTTTTATTAAATGAAAAACCTTATCCATCCGATCTGAGCCTCATCTGATCCCAGCCGTCCAAACAAGCTAGGGTTTGATGGATATATTAATTGCTTGATAGGCTGCTCCATCCAACGACTGAAATCAGTCTGATTTGAAATGGACGGATCTGATCCATCTGAAGGTATAATCACGATCCAACGGTCTGGATGAATGGCCAAGACGTGTAGATCTTAATGTTCAGGCCGGATCGCTCCAAATCTAGATGGATGGCTCAGAATCAATCACTTTCCTCGGACGGTTCATAATGCTCAGATCTGAACCCTTGATTTCATTTGCCTTCCGATCTGGATAAAGGGCTCAGATTAAATCATCTTGAAATGTCCATTATGACCCCAGATGAAGCCATATTTGATCCAACTTGAGTCTAGTCCAGTGGCTCATCTCGATCTCCTACAAACAAAGATAAAATTTATATATAAGTCCAAAAATTAGGAGAATTTACAATAAGGTTCAAAAATATATCCAACTCATAAAACATGATAATAATTAATAATAAATCACTCGAGAGGATAAAAACAGTGATATTAAGGACCAAAATAATACAACAAAATGACAATTATCAGTCTCCCTCATGAGGTGGCACACCTTGATGTGTCCATGATGATGTAGAACATCATCATTGGCCGGCCCCTAAGCCAAGTCACCATGAAGTGACATTTGGTTAAGTCAAACTTGACCTTTCATCTTCCCTCTCAAGTCAAGTCAAACTTGACCTCTTATCTCCCTTGGTTTATCAAATCAAACCATTTTATTCAATTCAATTTATTTTAATAAATCTTTATTCATTAGTTTAAATTGACTCAATGAATCAAATCTAAATTAGACTCATTCAACACTTGAATCAAATTGAGCCCAACTCAATTAGTCTAATTTGGATTACTCTGTAGGGTCGATATGTTGGTCGGCTAGAGGGGAGTGAATAGCCTTTGTCGTAGATGATGGAATTCATTCGTTCGTTGCTCATCTACAAAACCATTAGCGCAGAGGAATACTAATACAAATATGAATACTAACACCAAATACAATCACACAAACACACACGAACCAAAAGGTTCCTACTCCACAGGCGAGCTCACCGAGCTCTAGTTATGCGCACGACACTAACTAAACTCCTTCTCGACAATACGTCGGAGGTGGAGAAACCTCATACAAGCTATTACAATAGTAATACTACAAGAAATACAAAGACACTATGAAATACAAGTAAAGAACGCTTTACAACTCTTTGCTTTGAACCCTTTATTGTTGCTTGCTTTGGATGGCTCTTGAAGGACTGGAATGTAGCAGCAATTCCCCTCCAATAGCTTCCTTAAAGTCTTGGCGAAATACTTCCTCTTGAGCTCTATTTATAACATGCATCAAGCTGATTTCGTGCACATTAGTAGACTGATCATGACCATCAGTCAACTGGTCCTGTAGCCGTTGTCTCACAACGGCCAGATCCACGTTGGTTAAGTTCCAACGGATCACACATCAGCCGATTGATGGCACCCATCAATCGACTGGTACCCATCAGTCGAGTGCTGGCGAGCTCGACTAGCTTCTGTGCCCGTGTACAGTGCGATCAGTCGACTACATCCCTTAAGCCGTCGACTGATGTTGTCAAAAGTTGACTTCCCTCCCATGGCTGATCGATCGGCTAGACTCGCTCGAACACCGGGTCGAACCCATACGATGAGCGATCGGCACCGCATGCGGTCGATTGATGTCGGGTAAAACCTCAAACATCAAGCTGTTTGAGCATCCAACAACCAGTCTTAGCCACTTGGCCAAGTCCACCTCATCCCTCATGGAGTTCCCCACCGAAGATCTCTTCCCTCAGCCTATGTCCCTCAGATGTGCCAAGCGCACAGCTTCGCAACACCATCCGTCGCATCTCATGCCCTCGAATTATGCTTCCCTTTGGTCTCACTCCATTAGTTCCCCATCCGGCGGTCCCTCGGATGCACCAAGCGCACGACTTCGCAATGCCATCCTTCATCGACTCAAGGACCCCGAGCCTAGTGAACTTTCCAAGTCCTCAAGACTTCCCACATGCACCAAGCGCACGACTTCGCAATGCATTTCTCACCAAGCACCAAGCGCACGACTTCGCAATGCTTTGGATTTTCCCACACCAAGCTCCATGCTTGGATTTTCCATGCCAACACCACGTTGGACTTTCTCATGACAATCCCATGTCATGAATTTTCTCTATCATCAAAATACTATCAAAGTACTGCTCGAGTCAAACTCGAATCAACCTGGGCCGATTGCACCAACAATCTCCCCCTTTTTGATGATTGACAAAACTACCATCTCAAGTCTACCAATTCTCCCATATTGACAATTCTCATATCCCAATGAGAATTCCAACGAACCCTAATTGGCAACTTGGTAACTTCTCCCCATTTTTGACATTACATCAAAAAGGTCCTCCCCAAGGGTATGAATGTCTCATATCCCAATGAGATCTTACAATCTCTCCCTTGGAGGAACACATGCCTACAATCTTTCTAGTGATCCCATATCACATAAAGAGAGGCAACCCAATTTTCCTTCCATGAGGAAATACATATCCATCTTTCCTGATGGGTTTAGTTTTTCGAGTCCGTGAGGGGGAACTTCGCTTCCCACTTCACCTCGGTCTCTTGTTCATGGCGATCCCATCGATGTCCCCGGATTAAAAAAAATTAATCCTAGACAAAAGGGATTGCCCAAACAACCAAGTCATCGTCGTGCTATTCGTTTAGAGAGGTCACTTGAACAAATTTATTGTTCAACCGACCAACCTCTATTCTACGAGTAGCTGCTGAATAGATAATGTCCGGATTGTCAGCTTTTGTGTTTATGTTCGGGATCCAAGTATTATTTAGCCATAAACAGAATATATCATTCTCATAATTGAAAAACAAAAACAAACATGTTACAAAAGAGAATAGAGAATCGATATACCTCTCGATCTTCTAATGTATAACCTTCCTCCTTTCGGACGTCGTGTTGGCGACAATCTACCAAAAGTTGAAGCTCCTAGATCGCCAATCTTCCTTCCTTGCTCGTTCTGAGCAAAAGGAAGAATAGAAACAAGGATCTTTTCCTTCTTTCAACCAACCAACAACCTCCAAGGATGGTGCTTGCCGCCGGCCAAGAAGGAAGAGGAGATTAATGGTTGCCGGCCAAAAGCTTCAAGGGAGGACCCTAAGCCTTTGTTCCACCGGCCAAGGAGAAGGAGAGGACCTAATTTGGATGTCGGCGAAGAGCTGGAAAGGCTTCAAAGGGCGCCGGCAGCTTGAGGAAGAAGAAGAAGGCAAGGAAAAACTTTCCTTATTAGGTGCCGCCAAGCCCAAACCCTAGCTCCAAGCTCTTGTCGCCAACCTCCAAAAACCCTAGCTTCTCTTAATGTTTTCCACGCCAACCCCTTGTTCTCCTTTTATAGAGTTAGCGATAAGCCTCCTTTTAATCTCCACCATTGATTCTAGGGATTTAATCTCAACCGTCGGATCTTATAGATTTAATCTCTACCTTTGGAACTAGAGTTTTGTTTCTATCCATTGGATCTAAGCTTCATGAGGTGTTAATAGGCTACAATAGGGACCATGAGGAGGAGTTGGATCTTGGCCACCCATGGATCAAGCTCACATAAAGTCTGATCCATTAATGATAATCCAATCGACTAAAGGATTATCATTGATCTATCTCACCAACCCCCATAAATAAATATGAGCTCCATATATTATTTGTACATTTTCTCCCCGTGTTTAAGATCTCGAATGTCCGTCGATTAATTAATTTACTGATCATTAATTAATCAACATCTTACTCCATGAGTAGTACCACTCAACCTTTTCATCAAGCCGGACCAAGTCCACCTGCAGGGTTTACATGATGAACCTTATGAGCTCCTCAAGGGGATATCATCATCCTAATATATAGGATATGATTTCCTCCTATAATCAACGGCACACCATATAAATAATATCATCTTCCAACTTACCGAGCCTATCGATTTAATCTATAAATCTCACCCATTGGTAAATCAAAGAAATGAATACTAAGTATATGTGCCCGTTATTATATCGGGATTAAGAGCATGTACAATATAATATCTGAGGTCCGATTCGATTATGTAGTCAGCAATAAATCGAATCACCTCTAAGTCGGTCATGCTCAATACACACTAAGTGCACTAGTGTGATTCTATGGTCAAGACAATCCAATACCAAATCACACTACAACCATTCTGATGGTTTGTCCAAAGCCATCTCGATTGTGAATCTTTACTTATACTTTACAAGGAGCCGATAACATGATCTCCCATGTGACACCACACACCATGTTACCTATAATGTAATGTATTAGACAATATGCATAGCCATAAAAATATGCAAACAATGATCATGTGATTCTTATTTCAAAATAAAGATGTTCATACAAAAGATAAACTTTTCAGTATACATCCCAACAATCTCCCACTTATACTAAAATACTATGTTGTCCTCATATTGCCATACATATGATTCCCCTTCCTTCCACATGCCTATCAAAGCTCTCGCTAGAAGGGCCTTAGTGAAAGGGTCTACCAGGTCATCGTCTGATGCAATCTAGGCAACACCAACTTCTACCTCCTTTACGATTTCTCATATCAGGTGGTACTTGCACTCTATGTGCTTATTTGCCTTATAGCCTCGTGGTTCCTTCGAGTTTGCAACTGAACCACTATTATCACAATAAATTGTGATAGTTCTGGGCAAACCAAGAATCACATCCAAGTTCATCAGGAAGTTCCTGAGCCACACAACTTCTTTGGCCGTCTCAGAGGCTGCCACATACTCAGCTTCCATGGTAGAGTCCGCCACGAATTTCTGCTTGACACACCTCCATACAATGGCTCCACCTTTCAATGTAAACACAAAACCTGAGGTAGACTTAATTTTATGCCTATCAGATTGGAAGTCGGAATCCATGTAACCCACAGGGAGTAATTGGTCTACCTGGTAAACGAGCATATAATCCCTAGTCCTTCTCAGGTACTTTAATATATGCTTTACCATAGTCGAATATCCCTATCGTGGATTACTCTGATATCTGCTGACCATGCCCATGGCATAGCAGATATCTGGTCTCGTACATAGCATCGCATACATAAGGCTTCCTACCACCGAAGCATAAGGAACTACCTTCGTCTCCTCTATCTCCTCAAATGTTCTAGGACACATCTCCTTAGATAAAGGAACTCCATGCCTGAAAGGTAGAAAAACCTTCTTGGAGTTCTGCATGTTAAAACGATCCATAATCGTGTCTATGTATGAAGCTTGGGATAAGCACAACATCCTTTTTCTGCAATCCCTTATAACCTTGATCCCAAGGATGTGCCCAACTTCTCCCAAGTCCTTCATATCAAACTGTTTGGACAACCATACCCTTACGTCTGATAACACCTTGATATTGTTGACAATCAACAAAATGTCATCTACGTATAGTACAAGAAATACCACTATGTTTCCATCACATCTCTTGTATACACAAGACTCATCCGGACTTTGAATAAATTCATAAGACTGGATTACCTCATCAAAGCGGATGTTCTAAGACCTCGAAGCTTGCTTCAATCCATATATGGACCGATTAAGCTTACATACAAGGTGCTCTTTGCTTTTCGCAATGAATCCCTCTGGTTGCTTCATATAGATGTTTTCCTCAAGACTTCCACTAAGGAAAGATGTCTTGACATACATCTGCCACACCTCATAATCCATATGAGCTGCTATGCATAAGAGAATCCGGATAGACTTCATGGCTACCGGCGAAAAGGTCTCCTCATAATCGATACCCTCTTTCTGAGTATACCCCTTCGCAACAATCCTCGCTTTGAAGGTCTCAACCTTCCCATCTATTCCTCTCTTTCTCTTGTAGATCCACTTGCATCTAATGGTTTTTACACCATCGGGTGGTTCTACTAGCTCCCAGACCTGATTTGAATCCATAGATTCAATCTCAGCATTCATTGCACTTTGCCAAGATACTGCATCTTTATCTTGGATTGCCTCGTCATATGTCCAGGGATCGGGTTCATGTTCGCCAGGGATCTAATCAGAAGATTATCCCAAGAACATGAATCTATTAGGCTGTCTCTCAACCCTCCCACTATGACGAGGTATCACCTGTGTATCCTCTGTGACACGCGGTGCAGTGACTTGTGGTATATCCTCTTGTACCGGTGGTACTGAAGAAGTGACTTCCCCTTTTAATTCCTCCAGAATAATTTTACTGTTGGGCTTGTGGCTCATCACATAGTCTTCCACTAGAAATCTGGCATTCATGCTAACGATTACCCTTTGATCTCTAGGACTATAAAACAAACCACCTTTTGTTCCTTTAGGATAGCGAATGAACATGCGTACTTATGTACGAGGTTCCAACTTACCAGCATCTGCCTTCAGTACATGTGCTGGACTCCCCCAAATCCGAATATGTCTTGGACTAGGCTTTCGCCCAGTCCACAATTCTGTGGGAGTAGAAGACACTGATTTAGGGGGAACCAAGTTCAGAATGTACACCGTCGTATCTAGAGCATATCCCCAGAACGAATCTGGCTACTCAGAATAACTCATCATTGATCTAACCATCTCCATAAGAGTCCTATTCCTTCGCTCTACTACACCATTCTGCTGAGTGTGTCAGGTGTAGATAATTGGGATTGAATCTCAGCCTCTGATAAATAATTCCTAAACTCTCCTAAGAGGTACTCGCCACCACGATCAGATCATAGTGTCTTGATATCTTGAATAATCGTCTATGAAAGAGACGAAATATTCAAAACCACCTCTAGCCTGGATAGACATAGGACCATACAAATCAGAATGAACCAATTCCAACACATCTTTGGATCTATACCCCTTGGCCTTAAAAGGCCTCTGAGTCATTTTACCCTCCAAGTAAGATTCACAGGTTGGGAAATCCTCCACCACTAATGAACCCAAAAGTCCATTAGCTATCAACCTTTGAATTATGCTTATGTTAATATGACCAAGCCTAAGATGCCAAAGATATGTTTGGTTCATCTTCGAAGGTTCTTTTCTCTTATTGGAATTAGAAGATGATTCATTAACTTCTATTTGTATCGTGGGAGCTTTTGGTTCGAGTGTGTACAAATTTCCTATCAATGTACCAGAACAGATATTCTCCCTATTCCTTTTTATAACAACTCTGTCATTAAAAGAAATAGAATATCCATCCATAAACAATTTAGAAACTGAAAATAAATTCTTTCTAAATAAAGGTACATAAAGGGAATTTTCCAGATCCAAAGTTTTATTTTTCTCAAAAGATAAATAAAACATCTCCCACTGTAATATCCACCACTTTCGTGGCATTGCCTAAGTAAACGGTAATCTCTCCCTCAGCTCGTCATTGGGTTTCCTGGAACCCCTGCAAAGTATTGCTGACATGATCAGAGGCTCCCATATCTACACACCAGGTGTTGGTAGATAACACCGCTAACCATGTTTCAACAACTAGACCAAAGGATATACCTTTGTTCTGTTTCGGATTGGGACAATCCTTATTCCAATGTCCATCCTGCTTACAAGTGAAGCACTTGCCTTTCGGTTTCTTCACTCCTCCCTCAGATCCTCCCACCACCTGTGCTCCACCTTATTTCTTCTTCTTCTTGCCTTTCGGCTTAGAAGTATAAATGTTCTGAGCAACCATGGCCTGAGCCTGAGCAAGGCTTTTTGTCGACTGGAGAATGATATCGACCTGGGTTTCCCCATAGATCTCAGCTCCAAGGACTTCCAGGTCATTCGCAGGCTTAGGAGGATACTCTTCGAAAAGTACATATTTGTACTCCTCAGTAGTTAAGACAATATCTAGATTCTTTTCCAATCATCATAATTTGGGTACAGTAAGCATATTTTCCTTTAGTATCACAACAAGTTGACTGAAAATCATTTTTGAAAATCCTAAGAATCACATAGATCATTACTTTAGATTTCAAAAAATTATTGATTCCTCAAACAATAAAATTTTAAAATCAACCAACACCTCAAAACACTGAGAATATCATATGCCACGATCGTGTGGACGTATATGAATTCTACATTTGTAAGGGGAGGTTTTACCCATTAATTTTACTATCTTGTCAACCTTACTTTTTGACAAATAAAATTAATAGTTGGTTTCTCTTCGGCCCTACAAATAAAAGTAGTGACTCTGATGGGGAGGATACTCTTATTTGCATCTAAGTGTTCACCATTACTTGATACCAAGGAAATTACCTCGGGTTATGTGCCTTCCGATGGGGAAGTACACACGCTCCTAAATAATTTCCTACAACCATATCCAACCCTGTGATCCATAAATAAACTCATCCGATGGGGAGGAAGGCACTCAGAGCCGACGCGTAAGTTTGCTTGCATCACATGTCAAATCGTAATGAAGGCCGTGGGAATTTATAAAAATATCCCTCTCCCACTTAGTAATTTATAAATGAGGAATTTTCTAGCCTACGACATGCATATCAAACAATAAGGAATAAATATGAAAAATAAAAATTTTCCAACTATTATGGCTTTTGTCTTCAATATGTCTCCCGTCGCATCGCCATCTCGTCCGCTCCTCCTACGCCATGTACGAGCTATCCGGAGATCCGAGCCGAGACTAAAATCTATTTTAATTTACATCCATCGATCCTATACTCCACGAGGGAGTGTACATGAAATCTAGATCGAAAGTAAACAAAAATAAAAAGAGTGGCTAAACAATGTCGTATCTAATTTACAAAAAATCAAATACTAGCCTTGTCAACCCCGAGGATTCAATAAAATATACTATTACACACATACTGTTAGGGAATTGCTTCGGAGGCTCATTGGCTCCCAGGTCCCAGGATTAAAATTTTCACTAATAAAAAAAACTAATCCGGATGGGATGAGTTTCCTAAGCACAACCATTTCTTCATCGTGCTAACAACTTGAGTGATCGCTTGAACAAACTTGTTGTTCAAGCAACCCAACTCTTCTAGTTGGTTAGCCGCGGAAGAGACGACGGACGGATCGCCGGTTTTTGTGTTTGTCTTCGGGGTCCATGATTATACAAATACATACAAATGTAAACTAGTATAATCAACACATACAACATAAAGATAAGAACATGCAAAGATCAATAAAAGTTGTAAAACTTTTATACCTCTCGATCTTTTATCGTATGTCCTATCCTCCTCGTGGACGTCGTGTGGGCGAAGATCCTCCACGTGTAGAAGCCTCCTAGATCACGTTCTTCCTTTCCTTGCTCTATCTGAACAAAGAGAAGAACCAAACATAGACTCCTCCTTTTATCTAGAACCGGTCACCAAGCCAAGGAGCTTGATATAACTGCCGGCCAAGGAGTAGCTTCTTGAGCGCCGGCCAACCTTGAGAAGAGTTTCCGCCGACCACCAAGAAGCAAGCAAGAGGGCACCGGCCAAGAACTCCTAGGATGAAACCTAGCCCTTATTTCCACCGGCCAAGGAGAAAAGGATGAAGGGAAGAGCGCCGGCAAAGGATGAGAAGAGGATGAGGGGTGCCGGCCAAAACCCTAGGGAGAAAAAAGCTTGCGGCCCACTTCTAGCCGCCCAAAACCCTAACTCCTCTAGGGTTTGTTGCCTCCCACTTTTAGATAGGTAAAACCCTAATCCACAAGCCTTTTTCTTGCCGCCCAAGCCTTAGCCCTCTATTTATAGAGTTGGGCTTAAGCCTCCTTTAATCTCCACCGTCGGATCTAGGGATTTAATATCCACCGTCGGATCTAGGGTTTCATCTCAACCGTCGGATCTAGGGTTTCATCCCAACCGTCGGATCTAGAGATCTAATCTCAACCGTCGGTTCTAGAGTTTTGTTTTCCATCCTTGGATCTAGACTTCATGAGGATTATATTAGGCTACGATAGGGACCATGAGAAGGAGTTGGATCTTGGCCAACCGATGGATCGGAACCACACAAACTTGATCCATCAATGATGTTCCATTCCACTAGAGGATCATCATTGAATTACCTCACCAACCCCCATAAATTAATATTGGCTCCTTATATTATTTGTACATCCATCTCCCCGTGTTTAAGATATCGAATGCCCGTTAATTAATTGATTTACTGACTATAAATTAATTAACATCTAACTCCTCGAGTAGTACCACTCAACCTTATCATCATGTTGACTAAGTCAACCAGCTGGGTTTACATGATGAACCTTATGAGCTCCTCAAGGGGACATCATCAACCTAATATATAGGACACGGTTTCCTCCTATAATCAAAGGCACACCATGTAAATAATATCATTTCCCAACTTACTGGGCATATTGATTTAATCCGTCTAAATCTCACCCTATGGTAAATCAAAGAAATAAATACTAAGTACATGTGCCCGTTATTATATCGGGATTAAGAGCATGCACAACATAATATCCGAGGTCCGATTCAATTATGTAGTCAGCAATAAATTGAATCACCTCTATGTCGGTCCTGCTCAATACACCTAAGTGTACTAGTGTAACTTTATGTTAAAGACAAAACAATACCAAGCTACACTACAACCATGCCAATGGTTTGTCCAAAACCATCTTGGTTGTGAGCCTCTACTTATATTCTACAAGGGACTGATAACATGATTTTCTGTGCCACACCAAGCACCATGTTATCTACAATGTAAAATATTAGACAATATGCACACATATAATAAACATATAAAGTGAAAACAATGATCATGTGATTCATATTTCAAAATAAAAATGTCTATACAAGAAGAGCTAGACTTTCAGTATACATTCCAACAATCTCCCACTTATACTAAAAGACTATGCTGTCATCACACTGCCATACATCTTTTCTTCATGTCCTCCACATGCCTATCAAACGCTTTCGCTGGAAGGGCCTTAGTGAATGGATCCACCAGGTTATCCTCTGATGCAATCTTGGCATCAACTACTTCTCCTCTCTTTACGATCTCTCGTATCAGGTGGTACTTGCGCTCTATGTGTTTACTCGCCTTATGGGCTCGTGGTTCCTTCCAGTTTGCTATTGCACCACTGTTATCACAATAAATTGTGATAGTTATGGGCAAACCAGGAATCACATCCAAGTCCATCAGGAAGTTCCTGAGCCATACAGCTTCCTTGGCTGCCTCAGAGGCTGCCACATACTCTGCTTCCATGGTAGAGTCCGCCACGCATTTCTGCTTGACACTCCTCCATACTATTGCTCCACCTCCAAAAGTAAACACAAACCCCAAGGTAGACTTACTGTTATCCCTATCTGATTGGAAATCCAAATCTGTGTAACCCACAGGGACTAATTGATCTGCCCGGTAAACCAGCATATAATCCCTAGTCCTTCTCAGGTACTTCAATATATGCTTTACCACAATCCAATGCCCCTGTCCAGGATTACTCTAATATCTGCTAACCATGGCCATGGCAAAGCAGATATCTGGTCTCGTACATAACATAGCATACATGAGGCTTCCTACTGCTGAAGCATAAGGAACCTCCTTCATCTCCTCTATCTCCTTTGATGTTTTGGGACACATCTCTTTAGATAAAGGAACTCCATGCCTAAAAGGTAGAAAACCTTTCTTGGAGTTCTGCATGCTAAAACGAGCTAGGACCGTGTCTATATATGAAGCTTGAGATAAGCACAACATCCTTTTCTTGCGATCCCTTATAACTTTGATCCCAAGGATGTGTCCCACTTCTCCCAAGTCCTTCATGTCAAACTGTTTGGACAACCATACTCTTACGTCTGATAACACTTTGATATTGTTGCCAACTAACAAAATGTCATCTACGTATAGTACAAGAAATACCACTACGTTTTCATCACATCTTTTGTATACACATGGCTCATCCGGACTTTGAATAAATCTATATGACTGGATTACCTCATCAAAATGGATGTTCCAAGATCTGGAAGCTTGCTTCAATCCATAAATGGACCGATTAAGCTTACACACTAGATGCTCTTTGCCTTTAGCAATGAATCCCTCTGGTTGCCGCATATAGATGTTCTCCTCAAGACTTCCGTTAAGGAAAGCTGTCTTGACATCCATCTACCAAATCTCATAATCCATATGAGCAGGTATAGATAAGAGAATCCGGATAGAGTTAAGCATAGCTACCGGCGAAAAGGTCTCCTCATAATCGAAATCCTCTTTCTGAGTATACCCTTTCGCTACAAGCCTAGCTTTGAAGGACTCAACCTTCCCATCTACTCCTCTCTTTCTTTTGTAGATCCACTTGCATCCAATGGCTTTCACTCCATCGGGTGGTTCTACTAGCTCCCAGACATAATTGGAATCCATAGATTCTATCTCTGAATTCATCGCTCTTTGCCAAGATTCCGCATCTCTATCTTGGAGTGCCTCGTCATATGTCCAGGGATCAGGTTCATGTTCGCCAGGGACCAAATCAGAAGATTCTCCCAAGAACATGAATCTATCAGGCTGTCTAACAACCCTCCCACTACGACGAGGTGCCTCCTGTATGCTCTGTGACATGCGGTGCAGTGACTTGTGGTATCTCCTCTTGTACCGATGGTACTGAAGTCGGGACTTCCCCTGTCAACTCCTCAAGAACAATCCTACTCGTGGGCTTGTGGTTCATCACATAGTCCTCCTCTAGAAATCTGGCATTCGTACTCACGATCACCTTCTGATCTCTAGGACTATAGAACAAACCACCCTTCGTTCCCTTAGGGTAGTCAATAAACAAGCGTACTTCTCTACGAGATTCCAACTTACCATCATCTCCCTTCAGCACATGTGCTGGACTACCCCAAATCCGAATATGTCTTAGACTAGGCTTTCGCCCAATCCACAATTCTACGTGGGTAGAAGGCACTGATTTAGATGGAACCAAGTTCAGAGTATACATTGGCGTATCCAGCGGCTACCCCCAGAATGAAACTGGCAACTCAGAATAACTCATTATTGATCTAACCATCTCCATAAGAGTCCTATTCCTTCGCTCTGCCACACCATTCTGCTGGGGTGTGCCAGGTGTGGACAATTGGGATTGAATCCCAGCCTCTGATAAGTAACTCCTAAACTCTTCCAAGAGGTACTCGCCCCCACGATCAGATCGTAGTGTCTTGATACTTTTACCTTGACGGTTCTCCACATCAGCCTTGAATTCTTTGAACCTGTCAAAGCATTCAGACTTGCGGCACATCAAGTAAATATATCCATATCTTGAATAATCGTCTATAAAAGAGAAGAAATATTCAAAACCACCTCTAGCCTGGATAGACATAGGACCGCACAAATCAGAATGAACCAATTCTAACACATCTTTGGCTCTATACCCCTTGGCCTTGAAAGGCCTCTTGGTCATTTTATCTTCCAAGCAAGATTCGCAGGTTGGGAGATCCTCCACCACTAATGAACCCAAAGGTCCATCAACTATCAACCTTTGAATTCTACTCAGGTTAATATGACCAAGCCTTAGATGCCAAAGATATGTCTGGTTCATTTTTGAAGGTTCTTTTCTCTTATTAGACTTAGAAGATGAGTTATTTACTTCTATATGCATCGTGGGAATTTTCGGTTCAAGAGTGTACAAATTGCCAACCAATGTACCAGAACAGATAATCTCCCTATTCCTTTTTATAACCACTTTGTCATTAAAAAAAAATAGAATATCCATCCAAAAACAATTTAGAAACTGAAATTAGATTCTTTCTAAAAGTAGGTACATAAAGACAATTTCTCAAAACCAAAACTTTATTCCTATCAAAAGATAAATGAACGTCTCTCACTGCAATAGCCGCCACCTTTGAAGCATTGCCCATGAAGACGGTAATCTCTCCCTCAGCTAGTCGTCGGGTTTCCTGGAACCCCTGCAAAGTATTGCAGACATGATCAGTGGCTCCTGTATCTAGACACCAGGCACTGGTAGATAACACCGCTAAATATGTTTCAACAACTAAACAAGAAGATATACCTTTGTTCTTTCAGCGAGGACAGTCCGCCTTCCAATGTCCAATCTGCTTGCAAGTGAAGCACTTGCCTTTCGGCTTCTTCACTCCTGCCTGAGGTCCTACTGCCACTTTCTTTGCTCCACCTTGCTTCTTCTTCTTCTTACCTTTCGGTTTAGAAGAAGAAACCTTCTGAGCGACCATGGCTTGAGCGCTTTGACGAAAAAGCCCCTCTGCCGCCTGGAGTTCTGTCAGAAGCTCCGCCAACGAATACAACCTCTTGTTCATGTTGTAGTTGAGGTGGAACTACTCAAAACTCCTAGGTAGAGACTAGAGAATGATATCGACCTGGGTTTCCCCATCGATCTCAGCTCCGAGGACTTCCATCTCATTAAGATGAGCCATCATCTTGAGAACATGATTCCTGACGGGTGTTCCCTCGATCATGGTGGTCGTCATCAATTTTCTCATAGCTTCCTGTCTAGCCGCCCTACTCTGATGTCCAAAAAGTTCCTTGAGATTGAACATCATGTCATAAGTTGTGGCCATGGCCTGATGCTGATGTTGCAGCACATTTGACATAGATGCCAAGATGTAACACCGCATCATCTCATCTGTCTTGATCCATTTCTTATAACTTTCTTTCTCCTTTTCATCAGAGTCATCGGTGGGCTTAGGAGGACAGACCTCGAAGAGTATAAATTTGTACTCCTCTGCAGTTAAGACAATATCCAAATTTCTTTTCCAATCAATATAATTTGTTCCAGTAAGATTATTTTCTTTTAATATCACAGCAAGTGGGTTGAAAGCCATTTGAAAAACCTAAGAATCACAATGATCAAAATATTAGATTTCAAATATTATTGATTCCTCAAAACAATAAAATTTCGAAATCAACCAACACCTCAAAACACCGAGAATATCGCATGCCACGCTGTGTGGACGTATACGAATTCTACATTTGTAAGAGGAGGTTTTACCCATTAATTTTATTATCTTGTCAACCTTACTTTTTGACAAATAAAATTAATAGTTGGTTCCTCTTTGGCCCTACAAATAAAAGCAGTGACTCCGATGGGGAGGATACTTTTATTTGCATCTAAGTGTGCACCATTACACGATACTAAGGGAATTATTTCGGATTATGTGCCTTACCGCTGTGGAAGTACACACGCTCCTAGATAATTTTTTATAACCATTATTTGACCTAGTGATCCACAAACAAACTCATCTGCAGGGAGGAAGGCACTCAGAGCCGACACGCAAGTTTGTTGCATCACACGTCAAATTGTAATGGAGGTTGCGGGAATTAATTAAAATATCCCTCTCCCACTTAGTAAATTGAAAATGAGGAATTTTCAAGCACACACAACATGCATATAAAACAAATCAGCAATAAATATGGAAAAAAAATATAACTTTTCCAACTATTATGGCATTGTTCTCCAATATGCGTCCCGTCGTGTCGCCACCTCGTCCGCTCCACCTTTTCCGTGCGCAAGCCACATAAAGAGATCCGAGCCGAGATATATCATTTTAATTTACATCCATCGATCCTATACTCCACGAAGGAGTGTACAAATAATCTAGATCGAAAGTAAACTAAAATGAGCGGCTAAACAATGCCATATTTAATTACAAAAAAATAAATACTAATCTAGCCTCGTCAACCCCGAGGATTCAAATAATAAATATTTACACACATACAATCACATACACACATATGGCCATAATAGTCGGATCTTATGCCTGCAACCAAAGAGTTAAACTACGCATATCCTACTATTATCCGTCACATATAATATATGAAAAAGTGCATAAATATTAACCAAATCCTAAACACACAAAACCAGAAACCGTGGCTCTGATATCACTTGTTAGGAAATTGCTTCGGAGGCTCATTGGCTCCCATGTCCCCGGATTAAAATTTTCACTAATAAAAAAAACTAATCTGGATTTGATGAGTTTCCTAAGCACAACCATTTCATCATCGTGCTAACAACTTGAGTGATCGCTTGAACAAACTTATTGTTCAGGCAACCCAACTCTTCTAGTTGGATAGCCGCGGAAGAGACGACGGACGGATCGCCGGTTTTTGTGTTTGTCTTCGGGGTCCATGATTATACAAATACATACAAATGAAAACTAGTATAATCAACACATACAACATAAAGATAAGAACATGCAAAGATCAATAAAAGTTGTAAAACTTTTATACCTCTCGATCTTCTATCGTATGTCCTATCCTCCTCATGGACGTCGTGTGGGCGAAGATCCTCCACGAGTAGAAGCCTCCTAGATCACGTTCTTCCTTTCCTTGCTCTATCCGAAAAAAGAGAAGAACCAAACAAAGACTCCTCCTCCTATCTAGAACCGGCCACCAAGCCAAGGAGCTTGATATAACCAACGACCAAGGAGTAGCTTCTTGAGCACCGGCCAACCTTGAGAAGAGTTGCCGCCGGCCACCACGAAGCAAGCAAGAGGGAGCTGGCCAAGATCTCCTAGGATGAAACCTAGCCCTTGTTTCCACTGGCCAAGGAGAAAAGGATGAAGGGAAGAGCGCCGGCAAAGGATGAGAAGAGGATGAGGGGCGCCAGCCAAAACCCTAGGGAGAACAAAGCTTGGTGCCCACTTCTAGCCGCCCAAAACCCTAACTCCTCTAGGGTTTGTTGCCGCCCACTTTTAGATAGGCAAAACCCTATTCCACAAGCCTTTCTCTTGCCGCCCAAGCCTTAGCCCTCTATTTATAGAGTTGGGCTTAAGCCTCCTTTAATCTCCACCGTCGAATTTAGGGATTTAATCTCCACCGTCGGATCTAGGGTTTCATCCCAACCGTCGGATCTAGGGTTTCATCCCAACCGTCGGATCTAGGGTTTCATCGCAACCGTAGAATCTAGGGTTTCATCCCAACCGTCGGATCTAGATATCTAATCTCAACCGTCGGTTCTAGAGTTTGTTTTTCCATCCTTGGATCTAGACTTCATGAGGATTATATTAGGCTACAATAGGGACCATGAGGAGGAGTTGGATCTTGGCCACCCGATGGATCGGAACCACACAAACTTGATCCATCAATGATGTTCCATTCCACTAGAGGATCATCATTGAATTACCTCACCAACCCCCATAAATTAATATGGGCTCCATATATTATTTGTACATCCATCTCCCCGTGTTTAAGATATCGAATGTCCATTAATTAATTGATTTACTGACCATCAATTAATTAACATCTAACTCTTCGAGTAGTACCACTCAACCTTATCATCATGTTGACTAAGTCAACCAGCTGGGTTTACATGATGAACCTTATGAGCACCTCAAGGGGACATCATCAACCTAATATATAGGACACGATTTCCTCCTATAATCAACGACACACCATGTAAATAATATCATTTCCCAACTTACCGGGCATATTGGTTTAATCCATCTAAATCTCACCCTATGGTAAATCAAATAAATAAATACTAAGTACATGTGCCCGTTATTATATCGGGATTAAGAGCATGCACAACATAATATCTGAGGTCCGATTCAATTATATAGTTAGCAATAAATTGAATCACCTATATGTCAGTCCTGCTCAATACACCTAAGTGTACTAGTGTAACTTTATGTTTAAGACAAAATAATACCAAGCTACACTACAACCATGCCAATGGTTTGTCCAAAATCATCTTGGTTGTGAGCCTCTACTTATATTCTACAAGGGACTGATAACATGATCTTTTGTGCCACACCAAGCACCATGTTATCTACAATGTAAAATATTAGACAATATGCACACATATAATAAACATATAAAGTGCAAATAATGATCATGTGATTCTTATTTCAAAATAAAAATGTCCATACTGTTGAGAGTATGGGGAATACAATCAAAGTCCCACATTGGTAAGACATGGAAAAGATCATGTGCTTATAAGAAAAAAGATATCTCCATTGGTATGAGGCCTTTTGGGTAAAGCCCAAAAACAAAACCATGAGGGCTTGGGCCCAAAGTGGACAATATCATACCATTGTGGAGATATGTGGATCTTATATGCACTAACAATTGGTATCAGAGCCATGGTCCATGTCAAGCCATGAACCTCGAATGAAGGAAGTTGAGCTCCCACGTCCGGATCAAGAGAACCAGACATCAGGAAGGAAGTCTAGTTGGGTCGGGGGGACCGAACAACCGGCTGTGAAAGTCTGTGGGTTGAAGATCGGACATCAAGCAGAGAAAATCCTTCGAGGAGGGATAGGCTTGAGGGGGGGCCCAATGTGGTCCTTCGTTTGAGGGGGGGATTGTTGAGAGTATGGGGAATACAATCAAAGTCCCACATTGGTAAGACATGGAAAAGATCATGTGCTTATAAGAAAAAAGATATCTCCATTGGTATGAGGCCTTTTGGGTAAAGCCCAAAAACAAAACCTTGAGGGCTTGGGCCCAAAGTGGATAATATCATATCATTGTGGAGATATATGAATCTTATAGGCACTAACACATACAAGAAGAGCTAGGCTTTCAGAATACATTCCAACACATACAATCACATACACACATATGGCCATAATAGTCAGATCTTATGCCTGCAACCAAAGAGTTAAACTACGCATATCCTACTATTATCCGACACATATAATATATGAAAAAATGTATAAGAGTAACCGAATCCTTAAACACACAAAACCAGAAACCTTGGCTCTGATACCAATTGATGGGTTTCGTTTTTCGAGTCCGTGAGGGGAAACTTCGCTTCCCACTTCACCTCGGTCGCTTGTTCATGGCGATCCCATCAATATCCCCGGATTAAAAAAAATTAATCCTAGACAAAAGGGATTGCCCAAACAACCAAGTCATCATCATGTTATTCATTTAGAGAAGTCAATTGAACAAACTTGTTGTTCAAGCGACCAACCTCTATTCTACGAGTAGCCGCGGAATAGACGATGTCTGGATCACCGGCTTTTGTGTTTATGTTCGGGATCCAAGTATTATTTAGCCATAAATAGAATATATCATTCTCGTAATTGAAAAACACAAACAAACATGTTACAAAAGAGAATAGAGAATCGATATACCTCTCGATCTTCTAATGTACGACCTTCCACCTTTCGGACGTCGTGTGGGTGACAATCTACCAAAAGTTGAAGCTCCTAGATCGCCAATATTCCTTCCTTGCTCATTCCGAGCAAGAGGAAGAATAGAAAAAAAGGCTCTTTTCCTTCTTTCAACCAACCAACAACCTCCTAGGGTGGAGCTTGCCGCCGGCCAAGAAGGAAGAGGAGATTAATGCTTGCCGACCAAAAGCTTCAAGGGTGGACCCTAAGCCTTTGTTCCACCGGCCAAGGAGAAGGAGAGGACCATCTTTGGACGCCGGCCAAGAGCTGGAAAGGCTTCAATGGGAACCGACAACTTGAGGAAGAAGAAGAAGGCAAGGAAAAACTTTCCTTATTAGGTGCCGCAAAGCCCAAACCCTACCTCCAAGCTCTTGCCGCCAACCTCCAAAAACCCTAGCTTCTCTTAATGTTTTCCATGCCAACCCCTTGTTATCCTTTTATAGAGTTAGGGATAAGCCTCCTTTTAATCTCCACCATTGGTTCTAAGGATTTAATCTCAACCGTCGAATCTAGAGATTTAATCTCAACCGTCGGATCTTAGAGATTTAATCTCTACCTTTGGATCTAGAGTTTTGTTTCTATCCATTGGATCTAAGCTTCATGAGGTGTTAATAGGCTACAATAAGGACCATAAGGAGGAGTTGGATCTTGGCCACCCATGGATCAAGCCCACATAAAGTCCGATCCATTAATGATAATCCAATCCACTAAAGGATTAACATTGATCTACCTCACCAACCCCCATAAATAAATATGGGCTCCATATAATATTTGTACATTTTCTCCCCATGTTTAAGATCTCGAATATCCGTCGATTAATTAATTTATTGACCATTAATTAATCGACATTTAACTCCATGAGTAGTACCACTCAACCTTTTCATCATGCCGGACCAATTCCACCAACAGGGTTTACATGATGAACCTTATGAGCTCCTCAAGGGGATATCATCATCCTAATATATAGGACACGGTTTCCTCCTATAATCAACGACACACCATATAAATAATATCATCTCCCAACTTACCGAGCCTATCGATTTAATCTATAAATCTAGCCCATTGGTAAATCAAAGAAATGAATACTATGTATATGTGCCAGTTATTATATCGGGATTAAGAGCATGTACAATATAATATCTGAGGTTCGATTCGATTATGTAGTCAACAATAAATCGAATCACCTCTATGTCGGTCCTGCTCAATACACACTAAGTGCACTAGTGTGATTCTATGGTCAAGACAAACCAATACTAAATCACACTACAATCATTCCGATCGTTGGTCCAAAGCCATCTCGGTTGTCAACCTTTACTTATACTTTACAAGGAGCCGATAACATGATCTCCCGTGTGACACCACACACCATGTTATCTATAATGTAATGTATTAGACAATATGCATAGCCATAAAAATATGCAAATAATGATCATGTGATTCTTATTACAAAATAAAGATGTTCATACAAAAGATTGACTTTTCAGTATACATCCCAACATTCCCATGATGGATACCTCCCCCTAGTGGCTTGCTCCCCCTTGACCATTGCACCAACAATGTCCTTGGAGAGTCCCTAAGCTAATAGGAATATCAAAACTATCAAAATTAAGGCAAAGTTCAACAATGAACTTTCTTCCACCTTAAAATTGATACTCACCCTTAACACTTCTCCTAATCCATATCCAATGGATTTCCACCCATTCTAATGCTCTCCCAAGCGTGTCCTAGGTTTAGGAGTGGTTAGGGGACCAAAACACTACTGAAATGGGCCTAACAATCAAGGTTTACCCGAAATCAGTATGTGCCAATCGACTCTGTCAGTTACTAGTCGTTGCTTCTTCATGCTGCCGATTGATAATCAGATTTAGCTTGTCAATTTCATAAATGAATTTCTGAAATTCATAAATAAATATATATAAGTTTATAATTCTTAAAATTTGGTATGTATATTACTTATCACAATCATTATGGGTGAAAAATATTAGAAAATTATTTTACCCACTAAATTAAGAGATTGATACAAAGTCCAAAAGTTAAGAAAAGCTTCAATATTTAGCCCTCTTTATATCATCCCATTCAATGGTGATATCTATCAAAAGATAGACTTCACCAAGGTTTTTTAAAATGTTTTCAAAATGTTTTTGAAACCATTAATTCATTTTTCCTAAACATCTCACTTGTATCTAGATGTGTAAAACACATACACGACAATTAATCTAGTGAGATGTGGGTTTTTGTTCTTTAATGGTCTCATGCATATTTCTAGGCAATATTATTTGATTACCATCAAATCATGCCATAGTCCTTGAATCCATTTTTTAATTATATGCATGATGATGATTATGACATTAATATGATATAGATAAAAACATATGCCAAAATCATGATGTCATGGCACGGGAAAGAAATCTAAGCATACATGACATATAAAAATAATTCTAAACATGATCATGACATTTTTTATAGATACAAAATGAAAATGATGTCATGACATGGCAAGGCAAATAATCATGGCAAATAAAAATATACTAGGGTATGGAATACCTAAGTGTTAAATCCAAATTGTCATTTCTAGGGTTAAGTCCATTATTGCCTTAATGCCATTTATCGCCCAAGTGTGCCATAAACCCAAATTGGCACACCACTACCTCTAAGACCAAATTGTGCCCATTTAATCATTTTCAACTTCTCAAGTACATTGGCACATCCTAATGTGTCAACTCTACTATGGTTAGGTTAACTATCCATCCACTTAGGGTTGACACACCCTAACCCATTTAGCATGAATCGATCACGCTTCTAGGAACCCAATACCTATTGGAGCTCCTTGGGTTAACAAGGTATTCACTAGAGATAACTTCCCTAGATAACTTTTTAATGACCCTTTTAGGCTTTGAAGCCTTAGTCTTTTGGATCTTTCCTAAGTCAACTCTAGGGGTAACTCCCCCTTTGACCTTCTTAGTGGTTTTCTTGGACTTTCTTAAGTCCTTAGCCACTAAGAAAACACCATGACTAGTCTTATGGATAGCTTCCCTATTAGTCTTGGTTTTCTTAGACCTAGAAATTGTTCCATAATCAAATGGAACATTATGATATGTCTTCTTGGGCTTAGGTTTGTGACCCAAACCTTCCTTGTCCTTAGACCGTTTTTTAACCCTAGGTCTTTTGGGCATTTGACCCTTGAATTGAACTTTCAATAATCCTAAGGGTTTTCTCCATTCTCTCAAGCCTTGACCTCAAGACTTGGTTTTCTAGCTCCAATTTTTCCAATTTTGAATTTTCATTTGATTTTTGGGAAATGTTCTTCCTCTTAGGCAAGTGTCTACACTTCTTAGGGTTAATGCCTAGATTTTCTTCTATTCTCCTAATGGACTCCTTTGGTAAAATATTTCTAGAATTATGAGTCCTAGGTTTGTCCTTAGTTACATGAACATGCTTGGCACCTAAGCAATAAACCTTATTATTTCTACTAGCATGCTTTTCATAAATAATTGCAAGAGAACTAAAATAATTTTTAGCATGTTTTTTATCCCTAGAAATTGAAGGTGCATTATTTAAATGTACCTTAGGGTTAGCTTTGGAAGCTCCCCCTACATGAGATACACCTTCTTGCCCTTTCTTCCTCCCCCTAGGGCATTTGCTTTGGTAGTGCCCCTTTTGATTGCATTTAAAGCACACAATGTGCTCTTTGCTTCTAGTTGTGGGGACTCCGGCATCCTTTGACTTTGGATTTACTTTTTGTGTCGGTGTTTTCTTCTTAGCCAATTTTGGGCATTTACTCTTGTAATGCCCTTTCTCCTTACACTCAAAGCATATTATGTGATTTTTATTTAAAATAACAACACTTGAGTTACCTAGAGAGGTGGAGGGTTCTTCTTGATCACATCTTCCAGAGGTAGATGCTTCGTTTTGACTTTGCTCCGGAATAGAAACTCTTTCCTCCCCCTCAATGCTAGAGGTGGAGGTCTCCACCAAATCATCAACATCTTCAAATGTGGTGGGTGCTTCTTCCTCGGCATTCTCCTCTACTTGTGCCGGTTGGGAATTTTCTTGGAATTTTATTATCTTATTCCATCTCTCCCATGCATCCCTATAGTCACCCAATCTAGACCAAATATAGTTAGGTAACAAATCACTAAGTAATTTTATTACCTTGAGATTTGTCTTGAAGCCCTTAATTTGGTCTTGGGTCCACCTTGACTTCCCAATTGGCTTGTTGTCTTTGTCCCTAGGCATCTCAAAACCGTTTTCTACAATAATCATAAAATCAAAGTCGGTTTCGAGATATACCACCATCTGTTTCTTCCACCAAGCAAAATCTCCATCGAATTTCAGTGGATGGATGTTGTAGCCGGCCATCATATAGTGCTTGTGTCGGCGGTTAGTGCTCGACAAGCGCCTTGGCTCTGATACCACTTGTAGGGTCGATATGTTGGCTGGATAGAGGGGGTGAATAGCCTTTGTCGTACATGGTAGAATTCGTTCGTTCATTGCTCGTCTACAAAACTATTAGCGCAACGGAATACTAACACAAATATGAATACTAACAACAAATACAATCACACAAACACACACGATATATGTGTTGGGTTGTATACTAAAAAGTCTATCTTTTGTATGAACATCATTATTTTGATGGGAGAGATTTATAGATTAAATCGATAGACTCGATAAGTTGAGAGATGATATTATTTATATAGTGTGTCGTTGATTATAGGAGGAAATCGTGTCCTATATATTAGGATGATGATGTCCCCTTGAGAAGCTCATAAGGTTCATCATGTAAACCCTGCAGGTGGACTTGGTTCGACATGATGAAAAGGTTGAGTGGTACTACTCATGGAGTTAGATGTTGATTAATTAATGGTCAGTAAATTAATTAATCGACAGACATTTGAGATCTTAAACACGGGGAGAAAATGTACAAATAATATATGGATCCCATATTATCTTATGGGGGTTAGTGAGGTAGATCAATGATAATCCTTTAGTGGATTGAATTATCATTAATGGATCGGACTTTATGTGGGCTTGATCCATTGGGTGGCAAAGATCCAACTCCTCCTCATGGTCCCTATTGTATCCTATTAAAACCTCATGAAGCTTAGATCCAATGGATAGAAACAAAACTCTAGATCCAAAGGTAGAGATTAAATATCTAGATCCGACGGTTGAGATTAAATCCCTAGAACCAATGGTGGAGATTTAAACAAGGCTTATCCCTAACTCTATAAAAGGAGGGCAAGGGGTGGTCTGCAATTTGAATCCAACTAGAGATAGGATTAGGGTTTTGGGCGGCAAGGCTTGGAGGCTAGGGTTTAGGGCTTGGCGGCACCAAATAAGGAAGGTCTTTCCTTTCTTCTTCTTCCCTCAAGGTGGTCGGCGTCCAGCATCTTTTTCCAACCTTTGTCTGATGTCCAATCCTTCCATTCTCCTTCTCCTTGGCCGGTGTAAACAAGATTTAGGGCTTTCCCTTGGTGTCTTGGTCGGTCTCCATCCTAATCTCCTCTTCCTTCTTGGCCGGCGGCAAGCTCCAACCTTGGAGGTTGGTGGTTGGTTGAAAGAAGGAAAAGAGCCTTGTTTCTATTCTTCCTCTTCCTCGGAACGAGCAAGGAAGGAAGAATGGTGATCTAGGAGCTTCAACTTTTGGTAGATCATCGCCCACACGACGTCCGAAAAAAGGAAGGTCATACAATAGAAGATCGAGAGGTATATCGATTCTCCATTTTCATATGTTACATGTTTATTTTTGTTTTCAATTATATGCATGATATATATTTTGTTTTGTGGCTAAATAAACATGGACCTTGAACATAAACACAAAAGCCAGCGATTCGTACATCGTCTATTCCGCGGCTATTCGTGGAATAGAGGTTGGTCGCTTGAACAACAAGTTTGTTCAAGTGACTACTCTAAACGAATAGCACGACGATGACAAGGTTGCTTGGGTGTTCCCTTTTGTCTAGGATTAAATTTTTTAATCTGGGGACATCGATGGGATCGCCATGAAAAAGCGACCGATTTGAAGTGGGAAGTGAAGTTTCCCCTCACGGATCATTCCCTACAATTGGTAATAGAGCCAAGGTTTTCGGTTTTGTGTGTTTAGGATTCGGTTACTCTTATGCATTTTTCATATATTATATGTGCCGAATAATAGTAGGATCTCTGTAGGTTAACTCTTTGGTTGCAGGCATAAAATTCGACTATTATGGCCATATGTGTGTATGTGATTGTATGTGTATATTTTGTTGAATTCTCGGGGTTGACGAGGCTAGTATTTAATTTTTTTAAATTAGAAATGATATTGTTTAGCCACACTTTTTATTTTAGTTTACTTTCGATCTAGATTTCATGTACACTCCCTTGTGGAGTATAGGATCGATGGATGTAAATTAAAATAGATTTTAGTCTCGGCTCGGATCTCCGGATGGCTCGTACATGGCGTAGGAGGAGCGGACGAGAAGACGATGCGACGAGAGACATATTGAAGATAAAAGCCATAATAGTTGGAAAATAATTTATTTTTCATATTTATTGCTTATTGTTTGATATGCATGTCGTAGGCTAGAAAATTCCTCATTTTAAAATTACTAAGTGGGAGAGGGAAATTTTTTAGAAATTCCCACGGCCTCCATTACGATTTGACAAGTGATGCAAATAAACTTGCGCGTCAGCTTTGAGTGCCTTCCTCCCCATCGGATGAGTTTGTTTGCGGATCACAAGGTCGAATATGGTTATAGGGAATTATTAAGAATCGTGTGTACTTCCCCATCGGAAGGCACATAACCCGAGATAATTACCTTGGTACCGAGTAATGGTGAACACTTAGATACAAATATAAGTATCCTCTCCATCGGAGTCACTGCTTTTATTTGTAGGGCCAAAGAGGAACAAACTATTAATTTTACTTGTCAAAAAGTTAGGTTGACAAGATAGTAAAATTAATGCGTAAAAACTCCTCTTACAAATGTAGAATTCGTATACGTCTAAACTATCGTTGCATACGATATTCTCGGTGTTTTGAGGTGTTAGTTGATTTTAAAATTTTATTGTTTGAGGAATCAATCATTTTTTGAAATATAATGTTTTGATCTATGTGATTCTTAGGTTTTCTTTCAAAATGACTTTCAACCCGCTTGCTGTGATATTGAAAGAGAATAAACTTATTAGACCAAACTATGTTGCTTGGAAGAGGAATCTTGACATTATCTTGACTGATGAGGAATACAAATATGTACTCCTCGAAGAGTGCCCTCTTAAGCCTACAGATGATTATGGGGAAAAGGAGAGAGAGAGTTATAATAAGTGGATCAAGGCCGATGAGATGGCGCGGTGTTACATTTTGGCATCTATGTCAAATGTATTGCAACATCAGCATCAAGCCATGCCCACTGCTTATGACATGATGCTCAATCTCAAAGAGCTTTTTGGACACCAGAATCGGGCTGCGAGGCATGAAGCCTTGAGAAACTTGATGACGACCACCATGATCGAGGGAACACCCGTAAGGGATCATGTTCGTAAGATGATGGCTCATTTGAATGAGCTGGAGGTCCTTGGAGCTAAGATCGATGAGGAAATCCAGGTCGATATCATACTCCAGTCTCTACCTAGGAGTTTTGAGCAGTTTCGCCTGAACTATAACATGAACAAGAGGTTGTATTCGTTGGCGAAACTTCTGACAGAACTCTAGGCGACAAAGGGGCTATTTCGTCAGAGTGCTCAGGTACATGCCATGGTGACCCAAAAGTTTCTACTTCTAAGCCGAAAGGCAAGAAGAAGAAGAAACAAACTGGGGCAAAGGCGGTGGGAGGTACTCAGGGAGGAGTGAAGAAGCCGAAATGCAAGTGCTTCACTTGTTAGCAGACTGGACACTGGAAGAAGGACTGCCCCAACTGCAAGAAGAACATAGGTATATCTTTTAGTCTAGTCGTTGAAACATGTTTAGCGGTGTTATCTACCACCACCTGGTGTGTAGATATGGGAGCCACTGATCATATCAGCAATACTTTGCAGGGGTTCTAAGAAACCAGAAGACTGGCTGAGTGGGAGATTACCGTGTACTTGGGCGATGCCACGAAGGTGGCGGCTGTTGTAGTGGGACACGTTCATTTATCTATTGAGAAAAATAAACTTTTGGTTCTTAAGAATTGCCTTTATGTTCCTTTATTTAGAAAGAATTTAATTTTTGTTTCTAAATTGTTTATGGATGGATATTCTATTTCTTTAAATGACAGAGTTGTTATAAAAAGGAATAGGGAAATTACCTGTTCAGGTGCATTGATAGGAAATCTATACACACTTGAACCAAAACCTCCCACGATGCAAATTGAAGTTAATAACTCATCTTCTAATTCCAATAAAAGAAAAGAACCTTCGAAGATGAACCAAACATATCTTTGGCATCTTAGGCTTGGTCATATTAACCTAAGCAGAATTCAAAGGTTGATAGATGATGGACCTCTGGGTTCATTAGTGGTGGAGGATTTCCCAACCTGTGAATCTTGCATGGAGGGTAAAATGACCAAGAGGCCTTTTAAGGCCAAGGGGTATAGAGCCAAAGATGTGTTAGATTTGGTTCATTTTGATTTGTGTGGTCCTATGTCTATCCATGCTAGAGGTGGTTTTGAGTATTTCGTCTCTTTTATAGACGATTACTCAAGATATGGATACATTTATCTGATGCGCCGCAAGTCTAAATGCTTTGACAAGTTCAAAGAATTCAAGGCTGTTGTGGAGAAACGTCAAGGTAAAAGTATCAAGACATTACGATCAGATAGTGGTGGCGAGTACCTCTTAGGAGAGTTTAGAAATTACTTATCAGAGGCTGGGATTCAATCCCAATTGTCTGTACCTGGCACACCCCAGCAGAATGGTGTAGCAGAGCGAAGGAATAGGACTCTTATGGAGATGGTTAAATCGATGATGAGTTATTCTGAGTTGCCTGATTCATTCTGGGGATATGCTCAAGATACGGTGGTGTACATTCTGAACTTGGTTCCATCTAAATCAGTGCCTTCTACTCCCACAGAATTGTGGATTTGGCGAAAGCCTAGTCTAAGACATATTCGGATATGGGGGAGTCCAACACATGTGCTGAAGGCAGATACTGGTATGTTGGAACCTCATACAGAAGTACGCATGTTCGTTGGCTATCCTAGAGGAATGAAGGGTTGTTTGTTTTATAGTCCTAGAGATCAGAGGGTGATCGTTAGCACGAACGCCAGATTTCTAGAGGAAGACTATGTGATGAGCCACAAGCCCAAGAGTAAAATTTTGCTGAAGGAATTAAAAGGGGAAGTCACTTCTTCAGTACCACCTGTACAAGAGGATATGCCATAAGTCACTGCACTGCGTGTCACAGAGGATACACAGGAGATACCTCATCGTAGTGGGAGGCTTGTGAGACAGCCTGATAGATTCATGTTCTTGGGAGAATCTTCTGATTTGGTCCCTGGCGAACATGAACCTGATCCCTGGACATATGATGAGGCAATCCAAGATAAAGATGCAGCATCTTGGCAAAATCGATGAATACTGAGATTGAATCTATGGATTCAAATCAGGTCTGGGAGGTAGTAGAACCACCCGATGGTGTAAAAACCATTGGATGCAAGTGGATCTACAAAAGAAAGAGAGGAATTGATTAGAAGGTTGAGACCTTCAAAGCGAGGCTTGTTGCGAAGGGGTATACTCAGAAAGAGGGTATCGATTATGAGGAGACCTTTTCGCCGGTAGCCAAGCTTAAGTCTATCCGGATTCTCTTATGGATAGCAGCTCATATGGATTATGAGGCGTGGCAGATGGATGTCAAAACAACTTTCCTTAATGGAAGTCTTGAGGAAAACATCTATATGCAGCAACCAGAGGGATTCATTGCTAAGAGCAAAGAGCATCTTTTATGTAAGCTTAATCGGTCCATTTATGGATTGAAGCAAGCTTCAAGATCTTGGAACATCCGCTTTGATGAGGTAATCCAGTCTTATGGATTTATTCAAAGTTCGGATGAGTCTTTTGTATACAAGAGATGTGACGGAAACGTAGTGGTATTTCTTCTACTATATGTAGATGACATTTTGTTGATTGGCAACAATATCAAGGTGTTATCGGACGTAAGTGTATGGTTGTCCAAACAATTTGATATGAAGAACTTGGGAAAGGTGGGACACATCCTTAGGATCAAGGTTATAAGGGATGGCATGAAAAGGATGTTGTGCTTATCCCAAGCTTCATACATAGACACGATTATGGATCATTTTAGCATGCATAACTCCAAGAAGGGTTTTCTACCTTTCAGGTATGGAGTTCCTTTATCTAAGGGGATGTGTCCTAGAACATCTGAGGAGATAGAGGAGATGAAGGCGGTTCCTTATGCTTCGGTAGTAGGAAGCCTCATGTATGTGATGTTATGTACGAGACCAGATATCTGCTTTGCCGTGGGCATGGTTAGCAGATATCATAGTAATCCAGGACAGGGACATTGGACTGCGGTAAAGCATATATTGAAGTACCTGAGAAGGACTAAGGATTATATGCTAGTCTACTAGGCAGACAGATTACTCCCTATGGGTTACACGGATTCCGAATTCTAATTTGATAGGGATAATAGTAAGTCTACCTCAAGTTTTGTGTTTACTTTTGGAGGTGGAGCCATTGTATGGAGGAGTGTCAAGCAGAAATGTGTGGCGGACTCCACCATGGAAGCTGAGTATGTGACAGCCTCTAAGGTGGCCAAAGAAGTTGTGTGGCTCAGGAACTTCATGATGGACTTGGATGTGATTCTTGGTCTGCCCAGAACTATCACAATTTATTGTGATAATAGTGGTGCAGTTGCAAACTCGAAGAAACCACGAGCCCATAAGGCAAGTAAGCACATAGAGCGTAAGTACCACCTGATAAGAGAAATCATAAAGAGAGGAGAAGTTGTTGTGGCCAAGATTGCATCAGAGGATAACCTAGTAGATGCTTTCACTAAGGCCCTTCCGGCGAGAGCTTTTGATAAGCATGTGGAGGGAATGGGGATCAGATGTATGGCAGTTTGAGGACAGCATAGTCTTTTAGTATAAGTGGAAGATTGTTGGGATTTATACTGAAAAGTCTATCTTTTGTACGAACATCTTTATTTTGTAATAAGAATCACTTGATCATTGTTTGCATATTTTTATGGCTATGCATATTGTCTAATATATTACATTGTAGATAACATGGTGTGTGGTGTCACACGGGAGATCATGTTATCGGTTCCTTGTAAAGTATAAGTAAAGACTCACAACCGAGATGGCTTTGGACAAACCATCGGAATTGTTGTAGTGTGATTTGGGATTGGTTTGTCTTGACCATAGAATCATACTAGTGCACTTTGTGTGTATTGAGCAGGACCGACTTAGAAGTGATTCGATTTATTGCTGACTATATAATCGAATCAGACCTCAGATATTATATTGTACATACTCTTAATCCCGATATAATAATGGTCACATATACTTAGTATTCATCTCTTTGATTTACCAATGGGAGAGATTTATAGATTATATCGATAGGCTCGGTAAGTTGGGAGATGATATTATTTATATGGTGTGTCGTTGATTATAGGAGGAAACCGTGTCCTATATATTAGGATGATGATGTCCCCTTGAGGAGCTCATAATGTTCATAATGTAAACCCTGCAGGTGGACTTGGTCCGGCATGATGAAAAGGTTGAGTGGTACTACTCATGGAGTTAGATGTTGATTAATTAATGGTCAATAAATTAATTAATCGATGGACATTCGAGATATTAAACACGGGGAGAAAATGTATAAATAATATATGGAGCCCATATTATCTTATGAGGGTTGGTGAGGTAGATCAATGATAATCCTTTAGTGGATTGGATTATCATTGATGGATCGGACTTTATGTGGGCTTGATCCATTGGGTGGCCAAGATCCAACTCCTCCTCATGGTCCCTATTGTAGCCTATTAAAACCTCATGAAGCTTAGATCCAATGGATAGAAACAAAACTCTTGATCCAAAGGTAGAGATTAAATCTCTATATCCGATGGTTGAGATTAAATATCTAGATCCGACGGTTGAGATTAAATCCCTAGAACCAATGGTGGAGATTAAAACAAGGCTTATCCCTAAATCTATAAAAGGAGGGCATGGGGTGGGCGGCAACTTGAATCCAACTAGAGATAGGATTAGGGTTTTTGCCGGCAAGGCTTGGAGGCTAGGGTTTAGGGCTTGGCGGCACCAAATAAGGAAGGTCTTTCCTTTCTTCTTCATCCCTCAAGGTGTCTGCCGTACAATAGCTTTTTCCAGCCTTTTTTCGACGTCCAATCCTTCCCTTCTCCTTCTCCTTGGCCAGTGTAAACAAGATTTAGGGCTTTCCCTTGATTTCTTGGCCAGTTTCCATCCTAATCTCCTCTTCCTTCTTGGCTGGCGGCAAACTCCAACCTTGGAGGTTTATGGTTAATTGAAAGAAGGAAAAGAGCCTTGTTTCTATTCTTCCTCTTGCTCGGAATGAGCAAGGAAGGAATATTGGTGATCTAGGAGCTTCAACTTTTTGTAGATCGTCGCTCACACGACGTCCGAAAGGAGGAAGGTCATACAATAGAAGATCGAGAGGTATATCGATTCTCTATTTTCATATGTTACATGTTTATTTTTGTTTTTAAATTATATGCATGATATATATTCTGTTTTGTGGCTAAATAAACTTGGAACCCAAACATAAACACAAAAGTCGGCGATCTGTACATTGTCTATTCCGCAGATATTCGTGGAATAGAGGTTGGTCGCTTGAACAACAAGTTTGTTCAAGTGACTACTCTAAATGAATAACACGATGATGACAAGGTGGCTTGGGTGTTCCCTTTTGTCTAGGATTAAATTTTTTAATCCGGGGACATCGATGGGATCGCCATGAAAAAGTGACCGATTTGATGTGGGAAGTGAAGTTTCCCCTCACAGATCAATCCCTACAATACGTGGTTTGGAACCAAATGGTTCCTACTCCATGGGTGAGCTCACCGAGCTCTATTTATGCGCACGACACTAACTAAACTCCTTCTCAACAATACGTCGGAGGTGGAGAAACCTCGTACAAGCTATTACAACAGTAATACTACAAGAAATACAAAGAAACTAAGAAATACAAGTAAAGAACGCTTTACAACCCTTTGCTTTGAACCCTTTCTTGTTGCTTGCTTTGGATGGCTCTTGAAGGACTGGAATGCAGCAACAATTCCCCTCCAATAGCTTCCTTTAAGTCTTGGCGAAATCCTCCCTCTTGAGCTCCATTTATAACCTGTATCAAGCTGATTTTGCGCGCATCAGTTGACAGATCATGACCATCTGTCGACTGGTCCTATAGTCGTTGTCTCACAACGGCCAGATCCACGTTGGTTAAGTTCCAACGGATCACACATCAGTCGACTGATGGCACCCATCGATCCGACCGTACCCATCACCAATTCTTTGGCGAGCTCAGCTAAGCTTCGTGCGTGCGCGGTGTGATCGATCATCGCTTCCCTTAACCGATCCGATCGATGTTGTCAATCCCACTGCCCTCACATGGTAGTCGACTGATCTGCCAAACTCTGTTCAGTCGAACACTGGTCGAACCCATTTGACCTAGAGCAGTCAACTAGTACCTATGACAGTCGACTTATGTCGGGTAAAACCTCAAACATCAAGCTGTTTGAGCATCCGACAACTAGTCTTAGCCACTTGGCCAAGTCCACCTCATTCCTCATGGAGTTCTCCACCGAAGCTCTCTTCCCTCGGCCTATGTCCCTCGCATACGCCAAGCACACGGCTTCGCAATGCCATCCTTTGCATCTCATGCCCTCAAAGTATCCTTCCCTTTGGTCTCACTCCATTAGCTCCCCGTCCGGCGGTCCCTCGGATGCACTAAGTGCACGGAATCGCAATGCCATCCTTCACCGGCTCAAGGACCCCGAGCCTAGTGAACTTACCATGTCCTCAAGACTTCCCACATGCACCAAGTGCACGACTTCGCAATGCATTTCTCACCAAGCACCAAGCGCACGGCTTCACAATGCTTTGGATTTTCCCACAACAAGCTCCATGCTTGGATTTTCCATGCCAACACCATGTTGGACTTTCCCATGACAATCCCATGACATGAGTTTTGTCTATCATCAAAATACTATCAAAGTACTGCTCGAGTCAAACTCGAGTCAACCTGGGTCGATTGCACCAACATACTCTTAATCCAATTTGGTTCGTCACATGAACCTAATCCTCTTGGTCCATCATATGAACCTAATCTCCATCTAATTGCCCTTTGTGTGTGACCCTATAGGTTATTGTAACGTTGGCAATCCTCCTAAACCGATTTAGAAACATAAGCAATGAGCGGTATCTAGCAACACATCATTGCTACCCAAGTTACAAGAATGTTGAGATCCAACATCACCTTTGTGACTCTCACAATATGTGACAATGTCCCTCTATCCTTGACATCTAGATTGAATAATTGAGGCATAGACCGTGTCATCCACTGTACAATCTATATCTTGAACTCCAAGTAAACTCACTCTAATCAAATGAGCTCAATATCTCATATTGACTCATTTGGGCATGGTCATGCACTTAGTGGTCTAACTCTATCAAGAATCAAGATGTCACTCCCGTCATATAGGAGGGATAGATCTCATCTACATCACTCACATCCCTCCGCATAATTTGTTACATACCCAGTAATTGCCTTTATAGTCCACCCAATTATAGGTGACGTTTGAGGAAGCCAAAGTATGCAACTCCTTATGTAGGGAACCATGGTGACTTCAGGTCCAAGGACTAATAGTCATACTAATAGTCACATGAGAAAGTATATGTCACTCATATAACGATCCATGATATTTTCTCATGGCGGGTCATTCAGTATACATTCTCTAATGTATACCCATGTATCAACTTGATATCTCATATCCATGACTTGTGAGATCAAGTCATCGAGTTGACCCACATGCTAGCCTCTACATATTAACATTGTCCCTGAATGTAAATACTTGATTAGGAATGTTTAAGAGTAGTGTTCTCTATATCATCTCATTATCGATTCAACCAATTGATTGATATAGATAAGATCCTTCTACTCAAGGACGTTATTATACTTAGTTATTTGGCAACAATACAAGTAAGTATAATAACCATAAAGAAATGCCTTTATAAATATATATAGGAATATGATACAACAAGTTCATACAACAATCATCATATGATTGGCTCTAGGGCTTTCACTTATAGATGCTTTTACAGATGAGGATTTCTTGCAAAAACACTTGGATGTAGTAGTTGGATATCATTCGGAGTTGGTCGAGTACTTCTTTTATAAGCCATTTCGAGTCGATTGGAATTCCCTCAAGTAGACTCCACATCAGGTTGTCGATATGGTACTTCGACCTTCCCAGCGACTGGGCTTGTTCCAATCGACTCCATGTCACCTGGCTCCATATCAGGAAGTTTGCCTTTCTAGTCGACTGGACATCCCTAGTCAACTAGAACTCATTCCATCTAGGCTAACAGATCTTCGATTGATCACCATCTAATCTTGCCAATTGGGTATCCAATCGAGTGGGCAATACTCAGTCAACTGGACTTCAGTCGACTAGAATCATTTTAGTCGACTGTTCCCTATAAAATAAGATTAGCAAAAACATAGAGTATAAAATACAATAGCAATAGTAATACATCTTGATCTCGACTTCTCAGTCCCACACGGACTATCCGTCGAATCGACGCGTAGCTTTGTCCGCTTACAAAGAACTCGGCCTCACCTCTTCACTCAAGGCTTACCTGTCGGCTACCCTATTGGACTTATCATTCTTGACAACCAATTTGAGCCACTAGGATTTTTGCCTGTTGTTCGGTCTCCCTGCCCCTAACTGGACTTCATGCCAATTGTTCAATCTTCTGAGCCAATCGGTCTTCATTCAAATTGTTTGGTCTCCCGACCCATCTGGACTTCCTGCCTGGCGTCCAGTCCTCCTGATCTGTTAAGTCTTCTGCCTAGTATACGATCAACATGACCTACTATGCCTTTCTATGCTTTGCCTAGTATCCTGTCTGCCTGACCTACTAGGACTTCTTGTTAAGCCTGAACACTTAACATATATATCAAATCATAGGATTATCCTAATATTAAATCTTGGGGCATACATCAAAACATTGGAGTAGTACTTCCTGCACCAACAATCTCCCCCTTTTTGATTTATGACAACTATTTAATATTAGGATTAAAAATACCAGATCTTTAAATCATGAATTAAAAAATATTGTTGGTGCAATCAGCCCAGATCACGATTGACCAGACTTGAGTTTGACTCGAGTAGTGTTTTGATGTTCGACAAAATATATGACAATGTGATTGTCATGGGAAAGTCCAAGTCATGAGTACTTCGCAATGGAAAGTCCAAGTCATGGGTACTTGGCATGGAAAGTCCAAGTCTTGGGTACTTGGGATGAAAAGTCCAAGCATGGGTCTTAGCAAGGGAAAGTCCAAGCTTGAGTATTGGCAAATGGAAAGTCTAACATGGGTTTGCAAGGAAAGTCCAAGGGTTGATATTGGCGGCGTAAAATACATGGGTGGAGTCTTGGCGGCATAAGTCCAATGGTTGGCGGCATAAAGTCCAAGCGTGTGTCTTGGCAGCATAAGCCCAATGTGACTTGGCGGTGTAGACTAGCTTAGCATGACAATAGCCGATGGAAGCACCTGAAGGCTAATGTATGGATGAACAAGCATGGATGACATGGAGGGATCCGATAGGCGTGAGGCTAACGGAGGTGGCTAGAAGGCTTAGGTCTAGGTTAAGGGTAGTCTAGACAATATGAGGACATCATACTTGGGATTAAACCTCATGGTTGAGGTTATCAATTGACTGGGGCTTTAGAATAATCGATTGGTCATGTTTTGACACTTGGCAACTGAGTTGACTCTTGGTAGTCGACTGAGATTATGGTCAGACGAATTGCTCAGAGTCAACCAGTGTTTGACTGCAGGAAAAAGCCTTGTAGTCGACTGCCAAAATTGGGGAGTCGACTAATGGCTTGAGCAGTCGACTGCCATGGATGGCAGTCGACTGCTGGTCGGGGTTATGGGTGCTGAATGCTCGGTAGTCGATTGGTAAGTCAGTTACGACCCTGACAATCAACTGCCAGTGTAACCCTTGGCGTGAATGCCGACGTGGATTAAGCTGTTATTGTTGGGATGTATAATGAAAAGTCTATCTTTTGTATGAACATCTTTATTTTTAAAATAAGAATCACATGATCATTTTTTGCATATTTATGGTTATGCATATTGTCTAATACATTACATTGTAGATAACATGGTGTGTAGTGTCACACGGGAGATCATGTTATTAGTTCCTTGTAAAGTATAAGTAAAGGCTCACAACCTAGATGGCTTTGGACAAACCATTAGAATGGTTGTAGTGTGATTTGGTATTGGTTTATCTTAGTCATTGAATTACACTAGTACACTTTGTGTGTATTGAACAGGACCGACTTAGAGGTGATTCAATTTATTACTTACTACATAATCAAATCGGACCTCAGATATTATGTTGTACATTCTCTTAATCCCGATATAATAAAGGGAACATATACTTAGTATTCATTTCTTTGATTTACCAATGGGCGAGATTTATAGAGAAAATCGATAGGCTCTATAAGTTTGGAAATGATAATATTTATATGGTGTGCCATTGATTATAGGAGGAAATCGTGTCCTATATATTAGGATGATGATGTCCCCTTGAGGAGCTCATAAGGTTCATCATGTAAACCTTGCAGGTGGACTTGGTCCGACATGATGATAAGGTTGAGTGCTACTACTCATGGAGTTAGATGTTTATTAATTAATTGTCAGTAAATTAATTAATCGACGGATATTCGAGATCTTAAACACGAGGAGATATATGTACAAATAATATATGGAGTCCATATTAACTTATGGGGGTTTCTGGGGTAAATCAATGATAATCCTCTAGTGGAATGGATTATCATTAATGGATCGGACTTTATGTTGGATTGATCCATTGGTGGCCAAGATCCAACTCCTCCTCACGGTCCCTATTGTAGCCTAGATCCGATGATGGAAAATGAAACTCTAGATCTGATAGTGGAGATTAAATCTCTAGATCCAATGGTGGAGATTAAATATATAGATCCGACGGTGGAGATTAATTCTCTAGATCCGATGGTGGAGATTAAATCCATAGATCCGACGGTTGAGATTAAATCCCTAGATCTGACGGTGGAGATTAAAAGGAGGCTTAAGCCTAGCTCTATAAAAGGAGGCTTAAGGGGTGGGCGGCTAGGGTTTCGGAAAGGGCTTGGGCGGCAACAATTGGAGGGATTTCCTTCTCTTCCAAATGTGTTGCAGGCACCCATCTTCTTCCTTCTCACTTTGGCCGGTGCGCAACCTCTTCCTATTATTCTCCTTGGCCGGCGACAACAAGGGTGAAGGTTCTTCATTTGGAGCTCTTGGCCGGCACACATCTCCTTCATCTTCTATTCCTTGGCCGGTGGAAACATCAAGTCTCTTGACATTGTGGCCTGTCCTAGATAGGAGAAGAGTTTCGTTTCATTCTTCCCTTTGTTCGGAGCGAGCAAGGAAGGGAAGAGTGTGTTCTAGGAAGCTTCGACTTTTGGAAGATTATCGACCACACGACATCCAAAAGGAGGAAGGACATACAATTGAAGATCAAGAGGTATAACAAGAGATATAATTCTTGTTTATGAATCTTTTCTTATTCTATGCATGTTGTATATTTTGTGTGTGGCTAATTTACTTGGACCCCGAATACAAACACAAATACGGGCGATCCGTACATCGTCTATTCCATGGCTAATCATAGAATAGTGGTTGGTTGCTTGAACCACATGTTTGTTCAAGTAACCACTCTAATCTAATAGCACGACGATGGAACGGTTGCTTGGGTAATCCATCTTTGTCAAGGATAATTTTTTTTTTATCCGGGAACATAGACGGGATTACCATAAACAAGCGACCGAGTTGAAGTGGGAAGCGAAGTTTCCTACCTTTAAGTGGTATCAGAGCTTCGGTTCCGCAAAACCTTCAAGTGGTATTAGAGCCACCGTTTCCGAATTTGTGTGTTTAGGATTCGGTTACTTTTATGCACTTTTCATATATTATATGTGCCGGATAATAGTAGGATGTGCGTAGGTTAACTTTTTGGTTGCAGACATAGGATCCAACTATTATAGCCATATGTGTGTATGTGATTGTATGTGTGTAATTATATATTATTTGAACCCTCAGGATTGACGAGGCTAGTATTTAATTTTTATAATTAAGTATGATATTGTTTAGCCACTCTTTTTATTTTAGTTTACTTTCGATCTAGATTTCATGTATACTCCTTCGTGGAGTATCGGATCGATGGATGTAAATTAAAATAGTTCTTCTCGGCTCGGATCTCCGGATGGCTTGTACATGACGTAGGGAGGAGTGGACGAGATGGCGATACGACGGGAGGCATATTGGAGACAAAAGCTATAATAGTTGGAAAATATTTTTTTCATATTTATTTCTTTTTGTTTGATATGCATGTCATAGACTTGGAAAATTCCTCAATTCTAAATTACTAAGTGGGAGAGGAATATTTTTATAAATTCCCACGACCTCCATTACGATTTGACATGTGATGCAAACAAACTTGTGCGTTGGCTCTGAATGCCTTCCTCCCCATCGAATGAGTTTGTTTGCGGATCACAAGGTCGAATATGATTATAGAAAATTATTAAGGAGTATGTGTACTTCCCCATCGGAAGGCACATAACCCGAGATAATTACCTTGGTACCAAGTAATGGGGAACACTTAGATGCAAATAGGAGTATCTTCCCCATCGGAGTCACTGGTTTTATTTGTAGGGCCAAAGAGGAACCAACTATTAATTTTATTTGTCAAAAAGTTAGGTTGACAAGATAATAAAATTAATGGGTAAAACCTCCTCTTACAAATGTAAAATTCGTATAAGTCCTCACTATCGTGGCATACGATATTCTCGGTGTTTTGAGGTGTTGGTTGATTTTAAAATTTTATTGTTTAAGGAATCAATAATTTTTTGAAATCTAATGTTTTGATCTATGTGATTCTTAGGTTTTTCAAATTGTCTTTCAACCGACTTACTGTGATTCTGAAAGAAAATAAACTTACTGGACCCAATTATGTTGATTGGAAGAGGAATCTTGACATTGTCTTGACTGCTGAGGAGTACAAATATGTACTCTTCGAAGAGTGTCCTCCTAAGCCTGCGGATGATTCTGGGGAAAAGGAATAGGAGAGTTATAAGAAGTGGATTAAGGCTGATGAGATGGTGCGATGTTACATTTTTGCATTTATGCTAAATGTTTTGCAACATCAGCATCAAGCCATGCCCTCTGCTTATGACATGATGCTCAATCTCAAAGAGCTTTTCAGACACCAGAATTGGGCTGCTAGGTAGGAAGCCATGAGGAACTTGATGATGACCACCATGATTGAGGGAACACCCGTGAGGGATCATGTTATCAAGATGATGGCTCATTTGAATGAGTTGGAAGTCCTCAGAGGTGAGATCGATGAGGAAACCCAGGTCGATATCATCCTCCAGTCTCTACTGAGGAGTTTTGAGTAGTTCCGCCTGAACTACAGCATGAACAAGAGATTGTATTCATTGGTGGAGCTTCTGACAGAACTCCAGGCGGCAGAGGGGCTTTTTCGTCGGAGTGCTCAGGCGCAGGCCATGGTTTCCCAAAAGGTTTCTACTTCTAAGCCGAAAGGCAAGAAGAAGAAGAAACAAGCTGGCGCAAAGGTGGCGGGAGGAACTCAGGGAGGAGTGAAGAAGCCGAAAGGCAAGTGCTTCACTTGCAAGAAAACTGGACACTGGAAGAAGGATTGCCCCAATCGGAAGCAGAACAAAGGTATATCTATTGGTCTAGTCGTTGAAACATGTTTAGCGGTGTTATCTACCAACACCTGGTGTGTAGATACGGGAGCCACTGATAATGTCTGCAATACTTTGAAGGGGTTCCAGGAAACCAGACAACTGGCTGAGGGGGAGATTATCGTATACTTGGGCGATGCCACGAAGTGGCGGCTATAGCAGTGGGAGATATTTTTTTGTCTTTTGAGAAGAATAAAGTTTTGGTTCTTAAAAATTGCCTTTATGTACCTTTATTTAGAAAGAATTTGATTTTTGTTTCTAAATTGTTTATGGATGGATACTCTATTTTTTTTAATGACAGAGTTGTTATAAAAAGGAATAGGGAGATTATCTGTTCTGGTGCACTGATAGAAAATTTATATACTCTTGAACCAAAAGCTCCCACGATGCAAATAGAAGTTAATAACTCATCTTCTAATTCTAATAAGCGAAATGAACCTTCGAAGATGAACGAAAAATATCTTTGGCATCTAAGGCTGGGTCATATTAACCTAAGCAGAATTTAAAGGTTGATAGCTGATGGACCTCTTGGTTCATTAGTGGTGGAAGATTTCCCAACTTGCGAATCTTGCTTGAAGGGTAAAATAACCAAGAGGCCTTTTAAGTCCAAGGGGTATAGACCCAAAAATGTGTTGGAATTGGTTCATTCTGATTTGTGTGGTCCTATGTCTATCCAAGCATGAGGTGGTTTTGAATATTTCATCTCTTTTATAGACGATTATTCAATATATGTATACATTTACTTGATGCGCCACAAGTTTGAATGTTTTGACAAGTGCAAAGAATTCAAGGTTGATCAGGAGAAACGTCAGGGTAAAAGTATCAAGACACTACGATATGATCATGGTGGTGAGTACCTCTTGGGAGAGTTTAGGAATTACTTATCAGAGGCTGGGATTTAATCCCAATTGTCTGCACCTTGCACACTCCAGTAGAATGGTGTAGCGGAGCAAAGGAATATGACTCTTATAGAGATGGTTAGATCGATGATGAGTTATTCTGAGTTGCTAGATTCATTTTGGGGGTATGCTCTAGATAAGGTAGTGTATATTCTGAACTTGTTACCATCTAAATCAATGTCTTCTACTCCCACAGAATTGTGGACTGGGTGAAAGCCTAGTCTGAGACATATTCGGATTTGGGGGAGTCCAGCACATGTGCTGAAGGCAGATGCTGGTAAGTTGAAACCTCGTACAGAAGTGCGCATGTTCGTTGGATATCCTAGACGAACGAAAGGTGGTTTGTTTTATAGTTTTTGAGATCAGAGGGTGATCATTAGCACGAATGTCAGATTTCTAGATGAAGACTATGTGATGAACCACAAGTCCATAAGTAAGATTATTCTGGAGGAATTGAGAGGGGATGTCACTTCTTCAGTACCACCGGTACAAGAGGATATACCACAAGTTACTGCACCGCGTGTCACAGAGGATACACAGGTGATACCTCGTTGTAGTGAGAGGTGTCAAGCCCGCCCTTTCCAAGGGTCCGAAGGGGCGGCGCGTAACGCGACCGTACATACATACATTTCTTACAGCGGAAGACTTTATACATTCTTCGTACTTCTTACAGCGAAAGACTTTAGACACTTTTTTTTTTCTTTTCTTTTAAAACCTAAACATGCATTGACATATATAGATACTTCTTCTTCTTAACATAGAGCATGCATCATAATATATATATAGATACTTCTTCTTACTTCTTCCTTACTTCTTCTTATTAACATAGAGCATGCATCATAACATATATAGATACTTAGTGCTTAGTTCAAGTTCATAACATCATCATCATAAGGAGACATAAATAAGGACATCCATAAACATCATCATCATAGGGAAACATATATATAAGGACATAACGGATCTTCTCCACCATGCCACTACCACACACATTTGGCCCCTCCTGCTGCTCCCTTTAGTTTATCCATCCCTTACCCTTATCTGCAGTACGAGGGAAAGATAAA
Source organism: Wurfbainia villosa (assembly GCA_025175895.1). NCBI lineage: Eukaryota > Viridiplantae > Streptophyta > Magnoliopsida > Zingiberales > Zingiberaceae > Wurfbainia > Wurfbainia villosa. The sequence continues at coordinate 55,804,451 of CM045986.1, read as the reverse complement.
ATATAAGCACATAGGCTTAGTAAGATCCTGTCCTACTCACAAAACCCATATATCGACATTAATCATGGCATGTAACATTCATAACATATAAGCAGCATAACATGTAACATACATGACGTAAGCAACTTAACATGTAGCATAAGTAACCTAAGTAAACATAACATGTAACATATATATATCATAGCAGCATATCACGTAAATACATATCAAACACAACATACATCATATGTATTATGGAAGCATAAACATGACATATCAAACATGACATACATCATATGTAACATAGCAGCATAAACATGACATATCAAACATAACATACATCATATGTAACATAGCAGCATAAACATGACATATCAAACATAACATACATCATATGTAACATATACATATAACATGACATATCAAACATATCAAACATAACATGCAACATATATATGACATATCAACATAGCATGTGAACATAACCACCAAATCATATAAACATATGCAAGATGCTTTTTGAAAACATATTTTATAGGTACGTAACATAATCTCAATATATTTTGGCCTGACATTGTACCACTTCTTCATTATCATAGCGTGCATCCCTAAATAGACCCGAGGTAGCAAGTCTCGACCTAGGGCAATCGTCATAGCGTAGAAGCCCATCCTAGGCCCGAGTCTTACTCCATCGACCTAGGGCATCTTGGAGCCCATCCCGTACTAGGCCCGATCTTAGTCCGTCGACCTAGGGGCAATCATACATAGAGGCCCATCCTAGGCCCGAGTCTTACTCCATCGACCTAGGGCATCTTAGGAGCCCATCCCTTTGGACCTTATTAAGGTCTTGGTACAAGCCATGCAGAAGGTAAAATACTTATATGCTTTTATTATAACATAGCTTATTTCATTTGCAAACATAGCATACTTCATTTCCTAACACATCATACTTCACTTCGTGAACATATCATTTTTCATTTCATAACATATCATACTTCATTTTCATAATCATATCATATTCATTTCATGAACATATCGTTTTTCATTTCATAATCATATCGTATTTCATTTCATAACATATCTTAAATATCACATACACATAGGGCATGGCATAAGGCATAAACATCAAGAGTAAGTACACACTAACCTAAAGCATGTTATCTTCATCTAGCATCATTTAATATCACAAGTCATGCAACATGAATTCACCCAAACATAAAACACATGTTAACCTAACCTAGAGCATGTTAAAGGACAATGGTTGGTCGAATGGTCCATGTAGGTTTTTAGGGCTAGTCTTTTAACCTAATTCAATTAACATACTAACAACATCATATGCATACAAACATGGAATAAAACTTCATTGGAGCATCCATACAAGAGGGGTGGCAGAATGGTCCTTGTAGGTTTTTAGGGCTAGTCTTTTAACCTAATCCAATTAACACACTAACAACATCATATGCATATAAAACATGGATTAAAGCTTCATGGAGTCATCAAAATAGAGAGGTGGTCGAATGGTTCAAGGGGTTCTTAGGGTTAGTCTTTTAATCCTACTCCAATTAACATACTAACAACTTCATATGCATATAAAACATTGTATAAAACTTCATTGAAACATAAAAACCAAGGGTGGCCGAATGGTCCATGTAGGCTTTTAGGGTTAGACATTTAAACTAATCCCTCTAACATTCTAACATCACCATATGCATATCATACATAGTATAGAACTTCAATTAATCACCAAAAATACATGATGGCCGAATGGTTCATTGAGGTGTTTAGGGTTAACTTTTAACCTAATTCATTCTACATCCTAACATCATCATTTACATGTAAAACAAGATATAGAACTCCAATAAAATAAAAAAATCCAAGTTGGCCGAATGGTTCATGGGGGTTCCTAGGGTTAACTTTTAACCTAATTCATTCTACATCCTAACATCATCATTTACATGTAAAACAAGATATAAAACTCCAATAAAATACCAAAAATCCAAGTTGGCCGAATATATCATATGGGTTTCTTGTACAAAACATCAATCGAAGCTACTCGTATGCAGGTGAGGGATACTTACATCCTTCGCTTTGCTTTTAGTGGGAAGATGTCCTAAGGAAAACCAAATCTAGCCTTCTCCTTGCTTGAATGGGGTTCGGCCAAAGATGGAGAGGGGAGCTCTAGAATTCGGTGAGGAAGAAGAAGAGAAGAGGAGAAAATAAATTTTGTAACTCATGCCCCCTCATTCCCCCTCATTCCCCCTATTTATTCACTTGAAGAGTCCCTTGATCTCCCTTACACTTAACCATAATTTCCCCTATTCCTCTAACGATAAAATCCTATTGGGCTTCTGGTTAGTGGGTGCATCTATAGGGCTTGGCTATCTCTAGAGGTTTGGGGTTCAATTCCTAGGCCTTGCATCCCTTTTTGGCTTATTTTCTTTCATTTTTGAAAAGGCCCACATAAAGCCCATTATTGTCAAGCCAAAAATTCTTGTAAAATTGCTAGAAATTTTACGGGCGTTACAGGAGGGTTGTTAGACAACCTAACAGATTTATGTTCTTGGGAGAATCTTATGATTTGGTCCCTGGCGAACATGAACTTGATCCCTGGACATATGACGAGGCAATCCAAGATATAGATGCGGTATCTTGGCAAAGTGAAATGAATTCTGAGATAGAATCTATGGATTCAAATCAGGTTTGGGAGCTAGTAGAACCACCCAATGGTGTAAAAGACATTGGATTCAAGTGGATCTATAAAAGAAAGAGAGGAATAGACGGGAAGTTTAAGACCTTCAAAGTGAGGCTTGTTGCAAAGGGGTATACTCAGAAAGAGGGCATCAATTATGAATAGACTTTTTTGCCAGTAGTCATGCTTAAGTCTATCTGGATTCACTTATGTATTGCTGCTCATATGGATTATGAGGTATGGCATATGGATGTCAAGACAGCTTTCCTTAGTGGAAGTCTTGAGGAAAACATCTATATGAAGTAACCAGATGGATTCATTGCAAAGGGCAAAGAGCATCTTGTGTGAAAGCTTAATCGGTCCATTTATGGATTAAAGCAAGCTTCGAGATCTTGGAACATCCGCTTTGATGAGGTAATCTAGTCTTATGGATTTATTCAAAGTCCGGATTCGTCTTGTGTATACAAGATATGAAACGGAAACGTAGTGGTATTTCTTGTACTATACGTAGATGACATTTTGTTAATTGGCAATAATGTCAAGGTGTTATCGGATGTAAGGGTATGGTTGTTCAAATAATTTGATATGAAGGACTTGGGAGAAGTGGGACACATCCTTGGGATCAAGGTTATAAGGGATCGCATGAAAAGGATGTTGTGCTTGTCTCATGCTTCATATATAGACACCATTTTGGCTCATTTTAGAATGCAGAACTCCAAGAAAGGTTTTCTACCTTTTAGGCTCGGAGTACCTTTGTCTAAGGAGATGTGTCCTAGAACAACAAAGGAGATAGTGGAGATGAAGGCGATTACTTATGCTTCGACAGTAGGAAGCCTCATATATGCTATGCTATGTATGAGACCAAATATCTGCTTTGATGTGGGCATGGTGAGCAGATATCAGAGTAATCCAGGACAAGGATATTGGATTGTTGTAAAGCATATATTCAAGTACCTGAGAAGGACTAGAGATTATATGTTGGTATACCAGGCAGATCAATTACTCCCTATGGGTTACACAGATTCCGACTTCCAATTAGATAGGGATAACAGTAAGTCTACCTCAGATTTTGTATTTACTTTGGGAGGTGGAGCCATTGTATGGAAGAGTGTCATGCAGAAATGCATGGCAGACTCTACCATGGAAGCTGAGTATTTGGCAGCATCTGAGCCATCTAAAGAAGTTGTGTGGCTCAGGAACTTCTTGATGGACTTAGATGTGATTTCTGGTTTGCCCATAACTATCACAATTTATTGTAATAATAGTGGTGCAGTTGCAAACTCGAAGAAACCACGAGCCCATAAGGCAAGTAAACACATAAAGAGCAAGTACCACCTGATACGAGAAATCGTAAAGGAGGTAGAAGTTGTTGTCGCCTAGATTGCATCAGAGGATGACGTGGAAGATCCTTTCACTAAGGCCCTTCAAGCGAGAGCTTGCGATAGGCATGTAGAGGGAATGAGAATCAGATGTATGGCAGTATGAGGACAACATAGTCTTTTAGTATAAGTGGGAGATTGTTGGGATGTATACTGAAAAGTCTATCTTTTGTATGAACATCTTTATTTTTGAAATAAGAATCACATGATGATTGTTTGCATATTTATGGTTATGCATATTGTCTAATACATTACGTTGTCGATAATATGGTGTGTAGTGTCACACAAGAGATCATGTTATCGGTTTTTTGTAAAGTATAAGTAAAGGCTCACAACCTAGATGGCTATGGACAAACCATTGGAATGGTTGTAGTGTGATTGGTATTGGTTTGTCTTGGCCATTGATTTACACTAGTACACTTTGTGTGTATTGAGCAGGACCGACTTAGAGGTGATTAAATTTATTGCTGACTACATAATCGAATCGGACCTCAAATATTATGTTGTACATGCTCTTAATCCCGATATAATAACGAGCGCATATACTTAGTATTCATTTCTTTGATTTACCAATGGACGAGATTTATAGAGTAAATCGATAGGCTTGATAAGTTAGGAAATGATAATATTTATATGGTGTGTCGTTGATTATAGGAGGAAACCGTGTCCTATATATTAGGATGATAATATCCCCTTGAGGAGCTCATAAGGTTCATCATGTAAACCCTACAGGTGGACTTGGTCCGGCATGATGATAAGGTTGAGTGGTACTACTCATGGAGTTAGATGTTGATTAATTAATTGTCATTAAATTAATTAATCAAAGGACATTTGAGATCTTAAACACGGGGAGATATATGTACAAATAATATAAGGAGCCCATATTAACTTATGGGGGTTGGTGAGGTAGATCAATGATAATCCTCTAGTGGAATGGATTATCATTAATGGATCGGACTTTATGTGGGCTTGATCCATTGGGTGGCCAAGATCCAACTCCTCCTCATGGTCCTTATTGTAACCTATTAAAACCCTCATGGAGCCTAGATCCGATGATGGAAAATGAAACTCTAGATCTGACGGTGGAGATTAAATCTCTAGATCGTACGGTGGAGATTAAATCTTTAGATCCGACGGTGGAGATTAAATCTCTAGATCCGACGGTTGAGATTAAATCCCTAGATCTGACGGTTGAGATTAAATCCCTAGATCCGATGGTGGAGATTAAAAGGAGGCTTAAGCCTAGCTCTATAAAAGGAGGCTTAAGGGGTGGGCGGCAAAGATACTCAAGGGAGATTAGGGTTTTGGCTTGGGTGGCTTGGGTGGCTAGGGTTTGGGAAAGGGCTTGGCCGGCAACAATTGGAGGGATTTCCTTCTCTTCCAAAGGTGTAGTCGGTGCCCATCTTCTTCCTTCTCACTTTGGCCGGCACCCAACCTCTTCCTATTATTCTCCTTGGCCGGCGGCAACAAGGGTGAAGGTTCTTCCTTTGGAGCTCTTGGTCGGCACCCATCTCCTTCATCTTCTATTACTTGGCTGGCTGCAACATCAAGTCTCTTGACTTGGTGGCCGGTCCTATATAGGAGAAGAGTTTCGTTTCATTCTTCTCTTTGTTCGAAGCGAGCAAGAAAGGGCAGAGCGTGTTCTAGGAGGCTTCGACTTTTGGAAGATCGTCGCCCGCACAACATCCAAAAAGAGGAAGGACATACAATAGAAGATCAAGAGGTATAACAAGAGGTATTGGACCCCGAATACAAACACAAAAACCGGCGATCCGTACATCGTCTATTCCGTTGCTAATCGTAGAATAGAGGTTGGTTGCTTGAACAACAAGTTTGTTCAAGTAACCACTCTAATCGAATAGCACGACGATAGAACGGTTGCTTGGGTAATCCATCTTTGTCAAGGATATTTTTTTTTTATCCGGGGGCTGAGACGGGATTGCAATGAATAAGCGACCGAGTTGAAGTGGGAAGCGAAGTTTCCTACCTTCAAGTGGTATCAGAGCTTTGGCTCCGCAAAACCATCAGTTGTTTCACAACGTTATTATTGGCAGTCAACTGGGGCCTTATGGAAGTCGATTGCCAGGCGTGAATCTAGCCCGATGCAGGCATAAAAGGAGAATCTCGTGGAGGTTTTTGCCATGGTTCTTAGAGAGGTTTCTTGAGGCGATTTGAAGGCAAAGTGCAGGCACATTTTTGGGTCCTTCATGATCATTCAAGCAACCAACAAGCAAAGCATTCAAAGCCCTAGTTTGTAAAGTGTTCTTTACATTTCAGTTGTATTTATTTGTATTTGCTTATATTATTTTGTATTACTATTGTAATCGCTTATAAGAGGTTTCCTCCACCTCCGAAGTGTTTTTCGAGAAGTAGAGTGTAGGGAGTCGCTTCGGAGGCTCATTGGCTCCCATGTCCCCGGATTAAAATTTTCACTAATGAAAGAACTAATCCAGATGGGATGAGTTTCCTTAGCACAACCTATTCGTCATCGTGCTAACAACTTGAGTGATCGCTTGAACAAACAAGTTGTTCAAGCAACACAACTCTTCTAGTTGGTTAGCCGCGGAAGAGACGATGGACGGATCACCGGTTTTTGTGTTTGTCTTCGGGGTCCATGATTATACAAAATATATACATACGCACACTTGTATAATCAACACATAAAAGAACATGCTAAGATCAGAAAATAAAGTTGTAAAGCTTTTATACCTCACGATCTTCTACCGTATGTCCTATCCTCCTCACGGACGATGTGTGGACGAAGATCCTCCACGAGTAGAAGTCTTCTAGATCGCGTTCTTCCCTTCCTTGTTTGCTGCGAACAAAGAGAAGAACCAACAAAACTTCTCATTTCTAGAACCGGCAACTAAGCAAGGGAATTTGATGTAACGGTCGGCCAAGGAACGAATGGATGAAGCGCCGACCACCAATGTAAGGAGAACCACCGGACACCTTGGAGAGAATGGAGGAGTGAACACCGGCCAACCTTGAAGAGAGGTTGCCGCCGGCCAAGGAATAAGAGAGGGACCAAGAGGATGGGCGCCGGCCAAGTCTTGATGGAAGAAGATGGGCGCCGGCCACTTGTCCAAGAGTTGCCGCCCAAGCCAAAGCTTCCAAACCCTAGCCGCCCAACCTAAAACCCTAACTCCAAAAATGAACCATTACTTGCCGCCCAAACTAAGCCCTCTATTTATAGAATTGGGCTTAAGCCTCCTTTAATCTCCACCGTCGGATCTAGGGATTTAATCTCCACCGTCGGATCTAGGGTTTTATCCCAACCGTCAAATCTAGGGTTTCATCCCAACCGTCGGATCTAGGATTTCATCCCAACCTTCGGATCTAGGGTTTCATCCCAACCGTCTGATCTAGGGTTTTATCCCAACCGTCGGATCTAGGGATTTAATCCCAACCGTCGATTCTAGGGTTTCATCCTAACCATCGGATCTAGGGATTTAATCCCAACCGTTGGTTCTAGGGTTTCATCCCAACCATCGGATCTAGGGATTTAATCCCAACCGTTGGTTCTAGAGTTTTGTTTTACATCCTTGGATCTAGATTTCATGAGGATTATATTAGGCTACGATAGGGACCATAAGGAGGAGTTGGATCTTGGCCACCCGATGGATCGGAACCACACAAACTTGATCCATCAATGATGTTCCATTCCACTAGAGGATTATCATTGAACTACCTCACCAACCCCCATAAATTAATATGGGCTCCATATATTATTTGTACATTCATCTCCTTGTGTTTAAGATATCGAATATCCGTCAATTAATTGATTTATTGACCATCAATTAATTAACGTTAACTCCTCGAGTAGTACCACTCAACCTTATCATCATGTTGACTAAGTCAACCAGCTGGGTTTACATGATGAACCTTATGAGCTCCTCAAGGGGACATCATCAACCTAATATATAGGACACGGTTTCCTCCTATAATCAATGGCACACCATGTAAATAATATCATTTCCCAACTTACCGGACATATTGATTTAATCCATCTAAATCTCACCCTCTGGTAAATCAAAGAAATAAATACTAAGTACATGTGCCTGTTATTATATTGGGATTAAGAGCATGTACAACATAATATCCGAGGTCCGATTCAATTATGTAGTCAGCAATAAATTGAATCACATCTATGTCGGTCCTGCTCAATACACCTAAGTGTACTAGTGTAACTCTATGTTCAAGACAAAACAACACCAAGCTACACTACAACCATGCCAATGGTTTGTCCAAAACCATCTTGGTTGTGAGCCTCTACTTATATTTTACAAGGGACTGATAACATGATCTTCTGTGCCACACCAAGCACCATGTTATCTACAATGTAAAATATTAGACAATATACACACACATATAATAAATATATAAAGTGCAAACAATGATCATGTGATTCTTATTCTAAAATAAAATGTTCATACAAAAAGAGCTAGGCTTTTAGTATACATTCCAACAATCTCTCACTTATACTAAAAGACTATGTCGTCATCACACTGCCATACATCTGATCCCCATGTCCTCCACATGCCTATCAAACACTTTCGCTGGAAGGGCCTTAGTGAATGGATCCGCCAGGTTATCCTCTGATGCAATCTTGGCGACAGCAACTTCTCCTCACTTTACGATCTCTCGTATAAGGTGGTACTTGCGCTCTATGTGTTTACTCGCCTTGTGGGCTCGTGGTTCCTTCGATTTTGCAACTGCACCACTGTTATCACAATAAATTGTGATAGTTCTGGGCAAACCAGGAATGACATCCAAGTCCATCAAGAAGTTCCTGAGCCATACATCTTCCTTGGCTGCCTCAGAGGCTGCCACATACTCAACTTCCATGGTAGAGTCCTCCACGCTTTTCTGCTTGACACTCCTCCATACTATGGCTCCACCTCCAAAAGTAAACACAAACCCCAAGGTCGACTTACTGTTGTCTCTATCTGATTGGAAATCCGAATCCGTGTAACCTACAGGGACTAATTGATCTGCCTGGTAAACCAGCATATAATCCCTAGTCCTTCTCAGGTATTTCAATATATGCTTTACCGCAGTCCAATGTCCCTGTCCAGGATTACTCTGATATTTGCTAACCATGCCCACGGCAAAGCAGATATCTGGTCTCGTACATAGCATAGCATACATGAGGCTTCCTACTGTCGAAGCATAAGGAACCACCTTCATGTCCTCTATCTCCTTTGATGTTTTGGGACACATCTCTTTAGATAAAGGAACTCCATGCCTAAAAGGTAGAAAACCTTTCTTGGAGTTCTGCATGCTAAAACGAGCAAGGATAGTGTCAATGTATGAAGCTTGAGATAAGTACAACATCCTTTTCTTGCGATCCCTTATTACCTTGATCCCAAGGATGTGTCCCACTTCTCCCAAGTCCTTCATGTCAAACTGTTCGGACAACCATACCCTTACATCTGATAACACTTTGATATTGTTGCCAACTAACAAAATGTCATCTACGTATAGTAGATCCACTTTACTCCTCTCTTTCTCTTGTAGATCCACTTGCATCCAATGACTTTTACACCATCGGGTGGTTCTACTAGCTCCCAGACCTGATTAGAATCCATAGATTCTATCTCTGAATTTATCGCTCTTTGCCAAGATACCGCATCTCTATCTTGGAGTGCCTCATCATATGTCCAGGGATCAGGTTCATGTTCACCAGGGACTAAGTCCGAAGACTCTCCCAAAAACATGAATCTCTCGGGTTGTTTAACAACCCTCCCACTACGACGAGGGGCCTCCTGTGTATGCTCTGTGACATGCGGTGCAGTGACTTATGGTAACTCTTCTTGTACCGGTGGTACTGAAGTCGGGACTTCCCCTATCAACTCCTCAAGAACAATCCTACTCGTGGGCATGTGGTTCATCACATAGTCCTCCTCTAGAAATCTGGCATTCGTACTCACGATCATCTTCTGATCTCTAGGACTATAGAATAAACCACCCTTCGTTCCCTTGGGGTAGCCAACAAACAAGCGTACTTCTGTACGAGATTCCAACTTACCAGCATCTCCCTTCATCACATGTGTTGGACTACCCCAAATCCAAATATGTCTTAGACTAGGCTTTCGCCTAGTCCACAACTCTGTGGGAGTAGAGGGTACTGACTTAGATGGAACCAAGTTCAGAATGTGTGCTGCTGTTTCCAGAGCAAACCCCCAGAACGAATCAGGTAACTCAGAATAACTCATCATATATCTGACCATCTCCATAAGAGTCCTGTTCCTTCGCTCTGCCACACCATTCTGCTGGGGTGTGCCAGGTGCGGACAATTGGGATTGAATCCCAGACTCTGATAAGTAACTCCTAAACTCTCCCAAGAGGTACTTGCCACCACGATCAGATCGTAGTGTCTTGATACTTTTACCTTGACGGTTCTCCACATCAGCCTTGAATTCTTTGAACCTGTCAAAGCATTCAGGCTTGCGGCGCATCAAGTAAATGTATCCATACCTTGAATAATCGTCTATAAAAGAGACAAAGTATTCAAAGCCACCTTTAGCCTGGATAGTCATAGGATCGCACAGATCAGAATGAACCAATTCTAACACATCTTTGGCTCTATACCCCTTGACCTTGAAAGGCCTCTTTGTCATTTAACCTTCCAAGCCAGATTCGCAGGTTGGGAGATCCTCCACCACAAATGAACCCAAAGGTCCATCAGCTATCAACCTTTGAATTCTGCTTAGGTTAATATGACCAAGCCTTAGATGCCAAAGATATGTCTGGTTCATTTGCGAAGGTTCTTTTCTCTTATTAGACTTAGAAGATGAGTTATTTACTTCTATATGCATCGTGGGAGTTTTCGATTCTAGAGTATATAAATTGCCAACCAATGTACCAGAACAGATAATCTCCCTATTCCTTTTTATAACCACTTTGTCATTAAAAGAAACAGAATATCCATCCATAAACAATTTAGAAACTGAAATTAAATTTTTCTAAAAGTAGGTACATAAAGATAATTTCTCAAAACCAAAACTTTATTCCTATCAAAAGATAAATAAACGTCTCTCACTGCAATAGCCGCCACCTTTGAAGCATTGCCCATGAAGACGGTAATCTCTCCCTCAGCTAGTCATCGGGTTTCCTGGAACCCTTGCAAAGTATTGCAGACATGATCTGTGGCTCCTGTATCTACACACCAGGCACTGGTAGATAACACCGCTAAATATGTTTCAACAACTAAACAAGAAGATATAGTTTTGTTCTTTCGGCGAGGACAGTCCGCCTTCCAATGTCCAGTCTGCTTGCAAGTGAAGCACTTGCCTTTCGACTTCTTCACTCCTGCCTGAGGTCCCACTGCCACTTTCTTCGCTCCACCTTGCTTCTTCTTCTTCTTACCTTTCGGTTTAGAAGAAGAAACCTTCTGAGCGACCATGGCTTGAGCACTTTGACGAAAAAGCCCCTCTGCCGCCTGGAGTTCTATCAGAAGCTCTGCCAATGAATACAACCTCTTGTTCATGTTGTAATTGAGGCGGAACTGCTCAAAACTCCTAGGCAGAGACTAGAGAATGATATCGACCTGGGTTTCCCCATCGATCTCAGCTCCGAGAACTTCCATCTCATTAAGATGAGCCATCATCTTGAGAACATGTTCCCTAATGGGTGTTCCCTCGATCATGGTGGTCGTCATCAAGTTTCTCATTGCCTCATGTCTAGCCGCCCTACTCTGATGTCCGAAAAGTTGCTTGAGATTGAACATCATGTCATAAGCTGTGGCCATGGCCTGATGCTGATGTTGCAGCACATTTGACATAGATGCCAAAATGTAACACCGAGCCATCTCATCTGCCTTTATCCATTTCTTATAACGTTCTTTCTCCTTTTCATCAGAGTCATCGGTGGGCTTAGGAGGACAGACCTCGAAGAGTACAAATTTGTACTCCTCCGCATTTAAGACAATATCCAGATTTCTTTTCCAATCAATATAGTTTCGTCCAGTAAGTTTATTTTCTTTTAATATCACAGCAAGTGGGTTGAAAGCCATTTGAAAAACCTAAGAATCACAATGATCAAAATATTAGATTTCAAATATTATTGATTCCTCAAAACAATAAAATTCTGAAATCAACCAACACCTCAAAACACCGAGAATATCGCATGCCATGATAGTATGGACGTATACGAATTCTACATTTGTAAGAGGTGGTTTTACCCATTAATTTTATTATCTTGTCAACCTTACTTTTTGACAAATAAAATTAATAGTTGGTTCCTCTTTAGCCCTACAAATAAAAGCAGTGACTCCGATGGGGAGGATACTTTTATTTGCATCTAAGTGTGCACCATTACACGATACTAAGAGAATTATTTTGGATTATGTGCCTTACCGCTGTGGAAGTACACACGCTCCTAGATAATTTCTTATAACCATTATTTGACTTAGTGATCCGCAAACAAACTCATCCGCAGGGAGGAAGGCACTCAGAGCCGACATGCAAGTTTGTTGCATCACACGTCAAATTGTAATGGAGGCCGCGGGAATTAATTAAAATATCCCTCTCCCACTTAGTAAATTAAAATTGAGGAATTTTAAAGCATACACAACATGCATATAAAACAAATAAGCAATAAATATGGAAAAAAACAGAATTTTTCCAACTATTATGGCATTGTTCTCCAATACGCATCCCGTCGTGTCACCACCTCGTCCGCTCCATCTTTTCCCGTGCGCAAGTCACCAAAGAGATCCGAGCCGAGATATATCATTTTAATTTACATCCATCGATCCTATACTCCACGAAGGAGTGTACAAATAATCTAGATCGAAAGTAAACTAAAATGAGCGGCTAAACAATGCCATATTTAATTACAAAAATTAAAAACTAATCTAGCCTCGTCAACCCCGAGGATTCAAATAATATACATACAATCACACACAAAATAATCACATACAACCAAATAGCCATAATAGTCGGATCTTATGCCTGCAACCAAAAAGTTAGCCTACACACATCCTACTATTATCCGGCATACTCAATATATGATATGTGCATGAAAGTAACCGAATCCAAAACACACAAAACCGGAAACTGTGGCTCTGATACCACTTGTAGGGAGTCACTCGGAGGCTCATTGGCTCCAATGTCCCCGAATTAAAATTTTCACTAATGAAAGAACTAATCCGGATGGGATGAGTTTCCTTAGCACAACCTATTCGTCGTCGTGCTAACAACTTGAGTGATCGCTTGAACAAAGTAGTTGTTCAAGCAACACAACTCTTCTAGTTGGTTAGCCGCGGAAGAGACGACGAACAGATCGCCGGTTTTTGTGTTTGTCTTCGGGGTCCATGATTATACAAAATATATACATACACACATTTGTATAATCAACACATAAAAGAACATGCTAAGATCAGAAAATAAAGTTGTAAAGCTTTTATACCTCACGATCGTCTACCGTATGTCCTATCCTCCTCACGGACGACGTGTGGATGAAGATCCTCCATGAGTAGAAGACTTCTAGATCACGTTCTTCCCTTCCTTGTTCGCTGCGAACAAAGAGAAGAACCAACAAAACTTCTCCTTTCTAGAACTGGCCACCAAGCAAGGGAGTTTGATGTAACCGCCGGCCAAGGAACGAATGGATGAAGCGCCGGGCACCAATGTAAGGAGAACCGCCGGCCACCTTGGAGAGAATGGAGTGAACGCTGGCCAACATTGAAGAGAGGTTGCTGCCGACCAAGGAATAAGAGAGGGACTAAGAGGATGGGCGCCGGCCACTTGTCCAAGAGTTGCCGCCCAAGCCAAAGCTTCCAAACCCTAGCCGCCCAACCTAAAACCCTAACTCCAAAAATGAACCATTACTTGCCGCCCAAACTAAGCCCTCTATTTATAGAATTGGGCTTAAGCCTCCTTTAATCTCCACCGTCGGATCTAGGGATTTAATCTCCACCGTCGGATCTAGGGTTTTATCCCAACCGTCGGATCTAGGGTTTCATCCCAACCATCGGATCTAGGATTTCATCCCAACCTTCGGATCTAGGGTTTCATCCCAACCGTCGGATCTAGGGTTTTATCCCAACCGTCGGATCTAGGGATTTAATCCCAACCGTCGATTCTAGGGTTTCATCCTAACCATCGGATCTAGGGATTTAATCCCAACCGTTGGTTCTAGGGTTTCATCCCAACCATCGGATCTAGGGATTTAATCCCAACCGTTGGTTCTAGAGTTTTGTTTTACATCCTTGGATTATATTAGGCTACGATAGGGACCGTATTAGGCTATGATAGGGACCATAAGGAGGAGTTGGATCTTGGCCACCCGATGGATCAGAACCACACAAACTTGATCCATCAATGATGTTCCATTCCACTAGAGGATCATCATTGAACTACCTCACCAACCCCCATAAATTAATATGTGCTCCATATATTATTTGTACATTCATCTCCCCGTGTTTAAGATATCAAATGTCCGTCAATTAATTGATTTATTGACCATCAATTAATTAACGTCTAACTCCTCGAGTAGTACCACTCAACCTTATCATCATGTTGACTAAGTCAACCAGCTGGGTTTACATGATGAACCTTATGAGCTCCTCAAGGGGACATCATCAACCTAATATATAGGAGACGGTTTCCTCCTATAATCAAAGGCACACCATGTAAATAATATCATTTCCCAACTTACTGGGCATATTGATTTAATCCGTCTAAATCTCACCCTCTGGTAAATCAAAGAAATAAATACTAAGTACATGTGCCCATTATTATATCGGGATTAAGAGCATGTACAACATAATATCCGAGGTCCGATTCAATTGTATAGTCAGCAATAAATTGAATCACCTCTATGTCGGTCCTGCTCAATACACCTAAGTGTACTAGTGTAACTCTATGTTCAAGACAAAACAACACCAAGCTACACTACAACCATGCCAATGGTTTGTCTAAAACCATCTTGGTTGTGTGCCTCTACTTATATTTTACAAGGGACTGATAACATGATCTTCTGTGGCACACCAAGCACCATGTTATCTACAATGTAAAATATTAGACAATATGCACACACATATAATAAATATATAAAGTGCAAACAATGATGATGTGATTCTTATTCCAAAATAAAATGTTCATACAAAAAGAGCTAGGCTTTCAGTATACATTCCAACATAGAGTTCATTAGTGGTGGTGTTTGCATCGCTAGGGCTGATTCAAGCCCAACCCATGGAGTAGGAACCTTAAGGTTCTGAACCACGTTATATCATCGTGTTTGTGTGTTTATGTTTTTTTATTGCTTTATTATTTGTATTTCTGCTGTGTATAACAAGTTTTGTAGACACGAACACGATCAATTTCCATCGATGCAACAAACGGGCTATTCTCCCCCTCTAGCGGTCATCAATTCCCAAAAAGTGGTATCAGATCTAGGAGCTCTTCACTAGCTTCACATCCGAGGGAGTGCGCTAGAGGGAACTTGATGGAGTTTGAAGAAAAATTGGGATGGGATATCAACACCCCAATTCCAAACACCTTCTATGGACAAGAAGAGTTCGAACAATGGAAGGCACTGATGGAGAACTTCTTCATGATGGATTTTGAAGATTGGATGATCCTAGTGAAGGGATTTGAATTTCCAAGAGGTCCAAAAGGTGGATACCTCAAGAAGAAGTGATGGACCGAAGAGCAAGTTCAAGCCTTCGAGAGAAACGATAAGGTAATGCAATTGATATTAAATTCAATACCTAATGATATTGTGTCTAGGTTAGGTGAATTTCTAGATGCCAAGGAGCTATGGGAAAAATTGGCCAAGCACCATGAAGAACCATCCATTGCTCAAGTAGAGAGAGAGCCCGAAGAAGAAGAAAGCTCTTCCTCATAAGAAAGTGAGGATTCGAAAGTTGATATGGAATCAACATCCAGATCGGAAGAGGTGGAAGAAGTGGAAGAAGACTCCACCTCTAAGATTGAGGGGGAGGAGACTAGGCCATCTTCAATACCAACGGCAACTCAAGAGGAACCATCTACCTCCGATCGGGAAGATGAAGAAGTAAAAAATTCCACCACCATTGACCTAGGTAACTCAAGCACATCAATTCAAAATAAAAAATCATATTATGTGTTTTGAATGTAGGGAATATGGAAACTATAAGAGCAAGTGGCCTAAGAAGGTTAAGAAGGCTCCATTAGTGCCAAAGGTCAAAGAGACCGGAGCCCCAACCATTAAGAGCATGGAGCACGTGGTGTGCTTCAACTGCCACCAAAAAGGGCACTATAGAAGCCAATGCCCTAAGGGGAAGCCTAGCAAGGCTGTAGAAGGAGAATCACATGTAGGGGGAGCTTCTAAAGCTAACCCAAAGGTTTATTTCAATAATGCACCCTCTAGTTTTAATGTTAAAAAGCATGCTTTCAATTCACTTGTCATTCCTCATGAAAAGCATGCTAGTATAAATAGATTGTATTGTATAAGTGCTAAGAGTTGTAACCTTTGAACTAAGGAGAAATTTGGGACTAATGTCCCTAAAACAATTTTACCTAAGGAAAGCATTTGAAAGATAGAGGGTCATCTAGGCTTTAATCAAAAGAAATCTAGACATATGCCTAGGAAGGGCAAAAATGATCAAAGAAACAATGGGCCCACCAAAATAGAAAAATTGGAGTTAGAGAATCAAGTTTTGAGGTCAAAACTTGAGAAAATGGAGAAGACCCTTGAAAAGATGCAAAATCAAATTAAAGGGTCAAATTGCAAAATCTAGGGTCTAAGAGTCATAGTTAGGGACCTAGTAGACAACCATCCAAGGGAAAAAAAGATTTGGGTCACAAACCTAAGCCCAAGGAGACCTACCATAGTGTTCCATTCGATTATGGAACATAATCTAGGTCTAGGAATGCGAAGGTTAATAGCGAAGTCATCCCTAAGGTTAACCAAGGAAAGTGCCTAGTGGCCAAGTTTTCCATGAAACCTAGGGAGGTCACTAAGAAGGTTACAAGGGGAGTCACCCCTAGAGTTAACCTAGGCAAGACCCAAATGACCAAGGCTACCAAGCCTAGGAGGGTCATTAGGAGGGTATCTAGGGAGGTCATCCCTAAGGAATACCTAGTAAACCCAAGAAGCTACAATAGGTATTGGGTTCCTTGAAGCGTGATCGATTCACGCTAAATGGGTTAGGGTGTGTCAACCCTCAATGGATGGGTAGTTAACCTAACCATGGTAGAGTTGACATTTTAGGACATTTTCAAGGTTATGGGTACCTTGGAAATGGAGGTTGATCTATAATCCTAAAGGACTTTAGGATGTGTCAATATCAATTAAGAAGTTTGAAAAACTAATCAAATTGGCACAAGTTAGGTCTTAGAGTCATGGTGTGTCATTTTGGGTTTTTGGCACACTTGGGAGATAAGTGATTATTATGTCAAAATGGACTTAAAAATAACAAATGGAAATTAACACTAAAATTTAGGTATTATTATACATATACCTTTTATTTGCCATGCTTTATTTGTCATATGCTATGTCGTGACATCATATTTATTTTTATCATATAATATGTCATGATCATGCTTAGGTTTTAGTTTTAGTGTCATGTATGTTTAGTATTTAATCATATCCCATGAAATCATGATTATTGGCATTGCTTTATTTATGATATCATTTATGCCATGATCATACTTCATGCATTCAAGTTAATTAAAATTGATTTAATGACTATGGCATGACTTGAAGTCCCATGCATAAGGGAATCAAGTAGTGTTGCCTTAGAAAAATGCATGAGACCTCAGTTTAAGATGAAACAAAACCCACATCTCACATCAAATTGACATGTGTGTGTTTTCACACCCTAGACACATGTGAAATGCTATGAAATGAGTTATGTTCAAGGTGCATAGTTTTTACATCTAGATGAACTCAAACTCATCATATATCATGGGTGGATCATGGGGAATGCTAATGTGCAAGTCATTTGCATTAAGCCCATAAACCATGGTTCAATATAAGGTTTTAAAAACATTTCAAAATCATTTTGAAAAACTTTACTGTAGTCTATCTTTTGATAGAAGTCACCATTGATGAAGTTGATACAAACTAGGGTCCAACATTGAAACTTTTCAATGGTTTTGAACTTTGTATCAATCTCCTATTTTAATGGGTATTTTATTTGTCCAATATTTTAACCCATTGTAATTGTTATAAGTATTGTACGTATGAATTTTCAAGATTTTTCAAAATACATATTTTTACTTATGTATTTCTCAATTTTGATTTCTGAAACTGAATTTCTGCATTTGCATAAATCAGTCGACTGCCGCTTATGATAGTCAATTGGAGTCAAGGCCAATTGACTGATGACTGTTAGAGTCGATTGTCAGGCCTATTTTTAGGAAAACAATATTTGTTTATCTTGATTTCAGCTATGTTAGGCTACCCTAACTGCTCATGACCCTAGGATATGCTTTGGAAAGCAGTAGAAAGGGTGAAAATCCATTGGATATGGATTAGGAGAGTTGTTTGAGTGTGTATCAATTTTAAGGTGTATGAAAGTTCAAGGATGAACTTTTGACCATAATTTTGATGGTTTAGTTTTCCAATAGGCTTAAGGACTCTCCAAGGACATTATTGGTGCAATGGTCAAGGGGGGAGCAAGCCTTTAGGAAGAGGTTATCTATCATGGGATGATGGATGTGTTCTTTCTCATGAGGGGGAGAATTGGTAGAGTTTATAGGAAGCTTCTCTTTTGTGATACTTATCACTAGGAAGAGTGAAGGCTTCCTAGATATTTTTTGACCAAGAGGGAGATTTTAAGATCTCATTGGGATGTGAGACATTCACACTCTTAGGGAGAGGCTTTTTGATGTATGTCAAAAATTGGGGGAATTAATGAGAGAATTGGGAGAATTTGGAATTACCAATTTTGGAGAATTGGTAAGGAGATTTGAGTTAGGTGGCCTAACTCAAAGGTGTTTGTGGTTTTTGTCAAACATAAAAAAGGGGGAGATTGTTGGTTCAATAGGCCCAGGTCACTATTGACTGGACTCGAGTTTGACTCGAGTAGTGTTTTGATGTTTGAAATTAATGTTTGACATTGATGTTTGACAAAATATATGACAACGTGAATGTCATGAGAAAGTTCTGTTAGTGAAAGCCCTAGAGTCAAACATGTGATGATTGTTGTATGAACTTTGTTGTATCATATTCCTATTTATAAAGGCATTTCTTTATGGTTATTATACTTACTTGTATTGGTGTCAAATAATTAAGTATAATAAATCCTTGAGTAGAAGGTTCTTATCTATATCAATCGATTGGTTGAATCGATAATGAGATGATATAGAGAACACTACCCTTAATCATTCTTAGTCAAGTATTAACATTCAGGGACAATGTTAATGCGAAGAGAGTAGAATGTAGGTCAACTCGATGACTTGATCTCGCATGTCATGGATATGAGATATTAAGTTGACACATGGGTATGCATTGGAGAATGTATACTGAATGACCAGCCATGAGAAAGTATCATGGATCGTTATATGAGTGTCATATACTTTCTCATGTGACTATTAGTCCTTGGACCTAAAGTCACCATGGTTCCCTACATACAGATTTGCATACTTTTGCTTCGTCAAATGTCACCCGTAAATGGGTGGACTATAAAGGTCATTACTGGATAAGTAACAAATTATGTAGAGGGATGTGAATGATGTAGATGAGATCTATCCCTCCGATATGACGGGAGTGACATCATGATTTTTGATAGAGTGAGACCACTAAGTGCATGGTCATGCCCAAATGAGTCAATATGAGATATTGAGCCCATTTGATTAGAGTGAGTCTACTTGGAGTTCAAGATATAGATTGTACAGAGGATGACATGTCTATGTCTCAATTGGTCAATCTAAATGTCAAGGATAGAGGGACATTGTCTCATATTGTGAGAGTCACAATTAGTAGTCACAAAGGTGATGCTCGATCTCAACATTCTTGTAACTTGGGTAGCAATAATGTGTTGCTAGATACCGCTCATTGCTTATGTTTCTAAATCGGTTTAGGAACATTTCCGACGTTACAATAACCTATAGGGTCAAACACTAAGGGAAATTAGATGGAGATTAGGTTCATATGATGGACCAAGAGGATTAGGTTCATGTGATGAACCAAATTGGATTAAGAGTAATCCAAATTTGACTAATTGAGTTGGACTCAATTAGATTCAAGTGTTGAATGAGTCTAATTTAGATTTGATTCATTGATTCAATTTAAACTAATGAATAGAGATTCATTAAATTAAATTGACTTGAATCAAATGGTTCGATTTGATCAACCATGGTAGATAAGAGGTCAAGTTTGACTTGACTTGAGAGGGAAGATGAATGGTCAAGTTTGACTTGACCAAATATCATGTCATGATGACTTGGCATGGGCTGGCCAATGATGATCTTCCACATCATCATGGACACATCATGGGGTGCCACCTCATGAGGGAGACCAAGAGCCATGACTCTTGGAATTACATGCATGTATATAACTCCCTTGTAGTGGTCGACCACTATTGAATGGGTTCATTAGTGTGAAGTTAGTGGATTTTAACTTAATCTTCTTCCTCCTCTCTTCTCAAGCTCTCTCTTCCTCATCCTTGCCGTGGGCTTCTAAGGGTGCTAGCACACTCTAAGTTTCCTTCTCCACCTATTGTTCGTGTGGATAATTGTAGAGGAGTGTACTCTTGACACTCTCGAGTTCCGACAAGCCGTTTGGACAAGCGGGATAAGCGAAGGGTGTCGCAGCAAGGGTAAAGCACTTCACAAGTAGATCTAAAGTAGATATAGGGTTTTAACATGTACATGTATATTTTGTTTATCTTCGTACGGATCCATGGCCGACTTTCGAGGTTTTGGCAACGCAAAAACCGGTTTTTATGGCTCCGATAGTCCAACAGTGGTATCAGAGCCACGTGCGAAGCATGTATGTGTTTAGTTTTATAATTTTTGTATTAGATATAAAAAATTACAGATATGTATGTTTCTATAAATTTCTTATTTTATAGATTTTTTTGAGTATTTTTCTCGAAGAGTCGAAGCAACAAGTGTTGGGACACTTGAAGGCTTCAACCACCGAGAAAAACACTCCGAAATGGAGAATTCTCGCTCTAGCCTTTTGGGACAGAGACTTAAGGCACTGTAAGGTCAAGATGGGACACTCGCAAGATTCATTTTGGGAGAAGGGGTGCTTCCCCTAACCCCGCAAGGGGCATTGTCCCGCGATAGTGCCCAGAATTCGCTTTGCGAGACCGTTACGGAGATGTGACTCATAAAATTGAAACAAAAAATAGGAAAAATTATAAATTTTTTTGTAAAATACATAATTTAGAATTATTTATAATATTTTGATGGTCATGACCCAATATCCCCAATGTGATTGGATAAAATGTGTTGTAATTCATAATACAATTTGCACGTCGTTTTTGTGTTGTGCATGTTTTATATGGTATGCGACCTGCGTGTCGTGCCTCTTCTTTTAATATTCATGTTGTAAATGGTTTTAGACTCAAATGTAACTCGAGTTTCATGTTTGTAATGTACAAAAATGGAGCAGTGGAAGGTCCACTAGTAGATGGAGTTACGAGAAGGGTGTCGACGACACATGGCGGTCAAAGGAGGCGCTTGGAGAAGCCGCTAACCCTAGGTTGACCGTCCGATCTTCTCATTGTCTTGAGAAGATCGTAGTAGGCCCATGGCCGCATCACAATTTAATTATATATATATGTTGATATATATATATATATATATATATATATATATATATATATATATATATATATATATATATATATATATATATTTGTTTTTTCTTGTATGTATTTGATGCATGCTAGTAAATTTTGCTTGTATGTATATGATACATGCTAGGATATTTTGGTTGTATGTATATGATGCATGCTAGTATATTTTTCTTGTATGTATGTGATGCATGATAGTGTAGGGTAATAAAGGCCTTAATGTGTATATGATACACATTCACGATTAGATTAAATCTTAATCGAATCAACTCGAAATGCCTACCAAGTTTTGATACCCATCACTACTTCGATCATTTGTTGTTGTTGAATCTGCCAAAGCAGAACAACACATATTTTCTTGGTAGGGTGCGGAGGGACAATCTTGGTCCTGCCTATCATAGCTTGGGTGACAATAAGCTCAATTAGATTGAGTAAAACTAGTTAACTCAATTGGATCGAGTAAAACTATAGACATATTCTAACCATTGGAAAGGAAGGATAAGATTACATTTACACTAAATCTTTGGCGATTTAGCCAAAGCTAACTCAAGGTCTTTTGTAAATGTGGATCTTGATCCTATAAACAAGAGTTGCATAGAGATGTAATCGGTAATTTGTTACCTACCAATCATACTAAGTCTTGGGCGATTTAGCAAAAGTTAACTTAAAGCATAGTATGATGTGGATTTTGTCCCGCGAGAATTATAGATAGTTTGTATGAATCTAGTAGTGTGGTTTGACCACATATATTACTCGATTCTACAAAAGTCCTATAATTCAGTGGGAGCATAATTTGAATAATGGCCTAATTAAATGATAAATGGAATATGATATTTATTTTTTGCATTGTTTATGTTGTAGATTACCATGTCATCAAACATGAACACTCTCTCCCTGCGTTCTGTCCTTGAGAAGGACAAGCTAAATGTAACTAATTTATTGGACTGGTACAGGAATCTGAGAATCGTTCTCACTCAAGAAAGAAAAGTGTACACCCTAGAGTAGCTCATTCCGGAAGCACCTCTTGGCACTGCCTCGCGAGCTGACCGAGATGCTTACAAGAAGCATCAAGATGATGCATTAGATGTGTCATGCCTCAAGCTCACGATCATGAAGTCTGATCTTCCGAAGCAACATGAGTTCATGAATGCTTTTGATATGGTTGAACATCTTCGTCAACTGTATCAAGGACACGCAAGGCATGAGAGATACGAGATCTCTATGACACTATTTCAGTGCAAGATGCAAGATGGGACTCTCGTAGTGTTGGTGCAGGGGCACTAGATAATCGAACCTGTGTTTTGATTATGGCTAAGACACAAAGTTAAGTTTACATCGTTATCTCACGAGATAAATCAAGTGTACAGAAAAGTGCTAAAGCTGGAGCTGAAGGCTAGCGACACCCGGAGGAAGCCGCGGTGGTCGGGCGCCACTCGAGTGACTTCGGAGGGAGCCAAAGGAATCGAGTGGAAGGCCGGAAGCGAGAGCTACTTTCGAGGTAAGATCATGTGAGTGAGAGATTGTAAGGTCGTATCCTCTTTACGAGGATGACCGTAGGCGGCGATCCGATTAAGACTTCCCGTGGAAGGTCTAGGTCGAGATCGTACGGTCAGAAATCGTCGTATTTATTATTTTCCGAGCTAACCTCTTACTGCAGGGAGGTGGCCATGTTGGTAGTCAACTGCTGGACATCAAGCAGCCGACTGATGCTCATCAGTCGACTGATGGGAGGCATCTGTCGACTGATGGCGACGAATCAACCTTTGCGCTAGGTCAAAACGGATAACGTTTGACGCGGCCACTTCGCGATAAAATTTGGACAACTTTGTGATCTGTTCCGAAAAAAGAGGAGACATATTCAGAGGCCAAAATCTATAAAAGGAGGGGAGGATTCCAACTCCAATCATCATCAAGTTTATTCATCAAGTGCTCCTACAACGCCAACGCTCCAACGCCGTCATAACGCCGACGCGATGACAAGTTCAAATCTCCTTCGTCGGCAGCAGTAGCAAGTAATTATTTTTATTGTATTCTTTATTTTAATTGTAACGAGGTGAGGTAGGCTTGTTGCCTCATCCTCGTACATTCGGTTTTTGTCATCGTTGTCTCCTACCTCCAACGAGGAGGAGACGTTATAGTGCTTTGCCCTCCGTACGCGGTCTAGGACCGATAGGGCCTTGGAGTAGCAACCGCTGGGTTGTGAACCAAGTAAAAATAAGCGTGTTCATTTATTTTCCGCTGCTCTTACTCATTTAATTGTCTACTCGAATGAAACATCGAAAAGATTTACGGTCACTATTCACCCCCCCCTCTAGCGACGCTTCTCGATCCAACAATTGGTATCAGAGCGGGGGCGCTAAGATTTGGTAAAACCACCAATCTAGCACGTTTTGGTTTTCTTTTCATATTTTTCGATTCGTATCTTTCTTAGGTTTTTATTCCTCCTGCACTACTAATCCAAGACGAAGTCTTGGTACGTTTCTTTTGGTTGTGTGCTTGCAAGTATTCTCCCTTGGAGTAGCCGACGGTAAAATGGCCATAACTTTTCGCACAAGCTGACTCACGTAACGATCTACCTACAAAATCGAAGCCCTCTGAGAGATCTACATTTCTTACCAGGGTTTACCCTCATAACAAGCTGTTTCCAGCACCAAAATCTATCGTTCAGTATCCTTTCATGGACACCGAAGGTCGTAAGTTTCTAGTTTTTGTTAGTTTCTTATTCTTCTTATTTATTTCTGTTTATTTCCTATTATTTCCCGCACTACTAATCCAAGACCAAGTCTTGGAATTCTCTTTGGTTTTTATTCGTGTTTTTCCAAGAGACTTAATGGCTCACATTGAGAGGTATAGCACCACCCGACCTCCGTTCTTTAACGGAAATGATTTTCGTTATTGGAAAGGTCGGATAGAGTGTTTCTTGAAAACACAAGTCGAGAGCCCACCAATGATCAAGGAGAACCCTTGGATTTCAATAAGTGGACAAATACAACCAAGAGGCAAATCGAAGCCGATGCAAGAGCAACTCAAATATTACAATGTGGCTTGTCCAAGGAGGAGCTGAACCGCATCGGTCCATTCACTAGTGCCAAAGACCTCTGGAACAAATTGATTGATCTACACGAAGGGACCCCCGATGCTAAGGTATGTAAAAGAGATTTACTTTTAAATAAACTATACAATCTAAAGATGCAGGATCACGAGACCGCCACCCAATTACATGCGCGGATGCAAGACATCGTCAATGGTCTTCACTCGATCGGGCAAGCCGTAGAGAACCAGGACCTTATTGTTGGGTTTCCGGCACCGCGCCGTGTGTGTGTTCGATCACGTTTCGTAAACATGAACACAGCGGAAGCAATAAAAATAATAAATCTACATTTATAAATACACACACAACACACGCATGCATATTACAACAAGTGTAGACATAACCGTAAATTTAAATTTGCAATAAAAAGAAATTTATCTACGTTATACCTTTCGTATGACGTGTAGCGGGAACGGCATCAACCGGAATGATCCTCGCTAGAATCGTCTCTATCTGTATCCACGCCGAGTTCCTCGGGATGACTTCGCTAAGCCATGAGCTTCGTCTTCGTACGGGTTACTAGCCTCGTGTTGAAGACGACGTGATCGAGAGATGATCACGATCCGAATCCAAATTCGGATCCTAATACGAGTTCTCAAAACACGTTTCTCCGGAGAGGTATTCGTCAACCAATTGACGAATCCTTCATCCTCCACCTCAGAGGATTACCGGAGATCGAATCCCCGGTAGTTTAGCCGCTGTCGGAGCTCAAACCGTCGTCCAACTGACGCTCCGACAAGAGGAGAACAAGCTGTCCAGAAAACTGGACAGCTTTGGTGGAGGAGTAGGCGCCGGCCAAAACAAGGAAGCCAAGTGCTCACCTTTTCACCGAAGCCTAGGAAGATCACCGGAGGGTCTCCGGAGAATCACTGGCTGAAGCTTGGACGCCGACAAGGACTTGGACGGCGGCACAAAAGCTGGGCGACAAAGGAGGTTGGCCGGCAACTCCCTCAATGGGGTGGGCGGCAACTCCTTGCTAGGGTTTTGGATTAGGGCTTAATTATCCCTTAAGCCCTCTTTTATAGAGTACTAATTCTCTTAATGGTTATTGGATCATAACCATTAGGCCCGTTAACCCGCTCCATTAAGATAAGTTAAAATAAACCAAACCATGATGGTTTATTTTAAGTTAAAACGAACCGAACCAACTTTTGGTTCATTCGTTTAAAATAAACCAAACCCTTTGGTTTATTCTCCTCCATTGGATTAGAACCAAACCATTTTGGTTCATCCATTATCTCTTCATAAGACACGGCCCATCCACGCTTCCATTGCGACTGAAACGATTTCATGCTCGCTTCATGTTTGGTCCAACCAAACCTTGTTTCTCTCGGTCTAAGAATCTCATTCTCAAGCTCGTTTTAAATCATTTGGATTACGCTCGTTGTGCGTGTGACCAAATAGGTTCTCAGTTTATGTTGGCCGTCTATAATTAACCATTAATTATAGAACGATCATGAGTGGCACCTAGTAGTACATCATGATCCCCAATTAACCGAAAAGATCAACGGTTGATCCAGAACTATTTCTGAAACCCTTCAGCAGCTCGAATGAATCGTGCCCCATTCCCTTCACTCATCTTATACCCACTTGGTTCAGGACATGATCTATAGTGTCAGTCCCCACTAGGCTGACTACGTCACACCTACCCCAAGTATCATTTCCTCATCCTACGGATTCTAGTTACTCCACATGTATTGAAGAGTACCTTACTCTAAACATGTAATGCTTTGGCCAAAGACTTTAGTAACAATTCGACGAGAGGCCATGGGTATACATCTCCTCGCAAGGAGTGGTGAATCCTTTATAGGCTATTCAAACACCTTCGATCACTTCAACTTATACACAATCATCCCGGGTCCACATCTCCTTAGAGATGCTTGCTTAAGATGTCAAAGCATAAGTCTCTATGATCAAGATGACTTGAATACCGCAAGTCAAAGGAACATCGCACTTAACCTACAGTAAGAACTTCATTGACATATCTATATATGCAGAGAACCATATGAAGTCTTAAGGCTGGTCACTCCAATGAACTAGTTACCATAACTAGCATCCACGATTAACTTCGGAAATCACTATGTCTTCAGCCAGTGAGAATCACCTGCTTGGATACACCAAAGAGTATACCTCGTGCTAGTCTCGACAGAATTGATGGTGTCCAAATCCATCAATTCGTCGACTAGGAATAATTCCGATACATCACAATTACACATGTAGAGATACTCACTAGTTGTGATCCAATCACAAATTCTCCCATGTTATGAATCGTATTGTGGACATTCAGTAAATGAGTTTAAAATCCAATCAAATACATAAAATATGTATACTCAAATAGTTAATCTTCATTTATCATATAAATGGTTCATACATAAGGTGATTGCCTTAGGACATCTCTCATATATTACTAACAGACTCCCACTTGGCCTAATGCCAATCGCTACGGTATCCAATACCATAAGCTCGAACATGACCCTCAAACTTATTTTGAGGTAATGCCTTAGTCAAGGGATCCGGTAAGTTCCTTTCAGTGGGAATTTTCTCGATTTGTATTTCGTTCCTACTGATGATCTCTCTGATAAGATGATAGCGGCGAAGCACATGTTTGGATCGTTGATGAGACCTTGGCTCTTTCGCCTATGCAATTGCTCCATTGTTGTCGCAGTAGACCGGTATTGCTTCAACAATGGCCGGAATCACACCAAGTTCATGAACGAACTTCTTGATCCAAACCGCTTCCTTTGCTGCTTCCGAAGCTGCAATGTATTCTGCCTCAGTGGTAGAATCCGCTACAGTCTCTTGTTTGGAACTTTTCCAACTCACTTCGCCCCCATTCAAGGTGAACACGTATCCAGACTGAGACCTGGAATCATCCTTGTCTGTCTAGAAGATGGCATCCGTATACCCGTGTATCACCATGTCCCCTTCTCAATATATTAGGAACACATCCTTAGTTCTTCTCATGTACTTAAGGATTATCTTAACAGCCACCCAATGATCCATTCCTGGATCGGACTAGTATCTGCTTGTGACACTCAGAGCATACGATACATCGGGCCTCGTACATAACATAGCATACATGATAGATCCTATTGCGGATGCATAGGGAATCTTACTCATGCAAATCCTCTCGTCTTCTATGCGCGGACACATAGACTTCGAAAGGTGTACCCCATGCCTGATGGGTAAGAAACCTTTCTTGGATTCCGACATGCTAAACCTCTTTAGCACTCGGTCTATATATGTAGACTGCGAAAGACCAAGCAACTGTTTCGATCTATCTCTATAGATCTTAATCCCGAGGATGTAGGTTGCTTCTCCCAGGTCTTTCATTGAGAATGTCTTGGATAACCAAACCTTCACTGACTGTAAGATTGAGACATCGTTTCCTATAAGTAATATGTCATCGACATACAACACTAGGAACACCACTGCACTCCCACTAACCTTCTTGTACACACAAGGTTCGTCTGGATTTTGTGAGAAATCAAACTTTTTGATTGTCTCATCAAAACGGATATTCCAGCTCCTGGATGCTTGCTTCAATCCATAAATGGACCGTCGTAATTTGCATACCTTGGTTTTATCAACCGATGTGAAACCCTCAGGTTGTATCATATACACGTCCTCGAGCAGGTTTCCATTAAGGAAAGCTGTTTTCACATCCATCTGCCATATCTCATAATCATAATGAGCCGCTATGGCTAGGAGCATCCAAATGGATTTAAGCATAGCTACAGGCGAATAGGTTTCGTCATAATCAACACCTTATTTTTTTTGACGATATCCTTTCGCCACAAATCTATCCTTATAGGTAATCACATTACCATCCATGTCAATTTTCTTCTTGAAAACCCACTTGCACCCTATAGGCTTTATCCCTTCAGGTGGGTCAACCAAGTTCCAAACTTGGTTTTCATACATGGAATCCATTTCCAACTTCATGGCACCAAGCCACTTATCCCTTTCTGAACTTGTCAGCACTTCTTCATAACTGGTAGGCTCCTCATCATCAATGAGTAACACGTCGTTCGATTCACTTACGAGAAATCCATATCTCTCAGAAATATTGCGTGTTCTACCAGATCTACGAAGATGTGGTGTTACAATAGGTCCAGCCGATTGCTCATCACTATGAGTTGTCGGCTGTTGTGCTTCACCAGGTATCTCATCAATGTCTATTTGAGTCTCTCGAGCCTCCTCAAGCTCGACGACACTCCCACTGTTTTCTTGCAAGAGAAACTCTTTCTCTAGAAACACAGCATGCCTTGAAACAAACACCTTTTGTTCCACAGGATGATAGAATTGGTAACCCCTTGTTTCCTTAGGGTATCCAACAAATAGACATTTATCAGACTTAGCATCCAATTTGTCTGATACAGTCCGCTTCACATAAGCAGGACAACCCCATATCTTCAAGTAAGATACATGAGGTTTCTTACCATTCCATATCTCATATGGAGTAGTTGAGACTACCTTGGTAGGCATTCTGTTTAACAAGTAAACAGCTGTCTGAAGTGCATAACCCCAAAAGGAGTTGGGAAGAGTTGCATGATTCATCATGGACCTGACCAGGTCCAGCAAGGTCCTAAGATTCGCCTCGGATACACCATTATCTTTGTGGTGTATAGGGCGGAGTCCATTGAGACAATATACCATTGTCTCTTAGGTAATCAAGAAACTCCTGACTCAAGTATTCACCACCTCGATCCGATCGAAGTATTTTAATACTCTTGTCATGTTGTTTCTCTACTTCATTTCTGAATTCTTTGAACCTTTCAAAGGCTTCAGACTTGTGTTTCATCAAGAACACATACCCAAACCGTGAGTGATCATCAGTGAAGGTAATGAAGTAGCTATAGCCTCCTAATGCTTGAGTTGACATAGGTCCACATACATCAGTATGTATTAGACCTAGTAACTCTCCCACTCGTTCACCTTTTCCAATAAAAGGTAACTTGGTCATCTTGCCTTTTAAGCATGATTCGCATGTATCGTATGAATCCAATTCAAACGATTCCAGAATTCCACATCGGTGTAATTCGGACATGCGTTTCTTGCTTACATGGCCAAGACGACAATGTCACATGTAGGAGTCTAATTGACTATCCTTTCGAGCATGCTTGTTGCTCGCTTCGATATTGAAAGTATCACTGGATACGTCCAACGTATAAACATCATTGCTTAATGTTCCAGTCCCATAAAGAACTCCATTCAAAGTTATGTAACAACAATTGTTACTAAAAGTCAAATGGTATCTATTTCTATTTAAACAAGAAATAGAAATGATGTTCTTTATCAATGAAGGAACATAAAAGCAATTGTCCAGTTCTAAGACAAGTCCTGTAGGGAGTTTCAACAAATGCGTTCCAATGGCGACTGCAGCAACCTTTGCTCCATTCCCAACACGCAAATTTGACTCTCCCTTGACGAGTCTTCTTCTATTCCTTAGCCCATGTATGTGATTACATATATGTGACCCACACCCAGTATCCAATACCCAAGTGTTTGAGGAAATAGAATGACAATCAATAACGAAGATATCTGAAGAAGATGGGGCATCTGATGCCTTATTCTTCTTCACGGACTCAAGATAAATCTTGCACTTTCTTCGCAAATGGCTCTCCTTGCCATAATGATGGCAAGTTTCCTTTTGTGCTAGTTCTACCTTCTTAGCCTTTCTCTTCTTTCCCTTCTGCTGTTCCTTTGACTTCCTCTTAGAACCTTTCTTCGAGGAATCAACTAATAGCACCGTCCCTTGCTCATGCTTATCAGAAGACTCCACAGTCTTCAGCATATTGAGCAGTACCACAGATGAACCTTCTAGCATCTCAAAGGTGAAGAGGAGCTTTGAGACTTCGAACCTTTCGAATCTCACTTGCTCATCAACCAACTCACAAAGATGAAGGACTACGATATGAGCATCCATATGCTCATGCTTCTTTCGTAGCTTGGGTTCCATCGCGGCTAGCATGATGCAACTCATTTGTTCAGAATCACTCACATGTTTCTGATAGGCCAACAATTGGTCCAGAGTTGCATCGTCACTAGGACGGGCGGGAAGAGGCGCTTCGAGGACATTTGCAAGCTTTTCAACCTTGAGAACAATTCTCAAGCTTCTAAGCCAGTCCAAGAAGCTCGGCCCAGTCAATTTATTCGAATCCAAAATGTAACGCAAATTCAAAGACATCATGATCAATCTTAGAAATACAAAACGAGCATATATGAGAAAATGATTTTTAAAAATGCATCAATATATATTTATAAATCTCATTCATTTTTCGAATTTCAAAAACCCCAAAATCACTTCGGGAGATCGTAGGTCCATCTCTGAATGGGTTGATATCCATCATAGTTATGAACAACCTTGGAGAGAGTCCAACAAGCCATTCACAACTACGACGGTAGGTATCATCTATACCGATTGCATATCACGTATATGCAACTATCACAATGTGCTATCAACTAATTGAATGTTCACACATACGTTGGGTTGTTAACACATTAACAAGTATGCATCATATGCATAGCACCCGACTTCACCTCCCTTTACATCGACCTTGGAGAGAGTCCAACAAGCCGATGCTCCAGGTTAAAGCCAACCCATTAATCGAGAAATAGTTTTAATATGGTTAGAGCGCATTCAACCAATTAGCCCAGCTTGGAGAGAGTCCAACAACCAAAGCTAACGATTGTCCTCTGACTCTTACCATATTAGTATTAAACTATTCCATGGTTTGAACATGTTCGGGTTCGAGCCGGGCTTGGAGAGAGTCCAACAACCCAAACAAGAAACGGAACTCTGGTTCTAACCATATTAATGGAAGGTGTAGGCTTTAATATTGTTTAAGGGGTTTATGTCTCATCCTCTTTGCATGAAAATAACAATTATCTACATGGCATGGCATGCATGACATACATCTACATGTCATGACACGCATGACATAATGTTATGCATCTAATGCAATTACATGGCATACAATTATGTCATGTATATAATTTCCTTATATGTCATAACTATTTATGGAAATAAAATATGTTTAAGATTTGATTCTCCAAATCAAATCATAATTAAATTAGGAAACAAATTTCCAAATCTAATCACATATTTTATTAATGGAATTATTTGATTAAGGAAAATCTATTTAGGAAACCAATTTCCTAAATCATTAAAACTACTTATGGAAATAAAATATTTTAAGATTTGATTTCCCAAATCAAATCATGATTAAATTAGGAAACAAATTTCTAGAATCTAATCAAATGTTTTATTTATGGAAAATATCAATTTCCATAAATACTTCCAACTTTCCAAAAGTGGAAGATTTCCATAAATACTTCTAGAGTTTCCAAAATTGAAAAATTTCCATAAATACTTCTAAATTTCCAAAATTAGAAAATTTCCAGAAATACATTATGACTATCGCAAAATCATTTTACGATTATGTCGAAACACAACCCGGGCTCTGATACCACTGTTGGGTTTCCGACACCGCGGCGTGTGTGTGTTCGATCATGTTTCATAAACATGAACACAGCGGAAGCAATAAAAATAATAAATCTACATTTATTACTACACACACAACACACGCATGCATATTACAACAAGTGTAGACATAACCGTAAATTTAAATTTGCAATAAAAGGAAATTTATTTACGTTATACCTTTCGTATGACGTGTAGCGGGAACGACATCAACCGGAACGATCCTCGCTAGAATCGTCTCTATCCGTATCCTCGCCGAGTTCCTCGAGATGACTTCGCTAAGCCACGAGCTTCGTCTTCGTACGGGTTACTAGCCTCGTGTTGAAGACGACATGATCGAGAGATGATCACGATCCGAATCCAAATTCGGATCCTAATACGAGTTCTCAAAACATGTTTCTCCGGAGAGGTATTCGTCAACCAATTGACGAATCCTTCGTCCTCCACCTCAGAGGATTACCGGAGATCGAATCCCCGGTAGTTTAGCCGCTGTCGGAGCTCAAACCGTCGTCCAAACGATGCTCCGACGAGAGGAGAACAAGCTGTCCAGAAAACTGGACAGCTTTGGTGGAGGAGTAGGTGCCGGCCAAAACAAGGAAGCCAAGTGCTCACCTTTTCACCGAAGCCTAGGAAGATCACCGGAGGGTCGCCGGAGGATCACCGGCTAAAGCTTGGACGCTGGCAAGGACTTGGACGGCGGCACAAAAGCTGGGCGGCAAAGGAGGTTGGGCGGCAACTCCCTCAATGGGGTGGGCGGCAACTCCTTGCTAGGGTTTTGGATTAGGTCTTAATTATCCCTTAAACCCTCTTTTATAGAGAACTAATTCTCTTAATGGTTATTGGATCATAACCATTAGGCCCGTTAACCCGCTCCATTAAGATAAGTTAAAATAAACCAAACCATGATGGTTTATTTTAAGTTAAAATGAACCGAACCAACTTTTGGTTCATTCGTTTAAAATAAACCAAACCCTTTGGTTTATTCTCCTCCATTGGATTAGAACCAAACCATTTTGGTTCATCCATTATGTCTTCATAAGACACGGCCCATCCACGCTTCCATTGCGACTGAAACGATTTCATGCTCGCTTCATGTTTGGTCCAACCAAACCTTGTTTCTCTCGGTCTAAGAATCCCATTCTCAAGCTCGTTTTAAATCCTTTGGATTACGCTTGTTATGCGTGTGACCAAATAGGTTCTCGGTTTATGTTGGCTGTCTATAATTAACCATTAATTATAGAACGATCATGAGTGGCACCTAGTAGTACATCATGATCCCCAATTAACCGAAAAGATCAACGGTTGATCCAGAACTATTTCTGAAACCCTTCAATGAATGGTGATTCCCTTCACTCATCTTATACCCACTTGGTTCAGGACATGGTCTATAGTGTCAGTCCCCACTAGGCTGACTACGTCACACCTAGCCCAAGTATCATTTCCTCGTCCTACAGATTCTAGTTACTCCACATGTATTGAAGAGTACCTTACTCTAAACATGTAATGCTTTGGCCAAAGACTTTAGTAACAATCCGACGAGAGGCCATGGGTATACATCTCCTCGCAAGGAGTGGTGAATCCTTTATAGGCTATTCAAACACCTTCGACCACTTCGACTTATACCCAATCATCCCGGGTCCACATCTTCTTAGAGATGCTTGCTTAAGATGTCAAAGCATAAGTCTCTATGATCAAGATGACTTGAATACCGCAAGTCAAAGGAACATCGCACTTAAGCCACAGTAAGAACTTCATTGACATATCTATAATGCAGAGAACCATATGAAGTCTTACGGATGGTCACTCCAATGAACTAGTTACCATAACAAGCATCCACGATTAACTCCGGACATCACTATGTCTCCAGCCAGTGAGAATCAGCTACTTGGATACACCAAGGAGTATACCTCGTGCTAGTCTCGACAGAATTGATGGTGTCCAAATCCATCAATTCATCGACTAGGGATAATTCCGATACATCACAATTACACATGTAGAGATACTCACTAGTTGTGATCCAATCACAAATTCTCTCATGCTGTGAATCGTATTGTGGACATTCAGTAAATGAGTTTAAGATCCAATCAAATACATAAAACATATATACTCAAATAGTAAATCTTCATTTATCATATAAATGGTTCATACATAAGGCGATTGCCTTAGGACATCTCTTATATATTACTAACACTTATAAGGTACGCTTTAAATGCTTTCCCTAGGACTACCTTGTGGGCATCCATTTTCGATGTCTACAAGGTCTCTAAGGACCTTTCAAAGCTTAGGTTAGACGAATTATTTTCCGAGTTTGAACTTCACGAGCAAACTAACGTGGTCCGGGCCGAGAGAGGTATTGCTCTACTTGCAGGACAAAGAAGCAAGCCACCTACTAGGCAAGTAGATGAACTCGAACCCGAAGACGAATCAGAGTCAGAATCAGAAGAAGGGGAAGCAATAGTGAACGTTGTGCGGAGAATAGTTCGAAAAGAAAGAAGAAAATTGAAGTACGAGAATCAAAAGAAAAAGGGAGCTAGGAAAGCCTTCCATGCAACTTGGGACAACAAAGAAGACATAGATTACATGGCAAGATCGGAGGAGTCCGAGTCAGAATCCGAAGCCGAGTCCAACTATAACACCGAATCCGAACTCGAGGACTACTTCGAGAAGCAACTCAAAGCTGGACCAAAAGAGAAAATTAAGGTTAGCCGCTCACTAATTCATACGCTTTACAATACAATTAAAATGCTTAATAGGAAATTAACTAAGTCCGAGTCTAGGGTTGAGTCGTTACTTGAGGAGGTTGAAACCCTCAAGCAAGAGGCTACTCTAACCTCTTCAATTAGTCAAGTTCAAGAGGGAAACTCAACCCAAATTGAAAAACTTGAGGAGGAGAATTCTCTCTTGAAAGACTAAGTTCAAGAGGTTGAGGCTAGGTTGGAAAGGTTCACATTGCGATCTAAGAACCTTAATCGACTACTTGGAACCCAAAGAGTCATGTACAACAAAGCCGGACTCGGATTTAAGTCTAAGACTATGAATAGGTCTTATATGTCTATCGTAAATCGTAGTCATCAAAGAGTCCAAGCATGGGTCCCAAAGGTTTTATTGAACTCACATATAAGGACTAATAAGGTTTGGATTCCCCAGGATCAAGTTCATTATTTGAATAGACCATATTGGTTCAATGGTCCAGGGGGAGCTAACACTAAAATAGTATACCCGCTTACTTAGCAAAACCATTGCATATTTTACTTTAATTTTTAGAATGGCTAGATAGGGTAAATGGTTAGTCAACTCTTGACAACATAGTATCAGGATGCGGCGAGATGATAGTATGTTAGGGAAACAAAGTCTCGTGTATTTGAGCTAGATAAGGCATATCTAACTTGGTACACTTGACCGAGTGGAACTAGCTGAAGCTACCTCGCCATATCCTAAACTAGTTAGACCAGGAAGTAACCCTAAGTGACTTAAGTGATATTTTCTTGAATTTGGCTTTGTCTAAGGAAGTGGTCATTGTTCCGATCAAAGAAGGCCCCTGTGCCTCGCCACGACCTGGAAGCCAGTTTCTCGAAAAGTTACTTAACGATCTAAAGGTTAAATCCGAATCTAACCCAAGGTTGACTATCTTTAATCAATTTAAAATCATCTCACAAAACATATAAGGTGAACAAATTCTGAGACACATAGAATGGGTGAGATGTTAAGGATAATTGAAATATACTTAAAATAATCTCTTCAAAATACTACTTATTTTCTCAACTGTTGTACTTAACAACTCTTAGGCCAAAGTTTAGCGCCCCCTACATCTCTTATACTTCATATATTTGACTAAGGGGGAGAGTAAACTAACCTTAAGGGTTATATTATAAACCTTTAGATTATTGGTGCAGAGGGACACACCTCGAACCAATCTATCTAACTACTGCTAGACGCATGCTTAGACTCATATTTGATTTATCTAGATGCATGCATATATGACATTGTTTTTTAAAAACCCTATTTTATACAAAAACCCCAATTTTTTTTTTATTTATGGCAAAAGGGGGAGAAGAGCGAAAGTTAAGGGGGAGAGTTAAGGGGGAGTAACATAAAATTTAATTTTGAAAATTAAATTATCTCTTTCAAAACTCACCTTTGGTTGAGGGGGAGTTTTTGTAAATGATATTCATCTTCACATTCATCTTCTACTATACCTATTTTATGCTTTAATTTTCCTTAACTTTGTGTTGGTTTGTCATAGATCAAAAAGGGGGAGATTGTTGGTGCAGGGGCACTATATAATCGAACCTGTGTTTTGATTATGGAAAAGACACAAAGTTAAGTTTACATCGTTATCTCATGAGCTAAATAAAGTGTGCAGAAATGTGCTAAAGCTGGAGCTGAAGGATAGCGACACCCGGAGGAAGCCGCGGTGGTCGGGCGACACTCGAGTGACTTCGGAAGGAGCCGAAGGAATCGAGTGGAAGGCCGGAAGCGAGAGCTACTATCGAGGTAAGCTCGCGTGAGTGAGAGATTGTAAGGTCGTGTCCTCTTTACGGGGATGACTGTAGGCGGCGATCCGATTAAGACTTCCCGTGGAAGGTCTAGGTCGAGATCGGACGGTCAGAAACCGTCGCATTTATCATTTTTCGAGCTAACCTCTTACTGCAGGAAAGTGGCCAGGCTGGCAGTCGACTGTTGGACATCTAGCAGTCGACTGATGCTCATCAGTCGACTGATGGCGACGAATCAGCCTTTGCGCTAGGTCAAAATGGATAACGTTTGACGCGACCTCTTTGAGATAAAATTTGGACAACTTCGTTATCTGTTCCGAAAAAAGAGGAGACATATTCAAAGGCCAAAATCTATAAAAGGAGGGGAGGATTCCAACTCCAAGCATCATCAAGTTTATTCATCAAGTGCTCCTACAATGCCAACGCTCCAACGCCGTCATAAAGCCGACGCGACGACAAGATCAAATCTCCTTCGTCGGCAGCAGTAGCAAGTAATTATTTTTATTGTATTCTTTATTTTAATCGTAACGAGGTGAGGTAGGCTTATTGCCTCATCCTCGTACATTCGGTTTTTGTGATCGTTGTCTCCTACCTCTAACAAGGAGGAGACGTTATAGTGATTTGCCCTCCGTACGCGGTCTAGGACCGATAGGGCCTTGGAGTAGCAACCGCTGGGTTGTGAACCAAGTAAAAATAAACATGTTCATTTATTTTCCACTGCTCTTACTCGTTTAATTGTCTACTCGAACGAAACGTTGAAAAGATTTACGGTCGCTATTCACCCCCCCCCCCTCTAGCGACGCTACTCAATCCAACACGTAGGTCCATATGTACTCAAGATGATTGGGTACATAGAAAACCTACAGAGGTTGGGATTCCCACTTGGCCAAGAACTAGCCACTGACTTGACCTTGGAATCTTTGCCAGAAATCTACAATCAATTTTTCATGAATTACAACATGAATGAAATTGATAAGCCACTGCCTAAGATGCTTAGCATGTTGAGAACTACTGAGCTCAACCTTAAGAAGGGAAAAACCGACTCTATTTTGATGGTGCAAAAGAAGAAAGGCAAGGGCATGCCTAAAGGTAAGGGAAAGTCCCAAGCCAAGGGCAAAGGTAGGGCACTGAAATCGAAAGGAGGGGTGGCAAAGGAAGGGACTTGCTTCCACTATAAGGAAGTTGGACACTGGATGCGTAATTTCAAAGCTTACTTGGAAGATCTTAAGAAGAAGATAAGTGAGACTTCTACTTCAAGTATAGATGTTATAGAAGTCAATCTATCTATTTCTTCATCATGGGTATTAGATACCGGATGTGCATCTCACATTTTTACTAATGTGCAGGTGCTGAGAAATAGCAGGGTATTGACGAAGGGCGAGGTGGACCTACGAGTAAGAAATGGAGCAAGGGTTGCTGTTTTTGTTGTAGGAACTTATTATCTATCTCTTCCCTTTGGACTTGTACTAGATCTAGATGAATGTTGTTATGTGTCTGCTCTGACTAAGAACATAATTTCAGTTTCTTGTCTAGACAAGAAAGGCATTTTATTTATAATAAAGAATAAATATTGTTCAGTTTATTTAAATGATATGTTCTATTTTAGTGCACCTCTGATGAACAGACTCTATATTCTAGACTTAGAGATCCCCATCTATAACATAAGTACCAAAAGTTCAAGTCAAATGAGTTGAACCAAACCTATCTCTGGCATTGTCGCTTAGGTCACATAAATGAGAGTTGTTTATCCCAATTCCATAAGGATGGGCTGCTGGACTCATTTGATTTTGAATCATAGGAGATATGCGAGTCTTGCCTTCTAGGAAAGATGACCAAGACTCCATTTAGTGGACACAACGAAAGAGCAACAGACTTGTTAGGACTTATACATAGTGATGTATGTAGCCCTTTCAATATTGCTGCTATAGGTCGTTATAGGTACTTCATTACATTTACTGATGGCTTCAGTAGATATGGTTATGTGTATCTGATGACACATAAGTCAGAATCCTTTGAAAAGTTCAAAGAATTCAAGAATGAAGTACAAAACCAGCTTGGCAAGAGTATTAAGATACTTCGATCAGATCAAGGTGGTGAATACCTTGGCCATGAGTTTCGTGACAATCTAACTGAGTGTGGGATTCTATCCCAACTCACTCCTCCTGGAACACCACAGTGGAATGGTGTATCTGAAAGGAAGAATCATACCCTATTAGATATGGTACAATCTATGATGAGTCAGACGGATCTTCCTATATCCTTTTGGGGATATGCTCTAGACACAGTAGCCTTCACACTTAACCGTGTACCATCCAAGACTGTGATAAAGACACCATATACGATATGGATAGGGAAAAATCCCAAGATGACTTTCATGAGGATTTAGGGTTGTGAGACTTACGTTCGACGGCAAGTCTCAGACAAACTGGGACACAAATCCGATAAGTGCTATTTTATTGGATATCCCAAGGAGACGAAGGGATATTACTTCTACATTCTCAGTAAGCACAAAGTGTTTGTGGAAAAGATTGGGGTATTTCTAGAAAGGGATTTTGTTTCTAGAAAAACTAGTGGGAGTACGTTCGATCTTGAATTAATTCAAGATAGGGACCATAGCACTGAGGCCTTGATGGAGGTTGAATAGGAACCACAAAGTGTTGAGGGTGATGAGATTGTTGCACAAAGAGTTGTGGAACAACAACCTGTTCAGTTAGACCTACCTCATCGCATGTCTGATAGGGTACGTCGTCAGCCTAAGAGATACTCATTTCTCTTGTCTGACCATGATGACGTTATTCTCATTGAGAATGAGCCTACCTCCTATCAGGAAGTTGTGATGAGCCCAAATTCTGAGAAATTGCTAGAGGCCATGAGATCCAAGATGGAATCCATGTACACCAACCAAGTATTGACATTGGTTGATCCACCTGAAGGCGTCAAACCCATTGGGTGTAAGTGGGTCTTTAAGAGAAAGACTGACATGGATGAACTTACGCATACCTATAAGGGTCGATTGGTGGCTAAAGGTTTCATGAAAATTCATGGTATTGACTATGATGAAACCTTTTCTCCAGTTGCGATGTTTAAGTCCATTCGAATTATGCTTGCTATTGCAGCATACTACAATTATGAGATCTGACATATGGATGTCAAAATAGCATTTCTGAATGGAAACTTGCTTGAGGATGTGTACATGACACAACCTGAGGGTTTTGTAGATCTACAATATACTGGTAAAGTATGCAAGCTGCAAAGGTCCATTTATGGGCTAATGCAAGCTTCTCGGAGCTAGAATCTTCTATTCGATGATGCGATCAAACTGTTTGGTTTCATCAAGAATTAAGATGAACCCTGTGTCTACAAGAGGATTTATGGAAACACAGTTGTCTTCCTTATATTGTATGTGGATGACATACTACTCATTAGGAATGACATCCCTTCGCTACAGTCTCTGAAGACTTGGCTGGGGACATGCTTCTCAATGAAGGACTTAGGTGAAATAACCTGTATTCTAGGCATCAAGATCAATAGAGATAGATCTAAGAGATTGCTTGGCCTATGTTAGAGTACATATATTGACATGGTATTTCTATAGTTTGCCATGAAGAATTCCAAGAAGGGACTTCTGTCGATGTCACATGGTGTGAGTCTTTCGAAGACTCAAAGTCCCTCTTCTAGAGAAGAGAGAGACCGCATGGATAAGATCCCTTATGCATCTGCCATAGGATCAATCATGTATGTCATGCTATGTACTCATCCTGATGTCTCGTATGCTTTGAGCATGACGAGTAGATACAAGTCAGATCCAGGTGAGCATCACTGATAGCAATCAAGAATATTCTTAAGTACATAAGAAGGACTAAAGAATATTTCTTGATATTTGGAGGCGATGAGGAGCTAGCTACAAAGGGTTACAACCATGACAGCTTCCAAACTGACCAAGATGACTATAGATCACAGTCAGGGTTCGTGTTTTGCTTGAATGGTAGCGCTATGAGCTGTAAGAGTTCGAAGCAGGGCACAGTTACTAATTCTACAATAGAGGCCGAGTATATTTCTACATCAGAGGCAGCAAAGGAGGCAGTTTGGATCCGCAAGTTCATTACTGAGCTTGGGGTGGTTCCTAGAATAACACATCCTATAGAGCTCTATTGTGACAACAATGGAGCAATTGCGCAGGCTAAGGAACCTTGCTCACACCAGCGGACCAAACACATACTAGGACACTTCCATCTCATTCAAGAGATTATCGAAAGAGGAGATGTGAAGATTTGTAGAGTACCCATAGATGCTAACATCGCAGATCCCTTGACCAAGGCTTTGGCATAGAAAAAGCATGATGGTCACACTAGGTCATTGGGTATTAAATACTACAGTGATTGACACTAGTGCTTGTGGGAGATTGTTAGTGAAAGCCCTAGAGCCAATCATGTGATGATTGTTGTATGGGCTTTGTTGTATAATATTCCTATTTAAAAAGCCATTTTTTATCGTTATTATACTTACTTGTATTGGTGCCAAATAACTAAGTATAATAATATTCTTGAGTAGAAGGTTCTTATCTATATCAATCGATTGGTTGGATTGATAATGAGATGATATAGAGAACACTACCCTTAATCATTCCTAGTCAAGAATTAACATTCAGGGACAATGTTAATGCGAAGAGACTAGCATGTATGTCAACTCGATGACATGATCTCACAAGTCATGGATA
The DNA here is from genome assembly GCA_025175895.1 of Wurfbainia villosa. Taxonomy (NCBI): domain Eukaryota; kingdom Viridiplantae; phylum Streptophyta; class Magnoliopsida; order Zingiberales; family Zingiberaceae; genus Wurfbainia; species Wurfbainia villosa. The sequence continues at coordinate 55,762,871 of CM045986.1, read as the reverse complement.
TGAGATATCAAGTTGACACATGGGTATGCATTGGAGAATGTATACTGAATGACCCGCCATGAGAAAGTATCATGGATCATTATATGAGTGTCATATACTTTCTCATGTGACTATTAGTCCTTGGACCTGAAGTCACCATGGTTCCCTACATAAGGAGTTGCATACTTTGTCTTCGTCAAATGTCACTTGTAAATGGGTGGACTATAAAGGCGATTACTAGGTATGTAACACATTATACGGAGGGATGTGAGTAATGTAGATGGGATTTATCCCTCCTATATGATGGGAGTGACATCATGATTCTTGATAGAGTGAGACCACTAAGTGCATGACCATGGCCAAATTAGTCAATATGAGATATTGAGCTCATTTGATTAGAGTGAGTCTACTTGGAGTTTAAGATATAGATTGTATAGATGATGACACGGTCTATGCCTCAATTGGTCAATCTAGATGTCAAGGATAGAGTGACATTGTCACATATTGTGAGAGTCACAATTAGTAGTCACAAAGGTGATGTTGGATCTCAACATTCTTGTAACTTGGGTAGCAATGATGTGTTTCTAGATACCGCTCATTGCTTATGTTTCTAAATCGGTTTAGCAACATTGTAAATTTTAAAAGAACCTATAGGGTCACACACAAAGGGCAATTAGATGGAGATTAGTTTCATATGATGGACTAAGAGGATTAGGTTCATGTGATGAACCAAATTGTATTAAGAGTAATTCAAATTAGACTAATTGAGTTGGACTCAATTTGATTCAAGTGTTGATTGAGTCTAATTTAGATTTGATTCATTGAGTCAATTTAAACTAATGAATAGAGATTCATTAAATTAAATTAACTTGAATCAAATGGTTGGATTTGATCAACCATTGAAGATAAGTGGACAAGTGTGACTAGACTTGAGAGGGAAGATGAATGGTCAAGTTTGACTTGACCAAATGCCATGTCATGATGACTTGGCATGGGCTGGCCAATGATGATCTTCCACATCATCATGGACACATCATGGGGTGCCACCTCATGAGGGAGACCAAGAGCCATGGCTCTTGGAATTACATGCATGTATATAACTCCTTTGTAGTGGTTGCCACTATTGAATGGGTGCATTAGTGTGAAGTTAGTGGATTTTAACTTCATATTCTTCCTCCTCTCTTCTCAAGCTCTCTCTTCCTCATCCTTGTCGTGGGCTTCTAAGGGTTCTAGCACACTCTAAGTTACCTTCTCCACCTATTGTTCGTGTGGATACTTGTAGAGGAGTGTACGCTTGACACTCTCGAGTTCTGACAAGCCATTTGGACGAGCGGGATAAGCGAAGGGCGTCGCATCAAGGGTAAAGCTCTTCACAAGTAGATCTAAGGTTTTAACATGTACATGTATATTTTTTTTTATCTTCGCACGGATCCATGGCCGACTTCCAAGGTTTTCACAATGCAAAAAGTGATTTTTGCGGCTCGGATAGTCCAACAAGTTCATAGTCTTGAGTACTTGGAAAAGGAAAGTCCAAGTCTTGGGTACTTGGCATGAAAAGTCCAAGCATGGGTCTTGACAAGGGAAGTCCAATCTTGAGTCTTCGTAAATGGAAAGACCAACATGGGTTGACAAGGAAAGTCCAAGGGTTGATATTGGTGACATAAAGTCCAAGGGTGGAGTCTTGGTAGTATAAAGCCAATGGTTGGTGGCGTAAAGTCCAAGCGTTTGTCTTGGTAGCATAAGCCCAATGTGCCTTAGCGATGTAGACTAGCTTAGCATGACAATAGCCGATAGAAGCACATGAAGGCTAACGTATGGATGAACAAGTCATGGATGACATGGACGGATCTAATAGGCGTGAGGCTGACGGAGGTAGCTAGAAGGCTTAGGTCTAGGCTAAGGGTGGTCTAGCAAGTATGAGGGCATCATACTTGGGGTTAAATCTCATGGTTGAGGTTATTAGTTGACTGGGGCTTTGGACCAGTCGATTGGTCAAGTATTTTGACACTAGGCAGTCGAGATGACTCTTGGCAGTCGACTGGGATTATGGCCAGTTGAACTGCTCAGAGTCGACTGGTGTTTGATTGCAAGAAATAAACTGACAGTCGACTGCCAGAATTGAGTCATCGATTGATGGCTTGAGCAGTCGACTGCCATGGATGGCAGCCGAATGCTAGTTGGAATTGCGGGAGCAGAATGCTCGACAGCCGACTTGTTAGTCTGCTACGACCTTGGCAGTTGACTACTAGGTAATGGCAGTCGACTGCCAGTGTAACCGTTGGCTTGAATGTCGATAAGGATTAAGTCGTTGTCTTACAACGGCACAGTTGGTAGTCGACTGGGGCCTTATGGAAGTCGACTGCTAGGCGCGAATCCAGCCCAATGCAAGCATAAAAGGAGCAGCTCATGGAGGCTTTTTCCATGGTTCTTGGAGAGGTTTCTTGAGGTAATTTGAAGGCGAAGTGCAAGCACATTTCAGGGTTCTTCAAGATCATTCAAGCAACCAACAAGCAAAACATTCAAAGCCCTAGTTTGTAAAGTTTCTTTACGTTTTGATTCTATTTCTTTGTATTTTCTTGTATTATTTTGTATTACTATTGTAATTGCTTGTAAGAGATTTCCTCCACCTCCGGAGTGTTTTCTGAGAAGGAGAGTTCATTAGTGGTGGTGTTTGCATCGCTAGGGCTCATTCAAGCCCAACCCGTGGAGTAGGAACCTTAAGATTCCGAACCACGTTATATCATCGTGATTTTATGCTTGTTTTTTGTTATTGCTTTATTTTTCGTATTTCCGCTACGCATAACAAGTTTTGTAGACACGAATACGATCAATTTCCATCGACACAACGAATGCTCTATTCACCCCGCCCCCCTTTAGTGGTCATCAATTCCCAACAAAAATTGCATATACAAATGCATTTATAAGTTCTAACTTAAACACACTCTCTCCCTGTTTGGAATACATCAAAATATTAAAATAAATTAGATGCCAAGGAGTTTTAGCAATGTCCCATGACTTATATACAAAGATCATAAATTTTCTATGTCATGAAAAAGTTTGCTCTTAAACTTAAAACTATATTTTTAAATTACTTGAAGATTATGAGACATGGGTTTAGATAAAAGTTTGTTTTGAAATATAGGTTTTGTATAGCTTCCCCCTAGAATTAATCTTTTTTGCTATGTTTGAAACTATAGAAATTAATCTTCAAATATTAAACTATATAAGTTTAAAACCATAACTTCCATGTCTACAATAAAATTTCGTTGAAAATATAACCTCCCCCCTTAACATATGCTTCTCATAATTTTTCAAAATGTCTCTTATCGTTTTGAAAATAGTATATCTAGATTTTTGCAAGTAAACTTTCAAAAATAATTTTCAAAATACATTCTTAATGTTTTGAATATAATCTTTCTAAGCTTTTCCCCCTATGTCTCTCATCAATGATGCACATACTTTACCCATTGTTCCTTTAAAAACTCACAATTAAAGATTTAACTTTAGTACTTAATTTCTTAAAACAAAGTTTTCATAAGCTTAGTACTTCCCAAAATACATTGTATAAATTTTTGACTAAACTACTTAGGATAAAAATTAGTTCAAATTGAAGTAGCTTAGACAGTTGAGTTTAAGTTACTTACTTTCTTAGATTTTTTTCTCCTTTGAATATTTTCTCTCACTCAATAAAGCATATTCTTAAAGGTCATATATTTTTGAAATTATACTCTCCTTCTTAATTAATGCAAAAATATTTTTATAAATAAATTCCTCCTTAAATCAAAAGTGATAGAGTGAGACTTCTTGCACACTTGAAATTTGTTTTCTAAGAAGTTGCATTCTTTTTCATTAATTTGAAAATAATCCATATTATACTTTATAGATTTTCATAATGAATTTCCAAGGTAGTTTCTCATTAATGATTCAAATTTACTTTAATCTTAAAAAAACTCTAAACATAGATCCTATAATGATTTGTTTAGATTTTGAAGTGAACAATTTAAGTTTAGACTTAGCTTAGCTAACTTTCATCTTCCAAATTTAGATGAAGTTAAGTTACTTAAAATAAATATTAATTAATTACTAAGTATCATTAGATTGATATGTCCAGTTCATGTACTTAAATTTTTCTCTTTCCCTTTTAAAATAAAATCACTAATATTGTTCATTTCAAGTTCATTTTAAGTTTATTTTGATCATGAACTTAAGAATTAATTTTAGTTCAAAAATTCTTTGTAAAGAAAGTGATTTTTAACCAAGATATTTTATAGTTTTGCAAAGTAAATTTCATTTGGCTCCCCCTAATTTTTTTATTTCCCCCCTTAAAGTAACATTATTATTCTTACATAAAGTTCTTTTGAAAATACTTAGAATAAAATCTTGAATGTTAAACTTTCCCTAGATTTATGTTTTTATTTTAAGTTTTCAAAAGTATTTGATGCTTATGCATGTAAAAATATAATCTTACTTAAGGACTTTCCAAACAAGGATCCTAAAGGAAATATTGAATACATGAATGTTTTGAATGTTTGAAAAATGCTAAATTAACTTCCTCTTTGAATTATGTTGATTTACTTAGGATTAAGTTGATTAGGGTTGAGTGGATTAGAATTGGGTTTGAGTTGAATTAGGGTTTAATTTGATTAGAGTTGAATTAGTATTGAGTTAAGTTGAGTTGTTTAGAATTGAATTGATTAAGTTGAGTTGGCTATAATTGAATTGATTAAGTTGAGTTGGCTAGAATTTAATTGATTAAGTTGAGTCGATTAAGTTGATTTGATTCGAGTTGATTAATTTGAGTTGAGTTGATTAATTTGTGTTGAGTTGATTTGATTTGAGTTGATTAATTTGAGTAGAGTTGATTTGAGTTGAGTTGATTTTGATTTGAGTTGATTAATTTGAGTTGAGTTGATTTGAGTTGAGTTGATTAATTAGAGTTGAGTTGATTAATTTGAGTTGAGTTGATTTTGAGTTGAGTTGATTATGTTGAGTTGAATTTATTAAGTTAATTTGATTAAGATAATTTGATTAAGTTGATTGAGTTGATTTGAGTGAATTGGTTAAGTTTAGTGGAGTTGGGTTGAGTTGATTAAGTTGAGTTGAATTGGTTAAAATGGTTAAGTTAAAATTATTAAGATGAATTAATAAAAATGGTTAAGTTGAAATGATTAAGTTGAATTAATTAAATGGTTAATTTGAATTGAATTAATTTGATTTGAATTGCTTAAGTCTAGTTGAGTTCTATTTCATCTCTCACGATCTAAGTATTTAATACACATTAATCCTATGAGTTTTGTGAGATGAGGATTTATTTTTATCTTAATTAGTTTTAAGAGAAATTTCAAAGTATTAAAACTTGTATTAGAATCAAGATTATCTTGAGCTAATCAAGTAGATTTTTTCCAGCATTGACTTCCAGGTCGTGGCGAGGCATTTGACCTTCTTGGATATCGGATGTACCACTTCGTAGACAAATTCAATGAAGGAATCAAATACTTGACTCACTTTGGACTAAGCTTTGGTCTAACTAGTTAAAGACTTAGTGAGTTAGCTTCTGTCAGTTCCACTCGACTTACTGCACCAGGTCGTGGCGAGGCATATGACCTTCTTCGATATCGGATGGACCACTTTTTAGACATGCACCTTCAAGAGCTTCCCTAACTTACTATCAGCTCACTTCATCTTAGTACTTGGTTGTTCAAGTTTAAACTACTTTGTTTCCTATCTAGTCCATTCTAAATTAAGTAATTAATAACTAACTAAGCATGCAAGAGTTGTATCTAATTAAGGAAACAAGCACAGAGTTAGCTCCTCCTGTGTAGTAGCTCTGATTGGTCTTGTTCACTAAGTGAACTTGTCCTTTGGGAATCAAAAATTGGTTAAATCCAACTTGGTTGACTAAGCTAGTCTTAAAAACCCATGTTTGGACTCTACCATTTGCATTTCTATTAAACAAGGACATGTATGATCTATTTGTGTTCTTAGCCTTGTATCCGAGTCCGGACATGTTGTACACAGCTCGTTGAGACTCAAACATCATGTTGAGATACTTGGAGCCCGAAGTGAACCTTTCCAACGATCTGGTGAGATCTTCTACTTGCCTTTTAAGGACCGAGTTCTCTTCCTCAATCTTTGCAACTTGAGTTGTGTATCTATCCTCAATTTGGCAAGTCGAAGTCTTCGAGTTGACTTGCTCCTTAAGTACTTGGACTTCCTTAAGAAACGAGTCGAATCGATTCTCAAACTTGGATAACTTCCTACCTAGGTATGCTTTTATATTATACAACTTATCATCTGATGCACGGGAACACAACCTCAAATATCACAACGGAGATCGTCGGGGACTCGAAGCATACATTCGCATTCAATGCCTGTAAGTGCACGGGTGTGGTCAAGTAATAATATAGATTATCGATCCCATAGGGACTGAGATTCGTGTACCTATCTATTCGGTGGACGTTATTGTTTGGAAATCAATTCTAATGGTTTTGGTTCAAAGGGTTATCGATGGTCCTAACTCTAGTACGGTGTCACACGGAGGAAGAGAAGGGACACTACGAGTCTTTAGATGGATTCTAGAATTTCAGTTTCGTTTGTGTGTCGCAGAACACGTTGTAAATTGGGTTATGTCAAGGTTCCTAGCTATGACTTTGTTGAAAGGAAATCATACACTCCCCCGATGAGCCTTCATATCTATCGGAAGCTACCTCTACCATTACCAGGTCGACCCCTGGCCTTAGGACGGGATAGTTGGTATGAGGATGCTGAATCGATCCCTGCGACGAGTCAAAAATATGCCGTGTTTACTACTCTATCGCATCCTTCTACACACGGTTATGGGAGATGAGACCAACCCCTTGGTCCCTCCTTAATTCCCCTAAATCTTTGATACGAGGGTTGTCACCCCTCTTATTGGCTAAGCATAGTGACTAGAAATCCAAAACAATAGCTATAGATCTAACCAAACATCAATTTGCAAATATAGATTCAAGAATTGAAAGATATTTAAACCAACATATTCTAACTCAACACAAACTACTCCCTAGTCCTATAATCAAAGAATCTACTCCATGAATGTGAGGAAAGAAACACAAGGCATTGTCAAATTCAAATATACATGATAAAGATGGTAAGAAAATAGATTACAATGCGTTGAGGCTCTTCTCTCGGGCATTGAGGTGCAGAACTTTGATCTCGAGTGGCTTTCTTCCTCCCCGTTGCGAGTTTTCGAATCTTTTTAGGGCTACAGAGTGTTGTCCCGACCGTCATGCCGCCCACTAGGGTTTGGGCGTGGCTTTCTTTATATAAATATCAGGTCGCCTCTTCACAAAATCCAGAAAAGACTTAATCGCACCAAAACGATGGGCCACCACACGACCGTGTGTTTCCACATGGCCAAGTCGTGTGCGGCCCTGTGATGGCCAAACTCGAGCCTCGGACACGGCCATGTGTAGCCACACGCCCTGGTCATGTTCCTTACTACATTCATCTGCCAAATGTTCTTTTTCGCTCCGAAAGTACACCATTTTTCCCATTAAATTCTATCCTCCACACAAAAGTATAAAGAGCAGATCTCCGAATCAGAAAACAGGAATTGCATGCAAAACAAAGTAAAATATGCATGAAACAAACATAAAATGAAATGAGATGTAAGCGAAAACTACCTCTAAAATCCTATATGTTTTGCTCACATCAATTCCCCAGACTTAGATCTTTGCTTGCCCTCAAGCAGACCTCAGTGCCATGAAATTTTAAATAGGTATTGTTCCATACTTAGCATGTTAACTAAATTTATCAAGTGGTATTTGCAATCAAAGCAAAGTAGATATGATCTAGAAATTCACTAAGTTAGCTCATCGTTCTCGTGCTAAGCAAATCTTCTTAGGGGATACCCGTTCCATGGTAAGTTAAGTCATCATCCTATAGCTTTCCTAAGGTCTCCGGCTCTTAGGCACTTACCTACCCAAACTGAGGGTCGTTCCCTAGATCTAGCACAGAGTCTCAAAGGCATGCTCGGTATTAAGAGAAATTGGTTGGTGTTTCCCCTGTAACTTAACTTGGTCTCAAAGGGGCACCTAACCATTTCTACCCACGACAATTGTTTTTTTTTCTTATAATTTTTTTTCCCAATTTTTTTTTGCTTACTCTCATTTCCTTTCTTTTTGTCTTTTCTTATTCCATTTTTTTTCTCTCTCTTGGGATTTTGATTTTTTCGAATGGGCTTCCACAATCCGAGCATATCCTGTAACTAAAATACTAAATCTACAGTCACCTATCTGAAAGGAGATCGGATGGCCGGCTAGAGGGGGGTGAATAGCCCTCGTACGTTGGACGTCGTAAATTGCTTGTCTACAAGAACGTTAGCGCAAGCGGAATATACAAATACAAAGCAAAAGACAAGCAAGATATAAGCAAGCAATACAAACACCGAGATATAACGTGGTTCACGGCTACGCCGCTAATCCACGGTCCGATTCGTCCACGGTGAATCACTCCGCCAAAACCAATCACTATCGGTCTCTCCTTTGCACAAAGCTAGGTGGAGGTAACCTTTACAACCAAGATCACTCTTCTTACAATAGGATTGAAGTAAAGACAAGTAAGAAGAGTTTAGAGCTTGTGGGGCACTAGGAAGATCGTTTGGAGTATGAGCATTAGCCTCTCAAAGGCTCACACCCTCTCTTTTTATAGAGAGGGCTAACTTCTTCCCGTTGGCCGCCATCAGTCGACTGCCGCCCATAGCAGTCGACTGCCATGACTACAACGGCCTCCGAACACGTCGGATGCCGACCGTTGTTGTCCAACGGAACTCTTGGCGATCAGGACCACCACCGATCATTCGCGACCCCGTAGTCGGATCGGCCGGCCGCTACGAGCGGTTCGCTGGCTAAAACCCTATTGACCCGATCGCCGCTTCTTCAAATGATCATTATCTTGGCCGATCGCTAACGATATGGCGATCGGCCGCGCCAAACGTCAGATACCGCCGAGCTACACTATCCGACACTTTAAACTACCCTTCCCTGGGTTACAATCGCTCACTCTCATTTCTCGGAGTCCTTCGCCTTCGAAGTTCTCTTCGTTCTCGGCCACGTCCCTCGGCAGCATCAGGCGCACGACTCTGCAATGCTCCTTCGCGTCTCTTGCCTCGAAGTCTACTTCCTCCGGCTTCACTCCAAGCTTCTCGTCCGGCGGTCCCTCGGATGCTCCAAGCGCACGGCTTCCGCAAAGCTATCCTTCACCGACTCAAGGCACGAGTCATGAGATGTGAAACTCGCCACGGCTCCATGTGCGAATTACTAAGTCCTGCACGACTTCAACGCACATATCAAATAAACATAACACACTAACTTAAACCCTTTGCCACACCATCAAAACCATATCACGGCAAGAGATTGCCCTAACAATCTCCCCCTTTTTGATGTGTGGCAATCCGTTTATGTTAGGTAAAAACATTTGATATAAATTCTAAGGTAAGAAAGCATGTAAAGATAAACATGATATAACAACATGCAATTCCCCTTAATCCATGAAATTCTCTATGCAAATTTTCTCCCCCTATAATATATTTCTCCCCCTACAATATATTTCTCCCCCTAAAGTGATTAACTTAAACATACTTATTTCTCCCCCTTTGACACCATCAAAAAGATTAACACTAAGTTATAAGCTCATGACATCAAGTATAATGGAGGAAAAAATATGTCAAGTTGATTTAAAATTGGGTACCACTTGTTGATGGCATCAAGTATATTTCTACCACTTGTAGGAGGTTTATAAACTGAAATCGGCCTTCAATATTCTGATTCTGACGACGATCATTTTATCGAGCTATCAAGATGGCACAAAGGAAGCCGAATTTCTGATTTTCTGGATGAAATTCAGAAATGCATTAAAAATTTCAGAAAATTCGAAAAATCATGAAATTCGAGGAACATATTTCTCTTAAGTATATCTATCAAGGAAAAATAGTTTTTCATGAAAAATCATTATATTTTACAAGATTTGCCAAAAATCCAAACACTTGAAAAACCACTAGTTTTTGAGCATGTTAGTATCAAGTTAGCTACCTAGTTTTGCATCCAATTGTTTCAAAACATGAATACATGTATTTTAAGGTAAGAAATTGTTTTGAAAACATTAGAAATATCCAACCATGATCTTTAGGCAATATGTCTATTAATTAAACATAAGCCTTCCCCATGATTGGTCTATTATTGAAATTTTGATACTTTAGATGACCATCTAAATGCCATAGGCATTAGTGGACATTTGTATCATCCTAACATCTCACCCATGCTAAGTTTGCAATCAAGTTAGCCTATAGTGAGTGTGAGATGCATCCTAGGGGGGTATTTGTATATACTTAACCAATATATTCATGCAATTCTATCATGGTTAAGTATCAATCTAACAACCTACATGATCATAATGATATATATGATTTAATTTCACATTATGACCATGAAATACATGTTTTCATCAAATTATAACCATGCATTAGGCATTATATGATGATAATAAATAAAGTATCACCTAAAGCATGATTTAAACCTATTTCTCATGATGATGTGCCCAATATCAAAATCATAAACCATGATTACACATATGCATAGAAATTACATTAATCATCATGATTTAAGCATTATTACCTTTTTATGGGCACGTTATCATCACCCAACACTATCTAAAAATGTTGTCCCGTCATCCTAAGTCAACCAAAATATGATATAGGTCAAGTTCATATGGTTGACTACCCTAGGGGTTTTCTAACCCTTAAGGATGGATTTTGGAACCCAAAATAGATTTTTACCTATGGGGTTCACTAGAAATTCCTTGGGGATCCATTTCTTAGCTATTACTTTGTTTTTGTCTTGTCCCTAGCTATTAGGCATCTATAGGCCTTCTCATTTTTCTTCTCTTTATATCCTAGGCCTTTCTTGTTAAAACTTGCCCTTTGGCTCCCTATGATCATATTCAAAGTGTTGGAGCCAATTGTGAATTTTCCTAGGGCTTTGGTTAAATAATCTACCTTTCCCTTAATGCCCTATTTTCTTCTATGCATGCATCACTAACATCTAAAGGCACATAATTATCATGTGAGCATGCATCATCATGGCAAGAAGAAGTATCATTATTATTTAAGCATGCATTTTCTAGCTTATTTTCTAATGCCTTAATTTGATCTAGCATGCATTTATTTTTCTTCTTTGCTCTAAACAAATCCCTAGTTAAACTAGAAATCATAGAAACTATTTTACTAGGAGAGGCTGTCGTTACCATAGTTTCCATGTCCTCTTCTTCTTCTTCGGATGATGAGGAGGATGATGATGTGGAGGAGGCTCCCCCTTCACTTGAGCTCTCTCCTCTTGTGCTTGATCCTTCATTTTCGGAGGAGGAGCAATCCAAATCGTCAAAGGCCATCAAGGCCAAATTGGCGACAAAGGCATTCTCCTCATCCGATGATGAGGAGGAGGATGAGGAAGGATCATCCCATGTCTTGGCCTTGAATGCTTTGGCCTTCCCTTTTTCTTTTGCCTTCTTCTCCTCTTCCTTCTTTTTCTTGCTCCCCTTTTTCTTCTTCTTTTCTTCTTTCTTTTTCCTCTCTTCCTTGCTTTTGTTTAGGAGAGGACAATTGTCCCTTATGTGCCCTTCTCCTTGGCAATTATAGCATATGACCTTCCCCCTTGGTCTTCTCATCCTATCATTAGATTTATCAAATCTAAAATTCTTAAATGCACGTCTTACCCTCCTTACCATGTAGACTTCTTCGGTGCTATCCATGGAGGAGGAGGAAGACGCTTCGTCATCGGAGGAGGAGGGGATTTCCATCTTCTTCTTCCCCTTACTTGCCAATAGTGCTACTCCTCTTGAGGGTTGAATTTTAGGCTCCTCTTGTATTCCCTCAAGCCTAGTTTCGTGGAGTTCCATTGTTGAGAAGAACTCCTCCAAGGTGCTCACTTCTAAATTCTTTGAGATATAGAATGAGTCCACCATGGAGCTCCACTTTGAGGACCGGGGAAAGGCATCTATGGCCTTCATTACCATATCCCGGTTTGATAGCTTCTCACCTACACTTGTTAGTCCATTTAAAATTTCTTTGAATCTAGAATGCAAAGAAATTACCTTTTCTCCCTTTTCTAATTTGATGTTGGATAGTTGGGAGCGGAGGAGATCTCTCCTTGCTAGCTTTGCCTCGGATGTGCCTTCATGAAGCTCAATTAGCTTCTCCCACATCTCCTTGGCGCTTAGGCATTCTCCTATTCGGTTGATCTCTTGTTGAGGGAGCACATTGTAGAGATGGTGCTTGGCTTTGGAGTTTGCAAGGTGCTCCTCTCTTTGCCTCTTGGTCCACCTAGATTTCTCTATTGGCTTCCCTTCTTCATCCCTAGGCAAAACGAAACCGGATTCCATTGTAATCATTATATCAAAATCCGTTTCGAAAAATACCTCCATTCGCTTCTTCCACCAAGCGAATTCTCCTTCAAACTTCGGAGGATGGATGTTGGAGCCGGCCATTTTTGATGTAGGGCTTGTTGCGGCGGTTAGTCCGGTGACAAGCAACCTCGGCTCTGATACCACTTGAAAGGAGATCGGATGGCCGGCTAGAGGGGGGTGAATAGCCCTCGTACGTTGGACGTCGTAAATTTCTTGTCTACAAGAACGTTAGCGCAAGCGGAATATACAAATACAAAGCAAAAGACAAGCAAGATATAAGCAAGCAATACAAACACCGAGATATAACGTGGTTCACGGCTACGCCGCTAATCCACGGTCCGATTCGTCCACGGTGAATCACTCCGCCAAAACCAATCACTATCGGTCTCTCCTTTGCACAAAGCTAGGTGGAGGTAACCTTTACAACCAAGATCACTCTTCTTACAATAGGATTGAAGTAAAGACAAGTAAGAAGAGTTTAGAGCTTGTGGGGCACTAGGAAGATCGTTTGGAGTATGAGCATTAGCCTCTCAAAGGCTCACACCCTCTCTTTTTATAGAGAGGGCTAAATTCTTCCCGTTAGCGCCATCGATCATTGCAGCCCATAGCGGTCCTGCGACCTCGAACACGTCGGATTGTTATCAGCGGAACTCTTAGCGATCATTCTTGGACCTCACCGATCATTCGCGACCCGTAATCATTGCCCGATCGGCTTCGGTGATCATGGCAAAACCCTATTGACCCGATCATTGCTTCCTTGATGTCATTGTTAGTCTCTCGATCGGCTATAGCGCTATGGCGATCATCGCGCACAAACCGATCGATCGTATACCGGTCGAGCTACACTCGACTCGAGCGATCATTGCCATGACATGGCAGTCGACTGGTGTCGGGAAAACCCATCCGACACTTGGCCAAATGGCCAAGTTTCACCTAAGAGCTACCCTTCCCTGGGTTACAATCGCTCACTCTCATTTCTCGGAGTCCTTCGCCTTCGAAGTTCTCTTCGTTCTCGGCCACGTCCCTCGGCAGCATCAGGCGCACGGCTCTGCAATGCTCCTTCGCGTCTCTTGCCTCGAAGTCTACTTCCTCCGGCTTCACTCCAAGCTTCTCGTCCGGCGGTCCCTCGGATGCTCCAAGCGCACGGCTTCCGCAAAGCTATCCTTCACCGACTCAAGGCACGAGTCATGAGATGTGAAACTCGCCATGGCTCCATGTGCAAATTACTAAGTCCTGCACGACTTCAACGCACATATCAAATAAACATAACACACTAACTTAAACCCTTTGCCACACCATCAAAACCATATCACGGCAAGAGATTGCCCTAACACTATCGATTCCAATGTACTAGACTACTGAGATGAATCAAAACTAGGTACGTACTGGATTTTTCCTTTCAGAATGTTCGTCATGTGTAGGTGTAAAAATAAAAGCTAATCAGTGTAAGTCTAGAATATTCATTAGATCAAATAAAATAAAATACCACGAGGTAAATGAAGTTAATCTACCCATGGAAACAACTCATGAAAAAACTTTAGAAATACTACTGAGGCAGCTTTATAGATAACAAAAATTAAGTGTTGAAAGAAATTAAATAACTTATGCATGAACAAATGAAAGCTAACCATAATGCAAATACGAGGATAGAAACTACTGCTAGAAATAAAATAAAACAAAAATTGGGCCCCCCCAGACTTAAGTGAAGCATACCTCTATTATGGGGGACGAGGTGGAAAGTCCGGTAGCCTCGGCATCTCGGGATCCTGGGAGAATCTGGTGTTGAGCCACTGATGCTATATGTACATGTGGTCAATCTTAGAGATGGTGGATGAAGCGGTTGCTCGGTGCTCCTCCTCCCGGGCCCACTGTGCCTGCTGAGCGTGCATGTGCTGTCACATCTCCTGGCGGTAGGTGGCCTCATCCTAGAAGTAGATGGGGGCCTCATCATAGAACTCCTCGGCCAAATGGAAGTGCTTCTGGAAGCCCTGAAACTCTGTCTGCATATAGGCGCTCTGCTCCTCCCATCGCTGCCTCAGCGTATGCTGCTCGGTATATATGTCATCGAGGCATGATTGAAACTTTAAAAAAACATAGGTAGATGTACCTGGATCCTACTCAAAAGTAGAAAAGGTGGTGGTGCAAGTGCAAGCTCATGTCGACATGGACTAGGTGGCCTCCTATACATGTGTGGACTGGAGGGAGAGTGATGTACTTGGGCGAAATGCACGGTGTGGTGCCCCTTTATCCCTTGTGTAACACGTGTTGGGTTTTCCGAGCCGCAAAAACCGCTTTTTGTGTTGAGGAAACCTCGGAAGCCCCGGCCACGGATCCGTGCGAAGTATAAAATTATAATTACATGTATGTGCTTACAGAAATCCTAGATCTACCTTAGATCTAAGAGGTTAGAACGTTACTCTCGTAGCGACGCCCTTCGCTTATCCCGCTCGTCCAAAAGTTCGCCGGAACTCGAGAGTGTCAAGTGCACACTCCTCTATGGTATCCACACAAGCAATAGGTGGAGAAAACTCAACCTTGAGTGTGCTAGCACTCCTTGGTTGGTTCGGCTAAAGAGAGGGATAGGAGAGGGAGACCTTGAGAGAAAAAGTTCCAAGGAAGAAGATGAAGTTAAGAGTGTAACTCACCAAATGAATTCACCCCCCATAACCCCAAAGTGGCCGGCCACTTCATGGAAGGGGGGTTACATGGATGCATGTAACTCCCATGACCCTTGGTCTCCCTCATGATGTGGCACCAATTGACCAAGTCAATGATGATGTGGAGCATCATCATTGGCCGGCCATGCCTAGTCATCATCATGACATGGCATTTGGTCAAGTCAAACTTGACCTTTCATCTTCCCTCTCAAGTCAAGTCAAACTTGACCTCTAATCTCCCATGGTTGATCAAATCTAACCACTTGACTCAAGTCAATTTAATATAATGAATCTCTATTCATTAATTTAAATTGATTTGTTGAATCAAATCTCAATTAGACTCATTCAACACTTGAATCAACTTGAGTCTAACTCAATTAGTCTAATTTGGATTACTCTTAATCCAATTTGGTTCATCCCATGAACCTAATCCTCATGGTTCATCATATGAACCTAATCTCCATCTAATTGCTCTAATGTGTGTGACCCTATAGGTTCTTGTAACGTTGGCAATGTCCCTAAACCGATTTAGGAACATAAGCAATGAGCGATATCTAGCAACACATCATTGCTACCCAAGTTACAAGAATGTTGAGCTCCAACATCACCTTTGTGACTACTAATTGTGACTCTCACAATATGTGACAATGTCCCTCTATCCTTGACATCCAGATTGACCAATCGAGGCATAGACCGTGTCATCCTCGGTACAATCTAAATCTTGAACTCCAAGTAGACTCACTCTAATCAAATGAGCTCAATATCTCATATTGATTCATTTGGGCATGGCCATGCACTTCGTGGTCTCACTCTATCAAGAATATCGATGTCACCCCCGTCATATAGGAGGGATAGATCCCATCTACATCACTCACATCCCTCCGCATAATTCGTTACATACCCGATGTCGCTTTATAGTCCACCCATTTACGGGTGACGCTCGACGGCCAAAGTATGCAACCTCTTATGTAGGGAACCATGGTGACTTCGTGTCTAAGGACTAATAGTCATATTCTAATAGCCACATGAGAAAGTATATGACACTCATATAACGATCCATGATACTTTCTCATGGCGGGTCATTCAGTATACATTCTCCAATGCATACCCATGTGTCAACTTGATATCTCATATCCATGACTTGTGAGATCAAGTCATCTTGTTAACCTACATGCAAGTCTCTATGCATTAACATTGTCCCTGAATGTTAATACTCGACTAGGAATGATTAAGAGTAGTGTTCTCTATATCATCTCATTATCGATTCAACCAATCGATTGATATAGATAAGAACCTACTTCTCAAGGACATTATTATATTTAGTTATTTGGCACCAATACAAGTAAGTATAATAACCATGCCTTTATAAATAGGAATATGATACAATAAAGTCCATACAACAATCATCACATGATTGGCTCTAGGGCTTTCACTAACAACACGACCGTGTGAAAACACACGGCTAGGCCTTGTGCACTTCTAGAATGTGGGGCACGACCATGTGAAAACACATGGCCAAGTTGTGTGCCCCCATTTCTCTCTAATGGTGTACAATGGTTCGAATTCTCCTTAAATGCTTAGTCGTGTAGGTTCAAAGTGATTTTACTTTTACCTAGCAGGTTCTTGTTGGTCCTAATTTGTGTGCAAAAATGCTAAATGAAATGGAAATCAAATTCTAAATTAACCAAATAAATGCAAAACAATGAAAAGAACACCTAAAAACTAAACTTGGGTTGCCTCCCAAGAAGAGCTTTGTTTATGTTCTTTCAGCTCGACCACAATCCATTATCTTTAACTAGGCTCCGGAGGCTCTGTGAACCTCCATTCATCCATCTTGGTGTTGACATCAGGTGGGCTCAGCTTTATCCTGCCGATTGTGTAGCCATCCAAGAAGGGGACTCTACACTCTTATAGATTGAAGAGGATGTTCTCCCCGTCAACCTCCAAGGAGATCTTGTGTACCTTTACGTCTATGCATGCCCCCGCAGTCGCCATAAAGGGTCTTCCCAAGATGATGGTATTTTAGGGATTTGGTCCTATGTCGAGTACGATAAAATCCGTGTGTATCACGAAATTCTCAAAGATAATAGGCACATGTGCTAGCATGCTGATGAGTTCCTTGACTAAGTCGTCCCCCATATGAATACCAAGGTTGGCTGGTTGGATCCCATTCAATCCCATCTTCACATAGAGTGCATAAGGCATCACGCTGACTGATGACCCTAAGTCGCTTAGTGCTTCATCGAAGCTTTCCTCATAAATCGAGCAGGGTATAACAAATTCACTAGGGTCCTCAAGCTGGGGTGGAAACTTATCTTCAATTTCCGCTTGGTTGAGTAGGGTGGAAATCATGGTTGCACACCCCTTGGCAAATCTATTTCTCTGTGCTACTCTTTCGCTGCAAACTCCCTCTTCCTTGACCTGACTAGGCTCGGGTATTGACGGAGAACTATCCATAGGTTGAGACACAGTTTTGGATATCTGGGCCACTTGTGTTTCCAACATCCTCGTGTGACTTGCAAGTCCGTCAATAGTGGCCTTCAAATCCTTAAGTGACTCTTCTGTGTTCTGATGTTGGCGTCGGAATTCTTCATTGGCCTTTATTTGGGTAGCAATGAAGTCTTCCATCCTCAATTCTAGCCTAGACTTCTGTAGTTGTTGTTGCCCATTGCCCTATTGTTGCCCATACCCTTCTGATGGTTGAAAGTTCCCCGAGCTTTTCTGATAGGAAAACTTTGGGTGATTCCTCCATCCGGGATTGTAAGTACCGGAGTATGGGTTGTTGGGTCTTTGATTATAGTCCCCAACTGCATCGACATGCTTAATATGCTCTTCTATGCTACCCGACCCTCCATAGTGGTCCACCCGATACGCTGTTGCTCCCTCTCCCAAGTCATTGGCCGCATATTCAGAAATAGGATTTAAAGAGTCAAACTGTCTGCTAAGCGCATCCATCCTCAATGCTAGGTGCTCCACGGAGTTGACAACATATCGTTCTGCTGCAAGAGCTGGGTGACTACGTTTGAAAGCCCATTGATGGTGGTTCTAGGCCACCTCTTCTATCAACTCCTCTGCTTCCACAATAGTCTTGTTCATTAGCGCTCCTCCTACAGCAGAATCGAGGGACATCTTTGTGGTGTACGTGATTCCATTATAGAAGATGTGGATCACCAGCCACCATTCTAGTCCTTGGTGGGGGCATTGGTAGAGTAGCCCCTTGTAGCGATCACAGGTTTCAAATAGGAACTCCCCTTCCTTTTGATAGAAGCTCGTGATTAGATGGCCCATGTGAGCAGTCTTGCTTGGTGGAAAGTACTTGTTCAAAAATTGCTACTCACACTGCTTCTATATAGTAATGCTTCTCGATGGCAGGGAGTGAAGGCATGCCTTAGCCTTATCCCGCATTGAGAAAGGGAATAGGCTCAGGTGGATCACATCGGTAGGACTCCATTAATCTTCATTGTCGAGTAGATTTCCAAAAATGTCTCCAAGTGTCGGTTCGGGTCTTCAATCGTAGCTCCCCCGAATTGACTCTGCTGGACCATATGTATAAGTGCCAATTTCAGCTCGAAGTTGTTTGCTGAAATGGACGGTCTAGTTATACTCGGCCTAAATCCGCTAGCACTAGGGGCTGCATAATCTCGCAAACATTAGCTACCTATGTTCACCACGGATGGACTTGGTCCTCCATCCTCTTCTGTTCACCTCACCGTCGATGGTAGGTTCGTTTGATTTCTAGATCGATTGGAATCAGACCTTCCGATCCAAGGTGTCTTAGCATATGAAGAACCGAGCGACAAAAATTAGGAGTATTACCTAATGCTCAGAAACAAGAAATAAACTAATCTAGATAACTAAATCAAATGAAAAAGAGCTAAAAATAAAATGTAGAACTACTGCTAAAATAGAAACTAATTCTAGATATGGAAAATCTAAAACTGAATTAAATACAGAAAAATATATAAAAATAAAAAAAAATTAAAAATAAAATAAAATTAAAGCAAGTAAATAAATCTAGCCTAAGTCCAATTCAATTATCCACTTCTTGATTTGATATCGAATCAATCAGTCCCCGATAACTGTGCCAAAAACTTGATGCAAGTGAACGCAACCTCAAATCTCGCGATGGAGATCGTCGGGGACTCGAAGCGCACGATTGCGCTCAATGCCCACAAGTGCACGGGTGTCGTCAAGTAATAATATAGATTATCGATCCCACAGAGACTGAGATTCGAGTACCTATCTATTCAATGGACGTTATTATTTGGAAATTGATTCTAATGGTTGCGGTTCAGAGGGTTGTCGGTGGTCCTAACTCTAGTACGGTGTCACACGGAGGAAGAGAAGGGAAACTATGAGTCTTTAGATGGATTCTAGGATTTCGGTTTCGATTTGTGTCACAGAACACGTTTTAAATTGGGTTATGTCTAGGTTCCTAGCTATGGTTTTGTGGAAAGGACATCATACACTCCCCTGATGAGCCTTTGCATCTATCGGAAGCTACCTCTGCCAATACCAAGTCGACCCTTGGCCTTAGAACGGCATAGTCGGTACGAGGATGCCGAATTAATCCCTACGACGAGTCGAAAATGGGGAGCGTTTCCTACTCTATTGCATCCTTCTAACCATGGTTATGGGAGATGAGGTCAACCCCTAGGTTCCTCCTTAATTTCCCTAAATCTTTGATACGAGGGATGTCACCCCTCGTATCGGTTAAGCACATTGCCTAGAAAACCAAAACAATAGCTATAGATCTAACCAAACACCAATTTGCTAATATAGATTCAAGAATGTAATGATATTTGAACCAAGATGTTCTAACTCAACACAAACTACTCTCTAGTCGTAGAATCAAAGAATCTACTCCATGAATGCGAGGAAAGAAACACAAGGCATTGTCAAATTCAAATATACAGGAAAAAGCATGGTAAGAATATAGATTACAATCCGTTGAGGCTCTTCTCTCAGGCGTTGAGGTGCAGGACTTCATTCTCAAGTGGCTTCCTTCCTCCCCTTTGCGAGTTTCTGAAGCTTTTTAGGGCTTTGGAGTGTTGTCCCGGCCATCGTACCACCCCCTAGGGTTTGGGCGTGACTTTCTTTATATAGATATTAGGTCGTCTCTTCATGAAATCCAGAAAAAGACCTAATCACGCCAAAACATTGGGCCGCCACACGACCGTGTGTTTCCACATGGCCAGGCCGTGTGTGGCCCTGTGGTAGCCAAAATCGAGCCTTAGACACAGCCGTGTGTAACCACACACCCTTGTCGTGTTCCCTACTGCATACAACTTCCAAATGCTCTTTTTCGCTCCGAGAGTATGTCTTTTTCCCCATGAAATGAAATCTTGCACACAAAAATACAAAGAGCAGATCTCCAAACCAGAAAATAAGAAATGCATGCAAAACAAAGTAAAATATGCATGAAACAAACATAAAATGAAATGATATGTGAGCGAAAACTACTCCTAAAACCTTATATATTTTGCTCACATCATCTACTAAGGGAGAAGTTA
Source organism: Wurfbainia villosa (assembly GCA_025175895.1). Lineage (NCBI taxonomy): Eukaryota > Viridiplantae > Streptophyta > Magnoliopsida > Zingiberales > Zingiberaceae > Wurfbainia > Wurfbainia villosa. The sequence goes on along the minus strand of CM045986.1, from coordinate 55,742,284 downwards.
CCTCGTCTATTCCTTTAGAAATGGATATGGACCTGTGGCTTCTCTCGGACTCAGACACAGAGTTTGTCTCAGCTTTAGACTCGTTGGATGCCACGAATGCTACGAAACTCATCCCCACTATTTTGGCATCCGACTTGTCCGATGATGATTTGTCCATGGTTGACTTAGAAGCTTCTTTCCTTTTCCTTTTCTTCAGTTTGGATTTCTTTCCCTTTTTGTTCATTCCTTCCATCAAAACTATACCATCCTCGGATTGACTCAAGTTATCCTATTCATGTAATTCAATTAATTTATCCCATAATTCTTTAGAATTTTGAACCGACCCGACTTAACTTAGCTCTTCATTTGTAAGTTCGTATTGCAAGGTGTTTAAAGCCTCGTAATCTGTTTGAACCTTTTTCCTAATATTTGCAGTCCATTTCTCTGGATTTAACAACTCTCCCAAGTTGTCAATCGGAGCTACGAACCATTTCCTAATCAAAAACCAAACCTCGAGGTCGGTTTTCAGAAACAACTCCATTCGGCTCTTCCAAGAGGGAAAATCCTCTCCATTAAAGAAAGGAGGGCAAATAGTGCTTAAACCCTCCAAATGCGACATTTTTTTTATATTTAAAAAAATTATAGATTTTTATTTTTCAAAAATATTCTTAGAGTTACAAAAATAGAGTAAGATTATACTAGTGCAAAAATTGAACTTATAATAAAGCAAGATGGAAAAGTACGATAAAATGATTCTAATGAAAAAACAAAGATTAAAACTAATGTAAAAAATTAATCTAAGATAAGAATAATAAAATTAAAGAAAATTTTCTAAATGCTCTCATTGGTGGTTGCACCAAAATCGGAGCACCCCCGCTCTAATACCAATTGTAGGATTGAAGTTATCAGAGAGAGGGGGGTGAATCTCCGAATATAAAATTTTCTTTAAAAACTTTGTTTTATCTTTTAAGAATTTAAAGAGTTATTGCAGCGGAAATATAAAATAAATATGACAAGATTATTTTCCTTGGTTCATAACCTTAGTAGGGTTGCTACTCCAAGACTCGTAGCTCTCTGAGAGCTGCCTCGATGAAAAATCACTAAAAAGCCCTCTGATTCGAAACTCTCGAACTCGGAGGGTATTTGCTTTTTTAGAAATATGGGAGGGAAAGGTAACACACTACCTTCTTTCTAGAAGCTAAATAAAAATGCAATGAAGTAAATACAAATTTAAAGCTATACTGACACTTCTTTGGATGTAGAAATGTAGCTTGGAGTGCGAAGTGTTGGCGTGTAGATGCTTTTATGGATGAGGAATTCTTATAACATCACTTGTACAAAGTAGTTGGATATCATTCGGAGTTGGTCGAGTACTTCTTTTATAAGTTATTTTCAGTTGACTGGAATGCCCTCCGGTCGACTCCACATCAACCCGTCGATATGGTACTTTGACCTTTCTAGTCGACTGGACCTATTCCAGTTGACTCCAGGTCACCTGGCTCCGCATCAGGAAGTTTGCCTTTTCAGTCGACTGGAACACTTTCCATTTGGGTTGCTAGATCTTCGATCGATCACCAGCTAAACTTACCAACTGGATATCCAGTTGACTAGATAATACTCAGTCTACTTGAATCCTTTTAGTCGACTGGAATCCTTTCAGTCGACTGTTCCCTATAAAATGAGATTAGTAAAAACATACAGTATAAAATACAATAGCAGTAGTAATACTGCTCGATCTTGACTTCTCAGTCCCACACGGACTATCAGTCGGATCGACGCCTAGCTTTGTCCCCCTACAGAGGACTCGACCTCACCTCTTCACTCGAGGTTTACCTACCAGCTACCCTGCTGGACTTACCATACTTGACATCCGATCTAACCTATAGGAACTTGGTTGAGGGCTAAAGGGAGGGTGAATGGCACGTTTTCGTTCGTCGATGGAATTCGATTGCATGCTTGCTACAATTTGATTAGTACACAGTTGAAATAATAGAAAAGCATAAACAAAATATACAAGCACACACAAAACACAAGGATATAGTGTGGTTTGAAACCATAGGGTTCCTACTCACAGGTTGAGCTCAAACGAGCCATAGCGATGCAAAACACCACTAATCAACCTCTCCTCAGAAAATACTCCGGAGGTGGAAAAAACCTCTTACAATAGTTCTTATAACAATAAGAAAGAAATACATATGAAATACATAAAACAACGTAAAGAAAACTTTACAAATGATGTTGTGAATGCTTACTTGGTTGATTGCTTGAGCCGCACTTGAAGACCTTGACTTGCACCAGCAAATCACATCAAATCACCAATGAAATCGCTGTGGAAATCCTCCCCGTCGGGTTGATTTTATCCCTCCACGTGACCTGGTTTTTTTCATGGTAGTCGAGTACCAAAAGACCCCAATCGACTGCCAACAATGTCATTGTCTCACAACGGACATGATCCACATTGGTATTCAAGCCAACGGATACACTGGCAGTCAACTACCATTTCCAACAGTAGACTTCCAAAGCCTGTAGTCGAATGCTCAGTTGGCTACCAAGCTTTCTGGTCTCACGACCAAAACCAGCAGTAGTCGACTGCCCTCAATGGCAGTCGACTGCTTAAGACCAGTCGACTGCCCAATTATAGTAGTCGATTGCCAAGGCTACTTGCCGCAGTCGAACTCCAGTCGACTCACAGCAGTCGACTGGTCATAATCTTAGTCGACTATTCAGTGTCGACTCAACTTCCAAGTGTCAAAACACTTGACCAGTCGATTGGTCCATAATCCTAGTCAACTATTACACCTTAACCATGAGGTTTACCCCATGTATGATGCTCTCATACTTGCTAGACTACCCTTAGCCTAGACCTAAGCCTTCTAGCCATCTCCATCAGCCTCACGCCTATCGGATCCCTTCAAATCATCCATGACGTGTTCATCCATACGCTAGCCTTTATGTGCTTCCATCTTCTATTGTCATGCTAAGCTAGTCTACACCGCAAAGCTAAATTTGGGCTTACGCTGCCAAGACCCATGCTTGGACTTTACTCTGCTAAACATTTGGCTTATGCTTCCAAAACTCTACACTTGGATTTTGCGCCCCCAATATCAATCATTGGACTTCCTAATTACCAAGTACCCATGACTTGGACTTTCACCGCCAAGAATACACACTTGGACTTATGTGGCCATGACTACACCCTTGGACTTTCCTTGCCAACCCCATGTTGGACTTTCCAAATGCCAAGACACATGCTTGGACTTTCCATGCCAAGTACTAAAGACTTGGACTTTCCCATTGCCAAGACCCATGCTTGGACTTTTCATGGCAAGTACCAAAGACTTCGACTTCCCATAACAATCACATTGTCATATATTTTTTCAAACATCAAAAAACCACTCGAGTCAAACTCAAGTCTGATCAGTCATGACTTGGGTCGATTGAACCAACAATCTCTCTCTTTTTAATGTTTGACAAAAATCAAAAACACCTTTAAGTTAAGCCACATAACTCACATCTCCCAATTGGGCAATTCTCAAATTCTCCCATCAATTCTCTCCCTTTTTGACATACATCAAAAAGGCTCTCTCATAGGGTATCAATGTCTCATATCCCAATGAGATCTTACAAACTCCCCCTTCGTCCAAAAACATATAGGATGCCTTCACTCTTCCTAGTGATAAGTCCCATATCACTACAGAGAGGGAATCCTTCAATTTCTCCTAATTCTCCAAATTCTCCCCCTTATAAGGAAGAACACATCCATCATCCCATGATGGATAATCTCCCCCAAAAGGCTTGCTCCCCCTTGACCATTGCACCAACAATGTTCTTGAAGAGTCCCTAAGCCTATAGGAACACTAAACCATCAAAATTAAGGTCAAAAGTTCAAACTTGAACTTTCACGGACCTTAAAATTTGATACACTCCCTAAACAATTCTTCTAATCCATATCCAATGGATTTTTACCATTTATAATGCTTTCCAAAGCATATCCTAGGGTTATGAGCAGTTAGGGTAGCCTCACATAGCTAAAATTAAGCTAAACATACCTTGTTTACCCAAAATTCAACGATTAAGCCCTTGGCGCCTTGACGATCATCGCCATCCATAATGATCGTGATTTCTGCACTATGTAGAAATCAAAGTTCAAAAATGAATTATGAAATACATAAGTAATTATATGTAATTTGAAAAATAGTAAAACTTCATACGTAAAATACTTATAACAATCATAATGAGTGAAAATATTTGAAAAATAAAATACCCATAAAATAGTGAGATTGATACAAAGTTGAAAAACAAGAAAAACTTCATTGTTTTGAGCCTACTTTGTATCAACTTCGTCAATGGTTATTGCTATTAAAAGATAGACTACACCAAGGATTTTCAAAATGATTTTAAAATGATTTTAAACCTTATATTGTACCATGGTCTATGGGCTTAATGCACATGACTTGTACATAAGTTTTCCTCATGATTCATCCATGGTATAAGATGAGTTTGAGTTCATGTAGATTCAAGAACTATGCACCTTTAACTTAACTCATTTCCTAGCATCTCACAGGTGTCTAGGGTGTATGAATACACACACATGTCAATGTGATGTGAGATGTGGATTTTGTTCATCCTAAACTAAGGTCTCATGCATTTTCTAAGGCAACACTATTTGATTCCCTTATGCATGGGACTTCAAATCATGTCATAGTCCTTAACTCAATTTTAATTAATGCATGAATGATCATGGCATAAATGATAACATAAATAAGCATATGCCAATAATCATGATGTCATGGCATATAAATTTAATCTAAACATGACATTAAAAATAGTCCTAAGCATTATCATGGAATTTTATAAGATTAAAAAAAAATATGATGTCATGACATGGCATATGGAAAATAAATCATGGCAAATAAAATATAAGGGTATAAGAATACCTAAATTTTATCATTAGTTTCCATTTGTTGGGATTAAGTTCATTTTTCCATATTACTACTTATCTCCCATGTGTGCCAAAAACCCAAAATGGCACACTATGACCTCTAAACCTTAATTGTGCCAATTTGATCAATTTTTCATAGTTCTTAAAATATATTGGCACATCCAAAAACCTCCTTTATGATAAAATTCAAAACTTATTTCCAAGGTATCCCATTACCTTGGAAGTGACCTAAAGTGCCAACACTACTATGGTTAGGTTAACTACCTATCCACTTAGGGTTGACACACCCTAACCCATTTAGCGTGAATTGATCATGCTCCTAAGAATCCAATATCTATTGGAGCTCCTTGGGTTTACAAGGTATTCACTAGGGATGACTTCCCTTGATACCTTCCTAATGACCCTTTTAGGCATTGAAGCCTTTGTCATTTTGGTCTTACCTAGGTTAACTTTAGGGGTAACTCCACTTGTAACCTTCTTAGTGGCTTCCCTTGGTTTCCTTGAAACTTAGCCACTAGGCACACACCATGGTTACCCTTAGGGATAACTTCCCTAGTAACCTTGGCTTTCCTATACCTAGATTGAGTTCCATAATCGAATGAAACATGGTGATAGGTAGGCGTATCTACCTTAGACTTAGGCTTGTGGCTCAAGCCTTTCTTGCCCATAGATGAGCCTTGCCTTCTAGACCCTAGGTTTGGACTCCTAGACCCTTTAATTGAATTTTTCATTCTTGCAAGGGTCTTTTCAAGTTTCTCAAGCCTTGACCTCAAGGCTTGGTTTTGTAACTCTAATATTCCAAATTTTGATTTTTCATTAACCCCTTTGGGAAAGATTCTTCCTAGGCATATGCCTACCCTTCTTAGGTTTAATGCCCAGGTGATCTTCTACCTTTCTAATACTTTCCCTAGATAGAATAGGTATAGAGTTATTGGTTCTGGGTTTGACCTTAGACCGAAAATTCTAACTTTTAGCACCTAGGATAAAATATTTTTTTTTAGCATGCTTTGTATCATGATGAATAGAAAGTGAATTAAAATTATCCCTATCATGTTTTTTAACTTTAAAACTTGTAGATGCATTATTAAAATATACCTTAGGGTTTGCTTTTAAAGCTCCCCCTACATGTGATGCTCCTTTACCTTCTTTCTTCCCTTAGGGCATTGACCCCTATAATTCCCCTTTTAATTGCACTTGAAGAAAATTACATGCTCCTTGCTTTTCTTAGTGGGGATACCGACATCCTTAACCTTTGGCGTTGGTTGAGCCTTCATGACCTTTTAGGGCACTTGCTCTTATAGTGCCCATATTCCTTAGACTCAAAACCCATAATATGATTTTTATTGCTAATTAAAGTGCTCAAGTTACCTAGGGTGGTGGTAGGAAGAATTTGGTCCAATTCTTCATGGCTCGCGGAGGTAGATGCTTTTTCTTGTTCTTGCTCCGGGATAAATGATCTCTCCTCCCCCTCAATCCTAGAGGAGGAGGCTTCCTCCAATTCTTCCTCTTCCTCGGATGTTGATGGCCTTTCAACCTCTGATTCCTCAAGTTCTTGCGATGAAGATGATGTGCACTCTTCTTCTTTAGCTTGACAGGATGAGGACTCCTCCTCTTTTTTATCTTCTTGGACCGGTGTGGACTCTTCATGGAGCTTGGCTAGCTTGCTCCATAGTTCCTTAGCATTGTGATATTCACTTATCTTATGAAAAATGCTACTAGGCATAACATTAGTCAAAATTAACATTACCTTTTTGTTAATTTCATACTTCTCATTTTTCTCCTTGGTCCACTTTTTCTTCTTAAGGACTCATCCTTTCTTGTAGTTGGGAGGATCAAAGTCATCTACAATACTATACCAATAATTTACATTTTTATTTAAAAAGCATTCCATTTTATTTCTCCAAAAAGAGATATCTCCACCGTCAAAGAAAAATTGAACCATGGTGTCTTGAAACTCCATCTTGTTCAACTCTAGCGGTTTTGCTACCTCAGATGTGAAGCCACTGAAGAGGGGCCCGCTCTGATACCAATTGTAGGAACTTTGGTGAGCGATATAGGGGGGGGGGGTTAATGGAACATTTTTGTTCGTTGATGGAATTCGATTGCGTTCTTGGTAATTTGATTAGTATGGAGCGGAAATAATAGAAAAACATAAACAAAATACACAAGCACACACAAAACACAAGGATATAACATGGTTCAGAATCTTAGGGTTCCTACTCCAGGGGTTGAGCTCAAACGAGCCCTAGCGATGCAAAACACCACTAATCAATCTCTCCTTATCAGAAAACACTCCAGAGGTGGAGAAAATCTCTTACAACAGTTCTTACAACAATAAGAAAGAAATAGAAGCAAATACAAGTGAAATACACAAAACAACACAAAAAAACTTTACAAATGATACTTTGATTACTTGTTTGGTTTATTGCTTAAGCCGAAATTGAAGACCCTGACTTGCACCAGCAAATCACCTCAAATCGGCCATGAAATCACTATGAAAATCCTCCCCGGCTAGCTCCTTTTAACCCTCCGTGCGACTTGGATTTCTGCTTAGTAGTTGACTGCAAAAAGGCCCAGTCGACTACTAATAGTGTCGTTGTCTCATAACGGATTTGATCCACATTGGCATTCAAGCCAATAGATACAATGGCAATCGCCTACCATTTCCAGCAGTCGATTACCAAAGCCCGTAGGAAACTTCTTAGTCGGCTATTGAGCTTTCTGGCCTCGTGACCAAAACCAATAGCAGTGGACCCTCCATGGCAGTCGACTACTCAAGGCCAGTTAAATGGCCAATTCTTGGATTCGATGACCAAGGTTACTTGTCGCAGTCGAATGCCAGTCGACTCACGGTAGTCGAATGCCAGTCGACTCACGACAGTCGACTGGTCATAATCTTATTCTATTGCTCAATGTTGACTTGGCTGCAAGTGTCAAAACACTTGACTAGTCAACTGGTCCATAACCCCAGTCGACTGGTCCATAACCCCAATCGACTGCTACACCTCAACCATGAGGTTTATCTCAAGTATGATGCCCTCATACTTGCTAGACCACCCTTATCCTAGACCTAAGCCTTCTAGCCACCTCCATCAGCCTCATGCATATTGGATCCCTCCATGTCATCCATGACTTTTTCATCTATACTCTAGCCTTCAGGTGCTTCCATCAGCTATTGTCATGCGAAGTTGGCCTACACTGCCAAGGCACATTTGGGCTTATGCTACCAAGACCCACGCTTGGACTTTACGTTGCCAAACACTGGACTTATGTTGCCAAGACTCTACCCTTGGACTTTACGCCGCCAATATCAATCTTTGGACTTCCCAATTGCCAAGTACCCATGACATGGACTTTCACCACCAAGACTACACACTTGGACTTACATGGCCAACACTACACCCTTGGACTTTCGTTGCCAACCCCATGTTGGACTTTTCATTTCAAGTACTCAAGACTATGACTTTCCCATTGCCAAGACCCATGCTTGGACTTTCAATGCCAAGTACCCAAGACATGGACTTACCATGACAATCACATTATCATATGTTTTGTCGAACATCAAAATACCGCTCAAGTAAAACTTGAGTTTGGTCAATCGTAACCTGGGCCGATTACACCAACATGACACACCAGGACTTCCGCCAGCTGTCCGATCTTCTTGACCCAGCTGGAATTCATTTCGGTTGTCCAATCTCTTGACTCAACTGGTCTTCATGCCATATGTCTGGTCTCCTGACCCATCTGGACTTCCGACATGGAGTCCGGTCCTCTTGATCAATCAAGTCTCTTGCCTAGTATTCGGTCAACAAGACCTACTAGGACTTTCCATTCTTTACCTAGTATCCAGTCTGCCTGACCTACTGAGACATCCTGTTAAGCATGCAGACTTAATATATATATCAAATCATAGGTTCATCCTAACATTAAACCTTGGGGCATGCATTAAAACACAGGAGTAGTGCTTCCTGCACTAACAAAATGTAGACTTAGTTTTTGAGTTCTATAACAATCTGCAAATTCACTGGAGATAGACTTATTTATAAGAGTAGGGTAGCTAAGAAAGACATTTCATTCACTCCTAACATACTTAGGGAGTTTTTAGATTGTAGAGAGTCACATTCAACTTTTGAATGCTATTTGGTAATCCAAGAACCTATTGAAGGTTTTTCCATTAACGCCATTCATGAGTACTTCTTTAAAAGACCACTTCAACCCGATCTTAATCTATTTCTTTCCATGGAACTAGCTTCCCTTGACAATATCCTATACAAAGTCATTGTAGGATGCATTCTACCCATAGTCACATGGGGGCAAGCTAAGGTATGCCCCCATCATCTACTCGCCCTCCATCTTCTTAAAAACCGACTTGATTTTAACGTTGCATTAAACATTTTCCTATGCATTGTCCACTTCACTATACTAGTCCAAAAGAAAATATATATGACATTTGGACATATAATTATTTTTTGGTTAGAGTCCATAGGCATTAATATAGGCAGAGGCAAATTTAAGAAAATGGTTGACTTCGATATAGTAAAATAGCATAAATTCTCCTTGGCTGACATGTCCCAAGTCTATAGAAGTGTTGAATGGGAAGACGAACACCAAGCCAGTGAGAGATGGAACATGGGCATAGAAGAAGAAGAAAAACCCTTACATCTAGCTAACGAACTATACTCTTCAGTATCTGAGCAGCTAGATAGCATAGGTCGAGATTATGTAGAGTTCACGGAGGTCATTGATACTCGGTTTGAGGAACTTCAGATGAACATAGATAACCAATTTGAAGGGCTCCAGATGACCATGGATACACGCCTATCAGACGTATCTAATAGACATACGCAGATTTTGGACCAACAAACAGAAATTCTCATATTTCTATGCTCCTTGAAAATTGATTCTTCCAGTCCTTCTTAAACAGTGAAGTAATATTTGAGTGGTTCTATCTTCTTGAAATTTTTTTTTATAGTATTTGAATGTTAGAATTCTGAAAAAGTGTAGCAGGGTTTAGGAATCCTGTGACATGAACATTTTGAATACATTGTTGTAAATTTGATGTAATGATGTTTTGAATGCTAATTATTTACAATCGTGTATGTTTGCTTGTATGTTATGAGTAGATTTCTCACAACAAATTTAAAGGGAAGCTCTACCAATTTTTTTTTGTTTTTTCTATTTGGTGGAGTTTTCCATGTGTTTCCGTATGTTTCATTCTAAAATTGAGATCAAAATCTATTTTTAGAATCCAAATGCATTGTTGGTGCAGTGGATAAACAGGTGTAAGGATTAGGGCTTGTTTGGGAGGAGGTGAGGGAAGGGGAAAGGAGGGTAAATAAAGGGAGGGGAATTTTTACGTTTGTTTGGGAAGGAGTGAGGAAAGGGGAGGGAATAGTAGGCAAGGGGAAATGTTAACCAGCTATACCCATGGAGAAGGTGAAATTCGGTACACTCCAAATCGGGGTGTAAGGAAGGGGAAGGTTAAATTTAATATTTTTTCTTCCCATTTTATCCCTCTTAGATATATTATTTATTTTTAATCCTTTAGTTTTGGTCGAAAACGACGTTCCCTCTTCCTCTCCCTCTCGCTCTCGTTCTCGCTTTCGCTCTCGCCGCCGTAGAAGACAAATTCCTCTTTAACCATTTCACTTTTTCCCGATTTCTCTTCCATCACTCTTGCTCCAATGTAAGTTATTTTTCCTTTTTCCTTTTTTCTTTTTTTTTCGTTTCTGGATTTTGAGTTTGTGGATGAATGGATTTTTAGTTTCTGGATTTTGGATTTTGAATCTGTCCTTCGTTGGATGAATCAAATTTGTTGATTTTTTTTTCGTTTTTTTTTGTTTCTTCACTGAGATCATTCTTTTTTTTGTTTCTTTTTTTTCATTTCTTTTTTTTTCCGTTTCTTCATTGAATCTGTGGTCATTTGTTTAACTTATAATTTATTTTGATTTTGTTTATTTGATTATAGATGGATTATCAAAATGATAAATGCAATAATTTCATTAAGTTGCATCGTATGCATCAACTCGCATCGACACAAGTTGTTTGTTTGGTTGTGGCTTGGTATTCACAAAATAGAAACAAATCAAATAGTCAAATTCCTCGTGTGATACAGTTAGAAGGAGAATATGTACGAAATGAATTAATGACAAAACTACTGACTAATGATCAATGTCGTAGTATAATTAGAATGAGTCCTTCTGCATTTGTGAGATTGTGTAATCTTTTAGTCAAAGAAGGTGGTTTGCGACCTACAACAAGGATCACTGTGGAAGAACGAGTAGCAAAATCACTCTATTTGCTAGCCCATAATGTTACAAATCGTGAACTTGGCTTCTTTTTCTATCGATCGGGAGAAACAGTGAGTCGTCATTTCCATAATGTTTTAAGAGCTATAATAGAGTTGGAGGATAAATTTCTCAAACAACCGGATGGGTCAGAAATTCCTATAGAAATCTACAATAGCAATCGATTCTACCCATTTTTTAAGGTGAAAATATTATTATTATCTTTTATCTAGTATAAATTCATGTATACATGTTAATAATTATTAATAATTTAGGTATGATTATATCAGGATTGTATTGGAGCGATAGATGGAACACATCTTCGTGTTAGAGTTTCTCCCTATGATGCCCCAAAGTTTCATGGTAGAAAGGATTTTCCAACACAAAATGTTTTAGCAGCATGCACATTTGATTTGAAATTCACTTATGTCTTAACTGGGTGGGAAGGAACAAATTCTGATTCAAGAGTACTAAAAAATGCATTATCCAAACAAGATTGTCTTAAAAATCCTGAAGGTAAATTAAATGACATATATTGAAATTAAATTTTCTCACTTTTACATTTTGATAACGCATAATTTTTTTTAGGAAAATACTATCTTGTTGATGCTGGATTCATGTTGAAAAGCGGTCTTATTACACCATATCAGGGAGAACGTTATCATTTGAAAGAATATAGCCGCAATCCACCACGAAATGCTCGGGAGTTATTTAACTTTCGACATTCTTCTTTGCGCAATACAATTGAAAGAGCTTTTGGAGTTCTTAAGAAAAGATTTCCTATTATAGGAAGTTCGACAGAGCCAAATTATGGCATTGAAACTCAAAAAGAAATTATCCTCTGTTGTTGCATTTTACATAATTACTTGATTAATATTGATCCAGATGAGGGATTGCTTGCCGAGGTTGATGCAGAACTTAGTAATAATAGTGAATATCAAGAGGAAAATCATAGTAATAGGGATGACCATGAAGAGACAAGGAAGGGTGAATTGCTTAGGAATTCCATAGCCACGGCTATGTGGTTAGATTATAATATGTGACATTTATGTTTTTTTTTTGTTTATCTTGCAGTTTTGGATAAATTCTCTTGTATTTAAATGATTATGAATGGTGTCATTTTAATTTATTATGTTACTTGGATTTTATATCATATGATTGTTTATGTGATTGTGTTTTAAGTGTTACTATATATTTTTTTTAAGGATGACTAAAAAGAAGGATTTGCAAAGTGAAAATGCAAGTGCAAGCAAGGGGAATAATTATTGTTGTTGGAATAAAGCAATGGATGATGTTCTTATTGATGCATATTTGAATCAACATAATATAGGCAATAGGGTTGGTGGAACCTTTACTACACATGCATATGAAAATATTCTAAATGAATTGAAAGTAAAATTTCCCGACAGACCTATTGATAAGGAGAAGATTCAAAATCGTATGAAACATATTAAAAGAGGTTGGTTTTCATGTTATGATTTATTCAAGAATGGTATGAGTGGTTTTGCATGGGATCCTACTACAGAAACATTCATTGTCGAACCTGAAGTTTGGCAACAATTAATTGAGGTGAGTTTTGTAATATGCATTTGAAAATTATATTTTATTTTTCTCTTGTGATATTATCTATAAATGAATGCTTGATGCAATTGTATTGTAACTTGTAGATAAAACCAAAAACTGCCGAATGGAAGAACAAGCCTATTCGAAATTATGAGAAGTTAGTTCAATTATATGGAAAAGATAGGGCTACAGGTCAATATGCTGAAACTGCATCAGAAATGCGAAGAGAAAAGCGGATATGGAAATGGAGGATAATATTGGTGGAAATAATTTTGAAACCATTGATGAAGTTGAATGTATGATATCTCAACAAGAAATCTATTTGGACAATTCAGATACAGTTAATGAAGATGCCCAACTTCTGACTAATGGTTCTACACCAACTAAATCTCAATCAAACTCTTTTGTTGGAGCATCATTCAATAACAAGAGGGAAAAGAAAGGTAAAGTTGATGATGATAGTATAAGCAATGCAATTGAACAAGTAGCTCAAGCCATTGTGAGTTCAACAGCTGAAATGGTTAAGTCAAATGAACTTCCTATTTCTGAAAATGAAGTGTGGAATTTGTTAAGTCAATTAGGCATTGAGCAACATAAAATTTCCACATTCTATTTGTATCCTGTTTAACGCCCGAAGATGTTGAGAGCTTTACTTGGATGTCCTCATGAATATCGCAAAAACTTATTATTCCAAATGATGGATGAAGAGAATCCACCACATGATTAGTTTGTTGTTTGTTATGTGGTACACACAATGAAAAATTTTGTTTGGATGTACCAAATCATGTTTTTGGATGATAGATACTTGGATGATTTTGTTTGGAGGCTACATATTATGTATTTGGATGATATGTACTTGGATGATTTTGGATATTTGTTAGACTATTACGTATTTGGATGATATGTATTTGAAGTTTGTTGCTTGATGATTGAATATACTTTGTTCTTATTATGGTATGGATATTATTTTATTCTTATGATAGTAGAATTTATATACTTTGTTATTATTATGGTATGGATATTATTTTATTCTTATGATGGTGGAATTTATATACTTTGTTCTTATTATGGTGTAATAGATATATTTTGTCCTGATGTAAATTGATATATTTTATACTCTGCTTAAATTGATATTTTATGTAGACAAATTTAGCTACCTATAAATTCATATTTTTTATCCATTATCTTGTCTGCAATTTATCCAAATATCTCATAATAAATATAATATCACGATTCATATGTCCAATAAATTTTTTTAAACGATAAAACTTTTTTTTGGCATGTTAAATGAGGTCTTGATTTTTTTTTTGCAATGTTATTAAGGGTATTTTTGTAACTTTATATATTTAACTTTCATTCCCCTTTCTTTCCTTCCAAACAAGGTAATACACATTACGTTAATGAACCCTCCCTTCCTCCCAAACAAAGAGAATGTATATATTTCCCATCCCCTCCCTTTCCCTCGCTTCCCCTCCCTTTCCATTCCATTACTTACACTTTCCTCACCTCCTCCCAAACAAGGCCTTAAGGGGGAGGACCTTATTAATTGCTTAACCTAATTCTAGATACATGCATGTATTTTGATAATTTTGTCCTCAAACATAAAATTATTTTTAGGAGTTTCGAATCGAGGTGTTTTCTCCCAATGATCTTTTTGTGTGTTTGCCAAAGGGGGAGAGATAAGTGGGGTTTATGTTTTGAAAATAAAGTGGGCCTTAGCTTTTAAATAGAGATAGAACATGGAATATGGCTTGTGACACTCCTTTTAGATATTTAAATCTCTCAGTTGATAATTGATGTTGATATTTTTTGAATAGGGCATAGCATGATAAAATCTTTAAATTTGGCTTAACATGCAAATCATATTGAAAATCTTGATTCGGTGAAGTTCTAAAAATCTTGAAAAATTTCTGTGCAATATTTTTAATGAAATTTCTGTACAACTTATGAGAATATTATGTCATACTATAATTTCATCAACTAAACTTAAATTGTGTTGTCAAACATCAAAAAAAGGGAGATTATTGGTCCAATCAGGCCCAAATGATATTTTGGTGTTTGACAAGGTGTTAAGTCAAAGTGATAATTATGTGCTATCTCATGCGGTTAGTTGAGGTGTATTTCCAGGAAATTCCTTGTAGGTCGAGGAGCAGATGCAGGATGAGAAGTCTTGACAAAAGAAGTCTTGAAAGAGAAGTCTTGGCAAAAGAAGTCACAGACGAGTAGTCTTGGAAAATGAAGTTCCGGACGAGGAGTCTTGGCAATGAAGACTCCAACGAGAAGTCTTTGCAAATGAAGACGTGGATGAGAAGTCTTGGAAGATGAAGTCCTGGAAGCAATTCTTGGCATGGAAGACAAATGAACAGTGGTTTACAGGTATCAAGTGAAGGCTACAGGGCAGACCCCTTTTTAGGTGTAGTTTAAGATTTAGACGGGTTGAAATGGACAAGGTTCAAGAGAGTGGTTGAGGCGACACCTCGATTGATTAGCTTATTAGTCGAGGCAACACCTCGACTGTTACCTGGTACTCTGGACGAGCCACTGACAATAGAGCTCAATACCCGTCAAAACCTTTCTCAGTCGAGGCAGCACCTTGACTGAATGTGGTTAGTGGAGCTCGGAAAATAGCTCGACTGGCCTCGCGGGTGTTCGGGAAGTGGCTTATTCAGTTGAGGCGATACATTGATTGATGCCTTGTTTAGTTGAACAGAAGAAAGACGAATTCAATTGCCACCTCGATTGAGATGGCATGACTTGAGCTGAAACCCTTCATAGTCGAGGTGACGCTTCGTTGATGCTTTGTTCGGTTGAACAGAAGCGAGGTAAGCTCGATTGGGGTTACTAGTCGAGGTGATAAATCATCACCTCGACTGGACTTATGTTCCAATTGCTGATAAGTCAAAATTGAGAGGGAAAAGTTACCGTTAGCGATGGTAATCAAACGCCATTCGAGGCACCTGTTGAGGCAACTTGACTGCGCAAGTGGAAAAGGCCCTAATCATATTCGTTATAAAACGGTTTTCTTCGACTCACTTCAAGGTCCCCCGATACTACTATTCACGAAACTCTCTGAAGCAATTCTCCTATGTTTTGTCTTCATCCTCCAAGTTCCAATCATCATAAAAGGCAATTAAGGGAGTGAAGAGA
Organism: Wurfbainia villosa; assembly: GCA_025175895.1. Classification (NCBI taxonomy): domain Eukaryota; kingdom Viridiplantae; phylum Streptophyta; class Magnoliopsida; order Zingiberales; family Zingiberaceae; genus Wurfbainia; species Wurfbainia villosa. Next base: position 55,726,366 of record CM045986.1, on the reverse strand, counting down.
AGAAGCCCTAGTTGCTAACTGCACATATGTAATCTTGCTCTTCTCAAATAGTTTTTGCTATAAGTTTTGTTGTAACTTTTGAAAGTTTATATTAAGGGGTTTCTCCACCTCCAAAGATTTTTTTGAGAAGGAGAAAGAGTAGATGTAGGTCTTGGATGTAGCAGTTCGTGGGGGAACTATGAACCAAGTAAAAACTGAGTGTGTGTGTGTGTGTGTTGTATTTTTTTTCTTTGTTTCTGCTGCTTATCATTTAATGAGTTCTTCTCTGTGTGTGTGTGTGTGTGTGTTGACAATGAACGACTCTATTCATCCCCTGTTCTAGCAATGCCAACATTCCTACATCTTGTTTTTCTTTTTTTTCTATTTTATTTTTCTACCGATGAAACTATTAGTATCTCCGATTTCCCTCAAATTTGGTTGGAAGATGTATTAGTGGAGACCAATACTCACAACTTTATCGTGAATAATGACCTATTTTGGCCAAATTACATCATTTACACCACCTTTTTAATTTTTCAAGATTTTCCATTTCATTTTTCTGATTTATTTTAATTTATTTTTATTTCCTTGGTGGTGACAAAAATTGGAAAAATTATTGGATGCTTTTATTCTTTTATTCTCTTGTGTATCGATATGTTTTATCATATCTACCTCCTATGTCTTTTGATTTTATTTGTTAGTGTTTCAAGTAAGACAAGGATATTTCATTCATAAAAAACTTGGATCCTTATTATTCACAGTTTGGAGGTTTCAATCAGGCATATGGTTCGAGCACTGAACAACAAAGCCTAAAGAATCAATTGTAGGAGTTGAAATCTCTCATCAAGCAAGTGGCACTAAATCAGTATGTCAATGGTCAATCTCAACGGTTTAATTCTCCCTCTTATCTAGTACAAGAGATGGGTCATCTATCGTATCTATGAATGTCGACCCAATCAACATACTCATGTCGATTCGTACACCAAGATCAATGGGTACAAGCAAGTGTGTCTCTTATTGAGCCTTAGACCACTATCAACATCAAAATATGTACGATCCAACTCCAAGCTCTTATTGTCATGATTGGGGAGACTATTCAACTCAATATTTTCAGTTTTTGGAGCAGCAAGAGTACTTCCAACCTCAACAGCAACATATGTATGGATTGTTTCAAAATACTTCTGATTATGGTTGGATGACTCTTTCGGGGTTCGAGTATGAAGCACACAACAAGCCATCGTGGTTCCCCAGTACTTCAATCCTAATTTGATGGACTATCAAAACTTTTATGGGAATGAGCAACAACAGATTGATCAATCTTCCCCAACATATCAGAGTCAATTTAGATTTCAGGATGACTCGATGCAATTCCAATAGGTTGAGCCAACTTCTTGGAGTACATATCAAGATTGTAGTGAACTAACACCTGTACCCATTCAAATAGGAACCTCATTGAAAAAATAAAAGAGCTTATCCAATAAATGACAGTGCAACAACAACAATTTTAACTACAGATGCAACAAGATGAAGCATCAAATCAGGGATTATAGGTACAGTTAGATCAAATATCATCATCCATCTACAAGATGCAAGCACAAAGATTCATTCAGTCTCCATTAGAGACTATTTATATGGATATCGACATGCTAAAGGAGGTGAATTGTGGAGTATATGATAAAAAAGTTTATGATTCTGCAGCCCTACATGAATCCTATGATTCTTTGTGTTGTGGAGAATATATTGTTGATGTCGATGATTCTGATATTATCGACCCATGTAAGAATTTGGATGAAGTTGCTCCTATGCAACCTATGGATGGAAATGTCATGTTGCCAATTGAACCTTACAGTTTTATTGTAGATGATGTGATAGAGGAGGTAGTACTCCAAGAAATGAATCTTGTAGTTGTGCAACCACATGATCTGCTATTGAAACCTCTTATTGATTAGTTGGAGTTTGCATGTTCATAAGGAGATGAGCAACTGCTAGATATTAGTGCCCAGTGTTGCTGGCCTAAACAGAAGACTAGTGGAACAAAAGTGAAAAGCAGATTCAATGAGCTGATTCCCACAACAATGGTGGATAGCTTGGAGCCCCCAGACTGGACACTCCTACATGAGTTGAAGACTCCAACATTATTGCTAAATAAGGCCCCAACACCAAATGCAGCAATCCAGCTTTTAGACTGGTTGCTTCAAATTAATCACCTCCGGCCTCCTAAGATTACCTTCAAGGAGATGATAGATAAAGGAGTGGAGCTCATCTTATCTCTGATTATTCTACTTATGGGTTGGATTTTACACTAGAACTATCTTCATCCACCTGGAAGAACCTTCAAGAAGATGATGATGGAGGGAGATGAACTTGACAACATATACCACATGAATAAGGTGCTCACTTCCACTCAGGCCACTCCACTCCTAGTCTAGATTCTCTTACTGAACCGCCTCCAACCATCAAAAACTAAGGGGAGTCTATTCCATCCCACCTATTTTTCTTTGTATATACATTTCTTTTGCTCCATATGTTTTTCTTTTAGTTGTTAAGTTTTATTTGTCTAGTTTTTATTTTATCATGTTTTGAAATAAATTTCCTATTCATTCCTTTATATCCTCTTAGAAGTTGTGAAAGCTAGTTGAATTTTATTGTCGATTTTTGAGATTTATTGCCATGAATGAATTATTTAATTGCATGTGGTTACTTCTTGGTGATGGATTCTATGTTGATAGATTGAGATGATTATTTTTGTATAACTAGTGAGGATTAAGCTTATAATATTTCTATTATTTGTATGTGGTGACTTGTGGTTATTGTAACTCTAGAACTTGCTTTGATTCTTTTGAGACTACACATCCATAAGTTTGCATGATTATTCTAAAGGTCATATCACTTATTTCTATTGCTTCTTTTGTTGTATATGTGTACTGAATAATATTCTTATTGTTTGTCACATCATTTCTATTACTGCTTCTATTTGTTTCTTCCCCATTGTTCTTCTAGATGTGGGATATTTGGATGTTCCATGATGAGTGTTTTTCTCGAGAAGGACACAAGTTTAAATGTAGAGGAGAAGAGTAGCTCAGTAGAATTCAATGTAAGCATAGGTAAGTTGTACTTGATCACCACTAGCAAGCCATGTTTTATCTATTTGCTGAGCATGAGGAAAAAAGTTGTTAAAAAAAAAGAAACAAAAAAACAGCGAAAAAAACATTTGACCAAATGAAGAGAGGAAATATAAAAAAAATGATGAATGAAAAAAATTCTTTGACATGTCGTGCAGTTTTTATTTATGTGTCATAGTATTTTTTTTTTATTGCCGCCCCTTGTTGCAATTTTTATAGGATTTATTGTATATCATGAGTTGATTTGTATTGTGGAACATGTTAGGGGTTATTTACATGTAATTTAGTGAATTGAGAAAGGCTAGCTTGGATGAAAATTTTTAGAGCAATACTTTCTTGTACTCATCTATGTAGCATTTCAATATTCTCATATCTACCACCATTACATTAATCTTTTTCTTTAACTATTTCATTTCTTTCTCATCACATATACCATCATTTACTTTTACTCATGTTTCTCTTACATTCCTAATAATCCTTCGAAGATTGTGCATTTTTATGTATATAATAGTGGTGAAGATTAAAAGAGAAGCAAGCATATGCTAGTGCATAAACCATGAGTAGCTCGAGTGAACTCCACCATTATATGTATATGAGAATGAGAGCTACCACCACTTATCCTGTTACCATGTTTGTTAATCTGTGTAAGATTTGAGTCCATGAATGCTTGGGTCTTTAAGAATTGAAAATCATAGGTAACGTTCTTTCTGTTGGGTTTCCGGCACCGCGGCGTGTGTGTGTTCGATCATGTTTCGTAAACATGAGCACAGCGGAAGCAATTAAAAATAATAAATCTATATTTATTACAACACACACAACACACGCATGCATATTACAACAAGTGTAGACATAACCGTAAATTAAAATTTGCAATAAAAGGAAATTTATCTACGTTATACCTTTCGTATGACGTGTAGAGGGAACGGTATCAACCAGAACGATCCTCGTAAGAATCATCTCTATCCGTATCCATGCCGAGCTCCTCGGGATGACTTCGCTAAGTCACGAGCTTCGTCTTCGTACGGGTTACTAGCCTCGTGTTGAAGATGATGTGATCGAGAGATGATCACGATCCGAATCCAAATTCGGATCCTAAAACGAGTTCTCAAAACTTGCTTCTCCGGAGAGGTATTCGTCAACCGTTTGACGAATCCTTCGTCCCCCACCTCAGAGGATTACCGGAGATCAAATCCCCGGTAAGTTAGCCACTGTCGGACCACTAACCGTCGTCCAAACGATACTCCGACAACAAAGAAACAAACTGTCCAGAAAAACTGGACAGCTTTTGGTGGAGGAATAGAGGCCGGCTAAGGAAAGATGGAAGCTCACCTTATCACCGAACCCAAAGGAGATCGCCGGAGGGTCGCCGGAGCATCGCCGGCTGAAGCTTGGATGCCGGCGGCAAGGAGGTGGCAGCAGCTCCATGAAGTTGGCGGCAACACCATGTTGGGCGGCAACACTTCATTAGCCTTTTTTGGGTTAGGGTTTAAGCCCTATTTTATAGAGAACTAATTCTCTTAATGGTTAATGAATCATATCCATAAAGCCCGTTAACCCGCTCCATTAAGATAAGTTAAAATAAACCAAACCATTGTTGGATCGAGAAGCGTCGCTAGAGGGGGGGTGAATAGCGATCGTAAAACTTTCGTTTTCGTTCGTTCGATACGCAAAGTAAACGAGTAAACACAGCGGAAAATAAAATGACACGTTTATTTTACTTGGTTCACAACCCAGTGGTTGCTACTCCAAGGCCCTATCGGTCCTTGACCGCGTACGGAGGGCAAAGCACTATAACGTCTCCTCCTTGTTGGAGGTAGGAGACAACGATCACAAAATCCGGAAGTACGAGGATGAGGCAACAAGCCTACCTCACCTCGTTACAAAAAAAACAACGAATACAATAATAAAAAGTATTACTAGATGCTGCTGCCGACGAAGAAGATCTGAGGTTGTCGTCGCGTCGGCGTTATGACGGTGTTGAAGCGTTGGCGTTGTAGGAGCACTTGATGAATAATTGATGTAATTTGGAGATGAATCCTCCCCTCCTTTTATAGACTTTAGCCTCTGAATTTGTCTCCTATTTCTTTGGAACGGATCATGAATTTTTCCAAATTTTATCGCGAAGTGGCCGCGTCAAACGTTATCCGTTTTGACCTAGCGCAAAAGCTGAGTCGTCGCCATCAGTCGACTGATGACTCCCATCAGTCGACTGATGGACATCGATCGCTATGTGTCCGTGATCATTGCCCGGCTGGCCACTTCCCTGCAATAAGAGATTAGCTCGAAAAATGATAAATGCGACGGTTTCTGACCGTCCGATCTCGACCTAGACCTTCCACGGGAAGTCTTAATCGGATCGCAGCCTATGGTCGTCCCCGTAAAGAGGACACAACCTTACAATCTCTCACTCACACGAGCTTACCTCGATAGTAGCTCTCGCTTTCCAGTTACGTATTATGCTCCAAATTTGGTGCGACTTGCATTGCGTCTAAATTGTGAGTTCCTTGGCTCCTCCGAAGTCACTGATGCGGCGAGTTGTTAGGGTTTGGCAACAATGAAGCCTTTTGGCACACTTGATGGCTGCATTAATAGCGGTGTAATTAACATGGTCTTTGCCATAATCAAAACCACGGGTTAGATTATCTAGTGCTTTGCACAAACCATGATGGTTTATTTTAAGTTAAAACGAACCGAACCAACTTTTTGGTTCATTCATTTAAAATAAACCAAACCCTTTGGTTTATTCTCCTCCATTGGATTAGAACCAAACCATTTTGGTTCATCCATTATGTATTCATAAGACACGGCCCATCCACGCTTCCATTGCGACTGAAACGATTTCATGCTCGCTTTATGTTTGGTCGACCAAACATAGTTTCTCTCGATGCGAGAATCCCATTCTCAAGCTCGTTTTAAATCCTTTGGATTACACTCGTTGTCGTGTGACCAAATAGGTTCTCGGTTTATGTTGGCCGTCTATAATTAACCATTAATTATAGAACGATCATGAGTGGCACCTAGTAGTACATCATGATCCCCAATTAACCGAAAAGATCAACGGTTGATCCAGAACTATTTCTGAAACCCTTCAGTAGCTCGAATGATTAGTGCCCCATTCCCTTCACTCATCTTATTCCCACGTGGTTGGGACATGGTCTATGTATGCCGATCCCCACTAAGTGACGACTCGTCACACCTAGCCCAGTATCATTTCCTCGTCCTACAGTTCTAGTTACTCCACATGTATCGAAGAGTACTTTACTCTAAACATGTAATGCTTTGGCAGACTTTAGTAACAATCCGACGAGAGGCCATGGGTATACATCTCCTGCAAGGAGTGGTGAATCCTTTATAGGCTATTCAAACACCTTCGATCACTTCGACTTATACCCAATCATCCCGGGTCCACATCTCCTCAGAGATGTTTGCTTAAGATGTCAAGCATAAGTCTCCATGATCAAGATGACTTGAATACCGCAAGTCAAATGAACATCGCACTTAAGCCCAGTAAGAACTTCATTGACATATCTATATATGCGAGAACCATATGAAGTCTTACGGTGGTCACTCCAATGAACTAGTTACCATAACTAGCATCCACGATTAACTCGGACATCACTATGTCTCGGCCCGGTGAGAATCGGTGCTTGGATACACCAAGGAGTATACCTCGTGCTAGTCTCGCGAATTGATGGTGTCCAAATCCATCGATTCATCGACTAGGGATAATTCGATACATCACAATTACACATGTAGAGATACTCACTAGTTGTGATCCAATCACAAATTCTCTCATCTTGTGAATCGTATCGTGGACATTGATAAATGAGTTTAAGATCAATCAAATACATAAAACATGTATACTCAAATAGTGAATCTTCATTTATCATATAAATGGTTCATACATAAGGCGATTGCCTTAGGACATCTCTCATATATTACTAACAGACTCCCACTTGGCCTAATGCCAATCGCTACGGTATCAAATACCATAAGCTCGAACATGACCCTCAAACTTATTTTGAGGTAATGCCTTAGTCAAGGGATCCGCTAAGTTCCTTTCAGTGGGATTTTTCTCGATTTGTATTTCGTTCCTACTGATGATCTCTCTGATAAGATGATAGCGGTGAAGCACATGTTTAGATCATTGATGTGACCACATCAAGTTCAGAGATGAACTTCTTGATCCAAACTGCTTCCTTTGCTGCTTCCAAAGCTGCAATATATTCTTCCTTAGTGGTAGAATCCGCTATAGTGTCAAGCTTGGAACCTTTCCAACTTATTGCGCCTCCATTCCAGGTGAATACATACCCAGACTAAGACATGGAATCATCCTTGTATGCATGCGGATCGGCATCCGTATACCCGTATCACCATGTACCCTTCTCCATATATTAGGAACACATCCTTAGTTCTTCTCAAGTACTTAAGGATCGTCTTATGACCACCCAATAATCCATTCTGGATCGGATTGGTATCTGCTCGTGACACTCGAGCATACGATACATCGGGCCTCGTACATAACATACATGATAGATCCTATTGCGGATGCATAGGGAATCTTACTCATGCAAATCCTCTCGTCTTACGTGCGCGGACACATAGACTTGAAAGGTGTACCCCATGCACGATGGGTAGAAACCTTTCTTGGATTCGACATGCTAAACCTCTTTGCTTTTCGGTCTATATATGTAGGTATGAAAGACCAAAGCAACCGTTTGATCTATCTCTATAGATCTTAATCCAGGATGTAGGTTGCTTCTCCCGAGTCTTTCATGGAGAATGTCTTGGATAACCAAACCTTAAGCGGTGTAAGATTGAAAACGCCGTTTCCTATAAGTAATATATCGCCGACATACAATACTAGGAACACATTTGCCTCCCACTAACCTTCTTGTACACACAAGGTTAAATGCGGATTTTGTGAAATCAAACTTTTTGATTGTCTCATCAAGCGGATATTCCGACTCTGGATGCTTGCTTCAATCCATAAATGGACCGTCAATTTGCATACCTTGGTTTTATCAATCGATGTGAAACATTGGTATCATATACACGTCCTCGAGCGAGGTTTCCATTAAGGAAAATTTGTTTTCACATCCATCTGCCATATCTCATAATCATAATGAGCCGCTATGGCCAGGAGCATCCGAATGGATTTAAGCATAGCTACAGGCGAATAGGTTTCGTCATAATCAACACCTTGTTTTTGACGATATCCTTTCTCCACCAATCTAGCTTTATAGGTAATCACATTACCATCCATGTCGGTTTTCTTCTTGAAAATCAACTTGCACCCTATAGGCTTTATCCCTTCAGGTGGGTCAACCAAGTTCCAAACTTGGTTTTCATACATGGAATCCATTTCCGACTTCATGGCACCAAGCCACTTATCCCTTTCTGAACTTGTCAGCACTTCTTCATAACTTGTAGGCTCCTCATCATCAATGAGTAACACGTCGTTCGATTCACTTACGAGAAATTCATATCTCTTAGGAATATTGCGTGTTCTACCAGATCTACGAAGATGTGGTGTTACAATAGGTCCAGCCGATTGCTCATCACTATGAGTTGTCGGCTGTTGTGCTTCACCAGGTATCTCATCAATGTCTATTTGAGTCTCTCGAGCCTCCTCAAGCTCGACGACACTCCCACTATTTTCTTGCAAGAGAAACTCTTTCTCTAGAAACACAGCATGCCTTGAAACAAACACCATTTGTTCCACAGGATGATAGAATTGGTAACCCCTTGTTTCCTTAGGGTATCCAACAAATAGACATTTATCAGACTTAGCATACAATTTGTCTGATATAGTCTGCTTCACATAAGCAGGACAACCCCATATCTTCAAGTAAGATACATGAGGTTTCTTACCATTTCATATCTCATATGGAGTAGTTGAGACTACCTTGGTAGGCATTCTGTTTAACAAGTAAACAGCTGTCTGAAGTGCATAACCCCAAAAGGACTTGGGAAGAGTCACATGATTCATCATCGACCTGACCATGTCCAACAAAGTCCGGTTACGCCTCTCAAATACACCATTATGCTGTGGTGTATATGGCGGAGTCCAATGAGACAATATGCCATTGTCTCTTAGATAATCAAGAAACTCTTGACTTAAGTATTCACCACCTCGATCCGATCGAAGTATTTTAATACTTTTGTCATGTTGTTTCTCTACTTCATTTCTGAATTCTTTGAACCTTTCAAAGGCTTCAGACTTGTGTTTCATCAAGAACACATACCCAAACCGTGAGTGATCATCGGTGAAGGTAATGAAGTAGCTATAGCCTCCTAAAGCTTGAGTTGACATAGGTCCACATACATCAGTATGTATTAGACCTAGTAACTCTCCCACTCGTTCACCTTTTCCCATAAAAGGTAACTTAGTCATCTTGCCTTTTAAGCATGATTCGCATGTATCGTATGAATCCAATTCAAACAATTCCAGAATTCCACATCGGTGTAATTCGGACATGCGTTTCTTGCTTACATGGCCAAGACGACAATGTCACATGTAGGAGTCTATTTGATTATCCTTTCGAGCACTCTTGTTGCTCGCTTCGATATTGCAAATGTCACTGGATACGTCCAACGTATAAACACCATTGCTTAAAGTTCCAGTCCCATAAATAACCCCATTCAAAGTTATGTAACAACAATTATTACTAAACGTCAAATGGAAACCATTTCTATTTAAACAAGAAATAGAAATGATGTTCTTTATCAACAAAGGAATATAAAAGCAATTGTTCAGTTCTAAGACAAGTCCTGCAGGGAGTTCCAACAAATACGTTCAGATGGCGAGTGCAGCAACCGTTGCTCCATTCCCAACACGTAAATTTGACTCTCCCTTGACGAGTCTTCTTCTATTCCTTAGCCCATGTATGTCATTACATATATGTGAGCCACACCCAGTATCAAATACTCAAGTGTCTGAGGAAATAGAATGACAATCAATAAAGAAGATTTCTGAAGAAGATGGGGCATCCGATGCCTTATCCTTCTTCACGGACTCAAGATAAATCTTGCACTTTCTTCGCAAATGGCTCTCCTTGCCATAATGATGGCAAGTTTCCTTTTGTGCTAGTTCTACCTTCTTAGCCCTTCTCATCTTTCCCTTCTGCTGTTCCTTTGACTTCCTCTTAGAACCTTTCTTCGAGGAATCAACTAACAGCACCGTCCCCTGCTCATGCTTCTCAGAAGACTCCACAGTCTTCAGCATATTGAGCAGTACCACAGATGAACCTTCTAGCATCTCAGAGGTGAAGAGGAGCTTTGAGACTTGAACCTTTGAATCTCACTTGCTCATCAACCAACTCACAAAGATGAAGGACTACGATATGAGCATCCATATGCTCATGCTTCTTCGTAGCTTGGGTTCCATCGCGGCTAGCATGATGCAACTCATTTGTTGAATCACTCACATGTTTACGATAGGCCAACAATTGGTCCAGAGTTGCATCGTCACTAGGGAGGAAGAGAAGGCGCGAGGACATTTGCAAGCTTTTCAACCTTGAGAACAATTCTCAAGATTCTAAGCCCGATCCAAGAAGCTCGTGATCAATTTATTCGAATCCAAAATGGAACGCAAATTAAAAGACAACATAATCAATTTTAGAAATACAAAACGAGCATATATGAGAAAGATGATTTTAAAAATGCATCAATATACATTTATAAATCCCATTCATTTTTTCGAATTTCAAAAACCCCAAAATCACTTCGGGAGATTGTAGGTCCATCTCCGAATGGGCTGATATCCATCATAGTTATGAACAACCTTGGAGAGAGTCCAACAAGCCATTCATAACTACGACGGTAGGTATCATCTATACCGATTGCATATCACGTATATGCAACTATCACAATGTGCTATCAACTAATTGAATGTTCACACATACATCGGGTTGTTAACACATTAACAAGTATGCATCATATGCATAGCACCCAACTTCACCTCCCTTTACATCGACCTTGGAGAGAGTCCAACAAGCCGATGCTCCAGGTTAAAGCCAACCCATTAATCAAGACATAGTTTTAATATGGTTAGAGCGCATTCAACAAATTAGCTTAGCTTGGAGAGATTCCAAAAACCAAAGCTAACGATTGACCTCTGACTCTTACCATATTAGTATTAAACTATTCCATGGTTTGAACATATTCAGGTTCGAGCCGGGCTTGGAGAGAGTCCAACAACCCAAAAAAAGAAACAGAACTCTGGTTCTAACCATATTAATAGAAGGTGTAGGCTTTAATATTGATTAAGGGTTTTTATGTATCATCCTCTTTGCATGCAAATAACTATTATCTACATGGCATGGCATACATGGCATACATCTACATGTCACGACACGCATGACATAATGTTATGCATCTAATGCAATTACATGGCATACAATTATGTCATGTATATAATTTCCTTATATGTCATAACTATTTATGGAAATAAAATATGTTTAAGATTTGATTCTCCAAATCAAATCATAATTAAATTAGGAAACAAATTTCCAAATCTAATCACATATTTTATTCATGGAATTATTTAATTAAGGAAAATCTATTTAGGAAACCAATTTCCTAAATCATTAAAACTACTTATGGAAATAAAATATTTTAAGATTTGATTTCCCAAATCAAATCATGATTAAATTAGGAAACAAATTTCCAGAATCTAATCAAATATTTTATTTATGGAAAATATCAATTTCCATAAATACTTCCAACTTTCCAAAAGTGGAAGATTTCCATAAATACTTTTAGACTTTCCAAAATTGAAAAATTTCCATAAATACTTCTAAATTTCCAAAATTTAGAAAATTTCCAGAAATACATTATGACTATCGCAAAACCATTTTTACGATTATGTCGAAACACAACCTGGCCTCTGATACCACTGTTGGGTTTAAGATCATGTGTGTGTCTGCTCGATCATGTTTCGTAAACATGAGCACAATGAAGCAATTAAAATAATAAATCTATATTTATTACAACACACACAACACACGCATGCATATTACAACAAGTGTAGACATAACCGTAAATTAAAATTTGCAATAAAAGGAAATTTATCTACGTTATACCTTTACGTGATGTGTCGAGGAACGGTATCAACCGAACGATCCTCGTAAGAATCGTCTCTATCCGTATCCACGTGTACTTCGTTCCGGTGCGTATTGCTTAAGTCCGAGCTTCGTCTGGTTATAGCCTCGTGTTGAAGGCGGCGTGATCGAGAGATGATCACGATCGAATCAAATTCGGATCCTAAAGCGAGTTCCTCGAGCTTCGCTTCTCCGGAGAGGTATTCGTCAACCGTTTGACGAATCCTTCGTCCCCCACCTCAGAGGATTACCGGAGATCAAATCCCCGGTAAGTTAGCCGCTGTCGGAGCACTAACCATCGTCCAAACGACGCTCCGACAACAAAGAAACAAACTGTCCAGAAAAACTGGACAGCTTTTGGTGGAGGAATAGAGGCCGGCTAAGGAAAGATGGAAGCTCACCTTATCACCGAACCCAAAGGTGATCGCCGGAGGGTCGCCGGAGCATCGCCGGCTGAAGCTTGGATGCCGGCGGCAAGGAGGTGGCAGCAGCTCCATGAAGTTGGCGGCAACACCATGTTGGGCGGCAACAACATGTTGGGCGGCAACACTTCATTAGCCTTTTTTGGGTTAGGGTTTAAGCCCTTTTTTATTGAGAACTAATTCTCTTAATGGTTAATGGATCATATCCTTAAAGCCCGTTAACCCACTCCATTAAGATAAGTTAAAATAAACCAAACCATGATGGTTTATTTTAAGTTAAAACGAACCGAACCAACTTTTGGTTCATTCGTTTAAAATAAACCAAACCCTTTGGTTTATTCTCCTCCATTGGATTAGAACCAAACCATTTTGGTCCATCCATTATGTCTTCATAAGACACGGCTCATCCACGCTTCCATTGCGACTGAAACGATTTCATGCTCGCTTCAAGTTTGGTCCAACCAAACTTAGTTTCTCTCGGTCTGAGAATCCCATTCTCAAGCTCGTTTTAAATCCTTTGGATTACGCTCGTTGTGCGTGTGACCAAATAGGTTCTTGGTTTATGTTGGCCGTCTATAATTAACCATTAATTATAGAATGATCATGAGTGGCACCTAGTAGTACATCATGATCCCCAATTAACCGAAAAGATCAACGGTTGATCCAGAACTATTTCTGAAACCCTTCAGTAGCTCGAATGATTCGTGCCCCATTCCCTTCACTCATATTATACCCACTTGGTTCAGGACATGGTCTATTGTGTCAGTCCCCACTAGGCTGACTACGTCACACCTAGCCCAAGTATCATTTCCTCATCCTACGGATTCTAGTTACTCCACATGTATCGAAGAGTACTTTACTCTAAACATTTAATGCTTTGGCAAAAGACTTTAGTAACAATCCGACGAGAGGCCATGGGTATACATCTCCTCGCAAGGAGTGGTGAATCCTTTATAGGCTATTCAAACACCTTCGATCACTTCGACTTATACCCAATCATCCCGGGTCCACATCTCCTCAGAGATGTTTGCTTAAGATGTCAAAGCATAAGTCTCCATGATCAAGATGACTTGAATACCGCAAGTCAAAGGAACATCGCACTTAAGCCACAGTAAGAACTTCATTGATATATCTATATATGCAGAGAACCATATGAAGTCTTACGGCTGGTCACTCCAATGAACTAGTTACCATAACTAGCATCCACGATTAACTCCGGACATCACTATGTCTCCAGCCAGTGAGAATCAGCTGCTTGGATACACCAAGGAGTATACCTCGTGCTAGTCTCGACAGAATTGATGGTGTCCAAATCCATCAATTCATCGACTAGGGATAATTCTGATACATCACAATTACACATGTAGAGATACTCACTAGTTGTGATCCAATCACAAATTCTCTCATGATGTGAATCGTATCGTGGGCATTCAGTAAATGAGTTTAAGATCCAATCAAATACATAAAACATGTATACTCAAATAGTGAATCTTCATTTATCATATAAATGGTTCATACATAAGGCGATTGCCTTAGGACATCTCTCATATATTACTAACACTTTCACATTCTTCTAAGTATGATTAGGAATTGCTAGGGGAATGCATCTTCATTTGGTTTCTTAGTTTTGTTTACATGCACAAGACATGCAAGCATAAGTGTGGGGGAGTTGTTAAATCACATTTATTACATTATATTTGTACTCGATGTTTTAATCCATTTGTATGGTTAATTTGGCATATTTATCATGTTTTACGAATATGGATTGTCTTAGTGCCTTAATGAAAATACATGCTAATTTCATGTCCTTAGCACTAATTTGTTGTATACTTTGTTTTCTAGGGAATTTGAAGGATAGACCGTGATCCCAAGCATGGCTAGGCCATGACCCTAGCTAGAGCTATCAAGTTGGGCTTGACTCGCCAGGTTGGCCCGCCCTGCCAAATAATTTAAGCGGGTTGGGTTGAAATTTTATTAATCCATCATTTTGATGGGTCTAAAGGGATCAACCTGCCCGGGTTACGGGTCTAGATGGGTCAGCCCGTGGTGAGCTTGGGTTGGCCCACAGGTTGAAAAATATCAAAAGAAGATGGAACATGTGAAAACAAAATCGTATAAGTATTTTAACTAATATTCTAATACTAACAAGACAAATTCTTTATAATCACAATCTTCTTCTATCAAATATACACCTCAATAAAAGAAAGGAGAAGTTAGATGAAAGAACAAAAGGATCTTTGATATAAGTACTTTAATAATTTTTTTCCTTATATATTCTAATTGTCTTATATTATCTTGTCACTACTATTCTATTAATGCAAGAAATGAGGACATATCAAAGTCAAGAAATTATAAGGGTTGAAAAATATCAATTAGATCTCTATTTGGAGGAGCCAAATTTTGAATTTGCATATTATTAAGATTTGGATATTTTAGAGCATTGTAAGAATTAAAAAAATCTGTACCACACTTTATCGGTCGATAACTGAATCTCAATTACAATATTTTAGTTGTTTCATATGCTTACTTTCCTATCATGGTACCCTATCAACCTCCTGAACAACTCAGTAAATTTAGATTTTTTTTTTATGGCTTGAGGGTTGACACCCCTAATCTACAACCCGCCTTGGATGGAGTTGAGTTGGAGATTTCTCAACTAGCCAGGATGGCGGGTCAGGCCGCTCCTACCCACTAAATGTTGGGGTTACGATGGGTTGGCCTGACCCCCCATTGGTCGACCCGTTTGACAGCTCTAACCCTAGCTATAGTGATGAAGAAAATGGGAAAACACAACCACTAGAGGGAGACACGGTAGAGCCATGCCAAAAACACATGACCGTGTTTTCTACTAGATAAAGGCGGTCATGTGGAAAAAAACACACGACCATGCATCACCTTGGGCAAAGGGAAGAACGACCGACCATGCCAAACAACCATTACCATGTGGCATCCTCACCTCAATGGAGAATGAGTATAAAAGGGATTTTCAAGGGTTTTTGGGCCATCTCTTCATAATCCACCCTAAGCATGTCTCCACAAGCTCTAGCCATCGTTTAACCTCATTCACCTCCATATTCCTCCTTGGATTCAAGTGAGAAGCTCTGTTCCACCATCGATGACATCCACAGTCCTCCACCTCTTCTTCTTTGATTCTAGAGGAGAGCTCTGCTCCACCGAGGTGACTCCGATGACATCCACCCACATCTACCACCACCATTCCATTGAGGGGGATCACCATTTATTTTTTTACCCTAGATTAGCTTTAATTTTTGCATGTTAAGTGTTTGTCAAATTGTCCCTTAGTTATTTTATGCTTTTTATTTGTGCTTGCAAGGTGTTTGCTTAAATGTCTCTTCCAATTTTGTTAGTTCACTTCATGCATCTAAGTTGTTTTAATTCTTGAATGTTTTACTTTGTTTAATTCTTTAATGTATTGTCATTTATTTTGATGCAATTAGATTAGCCTAGATTAGGTTTCATTATATGCAATCGTAGGTTAGTTTTCCAATTCCAACCCCCTGCCCCCCTATTGTTGGGAAGTATACTGAAAAGTCTATATTTTGTATGAACATCTTTATTTTGAAATAAGAATCACATGATCATTGTTTGCATATGTTTATGGTTATCCATATTGTCTAATACATTACATTGTAGATAACATGGTGTGTGGTGTCACACGGGAGATCATGTTATCGGCTCCTTGTAAAAGTATAAGTATAGGCTCACAACCGAGATGGCTTTGGACAAACCATTGGTATGGTTATAGTGTGATTTGGTATTGGTTTGTCTTGACCATAGAATCACACTAGTACACTTTGTGTGTATTGAGCAAGACCGACTTAGAGGTGATTCGATTTATTGCTAACTACATAATCAAATCGGACCTCAGATATTATATTGTACATGATCTTAATCCCGATATAATAACGGGCACATATACTTAGTATTCATTTCTTTGATTTACCAATGGGCGAGATTTATAGAATAAATCGATAGGCTCGGTAAGTTGGGAAATGATATTATTTATATGGTGTATCGTTGATTATAGGACGAAATCGTGTCCTATATATTAGGATGATGATGTCCCCTTGAGGAGCTCATAAGGTTCATCATGTAAACCCTGCAAGTGGACTTGGTCTGGCATGATGAAAAGGTTGAGTGGTACTACTCATGGAGTTAGATGTAGATTAATTAATGGTCAGTAAATTAATTAATCGACGGAAATTTGAGATCTTAAACACGTGGAGAAAATGTACATATATTATATGGAGCCCATATTAACTTATGGGGGTTGGTGAGGTAGATCAATGATAATCATTTAGTGGATTGGATTATCATTAATGGATCGGACTTTATGTGGGCTCGATCTATTGGGTGGTCAAGATCCAACTCCTCCTCATGGTCCCTATTGTATCCTATTAATACCTCATGAAGCCTAGATCCAATGGATGAAAACAAAACTCTAAATCCAAAGGTAGAGATTAAATCTCTAGATCCGACGGTTGAGATTAAATCTCTAGATCCAACGATTGAGATTAAATCCCTAGAACCAATGGTGGAGATTAAAACAAGGCTTATCCTTAACTCTATAAAATGGGGCTTAAGGTTTGGCATGGAGAATTAATTGGAAGCAAGGGAGATTAGGGTGGGGCGGTAAGAGGTTTGGAGTTAGGGGTTGGGGTTGGCGGCACCAAATAAGGATATCCTTTCCTTATCTTCTTCTTCTCCATTGGTGGCCAGCGCCCATACCAGCCTTCCCTCCTTTGACTGGCGTTCAAACCAGCTTCTTCTCCTCTCCTTGGCCGGTGGAAACAAGGCTTAGGGTCCTCCCTTGGAGCTCTTGGTCGCCGTCCATCCTTCTCATCCCTTTTTCCTTGGTGGTCGGTGGCAAGCATCTTGCTTGGTGCTTGTTGGTTGGCTAAAGGAAGGAGAAGGGACTTGTTTCTATATTTCCTCTTGTTCAAAGCGCATAAGGAAGGAAGATTGGTGATCTAGGAGCTTCGACTTTTGGTAGATCGTTGCCCACACGACGTCCAAAAGAAGGAAGGTCATACAATAGAAGATCGAGAGGTATATCACTTATCTATCTTCATATGTAACATGTTTGTAATTGTTTTTCAATTATATATGCATGATATATTCTATTTTGTGGCTAATATAACTTGGACCCCGAACATAAACACAAAAGTCGGCGATCCATACATCGTCTATTCCGCAGCAACTCGTAGAATAGAGGTTGGTTGCTTGAACAACAAGTTTGTTCAAGTGACTACACTAATCAAATAGCACGATGATGACACAGTTGCTTGGGTAATCCCTCTTGTCGAGGATCAATTTTTTTTTAATTCGGGGACATAGAAGGGATCGCCATGAACAAGCGACCGAGTTGAAGTGGGAAGTCAAGTTTCCTACCTTCAATTGGTATCAGAGCCACGGTTTCTGATTTTGTGTGTTTAGGATTTGATTACTTTTATGCTCTTTTCATATATTATATGTGCCTGATAATAGTAGGATATGCATAGGTTAACTCTTTGGTTGTAGGCATAGGATCCAACTATTATGGTCATATGTGTGTATGTGATTGTATATTTTGTTGAATCCTCGGAGTTGACGAGGCTAGTATTTAATTTTTGTAAATTAGATACAACATTGTTTAGCCACTCTTTCTATTTTAGTTTACTTTCAATCTAGATTTCATGTACACTCCCTCGTGGAGTATAGGATCAATGGATGTAAATTTAAATATTTTTTTCTCGGCTCGGATCTTCGGATGGCTCGTACATAGAATAGGAGGAGTAGACGAGATGGCGATGCGACGGGAGACATATTGAAGACAAAAGCCATAAAAGTTGGAAAATATTTATTTTTCAAATTTATTTCTTATTGTTTGATATGCATGTCGTAGGCTAGAAAATTCCTCAAATTTAAATTACTAAGTGGGAGAGGGATATTTTTTTTTTAAAATTCCCATGACCTCCATTACTATTTGACATGTGATGCAAACAAACTTGCGCGTCGGCTCTGAGTGCCTTCCTCCCCATCGGATGAGTTTGTTTGCGGATCATAAGGTCGAATATGGTTATAGGAAATTATTAAGGAGCGTATGTACTTCCCCATCGGAAGGCACATAACCCGAGATAATTTCCTTGGTATCAAGTAATGGTGAACACTTAGATGCAAATAGGAGTATCCTCCCCATCGGAATCACTACTTTTATTTGTAGGGCTGAAGAGAAACCAACTATTAATTTTATTTGTCAAAAAGTTAGGTTGACAAGATAGTAAAATTATGTTAGGGCAATCTCTTGCCATGATTAGGTTTTGATGTGTGTGGCAAAGGGTTTAAGTTAGTTTGGTATGTTGATTTGATATGTGTGTTGAAGTCGTGCAGGACTTAGTAATTCGCACATGGAGCCGTGGCGAGTTTCACAACTCATGACTCGGTCCTTGAGTCGGTGAAGGATGGCTTTGCGAAATCCGTGCGCTTGGAGCATCCGAGGGACCACGGGACGAGGAGCTTGGAGTGAAGCCGGAGGAAGTAGACTTCGAGGCAAGAGACACGAAGGAGCATTGCAGAGCCATGCGCCTAATGCTACCGAGGGACGTGACCGCGAACGAAGAGAACTTCGAAGGCGAGGGACTCCGAGAGATGAAAGTGAGCGAATATAACCCGGGAAAGGGTAGCTCTTAGGAGAAACATGACCATTTGGCTAAGTGTCGGATGGGATTTCCCAACACCAGTCGACTGCCATGGAATGGTAGTCGACTGCTCTGAGTCGAACGTGGTTCGACTGGTATTTCACTGAGTGTTTTGAGGCCAGCAGTCGATTGCCAAGACCATCAGTCGATTGCTGAAGGCAGCAGTCGACTGGTCGAAAGGGTTTGGCCACAGAACCGCTCGTAGATGACTGGGAAGTCGACTACGGAGGCAGTAGTCGACTTATGAGGTCCATCAGTCGACTGCAAAGTATTCCTTTAGACTACAACGGTCGAGATCCGACGTGTTCGGAGGCCGTTGGAGTGGCGGCAGTTGACTGCCAAGGGCAGTAGTCGACTAGTGGCGGCCAATGGGAAGAAAAGCTTCCTCTCTATAAAAAGAGAGGGTGTGGGCTTTTGGATGGTTAATGCTTATGCTCTAAGTGATCTTCCAAGTGTTAGTAATATATGAGAGATGTCCTAAGGCAATCGCCTTATGTATGAACCATTTATATGATAAATGAAGATTCACTATTTGAGTATACATATTTAATGTATTTGATTGGATCTTAAACTCATTTACTGAATGTCCACGATACGATTCACAGCATGAGAGAATTTGTGATTGGATCACAACTAGTGAGTATCTCTACATGTGTAATTGTGATGTATCGGAATTATCCCAAGTCGATGAATTGATGGATTTGGACACCATCAATTCTGTCGAGACTAGCACGAGGTATACTCCTTGGTGTATCCAAGCAGCTGATTCTCACTGGCTGGAGACATTGTGATGTCCGGAGTTAATCGTGGATGCTAGTTATGGTAACTAGTTCATTGGAGTGACCAGCCGTAATACTTCATATGGTTCTCTGCATATATAGATATGTCAATGAAGTTCTTACTGTGGCTTAAGTGCGATGTTCCTTTGACTTGCGGTATTCAAGTCATCTTGATCATGGAGACTTATGCTTTGACATCTTAAGCAAACATCTCTAAGGAGATGTGGACCCGGATGATTGGGTATAAGTCAAGTGATCAAGGTGTTTGAATAGCCTATAAAGGATTCACCACTCCTTGCGAGGAGATGTATACCCATGGCCTCTCGTCGGATTGTTACTAAAGTCTTTGGCCAAAGCATTACATGTTTAGAGTAAGGTACTCTTCGATACATGTGGAGTAACTAGAATCCGTAGGACGAGGAAATGATACTTGGGCTAGGTGTGACGTAGTCATCCTAGTGGGGACTGACACAATAGACCATGTCCTGAACCAAGTGGGTATAAGATGAGTGAAGGGAATGGGGCACGATTCATACGAGCTACTGAAGGGTTTTAGAAATAGTTCTGGATCAACCGTTGATCTTTTCGGTTAATTGGGGATCATGATGTACTACTAGGTGCCACTCATGATCATTCTATAATTAATGGTTAATTATAGACGGCCAACATAAACCGAGAACCTATTTGGTCACATGCACAATGAGTGTAATCCAAAGGATTTAAAACGAGCTTGAGAATGGGATTCTCAGACCGAGAGAAACTATGTTTGGTTGGACCAAACATAAAGCGAGCATGAAATTGTTTCAGTCGCAATGGAAGCGTGGATGAGCCGTGTCTTATGAAGACATAATGGATGGACCAAAATGGTTTGGTTCTAATCCAATGGATGAGAATAAACCAAAGGGTTTGGTTTATATTAAACGAATGAACCAAAGGTTGGTTCGGTTCGTTTTAACTTAAAATAAACCATCATGGTTTGGTTTATTTTAACTTATCTTAATGGAGCGGGTTAACGGGCTTTATGGATATGATCCATTAACCATTAAGAGAATTAGTTCTCTATAAAATAGGGCTTAAACCCTAATCCTAAAACCCTAATTGGAGTTGCCGCCCAACCTAGTTGTGCCGCCCCCTCCCTCTCCTCCACTAGTCGGCGCCAACCCTAGGTGTGCCACCGCCCAGCCTTTGTGCCGCCGTCCAAGTCATTTCCGGTGACCAAGCTTCAGCCGGTGAACCTCCGGCGACCCTCCGGTGATCTCCTCTAGGTTCGGTGATAAGGTGAGCTTCCATCTCTCCTTGGCCGGCCTCTATTCCTCCACCAAAAGCTGTCCAGTTTTTCTCGACAGCTTGTTTCTTTGTTGTCGGAGCGTCGTTTGGACGACGGTTAGTGCTCCGATAGCGCCTAACTTACCGGGGATTTGATCTCCGATAATCCTCTGAGGTGGAGGACGAAGGATTCGTCAATTGGTTGACGAATACCTCTCCGGAGAAGCGAGTTTTGAGAACTCGTTTTAGGATCCGAATTTGGATTCGGATCGTGATCATCTCTCGATCACGTCGTCTTCAACACGAGGCTAGTAACCCGTACGAAGACGAAGCTCATGACTTAGCGAAGTCATCCCGAGGAGCTCGGCGTGGATACGGATAGAGACGATTCTTACGAGGATCGTTCCGGTTGATGCCGTTCCCGCTACACGTCATACGAAAGGTATAACGTAGATAATTTCTTTTATTGCAAATTTTAATTTACGGTTATGTCTACACTTGTTGTAATATGCATGCGTGTGTTGTGTGTGTTGTAATAAATATAGATTTATTATTTTTAATTGCTTCCGCTGTGCTCATGTTTACGAAACATGATCGAACACACACACGCCGCGGTGCCGGAAACCCAACAGTGGTATCAGAGCCCAGGTTGTGTTTTGACATAATCGTAAAAATGGTTTTGCGATAGTCATAATGTATTTCTGGAAATTTTCTAAATTTTGGAAATTTAGAAGTATTTATGGAAATTTTTCAATTTTGGAAAGTCTAGAAGTATTTATGGAAATCTTCCACTTTTGGAAAGTTGGAAGTATTTATGGAAATTGATATTTTCCAAAAA
The DNA here is from genome assembly GCA_025175895.1 of Wurfbainia villosa. Lineage (NCBI taxonomy): Eukaryota > Viridiplantae > Streptophyta > Magnoliopsida > Zingiberales > Zingiberaceae > Wurfbainia > Wurfbainia villosa. The sequence continues at coordinate 55,704,158 of CM045986.1, read as the reverse complement.
TAAAATATTTGATTAGATTCTGGAAATTTGTTTCCCAATTTAATCATGATTTGATTTGGGAAATCAAATCTTAAAATATTTTATTTCCATAAGTAGTTTTAATGATTTAGGAAATTGGTTTCCTAAATAGATTTTCCTTAATCAAATAATTCCATGAATAAAATATGTGATTAGATCTGGAAATTTGTTTCCTAATTTAATTATGATTTGATTTGGAGAATCAAATCTTAAACATATTTTATTTCCATAAATAGTTATGACATATAAGGAAATTATATACATGACATAATTGTATGCCATGTAATTGCATTAGATGCATAACATTATGCCATGCGTGTCGTGACATGTAGATGTATGCCATGTATGCCATGCCATGTAGATAATAGTTATTTGCATGCAAAGAGGATGAGACATAAAACCCTTAATCAATATTAAAGCCTACACCTTCCATTAATATGGTTAGAACCAGAGTTCTGCTTCTTGTTTGGGTTGTTGACTCTTCCAAGCCCTACCAACTCAACATGTTCAAACCATGGAATAGTTTAATACTAATATGGTAAGAGTCGAGGTCAATCGTTAGCTTTGGTTGTTGGACTCTCTCCAAGCCGGGCTAATTGGTTGAATGCGCCTAACCATATTAAAACTATGTCCCGATTAATGGGTTGGCTTTAACCCGAGCATCGGCTTGTTGGACTCTCTCCAAGGTCGATGTAAAGGAGGTGAAGTTGGGTGCTATGCATATGATGCATACTTGTTAATGTGTTAACAACCCGATGTATGTGTGAACATTCAATTAGTTGATAGCACATTGTGATAGTTGCATATACGGGATATGCAATCGTATAGATGATACCTACCGTCGTAGTTATGAATGGCTTGTTGGACTCTCCAAGGTTGTTCATAACTATGATGGATATCACCATTCGAGATGGACCTACGATCTCCAAGTGATTTTGGGGTTTTGAAATTAAAAATGAATGGGATTTATAAATGTATATTGATGCATTTTAAAATCATTTTCATATATGCTCGCTTTTGTATTTCTAGGTCAATAAATTGATCATGACGCTTTGAATTTGGCGCACTATTTTGATTCAACAAACCGACCGGGCCTAACTTCCTCGGATCGCTTAGAAACCCGAGAATTGTTCTCAAGGCGGAAAAGCTTGCATATGTCCTTGAAGAGCCTCTTCCGATCAGTTCCCTAAGGACGATGCAACCTGCATCAAATGTTGGTCTATCGTAAACATGTGGCGATTCTCGAATGGAGTTGCATCATGCTAGCGGCGATGGTACCCGAAATAAAGCAAAGCATGAGCATATGGATGCTAATACTATGGTCTTCCATCTTCATGAGTTGTTCGATGAGCAAGCGAGATCCGAAAGGTTCGAGGTCTCTAGGCTCCTCTTCACTACGAAGATGCAAGAAGGTTCGTCTGTAGTGCAGTTTGTGCTAAAGATGAACTTGTACATCGAGCGGCTAGCTACCCTCGATTTTGTGATGGATCATGAGTTAAGTATTGACTTAATTCTGCATTGTTTGCCCAAGAGTTTCTCGCAATTTGTGATGAACTATCGGATGAACAAATTGGAATCCACCATTCCCGAGCTCCTCAATATGCTGAAGACTGTGGAGCCTTCTGTGAAGCATGAGGAGAAGGCGGTTCATAGTTGATTCTCAAAGAAAGGTTCTAAGAGGAAGGCAAAAGAATGTAAGAAAGGAAAGAAAAAGGCAAAGAAGGCGGAACCAGCGCAAAAGGGCACTTGCCATCACTGTGGCAAGGAAGGCCACTGGCGAAGAAACTGCAAGATTTATCTTGAGTCCATGAAGAAGAAGAAGGCATCCGATGCCCCATCCTCTTCAGGTCTCTTCGTTATTGATTGTCATTCTATTTCCTTAGACACTTGGGTATTGGATACTGGGTGTAGCTCACATATATGCAATGACATATAGGGGCTAAGGAATAGAAGAAGACTTGTCAGAGGGGAGGCAAATTTACGAGTTGGCAAAGGAGCAAAGGTTGCTGCGGTCGCCATCGGAACTTATTTGCTGAAGCTCCCTAGTGGACTAGTCTTGGAACTGGACAATTGCTATTATGTTCCTTCTCTAATAAAGAACATTGTTTCTATTTCCTGCTTAAATAGAAATGGTTTCCATTTAACGTTTAGTAACAATTGTTGCTATATAACTTTGAATGGCGTACTTTATGGAACTGGAACTCTGAGTAATGGCATTTATACGTTGGACGTATCCAGTGACATTTTCAATATCGAAGCGAGCAACACGCGTGCTCGAAAGGATAATCACATAGACTCCTATATGTGGCATTGTCGTCTTGGCCATATAAGCAAGAAACGCATGTCCGAATTACACCGATGTGGAATTCTAGAATCGTTTGAATTGGATTCATACGATACATGCGAATCATGCTTAAAAGGCAAGATGACTAAGTTACCTTTTACTGGAAAAGGTGAACGAGTGGGAGAGTTACTAGGTCTAGTACATACTGATGTATGTGGACCTATGTCAACTCAAGCATTAGGAGGCTATAGCTACTTCATTACCTTCACCGATGATCACTCATGGTTTGGGTATGTGTTCTTGATGAAACACAAGTCTGAAGCCTTTGAAAGGTTCAAAGAATTCAGAAATGAAGTAGAGAAACAACATGACAAGAGTATTAAAATACTTCGATCGGATCGAGGTGGTGAATACTTAAGTCAAGAGTTTCTTGATTATCTAAGAGACAATGACATATTGTCTCAATGGACTCCGCCCTATACACCACAGCATAATGGTGTATCTGAGAGGCGTAACCGGACCTTGTTGGACATGGTCAGGTCAATGATGAATCATGCAACTCTTCCCAAGTCCTTTTGGGGTTATGCACTCCAGACAGCTGTTTACTTGTTAAACAGAATGCCTACCAAGGTAGTCTCAACTACTCCATATGAGATATGGAATGGTAAGAAACTTCATGTATCTTACTTGAAGATATGGGGTTGTCCTGCTTATGTGAAGCGGACTGTATCAGACAAACTGGATGCTAAGTCTGATAAATGTCTATTTATTGGATACCCTAAGGAAACAAGGGGTTACCAATTCTATCATCCTGTGGAACAAAAGGTGTTTGTTTCAAGGCATGCTGTGTTTCTAGAGAAAGAGTTTCTCTTGCAAGAAAACAGTGGGAGTATCGTCGAGCTTGAGGAGGCTCGAGAGACTCAAATAGACATTGATGAGATACCTGGTGAAGCACAACAGCCGACAACTCATAGTGATGAGCAATCGGCTGGACCTATTGTAACACCACATCTTCGTAGATCTGGTAGAACACGCAATATTCCTGAGAGATATGGATTTCTCGTAAGTGAATCGAACGACGTGTTACTCATTGATGATGAGGAGCCTACCAGTTATGAAGAAGTGCTGACAAGTTCAGAAAGGGATAAGTGGCTTGGTGCCATGAAGTCGGAAATGGATTCCATGTACGAAAACCAAGTTTGGAACTTGGTTGACCCACCTGAAGGCATAAAGCCTATAGGGTGCAAGTGGGTTTTCAAGAAGAAAACCGACATGGATGGTAATGTGATTACCTATAAGGCTAGATTGGTGGCGAAAGGATATCGTCAAAAACAAGGTGTTGATTATGACGAAACCTATTCGCCTGTAGCTATGCTTAAATCCATTCAGATGCTCCTGGCCATAGCGGCTCATTATGATTATGAGATATGGCAGATGGATGTGAAAACAGCTTTCCTTAATGGAAACCTGCTCGAGGACGTGTATATGATACAGCCTGAGGGTTTCACATCGGTTGATAAAACCAAGGTATGCAAATTGCGACGATCCATTTATGGATTGAAGCAAGCATCCAGGAGCTGGAATATCCGTTTTGATGAGACGATCAAAAAGTTTGATTTCTCGCAAAATCCAGACGAACCTTGTGTGTACAAGAAGGTTAGTGGGAGTGCAGTCGTGTTCCTAGTATTGTATGTCGATGACATATTACTTATAGGAAACGATGTGCCAATCTTACTGTCAGTTAAGGTTTGGTTATCCAAGACATTCTCCATGAAAGACCTGGGAGAAGCAACCTACATCCTTGGGATTAAGATCTATAGAGATAGATCGAAATGGTTTCTTGGTCTTTCGCAGTCTACATATATAGACCGAGTGCTAAAGAGGTTTAGCATGTCGGAATCCAAGAAAGGTTTCCTACCCATCAGGCATGGGGTACACCTTTCAATGTCTATGTGTCCGCGCACAGAAGATGAGAGGATTTGCATGAGTAAGATTCCCTATGCATCCGCAATAGGATCTATCATGTATGCTATGTTATGTACGAGGCCCGATGTATCGTATGCTCTGAGTGTCACGAGCAGATACCAGTCCGATCCAGGAATGGATCATGGGGCGGCTGTTAAGACGATCCTTAAGTACTTGAGAAGAACTAAGGATGTGTTCCTAATATATGGAGAAGGGTACATGGTGATACGTGGGTATACAGATGCCAGATCCAGACACACAAGGACGATTCCATGTCTTAGTCTGGGTATGTATTCACCTAGAATGGAGGCGCAATAAGTTGGAAAGGTTCCAAGCATGACACTATAGCAGATTCTACCACTAAGGCAGAATACGTTGCAGCTTTGGAAGCAGCATAGGAAGCGGTTTGGATCAAGTAGTTCATCTATGAACTTGATGTGGTCTCATCAATGATCCAAACATGTGCTTCGCCGCTATCATCTTATCAGAGAGATCATCAGTAGGAACGAAATACAAATCGAGAAAATTCCCACTAAAAGGAACTTAGCGGATCCTTTGACTAAAGCATTACCTCAAAGTAAGTTTGAGGGTCATGTTAGAGCTTATGGTATTGGATACCGTAGCGATTGGCATTAGGCCAAGTGGGAGTCTGTTAGTAATATATGAGAGATGTCCTAAGGCAATCGCCTTATGTATGAACCATTTATATGATAAACGAAGATTCACTATTTGAGTATACATGTTTAATGTATTTGATTGGATCTTAAACTCATTTACTGAATGTCCACGATACGATTCACATCATGAGAGAATTTGTGATTGGATCACAACTAGTGAGTATCTCTACATGTGTAATTGTGATGTATCGGAATTATCCCTAGTCGATGAATTGATGGATTTGGACACCATCAATTCTGTCGAGACTATCACGAGGTATACTCCTTGGTGTATCCAAGCAGTTGATTCTCACTAGCTGGAGACATTGTGATGTCCGGAGTTAATCGTGGATGCTAGTTATGGTAACTAGTTCATTGGAGTGACCAGCCGTAAGATTTCATATGGTTCTCTGCATATATAGATATGTCAATGAAGTTCTTACTGTGGCTTAAGTGCGATGTTCCTTTGACTTGCGGTATTCAAGTCATCTTGATCATGGAGACTTATGCTTTGACATCTTAAGCAAACATCTCTAAGGAGATGTGGACCCGGGATGATTGGGTATAAGTCGAAGTGATCGAAGGTGTTTAAATAGCCTATAAAGGATTCACCACTCCTTGTGAGGAGATGTATACCCATGGCCTCTCGTCGGATTGTTACTAAAGTCTTTGGCCAAAGCATTACATGTTTAGAGTAAGGTACTCTTCGATACATGTGGAGTAACTAGAATCCGTAGGACGAGGAAATGATACTTGGGCTAGGTGTGACGTAGTCAGCCTAGTGGGGACTGACACAATAGACCATGTCCTGAACCAAGTGGGTATAAGATGAGTGAAGGGAATGGGGCACGATTCAAATGAGCTACTGAAGGGTTTTAGAAATAGTTCTGGATCAACCGTTGATCTTTTCGGTAAATTGGGGATCATGATGTACTACTAGGTGCCACTCATGATCATTCTATAATTAATGGTTAATTATAGACAGCCAACATAAACTGAGAACCTATTTGGTCACACGCACAACGAGTGTAATCAAAAGGATTTAAAACGAGCTTGAGAATGGGATTCTCAGACCGAGAGAAACTATGTTTGGTTGGACCAAACATAAAGCGAGCATGAAATTGTTTCAGTCGCAATGGAAGTGTGGATGGGTCGTGTCTTATGAAGACATAATGGATGGACCAAAATGGTTTGGTTCTAATCCAATGGATGAGAATAAACCAAAGGGTTTGGTTTATATTAAACGAGTGAACCAAAGGTTGGTTCGGTTCGTTTTAACTTAAAATAAACCATCATGGTTTGGTTTATTTTAACTTATCTTAATGGAGCGGGTTAACGAGCTTTATGGATATGATCCATTAACCATTAAGAGAATTAGTTCTCTATAAAATAGGGCTTAAACCCTAATCCTAAAACCCTAATTGGAGTTGCTGCCCAACCTAGTTGTGCCGCCCCCTCCCTCTCCTCCACTAGTCGGCGCCAACCCTAGGTGTCCGCCGCCCAGCCTTTGTGCCGCCATCCAAGTCATTGCCGGCGACCAAGCTTCAGCCGGTGAACCTCCGGCGACACTCCGGTGATCTCCTCTAGGTTCGGTGATAAGGTGAGCTTCCATCTCTCCTTGGCCGGCCTCTATTCCTCCACCAAAAGCTGTCAAGTTTTTCTGGACAGCTTGTTTCTTTGTTGTCGGAGCGTCGTTTGGACGACGGTTAGTGCTCCGATAGCGCCTAACTTACCGGGGATTTGATCTCTGGTAATCCTCTGAGGTGGAGGACGAAGGATTCGTCAATTGGTTGACGAATACCTCTCCGGAGAAGCGAGTTTTGAGAACTCGTTTTAGGATCCGAATTTGGATTCGGATCGTGATCATCTCTCGATCACGTCGTCTTCAACACGAGGTTAGTAACCCGTACGAAGACGAAGCTCGTGACTTAGCGAAGTCATCCCGAGGAGCTCGGCGTGGATACGGATAGAGACGATTCTTACGAGGATCGTTCCGGTTGATGCCGTTCCCGCTACACGTCATACGAAAGGTATAACGTAGATAATTTCTTTTATTACAAATTTTAATTTACGGTTATGTCTACAATTGTTGTAATATGCATGCGTGTGTTGTGTGTGTTGTAATAAATATAGATTTATTATTTTAATTGCTTCCGCTGTGCTCATGTTTACGAAACATGATCGAACACACACACGCCGCGGTGCCGGAAACCCAACACCAAGTGCCCCACAAGCTTTAAACTCTTCTTACTTGCTTTTACTCCATTCTTATTGTAAGAAGAGTGATCTTGATTGTAAAGGTTACCTCCACCTAGTTTGGTGCAAAGGAGAGACCAATAGTGATTGGCTTTGGAGGAGTGATTCACCTCGGACGAATCGGGATCGTGGATTAGCGGCGTAGCCGTGAACCACGTTACGACATTGTGTTAGCATTGTCTTTTTCCTTTGCTTTGTCTTTATTTGTTTAATTTGCTTGTATTGTTGTTTCCGCTTGCGCTAATCTAATTGTAGACGAGCAAATTACGACATCCATCGTAAGAGGGCTATTCACCCCCCTCTAGCCGGCCGTTTTGATCTCCAACAAGTGGTATCCGAGCCAAGTCGCTTGTCGAGGACTAATCGCAGCAACAAGCACTTCATCAAAAGATGGCCGGCTCAAATATTCATCCACCGAAGTTTGAAGGAGAATTCGCTTGGTGGAAAAAGAGAATGGAGGTATTTTTCGAAACGGATTTTGATATTATGATTACAATGGAATCCGGTTTCGTTTTGCCTAGGGATGAAGAGGGAAAGCTAATAGAGAAGTCAAGGTGGACCAAGAGGCAAAGAGAGGAGCACCTTGCAAATTCAAAAGCAAAGCACCATCTCTACAATGTGCTTCCTCAACAAGAAATAAATAGAATTGGAGAATGCCTAAGTGCCAAGGCGATGTGGGAGAAGCTAATTGAGCTTCATGGAGGCACATCCGAGGTGAAGCTAGCAAGGAGAGACCTCCTCCGCTCCCAACTCAACAACATTAAACTAGAAAAGGGAGAAAAGGTAATTTCCTTACATTCTCGTTTCAAGGAAATTATAACCGGTTTATCAAGTGTAGGTGAGAAGCTATCAAACCGGGATATGGTTATGAAGGCTAAAGATGCCTTTCCGCGATCCTCAAAGTGGAGCTCCATGGTGGACTCCTATATTTCAAAGAATTTAGAAGTTAGTACTTTGGAGGAGTTCTTCTCAACAATGGAGCTCCACGAAACGAGGCTTGAAGGAATACAAGAAGAGCCAAAAATCCAACCTTCAAGAGGAGTAGCATTCTTGGTAAACAAGGGGAAGAAGAAGATAGAGATCCCCTCCTCCTCCGATGATGATGAAGCATCTTCCTCCTCCTCCATGGATAGCACGGAAGAAGCGTATATGGTAAGGAGGGTAAGACGTGCATTAAAGGGTTTTAGATTTAACAAATCAAATGATAGGAATAGGAGACCAAGAGGAAAGATCATATGCTACAATTGCCAAGGAGAGGGCCACATAAGGGACAATTGTCCCCTCTTGAACAAAAGCAAGGAGGAGAAGAGAAAGAAAGAAGAAAAGAAGAAGAAAAAGGGGAGCAAGAAGAAAAAGGAAGAGGAGAAGAAGGCAAAGGAAAAGGGGAAGGCCAAGGCATTCAAAGCAAAGACGTGGGATGACCCTTCCTCTTCCTCTTCATCATCATCGGAAGAGGAGAACTCTTTCGTCACCAATCTTGCTCTAATGGAATTTGATTACTTGGATTGCTCCTCCACCGAAAATGAAGAATGAAGCTCAAGTCGAGGGAGCTCTAGTGAAGGGAGAGCCTCTACATCCTCATCTGAAGAAGAAGAAGAAGAGGACATGGAAACTATGGTAACTAATCTTTCACCTAGTAAAATGGTTTCTATGATTTCTAGCCTCACTAAGGACCTATTTAGAGCTAAGAAGAAAAATAAGAGCATGCTTGAGCAAATTAAGGACTTAGAAAATAAACTAGAAAAAGCATGCTTAAATGATGATAATATTTCTTCTAGCTTAAATGATGCATGCTCACATGATAACTATATGCCTTTGGATGTTAGTGATGCATGTATAGAAGAAAATAGGGCTTTAAGAGAGAAAGTAGATTATTTAACCAAAGCCCTAGAAAAGTTTACAATTGGCTCAAATACATTGAACATGATTATAGGGAGCCAAAGAGCTAGTTTTAATAAGAAAGGCCTAGGTTATAAAGAAAATAAAAATGAAAAGGCTTACAAATGTTTAATTGCTAGGGGACAAGATAAGAAGAAAGTAATTGCTAGGAAATGTATTCCCAAGGAGTATCTTGTGAACCCCGTTGGAAAGAACCTATTTTGGGTTCCAAAATCCATCCTTAAGGGTTAGAAAAACCCTAGGATAGTCAACCATATGGACTTGACCTATATCATATTTTTGGTTGACTTAGGATGGCGGGACAACATTTTTGAAATAGTGTTGGGTGATGATAATGTGTCCATAAATATATAATAATGCTTAAATCATGATAATCAATGTAATTGCTATGTATATGTGCAATCATGATTTATGATTTTGAAATTTGGCACATCATCATGAGAAATAGGGTTAAATCATGTTTTAGGTGATACTTTGTTTATTATCATGACATAATACCTAATGCATGATAACAATTCAATGAATACATGTGTTTCATGATCATAATGTGAAATTAAGTCATATATATCTTTATGATCATGTTGAGTGTTAGGATGATACTTAACCTTGATAGAATTGTTTGAATATAATGGTTAAGTATATACAAATACCCTCTAGGATGCATCTCACACTCACCATAGGCTACTTTGATTGAAAACTTAGCATGGGTGAGATGTTAGGATGATACAAATGTCCACTAATGCCTATGGCATTTAGATGGTCATTTAAAGTATCAAAATAGCAATAATAGACCAATCATGGGGAAGACTTATGTTTAATTCATAGACATATTGCCCAAAGATCATGGTTGGATATTTCATATGTTTTCAAAACAATTTCTTGATCTAAAATCTATGTATTCATGTTTTGAAACAATTGGATGCAAAACTAGGTGTTAAACTTGATACAAGAATGATCAAAAACCTAGTAGTTTTTAAAGCTTTTGGATTTTTGGCAAATCTCAGAAAATATAATGATTTTTCATAAAAAAAAAACTATTTTTCATTGATAGATATACTTAAAAGAAATGTGTTCCCCAAATTTCACGATTTTTCGAATTTTTTGGAATTTTTAATGCATTTCTGATTTTCACCCCGAAAAATCAGATTTTAAAGCGATTACGTGCCGATCTAGTCGAACGATCATTGGTGGCCTGATATTCCAATAAAGAAAGGATGATTTCAAATTATTAAACCAATTTTTGGTATTTTACTTCTATTAAACTTGATGCCATGTGTTTATAACTTAGTATTAATCTTTTTGATGGTGTCAAAGGGGGAGAAAATATTATGTTTAAGTTAATTATGATAGGGGGAGAAATATGTATGGGGAGTTTCATGGATTAAGGGGGAGTTGCATGTTGGTATATCATGTTTATGTTTACATGCTTTCTTACCTTAGAAATTTTTTTATCAAATGTTTTTACCTAACTTAAACGGATTGCTACACATCAAAAAGGGGGATATTGTTGGGGCAATCTCTTGCCATGATTAGGTTTTGATGTGTGTGGCAAAGGGTTTAAGTTAGTTTGTTATGTTGATTTGATATGTGTGTTGTAGTCGTGCAGGACTTAGTAATTCGCACATGGAGCCGTGGAGAGTTTCACAACTCATGACTCGGTCCATGAGTCGGTGAAGGATGGCTTTCGGAAGTCGTGTGCTTGGAGCATCCGAGGGACCACGGGATGAGGAGCTTGGAGTGAAGCCGGAGGAAGTAGACTTCGAGGCAAGAGACGCGAATGAGCATTGCAGAGCTGTGCGCCTGATGCTGCCGAGGGACGTGGCCGCGAACGAAGAGAACATCGAAGGCGAGGGACTTTGAGAGGTGAGAGTGAGCGAATGTAACCCGGGGAGGGGTAGCTCTTAGGTGAAACTTGGCCATTTGGCTAAGTGTCAGATGGGATTTCCCGACACCAGTCGACTGCCATGGAATGGCAGTCGACTGCTCTGAGTCGAACATTGTTCGACTAGTATTTGACTGAGTATTTTGAGGCCAGCAATGATCGCCATATGTGGGCTGATTGCCAGATCATCGATCGGCCAAGCGCAATGACCGGGTCGTCGAAAGGGTTTGGCCATAGAACGCTCGTAGCCGACTTGGCCGATACGGAGGCGATCCGATCGATGAGATCCATCACGATCGCCAAGTGTTCCGCTGACTACAACGGTCGGGATCCGACGTGTTCGAGGCCGTTGAGGCGATCATCGCCAAGGGCGCAGCCGATCGTGGTGGCGGCCAACGGGAAGAAAAGCTTCCTCTCTATAAAAAGAGAGGGTGTGGGCTTTTGGATGGTTAATGCTTATGCTCTAAGTGATCTTCCATGTGGGCCACAAGCTTTAAACTCTTCTTACTTGCTTTTACTCCAATCTTATTGTAAGAAGAGTGATCTTGATTGTAAAGGTTACCTCCACCTAGCTTGGTGCAAAGGAGAGACCAATTGTGATTGGCTTTGGAGGAGTTATTCACCTCGGACGAATCAGGATCGTGGATTAGCGGCGTAGAAGTGAACCACGTTACGACATTGTGTTAGCATTTTGTTTTTTCCTTTGCTTTGTCTTTATTTGTTTAATTTGCTTGTATTGTTGTTTCCGCTTGCTCTAATCTAATTGTAGACGAGCAAATTATGACATCCATCATAAGAGGGCTATTCACCCCCCTCTAGCCGGTCGTTTCGATCTCCATCAAATTAATGGGTAAAACCTCCTCTTACAAATGTAGAATTCGTATACGTCCACACGATCGTGGCATACGATATTCTCAGGTGTTTTGAGGTGTTGGTTGATTTTAAAATTTTATTGTTTGAGGAATCAATAAATTTTTGAAATCTAAAGTAATGATATATGTAATTCTTAGGATTTTCAAAATGACTTTCAGTCCACTTGTTGTGATACTAAAGAAAATTAAACTTTCTGTACATAATTATGTTGATTGGAAAAAAGAATATAGATATTGTCTTAACTGCTGAGGAGTAAAAGTACCTACTCTTCGAAGAGTATCCTCCTAAGCCAGCGAATGAGTTGGAAGTCCTTGGAGCCGAGATTGATGGGGAAACCCAGGTCGATATCATTATCCAGTCGACAAAAAGGCTTGCTCTGGCTCAGGCCATGGTTGCCCAAAAGGTTTCTACTTCTAAGCCGAAAGAAAAGAAGAAGAAGAAACAAGGTGGTGCAAACCTGGTGGGAGGATCTCAGGGAGGAGTGAAGAAGCCGAACAGCAAGTACTTCACTTACAAGCAGGATGGACATTAGAAGAAGGACTATCCCAATCGGAAGAAGAACAAAGGTATATCCTTTAGTCTAGTTGTTGAACATGGTTAGCAGTGATATCTACCGGCACGTGATGTGTAGATACAGGAGCCACTAATCATGTTTGCAATACTATGAAGGGGTTCCAGGAAACCCGATGACAAGCTGAAGGGGAGACTATCGTTTACTTAGGCAATGCCACGAAGGTGCCGGCTGTTACAGTGGGAGACGTTTATTTATCTTTTGAGAAAAATAATGTTTTGATTTTTAAGAATTGCCTTTATGTACCTTTATTTAGAAAGAATTTAATTTCGATTTCTAAATTGTTTATGGATGGATAATCTATTTCTTTTAATGACAAAGTTGTTATAAAAAGGAATAGAGAGATTATCTTTTCTGGTGCATTGGTAGGCAATTTGTATACACTTGAATCAAAAGCTCCCACGATGCAAATAGAAGTTAATAACTCATCTTCTAATTCCAATAAGAGAAAAGAACCTTCGAAAATGAAGCAAACATATCTTTGGCATCTTAGGCTTGGTCATTTTAATCTAAGCAGAATTCAAAGGTTGATAGCTGATGGACCTCTGGGTTCATTAGTGGTGGAAGATTTCCCAACCTGCGAATCTTGCTTGGAGGATAAAATGACCAAGAGGCTTTTTAAAGTCTAGGGGTATAGAGCCAAAGATGTGTTAGAATTTGTTCATTCTGATTTGTGTGGTCCTATGTCTATCCAGGCTAAAGGTGGTTTTGAGTATTTCGTCTCTTTTATAGAGGATTTTCGAGATATGGATACATTTACTTGATGCATCGCAAGTCTGAATACTTTGACAAGTTCAAAGAATTCAAGGTTGATGTGGAGAAACATCAAGGTAAATGTATCAAGACACTACGATCTTATCGTGGTGGTGGGTACCTCTTGGGATAGTTTAGAAATTACTTATCAGAGGCAGGGATTCAATCCCAATTGTCTGCACCTGGCACACCCCAGTAGATGTTAGGGCAATGTCTTGCCATGATTAAGTTTTGATGTGTGTGCCAAAAGGTTTAAGTTAGTTTGTTATGTTGATTTGATATGTGTGTTGAAGTCGTGTAGGACTTAGTAATTTGCACATGGAGCCATGGCGAGTTTCACATCTCATGACTCGGTCCTTGAGTCGGTGAAGGATAGCTTTGCGGAAGTCATGCGCTTGGAGCATCCGAGGGACCGTCGGACGAGGAGCTTGGAGTGAAGCCAGAGGAAGTAGACTTCGAAGCAAGAGACGCGAAGGAGCATTGCAGAGCCATGCGCCTGATGCTGTTGAGGGACTTGCCCGCGAACGAAGAGAACTTCGAAGACGAGGGACTCCGAGGGATGAGAGTGAGCGAATGTTACCCAGGAAGGAGTAGCTCTTAGGTGAAACTTGGCCATTTGGCCAAGTGTCGGATGAGTTTTCCAGACACCAGTCAACTGCCATGTCATGGCAGTCGATGGTTCGATCGACTGGTCTAATGTGGTTGGATCAAGTTGATTAGTCATTGCCGAACGGTCGATCGATGATGTAAGATCGTCGCTGCTCATGGGGAACCGATCGTGATGACCGTGCACGGGCACAGAATGGAGTTGATCTCGCGGAGCACTCGACTGATTGACATCAGTCGACTGATGGGTGCCATCAGTCGACTGATGCCAATACCGTTGGATGGAATCCAACGTGGAAAGCGATCGTTATTGGGCAACGGCTGCACGACCAGTCGACTGATCGAGGGCATCAGTCGACTGCTCCTATGTCAATGGGAAGAAACCCTCTTCCTCTATAAAAAGGAAGGGGATGGAGCCTTGGGAGCCTAATGCTTATGCTCTAATCTTCTCCCAAAGTGCCATAAAGGATTCCCTACTCTTCTTACTAGTTTTTACTTCAATCTTATTGTAAGAACAGTGATCTTGATTGTAAAGGTTACCTCCACCTAGCTTGGTGCAAAGGAGAGACCAATAGTGATTGGCTTTGGAGGAGTGATTCACCTCGGACCAATCGGGACCGTGGATTAGCGGCGTAGCCCTGAACCACGTTACATCTTGCGTTAGTGTTTTGATTCTTGTCTTTTATATTTACTTGTCTTATTTTATTATTTCCGCTTGCACTAATCTTGTGTGTAGACGAGTAAATTACAACATCCATCGATAGAGGGCTATTCACCCCCCTCTAGGCGGCCGTTCCGATCTCCAACAAGTGGTATCAGAGCCAAGTCGCTTGTCGAGGACTAACCGCCGCAATAAGCACTTCATCAAAAGATGGTCGGCTCGAACATTCATCCGCCAAAGTTCGAAGGGGAATTCGCTTGGTGGAAGAAGCGAATGGAGATATTCTTCGAGACCGATTTTGATATTATGCTTATAATGGAAAATGGTTTCGAGTTGCCTAGGGATGAAAGGGGTGAACCAATCGAAAAATCACGATGGACTAAGAAGCATAGAGAGGAGCACCTTGCAAACTCAAAGGCAAAACATCATCTTCTCAATGTGCTCCCTCAACAAGAGATCAACCGGATCGGAGAATGTGCTAGCGCCAAAGAGACGTGAGAGAAGCTTGTAGAACTCCATGAAGGTACATCCGAGGCCAAGCTAGCAAGGAGAGATGTCTTCCGCTCCCAACTCAACAACATTAAACTAGAAAAGGGAGAAAAGGTACTTTCCTTACATTCTCGTTTCAAGGAAATTATAACTGGATTGTCAAGTGTAGGTGAGAAGCTATCAAATCGGGATATGGTTATGAAGGCTATAGATGCCTTTCCGCGGTCCTCAAAGTGGAGCTCCATGGTGGACTCCTTCTATATTTCGAAGAATTTAGAAGTGAGCACCTTGGAGGAGTTCTTCTCAACAATGGAGCTTCATGAAACAAGACTTGAAGGAATAGTTGAAGAACCTAGAATCCAACCTTCAAGAGTAGTAGCATTGATGGCCAACAAGGGGAAGAAGAAGATGGAGATCCCCTCCTTCGATGATGATGAAGCATCCTCCTCCTCATCCATGGATAGCACGGAAGAGGCTTATATGGTAAGGAGGGTAAGACGTACTTTAAAAGGTTTTAGATTTAACAAATCAAATTATAGGAATAGAAGACCAAGGGGGGAAATCATTTGCTACAATTGCCAAGGAGATGGACACATAAGGGATAATTGTCCCCTCCTAAACAAGAGCAAGGAAGAAAGGAAAAAGAAAGAAGAAAAGAAGAATAAAAAGGGGAGCAAAAAGAAGGAAGAAGAGAAGAAGGTTAAAGAAAAGGGGAAGGCCAAGGCGTTCAAAGCAAAGACATGGGATGATCTTCCTTCCTCATCTTCATCCGAAGAAGAGGAACAAGTCTACTCCAACCTTGCATTGATGGCCTTCGACGATTTGGATTGCTCCTCCACCGAAAATGAAGAATCAAGCTCAAGTGGAGAGAGCTCAAATGAAGGGGGAGCCTCCTCTACCTCCTCATCCGAAGAAGAAGAGGACATGGAAACTATGGTAACTAACCTTTCACCCCATAAGATAGTTTCCATGATTTTTAGTCTTACTAAGGATTTATTTAGAGCAAAGAAGAAAAACAAATGCATGCAAGATCAAATTAAGGACTTAGAAGAGAAATTAGAAAAAGCATGCTTAAATGAAAATGAAAATGTTTCTTCTTGTCATGATGATGCATGCTCATATGAATATATGCCATTTAATGTTAGTGATGCATGCATGGATGAAAATAGGGCTTTAAGGGAAAAGGTAGATTATTTAACCAAAGCCCTAGAAAAATTCACTATTGGCTCAAATACATTGAACATGATAATTGGGAGCCAAAGAGCAAGCTTTAACAAAAAAAGGCCTAGGATACAAAGAAAAGAAAAATGAAAAGGCCTATTAATGCCTAATTGCTAGGGGACAAGATAAGAAGAAGGTAATTGCTAGAAAATGGATCCCCAAGGAGTATCTAGTGAACCAAATAGGAAAGAACCTATTTTGGGTTCCAAAATCCATCCTTAAGGGTTAGAAAAACCCTAGGATAGTCAACCATATGGATTTGACCTATATCATATTTTGTGGTTGACTTAGGATGGCGGGACAACATTTAGAAATAGTGTTAGGTGATGATAATGCACCTATAAATAGATAATAATGCTTAAATTTATGATTTTGAAATTTGGCACATCATCATGAGAAATAGGGTTTAAATCATGCCTTAGGTGATATTTTGCTTATTATCATGATATAATACCTAATGCATTATAACAATTCAATGAATACATGTGTTTCATGATCATAATATGAATTTAAGTCATATATGTCTTTATGATCATGTTGAGTGTTAGGATGATACTTAACCTTTATATAATTGTATGAATATAATAGTTAAGTATATACAAATACCCTCTAGGATGCATCTCACACTCACCATAGGCTACTTTGATTGAAAACTTAGCATGGGTGAGATGTTAGGATGATACAAATGTCCACTAATGCCTATGACATTTAGATGGTTATTTAAAGTATCAAAATAGCAATAATAGACCAATCATGGGGAATGCTTATGTTTAATTCATAGACATATTGCCCAAAGATCATGGTTGGATATTTCATATGTTTTCAAAACAATTTCTTAATCTAAAATCTATGTATTCATGTTTTGAAACAATTGGAAGCAAAACTATGTGTTAAACTTGATACTCACATGATCAAAAACCTAGTGGTTTTTAAACCTTTTGGATTTTTGGCAAATACGTGAAAATATAATGATTTTTCATGAAGACCTATTTTTCACTGATAAAGAATCTTACAAAAAATATGTTCCCCAAATTTTATGATTTTTTGAATTTTTAATGCATTTCTGAAATTCAGTCCGAAAATCAAAAAGTTCTGAAATTCGCATGCCAGTCGACTGGTAGTCTGAACCAGTCGACTGGTGGCCTGAAAATCAGACTAGTTATGGCCGAATTCAGGTTTTAGACTAACTTTTGGTATTTTCCATCTATTATACTTGATGCCATGAGTTTATAACTTAGTGTTAATCTTTTTGATGGTGTTAAAGGGGGAGAAATGATTATGTTTAAGTAAATTATGATAGGGGGAGAGAGAGTTTCATGGATTAAGGGGGAGTTGCATGTTGCTATATCATGTTTATGTTTACATGCTTTCTTTCCTTAGAAATTTTTATCAAATGTTCTTATCTAACTTAAACGAATTGCCACACATCAAAAAGGGGTAGATTGTTAGGGCAATCTCTTGCCATGATTAGGTTTTGATGTGTGTGGAAAAGGGTTTAAGTTAGTTTGTTATGTTGATTTGATATGTGCGTTGAAGTCGTGCAGAACTTAGTAATTCGCAGATGGAGCCATGGCGAGTTTCACATCTCATGACTCGGTCCTTGAGTCGGTGAAGGATAGCTTTCCGGAAGCCGTGCGCTTGGAGCATCCGAGGGACTGCCGGACGAGGAGCTTGGAGTGAAGCCAGAGGAAGTAGACTTCGAGGCAAGAGACGCGAAGGAGCATTGCAGAGCCGTGCGCCTGATGCTGCAGAGGGACGTGCCCGTGAACGAAGAGAACTTCGAAGGCGAGGGACTCCGAGGGATGAGAGTGAGCAAATGTAACCCGGGAAGTGGTAGCTCTTAGGTGAAACTTGGCCATTTGGCCAAGTGTCGGATGAGTTTTCCTGACACCAGTCGACTGCCATGTCATGGCAGTCGACTCCTCTGAGTCGATGGTTCGATCGACTGGTCTAATGTGGCTTGATCAAGTTGATCGATCGACTTAACGCGATCCGATCGGTGATGGCGAGTTGATCACCGATCGCTCATGGGGAGCGATCGATGACCGCACTGCACAATACTGAGTGAGTCAATCTCACGGAGCACTCAACTGATTGACATCAGTCGACTGATGGGTGCCATCAGTCGACTGATGCCAATACCGTTCGATGGAATCTAACATGGAAAGCGATTGTTATTGGGCAATGGCTATAGGACTAGTCGACTGATCGAGGGAATCAGTCGACTGCTCCTGTGTCAACGGGAAGAAACCCTCTTCCTCTATAAAAAGGAAGGGGATGGAGCCTTGGGAGCCTAATGCTTATGCTCTAATCTTCTCCCAAACCGCCATAAAGGATTCCCTACTCTTCTTACTAGTTTTTACTTCAATCTTATTGTAAGAAGAGTGATCTTGATTGTAAAGGTTACCTCCACCTAGCTTGGTGCAAAGGAGAGACCAATAGTGATTGGCTTTGGAGGAGTGATTCACCTCAGACAAATCAGGACCGTGGATTAGCAGCGTAGCCGTGAACCACATTACATCTTGCGTTAGCATTTGAATTCTTGTCTTTTATATTTACTTGTCTTGTTTTATTATTTTCGCTTGTGCTAATCTTGTGTGTAGAAGAGTAAATTACGACATCCATCGATAGAGGGCTATTCACCCCCCTCTAGCCGGGCGTTTCGATCTCCAACAGTAGAATGGTGTAGCAGAGCGAAGGAATTGGACTCTTATGGAGATGGTTAGATCGATGATGAGTTATTCTGAGTTGCAAAATTTGTTTTGGGGATATGCTCTAGATACGGCGGTGTACATTCTGAACTTGGTTCCATCTAAATCAGTGCCTTCTAGTTCAACAGAATTATGGACTGGGCGAAAGCCAAGTCTCAGACATATTCGGATATGGGGGAGTCCAGCACATGTGATGAAGGTAGATGCTAGTAAGTTGGAACCTTGTAAAGAAGTACACATGTTCGTTGGCTGTCTTAGAGGAACGAAAGGTGGTTTGTTTTATAGTCCTAGAGATCAGAGGGTGATCGTCAACATGAATGCAGATTTCTAGAGGAAGACTAGGAGATGAACCACAAGACCATGAGTAAAATTGTTCTGGAGGAATTGAAAGGGGAAGTCACTTCTTCAGTACCACCGGTACAAGAGGATATACCACAAGTCACTGCACCATGTGTTAGAGAGGATACATAGGTTATACCCCGTCGTAGTCGGAAGGTTGTGAGACAGCCTGATAGATTCATGTTCTTTGGAGAATCTTCTGATTTGGTCCCTGGCAAACATGAACATGATCCCTAGACATATGACCAGGCAATCCAAGATAATGATGCAGTATCTTGGCAAAGTGAAATGAATGTTGAGATTGAATCTATGGATTCAATTCAGGTCTGGGAGCTAGTAGAACCACCCGATGGTGTAAAAACCATTAGATGCAAGTGGATCTACAAAAGAAAGAGAGGAATAGATGGGAAGGTTGAGACCTTCAAAGCGAGCCTTATTGCGAAGGGGTATACTCAGAAAGAGGGTATCGATTATGAGGAAACCTTTTCGCCGGTAGCCATGCTTAAGTCTATCCGGATTCTCTTATGCATAGCAGCTCATATGGATTATGAGGTGTGGCAGATGGATGTCAAGACAACGTTCCATAATGGAAGTCTTGAGGAAAACATCTATATGAAGCAACCAAAGGGATTCATTGTAAAGGGCAAAGAGCATCTTGTATGTAAGCTTAATCGGTCCATTTATGGATTGAAGCAAGCTTCGAGGTCTTGGTGTTGGGTTTCCGGCACGGTGGCGAGTGTGTGTTCGAACATGTTTCGTAAACATGTGCACAGCGGAAGGAATAAAAATAATAAATCTACATTTATTACAACACACACATCACACGCATGCATAGTACAACATGTGTAGACATAACCGTAAATTTAAATTTTGCAATAAAAGGAAATTTAACTACGTATACCTTACGTATCACGTGAAGTGGGAACGACATCAACCGGAACGATCCTCACTAGAATCGTCTCTATCCGTGTATCTGAAGAAGATGGGGCATCCGATGCCTTATTCTTCTTCACGGACTCAAGATAAATCTTGCAATTTCTTCGCCAATGGCCCTCCTTGCCATAATAATGGCAAGTGCCCTTTTGAGCTGGTTCTGCCTTTTTAGCCTTTTTCTTCTTCCCCTTCTGTTGTTCCTTTGACTCCCTCTTAGAACCTTTCTTCGAGGATTCAACTAACAACACCATCCCCTGCTCATGCTTCTCAGAAGGCTCCACAGTCTTCAGCATGTTGAGCAGTACCACAGATGAACCTTCTTGCATCTCAGAGGTGAAGAGGAGCTTGGAGACTTCGAACCTTTCGAATCTCACTTGCTTATCAAACAACTCATAAGGACGAAGGACTACGATATGAGCATCCATATGCTCATGCTGCTTCCGTAGCTTCTCAAAAGGCTAGCATGATGCAACTCATTTGTTCAGAATCACTCACATGTTTCTGATAGGCCAACAATTGGTCTAGAGTTGCATTGTCACTAGGACGGGCGGGAAGAGGCGCTTCGAGGACATTTGCAAGCTTTTCAACCTTGAGAACAATTCTAAAGTTTCTAAGCCAGTCCAAGAAGTTCGGCCAAGTCAATTTATTCGAATCCAAAATGGAACGCAAATTCAAAGACATCATGATCAATCTTAGAAATACAAAATGAGCATATATGAGAAAATGATTTTAAAATGCATCAATATAAATTTATAAATCCCATTCATTTTTTGAATTTCATAAACCCCAAAATCACTTCGGGAGATCGTAGGTCCATCTCCGAATGGGTTGATATCCATCATAGATATGAACAACCTTGGAGAGAGTCCAACAAGCCATTCATAACTACGATGGTAGGTATCAACTATACCGATTGCATATCACGTATATACAACTATCACAATGTGCTATCAACTAATTGAATGTTCACACATACATCGGGTTATTAACACATTAACAAGTATGCATCATATGCATAGCACCCAACTTCACCTCCCTTTACATCGACCTTGGAGAGAGTCCAACAAACCGATGCTCCAGGTTAAAGCCGACCCATTAATCAAGAAATAGTTTTATTATGGTTAGAGCGCATTCAACCAATTATCCCGGCTTGGAGAGAGTCCAACAACCAAAGCTAACGATTGACCTCTGACTCTTACCATATTAATATTAAACTATTCCATGGTTTGAACATGTTTGGGTTCGAGCCGGGCTTGGAGAAAGTCCAACAACCCGAACAAGAAACGGAAATCTGGTTCTAACCATATTAATGGAAGGTGTAGGCTTTAATATTGAGTTAGGGTTTTTATGTCTCATCCTCTTTGCATGCAAATAACTATTATCTACATGGCATGATATACATGACAGACATCTACATGTCACGACACGCATGGCATAATGATATGCTTCTAATGCAATTACATGACATACAATTATGTCATGTACAATATTTCCTTATATGTCATAACTATTTATGGAAATAAAATATGTTTATGATTTAATTCTCCAAATCAAATTATGATTAAATTAGGAAACAAATTTCCAAATCTAATCACATATTTTATTTGTGGAAATAATTGATTAAGGAAAGTCAATTTAGGAAACCAATTTCCTAAATCATCAAAACTACTTATGGAAATAAAATATTTTAAGATTTGATTTCCCAAATCAAATCATGATTAAATTAAAAAACAAATGTCTAAATCTAATCAAATATTTTATTTATGGAAAATATCAATTTCCATAAATACTTCCAACTTTCCAAAAGTGGAAGATTTCCATAAATAATTCTAGACTTTCCAAAATTGAAAAATTTCCATAAATACTTCTAACTTTCCAAAAGTAGAACATTTCCAGAAATATCATTATGAATATCGCAAAACAATTTTACGATTATGTCGAAACACAACCTGGGCTCTGATACCACTTGTTGGGTTTCCGACACCGCGGCGATTGTGTGTTCGAATATGTTTCGTAAACATGTGCACAGCGGAAGGAATAAAAATAATAAATCTACATTTATTACAACACACACATCACACGCATGCATAGTACAACATGTGTAGACATAATCATAAATTTAAATTTTGCAATAAAAGGAAATTTAACTACGTATACCTTACGTATCACGTGTAGCGGGAACGACATCGACCGGAACGATCCTCGCTAGAATCGTCTCTATCCGTGTCCACGTCGAGTATCTTCGAGATCACTTCACTAAGTCACGAGCCTCATCTTCGTACGGGTTACTAGCCTCGTGTTGAAGATGATGTGATCGAGAGAAGATCACAATCCGAATCCAAATTCGGATCCAAAGATGAGTCCTCAAAACTCGCTTCTCCGGAGAGCTATTCGTGAACCGTTTGACGAATCCTTCGTCCTCCACCTATGAGGATTACCGGAGATCGAATCCCCGGCAAGGATACCACTGTCGGAGCTCCAAACGTCGTCCAAATGATGCTCCAACTAGAGGGAAACAAGCTGTCTAGAAAACTGGACAGCTTTTGGTGGAGGAGTAGGGGCCGGCCAAAGGAAAGGTGGAAGCTCACCTTATTACCGAACCCAAGGGAGATCACCGGAGCTCCTCCGGCAGCAGCTCGACGCCGGCAATGGGAGAAGACGGCAGCAGCTGGTCACCGGTTGGAGTAGGTGGGCGGCGGCAACAATGTTGGCGCCGACTTGAAGGAGAGGAGGGAGAGGTTGGGCGGCAACTCTAGGTTAGTGCTTTTGGATTAGGGCTTAACAAACCCTTAAGCCCTCTTTTATAGAGAACTAATTCTCTTAATGGTTATTGGATCATAACCATAAGGCCCATTAACCCGCTCCATTAATATAAGTTAAAATAAATCAAACCATGATGGTTTATTTTAAGTTAAAACGAACCGAACCAACTTTGGTTCATTCGTTTAAAATAAACCAAACCCTTTGGGTTATTCTCCTCCATTGGATTAGAACCAAACCATTTTGGTTCATCCATTATGTCTTCATAAGACACGGCCCATCCACGCTTCCATTGCGACTGAAACAATTTCATGCTCGCTTCTTATTTGGTCCAACCAAACCAAGTTTCTCTCGGTCTGAGAATCTCATTCTCAAGCTCGTTTTAAATCCTTCGGATTATGCTCGTTGTGCTTGTGACCAAATAGGTTCTCGGTTTATGTCGGTCGTCTATAATTAACAATTAATTATAGAATGATCATGAGTGCCACCTAGTAGTTCATCATGATCCCCAATTAATCGAAAAGATCAATGGTTGATCCAGAACTATTTCTGAAACCCTTCAGCAGCTCGAATGAATTGTGCCTCATTCCCTTCACTCATCTTATACCCACTTGGTTCAGGACAAGGTCTATAGTGTAAGTCCCCACTAGGCTGACTACGTCGCACCTAGCCCAAGTATCATTTCCTCGTCCTATGGATTCTAGTTACTGCACATGTATCGAAGAGTACCTTACTCTAAACATGTAATGCTTTGGCCAAAGACTTTAGTAACAATCCGACGATAGGCCATCGGTATACATCTCCTCGCAAGGAGTGGTGAATCCTTTATAGGCTATTCAAACACCTTCGATCACTTTGACTTATACCCAATCATCCCGGGTCAACATCTCCACAGAGATGCTTGCTTAAGATGTCAAAGCATAAGTCTTTATGATCAAGATGACTTGAATACAGCAAGTCAAAGAAACATCACACTTAAGCTACAGTAACAACTTCATTAACATATCTATATATGCAGAGAACCATATGAAGTCTTACGGCTGGTCACTCCAATGAACTAGTTACCATAACTAGCATCCACGAATAACTTTGGACATCACAATGTCTCCAGCCAGTGAGAATCAGTTGCTTGGATACACCAAGGAGTATACCTCGTGCTAGTCTCGACAGAATTGATGGTGTCCAAATCAATTAATTCATCGACTAGGGATAATTCCAATACATCACAATTACACATGTAGAGATACTCACTAGTTGTGATCCAATCACAAATTCTCACATGCTGTGAATCATATTCTGGACATTCAGTAAATGAGTTTAAGATCCAATCAAATACAGGAAAACATGTACACTCAAATAGTGAATCTTCATTTATCAAATAAATGGTACGACCATAATGTGATTGCCTTAGGATATCTCTCATATATTACTAACACTTGGAACATCCGCTTTGATGAGGTAATCCAGTCTTATGGATTTATTCAAAGTCTGGATAAGTCTTATGTATACAAGAGATGTGATGGAAACATAGTGGTATTTCTTGTACTATACGTAGATGATATTTTGTCAATTGGCAATAATGTCAAGGTGTTATCGGACGTAAGGGTATGGTTGTAAGGGAGTATGTGAGCAAGAGGAAG
This sequence comes from Wurfbainia villosa, assembly GCA_025175895.1. Taxonomy (NCBI): domain Eukaryota; kingdom Viridiplantae; phylum Streptophyta; class Magnoliopsida; order Zingiberales; family Zingiberaceae; genus Wurfbainia; species Wurfbainia villosa. Next base: position 55,679,641 of record CM045986.1, on the reverse strand, counting down.
AATAGAAACAAAGCTCTTTTTCTTCTTTCAACCAACCACCAACCTCAAATGTTGGAGCTTGCCGCCGGCCAAGAGGGAAGAGGAGATTAGGATTGAAACCAGCCAAGACACCATGGGAAAGCCCTAAATCTTGTTTCCACCGGCCAAGAAGAAGGAGAAGGGAAGCTTTGGTCGCCAGCCAAGGTGAGGAAGGAGCTGTTTGGGTGCTGGCAAGATTGAAGAAGAAAGAGATAAGGAAACTATTTCCTTATTTGGTGCCGCAAAGCTCCAAAACCCTAGCCCTTGCTTCTTGCCGCAAAGCTCCAAAACCCTAGCTTCTCTTGATTGTTCTACACGCCAACCCTAAGCCTCCTTTTATAGAGTTTAGGGATAAGCTTTGTTTTAATCTCCACCATTGGTTATAGGGATTTAATCTCAACCATCGGATATAGAGATTTAATCTCAACCGTTGGATCTTAGAGATTTAATCTCTGCCTTGGGATCTAGAGTTTTGTTTTTATCCATTGGATCTAAGCTTCATGAGGTTTTAATAGGCTACAATAGGGACCATAAAGAGGAGTTGGATCTTGGCCACCCATGGATCAAGCCGACATAAAGTCCAATACATTAATGATAATCCAATCCACTAAAGGATTATCATTGATCTACCTCACCAACCCCCATAAGATAATATGGGCTCCATATATTATATGTACAATTTCTCCCTGTTTTTAAGATCTCGAATGTCCGTCGATTAATTAATTTACTGACCATTAATTAATCAACATCTAACTCCATGAATAGTACCACTCAAACTTTTTCATCATGCCGGACCAAGTCCACCTACACGGTTTACATGATGAACCTTATGAGCTCCTTGAGGGGACATCATCATCCTAATATATAGGACACGGTTTCCTCCTATAATCAACGACACACCATATAAATAATATCATTTCCCAACTTACCGAGCCTATCAATTTAATCTATAAATCTCACCCATTGGTAAATCAAAGAAATGAATACTAAGTATATGTGCCCATTATTATATCGGGATTAAGAGTATGTACAATATAATATATGAGGTCCGATTCGATTATGTAGTCAACAATAAATCGAATCACCTCTTAGTCGGTCCTGCTCAATACACACAAAGTGCACTAGTGTGATTCTATGGTCAAGACAAACCAATACCAAATCACACTACAACCATTCCATTGGTTTGTCCAAAGCCATCTCGGTTGTGAGCCTTTACTTATACATTACAAGGAGCCGATAACATGATCTCCCATGTGACACCACACACCATGTTATCTACAATGTAATGTATTAGAGAATATGCATAGCCATAAAAATATGTAAACAATGATCATGTGATTCTTATTTCAAAATAATGATGTTCATACAAAAGATAGACTTTTCAGTATACATCCCAACAATCTCTCACTTATACTAAAAGACTATGCTGTCCTCAAACTTCCATATATCTGATCCCCATTCCCTCCACATGCCTATCAAAAGCTCTCGTCGGAAGGGCCTTAGTGAAAGGATCTTCCAGGTTATCCTCCGATGCAATCTTGGCCACAACAACTTCTCCTCTCTTTATGATTTCTCGTATCAGGTGGTACTTGCGCTCTATGTGCTTACTTGCCTTATGGGATCGTGGTTCCTTCGATTTTGCAACTGCACCACTATTTTCACAATAAATTGTGATAGTTCTGGGCAAACCAGGAATCGCATCCAAGTCCATCAAGAAGTTCCTGAGCCACACAACTTCTTTGGTCGCCTTAGAGGCTGCCACATACTCAGCTTCCATGGTAGAGTCCGTCACGCATTTCTTCTTGACACTCCTCTATACAATGGCTTCACCTCCCAAAGTAAACACAAAACCTGAGGTCGACTTACGGTTATCCCTGTCTGATTGGAAGTCGGAATTCGTGTAACCCACAGGGAGTAATTGGTCTGCTTGGTAAACTAGCATATAATCCCTAGTCCTTCTCAGGTACTTCAATATATGCTTTACCGCAGTCCAATGTCCCTGTCCTGGATTACTCTGATATCTGCTGACCATGCCCACGGCAAAGTAGATATCTGGTCTCGTACATAGCATCGCATACATGAGGCTTCCTACTACCGAAGCATAAGGAACCACCTTCATCTCCTCAATCTCCTTAGATGTTCTACGACAAATCTCCTTAGATAAAGGAACTCCATGCCTGAAAGGTAGAAAACCCTTCTTGTAGTTCTGCATGCTAAAACACTCCATAATCGTGTCTATGTATGAAGCTTGGGATAAGCACAACATCCTTTTCCTGCGATCCCTTATAACCTTGATCCCATGGATATGTCCCACCTCTCCCAAGTCCTTCATATCAAACTGTTTAGATAACCATACACTTACGTCCGATAACACCTTAATATTGTTTCCAATCAACAAAATGTCATCTACGTATAGTACAAGAAATACCACTACGTTTCCGTTACATCTTTTGTATACACAAGACTCATCCGGACTTTGAATAAATCCATAAGACTGGATTACCTCATCAAAGCGGATGTTCCAAGATCTCGAAGCTTGCTTCAATCCATAAATGGACCGATTAAGCTTACATACAAGATGCTCTTTGCCCTTAGCAATGAATCCCTCTGGTTGCTTCATATAGATGTTTTCCGCAAGACTTCCATTAAGGAAAGCTGTCTTGACATCCATCTACCACACCTCAAAATCCATATGAGCTGTTATGCATAAGAGAATCTGGATAGACTTAAGCATGGTTATCGGCGAAAAGGTCTCCTCATAATCGATACCCTCTTTCTGAGTATACCCCTTCGCAACAAGCCTCGCTTTGAAGGTCTCGACCTTCCCATCTATTCCTCTCTTTCTCCTTTAGATCCACTTGCATCAAATGATTTTTACACCATCGGGTGATTCTACTAGCTCCCAGACCTGATTTGAATCCATAGATTCAATCTCATTATTCATCGCATTTTGCCAAGATGCTGCATCGTTATCTTGGATTGCCTCGTCATATGTCTAGGGATCAGGTTCATGTTCACCGGGGACCAAATCAGAAGATTCTTCCAACAACATGAATCTATCAGGCTATCTCATAACCCTCCAACTACGACGAGGTTTCTCTTGTGTATCCTCTGTGACACACGGTGTAGTGACTTGTGGTATATCCTATTGTACCGGTGGTACTGAAGAAGTGACTTCCCCTTTTAATTCTTTCAGATCAATTTTACTCTTGGGCTTGTGGTATATCCTATTGTACCGGTGGTACTGAAGAAGTGACTTCCCCTTTTAATTCCTCCAGATCAAATTTACTCTTGGGCTTGTGGCTCATCACATAGTCTTCCTCTAGAAATCTGGCATTTGTCCTAACGATCACCCTCTGATCTCTAGGACTATAAAATAGACCACCCTTCGTTCCTCTAGGATAGCCAATGAACATGCGTACTTCTGTACGAGGTTCCAACTTACCAGCATCTGCCTTTAGCACATGTGCAGGACTCCCCCATATCTCGAATATGTCTTAGACTAGGCTTTCGCCCAGTCCACAATTCTGTGGGAGTAGAAGGCACTGATTTAGATAGAACTAAGTTCAGAATGTACACTGCCGTATCTAGAGCATATCCCCAGAACTAATCTGGAAACTCATAATAACTCATCATCGATCTAACCATCTCCATAAGAGTCCTATTCCTTCGCTCTGCTACACCATTCTGCTGGGGTGTGCCAGGTGCAGACAATTGGGATTAAATCCCAGCCTCTGATAAGTAATTCCTAATCTCTCCTATGAGGTACTCACCACCATGATCAGATCGTAGTATCTAAATACTTTTACCTTGACGTTTCTCCACATCAGCCTTGAATTCTTTGAACTTGTCAAAGCATTCAGAGTTGCGGCGCATCAGGTAAATGTATCCATATCTTGAGTAATCATCTATAAAAGGGACGAAATACTCAAAACCACCTCTAGCCTGGATAGTCATAGGACCACACAAATCAGGATGAACCAATTCTAACACATCTTTGGCTCTATACCTCTTGGCCTTAAAAGGCCTCTTGGTCATTTTGCCTTCCAAGCAAGATTCACAGGTTGGGAAATCCTCCACCACTAATGAACCCAAAGGTCCATCAGCTATCAACCTTTGAATTCTGCTTAGGTTAATATGACCAAGCCTAAGATGCCAAAGATATGTTTGGTTCATCTTTGAAGGTTCTTTTCTCTTATTGGAATTAGAAGATGAGTTATTAATTTCAATTTGCATCGTGGGAGCTTTTGGTTCAAGTGTGTACAAATTTCTTATCAATGTACCAGAACAGATAATGTCCCTATTCCTTTTTATAACAACTCTGTCATTAAAAGAAATAGAATATCCATCCATAAACAATTTAGAAACCGAAATTAAATTTTTTCTAAATAAGGGTACATAAAGGCAATTCTTAATAACCAAAAGTTTATTTTTCTCAAAAGATAAATGAACGTCTCCCACTGCAACAGCCGCCACCTTCGTGGCATCGCCCAAGTACACGGTAATCTCCCCCTCAGCCAGTCGTCTGGTTTCCTGGAACCCCTACAAAGTATTGCAGACATGATCCGTGGCTCCCATATCTACACACTAGGTGCTGGTAGATAACACCGCTAAACATGTTTTAATGACTAGACCAAAAGATGTACCTTTTTTCTGCTTGCGGTTGGGGCAGTCCTTCTTCTAGTGTCTAGTCTGCTTACAAGTGAAGCACTTGCCTTTCGGCTTCTTCACTCCTCCCTGAGTACCTCCCACCTGCAGGGATGTATACTGAAAAGTCTAACTTTTGTATGAACATCTTTATTTTGGAATAATAATCACATGATCATTGTTTGCATATTTTTATGGTTATGCAATATTGTCTAATAGTTTACATTATAGATAACATGGTGTGTAGTGTCACACGGGAGATCATATTATCGACCCCTTGAAATGTATAAGCAAAGGCTCACAACCGAGATAGCTTTAGACAAACCATCGGAATGGTTGTAGTGTGATTTGGTGTTGGTTTGTCTTAACCATAGAATCACACTTGTGCACTTTGTGTGTATTGAGCAGGACCAACTTAGAGGTGATACGATTTATTGCTGACTACATAATCGAATCAGACCTCAGATATTATTTAGTACATGCTCTTAATCCCGATATAATAACGGGCACATACACTTAGTACTCATCTCTTTGATTTACCAATGGGCGAGATTTATAGATTAAATCGATATGCTCGGTAAGTTGGGAGATGATATTATTTATATGGTGTGTCGTTGATTATAGGAGGAAACCGTATCCTATATATTAGGATGATGATGTCCCCTTGAGCAGCTCATAAGGTTCATCATGTAAACCCTGCAGGTGGACTTGGTCAGGCATGATGAAAAGGTTGAGTGGTACTACTCAAGGAGTTAGATGTTGATTAATTAATGGTCAGTAAATTAATTAATCGACGAACATTCGAGATCTTAAACACGGGGAGAAAATGTACAAATAATATATGGAGCTCATATTATCATATGGGGGTTGGTGAGGTAGATCAATGATGATCCTTTAGTGGATTGGATCATCATTAGTGGATCGGACCTTATATGGGCTTGATCCATGGGTGGCCAAGATCCAACTCCTCCTCATGGTCCCTAATGTAGCCTATTAACACCTCATGAAGCTTAGATCCAGTGGATAGAAACAAAACTCTAAGATCCATAGGTAGAGATTAAATCTCTAAGATCCGACGTTTGAGATAAAATCTCTAGATCCAACGGTTGAGATTAAATCCCTAGAACCAATTGAGGAGATTAATTCATGACTTATCCCTAACTCTATAAAAGGAGGGCAAGGGAGTTGGTGTGATTATCATCAAGAGAGCTAGGGTTTTTGGGCGGCAAGGGAGAGGAATCCTAGTTGAGATAGGATTAGGGTTAGGGTTTGAAAGCTAGGGCGGGATCAATTAAGGAAGGTGATTGCTTTCATCTTCCTCCTTCATTGGTCGGCGTCTAGCATCCCTTCCAGCCTTTTGCAACTCTTGGCTGGCGGCCAAAGCCCCTCCTCTCTTCTCCTTAGGTGGTGGAAACAAGATATAGGGCTTCCCTTGGTGTCTTGGTTGTTTTCCATCATCTTCTCCTCCTTCTAGATGGTCGGCGGCAAGGAGTTTGTGTGCTCCTTGTTGGTTGGTTTTAGGGAGGAGAAAAACCTTGTTTCTATTCTTCCTCTTTCTTTAGAAGAGAAAGGAAGGAAGATTTGCGATCTAGGAGCTTTGACTTTTGTTAGATTGTCGCCCACACGACGTCCAAAAGGAGGAAGGTCATACATTAGAAGATCAAGAGGTATATCTATTCATTTTTCTCTTTTGTTTCTTGCTTGTTTTTGGTTTTCAATTATAAGCATGTTATAAATCTATAAATGGATAAATAATACTTGGATCCCAAGCATAAACACGAAAACCGACGATCCAAACATCTTATATTCCGCAGCTACTCGTAGAATAGAGGATGGTCGCTTGAACTAGTTTGTTCAAGTGACCTCTCTAAACGAATAGCACGACGATGACTTGGTGGTTTGGGCAATCCCTTTTGTCGAGGATTAATTTTTTTTTAATCCGGGCACATCGAAGGGATCGCCATGGACAAGCTACCGAGGTGAAGTGGGAAACGAAGTTTCCCCTCGCGGACTCAATAAGCAAAACCCTTCAATTGGTATCAGAGCCAAGGTTTCCTATTTTGTGTGTTTAAGATTCAGTTAATTTTTATGCACTTTTCATATATTATATGTGCCGGATAATAGTAGGATATGCGTGGTTTAACTCTTTTATTGCAGGCATAAGATCCGACTCTTATGGTCATATGTGTGTATGTGATTATATGTGTGTAAATATTTATTTTGTTGAATCCTCGGGGTTGACGAGGCAAGTATTTAATTTTTGTAAATTAGATATGACATTGTTTAGCAACTTTTTATTTTATTTTACTTTCGATCTAGATTTCATGTACACTCCCTCGTGGAGTATAGGATCGATGGATGTAAATTAAAATAGGTTTTAGTCTCGGCTCGGATCTCCGGATGGCTCGTACATGGCATAGGGGGAATGGACGAGATGGCGATGCGAGGGGAGTCATATTGAAGACAAAAGCCATAATAGTTGGAAAATAATTTATTTTTCATATTTATTGATTTTTGTTTGATATGCATGTCGTAGGCTAAGAAAATTCCTCAATTTCAAATTACTAAGTCGGAGAGGGAATTTTTAAAATTCCCACGACCTCCATTACGATTTGACAAGTGATGCAAACAAACTTGCGCGTCGGCTCTGAGTGCCTTCCTCCATAATGGATGGGTTTGTTTGCATATCACAAGGTCAAATATGGTTGTAGGGAATTATCAAGGAGCGTCTGTACTTTCCCATCGGAAAGCACATAACCCGAGATAATTACCTTGGTACCAAGTAATAGTGAACAATTGGATACAAATATAAGTATCCTCCCATTCGGAGTCACTGCTTTTATTTGTAGGGCCAAAGAGGAACCAACTATTAATTTTACTTGTCAAAAAGTTAGGTTGACAAGATAGTAAAATTAATGGGTAAAACCTCCTCTTACAAATGTAGAATTCGTATACATCCACACTATCGTGGCATACGATATTCTCGGTGTTTTGAGGTGTTGGTTGATTTTAAAATTTTATTGTTTGAGGAATCAATAATTTTTTGAAATCTAATGTTTTGATTTATGTTATTCTTAGGTTTTCTTTCAAAATGACTTTCAACCCACTTGCTGTGATACAGAAAGAGAAAAAACTTACTGGACCCAACTATGTTGATTGGAAGAGAAATCTAGACATTGTCTTGACTGCTGAGGAATACAAATATGTACTCCTCGAAGAGTGGCCTCCCAAGCCTGCAGATGATTCTGGGGAAAAGGAGAGAGAGAGCTATAAGAAGTGGGTCAAGGACGATGAGATGGCGCTGTGTTACATTTTGGCATCTATGTCAAATGTACTGCAACATCAGCATCAAGCCATGCCCACTGCTTATGATATGATGCTCAATCTCAAGGAACTTTTCGGACACCAGAATCGGGCTGCGAGACAAGAAGCCATGAGAAACTTGATGTTGACCTCTATGATCGAGGGAACACCTGTAAGGGATCATGTTCTCAAGATGATGGCTCATTTGAATGAGCTAGAGGTCCTTAGAGCAGAGATCGATGGGGAAACCCAAGTCGATATCATACTCCAGTCTCTACCTAGTAGTTTTGAGCAGTTTCGTCTGAACTATAACATGAACAAGAGGTTGTATTCGTTGGCAAAACTTCTGACAAAACTCCAGGCGGCAGAGGGACTATTTCATCAGAGTGCTCAGGCGCATGCCGTGGTGACCCAAAAGGTTTCTACTTCTAAGCGAAAAGGCAAGAAGAAGAAGAAACAAACTAGGACGAAGGCGGTGGGAGGTACTCAGGTAGGAGTGAAGAAGCCGAAAGGCAAGTGCTTCACTTGTAAGCAGACTAGACACTGGAAGAAGGACTGCCCCAACCGCAAGAACAAAGGTATATCTTTTGGTCTAGTCGTTGAAACATGTTTAGCGGTGTTATCTAGTCGTTGGCACGTGGTATGTAGATACGGGAGCCACTGATCATGTCTGCAATACTTTGTAGGGGTTCCAGGAAACCAGACGACTTGCTGAAAGGGAGATTACCGTGTACTGGGACGATGACACGAAGGTGGCGGCTGTTGCAGTGGGAGATGTTCATTTATCTTTTGAGAAAAATAAACTTTTGGTTCTTAAGAATTGTCTTTATGTTCCCTTATTTAGAAAGAATTTAATTTCGGTTTCTAAATTATTTATGGATGGATGGATATTCTATTTCTTTTAATGACAGAGTTGTTATAAGAAGGAATAGGGACATTATCTGTTCGGGTGCATTGATAGGACATTTGTACACACTTGAACCAAAACCTCCCACGATGAAAATTGAAGTTAATAACTCATCTTTTAATTCCAATAAGAGAAAAAAACCTTTGAAGATGAACCAAACATATCTTTGGCATCTTAGGCTTGGCCACATTAACCTAAGCATAATTCAAAGGTTGATAGCTGATGGACCTTTGGGTTCATTAGTGGTGGAGGATCTCCCAACCTATGAATCTTGCTTGGAGGGTAAGATGACCAAGAGGCCTTTTAAGGCCAAGGGGTATAGAGCTAAAGATGTGTTAGAATTGGTTCATTCTGATTTGTGTGGTCCTATGTCTATCCAGGCTAGAGGTGGTTTTGAGTATTTCGTCTCTTTTATAGACGATTACTCAAGAAATGGATACATTTACCTGATGCGCCGCAAGTCTGAATGCTTTGACAAGTTCAAAGAATTCAAGGCTGATGTGGAGAAACGTCAAGGTAAAAGTATCAAGACACTATGATCTGATCGTGGCGGTGAGTACCTCTTGGGAGAGTTTAGGAACTACTTATCATAGGTTGGGATTAAATCTTAATTGACTGCACCTGGCACACCCCAGCAGAACGGTGTAGTAGAGCGAAGGAATAGGACTCTTATGGAGATGGTTAGATCGATGATGAGTTATTCTGAATTGCCAGATTCGTTCTGGGGATATGCTCTAGATACGGCGGTGTACATTCTGAACTTGGTTCCATCTAAATCAGTGTCTTCTACTCCCACAGAGTTGTGGACTGGGCGAAAGACTAGTCTCAGACATATTCGGATATGGGGGAGTCCAGTACATGTGCTGAAGGCAGATGTTGGTAAGTTGGAACCTCGTACAGAAGTACGCATGTTCGTTGGCTATCCCAGGGGAACGAAGGGTGGATTGTTTTATAGTCCTAGAGATCAGAGGGTGATCGTTAGCATGAATGCCAGATTTCTAGAGGAAGACTATGTGATGAGCCATAAGCCCAAGAGTAAAATTGTTCTGGTGGAGTTTAAAGGGGAAGTCACTTCTTTAGTACCACCGGTACAAGACGATATACCACATGTCACTGCACCGCGTGTCACAGAGGATACATAGGTGATACCTCGTCGTAGTGGGAGGGTTGTGAGACAGCCTGATAGATTCATGTTCTTGGGAGAATCTTCTGATTTGGTCCCTGGCGAACATGAACCTGATCCCTGGACATATGACGAGGCAATCCAAGATAAAGATGCAACATCTTGGCAAAGTGCAATGAATGCTGGGATTGAATATATGGATTCAAATCAGGTATTGGAGCTAGTAGAGCCACCCGATGGTGTAAAAACCATTTGATGCAACTAGATCTACAAAAGAAAGAGAGGAATAGATGGGAAGGTTGAGACCTTCAAAGTGAGGTTTGTTGCGAAGGGGTATACTCAGAAAGAGGGTATCGATTATGAGGAGACCTTTTTGCCGGTAGCCATGCTTAAGTCTATCCGGATTCTCTTATACATAGCAGTTCATAGGGATTATGAGGTGTGCCAGATGGATGTCAATACAACTTTCCTTAATGGAAGTCTTGAGGAAAACATCTACATGAAACAACTAGAGGGATTCATTGCTAAGGGCAAAGAGCATCTTGTATGTAAGCTTAATCGGTCAATTTATGGATTGAAACAAGCTTCGAGGTCTTGGAACATCCGCTTTGATGAGGTAATCCAGTCTTATGGATTTATTCAAAGTCCGGATGAGTCATGTGTATACAAGAGATGTGACAGAAACATAGTGGTATTTCTTGTACTATACGAAGATGACATTTTGTTGATTGGCAACAATATCAAGGTGTTATCGGACATAAGGGTATGGTTGTCCAAACAGTTTGATATGAAGGACTTGGGAGAGGTGAGACACATCCATGGGATCAAGGTTATAAGGGATCGCAGGAAAAGGATGTTGTGCTTATCCCAAGCTTCATTCATAGACACGATTATGGAGCGTTTTATAATGCAGAACTCCTAGAAGGGTTTTCTACCTTTCAGGCATGGAGTTCCTTTATCTAAGGAGATGTGTCCTAGATCATCTGAGGAGATAGAGGAGATGAAGGCGGTTCCTTATGCTTCGGCAGTTGGAAACCTCTTGTATGCGATGCACTGTACAAGACCAGATATCTGCTTTGTCATGGGCATGGTCAGCAGATATCAGAGTAATCCAGGACAGGGACATTGGACTACGGTAAAGCATATATTAAAATACCTAAGAAGGACTAGGGATTATATGCTGCTTTACCGGGCAGACCAATTACACCCTGTGAGTTACACGGATTCTGACTTCCAATCTGATAGGGATAACAGTAAGTCTACCTCAGGTTTTGTGTTTACTTTGGGGGGCGGAGCCTTTGTATGGAGGAGTGTCATGCAGAAGTGCGTAGCAGACTCCACCTTGGAAGCTGAGTATGTGGCGGCCTCTAAGGCGGCCAAAGAAGCTGTATGGCTCAGGAACTTCCTGATGGACTTGGATGTTATTCCTGGTTTGCCCAGAACTATCACAATTTATTGTGATAATAGTGGTGCAGTTGCAAACTGTAATGCCCGCCCTTATCTACTCTTAGGGCAGCGCTACTTTTTTTTTTATATAACATAACATATATGGATCATTTCACAATCTACCTAATCAAGCATGTTAACATGACATAATCCTCTTTTATAACATGCATCACATATCATAGACCTAATTAGCATGTTAACATGTCATATCTTCTTTATAACGTGCATCACATATCATAATCATAATTAGCACGTTAACATATCATAACTTCTTTTATAATATGCATAACATAAAGATCCATTCATGAGTCCTATCATATCAAACTTTCATAAGTAATTGAACAGTAACATAACTAAGCAGCATCCAACATGGTACTAATAAATCACAATTCATAAAAGCGGAAGCAAATGTCTTAAGTTGTTCATAGAGCATATAAATAAAAGCAGAGAGTCATAGGGTCTTTTTCCACCATGCCACTATCACACACACTCCCCTCCTCACATTTCCTCTAGTTCATGTTTCCTTTATCTGCAGTATATGGACAACATAAACTATAATCATATAGCTTAGTAAGATTCTTGCCTACTCACAAAAGCCACAAACTTCATCAAACAATTAGAAAACATGAGCATACTAGCATACATAGCATAAGTATTTCATAACCACACTAATCATCAACATACCTACGTAATGAAACATAAGCATGGCATAAAATTTACATAAGCATGCTAAACATAATTAAATCTAAGCATGACATAAATTAAACATAAGCATTCATGACATCATCAATCCTAAACATGCATAAAGGACATAATCATAAGCATTCTTAAACTTGAACATAAGCATTCATAATTTCATAAATCCTAAACATGCATAAAGGACATAATCATAAGCATTCTTAAACTTGAACCTAAGCATTCATAATATCATAAAATCCTAAACATGCATAAAGGACATAATAATAAGCATTCTTAAACTTGAACATAAGCATTCATAATATCATAAAATCCTAAACATGCATAAAGGACATAATCATAAGCATTCTTAAACTTGAACATAAGCATTCATAATTTCATACAAGTCCTTTCTTTTCAAAACATATACATATAGATACTTCAACATAATCATAACATGAAGGGGGGGGGGGGGCCCAGGCTAAGTACCACATAAAGCGCATTCCCTAATAGGCTGGGGTAGCTAGCCACCAGACCTCTTACGTCTTACCAGGGCAAGACCTCTTACGTCTTCTTATGTCCCTTGGATTTGATTAACGACCACCTAACGGGTCGGGTACTTAACCTCTTACAAAGTAAAATACTTAATTTTCATTCTTTTCTTTCTTATCATATCATAAAGAATGCTCTTAATCCCCAACATAAAAAGGGAAGTATCTCCGTCTTATCTTATCATAATGAGAGCTCTTAATCCCTACTTGAAAAGGGAAGCATCTCCATCTTATCTTATCATAAGGAGAGCTCTTAATCCCAACATAAAAAGGGGAAGCATCTTCTTAGACATGTCATAGCATATATGCATTCATAACTTAAGAATACCCTAAAGGGGTCTTAAAGCATAATCATGTTCATCACATAAGCATATTTCATGGCATATTAAAAAAAAACCATCAACTTGTTCATCACATAGGCATATTTCATGGCATATTAAATCATAAACATATTCATCACATAGGCATATTTCATGACATATTAAAATCATAAACATGTTCCTCACATAGGCATATTTCATGGCATATTAAAATCATAAACATGTTCATCGCATAGGCATAATTCATGACATATTAAAATCATAAACATGTTCATCACATAGGCATATTTCATATCATAATTTCCTAAGGAGTGTTTTCATGCAAACCCTAGCCCTAAAACCATTGTTGGCCGAAACATTAGGGGCACAAAAAGTTCATTTTTGTCACATAGAATTTATACATGAAGGCATACAACATATCATAATTTCCTAAGGGGTGTTTTCATGCAACCCTAGCCCTAAAACCATTGTTGGCCGAAACTTGTAGGGGCACAAAAGTTCAATTTTGTCACATAGAATTTATACACAACATATCATAATTTTCTAAGGGTGTTTTCATGCAACCCTAGCCCTAAAACCCTAGTTGGCCGAAACTTGTAGGGTACCAAAATTTTATTTTTGTCACATAAGGTTCATACATGAAGGCATACAACATAATATAACTTCATAAGGGGTGTTTTCATGAAACCCTAGCCCTAAAACCCTAGTTGGCCGAAACATGTAGGGGCACAAAGCTTGGATTTTTGTCACCTAAAATTCCTACATGAAGCATACAACATATCATAATTTCCTTAGAAGCATTTTGATGCAACCCTAGCCCAAAAACCTTGGTTGGCCGAAACTTGTAAGGGCACCAAGACTTGTATTTTTGTCACCTAAAATTCCTACATGAAGCATACAACATATCATAATTTCCTTAGAAACATTTTCATGCAACCCTAGCCCTACAACCTTGGTTGGCCGAAACTTGTAAGGTATCAAGCATCATATTTCTTTCATGTATCATGTCCTACAAGAACAAATATACTGCAAGTGAGGGAATCTTACATCCTTCGCTTTGCTTTTAGTTAGAAGATGACCTAATGGAAGCCAAACCTAGCCTTCTTCTTGCTGTGATGAATTTCGGAAAATGGAAAGGGAGAAGGTAGGTTTCGGTGAGGAAGAAGAAGAGAAGAGGGAAGAAGAAGTGGCCAAATGGAACTTTCCCTCCTATTTATAAAGGGAGGAAGAGAAGTGTCTCTTCTCTTTTCATGCCTCTTCATTCACCCTCCTCACACTCATCTACAATTTCTCCTCTTTCTCCAACAGTAAGCTAGAGTTAACTCTCACCAAGAGGTTTAAGGTTCAAACCTCACCTCTCCACTTTTTTTATTCTTTTATCATCATTTTCCAGGATCCCATATATAATCTACTAGACATAAAAATTAAATTCTATACCAAAAATTTTGGAGAAAAATTTTGGGGTGTTACACAAACTCGAAGGAACCACGAGCCCATAAGGCTAGTAAACACATAGAGCGCAAGTACCACCTGATACGAGAAATCGTAAAGAGAGGAGAAGTTGTTGTGGCCAAGATTGCATCGGAGGATAACCTGGCAGATCCTTTCACTAAGGCCTTTCCGCCGAGGGCTTTTGATAAGCATGTTGAGGGAATGGGGATCAGATGTATGACACTTTAAGGACAACATAGTCTTTTAGTATAAGTGGGAGATTGTAGGGATGTATACTGAAAAGTCTATCTTTTGTATAAACATCTTTATTTTGGAATAAGAATCACATGATCATTGTTTGCATATTTTTATGGTTATGCAATATTGTATAATACTTTACATTGTAGATAACATGGTGTGTGGTGTCACACAAGAGATCATGTTATCGGCCCCTTGAAAAGTATAAGTAAAGGCTCACAATCGAGATGACTTTGGACAAACCTTCGGAATGGTTGTAGTGTGATTTGGTGTTGGTTTGTCTTAACCATAGAATCACACTAGTGCACTTTGTATGTATTGAGCAGGACCGACTTAGAGGTGATTCAATTTATTACTGACTACATAATCGAATCGGACCTCAGATATTATTTAGTACATACTCTTAATCCCGATATAATAACGGACACATATACTTAGTACTCATCTCTTTGATTTACCAATGGGCGAGATTTATAGATTAAATCGATAGGCTCGGTAAGTTGGGAGATGATATTATTTATATGGTATGTCGTTGATTATAGGAGAAAACCGTGTCCTATATATTAGGATGATGATGTCCCTTGAGGAGCTCATAAGGTTCATCATGTAAACCCTGCAGGTGGACTTGGTCCGACATGATGAAAAGGTTGAGTGGTATTACTCAAGGAGTTAGATGTTGATTAATTAATGGTCAGTAAATTAATTAATCGACGGACATTCGAGATCTTAAACACAGGGAGAAAATGTATAAATAATATATGGAGCCCATATTATCATATGGGGGTTTGTGAGGTAGATCAATGATGATCCTTTAGTGGATTGGATCATCATTAGTGGATCGGACTTTATGTGGGATTGATCCATGGGTGGCCAAGATCCAACTCCTCCTCATGGTCCTTAATGTAGCCTATTAACACCTCATGAAGCTTAGATCCAATGTATAGAAATAAAACTATAAGATCTATAGGTAGAGATTAAATCTCTAAGATCTGACGGTTGAGATTAAATCTCTAGATCCGATGGTTGAGAATAAATCCCTATAACCAATGGAGGAGAATAATTCATGACTTATCCCTAACTCTATAAAAGGAGGGAAAGGGAGTTGGCGTGATTATCATCAAGAGAGCTAGGGTTTTTGGGCGGCAAGGGAGAGGAATCCTAGTTGAGATAGGATTAGGGTTAGGGTTTGGAAGCTAGGGCGGCACCAATTAAGGAAGGTGATTGCTTTCATCTTCCTCCTTCATTGGCCGGCGTCCAACAGCCCTTCCAGCCTTTTTCCAACCCTTGGCTGGCGGCCAAAGCCCCTCCTTTCTTCTCCTTAGGATGTGGAAACAAGATATAGGGCTTCCCTTGGTGTCTTGGTTGTTTTCCATCATCTTCTCCTCCTTCTAGTTGGCCGGCGGCAAGGAGTTTGTGTGCTCCTTGTTGGTTGGTTTTAGGGAGGAGAAAAACCTTGTTTCTATTCTTCCTCTTTCTCTGGAAGAGCAAGGAATGAACATTTGCGATCTAGAAGCTTTAACTTTTGGTAGATCGTCGCTCACACGACGTCCAAAAGGAGGGAGGTCATACATTAGAAGATCAAGAGGTATATCTATTATCTTTTCTCTTATGTTTCTTGCTTGTTTTTGGTTTTCAATTATAAGCATGTTATAAATCTGTAAATGGCTAAATAATACTTGGATCCCGAGTATAAACACGAAAATCGGCGATCCAAACATCGTCTATTCCACGGCTACTCGTAGAATAGAGGATGGTCGCTTGAACAACTAGTTTGTTCAAGTGACCTCTCTAAACGAATAGCACGACGATGACTTCGTGGTTCAATCCCTTTTGTCTAGGATTAATTTTTTTTTAATCCAGGGACATCGAAGGGATCACCATGGACAAGCTACCGAGTTGAAGTGGGAAGCGAAGTTTCCCCTCACAGACTCGATAAGCAAAACCCTTCACCACCACCTTCACCCCAGTTTGTTTCTTCTTCTTCTTGCCTTTCGGCTTCGAAGTAGAAACCTTTTGGGTCACCATGGCATGTGCCTGAGTACTCTGACGAAATAGCCCCTCTGCTGCTTGGAGTTCTGTCTGAAGTTCCGCCAACAAATACAACCTCTTGTTCATGTTGTAGTTTAAGCGGAACTGCTCAAAACTCCTTAGTAGAGACTGGAGGATGATATCGACCTGGGTTTGCCCATCGATCTTAGCTCCAAGGACCTCCAGCTCATTCAATTGAGTCATCATCTTGAGAACATGATCCCTCAAGGGTGTTCCCTCGATCATTGTGGTTGTCATCAAGTTCCTCTTGGCTTCCTGCCTCGCAGCCCGATTCTGGTGTCCTAAAAGCTCTTTGATATTGAGCATCATGTCATAAGCAGTGGGCATGGCTTGATGCTGATGTTGCAGTATATTTGACATAGATGCCAAAATGTAACACCGCGCCATCTCATCGACCTTTATCCACTTCTTATAACTCTCTCTCTCCTTTTCCCCAGAATCATCTGCAGGATTAGGACGACACTCTTCGAGGAGTATATATTTGTATTCCTCAGCAGTCAAGACAATGTCTAGATTCCTCTTCCAATCAACATAGTTGGGTCCAGTAAGTTTATTCTCTTTCAATATCACAACAAGTGGATTGAAAGTCATTTTGAAAGAAAACCTAAGAATCACACAGATCAAAACATTAGATTTCAAAAAATTATTGATTCCTCAAATAATAAAATTTTAAAATCAACCAACACCTCAAAACACCTAGAATATCGTATGCCACGATAGTGTGGACGTATACGAATTCTACATTTGTAAGAGGAGGTTTTACCCATTAATTTTACTATCTTGTCAACCAAACTTTTTGACAAGTAAGATTAATAGTTGGTTCCTCTTTGGCTCGACAAATACAAGCAGTGACTCCGATGGGGAGGATACTTATATTTGTATTTAAGTGTTCACCATTACTCAGTACCAAGGTAATTATCTCGGGTTATGTGCCTTCTGATGGGGAAGTACACATGCTCCTTAATAATTCCCCATAACCATATTTGACCTTGTGATCCGCAAACAAACTCATCCGATGTGGAGGAAGGCACACAGAGCCGACGCACAAGTTTGTTTGCATCACATGTCAAATTGTAATGGAGGCCGTGGGAATTTATAAAAATTTCCCTCTCCCACTTAGTAATTTGAAAATGAGGAATTTTCCTAGCCTACAACATGCATATCAAACAATAAGCAATAAATATGAAAAATAATTTTTTTTCAACTATTATGGCTTTTGTCTTCAATATGCTTCCCGTCGCATCGCCTTCTCGTCCGCTCCTCCTACGCCATGTACGAGCCATCCGGAGATCCAAGCCGAGACTAAAATCTATTTTAATTTACATCCATCAATCCTATACTCCACGAGGGAGTGTACATGAAATCTAGATCGAAAGTAAACTAAAATAAAAGAGTGGCTAAACATTGTCGTATCTAATTTACAAAAAATTAAATACTAGCCTCGTCAACCCCGAGGATTCAACAAAATATACACATACAATTACATACACACATATGGTCATAATAGTCGGATCTAATGCCTGCAACCAAAGAGTTAACCTACGCATATCCTACTATTATCTGACACATATAATATATGGAAAAAATGCATAAGAGTAACTAAATCCTAAACACACAAAATCGGAAACCTTGGCTCTGATACCAATTGTTGGGTTTGAGTTTCATTGATCTGTGAGGGGAAACTTCGCTTCCCACATCAACTCGGTTGCTTGTTCATGGTGATCCCATCAATGTTCCCGGATTAAAAAAAAAAATTAATCCTAGACAAAAGGAATTGCTCAAGCAACCAAGTCATCATCGTGCTATTCTTTTATAGAGGTCACTTTAACAAACTCGTTGTTCAAGCGACCAACCTCTATTTTACAAGTAGTCACGGAATAGACGATGTACGGATCGCCAACTTTTGTATTTATGTTCGGGATCCAAGTATTAATTAGCCACAAAAAGAATATATCATGCTCATGATTGAAAAACAAATACAAACATGTTACAAAAGAGAATAGAGAATCAATATACCTCTCGATCTTCTAATGTATGACCTTCCTCCTTTCGGACATCATGTGGGCGACGATGTACCAAAAGTTGAAGCTCCTAGATCGCCAATCTTCCTTCCTTGCTCGTTCCAAGCAAGAGGAAGAATAGAAAACAAAGCTTTTTTCCTTATTTCAACCAACCACCAACCTCCAATGTTGGAGCTTGCCGCCGGCCAAGAGGGAAGAGGAGATTAGGGTGGAAACCGGCCAAGACACGAAGGGAAAGCCCTAAATCTTGTTTACATCGGCCAAGGGGAAAGAGGATGGAAGCTTTGGCCATCGGCCAAGGTGAGGAAGGAGCTATTTGGGCGCCGACAAGATTGAAGAAGAAGGAGATAAAGAAACTATTTCCTTATTTGGTGCTGCCAAGCTCCAAAACCTTGCCCTTGCTTCTAGCCACCAAGCTCCAAAACCCTTGCTTCTCTTGATTGTTCTCCACGCCAACCCTAAGCCACTTTTTATAAAGTTTAGGGATAAGCCTTGTTTTAATCTCCACCATTGGTTCTAGGGATTTAATCTCAACCGTCAGATCTAGTGATTTAATCTCAACCGTCGGATCTTAGAGATTTAATCTCTGCCTTTGGATCTAGAGTTTTGTTTCTATCCATTGTATCTAAGCTTCATGAGGTTTTAATAGGCTACAATAGGTACCATGAGGAGGAGTTGGATCTTG
Organism: Wurfbainia villosa; assembly: GCA_025175895.1. NCBI lineage: Eukaryota > Viridiplantae > Streptophyta > Magnoliopsida > Zingiberales > Zingiberaceae > Wurfbainia > Wurfbainia villosa. Next base: position 55,660,207 of record CM045986.1, on the reverse strand, counting down.
GCCACCCATGGATCAAGCCCACATAAAGTCCGATCCATTAATGATAATCCAATCCACTAAAGGATTATCATTGATCTACCTCACCAACCCCCATAAGATAATATGGGCTCCATATATTATATGTACAATTTCTTCCCGTGTTTAAGATATTGAATGTCCGTCGATTAATTAATTTACTGACCCTTAATTAATCAACATATAACCCCATGAGTAGTACCACTCAAACTTTTTCATCATGCCGGACCAAGTCCACCTGCAGGGTTTACATGGTGAACCTTATGAGCTTCTCAAGGGGACATCATCATCCTAATATATAGGACACGGTTTACTCCTATAATCAACGACATACCATATAAATAATATCATTTCCCAACTTACCGAGCCTATCGATTTAATCTATAAATCTCGCTCATTGGTAAATCAAAGAAATGAATACTAAGTATATGTTCCCGTTATTATATCAGGATTAAGAGCATGTACAATATAATGTCTGAGGTCTGATTCGATTATGCAGTCAGCAATAAATCGAATCACTTCTAAGTAGGTCCTGCTCAATACACACAAAGTTCACTAGTGTGATTCTATGGTCAAGACAAACCAATACCAAATCACACTACAACCATTCCAATGGTTTGTCCAAAGCCATCTCGGTTGTGAGCCTTTACTTATACTTTACAAGGAGCCGATAACATGATCTCCCATGTGACAGCACACACGATGTTATCTACAATGTAATGTATTAGACAATATGCATAGCCATAAAAATATGCAAACAATGTTCATGTGATTCTTATTTCAAAATAAAGATGTTCATACAAAAGATAAACTTTTCAGTATACATCCCAACACCTACCTTCACCTATTACATTAGAAAATCCAAAGCAATAACAAAGCAATCGTAGGACAACCACTCTACCTATTACACTAGCTGGGAGATGACCCGGGTCATCTCTATACTACATTAGTGTAGAGGGGGTTTTGTTACTTATAAATTTTAAATTGTAATTGTTGGTGCAGTAGGCACCTAAGTCGAACCTAAGTTTTGATTATACCAAACAATACAAAGTTAAGCTCATGTCGTTATCTCACGAGCTGAATCGAGTGTGCAGAAGATTGCTAAAGCTGGAGCTGAAGGCTAGCGACACCCGGAGGAAGCCGGGTGGTCGGGCGACACTCGATTGACTTCGGAGGGAGCCGAAGGAATCGAGTGGAAGGCCGGAAGCAAAAGCTACATGGTAAGTATCGAGGTAAGCTCGTGTGTGTGAGCGTAAGTGAGGTCGTATCCTCCTTACGGGGATGGTCTTAAGCGTAGATCCGACCAAAGACATCCCATCGATGGTCTAGGTCAAGATCGGACGGTCGAAGGCCGTCGAAATAATATTTTCTTTGAGCTAACTTTTCTTTGCAGCTAGCATCACGATCGCTACTTGAGGACTCGATCCGCCAAATGATCCGCCGAGGTCGCGATTAGATCGATGTCGCCATCACGATCCGATCGATGATGGCCATCAGTCGACTGATGGTCAATGATCAACTTCGAGGAGTCAAGGCTTATCACCCTATTTCAAGGAGATTGGTGCTCAATTTTGATTGGATAGGGTTCCTCTCGAAAAGGGGCTCAAAGGCTATAAAAGGAGAGTCAATCATAGGGTTTCTTCATCAATTCTAAAGCTTCCAAAAGCCTCCGCCAAGCTACAACTTTTTGACAACGAAGTACTTTCTCTCCGACGTCTAGGTCTTAATTTCTCTCTTATTGTAACGTCGGTTTTAGCTTTTATTTTAAGTTCATTACTTTAATCTTTCGGAGCTTTTATCGTATACGAGGAGAGGGGGGGTGTCCCTCTACCTCAAGTTTTTGTTCCTTCTTGTATCGATTAACTCCTACCTTCAACGAGGAGTTCCTTTAGTGCTTTTGCCCTCCGTACGTGGTCAAGGACCACTAGGGCCTTGGAGTAGTAGTCGAAGGCTACGAACCAAGTAAAAAGAATTGTCTCTTTTACTTATTGCTTATCTTTTCTGCTGCAAATTAATTATCTACTCAGATTTTAAACGCACGAACGAAAAAAGAAAGTTTTAACGCTATTCACCCCCCCTCTAGCGTTTCAAATCGATCCAACAATTGGTATCAGAGCCGGGGGTTGCTAAGATTTGGTGAAACCACCAATCTAGCCATTTTACAGATTTTTTTCTTTTAAATTCTGTTTATTTCAGATTTATTTCGTTTTGTTAATTTTTCTCCCGCACTACTAATCCAAGACGCGAGTCTTGGTACCTTCTTGTGTGTTTTTGTCGTTGCTAGGTTTTTCGTCTTTGTCTCCTTGTGTCTTTTGTTCTAATGGCCCATCTCGAGGGTTTTAGCACCGTCCAGCCTCTGTTTTACAACGGAGATGACTTCCGTTATTGGAAGGGTCGGATGGAATGCTTTCTCAAAACTCAAATCGAGATGTGGATCATAATCCAAACGGGATTCACACTTCCGACTAACAAAGTGGGTGAATCCTAGGATTATGACCAATGGACCATTGCGACAAAAAGACAAGTCGAAGCCGACGCTAAGGCAACTCAAATACTTCAATGTGGCTTATCCAAGGAAGAGCTAAATCGCGTCGGCCCCTTCATAAGCGTAAAGGACCTTTGGACAAAACTACTGGAGCTACATGAAGGGACCGATGAAGCCAAGGTATGTAAGCGTGATCTTCTATTCAATAAACTATATAACCTAAAAATGTAGGAACACGAGTCCGCGATGCAACTCCACGCCCGTGTCCAAGACATAGTCAACAACCTACACGCAATCGGGCAAAAGGTCGAAAACCGCGACCTTATAAGGTATGTCCTAAACTCTTTTCCGAGGACTACCTTGTGGGCATCCATGGTCAATGCCTACAAGGTATCCAAGGATATTTCTAAACTTAGGTTAGATGAACTCTTTTCTGATTTTGAACTTCATGAGCAGTCTAACTCGGAACTCGAGAAGGGTATAGCACTTTTTGCAGGTTCGAGGAAGAAAACCGCAAGCAAACGACCCCCGAAGGAAGAAGAGGATGAGTCAGATTCGGAGGTTGACTCAGAAATGGAAGCTGAACTAGTCAACCTAGTTCGGAGGATAGTCAAGGGCCGAAAATGAGCCGTCACTCGACCCAACGAAGGTAAGCCTAAAAGTTCAAACATAAGATGTTATGAATGCAACAGGTTTGGACACATTAAGTCTGAATGCCCAAAACTCAAGAGCAAGGCACCAAAACATAAAAAGGCACTTAACGCTACTTGGGAAGAAGCTTCCGAGGAAGAAGACAATGATTGAGTCCTTATGGCTAAACCGGAACCTGAATCAGAAACCGAAGACGAGTCGGATTTCGAAACACTATTCAAGACAAGCCACGGATACACATCCGGTTCAAATGATACACTCAAGGTAAGTCGCTCTCTTATTACTACACTTTATAGTGCAATTAAGTTTTTAAATAGAAAGTTAGCTAAGTCCAAGTCCAAGGTCGAGACCCTGGTTGAGGAAGTTAAACTCCTGAAACACGAGGTCTCCCTAACCTCTTCGACTAGTCGAGTTCAAGAGAAGGACTCAACTCGGGTTGAAAAACTCGAAGTTGAGAACTCACTCTTGAAAAGTCAAGTCGAAGATCTTAGGAATACGTTGGAAAGGTTTACTTTGGTATCAAAAGGACTTGATCTCCTACTTGGATCGCAAAGGGTCGTGTACAACAAGGCCGTGCTAGGGTTTAGCTCAAACACGACCAATAAGTCGTATATGTCAATCGTAAGTCGACATAAAAAACGTGTCCAAGCATGGGTCCCTAAGACCACCTTGATTTCAAAGTTAGGATCAAACCAGTACTGGGTTCCCAAGGACCAAATCCACTATGTGGAGAGACCAAATTGATTCAACGGTCCAGGGGGAGCTAGTACGAAATTTGTTTGTGTTTTAACTTAGAAATTGCTTGCTTAGGTTTTTATTTAGTTTGATTTTCCTTTTTAGAATAGTTAGATAGGACTATAACTCGTCAATACTTGATAACATAGTACCAGGACGCGGCGAGATGATAGTACGATAAGAAAGCGGAGTCTTGTGTATTCGGGCTAGATAAGGCGTATCTAGTTCGGTGCACTTGACCGAGCGGAACTAGCTGAAGCTAGCTCGCCGTATCCTAGACTAGTTGGACTAGGAAGAGGTCTTAGGTGAGTCAAGTCTCTATTTTCTTGAAAATGGCTTTGTCTAAGGAAGTGGTCGTTTTTTCGATCAAAGAAGGCCTCTGCCTCGCCACGACCTGGAAGCCATGATCTTGAAAAGGTGACTTGATGAGCCTAAGGTCAAATCCGAATCTAACGCAAGGTTGACAAGTGTTTAAGTCATTAAATTTAATTCTACTAAAATTGGAAGTCATCTCAGAAGAACATATAGGATTAACATGTTTGATCATGTAGACATGGGTGAGATGATTTAGGTTAATAATTTTCAACCAAATTTTAATAAATCCAATATCCGATCCAACTACCTTGCGTGTAGGATCAATGGATGTTGGATAGTGGTTGCTCCCGACACATGACCGGGGATCAACTCAAGTTTTCGAAGTTTCGATTCAAACGACAAGGATCGGTAGCCTTCGGAAATAACGACAAGCTCAAAATCATCGGATCAGGTGATATTGAGATTTACTCAAATTTTGTCATTCAAAACGTTTTATTAGTAGAAAATTTCAATATAATCTTCTCAGTGTAAGCCAATTGTGTGATAATAACTATAAGGTCATATTTCTAGAAAATGAATGCGTAATTAATACAAACAAAACCTCTAAAACAATTCTTAAAGGGACTAGAAATAACAACATTTACACTATAAACTTAATTAACTCCTCAACTAAGTGTCTTATGACACGGCAAGAGGAATCATGGTTGTGGCACCGACGACTCGGTCACTCACACCCAAGTCTCATCCACAAGATGAGTCAGAGTGATTTAGTCAGAGGTTTGCCTAACCTCAACAACTTGGATAATAAAATATGTAATGCTTGTTAACAAGGTAAACAATCTAGGACACAACATCAACTAACTAGTTAAGAACGAACCAAAAGTGTGCTTGAGCTCCTACACATGGATCTATTTGATTCACACGGGGCTAAGTCACTTAACGGAAGTAAATTCTATTTAGTCATTATTGATGACTACTCTAGATTTACTTGGGTTAGGTTCATCAAACACAAAAGTGATACCCTAGATCAATTAATCAACCTATTTAAGTTAATAGAAAATCAACAAAGCATTAAAATCAAAAGACTTAGGACTGATCATGGTGGTGAATTCGAAAACCATAGGTTTACAGAATTCTCTAACCTAAATGGATACCACCATGAGTTCTCTTGCCCTAGAACTCCACAACAAAATGGCCTAGTAGAATGCAAAAATAGAACTCTACAAGAAGCCGCTAGGACAATGCTTAATGAGTATAACCTACCCGATAGGTTTTGGGCCGAAGCCGTGAGTACGGCATGCTATGTCCAGAATAGGATCCTTATGGTAAAGAGGCACCTTAAGACCTCATACGAGATTTATCACAATAAAATACCTAACATCAAGTACTTTAGGGTATTTGGGTGTAAGGTACATATCCTAAACACTAAAGATTACCTAGGGAAATTTACATCCAAAACTACGACCGAAATCTTTCTAGGATACTCGACTACAAGTAGAGCTTATAGAGTATATAACCATGACACTCTTAAAGTCGAGGAAACTATCAATGTAGTATTCGATGAAGGACATGAACCTACAAAACCCCCGGCAACCCCAATTAGCGAGCCGATTCATACTAGACCTAACTCTGATCTGGAGATCAGGTCTAGTGTTAATCCTAACCTAAGTCAACCAAGTCACTCTATTGATCAAGTGATAGATGACTCCAACCAAACTAGAACTCAAACAAGCCATCCTATGGATCAAGTTGTAGACTCAAATCCAAATCCAACTAGGACTCAAATGAATCATCCTATCGACCAAGTGATAGGTGATCCATGTCTAGGAGTTCGAACTAGAGCCTCATACAGAAACCTTAGTCAAATATCTTTGATTTCTAAATTTGAACCCAAAACTATTGACCAAGCTCTTCTTGATCCCGATTGGATTATTGCAATGCAAGAAGAGTTGGCTCAATTCACTAGGAACGAAGTATGGGAATTAGTACCACCACCTAAAGATAAAACAATCATTGGAACAAGGTGGGTGTTTAGAAATAAAATTGATGATAAAGGTGAAGTAGTTAGAAATAAAGCTAGACTAGTTGCTAAATGGTTTAGTCAAGTCGAAGGTTTAGATTACGACGAGACCTATTCCCCAGTAGCAAGATTAGAGTCCATTCGAATGCTATTAGCATATGCAGCACATCGAGGATTTAAATTGTTTCAAATGGATGTGAAATCTGCATTCTTAAATGGATACATTAAAGAAGAAGTTTACGTTAGTCAACCCCCCGGGTTCGAAAGTTTAGACAAACCCGATCATGTCCTTAGATTAAAGAAAGCACTTTATGGACTTAAACAAGCTCCGCGAGTTTGGTAGGAGAGACTTTTGATTTATCTTAAGTCCAAAGGCTTTAACCAAGGTGTAGTTGACCCAACTCTTTTCGTAAAAACCTTAGGTAAAGACATATTCATAGCCCAAATCTACGTAGATGATATTATTTCCGAAACCACCAACTCAATCCTACTAAATGAGTTTATTTCACTTATGGAAAGTGAATTTGAAATGAATTTAGTAGGCGAATTAAGTTTCTTCTTAGGATTACAAATTAAACAAACTAAAGATGGAATATACCTACATCAATGCAAATATAGTAGGGAATTAATTAAACGCTTTGGAATGCAAGACGCTAAAATTATTAATACCCCAATGGCAACTAATGTTAATATAGAAGAAGTAATTGGAAACCAAATTGATTTAAAATACTATAGGAGCATAATAGGGAGTCTCCTTTACTTAACTGCAAGCCGACCTGATATCTTATTTGCAGTGAGTATGTGCGCAAGGTTTCAAACCTGTGCCGAGGAGTCTCACCTAACTCTAGTCAAGCGTATCCTTAGATATCTAAAGGGTACACTTAATGTCGGTATTTGGTATCCTAGATCTACCGAGTTCGAACTAACTGGCTACTCCGATTCGGACTATGCCGGTAGTAAGCTCGATAGAAAGAGCACGAGTGGTTGTTGTCAACTTCTCGGCTCGAGTCTAGTGAGTTGGTGTAGTAGGAAGCAACACTGTGTTGCCTTATCTACCACCGAAGCTGAATACATCGCGATGGGTGAGTGTGTCACTCAACTTCTTTGGATGAAGCACACTCTCCGCGACTTTAAGTTAGACTTTACGAATACTAAACTTCACGTAGATAACATTAGTTCAATTAATCTTACTAAGAATCCGATATGTCACTCTAGGACCAAACATATAGAAGTCAAACACCATTTCATTCGAGAACATGTGGCCAACGGAGCCATACAACTCGAATACGTCGAATCGGAGTCTAACTTAGCAGACCTATTTACTAAACCCCTACCCGAAGCAGAATTTAGTCTATTAAGACGAAGATTGAGCATGTGCGTAATAGAATAGGAACTTACAAATTATATGTTCTTACTACTATTTCTTTAATTTCATTTTTATGGAACTAGCATAGGACATACGTTAGATATCACGCACCTATAGATTTAAGGAGCCAATACATCTCACAACACATAGGACTAATGTGTTTGTGTACTTAGCCACGTAGATGGGCACGAGCTGTTAGGACCTTACTCCTGGTTCCAGATGTAGAGCTAGTGCATCGCCATGAACCACGGAGTATAATCATTCATACTAACCGACTCTGACCAGGACTGGTTGATCAATCAAGCCAAATATGAGTCGAACATTTTATAGATGAACTTATTTTCAGTATATTATTTTCAAAATAATGTGGAACATTCTTGGACTTTAAATTTAACACTTATTTTTGTTTTCAACACACACCCTCACTCTTTTCGATATATGGCAAAAGGGATAGAAAAAGGCCAAAGTTAAGGGGTCAACGTTTTACTTATTTTTAAACATTATGCCCTTAATGTTTTACTTAAGGAGGAGAAAGGGCCAAGTTAAGAAGAACTCTTAACTTAAACGTTTTACTAAGGCCAACTTTAAGTAATGTTAATTACTTAAAGCAACCCTCAAGGAGAGGATTAAGGTCTTTCTTCAAGACTCACCCTCGGTCAAGGGGGAGGTTTCCTCAAGGGGGAGTACTTGAAGAAAATCCTTACTACTCCAACTTAATCTTCTTTATTTTTTGTTTGTTTCTAATGCACATTATTCTTCATGCTTGCTATTTACTTAACTTTGTATGTGGGTTTGCCATAAATCAAAAAGGGGGAGATTATTGGTGCAGTAGGCACCTAAGTCGAACCTAAGTTTTGATTATAGCAAACGATACAAAGTTAAGCTCATGTCGTTATCTCGCGAGCTGAATCGAGTGTGCAAAAGATTGTTAAAGCTAGAGCTGAAGGCTAGCGACACCCGGAGGAAGCCAGGTGGTCGGGCGACACTCGAGTGACTTCGGAGGGAGCCGAAGGAATCGAGTGAAAGGCTGGAAGCAAAAGAGACATGGTAAGTATCGAGGTAAGCTCGTGTGTGCGAGCGTAAGTGAGGTCGTATCCTCCTTACAGGGATGGTCTTAAGCGTAGATCCGACCAAAGACATCCCATCGATGGTCTAGGTCGAGATTGGACGGTCGAAGGTCGTCGAAATAATATTTTCTTTGAGCTAACTTTGCCTTGCAGCTAGCATTAGTCGACTGCCAGCTTGGAGGACTCGACTGCCGTCAAATAGTCATGCAGGTCGACATTCGTGATCTTGCCATCGATCGTGATGATGGTCATCGATCGATTGATGGTCAATGATCAAGGCTTATCACCACATTTCAAGGAGATTGGTGCTCAATTTTGATTGGCTAGGGTTCCTCTCGAAAAGGGGCTCAAAGGCTATAAAAGGAGGGCCAATCCTAGGGTTTCTTCATCAATTCTAAAACTTCCAAAAGCCTCCGCCAAGTTACAACTTTTCGACAACAAAGTGCTTTCTCTCCGACGTCCAGGTCTTAATTTCTCTCTTATTGTAATGTCGGTTTTAGCTTTTATTTTAAGTTCATTACTTTAATCTTTCGGAGCTTTTATCGTATACGAGGAGAGGGGGAGTGTCCCTCTACCTCAAGTTTTTGTTCCTTCTTGTATCAATTAACTCCTACCTCCAACGAGGAGCTCCTTTAGTGCTTTTGCCCTTCGTACGTGGTCAAGGACCACTAGGGCCTTGGAGTAGTAGCCGAAGGCTACGAACCAAGTAAAAAGAATTGTCTCTTTTACTTATTGCTTATCTTTTCTGCTGCAAATTAATTATCTACTCGAATTTTAAACGAACGAACGAAAAAAGAAAGTTTTAACGCTATTCACCCCCCCTCTAGCGTTTCAAATCAATCCAATAGTAATTGCATTATAACAAACACTGATCTATCAAACCATGTTATCACAACTTGTCTCAAGTAATATTACTATAAAATCTCAGGGAACCAACATAATCAACCACTAACCTAATCAATAAGGTATGTCAAATAATGTAATATTGATAGAATCATCAAGATCCAACACATAACACGTATTGACTATGAGCATTAATATACTACCATATATAGGTCTTGTGACCACTTAGGATGTGTAAATGATCATTGTGTGTTATAAACTACATGCTATCATGAACATTTTGTTGGTGCAGTAGGCACCAGATAATCGAATCTAAGTTTTGATTATGGAAAAGACCCAAAATTATGGTCATATTGTTGTCTGACGAGCTAAATCAAGTGTGTAGGAATGTTAAGCTAAGATGAAAGTCAGCGGAACCTGGAGAATCTTGTGTTGTGAAACTGTGGTGGTAGGGCGACACCAGGAGGACTTCGAAGGGAGCCGAAGAACCCAGGTAGATACCTGAAGCAAAGCTACAAGTCACAAGGACCTAAGATAAGCTTGAGTTAAGCTCATGTGTGTGAGTGAATGCAAGGTCGAGTCCTCCATATGGGGACTTCCTTAGGTGACAATCTAACTAAGACTTCCCATGGAAGGTCTTGGTCGAGATCTGATGGTTAGTGGACGTCAAATTCACTTGTATTACTTGCATTTTCGAGCTAACTTTTTATTACAGTCGAACCTTGGGCATCAATTCAACTGCTAGGGAATCCGTTCAACTGCTTGGGAATTAGTTCAACTGTTGTGGCATAAGTTCAACTGCTAGGGCATCAGTTCAACTGCTATTTGAATTCTAACTTCGAGGAGAGTCAAACTTCATCCCCTTATCTTAGGGTGAGGTGGCCTTTGGTGATAAAACTTGAGCTGAATGTCTAGGGGGTTGGAAGGATATAAAAGAAGGGGGGTTTCACCCCTTTAGGTCATCATTCAAGCTCTCCAAAAGCCTAGGCAACTCTGCTACTCTACGACGATCATACGACGCCGAAGCACTGCAAAAACTCCGACAACACAAGCTTGACCTCCACTCTTCGATTCGTCGGTATCAGTTCATATTACTTCTCATTTTTAATTGTTGTAAACTGCTTTTTATTGAGCTTTTATCGTATCAAGGAGAGGGGGTTTGTCTCTCTACCTCGAGTGTTTTCATGATTTTTTAATCATTGTCTCCTACCTCCAACGAGGAGGAGACAATTTAGTGATTTGCCTTCCGTACATGGTCTCGGACCGCTAGGGCCATGGATTAGCAGACGGTAGGCTGTGAACCAAGTAAAACAAAGTTGTTTCCATTTACTTTTTGTTGTGCATTTTACTCTTACACTTGTGTTTCAATCAAATCGACGAAAGATTCTAGTGTGCTATTCACCCCCCTCCTCCTAGCGCGCTTTTACGATCCAACAATTGGTATCAGAGCGGGGGTGCTACGATTTGGTGTAACCACAAATCTAGCATCTTGATTAAGTTTCTTTTCATATTAGTTTTTTGATTCGTAGCATTTTTCATTTCATTAAATTCCTATCTCCCGCACTACTAATCCAAGACGAGAGTCTTGGTACTTTCTTATGTTTTTGTGTTTGCGAGGTTTTTTCTTTTCTTCTAAATGTCCCATCTCGAAGGGTTTAGCACCATCCGACCTCGATTTTACAATGGAGATGACTTCCATTACTTGAAGGGTCGGATGGAGTTCTATTTAAAAACCCAAGTAGAGATGTGGATCATAATCCAAACCGGGTTCACGCTTCCTACTAATGAAGTTGGTGAATCGTTGGATTGCAATCAATGGACAAATGCCATGAAATGCCAAGTGGAAGTCAATGCCAAGGCTACACAAATACTACAATGTGGTTTGTCCAAAGAAGAGATCAACCGTGTCGGGCCCGTCAATCGTGCGAAGGACCTATGGAACAAGCTCGTCGAGCTACACGAAGGAACCGACGATGCTAAGGTATGTAAAAGGGATCTACTATTTAATAAATTGTACAATCTTAAGATGTAGGAACATGAGACCGCAACCCAATTGCATGCACAAATCCAAGATATAGTCTGAAGGTTTTGCGGAACCGAAGCTCTGATACCACATGAAGGTAGGAAACTTCGCTTCCCTCTTCAACTTGGTCGCTTGTTCATGGCAATCCCGTCTACGTCCCCGGATAAAAAAATTTTATCCTTGACAAAGATGGATTACCCAAATAACCATTCCATCATCGTGCTATTCGATTAGAGTGGTCACTTGAACAAACTTGTTGTTCAAGCAACCAACTTCTATTCTACGATTAGCCGCGGAATAGACGATGTACGGATCGCCGATTCTTGTGTTCGTATTCGGGGTCCAAGTAAATTTGCCACATAACAATAACATACAACATACTAAGAAACAAAAAGGAAAGCAAAACAACATTTATACCTCTTGTTTACCTCAAGGTCTTCTATCGTATGTCATATCCTCCTCTTGGACGTTGTGTGGGCAACGATCCTCCAAGAGATAAAGCCTCCTAGATCACGATCTTCCTTTCCTTGCTCGCTCCGAACAAGAGGAAATATAGAAACAAAACTCTTCTTCTCCTTACTTGCACCACCACCAAGGACAAGCTCCTTGATGTCTGCTGGCCCTAAGGAGAGGGATAGGTTTGAGTGCCGGCCAACTTCAATGGATGAACGCTGGCCAAGAGCTCTAATGGAAGAAGAAGAAGCTGCCCAAGGGAAAGGAGAAGCCAGCCAAGAGGAAGAGAGAAGAGAAAACCCTAGTCCTTCTCTGGAGTTACCTCCGGCCCTAAAGGAGAGGAAAGAGAAGTTGTCGCCCACCCCTTCAACCCAAACCCTAGCTCTCCTAGGTTTCATGTCGCCCAAGCCTAGAGAAACAAAAACCCAAATCTCCCAAAGTATATAAACGCCCAAGCCTTGGCCACCCTTTTATAGAGTTAGGTTTAAGCCTCCTTTTAATCTCCACCGTCGGATCTAGGGATTTAATCTCAACTATTGGATCTAGAGATTTAATCTCAACCGTCGGATCTAGAGATTTAATCTCCACCGTCGGATCTAGAGTTTTATTTTCCATCATCAGATCTAGGCTTCATGAGATTTTTAATAGGCTACGATAGGGACCATGAGGAGGAGTTGGATCTTGGCCACCCAATGGATCAAGCCCACATAAAGTCCGATCCATTAATGATTATCCATTCCACTAGAGGATTATCATTGATCTACCTCACCAACCCCCATATGTTAATATGGTCTCCATATTTTATTTGTACAAATATCTCCCCGTGTTTAAGATCTCGAATGTCCGTCGATTAATTAATTTACTGACAATTAATTAATCAACATCTAACTCCATTAGTAGTACCACTCAACCTTATCATCATGCCGGACGAAGTCCACCTGCAGGGTTTACATGATGAACCTTATGAGATCCTCAAGGGGACATCATCATCCTAATATATAGGACACAGTTTCCTCATATAATCAATGACACACCGTGTAAATAATATCATTTCCCAACTTACCGTGTCTATCGATTTACTCTATAAATATCGCCCAATGGTAATTCAAAGAAATAAATACTAAGTACATTTGCCCGTTATTATATCGGGATTAAGAGCTTGTACACCTTTATATCTGAGGTCTGATTCAATTATATAGTCATCAATAAATCGAATCACCTCTAAGTCGGTCCTGCTCAATACACACAAAGTGTACTAGTGTAATTCTATGGCCAAGACAAACTAATACAACCATACCAATGGTTTGTCTATAACCATCTCGGTTGTGAGCCTTTACTTATACTTTACAAGGATCCGATAACATGATCTCCTATGTGACACTACACACCATGTTATCTACAATGTAATGTATAAGACAAATATGAATAACCATAAATATGCAAACAATGATCATGTGATTCTTATTTCAAAAATAAAGATGTTCATATAAAATATAGACTTTTCAGTATACATCCCAACAATCTCCCAAATATACTAAAAGACTATGTTGTCCTCATACTGCCATACATCTGATTCCCATTCCCTCCACATGTTTATCAAAGCTCTCGCTAGAAGGGCCTTAGTGAAAGGATCTATCAGGTCATCCTTTGATGCAATTTAGGCGACAACAACTTCTACCCACTTAACGATTTCTCATATCAGGTGGTACTTGCGCTCTATGTGTTTACTTGCCTTATGGGCTCATGGTTCCTTCGAGTTTGCAACTGCACCATTGTTATCATAATAAATTGTGATAGTTCTGGGCAAACCAAGAATCACATCCAAGTCCATCAAGAAGTTCCTGAGCCATACGACTTCTTTGGCCGCCTCAGAGGCTGTCACATACTCAGCTTCCATGGTAGAGTCCGCCATGCATTTCTGCTTGACACTCCTCCATACAATGGCTCCACCTCCCAAAGTAAACACAAAACCCGAGGTAGACTTACTGTTATCCCTATGTGATTGGAAGTCAAAATCTGTGTAACCTATAGGGAGTAATTAATCTGTCTGGTATACCAGCATATAATCTCTAGTCCTTCTCAGGTACTTCAATATATGCTTTACCGCAGTCCAATGTCCCTATCCTAGATTACTCTGATATCTGCTAACCATGCCTATGGCTAAGAAGATATCTGATCTCGTTCATAGCATGACATACATGAGGCTTCCTACTGCCGAAGCTTAAGGAACCGCCTTCATCTCCACTATCACTTTAGATGTTCGAAGACACATCTCCTTAGATAAAGAAACTCCATTCCTGAAAGGTAGAAAATCTTTCTTGGAGTTCTACATGCCAAAACGATTCATAATGGTGTCTATGTATGAAGCTTGAGATAAGCACAACATCCTTTTCCTGCGATCCCTTATAACCTTGATCCCAAGGATGTGTTCCACTTCTCCCAAGTCCTTCATATCAAATTGTTTGGACAACCATACCCTTATGTCCGATAACACCTTGACATTGTTGCCATTTAACAAAATGTCATCTTCGTATAGTATAAGAAATACCACTATGTTTCCGTCACTTCTCTTGTATACATAAGACTCATCCGGACTTTGAATAAATACATAAGACTGGATTACCTCATCAAAGCGGATGTTCCAAGATCTCGAAGCTTGCTTCAATCCATAAATAGATCGATTAAGCTTGCACACAAGATGCTCTTTGCCCTTTGCAATAAATCACTCTGGTTGCTTCATATAGATGTTTTCCTCAATACTTTCATTAAGGAAAGTTTTCTTGACATCCATCTTCCATACCTCATAATCCATATGAGCAGCAATACATAAGAGAATCCGGATAGACTTAAGCATGACTACCGACAAAAAGGTCTCCTAATAATTGATACCCTCTTTCTGAGTATACCCCTTCGCAACAAGCCTCACTTTGAAGGTCTCAACCTTCCCGTCTATTCCTCTCTTTCGCTTGTAGATCCACTTGCATCCAATGGCTTTTACACCATTTAGTGGTTCTACTAGCTCCCAAACTGATTTGAATCCATAGATTCAATCTCAGTATTCATTGCACTATGCCAAGATACTGCATCTTTATCTCGGATTGCCTCATCATATGTCCAGGGATAAGTTCATGTTCGCTAGGGACCAAATCAAAAGATCCTCCCAAGAAGATGAATCTATCAGGCTGTCTAACAACCCTCCCACTACGACGAGGTATCACCTGTGTATCATCTGTGACAGGTGGTGCAGTGACTTGTGGTATATCCTCTTGTACCAGTGGTACTGAAGTAGTGACTTCCCCTCTCAATTCCTCCAGAACAATCTTACTCATGGGCTTGTGGTTCATCACATAGTCTTCCTCTGGGAATCTGACATTCGTGCTAACGATCACCCTTTGATCTCTAGGACTATAAAACAAACCACCTTTCGTTCCTCGAGGGTAGCCAACGAACATGCGCACTTCTGTATGAGGTTCCAATTAACCAGTATCTGCCTTTAGCACATGTGATGGACTCCCCCAAATCCAAATACTTCTTAGACTAGGCTTTCGCCCAGTCCATAATTCTGTGGGAGTAGAAGGCACTGATTTAGATGGAACCAAGTTCAGAATATACACTGCCGTATCCAGAGCATACCCCCTGAATGAATCTGGCAACTCAGAATAACTCATCATTGATCTAACCATCTCCATAAGAGTCCTATTCCTTCGCTCTGCTGCACCATTATGCTGGGGTGTGCCAGGTGCAGACAATTGGGATTGAATCTTAGCCTCCGATAAGTAATTCCTAAACTCTTCCAAGAGCTACCCACCAACATGATCAGATCGTAGTGTCTTGATACTTTTACCATAACGTGTCTCCACATCAGCCTTGAATTCTTTGAACTTGTCAAAGCATTCAGACTTGCGGTGCATCAAGTAAATGTATGTATATCTTGAATAATCGTCAATGAAAGAGACAAAATATTTAAAACACCTCTTATCTGGATAGACATAAGACCACAAAAATTAGAATGAACCAACTCCAACACATCTTTGGCTCTATACCCCTTGGCCTTAAAAGTCCTCTTGGTCATTTTACCTTCCAACCAAGATTCGGAGGTTGAGAAATCTTCCACCACTAATGAACCTAGAGGTCCATTAGCTAACAACCTTTGAATTATGATTAGGTTAATATGACCTTGCCTTAGATGCCAAAGATATATTTGGTTCATCTTCGAAGGTTCTTTTCTCTTATTGGAATTAGTAGATGAGTTATTAACTTCTATTTGCATCGTGGGAGCTTTTGGTTCAAGTGTATATAAATTTCCTATCAATGCACCAGAACAGATAATCTTCCTATTCCTTTTTATAACAACTCTCTCATTAAAAGAAATAGAATATCCATCCATAAATAATTTAGAAACCGAAATCAAATTCTTTGTAAATAAAGATACATAAAGGCAATTTTTCAAAACAAAAATTTTATTCCTATCAAAAGATAAATAAACATCTCCCACTGCAACAGCTGCCACCTTCATGGCATCATCAAAGTAAACGGTAATCTCCCCATCAGCTAGTCGTCTGGTTTCCTAGAACCCCTGTAAAGTATTACAGACATGATCAGTGGCTCCAGTATCTACACACTAGGTGCCGGTAGATAACATCGCTAAACAAGTTTCAACGACTAGACCAAAGGATATACCTTTGTTCTGCTTCCGGTTGGGACAGTCCTTCTTCCAATGTCTAGTCTGCTTGCAAGTGAAGCACTTGCCTTTTGGCTTCTTCACTCGTCCCTGAGATCCTCCCATCACCTTTGCTCCACCTTGTTTCTTCTTCTTCTTGCCTTTCAGCTTAGAAGTAGAAACCTTCTGAGCAACCATGGCTTGAGTCTGAGCAAGCCCATCTGCTGCCTGGAGTTCTATCAGAAGCTCCGTCAACGAATACAACCTCTTATTCATGTTGTAATTCAGGTGAAAATGCTCAAAACTCCTAGGTAGAGACTAGAGAATGATATCGACCTAGGTTTCCCCATCAATCTCAGCTCCAAGGACTTCCAGCTCATTCGCAGGCTTAGGAGGACACTCTTCAAAGAGTACATACTTGTACTCCTCAGCAGTTAAGACAATATCAAGATTCCTTTTCCAATCACCATAATTTGGTCCAGTAAGTTTATTCTCTTTTAGTATCATAGCAAGTGGATTGAAAGTTATTTTTGAAAAACCTAAGAATCACATAGATCAAAACATTAGATTTCAAAAAATTATTGATTCCTAAAACAATAAAATTTTAAAATCAACCAACACCTCAAAACATCGAGAATATCGTATGTCATGATCGTGTGGACATATACGAATTCTACATTTGTAAGAGGAGGTTTTACCCATTAATTTTACTATCTTGTTAACCTAAATTTTTGACAAATAAAATTAATAGTTGGTTTTTCTTCGGCCTTACAAATAAAAGCAGTGACTCTGATGGGGAGGATACTCCTATTTGCATTTAAGTGTTCACCATTACTTAGTACAAGGCAATTATTTCGAGTTATGTGCCTTCAAATGGGGAAGTAAACATGCTGCTTAATAATTTCCTATAACCATATTCGACCTTGTGATCCGCAAACAAACTCATCCGATGGGGAGGAAGGCACTCAGAGCCGACACGCAAGTTTATTTGCATCACATGTCAAATCGTAATTAAGGCCGTGGGAATTTATGAAAATATCCCTCTCCCACTTAGTAATTTAAAATTGAGGAATTTTCCTAGCCTACGACATGCATATCAAACAAGAAGCAATAAATATGAAAAAAATATTTTTCAACTATTATGGCTTTTGTCTCCAATATGCCTCCCATCGTATCGCCATCTCGTCCGCTCCTACCTACGCCAAGTATATGCCATCCGGAGATCCAAGCCGAGAATAACTATTTTAATTTACATCCATCGATCCTATACTCCACGAAGGAGTGTACATGAAATCTAGATCGAAAGTAAACTGACATAAAAAGAGTGGCTAAACAATGTCGTACTTAATTACAAAAATTAAATACTAGCCTCGTCAACCCTGAGGATTCAAATAATATACAATTATACACATACAATCACATACACACATATGGTCATAATAGTTGGATCCTATGCCTGCAACCAAAGAGTTAGCCTACGCACATCCTACTATCATTCGACACATACAATATATGAAAAGTACATAAAATTAATTGAGTCCTAAACACATAAAACCGGAAATCGTGGCTCTTATACCACTTGAAGGTTTTGCGGAACCGAAGCTCTGATACCACTTGAAGGTAGGAAACTTCGCTTCCCACTTCAAGTTGGTCGCTTGTTCATGGCAATCCTATCTACGTCCCCGGATAAAAAAATTTTATCCATGACAAAGATGGATTACTCAAACAATCGTTCCATCATCGTGCTATTCGATTAGAGTGGTCATTTGAACAAACTTGTTGTTCAAGCAACCAATCTCTATTTCACGATTAGCTGCGAAATAGACGATGTACGGATCGTCGGTTCTTGTGTTCGTATTCGGGGTCCAAGTAAATTAGCCACATAACAAAAACATACAACATACTAAGAAACAAAAGGAAAGCAAAACAAGATTTATACCTCTTGTTTACCTCAAGGTCTTCTATCGTATGTCCTGTCCTCTTCTTGGATGTTGTGTGGGCAACAATCATCCAAGAGATGAAGCCTCCTAGATCACGATCTTCTTTTCCTTGCTCGCTCCGAATAAGAGGAAATATAGAAACAAAACTCTTCTACTCCTAACTTGCACCAATGACTAAGGACAAGCTCCTTGATGTCCGCCGGCCCTAAGGAGAGGGATAGGTTTAAGCGCCGGCCAACTTCAATGGATGAATGCCGACCAAGAGCTCTAATGGAAGAAGAAGAAGTTGCCGAAGGGGAAGGAAAAGCCAACCAAAAGAAAGAGAGAAGAGAAAACCCTAGTCCTTCTCTTGAGTTGCCGCCGACCCTAAAGGAGAGGGAAGACAAGTTGCCGCCCACCCCTTCAACCCAAACCCTAACTCTCCTAGGTTTCTTGCCGCCCAAGCCTAGGGAAACAAAAACCCTAATCTCCCAAAGTATATGCACACCCATGCCTTGGACACCCTTTTATAGAGTTAGGTTTAAGCCTCCTTTTAATCTCCATCGTCGGATCTAGGGATTTAATTTCAACCGTCGGATCTAGAGATTTAATCTGAACCGTCGGATCTAGAGTTTTATTTTCCATCATCGGATCTAGGCTTCATGAGGGTTTTAATAGGCTACGATAGGGACCAAGAGGAGGAGTTGGATCTTCTCCACCCAATGGATCAAGCCCACATAAAGTTCGATCCATTAATGATTATTCATTCCACTAGAGGATTATCATTAATCTACCTCACCAAATCCCATAAGTTAATATGGGCTCCATATTATTTGTACATATATCTCCCCATGTTTAAGATCTCGAATGTCCATCGATTAATTAATTTATTGACAATTAATTAATCAACATCTAACTCCATGAGTAGTACCACTCAACCTTATCATCATGCCGGATCAAATCCACCTGCTGGATTTACATGATGAACCTTATGACCTCCTCAAGGGGATATCATCATCCTAAAATATAGGACACGGTTTTCTTCTATAATCAACGACACACCATGTAAATAATATCATTTCCCAACTTACCGAGCCTATCGATTTACTCTATAAATCTCGCCCATTGGTAAATCAAAGAAATTAATACTAAGTACATGTGCCCATTATTATATCGGGATTAAGAGCATGCACACCATAATATTCGAGGTCCTATTCAATTATATAGTCAACAATAAATCTAATCACTACTAAGTCGGTCCTGCTCATTACACACAAAGTATACTAGTGTAATTCTATGGTCAAGACAAACCAATACCAAATCACACTACAACCATACCAATGGTTTGTCCATAACCATCTCGGTTGTGAGCCTTTACTTATACTTTACAAGAAACTGATAACATGATCTCCTGTGTGACACTACACACCATGTTATCTACAATGTAATGTATCAGACGAATATGCATAACCATAAATATACAAACAATGATCATGTGATTCTTATTTCAAAAATAAAGATGTTAATACAAAAGATAGACTTTTCGGTATACATCCCAACATAGTCAACAATCTACATTCGATCGGACAAAAGGCCAAAAACTGGGACATGATAAGGTACGCGCTTACCGCTTTCCCTAGGACTACCTTGTGGGCATCTTTGGTTGATGCTTATAAAGTCTCTAAGGACCTTTCTAAGATTAGACTAGATGAAATGTTTTCTGAATTTAAACTTCATGAACTCTCTAATTCGGCCCCCATAGAGATAAGTATTTCCATATTTGTAGGACCGAAGAAGAAGCCCAAAACTAAACCACCTCCGGAGGAAGAAGACGAGTACGAGTCGGAGATAGATGATGAGATGGAGACCGATCTAGTGAATCTAGTTTGAAAGATGATCAAAAACCAAAGACAACCTATCAACCAATCCAAAGAAGGTAAATCCAAATCAATTTCCTACTATAGATGCTATGAGTGTAATATGTTGGGACACATCAAGTTGGAGTATCCAAAACTCAAGAACAAGGCACCAAAGTCCAAGAAAGCACTCAACGCTACATGGGAGGAATCGTCGAAGGAGGAAGATGAGCTCAACAATCTAATCTTCATGGCTAAGCCGACCGAACTCGAGGAAGAATTTTAACGCGAGGAAGAGTATGACTCCGGATCCAAAGATGAGCTTTGATTCAAGATAAGCCACGGGTCCATATCTGGTTCAAAATGTTCATTCGATATGAGTCGTTCTCCAATCGATATGTTATATGGTGCAATTAAGTCCTTAACTATAAAGTTACCTAAGTCCAAGTCCAAGGTCGAGACCTTAGTTGAGGAGGTTAACCTCCTTAAACACAAGGTCTCCCTAACCTCTTTGACTAGTCAAGTTCAAGAGGAGGACTCAACTTGAGTTTAAAAACTAGAAGTTGAGAACTCACTCTTGAAAGGAAAAGTTAAAGATCTTAGGCAAACGTTGGAAAGGTTCGCTTTGGATCGCAATGGGTCGTGTACAACAAGGTCAGACTAGGATTTAGATCAAATACGACTACCAAATCATACATGACAATTGTGAACCATAATAGAAAACAAGTCCAAGAATGGCTCCCTAAGATCACTTTAATTTCACAAGTAGGATCTAAAAAGTATTGGGTTCCCATGGACCAAATGTGGGACTTTCCGAGCCGCAAAAACCGCTTTTTGCGTTGCGAAAACCTCGGAAGCCCAGCCACGGATCCGTACGAAGGTATATAAAAATAAAAACATGTATGTGCTTATGTAAACCTAGATCTACCTTAGATCTAGAAGGTGAGAGCATTACCCTCGTAGCGACGCCCTTCGCTTATCCCTCTCGTCCAAACGCTTTGTCGGAACTCAAGAGTGTCAAGTGTACACTCCTCTACAAGTATCCACACGGACAAATGGTGGAGAAAAACACCTTAGAGAGTGCTAGCACCCCTTGGATGTTCATGGCTAGATGAGGAACAGAGAGCTTGAGGGAAGAGCAGAGGAAGAAGATGAAGTTACACAACTTAACTTCACATCATCCATAACCCACTATAAGGGGGTTACATGCATGCATGTAACTCCAAGGGCCAATGGCTCTTGGTCTCCCTCATGAGGTGGCACCCCATGATGTGTTCATGATGATGTGGAACATCATCATTGGCCATCCATGCCAAGTCATCATCATGACATGACATATGTGTTGGGGATCGAACGACCGGCTAGAGGGGGGTGAATAGCCCGCTTACGATGGATGTCAATATTTGCTCGTCTACAAAGAGATTAGCGTAATGGAAACAATAAAGCAAGACAAGCAAATAGAAATACGAGAAATCAAACGCTATCAAGATGGTGTAACGTGGTTCACGGATACACCGCTAATCCATGGTCCCCGATTCATCCTCGGTGAATCACACTGCCAAAACCAATCCACTAATGTTCTCTCCTTTGCACCATGCTAGGTGGAGGTAACCTTTACAACCAAGATCACTCTTCTTACAATAAGAATGGAGTAAAAACAAGTAAGAAGAGTTTAAGGCTTGTGGGGCACTAAGAAGATCACTTAGAGCATAAGCATTAGCCTCTCAAAGGCTCACACCCTCTCTTTTTATAGAGAGGGCTGATTTCTTCCCGTTGGCCGCCACCAGTCGACTGCTGCCCTTGGCAGTCGACTGTCGTCACTACAACGGCCTCCGAACACGTCGGATCCCGACCATTGTAGTCCAACGGAACACTTGGCGCGATCGACACTCACTAGTCGATCGGCCGCTTCCGTGAGTCGACCGCCTACGGCCTACGAGCGGTTCAGCGTCGCGACATCCTCGGCAATGATCGCCATTCCATATAAATGATCCGGCCGCATAAACCATCGGATACGAACACATTCGACGGATCACCGCTATTACATGGCAACTTAACATAAGTTTGAGCTTCCGATGGTCGTAAACCTTAACCCTTGCGGTCAAGTCTCCGACACTACCATTCTAAGTTCACCTAATGAGCTACTTACATTTCACTCATTCTCTCATCTCACTCAAGTCCTCGCCAAGCTCTCTTCATTCGCGCCACGCCTCGAAAGATCGACAACTCTGCAATGCTCCTTCGCGTCTTTTGCTTCCGAAGTCTTCTTCCTTGGCTTCACTTCAAGTCATCTCGTCCGGCGGTCCCTCGGCAGCATCAAGCGCACGACTCTGCAATGCTCCTTCTCCGACTCATGCATGAGGTTGTGAGGGTGAACCCGCCAAGGCTCCATGTGCGAATTACTAAGTCCTGCAAGACTCCAACGCACATATCAAATAACAATACCAACCTAACTTAAACCCTTTGTCACACATCAAAACCTTATCATGGCAAGAGATTGCCCTAACAATCTCCCCCTTTTTGATGTGTGGCAATCCGTTTAAGTTAGGTAAAAAACATTTGATAGAAATTTCTAAGGTAAGAAAGCATGTAAACATAAACATGATATAACAACATGCAACTCCCCCTTAATCCATGAAACTCTCTCTACAAATTCCTCCCCCTATCATAATTAACTTAAACACAATTATTTCTCCCCCTTTGACACCATCAAAAAGATTAACAAAAGTTATAAACTCATGGCATCAAGTCTAATAGAAGGAAAATACCAAAAATTGTTTTAAAACCTGAATTCAGCCTTTAATGTTCTAATTTTCAGGCCATCAGTCGACTGGTTCTGACTACCAGTCGACTGGCACGCGAATTTCAGAACTTTCTGATTTTCGGACCGAATTTTAGAAATGCATTAAAAATTCCAGAAAATTCGAAAAATCATGAAATTTGGGGAACATATTTCTTGTAAGATTCTTTATCAGTGAAAAATAGGTCTTTATGAAAAATCATTATATTTTCACGTATTTGCCAAAAATCCAAAAGGTTTAAAAACTACTAGGTTTTTGAACATGATAGTATCAAGTTTAACACCTAGTTTTGCATCCAATTGTTTCAAAACATGAATACATGTATTTTAAGGTAAGAAATTGTTTTGAAAAAATATGAAATATCCAACCATGATCTTTGGGCAATATGTTTATGAATTAAACATAAGCCTTCCCCATGATTTGTCTATTATTGCTATTTTGACACTTTAAATGACCATCTAAATGGCATAAGCATTAGTGGACATTTGTATCATCCTAACATCTCACCCATGCTAAGTTTTCAATCAAAGTAGCCTATGGTGAGTGTGAGATGCATCCTAGAAGGTATTTGTATATACTTAACCATTATATTCATACAATTCTATCAAGGTTAAGTATCAACCTAACAATCCTCATGATCATAAAGGCATATATCAATTAATTTTACATTATGATCATGAAACACATGTATTCATTGAATTGTTTTCATGAATTAGGTATTATATCATGATTATAAACAAAGTATTACCTAAGACATGATTTACACCTATTTCTCATGATTATGTGCCAAATATCAAAATCATAAATCATGATTGCAAATATACATTGCAATTACATTGATTATCATGATTTAAGCATTATTAACTATTTATAGGCACGTTATCATCACCTAACACTATTTAAAAATGTTGTCCCGCCATCCTAGGTCAACCAAAGATATGATATAGGTCAATTGCATATGGTTGACTACCCTATGGGTTTTCTAACCCTTAAGGATGGATTTTGGAACCCAAAATAAGTTCTTGCCTATGGGGTTCACTAGATACTCCTTAGGAATCCATTTCCTAGCTATTATCTTCTTCTTATCTTGTCACCTAGCAATTAGGCATTTGTAGGTATTTTCATTTTTCTTTTCTTTGTATCCTAGGCCCTTCTTATTAAAGCTAGCTCTTTGGCTCCCTATGATCATGTTCAAGGTGTTGGAGCCAATTGTAAACTTTTCTAAAGCTTTGGTTAAATAATCTACTTTCTCTCTTAAAGCCTTATTTTCCTCTATGCATGCATCATTAACATCAAGAGGCATATAGTTATTATGTGAGCATGCATCATTTAAGCTAGAAGAAATATTATCATCATTTAAACATGCTTTTTCTAGTTTATTTTCTAAGTCCTTAATTTGATCTAGCATGCTTTTTTTTTCTTCTTAGCTCTAAATAAATCCCTAGTTAAGCTAGAAACCATGGAAACTATTTTCTTAGGAGTTAGATTCATTACCATAGTTTCCATGTCCTCTTCTTCTTCTTCGGATGAGGAGGATGATGATGTGGAGGAGACTCCCCCTTCATTTGAGCTCTCTCCACTTGAGCTTGATCCTTCATTTTCGGTGGAGGAGCAATCCAAGTCATCAAAGGCCATTAAGGCCAAATTGGTGACAAATGCATTTTCTTCCTCGGATGATGATGAAGATGCGGAGGAAGGGTCGTCCCAAGTCTTTGCTTTGAATGCCTTGGCCTTTCCCTTTTCCTTTGCTTTCTTCTCCTCTTCCTTTTTCTTCTTGCTCCCCTTTTTCTTCTTCTTTTCTTCCTTCTTTTTCTTTTCTTCCTTGCTCTTGTTTAGGAGGGGACAATTATCCCTTATGTGTCCCTCTCCTTGGCAATTGTAGCAAATGATTTTCCCCCTTTGTCTTCTATTCCTATCATTAGATTTATTAAATATAAAACTTTTTAAAGCACGCCTTACCCTCCTTACCATATACACTTCTTCCATGCTATCCATGGAGGAGGATGAGGATGCTTCATCATCGGAGGAGGAGGGGATTTCCATCTTCTTCTTCCCCTTGTTTGCCAACAATGCTACTCCTCTTGAAGGTTGGATTCTAGGCTCTTCTTGTATACCTTCAAGCCTTGTTTCATGAAGCTCCATGGTTGAGAAGAATTCCTCCAAGGTGCTTACTTCTAAATTCTTGGAGATATAAAATGAGTCCACCATGGAGCTCCATTTTGAGGATCGCGGAAAGGCATCTATAGCCTTCATAACCATATCCCGATTTGATAGCTTCTCACCTACACTTGACAAACCGGTTATAATTTCCTTGAAACGAGAATGTAAGGAGATTAACTTTTCTCCCTTTTCTAGTTTAATGTTGTTGAGTTGGGAGCGGAGGAGGTCTCTCCTTGCTAGTTTCGCCTCGGATGTGCCTTCATGAAGCTCAATTAGCTTCTCCCACATCTCCTTGGCACTTAGGCATTCTCCAATTCGGTTGATCTCTTGTTGGGGGAGCACATTGAAGAGATGGTGCTTGGCTTTTGAGTTTGCAAGGTGCTCCTCTCTTTGCCTCTTGGTCCACCATGACTTCTCTATTGGCTTCCCCTCTTCATCCCTAGGCAAAACAAAACCGGATTCCATTGTAATCATAATATCAAAATCCGTTTCAAAAAATACCTCCATTCGCTTCTTCCACCAAGCGAATTCCCCTTCGATCTTCGGTGGATGAATGTTTGAGCCAGCCATCTTTTTGTAGTGCTCTTGCGGCGGTTAGTCCTTGAAGAGCGACCTTAGCTCTGATACCACTTGTTGGGGATCGAACGACCGGCATGAGGGGGGTCAATAGCCCTCTTATGATGGATGTCGATATTTGCTCGTCTACAAAGAGATTAGCGCAATGGAAACAATAAAGCAAGACAAGAAAATAGAAATACAAGAAATCAAACGCTAACAAGATGGTGTAACGTGGTTCACAACTACGCCGCTAATCCACGGTCCCCGATTCGTCCTCGGTGAATCACTTCGCCAAAACCAATCCACTAATGGTCTCTCCTTTGCCCCAATCTAGGTGGAGGTAACCTTTACAACCAAGATCACTCTTCTTACAATAAGAATGGAGTAAAAACAAGTAAGAAGAGTTTAAGGCTTGTGGGGCACTAGGAAAATCACTTAGAGCATAAGCATTAGCCTCTCAAAGGTTCACACCCTCTCTTTTTATAGAGAGGGTTGATCTCTTCCCGTTGGCCGCCACCAGTCGACTGCTGCCCTTGGCAGTCGACTGCCGTCACTACAATGGCCTCCGAACACGTCGGATCCCGACCGTTGTAGTCCAACGGAACACTTGGCAGTCGACTGATGGACCTCACCAGCCGATCAGCCGCTTCCGTAGTCGACCGCCCACGGCTGAAGCGGTTCTGCGGCGCGACATCCTCTCGGCCGCCATCGTCATTCTATGGCAGTCGACTGCTGGGCATAAACCCATCAGTCGGATACCAGTCTAACCCATTCGACTCGGATCAGTCGACTGCCATTACATGACAGTCGACTGGTGCCGTGTGAAACTCAAGCTTAACATAAGTTTGAGCTTCAGGCGGTCGAGTAAACCTTAACCCTTGCAGTCAAGTCTCTGACACTCAGCCATTCGGCCAAGTTCACCTAATGAGCTACTTACATTTCACTCATTCTCTCATCTCACTCGAAGTCCCTCACCGAAGCTCTCTTCGTTCGCGGCCACGTCCCTCGGCAGCATTAGGCGCATGACTCTGCAATGCTCCTTAGTGTCTTTTACCTCCGAAGTCATTTTCCTTGGCTTCACTTCAAGTCATCTCGTCCGGCGGTCCCTCAGATCAAGCGCAGTTCCAGTTGCATGTTGCTCTACTGTGCTCATCGACTTGGTGCCCGACCAAGTCAATCCATGTCACGGATACTAAGTCTCAGAGACTCCAACGCACATATCAAACCATAATAACACGCTAACTTAAACCCTTTGCCACACACATCAAACCTTATCATGGCAAGAGATTGCCCTAACAATTTGGTCAAGTCAAACTTGACCTTTCATCTTCCCTCTCAAGTCAAGTCAAACTTGACCTCTTATCTCCCATGGTTGATCAAATCCAACCATTTGATTCAAGTCAATTTAATTTAATGAATCTCTATTGATTTAATTTAAATTGATTTGATGAATCAAATCTAAATTAGACTCATTCAACACTTGAATCAACTTGAGTCTAACTCGATTAGCCTAATTTGGATTACTCTTAATCCAATTTGGTTCTTCCCATGAACCTAATCCTCATGGTTCATCATATGAACCTAATCTCCATCTAATTGCCCTTTGTGTGTGACCCTATAGGTTCTTGTAACATTGGCAATGCTCCTAAACCGATTTAGGAACATAAGCAATGAGCGGTATCTTGCAACACATCATTGCTACCCAAGTTACAAGAATGTTGAGATCCAACATCACCTTTGTGACTACTAATTGTGACTCTCACAATATGTGACAATGTCCCACTATCCTTGACATATAGATTGACCAATCGAGGCATAGACCGTGTCATCCTCGGTACAATCTAAATCTTGAACTCCAAGTAGACTCACTCTAATCAAATGAGCTCAATATCTCATATTGACTCATTTGGGCATGACAATGCACTTCGTGGTCTCACTCTATCAAGAATATCGATGTCACTCCCGTCATATAGGAGGGATAGATCCCATCTACATCACTCACATCCCTCCGCATAATTTGTTACATACCTAGTAATCGCCTTTATAGTCCACCCATTTACGGGTGACGTTTGACGAAGCCAAAGTATGCAACGCCTTATGTAGGGAACCATGGTGACTTCTGGTCTAAGGACTAATAGTCATACTAATAGCCACATGAGAAAGTATATGACACTCATATAACGATCCATGATACTTTCTCATGGCGGGTCATTCAGTATTCATTCTTCAATGCATACCCATGTGTCAACTTGATATCTCATATCCATGACTTGTGAGATCAAGTCATCATATTGACCTAGATACTAGTCTCTACACATTAAGGTTGTCCCTGAATGTTAATACTCGACTAGGAATGATTAAGAGTAGTGTTCTCTATATCAGCTCATTATCGATTCAACCAATCGACTGATATAGATAAGAACCTACTACTCAAAGACATTATTATATTTAGTTATTTGGCACCAATACAAGTAAATATAATAACCATGCCTTTATAAATAGGAATATGATACAATAAAATCCATACTACAATCATCACATGATTGACTCTAGGGCTTTCACTAACAATCTCCCACTAGCACTAGTGCCAATCACCATAGTATATAATACTCAATGACCTAGTGTGACCATCATTCTTTTTTTGTGCCAAAGGCTTGGGTCAAGGGATCTACGATGTTAGCCTCTGTGGGTACTCTACAAATCTTCACATCTCCTCTATCGATTATCTCTCGAATGAGATGGAAGCACCGATATATTCGGCCTCTTGTTGTTGAATCAGCAACTGTGTCATGCTTGGAACTCTTCCAGCTCACAGTGCCACCATTCAAGCAAAACACGAACCCTGACTGTGATCTATAATCATCCTGGTCAGTTTGGAAGCTAGCATCGCTGTAACCCTTTACAGCTAGCTCCTCATCGCCTCCAAATATCAAGAAATATTCTTTAGTCCTTCTCAAGTACTTAAGAATATTCTTGACTGCTATCTAGTGACGCTCACCTGGATCTAACTGGTATCTGCTCGTCATGCTCAAAGCATACGAGATATCAGGACGAGTACACAGCATGACATACATGATAGATCCTATAGCAGATGCATAAAGGATCTTATCCATGCGGTATCTCTCCTCTCTAGAAGAGGGTCTTTGAGTCTTCGAAAGACTCACACCATGTGACATCGATAGAAGTCCCATCTTGGAATTATGCATGACAAACCGTAGTAATACCGTGTTAATGTATGTACTCTGACTTAGGCCAAGCAATCTCTTAGATCTATCTCTATAGATCTTGATGCCTAGAATACAGGCTGCTTCACCTAAGTCCTTCATTGAGAAGCATATCCCCAGCCAAGTCTTCATAGACTGTAGCGAAGGGATGTCATTCCCAATGAGTAGTATGTCATCCACATACAATATAAGGAAGATAACTGTGTTCCCATTAACCATCTTGTAGACACAGGGTTCATCTTCATTCTTGAAGAAACCAAACTGTTTGATCGCATCATCGAATCGAAGATTCCAGCTCCGAGAAGCTTTCTTTAGCCCATAAATGGACCTTTGCAGCTTGCATACTTTCCCAGTATGCTGTGGATCAACAAAACCCTCAGGTTGTGTCATGTACACATCCTCGAGTAAGTTTCCATTAAGAAACGTAGTTTTGACATCCATCTGCCAGATCTCATAATCGTGGTATGCTGCAATAGCAAGCAAGATCCGAATGGACTTAAACATTGCCACTGGAGAAAAGGTTTCATCATAGTCAATACCATGAATTTGCTTGAAACCTTTAGCCACCAATCAACCTTTATAGGTATGCGTAAGTCCATCCATGTCAGTCTTTCTCCTAAAGACCCACTTACACCCAATGGGTTTGACCCCTTCAGGTGGATCAACCAAAGTCCATACTTGGTTGGTGTACATGGATTCCATCTCGGATCTTATGGCCTCTAGCCATTTCTCAGAATCTGGGCTCATCACAGCTTCCTGATAGCAGGTAGGCTCATTCTCAATGAGCATAACGTCATCATGGTCAGACAAGAGAAATGAGTATCTCTCAGGCTGACGACGTACCCTATCAGATCTGCGAAGAGGTAGGTCTACCTGAACAGGTGGTTGTTCCACAACTCTTTGTGCAACAACCTCATCACCCACAACACTTTGTGGTTCCTATTCAACCTCCATCAAGGCCTTAGTGCTATGGTCCTTATCTTGAATTTCTTCAAGATCGAAGGTACTCCCACTAGTTTTTCTAGAAAGAAAATCCCTTTCTAGAAAAACTCCAGTCTTTACCACAAATACTTTGAGCTGACTGGATATGTAGAAGTAATATCCCTTTGTAGCCTTGGGATATCCAACAAAATAGCACCTATCAGATTTGGGTCCCAGTTTGTCTGAGACTTGATGTCAAACGTAAGCCTCACAACCCCAAGTCCTCATGAAAGACATCTTGGGATTTCTCCCTGTCCATATTGTATATGGTGTTTTTATCACAGCCTTGGATGGTACACGATTAAGCGTAAAGGCTGTTGTGTCTAAAGCATATCATCAAAAGGATATAGGAAGATCTGTGTGACTCATCATAGATCGTACCATATCTAATAGGGTACGATTTCTCCTTTCTGATACACCATTCCACTGTGGTGTTCCAGGAGGAGTGAGTTGGGATAGAATCCCACACTTAGCTAGATAGTCACGAAACTCATGGCTAAGGTATTCACCACCTCGATCTGATCGAAGTATCTTAATACTCTTGCCAAGCTGGTTTTGTACTTCATTCTTGATTTCTTTGAACTTTTCAAAGGATTCTGATTTATGTGTAATGAGATACACATAACCATATCTACTGAAGTCATCAGTAAATGTAATGAAGTACTTGTAACCACATCTAGTAGCAATATTGAAAGGACCATATACATCACTATGTATAAGTTCTAACAAGTCTGTTGCTCTTTCGCTGTGTCCACTAAAGGGAGTCTTGGTCATCTTACCTAAAAAGAAAGACTCACATGTCTCATGTGATTCAAAATCAAATGAGTCTAGCAGCCCATCCTTATGGAGCTGAGATAAGTGACTCTCATTTATGTGACCTAAGCGACAATGCCAGAGATAGGTTTGTTTCAACTCATTTGACTTGAACCTTTTGGTACTTATGTTATAGATAGGGCTCTCTAAGTCTAGAAAGTAGAGTTCATTCATTAGAGGTGCACTACAACAGAACATATCATTTAAATAAACTGAACAACATTTGTTCTTTATTATAAAGGAAAATCCTTTCTTGTCCTAACAAGAAACTGAAATGGTGTTCTTAGTTAAGGCAGGCACATAACAACATTCATCTAATTCTAGTACAAGCCCAGAGGGCAGAGATAGATCATAAGTTCCTAAAGCAACAGCAGCAACCCTTGCTCCATTGCCTACTCGTAGGTCCACCTCGCCCTTTGTCAATGCTCTACTATTTCTTAGTGCCTGCACATTGGTACAAATGTGAGATGCACATCCAGTATCTAATACCCATGATGAAGAGATAGATATATTGACTTCTATAACATTTATACCTGAAGTAGAAGTCTCACTTCTTTTCTTCTTAAGATCTTCCGGGTAAGCTTTGCAATTACCCTTCCAGTGTCCAGCTTCCTTGTAGTGGAAGCAAGCCCCTTCCTTGGCTACCCCGCCTTTGGGTTTAAGTTCTTTGCCTTTGCCCTTGGCCTAGGAATTTCCCTTACCTTTAGGCTTGCCCTTGCCTTTCTTCTTGTGTACCATCAAAATGGTGTCAGATTTTCCCTTCTTAAGGTTAAGCTCAGCAGTTCTCAACATGCTGAGCATCTCAGGCAGTGGCTTATCAATTTCATTCATGTTATAATTCATGACAAATTGATTGTAGGCTTGTGGCAAATATTGCAAGATTAGGTCAGTGGCCAGCTCTTGGCCAAGTGGGAATCCCAGCCTTTGTAGGTTTTCTACGTACCCAATCATCTTGAGTACATATGGACCTACGGGAGTCCCATCTTGCATTTTGGACCCAAACAATGCCTTAGAGACTTCATATCTCTCATGCCTTGCTTGTCCTTGATATAGTTGACGAAGATATCCAACCATATCATAAGCATTCATGAACTCATGTTGCTTATGAAGCTCAGAGTTCTTGGTCGCAAGCATTAGACATGACACATCTAATGCATCATCTTGATGCTTCTTGTAAGCATCTTTGTCAGCTCGCGAGGCAATGGCAGGAGGTGCCTCCGGAATGGGCTGCTCCAGGACGTACAGCTTCCTTTCTTGGGTGAGAACAATTCTCAGGTTCCTGTACCAATCCAAGAAATTTGCTCCATTGAGCTTGTCCTTCTCAAGGACAGAACGCAGAGAGAGAGTGTTCGTGTTTGTCGACATAGTTATCTACAACATACAATGCAGAGAATTAATATCATATTCCTTTTATCATTTAATTAGGCCTTTAATCAAATGATGCTCCCACTGAATTATAGGAATTTTATAGAATCAAGTTATGGATGTGGTCAAACCACATTACTAGATTCATACAAACTAGCTATAATTCTTGCGGGACAAGATCCACATCATACTAAGCCTTGAGTTAGCTTTGGCTAAATCACCCAAGACATAGTACGATCGGTGGGTAACACATTACCGATTACATCTCTATGTAACTCTTGTTTATAGGATCAAGACCCACATTTACAAAAGACCTTGAGTTAGCTTTGGCTAAATCGCCCAAGATTTAGTGTAAATGCGATCTTAACCCATCTTTCCAACGGTTGGAATATGCCTATAGTTCTACTCGATCCAATTGAGTTAACTAGTTTTGTTCAATCTAATTGAGCTTACTCTAACTCAAGCATGATAGGCGGGACCAAGATTGTTCCTCCGCACCCTACCAAGATAATATGCGTTGCTCTGCTTTGGCAGATTCAACAACAACAAATGATCGAGGTAGTGATGGGTATCAAGGCTCGGTAGGCATTTTTGAGTTTATTCGATTATGATCTAATCTAATCGTAATGTGTATCTTATATACATTTAGGCCTTTATTATCCTATATTATCATGCATCACATATATACAATCATTATTCTAGCATGCATCATATACATACAAGAAAATTATCCTAGCATGCATCATATACATACAAGCATTATTCTACTAGCATGCATCACATACATACAAGCAAAATCAAATATATATATATATATATATATATATATATATATATATATATATATATATATATATATATATATATATATATATGTTTAACTGTGATGTAGTCATGGCTCTACTACGATCTTCTCAAGCAAATTAGATGATCGGACGGTCAACCTAAGGCTAGCGGCTTCTCCAAGCGCTTCCTTTGATCGCCATGTGTCGTCGGCACCCTTCTCGTAACCTCGTCTTCAAGTGGACTTTCCACCGCTCCATTTTGTACATTACAAATATGAAACTCGAGTTACATTCGAGTCTAAAACTATTTACAACTCGAATATCATAAGAAGAGGTACGACACGCAGGTCGCATACCCTATACAACACGCACAACCACAAAAACGGCACGCAGGCCGTATTATGAATTACAACACATCACATCCAATCATATTGGGGTTATTGGGCCATGACAATCACATAATTATACATAATTTTAAATTATGTATTTTTACAGAAAATTTCTATAATTTTTCCTATTTTTTTCAATATTATGAGTCACCTCTCCGTAACGGTCCCGCTAAGCGGTTTCGGGGCGCGATCGCGGGACAAGTCCCCTTTCGGGGATAGGGGCAGCGCCCCTACTCGCAAAATAAACTTTGCGAGTGTCCATACAATGATCTTACAGTGACTTAAGTTACTATCCCAAAAACCTAAAGCGAGAACTCGCCGTTTCAGAGAGTTTTTCTCGATGGTTGAAGCCTACAAGTGTCCCAACACTTGTTGCTTCGATTCTTAGAGAAAAAATACCCAAAAATTCTATAAAAATAGGAAATTTACAGAAACATATAAATCTGTAATTTTTTATATCTAATACAAAAATTACAAAAACAAAACACATACATGCTTAGCACGTGACTCTGATACCACTGTGGGACTTTCAGAGCCGCATAAACCGCTTTTTGCGTTGCGGAAACCTCGGAAGCCCGGCCACGGATCCGTGCGAAGGTATATAAAAATAAAAACATGTATGTGCTTATGTAAACCTAGATCTACCTTATATTTAGAAGGTGAGAGCATTACCCTCGTAGCGATGCCCTTCGCTTATCCCGCTCGTCCAAACGCGTTGTCAGAACTCAAGAGTGTCAAGTGTACACTCCTCTACAAGTATCCACACGGACAAATGGTGGAGAAAAACACCTTAGAGTGTGCTATCACCCCTTGGACGTTCATGGCTAGATGAGGAAGAGAGATCTTGAGGGAAGAGCAGAGGAAGAAGATGAAGTTACACAACTTAACTTCACATCATCCATAACCCACTATAAGGGGGTTACATGCATGCATGTAACTCCAAGAGCCAATGGCTCTTGGTCTCCCTCATGAGGTTGCACCCCATGATGTGTTCATGATGATGTGGAACATCATCATTAGCCGGCCATGCCAAGTCATCATCATGACATGGCATTTGGTCAAGTCAAACTTGACCTTTCATCTTCCCTCTCAAGTCAAGTCAAACTTGACCTCTTATCTCCCATGGTTGATCAAATCCAACCATTTGATTAAAGTCAATTTAATTTAATGAATCTCTATTCATTTAATTTAAAATGATTTGATGAATCAAATCTAAACTAGACTCATTCAACACTTGGATCAACTTGAGTCTAACTCAATTAGTCTAATTTGGATTACTCTTAATCCAATTTGGTTCATCCCATGAACCTAATCCTCATGGTTCATCATATGAACCTAATCTCCATCTAATTGCCCTTTGTGTGTGACCCTATATTTTCTTGTAACGTTGGCAATGCTCCTAAACTGATTTAGGAACATAAGTAATGAGCGGTATCTAGCAACACATCATTGCTACCCAAGTTACAAGAATGTTGAGATCCAACACCACCTTTGTGACTACTAATTGTGACTCTCACAATATGTGACAATGTCCCTCTATCCTTGACATATAGATTGACCAATTGAGGCATAGACCGTGTCATCCTCGGTACAATCTAAATCTTGAACTCCAAGTAGACTCACTCTAATCAAATGAGCTCAATATCTCATTTTGACTCATTTTGGCATTGCCATGCACTTCGTGGTCTCACTCTATCAAGAATATCGATGTCACTCCCGTTATATAGGAGGGATAAATCCCATCTACATCACTCACATCCCTCCGCATAATTTGTTACATACCCAGTAATCGCCTTTATAGTCCACCCATTTACGGGTGACATTTGACGAAGCCAAAGTATGCAATGCCTTATGTAGGGAACCATGGTGACTTTAGGTCTAAGGACTAATAGTCATACTAATAGCCACATGAGAAAGTATATGACACTCATATAACGATCCATGATCTTTTCTCATGACGGGTCATTCAGTATTCAATCTCCAATGCATACCCATGTGTCAACTTGATATCTCATATCTATGACTTGTGAGATCAAGTCATCATATTGACCTACATGCTAGTCTCTGCACATTAACGTTGTCCCTGAATGTTAATACTCGACTAGGAATGATTAAGAGTAGTGTTCTCTATATCAGCTCATTATCGATTCAACCAATCGACTGATATAAATAAGAACCTACTACTCAAGGACATTATTATATTTAGTTATTTGGCACCAATACAAGTAAATATAATAACCATGCCTTTATAAATAGGAATATGATACAATAAAGTCCATACTACAATCATCACATGATTGACTCTAGGGCTTTCACTAACACCAAATCCACTATGTGGATAGACCGAATCGATTTAATGGTCCAGGGGGAGCCAGTACAAAATTTGTTTGTACTATTCCATGAAATTAGACTTTGCATGCTTCTGTATTTTATTTTAATTTTTAGAACGATTAGATAGGATCTATAGCTAGTCAATTTATGACAATATAGTATTAGGATGCGGCGAGATGAGAGTACATTAGGGAAACGAAGTCCTGTGTGTCCAAGTTAGATAAGGCATATCTAACTCGGTGTACTCGACTGAGTTGAACTAGATGAAGCTACCTCGTTGTATCCTTAACTAGTTAGACCAGGAAGTAATCTTAAGTGACTCAAGTAATCGATTTCTTGAATTTGGCTTTGTCTAAGGAAGTGGTCATTGTTCCGATCAAAGAAAGCCTTTATGCCTCGCCACGACCTGGAAGCCTATTTCTCAAAAAGGTTACTTGATGAGCTACGAGTTAAATTTGAATCTAACCCAAGGTTGATTAGTTTCAATTCACTAAATTTAAATAGGTAAAATTGAAGTTATCTCACAAAACACATAAGGATAACATGCTTGATAATGTAGAAAGGGTGAGATGATTCCTAGGATTAATAAACATCAACCAACTTTCAAAATTCCAATATCCGATCAAACTACAATACGTGCAGGGTCAATGGATGTTGCACAATGGGTTCTCCCGACACATGACCGGAGACTTACTGAAATTTTCGAAGCTTAGATTCAAAAGTCAAGGATCGATAGCTTTCAAAAACAACGACAAGCTCAAAATCATCATATCAGGTGATATTGAGCTAAACTCTAACTTTATAATTCAAAATGTTTTATTAGTCGAAAATTTTGAGTACAATTTACTTAGTGTAAGTCAATTGTGTGACAACAACTATAAGGTTATATTCTTAGAAAATCAATGCTTAATTAAAACTAATGAAACATCTAAAACAATACTTAAAGGTGTTGGGATGTATACTGAAAACCTAGCTCTTTTGTATGAACATCTTTATTTTGAAATAAGAATCACATGATCATTGTTTGCATATTTTTATGGTTATGCAATATTGTCTAATACGTTACATTGTAGATAACATGGTGTGTGGTGTCACACGGGAGATCTTGTTATCGGCTCCTTGTAAAGTATAAGTAAAAGCTCACAACCGAGATGACTTTGGACAAACCATCGGAATGGTTGTAGTGTGATTTGATATTGGTTTGTCTTGACCATAGAATCACACTAGTGCACTTTGTGTGTATTGAGCAGGACCGACACAGAGGTGATTCGATTTATTGCTGACTACATAATCGAATCGAACCTCAGATATTATTTAGTACATGCTCTTAATCCCGATATAATAACGGGCACATATACTTGGTACTCATCTCTTTGATTTACCAATGGGAGAGATTTATAGATTAAATCGATAGACTCGGTAAGTTGGGAGATGATATTATTTATATGGTGTGTCGTTGATTATAGGAGGAAACCATGTCCTATATATTAGGATGATGATGTCCCCTTGAGGAGCTCATAAGGTTCATCATGTAAACCCTGCAGGTGAACTTGGTCCGGCATGATGAAAAAGTTGAGTGGTACTACTCAAGGAGTTAGATGTTGATTAATTAATGGTTAGTAAATTAATTAATCGACGGACATTCGAGATCTTAAACACGGGGAGAAAATGTACAAATAATATATGGAGCCCATATTATCATATGGGGGTTGGTGAGGTAGATCAATGATGGACCTTTAGTGGATTGGATCATCATTAGTGGATCGGACTTTATGTGGGCTTGATCCATGGGTGGCCAAGACCCAACTCCTCCTCATGGTCCCTAATGTAGCCCATTAACACCTCAAGATGCTTAGATCCAATGGATAGAAACAAAACTCTACGATCCATTGGTAGAGATCAAATCTCTAAGATCCGACGGTTGAGATTAAATCTCTAGATCCGACGGTTGAGATTAAATCCCTAGAACCAATGGAGGAGATTAATTCATGACTTATCCCTAACTCTATAAAAGGAGGGCATGGGGAGTGGTCGTGGATTACATGATAGGGAGGGAGCAAGGCTTGGGCGGCAAGAATAGGGCAATCCTAGTTGAGATAGGATTGGAATTAGGGTTAGCGTTTGGAAGCAAGGGTTGCACCAAATAAGGCAAGTTTTCCTTCTTCTTCCTTGCCTTGTGGCAAACGTCCAGCAGCTATTCCAGCCCTTCCCAGCCCTTGGCCGGCACCCAAAACACTCCCCTCTCTTCTCCTTAGGTGGTGGAAACAAGATATAGGGTTTCCCTTGGTGTCTTGGTAGTTTTCAATCATCTTCTTCTCCTTCTAGTTGGCCGGCGGCAAGAACTTCTATAGTTCTTTGTTGGTTGAGTTTTTGAAGGAGAAAAACATTGTTTCTCTTCTTCCTCTTGCTTGGGAAAAGCAAGGAAGGAAGTTTTGCGATCTAGGAGCTTCGACTTTTGGTGGATCGTCGCCCACACGACGTCCAAAAGGAGGAGGGTCATACATTAGAAGACCAAGAGGTATAACTATTCTTCTATCTCTTTTATTCATTGCTTGTGTTTGTTTTTCAAAATATAAGCATGTTATATTTCTGTAAATAGGCTAAATAATACCTTGGATCCCGAGTATAAACACAAAAACCGGCGATCCGGACATCGTCTATTCCGCGGCTACTCGTAGAATAGAGGATGGTCGCTTGAACAACTAGTTTGTTCAAGTGACCTCTCTAAACGAATAGCACAACGATGACTTGGTTGCTTTGGGAATCCCTTTTGTCTAGGATTAAATTTTTAATCTGGAGACATCGAAGGGATCACCATGGTCAAGCAACCGAGGTGAAGGGGAAGCGAAGTTTCCCCTCACGGATCAACCCCAACATTTGGTATCAGAGCTTCGAAGCAAAACCTACAATTGGTATCAGAGCCAAGGTTTCCGGTTTTGTGTGTTTAGGATTCGGTTAATTTTTATGCACTTTTTCATATATTATATGTGATGGATAATAGTAGGATATGCGTAGTTTAACTCTTTGGTTGTAGGCATAAGATCCGACTATTATGGCCATATGTGTGTATGTGATTGTATGTGTATAAATGTTTATTTTGTTGAATCCTCGGGGTTGACGAGGCTAGTATTTAGTTTTTGTAAATTAAATACGGCATTGTTTAGCCGCTCTTTATTTTATTTTACTTTCAATCTAGATTTCATGTACACTCCCTCGTGGAGTATAGGATCGATGGATGTAAATTAAAATAGGTTTTAGTCTCGGCTCGGATCTCCGGATGGCTCGTACATGGCGTAGGAGGAGCGGACGAGATGGCGATGCGACGGGAGTCATATTGAAGACAAAAGCCATAATAGTTGGAAAATAATTTATTTTTCATATTTATTGCTTTTTATTTGATATGCATGTCGTAGGCTAGGAAAATTCCTCAATTTCAAATTACTAAGTGGGAGAGGGATATTTTTATAAATTCCCGCGGCCTCCATTACAATTTGACAAGTGATGCAAGCAAACATGCGCGTTGGCTCTGAGTGCCTTCCTCCCCATCGGATGGGTTTGTTTGCGGATCATTAGGTCAAATAATGGTTATAGGAAATTATTTAGGAGCGTGTGCACTTGCACGAGATAATTCCCTTAGAATCGTGTAATGGTGCACACTTAGATACAAATAAAAAGTATCCTCCCCATCGGAGTCACTGCTTTTATTTGTAGGGCCAAAGAGGAACCAACTATTAATTTTATTTGTCAAAAAGTAAGGTTGACAAGATAATAAAATTAATGGGTTAAACCTCCTCTTACAAATGTAGAATTCGTATACGTCCACACTATCGTGGCATGCGATATTCTCGGTGTTTGAGGTGTTGGTTGATTTCAAAATTTTATTGTTTGAGGAAATAATAATTTTTATTGAAATCTATAGTAATAATAAGCATGTTGTGTGTGCTTGAAAATTCCTCAGTTTCAATTTACTAAGTGGGAGAGGGATATTTTAATTAATTCCCGCGGCCTCCATTACAATTTGACATGTGATGCAACAAACTTGCGCGTCGGCTCTGAGTGCCTTCTTCCCCATCGGATGAGTTTGTTTGCGGATCACAAGGTCAAATAATGGTTATAGGAAATTATTTAGGAGCGTGTGTACTTCCCCATCGGTAAGGCACATAATCCAAAATAATTCCCTTAGTACCGTGTAATGGTGCACACTTAGATGCAAATAAAAAGTATCCTCCCCATCGGAGTCACTGCTTTTATTTGTAGGGCCAAAGAGGAACCAACTATTGATTTTATTTGTCAAAAAGTAAGGTTGACAAGATAATAAAATTAATGGGTAAAACCTCCTCTAACAAATGTAGAATTCGTATACGTCGACACTATCGTGGCATGCGATATTCTCGGTGATTTGAGGTGTTGGTTGATTTCGAAATTTTATTGTTTGAGGAATCAATCATTTTTTGAAATCTAAAGTAATGATCTATGTGATTCTTAGGATTTTCAAAATTGACTTTCAGTCCACTTATTTTGATACTAAAGGAAATAAACTTATTGTACCCAAATTATATTGATTGGAAATGAATCCAAATATTTTCTTATCTGCTAGTATGCACTCTTCGAAGAGTGTCCTCAAGCCATCATTGCTCAAAAGAGTTTCTACTTCTAAGCCGAAAGGCAAGAAGAAGAAGAAACAAGGTGAAGCAAAGGTGGTGGGAGGATCTCAGGGAGGAGTGAAGAAGGCGAAAGGCAAGTACTTTAAGCAGGATGGACATTGGAAGAAGGACTGTCCCAGTCCAAAACAGAACAAAGGTATATCCTTTGGAATAGTCGTTGAAACATGATTAGCAGTGTTATCTTCCGGCACCTGGTGTGTAGATATGAGAGCCACTAATCATGTCTGCAACACTTTGCAGGGGTTTCAGGAAACCCAACGACTAGCTAAAGGGGAGATTACCATTTTGGGCAATGCCATGAAGGTGGCGGCTATTGCAGTGGGAGAAGTTTTATTTATCTCTTGAGAATAATAAAACTTTGGTTCTGAAAAATTCCCTTTATGTACCTTTATTTAGAAAGAATTTAGTTTCAGTTTCTAAATTATTATGGATGGATATTCTATTTCTTTTAATGACAGAGTTGTTATAAAAAGGAATAGGGAGAATATCTATTCAGGTACATTGAAAGAAAATTTGAACCAAAACCTCCCACGATGCAAATTGAAGTTAATAACTCATCTTCTAATTCCAATAAGAGAAAAGAACCTTCGAAGATAAACCAAACATATCTTTGGCTTCTTAGGCTTGGTCACATTAACCTAAGCAGAATTCAAAGGTTGATAGCTGATGGACCTTTGGGTTCATTAGTGGTGGAGGATCTCCCAACCTACGAATCTTGCTTGGAGGGTAAGATGACCAAGAGGCCTTTTTAAGGCCAAGGGGTATAGAGCCAAAGATGTGTTAGAAATAGTTCATTCTGATTTGTGTGGTCCTATGGCTATCTAGGCAAGAGGTAATCTTGAATATTTCATCTCTTTTGTAGATGATTATTCAAGATGTGGATGACACTACGATTTGATCGTGGTGGTGACAACCTCTTGGGAGAGTTTAGGAACTACTTATCAGAGGTTGGGATTCAATCCCAATTGACTGCACTGCACACCCGTGACAGTAATCTGTAGCAGAGCGAAGGAATAGGACTCTTATGGAGATGGTTAGATCGATGATGAGTTATTCTGACTTGTTTTATAGTCCTAGAGATCAGAGGGTGATCGTTAACACGAATGCCAGATTTCTAGAGGAAGACTATGTGATAAGCCACAAGCCCAAAGGTAAAATTGTTCTGGAGGAGTTAAAAAGGGAAGTCACTTCTTTAGTACCACCGGTACAAGAGGATATACCACATGTCACTGCACTGCGTGTCACAAAGGATACACAGATGATACCTCGTCGTAGTGGGAGGGTTGTTAGACAGCCTCTTAGATTCATGTTTTTAGATGAATCTTCAGATTTGGTCCCTAGCAAATATGAACCTAATCCCTAGACATACGACGAGGCAATCCAAGATATAAATACAACATCTTGGCAAAGTGCAATGAATACTGAGATTGAATCTATGGATTCAAGTCCGGTCGGGGAGCTCTTATGCACTGCAGCTCATATGGATTATGAGTTGTGGCAGATGGATGTCAAGACAGCTTTCCTTAATGAAAGTCTTGAGGAAAACATCTATATGAAGCAACCAGAGGAATTCATTGCTAAGGACAAAGAGAGTATTGTATATAAGCGTAATCAGTCCGTTAATGGACTGAAGCAAGCTTTGAAGTCTTGGGACATCCGCTTTGAGGAAGTAAATCCAGTCTTATGGATTTATTCAAAGTTCGGATGGGTCTTGTGTATATCAGAGATGTGACGGAAACGTAGTGGTATTTTTGTACTATACGTAGATGACATTTTGGTGGTTGGCGACAACATCAAAATGTTATCAGACGTAAGGGTATGGTCGTCCAAACAGTATGATATGAAGGACTTGGGAGAAGTGGGTCACAACCTTGGGATCAAAGTTGTTGTGCTTATCCCAAGCTTCATACATAGACATGGTTTTGGATCGTTTTAGCATACAAAACTCTAAGAAGGGTTTTTCTACCCTTCAGGCATGGAGTTCCTTTATCTAAGCAGATGTGTCCTAGATCATCTGAAGAGATAGAGGAGATATAAGCGATTCCTTATGCTTGGCGGTAGGAAGCCTAATGTATGCTATGTACGAGACCGGATATACGCTGCGTAGGCATGGTCAGCAGATATCAGAGTA
The DNA here is from genome assembly GCA_025175895.1 of Wurfbainia villosa. Taxonomy (NCBI): domain Eukaryota; kingdom Viridiplantae; phylum Streptophyta; class Magnoliopsida; order Zingiberales; family Zingiberaceae; genus Wurfbainia; species Wurfbainia villosa. Next base: position 55,617,597 of record CM045986.1, on the reverse strand, counting down.
ATCCAGGACAGGGATATTGAACTGCGGTAAAGCATATATTGTAGTGCCTGAGAAGGACTAGGGATTATATGCTAGTTTACTGGGCAGACCAATTACTCCTTGTGGGTTACACGGATTCTGATTTCCAATCTGATAGGGATAATAGTAAATCTACCTCAGGGTTTGTGTTTACTTTGGGAGGTGGAGCCATTGTATGGAGGAGTGCCCAGCAGAAAAGCGTGGCGGACTCCACCATGGAAGCTGAGTATGTGGCAGCCTATGAGGCAGCCAAAGAAGTTGTGTGGCTCAGGAACTTCATGATGGACTTGGATGTGATTCCTGGTTTGCCCAGAACTATCACAATTAATTGTGATAATAATGGTGCAGTTGCAAACTCGAAGGAACCACGAGCCCATAAGGCTAGTAAACACATAGAGTGCAAGTACCACCTGATACGAGAAATCGTAAAGGAGGTAGAAGTTGCTGTCGCCTAGATTGCATCAGAGGATGACCTGGTAGACCCTTTCACTAAGGCCCTTCTAGTGAGAGCTTTGATAGGCAGGTGGAGGGAAGGGGAATCAGATGTATGGTAGTATAAGGACAACATAGTCTTTTAGTATAAGTGGGAGATTGTTGGGATGTATACTGAAAGTCTAGCTCTTTTGTATGAACATCTTTATTTTGAAATAAGAATCACATGATCATTGTTTGCATATTTTTATGGTTATGCAATATTGTCTAATACGTTACATTGTAGATAACATGGTGTGTGGTGTCACACGGGAGATCTTGTTATCGGCTCCTTGTAAAGTATAAGTAAAGGCTCACAACCGAGATGACTTTGGACAAACCATCGGAATGGTTGTAGTGTGATTTGGTATTGGTTTGTCTTGACCATAGAATCACACTAGTGCACTTTGTGTGTATTGAGCAGGACCGACACAGAGGTGATTCGATTTATTGCTGACTACATAATCGAATCGGACCTCAGATATTATTTAGTACATGCTCTTAATCCCGATATAATAACGGGCACATATACTTGGTACTCATCTCTTTGATTTACCAATGGGCGAGATTTATAGATTAAATCGATAGACTCGGTAAGTTGGGAGATGATATTATTTATATGGTGTGTCATTGATTATAGGAGGAAACCGTGTCCTATATATTAGGATGATGATGTCCCCTTGAGGAGCTCATAAGGTTCATCATGTAAACCCTGCAGGTGGACTTGGTCCGGCATGATGAAAAGGTTGAGTGGTACTACTCAAGGAGTTAGATGTTGATTAATTAATGGTTAGTAAATTAATTAATCGATGGACATTCGAGATCTTAAACACGGGGAGAAAATGTACAAATAATATATGGAGCCCATATTATCATATGGGGGTTGGTGAGGTAGATCAATGATGGACCTTTAGTGGATTGGATCATCATTAGTGGATCGGACTTTATGTGGGCTTGATCCATGGGTGGCCAAGACCCAACTCCTCCTCATGGTCCCTAATGTAGCCCATTAACACCTCAAGATGCTTAGATCCAATGGATAGAAACAAAACTCTAAGATCCATTGGTAGAGATCAAATCTCTAAGATCCGACGGTTGAGATTAAATCTCTAGATCCGACGGTTGAGATTAAATCCCTAGAACCAATGGAGGAGATTAATTCATGACTTATCCCTAACTCTATAAAAGGAGGGCATGGGGAGTGGTCGTGGATTACATGATAGGGAGGGAGCAAGGCTTGGGCGGCAAGAATAGGGCAATCCTAGTTGAGATAGGATTGGAATTAGGGTTAGGGTTTGAAAGCAAGGGTGGCACCAAATAAGGCAAGTTTTCCTTCTTCTTCCTTGCCTTGTGGCCAACGTCCAGCAGCTATTCCAGCCCTTCCCAGCCCTTGGCCGGCGCCCAAAACACTCCCCTCTCTTCTCCTTAGGTGGTGGAAACAAGATATAGGGTTTCCCTTGGTGTCTTGGTAGTTTTCCATCATCTTCTTCTCCTTCTAGTTGGCCGGCGGCAAGAACTTCTATAGTTCTTTGTTGGTTGAGTTTTTGAAGGAGAAAAACATTGTTTCTCTTCTTCCTCTTGCTTGGGAAAAGCAAGGAAGGAAGTTTTGCGATCTAGGAGCTTCAACTTTTGGTGGATCGTCGCCCACACGACGTCCAAAAGGAGGAGGGTCATACATTAGAAGACCAAGAGGTATAACTATTCTTCTATCTCTTTTATTCATTGCTTGTGTTTGTTTTTCAAAATATAAGCATGTTTTATTTCTGTAAATAGGCTAAATAATACTTGGATCCCGAGTATAAATACAAAAACCGGCGATCCGGACATCGTCTATTCCGCGGCTACTCGTAGAATAGAGAATGGTCGCTTGAACAACGAGTTTGTTCAAGTGACCTCTCTAAACGAATAGCACGACGATGACTTGGTTGCTTTGGGAATCCTTTTTGTCTAGGATTAAATTTTTAATCCGGGGACATCGAAGGGATCACCATGGTCAAGCAATCGAGGCGAAGGGGAAGCGAAGTTTTCCCTCACGGACTCGACAAGGGAAATCCCTTCAATTGGTATCAGAGCTTCCGGGCAAAACCCTTCAAAAGGAACGAGGAATAGCAATATCTATACAATTAATTTACCCAACTCCTCAACCAAGTGTCCTATGACACAGAAAGAGGAATCTTGGTTGTGGCATTGTTGACTCGGCCACTCGCACCCAAGACTCGTTCACAAAATGAGTCAGAGTGGTTTAGTCAGAGGCTTGCATAACCTTAACAACTTAGATAATAAAATATGTAATGCTTGTCAACAAGGTAAACAAACTAGGGCACAACATCAACTAACTAACCAAGAACAAACCAAAAGTGTGCTTGAGCTCCTATACTTGGATCTATTCGATTCTCAAGGAGCCAAGTCACTAAATGGGAGTCAATTTTTCTTAGTCATAATTGACGACTACTCTAGGTTTACTTGGGTTATGTTCCTTAAACAAAAAAGTGAAACCGTAAATCAACTCACCAACTTATGTAAGTTAATAGAAAATGAAAAGAACATTAAGATTAAAAGACTTAGAAGCGATCATGGTGGTGAATTCGAAAACCATAGGTTCACCGACTTCTGTAACCTAAAGCGACTTATGTACTTCTTCGAGGAGTACATATTTGTATTCCTCAGTAGTCAAGACAATGTCTAGATTCCTCTTCCAATCAACATAGTTGGGTCCAGTAAGTTTGTTTTCTTTTTCAGTATCACAGAAGGTGGGTGGAAAGTCATTTTGAAAGAAAACCTAAGAATCACATAAATCAAAACATTAGATTTCAAAAAATTATTGATTCCTCAAACAATAAAATTTTAAAATCAACAAACACCTCAAAACACCGAGAATATCGTATGCCACGATAGTGTGGACGTATACGAATTCTACATTTGTAAGAGGAGGTTTTACCCATTAATTTTACTATCTTGTCAACCTATCCTTTTGACAAGTAAATTTAATAGTTGGTTCCTCTTTGGCCCTATAAATAAAAGCAGTGACTCCGATGGGGAGGATACTTATATTTGTATCTAAGTGTTCACCATTACTCGGTATCAAGGTAATTATCTCGGGTTATGTGCCTTCCGATGGGGATGTACAAACGCTCCTTGATAATTCCCTATAACCATATTTGACCTTGTGATCCGCAAACAAACCCATCCGATATGGAGGAAGGCACTCAGAGCCGACGCGCAAGTTTGTTTGCATCACTTATCAAATCGTAATGGAGGCCGTGGGAATTTATAGAAAATTCCCTCTCCCACTTAGTAATTTGAAATTGAGGAATTTTCCTAGCCTACGACATGAATATCAAACAAAAAGCAATAAATATGAAAAATAAATTATTTTCCAACTATTATGATATTTGTCTACAATATGTCTCCCATCGCAACGCCTTCTCGTCCGCTCCTCCTACGCCATGTACAAGTCATCCGGAGATTCGAGCCGAGACTAAAACCTATTTTAATTTATATCCATCGATCCTATACTCCACGAGGGAGTGTACAGGAAATCTAGATCAAAAGTAAAATAAAATAAAGAGTGGATAAACAATGTCGTATCTAATTTACAAAAAATCAAATACTAGCCTCGTCAACCCCGGGGATTCAACAAAATAATCATTTACACATATATAATCACATACACACATATGGCCATAATAGTCGGATCTTATGCCTGCTACCAAAGAGTTAAACTATGCATATCCTACTATTATCCGACACATAATATATGAAAAGTGCATAAAAATTAATCGAATCCTAAACACACAGAACCGGAAACCTTGGCTCTGATACAAATTGAAGGGTTTTGCTTATCGAGTCCGTGAGGGGAAACTTCGCTTCCCACTTCACCTCGATGCTTGATCATGGCGATCCCTTCTATGCCCCTGGATTAAAAAATTTAATCCTAGACAAAAGGGATTGCCAAAACAACCAAGTCATCATCGTGCTATTTTTTTAGAGAGGTCACTTGAACAAACTCGTTGTTCAAGCGACAATCCTCTATTCTACGAATAGCCGCGGAATAGACGATGTCCAGATCACCGGTTTTTTTGTTTATGCTCGGGATCCAAGTATTATTTAGCCATATACAGATTTATATCATGTTCATAGTTGAAAAACGAAAACAAGCAAGTAAAAAAAGAGAATAGAGAATAGGTATACCTCTCGATCATCTAATGTATGACCTTCCTCCTTTCGGACGTCGTGTGGGCGACGATCTACAAAAAGTCGAAGCTCCTAGATTGCAAATCTTCCTTCCTTGCTTTTCCAAAGAAAAATGAAGAATAGAAACAAGGTTTTTCTCCTCCCTAAAACCAACCAACAAGGATCAAAAACAATCCTTGCCGCCGGCCATCAAAGAGAGGGAGATGATGATGGAAACCAACCAAGACACCAAGGGAGACCCCTAAGTCTTGTTTCCACCACTCAAGGAGACGAGAAGAGAGCCTTTGGGCACCGGCCAAGGGCTGGAAAGGGTCTAGAAAAGGTGCTGGATACCGGCCAATGGAGAAGGAAGAAGAAAGGAAATACTTCCTTATTTGGTGCCGCCCAAGCCTCCAAACCCAAATCCTATCTCAACTAAGATTCCTCTCTTGCCGCCCAAAACCCTACGTCTCCTTGGATTCTCCTCCATACCAACCCATCAAGCTCCTTTTATAGAGTTAGGGATAAGCCTCCTTTTAATCTCGACCATTGGTTCTAGAGATTTAATCTCAACCGTCGGATCGAGAAATTTAATCTCAATCGTCTAATCTTAGAGATTTAATCTCTACCTATGAATCTCGAGTTTTGTTTCTATCCATTGGATCTAAGATTCATGAGATGTTAATAGGCTACATTAGGGACCATGAGGAGGAGTTGGATCTTAGCCACCCATGGATCAAGCCCACATAAAGTCCGATCCACTAATGATAATCCAATCCACTAAAGGATAATCATTGATCTACCTCACCAACCCCATATGATAATATGGGCTCCATATATTATTTGTACATTTTCTCCCCGTGTTTAAGATCTCGAATGTCCGTCACTTAATTCATTTACTAACCATTAATTAATCAACATCTAACTCCTTGAGTAGTACCACTCAACCTTTTCATCATGCCGCACCAAGTCCACCTACAGGGTTTATATGATGAACCTTATGAACTCCTCAAGGGGACATCATCATCCTAATATATAGGACAGGGTTTCCTCCTATAATCAACGACACACCATATAAATAATATCATCTCCTAACTTACCGAGCCTATCGATTTAATCTATAAATCTCGCCCATTGGTAAATCAAAGAGATGAATACTAAGTATATGTGCCTATTATTATATCGGGATTAAGAGCATGTACTAAATAATATCTGAGGTCCGATTCGATTATGTAGTCAGCAATAAATCGAATCACCTCTATGTCGGTCCTGCTCAATACACACAAAGCGTACTAGTGTGATTCTATGGTCAAGACAAACCAATACCAAATCACACTACAACCATTCCGATGGTTTGTCCAAAGTCATCTCGGTTGTGAGCCGATAAGATAATCTCCCGTGTGACACCACTCACCATGTTATCTACAATGTAAAGTATTAGACAATATGGATAAGCATAAAAATATGCAAACAATAATCATGTGATTCTTATTTCAAAATAAAGATGTTCATACAAAAGGTAGACTTTTCAGTATACATCCCTACAATCTCCCACTTATACTAAAAGACTATGCTATCCTCAAACAGCCATACATCTGATCCCCATTCCCTCCACATGCATATCAAAAGCTCTCGCCGAAAGGGCCTTAGTGAAAGGATCTGCCAGGTTATCCTCCGATGTAATCTTGGCCACAACAACTTCTCCTCTCTTTACGATTTATCGTATCAGGTGGTACTTGCGCTCTATGTGTTTACTAGCCTTATGGGCTTGTGGTTCCTTCGAGTTTGCAACTGCACCACTATTATCACAATAAATTGTGATAGTTCTGGGCAAACCAGGAATCACATCCAAGTCCATCAGGAAGTTCCTGAGCCACATAGCTTCTTTGGATGCCTCAGAGGCTGCCACATACTCAACTTCCATGGTGGAGTCCGCCACACATTTTTGCTTGACACTCCTCCATACAATGGCTCCACCTCCCAAAGTAAACACAAAACATGAGGTAGACTTACTGTTATCCCTATCAGATTCGAAGTCGAAATCCGTGTAACCCATAGGAAGTAATTGGTCTGCCCAGTAAACCAGCATATAATCCCTATTCCTTTTCAGGTACTTCAATATATGCTTCACCATAGTCAAATGTCCCTGTCCTGGATTACTCTGATATCTGTTGACCATGCCCACGGCAAAGCAGATATCTGGTCTCGTATATAGCATCGCATACATGAGGCTTCCTACTGCTGAAGCATAAGGAACCACTTTCATCTCCTCTATCTCCTCATATGATCTAGGACACATCTCCGTAGATAAAGGAACTCCATGCCTGAAAGGTAGAAAACCCTTCTTGGAGTTCCGCATGCTAAAACGATCCAAAATCGTGTCTATGTATGAAGCTTGGGATAAGCACAACATCCTTTTCTTATGATCCCTTATAACCATGTTCCCAAGGATGTGTCCCACCTGTTCCAAGTCCTTCATATCAAACTGTTTGGACAACCATACCCTTACGTTCGATAACACCTTGATATTGTTGCCAATCAACAAAATGTCATCTACGTAAAGTACAAGAAATACCACTACATTTCCGTTACATCTCTTGTATACACAAGACTCATTCGGACTTTGAATAAATCCATAAGACTGGATTACCTCATCAAAGCGGATGTTCCAAGACCTCGAAGCTTGCTTCAATCCATAAATGGACCGATTAAGCTTACATACAAGATGCACTTTGCCCTTAGAAATGAATCCCTCTGGTTGCTTCATATAGATGTTTTCCTCAAGACTTCCATTAAGGAAAGTTGTCTTGACATCCATCTGCCATACCTCATAATCCATATGAGCTGCTATGCATAAGAAAATACGGATAGACTTAAGCATGGCTACCGACGAAAAAGTCTCCTCATAATCGATACCCTCTTTCTGAGTATACCCCTTCGCAACAAGCCTCCCTTTGATGGTCTCAACCTTCCCATCTATTCCTCTCTTTCTCTTGTAGATCCACTTGCATCCAATGGTTTTTACACCATCGGTTGGTTCTACTAGCCCCCAGACCTGATTTGAATCCATAGATTCAATCTCTGCATTCATTGCTGTTGGTGCAGTGGGCACCAAAGTCGAACCGGTATTTTGATTATGGCAAAAGGCTCAATAGTTAAGGGTATATTTGTTATCTTACGAGCTCAATTAAGTGTGCAGAAATGCTAAAGTTGAGCGGAAGGTCTGCGACACCCGGTGGGAACCGAGGTGGTCGGGCAACGCCAGAGGGACTTCGGAGGAAGCCGAGGTACTCGGGTGAAGACCGGAAGCGAGGCTACAAGGTAAGCTCGTGTGAAAGCGAAGCAAGGTCGTTAAGCGTAGATCCGACCCAATACCTCCAATGGAAGGTCTAGGTCGAGATCAGATGGTTAGAACCATCGTACTTTATATTTTAAGCTAACTTGTACTGCAGTCCAAAACCCTTTGACTACAGTCAACTGCTAGTCAAGTTCCAGCCTCGAGAAGAGCTCGAATTTCAAGGGGGTGAATTTGGACTTGACTCGTGTTTTGGTACAAAGGGTGATGTGGCATCAAGGTGGACATCCAAACCATCACCAAGCTTCCTTGGTGTGGACGCCCAAAATAAGGTGAGTTGGCACAAGATGGTTGGCTCCCATGATGTGGCACAAGTTGAATGGCTCCAACAAGTTGGCGCCCAAGGAGGTTGGAGGTGGCACAAGGTGGTTGGATGAAACACCTCATCCTCAAGTTGGCGCCCAAGGAGGTTGGAGGTGGCACAAGGTGGTTGGATGAAACACCTCATCCTTGAGTTGGCGCACAAGGAGGTTGGAGGTGGCACAAGGTGGTTGGATGAAACACCTCATCCTTGAGTTGGCGCAAAGGATGTTGATGAACAAGTCTTGGGGGATAAGAACCTCACCTTGGACACTACCTATGTCTAAATTCATAGATCAATATCCATAAATAGACATGTTCAAGCCAAGCAAATAACAAGAATTCAAGAGCTCTCAACACGCGCCGTAAATACGCCGCTACTACTACTCACATTTGCTCTGACGAAGTGCCGCCGACAAAAGCTACATCTTCTACTTATAAGAGTTGTCGGTATATTTATTTAAGTTCTACTTCTTTAAATTGTCTTTGTGCTTTAATCGTAACAAGGAAAGGGAGTGTCCTTTGCCTTGATTTCTTTTGTATGTCGTTGCTCCTACTTCCAACGAAGAGGAGTGGTTTTAGTGAATTGCCCTCCGACGTGATCAAGGATCACTAGGGCCGTGGATTAGCAATCGAAGATTGTGAACCACGTAAAAATATCTTGTCTACTTTATATTTCATTTGTGCATTCTCTACTTGCTTTTTACTTATTGCAAAAGTTTTTAACGACATCGTATCGCTATTCACCCCCTCTAGCGACACTTTCGATCCAACAATTGGTATCGAGCGGGCGCTAAGATTCGGTGAAACCACCAATCTAGCTTTGTTTTCTTTTTTTACAGATTTTTATTTATTTATTTCTGTTTTTCGTATAATTATTTCACTTGCTTATCTTCTCCTACATATAGAATTGCATTAGAGGCTTTAGGATCCGGATAAGGTTGTCCTTGGGTTAGATCCGAGTAAGGTTGTCCTCGGAACTTCAGCGACATTCGCATTTGATTGTTTATTTCTTTTTGCAAGTTACATTTTATATATCTTTTTACTTCCCTACTAATCCAAGGCGAAAGTCTTGGAATATTCTTTCGTGTGTGTTTTGCAAGATTCTTTTAAATCGTTCTTCTTCTTGTTTTTAAATGGCCCATCTCGAAGGGTTTAGCACCGCCCGACCCCGTTTTACAAGCGGTAATGACTTTCGTTATTGGAAGGGTCGGATGGAATGCTTTCTTAAAACCCAAATCGAGATGTGGATCGTAATCAAACGGTTTCACACTTCCTATTAATGAAGATGGTGAATCTTTGGGTTACGATCAATGGTCAAATTCCATGAAAAACAAGTAGAAGCCGATGCCAAGGCAACTCAAATCTTGCAATGTGGGTTGTCCAAGGAAGAGCTCAACCGCGTCGGCCCCTTCATTAGTGCAAAGGACTTATGGACCAAGCTAGTGGAACTACACGAAGGCACCGACGACACGAAGGTATGTAAAAGAGATTTACTTTTAAATAAATTGTATAACTTGAAAATGCAGGAAAACGAGACCGCAACTCAACTACATGCTCGTATCCAAGACATCGTCAACCAACTCCATGCCATCGGACAAAAGGTCGAGAATCGCGACCTTATCAGGTATTCTCTTAACTCGTTTCCTAGGACCACCTTGTGGGCATCCATGGTCGATGCCTACAAGGTCTCCAACCTTTCTAAAATTAGGTTAGGCAATTGTTTTGAACTTGAATTACATGAGCAAACTAACGTGGTCGGGCCGAGAAGAGTATTGCGTTAGTTGCGAGGTTCCAAGAAGAAGAAGCCCGCAAGCAAGCCACCCCGAAGGAAGAAGGCGAGTCGAATCGGAAGTAGACTCGAAATAGAATCCGAACTAGTCAATCTAGTTCGGAAGATGATCAAGAGGCAACGACCAACAACTCAAGGTAAGCCTAAACCTAATTCAAATACTTCTAATTTTAGATGCTATGAGTGCAGGTTCGGTCACATCAAGTCCGAGTGCCCAAAGCTAAAGAATAGCATCAAAGACCAAGAAAGTACTAAACGCTACTTGGGAGGAGTTGTCGGAGGAAGAAGGCGATATCCAAGCTCTAATGGCCAAGCTGAAGATGAGCACGACTCGAAAGAGAAGAGTGATGAGCTTCCATTCAAGACAAGCCACGGATCCGTATCCGGTTCAAAAGAATCATTAAGGGTAAGTCGGTCGTTACTTAATACTTTGTATGGTGCAATTAAATTTTTAAATAAGAAACTAGCTAAGTCCGAGTCAAGGTCGAGACCCTAATTGAGGAGGTTAACCTTCTCAAACATGAGGTCTCCCTAACCTCTTCGACTACTCGTATTCAAGAGGAGGACTCAACTCAAGTTGAAAAGCTTGAAGTTGAGAACTCGCTTTTGAAAACACAAGTCGAAGACCTTAGAACTCGTTGGAAAGGTTCACTTTGGGATCCAAGGGACTTGACCTCTTACTTGGATCACAAAGGGCCGTGTACAACAAGGCGGACTCGGGTTTAACTCAAATACAACCAATAAGTCATATATGTCTATAGTAAACCAACATAAGAAAAATGTCCAAGCATGGGTCCCTAAGACCACTTTGATTTCAACTTTAGGATCTAACATGTATTGGGTTCCCAGGACCAAATTCACTATGTGAATAGACCCACTCGATTCAATGGTCGGGAGCCAATACAAAATGTATTTTGTTAAGTCTTAGAAATTGCATGCTTAGTTTTTCCTTTATTTTTAGAATGGTTAGATAGGACTCATAACCAACTAAAATCCTGCGAAAGATTGAGCCTCGGGAGCCTCTTTTCAAAAATAAACCAACTAAAATCCTACGAAAGATTGAGCCTCGGGAGCCTCTTTTCAAAAATAACTAGTTAGACCAAGGCGTAGTCTCAAGTAAGTCGAGTTATCAATTTCTTGAAATTAGCTTTGTCTAAGGAAGTGGTCGTTGTTCCGATCAAAGAAGGCCTCTGTGCCTCGCCACGACACAGAAGCTAATCTCTTGAAAAGATTACTTGATGAGCTTAGACTAAATCGAATCTAACCTAATGTTGGTTAATTTAAATTCATTAAAATTAATCAAGTAAAATTGATAGTCATCTCACAATAACACATAGGAATAACATGTTTTGATCATGTAGATATTGGTGAGATGATTTAGGTTTAAAACTTACAAACAACCCTTTAGTAATTCCAATATCCGATCCAACTACCTTATGTGTAGGATCAATGGATGTTGGGCGATGGTTACTCGACACATGACGGGGATCAACTCAAATTTTGTTACGATTCAAGCGACAAGGATCGGTAGCCTTGAAATAACGGCAAGCTCAAAATCATCGGATCAGGTGATATTGAGCTCAACTCTAACTTTACAATTCAAAATGTCTTATTAGTAGAAAACTTTCAATATAATTTACTTAGTGTAAGCCAATTGTGTGATAACAATTATAAGGTCATATTTCTAGAAAATGAATGCGTAATCAAAATAAATGCAACATCTAAAATAATACTTAAAGGAACTAGGAGTAGCAACATCTACACAATAAATTTACCCAACTCCTCAACCAAGTGTCTTATGACATAGCAAGAGGAATCTTGGTTATGGCACCGAAGACTCGGACACTCGCACCCAAGACTCGTCCACAAGATGAGTCAGAGTGGCTTGGTTATAGGTTTGCCTAAACTAAACAACTTGGATAATAAAATATGTAATGCTTGTCAACAAGGTAAACAATCTAGGACACAACATCAATTAACTAATCAAGAACGAACCAAAAGTGTTCTTGAGCTCCTACACATGGATCTATTTGATTCACATGGAGCTAAGTCACTCAATGGTAGTCAATTTTGTAGTCATAATTGGACTATTCTAGATTTACTTGGGTTAGGTTTATCAAACATAAAAATGATACCTAGACCAACTAATCAATCTTTGTAGGTTAATCGAAAATCAAAAGAACCTTAAGATTAAAAGACTTAGAAAGCGATCATGGTGGTGAATTCGAAAACCACAGTTTGATTTACCTAACCTAAGCGGAGACCACCATGAGTTTTCATGTCCTAGAACCCCACAACAAACTGGGTTAGTCGAACGGAAAAATAGAACCCTACAAGAAGCCGCTAGGACAATGTTAAGCGAGTATAACCTACCCGATAGATTTTGGGCAGAGGCCGTTAGTACGACTTTGCTATGTCCAAAATAGGATCCTTATGGTAAAGAGGCACCAAAAGACCTCAGACGAGATTTATCACGATAAAATACCGAACATCAAGTACTTTAGGGTATTTGGATGCAAGGTACATATCTTAAACACTAAGGATTACCTAGGAAATTCAAATCCAAAACCTCTCGGAACCTTTCTAGGATACTCAACCACCGAGAGCTTATAGGTATACAATCACGACACTCTTAGAGTCGAAGAAACCATTAATATAGTTTTCGAAGGACACGAACCCGTTCAATCCTTAACAAAACCAACTAGCAAATCAACTTATAGCGAACCCGACTCGATCTTGAACTTGAATCTCGTCCTAACCCAAGTCATCCTATCGACCAAGTGATAGATGACTCTAACCCAAGTCAAACTAGAACTCACCCAAGTCATCCTATCGACCAAGTGATAGATGACCCTAACCCAGTCACACTAAGACTCAAACAAATCATCCTATCAATCAAGTTATAGGTGATCCAAATTTAGGGTTCGAACTAGAGCTTCATATCGAAACCTTAGTCAAATCTCGTTAATTTCCAAAATCAGACCCAAAACTATTGAACAAGCACTTCTTGATCCCGATTTGGATTATTGCTATGCAAGAAGAGCTAGCTCAATTCACTAGAAATGAAGTCCGGGAATTAGTACCACCACCTAAAGAAAAATCAATTATTGGAACAAGGTGGGTATTTGAAATAAACTTGATGATAAAGGTGAAGTAGTTAGAAATAAAGCTAGGTTAGTCGCAAAGGGTTTAGTCAAGTCGAAGGTTTAGATTACGATGAGACCTCGCCCCGTGGCAGGACTAGAGTCCATCCAATGTTGTTAGCATATCTTTGCACATCGAGGTTTTAAATTGTTTCAAATGGATGTCAAGTCAGCATTTTTGAATGGATACATTAAGGAAGAAGTTTACGTCACCAACCTCCGGATTGAAAATCTAGATAAACTGACCATGTCCTTAGACTTAAGAAAGCCCTATATGGACTCAAACAAGCCCCAAGAGCTTGATGCGAAAGGCTTCGATCTATCTTAAGTCCAAAGGATTCAACCAAGGTTTAGTCGACCCAACCTTATTCGTTAAAACCGTAGGAAAAGAAATCTTTATAGCCCAAATCTATGTAGATGATATAATTTTTGGAACTACCAACTCGATCTGCTAAACGAATTCATCTCACTTATGGAAAGTGAATTTGAAATGAATTTAGTGGGAGAGTTAAGTTTCTTCTTAGGTTTACAAATTAAACAAACTAAAGATGGAATATATTTACATCAACAAAAATATACTAAGGACTTAATAAATCGATTTGGAATGCAAGATGCTAAAATAATCAATACACCTATGGCAACTAATGTTAATATAAACGAAGATGTAGAAGGAAAATCCGTTGACCTAAAATACTATAGAGGAGCAATAGGAAGTCTCCTATACTTAACCATGAGCCGACACATTTTATTCGCGGTAAGTATGTGCGCAAGGTTACAAACCTGTGCCAAGGAGTCTCACCTAACCCTAGTCAAGCGTATCCTTAGATATCTAAAGGGCACGCTAAACGTAGGTATTTGGTACCCTAGATCTACCGAGTTTAATCTAATCGGCTACTCCGACTCACTATGCGGTAGTAAACTCGATAGAAAGAGCACGAGTGGTTGTTGTCAAATCCTCGAGTCTAGTAAGTTAGTGCGAGGAAGCGGATTGCGTTGCCTTATCTACCAAAGCCGAATACGTTGCGATGGGTGAGTGTGTCTCTCGGCTCTGTGGATGAAGCACACTCTCCAAGACTTTAGCTTAATCTTTAACAACATTAAAACCTACATAGATAACATTAGTTCAATTAACTTAACTAAAAATCCAATATGTCATTCTAGGACAAAACATATAGAAGTTAAACACCACTTCATTAGGGAACATGTAACTAATGGAACTATACAACTAGAATATGTTGAGTCCAAATCAAACCTAGCGGACATCTTCACCAAACCACTACCCGAAGCCGAATTTAGTTTATTAAGACGAAAGTTAGGTATGTGCGTAATAGAGTAGGATTTAAATTTTTCTATATATGTACTCTACTTTTGCTTCTTTTTATGAAATTAGCCTAAGTCTTACCTTAGAAATCATATACCTATAGATTTAAGGAGCCAACACATCTCACAACACATAGGACTAATGTGTTTGTGTACTTAGCCAATGAGCAGGCGTGAGATGTTAGGACCTTACTCACAGTTCGACGTAGATTCAGTGCATCGACATGAACCATGGTGTATAATTATTTAAAATTAATCAACTCCTTCAAGACTTATTGATCATTCTATATCAATCAAGTCCAACCGGAGTTGTACATTTTAGATGAACATATTTTCAAGCTTATTATTATTTTAAAAAAAATATATTTATATTGGGAACTTGCTTGGACTTACAAACCCTAAAATATATTTACAAACTTTTTGAGTTAAGGCAAAAGGGGGAGAAAGTCACAAAAGTAAGGAAGAAAGTAAACAAAATTATTACCTTTTATATTAAGTAATTCCGTTTACTTAAGCAATTATTAAGGGGGAGTAAAAATTATTTTTCAAGAACTCACCTTCGGTCAAGGGGGAGGTTACCTCAAAGGGGAGAACTTGAAACAATAGTATTTCTCACTCATGCTTAATCTTTATGCTAGCTCATTCATACTTAATCATTATGCTAGCTCATTCATATTTAATCATTATGCTAGCTCATTCATATTTAATCATTATGCTAGCTCATTCATATTTAATCTTTATGCTAGCTCATTCATATTTAATCTTTATGCTAGCTCATTCATGCTTAATCATTATGCTAGCTCATTCATATTTAATCTTTATGCTAGCTCATTCATGCTTAATCATTATGCTAGCTTACTGTTATGCTTAATTTTTCCTTAACTTTTGTGTCGGTTTGCCATGAATCAAAAAGGGGGAGATTGTTGGTGCAGTGGGCACCAAAGTCGAACCGGTATTTTGATTATGGCAAAAGGCTCAATAGTTAAGGGTATATTTGTTATCTTACGAGCTCAATTAAGTGTGCAGAAATGCTAAAGTTGAGCGGAAGGTCTTCGACACCCGGTGGGAACCGAGGTGGTCGGGCAACGCCAGAGGGACTTCGGAGGAAGCCGAGGTACTCGGGTGAAGACCGGAAGCGAGGCGACAAGGTAAGCTCGTGTGAAAGCGAAGCAAGGTCGTTAAGCGTAGATCCGACCCAATACCTCCAATGGAAGGTCTAGGTCGAGATCAGATGGTTAGAACCATCGTGCTTTATATTTTAAGCTAACTTGTACTGCAGTCCAAAACCCTTTGACTACAGTCAACTGCTAGTCAAGTTCCAGCCTCGAGAAGAGCTCGAATTTCAAGGGGGTGAATTTGGACTTGACTCGTGTTTTGGTACAAAGGGTGATGTGGCATCAAGGTGGACATCCAAACCATCACCAAGCTTCCTTGTGGTGGCGCCCAAAATAAGGTGAGTTGGCACAAGATGGTTGGCTCCCATGATGTGGCACAAGTTGAATGGCTCCAACAAGTTGGCGCCCAAGGAGGTTGGAGGTGGCACAAGGTGGTTGGATGAAACACCTCATCCTCAAGTTAGCGCCCAAGGAGGTTGGAGGTGGCACAAGGTGGTTGGATGAAACACCTCATCCTTGAGTTGGCGCACAAGGAGGTTGGAGGTGGCACAAGGTGGTTGGATGAAACACCTCATCCTTGAGTTGGCGCAAAGGATGTGGATGAACAAGTCTTGGGGGATAAGAACCTCACCTTGGACACTACCTATGTCTAAATTCATAGATCAATATCCATAAATAGACATGTTCAAGCCAAGCAAATAACAAGAATTCAAGAGCTCTCAACACGCCGTCGTAACGCCGCTACTACTACTCACATTTGCTACGACGAAGTGCCGCCGACAACGAAAGCTACATCTTCTACTTATAAGAGTTGTCGGTATATTTATTTAAGTTCTACTTCTTTAAATTGACTTTGTGCTTTAATCGTAACAAGGAAAGGGGGAGTGTCCCTTTGCCTTGATTTCTTTTTGTAATCGTTGCTCCTACTTCCAACGAAGAGGAGTGGTTTTAGTGAATTGCCCTCCGTACGTGATCAAGGATCACTAGGGCCGTGGATTAGCAATCGAAAGATT
Source organism: Wurfbainia villosa (assembly GCA_025175895.1). Lineage (NCBI taxonomy): Eukaryota > Viridiplantae > Streptophyta > Magnoliopsida > Zingiberales > Zingiberaceae > Wurfbainia > Wurfbainia villosa. The sequence goes on along the minus strand of CM045986.1, from coordinate 55,600,897 downwards.
GTGAACCACGTAAAAATATCTTGTCTACTTTATATTTCCGCTGTGCATTCTCTACTTGCTTTTTACTTATTGCAAAAGTTTTTAACGACACCGTATCGCTATTCACCCCCCCCTCTAGCGACACTTTCGATCCAACAATTGCACTTTGCCAAGATACTGCATCTTTATCTTGGATTACCTCGTCATATGTCCAGGGATCATGTTCATGTTCGCCAGGGACTAAATCAGAAGATTCTCCTAAGAACATGAATCTATCAGGCTGTCTCACAACCCTCCCACTACAACGAGGTATCACCTGTGTATCCTCTGTGACATGCGGTGCAGTGACATGTGGTATATCCTCTTGTACCGGTGGTACTAAAGAAGTGACTTCCCCTTTTAACGCTTCTAGAACAATTTTACTCTTGGGCTTGTGGCTCATCACATAGTCTTCCTCTAGAAATCTGGAGTTCATGCTAACGATCACCCTCTGATCTTTAGGACTATAAAACAATCCACCCTTCGTTCCCCTGGGATAGCCAACGAACATGCGTACTTCTGTATGAGGTTCCAACTTACCCGCATCTGCCTTCAGCACATGTGATGGACTTCCCCATATCCGAATATGTCTTAGACTAGGCTTTCGCCCAATCCACAATTCTGTGGGAGTAGAAGGCTCTGATTTAGATGGAACCAAGTTCAGAATGTACACCGCCGTATCTAGAGCATATCCCTAGAACGAATCTGGCAAGTCAGAATAACTCATCATCGATCTAACCATCTCCATAAGAGTCCTATTCCTTCACTATGCTACACAATTCTGCTGGGGTGTGCCAGGTGCAGTCAATTGGGATTTAATCCCGGCCTCTGATAGGTAATCCCTAAACTCTCCTAAGAGGTACTCACCACCACGATCAGATCGTAGTGTCTTGATACTTTTACCTTGACGTTTCTCCACATCAGTCTTGAATTCTTTGAACTTGTCAAAACATTCAGACTTGCGGCACATCAAGTAAATGTATCCATATCTTGAGTAATCATCTATAAAAGAGACGAAATACTCAAAACCACCTCTATCCTAGATAGACATAGGACCACACAAATTAGAATGAACCAATTCTAACAGATCTTTAGCTCTTTACCCCTTGGCCTTAAAAGGCCTCTTGGTCATCTTACCCTCTAAGCAAGATTCACAGGTTGGGAGATCCTCCACCACTAATGATCCCAAAGGACCATCAGCTATCAATCTTTGAATTCTGCTTAGGTTAATGTGACCAAGCCTAAGATGCCAAAGATATGTTTGGTTCATCTTCGAAGGTTCTTTTCTCTTATTGGAATTAGAAGATGAGTTATTAACTTCAATTTGCATCGTGGGAGGTTTTGGTTAAAGTGTGTATAAATTTCCTATCAATGCACCCGAACAGATGTCCCTATTCCTTCTTATAACAACTTTGTCATTAAAAGAAATAGAATATCCATCCATAAATAATTTAGAAACTGAAATTAAATTCTTTCTAAATAAGTGTACATAAAGGCAATTCTTAAGAACCAAAAGTTTATTTTTCTCAAAAGATAAATGAACATCTTCCACTGCAACAGCCGCCACCTTCGTGGCATCGCCCAAGTACACGATAATCTCCCCCTTAGCCAATCATCTAGTTTCCTGGAACCCCTGCAAAGTATTGTAGACATGATCAGTAGCTCCCATATCTACACACCAGGTGCCGGTAGATAACACCGTTAAACATGTTTCAACGACTAGACCAAAAGATATACCTTTGTTCTTGCAGTTGGGGCAGTCCTTCTTCCAGTGTCCAGTCTGCTTACAAGTGATGCACTTGCCTTTCGGCTTCTTCACTCCTCCCTGAGTACCTCCCACCGCCTTCGTCCCAGTTTGTTTCTTCTTCTTCTAGCCTTTCGGCTTAGAAGTAGAAACCTTATGGGTCACCACGGCATGCGCCTGAGCACTCTGACGAAATAGTCCCTCTGCCGCCTGGAGTTCTCTCAGAAGTTCCGCCAACGAATACAACCTCTTGTTCATGTTGTAGTTCAGGTGAAACTGCTCAAAACTCCTAGGTAGAGACTGGAGTATGATGTCGACCTGGGTTTCCCCATCGATCTCAGCTCCTAGGACCTCCAGCTCATTAAAATGAGCCATCATCTTGAGAACATGATCCCTCACGGGTGTTCCCTCAATGATGGTGGTCGTCATCAAGTTTCTCATGGCTTCTTGCCTCGCAGCCCGATTCTGGTGTCCAAAAAGTTCCTTGAGATTGAGCATCATATCATAAGCAGTGGGCAAGGCTTGATGCTAATGTTGCAATACATTTGACATAGATGACAAAATGTAACACCGCGCCATCTCATCGGCCTTGACCAACATCCTATAGCTCTCTCTCTCCTTTTCCCGAGAATCATCTATAGGCTTGGGAGGACTGATAACTATAATTTTGTTGTATTATTTTGGTCCTTAATATCACTATTTTTATCCTCTCGAGTTATTTATTATTGGTTATTTACATGTTTTATGAGTTGGATATATTTTTGGACCTTATTGTAAATTCTCCTAATATTTGGACTTATATGCAAATTTTATCTTTGTTTGTTGGAGATCGAGATGAGCCACCAGACTAGACTCGCAGTGGATCAAATATGGCTTCATCTGGGTCATAATGGACATTTCAAGATGATTTAATCTGAGCTCTTCATCCAGATCAGAAGACAAATGAAATCAAGGGTTCAGATCTGAGCATGATGAACTGTCCGAGGAAAGTGATTGATTCTGAGTCATCCATATGGATCTAGAGTGATCTGGCCCGTACATTAAGATCTACACGTCTTGGCAGTTCATCCGGACCGTTGGATCGTGATTATCCCTTCAGACGGATCAGATCCGTCCATTTCAAATCAGACTGATTTCAGCCATTGGATGGAGCAGCTTAATTAAGAAGATAATGGATTGATCAAACCCTAGCTTGTATGGACGGTTGGGATCAGATGAGGCTCAGATCGGACGACTGATGTTTTTCATTTAATAAAACCTAACTTTCCAGAATCGGCAGAATCGGTGAAGCGCATAATCCTTCGAGCAGGCGATCTTCATCCTCGCAAGCAAACACCGGTGGCTTCTTCCGCAGCCGTGTGAGCGGTGGTGGGATTGCACAGCCAGTCGCCGGCGATGCGTAGAAGGAGCTCTTCCCCATGTCGTGACGAGCAGCGCAACTCGAGCCGAGGCATTTTTTCCCCTTTTCATGCGCGGCAGAGTCTTCTTCCCCACGAGCGGCGGCGACAGTCCAGCAGCTCCTTCCGCTGACCTCCCCTCCGACAGCCGACTATGATCCCAGGCGAGCCTCGGCGGACGATTAGATGTCGTGATTCGGACAGCTAATCGGAAGAGCGGCGAGCGTGGGATTCCGACGAGTCCAGCTCTATCACCGGTGATTCCATTACTTTCCGGCGACCGGGATTAGGCCGCTTCATCTCCGCCATCATCAGTTGCCGGGATTAGGCAGTTTCATCTTGTCATCCGCCGGTGAAGAGACTTTCCACCACTGTTCCGGCAGTCTACCCCATTCCGACGACCGAGATTAGGACCGCATCCGTAATCTATCGACGGAGGGGCTGTTCGATTTATTGTCGCTATCATGGGGTTACCAATTGCTTATGTTTGGATTTAGTCCATTTAATTGGATAGTTTGTTTTGCTATGTTTGTAGGTTTAGTTGTTGCTTAGTTGTTTAATTTTGTTCGTCATGCATTTGTAGGATAGTTTAATTTCTTGTTGCTGATATACTAACCCCATCAATTAAAATTGTCCAATCCATGCATCGTATAGTGACAGTGCGGTGCCTGGTTGGAGTGTTTTCATTATTAGATTAGATTTCATTTACATTCGACCAGTTGTCGTATAGTGACAGTGCGGTGCCTGGTTGAATTGCTTTCGTTTATTGCAGTTTTCAGTGATTGTTTGATCACTGTACCGTATAGTGACAATGCGGTGCTTGGTTGAATTGTTCACCTTTATTTCGTGATCATTGTACCGTATAGTGACAGTGCGGTGCGTGATTACTTACTTTTGCGCATTAGGGTAGTTGTTACTTATTGTCTGGTAGTCAGATTTGCTTCATGCAGCTTTAATTTCCATGTTGGTTTGTTTACCAGAATTGTTTGACCATTGCATCGTAGAGTGACAGTGCGGTGTAAGGTTGAATCGTTCTTGCATTAGGATCACTTCCCGGGAATTAATAATTGGTAGTTAGGTTTACTTTTTGCATGTTTAATTGTTCTGATAATTGTAAAAACCGCAGTGTTTACTTCTGTTTAAAAACAAACGTCCAGCCATTAGGTTCGTTGGGAGATGACCAGAGTCAGTCCTATACTGCATTAGTGTAGTTAGGGGGTTCGGTAAATAATTTGGGAACAGTATCACGACAATTCATCGTTCGTATCAAATTTTGGCGTCGTTGCTGTGGAACTCTAATGGGTTCGTTTGTCTTTAAACTGTAGTTTGTTTGTTTGTTTTCTTTTTCTTTTGTTATTATTGTCTTTCTTATCATTTATATTTGTTTCTCATTGTATTTGTTTATGGTGATGACTTGGTCTTCAGGTGATAATCTACTTGAGTTTTTGCAGCAGTTTTTCTCTTCCCTCAGAGGCCCAGCCTAGGAAGGGGGTTGTTGAAGAAAAGGCTGGGGAATTCCAAGAGCTAACAGATTCCCAAGCATGCCAAGTTTTTTTTTTAGATATGTGTGTTCACGAGAAGTTGTACTCTTGATATGGAGGTATGAGATATTGTAGTTCAGTTCAGTATTTTAGACGCTATGAAGCATCCGATGGAGAATTATTATATTCTTAGTGTGGTTATAGTTGATGAGTTGAACTGCATGAACTTTATTTCTTAGTCTGTTTTTCATTTGGATATCTCTGCACCTTCTACATTTTGTTGGGATTTTAGTGATTCTGTTGATTCTGATGTTGATAATGATTTGTTGTTAGGACCTATCTGTGGGCCCTCTTTATTGTAGACAGGGATATGGAATGTGTAGGGACTGTCCCAAGGATCACTTCCATCAGATGTTTGTGAGAAATGTTATTTCATGGTCGAGTATGGGATATCTTAGGTCATATATTATCTGTGTATGGTATTGAAGTAGAACCTGCTAAAATTCATGTTATTTTTTTCTCTATCTTACCCCGCTTCTGTGCGGGAAGTTCGTGCTTTTCTAGGTCATGCAGGTTTCTATAGACATTTTATCAGAGACTTCAGACAGATTGCCCTACCCTTGACCAAATTGTTGCAGAAGGAGGTGGTATTTCAGCTTGACCAGGATTGTGATGGAGATTGAGTCCACCCCCATAGAAGATTCTTTTTCCATATGAGCAACTTTTTCACCTGTAGGGTCAGACACCATGGTATGCAGATCTTGCTATTTATTTAGTTGCCGTGTTGTACCTTCACATTTTACTCATGCACAAGTCCAGAAATTGAAAAGTGATGCTAAGTATTATGTATGGGATGATCTTTATCATTGAAAATTTTGTAGTGATCAGATTATTAGATGATGTACACTTGATTATGAATTTCATTCCATACATACTTACTTTTTGTTATTCTCTGGCTTGTGGGGGGTACTTTGGACCCCAAAAGAACTGCTAGGAAAGTTTCAGAGTCTGATTTGTATTGGCCCACCTTATTTCATGATGCCTTTGAATTCTACAAGTCTTGTAAGTGATGTCAACAGACAGGGAACATAGGACGTAGAAATGAAATATCTCAAAAACTTTTGTTATTCTGTGAGATTTTTGATATTTGGGGTATTGATTTTATGGGTCCGTGTCCTGTATCTTTTGACATATGATTATGTTTCTAAATGGGTGGAGGTCATCTCCACCAGGACTGATGATTCTCTAGTTGTTGTGGATTTTGTTAGGTCTTGCATATTTTGTAGATTTGGAGTTCCCAGGGTGATCATTAGCGATCAAGGGTCTCACTTTCGCAATAGACGCAGGTCATTTTAAGCAGAGAGATCAATTCTATACTGGAGAATATGGTGGGGTCAGACATGATGATGCTTCTTCTCCGACTTGAAAGGGGAGTGTGTTCTTTTATTTAATGCATTTATTTTCTTCCTTTCATGTTCAGAATAATTTGTATGAGTTGATTGCTTGTTTGCCTGTTTACCTAGGTTTGTTTGTCTGTCGTTGAGTCAAATAATATTCCCTAGGCATGCTTTAGTATCATTTCATATGTGGTAAAAATATGTTAAGTTTGATCATCAGATTGTGGATTTTTGTGTATGATAGGAGACTTCACTTGCATGCAGTCACTTGTTATGATGGTGAACTTTTTATTGATATACTAAGCTTGATTTTGATTCTCCTAGTGAGGTTGCAAGCCATTCTTCTCATCTACCCACTTTTGTGTGATAACACATGTGATTCTTGTTACTCTAGAACTTGCTTTGAATCTTTTCAAAACTGCAGTAACATTTACTTGCATGAATATGATGAAGGATTTCATTCTTGATTCTTTTCTGACTTGGTTTGATTGTCTAATCCACTTGATACTTCCATCTTCCATGTCTTACTTGTCTTATCTCTTAATTTGTTATCCATTGTCTTTGTATATTTGTGGATTATCTTTTGTATATCTATTGTTTTCCATGTTGGAGGAATAGTTTGATAGGTTGTTTTGTCCGAGACGGACAAAATTTTTAAGTGTGGGGGAGGAGCTATATTATTTTTGTTGGAAACATGATATGGAAGACATAGTTTTCAGAGGTCATTGGTCCAATGATATATTTGCCTGTGATTAGTACTTGATTTTCTGCACATAAAAAAAAATAAAAAAAAATGGCGCTATTGATGTTTCTTTTGTAAAAAAAAAAAATGTGCAATTGTAATGCAGGCAAATGGAATTGTAATGTGTTGGATAGAGCCATTTGATCCTGAATCCAATTCTAAAGTTTCCAATTATCCTAGCCTCTTCCCATATTGCTCGTTACTGAGTATTTCACAGAGCAACTCATTAGGTTTATTTCTCCAATTCTTCTCTTGTTCCCTATTCATTTGTACCTTTATCTTGTACTACTCTTTGCATACTTTATCTACCATCTACTTTTGATCTTATTATGATTCATGATAAATCCTTTTGATTCATGTATGAGATGTATTGATAGCAGTAGAGAAGTAGATAATAAGCAAACATATGGTAGTACAAAATTGCATATTGTTTTGAGGGCGCCCCACTCCTATATTATTATGTGAGCATCAATGCATTTATCCATTTTGGGAGGTTTTGTATCAGGCTTAGTCTATTTGATTTGACTGTAAATCATCATACATGTTGATTGTTGTAGGAGTTGGATCTTTTGACAACCTGAGATTCAGACCAATTTGGTGATCCTAAGTGACTTATTTTTTTTGTCTCTGAATTATTGATCTGGGTATTGTTTGGAGAATGAGTGAGGGAGTTAGTGTTTCTTTATTTTCGTTATTGCTCAGGACGCGCAAAAATAAGTGTGGGGGAATTGATAACCGTCATTTTGTTGTATTATTTTGGTCCTTAATATCACTGTTTTTATCCTCTCGAGTGATTTATTATTGGTTATTTACATGTTTTATAAGTTGGATATATTTTTGGACCTTATTGTAAATTCTCCTAATTTTTGGACTTATATGCAAATTTTATCTTTGTTTGTAGGAGATCGAGATGAGACACCAGACTAGACTCACAGTGGATCAAATATGGCTTCATCTGGGTCATAATGGACATTTCAAGATGATTTAATCTGAGCCCTTCATCCAGATCAGAAGACAAATGAAATCAAGGGTTCAGATCTGAGCATTATGAACCGTCCGAGGAAAGTGATTGATTCTGAGTCATCCATCTGGATCTAGAGCGATCCGGCCCATACATTAAGATCTACACGTCTTGGCCATTCATCCGGACCGTTGGATCGTGATTATCCCTTCAGACGGATCAGATCCGTCCATTTCAAATCAGACTGATTTTAGCCATTGGATGGAGTAGCTTAATTAAGCAGATAATGGATCGATCAAACCCTAGCTTGTATGGATGGTTGGGATCAGATGAGGCTCAGATCGGATGGATGATGTTTTTCATTTAATAAAACCTAACTTTCTAGAATCGGTAGAATCGACGAAGCGCAGAATCCTTCGAGCAGGCGGTCTTCATCCTCGCGAGCAAACGCCGGCGGCTTCTTCCGCAGCCGTGCGAGCGGCGGTGGGATTGCACAGCCAGTCGTCGGCGATGCACAGAAGGAGGTCTTCCCCATGTCATGACGAGCAGCGTAAATCGAGCCGAGGCATTTTTTTTCCCCTTTTTCACGCGTGGCAGAGTCTTCTTCCCCACGAGCGGCGGCGACAGTCTGGCAGCTCCTTCCGGCGACCTCCCCTCCGACAGCCGGCGATGATCCCAGGCGAGCCTCGGCGGACGATTAAATGTTATGATTCGGACAGCTAATCGAAAGAACGGCGAGCGCGGGATTCCGGAGAGTCCAGCTCTATCACCGGCGATTCCATTACTTTCCGGCGACCGGGATTAGCCATCTTCATCTCCGCCATCATCAGCGTCCGGGATTATGTAGTTTCAACTTGTCATCCGCCGGTGAAGAGACTTTCCACCACTGTTCCGATAGTCCACCCCATTCCGACGACCGGGATTAGGACCGCATCCGTAATCCATCGACGGAGGGGCTATTCGGTTTATTGTCGCCATCGTGGGGTTACCGATTGCTTATGCTTGGATTTAGTCCATTTAATTGGATAGTTTGTTTTGCTGTGTTTGTAGGTTTAGTTGTTGCTTAGTTGTTTAATTTTGTTCGTCATGCATTTGTAGGTTAGTTTAATTTCTTGTTGCTGATATACTAACCCCAGCCATTAAAATTGTCCAATCCATGCATCGTATAGTGACAGTGCGGTGCCTGGTTGGAGTGTTTTCATTATTATATTAGATTTCATTTACATTCGACCAGTTGTCGTATAGTGACAGTGCGGTGCCTGGTCGAATTGCTTTCGTTTATTGCATTTCGTTTATTGTAGTTTTCAGTGACTGTTTGATCACTGTACCGTATAGTGACAGTGTGGTGCTTGGTTGAATTGTTCACCTTTATTTCATGATCATTGTACCGTATAGTGACAGTGCGGTGTGTGATTACTTACTTTTGCGCATTAGGGTAGTTGTTACTTATTGTCTGGTAGTCAGATTTGCTTTCTGCAGCTTTAATTTCCATGTTGGTTTGTTTACCAGGATATTTTGACCATTGCATCGTAGAGTGACAGTGCGGTGTAAGGTTGGATCGTTCTTGCATTAGGATCATTTCCCGGGAATTAATAATTGGTAGTTAGGTTTACTTTTTGCATGTTTAATTGTTCTGATAATTGTAAAAACCCCAGTGTTTAATTCTGTTTAAAAACAAACGTCCAGCCATTAGGTTCGTTGGGAGATGACCCGAGTCAGTCCTATACTGCATTAGTGTAGTTAGGGGGTTCGGTAAATAATTTGGGAATGGTATCACGACAATTCATCGTTCATATCAAGGACACTCTTCGAGGAGTACATATTTATATTCTTCAGCAGTTAAGACAATGTCTAGATTCCTCTTCCAATCAACATAGTTGGGTCCAGTAAGTTTTTTCTATTTCAGTATCACTGTAAGTGGGTTGAAAGTCATTTTGAAAGAAAATCTAAGAATCACATAAATCAAAACATTAGATTTCAAAAAATTATTGATTTTTCAAACAATAAAATTTTAAAATTAACCAACACCTCAAAACACTGAGAATATCCTATGCCACGATAGTGTGGACGTATACGTATTCTACAGTTGTAAGAGGAGGTTTTACCCATTAATTTTACTATCTTGTCAAACTGACCTTTTGACAAGTAAAAATAATAGTTGGTTCCTCTTTGGCCCTACAAATAAAAGCAGTGACTCCGATGGAGAGGATACTTATATTTGTATATAAGTGTTCACCATTACTCGGTACCAAGGTAATTATCTCGGGTTATGTGCCTTTCGATGGGGAAGTACACACGCTCCTTGATAATTCCCTATAACCATATTTGACCTTGTGATCTGCAAACAAACCCATCAGATATGGAGGAAGGCACTCAGAGCCAACGCGCAAGTTTGTTTGCATCACTTGTCAAATCGTAATAGAGGCCGTGGGAATTTATAGAAAATTCCCTCTCCTACTTAGTAATTTGAAATTGAGGAATTTTCTTAGCCTATGACATGCATATCAAACAAAAAGCAATAAATATGAAAAATAAATTATTGTTCAACTATTATGGCTTTTGTCTTCAATATGTCTCCCGTCGCAACGCCTTCTCGTCCGCTCCTCCTACGCCATGTACAAGCCATCCAGAGATTCGAGCCGAGACTAAAACCAATTTTAATTTACATCCATCGATCCTATACTCCACGAGGGAGTGTACATGAAATCTAGATCGAAAGTAAAATAAAATAAAGAGTGGCTAAACAATGCCGTATCTAATTTACAAAGAATCAAATACTAGTCTCGTCAACCCCGAGGATTCAACAAAATAATCATTTACACACATACAATCACATACACACATATGGCCATAATAATCGGATCTTATGCCTGCAACCAAACAGTTAAATTACGCATATCCTACAATTGTCCGGCACATATAATATATGAAAAGTGCATAAAAATTAACTGAATCCTAAACACACAAAATCGAAAACCTTGGCTCTGATACCAATTGAAGGATTTTGCTTATCGAGTCGTGAGGGGAAACTTCGCTTCCCACTTCACCTCGGTTGCTTGATAATGGTGATCCCTTCTATGTCCCCGGATTAAAAAATTTAATCCTAGACAAAAGGGATTGCCAAAACAATCAAGTCAACGTCGTGCTATTCGTTTAGAGGGGTCACTTGAACAAACTCGTTGTTCAAGCGACCATCCTCTATTCTACGAGTAGCCGCGGAATAGACGATGTCCGGATCGCCGGTTTTTTTGTTTATGCTCGTGATCCAAGTATTATTTAGCCATATACAGATTTATATCCATCTCATAGTTGAAAAACAAAAACAAGCAAGTAACAAAAGAGAATAGAGAATAGGTATACCTCTCGATCTTCTAATGTATGACCTTCCTCCTTTCGGACGTCGTGTGGGCGACGATCTACCAAAAGTCGAAGCTCCTAGATCGTAAATATTCCTTCCTTGATTTTCTAAAGAAAAAGGAAGAATAGAAACAAGGTTTTTCTCCTCCCTAAATCCAACCAACAAGGAACAAAAGCAATCCTTGCCGCCGGCCAACAAAGAGAAGGAGATGATGATGGAAACCAACCAAGACACCAAGGGAGACCCCTAAGTCTTGTTTCCACCACTCAAGGAGAAGAGAAGAGAGCCTTTGGGCGCCGGCCAAGGGCTGGAAAGGGGCTGGAAAAGATGCTGGACGTCGGCCAATGGAGAAGGATGAAGAAAGAAAAAACTTCCTTATTTGGTGCCGCCCAAGCCTCCAAACCCAAATCCTATCTCATCTAGGATTCCTCTCTTGCCGCCCAAAACCCTAGCTCTCCTTGGATTCTCCTCCATGCCAACCCATCAAGCTCCTTTTATAGAGTTAGGGATAAGCCTCCTTTTAATCTCTACCATTGGTTCTAGGGATTTAATATCAACCGTCGGATCTAGTGATTTAATCTCAATGGTCGGATCTTAGAGATTTAATCTTTACCTATGGATCTAGAGTTTTGTTTCTATCCATTGGATCTAAGCTTCATGAGGTGTTAATAAGCTACATTAGGGACCATGAGGAGGAGTTGGATCTTGGCCACCCATGGATCAAGCTCACATAAAGTCCGATCCACTAATGATAATCCAATCCACTAAAGGATTATCATTGATCTACCTCACCAACCCCATATGATAATATGGGCTCCATATATTATTTGTACATTTTTTCCCCGTGTTTAAGATCTCGAATGTCCGTCGATTAATTAATTTACTGACCATTAATTAATCTACATCTAACTCCTAGTGTAGTACAACTCAACTTTTTTATCATGCCAGACCAAGTCCACTTGCAGGGTTTACATGATGAACCTTATTAGCTCCTCAAGGGGATATCATCATCCTAATATATAGGACACAGTTTCCTCCTATAATCAACGCACACCATATAAATAATATCATCTCCTAACTTACTGAGCCTATCGATTTAATCTATAAATCTCGCCTATTGGTAAATCAAAGAGATGAATACTAAGTATATGTTCCCGTTATTATATCGGGATTAAAAGCATGTACTAAATAATATCTGAGGTCCGATTCGATTATGTAGTCAGCAATAAATCGAATCACCTCTAAGTCGGTCCTGCTCAATACACACAAAGTGTACTAGTGTGATTCTATGGTCAAGACAAACCAATACCAAATCACACTACAACCATTCCGATGGTTTGTCCAAAGTCATCTCGGTTGTGAGCCTTTACTTATACTTTTCACGGAGCCGATAACATGATCTCCCGTGTGACACCACACACCATGTTATCTACAATGTAATGTATTAGACAATATGCATAACCATAAAAATATTCAAACAATGATCATGTGATTCTTATTTCAAAATAAAGATGTTCATACAAAAGGTAGACTTTTCAGTATACATCCCTACACTCCTATCCTAGTACCCCACAACAAAATGGTATAGGCGAGCGAAAGAATAGAACCCTACAAGAGGCCGCTAAAACCATGTTAAAAGAGTACAACCTACCCAATAAGTTTTGGGCAGAAGCCATTAGTACGACTTTTTATCTCCAAAATAGAATTCTACTAGTCAAGAGGCACCTTAAGACCTCATACGAAATCTACCATGATAGAGTACCTAACATTAAATGCTTTAGAGTATTTGGATGTAGAGTAATAGGTGATCCCAACCTAGGGGTTTGATCTAGAGTGTCATATAGAAACCTTAGTCAAATCTCTTTAATCTCGAAAATCGAAGCCAAATCAATTGAACAAGCTCTTCTTGATCCCGATTGGATTATTGTTATGCAAGAAGAGCTAGCTCAATTCACTAGGAATGAAGTTTTTGAATTAGCACCCGCACCTAAAGATAAATCGATTATTGGAACAAGGTGGGTATTGTGAAACAAACTCGATGACCAAGGGGAAGTAGTTAGAAATAAGGCAAGACTAGTCGCTAAGGGTTTTAGTCAAGTAAAAGGGTTATATTACAAAGAAACCTATGCCCCCGTAGCTAGACTAGAATCAATCAGAATGTTGTTAGCATATGCTGCACATCGAGGATTTAAACTATTTCAAATGGATGTCAAGTCAGCATTCTTAAATGGTTACATTAAGGAAGAAGTCTATGTTAGCCAACCTTCAGGATTCGAAATCTTAGACAAACCTGACCATGTTTTTAAACTTAAGAAAACCTTATATGGACTAAACAAGCTCCTAGAGCTTGGTATGAAAGGCTCTCTATTTATCTCAAGTCTAAAGGGTTTAGTCAAGGCTTAGTCGACCCAACACTCTTCGTAAAATCAATAGGTAAAGAAATATTTATTGCAAAATTACGTAGATGATATAATCTTTGGAACAACCAACTTAATTCTACTAAAGGAGTTCATTTCACTAATGTAAAGTTAATTTGAAATGAACTTAGTAGGAGAATTAACATTCTTTCTAGGCTTACAAATTAAACAAACTAAAGAAGGAATTCACCTACATAAACATAAATACGCTAAGGAATTAATTAATAGATTCGGAATGCAAAATGCTAAGATAATAAATACACCAATGGCCACAAATGTTAAAATAGGAGAAGACTTAGAAGGAAAATCAATAGACTTAAAATACTATAGGAGCACAATAGGTAGTCTCCTATACTTAACTATGAGTTAACCCGATATATTATTCGCAGTGAGTATGTGTGCAAGGTTCCAAACTTATGCTAAGGAGTTGCACCAAACATTAGTTAAACGTATCCTTAGATACCTAAAGGGTACACTAAACGTAGGAATCTGGTACCCTAGATCTAACGAGTTTGAACTAATCGACTACTCTGACTCGGATTATGCTGGTAGTAAATTCGATAGAAAGAGCATGAGTCATTGTTCTCAACTTCTCGCCTCGAGTGTAGTGAGTTGGTGCAGTAGAAAGAAACACTGTGTTACCTTATCTACCACCGAAAGTGAATATGTGGCGATGGGTGAGTGTGTGGCTCAGCTCCTTTGGATGAAACACACTCTCCAAGACTTTAACTTAAATTTTAACAACACTAAAATTTACATAGATAACATTAGTTGAATTAACTTAACCAAAAAATCCTAGGATCGTGTTTTTTCGAGAGGGGGGGGGGTGAATCTCATAGGTTTAAAAATTTATTTCAATTTTAAAACTATTTAGAATAATTAAAACTATACGAGTATGCAGCGGAAATGAAAGTAACAACACTCTTTGTTTTACTTGGTTCACAATCTTAATCGGGTTGCTAGTCCAAGGCCCGTAGCTCTTCTGAGAGCTACCTCGTTAGGCAATTCACTAAATGCCCCCCGACACGAGAGCTCTCGACTTCGGAGGGTTTCGCTTTTTACAAATGTTAGATATGGGTAACAAACTACCCACTCTATGAAATTAAGTACAGAAGCAAAAAAGAAAGTAAACAATATCTTATACTGATACTAAGTAGATGGTTGAAGTTTGCTCTGAGTGTCGGAAGATTGCCTTATCTTTAGTGGATGAGAATTGATTTCGACAGCACTTCGACATAGTTTGGATGTGTTTCTCGGATCTGGTCGAGCTTATATTTTATAAACCTTTTCCAGTCAATTGGAATGCCTTCTAGTCGACTCCACATCAGCCCATCGATATGAAATTCATGGTCTTCCAGTCGATTGAAACCTCCCCAGTCGAATTCACGTCACTCAACTCCACATCGAGCAATTTACCTCTTCAGTCGACTTAAACCCTTCAGTCGACTGAAACCCTTTCCATCTGCATCACATAATCTCCGATCGATTACCAGCTAATCCTTCCAAATAGGTATACAGTCGACTGATACATCTCCAATCGACTTGAATTCAGGTGACTTAAATCCATCACGTCGACTAATCCCTGTAAAACAGAATTAGCACAAATAGATAATATGAAATGCGATAGTAGTACTAATACTGCTCGATCTTGACTACTAAGTACCATGCATACTTTTCGTCGGATCGATGCCTAGCTTTGTCCTCCTACAGAGGACTTGGCCACACCTCTTCACTCGAGGCTTACCTACCGGCTACCTGCCGGACTTACCACTCTTGACATCCGATCTGACCCACCAGGGCTTCCACCAGCATTCCGGTCTGCCTGACCCAGCTGGACTTTTTTCTGATTGTCCGGCCTCCTGACCCAACCGGTCTTCATGGAAAATGTCCGATCCACGTGACCCATCTGAACTTCATTCCTGGTGTTCGATCCTCCTGATCTGTCAAGATACGTGCCTAGTATCCTGTCAACACGATCTACTAGGACTTCCTGTTAAGCTTGCAGACTTAACACCGATATTAGAACACAAGTGAATCCTAACATTTAACCGTGGTTCATACATCAAAACAAAGGAGTGATGCTCACTGCATCAACAATCTCCCCCTTTTTGATGTATGACAATACACCAGTTAAAGTTAGGAGAATCAAATACCAATATCCAAATATTGATACGTACAATAGATGCATAAATTAAACCATGTATGAGATGCATAAGTCCTTATCAAATTTTTGCATCTTTATTTCATTAAATAACTTTTTCTTTAAATCTCTAACTTTAAAACTCTTTATCCCCCTTTGTCATACATCAAAATAAGGATTAAATTTAAAATTGCAACAAAATATAGTGAAGAGTTGAAATAAGAAGTTTTCAAGCTTAAAAATTAAGTTTTAAAATTTTTCAACAACTTAATTTAAGCTTTATAATATTTCTAACTTTTCAAAAAATTTCAAACTTTAAAAATTTTCAAAATTTTTAACACTCCCCCTGAATAAAAACTCATTTTCAAAATTTCTAAGGAATTTTCAAAATTTTTCAAAGCTCCTCCTGAATAAAAACTTATTTTCAAAATTTTCAAATTTTCTAAAGCTCCCTCTGAATAAAAACTTATTTTCAAAATTTTCAAAATTTTAAAAGCTCCCCCTGAATAATAGCTTATTTGTAAAAATTGACAAAATTTTCTAAATTTCCAAAGCTCCCCCTGAATAATAACTTATTTTCAAAATTTTTCAAAATTTTCAAATTTTCCAAAGCTTTTAATTTAATGCAAAAGTGATAGGGAATAAATCCAAGCATGAATTCATAAATATTAAATTTATATTTTGAAAATACACATCTAAAAATTGTCCTTGAAGCAAATGTCCAACTCTTTACTAGCTCAAATGATATAGAATTAATCATCAAGCTTTGAATTAGAGTTAGTCACTAAAGTGATCAATTTTATCTTATAAACACTATGTTGGTTCATGTCGATGCACTGGTTCTACATATGGAACCAGGGGTGCAGTCCTAACATCTCATGCCCATCTACGTGGCTCAATACACAAACAGGTAATCTTAGGTCTTTGTGAGATGCGAAGGCTAACTAAAATCTATAGCATCATGAAATCTAGATTGACCTAATCTAGATTTTTATTTTCCTTTAAAAATAATATAATATTATTTTCAAAATAATTTTGAATATTAAGCAAGAAAATTTTCTAATCTACCAAGCATAACCCTAATTGTCATCTAAGTATAGTAAATTCTGCTTCCAGAAGTGGTTTAGTGAAGATGTCAACAAGGTTTGATTTGGACTCAACATAGTTGAGTTCAATACTACCTTTTGCCACATGATCCCTTACAAAATGATGTTTAACATCAATGTGTTTAGTGCATGAGTGATGAATTGGATTTTTAGTTAAATTTATTGAACTTATGTTATCAACTAAAGGTTTTACCTTTTTGTAATCTAGTTCGAAGTCCTAAAGTGAGTGCATCATCCATAATAGTTGTGCTACACATTCACCTAATGTTATGTATTCTGCTTCAGTTGTGGAAAGAGCAACACAATGTTGCTTCCTACTCAACCAACTTACTAAGCATGATCCTAAGAGTTGACATCCTCCACTAGTACTTTTCCTATCTAGTTTACACCCTGTATAGTCTGAGTGAGAGTATCCTATTAACTCAAAGTTACTAGATCTTGGATACCACATACCTACGTTAATTGTTCCTTTAATGTACCTTAGTATTCTTTTAACATGTGTCAAATGTGACTCCTTAGTACAAGTTTGATATCTAGCACACATACTCACTGCAAATAATATGTCGTGTCTACTTACAGTTAAGTATAGTGATGTCACGCCCTGAGAGTATGCCTTGTCGAAAAGCAAATGGACGGAATCTCCCCTGTACGTGGCAACATATCTTGTTAAAACAAGGCTCATAGGCCCAGAACTACAACATAATAGGAAAACATGAATATACTAAACACAGCGGTAATATACTGACAGATAAACAAGATACTAAGACCCAACTATGCACTCCGGAGTGACTTTGACACAACAAGAATCATAATAGAAATCAAATCAAAGACCAAATACATACATCACATCCGTATATCGTAAATACGGAAACAATACAGGGTAAAATCCTAAAACAACAATCCACAATAATATAACAATACGGAATAAATGTCCATCCGTTCGGTGTGAGATGAGATCAGCTGGCGGAGCTCTGAATGTCCAAGGAAATCTTCTACCTGTTACCTGGGCGACAGGAAACCCCGGGTCCGGGATGGTGAGTATAAACTCAGGGGTAATATGTAAAAAGTGCATGAACAACATATAGGGATATAGAGATATACAACTATACATGTGAATATCTACAGGTATACAAAATATGTCCAATAGCCATACAGTCCTATCCAAATCCAATAACAAGTAACCACAGTATAGTCATACTCGATGTATATACTAAACTGATCAACTGATCAACTGATCATGAAGTAATGTACCAACGTACCTGATGGTCTACAACACCATAAGCTATATCATTTTGAATAGATATATAATAACATAACCCATATAACATAAAAAGTCAATAACATACCTGACCAACACTCAAACATATGAAAAGTATATAATCACATGTAATAATATCCCGGTCCATACAACAATATGACATGATGCTAATCAAATGCATAGAACAGTCTTGACCAACACATATATCATGCTCAACACACAGCAGTATATAATATGAAAATGGCATGTATCATGATGTATAAGCATATGCAACAATCATAGCTCAATCAAATGCAGCATCTCACAGGCATATGCAAAACATTTATCAAATACATGTATACATATATATCAGCAATGAATATGCATGATCACTGTCTGTGGACCCGTCCAACCATGACCCCAGAGTGGCCGGGGTGGCTCGACATGACAACTATCTCGACACCAGCTACCACTACTCTCTAGTGGCCGAGTTGGGTAGTATGACTGAGTAGCATATAAGCGTAAAGAGCTAACAACTCCTAGGGGTCCCTGCTGCTAGCCACGCTGTCCCTACCCATGAGTAGACAAGCGCCGCACATAGGACAACTGCACATCACGCAACCACCATCTATAGTGGGTGAGTGCGCTAACTACCACTCTGCATAGTGGCCAAGTGTGCATCTCCAGCTACCACCGTCTATAGTGGCCGAGCACGGCACATCCAATGCTCTACCCTCAACCCTGCTACCACTACCACGAGTGGCCGGGGAGGCAGGATGACTGACGACCCATATCAACCACAAGGGAGACCTAATCGCCAGTATGCATGCAATGTAATGATGCATAGCTCCAAACATGTATCCTCGCCACACTCCCTATCCCACGGGGAGTCTTGGTCAACAAAAAGTCAACTATGCAAGGACTACAATCCACAAGACTCTCCTATCGCACAAAGAGTCATACACATATGACAATCAACCACGCTAAGACCTCTAGTCAGTAGCGAGATACCATCGACCATCCGTATAACCATACATAGACACACAATTCATAATGGATATACCATCACGCTAGGACCTCTAGTCCATAACCACATACTGACAACCATACACTTTTCTATGCACAAACAACTAGATCCACCATAGATTCACAACTAATAAGTATACTATACTACAATCAACTCCATAATCTTATCCATCACCTAACCCTAGTGATGTAACACAGTAACCCAATCTGAGGTCACAAAGATAACCCTAACCACATGTACTTACTGAACATCCATCAGTTAACACATAATAGGGTTTTATAGTTAATATTCGTGCTAGATAATCAATGAAGTAACATCAATATATCTCAAAGGTCAAGGCAGTACAAGCATATGATTAAATAAGAGTAGATGTAAGATCAAAATAATAGCATAAGTCCAAATCATGCACCAGATTCAGATCAAACTACCTTACGAGGGTAGATATTACCCACCTAATACGATGCTCGAAATAATCCTCACGATCGTGGACCTGCTTCGTATCTCAAACCTAAATATAATAGCAAACAATGATTATGTACAAGTGTCCGACCAATATACGAACTAAAGACTACATCGTTTCTATATTCACATCCTTTCCTTGTCTACGAGTTAGAAACCCCGATTATCCCAACTTGATACACCATCACCATACTCGCTCCCAAATCAAAGAGATCGATTAAAGTAAATGGATCTAAACACACTCAAATCATCTTGCATACTCACAGATCTAATCTCACCAAAATTCCACAGCAACAATAAATGAAATCTAACCACATCTAAATCAGAGTTGCAATTAAGCTCCCCTTCTCATCCCACATGCACCGATCAACTACCACTCCAAATAGGGCAGATCTCATATCCTAGCCGATATTAAACCAATTCAATCGCTTTTTAAGACAACTGTTTATATCCACATTGCATAGAACAAAAATATAAACAGGCTTACCATGAATTGCTGTGGCGAATCTGCAACTCCACGCTCAAACCACTTATAGTTGCATTGATGGTGTGCTTCCTAGTTATGAAACTGGTTGTCTCTCATGAAGCAAACTTAGTTTGCAACAACCATAGAAATCGACAACTAACAAAATCATAAGCTATTCTAATGAAGCATAGAGCAGATCGATTACGATGGCAAATACAGGAAGGGGTAGCAATAAATCTGCTCGTAGCGGAGATACCTGAAACCGAAGGAGGAACTGTTGGCTATGGCGATCCACCTCAATCGGAATAGGTAGATGATAGAAATTAGGCAAAAACAGCTCTGACCGGGCCGATGATGGAGAGCTTCGATAGAGGTGATAAGGCAGCATTGAGCGGAGATGGACTAGCTCGACGTCGACGGTGGCAAATCGTCGACAGAGGTGAGCTATGACAACGAACAGGGGAAAGGGCAGAGAGGCCGATCAAAGCGACCGGAGGAGCTGGCTCGGTGGTTGCAATGATTGTCCCATGTGCTAAAACAAACCCGATGGCTAGAGGAGCGCGCTGCCGCCGAGATCGGGAGGGAGAGGCGACGGAGAGCTGGGCATTGAAGGCGGTAGCGACTGCGCGACTGAGATCTCTGATGACGAAGTGGTGGAAGAAGATAGCGACGCCGAGCTGAGCAAACCTCACGCAGGAGCTCGACACCGGAAAGAAGAAGGTGTCACCGTCGAGATCGAGAGGGAGCCGTCGACGATGGTGAGGAAGAAGAATCAGGGAAAAAGTCGACAATGAGGAACAAATCGACGCACGGTGAAGGGAGGAAGAAATCGTGAATAAGGGATGCGGCTAAAAAAAAACCGAGACTGAAACTTAAAGGGTCGACCAACTAACTTGAGCTAGCCCAAATTTAACCTCAGGCTAACCTAGGTTTAACTCAAATACCCATTTAGGCTTTAATCTTCATCATTTCTTTTAATCCAGAAAAATTTCTATGAATTACTCAATTTAACAAGTGGTATTTTATGTTATTTTATTTTATTTTATTTCAATATTCCTACATTCTCCCCCACCTATAAAAATTTGGTCCCTAAATTTCTGACTCATGTACGAGTACGAGATGTCACAACAATCATCTCAAGTATCAGGAGCAAAGTCACGCCTCAAGTGACTAAGTGGGGTACTGAGCTCGAATATTATATTCCAGCTCTTATATACACTCTCAATCAACCTATTAAGAGGTCAATAATTGTACTAGAGTGGAGCTCTATACCCGTAACCGATGAGAGACTTTGACAGAATTGTAAGGTGAATCATGAATCACTATTAGAAATGATACTCAAGGATACTTCATGAATATAATTCTGTCAAGCGATCCATTGAAATCCACCTTATGGCTCGGAAGAAAATGAGCGGACCTAGCTAATCGATCATTGACTACCCAAATCCTATTAAGTCCTTTCCGAATTCAAGATAATCTCCCAAAGCAGTCCATCATACTAGGCTACCACTTCCATCACGGTACATAACTCTACTTGTCACTAATATTCCACCTTTACGTGTTGGCACTCCCAACATCAAACTACGAAATCAACCATGTCCAAAATCCACTCTATCACGCAGCACTGGAAGTAACTAGAAGACTATAATGATCAATCTTGCTAGTTTCTCAACTAGCATACACATAATATACGTCTCATTCAATTGCATAGGGATCACTCCTAATCCCTGAAATGATGCATTTGCATTCAATACCCTTCCATCCATATCGGACGGATTAACTAACACTGACACAAAAGTCAGCCACCTTCTAGGTCTTGAAACCTAGCTTCCCAAGCTTCCGACCAAGTGATTTCCATTACCTTCTTGTTCCAACAAAGCATCTAAGAAGGCAACCACAAACGGGTCCAGTCGCTTTTGAAGGGTTTTGCTTATCTAGTCCGTGAGGGGAAACTTCGGTTCCCACTTCACCTCGATCGTTTGATCATGGCGATCCCTTCGATATCCTCGAATTAAATTTTAGTCCTACACAAAAGGGATTGCCCAAACAACCAAGTCATCATCGTGCTATTCATTTAGAGAGGTCACTTGAACAAACTAGTTGTTCAAGCGACCATCCTCTATTCTACGAGTTGCCGTGGAATACATGATGTCTAGATTGCCAGTTTTTGTATTTATGCTCGGGATCCAAGTATTATTTAGCCATATACAGATTTATATCATGCTCATAATTGAAAAACAAATACAAACATATAACATATAAAAAATAGAGAATCGATATACCTCTCGATCTTCTAATGTATGTCCTTCCTCCTTTCGGACGTCGTGTGGGCGACGATCTACAAAAAGTCGAAGCTCCTAGATCGCAAATCTTCCTTCCTTGCTCTTCCAAAGCAAGAGGAAGAATAGAAACAAGGTTTTTCTCCTCCCTAAAACCAACCAACAAGGAGCACACAAACTCCTTGCCGCCGGCCAACTAGAAGGAGATGTCTGTGGTGAAATCTGGCCAAGACACCAAGGGAAGCCCTATATCTTGTTTCCACCATCTAAGGAGAAGGAGAATAGAGCCTTGGCTGCCGGCCAAAGCCTGGAAGAGGGCTGGAAATCAAGCTAGATGCCGGCCAATGAAGGAAGAAGAAGAAGAGAGAACCTTCCTTATTTGGTGCCGCCTGTGCCTCCAAACCCTAACCCTAATCCTATATCAACTAGGATTCCTTCTCTTGCCGCACAAAACCCTAGCTCTCTTGATTGTAGTTCACGGCAACTCCCATGCCCTCCTTTTATAGACTTAGGGATAAGTTATGAATTAATCTCCTTCATTGGTTCTAGGGATTTAATCTCAACCGTCGGATCTAGAGATTTAATCTCTACCTATGGATCTTAAAGTTTTGTTTCTATCCATTGGATCTAAGCTTCATGAGGTGTTAATAGGCTACATTAGGGACCATGAGGAGGAGTTGGATCTTGGCCACCCATGGATCAAGCCCACATAAAGTCCGATCCACTAATGATGATCCAATCCACTAAAGGATCATCATTGATCTACCTCACCAACCCCCATATGATAATATGGGCTTCATATATTATTTGTACATTTTCTCCCCATATTTAAGATCTCGAATGTCCGTCGATTAATTTATTTACTGACCATTAATTAATCAACATCTAACTCCTTGAGTAGTACCACTCAACCTTTTCATCATGCCGAACCAAATCCACCTGCAGGGTTTACATGATGAACCTTATGAGCTCTTCAAGGGGACATCATCATCCTAATATATAGGACACCATTTCCTCCTATAATCAACGACACACCATATAAATAATATCATCTCCCAACTTACCGAGCCTATTGATTTAATCTATAAATCTCGCTCATTGGTAAATCAAAGAGATGAGTACTAAGTATATGTGCCCGTTATTATATCGAGATTAAGAGCATGTACTAAATAATATCTGAGGTCCGTTTCGATTATGTAGTCAGCAATAAATCCAATCACCTCTAAGTCGGTCATGCTCAATACACACAAAGTGCACTAGTGTGATTCTATGGTCAAGACAAACCAACACCAAATCACACTACAACCATTCTGATGGTTTGTCCAAAGCCATCTGGGTTGTGATCCTTTACTTATAGTTTTCAAGGGGCTGATAACATGATCTCCTGTGTGACACCACACACCATGTTATCTACAATGTAAAGTATTAGACAATATTCCATAACCTTAAAAATATGCAAACAATTATCATGTGATTCTTATTCCAAAATAAAGATGTTCATACAAAAGATAGACTTTTCAGTATACATCCCTACAATCTCCCACTTATACTAAAAGACTATGCTGTCCTCAAAGTGTCATACATCTGATCCCCATTCCCTCCACATGCCTAAAGCGCTCGCCGAAAGTGCCTTAGTGAAAGGATCTGCCAGGTTATCCTCCGATGCAATCTTGACCACAACAACTTCTCCTCTCTTTACGATTTATCGTATCAGGTGGTACTTGCGCTCTATGTGTTTACTAGCCTTATGGACTTGTTGTTCCTTCGAGTTTGCAACTGCACCACTATTATCACAATAAATTCTGATAGTTCTGGCAAAATCAGGAATCCCATCCAAATCTATCAGGAAGTTCCTGAGCCATACAACTTCTTTGGCCGCCTCAGAGGCCGCCACATACTCAGCTTCTATGGTGGAGTCCGCCACACACTTCTGCTTGACACTCCTCCATACAATGGCTCCGCCTCCCAAAGTAAACACAAAACCTGAGGAAGACTTACTGTTATCCCTATCAGATTGGAAGTCGGAATCCGTGTAACCCACAGGGAGTAATTGGTCTGCCCGGTAAAGCAGCATATAATCTCTAGTCCTTCTCAGGTAGTTCAATATATGCTTTATCATAGTCCAATGTCCCTGTCCTAGATTACTCTGATATCGACTGACCATGCCCACGACAAAGCAGATATCTGGTCTCGTACAGAGCATCGCATACATGAGGTTTCCTACTGCCGAAGCATAAGGAACCACCTTCATCTCCTCTATCTCCTTAGATGATCTAGGACACATCTCCTTAGATAAAGGAACTCCATGGCTGAAAGGTAGAAAACCCTTCTTGGAGTTCTGCATGCTAAAACGCTCCATAATCGTGTCTATGTATGAAGCTTGGGATAAGCACAACATCATTTTTCTGCGATCCCTTATAACCTTGATCCCAAGGATGTGTCCCACCTCCCCCAAGTCTTTCATATCAAACTATTTTGACAACCATACCCTTACATCCTATAACACCTTGATGTTGTTGCCAATCAACAAAATGTCATCTACGTATAGTACAAGAAATACCACTATGTTTCCATCACATCTCTTGTATACACAAGACTCATTCGGACTTTAAATAAATCCATAAGACTGGATCACCTCATCAAAGTGGATGTTCCAAGACCTCGAAGCTTGTTTCAATCCATAAATGGACCGATTAAGCATACATACAAGATGCTCTTTACCCTTAGCAATGAATCCTTCTGGTTGCTTCATGTAGATGTTTTCCTCAAGACTTCCATTAAGGAAAGTTGTCTTGACATCCATCTATCACACCTCATAATCCATATGAGATGCTATGCATAAGAGAATTCGGATAGACTTAAGCATGGCTACCGGCGAAAAGGTCTCCTCATAATCGATACCCTCTTTCTGAGTATACCCCTTCGCAACAAGCCTCGCTTTGAAGGTCTCAACCTTCCCATCTATTCCTCTCTTTCTCTTGTAGATCCACTTACATCCAAATATTTTTACACCATCGGGTGGTTCTACTAGCTCCCAGACCTTATTTGAATCCATAGATTCAATCTCAGCATTCATTGCACATTGCCAAGATACTGCATCTTTATCTTGTATTGCCTCGTAATATGCCCAAGGATCAGGTTCATGTTTGTCAGGGACCAAATCAGAAGATTCTCGCAAGAACATGAATCTATCAGGTTGTCTCACAACCCTCCCACTACGACGAGGTATCATCTGTGTATCCTCTGTGACACGCGGTGCAGTGACATGTGGTATATCCTCTTGTACCGGTGGTACTAAAGAAGTGACTTCCCCTTTTAAATCCACCTGAACAATTTTACTCTTGGGCTTGTGGCTCATCACATAGTCTTCCTATAGAAATTTGGCGTTCGTGCTAACGATCACCCTCTGATCTCTAGGACTATAAAACAATCCACCCTTCGTTCCCCAGGGATAGCTAACGAACAAGTGTACTTCTGTACGAGGTTCCAACTTACTAGCATCTGCCTTCAGCACATGTGCGGGACTCCCCCATATCCAAATATGTCTTAGACTAGGCTTTCGCCCAGTCCACAACTCTGTGGGAGTAGAAGGCACTGATTTAGATGGAACCAAGTTAAAAATGTGTACCGCCGTATCTAGAGCATATGCCCAGAACGAATATTTTAAGTTAGAATAACTCATCATCGATCTAACCATCTCCATAAGAGTCATATTCCTTCGCTCTGCTACACCGTTCTGTTGGGGAGTGACAGGTGCAGTCAATTGGGATTGAATCCCAGCCTCTGATAAGTAGTTCCTAAACTCTCCCAAGAGGTACTCACCACCACGATCAGATCGTAGTGTCTTGATACTTTTACCTTGACATTTCTCCACATCAGCCTTGAATTCTTTGAACTTGTCAAAGCATTCAGACTTGCGGTGCATCAGGTAAATGTATCCATATCTTGAGTAATAGTCTATAAAAGAGATGAAATACCCAAAACCACCTCTAGCCTGGATAGACATAGGACCACACAAATCAGAATGAACCAATTCTAACACATCTTTGGCTCTATACCTCTTGGGCTTAAAAGGCCTCTTGGTCATCTTACCCTCCAAGCAAGATTCACAGGTTGGGAGATCCTCCCCCACTAATGATCCCAAAGGACCATTAGCTATCAACCTTTGAATTCTGCTTTGGTTAATGTGACCAAGCCTAAGATGTCAAAGATATGTTTGGTTCATCTTCGAAGGTTCTTTTCTCTTATTGGAATTAGAAGATGAGTTATTAACTTCAATTTGCATCGTGGGAGGTTTTGGTTCAAGTGTGTACAAATTTCCTATCAATGCACCCGAACATATAATGTTCCTATTCGTTCTTATAACAACTCTATCATTATAAGAAATAAAATATCCATCCATAAACAATTTAGAAACCGAAATTAAATTATTTCTAAATAAGGGTACATAAAAGCAATTCTTAAGAACCAAAAGATAATTTTTCTCAAAAGATAAATGAACATCTCCTACTGCAACAGCCGCCTCCTTCGTGGCATCGCCCAAGTACACGGTAATCTCCCCCTCAACCAGTCGTCTGGTTTCCTGGAACCCCTGCAAAGTATTGCAAACATGATCAGTGGCTCCCGTATCTACACACCAGGTGCCGGTAGATAACACCGCTAAACATGTTTCTACGAATAGACCAAAATATATACCTTTGTTCTTGCGGTTGGGGCAGTCCTTCTTCCAGTGTCCAGTCTGCTTACAAGTGAAGCACTTGCCTTTCGGCTTCTTCACTCCTCCCTGAGTACCTCCCACCGCCTTCACCCCGGTTTGTTTCTTCTTCTTCTTGCCTTTCGGCTTAGAAGTAGAAACCTTTTGGGTTACCACGGCATGCACCTGAGCACTCTGATGAAATAGTCCCTCTGTTGCCTAGAGTTCTGTCTGAAGTTCTGCCAACAAATACAATCTCTTGTTCATGTTGTAGTTCAGACGAAACTGCTCAAAACTTCAAGGTAGAGACTGGAGTATGATATCGACCTGGGCTTCCCCATCGATCTTAACTCCTAGGACCTCCAGCTCATTCAAATGAGTCATCATCTTGAGAACATGATCCCTCACAGGTGTTCCCTCGACCATGGTGGTCGTCATCAAGTTTCTCATGGCCTCTTGCCTCGCAGCTCGATTCTGGTGTCCGAAAAGCTTTTTGAGATTGAGCATCATATCATAAGCAGTGGTCATGGCTTGATGCTGATGTTGCAGTACATTTGACATAGATGCCAAAATGTAACACCGCACCATCTCATCGGCCTTGATCCACTTCTTATAGCTCTCTCTCTCATTTTCCCCATAATTATCTGCAGGCTTGGGAGGGCACTCTTCGAGGAGTACATAATTGTATTCCTCAGCAGTCAAGACAATGTCTAGATTCCTCTTCCAATCTACATAGTTGGGTCTAGTAAGTTTGTTCTCTTTCAGTATCACAGCAAGTGGGTTGATAGTCATTTTTAAAGAAAATCTAAGAATCACATAAATCAAAACATTAGATTTCAAAAAATTATTGATTCCTCAAACAATAAAATTTTAAAATCAACCAAGACCTCAAAACACCGAGAATATCGTATGCCACGATAGTGTGGACGTATACGAATTCTACATTTGTAAGAGGAGGTTTTACCCATTAATTTTACTATCTTGTCAACCTAACTTTTTGACAAGTAAAATTAATAGTTGGTTCCTCTTTGGCCCTACAAATAAAAGCAGTGACTTATATTTGTATCTAAGAGTTCACCATTACTCGGTACCAAGGTAATTATCTCGGGTTATGTGCCTTACAATGGGCAAGTACACACGTTCCTCAATAATTTCCTATAACCATATTCGACCTTGTGATCCGCAAACAAACTCATCCGATGGGGAGGAAGGCACTCAGAGCCGACGCGCAAGTTTGTTTGCATCACTTGTCAAATCGTAATGGAGGCCGTGGGAATTTTAAAAATTCTCTCTCCCACTTAGTAATTTGAAATTGAGGAATTTTCCTAGCCTACAACATGCATATCAAACAAAAAGAAATAAATATGAAAAATAAATTATTTTCCAACTATTATCGCTTTTGTTTTCAATATAACTCCCATCGCATCGCCATCTCATCCGCTCCTCCTACGCCATGTACGAGCCATCCGGAGATCCGAGCCGAGACTAAAACCTATTTTAATTTACATCCATCGATCCTATACTCCACGAGGGAGTGTACATGAAATCTAGATCGAAAGTAAAATAAAATAAAGAGTGGCTAAAGAATGTCGTATTTAATTTACAAAAACTAAATACTAGCCTCGTCAACCCCGAGGATTCAACAAAATAAATATTTACACACATACAATCACATACACACATATGGCCATAATAGTCGGATCTTATGTCTGCAACCAAAGAGTGAAACTACGCATATCCTATTATTATCTGGCACATATAATATATTAAAAAGTGCATAAAAATTAACCGAATACTAAACACATAAAACCGGAAACCTTTGCTCTGATACTAATTGAAGGGTTTTTGCCCCAAAAGCTCTCATACCAATTTAATGGTTTTAGCTTAACGAGTCCGTGAGGGGAAACTTCGTTTCCCACTTCACCTTGGTCGTTTGATCATGGTGATCCCTTCGATGTCCCCGGATTAAAATTTAATCCTAGACAAAAGGGATTGCCCAAACAACCAAGTCATTGTCGTGCTATTCGTTTAGAGAGGTCACTTGAACAAACTAGTTGTTTAAGCGACCATCCTCTATTCTATGAGTAGCCACAGAATAGACGATGTCCGGATCGCCGGTTTTTGTGTTTATACTCGGGATCCAAGTATTATTTAGCTAGCATGTTTTCCAGTCCTCTTCCAGCCTTTGGTCGGCAGCCAAGCCTCTCTTCTCCTTCTCCTTAGGTGGTGGAAACAAGATATAAGGCTTCCCTTTGTGTCTTGGCAAGATTCCACCAGCTTCATGAACGACTAAATCGTTAATAAGTCTAACAACATTATCAACATCTCCTAAAATTCATACCAAGTATGAAATGTCATCTTCTACACACTTGCATCTTTTTTACTCTAAGCTGATGATAGCTCAATCATCACACCGACAATGATAATTGTATGACACTAAGTCACTACAATATCAACCCTCCAATCGTAGATCAACCCTAGGACATACACAGGTGTCCTTTAGATGATCTAAACAGATCATCTATCCATGACGAAGGATATTCATTCTCAACTACAACATTCCAATCATCGATAATCGATGCATAGCCTCAAAGGTCCTCTCTCTTTTAACAAAGAGTTACAAGTCTTCTCAAGAAGAAACACTGAGGCAGATAAATCTCCCATAGTGTTTAGCAACATTGATACCAATAAAATCATTTCCCAGTATGAGGTTTTCAATATCGGAACTTTTTCCGAAATCACTCCAATCGCTTACTCCGCTTGCCCATGCAGTGGCAAGCCCGGAAGTTCTTCCAAATATACATCCAAATACTCTCGGATTATATGCACATCCGAGAGACATGTTATACCAATATTCCCAAAATTTAACTACCCGTAAGGATATGTTTATAGTCAAGGTATGTCTAGCAAGGCTAAGGGTATCCCTTGACTTCTTGGTTGTTGATCAACATCTCACCGGATGGTAGAGAACAATCTCCAACCCACAAGTCGATAGGAACCCTTTGAATCCTATCTAAGAATATTCTAGACCTAGCTACCTATAAACTACCAGTATCTCTCGATACATTCGCAAATAGGATAACCTAAAGTAATACCCCGAATGACCAATTCTTTGGTCTTCTATACCTCTTCTCAAGTAACCAGGTAAACTCGCCCAACATCTGTTCTTGATGGCTGAGCTCCTGTATGTGCAAAGGACTACCATTGAGGAACTGAAGTCAACTGTTGAAACTGAGATACGATACCCAAAATGACTGCAATAGAGATGGTAAACACTGTTGTACTGGTAATGAGTACACCACTGACTGCAAAATACTAAATAACTGCCAACCTCGTAACACGCTCCAACTCTGCAAATGGTATAGTTGCAACTAGAGAATGCAACATAGATACGACCATCATCGTAAACTCTCTCCTCTGTACAAAGGATAAGCATGCCTGGGAAGGTAATAGTTGTCGTCTGGACGTCTGAGATTTCTTCTGCTGATACTGCTAAGTAACTCGCTTCCCCTGGAGAGAAACATCTAGGAAAACTAATATGCCTGAGGTAATAGATCGCTGCTGATGTGATAATCCATTCTTCTGTGATGATCTCGGCTTCCGAGGTTGTGGATCGTCTTCTGGAAAGCATCATCTATGCCCTTCAACTTAGTCTTCTAGGTACATACTCTCCTCGTAGGTACTGGCTGCTTATATTATCAACAGATAAAATGATCCATCGGATAATCTGACTCTGGTGTCATCATGACCCACACTTCACGCACATAATCTCCCTTCAGAGTCTTTCCTCTGATTTCACTGATAAATATGCAAAGATGCTGACGATCTGCAGTCGGTCCTCTATGATCAGAAAACTCTCCAATAGTCACTCGTGACTCATAACTCCAATCTCGCTCCTTTTATCCAACCTTCGGGGACTTCTAATTCAAATAATTTGACTTGCAATATCTACTTATCAAATCTCCAACTCTTAAACACTTGCTACTGAGTCATTTCTATACACATGACTCGGTCTCAGGACTTACGGTAGGATCTGGTAGGATATCCAAACATCCTAATCAAGATGTCAACCGATAACCCGTGGGTGGCCAAGACAAACCCAATCACATTCTTGGGCTATTAAATGGTCATAACCTTCGCAAGTCTAACGACTCTGCATGGTACCTCCGTTACCAAATAATCACCCTACTTAATGCCCAAGAATTCCCTGACAATGAGTCAAAGAAATGATGCGGGAAAATACTCTCTTACAACATCACTACACCGTGACCAAGCGATGTGTTACTTCCCGAAGGTTATTTCTTGCATCTTCAATCAAGTATCGATTTGATCTCGATAATGGTATTCAACTAACACTACTTTCTTCGTATAACACGAGTTAAGTAGTCAAAAGTACTCTCAAAGTTATACAACCTAGAACGACCAACCCAGGGATCAAAATCCCTATGAATATCTCCAAACTAATTCTCTACTATCTGCATCAGCAATAGTATACTCGCTTGTCCATTACCCCATAGGTAATGATCTGACTAGCATAATTAGTGAAAATCCCTAGGATTGTAATCTCTTATCTCCACGAGAAATGTGACTACCTAATCCCTGCTTTCTGACTCCGTATCAGTCGGCTCTCAAAGGTAATTACCTTTTCAATAGCAGGTACATGTCTAATAACCTCAACATGTCATTCTCGTGGTCAACTCAAACCATGGTTACAAATACTAACCAACACCCTACAAGTCATCCCTATTATAAGCAACTAAATGCATAGCCAACAGAAGGATATGTAATAACAATTAACATACCTTAACCATTGCATCTCGGAGATGTCCCGCAACAGACAGATCCCAGAACTCACACAACCAAAATCGAGTAAATCAAAACTCAATGTCCGAACGAAATCAAATTCGAAAATGGACTTCACAACCTATGGCTCTGATACCAATAAAATTGTCACTCCCCGAAAGAATGTTGTGCCAAAAAGAAAACGGATGACATCTCCCCTGTATATGGCGACATATCATGTTAATACAAGGCCCGTAGGCCCAAAACTAAAACATAATATGCAAACATGAATATACTAAACACAGCGGAAACATACTGACAGATAAACAAGATACTAAGACTCAACTATGCACTCCAGAGTGACTTTAACACAACAAAAATCATAACAGAAATCGCATCAAAGACCAAATACATACATCACATCCGTATATGATAAATACGGAAATAATATAGGGTAAATCCCAAAAAAACAATCCACAAGAATATAACAATATGAAATAAATATCCATCCATTTGGTGTGAGATGAGATCAGCCGTCGGAGCTCCGAACATCTAAGGAAATCTTCTACCTATTACCTGGGCGAGAGGAAACCCAGGGTCCGGGGTGGTGAGTATAAACTCAGGGGTAATATGTAGAAATTGCATGAACAACATATAGGGATATAGAGATCCACAAGTATACATGTGAATTACCAACGTACCTGATGGTCTGCAACACCATAAGCTATATCATCCTGAATAGATATATAATAACATAACCCATATAACGAACAAAGTCAATCCCATACCTGACCAACACTCAGACCTATAAACAATATATAATCACATGTAATAACATCCCGATCTATACCACACTATGACATGACGCTAATCAAATGCATACAACAGTCTGGACCAACACATATATCATGCTCAACACACAGCAGTATATAATAAGCAAATGACATGTATCATGATGTACAAGCATATGCAACAATCATAGCTCAATCAAATGAAGCATCTCACAGGCATATGTAAAACATATATCAAATACATGCATACATATATATCAATAATGCATGTGCATGGTCACTATCTGCGGACCTGTCCAACCACGACCCCAGAGTGGCCAGGGTGGCATGACATGACAACTATCCCGACTCCAGCTACCACTACTCTCGAGTGGCCGAGTTGGGTAGTATGACTGAGTAGCATATAAGCGTAAAGAGCTAACTACTCCTAGGGGTCCCTGCTTCTAGCCACGCCGTCCCTACCCATGAGTAGACAAGTGTCGCACACAGGACAACTGCACATTATGCAAACACCGTCTATAGTGGGCGAGTGTGCGAACTACCACTTGCATAGTGGCCAAGTGCGCATCTCCAGCTACCACCGTCTATAGTGGCCAAGCGTGGCACATCCAATGCTCTGCCCTCAACCCTGCTACCACTACCCCGAGTGGCTGTGGAGGCAGGATGACTGACGACCCGTCTCAACCACAAGAGAGACCTAATCGCCAGAATGCATGCAATGTAATGATGCATAGCTCCAAACATGTATCCTCGCCACACTCCCTATCCCACAGGGAGTCCTGGTCAACCAAAAGTTAACTATGCAAGGACTACAATCCACAAGACTCTCTCTATCGCACAAAGAGTCATACACATCTGACAATCAACCAGGCTAAGACCTCTAGTCAGTAGTGAGATACCTCCGACCGTCTATATAACCATACACAGACACACAATCCATAATGGATATACCATCACACTAGGACCTCTTGTCCATAACCACATACTGACAACCATACACTTATCTATGTGTTGGACTTTCCGAGCCGCAAAAATCGCTTTTTGTGTTGCGGAAACCCCGGAAGTCCGGCCATGGATCCGTGCGAATATATATTAAAAATAAAAACATGTATGTGCCAAGTAAACCTAGATCTACCTTAGATCTAGAAGTTGAGAGTGTTACCCTCGATGCGACGCCCTTCGCAAATCTCGCTCGTCCAAATAGCTTGCCGGAACTCTAGAGTGTCAAGTGTACACTCCTCTATTGGTATCCACACAAGCAATAGGTGGAGAAAATACACCCTTGAGTGTGCTAGCACCCTATTGATGGTTCGGCCATGGAGGAGAGGGGAGCTTGAGAGGATGATCCAAGGAGGAAGATGAAGTTGGAGTAACTCACAAAATCAATTCCATCTAATGGAATAAGTGGCCGGCCACATCATGGAGGGGGGAACTCCAAAAGCCAATGTCTCTTGGTCTCCCTTATGAGGTGGCACAACTTGATAAGAGCATCATCATTGGCCGGCCATGCCAAGTCATCATCATGACATGGCATTTGGTCAAGTCAAACTTGACCTTTCATCTTCCCTCTCAAGTCAAGTCAAACTTGACCTCTTATCTCCCATGGTTGATCTAATCCAACCACTTGATTCAAGTCAATTTGATTTAATGAATCTCCATTCATTAATTTAAATTGACTAAATGAATCAAATCTAAATTAGACTCATTCAACACTTTAATCAACTTGAGTCTAACTCAATTAGTCTTATTTGGATTACTCTTAATCCAATTTGGTTCATCACATGAACCTAATCCTTATGGTTCATCATATGAACCTAATATCCATCTAATTGCCCTTTGTGTGTGACCCTATAGGTTTTTTTACGTTGACAATGTCCCTAAACCGATTTAGGAACATAAGCAATGAGCGGTATCTAGTAACACATAATTGCTACCCAAGTTACAAGAATGTTGCGCTCCAACATCACCTTAGTGACTACTAATTGTGACTCTCACAATATGTGACAATGTCCCTCTATCCTTGACATCTAGATTGACCGATTGAGGCATAGACCGTGTCATCCTCGGTACAATCTATATCTTGAACTCCAAGTAGACTCACTCTAATCAAATGAGCTCAATATCTCATATTGACTCATTTAGGCATGGTCATGCACTTCGTGGTCTCACTCTATCAAGAATAACGATGTCACTCCCGTCATATAGGAGGGATAGATCCCTTCTACATCACTCACATCCCTCCGCATAATTTGTTACATACCCAGTAATCGCCTTTATTGTTCACCCATATACGGGTGACATTTGACGAAGCCAAAGTATGCAACTCCTTATGTAGGGAACCATAGTGACTTTAAGTCTAAGGACTAATAGTCGTACTAATAGACACATGAGAAAGTATATGACACTCATATAACAATCCATGATACTTTCTCATGGCGGGTCATTCAGTATACATTCTCCAATGCATACCCATGTGTCAACTTGATATCTCATATCCATTACTTGTGAGATCAAGTCATCGTGTTGACCTACATGCTAGTCTCTATGCTTTAACATTGTCCCTGAATGTTAATACTTGACTAGGAATGATTAAGAGTAGTGTTCTCTATATTATCTCATTATCGATTCAACCAATCGATTGATATAGATAAGAACCTACTACTCAAGGACATTATTATATTTAGTTATTTGGCACCAATACAAGTAAATATAATAACCATGCCTTTATAAATAGGAATATGATACAATAAACCTCATACAATAATCATCACATGGTTGTCTCTAGGGCTTTCACTAACAATCTCCCACTAACACTAGTGCCAATCACCGTAGTATCTAATACCCAATGACCTAGTGTGACCATCATGCTTTTTCTGTGCCAAAGCCTTGGTCAAGGGATCTGTGATGTTAGCCTCTGTGGG
This sequence comes from Wurfbainia villosa, assembly GCA_025175895.1. NCBI lineage: Eukaryota > Viridiplantae > Streptophyta > Magnoliopsida > Zingiberales > Zingiberaceae > Wurfbainia > Wurfbainia villosa. Next base: position 55,565,481 of record CM045986.1, on the reverse strand, counting down.
TACTCTGCAAATCTTCACATCTCCTCTATCGATAATCTCTCGAATGAGAAGGAAGCGTTGTAGTATGTGTTTGGTCCGCTGGTGTGAGCAAGGTTCCTTAGCCTGTGCAATCGCTCCATTGTTGTCACAATAAAGCTCTATGGGATCTGCTATGCTAGGAACCACCCCAAGCTCAGTAATGAACTTGTGGATCCAAACTGCTTCCTTTGCTGCCTCAGATGCAGCAATATACTCGGCTTCTATTGTAGAATCAACAACTGTGTCCTGCTTCGAACTCTTCCAACTTACAGCGCCACCATTCAAGCAAAACACGAATCCTGACTGTGATCTATAATCATCCTGGTCAGTTTGGAAGTTGGCATCATTGCAACCCTTTACAGCTAGCTCCTCATCGCCTCTATATATCAAGAAATATTCTTTAGTCCTTCTCAAGTACTTAAGAATATTCTTGACTGCTATCTAGTGACGCTCACCTGGATATGACTGGTATCTACTCGTCATGCTCAAAGCATACGAGACATCAGGAGGAGTACACAGCATGGCATACATGATAGATCCTATAGCTGATGCGTAAGGGATCTAATCCATGCGGTCTCTCTCCTCTTTAGAAGAGGGACTTTGAGTCTTCGAAAGACTCACACCATGTGACATCGATAGAAGTCCCTTCTTGGAATTCTGCATGGAAACCGTAGTAATACCATGTCAATGTATGAACTCTGACTTAGGCCAAGCAATCTCTTAGATCTATCTCTATAGATCTTGATGCCTAGAATAAAGGCTGCTTCACCTAAGTCCTTCATTGAGAAGCATGTCCCCAGCCAAGTCTTCACAGACTGTAGCGAAGGGATGTCATTTTCAATGAGTAGTATGTCATCTACATACAATATAAAGAAGACAACTGTGTTCCCATTAACCCTCTTGTAGACACAGGGTTCATCTTCATTCTTGATGAAACCAAACTGTTTGATCGCATCATCGAATCGAAGATTCCAGCTCCGAGAGGCTTGCTTTAGCCCATAAATGGACCTTTGTAGCTTGCATACTTTCCCAGTATGATGTGGATCTTCAAAACCCTCAGGTTGTATCATGTACACATCCTCGAGTAAGTTTCCATTCAGAAATTCGATTTTGACATCCATCTGCCAGATCTCATAATCGTGGTATTCTACAATAGCAAGCATGATCTGAATGGACTAAAACATCGCCAGTAGAGAAAAGGTTTCATTATAGTCAATACCATGAATTTGCTTGAAAACTTTAGCCACCAATCGACCCTTATAGGTATGCGTAAGTCCATCCATGTCAGTCTTTCTCCTAAAGACCCACTTACACCCAATGGGTTTGACCCCTTCAGGTGGATCAACCAAAGTCCATACTTGGTTGGTGTACATGGATTCCATCTCGGATCTCATGGCCTCTAGCCATTTCTCAGAATGTAGGCTCATCACAGCTTCCTGATAGGAGGTAGGCTCATTCTCAATGAGCATAGCGTCATCATGGTCAGACAAGAGAAATGAATATCTCTCAAGTTGACGACGTACCCTATCAGACCTGCGAAGAGGTAGTTCTACATGAACAGATGGTTGTTCCACAACTCTTTGTGCAATAACCTCATCACCCACAACACTTTGTGGTTCCTGTTCAACCTCCATCAAGGCCTTAGTGCTATGGTCCTTATCTAGAAATTCTTCAAGATCGAATGTACTCCCACTAGTTTTTCAAGAAACAAAATCCCTTTATAGAAAAACCCCAGTCTTTGCCACAAACACTTTGTGCTGACTGGGAATGTAGAAGTAATATCCCTTTGTATCCTTGGGATATCCAACAAAATAGCATCTATCGGATTTGAGTCCAAGTTTGTCTGAGTCTTGACGTCGAACGTAAGCCTCACAACCACAAATCCTCATGAAAGACATCTTGAGATTTCTCCCTATCCATATCGTATATGGTGTCTTTATCACAGCCTTGGATGGTACACGGTTAAGGGTAAAGGCTGCTGTGTCTAGAGCATATCCCCAAAAGGATATAGGAAGATCTGTGTGACTCATCATAGATCGTACCATATCTAATAGGGTACGATTCCACCTTTTGGATACACCATTCCACTGTGGTGTTCTAGGAGGAGTGAGTTGGGATAGAATCCCACACTCAGCTAGATAGTCACAAAACTCATGGCTAAGGTATTCGCCACCTCGACTGATCGAAGTATCTTAATACTCTTGCCAAGATGGTTTTGTACTTCATTCTTGAATTCTTTGAACTTTTCAAAGGATTCTGATTTATGTGTCATAAGATACACATAACCATATCTACTGAAGTCATCAGTAAATGTAATGAAGTACATGTAACCACCTCTAGCAACAACATTGATAGGGCCACATACATCACTATGTATAAGTCCTAACAAGTTGTTAGGAATATTGTAACGGCTAGAGGGGGTGAATAGCGTTTCTTCGTTTGTAAATGGAATTCAATCTCGTTCGTGTCTACAATTTCCTTAGCGCAGCGAAAATAGAGATAACACAATAACAAAATAGACAATTACACACGAACACAAAGATATAACGTGGTTCGGAACCGCACGGTTCCTACTCCACGGATCGGGCTCAAACAAGCCCTAGTGATGCCAATCACACACCACTATAAAATAACTCCTTCTCGGAACAATCCGGAGGTGGAGAAACCTCGTACAATGTATACAACAGTAATACAAGATGAATACAAGCAATATAATGAAATACTAAGCAATACAAGTAAAGAAAACACTTTACAAATGCTCTTTGAATGCTTGATCACTTGGTTGATCGAGTAGCACTTGGAGACCCTGAATTGCAGCAGTAACTCGCCCCAAATCGCCTCAAAGAACCATGCCATTTTCCTCCATCACGAGCTCCTTATAAAATTTCAACCTGTGCTGGAAAAAGTCGATCAATCGACTGATCGGGACCATCAGTCGACTGATGCCACTGTTATCGTGAGACAACGGCTAGATCCATGTTGGATAAGTCCAACGGATCTACCATCAGTCGACTGATCATACCCATCAGTCGACTGATGGAGTCCTCACTCGACCAGTCGAGTCTCGACTCCATTCCGTGGCCGATTTCTCGAGCACCAATCGACTGATGTGGGGATCAGTCGACTGCTCGAGCCATCTGTCAACTGCCCACCTCTGGCAGTCGACTGCTAGGCCATAACCCGCAGTCAAACCCTAGTTGACTCGGTCCAGTCGACTGCCACATGGCACCAGTCGACTGGCACACCTCAAACATGAGGTTTTAACCCAAGTATGGTTCCCCCATACTTGCTAGACCACCCTTAGCCTAGACCTAAGCCTTCTAGCCACCTCCATCAGCCTCACGCCTCTCGGATCCCTCCAAGTCATCCATGACTTGTTCATCCATCTCGATAGCCTTCAGGTGCTTCCATCGGCTATGTCATGCTAACGGTGTCTACACTGCTAAGGCACATTGGACTTACGCCGCCAAGACTCCGCTTGGACTTTACGCCGCCAACCATTGGACTTATGCTGCCAAGACTCCCGCTTGGAATTTACGCCGCCAATATCAAACCCTTGGACTTCTCAAATGCCAACACTCAAGCTTGGACTTTCCCTTGCCAACCCATGTTGGACTTTCCAAGCCAAGTACTCAAGACTTGGACTTTACCTTGCCAAGACCCATGCTTGGACTTTCCATTTACCAAGACTCATGCTTGGACTTTTCTCAAATGCCAAGTGTCCCACTTGGACTTCCCATGCCAAGTACCCATGACTTAGACTTTCCCATGACAATTACATTGTCATATGTTTTTGTCGAAACATCAAAATATCACTCGAGTCAAACTCGAGTCCTGGTCAATCGTGACCTAGGTCGATTGCACCAACAATCTCCCCCTTTTTGATGTTTGACAAAAACCAAACAACACATTGAGTTAGAACACTAACTCAAATCCCTTACCAATTATCCCAAATTGGTAATCTTAAACATTCTCCAAATGTTCTCCCCCAAACATTCTCCCCCTTTTAGACTAACATCAAAAAGGTTTTCTCTCCAAGGAGGTCAATGTCTCATGTCCCAATGAGATCTTACAATCTCCCCCTTGGTCCAAAAATACCTAGGATGCCTACCATCTTCTTAGTGATAAGTCCCATATCACTCAAGATAGGCAATCCTATACACTCTCCCAATTTCCAAATTGGGTTTATAAAAATCCATCAGTTTTCCCAATTGATAATATTCTCCCCTTCAAGAAGAAAGAAAAAAAAAATACATCCATCACTCCAAGATGGATACCTCCCCCTAAAAGCTTGCTCCCCCTTGACCATTGCACCAACAATGTCCTTAGGAAGTCCCTAAGCCAATATGAACTCTAAACCATCAAAATTAAGGTTAGAAATTCAACATTGAACTTTCCAACACCTTAACATTGATACAAACCCTAAACAACTCTCCTAATCCATATCCAATGGATTTTCACCCTTTATAATGCTTCCCAAAGCATATCCTAGGGTTAGGAGTGATTAGAGACCTTAACCATAGCTGAAATCGGGTTAAGCAACCTTGGTTACCCCGAAATCAGGCTACCAGTCGAGTGATTCAGACATCAGTCGACTGGCACCTCCATCAGTCGACTAACACCAATGACAGTCGACTGATAACTGAAATTTCTGAATTTCAGTTATCAGAATCGAATTTCAAAAAAATCATAAATAATTATACGTATATTGAAAAATCATGAAATTTGATATGTATAATACTTATGACTAATACAATGGGTGAAAAATGTTTGAAAATTATTTTACCCATAAAATAGTGAAATTGGCACAAAGTTCAAAACCATTGAAATTTTCAATGTTTTGGTCCTACTTTGTATCAACTTCATCAATAGTGATTGCTATCAAAAGATAGGCTTCACCAAGGTTTTCTAAAATGATTTTAAAATGTTTTCAAAACCTTATCTTGGATCATATTCCTTGGGCTCTATGTACATGACTTGTACACATGCTCTCCCAATGATCCACATGTTGAGTTAAAATGAGTTTGGGTTCAACTAGATGCAACAACTATGCACCTTGAACTTAACTCATATCCTAGCATCTCACATGTATCTAGGGTGTATAAATACACATACATGTCAATGTGATGTGAGATGTGGGTTTGGATTCACTTTATCTAGGGTTTCATGCATTTCCTAGGCAACTCTACTTGATTCCCTTATAATTGGGACTCCAAGTCATGCCATAGTCCTTAATTCAATTTCAACCAAATTGTCTTAAATGCATGAATGATTATGGCATTAGAAATGTTATAAATAAGCCTATACTCATAATCATGATGTCATGGCATAAGATGAAATCTAAAAACACATGACATTTAAAACCTTAATCCTAAACATGTACATGACATATAGAATGATTAAAAATAAGCATGATGTCATGGCATGTTATATGGCAAACAAAGCATGGCATATAAAATATATAGGTATAGTAATACCTAAATTTTAATATTAATTGCCATTTCATATAATTAATTATATTTTTCCATATTTCTATTTTTCTCCCAAGTGTGCCAAAAACCCAAAATGGCACACTAACCTCTAAACCTAAATTGTGCCAATTTTGATCATTTTATCAAACTTCTCATGTAATATTGGCACATCCTAAAACTTTTAGGATTAAGACTCAAATGTATTTCCAAGGTAACCATAACCTTGAACATGACCTAACATGCCACCTTTGCCATGGTTGAGTTAACTACCCATCCAATCAAGGTTGACACACCCTAAACCCATCTTAGCGTGAATCAATCACGCTCTTAGGAACCCAAAAACGATTTGAGCTCCTAGGGTTAATTAGGTATTCCTTAGGGATAACCTCCCTAGATACCTTCCTAATGACCTTCCTAGGCTTGTTAGCCTTGGTCATTTGGGTCTTACCTAGGTTGACTCTAGGGGTAACTCCCCTTGCAACCTTCTTAGTGGCCACCCTAGGTTTCCTAGAAACCCTAGCCACTAGGCACAACCTTTGGTCAACCTTAGGGATGACTTTCCTATTGACCTTGGTCTTCCTAGACCTAGTTTGTGTCCCATAATCAAATGGAACACTATGGTAAGCTACCTTAGGCTTAGGTTTGTGACCCAAACCATTCTTGCCCTTGGTTGACTTTTGACTCTTAGGTCCTAGATGTTGACTTTGACTTCTTGACCTAGGATTTTGACCATTAGACCATTTAAATTGATTTTGCATCTTATTTAGGGTCTTTTCAAGTTTCTCAAGCCTTGACCTCAAGGCTTGGTTCTCTAATTCTAATTGCCCAATTTTAGAATTTTGATTTAAACCATGGGCATTGGACTTCCTAGGCATATGCCTAGTCCATTTAGGGTTAAGGCCTAGATGTTCTCCTATTTTTCTAATTGATTCCCTAGGTAAGATATTTTTAGGGACATTAGTCCCAAATTTCTCCTTATTCCTAAGGTGAACCTTCTTAGCTCCTAAACAAATATGTTTGTTATTTCTAGCATGCTCTTTATGATAAATATCAAGAGAATTGAAACCCTTAGCATGCTTTTGCCTATTAACTAAAGAGGATGCATTATTAAAATGTACCTTAGGGTTAGCCTTAGCTCCCCCTACTTGTGATGCTTCTTCTTGGGACTTTTTCCTCCCCCTAGAGCATTGGCTTCTATAATGCCCCTTTTGATGGCACTTGAAGCATATAATATGCTCCTTGCTCTTTTGACTTGGGGAACCGGCATCCTTTGACTTTTGTTGACTTTTGGGCGCCGGAGAAGCTTTCCTAACCTTCTTTGGGCATTTGCTCTTGTAATGCCCATACTCCCTACACTCAAAGCACATTATATGATTTTTATTTGAAAATAAAGTGTTTGAGTTACCTAGGGTGGTGGTAGGTGCCGGAGTTGAATTTTGAGCTTCCTCATCTTGATCGGATGTTGAAAGCTCTTCTTGAGGTTGCTCCGGTGTAGAGGATGGTCTCTCCTCCTTAATCCTAGAAGTAGATGCTTCTTCCACCTCTTCTACTTCTTCTTTCTCCGATCCGGAAGTTGACTCCATCTCAACTTCCGATTCCTCACTTTCACTTGAGGATGAACTCTCCTCATGGAGTCTTGCCAATTTTCTCCATAGCTCCTTTGCATACATGTAATCCCCTAGCTTGCACAAAACATCATTAGGGATTAAATCTTCCAAAAGTTTCGTTACCTTAACTTCGGTCTTGAGCTTCTGGCGTTGCTCTTGGGTCCACTTTTTCAATTTTAGGATATTCCCCTTCTTATCCCTAGGGGGTTCAAGGCCTTCAATGAGGATGAACCAATCCTCTATGTTCATCATCAAGAATGTTTCCATTCTTGCTCTCCACGCCGGAAAATCTTCTGGATCATATGGAGGTGGAGTATTGATATCCCATCCAAGCTTGTCTTGGAATTCCATCTTCACCCTCTAGCCTTTTGTCTTAGCTCCCGGCGGTTAGTCCGTAGAAGAGCCTCGAGATCTGATACCACTTGTTAGGAATATTGTAACGGCTAGAGGGGGGGTGAATAGCATTCTTCGTTTGTAAATGGAATTCGATCTCGTTCGTGTCTACAATTTCGTTAGCGCAGCAGAAATAGAGATAACACAATAACGAAATAGAAAATTACACACGAACACAAAGATATAACGTGGTTCGGAACCGCATGGTTCCTACTCCACGGATCGGGCTCAAACAAGCCCTAGCGATGCCAATCACACACCACTATAAAATAACTCCTTCTCGGAACAATCTGGAGGTGGAGAAACCTCGTACAATGTATACAACAGTAATACAAGATGAATACAAGCAATATAATGAAATACTAAGTAATACAAGTAAAGAAAACACTTTACAAATGCTCTTTGAATGCTTGATCACTTGGTTGATCGAGTAGCACTTGGAGACCCTGAATTGCAGCAGCAACTCGCCCCAAATCGCCTCAAAGAACCATGTCATTTTCCTCCATCACAAGCTCCTTATAAAACTTCAACCTGTGCTGGAAAAAGTCGATCAGTCGACTGATCGGGACCATCAGTCGACTGATGCCACTGTTGTCGTGAGACAACGGCTAGATCCACGTTGGATAAGTCCAACGGATCTACCATCAGTCGACTGATCAAACCCATCAGTAGACTGATGGAGTCCTCACTCGACCAGTCGAGTCTCGACTCTATTCTGTGGCCGATTTCTCGAGCACCGATCGACTGATGTGGGGATCGATCACGATCGCTGAGCCATCACCGATCGCCCACCTCTCGGGCAATGATCGCTAGGCCATAACCCGCAGTCAAACCCTAGTTGACTCGGTCCAGTCGACTGCCACATGGCACCATTCGACTGGCACACCTCAAACATGAGGTTTTAACCCAAGTATGGTTCCCCAATACTTGCTAGACCACCCTTAGCCTAGACCTAAGCCTTCTAGCCACCTCCATCAGCCTCACGCCTCTCGAATCCCTCCAAGTCATCCATGACTTGTTCATCCATCGCGCTAGCCTTCAGGTACTTACATCGGCTATGTCATGCTAACGGTATCTACACCGCCAAGGCACATTGGACTTACGCCGCCAAGACTCCGCTTGGACTTTACGCCGCCAACCATTGGACTTATGCTGCCAAGACTCCCGTTTGGACTTTACACCGCCAATATCAAACCCTTGGACTTCTCAAATGCCAAGACTCAAGCTTGGACTTTCCCTTGCCAACCCATGTTGGACTTTCCATGCCAAGTACTCAAGACTTGGACTTTACCTTGCCAAGACCCATGCTTGGACTTTCCATTTACCAAGACTCATGCTTGGACTTTTCTCAAATGCCAAGTGTCCCACTTGGACTTCCCATGCCAAGTACCCATGACTTGGACTTTCCCATGACAATTACATTGTCATATGTTTTTGTCGAAACATCAAAACATCACTCGAGTCAAACTCGAGTCCTGGTCAGTCGTGACCTAGGCCGATTGCACCAACACAAGTCTATTGCTCTTTCGCTGTGTACACTAAAGGGAGTCTTGTTCATCTTGCCTAAAAGGCATGACTCACACATCTCATATGATTCAAAATCAAATGAGTCTAGCAGCCCATCCTTATGGAGCTGAGATAAGCGACTCTCGTTTATGTGACCTAAGCGACAATGCCAGAGATAGGTTTGGTTCAACTCATTTGACTTGAACCTTTTGGTACTTATGTTATTGTCAAGTCTCGAAAAAAAAATAATAATAATAACAATACTAAAATGATAAAAATACATGGGCGAATATCATCGGAAAAGGGGGATAAATTTCGGTGTCTATTTACACCCCAAATAATCACAATTGAGGGGCATGAAGGGGAAATACCCTAAAACCCATTTAACCGGCCGAACCCTATTTATTTTCCTTTTATGTTTTTTTCTTTCTTTTTCCCTTCGCTCCATTCGCGCGACCCTCCTTCTGCCCGCGAGCCACCGCAGACGACGAAAGAGGCGATCGCCGAATCCCTCCCACCGGAGTCGACACCAACCTGTCGGAGCTACACCGACCTTCGTCCTTCCTCTTCACGGTGAGTAGTCTTTGGCTAGGGTTGTCGATGGCGGTGAATCCAGCAGATTCTTGTTGGGACAGTCGCGGCGAGTTGGAGTCGGGGTGTTAGGTATTGAAGCGTGCCGGTGAGTGGGATTCCCGATTAGGTTCTAGCAGGCTTCTGCGGTGGATTACCGGTGTTGTTGGGGATGGGTTGAGCAAGGAAGAACGGTGGAGTTGGCTATCCGACGACTAGGTGGAGGTGACAGGCGGAGAGTCACGGGAAGGGGATTAGGGCCTTCAATCTTGGAGCTGAAGAAGGGGGTTCTCGATGGGGGGGAAGGATTGGAATTCGGTGGTTTTGGGGATTTCATCGTGCCGGTGGAATGGGTTGCCAGATGGTGTTCTAGCAGGGGCATAGGGGAGGGGGGAGTTCGAAAGTTTGGACTGGACGGAGCGATGGCAACCAGCGAAGCTATTTTCTGTCGGCTTGAGGGAGGTGAGGAGCAGAGAGATCTCGGGAGGTGGCTAGGAATTTAATCATTGGACTATAATGGGAATTCTAGATGGTGGTGATCGAACCGGTGGATTAGGGTTCTTGACAGGTGAAGAGCAGGGGAAAGGGAATGGGTAAACAGATTGTTGTCATTGGAAGGGAAGGGGATCGGTTTAGGATTTTAGGATCATATTCGATGAATTTAAGCGTGGATTAGTATGGAGGGTTTCATCCGGTAGGGGGATAACAACGGAGTATACACATGTTGGGGTCCTAATGAATTGGGTGAGCCGAGCGATGTATATGAGGGTTAAATCTTCAATTAATAGCCAGATAAATGTTTAATAGAGGTAAGGAGTAGTTTGATGGAAATGAATCAGCATGCTAGGATGGATAGAAAAGTTAGTATGTATATGAGCTTTATGTCTGTAGATGATTCCTGTTATATGTGTTCTCAGTCAGCATGTTTAGTTAATCCTTTATAAGATTTTTCGTAATGCTGTAAATGATTTATAATATGTGATAAATATCGTCTACTTGTGTATGAGGTTAGATGCTATATGTATATGTGAGTAATTACCATTTACCTGTGTATGAGGTTAGATGTTATATGTATATATGTGTAATTATCATCTACCTGTGTATGAGGTTAGATGCTATATATAGTTATATATATTTGTTCACCCATGATGTTTAATGTTATTATTTTTAGGTAAATGTTCATCAGATCTCTCTTGTGCTTCAATGTTATGTGAATAAGTTATATTATCATCTACCTGTGTGTAAGGTTAGACACTATATGTACATGTGTGTAATTAACATCTACCTGTGTATGAGGTTAGATGCTATATATAGATATATATATATATATATACTCATTCACTCATGATGTTCTATGTTATCCTTCTGTGACTGAGTATGGTAGAAAATGACAGAAATTCTTTATTTAGCTAACTGTATGTACATGAGCATTAGTGGTGCCTGGACGGGTTGGGCTCCCTGGGTTGAGCTCTGGGGAGGGCCCACCCGAATTGACAGATTGACTGATGACTGATGACTGATTCCCTTTGTTTCTTTCTAGAGGTACCTCAGGATTGCACAAGAAAATAAGGTATTTGACTGGCTAAGCATTTTAAATGCATAATGTGAGGTACCACGAGGGTTTATGTTAGGTACAGTTAGCATAACAGAAAGACATAATTGGGTTCGCAGTACTGGTTATTATGACATGTTGTTAACTATATTGGTTATGTTTCATATTGACTTATAGAATGTGTAACCGAAAATGCATGTTGAGCTACAGTAGTTTACATTTACAGTTGTAGAGATATATGTTTTCTGTAAATTTTCCTCCCTGTGTATATCCCTATCATTGATCTACTTACTGGGCTATGAACTCATGATGTCACATAACAATTTCAGATAGGGATCCGGGTACTCAGATTGATACGCAGGAAACAGGGGTGGTGTGACTGAGGAGATGATGATGAGCATGGCACACATTGTTCGGGGCATCTACGTAACAGTGTTTCCAATTTGAGGGGAGATGATTTTGATGTTCTATTTTTCTTCAGTTGAGAGGGTATAGTGTGTGTAGTTGAGACTGTTAAACTGAATGGACTAAAATAAACTTGGAGCCGGGTGTTTCGGTCTTGAGTATAATTGGGTAATATTGATGTGTGATTTGGGATTAAGTATATGCATACTGGGTTAGGTCTTTTCAGTTGGTATCAGAGCAAACGATCCTAAAGGACAGTGTGTGCATGCAATCTCATCAAGGACTCAGATACATCCATCTCCGCGTTTGTAAGCTTTAAATTTACTTTTCAAGTAGTAGTCTTAATGTAATCATGTTTAGGTTTATGTACAAATTGGAGATAACAATGCAGGTATTGGGTTTTATAGGAGAATGGCGGGCCGAAGAAACAATGGTGAAGTGGGGCAGAGTAATCAGTTTCTCGCTGAGCTTGCCACAATTATGTAGGAACAGAGTTGGATTCAGGGAGAACAAATCCAATAGCTATTGAGAGCCAGGGAGCATAGAAACACCCACAGTGGTCCCACAGCCAGTGTGAACCCAGTTTACAAGCAGTTCAGGGATCTTGGACCGATAGAGTTTAAGGGAAGTACACTGATTGTGGCGTATGGATGGATTCGATCATTGGAGGCGACGATATATGACTTCATGCGACTTACGGATCGATAAGGTGAGGTGCGCCATATTCATGTTGCGGGGCGATGCTCGGATATGGTGGGAGGGTGCACGTTCAGCGGTGGATTTAGCTACAGTTACTTGGGTTGAATTCAAGGAGGTATTTTATGGTAAATACTTCACTGCTGACACCAGAACCCTAATGGCCAGGGAATTCCTAGAGCTTCGCCAAGGGGCCGGACGATGGTGAGTATGTCGTGAATTCGAGAAGGGGCGGTATTTTGTACCTATGATTGCCAGTCAACCAATAGAGGAGCTGAAACATTTCACTGAGGGATTGAGGGCAGCCATTCACCATGATGTCAGGGTGAGTCAAGTTACCACCTTCAAAGAGGCTGTGGATCAGGCTCTAATGGCAGAGAGGGACAGGAATGACATGATAAAGGAAGTACAGGCTAAGAGGTCTAGTTACCAGGGAAGGGAACCTCCTGCATTGAGTCAGAAGAAGTTTGCACCGAGCCAGTTTCGAGGCAAACAACCGCGATTCAGTAGATGCACGACCACGGCAATACAGAACCCCGACCAGTCGATCATACTGTCTTCAAGGGCGAAAGCAAAACTCAGTGTCCCAAGTGCGATAAGACTCATGTAGGTCAGTGTTTGGTGGGTTCAGATGTGTGCTACAAGTGCAAGAAGTCTAGGCACTTTGCTATGAACTGCCCTCATCTCAAAGAGCCAACTAGAGAAAGGGTGTATGCTATGACATAGGAGCAGGTGGATCCGGATTCGGCCATCATCACAGGTAGAATTTCTATTGTCAACCTACCTGCTCATGCCTTAATTTATTCTGGAGCTACACACTCTTTCATATCGGTGGCCTACATTGCAAAACTAGGTATTTCATGTGATTGGATGGCTACCGGCTATAACGTGTCCTTGCCTTCGGGGGAAGAACTGACCAGCAATAGAATAGTGAGGAACTGTTCGATAAGGATGCAGAATTATACAAAGGTACGAACTTATTGTATTAGAGATGGTGGACTTTGATGTAATTCTGGGTATGGATTGGTTGACCCGGTACGAGGCCATTATTGACTGTAAACAAAGGACGGTTAAACTGAAATTACCAAATGATGGGTTTGTCATCTTCAATGCAACCTCCACGTTGAGTCATCTACCTATTATATCAGCATGTAAAGCTCAGAAAATTTTAAGTAAGGGGTGTAACGGATTTCTAGTCAACATAATGGGTAGTTCTGAGACTTTTAAACCAAGTCTGGAGGAAGTAGAGGTGGTCCGGGATTTCCCCGATGTATTTCCAGAAGATATTGCAGGATTACCCCGTCGTGAGATTGAGTTTGGAATAGAATTAACATCGAACCACCTCAGATTCAAAGCATCGTCTGCTTTGGCACCCACCGAAATGAAGGAACTGAAGGAGCAACTACAAGAACTACTGGATAAGGGTTTCATCCGACCCAGTGTGTCACCCTGGGGAGTGCCAGTGTTGTTTGTCCATAAGAAGGATGGTTCAATGCGATTGTGCATTGACTACCGGGAGTTGAACCGGGTTACAGTTAAGAACAAGTACCCATTACCTAGAATCGATGATCTGTTCGATCAACTACAGGGAGCAACGGTGTTCTCAAAAATTGACTTGAGGTCGGGGTACCATCAATTGAGGGTGAAAGAAGAAGATGTTCATAAAACTGCATTCAGAACTCGATATGGTCATTATGAGTTTCTAGTTATGCCGTTTGGGCTCACTAATGCCCCCGCAGCCTTTATGGATTTGATGAGCCGGATTTTCCAGCCATACCTGGATCAGTTTGTGATTGTCTTCATCGATGATATACTAATTTACTCTCAGAGTCGTGAAGAGCACCGACAACATCTGACGCTGGTGCTACAGACCCTGAAGGATAAGCGGTTATACACTAAGTTCAGCAAATGCGATTTTTGGCTGAGACAAATAGCATTTTTGGGACATATAGTCTCGGAGAGGGGAATAAAGGTGGATCCAGTCAAAGTGGAGGCAATCCAGAGTTGGGCTACTCCGAGGAATGTTACAGAAATTCGAAGTTTCCTGGGACTAGCGGGGTATTATCACAGATTCATTCAGAATTTTTCACGAATTGCGCTACCCCTGACTTCATTGACAAAGAAGGGGGTGAGGTATGAATGGACTACTCAATGTGAGAAGAGTTTTATGGAGCTAAAGGAAAGGCTGATGATAGCACCTGTGCTTGCAGTTCCAAACACTTCTGGGCAGTTTGTGGTGTACACTGATGCCTCCAAAACTGGCCTAGGGGCTGTATTGATGCAGAAGGGGAGGGTCATTGCCTATGCACCACGTCAGTTGAAGGTGCATGAGTAGAATTATCCTACACATGACCTGGAACTAGCAGCGGTCGCCTTCGCTTTGAAGATCTGGCGACACTACCTTTACGGAGAACGTTGCGAGATCTACACAGATCATAAAAGTTTGAAATATTTTTTTACTCAAAAGGAACTGAATATGCGGCAGAGACGATGGTTGGAGTTGGTAAAAGATTATGACTGCAATATTAACTATCACCCGAGTAAGGAAAATGTGGAGGCGGATGCGCTGAGTCGCAAGACGGCGACGCTGTTACAATTGACCACCCAGCAAAGATTGATATCAGAATTTCAACAGATAAGAGTGGAGGTGATAGCACCAGGTGAGCAGGTTAGGTTGGCAGCACTGACGGTTACATCGAATTTATGGGATCAGATTCAGGCAGAACAAGCCTCGGATCAACAGTTAATGGAATGGAAACACAAAGATGAAGTAAAGGGTAGCACCATCTACTCAGTGATTGATGGGATGGTGCGATACAAGGGTCGTATCTGGGTGCCTAAGGGTGGATCCCTGAGGGAGAATCTCATGAGGGAAGCTCACACTACCCCGTACTCTATCCACCCTTGCAGAACAAAGATGTATAAGGATATGCGGCTATTATATTGGTGGCCGGGCATGAAGAGAGACATAAGCAAGATGGTCCATGAGTGCCTTACCTGTCAATAGGTGAAAGCTGAGCACCAAAGGCCCGCGGGATTGCTCGAACCGCTTCCGATACCTGTCTGGAAGTGGGAAAATGTTGCCATGGATTTTGTGGTAGGCTTACCGATCTCGACTAAGGGATCCAATGCAGTGTGGGTTATTGTGGATCGACTGACGAAGTCAACACACTTCTTGTCAATGAAAACCACTTTCACTATGATACAATATGCAGAGTTGTATATACGGGAAATAGTAAGGTTACATGGAATTCCGAATCAGATTGTGTCAGATAGAGATCAAAAATTTACATCCGGGTTCTGGAAGAGTTTACATCGGGGATTGGGTACAAAACTTGCTTTCAACACTGCTTTCCATCCCCAGACTGACGGTCAATCTGAGTGAGTAATTTAGATTTTGGAAGATATGCTACGAGCTTGCATTATAGATTTCAAAGGGGGTTGGGAGTCCAAACTGCCCTTGGTAGAGTTCACCTATAATAATAGTTATCAATCCACCATCGGTATGGCTCCCTATGAAGTGCTATATGGAAGGAGGTGTAGAACCCCACTACATTGGGAAGAGGTAGGAGAAAGGGCAGTTCTGGGTCCAGAAATTGTGACACAAACTGTGGAACTAGTGGCAAAGATCCGGGACAGAATGCAGTCGGCACAAAGTCGCCAAAAGAGTTATGCTGATTGTCGAAGGAGGGACCTAGAGTTCACAGTGGGAGACCATGTATTTCTCAAAGTGTCACCCATGAAGGGAGTACTGAGGTTCGGAAGGAAGGGCAAACTCAGTCCGAGGTATATTGGGCCTTTTGAGATACTCGACCGGATTGGAACACGAGCATACCGAGTTGCTCTACCACCAAACCTGGCAGGAGTTCATAATGTGTTTCACGTATCCATGCTCAGGAGGTACCTTTCCAACCCTGCACATGTGATTGGGTATGAAGCCATACAGTGGACACCAGATCTATCCTACGAGGTAATACCAGAACAAATATTGGATCGTCAAGTGCGGAAGTTGAGAAATAAAGAAATCAGAATGGTGAAAGTTTTATGGGGAAATCAACAGATAGAGGAAGCTACCTGGGAGACCGAGCGGGATATGCGTGACCGTTACCCTGAACTATTTGGTAAGTCAAATTTCGAGGACAAAATTTTTTTTTTAGGGGGGAAGAGTTGTCAAGTCTCGAAAAAAAAAAATAATAATAATAATAACAATACTAAAATGATAAAAATACACGAGCGAATATCATCGGAAAAGGGGGATAAATTTTGGGGTCTATTTACACCCCAAATAATCACAGTTGAGAGGCATGAAGGGGAAAAACCCTAAAACCCTTTTAACCGGCCGAACCCTATTTATTTTCCTTTTCTGTTTTTTTTCTTTCTTTTTCCCTTCGCTCCGCTCACGCGACCCTCCTTCTGCCCGCGAGCCGCCGCAGACGATGAAGGAGGCGATCGTCGAATCCCTGCCGCCGGAGTCGACGCCAACCTGCCGGAGCTACACCGACCTTCCTCCTTCCTCTTCACGGTGAGTAGTCTTTGGCTAGGGTTGTCGAGGGCGGTGAATCCAGCAGATTCTCGTTGGGATGGTCGCGGCGAGTTGGAGTCGGGGTGTTAGGGATTGAAGCGTTCCGGTGAGTGGGATTCCCGATTAGGTTTTAGCAGGCTTCCGCGGTGGATTACCGGTGTTGTTGGGGATGGGTTGAGCTAGGGAGAACGGTGGAGTTGGCTATCCGACGACTAGGTGGAGGTGACAGGCGGAGAGTCACGGGAAGGGGATTAGGGCCTTCAATCTTGGAGCTGAAGAAGGGGTTCTCGATGGGTGGGAAGGATTGGAATTCGGTGGTTTTGGGGATTTCATCGTGCCGGTGGAATGGGTTGCCAGATGGTGTTCTAGCAGGGGCATAGGGGGGGGGGGAAGTTCGGAAGTTTGGACTGGACGGAGCGATGGCAACCAGCGAAGCTGTTTTCCGTCGGCTTGAGGGAGGTGAGGAGCAGAGAGATCTTGGGAGGTGGCTAGGAATTTAATCATTGGGCTATAATGGGAATTCTAGATGGTGGTGATCGAACCGGTGGATTAGGGTTCTCGGCAGGTGAAGAGTAGGGGAAAGGGAATGGGTAAACAGATTATTGTCATTGGAAGGGAAGGGGATCGGTTTAGGATTTTAGGATCATATTCGATGAATTTAAGCGTGGATTAGTATGGAGGGTTTCATCCGGTAGGGGGATAACAACGGAGTATACACATGTTGGGGTCCTAATGAATTGGGTGAGCCGAGCGATGTATATGAGGGTTAAATCTTCAATTAATAGCCAGATAAATGTTTAATAGAGGTAAGGAGTAGTTTGTTGGAAATGAATCAGCATGCTAGGATGGATAGAAAAGTTAGTATGTATATGAGCTTTATGTCTGTAGATGATTCCTGTTATATGTGTTCTCAGTCAGCATGTTTAGTTAATCCTTTATAAGATTTTTCGTAATGCTGTAAATGATTTATAATATGTGATAAATATCGTCTACCTGTGTATGAGGTTAGATGCTATATGTATATGTGAGTAATTACCATCTACCTGTGTATGAGGTTAGATGTTATATGTATATGTGTGTAATTACCATCTACCTGTGTATGAGGTTAGATGCTATATATAGTTATATATATTTGTTCACCCATGATGTTTAATGTTATTATTTTTAGGTAAATGATCATCAGATCTCTCTTGTGCTTCGATGTTATGTGAATAAGTTATATTATCATTACCTGTGTGTAAGGTTAGACACTATATGTACATGTGTGTAATTAACATCTACCTGTGTATGAGGTTAGATGCTATATATAGATATATATATATAAATATACTCGTTCACTCATGATGTTCTATGTTATCCTTCTGTGACTGAGTATGGTAGAAAATGACAGAAATTCTTTATTTAGCTAACTGTATGTACATGAGCATTAGTGGTGCCTGGACGGGTTGGGCTCCCTGGGTTGAGCTCCGGGGAGGGCCCACCCAAATTAATGATTGATCGATGATCGATGACCATTCCCTTTGTTTCTTTCTAGAGGTACCTCAGGATTGCACAAGAAAATAAGGTATTTGACTGGCTCAGCATTTTAAATGCATAATGTGAGGTACCACGAGGGTTTATGTTAGGTACAATTAGCATAACAGAAAGACATTATTGGGTTCGCAGTACTGGTTATTATGACATGTTGTTAACTGTATTGGTTATGTTTCATATTGACTTACTGAACGTGTAACCGAAAATGCATGTTGACCTACAGTAGTTTACATTTACAGTTGTAGAGATATATGTTTTCTGTTGAATTTTCCTCCCGGTGTATATCCCTATCATTGATCTACTTACTGGGCTGTGAACTCATCATGTCACATAACAATTTCAGGTAGGGATCCAGGTACTCAGATTGAGACGCTGGAAGCGGAGGTGTTGTGACTGAGGAGATGATGATGAGCATGGCACACATTGTCCGGGGCATCTACCTAACAGTGTTTCCAGTTTAAGGGGAGATGATTTTGATGTTCTATTTTTCTTCAGTTGAGAGGGTATAGTGTGTGTAGTTAAAACTGCTAAACTGAATGGACTAAAATAAACTTGGAGCCGGGTGTTTCGGTCTTGAGTATAATTGGGTAATAATGATGTGTGATTTGGGATTATGTATATGCATACTGGGTTAGGTCTTTTCAGTTATAGATAGGGCTCTCTAAGTCTAGAAAGTAGAGTCCGTTCATTAGAGGTGCACTACAATAGGACATATCATTTAAACAAACTGAACAACATTTGTTCTTTATTATAAATGTAAATCCTTTCTTGTCTAAACAAGAAACCGAAATGATGTTCTTAGTTAAGGCAGACACATAACAACATTCATCTAATTCTAGTACAAGGTCAGAGGGCAGAGATAGATCATAAGTTCCTTCAGCAACAGCAGCAACCCTTGCTCCATTGCCTACTCGTAGGTCCACCTCACCCTTTGTCAATGCCCTGCTATTTCTCAGCGCCTGCACATTGGTACAAATGTGAGATTCACATCCGGTATCTAATACCCATGATGAAGAAATAGATAGATTGACTTCTATAACATTTATACCTGAAGTAGAAGTTTCACTTCTCTTCTTCTTAAGATCTTCCAGGTATGCCTTGCAGTTATGCTTCCAGTGTCTAGCTTCCTTGCAGTAGAAGCAAGCCCCTTCCTTAGCCACCCCTCCTTTGGGTTTCAGTTCCTTGCCTTTGCTCTTGGCTTGGGACATTCCCTTACCTTTAGTCTTGCCCTTGCCTTTCTTCTTTTGCACCATCAAAATGGCGTCAGATTTTTCCTTCTTAAGGTTGAGCTCAGCAGTTCTCAACATGCTGAGCATCTCAGGAAGTGGCTTATCAATTTCTTTCATGTTGTAATTCATGACAAATTGATTGTAGCTTTGCGGTAAAGACTGCAAGATCAAGTCAGTGGCCTGCTCTTGGCCAAGGGGGAATCCCAATCTCTGTAGGTTTTCTACGTACCCAATTATCTTGAGTACATATGGACCTATGGGAGTCCCATCTTGCATTTTGGAACCAAACAATGCCTTAGAGACTTCATATCTCTCGTACCTTGCTTGTCCTTGATATAGTTGACGAAGATGTTCAACCATATCATAAGCATTCATGAACTCATGTTGCTTTTGAAGCTCAGAGTTCATGGTCGCGAGCATTAGACATGACACATCTAATGCATCATCTTGATGCTTCTTGTAAGCATCTTTGTCAGCTCGCGAGGCAGTGGAAGGAGATGCCTCCGGAATGGGCTGCTCCAGGACATACAGTTTCCTTTCTTGGGTGAGAACGATTCTCAGGTTCCTGTACCAGTCAAGGAAATTGGCTCCATTGAGCTTGTCCTTCTCAAGGACAGAACACAGAGAGAGAGTGTTTGTGTTTATCGACATAGTAATCTACAACATACAATGCAGAGAATTGATATCATATTCCTTTTATCATTTAATTAGGCCTTTAATCAAATGATACTCCCACTGAATTATAGGAATTTTGTAGAATCGAGTTATGGATGTGGTCAAACCACTTTACTAGATTCATACAAACTAGCTATAATTCATGCGGGACAAGATCCACATCATACTAAGCCTTGAGTTAGCTTTGGCTAAATCGCCCATGACTTAGTACGATCGGTGGGTAACACATTACCGATTACATCTCTATGCAACTCTTGTTTTTAGGATCAAGACCCACATTTACAAAAGACCTTGAGTTAGCTTTAGCTAAATCGCCCAAGATTTAGTATAAATGCGATCTTATCCTATCTTTCCAATGGTTGGAATATGCCTATAGATCTACTCGATCAAATTGAGTTAACTAGTTTTACTCAATCTAATTGAGCTTACTCTAACCCAAGCCGTGATAGGCGGGACAATGATTGTCCCTCCGCACCCTACCAAGATAATATGCGTTGCTCTGCTTTGGCAGATTCAACAACTACAAATGATCGAGGTAGTGATGGGTATAAAGGATTTGGTAGGCATTTATGAGTTGATTCGATTAAGATCTAATCTAATCGTAATGTGTATCATATATGCATTAAGGCCTTTATTATCCTATATTAGCATGCATCACATACATACAAGCATTATTCTAGCATGCATCATATACATACAAGAATTATTCTGGCATGCATCATATACATACAAGAAAAATATCCTAGCATGCATCATATACATACAAGCATTATTCTACTTGCATGCATCACATACATACATGCAAAATCAAATATATATATATATATATATATATATATATATATATATATATATATATATATATATATATATATATAATTAACTGTGATGTGGTCATGACCCTACTAGGATCTTCTCAAGCCAATGAGAAGATCGGATGGTCAACCTAGGGCTAGCGCCTTCTCCAAGCGCTTCCTTTGACCACCATGTGTCGTCGGCACTCTTCTCGTAACTTCGTCTATAAGTGGACTTTCCACCGCTCCATTTTGTACATTACAAATATGAAACTCGAGTTACATTCGATTCTAAAACTATTTACAACTAGAATTTCAAAAGAAGAGGGACAACGCGCAGGTCACATACACTATACAACACGCACAACCACAAAAACGGCACGCAGACCGTATTATGAATTACAACACATTAACGTCCAATCAAATTGTGGTTCTTGGG
The DNA here is from genome assembly GCA_025175895.1 of Wurfbainia villosa. NCBI lineage: Eukaryota > Viridiplantae > Streptophyta > Magnoliopsida > Zingiberales > Zingiberaceae > Wurfbainia > Wurfbainia villosa. The sequence continues at coordinate 55,544,071 of CM045986.1, read as the reverse complement.
CCATGAAAATCACAGAATAATAAATAATTCTAAATTATGTATTTTTACAGAAAATTTCTATAATTTTTCCTATTTTTTTTAATTTTATGAGTCACCTCTCCATAACGGTCCCGCTAAGCAGTTTCTGGGCGCGATCGCGGGTCAAGGCCCCTTTCGGGGATAGGGGAAGAGCCCTTACTCACAAAATAAATTTTTTACGTGTCCCTACTACGATCTTACTGCGACTTAAGTCGCTATCCCAAAAACCTAAAGCGAGAACTCGCCGTTTCGGAGAGTTTTTCTCGATGGTTGAAGCCTACAAGTGTCCTAACACTCGTTTCTTCGACTCTTCGAGAAAAATACCCAAAAAATTCTATAAAATAGGAAATTTACAAAAACATAAAAATCTGTAATTTTTATATCTAATACAAAAACTACAAAAAAGAAACACATACATACTTCGTACGTGACTCTTATACCACTATTGGACTTTCCGAGCCGCAAAAACCGCTTTTTGCGTTGCGGAAACCCCGAAAGTCCGGCCACGGATCCGTGCGAAAATATATTAAAAATAAAAATATGTATGTGCTAAGTAAACCTAGATCTACCTTAGATCTAGAAGTTGAGAGAGTTACCCTCGATGCTACGCCCTTCGCAAATCCCGCTCGTCTAAATAGCTTGCTGGAACTCTAGAGTGTCAAGTGTACACTCCTCTATTGTTATCCACAGAAGAAATAGGTGGAGAAAACACACCCTTGAGTGTACTAGAACCCTATGGATGGTTCGGCCAAAGAGGATGATCCAAGGAGGAAGATGAAGTTGGAGTAACTCACCAAATCAATTCCATCTAATGGAATAAGTGGTCGGCCACTTCATGGAGGGGGGGAACTCCAGGAGCCAATGTCTCTTGGTCTCCCTTATGAGGTGGCACCACTTGATAAGTCAATGATGATGTGGAGCATCATCATTGGCCGGCCATGCCAAGTCATCATCATGACATGGCATTTGGTCAAGTCAAACTTGACCTTTCATCTTCCCTCTCAAGTTAAGTCAAACTTGACCTCTTATCTCTTATGGCCGATCAAATCCAACCACTTGATTCAAGTCAATTTGATTTAATGAATCTCTATTCATTAATTTAAATTGACTAAATGAATCAAATCTAAATTAGACTCATTCAACACTTGAATCAACATGAGTCTAACTCAATTAGTCTAATTTGGATTACTCTTAATCCAATTTGGTTCATCACATGAACCTAATCCTTATGGTTCATCAAATGAACCTAATCTCCATCTAATTGCCCTTTGTGTGTGAACCTATAGGTGTTGGATCGAAGAGGATCGCTAGAGGGGGGGTGAATAGTAATAAAACCTTTTTTTTTGTTCGTTCGTTAAAACCCGAGTAGATAATTAATTGCAGCTGAAAGATAAGCAATAAATAAAGGAGACAAATATTTTTACTTGGTTCGTAGCCTTCGGCTACTACTCTAAGGCCCTAGTGGTCCTTGACCATGCACGGAGGGCAAAACACTAAAACACTCGTCCTCGTTGGAGGTTGGAGTTAGACGATTACAAAAACCTTCGAAAGCAAAAGATAGAGAGACACACCCTCTCTTCTATTAATGTAAAATGCAACGATAGAAAACCTCAATAAAGAATTGCAGTATAAAAGAGATGACAAAATAAAATTATACCAACAACTAGGAAATATAAATTAATCTAGGGTTGTTGGAAGCACTTCGTCGTTGTAGAGTCATCGGAGAGTCGTAGCGTTGCGGAAGCTTTTGAGCACTTAGAGATTGATGAAAAATCCTAGGAGAGTCCCTCCTTTTTATATCCCTTGAGCCCCTTTTCAAATGGGTCTTCAACCAATAGAAATTGGGCACAAGACTCCTTGAAAAATGGTGATAAAGCTTGACTCCTCGAGGCTAATTATTGACCATCGATTGAACTGATTTCTTGGCCGGTTGAACTGATGGCTCAGCAGTTGAACTGATCCTTGGGCGGTTGAACTGATTTCCAGACTTTTCGACTGTAATAAAGAGTTAGCTCGAAATATAAGTGAATTCGACGTCCACTTGCCGTCCGATCTCAACATAGACCTTCCATGGGAAGTCTTGGTCGGATCGTCGCCTAAGGATGTCCCCGTATGAAGGACTCAACCTTACTTATGCTCACTCACATGAGCTTACCTCAACATTTACCTTTGAAGCCTTGCTTTCGGTCTCCACCTGATTCCTTTGGCTCCCTCCGAAGTCCTCCCGGTGTCGCCCGACCGCTACGGTTCTCTCTGAGTGTCGCTGACCTTTGGCTTAGCTTAGCATTTCTACACACTCGATTCATCTTGTGAGATAATGACATGAGCTTAACTTTGTATCGTTTGCTATAATCAAAACTCAGGTTCGACTTAGGTGCCTACTGCACCAACAATCTCCCCCTTTTTGATTTATGGCAAACCCATATACAAAGTTAAGAACATAGCATGCATGAAGAATAAAAATAGTATGCATGAAGAATAATAATGCGCATAAAATATCATGGATGAAAAATAATAATGTGCATTAAAAACAAAAATAAAGATTAAGTTGGAGTAGTAAGAATTTTCTTCAAGTACTCCCCCTTGAGGAAACCTCCCCCTTGACCGAGGGTGAGTCTTGAAAGAAGACCTTAGTCCTCCCCCTTGAGGATTGCTATTTAAGAATTGTTTAAATAATTAACATTACTTAAAGTTGGCCTTAGTAAAACATTTTTGTTAAGAAGACTTCTTAACTTGGCCATTTCTCCCTCTTTCTTAAGTAAAGCATTAGCATTTGGCCATAGTGTTAAAAAAAAAAGTTTAAGTTAAGAATTCTCTTAACTTGGCCTTTACTTCCTTTTAAGTAAATCTTAAAGTTAAGTAAACATTTAATTAACTTTTGGCCATGAAAACTTTTGATCCCTTAACTTTGGCCTTTTTCTCTCCCTTTTTTCATATATCGAAAAGTGGAAGGGTGTGTGGAAAATAAGTATCAAATTTAACATCCAAGCATGTTCCACATTATTTTGAAAATAATATACTGAAAATAAGCTCATCTATAAAATGTTTGACTCATATTTGGCTTGATTGATATGAAAGATCAACCAGTCCTGGTTAGAGTCGGTTAGTATGTATGATTATACTCCGTGGTTCATGGCGATGTACTAGCTCTACATCTGGAACCAGGAGTAAGGTCCTAACATCTCACGCTCATCTACGTGGCTAAGTACACAAACACATTAGTCCTATGTTTTGTGAGATGTACTGGCTCCTTAAATCTATAGGTGCATGATATCTAAGGTATGTCCTATGCTAGTTCCATGAAAATGAAAAGTATGAAATAGTAGTAATATAATTTGCAAAGTCCTATTCTACTATGCACATGCCCAATTTTCATCTTAATAGACTAAATTCGGCTTCGGGTAGGGGTTTAGTAAATAGGTCTGCCAAGTTAGACTTCGATTCGACGTATTCGAGTTGTATGGCTTAGTTGGCCACATGTTCTCGAATGAAATGGTGTTTGACCTCTATATGTTTGGTCCTAGAGTGACATATCAGATTCTTAGTAAGATTAATTGAACTAATGTTATCTACGTGAAGTTTAGTATTTGTAAAGTCTAACTTAAAGTCGCGGAGAGTGTGCCTCATCCAAAAAAGCTGAGTGACACACTCACCCATCGCGATGTATTCGGCTTCGGTGGTAGATAAGGCAACACAGTGTTGCTTCCTACTGCACCAACTCACTAGACTCGAGCCGAGAAGTTGACAACAACCACTCGTACTCTTTCTATCGAGCTTACTACCGGCATAGTCTGAATCAGAGTAGCCGGTTAGTTCGAACTCGGTAGATCTAGGGTACCAAATATCGACATTAAGTGTTCCCTTTAGATATCTAAGGATACGCTTGACTAGAGTTAGGTTAGACTCCTTGGCACAGGTTTGGAACCTTGCGCACATACTTACTGCAAATAAGATATCAGGTCGGCTTGCAGTTAAGTAAAGGAGACTCCCTATTACGCTCCGATAGTATTTTAAATCAATTGAATTTCCGATTACATCTTCTTCCATATTCACATTAGTTGCCATTGGGGTATTAATAATTTTAGCGTCTTGCATTCCAAAGCGTTTAATTAATTCCCTAGTATATAGTCATTGATGTAGGTATATTCCATCTTTAGTTTGTTTAATTTGTAGACCTAAAAAGAAGCTTAACTCACGTACTAAATTCATTTCAAATTCACTTTCCATAAGTGAAATGAACTCATTTAGTAGGATTGAGTTGGTGGTTCCGAAAATAATATCATCTACGTAGATTTGGGCTATGAATATGTCTTTACCTAAGGTTTTTACGAAAAGAGTTGGGTCAACTACACCTTGGTTAAAACCTTTGGACTTAAGATAAATCGAAAGTCTCTCGTACCAAGCTCGAGGAGCTTGTTTAAGTCCATAGAGAGCTTTCTTTAACCTAAGGACATGGTCGGGTTTGTCTAAACTTTCGAAACCGTGGGGTTGACTAACATAAACTTCTTCTTTAATGTATCCATTTAAGAACGCAGATTTCACATCCATTTGAAACAACATAAACCCCCGATGTGCTGCATGAGCTAATAGCATTCGAATGGACTCTAATCTAGCTACTGGGGCATAGGTCTCGTCGTAATCTAAACCTTCAACTTGACTAAACCCTTTAGTGACTAGTCTAGCTTTATTTCTAACCACTTCACCTTTATCATCATGTTTTTTTCTAAACACCCACCTTGTTCCAATAATTGTTTTATCTTTAGGTGGTGGTACTAATTCCCATACTTCGTTCCTAGTGAATTGAGCCAACTCTTCTTGCAATGCAATAATCCAATCGGGATCAAGAAGAGCTTGGTCAATAGTCTTGGGTTCAATTTTAAAAATTAAGGAGATTTGACTAAGGTTTTTGTATGAGGCTCTAGTTCGAACTCCTAGACTTGGATCACCTATCACTTGGTCGATAGGATGATTTGTATGAGTCCTAGTTGGATTTGGGTTTGAGTCTACAACTTGATCAATAGGATGACTCGTTTGAGTTCTAATTTGGTCAGAGTCATCTATCACTTGGTCATTAGAGTGACTTGGTTAACTTAGATTAGGATTAACACTAGACCTGATTTCCGGATTAGAGTTAGGTCTAGTATGAATCGTCTCGCTAATTGGGGTTGCCGGGGGTTTTGTAGGTTCGTGTCCTTCATCAAATACTACATTAATAGTCTCTTCGACTCTAAGGGTGTCATGGTTATATACTCTATAAGCTCTACTCATAGTCGAGTATCCTAGAAAGATTCCGGTCGTGGTTTTGGATGTAAATTTCCCTAGGTAATCCTTAGTGTTTAGGATATGTACCTTACACCCAAATACCTTAAAGTACTTGATGTTAGGTATTTTACCGTGATAAATCTCGTATGAGGTCTTAAGGTGCCTCTTTACCATAAGGATCCTATTTTGGACATAGCATGTCGTACTCACGGCTTCCGCCCAAAACCTATCGGGTAGGTTATACTCGTTTAACATTGTCCTAGCGGCTTCTTGTAGGGTTCTATTTTTGCATTCTACTAGGCCATTTTGGTGTGGAGTTCTTGGGCAAGAGAACTCATGGTGGTATCCATTTAGGTTACAGAATTCTGTAAACCTATGGTTCTCGAATTCACCACCATGATCAGTCGTAAGTCTTTTGATTTTAATGCTTTGTTGATTTTATATTAATTTAAATAGATTGATTAATTGATCTAAGGTATCACTTTTGTGTTTGATGAACCTAACCCAAGTAAATCTAGAATAGTCATCAATTATGACTAAGAAGAATTTACTTCCATTAAGTGACTTAGCTCCGTGTGAATCAAATAGATCTATGTGTAGGAGCTCAAGCACACTTTTGGTTCGTTCTTGATTAGTTAGTTGATGTTGTGTCCTAGATTGTTTACCTTGTTGACAAGCATTACATATTTTATTATCCAAGTTATTGAGGTTAGGCAAACCTCTGACTAAGTCACTCTGACTCATCTTGTGGATGAGTCTTGGGTGTGAGTGACCGAGTCGTCGGTGACACAACCATGATTCCTCTTGCTGTGTCATAAGACACTTAGTTGAGGAGTTAGTTAAGTTAATAGTGTAAATATTGTTATTTCTAGTTCCCTTAAGAATTGTTTTAGAAGTTTCATTTGTATTAATTACGCATTCATTTTCTAGAAATATGACCTTATAGTTATTATCACACAATTGGCTTACACTAAGTAAATTATATTGAAAATTTTCCACTAATAAAACATTTTGAATAACAAAATTTGAGTTAAGCTCAATATCACCTGATCCGATGATTTTGAGCTTGCCATTATTTTCGAAGGCTACTGATCCTTGTCGTTTGAATCGAAGCTTCGAAAACTTGAGTTGATCCCCGGTCATGTGTCGGGAGCAACCACTGTCCAACATCCATTGATCCTACATGCAAGGAAGTTGGACCGGATATTGGATTTATTAAAGATTAGTCGAAAATTATTAACCTAAATCATCTCACCCATGCCTACATGATCAAACACATTAACCCTATATGTTCTTGTGAGATGACTTCCAATTTTACTTGATTTAAATTTAATGACTTAAACACTTGTCAACCTTGCGTTAGATTCGGATTTGACCTTAGGCTCATCAAGTCACCTTTTCAAGATCATGGCTTCCAGGTCGTGGTGAGGCACAGAGGCCTTCTTTGATCGGAACAATGACCACTTCCTAAGACAAAGCCATTTTCAAGAAAATAATAACTTGACTCACCTAAGACCACTTCCTGGTCTAACCAGTCTAGGATACGACGAGGTAGCTTCAGCTAGTTCCACTCGGTCAAGTGCACCGAACTAGATATGCCTTATCTAGCCCGAATACACAAGATTCCGCTTTCCTAGTGTACTATCATCTCGCCGCGTCCTGGTATTATGTTATCAAGTATTGACGAGTTATAGTCCTATCCAACCATTCTAAAAAGGAAAATCAAACTAAATAAAAACCTAAGCATGCAATTTTTAGGTTAAAACAGAAACAAGTTTCGTACTAGCTCCCCCTGGACCGTTGAATCGATTCGGTCTCTCCACATAGTGGATTTGGTCCTAGGGAACCCAGTACTGGTTCGATCCTGTTTGAAATTAAGGTGGTCTTAGGGACCCATGCTTGGACATGTTTTTTATGTCGACTTACAATCGACATATACGACTTGTTGGTCGTATTTGAGCTAAACCCTAGCCCGACCTTGTTGTACACGGCCCTTTGCGACCCAAGTAGGAGGTCAAGTCCTTTGGATCCCAAAGTAAACCTTTCCAACATATTCCTAAGATCTTCGACTTGACTCTTCAAGAGTGAGTTCTCAACTTCGAATTTTTCAACCCGAGTTGAGTCCTCTTGAACTCGACTAATCGAAGAGGTTAGGGAGACCTCGTGTTTGAGGAGTTTAACTTCCTCAACCAGGGTCTCGACCTTGGACTCGGACTTAGCTAACTTTCTAGTTAAAAACTTAATTGCACTATAAAGTGTACTAATGAGAGACCGACTTACCTTGAGTGTATATTTTGAACCAGATGCATATCCGTGGCTTGTCTTGAATAGTGCTTCGTAGTCCGACTCGTCTTCGGTTTCCGATTCAGGTTCCGGTTTCGACTCCGTCTCCGATTCCACCGGTTTAGCCATGAGAACACGATCATTATCTTCTTCCTCGGATGCTTCTTCCCAAGTAGCGTTGAGTGCCTTTTTGTGTTTCGGTGCTTTTCTCTTGAGTTTTGGGCATTCAGACATGATATGTTCAAACCTGTTGCATTCATAACATCTAATATTTGAACTTTTAGGCTTACCTTCGTTGGGTCGAGTGACGGTTCATTTTTGGCCCTTGACTATCCTCCAAACTAGTTTGACTAGTTCGACCTCCATTTCCGAGTCGACCTCTGAATCGAACTCATCCTCTTCTTCCTTCGGGGGTGGCTTGCTTGCAGTTTTCTTCCTTGAACCTGCAAAAAGTGTTATACCCTTCTCGGGTTCTGAGTTAGACTGCTCATGAAGTTCAAAATCAGAAAATAGTTCATCTAACCTAATTTTCAAAAGATCCTTGGAGACCTTGTAGGCATTGACCATGGATGCCCACAAGGTAGTCCTCGGAAAGGAGTTTAGGACATACCTTATAAGGTCGCGGTTTTCGACCTTTTGCCCAATCATGTGTAGATTGTTGACTATGTCTTGTGTTGGGTTTCCGGCACCGCGGCGTGTGTGTGTTCGATCATGTTTCGTAAACATGAACACAGCGGAAGCAATAAAAATAATAAATACTCCTATTTATTACAACACACACAACACACGCATGCATATTACAACAAGTGTAGACATAACCGTAAATTTAAATTTGCAATAAAAGGAAATTTATCTACGTTATACCTTTCGTATGACGTGTAGCGGGAACGGCATCAACCGGAACGATCCTCGCTAGAATCGTCTCTATCAGTATCCACGCCGAGTTCCTCGGGATGACTTCGCTAAGCCACGAGCTTCGTCTTCATACGGGTTACTAGCCTCGTGTTGAAGACGACGTGATCGAGAGATGATCACGATCCGAATCCAAATTCGGATCCAAAACGAGTCCTCAAAACTCGCTTCTCCGGAGAGGTATTCGTCAACCGATTGATGAATCCTTCGTCCTCCACCTCAGAGGATTACCGGAGATCGAATCCCCGGTAAGTTAGCCACTGTCGGAGCTCTAACCGTCGTCCAAACGATGCTCCAACGAGAGGAGAACAAGCTGTCCAGAAAACTGGACAGCTTTGGTGGAGGTGATAGGCGCCGGCCAACCAAGGGAGATAGAGCTCACCTTGATGCCAACCTTGAAGGAGATCACCGGAGCACTAACCGGCAGCAGCTCGACGCCGGCGAGGGGGAAGGAAGCAGCCTTCTGGACGCCGGTTGGAGCCTCAAGGTGGGCGGCGGCAAGGAGGAGGAGAGTTAGCTCCGAATTTCTCCAAGGAGAGGTGGCCGGCAACTTAGGGTTGTGGATTAGGGCTTAAACCATCCCTTAAGCCCTCTTTTATAGAGAACTAATTCTCTTAATGGTTATTGGATCATAACCATTAGGCCCATTAACCCGCTCCATTAAGATAAGTTAAAATAAACCAAACCATGATGGTTTATTTTAAGTTAAAACGAACCGAACCAACTTTTGGTTCATTCGTTTAAAATAAACCAAACCCTTTGGTTTATTCTCCTCCATTGGATTAGAACCAAACTATTTTGGTTCATCCATTATGTCTTCATAAGACACGGCCCATCCACGCTTCCATTGCGACTGAAACGATTTCATGCTCGCTTTATGTTTGGTCCAACCAAACTTAGTTTCTCTCGGTCTGAGAATCTCATTCTCAAGCTCGTTTTAAATCCTTTGGATTACGCTCGTTGTGCGCGTGACCAAATAGGTTCTCGGTTTATGTTGGCCGTCTATAATTAACCATTAATTATAGAACGATCATGAGTGGCACCTAGTAGTACATCATGATCCCCAATTAACCGAAAAGATCAACGGTTGATCTAGAACTATTTCAAACCCTTCGATGCTCGAATGATTCGTGCCCCATTCCCTTCACTCATCTTATACCCACTTGGTTCAGGACATGGTCTATTGTGTCAGTCCCCACTAGGCTGACTACGTCACACCTAGCCCAAGTATCATTTTCTCGTCCTACGGATTCTAGTTACTCCACATGTATCGAAGAGTACCTTACTCTAAACATGTAATGCTTTGGCCAAAGACTTTAGTAACAATCCGACGAGAGGCCATGGGTATACATCTCCTCGCAAGGAGTGGTGATTCCTTTATAGGCTATTCAAACACCTTCGATCACTTCGACTTATACCCAATCATCCCGGGTCCACATCTCCTTAGAGATGTTTGCTTAAGATGTCAAAGCATAAGTCTCCATGATCAAGATGACTTGAATACTGCAAGTCAAAGGAACATCGCACTTAAGCCACAGTAAGAACTTCATTGACATATCTATATATGCAGAGAACCATATGAAGTCTTACGGCTGGTCACTCCAATGAACTAGTTACCATAACTAGCATCCACGATTAACTCCGGACATCACTATGTCTCCAGCCAGTGAGAATCAGCTGCTTGGATACACCAAGGAGTATACCTCGTGCTAGTCTCGACAGAATTGATGGTGTCCAAATCCATCAATTCATCGACTAGGGATAATTCCGATACATCACAATTACACATGTAGAGATACTCACTAGTTGTGATCCAATCACAAATTCTCTCATGCTGTGAATCGTATCGTGGACATTCAGTAAATGAGTTTAAGATCCAATCAAATACATAAAACATGTATACTCAAATAGTGAATCTTCATTTATCATATAAATGGTTCATACATAAGGCGATTGCCTTAGGACATCTCTCATATATTACTAACATCTTGGACGCGGGCGTGAAGTTGCGTTGCGGACTCATGTTCCTGCATTTTTAGATTATATAGTTTATTAAATAAAAGATCACGCTTACATACCTTGGCTTCATCGGTCCCTTCGTGTAGCTCCACTAGCTTTGTCCAAAGGTCCTTTGTGCTTATGAAGGGGCCGACGCGATTTAGCTCCTCCTTGGACAAGCCGCATTGAAGGATTTGAGTTGCCTTAGCATCGGCTTCGACTTGTCATTTTGTCGCAATGGTCCATTGGTCATAATCCAAGGATTCACCCACTTCGTTAGTCGGAAGTGTGAATCCCGTTTAGATTACGATCCACATCTCAATTTGGGTTTTGAGAAAGCATTCCATCTGACCTTTCCAGTAACGGAAATCATCTCTGTAGTAAAATGGAGGTCGGACGGTGCTAAACCCCTCGAGATTGGCCATTTGGAAGGGAAACTTTGCACAAAAAATACCAAAAAAAACACAAAAAAGGTTCCAAGGCTTCGCCTTGGATTAGTAATGTAGGAAATGAAAAGAAACAAATGCAATAAACGAGAAATAACCAACTAAAATAAAAGATGAGCACTTACTGTTGGCAATCGTGCTATTTCTCGGAATGCTCATAGGCTCCCATGTCCCCGGATTAAAATTTTCACTATTGAAAACTAATCCGGATGGGATGAGTTTCCTAATCACAACCAATTCGTCGTCGTGCTAACGACTTGAGCGATCGCTTGAACAAACTAGTTGTTCAAGCAACACAACTCTTTTAGTCGATTAGTCGCGGGAGAGACGACGGACGGATTGTCGGTTTTTGTGTTTCTTATCGGGGTCCATGATTATACAAATACATACTAGTATAATCAACATATACTAACATAAAGAACATAAGCTAGCATATCAATAAGAACATGCAAAGAACAATAATAAAAGTTATAAAACTTTTATACCTCTTGATCTTCTATCGTATGTCCTAACCTCCTTGTAGACTTCGTGTGGGCGAAGATCCTCCACAAGTTGAAGCTTCCTAGATCTTCTTCAATCCAAAGAATGAAGAACTCTCTTTCCCTTCTTGCTTGAGCCAACCACCAATCCATAAAGGATTGATGCCGTCGGCCCCAAGAATAGAGAGAATAATATGGAAACAACCAAGGAACCGAACTAGGGACAAACCCTAGTTTTGGTGCCGCCGGCCAAGATGGAGTGAAGAGGATAAAGGGAATATGTTGGGCGCCGGCCACGGTGGAGGGAATAGAGGAAGGAGCCGGCCACACCCTAGGAAGAAGAAGACCTCCTCTCCTATCGTTGCCGCCCAACTTCCTTGCAATCCCTAGCTGCCCAACCTAAGGAGGAAACCCTAATTAGGGTTTCTCCTTAGGCTTTCTTGCCGCCCAACCATGGTGGAGAGAAGAGATCTAGGAGCTAGCCACCTCCAAGGAAGAAGACAAGCTCTTCCACAAGTTGCCACCCACTCTTCATTCCCATCCATGGCCGCCCAAGCAATGGAGCCAAAACCCTAATCAAATTAGGGTTTCCTCCATAGGGTTCCTTGCCACCCAATCATGGTGGAGAGAAGAGATCTAGGAGCTAGCCACCTCCAAGGAAGAAGACAAACTCCTCCACAAGTGGCCGCCCAACCTTCTTCCCATCCATGGCCGCCCAACCTAAGGAGCCAAAACCCTAATTAGGGTTTCCTCCTTAAGTTGCTTGCCGCCCAAGCAATGCTAGGCAAAACCCTAATTTCCTTAGCATCCATCATCAACATCAACCACTCTCTCTTTTTTTTCCGCCCAACCCATAGCCACCCTTTTATAGAACTTAGGAGAAAATTGGTTATTGATGAGGTAGCCAAAAATATAGGAACTAATTCCCAATTTTCTTGCCGCCCACCTTATCCAACCTTTCCTCTCCCTTTTATATAGAGTTAGGTTTAGGCCTTGGTTTAATCTCCACCGTCGGTTCTAGGGTTTTAATCTCAATCGTCGAATTTAGAGATTTAATCTCAACCATCGATTCTAGGGTTTTAATCCCAACCGTCGGATCTAGAGATTTAATCTCAACCATCGGTTCTAGGGATTTAATCCTAACCGTCGGATCTAGAGATTTGTTTTCCATCATTTGATCTAGACTTCATGAGGTTTATATTAGGCTACGATAGGGACCATGAGGAGGAGTTGGGTCTTGGCCACCCGATAGATCGGAACCACACAAACTTGATCCATCAATGATGTTCCATTCCACTAGAGGATCATCATCGAACTACCTCACCAACCCCCATAAATTAATATGGGCTCCATATATTATTTGTACATTCATCTCCCCGTGTTTAAGATATCGAATGTCCGTCAATTGATTGATTTACTGACCATCAATCAATTAACATCTAACTCCTTGAGTAGTACCACTCAACCTTATCATCATGTTGACTAAGTCAACCTGCAGGGTTTACATGATGAACCTTATGAGCTCCTCAAGGGGACATCATCAACCTAATACATAGGACACGGATTCCTCCTATAATCAATGGCACACCATGTAAATAATATCATTTCCCAACTTACCGGGCATATTGATTTAATCCATAGAAATCTCACCCTCTGGTAAATCAAAGAAATAAATATTAAGAACATGTGCCCGTTATTATATCGGGATTAAGAGCATGTACAACATAATATCCGAGGTCCGATTCAATTATGTAGTCAGCAACAAATTGAATCACCTCTATGTCGGTACTGCTCAATACACCTAAGTGTACTAGTGTAACTTTATGTTCAAGACAAAACAATACCAAGCTACACTACAACCATGCCAATGGTTTGTCCAAAACCATCTTGGTTGTGAGCCTCTACTTATACTCTACAAGGGACTGATAACATGATCTTTTGTGCCACACCCAAGCACCATGTTATCTACAATGTAAAGTATTAGACAATATGCACATAAATATAAAGTGCAAACAATGATCAGTGATTCTTATTTCAAAATAAAATATTCATACCAAAGAGCTAGGCTTTCAGTATACATCCCAACACTTACAACCTTCAATGTCCCAGAAATGGTACTAAACGATGATTTTTGGGGATGAATACAGCTTGTTACAAGGGTTTACCTTGGTAAGCTGTAGATCTCTCCGAGAGCTTCGTTTTGGTAGGTAGCCCGTTTCGTGGGTCAACTTGTACAAAAAGTTATGCCCGTTTTACCGTCGGCTACTCCAAAAGCGAATACTTGCAAAACAAAACCAAACGAAGAGTACCAAGACTTCGCCTTGGATTAGTAGTGCGGGAGAAAAATTTAAACGAACGAAAAAACAAATGTATAAAAAATGCTAGATTGGTGGTTTCACCAAATCTAAGCGCCCCCGGCTCTAATACCAATTGTTGGATCGAAGCGGATCACTAGAGGGGGGGGGGGGGGGTGAATAGCGATAAAACCTTTTTTTTGGTTCGTTCGTTAAAACCCGAGTAGATAATTAATTACAGCAGAAAGATAAGCAATAAATAAAGGAGACAAATATTTTTACTTGGTTCGTAGCCTTCGGCTACTACTCCAAGGACCTTGTGGTCCTTGACCACGCACAGAGGGCAAAACACTAAAACACTCCTCCTCGTTGGAGGTAGGAGTTAGACGATTAAAAAAACCATCAAAAGCAAAAGATAGAGAGACACACCCTCTCTTCTATTAATGTAAAATGCAATGATAGAAAACCTCAATAAAGAATTGCAGTATAAAAGAGATGACAAAATAAAATTAAACCAACAACTAGGAAATATAAATTAAGCTAGGGTTGTTGGCAGCCCTTCGTCGTTGTAGAGTCGTCGGAGAGTCGTAGCATTGTGGAGGCTTTTGAGCACTTAGAGATTGATGAAAAACCATAGGAGAGGCCCTCCTTTTATAGCCCTTGAGCCCCTTTTCGAATGGGTCTTCAACCAATAGGAATTGGGCACAAGACTCCTTGAAAAATGGTGATAAAGCTTGACTCCTCAAGGCTGATTATTGACCATCGGTTGAACTGATTTCTTGGCCGGTTGAACTGATGGCTCAACAGTTGAATTGATCCTTGGCTGGTTAAACTGATGGCTCAGTAGTTGAACTGATCCTTGGCCGGTTGAACTGATTTCTAGACTTTTCGACTGTAATAAAGAGTTAGCTCGAAATATAAGTGAATTCGACGGCCACTTGCCGTCCGATCTCAACATAGACCTTCCATGGGAAGTCTTGGTCGGGTCGTCGCCTAAGGATGTCCCCGTATGAAGGACTCGACCTTACTTATGCTCACTCACACGAGCTTAACTCAACATTTACCTTTGAATCCTTGCTTTCGGTCTCCGCCTGATTCCTTCGCCTCCCTCCGAAGTCCTCCCGGTGTCGCCCGACCACTACGGTTCTCTCCGAGTGTCGCTGACCTTCGTCTTAGCTTAGCATTTCTGCACACTCGATTCAGCTTATGAGATAATGACATGAGCTTAACTTTGTATCGTTTGCTATAATCAAAACTCAGGTTCGACTTAGTTGCCTAATGCACCAACAATAGGTTCTTGTAACGTTGGCAATGTCCCTAAACCGATTTAGGAACATAAGCAATGAGCGGTATCTAGCAACACATCATTGCTACCCCAATTACAAGAATGTTGAGCTCCAACATCACCTTTGTGACTACTAATTGTGACTCTCACAATATGTGACAATGTCCCTCTATCCTTGACATCTAGATTGACCGATTGAGGCATAGACCGTGTCATCCTCGGTACAATCTATATCTTGAACTCAAAGTAGACTCACTCTAATCAAATGAGCTCAATATCTCATATTGACTCATTTGGGCATGGCCATGCACTTCGTGGTCTCACTCTATCAAGAATAACGATGTCACTCCCGTCATATAGGAGGGATAGATCCCATCTACATCACTCACATCCCTCCGCATAATTTGTTATATACTCAGTAATCGCCTTTATAGTCCACTCATTTACGGGTGACGTTTGACGAAGCCAAAGTATGCAACTCCTTATGTAGGGAACCATGGTGACTACAGGTCAAAGGACTAATTGTCATACTAATAGCCACATGAGAAAGTATATGATACTCATATAACAATCCACGATACTTTCTCATGGCGGGTCATTCAGTATACATTCTCAAATGCATACCCATGTGTCAACTTGATATCTCATATCCATGACTTGTGAGATCAAGTCATCGTGTTGACCTACATGCTAGTCTCTATGCATTAACATTGTCCCTGAATGTTAATACTTAACTAGCAATGATTAAGAGTAGTGTTCTCTATTTCATCTCATTATCGATTCAACCAATCGATTGATATAGATAAGAACCTACTACTCAAGGACATTATTATATTTAGTTATTTGGCACCAATACAAGTAAATATAATAACCATGCCATTATAAATTGGAATATGATACAATAAAGTCCATAAAACAATCATCACATGATTGGCTCTAGGGCTTTCACTAACACTATGCACATACAACTAGATCAACTATAGATGCACAACTAATAAGTATACAATACAACAATCGACTCCATAATCTAATCCATCACCTACCCCTAGTGATGTAACACAGTAACCTAATATGAGGTCACAAAGATAACCCTAATCACATGTACTTAGTGAACATCCATCAACTAACACATAATAGAGTTTATAGTTCCTATCCGTGATAGATAATCAATGAAGTAACAACAATATATCTCAAAGGTCAAGGCAGTAAAAGCATATGATTAAATAAGAGTGTATCTAAGATCAAAGTAATAGCATAAGTCAAAATTCATGTACTAGATTTAGATCAAACTACCTGACCAGGGTAGATATTACCCACCTGATACGAAGCTAGAAATAATCCTCACGGTTGTGGACCTGCTTCATATCCTTAACCTTTATATAATAGCAAACAATGATTAAGTATAAGTGTCTGACCAATATACAAACTAAAGACTACATCGTTTCTATATTCGCATCCTTTCCTCGTCTACGGGTTAGAAACCTTGATTATCCCAACTTGATACCACATCACCTTACTCGCTCCCAAATAAACAAAATTAATTAAAGTAAATGGATCTAAATACACTCAAATCAGCTTGCATACTAACAAATCTAATCTCACCTTAATTCCACAGCAACAATAAATGAAATCTTACCACATCTAAATCAATGTTGCAATTAAGCTCCCCTTCTCATCTCACATGCATCGATCGGCTACCACTCCAAATAGGGAAGATCTCATATCCCAGGCGATCTTAAACTAATTCAATCGCCTTTTAAGATAACTGTTTATATCCACATTACATAGAACAAAAATATAAATAGACTTACCATGAATTGCTATGGCGAATCTGTAACTCCACGCTCAAACGACTGATAGTTGCATTGATGGTGTGCTTCCTAGTTATGAACCTGGTTGTCGCTCATGAAGCAAACCTAGTTCACAACAACCAAAGAAATCGACAACTAACAACATCATAAGTTGTTGCTGATGAAACATAGAGTAGATCGATTACGGTGGCAAACACAGGAAGGGGTCCCAATAAATCTGCTCGTAGAGGAGATACCTGAAACCAAAGGAGGAACTATTGACAATGGCGATCCACCTCGATCAAAATAGGTAGATGACAGAAATTAGCTGACAACAGCTCCGACTGGGATGATGACGGAGAGCTTCGACAGTGGTGATAAGGCAGCATCGGGCGGAGATCGACTAGCTCGGCGTCGACGGTGGCAAATCGTCGACAGAGGTGAGCTGTGACAACGAATAGGGGAAAGGGCAGAGCGGCCGATCAAGGTGACCGGAGGAGTTGGCTCGGTGGTTGTAGTTATCGTCCCATGTGCTGAAACAAACCCGATGGTTGGAGGAGCTCACTGCCGCCGAGATCGGGAGGGAGAGGCGACGGAGAGCTGGGCATCGAAGGCGGTAGCGGCTGCACAACTGAGATCTCTGATGACGAAGTGCTGGAAGAAGAGAGCGATGCTGAGCTGAGCAAACCTCCTGCAGGAGCTCGACATCGGAAAGAAGAATAGGTGCCACCATCGAGATCGAGAGGGAGCCATCGGCGATGGTGAGGAAGAAGAATCGGGGAAAAAGTCGACAATGAGGAAGAAATCGGCGCGCGGTGAAGGGAGGAAGAAATCACGAATAAGGGATGCGGCTCAAAAAAAACCGAGACCGATACTTAAAGGGTCGACCAAATAACTTGAGCTCGCCCAAATTTAACCTCAGGCTAACCTAGGTTTAACTCAAATACCCATTTAGGCTTTAATCTTCATCATTTTTTTTAATCCAGAAAAATTTCTATGAATTACTCAATTTAACCATTGGTATTTTATTTTATTTTTTTCCGATATTCCTACAAGTAAACTACCTATGACACTCCTATAGTACTTTAGATCCACAGACTTTACTTCTTTGTCTTCATTTAATATAACATTCGTAGCCATAGGTGTTTTAATATCTTTTGCATTTTTCATACCAAATTTTTTAACTAATTCTCTTGCATATTTATTTTGATATATATAGTTACCGTCTCTTGTTTATTTTATTTGAAGACCTAAGAAGAAATTTAACTCACCTACTAAGCTCATTTCAAATTCTTGTTCCACAAGGTTTATAAATTCTTTTAAAAAATTTGAATTTGTTGATCCAAAGACTATATCATGTACGTATATTTGAGCAATAAAAATGTCTTTGTTCAAGTTTTTACGAAAAGTGCTCAATCAATTTGACCTTGTCTGAACCCTCTAGAGCTTAAATATGAGGATAGTCTCTCATACCATGCTCTAGGAGCTTGTTTTAATCCATATAACGCCTTTTTTAATCTATATACATGATTAGGATATTCTAAGCTTTCAAATCGGGAGGTTCACCTACGTACACTTCTTCTTTTATTACTTAGTTTAAAAATGAAGATTTTACATCCAATTGGTATAATTTGAACCCTTTATGTGCCACGTATGCTAGTTACATTCTAATTGACTCAAGTCTAGCTATTAGGGCATAAGTTTCATCATAGTCTAGCCCTTCTACCTGACTAAACCCCTTAGCTACTAATATAGCTTTATTCCTAATGATTTCTCCTTGGTCATTTAATTTATTTCTAAACACCCATTTAGTGTCTATTATTGATTTATTTGCAGGTGGAGGTACTAAGTCCCACACTTCATTTTTATCGAATTATGCTAGTTCTTCTTGCATGGCTATTATCTAATCAGTGTTTGTAAAGGCCTCATCTATTGATTTTGGTTCTATTTATGATATTAATGTGATTTGGCTTAAGTTTCTTAGAGTTGATCAAGTTTGAACACCTAAAGTTGGATTTCCTAATACTTGATCGAGTGGATGATTAGGATTAATTCTAGATGTCTTTAAGTTTTCTTCACATCGGTTAGGATTAATTTGTTCTTCTTCATCATGTGTAATTTTTTTTAGCTCATTTTGATTATCTTTTAATGTATTTGATTGTTTATTAGTGATTTCTTCCTCATCAAATTTTACATTTGTTGTTTCTTCAATTTTTAGGGTTTTCTTATAATAAATCCTATAGGGTCTACTAGTGTTCGAATACACTAAAAAATCCCTTCATCGGTTTTTGAAGAGAATTTTCTGAGATAGTCTTTCGTATTTAAAATAAATACTTTACATCCAAATGCCTTTAAATATTTAATTGAAGGTATTTTATTATTAAAAATTTCATAAGAAGTGTTGTTATGTATTTTATTAATTATTACTCTATTTTCCACATAACACGCAGTGTTTATTGCTTCAGCCCATAAATAGCTAGGTAGGTTATATTCATTTATCATTGACCTAGCGTCTTCTTGTAGAGTTCTATTTTTTCTTTCTACTATTTCATTTTGTAGAGGTGTTCTAGGACATGAATATTCATGATGATATCCTATCACACCCCGGGGGAGTCCCCGCCAGACGAAAATCCGGCAGCATCTCCCATGTACGGGTGACAATACGAATCATGTATACAAGGCACAAACGACCCACTATACATCGGTCAACATGACCGGAACATAAACCACACATACATATCATATATGGGCCTCAGACTAACAACCAAAGTAAATAAAAAGTCTACAACATCTAGACTGACCTCTTCTGCCATCTGAGCAGGAATACACAATTGAAACGAATCGAATAAAAGTCCATAAGGACATATTAAATACCACCAAAACTTCCATGACTAAACCCAAAACACAAGTCTTACACATGTCTTCTAGTCAATAACCGAAACCATAAGACCAAAAACAAAACCATTACGACGAGGGGGATTGGAAGCTGGACTCTCCTGACAGTGTCAACCTGAAATAGATATAAAACAATGGGGTAAGTTCAACGAACTCAGCGGGTATCAAGTCGATATACATAGTAAGATATATCTAACAATAATAATCATGCTAGTACAGTCTCCTAATCAATAATAGGAAATGCAAGGAAGAAATGCGAAAAGACTGTACTTACCTGAATCTCCTATCCTGACATAGGAGTGTGAGCCATACTAGCAGAAGTAAGGTCGTCAGACCAAATACATGATGTATCCTGTATGCATGTCAATCATATGCAACAACATAGGCAGCAACCAAAATGCAGCAAACACAAACAAATGCCATCCATGCAATATGTATGCGATGTAAATGATATGGTCACCCCTGATGCTAGTCTGCCACCTCACACGCGATGGTGAGGCCGAGTGGGTAGGGTTATGATAACTGTGCACTCTGCCATCAATGTTCTGAGTGACCGAGTGGACAGGATCCTGTCAGAGTACACCTATCCTCCGACCCCAAACGGAGTGGGTGAGCAAAGCTCTCATCTCCCGGTGTCATAGACCAAAGGAGGGATTCCTGCCCGCTACCACACTCCTTCATCGCTACCCATGAGCGGACCAGTGGAGCCTGACATAGCTATTGCACACACCCTCCTGATGTACCACTAACCCATGAGTGGCTATGTGTGCAGATCATGTAACTGGCTACGGGCTCAACTACAATGGAACCGTTGACTAGCCAACATGCAATCATGCAAGATAGTGCATGACACTAAAGCATGTAACACCAACCAATATACGTCTCTAAATAATATGTAAAAAAAAATGAGTACATATCAATGACCTAGGTATACAAGGAAAGTATATCTAAAACCTAATCAAGTGCTTGTCACAACTCCCAAAATAAGTACACATGGCAAGTATCAAGATAATATAGACTAAGATAGAAATGCAGGCTTCAGCTATGGCATAGTGACATACAAGGGGAGATAAGACATAAAAATTATTGTGAGCTATAGCCAACTACGCATATCAAAATGACAATATCTAAAAGATAAGTTAAAGTACACACCTACTATAATGCTCGAAATAATGAAATCTTCATGCCCGTGGACCAGTCTCGTGATCGAAACCTGCATATAACATAATATACTCAGATTATATTGCCAACCCTAATATCAAGTCTAAAACCTAATGGATTAAGCTATCCCCTTAACCGATCGATCACCGCCATAACAAAATATAATTCCTTCCCAAATCAACTCCCAATTTCACTAATTTAAGGATCTAACCCATTCCCAGCCATCACAGCTATTTATAGCCGTTAATTTTCCTACCCACAATCGTACGGTCATTCACAGCTCACCTAATAATAAACTCACATCCCCTTTCATGGCCAAGAATAACCTCACAGCCGACTCCATCGACAGTAACCTCCAATCACATATCACAACACATCGACAACCACAGGATCTAGCAATTGACAGCTAATACGAAGGAGATAGATCGAAGCTTACCAGTCCTATAAAACTCCACCGGCAACCAACTCTCCTCCTATCATCGGTTCCTCGGAGCAATCCGCGCTCAAACACCGTTGCCCTTGTTCCAACGACGATTAGGAAGAACAACGATGGAAGGTTTCCTCGGTGCGAGCCGATCGCGGCGGCGAAGGCTGGCCGGAGGACGGCCGGCGCTGCCAAAGGAGGGTACGCGATGTGTGCATGTGGGAGGCTGACCGAGAAATGATGAGCAGGGTGCGGCGGATGCTTGTTGCAGCGTGGGCAGTGGTCTGGCCGTCAACGCGTGCGGCTCGAGCGAGCAGCAACGGAAAGGGGGCAACTTGCGGTGGCGTGGGCATAGGGAAGAGCATCGACGACGATCTTGGCATGGGCGCCGCATGGGGAGAAGGCGACAGTGCTGTGGATGGCAACACGAGAAGGAGATGTCGGGTGCGACGCGTGAGAAACCGAGAGGAAGGAGAAAAGAAGCGTCGCGATCGGGAAAACTAAACTTAGGTTTAGGTATTTAGACTTTAGGTTAATGCCACCTATTAATTCCCTTAAATAGGTTCTACCAAAGCCTTGTTATTTTATCCCCGTAAATATCTCTTACAAGCTACGTTTAATTCCGAAAAGATTCGAGAAAAATTCCTAAAATTCTCCAAAAA
The DNA here is from genome assembly GCA_025175895.1 of Wurfbainia villosa. Taxonomy (NCBI): domain Eukaryota; kingdom Viridiplantae; phylum Streptophyta; class Magnoliopsida; order Zingiberales; family Zingiberaceae; genus Wurfbainia; species Wurfbainia villosa. The sequence continues at coordinate 55,522,162 of CM045986.1, read as the reverse complement.
ATCCCAAAATAATTCCTAAGATTATTTTTCCTAAATTTTGGCGATTTAATTTAGTATTTTAAATTTCCCTATTTAACATATCCATTTTCTGAACACATTATTGTAAATTTTTCATTTTTAAATTCTCTTCCATTATCACTTCGCATTCTTTTTATCTTACGATCTTTTTCGTTTTCTATTTGTTTACTAAAATTTTTAAATACTTCAAACGTTTCATCTTTATGTTTTAAAAATTTTACCCATATAAATCTTGAGTAATCATCTATTATTACTAAACAATATAGATAACCACTTAGTGATTTTACTCCATGTGAATCGAATAAATCTAAATGGATTAACTCGAGTATTGAACTTGTTCGACCTTGATCAATTAATTTATGTTGAGACTTGGTTTGTTTTCCTTGTTGTCAAGCATTACAAAATTTTGTTTTCAATATTTTTAAGTTTGGGCAACCCTCTAACTAGATTAGTTTCACTTAACTTCATTATATTCCTAAAGTTGATGTGAGCAAGTCGCCTATGCAATTACCAACTCTCCTCTTGCTGTGTCATATGACACTTAATTGTGGATCTTTCTAAATTTATTGAATAAATATTTTTATCCCTAACTCCCTTAAGTAATATTTTTGAATTTTTAATATTGTTAATCAAACATTCATTAGATTAAAATTTAACTACATAACCAGCATCACACAACTGACTAATACTAAGCAAATAAAATTTAAAATTATCTACGAGAAAAACTTTTTGTATAACAAAATTAGACTCTAATTCAAAGTTACCTGATCCAATTACCTTAAGTTTGTCGTTGTTTCCAAAGGCGACTGTTCCTAGGTTCTTGTAGCTTAATTCCGAGAACTTTTGACTATCTCCAGTCATATGTCTGGAGCAGCTACTATCTAGAATCCATTGGTCCATTCTGGAGTCCTACACAAATTAAAATTTTTAAGATAATTCATACCTTGAGTAAGATCAATTACCTTAAATTTATTTAGGTTGTAAATTTGTTAAGCAAGTAAATTTGTTAAATTAATTATACTTGAGTATATTAAGTTGGGTTGATTTTAATAAATTAAGTTTTGTTAAGTGACTTTGTTTTAGTTCGGTATGTTTGTTTAGTTAAGTTTGTTTATCTAGATATGTTTGTTTAGTATAATAAATTAAGTTTAAGTAAATTAAGTTGAGTTGAATTAAGTTAAGTTTAATTAAGATATGTTGTTAATGTTGGTGCAGGGGCACCAGATGATCGAACCTGTGTTTTGATTATGGCAAAGATGCAAAGTTAAGATTACATCGTTATCTCACAGGCTTAATCGAGCGTGCAGAAAAGTGCAAAAGCTAGAGCTAAAGGCTAGCGACACCCGGAGGAAGCCATGGTGGTCGGGCGACACATGAGTGACTTTGGGGGATGTCGAAGGAATCGAGTGGAAGGTTGGAAGCGAAAGTGACACAGTAAGTATCGAGGTAAGCTCATGTGTTTGAGCATAAGTGAGGTCGTATCCTCCTTATGGGGATGGTCTTATGCGTAGATTCGACCAAAGACATCCCATGGATGATCTAGGTCGAGATTGGACGGTCGGCGGCCGTCGAAATTATGTTTTTGTTGAGCTAACTTTGACTTGCAGCAAGCATCAGTCGACTGCTAGCTTGGAGCACTCGACTGCCATCCATCAGTCGACTGCCCGCGATCAGCACTCGACAGATGCTTCAATCAGTCGACAGATGATGGCCATCAGTCGACTGATGGTCAAGGATCATCTTCGAGAAGTCAAGCCTTATCGCCTCATTCCAAGGAGGTTTTGTGCCAATTTGTGATTGGTTGAAGACCCATTCGATGAGGGGCTTAAAGTATATAAAAGGAGGGCTTCTCCTCGGGTTTTTCATGAATTAAAAAGCTCTCCAAAGCCTCCACAAAGCGCCTCTCTTGTACGACAATCCTGTGATGAAGCACTGCCAAGACGACGACTCAATCTCTAAGATTCAAGTCTTCAAAAGTCGTCGGTATAAGCTTTAATTTATATAAGTTATTCTTTTTATTTCGAGCATTAAATCATATCAAAGAGAGGGGGAGTGTCCCTTTACCTTGAGTCCTTCTTGAGTTTTGTATTTGTTTAAATCCTACCTCCAACGAGGAGGAGTTCGTTTAGTGTTTTGCCCTCCGTGCATAGTCAAGGACCACTAGGGCCTCTTAGTAGTAGCCGTAGGCTACGAACCAAGTAAAAAACTCATTGTCTCTTCTATTTTAGATTTACCTCCGCTGTGTTTACTCGTGCCTCAACGAATGATTTTGAAAAAGGATTCTATAGCTATTCACCCCCCCCTTTCTAGCGATCCACTCGATCCAACATTTAAGGTAAATTAATTAAGTTTATTAGGTTGAGTTAAGCTAAATTAAGCTTGATTAAGATCTAAATCATCTCACCCAAGCTAGGTTTTCAATATACTTATTCCTATGAGTTTTGTGAGATGAGGATTTCTTTTATCGTAATTAAATTTAATGAGCAATTTCAAAGTATTTAAACTTGTGTTAGATTCAAGATTGGTTTGAGCTAGTCATGTAGGTTTTTCTAGTATTGACTTCCAGGTCGTGGCGAGGCACATGGCCTTCTTGGTTATCGGAGAAACGACCACTTGCTAGACAAAGTCAATAAAGGAATCAAGTACTTGATTCACTTTAGACTAAGCCTTAGTCTAACTAATTAAAGACTTAGTGAGTTAGCTTTGGTTAGTTCCACTCGACTTAGTGCACGAGGTCGTGGCGAGGCACATGACCTTCTTGGTTATCAGAGCAACGACCACTTCCTAGATATGCACTTCGAAGAGCTTCCCTAACTTACTATTAGTTCACTTGTCTTAGTACTAGATTGTTCAAGTTTAAACTGCTTTTTTCCTATCTAGTCCGTTCTAAATTAAGCAAGTAAAATAAACTAAAGCATGCAAGTATTTAACAAAACAAGGAAACAAGCAAATTGTTAGCTCCCCCCAAATGGTAGCAAGATTGAGTTTTGTTCACTAAGTGACCTTGTCTCTTAGGAACCCAAAATTGATTTGGTCCAACTTTGTTGACTAAGCTAGACTTAGGAACCCATGCTTGGACTTGATTCTTAGCGTTTCGGCTAAGTAATGACATGTATGATTTATAGGTGGATTTAGCTTTGTATCCAAGTCCGGATCTATTGTATATGGCTCGCTGAGATCCAATCATCATATTGAGATACTTGGAACCCGAAGTGAACCTTACCAAAGATCCGATTAGATCTTCTACTTTCCTTTTTAGGACTGAGTTCTCTTCCTCAAGCTTTGCAACTTGAGTTGAGTCTCTATCTTTATTTTGGCAAGTCGAAGCCTTCGAGTGGACTTGCTCCTTAAGTACTTGTACTTCCTTAAGTAGCGAGTCGACTCGATTTTCGGACTTAGCTAATTTCCTACCTAGGCATGTATTTATATTATACAACTTATCTTCTAAGGGAGAAGTTACCTCATTTGAGCCTTCAGAAATGGATACGGATCCGTGGCTTCTCTTGGACTAGGAATCAGACTCGTACTCGGAACTTACTCGGTTTCAGATCTCGATTCGGCCATAAATGCGACGAAACTCCTCTTCGTCTCTTCCGCGTCCGACTCTTCTAATGAAGACTTGTCCCAAGTTGCCCTAAGTGCTTTCTTCTTCTTTTCCTTCTTTTGTTTTTCTTCCTTTTTTATATTTGCGCACTCCGACTTGTAGTGTCCCTTTCCGTTGCATTTGTAGCACGTCACTTCTGATCGGGGTCTCGGCATGTTATCGATGACTTTCTTGGCGTCCCTTTTTGTAAATTTCTTTCTCCGATTAAACATCTTCCGAACCATATTTAAGATCTCCTATTCTCCATTTGTTTCAGATTTCGACTCGTCTTCGGATTCACTCTTCACTTTTCTTTCCTTTTTAGTAGAACCTACCATCAAAGCTATACCATTCTCAGTTTGACCCGAGTTAGCTTGTTCGTGTAGTTCGAGTTGACAAAATAGTTCATCTAACCTAATTGTGGAAAGATCCCTAGAAACTTTATAGGCATCGACAATCGATGCCCATAAGGCATTTCTCGGGAATGTCTTAAGCGCATACCTAATTATGTCCCTATTTTCTATTTAGGGTCCTATTAAATGTAATCCATTTAATATATCTTTAATTCTAGTATAAAGTTGACTAGCACTTTCATTTTCATTGATTTAACAATTAAAATGTGTCCAGCCAGTGAGAATCAGCTGCTTGGATACACCAAGGAGTATACCTCGTGCTAGTCTCGACACAATTGATGGTGTCCAAATCCATCAATTCAACGACTAGGGATAATTTCGATACATCATAATTACACATGTAAAGATACTCACTAGTTGTGATCCAATCACAAATTCTCTCATGCTGTGAATCGTATCGTGGACATTCAGTAAATGAGTTTAAGATCCAATCAAATACATGAAAACATGTATACTCAAATAGTGAATCTTCATTTATCATATAAATGGTTCATACATAAGGCGATTACCTTAGGACATCTCTCATATATTACTAACAGACTCCCACTTGGCCTAATGCCAATCGTTACGGTATCCAATACCATAATCTCTAACATGACCTTCAAACTTACTTTGAGGTAATGCTTTAGTCAAAGGATCCACTAAGTTCCTTTCAGTGGGAATTTTCTCGATTTGTATTTCTTTTCTACTGATGATCTCTCTAATAAGATGATAGCGGTGAAGCACATGTTTCGATCGTTGATGAGACCTTGGCTCTTTCGCATGTGCAATTTCTCCATTGTTGTCGCTGTAGACCGGTATTGCTTCAACAATGGCTGGAATCACACCAAGTTCATAAACGAACTTCTTGATCCAAACCGCTTCCTTTGCTACTTCTGAAGCTGCAATGTATTCTGCCTCAGTGGTAGAATCTGCTACAGTGTCTTGTTTGGAACTTTTCCAACTAACTGCGCCCCCATTCATGGTGAACACGTATCTAGACTGAGACCTGGAATCATCCTTGTCTGTCTGGAAGATAGCATCCGTATACCCGCGTATCACCATGTCCCCTTCTCCATATATTAGGAATACATCCTTAGTTCTTCTTAAGTACTTAAGGATTGTCTTAACAACCACCCAATGATCCATTCCTGGATCAGACTGGTATCTGCTCGTGACACTCAGAGCATACAACACATCGGGCCTCGTACATAACATAGCATACATGATAGATCCTATTCCGGATGCATAGGGAATCTTACTCATGCAAATCCTCTCGTCTTCTGTGCGCGGACACATAGACTTCGAAAGGTGTACCCCATGCCTGATGGGTAGGAAACCTTTCTTGGATTCCGACATGCTAAACCTCTTTAGCACTCGATCTATATATGTAGACTGTGAAAGACCAAGCAACTGTTTCAATCTATCTCTATAGATATTAATCCCGAGGATGTAGGTTGCTTCTCCCAGGTCTTTCATGGAGAATGTCTTGGATAACAAAACCTTAACTGACTGTAAGATTGAAACATCGTTTCCTATAAGTAATATGTCATCGACATACAATACTAGGAACACGACTGCACTCCCACTAACCTTCTTGTACACACAAGGTTCATCTGGATTTTGTGAGAAATCAAACTTTTTGATCGTCTCATCCAAATGGATATTCCAGCTCTTGGATGCTTGCTTCAATCCATATATGGATCGTCGCAATTTGCATACCTTGGTTTTATCAACCGATGTGAAACCCTCAGGTTGTATCATATACATGTCCTCGAGCAGGTTTCCATTAAGGAAAGTTGTTTTCACATCCATCTGCCATATCTCATAATCATAATGAGCCGCTATGGCCAGGAGCATCTGAATGGATTTAAGCATAGCTACAGGCGAATAGGTTTTGTCATAATCAACACCTTGTTTTTGACGATATCCTTTCGCCACTAATCTAGCTTTATAGGTAATCACATTACCATCCATGTTGGTTTTCTTCTTGAAAACCCACATGCACCTGATAGGCTTAATGCCTTCAGGTGGGTCAACCAAGTTCCAAACTTGGTTTTCATACATGGAATCCATTTCCGACTTCATAGCATCAAGCCACTTATCCCTTTCTGAACTTGTCAGCACTTCTTCATAACTGGTAGGCTCCTCATCATCAATGAGTAACACGTCGTTCGATTCACTTACGAGAAATCCATATCTCTCAGGAATGTTGCGTGTTCTACCAGATCTACGAAGATGTGGTGTTACAGTAGGTCCAGCCGATTGCTCATCACTATGAGTTATCGGCTGTTGTGCTTCACCAGGTATCTCATCAATGTCTATTTAAGTCTCTCTAGCCTCCTCAAGCTCGACGACACTCCCACTGTTTTCTTGCAAGAGAAACTCTTTCTCTAGAAACACAACATGCCTTGAAACAAACACCTTTTGTTCCACAGGATGATAGAATTGGTAACCCCTTGTTTCCTTAGGGTATCCAATAAATAGACATTTATCAGACTTAGCATCCAATTTGTCTGATATTGTCCGCTTCACATAAGCAGGACAACCCCATATCTTCAAGTAATATACATGAGGTTTCTTACTATTCCATATCTCATATGGAGTAGTAGAGACTACATTGGTTGGCATTCTGTTTAACAAGTAAACAGCTGTCTGAAGTGCATAGCCCCAAAAGGACTTGGGAAGATTCACATGATTCATCATTGACCTGACCATGTCCAACAAGGTCTGATTACGCCTCTCAGATACACCATTATGCTGTGGTGTATATGGCGGAGTCCATTGAGACAATATGCCATTGTCTCTTAGATAATCAAGAAATTCTTGACTTAAGTATTCCCCACCTCCATCCGATCGAAGTATTTTAATACTCTTGTCATGTTGTTTTTCTACTTCATTTCTGAATTCTTTGAACCTTTCAAAGGCATCAGACTTGTGTTTCATCAAGAACACATACCCAAACCGTGAGTGATCATCGGTGAAGGTAATGAAGTAGCTATAGCCTTCTAAAGCTTGAGTTGACATAGGTCCACATACATCAGTATGTATTAGACCTAGTAACTCTCCCACTCGTTCACCTTTTCCAGTAAAAGGTAACTTAGTCATCTTGCCTTTTAAGCATGATTCGCATGTATCGTATGAATCCAATTCAAACGATTCCAGAATTCCACACCGGTGTAATTCGGACATGCGTTTCTTGCTTACATGGCCAAGACGACAATGCCACATATAGGAGTCTAATTGATTACCCTTTCGAGCACGCGTGTTGCTCGCTTCGATATTGAAAATGTCACTAGATACGTCCAACGTATAAATGTCATTACTCAAAGTTCCAGTTCCATAAAGTACGCCATTCAAAGTTATATAACAACAATTGTTACTAAACGTCAAATGGAAACCATTTCTATTTAAACAAGAAATAGAAATGATGTTCTTTATCAATGAAGAAACATAAAAGCAATTGTCCAGTTCTAAGACAAGTTCTGCAGGGAGTTTCAACAAATACGTTCCAATGGCGAGTGAAGCAACCTTTGCTCCATTCCCAACACGCAAAATTGACTCTCCCTTGACGAGTCCTCTTCTATTCCTTAGCCCATGTATGTCATTACATATATGTGAGTCACACCCAGTATCCAATACCCAAGTGTCTAAGGAAATAGAATGACAATCAATAACGAAGATATATGAAAAAGATGGAGCATCTTATGCCTTATTCTTCTTCACGGACTCAAGATAAATCTTGCAATTTCTTCGCTAATGGCCCTACTTGCCATAATGATGGCAAGTGCCCTTTTGAGTTGGTTCTGCCTTTTTAGCCTTTTTCTTCTTCCCCTTCTGTTGTTCCTTTGACTCCCTCTTAGAACCTTTCTTCGAGGAATCAAATAACAACACCGTCCCCTGCTCATGCTTCTCAGAAGGCTCCACAGTCTTTAGCATGTTGAGCAGTACCATAGATGAACCTTCTTGCATCTCAGAGGTGAAGAGGAGCTTGGAGACTTCGAACCTTTCGAATCTCACTAGCTTACCAAACAACTCACAAAGATGAAGGACTACGATATGAGCATCCATATGCTCATGCTGCTTTCGTAGCTTGGGTTCCATCACGGCTAGCATGATGCAACTTGTCAGTTCAGAATCAGTCACATGTTTCTGATAGACCAACAATTGGTCCGGAGTTGCATCGTCACTAGGATAGGCGGGAAGAGGCGCTTCAAGGACATACGCAAGATTTTCACCTTGAGAACAATTCTCAAGTTTCTAAGTCAGTCCAAGAAGTTCAGCCTAGTCAATTTATTCAAATCCTGAATGGAATGCAAGTTAAAAGACATCATGATCAATTTTAGAAATACAAAATGAGCAAATATGAGAAAATGATTTTAAAATGCATCAATATACATTTATAAATCCCATTCATTTTTCGAATTTCAAAAACCCCAAAATCACTTCGGGAGATCGTAGGTCAATCTCTGAATGGGCTGATATCCATCATAGATATGAATAACCTTGGAGAGAGTCCAACAAGCCATTCATAACTACGATGGTAGGTATCAAATATACCGATTGCATATCACGTATATGCAACTATCACAATGTGCTATCAACTGATTGAATGTTCACACATACATCGGGTTGTTAACACATTAACAAGTATGCATCATATGCATAGCACCCAACTTCACCTCCCTTTACATCGACCTTGGAGAGAGTCCAACAAGCCGATGCTCCAGGTTAAAGCCAACCCATTAATCGAGAAATAGTTTTAATATGATTAGAGCGCATTCAACCAACTAGCCCAGCTTGGAGAGAGTCCAACAACCAAAGCTAACGATTGACCTCTGACTCTTACCATATTAGTATTAAACTATTCCATGGTTTGAACATGTTTGGGTTCGAGCCGGGTTTGGAGAGAGACCAACAACCCAAACAAGAAACGTAACTCTGGTTCTAACCATATTAATGGAAGGTGTAGGCTTTAATATTGTGTAAGGGTTTTTATGTTTCATCCTCTTCGCATGAAAATAACTATTATCTACATGGCATGACATACATGACATACATCTACATGTCACGATACGCATGACATACAATTATGTCATGTACATAATTTCCTTATATGTCATAACTATTTATGGAAATAAAATATGTTTAAGATTTGATTCTCCAAATCAAATCATGATTAAATTAGGAAACAAATTTCCAAATCTAATCACATATTTTATTTGTGGAAATAGTTGATTAAAGAAAGTCAATTTAGGAAACCAATTTCCTAAATCATCAAAACTACATATGGAAATAAAATAATTTTAAGATTTGATTTCCCAAATCAAATCATGATTAAATTAGGAAACAAATTTCCAAAATCTAATCAAATATTTTATTTATAGAAAATATCAATTTCCATAAATACTTCCAACTTTCCAAAAGTGAAAGATTTCCATAAATACTTCTAGACTTTCCAAAATTGAAAAATTTCCATAAATACTTCTACCTTTCCAAAAGTAGAAAATTTCCAGAAATATCATTATGACTATCGCAAAATAATTTTACGATTATGTCGAAACACAACCTGGGCTCTGATACCACTGTTGGGTTTCCGGCACCGCGGCGAGTGTGTGTTCGAACATGTTTCGCAAACATGTGCACAGCGGAAGAAATAAAAATAATAAATCTATATTTATTACAACACATACATCACACGCATGCATAGTACAACATGTGTAGACATAACCATAAATTTAAATTTTGCAATAAAAGGAAATTTAACTACGTATACCTTTCGTATCCCGTGTAGCGGGAACGACATCAACCGGAACGATCCTCACTAGAATCGTCTCTATCCGTATCCACGCCGAGTATCTTCAGGATGAATTCACAAAGTAACAAGCTTCGCCTTCGTATGGGTTACTAGCCTCGTGTTGAAGACAACGTGATCGAGAGAGGATCACGATCCGAATCCAAATTCGGATCTAAAGATGAGTTCTCAAAACTCGCTTCTCCGGAGAGGTATTCGTCAACCGTTTGACGATTCCTTCGTCCTCCACCTATGAGGATTATCGGAGATCGAATCCCCGGTAAGTTAGGCGCTGTCGGAGCTCCAACCGTCATCCAAATGATGCTCCGACGAGAGGGAAACAAGCTGTCCAGAAAACTGGACAGCTTTGGTGGAGGAATTAGGGCTGGCCAATGAACTAGTTACCATAACTAGCATCCACGATCAACTCCAGACATCACAATGTGTCCAGCCAGTGAGAATCAACTGCTTGGATACACCAAGGAGTATACCTCGTGCTAGTCTCGACAAAATTGATGGTGTCCAAATCTATCAATTCATCGACTAGGGATAATTTTGATACATCACAATTACACATGTAGAGATACTCACTTGTTGTGATCCAATCACAAATTCTCTCATGCTGTGAATCGTATCGTGGACATTGAGTAAATGAGTTTAAGATCCAGTCAAATACATGAAAATATGTATACTCAAATAGTGAATCTTCATTTATCATATAAATGGTTCATACATAAGGCGATTGCCTTAGGACATCTCTCATATATTACTAACAACCTCGTTGGGTAATTCACTAAATTCCCTCCAACTCGAGAACTCTGGACTTCGGAGGGTTTCACTTTTTACAAATGTTAGAGATGGGTAACACACTATCCACTCTATGAAATTAAGTACAAAAGGGAAAAAGAAAGTAAACAATAGCTTATACCGACACTAAGTAGATGGTTGAAGTTTGCTCTGAGTGTTAGAAGATTGGCTTCGCTTTAGTGAATGAGAATTGATTTCAATAGTACTTCGACGTAGATCGGAATTGTTTCTTGGATCAGGTCGAGCTCATATTTTATAAACCTTTTCTAGTTGACTGGAATGTCTTCCAGTCGACTCTACATCAGCCCGTCGATATGAAATTCATGGTCTTCCAGTCGACTGAAACCTCCCTAGTCGACTCCACGTCACTCCGAATCACATCGAGAAATTTGCCTCTTTAGTCGACTTAAACCCTTCAGTTGAGTGAAACCCTTTCCATCTGCGTGGCATGATCTTCGATCGATCACCAGCTGATCCTAGTAAATAGGTATCTAGTCGATAGATACATCTCCAATTGACAGGACTTCAATCGACTTGAATCCATCCAGTCGACTGATCCCTGCAAAATAGGATTAGCACAAATAGATAAAATGAAATGCGACAGCAATAGTAATACTGCTCAATCTCGACTACTAAGTCCCTATTAGACGATTGGTGGCCGGCTAGAGGGGGGTGAAAAGCTTCTTTATCGTAGATGATGGAATTCGGTCGCTTAGTCGTCTACGAATTGAGGTTAGCGCAGCGGAAAAAAAACGTTAAGAAAAGATTAAGACAAAACACAAAGTAAAAGAGAGAACAATGCTAACAAGAATGCGTAATGTGGTTCACGACCCTTGTCGCTAATCCATTACCCGATTCGTTCCAGGTAAATTACGCCTAAAGCTTCACTAGTCTCTCCTTGGCACAAAGCAAGGTGGAGGTAAACCTTTTCTTTACAATCTCTGCCTCTTACAATATAATTGAAATAAAAGCAAGTAAGAGGAGTAGAATTCGTTGAGGAACTTGAGAGTATGTTTAGAGAAGAAACATTGACCATCCCAAGTCACCCAAGGCCCCATCTTATAGAGAAGAAGTCATTCTTCCCATTGGGCACCGAGCAGTCGACTGATGTAGCCATCAGTCGACTGCTGCTGTAGCCGTTGCCTCACAACGGCTTCATCCACGTTGGATTCTAACCAATGGCTCCCACATCAATCGACAGATCTTTCCATCAGTCGACTGATGGAGCCAGTAGTCGATTGGTCGACGAGATCACTCGACTGCTAAACTTTCTGTACCCAAAACCCTCGCCATCAGTCGACTGATCTTCCCATCAGTCGACTGATATTCTCGGCAGTCAACTATCATCGCTTGGCAGTCGACTGTTAGGCTAGAACTAGACTCGAACACCAGTCGAGTCTTCAGGTGACTGCCATATCATGGCAGTCGACTGATGTCAGGAAAACCTCAAACTAACTTTGGTTTGAGCATCCGAAACTTAGCCATTTGGCCAATGTAACCTATGACCTACTTCGTCCTGGGTTACAATCGCTCACTCTCATCTTCCCTCTCTCGCCTTGAAGTTCTCTTCGTCCAGCCACGTCCCTCGGATGCACCAAGCGCACGACTTCAAAATGACATCCTTCGTGTCTCGCCCTAAAGCCTACTTCCTATGGCTTCACTTCGATGCTCCTCGTCCGACGGTCCCTCGGACGCACCAAGCGCACGACTTTGCAATGTCATCCTTCACCGACTCAAGAAACGAGTCATGAGATGGTGATCTTGCCAATGCTTTCACCATGTGTGAATTACTAAGTCCTGCACGACTTCAACACACATATCAAATCCATAACAACCTAACTTAAACCTTTACCACACACATCAAAACACATCATTCATGGGTTGATTGCCCTAACAGTCCTAGTGGACTTTTCGTTAGATCGACGCCTAGCTTTGTCCCCCTATTGAGGACTCGGCTCACCTCTTCACTCGAGCCTTACCTGTCGGCTACCCACCGGACTTACCACTCTTGACATCCGATCTGACCCACTAGGCTTTCCACCAGCTGTTCGGTCTGCCTGACACAGCTGGACTTTTTGTCGATTATCCGATCTCCTGACCCAACCTGTCTTCATGCCAAATGTCTAGTCCATCCGACCCATCTGGACTTCATGCCTGGTGTTCGGTCCTCCTGATCTGTCAATATACAAGCCTAGTATCCGATCAACACGACCTACTAGGACTTCTTGTTGATCCTGCACACTTAACACTGATATTAGAACACAAGTGAATCCTAACATTTAGTTTTGGTTCATACATCAAAACTAAGGAGTGATGCTCACTGCATAAACATCCTATATGCCACTCTAAAACCAAACATATAGAGGTCAAACACCACTTCATTCGAGAACATGTAGCTAACGGGACCATACAACTCGAATACGTGGATCCAAGTCAAACCTGACAAATTTATTTACAAAACCTTTACTCGAAGCAGAGTTTAGTCTGCTAAGACATAAATTAGGTATGTGTGTAATAGAGTAGGAGTTAAATCTTATATTTTTGTTATACTCTATTTTATTTTTTAAAATGGAACTAGCCTAGGGCTTACACTAGAAAGCATGCACGTATAGATTTAAGGAGCCAATGCATCACACAACACATAGGACTAATGTGTTTGTGTACATAGCCACGTAGACGGGCGTGAGATGTTAGAACCTTACTCCTAGTTCCAGATGTAGATCTAGTGCATCGACATGAACCATGTGTTGGGAGTATGGGGAATACAATCAAAGTCCCACATTGGTAAGACATGGAAAAGATCATGTGCTTATAAGAAAAAAGATATCTCCATTGGTATGAGGCCTTTTGGGTAAAGCCCAAAAATAAAACCATGAGGGCTTAGGCCCAAAGTGGACAATATCATGTCATTGTGGAGATATGTGGAGCTTATAAGCACTAACAATTGGTATCAGAGCCACGGTTTCCGGTTTTGTGTGTTTTGGATTCGGTTACTTTCATGCACTTATCATATATTGTGTATGCCGGATAATAGTAGGATGTGCGTAGGCTAACTTTTTGGTTGCAGGCATAAGATCCAACTATTATGGCTATATATGTGTGTATGTGATTGCATGTGTGTGTGATTGTACATTATTTTAATCCTCGGGGTTGACGAGGCTAGATTAGTATTTAATTTTTGTAATTAAATACGGCATTGTTTAGCCACTCTTTATTTTATTTTACTTTTGATCTAGATTTCATGTACACTCCCTCGTGGAGTATAGGATCGATGGATGTAAAATAAAATAGGTTTTATTCTCGGCTCGGATCTCCGGATGGCTCGTACATGGCGTAGGGGGAGCGGACGAGGTGGCGACACGACGGGATGCATATTGGAGAACAATGCCATAATAGTTGGAAAAATTATAATTTTTCCATATTTATTGCTGATTTGTTTTATATGCAAGTTGTGTGTGCTTGAAAATTCCTCATTTTCAATTTACTAAGTGGGAGAGGGATATTTTAATTAATTCCCGCGGCCTCCATTACAATTTGACATGTGATGCAACAAACTTGCGTGTCGGCACTGAGTGCCTTCCTCCCCATCGGATGAGTTTGTTTGCGGATCACTAGGTCAAATAATGGTTATAGGAAATTATTTAGGAGCGTGTGTACTTCCCCATCGGTAAGGCACATAATCCGAGATAATTCCCTTAGTATCGTGTAATGGTGCACACTTAGATGCAAATAAAAAGTATCCTCCCCATCGGAGTCACTGCTTTTATTTGTAGGGCCAAAGAGGAACCAACTATTAATTTTATTTGTCAAAAAGTAAGGTTGACAAGATAATAAAATTAATGGGTTAAACCTCCTCTTACAAATGTAGAATTCGTATACGTCCACACAGCGTGGCATGCGATATTCTCGGTGTTTGAGGTGTTGGTGGATTTCAAAATTTTATTGTTTGAGGAATCAATAATTTTTATTGAAATCTACAGTAATAATAAGCATGTTGTGTGTGCTTGAAAATTCCTCATTATCAATTTACTAAGTGGGAGAGGGATATTTTAATTAATTCCCGCGGCCTCCATTACAATTTGACGTGTGATGCAACAAACTTGCGTGTCGGCTCTGAGTGCCTTCCTCCCCATCGGATGAGTTTGTTTGCGGATCACTAGGTCAAATAATGGTTATAGGAAATTATTTAGGAGCGTGTGTACTTCCCCATCGGTAAGGCACATAATCCGAGATAATTCCCTTAGTATCGTGTAATGGTGCACACTTAGATGCAAATAAAAAGTATCCTCCCCATCGGAGTCACTGCTTTTATTTGTAGGGCCAAAGAGGAACCAACTATTAATTTTATTTGTCAAAAAGTAAGGTTGACAAGATAATAAAATTAATGGGTAAAACCTCCTCTTACAAATGTAGAATTCGTATACGTCCACACTATCGTGGCATGCGATATTCTCGGTGTTTTGAGGTGTTGGTTGATTTCGGAATTTTATTGTTTTGAGGAATCAATAAAATTTGAAATCTAAAGTGTTGATCATTGTGATTCTTAGGATTTTCAAAATTGACTTTCAGTCCACTTATTTTGATAGTAAAGGAAATAAACTTATTGTACCCAAATTATATTGATAGGGGATGTCCCGACTTCAGTACCACCGGTACAAGAGGATATACCACATGTCACTGCACCGCGTGTCACACAGGATACACAGGTGATACCTCGTCGTAGTGGGAGGGTTGTGAGACAGCCTGATAGATTCATGTTCTTGGGAGAATCTTCCGATTTGGTCCCTGGCGAACATGAACCTGATCCCTGGACATATGACGAGGCAATCCAAGATATAGATGCAGCATCTTTGCAAAGTGCAATGAATACTGAGATTGAATCTATGGATTCAAATCAGGTCTGGGAGCTCCTATGCATAGCAGCTCATATGAATTTATGAGGTGTGACAGATGGATGTCAAGACAGCTTTCCTTAGTGGAAGTCTTGAGGAATCCATCTATATGAAGCAACCAGAGGGATTCATTGCTAAGGGCAAAGAGCATCTTGTATGTAAGCTTAATCGGTCCATTTATGGATTGAAGCAAGCTTCGAGGTCTTGGAACATCCGCTTTGAGGAGGTAAATCCAGTCTTATGGATTTATTCAAAGTTCGGATGAGTCTTGTGTATACAAGAGATGTGACGGAAACGTAGTGGTATTTTTGTACTATACGTAGATGACATTTTGGTGGTTGGCGACAACATCGAAGTGTTATCAGACGTAAGGGTATGGTCGTCCAAACAGTATGATATGAAGGACTTGGGAGAAGTGGGTCACAACCTTGGGGATCAAGGTTGTTGTGCTTATCCCAAGCTTCATACATAGACATGGTTTTGGATCGTTTTAGCATGCAATACTCCAAGAAGGGTTTTCTACCTTTCAGGTATGGAGTTCCTTTATCAAAGGAGATGTATCCTAGATCATCTGAGGAGATAGAGGAGATGAAGGCGGTCCCTTATTCTTCGGCAGTAGGAAGCCTCATGTATGCGTTGCTCTATACGAGACCAGATATCTGCTGTGCCTTAGGCATGGTCAGCAGATATCAAAGTAATCCAGGACAGGGATATTGGACTGCGGTAAAGCATATATTGTAGTGCCTGAGAAGGACTAGGGATTATATGCTAGTTTACCGGGCAGACCAATTACTCCCTGTGGGTTACACAGATTCTGATTTCCAATCTGATAGGGATAACAGTAAGTCTACCTCAGGGTTTGTGTTTACTTTGGGAGGTGGAGCCATAGTATGGAAGAGTGTCTAGCAGAAATGCATGGTGGACTCTGTGTATGGCAGCCTCTAAGGCGGCCAAAGAAGCTGGGTGGCTCAGGAATTTCCTAATGGACTTGGATGTGATTCCTGGTTTGCCCAGAACTATCACAATTTATTGTGATAATAATGGTGCAGTTGCAAACTCGAAGGAACCACGAGCCCATAAGGTTAGTAAACACATAGAGTGCTTGCATCCAAGATTGCATCATTAAGGGAGACCGGTAGACCCTTTCACTAAGGCCCTTCTGGTGAGAGCTTTGATAGGCATGTGGAGGGAAGGGGAATCAGATGTATGGCAGTATGATGACAGCATAGTCTTTTAGTATAAGTGGGAGATTGTTGGGATATATACTGAAAGTCTAGCTCTTTTGTATGGACATCTTTATTTTGAAATAAGAATCACATGATCATTGTTTGCACGTTATATTTATATGTGTGCATATTGTCTAATATTTTACATTGTAGATAACATGGTGCCTGGGTGCGGCATAGAAGATCATGTTATCAGTCCCTTGTAGAATATAAGTAGAGGCTCACAACCAAGATGGTTTTGGACAAACCATTGGCATGGTTGTAGTGTAGCTTGGTATTGTTTTATCTTGAACATAGAGTTACACTAGTACACCTCGGTGTATTGAGCAGGACCGACATAGAGGTGATTCAATTTATTGATGACTACATAATTGAATCGGACCTCGAATATTATGTTGTACATGCTCTTAATCCCGATATAATAACGGGCACATGTACTTAGTAATTATTTCTTTGATTTACCAGAGGGAGAGATTTCTATGGATTAAATCAATATGCCCGGTAAGTTGGGAAGTGATATTATTTACATGGTGTGTCGTTGATTATAGGAGGAATCCGTGTCCTATATATTAGGTTGATGATGTCCCCTTGAGGAGCTCATAAGGTTCATCATGTAAACCCTGCAGGTTGACTTAGTCAACATGATGATAAGGTTGAGTGGTACTACTCGAGGAGTTAGATGTTAATTAATTGATGGTCAGTAAATCAATTAATTGACGGACATTCGATATCTTAAACACGGGGAGATGGATGTACAAATAATATATGGAGCCCATATTAATTTATGGGGGTTGGTGAGGTAGTTCGATGATGATCCTCTAGTGGAATGGAACATCATTGATGGATCAAGTTTGTGTGGTTCCGATCCATCGGGTGGCCAAGACCCAACTCCTCCTCATGGTCCCTATCGTAGCTTTATATAAACCTCATGAAGTCTAGATCAAATGATGGAAAACAAATCTCTAGATCCGACGGTTAGGATTGAATCCCTAGAACCGACGGTGGAGATTAGATCTCTAGATCCGACGGTTGGGATTAAATTCCTAGAACCGACGGTTGAGATTAAATCTCTAGATCCGACGGTTGGGATTATTTCCTAGAACCGACGGTTGAGATTAAATCTCTAAATCCGACGGTTGAGATTAAAACCCTAGAACCGACGGTGGAGATTAAACCAAGGCCTAAACCTAACTCTATATAAAAGGGAGAGGAAAGGTTGGATAAGGTGGGCGGCAAGAAAATTGGGAATTAGTTCCTATATTTTTGGCTACCTCATCAATAACCAATTTTCTCCTAAGTTCTATATAAGGGAGCATGGGTTGGGCGGCAACTAAGTTTTTGGAAGGTTCATGATGGATGCTAAGGAAATTAGGGTTTTGCCTAGCATTACTTGGGCGGCAAGCAACCTCAAGGAGGAAACCCTAATTAGGGTTTTGGCTCCTTAGGTTGGGCGGCCAAGGTGGTGGAGCTAGAGGTGGCGGCAACCTATGGATGAGCTTGTCTTCTTCCTTGGAGGTGGCTAGCTCCTAGATCTCTCCTCTCCACCATGCTTAGGCGGCAAGAAACCTATGGAGGAAACCCTAATTAGATTAGGGTTTGGCTCTTTGGATTAGGCATCTATGTTTTGAAGTTATGGTTGGGCGGCAACTATAGGGAAGGGCTCATCTTCTTCCTTCTAGGGGTTGGCGGCCACTACCTTCTCTTCCTCTACCTTGGCGGCAAGAAATCCAAAGGAAGCTTGGTTAGGCGGCTAGGGTTTGGAAGGTAAGGTAGGTGGCAACTATAGGGAAGTGTTCTTCTTCTTCCTAGGGTGTTGGCGGTTCCTATCCTTTTCCTATACCTTTGGTGGTGCCCAACCTATTCCTCTTTTCCCTTTGTTTTCCTCTTGGCGGCACTAGGAGCTAGGGTTTGTCCCTAGTTCGGTTGCTAGTTGTTTCCATTATGTTCTCTATTCTTGGGGCGGCATCAATCCTTTGTGGATTGGTGGTTGGCTCAAGCAAGAAGGGAAAGAGAGTTCTTCATTCTTTGGATTGAAGAAGATCTAAGAAGCTTCAACTTGTGGAGGATCTTCGCCCACACGAAGTCTACAAGGAGGTTAGGGCATACGATAGAAGATCAAGAGGTATAAAAGTTTTATAACTTTAATTTCAGATCTGAGCATGTTCTTATATATGATGATTATACATGTGTGTATATGAATATATATTGTATAATCATGGACCCCGAAGACAAACACAAAAACCGGCGATCCGTCCGTCGTCTCTTCCGCGGCTAACCGACTAGAAGAGTTGTGTTGCTTGAACAACTAGTTTGTTCAAGCGATCGCTCGAGTCGTTAGCACGACGACGAATTGGTTGTGCTTAGGAAACTCATCCCATCCGGATTAGTTTTCATTAGTGAAAATTTTAATCCGGGGACATGGGAGCCTATGAGCATTCTGAGAAATAGCACGGTTGCCAACAAAATGGTATCAGAGCTTCTGGGCAATACCAACACCATGGAGTATAATCATCTAAATTAACCAACTCTAGTCCAAACTTATTATTCATTCTATATCAATCAAGTCAAATAGAGTTGAACATACTATTATATAACCTTAATTTTAAACTATTATTTTCAAAATCTATTTGGAACATGCTTGGACTTATAAAATGAATCTTTATCTTTCTAGAAAATATATTTTACAAACCCCTGCTCTTTTCAATTTATGGTAAAAGGGGGAGAAAAGGCCAAAGTTAAGGGATCATTTATTTTTTGATAACTTAACTTAAAAATAAATCAATTCTTTTAATGGCCCCAAGTTAAGAAAGGCTCAGTTACTTGTCAATCTTTTTTCAATGGTAAAAAAGGGGGGAAAAGGCTAAAGTTAAGAGATCAAAAGTTAACTTTTGATAACTTAACTTAAAACTTAATTTAAACTTTTAGGCCTATGTTAAGTAATCTTCATTACTTAACTTATTAAGTAGCAACCATTAAGGGGGAGAACTAAGATCCTTTCTCAAGAACTCACCTAGGTCAAGGGGGAGGACTTGGAAAAGAGTTTTACTCTTACTCATACTAAAGCTAACTTACTAAGTTACTCATACTAACTTATTAAGTTATGCATATTCAATATTCGTTTGATTTATGTTTCATGCTAAACATCTCTTTTACTTTACATACTCGATGCCTTAATTACCTTTAACTTTGTGTCAGTTTGCCATAGATCAAAAAGGGGGAGATTGTGTTGGAGATCGAACGACCGGCTAGAGGGGGGTGAATAGCCCTCGATCGTTGGATGCCGAAATTTGCTCGTTCTCGTTGCGTTGCTTGTCTACGATTGTTGTTAGCGCAGCGGAATACAATAATAATAACAATACTAACAACACACGACAATCACAAGCAATACACAAGCATGTACGTGGTTTAGAACCGAATGGTTCATACTCCACGGGCGAGCTCACGGAGCTCTAGTTATTCGCACGACACTAACTAAACTCCTTCTCGACTATACGTCGGAGGTGGAGAAACCTCTCACAAGCTATTACAACAAGTAATATGAAATACAAGAAGAAATACAAAGACAATACAAAAGAGAACTTTTACACAATTGTTTTGATCGCTTTCTTGTTGCTTGCTTTAGATGGCTCTTGAAGGTCTGGAATGCAGCAGCAATTCCCCTCCAATAGCTTCACAAAAGGCATGGAAAAAACCTCCATCTCGAGCTCCTTTTATAACCTACATCGAGCTATTTTCGCGCCTAGCAGTCGACTGCCAAAAGGCCCCAGTCGACTGCCCCTGTAGCCATTGTCTCACAATGGCCAGATCTACATCAGACAAGTTCCAACGGATCACCTACTAGTCGACTGATGATGCCCATTAGTCGACTGGTGACCTAGTAGTAGACTGCCCAGTCGGCTATGGAGCGTTCTGTGCTCACGACACTCCAATTAGTCGACTGATGTCGACATCATTCGACTACCAGTCCATGGCAGTCGACTGCCAAGCACAAAACTCTATCCTTACACCAGTCGAACCCTAGTCGACTTGGATCAGTTGAACTAGCACCTATGCCAGTCGACTAATGTCAGGAAAAACCTCAAACACCAAGCTGTTTGAGCATCCGACCGTCGGGTAAACCCTCAAACATCATGTTTAAGCCTCCGACACTCAGTCTTAGCCACTTGGCCAAGTCCACCTTATCCCTCATGCAGTTCCCCACCAAAGCTCTCTTCCCTCGGCCTACGTCCCTCGGATGCGCCAAGCGCATGGCTTCGCAATGTCATCCTTCGTGTCTCATACCCTAGAAGTATGCTTCCCTTTGGGCTCACTCCATTCGCTCCTCGTCCGGCGGTCCCTCGGATGCACCAAGCGCATGACTTCGCAATGTCATCTTTCATGGACTCAAGGACCCCGAGCCTAGTGAACTTACCAAGTCCTCAAGACTTCCCATATGCACCAAGCGCACGACTTCGCAATGCATTTCCCATGCCAAGCACAAAGCGCACGGCTTCGCAATGCTTTGGACTTTCCCATGCCAACACCATGTTGGACTTTCCCATGACAATCCCATGTCATAAGTTTTGTTTATCATCAAAATACTATCATCTACCTTGTCCGATTGCACCAACAATCTCCCCCTTTTTGATGATTAACAAAACTTCCATCTCAAGTTTACCAATCCTCCCATATTGGCAATTCTCATATCCCAATGAGAATTCCAATAAACCCTAATTGGTAACTTGGTAACTCCTCCCCCTTTTTGACATTACATTAAAAAGGTCCTCAAGGTTTTCAATGTCTCATATCCCAATGAGATCTTACAATCTTCCCCTTGGCATGCCCTCAATCTTTCTAGTGATCCCATATCACTTAAGAGAGGCAACCAAATTTTCCTCCCATGAGGAAATACACATCCATCTTCCCATGATGGATACCTCCTCCTAGAGGCTTGCTCCCCCTTGACCATTGCACCAACAATGTCCTTGGAGAATCCCTAAGCCAATAGGAACATTAACCAAATCAAAATTAAGGCAAAGTTCAACAATGAACTCTCTTCCACCTTAAAGTTGATACTCTCCCTAAAACCCTTCTCCTAATCCATGTCCAATGGATTTCCACCCTCTCTAATACTCTCCCAAGCATATCCTAGGGTTAGGAGTGGTTAGGGGACCTTAACCTAGCTGAACATGGGCCTAACCAACAAGATTTACCCGAATCGCAATCAAATAAAAATCGTCCTCATCACCATCGATCATTGCCATCAATCGATCGATAACTACATTTGCGCTGATTTCAGAAATGGATTTCCGAAATCCATAAGTAAATATACATAAGTTTAAAATTCTTGAAATTTGGTATGTATATTACTTATCATAAATGTAAGGGATCGATATGGCCGGCTAGAGGGGGGTGAATAGCCCTCGTACGTTGGACGTCGTAAATTGCTCGTCTACAAAAACGTTAGCGCAAGCGGAAGCAATAAACTAAGACAAGCAATAAATGAACAAGCAATACAAACACCGAGATATAACGTGGTTCACGGCTACGCCGCTAATCCACGGTCCGATTCGTCCACGGTGAATCACTCTGCCAAAACCAATCACTATCGGTCTCTCCTTTGCACAAAGCTAGGTGGAGGTAACCTTTACAACCAAGATCACTCTTCTTACAATAGGATTGAAGTAAAGACAAGTAAGAAGAGTTTAGAGCTTGTGGGGCACTAGGAAGATCGTTTGGAGTATGAGCATTAGCCTCTCAAAGGCTTACACCCTCTCTTTTTATAGAGAGGGCTAACTTCTTCCGTGCCGCCGCGGCCTCGAACACGTCGGATCATGTAGTCAGCGGAACTCTTGGCATCGTGATGGACCTCATCGCGCCGCTCCCGTATCGGCGCCCGATCGGCTACGAGCGTCGTGGCGAACCCTTATCTACGCCGATCGGATTCGCCTTGATCGGTTGGTAATCTCGATCGGCCTTACGTATAGCGATCGGCTGGCCACAATCCGATCGATCGTATACGGTCGAACTCACTCACTCGGAGCGATCATTGCCATGACATGCGATCGGCGGTGTCGAAAACCCATCCGACACTTGGCCAAATGGCCAAGTTTCACCTAAGAGCTACCCTTCACAGGTTACAATCGCTCACTCTCATTTCTGAGTCCTCGCCTTTGAAGTTCTCTTCCGTTCGGCCACGTCCCTCGCGATCGGCGCGCGGCTCTGCAATGCTCCTTCGGCGTCTCTTGCCTCGAAGTCTACTTCCTCCGGCTTCACTCCAAGCTTCGTCCGGCGGTCCCTCGGATGCTCCAAGCGCACGGCTTCCGCAAAGCTATCCTTCACCGACTCAAGGCACGAGTCATGAGATGTGAAACTCGCCACGGCTCCATGTGCGAATTACTAAGTCCTGCACAACTTCAACGCACATATCACATCAACATATCAAACTAACTTAAACCCTTTGCCACACCATCAAAACCATATCACGGCAAGAGATTGCCCTAACAATCTCCCCCTTTTTGATGTGTGGCAATCCGTTTAAGTTAGGTAAAAACATTTGATATAAATTCTAAGGTAAGAAAGCATGTAAAGATAAACATGATATAACAACATGCAACTCCCCCTTAATCCATGAAACTCTCCATGCAAATTTTCTCCCCCTATCATATATTTCTCCCCCTAAAGTGATTAACTTAAACATACTTATTTCTCCCCCTTTGACACCATCAAAAAGATTAACACTAAGTTATAAGCTCATGGCATCAAGTATAATGGAGGGAAAAATATGTCAAGTTGATTTAAAAATAGGGTACCATTTGTTGATGGCATCAAGTATATTTCTACCACTTGTTGGTGGCATCAAGTATATTTCTACCACTTGTAGGAGGTTTACAAACTGAATTCGGCCTTCAATATTCTGATTTACAGGTCACCAGTCGACTGCTATCAGTATGGCAGTCGACTGGCACAAATGAATCCATATTTCTGATTTTCTGGATGAATTTCAGAAATGCATTATAAATTCCAGAAAATTTGAAAAATCATGAAATTTGGGGAACATATTTCTTTTAAGTATATCTATCAATGAAAAATAGTTTTTCATGAAAACTCATTATATTTTCTTGTTTTTGCCAAAAATCCAAAAGTTCTAAAAACCACTAGGTTTTTGATCATTCTAGTATCAAGTTAGCTACCTAGTTTTGCATCCAATTATTTCAAAACATGAATACATGTATTTTAAGGTAAAAAATTGTTTTGAAAACATATGAAATATCCAACCATGATCTTTGGGCAATATGTCTATGAATTAAACATAAGCCTTCCCCATGATTGGTCTATTATTGCTATTTTGATACTTCAAATGACCATCTAAATGCCATAGGCATTAGTGGACATTTTGTATCATCCTAATATCTCACCCATGCTAAGTTTGCAATCAAGTTAGCCTATAGTGAGTGTGAGATGTATCCTAGGGGGTATTTGTATATACTTAACCAATATATTCATGCAATTCTATCATGGTTAAGTATCAACCTAACATCCTACATGATCATAATGACATATATCAATCAATTCTACATTATGATCATGAAACTCATCAAATAATAGTCATGCATTAGGTATTATACGATGATAATAAACAAATTATCACCTAAAGCATGATTTAAACCTATTTCTAGTGATAACGTGCCAAATTTCAAAATCATAAATCATGATTTAAAACATACATAGCAATTACATCAATCATCATGATTTAAGCATTATTACCTATTTATGGGTACGTTATCATCACCCAACACTATCTAAAAAATGTTGTCCCGTCATCCTAAGTCAACCAAAATATGATATAGGTCAAGTTCATATGGTTGACTACCCTAGGGTTATTCTAACCCTTAAGGATGGATTTTGGAACCCAAAATAGATTCTTTCCTATTGGGTTCACTAAATATTCCTTGGGGATCCATTTTCTAGCTATTGCTTTCTTTTTATCTTGTCCCCTAGCTATTAGGCATTTATAGGCCTTTTCATTTTTCTTTTCCTTGTAGCCTAGGCCTTTCTTGTTGAAACTAGCTCTTTGGCTCCCTAAGATCATGTTCAATGTGTTGGAGCCAATAGTGAATTTTTCTAGGGCTTTTGTTAAATAATCTACCTTTTCCCTTAAAGCCCTATTTTCATTTATACATGCATCACTAACATCCAAAGGTATATAATCATGTGAGCATGCATCATCATTTAAGCTAGAAGAAATATTATCATTTTCATTTAAGCATGCTTTTTCTAATTTTTGTTCTAGGTCCTTAATTTGTTCAAGCATGCATTTATTTTTCTTCTTTGCCCTAAATAAATCTCTAGTTAAGCTAGAAACCATGGAAACTATTTTCTTAGGGGTTAGATTTGTTACCATAGTTTCCATGTCCTCTTCTTCTTCGGATGATGAGGATGTGGAAGCTCCCCCTTCATTTGAGCTCTCCCCATTTGAGCTTGATTCTTCATTTTCGGATGAAGAGCAATCCAAGTCATCAAAGGCCATCAAGGCCAAATTGGTGACAAAGGCATTCTCCTCATCCGATGATGAGGAGGAGGATGAGGATGGATCATCCCAAGTCCTTGCCTTGAGAGCCTTAGCCTTTCCCTTCTCCTTTGTTTTCTTCTCCTCTTCCTTTCTCTTGCTCCCCTTCTTCTTCTTCCTCTTCTCTTCTTTCTTTTTCTTCTCTTCTTTGCTTTTGTTTAGGAGGGGACAATTGTCCCTTATGTGTCCCTCTCCTTGACAATTATAGCATATGACCTTCCCCCTTGGTCTTCTCATCCTATCATTAGATTTATCAAATCTAAAATTCTTAAATGCACGTCTTACCCTCCTTACCATATAGGCTTCTTCGGTGCTATCCATGGAGGAGGAGGAAGACGCTTCGTCATCGGAGGAGGAGGGGATTTCCATCTTCTTCTTCCCCTTACTTGCCAATAGTGCTACTCCTCTTGAGGGTTGAATTTTAGGCTCCTCTTGTATTCCCTCAAGCCTAGTTTCGTGGAGTTCCATTGTTGAGAAGAACTCCTCCAAGGTGCTCACTTCTAAATTCTTTGAGATATAGAATGAGTCCACCATGGAGCTCCACTTTGAGGACCGGGGAAAGGCATCTATGGCCTTCATTACCATATCCCGGTTTGATAGCTTCTCACCTACACTTGTTAGTCCATTTAAAATTTCTTTGAATCTAGAATGCAAAGAAATTACCTTTTCTCCCTTTTCTAATTTGATGTTGGATAGTTGGGAGCGGAGGAGATCTCTCCTTGCTAGCTTTGCCTCGGATGTGCCTTCATGAAGCTCAATTAGCTTCTCCCACATCTCCTTGGCGCTTAGGCATTCTCCTATTCTGTTGATTTCTTGTTGGGGGAGCACATTGTAGAGATGGTGCTTGGCTTTGGAGTTTGCAAGGTGCTCCTCTCTTTGCCTCTTGGTCCACCTAGATTTCTCTATTGGCTTCCCTTCTTCATCCCTAGGCAAAACGAAACCGGATTCCATTGTAATCATTATATCAAAATCCGGTTCGAAAAATACCTCCATTCGCTTCTTCCACCAAGCGAATTCTCCTTCAAACTTCGGAGGATGGATGTTGGAGCCGGCCATTTTGATGTAGGGCTTGTTGCGGCGGTTAGTCCGGTGACAAGCAACCTCGGCTCTGATACCACTTGTAAGGGATCGATATGGCCGGCTAGAGGGGGGTGAATAGCCCTCGTACGTTGGACGTCGTAAATTGCTCGTCTACAAAAACGTTAGCGCAAGCGGAAGCAATAAACTAAGACAAGCAATAAATGAACAAGCAATACAAACACCGAGATATAACGTGGTTCACGGCTACGCCGCTAATCCACGGTCCGATTAAATCCACGGTGAATCACTCCGCCAAAACCAATCACTATCGGTCTCTCCTTTGCACAAAGCTAGGTGGAGGTAACCTTTACAACCAAGATCACTCTTCTTACAATAGGATTGAAGTAAAGACAAGTAAGAAGAGTTTAGAGCTTGTGGGGCACTAGGAAGATCGTTTGGAGTATGAGCATTAGCCTCTCAAAGGCTTACACCCTCTCTTTTTTTAGAGAGGGCTAGCCTTCCTTGGCACGATCGATCACTAGCGGCCTCCGAACACGTCGGATCCCGTTGTAGTCAACGGAACTCTTGGCGATCGGTGATGGACCTCATCGCGATCATTCGCCTCCGTAGTCGCCCGCGGCTCTGAACGGTTGGCGAGAACCCTTATCTACCGGGCCGATCGATTCTTCGGTGATCGGTGGTGATCTAACGATCGGCACGTACGCCGATCATTGCCACAATCCAAATCGATGATCGTATACCAGTCGAACTCACTCGACTCAGAGCAGTCGACTGCCATGACATGGCAGTCGACTGGTGTCGGGAAAACCCAACCGACACTTGGCCAAATGGCCAAGTTTCACCTAAGAGCTACCCTTCCCTGGGTTACAATCGCTCACTCTCATTTCTCGGAGTCCCTCGCCTTTGAAGTTCTCTTCGTTCTCGGCCACGTCCCTCGGCAGCATCAGGCGCACGGCTCTGCAATGCTCCTTCGCGTCTCTTGCCTCGAAGTCTACTTCCTCCGGCTTCACTCCAAGCTTCTCGTCCGGCGGTCCCTCGGATGCTCCAAGCGCACGGCTTCCGCAAAGCTATCCTTCACCGACTCAAGGCACGAGTCATGAGATGTGAAACTCGCCACGGCTCCATGTGCGAATTACTAAGTCCTGCACGACTTCAACGCACATATCACATCAACATATCAAACTAACTTAAACCCTTTGCCACACCATCAAAACCATATCACGGCAAGAGATTGCCCTAACAATAAACACTATGGGTGAAAAATATTGGAAAATTTTTTTACCCATTAAATTAGGAGATTGATACAAAGTCCAAAATTTAAGAAAAGCTTCAATAAAGAGCCCTCTTTGTATCATCCCATTCAATGGTGATAGCTATCAAAAGATAGGCTTCACCAAGGTTTTTCAAAAAGTTTTCAAAATATTTTTTTAAAACCTTTATTTTCTTTTTCCTAAACATCTCACCAATATCTAAATGTGTAAAACATATACAAGTCAAAAATCTTAGTGAGATGTGGGTTTTTTGTTCTTTATGTTCTCATGCATATTTCTAAGGCAACATAATTTGATTCCCTTCAAATTGTGCCATAGTCCTTAATTTCATTTTATTTAATGAATGATATGATTATGACATAAATATGATATAGATAAAAGCATATGCCAAAATCATGATGTCATGGCATGTAAATGACATTTAAGCATACATGACATATAAAAATAAATCTAAACATTATCATGACATATTTAGAGATACAAATGAGAATGATGTCATGACATGGCAAGGCAAATAAAGCATAGCAAGCAAAATAGACTAAGGTATAATGTACCTAAGTGTTAAACCCAAATTGCCATTTCTTTAAGTTATTTCAGTTTTGCCTTAATGCCATTCATTTCCCTAGTGTGCCAAAAACCCAAAATGGCACACCATGACCTCTATCACCTAATTGTGCCAATTTAATCATATTTTTTTTACTTCTCAAGCATATTGGCACATCCTAATGTGTCAACTCTACTATGGTTAGGTTAACTACCTATCCACTTAGGGTTGTCACACCCTAACTCATCTAGCGTGAATCGATCACGCTTCTAGGAACCCAATACCTATTGGAGCTCCTTGGGTTAACAAGGTATTCCTTAGGGATAACTTCCCTAGATACCTTCCTAATGACCCTTTTTGGTTTTGACACATTAGTCAATTGGGTCTTTCCTAGGTCAACTCTAGAGGTGACTCCTCCATTGACCTCCTTAGTGGCTTTCTTGGTTTTCCTTAAGTCCTTAGCCACTAAGCACACACCATGGCTAGTCATAGGGATAGATTCCCTATCAGCCTTGGTTTTCCTAGACCTAGATATTGTTCCATAATCAAATGGAACATTATGATAAGTCTTCTTGGACTTAGGTTTGTGACCCAAACCTTCCTTGCCCTTAGACCATTTTTGAACCCTAGGTCTTGACTTTTTGGGCATTTGACCCTAGATTTGAATTTTCTATGATTCTAAGGGTTTTCTCCATTCTTTCAAGTCTTGACCTCAAGACT
This sequence comes from Wurfbainia villosa, assembly GCA_025175895.1. Classification (NCBI taxonomy): domain Eukaryota; kingdom Viridiplantae; phylum Streptophyta; class Magnoliopsida; order Zingiberales; family Zingiberaceae; genus Wurfbainia; species Wurfbainia villosa. The sequence goes on along the minus strand of CM045986.1, from coordinate 55,493,326 downwards.
TGGTTCTCTAGCTCTAATTTTTCCATTTTTGAATTTTCATTAGGTTTTTGGAAAGACCTTTTCCTTTTCGGTATGTGCCTAGACTTTTTGGGATTAATACCCAAATTTTCTTCTACTCTCCTAATTGATTCCCTAGGCAAAATATTTCTAGAGTTATGAGTCCTAGGTTTATCCTTAGAGAAACTAACATGCTTAGCACCTAAGCAATAAACCTTATTGTTTCTCCTAGCATGCTTTTCATTGATAATAGCAAGAGAATTAAAATAATTTTTGGCATGCTTTTTGACTTTAGGAATTGAAGGTGCAATAACTAAATGTACCTTAGGGTTAGCTTTTGGAGCTCCCCCTACATGATATACACCTTCTAGCCCTTTCTTCCTCTCCCTAGGGCATTGGCTTCAGTAGTGCCCCTTTTGATTGCATTTAAAGCACACAATGTGCTCTTTGCTTCTAGTTTTGGGAACACCGGCATCCTTTGACTTTAGGTTGACTTTTGGTGTCGATGCCTTTTCCTTAGCCAATTTTGGGCATTTGCTCTTGTAATGCCCTTTCTCCCTACACTCAAAACAAATAATATAATCTTTACGATTAATTATAATACATGAGTCACCTAGGGAGTTGGTGGAAGCCACTTGGTCATTTCTTCCGGAGGTAGATGCTTCATTTTGGCTTGGCTCCGGAGTGGAAATCCTTTCCTTCCCCTCAATGCTAGAGGTGGAAGTCTCCACCAAATCATCAACATCTTCAAATGGTGATGGGCTTTCTTCCATGACATCTTCCTCTACTTGTGCCGATTGGGAACTTTCTTGAAATTTCATTATCTTCTCCCATAATTCCTTTGCATCCCTATAGTCACCCAAACTAGACCAAATATGATTAGGTAACAAATCACCAAGCAATTTAATTACCTCAAGATTTGTCTTTAAGTGCTTTATTTGGTCTTGGGTCCATCTTGACTTCTCAATTTGCCTATTTCTTTCATCCCTAGGCAATTTGAAACCATTTTCTAAGATTAGCATAAAATCAAAATCGGTTTCTAGATATACCTCCATTTTTCTTTTCTACCATAGAAAATCTCCCTCGAATTTTGGTGGTTGGAGATTGTAGCCGGCCATCTTATAGTGCTCTCGCGGTGGTTAGTCCTTGAAGAGCGACCTCGACTCTGATACTACTTGTTGGAGATCGAACGGCCGGCTAGAGGGGGTGAATAGCCCTCGATCGTTGGATGTCGGAATTTGCTCGTTCTCATTGCGTTGCTTGTCTACGATTGTTGTTAGCGCATCGGAATACAATAATAATCACAATACTAACAACACATGACAATCACAAGCATTACACAAGCATGTACGTGGTTCGGAACCGAATGGTTCCTACTCCACGGGCGAGCTCACGAAGCTCTAGTTATGCATACGGCACTAACTAAACTCCTTCTCGACTACACATCGGAGGTGGAGAAACCTCTCACAAGCTATTACAACAAGTAATATGAAATACAAGAAGAAATACAAAGAGAATACAAAAGAGAACTTTTACACAATTGCTTTGATCGCTTTCTTGTTGCTTGCTTTAGATGGCTCTTGAAGGTCTGGAATGCAGCAGCAATTCCCCTCCAATAGTTTCACAAAAGGCATGGAAAAAACCTCCATCTCGAGCTCCTTTTATAACCTGCATCGAGCTATTTTCTATATATTGTCTCACAACGGCCAGATCCACGTCAGACAAGTTCCAACGGATCACCTACCAATCGACTGATGATGCCCATAAATCAACTGGTGACCTAGTTGTCGATTGGCTAGTCGGCTACGGAGTGTTCTGTGCTCGTGACACTCCCATCAGTCGACTACCATCCCTCGACAGTCGACTGCTGTCGACATCAGTCGACTGCCAGTCCATGGCAGTCGACTGCCAAGCACAAAACCCTAGCCTTACACCAGTCGAACCCTAGTCGACTTGGATCAGTCGAACCGACACCTATGCCAGTCGACTGATGTAGGGCAAAACCTCAAACACAAAGCTTTTTGAGCATCGGACCGTCGGGTAAACCCTCAAACATCAAGTTTGAGCCTCTGACACTCAGTCTTAGCCACTTGTTCAAGTCCACCTTATCCCTCATGGAGTTCCCCACCGAAGCTCTCTTCTCTCGGCCTACGTTCCTCGGATGTGCCAAGCGCACGACTTCGCAATGGCATCCTTCGTGTCTCATACCCTATAAGTATGCTTCCCTTTGGGCTCACTCCATTCGCTCCTCGTTCGGCGGTCCCTCGGATGCACCAAGTGCATGACTTCGCAATGCCATCCTTCATCGACTCAAGGACCCCTAGCCTAGTGAACTTACCAAGTCCTCAAGACTTCCCATATGCACCAAGAGCATGGCTTCGCAATGCATTTCCCATTCTAAGCACCAAGCGCACGGCTTCCCAATGCTTTGGACTTTCCCATGCCAACACCATGTTGGACATTCCCATGGCAATCCCATGTCATAAGTTTTGTCTATCATCAAAATACTATCATCTACCTGGGTCGATTGCACCAATAGATTGTTCGTGCAATAGGCACCAGATAATCAAATCTAAGTTTTGATTATGGCAAAGACCCAAAGCTAAGGTCATATTATTATCTGACGAGCTGAACCAAGTGTGCAATAATGTTAACCTAAGATGAAGATCAGCGACACCTGGAGAATCACGTGTTGAGAAACTGTGATGGTCGAGCGACAACGGAAGGACTTTCGAGGGAGCCGAAGAACTCAGGTGGAGACCTGAAGCAAAGCTACAAGTCACAATGACCTAAGGTAAGCTCGTGTGTGTGAGTGAATGCAAGGTCGAGTCCTCCATATAGGGACGTCCTTAGGAGATGATCCGACTAAGACTTCCCATGGAAGGTTTATGTCGAGATTGGATGGTATGTGGGCATCAAATTCACTTGTATTACTTGCATTTTCGAGCTACCTTTTTATTGGAATCGAAAACCCTAGGCATCAATTCAACTGTTGGGGAATCAGTTCAACTATTGGGGCATCAATTCAACTGCTAGGGAATTAGTGCAATTGCTGAGGCATTAGTTCAACTGTTGGGGCATCAGTTCAACTGCTATTTGAATTCCAGCTTCGAGGAGAGTCAAACTTTATCCTCTTATCTTAGGGTGAGGAGGCCTTTGGTGATAAAACTTGAGCTCAATGTCTAGGGGGTTTGAAGGCTATAAAAGAAGGGGGGGGGGGGGGGGGTTGACCCTTTTAGGTCATCATTCAAGCTCTCCAAAAGCCTTCGCAATGCCTCTACTCTACGATGATCATACGACGCTGAAGCGCTGCAGAAACATCGACGACACAAGCTTGACCTCCACTCTTCGAGTCGTCAGTATCAATTCATATTACTTCTCATTTATAATTGTTGTAAACTTCTTTTTATTGAACTTTTATCATATCAAGCAGAGGGGATTTGTCTCTCTACCTCGAGTGTTTTCGTGATTTTGTAATCGTTGTCTCCTACCTCCAATGAGGAGGACACGATTTAGTGATTTGCCCTCTGTACATGGTCTCAGACCACTAGGGCCTTCGATTAGCAGTTGGTAGGCTGTGAACCAAGAAAAAAAAGTCATGTCCATTTACTTTCTCTTGTGCATTTTACTCTTACACTTGTGTTTTAATCGAATCGATGAAAAGTTTCTCGTGCACTATTAACCCCTCTCTAGTGCGCTTTTACGATCCAACACATTTCTCATGGCCAAATAGGATAGGTAGATAGTGATGCGATCACTTTTTGACCTTTTTTTGCTGAGTCCTCGAGAGAGGGTGGGTCCTCACGACTGCAGTAGTAATCTTTGGCCAAAATAACACAAGTTAGACAATTGTCGGTGATCCAACTACAACCCTTCGAAGCCTAAGTCAAATAGGGAAAGATGAAAAAGATGAATGTAGAAAGTATGCAGTCCAGAGAGCTTTCCTTTATCTTAACCTGTCTTTATATAACATCTTTGAGGTTCTTCATCTCCACGACTAACACCCTTTGTTTAGTTGTTAGGGGATAATTATTGCACGGAATTTCCACCTATCATGCCACGTGTCCAAGAGTGATCATATGTTGAAGCCGCTAGGAGACCAGATGTGACCATTGTTAGGAGGAATCTTCTCTGTGGTCCCTAGGTTTGTTCCTGCCTTTGAGTTCCTTGCTTCGTCACTTCTTCCTTCTCCCGAGTCACCGCGCTCCTTACTCATCTTGGTCATGACTTCCTGAGTCATTCCGCTCTGACTCATTATACTTTTGACTCCATGAGTCATCCTACTCCCGACTCACTCCACGCTTGGTTTTTTGATTCACATTGCTCCGACTCATTCCACTTTTGACTCCATGAGTCACTCTACTCTTGACTCACTCCATGCCTGGTTTCCTGGGTCACCCGACTCTTGACTTTCCCTCACCCTGGTTGGCATCCTTCCTGACTTCTTTTGGTATCTTGACTCCTCATGGTGTCTCGACACCCTGTGGGCTCCATATGCTGCACTCTAGCCATATCATAGGCCCCCACAAATAGTCAGACTAGAAGGCCTAAATATGTCTATACAATCTACCCTTGTTAATACACCGCCCTCACGTTAGGGTTTTGCATCTCTCACATCTAATTTTTATTAATGCCGAGTAGGTACCCCCTATCATCATGGGATTTTGTGCTTATACTTTTTAACCTTTTCGGTAGTTCTTTCTTCATTAATCATTGTCTCTTTGAGGTTTTCAACCTTTTGCATCTTTGACCTCTTGCCTTTAAGGATGAATCTCTTTTCGCCGTTTCATCCGGTTCGTACTCCATCTCCATTTTAGGCCACCCTACTCTCCACTTCTCTTAGGAATGGTATCACAAAAGAAACACACCGACCTTACTCCCCCTTTATCTCTGATTGGACCTTTTGTATTAGCTTTGGAAGCACTGCCTGCTCGGTTTCCATAGGAAAGTCTTGTTTTGCCTCCCAAGGTTGCTTGACCCTACTCGGGGAACAACATCCAACTGCTCCCTTTTGCACCTCGACGTCACTCCTCTCATTTAGATGCCATCCCCTCTAGGGCCACTCTATCACCGTCATCTTCTCCTCTACTAATATCTTCTAGGGAGTCTTCAGTCAACTCCGTAGGCTCCTAATCACTGCCTTTCAATCTGGGAATGCCTCTCAAGTACTTTTTCAAGTTCCTTGAGTATGGTTACTTCATGGTTCTCTTAATTTTTTCCCATCCTCTTTTAGATGATAGATTTCCCAAAAGATGATGGCTGAGAGGACTTCTGCAATGGGGCTCTAGGTTCTTTGACACTACTTCTGAACCGAGTTATGGACATGGAAATCTAACTGAAAGTGACCCTACAACTGGCTGAAGATTTATGTTGTCGATGTACTGATGCTACTCATCGCCGAACAGAAGTATTCCTATAGGAACAAACCATGTTATCTGTAACAATGAAGCTACCAGATCAGGTAAGGTCATCAAAGATAGCTCTAGAGGAAGCAGATCGAACCCTCAGTACTCGAGATGCTCATTCCCGATACTAAGGACTAGATGGTCATGCAGATTGAAACCATTCATGTCTCTCAACGTCCTCGAAGATGATGATGCATTAAATAAGATACTACCTGTCTGAGAGGATGATGCAACCATGAATACACAGGATAAGAAGTGTGAAGATGATTGTATTAACTCCATAAGCATTTGGGCCAAGTCTATCCAGCCTATGCATGTTCACTTCTAGTGATTTAATTTATCATAATAATTAATTAAAAACTCTTTAGATAAAAATCCAAATGGTTCTTTCAGTTCGCCAAGCATTGTGAGCAATTATTTAAGTTTTCTCAATCTTTCAAGCATCCTCATCTCACTATATGATGTTTCCATAAATAGGGTGTCAGATGCCTGGTATGCCATCTTTACATGTGGCCATCATTCTTCTATGACTTCCCATCCTTTGACAAGATGAACCCTTTATGTCCATGTCATTTCTTTCCTGGGTATGACAGCTCGCTTGTCGTCGTATCTTCCTCTAGTAGTACATCTAAGATTTCTCCTTTGCACCAAGCTCTCTATGTATATGTTTTTCTCCACCAGCTTGCAAACCACTCTAAGCTATGGATCCCAACCCTTCAACAAGGCAACCCATGTCGACTTTCACTCATAGGCAGATTTTAAAAGTTGAAAGGAAAATTCAGAATCTACGAATGACCCTGATGGTGTTCCTTTTTTTGGCACTCTTTGATTCCTCCTCCTCCTTCACAAAGAAGAGGCGAGATATGTAAGATTAATGAAAACATTGCTGAGGATCTTGATCTGCGATAGAATTGAGCAATTAGGGATGGGTCGACTTCCCGGTGCTGCACCTCCGACGCTCAAGTGAGTATCCATCAAAAAAATAAAAATAGTATAGTAAAAGACAAAGAACTAAAGGAAAGTAGCTTAAGGAAGGAGAAGAGTTATCTCCGCATACTAGATCATGAAACTCCATCCGTCTTCCTCATTTCCAACCCTATATATGGGAGTTGCCACCGCCTTTCTCTCTATCTTAATTGACTATAACACCCCTTGAGATATTAAGAAATAATTGTTATACACAATGAGGAAGAAATTGGTAATCGGGTGATTGAGAATGTCTGAGTACAAGGTTTGTACTAAGGCCAGTCAGGAAATACACATGTCAGTCGTAAATTACATAGACTTCTCTGGAATTACATAGACTGCTCTGGAATTACATAGACTTCCCTGGAATTATATAAAATGTTCTTGAATTATATATACTGCTCTGAAATTATATAGATTGCCCTGAAATTATATAGACTGCTCTGGAATTACATAGACTTCCCTGGAATTATATAGACTGCCCTGGAATTATATATACTGCTCTAGAATTACATAGACTACTATGGAATTATAAACTGCCCTGGAATTATATAGACTACTCTAGAATTACATAGACTGCCATGGAATTAGATAGACTACCCTGGAATTATATAGACTACTCTAGAATTACATAGACTGCTCTGGAATTACATAGACTGCCTTGGAATTATATAGACTGCTCTCGAATTATATAGACTGCCTTGGAATTACATACACTACCCTAGAATTATATAAACTGCTTTGGAATTTCATAGAGTGCTCAGAAATAGGCCCTATGATCAAGAATAAGCATTATGCTCTACTAGAACACCTAGGTACCATCATAAGTCAACCCTTCGAGTCAAACTAAAGAGTGAAGTAGAATGAAGTTTAACAAGTTTATAAAGAGAATTACTTAATTCATCTAAAAATAAAACTGCTCGGGAAATGCATAGCACGATATGGAATTAGCCTTCCCTAGCTACCATCATAAGTCTCCCCCTTCGAGTCAAACTGAAGGGCGAAGTCAAATGAAGTTGATAAGTGTAAAAAGAGAATTACTTTCAAATATTTCTTTCAAATGCTTTATGCACCTCATATTTTCCTACCAAACATTAAGTAAATAAAATATATAAATAAATGATAAAATATCTTATATTAATCATATTTATCCTTCACAAGCTCTTCCTACTATGCCCAACTACCCATCCCTCCTTATTTCACCCTGTACAGAAAGAACCTAAGACACCCATATATACCTTGGGAATTAAACACACTGCTCGAAAATTATACATACTGCTCGAGAAAAACATAAACTGTTCGGAATACACATAAACTACTCTGTCAACAATACACTTCCCTTCTGAACAACCCTGCACTACTCACTTCCCTTGGGCTCGAAAATCACATATATTGCTCAATAATTATACATACTGCTCGAGAAACACATAGATTACTCGGGAAAAGCATAAACTGCTCTGCTAACACTTATACTTAGCACTGGGCAATATTGCACTACTCACCCTACTGAGCTCGGCAATTATATATACTGCTCGGGGTATGCATAAACTACTCTTCCATACTAAATTTTGAGCACAACTGTACTTCTCACCACTAGTTGGCTCGGGAAATGCTTGTACAACTCGAAATACACCAAAACTTCACTGTCATACAACACTTGGCTCTAAGCACAACTCTACTGCTCACCACTAGTTGACGTGGAAATATCATAAACTACTTGGGAATGATACAAACTTCTTGGGAAATACAGACATTGCTCTACCAACGACACTTCGAAAAACAATTCTACTAGCCCCTACTATGCTCGGGCATCACAGATACTGCTCAGGAAATGAACATACTGCTCAAGAAAAAGCTCACCCCAATCAGACAAAACCCCGACCCCATCATAATAAGTTCCCCCTCTTTAGTAAAACTGAATAGCAAAGTCGAATAAATCTTAACAAGCGTTCATGAATGCACAAACACTATCATATCAACCTCCAATACCCACATCTATCATACTGACATACTAGGCCTTGATCCTTGTACACTGTATCTTGAACACTGCATGAGCCATTAAACCTTGACTACTATATGAGATGTTTATGCCTAAAATATTGTATGAGGTGTTTTATGCCTTAAATGTTGTTATGAGGCGTTTATGCCTTAAAATGTTGTAGGAAGCATTTATGCCTATAAATGTTGTAGGAGACATTTATGCCTTAAAATACTGTAGGAGGTGTTTATGCCTTAAAATACTGTAGGAGGCGTTTATGTCTTAAAATACTATAGGAAGCATTTATGCCTTAAAATACTGGAGGTGTTGAGCCTTGTTAGCATGTTACCTGCCCATTATAGCTGGAGTTATAGTTCCTCGTGGGGGAAGGTAACTACATAGCCCATAGGTTGTTATAGGAGGAGTAAGAGCCTTGATAATATTTTACCTGCCATATAGTGTCGTTATAGTCCCCGTGGAGGAATATAGCTACCTAGCACATAAGATGTTTTAATAGGCGTAAGAGCCTTGAGTAAGCTTTAAATATGCCATATAGGTAGTGTTATAGTCCCTGTGGGGGAATATAACTATCTAGCCCATAGGCTGTTATAATAGGCGTAAGATCCTTGAGTTAGTTTTGCTCTTCATAGCACTACAAGGAGAAAACAAATTACTTTCCAACCTCATTCTTTAGGTATAAAAACCGTAGATAAATATGTCACTGCATAAGAATTGCCTTAGAAAAAATATCACTGATTCCGTAAGAAAATTATATAAGGCTTGAAAAAGCCTTAGAAAAAATATCATTGATGCCTACAAGAGGATATTTGGACTAAGTATAAAAATCCTTAGAATAAATGCCATTGATTACCACCATAGAGAATTTGATTAGGCGTCAAAAACCCCAGCAACATTAATGACCCCTACAAAAATACATTAGTTAAACTGTAGGCTCTGTATTAGGCATAAAATGCCTTAGAAATATTAATATCCCCTTGATTTCCAAGCAAGCTCAATTAATAACAGAGACGGAAAAATCTTCCACTCAGTATAAGCAGGATTTGTAGAAAATCAGAGGAAAAAGTTCCCATAAAGATACTACCATCAAGCTGTTGCGCGAACAGGCTGAGTTACTAAAACAACAAACAATCTGCTCCCAATCAGAATTTCAGAAATTGATACAGAAGGAGACATTGATACCGAAATTTTCCATATTCTGCGATAGTGGAGCTTTAGCTTTTTATAAATGTCATTTGCGTTAATCAACTTACTAAACTTGTACTGTAATGAATCTATTTTTGCTATTTCTAAATATGTATCATTCATATTTCATTTATATCTGTCCTCATGAAATTTCATATTGAATAAATTTGTAAGAAATGTTTACTTCCAGATCCTGGTAATATCTTGCAAATATCCAATTTGCATCCTTACACTGTAGCCTATATGGGCCTTGTAACAAAATCCAAATGCCCTTATACACTTCCTGTTTACCTCGTTTTAACAACTAACAACACGTAAGTTAACCATAGGTCACTTTGTAAAACACTATCTGTACTGCCCGTCCCGCAATGCATACTTGTCTTTATTTTACCATATCACTCCTGAATTTATACTGTCCATACCACACAATTTTTCCTACACACTTTCATACTAACACTTCTTATGCTGAATTCCTTGTTTCTAGATTAATATTGTCAATCTTTCCTTTCCCACACTTTACCGTAACTCATATTTGCCTTATAACAAAATCCATATAGACTAATACATCTCATGTCCAGTGTATCAGAAATTGTCCACACCGTGCATGCCCTATAATAAACTTCCATTTTCCCAACTCACCCTGTGACATGTACACATGCCTTGTAACAGAACCTGCCTTGGTATACCACCCCTTGAAGTCAACTGATACACTGTGTAAGGTTTTTTACTACCTTTCCTATATGCTCCTAAATAATATATTATTTAATCATATCTTCCCTTTCATTTTACAGAATTACTCCTATCACAAGCTTTTGACAATACTCAACCATCTTCCTCTATAAATCACCTTTAACTTTACAATCGTGACCCCATACCACCCAACATAAAACAATATCCCTCTTCTATTGCATCAAGTCTAACTCCCTGCGCCAAGCCACCCCATGGCCGCTTGGGATACAGGTCATCATTCGAGTAGATTTTGACTTCTATAACCAACCCTTCCTCCCTTCCATATGATTCATGACATAAAACCCAATATTAACAACCAACACTCTGTATGAATATGAAATTCTTTCTTACTGACATAAAGTATACCCATCCTAGTATAGATCGTATCCACCTTAAAGGTTAAAATAACTTTCATAAAGAAATACTCTGCAGGTATAAATAATGAAGTGTGTATGCAGTTAAGAAGTTAAAAGAATAATCCAAAATAAAAAAAATGGTCAAGAAGCGGATGAAATCAACTTTAGGCATATTTTGGTCAGATCCAACTTTATGCTACCACTTATCTTCACAATCAAACCCACTTTTAGAAACTTAATAACATCATTACACTTCAACAAGACATCCCAGATCAAGGAGAGATCAACACAAGGAACACATCCCAATTGCAAGTATAGAAACTCTATTAAATCAACCAATGGAATGAAACATCTGAAACTACACTTTCTATCCTATTTTGGAATAGAACAAGGTAATCTTGATAACCTCTATAATCTGTAGTTACAACAATGGAATTGCAACAAATCTCATAGGAAAACCCCAACAACAAAATATCAAGCCCCTGCAATTATCTCAATGGGAAAGTAACTTCCATACGATGGGAACATCATATCTGGTAAATAGTAACATCAAAGAACGACAACATATAAGATCCAGTGAATGATAGTACCAATAATATAATAGAATATTAGATTTGATAAATGGTAATACTAATAACCTGATAAAATAGCAAATCTGGCAAATAATAATACCAATATTATGATAGAATATCAGATCCGACAAATGATAAGACCAATATTATGACAGAATGCTAGATCTGGCGATTGCTAGCAGATTCAAAAAGCACAACGATCCCTCAAATTCGTGATACCAACCTCTAAGAATTGAGTCATTGAAGCTAGAACAGAGGATGATGCGCTGAACTCTAGCAAGAGCTAACAACTTTTTGTTTAGATTCCCACAGGCGACGCCAATTTGATGGTGTTCCTTTTTCCAGCACGATTGGATTCCTCCTCCTCCTTTTCTGAGAAGCTGCGAGATCTATAAGATCTATGAAGATGTTGTCGATGATCTTGATCTGCGATAGAAGTGAGCGATTAGGGATGAGTTGACTTCCCGGTACAACCCCTCCGACGCTCATGTCAGTATCCATCGAAGGAATAAAAAGAGTACATTAAAAGACAAGGAAGTAAAGGAAAGCATCTTAAGGAAGGAGAAGAGTTATCACTGTATTAGAATCATGAAAGAGCTCTCAGTGGGGTTAGAGAGAGAAGCTCTGACTTCTCTCTAGAATCCTTGGTGTCTACAGAGGGAGGAGGAGGTTGTGGGCAGGACCTTTGGTGGACGGGTGACTTTTCCTCCACCTAGGAGAAAGAGGAAGCCTTGGAGGGCTAGTTTGGTGTATTGGCCGGAGTAGGAGGTGCTGGGCGGATTGGTTCTGGTGTATGAAGGGAGATGAGGGGTTTTCCAGGTTGGGTTTGTTGTTATTTTTCTTTTCAGTTGAAGTTTGTGTGTGGTAGAGGTGTTTTCTGGTGAACTTGAGGCCTGACCGGTGACCTTGGCCATCTTCTCCGGCCAAGTTCGGCACAAGGAGGATTGGGCGGACAACAAAATTTGAAAAGAGCTGGAAAAGGAAAGTTGGCTGCAGGAGTTATTGCAAAAAATGTCGATTTAATTACTTTCCTCTATTTGTGGTCGTGCTTCCATGATTTGAGATACCATTCCATATGTGGTGAGCATTCGAAATGGCAAAACAAAAGAAACCAAGGGCTGAGATGGAGGGAGGAGAGCAAACCGCACAAGATGAAGAACATGTGGCAACCAATGGCAAGTCGAAGGATCAATCTAGACAGTGTGGAAAACAGATGGTGTTGGGTTTCCGGCACCACGGCGAGTGTGTGTTCGAACATGTTTTGTAAACATATGCACAGCGGAAGAAATAAAAATAATAAATCTAATTTATTATAACACACACACACCACACTCATGCATAGTACAACATGTGTTGACATAACCGTAGTTTCAAATTTTGCAATAAAAGGAAATTTCTTCTACGTATACCTGACGTATCACATGTAGGGCGAAAGGCAACAACCGGAGCGATCCTCGCTAGAATCGCCTCTATCCGTATCCACGCTGAGTATCTTTGGGATGACTTTACAAAGTCACGAGCCTCGTCTTCATATGAGTCACTAGCCTCGTGTCGAAGACGATGTGATCGAGAGAAGATCACAATCCGAATAAAAATTCGGATTCAAAATGAGTCCTAAAAAACTCGCTTTTCCAGAGAGGTATTCGTCAACCATTTGACGAATCCTTCATCCTACACCTATGAGGATTACCGGAGATTGAATCCTCGATAATGTAGCCACTGTCGGAGATCCAAACGTCGTCCAAACGACGTTCCGACATGAAGGAAACAAGATGTCCAGAAAACTGGATAGCTCTGTGGAGGAGTTAGCACCAGACAAAGGGAAGAGGGCCAGCTAGTCCTTGGTCACTGGAGCCAAGGAGGATCACCAGAGGGTCGCCGAAGGATCACCGGCTGAAGCTTAGACACCGGCAACAACTTGGATGGCTGCACAAGGGTGGGCGGCAGCTAGGGTTTGGGTGCCGACCACAAGAGCAGAAGGAGAGCGGGTGCAACTTAGATTAGGGCTCTCATTAAACCCTTGGGTCCTATTTTATAGAGAACAAATTCTCCTAATGGTTATTGGTTCATAACCAAAACCCGTTAACCCGCTCCATTAATTTACGTTAAAATAAACCAAACCGATTTGGTCTATTTTAAGTTAAAACGAACCGAACCAACTTTAGTTCATTCGTTTAAAACAAATCAAACCCTTTGGTTTATTCTCCACCATTGGATTAGAACAAAACCAATTTGGTTCATCCATCATGTCTTCATAAGACACGACCCATCCACGCTTTCAATGCGACTGAAACAATTTCATGCTCGCTCCTTGTTTGGTCCAACCAAATCTAGTTTCTCTCGGTCTGAGAATCTCATTCTCAAGCTAGTTTTAAATCCTTCGGATTACGCTCATTGTGCATGTGACCAAATAGGTTCTTGGTTTATCTTGGTCGTCTATAATTAACCATTAATTAAAGAACGATCATGAGTGGTACCTAGTAGTACATCATGATCCCCAATTAACCGAAAAGTGTTAGTATGAGCCCTTAGTGCCAATTATGAGATGATTGGCGAGGGAGACTTTTGTATTATATTCTTGTATTAATAAAGGCAAAGATTGATTATTATATTTCTTTATGCGTGTGTCAGCTAAATAAATATAATAATGCCCATGAATAGTAGGTTATTATCTACAGTATATCAATTGGTAGAATTGATTATGAGAAGCTGTAGAGAACACTATTCTTAAATATTCCTAGTCGAGTATTGTATTAATATACAAGGGCTATATTGATACATTGAGACTAGCATGTAGGTCAATGGATGACTTGATCTCACAAGTCATGGATATGTGATATCACAATGATACATGGGTATATATATAGGAGACTATATATACTGAATTGACCCACCATGAGAAAGTATCATGGATCGTTATATGAGTGTCATATACTTTCTCATGTGATTATTGGTGTGAATAGTCCTTAGACCTGAAGTGACTACGGTTCCCTACATAAGGAGTTATGTACTTTGGTATCGTCTAACGTCACGCCGTAATTGGTTGACTATAACGGCGATCACTGAGTATGTAACGAATTATGCGGAGGGATGTGAGTGATGTAGATGGTGTCTATCCCTCCCATATGACGGGAGTGATATCTTTGGCCTCTTGATAGAGTCGGACCACGAAATGCATGGCCATGATCAAATGAGTCAATATGAGATATTGAGCTCATTTGTTTGAGTGAGTCTACTTGGGGACCAAGAAACATAAAGATTGATAAGAGGGTGACACGGTCTATGCCTCATTGATCGATCTGATATATCAAGGATAGAAGGACTCTGTCATATGATAATAGTCACGGAAGAGGTTGTCGGATCTTGACATTCTCATCACTTGGGTAGCAATGATGTATTGCTAGATGTCGCTCATTGCTTATGTATCTAAAATGGTTTTGGATACATTGCCAACATTATGAGAGCCCATAGAGTCACACACAAAGAACATATTATTTTGGAGAGGAAATCATTTTGGTTTGACTAAAATGAATTATTAGTAAATTGGATTAACTAGAATGAGTAAGACTCATTACTTGGCTAAATTTGAGTTGGACTCAAATTGGTTTATGTTGAGTTAGACTCAAGTCAAACCAAGAGAAGAAGGCTAAAATGAATAATACACGAATTAATAATTTAATACACGAATTAATAAATGGGGTTTTAAATGGGATTTAAAACTCATTAATGTGCATTTAATGAGCATTAATTGACTTCCTTTCTTTTAGCATGGAGAATAAGGAAGTGCATTTAATGTCTCATTAAGGTGTATTACGTTCAATTTACGTATTGCTAGGATATCGAAGGTTTAAGTTCAACCCAAATTTTATTTTTCGTTGACAACACAAGAGGGCCAAGTACCGAGTGGAAAAGTGAGACCTTGGAGTGGTTGCTAGCACAACCGAAAGGGCTTACCTCTTCTCTCCAAGATCGTGTGTGTGTGCACCGTAGAGGCGTGGACATTCTGACCACACTGAGATCCGCAAGTGTTGCTGACTGGAATTTGAAGGGCACGCTTCGAAGGTAATCTCGATTCCTATAGGATAGAATCGATAATTGAAACGAGTATATTTTTTTTGCTTGGATCTCTGGAGGGATAGTAAGTTTTCCACTGCGAATTTTGTTTATCGCTCGGGATCCCTACAAAAAGATCAACGGTTGATCCAGAACGATTTCTGAGAATCCTTCAGCAGTTACAATGAATCGTGCCCCATTCCCTTCACTCATCTTATACCCACTTGGTTCAGGACTTGGTCTATAGTGTCAGTCCCCACTAGGTGGACTACGTCACACCTAGCCCAAGTATCATTTCCTCGTCCTACAAATTCTAGTTACTGCACATGTATCCAAGAGTACCTTACTCTAAACATGTAATGCTTTGGTCAAAGATTTTAGTAACAATCCGACGAGAGGACTTGGGTATACATCTCCTCGCGAGGAGTGGTGAATCCTTTATATGCTATTTAAACACCTTCGATCACTTCGACTTATACCCAATCATCCCGGGTCCACATCTCCTCAGAGATGCTTGCTTAAGATGTCAAAGCATAAGTCTTTGTGATTAAGATGACTTGAATACCGCAAGTTAAAGGAACATTGCACTTAAGCTGCAGTAAGAACTTCATTGACATATCAATATATGCAGAGAACCATATGAAGTCTTACGGCTGGTCACTCCAATGAACTAGTTATCATAACTAGCATCCACCATTAACTCCGGACATCACAATGTCTCTAGCCAGTGAGAATCAGCTGCTTGGATACACCAAGGAGTATACCTCGTGCTAGTCTCGATAGAATCGATTGTGTCCAAATCCATAAATTCATCGACTAGGGATAATTCCGATACATCACAATTACATATGTAGATATACTCACAAGTTGTGTTCCAATCATAAATTCTCTAATGTTGTGAATCGTATTGTGGACATTCAGTAAATGAGTTTAAGATCTAATCAAATACATGAAAACATGTATACTCAAATAGTGAATCTTCATTTATCATATAAATGGTTCAAACATAAGGCGATTGCCTTAGGACATCTCTCATATATTACTAACAAACTCCCACTTGGCCTAATGCCAATCGCTACGGTATCAAATACCATAAACTCTAACATGACCCTCAAACTTACTTTGAGGTAATGCCTTAGTCAAAGGATTTGCTAAGTTCTTTTTAGTGGGGATTTTCTCGATTTGTATTTCCTTCCTACTAATGATCTCTCTGATCAGATGATAGCGGCGAAGCACATGTTTGGATCGTTGATGAGACTTTGGCTCTTTCGCCTGTGTAATTACTCCATTGTTGTCACAATAGATTGGTATTGCTTCAACAATGGCTGAAACCACACCAAGTTTATAAATGACCTTCTTGATCCAAACCGCTTCCTTTGCTGCTTTCGGAGCTACAATGTATTCTGCCTCAGTGGTAGAATCCGCTACAATGTCTTGTTTGGAACTTTTCCAACTCACTGTGCCCCTATTCAAGGGGAACACCTACCCAAACTGAGACTTGGAATCATCCTTGTCTGTCTGGAAGCTGACATTCGTATACCCGCATATAACCATGTCCCCTTCTCTATATATTAGTAACACATTCTTAGTTCTTCTCAAGTACTTAAGGATCGTCTTAACAGTCACCCAATGATCCATTCCTGGATCAGATTGGTATCTACTCATGACACTCAGAGCATACGATACATCGAGCCTCGTACATAACATAGCATACATGATAGATCCTATTGTGGAAGCATAGGGAATCTTACTCATGCAAATCCTCTCGTCTTCTGTGCGCGGACACATAGACTTCGAAAGGTGTATCCCATGCCTGATGGGTAAGAAACCTTTCTTGGATTCTGACATGCTAAACCTCTTTAGCACTCGGTCTATATATTTAGACTGCGAAAAACCAAGCAACCGTTTCGATCTATCTCTATAGATCTTAATTCTGAGGATGTAGGTTGCTTCTCCCAGGTCTTTCATGGAGATTTTCTTGGACAACCAAATCTTAACTGACTGTAAGATTGAAACATCATTACATATAAGTAATATGTCATCGACATACAATACTAGGAACACGACTGCACTCCCACAAACCTTCTTGTATACACAAGGTTCGTCTGGATTTTGTGAGAAATCAAACCTTTTGATTGTCTCATCAAAATGGATATTCATGCTCCTCGATGCTTGCTTCAATCCATATATGGATCGTCACAATTTGCATACCTTGGTTTTATCAACCGAAGTGAAACCCTCAGGTTGTATCATATACACATCCTCGAGCAGGTTTCCATTAAGGAAAGTTGTTTTCACATCCATCTGTCATATCTCATAATCATAATGAGCCGATATGGCCAGGAGCATCCGAATGGATTTAAGCATAGCTACAGGAAAATAGGTTTCGTCATAATCAACAGCTTGCTTTTGACGATATCCTTTCGCCACTAATCTAGCCTTATAGGTAATCACAATACCATCCATGTCGATTTTCATCTTGAAAACCCACTTGCATCCTATAGGCTTTATGCCTTCAGGTGGGTCAACCAAGTTCCAAACTTGGTTTTCAAACATGGAATCCATTTCCAACTTCATGGGTTCAAGCCACTTATCCCTTTCTAAATTTGTCAAAACTGCTTCATAACTTGTAGGCTCCTCATCATCAATGAGTAACACGTCATTCGATTCACTTACGAGAAATCCATATCTCTCAAGAATATTACGTGTTCTACCAGATCTACGAAGATGTGGTGTCACAATAGGTCCAGCCGATGGCTCATCACTATGAGTTATTGGCTGTTGTGCTTCACTAGAAATCTCATCAATGTCTATTTGAGTCTCTCGAGCCTCCTCAAGCTCAATGACACTCCCACTGTTTTCTTATTAGGGAAACTCTTTCTCTAGAAACACAGCATGCCTTGAAACAAACACCTTTTGTTCCACAGGATGATAGAATTGGTAACTCCTTGTTTCCTTAGGGTATATAATAAATAAGCATTTATCAGACTTAGCATCCAATTTGTCTAATATAATCTTCTTCACATCAGCTGGACAACCCCATATCTTCAAGTAAGATACATGAGGTTTCTTACTATTCCATATTTCATATGGAGTAGTAGAGACTACCTTGGTTGACATTCTGTTTAACAAGTAAATAGTTGTCTGAAGTGCATAGCCCCAAAAGGACTTGGGAAGATTCGCATGATTCATCATTGACCTGACCATGTCCAACAAGGTCCGGTTACACCTCTCAGATACACCATTATGCTGTGGTGTATATGGCGGAGTCCATTGAGACAATATACCATTGTCTCTTAGATAATCAAGAAACTCTTGACTTAAGTATTCACCACGTCGTTCCGATCGAAGTATTTTAATACTCTTGTCATGTTGTTTCTCTACTTCATTTCTGAATTCTTTGAACCTTTCAAAGGCTTCATACTTGTGTTTCATCAAGAACACATACCCAAACCGTGAGGGATCATCGGTGAAGGTAATGAAGTAGCTATAGCCTCCTAAAGCTTGAGTTGACAAAGGTCCACATACATCAGTATGTATTAGACCTAGCAACTCTCCCACTCGTTTACCTTTTCCTATAAAAGGTAACTTAGTCATCTTGCATTTTAAGCATGATTCACATGTATCGTATGAATCCAATTCAAACGATTCTAGAATTCCACATCGGTGTAATTCGAACATGCATTTCTTGCTTGCATGGCCAAGACGACAATGCCACATGTAGGAGTCTAATTGATTATCCTTTCGAGCACACTTGTTGCTCGCTTCGATATTGAAAATGTCACTGGATATGTCCAATCTATAAATATCATTGCTCAAAGTTCCAGTTCCATAAAGTACGCCATTCAATATTATATAACAACAATTGTTACTAAACGTCAAATGGTAACCATTTCTATTTAAGCAGGAAATAGAAACAATGTTCTTTATTAGAGAAGGAACACAATAGCAATTGTCCAGTTCCAAGACTAGTCCACTAGGGAGCTTCAGCAAATAAGTTCCGATGGCGACCGCAAGAACCTTTGCTCCATTGCCAACTTGAAAATTTGACTCCCCTCTAGTGAGTCTTCTTCTATTCCTTAGCCCCTGTATGTCATTACATATATGTGAGTCACACCTAGTATCCAATACCCAAGTGTCTAAGGAAATAGAATGACAATCAATAATGAAGATACCTGAAGAGGATGGGGCATCGGATGCCTTCTTCTTCTTCATGGTGAAGGTTTTGGAACTAGAACCGAATCTCTTATTCCACATGAAGGTGGAGAAACTTCACTTTCGACTTCAACTCGGTCGCTTGTTCATGGCGATCCCATCGATGTTCCTGGATTAAAAAAAAAATAATCCTAGACAAAAGGGATTACCCAAGCAACCATGTCATCGTCGTGCTATTCGATTAGAGTAGTCACTTGAACAAACTTGTTGTTCAAGTGACCAACCTCTATTCTACGAATAGCCACGGAATAGACGATGTACGGATCGCCGGCTTTTGTATTTATGTTCGGGGTCCAAGAATATTTAACCACATACATAAAGTAAACAACCACATACAACATGCATATAATTGAAAAAAAATTATAGACATAATACAAAAGAACACTAACCAAAATAAACAAGATTATACCTCTTGATCTTCTATTGTATGTCCTTTCTCCTTTTGGACGTGGTGTGGGCGACGATCTTCCAAAAGTCGAAGCCTCCTAGATCAGAAATCCTCCTTTCCTTGTTCACTCCGAACAAAGGAAGATAATAAAACAAAACTCTTCTACCTTTCTAGAACCGGCCACCAAGTCAATAGACTCGATGTTGCCGCCAGCCAAGGAAGAGAACATGGAGTATGGGAACCGGCCAAAAGAGAATGAATGAGAGCATGGGCGCCAGCCAACACTTGGAGAAGAGAAATGAAACCAACCCTTCTCCTTGTAGCCGCCCAAAACCCTAACCCTAGCTCTCCTAATTGTCGACCAAAGAAGAGGGGAAGAAGGATAGGTTGAGCACCGGCCAAAACAAATGGAAGAAGGATAGGTTGCCGGCAACACAATAGGAAGACAAAGAAAGGAGCTTCTCCTCTTGTTGCCGCCCACCCCCAACACCTAAACCCTAACCACCCAAACACAATCCTATCTCTTATGCGATTGCTTGCCGCCCAAGGGAAGCAAACCCTAATCCCCTTTCATCTAGTTGTCACCTACCCCTATCCTCTACTATTATAGAGTTAGGGATAAGCCTTGTTTTAATCTCCACTATTGATTCTAGGGATTTAATCTCAACCATCGGATCTAGAGATTTAATCTCAACAGTCGGATCTAGAGATTTAATCTTTGCCTTTGGATCTAGAGTTTTATTTTCATCCATTGGATCTATGCTTCAAAAGGTTTTAATAGGCTACAATAGGAACCATGAGTAGGAGTTGGATCTTGGCCACCCAATGGATCAAGCCCACATAAAGGCCGATCCATTAATGATTATCCATTCCACTAGAGGATTATCATTGATCTACCTCACCAACCCCCATAAATTAATATGGGCTACATATATTATTTGTACTTTTTTCTCCCCGTGTTTAAGATCTCGAATGTCCGTCGATTAATTAATTTACTGACAATTAATTAATCAACCTATAACTCCATGAGTAGTACCACTCAACCTTACCATCATGCCGGACCAAGTCCACCTGCAGGGTTTACATAATGAACCTTATGAACTCCTCAAGGCCATCATCCTAATATATAGGACACGATTTCCTCCTATAATCAACGGTACACCATATAAATAATATCATTTTCCAACTTACCGAGCCTGTCGATTTAATCTATAAATCTCGCCCAATGGTAAATCAAAGAAATGAATACTAAGTATATGTGCCCATTATTATATTGGGATTAAGAACATGTACAATATAATATCTGAGGTCCGATTCGATTATGTAGTCAGTAATAAATCGAATCACCTCTAAGTCGGTGCTGCTCAATACACACAAAGTGCACTAGTGTGATTCTATGGTCAAGACAAACCAATACAAAATCACACTACAACCATACCAATGGTTTATACAAAGCCATCTCGGTTGTTAGGCTTTACTTATACTTTACAAGGAGCCGATAACATGATCTCCCGTGTGACACCACACACCACGTTATTTACAATGTAATGTATTAGACAATATGCATAACCATAAATATTTAAACATTGATCATTAGATTCTCATTTCAAAAATAAAGATGTTCATACAAAAGATAGACTTTTCAGTATACATCCCAACAATCTCCCACTTATACTAAAAGACTATGTTGTCCTCATACCGCCATACATCTGATTCCCCATCCCTCCACATACCTATCAAAACTCTCGCTAGAAGGGCCTTAGTGAAAGGGTCTACCAGGTCATCCTCTGATGCAATTTAGGTGACAACAACTCCAACCTGCTTTAGGATTTCTCGTATCAGGTGGAACTTGCGCTCTATGTGTTTACTTGCCTTATGGACTCGTGGTTCCTTCGAGTTTGCAACTGTACCACTATTATCACAATAAATTGTGATAGTTCTGGCCAAACCAGGAATCACATCCAAGTCCGTCAAGAAGTTCCTGAGCCACACAACTTCTTTGGCCACCTCAGAGGCCGCCACATACTCAGCTTCCATGGTAGATGCCGCCACGCATTTCTGCTTGACACTCCTCCATAAAATGGCTCCACCTCCCAATGTAAACACAAAACTTGTGGTAGACTTACTGTTATCCCTATCTGATTGGAAGTCAGAATCTGTATAACCACAGGGAGTAATTGGTCTACCTGGTAAATGAGCATATAATCCCTAGTCCTTCTCAGATACTTCAATATATGCTTTACCTCAGTCCAATGTCCCTGTCCTGGATTACTCTGATATATACTGACCATGCCCACGGCAAAGCAGATACCTGGTCTCGTACATAGCATTCCATAAATGAGGCTTCCTACTGCCGAGGCATAAGGAACCACCTTCATCTCCTCTTTCTCCTCCGATGTTCTATGACACATCTCCTTAGATAAAGGAACTCCATGCCTGAAAGGTAGAAAAACCTTCTTGGAGTTCTGCATGCTAAAATGATCCATAATGGTGTCTATGTATGAAGCTTGAGATAAGCACAACATCCTTTTCCTGCGATCCCTTATAACCTTGATCCCAAGGATGTGTCCCACTTCTCCCAAGTCCTTCATATCAAAATGTTTGGAAAATCATACCCTTACGTCCGATAACACCTTGACATTGTTGCCAATTAACAAAATGTCATCTACGTATAGTACAATAAATACCACTACGTTTCCGTCACATCTCTCGTATATGCAAGACTCATCCAGACTTTGAATAAATCCATAAGACTGGATTACCTCATCAAAGCGGATGTTCCAAGACCTCGAAGCTTTCTTCAATCCATAAATGGACTGATTAAGCTTACACACAAGATACTCTTTGCCCTTTTCAATGAATCCCTCTAGTTGCTTCAAATAGATGTTTTCCTGAAGACTTCCATTACAGAAAGCTGTCTTGACATCCATCTGCCACATCTCATAATCCATATGAGTTACAATGCATAAGAGAATCCGGATAGACTTAACCATGGCTACCGGCGAAAAGGTCTCCTCATTATCGATACCCTCTTTTTGAGTATACCCCTTCACAACAAGCCTCGCTTTGAAGGTCTCTACCTTCCCATCTATTCCTCTCTTTATTTTGTAGATCCACTTGCATCCAATGGGTTTTACACCGTCGGGTGGTTCTACTAGCTCCCAAACCTGATTTGAATCCATAGATTCAATCTCAGCATTTATTGTACTTGGCCAAGATACTGCATCTTTATCTTTTATTGCCTCGTCATATGTCCATGGATTACGTTCATGTTCGCTAGGGACCAAATCAGAAGATTCTCTCAAGAACATGAATGTATCAGGCTGTCTCACAACCTTCCCACTACGACGAGGTATCACCTGTGTATCCTCTGTGACACGCGGTGCAGTGACTTGTGGTATATCCTCTTGTACCGGTGGTACTGAAGAAGTGACTTCCCCTCTTATTTCCTCCAGAACAATCTTACTCATGGGCTTGTGATTCATCACATAGTTTTCCTCTAGAAATCTAGCGTTCATGCTAATGATCACCCTCTTATCTCTAGGACTATAAAACAAACCGCCTTTCATTCCTATAGGATAGACAACGAACATGCACATATCTGTACGAGGTTCCAACTTACCAGTATCCGCCTTCAACACATGTGCTTGGACTCCCCAAATCCGAATATGTCTTAGACTAGGCTTTCGCCCTGTCCACAAGTCTGTGGGAGTAGAAGGCACTGATTTAGATGAGACCAAGTTCAAAATATACACTACCATATCTAGAGCATATCCCCAGAACGAATCTGGCAACTATGAATAACTCATCATCGATCTAACCATCTCCATAAGAGTCGAATTCCTTCGCTCTACTACACCGTTTTGCTGGGGTATGGCAGGTGCAGACAATTAGGATTGAATCCCAACCTCTGATAAGTAATTCCTAAACTCTCCCAAGAGGTACTCACCACCACGATCAGATTGTAGTGTCTTGATACTTTTGCCTTGACGTTTCTCCGCATCAGCCTTGAATTCTTTGAACTTGTCAAAGCATTCAGACTTGTGGCGCATCAAGTAAATGTATCCATATCTCGAATAATCGTCTATAAAAGAGACGAAATACTCAAAACCACCTCTAGCTTGGATAGACATAGGACCTCACAAATCAGAATGAACCAATTCTAACACATCTTTGGCTCTATACCCCTTGGCCTTAAAAGGCCTCTTGGTCATTTTACCTTCCAAGCAAGATTCGCAGGTTGGGAAATCTTCCACCACTAATGATCCTAGAGGTCCATCAGCTATTAACCTTTGAATTATGCTTAGGTTAATATGACCAAGCCTAAGATGCCAAAGATATGTATGGTTCATCTTCAAAGGTTCTTTTCTCTTATTGGAATTAGAAGATGAGTCATTAACTTATATTTGCATCGTGGGAGCTTTTGGTTCAAGTGTATACAAATTTTCTATCAATGCACCTGAACAGATAATCTCCCTATTCCTTTTTATAACAACTCTGTCATTAAAAGAAATAGAGTATCCATTCACAAACAATTTAGAAACCGAAATTAAATTCTTTCTAAATAAAGGTACATAAAGGCAATTCTTATGAACCAAAACTTTATTTTTTCTCAAAAGACAAATAAACATCTCCCACTGCAACAGCCGCCACCTTCATTGCATTGCCCAAGTAAACGGTAATCTCCCCTTAGCTAGTCGTCGGGTTTCCTGGAACCCCTGCAAAGTATTGCAGACATGATCAGTGACTCCTGTATCTACACACCATGTGCCAGTAGATAACACCGCTAAACATGTTTCAATGACCAGACCAAAGGATATACCTTTGTTCTGTTTCGGATTGGCACAGTCCTTCTTCCAATGTCCAGTCTGCTTAAAAGTGAAGTACTTGCCTTTCGGCTTCTTCACTCCTCCCTGAGATCCTCCCACAAGGTTTGCACCACCTTGTTTCTTCTTCTTCTTTCCTTTCGGCTTATAAGTAGAAACTTTTTGGGCAACCATTGCCTGAGCCTGAGCAAGCCTTTCTTTCGACTGGAGAATGATATCGACCTGGGTTTCCCCATCAATCTCAGCTCCAAGGACTTCCAGCTCATTCGCAGGCTTAGGTGGACACTCTTCGAAGAGTAGATACTTGTACTCCTTAGCAGTTATGACAATATCTAGATTCCTTTTTCCAATCAACATAATTATGTACAGTAAGTTTATTTTCCTTTATTATCACAGCAAGTGGACTGAAAGTCATTTTTGAAAATCCTAAGAATCACATAGATCATTACTTTAGATTTCAAAAAATTATTGATTACTCAAACAATAAAATTTTTAAATCAACCAATACGTCAAAACACCGAGAATATCGTATGCCACGATCGTGTGGACGTATACGAATTCTACATTTGTAAGAGGAGATTTTACCCATTAATTTTACTATCTTGTCAACCTAACTTTTTGACAAATAAAATTAATAGTTAGTTTCTCTTTGGCCCAACAAATAAAAGCAGTGACTCTAATGGGGAGGATACTTCTATTTGCATCTAAGTGTTCACCATTACTCGATATCATGGAAATTATCTCGTGTTATGTGCCTTCCGATGGGGAAGTACACACGCTCCTAAATAATTTCCTATAACCATATCTGACCCTGTGATCCACAAACAAACTCATCCAATGGGGAGGAAGGCACTCAGAGCCGACGCGCAAGTTTTTTTGCATCACATGTCAAATCGTAATGGAGGCCGTGGGAATTTATAAAAATATCCCTCTCCCACTTAGTAATTTGAAATTGAGGAATTTTCTAGCCTACGACATGTATATCAAACAATAAGCAATAAATATGAAAAATAAAAATTTTCCAACTATTATGGCTTTTGTCTTCAATATGGCTCCCGTCGTATAGCCATCTTGTCTGCTCCTCCTACACCATGTACAAGCCATCCGGAGATCTGAGCCGAGAAAAAATATTTTAATTTACATCCATTGATCCTATACTCCACGAGAGAGTGTACATGAAATCTAGATCGAAAGTAAACTAAAATAAAAGAGTGGCTAAACAATGTCGTATCTAATTTACAAAAATTAAATACTAGCCTCGTCAACCCCGAGGATTCAACAAACTACACAATTACACACATACAATCACATACATACATATGGCCATAATACTTGGATCCTATGGCTACAACCAAAGAGTTAACCTACGCATATCCTACTATTATCCGACACATATAATATATGAAAAGTGCATAAAAGTAACCGAATCCTAAAGACACAGAACCGGAAACCGTGGCTTTGATACCACTTGAAGGTTTTGGAACCGTAACCGAAGCTCTTATTCCACATGAAAGTGGAGAAACTTCGCTTCCCACTTCAACTCGGTCGCTTGTTCATGGCGATCCCATCGATGTCCCTGGATTTAAAAAAAAATAATCCTAGACAAAAGGGATTACCCAAGCAACCGTGTGATCGTCGTGCTATTCGATTAGAGTAGTCACTTGAACAAACATGTTGTTCAAGCAACCAACCTCTATTCTACGAATAGCCATGGAATAGACGATGTACGGATCACCGACTTTTGTGTTTATTTTCGGGGTCCAAGTATATTTAACCACATACATAAAGTAAAGAACCACATACAACATGCATATAATTGAAAAACAATTATAGACATAATACAAAAGAACACTAATCAAAATAAACAAGATTATACCTCTTGTTATACCTCTTGATCTTCTATTGTATGTCCTTCCTCCTTTTGGACGTCGTGTGGGCGACGATCTTCCAAAAGTCGAAGCCTCCTAGATCACCAATCTTCCTTTCCTTGTTCACTGCGAACAAAGGAAGATCATAAAACAAAACTCTTCTTCCTTTCTAGAACTGGCCACCAAGTCAATAGACTCGATGTTGCCGCCGACCAAGGAAGAGAACATGGAGTATGGGAACCGGCCAAACGAGAATCAATGAGAGCATGGGCGTCGACCAACACTTGGAGAAGAGAAAAGAAACCAACCCTTCTCCTTGTAGCCGCCCAAAACCCTATCCCTAGCTCTTCTAATTGCCGACCAAAGAAGAGGGGAAGAAGGATAGGATGACCACCGTCCAAAACAAAGGGAAGAAGGATAGGTTGCCGGCAACACCTTAGGAAGAAGAAGAATGGAGCTTCTCCTCTTGTTGTCGCCCACCCCCAACAACAAAACCCTAGCCGCCCAAACACAATCCTATCTCTAATGGGATTGCTTGCCGCCCAAGTGAAGCAAACCCTAATCCCCTTTCATCTAGTTGCTGCCCACCTCTATCCTCTCCTTTTATAGAGTTACGGAGAAGCCATATTTTAATCTCAACCGTCAGATCTAGAGATTTAATCTCTACCTTTGGATCAAGAGTTTTGTTTTCATGAGGTTTTAATAGGCTACAATAGGGACCATGAGGAGGAGTTGGATCTGTTGGGTTTCCGGCACCGCGGCGTGTGTGTGTTCGATCATGTTTCGTAAACATGAGCACAGCGGAAGCAATTAAAAATAATAAATACTCCTATTTATTACAACACACGCATGCTATTACAACAAGTGTAGACATAACCGTAAATTAAAATTTGCAATAAAAGGAAATTAAACTACGTTATACCTTCCGTATGACGTGTAGCGGGAACGGCATCAACCGGAACGATCCTCGTAAGAATCGTCTCTATCCGTATCCACGCCGAGCTCCTCGGGATGACTTCGCCAAGCCACGAGCTTCGTCTTCGTACGGGTTACTAGCCTCGTGTTGAAGACGACGTGATCGAGAGATGATCACGATCCGAATCCAAATTCGGACCTAAAAACAAGTCCTCAAGACTTGCTTCTCCGGAGAGGTATTCGTCAACCGATTGATGAATCCTTCGTCCTCCACCTCAGAGGATTACCGGAGATCAAATCCCCGGTATGTTAGCCGCTGTCGGAGCACTAACCGTCGTCCAAACGACGCTCCGACGAGAGGAGAGGAAGCTGTCCAGAAAACTGGACAGCTTGGTGGAGGAGATAGGCGCCGGCCAAAACAAGGAGACAAAAGCTCACCTTGATGCCGAACCTTTTAGGGGATCACCGGAGGGTCGCCGGAGGTTCACCGGCTGGAGCTTGGACGCCGGCAAGGGTCTTGACGGCAGCACAATCAAGCTGGGCGGCAAGGAGCTTGGGCGGCACAACCAGGTTGGGCGGCAACTCCTTGGAGGCTAGGGTTTTGATTTTGGATTAGGGTTTAACAATCCCTTAAGCCCACTTTTATAGAGAACTAATTCTCTTAATGGTTAATGGATCATATCCATAAAGCCCGTTAACCCGCTCCATTAAGATAAGTTAAAATAAACCAAACCATGATGGTTTATTTTAAGTTAAAACGAACCGAACCAACTTTTGGTTCATTCGTTTAAAATAAACCAAACCCTTTGGTTTATTCTTATCCATTGGATTAGAACCAAACCATTTTGGTCCATCCATTACGTCTTCATAAGACGCAGCCCATCCACGCTTCCATTGCGACTGAAACAATTTCATGCTCGCTTTATGTTTGGTCCAACCAAACATAGTTTCTCTCGGTCTGAGAATCTCATTCTCAAGCTCGTTTTAAATCCTTTGGATTACACTCGTTGTGCGTGTGACCAAATAGGTTCTCGGTTTATGTTGGCCATCTATAATTAACCATTAATTATAGAACGATCATGAGTGGCACCTAGTAGTACATCATGATCCCCAATTAACCGAAAAGATCAACAGTTGATCCAGAACTATTTCTGAAACCCTTCAGTAGCTCGAATGAATCGTGCCCCATTCCCTTCACTCATCTTATACCCACTTGGTTCAGGACATGGTCTATTGTGTCAGTCCCCACTAGGCTGACTACGTCACACCTAGCCCAAGTATCATTTCCTCGCCCTACGGATTCTAGTTACTCCACATGTATCGAAGAGTACCTTACTCTAAACATGTAATGCTTTGGCCAAAGACTTTAGTAACAATCCGACGAGAGGCCATGGGTATACATCTCCTCGCAAGGAGTGGTGAATCCTTTATAGGCTATTCAAACACCTTGATCACTGACTTATACCCAATCATCCCGGGTCCACATCTCCTTAGAGATGTTTGCTTAAGATGTCAAAGCATAAGTCTCCATGATCAAGATGACTTGAATACCGCAAGTCAAAGGAACATCGCACTTAAGCCACAGTAAGAACTTCATTGACATATCTATATATGCAGAGAACCATATGAAGTCTTACAGCTGGTCACTCCAATGAACTAGTTACCATAACTAGCATCCACGATTAACTCCGGACATCACTATGTCTCCAGCCAATGAGAATCAGCTGCTTGGATACACCAAGGAGTATACCTCGTGCTAGTCTCAACAGAATTGATGGTGTCCAGATTCATTAATTCATCGACTAGGAATAATTCCGATACATCACAATTACACATGTAGAGATACTCACTAGTTGTGATCCAATCACAAATTCTCTCATGCTGTGAATCGTATCGTGGACATTCAGTAAATGAGTTTAAGATCCAATCAAATACATAAAACATGTATACTCAAATAGTGAATCTTCATTTATCATATAAATGGTTCATACATAAGGCGATTGCCTTAAGACATCTCTCATATATTACTAACAGACTCCCACTTGGCCTAATGCCAATCGCTACGGTATCCAATACCATAAGCACCAACATGACCCTCAAACTTACTTTGAGGTAATGCTTTAGTCAAAGGATCCGCTAAGTTCCTTTCAGTTGGAATTTTCTCGATTTGTATTTCGTTCCTACTTATGATCTCTCTGATAAGATGATAGCGGCGAAGCACATGTTTGGATCGTTGATGAGACCTTGGCTCTTTCGCCTGTGCAATTGCTCCATTGTTGTCGCAGTAGACCGGTATTGCTTCAACAATGGCCGGAATCACACCAAGTTCATGAACGAACTTCTTGATCCAAACCGCCTCCTTTGCTGCTTCCGAAGCTGCAATATATTCTGCCTCAGTGGTAGAATCCGCTACAGTCTCTTGTTTGGAACTTTTCCAACTCACTGCGCCCCCATTCAAGGTGAACACGTATCGGTGAGACACGGAATCATCCTTGTCTCTCGGAAATGGCATCGTATACCGCGTATCACCATGTCCCCTTCTCCATATATTAGGAACACATCCTTAGTTCTTCTCAAGTACTTAAGGATCATCTTACTGACCACCCAATGATCCATTCTGGATCGGTGGTATCTGCTCGTGACACTCGGAGCATACGATACATCGGGCCTCGTACATAACATAGCATACATGATAGATCCTATTGCGGATGCATAGGGAATCTTACTCATGCAAATCCTCTCGTCTTACGTGCGCGGACACATAGACTTGAAGGTGTACCCCATGCACGATGGATAACCTTTCTTGGATTCCGACATGCTAAACCTCTTTGCTTTTCGGTCTATATATGTAGTGCGAAAGACCAAGCAATCGTTTGATCTATCTCTATAGATCTTAATCCCAAGGATGTAGGTTGCTTCTCCCAGTCTTTCATGGAGAATGTCTTGGATAACCAAACCTTAACTGACTGTAAGATTGACACATCGTTTCCTATAAGTAATATGTCATCGACATACAATACTAGGAACACGACTGCACTCCCACTAACCTTCTTGTACACACAAGGTTCGTCTGGATTTTGTGAGAAATTAAACTTTTTGATGGCCTCATCAAAACGGATATTCCGGCTCCTGGATGCTTGCTTCAATCCATAAATGGATCGTCGCAATTTGCATACCTTGGTTTTATCAACCGATGTGAAACCCTCGGTATCATATACACGTCCTCGAGCAAGTTTCCATTAAGGAAAGGCTGTTTTCACATCCATCTGCCATATCTCATAATCATAATGAGCTATGGCGAGCATCGAATGGATTTAAGCATAGCTACAGCGAATAGGTTTCGTCATAATCAACACCTTGTTTTTGGCGATATCCTTTCGCCACCAATCTAACCTTATAGGTAATCACATTACCATCCATGTCGGTTTTCTTCTTGAAAACCCACTTGCACCCTATAGGTTTTATGCCTTGGTGGAGTCAACCAAGTTCCAAACTTGGTTTTTCGTACATGGAATCCATTTACTTCATGGCACCAAGCCACTTATCCCTTCTGAACTTATCGGCACTTCTTCATAAGCCGTAGGCTCCTCATCATCAATGAGTAACACGTCGTTCGATTCACTTACGAAATCCATATCTCTCGGGAATATTGCGTGTTCTACGGATCTCTGAAGATGTGGTGTTACATTAAGTCAGTAGGATTGCTCATCACTATGAGTTGTCGGTGTTGTCTCACCGGTATCTCATCAATGTCTATTTGAGTCTCTCGAGCCTCCTCAAGCTCAGCGACACTCCCCTTGTTTTCTTGCAAGAGAAACTCTTTCTCTAGAAACCGGCATGCCTTGAAACAAACACCTTTTGTTCCACAGGATGATAGAATTGGTAACCCCTTGTTTCCTTAGGGTATCCAATAAATAGACATTTATCAGACTTAGCATCCAGTTTGTCTGATACAGTCCGCTTCACATAAGCAGGACAACCCCATATCTTTAAGTAAGATACATGAGGTTTCTTACTAGCCCATATCTCATATGGAGTAGTAGAGACTACCTTGGTAGGCATTCTGTTTAACAAGTAAACAACCCAAAAGGACTTGGGAAGAGTCGCATGATTCATCATTGAACTGACCATGTCCAACAAGGTCCGGTTACGCCTCTCAGATACACCATTATGCTGTGGTGTATAGGGCGGAGTCCATTGAGACAATATGCCATTGTCTCTTAGATAATCAAGAAACTCTTGACTTAAGTATTCACCACTTCGATCCGATCGAAGTATTTTAATACTTTTGTCATGTTGTTTCTCTACTTCATTTCTGAATTCTTTGAACTTTTCAAAGGCTTCAGACTTGTGTTTCATCAAGAACACATACCCAAACCGTGAGTGATCATCGGTGAAGGTA
Source organism: Wurfbainia villosa (assembly GCA_025175895.1). NCBI lineage: Eukaryota > Viridiplantae > Streptophyta > Magnoliopsida > Zingiberales > Zingiberaceae > Wurfbainia > Wurfbainia villosa. Next base: position 55,461,453 of record CM045986.1, on the reverse strand, counting down.
ATGAAGTAGCTATAGCCTCCTAATGCTTGAGTTGACATAGGTCCACATACATCAGTATCTACTAGACCTAGTAACTCTCCCACTCGTTCACCTTTTCCAGTAAAAGGTAACTTAGTCATCTTGCCTTTTAAGCATGATTCGCATGTATCGTATGAATCCAATTCAAACGATTCCAGAATTCCACATCGGTGTAATTCGGACATGCGTTTCTTGCTTATATGGCCAAGACGACAATGCCACATATAGGAGTCTATTTGATTATCCTTTCGAGCACGCGTGTTGCTCGCTTCGATATTGAAAATGTCACTGGATACGTCCAACGTATAAACACCATTGCTTAAAGTTCCAGTCCCATAAAGAACTTCATTCAAAGTTATGTAACAACAATTGTTACTAAAAGTCAAATGGTACCCATTTCTATTTAAACAAGAAATAGAAATGATGTTCTTTATCAACGAAGGAACATAAAAGCAATTGTCCAGTTCTAAGACAAGTCCTACAGGGAGTTCCAACAAATACGTTCCGATGGCGAGTGCAGCAACCGTTGCTCCATTCCCAACACGTAAATTTGACTCTCCCCTTGACGAGTCTTCTTCTATTCCTTAGCCCATGTATGTCATTACATATATGTGAGCCACACCCAGTATCAAATACCCAAGTGTCTGAGGAAATAGAATGACAATCAATAAAGAAGATTTCTGAAGAAGATGGGGCATCCGATGCCTTATCCTTCTTCACGGACTCAAGATAAATCTTGCACTTTCTTCGCAAATGGCCCTACTTGCCATAATGATGGCAAGTTTCCTTTTGTGCTAGTTCTACCTTCTTGGCCTTTCTCTTCTTTCCCTTCTGTTGTTCCTTTGACTCCCTCTTAGAACCTTTCTTCGAGGAATCAACTAACAACACTGTCCCCTACTCATGCTTCTCAGAAGGCTCCACAGTCTTCAGCATGTTGAGCAGTACCACAGATGAACCTCCTTGCATCTCAGAGGTGAAGAGGAGCTTGGAGACTTCGAACCTTTCGAATCTCACTTGCTCATCAACCAACTCACAGAGATGAAGGACTACGATATGAGCATCCATATGCTCATGCTGCTTTCGTAGCTTGGGTTCCATCGTGGCTAGCATGATGCAACTCATTTGTTCAGAATCACTCACATGTTTCTGATAGGCCAACAATTGGTCCAAAGTTGCATCGTCACTAGGACTAGCGGGAAGAGGCGCTTCGAGGACATTTGCAAGCTTTTCAACCTTGAGAACAATTCTCAAGCTTCTAAGCCAGTCCATGAAGCTCGGCCCAGTCAATTTATTCGAATCCAAAATGGAACGCAATTCAAAGACATCATGATCAATCTTAGAAATACAAAACGAGCATATATGAGAAAGATGATTTTAAAATGCATCAATATACATTTATAAATCCCATTCATTTTTCGAATTCAAAAACCCCAAAATCACTTCGGGAGATCGTAGGTCCATCTCCGAATGGGCTGATATCCATCATAGATAAGAACAACCTTGGAGTGAGTCCAACAAGCCATTCTTAGCTATGATGGTGGGTATCAAGTATACCGATTACATATCATGTATATGTAACTATCACAATGTGCTATTAACTAATTGAATGTTTACACATACATTGGGTTGTTAACACATTAACAAGTATGCATCATATGCATAGCACCCAACTTCACCTCTCTTCACATCGACCTTGGAGTGAGTCCAACAAATCGATGCTCCAAGTTAAAGCCGACCCATTAATCGCGAAATAGTTTTAATATGGTTAGAGCGCATTCAACCAATTAGCCCAGCTTGGAGTGAGTCCAACAACCCAAACTAACGATTGACCTCGACTCTTACCATATTAGAGTTAAACTATTCCAATGATTTGAACATGTTGAGTTGAGTAGGGCTTGGAGTGAGTCCAACAACCCAAACAAGAAACAGAACTCTGGTTCTAACCATATTAATGGAAGGTGTAGGCTTTAATATTGAGTTAGGGTTTTTATGTCTCATCCTCTTTGCATGCAAATAACTATTATCTACATGGCATGGCATACATGGCATACATCTACATGTCACGACACATGGCATAATGTTATGCATCTAATGCAATTACATGGCATACAATTATGTCATGTATATATTTCCTTATATGTCATAACTATTTATGGAAATAAAATATGTTTAAGATTTGATTCTCCAAATCAAATCATAATTAAATTAGGAAACAAATTTCCAAATCTAATCACATATTTTATTCATGGAATTATTTGATTAAGGAAAATCTATTTAGGAAACCAATTTCCTAAATCATTAAAACTACTTATGGAAATTAAATATTTTAAGATTTGATTTCCCAAATCAAATCATGATTAAATTAGGAAACAAATTTCCAGAATCTAATCAAATATTTTATTTATGGAAAATATCAATTTCCATAAATACTTCCAACTTTCCAAAAGTGAAAGATTTCCATAAATACTTCTAGACTTTCCAAAATTGAAAAATTTCCATAAATACTTCTAAATTTCCAAAATTTAGAAAACTTCCAGAAATACATTATGACTATCGCAAAACCATTTTTACGATTATGTCGAAACACAACACAGGCTCACGATACCCTTTGTTGGGTTTTGCTGGCGTGTGTGTGTTCGATCATGTTTCGTAAACATGAGCACAGCGGAAGCAATTAAAAATAATAAATACTCCTATTTATTACAACATACACAACACACGCATGCTATTACAACAAGTGTAGACATAACCGTAAATTAAAATTTGCAATAAAAGGAAATTAAACTACGTTATACCTTCCGTATGACGTGTAGCGGGAACGGCATCAACCGGAACGATCCTCGTAAGAATCGTCTCTATCCGTATCCACGCCGAGCTCCTCGGGATGACTTCACCAAGCCACGAGCTTCGTCTTCGTACGGGTTACTAGCCTCGTGTTGAAGACGACGTGATCGAGAGATGATCACGATCCGAATCCAAATTCGGACCTAAAAACAAGTCCTCAAGACTTGCTTCTCCGGAGAGGTATTCGTCAACCGATTGACGAATCCTTCGTCCTCCACCTCAGAGGATTACCGGAGATCAAATCCCCGGTATGTTAGCCGCTGTCGGAGCACTAACCGTCATCCAAACGACGCTCCGACGAGAGGAGAAGAAGCTGTCCAGAAAACTGGACAGCTTGGTGGAGGAGATAGGCGCCGGCCAAAACAAGGAGACAAAAGCTCACCTTGATGCCGAACCTTTTAGGGGATCACCGGAGGGTCGCCGGAGGTTCACCGGCTGGAGCTTGACGCCGTAAGGGTCTTGACGGCAGCACAATGTCAAGGCAAGGAGCTTGGGCGGCACAACCAAAGGTTGGGCGGCAACTCCTCGAGGCTAGGGTTTTGATTTTGGATTAGGGTTTAACAATCCCTTAAGCCCACTTTTATAGAGAACTAATTCTCTTAATGGTTAATGGATCATATCCATAAAGCCCTAACCCGCTCCATTAAGATAAGTTAAAATAAACCAAACCATGATGGTTTATTTTAAGTTAAAACGAACCGAACCAACTTTTGGTTCATTCGTTTAAAATAAACCAAACCCTTTGGTTTATTCTTATCCATTGGATTAGAACCAAACCATTTTGGTCCATCCATTACGTCTTCATAAGACGCAGCCCATCCACGCTTCCATTGCGACTGAAACAATTTCATGCTCGCTTTATGTTTGGTCCAACAAAACATAGTTTCTCTCGGTCTGAGAATCTCATTCTCAAGCTCGTTTTAAATCCTTTGGATTACACTCATTGTGCGTGTGACCAAATAGGTTCTCGGTTTATGTTGGCCGTCTATAATTAACCATTAATTATAGAACGATCATGAGTGGCACCTAGTAGTACATCATGATCCCCAATTAACCGAAAAGATCAACTGATCCGTAACTATTTCAAACCCTTCAAGAGCTCGAATGAATCGTGCCCCATTCCCTTCACTCATCTTATACCCACTTGGTTCGTGACATGGTCTATTGTGTCCCCCACTAGGTCCGACTACGCCACACCTAGCCCAAGTATCATTTCCTCGCCCCTACTGATTCTAGTTACTCCACATGTATCAAGAGTACCTTACTCTAAACATGTAATGCTTTGGCCAAAGACTTTAGTAACAATCCGACGAGAGGCCATGGGTATACATCTCCTCGCAAGGAGTGGTGAATCCTTTATAGGCTATTCAAACACCTTCGATCACTTCGACTTATACCCAATCATCCCAGGTCCACATCTCCTTAGAGATGTTTGCTTAAGATGTCAAAGCATAAGTCTCCATGATCAAGATGACTTGAATACCGCAAGTCAAAGGAACATCGCACTTAAGCCACAGTAAGAACTTCATTGACATATCAATATATGCAGAGAACCATATGAAGTCTTACGGCTGGTCACTCCAATGAACTAGTTACCATAACTAGCATCCACGATTAACTCCGGACATCACTATGTCTCCAGCCAGTGAGAATCAGCTGCTTGGATACACCAAGGAGTATACCTCGTGCTAGTCTCAACAGAATTGATGGTGTCCAGATTCATCAATTCATCGACTAGGGATAATTCCGATACATCACAATTACACATGTAGAGATACTCACTAGTTGTGATCCAATCACAAATTCTCTCATGCTGTGAATCGTATCGTGGACATTCAGTAAATGAGTTTAAGATCCAATCAAATACATAAAACATGTATACTCAAATAGTGAATCTTCATTTATCATATAAATGGTTCATACATAAGGCGATTGCCTTAGGACTTCTCTCATATATTACTAACAGGATCATGGCCACCTAATGGATCAAGGCCACATAAAGTCCAATCCATTAATGATTATCCATTCCACTAGAGGATTATCATTGATCTATCTCACCAACTCTCATAAATTCATATGGGCTCCATATATTATTTGTAGTTTTTTCTCCCCGTGTTTAAGATCTCGAATGCCCATCGATTAATTAATTTACTGATAATTAATTAATCAACATCTAACTCCATGAGTAGTACCACTCAAGCTTATTATCATGCCGGACCAAGTCCACCTGTAGGGTTTACATGATGACCCTTATGAGCTCCTCAAGGCGACATCATCATCCTAATATATAGGACACGGTTTCCTCCTATAATCAATGACACACCATAAAATAATACCATTTCCCAACTTCCTGAGTCTATCGATTTAATCTATAAATCTCGCCTATTGGTAAATCAAAGAAATGAACACTAAGTTTATGTGCCCGTTATTATATCGGGATTAAGAGCATGTGCAATATAATATCTGAGGTCCGATTTGATTATGTAGTCAGCAATAAATCGAATCACCTCTAAGTCGGTCCTGCTCAATACACACAAAGTGCACTAGTGTGATTCTATGGTCAAGACAAACCAATACCAAATCACACTACAACCATACCAATGGTTTGTCCAAAGTCATCTCGGTTGTGAGACTTTTCTTATACTTTACAATGAGCCAATAACATGATCTCCCGTGTGACACCACACACCATGTTATCTACAATGTAATGTTTTAGACAATATGCATAACCATAAATATGAAAACAATGATGATGTGATTCTCATTTCAAAAATAAAGATGTTCATACAAAAGTTAGACTTTTCAGTATACATCCTAACACACGGACTCAAGATAAATCTTACAGTTTCTTCGCCAGTAGTCTTTCTTGCCACAATGATGGCAAGTGCCCTTTTGTGCTGGTTCTGCATTCTTGGCCTTCTCGTTCTTCCCTTTCTTCTGTTCCTTTGCCTTCCTCTTAGAACCTTTCTTTGAGAAATTAACTAACAGAACCACCTTCTCCTCATGCTTCACAGAAGGCTCCATAGTCTTCAGCATATTGAGGAGCTCAGGAATAGTAGATTTTAATTTGTTCATCGGATAGTTCATCACAAATTGTGAGAAACTCTTTGGCAAACAATGAAGAATTAAGTCAATACTTAATTCATGATCCATCACAAACCCGAGGGTGGCCAGCCGCTCAATGTACCCGTTCATCTTTTGCACAAACTGCACTATAGATGAACCTTCTTGCATCTTATAAGTGAAAAGGAGCTTGGAGACTTCAAACCTTTTGGATCTCGCTTGCTCATCAAACAACTCAAGAAGATGGAATACTATGGTATTAGCATCCATATGCTAATGCTGCTTTTGCAGCTCAGGTACCATCGCAGCTAGCATGATGCAACTCGCAAGTTATGAATCTGCCATATGTTTCTGATAGGCAAACATTTGGTCTGGAGTTGCATCGTCCCTAGGACGGTTGGGAAGAGGCTCCTCAAGGACATATGCTAGATTTTCTGCCTTGAGAATAATTCTCAAGTTTCTAAGCCAGTCCAGGAAGTTAGGCCCAGTCAATTTGTTTGAATCCAAAATAGTGCGCAAATTCAAAGATGTCATGATCAATCGATTAACCTAGAAATACAAAATATGACAAAATGATTTTAAAATGCATCAACATACATTTATAAATCTCATTCATTTTTCAAATTTCAAAAAACCCCAAAATCAGTTCGGGAGATCGTAGGTCCATCTCCGAATGGGCTGATATCCATCATAGATATGAACAACCTTGGAGAGAGTCCAACAAGTCATTCATAGCTACGATGGTAGTTATCAAATATACCGATTCCATATCACATATATGCAACTATCACAATGCGCTATCAACTAATTGAATGTTCACACATATATCAGTTTGTTAACTCATTAACAAGTATGCATCATATGCATAGCACCCAACTTCACCTCCCTTCACATCAACCTTGGAGAGAGTCCAACAAGCCGATGCTCCAACTTAAAGCTAACCCATTAATCAAGACATAGTTTTAATATGGTTAGAGCACATTCAACCAATTAGCTCGTCTTGGAGAGAGTACAACAACCAAAGCTAAGGATTTACCTCTGACTCTTACCATATTAATATTAAACTATTCCATGGTTTGAACATGTTCGGGTTCAAGCCGAGCTTGGAGAGAGTCCAACAACCCAAACAAGAAACAGATCTCTGGTTCTAACCATATTAATGGAAGGTGTAGGATTTAATATTGAGTAAGGGTTTTTATGTCTCATCCTCTTTGCATGCAAATAACTATTATCTACATGGCATGACAAACATGGCATACATCTACATGTCACGACACACATGGCATAATGATTTGCATCTAATGCAATTACATGGCATACAATTATGACATGCACAAAATTTTCTTATATGTCATAACTATTTATGGAAATAAAATAAGTTCAAGATTTGATTCTCCAAATCAAATCATGATTAAATTAGGAAAAAAATTTCAAATCTAATAAAATATTTTATTTGTTGAAAGTGGTGATTAAGGAAAGTCAATTTAGGAAATAAATTTTCTAAATCATCAAAACTACTTATGGAAATAAAATATTTTTGAGATTTGATTTCCCAAATCAAATCATGATTAAATTAGGAAACAAATTTTCAAATATAATCAAATATTTTATTTATGGAAAATATCAATTTCCATAAATACTTCTAACTTTCCCAAAGTAGAAGATTTCCATAAATACTTCTAGACTTTCCAAAATAAAAAATTTCCATAAATACTTCTAACTTTCTAAAAGTAGAAAATTTCCATAAATACCATTATGACTATCACAAAACAATTTTACGATTATGTCGAAACACAACCTGGGCTCTGATACCACTATTGGGTTTCCGGCACTGCGGCGAGTGTGTGTTCGAACATGTTTCGTAAACATTTGCACAACGGAAGAAAAAAAAAATCTAATTTATTACAACACACACACCACACACATGCATTGTACAACATGTGTAGACATAACTGTAGTTTCAAATTTTGCAATAAAAGGAAATTTATTCTACGTATACCTGACGTATCACGTGTAGTGGGAAAGACATCAACCGGAGGGATCCTCGCTAGAATCGCCTCTATCCGTATCGACACTGAGTATCTTCGGGATGACTTCACAAAGTCACGAGCCTCTTCTTTGTATGAGTCACTAGCCTCGTGTCGAAGATGATGTGATCAATAGAAGATCACAATCCGAATCAAAATTCGGATTCAAAATGAGTCCTCAAAAACTCGCTTTTCCGGAGAGGTATTCGTCAACCGTTTGACGAATCCTTCATCCTCCACCTATGAGGATTACCGGAGATCGAATCCCCAGCAAAGAAGCCGCTGTCGGAGATCCAAACTTTGTCCAAACGACGTTTCGACATGAAGGAAACAAGCTGTCCAGAAAACTGGACAGCTTGGTGGAGGAGTTAGCACCGGCCAAAGGGAAGAGGGCCAGCTAGTCCTTGGTCACCGGAGCCAAGGAGGATCGCCGACTGAAGCTTGGACACCGGCAACAACTTGGACGGCTGCACAAGGGTGGGTAGCGGATAGGGTTTGGGAGCCGACCACAAGAGGAGAAGGAGAGGGGGCGACAACTTGGATTAGGGCTCTCATTAAACCCTTGAGCCCTATTTTATAGAGAACAAATTCTCCTAATGTTTATCGGTTCATAACCAAAACCCATTAACCCGCTTCATTAATTTAAGTTAAAATAAACCAAACTGATTTGGTCTATTTTAAGTTAAAATGAACCGAACCAACTTTGGTTCATTCATTTAAAACAAACCAAACCCCTTTGGTTTATTCTCGACAATTGGATTAGAACCAAAGCAATTTGGTTCATCCATCATGTCTTCATAAGATACGACCCATCCACACTTCCATTGCAATTGAAACGATTTCATGCTCGCTCCTTGTTTGGTCCAACCAAACCTAGTTTCTCTCGGTTTGAGAATCTTATTCTCAAGCTCGTTTTAAATCCTTCGGATTACGCTCGTTGTGCGTGTGACCAAATAGGTTCTCGGTTTAAGTTGGTCATCTATAATTAACCATTAATTATAGAATGATCATGACTGGCACCTAGTAGTACATCATGATCCCCAATTAACCGAAAAGATCAACGGTTAATCCAGAACTATTTTTGAAAACCCTTCAGCAGCTACAATGAATCGTGCCCCATTCCCTTCACTCATCTTATACCCACTTGGTTCAGGACATGGTCTATAGTATCAGTCCCTGCTAGGTTGACTACGTCACACCTAGCCCAAGTATCATTTCCTCATCCTACGGATTCTAGTTACTGCAGATGTATCCAAGAGTACCTTACTCTAAACATGTAATGCTTTGGCTAATGACTTTAGTAACAATCCAACGAGAGGCCATAGGTATACATCTCCTCGCAAGGAGTGGTGAATCCTTTATAAGTTATTCAAACACCTTCGATCACTTCGACTTATACCCAATCATCCCGGGTCCACATCTCCTCAGAGATGCTTCCTTAAGATGTCAAAGCATAAGTCTTTATGATCAAGATGACTTGAATACCGCAAGTCAAAGGAACATCACACTTAAGCTGCAGTAAGAACTTCATTGACATATCTATATATGCAGAGAACCATATGAAGTTGTACGACTGGTCACTCCAATGAACTAGTTACCATAACTAGTATCCACGATTAACTCCAAACATCACAATGTCTATAGCCAGTGAGAATCAGCTGCTTGGATATACCAAGGAGTATACCTCGTGCTAGTCTCAACAGAATCGATGGTGTCCAAATCCATACATTCATCGACTAGGGATAATTCCGATACATCACAATTACACATGTAGGGATACTCACTAGTTGTGATCCAATCACAAATTCTCTCATGTTGTGAATCGTATCGTGGACATTCAGTAAATGAGTTTATGATCTAATCAAATACATGAAAACATGTATACTCAAATAGTGAATCTTCATTTATCATATAAATGGTTCAAACATAAGGCGATTGCCTTAGGACATCTCTCATATATTACTAACAGATGGCAACAAGGGAGAGTCAAGATGCTGATGGAGACATGGAAAATGAAGATGACATGGAGATTTCATTTGCAAAGGTTGCGAACAAGGATGGACAGGTGGACAAAAATTTAGAGGCTGGATTGGGCATGCAGAATGAGGTGGAAGATGTTGCTCATGGGATTTGTGGGGCGGGTGGAAAGAATACTGAGTCGGTGCCAAGGGGGACCTCAGCGCTTTCTTCTTCTCAATCTAAGGTGGTTAGAGGAGGTGTGGAGACGGTGGAGGGTGATCGGATAGGGATGGAGACAAAGAAACAACCGGTGGAAGGCAGTAAAAAAGAGGAAGAAGGAAAGGGAAGTCCACAAGGAAGATATTGGCCGGGCAAAACAAGGGAGGTATTTGGTGAACCTTTTCAAAGATAATTGAAAGATGCAAACGGCGATGAATCTGGATCAATACGAAGCAAAATGTGTTAGGTTAGCCTTTGATTATGATGACATAGATCATGTTGAAGATGCAGTGGGTTTTTGCCTTGTTGGATGTTTCATGAGAGGACACCCTAGGAGGAATGGAGTTCAGATAATAGCAGTGCGATGGAAAGATCCCTACAAGTTTTACTTACATCAAAGTGGGTGGGTGGTCTACAAATTTGAAAAGAAGGAGGATTGTGATAAAGTGTTGCAAGGAGGTCCATACTTTGTTTTCGGGATACCAATGTTCTTAAAGGTTATGCCAAAGTGTTTTCAGTTTGAGAAGGATGGAAGATTCATGCCGGCGTGGATATAAATTCATGGGCTCCCACCAGACTGTTGGTCTCAAAAAGTACTGAGTATGATTGGCTCCGAAGTAGGGAAACCATTGTACACAGATAGATTGACAAGAACTAGGGAGCGATTGGACTATGTAAGACTAATGGTTGAAGTTCCGGCTATTGGGGATTGAACTCATGAGATTCCTATTACTTTGCCTACTGGGGTTCAAGTGGAGTTGAAAATCATCTATGAAATGGTTCCAGAGTATTGCCAAAAGTGCATGAGAATGGGGCATAGTCAGGAGGTATGTAACGGGGGGAAAGAATCGACTGGTCAACAAACTTATGAAGCAAGACCAAGTGAACAATCGGGGCAGAATACAAATGCAAACGGTAGGCAAAGATCCCAATCATCGAGGAGTAGAAGAAGAAGGAGATCGTGGTATTGAACGGGGCAACAACAATAACCGCAATGGAAACCGATGCATGAAAGACAAGGGCTTAATGAGGAGCAAGTGGAGGTGCAGAATGAACTTGCTATGACAACTTTGGGCACTCCTCTTCCACTAGCCATTGATATGCCAAGTGTAGAAGGCACCGATTCACAAGAAAAAAAACAAACGACTCAAGAGAAGGATCATCATGTAGAGCAACAGGGGATGGAGAAGGAAGGATCGAACGAGATATTATCGGAGGCTCGGACAACTCCACAACAAGCTGGTCGGTCACCTATTGAGGTTGGCATTTGTGATACAATTTCTTCACCAAACATAGTTGGAGTGGGAGTGATAGGAAGGCCATGTGCAGCAACCACATCATCTATTCCATCTTTCACGGCCTCTTTAGTGAACAAGGGAAGGAGCATGAATGGAACGACCCTGGCAAATTGACGAGTTCTACGGGCATGAGCATCCCGAGAAGGTGGACAATGAAGGTGGCTTCATGGAACATTTGGGGCTTTCACAAGTCCCTAAAACAAGGGGGCATACAACACCTCTTGCGGAGCAAGGATATACAAGTATTGTCACTACTGGAAACTAAACTCAAGGAGGACTCTATTGGACCTATTATGGGGAGGAGATTTCCAGGTATGCAATATGTGCATAACTTTGAGACTTCTAACCATGGTAGAATACAACTTCTTTGGGATGAACAGAAGGTTGATATGGGAATCATTAACACTTCGGAGCAATTCATACATTCCTACATTCATTGCCGGATTTCTAGACGGGATTTCTATGTCACTTTCATATATGGCCTTCACTCGGTGACTACTAGAAGACTGCTTTGGGATAAAATCACGGATATGGGGGAAGCTATTACAGGACCCTGGATGATCATGGGGGATTTCAATGCTATACGAGACATTCATGAAAAGCAAGGGGGTAATACGGTTACAAACTATGAGACGAGGGATCTTCAAAGATTTATTGATATATGTGAGATGGTGGATTTGTGCTCTATTGGATGTAGGCTCACTTGGTCAAATGGGGAGGTTTCTTGCAAATTGGATAGGGCTATGGTGAATGCGACATGGCTTGTGGAAGAGTTTGATGCTTATGTAGAATTTCTACCTCCGGGATGCTTATTGGATCATTCTTGTACCATGGTGCGCATTCTTGACAAAGAGAGGGCAGCAACAAGACCTTTCAAGTTCTTAAATATGTGGACTTTGCATCAAGATTATAAGAGGGTGGTGGAGCAATCATGGGAGGCACCGGTTCGTGGAAACATTCAATACCGACTAAAGACCAAGCTATTTAGATTGAAGGCAACTTTGAAGGAGTTAAATAAAAAGGAGTTTGATCACATAACGGAGAAGGCAAAGAGAGCGAATTTGGAGTTAGAAGAGGTGCAAAAGAGTATATTGGAAGGTGAAGGCATCCCTTCAAACTATTGTGAGTTAAGGAAGTGAGCAATCCTACTATCGGAAGCGGAGAAGTCATTCTACCAACAAAGGGCAAAACATGCATATTTAAGGGGAGCGGACAAATGCACAAAGTTCTTTCATGATGTGATCAAGAGGAACAACAAGAGGAATGCAATCATCATTCTTACAAAAAGAAACGACGAAAGAACAAATTCCATTAAGGAAGTGGTGGATGAATTTATTGATTATTTCCATGTGATACTTGGTCATCCGGAGTTATGTGACCCATTGGATAGTGCTGCCCTCACGGGAAGGAAGCTCAATGATGGACAAGCAAATGACCTAGCTCAACCGGTTGGGGTGGAGGAGATCAAGAAGGCTTTATTTGATATTGGGAGTGAAAAACCACCGGGTCCAGATGGTTATGGAGCCAAATTCTTCACCTCAATTTGGGAAATCGTGGGGGAGGACTTTGTGGATGCAATACAAGAATTCTTTCTGACGGGCAAACTTTTGAAGCAATGGAATCATTCCCTCATCTATCTTCTGGCAAAAAGTGACCATGCAGATGGTGTCTTGGACTATCGGCCTATCTCAGGTTGTAACGTATTTTATAAAGTCATAGCCAAGATCATGGCAACAAGGCTATCAAAGGTGATGGATTTCTTAATTGATCCGACTCAAGCGGCCTTAGTGCAAGGGAGAAGCATAGGGGATAATATTTTTCTTACTCAAGATCTTCTAAGAATATGCTTGCAAAAGGGTTTCCCTGAGGTGCATGGTTAAGTGGACTTGAAGAAGGCTTTTGATATGATAAATTGGGATTTCCTAATGGAGGTTTTGGTTTCTCCCAACAATATCGTGATTGGATAAAGCAATGTGTGACTACGACAACTTTCTCTATATCTCTTAATGGGGGAGTTTATGGATTCTTTGGTTGTGGGAGGGGCTTAAGACATGGTGATCCATTATCTCCACTTCTCTTTGGCTTATGTGTTGAGGTGCTATCAAGAAGGATCAAGGATATTTCGGTGCTTCCATCCTATCATCATCATCCAAGGTGCAAAGAAATAGGCATCACACATCTCATTTATGCGGACGACCTAATGTTATTTGCAAGAGCGGATGAGACCTCCTTGAGGTTGCTTGCGGGATGTTTAGAGAAGTTTGGGAAGGAGGCGGGATTAAGGGAAAATCCCATTAAATTGTAGCTATATATGGCCGGAGTTGATGGAAATACAAATGAGGAGTTGTTGAAAATTTTGGGCTTCCAAGAGGGGTCTTTTCCCTTCAAGTACTTGGGTATTCCATTGACAGCGGAGAAGCTACGTATTGCAAACTATGGGCCTTTATTAGATGTGATATCGAAAAGGATGAGTGGATGGCCAAAGAAGTCTTTGTCATATGCAAGAAGGCTAGAGCTTATAAAGATGGTCATCCAAGGAATGGAATGCTATTGGTTCTCATTACTATCAATACCGGGAGGAGTGATTGACAAAATCAAAGCCATATGCCGGATGTTTGTATGGGATTCCAAATATCCACCTATAGCATGGGACACTATTTGTATGCCAAAGGAGGATGGTGGTTATGGGCTTCGGAACTTACTTGGGTGGAACAAAGCCTTGCTTACCAAAGAGCTATGGGACATCAAATCTTGTGCCAATATAATATGGACAAAATGGGTGCGACATCATTATGTGAAGAGAGCAGAATTTTGGGAATGGAAAGCAAAGGATTCGGAATCCCCTTTAATTAAGAGGTTGGTAGAAATCAAGGAAGAGATCAGGCAACGCTCAAATGGAGTGGGGGTAGCAAATATGAAATTCATGGAATGGTTTGTTATGGAAAAGAAAGGGGTTTCAAAAGCATATGAGTTCTTTCAAGGCACTTGTTAAAAACCTCCGTGGGTTCCTACTATTTGGAGATCCTAAATTATGCCAAAGCACTGATTCATTATGTGGCTACTAATACGAAGGAAACTTCGTACAGTGGATAGGATTCCTTATGAGGAGAACAAAATGTGTCTGGTATGTAAGCACGAGGAAGAAACTATGGACCATCTTTTTTTCAAATGCCCCTTTGCTTGTGTCCTTTGGGATCGGATAAAATAATGGCTTGCCATCAAGTTTCGATTTGAGAAAGTGGAGGAGCTGCTGAACGGTTCAAAGAGGAGATATAGAGGAGTGGAACCGAGGGTCAAAGCAAGGTTCCTTGGTATTTCATGTGGCATATATCAAATAAGAGCAGCCCGGAACAAATGCAAGTATGAAGGCGTGCCATATAACATTGATGGAGTTTTCCGAATGGTGCAAATTCATGTTCACTGGTATGCGGATCTTCTAGGACAAGGATGATGGATAGCTTGGGAGCGGGAGAAGATTATAGACAATAGAAAGTTTTGATTAGTGGTCTACTTTGGTTTGTTTTTTCTGGTTAGATGTTGCAAATGTCATATGTGGGATGTGAACTATTTTGTAGTTGTATGGTTCTTGGATGGAAACTTGTATAGCTCTTTGAGAGTTTGTGTTGGCTGCTATGGTTGTGGAGAGAGTAGGAGTCGTGATGTGAACCCCCTGCGTGGGGTGCTATGGTGATCATGTGGGTAAGAGATATTAAGATAATATATTGTTGAGTCATGTATTATGATGATGCGTGGATTGAGGGTATTGCCCTCATGAAGCGAATTTATATATACATGTACCTTTTCAGAGAATAGTTATCTCTGCGTACCATATCCAGAAACTCCATCCGCACTTCCTCATTTCCACCCCTTTATATGGGAGTGGCCATCGCCTTTCTCTCTAGCTTAATTGACTATAATGCCCCTTGATATATTAAGAAATAATTGATATACATAATGAGGAAGAAACTGGTAATCGGGTGATTGAGAAAGTCTGAGTACGAGGTCTGTATTGAGGCCAGTCGAGAAATATACATGTCAGTCGGGAATTAAATAGACAACTCTAGAATTACATAGACAAATCCTGAATTATATAGATTGCCATGGAATTATATAGACTGCTCTGAAATTACATAGACTACTCTGGAATTACATAGACTGCTCTGAAATTACATAGACAACCCTGGAATTATATAGACTGCTCTTGAATTATATTGATTGCACTGGAATTATATAGACTACTCTAGAATTTCATAGACTACTCTGGAATTATATAGATTTCTCTGGAATTATATTGACTGCCCTGGAATTATATAGACGACTCTGGAATTACGTAGACTTTCCTAGAATTATATAGACTACTCTTGAATTATATAGACGACTCTAGAATTATATAGACTGCCTTGGAATTATATAGACTACTCTGTAATTACATAGACTATCCTAGAATTATATAGACTGCCCTGAAATTATATAGACTATCCTGGAATTATATAGACTGCTATGGAATTACATAGAATGTCCTGGAATTATATTGACTACTCTGGAATTACATAGACAGCCCTGGAATTAGATAGACTGCCCTTATACTGCTCTATAATTACATAGACTTCTCTGGAATTACATAGACTGCCCTGAAATTAGATAGACTACTCTGAAATTATAGAGATTGCCCTGGAATTACAAAGACTTCCCTGGAATTATATAGATTGCTCTGGAATTACATAGAGTGCTCAGAAATTGGCCCTATGATCAAGAATAAGCCTTACGCTCAACTAGAACACCTAGGTACCATCATAAGTCTCCCCTTCGAGTCAAATAGAAGAGTGAAGTTGAATGAAGTTTAACATGTTTATAAAGAGAATTACTTAATTCATCTAGAAAGAAAAGTGCTTGGGAAATGCATAGCACGATCTTGAATGAGCCTCCCCTAGGTACCATTAGACCCTATAGTTGGCCATGTCCCAGGTGGAGGTCCAACAATGAGAAATATATTTCTATCAAAAACAGATGCACCTCGCTCAAGAAAGTCATAAGACCATTCTGAAGTGGGAAAACTCCCTGCACTTTCATTTGAGAGAGATGGAATCGGACATCTCTATAGAGGAAAAAGTAATTGAGGAATTCCCTTTGCATGCAAGATGAACACCCTATAATGTTCCATAGTTTTTATGTAATTTCAAGGATATGTAATAAAGAATTGTCTCTTCCTTCTCATGCCTGTGATGAGAATTGAAACTGAATAACCCTTGACTCCCTTCCATCATACTGGGTATTTGCAAGGCTCCCCACCCGAGCTACGCTTGTTAACTTCTCCCTCTTCTATTCATCTAGGAAGGTCTATTCGCTATAGTCCCCCTCTATGATCAAGGGATTCCCTCCATCCCTTTAATCGATATACTTTTGTTGTGGCACTCATTGATGGCTCTCCTTTTTCTCTCCAGTCATCTCTGGTAATTGATAATACTTTACCCGCCTCAAGTTCTTCCTTAGGGGCATCTTCATTCCTCCAACCTTAGCATCATAGCATCGTGAAGGGTATCTAGTTCCAGAGAGTAATCCTTTGAATTATGGAGTGTCGACCTTGATGTGTAACGCCCGTAAAATTTCTAGCAATTTTACAAGAGTTTTTGGCTTTACAATAATGGGCTTGATGTGGGCTTTTCTAGAAAAATAAAAGAAAATAGCCAAAAAGAGATGCAAGGCCTAGGAATTGAACCCCAAACCTCTAGAGATAGCCAAGCCCTATAGATGCACCCACTAACCAGAAGCCCAATAGGATTATATCATTAGAAGAAGAGGGGAAAATTGTAGATAAGTGTGATGAGGGTAAATGAAGGGGCATGGAAAAGAGAAGAGAAACTTCTCTTCCTCCCTTT
Source organism: Wurfbainia villosa (assembly GCA_025175895.1). Taxonomy (NCBI): domain Eukaryota; kingdom Viridiplantae; phylum Streptophyta; class Magnoliopsida; order Zingiberales; family Zingiberaceae; genus Wurfbainia; species Wurfbainia villosa. The sequence continues at coordinate 55,444,149 of CM045986.1, read as the reverse complement.
ATAAAGAAGAAGGAAGTTTCCACTTGGCCACTTCTTCTTCCCTTCTTCTTCCTCACCGAAAACCATCTCTCCCCCTCTCCATTTTCACCTTTGGCCGAACCCCATCCAAGCAAGGAGAAGCTAGTTCTTGGCTTCCATAAGGTTAACTACCCACTAAAACAAGCGAAGGATGTAAAATTCCCTCACCTGCAGTATATTATTTTTTTAGGATAGGTTACATGAAAGAAATATGAAGTTTGTAGCCCTATATGTTTCGGCCAACTAAGTTTATGGGCTAGGATTCATGAAAATGCTACTATGGAAATTTTTATAGGTTGTATGCTTCAAGTAGGAATCTTTAGGTGTCAAAAGTCCAAAGATTATAGCCCTACATGTTTCGGCCAACCCAAGCTTTTGGGGTTAGGGTTGCATGAACTTGATTCTAAGGTTATGTTCATAGATGGTATGCTCCAAGTAGGATTTTTAGTTGTCAACAATCCAAGATAATGGCCCTATATGTTTCGGCCACCAATGGTTTTAGGGTTAGGGTTTCATGAAAATACCCCTTATGAAGTTATGTTATGATATATGCCTACATGAATGAATTTAGGTGACAAAAATCCAAGCTTTGTGCCCCTATAAGTTTCGGCCACCAATGGTTTTAGGGTTAGGGTTTGATGAAATACCCCTTATGAAGTTATGTTATGATATATGCCTACATGAATAAATTTAGGTGACAAAAATCCAAGCCTTGTGCCCCTATATGTTTCGGCCCCCAATGGTTTTAGGGTTAGGGTTTCATGAAATACCCCTTATGAAGTTATGTTATGATATATGCCTACATGAATAAATTTAGGTGTCAAAATCCAAGCTTTGTGCCCCTATATGTTTCGGCCAACCTTGGGTTTAGGGTTAGGATTTCATGAAAACACCCCCTTATGAAGTTATGTTAGGTGGATGACTTTAATATGACTATGTGATGAACATATTTATGATGTAATATGCCACGAAATATGCCAATGTGATGAACATGTTTTATGATTTAATATGCCAAGAAATATGTTTATGAAATATGCCTATGTGATGAACATGTTTATGATGTAATATGCCATGAAATATGCCTATGTGATGAACATGTTTTATGATTTAATATGCCAAGAAATATGTTTATGAAATATGCCTATGTGATGAACATGTTTATGATGTAATATGCCATGAAATATGCCTATGTGATGAACATGTTTTATGATTTAATATGCCAAGAAATATGTTAATGAAATATGCCTATGTGATGAACATGTTTATGATGTAATATGCCATGAAATATGCCTATATGATGAACATGTTTTATGATTTAATATGCCATGAATATGTCTATGAATTATACTTATGTGATAAACATGTTTATGCTTTAGGACCCCTTTAGGGTACTCTTATGTTATGAATGCATGTATGCTATGAAATGTCTAAGATGGAGATGCTTCCCTTTCAAGTAGGGATTAAGAGCTCTCCTTATGATAAGATAAGATGGAGATGCTTCCCTTTCAAGTAGGGATTAAGAGCTCTCCTTATGATAAGATAAGATGGAGATGCTTCCCTTTCAAGTAGGGATTAAGAGCTCTCCTTATGATAAGACAAGAAAGAAAGGAATTAAGTATTTTACTTTGTAAGAGGTTAAGTACCCGACCCGTCAGGTGGTCGTTAATCAAATCCATAGGGACATAAGAAGACGCAAGAGGTCTTGCCCTGGTAAGACGTAAGAGGTCTTGCTCTAGTAGGTCTGGTGGCTCGCTACCCCAGCCTATTAGGGAACGCGCATTATGTGGTACTTAACCTGGGGCCCCCCATGCAAGTTATGATTATGTTGAAGTATCTATATGTATATGTTTTGAAAAGAAAAGACCTTTAAGGAATTATGAATGCTTATATTCAAGTTTAAGAATGCTTATGATTATGTCTTTGATGCATGTCTAGGATTTATGTAATTATGAATGCTATGTTCAAGTTTAAGAATGCTTATGATTATGTCTTTGATGCATGTTTAGGATTTAAGAAATTACGAATGCTTATATTCAAGTTTAAGAATGCTTATGATTATGTCTTTGATGCATGTTTAGGATTTAAGAAATTATGAATGCTTATGATTATGTCTTTGATGCATGTTTAGGATTTAAGAAATTATGAATGCTTATATTCAAGTTTAAGAATGCTTATGATTATGTCTTTGATGCATGTTTAGGATTTAAGAAATTATGAATGCTTATATTCAAGTTTAAGATTGCTTATGATTATGTCTTTGATGCATGATTAGGATTTATGTAATTATGAATGCTTATGTTCAAGTTTAAGAATGCTTATGATTATGTCTTTGATGCATGTTTAGGATTTAAGAAATTATGAATGCTTATGTTCAAGTTTAAGAATGCTTATGATTATGTCTTTGATGCATGTTTAGGATTTATGCAATTAAGAATGCTTATGTTTAATTTATGCCTTGCATAGAGTTAATTATGTTTAGCATGCTTATGTAAATTGTATGCCATGCTTATGTTTTCATTACGTTGGTATGTTGATGAATAGTGTTGCTATGAAATACTTATGCTATTTTTGCTAGTATGCTCCTGTTTTCTAATTGTTTGATGAAGTTTGTGGCTTTTGTGAGTAGGCAAGAATCTTACTAAGCTATATGCTTATAGTTTATGTTGTCCATATACTGCAGATAAAGGAAACCTGAACTAAGAGGAAGTAGCAGGAGGGGCCAAGTGTGTGTGATAGTGGCATGGTGGAAAGAGACCCTATTACTATCTGCTTATATTTATATGCTTAGTGAACACCTTAAGACATGTGCTTCCGCTTATAACACCTATGATTTATTAGTACCATGATTGAATGTTGCTTAGTTATGTTACTGTTCAATTACTTATGAAAGTTTGTTATGTTAGAACTCATGGATGAATCTTGATGTTATGCATGTTATAAAATGAGATAAGATGAGATAACATGCTAATTATGAATATGATATGTGATGCATGTATAAAAGAAGGTTTAAGCCATGATAACATGTTTAAGTATGTAGAAGGAGAAATGATCCATATATGTTATGTTATAAGGAAAAAGAAAAAAAAGTAGCGCCGCCCTGAGAGCAGATAAGGGAGGGCGTTACATGATGTTAGTGCCCTAGTTGGCTTCTCGTAAAGTCGGGGTCGTTGTCCTCCTTAATTTCTAGCATTGATATACTAACTCCCTCTCTTCATAAAAATGGGATTGTTCCCTTCATTTATTTTTTCATTAAAATTCTTTAAATTTTCCATCAATTCCATTGGTTACTCTTACCCATCTGACTATAAATAAGATGCCACCACATGCCTTAGGAGTAACTTATGCTTTTCTTTCCTTTCTTTATGCGAGTTGTTCTATCTCGCTTTCACTCTACTGCATTAATGACCTTCCCAAATAGGCAAACACCTATAGGGTCCCTTCCTCCAATTATCACCCCTCACATCACCTTCTGTCATAGGGTGCCTTACGAAGATCCCTCCAACCTTGACTCACTACCAGTTTCATCAGAGTGTGTTAGAGAAGTCATCCTTCTAATATCGGGGATGTGCGAAGGGACAACTCTTAACACTCGAGCATTCCCACTTCATCCTTGCATTCAAGGAAGAGATTCTTAGTTGATGGTCCTGATTCATTTCGGGGTAGGCACTAACGGGAAAGGGTGAGTCGCTTAGAAAATGACAAACTCAACTTCCACTACTTTGTTGGTGCAATCGACCCAGGTCACGATTGTCTAGGACTCGAGTTTAACTCGAGTGATGTTTTGATGTTTGACATTGATTTTTGACATTGATGTCGGTTAATATGTTTTGGGGAGAGTGTTTATACAATCGACCCAGGTTATAATTGACCAGACTCGAGTTTGACTCGAGGAAGACTTTTATGGTTGACTAGGGTTGACCATGTGTTTATGGGAAAGTCCAAGCATGGGTCTTGGCAAGGTAAAGTCCAAGTCATGGGTACTTGGCATGGAAAGTCCAAGTGGGACACTTGGCATTTGGGAAAGTCCAAGTCTTGAGTACTTGGCACAAGGAAAGTCCAAGCATGGCTCTTGGCATGGAAAGTCCAACATGGGTTGGAAAGGGAAGTCCAAGCTTGAGTCTTGGCATTTGAGAAGTCCAAAGGGTTTGATATTGGCGGCGTAAGTCCAATGTGCCTTGGCGGTGTAGACACCATTAGCATGACATAGCCGATGGAAGCACCTGAAGGCTAGCGCGATGGATGAACAAGTCATGGATGACTTGGAGGGATCCAAGAGGCGTGAGGCTGATGGAGGTGGCTAGAAGGTTTAGGCCTAGGCTAAGGGTGGTCTAGCAAGTATGGGGGGCACCATACTTGGGTTAAAACCTCATTCTTGAGGTTGGCAGTCGACTGACATTATGGCCGGTTCATTGCCAAATCGACTAGAGTTATTCGTTTGGTTTGAAAATGCTCACGGTGCTCATTGGAGCGATCGATGATGTCGATCGATCATTGCCCGTGCGATCGATCGGTGAAGATTGAGCAGAATACTCGGCCGTAGCGACTCGGCGGTCATGCTTGATCATTCGGCGCCAAGAGATCCGTTGGAACTTTTTGTGGATCGAGCCGTTGTCTCCACAACAACAGTGTTAGCGATCGGTAGTGACTTATGGCGATCGTGAAATGTTTTCTTGGCGATTTGAAGATGTTGGTGCTCTTCATCCTTCAAGGCTAGTCTTGTAAAGTAGTTTTCTTTACTTGCATTGTATTTCACTATTGTATTTGCTTGTATCCATTTAGATTATTGTTGTAATCGTTTGTACGAGGTTTCTCCGCCTCCGACTTATTGTCGAGAAGGAGTTTATTGATTAGTGAGTGTGTGTGCATCACTAGAGCTCTTTAGAGCTCGATCCGTGGAGTAGAAACCGTTCGGTTCCGAACCACGTTATATGCTTGTGTTGTGTTTGTGTTTGTCTTGTTTCGTTATTGTATTATTTCTATTTCCGCTGTGCTAATGAAATTGTAGAGACAAACACAACAAATTCCTTCGACGCACATAGCATGACGCTATTCACCCCCCCCTCTAGCGGCGTCAAATATCCTACAATTGGTATCAGAGCCCGAGGCTCTTCTACGGACTAACCGCCGGGAGCTAAGACAAAGAAGCTAGAGGGTGAAGATGGAAGGACAATTGGGTTGGGACATCAACACACCGGTCCCATACTACTTATATGGACAAGAAGGTTTTAGACAATGGAAGGCAAGAATCGAAGATTTCTTAATGATGAGGGACTTCGAAGAATGGTCCATTTTAATGGATGGTTTTGAATTTCCAAGAGGGCCTAAAGGAGGGTTCCTCAAAATGAAGAAGTGGACCGAAGAACAACTCCGAGAATTCGAGAGGAGTAATAAGATAATCAAATTTTTGAGTGATTTGATTCCTAATGATATCTTGTGTAGCCTAGGTGAATACAAGGATGCCAAGGAATTTTGGAATGAATTTGCATAATATCATGAAAACCCTCAACTGGTCCAAGAAGAAGAAGAAGATGTAGAATGCTCATCGGTTCAATTGGAAGAGGCCGAAGAAGCAAGCTCTTCCTCACAAGCAAGTGAAGATTCGGAAGTTGAAGAAGAGTCAACATCCGGGTCAAGAGGAGAGTGTGAAGAATTGGAGGTTGAGAGGCCATCAATCTCCAAGGAGGAGGTAGAAGTGGAAGAAGCATCCACCTCAAGGATTGAGGGGGAGGAGAGAATTTTCACTCCGGAGCAACAAGAAGAAGCTTCCACATCCGGTCAAGATGAAGAAGCTCAAACTCCGGCACCTTCCACCTCGGACCTAGGTAACTCAAACATATGTGTTAATAATAAAATGCATATAATATGTTTTGAGTGTAGGGAGTATGGGCATTACAAGAGCAAATGCCCGAAGAAAGTCAAGAAAGCTCCACCGGCGCCTAAAAGTCAACAAAAGTCAAAGGATGTCGGTCCCCCAACATCTAAAAGCAAGGAGCAAGTCATTTGCTTCAAATGTCGGCAACCGGGACACTACCGGAATCAATGCACAATGGGGAAAGAGAAGAAGACTCAAAGGGGAGCATCACTTGTAGGGGGAGCTAAGGCTAACCCTAAGGTATATTTCGGTAATGCTCTTTCAAATTCTTATAGTAAACAACATACTAGAAATAATTTTAGCAATCTTGCTATTTATCACAAAGAGCATGTTAGACATAAGGAATTTTGTCTAGGAGCCAAAAATATCTACCTTTCTAAAAGGGAGAAATTTGGGACTAATGTCCCTAAAAACAACTTATCTAAGGACAAACCTAGGTCAAATAACTCAGAATAACTTTACCTAGGGAGACCATTAGAAAGGTGCAAGAGCACCTAGGTCTTAATCCCAAATGGACTAGGCATATGCCTAGGAAGAACCATGCCCAAGGATTAAATAAAAATTCTAAAATTGGGCAATTAGAATTATAGAACCAAGCCTTGAGGTCAAGGCTTGAAAAACTTGAAAAGACCCTTAAGTTTATGCAAAATCAAATGCAAGGGTTAATTAGTCAAACTTCTAGGTCAATATCTCAAAGTCAACATCTAGGACCTAAGAGTCAAAAGTCAACCAAGGGCAAGCAAGGTTTGGGTAACAAACCTAAGCCTAAGGTGTCTTACCATAGTGTTCCATTTGATTATGAAACACAAACTAGGTCTAGGAAAACCAAGGTCAATAGGGAAGTCATCCCTAAGGTTGACCAAAGGTTGTGCCTAGTGGCTAGGGTCTCTAGGAAACCTAGGGTGGACACTAAGAAGGTTGCAAGGGGAGATACCCCTAGAGTCAACCTAGGTAAGACCCAAATGACCAAGGCTAATAAGCCTAGAAGGGTCATTAGGAAGGTATCTAGGGAGGTTATCCCTAAGTAATACCTAATTAACCGTAGGAGCTCAAATAGGTTTTGGGTTCCTAAGAGCGTGGTTGATTCACGCTAGTTGGATTTAGGTTGTGCCAAGCTTGATTGGATGGATAGTTAACTCAACCATGGCAAAGGTGGCATTTTAGGTTATTTTCAAGGTTAGGGTCACCTTGGAAATACATTTGAGTCTTAATCCTTAAAATATTTTAGGATGTGCCAATATTATTTGAGAAGTTTGATAAAATGATCAAATTGGCACAATTTAGGATTAGAGGTTTTTAGTGTGCCATTTTGGGTTTTTGGCACACAAGGGAGATTAGTGTTAGTATGGAAAAATATATTTAATTATATCATAAGGCAATTAATATTAAAATTTAGGTATTATTATACTTATATATTTTATATGCCATGATTTGTTTGTCATATGTCATGACATGACATCATGTTTATTTTCATCACTTATATGTTATGATCATGTTTAGAAATTAGGTTTAGATGTCATGTGCTTTAGTTTTATATCATATGTCATGACATCATGATCATTGGCCATGATTTACTTTTGCTATTATTATGCCATGATCATTTCATGCATTTAATTGATTAAAATTGAACTAAGGACAATGACATGACTTGAAGTCCCATTTATAAGGGAATCAAGTAGAGTTGCCTTAGAAAAATGCATGAAACCCTAGATTAGGGAGAACAAAACCCACATCTCACATTACATTGACATGTATGTGTATTTTATACACCCTAGATACATGTGAGATGCTAGGATATGAGTTAAGTTCAAGGTGCATAGTTTTTGCATCTAGATGAACCCAAACTCATCTTAACTCAACAAGTGGATCATTAGGAAAGCTTGTGTACAAGTCATGTACATAGAGCCCAAGGAATATGATCCGAAATAGGATTTTGAAAATATTTTAAAATCATTTTGAAAAACCTTGGTGAAATCTATCTTTTGATAGCAATCACCATTGATGAGATTGATACAAGGTGAGCTTAAACTTTAAAGTTTTTAGTCACTTTTGGATTTTGTATCAATCTCGGTATTTTATGAGTAAAATAATTTTCAAATATTTTTCGCCCATTGTGTTAGTCATAAGTAATATACGTATCAAATTTCGTGATTTTTCAATATACATATAATTATTTATGAATTTCTAAAATTCAACTCTAATAACTGAAATTGAAATTTGATTATCGATCGGCTTATACAGGTGGCGGTCGGTGATGTAATGTGATCGGCAAGGTTTGTTTAGCCCATGTTCAGCTATGGTCAGGGTTCCTAACTACTCCTAACCCTAGGATATGCTTTGGGAAGCATGATGAAGGGTGAAAATCCATTGGATATGGATTAGGAGTGGTGTTTAGGGTTTGTATCAATTTTAAGGTGTTGGAAAGTTCAATGTTGAATTTCTAATCTTAATTTTGATGGCTTAGAGTTCCTATTGGCTTAGGGACTTCCCAAGGACATTGTTAGTGCAATGGTCAAGGGGGAGCAAGCCTTTAGGGGGAGGTATCCATCTTGGGATGATGGATATGTTTTTCTCCTTGAAGAGGAGAAGTTATTGGGAGAGTATCATCAATTGGGAAAATTGATGAGAATTTTTTGATACCCAATTTGGAAATAGGAAGAGTGAATAGGATTTTCTCTCTTGAGTGATATGGGACTTATCACTCAACATAGGTTAGTAGTATTGGATATACGCCTCAAATATAGTATTAATAGAAGGAAAATATACACGACCCCTAGAATTAAGTGGTGGAAGTTAAAGGATGAGAAACTAAATATATTCAAAGAGAAGGTAGGAGTACAAGTATTAGATGACATATACAGTGACCCTAATACGATGTGGGATAAAATGGTATCAAAATTGAAAATAGTAGCTAAGAGTGTACTCGGTGAGTCAAAGGGACATGCACCACCAAGTAAAGAATCTTGGTGGTGGAATGAAAAAGTGCAAGAGAAAGTCAAGGAAAAACGAATAGCATATAAGAAATTAAATATTTGTAAAAATGAGGAAAATTTGAAAAAATATACAATAGCCAAGAAAGAAGCTAAGAAAGCAGTGAATGAAGCTAAGACTGAAACTTTTGAACGGTTATATCGAAAATTAGATACAAAAGAAGGGGAAAGAGACATTTATAGAATAGCTAAAGTGAGAGAGAGGAAGACAAAAGATCTTAATCAAATAAGATGTATTAAAGATGAATGCAATAGGGTACTAGTAAATGATGAAGAAATAAAAGAGCGGTGGAAGAGATATTTTTATCAACTTTTTAATGAAGGTTTAGGAGACCAACTTAATTTAGGTAATTTAAGTAGGTCAAATGAGTATAGAAATTTAAATTTTTATCGTAGAATTCAAATTTCAGAAGTAGAACAAGCTTTAAATGGAATGCAAAATGGAAAAGCCGTTGGACCAGATGATATTCCGATAGAGTTATGGAAGTGTCTAGGGAAACAAGGTATTGAATGGCTTACAAAATTATTTAACATGATATTGAAAACAAAAAGGATGCCTGATCAATGGAGGGTAAGTATCCTAATTTCCTTATATAAGAATAAGGGAGACATACAAACTTGTGAAAACTATAGGGGTATTAAACTAATGAGTCATACCATGAAACTTTGGGAAAAAATAATAGAAAAAAGATTAAGGAAGGAGACCATGGTTCTCGAAAATCAATTTGGATTCATGCCAGGAAGGTCGACAATAGAAGCTATACATCTTCTCAGACAACTAATTGAAAAGTATAGAGAGCAAAAGCAGGATCTACACATGATATTCATTGATTTAGAAAAAGCTTATGATAGAGTTCCAAGAGAAATAATATGGAGAATTTTAGAAAAAAGAGGTGTTAGTGTAACATATATTGAACTAATTAAGGATATGTAAGTAACGACCAGAGTGAAGACTTCAGGTGGATTAACTGAAGCATTTCCAATAAAGATAGGGTTACATCAAGGATCAGCTTTAAGTCCCTATCTTTTTACACTAATCATGGACGAACTCACTGGACACATTCAAGACACATTACCGTGGTGCATGTTGTTTGCAGATGATATTGTTTTAGTAGATGAGACACGTGAAGGAGTAAATGTTAAACTAGAATCTTGGCGGGAAACACTAGAAGTGAATGGTTTTAAGCTTAGTAGAGGAAAGACAGAATATATGAAATTTAAATTTAGCAATATTAGACGTAATGAGACAAGTGTTAAGATAGGAGATGATGAGTTGTCTGGAATTGAGAGCTTTAAATATTTAGGATTATTTTTGCAAGATGATGGAGGGATTGAGAGAGATGTCTTACATAGAATACAAGCAGGATGGTTGAAATGGAGAAAAGCATCGGGTATTTTATGTGATCGTAAAGTGCCTCTAAATCTTAAAGGGAAGTTCTACAAAACGGCGATTAGACCTGCTATGTTATATGGAGCTGAATGTTGGGCTACGACTCGAGCATATGAGCAAAAGATGAGAGTTGCAGAGATGAGGATGTTAAGGTGGATGTGCGGACATACGAGGATGGACAGAATAAGAAATGAGAGCATTAGAGAAAAAGATGGTGTTGCATCTATTGAAGGAAAGCTTCGAGAGACACGTTTAAGGTGGTACGGACATGTACTTATACGACCAATAAATGCTCCAGTTAGGCAATGTGAAACGATACCAAATATACACATCAAACGAGGAAGAGGAAGACCAAAAAAGACTTGGTTAGCAACAATAAAACAAGATAAAATTTATTTAAATATAGATGATGATATAGTAGGGGATAGAGTCCAATGGCGTAGAAAGATCCATATAGCCGACCCCACCTAGTGGGATAAGGCTTTGTTGTTGTTGTTGTTGTTGTAGTGATATGGGACTTATCACTAGGAAGATTGTAGGCATCCTAGGTATTTTTAGACCAAGGGGGAGATTGTAAGATCTCATTGGGACATGAGACATTGACCTCCTTGGAGAGAAGACCTTTTTGATGTTGGTCAAAAAGGGGGAGAAGAGTGTTTTGGGGAGAAGGTTAAATTACCAATTTGGAAAATTGGTAAGTGATTTTGAGTTAGGGGCCTAACTCAAGGTTTATTTTTGTCAAACATCAAAAAGGGGGAGATTGTTGGTGCAATCGGCCCAGGTCATGATTAACCAGGACTCGAGTTTAACTCGAGTGACGTTTTGATGTTTGACAAAGTGGTTTGACATTGATGTCGGTTAATATGTTTTGGGGAGAGTGTTTATACATTCGACCCAGGTTATAATTAACCAGACTCGAGTTTGACTCGAGGAAGACTTTGATGGTTGACTAGGGTTGACCATGTGTTTATGGGAAAGTCCAAGCATGGGTCTTGGCAAGGTAAAGTCCAAGTCATGGGTACTTGGCATGGAAAGTCCAAGTGGGACACTTGGCATTTGGGAAAGTCCAAGTCTTGAGTACTTGGCACAAGGAAAGTCCAAGCATGGGTCTTGGCATGGAAAGTCCAACATGGGTTGCCAAGGGAAGTCCAAGCTTGAGTCTTGGCATTTGAGAAGTCCAAGGGGTTTGATATTGGCGGCGTAAAGTCCAAGCGGAGTCTTGGCAGCGTAAGTCCAATGTGCCTTGGTGGTGTAGACACCGTTAGCATGACATAGCCGATGGAAGCACCTGAAGGCTAGCGCGATGGATGAACAAGTCATGGATGACTAGCAGGGATACAAGAGGCGTGAGGCTGATGGAGGTGGCTAGAAGGTTTAGGTCTAGGCTAAGGGTGGTCTAGCAAGTATGGGGGGCACCATACTTGGGTTAAAACCTCATTCTTGAGATTGGCAGTCGACTGACATTATGGCCGGTTCGACTGCCAAGAGTCGACTAGAGTTCGACTGCCGTTTGGAGCTAGAAATGCTCTGACAGTCAACTGCTCATTGAGCAGCGATCGGTAGTGTCGGCACGATCGACTACCAAAATCGGCGATCGACTACCGATTGATATCAAGCCTGAGAATGCTCGTGGCCAGGCGGCGATCGGCTACTGGTGCGATCGGCGCCAATGTTGGCGATCGCCAAGAGATCCGTTGGAGTTTTTCCAGCGTGGATCGAGCCGTTGTCTCACGACAACAGTGGCATCAGTCGATTGGTGACTTATGGCAGTCGACTGATAGGCGGAAATCCAGCCTGATGTAGGTTAAAAGCAGCTATTCGTGGAGGATTGAAAGAAGGGTTTTTTCTTGGGCGATTTGAAGGGGAATTGTTGGTGCTCTTCCAGTTCTTCAAGGCTAGTCCAAGGCAACCAAAGATCAAGCAACCAAAGTGCTCTTGTAAAGTAGTTTTCTTTACTTGCATTGTATTTCACTATTGTATTTGCTTGTATCCATTTAGATTATTGTTGTAATCGTTTGTACGAGGTTTCTCCGCCTCCGACTTGTTGTCGAGAAGGAGTTTATTGATTAGTGAGTGTGTGTGCATCACTAGAGCTCTTTATAGCTCTATCCGTGGAGTAGGAACCGTTCGGTTCCGAACCACGTTATATGCTTGTGTTGTGTTAGTGTTTGTCTTGTTTCGTTATTGTATTATTTCTATTTCCGCTGTGCTAACGAAATTGTAGAGACAAACGCAACGAATTCCATCGACGCACATAGCACGACGCTATTCACCCCCCCCTCTAGCGGCGTCAAATATCCTACATACTTGACTAGGAGTGAGAGCAAACTCACTTAGCTAAGGGGGTCCGATAAGAGGGATGACCCAACAACGACATCACCAGGCCTTGTCTCATCGCTAGTAGTGAGATGAGCTCTCTTAGTTGAGTTGGCCTCCCTTGGAGGTCCAACTCATTGTCCGTGTGGGTCGGGTGGCAATGCCTCCTGACTTATGTCTTATAAGGATCATCAATAGTAGATAAGATCAAGTTTATTGCCTAAGGATCTTTGTTGATCTACCACTCAAGGGAGGAAATCCTTTGTTTTTTTGTTTTCACTTTTTGGAAAAATATATGAGTCTTTACCTAGTTACCCACACTCTTTGTAATTTATTTTCTTCTTAAATATTCATGTTAAATAACTCACCTCACATTCTCCATGCAACTATATCGTGGTCTACACTCTTTTGCCCAAGACTTTATGCTTGAGCAGTATTTATTTCCTCTACCTGTAGAGCACCTTTCCGGAGGACCTTGCCTCCCAAGCGTCCTTCTACTTTTTCAGGAACATCTCTTCTTTTCTAAATATGGGAATTTCTACCTTTAAGGGTTGCTTGCATGATATTTTGCCCAGATAGTTATCTTTGCAGATGTGACTTCCTTTTCACTCCTTCAGGTCTACCTTCTCCCACGAGGAAGAGGGCTTCCTGCTAGCTTTGTGCTCTCCACCTTCTGCCCGATCTCGAGTAGAAGAGTTGGAAAACCTAGTCAACAATCTTTGAGTTGAACTACGGTAGGTTGCTACCCAAGTGTATACTCTATGCTAGGAATTAATGGTTTTTCAGCATTAGCTTGCTAGTGCTCTGAAATGCTAACAAGTAGCTATGCGGCAACTACGCCTACTATGCCTTCCCATGGAGGAGGTAGAGCAAACCATTCCTAGAGAGGAGAAAATTATTGAGGAAGTTTCCGTCCTTCTAATGTGTAAAATGATGCAACTCCATGGCCTATGTTCTGTAAGAATTTGAGCCACAAGCTCAAGTTAAATAGCTTGGGGGTACTCGACCAACACTTTTTCTCAATATCACACACACACACACACACACATACACACACACACACTCACTTCACCTCACAACCATAATTCATAGAAGAAATCACCTCAGTAGGGGTTGGGCATCACTCAAATAGGAATCCCTTACCGGATTATAATCTTATGGTCAAGCAGAGGCATTATAAATGACCTCAGTATAACAAAATACTCCTCATCATGTGTGACCCTGGGTCGGATGAGGGCTTCCAAATAGCAACCCTTTCATAATAACGCCATATGTGAAAATCTCCCAGCCCGATCGAGGACTTATGAACTACCTCAATTAAACATGATAAGGCTCTTCCCTTCATATCAATACATCATATGAAAATTTTCCTATTGGGTCACAAATTTATATATTGCTTCACCCGAGTATAATAAAACCCTTGTCTTCAAATCACCACTTCATATGTGTCTTCCATGCACTCCAGCTGGACCGAGGACTTACAAATTACCTCGTCAAGGTAGAGTCCTCCTCGCTTATCAAGTTAAGTCAATCTTCATCTAAGACAAACTCTACATTGACTGAGGGCATAAGAACTGCCTCAGCGGGGCAGAGTCCCCCGTGTTTCTCAGGTCTGGGGGAACTACTTCTAGGATGCACTCTAGATGGACCAAAGCTTTACAAATTGCCTTGGCTAGGTAGTGTCCTCCCAACTTCTCAGGTCAAGGGGATCTTCTTTCGCGATGCACTCTAGCGAGACAGATGGCTTACCAACTACTTTGGTTGGGCAGGGTCCTCTAAGTTTCTCAAGTATGGGGAACCTACTTCCAAGATGCACTTCATTTGGATCAAAAGCTTATGAACTACCTCAGTTGGGTAGAGTCTGTTGGGTTTTCGGTACCGCGGCGAGTGTGTGTTTGATGATGTTTCGTAAACATGTGTGCAGTGAAAGAAATAAAAGGCAATAAATCTAATTTATTACAACACACATATCACACGAATGCATAGTACATGTGTAGACATAACCGTAGTTTCAAATTTTGCAATAAAAAAAGGGATTACCAAAACAACCGTTCCATCGTCATGCTATTCGATTAGAGTGGTTACTTGAACAAACTTGTTGTTCAAGCAACCAACCTCTATTCTTCGAATAGCCACGGAATAGATGATGTACGGATCGCCAATTTTTGTGTTTGTATTAGGGGTCCAAGTAAATTTAGCCACATACCATACATACAATATACAAAGAAAGAAAAGGAAAGCAAAACAAGATTTATACCTCTTGTTTACCTCACGGTCTTCTATCGTTGTCCTATCCTCGTCTTGGACGTTGTGTGGGCAATGATCTTCCAAGAGTTGAAGCTTCCTAGATCACAATCTTCCATTCCTTGCTCGCTCCGAACAAGAGTAAGTATAGAAATGAAACTATTCTCCTATCTAGGACTGACCATCAAGCTTCAAGCTTGATGCTTGCCGCCGGCCCAAAGAGAGGTGTAGGAGCACCGGCCAACCTTGAAAGAAGGTTGTTGTCGGCCAACCTAGAGAGAGAAAGAGAGAGGGAGGAGTTGTCGCCGATCTTGAGAGAGAGAGGGAGGGTAGAGTTGTCGCCAGCCAAGGATGGCCAAACCCTAGAATTATCTTGCCACCACCCACTAGGAAGAAGCAACTCTAGGGATGCCGCCGCCCACCTCTCCTCTCAAGCCAAGCTCCAAAACCCTAATCTCCCAAGTTGTGTTCCACTCCCAAGCCTTGGCCTCCTTTTATAGAGCTAGGCTTAAGCCTCCTTTTAATCTCCTCCCTCAGATCTAGGGATTTAAACTCAACCGTCGGATCTAGAGATTTAATCTCAATCGTTGGATCTAAAGATTTAATCTCCACCGTTAGATCTAGAGTTTCATTTTCCATCATTGGATCAAGGCTTCATGAGAGTTTTAATAGGCTACAATAGGGACCATAAGGAGGAGTTGGATCTTGGCCACCCAATGGATCAAGCCCACATAAAGTCCGATCCATTAATGATAATCCATTCCACTAGAGGATTATCATTGGTCTACCTCACCAACCCCCATAAGTTAATATGGGCTCCATATATTATTTTTACATATATCTCCACATGTTTAAGATCTCATATGTCCGTCGATTAATTAATTTACTGATAATTAATTAATCAATATTTAACTCCATGAGTAGTACCACTCAACCTTATCATCATGCCGGACCAAGTCCACCTGTAGGGTTTACATGATGAACCTTATGAGCTCCTCAAGGGGACATCATCATCCAAATATATAGGACACAGTTTTCTCCTATAATCAATGACACACCATATAAATAATATCATTTCCCAACTTACCGAGCCTATTGATTTACTCTATAAATCTCGCCCATTGGTAAATCAAAGAAATGAATACTAAGTATATTTGCCCATTATTATATCAGCATTAAGAGCATGTGCAACATAATATCTGAGGTCCGATTCTATTATGTTGTCAGCAATAAATCGAATAACCTCTATGTCGGTCCTGCTCAACACATACAAAGTGTACTAGTGTAATTCTATGGTCAAGACAAATCAATACCAAATCACACTACAACCTTGCCAATGGTTTGTCCAAAACTATCTCGGTTGTGAGCCTTTACTTATACTTTACAAGGAACTGATAACATCATCTTCCGTGTGACACCACACACCATGTTATCTACAATGTAATGTATTAGACAAAATGCGTATCCATAAATATGCAAACAATGATTATGTGATTCTTATTTCAAAATAAAGATGTTCATACAAAAGATAGATTTTTCAGTATACATCCCAAAAATCTTCCACTTATACTAAAAGACTATGCTGTTCTCATACTACCATACATCTTATTCCCATTCCCTCCACATTCCTATCAAAAGCTCTCACGGGAAGGGCCTTTGTGAAAGTATCTTTCAAGTTATCGTTCGATGCAATCTTGGCCACAATAACTTCTCCTCTCTTTATGATTTCTCTTAACAGGTGGTACTTGTGCTCTATGTGTTTACTTGCCTTATGGGCTCGTGGTTCCTTCGAGTTTGCAACTGCACCACTGTTATCACAATAAATTGTGATAGTTCTGGGCAAACCAGGAATCACATCCAAGTCCATCAAGAAGTTCCTGAGTCATACAACTTCTTTGGCTGCCTCAGAGACTGCCACATACTCAGCTTCCATGGTGGAGTCTGCCACGCATTTCTGCTTGACACTCTTCCATACAATGACTCCACCTCCAAAAGTAAACACAAACCCAGAGGTAGACTTACTATTATCCCTATCTAATTGGAAGTCGGAATCCGTGTAACCCATAGGGAGTAATTGATCTGCCTGGTAAACTAGCATATAATCCCTAGTCCTTCTTAGGTACTTCAATATATGCTTTACCGCTGTCCAATGTCCTTGTCCTAGATTACTCTGATATCTGCTAAACATGCCAACGATAAAGTAGATATTCGATCTCGTACATAGCATAGCATACATGAGGCTTCCTACTACCGAAGCATAAGGAACCACCTTCATCTCCTCTATCTCCTCTGATGCTCTAGGACACATCTTCTTAGATAAAGGAACTCCATGCCTAAAAGGTAGAAAAGCTTTCTTGAAGTTCTGCTTGCTAAAGCAAGCAAAAATGGTGTCTATGTATGAAGCTTGAGATAAGCACAACATCCTTTTCCTGCGATCCCTTATAACCTTGATCCCAAGGATGTGTTCCACTTCTCCCAAGTCCTTAATATCAAACTGTTTGGACAACTATACCCTTACGTCCGATAACTCTTTGACATTGTTGCCAATTAACAAAATGTCAATTACGTATAGTACAAGAAATACCACTATGTTTCCATCACATCTCTTGTATACACAAGACTCATCCTGACTTTCAATAAATCCATAAGACTAAATTACCTCATCAAACCGGATGTTCCAAGACCTCGAAGCTTGCTTCAATCCATAAATGGACTGATTAAGCTTACACAAAAGATGCTCTTTGCCCTTTGCAATGAATCCTTCTGGTTGCTTCATATATGTTAGGGCAATCTCTTGCTGTAATATAGTTTTGATGGTATGACAAAGGGTTTAAGTTAGGTTGGTATGTTTATTTGATATGTGCGTTGGAGTCTTGCAGGACTTAGTAATTCGCACATGGAGTCTTGGCGGGTTCACCCTCACAACCTCGGTCCTTGAGTCGGTGAAGGATGACTTTGCGGAAGTCGTGCGCTTGGAGCATCCGAGGGACCGCCGGACGAGATGACTTGAAGTGAAGCCAAGGAAGCAGACTTCGGAGGCAATAGACGCGAAGGAGCATTGCAGAGCCGTGCGCCTGATGCTGCCAAGGGACGTGGCTGCGAACGAAGAGAGCTTCGGCGAGGGACTTCGAGTGAGATGAGAGAATGAGTGAAATGTAAGTAGCTCATTAGGTGAACTTGGCCGAATGGCTAAGTGTCGGAGACTTGACCGCAAGGGTTAAGGTTTACCCGGCCGCCGGAAGCTCAAACTTATGTTAAGTTTGAGTTTCACACGGCACCGATCGGCATTGCCATGGAATGGCGATGTTCCGAGTCTAGTGGGTCTGATTGGTATCCGGCTTATGGGTTTATGCCCGTGATCATTGCCATGGAATGGCGATCGATTGCCGAAGGATATCGCGACCGCAGAATCGCTCGGGCCGTGGCGATCGACTCTGTGATCGTGATCGGTGGTGAGGTCGGTGGTCGCGCCAAGTGTGCCGTTGGACTACAACGGTCGGGATCCGACGTGTTCGGAGGCCGTTGGAGTGGCGGAAGTCGACTGCCAAGGGCAGCAGTCGACTGATGGCGGCCAACGGGAAGAAATCAGCCTTCTCTATAAAAAGAGAAGGTGTGGAGCTTTGGGAGAAAAAAATGCTCAAGTTCTAAACGACCATCCAAGTGCTCCACAAGATTCAAACTCCTTCTTTTAGCTTTCTTTCACATCTATTGTAAAAGAGGGAGTGTGCTTGATTTGTAAAGGTTACCTCCACCTAGCTTGGTGCAAAGGAGAGACCAATATTGGATTGGCTTTGAAGGAGTGATTCACCTCGGACGAATCGGGATCGTAGATTAGCGGCGTAGCCGTGAACCACGTTACATTCTTTGTTAGCGATTGTTTTCTCGTATTTCTATTTGTTTGTCTTTATTAGTCTTCCGCTTGCGCTAATTAG
The DNA here is from genome assembly GCA_025175895.1 of Wurfbainia villosa. Classification (NCBI taxonomy): domain Eukaryota; kingdom Viridiplantae; phylum Streptophyta; class Magnoliopsida; order Zingiberales; family Zingiberaceae; genus Wurfbainia; species Wurfbainia villosa. Next base: position 55,425,387 of record CM045986.1, on the reverse strand, counting down.
TTTTGTAGATGAGCAAATACCGACATCCAAATGAAAAGGGCTATTCACCCCCCTCTAGTCGGCCGTACCGATCCCCTACAAGTGGTATCAGAGCCAAGGAAAGCTTGTCGAGGACTAACCGCCACAACAAGCAACATTCAAAATGGCCGGCTCAAACATCCACCCACCGAAGTTCGACGGCGAATTCTCTTGGTGGAAAAAGAGAATGGAGGTATTCTTCGAGACCAATTTTGATATTATGCTAATAATGGAAAATGGGTTTGAGTTGCCTAGGGATGAAAAGGGTGAACAAATCGAAAAATCACGATGGACTAAGAAGCAAAGAGAGGAACACCTTGCGAACTCAAAGGCAAAACATCATCTTTTCAATGTGCTCCCCCAACAAGAGATCAACCGGATCGGAGAATGTGCTAGCGCCAAAGAGATGTGGGAGAAGCTTATAGAACTCCATGAAGGCACATCCGAGGCCAAGCTAGCAAGGAGAGACCTCCTCCGCTCCCAACTATCCAATATAAAACTAGAAAAGGGAGAAAAGGTAACCTCACTACACTCTAGGTTTTAAGAAATTTTAATTGGGCTAACAAGTGTAGGTGAGAAGCTATCAAACCGGGACATGCTCATGAAGGCTATAGATGCCTTTCCCCGGTCCTCAAAGTGGAGCTCCATGGTGGATTCGTTCTACATCTCCAAGAACTTGGAAGTAAGTACCTTGGAGGAATTTTTCTCAACAATGGAGCTCCACGAAACTAGGCTTGAAGGAATACAAGAGGAGCCTAGAATTCAACCCTCAAGAGGAGTAGCATTGTTGGCAAATAAGGGGAAGAAGAAGATAGAGATCTCCTCCTCCTCTGATGATGAAGCGTCTTCCTCCTCCATGGATAGCACGGAAGAAGCCTACATGGTAAGGAAGGTAAGACGTGCATTTAAGAATTTTAGATTTGATAAATCTCATGATAGGAATAGAAGACCAAGGGGGAAGGTCATATGCTACAATTGCCAAGGAGAAGGGCACATAAGGGATAATTGTCCCCTCCTAAACAAAAGCAAAGAAGAAAGGAAAAAGAAGGAAGAAAAGAAGAAGAAAAAGGGGAGCAAGAAGAAAAAGGAAGAGGAGAAGAAGACAAAGGAAAAGGGAAAGGTCAAAGCCCTAAAGGCAAGGACTTGGGATGACCCATCCTCATCCTCTTCATCATCATCGGATGAGGAGAATGCCTTTGTCACCAATTTGGCCTTGATGGCCTTTGATGACTTGGATTGCTCTTCCTCCGAAAATGAAGGATCAAGCTCAAGAGGAGAGAGCTCAAGTGAAGGGGGAGCTTCTACATCCTCCTCATCCGAAGAAGAAGAAGAAGATATGGAAACTATGGTAACGAAAGCTTCTCCTAAGAAAATAGTTTCCATAATTTCTAGTTTAACTAAGGACTTAATTGGAATGAAAAAGAAAAATAAAAGCATGTTTAATCAAATTAAGGCTTTGGAATATAAACTAGAAAATGCATGTTTAAATAATAATGATACCTCTTCTTGCCATGATGATGCATGCTCACATGATTATATGCCTTTGGATGTTAATGATGCATGCATAGAGGAAAATAGGGCATTAAGGGAAAAGGTAGATTATTTAACCAAAGCCCTAGAGAAATTCACAATTGGCTCCAACACCTTAAATATGATCTTAGGGAGCCAAAGAGCTAGTTTCAACAAAAAGGGCCTAGGCTACAAGGAAAAGAAAAATGAAAAGGCCTATAAATGCCTAATAGCTAGGGGACAAGATAAAAAGAAAGTAATTGCTAGGAAATGGATCCCCAAGGAGTATTTAGTGAACCCAATAGGAAAGAATTTATTTTGGGTTCCAAAATCCATCCTTAAGGGTTAGAAAACCCCTAGGGTAGTCAACCATATGAATTTGACCTATATCATATTTTGGTTGACTTAGGATGACGGGACAACATTTTTTAGATAGTGTTGGGTGATAATAACGTGCCCATAAATAGGTAATAATGCTTAAATCATGTTGATTAATGTAATTGCTATGTATATGTGTAATCATGATTTATGATATTGGGCACATCATCATGAGAAATAGGTTTAAATCATGCTTTAGGTGATAATTTGTTTATTATCATCACATAATACCTAATGCATGGTTATAAATTGATGAAAACATGCATTTCATGATCATAATGTGAAATTAAATCATATATGTCATTATGATCATGTAGGTTGTTAGGTTGATACTTAACCATGATAGAATTGCATGAATATATTGGTTAAGTATATACAAATACCCCCTAGGATGCATCTCACACTCACTATAGGCTAACTTGATTGCAAACTTAGCATGGGTGAGATATTAGGATGATACAAATGTCCACTAATGCCTATGGCATTTAGATGGTCATTTAAAATATCAAAATAGCAATAATAGACCAATCATGGGGAAGGCTTATGTTTAATTCATAGACATATTGCCTAAAGATCATGGTTGGATATTTCATATGTTTTCAAAACAATTCCTTAATCTAAAATCTATGTATTCATGTTTTGGAACAATTCAAAGCAAGACTAGGTGTTAAAATGGATACTAACATGCTCAAAAACTAGTGGTTTTTCAAGTGTTTGGATTTTTGGCAAATCTCAGAAAATATAATGATTTTTTATGAAAAACTATTTTTCCTTGATAGATATACTTAATAGAAATATGCTCCTCAAATTTCATGATTTTTTGAATTTTCTGAAATTTTTAATGCATTGTAAAATCAATTTCAGAATCAATTTGTACCAGATCCTATCGATAGCAATGATCGCTCACCTGAAAATCAGCCTGCAATTTTCTGATTTCAGATTTTATTCATGTTTTTGGTATTTTCCCTCCATTATACTTGATGCCATGAGTTTATAACTTCGTGTTAATCTTTTTTGATGGTGTCAAAGGGAAAGAAATAATTATGTTTAAGTTAATTGCTTTAGTGGGAGAAATATATGATAAGGGAGAAAATTTTTATGTGAAGTTTCATGGATTAAGGGGGAATTGCATGTTGCTATATCATGTTTACGTTTACATGCTTTCTTACCTTAGAAATTTATATCAAATGTTTTTACCTAACTTAAACGGATTGCCACACATCAAAAAGGGGGAGATTGTTAGGGCAATCTCTTGCCGTAATATAGTTTTGATGGTATGACAAAGGGTTTAAGTTAGGTTGGTATGTTTATTTGATATGTGCGTTGGAGTCTTGCAGGACTTAGTAATTCGCACATGGAGCCTTGGCGGGTTCACCCTCACAACCTCGGTCCTTGAGTCGGTGAAGGATGACTTTGCGGAAGCCGTGCGCTTGTAGCATCCGAGGGACCGCCGGACGAGATGACTTGAAGTGAAGCCAAGGAAGCAGACTTCGGAGGCAAGAGACGCGAAGGAGCATTGCAGAGCCGTGCGCCTGATGCTGCCAAGGGACGTGGCCACGAACGAAGAGAGCTTCGGCGAGGGACTTCGAGTGAGATGAGAGAATGAGTGAAATGTAAGTAGCTCATTAGGTGAACTTGGCCGAATGGCTAAGTGTCGGAGACTTGACCGCAAGGGTTAAGGTTTACCCGGCCGCCAGAAGCTCAAACTTATGTTATGTTTGAGTTTCACATGGCACCAGTCGACTGATCTGAGTCGAGTGGGTTCGACTGGTATCCGACTGATGGGTTTATGCCCAGAGGATATCGTGGGCACAGAATCGCTCGTAGCCGACTGGGCAGTCGACTACGGGGTCAGCAGTCGACTGGTGAGGTCCAGCAGTCGACTGCCAAGTGTGCCGTTGGACTACAACGGTCGGGATCCGACGTGTTCGGAGGCCGTTGGAGTGGCGGCAGTCGACTGCCAAGGGCAGCAGTCGACTGATGGCGGCCAACGGGAAGAAATTAGCCTTCTCTATAAAAAGAGAAGGTGTGGAGCTTTGGGAGAAAAAAATGCTCAAGTTCTAAACGACCATCCAAGTGCTCCACAAGATTCAAACTCCTTCTTTTAGCTTTCTTTCACATCTATTGTAAAAGAGGGAGTGTGCTTTATTTGTAAAGGTTACCTCCACCTAGCTTGGTGCAAAGGAGAGACCAATATTGGATTGGCTTTGAAGGAGTGATTCACCTCGGACGAATCGGGATCGTGGATTAGCGGCGTAGCCGTGAACCATGTTACATTCTTTGTTAGCGATTGTTTTCTCGTATTTCTATTTGTTTGTCTTTATTAGTCTTCTGCTTGCGCTAATTAGTTTTGTAGACGAGCAAATACCGGCATCCAAACGAAAAGGGCTATTCACCCCCCTCTAGCCGGCCGTACCGATCCCCTACAATATAGATGTTTTCCTCAAGCCTTCCATTAAGGAAAGACATCCATCTGTTATACCTCATAATTCATATGAGCAGCAATACATAAGAGAATGCATATAGACTTAAGCATGACTACTGGCTAAAAGGTCCCCTCATAATCGATTCCCTCCTTCTGAGTATACCCCTTCGCAATAAGCCTTTCTTTGAAGGTCTTAACCTTCCCATCTATTCCTATCTTTCTTTTGTAGATCCACTTGCATCCAATGGTTTTTACACCATTGGGTGGTTCTACTAGCTCTCATACCTGATTTGAATCCATAGATTCAATCTCAGTATTCATTCCACTTTGCCAAGATACCGCATCTTTATCTTGGATTGCCTCGTCATATGTCCAGGGATCAGGTTAATGTTCGCCAGGGACCAAATCCGATGATTCTCCCAAGAACATGAATCTATCAGGCTATCTAACAACCCTCCCACTATGATGAGGTATCACTTGTGTATCCTCTGTGACACGCGGTGCAGTGACTTATGGTATATCCTCTTATACCGGTGGTACTGAAGTAGTGGTTGCCCCTCTCAATTCCTCCAGAACAATCTTACTTATGGACTTGTGGTTCATCACATAGTCTTTCTCTAGAAATCTGGCGTTCGTGCTAATGATCACCCTCTGATCTCTAGGACTATAAAACAAACCACCTTTCGTTCCTTTAAGATAGCCAACGAACATGTGCACTTCTGTACGAGGTTCCAACTTACCAGCATCTGCCTTCAGCACATGTGCTGGACTCTCCCTTATCTGAATATGTCTCAGACTAGGCTTTCGCCCAGGTCACAATTCTGTGGGAGTAGAAGGAACTGATTTAGATGGTACCAAGTTCAAAATATACACTGCCGTATCTAGAGCATATCCCAAGAACGAATCTAGCAACTAAGAATAACACATCTTTGATCTAACCATCTTCATAAGAGTCCTATTCCTTCGCTCTGTTACACCATTCTGCTGGGGTGTGCCAGGTGCAGGCAATTGGTATTGAATCCCAACCTCTGATATGTAATTCCTAAACTCTCCCAAGGGGTACTCACCACCACGATCAGATCGTAGTGTCTTGATACTTTTACCATGACGTTTCTCCATATCAGCCTTGAATTCTTTGAACTTGTCAAAGCATTCAGACTTGCGACGCATCATGTAAATGTATCCATATCTTGAATAATCGTCTATGAAAGAGACGAAATACTAAAAATGACCTCTTTCCTGGATAGACATAGGACCACACAAATCAGAATGAATCAATTCCAACACATCTTTGGCTCTATACCCCTTGGTCTTGAAAGACCTCTTGGTCATTTTACCTTTCAAGCAAGACTCGCAGGTTGGGAAGTCATCCACCACTAATGAACTCAGAGGTCCATCAATTATCAACCTTTGAATTCTACTTAGGTTAATATGACCAAGCCTTAGATGCCAAAGATATGTTTGGTTCATCTTCGAAGGTTCTTTTCTCTTATTAGAATTAGATTATGAGTTATTAACTTCTATTTGCATTGTGGGAGCTTTTGGTTCAAGTGTATATAAATTTTCTATCAATGCTCCAGAACAGATAATCTCCCTATTCCTTTTTATAACAACTCTGTAATTAAAAGAAATAGAATATCCATCCATAAACAATTTAGGAACCGAAATCAAATTCTTTCTAAATAAAGGTACATAAAGGCAATTTAGAACCAAAACTTTATTTCTCTCAGAAGACAAATAAACATCTCCCACTGCAAACCACCGCTACCTTCGTAGCATCACCCAAGTAGACGGTAATCTCCCCTTTAGCTAGTCATCTAGTTTACTAGAACCCCTATAAAGTATTACAGACATTATCAGTGGCTCCCATATCTACACACCAGGTGCTGGTAGATAACATCGCTAAACATGTTTCAATGACTAGACCAAAAGATATACCTTTATTCTTCTTTCGGTTGGGGCAGTCCTTCTTCCAGTGTCCAGTCTGCTTGCAAGTGAAGCACTTGCCTTTTGGTTTCTTCACTCCTCCCTGATTTCCTCCCACCACCTTTTCCCCACCTTGTTTATTCTTCTTCTTGCCTTTTGGCTTAGAAGTAGAAACCTTTTGGGCAACCATGGCCTGTGACAAAGCACTATGATGAAAAAGCCCCTCTGCCGCCTGGAGTTCTTTTTAGAAGCTCCGTCAATGAATACAACCTCTTGTTCATGTTGTAGTTCAGGAAAAACTGCTCAAAACTCCTAGGTAGAGACTAGAGAATGATATCTACTTTAGTTTCCCCATCTATCTCTGCTACGAGGACTTCCAGCTCATTCAAATGAGCCATCATCTTGAGAACATGATCCCTTACAGGTGTTCCCTCGATCATGGTGGTCGTCATCAAGTTCCTTATGGCTTCCTGCCTAGCAGCCCGATTCTGGTGTCCGAAAAGCTCTTTGAGATTGAGCATCATGTCATAAGCAGTGGGTAGGCTTGATGCTGATATTGCAGTACATTTGACATAGATGCCAAAATGTAACATTGCGCTATCTCATCAGCCTTAATCCACTTCTTATAACTCTCCTTCTCCTTTTCCCCAGAATCATCCACAGGCTTAGGAGGACACTCTTCGAAGAGTACATATTTAAACTCTTCAGCAGTCAAGACAATGTCAAGATTCCTCTTCGAATCAACATAATTGGGTGCAGGAAATTTATTTTCTTTCAGTATCACAGCAAGTGGGTTGAAAGACATTTTGAAAAACCTAAGAATCACATAGATCAAAACATTAGATTTTTACAAAAAATTATTGATTCCTCAAATAATAATATTTTAAAATCAACCAACACATCAAAACACCGAGAATATCATATGCCATGATAGTATGGACGTATACGAATTCTACATTTGTAAGAGGAGGTTTTACCCATTAAATTTACTATCTTGTCAACCTAACTTTTTGACAAATAAAATTAATAGTTGGTTCTTCTTCGGCCCTACAAATAAAAGCAGTGACTCCGATGGGGAGGATACTCCTATTTGCATCTAAGTGTTCACCATTACTCGGTACCATGACAATTATCTCGTGTTATGTGCCTTCCGATGGGGAAGTACACACGCTCCTTAATAATTTCCTATAACCATATTCGATCCTGTGATCCGCAAACAAACTCATCAGATGGGGAGGAAGGCACTCAGAGCCGATGCACAAGTTTGTTTGCATCACATGTCAAATCGTAATGGAGGCCGTGGGAATTTATAAAAATATCCCTCTCTCACTTAGTAATTTAGAATTGAAGAATTTTCCTAGCCTACGACATGCATATCAAACAAAAAGCAATAAATATGAAAAAAAAATATTTTCCAACTATTATGGCTTTTGTCTCAAATATGCCTCCCGTCGTATCTCCATCTCGTTCGCTCCTCCCTACGCCATGTACGAGTCATCCGGAGATCCGAGCCGAGAATAATTATTTTAATTTACATCTATCGATCCTATACTCCATGAAGGAGTGTACATGAAATCTAGATCAAAAGAAAACTAAAATAAAAGAGTGCCTAAACAATGTCGTACTTAATTATAAAAAATTAAATACTAGCCTCGTCAACCCCGAGGATTCAAACAATATAACACACATGCAATCACATACACACATATGGGCATAATAGTTGGCTCTTATGAAGGGTTTTGCTTATCGAGTTCGTGAGGGGAAACTTCGCTTCCCACTTCACCTCGGTAGCTTGTCCATGGCGATCCTAGACAAAAGGGATTGCCCAAACCACCAAGTCATCGTCGTGCTATTCATTTAGAGAGGTCACTTGAACAAACTAGTTGTTAAAGCGACCATCCTCTATTCTACGAGTAGCCGCGGAATCGACGATTTTCGGATCGCCGGTTTTTGTGTTTATGCTCGGGATCCAAGTATTATTTATCCATTTACAGATTTATAACATGCTTATAATTGTAAAACTAAAACAAGCAATAAACAAAAGAGAAAAGAGAATAGATATACCTCTTGATCTTCTAATGTATGACCTTCCTCCTTTTGGACGTCGTGTGGGTGACGCTCTACCAAAAGTCGAAGCTCCTAGATTGCAAATCTTCTTTCCTTGATCTTCCAAAGCAAGAGGAAGAATAGAAACAAGGTTTTTCTCCTCCCTAAAACCAACCAACAAGGAGCACACAAACTCCTTGCCGCCGGCCAACTAGAAAGAGGAGAAGAAGATGGAAAACTACCAAGACACCAAGGGAAGCCCTATATCTTTTTTCCACCACCCAAGGAGAAGAAGAGGAGGGCCTATGGTCATCGGCCAATGGTTGGAAAAGGCTGTAGAGGCGCCGGTAGCTTGAGGAAGGAGAACAAGGCAAGGAATTCTTTCCTTATTAGGTGCCGCCAAAGCCAAACCCTAACTCTCTTGCCACAAACTTCCAAAGCCCTTACCTCTCTCTAATTTTTCTTAACTTCACGCCAACCCCTTGTCCACCTTTTATAGAGTTAGGGATAAACCATGAATTGTCCCCACGGGGATGGCGGGTTGGTTAAGGCAGAGGTGCTTGCAGATGAAGGTCGGGGGATCGATTCCAGGGAAAGGCAGGATTTATCCTGCCGCCCTGGCAGAACCCCCCTCTGCTGGTACCAGCCCGTCAAAGGCCAAAGGCTCAGCCCAAGAAGGGTAACGTCCCCGATTGGGCCGCCCCGTGATTAACCCCTTCGCGCATCCTCCTTGGGACGGGAGGCCGGAGGCTCCTAGGTTGGGAGTTCCAACCTTCTTTGCAGAGGGATAAGCCATGAATTAATCTCCTCCATTGGTTCTAGGGATTTAATCTCAACCGTCGGATCAAGAGATTTAATCTCAATCGTCGGATCTTAGAGATTTAATCTCTACCTATGGATCTTAGAGTTTTGTTTCTATTCATTGGATCTAATCTTCATGAGGTGTTAATAGGCTACATTAGGGACCATGAGGAGGAGTTGGATCTTGGCCACCCATGGATCAAGCCCACAAAAAGTCCAATCCACTAAAGGATCATCATTGATCTACCTCGCCAACCCCCATATGATAATATTGTTGGGTTTCCGGCATCGCGGCGAGTGTGTGTTCGAATATGTTTTGCAAACATGTGCACAGCGGAAGAAGTGAATTAATAAATCTAATTTATTACAACACACACATCACACGCATGCATAGTACAACATGTGTAGACATAACCGTAAATTCAAATTTTGCAATAATAGGAAATTTATACTATGTATACCTGACATATCACGTGTAGCGGGAAAGACATCAACCGGAATGATTCTCGCTAGAATAGTCTCTATCCGTATCCACGCCGAGTATCTTCTGGATGAATTCACAAAGTCACGAGCCTCGTCTTTCTATGGGTTACAAGCCTCGTGTTGAAAACGATGTGATCGAGAGAAGATCATGGTCCGAATCAAAATTCGGATCCAAATCGGGTCCTAAAAAACTAGCTTCTTCGGAGAGGTATTCGTCAACCATTTGACGAATCCTTCATCCTCCACCTATCAGGATTACCGGAGATCGAATCCCCGGAAAGGATACCACTGTCGGAGCTCCAAATGTCGTCCAAACGAAGCTCCGACGAGAAGGAAACAAGCTTTCCAAAAAACTGGACAGCTTTGGTGGAGGAATAGGGGCCGGCCAAAAGGGAAGGTTGAAGCTCACCTTATTGCCGAACCCAAAGGAGATCACTGGAGCTCCACTAACAGCAGCTCGACGCCGGCAAGGGGGAAGGACAGTACCTTCTGGATGCTGGCAAGGGAGCTAGGTGGTGGTGGGCGGCGGCACTAGGGTTGCCGCCGACTACACCAAGGAGAGGAGGGGGCGGCAACAATTAGGGTTGCTTGGACTTTGATAAGGGCTTAACAAAACCCTTAAGCCCTATTTTATAGAGAATAAATTCTCTTAATGGTTATCGGATCATAACCAAAGGACCGTTAACCCGCTCCATTAATTTAAGTTAAAATAAACCAAACCATGATGATTTATTTTAAGTTAAAACGAACCGAACCAACTTTTGCTTCATTCATTTAAAACAAACCAAACCCTTTGGTTTATTCTCCTCCATTGGATTAAAACCAAACCAATTTGGTTCATCCATCATGTCTTCATAAGACATGGCCCATCCACGCTTCCATTGCGACTGAAACGATTTCATGCTCGCTCCATGTTTGGTTCAACAAAACCAAGTTTCTCTCGGTCAGTGAATCTCATTCTCAAGCTCGTTTTAAATCCTTCGGATTACGCTCGTTGTGCGTGTGACCAAATAGATTCTCGGTTTATGTTGGCCCTCTATAATTAACCTTTAATTATAGAACGATCATGAGTGGCACCTAGTAGTACATCATGATCCCCAATTAATCAAAAAAATCAACGGTTGATCCAGAACTATTTCTGAAACCCTTCAGCAGCTCGAATGAATTGTGCCTCATTCCCTTCACTCATCTTATACCCACTTAGTTCAGGACATGGTCTATAGTGTCAGTCCCCACTAGGCTGACTACGTCACACCTAGCCCAAGTATCATTTCCTCATCCTACGGATTCTAGTTACTGCACATATATCGAAGAGTACCTTACTCTAAACATGTAATGCTTTAGACAAAGACTTTAGTAAGAATCCGCCGAGAGGCCAAGGGTATACATCTCCTCGCAAGGAGTGGTGAATCCTTTATAGGCTATTCAAACACCTTCGATCACTTCGACTTATACCCAATCATCCCGGGTCCACATCTCCTCAGAGATGCTTGCTTAAGATGTCAAAGCATAAGTCTTCATGATCAAGATGACTTGAATACCGCAAGTCAAAGGAACATCGCACTTAAGCTACAGTAAGAACTTCATTGACATATCTATATATGCAGAGAACCATATGAAGTCTTACGGCTGGTCACTCCAATGAACTAGTTACCATAACTAGCATCCACGATTAACTCTGGACATCACAATGTCTCTAGCCAGTGAGAATCAGCTGCTTGGATACACCAAGGAGTATACCTCGTGCTAGTCTCGACTGAATTGATGGTGTCTAAATCCATCAATTCATCGACTAGGGATAATTTCGATACATCACAATTACACATGTAGAGATACTCACTAGTTGTGATCCAATCACAAATTCTCTCATGCTGTGAATCGTATCGTGGACATTCAGTAAATGAGTTTAAGATCTAATCAAATACATGAAAACATGTATACTCAAATAGTGAATCTTCATTTATCATATAAATGGTTCAAACATAAGGCGATTGCCTTAGGACATCTCTCATATATTACTAACAAACTCCCACTTGGCCTAATGCCAATCGCTACGGTATCCAATACCATAGGTTCTAACATGACCCTCAAACTTACTTTGAGGTAATACCATAGTCAAAGGATCCGCTAAGTTCCTTTTAGTGGGGATTTTCTCGATTTGTATTTCCTTCCTACTAATGATCTCTCTGATCTGATGATAGCGGTGAAGCACATATTTGGATCATTGATGAGACCACATCAAGTTCAGAGATGAACTTCTTGATCCAAACCGCTTCCTTTGCTGCTTCCAAAGCTGCAATGTATTCTGCCTTAGTGGCAGAATCCGCTATAGTGTCAAGCTTATGTTGGATCGAAGCGGATCGCTAGAGGGGGGGTGAATAGCGATAAAACCTTTTTCTTTTCTTTTCGTTCGTTAAAACTCGAGAGATAATTAATTGCAGAGGAAATGTAAATGTAAAGTAAAAAGAGACAAAGGAGTTTTACTTGGTTCGTAGCCTTCGACTACTACTCCAAGGCCCTAGCGGTCCTCGACCACGTACGGAGGGCAAAAACACTAAAGAACTCCTCCCCTTTAGAGGTAGGAGTTTAATCGATACAAGTAAAGCACAAAGCTTGAGGTAGAGGGACACTCCCCCTCTCCTCGTTACGATAAAAGCTCCGAAAATGAAAGTACTAAACTGAAATAAAACTCTAACCGACGTAATAAAATGAAAACAAATAAACCTAGACGTCGGAGAAGAAGCACTTCGTTGTCGAAGAAGTTGTAGCTTTGCGGAGGCTTTTGGAGGCTTAGAATTGATGATGAAACCCTAGGTTAGGACCTCCTTTTATAGCCTTTAAGCCCCTCATCGAATGGGTCTTCAACCAATAGGAATTGGGCAGAAAACTCCTTGAAAAATGGTGATAAAGCTTGACTCCTCGAGGCTGATTTTTGACCATCGGTTGAACTGATTTCTTGGCCGGTTGAATTGATGGTTCAGCAGTTGAACTGATCCTTGGCCGGTTGAACTGATGGCTTAGCAGTTGAACTGATTTTTGGCCGATTGAACTGATTTTTAGACTTTTCAACTGTAATAAAGAGTTAGCTCGAAATATAAGTGAATTTGATGGCCACTTGCCATCCGATCTCAACATAGACCTTCCATGGAAGTCTTGGTCAGATCGTCGCCTAAGGATGTCCCCGTATGGAGGACTCGACCTTACTTACGCTCACTCACACGTGCTTACCTCAACATTTACCTTTGAAACCTTCCTTTCGGTCTCCACCTGATTCCTTCGGCTCCCTCCGAAGTCCTCCCGGTGTCGTCCGACCACCGCGGGTTCCTCCGGGTGTCGCTAGCCTTTAGCTCCAGCTATAGCAATCTTCTGCACACTCGATTCAGCTCGTGAGATAATGACATGAGCTTAACTTTGTATCATTTGCTATAATCAAAACTTAGGTTCGACTTAGGTGCCTACTGCACCAACAATCTCCCCCTTTTTGATTTATGGCAAACCCACATACAAAGTTAAGTAAATAGCAAGCATGAAGAATAATGTGCATTAGAAACAAGAAATAAAGAAGATTAAGTTGGAGTAGTAAGGATTTTCTTCAAGTACTCCCCCTTGAGGAAACCTCCCCCTTGACCGAGGGTAAGTCTTGAAGAAAGACCTTAATCCTCCCCTTTGAGGGTTTCTTTAAGTAATTAACATTACTTAAAGTTGGCCTAAGTAAAACGTTTAAGTTAAGAGTTCTTCTTACCTTGGCCCTTTCTCCCCCATAAGTAAAACATTAAGGGCATAATAAAAAATAAGTAAAATGTTGACGCCACAAATAAGTTTAAGTTAAGAATTCTCTTAACTTGGCCTTTAATAAGTTTTCAAAACTTAAAGTTAACTTTTGGTTTAAATATAAAGTAAGAGTTAAGTTATGAAAAAAAATTTTGACCCCTTAACTTTGGCCTTTTTCTCCCCCTTTTGCCATATATCGAAAAGGGTGAGTGTGTGTGTGGAAAACAAAAATAAGTGTTAAATTTAAAGTCCAAGCATGTTCCACATTATTTTGAAAATAATATACTGAAAATAAGTTCATCTATAAGATGTTCGACTCATATTTGGCTTGATTGATATGAAAGATCAACCAGTCCTGGTCAGAGTCGGTTAGTATGTATGATTATACTCCGTGGTTCATAGCGATGCACTAGCTCTACATGCAGGCGGGAGTAAGGTCCTAACATCTCACGCCCATCTACGTGGCTAAGTACACAAACACATTAGTCCTATGTGTTGTGAGATGTATTGGCTCCTTAAATCTATAGGTGCATGATATCTAAGGTATGTCCTATGCTAGTTCCATAAAAATGAAAAAATAGTAGTAAGAAAATATAATTTGCAAGTTCCTATTCTACTACGCACATGCCCAATTTTCGTCTTAATAGACTAAATTCGGCTTCGGGTAGGGGTTTAGTAAATAGGTCTGCTGAGTTAGACTTTGATTCGACGTATTCGAGTTGTATGGCTCTGTTGGCCACATGTTCTCGAATGAAATGGTGTTTGACCTCTATATGTTTGGTCCTAGAGTGACATATCGGATTCTTTGTAAGATTAATTGAACTAATGTTATCTACGTGAAGTTTAGTATTCGTAAAGTCTAACTTAAAGTCGCGGAGAGTGTGCTTCATCCAAAGAAGTTGCGTGACACACTCACCCATTGCGATGTATTCGGCTTCGGTGGTAGATAAAGCAACACAGTGTTGCTTCCTACTGCACCAACTCACTAGACTCGAGCCGAGAAGTTGAAAACAACCACTCGTACTCTTTCTATCTAGCTTACTACCGGCATAGTCCGAATCGGAGTAGCCGGTTAGTTCGAACTCGGTAGATCTATGATACCAAATACCGACATTAAGTGTACCCTTTAGATATCTAAGGATACGCTTGACTAGAGTTAGGTGAGACTCCATGGCACATGTTTGAAACCTTGTGCACATACTTACTACAAATAAGATATCAGGTCGGCTTGCAGTTAAGTAAAGGAGACTCTCTATTATACTCCTATAGTATTTTAAATCAATTGAATTTCTGATTACATCTTCTTCTATATTCACATTAGTTTCCATTGGGGTATTAATAATTTTAGCGTCTTGCATTCCAAAGCGTTTAATTAATTCCCTAGTATATTTGCGTTGATGTAGGTATATTCCATCTTTAGTTTGTTTAATTTGTAGACCTAAAAAGAAACTTAACTCACCTACTAAATTCATTTCAAATTCACTTTCCATAAGTGAAATGAACTCATTTAGTAGGATTGAGTTGGTGGTTCCGAAAATAATATCATCTACGTAGATTTGGGCTATGAATATGTCTTTACCTAAGGTTTTTACGAAAAGGGTTGGGTCAACTACACCTTGGTTAAAGCCTTTGGACTTAAGATAAATCGAAAGTCTCTCGTACCAAGCTAGAGGAGCTTGTTTAAGTCCATAAAGAGCTTTCTTTAACCTAAGGACAAGATCGGGTTTGTCTAAACTTTCGAAACCGGGGGGTTGACTAACATAAACTTCTTCTTTAATGTATCCATTTAAGAATGCAGATTTCACATCCATTTGAAACAACTTAAATCCTCGATGTGCTGCATATGCTAATAGCATTCGAATGGACTCTAATCTAGCTACTGGGGCATAGGTCTCGTCGTAATCTAAACCTTCGACTTGACTAAACCCTTTAGCAACTAGTCTAGCTTTATTTCTAACTACTTCTCCTCTATCATCAATTTTATTTCTAAACACCCATCTTGTTCCAATGATTGTTTTATCTTTAGGTGGTGGTACTAATTCCCATACTTCGTTCCTAGTGAATTGAGCCAACTCTTCTTGCATTGCAATAATCCAATCAGGATCAAGAAGAGCTTGGTCAATAGTTTTGGGTTCAATTTTAGAAATCAAATATATTTGACTAAGGTTTCTGTATGAGGCTCTAGTTCGAACTCCTAGACTTGGATCACCTATCACTTGGTCGATAGGATGATTCGTTTGAGTCCTAGTTAGATTTGGGTTTGAGTCTACAACTTGATTTATAGGATGACTCGTTTGAGTTCTAGTTTGGTTAGAGTCATCTATCACTTGGTCGATAGAGTGACTTGGTTGACTTAGGTTAGGATTAACACTAGACCTGATCTCCGGATCAGAGTTAGGTCTAGTATGAATCGGCTCGCTAATTGGGGTTGCCGGGGGTTTTGTAGGTTCGTGTCCTTCATCAAAAACTACATTGATAGTCTCCTCGACTCTAAGGGTGTCGTGGTTATATACTCTATAGGCTGTGCTTGTAGTCGAGTATCCTAGAAAGATTCCGGTCGTGGTTTTGGATGTAAATTTCCCTAGGTAATCCTTAGTGTTTAGGATATGTACCTTACACCCAAATACCCTAAAGTACTTGATGTTTGGTATTTTATCGTGATAAATCTCATATGAGGTCTTAAGGTGCCTCTTTACCATAAGGATTCTATTTTGGACATAGCATGCCGTACTCACGGCTTCCACCCAAAACCTATCGGGTAGGTTATACTCATTTAACATTGTCCTAGCGGCTTCTTGTAGGGTTCTATTTTTGCGTTCTACTAGGCCATTTTGTTGTGGAGTTCTAGGGCAAGAGAACTCGTGGTGGTATCCATTTAGGTTACAGAATTTTGTAAACCTATGGTGTTCGAATTCACCACCATGATCAGTCCTAAGTCTTTTGATTTTAATGCTTTGTTGATTTTCTATTAACTTAAATAGATTGATTAATTGATCTAGGGTATCATTTTTGTGTTTGATGAACCTAACCCAAGTAAATCTAGAATAGTCATCAATTATGACTACGCAGAATTTACTTCCGTTAAGTGACTTAGCTCCGTGTGAATCAAATAGATCCATGTGTAGGAGCTCAAGCACACTTTTGGTTCGTTATTGACTAGTTAGTTGATGTTGTGTCCTAGATTGTTTACCTTGTTGACAAGCATTACATATTTTATTATCCAAGTTGTTGAGGTTAGGCAAACCCCTGACTAAATCACTCTGACTCATCTTGTGGATGAGTCTTGGGTGTGAGTGACCGAGTCGTCGGTGCCACAACCACGATTCCTCTTGCCATGTCATAAGACACTTAGTTGAGGATTTAGTTAAGTTGATAGTGTAAATGTTGTTATTTCTAGTCCCTTTAAGAATTGTTTTAGAGGTTTCGTTTGTATTAATTACGCATTCATTTTCTAGAAATATGACCTTATAGTTATTATCACACAATTGGCTTACACTAAGTAAATTATATTGAAAATTTTCTACTAATAAAACATTTTGAATAACAAAATTTGAATTGAGCTCAATATCACCTGATCCGATGATTTTGAGCTTGCCATTATTTCTGAAGGCTACCGATCCTTGTCGTTTGAATCGAAGCTTCGAAAACTTGAGTTGATCCCCGGTCATGTGTCGGGAGCAACCACTGTCCAACATCCATTGATCCTACATGCAAGGTAGTTGGATCGGATATTGGATTTATTAAAAATTGGTTGAAGATTATTAACCTAAATCATCTCACCCATGTCTATATGATCAAACATGTTAATCCTATATGTTCTTGTGAGATGACTTCCAATTTTTTAGTTGAATTAAGTTTAATGACTTAAACACTTGTCAACCTTGCGTTAGATTCGGATTTGACCTTAGGCTCATCAAGTCACCTTTTCAAGATCATGGCTTCCAGGTCGTGGCGAGGCACAGAGGCCTTCTTTGATCGGAACAACGACCACTTCCTTAGATAAAGCCATTTTCAAGAAAATAGACTTGACTCACGTAAGACCACTTCCTGGTCTAACTAGTCTAGGATACGGCGAGGTAGCTTTAGCTAGTTCCGCTCGGTCAAGTGCACCGAACTAGATACGCTTTATCTAGCCTGAATACACAAGACTCCGCTTTCCTAGCGTACTATCATCTCGCCGCGTCCTGGTACTATGTTATCAAGTATTGACGAGTTATAGTCCTATCTAACCATTCTAAAAAGGAAAATCAAACTAAATAAAAACCTAAGCATGCAATTTCTAAGTTAAAACACAAACAAATTTCGTACTAGCTCCCCCTGGACCGTTGAATCGATTCGGTCTCTCCACATAATGGATTTGGTCCTTGGGAACCCAGTACTGGTTTGATCCTAAGTTTGAAATCAAGGTGGTCTTAGGGACCCATGCTTGGACACGTTTTCTATGTCTACTTACGATTGACATATATGACTTATTGGTCGTGTTTGAGCTAAACCCTAGTTCGGCCTTGTTGTACACGTCCCTTTGTGATCCAAGTAGGAGGTCAAGTCCTTTGGATCCCAAAGTAAACCTTTCCAACGTATTCCTAAGATCTTCGACTTGACTTTTCAAGAGTGAGTTCTCAACTTCGAGTTTTTCAACCCGAGTTGAGTCCTTCTCTTGAACTCGACTAGTCGAAGAGGTTAGGGAGACCTCGTGTTTGAGGAGTTTAACTTCCTCAACCAGGGTCTCGACCTTGGACTCGGACTTAGCTAACTTTCTATTTAAAAACTTAATTGCACTATAAAGTGTGGTAATAAGAGAGCGACTTACCTTGAGTTTATCTTTTGAACCGGATGCGTATCCGTGGCTTGTCTTGAATAGTGCTTCGCAGTCCGACTCATCTTCGGTTTCCGATTCAAGTTCCGGTTCTGACTCCGTCTCCGATTCCACCGGTTTAGCCATAAGGACTCGATCGTTGTCTTCTTCCTCAGAAGCTTCTTCCCAAGTAGCGTTGAGTGCCTTTTTGTATTTTGGTGCCTTGCTCTTGAGTTTTGGGCATTCGGACTTAATGTGTCCAAACCTGTTGCATTCATAACATCTTATGTTTAAACTTTTAGGCTTACCTTCGTTGGGTCGAGTGACGGCTCGTTTTTGTCCCTTGACTATCCTCCAAACTAGGTTGACTAGTTCGGCTTCCATTTCCGAGTCGACCTCCGAATCTGACTCATCCTCTTCTTCCTTCGGTGGTGGCTTGCTAGCGGTTTTCTTCTTTGAACCTGCAAATAAAGCGATACCTTTCTCGGGTTCCGAATTAGACTGCTCATGAAGTTCAAAATCAATAAAAAGTTCATCTAATCTAAGTTTAGAAAGATCCTTGGAGACCTTGTAGGCATCGACCATGGATGCCCAGAAGGTAGTCCTTGGAAAGGAGTTTAGGACATACCTTATAAGATCACGGTTTTCGACCTTTTGCCCGATTGCGGGTAGGTTGTTGACTATGTCCTGGACTCGGGCGTGAAGTTGCGTCGTGGACTCGTGTTCCAGCATTTTTAGGTTATATAGCTTATTGAATAGAAGATCACGCTTACATACCTTGGCTTCATCAGTCCCTTCGTGTAGCTCTACTAGTTTTGTCCAATGGTCCTTTGCGCTTATGAAGGGGCCGACGCGATTTAGCTCTTCCTTGGATAAGCCGCATTGGAGGATTTGTGTTGCCTTGGCGTCGGCTTCGACTTGTCGTTTTGTCGCAAGGGTCCATTGATCATAATCCAAGGAGTCACCCACTTCATTAGTCGGAAGTGTGAAACCCGTTTGAATTATGATCCACATCTCGATTTGGGTTTTGAGAAAGCATTCCATCCGACCCTTCCAATAACGGAAGTCATCTCCATTGTAAAACGGAGGTCGGACGGTGCTAAAACCCTCGAGATGGGCCATTAGAACAAAAGACACAAGGAGACGAAGACGAAGAAACTAGCAACGACAAAAACACAAAAAAAAGTACCAAGACTTGCGTCTTGGATTAGTAGTGCGGGAGAAAAAATAACAAAGCGAAATAAATCTGAAATAAACAGAATTAAAAAGAAAAAAAATATGTAAAATGGCTAGATTGGTGGTTTTACCAAATCTTAGCAACCCCTGGCTCTGATACCAATTGTTGGATCGAAGCGGATCGCTAGAGGGGGGGTGAATAGCGATAAAACCTTTTTCTTTTCTTTTCGTTCGTTAAAACTCGAGAGATAATTAATTGCAGCGGAAATGTAAATGTAAAGTAAAAAGAGACAAAGGAGTTTTACTTGGTTCGTAGCCTTCGGCTACTACTCCAAGGCCCTAGCGGTCCTCGACCACGTACGGAGGGCAAAAACACTAAAGAACTCCTCCCCTTTAGAGGTAGGAGTTTAATCGATACAAGTAAAGCACAAAGCTTGAGGTAGAGGGACTCTCCCCCTCTCCTCGTTACGATAAAAGCTCCGAAAATGAAAGTACTAAACTGAAATAAAACTCTAACCGACGTAATAAAATGAAAACAAATAAACCTAGACGTCGGAGAAGAAGCACTTCGTTGTCGGAGAAGTTGTAGCTTTGCGGAGGCTTTTGGAGGCTTAGAATTGATGATGAAACCCTAGGTTAGGACCTCCTTTTATAGCCTTTAAGCCCCTCATCAAATGGGTCTTCAACCAATAGGAATTGGGCACAAAAATCCTTGAAAAATGGTGATAAAGCTTGACTCCTCGAGGCTGATTTTTGACCATCGGTTGAACTGATTTCTTCGCCGGTTGAACTGATGGCTCAGCAGTTGAACTGATCCTTGGCCGGTTGAACTGATGGCTTAGCAGTTGAACTGATTTTTGGCCGGTTGAACTGATTTTTAGACTTTTCGACTGTAATAAAGAGTTAGCTCGAAATATAAGTGAATTCGACGGCCACTTGCCATCCGATCTCAACATAGACCTTCCATGGGAAGTCTTGGTCGGATCGTCGCCTAAGGATGTCCCCGTATGGAGGACTCGACCTTACTTACGCTCACTCACACGAGCTTACCTTAACATTTACCTTTGAAGCCTTGCTTTCGGTCTCCACCTGATTCCTTCGGCTCCCTCCGAAGTCCTCCAGGTGTCGCCCGACCACCGCGGCTTCCTCCGGGTGTCGCTAGCCTTTAGCTCCAGCTATAGCAATCTTCTGCACACTCGATTCAGCTCGTGAGATAACGACATGAGCTTAACTTTGTATCGTTTGCTATAATCAAAACTCAGGTTCGACTTAGGTGCCTACTGCACCAACAGCTTGGAACCTTTCCAACTTATTGCGCCTCCATTCCAGGTGAATACATACCCAGACTGAGACATGGAATCATCCTTGTCTGTCAGGAGTTGGCATCTGTATACCCACGTATCACCATGTACCCTTCTCTATATATTAGGAACATATCCTTAGTTGTTCTCAAGTACTTAAGGATTGTCTTACAGCCACCCACTTGTTCACCTTTTCCGGTAAAAGGTAACTTAGTCATCTTGCCTTTTAAGCATGATTCACATGTATCGTATGAATCCAATTCAAACGATTCTAGAATTCCACATCGGTGTAATTCGGACATGCATTTCTTGCTTACATGGCCAAGATGCCAATGCCACATGTAGGAGTCTAATTGATTATCCTTTCAAGCACGCTTGTTGCTCGCTTCGATATTGAAAACATCACTGGATACGTCCAACGTATAAACACCATTACTTAAAGTTCCAGTCCCATAAAGAACTCCATTCAAAGTTATGTAACAACAATTGTTACTAAAAGTCAAATGGTACCCATTTCTATTTAAACAATAAATAGAAATGATGTTCTTTATCAACGAAGGAACATAAAAGTAATTGTCCAATTCTAAGACAAGTCTTGTAGGGAGTTTCAACAAATACGTTCCGATGGCGAGTGCAGCAACCTTTGCTCCATTCCTAACACGTAAATTTGACTCTCCCTTGACGAGTCTTCTTCTATTTCTTAGCCCATGTATGTCATTACATATATGTGAGCCACACCTCGTATCCAATACCCAAGTGTTTGAGGAAATAGAATGACAATCAATAACGAAGATATCTGAAGAAGATGAGGCATCCGATGCCTTATTCTTCTTCACGAACTCAAGATAAATCTTGTAATTTCTTCGCCAATGGCTATCCTTGCCTTAATGATGGCAAGTGCCCTTTTGTGTTGGTTTTGCCTTTTTAGCCTTTTTCTTACCTTTCTGCTATTCCTTTGACTTCCTCTTAGAACCTTTCTTCGAGGAATCAACTTACAGCACCGTCCTTTGCTCAAGCTTCACAGAAGACTCCACAATCTTCAGCATGTTGAGCAGTACCACAGATGAACCTTCTTGCATCTCAGAGGTCAAGAGGAGCTTGGAGACTTCGAACCTTTCGAATCTCACTTTCTCATCAACCAACTCATAAAGATGAAAGACTATGGTATGAGCATCCATATGCTCATGCTGCTTCTGCAGCTTGGGTTCCATCATGGCTAGCATGATGCAACTCATTTGTTTAGAATCACTCACATGTTTCTGATAGGCCAACAATTGGTCCAAAGTTGCATTGTCACTAGGACGGGCGGGAAGAGGCACTTTGAGGACATTTGCAAGCTTTTCAACCTTGAGAACAATTCTCAAGTTTCTAAGTCAGTCCAAGAAGTTCGGCCCAGTCAATTTATTCGAATCCAAAATGGTATGCAAATTCAAAGACATCATGATCAATAGATTAACTTAGAAATACAAAACGAGCATATATGAGAAAGATGATTTAAAATGCATCAATATACATTCATAAATCTCATTCATTTTTCGAATTTCAAAAACCCCAAAATCACTTCGGGAGATCGTAGGTCCATCTCCGAATGGGCTGATATCCATCATAGATACAAACAACCTTGGAGAGAGTCCAACAAGCCATTCATAACTACGATGGTAGGTATCAAATATACCGATTGCATATCATGTATATGCAACTATCACAATGTGCTATCAACTAATTGAATGTTCACACATACATTGGGTTGTTAACACATTAACAAGTATGTATCATATGCATAGCAACCAACTTCACCTCCCTTTACATCGACCTTGGAGAGAGTCCAACAAGTCGATGCTCCAGGTTAAAGCCAACCCATTAATCGAGAAATAGTTTTAATATGGTTAGAGTGCATTCAACCAATTAGCCTAACTTGGAGAGGGTCCAACAACCAAAGCTAACGATTGACCTCTGACTCTTACCATATTAATATTAAACTATTCCATGGTTTGAACATGTTCGGGTTCGAGCCGGGCTTGGAGAGAGTCCAACAACCCAAACAAGAAACGGAACTCTGTTTCTAACCATATTAATTGAAGGTGTAGGCTTTAATATTGAGTAAGGGTTTTTATGTCTCATCCTCTTTGCATGCAAATAACTATTATCTACATGGCATGACATACATGACATACATCTACATGTCACGACACGCATGACATAATGATATGCATCTAATGCAATTACATGGCATACAATTATGTCATGCAAAAAAATTCCTTATATGTCATAACTATTTATGAAAATAAAATATGTTTAAGATTTGATTCTCCAAATCAAATCATGATTAAATTAGGAAACAAATTTTCAAATCTAATCACATATTTTATTTGTGGAAATAGTTGATTAAGGAAAGTCAATTTAGGAAACCAATTTCCTAAATCATCAAAACTACTTATGGAAATAAAATATTTAAAGATTTGATTTCCCAAATCAAATCATGATTAAATTAGGAAACAAATTTCCAAAATCTAATCAAATATTTTATTTATGGAAAATATTAATTTCCATAAATACTTCCAACTTTCCAAAAGTAGAAGATTTCCATAAATACTTCTAGACTTTCCAAAATTAAAAATTTCCATAAATACTTCCAACTTTCCAAAAGTATAAAATTTTCAGAAATATCATTATGACTATCACAAAATAATTTTACGATTATGTCGAAACACAACCTGGGCTCTGATAACACTGTTGGGTTTCCGGCACCGCGGCGAGTGTGTGTTCGAATATGTTTTGCAAACATGTACACAGCGGAAGAAGTAAAATAATAAATCTAATTTATTACAACACCACATCACATGCATGCATAGTACAACATGTGTAGACATAACCGTAAATTCAAATTATGCAATAATAGGAAATTTATACTATGTATACCTGACGTATCACGTGTAGCGGGAAAGGCTTCAACCGGAACGATTCTCACTAGAATCGTCTCTATCCGTATCCACGCCGAGTATCTTCGGGATGACTTCAAACCGTCACGAGCCTCGTCTTCGTACGGGTTACTAGCGTCATGTTGAAGATGATGTGATCGAGAGAAGATCACGGTCCGAATCAAAATTCGGATCTAAATCGAGTCCTCAAAAACTCGCTTCTCCGGAGAGGTATTCGTCAACCGTTTGATGAATCTTCATCCTCCACCTATCAGGATTACTGGAGATCGAATCCCTGGCAAGGCTACCACTGTCGGAGCTCCAAATGTTGTCCAAACGACACTCCGACGAGAAGGAAACAAGCTATCCAGAAAACTGGACAGCTTTGGTGGAGGAATAGGGGTCGGCCAAAAGCGAAGTTTGAAGCTCACCTTATTGCCGAACCCAAAGGAGATCACTGGAGCTCCTCCGGCAGCAACTCGACGCCGGCAAGGGGGAAGGACAGTACCTTCTGGATGTCGGCAAATGAGCTAGGTGGTGGTGGGCGGCGGCACTAGGGTTGGCGCCGACTACACCAAGGAGAGGAGGGGGCGGCAACAATTAGGGTTGCTTGGACTTTGATTAGGGCTTAACAAAACCCTTAAGCTCTATTTTATAGAGAACAAATTCTCTTAATGAGTATCGGATCATAACCAAAGGCCTGTTAACCCACTCCATTAATTTAAGTTAAAATAAACCAAACCATGATGATTTATTTTAAGTTAAAATGAACCGAACCAACTTTTGGTTCATTCGTTTAAAACAAACCAAACCCTTTGGTTTATTCTCCTCCATTGGATTAGAACCAAACCAATTTGGTTCATCCATCATGTCATCATAAGACATGGCCCATCCACGCTTCCATTGCGACTGAAACGAATTCATGCTCACTCCATGTTTGGTCCAACAAAACTTAGTTTCTCTCGGTCTGAGAATCTCATTCTCAAGCTCGTTTTAAATCCTTCGGATTTCGCTCATTGTGCATGTGACCAAATAGGTTCTCAGTTTATGTTGGCCGTCTATAATTAACCATTAATTATAGAATGATCATGAGTGGCACCTAGTTGTACATCATGATCCCCAATTAACCGAAAAGATCAATGGTTGATCCAGAACTATTTCTAAAAACCCTTCAGCAGCTCGAATGAATCGTGCCCCATTCCCTTTACTCATCTTATACCCACTTGGTTCAGGACATGGTCTATAGTGTTAGTCCCCACTTGGCTGACTACGTCACACCTTGCCCAAGCATCATTTCCTCGTCCTACGGATTCTAGTTACTGCACATGTATCGAAGAGTATCTTACTCTAAACATGTAATGCTTTGGCCGAAGACTTTAGTAACAATCCGATGAGAGGCCATGGGTATACATCTCCTCGCAAGGAGTGGTGAATCCATTATAGGCTATTCAAACACCTTCGATCACTTCGACTTATACCCAATCATCCCAGGTCTACATCTCCTCAGAGATGCTTGCTTAAGATGTCAAAGCATAAGTCTTCATGATCAAGATGACTTGAATAACGCAAGACAAAGGAACATCACACTTAAGCTACAGTAAGAACTTCATTGACATATCTATATATGCAGAGAACCATATGAAGTCTTACGGCTTGTCACTCCAATGAACTAGTTACCATAACTAGCATCCACGATAAACTCCAGACATCACAATGTTCCCAGCCAGTGAGAATCAGTTGCTTGGATACACCAAGGAGTATACCTTGTGCTAGTCTCGACAGAATTGATGGTGTTCAAATCCATCAATTCATCGACTAGGGATAATTCTGATACATCACAATTACACATGTAGAGATACTCACTAGTTGTGATGCAATCACAAATTCTCTAATGCTGTGAATCGTATCATGGACATTCAGTAAAAGAGTTTAAGATCTAATCAAATACATGAAAACATGTATACTCAAATAGTGAATCTTCATTTATCATATAAATGGTTCTAACATAAGGCGATAGCCTTAGGACATCTCTCATATATTACTAACAAATATGGGCTCCATATATTATTTGTACATTTTCTCCCCGTGCTTAAGATCTCGAATGTTCGTCGATTAATTAATTTACTGACCATTTATTAATCGACATATAACTCCTTGAGTAGTACCACTTAACCTTTTCATCATATCTGACCAAGTCCACCTGCAGGGTTTACATAATGAACCTTATGAGCTCCTCAAGGGGACATCATCATCCTAATATATAGGACACGGTTTCCTCATATAATCAACGACACACCATATAAATAATATCATCTCCCAACTTACCGAGCCTATCGATTTAATCTATAAATCTCGCCCATTGGAAAATCAAAGAGATGAGTACTAAGTATATGTGCCTGTTATTATATCGGGATTAAGAGCATGTACTAAATAATATCTGAGGTCCGATTCGATTATGTAGTCAACAATAAATCGAATCACCTCTAATTCGGTCCTGCTCAATACACACAAAGTGCACTAGTGTGATTCTGTGGTCAAGACAAACCAATACCAAATCACACTACAACCATTCCAATGGTTTGTCCAAAGCCAACTCGGTTGTGAGCCTTTACTTATACTTTTCAAGGGGCCGATAACTTGATCTCCTGTGTGACACCACACACCGTGTTATCTACAATGTAAAGTATTAGACAATATTGCATAACCATAAAAATATGCAAACAATAATCATGTGATTCTTATTTCAAAATAAACATGTTCATACAAAAGATAGACTTTTCAATATACATCCCTACAATCTCCCACTTATACTAAAAGACTATGCTGTCCTCAAAGTGCCATACATCTGATCTCATTCCCTCCACATGCCTATCAAAAGCTCTCATTGAAAGGGCCTTAGTGAAAGGATCTGCCAGGTTATCCTCCGATGCAATCTTGGCCACAACAACTTCTCCTCTCTTTACGATTTCTCGTATCAGGTTGTACTTGCGCTCTATGTATTTACTAGCCTTATGGGCTCGTGGTTCCTTCGAGTTTGCAACTGCACCACTATTATCATAATAAATTGTGATAGTTCTGGGCAAACCAAGAATCACATCCAAGTCCATCAGGAAGTTCCTGAGCCATACAGCTTCTTTGGCCGCCTCAGAGGCCGCCACATACTTAGCTTCCATGGTGGAGTCCGCCACGCATTTCTGCTTGACACTCCTCCATACAATGGCTCCACCTCCCAAAGTAAACACAAAACCTGAGGTAGACTTACTTTTATCCCTATCAGATTGGAAGTCGGAATCCGTGTAACCCACAGGGAGTAATTGGTCTGCCCGGTAAACCAACATATAATCCCTAGTCCTTCTCAGGTACTTCAATATATGCTTTACCGCAGTCCAATGTCCCTGTCCTGGATTACTCTGAAATATAATGACCATGCCCATGGCAAAGCAGATATCTGGTCTCCTACAGAGCATCGCATACATGAGGCATCCTACTGCCGAAGCATAAAGAACTGCCTTCATCTCCTCTATCTCCTCAGATGATCTAGGACACATCTCCTTAGATAAAGGAACTCCATGCCTGAAAGGTAGAAAACCCTTCTTTGAGTTCTTCATGCTAAAACACTCCATAATCGTGTCTATGTATGAAGCTTGGGATAAGCACAAAATTCTTTTCCTTCGATCCCTTATAACCTTGATCCCAAGGATGTGTCCCACCTCTCCCAAGTCCTTCATATCAAACTGTTTGGACAACTATACCCTTACGTCTGATAACACCTTGATATTGTTCTCAATCAACAAAATGTCATCTACGTATAGTACAAGAAATACCACTACGTTTCCGTCACATCTCTTGTATACACAAGACTCATCCGGACTTTGAATAAATCCATAAGACTAGATCACCTCATCAAAGCGAAAGTTCCAAGACCTCGAAGCTTGGTTCAATCCATAAATGGACCGATTAAGCTTACATACAAGATGCCCTTTGCCCATAGCAATGAATCCCTCTAGTTGCTTCAAGTAGATTTTTTCCTCAAGACTTCCATTAAAGAAAGATGTCTTGACATCGATCTGCCAAAACTCATAATCCATATGAGCTGCTATGGATAAGAGAATCCGGATATACTTAAGCATGGCTACCGGTGAAAAGGTCTCCTCATAATCGATACCCTCTTTATGAGTATACCCCTTCGCAACAAGCCTCGCTTTGAAGGTCTCAACCTTCCCATCTATTCCTCTCTTTTTCTTGTAGATCCACTTCCATCAAATGGTTTTTACACAATCGGGTGGTTCTACTAGCTCCCAGACCTAATTTTAATCCATAGATTCAATCTCAGCATTCATTGCACTTTGCCAAGATACTGCTTCTTTATCTTGGATTGCCTCGTCATATGTCCAAGGATCAGGTTCATGTTCGCCAGGGACCAAATCAGAAGATTCTCCCAAGAACATAAATCTATCAGGCTATCTCACAACCCTCCCACTACGACGATGTAATACCTGTGTATCCTATGTGACACTCGGTGCAGTGACATGTGGTATATCCTCTTGTACCGGTGGTATTAAAGAAGTGACTTCCCCTTTTAAGTCCTCCAGAACAATTTTACTCTTGGGCTTATGGCTCATCACATAGTCTTCCTCTAGAAATCTGGCATTCGTGCAAATGATCACCCTCTGATCTCTAGGACTATAAAATAATCCACCTTTCATTCTGTTGAGATAGCCAATGAACATGCGTACTTCTGTACGAGGTTCAAACTTATCAGCATCTGCCTTGAGCACATGTGCTGGACTCCCCCATATCCGAATATGTCTTAGACTAGGCTTTCACCCAGTCCATAACTCTGTGGGAGTAGAAGGTACTGATTTAGATGGAACCAAATTCAGAATGTACACCGCCGTATCTAGAGCATATCCCCATAACGAATCTGGCAAGTCAGAATAACTCATCATCGATCTAACCATCTCCATAAGAGTCCTATTCCTTCGCTCTGCTACACCATTATGCTAGGGTGTGCCAGTTGCAGTCAATTGTGATTGAATCCCAGCCTCTAATAAGTAGTTTCTAAACTCTCCCAAGAGGTACTCACCACCACGTTCAGATCGTAGTGTCTTGATACTTTTACCTTGACGTTTCTCCACATCAACCTTGAATTCATTGAACTTGTCAAAGCATTCAGACTTGTTGCGCATCAGGTAAATGTATCCATATCTCGAGTAATCGTCTATAAAAGAGACGAAATACTCAAAACCACCTCTAGCCTGGTTAGACATAGGATCACACAAATCAGAATGAACCAATTCTAACACATTGTTGGCTCTATACCCCTTGGCCTTAAAAGGCCTCTTGGTCATCATACCCTCCAAGCAAGATTCACAGGTTGGGAGATCCTCCACCACTAATGAACCCAAAGGTCCATCAGCTATCAACCTTTGAATTCTGCTTAGGTTAATGTGACCAAGCCTAAGATGCCAAAGATATATTTGGTTCATCTTTGAAGGTTCTTTTCTCTTATTGGAATTAGAAGATGAGTTATTAACTTCAATTTGCATCGTGGGAGGTTTTGGTTAAAGTGTGTACAAATTTCCTATCAATGCACCCGAACAGAAAATGTCCCTATTCTTTCTTATAACAACTCTGTCATTAAAAGAAATAGAATATCCATCCATAAACAACTTAGAAACCGAAATTAAATTATTTCTAAATAAGGGTACATAAAGGCAATTCTTTAGAACAAAAAGTTTATTTTTCTCAAAAGATAAATGAACATCTCCCACTGCAACAGCCACCACCTTCGTGGCATCGCCCAAGTACACGATAATCTCCCCCTCAGCCAGTCGTCTGGTTTCTTGGAACCCCTGCAAAGTATTGTAGACATGATCAGTGACTCCCGTATCTACACACCAGGTGCCGGTAGATAACACCGCTAAACATGTTTCAACGACTAGACCAAAAGATATACCTTTGTTCTTGCAGTTGAGGCAGTCCTTCTTCCAGTGTCCAGTCTGCTTACAAGTGAAGCACTTCCTTTTCGGCTTCTTCACTCCTCCCTGAGTACCTCCCATCGCCTTCGCCTCGATTTGTTTCTTCTTCTTCTTGCCTTTAGGCTTAGAAGTATAAACCTTCTGGGTCACCACGGCATGCGCTTGAGCACTCTGACGAAATAGTCCCTCTGCCGCCTAGAGTTCTGTCAGATGTTCCGCCAACGAATACAACCTCTTATTCATGTTGTAGTTCAGGAGAAACTGCTCAAAACTCCTAGGTAGAGACTGGAGTATGATATCGACTTGGGTTTCCCCATCCATCTCAGCTCCTAGTACCACCAGCTCATTCAAATGAGCCATCATCTTGAGAACATGATCCCTCACGGGTGTTCCCTCAATCATGGTGGTCATCATCAAGTTTCTCATGACCTCTTGCCTCGCAACCCAATTCTAGTGTCCGAAAAGCTCCTTGAGATTGAGCATCATATCATAAGCAGTGGACATGGCTTGATACTGATGTTGCAGTACATTTGACATAGATGCCAAAATGTAACACCGCGTCATCTCATTGGCCTTGATCCACTTCTTATAGCTCTCTCTCTCCTTTTCCCCAGAATTATCTGCAAGCTTGGGAGAGAACTCTTCGAGGAGTACATATTTGTATTCCTCTGCAGTCAAGACAATGTCTAGATTCCTCTTCCAATCAACATAGTTGGGTCCAGTAAGTTTGTTCTCTTTCAGTATCACAGCAAGTGGGTTGAAAGTCATTTTGAAAGAAAACCTAAGAATCACATAAATCAATATATTAGATTTTAAAAAAATTATTGATTCCTCAAACAATAAAATTTTAAAATCAACCAACACCTCAAAACACCAAGAATATCATATGCCACGATAGTGTGGACGTATACGAATTCTACATTTGTAAGAGGAGGTTTTACCCATTAATTTTACTATCTTGTCAACCTAACTTTTTGACAAGTAAAATTAATAGTTGGTTCCTCTTTGGCCCTACAAATAAAAGCAGTGACTTCGATGGGGAGGATACTTATATTTGTATCTAAGTGTTCACCATTACTCGGTACCAAGGTAATTATCTCGGGTTATGTGCCTTATGATGGGCAAGTACACCCGCTCCTTAATAATTTCTTATAACCATATTCAACCTTGTGATCCGCAAACAAACTCATCCGATGGGGAGGAAGGCACTCAGAGCCGACGCGCAAGTTTGTTTACATCACTTGTCAAATTGTAATGGAGGCCGTGGGAATTTTAAAAATTCCCTCTCCGACTTAGTAATTTGAAATTGAGGAATTTTCGTAGCCTACGACATGCATATCAAACAAAAAGCAATAAATATGAAAAATAAATTATTTTCCAACTATTATGGCTTTTGTCTTCAATATGACTCTCGTCGCATCGCCATCTCGCCCGCTCCACCTATGTCATGTACGAGCCATCCGAAGATGCGAGCTGAGACTAAAACCTATTTTAATTTAGATCCATCGATCCTATACTCCACGAGGGAGTGTACATGAAATCTAGAACAAAAGTAAAATAAAATAAAGAGTGGCTAAACAATGATGTATTTAATTTAAAAAAACTAAATACTAGCCTCATCAACCCTGGGGATTCAATAAAATAAATATTTACACACATACAATCACATACAAACATATGGCCATAATAGTCGGATCTTATGCCTGCAGCCAACGAGTTAAACTACGCATATCCTACTATTATCCGGCACATATAATATATGAAAAAGTGCATAAAAATTAACTGAATCCTAAATACACAAAACCGGAAACCTTGGCTCCAATACCAATTGAAGGGTTTTTTTTATCGAGTCCGTGAGGGGAAACTTCACTTCGCACTTCACCTCGGTAGCTTGTCCATGGCTAGCCCTTCGATGTCCCCGGATTAACAAAAATTTAATCCTAGAAAAAAGGGATTGCCCAAACCACCAAGTCATCATCGTGCTATTCGTTTAGAGAGGTCACTTGAATAAACTAGTTGTTCAAGCGACCATCCTCTATTCTACTAGTAGCCGCGGAATAGACGATGTCCGGATCGCCGGTTTTTGTGTTTATGCTCGGGATCCAGGTATTATTTATCCATTTACAGATTTATAACATGCTTATAATTGTAAAACTAAACAAGCAACAAACAAAAGAGAAAATAGAATAGATATACCTCTTGATCTTCTAATGTATGACCTTCCTCCTTTTGGACATCGTGTGGGCGACGCTCTACCAAAAGTCGAAGCTCCTAGATCACAAATCTTCCTTCCTTGCTCTTCCAAAGCAAGAGGAAGAATAGAAACAAGTTTTTTCTCCTCCCTAAAACCAACCAACAAGGAGCACACAAACTCCTTGCCGCCGGCCAACTAGAAGGAGGAGAAGAAGATGGAAAACAACAAAGACACCAAGGGAAGCCCTATATCTTGTTTCAACCACCCAAGGAGAAGGAGAGGAGGGCCTTTGGTCACCGGCCAATGGCTGGAAAAGGCTGTAGAGGCACCGACAGCTTGAGGAAGGAGAACAAGGCAAGGAATTCTTTCCTTATTAGGTGCCGCCCAAGCCAAACCCTAACTCTCTTGCCGCCAACTTCCAAAGCCATAACCTCTCTCTAATTTTGCTTAACTCCACGCCAACCCCTTGTCCTCCTTTAATAGAGTTAGGGATAAGCCATGAATTAATCTCCTCCATTGGTTCTAGGGATTTAATCTCAACCGTCGGATCTAGAGATTTAATCTCAACCGTCGGATCTTAGAGATTTAATCTCTACCTATGGATCTTAGAGTTTTGTTTCTATCCATTGGATCTAAGCTTCATGAGGTGTTAATAGGCTACATTAGGGACCATGAGGAGGAGTTGGATCTTGGCCACCCATGGATCAAGTCCACATAAAGTCCGATCCACTAATGATGATCCAATCCACTAAAGGATCATCATTGATCTACCTCACCAACCCCCATATGATAATATGGGCTCCATATATTATTTGTACATTTTCTCCCCGTATTTAAGATATTGAATGTCCATCGATTAATTAATTTACTGACCATTAATTAATCAACATCTAACTCCTTGAGTAGTACCACTCAACCTTTTCATCATGCCGGACCATGTCCACCTGCAGGGTTTACATGATGAACCTTATGAGCTCCTCAAGGGGACATCATCATCCTAATATATAGGACACGGTTTCCTCCTATAATCAACGACACACCATATAAATAATATCATCTCCCAACTTACCGAGCGTATCGATTTAATCTATAAATCTCGCCCATTGGTAAATCAAAGAGATGAGTACTAAGTATATGTGCCCCTTATTATATCGGGATTAAGAGCATGTACTAAATAATATCTGAGGTCCGATTCGATTATGTAGTCAGCAATAAATCGAATCACCTCTAAGTCAGTCCTGCTCAATACATACAAAGTGCACTAGTGTGATTCTATGGCAAGACAAACCAATACCAAATCACACTACAATCATTCCGTTGGTTTATCCAAAGTCATCTCGGTTGTGAGCCTTTACATATACTTTTCAAGGGGCCGATAACATGATCTCCTGTGTGACACCACACACCATGTTATCTACAATGTAAAGTATTAGACAATATTGCATAACCATAAAAATATGCTAATAATGATCATGTGATTCTTATTTCAAAATAAAGATGTTTATACAAAAGATAGACTTTTCAGTATACATCCCTATATCTTATGCCTGCAACCAAAGAGTTAGCCTACGCACATCCTATTATCATCCGACACAAACAATATATGATAAGTGCATAAAATAACTGATTCCTAAACACACAAAACCAGAAACCGTGGCTCTGATACCACTTGAAGGTAGGAAACTTTGCTTCCCACTTCAACTCGGTTGCTTTTTCATGGCGATCCCGTCTTCGTCCCCGGATTAATAAAAAATTAATCCATGACAATTAGGGATTACCCAAGCTACCATTCCATTGTCGTGCTATTCGATTAGAGTGGTCACTTGAACAAACTTGTTGTTCAAGCAACCAACCTCTATTCTTCGAATAGCCATGGAAAAAACGATGTACGGATCACCGACTTTTGTGTTTGTATTCGGGGTCCAAGAAAATTTAGCCACATACCATACATACAATATACAAAGAAACAAAAGGAGGGCAAAACAAGATTTATTCTTCTTGTTTACCTCAAGGTCTTTTATCGTATGTCCTATCCTCCTCTTGGACATTGTGTGGGCAACAATCTTGCAAGAGTTGAAGCCTCTTAGATCACAATATTCCTTTCCTTGCTCACTCCGAATAAGAGGAAGAATAGAAACGAAACTATTCTCATATCTAGGACCGACCATCAAGCTTCAAGCTTGATGCTTGCCATTGGCCCAAAGAGAGGTGTAGGAGCGTCGGCCAACCTAGAGAGAGAAAGAGAGAGGGAGGAGTTGTCGCCAATCTAGAGAGAGAGAGGGACGGTAGAGTTGCCGCCGACAAAGGATGGCCAACCGTCGGATCTTGAGATTTAATCTCAACCTTCGGATCAAGAGATTTAATCTATACCGTTGGATCTAGAGTTTTGATTTCAACCATTGGATCTAAGCTTCATGAGGTATTAATAGGCTACAATAGGGACCATGAGGAGGATTTGAATCTTGGCCACCCAATGGATCAAGCTCACATATAGACCGATCCATTGATGATTATCCGTTCCACTAGAGGATTATCATTGATCTACCTCACCAACCCCCATAAGTTAATATGGGCGCCATATACTATATCCATATTTTTCTCCCCGTGTTTAAGATCTCGAATGTCCATCGATTAATTAATTTACTAACTAATAATTAATCAACATCTAACTCTATGAGTAGTACCACTCAACCTTTTTATCATACCGGACCAAGTCCACCTGCAGAGTTTACATGATGAACCTTATGAGCTCCTCAAGAGGACATCATCATCCTAATATATAGGACACGGTTTCCTCCTATAATCAACGACACACCATATAAATAATATCATTTCTCAACTTATCGAGCCTATCGATTTAATCTATAATTCTCGCCCATTAGAAAATCAAAGAAATGAATACTAAATATATGTGGTCGTTATTATATCGGGATTAAGAGTGTGTACAATATAATATCTGAGGTCCGATTCGATTATGTAGTCAGTAATAAATCGAATCACCTCTAAGTCGGTCCTGCTCAATACCCAAAAAGTGCACTAGTGTAATTCTATGGTCAACACAAGCCAAAACCAAATCA
This sequence comes from Wurfbainia villosa, assembly GCA_025175895.1. NCBI lineage: Eukaryota > Viridiplantae > Streptophyta > Magnoliopsida > Zingiberales > Zingiberaceae > Wurfbainia > Wurfbainia villosa. Next base: position 55,390,588 of record CM045986.1, on the reverse strand, counting down.
CACTATAACCATACCAATGGTTTGTCCAAAGCCATCTAGGTTTTGAGCCTTTACTTATACTTTACAAAGAACCGATAACATGATCTCCCGTGTGACACTACACACCATATTATCTACAATGTAATGTATTAGACAATATTGCATAACCATAAATATGCAAACAATGATCATGTGTTTCTTATTTCAAAAATAAAGATGTTCATATAAAAGATAGACTTTTCAGTATACATCTCAATAATCTCCCACTAGTACTAAAAGACTAAGTTGTCCTCATACTGCCATACATCTGATTCCTAGTCCCTCCACATGCCTATCAAAAGCTCTCGCTAGAAAGGCCTTAGTGAAAGGATCTACTAACGTATCCTTTGATGCAATCTAGGCGACAACACCTTCTACCTCCTTTACGATTTCTCGTATCAGGTGGTACTTGCGCTCTATGTGTTTACTTGCCTTATGGGCTCGTGGTTCCTTCGAGTTTGCAACTGCACCACTATTATCACAATAAACCATGATAGTTCTGGGCAAACTAGGAATCACATCTAAGTCCATCAAGAAGTTCCTGAGCCACACAACTTCTTTGGCCGCCTTAGAGGCCGCCACATACTCAGCTTCCATGGTGGAGTCCGCCATGCATTTATGCTTGACACTCCTTCATACAATGACTCCACCTCTTAAAGTAAACACAAAACTGGAGGTAGCCTTACTGTTATCCCTATCTGACTGGAAGTCAGAATCTGTATAACCCACAGGGAGTAATTGGTTTGCCTGGTAAACTAGCATATAATCCCTAGTCCTTCTCAGATACTTCAATATATGATTTACCGCAGTCCAATGACATTGTCCTGGATTACTCTGATATCTGCTGACCATGCCCACGGTAAAGCAGATATCTGGTCTCTTACATAGCATCGCATACATGAGGCTTCCTACTGCCAAAGCATAAGGAACCGCCTTCATCTCCTCTATCTCAACAGATGTTCAAGGACATATCTCCTTAGATAAAGGAACTCCATGCCTGAAAGGTAGAAAACTTTTTTTGGAGTTTTGCATGCTAAAACGATCCATAATAGTGTATAAGTATGAAGCTTGAGATAAGCACAACATCCTTTCCTGCGATCCCTTATAACCTTGATCCCAAGGATGTGTCCCACTTCTCCCAAGTCCTTCGTATCAAACTGTTTGGACAACGTTACCCTTACGTCCGATAACACTTTGACATTGTTGCCAATTAACAAAATGTCATCTACGTATAGTACAAGAATTACCACTACGTTTTCGTCACATCTCTTGTATACACAAGACTCATCTGGACTTTGAATAAATCCATAAGACTGGATTACCTTATCAAAGTGGATGTTCCAAGACCTCAAAGCTTGCTTTAATCTATAAATGGACCGATTAAGCTTACATACAAGATGCTCTTTGCCCTTTGCAATGAATCCCTTTAGTTGATTTATATAGATGTTTTCCTCAAGACTACCATTAAGGAAATATGTCATGATTTCCATCTGCCACACCTCATAATCCATATGAGCTGCAATGCATAAGAGAATCCAGATAGACTTAAGCATGGCCACTGGCGAAAAGGTCTCCTCATAATCGATACCCTCTTTTTGAGTATACCCCTTCGCAACAAGCCTCTCTTTGAAGGTCTCAACCTTCTCGTCTATTCCTCTCTTCCTTTTGTAGATCCACTTGCAACCAATGATTTTTACATCATCGGGTGGTTCTTCTAGGTCCCAGACCTGATTTGAATCCATAGATTCAATCTTAGTATTCATTGCACTTTGCCAAGATACCGCATCTTTATCTTGGATTGCCTCGTCATATGTCCAGGGGTCAGGTTCATGTTCGCCAGGGACCAAATCAGAAGATTCTCCCAATAACATAAATCTATCAGGCTGTCTAACAACCCTCCAACTACGACGAAGTATCACCTGTGTATCCTCTGTGACACGCGGTGCAGTGACTTGTGGTATATCCTCTTGCACCGGTGGTACTGTAGAAGTGATTTCCCCTTTCAATTCCTCCAGAACAATCTTACTCATGGGCTTGTGGTTCATCACATAGTCTTCCTCTAGAAATCTGGCATTCGTGCTAACGATCACCCTTTGATCTCTAGGACTATAAAACAAACCACCTTTCGTTCCTCTAGAATAGCCAATGAACATGCGTACTTCTGTACGAGGTTCCAACATACCAGCATCTGCCTTTAGCACATGTGTTGGACTCCCCCAAATTCGAATATGTCTTAGACTAGGCTTTCATCCAGTCCACAATTTTGTGGGAGTAGAAGGCACTGATTTAGATGGAACCAAGTTTAGAATGTACACCGCCGTATCTAGAGCATATCCCCATAATGAATTTGGCAACTCATCATCGATCTAACCATTTCCATAAGAGTTTTATTCCTTCGCTCTGCTACACCATTCTGCTGGGGTGTGCCAGGTGCAGACAATTGGGATTGAATCCCAGCCTCTGATAAGTAATTCCTAAACTCTCCCAAGAGGTACTCACCAACACGATCAGATCATAGTGACTTGATACTTTTACCTTGATGTTTCTCCACATCAGCCTTGAATTCTTTGAACTTGTCAAAGCATTCAGACTTGCGCCACATCAAGTAAATGTATCCATATCTCGAATAATCGTCTATAAAAGAGATGAAATACTCAAAACCACCTCTAGCCTTGATAGACATAGGACTACACAAATTAGAATGAACCAATTCTAACACATCTTTGGCTATATACCCCTTGGCCTTAAAAGGCCTCTTGGTCATTTTACCCTCCAAGCAAGATTCGTAGGTTAAAAAATATTCCACAACTAATGAAGCCAGAGGTCCATCAACTATCAACCTTTGAATTCTACTTAGGTAAATATGACCAAGCCTAAGATGCCAAAGATATGTTTGGTTCATCTTCGAAGGTTCTTTTCTCTTATTGGAATTAGAAGATGAGTTATTAACTTCTATTTGCATCGTGGGAGCTTTTGGTTCAAGTGTATATAAATTTTCTATCAATGCACCTGAACAGATAATCTCCCTATTCCTTTTTATAACAACTCTATCATTAAAAGAAAAAGAATATTCATCCATAAATAATTTAGAAACTGAAATTAAATTCTTTCTAAATAAAGGTACATAAAGGCAATTCTTAAGAACCAAAACTTTATTTTTCTCAAAAGACAAATAAACATCTCCCACTGCAACAGTCGCCACCTTCGTGGCATCGCCCAAGTATACGGTAATCTCCCCCTCAGCTAGTCGTCTGGTTTCCTGGAACCCCTGCAAAGTATTGCAGACATGATCAGTGGCTCCCGTATCTACACACCAAGTGCCGGTAGATAACACCGCTAAACATGTTTCAATGACTAGACCAAAGGATATAGCTTTGTTTTTTTTCAGATTGGGACAGTCCTTCTTCCAATGTCCAGTCTTCTTGAAGTGAAGCACTTGCCTTTCGGCTTCTTCACTCCTCCCTGAGATCCTCCCACTAGCTTTGCTCCACCTTGTTTCTTCTTCTTCTTGCCTTTCGGCTTAGAAGTAGAAACCTTCTGAGCAACCATGGCCTGAGCCTGAGCAAGCCTTTCTGTCGACTGGAGAATGATATCGACCAGGGTTTCCCCATCGATCTCAGCTCCAAGGACTTCCAGCTCATTCGCAGGCTTAGGAGGATACTCTTCGAAGAGTACATACTTGTACTCCTCAGCAATTAAGATAATTTCAAAATTTCTTTTTCCAATCAACATAATTATGTAGAGTTAGATTATTTTCTTTCACTATCATAGCAAGAGGGTAGAAAGTCATTTTCAAAAGAAAACCTAAGAATCACATATATCAAAACATTAGATTTCAAAAAATTATTGATTCCTCAAACAATAAAATTTTAAAATCAACCAACACCTCAAAACACCGAGAATATCGTATGCCACGATTGTGTGGACGTATACGAATTCTACATTTGTAAGAGGAGGTTTTACCCATTAATTTTACTATCTTGTCAACCTAACTTTTTGACAAGTAAAATTAATAGTTGGTTCCTCTTTGACCCTACAAATAAAAGCAGTGACTCCGATAGGGAGGATACTTATATTTGTATCTAAGTGTTCACCATTACTCGGTACCAAGGTAATTATCTCGGGTTATGTGCCATCCGATGGGGAAGTAGACACGCTCCTTAATAATTTCCTATAACCACATTTGGCCTTGTGATCCGCAAACAAACTCATCCGATGGGGAGGAAGGCACTCAGAGTCGATGCGCAAGTTTGTTTGCATCACATGTCAAATCGTAATGGAGGCCGTGGGAATTTATTAAAAATATCCCTCTCCCACTTAGTAATTTGAAATTGAAAAATTTTCTAGCCTATGAGATGCATATCAAACAATAAGAAATAAATATGAAAAATAAATATTTTCCAACTATTTTTGCTTTTTGTCTTCAATATGTCTCCCCTCGTATCACCATCTCGTCCGCTCCTCCCTACGCCATGTACAAGCCATCCGGAGATCCGAGTCGAGAAAAAATATTTTAATTTACTTCCATCGATCATATACTCCACGAGGGAGTGTACATGAAATCTAGATCAAAAGTAAACTAAAATAAAAAGAGTTGCTAAACAATGTCATATCTAATTTACAAAAATTAAATACTAGCCTCGTCAACCTCGAGGTTTCAACAAAATATACAATTACACACATACAATCACATACACACATATGACCATAATAGTTGGATCCTATGCCTGCAACCAAAGAGTTAACCTACGCATATACTAATATTATCCGACACATATAATATATGAAAAGTGCATAAAATTAACCGAATCCTAAACACACAAAATCGAAAACCGTTGCTCTGATACAACTTGAAGGTAGGAAACTTCGCTTCCCACTTCAACTCGGTCGCTTGTTCATGGCGATCCCTTCTACGTCCCCGGATAAAAAAATTTAATCCTAGACAAAAGGGATTACCCAAGCAACCGTTTCATCGTCGTGCTATTCGATTAGATTAGTCACTTGAACAAACTTTATGTTCAAGCAACCAACCTCTATTCTACGAATAGCCACGGAATAGACGATGTACGGGTCGCCGGCTTTTGTGTTTATGTTCGGGGTCCAAGTTATATTAGCCACAAAACAGAATATATATCATTCATATAATTGAAGAACAAATATAGACAATTTACAAAAGAAAATAGACAATCTATATACCTCTCGATCTTCTATTGTATGTCCTTCCTCCTTATGGACGTCATGTGGGCGACGATCTTCCAAAAGTCGAAGCCCCCTAGATCACCAATCTTCCATTCCTTGTTCACTCCGAACAAAGGAAGCTCATAAAACAAAACTCTTCTTCCTATCTAGAACCGACCACTAAGTCAATAGACTCGATGTTGCCGCCGACCAAGGAAGAGAATATGGAGTATGGGAACCAGCCAAAGGAGAATCAATTAGGGTGATGGGTGTCGGCCAACACTTGGAGAAGAGAAAGGAAACCAACCCTTCACTTTGTAGTGGCCCAAAACCCTAACCCTACCTCTCCTAGTTGTCGTCGGCCAAAGAAGAGGGGAAGATGAATAAGTTGAGCACCGGCCAAAGTAGAGGGAATAAGGATAGCTATCGGCAACACCTTAGGAAGAAGAAGAAAGGAACTTCTCCTCTTGTTGCCGCCCACACCACGTCCGAAACCCTAGCCGCCTAACTCAATCCTAACCCAACTAGGATTCCTTGCCGCCCAAGGGAAGAAAACCCTAATCCCCTTCCATCAAGTTGCCGCCCACCCCCTTAAGGCTTATTTATAGGGTTCGGGATAAGCCTTGTTTTAATCTCCACCATTGGTTCTAGGGATTTAATCTCAAACGTCGGATCTAGAGATTTAATCTCAACCGTCGGATCTAGAGATTTAATCTCTACCGTTGGATCTAGAGTTTTGATTTCAACCATTGGATCTAAGCTTCATGAGGTATTAATAGGCTACAATAGGGACCATGAGGAGTTGGATCTTGGCCACCCAATCGATCAAGCCCACATAAAGTCCGATCCATTAATGATTATCCATTCCACTAGAAGATTATCATTGATGTACCTCACCAACCCCCATAAGTTAATATGGGCTCCATATATTATATGTACATTTTTCTTCCCGTGTTTAAGATCTCGAATGTCCGTCGATTAATTAATTTACTGACCATTAATTAATCAACATCTAACTCCATGAGTAGTACCACTCAACCTTTTCATCATGCCGGACCAAGTCCACCTACTGGTTTTACATGATGAACCTTATGAGCTCCTCAAGGGGACATAATCATCCTAATATATAGGACACGGTTTCATCTTATAATCAACGACACACCATATAAATAATATCATCTCCCAACTTAACGAACCTATCGATTTAATCTATAAATCTCGCCCATTGGTAAATCAAAGAGATGACTACTAAGTATATATGCCCGTTATTATATCGGGATTAAGACCATGTACAAAATAATATCTAAGGATCGATTTGATTATGTAGTCAGCAATAAATCGAATCACCTCTATGTCGGTCCAGCTCAATACACACAAAGTGCACTACTGTGATTCTATGGTCAAGACAAACCAAAACCAAATCACACTACAACAATACCAATGGTTTGTCCAAAGCCATCTAGGTTATGAGCCTTTACTTATACTTTACAAGGAACCGATAACATGATCTCCCGTGTGACACTACACACCATGTTATCTACAATGTAATTTATTAGACAATATTGCATAACCATAAATATGCAAACAATTATCATGTGATTCTTATTTCAAAAATAAAGATGTTCATACAAAAGATAGACTTTTCAGTATAAATCCCAACATAAGCCTCCTTTTAATCTCCTCCGTCGGATCTAGGGATTTATTCTCAACCGTCGGATCTAGAGATTTAATCTTAACCGTCGGATCTAGAGATTTAATCTCCACCGTCAGATCTAGAGTTTCATTTTCCATCATTGGATCTAGGCTTCATGAGGGTTTTAATAGGGTACAATAGAGACCATGAGGAGGAATTGGATCTTGGCCACCCAATGGATCTAGCCCACATAAAGTCCGATCCATTAATGAAAATCCATTCCACTAGAGGATTATCATTGATCTGCCTCACCAACCCCCATAAGTTAATATGGGCTCCATATATTATTTGTACATATATCTCCCCGGGTTTAAGATCTCGAATGTCAGTCGATTAATTAATTTACTGACGATTAATTAATCAACATCTAACTCCAAGAGTAGTACTACTCAACCTTATCATCATGTCGCACCAAGTCCACCTGCAGGGTTTACATGATGAACCATATGAGCTACTCAAGGGGACATCATCATCCTAATATATAAGACTAGGTTTCCTCCATTAATCAATGACACACCATATAAATAATATCATTTCCCAACTTGCCGAGCCTATCGATTTACTGTATAAATCTCGCTCATTAGTAAATCAAAGAAATGAATACTAAGTATATGTGCCCATTATTATATTGTGATTAAGAGCATGTATAACATAATATCTGAGGTCCGATTCGATTATGTAGTCTGCAATAAATTGAATCACTTGTAAGTCGGTCTTGCTCAACACACAAAAATTGTACTACTGTAATTCTATGGTCAAGACAAACCAATACCAAATCACACTACAACCATGCCAATGGTTTGTCCAATACCATCTCGGTTGTGAGCCTTTACTTATACTTTACAAGGAACTGATAACATGATCTTCCGTATGACACTACACACCATGTTATCTACAATGTAATATATTAGGCAAAATGCATAACCATAAATATGTAAACAATAATCATGTGATTCTTATTTCAAAATAAAGATGTTCATACAAAAGATAGATTTTTCAGTATACATCCCAACATCATCTTCGTACGAGTCACTAGCCTCGTGTTAAAGATGATGTGATCGAGACAAGATCACAATCCGAATCAAAATTTGGATTCAAAATCAAGTCTCCAAAACTCGCATCTCCGGAAAGGTATTTGTCAACCATTTGACGAATCCTTCGTCCTCCACCTATGAGGATTACTGGAGATCAAATCCCCAGTAAAGTTACTGCTATCGGAGCTCCAAATGTCGTCCAAATGATGCTCCGACACGAAGGAAACAAGCTATCCAAAAAATTGGACAACTTGGTGGACGATGTTGCGCTGGCCAAATAAGGAAAGCTAGGTCCTCACCTTGTCGCCGGAACCAAGGAATATCACCGGAGGGTCGCCGGAGGATCGTCGGCAGGAGCTTGGATGCCGACAATAGTTTGGACACTGGCACAAGGCTGGGCAGCGAGGAACCTTTGGGCGACGACAAAGGAGAAGAGAGGGGTTGGGGCGGCAAGACTAGATTAGGTTTTCACAAGACCCTTAAGCCCTATTTTTATAGAGTAGATATTCTCCTAACGGTTATTGATTCATAACCAAAAAAACCGTTAACCCGCTCTGTTAACTTTAAGTTAAAATAAACTGAACCGATTTAGTCTATTTTAAGTTAAAACGAATCGAACAAACTTTGATTCATTCATTTAAAACAAACCAAACCCTTTTGGTTTATTCTTTACCATTAGATTAGAAGCAAACCAATTTGATTCATCCATTATATCTGTGTAAGACATGGCCCATCCACGCTTCCATTGCGACTGAAACGATTTCATAGTCGCTCTTTGTTTGGTCCAACCAAACCTAGTTTCTCTCAGTCTGAGAATCTCATTCTCAAGCTCGTTTTAAATCCTTCGGATTACGCTCGTTGTGCATGTGACCAAATAGATTCTCGATTTATGTTGGTCATCTATAATTAACTATTAATTATAGAATGATCATGAGTGGCACCTAGTAGTACATCATGATCTCCAATTAACGAAAAGATCAACGGTTTATCCAGAACTATTTTTGAAACCTTTCAGCAACTACAATGAATTGTGGCCCATTTCTTTCACTCATCTTATACCCACTTGGTTCAGGACATGATCTATAGTGTCATAACTCACTTGGTTGACTACGTCACACCTAGCCAAAGTATCATTTCCTCGTCCTACGAATTCTCGTTACTGCTCATGTATCCAAGAATACCTTACTCTAAACATGTAATGCATTGGCCAAAAATATTAGTAACAATCCCACGAGAGGCCATGGGTATACATCTCCTCGGAAGGAGTGGTGAATTTTTTATAGGCTATTCAAACACCTTCGATCACTTCGACTTATGCCCAATCATCCCGGGTCCACATCTCCTTAGAGATGCTTGCTTAAGATGTCAAAGTATAAGTCTTCATGAACAAGATGACTTAATTACCGCAAGTCAAAGGAACATCGCACTTAAGCTGCAGTAAGAACTTCATTGACATATCCATATATGCAGAGAACCATATGAAGTCTTACAGCTGGTCACTCCAATGAACTAGTTACCATAACTAGCATCCACGATTAATTCCGGATATCACAATGTCTCCAAAAGGAGAATCACCGCTTGATACACCAAGGAGTATACTGTTAGTCTCGAGAATCGATGGTGTCCAAATCCATCAATTCATCGACTAGGGATAATTCCGATACATCACAATTACACATGTAGAGATACTCACTAGTTGTGATCCAATCACAAATTCTCTCATGCTGTGAATCGTATCGTGACATTCAAGAAATGAGTTTAAGATCCAATCAAATACATAAAACATGTATACTCAAATAGTGAATCTTCATTTATCATATAAATGGTTCATACATAAGGCGCATTGCCTTAGGACATCTCTCATATATTACTAACAGACTTCTACTTGGCCTAATGCCAATCGCTACAGATCCAAGACCATAAGCTCTAACATGACCCTCAAACTTACTTTGAGGTAATGCCTTAGTCAAAGGATCCGCTAAGTTCCTTTCAGTGGGAATTTTCTCGATTTGTATTTCGTTCCTACTGATGATCTCTCTGATAAGATGATAGCGGCGAAGCACATGTTTGATCATTGATGAGACCACATCAAGTTCATAGATGAACTTCTGATCCAAACCGCCTTTGTCACGCCTAAAGTCGCAATGTATTCTGCCTTAGTGGCAGAATCTGCTATAGTGTCAAGCTTGGAGCCTTTCCAACTTATTGTGCCTCCTTTCTAGGTGAATACATACCCAGACTGAGACTTGGAATCATCCTTGTCTTTCTAGAAGTTGGCATCCATATACCCACGTATCACCCTGTCCCCTTCTCCATATATTAGAAATGCATCCTTACTTATTCTCAAGCACTTAAGGATCATCTTAACAACCACCCAATGATCCATTCCTGGATCAGACTAGTATCTTCTCATGACACTCAGAGCATACGATACATCGGGCCTCGTACATAACATAGCATACATGATAGATCCTATTGCGGATGCATAGAGAATCTTACTCATGCAAATCCTCTCTTCTTCTGTCCGCGGACACATAGTCTTCGAAAGGTGTATCCCATGCCTGATGGGTAGGAAACCTTTCTTGGATTCCGACATGCTAAACCTCTTTAGCACTCGGTCTATATATGTAGACTGCAAAAGACCAAGCAACCATTTAGATATATCTCTATAGATCGAAATCAAGAGGATGTAGGTTGCTTCTCCCAGGTCTTTCATGGAGAATGTCTTGGAAAACCAAATCTTAATCGACTGTAAGACAGAAACATCGTTTCCTATAAGTAATATGTCATCGACATACAATACTAAGAACACGACTGCACTCCCACTAACCTTCTTGTACACGCAAGGTTCATCCGAATTTTATGAGATATTAAACCTTTTGATTGTCTCATCAAAATGGATAATCCAACTTCTGGATGCTTGCTTCAGTCCATATATGGACCGTCGCAATTTGCATACCTTAGTTTTATCAATCGATGTGAAACCCTCTAGTTGTAAAATATACACATCCTCGAGTAAGTTTCCATTAAGGAAAGCTGTTTTCACATCCATCTACCATATCTCATAATCATAATGAGCCGCTATGGCCAGGAGCATCCGAATGGATTTAAGCATAGCTACAGGTGAATAGGTTTTGTCATAATCAACACCTTGCTTTTGATGATATCCTTTCGCCACCAATCAAGCCTTATAGGTAATCACATTACCATCCATGTTAGTTTTCTTCTTGAAAACCCACTTGCACCCTATAGGCTTTATGCCTTCAGGTGGGTCAACCAAGTACCAAACTTGGTTTTCATACATGGAATCCATTTCCGACTTCATGAATTCAAGCAACTTATCCTTTTCTGAACTTGTCAAAACCACTTCATAACTGGTAGGCTCCTCATCATCAATGATTAACACGTCGTTCGATTCACTTACGAGAAATCAATATCTCTAAGGAATATTGCATGTACTACCATATCTACGAAGATGTGGTGTCACAATAGGTCCAGACGATGGCTCATCACTACGAGTTATTGGCTGTTGTGCTTCACCAGGTATCTCATCAAAGTCTATTTGAGTCTCTCGAGCCTCCTCATGCTCGACGACACTCCCACTATTTTCTTGCAAGAGAAACTCTTTCTCTAGAAACATAGCATGCCTTGAAACAAACACCTTTTGTTCCACAGAATGATAGAATTAGTAATCCCTTATTTCCTTAGGGTATCCAATAAATAGACATTTATTAGACTTAGCATCTAATTTTTCTGATACAGTTCGCTTCACATAAGTAGGACAACCCCATATCTTCAAGTAAGATACATGAGGTTTCTTACTATTTCATATCTCATATGGAGTAGTAGAGACTATCTTGGTTGCCATTCTATTTAACAAGTAAACTGCTATCTGAAGTGGATAGCCCCAAAAGGACTTGGGAAGATTCGCATGATTCATCATTGACCTGACCATTTCCAACAAGGTCCGGTTACGCCTCTCAGATACACCATTATGCTGTGGTGTAAATGGCAAAGTACATTGAGATAATATACCATTATCTCTTAGATAATCTAGAAACTCTTGACTTAAGTATTCACCACCTCGATCCGATCGAAGTATTTTAATACTCTTGTCATGTTGTTTCTCTACTTCATTTCTGAAATCTTTGAACCTTTCAAAGGCTTCAGACTTGTGTTTCATCAAGAACACATACCCAAACCGTGAGTGATCATCAGTGAAGTTAATGAAGTAGCTATAGGCTCCCAAAGCTTGAGTTGACATAGGTCCACATACATCAATATGTATTAGACCTAGCAACTCTCCCACTCATTAACCTTTTCCTGTAAAAGGTAACTTAGTCATCTTGCCTTTTAAGCATTATTCACATCTATCGTATGAATCCAATTCAAACGATTCCAGAATTCCACATCGGTGTTATTTGGACATGCGTTTCTTGCTCACATGGCCAAGACGACAATGCCACATGTAGGAGTCTAAATGATTATCCTTTCGAGCATGCTTGTTGCTCGCTTCAATATTGAAAATGTCACTGGATACGTCCAATGTATAAATACCATTACTTAAAGTTCCAATCCCATAAAGAATGTCATTCAAAGTTATGTAACAATAATTGTTACTTAAAGTTAAATGGTACCCATTTCTATTTAAACAAGAAGTAGAAATGATGTTCTTTATGAACGAAGGAACATAAAAGCAATTGTCTAGGCCTAAGACAAGTCCTATAGGGAGTTTCAATAAAAACATTCTTATGGCGAGTGCAGCAACCTTTGCTCCATTCCCAACACATAAATTTGATTCTCCCTTGACGAGTCTTCTTCTATTCCTTAGCCCATGTATGACATTACATATATGTGAGCAACACCCAGTATCCAATACCCAAGTGTCTGAGGAATTAGAATGACAATCAATAACGAAGATATCTGAAGAAGATGGGGCATCTGATGCCTTATTCTTATTCACGGACTCAAGATAAATCTTGCAGTTTCTTCGCCAATTGCCCTCCTTGCCATAATGATGGCAAGTGCCCTTTTGAGTTGGTTCTGCCTTTTTAGCCTTTTTCTTCTTCCCCTTCTGCTGTTCCTTTGACTTTCTCTTAGAACCTTTCTTCGAGGAATCAACTAACAGCATCATCACCTGTTCATGCTTCTCAGAAGGATCCACAGTCTTCAGCATGTTGAGCAGTACCATAGATGAACCTTCTTTTATCTCAGAGGTGAAGAGGAGCTTGGAGACTTCGAACCTTTCGAATCTCACTTGCTCATCAAACAACTCATAAAGATGAAAGACTATGGTATGAGCATCCATATGCTCATGCTGCTTCCGCAGCTCGGGTACCATCGTGCCTAGCATGATGCAACTCACTTGTTCAGAATCACTCACATGTTTTTGATAGACCAACAATTGGTCCAAAGTTGCGTCATCACTAGGACGGGCGGGAAGAGGCTCTTCGAGGAAATACGCAAGCTTTTCCACCTTGAGAATAATTCTCAAGTTTCTAAGCCAGTCCAAGAAGTTCGGCCCAGTAAATTTATTCGAATCCAAAATGGAACGCAAATTCAAAGACATCATGATCATTAGATTAACTTAGAAATACAAAATGAGCATATATGAGAAAGATGATTTAAAATGCATCAATATACATTCATAAATCCCATTCATTTTTCAAATTTCAAAAACCCCAAAATCACTTCTGGTGATCGTAGGTCCATCTCCGAATGAGCTGATATCCATCATAGATATGAACAACCTTGGAGAGAGTCCAATAAAGCCATTCATAGCTACGATGGTAGGTATCAAATATACCGATTGCATATCACATATATGCAACTTTCACAATGTGCTATTAACTAATTGAATGTTCACACATACATCGGGTTGTTAACTCATTAACAAGTATGCATCATATGCATAGCACCCAACTTCACCTCCCTTCACATCGACCTTGGAGAGAGTCTAACAAGCCGATGCTCCAGGTTAAAGCCCACCCATTAATCAAGACATAGTTTTAATATGGTTAGAGTACATTCAACCAATTATCCCAGCTTGGAGAGAGTCCAACAACCAAAGCTAAGGATTGACCTCTGACTCTTACCATATTAGTATTAAACTATCCCATGGTTTGAACATGTTCGGGTTCGAGCCGGGCTTGGAGAGAGTCCAACAACCCAAACAAGAAACGAAACTCTGGTTCTAACCATATTAATGGAAGGTGTAGGCTTTAATATTATGTAAGGGTTTTTATGTCTCATCCTCATTGCATGCAAATAACTATTATCTAAATGGCATGACATAAATGGCAAACATCTACATGTCACGACACGCATGTTATAATAATATGCATCTAATGCAATTACATGACATACAATTATGACATGTACAAAATTTCCTTATATGTCATAACTATTTATAGAAATAAAATATGTTTGAGATTTGATTCTCCAAATCAAATCATGATTAAATTAGGAAACAAATTTCCAAATCTAATCACATATTTTATTTGTGGAAAGTGTTGATTAAGGAAAGTCAATTTTTAATTTAGGAAAAAAATTTCTAAATTGTCAAAACTATTTATGGAAAAAAAATATATTTAAGATTTGATTCCCAAATCAAATCATGATTAAATTAGGAAACAATTTTTCAAATCTAATCAAATATTTTATTTATGAAAAATATTAATTTCCATAAATACTTCTAACTTTCCAAAAGAAGAATATTTTCATAAATACTTCTAGACTTTCCAAAACTAAAAATTTCCATAAATACTTCTAACTTTCCAAAAGTAGAAAATTTCCATAAATAAAATTACAACAATCGCAAAACAATTTTACAATTATGTCGAAATACAACCTGGGCTCTGATACCACTGTTGGGTTTTCGGCACCGCGGCGAGTGTGTGTTCCATCATGTTTCGTAAACATGTGCGCAGCGGAAGAAATAAATGTAGAATTTTTGCCCCGTGAGCTCTTATACCAATTTAATGGTTTTAGCTTATCGAGTCCGTGAGGGGAAACTTCGCTTCCCTCTTCACCTTGGTCGTTTGTTCATGGCGATCCCCATGATGTCCCCGGATTAAAAAATTTAATCCTAGACAAAAAGAATTACCCAAATAACCAAGTCATCATCGTTCTATTCGTTTAGAGAGGTCACTTGAACAAACTAGTTGATCAAGCGACCATCCTGTATTCTACGAGTAGCCGCAGAATAGACGATGTCCGGATCGCCGATTTTTGTGTTTATGCTCGAGATCAAAGTATTATTTAGCCATATACAGATTTATATCATGCTCATAATTGAAAAACAAATACAAATATATAACATATAAAGATTAGAGAATCGATATACCTCTCGATCTTCTAATGTATGACCTTCCTCCTTTCGGACGTCGTGTGGGCGACGCTCTACCAAAAGTCGAACAACCTAGATCGCAAATCTTCCTTCCTTGCTCTTCCAAAGCAAGAGAAAGAATAGAAATAAAGCTCTTCTCCTTCCTATGGCCAACCAACAAGCAACAAGGAGAATGTTTGCCGTCGGCCAACAAGGAGAAGGAGATAATGGTGGAAACATGCCAAGACACCAAGGGAAATCCCTATATCTTGTTTCCACCACCTAAGGAGAAGGAGAAGGGGTCTTTGGATGCCGGCCTAGGGCTGCGATAGGGTTGTGGGCGCCGGCCACCAAAGGATAGGAAGAAGAAAGCAATCTACTTCCTTATTTGGTGCCACCCCAGCCTCCTAAACCCTAAGCCCCCAACCCCTAATCCTTGCTCTCCTAATGGCCGGCCATGGATGTGGGGAAGAAGATTAGAATGAGCACAAGCCAAGGTAGAGGGAAATGGAAGGAACCAGCCACACCTTAGGAAGAAGAAGAGACACCTCCTCCACTTGTTGCCGCCCACCCATAGCTCCCAAAACCCTAGCCACCCAAACCAAATCCTAAACCAACTAGGATTCCTTGCCTCCAAAGGAAGCAAACCCTAATCCCTTTAAGCCATGCTCTTCTTGTCGCCCACTTCATGATCTCTATTTATAGAGTTGGACTCAAGACATGATTTAATCTCCTCCATTTGTTCTAGGGATTTAATCTCAACCGTCGGATCTAGAGATTTAATCTCAACCGTCGGATCTAGTGATTTAATCTCTACCTTTGGATCTAGAGTTTTGTTTTCATCCATTGGATCTAAGCTTCATGAGGTGTTAATTGACTACATTAGGGACCATGAGGAGGAGTTGGATCTTAGCCACCCATGGATCAAACCCACATAAAGTCCGATCCACTAATGATGATCCAATCTACTAAAGGATCATCATTGATCTACCTCACCAACCCCCATATGATAATATGGGCTCCATATATTATTTGTACATTTTCTTCCCGTGTTTAAGATCTCGAATGTCCGTCGATTAATTAATTTACTGACCATTAATTAATCAACATCTGACTCCTTGAGTAGTACCACTCAACCTTTTCATCATGCCGGACCAAGTCCACCTGCAGGGTTTACATGATGAATCTTATGCGCTCCTCAAGGGGACATCATCATCCTAATATATAATACACGGTTTCCTCTTATAATCAACGGCGCACCATATAAATAATATCATTTCCCAACTTACCAAGCCTATCGATTTAATCTATAAATCTCGCCCATTGGTAAATCAAAGAGATGACTACTAAGTATATATGCCCGTTATTATATCGGGATTAAGACCATGTACAAAATAATATCTAAGGATCGATTTGATTATGTAGTCAACAATAAATCGAATCACCTCTATGTCGGTCCAGCTCAATACACACAAAGTGCACTACTGTGATTCTATGGTCAAGACAAACCAAAACCAAATCACACTACAACCATTCCGATGGTTTGTCTAAAGTAATCTCGGTTGTGAGCCTTTACTTATACTTTACAAGGAGCCGATAAGATGATCTCCCGTGTGACACCACACACCATGTTATCTACAATGTTATTTATTAGACAATATTGCATAACCATATAAATATGCAAACAATGATCAATTGATTCTTATTTCAAAATAAAGATGTTCATACAAAAGATAGACTTTTCAGTATACATCCCTACAATCTCCCACTTATACTAAAAGACTATTCTATCTTCATACTGCAATACATCTGATTCCCCTTCCATCCACATGCCTATCAAAGCTCTCGCTAGAAGGGCCTTAGTGAAAGGGTCTACCAGGTCATCCTCTGATGCAATCTAGGTGACAACAACTTCTACCTCCTTTACGATTTCTCGTATCAGGTGGTACTTGCTCTCTACGCATTTACTTACCTTATGGGCTCGTCGTTCCTTCGAGTTTGCAACTGCACCATTATTATCACAATAAATTGTGGTATTTTTGGGCGAACCAGGAATCACATCCAAGTCCATCAGGAAGTTCCTGAGCCACACAACTTCTTTGGCTGCCTCATAGGCTGCCACATACGCTTCCATGTGGAGTCTGCCCCGCATTTCTGCTTGACAATCCTCCATACAATGGCTCCACCTCCCAAAGTAAACACAAAACCTGAGGTAGACTTACTGTTATCCCTATCAGATTGGAAGTCGAAATCCGTGTAATCCACACGGAGTAATTGGTATGCCCGGTAAACCAGCATATAATCCCTAGTCCTTCTCAGGTACTTCAATATATGTTTTACCACAGTCCAATGTCCCTGTCCTGGATTACTCTGATATCTACTGACCATGCCCACGGTAAAGCAGATATCTGGTCTCGTACATAGCATCGCATACATGAGGCATCCTACTGTCGAATCATAAGGAACCACCTTCATCTCCTCAATCTCCTCAGATGATCTAGGACACATCTCCTTAGATAAAGGAACTCCATGCCTGAAAGGTAGAAAACCCTTCTTGGAGTTCTGTATGCTAAAACGCTCCATATTCGTGTCTATGTATGAAGCTTGGGATAAGCACAACATCCTTTTTCTGTGAACCCCTATAACCTTGATCCCAAGGATGTGTCCCACCTCCCCCAAGTCCTTCATATCAAACTGTTTGGACAACCATACTCTTACGTCCGATAACACCATGATATTGCTGCCAATTAACAAAATGTCATCTACGTATAGTACAATAAATACCACTACGTTTCCCTCACATCTCTTGCATACACAAGACTCATCCGGACTTTGAATAAATCCATAAGACTGGATTACCTCATCAAAGCGGATGTTCCAAGACCTCGAAGCTTGCTTCAATCCATAAATGGACCGATTAAGCTTACATAGAAGATGCTCTTTACCCTTAGCAATGAATCCCTCTGGTTGCTTCATATAGATGTTTTCCTCAAGACTTACATTAAGGAAAGCTGTCTTGACATCCATCTTCCACACCTCATAATCAATATGAGCTGCTATGCATAAGAGAATCCGGATATACTTAAGCATGGCTACGAGCGAAAAGGTCTCCTCATAATCGATACCCTCTTTCTGAGTATACCCCTTCGCAACAAGCCTCGCTTTGAAGGTCTCAACCTTCCCATCTATTCCTCTCTTTCTCTTGTAGATCCACTTGCATCCAATGGTTTTTACACCATCGGGTGGTTCTACTAGCTCCCAGACCTGATTTGAATCCATAGATTCAATCTCAGCATTCATTGTACTTTTCCAAGATACTGCATCTATATCTTGGATTGCCTCGTCATATGTCTAGGGATCAGGTTCATGTTTGCCAGGGACCAAATCAGAAGATTCTCCCAAGAACATGAATCTATCAGGCTGTCTCACAACCCTCGCACTACGACGAGGTATCACCTGTGTATCCTCTGTGACACGCGGTGCAGTGACATGTGGTATATCCTCTTGTACCGACAGTACTAAAGAAGTGACTTTCCCTTTTAATTCCTCCAAAACTATTTTACTCTTGGGCTTGTTGTTCATCACATACTCTTCCTCTAGAAATATGGCATTCATACTAACGATCACCCTCTGATCTCTAGGACTATAAAACAAACCACCCTTCGTTCCTCTAGGATAGCCAACGAACATGCACTGTACGAGGTTCCAACTTACCTGCATCTTCCTTCAGCACATGTGTTGGACTCCCCCATATACGAATATGTCATAGACTAGGCTTTCGCCCAATCCATAACTATGTGGGAGTAGAAGGCACTGATTTAGATGGAACCAAGTTCAGAATGTACACCGCCGTATTTAGAGCATATCCCCAGAACAAATCTGGCAAGTAAGAATAACTCATCATCGATCTAACCATCTCCATAAGAGTCCTATTCCTTCACTCTACTACACCGTTCTACTGGGGTGTGGCAGGTGCAGTCAATTGGGATTGAATCCCAACCTCTGATAAGTAGTTCCTAAACTCTCCCAAGAGGTACTCACCACCATGATCAGATCGTAGTGTCTTGATACTTTTACCTTGACGTTTCTCCACATTAGCCTTGAATTCTTTGAACTTGTCAAAGAATTCAGACTTGCGGCGCATCAGGTAAATGTATCCATATATTCAGTAATCATCTATAAAAGAGACGAAATACTCAAAACCACCTCTAGCCTGGATAGACATATGACCACACAAATCAGAATGAACCAATTCTAACACTTCTTTGGCTCTATACCCCTTGGCCTTAAAAGGCCTCTTGGTCATTTTATCCTCCAAGCAAGATTCGCAGGTTGGGAAATCTTCCACCACTAATGAACCAAGAGGTCTATCAGGTATCAAACTTTGTATTCTGCTTAGTTTAATATGACTAAGCCTAAGATGCCAAAGATATGTTTGGTTCATCTTCGAAGGTTCTTTTCTCTTATTGGAATTAGAAGATGAGTTATAAACTTCAATTTGTATCGTGGGAGGTTTTGGTTCAATTGTATACAAATTTCCTATCAATGTACCTGAACAGATATTCTCCCTATTCCTTTTTATAATAGCCCTGTCATTAAAAGAAATAGAATATCCATCCATAAACTATTTAGAAACTGAAACTAAGTTCTTTCTAAATAAAGGTACATAAAGGGAATTTTCCAGAACCTAAGTTTTATTTTTCTCAAGAGATAAATAAAACATCTACCACTGCAATAGCCACCACCTTAATGGCATTGCCTAAGTAAATGGTGATCTCCCCATTAGCTAGTCGTCGGGTTTCCTGGAACCCCTGCAAAGTATTGCAGACATAATCAGAGGCTCCCGTATCTACACACCAGGTGCCGGTAGATAGCATCGTTAATCATGTTTCAACGACTAATCTAAAGGATATATCTTTGTTCTGCATTGGATTGGGATAGTCCTTCTTCTAATGTCCATCCTGCTTGTAAGTGAAGTACTTGCCTTTCGGCTTCGTCACTCCTCCCTGAAATCCTCCCACCACCTTTGCTCCACCTTGTTTCTCCTTCTTCTTGCCTTTCGGCTTAGAAGTAGAAACCTTTTTGAGCAACCATGGATTGAGGACACTCTTCGAAGAGTGCATACTTGTACTCCATAGCAGATAAGACAATATCTAGATTCTTTTCCAATCATCATAATTATGTACAGTAAGTTTATTTTGCTTTAGTATCAAAGCAAGTGGACTGAAAGTCAATTTTGAAAATCCTAAGAATCACATAGATCATTACTGTAGATTTTAAAAAATTATTGATTTCTCAAACGATAAAATTTTAAAATCAACCAACACCGAGAATATCGTATGCCACGATAGTGTGGACATATACGAATTCTACATATGCAAGAGGAGGTTTTACCCATTAATTTTACTATATTGTCAACCTAACCTTTTGATAAGTAAAATTAATAGTTGGTTTCACTTCGGCCCTACAAATAAAAGCAGTGACTCCGAAGGGGGTAGATACTCCTATTTGCATCTAAGTGTTCACCATTACTCGATACCAAGGAAATTATCTCGGGTTATGTGCCTTCCGATGGGCAAGTACACACGCTCCTAAATAATTTCCTATAACCATATCCGACCCTTTGATCCATAAACAAACTCATCCGATTGGTAGGAAGGCACCCAGATCCAACGCACAAGTTTGCTTGCATCACATGTCAAATGGTAATGGAAGCCGTGGGAATTTATAAAAATATCCCTCTCCCACTTAGTAATTTAAAATTGAGGAATTTTCTAGCCCACTTAGTAATTTAAAAATAAGCAATAAATATAAAAAATAAAATTTTTCCCAACTATTATGGCTTTTGTCTTCAATATGTCTCCCGTCGTATCGCCATCTCGTCCGCTCATCCCTACCACATGTACAAGCCATCTGGAGATTCGAGCCGAGGAAAAACTATTTTAATTTACATCAATCGATCCTATACTCCACGAGGGAGTGTACATGAAATCTTGATCGAAAGTAAACTAAAATAAAAAGAGTGACTAAACAATGTTGTATCTAATTATAAAAATTAAATACTAGCCTCGTCAACACCGAGGATTCAACAAAATATACAATTACACACATACAATCACATACACACATATGGCCATAATAGTTGGATCCTTGTCTGCAACAAAAAAGTTAACCTACACACATCCTACTATTATCCGACATATATAATATATGAAAAGTGCATAAAAGTAACCGAATCCTAAACACACAAAACCGGAAATCGTCGCTTTGATACCACTTGAAGAGTTTTTCCTTTGGAACCGAAGCTCTGATACCACTTGAAGGTAGGAAACTTCGCTTCCCACTTCAACTCGATCGCTTGTTCATGGCGATCCCATCGACGTCCCCAGATTAAAAAAATATAATCCTAGACAAAAAGGGATCACTCAAGCAACCGTTTCATCTTCGTGCTATTCGATTAGAGTGGTCACTTGAAGAAACTTGTTGTTCAAACCACCAACCTCTATTCTACGAATAGCTGCGGAATAGACGATGTACGGATCACCGACTTTTGTGTTTATATTCGGGGTCCAAGTTATATTAGCCACAATACAGAATATATAACATGCATATAATTGAAAAACAATTATAGACATAATAAATAAGAACACTAATCAAAATAAACAAGATTATACCTCGTGTTATACCTCTTGATCTTCTATTGTATGTATTTCCTCCTTGTAGACATCATGTGGGCGAGGATCTTCCAAAAGTCGAAGCCTCCTAGATCACCAATCTTTTTTTCCTTGTTCACTCCGAACAAAGGAAGATCATAAAACAAAATTCTTCTTCCTATCTAGAAGCGGCCACCAAGTCAATAGACTCGATGTTGGCGCCGGCCAAGGAAGAGAATATGGAGTATGGGAACTGGCCAAAGGAGAATCAATGAGGGTGATGGGCGTCGGCCAACTCTTGGAGAAGAAAAAGGAAACCAACCCTTCACCTTGTAGCTGCCCAAAACCCTAACCCTAACTCTCCTAGTTGCTGCCGAACAAAGAAGAGGGGAAGAGGAATAGGTTGAGCACCGGCCAAAGTAGAGGGAAGAAGGATAGGTGTCGGCAACACCTTAAGAAGAAGAAGAAGGGAACCTCTCCTCTTGTTGCTGCCCACTCCACCTCCCAAATCCTAGCCGGCCAACTCAATCCTAACCTCCCTTGGATTCCTTGTCGCCCAAGCTAAAGGAAAGCAAACCCTAATCTCCTAAGCTATTATTTACCGCCCAAGCCATAAGCCCCCTTTTATAGAGCTAGGCTTAAGACTCCTTTTAATCTCCACCGTCGGTTATAGAGATTTAATCTCAACCGTCGGATCTAGAGATTTAATCTTAACCGTCGGATCTAGAGATTTAATCTCCACCATCGGATCTAGAGTTTTGTTTTCCATCATTGGATCTAGGCTTCATGAGGTTTTAATAGGCTACAATAGGGACCATGAGGAGGAGTTGGATCTTAGCCACCCAATGGATCAAGCCCACATAAAGTCCGATCCATTAATGATAATCCAATCCACTAAAGGTTTATCATTGATCTACCTCACCAACCCCCACAAGACAATATGGGCTCTATATATTATATGTATATTTTTCTCCCCGTGTTTAAGATCTCGAATGTCCGTCGATTAATTAATTTATTGACAATTAATTAATCAACATCTAACATCTTGAGTAGTACCAATCAACCTTATCATAATGCTGGACCAAGTCCACCTACAGGGTTTACATGATGAACCTTATGAGCTCCTCAAGGAGACATCATCATCCTAATATGTAGGATAGGATTTCATCCTATAATCAATGACACACCATATAAATAATATCATTTCCCAACTTACTGAGCCTATCGATTTAATTTATAAATCTCGCCCATTGGTAAATCAAAGAAATGAATACTAAGTATATGTGCCCGTTATTATATCGGGATTAAGAGTATGTACAATATAATATATGAGGTCCGATTCGATTATGTAGTCAGCAATAAATCGAATCACCTCTAAGTCGGTCCTGCTCAATACACACAAAGTGCACTAGTGTGATTCTGTGGTCAAGACAAACCAATACCAAATCACACTACAACCATCCTAATGGTTTGTCCAAAGTCATCTCAGTTGTGAGCATTTACTTATACTTTACAAGGAGCCGATAACATGATCTCCCGTGTGACACCACACACCATGTTATCTACAATGTAATGTATTATACAATATGCATAACCATAAATATGCAAACAATGATCATGTGATTCTTATTTCAAAAATAAAGTTGTTAATACAAAAGATAAACTTTTCAGTATACATCCCAACAGTATACCCATGGCCTCTCCTCAGATTATTACTAAAGTATTTGGCCAAAGTATTAAATGTTTAGAGTAAGGTACTCTTAGATACATGTGTAGTAACTAGAATCCATAGGACGAGGAAATGATACTTGTGCTAAGTGTGACGTAGTCAACCTAGTGGGGACTGACACTATAGACCATGTCCTAAACCAAGTGGATATAAGATGAGTGAAAGGAATGGGGCACGATTCATTAGAGTTGCTGAAGGGTTTCAGAAATAGTTCTGGATCAACTGTTGATTTTTTCGGTAAATTTGGGATCATGATGTACTACTAGGTGCCACTCATGATCGTTCTATAATTAATGGTTAATTATAGATGACCAACATAAACCGAGAACCTATTTGGTCACACACACAACGAGCGTAATCCAAAGGATTTAAAACGAGTTTGAGAATGAGATTCTCAGACCGAGAGAAACTAGGTTTGGTTGGACCAAACAAGGAGCGAGCATGAAATCGTTTCAGTCACAATGGAAGCATGGATGGGCCGTGTCTTACGAAGACATAATGGATGAATCAAATTGGTTTGGTTCTAATCCAATGGTGAAGAATAAACCAAAAGGGATGGGTTTGTTTTAAACGAATGAACGAAAGTTGGTTCGGTTCATTTTAACTTAAAATAGACCAAATCGGTTCTGTTTATTTTAACTTAAAGTTAACGGACCGGGTTAACGGTTTTTTTGGTTATGTACCAATAACCATTAGGAGAATATGTTATCTATAAAAATAAGGCTTAAGGGTTTTGTGAAAACCTAATCTAGTCTTGCTGCCCCAACCCCTCTCTTCTCCTTTGCTGCCGCCGAAAGGTTCCTCGCCGCTCAGCCTTTTGCCGCCATCCAAACTATTGCTGATGTCCAAGCTCCTGTCGGCGATCGTCCGGTGACCCTCCGGTGATCTTCCTTTGTTCCGGCGACAAGGTGAGCACCTAGCTTTCCTTATTTGGCCGGCGCAACATCCTCCACCAAGCTGTCCAGTTTTCTGGACAGCTTGTTTCCTTCGTGTCAGAGGGTCATTTAGACGACGTTTGGAGCTCCGACAGCAGTAACTTTACCGGGGATTCGATCTCCGGTAATCCTCATAGGTGGAGGATGAAGGATTCGTCAAACGGTTGACGAATACCTCTCGGGAGAAGAGAGTTTTGGAGACTCGATTTTGAATCCGAATTTTGATTCGGATTGTGATCTTCTCTCGATCACATCGTTTTCAACACGAGGCTAGTGACTCATACGAAGACGAGGCTCGTGACATTGTGAAGTCATCCCGACGATACTCGGCGTCGATATGGATAGAGGCGATTCTAGCGAGAGTCACTTTGGTTGATATCGTTCCCGCTACGCGTGATACGTCAAGAATAATTTCCTTTTATTGCAAAATTTGAAACTATGGTTATGTCTACACATGTTGTACTATGCATGCGTGTGATGTGTATGTTGTAATAAATTAGATTTATTGTCTTTTATTGTAGGGATGTATACTGAAAAGTCTATCTTTTGTATGAACATCTTTATTTTGAAATAAGAATCACATGATCATTGTTTCCATATTTATATGGTTATGCAATATTGTCTAATACATTACATTGTAGATAACATGGTGTGTGGTGTCACACGGGAGATCATGTTATCGGCTCCTTGTGAAGTATAAGTAAAGGCACATAACCGAGATGACTTTGGACAAACCATCAGAATGGTTGTAGTGTGATTTGGTATTGGTTTGTCTTGACCATAGAATCACACTAGTGCACTTTGTGTGTATTGAGTAGGACCGACATAGAGGCAATTCAATTTATTGCTGACTATATAATCGAATCGGACCTCAGATATTATTTTGTACATGCTCTTAATGCTGACATAATAACGGGCACATATACTTAGTAGTCATCTCTTTGATTTACCAATGGGCGAGATTTATAAATTAAATTGATAGGCTCGGTAAGTTGGGAGATGATATTATTTATATGGTGTGTCATTGATTATAGGAGGAAACCGTGTCCTATATATTAGGATGATGATGTCCCCTTGAGGACCTCATAAGGTTCATCATGTAAACCCTGTAGGTGGACTTGGTCCGGCATGATGAAAAGGTTGAGTGGTACTACTCAAGGAGTTATATGTTGATTAATTAATGGTCAATAAATTAATTAATCGACGGACATTCGAGATCTTAAACACGGAGAGAAAATTCACAAATAATATATGGAGCCCATATTATCATATGGGGGTTGGTGAGGTAAATCAATGATGATCCTTTAGTGGATTAGATCATCATTAGTGGATCGGACTTTATGTGGCCTTGATCCATGGGTGGCCAAGATCTAACTCCTCCTTATGGTCCCTACTGTAGCCTATTAACACCTCATGAAGATTAGATCCAATGGATGAAAACAAAACTCTAGATCCAAAGGTAGTGATTAAATCTCTAGATCCGACGGTTGAGATTAAATCTCTAGATCCGACGGTTGAGATTAAATACCTAGAACCAATGGAGGAGATTAAATCATGGCTTGAGCCCAACTCTATAAATAGAGATCATGAAGTGGGCGGCAAGAAGAACATGGCTTAAAGGGATTAGAGTTTGCTTCCTTTGGAGGGAAGGAATCCTAGTTGGTTTAGGATTAGGTTTGGGTGGCTAGGGTTTTGAGAGCTATGGGTGGGCGGCAACAAGTGGAGGAGGTGTCTCTTCTTCTTCCTAAGGTGTTTTCGGTTCCTTCCA
Organism: Wurfbainia villosa; assembly: GCA_025175895.1. Classification (NCBI taxonomy): domain Eukaryota; kingdom Viridiplantae; phylum Streptophyta; class Magnoliopsida; order Zingiberales; family Zingiberaceae; genus Wurfbainia; species Wurfbainia villosa. The sequence goes on along the minus strand of CM045986.1, from coordinate 55,364,253 downwards.
TCTTCCCTCTACCATGGCTTGTGCTCATCCTAATCTTCTTCCCCACTTCCATGGCCGGCCTTTAGGAGAGCTAGGATTAGGGTTTGGAGGCTTAGGGTTTAGGAGGCTTGGGTGGCACCAAATAAGGAAGTAGTTTGCTTTCTTCTTCCTATCCTTTGGTGGCCGGCGCCCACAGACCTATCCCAGCCCTTGGCCGGCATCCAAAGTCCCCTTCTCCTTCTATTTGGTGGTGGAAACAACATATAGGGCTTTCCCTTGGTGTCTTGGCCGGTTTCCACCTTTATCTCCTTCTCCTTGTTGGCCATCGACAAGCATTCTCCTTGTTGCTTGTTGGTTGGCCATAGGAAGGAGAAGAGCTTTGTTTCTATTCTTCCACTTTCTTTGGAAGTGCAAGGAAGGAAGATTTACGATATAGGAGCTTCGACTTTTGGTAGAGCGTCGCCCACACGACGTCCGAAAGGAGGAAGGTCATACATTAGAAGATCGAGAGGTATATCGATTCTCTAATCTTTATATGTTACATGTTTGTATTTGTTTTTCAATTATGAGCATGATATAGATCTGTATATAGCTAAATAATACTTGGATCCCGAGCATAAACACAAAAACCGGCGATACGGACATCGTCTATTCCGTGGCTACTCGTAGAATAGAGGATGGTCGCATGAACAACTAGTTTGTTCAAGTGACCTCTCTAAACGAATAGCACGACGATGACATGGTTGTTTGGGCAATCCTTTTTGTCTAGGATTAAACATTTTAATCTGGGGACATCGAGGGGATCGCCATGAACAAACAACCAAGGTGAAGAGGGAAGCGAAGTTTCCCCTCACGAACTCGATAAGCTAAAACCATTAAATTGGTATGAGAGCTCACGGGGCAAAAACCTTACAATTGGTCTCAGAGCCAAGGTTCCCAGTTTTGTGTGTTTAGGATTCGGTTAAATTTTTTTATGCACTTTTCATATATTATATGTGCCGGATAATAGTAGGATATGCGTAGTTTAACTCTTTGGTTGCTGACATAAGATCCGACTATTATGGTCGTATGTGTGTATGTTATTGTATATGTGTAAATATTTATTTTGTTGAATCCTCGGGGTTGACGAGGCTAGTATTTAGTTTTTGTAAATTAAATACGGCATTGTTTAGCCACTCTTTATTTTATTTTACTTTCGATCTAGATTTCATGTACACTCCCTCGTGGAGTATAGGATCGATGGATGTAAATTAAAATAGGTTTTAATCTTGGCTCGGATCTCCAGATGGCTTGTACCTGGCGTAGGAGGAGCGGACGAGATGGTGTTGCAACGGGGGACATATTGAAGGCAAAAGCCATAATAGTTGGAAAATAATTTATTTTTTATATTTATTGCTTTTTGTTTGATATGTATGTTGAAGGCTAGGAAAATTCCTCATTTTCAAATTACTAAGTGGGTGAGTGATATTTTTATAAATTCCCGCGGCCTCCCTTACGATTTGACAAGTGATGCAAACAAACTTGTGCGTCGGCTCTGAGTGCCTTCCTCCCCATCGGATGGGTTTGTTTGCGGATCACATGGTCGAATATGGTTATAGGAAATTATTTAGGAGTGTGTGTGCTTCCCCATCGAAAGGCACATAACCCGAGATAATTTCCTTGGTATCGAGTAATGGTGAACACTTAGATGCAAATAGGAGTATCCTCCCCATCTGAGTCACTGCTTTTATTTGTAAGGCCGAAGAGAAACCAACTATTAATTTTATTTGTCAAAAATTTAGGTTGACAAGATAGTAAAATTAATGGGTAAAACCTCCTCTTAAAAATGTAGAATTCGTATACGTCCACACGATCGTGGCATATGATATTCTCGGTGTTTTGAGGTGTTGGTTGATTTTAAAATTTTATTGTTTGAGGAATCAATAATTTTTTGAAATCTAAAGTTTTAATCTATGTTATTCTTGAGTTTTTCAAAAATGACTTTCAGTCCACTTGCTATGATACTAAAGGAAAATAAACGTACTATACATAATTATGTTGATTTGAAAAAGGAATCTTTACATTGTTTTAACTACTGAGGAGTACAAGTATGTACTCTTCGAAGAGTGTCCTCCTATGCCTAAAAATGAGTTGGAAGTCCCTAGAGCTGAGATCAATGGGGAAACCCAAGTCGATATCATTCTCCAGTCGACAGAAAGGCTTGCATAGGCACAGTCCATGGTTGCTCAGAAGGTTTCTACTTCTAAGCCGGAAGGCAAGAAGAAGAAGAAATAAGGTGGAGCATAGCTGGTGGGAGGATCTCAGGGAGGAGTGAAGAAGCCGAAAGGCAAATGCTTCACTTGCAAGCAGACTGGACATTGGAAGAAGGACTATCCCAATCCGAAATAGAACAAAGGTATATCCTTTGTCTAGTCGTTGAAACATGTTTAGCGGTGTTATCTACAGACACTTGGTGTGTAGATATGGGAGCCACTGATCATGTCTTCAATACTTTGCAGGGGTTCCAGGAAACTCGACGACTAGCTAAAGGGGAGATTACCATTTACTTGGGCAATGCAACGAAGGTGGCAGCTGTTGCAGTGGGAGATGTTTATTTGTCTTTTGAGAAAAATAAAGTTTTGGTTCTTAAGAATTGTTTTTATGTACCTTTATTTAGAAAGAATTTAATTTCAGTTTCTAAATTGTTTGTGAATGGATACTCTATTTCTTTTAATAACAAAGTTGTTATAAAAAGGAATAGGGAGATAATCTGTTATAGTGCATTGATAGGAAATTTGTATACACTCGAACCAAAAGCTCCCATGATGCAAATAGAAGTTAATAACTCATCTTCTAATTTCAATAAGAGAAAAGAACCTTCGAACATGAACCAAACATATCTTTGGCATCTTTGGCTTGGTCATATTAATCTAAGCAGAATTCAAAGGTTGATAGCTGATGGACCTCTGGGTTCATTAGTGGTGGAAGATTTCCCAACCTACGAATCTTGCTTGGAAGGTAAAATGACCAAGAGGCCTTTTAAGGCCAAGGTGTATAGTGCCAAAGATGTGTTGGAATTGGTTCATTCTGATTTGTGTGGTCCTATGTCTATCCAGGCTAGAGGGGGTTTTGAGTATTTCATCTCTTTTATAGATGATTATTCGAGATATAGATACATTTACTTGATGCGGCGCAAGTCTGAATTCTATGACAAGTTAAAAGAATTCAAGGCTGATGCGGAGAAATGTCAAGGCAAAAGTATCAAGACACTAGGATCTGATCATGGTGGTGAGTACCTCTTGGGAGAGTTTAGGAATTACTTATCAGAGGCTGGGATTCAATCCCAATTGTCCGCACCTGCACACCCCAACAGAATGGTGTAGCAGAGCGAAGGAATAGGACTCTTATGGAGATGGTTAGATCGATGATGAGTTATTCTGAGTTACCAGATTCATTCTGAGGATATGCTCTAGATACGACAGTGTATATTCTGAACTTGGTTCCATCTAAATCAATGCCTTCTACTCCCACAGAATTGTGGACTGGGCGAAAGCCTAGTCTATGACATATTCGGATTTGGGGGAGTCCAGCACATGTGCTGAACGCAGATGCTGGTAAGTTGCAACCTCGTACAGATGTGCGCATGTTCGTTGGCTATCCTAGAGGAACGAAAGGTTGTTTGTTTTATAGTTATAGAGATCAGAAGGTGATCGTTAGCACGAATGCCAAATTTCTAGAGGAAGACTATGTGATGAACCATAAGCCCAAGAGTAAGATTGTTTTGAAGGAATTAAAAAGGGAAGTCACTTCTTCAGTACCACCGGTACAAGAGGATATACCATAAGTCACTGCACCGCGTGTCATAGAGGATACACAGGTGATACCTCGTCGTAGTGGGAGGGTTGTGAGACAGCCTGATAGATTCATGTTCTTGGGAGAATCTTCTGATTTGGTCCCTGGTGAACATGAACCTTATCCCTGTACATATGATGAGACAATCCAAGATAAAGATGCAGTATCATGGTAAAGTGCAATGAATGCTGAGATTGAATCTATGGATTCAAATTAGGTCTGGGAGCTAGTAGAACCACCCGATGGTGTAAAAACCATTGGATGCAAGTGGATCTACAAAAGAAAGAGAGGAATAGACGGGAAGGTTAAAACCTACAAAGTGAGGCTTGTTGCGAAGGGGTATACTCAGAAAGAGGATATCGATTATGAGGAGGCCTTTTCGTCGGTAGCCATGCTTAAGTCTATCCGGATTCTCTTATGCATTGCTGCTCATATGGATTATGAGGTGTGGCAGATGGATGTCAAGACAGCTTTCCTTAATGGAAGTCTTGAGGAAAACATCTATATGAAGCAACCAGAGGGATTCATTGCAAAGGGCAAAGAGCATCTTGTGTGTAAGCTTAATCGGTCCATTTATGGATTGTAGCAAGCTTCGAGGTATTGGAACATCCGCTTTGATGAGGTAATCCAGTCTTATGGATTTATTTAAAGTCCGGATGAGTCTTGAGTATACAAGAGATGTGATGGAAACGTATTGGTATTTCTTGTACCATACGTAGATGACATTTTGTTAATTGACAACAATGTCAAGGTGTTATCAGATGTAAGGGTATGGTTGTCAAACAGTTTGATATGAAGGACTTGGGAGAAGTGGGACACATCCTTGGGATCAAGATTATAAGGGATCACAAGAAAAGGATGTTGTGCTTATCTCAAGCTTCATACATAGACACCATTATGGATCGTTTTAGCATGCAGAACTCCAAGAAGGGTTTTCTACCTTTCAGGTAGGGAGTTCCTTTATCTAAGGAGATGTGTCCTTGAACATCTGAGGAGATAGAGGAGATTAAGGCAGTTCCTTATGCTTCGGCAGTCTGAAGCCTCATGTATGCGATGCTCTGTACGAGACCAGATATCTGATTTGCCGTGGGCATGGTCAGCAGATATCAGAGTAATCCAGGACAAAGACATTGGACTACAGTAAAGCATATATTGAAGTACCTGAGAAGGACTAGGGATTATATGCTAGTTTACCAGGCAGAACAATTACTCTCTGTGGGTTATACAGATTCCAACTTCCAATCAAATAGGGATAACAGTAAGTCTACCTCAGGTTTTTTGTTTACTCTGGGAGGTGGAGCCATTGTATGGAGGAGTGTCAACCAGAAATGCATGGCGGACTCTACCATTGAAGCTGAGTATGTGGCGGCCTCCGAGGCAGCCAAAGAAGCTGGATGGCTCAGGAACTTCTTGATGGACTTGGATGTGATTCCTAGTTTTCCCAGAACTATCACAATTTTATTGTGATAATAGTAGTGCAGTTGCAAACTCGAAGGAACCACGAGCCCATAAGGCAAGTAATCACATAGAGCGCAAGTACCACCTGATACGAGATATCGTAAACGAGGTAGAAGTTGTTGTTGCCTATATTGCATCAGAGAATGACCTAGTAGACCATTTCACTAAGGTCCTTCTAGCGAGAGCTTTGATAGACATGTTGAGGGAAGGGGAATCAGATGTATGGCAGTATGAGGACAGCATAGTCTTTTAGTATAAGTGGGAGATTGTTGATATGTATACTGAAAAGTCTATCTTTTGTATGAATATCTTTATTTTTAAAATAAGAATCATATGATCAATGTTTGCATATTTATGGTTATGCATATTGTCTAATACATTACATTGTAGATAACATGGCATGAGGTGTTACACGGGAGATCATGTTATCGGCTCCTTGTAAAGTATAAGTAAAGGCTCACAACCGAGATGACTTTGGATAAACCATTGGTATGGTTGTAGTGTGATTTGGTTTTGGTTTGTCTTGACCATAGAATCACACTAGTGCACTTTGTGTGTATTGAGCAGGACCTATTTAGAGGTGATTCAATTTATTGTTGACTACATAATCGAATCGGTCCTCAAATATTATATTGTACATGCTCTTAATCCTGATATAATAACGGACACATATACTTAGTATTCATCTATTTGATTTACCAATGGGCGAGATTTATAGATTAAATCGATAGGCTCGGAAAGTTGGGAGATGATATTATTTATATGGTGTGCCGTTGATTATAGGAGGAAACCGTGTCTTATATATTAGGATGATGATGTCCCCTTGAGGAGCTCATAAGGTTCATCATGTAAACCCTGTAGGTGGATTTGATCCGGCATGATGAAAAGGTTGAGTGGTACTACTCAAGGAGTTAGATGTTGATTAATTAATGGTCAGTAAATTAATTAATCGACGGACATTCGAGATCTTAAACACGGGGAGAAGATGTACAAATAATATATGGAGCCCATATTATCATATGGGGGTTGGTGAGGTAGATCAATGATAATCCTTTAGTGGATTGGATTATCATTAGTGGATCGGACTTTATGTGAGCTTGATCCATGAGTGGCCAAGATCCAAATCCTCCTTATTGTCCCTAATGTAGCCTATTAACACCTCATGAAGCTTAGATCCAATGGATAGAAACAAAACTCTAGATCAAAAGGTAGATATTAAATATCTAGATCCGACGGTTGAGATTAAATCTCTTGATCCGACGGTTGAGATTAAATCCCTAGAACCAATGGTGGAGATTATATGAAGGCTTATCCCTAACTCTATAAAATGGATTGATGGGTTGGCGTGGAGATGAATCCAAGGAGAGCTAGGGTTTTGGGCAGCAAGAGAGGAATCCTAGTTGAGATAGGATTAGGGTTTGGAGCCTTTGGGTTTGGAGGCTTGGGCGGCACCAAATAAGGAAGTTGTTCCTTTTCTTCTTCTTCATTCAACTTGGTCGGCGTCCAGCAGCCTCTCAAGCCCCTTTCCAGCCATTGGCCGGCACCCAAAGGCTCTCTTCTCTTCTCCTTGAGTGGTGGAAACAAGACTTAGGGGTCTCCCTTGATGTCTTGGTCGGTTTCCATCATCATCTCCCTCTCTTTGTTGGTCGGCGGCAAGGAATGTTTTTGTTCCTTGTTGGTTGGTTTTAGGGAGGAGAAAAACTTTGTTTCTATTCTTCCATTTTCTTTGGAAGAGCAAGGAAGGAAGATTTGCGATATAGGAGCTTCGACTTTTGGTAGAGCGTCACCTACACGACGTCCGAAAGGAGGAAGGTCATACATTAGATGATCGAGAGGTATATCGATTCTCTAATTTTTATATGTTACATGTTTGTATTTGTTTTTCAATTATGAGCATGATATAAATCTGTATATGGCTAAATAATACTTGGATCCCGAACATAAACACAAACTGACTATCCTGACATCGTCTATTCCGCGGCTACTCGTAGAATAGAGGATGGTCGCTTGAACAACGAGTTTGTTCAAGTGACCTCTCTAAGCGAATAGCACGACGATGACTTGGTTGTTTGGGCAATCCCTTGTGTCTAGGATTAAATTTTTAATCCGGGGACATCGATGGGATCGCCATGAACAAACAACCGAGGTGAAGTGGGAAGCGAAGTTTCCCCTCACAAACTCGATAAGCAAAACCCTTCAATTGGTATCAGAGCTTCTGGGCAAAACCTACATATATGTTAATGAGTTAATAACCTAATGTATATGTGAACATTAAATTAGTTGATAGCATAAAGTAATAGTCATATATATGATATATAATGGGTACTATTGATGCCTAACATTATGACTATGAATGGCTTGTTGGACTCTCTCCAAGGATGTTCTTAGTCATAATGGATATCAACCCACTAGGAGATAACCTACCATGTCTCGAATTCAAAGTGAGGGCTCTTGAATTTGAAAAAAATTGTGGGAGTTTCTTGTTAATGTAAATTGTTTGCATTGCTATAAATTCATCTCTCTTATACACCATTTTGTATGTCTAGGTACTAATTATAAAAGCATGTTGACCTCTATTAAATTACATCCCATTTTAGATAACAATAAATTGACTGGGTCAAACTTCTTGGACTGGCTTCGCAACCTGCTAATTGTTCTCAAGGATGAAAAGCAAACTTATGTCCTTAAAAGAGGTTCTTCCCCAACCTATTGCAGACAATGCATCTGTTGACCAAAAGTTAGCTTATCAAAAACAAGTTGTTGACTATCAGATGGCGAGTTGCATTTTGCTAGTGTCGATGTCTCCTGAGTTGCAAAATCATCATGAGCATATGAATGCTAATACAATTGTCTTCCATCTTCGAGAGTTGTTCAATGAGCATGCACGATCTGAAAAGTTCGAGGTCACCCAACTCCTGTTTCAATCAAAGATGCAGGAGGGTTTATTTGTAGTGCAGTTTGCACTGAAGAAGAATAGCTATATTGAGCAATTAGGATCATTAGGGTTTTTCATGGACCATGAATTAAGTATTGACTTAATTCTTCACAATCTGACGGGTAGTTATTCACAATTTATAATGAACTATCAGATGAACAAGAATGAGTCTACTATTCCTGAATTAATCAATATGCTCAAAATAGTGGAGCTATTTATTGCTAAAGAACAGAAGGCGGTGAAGCTGGTTGACTCCTCAAAGAAAGGTTCTAAGAGGAAGTCAAAAACCAAAGCCAAAGGGAAGAAAAAGACAAAAAACAAAATTAACTCTCAAGGGGGAATGCCATCATTGTGGCAAGGATGGGCATTGGAAGAGAAACTACAGCAGTATCTGGAGTCACTAAAGCAAAAAAAGGCATATGATGCCCAATCTACTTCAGGTATATTTGTTATTGAATGTCATACTATTTCTTCTAACACTTGGGTATTGGATACCGGATGTGGCTCACATATATGTAATGATATACAGGGCCTCAGGAATAGAAGAAAATTGGTTAAGGGAGAAGCAGATCTAAGGGTTGGTAATTGAGCAAAAGTTGTTACTTTAACCTAGGGAACTTTTATATTGCGACTTCCTATGGGACTAGTTTTAGAGTTGGATAATTGTTTTTATATTCCATCATTAATAAAGAACATTATTTCTATTTCATGTTTAAATAAGAAAGGTTATCATTTGACGTTCAGTAATAATTGTTGATACATTATGTTAAATGGTATTCTTTATGCTACTGGAATGTTAAATAATAGAATCTACACATTAGACACATCCAACAAGATATTCAATATCGAATCAAATAGGGAATGCACTAAGTTTGATAATAAGTTAACCTCACAATTATGGCATTGTCCTCTTGGTCATATAAGAAATGAACGCATGTCAAAACTGCATAAGCTTGGCATTTTGGAGTCTTATGAATCAGGTTCATTAGACACATGTGTTTCATGCTTAAAAGGAAAGATGACTAAGTTACCTTTTAGTGGAAAAGGTGAACGAGAAGTTGAGGTATTGGGCCTTATACATACTGATGTATGGGGACCAATGTCAACTCATGCCATAAGAGGTTATAGCTACTTTGTTATCTTTATTGATGATTATTCACGATATGAGTATTTGTATCTGTTAAAATACAAATTTGAAGTCTTTGAAAGGTTATAGATTTCAGAAAAAAAAGTAGATAAAAAACTTGGGAAAGGAATTAAAGTACTTCGATCGATTTGAGGTGGTGAATACTTAAGCCAAGAGTTACAAGATTATATAAGGACAAAGACATATTGCCCCAAAGGACCCCACCTTACACGCCACAACATAATGGTCTGGCTGAAAGGCGAACCCGAATCTTGTTTGACATGGTTAGGTCAATAATGCAGCATGTAAATTTTTCAAAAACTTTTTGGAATTACGTACTCGAGACTACTATCTACTTGTTAAATAGAGTGCCAACTAAGGAAATCTCTACTACTCTATAAGAGATGTGGAATAGTAGAAAATCTCTTTTTTTTTTCCTTTTTTTAAGCTATGGGGTTATCCTACTTATGTGAAGAGGACAACATCAGACAAGCCGGAGGCTAAGTCTGATAAGTGTCTATTTATTGGTTGTTGGATCGATTAGAGCGCTAGAGGGGGGTGAATAATGCAAGACAATTTTCGTTCGTTCGATATAAAATGTGAGTGAGAGTAAATGCAGCAGAAAGAAAATAATACTCGTTTGTTTTTTACTTGGTTCACAACCTTCGACTGTTAGTCCAAGGCCCTAACGGTCCTAGATGTTGGTGCAGGGGCACTAGATAATCGAACCTGTGTTTTGATTATGGCAAAGACACAAAGTTAAGTTTACATCGTTATCTCACAAGCTAAATTAAGTGTGCAGAAAAGTGCTAAAGCTGGAGCTGAAGGCTAGCGACACCCGGAGAAAGCCGCGGTGGTCGGGCGACACTCGAGTGACTTCGGAGGGAGCCGAAGAAATCGAGTGGAAGGCCGGAAGCAAGAGCTACTATCAAGGTAAGCTTGTGTGAGTGAGAGATTATAAGGTCGTGTCCTCTTTACGGGGACGACCGTAGGCGGTGATCCGATTAAGACTTCCCGGGACATCTTCCGATCTTGACCTAGACCTTCCACGGGACATCTTCCCGAGCTAACCTCTTACTGCAGGGAAGTGGTCAGGCTGGCAGTCGACTATTGGACATCAAGCAGTCGACTGATGCTCATCAGTCGACTGATGGGAGGCATCAGTCGACTGATGGCGACGAATCAGCCTTTGTGTTAGGTCAAAATAGATAAATTTTGACGCGGCCACTTCGCGATAAAATTTGGACAACTTCGTGATCTGTTCCGAAGAAAAAGGAGACATATTCAGAGGCCAAAATCTATAAAAGGAGGGGAGGATTCCAACTCCAAGCATCATCAAGTTTATTCATCAAGTGCTCCTACAACGCCAACTCTCTAACGCTGTTATAACGCCGACGCGACGACAAGTTCAAATCTCCTTCGTCGACAGCAGTAGCAAGTAATTATTTTTATTGTATTCTTTATTTTAATTGTAACGAGGTCAGGTAGGCTTGTTGCCTCATCCTCGTACATTCGGTTTTTGTGATCGTTGTCTCCTACCTCCAACGAGGAGGAGACGTTATAGTGCTTTGCCCTCCGTACGCGGTCTAGGACTGATAGGGCCTTGGAATAGCAACCGCTGGGTTGTGAACCAAGTAAAAAAAAAAACGTGTTCCTTTATTTTCCGCTGCTCTTACTCGTTTAATTGTCTACTCGAACAAAACGTCGAAAAGATTTACGATCGCTATTCACCCCCTTTCTAGCGACGCTTCTTGATCCAACAATTGGTATCAGAGCGGGGGCTCTAAGATTTGGTGAAACCACCAATCTAGCACGTTTTGGTTTTCATTTCGTATTTTTTGATTCGTATCTTTCTTAGGTTTTTATTCCTCCCGCACTACTAATCCAAGACAAAGTCTTGGTACGTTTCTTTTGGTTGTGTGCTTGCAAGTATTCTCCCTTGGAGTAGCTGACGGTAAAACGGCCATAACTTTTCGCACAAGTGGACTCACGTAACGATCCACCTACCAAATCGAATCCCTCTGAGAGATCTACATTTATTACCATGGCTTACCCTCATAACATGCTGTTTCCAGCCTCAAAATCCAACGTTCAGTAGCCTTTCGGGGACACCGAAGGTCGTAAGTTTCTAGTTTTTGTTAGTTTCTTATTCTTCTTATTTATTTCCTATTATTTCCCACACTACTAATCCTAGACCATGTCTTGGAATTCTCTTTGGTTTTTATTCGTGTTTTTGCAAGAGACTTAATGGCTCACATTGAGGGGTATAGCACCACCCGACCTCCATTCTTTAACGGAAATGATTTCCGCTATTGGAAAGGTCGGATGGAGTGTTTCTTGAAAACACAAGTCGAGACTTGGATAATAATCCAAATCGGCTTTGCTCTACCCACCAATTATCAAGGAGAGCCCTTGGATTTCAATAAGTGGACAAATACAACCAAGAGGCAAATCGAAGCCGATGCAAGAGCAACTCAAATATTACAATGTGGCTTGTCCAAGGAGGAGCTCAACCGCATCGGTCCATTCATTAGCGCCAAAGACCTCTGGAACAAATTGATTGATCTACACGAAGGGACGCCCGATGCTAAGGTATGTAAAAGAAATTTACTTTTAAATAAACTGTACAATCTAAAGATGCAGGATCGCGAGACCGCCACCCAATTACATGCGCGGATCCAAGACATCGTCAATGGTCTCACTCGATCGGGTAAGCCGTAGAGAACCAGGACCTTATAAGGTACGCCTTAAATGCTTTCCCTAAGACTACCTTGTGGACATCCATTGTCGATGTCTACAAGGTCTCTAAGGACCTTTCAAAGCTTAGGTTAGACGAATTATTTTTCGAGTTTGAACTTCACGAGCAAACTAACGTAGTCCGGGCCGAGAGAGGTATTGCTCTACTTGCAGGACAAAGAAGCAAGCCACCTACTAGGCAAGTAGATGAACTCGAACCCGAAGACGAATCAGAGTCCGAATCAGAAGAGGTGGAAACAATAGTGAACGTTGTTTGGAGAATAGTTCGAATAGAAAGAAGGAAATTGAAGTACGAGAACAAAAAGAAAAAGGGAGCAAGGAAAGCCTTCCAAGCAACTTGGGACAACAAAGAAGACATAGCATACATGGCAAGACCGGAGGAGTCCGAGTCAGAATCCAAAGCCGAGTCCAACTATAACACCGACTCCGAACTCGAGGACTACTTCGAGAAGCAACTCAAAGCTGGACCAAAAGAGAAAATTAAGGTTAGCCGCTCACTAATTCATACGCTTTACAATACAATTAAAATGCTTAATAGGAAATTAACTAAGTCCGAGTCTAGGGTTGAGTCGTTACTTGAGGAGGTTGAAACCCTCGAGCAAGAGGCTACTCTAACCTCTTCAACTAGTCAAGTTCAAGAGAGAAACTCAACCCAAATTGAAAAACTTGAGGAGGAGAATTCTCTCTTGAAAGACCGAGTTCAAGAGGTTAAGGCTAGGTTGGAAAGGTTCAGATTGGGATCTAAGAACCTTAATCGACTACTTGGAACCCAAAGAGTCGTGTACAGCAAAGCCGGACTCGGATTTAAGTCAAAGACTACGAATAGGTCTTATATATCTATCGTAAATCGTAGTCATCAAAGAGTCCAAGTATGGGTCCCAAAGGTTTTATTGAACTCACATATAAGGACTAATAAGGTTTGGATTCCCCATGATCAAGTTCATTATTTGAATAGACCATATTGGTTCAATGGTCCAGGGGGAGCTAACACTAAAATAGTATACCTGCTTACTTAGCAAAACCATTACATATTTTACTTTAATTTTTTAGAATGGCTAGATAGGGTAAATGGTTAGTCAACTCTTGACAACATAGTATCAGGACGCGGCGAGATGATAGTACGTTAGGGAAACAAAGTCTCGTGTATTCGAGCTAGATAAGGCGTATCTAGCTTGGTGCACTAGACCGAGTGGAACTAGCTGAAGCTACCTCATCGTATCCTAAACTAGTTAGACCAGGAAGTAACCCTAAGTGACTTAAGTGATATTTGCTTGAATTTGGCTTTGTCTAAGGAAGTGGTCATTGTTCCGATTAAAGAAGGCCCCTGTGCCTCGCCACGACCTGGAAGCTAGTTTCTTGAAAAGTTACTTAACGATCTAAAGGTTAAATCCGAATCTAACTCAAGGTTGACTATCTTTAATCAATTTAAAATCATCTCACAAAACATATAAGGTGAACAAATTATGAGACACATAGAATGGGTGAGATGTTAAGGATAATTGAAATATACTTAAAACAATCTCTTCAAGATACTACTTATTTTCTCAACTGTTGTACTTAACAACTCTTAGGCCAAAGTTTAGCGCCCCCTACATCTCTTATACTTCATATATTTGACTAAGGGGGAGAGCAAACTAACCCTAAAGGTTATATTATAAACCTTTAGATTATTGATGCAGAGGGACACACCTCGAACCAATCTATCTAACTACTGCTAGACACATGCTTGGACTCATATTTGATTTATCTAGATGCATGCATATAAGATATTGTTTTCAAAACCCTATTTTATACAAAAACCCCAAATTTTTTTTATTTATGGCAAAAGGGGGAGAAGAGCAAAAGTTAAGGGGGAGTAACATAAAATTTAAAGTTGAAAATTAAATTATCTCTTTCAAAACTCACCTAGGGTTAAGGGGGAGTTTTGGTTGAGGGGGAGTTTTTGTAAATGATATTCATTTTCACATTCATCTTCTACTATACCTGTTTTATGCTTTAATTTTCCTTAACTTTGTGTTGGTTTTCCATAGATCAAAAAGGGGGAGATTGTTGGTGCAGGGGCACTAGATAATCGAACATGTGTTTTGATTATGGCAAAGACACAATGTTAAGTTTACATCGTTATCTCACGAGCTAAATCGAGTGTACAGAAAAGTGTTAAAGTTGGAGCTGAAGGCTAGCGACACCCGGAGGAAGCCGTGGTGGTCGGGCGACACTCAAGTGACTTCGAAGGGAGCCGAAGGAATCGAGTGGAAGGTCGGAAGCGAGAGCTACTATCGAGGTAAGCTCGTGTGAGTGAGATATTGTAAGTTCGTGTCCTCTTTACGGGGACGACCGTAGGCGGTGATCCGATTAAGACTTCCCATGGAAGGCCTAGGTCGAGATCGAATGGTCAGAAACTGTCGCATTTATCATTTTCCGAGCTAACCTCTTAGTGCAGGGAAGTGGCAAGGCTGGCAGTCGACTGCTGGACATCAAGCAGTCGACTGATGCTCATCAGTCGACTGATGGGAGGCATCAGTCGACTGATGGTGACGAATAAGCCTTTGCGCTAGGTCAAAACGGATAAGGTTTGACGTGACCACTTCGCGATAAAATTTGGACAACTTCGTGATCTATTCCGAAAAAAGAGGAGACATATTCTGAGGCCAAAATCTATAAAAGGAGGAGAGGATTCCAACTCCAAGCATCATCAAGTTTATTCATCAAGTGCTCCTACAACGCCAATGCTCCAATGCCGTCATAACGCTGACGTGATGACAAGTTCAAATCTCCTTCGTCGGCAGCAGTATAAAGTAATTATTTTTATTGTATTATTTATTTTAATCGTAATGAGGTGAGGTAGGCTTGTTACCTCATTCTCGTACATTCGGTTTTTGTGATCGTTGTCTCCTACCTCCAACGAGGAGGAGACGTTATAGTGTTTTTCCCTCCGTACGCGGTCTAGGACCGATAGGGCCTTGGAGTAGCAACCGCTGGGTTGTGAACCAAGTAAAAATAAATGTGTTCCTTTATTTTCCGCTGCTCTTACTCGTTTAATTGTCTACTCGAATGAAACATCGAAAAGATTTATGATCGCTATTCACCCCCCCATCTAGCGACGCTTCTCGATCCAACACTAGACCGCATACGGAGGGCAAAGCACTAAAAACACTCCTCATTAGAGGTAGGAGTAAGCGAATACAATTGATATGAAGAGCTCAACGTAGAGAGACACTCCCACTCTCCTTGTTACGATTAAAGCATGATAAATATAGAAATAAAGACGACAATAAAGAAAATACCAATGACAAATAAAGTAATGAAAGTTAGACACTTGTCGTCGGAGATGCGATAGCACTTTGTCGTCGTAGAAGAGTATCGTAGCAGAGCCTTTTTGGAGGGCTTTTGATGATGGAAATGGGGTGGAGAACCCCTACTTTTATAGCCTTGGAAACCCTAGACATTCACATCTTCAACCAATGAGAGCAAGCCTCCTATCCCTTCAAAAATGGAGATAAGTTTTGACTCTCCTCGAAGTTGATCCTTGACCAACAGTCGACTGCTACCCTTACCATTCGACTGCTAGATGTATGAATCGACTACTACAAGCCCTCAGTCGACTGATGGCAGGTTTTCTAGCTACAACGAAGAGTTAACTAGAAAATACAGTTAATATAAGTAAATCAAATGGTCATATACCATCCGATCTCGACTTAGACCTCCCATGGGAGGTCTTGGTTGGATCGTCACCTAAGAATGTCCCCGTACAGAGGACACGACCTTCCTTGCGCTCACTCACACAAGCTTACCTCAACATTTACCTTGTAGCTTCTGCTTCCGGTCTTCCATCTGATTCGTTCGACACCCTTCGAACTCATCTCGGTGTCGCCCGACCACCACAGCTCCCTCCGGGTGTCGCTGACCTTCAGCTCTAGCTTTAGCACTTTTCTACACACTTGATTTAGCTCGTGAGATAACAAAATGAGATTAACTTTATATCATTTGCTATAATCCAAACTCAGGTTCAACTTAGGTGCCTACTGCACCAATAATCTTTCCCTTTTTGATCTATGGCAAACCTATACAAAGTTAAGGAAATAATATACATGAAGAATTAAAAATTAAGTAGGAGTAATAGAGACTTTCTTTCAAGTACTCCCCATTGAGGAAACCTCCCCCTTGACTGAGGGTGAGTCTTGAAAGAAGGTCTCAACCCTCCCCCTTGATGTTTGCTACATAGGAAGAGTTTAAGTAATTAACAATTACTTGGCCTTAGTATTAAAAATAAGTTTAAGTTAAGAAGATTTCTTAACATGCCGTTTCTCCCCCTTTTTCAACAAATAGAAATAAATTTGCAAACATTAAGTTAAGAAAAACATTAACTTTTTGCCATAAGAATATAGAATTAAGTTACTAAGTTAAGTTATCAAAGTGATCCCTTAACTTTGCCCTTTTCTCCCCCTTTTGCCAAAAATCAGAAAGAGTGGGGGGGGGGGGGGTTTGAAAAACATGGTTTTGAATTTAGTTTTAAGTCCAAGCATGTTCCATATTATTTTGAAAATAATATACTAAAAATAAGCTCGTCTATTTGAATGTTCAACTCTTATTTGACTTGATTGATATGAAAGATCAACAAGTCCTAGTCAGAGCCGGTTAATATATATATGATTATACTCCGTGGTTCGTGGCGATGCACTAGATCTACATCTGGAACTAGGAGTAAGGTCCTAACATCTCACAGCCATCTACGTGACTAAGTACACAAACATATTAGTCCTATGTGTTGTGAGATGTATTGGCTCCTTAAATCTATAGGTGCATGATATCTAGGGTGAGCCCTAAGCTAGTTACATTAACATAAAAACAAAAGTAAATACTAGAGTATATAAAAAGAATGTAGGTCCCACTCTATTACGCACATGCCTAATTTTCGTCTTAGTAGACTAAATTTGCCTTTGGGTAGTGGCTTGGTAAAAAGATCGACTAGGTTTGACTTGGATTCCACATATTCGGGTTTGATGGTTCCTTTAGCTACATGTTCTCGAATAAAGTGGTGTTTAACTTCTATATGTTTGGTCCTAGAATGGAAAATAGGAGTTTTGGTTAGGTTGATGGAGCTAATAATATCTATGTGAGTTTTAATATTGTTGAAGTTTAAGTTAAAGTCTTGGAGAGTGTGCTTCATCCAAAGAAGCTAAGCTACACACTCACCCATCGCGACGTATTTAGCTTTAGTGGTAGATAAGGCAACATAGTGTTGCTTCCTACTGCACCAACTCACAAGACTTGAGCCGAGGAGTTGACAACAACCACTCGTGCTCTTTCTATTGAGTTTACTACCGGCGTAGTCCGAATCGGAATAGCCGATTAGTTCAAACTCAGTAGATCTAGGGTACCAAATACCTACGCTTAGCATGCCCTTTAAATACCTAAGGATACACTTAACTAATGTCAGGTGAGACTCCTTAGCACAGGTTTGAAACCTTGCACAAATACTTATTGCAAATAGTATGTCGGGTCGACTCGCAGTTAAGTATAGAAGACTCTCTATCGCACTCCTATAGTATTTTAGGTCGATGGGTTTTCCTTCTAAGTCCTCTCCTATATTGACATTAGTTACCATGGGTGTATTGATGGTTTTAGCATCTTGCATTCCAAAATGTTTAATTAATTCTCTAGTAAATTTTTGTTTATGTAAGTATATTCCATCATTAGTTTGTTTAATTTGTAGTCCTAGAAAGAAACTAAATTCACCTACTAAATTCATTTCAAATTCACTTTCCATAAGTGAAATGAATTCGTTTAGTAGGATCAAATTGTTTGTGCAGGGGCACTAGATAATCGAACCTTGGTTTTGATGATGGCAAAGATTCAAAGTTAAGCTATTTTGTTGTCTCATGTGATATGCTAAGTGTGCAGGAAGTGTTTAAGCTAAGCCAAAGGTCGAGCGACATCCGGAGAATCTCAAGTTGAGAAACTGTGGTGGTCGGGCGACACTAGGAGAACCTCGGGGAGTCGAGGAACCTCGATGGTGACCAAAAGCTAAGCGACAAGTCAAGAGGACCAAAGGTAAGCTCCATGTGTGGAGCGGTGGTAAGGACACGTCCTCGGTTAGAGGACAATCCTAGGCGTCGATCCGACTAAGGCTTCCGGAGGAATGCTGAAGTCAAGATCGGACAGTCAAAGGACTATCACACTGCATGACATTGTGCATCTATTATGCTAATCTTGTATTGCAAGAATTCTCAAGTGTAGCAGTCAACTAGAGATGTCAGTAGTTGACTGAAGGCAGTCGACTGCTAAGAGGATCAGTCGACTGATTTCGACGAATCAACCCAGTGCACAAGGTCAAAGAGATAGAGATTGATGCCACCACCTCAGGATAAGATAAGCCGCCACCTCAAGATAAGAAAAGCTGCCACCTCAAGATAAGATCCACGAGTTTTGGATATGGATCGAGACAAATTCCAAGGCGCAAATCTATAAAAGGAGGGGAGGACTCACACCCAAATTCAAGAATCTCCCAAGTGCTCGTGCTCTCTACAACGCTACTCCGACCGTGCGTCATCTTCTAATTAATTATCGGTATTATTATTATCTTTCTGTACTTAATTTGTATAAGGACCGGTAAGGTTATAACCAGCCTTATAATCATTGTAATCGTCTTGTCTCTTACCTCCAACGTGGAAGAAACTTTTAGTGATTGCTTTTCGGAAGCGATCAAGGATCGTAGGGCCTTGGATTAGCAGTCGGTGGGCTATGAACCAAGTAAAAAAGCTTTGTGTCTTTCTTGTGTTTGTCTTTTAGTTTTTCGCTGTGTACTTGGTTTTAATCGTCGAAAAGAAAAGTTTTTACGAACGCTATTCACCCCCCTCTAGCGCTCATATCGATCCAACAATTGGTATTAGAGCGGGGGCACTCAGATTCGGTGCAACCACCGGTCGAGCATTTTCTTTTCTTTATTTTTATTTTTATTTTTAAATATCTCCCGCACTACTAATCCAAGACCAAGTCTTGGGACTTTTTGGTTTGTGTTTTTTTTGTGAGTTTTAGAAAATCGTTGACCAAGCCAACCATGGAAGAGTCTCCCACAAGGCATAAAGGTAACAATGTCAATTTAAATTTTAAATTTCATATTGTTTGCTTTAAGTGCAGGGAGAGAGGACACTATAAAAATAAGTGTCCTACTCGTAAGATTCGAACGACGCAACCAACGACAAAGGAGACACCATTGCCAGGAATCTGGAAGAACAAGGAGCACATCAAGTGCTTCGGGTGTGGAATATTCGGTCATTACAAGAATCGGTGTCCGGAAAAAAAGGTTAGTAAAGTTAATAATTTTGAAAAGTTGAGTTTTAGAATAGTTGATAATTTAGATAAATTGTGTAATTGTTGTCAATTTATTAATACAATTAATAATTCAACTAATAAAAAATTTATTAATTCAGATTTAATTAGTTTAAATAATAATAATAATAATAATAATAATATCATGGAAGAAAATGATCAAATTAATCTAACATTTGATAAAATTAACAAAGAGATTAATCAAATATTTAGTTTAATCAACATAGATCTAGATCAAGTCAAAGATAAAATCAACCTAGGACTTAATCAGAATAATCAATCACTTGATCAGAATAATCAAACCATATGACAGAATCATCAAATCCTAGATCTTATTAATCTAGATAATTCCGAATTAAAAAATTCTGTTTTGAAAAATTCAACCATAAAAAAATTGAAATTAACTTTAAAAAATTCCAAAGATAATCTAAATAATTCTACCTTTAAAAACTCTAACAATTTTATCTTAAATAATTCTAATAATAATTCTACCTTTAAAAACTCTAACAATCTTATCTTAAATAATTCTAATAATAATTCTACCTTTAAAAACTCTAACAATCTTATCTTAAATAATTCTAATAATAATTCTACCTTTAAAAATTCTAATAATCTTATCTTGAATAATTCTAATAATTCTACCTTAAAAAATTCTAATAATTTTAATAATTCTATTTTTAAAAAGTCTAATAATCTTATCTTAAAAAATTCTAATAATTCTACTTTTAAAAAGCCTAATAATCTTATCTTGAAAAAGTCTAATAATATTATTTTGAAAAATTCTAATAATCCTATTTTAAATAATTCACAATCTAACTTAATTAAAAATTCAAAATTAGATAATCAAACGAATAAAATTAATTATAATAGAGTACCATTTGATTATACACAAATTAATAATCTAGTAATCAAACCTTCAACTTTTAAAAATTCAACTAATAAATATGTAGACTTGGGTTACAAGTCTATGCTAACCAAAAATCAAGACACTAAAATTTGTAAACCTAATCATAATAAAGTATATTATAACTATAGAACAAATAAAAGTCTACCCAAGAAAACAACCATTTCTTTAAATTGATTGAATGTAGCTTGCTCATGCATACATATCATTATCATGTTTATTTTGTCATGTCATACATACTAGTTTTAAATACACTCTCATAGAATGGTTAGATAGGAAATAATTAATTAATCTTGACAACATAGTATCAGGACACGGTGAGATGATAGTACGTTAAGGAAATGAAGTCAAGTGTATCCGAGTTGGATAAGGAATATCTAGCTTGGTGCATTTAACTAAGTGGAACTAACTGAAGCTACCTCTCCACATCCTAAACTAGTTAAACCAGGACGTAATTCTAAGTGAATTAAGTGTGTAATTTTCTTAAGTTGGCTTTGTCTAAGGAAGTGGTCGTTGTTCCGATCAAAGAAGGCCCCTGTGCCTCGCCACGACCTGGAAGCCCTCTTTTGAAATGTTCACTAAACTAACTAAAGGTGAAATCCGAATCTAACCCAAGATTAATTAATTTCTAAGGCATTAAATTAAATTCATCTCACAATACCTATAAGAATAACTTGGTTGATCATGTAGAATGGGTGAGATGGTAAGGACAACAAATTTAAAATGATTTTGAAAACAATTTCAAAATTTATATACACATAAATAGGTTCTTAAAACTATTTTTATTGGTTTTCATGATTATTGTGTGTAGTTATACGTAGTTTTCAAAACAACTATGCTTCTTAAAATGATGGTTAGTTGACCAATACTGAACGTCTAAATCCTTAGGTCAACTTTAGATACCTAGACCCTCTGGACACTTGGGTGAGCCTTCCTTATGGCCAACAAGGATGTCCTAAGAGTTTGTCAGACAAAAGGGGAGACCCTCTAGATATGCCTTCCTTGTGGCTAACAAGGATGTTAGGTTAAGGGGGAGGTTCTAATTGGATAATCATCATAGAAGTTGTTAAAAATTATTTTTTTAAAAAAAAAATCACCAATACTTTCTAAATTTAAATCCTTCTTTTGATAATATGCCAAGGGGGAGAGAAGACTTAAGTTGAACAAACTTAGTATCTAGCTACCTCTAGTTTGGCATAAAAACCAATAGACATGTGCCTTTAAAATGTTTTTTTTAATTCTTTCTCAAAATTTTATAACAATGTTAAAGGTTAGGGGGTCACATTCTAACCTAGGATATACATTGTTGGTGCAGGATCTAGAAACCTAAACTCCTAAACTCTTAAGTATTAAAGGGAGTTGAACATATTAAATCAACTTGATTAGCATGTTTAAAAATTCTATTTCTTGGCAATGTACCCAATATAAAGTTATTTTTGATATATGTCAAAGGGGGAGAGAGAATAAAGTTAAGAGGTTACTTACTTTTTCTTTCCCAAAAAGTAATTGTTTTTCAAAACTCACCTAGGGTTAAGGGAGAGGTACCCTTAAGGGCTAACGTACACCTCTTCCTTAATAACTCCATTTATAAATGATGACTTGACATCCATTTGAAATAACATAAATACTTGATGTGCAGCGTAGGCTAATAATATTCGGATGGATTCTAGTCTAGCTACGGGGGCATAGGTTTCATCGTAATCTAATCCTTCGACTTGACTAAAACCTTTGGCGACAAACCTTGCTTTATTTTTAAGTACTTCACCTTTGTCATCAAGTTTGTTTCTGAAGACCCACCTTGTTCCAATAACTGATTTATCTTTAGGTGGTGGTACTAATTCCCAAACCTCATTCCTAGTGAATTGAGCTAGCTCTTCCTACATTGTAATAATCCAATCGGGATAAAGAAGATCTTGTTCAATGGTTTTGGGTTTGATTTTCAAAATCAAGGAGATTTGACTAAGGTTTCTATAAGATGATCTAGTTTGAACCCCTAAACTAGGATCACCTATCACTTGGTCGATAGGATGATTCATTTCAATCCTAATTTGACTTGGGTTAGTGTCACCAATCACTTGGTCGACTAGATAACTTGTTGGACTTGGGTTAGGATTAATACTAGACTTGATCATAGGGTCGGAGTCGAGTCTGGTATGAGTCGGTTCTCTAGTTGGTGTTGCTACGGGTTTTGTAGGTTCGTGTCCTTCATCGAACACTACATTAATAGTCTCTTCAACTCTAAGGGTGTCATGGTTGTATACACTATAGGCTCTATTTGTAGTCGAGTATCCTAAAAAGGTTCTGGTAGAGGTTTTGGTGGTGAACTTGGCTAGTTAATCCTTAGTGTTAAAGATATGTACCTTACATCCAAATACGATAAAGTACTTGATGTTAGGTACTTTGTCGTGATAGACTTCGTACGAGGTCTTAAGATGCCTTTTTACCAAAAGGATCCCATTTTGGGCATAGCAAGCCGTACTAATGGCTTCTACCCAAAACCTGTCAGGTAGGTTATACTCGTTTAGCATTGTCCTAGTGGCTTCTTGTAGGGTTCTATTTTTACGTTCCACTAGACCATTTTGTTGTGGGATTCTAGGACATGTGAATTCATGGTGATATCCGTTTAGGTTATAGAAATCTGTAAACTTGTGGTTTTCGAATTCACACCATGATCGCTTCTAAGTCTTTTAATTTTAAGGTTCTTTTGATTTTCGATTAGTTTGAACAAGTTGATGAGTTGATCTAGGGTATCACTTTTATGTTTGATGAACCTAACCCAAGTAAACCTAGAATAGTCATCAATTATGACTAAGCAGAATTGACTACCGTTAAGTGACTTAGCTCCATGTGAATCGAATAGATCCATATGTAGGAGCTCAATAACACTTTTAGTTCATTCTTGATTAGTTAGTTGGTGTTGTGTCCTAGATTGTTTACCTTGTCGACAAGCATTACAAATTTTATTGTCTAAGTTGTTAAGGTTGGGCAAACCTCTGACTAAGCCACTATGACTCATCTTGTGGATAAGTCTTGGGTGCGAGTGACCGAGTCATCAGTGCCACAACCAAGATTCCTCTTGCTGTGTCATAAGACACTTGGTTGAGGAGTTAGGTAGATTAATATTATAGATGTTGTTATTCCTAGTTCCTTTAAGGATTGTTTTAGAGGTTTCATTTATTTTAATTATGCATTCATTTTCTAGAAATATGACCTTATAGTTATTATCACACAATTGACTTACGCTAAGTAAATTATATTCGAAAATTTCAACTAGTAAAACATTTTGAATGATAAAGTTTGAGTTGAGCTCAATATCACCTGATCTGATGATTTTGAGCTTGTCGTTGTTTCCAAAGGCTACCGATTCTTGTCGTTTGAATCGATGCTTTGAAAACTTAAGTTGATCCCCGGTCATGTGTCGGGAGCAACCATTATCCAACATCTATTGATCCTACACACAAGATAGTTGGATCGGATATTGGAATTTAAGGGTTAGTTGAAGATTATTAATCCTAGGTCATCTCACCCATTTTTACATGATCAAACATGTTATCCTTATATGTTCTTGTGCAATGAATTCAATTTTACTTGATTAATTAATTTTAATGAATCAAAATTAGTAAACCTTGCGTTAGATTCAGATTAGACCCTAAGCTCATCAAGTAACCTTTTCAAGATCTTGGCTTCCAGGTCGTGGCGAGGCACAGGGGCCTTCTTTGATCGGAAAAACGACCACTTCCTTAGACAAAGCCAATTTTGAGAAAATAGTAACTTGACTCACTTAATACCACTTTCTTGTCTAACTAGTCTAGGATACGGTGAGGTAGCTTTTGGTAGTTCCACTCGGTCAAGTGAACTGAACTAGATACGCCTTATCTAGCTCGAGTACCTAAGACTTCGCTTTCCTAGCATCCTATCATCTCGCCAGATCCTGGTACTATGTTATCAAGTATTGACTAGTTATAATCCCTATCTAACCATTCTAAAAAGAAAAGGAAAAAGACTAAGCATGCAATTTCTAAGTAATAGCACGAACAAGTTTTGTACTTGCTCCCCTGGGACCATTGAATCGGTACGATCTTTCCACATAGTGGATTTGGTCCTTGGGAACCCAATATTGGTTAGATCCTAGTTGAGAAATCAAAGTGATCTTAGGGACCTATGCTTGGACATGTATTCTATTTCGACTTACGATTGACATATACAACTTTTTAGTCGTATTTGAGCTAAACCCAAGCCCGACCTTGTTGTACACGACCCTTTGCGATCCAAGTAAAAGGTCAAGTCCCTTGGATCCCAAAGTGAACCTTTCCAACGTGTTCCTAAGATCTTCGACATGACTTTTCAAAAGTGAGTTCTCAACTTCGAGCTTTTCAACTCGAGTTGAGTCCTCCTCTTGAACTTGACTAGTCGAAGAGGTTAGGGAGACCTCATGTTTAAGGAGTTTAACCTCCTCAAACAGGGTCACGACCTTGGACTCATACTTAGATAACTACCTAGTTAGAAACATAATTGCATTGTATAAAGTACTAATGAGGGACCGACTTACCTTGAGAGTATCTCTTGAACCAGATGCATATCCGTGGCTTGTCTTGAATAAAGATTCATAGTCCGACTCGTCCTCGAGTTCAGATTCAGACTCCGGCTCCAATTTGGTTAGTTTAGCCATGAAGACGAGGTCATCGTCTTCTTCCTACAATTCCTCTTCCCACATAGCATTGAGCGCCTTCTTGAACTTAGGTTCTTTGTTTTTTAGCTTCGGACATTCAGACATGACATGTCCGAACCTATTGCATTCATAACACCTAATGTTAGAACTAGCTTTAGATTTACCTTCCTTGGGTTGAGTGACGGGTCATTTTCGGCTCTTAATCATCCTCCGAACTAGGTTGACTAGTTTGGTCTCCATCTCCGGATCGACCTCTGACTCATACTCATCTTCTCCTTCCTTTAGGGGTGGCTTACTTGCGGGCTTCTTCTTTTGACCTGCAATAAGAGCTATACCTTTCTCGGGTACTGAATTAGACTATTCGTGGAGTTTGAATTCTGAAAATAATTCATCTAACCTAATTTTTGATAAGTCCTTAGAGACCTTGTAGGCATGAACATGGATGCCCACAAAGTAGTCCTAGGAAATCAATTCAAGACATACCTTATTAGGTCACGGTTTTCGACCTTTTGTTTGATGGTGTGCAAATTGTTGATGATGTCTTGTACCCGGGCATGTAGTTGAGTCGTGGTCTCATGTTCCTCCATTTTTAAATTATATAATTTATTAAAAAGAAGGTCCCGTTTTCATACCTTTGCTTCGTTGGTTCCTTTGTGCAGTTCCACTAATTTGGTCCACAAATCCTTTGTACTGATGAAGGGGCCGACGCGATTAAGTTCCTCCTTGGACAAGTTGCATTGGAGGATTTGAGTCTCCTCGGTGTCAGCTTCAACTTGTCTTTTTGTAGCATTGGTCCATTGGTCATAATCCAAAGATTCACCCACTTCGTTAGTCGGAAGTGTGAATCCCATTTAGATTATGAGCCACATCTCGATTTGGGTCTTAAGGAAGCACTCCATCCGACCCTTCCAATAATGGAAGTCATCTCCATTGAAAAATGGAGGTCGGACGGTGCTAAAACCCTTTAGATGGGCCATTGATACAAAAAGAGCAAGAAAAAGAAGAAGAAATCTAGCAACGACAAAAACAAGCGGAATGTACCAAGACTCGCATCATGGATTAGTACTACAGGAGAGAATCTAAATGAACGAAAGTGCATGTAAAAAAAATTGAAATAAACAGAAATAAAACGAAAATAAATCTGTAAAAAAAACTAGATCGGTGGTTTCACCAAATCTTAGCAGCCTCGGCTCTGATACCAATTGTTGGATCGATTAGAGTGCTAGAGGGGGGTGAATAGCGCAAGACAATTTTCGTTCGATCGATATAAATGCGAGTGAGAGAAAATGCAGTAGAAAGAAAATAATACTCGTTTGTTTTTACTAGGTTCACAACCTTCGGCTGCTAGTCCAAGGCCCTAACGGTCCTAGACCGTGTACTTGTTGGTGCAATCGACCCAGGTCATGATTGACCAGACTCGAGTGGAACTCAAGTAAAGTTTTGATGTTTGACAATAGTTCATAATGTTGTTTGACCACACGACTAGTGGATGGTATGGGACATCCAAGGTCATATGAGGAAGACTATTGTAGAAGTCCAAGTTTGGTGACTTTGCAAGGAGAAGTCCAAGTATGGATACTTGGAAAGGGAAAATCCAAGTCGGTCAAGGGAGACCAGACACTTGGTGTAGGAAAGACCAAAGGGGAGTTGGCGAGAGAAGTCTCGGCAGGACTGGGAGACCGTGCCTAGCAAATGAAGTTCCGGACAAGGAGTCTTGGCAGTGAAGTCCCGGACAGAGAGTCTTGGCAGTGAAGTCCCAGAGGTGTGGCCTCTTGGCAATAAAGTCCCGGAGAGGGAGTCTTGGCGAGGGAAGACCCGACTGATCAGGGAGATCGAGCTTGGAAAATGTAGACCCGAGAGCAAGACGATATCCGATGGAAGCACTAGAAGGCTAGCGCAAGGATGAAGAGTCGCGGACTCGAGGGATCCAGGAGGCGTGAGGCTGATGGAAGTGGGTTGAAGGCTTAGGTCTAGGATTAGGGTGAGTATCAAGTATGAAGGGATCATACTTGGGGTATTAAACCTCGTTGTAGAGGTATAGCAGTCTACTGGTGGATTGGATCAGTCGATTGAGCTTCATTTATAGGCAAACAGAAGCAAGCTGGGCTCAACCAGCGCCTCGACTAGAGGCTAGTCGAGGTGACGCCTCGACTGGTAAGGTAGAGTCGAGAGTGACACTTGGGGAGTTGTGATAGTGCTATGGAAGCACTCGACCAGCACCTTGACTAGAGTCCAGTCGAGGTGGTGCCTCGATTGGAGGACTCGACTAGTGCCTCGACTGGTTGTTCTGGATGGTGGCATAGAAGCGAGGCACACTCGACCAGTGCCTCAACTGGAGGCTAGTCGAGGCAGTGCCTCGACTAGATCACTCGACTGGCATCTCAACTGGTTCCAGCACAGGTATGAAGACACTTTCTCAGAAGCAAGGTGACTTGACTGGCGCTTCGACTGGAGGCCCAGTCGAGGCGGCGCCTCGACTGGTGAAATGACCGTTGCAAATCGGGAAGATTCGACGGAGCTTTATAAAAGGAGGATCGAGGGCATCTTCGAGCAGAGTTCTCTTGGAGGATTTAGGGACGATTTGAAATGAGGTGCTGCTGCATTTCAAGGCCTTCAAAGTCATCCCAAAGAGATCTACAAGCAAGCATTCAAAAGCACTAAATCTGTAACATCTATTCATTTGCTTTTGTATTTGTTGTATATGATTATTTTATTCTATTCTTATTGTTGTAAGAGGGTTGCGAGAGGTTCCTCCACATCCGGTGTGTTTGCCGAGAAGGAGAAGTTTTATAGTGGTGGTGTGCATCACTAGGGTTCCGAATCACATAAAATCCTCGCGTTGTATTTGTTGTGTGTTTTTGTATTTGTATTTGTGTTTCCGCTGCGTACTAACAATTGTAAACAAGCACGATGATCGAAATCCATCAAGCGAACAAAATGGACACGAAAATCTATTCACCCCCCCCCTCTAGTGACGCCAACGGTCCTACAAGTGGTATCAAAGCCAGTTTGGCTCTAAGAAGAAGACACACCGATATCTAACAAGTGGTCTTCAATCGGACTAATCGCCGAGGGAGCTGAAGCTAGAGGAGATGGAATTTGAAGATGGATTTGTACGTGATGTTCGATTTTTAACGGCCTATGGATTTGGAGGATTTGCGCAATGGAAGACTATGACGGAATTCTTCTTCCAAATGAACATAGAGGAGTGGTTCGCACTAACGGAAGGGTTCAAGACTCCAATGGACAAGAAGGGGAGAACTCTAGTCCGGAGTGTTAGTAATATATGAGAGATGTCCTAAGGCAATCGCCTTATGTATGAACCATTTATATGATAAATGAAGATTCACTATTTGAGTATACATGTTTTATGTATTTGATTGGATCTTAAACTCATTTACTGAATGTCCACGATACGATTCACAGCATGAGAGAATTTGTGATTGGATCACAACTAGTGAGTATCTCTACATGAGTAATTGTGATGTATCGAAATTATCCCTAGTCGATGAATTGATGGATTTGGACACCATCAATTCTGTCGAGACTAGCACGAGGTATACTCCTTGGTGTATCCAAGCGGTGATTCTCCTTTGGTGGAGACATAGTGATGTCGGAGTTGATCGTGGATGCTAGTTATGGTAACTAGTTCATTGGAGTGACCAGTAAGACTTCATATGGTTCTCTGCATATATAGATATGTCAATGAAGTTCTTACTGTGGCTTAAGTGCGATGTTCCTTTGACTTGCGGTATTCAAGTCATCTTGATCATGGAGACTTATGCTTTGACATCTTAAGCAAACATCTCTGAGGAGATGTGGACCCGGGATGATTGGGTATAAGTCGAAATGATCGAAGGTGTTTGAATAGCCTATAAAGGATTCACCACTCCTTGCGAGGAGATGTATACCCATGGCCTCTCGTCGGATTGTTACTAAAGTCTTTGGCCAAAGCATTACATGTTTAGAGTAAGGTACTCTTCGATACATGTGGAGTAACTAAAATCCGTAGGACGAGGAAATGATACTTGGGCTAGGTGTGACGTAGTCAGCCTAGTGGGGACTGACACAATAGACCATGTCCTGAACCAAGTGGGTATAAGATGAGTGAAGGGAATGGGGCACGATTCATTCGAGCTACTGAAGGGTTTCAGAAATAGTTCTGGATCAACCGTTGATCTTTTCGGTTAATTGGAGATCATGATGTACTACTAGGTGCCACTCATGATCGTTCTATAATTAATGGTTAATTATAGACAGCCAACATAAACCGAGAACCTATTTGGTCACACGCACAATGAGTGTAATCCAAAGGATTTAAAACGAGCTTGAGAATGGGATTCTCAGACCGAGAGAAACTATGTTTGGTTGGACCAAACATAAAGCGAGCATGAAATTGTTTCAGTCGCAATGGAAGCGTGGATGGGACGTGTCTTATGAAGACATAATGGATGGACCAAAATGGTTTGGTTCTAATCCAATGGAGGAGAATAAACCAAAGGGTTTGGTTTATTTTAAACGAATGAACCAAAAGTTGGTTCGGTTCGTTTTAACTTAAAATAAACCATCATGGTTTGGTTTATTTTAACTTATCTTAATGGAGCGGGTTAACGGGCTTTATGGATATGATCCATTAACCATTAAGAGAATTAGTTCTCTATAAAATAGGGCTTAAACCCTAATCCAAAAACTAATCAAGTTTTGGCCGCCCAACATAGTTGCCGCCCACCTCCTTGGAGTTTTCGGCGCCCAACCCTAAAGTGCCGCCGCCCAGCTTTTGTGCCGCCGTCCAAGTCATTGCCGGCGACCAAGCTTCAGCCGGTGAACACTCCGGCGACCCTCCGGTGATCTCCTATAGGTTTGGCATCAAGGTGAGCCTTTTCTTTCCTTGGTTGGCCGGCGCCTATATCCTCCACCAAGCTGTCCAGTTTTCTGGACAGCTTCTTCTCCTCTCGTCGGAGCGTCGTTTGGACGACGGTTAGAGCTCCGACAGCAGCTAACTTGCCGGGGATTCGATCTCCGGTAATCCTCTGAGGTGGAGGACGAAGGATTCGTCAATTGGTTGACGAATACCTCTCCGGAGAAGCGAGTTTTAAGAACTCGTTTTAGGATCCGAATTTGGATTCGGATCGTGATCATCTCTCGATCACGTCGTCTTCAACACGAGGCTAGTAACCCGTATGAAGACGAAGCTCGTGACTTAGCGAAGTCATCCCGAGGAGCTCGGCCTGGATACGGATAGAGACGATTCTTACGAGGATCGTTCCGGTTGATGCCGTTCCCGCTACACGTCATACGAAAGGTATAACGTAGATAATTTTCTTTTATTGCAAATTTAATTTACGGTTATGTCTACACTTGTTGTAATATGCATGCGTGTGTTGTGTGTGTTGTAATAAATATAGATTTATTATTTTTAATTGCTTCCGCTGTGCTCATGTTTACGAAACATGATCGAACACACACACGCCGCGGTAACGAAAACCCAACACGGAGTAAATGGACTGAGAGGGAAGTCCAAAGATTCAAAACCAATGAAAAGGTATTGAACATTTTAGTTAACTTAATACCTAACAATATTTTGTGCAAATTAGGGAAGTTCGTGGATGCTATAGAATTATTGAGAGAGCTTGCTAATCTCAATGGGGAAACTTCCATTATTCAAGAAGATGAGGATAAATCCAAAGAATTGAAATGTTCATCTTCTCAAGTGAATGAAGATTTTGAAGATGATAGGTGTTCACCATTCGAAAAGGAAATTGTGGAAGCCTCCACTTCAAGGATTGAGGGGGTGGTTAGATCTTCAACCCCATAACAAGTGCAATAGCAGGAGTCCTCTACCTCCGAAAGAAATGAAGAAGAAGTCCAAAATTCACATATCATTCAAGAAGGTAACTCAAATGAAATTCTTAAAGATAAAAGTAATATAACATGCTTTGAGTGTAGGGAAGTAGGGCACTATAAGAGTAAATGCCTAAAAAGAGTCAAGAAGCCTCAACCGACACCAAGGGCCAAAGAAAAATCAAAGGAAGCCGGAGCGCCAATTCATAAGAGCAAGGAGCATATAGTATGCTTCAAGTATCACAAATGGGGATACTACCAGAGCCAATGTCCTAGGGGGAGTCACCCACGGAAGGGCAAAGGAGAGAGTTCAAGTGTAGGGGGAGCTAAGGCAAACCTTAAGGTAATTTTAAATAATGTTCTTCCTTTACGTAATGTTACGAAGCATGCTCATAACTTTAATACACTTGCTATTCATCATGACAAAATGCATGTTAAAAATAGATTTTTTTTTTTTAGGTGTTAAGCATGTCAATTTAATTAAGGACAATGCTAGATCAACCTTACCTAAGGATAGAAAGGCAGAGAACAATTACCTAGGCATCAACCCTAAATGGATTAGACATATGCCTAGGAAGAAGAATATCTCAAGAGTAAATGAAAAATAAAAACATTAGAAATTAGAAGTTGAAAATCAAGATTTGAGGTCAAGGCTTGAAAAATTAGAAAAGACTCTTCAAAAGATGGAAAATATGATTAATGGGTCAAATGAACAAAACTTAGGCTATAGGAGGCAAAGTGCATCTAAGGGCAAGCATGTTGGGTTTGATCCGTGATGGGAAACTTCGCTTCCCACTTCAACTCGGTCGCTTGTTCATGGCGATCCCATCGATGTCCCCGTATTAAAAATTTAATCCTAGACAAAAGGGAACACCCAAGCAACCTTGTCATCGTCGTGCTATTCGTTTAGAGTAGTCACTTGAACAAACTTGTTGTTCAAGCGACCAACCTCTATTCCACGAATAGTCGCGGAATAGACGATGTACGGATCGCCGACTTAAGTGTTTATTTTCGAGGTCCAAGTTTATTTAACCACATACATAAAGTAAACAACCACATACAACATGCATATAATTGAAAAGAAATTATAAACATAATACAAAAGAACACTAATCAAAATAAACAAGATTATACCTCTTGTTATACCTCTTGATCTTCTATTGTATGTCCTCCCTCCTTTTGGACGTCGTGTGGGCGACGATCTTCCAAAAGTCGAAGCCTCCTAGATTACCAATCTTCCTTTCCTTGTTCACTCCGAACAAAGGAAGATCATAAAACAAAACTCTTCTTCCTATCTAGAACCGGCCACCAAGTCAATAAACTCGATGTTGCCGCCGCCCAAGGAAGAGAACATGGAGTATGGGAGTCAGCCAAAGGAGAATCAATGATGGCATGGGCGCCAGCCAACACTTGGAGAAGAGAAAGGAAAGCAATCCTTCTCCTTGTTGCCGCCCAAACCCTAAACCTAGCTCTCCTAATTGCCGACCAAGGAAGAGGGGAAGAAGGATAGGTTGAGCACCGGCCAAGGTAGAGGGAGGAAATATAGGTTGCCGGCAAAACCTTGGAAGAAGAAGAAAAGGCCTTCTCCTCATGTTGCCACCCACAACCAACACCCAAACCCTAACCCTAGCCGGCCACTCCTAATCCTAACCAAACTAGGATTACTTGCCGCCCAAGGGAAGCAAACCCTAATCCTCATCCATCAAGCCTTGCCGCCCACCTTAATGCTCTATTTATAGAGTTGGGCTCAAGCCATGTTTTAATCTCCTCCATTGGTTCTAGGGATTTAATCTCAATCGTCAGATCTAGAAATTTAATCTCAACCATCGGATCTAGAGATTTAATCTCTACCTTTGGATCTATAGTTTTGTTTTCATTCATTGGATCTAAGCTTCATGAGGTATTAATAGGATACAATAGGGACCATGAAGAGGAGTTGGATCTTGGCCACCCAATGGATCAAGCCCACATAAAGTCCGATCCATTAATGATTATCCATTCCACTAGAGGATTATCATTGATCTACCTCACCAACCCCAATAAGTTAATATGGGCTCCATATATTATATATACATTTTCTCCCCGTGTTTAAGATCTCGAATGTCCGTCGATTAATTAATTTATTGACCATTAATTAATCAAAATCTAACTCCATGAGTAGTACCACTCAAACTTTTCATGATGTCGGACCAAGTCCACCTGTAGGGTTTACATGATGAATCTTATGAGCTTCTCAAGGGGACATCATCATCCTAATATATAGGACCTGGTTTCCTCCTATAATCAACGACCCACCATATAAATAATATCATTTCCCAACTTATCGAGCCTATCGATTTAATCTACAAATCTCGCCCATTGGTAAATCAAAGGGATGAATACTATGTATATGTGCCCGTTATTATATCGGGATTAAGAGTATGTACAATATAATATTTGAGGTCTGATTCAATTATGTAGTCAGCAATAAATCGAATCACCTCTAAGTCGGTCCTACTCAATACACACAAAGTGCACTAGTCTGATTCTGTGGTCAAGACAAACCAATCTCAAATCACACTACAACCATTCCAATGGTTTGTCCAAAGCCATCTCGGTTGTGAGCCTTTATTTATACTTTACAAGGAACCGATAACATGATCTCCCGTGTGACACCACACACCATGTTATCTACAATGTAATGTATTAGACAATATGCATAGCCATAAGAATATGCAAACAATGATCATGTGATTCTTATTTCAAAATAAAGATGTTCATACAAAAGATAGACTTTTCAGTATACATCCCAACAATCTCCCACTTATACTAAAAGGCTATGTTGTCCTCATACTGCCATACATCTGATTCCCCTTCCCTCCACATGCCTATTAAAGCTCTCGCTAGAAGGGCCTTAGTGAGAAGGGTCTACCAGGTCATCCTCTGATGCAATCTAGGCGACAACAACTCCTACCTCCTTTACGATTTCTCGTATCAGGTTCTACTTGCGTTCTATGTGTTTACTTGCCTTATGGACTCGTGGTTCCTTCGAGTTTGCAACTGCACCACTATTATCACAATAAATTGTGATAGTTCTGGGCAAACCAGGAATCACATCCAAGTCCATCAGGAAGTTCCTGAGCTACACAGCTTCTTTGGCCACCTCAGAGCCTACCACATACTCAGCTTCCATGGTAGAGTCTGCCACGCATTTCTGCTTGACACTCCTCCATACAATGGCTCCACCACCCAAAGTAAACACAAAACCTGAGGTAGACTTACTGTTATCCCTATCAGATTGGAAGTCGAAATTCGTGTAACCCAGAGGGAGTAATTGGTCTGCTTGTTAAACTAGCATATAATCCCTAGTCCTTCTCAGGTACTTCAATATATTCTTTACCACAGTCCAATGTCCCTGTCCTGGATTACTCTGATATTTGCTGACCATGCCCACGACAAAGCAAATATCTAGTCTCGTACATAGCATCGCATACATGAGGCTTCCTACTGCCGAAGCATAAGGAACAACCTTTATCTCCTCTATCTCCTCATATGTTATAGAATACATCTCCTTAGATAAAGGAACTCCATGCCTGAAAGGTAGAAAACCCTTCTTGGAGTTCTGAATGCTAAAACGATCCATAATCGTGTCTATGTATGAAGCTTGGGATAAGCACAACATCCTTTTCCTACGATCCCTTATAACCTTGATCCCAAGGATGTGTCCCACCTCTCCCAAGTCCTTGAAATCAAACTGTTTGGACAACCATACCCTTACGTCTGATAACACCTTGATATTGTTGCCAATCAACAAAATGTCATCTACGTAAAGTACAAGAAATACCACTACGTTTCCGTCACATCTCTTGTATACACAAGACTCATCCGGACTTTGAATAAATCCATAAGTCTGGATTACCTCATCAAAGCGGATGTTCCAAGACCTCGAAGCTTGCTTCAATCCATAAATGGAACGATTAAGATTACTGATGTTTTATTTTTCGCAAGTGCACGGTTGTCGTCAAGTAATAAAAATATCTATCCCACAGGGATTGGGACAATTACCGAATGATCATGATACCAAGTTATCTAGTCAATCAATTTGTGGATTAAGCAAAGAAACTGAGAAGTCAAGAACAACGAATGAGAAGAACGAGCTAAAAGTCAATAGTTGAGGAGAATCTCAGGATATGGGTTTCACCACGTCGACGATTTATAAGGTGATTTAATTCTTTCCTACCCCTATTAGAGTTGTTTTGATGGAACCTATCCTAAGGTAAATCAATGGCCCCTTTCGAGGTCTACACTAACTGTACCTATCAAACTCAATTTACCTGTCACGGTATTCGAGCGTAGGGGATCATAATCAGCTAAGGGGCCTGTCACGAGACCCTTGCAAACCCCCCTAGTCTTACCTCCGTTACCTGGTAAAAACTAGATTTGATAGGTCCATTAAGTCCATAAGAGTTCCTTTAGAGTCTAAATTTCCTTTTCACGATAGGTTTGCACATGGGACCATAATCAGCTAAGGGGACCTGTCACGAGACCCCCGCAAGCCCTCATAGATACACTACCGCAACTTGATAGGAGTTTATCCCTAGTTGGTTCTGGGTTTTGGGAACTTGGGTTCACTGTTAGGTACTTCCCCTTAGCTCCTTAGGTTTATCAATAAGAATCCAAAAACAGATCAAAACAAACAATAATTCAAGTAGTATAGATTACATCAACCATCATAAATCGTCAAGGGCTACTCCCCCATCCTAAGATTACAAGACACTACTCCATGGTCGAACAAGAATTACTAGAGAAAGAAATTACAATACTTAGTGCCATATGTGTTCCTTTGTCGTCGACTCCTTCCTTCTTCTGTCATCCTTTTGACCCTCCGTCGTCCTCCCTTAGGGTTAGAATATCTCCTCTTTTATATTCTTGGCCTCCTCTTTAATTAAGGCAAAAGATTTTCCTTTAATTGAGATGAAGATCGCAGCTTCGTCTAGTTGCTCGCAGAAAAGGAAATCTGGAATCAGGACAACACGCCCGTGCCAAATGAGGGCACGGGTGTGTCGCGCATTTCCCACCGACCGTGTTGTGCTTGAACGGGGCAAGTTGAGCGCTGAACTGGGGCATGTTGAGCGCTGGAACTCCTGACACGGACGTGTCACTGATAACACGCCTTTGTTGTTTTGATACACCAGCCGTGTCAGCGCTTTGAACGGGGTGTGTCGAAGACTGAACTGGGGCATGTTGAGCGCTGGAACTCCTGACACGGACGTGTCACTGATAACACGCCTGTGTTATTTTGATACGCCTGCTTCTTCACCCTATTAACATGAAAAACACCCAAAAGCAGTCTCTTCGTCCAAAATATGCTAAACTTAACTAAATCATGATAAAATACATGCCTAGGACATGAAATGAGATAAAATGCATGCATATGGAGTAGTGAAAATATAGCATGATTTACACACATCAAAAACCCCTAGTCCTAACCTTTTGCTTGTCCTCAAGCAAAGAAAACTCAAAAGACAACTTAATTGTGGAAATGCTAGACACCATCCAGAGGTATACAATCTGATCTTAATCTTTTCAAATCATTCCTAGTTGCCAAGCTTGAAAGATCCCTATATAGTGCACATGAAAAGTTGGACTAAAGTCATTGGACACCAATCCAGAATTGACATCCCTTCTATCGTAGAACATTCTTATTTCCGGCATAGAGGCACTTACCTGCCTTAATGCATGGATCATCCTTACCTATCAACAAAAGGTCTCAAAGGAGCACTTTCTAAGAAGAAAGAAGGGAAGGAATTTATAGAGAGTATTTCCCCAGTAACTAGTTAGTATCAAAGGGGCACCTTTTAAGTGTTTCCCCAGTAACTACTTTGTCTCAAAGGGGTGCTTGAAAACAATTCCAGTTTTTTTTTTCAATAATACTTCTAGTGAAAGTGTTTCTCCAGTAACCAAGTTGTGCAGGCAAGTCTCCAATGGAAAATTGAGTACTCGTCCGATATGGGGGATTTAAATCTTTTTGTGGATACCTCAGACCTATAAACCGTGTTAGAAGTGAAATAGGGTTCTTATCAAATAGGCACAAAGAAATATCATAATCTGACCAATGTTCAGTTGTATTACGCTAGATGATATAAAAATGCAATGCTATGATATATGAAAAGATGCAAACAAAATAACACTAACCAAACTAAAAATCTAAGTAGAGACAGCATAAGCAGTAAAGGATGAGCATCGAAACTCACAAAATAGTTCAAGGTGGTCAATGGTCATCGTCTTCACTACTAGCATCCTCCTCTGCTCACCTACGTCGCTTCTCTTGGTAAAACTCCCGGGACTCCTGTCGAAATCTATCATCATCTTCCCTCCGGGCGGACTCAGCAGTGAAAAACTCATCAGCTCTCCTGTAAAACTCAACTGCGCTATCCAAATGTTGTGTCACCATACGATGGTTCTCCTCTATAGCTTGGGCATACCGATCCCACACACCTATGTGCGAGGTATGCTCGACCTTGAAAGCTTCGAATGATGATCAGAATTCTGAAAAAACAAAAGAAGAGTACCCTGCAGAAACATTGTCAGTAGGAAACCGTGGGGGTTCAGAAGTCGAATGTGATGGCTCAGGGGCTATGTGAGATGGCTCCCTAGGAGAGGGTGATGGAGCATGGGCAGTGGGGGTAGGAAAGGATCCCTGGACATTTCTAAAAATCCAATTGGATGAATTACGTACAGTCATCCACTCAGGGTTTGGAAGAGGGATTTTAATTCCATTTCTTAACACCAAACGATACCCCTTGTCACATGTCTCAATCATCTTCATATTTATACAAGCATCCAAATCGAATCTAGGGCTAGCAGGACAATATTCAAGGTCATCCAATTCACATCCTAAGGCCACAACAATCCTAGTGATGATACCACCTATGACTATGACCCCAGATGGGCTATTACTAACCTTAACTAAATGTCTAACCATATGGGCTCCAGAATTAATATTAACTTCATTTAGCATGGCCCATAAAAATTGTAACTCACTCTGCCTAGCCACCCCTGCACTATCATATCTTCCAGAGATTGTATTAGCCATAAACCTAAGGAGATAATGAAAAGTAGGATTAGGGATGTTAAATGATTTAGACCTATATGCATCATAAGGGTGAGGGTCATCAGAAATTAATCTCCAAAATTGATAATCAATAAAATGTCTATGAATTTGCCTCTCCCCTCCGTAAGGAAAATCAAATATCGTATTAAAATCACTTAAAGAAAGGATAAACTCATGGTTCATTAATCTAAATTTGATTTTTCCTTCCTCACAATCCTTTCCTTGCAGTATTTCAGCAGACAGGGAGCTAAGGAATTCAAGAGTGATGCTAGGGTAAGTAAGATGATGATGCGTGATAAATTCGGTCCAGCCTATCCTATTGGTCAACCAAGTAATGTCATCTCTTAACCCTAGGGTGGTCAACATGTAGAAGTCTATAGTTCTTGTAGATACTAACTTCCTTTTTTCAAGCTTACTGAATTTAGACTTCATAACCTCATCCCTTAAAACAATTCCATATGGATGGCAGGAGGTCGGAGGAGGATCGTTACCCAAATACTGAGCTTTTCTCTTTCCCTTGTCCCTTGCTGAGGTGGAAGAAGCTCCTCCTCTAGTCTTCACTCGCTTACTCATGGCGATTGGGGAGGGAGAGATAGCAGGTTAGCTCCTCGGCTTCTCGAGAGAGACCGACGGTAGCTGCTTCAAGCTTGTATCGCGAATGGAAAATTAGGGCGTGCTCGGGCCAACTTTAGAGGACTATCCGCAACATAGGCATGTCGGGCATCCTCTTACGCAAATACCCGACCCGTTTAAGCATGACATAAGCGTGCTTCCGTCCGGCCCAGGCGTGCCTCCGTCTGGCCCAGGCGTGCCGCAAGTGAGAAAGTTGCGACACGGGCGTGCTCAGCAGCACGCTCCACCTGTGTTGTCTTCGGGTAACCTCAACATGCCTGTGTCATTCGACATAGGCGGGTCGTGTCAATATGGCACGTAGTGGCATGTTTAACAAGTCGTGTCCTGTAAACCTGAAAAAAATGTAAAACTCAAAATAAAATAAAATGACTAAAAAATGAAAATAGGTTGGGTTGCCTCCCATGAAGCGCTTGTTTAAGGTCGTTAGCTTGACCCCTCAGTTACTCCCTAGTTTTGGGGATATGGCTCGAGGAGTGTGCTCTGCCCCTCTTCCTCCTCAACCAGCTCAGATTAGCATTAATGATCACAGGATAAGTAGAGTTTTTGCCAAGAAATTCATACCTGAGTGTTGATGGAAGAGGCTTAAGTTCTACCTGTGGTGTTAGGTTGGGGTCGGAAATCTCCAGCTCTTTATCCTCAAAATCCCCTTCGAGCTTATTAAGATAAGTTTGTTCTAGTGCTCCTTCTAGTGCTATTGACTGGAAACTGTCAATCCTACAACAAACATTAAAAACAGAAGGTTGTTTAACAGCTTTTGAAAGGTCGAATTCAATTTTGTCGTTTCCAAATGCAAGTGAGAGTTTGTGGTTCTTGACATCTATCATTGCCCCTGCTGTAGCCAAGAAAGGTCTCCCCAAAATGAGTGGAATGCATGGGTCTTCATCCATGTCAAGCACTACAAAATCGGTAGGAATAATAAAATTTCCCACATGCACTGGTACATCTTCTAAGATTCCCAAAGGATATCTAATGGAGCGATCGGCTAACTGCAAGGCCATAGTAGTTAGTTTCATTTCTCCCAAATCCAATTTCTTGCATAAGGAAAGAGGTATCAGATTGACACTGGCGCCCAAATTGCAAAAAGCCTTATCAAAATTTGAGTCATTAATTATGCAAGGGATAGAAAAGCTACCCGGATCATTTAGTTTGGGAGGTACCATGTTCTTAATTAAAGCACTGCACTCCTCAGTAAGAGCCACTGTTACATGCTCCTCGACTTTTCTTTTATTGGTTAAGATATCCTTCAAGAACTTGGAGTATGTTGGCATTTGTTGAAGAGCTTCTATAAAAGGTATATTAATATATAGCTTCCTAATTACCTCAAGGAACTTACCAAATTGTTCATCCAATTTTTCCTTAATCATTCTCTGAGGGAACGGGATAGGGGGCTTATAGGTTCTTGGTTGCTTATTCGGCACACCTGTGTCGTTCGGCACAGGCCGATCGTGTTGGCTGCTGGAGTGACCCGACACGGGTGTGTCGGCTGACATGCGCTCGTGGGCATTCTCTTCCCCAGGCGTGCTGCTGTCTTCTTCCAAGTCTGACATGCTCGTGTCCTTTAGCACAGGGGCCGCTTGTTGAGCTTTGTCTCCTTCTAATATCCTTCCACTTCTCAAACTTATGGAATTACAATGCTCAGCTGGGTTTACTTCTGAATTTCAAAGAAATCTACCGGGCATCCTTGATGCTGAGCTGGCAATTTGGGAAATTTGATTTTCCAGCATTCTTGTGTGATTAGTCAAATTATCAACCTTGCCTCGCAATTGCTTGATTGCCTCGGTATTAATTTGATGTTGCCGATTTGATTCTACAATATGTTATCGAAATTCATCATTTATCTTCCCCTGACACGTAATAAAATTCTCCATCATCTTTTCTAAGCTCGACTTGGGTCCTGGCTGAAATCCCGAAGGTGCTCCAAAGCATTACATCGGTAAGAATTTTGGTTGGCTCTATACGAAAAGTTGGGATGATTCCTCCAACTGGGATTGTACGTGTTCGAATAAGGGTTTCCAGCATTAGGCTTCTGATTAAAATTATTTAGCACATCTACTTGCTCAATCCCAGCTCCCGATGATGGTGCGTGTAGGATTTGGCAATTCATCGCTACATGTCCTGTTACACCACAGATCTCGCAAGTGACATTAGATGAGTTTACAGCTGATACATTAAAATGTTCGAGCTTTTGTGTTAGCGCATCGACTTTTGCACTGAGTAGATCAAGGGTACTTACCTCAAACTTACCTGCCATTTTAGTTTGATATCCTCGTTCTATAGCCCATTGGTGAGAATTCATTGCCACATTCTCGATGATCTCAAATGCTTCATCCAACGTTTTGTTCATAAGAGCTCCTCCTGTAGCAGAATCAAGAGAAACTTTTGTAGCATACGAGATTCCATTGTAGAAAGTATGAACAATGAGCCACTTCTCCAGCCCATGATGAGGGCATTGTTGTAGTAATCCCTTAAATCTATCCCAGACTTTAAATAATGTTTCTCCATCCTTTTGCGCAAAATTAGTGATTTGATGATGAAGACTTGCAGTTTTGCTGGGTGAAAAATACTTGTCTAAAAATCTTTGCTCCAGCTGAACCCAGGTAGTTATGCAATCTGCTGGAAGAGAGTGTAGCCAAGCTCTAGCTTTGTCCCGCAATGAGAAAGGAAACATGTGCAATCTAATAGCATCAACTGAGGATCCATTCAGTTTTAAAGTTTCGCAAAATTCCAAAAATACTTCCAAATGCATATTTGGATCTTCAGTGGGTGCTCCTCCAAATTGATGCTGTTGGACCATGGATAGTAGAGCCGGTTTCAATTCAAAATTGTTCGCTTCAATAGGGGGTATTCTAATACTCGATCTCAATCCCCTTGTACTAGGTGCTGCATAATCCCTTAAAGGTTTATTCTCGTTCTGGTCATCCATGTCGGAGGTCAGATTGTCTTCCTGACGTTGCTGAAATCGTCTTCTAGCAAGGAACGTTCTCTCTATCTCAGTATCAATATCGAGAATTTCCCTATTAAGTCTGTGCATGAAACAACAAGAGAGGCTCGCAAAACAAGAGTTCAGAATAGACACAAAGAATAGGAACAAAAATAGAAATCTAGATTAACTAAATCACGCTCAATTCAATATTGAGTGCCAATCCCAAGCAACGGCGCCAAAAACTTGATGTGTTATTTTCCGCAAGTGCACGGTTGTCGTCAAGTATTAAAAATATCGATCCCACAGGGATTGGGACAATTACCGAATGATCATGATACCATGTTATCTAGTCAATCAATTTGTGGATTAAGCAAAGAAACTGAGCAGTCAAGAACAACGAATGAGAAGAACGAGCTAAAAGTCAATAGTTGAGGAGAATCTCAGGATATGGGTTTCACCACGTCGACGATTTATAATGCGATTTAATTCTTTCCTACCCCTATTAGAGTTATTTTGATGGAACCTATCCTATGGTAAATCAACGGCCCCTTTCGAGGTCTACGCTAACTGTATCTATCAAACTCAATTTACCTGTCACGGTATTCGAGCGTAGGAAATCATAATCAGCTAACGGGACCTATCACGAGACCCTCGCAAACCTCCCTAGTCTTACCTCCGTTACTTGGTAAAAACTGGATTTGATAGATCCATTAAGTCCATAAGAGTTCCTTTAGAGTCTAAATTTCCTTTTCACGATAGGTTTGCACACGGGACCATAATCAGCTAAGGGGACCTGTCACGAGACCCCGGCAAGCCCTCATAGATACACTACCGCAACTTGACAGGAGTTTATCCCTAGTTGGTTCTGGGTTTCGGGAACTTGGGTTCACTGTTAGGTACTTCCCCTTAGCTCCTTAGGTTTATCAATAAGAATCCAAAAACAGATCAAAACAAACAATAATTCAAGTAGTATAGATTACATCATCCATCATAAATCGTCAAGGGCTACTCCCCCATCCTAAGATTACAAAACACTACTCCATGGTCGAACAAGAATTACTAGAGAAAGAAATTACGATACTTAGTGCCATCTGTGTTCCTCTGTCATCGACTCCTTCCTTCTTCTGTCGTCCTTTTGACCCTCCGTCGTCCTCCCTTAGGGTTAGAATATCTCCTCTTTTATAGTCTTGGCCTCCTCTTTAATTAAGGCAAAAGATTTTCCTTTAATTGAGACGAAGATCGCGACTTCGTCTAGTTGCTCGCAGAAAAGGAAATCTAGAATCAGGACAACACGCCTATGCCAAATGTAACGCCCGCCCTTATCTGCTGTCAGGGCGTCGCTACTTTTTTTTTTTTTTTATAACATGACATATAGGTATCATTTCACAATCTACATACTTAGACATGTTATCATGACCTAAACCTTCTTTTATGCATGCATCACACATCATATTCATAATTAGCATGTTAACATATCATAGCTTCTTTTATAACATGCATCACATTTCATATTCATAATTTGGCATGTTCCATATCCTATCTCATTTTACCACATGCATAACATGAAGATCTATTCATGAGTTCTATCATATCAAACTCTTATAAGTAATTGAACAGTAACATAACTAAGCAACATTCAACATGGTACTAATAAATCTCAAGTCTTATAAGCGGAAGCAAATGTCTTAAGGTGTTCACGGAGCATATAAATATAGGCAGATAGTAAAAGGGTCATTTTCCACCATGCCACTATCACACACACTTGGACCCTCCTGCTACCTCCTCTTAGTTCATGTTTCCTTTATCTGCAGTATATGGACAACATAAACTATAAGCATATAGCTTAGTAAGATTCTTGCCTACTCACAAAAGCCACAAACTTCATCAAACAAATAGAAAGCAGGAGCATACTAGCATAAATAGCATAAGTATTTCATAACAACACTATGCATCAACTTACCAACGTAATGAGAACATAAGCATGGCATACAATTTACATAGCATGCTAAACATAATTAAATCTAAGCAGGGCATAAATTAAACCATAAGCATTCATGGCATCATCAACCCTAAACATGCATAAAGGACATAATCATAAGCATTCTTAAACTTGACATAAGCATTCATAATTTCCTCAATTCAAACATGCATAAAGGTCATAATCATAAGCATTCTTAAACTTAACATAAGCATTCATAATTTCATAAATCATAGACAAGCATCAGGGACATAATCATAAGCATTCTTAAACTTAACATAAGCATTCATAATTTTATAAATCATAGACAAGCGTCAGGGACATAATCGTAAGCATTCTTAAACTT
This sequence comes from Wurfbainia villosa, assembly GCA_025175895.1. Lineage (NCBI taxonomy): Eukaryota > Viridiplantae > Streptophyta > Magnoliopsida > Zingiberales > Zingiberaceae > Wurfbainia > Wurfbainia villosa. The sequence continues at coordinate 55,320,451 of CM045986.1, read as the reverse complement.
AACATAAGCATTCATAATTTCATATGTCATACACAAGCATCAGGGACATAATCATAAGCATTCTTAAACTTAACATAAGCATTCATAATTTCATAAATCCTAGACAAGCATCAGGGACATAATCATAAGCATTCTTAAACTTAACATAAGCATTCATAAAAGTCCTTTCTTTTCAAAACATTTACATATAGGTACTTTAACATAATCATAACTTGAATGGGGGGCCCAGATTAAGTACCACATAATGCGCATTCCCTAATAGGCTAGGGTAGCGAGCCACCAGACCTACTAGAGCAAGACCTCTTACGTCTTACCAGGGCAAGACCTCTTACGTCTTCTTATGTCCCTATGGATTTGATTAACGACCACCTGACGGGTCGGGTACTTAACCTCTTACAAAGTAAAATACTTAATTCCTTTCTTTCTTGTCATATCATAAAGAATGCTCTTAATCCCCAACATAAAAAGGGAAGCATCTCAATCTTATCTTATCATAAGGAGAGCTCTTGATCCCTACTTGAAAGGGAAGCATCTCCATCTTATCTCATTATAAGGAGAGCTCTTAATCCCTACTTGAAAGGGAAGCATCTCCATCTTATTTTATCATAAGGAGAGCTCTTAATCCCTACTTGAAAGGGAAGCATCTCCATCTTAGGCATTTTCATGGCATACATGCATTCATAACATAAGAGTACCCTAAAGGGGTCCTAAAGCATAAACATGTTTATCACATAAACATATTTCATAGGCATATTCATGGCATATTAAATCATAAAACATGTTCATCTCAAAAGCATATTTCAAGGCATATTACATCATAAACATGTTCATCACATAGACATAATTCATGGCATATTATAATCATCCACATAACATATTTCATGGCATATAAAAATCATCATCATGTTCATCACATAAACTTATTTCATGGCACATAAAAATCATAATCATGTTCATCACATAAACATATTTCATGGCATATAAAAATCATAATCATGTTCCTCACATAAACTTATTTCATGGCACATAAAAATCATAATCATGTTCATCACATAAACATATTTCTTGATAGCATACAACCTAATACAACTTCATAAGGGGTACTTTCATGAAACCCTAACCCTAAACCTAATGTTGGCCGAAACATGTAGGGCACCATTTTCTTTATTTTTGTTACATAAACTCCTCCTTGAAGGCATACAACCTAATACAACTTCATAAGGGGTATTTTCATAAAACCCTAACCCTAAACCAATGTTGGCCGAAATATGTAGGGTACCAAAATTTGATTCTTGTTACATAAATTCATACATGAAGGCATATAACATAACATAACTTCATATGGGGTATTTTCATGAAACCCTAACCCTAAAACCATTGGTGGCCGAAACATATAGTGGCAAAAAGCTTGAATTTTTGTCACCTAAAAATTTCTACATGAAGCATACAACATATCAAAATTTCCTTAGAAGCATTTTCATGCAACCCTAGCCCCAAAAACCTTGGTTGGCCGAAACTTGTAAGGGCACCAAGACTTGTATTTTGTCCTTAAAATTCCTACAAGAAGCATACAACATATCAAAGTTTTTCTTAGAAGCATTTTCATGCAACCCTAGCCCAAAAATACTTGTTTGGCCGAAACTTGCAAGGGCAACAAGACTTGTATTTTGTCCCTAAAATTCCTACATGAAGCATACAATCTATAAAATATCTTAGAATCATTTTCATGCAACCCTAGCCCCCAAAAACCTTGGTTGGCCAAAACATGTAGGGTATCAAGCATCCTATTCCTTTCATGTATCATGTCCTACAAGAACTAATATACTGCAGGTGAGGGAATCTTACTTCCTTCGCTTGCTTTTAGTTGGTAGATGACCTAATGGAAGCCAAGAACTAACCTTACCTTACTTGGATGAGGTTCGGCCAAAGGGTGAAAATGGAGACGGGGAGAGATGGTTTTCGGTGAGGAAGAAGAAGAGAAGAAGAAGTGGCCAAGTGGAAACTTCTCTCTTCTTTATAAAGAGAGGAAGAGAAGTTTCTCTTCTCTTTTCCATGCCTCTTCATTTACCCCCATCACACTTATCTGCAATTTCCACCCTTCCTCTAATGATCTAATCCTATTGGGCTTCTGGTTAGTGGGTGCATCTATAGGGCTTGGCTATCTCTAGAGGTTTGGGGTTCAATTCCTAGGCCTTGCATATCTTTTTGGCTTATTTTCCTTTTATTTTCGAAAAGGCCCACATAAAGCCCATCATCGTAAAGCCAAAAATTCTCATAAAATTGCTAGAAATTTTATGGGTGTTACAATCCTCTATACCTTGTAAAAGTTTCGTCCTCGAAACTTAAAACAGTTCTGGCTACTTCTGCTTCATGTCCTCCTCGCGCTCCCAGGTAGCTTCCTCGTATCGTTGATTTTACCACAGGACCTTCACTAAGGGCACCTCTTTGTTCCTTAGCCTCTTGACTTCTCGGTCTAATATCTGGATAGGCCAACTTTCCATAGTCAGGTCCTCTTGAACTTGTACTGTTTGTGGCTCGATCACTTGGTCCGCACTGGATATGTATTTCTTGAGCACAGAGACATGGAACACGTTGTGTATAGCCGACATCTCTTGAGGCAGCTCCAGCTTGTAAGCTACCTTGCCAACCCTCTGCAATATCGGATACGGTCCCACATAGCATGGACTTAATTTACCCTTTCTTCCGAATCTCATCACTCCCTTCATAGGGGCCACCTTGAGGAATATCAGGTCCCCGACTTCGAATTCTAACGGTCTACGCCGCATATCCGCATAGCTCTTTTGTCGGCTCTGAGCAGTTTCGATTCTCTGACGAATATTCTATATAGCTCGGGTGGTATCGTCAATAATATCGGCCTGAAGACCCATTTCCCTCCTTTCACCACCCTCATACCAACAGATAGGAGACCTGCATTTTCTCCCGTATAGAGCTTCATATGGTGTCATTCCAATAGTAGCCTGGTAACTGTTGTTGTAAGCAAACTCTGCCAAGCACAAATATCGACACCAACTCCCCTTAAAGTCTAAGGCACAAGCCCGCAACATATCTTCCAGCACCTGGTTCACTCTTTATGTCTGACCGTCGGTCTGAGGATGGAACGCAGTGTTGAATCTCAACTTAGTGCCAAGATCCTTCTAAACACATACCCAGAAATGGGAGGTAAAATGGCCATCACGATCAGAAATAATAGACTTAGGCACTCCATGTAATCTGATAATTTCCTTGGCATATAATTGAGCTAGCTGCTCAACCGAATAGGTCATCTTAATTGCCAGGAAATGGGCAGACTTTGTCAATCGGTATATGATTACCCATATAGCATCATAACCATTTGTTGTTATGGGTAATCCCGAGATGAAATCCATAGAAATTTCTTCCCATTTCCACTCTGGAATCTGTATCGGCTGCAGTAATCCCCCAGGTTTCTGGTGTTCTGCCTTAACCCTCTGGCAGGTCAGACAGGTGCTGACGTACTGAGCCACATCCCTTTTCATGCCGGACCACCAAAATTTATCTCTTAAGTCCTGATACATTTTTGTAGATCCAGGATGCATGGTATAAGGTGTTCCATGGGATTCCTCGAGTATCTTCTTCCGAAGTTCCGGATCATCCGGAATACATAGTCGGTCCCGGAGGTATAATAGTCCGCTGTCGGAAATGCGGAATCCATTATCCCTTCCTTCCAGGACTTCCTGTTTGATCTTCTGGATGTCTGAATCACCATCTTGCTTTCCCAATATATCGTCGAACAATGTCGGCGCTATCGTCATGGTGGAAAGTTGTCCAGAAATAATCTCTATTCCGTAATTCATTATTTCACTTTTCAGGGGCTGAGATAGCATTAATAAGGACATCAAAGCGGCACAGGACTTTCTGCTAAGTGCATCTGCCACTTTGTTGGCCTTTTCGGGATGATAAAATATCTCACAATCATAATCCTTGACTAGCTCGAGCCATCTGCGTTGCCTCATATTTAGGTCTTTCTGAGTGAAGAAATATCTCAGACTCTGGTGGTCTGTATAAATCCTGCACCGAGCTCCGTATAGGTAGTGCCTCCATGTTTTCAGAGAGAATACCACGGCTTCTAGTTCTAAGTTATGGGTAGGATAATTTCTTTCGTGCTCCTTGAGCTATCTAGAGGCGTAAGCGATAACCTTGCCATTCTGCATAAGTACAACTCCGAGCCCCAGTTTAGAAGCGTCACTATACATATCGAAGCTTTCATTATCTTCAGGGAGAGTCAGAATGGGAGCGCTGGTTAGTCTCCTCTTCAGTTTCGTAAAACTCCTCTCATAGTCCTCAGTCCATTTGTATTGCTGGTCCTTTCGGGTGAGGGCTATCATAGGGGCTGCAATTCTAGAGAAGTCCTATACGAACTTTCTATAATAGCCTGCTAGCCCGAGAAAACTTCTGATTTCACTCGCATTCCTTGGCCTATTCCAGTTCCTCACAGCTTTAATCTTTATTGGGTCTACCATGATTCCTTCTTTAGAGATGACATGACCCAAGAATGCCACTTGATAGAGCCAGAACTCACATTTGGAGAATTTCGCATATAGTTGCTCTTTCTGAAGAATCTGTAGTACTGTTTTCAGATGTTCAGCATGCTCTTCTCGGTCTCTCGAGTAGATAAGAATATCGTCGATGAAAACGATTACAAATTTGTCGAGGAAGGCCGAGAATACTCGATCCATCAGGTCCATGAACATCGCAGGAGCATCGGTTACTCCGAAGGGCATAACTACGAACTCATAAGTAATTTCGAAAGAAACGAACTTATCATCTCTTATTCATACTTTCATACCAGAAGGAAAAATGTTAACATATAACATTTCTTATTTCTAATCTAAACCACAACTACTTGAGAAGATAGTTCATTACGACTCCCACTAGGACAAACCCTAGTGCAGTTGTAATTATTTTTAGTCCTATCTTCCTTGGCCTCACTAGGGTAGTCTCAGACTGGCCAATAAGTTGACTGTTTATAGAACTCTCTTCATTTTTCTCGAGGCCAGCTACCACCGGATTCTCTACCACGGGCTTCTCTTGAACCTTGTGCTCCAGTAGTTCCCAACACAACTCAGCATATGTTATCTGCCCTTCATAGCGGCCCCATACGTGATGTAAAACTTGTTAGTAATATATGAGAGGTGTCCTAAGGCGATCGCCTTATGTATGAACCATTTATATGATAAATGAAGATTCACTATTTGAGTATACATGTTTTATGTATTTGATTGGATCTTAAACTCATTTACTGAATGTCCACGATACGATTCACATCATGAGAGAATTTGTGATTGGATCACAACTAGTGAGTATCTCTACATGTGTAATTGTGATGTATCGGAATTATCCCTAGTCGATGAATTGATGGATTTGGACACCATCAATTCTGTCGAGACTAGCATGAGGTATACTCCTTGGTGTATCCAAGCAGCTGATTCTCACTGGCTAGAGACATTGTGATGTCCGGAGTTAATCGTGGATGCTAGTTATGGTAACTAGTTCATTGGAGTGACCAGCCGTAAGACTTCATATGGTTCTCTGCATATATAGATATGTCAATGAAGTTCTTACTGTGGCTTAAGTGCGATGTTCCTTTGACTTGCGGTATTCAAGTCATCTTGATCATGGAGACTTATGCTTTGACATCTTAAGCAAACATCTCTAAGGAGATGTGGACCCGGGATGATTGGGTATAAGTCGAAGTGATTGAAGGTGTTTGAATAGCCTATAAAGGATTCACCACTCCTTGCGAGGAGATGTATACCCATGGCCTCTCGTCGGATTGTTACTAAAGTCTTTGGCCAAAGCATTACATGTTTAGAGAAAGGTACTCTTCGATACATGTGAAGTAACTAGAATCCGTAGGACGAGGAAATGATACTTGGGCTAGGTGTGACGTAGTCAGCCTAGTGGGGACTGACACTATAGACCATGTCCTGAACCAAGTGGGTATAAGATGAGTGAAGGGAATGGGGCACGAATCATTCGAGTCTGAAGGGTTTCAGAAATAGTTCTGGATCAACCGTTGATCTTTTCGGTTAATTGGGGATCATGATGTACTACTAGGTGCCACTCATGATCGTTCTATAATTAATGGTTAATTATAGACGGCCAACATAAACCGAAAACCTATTTGGTCACACGCACAACGAGCGTAATCCAAAGGATTTAAAACGAGCTTGAGAATGGGATTCTCAGACCGAGAGAAACTTGGTTTGATTGGACCAAACATAAAGCGAGCATGAAATCGTTTCAGTCGCAATGGAAGCGTGGATGGGCCGAGTCTTATGAAGACGTAATGGATAAACCAAAATGGTTTGGTTCTAATCCAATGGAGGAGAATAAACCAAAGGGTTTGGTTTATTTTAAACGAATGAACCAAAAGTTGGTTCGGTTCGTTTTAACTTAAAATAAACCATCATGGTTTGGTTTATTTTAACTTATCTTAATGGAGCGGGTTAACGGGCCTAATTGTTATCATCCAATAACCATTAAGAGAATTAGTTCTCTATAAAAGAGGGCTTAATGGATAATTAAGCCCTAATCCAAGCCCTAGCATGGTGTTGCCGCCCAACCCTCATTGCCGCCCAACTCCATTGCCGCCCAGCTTCTTGTGCCGCCGTCCAAGTCCATCCCGACGTCCAAGCTTCAGCCGGTGATCCACCGGCGACCCTCCGGGGATCTTCCTTGGCCTCGGTGAAAAGGTGAGCACTTGGCTTCCTTGTTTTGGCCGGCGCCTACTCCTCCACCAAGCTGTCCAGTTTTCTGGACAGCTTCTTCTCCTCTCGTCGGAGCGTCGTTTTGACGACGGTTTGAGCTCCGACAGCGGCTAAACTACCGGGGATTCGATCTCCGGTAATCCTCTGAGGTGGAGGACGAAGGATTCGTCAATTGGTTGATGAATACCTCTCCGGAGAAGCGAGTTTTGAGAACTCGTATTAGGATCCGAATTTGGATTCGGATCGTGATCATCTCTCAATCACGTCGTCTTCAACACGAGGCTAGTAACCCGTACGAAGACGAAGCTCGTGGCTTAGCGAAGTCATCCCGAGGAACTCGGCGTGGATACGGATAGAGACGATTCTAGCGAAGATCGTTCCGGTTGATGCCGTTCCCGCTACACGTCATACGAAAGGTATAACGTAGATAAATTTCCTTTTATTGCAAATTTAAATTTACGGTTATGTCTACACTAGTTGTAATATGCATGCGTGCGTTGTGTGTGTTGTAATAAATGTAGATTTATTATTTTTATTGCTTCCGCTGTGTTCATGTTTACGAAACGTGATCGAACACACACACGCCGCGGTGCCGGAAACCCAACACAACTACCATGAAATCATTTGGCAGAGAGCGTACCAAGGCCCATATCCTATAATTGTCCAGTAACGGAAACTCCTGCTGCTCGAGTCTTCTAAAAAGACCATCGAGCCTTCTCATGTGTCCGATGACCCCACCATCTGGTTTATAAACTATCTCTTCAATAGCTTCCCTCAGTCGGTTTCGTAACACATCACGACAGGTCATGGTGGTCATCGTCCGTGACATCTGAAATTGAAAATGAAGTCAGTACAAAACCGACTAACCCATACAAAACCGACTTAATTCAATTCATATGAGCATAGACCTTACACAAATAATTACGAAAATCAAATCTTCGTAATTTTAGGAGTTTTTTTTTCTAGTGGTATTTCTAGGTTAGAGACATGTTTCCCATCATATAAAGCTTGGTAAGGTATCATTACTTTCTAAGTCACAAGTAGGGTTCTATTCTACTAAAACATGATGAGGTATTATTTCTATCTAAATCACGAGTGTGATTCCATTCCACTAAAACATGATGAGGTATTATTTCTAACTAGATAGAAGACACTCTTGATTATTAAAGAAACTTAGGTATGCATAAAGTTACTTACTTGGAAATAGCAGGAAGGAGGCTTGATGTGTGATAGTGGAAAGGTGAACCTGCTTTTATACCAACCTGTAACGCCCGCCCTTATCTGCTCTCAGGGCCGCGCTACTTTTTTTTTTTTTTTTTATAACATGACATATATGGATCATTTCACAATCTACATACTTAGACATGTTATCATGACCTAAACCTTCTTTTATGCAAGCATCACACATCATATTCATAATTAGCATGTTAACATATCATAGCTTCTTTTATAACATGCATCACATTTCATATTCATAATTTGGCATGTTCCATATCCTATCTCATTTTACCACATGCATAACATGAAGATCTATTAATGAGTTCTATCATATCAAACTCTTATAAGTAATTGAACAGTAACATAACTAAGCAACATTCAACATGGTACTAATAAATCTCAAGTCTTATAAGCGGAAGCAAATGTCTTAAGGTGTTCACGGAGCATATAAATATAGGCAGATAGTAATAGGGTCATTTTCCACCATGCCACTATCACACACACTTGGACCCTCCTGCTACTTCCTCTTAGTTCATGTTTCCTTTATCTGCAGTATATGGATAACATAAACTATAAGCATATAGCTTAGTAAGATTCTTGCCTACTCACAAAAGCCACAAACTTCATCAAACAAATAGAAAGCAGGAGCATACTAGCATAAATAGCATAAGTATTTCATAACAACACTATGCATCAACTTGCCAACGTAATGAGAACATATGCATGGCATACAATTTACATAGCATGCTAAACATAATTAAATCTAAGCAGGGCATAAATTAAACCATAAGCATTCATGGCATCATCAACCCTAAACATGCATAAAGGACATAATCATAAGCATTCTTAAACTTGACATAAGCATTCATAATTTCCTCAATTCTAACATGCATAAAGGTCATAATCATAAGCATTCTTAAACTTAACATAAGCATTCATAATTTCATAAATCATAGACAAGCATCAGGGACATAATCATAAGCATTCTTAAACTTAACATAAGCATTCATAATTTCATATGTCATAGACAAGCATCAGGGACATAATCATAAGCATTCTTAAACTTAACATAAGCATTCATAATTTCATAAATCCTAGACAAGCATCAGGGACATAATCATAAGCATTCATAAAAGTCCTTTCTTTTCAAAACATATACATATAGGTACTTTAACATAATCATAACTTGAATGGGGGGGTTAAGCATTCATCATTCTCTAATAGGTCACTACTAAGCTCTTACAAAGTAAAATACTTAATTCCTTTCTTTCTTGTCATATCATAAAGAATGCTCTTAATCCCCAACATAAAAAGGGAAGCATCTCAATCTTATCTTATCATAAGGAGAGCTCTTGATCCCTACTTGAAAGGGAAGCATCTCCATCTTATCTCATTATAAGGAGAGCTCTTAATCCCTACTCGAAAGGGAATCATCTCCATCTTATCTTATCATAAGAAGAGTTCTTAATCCCTACTTGAAAGGGAAGCATCTCCATCTTAGGCATTTTCATGGCATACATGCATTCATAACATAAGAGTACCCTAAAGGGGTCCTAAAGCATAAACATGTTTATCACATAAGCATATTTCATAGGCATATTCATGGCATATTAAATCATAAAACATGTTCATCTCAAAGGCATATTTCATGGCATATTACATCATAAACATGTTCATCACATAGGCATAATTCATGGCATATTATAATCATCCACATAACATATTTCATGGCATATAAAAATCATAATCATGTTCATCACATAAACTTATTTCATGGCACATAAAAATCATAATCATGTTCATCACATAAACATATTTCATGGCATATAAAAATCATAATCATGTTCCTCACATAAACTTATTTCATGGCACATAAAAATCATAATCATGTTCATCACATAAATATATTTCTTGAAGGCATACAACCTAATACAACTTCATAAGGGGTACTTTCATGAAACCCTAACCCTAAACCTAATGTTGGCCGAAACATGTAGGGCACCATTTTCTTTATTTTTGTTACATAAACTCCTCCTTGAAGGCATACAACCTAATACAACTTCATAAGGGGTATTTTCATGAAACCCTAACCCTAATCCAATGTTGGCCGAAATATGTAGGGTACCAAAATTTGATTCTTGTTACATAAATTCATACATGAAGGCATATAACATAACATAACTTCATAAGGGGTATTTTCATGAAACCCTAACCCTAAAACCATTGGTGGCCGAAACATATAGGGGCACAAAGCTTGAATTTTGGTCACCTAAAAGTTTCTACATGAAGCATACAACATATCAAAATTTCTTTAGAAGCATTTTCATGCAACCCTAGCCCCAAAAACCTTGGTTGGCCGAAACTTGTAAGGGCACCAAGACTTGTATTTTGTCCTTAAAATTCCTACATGAAGCATAAAACATATCAAAGTTTTTCTTAGAAGCATTTCCATGCAACCCTAGCCCAAAAATACTTGTTTGGCCGAAACTTGCAAGGGCAACAAGACTTGTATTTTTTCCCTAAAATTCCTACATGAAGCATACAATCTATAAAATATCTTAGAATCATTTTCATGCAACCCTAGCCCCCAAAAACCTTGGTTGGACGAAACATGTAGGGTATCAAGCATCCTATTCCTTTCATATATCATGTCCTACAAGAACTAATATACTGCAGGTGAGGGAATCTTACTTCCTTCGCTTGCTTTTAGTTGGTAGATGCCCTAATGGAAGCCAAGAACTAGCCTTCCCTTGTTTGGATGAGGTTCGGCCAAAGGGTGAAAATGGAGAGGGGGGGGGGGGGAGATGGTTTTCGGTGAGGAAGAAGAAGAGAAGAAGAAGTGGCCAAGTGGAAACTTCCCTCTTCTTTATAAAGGGTGGAAGAGAAGTTTCTCTACTCTTTTCCATGCCTCTTCATTTACCCCCATCACACTTATCTATAATTTGCCCCCTTCCTCTAATGATCTAATCTTATTGGGCTTCTAGTTAGTGGGTGCATCTATAGGGCTTGGCTATCTCTAGAGGTTTGGGGTTCAATTCCTAGGCCTTGCATCTCTTTTTGGCTTATTTTCCTTTTATTTTCGAAAAGGCCCACATAAAGCCCATCATCGTAAAGCCAAAAATTCTCGTAAAATTGCTAGAAATTTTACGGGTGTTACACCAAATGAGGGCACAGGCGTGTCGTGCATTTCCCACCGACCGTGTTGTGCTTGAACAGGGCGTGTTGAGCGCTGAACTGGGGCGTGTTTAGTGCTGGAACTCCTGACACAGACGTGTCACTGATAACATGCCTGTGTTGTTTTGATACGTCGGTCGTGTCAGCGCTTTGAACGGGGTGTGTCGAAGGCTGAACTGGGGCGTGTTGAGCGCTGGAACTCCTGACACAGACGTGTCACTGATAACACGCCTGTGTTGTTTTGATACGCCAGCTTCTTCGCCATGTTAACATGAAAACCACCCAAAAGCAGTCTCTTCGTCCAAAATATGCTAAACATAACTAAATCATGATAAAATACATGCCTAGGACATGAAATGAGATAAAATGCATGCATATGGAGTAGTGAAAATATAGCATGATTTACACACATCACTTACATACAAGATGCTCTTTGCCTTTAGCAATGAATCCCTTTGGTTGCTTCATATAGATATTTTCCTCAAGACTTCCATTAAGGAAAACTGTCTTGATATCCATCTGCCATACCTCATAATCCATATGAGCTGCTATGCATAAGAGAATCTGGATAGACTTAAGCATGGCTACCGGCGAAAAAGTCTCCTCATAATCGATTCCCTCTTTCTGAGTATACCCTTTCGCAACAAGCCTCGCTTTGAAGGTCTCAACCTTGTCATCTATTCCTCTCTTTATTTTGTAGATCCACTTACATTCAATGGTTTTTATACCATTGGGTAGTTCTACTAGCTCCCAGACCTGATTTGAATCCATAGAATCAATCTCAGCATTCATTGCACTTCGCTAAGATATTGCATATTTATCTTGGATTGCCTCGTCATATGTCCAGGGATCAGGTTCATGTTCGCCAAGGACAAAATGAGAAGATTTTCCCAAGAATATGAATCTATCTGGTTGTCTCACAACCCTCCCACTACGACGAGGTATCTTTTATGTATCCTCTGTGACTCGCGGTGCAGTGACTTGTGGTATATCCTCTTGTACCGGTGGTACTGAAGAAGTGACTTCCTCTTTTAATTCCTCCAGAACAATTTTACTCTTGGGCTTGTGGCTCATCACATAGTCTTCCTCTAGAAATCTGGCGTTCGTGCTAACGATCACCCTTTGATCTCTAGGACTATAAAACAAAACACCTTTCGTTCCTCTATGATAGCCAAGGAGCATGTGTACTTCTGTACGAGGTTCCAACTTACCAGTATCTGCCTTCAGCACATGTGCTGGACTCCCCCATATCAAAATATGTTTGGTTTTCGCCCAGTCCACATTTCTGTGGGAGTAGAAGGCACTGATTTAGATGGAACCAAGTTCAGAATGTACACCGCCATATCTAGAGCATATCTCCAAAACGAATCAGGCAACTTAGAATAACTCATCATCGATCTAACCATCTCCATAAGAGTCATATTCCTTCGCTCTGCTACACCATTATACTGGGGTGTGCCAAGTGTAGACGATTGGGATTGAATCCCAGCCTCTGATAAGTAATTCCTAAACTCTCCTAGAGGTACTCGCCACCACGATCATATCGTAGTGTCTTGATACTTTTACCTTGACGTTTCTCCACATCAGCCTTAAATTCTTTAAACTTGTCAAAGCATTCAGACTTGCGGCGCATCAGGTAAATGTATCCATATTTTGAGTAATCGTCTATAAAAGAGACAAAATACTCAAAATCACCTCTAGCATGGATAAACATAGGACCACACAAATCAGAATTAAACAATTCTAACACATCTTTGGCTCTACACCCCATGGATTTAAAAGGCCTCTTAGTCATCTTACCCTCCAAGCAAGATTCGCAGGTTGAGAAATCTTCCACAACAAATGAACCCAAAGGTTCATCAGCTATCAAGCTTTGAATTCTTCTTAGGTTAATATGACCAAGCCTAAGATGCCAAAGATATGTTTGGTTCATCTTCGAAGGTTCTTTTCTCTTATTGGAATTAGAAAATGAGTTATTAACTTCAATTTGCATCGTGGGTGATTTTGGTTCAAGTGTGTATAGATTTTGTATCAATGCACCTGAACAGATAATGTCCCTATTCCCTTTTAAAACAACTCTGTCATTAAAAGAAATAGAATATCCATCCATAAACAATTGAAAAACCAAAATTAAATTCTTTCTAAATAAAGGTACATAAAGGCAATTCTTAAGAACAAAAAGTTTATTTTTCTCAAAAGATAAATGAATGTCTCACACTGTAACAGCCGCCACATTCATGGCATCGCCCAAGTACACGGTAATCTCCCCCTCAGCTAGTCGTCTGATTTCCTGGAACCCCTGTAAAGTATTGCAGACATGATCAGAGGATCCCGAATCTACACACCAGGTGCCGGTAGATAACACCGCTAACCATGTTTCAACGACTACACCAAAGGATATACCTTTGTTCTTTTTCGGATTGGGACAATCCTTATTCCAATGTCCATCCTTCTTACAAGTGAAGTACTTGCCTTTCGGCTTCTTCTCTCCTCCCTGAGATCCTCCCACCACCTCTGCTCCACCTTATTTATTCTTCTTCTTGCCTTTCGGCTTAGAAGTAGAAACCTTTTGGGCAGCCATGGCCTGAGTATGAGCAAGCCTTTATGTCGGCTGGAGAATAATATTGACCTGGGTTTCCCATTCGATCTCAGCTCCAAGGACTTCCAGCTCATTCGTAGGCTTAGGAGGATACTCTTTGAAAAGTACATATTTGTACTCCTCAGTAGTTAAGACAATATCTAGATTCTTTTCCAATCAACATAATTCGGGTACAATAAGCTTATTTTCCTTTAGTATCACAACAAGTGGACTGAAAGTCATTTTTGAAAATCCTAAGAATCACATAGATCATTACTTTAGATTTCAAAAAATTATTGATTCCTCAAAATATAAAATTTTAAAATCAACTGTTGGTGCAATCGGCCCAGGTCACGATTGACCAGGAATCGAGTTTGACTCGAGTGATGTTTTGATGTTCGACAAAAACATATGACAATGTAATTGTCATGGGAAAGTCCAAGTCTTGAGTACTTGGCATGGGAAGTCCAAGTGGAACACTTGGCATTTGGTAAAGTCCAAGCATGGTTCTTGGCAATGGAAAGTCCAACATGAGTTGGCATGGAAAGTCCAAGCATGGGTCTTGGCATGGAAAGTCCAAGCATGGGTCTTTGCAAGGTAAAGTCCAAGTCTTGAGTACTTGGCATGGAAAGTCCAACATGGGTTGGCAAGGGAAAGTCCAAGCTTGTGTCTTGGCATTTGAGAAGTCCAAGGGTTTGATATTGGCGGCGTAAAGTCCAAGCGGAAGTCTTGGCAGCATGAGTCCAATGGTTGGCGGCGTAAAGTCCAAGCGGAGTCTTGGCGGCGTAAGTCCAATGTGCCTTGGCGGTGTAGACACCGTTAGCATAACATAGCCAATGGAAGCATCTGAAGGCTAGCGCGATGGATGAACAAGTCATGGATGACTTGGAGGGATCCGAGAGGTACGAGGCTGATGGAGGTGGCTAGAAGGCTTATGTCTAGGCTAAGGGTGGTCTAGCAAGTATGGGGGCACCATACTTGGGCTAAAACCTCATGTTTGAGGTGTGCCAGTCGACTGGTGCCATGTGGCAGTCGACTGGACCGAGTAAACTAGGGTTTGACTGCGGGATGTGGCCTAGCAGTCGACTGCCAGAGGATGGCAGTCGACTGATGGCTCGAGCAGTCGACTGATTGCATGATCAATCGACTGGTTGCTCAGGAATTCGGTCACAGAGTGTAGTCTCACTCGACCGCTGGGACCAGCAGTCGAGTGAGGACACCATCAGTCAACTGTTGGGTTTGATCAGTCGACTGATGGTAGATCCGTTGGATTTATCCAGCGTGGATCTAACCGTTGTTTCACGACAACAGTGGCATCAGTCGACTGATGGTCCCGAGCAATCGACTGATCGACTTTTTCCATCACAGGTTGAAGCTTTATAAGGAGCTCGTGATGGAGTAATTTGGTATCGGTTTCTTGAGGGTTTTGGAGCGATTTGTTGTTGCAAATCAGGGTCTCCAAGGTGATTTCAAGCAACCAAGCAATCAAGCAATCCAAAGGCAATTGTAAAGTAGTTTTCTTTACTTGCATTGTATTTCATTATTGTAATTACTTGTATTTGTATCTTATTGTTGTAAGATTACTTGTAAGGGGTTTCTCCACCTCCGACCTGTGTCGAGAAGGAGTATTTGTGATTAGTGAGTGTGTGTGCATCACTAGAGCTCGTAGAGCTTGATCCGTGGAGTAGGAACCGTGCGGTTCCGAACCACGTTAAATATTTGTGTTTGCATGTTGTATATTTTGTTATCATTATTATCTTTCTATTTCCGCTGCGCTAACGAAATTGTAGAGACAACCACGAACGATTTCCATCTACGTACGGGTCACGCGCTATTCATCCCCTCTAGCCATTACAAAGATCTTAACAAGTGGTATCAGAGCCCGGGGCTCTTCTACGGATTAACAACCCGGAGTCAAGAAGCTAGAGGAAAGAATATGGATTTCCAAGAAAAATTGGGTGACGACGTCAACATTCCACCTTCCTTCAACCGCGAACATTTCGCGTATTGGAAAGGTAGGATGGAATATTTTATAATGACAAATATCGAAAATTGGTTTGCCGTGACTATAGTTTTTGATGCTCCGAGAGGAGAGAATGGCGAAATCCTCAAAATGAAGCGATGGACCGAGGAGAAACGGGAAAAATTCAAGACAACCGTTAAGGTAACAAAAATGTTGATTAACTTGATACCTAACGACATTCTGTCCAGATTAGGAAGCTATAGGGATGCCAAGGAGTTGTGGAACAAGTTGATCAAGTTCCACGACAATCCCGAATCAGTCCAGGAAGACTTGGAAGAGGAGGAGACCGAAGAAGAATCATCATCATCCTCACAAGAAAGTGAGGAGTCAACTTCCGGATCGGAAGAGGTGGAAGAAGTGGAAGAAGCATCCACCTCAACGATTGAGGGGGAGGAGAGAACCTCCATACCGGAAGATCAAGAAGAAGCTTCGACATCCGGTCAAGATGAAGAAGCCCAAAGTCCAATTCCGGTCTCTACCACCGAACTAGGTAACTCAAGCAATTTGGTTTTAAGTAAAAAACATATAATTTGCTTTAAGTGTAGGGAAACCGGGCACTACAAGAGCAAGTGCCCAAAGAAGGTCAAGAAAGCTCCATCGGCGCCAAAAGTCAAGGAAACCGGTGCCTCAACACAAAAGAGCAAGGAGCAGGTGATTTGCTTCAAATGCCGACAACCGGGACATTACCGGAGTAAATGCCCGAAGGGGGAGAAGAAGACTCAAAGTGGAGCATCACAAGTAGGGGGAGCCTCTAGGGTAAACCCTGAGGTATATTTAAACAATGCTCGTTCCTTAAATTTTAGTAAAAAGCATGCTAGAAATAATTTTAGCAATATTGCAATTTATCATAAAGAGCATGTTAGACACAAGGAATTTTGTCTAGGAGCCAAAAATATCAACCTTAGGAAGAAGGAGAATTTTGGGACTAATGTCCCTAAAAATATTTTACCTAAGGATAACCCTAGGTCAAACAATTCTAGACAAATTTTATCTTGGGAGACAATTAGGAAGGTACAAGATCATCTAGGTCTTAATCCTAAATGGACTAGGTATATGCCTAGAAAGTCCCATGCCCATGAGTTAAATCAAAATTCTAAAATTGGGCAATTAGAATTAGAGAACCAAGCCTTGAGGTCAAGGCTTGAAAAATTAGAAAAGACCCTAAATAAAATCCAAAACCAATTTAAAGGGTCAAATGATCAAAAGTCTAGGTCCAAATCTCAAAGTCAACACTTAGGACCTAAGAGTCAAAAGTCAACCAAGGGCAAGCAAGGTTTGGGTCACAAACCTAAGCCTAAGGTGGCTTACCATAGTGTTCCATTTGATTATGGAATACAAACTAGGTCTAGGAAGACCAAGGTCAATAGGGAAGTCACCCCTAAGGTTGACCAAAGGTTGTGCCTAGTGGCTAGGGTTTCTAGGAAACCTAGGGTGACCACTAAGAAGGTTTCAAGGGGAGTTACCCCTAGAGTCAACCTAGGAAAGACCACAATGACCAAGGCTAACAAGCCTAGGAGGGTCATTAGGAAGGTATCTAGGGAGGTCATCCCTAAGGAATACCTAGTCAACCCTAGGAGCTCAAATTGGGTTTGGGTTCCTAAGAGCGTGATTGATTCACGCTAGGTGGGTTTAGGGTGTGCCAACCTTGATTGGATGAGTAGTTAACTCAATCATGGTAAAGGTGGCACTTTAGGATATTTTCAAGGTTATGGTTACCTTAGAAATACATTTGAGCTTTAATCCTAAAAAGATCTTAGGATGTGCCAATATTACTTGAGAAGTTTGATAAAATGATCAAATTGGCACAATTTAGGTTTAGAGGTTAGTGTGCCATTTTGGGTTTTTGGCACACTTGGGAGAAAAAAAAATAGAAATATGGAAAAATATAATTAATTATATGAAATGGAAATTAATATTAAAATTTAGGTATTACTATACCTATATATTTTATATGCCATGCTTTGTTTGCCATATAACATGCCATGACATCATGCTTATTTTTAATCATTCTATATGTCATGTACATGTTTAGGATTAAGGATTAAATGTCATGTGTTTTTAGATTTCATATTATGCCATGACATCATGATAATGAGCATGTGTTTATCTATATCATCTCTAATGCCATAATCACTCATGCATTTAAGATAATTTGATTGAAATTGATTTAAGGACAATGGCATGACTTGGAGTCCCATTTATAAGGGAATCAAGTAGGGTTGCCTTAGAAAAATGCATGAAACCCTAGATTAAATGAACCAAAACCCACATCTCACATTCAATTGACATGTATGTGTATTTATACACCCTAGATAAATGTGAGATGCTAGGATATGAGTTAAGTTCAAGGTGCATAGTTTTTGCATCTAGTTGAACCCAAACTCATCTTAACTCAACAGGTGGGTCATTAAGAATGCTTGTGTACAAGTCATATACATAGAGCCCAAGGAATATGATCCAAAATAAGGTTTTGAAAACATTTTAAAATCATTTTGAAAAACCTTGGTGAAGTCTATCTTTTGATAGCAATCACCATTGATGAGATTGATACAAAGTGAGCCAAAAACTTAGAAGTTTTCTTCACTTTTGAATTTTGTATCAATTTCTATATTTTATTGGTAAAATATTTTTTAAACATTTTTCACCCATTGTATTGGTCATAGGTATTATACGTATCATTTTTCGTGATTTTTCGATAAACGTATAATTATTTATGAATTCCCAAATATCATTTCTGATAACTGAAAATCGGATTTTCGATTATCGATCGCTACTCATAGTGGCGATCGATATAGGGTTGATCGTGATTTCTAAATCACTCGACTGATTGCCTGATTTCGGGATAAACAAGCTTATCTAACCCGATTTCGGCTGCGGTTAAGGTCCCTAGCCACTCCTAACCCTAGGATATGTTTTGGGAAGCATGATAAAGGGTGAAAATCCATTGATATGGATTAGGAGAGTTGTTTAGGGTTTGTATCAATGTTAAGGTGTTGGAAAGTTCAATGTTGAATTTCTAACCTTAATTTTGATGGTTTAGAGTTCCTATTGGCTTAGGGACTTCCCAAGGACATTGTTGGTGCAATGGTCAAGGGGGAGCAAGCCTTTAGGGGGAGGTATCCATCTTGGAGTGATGGATGTGTTTTTCTTTCTTCTTGAAGGGGAGAATATTATCAATTAGGAAAATTTATGGATTTTTAGAAACTCAATTTGGAAATTGGGAGAGTGTATAGGATTTCCTCTCTTGAGTGATATGGGACTTATCACTAAAAAGATGGTAGGCATCCTAGGTATTTTTGAACCAAGGGGGAGATTGTAAGATCTCATTGGGACATGAGACATTGACCTCCTTGGAGAGAAAACCTTTTTGATGTTAGTCAAAAAGGGGGAGAATGTTTGGGGGAGAACATTTGGAGAGTGTTTACCAATTTGGGATAATTGGTAAGAGATTTGAGTTAGTGTTCTAACTAAATGATTTGATTGGTTTTTGTCAAACATCAAAAAGGGGGAGATTGTTGGTGCAATCGGCCCAGGTCACGATTGACCAGGACTCGAGTTTGACTCGAGTGATGTTTTGATGTTCGTCAAAAACATATGACAATGTAATTGTCATGGGAAAGTCCAAGTCTTGAGTACTTGGCATGGGAAGTCCAAGTGGAACACTTGGCATTTGGTAAAGTCCAAGCATGGTTCTTGGCAATGGAAAGTCCAACATGAGTTGGCATGGAAAGTCCAAGCATGGGTCTTGGCATGGAAAGTCCAAGCATGGGTCTTGGCAAAGTAAAGTCCAAGTCTTGAGTACTTGGCATGGAAAGTCCAACATGGGTTGGCAAGGGAAAGTCCAAGCTTGTGTCTTGGCATTTGAGAAGTCCATGGGTTTGACATTGGCAGCGTAAAGTCCAAGCGGAAGTCTTGGCAGCATGAGTTCAATGGTTGGCGGCGTAAAGTCCAAGTAGAGTCTTGGCAGCGTAAGTCCAATGTGCCTTGGCGGTGTAGACACCGTTAGCATGACATAGCCAATGGAAGCATCTTAAGGCTAGTGCGATGGATGAACAAGTCATGGATGACTTGGAGGGATCCGAGAGGTACGAGGCTGATGGAGGTGGCTAGAAGGCTTAGGTCTAGGCTAAGGGTGGTCTAGCAAGTATGGGGGCACCATACTTGGGCTAAAACCTCATGTTTGAGGTGTGCCAATGACCGTGCCATGTGACAATGACCGACCGAGTCAACTAGGGTTTGATCAGCGGAGTGGCCTAGCGATCTGCAGGATGGCAATGATCGATGAGCTCGAGCAATGATCGATTGCATGATCAGTCGACTGGTGCTCGGAAATTTGGTCACAGAGTGTAGTCTAACTCGACCGCTGGGACCAGCAGTCGAGTGAGGAAACCATCAGTCAACTGATGGGTTTGATCAGTCGACTGATGGTAGATCCGTTGGACTTATCCAGCGTGGATCTAGCCGTTTTCTCACGACAACAGTGGCATCAGTCGACTGATGGTCCCGAGCAGTCGACTGATCGACTTTTTCCAGCACAGGTTGAAGCTTTATAAGGAGCTCGTTATGGAGGAATTTGGTATCGGTTTCTTGAGGGTTTTGGAGCGATTTGTTGTTGCAAATAAGGGTCTCCAAGGTGATTTCAAGAAACCAAGCAATCAAGCAATCCAAAGGCAATCGTAAAGTAGTTTTCTTTACTTGCATTGTATTTCATTATTGTAATTGCTTGTATTTGTATCTTATTGTTGTAAGATTACTTGTAAGGGGTTTCTCCACCTCCGACTTGTGTCGAGAAGGAGTATTTGTGATTAGTGAGTGCGTGTGCATCACTAGAGCTCGTAGAGCTCGATCCGTGGAGTAGGAACCGTGCGGTTCCGAACCACGTTAAATATTTGTGTTTGCGTGTTGTATATTTTGTTATCATTATTATCTTTCTATTTCCGCTGCGCTAACGAAATTGTAGAGACAATCGCGAACGATTTCCATCTACGTACGGGTCACGCGCTATTCACCCCCCTCTAGCCATTACAAAGATCCTAACATCAACCAACACCTCAAAACTCCGAGAATATCGTATGCCATGATCGTGTGGACGTATACGAATTCTACATTTATAAGAGGAGGTTTTACCCATTAATTTTACTATCTTATCAACCTAACTTTTTGACAAATAAAATTAATAGTTGGTTTCTCTTTGGCCCTACAAATAAAAGCAGTGACTTCGATGGGGAGGATACTCCTATTTGCATATAAGTGTTCACCATTACTTGATACCAAGGAAATTATCTCGGGTTATGTGCCTTCCGATGGGAAAGTACACACGCTCCTAAATAATTTTCTATAACATTATCCAATCGTGTGATCTGTTGGGTTTCCGGCACCGCGACGTGTGTGTGTTCGATCACGTTTCATAAACATGAACACAGCGGAAGCAATAAAAATAATAAATCTACACTTATTACAACACACACAACACACGCATGCATATTACAACAAGTGTAGACATAACCGTAAATTTAAATTTGCAATAAAAGGAAATTTATCTACGTTATACCTTTCGTATGACGTGTAGCGGGAACGACATCAACCGGAACGATCCTCGCTAGAATCGTCTCTATCCGTATCCACGCCGAGATCCTCGGGATGACTTCGCTAAGCCACGAGTTTCATCTTCGTACGGGTTACTAGCCTCATGTTGAAGACAATGTGATCGAGAGATGATAACGATCCGAATCCAAATTCGGATCCTAATACGAGTTCTCAAAACTCGCTTCTCCGGAGAGGTATTCGTCAACCAATTGACGAATCCTTCGTCCTCCACCTTAGAAGATTACCGGAGATCAAATCCCCGGTAAGTTATCCACTGTCGGAGCTCTAACCGTCGTCCAAACGACGCTCTGACGAGAGGAGAAGAAGCTGTCCAGAAAACTGGACAGCTTGGAGGAGGAGTAGGCGCCGGCCAAAACAAGGAAGCCAAGTGCTCACCTTTTCACCGAGGCCTAGGAAGATCACCGGAGGATCGCCGGAGGATCACCGGCTGAAGCTTGGACGCCGGCAAAGAGCTAGTCGGCGGCTCAAGGGTTGGGCGGCAATGGAGTTGACGCCAACAAGAGGAAGAGGGGTTGGGCGGCCAAGCTAGGGTTTTTGGATTAGGGCTTAATTATCCATTAAGCCCTCTTTTATAGAGAACTAATTCTCTTAATGGTTATTGGATCATAACCATTAGGCCAGTTAACCCGCTCCATTAAGATAAGTTAAAATAAACCAAACCATGATGGTTTATTTTAAGTTAAAATGAACCGAACCAACTTTTGGTTCATTCATTTAAAATAAACCAAACCCTTTGGTTTATTCTCCTCCATTGGATCAGAACCAAACCATTTTGGTTCATCCATTATGTCTTCATAAGACACGGCCCATCCATGCTTCCATTGCGACTGAAACGATTTCATGCTCACTTTATGTTTGGTCCAACCAAACCTAGTTTCTCTTAGTCTGAGAATCCCATTCTCAAGCTCGTTTTAAATCCTTTGGTTTAAGCTCGTTGTGCGTGTGACCAAATAGGTTCTCAGTTTATGTTGGCCGTCTATAATTAATCATTAATTATAGAACGATCATGAGTGGCACCTAGTACTACATCATGATCCCCAATTAATCGAAAAGATCAACGGTTGATCCAGAACTATTTCTGAAACCCTTCAGTAGCTCGAATGATTCGTGCCCCATTCCCTTCACTCATCTTATACCCACTTGGTTCAGGACATGGTCTCTTGTGTCAGTCCCCACTAGGTGTTGGGTTTCCGGCACCGCGGCGTGTGTGTGTTCGATCATGTTTCGTAAACATGAGCACAGCGGAAGAAATTAAAAATAATAAATCTATATTTATTACAACACACACAACACACGCATGCATATTACAACAAGTGTAGACATAACCGTAAATTAAAATTTGCAATAAAAGAAATTTATCTACGTTATACCTTTCGTATGACGTGTAGCGGGAACGACATCAACCGGAACGATTCTCGTAAGAATCGTCTCTATTCCTATCCACGCCGAGCTCCTCGGGATGACTTCGCTAAGTCACGAGCTTCGTCTTCGTACGGGTTACTAGCCTCGTGTTGAAGACGATGTGATCGAGAGATGATCACGATCCGAATCAAAATTCGGATCCTAAAACGAGTTCTCAAAACTCGCTTCTCCGGAGAGGTATTCGTCAACCGTTTGACGAATCCTTCGTCCTCCACGTCAGAGGATTACCGGAGATCAAATCCCCGGTAAGTTAGTCGCTGTCGGAGCACTAACCGTCGTCCAAACGACGCTCCGACAACAAAGAAACAAGCTGTCCAGAAAAAACTGGACAGCTTTTGGTGGAGGAATAGAGGCCGGCCAAAGGAGATATGGAGCTCACCTTATCACCGAACCCACAAGAGATCACCGGAGGGTCGCCGGAGCATCGCCAGCTGAAGCTTGGATGCCGGCGGCAAGGAGGTGGCAGCAGCTCCATGAAGTTGGCGGCAACACCATGTTGGGCGGCAACAACATGTTGGGCGGCAACAACAAAAGGAGGATAGGGTTGGGCGGCCAAAACTTTATTAGAGTCTTTGGGTTAGGGTTTAACCCCTATTTTATAGAGAACTAATTCTCTTAATGGTTAATGGATCATATCCATAAAGCCCGTTAACCCGCTCTATTAAGATAAGTTAAAATAAACCAAACCATGATGGTTTATTTTAAGTTAAAACGAACCGAACCAACTTTTGGTTCATTCGTTTAAAATAAACCAAACCCTTTGGTTTATTCTCATCCATTGGATTAGAACCAAACCATTTTGGTTCATCCATTACGCCTTCATAAGACGCGCCCATCCATGCTTCCATTGCATCAAACGATTTCATGCTCGCTTTATGTTTGGTCCAACCAAACCTAGTTTCTCTCGATGCGAGAATCCCATTCTCAAGCTCGTTTTAAATCCTTTGGATTACACTCGTTGTGTGACCAAATAGGTTCTCGGTTTATGTTGGCCGTCTATAATTAACCATTAATTATAGAACGATCATGAGTGGCACCTAGTAGTACATCATGATCCCCAATTAACCGAAAAGATCAACGGTTGATCCAGAACTATTTCTGAAACCCTTCAGTAGCTCGAATGAATCGTGCCCCATTCCCTTCACTCATCTTATATCCACTTGGTTCAGGACATGGTCTATTGTGTCAGTCCCCACTAGGCTGACTACGTTACACCTAGCCCAAGTATCATTTCCTCGTCCTACGGATTCTAGTTACTCCACATGTATCGAAGAGTACCTTACTCTAAACATGTAATGCTTTGGCCAAAGACTTTAGTAACAATCCGACGTGAGGCCATGGGTATACATCTCCTCGCAAGGAGTGGTGAATCCTTTATAGGCTATTCAAACACCTTCGATCACTTCGACTTATACCCAATCATCCCGGGTCCACATCTCCTTAGAGACGTTTGCTTAAGATGTCAAAGCACAAGTCTCCATGATCAAGATGACTTGAATACCGCAAGTCAAAGGAACATCGCACTTAAGCCACAGTAAGAACTTCATTGACATATCTATATATGCAGAGAACCATATGAAGTCTTACGGCTGGTCACTCCAATGAACTAGTTACCATAACTAGCATCCACGATTAACTCCGGACATCACCATGTCTCCAGCCAGTGAGAATCAGCTGCTTGGATACACCAAGGAGTATACCTCATGCTAGTCTTGACAGAATTGATGGTGTCCAAATCCATCAATTCATCGACTAGGGATGATTCCGATACATCATAATTACACATGTAGAGATACTCACTAGTTGTGATCCAATCACAAATTCTCTCATGCTGTGAATCGTATCGTGGACATTCAGTAAATGAGTTTAAGATCTAATCAAATACATAAAACATGTATACTCAAATAGTGAATCTTCATTTATCATATAAATGGTTCATACATAAGGCGATTGCTTTAGGACATCTCTCATATATTACTAACACTAGGCTGACTATGTCACACCTAGCCCAAGTATGATTTCCTCGTCCTACGGATTCTAGTTACTCCACATGTATCGAAGAGTACCTTACTCTAAACATGTAATGCTTTTGCCAAAGACTTTAGTAACAATCCGACGAGAGGCCATGGGTATACATCTCCTCGCAAGGAGTGGTGAATCCTTTATAGGCTATTCAAACACCTTCGATCACTTCGACTTATACTCAATCATCCCGGGTCCACATCTCCTTAGAGATGTTTGCTTAAGATGTCAAAGCATAAGTCTCCATGATCAAGATGACTTGAATACCGCAAGTCAAAGGAACATCGCACTTAAGCCACAGTAAGAACTTCATTGACATATCTATATATATGCAGAGAACCATATGAAGTCTTACGGCTGGTCACTCCAATGAACTAGTTACCATAACTAGCATCCACGATCAACTCCGGACATCACTATGTCTCCAGCCAGTGAGAATCAGCTGCTTGGATACACCAAGGAGTATACCTCGTGCTAGACTCGACAGAATTGATGGTGTCCAAATCCATCAATTCATCGACTAGGGATAATTCCGATACATCACAATTACACATGTAGATACTCACTAGTTGTGATCCAATCACAAATTCTCTCATGCTGTGAATCACATCGTGGACATTCAGTAAATGAGTTTAAGATCCAATCAAATACATGAAACATGTATACTCAAATAGTGAATCTTCATTTATCATATAAATAGTTCATACATAAGGTGATTGCCTTAGGACATCTCTCATATATTACTAACAGACTCCCACTTGGCCTAATGCCAATCGCTACGGTATCCAATACCATAAGCTCGAACATGACCCTCAAACTTATTTTGAGGTAATGCCTTAGTCAAGGGATCCGCTAAGTTCCTTTCAGTGGGAATTTTCTCAATTTGTATTTCGTTCCTACTGATGATCTCTCTGATAAGATGATAGCGGCGAAGCACATGTTTGGATCGCTGATGAGACCTTGGCTCTTTCGCCTGTGCAATTGCTCCATTGTTGTCGCAGTAGATCGGTATTGCTTCAACAATGGCCGGAATCACACCAAGTTCATGAACGAACTTTTTGATCCAAACCGCTTCCTTTGCTGCTTCCGAAGCTGCAATGTATTCTGCCTCAGTGGTAGAATCCGCTACAGTCTCTTGTTTGGAACTTTTCCAACTCACTGCGCCCCCATTCAAGGTGAACACGTATCCAGACTGAGACCTGGAATCATCCTTGTCTGTCTGGAAGCTGGCATCCGTATACCCGCGTATCACCATGTCCCCTTCTCCATATATTAGGAACACATCCTTAGTTCTTCTCAAGTACTTAAGGATCGTCTTAACAGCCCAATGATCCATTCTGGATCGGGTAGTATCTGCTCGTGACACTCAGAGCATACGATACATCGGGCCTCGTACATAACATAACATACATGATAGATCCTATTGCGGATGCATAGGGAATCTTACTCATGCAAATCCTCTCGTCTTCTGTGCGCGGACACATAGACTTCGAAAGGTGTACCCCATGCATGATGGGTAGGAAACCTTTCTTGGATTCCGACATGCTAAACCTCTTTAGCACTCGGTCTATATATGTAGACTGCGAAAGACCAAGCAACTGTTTCAATCTATCTCTATAGATCTTAATTCCGATGATGTAGGTTGCTTCTCCCAGGTCTTTCATGGAGAATGTCTTGGATAACCAAACCTTCACTAACTGTAAGATTGAAACATCATTTTCTATAAGTAGTATGTCATCGACATACAATACTAGGAATACGACTGCACTCCCACTAACCTTCTTGTACACACAAGGTTCGTCTGGATTTTGTGAGAAATCAAACTTTTTGATTGTCTCATCAAAACGGATATTCCAGCTCCTGGATGCTTGCTTCAATCCATAAATGGACTGTCGCAATTTGCATACCTTGGTTTTATCAACCGATGTAAAACCCTCAGGCTGTATCATATACATGTCCTCGAGCAGGTTTCCATTAAGGAAAGCTATTTTCACATCCATCTGCCATATCTCATAATCATAATGAGCCGCTATGGCCAGGAGCATCCGAATGGATTTAAGCATTGCTACAGGCGAATAAGTTTCGTCATAATCAACACCTTGTTTTTGACGATATCCTTTCGCCACCAATCTAGCCTTATAGGTAATCACGTTACCATCCATGTCGGTTTTCTTCTTGAAAACCCACTTGCACCCTATAGGCTTTATCCCTTCAGGTGGGTCAACCAAGTTCCAAACTTGGTTTTCATACATGGAATCCATTTCCGACTTCATGGCACCAAGCCACTTATCCCTTTCTGAACTTGTCAGCACTTCTTCATAATTGGTAGGCTCCTCATCATCAATGAGTAACACGTCGTTCGATTCGCTTACGAGAAATCCATATCTCTCAGGAATATTGCGTGTTCTACCAGATCTACGAATATGTGGTGTTACAATCGGTCCAGCCGATTTCTCATCACTATGAGTTGTCGGCTGTTGTGCTTCACCAGGTATCTCATCAATGTCTATTTGAGTCTCTCGAGCCTCCTCAAGCTCGACGACACTCCCACTGTTTTCTTGCAAGAGAAACTCTTTCTCTAGAAATACAGCATGCCTTGAAACAAACACCTTTTGTTCCACAGGATGATAGAATTGGTAACCCCTTATTTCCTTAGGGTATCCAATAAATAGACATTTATCAGACTTAGTATCCAATTTGTCTGATACAGTCCGCTTCACATAAGCAGGACAACCCCATATCTTCAAGTAAGATACATGAGGTTTCTTACTATTCCATATCTCATATGGAGTAGTTGAGACTACCTTGGTAGGCATTCTGTTTAACAAGTAAACAATTGTCTGAAGTGCATAGCCCCAAAAGGACTTGGGAAGAGTTGCATGATTCATCATTGACCTGACCATGTCCAACAAGGTCCGGTTACGCCTCTCAGATACACCATTATGCTGTGGTGTATAGGGCGGAGTCCATTGAGACAATATACCATTTTCTCTTAGATAATCAAGAAACTCTTGACTTAAGTATTCACCACCTCGATCCGATCGAAGTATTTTAATACTCTTGTCATGTTGTTTCTCTACTTCATTTCTGAATTCTTTGAACCTTTCAAAGGCTTCAGACTTGTGTTTCATCAAGAACACATACCCAAACCGTGAGTGATCATCGGTGAAGGTAATGAAGTAGCTATAGCCTCCTAATGCTTGAGTTAACATAGGTCCACATACATCAGTATGTATTAGACCTAGTAACTCTCCCACTCGTTCACCTTTTCCAGTAAAAGGTAACTTAGTCATCTTGCCTTTTAAGCATGATTCACATGTATCATATGAATCCAATTCAAACGATTCCAGAATTCCACATCGGTGTAATTCGGACATGCATTTCTTGTTTATATGGCCAAGACGACAATGCCACATATAGGAGTCTATTTGATTATCCTTTCGAGCATGCGTGTTGCTCGCTTCGATATTGAAAATGTCACTGGATACATCCAACGTATAAATGCCATTACTCAAGGTTCCAGTTCCATAAAGTACGCCATTTAAAGTTATATAACAACAATTGTTACTAAACGTCAAATGGAAACCATTTCTATTTAAACAGGAAATAGAAACAATGTTCTTTATTAGAGAAGGAACATAATAGCAAATGTCCAGTTCTAAGACTAGTCCACTAGGGAGCTTCAGCAAATAAGTTCCGATGGCGACCGCAGCAACCTTTGCTCCATTGCCAACTCGCAAATTTGACCCCCCTCTGACAAGTCTTCTTCTATTCCTTAGCCCTTGTATGCCATTACATATATGTGAGCTACACCCAGTATCCAATACCCAAGTGTCCAAGGAAATAGAATGACAATCAATAACGAAGATACCTGAAGAGGATGGGGCATCGGATGCCTTCTTCTTCTTCATGGACTCAAGATAAATCTTGCAGTTTCTTCGCCAGTGGCCTTCCTTGCCACAGTGATGGCAAGTGCCCTTTTGCGCTGGTTCCGCCTTCTTTGCCTTTTTGTTCTTTCCTTTCTTCTATTCTTTTGCCTTCCTCTTAGAACCTTTCTTTGAGGAATCAACTAACAGAACCGCCTTCTCCTCATGCTTCACAGAAGGCTCCACAGTCTTCAGCATATTGAGGAGCTTGGGAATGGTGGATTCCAATTTGTTCATCCGATAGTTCATCACAAATTGTGAGAAACTCTTGGGCAAACAATGCAGAATTAAGTCAATACTTAACTCATGATCCATCACAAAACCGAGGGTAGCTAGCCGCTCGATGTACCCGTTCATCTTTAGCACAAACTGCACTACAGACGAACCTTCTTGCATCTTCGTGGTGAAGAGGAGCCTAGAGACCTCGAACCTTTCGGATCTCGCTTGCTCATCGAACAACTCATGAAGATGGAAGACCATAGTATTAGCATCCATATGCTCATGCTGCTTTTGCAGCTCAGGTACCATCGCCGCAAGCATGATGCAACTCGCCAGCTCAGAATCTGCCACATGCTTATGATAGACCAACATTTGGTCTGGAGTTGCATCGTCCTTAGGACGGTCAGGAAGAGGCTCTTCAAGGACATATGCAAGCTTTTCCGCCTTGAGAATAATTCTCAGGTTTCTAAGCCAGTCCAGGAAGTTAGGCCCAGTCAGTTTGTTCGAATCCAAAATAGTGCGCAAATTCAAAGACGTCATGATCAATTTATTGACCTAGAAATACAAAACGAGCATATATGAGAAAATGATTTTAAAATGCATCAATATACATTTATAAATCCCATTCATTTTTTGAATTTCAAAAACCCCAAAATCACTTCGGGAGATCGTAGGTCCATCTTCGAATGGGCTGATATCCATCATAGTTATGAACAACCTTGGAGAGAGTACAACAAGTCATTCATAACTACGACGGTAGGTATCGTCTATACCGATTGCATATCACGTATATGCAACTATCACAATGTGCTATCAACTAATTGAATGTTCACACATACATCGGGTTGTTAACACATTAACAAGTATGCATCATATGCATAGCACCCAACTTCACCTCCCTTTACATCGGCCTTGGAGAGAGTCCAACAAGCCGATGCTCCAGGTTAAAGCCAACCCATTAATCGGGAAATAGTTTTAATATGGTTAGAGCGCATTCAACCAATTAGCCCAGCTTGGAGAGAGTCTAACAACCAAAGCTAACGATTGACCTCTGACTCTTACCATATTAGTATTAAACTATTCCATGGTTTGAACATGTTCGGGTTCGAGCCGGGCTTGGAGAGAGTCCAACAACCCAAACAAGAAACGGAACTCTGGTTCTAACCATATTAATGGAAGGTGTAGGCTTTAATATTGTTTAAGGGTTTTTTATGTCTCATCCTCTTTGCATGCAAATAACTATTATCTACATGACATGACATACATGACATACATCTACATGTCACGACACGCATGGCATAATGGTATGCATCTAATGCAATTACATGGCATACAATTATGTCATGTATATATTTCCTTATATGTCATAACTATTTATGGAAAAAAAATATGTTTAAGATTTGATTCTCCAAATCAAATCATAATTAAATTAGGAAACAAATTTCCAAATCTAATCACATATTTTATTCATGGAATTATATGATTAAGGAAAATCTATTTAGGAAACCAATTTCCTAAATCATTAAAACTACTTATGGAATTAAAATATTTAAAGATTTGATTTCCCAAATCAAATCATGATTAAATTAGGAAACAAATTTCCAGAATCTAATCAAATATTTTAATTTATGGAAAATATCAATTTCCATAAATACTTCCAACTTTCCAAAAGTGGAAGATTTCCATAAATACTTTTAGACTTTCCAAAATTGAAAAATTTCCATAAATACTTCTAAATTTCCAAAATTAGAAAATTTCCAGAAATACATTATGACTATGGCAAAACTATTTTACAATTATGTCGAAACACAACCTGGGCTCTGATACCACTGTTGGGTTTCCGGCACCGCGGCGTGTGTGTGTTCGATCACGTTTCGTAAAGATGAACACAGCGGAAGCAATAAAAATAATAAATCTACATTTATTAAAACACACAACACACGCATGCATATTACAACAAGTGTAGACATAACCGTAAATTTAAATTTGCAATAAAAGGAAATTTATCTACGTTATACCTTTCGTATGACGTGTAGCGGGAACGGCATCAACCGGAACGATCCTCGCTAGAATCGTCTCTATCCGTATCCATGCCGAGATCCTCGGGATGACTTCGCTAAGCCACGAGCTTCGTCTTCGTATGGGTTACTAGCCTCGTGTTGAAGACGACGTGATCAAGAGATGATCACGATCCAAATCCAAATTCGGATCCTAATACGAGTTCTCAAAACTCGCTTCTCCGGAGAGGTATTCGTCAACCAATTGACAAATCCTTCGTCCTCCACCTCAGAGGATTACCGGAGATCGAATCCCCGGTAAGTTATCCGCTGTCGGAGCTCTAACCGTCATCCAAACGATGCTCCGACGAGAGGAGAAGAAGCTGTCCAGAAAACTGGACAGCTTGGAGGAGGAGTAGGCGCCGGCCAAAACAAGGAAGCCAAGTGCTCACCTTTTCACCGAGGCCTAGGAAGATCACCGGAGGGTCGCCGGAGGATCACCGGCTGAAGCTTGGACGCCGGCAAAGAGCTAGTCGGCGGCTCAAGGGTTGGGCGGCAATGGAGTTGACGCCAACAAGAGGAAGAGGGGTTGGGTAGTCAAGCTAGGGTTTTTGGATTAGGGCTTAATTATCCATTAAGCCCTCTTTTATAGAGAACTAATTCTCTTAATGGTTATTGGATCATAACCATTAGGCCCGTTAACCCGCTCCATTAAGATAAGTTAAAATAAACCAAACCATGATGGTTTATTTTAAGTTAAAACGAACCGAACCAACTTTTGGTTCATTCGTTTAAAATAAACCAAACCCTTTGGTTTATTCTCCTCCATTGGATTAGAACCAAACCATTTTGGTTCATCCATTATGTCTTCATAAGACACGGCCCATCCACGCTTCCATTGCGACTGAAACGATTTCATGCTCGCTTTATGTTTGGTCCAACCAAACCTAGTTTCTCTCGGTCTGAGAATCTCATTCTTAAGCTCGTTTTAAATCTTTTGGATTACGCTCGTTGTGCGTGTGACCAAATATGTTCTCGGTTTATGTTGGTCGTCTATAATTAACCATTAATTATGGAACGATCATGAGTGGCACCTAGTAGTACATCATGATCCCCAATTAACCGAAAAGATCAACGGTTGATCCAGAACTATTTCTTAAACCCTTCAGTAGCTCGAATGATTCGTGCCCTATTCCCTTCACTCATCTTATACCCACTTGGTTCAGGACATGGTCTCTTGTGTCAGTCCCCACTAGGCTGACTACGTGACACCTAGCCCAAGTATCATTTCCTCGTCCTATGGATTCTAGTTACTCCACATGTATCGAAGAGTACCTTACTCTAAACATGTAATGCTTTGGCCAAAGACTTTAGTAACAATCCGACGAGAGGCCATGGGTATACATCTCCTCGCAAGGAGTGGTGAATCCTTTATAGGTTATTCAAACACCTTCGATCACTTTGACTTATACCCAATCATCCCGGGTCCACATCTCCTTAGAGATGTTTGCTTAAGATGTCAAAGCATAAGTCTCCATGATCAAGATGACTTGAATACCGCAAGTCAAAGGAACATCGCACTTAAGCTACAGTAAGAACTTCATTGACATATCTATATATGCAGAGAACCATATGAAGTCTTACGGCTGGTCACTCCAATGAACTAGTTACCATAACTAGCAACCACGATCAACTCCGGACATCACTATTTCTCCAGCCAGTGAAAATCAGCTGCTTGGATACACCAAGGAGTATACCTCGTGCTAGACTCGACAGAATTGATGGTGTCCAAATCCATCAATTCATCGACTAGGGATAATTCCGATACATCACAATTACACATGTAGAGATACTCACTAGTTGTGATCCAATCACAAATTCTCTCATGCTGTGAATCGCATCGTGGACATTCAGTAAATGAGTTTAAGATCCAATCAAATACATGAAACATGTATACTCAAATAGTGAATCTTCATTTATCATATAAATGGTTCATACATAAGGCGATTGCCTTAGGACATCTCTCATATATTACTAACATGATCCACAAACAAACTCATCCGATGGGGAGGTAGGAACTCAGAGCCGACGCGCAAGTTTGTTTGCATCACATGTCAAATCATAATGGAGACCGTGGGAATTTATAAAAATATCCCTCTCCCACTTAGTAATTTAAAATGAGGAATTTTCTAGCCTACGACTTGCATAGCAAACAAAAAGCAATAAATATGAAAAATAAATTATTTTCCAACTATTATGGCTTTTGTCTTCGATATGTCTCTTGTTGCATCGCCTTCTCGTCCGCTCCTCCTACGCCATGTACGAGCCATCTGGAGATCCGAGCCGAGACTAAAATCTATTTTAATTTACATCCATCGATCCTATACTCCACGAGGGAGTGTACATGAAATCTAGATCGAAAGTAAACTAAAATAAAAGGAGTGGCTAAACAATGTCATATCTAATTTACAAAAAATTAAATACTAGCCTCGTCAACCTCAAGGATTCAACAAAATATACACATACAATCACATACACACATATGGCCATAATAGTCAGATCTTATGCCTGCAACCAAAGAATTAACTTACGCATATCCTACTATTATCCGGCAAATATAATATATGAAAAATGCATAAGAGTAACTGAATCCTAAACACACAAAACTGAAAATCATGGCTCTGATACCAATTGTTGGGTTTAATCTGTGAGGGGAAACTTTGCTTCCCACTTCAACTCGGTCGCTTGTTCATGACGATCCCATCGATGTCCCCGGATTAAAAATTTAATCCTAGACAAAAGGGAACACCCAAGAAACCTTGTCATCATTGTGCTATTCGTTTAGAGTAGTCACTTGAACAAACTTGTTGTTCAAGCGACCAACCTCTATTCCACGAATAACCGCGGAATAGACGATGTACGGATCGCCGACTTTTGTGTTTATGTTCGGGGTCCAAGTATATTTATCCACATACATAAAGTAAAAAACCACATACAACATGCATATAATTAAAAAGCAATTATAAACATAATAAAAAAGAACACTAATCAAAATAAACAAGATTATACCTTATGATCTTCTATTGTATGTCCTTCCTCCTTTTTGACGTCGTGTGGGCGACGATCTTCCAAAAGTCGAAGCCTCCTAGATCACCAATCTTCCTTTCCTTGTTCACTCCGAACAAAGGAAGATCATAAAACAAAACTTTTCTTCCTATCTAGAACTGGCCACCAAGTCAATAAACTCGATGTTGCCGCCGGCCAAGGAAGAGAACATGGACTATGGCAGCCGGCCAAAGGAGAAACAATGAGGGCATGGGTGCCGGCCAACACTTGGAGAAGAGAAAGGAAAGCAATCCTTCTCCTTGTTGCCACCCAAACCCTAAACCTACATCTCCTAATTGCCGACCAAGGAAGAGGGGAAGAAGGATAGGTTGAGCACCGACCAAGGTAGAGGGAGGAAGTATAGGTTGCCGGTCAAACCTTGGAAGAAGAAGTAAAGGACTTCTCCTCATGTTGCCACCCACAACCAACACCCAAACCCTAACCCTAGCCACCCACTCCTAATCCTATCCAAACAAGGATTACTTGCTGCCCAAGGGAAGAAAACCCTAATCCTCATCCATCAAGTCTTGTCGCCCACCTTAATGCTCTATTTATAGAGTTGGGCTCAAGCCTTGTTTTAATCTCCTCTATTGGTTATAGGGATTTAATCTCAACCGTCGGATCTAGATATTTAATCTCAACCGTCGGATCTAAAGATTTAATCTTCACCTTTGGATCCACAGTTTTATTTTCATTCATTGGATCTAAGTTCATGAGGTATTAATAGGCTACAATAGGGACCATGACGAGGAGTTGGATCTTGGCCACCCAATGGATCAAGCCCACATAAAGTCTGATCCATTAATAATTATCTATTCCACTAGAGGATTATCATTGATCTACCTCACCAACCCCCATAAGTTAATATGGGTTCCATATATTATATGTACATTTTCTCCCCGTGTTTAAGATCTCGAATGTCCGTCGATTAATTAATTTACTGACCATTAATTAATCAACATCTAACTCCATGAGTAGTACCACTCAACCTTTTCATCATGTCGGACCAAGTCCACCTGCAGGGTTTACATGATGAACCTTATGAGCTCCTCAAGGGGACATCATCATCCTAATATATAGGACATGGTTTCCTCCTATAATCAACGGCACACCATATAAATAATATCATCTCCCAACTTACCGAGCCTATTGATTTAATCTATAAATCTTGCCCATTGGTAAATCAAAGAGATGAATGCTAATTATATGTGCTCGTTATTATTCAGGATTAAGAGTATGTACAATATAATATCTGAGGTCTGATTCGATTATTTAGTCAGCAATAAATCGAATCACCTCTAAGTCGGTCCTGCTCAATACACACAAAGTGCACTAGTGTGATTCTATGGTCAAGACAAATCAATCCCAAATCACACTACAACCATTCCAATAGTTTGTCTAAAGCCTTCTCGGTTGTGAGTCTTTACTTATACTTTACAAGTAACCGATAACATGATCTCTCGTGTGACACCACACACCATGTTATCTATAATGTAATGTATTATACAATATGCATAGCCATAAGAATATACAAACAATGATCACGTGATTCTTATTTCAAAATAAAGATGTTCATACAAAAGATAGACTTTTCAGTATACATCCCAACAAAGCAAGGCTTGGGTCACAAGCTTAGGTCCAAGGTAGATAAGTCTACCTACCATAATGTTCCATATAATTATGAAACAAGTTCTAAGTCTAGGAATGGCAAGGTCATAAGGGAAGTCATCTCTAGAGTTGACCATGGTAAGTGTCTAGTGGCTAAGGTTTCAATGAAATCTAGGAAAGCCACTAACAAGGTTACAAGGGAACTAATCCCTAGGGTTAACCATGACACAAAAATGACCAAGGCTTCCAAGCCTAGGAGGGTCATAAGGAAGGTAACTAGGGAAGTTATCCCTAGTGAATACCTTGGTAACCCAAGGAGCTCCAATAAATATTGGGTTCCTAGGAGCATGATCAATTTACGCTAAATGTGTTAGGAAGTGTCAACTTGAATTGGTGGGGTAGTTAACCTAACCGTAGCTAAGTTGGCACTTTAGGCTATTTCCAAGGTAATTATCTGATTAAATTGGCACAATTAGGGTTAAAGGTCATAGTGTGCCAGTTTGGGTTTTTGGCACATTAGGGAGATAAGTTGTTATATGACAAATATAGATTTAATCCTACAAATGGCAATTTGGGTTTAACAATTAGGTATTATATACCTTTATACATTATTTGCCATGATTCGATTGTCACATACATGTCATGACATCATATTTACTTCTTATCATATAAAATATTATGATCATGCTTCGGATTAATGTTTAATGTCATGTATGTTTAAATTTAATTATATGCCATGACATCATGACTATTGACACATGGTTAATTATGCTATCATTTATGTCATAATCATCATTCTTGCATTAACAAAATCAAATTAAGGACAATGGCATGATTTGAAGTCCCATTTATAAGGGAATCAAATAGTGTTGCCTAGAAAATTCATGAGACCTTAGTATAGGTATAACCAAAACTCATATCTCACATCAAATTGACATGTGTGTATATTGATACACTCTAGACACATGTGAGATTCTAGAAAATGAGTAAAATTCAAGGTGCATAGATGTTGCATCTAGATGAACTCAAACTCATCTCAATCATAGGTATAAATCATGAGGAAAGCTACTGTACAAGTCATGTATACTTAGCCCATAGACCATGATTGAAATTAAGGTTTTGAAAACATTTAAGAATCATTTTGAAAAACCATGGTGAAGCCTATTGTAGGGGATCGATCAGTGTGTGTTGTGTTGGCCGGCTAGAGGGGGGTGAATAGCCCTCAATCGTTCGATGGTGGAATTCGTTCGTTCTCATTGCGTTGCTTTCCTAAGATTGTCATTAGCACAGCGGAAACAATAGAAACAATAATAATACTAACAACAAATAAGCATACGCAAATACACACGATATACGTGGTTCGGAACCGAATGGTTCCTACTCCACGGGTGAGCTCTCCGAGCTCTAGTTATGCGCACGACACTAACTAAACTCCTTCACGACTACACGTCGGAGGTGGAGAAACCTCTCACAAGCTATTACAACAAGTAATATATGAAATACAAGCAATACAAAGATAAATACAAAATACATATAAAGAACACTTTACAATGCTTGCTTTAGATGACTCTTGAAGGTCTAGAATGCAGCAGCAATTCCCCTCACATAGCTTTACAAAAGTCTTGGCGAAATCCTTCCACTTGATCTCCATTTATAACCTGCATCAAGTTGTTTTTGCACCCATCAGTCGACTGCCAAAAGGCACCAGTCGACTGCCCTTGTAGCAGTTGTCTCACAACAGCCAGATCCACGTTGGATAAGTTCAAATGGATCACCTACCAGTTGATTGCCAGTCCATGACAGTCGACTGGTGACCTAGTAGTCGACTGTCCAGTCGGCTACGGAGCATTTTTTGCTCACAACATTCATCATCGATCATTGCCATCCTCGGCCCGATTATCGACATCGGGTCAGCTAGTCCATGGCAATGATCGCAAGCATAAACCCATAGCTTTTACACGAACCCTATTCGACTTGGATCAGTCGACTGGCACCTATGTCAGTCGACTGCTGTCAGGCAAAACTTCAAACACCAAGTTGTTTTGAGCATTCGACCGTTGGGTAAACCCTCAAACA
Source organism: Wurfbainia villosa (assembly GCA_025175895.1). Classification (NCBI taxonomy): domain Eukaryota; kingdom Viridiplantae; phylum Streptophyta; class Magnoliopsida; order Zingiberales; family Zingiberaceae; genus Wurfbainia; species Wurfbainia villosa. Next base: position 55,282,727 of record CM045986.1, on the reverse strand, counting down.
TCAAGTTTGAGCCTCTGACACTCAGTCTTAGCCACTTGATCAAGTCCACCTTATCCCTCATGGAGTTCCCCACCGAAGCTCTCTTCCCTCAGCCTATGTCCCTCGGATGTGCCAAGCGCACGACTTCACAATGCCATCCTTCACGTCTCATGCCCTCAAAGTATGCTTCCCTTGGGCCTCACTCCATTTGCTCCTCGTTCGACGATCCCTCGGATGCACCAAGCACACGACTTCGTAATGCCATCTTTCACCGACTCAATGACCCCGAGCCTAGTGAACTTGCCAAGTTCACAAGACTTCCCATATGCACCAAGCGCATGGGTTCGCAATGCATTTCTCACCAAGCACCAAGCACACGACTTCACAATGCTTTGGACTTTTCCACACCAAGCTCCATGCTTGGATTTTCCATGCCAACCCCATGTTGGACTTTCCCTCACCAAGCTCCATGCTTTGATTTTCCATGCAAACTCCATGTTGGACATTCCCATGACAATCCCATGTCATGAGTTTTGTCTATCATCAAAATACTATCAAGGTACTACTCGAGTCAACCTGGGCCGATTGCACCAACACCTATCTTTTGATAGCAATCACCATTGAAAAGATTGAAACAAAGTTGCCTTAAAACATTGAATGTTTCAATGCTTTTGAACATTGTATCATTCTTTGAATTTAAAAGTTATTTTCATAGAAAACTATTTTTCCCCAATAGAGTTTGGCATTAGTAATGTGTGGTTGAAATTTCATGATTTTTTGAATTTTCTAGAATTATTTATGCATTTCTAAAGTTGGTCTGAAAATTCGATTTCTAAAATTTCAGAAACCAGTAGAGGTGGCGCCTCAACTAGAGCTGCTTCCACTTGACTGAAGCCTTTCTTAGTCAATTGTTAGCACTGTTTTGACTTATCAATGTTAGGTTAAGCCATCAGAACATAATCCTAGGCTAGATAACTACTTCTGCACCTCTAATGTGCTTAAACAAGCATTGAAATGGTGAGATTTTCATTGGAAATGAATTGGAGTACAAATCAAAATTTAATGATTGTGAAAGTTCAAATATTAACTTTTATCCTAATTTTCTAGTGTTTAAGGTTTCTATTAGCTTAGGAACTCTCCAAGGACATTGTTGGTGCAATGGTCTAGGGGGAGTAAGATCTTAGGGGGATAATTATCCATCTAGGCATGATGGATGATGGTTTATCACAAAAAAATGGAAAAATGGAAGTTTGATTTTCATCTAGTGATAGATCACTAAGAAGAATGAAGACATTCAAGATTAATGTTGACCAAGGAGGAGAAGGAAGAATCTCATTAGAAAATGAGACATTGAGAACCTTGGTGGACTTTTTGATGTGTGTCAAGAAGGGGGAGAAATGCAAGGGGGTTAAGTTAGGCTTTTAACTTAGGATACCATAATATACACAAAACCCTTAAGATACCCTAATATACACAAAACCCCAAAAATTTCAAAATTTGAAATTCTAGATTGGGAACACTTCGTGATGCTTTGGCATAAGAAGTGTCAAGTTGGGTTTAGGGGATAACCTAACTTAACGGTATTGTCAAACATAAAAAAGTGGGAGATTATTGGTGCAATCAACCCAGGTCATTATTGACCAGACTCGAGTGGAACTCGAGTAGAGTTTTGATGTTCGACAATAGTTCATAATGTGGTTTGATGACACGACTAGTGGATGGTATGGGACATCCAAGATCATATGAGGACGACTATTGGAGAAGTCCAAGTTTGGTGACTTGGCAAGGAGAAGTACAAGTATGAATACTTGGCAAGTGAAAATCCAAGTCGATCAAGGCAGATCGGACACTTGGTATAGGAAAGACCAATGGGGAGTTGACGAGGGAAGTCCCAGTAGGTCTGGGAGACCGTGCCTGGCAAATGAAGTCCCGGACGAGGAGTCTTGGCAGTAAAGTCACAAACAGGGAGTCTTGGCAGTGAAGTGAAGGCTTTGTAGAACCGAAGCTCTGTTACCACTTGAAGGTAGAAACTTCGCTTCCTACTTCAACTCGGTTGCTTGTTCATGGCGATCCCATCGTCATCCCTGGATTAAAAATTTAATCCATGACAATTAGGGATTACCCAAGCTACCATTTCATTGTCATGCTATTCGATTAGAGTGGTCACTTGAACAAACTTATTGTTCAAGCAACCAACCTCTATTCAACGATTAACCGCGGAATAGACAATGTACGGATCGCCGGTTTTTGCATTTGTATTCGGGATCCAAGTAAATTTAGCCACATAACAAAATATACAACATGCATATAATTGAAAATAATTATAGACATAATACAAAAGAATATAAACAAATATTTTACCTCTCGTTATTCTATTGTATGTCCTTCCTCCTTTTGGACGTCATGTGGGCGACGATCTTCCAAAAATCGAAGCCTCCTAGATCACCAATCTTCCTTTCTTTGTTCACTCCAAACAATAGGAAGAATAAAACAAATCTCTTCTCCTTCCTTTAACCGACCACCAAGCTCCAAGCTTGATGTTGGCCGCTGGCCAAAAAGAGAGTAAGGGAGGAAGTTGGCGCCGGCAAAGAGCTCCAAGGAACCACCTTAACCCCTATTTCAACCGGCCAAGGAGAGGAGGAAGAAGAGATGAGCACCGACCAAGGTTTAGAAGATCAAGTTGGGTGCCGGCCAAGGAGAATAGAATGAATCCTTGCCGCCCAAGGATTCACCAAAACCTTAGCCGCTCTCAAGCCTCCAAGCCCTAGCCGCCCAAACCCTAATTTCCAAGCCATTTATCTTGCCACCCACCTTAAGCCTCCTTTTATAGAGTTAGGCTTAAGCCTTGTTTTAATCTCCACCGTCGGATCTAGGGATTTAATCTCAACTGTCAGATCTAGAGATTTAATCTCAACCGTCGCATCTAGAGATTTAATCTCCACTGTCGGATCTAGAGTTTTATTTTCCTTCATCGGATGTAGGCTCCATGAGGTTTTAATAGGATACAATAGGAACCATGAGGAGGAGTTGGATCTTGGCCACCCAATGGATCAAGCCCACATAAAGTCCGATCCATTAATGATAATCCATTACACTAGAGGATTATCATTGATCTACCTCACCAACCCCCATAAGTTAATATGGGATCCATATATTATTTGTACAAATATCTCCCCGTGTTTAAGATCTCGAATGTCAGTTGATAAATTTATTTACTGACAATTTATTAATCAACATCTAACTCCATGAGTAGTACCACTCAACCTTATCATCATGTCGGACCAAGTCCACCTGCAGGGTTTACATGATGAACCTTTTAAGCTCCTCAAGGGGACGTCATCATCCTAATATATAGGACACGGTTTCCTCCAATAATCAACGACACACCATATAAATAATATCATTTCCCAACATATCAAGCCTATTGATTTACTCTATAAATCTCGCCCATTGGTAAATCAAAGAAATGAATACTAAGTATATGTGCCCGTTATTATATCAGGATTAAGAGAATGTACAACATAATATCTGAGGTCCGATTTGATTATGTAGTCAGCAATGAATCGAATCACCTCTAAGTCCTTCCTGCTCAATACACACAAAATGTACTACTGTGATTCTATGGTCAAGACAAACCAATACCAAATCACACTACAACCATACCAATGGTTTGTCCAAAGCCATCTCGGTTATGAGCCTTTACTTATACTCTACAAGGAGCAGATAATATGATCTACCGTGTGACACTACACACCATGTTATCTACAATGTAATGTATGAGACAATATGCATAACCATAAATATGTAAACAATGATCATGTGATTCTTATTTCAAAATAAAGATGTTCATATAAAAGATAGACTTTTCAGTATACATCCCAACAATCTCCCACTTATACTAAAAGACTATGTTGTACTCAAACTGTCATACATCTGATTCTCATTCTCTCCACATGGCTTTCAAAAGCTCTCGCTGGAAGGGCCTTAATTAAAGGATCTGTCATGTTATCCTCCGATGCAATCTTGGCCACAACAATTTCTCCTTGCTTTACGATTTCTCGTATCAGGTGGTACTTGTGCTCTATGTGTTTACTTGCCTTATGGGCTCGTGGTTCCTTCGAGTTTGCAACTGCACCACTATTATCACAAAAAATTGTCATAGTTCTGGGCAAACCAGGAATCACATCAAAGTCTATCAAGAAGTTCCTGAGCCATACAACTTCTTTGGCCGCCTCTGAGCCTACCACATACTCAGCTTCCATGGTGGAGTCCGCCATACATTTCTGCTTGACACTCCTCCATACAATGGCTCCACCTCCAAAAGTAAACACAATACCTGAGGTAGACTTACTGTTATCCCTGTCTGATTAGAAGTCAGAATCTGTGAAACCCACAGGGAGTAATTGGTCTGCCTGGTAAATTAGCATATAATCCCTAGTCCTTCTCAGGTACTTTAATATATGTTTTATCGCAGTCCAATGTCCCTATCCAGGATTTCTCTGATATCTGCTAACCATGCTAACGGCAAAGTAGATATCTGTTCTCGTACATAGCATAGCATTGCATAAGGAACCACCTTCATCTCCTCTACCTCCTCAGATGTTTTAGGACACATCTCCTTAGATAAGGGAACTCCATGCCTGAAAGGTATAAAACCATTCTTGGAGTTCTACATGCTAAAACGAGCCAAAATGGTGTCTATATATGAAGCTTGAGATAAGAAAAACATCCTTTTCCTGCGATCCCTTATAACCTTGATCCAAAGGATGTGTCCCACTTCTCCCAAGTCCTTCATATTGAAGGTTTTGCCCGGAAGCTCTGATACCAATTGAAGGGATTTCCCTTGTCGAGTCCGTGAGAGGAAACTTCGCTTCCCCTTCACCTCGGTTGCTTAACCATGGTGATCCCTTCGATGTCCCCAGATTAAAAATGTAATCCTAGACAAAAGGGATTCCCAAGACAACCAAGTCATCGTCCTGCTATTCGTTTAGAGAGGTCACTTGAACAAACTAGTTGTTCAAGCGACCATCCTCTATTCTACGAGTAGCCGCGGAATAGACGATGTCCGGATCGCCGGTTTTTGTGTTTATACTCGGGATCTCAGTATTATTTAGCCTATTTACAGAAATATAACATGCTTATATTTTGAAAAACAAACACAAGCAATGAATAAAAGAGATAGAAGAATAGTTATACCTCTTGGTCTTCTAATGTATGACCCTCCACCTTTTGGACGCCGTGTGGGTGACGATCCACCAAAAGTCAAAGCTCCTAGATCGCAAAACTTCCTTCCTTGCTTTTCCCAAGAAAGAGGAAGAAGAGAAACAATGTTTTTCTCCTTCAAAAACTCAACCAACAAAGAACTATAGAAGTTCTTGCCGCCGGCCAACTAGAAGGAGAAGAAGATGATGGAAAACTACCAAGACACCAAGGGAAACCCTATATCTTGTTTCCACCACCTAAGGAGAAGAGAGGGGAGTGTTTTGGGCGCCGGCCAAGGGCTGGGAAGGGCTGGAATAGCTGCTGGACGTTGGCCACAAGGAAAGGAAGAAGAAGGAAAACTTGCCTTATTTGGTGCCACCCTTGCTTCCAAACCCTAACCCTAATTCCAATCCTATCTCAACTAGGATTGCCCTATTCTTGCCGCCCAAGCCTTGCTCCCTCTCTATCATATTCTTCACGCCAACCCCATGCCACCTTTTATAGAGTTTGGGGATAAGCCATGAATTAATCTCCTCCATTGGTTCTAGGGATTTAATCTCAATCGTCGGATCTAGAGATTTAATCTCTACCAATGGATCTTAGTGTTTTGTTTCTATCCATTGGATCTAAGCATCTTGAGGTGTTAATGGGCTACATTAGGGACCATGAGGAGGAGTTGGGTCTTGGCCACCCATGGATCAAGCCCACATAAAGTCTGATCCACTAATGATGATCCAATCCACTAAAGGTCCATCATTGATCTACCTCACCAACCCCCATATGACAATATGGGCTCCATATATTATTTGTACATTTTCTCCACGTGTTTAAGATCTTGAATGTCCGTCGATTAATTAATTTACTAACCATTAATTAATCAACATCTAACTCCTTGAGTAGTACCACTCAACCTTTTCATCATGCCGGACCAAGTCCACCTGCAGGGTTTACATGATGAACCTTATGAGCTCCTCAAGGGGACATCATCATCCTAATATATAGGACACGGTTTCCTCCTATAATCAACGGCACACCATATAAATAATATCATCTCCCAACTTACCGAGTCTATCGATTTAATCTACAAATCTCACCCATTGGTAAATCAAAGAGATGAGTACCAAGTATATGTGCCCATTATTATATCGGGATTAAGAGAATGTACTAAATAATATCTGAGGTCCGATTCGATTATGTAGTCAGCAATAAATCGAATCACCTCTGTGTCGGTCCTGCTCAATACACACAAAGTGCACTAGTGTGATTCTATGGTCAAGACAAACCAATACCAAATCACACTACAACCATTCCGATGGTTTGTCCAAAGTCATCTCGGTTGTGAGCCTTTACTTATACTTTACAAGGAGCCGATAACATGATCTCCCGTGTGGCACCACACACCATGTTATCTACAATTTAACGTATTAGACAATATTGCATAACCATAAAAATATGCAAACAATGATCATGTGATTCTTATTTCAAAATAAAGATGTTCATACAAAAGAGCTAGGCTTTCAGTATACATCCCAACAATCTCCCACTTATACTAAAAGAATATGCTGTCCTTATACTGCCATACATCTGATTCCCCTTCCCTCCACATGCCTATCAAAGCTCTCGCTAGAAGGGCCTTAGTGAAAGGGTCTACCAGGTCATCCTCTGATGCAATATAGGCGACAACAACTTCTACCTCCTTTACGATTTCTCGTATCAGGTGGTACTTGCACTCTATGTGTTTACTAGCCTTATGGGCTCGTGGTTCCTTCGAGTTTGCAACTGCACCATAGTTTGCAATTAATTGTGATAGTTCTGGGCAAACCAGGAATCACATCCAAGTCCATCAGGAAGTTCCTGAGCCACACAGCTTCTTTGGCTGCATCATAGGCTGCCACATACTCAGCTTCCATGGTGGAGTCCGCCACGCATTTCTGCTGGGCACTCCTCCATACAATGGCTCCACCTCCCAAAGTAAACACAAACCCTGAGGTAGACTTACTATTAGCCCTATCAAATTGGAAATCAGAATCCGTGTAACCCACAGGGAGTAATTGGTCTGCCCGGTAAACTAGCATATAATCCCTAATCCTTCTCAGGCACTACAATATATTCTTTACCGCAGTTCAATGTCCCTGTCCTGGATTACTCTGATATCTGCTGACCATGCCTACGACAAAGCAGATATCTGGTCTCGTACATAGCATACATTAGGCTTCCTATCGCCGAAGCATAAGGAACTGCCTATATCTTCTCTATCTCTTCAGATGATCTAGGACACATCTGCTTAGATAAAGGAACTCCATGCCTGAAGGGTAGAAAACCCTTCTTGGAGTTTTGTATGCTGAAACGATCCAAAACCATGTCTATGTATGAAGCTTGTGATAAGCACAACGACTTTGATCCCAAGGTTGTGACCCACTTCTCCCAAGTCCTTCATATCATACTGTTTGGCCGGAAGCTCTGATACCAATTGAAGGGATTTCCCTTGTCGAGTCCGTGACAAGAAACTTCGCTTCCCCTTCACCTTGGTTGCTTAACCATGGTGATCCCTTCGATGTTCCCGGATTAAAAATGTAATCCTAGACAAAAGGGATTCCCAAGACAACCAAGTCATCGTCGTGCTATTCGTTTAGAGAGGTCACTTGAACAAACTAGTTGTTCAAGCGACCATCCTATATTCTACGAGTAGCCGCGGAATAGACGATATCCGGATCGCCGGTTTTTGTGTTTATACTCGGGATCTCAGTATTATTTAGCCTATTTACAGAAATATAACATGCTTATATTTTGAAAAACAAACACAAGCAATGAATAAAAGAGATAGAAGAATAGTTATACCTCTTGGCCTTCTAATGTATGACCCTCCTCCTTTTGGACGTCATGTGGGTGACGATCCACAAAAAGTCAAAGCTCCTAGATCGCAAAACCTCCTTCCTTGCTTTTCCCAAGAAAGAGGAAGAAGAGAAACAATGTTTTTCTCCTTCAAAAACTCAACCAACAAAGAACTATAGAAGTTCTTGCCGCCGGCCAACTAGAAGGAGAAGAAGATTATGGAAAACTACCAAGACACCAAGGGAAATCCTATATCTTGTTTCCACCACCTAAGGAGAAGAGAGGGGAGTGTTTTGGGCGCCGGGCAAGGGCTGGGAAGGGCTGGAATAGCTGCTGGACGTTGGCCACAAGGCAAAGAAGAAGAAGGAAAACTTGCCTTATTTGGTGCCACCCTTGCTTCAAAACCCTAACCCTAATTCCAATCCTATCTCAACTAGGATTGCCCTATTCTTGCCGCCCAAGCCTTGCTCCCTCTCTATCATCTTCTTCACGCCAACCCCATGCCAACTTTTATAGAGTTTGGGGATAAGCCATGAATTAATCTCCTCCATTGGTTCTAGGGATTTAATCTCAACCGTCGGATCTAGAGATTTAATCTCAACCATCGGATCTTAGAGATTTAATCTCTACCAATGGATCTTAGTGTTTTGTTTCTATCCATTGGATCTAAGCATCTTGAGGTGTTAATGGGCTACATTAGGGACCATGAGGAGGAGTTGGGTCTTGGCCACCAATGGATCAAGCCCACATAAAGTCTGATCCACTAATGATGATCCAATCCACTAAAGGTCCATCATTGATCTACCTCACCAACCCCCATATGACAATATGGGCTCCATATATTATTTGTACATTTTCTCCCCGTGTTTAAGATCTCGAATGTCCGTCGATTAATTAATTTACTAACCATTAATTAATCAACATCTAACTCCTTGAGTAGTACCACTCAACCTTTTCATCATGCCGGACCAAGTCCACCTGCAGGGTTTACATGATGAACCTTATGAGCTCATCAAGGGGACATCATCATCCTAATATATAGGACACGGTTTCCTCCTATAATCAACGACACACCATATAAATAATATCATCTCCCAACTTACCGAGGCTATCGATTTAATCTATAAATCTCGCCCATTGGTAAATCAAAGAGATGAGTACCAAGTATATGTGCCCGTTATTATATCGGGATTAAGAGCATGTACTAAATAATATCTGAGGTCCGATTCGATTATGTAGTCAGCAATAAATCGAATCACCTCTATGTCGGTCCTGCTCAATACACACAAAGTGCACTAGTGTGATTCTATGGTCATGACAAACCAATACCAAATCACACTACAACCATTCCGATGGTTTGTCCAAAGTCATCTCTGTTGTGAGCCTTTACTTATACTTTACAAAGAGCCGATAACAAGATCTCCCGTGTGACACCACACACCATGTTATCTACAATGTAACGTATTAGACAATATTGCATAACCATAAAAATATGCAAACAATGTTCATGTGATTCTTATTTCAAAATAAAGATGTTCATACAAAAGAGCTAGGCTTTCAGTATACATCCCAACACATATCAAACTGTTTGGACAACCATACCCTTACGTCTGATAACACTTTGACATTGTTGCTAATTAACAAAATGTCATCTACGTATAGTAAAGAAATACCACTATGTTTTCGTCACATCTCTTGTATACACAAGATTCATCCGGACTTTGAATAAATCCATAAGACTGGATTACCTCATAAAAACAGATGTTCCAAGACCTCAAAGCTTTCTTCAATCCATAAATGGACCGATTAAGCTTACACACAAGATGCTCTTTGCCCTTTGCAATGAATCCCTCTGGTTGCTTCATATAGATGTTTTCCTCAAGAATTCCATTAAGGAAAGTTGTCTTGACATCCATCTGTCATACCTCATAATCCATATGAGTAGCAATACATAAGAGAATCCGGATATACTTAAGCATGGCTACTAGCAAAAAGGTCTCCTCATAATCGATACCCTCTTTCTGAGTATACCCTTTCGCAACAAGCCTCGCTTTGAAGGTGTCAACCTTCCCATCTATTCCTCTCTTTCTCTTGTAGATCCACTTGCATCCAATGGCTTTTACACCATTGGGTGGTTCTACTAGCTCCCAGACCTGATTTGAATCCATAGATTCAATCTCAGTATTCATTGCTCTTTGCCAAGATACCACATCTTTATCTTGGATGGCCTCGTCATATGTCCAGGGATCAGGTTCATGTTCACTAGGGACCAAATCAGAAGATTCTCCCAAGAACATGAATCTATCAGGCTGTCTAACAACCCTCCCACTACGATGAGGTATCACTTGTGTATCATCTGTGACATGCGGTGCAGTGACTTATAGTATATCCTCTTGTACTGGTGGCACTGAAGTAGTGACTACCCCTCTCAATTCCTTCAGAACAGTCTTACTCATGGGCTTGTGGTTCATCACTTAGTCTTCCTCTAGAAATCTGACATTCGTGCTAACGATCACCCTGTGATCTCTAGGACTATAAAACAAACCACCTTTCGTTCCTCTAGGATAGCCAACGAACATGCGAACTTCTATATGAGGTTCCAACTTACCAGTATCTGCCTTCAGCACATGTTCTGGACTCTCCCAAATCCGAATATGTCTCAGACTAGGCTTTCACCTAGTCCACAATTCTGTGGGAGTAGAAGGCACTGATTTAGATGGTACTAAGTTCAGAATATACACTGTCGTATCTAGAGCATATCCCCAGAATGAATCTGGCAACTCAGAATAACTCATCATCGATCTAACCATCTCCATAAGAGTCTTATTCCTTCACTCTGCTACACCATTCTGCTGGGGTGTGCTAGGTGCCGACAATTCGAATTGGATGTCAGCCTATGATAAGTAATTCCTAAACTCTCCCAAGAGGTACTCACCACCACGATCAGATCGTAGTGTCTTGATACTTTTACCTTGACATTTCTCCACATTAGCCTTGAATTCTTTGAACTTGTCAAAGCATTGAGACTTGCGGCGCATCAAATAAATGTATCCATATCGTGAATAATTATCTATGAAATAGATGAAATACTCAAAACCAGCTCTAGCCTGGATATATATAGGACCACACAAATCAGAATGAACCAATTCCAACACATCTTTGGCTCTATACCCCTTGGCTTTAAAAGGCCTCTTCGCCATTTTACCCTCCAAGCAAGATTCGCAGGATGAGAAATTTCCACCACTAATGAACCCAGAGGTCCATCAGCTATCAACCTTTGAATTCTTCTTAGGTTTATATGACTAAGTCTTAGATGCCAAAGATATGATTGGTTCATCTTCGAAGGTTCTTTTCTATTATTGGAATTAGAAGATGAGTTATTAACTTCTATTGCATCGTGGGAGCTTTTGGTTCAAGTGTATATAAATTTCCTATCAATGCACCAGAATAGATAATCTCCCTAATCCTTTTTATAACAACTCTGTCATTAAAAGAAATAGAATATCCATCGATAAACAATTTAAAAACCGAAATCAAATTCTTTCTAAATAAAGGTACATAAAGGCAATTTTTAAGAACCAAAACTTTATTCCTCTCAAATGATAAATAAACATCTCCCACTGCAACAGCTGCCACCTTCGTGGCATCGCCCAAGTATACGGTAATCTCCCCCTCAGCCAGTCATCTGGTTTCTTGGAACCCCTACAAAGTATTGTAGACATGATCAGTGGCTCCCGTATCTACACACCAGGTGCCGGTAGATAACATTGCTAAACATGATTCAATGACTAGACCAAAAGATATACCTTTGTTCTACTTCTGGTTGGGGCATTCCTTCTTCCAGTGTCCAGTCTTCTTGCAAGTGAAGCACTTGCCTTTCGGCTTCTTCACTCCTCCCTGTGTTCCTCCTGCTGCCTTTGCCCCAACTTTTTTCTTCTTCTTCATCCCTTTCGGCTTAGAAGTAGAAACCTTTTGGGCAACCATGGCCTGCGCTTGAGCACTCTGAGGAAATAGCCCCTCTGTCGCCTGGAGTTCTGTCAGAAGCTCCGCCAACGAATACAACCTTTTGTTCATGTTGTAGTTAAGGAGAAACTGCTCAAAACTCCTAGGTAGAGACTGGAGAATGATATTGACTTGTGTTTCCCCATCGATCTCAGCTCCGATGACTTCCAGCTCATTCAAATAAGCCATCATCTTGAGACTATGATCCCTCACGGGTGTTCCCTCGATCATGGTGGTCGTCATCAAGTTCCTCATGGCTTCCTGCCTAGCAGCCCGATTATGGTGTTCGAAAAGCGATTTAAGATTGAGCATCATGTCATAAGCTGTGGGCATGAGTTGATGCTGATGTTGCAGTACATTTGACATAGATGCCAAAATGTAACACCGCACCATCTCATCGGCCTTAATCCACTTCTTATAACTCTCCTTCTCCTTTTCCCCCGAATCATCTGTAGGCTTAGGAGGACACTCTTCAAGGAGTACATATTTGTATTCCTCAGCAGTCAAGACAATGTCAAGATTCCACTTCTAGTAAACATAATTGGGTCCAGTAAATTCATTTTCTTTCAGTATCACAGCAAGTGGGTTGAAATGCATTTTGAAAAAACCTAAGAATCACATAGATCAAAACATTAGATTTCAAAATATTATTGATTCCTCAAACAATAAAATTTTAAAATCAACCAACACCTCAAAACACTGAGAATATCGTATACCACGTGAGTGTGGACGTATACAAATTCTACATTTGTAAGAGGAGGTTTTACACATTAAATTTACTATCTTGTCAACCTAACTTTTTGTCAAATAAAATTAATAGTTGGTTCCTCTTCGACCCTACAAATAAAAGCAGTGACTCAGATGGGGAGGATACTCCTATTTGCATCTAAGTGTTTACCATTACTTGATACTCCTATTTCCATCTAAGTACACACACTTCTAAATAATTTCCTATAACCATATTCGACCCTATGATCCGCAAACAAACTCACCCAATGGGGAAGAAGTCAATCAGAGCTGACGTGCAAGTTTATTTGCATCACATGTCAAATCGTAATGGAGGCCATGCGAATTTATAAAAATATTCCTCTCCCAATTAGTAATTTAAAATTGAGGAATTTTCCTAGCACACGACATGCATATCAAACAAAAAGAAATAAATATGAAAAAGACATTTTCCAACTATTATGGCTTTTGTTCTCCAATATTCCTCTCGTCGCGTCGCCATCTGGTCCGCTCCTCCCTACGTTATGTACAAGCCATCCGGAGATCCGAATCGAGAAAAACTATTTTAATTTACATCCATCCATCCTATACGCGATGAAGGAGTGTACATGAAATCTAGATAGAAAGTAAAGTAAAATAAAAAGAGTCGCTAAACAATGTCGTACTTAATTACAAAAATTAAATACTAGCCTCGTCAACCCCGAGGATTCAAATAATATACAATTACACACATACAATCACATACACACATATGGCCATAAAAGTTGGATCCTATGCCTGCAAGAAAAAAGTTAACCTACGCACATCCTACTATTATCTGGCACATATAATATATGAAAAGTGCATAAAAGTAACTGAATCCTAAACACACAAAACCGGAAATCGTGGCTCCGATACCACTTGAAGGTTTTACGGAACTGAAGCTCTGATACCACTTGAAGGTAGGAAACTTCACTTCCGACTTCAACTCGGTTGCTTGTTCATAGCGATCCCGTCATCGTCCCCGGATTAAAAATTTAATCCATGACAATTTGGGATTACCCAAGCTTCCGTTTCATCGTCGTGCTATTCGATTAGAGTGGTCACTTGAACAAACTTGTTGTTCAAGCAACCAACCTCTATTCTACGATTAACCACGGAATAGACGATGTACGGATCGCCAATTTTTGCATTTGTATTCGGCATCCAAGTAAATTTAGACACATAACAAAACATACAACATGCATATAATTGAAAACAATTATAGACATAATACAAAAGAATATAAAAAAATATTATAACTCTCAATCTTCTATTATATGTACTTCCTCCTTTTGGACGTCGTGTGGGCGATGATCTTCCAAAAGTCGAAGCCTCCTAGATCATCAATCTTCCTTTCTTTGTTCACTCCGAACAAAAGGAAGAATAAAACAAAACTCTTCTCCTTCCTTTAACCGACCACCAAGCTCCAAGCTTGATGCTTGCCACCGGCAAAAAAGAGAGTAAGGGAGGAAGTGGGCGCAGGCCAAGAGCTCCAAGGAACCACCATAACCCTTGTTTCCATCGGCGAAGGAGAGGATGAAGAAGAGATGAGCACTGGCAAAGGTTTAGAAGATCAAGTTGGGCGCCAGCCAAGGAGAAGAGAATGAATCCTTGCCGCCCAAGGATTCACCAAAACCCTAGCCGCCCAAGCCTCCAAGCCCTAGCCGCTCAAACCCTAATCTCTAAGTCATTTGTCTTGCCGCCCACCTTAAGCCTCCTTTTATAGAGTTAGGCTTAAGCCTTGTTTTAATCTCCACCGTCATTCTAGAGATTTAATCTTAACCGTCGGATCTAGAGATTTAATCTCCACCGTCGGATCTAGAGTTTTATTTTCCATCATCGAATCTAGGCTCCATGAGGTTTTAAGAGGCTACAATAGGGACCATGATGAGGAGTTGGATCTTGGCCACCCAATGGATCAATCCCACAAAAAGTCTGATCCATTAATGATAATCCATTCCACTAGAAGATTATCATTGATATACCTCACCAACCCCAATAAGTTAATATAGGCTCCATATATTATTTGTACATATATCTCCCCGTGTTTAAGATCTCGAATGTTCGTCTATTAATTAATTTACCGACAATTAATTTATCAACATCTAACTCCTTGAGTAGTACCACTCAACCTTATCATCATGTCGGACTAAGTCCACCTACAGGGTTTACATGATGAACTTATGAGCTCCTCAAGGGGACATCATCATCCTAATATATAGGACACGGTTTTCTCTTATAATCATCGGCACACCATATAAATAATATCATTTCCCAACTTACCGAGACTATTGATTTACTCTATAAATCTCGCCAATTGGTAAATCAAAGAAATAAATACTAAGTATATGTGCCCGTTATTATATCGGGATTAAGAGCATGTACAACATAATACCTGAGGTCTGATTCGATTATGTAGTCAGCAATGAATCGAATCACCTATATGTCGGTCCTGCACAATACTCACAAAGTATACTAGTGTGATTCTATGGTCAAGACAAACCAATACCAAATCACACTACAACCATACCAATGGTTTGTCCAAAGCCATCTTGGTTGTGAGCCTTTACTTATACTCTTCAAGGAGCTGATAACATGATCTACTGTGTGACACTACACAGCATGTTATCTACAATTTAATGTATGAGACAATATGCATAACCATAAATATGCAAACAATGATCATGTGATTCTTATTTCAAAATAAAGGTTTTCATTCAAAAGATTGACTTTTCAGTATACATCCCAACATGAAGTCCCGGAGGCATGGCCTCTTGGCAATGAAGTCCCACACAGGGAGTCTTGGCGAGGGAAGACCTTGTTGATCTGGGAGATCGAGCTTGGCAAATGTAGACCCGAGAGCTTTACGATAGCTGATGGAAGCACTAGAAGGCTAGTGCACGGATGAATAGTCACGAACTCGAGGGATCCGGGAGCCGTGAGGCTGATGGAAGTAGGTTGAACGCTTAGGTCTGGGCTTAGGGTGAGTATCAAGTATGAAGGGATCATACTTGGGGTATTAAACCTCGTTGTAGAGGTATAGTAGTAGACTAGTGGATTGGATTAGTCAATTGAGCTTCATTTGTAGGCAAACAGAAGCAAGCTGGGCTCAAACAGTGCCTCGACTAGAGGCTAGTCGAGGCGACGTCTCAATTGGTAAGGTAGAGTCGAGCATGACACTTGGGGAGTCAAGACATTGCTATGAAACCACTCGACCAGCACCTCGACTAGAGTCTAGTGGAGGCGGTGCCTCGACTGGAGGATTGGACTGGTGCCTCGACTGGTTGTTCTGGATGGTGGCACAGAAGTGAGGCACACTCGACTAGCGCCTCGACTGGAGGCCAGTCGAGGCAGCGCCTCGACTGGATCACTCGACTAGAACCTCGACTGGTTCCAACATAGGTATGAACACATCTGCTCAGAAGCAAGGTGACTCAACTGGCGCCTCGACTGGAGGCCCAATCCAGGAAGCGCCCCGACTGGTGAAATGACCATTGCAAATTGGGAAGATTCGACGGAGCTTTATAAAAGGAGGATCGAGGGCATCTTCGAACAGAGTTCTCTTGGAGGTTTTAGGGGCGATTTGAAGGGAGGTGCTGCTGCATTTCAAGGCCTTCAAAGTCATCCCAAAGCGATCTACGAGCAAGCATTCAAAAGCCCTAAATCTGTAACATCTATTCATTTTCTTTTGTATTTGTTGTATTTGCTTATTTTATTCTATTCTTATTGTTGTAAGAGCCTTGTGAGAGGTTCCTCTACCTCCGGTGTGTTCGCCGAGAAGGAGAAGTGATATAGTGGTGGTGTACATCACTAGAGCCCCCTAAGGCTTGCCCATGGAATAGGAACTAGGGTTCCAAACCATGTAAAATCCTTGCATTGTGTTTCTTGTGTGTTTTTGTATTTGTATTTGTGTTTTCGCTGCATACTAACAATTGTAGACAAGCACGACGATCAAAATCCATCAAGCGAACGAAATCGATG
Source organism: Wurfbainia villosa (assembly GCA_025175895.1). Classification (NCBI taxonomy): domain Eukaryota; kingdom Viridiplantae; phylum Streptophyta; class Magnoliopsida; order Zingiberales; family Zingiberaceae; genus Wurfbainia; species Wurfbainia villosa. The sequence continues at coordinate 55,265,984 of CM045986.1, read as the reverse complement.
CGAAAAGCTATTCACCCCCCCCTCTAGCGACGCCAATGGTCCTACAGTACTGAGGGCAAAGCACTAAAAACACTCCTCCTCGTTAGAGGTAGGAGTAAGCGAATTCAATCGATATGAACACTCAAGGTAGAGAGACACTCCCCCTCTCCTTGTTATGATTAAAGCACGATAAATACCGAAATAAAGACGACAATAAGGAAAATACCAACGACTAATAAAGAAATGAAAGTTAGACACTTGTCGTCGGAGATGCAGTAGCACTTCATCGTCGTAAGATAATCGTAGAAGAGTATCGTAGAGGAGGATTTTTGGAGAGCTTTTGATGATGGAAATGGGGTGGAGAACCCCAACTTTTATAGCCTTGGAAACCCTAGACATTCACTTCTTCAACCAATGAGAGCAAGCCTCCTATCCCTTCAAAAATGGAGATAAGCTTTGACTCTCCTCGAAGATGATCCATGACCAACGATCATTGCTACCCTTACGATCATTGCTAGACGATCATCGATCGACCCGTCAGCCCTCGATCAACTAATGGCAGGTTTTTCAATTGCAACGAAGAGTTAGCTCGAAAATACAGTTAATATAAGTAAATCAAATGGCCATATACCATCCAATCTCGACTTAGACCTTCCATGGAAGGTCTAGGTCGGATCATCGCATAAGAACATCCCCGTACAGAGGACACGACCTTCCTTGCGCACACTCACACGTGCTTACCTCAACATTTACCTTGTAGCTTCTGCTTCTGGTCTTCCACCTGTTCCTTCGACTACCTTCGAAGTGATCCCGGTGTCGCCCGACCAGCACGGCTCCCTTCGGGTGTCGCTGACCTTCAACTCTAGCTTTAGCACTTTTTTGCACACTTGATTTAGCTTGTGGGATAACAAAATGAGCTTAACTTTGTATCGTTTGCTATAATCAAAACTCAGGTTCGACTTAGGTGCATACTGTACCAACAACGGTTACCCTATGGAAACGAGGGGATGCTAATTCTATCATCCCTTGGAATAAAAGATATTTGTTTCAAGGCATGTTGTAGTACTAGAGAAGGAGTTTCTCTTTTAAAAAGATAGTGGGAGTGAGATTGAACTAAGCGTTGTTCAAGAGACTCAGATAGACACAGAAGAGATGCCTAATCAAGAACCACAGTTAATTACTCATTCAAATGTGTTAATAGCTGAACCTGATGATACACATCCTCGTAGATCTGGTAGGACATGTAGGATTCCTGAGAGATATGGATTTCTCATAAGTGAATATAATAATGTGTTGCTCATAAAGGATGAGGAATCCACTACTTACGAAGAGGCACTGAATAATTAAAATAGGGATCGGTGGCTAACAACCATGAAATCAGAAATGAATTCAATCTATGAAAATCAAGTTAGGAACTTGGTAGACCCACTCGAAGGCATAATGCATATAGGTTGCAAGTGGGTTTACAAGAAGAAAACTGACATGGATGGTAATGAGATTTCCTATAAATCTAGATTTCGACAAAAAGGCTATCATCAAAGACAAGCTATTAACTATAATGAAACCTTTTCATCAGTAGTTATGCTTAAATCCATTCGGATACTCCTAACCATAGCGGCTCATTTTGATTATGTGATGTGACAATTGAATGTGAAAATAGCTTTCCTTAACGGAAACTTGTCTGAGGATTTATATAGGTGATGCATGCAACCCCGACCCCAAATCTCTGGCCAAGATCACTAAAAATTTGAAGCGCGCGCTCACGCTTAATGCCGCAAGTGCACGATTGTTGTCAAGTAATAATTTATGTATCGATCCCACAGAGACTGTAATTCAAGTACCATTTGTCCAGTGAATTCTATTTGTTCAGAGTAAATCTCTTGCGAGTCAAGTGTGTGAGGCCGACGACAGTCCTAGGTCAGTTACGGTGTCACTTGGAGAAAGCGAAGGTTGGCTCAAAGTTTCTTAAAGGGTTCTAGGGGTTCAGTTTCACTTGTGCATTGTTGAATATGCTATCAATTTAATGCTCCTATGATCTCAAGTTATGATCTTATGGGAGGATCATCATATGTTGTCCCGATAAACTTTTACTTCAATCGAAAACTACATATTCCTAACCAAGTTTCCCAAATTTATGATCTTGTGTGATATCTTTGGGAGCCCCCTTTCACTGGGGTCCCTCAACCCTTCTAGAGTTGACGTCTCTTACTTTGGGCCTCTTGCTAGAATAGGTTCTTGGGGTACGAGGATGTCCTAGTAATCCATATGAAGAGATGAATCATATTTCATATCCTACTCTATCATATTCTACCTTCTGGGTTTTGGGAGGGAGGATGACCGCGAGGTTCCTCCTTGGTTCTCCTAGATTTTGATACAAAGGCTTTTCGCCCTTGTATCGGCTATGTGAAGTAGAAGTAGAATCAAAATATAACTTTCTCGGATCTCAACAGACTAAATTGAAAATATATATTCAAGTGCAGAGAATAAACATTCAAACTAGCATATCCAACATACACAAGCTACTCCCTAATCCTATAATCAAAGTATCTACTCCATGAATAAAGGAGAATAAACACAAGACATCTTAATGTAAATCATTACAATGCAAATAGAGTTTAGAGTAATGGCAGTACTCTCTATTCAATTTGTTGTTGTGTCTTAGTCATTCTCCGAGGTGATGGAGTGTTGATTTTGGTCTTATAGCCGCTTCCTCTCTCCCTGTTGCGAGCTTTCGGTGCTTCTTAGGGCACTATCTTGCCGTCCTAGTAGTCGGGCCTCCCTAGGGTTTGGGCATGACTTTCTTCTATATAGGAGCGAAGCTGTCTTTCCTTAAATCCTTGTGAAATTCTAATTTGCGTTATGTTGGGATGATGCCACACGGTCGTGTGGAATCCACACGGCCGGCCATGTGGCACACTGGAAATCATGCTCTGATTTTGCTTCGAGGTTAGGCACAACCGTGTGAGATTCACATGGCCGACCGTGACATACTTTAGAGCTTCATGAGAATGTAATCTTTTGATCTGGATCATGCCCGTATTTTGGGGAACACGGTTAGAGCATGCTTGCCTTCCGTAGGCTCCAATTATATGCCAATTTACCTCTGAAATGCCTTCCTACAAATAAAAATCGTGAGAGCAGATCTTCGAATAAGGGAATGGTAAATGAATTCAAAACAAGGAAGAATATACATGAAACAAGTATAAAATGTAATGAGATGTGTGCTAAACTACTCCTAGAACCCTATATGATTTGAACACATCAATATGATACAACCTGAGGGTTTCACATCCCTTGACAAGAACAAAGTATACAAGCTACAATGATCCATTTATAGATTGAAGCAAGCATTCGGGAATTGGAATACTCATTTTGATGAGGCAATCAAACAATTTGATTTCTCATAAAATCCAGAGGAGCCCTGTGTGTCTAATGTTAGTAATATATGAGAGATGTCCTAAGGCAATCGCCTTATGTTTGAACCATTTATATGATAAATGAAGATTCACTATTTGAGTATACATATTTTCATGTATTTCATTAGATCTTAAACTCATTTACTGAATGTCGACAATATGATTCACAGCATGAGAGAATTTGTGATTGTATCACAAATAGTGAGTATCACTAAATGTGTAATTGGGATATATTGAAATAATCCCTAGTCGATGAATTGATGGATTTGGACACCATCAATTCTGTCAAGACTAGCATGAGGTACACTCCTTGGTGTATCCAAGCAGCTGATTCTCACTGGCTGGAGACATTGTGATGTTCGGAGTTAATCGTGGATGCTAGTTGAGGTAACTAGTTCATTGGAGTGACCAGCTGTAAGACTTCATATGGTTCTCTACATATATGGATATGTCAATGAAGTTCTTACTACAGCTTAAGTACGATGTTCCTTTGACTTGTTGTATTCAAGTCATCTAGGTCATGAAGACTTATGCTTTGACATCTTAAGCAAGCATCTCTGAGGAGATGTGGACCCGGGATGATTGGGTATAAGTCGAAGTGGCTGAAGGTATTTGAATAGCCTATAAAGCATTCACCACTCCTTGCAAGGAGTTGTATACTCATGGCCTCTCGTCAGATTGTTACTAAAGTCTTTGGCTAAAACATTACATGTTTATAGTAAGGTACTCTTGGATACATGTGCAGTAACAAGAATCCATAGGACGAGAAAATGATACTTGGACTAGGTGTGACGTAGTCAGCTTGGTGGGGACTGACACAATAGGCCATGTCCTAAACCAAGTGGGTATAAGATGCATGAAGGGAACGGGGCACGATTCATAGTAGCTGCTAAAGGGTTTCAGAAGTGGTTCTGGAATCAACCATTGATTTTCTGGTTAATTGGGGATCATGATCTACTACTAGGTGTCACTCATGATCATTATATAATTAATGGTTAATTATAGATGACCACAATAAATTGAGAACCTATTTGGTCACACACACAACGAGTGTAATCTGAAGGATTTAAAACGAGCTTGTAAATGAGAATCTCAGATCGAGAGAAACTAGGTTTGGTTAGACCAAACAAGGAGAGAGCATGAAATTGTTTCAGTCGCAATGAAAGCATGGATGGGCTGAGTCATGAAGGATTAAGCAAATTGGTTTGGTTCTAATCCAATGCTGGAGAATAAACCAAAGGTGTTTGGTTTGTTTTAAATGAATGAACCAAAGTTAGTTCGGTTCGTTTTAACTTAAAATAGACCAACTCCGTTCGGTTTATTTTAACTTAAGTTATCGGAGCGGGTTAACGGTGAAGCGTTTTGGAACCGAAAGCTCTCATACCAATTGATGGGATTTGCTTATCGAGTCCGTGAGGGGAAACTTCGCTTTCCACTTCACCTCGGTAGCTTGTCCATGGTGATCCCTTCAATGTCCCCGGATTAAAAAAATTTAATCCTAGACAAAAGGGATTTCCCAAACCACCAAGTCATCATCGTGCTATTCGTTTACGGAGGTCACTTGAACAAACTCGTTGTTCAAGCGACCATCCTCTATTCTACGACTAGCCGCGGAATAGACGATGTCCGGATCGCCGATTTTTATGTTTATGCTAGAGATCCAAGTATTATTTAGCAATTTACAGAGTTATAACATGCTTATAATTGAGAAACAAAAATAAGCAACAAACAAAAGAGAAAAGATAATAGATATACCTCTTGATCTTCTAATGTATGTCCTTCCTCCTTTTGGACGTCGTGTGGGCGATGATCTATAAAAAGTCGAAGCTCCTAGATCGCAAATCTTCCTTCCTTGCTCTTCCAAAGCAAGAGAAAGAATAGAAACAAGGTTTTTCTCCTCCCTAAAACCAACCAACAAGGAGCACACAAACTCCTTACTGCCGGGGAACTAGAAGGAGGAGAAGATGATGGAAAACAACTAAGACACCAAGGGAAGCCCTATATCTTGTTTCCACCACCTAAGGAGAAGGAGAAGAGAGCTTTTGGGAACCAGCCAAGGGCTGGGAAGGGGATGAAAAAGAGCTGGATGCCAGCCAATGGAGAAGGAAGAAGAAGAGAACACCTTCCTTATTTGGTGCTGCCCTAGCCTCCAAACCCTAACCCTAATCCAATCTCAACTAGGATTCCCTCTCTTGCCTCTCAAACCCTAGCTCTCCTTTCAGGTAGTTCACGCCAACCCCTTTGACCTCCTTTTATAGAGTTAGGGATAAGTCATGAATTAATCTCCTCCATTGGTTCTAGGGATTTAATCTCAACCGTCGGATCTAGAGATTTAATCTCAACCGTCGGATTTTAGAGATTTAATCTCTACCTATGGATCTTAGAGTTTTGTTTCTATCCATTGGATCTAAGCTTCATGAAATGTTAATAGGCAACATTAGGGACCATGAGGAGGAGTTGGATCTTTGCCACCCATGGATCAAGGCCACAAAAAGACTGATCCACTAATGATGATCCAATCCACTAAAGGATGATCATTGATCTACCTCACCAACCCCCATATGATAATATGAACTCCATATATTATTTGTACATTTTCTCCCCGTGATTAAGATCTCGAATATCCGTCGATTAATTAATTTACTGACCATTAATTAATCAACATCTAACTTCTTGAGTAGTACCACTCAACCTTTTCATCATGCCGGACCAAGTCCACCTGCAGGGTTTACAAGATGAACCTTATGAGCTCCTCAAGGGGACATCATCATCCTAATATATAGGACACGATTTCCTCCTATAATCAACGACATACCATATAAATAATATCATCTCCCAACTTACCGAGCCTATCGATTTAATCTATAAATCTCGCCCATTGATAAATCAAAGAGATGAGTACTAAGTATATGTGCCCGTTATTATATCGGGATTAAGAGCATGTACTAAATAATATCTGAGGTCTGTTTCGATTATGTAGTGAGCAATAAATCGAATCACCTCTAAGTCGGTCCTGCTCAATACACACAAAGTGCACTAGTGTGATTCTATTTTCAAGATAAACTAATACCAAATCACACTACAACCATTCCGATGGTTTGTCCAAAGTCATTTCGGTTGTGAGCCTTTACTTATACTTTATAAAGAGCCGATAACATGATCTCCCGTGTGACACCACACACCATGTCATCTACAATGTAATGTATTAGACAATATTACATAATCATATATATATGCAAACAATGATCATGTGATTCTTATTTCAAAATAAAGATGTTCATACAAAAGGTAGACTTTTCAGTATACATCCCTACAATCTCCCACTTATACTACAAGACTATGCTGTCCTCATAATGTCATGCATCTGATTCCCCTTCCTTCCACATGCCTATCAAAGCTATCGCTAGAAGGGCCTTAGTGAAAAGGGTCTACCAGGTCATCCTCTGATGCAATCTTGGCGACAACAACTTCTACCTCCTTTATGATTTCTCATATCAGGTAGTACTTGCACTCTATGTGTTTACTTGCCTTATGGGCTCGTGTTTCCTTCGAATTTGCAACTGCACCATTATTATCACAATAAATTATGATAGTACTGGGCAAACCAGGAATCACATCCAAGTCCATCAGGAAGTTCCTGAGCCACACAACTTCTTTGGCCGCCTGAGAGGCTGCCACATACTCAGCTTCCATGGTAGCGTCCTCTACGCATTTCTGCTTGACACTCCTCCATACAATGGCTCCACCTCCAAAAGTAAACACAAAACCTGAGGTAGACTTACTGTTATCCCTATCAGGTTGGAAGTTGGAATCCGTGTAACCCACAGGGAGTAATTTTTCTGCCCGGTAAACCAGCATATAATCTCTAGTCCTTCTCAGGTACTTCAATATATGCTTTACCGCAGTCCAATGTCCCTGTCCTGGATTACTCTGATATCTGTTGACCATGCCCACGACAAAGTAGATATCTAGTCTCGTATAGAGCATCGCATACATGAGGCTTCCTACTGCCAAAGCATAAGGAACTGCCTTCATCTCCTCTATCTCCTCAGATGATCTAGGACACATCTCCTTAGATAAAGGAACTACATACCTGAAAGGTAGAAAACCCTTCTTAGAGTTCTGCATGCTAAAATTCTCCATAATTGTGTCTATTTATGATGCTTGGGATAAGCACATCCTTTTCCTGCGATCACTTATAACCTTGATCCCAAGGATGTGTCCCACCTCTCCGAAGTCCTTCATATCAAACTATTTGGTCAACCATACCCTTACGTCCGATAACACCTTGATGTTGTTGCCAATCACCAAAATGTTATCTATGTATAGTACAAGAAATACCACTACGTTTCCATCACATCTCTTGTATACACAAGACTCATCCGGACTTTGAATAAATCCATAATACTGGATTATCTCATCAAAGCGGATGTTTCAAAACCTCGAAGCTTGGTTCAATCCATAAATGGACCGATTAAGCTTACACACAAGATGCTCTTTTCCTTTTGCAATGAATCCCTCTGGTTGCTTCATGTAGATGTTTTCCTCAAGACTTCCATTAAGGAAAGTTGTCTTGACATCTATGTGCCACACCACATATTCCATATGAGTTGCTATGCATAAGAGAATCCAGATAGAATTAAGCATGTCTACCGGCGAAAAAGTCTCCTCATAATCGATACCCTCTTTCTGAGTATACCCCTTCGCAACAAGCCTCTCTTTGAAGGTCTCAACCTTCCCATCTATTCCTCTCTTTCTTTTGTAGATCCACTTGCATCCAATGGTTTTTACACCAACGGGTCATTCTACTAGCTCCCAGACCTAATTTGAATCAATAGATTCAATCTTAGCATTCATTGTACTTTGCCAAGATACTGCATCTTTATCTTGGATTGCCTCGTCATATGTACAGGGATCAGGTTCATTTTCACTATGGACCAAATCAGAAAATTCTCCCAAGAACATGAATCTATCAGGCTATCTCACAACCCTCCCTCTACGATGAGCTATCACCTGTGTATCCTCTGTGACACACGGTGTAGTGACATTTGGTATATCCTCTTGTATCGGTGGTACTAAAGAAGTGACTTCCCCTTTTAACTCCTCCAGAACAATTTTACTCTGGGGCTTGTGGCTCATCAGATAGTCTTCCTCTAGAAATCTGGCATTCGTGCTAACGATCACCCTCTGATCTCTAGGACTATAAAACAAATCACCCTTCGTTCCTCTAGGATAGCCAACGAACAAGCGTACTTCTGTACGAGGTTCCAACATACCAACATCTGCCTTTAGCACATGTGCTGGACTCCCCCATATCCGAATATGTCTTAGACTAGGCTTACGCCCAGTCCACAACTCTATGGGAGTAGAAGGCACTGATTTAGATGGAACCAAGTTCAGAATGTACACCGACGTATCTAGAGCATATCCCCAGAACGAATCTGGCAAGTCAGAATAACTCATTATCGATCTAACCATCTCCATAAGAGTCCTATTCCTTCACTCTGCTACACCGTTCTGCTGGGGTCTGCCAGGTGCAGTCAATTTGGATTGAATCCCAACCTCTGATAAGTAGTTCCTAAACTCTCCCAAAAGGTACTCTCCACCACGATCAGATCGTAGTGTCATCCATATCTTGAATAATCGTCTATGAAAAAGATGAAATATTCAAGACCACCTCTAGCCTGGATAGACATAGGACCACACAAATCAGAATGAACCAATTCTAACACATCATTGGCTCTATACCCCTTGGCCTTAAAAGTCCTCTTGGTCATCTTACCTTCTAATCAAGATTCAAAGGATGGGAGATCCTCCACCACTAATGAACTCAAAGGTCCATTAGCTATCAACCTTCGAATTCTGCTTAGGTTAATGTGTCCAAGCCTAAGATGCCAAAGATATGATTGGTTCATCTTTGAAGGTTCTTTTCTCTTATTGAAATTAGAAGATGAGTTATTAACTTCAATTTGCATCGTTGGAGGTTGTGGTTCAAGTGTATGCAAATTTACTATCAATGTACCTGAACAGATATTCTCCCTATTCCTTTTTAAAACAACTCTGTCATTAAAGGAAATAGAATATCCATCCATAAACAATTTAGAAACTAAAATTAAATTCTTTCTAAATAAAGGTATATAAAAAGAATTTTCCAGAACCTAAGTTTTATTTTTCTCAAGAGATAAATAAAACTTCTCCCACATGTCTACCGACGAAAAGGTCTCCTCATAATCGATACCCTCTTTCTGAGTGTACCCCTTCGCAACAAGCCTCTCTTTGAAGGTCTCAACCTTCCCATCTATTCCTCTCTTTCTTTTGTAAATCCACTTGCATCCAATGGTTTTTACACCAACGGGTCATTCTACTAGCTCCCAGACCTGATTTTAATCCATAGATTCAATCTCAGCATTCATTGTACTTTGCCAAGATATTGCATCTTTAACTTGGATTGCCTCGTCATATGTACAAGGATCAGGTTCATTTTTTCTATGGACCAAATCAGAAGATTCTCACAAGAACATGAATCTATCATGCTATCTCACAACCCTCCCACTACGATGAGCTATCACCTGTGTATCCTCTGTGACACGCGGTGCAGTGACATTTGGTATATCCTCTTATATCGGTGATACTAAAGAAGTGACTTCCCCTTTTAACTCCTCCAGAAAAATTTTACTCTAGGGCATGTGGCTCATCAGATAGTCTTCCTCTAGAAATCTGGCATTCGTGCTAATGATCACCCTCTGATCTCTAGGACTATAAAACAAACCACCCTTCGTTCCTCTAGGATAGCTAATGAACAAGCGTACTTCTGTACGAGGTTCCAACTTACCAACATCTGCCTTTAGCACATGTGTTGGACTCCCCCATATCCAAATATGTCTTAGACTAGGCTTACGCCTAGTCCACAACTCTATGGGAGTAGAAGGCACTGATTTAGATGGAACCAAGTTCAGAATGTACACCGTCGTATCTAGAGCATATCCCCAGAACGAATCTGGCAAGTCAGAATAACTCATCATCGATCTAACCATCTCCATAAGAGTCCTATTCCTTCGCTCTGCTACACCGTTCTGCTGGGGTGTGCCAGGTGCAGTCAATTTGGATTGAATCCCAGTCTCTGATAAGTAGTTCCTAAACTCTCCAAAGAGGTACTCTCCACCATGATCATATCATAGTGTCATCCATATCTTGAATAATCATCTATGAAAAAGACGAAATATTCAAGACCACCTCTAGCCTGGATAGACATAGGACCACACAAATCAGAATGAACCAATTCTAACACATCTTTGGCTCTATACCCCTTGGCCTTAAAAGTCCTCTTGGTCATCTTACCTTCTAATCAAGATTCAAAGGATGGGAGATCCTCCACCACTAATGAACTCAAAGGTCCATTAGCTATCAACCTTCGAATTCTGCTTAGGTTAATGTGTCCAAGCCTAAGATGCCAAAGATATGATTGGTTCATCTTTGAAGGTTCTTTTCTCTTATTGAAATTAGAAGATGAGTTATTAACTTCAATTTGCATCGTTGGAGGTTGTGGTTCAAGTGTATGCAAATTTACTATCAATGTACCTGAACAGATATTCTCCCTATTCCTTTTTAAAACAACTCTGTCATTAAAGGAAATAGAATATCCATCCATAAACAATTTAGAAACTGAAATTAAATTCTTTCTAAATAAAGGTATATAAAGGGAATTTTCCAGAACCTATGTTTTATTTTTCTCAAGAGATAAATAAAACTTCTCCCACTGCAATAGCCGCCACCTTCATGGCATTGCCCAAGTAAATGGTAATCTCCCCTTTAGCTAGTCGTCGGGTTTCCTCGAACCCCTGGAAAGTGTTGTAGACATGATTAGTGGCTCCCGTATCTACACACCAGGTGCCGGTAGATAACACCGCTAATCATGTTTCAACGACTAGTCCAAAGGATATATCTTTGTTCTGTTTCGGACTGGGACAATCTTTCTACTAGTCCAAAGGATAAATCTTTGTTCTGTTTTGGACTGGGACAGTCCTTCTTCCAATGTCCATCCTGCTTGCAAGTGAAGTACTTGCCTTCGGCTTCTTCACTCCTCCCTGAGATCCTCCCACCACCTTTGCTCCACCTTGTTTCTCCTTCTTCTTGCCTTTTGGCTTAGAAGTAGAAACCTTTTTGAGCAACCATGGCTTGAAGACACTCTTCGAAGAGTGCATACTTGTACTTCTTAGCAGATAAGACAATATCTAGATTCTTTTCCAATCAACATTATTTGGGTATAGTAAGTTTATTTCCTTTAGTATCATAGTAAGTGGACTGAAAGTCATTTTTGAAAATCCTAAGAATCACATAGATCATTACTGTATATTTCAAAAAATTATTGATTCCTCAAACAATAAAATTTCAAAATCAACCAACACCTCAAAACACCGAGAATATCATATGCCACGATAGTGTGGACGTATACGAATTCTGCATTTGTAAGAGGAGGTTTTACCCATTAATTTTACTATCTTGTCAACCTAACTTTATGACAAGTAAAATTAATAGTTGGTGTCTCTTCGGCCCTACAAATAAAAGCAGTGACTGCGATGGGGAGGATACTTATATTTGTATCTAAGTGTTCACCATTACTTGGTACCAAGGTAATTATCTCGTGTTATGTGCCTTACGATGGGCAAGTATACACGCTCCTTAAAAATTTCCTATAACCATATTCGACCTTGTGATCCGCAAATAAACCCATCCGATGGGGAGGAAGGCTCTCAAAGCCGACACGTAAGTTTGCTTGCATCACATGTCAAATCGTAATGGAGCCTGTGGGAATTTTAAAAATTCCCTGTCCCACTTAGTAATTTGAAATTGAGGAATTATCCTAGCCTACGACATGCATATCAAACAAAAAGCAATAAATATGAAAAATAAATTATTTTCCAACTATTATGGCTTTAGTCTTCAATATGACTCCCGTCGCATCGCCATCTCATCCGCTCATCCTACGCCATGTACGATCCATTCGGAGATCTGAGCCGACACAAAAACCTATTTTAATTTACATCCATCGATCCTATGCTCCACTAGGGAGTGTACATGAAATCTAGATCGAAAGTAAAATAAAATAAAGAGTGGCTAAACAATGTCGTATTTAATTTACAAAAAATAAATACTAGCCTCGTCAATCCCGAGGATTCAACAAAATAAATATTTACACACATACAATCACATACACACATATGGCCATAATAGTCGGATCTTATGCCTGCAACCAAAAAGTTAAACTACGCATATCCTACTATTATCCGACACATATAATATATGAAAAGTGCATAAAAATTAACTGAATCCTAAACACACAAAACCAGAAACCTTGGCTCTGATACCAATTGAATGGTTTTGGAACCGAAAGCTCTCATACCAATTGATGGGTTTTGCTTATCGAGTCCGTGAGGGGAAACTTCGCTTCCCACTTAACCTTGGTAGCTTGTCCATGGCGATCCCTTCGATGTTCCCGGATTAAAAAAATTTAATCCTAGGCAAAAGGGATTGCCCAAACCACCAAGTCATCGTCGTGCTATTCGTTTAGAGAGGTCACTTGAACAAACTCGTTGTTCAAGTGACCGTCCTCTATTTTACGACTAGCCACGGAATAGACGATGTCTAGATCGCCAATTTTTGTGTTTATGCTCGGGATCCAAGTATTATTTAGCCATTTACATATTTATAACATGCTTATAATTGAAAAACAAAAACAAGCAACAAACAAAAGAGAAAAGAGAATAGATATACCTCTTGATCTTCTAATGTATGTCCTTCCTCCTTTTGGACGTCGTGTGGGCGACGCTCTACCAAAAGTCGAAGCTCCTAGATTGCAAATCTTCCTTCCTTGCTCTTCCAAAGCAAGAGGAAGAATAGAGACAAGGTTTTTCTCCTCCCTAAAACCAACCAACAAGGAGCACACAAACTCCTTGCCGCCGGCCAACTAGAAGGAGGAGAAGATGATGGAAAACAACCAACACACCAAGGGAAGCCCTATATCTTGTTTCCACCACCTAAGGAGAAGAAGAAGAGAGCTTTTGGGCATCGGCCAAGGGCTGGGAAGGGGCTGGAAAAGAGCTAGACGCCGGCCAATGGAGAAGGAAGAAGAAGAGAACACCTTCCTTAATTGGTGCCGCCCTAGCCTCCAAACCCTAACCCTAATCCTATCTCAACTAGGATTCCCTCTCTTGCTGCCCAAACCCTAGCTCTCCTTTCATGTAGTTCATGCCAACCCCTTTGACCTCCTTTTATAGAGTTAGGGACAAGTCATGAATTAATCTCCTCCATTGGTTCTAGGGATTTAATCTCAACCGTCGAATCTAGAGATTTAATCTCAACCGTCGGATCTTAGAGATTTAATCTCTACCTATGGATCTTAGAGTTTTGTTTCTATCCATTGGATCTAAGCTTCATGAGGTTTTAATAGGCTACATTAGGGACCATGAGGAGGAGTTGGATCTTGGCCACCCATGGATCAAGCCCACATAAAGTCCAATCCACTAATGATGATCCAATCCACTAAAGGATGATCATTGATCTACCTCACCAACCCCCATATGATAATATGGGCTCCATATATTATTTGTACATTTTCTCCCCTGTTTAAGATCTCGAATGTCCGTCGATTAATTAATTTACTGTCCATTAATTACTTAACATCTAACTCCTTGAATAGTACCACTCAACCTTTTTATCATGCCGGACCAAGTCCACCTGCAGGGTTTACATGATGAACCATATGAGCTCCACAAGGAGACATCATCATCCTAATATATAGGACACGATTTCCTCCTATAATCAACGACACACTATATATATAATATCATCTCCTAACTTACCGAGCCTATCGATTTAATCTATAAATCTCGCCCATTGATAAATCAAAGAGATGAGTACTAAGTATATGTGCCCGTAATTATATCGGGATTAAAAGCATGTACTAAATAATATCTGAGGTCCGATTTGATTATGTAGTCAGCAATAAATTGAATCACCTCTAAGTCGGTCCTGCTCAATACACACAAAGTGCACTAGTGTGATTCTATCGTCAAGACAAACCAATACCAAATCATACTACAGCCATTCCAATGGTTTGTCCAAAGTCATCTCGGTTGTGAGCCTTTACTTATACTTTACAAGGAGCCGATAACATGATTGCCCGTGTGACACCACACACCATGTTATCTACAATGTAATGTATTAGACAATATTGCATAATCATATAAATATGCAAACAATGATCATGTAATTCTTATTTCAAAATAAAGATGTTCATACAAAAGGTAGACGTTTCAGTATACATCCCTACAAACGGGTTTTGGTTATGAACTAATAACTCTAAGGAGAAGTTTTCTTAATGGTTAAGAAACACGGGATCTATAAAAACGTGGTTAGGTTTTTGGAGAGCCCTAAGTATTATTTTGGGAAATAAACTTCTCCTCTCCTCTCCCTCTCTTCTCCTTGCCGCCGCCCAAGCAGTCCATGCCGCTAGCCCCTTGCACCGCCGTCCACCCTGCTACTTGCGTCCAAGCTACTGCCAGCCATGCTCCGGTAACCCTTCGGTGACTCACCTTGGTTCCGGCGACCAAGGGTTTGCCGCCCATCCTCTTTGGTCAGCGCAACTCCTCCACCAAGCTGTCCAGTTTTCTGGACAGCTTGTTTCCTTGCATGTCGGAGCATCGTTTGGACGACGTTTGGAGCTTCGACAGTGGCAACCTTGCCGAGGTTTCGATCTCCGGTAATCCTTATAGGTGGAGGACCAAGCATTCGTTAATCGGTTGACGAATACCTCTTCGGAGGAGTGAATTTTGGGGACTCATTTTCGAATCCGAATTTTGATTCGGGTTATGATCTTCTCTCGATCACATCGTCTTCGACATGAGGCTAGTGACTACTACGAAGATGAAGCTCATGGCTTTTTGAAGCCATCCCGACGATACTCAGCATGGATACGAATAGAGGCAATTATAGCAAGAGTCACTCTGGTTGATGTCATTCCCGTTGCATGTGATACGTCAGGTATAACTAGAGTAATTTCTTTTTTTGCAAAATTTGAAATTATGAATATGTCTACACATGTTATACTATGTATGTGTTTGATGTGTGTGTTGTAATAAATTAGATTTATTAATTTTTAATTCTTCTGTTGTGCACATGTTTACGAAGCATGTTCGAACACACACTCGCAATGGTGCCGGAAACCCATCAGTGGTATCAGAGCCCATGTTGTGTTTCGATATAATCGTAAAATTGTTTTGTGATAGTCGTAATTGTATTTATGGAAATTTTCTACTTTTGGAATGTTTAGAAGTATTTATAGAAAATTTCTAATTTTGGAAAGTTTAGAAGTATTTATGGAAATCTTCTACTTTTGGAAAGTTTAGAACTATTTATGGAAATTAACACATTCCATAAATAAAATATTTGATTAGATTTGGAAATTTGTTTCCTAATTTAATCATGATTTGATTTGGTAAATAAAATATAAAATATATTTTATTTCCATAAATAGTTTTGACAATTTAGGAAATTTGTTTCCTTAATTATCACTTTCCATAAATAAAAATATGTGATTAGATTTGGAAATTTGTTTCCTAATTTAATCATGATTTGATTTGGAGAATCAAATCTCAAACATATTTTATTTCCATAAATAGTTATGACATGTATGCCATTATGTCATGCCATGTAGATGTATGTCATGTCATGTAGATAATAGTTATTTACATGCAAAGAGGATGAGACATAAAAACCCTTACTCAATATTAAAGCTACACCTTCCATTAATATGGTTAGAACCAGAGTTCTATTTCTTGTTTGGGTTGTTGGACTCTCACCAAGCCCGGCTTGAACCCGAACATGTTCAAACCATGGAATAGTTTAATACTAATATGGTAAGAGTTAGAGGTCAATCGTTAGCTTTGGTTGTTGGACTCTCTCCAAGCCGAGCTAATTGGTTAAATGCACTCTAACAATATTAAAACTATTTCTTGATTAATGGGTTGGCTTCAACATGGAGCATCGGCTTGTTGGACTCTCTCCAAGGTCGATGTGAAGGGAGGTGAAGTTGGGTGCTATGCATATGATGCATACTTGTTAATAAGTTAACAACCCGATGTATGTGTGAACATTCAATTAGTTGATAGCACATTGTGATAGTTGCATATATGTGATATGCAATCGCTATACATGATACCTACCATTGTAGTTATGAATGGCTTGTTGGACTCTCTCCAAGGTTGTTCATATCTATGTTGGATATCATCCCATTCGGAGATGGACCTACGATCTCCCGAAGTGATTTTGGGGTTTTCAAAATTCAAAAAATGAATGGGATTTATAAATGTATGTTGATGCATTTTAAATCAACTTTCTCATATATGCTCGTTTTGTATTTCTAGGTTAATCGATTGATCATGACGTCTTTGAATTTGGACACTATTTTGGATTCAAATAAATTGATTGAGCCTAACTTCTTGGACTGACTTAGAAAGTTGAGAATTATTCTCAAGGCAGAAAAGATCGGTATGTCCTCAAAGAGCCTCTTCCCAACCGTCCTAGGACGATGCAACTCTAGATCAATTGTTAGCCTATCAGAAACATGTGGCAAATTTTGAACTAGCGAGTTGCATCATCCTAGCCATGATGGTACCCGAGCTACAAAAGCAGCATGAGCATATGGATGTTAATACCATAGTCTTTCATCTTCATGAGTTGTTTAATGAGCAAGCGAGATCCGAAAGGTTCAAAGTCTCAAGGCTCCTCTTCACCTCTAAGATGCAAGAAGGTTCATCTGTAGTACAGTTTGTGCTAAAGATTAATGGGTACATCGAGCGGATGGCTACCGTCGGGTTTGTGATGGATCATGAATTAAGTATTGACATAATTCTGTATTGTTTTCCCAAGAGTTTCTCACAATTTGTGATGAACTACTGGATGAACAAATTTGAATCCACTATTCCTGAGCTCCTCAATATACTGAAGACTGTGGAGCCTTCTATGAAGCATGAGGAGAAGGCGATTCTTTTAGTTGATTCCTCAAAGAAAGGTTCTAAGAGGAAGTCAAAGGAATAGAAGAAAGGGGAGAACAAAAAGGCTAAGAAGGCAGAACCAGCACAAAAGGCCACTTGCCATCATTGTGGCAAGGAGGGCCACTGACGAAGAAACTGCAAGATTTATCTTGAGTCCGTGAAAGAGAAGAAGGCATCTGATACACCATCGTCTTTAGGTATCTTCGTTATTAATTGTCATTATATTTCCTTAGACACTTGGGTATTGGATACTGGGTGTGGCTTACATATATGTAATGACATACAGGGGCTAAGGAATAGAAGAAGACTCGTCAGAGGGGAGTCAAATTTACAAGTTGGCAATGGAGCAAAGGTTACTGCGGTCGCCATCCGAACTTATTTGCTGAAGCTCCCTAGTGGACTAGTCTTAGAACTAGACAATTGCTATTATGTTCCTTCTCTAATAAAGAACATTGTTTCTATTTCCTGCTTAAATAGAAATGGTTACCATTTGACATTTAGTAACAATTATTGTTATATAACTTTGAATGACATACTTTATGAGACTAGAACATTGAGCAATGGTATTTATACGTTGGACATATCTAGTGATGTTTTCAATATCTAAGCGAGCAACAAGCATGCTCAAAAAGATAATCAATTAGACTCTATGTGGCAGTGTCGTCTTGGCCATGCAAGCAAAAAATGCATGTCTGAATTACACCGATGTGGAATTCTGTAATCGTTTGAATTAGATTCATACAATACATGTGAATCATGTTTAAAAGGCAAGATGACTAAGTTACCTTTTTTAGGAAAAGGTTAACGGGTGGGAGAGTTGCTTGGTCTAATACATATTGATGTATGCGGACCTATTGTCACACCCCGTGAGTATGCCGTGCTGAAAATCAAACGGACGACATCTCCCCTGTACGTGGCAACATTTCGGGTTAATACAAGGCCCGTAGGCCCACAAAAACAACATAACATAAATATAACAACTACAGTGGAAACATAAACCACATACCACAACAAAAATACTAAAATCATACAAGTGTACACCACCTGACAAGTCCACAGTAATAAAACTGTAAATAAAACATCAACTACAGAAATAAAGTCCACGACATCATGACAAAGTCTATAATAAAACAAGTCCATAACATAATCAAAGTCCAAGACTTAAAACGGATTCCTCGGGAGACTCAGAAAACGGAGATGGGATGGATTATCGGCGCAGCTCCAAGTCATCACGAAGACTTCTACGTGTTACCTAAGCGACAGAAAAACCCAGGGTCTGTAGTAGTGAGTAAAACTCAGCATGTAATAATATAGAACATGTAAATATATATATCAATATTACATGTCACTCAACAGTTTAATCTACTCGTACAATAGGTATACATCAGCATAACCAGTATACATGGATGCATACACTAAATAAATTGAACAACAAACGATGCTGACATACCTGAAAGTCAGCTACTCTATCCTCATCCAACCTGGACATATATCCACAACACAAGGTATAACGAATAATACTAACTCACACTACATCATGATATGAGTCGAGGGTATCACAGTGAATAACCAACAGGTATACAAGTTCCGGCCTACTACAATACAAAAAATGCAATAGCGTGTATGAATATATACAAACAAATGCAACAAGCATAGTACATACAAATGCATCATCAAAGTGAGTATACATATAGACTACATCTGTATGTATACTAATCACCATCATCCATGTATATATATATACAAGCATGTATGTATATATATATATATATAGCAATATGAAAAACACCGTATGATACGGCAATGCAACATGTATGGTAATGCCTGTGCACCCCTACTCGCTACCACGACCCCTAGTGTGGCCTAGGTGGCACGACATTACAACTGTCCCAACTCACACCAACCACTGCTCTAGAGTGTTCGGGTGGGCAGTATGATCAAGTAGCATATGAGCATAAAGAGCTCGCTACGCAACGGGGGTCCCTTCTGCTGGCCACTCCGACTGACACTACCAATGAGTGGTCGAGTGCCACGCACCCAGGACAACTGCACGCACCCGAACTACCATCATCTATAATGGTAGAGTGTGGCACAATAAATGCTCTGCCGTCACACTAGTTACTCCTCTGGGAGTAACCTGGGAGGCAGGATGACTGACTACTCTCTCAACCCTAAGGGAGACGATGTTGTCAGTATGCATGCAATGACATGAAGGTACTGTCTAACATACAAACATCTACCACAGACTCTCTGTTCATTAGAGAGTCACGCCCAATTGATCAGTACACTCTCTATCCTGTAGAGAGGCGTACTCAACTGATCATGGCAAGCTAGGACCACCGGACCATTGCGACACATTATCCACGACTCACCTGACCATTTACTCAACACGTGGTTGGTAAATAAGTATATAACATACTAGTATTGGTATAACTCCTACTTTTAGGGCATTACCTACCCACGGATGACCTTTTTGCCAATTTATAAATTTGTTCATCACCCGTACTCTAACATCCACATCCTACTAAACATCTAGGCCTATTTACATCACATCTATAACCCTAAATCATAATAAAGGGAATGTGATATCAACCTTTGAGTAAATATACCCAACGACAAGTTCAAGCATAAGATAATAAGAGCAGGGGCAAGGTAACATGATCATATAAGATGATCAGACATCTAAATCTGTATGCATTAAAAATACTTGACCAGGGTAGGAATTACTCACCTGTTGTAAATGCTCGTAGTAGTAGAGTCCTCACGTCCGCGGACATGTCTCGTATCCACGTCTTGCACATTTCAAACATTGTGGTCATGTTCAAGCATACAACAATATATATATAATTTACTATTCTATCGTTTCTATATTCACGTCCCTTTATCGAATACGAATTAGAAACCCCCCCACATGTACATTTAACACCATAATTAAGCCAGTTCACAAATCCACTCGCAAGATAAATAGGACATCACCCTAGCGCACTCTGCTACCATTTATTCATACAGATATAAAAATCTGATAACCCTACATGAACACACCTCAACTCACAGCCCATGAACAGGTACATTGACACACATAGGCCCGTTTATGGCTCACTCATAGCCGGCCAAAACATCACCTCACAACCCCCTTTTTAGACAAAGATCAACCTTATTCACAACCAACAACTACAACTCTAATACAAGGCATACATAGAGCATCACAACCGTTCACAACTAGGACTACACAGAACTTATCCCCCCTTAATCACAACCGCACAACCAGCCCATCCTGTTGACAATCCCTCTAATTCACAGCCAACAACCATCACATCTCGTTCAACACTTCACAACCAACCCATAGCCATCTCCACCGAATGGAATTCACTGAACAAAAGGGAATTGATCTTGCTTACCAGAAATTGAAACTTCACCGACAATTAATCCTCATTGGCAGCAACTCCACAGAATCGAAAATTAATCCCGCTACCCCTGTTCACCGGAAACAACTACCCACCCAAACAACCATCACCACATGCAATATTTATCGTAAGAAATTCACAGAACAAAAGGAAAATTAGTCTTCCGTACCAGATGTTGAACACCGTCGGTGGTAAAGTCCCCAACAACTGCAACCAACCTTTCCCTATCCCCTGTTTTCCAACCCACCTCCTATCCAAATCAAACCCGGTTAAGGAACGACCACCACCACATCAGAACCATCATGAAACACTAATGAGTGATGAAGGATGGCCTTGACTTACCCAATTCCGACGGTAATCCCCTGTTCACCGGTGAACTCAACACCCCCGAGGCACTGCTCTAGCTCCCGCTGGAACTCTCGGCTCCAGCAACAAGTCATCGATTTTCCCTTTCCGAGCAAAGTGTCATCGTCGTTGACCCAAGCCCCCAAATCGAGAGCCTCCTTCATTGCTCTGGTCTGTTCGCGAGCAACGTCGCTTGTCGCCGTCCACTCGAGCAGAGGAGCTGACAAACTCCAAGCGGCAGGAGTCGAAGAGGTCGCACGGAGGAGGAGAGAAACCGAGCGAGAGGGAGAGATTTGTTCGTGCATAGAGGTGATGTCGACCGGCGCTGTGGTCGCGGAGAAGATAAAGGGGTAAGGTCACGATCGGGAAATGCTCGATGAGAAATAAAATTTAACGACGTGAAAAAAGTTCCGTTAATGAATCGGGACGGGTTGGCAGGTAAACGGGTCGAATTTCAGACCCGTAAAGCCCTTTAACCCCTTCTAAGCAATGAGGGTCTTAGAAATACCCATTCGAGTTCAGAAAAATTCCTAAAAATTCTTGGAAAAATTCTATAGGGTATTCTCCTAATTACCCAACATTTATTTTATTTTATTATTTTTTTTCTATGGTATTTTACACCTATGTCAACTCAAGCTCTAGGAGGCTATAGCTACTTCATTACCTTCACCGATGATCACTCATGGTTTGGGTATGTGTTCTTGATGAAACACAAGTCTGAAGCCTTTGAATGATTCAAAGAATTCAGAAATGAAGTAGAGACATCATGACAAGAGTATTAAAATACTTCGATCGGATCAAGGTAGTGAATACTTAAGTCAAGAGTTTCTAGATTATTTAAGAGTCAATGGTATATTGTCTCAATGGACTCCGCCATATACACCGCAGCATAATGGTATATCTGAGAGGCATAACCGGACCTTGTTGGATATGGTCAGGTCAATGAAGAATCGTGTGAAACTTCCCAAGTCCTTTTGGAGCTATGCACTTCAAATAACTGTTTACTTGATAAATAGAATGCCAACCAAGGTAGTCTCTACTACTCCATATAAGATATGGAATAGTAAGAAACCTCATGTATCTTACTTGAAGATATGGGGTTGTCCTGATTATGTGAAGTGGACTGTATCAGACAAATTAGATGCTAAGTCTGATAAATATCTATTTATTGGATACCCTAAGGAAACAAGGGGTTACCAATTCTATCATCATGTGGAACAAAAGGTGTTTGTTTCAAGGCATGTTGTGTTTCTAGAGAAAGAGTTTCTCTTGCAAGAAAACAGTGGGAGTGTCATTGAGCTTGAGGAGACTCGAGAGACTCAAATAGACATTGATGAGATACCTGGTGAAGCACCACAACCGATAACTCATAGTGATGAGCCATCGGCTAGACCTATTGAGACACCACATCTTCATAGATCTTGTAGAACATGCAACATTCCTGAGAGATATGAATTTCTCATAAGTGAATCGAACAATGTGTTACTCATTGATGATGAGGAGCCTACCAGTTATGAAGAAGTTCTGAAAAGTTCAGAAAGGGATAAGTGGCTTAACGCCGTGAAGTCGAAAATGGATTCCATGTATGAAAATCAAGTTTGGAACTTGGTTAACCCACCTGAAGGCAAAAAGCCTACAGGGTGCCAGTGGATTTTCAAGAAGAAAACTAACATGGATGGTAATGTGCTTACCTATAAGGATAGATTGGTGGCGAAAGGATATCGTCAAAAGCAAGGTGTTGATTATGACGAGACCTATTCACCTATTGCTATGCTTAAATATATTCAGATGCTCCTTGCCATAGCGGCTCATTATGATTATGAGATATGACAGATGGATGTGAAAACAACTTTCATTAATGGAAACCTACTCGAAGACGTGTATATGATACAGCCTGAGAGTTTCACATCGGTTGATAAAACCAAGGTATGCAAACTGTGACAGTCCATATATAGACTGAAGCAAGCATCCAAGAGATGGAATATCAATTTTGATGAGACAATCAAAAAGTTTGATTTCTCATAAAATCCGGATGAACCTTGGGTGCACAAGAAGGTTAGTGGGAGTGCAGTCCTGTTCCTAGTATTATATGTCGATGACATATTACTTATAAGAAATGATGTTTCTGTCTTACAGTCAGTTAAAATTTGTTTGTCCATGATATTATCCATGAAAGACCTAGGAGAAGCAACATACATCCTCGGGATTAAGATCTATAGGGATAGATCGAAACGGTTGTTTGGTCCTTCGCATTCTACATATATAGACCGAGTGCTAAAGAGGTTTAGCATGTTGGAATCCAAGAAAGGTTTCCTACCCATCCGGCATGGGATACACCTTTCGAAGTCTATATGTCCACGCATAGAAGACGAGAGGATTTGCATGAATAAGATTCCCTATGCATCCACAATAGGATCTATCATGTATGCTATGTTATGTATGAGACCCGATGTATCGTACGCTCTAAGTGTCTTGAGAAGATACCAATCTGATCCAGGAATGGATCATTGGGTGGCTGTTAAGACGATCCTTAAGTATTTTAGAAGAACTAAGGATGTGTTCCTAATATATGGAGAATGAGACATGGTGACACGCGGGTATATGGATGCCAGCTTCCAGACATACAAGGATGATTCTAGGTCTCAGTCTGGGTATGTGTTCACCTTGAATGGAGACACAATAAGTTTGAAAGGTTCCAAGCAATACACTATAGCAGATTCTACCACTGAGACAGAATACATTGCAACTTTGGAAGCGGTTTAGATCAAGAAGTTCATTTCTTAACTTGATGTGGTCTCATCAATGATCCAAACATGTGCTTCATCGCTATCATATGATCAGAGAGATTATAAGTAGGAAGGAAATAAAAATCGAGAAGATTCCCACTTAAAAGAACTTAGCAGATCCTTTAACTAAGGCCTTACCTCAAAGTAAGTTTAAGGGCCATGTTAGGGCTTATGGTATTGGATATCGTGGTGATTGGCATTAGGCCAAGTGGGAGTTTGTTAGTAATATATGAGAGATTTCTTAAGGCAATCGCCTTATGTTTGAACCATTTATATGATAAATGAAGATTCACTATTTGAGTATACATGTTTTCATGTATTTGATTAGATCTTAAACTCATTTATTGAATGTCCATAATACGATTTGCAATATAAGAGAATTTGTGATTGGATCACAACTAGTGAGTATCTCTACATGTGTAATTGTGATGCATTGAAATAATCCCTAGTCGATGAATTGATGGATTTGAACACCATCAATTCTGTCGAGACTAGCATGAGGTTTACTCCTTGGTATATCCAAGCAGCTGATTCTCACTAGTTGGAGACATTGTGATGTCCGTAGTTAATCGTGGATGCTAGTTATTGTAATTAGTTCATTTGAGTGACCAGCTGTAAGACTTCATATGGTTCTCTACATATATGGATATGTTAATGAATTTCTTACTACAACTTAAGTACGATGTTCCTTTGACTTGCGGTATTCAAGTCATCTTGGTCATGAAGACATATGCTTTGACATCTTAAGCAAGCATCTCTGAGGAGATGTGGACCCGGGATGATTGGGTATAAGTCGAAGTGGCCGAAGGTGTTTGAATAGCCTATAAAATATTCACCACTCCTTGCGAGGAGATGTATACCCATGGTCTCTCATCGGATTGTAATTAAAATCTTTGGCCAAAATATTACATGTTTAGAGTAAGGTACTCTTGAATACATGTGCAGTAACTAGAATCCGTAGGACGAGGAAATGATACTTGGGCTAGGTGTGACGTAGTCAGCCTGATGGGACTGAAACAATAGACCATGTCCTTAACCAAGTGGGTATAAGATGCGTTAAAGGAACAGGGTATGATTCATTGTAGCTACTAAAGGGTTTCACAAATGGTTCTGGAATCAACCGTTGATTTTTCTATTAATTGAGGATCATGATATACTACTAGGTGCCACTGATGATAATTCTATAATTAATGGTTAATTATAGATGACCAACATAAATTGGGAACCTATTTGGTCACACGCACAACGAGCATAATCCGAAGGATTTTAAACGAGCTTGAGAATGAGAATCTCAGATCAAGAGAAACTAGGTTTGGTTGGACCAAACAAGGAGCGAGCATGAAATTGTTTCAGTCGCAATGAAAGCATGGATGGGCTGAGTCTTATGAAGACATGATGGATGAACCAAATTGGTTTGGTTCTAATCCAATGGTGGAGAATAAACCAGAGGAGTTTGGTTTGTTTTAAACGAATGAACCAAAGTTGGTTCGGTTCGTTTTAACTTAAAATACACCAACTCGGTTCGGTTTATTTTAACTTAAGTTATTGGAGCGGGTTAACAGGTTTTGGTTATGAACCAATAACTCTAAGGAGAAGTTTTCTTAATGGTTAAGAAACACGGGTTCTATAAAAACGCAGTTAGGTTTTTGGAGAGCCCTAAGTATTATTTTTGGAAATAAACTTACCCTCTCCTCTTCCTCTCTTCTCCTTGCTGCCACCCCAGCTGTCCACGCCGATAGCCCCTTGTGCCGCCGTCCACCCTCATGCCGGCGTCCAAGCTACTTTCGGCCATCCTCCGGTGACTCACCTTGGTTCTGGTGACCAAGTGTTGGCCAGCCATCCTCTTTGGCCGGCGCAACTCCTCCACCATGCTGTCCAGTTTTCTAGAGTGCTTGTTTCTAGTTTTCTAGAGAGCTTGTTTCCTTGCATGTAGGAGCATCATTTAGATGACGTTTGGAGCTCCAAAAGTGGTTACCTTGTCGGGGATTCGATCTCCGATAATTCTCATAGGAGGAGGACTATGGATTCGTCAATCGGTTGACGAATACCTGTCCGGAGAAGTGAGTTTTGCGGACTCATTTTCGAATCCGAATTTTTATTCGGGTTGTGAACTTCTCTCGATCACATCATCTTCGACACGAGGCTAGTGAATCCTACAAAGACGAGGCTCATGGCTTTGTGAAGCCATCCCGACGATACTCGACGTGGATACAGAGATAGGCGATTCTAGCAAGAGTCGCTCTGGTTGATGTCATTCCCTCTACATGTGATACGTCAGGTATAACTAGAGTAATTTCCTTTTATTGCAAAATTTAAAATTGCGATTATGTCTACACATGTTGTACTATGCATGCATGTGATGTGTGTGTTATAATAAATTAGATTTATTGCTTTTTAATTCTTCCGATGTACACATGTTTACAAAACATGTTCTAATACACACTCACCGCTGAGCCGAAAACCCAACATATAAGAAGGTTAGAGGGAGTGAGGTCGTGTTCCTAGTATTGTATGTCAATGACATATTAATCATAGGGTACGATATTCCTATTTTGCAAATAATTAAGATTTGGTTGTCCAAAATGTTCTCCATGAACGAAATGTGAGAAGTAACCTATATTTTTAGGATTAAGATCTATAGAGATAGATTGAATAGGTTGTTTGGTCTTTCAGAGTCTACATACATAGACAAACTGCTAAAACGGTTTAACATGGATGAATCAAAGAAAAGTTTCATTTCCATGAGATATGGGATTCATGTTTCGAAGTCTATGTGCCCGTGCACTGAAGACAAGAGGATTCGTATGAATCAGATCCTATATGCATCAGCTATAGGATCGATCATGTATGCTATGTTTTGTGCGAGGCTTGATATATCATACGCTTTGAGCGTTATGAGTAGATACCAGTCGGATCATGGTATAGACCATTGGGTGGTGATGCACGCGATCAAGACCTCAAATCTCCATTGAGAAATTGCCAATGACCCGAAGCACACGCTCACACTCAACGATCGCAAGTGCACGAATGTCGTCAAGTAATAAAAGATGTATCGATCTCATAAAGACTGAGATTCGAATACCGTTTATCCGGTGGATGTCGTTGTTCGAAAAAAATCTCCTGAGTGTAGAAGTTTGTGAGGTCGACGGTAGTCCTAACTCAATTACGATGTCACTTGGAGGAAGCGAAGGATGGTTCAAAGTTTCCTTAAAGGATTCTAGGACTTCGATTTTACTTGTGTGTTGTTGAACATGCTATCAATTTAATGCATTTAGGATCTCTAGCTATGATCTTGTGGGAGGATCATCTTGTATTTGCCCGATGAACTTTTGCTTCTACCAAGAACTACCTATTCCTAACCAAGTTTTCCTTTTGAATCGTCAGAGCTCAGGGGGTTGATACCGTTGGGAGCCCCCAGTCACTAGGGTCCCTCAACCCTTCTAGAGTTGATGTCTTCTACTTTGGGCCTTCTGCCAAGATAGGTTGTTAAGGTATGTGGATGTCCTAGTAATCCCTATGAAGAGACTGATAATATTTCATATCCTACTCTATCATATTCTACTTTCTACGGTTATGGGAGGGAGGATGATTGCAAGGTTCCTCCTTAGTTATCCTAGGTTTTTGATACAAAGGCTTTCCATCCTTGTATCGGCTATATGCAGTAGAAATAGAATCAAGATATAATTCTCATCGATTTAAAAAACATAAATTGTAAATAGATTCAAAGAAGATGAATAACTATTTGAACTAGCATGTCCACATACACAAGCTACTCCCTAATCCTAGAATCGAAGTATCTACTCCATAAATGAATGAGAATAAACATAAGACATCTTAAGGTGAATCATTACAATACAAATAGAATGAGAAATAAAGGCAATACTTTCTGTTCAATCTGATGTGGTGTCTTGGTTCTTCTCCACGGTGCCAGAGCGTCGAGTTGGATCTTCAAGCCGCTTCCTTCCTCCTCATTGCAAGTCTCCGATGCTTCTTAGGGCACATTCTTGCCGTTCTAACCACCGAGCCTCCCCCATAGGGTTTTGGTGTGCCTTCCTAGTTATAGAAGAGAATCTGACTTTACTTAAATCCCCGTGAAACCCTAGTTTGTGTCAAATCGGGCTAATGCCACATGATCGTGTGGATTCCACACGACCGACCAT
This sequence comes from Wurfbainia villosa, assembly GCA_025175895.1. Lineage (NCBI taxonomy): Eukaryota > Viridiplantae > Streptophyta > Magnoliopsida > Zingiberales > Zingiberaceae > Wurfbainia > Wurfbainia villosa. The sequence goes on along the minus strand of CM045986.1, from coordinate 55,237,843 downwards.
GTGGCTCACTAGAAATTCTACCCTGAATCTGGCTTCAGGGTTAGGCACGATTGTGTGATATTCACACGGTTGCCCGTGTCTTCCTTTAAACCATCATGTCAATGTCGTCATTTGGTCCGGAGCATGCTTGCCTTCCTTTGTCTCCAATTATGTGTCATTTTATCTCCCAAAATGCCTCCGTACACGTAAAAACAACAAGCACAGATCTACAAACTAGAAAATAGGAAATGAATGCAAAAAAAAAATGCATGAAACAAGTATAAAATTCAATGAGATGTGTGATAAAACTACTCCTAAAACCCTATATATTTTGCACAAATCAATTCCCCCAAACTTAGATCTTTGCTTGTCCTCAAGCAAACCATAGTGCCATGAAATTTTAAAATTATTGTTCCATACTTAGCATACTAACTAAAATTATCAAGTGGTATTTTCAATCAAAGCATATAGATATCTTCTAAAGATTCACTGCGTTAGCTTTTCGTTCACGTGCTGAGAGAATTTCTTAAGGGGTACTCATTCCATGGTGAGTCAAGTCATTATCCTATAGCTTTCCTAAGGTCTCCGGCTTTGAGGTACTTACTTGCCCTAAGCGAGGGTCGTTCCCTAGAATTAGCATAAAGTTTCAAAGGCATGCTTGGTATTGAGAGAAATTGGAAGGTGTTTCCCCAGTAACCTAACTCAGTCTCAAAGGGACACCTAGTCATTTCCACCCATGACAACTATTTTTTCCAATTCTTATTTTGTTTCTCTTCTTTTTTTTTCTACTTATTTTATCATCCTTCCTAGCATTTCAATTTTTTAAAATGAGTTTACACAATCCGAGGAACTCCAATAACTAAAAAGCTAAATCTAGAGTCACCTATGGATTCTAAAGTACTAGACTACTGGGATGAATCATAACTATATATGTACTAGATTCTCCCTTTCAGAATATTCGATAAGTGTAGGTGAGAGATAAAAGCTAATAAGTGAAAATCTAGAACATCCATCAAATCATCCAAAAATAAAATACCGCAAGATAAAGGAAGTTAAGCTATCTATTGCATGGAAACAGGTTGTGAAAATTTTTGAAAACATCACTGAGGCACCTTAATGTGACTAACAACTAAGTGTTGGAAGGAACCTAAACACTCTATGCATGACAAAATAAATTCAAATAAACTAAACCTAGATGTCAAAGAGAAACTAACACTGGTAGAAGAGCATATCAAAATTAGAGTTCCCCCCAGACTTGAGCAAAACTATACCTCTAGTATGGCGGTCGAGGTGGGAGTTCTGGCAGTCTAGGCATATCATGCTCCTAGGAGAATTGGGTACTCATCCGTTGGTGCCACATGTACATGTGATCAACCTGGGAACTGTTAGATGTAGCAACGACTCTGTTCTAGTCCTCCCTAGCCCACTGTGATCAAGCATCGCTCATGAACTACCGGACCTCCTGATGGTAAGCGGGCTCCTCCTGAAAATATTACTGGGTATGGCCGTAGTGTTGGTGCAGGGGCACTAGATAATCGAACCTAGGTTTTGATTATAGAAAAGATCCAAAGTTAAGGTCATATTATTATCTCATGAGTTGAATTAAGTGTGCAGGAAATGGTTAAGCTAAGCCGAAGGTCAGCGACACCCGGAGAATCCTAAGTCAGGAAACTGTGGTGGTCGGGCGACACCGGGGGAACTTCATGGGAGTCAAAGAACCTAGGTGGAAGACCCGAAGCAAAGAGACAGGTCATAAAGGACCAGAGGTAAGCTCGTGTGAGTGAGAGATGGTAAGGTCATGTCCTCTGTACGGGGATGACAGTAGGCGGCGATCCGACTAAAACTTCCTGTGGAAGGTCTAGGTCGAGATCGGACGATAAGAAACCATTGTATTTACCATTTTTCGTGCTAACCTCTTACTGCAGGGAAGTAACCAGGCTGGCAGTCGACTGCTAGCCTTTGGGCAGTTGACTAATGCACATCAGTCGACTGATGGAAGGCATCAGTCGACTGATGGTGACGAATCAACCTTTTGCGCTAGGTCAAAACGGATAATGTTTGACGTGACCACTTCGCGATAAAATATGGTACCACCTCGTGATCAGTTCTAAAAGATAAGGATATACATCAAGACTTATTCCAAGGCAAAATTCTATAAAAGGAGGTGAGGACTCCAAGCCAAAGATCAATCAACTCTATTGTCAAAGTGCTCCCGTAACGCCAAAGCTCCAACGCCGTAACGTCGACGCAATGCCAACTTCAGATTCTATTCGTCGGTAGTAAGTACTTTTTTTTAATTTATTATATTCGATCGTGGTTTTAATCATAACGAGGTGAGGTAGGCTTGTTGCCTCATCCTGGAACTTTCGGTTTTGTGATCGTTGTCTCTTACCTCCAACGAGGAGGAGACTTGATAGTGGATTGCCCCTTCGTACATGGTCAAATATCGCGGGGCCTTGGATTAGTAGCCGGTGGGCTGTGAATCAAGTAAAAATAAATTGTCTTATTTATTTTTCCACTGCGCTTAGTATTATTGAACGAACGAAACGAAAATTTTACGCTCGCTATTCACCCCTCCCCCCTCTAGCGATGCTTCTCAATCAAACACGTAGAACTCCTCGGACCACTAGAAATGATCTCAGAGGCCCTCAAACTCCACCTGCATGTAGGCATTGTGCTCCTCTCATCGCTTCCCCTGTGTCTATTTCTCGGCGTAGATAACATCGAGGCGTGATCAGAACTCGAAGATGTCATAAGCTGACATACCTGCATCCTGCTCAAAAGTGGAAAAAGAAGGAGGGGTAGGTGTCGGCTTGCGGTGTGGACTAGGGGGACTCTTGTACATGGGTAGATCTATAGGTGAGTGATGGTCAGGAGGTGAGAGGGGTGCATGAGAAGTAGGCTATGTGTGCGGTGGGGACTCCACTATGAGATCCAACTGCCAATTGGCACGGTTGGTGATCGTGGTATGATCAGTGTCGGGGAGCTTAAGGGGTGTCAAGTTCTTCCTCACAAAGCAAAAATAGTGCCCCTCTCGCACTATCATTTTCATTGCCATGCACACCCCTAAGTCGATGCTATGGATCCCCTCTACTCTATCCAACTCCGTGCAATCATAACCCATCTTATTGCAAATGTGAATGATTAATCCCCCTAAAATAATATCTCCCTTAGCCGCCTTGCTCATCTTCACTAGATGCCTAATGAAATGGGACCCTACATCAATGGTGTTCCTCTCCGGTAGTATGCCCCACAGGCAAAGAAGCTCATTCATCCTCATCACTCTATCGCTCTCCCACTACAAAAAAAAAACCCTTTAGAAGCGGTTTTAAAAAGCCTTTAGAACCACTTATCAACCGCTTCTAAATAATTAGAATCAGTTTTTAACCGTTGTAGATAATGCCGATGCTAAAGACAACCGAAGCGGTAAAATAAACCGGTGGTTCAAAATAAAGAGCTGGTTGTGTTGGAGACCTATAGAAATGGTTTTTAACCGGTTCTAAAGAGTTTTCAACCGCTCCTATTGTACAAACATCACAAACGCTTGTGACCGCTTGTGTTGGAGACCTATAGAATCCGTTAAAAACCGATTCTACAGAGTTTGCAACCGCTCCTATTATACAAACATCACAAGCACTTATGACCGCATCTATAAATATATATTTTAAAAGCAGTTAATACCACACATTAAAATCGGTTAAAACCACTCCTAATGTGTCTGTTGTCGATGTAATAAACAGAGTTTTAGGAGCGGTTTTAACCGCTCCTAATGTGTTTGTATGGCAAAAGGTTTAGGTGCGGTTAAAAACCGCTCCTAATGTTTATAAGCGCTTCTAATATCAAATTTGAACAATGATCTCATATCATATTGATACAATACCAAATTAAATTAATTTACAATATTCACATTTCACTTCACAAAAAAAATTTATTGTATTATCAAACTAACACATAATATTCATGTTTAAGTTCAAAATGTTAATACATCTCATTAAAATTTTACTCCACACTATATTTTACTTGGAATGCATCTCAATACATTTTACTCCACACTAGTGTTAATACATCTCAATGGCAGATTTTGATAAAAACTTGTATGAAGGATTCAATTTGCAACATCCTCAGCTTTCTTTTGCTCAGTCTCTACTTGCTTCCTTTGTTCTTCAGCTTTTCTTTTCCCAATTTCAAGCAGCTTTTTTTCCGTCGTTACTTTTGTTTTGGCATCGGTAAGTTCAGTTCTTAATCTCTCCAAAGAAAGTTTAAGCTCCTCAGATTTCTTTCGCTCAGTCTCTGCTAGCTTCCTTTGTTCTTCAGCCTTCCTTTGCTCTATTTCAAGCAGCTTTCTTCCCTCTGCAACTTTTTTTTTCTCAACTTCAGCTCTCTTCTTCTCAGTATCACCTCTTTCTTTCTCGTTTACAAGTTCTTCTTTCAACAATTTTATCTCTACATCCCTTTCAGAGATGCAATTATCAGGCATCTTACCATGAGCTTTAGTTTCCTGTTGGTGATAAGCAGCTATCTCAGCCTTCAAATCATAAATTTCCTTCTCCAACTTAAGTATGATACCTGGTTCTTCTTCTTTTTCTTTTTTTCCAGGTTCCAAATCCTCATGTTGCTGACAAACTTAATAAGATAAGAAGACTCGGTCATCTAGAGACTAGGGAAGTTGATAAAAAAAAACAGGTTGAAACACAGAAGAAACAAAAGAAAATTATTTATTGACATATAACATTTTCCAGTTGCAGGATAAAGCATTCAAAGTACCACTTTAATAACACTCAGAAACAAGATGCATGCAGACACATTCTTTTGGAGCTGTGCATATCAGAAATGCCACTCACACAGAGTGTTTGGATTTCAGACTTCATAGAAGAAAACAGATGAAGAGATACCACATATAATCGAAGGAGAAGTAACTTCAAAACTATGAGATTTTTATTTATGCTACCTCTGTGTGCATAAAACTTCAAAAATATATTTTACTCGGAATGCATCTCAATACATTTTACTCCACACTAGTGTTAATACATCTCAATGGCAGATTTTGATAAAAACTTGTATGAAGGAATCCTTTTGCAACATCCGTTTCCTTGCGGCCAAAAACTTGTATGAAGGATTCCTTTTGCAGTCGTTAAATTAGGAGTCTATTAATTAGACAAAAAACTTGTATCAAGGATAACCTATCCTTTTCTATATGCTTAGGAGTCTATTAATTAGACAAAAAACATGTCATTGGATAATACATTGCAATTTCTTATATGACCATGTAAACTTCAATGATGAGATTCCCTGTTTTGAAGAAATTTACAGGGGACAAATATCCTGTTATGTACTCTATGGGTGCTAAAAATGCAAAAAATCCATTATTCTGGAAACCTAAAGCTGAATCTTAGAAACTTACTTATGCCTCCTAAAAATAAATCAATCCAGTCATTCAGAAATGTTTCTTCTTATGTTCATTACTGTATTTAATAACTATGCTTCCAGTTTGATGCCCATATTTGCTAGCTGTTTCATCCAGAAAATATTATGTTTAATGAGCATGCTTAGACAATAACATATCTCAGTATCTGATAAATTAGATCTTATCGACACCACAGATTTGATTAGTTGTGCTTGACAAAATATACCAAGGATCTCTGTGTTCTTTGTTGTATGTGATTGTCCAAGCGCATGTTTTGCAATGCAAAGACAAAAATACAATAAACTATTCCTCCTTTCACTTTACTTTTTCTTTTCATTTCGAGAAGAATTTTGAAAAAAAGGAGAAGGGTCCATTAAGGTACTATGAAATAGAAGGCACCAAAACTAGTATTTTGATGTTTTCCTAGCCTCCCATTATGTTCAGTGTATTCAATAATCCATTTCTGATACATTGGTATACATTTATCATGCATAATTTTTTCCTATCGAATTTGTTGTTATATTCATATATTGTATCCTTCAAACTAGAACCTTTGTGGAATGACATCAGATCATTGCCAGCAGTAGCAGAAAATAGAAAATAGCAGAAAATAGAAGAACCAAGAAACATATGTATTTAAAAAATAAAAATATTAAATACTCTAATAGAAACATATGTATTTAAAAACCAACCTCAACGATTGCATTCAAAATTCTCTCTAGTCATCTGGTTCTGGTGATGGGGAGGATCTATATCTATTTTCTTCCGCAGTCGATGGAAATTGTTGTTGCATAATATTTGTAAATATAGCTGCCATCTACAAAAATAAATAAATTTGATATCATGTACTTAATTATAAAAATACCTTTTTGCCTTTATTTTGTTTGTGTGAGAAATGTTATTACTTGTGCCGGTAAAAATTCAGGTCCACGAGAGCCCCCAGCACTTCCAGACATCATATTTAACATTACTCGTGCAAAATTTTGAAACTGATTATTTTCTTGCATCTGTCTTCTCATCTCCTCTATTTCCGTCTGTCGTTGTGCTTCTCGCAACTCCATTTCTTTAATTTTCTCTCCCATTTCCCTAAATTTATCTGTTAAATCTGAATTAGAGTGATAATCTTGCCAGTACATTGAGTTGCGTTTACATTGCTCTGGGAACACTTGGCTAGGTAGCGCACCAGCTCCTAAACATCTAACTCGACCAGAGTGCTCGGGTCCAAAAACCTCACTATATATATAAAAAACATAATTAAAGTTGAACCATATTTAACTTCTATAAAAAAATAAATTAAATTATAAGTAAATTGTTACCGAAATGCCTCCTCGTGTACTTCTATTGGTTGTGTTCCTTGAGTTTATCTTGGAGGTGACGATCCACAGCCTCTTTAAGTAAATTCTAACAAGGAAATAAAATTTTAATAGAATGAAAAAAAATTTAAAGCCAACTTAAGGAGTAAAATATATTATTCTTACCTCAACTCGTATTGCCTCATCGTCAATAGGAGCACCTCCTTTCTTTTTACTTCTTCGACTTAATTGTTGTATTTCAATACGACTCGGTTTTCTGCCATTCTCTTGAGACTAACAGGTAATAAATTCACATTTAACACCAAGGATAAGAGAATTAAAGTTTAAAACAATAAATGAGCGTGAGAAATTAAGAAAGAAGAAAAAAAATAATTTTGATTCTTACAAACTTATATTCCAACGATGGAATACTAGTGCGTCCTTGTGCATGGGTCCCTTTCTTTTTGTTTGCATTTTCTCTATTGATTTTTGAAGTTTTCTGATACAAAAATTTATAATAAATTATAACATCTATAAACATATGTAAAAAACAATTAATACTAATTGTACCTCAGTAGACTTCCAATAGTTACATAAAACTTCCCAAGTTTGAAATGTCAACCCATGAGGAATGGGTCGTATTGTAACAAGCTCTTCTAGTGGAGTATTAGAATCATAAGATGTAGCTTTCACTTCAGTCCTCCACCGTCTCCATGCGGTTCCCATCATTTGCATTATAACTTTTCTATGGCGATTGGGGATACAGAAACGTGCCTATAAACAAAAAATTAAATATGTGCATGCTTTAAATTCAAATTTGAAATTAACACTTGTCAACTTAGAGTAACAAGGTCCCATGCATCATTCAAGCGATTTGTCGGCATTTTTCTCCAATCTAAAAAGTTTAGAGGCAACACAAGTCCATTCCGTGCAATAGTCCCAATAAAATTTGCAAGTGTCGGTTGTAAATCACCGTAAGGTTGTCCCCTTTCATTGAATTTCACTACTAGCACATGATCAGGATGTAAAGCATGAATATCTCTCATAATAGTCTTTCCACGTCTCTTTGTTGAGCTTGGGATGAAGACATGGCCTCATTTTCCTCTGAAAAATATAATTTTCACTTGGTGTTGCAAAAACTAATCACTATTCATATCCAAAAAATATTTTCACCTTGCTCATTAACCTCATGATTTTGTGTATCATTTTGTATCTCTAATGGTGAATGGGATGTTGTGTCTTGTGATTCATTTTCATCATCAACTCTTCTATTAATTGATTCTTCTCCCCTAGATCGTCTTTGACTATTTTGGAGTAGCTTTCGCATTCGTTTGTTTTCCATTTTCGAAAGTTACCTAAAAATAATATAGAAATCAGTTACAAACTAATAGAAAAATTATCCTATTTTCCATTGCATAGGTAGCATAAGAGTAGCATATAATATGGTAAGCTAAACAAACTAATAAGAAATCAAAGTGACAACAATTGAAAGATTGCCAAAAAGGTGAAAAGCATAATCAACCTGGTGATATTTTCATGATGAACAATTAACAAAATCTAAAGTTAATAAAATGTGAGCACACACACCCACTAAGGATGAAAGTTTATACCAACAATCCAAATTTGAACTGAAACTTAAATGGAAACAAAAATCGAATATCGCAACAATTAGATCGATTGGTCACTTGCTATTATTATTCTTGTGCAATTAGGATTAATTGTGACAGATTATAAAAATGAGAAAAATATTTTTGAGAAGACATGAGCATCTCCAACAATGATAAGCAAGCTTGTAACTGAGCTGAGCCACGATCAACATTGTTCAAGCTGTTTATTAGAGAAAACACAATGAACAAAGCTCAATCAAACTTAAAGTTGAGTATTCAAGCATGTTTATTAAAAGCTTCTCATGGCATGGTGTAGGCATATCCAATAATAAGTAGGCTTGTAACTAAGTAAAACCAAGCTCAACATTGTTCAAGCAATTTAATAGATAAAAACTGCAAGTTAAGCTCAATCAAGCTCAAAGGTATGTATTAAAGCTTGTTTACTAAAAAGGTTATCAACCCCTTCTAAAGTTTTGAGTTCTTACCAAGCTCAGATAGATAACTTAAAAGAACAGGATTTGTAAAAGAACATAAAGGAAATACAAACAATATCTATTACATATGTATACACAAATCTTTTATAAACTGTATAAACGAGCTTTTACGTGTTTAAAAAAAACCTCTTGAAACATAGAAATTGGGTTTAAAAGCATATATGTATTATGGTTATCTAGTTTGGGTGGTTTAGTTTATTTTCTTAAACATATATGTATTGTGCATCCGTAGAAGTAATTGATATGTGAATTATTTGAACTTCTACCCAAGCTTATTCATACTATGAAAATGAAGTTTTTCCATCAAGCTTCGCCCTCTCCTCTTATCATCAAACTATGTTGAACAAGTTATATATAATGGAAATCATCAAGAAATGCTAGCCTAAAACATAGTAGTATTGCTTTAGTATATGCTGTTCACGCATGCTTGTTAAACCTATAAATTCTTCGTGGCGGCGATAAATGGCCGGGCGGATAGCTACTGGCCGGCGGTGGATACCGGCGGTGCGGCGGCGAACAATCGGCGGTTCTTACGGCGGATACAGCTGCGGTCAGCAGATGCTGGCATCGGCGACAATCGCGGCGGGCGCGGTGGATGGCTCGTAAGGGGAAAAGAAGTTAGGTTTTTCCGAGACGGGAGACGGATTTCGGGAGCTGGAGACGGAGATATAGCCGCGGGAATACGAAATAAATTTCATTCGAAGAAGAGGGAAATTAACCTAAAGGACGACCTTTAGGAGCGGTCGAAAACTGCTCCTGAAAAGTCTCCAATAGAATCGGTCAAATATACCGCTTTTAAAGGTTTTGCCTATAGAACCGGTCAAAATTTACCGCTTCTAAATGTTACCAATAGAACCGATCAAATTATACCGCTTCTAAAGGGTGCCAAACCGGTACCGGCCTTTAGGAGCGGTCAAAAACCGCTTCTAATGGTCCCCAATAGAACCGGTCAAAAATGACCACTTCTAAAAGTTAATCTTTGATGTATTTGTGGTACTGGCCTTTACGAGCGGTCAAAAACCTCTTCTAAAGGTCCCCAATAGAACCGGTCAAAAATGACCGGTTCTAAAATTTAATCTTTGATGTATTTGTGGTACTAGCCTTTAGGAGCGGTCAAAAACCGCTTCTAAAGGTCCCCAATAGAACCGGTAAAAAATGACCTCTTCTAAAAGTTAATCTTTGATGTATTTTTGGTACTGGCCTTTAGGAGCGGTCAAAAACCGCTTCTAAAGGTCTTTGATTCATTCTTTTCCAAACCTGTATTTTTGGTACCATTTTTTTCTAAATGGACGAAAAAAAGACAGTAGTGCTAATTAAAATCCAAGCCTATCAAATTTCGAAAATCTTCTTCTCATCTTGAAAAGAGTGGAAGAATCGTAAACTTATCTAAATCTGATAATGGAGAAAGAGCATCTTTGCATTGTTCGAGTTGCAAAGAATACGAACAATACAGTAACAAAAATAGAGGATGAAAATTTACTGAACATCTTCGAGAGTTTCATAATTCTAAATATAGTTTCAACATAATGAAAGAAAATACAAAAATCAACCAAAGTATTCATCATCTGTTTCATTGTTCACAACCGGAAGAACCTCAACTATTGAACCCTCAATGTCAGTTCTAATTAATTCAACATCTACTTTATTTACATCACTTAATATCGATTCCATATTATATAAATTATTATGAATAAAACACATTGTATCCATATCATCTTCATTGCCAATGTTGTACGTATCTCTTGGTGTGTGACGAATGGCACAATACCAATCCTCCTCCTTTGGATCACGAACATAATAAACCATTTGAGCTTGCGTAGCCAAAATAAAAGGTTCATGCCCATCAAGTTCTCCCGTATGTACCAAGCGTGAAAAATTCACCATTGTAAATCCAAATGGATCAATTTTCAAACTGGTAATAGTGTTAATCCAATCACATCGAAAAAGAACACTTCGGCCCACAACCACCATAATCAAGTGAGATGACATCAGTTAGTTGACCATAATAGATTTACTCATGATCATCATCATGCATCGCCGGCACCATGACTCCGCTATTTTGCACTTTTTTGTTTTTTTCAGATTCTACCGTGCGAAATGCAAAACCATTTATGTTGAATCCATGATAACTAAATGCTACTGGATTTGGACCACGTGAAAGCACCCTAAGATCTAAGTCATCAATCCGTTCATTTACTCGATCAACCTGTAAGGTACACATATAATTTGTAAAGAAAAAAGTCACAAGTCTATTTATTATGAATCTGTAATAAAAAAAATAAATAACAAATATTACTTACTCGTTTTGCAAACCATTCTGGAAATTGCATTCTAACCATATCATCTAATTGAGAATTACTTGGGCGACGACCATATCTATGTCTTCTCTTCAGTTCATTTTTTAATTCACTGTTCAATGTCAACACTAATATATAATTAGAAAAATTAAAACATTATGAAAAAAATGAGATAGAATATGGTATTCAACATGTAATACTTACTCACGATATGGTTGCAAGGTCACATAATTAGAGAGAATATATCTATGACCTTGAGTTAAAGTTTTGTCATCCAAGGTAAGTACTTGAAGTCCTTTTGTTGGTCGCCCTACTTGTGGAAACATCGAAAGTGTGGGAAAGTCAATATTTGGTGTCTCTTTATGTCGTGTTCCATCATTGTTGAATGAGATGTTACCCTCTATATAACGTGAACAAAACACAACACATTCATCTGCTAAATATGCCTCTGCAATGTTGGCCTCTGGTCGTGCTTTATTTCTGACAAAATTTTTAAGTTTTCCCAGGTACCTTTCTATTGGATACATCCATCGATAATGTACAGGCCCAGCAATTCTGGCTTCATACGCTAAATGTACCACCAAATGAACCATTATTGTGAAAAAAGATGGTGGAAATATTCTCTCCAATTGACATAAAACCAAAACAACTCCTTCTTGACCTTCATAATTCTTCTTCTTCTTGTAGGGACTTTGCACACTGTTCTAAAATATTCACACAAAACAATAAGTGGAGCAGTTACCTTTTTTGACAACACCCGACGAAGAGCAATTGGAAGGAATTGTTCCATCATGATATGACAATCATGGCTTTTCAAGCCCATAATCTTGCAACGTCCAACATCCACACACTTTGAAATATCAGATGACATACCATCAGGGACACGAATATCTTTCAATACTGAACAAAATATCTTTTTTTCAGCTTTACACATAGAATAACATGGAGGTGGCAAATACTCTCTACCATCTGATTGTGTTCGGGGCCATAGTTGTTTCATAATACCCAAAATCTTTAAATCTCTACGTGCAGCATAATTATCTTTACTCTTGTTGGAATCGTCTAAAAGTGTTCCAATAATGTTTTCAAACATTTTTTCAATATGCATAGGGTCCAAATTATGTCGGATCAAATTAAATTCGATATGGCAGACTAAAAAATATGCTTAGTTTTCACCACATTTGTTCAATTGACACTGTATTCATTCTCACATTTGGTTTTGATGCATTACTCTTACCAAAAATCACATTCTTGTTTAAGGTCATTCGTAGAACGTCAGATCCAGATAATGGAGCCAAATCTAACTCGCGTTGTTCTGGTTGCCCATAACTTAACATTGTTCGAATTTCTGAATCTAGTGGTAGAAAACGACGATGGCTTCTGAATGACCATTTTTGCCATGCTTCAGGTACATTGCATCTGTCTTATCAGCACAAGTTGGACATGCATTCTTGGCATATGTATTCCATCCAGACAAACATCCCAAACCAGGAAAGTCACTAACTGTCCAAATTAATGCAGCCCGCATTTGAAACATTTCTTTGTTACAAGCATCAAATGTGGCAATTCCATTTTCCCACAAATCTTTTAATTCAGTCAATAGAGGACGTAAATACACATCGATATCATTTCGTGCTTTTGGACTGGAATAAGGGTGGATAAAATAATAGAATGAGGCTTCATGCATTCCCAAGGTGGCAAATTATAAGGCATCAAAACAATAGGCCAAGTACTATGTGCAGTTCTTTGATTTTTAAATGGATTAAAACCATCAGCAGCAAGTCCCAAGCGTACATTTCTAGGATCAGATGCAAATTCACAATGTCGTTCATCAAATTCCTTCCATGCTCGAAAATCAGCTGGATGCCTTAGATTTCCATCCAAAACTCATTTTTTGAAATGCCATTGCATACTTTCAGACGTCTTGGATGACATGAATAATCGTTGCAATCTTGGTTTCAATGGAAAATACCAAAAGACTTTGGCTGGAATATTAACCACAAGACGTTTTTTTCCACCTTTATATGACCTCCTAGATGATTTCTGTAAATTTTTCCATCTTGAAAGGTTACACACTTTGCAAGCCTGTTCATTCTCACTTTCCCCCCAATAAATCATGCAATCATTTGGACAAGCGTGTATTTTTTCATAATGAAGTCCTAATCTAGAAATTAATTTCTTTGCTTCATAAAAAGACTTAGGCACTTGAGCTTCAGCAGGAAGTACTCGACGAAGGAAGTCCAACAATGCTGTAAATGACTTATCACTCCATTTTCCACTAACTTTTAATTGAAATAACTCAATAAGGAATGTCAGTTTAGAAAACTCTATGCATCCGGTATATAGTTGTTGTTTCCCTTCCTCTATTAGTCGATAAAAATCTTTCACGCTAGACTCCATCGGTATATTACTAGTCGATGCTCCATTATAGTTTTCATTACTTGCAGATCCTTCATGCATTCCAAATGCATTATTCAACATTTCTTGTACCAAGGGTTCATGGCTAGTTACTTCAGGAACTTGTTGCGCTAAATCTCGAAGTTGGTTGTTATCGTGATCTTGTACAATTATATTTTCTCCATGAAAATTCCATATTCGATAATCTTGTAAGATACCATTTATCATCAGATGCTCATGTATTGTCTCTCGATCATGACTCAATGAGTTTATGCATTTGCAACAAGGACATGGTCTTGTCACTTCTTGAGTTGCATCACCAAATGCATAACGTAAAAAATATAGAATTCCCACTCGATACTCAAGACTTCCATGTGGGGCAGCCATCCATTCCTTCTGCATGATTTGATCCTGTTCAATAATTTTTAAACATTTACACATTGAAATATGATATATCAAAATTAAATAAACATTTGTAGATAAACACATACCAATTTTAAGGAATTTAACAAACATAAAAATACAATTCCTAAATATAAATTTTCAAATATATAAATAGAATGATTTCATAAAATAAAAAAATCACGAAAAATCTGTTATATTATTCAATTTAGAGGAAAAAATATATGAAAATAAAGCTTAGCATAATAAACAAAATATAATACACAAAATATAATAATAAATTTGAAAAACAATACAAATAACTTGAAAAAAGATAAATCAAAGGATTCATAAAAAAAGACAAACTCTAATCGATTATAATTTTGTCACCATTAATACTTAAAAAATTTATCACATAATAAAAATTAAACAAAGAAATTACCTCCACAAACAAAATCAAAGGCTTATGACAAAGAAGTAGAAGGCCAGATGAAACTAGGCGAATCGATTTGATGGACCGCTAGAATAGAGAAGACTGCTGAAACAGAGAGATGAAATTGGAAAATAATACACTCCTTAAATCCAAACCGGCTAGCTAGGATTTTTTGGAAAATAAAATCTAAGATACGACCACCCCTCTAATCCAAGACGTACGGCTGCTTAGGGTTTTGAGATAATAGACAATACCTCTTTTTAAACCTTTAGGAGCGGTTATAAACCGCTCCTAAAGAATTGGGATCGGTTATTAAACGATCCTAAAATTATTATACAAATCGATTATAAATAAACTGAACAGAATCGGAAAAATAAAAAAAATATATTCAATTGAAGCGTTATTAGGAGCGGTTATAATTACCGATTCTAAATATCTTAAACAGAATCGGAAAATTATCCGCTTCAAAAAATGGTAAATTGAAGCGGTATTAGAAGCGGTTATAACCGCTCCTAAAGCAATAGGAGCGGTTAATAACCGCTCCTATTAAATTTATATAGAGCCGTTTGTTAACCGATTCTAAACATATGCAACAGAATCGAAAAATCATCCGCTTCAAAAAAAAATCAATTGAAGCGGTATTAGCACCGGTTAAGAAAACCGCTTCTAAAAGCCCCTCCTTTACCATCATTTTCCCAACCGCTTCTAAATTTCCGATCCAAATGCCTCATTTTTTTGTAGTGTCCCCTCTCCAAAAAATATATCTCACCATAATTCGATGAATATACTAGAAAATAAGGTTTTGGAGGCATGAGGCTTTGGCCCTAGAAGGGTCTTACACATGCTCTCCCGTTAAATCAAACCAAAAGGTTCGTGCATTAAACTCAATAGGGGTCCTTCTCTCTCCATCACTAGGCAACCAAAACATAAGTTCCATTGATGCAAGGTCCACTCATGTTCTATATTAAATATCCAAAAAGTAATTTTTCCATCATGCCTATCCACCCCCATCAAAATCTTTATGTCTACTGATCTTAAAAATTCTAAAACTATCCTAGGGCAAGTTGGACATCTTACCCGCATAATCTCCCCCCAACCTATTTTTGCAAATAGACTTTGCACATCCCCAAGCAAGCCTAGGGTTTCTAAAAGTCCTATGTCCAAATACCTAGTAGCAGTGATTTTGCAGTTGGAAAGTGTTGGGATATATACTGAAAAGTCTATCTTTTGTATGAACATATTTATTTTGAAATAAGAATAACATGATCATTGTTTGCATATTTTTATGGTTATGCATATTGTCTAATACATTACATTGTAGATAACATGGTGTGCGGTGTCACACGGGAGATCATGTTATCGGCTCCTTGTAATGTATAAGTATAGGCTCAGAATCGAGATGGCTTTGGACAAACCATTGGTATGGTTGTAGTGTGATTTGGTATTGGTTTGTCTTGACCATAAAATCACACTAGTACACTTTGTGTGTATTGAGCAGGACCGACTTAGAGGTGATTCGATTTATTGCTGACTACATAATCGAATCAGACCTCATATATTATATTGTACATACTCTTAATCCTGATACAATAACGGGCACATATACTTAGTATTCATTTCTTTGATTTACCAATGGGCAAGATTTATAGATTAAATCGATAGGCTCGGTAAGTTGGGAAATGATATTATTTATATGGTGTGCCGTTGATTATAGGAGGAAACCGTGTCCTATATATTAGGATGATGATGCCCCCTTGAGGAGCTCATAAGGTTCATCATGTAAACCCTGAAGGTGGACTTAGTCCGGCATGATGAAAAGGTTGAGTGGTACTACGCATGGAGTTAGATGTTGATTAATTAATGATCAATAAATTAATTAATCGACGGACATTCAAGATCTTAAACACGGGGAGAAAATTTACATATAATATATGGAACCCATATTAACTTATGGGGGTTGGTGAGGTAGATCAATGACAATCCTTTAGTGGATTGGATTATCATTAATGGATCGGACTTTATGTGGGCTTGATCCATTGGGTGGCCAAGATCCAACTCCTCCTCATGGTCGCTATTGTAGCCTATTAATACCTCAAGAAGCCTAGATCCAATGGATAGAAACAAAACTCTAGATCTAAAGGTAGAGATTTAATCTCTAGATCCGACGGTTGAGATTAAATCTCTAGAACCGACGGTTGAGATTAAATCTCTAGAACCAATGGTGGAGACTAAAACAAGGCTTATCCCTAACTCTATAAAAGGAGAGCAAGGGGTGGGAGGCAAGAAGAATCCAATTAGAAATAGGATTAGGGTTTTGGGCGGCAAGAGGCTTGGAGGTAGGGTTTGGAGTTGGCGGCACCAAATAAGGAAACTTATTCCTTATCTTCTTCTTCCTCAAGATGGCCGGCGCCCAAGCAGCCCTTTCCAGCCCTTGCCTGGCATCCAAACAATCCCTTCTCCCTCTCTTTGGCCGGGGGAAACATAGCTTAAGGTCTTCCCTTGGAGCTATTGGCCGAAATCCATCTTTCTTCTTCTCCTTGTTGGCCGGCGGCAAGCAATTTGCTTGTTGCTTGTTGGTTGGCTAAAGGAAGGAGAAGGGTCTTGTTTTTTTTCTTCCTCTTGCTAGGAATGAGCAAGGAAGGAAGATTGGTGATCTAGGAGCTTCAACTTTTGGTAGATCGTCGCCCACACGATGTCTGAAAGGAGGAAGGTCATACAATAGAAGATCGAGAGGTATAACACTTATCTATCTTCATATGTTACATGTTTGTAATTGTTTTTCAATTATATATGCATGATATATTCTGTTATGTGACTAATATAACTTGGACCCCGAACATAAACACAAAAGATGGCGATCCATACATCATCTATTCCGCGGCTATTCGTAGAATAGAGGTTGGTCGCTTGAACAACAAGTTTGTTCAAGTGACTACTCTAATCGAATAGCACGATGATGACAAGGTTGCTTGGCCAATCCCTCTTGTCAAGGATAAATTTTTTTATCCGGGGACGTAGAAGGGATCACCATGAACAAGCGACCGAGTTGAAGTGGGAAGCGAAGTTTCCCCTCCAACAGAAAGCATATTAAATCTATCCCTATGCTTATCATTATGAAATATAATGCTTGGGGGAGCATTACCTTCCTCCGGAGTTTGTGAAGCATTTCTTCTCCTTGACCTTGGACCTGAAGGGGAAGATCTTGTTGTGTTATGCCTGGTCCTCCTCATTTATACTCCTCAGAGGCTTCTTGGAGATTGGAGAGGGTTCTTGGAGGTTGGAGAAGAAGATTTTACAGGGGCTAGGGTGGAATATTTGAGTCATACGACTGATTTAGGGCAAACCGCATGACTTTTGCCCATTTAAAGGGACGCGACACGACCGTGTGGAATCCACACGGCCACCCATATGAAGCTCTATTCTGGACGCTTTGGATAAGGTTTGGGATTTTGGCATTGAAGTGTGAAATTCACACGGTTGGCCATGTGCAACTCTAGATTTTTCCCAAATTGCCACACGGTCCGAGCCTCTCCACATGCCCTGCCGTGTGCCCTACTAACCATTGGGCACAACCGTGTGGAATCCACACGGCCACCTGTGTTTCTTTCTGAGCTCCAAAAAGATATCTCCTTTCTACCTAGCTAGTTATTTCTGACCCTAAACTACTTGCAAAGATTCCAATGTAAAAAAACTAAGGTCTAAACAATATACATGAATGCAAAAAGATAAAAACAAATATAAAGTAAAACTTAGGTTGCCTCCCAAGAAGCACTTGTTTAAGGTCTTTAGCTTGACCACACTCTTTTGCTTCAGCTTAGCTCAGGTGGCTCTGTGAACTTCCAATTGTTAACATTAGATTGTTTATCTTCTACTGGGGCTTTTGCAATCCTGCAAGAAGTGTACCCGTCTAGGAATGGATCATTGCACCTCGATAAGTTAAAAACGATAATCTCGTCATCCACTTCCAAGGAGACTTTATGTTCCTTCACATCTATGTATGCTTCAACAGTTGCCAGGAAGGGACTCCCTAAGTTGATTGGGTTTTGAGGGTTTGGTCCTATGTTTAATATAATGAAATTGGTGGGTATCACAAAACTTTCTATTACAATAGGTACATCCTCCAGCGTGCCAACTAGTTCTCTGACCATGTCATCCGCCATATGAATAGCCAAGCCAGCCGATTGTAACCCACTCATTCCCATATCCCTATAGATCATGTAGGGAATCACGCTAACGGACAATCCTAGGTCACATAATACTTCGTTGAAGCTCTCCCTATAGATCATGTAGGGTATAACAAAATTACCAGGGTCATCAAGCTTGGGTGGAATCTTGTCTTCAATTTCTGCTTGATTTGGCAAGGTTGAAATAATGGTTGCGCACCCCTTCGTGACTGTGTTTTCCTGACCCACTGATTCATTGTATGCTTCATCCCCCTTAACTAGGTTTTGCTCAAATGGTAGGGGGGGTTGTCCATGGGTTTCGATGCAGTCTTGGCTAATTGGACTACCTCTATTTCCACCATTTTAGTGTGGCTTGTGATCCCATCGACAGAGGCCTTCAACTCCCTAAGTGTCTCTTTGGTTCTTTGATGTTGTTGCTGGAAATCTGCATTAGCATTTTCCTAGGTAGCAATGAATCCTTCAATCATTAGCTTAAGTCTTGATTTAGGCGGTTATTGCTGCCCACTGCCCTGTTGCCCATATCCTCCCGATTGTTAGAAATTTCCTGAATTATTCTTATAGGAAAAGTTTTGGTGGTTTCTCCATCTAGGATTATATATGTTGGAATATGGATTGTTGGGCCTCTGATTATACTCGCCCACCGCATCGACATGCTCAACCTTCTCCTCAGAGCTGCTATGCCCTCCACAGTGATCTTCTTGATATCATGCTACTCCATCAAGAAAGGAATTGGCCACATATACAGAATCAGGGGTAAGGGAGTCAAACCGTATGCTTAATGCATCCATTATTGCCATTAGATGATCAATGGAGTTAACAACATATCTACCGACTACAAGTGATGGGTGACTATGCTCAGAAGACCATTGGTGGTGGTTCTGGGCCACCTCCTCAATCAACTCCTCTGCTTCCTCGATAGTTTTGTTCATCAATGCTCCTCCTGCAACAGAATCTAGGGAAACCTTCGTGGCGTATGTGATCCCATTATATAATATGTGGATCACCAGCCACCGCTCAAGACCGTGATGGGGGCACTGGTATAGTAGCCCTTTTTAGCGATCCCAGGCTTTAAAAAGGGACTCTCCTTCCTTCTGGCGGAAGCTAGTGATCAAGTGGCACATGTGAGCAGTTTTACTTGGTGGAAAGAATTTATTCATAAATTGCTATGCACACTACTCCCATGTGGTGATGCTTCTTGAAGGAAGGGAGTGTATCTATGTCTTCTCTTTGTCCCTTAGTGAGAAAGGGAATAAGCTAAGATGGATCACATCGGTGGGTACTCCATTGAATTTCAAGGTCGAGCATATCTCTAAGAATGTCTCTTGGTGTTTGGTTCTTGATTCTGCCTCCTCTGAATTGGCTCTGCTGGAACATGTGTATAAGTGTCGGCTTCAGTTCAAAATTATTAACTTTGATTGATGGTCCAGCTATACTAGGCTTATACCCTCTAACACTAGGAGATACATAATCCTGTAGAGGTCGCTTACCTATATTTGCATGAGAGGCATCGTGTTCCTCCATATCTCTCTGTTCAACCCTCCTTCGATGGTAGATTCTTTCTATTTCTAAGCCAGTCAAAAGCATATTTTCCGATCCTAAGTGTCTATGCATATGATGAACCAAGTTGCGTAATCAGGAGTATATATACTACTTATTGAGAGGAAATGGAATATCCTAAAAGTAATGCACAAGATAAAGTAAACCTAGAAAATTGAACTAAGGCAAAATGCAGTATGACTAATAAAATAAATCTATACTGAATATAAATAATAGTAATCCAAAACTAAAAAAACTTAAATAAAATAAACAAGAAAGAAAATTTAGCCTAGGTTCGATCTAGATATCCACTGTCGAGTCGATATCAAATCTATAGTCCTCGGTAATGGCGGCAAAAACATAATGCTCACGATCAAGACCTCAAATCTCCGACAAGAAATCGCCAAGGACCCGAAGCACGCACTCATGCTCAATGCCCGAAAGTGCACAGATGTCATTAAGTAATAAAAGATCTATCAATCCTATAGAGACTGAGATTTGAATATCGTTTCTCCAGTGGATGTCATTGTTCAGAGAAAATCTCCTGAGAGTAGGAGTTTGTGAGGTCGATGGTAGTCCTAACTCAATTATGGTGTCACATGGAGGAAGCAAAGTTGGTTCAAAGTTCCATTAAAGGATTCTAGCACTTCGATTCCACTTGTGTGTTGTTGCACATGCAATCAATTTAATGCCTTTAGAATCTCTAGCTATGATCTAGCAAGAGGATCATCTTGTATTTTCCTGATGAACATTTGCTTCTACTGGGAACTACCTATTCCTAACCAAGTTTCCCTTTCGAATCGTCAATGCTCAGGGGGTTGATACCGTTGGGAGCCCCTGTCAATAGGGTCCCTCAAACCTTCTAGAGTTGATGTCTTCTACTTTGAGCCTTTGGTCAACGATGTATGCGTCGTGGTACCATTCTAAATTAATTACCGAACCCCCCTAACTACACTAATGCAATATACGGTAACTCGGGTTGTCTCTCACGTGAACTCAATGGTTGGATGTTTGTTTCTAAACAATAGGAAATCTGAGGGTTCCTACATTTATCAAAACAATTAATTGAAAACTAACCTAATACACCTAAACAATTCAACCATGCACTGTACTGTCACTATACGATACAATGATTAAAAAAATTCTAATTAACATACATGACAATTAACCATGCAGGAAATCAACCTAACAACCAATTAAACTATGTTTTACAAAGAACTAAAAACAATCAACAACAACTAGTTTATCTCATTAAGTACAAATTAAACTCAAAGCCAAACATTCCAATTAAATTATGAACTAAACATCCAAATGAAACTATGAATTAAACATAAAATGTGACATTCGATTAAACATTCAATTCAAACTACAAGTAATCATCCAAGTGAAAATACAAATCAAACAACAAACATCAAGATAAAAATTAACCGACTATCTTCCACAACACCCAGAGTAGGAACCACACTCTCCGATGAACAATGACAATGCTGAACAACTTCCTAATGTTGTCGATAAAATCGATCGCTTGTCGGAAAATCCCTCCGGCAAGTGTGGAACATGTTGACAACTGCTCACTACTTCGACGTTGATATGCGGAGTTGTCGAACCACCACAGCCAAGGGATGGAGCTGGAATGATGGAGCTACTGAACCACAACTGCTGGGAAGGATGGAACCGAAACAGTTGCTGTCACATGCTCTTCACTAGCTCTGGAATGATGGACTGTCGTCGGAATTGGGAAATCAAACAGGCTGCCATAGTTGGAAAAAGATGTTGCTGAACCACTACAGTTGAAGTTAACCTCAACCTTTCGAACCATGTCCAGCTGAGGCATGTGTCAGCTCCGGTCACTAGGCACTGAAGTGATAACCGGTGAAGATCGACCGAAGACTTCTCTGCTCAATGAAGTTATGCTACACAACCTCACCACTGATCTCAACTGGAAACAGAGAGGACTTCATATGGATGGAAGGAGAAGGGTTTCCGTCATTTCGGCCGCCCGAGGCGCTAAGCGTTGCGATTGTGAAGAAGAAGATCGCGTGATTACTTTCTCGGTCGATTATTATTCTGTGCAAAGGAAAATAAGGTTTAAGTGACATTGTTGTGGTCGTCCAATCAAATGGCCATCAGATCCTAGCCATTTATTAGAGCTAGGGTTTGATTCCTTAATTAAAGTTCTGATTAAGTAGGGTTGATGCAATTAAATCCAGCGATTTTGAACGATCTAGATCTGGATGGACAACTCTGATCACTCCATTTAGGCCCTCTTTGTTTTTCCTACAAGATCACATTCAACTCATGAGAAATAATACTGAAATTATAGGAATTACACAATTAATTTCAAATTAATCCAATATGTAAAACATACTGAATAACAATAATTACCAGCATAAAATAGCCTAAAATGTCCAATCCACAAGTCAAAACAGTACAATAAAATAAAGCTATCAAATTCCCCCACACCTTTTTTTTGCGCTTCCCGAGAAATAATGAAAATAAAGAAATAACTGACTCACTCATTCCCCAAATAATACCCAAATCAATAATTCAAAGATAGAAAAAATTAGTTACTTAGGATCACCAAATCAATACGGATTCAAGGTATTTACAGATCCTTCTCCTACAACAGTCAACATGCAGGATGATTTCCAATAAAATCAAATAGACTAAGTCTGATACAAAATCTTCCAAAGTGGATAAATGCATTGGTACTCACATAATAAATGTAGAAATGGAGCACACTCAAAACATGAATGCAAAAAGATAAAAACAAATATAAAGTAAAACTTAGGTTGCCTACCAAGAAGCACTTGTTTAAGGTCTTTAGCTTGACCACACTCTTTTGCTTCAGCTTAGCTCAGGTGGCTCTGTGAACTTCCAATTGTTAACATTAGATTGTTTATCTTCTACTGGGGCTTTTGCAATCCTGCAAGAAGTGTACCCGTCTAGGAATGGATCATTGCACCTCGATAAGTTAAAAACGATAATCTCGTCATCCACTTCCAAGGAGACTTTATGTTCCTTCACATCTATGTATGATTCAACAGTTGCCAGGAAGGGACTCCCTAAGTTGATTGGGTTTTGAGGGTTTGGTCCTATGTTTAATATAATGAAATTGGTGGGTATCACAAAACTTTCTATTACAATAGGTACATCCTCCAGCGTGCCAACTAGTTCTTTGACCGTGTCATCCGCCATATGAATAGCCAAGCCAGCCGATTGTAACCCACTCAGTCCCATATCCCTATAGATCATGTAAAGAATCACGCTAACGGACAATCCTAGGTCACATAATACTTCGTTGAAGCTCTCCCCATAGATCATGTAGGGTATAACAAAATTACCAGGGTCATCAAGCTTGGGTGGAATCTTGTCTTCAATTTCTGCTTGATTTGGCAAGGTTGAAATCATGGTTGCGCACCCCTTAGTGACTGTGTTTTCCTGACCCACTGATTCATTGTATGCTTCATCCCCCTTAACTAGGTTTTGCTCAAATGGTAGGGGGGGGGGTTGTCCATGGGTTTCGATACAGTCTTGGCTAATTGGACTACCTCTGTTTCCACCATTTTAGTGTGGCTTGTGACCCCATCGACAGAGGGCTTCAACTCCCTCAGTGTCTCTTTGGTTCTTTGATGTTGTTGCTGGAAATCTGCATTAGCATTTTCCTAGGTAGCAATGAATCCTTCAATCATTAGCTTAAGTCTTGATTTAGGCGGTTATTGCTGCCCACTGCCCTGTTGCCCATATCCTCCCGATTGTTAGAAATTTCCTGAATTATTCTTATAGGAAAAGTTTTGGTGGTTTCTCCATCTAGGATTATATATGCTGGAATACGGATTGTTGGGCCTTTAATTATACTCGCCCATCGCATCGACATGCTCAACCTTCTCCTCAGAGCTGCTCTGCCCTCCATAGTGATCTTCTTGATATCATGCTACTCCATCAAGAAAGGAATTGGCCACATATACAGAATCAGGGGTAAGGGAGTCAAACCGTATGCTTAATGCATCCATTATTGCCGTTAGATGATCAATGGAGTTAACAACATATCTACCGACTACAAGTGCTGGGTGACTATGCTCAGAAGTCCATTGGTGGTGGTTCTGGGCCACCTCCTCAATCAACTCCTCTGCTTCCTCGATAGTTTTGTTCATCAATGCTCCTCCTGCAACGGAATCTAGGGAAACCTTCGTGGCGTATGTGATCCCATTATATAATATGTGGATCACCAGCCACCGCTCAAGACCGTGATGGGGGCACTGGTATAGTAGCCCTTTTTAGCGATCCCAGGCTTTAAAAAGGGACTCTCCTTCCTTCTGGCGGAAGCTAGTGATCAAGTGGCACATGTGAGAAGTTTTACTTGGTGGAAAGAATTTATTCATAAATTGCTATGCACACTGCTCCCATGTGGTGATGCTTCTTGAAGGAAGGGAGTGTATCTATGTCTTCGCTTTGTCCCTTAGTGAGAAAGGGAATAAGCTAAGATGGATCACATCGGTGGGTACTCCATTGAATTTCAAGGTCGAGCATATCTCTAAGAATGTCTCTTGGTGTCGGTTCGGTTCTTCAGTTGCAGCTCCTCTGAATTGGCTCTGCTGGAACATGTGTATAAGTGTCGGCTTCAGTTCAAAATTATTAACTTTGATTGATGGTCCAGCTATACTAGGCTTATACCCTCTAACACTAGGAGATACATAATCCTGTAGAGGTCGCTTACCTATATTTGCATGAGAGGCATCGTGTTCCTCCATATCTCTCTGTTCAACCCTCCTTCGATGGTAGATTCTTTCTATTTCTAAGCCAGTCAAAAGCATATTTTCCGATCCTAAGTGTCTATGCATATGATGAACCAAGTTGCGCAATCAGGAGTATATATACTACTTATTGAGAGGAAATGGAATATCCTAAAAGTAATGCACTAGATAAAGTAAACCTAGAAAATTGAACTAAGGCAAAATGCAGTATGACTAATAAAATTAATCTATACTGAATATAAATAATAGTAATCCAAAACTAAAAAAACTTAAATAAAATAAACAAGAAAGAAAATTTAGCCTAGGTTCAATCTAGATATCCACTGTCGAGTCGATATCAAATCTATAGTCCTCGGTAATGGCGGCAAAAACATAATGCTCACGATCAAGACCTCAAATCTCCGACAAGAAATCGCTAAGGACCCGAAGCACGCGCTCATGCTCAATGCCCGCAAGTGCACAGATGTCATTAAGTAATAAAAGATCTATCAATCCTATAGAGTCTGAGATTTGAATATTGTTTCTCTAGTGGATGTCGTTGTTCAGAGAAAATCTCCTGAGAGTAGGAGTTTGCGAGGTCGATGGTAGTCCTAACTCAATTACGGTGTCACATGGAGGAAGCAAAGTTGGTTCAAAGTTCCATTAAAGGATTCTAGCACTTCGATTCCACTTGTGTGTTGTTGCACATGTAATCAATTTAATGCCTTTAGAATCTCTAGCTATGATCTAGCAAGAGGATCATCTTGTATTTTCCTGATGAACTTTTGCTTCTACTGGGAACTACCTATTCCTAACCAAGTTTCCCTTTCGAATCGTCAATGCTCAGGGGGTTGATACCGTTGGGAGCCCCTGTCACTAGGGTCCCTCAAACCTTCTAGAGTTGATGTCTTCTACTTTGAGCCATTGGTCAATGATGTATGCGTCGTGGTACCATTCTAAATTAATTACCGAACCCCCCTAACTACACTAATGCAATATACGGTAACTCAGGTCGTCTCTCACGTGAACTCAATGGTTGGATGTTTGTTTCTAAACAATAGGAAATCTGAGGGTTCCTACATTTATCAAAACAATTAATTGAAAACTAACCTAATACACCTAAACAATTCAACCATGCACCGTACTGTCACTATACGATACAATGATTAAACAATTCTAATTAACATACATGACAATTAACCATGCAGGAAATCAACCTAACAACCAATTAAACTATGTTTTACAAAGAACTAAAAACAATGAACAACAACTAGTTTAACTCATTAAGTACAAATTAAACTCAAAGCCAAACATTCCAATTAAATTATGAACTAAACATCCAAATGAAACTATGAATTAAACATAAAATGTGACATTCGATTAAACATTCAATTCAAACTACAAGTAATCATCCAAGTGAAAATACAAATCAAACAACAAACATCAAGATATAAATTAACCGACTATCTTCCACAACACCTAGAGTAGGAACCACACTCTCCGACGAACAATGACAATGCTGAACAACTTCCTAATGATGTCGATAAAATGTATCCCTTGTCGGAAAATCCCTCCGGCAAGTGTGGAACATGTTGACAACTGCTCACTACTTCGACGTTGATATGCGGAGTTGTCGAACCACCATAGCCAAGGGATGGAGCTGGAATGATGGAGCTACTGAACCACAACTGCTGGAAAGGATGGAACCGAAACAGTTGCTGTCACATGCTCTTCACTAGCTCTGGAATGATGGACTGTCGTCGGAATTGGGAAATCAAACAGGCTGCCATAGTTGGAAAAAGATGTTGCTGAACCACCGCAGTAGAAGTTAACCTCAACCTTTCGAACCACGTCCAGCTGAGGCATGTGTCAGCTTCGGTCACTAGGCACTGAAGTGATAACCGGTGAAGATCGACCGAAGACTTCTCTGCTCAATGAAGTTATGCTACACAACCTCACCACTGATCTCAACTGGAAACAGAGAGGACTTCATATGGATGGAAGGAGAAGGGTTTCCCGTCGCTGATCGGCTGCCCGAGGCGTTGCCACTGCCCCGCTGTGGAGAACGTCGCCGCTCATGCGATTGTGAAGAAGAAGATCGCGTGATTACTTTCTCGGTCGATTATTGTTCTGTGCAAAGGAAAAGAAGCTTTAAGTGACGTTGTTGTGGTCGTCCAATCAAATGGCCATCAGATCCTAGCCATTTATTAGAGCTAGGGTTTGATTCCTTAATTAAAGCTCTGATTAAGTAGGGTTGATGCAATTAAATCCAGCAATTGAGATCAATCTAGATCTGGATGGACAACTCTGATCACTCCATTTAGGCCCTCTTTGTTTTTCCTACAAGATCACATTCAACTCATGAGAAATAATACTGAAATTATAGGAATTACACAATTAATTTCAAATTAATCCAATATGTAAAACATATTGAATAACAATAATTACCCGCATAAAATAGCCTAAAATGTCCAATCCACAAGTCAAAATAGTACAATAAAATAAAGCTATCAAATTCCCCCACACCTTTTTTTTGCGCTTCTCGAGAAATAATGAAAATAAAGAAATAACTGACTCACTCATTCCCCAAATAATACCCAAATCAATAATTCAAAGATAGAAAAAAATTAGTTACTTAGGATCACCAAATCAATACGGATTCAAGGTATTTACAGATCCTGCTCCTACAACAGTCAAAATGCAGGATGATTTCCAATAAAATCAAATAGACTAAGTCTGATACAAAATCTCCCAAAGTGGATAAATGCATTGGTACTCACATAATAAATGTAGAAATGGAGCGCACTCAAAACATGTAATCTTGCACTACCATATGCTTGCTTATCATCTACTTCTCGACTACTATCAATACATCTCATACATGAATCAAAAGGATTTATCAAGAATCAGAATGAGATCACAAATAGAATGCAAATGAAACATACAATGAGGTACAAGACAAAGTTACAATGAACAATGAACAACAGGAGAATTGGAAGAATACATATGATGAATTGCAAAAGCCGTGAATTTTGAATTTACAAAATTTAGTGGAACATCACTGTATACTTATCCTATGCTCTTTCCCAGTCTGAGATTTTGTTTGGATAATAGAAACAACTTTGTCAGAAATTGATATAATGCCTCTTCAAATAGAAAACATTTTCCATGGCCAAACTTGCAAAAAAAAATTTAATAGAATTTTTACTGATTCTGCTGGAACACCTATAATTTTCCTATCATTCACTCAGAGCACACAAAAATGTACTTCTCAGCAAGTGCAGAGGTGTTCAAAATATTATTTATTAGCATCTTGAACTTCAAACTGTATTCACCTCCACTTATGCGGCTTATGGAAGCAATAGCTCGAAAAGCACTTCGAATCATATCTTCATTATGGTCTACTTCTTGCTTCATTACATCTGCCTTTGCCTTATGACTGATAGTCTTTTCCAGAAGATGAACTAATGAGTTCAAAACTGCAAGAACAGCAACAAGGCACTTGTCTGCAAGTTTTGAGAGGATAAGGTGGCATGGCATCTTCACATCATAATGATCACTTAAACCAGAAATCAAGTAGGGAACTATAAATGTAGAGCGATTCATTTGATCCTGACAACTGTCCAACAAGGTGTCCACACACTCAAAATATGCTTTTCAAAGCTCAAGACCATCATCTACAATGTGCTCGAAAGGGAAGAGATCCATTATTCTTATCATTTCTTTCTCAATGATCGTCCGATCATAGAGCAGTGGTAATAACTCAAGCAGTAGTCCTTTAATCAGGTTTGGTTTATTATGAACAGTTTTACTCAAAGCTAGAACAGCTGCACGATGAACATGTCTATCACTATCTTTAATGAGCAACAAGAATGTTGAGATCTCTGGGTACAAGATTTCATCTATCTTTTCAGGTCTTTCAACAATAGCATATTTAATAGCAATAACAATTGTTGCTCTTGTGAATACAGTAGAACTAGCAGTCTGTTCCTTTAGTGCAGGTATGAGCTTTTTAGGCTCAATAAGCATAATTTTGCCAAAACACTCAACAACAACATTGTGAATGTTGGATCGAGGTGAATCGCTAGAGGGGGTGAATAGCGATAGAAAAACATTTCGTTTTGTTCAACTAAAACTTGAGTAATTAATGCAGCAGAAGTAAAGACAATAAATAAAAGAAGATGCTTTGTTTTTACTTTGTTTGCAACCAAAAGTTTGCTACTCCAAGGCCTCCCGATCCTTGACTGTGTACGAAGGGGCAATCCACTAATGATCTTCTCCTCATTTGAGGTAGGAGACAATGAGTATAACAAGAAAAAATCTCGAGGTAGAGGCACAATCTCACCTCTCCTCCTTACAATGAAAAAGCTCGAAGATAAAAGCTCGAATACAAAGTAAAAAGATTGAAACTACAACTCAAAATGTACCGACAAAAACAAAGATTTGAGATTGTTGCATGTCGTCGGTGTTGAGGTAGCATTTTGACGATGTAAAGTAGTCATTGATGGTGCGACAATGTGGGAGCACTTGGAGAGCAATTTAGATGATCCAAAGGGGTGAAACCCCCCTTCTTTTAAAGCCCTCCAAGCCCTATCTCATTGAGATCCAGATCTGGATAAAAAGGATACCTAACCTCAAGATAAGGGGATCTTTTCTTGACCTTCATTGAGCTGGACAGTTTGAATACCAGTTGACTGATTCCCTTCATAAGTCGACTGATACTAGCAGCAATCTGTTGGGATGTATACTGAAAAGTCTATCTTTTGTATGAACATCTTTATTTTGAAATAAGAATCACATGATCATTATTTGCATATTGTCTAATACATTACATTGTAGATAACATGGTGTGTAGTGTCACACGGGAGATCATGTTATCAGCTCCTTGTAAAGTATAAGTAAAGCCTCACAACCGAGATGGCTTTGGACAAACCATTGGTATGGTTGTAGTGTGATTTTGTATTGGTTTGTCTTGACCATAGAATCACACTAGTGCACTTTGTGTGTATTGAGCAGGACCGACTTAGAGGTAATTCGATTCATTGCTGACTACATAATCGAATCAGACCTCAAATATTATATTGTACATGCTCTTAATCCAGATATAATAACAGGCACATATACTTAGTATTCATTTGTTTGATTTACCAATAGGTGAAATTTATAGATTAAATTGATAGGCTCGGTAAGTTGGGAAATGATATTATTTATATGGTGTGTTGTTGATTATAGGAGGAAACCGTGTCCTATATATTAGGGTGATGATGTCCCCTTGAGGAGCTCATAAGGTTCATCATGTAAACCTTGCAGGTGGACTTAGTGCGGCATGATGATAAGGTTGAGTGGTACTACTCATGGAATTATGTAGATTAATTAATTGTCACTAAATTAATTAATCGATGGACATTCGAGATCTTAAACATGGGGAGAAAAATGTACAAATAATATATGGATCCCATATTATCTTATGGGGGTTGGTGAGGTAGATCAATGATAATCCTTTAGTGGATTGGATTATCATTAATGGATTGGACTTTATGTGGGCTTGATCCATTGGGTGGCCAAGATCCAACTCCTCCTCATGTTCCCTATTGTAGCCTATTAAAACCTCATGGAGCCTAGATCCAATGGATGAAAACAAAACTCTAGATCCAACGGTAGAGATTAAATCTCTAGCTCCGACAATTGAGATTAAATCTCTAGATCCGATGGTTGAGATTAAATCCCTAGAACCAATGGTGGAGATTAAAATAAGGCTTATCCCTAACTCTATAAAAGGAGAGGCTAGGGTTGGTGTGGAGAGCTAGAATCAAGGGTGGGGCTAGGGTTTTTGGCGGCAAGGAGCCAGGGGTGTTGGGCGGCCTCAATTAAGGAAAGAATTTCCTTTGTCTTCTTCTTCTTGTTGTTGTCCGGCACCCAGGTCTTCCTTCTCCTCTCCTTGGGCGGTGTTCAAGCCCTCCTTCTCTTCTTCTTGGCTGGTGGAAACAATGCTTAGGGTCTTCTCTTGGAGCTCTTGGCCGGCATCCATCTTCTTCATCCAATCCTTTGGCCGTCGCACACCAAGTTGGTCCTTGGTGGTTGGCGCAAGTAAGGAGAGGGAGAGTTTTGTTTCTTATTTTTCCTCTTGTTCGGAGCGAGCAAGGAAGGAAGATTGGTGATCTAGGAGCTCTGACTTTTGGAAGATCGTCGCCCACACGACGTCCAAAAGGAGGAAGGACATACAATAGTAGATCAAGAGGTATAACGTTTGTTTATATTCTTTTGTAACATGTCTATGTTTGTTATTCAATCATATGTATATTATATATTTTATTTTGTGCCTAAAATAACTTGGACCCCGAATATAAACACAAAAGCCGACGATCCATACATCGTCTATTCTGCGGCTATTCGTAGAATAGAGGTTGGTGGCTTGAACAACAAGTTTGTTCAAGTGACCACTCTAATCGAATAGCACGACGATGAAACGGGAGCTTGGGTAATCCCTTTTATCTAGGATTAATTTTTTTTTAATCTTGGGACGTTGAAGGGATCACCATGAACAACTGACCGAGTTGAAGTGGGAAGTGAAGTTTCCTACCTTTAAGTGGTATCAGAGCCACGATTTTCCAATTTTGTGTGTTTAGGATTCAGTTACTTTTATGCACTTTTCATATATTAAATGTGCCGATAATAGTAGGATGTGTGTAGGTTAACTTTTTGGTTGTTGGCATAGGATCCAACTATTATGGCCATATGTGTGTATGTGATTGTATGTGTGTAATTGTATATTTTGTTGAATCCTTGCGGTTGATGAGGCTAGTATTTAATTTTGCAATTAGATACGACATTGTTTAGCCACTCCTTTTATTTTAGTTTACTTTCGATCTAGATTTCATGTACACTCCCTCGTGGAGTATAGGATCGATGGATGTAAATTAAAATAGATTTTTCTCGGCTCGGATCTCCGAATGGGTTGTACATGACGTAGGGACGAGATGGCGATACGACGCGATACATATTGAAGAAAAAAGCCATAATAGTTGGAAAATATTTATTTTTCATATTTATTGCTTATTGTTTGATATGCATGTCGTAGGCTAGAAAATTCCTCAATTTAAAATTACTAAGTGGGAGAGGGATATTTTTATAAATTTCCACAGCCTCCATTACGATTTGACATGTGATGCAAACAAACTTGTGCATCGGCTCTGAGTGCCTTCCTCCCCATCGGATAAGTTTTTTTGTGGATCACAAGGTCGAATATGGTTAGAGGAAATTATTAAGGAGCGTGTGTACTTCCCCATCGGAAGGCACCTAACCCGAGATAATTACCTTGGTACCGAGTAATGGTGAACACTTAGATACAAATATAAGTATCCACTCCATCGGAGTCACTGCTTTTATTTGTAGTGCCGAAGAGGAACCAACTATTAATTTTACTTGTCAAAAAGTTAGGTTGACAAGATAGTAAAATTAATGGGTAAAACCATCTCTTACAAATGTAGAATTCGTATACATCCACACTATCGTGGCAAACGATATTCTCGGTGTTTTGAGGTGTTGGTTGATTTTAAAATTTTATTGTTTGAGGAATCAATAATTTTTTTTTTGAAATCTAATGTTTTGATCTTTGTGATTCTTAGGTTTTCTTTCAAAATGACTTTCAACCCGCTTGCTGTGATACTGAAAGAAAATAAACTTACTGGACCCAACTATATTGATTGGAAGAGGAATCTTGACATTGTGTTGACTGCTGAGGAATACAAATATGTACTCCTCGAAGAGTGCCCTCCTAAGCCTATGGATGATTTTGGGGAAAAGGAGGAGAGTTATAAGAAGTGGATCAAGGCCGATGAGATGGCGCGGTGTTACATTTTGGCATCTATGTCAAATGTACTGCAACATCAGCATCAAGCCATGCCCACTGCTTATGACATGATGCTCAATCTCAAAGAGCTTTTCGGACACCAAAATCGGGCTGCTAGGCAGGAAGCCATGAGAAACTTGATGACGACCACCATGATCGAGGGAACACCCGTGAGGGATCATGTTCTCAAGATGATGGATCATTTGAATGAGTTGGAAGTCCTCGGAGCTGAGATCGATGGGGAAACCCAGGTCGATATCATTCTCCAGTCTCTACCTAGGAGTTTTGAGCAGTTTCGCCTGAACTACAACATGAACAAGAGGTTGTATTCGTTGGCGGAGCTTCTGACAGAACTCCAGGCGACAGAGGGGCTATTTCGTCAGAGTGCTTAGGCGCAAGCCATGGTTACCCAAAAGGTTTCTACTTCTAAGACGAAAGGCAAGAAGAAGAAGAAACAAGCTGGGGAAAAGGTGGTGGGAGGAACTCAGGGAGGAGTGAAGAAGCCGAAAGGCAAGTGCTTCACTTATAAGTAGACTGGACACTGGAAGAAGGACTGCCCCAACCGCAAGCAGAACATGTTGGTGCAGTAGGCACCTAAGTCGAACCTAAGTTTTGATTATAGCAAACGATACAAAGTTAAGCTCATGTCGTTATCTCACGAGCTGAATCGAGTGTGCAGTAAATTGCTATAGCTGGAGCTGAAGGCTAGCGACACCCGGAGGAAGCCGCGGTGGTCGGGCGACACTCGAGTAACTTCGGAGGGAGCCGAAGGAAGTGAGTGGAAGGCCGGAAGCAAAAGCAACATGTAAGTATCGAGGTAAGCTCGTGTGTGCGAGCGTAAGTGAGGTCGTATCCTCGTTACGGGGATGATCTTAAGCGTAGATCCGACCAAAGACATCCTATAGATGGTCTAGGTCGAGATCAGAAAGGTCGAAGATCATTGAAATTATGTTTTTATTGAGCTAACTTTGACTTGCAACAAGCATCAGTTGACTGCCAGCTTGGAGGACTCGACTGCCGTCAATCAGTCGACTGTCGGAGGTCAACACTCGACTGATGCTGCCATCAGTCGACTGATGATGGCCATCATTCGACTGATGGTCAAAGGATCAGCCTGGAGGAGTCAAGGTTTATCACCAAATTTCAAGGGGAGTGGTGCTCAATTGTGATTGGCTAGGGTTCCTCTCGAAAAGGGGCTCAAAGGCTATAAAAGGAGGGTCAAACCTAGGGTTTCATCATCAATTCTAAGTGCTCAAAAGCCTCTGCAACGCTGCGACTCTCCGACAACTCTACGACAACGAAGTGCTGCCAACAACCCTAGTTTAAGTCCTATCTTCGAGTTGTTGGTATAATATTGTCTTGTCATTTCTTGTAATTAGTTTGTTAATCGAGGCTTTCTTTCGTTGCATTTTCATTTTAATAGAAGAGAGGGTGTGTCTCTCTATCTTGTGCTTCGAAAGTGTTTTTTTTGCAATCGTAAACTCCTACCTCCAACGAGGAGGAGTGTTTTAGTGAATTGCCCTCCGTACACAGTCTAGGACCGTTAGGGCCTTGGAGTAGTAGCCGATGGCTACGAACCAAGTAAAAAAACAATTTGTCTCATTTAGTTTTTATTTGCATATCCGCTGCGTTTAATTGTCTACCGAACGATTTAAAAGAAAAAGTTTTTATCGCTATTCACCCCCCCTCTAGCGATCCACTTCGATCCAACAATTGGTATCAGAGCAGGGGGTTGCTAAGAATTGGTGAAACCACCAATCTAGCCTTTTTTACAGATTTATTTCTCTTTTAATTCTGTTTTTTTATTATTTATTTCGCTTTGTTAGGTTTTTTCTCCCGCACTACTAATCCAAGACGCGAGTCTTAGTACTTGCTTTTGTGTTTTTGTCGTTGCTAGTTTCTTCGTCTTTGTCTCTTTGTGTCTTTCGTGTTAATGGCCCATCTCGATGGTTTTAGCACCGTCCGACCACCATTTTACAACGGTGACGATTTTCGTTACTGGAAAGGTCGGATGGAGTGCTTCCTAAAAACCCAAATAGAGATGTGGATTGTGATCCAAACCGGGTTCACCCTTCCTACTAATGAAGAAGGTGAATCCTTGGATTACAATCAGTGGTCCATTGCCACTAAACGACAAGTCGAGGCAGATGCAAAGAAGACTCAAATCCTGCAGTGCGGGCTATCCAAGGAGGAGCTGAACCGAGTCGGACCCTTCATCAGCGCAAGAGATCTCTGGACGAGGTTAATCGAGTTACACGAAGGATCGGATCAAGATAAGGTTTGCAAACGTGATTTGTTGTTCAATAAATTGTACACACTAAAAATGCAGGAACACGAGACGACAACACAATTGCACGCCCGCGTCCAGGACATCGTCAACAACCTACACGCAATCGGGAAAAAGGTCGAAAACCGCGACCTTATAAGGTATGTTCTAAACTCTTTTCTGAGGACTACCTTGTGGGCATCCATGGTCGACGCCTACAAGGTCTCCAAGGACCTTTCTAAAGTTAGAATAGACGAATTATTCTCAGATTTCGAATTACATGAGCAGTCCAACTCAGAACCCGAGAGGGGTATAGCCTTGTTTGCAGGTTCAAAGAAGAAGAAAATCGCAAGCAAGCCACCACCAACCGAGGAGGAAGACGAGTCCGAAGAAGAAGTTGACCCGGAGTTGACTGCCGAACTAATGAACCTAGCTCGAAGGATAGCCAAGGGACGAAAGCGAACCACGACTCGACCCAACCAAGGTAAGCCTAAAAGTTCTAATATTAGGTGTTATGAGTGTAACAGGTTTGGACATATCAAGTCCGAGTGCCCCAAGCTCAACCACCAAGCACCTAAGCACAAGAAGGCCCTCAACGCGACATGGGAAGAAGTGTCATCCGAAGAAGACGAAGACCACGTCTTCATGGCGAAATCGATTGAGTCAGACACGGAGACCGAACCTGAACTTGAGTCAGAACCTGAGGATGACTCGGACTACGTAGCTACCTTCAAGTCAAGCCATGGATATGCATCCGGTTCAAAAGATACCCTTAAAGTGAGTCGAACTTTATTTAATACTTTACATAATACGGTCAGGTTTTTGTCTAGGAAATTAGCTAGGTCCGAGTCCAAGGTCGAGACCCTTGTTGAGGAGGTTAAACTTCTCAAACACGAGGTCTCCCTAACCTCTTCGACTAGTCGAGTTCAAGAGAAGGACTCAACTCGAGTTGAAAAGCTCGAAGTTGAGAACTCTCTCTTGAAAAGTCAAGTTGAAGATCTTAGGAACACGTTGGAAAGGTTCACTTCGGGATCCAAATGACTTGACCTCCTACTTGGATCTCAAAGGGCCGTGTACAACAGGGCTGGACTAGGGTTTTACTCAAACACGACTAATAGGTCGTATATGTCGATTGTAAGTCGACATAGAAAACATGTCCAAGCATGGGTCCCTAAGAACTTTTTGATTTCAACTATAGGATCCAACCCGTACTGGGTTCCGAAGGACCAAATCCACTATGTGGATAGACCGAACCGATTCAACGGTCTAGGGGGAGCCAGTACAAAACATGTTTGTGCTTTAACTTAGAAATTGCATGCTTAGAATTTTTTTTGTTGTTTTGTTTTTTTTAACTTGTGAACTTACTTAGAACACATACATAACCAACTAAAATCCTTCAAAAATATTGAGCCTCGGGGAGCCTCTTTTCAAAAATAACCAGTTAGACCAGGAAATAGTCTTAAGTGAGTCAAGTCATCATTTTCTTGAAAATGGCTATGTCTAAGGAAGTGGTCGATGATTCGATAAAAGAAGGCCCCTGTGCCTCGCCATGACCTGGAAGCCATGATCTTGAAAAGGTAAACATGACAAGCCTAGGGTCAAATCCAAATCTAACATAAAATTACTTGAACCTAAATGCAATTAATCAACTTAATTGGAAGTCATCTCACAAAAAACACATAAGTATAACATGCTTGATCATATAAACACAGGTGAGATGACCTAGGTTTAAAAACTTACAACCAATTTTTTTAAAAAAAATAATATAAAAAAAAATCTAACATCCAATCAAACCACCTTGTGTGTAGGATCAATGGATGTTGGACAGCGGTTGCTCCCGACACATGACCGGGGATCAACTCAAATTCACGAAGCTTCGATTCAAACGACAAGGATCGGTATCCTTTGGGAATAACGACAAGCTCAAAATCATCGGATCAGGTGATATCGAGCTTAACTCGAATTTTGTTATTAAAAATGTATTACTTGTAGAGAATTTTGAATATAACCTGCTTAGCGTAAGCCAATTATGTGACAATAACTCTAAGGTCATATTTTTAGATAATGAATGTGTAATTAAAACAAATAAAACAGCTAAAACAATACTCAAAGAAACTAGGACAAATAACATTTATACAATTAACTTAATCAAATCCTCAGCCAAATGTCTTATGACACAGGAAGAGGAATCATGGTTGTGGCACCGACAACTCGGTCACTCGCACCCAAGACTCGTCTACAAGATGAGTCAGAGTGGCTTAGTCAGAGGCTTACCCAACCTCAACAATTTTGTTAATAAAATCTGTAATGCTTGTCAACAAGGAAAACAACCTAGGACACAACACAAATTAACTAACCAAGAACGAACCTCAAGTGTACTTGAGCTCCTGCATATGGATCTATTCGATTCACATGGAGCCAAGTCACTCAATAGAAGTCAATATTGCTTAGTCATAATTGACGACTACTCCAGGTTTACCTGGGTTAGGTTCATCAAACATAAAAATGATACCCTAGATGAATTAATCAATCTATTCAAATTAATCGAGAATAAAAAAAACCTTAAGGTTAAAAGACTTAGAAGCGATCATGGTGGTGAATTCGAAAATCAAAGGTTCACCGACTTTTGTAACCTAAACGGATACCACCATGAATTATCTTGCCCTAGGACCCCTCAACAAAATGGCCTAGTGGAGCGGAAAAACCGAACTCAACAAGAAGCCGCTAGGACCATGTTGAACGAATACAGATGGATCGAGAAGCGTCACTAGAGGGGGAGGGTGAATAGCGATCGTAAAACTTTTCGGCGTTTTGTTCGAGTAGACAATTAAATGAGTAAACACAGCGGAAAATAAAGTGACACGTTTATTTTACTTGGTTCACAACCCAGCGGTTGCTACTCCAAGGCCCTATCGGTCCTAGACCGCGTACAGAGGGCAAATCACTATAATGTCTCCTCCTCGTTGGAGGTAGGAGACAACGATCACAAAACCGAAATTACGAGGATGAGGCAACAAGCCTACCTCACCTCGTTACGAATAAAAATAAAGAATACAATATCAAAATATGTTACTTGCTACTGCTGCCGACGAAGAAGATCGAAACTTGTCGTCGCGTCGGCGTTATGACGGTGTTGGAGCGTTGGTGTTGTAGGAGCACTTGATGAATAAACTTGATGTCCTTTGGAGTTGGAATCCTCCTCCTTTTATAGACTTTGGGCTCTGAATATGTATCCCTTTTTTTTTGGAATGGATCACGAAGTTTTCCAAATTTTATCGCGAAGTGGCCGCGTCAAACGTTATCCGTTTTGACCTAAGCGCCAAAGGTGATCGTCGACATCGATCGTGATGCCTCCCATCGGTCGTGATGGCATCGATCGGCCTCCATGTCCGGTGATCATTGCCCGGCCCACTTCCTGCGCGGTAAAAGGTTAGCTCGAAAAATGATAAATGTGACGGTTTCCAACCGTCCGATCTCGACCTAGACCTTCCACAGGAAGTCTTAGTTGGATCGTCGCCTAAGGTCATCCCCGTAAAGAGGACACGACCTTACCATCTCTCACACACACGAGCTTACCTCGATACTTAATTTGTAGCTCTCGCTTCTGGCCTTCCACTCGATTCCTTTGGCTTCCTCCGAAGTCACTCGAGTGTCGCCCGACTACCACGGCTTCCTCCGGGTGTCGCTAGCCTTCAGCTCTAGCTTTAGTACTTTTCTGCACACTCGATTTAGCTCGTGAGATAACGATGTAAACTTAACTTTCTATCTTTTCCATAATCAAAACACAGGTTCGATTATCTAGTGCCCCTGCACCAACAAATACGACCTACCCGATAGGTTTTGGGCAGAAGCCGTTAGCACGGCTTGCTATGTCCAGAATAGGATCCTTATGGTAAAGAGGCACCTTAAGACCTCCTACGAGATTTATCACAATAAAGTGCCCAACATCAACTACTTTAGTGTATTTGGATGTAAGGTACATATCTTAAACACTAAGAACCACCTTGGGAAATTCAAATCCAAAACCTCCACCGGAATCTTCTTAGGATACTCAACCATGAGTAGGGCCTATAGGGTATATAACCACGATACCCTTAAAGTCGAAGAGACTATTAATGTAGTGTTCGATGAAGTACCCGAACCTACAAAACCCTTAATGTCCCCAAGTGTTGAGCCCACTGATACCAAACTCGTCTCCGACCCTGAGATCGAGTCTAATCCACATCAACCAACTTCTCTTGTCGACCAAGTGACAAGTGATCCGAGTCAAACTAGTGTTCAACCAAGTCACTCAATTGATCAAGCATTAGGTGACACAAACCCAACCCAATCTAGGATTCAGACTAACCACCCTATCGATCAAGTGATAGGAGATCTTAATCTAGGAGTTCGAACTAGAGCATCCTATAGGAACCTTAGTCAAATTTCCTTAATTTCAAAGATAGAACCCAAATCAATTGAACAAGCTCTTCTTGATCCCGATTGGATTATTGCAATGCAAGAAGAGCTAGCTCAATTCACTAGGAATGAAGTGTGGGAACTAGTACCACCACCTAAAGACAAAACGATAATTGGAACAAGGTGGGTGTTTCGAAATAAGCTTGATGATAAAGATGAAGTAGTTAGAAACAAGGCTAGGTTAGTCGCCAAAGGGTTTAGTCAAGTCGAAGGCTTAGATTACGACGAAACCTATGCCCCAGTAGCTAGACTCGAATCCATTCGAATGTTGCTAGCTTATCTTTGCACATCGAGGATTTAAGATTTCAAATGGATGTTAAGTCGGCATTCCTAAATGGATACATTAAAGAAGAAGTTTATGTTAGCCAACCCCAAATTCGAAAATCTAGATAAAACCATGTTCTAAAACTTAAGAAAGCTCTCTATGGACTTAA
The DNA here is from genome assembly GCA_025175895.1 of Wurfbainia villosa. NCBI lineage: Eukaryota > Viridiplantae > Streptophyta > Magnoliopsida > Zingiberales > Zingiberaceae > Wurfbainia > Wurfbainia villosa. The sequence goes on along the minus strand of CM045986.1, from coordinate 55,198,099 downwards.
ACAAGCTCCTCGAGCTTGGTACGAGAGACTTTCAATCCATCTTAAGTCAAAAGGGTTTAACCAAGGCTTAGTTGACCCAACTCTCTTCGTAAAAACCTTAGGTAAAGAAATATTCATAGCTCAAATTTACGTAGACGATATAATTTTTGGAACCTCTAACTCAGCCTTACTAAACGAGTTCGTTTCGCTCATGGAAAGTGAGTTCGAAATGAACTTGGTAGGCGAGTTAAGTTTCTTTTTAGGTCTACAAATTAAACAAACTAAGGATGGTATATACCTATATCAACAAAAATACACTAAGGAGTTAATTAAAAGATTTGGAATGCAAGACGCTAAGGTAATAAACACCCCAATGGCAATTAATGTTAACATAGGAGAAGACCTAGAAAGTAAGTCCATTGACTTAAAGTTCTATAGGAGCGCGATAGGAAGTCTCCTATACTTAACTGCGAGTCGACCTGACATCCTATTCGCAGTAAGTATGTGCGCCAGGTTTCAAACTTGTGCTAAGGAGTCTCACCTAACCCTAGTTAAGCGTATCCTTAGATATCTAAAGGGTACACTTAATATCGGTATTTGGTATCCTAGATATACCGAGTTCGAACTAACCGGCTACTCCGATTCGGACTATGCCGGTAGTAAGCTCGATAGAAAGAGCACGAGTAGTTGTTGTCAACTTCTCGGCTCGAGTCTAGTGAGTTGGGGCAGTAGGAAGCAACATTGTGTTGCTTTATCTACTACCGAAGCCGAATACATCGCGATGGGTGAGTGTGTCACGCAGCTTCTTTGGATGAAGCACACTCTCCGCGACTTTAAGTTAGACTTTACGAATACTAAACTTCACGTAGATAACATTAGTTCAATTAATCTTACAAAGAATCCGATATGTCACTCTAGGACCAAACATATAGAGGTCAAACACCATTTCATTCGAGAACATGTGGCCAACGGAGCCATACAACTCGAATACGTCGAATCGAAGTCTAACTTGGCAGACCTATTTACTAAACCCCTACCCGAAGCCGAATTTAGTCTATTAAGACAAAAATTGGGCATGTGCATAATAGAATAGGTACTTGCAAATTATATGTTCTTACTACTATTTCTTTAATTTCATTTTTATGGAACTAGCATAGGACATACCTTAGATATCATGTACCTATAGATTTAAGGAGCCAATACATCTCACAACACATAGGACTAATGTGTTTGTGTACTTAGCCACGTAGATGGGTGTGAGATGTTAGGACCTTACTCCTGGTTCCAGATGTAGAGCATGTGCATCGCTATGAACCACGGAGTATAATCATACATACTAACCGACTTTGACCAGGACTGGTTGATCCTTCATATCAATCAAGCCAAATATGAGTCGAACATTTTATAGATGAACTTATTTTCAGTATATTATTTTCAAAATAATGTGGAACATGCTTGGACTTTAAAATTAAAACTTATTTTTTATTCCACTTAGGTGCCTCACCCTTTTCGATATATGGAAAAACGGGGAGAAAAAGGCCAAAGTTAAGGGATCAATTTTTTTTTATGAATTGTTAACAAAATGGAAGTAAAGGCCAAGGTTAAGAAATCAATTTTTTGATTTCTTAACTTAAAACATATTTTAAACACTATGGCCAATGTTAAGTAATTTCGGTCACTTAACTTTTTTTAGTAGCAAATATCAAGGGGGAGAGTTAAAACCCTTTCTCAAGTACTCACCCTCGGCCAAGGGGGAGGATTCCTCAAGGGGGAGCACTTGAAAAAGAGTTTTTACTCCTACACATTCATGCATATCTCTTGCTTATTTTACTTAATGCACTTAATTTGTTTTTTTTCTTAAATTTGTATGTGGGTTTGCCATAAATCAAAAAGGGGGAGATTGTTGGTGCAGTAAGCACCTAAGTCGAACCTGAGTTTTGATTATAGTAAACGATACAAATTTAAGCTCATGTCGTTATCTCACGAGCTGAATCGAGTGTGCAGTAAATTGTTATTGCTGGAGCTGAAGGCTAGCGACACCCGGAGGAAGCCGTAGTGGTCAGGCGACACTCGAGTAACTTCGGAGGGAGCCGAAGGAAGCGAGTGGAAGGCCGGAAGCAAAAGCAACATGTAAGTATCGAGGTAAGCTCGTGTGTGCGAGCGTAAGTGAGGTCGTATCCTCGTTACGGGGATGATCTTAAGCGTAGATCCGACCAAAGACATCCTATAGATGGTCTAGGTCGAGATCGGACGGTCGACGACCGTCGAAATTATGTTTTTGTTGAGCTAACTTTGACTTGCAGCAAGCATCAGTCGATTGCCAGCTTGGAGGACTCGACTGCCGTCAATCGATCGGGGTCGGGATCGGCCCGATGCGCCATCGATCGATGATGATGGCCATCAGTCGACTGATGATGGCCATCAGTCGACTGATGGTCAAAGGATCAGCCTCGAGGAGTCAAGGTTTATCACCAAATTTCAAGGGGAGTGGTGCTGAATTGTGATTGGCTAGGGTTCCTCTCGAAAAGGGGCCAAAGGCTATAAAAGGAGGGCCAAACCTAGGGTTTCATCATCAATTCTAAGTGCTCAAAAGCCTCCACAACGCTGCGACTCTCCGACAACTCTACGACAATGTAGTGCTGCCAACAACCCTAGTTTAAGTCCTATCTTCTAGTTGTTGGTATAAACTTGTCTTGTCATTTCTTGCAATTAGTTTGTTAATCGAGGCTTTCTTTCGTTGCATTTTCATTTTAATAGAAGGGAGGGTGTGTCTCTCTATCTTGTGCTTCGAAAGTGTTTTTTTTGTAATCGTAAACTCCTACCTCCAACGAGGAGGAGTGTTTTAGTGAATTGCCCTCCGTACATGGTCTAGGACCGTTAGGGCCTTGGAGTAGTAGCCGAAGGCTACGAACCAAGTAAAAAAACTATTTGTCTCATTTAGTTTTTATTTGCATTTCCGCTGCATTTAATTGTCTACCGAACGATTTAAAAGAAAAAGTTTTTATTGCTATTCACCCCCCTCTAGCGATCTGCTTCGATCCAACAGAACAAAGGTATATCTTTTGGTCTAGTCATTGAAACATGTTTAGCGGTGTTATCTACCAGCACTTGGTGTGTAGATAAGGGAGCCACTGATCATGTCTGCAATACTTGGCAGGGGTTCCTGGAAACCAGACGACTTGTTGAGAGGGAGATTACCTTATACTTGTGCGATACCATGAAGGTGGCGGCTGTTGCAGTGGGAGATGTTTATTTATCTTTTGAGAAAAATAAAGTTTTGGTTCTTTAGAATTGCCTTTATGTACCTTTATTTAGAAAGAAATTAATTTCAGTTTCTAAATTGTTTATTGATGGATATTCTATTTCTTTTAATGATAGAGTTGTTATAAAATGGAATAGGGAGATTATCTGTTCAGGTGCATTGATAGGAAATTTGTATACACTTGAACCAAAAGCTCCCACGATACAAATAGAAGTTAATAACTCATCTTCTAATTCCAATAAGAGAAAAGAACCTTCGAAGATGAACCAAACATATCTTTGGCATCTTAGGCTTGGTCATATTAACCTAAGAATAATTCAAAGGTTGATAGCTAATGGACCTTTGGGTTTATTAGTGGTTGAAGATTTCCCAACCTGCGAATCTTGCTTGGAGGGTAAAATGACCAAGAGGCCTTTTAAGGCCAAGGGGTATAGAGCTAAAGATGTGTTAGAATTGGTTCATTCTGATTTGTGTGGTCCTATGTCCATCCAGGCTAGAGGTGGTTTTGAGTATTTTGTCTCTTTTATAGATGATTATTGGAGATATGGATACATTTACTTGTTGCGCCGCAAGTCTGAATGCTTTGACAAGTTCAAAGAATTCAAGGCTGATGTGGAGAAATGTCAAGGTAAAAGTATCAAGACACTATGATCTGATCGTGGTGGTGAGTACTTCTTGGGAGAGTTTATGAATTACTTATCAGAGGCTGGGATTAAATCCCAATTGACTGCACCTGCCACACCCCAGCAGAATGGTGTAAGAATCTTATGGAGATAGTTAGATCGATGATGAGTTATTCTGAGTTTCCAGATTCGTTTTGGGGATATGCTCTAGATACGACAGTGTATATTCTTAACTTAGTACCATCTAAATCAGTGCCTTCTATTCTCACAGAATTGTGGACTGGGCGAAAGCCTAGTCTATGACATATTCGGATTTGGGGGAGTCCAACACATGTGTTGAAGGCAGATGCTGGTAAGTTGGAATCTCGTAAAGAAGTGTGCATGTTCGTAGGCTATCCTAGAGGAACGAAAGGTTGTTTGTTCTATAGTCCTAGAGATCAGAGGGTAATCGTTAGCACGAATGACAAATTTCTAGAGGAATACTATGTAATGAACCACATGCCCATGAGTAAGATTGTTATGGAGGAATTAAAAGGGGAAGTCACTTCTTCAGTACCACCGGTACAAGAGGATATACCACAAGTCACTGCATCGCGTGTCACAGAGGATACACAGGTGATACCACGTCGTAGTGGGAGGGTTGTGAGACAGCCTGATAGATTCATGTTCTTGGAAGAATCTTCTGATTTGGTCCCTGGTGAACATGAACTTGATCCCTGGACATATGATGAGGCAATCCAAGATAAAGATGCGGTATCTTGGAAAAGTGCAATGAATGCTGAGATTGAATCTATGGATTCAAATCAGGTCTGGGAGCTAATAGAACCACCCAATGGTGTAAAAACCATTGGTTGCAAGTGGATCTACAAAAGAAAAGAGAGGAATAGACTGGAAGGTTGAGACCTTCAAAGCAAGGCTTGTTGCTAAATGGTATACTAAGAAAGAGAGTATCGATTATGAGGAGACTTTTTTGCCGGTAGCCATGCTTAAGTCTATCCGGATTCTCTTATGCATTGCTGCTCATATGGATTATGAGGTTTGGCAGATAGATGTCAAGACAGCTTTCCTTAATGGAAGTCTTGAGGAAATCATCTATATGAAGCAACCAGAAGGATTCATTGCAAAGGGCAAAGAGCATCTTTTGTGTAAGCTTAATCGGTCCATTTATGGATTGAAGCAAGCTTCGAGATCTTGGAACATCCGATTTGATGAGGTAATCCAGTCGTATAGATTTATTCAAAGTCCGGATGAGTCTTGTGTATACAAGAGATGTGACGGAAACGTTGTGGTATTTCTTGTACTATACGTAGATGATATTTTATTAATTGGCAACAATGTCAAGGTGTTATCGGACGTAAGGGTATGGTTGTCCAAATAGTTTGATATGAAGGACTTGGGAGAAGTGTGACACATCCTTGGGATCAAGGTTATAAGGGATCGTTTTAGCATGCAGAACTCCAAGAAAGGTTTTCTACCTTTCAGGCATGGAGTTCCTTTATCTAAGGAGATGTGTCCTAGAACATCTGAGGAGATAGAGGAGATGAAGGTGGTTCCTTATGCTTCGGTAGTAGGAAGCCTCATGTATGTGATGCTATGTACGAGACCAGATATCTGCTTTGTCGTGGGCATGGATAGCAGATATCAGAGTAATCAAGGACAGGGATATTCGACTGCGGTAAAGTATATACTGAAGTACTTGAGAAGGACTAGTGATTATATGCTAGTTTACCAGGCAGACCAATTACTCCCTATGAGTTATACAGATTCTGACTTCCAATCATATAGGGAAAACAGTAAGTCTACCTCAGGTTTTGTGTTTACTTTGGGAGGTGGAGCCACTGTATGGAGGAGTGTCAAGCAAAAATGCGTGGAGGACTCTACCATGGAAGCTGAGTATGTGGCGGCCTCTCAGGCGGCCAAAGAAGCTGTGTGGCTCAGGAACTTCCTGATGGACTTGGATGTGATTCCTAGTTTGCTCAAAACTATCACAATTTATTGTGATAATAGTGGTGCAGTTGCAAACTCGAAGAAACCATGAGCCCATAAGGCAAATAAACACATAGATTGCAAGTACCACCTGATACGAGAAATCATAAAGAGAGGAGAAGTTGTTGTGGCCAAGATTACATCGGAGAATAACCTGGTAGATCCTTTCACTAAGGAACTTCCGGTGAGAGCTTTTGATAGACATGTGGAGGGAATGGGTATCAGATGTATGGCAGTTTGAGGACAACATAGTCTTTTAGTATAAGTGGGAGATTGTTGGGATGTATACTGAAAAGTCTATCTTTTGTATAAACATATTTATTTTGAAATAAGAATCAGATGATCATTATTTGCATATTTGTGATTATGCATATTGTATAATACATTACATTGTGGATAACATGATGTGTAGTGTCACATGGGAGATCATGTTATCGACTCCTTGTAAAGTATAAGTAAAGGATCTCAACCGAGATGGCTTTGGACAAACCATTGGTATGGTTGTAGTGTGATTTGGTATTTGTTTGTCTTGACCATAGAATCACACTAGTGCACTTTGTGTGTATTAAGCAGGACCGACTTATACGTGATTCGATTCATTGCTGACTACATAATCGAATCGAACCTCAGATATTATATTGCACATGCTTTTTATCCCGATATAATAATTGGCACATATACTCAGTATTCATTTCTTTGATTTACCAATGGGTGAGATTTATAGATTAAATCGATAGGCTCGGTAAGTTGGGAAATGATATTATTTATATGGTGTCGTTGATTATAGGAGGAAACCATATCCTATATATTAGGGTGATGATGCCCGCTTGAGAAGCTCATAAGGTTCATCATGCAAACCCTGGAGGTGGACTTGGTCCGGCATGATGATAAGGTTGAGTGGTACTACTCATGGAGTTAGATGTTGATTAATTAATTGTCAGTAAATTAATTAATCGACAGACATTCGAGATCTTAAACATGGGGAGAAAAATGTACAAATAATATATGGAGCCCATATTATCTTATGGGGGTTTGTGAGGTAGATTAATAATAATCCTTTAGTGGATTGGATTATCATTAATGGATCAGACTTTATGTGTGCTTGATCCATTGGGTGGCCAAGATCCAACTCCTCCTCATTTTCTCTATTATAGCATATTAAAACCTTATGAAGCCTAGATCTAATGGATGAAAAAAAAACTCTAGATCCAACGGTAGGGATTAAATCTCTAGATCCAACAGTTGAGATTAAATATCTAGATCCGACGGTTGAGATTAAATCCCTAGAACCAATGGTGGAGATTAAAACAAGGCTTATCCCTAACTCTATAAAAGGAGAGGCTAGGGTTGGCATGGAGGGCAAGAATCAAGGGAGGGTCTAGGGTTTTGGCTCAATTAAGGAACAAATTTCCTTTCTCTTCTTCTTATTGTTGTTGGTCGGCGCCCAAGTATTCCTTCTCCTCTCCTTGGCTGACGTTCAAGCCCTCCTTCTCTTCTCCTTAGTCGGTGGAAACAAAGCTTAGGGTCTTCCCTTGGATCTCTTGGTCGGCATCCATCTTCTTCATCCAATCCTTTGGCCGCCGCACACCAAGTTGGTGCTTGGTGGTTGGCGCAAGTAATGGGAGGGAGAGTTTTGTTTCTTATTTTTCCTCTTGTTCGGAGCAAGCAAGGATGGAAGATTGGTGATCTAGGAGCTCCGACTTTTGGAAGATCGTCGCCCACACGACGTCCAAAATGAGGAAGGACATACAATAGAAGATCATTAGGTATAACGTTTGTTTATATTCTTTTGTAACATGTCTATGTTTGTTCTTCAATCATATGTATGTTATATATTCTATTTTGTGGCAAAAATAACTTGGACCCCGAATATAAACACAAAAGCCGGCGATCCGTACATCGTCTATTCCACAGCTATTCGTAGAATAGAGGTTGGTGGCTTGAACAACAAGTTTGTTCAAGCGACCACTCTAATCGAATAGCACGACGATGAAACGGGAGCTTGGGTAATTCCTTTTATCTAGGATTAAATTATTTTTTAATCCGGGGGCGTCGAAGGGATCTCCATGAACAAGCGACCGAGTTGAAGAGGAAGCGAAGTTTCCTACCTTCACAATCGACTGCCAATAGCCAGTAGTCGACTGCCAGCTAGGTTACTCAACTACAATAATGAGTTAGCATGAAAACATAAGTAATGGTAGAAATGACCGCTATTCACCATCTAATCTCAACCTAGACCTTCTAATGGAAGTCTTAGTCGGATCGCTACATAATGTCTTCCTCGTACAGAGGACCCGACCTCACCATTACTCACACTCGTGCTTACATCTGGTCCTTTGCCACTTGTCGCTTAGCTTTCGATTTTCACCTGGGTTTTTCGACTCCATCCGAAATTATTCCGGTGTGGCGGACCTTCAGCTTAGCTTAAACATTTATGCATACTTAAGAGTAGCTTATGAGATAATGAAAACACCTTAACTTTGAACCTTTACAATAATCAAAACCTAGGTTCGATTATTTGGTGCCCTACACCAACAGTGAACCCGTTCTTCATCACTTTCACACTGATTGAAGAGTAAGATCAATATTTTCTCGACGTTAAAATCCTGAAACTTGTTTTTTCTAGGCTAATCAATAAATTGTCTTGCAATAAACTCTTTCAAAGAATGAAACGAAAGGTATTGTTTTTTTTATTGTCTATTTGATCCAAGATAAATGGAAGATATTTAGATAAATTACACACAGTAATGTTTCCAAGAGCATAAGAAGTTACAGATTTTATCTTTTCAAAAGGAGACTGGAATGACTCAATAACAATATTTTCAATGTGCACATGTATGCTTAGATCCTTCCTTCCTTCTTCCAATTATTCCGAGACCTAGCAATGCTAGGAGTTGTTTAGCAGAATTCATATTGCTATCATCTTTTAGAATTCCTTTCAACATATCTACAGTGCATGCACATTTCTGATCACTAGCTGTTAAGCAAAGTAGAGCAACACACTGTGCAACAGAATTAAGAGCCTGTTTAGCAAAACCACCAGACTATGGTGAAGGCTTAGCACTTGAAAGGAGTGAATCTAATAGAGAATCAAAGCTTGTATTTGCTGAATGAACCAAGTGTGAAGAAAATCAATTCAAGGTTGTTGAAAGCTGTGCCTTCCATGCCAATTTCCAACAAAACAATATCTCCTCCTCCACACTTAAAAATTTTGTCCGTCTCGGACATTGCAACCCATCATGTTATTCCTCCAACATTGAAAAACAATAGATATAAGAAAAGATAATCCACAAAGATAACGAAGGCAATGGATAGTGAATATAGAGATATGACAAGTAAGACATCATGGAAGTATCAAGTTGATTAGACAAACAAACAAAGTAAGGAAAAAAACCAAGAGTGAAATCCTTCATCAGATTCATGCAAGCAAATGTTACTGCAGTTTCGAAAAGAATCAAAGTATGTTCTAGAGAAACAAGTATCACATGTGTTATCACACAAAAGTGGTAAATGATAAGAATTGCCCATAACCTCACTTGGTAAATCAAACATCAAGCTTACTCTATCAATAAAAAGTTCACCATCATAATAAGTGACTTAATGCAAGTGAAGTTTTCTATCATACACAGAAATCAAGAATTAGATGATCAAACTTAACTATTTTTTACTACCTCTAAAATGATACTAAGGCACGCATAGGGAATAATATTTTAACTCAACAACAAACAACTAAACAAAGGTAAACAGGCGATTAAACAACCAAACAAACCAATTATTTCGAACATGGAAGGAAGAAAATAAATGCAGTAAATAAAAGAACACACTCCCCTTTCAATTAGGAGAAGAAGCAACATCAAGGTCCACTTCCTCCACTGTAGCTCCTCTCATCCCCTCATGAAATATCTTGAGACGGTGTCCATTCACTCTGATGGTTTTCTTTGAAGAAGTTTCCTGCACCTCTACAACACCATAGGGAAACACATTAGTAACACAAAAGGACCAGCCCATCTGGATTTCAACTTACCTCTAATCATCCTGAGAAGAGAATGATACAATAAAACTCTATCACCAATATGGAACTCCTTCCTCAAAATCCTTTTGTCATGAAAATTCTTAGTCTTTTCCTTGTAAATGCAGTAATACTCTTAGGCTTCTAAATGTATTTCCTCAAGCTCCTGAAGTTGAAGTTTTCTTTTTCTCCCAACTCTGTCAGCATCCATGTTGTAAGCTTTCACTGCCCAATAAGCCATGTACTCAATCTCCACTGGCAAGTGACAAGCTTTGGCATAAACAATCCTATACGGGGACATGCCTATGGAGTCTTATAGGCAGTCTTGTAAGCCCACAGAGCATCCTCTAACCTCTTGCTCCATTCTTTCCTATCTGGCCCCATTGTCTCTCCAATATAGATTAGATCTCTTTGTTCGACACTTCAGCCTGCCCAATAGTCTGAGGGTGATAAGGAGTCAAAATTTTGTGCAACACCTCATACTTGCTTAGCATGGCCTTCATGTGTTTGTTGCAAAAGTGTTCCTTGAAGGGAGTTGCTTCGGAGGCTCATTGGCTCCCATGTCCCTGGATTAAAATTTTCACAAATGAAAGAATTAATCCGAATGGGATGAGTTTCCTTAGCACAACCAATTCGTCATCGTGCTAACAACTTGAGTGGTCGCTTGAACAAACTAGTTGTTCAAGCAACACAACTCTTCTAGTTGGTTAGCCGCGGAAGAGACGACGGACGGATCACCGATTTTTGTGTTTGTCTTCGGGGTCCAAGATTATACAAAATATATACATATGCATAATTGTATAATCAACAATTAAAACAACATGGTCAGATCTGAAAATAAAGTTGTACCACTTTATACCTTACGATCTTCTACCGTATGTCCTATCCTCCTCATGGACGACATGTGGGCGAAGATCCTCCACGAGTAGAATCCTTCTAGATTGCGTTCTTCTCTTCCTTGTCCGCTGCGAACAAAGAGAAGAACAAACAAAACCTTTCCTTTCTAGAACTGGCCACCAAGCAAAGGAGTTTGATGCAACCGCCGGCCAAGGAACGAGTGCATGAAGCACCGGCCACCAATGGAAGGAGAACCGCCGGCCACCTTGGAGAGATTGGAGGAGTGAACGCCGGCCACCAATGGAAGGAGAACCACTGGCCAAGGAATAAGAGAGTGGCCTAGAGGATGGGCACCGGCCAAGTCTTGATGGAGGAAGATAGGCGCCATCAACAATTTGATGGAAGAAGATTGCCGCCCAAGCCCTAGCTCCCAAACCCTAGCCGCCCACCTTTAGAAGAGCCAAACCCTAACTCCAATTCAATTCCTTTTTGCCGCACAAGCCTAAGCCCTCTATTTATAGAATTGGGCTTAAGCCTCCTTTAATCTCCACCGTCGGACCTAGGGATTTAATCTCCACCGTCGGATCTAGGGTTTTATCCCAACCATCGGATCTAGGGTTTCATCCCAACCGTCGGATCCTGGATTTCATCCCAACCGTCGGATCTAGGGTTTCATCGCAACCGTCGATTCTAGGGTTTCATCCTAACCATCGGATCTAGGGATTTAATCCCAACCGTTGGTTCTAGGGTTTCATCCTAACCATCGGATCTAGGGATTTAATCCCAACCGTTGGTTCTAGGGTTTTGTTTTACATTCTTGGATCTAGACTTCACAAGGATTATATTAGGCTACGATAGGGACCATGAGGAGGAGTTGGATCTTGGCCACCCGATGGATCGGAACCACACTCACTTTATCCATCAATGATGTTCCATTCCACTAGAGGATTATCATTGAATTACCTCACCAACCCCCATAAATTAATATGGGCTCCATATATAATTTGTACATCCATCTCCCCGTGTTTAAGATATCGAATGTCCGTCAATTAATTGATTTACATACCATCAATCAATTAACATCTAACTCCTCGAGTAGTTCCACTCAACCTTATCATCATGTTGACTAAGTCAACCTGCAGGGTTTACATGATGAACCTTATGAGCTCCTCAAGGGGACATCATCAACCTAATATATAGGACACGGTTTCCTCCTATAATCAACGACACACCATATAAATAATATTATTTCCCAACTTACCGGGCATATTGATTTAATCCATCTAAATCTCACCCTCTGGTAAATCAAAGAAATAAATACAAAGTACATGTGCCCGTTATTATATCGGGATTAAGAGCATGTACAACATAATATCCGAGGTCTGATTCAATTATGTAGTCAGCAATTAATTGAATCACCTCTATGTCGGTCCTACTCAATACACCTAAGTGTACTAGTGTAACTCTATGTTCAAGACAAAACAATACCAAGCTACACTACAACCATGCCAATGGTTTTTCCAAAACCATCTTGGTCATGAGCCTCTACTTATATTTTACAAGGGACTGATAACATGATCTTCTGTGCCACACCAAGCACCATGTTATCTACAATGTAAAATATTAGACAATATGCACAAATATATAATAAATATATAAAGTGCAAACAATGATCATGTGATTCTTATTTCAAAATAAAATGTTTATACAAAAAGAGCTAGACTTTCAGTATACATTCCAACACTTCATGTGTTTGTTGCAAAAGTGAGACCCTTGATAGCTGATGATCGCCCTAGGTACCCCAAATCTGCAAAATATGTGAGACCTAACAAAATTCACAACAACTTGAGAATCATCAGTCCTGGTAGGGATGGCCTCCACCCATTTGGAAACATAATCAACTTCCAATAGAATATATGAAAATACAAAAATACCAGAAATGGACCCATAAAATCAATACCCCAAACTTCAAAAATCTCACAGAATTGCATATATTATTGAGGCATTTCATTTGTACGTCCTATGTTTCCTGTTCATCGGCATCACTAACAAGATTTGTAAAATTCATAGGCATAATGAAACAAGGTGGGCCAATATAAACCAGACTCTAAAATTTTTCTAGTAGTCCGTTGGGGTCCAAAATGCCCCCCACAAGCTAGAGAATGACAAAAAGTAATTATGGAATGAAACTCATAATCAGGTACTCATCTTATAATGATCTGATCACTATAAAATTTCCAAAGGTAAGGATCATCCCATACATAATACTTAGCATCACTTTTCAATTTCTGGACTTGTGCATGAGTAAAATGTGAAGGTATAACACGGGCAACTAAATAATTTGCAAGATTTGCATACCATGTGACTTACCCTGCAGGTGACAAAGCTGCTCATCTGGAAAAGAATCTACAATGGGGATGAGCTCAATCTCCCTCACAATCCTGCTCAAGTGGTTTGCTACCAAGTTCTCCCTCCCACTCCTATCGTGTATCTCTACGTCGAATTCTTGAAGCAGAAGCATCCATCTAATCAGTCTCGATTTCTCATTGAGCTTATTTTGGAGGAATTTCAAAGCTGCATGATTAGAAAATATAACCACATGAGAACAGAGCAAATATGATCTAAATTTATCTAAAGCAAAAACAATCGATAAAAGATCTTTTTTCTTCTTGGTGTAGTTAGATTGTGTAGCATCCAAAGTCCTTGAGGCATAGCAGATCACATGAAATGCTATATCCACTCTCTGTGCCAAGACATCTCCCACCGCATAATTTGAAGCATCACACATCAACTCGAATGGGAGAGTCCAATCTAGTGGTCTAAGGTTCGGTGATGATATCAAATCCTGCCTAAGTTGATCAAATGAGTCCTTGCACCACTAGTCAAACTAAAAACCACATCTTTCTGCAACAAGTTGGTCAAGGGAAGGGAAATCTTCTTGAAATCTCTAATAAAACGTCTGTATAAACTTGCATGATCCAGAAAAGCACGAACTTCCCACACAAAAGCGAGGTAAGATAAATAAGATATAACATGAATTTTAGCAGAATACCATTCAAAGAGATGATATGACCTAAGACTATCCCATGCTCGACCATGAAATGACACTTCTCAAAATTGAAAACCAAATCAATCTCAATACATCTATGCAAAACTCTCGACAAATTATCTAGACATGAATCAAAAGAAGAACCATACACAAAAAAAAAATCATCCATAAAAACCTCCATGCAATGCTCTAATAAATCACCAAAAAAACTCATCATGCATCGCTTGAATGTCCCGGGAGCATTGCAAAGTCCAAATGGCATACATCGATACGCAAACATCTCGAAGTGGCAAGTAAAAGTAGTCTTCTCCTGATCCTCTGGATGAATACAAATCTAGAAATAATACGTGTAACCATCCAAGAAGAAATAATGTGATTTGCCCGCCAACCTTTCTAACATCTGATCAGTAAAGGGCAAGGGGTAGTGGTCTTTACTGTTGGCCTGATTATGCTTCCTGTAATCCACACAAACTCTCGAAGGATTCAAAATTCTGGTGGGAATCAACTCATTCTTTGCATTGGTAACCACTGTAATACCAGATTTCTTTAGAACCACCTGAACAAGGCTTACCCATTTCCTGTCTGAAATAGGATAAATGACGTCAGCCTATAAAAGCCTCATCACTTCCTTCTTTACCACCTCAAGAATCATTGGGTTAAGCCGTCGTTGTGGTTGTTTGACTGGTTATACATCCTCTTCCAAATGAATCCTATGCATACAAATAAAAGGACTGATACCCGAGATATCTGCATGCATCTACCCAATCACTTTTCTACTGCCTCAGAAGATCTACTAATCTGTACTCCTAATCTGGCTCCAGATCTCGGGCAATAATGACGGGGCATTGCACATCCTCATCTAAGTACACATACTTCAAATGAACAGGAAGAGGTTTCAATTCAAGCTTCAGTGGTTGCATATCTGATGGAAGTGATTCTTGGGGTGTCACTTCAAGAGTGCATGTCCCCTCACATTCCATATCCCTATCCACATAAAAGGGCCTGCAGATAGATCCTAACAACATATCATCATCAACATCAGAATCATCAGAATCAACAAAATCATAAAAGATTATAGAAGGTGCAAAGATATCCAAATGAAAAACAGACTCAGAAATAAAATCCATGAAGTCCAGCTCGTCAGCTATATCCACGGTAAGAATAGAATGATCCTCCATCGGGTGATTTATAGTGTCTAGAATACTGAACCGAACAACAATATATCCACACACTTCTAGGGCAAAGGATGAATAAGTTCTGTAACACCCAAAAACAAAATAAGATAAAATACAATATGGTTCGTTATAGCTAAGATTCTAACCATGAACCTTCTAATTGTAAGATCACCTTGATACCACCATGCCATAGGATAATTCTTTGCTAGAATATATAAATCTAGGATATATATGAATATCCAAAGAATATAAATTAAAAATATTCATAAATAAATAAAATAAAATAAGGTTCATTATAGCTAGGATTCAAACCATGAACCTTCTAATTGGGAGATAGACTTGATACCACTATGCCATAGGATGCTTCTTGTCTAGGATGTACAAAGATTATATAATATAAGTATGAGAAGATGAGGAGTTTTCTTTCATCTCGTTAAGTGTTAAAGGGGAATTAAGAGAGGCAAAACAGAAATTTTCTTCCTCCTTCTCCCCTTCTCCACCGAATTCCCTCTTCCTCCTTCTCCCCTTCTCCACCGAAACCTCCTCTCCCTCCGTCCTCCCTCTCCATCCAAAGCTATAGGACTTCTTGGATTGGGATCCTCAAGAGGGTTTTCAAGGGGAGTTTCTCACAAAGCTTGGTGTTGCTAGAGGATCAAACTCCACCTTCTTCCTCCTCCACAGAAACTCCTCCCTCCATCCTCCCTCTCCATCCGAAAACCTAAGGCTCTTGGTTGGGGTTCTCAAGGGGTTTTCAAGGAAATTTTCTCTTACAAGGGCTTAGTATATGCTAGAGGATCATTCCTAAGGCTAAGGAATAGGGGAAGATCTTCATCTCACAAAAACCCTAGTGGTATATTAGTAAGATAGCAAGAGGATGTAAGTATTTTTTTCAGATTGTATTTGTTCAGATTTATAGGCATTATAGGTATATTTCTTTTGAAGCAAGACATAAGATCACAAAGATGCTTCCCCTATGAGTTTTGGGGACAAAGAGCATGATCAAATATCTTGAAATGCTTCCTATATGGGTTTTGGGAGTATGATCATGTTAAATGTTTGTTAAATGACAAAATCAATAGGTCATATATAAAGAAAGTATTTTACTTTAAAGCGGCATGTACCGGGCCCTTAGATTGCCCACGGGCCCTAGACCGCCGTTAGTAAGTTGCCTTAATATGTTCGGTGGCTAGCTACCCCGAATTCCATTAGGGTTGTGCACAAATTGGTATTATGTCGGGCTACCCAAACAAGGATGTTTACTGATTTTAAAGTATATATATATATATATATATATATATGGTATCTAAAGTTAACTAAAGCACAATGTTTACAAGCTTAAGTATATCTCATGTGCATGTTTCTACAAGCAGAGCATATTTAAAGATCACGTATTGCTAGTTGTGTATTTAAAGTTCATGAATTTTAAGTTGAACCATTGTGTTATGTATATGTTTTTCTATATGTTTAGTGCGGAAAGTATGAACAAGTGTTTCTAAATGTTTAATGCATAATTTTCTTAATGGCAAGTATGAGCATGTGTTTGCATGCAAGTATTCTAATAGCATGTTTTCCTAATGCGATGTTTTGTGAGAATATGAGGTACTTAATAAGCATCATTTCTTATAGTTTGCATTCCTTATACTGCAGATAATGGTAAAGTAAGGGTTGCATAAGAGGAGGCTGCGGATGAAGTGCTTGGTATGTGTGTCGTCGGAACAGTGGATTACGATTCTGAACTTGCTAGTATTATGTTATGTTAAGACCTTTGAACTTGCTAGTGTGCTAGTGTTGATGTTATGTGCTTGATTATGTTGTGTCTAAGAATGTCGAACTTGCTAGTATTATGTTATGTTAAGACCTTTGAACTTGCTAGTGTGCTAGTGTTCATGTTGTGTGCTAGTGTTCATGTTAGGTGCTAGTGTTGATGTTATGTATTATTGTTTACATTTATTTTATGTCAAAGACGTATATCATTACTATCTCCATGCATGAGGTTGAGTTACTTAAGAATGTTTTATGTTAGAACTCTAGCGAATGTGCATGCTTAGATATGTTAAGAACTTGTGTAATATCCCTGTGTCAACATGCCAATGTAGTTGATTTATTTCTTTAGCTTCCGTTGTATCAAGCCAAGAGTTTGAATTATGATACTTGTTTAAAAATCATGTTTAGATCTTGTTACGAGCGATTGACACTCTTCTATTTTAAATCTGGTATTAGTTAGTTTATAAATCATGTAAGAGAAAAAGATAAAGTATGATGGTAACACCTCCTTTACTAGAGAAAGGAGTGGGGGGGGGGGGGGGGTGTTACATGTTCTGACACATTAATTCCTATACTAATCAACTCATTACCTTTTAGCTTCTTCTTGTGAACACACAAATCTATAAGAAACTTGGAATACTTGGGAATCTTCTCGATCATTGTCAACAAAGGGGCATTGACTTCCACTTTGCTTAACAAATCTACTAGCTCCTGGAATTCCCTAGGCTTTTCTTTAACAACCCTCTTCCTAGGCAGCATTGGCCTATGAGGGAAGGGTAATGGAACTGGCGACTCTGATCATCATGGCTACGGATCCTACTATGGTAGTCTTTGCTCTGCATTGCTAGAAACAACAACTGGATCTGAAACTGGTGCAACAGGGTCCAAAGTAATTCTGCTACTCCGCAATGTAATTGCACTGATGTTTCCCTTAGGATTTGGAATGGTCTGAGATGGTAGCCGACTAGACCCCTGAGACTGTAGGTGATAAAGGTTAGATTCAAGCTGGCTAATCTATCTCTCTATGCTCTAAATGGATCCATCTGTTTTCTGCTGATACTGCTGTTGTTGTATCAAAAACTATTGCATAAGATTTTCCAATTTTGAATTTGAACTTGAACTTGAAGAATCCACTCTGATCGACTGAACAAGTGGTCTGATCTGAATTGGGTTACTCTGAATGATTGGGGGCCTATAGAATGTTGGCCCTCGGTGAAATGGTTGTTGGTAAAATGCATTCCAATACCTCAGATTCGGGTGATCTCTCTATATCCTGGATTATAAGTAGAAGACATCAGATCATACCTGGGATGCTGTTGCTGATGATACTGAGGCTGATACTATTGTTGATAGTGAGGTCTGGAAGGAAACTGATTTTCTACCACCACAGCTTCATCCTGTTGGAGAGAAGGACATGAATCAGAAGGATACTTTGTACTCGAACAAATACCACAAACCCTCATAGAATGCACAGGTACTGTGGAAGGTTGGCTTGCTTGATTAAGAGTGATATGCGTGAATAATGATGTAAGCTCCTGCATAGAATTCCTCATCTCTACCTGATCAGTAGAAGCTAGGTGAGGCTCACTCACTCCTCTAGTCACAATTTCTCTGCTACTGAACTGGTGTGAGTTCTCTGCCATGTTTACAATAAGCTCTCGGGCCTCATCTAGAGTCTTGTTCACCAATGCTCCTCCACTCGCTGCATCAATCATACTTCTATCCATGAGAAGCAATCCCTCGTAGAAGTACTGAACAAGCATACAATGTCTCTCCAGTGATTTATTGAATACTGTAGATGCTTTTCCTGATGGTGGCAGTCCTAGATACTGGGAAGAATTTTTCCAAAAATGCTTTCTTAAACTCAAGGCAACTAGTAATGCATCCCGGTGGAAGATAATATAACCAATCCTTACTGCTCCTTCCAGTGAAAATGGGAAAGCTCACAGTTTAATATCCTCCTCTGAAATGTCATGTGGCTTCATAGTAGAGCATACAACATGGAACTCATGCAAATGCCTATTGGGGTCTTCACCAGATAATCCATGGAACTTAGGAAGCAAATGAATTGTACCTAATCTGAGCTCAAAATCACTCTCTAAAGTTGGGTAACTAATGCAAGAAAACTGGTAAGTCACATCAGGGGTTGCAAGCTCCTTCAGAGTTTTGTTGTTGTCTGCCATGACAATCTGTAACTCTGATGGACTATAGTCAGATATATCTCAAGGGAGTTGCTTCGGAGGCTCATTGGCTCCCATGTCCCTGGATTAAAATTTTCACTAATGAAAGAATTAATCCGGATGGGATGAGTTTCCTTAGCACAACCAATTCGTCGTCGTGCTAACAACTTGAGTGATCGCTTGAACAAACTAGTTGTTCAAGCAACACAACTCTTCTAGTTGGTTAGCCGCGGAAGAGACGATGGACGGATCGCCGGTTTTTGTGTTTGTCTTCAGGGTCCATGATTATACAAAATATATTCATATGCATACTTGTATAATCAACACATAAAAGAACAAGCTAAGATCAAAAAATAAAGTTGTAAAACTTTTATACCTCACGATCTTCTACCGTATGTCCTATCTGTTAGTAATATATGAGAGATGTCCTAAGGCAATCGCCTTATGTATGAACCATTTATATGATAAATGAAGATTCACTATTTGAGTATACATGTTTTATGTATTTGATTGGATCTTAAACTCATTTACTGAATGTCCACGATACGATTCACAGCATGAGAGAATTTGTGATTGGATCATAACTAGTGAGTATCTCTACATGTATAATTGTGATGTATCGGAATTATCCCTAGTCGATGAATTGATGGATTTGGACACCATCAATTCTGTCGAGACTAGCACGAGGTATACTCCTTGGTGTATCCAAGCAGCTGATTCTCATGCGGAGACATAGTGATGTCCGGAGTTAATCGTGGATGCTAGTTATGGTAACTAGTTCATTGGAGTGACGGTAGTAAGACTTCATATGGTTCTCTGCATATATAGATATGTCAATGAAGTTCTTATGTGGCTTAAGTGCGATGTTCCTTTGACTTGCGGTATTCAAGTCATCTTGATCATGGAGACTTATGCTTTGACATCTTAAGCAAACATCTCTAAGGAGATGTGGACCCGGATGATTGGGTATAAGTCAAGTGATCGAAGGTGTTTGAATAGCCTATAAAGGATTCACCACTCCTTGAGGAGATGTATACCCATGGCCTCTCGTCGGATTGTTACTAAAGTCTTTGGCCAAAGCATTACATGTTTAGAGTAAGGTACTCTTCGATACATGTGGAGTAACTAGAATCCGTGAGGACGAGGAAATGATACTTGGGCTAGGTGTGACGTAGTCAGCCTAGTGGGGACTGACACAATAGACCATGTCCTGAACCAAGTGGGTATAAGATGAGTGAAGGGAATGGGGCACGAATCATTCGAGCTGCTGAAGGGTTTCAGAAATAGTTCAGGATCAACCGTTGATCTTTTCGGTTAATTGGGGATCATGATGTACTACTAGGTGCCACTCATGATCGTTCTATAATTAATGGTTAATTATAGACACCCAACATAAACCGAGAACCTATTTGGTCACACGCACAACGAGCGTAATCCAAAGGATTTAAAACGAGCTTGAGAATGGGATTCTCAGACCGAGAGAAACTAGGTTTGGTTGGACCAAACATAAAGCGAGCATGAAATCATTTCAGTCGCAATGGAAGTGTGGATGGGCCGCGTCTTATGAAGACGTAATGGATGAACCAAAATGGTTTGGTTCTAATCCAATGGATGAGAATAAACCAAAGGGTTTGGTTTATTTTAAACGAATGAACCAAAAAGTTGGTTCGGTTTGTTTTAACTTAAAATAAACCATCATGGTTTGGTTTATTTTAACTTATCTTAATGGAGCGGGTTAACGGGCTTTATGGATATGATCCATTAACAATTAAGAGAATTAGTTCTCTATAAAATAGGGCTTAAACCCTAATCCAAAGCCCTAATCAAGCTTGGCCGCCTAAACCCCTTCCTCTTGTTGGCGTCAACTCCATTGGCGCCGCCCAGCTTGTGTGCTGCCGTCCATCTCCTTGCTGGCGTCCAAGCTTCAGCCGGTGAACCCTCCGGCGACCCTCCGGTGATCTTTCTAGGCCTCGGTGAAAAGGTGAGCACTTGGCTTCCTTGTTTTGGCCGGCGCCTACTCCTCCACCAAGCTGTCCAGTTTTCTGGACAGCTTCTTCTCCTCTCGTCGGAGCGTCGTTTGGACGACGGTTAGAGCTCCGACAGTGGATAACTTACCGGGGATTCGATCTCCGGTAATCCTCTGAGGTGGAGGACGAAGGATTCGTCAATCGGTTGACGAATACCTCTCCGGAGAAGCGAGTTTTGAGGACTCGTTTTGGATCCGAATTTGGATTCGGATCGTGATCATCTCTCGATCACGTCATCTTCAACACGAGGCTAGTAACCCATACGAAGACGAAGCTCGTGGCTTAGCGAAGTCATCCCGAGGAATGCGGCGTGGATACGGATAGAGACGATTCTAGCGAGGATCGTTCCGGTTGATGCCGTTCCCGCTACACGTCATACGAAAGGTATAACGTAGATAAATTTCCTTTTATTGCAAATTTAAATTTACGGTTATGTCTACACTTGTTGTAATATGCATGCGTGTGTTGTGTGTGTTGTAATAAATAGGAGTATTTATTATTTTTATTGCTTCCGCTGTGTTCATGTTTACGAAACATGATCGAACACACACACGCCGCGGTGTCGGAAACCCAACAGTGGTATCAGAGCCCAGGTTGTGTTTCGACATAATCGTAAAATGGTTTTGCGATAGTCATAATGTATTTCTAGAAATTTTCTAATTTTGGAAATTTAGAAGTATTTATGGAAATTTTTCAATTTTGGAAAGTCTAGAAGTATTTATGGAAATCTTCCACTTTTGGAAAGTTGGAAGTATTTATAGAAATTGATATTTTCCATAAATAAAATATTTGATTAGATTCTGGAAATTTGTTTCCTAATTTAATCATGATTTGATTTGGGAAATCAAATCTTAAAATATTTTATTTCCATAAGTAGTTTTAATGATTTAGGAAATTGGTTTCCTAAATAGATTTTCCTTAATCAAATAATTCCATGAATAAAATATGTGATTAGATTTGGAAATTTGTTTCCTAATTTAATTATGATTTGATTTGGAGAATCAAATCTTAAACATATTTTATTTCCATAAATAGTTATGACATATAAGGAAACATATACATGACATAATTGTATGCCATGTAATTGCATTAGATGCATAACATTATGCCATGCGTGTCGTGACATGTAGATGTATGCCATGTATGTCATGCCATGTAGATAATAGTTATTTGCATGCAAAGAGGATGAGACATAAAACCCTTAAACAATATTAAAGCCTACACCTTCCATTAATATGGTTAGAACCAGAGTTCCGTTTCTTGTTTGGGTTGTTGGACTCTCTCCAAGCCCGGCTCGAACCCGAACATGTTCAAACCATGGAATAGTTTAACACTAATATGGTAAGAGTCAGAGGTCAATCGTTAGCTTTGGTTGTTGGACTCTCTCCAAGCTGGGCTAATTGGTTGAATGCGCTCTAACCATATTAAAACTATTTCCCGATTAATGGGTTGGCTTTAACCTGGAGCATCGGCTTGTTGGACTCTCTCCAAGGTCGATGTAAAGGGAGGTGAAGTTGGGTGCTATGCATATGATGCATACTTGTTAATGTGTTAACAACCCGATGTATGTGTGAACATTCAATTAGTTGATAGCACATTGTGATAGTTGCATATATGTGATATGCAATCGGTATAGAAGATACCTACCGTCGTAGTTATGAATGGCTTGTTGGACTCTCTCCAAGGTTGTCCATAACTATAATGGATATCAGCCCATTCGGAGATGGACCTACGATCTCCCGAAGTGATTTTGGGGTTTTTGAAATTCGAAAAATGAATGGGATTTATAAATGTATATTGATGCATTTTAAAATCATTTTCTCATGTATGCTCGTTTTGTATTTCTAGGTCAATAAATTGATCATGACATCTTTGAATTTGCGTTCCATTTTGGATTCAAATAAATTGACTGGGCCGAACTTCTTGGACTAGCTTAGAAACTTGAGAATTGTTCTCAAGGTGGAAAAGCTTGCGTATGTCCTCGAAGCGCCTCTTCCCGCCCATCCTAGTGACAATGCAACTCTGGACCAATTGTTGGCCTATCAGAAACATGTGAGTGATTCTGAACAAATGAGTTGCATCATGCTAGCCGCGATGGAACCCAAGCTACGAAAGCAGCATGAGCATATGGATGCTCATGTCGTAGTCCTTCATCTTTGTGAGTTGGTTGATGAGCAAGTGAGATTCGAAAGGTTCGAAGTCTCAAAGCTCCTCTTCACCTCTGAGATGTTAGAGCTCAATATCTTTGAAGACTGTGGAGTCTTCTGAGAAGCATGAGCAGGGAACGGTGCTGTTAGTTGATTCCTCGAAGAAAGTTTCTAAGAGGAAGTCAAAGGAACAGCAGAAGGGAAAGAAGAGAAGGGCTAAGAAGGTAGAACTAGCACAAAAGGAAACTTGCCATCATTATGGCAAGGAGAGCCATTTGCGAAGAAAGTGCAAGATTTATCTTGAGTCTGTGAAGAAGGATAAGGCATCGGATGCCCCATCTTCTTCAGAAATCTTCTTTATTGATTGTCATTCTATTTCCTCAGACACTTGGGTATTTGATACTGGGTGTGGCTCACATATATGTAATGACATACATGGGCTAAGGAATAGAAGAAGACTCGTCAAGGGAGAGTCAAATTTACGTGTTGGGAATGGAGCAACGGTTGCTGCACTCGCCATCGGAACGTATTTGTTGGAACTCCCTGTAGGACTTGTCTTAGAACTGGACAATTGCTTTTATGTTCCTTCGTTAATAAAGAACATCATTTCTATTTCTTGTTTAAATAGAAATGGGTACCATTTGACTTTTAGTAACAATTGTTGTTACATAACTTTGAATGGAGTTCTTTAAGGGACTGGAACTTTAAGCAATGGTGTTTATACGTTGGACGTATCCAGTGATATTTTCAATATCGAAGCGAGCAACAAGCGTGCTCGAAAGGATAATCAAATAGACTCCTATATGTGTCATTGTCGTCTTGGCCATATAAGCAAGAAACGCATGTCCGAATTACACCGATGTGGAATTCTGGAATCGTTTGAATTGGATTCATACGATACATGTGAATCATGCTTAAAAGGCAAGATGACTAAGTTACCTTTTACTGGAAAAGGTGAACGAGTGGGAGAGTTACTAGGTCTAATACATACTGATGTATGTGGACCTATGTCAACTCAAGCATTAGGAGGCTATAGTTACTTCATTACCTTCACCGATGATCACTCACGGTTTGGGTATGTGTTCTTGATGAAACACAAGTCTGAAGCCTTTGAAAGGTTCAAAGAATTCAGAAATGAAGTAGAGAAACAACATGACAAGAGTATTAAAATACTTTGATCGGATCGAGGTGGTGAATACTTAAGTCAAGAGTTTCGTGATTATCTAAGAGACAATGGCATATTGTCTCAATGGACTCCGCCCTATACACCACAGCATAATGGTGTATCTGAGAGGCGTAACCGGACCTTGTTGGACATGGTCAGGTCAATGATGAATCATGCAACTCTTCCCAAGTCCTTTTGGGGTTATGCACTTCAGACAGCTGTTTACTTGTTAAACAGAATGCCTACCAAGGTAGTCTCAACTACTCCATATGAGATATGGAATGGTAAGAAACCTCATGTATCTTACTTGAAGATATGGGGTTGTCCTGCTTATGTGAAGCGGACTGTATCAGACAAACTGGATGCTAAGTCTGATAAATGTCTATTTATTGGATACCCTAAGGAAATAAGGGGTTACCAATTCTATCATCCTGTGGAACAAAAGGTGTTTGTTTCAAGGCATGTTGTGTTTCTAGAGAAAGAGTTTCTCTTGCAAGAAAACAGTGGGAGTGTCGTCGAGCTTGAGGAGGCTCGAGAGACTCAAATAGACATTGATGAGATACCTGGTGAAGCACAACAGCCGACAACTCATAGTGATGAGCAATCGGCTGGACCTATTGTAACACCACATCTTCGTAGATCCGGTAGAACACGCAATATTCCCGAGAGATATAGATTTCGTAGAATCGAACGACGTGTTACTCATTGATGATGAGGAGCCTACCAGTTATGAAGAAGTGCTGACAAGTTCAGAAAGGGATAAGTGGCTTGGTGCCATGAAGTCGGAAATGAATTCCATGTATGAAAACCAAGTTTGGAACTTGGTTGACCCACCTGAAGGGATAAAGCCTATAGGGTGCAAGTGGGTTTTCAAGAAGAAAACCGACATGGATGGTAATGTGATTACCTATAAGGCTAGATTAGTGGCAAAAGGATATCGTCAAAAACAAGGTGTTGATTATGACGAAACCTATTCGCCTGTAGCTATGCTTAAATCCATTCGGATGCTCCTGGCCATAGCGGCTCATTATGATTATGAGATATGGCAGATGGATGTGAAAACAGCTTTCCTTAATGGAAACCTGCTCGAGGACGTGTATATGATACAGCCTGAGGGTTTCACATCGGTTGATAAAACCAAGGTATGCAAATTGCGACGATCCATTTATGGATTGAAGCAAGCATCCAGGAGCTGGAATATCCGTTTTGATGAGACAATCAAAAAGTTTGATTTCTCACAAAATCCAGACAAACCTTGTGTGTACAGGAAGGTTAGTGAGAGTGCAGTCATATTCCTAGTATTGTATGTCGATGACATACTACTTATAGGAAACGATGTTTCAATCTTACAGTCAGTGAAGGTTTGGTTATCCAAGACATTCTCCATGAGAGACCTGGGAGAAGCAACCTACATCCTCGGGATTAATATCTATAGAGATAGATCAAAACGGTTGCTTGGTCTTTCGCAGTCTACATATATAGACCGAGTGCTAAAGAGGTTTAGCATGTCGGAATCCAAGAAAGGTTTCTTACCCATCAGGCATGGGGTACACCTTTCGAAGTCTATGTGTCCGCGCACAGAAGACGAGAGGATTTGCATGAGTAAGATTCCCTATGCATCCGCAATAAGATCTATCATGTATGTTATGTTATGTACAAGGCCCGATGTATCATACGCTCTGAGTGTCACGAGCAGATACCAGTCCGATCCAGGAATGGATCATTGGGCGGCTGTTAAGACGATCCTTAAGTACTTGAGAAGAACTAAGGATGTGTTCCTAATATATGGAGAAGGGTACATGGTGATACGTGGGTATACGGATGCCAGCTCCAGACAGACAAGGATGATTCCATGTCTCAGTCTGAGTATGTATTCACCTTGAATAGAGGCGCAATAAGTTAGAAAGGTTCCAAGCTTGACACTATAGCGGATTCTGCCACTAAGGCAGAATACATTGCAGCTTTGGAAGCAGCAAAGGAAGCGGTTTGGATCAAGAAGTTCATCTCTGAACTTGATGTGGTCTCATCAATGATCCAAACATGTGCTTCGCCGCTATCATCTTATCAGAGAGATCATCAGTAGGAACGAAATACAAATCGAGAAAATTCCCACTGAAAGGAACTTAGCGGATCCTTTGACTAATGCATTACCTCAAAGTAAGTTTGAGGGTCATGTTCGAGCTTATGGTATTGGATACCGTAGCGATTGTCATTAGGCCAAGTGGGAGTCTGTTAGTAATATATGAGAGATGTCCTAAGGCAATTGCCTTATGTATGAACCATTTATATGATAAATGAAGATTCACTATTTGAGTATACATGTTTTATGTATTTGATTGGATCTTAAACTCATTTACTGAATGTCCATGATACGATTCACAGCATGAGAGAATTTGTGATTGGATCACAACTAGTGAGTATCTCTACATGTGTAATTGTGATGTATCGGAATTATCCCTAGTCGATGAATTGATGGATTTGGACACCATCAATTCTATCGAGACTAGCACGAGGTATACTCCTTGGTGTATCCAAGCGGTGATTCTCCTTTGGGGAGACATAGTGATGTCGGAGTTAATCGTGGATGCTAGTTATGGTAACTAGTTCATTGAGTGACCGTAAGACTTCATATGGTTCTCTGCATATATAGATATGTCAATGAAGTTCTTCGTGGCTTAAGTGCGATGTTCCTTTGACTTGCGGTATTCAAGTCATCTTGATCATGGAGACTTATGCTTTGACATCTTAAGCAAACATCTCTAAGGAGATGTGGACCCGGGATGATTGGGTATAAGTCGAGTGATCGAAGGTGTTTGAATAGCCTATAAAGGATTCACCACTCCTTGCGAGGAGATGTATACCCATGGCCTCTCGTCGGATTGTTACTAAAGTAGTTCGCCAGCATTACATGTTTATAAGGTACTTTCGATACATGTGGAGTAACTAGAACTGTGAGGACGAGGAAATGATACTTGGGCTAGGTGTGACGAGTCACCTAGTGGGGATCCGACACAATAGACCATGTCCTCGAACCAAGTGGGTATAAGATGAGTGAAGGGAATGGGGCACGATTCATTCGAGCCATCAAGGGTTTCGTAAATAGTTCGATCAACCGCTGATCTTTTCCTACACTGGGGATCATGATGTACTACTAGGTGCCACTCATGATCGTTCTATAATTAATGGTTAATTATAGACGGCCAACATAAACCGAGAACCTATTTGGTCACACGCACAACGAGTGTAATCCAAAGGATTTAAAACGAGCTTGAGACTGAGATTCTCAGACCGAGAGAAACTATGTTTGGTTGGACCAAACATAAAGCGAGCATGAAATTGTTTCAGTCGCAATGGAAGCGTGGATGGGCTGCGTCTTATGAAGACGTAATGGATGGACCAAAATGGTTTGGTTCTAATCCAATGGATGAGAATAAACCAAAGGGTTTGGTTTATATTAAACGAATGAACCAAAAAGTTGGTTCGCTGCTTTTAACTTAAAATAAACCATCATGGTTTGGTTTATTTTAACTTATCTTAATGGAGCGGTTAACGGGCTTTATGGATATGATCCATTAACCATTAAGAGAATTGTCGCTCCAACTCTCCTTGCCGCCCCACCTTGTTGTGGCCATCCATCTCCTTGCCGCATCCAAGCTTCACCTGAACCGGGTGAACTCCGGCGACTCCTCCGTGATCTTCCTAGTCCTCGTGAAAAGGTGAGCACTTGGCTTCCTTGTTTTGGCCGGCGCTACTTCTTCCACCAAGCTGTCCAGTTTTCTGACAGCTTTTTCTCCTCTCGCCGGAGCGCCGCTTGGACGACGGTTAGAGCCCGACAGTGGATAACTTATCGGGATTCGATCTCCGGTAATCCTCTGAGGTGGAGGACGAAGGATTCGTCAATCGGTTGACGAATACCTCTCCGGAGAAGCGAGTTTTGAGGACTCGTTTTGGATCCGAATTTGGATTCGGATCGTGATCATCTCTCGATCACGTCATCTTCAACACGAGGCTAGTAATCCATACGAAGATGAAGCTCGTGGCTTAGCGAAGTCATCCCGAGGAATGCGGCGTGGATACGGATAGAGACGATTCTAGCGAGGATCGTTCCGGTTGATGCCGTTCCCGCTACACGTCATACGAAAGGTATAACGTAGATAAATTTCCTTTTATTGCAAATTTAAATTTACGGTTATGTCTACACTTGTTGTAAGATGCATGCGTGTGTTGTGTGTGTTGTAATAAATAGGAGTATTTATTATTTTTATTGCTTCCGCTGTGTTCATGTTTACGAAACATGATCGAACACACACACGCCATGTAAACCCAACAAAGGGTATCAGAGCCTGTGTTGTGTTTCACATAATCGTAAAAAGGGTTTTGCGATAGTCATAATGTATTTCTAGAAATTTTCTAATTTTGGAAATTTAGAAGTATTTATGGAAATTTTCAATTTTGGAAAGTCTAGAAGTATTTATGGAAATCTTCCACTTTTGGAAAGTTGGAAGTATTTATAGAAATTGATATTTTCCATAAATAAAATATTTGATTAGATTCTGGAAATTTGTTTCCTAATTTAATCAAGATTTGATTTGGGAAATCAAATCTTAAAATATTTTATTTCCATAAGTAGTTTTAATGATTTAGGAAATTGGTTTCCTAAATAGATTTTCCTTAATCAAATAATTCCATGAATAAAATATGTGATTAGATTTGGAAATTTGTTTCCTAATTTAATTATGATTTGATTTGGAGAATCAAATCTTAAACATATTTTATTTCCATAAATAGTTATGACATATAAGGAAACATATACATGACATAATTGTATGCCATGTAATTGCATTAGATGCATAACATTATGCCATGCGTGTCGTGACATGTAGATGTATGCCATGCCATGTAGATAATAGTTATTTGCATGCAAAGAGGATGAGACATAAAAACCCTTAAACAATATTAAAGCCTACACCTTCCATTAATATGGTTAGAACCGAGTTAGTTTCTTGTTTGGGTTGTTGGACTCTCTCAAGCCAGCTCGAACCGAACATGTTCAAACCATGGAATAGTTTAATACTAATATGGTAAGAGTAGAGGTCAATCGTTAGCTTTGGTTGTTGGACTCTCTCAAGCTGGGCTAATTGGTTGAATGCGCTCTAACCATATTAAAACTATTTCTGATTAATGGGTTGGCTTTAACACGGAGCATCGGCTTGTTGGACTCTCTCAAGGTCGATGTAAAGGGAGGTGAAGTTGGGTGCTATGCATATGATGCATACTTGTTAATGTGTTAACAACCCGATGTATGTGTGAACATTCAATTAGTTGATAGCACATTGTGATAGTTGCATATACGTGATATGCAATCGGTATAGTTGATACCTACCGTCGTAGTTATGAATGGCTTGTTGGACTCTCTCCAAGGTTGTTCATAACTATAATGGATATCAGCCCATTCGGAGATGGACCTACGATCTCCCGAAGTGATTTTGGGGTTTTTGAAATTCGAAAAATGAATGGGATTTATAAATTTATATTGATGCATTTTAAAATCATTTTCTCATGTATGCTCGTTTTGTATTTCTAGGTCAATAAATTGATCATGACATCTTTGAATTTGCGTTCCATTTTGGATTCAAATAAATTGACTGGGCCGAACTTCTTGGACTAGCTTAGAAACTTGAGAATTGTTCTCAAGGTGGAAAAGCTTGCGTATGTCCTCGAAGCGCCTCTTCCCGCCCATCCTAGTGACAATGCAACTCTGGACCAATTGTTGGCCTATCAGAAACATGTGAGTGATTCTGAACAAATGAGTTGCATCATGCTAGCCGCGATGGAACCCAAGCTACGAAAGCAGCATGAGCATATGGATGCTCATGTCGTAGTCCTTCATCTTTGTGAGTTGGTTGATGAGCAAGTGAGATTCGAAAGGTTCGAAGTCTCAAAGCTCCTCTTCACCTCTGAGATGTTAGAAGGTTCATCTGTGGTACTGCTCAATATGCTGAAGACTGTGGAGTCTTCTGAGAAGCATGAGCAGGGGACGATGTTGTTAGTTGATTCCTCGAAGAAAGGTTCTAAGAGAGAGTCAAAGGAACAACAGAAGGGAAGAAGAAAAAGGCTAAAAAGGCAGAACCAGCTCAAAAGGGCACTTGCCATCATTATGGCAAGTAGGGCCATTTGCGAAGAAAGTGCAAGATTTATCTTGAGTCCGTGAAGAAGGATAAGGCATCGGATGCCCCATCTTCTTCAGAAATCTTCTTTATTGATTGTCATTCTATTTCCTCAGACACTTGGGTATTTGATACTGGGTGTGGCTCACATATATGTAATGACATACATGGGCTAAGGAATAGAAGAAGACTCGTCAAGGGAGAGTCAAATTTACGTGTTGGGAATGGAGCAACGGTTGCTGCACTCGCCATCGGAACGTATTTGTTGGAACTCCCTGTAGGACTTGTCTTAGAACTGGACAATTGCTTTTATGTTCCTTCGTTAATAAAGAACATCATTTCTATTTCTTGTTTAAATAGAAATGGGTACCATTTGACTTTTAGTAACAATTGTTGTTACATAACTTTGAATGGAGTTCTTTAAGGGACTGGAACTTTAAGCAATGGTGTTTATACGTTGGACGTATCCAGTGATATTTTCAATATCGAAGCGAGCAACAAGCGTGCTCGAAAGGATAATCAAATAGACTCCTATATGTGCCATTGTCGTCTTGGCCATATAAGCAAGAAACGCATGTCCGAATTACACCGATGTGGAATTCTGGAATCGTTTGAATTGGATTCATACGATACATGCGAATCATGCTTAAAAGGCAAGATGACTAAGTTACCTTTTACTGGAAAAGGTGAACGAGTGGGAGAGTTACTAGGTCTAATACATACTGATGTATGTGGACCTATGTCAACTCAAGCATTAGGAGGCTATAGATACTTCATTACCTTCACCGATGATCACTCACGGTTTGGGTATGTGTTCTTGATGAAACACAAGTCTGAAGCCTTTGAAAGGTTCAAAGAATTCAGAAATGAAGTAGAGAAACAACATGACAAGAGTATTAAAATACTTGATCGGATCGAGGTGGTGAATACTTAAGTCAAGAGTTTCTTGATTATCTAAGAGACAATGGCATATTGTCTCAATGGACTCCGCCCTATACACCACGACATAATGGTGTATCGAGAGGCGAAGGACCTTGTTGGACATGGTCAGTCAATGATGAATCATGCAACTCTTCCCAAGTCCTTTTGGGGCTATGCACTTGAGATAGATTGTTTACTTGTTAAGCAGAATGCCTACCAAGGTAGTCTCAACTACTCCATATGAGATATGGAATAGTAAGAAACCTCATGTATCTTACTTGAAGATATGGGGTTGTCCTGCTTATGTGAAGCGGACTGTATCAGACAAATTGGATGCTAAGTCTGATAAATGTCTATTTATTGGATACCCTAAGGAAATAAGGGGTTACCAATTCTATCATCCTGTGGAACAAAAGGTGTTTGTTTCAAGGCATGTTGTGTTTCTAGAGAAAGAGTTTCTCTTGCAAGAAAAACAGTGGGAGTGTCGTCGAGCTTGAGGAGGCTCGAGAGACTCAAATAGACATTGATGAGATACCTGGTGAAGCACAACAGCCGACAACTCATAGTGATGAGCAATCGGCTGGACCTATTGTAACACCACATCTTCGTAGATCTGGTAGAACACGCAATATTCCTGAGAGATATAGATTTCTCGTAAGTGAATCGAACGACGTGTTACTCATTGATGATGAGGAGCCTACCAGTTATGAAGAAGTGCTGACAAGTTCAGAAAGGGATAAGTGGCTTGGTGCCATGAAGTCAGAAATGGATTCCATGTATGAAAACCAAGTTTGGAACTTGGTTGACCCACCTGAAGGGATAAAGCCTATAGGGTGCAAGTGGGTTTTCAAGAAGAAAACCGACATGGATGGTAATGTGATTACCTATAAGGCTAGATTGGTGGCGAAAGGATATCGTCAAAAACAAGGTGTTGATTATGACGAAACCTATTCGCCTGTAGCTATGCTTAAATCCATTCGGATGCTCCTGGCCATAGCGGCTCATTATGATTATGAGATATGGCAGATGGATGTGAAAACAGCTTTCCTTAATGGAAACCTGCTCGAGGACGTGTATATGATACAGCCTGAGGGTTTCACATCGGTTGATAAAACCAAGGTATGCAAATTGCGACGATCCATTTATGGATTGAAGCAAGCATCCAGGAGCTGGAATATCCGTTTTGATGAGACAATCAAAAAGTTTGATTTCTCACAAAATCCAGACGAACCTTGTGTGTACAAGAAGGTTAGTGGGAGTGCAGTCATATTCCTAGTATTGTATGTCGATGACATACTACTTATAGGAAACGATGTTTCAATCTTACAGTCAGTGAAGGTTTGGTTATCCAAGACATTCTCCATGAGAGACCTGGGAGAAGCAACCTACATCCTCGGGATTAAGATCTATAGAGATAGATCAAAACGGTTGCTTGGTCTTTCGCAGTCTACATATATAGACCGAGTGCTAAAGAGGTTTAGCATGTCGGAATCCAAGAAAGGTTTCTTACCCATCAGGCATGGGGTACACCTTTCGAAGTCTATGTGTCCGCGCACAGAAGACGAGAGGATTTGCATGAGTAAGATTCCCTATGCATCCGCAATAGGATCTATCATGTATGTTATGTTATGTACAAGGCCCGATGTATCATACGCTCTGAGTGTCACGAGCAGATACCAGTCCGATCTAGGAATGGATCATTGGGCGGCTGTTAAGACGATCCTTAAGTACTTGAGAAGAACTAAGGATGTGTTCCTAATATATGGAGAAGGGTACATGGTGATACGTGGGTATACGGATGCCAGCTCCAGAAAGACAAGGATGATTCCATGTCTCAGTCTGAGTATGTATTCACCTGGAATAGAGGCGCAATAAGTTAGAAAGGTTCCAAGCTTGACACTATAGCGGATTCTGCCACTAAGGCAGAATACATTGCAGCTTTGGAAGCAGCAAAGGAAGCGGTTTGGATCAAGAAGTTCATCTCTGAACTTGATGTGGTCTCATCAATGATCCAAACATATGCTTCGCCGCTATCATCTTATCAGAGAGATCATCAGTAGAAACGAAATACAAATCGAGAAAATTCCCACTGAAAGGAACTTAGCGGATCCTTTGACTAATGCATTACCTCAAAGTAAGTTTGAGGGTCATGTTCGAGCTTATGGTATTGGATACCGTAGCGATTGTCATTAGGCCAAGTGGGAGTCTGTTAGTAATATATGAGAGATGTCCTAAGGCAATTGCCTTATGTATGAACCATTTATATGATAAATGAAGATTCACTATTTGAGTATACATGTTTTATGTATTTGATTGGATCTTAAACTCATTTACTGAATGTCCATGATACGATTCACAGCATGAGAGAATTTGTGATTGGATCACAACTAGTGAGTATCTCTACATGTGTAATTGTGATGTATCGAAATTATCCCTAGTCGATGATTTGATGGATTTGGACACCATCAATTCTATCGAGACTAGCACGAGGTATACTCCTTGGTGTATCCAAGCAGCTGATTCTCACTGGCTGGAGACATAGTGATGTCCGGAGTTAATCGTGGATGCTAGTTATGGTAACTAGTTCATTGGAGTGACCAGCCGTAAGACTTCATATGGTTCTCTGCATATATAGATATGTCAATGAAGTTCTTACTGTGGCTTAAGTGCGATGTTCCTTTGACTTGCAGTATTCAAGTCATCTTGATCATGGAGACTTATGCTTTGACATCTTAAGCAAACATCTCTAAGGAGATGTGGACCCGGGATGATTGGGTATAAGTCGAAGTGATCGAAGGTGTTTGAATAGCCTATAAAGGATTCACCACTCCTTGCGAGGAGATGTATACCCATGGCCTCTCGTCGGATTGTTACTAAAGTCTTTGGCCAAAGCATTACATGTTTAGAGTAAGGTACTCTTCGATACATGTGGAGTAACTAGAATCCGTAGGACGAGGAAATGATACTTGGGCAAGGTGTGACGTAGTCAGCCTAGTGGGGACTGAGACAATAGACCATGTCCTGAACCAAGTGGGTATAAGATGAGTGAAGGGAATGGGGCACGAATCATTCGAGCTGCTGAAGGGTTTCAGAAATAGTTATGGATCAACCGTTGATCTTTTCGGTTAATTGGGGATCATGATGTACTACTAGGTGCCACTCATGATCGTTCTATAATTAATGGTTAATTATAGACGACCAACATAAACCGAGAACCTATTTGGTCACCGCTGGCGTAATCCAAAGGATTTAAAGCGAGCTTGAGAATGGGATTCTCGGGCCAAGAGAAACTAGGTTTGGTTGGACCAAACATAAAGCGAGCATGAAATCGTTTGATGCAATGAGCGTGGATGGGCCGTGTCTTATGAAGACATAATGGATGAACCAAAATGGTTTGGTTCTAATCCAATGGAGGAGAATAAACCAAAGGGTTTGGTTTATTTTAAACGAATGAACCAAAAGTTGGTTAGGTTCGTTTTAACTTAAAATAAACCATCATGGTTTGGTTTATTTTAACTTATCTTAATGGAGCGGGTTAACGGGCTTTATGGATATGATCCATTAACCATTAAGAGAATTAGTTCTCTATAAAATAGGGCTTAAACCCTAATCCAAAGCCCTAATCAAGCTTGGCCGCCCAAACCCCTTCCTCTTGTTGGCGTCAACTCCATTGGCGCCGCCCAGCTTGTGTGCTGCCATCCATCTCCTTGCCGGCATCCAAGCTTCAGCCGGTGAACCCTCCGGCGACCCTCCGGTGATCTTCCTAGGCCTCGGTGAAAAGGTGAGCACTTGGCTTCCTTGTTTTGGCCGGCGCCTACTCCTCCACCAAGCTGTCCAGTTTTCTGGACAGCTTCTTCTCTAAATCGTCGGAGCGTCGTTTGGACGACGGTTAGAGCTCCGACAGTGGATAACTTACCGGGGATTCGATCTCCGGTAATCCTCTGAGGTGGAGGACGAAGGATTCGTCAATCGGTTGACGAATACCTCTCCGGAGAAGCGAGTTTTGAGGACTCGTTTTGGATCCGAATTTGGATTCGGATCGTGATCATCTCTCGATCACGTCATCTTCAACACGAGGCTAGTAACCCATACGAAGACGAAGCTCGTGGCTTAGCGAAGTCATCCCGAGGAATGCGGCATGGATACGGATAGAGACGATTCTAGCGAGGATCGTTCCGGTTGATGCCGTTCCCGCTACACGTCATACGAAAGGTATAACGTAGGTAAATTTCCTTTTATTGCAAATTTAAATTTACGGTTATGTCTACACTTGTTGTAATATGCATGCGTGTGTTGTGTGTGTTGTAATAAATAGGAGTATTTATTATTTTTATTGCTTCCGCTGTGTTCATGTTTACGAAACATGATCGAACCCACACACGCCGCGGTGCCGGAAACCCAACACTATCCTCCTCGTGGACGAAGTGTGGGCGAAGATCCTCCACGAGTAGAAGCCTTCTAGATCACGTTCTTCCCTTCCTTGTTCGATGCGAACAAAGAGAAGAGCCAACAAAATTTCTCCTTTCTAGAACCGGCCACCAAGCAAGGGAGTTTGATGTAACCGCCGGTAAAGGAACGAATGGATGAAGCGTCGGCCACCAATGTAGGGGGAACCACCGACCACCTTGGAGAGAATGGAGGAGTGAACGCCGGCCAACCTTGAAGAGAGGTTGCCGCCGGCCAAGGAACAAGAGAGGGACCAAGAGGATGGGCGTCAACCAAGTCTTAATGGAAGAAGATGGGCGCCGACCACTTGTCCAAGAGTTGCTGCCCATGCCAAAACATCCAAACCCTAGCCGCCCAACCTAAGCCCTCTATTTATAGAATTGGGCTTAAGCCTCCTTTAATCTCCACCGTCGGATCTAGGGATTTAATCTCCACCTTCGGATCTAGGGTTTCATCCCAACCGTTGGATCTAGAATTTCATCCCAACCGTCGGATCTAGGGTTTCATCCCAACCGTCAGATCTAGGGATTTAATCCCAACCATCGATTCTAGAGTTTTGTTTTACATCCTTGGATCTAGATTTCATGAGGATTATATTAGGCTACGATAGGGACCATTAGGAGGAGTTGGATCTTGGCCACCTGATGGATCGGAACCACACAAACTTGATCCATCAAAGATGTTCCATTCCACTAGAGGATCATCAATGAACTACCTCACCAACCCCCATAAATTAATATGGGCTTCATATATTATTTGTACATTCATCTCCCCGTGTTTAAGATATCGAATGTCCGTCAATTAATTGATTTACTGACCATCAATTAATTAATGTCTAACTCCTCGAGTAGTACCACTCAACCTTATCATCATGTTGACTAAGTCAACCAGCTGGGTTTAAATGATGAACCTTATGAGCTCCTCAAGGGGACATCATCAACCTAATATATACGACACGGTTTCCTCCTATAATCAACGACACACCATGTAAATAATATCATTTCCCAACTTACCGGGCATATTGATTTAATCCATCTAAATATCACCCTCTGGTAAATCAAAGAAATAAATACTAAGTACATGTGCCCATTATTATATAGGGATTAAGAGCATGTACAACATAATATCCGAGGTCCGATTCAATTATGTAGTCAGCAATAAATTTAATCACCTCTATGTCGTTCCTGCTCAATACACCTAAGTGTACTAGTGTAACTCTATGTTCAAGACAAAACAATACCAAGCTACACTACAACCATGCCAATGGTTTGTCCAAAACCATCTTGGTAGTGAGCCTCTACTTATATTTTACAAGGGACTGATAACATGATCTTCTGTGCCACACCAAGCACCATATTATCTACAATGTAAAATATGAGAAAATATACACACACATATATAAAGTGCAAACAATGATCATGTGATTCTTATTCCAAAATAAAATGTTCATACAAAAAGAGCTAGGCTTTCAGTATACATTCCAACAATCTCCCACTTATACTAAAAGACTATGTCGTCATCACACTGCCATACATCTGATCCCCATGTCCTCCACATGCGTATCAAACGCTTTCGCTGGAAGGGCCTTAGTGGATGGATCCGCTGAGTTATCCTCTGATGGAATCTTGGCGACAGCAACTTCTCCTCGCTTTACGATCTCTCGTTTAAGGTGGTACTTGCGCTCTATGTGTTTACTCGCCTTGTGGGCTCGTGGTTCCTTCGAGTTTGCAACTGCACCACTGTTATCACAATAAATTGTGATAGTTATGGGCAAACGAGGAATCACATCCAAGTCCATCAAGAAGTTCCTGAGCCATACAGCTTCCTTGGCTGCCTCAGAGGCTGCCACATACTCAGCTTCCATGGTGGAGTCCGCCACGCATTTCTTCTTGACACTCCTCCATACTATGGCTCCACCTCAAAAAGTAAACACAAACCCCGAGATAGACTTACTGTTGTCTCTATCTGATTGGAAATCCGAATCCGTGTAACGTACAGGGACTAATTGATCTGCCCGGTAAACCAGCATATAATCCCTAGTCCTTCTCAGGTACTTCAATATATGCTTTACCGCAGTCCAATGTCCCTGTCTAGGATTACTCTGATATATGCTAACCATGCCCACGAAAAAGAAGATATCTGGTCTCGTACATAGCATAGCATACATGAGGCATCCTACTGCCGAAGCATAAGGGACTGCCTTCATGTCCTCTATCTCCTTTGATGTTTTGGGACACATCTCTTTAGATAAAGGAACTCCATGCCTAAAAGGTAGAAAACCTTTCTTGGAGTTCTGCATGCTAAAACGAGCAAGGATAGTGTCAATGTATGAAGCTTGAGATAAGCACAACATCCTTTTCTTGCGATCCCTTATTACCTTGATCCCAAGGATGTGTCCCACTTCTCCCAAGTCCTTCATGTCAAACTGCTTGGACAACCATACCCTTACGTCTGATAACACTTTGATATTATTGCCAACTAACAAAATGTCATCTACGTATAGTACAAGAAACACCACTACGTTTCCGTCACACCTCTTGTATACACAAGGCTCATCCGGACATTGAATAAATCCATATGACTGGATTACCTCATCAATGCGGATGTTCCAAGATCTAGAAGCTTGCTTCAATCCATAAATGGACCGATTAAGCTTACATACAAGATGCTCTTTGCCTTCGGCAATGAATCCCTCTGGTTGCCACATATAGATGTTCTCCTCAAGACTTTCGTTAAGGAAAGCTGTCTTGACATCCATCTGCCAAATCTCATAATCCATATGAGCAGCTATAGATAAGAGAATCCGGATAGACTTAAGCATAGCTACCGGTGAAAAGGTCTCCTCATAATCGATACCCTCTTTCTGAGTATACCCTTTCGTAACAAGTCTAGCTTTGAAGGTCTCAACCTTCCCGTCTACTCCTCTCTTTCTCTTGTAGATCCACTTGAATCCAATGGCTTTTACACCATCGGGTGGTTCTACTAGCTCCCAGACCGGATTAGAAACCATAGATTATATCTCTGAATTCATCGCTCTTTGCCAAGATACCGCATCTCTATCTTGGAGTGCCTCGTCATATGTCCAGGGATCAGGTTCATGTTCACCAGGGACTAAGTCCGAAGACTCTCCCAAAAACATGAATCTCTCGGGTTGTTTAACAACCCTCCCACTACGACGAGGTGCCTCCTGTGTATGCTCTATGACACGCGGTGATGGTAACTTGTTCTTGTAACTCTTCTTATGCAAAGTGGACTTCCTAACTCCTCAAGAACAATCCTACTCGTGGGCTTGTGGTTCATCACATAGTCCTCCTCTAGAAATCTGGCATTCATACTCACGATCACCTTCTGATCTCTAGGACTATAGAATAAACCACCCTTCGTTCCCTTAGGATAGCCAACAAACAAGCGTACTTCTGTACGAGATTCCAACTTACCAGCATCTCCCTTCAGCACATGTGCTGGACTACCCCAAATCCGAATATGTCTTAGACTAGGCTTTCGCCCAGTCCACAACTCTGTGGGAGTAGAGGGTACTGACTTAGATGGAACCAAGTTTAGAATGTGTGTTGTTGTTTCCAGAGCAAACCCCTAGAACGAATCAGGTAACTCAGAATAACTCATCATAGATCTGACCATCTCCATAAGAGTCATGTTTCTTCGCTCCGCAACACCATTATGCTGGGGTGTGCCAGGTGCGGAAAATTGGGATTGAATCCTAGACTCTGATAAGTAACTCCTAAACTCTCCCAAGAGGTACTCACCACCACGATCAGATCGTAGTGTCTTGATACTTTTACCTTGACGGTTCTCCACATCAGCCTTGAATTCTTTGAACTCACAAAACATTGGACTTGCATCAAGTAAATGTATCCATACCTTGAATAATCGTCTATAAAAGAGACGATGTATTCAAAGCCACCTCTAGCCTGGATAGTCATAGGACCGCACAGATCAGAATGAACCAATTCTAACACATCTTTGGCTCTATACCCCTTGGCTTTGAAAGGCCTCTTGGTCATTTTACCTTCCAAGAAAGATTCGCATGTTAGGAGATCCTCCACCACTAATGAACCCAAGGGTCCATCAGCTATCAACCTTCGAATTCTGCTTAGGTTAATATGACCAAGCCTTAGATGCCAAAGATATGTCTGGTTCATTTTCTAAGGTTCTTTTCTCTTATTAGACTTAGAAGATGAGTTATTTACTTCTATATGCATCGTGGGAGTTTTCGGTTCTAGAGTATATAAATTGCCAACCAAAGTACGAGAACAGATAATCTCCCTATTCCTTTTTATAACCACTTTGTCATTAAAAGAAATAGAATATCCATCCATAAACAATTTAGAAACTGAAATTAAATTCTTTCTAAAAGTAGATACATAAAGACAATTTCTCAAAACCAAAACTTTATTCCTATCAAAAGATAAATAAACATCTCCCACTGCAATAGCCGCCACCTTTGAAGCATTGCCCATGAAGACGGTAATCTCTCCCTCAGCTAGTCATCGGGTTTCCTGGAACCCCTACAAAGTATTGCAGACATGATCAGTGGCTCCTGTATCTACACACCAGGCACTGGTAGAAAACACCGCTAAACATGTTTCAACAACTAAACAAGAAGATATACCTTTGTTCTTTCGGCGAGGATAGTCCGCCTTCCAATGTCCAGTCTGCTTGCAAGTGAAGCACTTGCCTTTAGGTTTCTTCACTCCTGCCTGAGGTCCCACTGCCACTTTCTTCGCTCCACCTTGCTTCTTCTTCTTCTTACCTTTCGGTTTAGAAGAAGAAACCTTCTGAGAGACCATGGCTTGAGCGCTTTGACGAAAAAGCCCCTCTGCCGCCTAGAGTTCTGTCAGAAGCTTCGCCAACGAATACAACCTCTTGTTCATGTTGTAATTGAGGCGGAACTACTCAAAACTCCTAGGCAGAGACTGGAGAATGATATCGACCTGGGTTTCCCCATCGATCTCAGCTCCGAGGACTTCCATCTCATTAAGATGAGCCATCATCTTGAGAACATGTTCCCTAACGGGTGTTCCCTCAATCATGGTGGTCGTCATCAAGTTTCTCATCGCCTCCTGTCTAGCCGCCCTACTCTGATGTCCGAAAAGTTCTTTGAGATTGAACATCATGTCATAAGTCAGGCCATGGTGGCACGATGTTGACGATGTTGCATAGATGCCAAAATGTAACACCGCACCATCTCATCTGCCTTGATCCATTTCTTATAACATTCTTTCTCCTTTTCATTAGAGTCATCGGTGGGCTTAGGAGGACAGACCTCGAACAGTACAAATTTGTACTCCTCCGCAGTTAAGACAATATCCAGATTTCTTTTCCAATCAATATAGTTTGGTCCAGTAAGTTTATTTTCTTTTAATATCACAGCAAGTGGGTTGAAAGCCATTTGAAAAACCTAAGAATCACAATGATCAAAATATTATATTTCAAATATTATTGATTCCTCAAAACAATAAAATTCTGAAATCAACCAACACCTCAAAACACCGAGAATATCGTATGCCACGATAGTGTGGACGTATACGAATTCTACATTTGTAAGAGGAGGTTTTACCCATTAATTTTATTATCTTGTCAACCTTACTTTTTGACAAATAAAATTAATAGTTGGTTCCTCTTTAGCCCTACAAATAAAAGCAGTTACTCCGATGGGGAGGATACTTTTATTTGCATCTAAGTGTGCACCATTACACGATACTAAGGGAATTATTTCGGATTATGTGCCTTACCGATGGGGAAGTACACACACTCCTAAATAATTTCCAATAACCATTATTTGACCTAGTGATCCGCAAACAAACCCATCCGATGGGGAGGAAGGCACTCAGAGCCAACGCGCAAGTTTGTTGCATCACACGTCAAATTGTAATGGAGGCCGCGGTAATTAATTAAAATATCCCTCTCCCACTTAGTAAATTGAAATTGAGGAATTTTAAAGCATACACAACATGCATATAAAACAAATAAGCAATAAATATGGAAAAAAATAGAATTTTTCCAACTATTATGGCATTGTTCTCCAATACGCATCGCGTCGTGTCGCCACCTTCTCCGCTCCATCTTTTCCCATGCGCAAGTCACCAAAGAGATCCGAGGCGAGATATATCATTTTAATTTACATCCATCGATCCTATACTCCACGAAGGAGTGTATAAATAATATAGATCGAAAGTAAACTAAAATAAGTGGCTAAACAATGTCGTATTTAATTACAAAAATTAAATACTAATCTAGCCTCGTCAACCCCGAGGATTCAAATAATATACATACAATCACACACAAAACAATCACATACAACCAAATAGCCATAATAGTGGGATCTTATGCCTGCAACCAAAAAGTTAGCCTACGCACATCCTACTATTATCCGACATACTCAATATATGATATGTGCATGAAAGTAACCGAATCCAAAACACACAAAACCGGAAACCGTGGCTCTGATACCAATTGAAGGGAGTTGCTTCGGAGGCTCATTGGCTCCCATGTCCCCGGATTAAAATTTTCACTAATGAAAGAATTAATCTGGATGGGATGAGTTTCCTTAGCACAACAAATTCGTCGTCGT
This sequence comes from Wurfbainia villosa, assembly GCA_025175895.1. Taxonomy (NCBI): domain Eukaryota; kingdom Viridiplantae; phylum Streptophyta; class Magnoliopsida; order Zingiberales; family Zingiberaceae; genus Wurfbainia; species Wurfbainia villosa. The sequence continues at coordinate 55,155,770 of CM045986.1, read as the reverse complement.
GCTAACAACTTGAGTGATCGCTTGAACAAACAAGTTGTTCAAGCAACACAACTCTTCTAGTTGGTTAGCCTCGGAAGAGACGACGGACGGATCGCCCATTTTTGTGTTTGTCTTCGGGGTCCATGATTATACAAAATATATACATATGCACACTTGTATAATCAACACATAAAAGAACATGCTAAGATCAAAAAATAAAGTTGTAAAACTTTTATACCTCACGATCTTCTACCGTATGTCCTATCCTCCTCGTGGACGACGTGTGGGCGAAGATCCTCCACGAGTAGAAGCCTTCTAGATCGCGTTCTTCCCTTCCTTGTTCACTGCGAACAAAGAGAAGAACCAACAAAACTTCTCCTTTCTAGAACCGGCCACCAAGCAAGGGAGTTTGATGTAAACGCCGGCCAAGGAACGAATGGATGAAGCGCCGGCCACCAATGTAAGGGGAACCGTCGGCCACCTTGGAGAGAATGAAGGAGTGAACGCCGGCCAACCTTGAAGAGAGGTTGTTGCCGGCCAAGGAATAAGAGAGGTACCAAGAGGATGGGCGCCGACCAAGTCTTGATGGAAGAAGATGGGCGCCGACCACTTGTCCATGAGTTGCCGCCCAAGCCAAAACTTCCAAACCTTAGCCGCCCAACCTAAAACCCTAACTCCTATTTAACCATTACTTGCCGCCCAACCTAAGCCCTCTATTTATAGAATTGGGCTTAAGCCTCCTTTAATCTCCACCGTCGGATCTAGGGATTTAATCTCCATCGTCGGATCTAGGGTTTTATCCCAACCGTCGGATCTAGGGTTTCATCCCAACCGTCGGATCTAGGATTTCATCCCAACCTTCGGATCTAGGGTTTCATCCCAACCGTCGGATCTAGGGTTTTATTCCAACCGTCTGATCTAGGGATTTAATCCCATCCGTCGATTCTAGAGTTTTGTTTTACATCCTTGGATCTAGATTTGATGAGGATTATATTAGGCTACGATAGGGACCATAAGGAGGAGTTGGATCTTGGCCACCCGATGGATCGGAACCACACAAACTTGATCCATCAATGATGTTCCATTCCACTAGAGGAACATCATTGAACTACCTCACCAACCCCCATAAATTAATATGGGCTCCATATATTATTTGTACATTCATCTCCCCGTGTTTAAGATATTGAATGTCCGTCAATTAATTGTTTTACTGACCATCAATTAATTAACGTCTAACTCCTCGAGTAGTACCACTCAACCTTATCATCATGTTGACTAAGTCAACCAGCTAGGTTTACATGATGAACCTTATGAGCTCCTCAAGGGGACATCATCAACCTAATATATAGGACATGGTTTCCTCCTATAATCAACGACACACCATGTAAATAATATCATTTCCCAACTTACCTAGCATATTGATTTAATCCATCTAAATCTCACCCTCTGGTAAATCAAAGAAATAAATACTAAGTACATGTGCCTATTATTATATCGGGATTAAGAGCATGTACAACATAATATCCGAGGTTCGATTCAATTATGTAGTCAGCAATAAATTGAATCACCTCTATGTCGGTCCTGCTCAATACACCTAAGTGTATTAGTGTAATTCTATGTTCAAGACAAAACAATACCAAGCTACACTACAACCATGCCAATGGTTTGTCCAAAAGCATCTTGGTTGTGAGCCTCTACTTATATTTTACAAGGGACTGATAACATGATCTTCTGTGCCACACCAAACACCATGTTATCTACAATTTAAATATTAGACAATATGCACACACATATATAAAGTGCAAACAATGATCATGTGATTCTTATTCCAAAATAAAATGTTCATACAAAAAGATCTAGGCTTTCAGTATACATTCCAACAATATCAGCTGACCTTCCCTGTGCTCTTAGGAAGCAAATGAATTGTACCTGATCTAAGCTCAAAATCACTCTCTAAAGTGGTTGGGAAATATATTGTCGTGATATGGTTTTGATGTGTGTGGCTAAGGGTTTAAGTTAGTTTGTTATTGTGATTTGATATGTGCGTTGAAGTCATGCAAGATTTAGTAATTCGCACATGGAGCCTTGGCGGGTTCACCACTCACAACCTCATGCTTGAGTCGGAGAAGGAGCATTGAAGAGCCGTGCGCTTGATGCTGCCGAGGGATCGACGGATGAGATGACTTGAATCGAAGCCAAGGAAGCAGACTTCGAAGGCAAGAGACGCGAAGGAGCATTGCAGAGCCATGCACCTGATGATGCCGAGGGACGTGTCCGCGAACGAAGAGAGCTTCGACGAGGGACTTCGAGTGAGATGAGAGAATGAGTGAATTGTAAGTAGCTCATTAGGTGAAATTGGCCGAATGTTTGAGTGTCGAAGGCTCGACCGTAAGGGTTGAGGTTTAACCGACCACCAGAAGCTAAAAAAAATGTTATGTTTGAGTTTCACATGGCACTAGTCGACTGCCATGAAATGGCAGTCGACTGCTCTGAGTCGAACTCGGTTTTACTAGTATCCAACTGATGGGATTTTGGCCCAACAGTCGACTGTCATATGTTGGAAGTCGACTGCCAAGACCATCAGTCGACTGGTCAAGAGGGTTTGGGCCACAAAACCACTCGTAGCCGACTGGCCAGTCGACTACGGAGGCAGCAGTCGACTGATGGATTCATCAGTCGACTGCCAAGGGATCCGTTGGACTACAACGTTCAAGATTCGACATGTTCAGAGGCCATTGAAGTGGCGGCAGTTGACTGCCAACGGCAGCAGTCGACTGATGATGGCCAATGGGAAGAAATCAACCCTCTCTATAAAAAGAGACGGTATGGGCTTCTGGATGGCTAATGCTTATGCTCTAAGTGATCATCCAAGTGCTCCACAAGATTCAAACTCCTTCTCTTAGTTTTCTTTCACATCTATTGTAAAAGAAGGAGTGTTCTTGAGTTGTAAGGGTTACCTCCACCTAGCATAGTGCAAAGGAGAGACCGATAGTGAATTTGTTGTTGAGTGATTTACCGATGACGAATTGGGGACTGTGGATTAGTGGCGTAGCCGTGAACCACGTTATATTCCTTTTGTTAGCATTGGTTTGATTCTTGTCATTTCTATTTGCTTGTCTTGTTTTGTTTTTCCGCTTGCGCTAATCTCTTTGTAGACGAGCAAATTCCACCACCAAATGAAAGAGGGCTATTCACCCCCCTCTAGCCTGCCAATACACACCGAATGATCCCCTACAAGTGGTATCAGAGCCAAGGAAAGCTTGTCGAGGACTAACCGCCACAATAAGCACATTCAAGAATGGCCAGCTCTAATATTCATCCGCCAAAGTTCGAGGGGGAATTCTCTTGGTGGAAAAAGAGAATGGAGGTATTCTTCGAAACCGACTTTGTAATTTTATTAATTATGGAAAACGGTTTCGAGATGCCTAGGGATGAAGAAGGGGAGCTATTGGAGAAATCAAGATGGAGTAAAAGACAAAGAGAGGAGTACTTGGAGAATTCAAAGGCCAAGAACTACCTCTACAATGTACTCCCCCAACAATAAGTTAACCGAATTGGGGAATGCTCTAGTGCGAAGGAGATGTGGGAGAAGAAAGTAGAGCTTCATGAAGGTACCTTGGAGGCCAAGCATGCAAGAAGAGACCTCCTCCGCTCCCAACTATCAAACATCAAATTAGAAAAGGGAGAAAAGGTAACATCATTGCATTCTAGGTTTAAATAAATTTTGATTGGACTAACAAGTGTAGGAGAAAGACTTTCGAACCGGGATATGCTCATGAAAGCAATCGATGCTTTTCCCCGGTCATCGAAATGGAGGTCAATGGTGGACTCCTTCTCCATGTCCAAGAATTTAGAAGTGAGCACCTTGGAGGAGTTCTTCTCAACAATGGAGCTCCACGAAACAAGACATGAAGGAATAAATGAAGAGCCAAGAATTCAACCTTCAAGAGGAGTAGCCTTGATGGCAAACAAGGGGAAGAAGAAGATGGAGATTCCCTCCTCCTCCAATGAAGCATCCTCCTCCTCCTCCATGGATAGCACAGAAGAAGCCTATATGGTAAGGAGGGTAAGGCGTGCATTAAAAGGTTTTCAATTTAATAAATCTAATGTAGGAGAAGAAGACCAAGGGGGAAGGTGATTTTCTATAATTGCCAAGGAGAGGGACATATAAAGGACAATTGTCCTCTCTTGAACAAGAGCAAAGAAGAGATGAGAAAGAAAGAAGAAAAGAAGAAGAAGAAGGGTAGCAAGAAGAAGAAAGAAGAAGAGAAGAAGGCAAAAGAAGAAGGGAAGGAAAAGCACTCAAAACAAGGACATGGGATGACCCCTCCTCATCATCTTCATCATGATCGGAAGAGGAGAATGCCTTTTTCACCAAATTAGCTTTGATGGCTTTTGACGATCTAGACTCATCCTCCTCCAAAAATGAAGGATCAAGCACAAGTGAGGAGAGCTCTAGTGAAGGGGGAGCTTCTTCACCATCCTCATCCGAAGAAGAAGAAGACATGGAAACTATGGTAATGAACCTTTCACCAAGTAAAATAGTTTCCATGATTTCTAGCCTCACTAAGGATCTATTTAGAGCTAAAAATAAAAATAAATGCATGCTAGATCAAATTAAGGACTTAGAAGAAAAATTAGAAAAAGCATGCTTAAATGTAAATGAAAATTTTTCTTCTAGTCATGATGATGCATGCTCACATGATCTTTATATGCCATTTGATGTTAATGATGCATGCATAGAGGAAAATAGGGCTCTAAGGGAAAAGATAGACCATTTGACCAAGGCCATAGAAAAATTCACCATTGGCTTAAATACATTGAACATGATAATTGGGAGCCAAAGAGCTAGTTTCAACAAGAAAGGCCTAGGATATAAGGAAAAGAAAAATGAAAAGGCCTATAAATGTCTAATTGCAAGGGGTCAAGACAAAAAGAAGGTAATAGCTATAAAATGGATCCCTAAGGAGTATTTAGTGAACCCCATAGGAAAGAACTTATTTTGGGTTCCTAAATCCATCCTAAAGGGTTAGGAAAACCCTAGGATAGTCAACCATAAGGATTTCATATATATCATATGTTTGGTTGACTTAGGATGGCGGGACAATATTTTTGAAATAGTGTTAGGTGATGATAATGCAGCTATAAATAGATAAATCATGCTTTAGGTGATATTTGCCTTATTATCATGATGTAATACCTAATGCATGATCACAATTTGATGAATACATTTGTTTCATGATCATAATGTGAAATTTATCCATGTCTTTATGATCATGTAGAATGATAGGATGATACTTAACCTTGATAGAATTGCATGAAAACAATGGTTAAGTATATACAAATACCTTTAGGATACATCTCACACTCACTATAGGCTACCATGATTGAAAACATAGCATGAGTGAGATGTTAGGATGATACAAATATCCACTAATGCCTATGGCATTTAGATGGTCATTTAAGGTATCAAAATAGCAATAATAGACCAATCATGGGGAAGACTTATGTTTAATTCATAGAAATATTGCTCGAAGATCACGATTGGATATTTCACATGTTTTCAAAACAATTTCTTACTTTAAAATCTATGTGTTCATGTTTTGAAACAATCCAAAGCAAAACTAGGTGTTAAAATGGATACAAACTTGATCAAAACACTGGTTGTTTTTGAAGCTTTTGGATTTTTGGAAAATCTTTGAAAATATAAGTATTTTTCATGGAAAACTATTTTTCATTTATAAAGAACCCTAAAATAAATGTGTTCCCCAAATTTCATGATTTTTTGAATTTTTTGGAATTTATGGTACATTTCTGAAATTCGTCCAAAAAATCAAAAAACTTGACTCCTTTGTGCCAGTCGACTGCCATACTGATAGCAGTCGACTGATGGACTATGAACGAGCACAGTAACCTGATTTTATTAGGTTTTTGACTGATTTTAGCTTTTGTTTCTCTCTAGACTTGATGCCATGATATATAAACGTTGTTTAATCTTTTTGATGGTGTTAAAGTGGAAGAGAACTATATGTTTAAGTAAGGGGGAATATATTTAGGGGGAGTTTCATGTATTAAGGGGGAGAGTTGCAAATCATGTTATTCACATGCTTTCTTTCCTTAATATTTTATCAAATGTTTTTACCTAACTTAAACGGATTGCCACGAATCAAAAAGGGGAAGATTATTAGGGCAATCTCTTGCCGTGATATGGTTTTGATGTGTGTGGCAAAGGGTTTAAGTTAGTTTGTTATTGTGATTTGATATGTGCGTTGAAGTCATGCAGGACTTAGTAATTCACATATGGAGCCTTGGCGGGTTCACCACTCACAACCTCGTGCTTGAGTCAGAGAAGGAGCATTGCAGAGTCGTGCGCTTGATGCTGCCGAGGGACCGCCGGACAAGATGACTTGAAGCGAAGGCAAGGAAGCAGACTTCGAAGGAAAGAGACGCGAAGGAGCATTGCATAGTCGTGCGCCTGATGCTGCAGAGGGACGTGGCCGCGAACGAAGAGAGCTTCACCGAGGAACTTCGAGTGAGATGAGAGAATCAGTGAATTGTAAGTAGCTCATTAGGTGAACTTGGCTGAATGGCTGAGTGTCGGAGGCTCGACCATAAGGGTTGAGGTTTACCTGACCACCGGAAGCTCAAATAAATGTTATGCTTGAGTTTCACATGGCACCAGTCGACTGCCATGAAATGGCAGTCGACTGCTCTGAGTCGAACTCGGTTCAACTGGTCTCCAACTGATGGGATTTTGGCATAGCGATCGCCATATGTTGGCGATCTCGCATGATATCATCGATCACGAGCGGCGTGATCGTCAAGAGGGTTTGGGCCACAGAACTGCTCGTAGCAGACTGGGCAGTCCACTACGGAGGCAGTAGTCGACTGATGGATTCATCATTCGACTGCCAAGTGATCCGTTAGACTACAACGGTCGGGATCCGACGTGTTCGAAGGCCGTTGAAGTGGCGACAGTCGACTGCCAAGGGCAGCAGTCAACTGATTGTGGCCAATGGGAAGAAATCAGCCCTCTCTATAAAAAGATAGGGTATGAGCTTTTGGATGGCTAATGCTTATGCTCTAAATGATTATCCAAGTGCTTCACAAGATTCAAACTCCTTCCCTTTGTTTTCTTTCACATATATTGTAAAAGGAGTGTTCTTGAGTTGTAAGGGTTACCTCCACCTAGCTTTTTGCAAAGGAGAGACCGATAGTGAATTGGTTACGGAGTGATTCACCGAGGATGAATCGGTGACCGTAGATTAGCGGCGTAGCCGTGAACCACATTATATTCCTTTTGATAGCATTGGTTTTATTCTTGTCATTTCTATTTGCTTATCTTGTTTTATTTTTCCGCTTGCTCTAATCTCTTTATAGGCGAGCAAATTCCACCACCAAACGAAAGAGGGCTATTCACCCCCCTCTAGCCGGCCAATACACACCGAACGATCCCCTACATAAAGCTGGGTAACTGATGTAAGAATACTGGTAAGTCACATCAGGGGCAGCAAGCTCCTTCAGAGTTATGTTGTGTTCTTCCATGACTTTCTGTAACTTTGACAGACTACAGTTAAATATATCAGCTGACCTTCCCTACGCTCTCTGCAATGCGTGAAAAGTCCTATCAATATTAGGATATAGCTCAAGTAGATTATCGCTTGAAGACCTAGTCATCATAAAAAACAACACTATAAGTAACAAATAAAATTATAAGAAAGACACCAATAACAAAAAAAATAACAGACTAACTAATGACAATTTAAGATAAACGAACACCACTTCAAGTTGTCCCCGACAATGGCGCCAAAATTTTGTTAACGATGTATGCATCGTGGTACAATTCTAAAGTAATTACCGAACCCCCCTAACTACACTAATGTAGTATATGGTAACACGGGTCATCTCTCATGTGAACTCAATGGTTGGATGTTTGTTTCTAAACAATAGTAAAACTGGGGGTTCCTACATTTATCAAAACAATTAATTGAAAACTAACCGAACATACCTTAACAATTCAACCATTCACTGTACTATTACTATATGATACAATGATTAAACAATTATAATTAATAGACATGACAATTAACCATGCAGGAAACCAACCTAACAACCAATATACTAAGTTTTACAATGAACTAACAACAATCACAACAACTAGTTTAACTCATTAACTACTAATTAAACTCAATGCTAAACATTCCAATTAAACTATGAACTAAACATCCAAATGAAACTACGAATTAAACATAAAATGCGACATTCGATTAAACATTCAATTCAAACTACAAGTAATCATTCAAGTAAAAATACAAATCAAACAACAAACATCAAGATAAAAATTAACTGACTATCATCCACAATACCCGGAGTAGAAACCACACTCTCTGATGAATAATAACGATGCTGAACAGATTCCTAACTATGTCGATGAAGCGGATCCCTTGCTGGAAAATCCCTTCGGCAAGAGTGGAACAAGTTGACGACTGCTCACTGCTCCGACAATGAAATGCAGAGCTACCGAACCATCGCAACCAAGGGATGGAGCTGCCAAACCACAACTACTAGAAAGGATGGAACTAGAACAGTGGTAGTCGTGTGCTCTTCACCAACGTTGGAATGATGGACTTCCGCCAGAATTGGGAAATCAAACAGGCTACTAGAGTTGGAAAAAGATGTTGTCGAACCCCCATAGTAGAAGTCGACTTCATCCTTTCGAACCACATCAAGCTGAGGTACGTCTTAGCTCTGGTCGCCAGGCGCTGAAGTGCTAACCAGTCAAGATAGAGAGGATGACTTCTTGCCCGATGAAGCTGTGCTGCCCAACCTCTGCATCGATCTCTACTGAAAATAGAGAGGATTTTGGATGGATAGAAGGAGATGGGGTTCGTGCCACTGATCGGCTGCCCGAGGCTTCGCTGCCACCCCACTGTGGAGAATGTTGCTGCTCACGCGATTGAGAAGAAGAAGATCATGCAATTTTTTTCTCAGTCGGTTTCTATTCTACGTGGAGGAAAAGAGGCTTTAAGTGACATTGCTATGGTCGTCCGATCAAATGCCCATCATATCCTAGCTATTGATTAGAGCTGGGGTTTGATTCCTCAATTAAAGCTCTGATTAAGTAGGGCTGATGTAATTGATCGATCCAAATCTAGATGGACGACTCCAATTGCTCCATTTAGGCCCTCTTTGTTTTTCCTACAAAATCACATTCAACTTGTGAGAAATAATACTAAAATTATAAGAATTACACAATTAATATCAAATTAATCCAATATGTAAAACATACTGAATAACAATAATTACATGCATAAAAAAGCCTAAAATGTCCAATCCATAAGTCAAAATAGTACAATAAAATAATCCTATCAACCTTCTGCTAAGATAGATTATTAAGGTACCTAGATGTTCTAGTAATCCCTATGAAGAGACAGATAATATTTCATATACTACTCTATCATATTATACTTTCTACGGTTATGGGAGGGAGGATGACTGCAGGGTTCCACCTTAGTTCTCCTAGGTTTTTGATACAAAGGCTTTCCATCCTTGTATCGGCTATATACAATAGAAATAGAATCAAGACATAATTCTCATCGATTTAAACAACATAAATTGTAAATAGATTCAAAGGAAATGAATAACTATTTGAAGTAGCATGTCCACATACACAAGCTACTCCCTAATCGTAAAATCGAAGTATCTACTCCGTAAATGAATGAGAAAAAACACAAGACATCTTAAGGTGAATCATTACAATATGAATAGAATGAGAAATAAAGGCAATACTTGTTTTTCTATCTATTATGGTGTCTTGGTTCTTCTTCATGGTGTCAGAGCGTCGAGTTGGATCTTCAAACCGCTTCTTTCCTCCCCGTTACGAGTCTCCGGTGCTTCTTTGGTCACCTTCTTGTCATTCTAGCCACCAGGCCTCCCCCATAGGGTTTGGGTGTGCCTTCCTATTTATAGAAGAGAAGCCAGCTTTCCTTAAATCCCCATGAAACCCTATTCTATGTCAAATAAGGCTAACACCACATGACCGTGTGGATTCCACACAGCTGACCGTGTGGATTCCACATGGCCGACAGTGTGGATTCCACACGGCCGACCATGTGGCTTGTTGGAAATTATGCTCTAAATCTGGCTTCGAGGTTTGTCATGGTCGTGTGAGATTCACACGGCCGATCGTGTCTTCCTCTGAACCATCATTTGAACAACATCTTTTAGTCTAGAGCATGCTTGCCTTCCTTTTGCTCAAATTATGTGTCATTTTATATCCCAAAAACCCTTCCTACACATAAAAATTGCAAGAGCAGATCTCTGAACTAGAAAATAGGAAATGAATTCAAAACAAGAAAAATATGCATGAAACTTGTATAAAATGCAATGAGATGTGTGCTAAAACTTCTCCTAAAACCCTATATGTTTTGCACACATCAGGTGGATGTCAAAACAATCATTAAGTACTTGAGAAGGACTAAGAATTTGTTCTTGGTATATGAAGGAGGTGATATGTAATGAGTCGGTATATTGATGCCAGCTTCCAAACAAATAAGAATGATTCCAAATCTCAGTTTGGATACATATTCATCTTGAATTGAGGTGCGATGAGTTGGAAAAGTTCCAAACAATACATTGTTGCTGATTCTACTACGGAGGTAGAGTACATTGCAGATTCTGAAGCAGCAAAGGTGGCGGTCTGGATTGAAGGTTTTGCAGAACCGAAGCTCTGATACCACCTGAAGGTAGGAAACTTCGCTTCCCACTTCAACTCATTTTCTTGTTCATGGTGATCTCGTCATCGTCCCCGGATTAAAAATTTAATCCATGACAATTTTGGATTACCCAAGCTACAGTTTCATCACCGTTCTATTCGATTAGAGTGGTCACTTAAACAAACTTGTTGTTCAAGCAACCAACCTCTATTTTACGATTAGCCACGGAATAGACGAAGTACGGATCGCCGGTTTTTGTGTTTATATTCGGGGTCTAAGTTAATTTAGCCACAAAACAAAACATACAACATGCATATAATTGAAAAACAATTATAGACATAATACAAAAGAATATAAACAAGCATTATACCTCTCGATCTTCTATTGTATGTCCTTCCTCCTTTTGGATGTCGTGTGGGCGACGATCTTCCAAAAGTCGAAGCCTCCTAGATCACCAATCTTCCTTTCTTTGTTCACCCCAAACAAAGGAAGATTATAAAACAAAACTCTACTCTATCTAGGACCAACCAACAAGTTCCAAACTTCAAGCTTGACGCCAGCCCAAAAAGAGGTGGAGGAGTGGACACCGGCCAAGAGCTCCAAGGAACAACCTTAACGCTAGTTTCCACCGGCCAAGGAGGAGAGGAAGAAGAAGATGAGCACCGGCCAAGGTTGAGAGGAGCAAGTTGGGTGTCATCCAAGGAGAAGAGAAAAAAATCCTTTCCGCCCAAGGGTTCCCCAAAACCCTAGCCGCCCAAACCTCCAAGCCCTAGCCACCCAAACCCTAATCTTCTCGTCAATTACTCTTGTTGCCCACCCCTAGCCTCCTTTTATAGAGTTAGGCCTAAGCCTCCTTTAATCTCCACCGTCGAATCTAGGAATTTAATCTCAATCGTCGGATCTAGGGATTTAATCTCAACCGTCGGATCTACAGATTCAATCTCCACCGTCGGATCTAAAGATTTATTCTCCACCGTTGGATCTCGAGATTTAATATCCAACGTCGGATCTAGAGTTTTATTTTCCACCATCGGATCAAGGCTCCATGAGGTTTTAATAGGCTACAATATGGACCATGAGGAGGAGTTGGATCTTGGCCACCCAATGGATCAAGCCTACATAAAGTCCGATCCATTAATGATAATCCATTCCACTAGAGGATTACCATTGATCTACCTCACCAACCCCCATAAGTTAATATGGACTCCATATATTATTTGTACATATATCTCCCCGTGTTTAAGATCTCAAATCTCCGTCGATTAATTAATTTCCTAAAAATTAATTAATCAACATCTAACTCCATGAGTAGTACCACTCAACCTTATCATCATGTCGGACCAAGTCCACCTGTAGGGTTTACATAATGAACCTTATGAGCTCCTCAAGGGGACATCATCATCCTAATATATAGGACACAATTTCCTCCTATAATCAACGACACACCATATAACTAATATAATTTACCAACTTACTGAGCTTATCGATTTACTCTATAAATCTCGCCCATTGGTAAATCAAAGAAATGAATATTAAGTATATGTGCCCGTTATTATATCGGGATTAAGAGCATGTACAACATAATATCTGAGGTCTGATTCGATTATGTAGTCAGCAAATCACGTGTAAGTCGGTCGTGCTCAATACACACAAAGTGTACTAGTGTAATTCAATGGCCAAGTCAAACTAATACCAAATCACACTACAACCATTCCAATGGTTTGTCCATAACCATCTAGGTTGTGAGCCATTACTTATACTTTACAAGAAACTGAAAACATGATCTCCTGTGTGACACTAAACACCATGTTATCTATAATGTAATGTATTAGACAATATGCATAACCATAAATATGCAAACAATGATCATGTGATTCTTATTTCAAAATAAAGATGTTCATACAAAAGATAGAATTTTCAGTATACATCCCAACAATCTCCCATTTATATTAAAAGGCTATGCTATCGTCAAACTGCCATAAATATGATTCCCATTCCCTCCACATGCCTATCAAAGCTCTCACTATAAGGGCCTTAGTGAAAGGATCTACCAGGTCATCCTCTGATGCAATCTAGGTGACAACAACTTCTACCCACTTTACGATCTCTCATATCAGGTGGTACTTGCGCTCTATGTGTTTACTTAGCTTATTGGTTCGTGGTTCCTTCAAGTTTGCGACTGCAGCATTGCTATCACAATAAATTGTGATAGTTGTGGGCAAACCAGGATTCACATCCAAGTCCATCAAGAAGTTCCTGAGCCATACAACATCTTTGGCTGCCATATACTGATCTTCCTTGGTAGAGTCTACCACGCATTTCTTCTTGACACTCTTCCATACAATGCCTCCACCTCCCAAAGTAAACACATACATGAGGTAGACTTACTGTTATCCCTATCTGATTGGAAGTCGAAATCCATGTAACACACAGGGAGTAATTGATCTGCCTAGTATACCAGCATATAATCCCTAGTCCTTCTCCGGTACTTTAATATATACTTTACCGCAGTCCAATGTCCCTATCCTGGATTACTCTGATCCCTGCTAACCATGCCCACAGTAAAGTAAATAACCAATCTCGTACATAGCATGGCATACATGAGGCTTCCTACTGTCGAAGCATAAGGAATCATCTTCATCTCCTTTATCTCCTCAAATGCTCTAAGACACATCTCCTTAGATAAAGGAACTCCATGCCTGAAAGGTAGAAAACCCTTCTTGGAGTTCTCCATGCTAAAACGAGCCAAAATGGTGTCTATATATGAAGCTTGAGATAAGCACAACACCCTTTTCCTACGATCCCTTATTACCTTGATCCCAAGGATGTGTCCTACTTCTCCCAAGTCCTTCATATCAAACTGTTTGGACAACCATACCCTTACGTCCGATAACACCTTGACATTTTTGTTAATTAACCAAATGTCATCTACGTATAGTACAAGAAATACCACTACGTTTCCATCACATCTCTTGTATACACCAGACTCATCTGAACTTTGAATAAATCCATAAGATTGGATTACCTCATCAAAGAGGATGTTCCAAGACCTCGAAGCTTGCTTCAATGCATAAATGGACCGATCAAGCTTGCACACAAGATGCTCTTTGCCCTTTGCAATGAATCCATCTGGTTGCTTCATATAGATGTTTTCCTCAACACTTCCATTAAGGAAAGCTATCTTGACATACATCTGTCATACCTCATAATCCATATGAGCAACAATACATAAGAGAATCCGGATAGACTTTAGCATGGCTACCAGCAAAAAGGTCTCCTCATAATCGATACCCTCTTTCTGAGTATACCCCATCGCAACAAGCCTTGCTTTGAAGGTCTCAACCTTCCCGTCTATTCCTCTCTTGCATCCAATGAATTTTACATCATTGGGTGGTTCTACTAGCTCTCAGACCTGATTTGAATCCATAGATTCAATCTCAGGATTAATTGCACTTTGCCAAGATACCGCATCCTTATCTTGAATTGCCTCGTCATATGTCTAGTGATCAAGTTCATGTTCGCCAGGGACAAAATCAGAAGATTCTCCCAAGAACATGAATATATCAAGCTGTCTCACAACCCTCCCACTACGACGAGGTATCATCTATGTATCCTTTGTGACACGCGGTGGAGTGACTTGTGGTATATCCTATTGAACCAGTGGTACTGAAGTAGTGACTTCCCCTTTCAATTCCTCCAGAACAATCTTACTCATGGGCTTTTGGTTCATCACATGGTCTTTCTCTAGAAATCTGGCGTTCGTGCTAAAGATCACCCTCTGATCTCTAGGACTATAAAACAAACCTCCTTTCGTTCCTCTAGGATAGCCAACACACATGCGTACTTCTGTACGAGGTTCCAACTTACCAGCATCTTCCTTCAGCACATTTGTTGGACTCCCCCAAATTCGAATATGTCTTAGACTAGGCTTTCGCCCAGTCCACAATTCTATGGGAGTAGAAGGTACTGATTTAGATGGTACCAAGTTTAGAATATACACTGCCATATCTAGAGCATATCCCCAGAACGAATTTGGCAACTCAGAATAACTCATCATCGATCAAACCATCTCCATAAGAGTCCTATTCCATCACTCTACTGGGGTGTGCCAGGTGCAAAAAATTGGTATTGAATCCTAGCCTCTGATAAGTAATTCCTAAACTCTCCCAATAGGTACTCACCACCACGATCAGATCGTAGTGTTTTGATACTTTTACCTTGACATTTCTCCACATCAGCCTTGATTTCTTTGAACTTGTCAAAGCATTCAGACTTGTGGCGCATCAAGTAAATGTATCCATATCTTGAATAATCGTCGATGAAAGAGATGAAATACTCAAAACCACCTCTAGCCTGGATAGACATAGGACCACCCAAATCAAAATGAACCAATTCCAACACATCTTTGGATCTATACCCCTTGGCCTTAAAAGGCCTCTTTGTCATTTATCCTCCAAGCAAGATTTGCAGGTTGGGAAATCTTCCACCACTAATGAACCCAGAGGTCCATCAGCTATCAACCTTGGAATTCTACTTAGGTTAATATGACTAAGTCTTAGATGCCAAAGATATGTTTGGTTTAACTTCGAAGGTTATTTTCTCTTCTTGGAATTAGAAGATGAGTTATATTAACTTCTATTTGCATCGTGGGAACTTTTGGTTCAAGTGTATATAAATTTCCTATCAATGCACCAGAACAGATCATCTCCCTATTCCTTTTTATAACAACTCTGTCATTAAAAGAAATAGAATATCCATCCATAAACTATTTATAAATCGAAATCAAATTTTTTCTAAACAAAGGTACATAAAGACAATATTTAAAAACCAACACTTTATTCCTCTCAAAAGACAAATATGGTAATCTCCCCCTCAGCCAATCGTCTGGTTTCCTGGAACCCCTGCAAAGTATTGCACACATGATAGTGGCTCCCGTATCTACACACCAGGTGCTGGTAGATAACACCGCTAAACATGTTTCAATGACTAGACCAAAAGATATACCTTTGTTCTGCTTCCGGTTGGGGCAATCCTTCTTCTAGTGTCCAGTCTGCTTGCAAGTGAAGCACTTGCCTTTCGGCTTCTTCACTCCTCCCTGAGTTCCTTCAGACACCTTTGCCCCAGCTTATTTATTCATCATCTTGCCTTTCATCTTAGAAGCAGAAACCTTTTAGCCAACCATGGCCTATGCCTGAGCACTCTGACGAAAAAGCCTTTCTGCCGCTTGGAGTTCTATCAGAAGCTCCGCCAACGAATACAACCTCTTGTTCATGTTGTAGTTCAGGCGAAACTGCTCAAAACTCCTAGGTAGAGACTGGATAATGATATCGATCTGGGTTTCCCCATCGATCTAAGCTCCGAGGACTTCCAGCTCATTCAAATGAGCCATCATCTTGCAAACATGATCCCTCACGGGTGTTCCCTCGATCATGGTAGTCGTCATAAAGATCCTCATGGCTTCCTGCCTAGCAGCCCGATTCTGGTGTCCGAAAAGCTCTTTGATATTGAGCATCATGTCATAAGCAGTGGGCATGACATGATGCTGATGTTGTAGTACATTTGACATAGATGCCAAAATGTAACACCGCACCATCTCATTGGCCTTAATCCACTTCTTATAACTCTCCTCCTTTTCCCTAGAATCATCCACAGGCTTAGGAGGGCACTCTTCGAGGAGTACATATTTGTATTCCTCAATAGTCAAGACAATGTAAAGATTCCTCTTCCAATCAACATAATTAGGTCCAGTAAGTTTATTTTCTTTCAGTATCACAACAAGTGGGTTGAAAGTAATTTTGTAAAAACCTAAGAATCACATAGATCAAAACATTAGATTTCAAAAAATTATTGATTTCTCAAACAATAAATATTTAAAATCAACCAACACCTCAAAACACTGAGAATATCGTATGCCACGATAGTGTGGACGCATACGAATTCTACATTTGTAAGAGGAGGTTTTACCCATTAATTTTACTATCTTGTCATCCTAACCTTTTGACAAATAAAATTAATAGTTGGTTCCTCAATGTCCCTACAAATAAAAGCATTGACTCCGATGGGGAGGATACTCCTATTTGCATCTAAGTGTTCACCATTACTCGGTACCAAGGCAATTATCTCGGGTTATGTGCCTTCGGATGGCGAAGTACACACGCTCCTTAATAATTTCCTATTACCATATTCAACCCTGTGATCTACAAACAAATTTATCCGATGGGGAGGAAGGCACTCAGAGCCGACATGCAAGTTTGTTTGAATCACATGTCAAATCGAAATGGAGGCTGTGGGAATTTATAAAAATATCCCTCTCCCACTTAGTAATTTAAAATTGAGGAATTTTCTAGCCTATGACATGCATACCAAACAACAAGCAATAAATATGAAAAAGAAATATTTTCCAACTATTATGGCTTTTGTCTACAATATGCCTCCTGTCGTATAGCCATCTCGTCCGCTCCTCCCTACGCCATGTACAAGACATCCGAAGATCCGAGCCGAGAAAAACTATGTTAATTTAAATCCATCGATCCTATACTCCATGAAGAAGTGTACATGAAATCTAGATCGAAAGTAAACTAAAAATAAAAGGAGTGGCTAAACAATGTCGTATCTAATTACAAAAATTAAATACTAGCCTCGTCAACCCCGAGGATTCAAATAATATACAATTACACACATACAATCACATACACACATATGGCCAAAATAGTTGGATCCTATGCCTGCAACCAAAAAGTTAACCTACGCATATCCTACTTTTATCCGACACATATAATATATGAAAAGTGCATAAAAGTAACCGAATCCTAAACACACAAAACCAAAAACCTTGGCTCTGATACCACTTGAAGGTTTTGCAGAACCGAATCTCTGATACCACTTCAAGGTAGGAAACTTCGCTTCCCACTTCAACTCGGTTGCTTGTTCATGGTGATCCCATCGTCGTCCCCGGATTAAAAATTTATTCCATGACAATTTGGGATTACCCAAGCTACCGTTACATCGTCGTGTTATTCAATTAGAGTGGTCACTTGAACAAACTTATTGTTCAAGAAACCAACCTCTATTTTATGATTAGCCGCGGAATAGACGAAGTACGAATCGTCAGTTTTTGTGTTTGTATTCGGGGTCTAAGTTAATTTAGCCACAAAACAAAACATACAACATGCATATAATTAAAAAACAATTATAGACATAATATAAAAGAGTATAAACAAGCATTATATCTCTCGATCTTCTATTGTATGTCCTTCCTCCTTTTGGACGTCGTGTGGGCAATGATCTTCCAAAAGTTGAAGCCTCCTAGATCACCAATCTTCCTTTCTTTATTCATCATAAAGCAAAGAAAGATTATAAAACAAAACTCTACTCTATCTAGGACCAACCAACAACTCCAAACTTGAAGCTTGCCGCCGGCCCAAAAAGAGGTGGAGGAGAGGACACCGACCAAGAGCTCCAAGGAACAACCTTAACCCTAGTTTCCACCGGCCAAGGAGAAGAGGAAGAAGAAGATGAGCACCGGCCATGGTTGAGAGGAGCAAGTTGGGTGTCGGCCAAGGAGAAGAGAAAGTAATCCTTGCCGCCCAAGGATTCCCCAAAACCCTAGCCGACCAAGCCTCCAAGCCCTAGCCGCCCAAACCCTAATCTCCTCTTCAATTACACTTGCCGCCCACCCCTAGCCTCCTTTTATAGAGTTAAGCCTAAGCCTCGTTTAATCTCAACCGTCGAATCTATGGATTTAATCTCAATCGTCGGATCTAGGGATTTAATCTCAACCGTCGGATCTAGAGATTCAATCTCCACCGTCGGATCTAAAGATTTAATCTCCACCATTGTATCTCAAGATTTAATTTCTATCGTCGGATCTAGAGTTTTAATTTCCACCATCAGATCTAGGCTCCAAGAGGGTTTAATAGGCTACAATATGGACCATGAGGAGGAGTTGGATCTTGGCCACCCAATGGATCAAGCCTACATAAAGTCTGATCCATTAATGATAATCCATTCCATTAAAGGATTATCATTGATCTACCTCACCAACCCCCATAAGTTAATATTGGCTCCATTTATTATTTGTACATATATCTCCCCGTGTTTAAGATCTCGAATGTCCATCGATTAATTAATTTCCTAACAATTAATTAATCAACATCTAACTCCATGAGTAGTACCACTCAACCTTATCATCATGCCGGACCAAGTCCACCTTCAGGGTTTACATGATGAACCTTATGAGCTTCTGAAGGGGACATCATCATCCTAATATATAGGACACAGTTTCCTCCTATAATCAATGACACACCATATAACTAATATCATTTCCCAACTTACCGAGCCTATCGATTTACTCTATAAATCTCGCCAATTGGTAATAAAAGAAATAAATACTAAATATATGTGCCCGTTATTATATCGGGGTTAAGAGAATTTACAACATAATATCTGAGGTCCGATTCGATTATGTAGTCAGCAATAAATCGAATCACCTCTAAGTCGGTCCTACTCAATACACACAAAGTGTACTAGTGTAATTCAATGGCCAAGACAAACCAATACCAAATCACACTACAACCATTCCAATGGTTTGTCCATAACTATCTAGGTTGTGAGCCTTTACTTATACTTTACAAGGAACTGAAAACATGATCTCCTGTGTGACACTACACACCATGTTATCTACATTGTAATGTACTAGACAATATGCATAATCATAAATATGCAAACAATGATCATGTGATTCTTATTTCAAAATAAAGATGTTCATACAAAAGATAGACTTTTCAATATACATCCCAACAATCTCCCACATATATTAAAAGACTATGTTATCCTCAAACTGCCAAACATCTGATCCCCATTCCCTCCACATGCCTATCAAAGCTCTCACTAGAAGGGCCTTAGTGAAAGGATCTACCAGGTCATCCTCTGATGCAATCTAGGTGACAGAAACTTCTACCCACTATATGATCTCTCGTATCAGGTGGTACTTGCACTCTATGTGTTTACTTAGCTTATGAGTTCGTGGTTCCTTCAAGTTTGCGACTGCACCATTGTTATCACAATAAGTTTTGATAGTTCTAGGAAAACAAGGAATCACATCCAAGTCCATCAAGAAGTTCCTGAGCCATACAACATCTTTGGCTGCCACATACTCATCTTCCATGGTAGAGTCTGCCACGCATTTCAACTTGACACTCTTCCATAAAATGGCTCCACCTCCCAAAGTAAACACAAACCCTGAGGTAGACTTACTGTTATCCCTATATAATTGGAAGTCGAAATCCATGTAACACACAGGGAGTAATTGATCTGCCTAGTATACCAGCATATAATCCCCAGTACTTCTCCGGTACTTTAATATATACTTTACTACAGTCCAATGTCCCTGTCCTGGATTACTCTGATACCTGCTAACCATGCCCACAACAAAGTAAATATCCAATCTCGTACATAGCATAGCATACATGAGGCTTCCTACTGCCGAAGCATAAGGAATCATCTTCATCTCCTCTATCTCCTCAGATGTTCTAGGACACATCTCCTTAGATAAAGGAACTCCATGCCTGAAAGGTAGAAAACCCTACTTGGAGTTCTGCATGCTAAAATGAGCCAAAATGGTGTCTATATATGAAGCTTGAGATAAGCACAACAGCCTTTTCCTGCGATCCCTTATTACCTTGATCCCAAGGATGTGTCCCACTTTTCCCAAGTCCTTCATATCAAACTGTTTGAACAACCATACCATTACGTCCGATAACACCATGACATTTTTATCAATTAACAAAATATCATCTACGTATAGTACAAGAAATACCACTACGTTTCCATCACATCTCTTGTATACACAAGACTCATCCGGACTTTGAATAAATCCATAAGATTGGATTACCTCATCAAAGAGGATGTTCCAAGACCTCGAAGCTTGCTTCAATCCATAAATGGACCGATCAAGCTTGCACTCAAGATGCTCTTTTTCCTTTGCAATGAATCCCTCTGGTTGCTTCATATAGATGTTTTCCTCAAGACTTCCATTAAGGAAAGCTATCTTGGCATACATCTGCCGTACCTCATAATCCATATGAGCAACAATACATAAGAGAATCCAGATAGACTTAAGCATGGCTACCAGCAAAAAGGTCTCCTCATAATCGATACCCTCTTTCTGAGTATACCCCATCGCAACAAGCATTGCTTTGAAGGTCTCAACCTTCCTGTCTATTCCTCTCTTGCATCCAATGGTTTTTACATAATTGGGTGGTTCTACTAGCTCCCAGACCTGATTTGAATCCATAGATTCAATCTCAGCATTCATTGCACTTTGCCAAGATACCACATCTTTATCTTGGATTGCCTCGTCATATGTCTAGTAATCAGGTTCATGTTCGCCAGGGACTAAATCAGAAGATTCTCCCAAGAACATGAATCTATCAGGCTGTCTCACAACCCTCCCACTACGACGAGGTATCATCTATGTATCCTCTGTGACACGCAGTGGAGTGACTTGTGGTATATCCTCTTGTACCAGCGGTACTGAAGTAGTGACTTCCCCTTTCAATTCCTCTAGAACAATCTTACTCATGGGCTTTTGGTTCATCACATAGTCTTCCTCTAGAAATCTGGCGTTCGTACTAAATATCACCCTCTGATCTCTAGGACTATAAAACAAACCTCCTTTCGTTCCTCTAGGATAGCCAACGAACATGCGTACTTCTGTACGAGGTTCCAACTTACCAGCATCATCCTTCAGCACATGTGCTGGACTCCCCCAAATCTGAATATGAGTCCTATTCCTTCACTCTACTGGGGTGTGCCTGGTGCAGAAAATTGGTATTGAATCCTAGCCTCTGATAAGTAATTCCTTAACTCTCCCAAAAGGTACTCACCACCACGATCAGATCGTAGTGTTTTTGATACTTTTACCTTGATGTTTCTCCACATCAGCCTTGATTTCTTCGAACTTGTCAAAGCATTCAGACTTGTGGTGCATCAAGTAAATGTATCCATATCTTGAATAATCGTCTATGAAAGAGACAAAATACTCAAAACCACCTTTAGGCTGGATAGACATAGGACCACCCAAATCAAAATGAACCAATTCCAACACTTCTTTGGCTCTATACCCCTTGGCCTTAAAAGGCCTCTTAGTCATTTATCCTCCAAGCAAGATTCGCAGGTTGGGAAATCTTCCACCACTAATGAACCCAGAGGTCTATCATCTATCAACCTTTGAATTTTGCTTAGGTTAATATGACTAAGTCTTAGATATCAAAGATATGTTTGGTTCAACTTCGAAGGTTATTTTCTCTTCTTGGAATTAGAAGATGAGTTATTAACTTCTATTTGCATCGTGGGAACTTTTGGTTCAAGTGTATATCAATTTCCTATCAATGCACCAGAACAGATCATCTCCCTATTCCTTTTTATAACAACTCCGTCATTAAAAGAAATAGAATATCCATCCATAAACTATTTATAAATCGAAATCATTTTTTTAAACAAAGGTACATAAAGACAATATTTAAAAACCAAAACTTTATTCCTCTCAAAAGACAAATAAACATCTCCCACTGCAACCGCCGCTACATTCGTGGCATCGCCCAAGTATATGGTAATCTCCCCCTCAGGCAATTGTATTGTTTCCTGGAACCCCTGCAAAGTATTGCACACATGATGAGTGGCTCCCGTATCTACACACCAGGTGCCGGTAGATAACACCGCTAAACATGTTGTTAGTAATATATGAGAGATGTCCTAAGGCAATCGCCTTATGTATGAACTATTTATATGATAAATGAAGATTCACTATTTGAGTATACATGTTTCATGTATTTGATTGGATCTTAAACTCATTTATTGAATGTCCACGATGCGATTCACAGCATGAGAGAATTTGTGATTGGATCACAACTAGTGAGTATCTCTACATGTGTAATTGTGATGTATCGGAATTATCCCTAGTCGATGAATTGATGGATTTGGACACCATCAATTCTATCGAGACTAGCACGAGGTATACTCCTTGGTGTATCCAAGCAGCTGATTCTCACTGGCTGGAGACATTGTGATGTCCGGAGTTAATCGTGGATGCTAGTTATGGTAACTAGTTCATTGGAGTGACCAGCCGTAAGACTTCATATGGTTCTCTGCATATATAGATATGTCGATGAAGTTCTTCTTGTGGCTTAAGTCGATGTTCCTTTGACTTGCGGTATTCAAGTCATCTTGATCATGGAGACTTATGCTTTGACATCTTAAGCAAACATCTCTAAGGAGATGTGGACCGAGATGATTGGGTATAAGTCAGTGATCGAAGGTGTTTGAATAGCCTATAAAGGATTCACCACTCCTTGCAAGGAGATGTATACCCATGGCCTCTCGTCGGATTATTACTAAAGTCTTTGGCCAAAGCATTACATGTTTAGAGTAAGGTACTCTTCGATACATGTGGAGTAACTAGAATCCGTAGGACGAGGAAATGATACTTGGGCTAGGTGTGGCGTAGTCGGACCTAGTGAGGGGACACTATAGACCATGTCCTGAACCAAGTGGGTATAAGATGAGTGAAGGGAATGGGGCACGAATCATTCGAGCTGCTGAAGGGTTTTAGAAATAGTTCTTGATCAACCGTTGATCTTTTCGGTTAATTGGGGATCATGATGTACTACTAGGTGCCACTCATGATCGTTCTATAATTAATGGTTAATTATAGACGGCCAACATAAACCGAGAACCTATTTGGTCACACGCACAACGAGCGTAATCCAAAGGATTTAAAACGAGCTTGAGAATGGGATTCTCGGACCGAGAGAAACTAGGTTTGGTTGGACCAAACATAAAGCGAGCATGAAATCGTTTCAGTCGCAATGGAAGCGTGGATGGGCCGTGTCTTATGAAGACATAATGGATGAACCAAAATGGTTTGGTTCTAATCCAATGGAGGAGAATAAACCAAAGGGTTTGGTTTATTTTAAACGAATGAACCAAAAGTTGGTTCGGTTTGTTTTAACTTAAAATAAATCATCATGGTTTGGTTTATTTTAACTTATCTTAATGGAGCGGGTTAACGGGCCTAATGGTTATGATCCAATAACCATTAAGAGAATTAGTTCTCTATAAAAGAGGGCTTAATGGATAATTAAGCCCTAATCCAAGCCCTAGCAAGGACTTGCCGCCCAACCCTCATTGCCGCCCAACTCCATTGCCGCCCAGCTTCTTGTGCCGCCGTCCAAGTCCTTGCCGTCGTCCAAGCTTCAGCCGGTGATCCTCGGGCGACCCTCCGGTGATCTTCCTAGGCCTCAGTGAAAAGGTGAGCACTTGGCTTCCTTGTTTTGGTCGGCGCCTACTCCTCCACCAAGCTGTCCAGTTTTCTGGACAGCTTCTTCTCCTCTCGTCGGAGTGTCGTTTGGACGACGGTTTGAGCTCCGACAGCGGCTAAACTACCGGGGATTCGATCTCCGGTAATCCTCTAAGGTGGAGGATGAAGGATTTGTCAATTGGTTGACGAATACCTCTCCGGAGAAGCGAGTTTTGAGAACTCGTATTAGGATCCGAATTTGGATTCGGATCGTGATCATCTCTCGATCACGTCATCTTCAACACGAGGCTAGTAACCCGTACGAAGACGAAGCTCGTGGCTTAGCGAAGTCATCCCGAGGAACTCGGCGTGGATACGGATAGAGACGATTCTAGCGAGGATCGTTCCGGTTGATGCCGTTCCCGCTACACGTCATACGAAAGGTATAATGTAGATAAATTTCCTTTTATTGCAAATTTAAATTTACGGTTATGTCTACACTTGTTGTAATATGCCTGCGTACGTTGTGTGTGTTGTAATAAATGTAGATTTATTATTTTTATTGCTTCCGCTGTGTTCATGTTTACGAAACGTGATCGAACACACACACGCCACGGTGCCGGAAACCCAACACATGTTTCATCGACTAGACCAAAAGATATACCTTTGTTCTGCTTCCGGTTGGGGCAATCCTTCTTCTAGTGTCCAGTCTGCTTGCAAGTGAAGCACTTGCCTTTCGGCTTCTTCACTCCTCCCTGAGTTCCTTCAGACACCTTTGCCCCAGCTTATTTATTCATCTTCTTGCCTTTCATCTTAGAAGCAGAAACTTTTTGGCCAACCATGGCCTATGCCTGAGCACTCTGACAAAAAAGCCCCTTTGCCGCTTGGAGTTCTATCAGAAGCTCCGCCAACGAATACAACCTCTTGTTCATGTTGTAGTTCAGGCGAAACTGCTCAAAACTCCTAGGTAGAGACAGGATAATGATATCGACCTGGGTTTCCCCATCGATCTCAGCTCCGAGGACTTCCAGCTCATTCAAATGAGCCATTATCTTGAGAACATGATCCCTCACGGGTGTTCCCTAGATCATGGTAGTTGTCATAAAGATCCTCATGGCTTCCTGTCTAGCAGCCCGATTTTGGTGTCCGAAAAGCTCTTTGAGATTGAGCATCATTTCATAAGCAGTGGGCATGACATGATACTGATGTTGTAGTACATTTGACATAGATGCCAAAATGTACCACCGCACCATCTCATCAGCCTTAATCCACATCTTATAACTCTCCTTCTCCTTTTCCCCAGAATCATCTGCAGGCTTAGGAGGGCACTCTTCGAGGAGTACATATTTGTATTCCTCAGCAGTCAAGACAATGTAAAGATTCCTCTTCCAATCAACATAATTAGGTCCAGTAAGTTTATTTTCTTTCATTATCACAACAAGTGGGTTGAAAGTCATTTTGAAAAAACCTAAGAATCACAAAGATCAAAAAATTAGATTTCAAAAAATTATTGATTCCTCAAACAATAAAATTTTAAAATCAACCAATATCTCAAAACACTGAGAATATCGTATGCCACGATAGTGTGGATGTATACGAATTCTACATTTGTAAGAGGAGGTTTTACCCATTAATTTTACTATCTTGTCATCCTAACCTTTTGACAAATTAAATTAATAGTTGGTTCCTCAATGGCCCTACAAATAAAAGCATTGACTCCGATGGGGAGGATACTCCTATTTGCATCTAAGTGTTCACCATTACTCGCTACCAAGGCAATTATCTCGGGTTATGTGCCTTCCGATGGGGAAGTACACACGCTCCTTAATAATATCCTATAACCATATTCGACCCTGTGATCTGCAAACAAATTCATCCGATGGGGAGGAAGGCAATCAGAGCTGACATGCAAGTTTGTTTGAATCACATGTCAAATCGTAATGGAGGCTATGGGAATTTATAAAAATATCCCTCTCCCACTTAGTAATTTAAAATTGAAGAATTTTCTAGCCTACAACATGCATACCAAACAACAAGCAATAAATATGAAAAAGAAATATTTTCCAACTATTATGGCTTTTGTCTACAATATGCCTCCTGTCGTATTGCCATCTCGTCCGCTCCTCTCTACGCCATGTACAAGCCATTCGGAGATCCGAGCCGAGAAAAACTATTTTAATTTAAATCCATCGATCTTATACTCCATGAAGGAGTGTACATGAAATCTAGATCGAAAGTAAACTAAAAATAAAAGGAGTGGCTAAACAATGTCGTATCTAATTACAAAAATTAAATACTAGCCTCGTCAACCCCGAGGATTCAAATAATATACAATTACACACATACAATCACATACACACATATGGCCAAAATAGTTGGATCCTATGCCTGCAACCAAAAAGTTAACCTACTTATATCCTACTATTATCCAACACATATAATATATGAAAAGTGCATAAAAGTAACCGAATCCTAAACACACAAAACCAAAAACCGTGGCTCTGATACCACTTGAAGGTTTTGCAGAACCGAAGCTCTGATACCACTTCAAGGTAGGAAACTTCGCTTCCCACTTCAACTCGGTTGCTTGTTCATGGTGATCCCATCATCGTCCCCGGATTAAACATTTAATCCATGACAATTTGGGATTACCCAAGCTACCGTTACATCTTCGTGCTATTCAATTAGAGTGGTCACTTGAACAAACTTATTGTTCAAGCAACCAACCTCTATTTTATGATTAGCCGCGGAATAGACGAAGTACGAATCGTCAATTTTTGTGTTTGTATTCAGGGTCCAAGTTAATTTATCCACAAACCAAAACATACAACATGCATATAATTGAAAAACAATTATAGACATAATATAAAAGAATATAAACAAGCATTATATCTCTCGATCTTCTATTGTATGTCCTTCCTCCTTTTGGACGTCGTGTGGGCGACGATCTTCCAAAAGTCGAAGCCTCCTAGATCACCAATCTTCCTTTCTTTGTTCACCCTGAACAAAGGAAGATTATAAAACAAAACTCTACTCTATCTAGGACCAACCAACAAGCTCCAAACTTGAAGCTTGCCGCCGGCCCAAAAAGAGGTGGAGGAGTGGACACCGACCAAGAGCTCCAAGGAACAACCTTAACCCTAGTTTCCACCAGCCAAGGAGAAGAGGAAGAAGAAGATGAGCACCGCCCATGGTTGAGAGGAGCAAGTTGGGTGTCAGCAAAGGAGAAGAGAAAGTAATCCTTGCCACCCAAGGATTCCCCAAAACCCTAGCCGACCAAGCCTCCAAGCCCTAGCCGCCCAAACCCTAATCTCCTCTTCAATTACTCTTGCCGCCCACCCCTAGCCGCCTTTTATAGAGTTAAGCCTAAGCCTCCTTTAATCTCTACCATCGTATCTATGGATTTAATCTCAATCGTCGGATCTGTTGGTGCAGTGGGCAGTGGGCACCAAAGTCGAACCGGTATTTTGATTATGGCAAAAGGCTCAATAGTTAAGGGTATATTTGTTATCTTACGAGCTCAATTAAGTGTGTAGAAATGCTAAAGTTGAGCGGAAGGTCTGCGACACCCGGTGGGAACCGAGGTGGTCGGGCAACGCCAGAGGGACTTCGGAGGAAGCCGAGGTACTCGGGTGAAGACCGGAAGCGAGGCTACAAGGTAAGCTCGTGTGAAAGCGAAGCAAGGTCGTTAAGCGTAGATCCGACCCAATACCTCCAATGGAACTTAGGTTTCCAGATCAGATGGTTAGAACCATCGCATTTTATATTTTAAGCTAACTTGTATCATAGCCCAAAACCCTTTGACTACACCAATCGCTAGTCAAGTTCCAAATGAGAAGAGCTCAATTTCAAGGGGTGAATTTGACTTGACTCGTGTTTTGGTACAAAGGGTGATGTGGCATCAAGGTGGACATCCAAACCATCACCAAGCTTCCTTGTGGTGGACGCCAAAATAAGGTGAGTTGGCACAAGATGGTTGGCTCCCATGATGTGGCATTAGTTGAATGGCTCCAACAAGTTGGCGCTCAAGGAGGTGGAGGTGGCACAAGGTGGTTGGATGAAACACCTCATCCTCAAGTTGGCGCCAAGGAGGTTGGAGGTGGCACAAGGTGGTTGGATGAAACACCTCATCCTCAAGTTAGCGCCCAAGGAGGCTGGAGGTGGCACAAGGTGGTTGGATGAAACACCTCATCCTTGAGTTGGCGCACAAGAAGGTTGGAGGTGGCACAAGGTGGTTGGATGAAACACCTCATCCTTGAGTTGGGATAAGAACCTCACCTTGGACACTACCTATGTCTAAATTCATAGATCAATATCCATAAATAGACATGTTCAAGCCAAGCAAAAAATACAAGAATTCAAGAGCTCAACACGCCCGTCAGAACGCCGCTACTACTACTCACATTTGCTACGACGGCGTCACGACAACGAAAGCTACATCTTCTACTTATAAGAGTTGTCGGTATATTTATTTAAGTTCTACTTTAAATTGTCTTTGTGTTTAATCGTAAATAAGGAAAGGGGAGTGTCCTTTGCCTTGATTTCTTTTGTAATCATGTTCTACCTCCAACGAGGAGGAGTGGTTTTAGTGAATTGTTCTCCGTGACGTGATCAAGGATCACTAGGGCCGTGGATTAGCAATCGAAAGATTGTGAACCACGAAAAATATCTTGTCTACTTTATATTTCAGTGCATTCTCTACTTGCTTTTACTTATTGCAAAAGTTTTTAACGACATCAGACGCTTATTCACCCCCCTCTAGCTTACACTTTAGATCAACAATTTGGTATCGAGCTAAGGCGCTAAGATTCGGTGAAACCACCAATCTAGCTTTGTTTTTCTTTTTTTACAGATTTTTATTTATTTATTTCTGTTTCGTATAATTATTTCACTTGCTTATCTTCTCCTACATATAGAATTGCATTAGAGGCTTTAGGATCGGATAAGGTTGTCCTTGGGTTAGATCGAGTAAGGTTGTCCTCGGAACTTCAGCGACATTCGCATTTGATTGTTTATTTCTTTTGCAAGTTACATTTTATATATCTTTTTTACTTCCCACTACTAATCCAAGATGAAAGTCTTGGAATATTCTTTCGTGTGTGTTTTGCAAGATTCTTTTCGTCGTTCTTCTTCTTGTTTTTAAATGGCCCATCTCGAAGGGTTTAGCACCGCCCGACCCGTTTTACAGCAGTAATGACTTTTCGTTATTGGAAGGGTCGGATGGAATGCTTTCTTAAAACCCAAATCGAGATGTGGATCGTAATCAAACCGGTTTCACACTTCCTATTAATGAAGATGGTGAATCTTTGGAGTTACGATCAATGGTCAAATTCCATGAAAAACAAGTAGAAGCCGATGCCAAGGCAACTCAAATCTTGCAATGTGGGTTGTCAAGGAAGAGCTCAACCGCGTCGGCCCTTCATTAGTGCAAAGGACTTATGGACCAAGCTAGTGGAACTACGAAGGCACCGGCGACACGAAGGTATGTAAAGAGATTTACTTTTAAATAAATTGTATAACTTGAAAATGCAGGAAAGCGAGACCGCAACTCAACTACATGCTCGTATCCAAGACATCGTCAACCAACTCCATGCCATCGGACAAAGGTCGAGAATCGCGACCTTATCGGTATTCTCTTAACCTCGTTTCCTAGGACCACCTTGTGGGCATCCATGGTCGATGCCTACAAGGTCTCCAAGGACCTTTCTAAAATTAGGTTAGGCGAATTGTTTTGAACTTGAATTACATGAGCAAACTAAGCGTGGTCGGGGAGAAGAGTATTGCGTTAGTTGCGAGGTTCCAAGAAGAAGAAGCCCGCATAAAGCAAGCCACCCCGAAGGAAGAAGGCAGTCCGAATCGGAAGTAGACTCGAAATAGAATCCGAACTAGTCAATCTAGTTCGGAAGATGATCAAGAGACGAAAACGACCAACAACTCAAGGTAAGCCTAAACCTAATTCAAATACTTCTAATTTTAGATGCTATGAGTGCAACAGGTTCGGTCACATCAAGTCCGAGTGCCCAAAGCTAAAGAATAACGCATCAAAGACCAAGAAAGCGCTAAACGCTACTTGGGAGGAGTTGTCGGAGGAAGAAGACGATATCCAAGCTCTAATGGCCAAGCCGACCGAGCACGACTCCGAAACCGAAGAAGAGTCCGAGTCCGAATCCGATGATGAGCTTCCATTCAAGACAAGCCACGGATCCGTATCCGGTTCAAAATAATCATTAAGGGTAAGTCGGTCGTTACTTAATACTTTGTATGGTGCAATTAAATTTTTAAATAAGAAACTAGCTAAGTCCGAGTCCAAGGTCGAGACCCTAATTGAGGAGGTTAACCATCTCAAACATGAGGTCTCCCTAACCTCTTCGACTACTCGTATTCAAGAGGAGGACTCAACTCAAGTTGAAAAGCTTGAAGTTGAGAACTCGCTTTTGAAAACACAAGTCGAAGACCTTAGGAACACGTTGGAAAGGTTCACTTTGGGATCCAAGGGACTTGACCTCTTACTTGGATCACAAAGGGCCGTGTACAACAAGGCGGACTGGGTTTAACTCAAATACAACCAATAAGTCATATATGTCTATAGTAAACCAACATAAGAAAAATGTCCAAGCATGGGTCCCTAAGACCACTTTGATTTCAACTTTAGGATCTAACATGTATTGGGTTCCCAAGGACCAAATTCACTATGTGAATAGACCCACTCGATTCAATGGTCGAGGAGCCAATACAAAATGTATTTTTGTTAAGTCTTAGAAATTGCATGCTTAGTTTTTCCTTTATTTTTAGAATGGTTAGATAGGACTCATAACCAACTAAAATCCTGCGAAAAGATTGAGCCTCGGGAGCCTCTTTTCAAAAATAAACCAACTAAAATCCTACGAAAGATTGAGCCTCGGGAGCCTCTTTTCAAAAATAACTAGTTAGACCAACGTAGTCTCAAGTAAGTCGAGTTATCAATTTCTTGAAATTAGCTTTGTCTAAGGAAGTGGTCGTTGTTCCGATCAAAGAAGGCCTCTGCCTCGCCACGACACCGAAGCTAATCTCTTGAAAAGATTACTTGATGAGCTTAGACTAAATCCGAATCTAACCTAATGTTGGTTAATTTAAATTCATTAAAATTAATCAAGTAAAATTGAAAGTCATCTCACAATAACACATAGGAATAACATGTTTTGATCATGTAGATATTGGTGAGATGATTTAGGTTTAAAAACTTACAAACAACCCTTTAGTAATTCCAATATCCGATCCAACTACCTTATGTGTAGGATCAATGGATGTTGTACAGTGGTTGCTCCCGACACATGACAGGGGATCAACTCAGATTTTCGAAGTTACTATTCAAACGACAAGGATCGGTAGCCTTCGGAAATAACGGCAAGCTCAAAATCATCGGATCAGGTGATATTGAGCTCAACTCTAACTTTACAATTCAAAATGTCTTATTAGTAGAAAACTTTCAATATAATTTACTTAGTGTAAGCCAATTGTGTGATAACAATTATAAGGTCATATTTCTAGAAAATGAATGCGTAATCAAAATAAATGCAACATCTAAAATAATACTTAAAGGAACTAGGAGTAGCAACATCTACACAATAAATTTACCCAACTCCTCAACCAAGTGTCTTATGACACAGCAAGAGGAATCTTGGTTATGGCACCGAAGACTCGGACACTCGCACCCAAGACTCGTCCACAAGATGAGTCAGAGTGGCTTGGTTATAGGTTTGCCTAAACTAAACAACTTGGATAATAAAATATGTAATGCTTGTCAACAAGGTAAACAATCTAGGACACAACATCAATTAACTAATCAAGAACGAACCAAAAGTGTTCTTGAGCTCCTACACATGGATCTATTTGATTCACATGGAGCTAAGTCACTCAATGGTAGTCAATTTTGCTTAGTCATAATTGGCGACTATTCTAGATTTACTTGGGTTAGGTTTATCAAACATAAAAATGATACCTAGACCAACTAATCAATCTTTGTAGGTTAATCGAAAATCAAAAGAACCTTAAGATTAAAAAGACTTAGAAGCGATCATGGTGGTGAATTGAAAACCACGAGTTTCTGATCTTACGTAACCTAAGCGGATACCACCATGAGTTTTCATGTCCTAGAACCCCACAACAAAATGGGTTAGTCGAGCGGAAAAATAGAACCCTACAAGAAGCCGCTAGGACAATGTTAAGCGAGTATAACCTACAGATAGATTTTAGGGGCGGTAGTTAGATGCTTGCTATGTCCAAAATAGGATCACTTATAGTAAAGAGGCACCAAAAGACCTCGAGATTTATCACGATAAAATACCGAACATCAAGTACTTTAGGGTATTTGGATGCAAGGTACATATCTTAAACACTAAGGATTACCTAGGAAATTCAAATCCAAAACCTCTCTGGAACCTTTCTAGGATACTCAACCACCGAGAGCTTATAGGGTATACAATCACGACACTCTTAGAGTCGAAGAAACCATTAATATAGTTTTCGACGAAGGACACGAACCCGTTCAATCCTTAACAAAACCAACTAGCAAATCAACTTATAGCGAACCCGACTCTGATCTTGAACTTGAATCTCGTCCTAACCCAAGTCATCCTATCGACCAAGTGATAGATGACTCTAACCCAAGTCAAACTAGAACTCACCCAAGTCATCCTATCGACCAAGTGATAGATGACCCTAACCCGAGTCACACTAAGACTCAAACAAATCATCCTATCAATCAAGTTATAGGTGATCCAAATTTAGGGGTTCGAACTAGAGCTTCATATCGAAACCTTAGTCAAATCTCGTTAATTTCCAAAATCGAACCCAAAACTATTGAACAAGCACTTCTTGATCCCATTGGATTATTGCTATGCAAGAAGAGCTAGCTCAATTCACTAGAAATGAAGTCAGGAATTAGTACCACCACCTAAAGAAAAATCAATTATTGGAACAAGGTGGGTATTTCGAAATAAACTTGATGATAAAGGTGAAGTAGTTAGAAATAAAGCTAGGTTAGTCGCAAAAGGGTTTAGTCAAGTCGAAGGTTTAGATTACGATGAGACCTACGCCCCCGTAGCCAGACTAGAGTCCATCCGAATGTTGTTAGCATATGCTGCACATCGAGGTTTTAAATTGTTTCAAATGGATGTCAAGTCAGCATTTTTGAATGGATACATTAAGGAAGAAGTTTACGTCAGTCAACCTCCCGGATTCGAAAATCTAGATAAACCTGACCATGTCCTTAGACTTAAGAAAGCCCTATATGGACTCAAACAAGCCCCAAGAGCTTGGTACGAAAGACTTTCAATCTATCTTAAGTCCAAAGGATTCAACCAAGGTTTAGTCGACCCAACCTTATTCGTTAAAACCGTAGGAAAAGAAATCTTTATAGCCCAAATCTATGTAGATGATATAATTTTTGGAACTACCAACTCGATCCTGCTAAACGAATTCATCTCACTTATGGAAAGTGAATTTGAAATGAATTTAGTGGGAGAGTTAAGTTTCTTCTTAGGTTTACAAATTAAACAAACTAAAGATGGAGTATATTTACATCAACAAAAATATACTAAGGACTTAATAAATCGATTTGGAATGCAAGATGCTAAAATAATCAATACACCTATGGCAACTAATGTTAATATAAACGAAGATGTAGAAGGAAAACCCGTTGACCTAAAATACTATAGGAGTGCAATAGGAAGTCTCCTATACTTAACCGCGAGCCGACCCGACATTTTATTCGCGGTAAGTATGTGCGCAAGGTTACAAACCTGTGCCAAGGAGTCTCACCTAACCCTAGTCAAGCGTATCCTTAGATATCTAAAGGGCACGCTAAACGTAGGTATTTGGTACCCTAGATCTACCGAGTTTAATCTAATCGGCTACTCCGACTCCGACTATGCCGGTAGTAAACTCGATAGAAAGAGCACGAGTGGTTGTTGTCAAATCCTCGGCTCGAGTCTAGTAAGTTGGTGCAGTAGGAAGCAGCTTTGCATTGCCTTATCTACCACCGAAGCCTCATACGTTGCGATTGGTGAGTGTGTATCTCTGGTCCTGTGCATGAAGCACACTCTCCAAGACTTTAGCTTAATCTTTAACAACATTAAAACCTACATAGATAACATTAGTTCAATTAACTTAACTAAAAATCCAATATGTCATTCTAGGACAAAACATATAGAAGTTAAACACCACTTCATTAGGGAACATGTAACTAATGGAACTATACAACTAGAGTATGTTGAGTCCAAATCAAACCTAGCGGACATCTTCACCAAACCACTACCCGAAGCCGAATTTAGTTTATTAAGACGAAAGTTAGGTATGTGCGTAATAGAGTAGGATTTAAATTTTTCTATATATGTACTCTACTTTTGCTTCTTTTTATGAAATTAGCCTAAGTCTTACCTTAGAAATCATATACCTATAGATTTAAGGAGCCAACACATCTCACAACACATAGGACTAATGTGTTTGTGTACTTAGCCACGTAGACGGGCGTGAGATGTTAGGACCTTACTCACAGTTCGGATGTAGATTCAGTGCATCGACATGAACCATGGAGTATAATTATTTAAAATTAATCAACTCCTTCAAGACTTATTGATCATTCTATATCAATCAAGTCCAACCGGAGTTGTACATTTTAGATGAACATATTTTCAAGCTTATTATTATTTTAAAAAAAAAAATATATTTATATTGGGAACTTGCTTGGACTTACAAACCTTAAAATATATTTACAAACTTTTTGAGTTAAGGCAAAAGGGGGAGAAAGTCACAAAAGTAAGGAAGAAAGTAAACAAAATTATTACCTTTTATATTAAGTAATTCCGTTTACTTAAGCAACTATTAAGGGGGAGTAAAAATTATTTTTCAAGAACTCACCTTCGGTCAAGGGGGAGGTTACCTCAAAGGGGAGAACTTGAAACAATAATATTTCTCACTCATGCTTAATCTTTATGCTAGCTCACTCATGCTTAATCTTTATGCTAGCTCATTCATGCTTAATCATTATGCTAGCTCATTCATATTTAATCTTTATGCTAGCTCATTCATGCTTAATCATTATGCTAGCTTACTGTTATGCTTAATTTTTCCTTAACTTTTGTGTCGGTTTGCCATGAATCAAAAGGGAGATTGTTGGTGCAAGTGGGCAAGTGGGCACCAAAGTCGAACCGTATTTTGATTATGGCAAAAGGCTCAATAGTTAAGGGTATATTTGTTATCTTACGAGCTCAATTAAGTGTGCAGAAATGCTAAAGTTGAGCGGAAGGTCTGCGACACCCGGTGGGAACCGAGGTGGTCGGGCAACGCAAGTGGTACTTCGGAGGAAGCCGAGTTACTCGGGTTAAGACCGTAAGCGAGGCTAAATGGTAAGCTCGTGTTAATGCGAAGAAAGTTCGTTATGCGTAGATCCGACCCAAAACCTCCATTGGAAGGTCTAGGACGAGATCGGATGGTTAGAACCATCGTACTTTATATTTTAAGCTAACTTGCTGATCAAAACCCTTTGACTACAGTCAAGCTAGTCAAGTTCGACCTCGAGAAGAGCTCAATTTCAAGGGTGAATTTGGACTTGACTCGTGTTTTGGTACAAAGGGTGATGTGGCATCAAGGTGGACATCCAAACCATCACCAAGCTTCCTTGTGGTGGACGCCCAAAATAAGGTGAGTTGGCACAAGATGGTTGGCTCCCATGATGTGGCACAAGTTGAATGGCTCCAACAAGTTGGCGCCCAAGGAGGTTGGAGGTGGCACAAGGTGGTTGGATGAAACACCTCATCCTCAAGTTGGCGCCCAAGGAGGTTGGAGGTGGCACAAGGTGGTTGGATGAAACACCTCATCCTCAAGTTGGCGCCCAAGGAGGTTGGAGGTGGCACAAGGTGGTTGGATGAAACACCTCATCCTTGAGTTGGCGCACAAGAAGGTTGGAGGTGGCACAAGGTGGTTGGATGAAACACCTCATCCTTGAGTTGGGATAAGAACCTCACCTTGGACACTACCTATGTCTAAATTCATAGATCAATATCCATAAATAGACATGTTCAAGCCAAGCAAATGAGAAGAATTCAAGAGCTCTCAACACGCCGTCGTAACGCCGCTACTACTACTCACATTTGCTACGACGAAGTGCCGCCGACAACGAAAGCTACATCTTCTACTTATAAGAGTTGTCGGTATATTTATTTAAGTTCTACTTCTTTAAATTGTCTTTGTGCTTTAATCGTAACAAGGAAAGGGGGAGTGTCCCTTTGCCTTGATTTCTTTTTGTAATCGTTGCTCCTACTTCCAACGAAGAGGAGTGGTTTTAGTGAATTGCCCTCCGTACGTGATCAAGGATCACTAGGGCCGTGGATTAGCAATCGAAAGATTGTGAACCACGTAAAAATATCTTGTCTACTTTATATTTCCGCTGTGCATTCTCTACTTGCTTTTTACTTATTGCAAAAGTTTTTAACGACACCGTATCGCTATTCACCCCCCCCCCCTCTAGCGACACTTTCGATCCAACAGGATCTAGAGATTTAATCCCAACCGTCGGATCTAGAGATTCAATCTCCACCGTCGATCTAAATATTTAATCTCCACCATTGGATCTCAAGATTTAATTTCTATCGTCGGATCTAGAGTTTTAATTTCCACCATCAGATCTTGCCTCCAAGAGGGTTTAATAGGCTACAATATAGACCATGAGGAGGAGTTGGATCTTGGCCACCCAATGGATCAAGCCTACATAAAGTCCGATCCATTAATGATAATCCATTCCACTAGAGGATTATCTTTGATCTACCACACCAACCCCCATAAGTTAATATGGGCTCCATATATTATTTGTACATATATCTCCTCGTGTTTAAGATCTCGAATGTCCGTCGATTAATTAATTTCATAATAATTAATTAATCAACATCTAACTCCATGAGTAGTACCACTCAACCTTATCATCATGCTGGACCAAGTCCACCTTCATGGTTTAAATTATGAACCTTATGAGCTCCTCAAGGGGACATCATCATCCTAATATATAGGACACCGTTTCCTTCTATAATCAATGACACACCATATAACTAATATCATTTCCCAACTTACGGAGCCTTTCGATTTACTCTATAAATCTCGCCCATTGGTAATCAAAGAAATGAATACTAAATATATGTGCCCGTTATTATATCGGGATTAAGACCATGTACAACATAATATCTGAGGTCCGATTCGATTATGTAGTCAGAAATAAATCGAATCTCCTCTAAGTTGGTCCTGCTTAATACACACAAAGTGTACTAGTGTAATTCAATGGCCAAGACAAACCAATACCAAATCACACTACAACCATTCCAATGGTTTATCCATAACTAACTAGGTTGTTAGCCTTTACTTATACTTTACAAGGAACTGAAAACATGATCTCCTGTGTGACACTACACACCATGTTATCTACATTGTAATGTATTAGACAATTTGCATAATCATAAATATGCAAACAATGATCATGTGATTCTTATTTCAAAATAAAGATGTTCATACAAAAGATAGACTTTTCAGGATACATCCCAACAATCTCCCACTTGTATTAAAAGACTATGCTATCCTTAAACTGCCATACATCTGATTCTCATTCCCTCCACATGCCTATCAAAGCTCTCGCTAGAAGGGCCTTAGTTAAATGATCTACCAGGTCATCCTCTGATGCAATCTAGGTGACAACAACTTCTACCCACTTTACGATCTCTCGTATCAGGTGGTACTTACGCTCTATGTGTTTACATGGCTTATGGGTTCGTGGTTCCATCATGTTTGCAACTGCACCATTGTTATCACAATAAATTATTATAGTTCTGGGAAAACCAGGAATCACATCCAAGTCCATCAAGAAGTTTCTGAGCCATACAGCTTCTTTGGCTGCCACATACTCAGCTTCCATGGTAGAGTCTACCATGCATTTCTGCTTGACACTCTTCCATACAATGGCTCCACCACCCAAAGTAAACACAAACCCTGAGGTAGACATACAGTTATCCTTATCTGATTGGAAGTCGGAATCTGTGTAATACACATGGAGTAATTGATCTTGCTAGTATACCAGCATATAATCCCTAGTCCTTCTCAGGTACTTTAATATATACTTTGCCGTAATCCAATGTCCCTGTCCTGGATTACTCTAATATCTGCTAACCATGCCCACAACAATGTAAATATCCGATCTCGTACATAGCATAGCATACATGAGGGTTCCTACTGCCGAAGCATAAGGAATCACCTTCATCTCCTCTATCTCCTCAGATGTTCTAGGACGCATCTCCTTAGATAAAGGAACTCCATGCCTGAAAGGTAGAAAACCCTTCTTGGAGTTCTGCATGCTAAAACGAGCCAAGATGGTGTCTATATATGAAGCTTGAGATAAGCACAACATCCTTTTCCTACGATCCCTTATAACCATGATCCCAAGGATGTGTCCCACTTCTCCCAAGTTTTTCATATCAAACTATTTGGACAACCATACCCTTACGTCCGATAACACCTTGACATTTTTGTCAATTAACAAAATATCATCTACGTATAGTACAAGAAATACCACTACATTTTCATCACATCTCTTGTATACACAAGACTCATCCGAACTTTGAATAAATCCATAATATTGGATTACCTCATCAAAGTGGATGTTCTAAGACCTCGAAGCTTGCTTCAATCCATAAATGGACCGATCAAGCTTGCACACAAGATGCACTTTGCCCTTTGCAATAAATCCCTCTGGTTGCTTCATATAGATGTTTTCCTCAAGACTTCCATTAAGGAAAGATGTCTTGACATCCATTTGTCATACCTCATAATCCATATGAGCATCAATACCTAAGAGAATCCGGATAGACTTAAGCATGGCTACCGGCAATAAGGTCCCCTCATAATCGATACCCTCTTTCTGAGTATACCCCTTCGCAACAAGCCTTGCATTGAAGGTCTTAACCTTCCCGTCTATTCCACTCTTGCATCCAATGGTTTTTACTTCATTGGGTGGTTCTACTACCTCTCAGACCTGATTTTAATCTATAGATTCAATCTCAGCATTCATTCCACTTTGCCAAGATATCGCATCTTTATCTTAGATTGCCTCGTCATAAGTCTAGGGAAAAGGTTCATGTTCGCTAGGGACCAAATCAGAAGATTCTCCCAAGAACATGAATCTATCAGGCTGTCTCACAACCCTCCCACTACGACGAGGTATCACCTGTGTATCCTTTGTGACACGGGTGGAGTGACTTGTGGTATATCCTCTTGTACCAGTGGTACTGAAGTAGTGACTTCCCCATTCAATTCCTCCAGAACAATCTTACTCATGGGCTTGTGGTTTATCACATAGTATTCCTCTAGAAATCTGGTATTCGTGCTAACGATCACCCTCTGATCTCTAGGACTATAAATCAAACCTCCTTTCGTTCCTCTACGATAGCCAATGAACATGCGTACTTCTGTACGAGGTTCCAACTTACCAACATCTGCCTTCAGTACATGTGCTGGACTCCCCCAAATCCAAATATGTCTTAGACTAGGCTTTCGCCCAATCCACAATTCTGTGGGAGTAGAAGGCACTGATTTAGATGGTACAAAGTTCAGAATATACACGACCATATCTAGAGAATATCCCCAGAACGAATATGGCAACTCAGAATAACTCATCATCGATCAAACCATCTCCATAAGAGTCCTATTCCTTCGCTCTGCTGGGGTGTGCCAGGTGCAAAAAATTGGGATTGAATTCTAGCCTCTGATAAATAATTCCTAAACTCTCCCAAGAGGTACTCCCCACCATGATCAGATCGTAGTATTTTGATACTTTTACCTTGACGTTTTTCCACATCAGCCTTCATTTCTTTGAAGTTGTCAAAGCATTCATTTTGGGTTTCCGGCACCGCGGCGTGTGTGTGTTCGATCATGTTTCGTAAACATGAGCACAGCGGAAGCAATTAAAAATAATAAATCTATATTTATTACAACACACACAACACACGCATGCTATTACAACAAGTGTAGACATAACCGTAAATTAAAATTTGCAATAAAAGAAATTATCTACGTTATACCTTTCGTATGACGTGTAGCGGGAACGGCATCAACCGGAACGATCTTCGTAAGAATCGTCTCTATCCGTATCCACGCCGAGCTCCTCGGGATGACTTCGCTAAGTCACGAGCTTCGTCTTGTTACGGGTTACTAGCCTCGTGTTGAAGACGACGTGATCGAGAGATGATCACGATCCGAATCCAAATTCGGATCCTTAAACGAGTTCTCAAAACTCGCTTCTCCGGAGAGGTATTCGTCAACCAATTGACGAATCCTTCGTCCTCCACCTCAGAGGATTACCGGAGATCAAATCCCCGGTAAGTTAGGCGCTATCGGAGCACTAACCATCATCCAAACGATGCTCCGACGAGAGGAGGAGAAGCTGTCCAGAAAACTGGACAGCTTGGTGGAGGATATAGGCGCCGGCCAACCAAGGAAAGAAAAAGGCTCACCTTTATGCCAAACCTATAGGGGATCACCGGAGGATCGCCGGAGGGTTCACCGGCTGTAGCTTGGTCGCCGGCAAGGACTTGGACGGCGGCACAAAAGCTGGGCGGCGGCAATGAAGGTGTTGGCGCCGAATAGGAGAAGGAGGGGGTTTGGGCGGCCAAAACTTGATTAGGGTTTGGATTAGGGTTTAATCCCTATTTTATAGAGAACTAATTCTCTTAATGGTTAATGGATCATATCCATAAAGCCCGTTAACCTGCTCCATTAAGATAAGTTAAAATAAACCAAACCATGATGGTTTATTTTAAGTTAAAACGAACCGAACCAACTTTTGGTTCATTCGTTTAAAATAAATCAAACCCTTTGGTTCAATCTCCTCCATTGGATTAGAACCAAACCATTTTGGTCCATCCATTATGTCTTCATAAGACACGGCCCATCCACACTTCCATTGCGACTGAAACAATTTCATGCTCGCTTTATGTTTGGTCCAACCAAACATAGTTTCTCTCGGTCTGAGAATCCCATTCTCAAGCTCGTTTTAAATCCTTTGGATTACACTCGTTGTGCGTGTGACCAAATAGGTTCTCGGTTTATGTTGGCCGTCTATAATTAACCATTAATTATAGAATGATCATGAGTGGCACCTAGTAGTACATCATGATCCCCAATTAACCAAAAAGATCAACGGTTGATCCAGAACTATTTCTGAAAACCCTTCAGTAGCTCGAATGAATCGTGCCCCATTCCCTTCACTCATCTTATACCCACTTGGTTCAGGACATGGTCTATTGTGTCAGTCCCCACTAGGCAGACTACGTCACACCTAGCCCAAGTAGCTATAGCCTCCTAATGCTCGAGTTGACATAGGTCCACATACATCAGTATGTATTAGTCCTAGTAACTCTCCCACTCGTTCACCTTTTCCAGTAAAAGGTAACTTAGTCATCTTGCCTTTTAAGCATGATTCGCATGTATCGTATGAATCCAATTCAAACGATTCCAGAATTCCACATCGGTGTAATTCGGACATGCGTTTCTTGCTTATATGGCCAAGACGACAATGCCACATATAGGAGTCTATTTGATTATCCTTTCGAGCACGCTTGTTGCTCGCTTCGATATTGAAAATATCACTGGATACGTCCAACGTTTAAACACCATTGCTTAAAGTTCCAGTCCCTTAAAGAACTCCATTCAAAGTTATATAACAACAATTGTTACTAAACGTTAAATGGAAACCATTTCTATTTAAGCAGGAAATAGAAACAATGTTCTTTATTAGAGAAGGAACAAAATAGCAATTGTCCAGTTCCAAGACTAGTCCACTAGGGAGCTTCAGCAAATAAGTTCCGATGGCGACCGCAGTAACCTTTGCTCCATTGCCAACTCGCAAATTTGACTCCCCTCTGACAAGTCTTCTTCTATTCCTTAGCCCCTGTATGTCATTACATATATGTGAGCTACACCCAGTATCCAATACCCAAGTGTCTAAGGAAATAGAATGACAATCAATAACGAAGATTTCTGAAGAAGATGAGGCATCCGATGCCTTATCCTTCTTCACGGACTCAAGATAAATCTTGCACTTTCTTCGCAAATGACCGTACTTGCCATAATGATGGCAAGTGCCCTTTTGAGCTGGTTCTGCCTTTTTAGCCTTTTTCTTCTTCCCCTTCTGTTGTTCCTTTGACTCCCTCTTAGAACCTTTCTTCGAGGAATCAACTAACAACACCGTCCCCTGCTCATGCTTCTCAGAAGACTCCACAGTCTTCAAAGATATTGAGCAAGCACGATGAACCTCCTAGCATCTCAGAGGTGAAGAGGAGCTTTGAGACTTCGAACCTTTCGAATCTCACTTGCTCATCAACCAACTCACAAAGATGAAGGACTACGATATGAGCATCCATATGCTCATGCTGTTTTCGTAGCTTGGGTTCCATCATGGCTAGCATGATGCAACTCATTTGTTCAGAATCACTCACATATTTCTGATAGGCCAACAATTGGTCTAGAGTTGCATCGTCACTAGGACGGGCGGGAAGAGGCGCTTCGAGGACATTTGCAAGCTTTTCCACCTTGAGAACAATTCTCAAGTTTCTAAGCTAGTCCAAGAAGTTCGGCCCAGTCAATTTATTTGAATCCAAAATGGAACACAAATTCAAACACATCATGATCAATATATTAACTTAGAAATACAAAACGAGCATATATGAGAAAGATGATTTTAAAATGCATCAATATACATTTATAAATCTCATTCATTTTT
The DNA here is from genome assembly GCA_025175895.1 of Wurfbainia villosa. Lineage (NCBI taxonomy): Eukaryota > Viridiplantae > Streptophyta > Magnoliopsida > Zingiberales > Zingiberaceae > Wurfbainia > Wurfbainia villosa. The sequence continues at coordinate 55,112,989 of CM045986.1, read as the reverse complement.
CGAATTTCAAAAACCCTTAAAATCACTTCGGGAGATCGTAGGTCCATCTCCGAATGGGCTGATATCCATCATAGATAAGAACAACCTTGGAGTGAGTCCAACAAGCCATTCTTAGCTATGATGGTGGGTATCAAGTATACCGATTACATATCATGTATATGTAACTATCACAATGTGCTATCAACTAATTGAATGTTTACACATACATTGGGTTGTTAACACATTAACAAGTATGCATCATATGCATAGCACCCAACTTCACCTCTCTTCACATCGACCTTGGAGTGAGTCCAACAAATCGATGCTCCAAGTTAAAACTGACCCATTAATCGCGAAATAGTTTTAATATGGTTAGAGCGCATTCAACCAATTAGCCAGGCTTGGAGTGAGTCCAACAACCCAAACTAACGATTGACCTCTGAATCTTACCATATTAGAGTTAAACTATTCCAATGATTTGAACATGTTCAGGTTCGAGCCGGGCTTGGAGTGAGTCCAACAACCCAAACAAGAAACAGAACTCTGGTTCTAACCATATTAATGGAAGGTGTAGGCTTTAATATTGAGTTAGGGTTTTATGTCTCATCCTCTTTGCATGCAAATAACTATTATCTACATGGCATGGCATACATGGCATACATCTACATGTCACGACACGCATGGCATAATGTTATGCATCTAATGCAATTACATGGCATACAATTATGTCATGTACATAATTTCCTTATTTGTCATAACTATTTATGGAAATAAAATATGTTTAAGATTTGATTCTCCAAATCAAATCATAATTAAATTAGGAAACAAATTTCCAAATCTAATCACATATTTTATTCATAGAATTATTTGATTAAGGAAAATCTATTTAGGAAACCAATTTCCTAAATCTTTAAAACTACTTATGGAAATAAAATATTTTAAGATTTGATTTCCCAAATCAAATCATGATTAAATTAGGAAACAAATTTCCAGAATCTAATCAAATATTTTATTTATGGAAAATATCAATTTCCATAAATACTTCCAACTTTCCAAAAGTGGAAGATTTCCATAAATACTTCTAGACTTTCCAAAATTGAAAAATTTCCATAAATACTTCTAAATTTCCAAAATTTAGAAAATTTCCAGAAATACATTATGACTATCACAAAACCATTTTTACGATTATGTCGAAACACAACCTGGGCTCTGATACCACTGTTGGGTTTCCGGCACCGCGGCGTGTGTGTTCGATCATGTTTCATAAACATGAGCACAGCGGAAGCAATTAAAAATAATAAATCTATATTTATTACAACACACACAACACACGCATGCTATTACAACAAGTGTAGACATAACCGTAAATTAAAATTTGCAATAAAAGAAATTATCTACGTTATACCTTTCGTATGACGTGTAGCGGGAACGGCATCAACCGGAACGATCCTCGTAAGAATCGTCTCTATCCGTATCCACGCTGAGCTCCTCGGGATGACTTCGCTAAGTCACGAGCTTCATCTTCGTACGGGTTACTAGCCTCGTGTTGAAGACGACGTGATCGAGAGATGATCACGATCCGAATCCAAATTCGGATCCTTAAACGAGTTCTCAAAACTCGCTTCTCCGGAGAGGTATTCGTCAACCAATTGACGAATCGAATCCTCCACCTCCACCTCAGAGGATTACCGGAGATCAAATCCCCGGTAAGTTAGGCGCTATCGGAGCACTAACCGTCGTCCAAACGACGCTCCGACGAGAGGAGGAGAAGCTGTCCAGAAAACTGGACAGCTTGGTGGAGGATATAGGCGCCGGCCAACCAAAGAAAGAAAAAGGCTCACCTTGATGCCAAACCTATAGGGGATCACCGGAGGATCGCCGGAGGGTTCACCGGCTGTAGCTTGGTCGCCGGCAAGGACTTGGACGGTGGCACAAAAGCTGGCGCGGCAATGAAGGTGTTGGCGAATAGGAGAAGGAGGGGTGCCAAAACTTCTGATTAGGGTTATTAGGGTTAGGGTTTAAGCCCTATTTTATAGAGAACTAATTCTCTTAATGGTTAATTGATCATATCCATAAAGCCCGTTAACCCGCTCCATTAAGATAAGTTAAAATAAACCAAACCATGATGGTTTATTTTAAGTTAAAACGAACCGAACCAACTTTTGGTTCATTCGTTTAAAATAAACCAAACCCTTTGGTTTATTCTCATCCATTGGATTAGAACCAAACCATTTTGGTCCATCCATTATGTCTTCATAAGACACGCCCATCCACGCCCATCATGCGATCAAACAATTTCATGCTCGCTTATGTTTGGTCCAACCAAACATAGTTTCTCCTTGGCCCGAGAATCCCATTCTCAAGCTCGCTTTAAATCCTTTGGATTACACTCACAGTGGTGACCAAATAGGTTCTCGGTTTATGTTGGCCATCTATAATTAACCATTAATTATAGAACGATCATGAGTGGCACCTAGTAGTACATCATGATCCCCAATTAACCGAAAAGATCAACGGTTGATCCAGAACTATTTCTGAAACCCTTCAGTAGCTCGAATGAATCGTGCCCCATTCCTTTCACTCATCTTATACCCACTTGGTTCAAGACATGGTCTATTGTGTCAGTCCCCACTAGGCTGACTACGTCACACCTAGCCCAAGTATCATTTCCTCGTCCTACGGATTCTAGTTACTCCACATGTATCGAAGAGTACCTTACTCTAAACATGTAATGCTTTGGCCAAAGACTTTAGTAACAATCCGACGAGAGGCCATGGGTATACATCTCCTCGCAAGGAGTGGTGAATCCTTTATAGGCTATTCAAACACCTTCGATCACTTCGACTTATACCCAATCATCCCGAGTCCACATCTCCTTAGAGATGTTTGCTTAAGATGTCAAAGCATAAGTCTCCATGATCAAGATGACTTGAATACCGCAAGTCAAAGGAACATCGCACTTAAGCCACAGTAAGAACTTCATTGACATATCTATATATGCAGAGAACCATATGAAGTCTTACTACCGTCACTCCAATGAACTAGTTACCATAACTAGCATCCACGATTAACTCCGACATCACAATGTCTCCACCAAAGGAGAATCACCGCTGATACACCAAGGAGTATACTCGTTAGTCTCGATGATGGATGGTGTCCAAATCCATCAATTCATCGACTAGGGATAATTCCGATACATCACAATTACACATGTAGAGATACTCACTAGTTGTGATCCAATCACAAATTCTCTCATGCTGTGAATCGTATCGTGGACATCCAGTAAATGAGTTTAAGATCCAATCAAATACATGAAACATGAATACTCAAATAGTGAATCTTCATTTATCATATAAATGGTTCATACATAAGGCGATTGCCTTAGGACATCTCTCATATATTACTAACAGACTCCCACTTGGCCTAATGCCAATCGCTACGGTATCCAATACCATAAGCTCTAACATGACCCTCAAACTTACTTCGAGGTAATGCTTTAGTCAAAGGATCCGCTAAGTTCCTTTCAGTGGGAATTTTCTCGATTTGTATTTCGTTCCTACTGATGATCTCTCTGATAAGATGATAGCGGCGAAGCACATGTTTGGATCATTGATGAGACCACATCAAGTTCAGAGATGAACTTCTCGATCCAAACCGCTTCCTTTGCTGCTTCCAAAGCTGCAATGTATTCTGCCTTAGTGGCAGAATCCGCTATAGTGTCAAGCTTAGAACCTTTCCAACTTATTGCGCCTCCATTCCAAGTGAATACATATCCAGACAAAGACATGGAATCATCCTTGTCTGTCTGGAGCTGGCATCCATATACCCACGTATCACCATGTACCCTTCTCCATATATTAGGAACGTATCCTTAGTTCTTCTTAAGTACTTAAGGATCGTCTTAACAGTCACCCAATGATCCATTCCTGGATCAGACTGGTATTTGCTCGTGACACTCAGAGCATACGATACATCGGGCCTCGTACATAACATAGCATACATGATAGATCCTATTGCAGATGCATAGGGAATCTTACTCATGCAAATCCTCTCGTCTTCTGTGCGCGGACACACAGACATCGAAAGGTGTACCCCATGCCTGATGGGTAAGAAACCTTTCTTGGATTCCGACATGCTAAACCTCTTTAGCACTCGGTCTATATATGTAGACTGCGAAAGACCAAGCAACCGTTTCGATCTATCTCTATAGATCTTAATCCCGAGGATGTAGGTTGCTTCTCCCAGGTCTTTCATGGAGAATGTCTTGGATAACCAAACCTTCACTGACTGTAAGATTGAAACATCGTTTCCTATAAGTAGTATGTCATCGACATACAATACTAGCAACACGACTGCACTCCCACTAACCTTCTTGTACACACAAGGTTCGTCTGGATTTTGTGAGAAATCAAACTTTTTGATTGTCTCATCAAAACGGATATTCCAGCTCCAGGATGCTTGCTTCAATCCATAAATGGACCGTCGCAATTTGCATACCTTGGTTTTATCAACCGATGTGAAACCCTCAGGCTGTATCATATACACATCCTCGAGCAAGTTTCCATTAAGGAAAGATGTTTTCACATCCATCTGCCATATCTCATAATCATAATGAGCCGCTATGGCCAGGAGCATCCGAATGGATTTAAGCATCGCTATAGGCGAATAGGTTTCGTCATAATCAACACCTTGTTTTTGACGATATCCTTTCGCCACCAATCTAGCCTTATAGGTAATCACATTCCCATCCATGTCGGTTTTCTTCTTGAAAACCCACTTGCACCCTATAGGCTTTATGCCTTCAAGTGGGTCAACCAAGTTCCAAACTTGGTTTTCATACATGGAATCCATTTCCGACTTCATGGCACCAAGCCACTTATCCCTTTCTGAACTTGTCAGCACTTCTTCATAACTGGTAGGCTCCTCATCATCAATGAGTAACACGTCGTTCGATTCACTTACAAGAAATCCATATATCTCAGGAATATTGCGTGTTCTGCCAGATCTACAAAGATGTGGTGTTACAATAGGTCCAGCCGATTGCTCATCACTATGAATTGTCGGCTGTTGTGCTTCACCAGGTATCTCATCAATGTCTATTTGAGTCTCTCGAGCCTCCTCAAGCTCGACGACACTCCCACTGTTTTCTTGCAAGAGAAACTCTTTCTCTAGAAACACAGCATGCCTTGAAACAAACACCTTTTGTTCCACAGGATGATAGAATTGGTAACCCCTTGTTTCCTTAGGGTATCCAACAAATAGACATTTATCAGACTTAGCATCCAATTTGTCTGATACAGTCCGCTTCACGTAAGCAGGACAACCCCATATCTTCAAGTAAGATACATGAGGTTTCTTACCATTCCATATCTCATATGGAGTAGTTGAGACTACCTTGGTAGGCATTCTGTTTAACAAGTAAACAGCTGTCTGAAGTACATAGCCCCAAAAGGACTTGGGAAGAGTCGCATGATTCATCATTGACCTGACCATGTCCAACAAGGGTCGGTTACGCCTCTCAGATACACTATTATGCTGTGGTATATAGGGCGGAGTCTATTGAGACAATATAACATTGTCTCTTAGATAATCAAGAAACTCTTGACTTAAGTATTCACCACCTCGATCCGATTGAAGTATTTTAATACTCTTATCATGTTGTTTCTCTACTTCATTTCTGAATTCTTTTGAACCTTTCAAAGGATTCAGACTTGTGTTTCATCAAGAACACATACCCAAACCGTGAGTGATCATCGGTGAAGGTAATGAAGTAGCTATAGCCTCCTAATGCTCGAGTTGACATAGGTCCACATACATCAGTATGTATTAGTCCTAGTAGCTCTCCCACTCGTTCACCTTTTCCAGTAAAAGGTAACTTAGTCATCTTGCCTTTTAAGCATGATTCGCATGTATCGTATGAATCCAATTCAAACGATTCCAGAATTCCACATCGGTGTAATTCGGACATACGTTTCTTGCTTATATGGACAAGACGACAATGCCACATATAGGATTCTATTTGATTATCCTTTCGAGCACGCTTGTTGCTCGCTTCGATATTGAAAATATCACTGGATACGTCCAACGTATAAACACCATTGCTTAAAGTTCCAGTCCCTTAAAGAACTCCATTCAAAGTTATATAACAACAATTGTTACTAAACGTTAAATGGAAACCATTTCTATTTAAGCAGGAAATAGAAACAATGTTCTTTATTAGAGAAGGAACATAATAGCAATTGTCCAGCCTAAGACTAGTCCACTAGGGAGCTTCAGCAAATAAGTTCCGATGGCGACCGCAGCAACCTTTGCTCCATTGCCAACTCGCAAATTTGACTCCCCTCTGACAAGTCTTCTTCTATTCCTTAGCCCCTGTATGTCATTATATATATGTGAGCTACACCCAGTATCCAATACCCAAGTGTCTAAGGAAATAGAATGACAATCAATAACGAAGATTTCTGAAGAAGATGGGGCATCCGATGCCTTATCCTTCTTCACGGACTCAAGATAAATCTTGCACTTTCTTCAGAATGACCCTACTTGCCATAATGATGGCAAGTGCCCTTTGAGCTGGTTCTCGCTTTTTAGCCTTTTTCTTCTTCCCTTCTTGTTCCTTTGACTTCTCTTAGAACCTTTCTTCGAGGAATCAACTAACAACACCGCCCCTCGCCATGCTTCTGTAAGACTCCACGCCTTTCAAAGATATCGAGCAAGACTACGATGAACCTCCTAGCATCTCGAGGTGAAGAGGAGCTTTGAGACTTCAACCTTCAATCTCACTTGCTCATCAACCAACTCACAAAGATGAAGGACTACGATATGAGCATCCATATGCTCATGTCGCTGTAGAGCTTGGGTTCCATCATGGCTAGCATGATGCAACTCATTTGTTCGTAATCACTCACATATTTCGATAGGCCAACAATTGGTCTAGAGTTGCATCGCCACTAGACGGCGTGAAGAGGCGCCGAGGACATTTGCAAGCTTTTCCACCTTGAGAACAATTCTCAAGTTTCTAAGCTAGTCCAAGAAGTTCGCCCACCAATAATTTATTCAATCCAAAATGGAACGCAAATTCAAACACATCATGATCAATATATTAACTTAGAAATACAAAACGAGCATATATGAGAAAGATGATTTTAAAATGCATCAATATACATTTATAAATCCCATTCATTTTTCAATTTCAAAACCCTTAAAATCACTTCGAGATCGTAGGTCCATCTCCGAATGGTTGATATCCATCATAGATAAGAACAACCTTGGAGTGAGTCCAACAAGCCATTCTTAGCTATGATGGTGGGTATCAAGTATACCGATTACATATCATGTATATGTAACTATCACAATGTGCTATCAACTAATTGAATGTTTACACATACATTGGGTTGTTAACACATTAACAAGTATGCATCATATGCATAGCACCCAACTTCACCTCTCTTCACATCGACCTTGGAGTGAGTCCAACAAATCGATGCTCCAAGTTAAAGCCGACCCATTAATCGCGAAATAGTTTTAATATGGTTAGAGCGCATTCAACCAATTAGCTGTGCTTGGAGTGAGTCCAACAACCCAAACTAACGATTGACCTCGACTCTTACCATATTAGAGTTAAACTATTCCAATGATTTGAACATGTTCTGTGTTCGAGCTGGGCTTGAGAGTGAGTCCAACAACCCAAACAAGAAATGTAACTTTGGTTCTAACCATATTAATGGAAGGTGTAGGCTTTAATATTGAGTTAGGGTTTTATGTCTCATCCTCTTTGCATGCAAATAACTATTATCTACATGGCATGACATACATGGCATACATCTACATGTCACGACACGCATGGCATAATGTTATGCATCTAATGCAATTACATGGCATACAATTATGTCATGTACATAATTTCCTTATTTGTCATAACTATTTATGGAAATAAAATATGTTTAAGATTTGATTCTCCAAATCAAATCATAATTAAATTAGGAAACAAATTTCCAAATCTAATCACATATTTCATTCATAGAATTATTTGATTAAGGAAAATCTATTTAGGAAACCAATTTCCTAAATCTTTAAAACTACTTATGGAAATAAAATATTTTAAGATTTGATTTCCCAAATCAAATCATGATTAAATTAGGAAACAAATTTCCAGAATCTAATCAAATATTTTATTTATGGAAAATATCAATTTCCATAAATACTTCCAACTTTCCAAAAGTGGAAGATTTCCATAAATACTTCTAGACTTTCAAAAATTGAAAAATTTCCATAAATACTTCTAAATTTCCAAAATTTAGAAAATTTCCAGAAATACATTATGACTATCGCAAAACCATTTTTACGATTATGTCGAAACACATCCTGGGCTCTGATACCACTTTTGGGTTTCCGGCACCGCGGCATGTGTATGTTCGATCATGTTTCGTAAACATGAGCACAGCGGAAGCAATTAAAAATAAAAAATCTATATTTATTACAACACACACAACACACGCATGCTATTACAATAAGTGTAGACATAACCGTAAATTAAAATTTGCAATAAAAGAAATTATCTACGTTATACCTTTCGTATGACGTGTAGCGGGAACGGCATCAACCGGAACGATCCTCGTAAGAATCGTCTCTATCCGTATCCACGCCGAGCTCCTCGGGATGACTTCGCTAAGTCACGAGCTTCGTCTTCGTACGGGTTACTAGCCTCGTGTTGAAGACGACGTGATCGAGAGATGATCACGATCCGAATCCAAATTCGGATCCTTAAATGAGTTCTCAAAACTCGCTTCTCCGGAGAGGTATTCGTCAACCAATTGACGAATCCTTCGTCCTCCACCTCAGAGGATTACCGGAGATCAAATTCCCGGTAAGTTAGGCGCTATCGGAGCACTAACCGTCGTCCAAACGACGCTCCGACGAGAGGAGGAGAAGCTGTCCAGAAAACTGGACAGCTTGGTGGAGGATATAGGCGCCGGCCAACCAAGGAAAGAAAAAGGCTCACCTTGATGCCAAACCTATAGGGGATCACCGGAGGATCGCCGGAGGGTTCACCGGCTGTAGCTTGGTCGCCGACAAGGACTTGGATGGCGGCACAAAAGCTGGGCGGCGGCAATGAAGGTGTTGGCGCCGAATAGGAGAAGGAGGGGGTTTGGGCGGCCAAAACTTGATTAGGGTTTGGATTAGGGTTTAATCCCTATTTTATAGAGAACTAATTCTCTTAATGGTTAATGGATCATATCCATAAAGCCCGTTAACCCGCTCCATTAAGATAAGTTAAAATAAACCAAACCATGATGGTTTATTTTAAGTTAAAACGAACCGAACCAACTTTTGGTTCATTCGTTTAAAATAAATCAAACCCTTTGTTTCATTCTCCTCCATTGGATTAGAACCAAACCATTTTGGTCCATCCATTATGTCTTCATAAGACACGACCCATCCATGCTTCCATTGCGACTGAAACAATTTCATGCTCGCTTTATGTTTGGTCCAACCAAACATAGTTTCTCTCGGTCTGAGAATCCCATTCTCAAGCTCGTTTTAAATCCTTTGGATTACACTCGTTTTGCGTGTGACCAAATAGGTTCTCGGTTTATGTTGGCCGTCTATAATTAACCATTAATTATAGAATGATCATGAGTGGCACCTAGTAGTACATCATGATCCCCAATTAACCGAAAAGATCAACGGTTGATCCAGAACTATTTCTGAAAACCCTTCAGTAGCTCGAATGAATCATGCCCCATTCCCTTCACTCATCTTATACCCACTTGGTTCAGGACATGGTCTATTGTGTCAGTCCCCACTAGGCTGACTACGTCACACCTAGCCCAAGTATCATTTCCTCGTCCTACAGATTCTAGTTACTCCACATGTATCGAAGAGTACCTTACTCTAAACATGTAATGCTTTGGCCAAAGACTTTAGTAACAATCCGACGAGAGGCCATGGGTATACATCTCCTCGCAAGGAGTGGTGAATCCTTTATAGGCTATTCAAACACCTTCGATCACTTCGACTTATACCCAATCATCCCGGGTCCACATCTCCTTAGAGATGTTTGCTTAAGATGTCAAAGCATAAGTCTCCATGATCAAGATGACTTGAATACCACAAGTCAAAGGAACATCGCACTTAAGCCACAGTAAGAACTTCATTGACATATCTATATATGCAGAGAACCATATGAAGTCTTACGGCTGGTCACTCCAATGAACTAGTTACCATAACTAGCATCCACGATTAACTCCGGACATCACAATGTCTCCAGCCAGTGAGAATCAGCTGCTTGGATACACCAAGGAGTATACCTCGTGCTAGTCTCGACAGAATTGATGGTATCCAAATCCATCAATTCATCGACTAGGGATAATTCCGATACTTCACAATTACACATGTAGAGATACTCACTAGTTGTGATCCAATCACAAATTCTCTCATGCTGTGAATCGTATCGTGGACATCCAGTAAATGAGTTTAAGATCCAATCAAATACATGAAACATGTATACTCAAATAGTGAGTCTTCATTTATCATATAAATGGTTCATACATAAGGCGATTGCCTTAGGACATCTCTCATATATTACTAACAATTCAGACTTACGGCGCATCAAGTAAATGTATCCATATCTTGAATAATCGTCTATGAAAGAGACGAAATACTCAAAACCACCTATAGCCTTGATAGAGATAGGACCACACAAATCAGAATGAACCAATTCCAACACATCTTTAGCTCTATACCCCTTGGCCTTAAAAGGCCTCTTGGTTATTTATCCTCCAAGCAAGATTCGCATGTTGGTAAATCTTCCACCACTAATGAACCCAGAGGTCCATCAGCAATCAACCTTTGAATTCTTCTTAGGTTAATATGACCAAATCTTAGATGCCAAAGATATGTTTGGTTCAACTTCGAAGGTTATTTTCTCTTATTGGAATTAGAAGATGAGTTAATAACTTCAATTTTCATCGTGGGAACTTTTGGTTCAAGTGTATATAAATTTCCTATCAATGCACCAGAATAGATAATCTCCCTATTCCATTTTATAACAACTCTGTCATTAAAAGAAATAAAATATCCTTCCATAAAAAATGTAGAGATTCAATCTCCACCGTCGGATCTAAAGATTTAATCTCCACCGTTGGATCTCGAGATTTAATCTCCACCGTCGGATCTAGAGTTTTATTTTCAACCATCGGATCTAGGCTCCATGAGGGTTTAATAGGCTACATTAGGGACCATGAGGAGGAGTTGAATCTTGGCCACCCAATGGATCAAGCCCACATAAAGTCCTATCGATTAATGATAATCCATTCCACTAGAGGATTATCATTGATCTACCTCACCAACCCCCATAAGTTAATATAAGCTCCATATATTATTTGTACATATATCTCCCCATGTTTAGGATCTCGAATATCCATCGATTAATTAATTTACTGACAATTAATTAATCAACATCTAACTCCATGAGTAGTACCACTCAACCTTATCTTCATTCCGGACCAAGTCCACCTGTAGTGTTTACATGATGAACCTTATGAGCTTCTCAAGGGGACATCATCATCCTAATATATAGGACACGGTTTCCTCCTATAATCAACGACACACTATATAAGTAATATCATTTCCCAACTTACCGAGCCTATTGATTTACTATATAAATCTCGCCCATTGGTAAATTAAAGAAATGAATACTAAGTATATGTGCCTGTTATTATATCAGGATTAAGAGCATGTACAACATAATATCTAGGTTGTGAGCCTTTACTTATACTTTACAAGGAAATGATAACATGATCTCCTGTGTGACGCTACACACCATGTTATCTACAATGTAATGTATTAGACAATATGCATAACCATAAATAGGCATAAAATGATCATGTGATTCTTATTTCAAAATAAAGATGTTCATACAAAAGATAGACTTTTCAGTATACATCCCAACATGGATCAAGAAGTTCATTACTGAACTTCGAGTAGTTTCAAGTATTGTTGAAGCACTACCAATTTACTGCGACAACAATGGTGTCATTGCACAAGAGAAGGAACTATGGTCTCTTCAGCGATCCAAGCACGTACTACGCTGTTACCATCTGATAAAAAAGATCATAAGTAGAAGAGATGTATAAATAGAGAATGTTCCCACTGTTAGGAATCTAGTTGATCCCTTGACAAACCCTCTTCCCCAAGAAAAGTTTGAGAGGCATATAGAGGCCTATGGTATTAGATACCAAGGCTATTAGCTGTAGGCCAAGTGGGAGTTTGATGTAATTGAGAGGTGTCCTAAGGCAATCGCCTTAGAAGTTATTAATAAAATTCACTATTTGAGTATACATTATCTATGTATTTGATTGGATCTAAAACTCATGTACTAAAGTCCACAATATGATACATGGCATGAAAGAAATTTTGATTGGATAACAATTAGTGGGTATCTTATCATATGTAATCATGTAAGTATTAAAACTATCCCTAGTCGATGAATTAATAATATTAGACGACATCGATTTTATGAGACTAGCACATGTTATGCTCCTTGTTTTATCCAAGCATTCGATACTCACTGAATGGAAGCATAGGGATGCTGAGAGTGAACATGTGTACGCTAGTTATGGTAACTAGTTCATTAGAGTGACTTGCTTTGAGACTCCATATGGTTCTATATTTCGTTGAACATCACATTGAAGCTCGAGTGCAAGCTTCCTTAGACTTGAGGTATTCAAGTCATCTTGGTCATGGCGCCTAATGGAGTCGGGGTTTTTTATTATCAAGATTAAGCTTTTCCCAATCAGTCTTTGTGAAATCCCGAGCGGTTAGTGTGTTTCCTGAGTAGTATGTTCATTTTTTGGGCAGTAAGTGAAGGTTGGTGTTGGGATGTATACTGAAAAGTCTATCCTTTGTATGAACATCTTTATTTTTGAAATAAGAATCACATGATCATTGTTTGCATATTTACAGCTATGTATATTGTCTAATACATTACAATGTAGATAACATGGTGTGTAGTGTCACATAGGAGATCATGTTATCAGTTCCTTGTAAAGTATAAGTAAAGGATCACAATCGAGATGGCTTTAGACAAACCATTGGTATGGTTGTAGTGTGATTTGGTATTGGTTTGTCTTGGTCACAGAATCACACTAGTACACTTTGTGTGTATTGAGCAGGACCGACTTAGAGGTGATTCGATTGATTGTTGACTACATAATCGAATCGGACCTCAGATATTATATTGTACATGCTCTTAATCCCGATATAATAACAGGCACATATACTTAATATTCATTTCTTTGATTTACCAATGGGCGAGATTTATAGAGTAAATCGATAGGCTCGGTAAGTTGGGAAATGATATTACTTATATGGTGTGCCATTGATTATAGGAGAAAATCGTGTCCTATATATTAGGATGATGATGTCCCTTTGAGGAGCTCATAATGTTCATCATGTAAACCGTGCAGGTGGACTTGCTCCGGCATGATGATAAGGTAGAGTGGTACTACACAGGGAGTTAGATGTTGATTAATTAATTGTCAGTAAATTAATTAATCGACGGACATTCGAGATCTTAAACACGGGAAGATAAATCTACAAATAATATATGGAGCCCATATTAACTTAATGGGGTTGGTGAGGTAGATCAATGATAATCATCTAGTTGAATGGATTATCATTAATGGATCGGACTTTATGTGGGCTTGATCCATTGGGTAGCCAAGATCCAACTCCTCCTCATGGTCCCTATTGTAGCCTATTAAAACCTCTTGAAGCCTAGATCCTATGATGGAAAAAAAATCTAGATCCGATGGTGGAGATTAAATCTTTAGATCCGACGGTTGAGATTAATTCTCTAGATTCGACGGTTGAGATTAAATCCCTAGAACCGATGGTGGAGATTAAAACAAGGCTTATGCCTAACTCTATAAAAGGGGGCTTAAGGATTAGAAGTGGAAAAGAATAAGAGAGATTAGGGTTTTGTTTCTTTTGGCTTGGGCGGCAAGAAACAAAAGGAGGCTAGGGTTTTTGGAGAAGGGTTTGGGCGGCCACAATTAAGGAAGGTTTTCTTCTTCCTTAGGGTTGTTGGCGCCCCTCCTTCTTCTATCCACCTTGGTCGGCGTCCAACCTAATTTTTCTCTTCTCCTTGGCCGGTGAAAACAAAGTCTAGCGTCTCTTCCCTTGGAGTTTTGGCCGGAATTCACTTCTCTTTGTTCTTCTCCTTGGTCGGCGGCAAGCATCAAAGTTGGTGCTTCGTGGTTGGCTAAAGGAAGGAGTAGAGTTTTGTTTCATATTCTTTTTTTTTTTTCAGAGCGAGCAATGAAAGGAAGATTGGTGATCTAGGAGGCTTCGACTTTTGGAAGATCGTCGCCCACACGACGTCCAAAAGGAGGAAGGACATACAATAGAAGATCGAGAGGTATAATGGTTGTTTACATTCTTTTGTAACATGTCTATAATTGTTTTTCAATCATATACATATTGTATTTTCTATTTTGTGGTTAAATTTACTTGGATCCCGAATACAAATACAATAGTCGGCGATCTGTACATCGTCTATTCCGCGACTATTCGTAGAATAGAGGTTGGTGGCTTGAACAAAAAATTTGTTCAAGTGACCACTCTAATCGAATAGCACGACGATGAAATGGTAGCTTGGGTAATCCCTCTTGTCAAGGATAAATTTTTTTTATCTGAGGACGTAGAAGGGATCGCCATGAACAAGCGACCGAGTTGAAGTGGAAAGTGAAGTTTCCTACCTTCAAGTGGTATCAGAGCCACGGTTTCCAGTTTTGTGTGATTAGGATTCGGTTACTTTTATGCACTTTTCATATATTATATGTGTCGGATAATAGTAGGATGTGCATAGGTTAACTTTTTGGTTCCAGGCATAGGATCCAACTATTATGGCCATATGTGTGTATGCGATTGTATGTGTGTAATTGTATATTTTATTGAATCCTCGGGGTTGACGAGGCTAGTATTTAATTTTTATAATTAGATAGGGCATTGTTTATCCACTCTTTTTATTTTAGTTTACTTTTGATCTAGATTTCATGTACACTCCTTCGTGGAGTATAGGATCGATGGATGTAAATTAAAATAGTCTTTTCTCGGCTCGGATCTCCGGATGGCTTGTACATGGCGTAGGGAGGAGCGGACGAGATGGTGATACGACAGGAGGCATATTAGAGACAAAAGCCATAATAGTTGGAAAATTTTTATTTTTCATATTTATTGCTTATTGTTTGATATGCACGTCGTAGGCTAGAAAATTCCTCAATTTCAAATTACTAAGTGGGAGGGGGATATTTTTATAAATTCCCACGGCCTCCATTACAATTTGACATGTGATGCAAACAAACTTGAGCGTCGTCTCTGAGTGCCTTCCTCCCCATCGGATGAGTTTGTTTGCGGATCACAGGGTCAAATATGGTTATAGGAAATTATTGAGGAGCGTGTGTACTTCCCCATCGGAAGGCACATAACCCAAGATAATTCCCTTGATATCGAGTAATGGTGAACACTTAGATGCAAATAGGAGTATCCTCCCCATCAGAGTCACTGCTTTTATTTGTAGGGCCATAGAGGAACCAACTATTAATTTTATTTGTCAAAAAGTGAGGTTGACAAGATAGTAAAATTAATGGGTAAAACCTCCTCTTACAAATGTAGAATTCGTATACGTCCACACGATCGTGGCATACGATATTCTCGGTGTTTTGAGGTGTTGGTTGATTTTAAAATTTTATTGTTTGAGGAATCAATAATTTTTTGAAATCTAATGTTTTTGATCTATGTGATTCTTAGGTTTTCTTTCAAAAATGACTTTCAGTCTACTTGCTGTGATACTAAAGGAAAATAAACTTACTGTACATAATTATGTTGATTGGAAAAAGAAATCTAGATATTTTCTTAACTGCTGAGGAGTACAAGTATGTACTATTCGAAGAGTGTCCTCCTAAACCTACGAATGAGCTAGAAGTCCTTGGAGATGACATCGATGGGGAAAACTAGGTCGATATCATACTCCAGTCTCTACCTAGGAGTTTTGAGTAGTTTTTCCTGAATTACAACATGAATAAGAGATTGTATTCGTTGGCGGAGCTTCTGACAAAACTCCAGGTGGTAGAGGGGCTTTTTCGTAAGAGTGCTCAGGCGCAAGCCATGGTTGCCCAAAAGATTTCTACTTCTAAGCCGAAAGGCAAGAAGAAGAAGAAACAAGATGGGGCAAAGGAGGTGGGAGGATCTCAGGGAGGAGTGAAGAAGACGAAAGACAAGTGCTTCACTTACGAGCAGACTGGACATTAGAAGAAGGACTGCCCCAACCGGAAGCAGAACAAAGGTATATCCTTTGGTCTAGTCATTGAAACATGTTTAGCGGTGTTATCGATCGGCACTTGGTGTGTAGATAAGGGAGCCACTGATCATGTCTATAATACTTTGCAGGGGTTCAAGGAAACTCGACGACTAGCTAAAGGGGAGATTACCGTTTACTTGGGTGATGCCACGAAGATGGCGGCTATTACAGTGGGAGATGTTTATTTGTCTTTTGAGAAAAATAAAGTTTTAGTTCTTAAGAATTCCCTTTATGTACCTTTATTTAGAAAGAATTTGATTTTGATTTCTAAATTGTTTATGGATGGATATTCTATTTCTTTTAATCACAGAGTTATTATAAAAAGGAATAGGGAGATTGTCTGTTCTGGTGCATTGATAGGAAATTTATATACACTTGAACCAAAAGCTCCCACGATGCAAATAGAAGTTAATAACTCATCTTCTAATTACAATAAGAGAAAAGAACCTTCGAAGATGAACCAAACATATCTTTGGCATATAAGACTTGGTCATATTAACCTAAGCAGAATTCAAAGGTTCATAGCTAATGGACATCTGGGTTCATTAGTGGTGGAAGAATTCCCAACCTGCGAATCTTGCTTCGAGGGTCAAAATGACCAAGAGGCCTTTTAAGGCCAATGGGTATAAAGCCAAAGATGTGTTGGAGTTGGTTCATTCTGATTTATGTGGTCCTATGTCTATCCAGGCAAGAGGTGGTTTTGAATATTTCATCTCTTTTATAAATGATTATTCGAGATATGGATACATTTACTTGATGTGGCACAATTCTGAATGCGTCGACAAGTTCAAAGAATTCAAGGATGATGTGGAGAAACGTCAAGGTAAAAGTATCAAGACACTACGATCTGATCGTGGTGGTGAGTACCTCTTGGGAGAGTTTAAGAATTACTTATCAGAGGTAGGGATTTAATCCCAATTGTCTACACCTGGCACACCCCAGCAGAATGGTGTAGTAGAGCGAAGGAATAGGACTCTCATTGAGATGGTTAGATCGATGATGAGTTGATACGAGTTGCAGTTAGTTACGGGGATATGCTCTAGATCTGATGGTGTACATTCTGAACTTGGTATCCATCTAAATCGGTGCCTTCTACTCCCCAGAATTGTGGGTGGTAGTCTAAGACATATTGGATATGGGAGTCCACACATGTCTTTGAAGCGGATCTTTGGTAAGTTGGAACCTCGTATAGAAGTGTGCATGTTCGTTGGCTATCCTAAAGGAACGAATCGTGGTTTGTTTTATAGTCCTAGAGATCATAGGGTGATCGTTAGCACGAACGTCATATTTCTAAAGGAAGACTATGTGGTGAACCACAAGCCCATGAGTAAGATTGTTCTGGAGAAATTGAAAGGGGAAGTCACTTCTTCAGTACCACCGATACAAGAGGATATACCACAAGTCATTGCACTGCGTGTCATAGAGGATACACAGGTCACTACACTGCGTGTCACAGAGGGTTGTTAGATAGCCTGATAGATTCATGTTCTTGGGAGAATCTTCTGATTTGGTCCCTGGCGAACATGAACCTGATTCCTGGACATATGACGAGGCAATCCAAGATAAAGATGCGGTATCTTAACAAAGTGCAATGAATGCTGAGATTGAATCTATGGATTCAAATCAGGTCTGGGAGCTAGTACACCACCCAATGGTGTAAAAACCATTAGATGCAAGTGGTTCTACAAAAGAAAGAGAGGAATAGACGGGAAGGTTGAGACCTTCAAAGCAAGGCTTATTGCGAAAGGGTATACTCAGAAAGAAGGTATCGATTATGAGGAGATCTTTTCGCCGGTAGCCATGCTTAAGTCTATCCGGATTCTCTTATGCATTACTGCTCATATGGATTATAAGATATGACAGATGGATGTCAAGACAACTTTTCTTAACGGAAGTCTTGAGGAAAACATCTATATGAAGAAACCAGAGGGAATCATTGCATAGGGCAAAGATCATCTTGTGTGTAAGCTTAATCGGTCCATTTATGGATTGAAGCAAGCTTCGAGGTCTTGGAACATCCGCTTTGATTAGGTAATTCAGTCTTATGGATTTATTCAAAGTCCGGATGAGTCTTGTGTATACAAGAGATGTGACAGAAACGTAGTGGTATTTTGTGTACTATACGTAGATGATATTTTTTTAATTGCAAACAATGTCAAGGTGTTATCGGACGAAAGGGTAAGGTTGTCCAAACAATTTGATATGAAGGACTTGGGAGAAGTGGGACACTGAAGGTAGGAAACTTCGCTTCCCACTTCAACTCGATCGTTTGTTCATGGCAATTCCTTCTACGTCCTCAAAAAAAAAAATTTAATCCTAGATGAAAGGGATTACCCAAACAACGGTTTCATCGTCGTGCTATTTGATTAGAGTAGTCACTTGAACAAACTTGTTGTTCAAGCAACTAACCTCTATTCTATGAATAGCTGCGGAATAGACGATGTACGGATCGTCGACTTTTGTGTTTATGTTCGGGGTCCAAGGTATATTAGCTACAAAATAGAATATATCATGCATATATAATTGAAAACAATTATAAACATGTTACATAAGAAAATAGACAAGAATTATACCTCTCGATCTTCTATCGTATGTCCTTCCTCCTTTTGGACGTCGTGTGGGCGACGATCTACCAAAAGTCGAAGCTCCTAGATCATCAATCTTCCTTCCTTGCTCGCTCCGAACAAGAGGAAGACTAAGAAACAAAACCCTTCTCCTTCCTTTAGCCAACTAACAAACACCAACCTAGGTGCTTGCCGCCGACCAACAAGGAGAAAATAATGGAGATAGTTGCCGGCGAAGAACTCTAAGGGAAGACCCTAAGCCTTTTTTCCACCGACCAAGGAGAGGAGAAGGAGTAGGTTTTGACGCTGGCCAATAAAGGGAAGGGCTTGTATGGGCGCTGGCCACCAAGGAAGAAGAAGAAGAAAAGGAAAACCTTTCCTTATTTGGTGCCGCCAACACCCAAACCCTAATCCCCAATGCTTGTCGCCCCTTAACCTAATCCTATCTCTATTAGAATTTTCCTTGCCGCCCACCCCATGCTCTCCTTTTATAGAGTTAGGGATATGCCTTATTTTAATCTCCACCATTGGTTCTAGGGATTTAATCTCAATTGTCAGATCTAGAGATTTAATATTAACTGTCGGATCTAAAGATTTAATCTCTACCTTTGGATCTAGAGTTTTGTTTTCAACCATTGGATCTAGGCTTCATGAGGTATTAATAGGCTACAATAGGGACCATGAGGAGGAGTTGGATCTTTGCCACCCAATGGATCAAACCCACATAAAGTCCGACCCATTAATGATAATCCAATCCCCTAAAGGATTATCATTGATCTACCTCACCAACCCCCATAAGTTAATATGGGCTCCATATATTATATGTACATTTTTCTCTCCGTGTTTAAGATCTCGAATGTCCATCGATTAATTAATTTACTAACCTTTAATTAATCAACATCTAACTCCATGAGTAGTACCACTCAACCTTATCATCATGCCGGAGCAAGTCCACCTACAGGGTTTACATGATGAACCTTATGAGCTCCTCAAGGGGACATCATCATCCTAATATATAGGACACGGTTTCCTCCTATAATCAACGACACACCATATAAATAATATCATTTTCCAATTTATCGAGCCTATCGATTTAATCTATTGGATAGACTTGTATAGGCCTTTCTATCGGACCAAGTATATGTGCCCGTCATTATATTAGATTTAAGAGCATGTACAATATAATATCTGAGGTGTGATTCAATTATGTAGACAACAATAAATTGAATCACCTCTAAGTCGGTCCTGCTCAATACACACAAAGTGTACTTGTGTGATTCTATGGTCAAGATAAACCAATACCAAATCACACTACAACTATGCCAATGGTTTATCCAAAGTCATCTCGGATGTGAGCCTATAATTATACTTTAAAAGGATCCGATAACATCATCTCCCGTGTGACACCACAAACCATGTTATCTATAAAGTAATGTATCAGACAATATGCATCACCATAAATATGCAAACAATGATCATATGATTCTCATTTCAAAAATAAAGATGTTCATACAAAAGATAGACTTTTCAGTATACATCCTAATAATCTCCCACTTATACTAAAATACAATGTTGTCCTCATACTGCCATACATCTGATTCCCATTCCCTCCACATGTCTATCAAAAGCTCTCGCTAGAAAGGCCTTAGTGAAAGGATCTACTAGGGTATCCTCTGATGCAATCTAGGCGACAACACCTTCTACCACCTTTACGATTTCTCGTATCAGGTGGTACTTGCGCTCTATGCGTTTACTTGACTTATGGGCTCGTGGTTCCTTCGAGTTTGCAACTGCACCACTATTATCACAATAAACTGTGATAGTTCTGGGCAAATCAGGAATCACATCTAAGTCCATCAAGAAGTTCCTGAGCCACACAACTTCTTTGGCCGCCTCAGAGGGTGCCACATCTCAACTTCCATGGTGGAGTCCGCCAGGCATTTCTGCTTGACACTCCTTCATACAATGGTTCAACCTCTTAAAGTAAACACAAAACCTGAGGTAGACTTACTGTTATCCCTATCTGATTGAAAGTCGGAATCCGTCTAACCCACAGTGAGTAATTGGTCTCCCTGGTAAACTAGCATATAATCCCTAGTCCTTCTCAGGTACTTCAATATGTGCTTTACGCAGTCCAATGTCCCTGTCATGGATTACTCTGATATCTGCTGACCATGCCCACGACAAAGCAGATATCTGGTCTCGTACATAGAATCGCATACATGAGGCTTTCTACCGCTGAAGCATAAGGAACTGCCTTCATCTCCTCTATCTCCTCAGTTGTTCTAGGACACATCTCCTTAGATAAAGGAACTCCATGCCTGAAAGGTAGAAAACCTTTCTTGGAGTTTTGCATGCTAAAACGATCCATAATAATGTCTATGTATGAAGCTTGAGATAAGCACAACATCCTTTTCCTACGATCCCTTATAACTTTGATCCCAAGGATGTGTCCCACTTCTCCCAAGTCCTTCATATCAAACTGTTTGGACAACCATACCCTTACGTCCGATAACACCCTGATATTGCTGCCAATTAACAAAATATCATATACATATAGTACAAGAAATACCAATACGTTTCCGTCACATCTCTTATATACACTGAAGGGTTTTGCCTTGTCGAGTCCGTGGGGAGAAACTTCGCTTCCCCTTCGCCCCGGTTGCTTGACCATGGTGATCCCTTCGATGTCCCCAGATTAAAAAATTTAATCCTAGACAAAAGGGATTCCCAAAGCAACCAAGTCATCGTCGTGCTATTCGTTTAGAGAGGTTACTTGAACAAACTAGTTGTTCAAGTGACCTTCCTCTATTCTACGACTAGCCGCGGATAGACGATGTCCAGATCACCGGTTTTTGTGTTTATACTCGCGATCCAAGTATTATTTAGTCATTTACAGAAATATAACATGCTTATATTTGTAAAACAAAAACAAGTAATGAATAAAAGAGAAAGAAGATTAGGTATACCTCTTGGTCTTCTAATGTATGACCTTCCTCCTTTTGAACGTCGTGTGGGCGAAGATGCACCAAAAGTCGAAGCTCCTTGATCGCAAAACTTCCTTCCTTGCTTTTCCCAAGCAAGAGGAAGAAAAGAAACAATGTTTTTCTCCTTCCAAAACTCAACCAACAAAGAGCTATCAAAGCCCTTACCGCCGGCCAACTAGAAGGAGAAGGAGATGGTGGAAAACTACCAAGACACCAAGGGAAACCCTATATCTTGTTTCCACCACCTAAGGACAAGAAGGAGGCATTGGGCACCGGCCAAGGCTGGAAAAAAGCTGGGAGAAGCTGCTGGACGTTGGCTCAAAGAGGAAGAAGAAGAGAGAAAAAACCTTCCTTATTTGGTGCCACCCTAGCCTCCAAACCCTAATCCCAATCCTATCTCAAATAGGATTGCTCCTTGCCGCCCAAACCCAAGCTCTCCTCCTATTCATTATGTCATCCACGACCACTCTCCATGCCCTCCTTTTATAGAGTTAGGGATAAGTCATGAATTAATCTCCTCCATTTGTTCTAGGGATTTAATCTCATCCGTCGGATCTAGAGATTTAATCTCAACCGTCGGATCTTAGAGATTTAATCTCTACCAATGGATCTTAGAGTTTTGTTTATATCCATTGGATCTAAGCTTCATGAGGTGTTAATAGGCTACATTAGGGACCATGAGGAGGAGTTGGGTCTTGGCCACCCATGGATCAAGCCCACATAAAGTCCGATCCACTAATGATGATCCAATCCACTAAAGGTTCATCATTGATCTACCTCACCAACCCCCATATGATAATATGGGCTCCATATATTATTTGTACATTTTATCCCCGTGTTTAAGATCTCGTATGTTCGTCGATTAATTAATTTACTGACCATTAATTAATCAACATCTAACTCCTTGAGTAGTACCACTCAACCTTTTCATCATGCCAGACCAAGTCCACCTGAAGGGTTTACATGATGAACCTTATGAGCTCCTCAAGGGGACATCATCATCCTAATATACAAGACACGGTTTCCTCCTATTATCAACGACACACCATATAAATAATATCATCTCCCAACTTACCGAGTCTATCGATCTAATCTATAAATCTCGCCCATTGGTAAATCAAAGAGATGACTACTAACTATATGTGCCTGTTATTATATCGGGATTAAGAGCATGTACTAAATAATATCTGAGGTCTGATTCAATTGTGTAGTCAGTAATAAATCGAATCACCTCTATGTCGGTCCTGCTCAATACACACAAAGTGCACTAGTGTGATTCTATGGTCAAGACAAACCAACACCAAATCATACTACAACCATTCCGATGGTTTGTCCAAAGTCATCTCGGTTGTGAGCCTTTACTTATACTTTTCAAGGGGCCAATAACAAGATCTCCTGTGTGACACCACACACCATGTTATCTACAATGTAAAGTATGAGACAATATTGCATAACCATAAAAATTTGCAAACAATGATCATGTGATTCTTATTTCAAAATAAAGATGTTCATACAAAAGATAGACTTTTCAGTATACATCCCTACAATCTCCCACTTATACTAAAAGACTATGTTGTTCTCAAAGTGTCATACATCTGATCTCTATTCCCTCCTCATGCCTATCAAAAGCTCTCGCCGGAAGGGCCTTAGTGAAAGGATCTGCCAAGTTACCCTCCGATGCAATCTTGGCCACAACAACTTCTCCTCTCTTTACGATTTCTCGTATCAGGTTGTACTTGCGCTCTATGTGTTTACTAGCCTTATGGGCTCGTGGTTCCTTCGAGTTTGCAACTGCACCACTATTATCACAATAAATTGTGATAGTTCTGTGCAAACTAGGAATCACATCCAAGTCCATCAGGAAGTTCCTATGCCATACAACTTCTTTGGCCGCCTCAGAGGCCGCCACATACTCAGCTTCCATGGTGGAGTCCGCCACGCACTTTTGCTTGACACTCCTCCATACAATGGCTCCACCTCCCAAAGTAAACACAAAATTTGAGGTAGACTTACTGTTATCCCTATCAGATTGGAAGTCGGAATCCGTGTAACCCACAGGGAGTAATTGGTCTGCCCGGTAAACCAGCATATAATCCCTAGTCCTTCTCAGGTACTTCAATATATGCTTTACCGCAGTCCAATATCCCTGTCCTGGATTACTCTAATATCTGCTGACCATGCCCACGGCAAAGCAGATATCTGGTCTCATACAGAGCATCGCATACATGAGGCTTCCTACTGCCGAAGCATAAGGAACCACCTTCATCTCCTCTATCTCCTCAGATGATCTAGGACGCATCTCCTTAGATAAAGGAACTCCATGCCTGAAAGGTAGAAAACCCTTCTTGGAGTTCTGCATGCTAAAACGCTCCATAATCGTGTCTATGTATGAAGCTTGGGATAAGCATAACATCCTTTTCCTGTGATCCCTTATAACCTTGATCCCAAGGATGTGTCCCACCTCTCCTAAGTACTTCATATCAAACTGTTTGGACTACCATACCCTTACGTCCGATAACACCTTGATATTGTTGCCAATCAACAAAATGTCATCTACATATAGTACAAGAAATACCACTACGTTTCCGTCACATCTCTTGTATACACAAGACTCATCCGGACTTTGAATAAATCCATAAGACTGGACCACCTCATCAAACCGGATGTTCCAAGACCTCGAAGCTTGCTTCAATCCATAAATGGACCGATTAAGCTTACATACAAGATGCTCTTTGCCCTTAGAAATGAATCCCTCTGGTTGCTTCATGTAGATGTTTTCCTCAAGACTTCCATTAAGGAAGACTGTCTTGACATCCATCTGCCACACCTCATAATCCATATGAGCTGCTATGCATAAGAGAATCTGGATAAATTTAAGCATGACTACCGGCAAAAAGGTCTCCTCATAATCGATACCCTCTTTTTGAGTATACCCCTTCGCAACAAGCCTCGCTTTGAAGGTCTCAACCTTCCCATTTATTCCTCTCTTTCTTTTGTAGATCCACTTGCATCCAATGGTTTTTACACTATCGGGTGGTTCTATTAGCTCCCAGACCTAATTTGAATCCATAGATTCAATCTCAGCATTCATTGCACTTTGCCAAGATAGTGCATCTTTATCTTGGATTGCCTCATCATATGTCCAGGGATATGGTTCATGTTCGCCAGGGACCAAATCAAAAGATTCTCCCAAGAACATGAATCTATCAGGCTGTCTCACAACCCTCCCACTACGATGAGGTATCACCTGTGTATCCTCTGTGACACACGGTACAGTGACATGTGGTATATCCTCTTGTACCGGTGGTACTAAAGAAGTGACTTCCCCTTTTAGCTCCTCAAGAACAATCCTACTAGTGGGCTTGTGGTTCATCACATAGTCCTCCTCTAGAAATTTGGCATTCGTACTCATGATCACCTTCTGATCCCTAGGACTATAGAACAAACCACCCTTTGTTCCCTTAGGGTAGCCAACAAACAAGCGTACTTCTGTACGAGATTCAAACTTACCAGCATCTCCTTTCAGCATATGTGCTGGACTCCCCCATATCCGAATGTGTCTCAGACTAGGCTTTAGCCCAGTCCATAATTCTACTGGGGTAGAAGGCACTGATTTAGATGGAACCAAGTTCAGAATATACATTGTTGTATCCAGCGCATACCCCCAGAACAAATCTGGCAACTCAGAATAACTCTTCATCGATCTAACCATCTCCATAAGAGTCCTATTCCTTCGCTCCGCTACACCATTCTGTTGGGGTGTGTCAGGTGCAGACAATTGGGATTGAATTCCAGCCTCTGATAAGTAATTCCTAAACTCTCCCAAGTGGTACTCACCACCACGATCAGATCGTAGGGTCTTGATACTTTTACCTTGACGGTTCTCCACATCGGCCTTGAATTCTTTGAACTTGTCAAAGCATTCAGACTTGCGGCGCATTAAGTAAATGCATCCATATCTTGAATAATCGTCTATAAAAGAGACGAATTATTCAAAACCACCTCTAGCCTGGATAGATATAGGACCGCACAAATCAGTATGAACCAATTCTAACACATCTTTGGCTCTATACCCCTTGGCCTTGAAAGGCCTCTTGGTCATTTTACCTTCCAAGCAAGATTCGCAGGTTGGGAGATCCTCCACCACTAATGAACCCAAAGGTCCATCAGCTATTAACCTTTGAATTCTACTCAGGTTAATATGACCAAGCCTTAGATGCCAAAGATATGTCTGGTTCATCTTCCAAGGTTCTTTTCTCTTATTGGAATTAGAAGATGAGTTATTTACTTCTATATGCATCGTGGGAGCTTTTGGTTCAAGAGTATACAAATTGCCAACCAATGTACCTGAACAGATAATCTCTCTATTTCTTTTTATAACAACTCTATCATTAAAAGAAACAGAATATCCATCCATAATCAATTTAGAAACCGAAATCAAATTCTTTCTAAATGTTGGTACATAAAGACAATTTCTCAAAACCAAAACTTTATTTCTATCAAACGATAAATGAACGTCTCCCACTGCAATAGCCGCTACCATTGTAGCATTGCCCATGTAGACGGTAATTTCTCCTTCAGCTAGTCGTCGGGTTTCCTAGAACCCCTGCAAAGAATTGCAGACATGATTAGTGGCTCCCGTATCTACACACCAAGTACCGGTAGATAACACCATTAAACATGTTTCAACGACTAAGGCAGAAGATATACCTTTGTTCTGCTTTAGGTTGGGGAAGTCCTTCTTCCCATGTCCAGTCTGTTTGCAAGTGAAGCACTTGCCTTTCGGCTTCTTCACTCCTCCCTGAGGTCCACCCGCCATTTTTGCTCCACCATGTTTCTTCTTCTTCTTGCCTTTCGGCTTAGAAGTAGAAACCTTCTGAGCAACCATGGCTTCCTGCCTAGTAGCCCGATTCTGGTATCCGAAAAGTTCTTTTTCCCCAGAATCATTGATATGAACGGTGAATTGTCGCAATACCATTCCCAAATTATTTACCGAACCCCCTAACTACACTAATGCAGTATAGGACCGACTCGGGTCATCTCCCAACGAACCTAATGGCTGGACGTTTGTTTTTAAACAGAAGTAAACACTGGGGGTTTTCACAATTTATCAAAACAATCAAAATGCAAAATCAAAAGCAAACATGGGAATTAAGCATGCAAGAAGTAAATCTAACTACCAAATAACAAGTAACAAACAACTATCCTAATGCGCAAAAGTAAGTGATCACGCACCGCACTGTCACTATACGGAACAATGATCGAACAAATGTGAACAATTCAACCATGCACCGCACTGTCACTATACGACACAGTAGTCAAACAGTCACTGAAAAACTAAACTAACAGACAGAAAAGAAACCGACCAAGCACCGCACTGTCACTATACGGCACAGTGATCAAATAAATGTGAACAATTCAACCATGCACCGCACTTTATACTACGACCACAGTAGCTAAACATTCACTAAAAATGCAGTAAACGAAATGCAAGAAACGAAATGCAATTCAACCAAGCACCGCACTGTCACTATACGGTACATTGGTCGAATGTAAATGAAACTAACTTAACAACTAAAGCATAACACAAATAAAACTCTAACTACGACTCGAGTTAAAACACAAGTTAGAATACAGAATAAAATACAAGTTAAACCGCAGATTAAAATACAAAGTAAGATACTAGTGAAAACACAAGTTACGAACACTAGTAAAAACACAATTCAAAGCCACTGGTGAAAGCACATATTAATAACACTAGCGAAAACACAATTGAAAACACTAATGCAAACACAATGTAATAACACCAGTGACAACACAAATGAAAACACAAGTGCAAATACGAAGAAAAACACAAGTGCAAATACAAATGAAAACATAATGAACCAACAGAATAAAAATTAATCAACTCTCGTCTATAACTCCCGGAAAGGAACCACCCTCTCCGGTTACCAACGACAAATCACGGGCCTCCTACGGCTTCAATGGCACGGATCTTTCGTCGAATAATCCTCCGACGAAGTTGGAATGGTGGAACGGATCAACCTCGGTGATGGACTCTGGATCGCCGCTACACGGCGAGAAGGTACCGAATGCGATCGTACAAGTCTTCACCGATGTTGGAAATAGGGTTACGACGAATTTAGAATTGAAGGGCTGCCGGAATCTGGAAATACATGCTGCCACTACCACGGCAGTAGAAGGTCACACCACCTTCGCGACCACGCCCAACCGCGGGTGGCTCGGCTCCGCATGGATGAAAACCCTACGCGCAAAGCCACCGTCGCCCAACCCGAACTTGACTCACGTGACCAAGGGAAGGATCTTGGATGGAGATGAAGGGACGCTAGCCGAGCACGGAAATCGCCACCGGAACGCCCAGGACGAAGCGCCGCCGCACGTGAAAAAGGAGAAAAACTATCGGAGAAGATGAGGGAATAGGAAATAGCACCGCCGGCCAAGGGAAGGGACCGGCCGGCGGTGCCGCGATGGCGTGAGAAGAAAGCCGGCGTGCGATTGGGGAGGCTGCGCGATTTTGGGAAGAAGAAGAAACTGCGGTCTCTGTCTCTCCGCGTGAAGCTAGATTGATTAAAGGGATTTTGTGAGCCGTCCGATCATTTCGCCCACGATCTCATCCGTCCAAATAGAGCTAGGTTAAATGAGTCCAATTAATCTCCTAAGAAGGCTGTGATCCAACGGTTGTGATCAATCTGATTTCAAAAGGATGGATCTAATCCGTCTGAAGGTATAATCACAATCCAACGGTCCGGATGAACGGCCAAGACGTGTAGATCTTAATGTATGGGCCGGATCGCTCCAGATCTAGATGGATGACTCAGAATCAATCAAATTCCTCGGACGGTCTATAATGCTCAGATCTGAACCCTTGATTTAATTTGCCTTCTGATCTGGATGAAGGGCTCATATTAAATCATGTTGAAATATCCATTATGACCCCAGATGAAGCCATATTTAATCTAACTCGAGTCTAGTCTTGTCGCTCATCTCGATCTCCTACAAATAAAGATAAATTTTGCATATAAGTCTAAAATATAGGAGAATTTACAATTAGGTCTAAAAGATGATCCAACTCATAAAATATGTAAATAATCAATAATTAAACACACGAGAGGATTAAAACGATGATATTAAGGACCGAAATAATACAACAAAGTGGCAGTTATCAACTCCCCCACACTTATTCTTGCTCGTCCCGAGCAATAATAAAAATAAAGAAACACTGACTCAATCACTCATTCCCCAAACAATACCCAGATCAATAATTCAGAGATAGAAAAAATAAGTTACTTAGGATCACCAAATTCATCAGGATCTAGGGTATTCAAAAGATCCAACTCCTACAACAATCAACATGTATGATGATTTACAGTCAAATCAAATAGACTAAGCCTGATACAAAACCTCCCAAAATGGATATATGTACTGATGCTCACATAATAACATAGGAGTGGGGCGCCCTCAAAACAACATGCAATTTTGTACTACCATATGCTTGCTTATCATCTACTTCTCTACTGCTATCAATACATCTGATACATGAATCAAAAGGATTTATCAGGAATCAGAATGAGATCAAAAGTAGACAACAGATAAAGTATGCAAAGAGTAGTACAAGACAAAGGTACAAATGAATAGGAAACAAGAGAAGAATTGGAGAAATAAATCTGATGAGTTGCTCTGTGAAATGCTCAGTAACCAGCAATATGGGAAGAGGCTAGGATAATTGGAAACTTTAGAATTGATTCAGGCTCAAATGGCTCTATCCAACACATTGCAATTCAATTTGCCTGCATTACAATTGCACATTTTTTTTTTTTTTTTACAAAAGAAACATCAATGGCGCCATTTTTTTTTCCTTTTTTTTTTTTTTTTTGTGTGTGCAGAAACTCAAGTACTAATCACGCAAATATATCTCGAACCAATGACCTCAAAACTATATCTTCCATATCATATTTCCAACAAAAATAATATAACTCCTCCCCCACACTTAAAATTTTGTCCGTCTCGGACAATACAACCCATCAAACTATTCCTCCAACATGGAAAGCAATAGATATGAAAAAGATAATCCACAAAGATACAAAGACAATGGATAGCAAATGAAGAGGTATGACAAGTAAGACATGGAAGATGGAAGTATCAAGTGGATTAGACAATCAAACCAAGTCAAGAAAAGAGTCAAGAATGAAATCCTTCATCATATTCATGCAAGTAAATGTTACTGCAGTTTTGAAAAGACTCAAAGCAAGTTCTAGAGTAACAAGAATCACATGTGTTATCACACAAAAGTGGGTAGATGATAAAAATGGCTTGCAACCTCACTAGGTGAATAAACATCAAGCTTAGACTATCAATAAAAAGTTCACCATCATAACAAGTGATTGCATGCAAGTGAAGTCTCCTATCACACACAAAAATCCATAATTTGATGATCAAACTTAACTAATTTTTACCACCTCTGAAATGATACTAAGGCATGCATAGAGAATATTATTTGACTCAACAACAGACAAACAGACCTAGGTAAACAGGCAAACAAATACACAACCCATACAATTTATTCTGAACATGAAAGGAAGAAAATAAATGCAGTAAATAAAAAAACACACTCCCCTTTCATGTCGGAGAAGAAGCATCATCATGTCTGGCCCCACCGTATTCTCCAGTATATACTTGATCTCTTTGCTCGACACTTCATGAGTCTGTTGCAAAAGTGAGACCCTTGATCGCTAATGATCGCCCTGGGAACTCCAAATCTGCAAAATATGTGAGACCTAACAAAATCCACAACAACTAGAGAATCATCACCCCGTGGGGACGACTTCACCCATTTAGAAATATAATCATATGCCAAAAGAATATATGGAAATCCAAAAGATACAGTGAAAAGGACCCATAAAATCAATACCTCAAATATCGAAAATCTCACAAAATAACAAAAGTTTTGAGGCATTTCATTTCTACGCCCTATGTTCCCTGCTCGTTGACATCGCTCACAAGACTTGTAGAATTCAGAGACATCATGAAATAAGGTGGGCCAATACAAATCAAACTATAAAACTTTCCTAGCAGTTCTTTGGGGTCCAAAATACCCCCCACAAGCCAGAGAATAACAAAAAGTAAATACATATGGAATGAAACTCATAATCAAGTGCACATCATCTAATAATCTGATCATTACAAAATTTTCAATGATAAAGATCATCCCATACATAATACTTGACATCACTTTTCAATTTCTGGACTTGTGCATGAGTAAAATGTGAAGGTACAACACGGCAATTAAATAAATAGCAAGATCTGCATACCATGGTGTCTTACCCTACAGGTGAAAAAGTTGCTCATCTGGAAAAGAATCGCATGGGGTGGGCTCGATCTCTATCGCAATCTGTCAAATGAAATACCACCTCCTTCGCAACAATTTGGTCAAGGGTAGGCAATATCAAGTCTACGATAAAATGTCTGTAAAAACCTGCATGACCTAGAAAAGCACAACTTCCCGCACAGAAGCGGGGTAAGATAAAGAAGATATAACATGAATTATAGCAGGATCTACTTCAATACCATACACAGAGATGATATGACCTAAGACTATCCCATGCTCGACCATGAAATGACATTTCTTACAAACATCTGATGGAAGTGATCCTTGGGGCATCGCTTGAAGAGCGCTAGTCCCTACACAATCCATATCCCTGTCTACATAAAAAGAGGGCCCACAGATAGGTCCTAACAACAAATCATTATCAGCATCAGAATCAACAAAATCAATAAAATCATAACAAAATATAGAAGGTGCAGAGATATCCAAATGAAAAATAGACTAAGAAATAAAATTCA
This sequence comes from Wurfbainia villosa, assembly GCA_025175895.1. Lineage (NCBI taxonomy): Eukaryota > Viridiplantae > Streptophyta > Magnoliopsida > Zingiberales > Zingiberaceae > Wurfbainia > Wurfbainia villosa. The sequence continues at coordinate 55,081,235 of CM045986.1, read as the reverse complement.
TGCAGTCCAACTCATCAGCTATAACCACGCTAAGAATAGAATGATCCTCCATCGGGTACCTCATAGCGTCCAAAATACTGAACCAAACCACAGTATCTCCTACCTCCATAGAAAGAGTACAACTTCTCGTGAAACAAAACCTCGGCATACATGGGAATCTGTTTCCCTAGCCTTTTCTTCAACAACCCCCTTCCTAGGCTGGGCCTCTGAGGGAAGAGAAAAACTGCTGCAAAATTCAAATAGATGATCACCTGAAGACCTAGTCATCCACACAAACAAATATAATGAGAAACAAATATAAATGATAAGAAAGACAATAATAACAAAAGAAAAAGAAAACAAACAAACAAACTACAGTTTAAAGACAAACGAACCCATTAGAGTTCCCCGGCAACGACGCCAAAATTTGATATGAACGGTGAATTGTCGTAATATCGTTCCCAAATTATTTACCGAACCCCCTAACTACACTAATGCAGTATAGGACCGACTCGGGTCATCTCCCAACGAACCTAATGGCTGGACGTTTGTTTTTAAACAGAAGTAAACACTGGGGGTTTTCACAATTTATCAAAACAATCAAAATGCAAAATCAAAAGCAAACATGGGAATTAAGCATGCAAGAAGTAAATCTAACTACCAAATAACAAGTAACAAACAACTATCCTAATGCACAAAAGTAAGTGATCACGCACCGCACTGTCACTATATGGTACAATGATCGAACAAATGTGAACAATTCAACCATGCACCGCCTTTGTCACTACTATACGAGAGTCAAGCGATCAGCGAAAAACTAAACTAATGAGACGAGAAAGCGACCAAGCACCGCCTTTGTCACTACTATCGGCCTGATGATCAAATAAATGTGAACAATTCAACCATGCATCGCACTGTCACTATACGACACAGTAGCTAAACATTCACTAAAAATGCAGTAAACGAAATGCAAGAAACGAAATGCAATTCAACCAAGAACCGCACTGTCACTATACGGTACATTGGTCGAATGTAAATGAAACTAACTTAACAACTAAAGCATAACACAAATAAAACTCTAACTACGACTCGAGTTAAAACACAAGTTAGAATACAGAATAAAATACAAGTTAAACCACAAATTAAAATACAAAGTAAGATACTAGTGAAAACACAAGTTACGAACACTAGTAAAAACACAATTCAAAGCCACTGGTGAAAGCACATATTAATAACACTAGCGAAAACACAATTGAAAACACTAATGCAAACACAATGTAATAACACCAGTGACAACACAAATGAAAACACAAGTGCAAATACGAAGAAAAACACAAGTGCAAATACAAATGAAAACATAATGAACCAACAGAATAAAAATTAATCAACTCTCGTCTACAACTCCCGGAAAGGAACCACCCTCTCCGGTTACCAACGACAAATCTGGACAGCTCCTACGGCTTCAATGGCATGGATCTTTCGTCAGAATAATCCTCCGACGAAAGTTGGAATGGTGGAACGGATCCGCTCGTGATGGACTTGGATTTGCCGCTACTACGCAGCAATAGAAGGTACCAAATCGCTGATCGTCTCGATGTTGGAAATAGGGTTCTGACGCCGAATTTAGAATTGAAGGGCTGCGAATCGAAATACATCGCCGCTTACCACGGCGAGAAGGTCACACCACCTTCTGCGACCACGCCCAAGCGGGTGGCTCGGCTCGGTTGCAGAAGCGTCGAACGCGGTGAAGATGGATGAAAACCCTCTGCTCGGCAAAGCCACCGTCGCCCAACTTGAGAACTTGACTCCGTACCAAGGAAGGATCTTGGATGGAGATGAAGGGGCGCCGAGTTACTGGAAAAGCTACCGGAACGCGTGGGCCAGCCGCCACGTGAAAAAGGAGAAAAACTATCGGAGAAGATGAGGAATAGGAAATAGCACACCCGGCCAAGGGAAGGGACCCATGGCGGTGCCGAGCGTGGCGTGGAGAAGAAAGCCGCGTGCGTGCGATTAGGAGGCTGCGATTTTGGGAAGAAGAAGAAAGCTGCGGTCTCTGTCTCTCCGTGAAGCTAGATTGATTAAAGGGATTTTGTGAGCCGTCCGATCATTTCGCCACGATCTCATCCGGCCCAAATAGAGCTAGGTTAAATGAGTCCAATTAATCTCCTAAGAAGGGTGATCCGGTTGTGATCAATCGATTTCAAAAGGATGGATCTGATCCGTCTGAAGGTATAATCACAATCCAACGGTCCGGGATGAGCGGCCAAGGCGTGTAGATCTTAATGTATGGGCCGGATCGCTCCAGATCTAGATGGATGACTCAGAATCAATCAAATTCCTCGGACGGTCTATAATGCTCAGATCTGAACCCTTGATTTAATTTGCCTTCTGATCTGGATGAAGGGCTCAGATTAAATCATCTTGAAATATCCATTATGACCCCAGATGAAGCCATATTTAATCTAACTCGAGTCTAGTCTTGTGGCTCATCTCGATCTCCTACAAATAAAGATAAATTTTGCATATAAGTCTAAAATATAGGAGAATTTACAATTAGGTCTAAAAGATGATCCAACTCATAAAATATGTAAATAATCAATAATTAAACACACGAGAGGATTAAAACGATGATATTAAGGACCGAAATAATACAACAAAGTGGCAGTTATCAATCATCCACAGGCCTAGGAGGACACTCATCGACAGTTAAGACACTATCCAAATTTCTTTTCCAATCAATATTATTTGGGTACAGTAAGTTTATTTCTTTTAATATCACAGCAAGTGGGTTGAAAGCCATTTGAAAATCCTAAGAATCACAATGATCAAAATATTAGATTTCAAATATTATTGATTCCTCAAAACAATAAAATTACAAAATCAACCAACACCTCAAAACACCGAGAATATCGCATGCCACGCAGTGTGGACGTATACGAATTCTACATTTGCAAGAGGAGATTTTACCCATTAATTGTATTATCTTGTCAACCTTACTTTTTGACAAATAAAATTAATAGTTGGTTCCTCTTTGGCCCTACAAATAAAAGCAGTGACTCCGATGGGGAGGATACTTTTATTTGCATCTAAGTGTGCACCATTACACAATACTAAGGGAATTATTTCGGATTATGTGCCTTAGCGCTGTGGAAGTACACACACTCCTAGATAATTTCCTATAACTATTATTTGACCTAGTGATCCACAAACAAACCCATCCGTAGGGAGGAAGACACTCAGAGCCGACGCGCAAGTTTGTTTGCATCACTTGTTAAATTGTAATGGAGGCCGCGGGAATTTATAAAAATATCCCTCTCCCACTTAGTAATTTGAAATTGAGGAATTTTCCTAGCCTACGACATGAATATCAAACAAAAAGCAATAAATATGAAAAATAAATTATTTTCCAACTATTATGGCTTTTGTCTTCAATATGACTCCCGTCGCATCGCCATCTCGTCCGCTCCTCCAATGCCATGTACGAGCCATCCGGAGATCAGAGCCGAGACTAAAACCTATTTTAATTTACATCCATCGATTTTATACTCCACGAGGGAGTGTACATTAAATCTAGATCGAAAGTAAAATAAAATAAAGAGTGGCTAAACAATGTCGTATTTAATTTACAAAAACTAAATACTAGCCTCGTCAACTCCGAGGATTCAACAAAATAAATATGTACACACATATGGCCATAATAGTCGGATCTTATGCCTGCAATCAAAGAGTTAAACTACGCATATCCTACTATTATCCGGCACATATAATATATGAAAAAGTGCATAAAAATTAACTGAATCCTAAACACACAAAATCGGAAACCTTGGCTCTGATACCAATTGAAGGGTTTTGCCATGTCGAGTCCGTGGGGGGAAACTTCGCTTCCCCTTCGCCCCGGTTGCTTGACCATGGTGATCCTTTCGATGTCCCCGGATTAAAAAATTTAATCCTAGACAAAAGGTATTCCCAAAGCAACCAAGTCATCGTTGTGCTATTCGTTTAGAGAGGTTACTTGAACAAACTAGTTGTTCAAGCGACCTTCCTCTATTCTACGAGTAGCCGCGGAATAGACGATGTCCAGATCGTCGGTTTTTGTGTTTATACTCGGGATCCAAGTATTATTTATCCATTTACAGAAATATAACATGCTTATATTTGTAAAACAAAAACAAGCAATGAATAAAAGAGAAAGAAGAATAGGTATACCTCTTGGTCTTCTAATGTATGACCTTCCTCCTTTTGGACGTCGTGTGGGCGAAGATCCACCAAAAGTCAAAGCTCATAGATCGCAAAACTTCCTTCCTTGCTTTTCCCAAGCAAGAGGAATAAAAGAAACAATGTTTTTCTCCTTCCAAAACTCAACCAACAAAGAGCTATCAAAGCCCTTGCCGCCGGCCAACTAGAAGGAGAAGGAGATGGTGGAAAACTACCAAGACACCAAGGGAAACCCTATATCTTGTTTCCACCACCTAAGGACAAGAAGAAGGAGGCTTTGGGTGCCAGCCAAGGCTGGAAAAAAGCTGGGAGAAGCTGCTGGACGTTGGCCCAAAGAGGAAGAAGAAGAGAGAAAAAACCTTCCTTATTTGGTGCCACCCTAGCCTCCAAACCCTAATCCCAATCCTATCTCAAATAGGATTGCTCCTTGCCGCCCAAACCCTAGCTCTCCTCCTATTCATTATGTCATCCACGACCACTCCCCATGCCCTCCTTTTATAGAGTTAGGGATAAGTCATGAATTAATCTCCTCCATTCGTTCTAGGGATTTAATCTCAACTGTCGGATCTAGAGATTTAATCTCAACCGTCGGATCTTAGAGATTTAATCTCTACCAATGGATCTTAGAGTTTTGTTTCTATCCATTGGATCTAAGCTTCATGAGGTGTTAATAGGCTACATTAGGGACCATGAGGAGGAGTTGGGTCTTGGCCACTCATGGATCAAGCCCACATAAAGTCTGATCCACTAATGATGATCCAATCCACTAAAGGTTCATCACTGATCTACCTCACCAACCCCCATATGATAATATGGGCTCCATATATTATTTGTACATTTTCTCCCCGTGTTTAAGATCTCGAATGTCCGTAGATTAATTAATTTACTGATCATTAATTAATCAACATCTAACTCCTTGAGTAGTACCACTCAACCTTTTCATCATGCCGGACCAAGTCCACCTGAAGGGTTTACATGATGAACCTTATGAGATCCTCAAGGGGAAATCATCATCCTAATATATAGGACACGGTTTCCTCATATAATCAACATCACACCATATAAATAATATCATCTCCTAACTTACCGAGCCTATCGATCTAATCTATAAATCTTGCCCATTGGTAAATCAAAGAGATGACTACTAAGTATATGTGCCCGTTATTATATCGGGATTAAGAGCATGTACTAAATAATATCTGAGGTCCGATTCGATTGTGTAGTCAGCAATAAATCGAATCACCTCTATGTCGGTCCTGCTCAATACACACAAAGTGCACTAGTGTGATTCTATGGTCAAGACAAACCAACACCAAATCACACTACAACCATTCCGATGGTTTGTCCAAAGCCATCTCGGTTGTGAGCCTTTACTTCTACTTTTCAAGGGGCCGATAACATGATCTCCTGTGTGACACCACACACCATGTTATCTACAATGTAAAGTATGAGACAATATTGCATAACCATAAAAATATGCAAACAATGATCATGTGATTCTTATTTCAAAATAAAGATGTTCATACAAAAGATAGACTTTTCAGTATACATCCCTACATACACAAGACTCATTAGGACTTTGAATAAATCCATAAGACTGGATTACCTCATCAAAGCGGATGTTCCAAGACCTCGAAGCTTGCTTCATTCCATAAATGGACCGATTAAGCTTACATACAAGATGCTCTTTGCCCTTTGCAATGAATCCCTCTGGTTGCTTCATATAGATGTTTTTCTCAAGACTTCCATTAAGGAAAGCTGTCTTGACATCCATCTGTCATACCTCATAATCCATATGAGCTGCAATGCATAAGAGAATCGAGATAGACTTAAGCATGGCCACCGGCAAAAAGGTCTCCTCATAATCGATACCCTCTTTCTTATGATACCCCTTCGCAACAAGCCTCGCTTTGAAGGTCTCAACCTTCCCATCTATTCCTCTCTTTCTTCTGTAGATCCACTTGCAACCAATGGTTTTTACACCATCGGGTGGTTCTACTAGCTCCCAAACTTGATTTTAATTCATAGATTCAATCTCAGTATTCATTGCACTTTGCCAAGATACCGCATCTTTATCTTGGATTGCCTCGTCATATGTCCAGGGGTCAGATTCATGTTCGCAAGGGACCAAAATAGAAGATTTTCCCAAGAACATGAATCTATCAGGCTGTCTAACAACCCTCCCACTACGACGAGGTATCACCTGTGTATCCTCTGTGACATGCGGTGCAATGACTTGTGGTATATCCTCTTGTACCGATGGTACTGAAGAAGTGCCTTCCCCTTTCAATTCCTCTAGAACAATCTTACTCATGGGCTTGTGGTTCATCACATAGTCTTTTTCTAAAAATCTGGCGTTCGTGCTAACGATCACTCTCTAATCTCTAGGACTATAAAATAAACAACCTTTCATTCCTCTAGGATAGCCAACGAACATGCATACTTCTGTACGAGGTTGCAACTTACCAGCATCTGCCTTCAGCACATGTGCTGGACTCACCCAAATCCGAATATGTCTTATACTAGGATTTCGCCCAGTCCACAATTCTGTGGGAGTAGAAGGCATTGATTTAGATGGAACCAAGTTCAGAATGTACACCGCCGTATCTAGAGCATATCCCCAGAATGAATCTGGTAACTCATCATCGATCTAACCATTTCCATAAGAGTCCTATTCCTTCGCTCTACTACACCATTCTGTTGGGATGTGTCAGGTACAGACAATTGGGATTGAATCCCAGCCTCTGATAAGTAATTCCTAAACTCTCCCAAGAAGTACTCACCACCACAATCAGATCGTATTGTATTGATACTTTTACCTTGACATTTCTCCACATTAGCCTTGAATCCTTTAAACTTGTCAAAGCATTCAGACTTGCGGTGCATCAAGTAAATGTATCCATATCTCAAATAATCGTCTATAAAAGAGACGAAATACTCAAAACCACCACTAGCCTAGATATACATAGGACCACACAAATAAGAATGAACCAATTCTAACACATCTTTGGCTCTATACCCCTTGGCCTTAAAAGACCTCTTTGTCATTTTACCTTCCAAACAAGATTCGCAGGTTGGGAAATCATCCACCACTAATGAACCCAGAGGTCCATCAACTATCAACCTTTGAATTCTGCTTAGGTTAATATAACCAAGTCTAAGATGCCAAAGATATGTTTGGTTCATCTTCGAAGGTTCTTTTCTCTTATTGGAATTAGAAGATGAGTTATTAACTTCAATTTGCATCGTGGGAGCTTTTGGTTCGAGTGTATACAAATTTCCTATCAAAGCACCAGAAAAAATAATCTCCCTATTAAAAGAAATAGAATATCCATCCATAAACAATTTAGAAACCGAAATTAAATTCTTTCTAAATAAAGGTACATATAGGCAATTCTTAAGAACCAAAACTTTATTTTCTCAAAAGACAAATAAACATCTCCCACTGCAACAGCTGCCACCTTCATGGCATTTCCCAAGTAAATGGTAATCTCTCCCTTAGCTAATCGTCGGGTTTCCTGGAACCCCTACAAAGTATTGGAGACATGATTAGTGGCTCCCGTATCTACACACCAAGTGCTGGTAGATAACACCGCTAACCATGTTTCAACAACTAGACCAATGGATATACCTTTGTTCCGCTTCGGATTGGGATAGTCCTTCTTCCAATGTCTATCCTGCTTGCAAGTGAAGCACTTGGCTTTCAGCTTCTTCACTATTCTCTGAGATCCTCCCACCATCTTTGCTCCACCTTGTTTCTTCTTCTTCTTGCCTTTCAGCTTAGAAGTAGAAACATTCTGAGCAACCATGGCCTAAGCCTGAGCAAGCCTTTCTGTCGACTGGAGAATGATATAGACCTAGGTTTCCTCATCGATCTTAGCTCCAAGGACTTTCAGTATCACAGCAAGCGGGTTGAAAGTCATTTTGAAAGAAAACCTAAGAATCACATAGATCAAAACATTAGATTTCAAAAAATTGTTGATTCCTCAAACAATAAAATTTTAAAATCAACCAACACCTCAAAACACCGAGAATATCGTATGCCATGATAGTGTGGATGTATACAAATTCTACATTTGGAAGTGGAGGTTTTACCCATTAATTTTACTATCTTGTCAACCTAACTTTTTGACAAGTAAAAATAATAGTTGGTTCCTCTTTGTCCCTACAAATAAAAGTAGTGACTCCGATGGGGAGGATACTCATATTTGTATCTAAGTGTTCACCATTACTCGTTACCAAGGTAATTATCTCGAGTTATGTGCCTTCTGATGGGAAAGTACACACGCTCCTTAATAATTTCCTATAATCATATATGACCTTGTGATCCACAAACAAACTCATCAGATGGAGAGGAAGGCACTCAGAGCCGACACGCAAGTTTGTTTGCATCACATGTCAAATCGTAATGGAGGCCGTGGGAATTTATAAAAATATCCCTCTCCCACTTAGTAATTTGAAATTGAGGAATTTTCTAGCCTACGACGTGCATATCAAACAATAAGAAATAAATATGAAAAATAAAAATTTTCCAACTATTATGGATTTTGTCTTCAATAAGTCTACCGTTGTATCGCCATCTCGTCCACTCCTCCCTACGCCATGTACAAGCCATCCGGAGATCCATGCCGAGAAAAAATATTTTAATTTACATCCATCGATCCTATACTCCACGAGGGAGTGTACATGAAATCTAGATCGAAAGTAAACTAAAATAAAAAGAGTGGCTAAATAATGTCGTATCTAATTTACAAAAATTAAATACTAGCCTCGTCAACCCCGAGGATTCAATAAAATATACAATTACACACATACAATCACATACACATAAATGGCCATAATAGTTGGATCCAATGCCTGTAACCAAAGAATTAACCTACGCATATTCTACTATTGTCCGGCACATATAATATATGAAAAGTGCATAAAAGTAACCGAATCCTAAACACACAAAACCGGAAACCTAGCTCTGATACCACTTGAAGGTAAGAAAATTCGCTTCCCACTTCAACTCGGTCGCTTGTTCATGGCGATCCCTTCTATGTCCTCGGAAAAAAAAAATTTAATCCTAGATGAAAGGGATTACCCAAACAACCGTTTTATCGTCGTGCTATTTGATTAGAGTAGTCACTTGAACAAACTTGTTGTTCAAGCAACCAACCTCTATTCTACGAATAGTCGCGGAATAGACGATCTACGGATCGCCAGCTTTTGTATTTATGTTCGGGGTCCAAGTTATATTAGCCAAAAAACAGAATATATCTTGCATATATAATTGAAAACAATTATAAACATGTTACATAAGAAAATAGACAAGTATTATACCTCTCGATCTTCTATCGTATGCCATTCCTCCTTTTGGACGTCGTGTGGGCGACGATCTACCAAAAGTCGAAGCTTCTAGATCACCAATCTTCCTTCCTTGAACGCTCTGAACAAGAGGAAGACTAAGAAACAAAAGCCTTCTCCTTCCTTTAGCCAACTAACAAACACTAACCTAGGTGCTTGCCGTTGGCCAACAAGGAGAAGATGATGGAGATAGTTGCCAGCAAAGAGCTCCAAGGGAAGACCCTAAGACTTGTTTCCACCGGCCAAGGAGAGTAGAAGGAGTAGGTTTGGACGCCAGCCATGGGAGGGAAGGGCTTGTTTGGCCACCGGCCACCAAGGAAGAAGAAGAAGAAAAGGAAAACCTTTCCTTATTTGGTGCCGCCAACACCCAAACCCTAATCCCCAATGCTTGCCGGCCCTTACCCTAATCCTATCTCTATTAGAATTTTCATTTCCACCCACCCCATGCTCTCCTTTTATAGAGTTAGGGATATGCCTTGTTTTAATCTCCACCATTGGTTCTAGGGATTTAATCTGAACCGTCAGATCTAGAGATTTAATATCAACCGTCGGATCTAAAGATTTAATCTCTACCTTTGGATCTAGAGTTTTGTTTTCTACCATAGGATCTAGGCTTCATGAGGTATTAATAGGCTACAATAGGGACCATGAGAAGGAGTTGGATCTTGGCCACACAATGGATCAAACCCACATAAAGTCCGATCCATTAATGATAATCCAATCCACTAAAGGATTATCATTGATCTACCTCATCAACCACCATAAGTTCATATGGGATCCATATATTATATGCACATTTTTCTCCCCATGTTTAAGATATCGAATGTCCGTCGATTAATTAATTTACTGACCATTAATTAATCAACATCTAACTCCATGAGTTGTACCACTCAACCTTATCATCATGCCGGACCAAGTCCACCTGCAGGGTTTACATGAACCTTATTAGCTCCTCAAGGGGACATCATCATCCTAATATATAGGAGACAGTTTCCTCCATAATCAATGACACACCATATAAATAATATCATTTCCCAATTTACCGAGTCTATCGATTTAATCTATAAATCTCGCCCATTGGTAAATCAAAGAAATGAATACTAAGTATATATGCCCTTTATTATATCGGGATTAAGAGCATGTACAATATAATATCTGAGGTCTGATTCGATTATGTAGTCAGCAATAAATCGAATCACCTCTAAGTCAGTCCTGCTCAATAAACACAAAGTGTTCTAGTGTGAATCTATGGTCAAGACAAACCAATACCAAATCACACTACAACCATGCCAATGGTTTGTCCAAAGTCATCTCGGTTGTGAGCCTATACTTATACTTTACAAGGATCCGATAACATGATCTCCCGTGTGACACCACACACCATGTTATCTACAATATAATGTGTTAGACAATATGCATCACCATAAATATTCAAATAATGATCATGTGATTCTTATTTCAACAATAAAGATGCTCATACAAAAGATAGACTTTTCAGTATACATCCCAACAGACACATCCTTGGGATCAAGGTTATAAGGGATTGCAAGAAAAGGATGTTGTGCTTATCTCAAGCTTCATACATAGACACCATTATGGATTGTTTTAGCATGCAGAACTCCAAGAAAGGTTTTCTACCTTTCAGGCATGGAGTTCCTTTATCTAAGGAGATGTGTCCTAGAACATCTGAGGAGATAGAGGAGATGAAGGTGGTTCTTATGCTTCGACAGTTGGAAGCCTCATGTATGCTATGGTGTGTACGAGACCGGATATCTGCTTTGTCGTCGGCATGGTTAGCATATATCAGAGTAATCTATGACTGGGACATTGGACTGCGATAAAGCATATATTGAAGTACCTGAGAAGGACTAGGGATTATATGCTAGTTTACCAGGCAGACCAATTACTCCCTGTAGGTTATAGAGATTCGACTTCTAATCAGACAGGGATAACAGTAAGTCTACCATAGGTTTTGTGTTTACTTTGGGAGGTGGAGCCATTGTATGGAGGTGTGTCAAGCAGAAATGCGTGGTAGACTCTACCAAGGATGTTGAGTATATGGCAGCCTCTAAGGCAGCCAAAGAAGTTGTATGGCTCAGAAACATCTTGATGGACTTGGATGTGATTTCTAGTTTGCCCAGAACTATCACAATTTATAGTGATAACCGTGGTGCAGTTGTAAACTCGAAGGAACCACGAGTCCATAAGGCAAGTAAACACATAGAGCGCAAGTACCACCTGATACGAGAAATCGTAAAGGAGGTAGAAGGTGTTGTCGCCTAGATTGCATCAGAGGATATCCTAGTAGATCCTTTCACTAAGGCCTTTCATTTGAGAGCTTTTGATAGACATGTGGAGGGAATGGGAATCAGATGTATGGCAATATGAGGACAGCATAGTCATTTAGTATAACTAGGAGATTGTTCGGATGTATACTGAAAAGTCTATCTTTTGTATGAACATCTTTATTTTTGAAATAAGAATCACATGATCAATGTTTGCATATTTATGGCTATCCATATTGTCTAATACATTACATTGTAGATAACATGGTGTGTAGTGTCACACGGGAGATCATGTTATCAGTTCCTTGTAAAGTATAAGTAAAGGCTCACAACCGTGATGGTTTTGGACAAACCATTGGTATGGTTGTAGTGTGATTTGGTATTGGTTTGTCTTAGCCATAGAATCACATTAGTACACTTTGTGTGTATTGAGCAGGACCGACTTAGAAGTGATTCGATTCATTGCTGACTATATAATCGAATCAGACCTCATATATTATATTGTACATGCTCTTAATCCCGATATAATAACGGGAACATATACTTAGTATTCATTTCTTTAATTTACCAATGGGAGAGATTTATAGATTAAATCGATAGGCTCGGTAACTTGGGAAATGATATTACTTATATGGTGTGTCATTGATTATAGGAGGAAACTGTGTCCTATATATTAGGATGATGATGTCCCATTGAGGAGCTCATAAGGTTCATCATGTAAACCTTGCAGGTGGACTTGCTCCGGCATGATGATAAGGTTGAGTGGTACTACTCATGGAGTTAGATGTTGATTAATTAATTGTCAGTAAATTAATTAATCGACAGACATTTGAGATCTTAAACACAGGGAGATAAATGTACAAATAATATATGGAGCCTATATTAACTTATGGGGGTTGGTGAGGTAGATCAATGATAATCCTCTAGTGGAATGGATTATCATTAATGGATCGGACTTTATGTGGGCTTGATCCATTGGGTGGCCAAGATCCAACTCCTCCTCATGGTCCCTATTGTAGCCTATTAAAACCTCATGGAGCCTAGATCATATGATGGAAAAAAAATCTAGATCCGATGGTGGAGATTAAATCTTTAGATCCGACAGTTGAAATTAATTCTCTAGATCCGACGGTTGAGATTAAATCCCTATAACCGAAGGTGGAGAATAAAATAAGGCTTAATCCTAACTCTATAAAAGGGAGCTTAAGGCTTGGGCATGGAAAAGAATAAGAGAGATTAGGGTTTTGTTTCTTTTGGCTTGGGCGGTAAGAAACAAAAGGAGGCTAGGGTTTTTGGAGAACGTTTTGGGCGGCCACAATTAAGGAAGGTTTTCTTCTTCCTTTGGGTTGCCGGCGCCCCTCCTTCTTCTATCCACCTTGGATGGCGTCCAACCTAATTTCCCTCTTCTCCTTCGCCGGTGAAAACAAAGTCTAGGGTCTCTTCCCTTGGAGTTTTTGCTGGCGTTCACTCCTCTTTGTTCTTCTCCTTGGCCGGCGGCAAGCATCAAAGTTTGTACTTGGTGGTTGGCTAAAGTAAGGAGAAGAGTTTTGTTTCATAATCTTCCTTATGTTCGGAGCGAGCAAAGAAAGGAAGATTTGTGATCTAGGAGACTTCGACTTTTGGAAGATCGTCGCCCACACGATGTCCAAAAGGAGGAAGGAAATACAATAGAAGATCGAGAGGTATAACGGTTGTTTACATTCTTTTGTAACATGTTTATAATTGTTTTTCAATCATATACATGTTGTATGTTCTGTTTTGTGGTTAAATTTACTTGGATCCTGAATACAAACACAAAAGTCAGCGATCCGTACATCGTCTATTCCGCAGCTATTCGTAGAATAGAGGTTGGTGGCTTGAACAAAAAATTTGTTCAAGTGACCACTCTAATTGAATAGAACGATGATGAAATGGTAGCTTGGGTAATCCCTCTTGTCAAGGATAAATTATTTTTTCCGTGGACGTAGAATCGATCACCATGAACAAGCAACCGAGTTGAAGTGGGAAGCGAAGTTTCCTACCTTCAGTTGGAACCGAAACTTCGCTTCACACCTCAGTCGCTTGTGCATGGCGATCCCATCTACATCCCCAGATTAAAAAAAAATAATTCAAGACGATGACGGATTACCCAAGCAACTGATCCATCAACGTGCTATTCGATAAGAGTGGTCTCTTGAACAAACATGTTGTTCAAGCAACCTATCTCTTTTCCTCGATTAGCCACGGAATAGATGATGTACGGATCGTCGATTTTTGTGTTTATCTTCGAGGTCAAAGTAAATTAACCACATACAATACATACAAATTGCATAGAACAAGAAAACAAAGTTAAACAAGAATTATACCTCTTGTTTACCTCTTGGTCTTCTATTGTATGTCCTATCCTCCTCTTGGACGTTGTGTGGGCAACGATCCTCTAAGAGATGAAGCCTCCTAGATCACATTCTTCCCTTCCTTGTTCGCTCGGAACAAGGGGAAGATGAAAGCTCCCTTCTTCTATCTAGTTCCGGACACAATCCCTTTGGAGGAAGATCAAACCTCTTCCTCATCTTTGTTGTTGCCGCCGGCCACCAAGGAGAGGGAGATGGAAGATGAGTGCCGGCCAACAAGAGTAGCTCTTGTTACTGCCTGCCAAAGCTTGAGGAAGAAAGGAAGTGGCCGCAGGCCAATCTTGGAAGAAGATAGGCGCCACCTAAGAGGAAGTTGTGATGGGCGCTGACAATAGGGAGAGGATACCAAGAGAAGGAAACTCTAACCCTAATCCTTTCCTTGCTTCTATTGTCGCCCAAGACCAATGAACCTTGTTCTACTTGTCGCCCAAGCCCTAGCCCTCCTTTTATAGATTTAGGCTTAAGCCTCCTTTCAATATCCACGGTCGGATCTAGGGTTTCATTTTCCACCATCGGATCTAGGCATTCTTGAGGTTTTTAATAGGCTACAATATGGACCATGAGGAGGAGTTGGATCTTGGCCACCCAATGGATCTAGCCCATATAAAATCCGATCCATTAATGATAATCCATTCAACTAGAGGATTATAATTGATCAACCTCACCAACCCCCATAAATAAATATGGGCTCTATATATTAATTCTACAAATATCTCCCCGTATTTAAGATCTCGAATGTCCATCAATTAATTAATTTACTGACAATTAATTAATCAACATCTAACTCCATGAATAGTACCACTCAACCTCATCATCATGCCGGACCAAGTCCACCTGTAGGGTTTACATGATGATCCTTATGAGCTCCTCAAGGGGACATCATCATCCTAATATATAGGACACGGTTTCCTCCTATAATCATTGTCACACCAGGTAAATAATATCATTTTCCAACTTTTTGAGCCAATCGATTTAATCTATAAATCTCGTCCATTGGTAAATCAAAGAAATAAATACTAAGTACTTGTGCCCATTTTTATTTCGGGATTAAGAGCATGTACACCATAATATATGAGGTCCAATTCAATTATGTAGTCAGCAATAAATTGAATCACCTCTAAGTCAGTTTTGCTCAATACACACAAAGTGTACTAGTGTAATTCTATGGTCAAGACAAACCAATACCAAATTACACTACAACCATACCAATGGTTTGTCGAAAACCCTCTCGGTTGTGAGCCTCTACTTATACTCTACAAGGAACTGATAACATGATCTTTTGTGTGACACCACACACCATGTTATCTACAATATAATGTATCAGAGAATATGCATAACCATAAATATTCAAACAATGATCATGTGATTCTTATTTCAAAAATAAAGATGTTCATACAAAAGATAGATTTTTCAGTATACATCCCAACAGTAAGTACTTTTCTCGAGGAGTATATGTGTTTCCCTAGCAATATGTGTGATTCCCGATACTAGTAGGGGTGAGTAGGGCAATGTTTTTCTGTGACTAAATATGGTGTTGACAGAGTAGTGTATGTGTTTCCTGAGTAGTATATGTGTTTCCTGAGAAGTGTGTATGATTCCCGAGCAAAGTGGGGGGAGGAGGGCAGTGTTGTTCAAAGAATAAGTATGGTGCTAGCAGAGCGGTTATTGTGTTTCCCGAGCAGCATGTTCATTTTTTGAGCAGTAAGTACTTTTCCTTTGTAGTATATGTATTTCCCGAGCAGTATATATGATTCTCGATCATAGTAGGGGTAAGCAGGGCAATGTTGTTCACTGAAAAAACATGGTGTTAAAAGAGAAGTGTATGTGTTTCTAGAGAAGTATGTTTATTTCTTGAGCAGTGTGTATGATTCCCGAGCACAGTGGGGAGAGTAGGGCAGTATTGTTCAATGAATAAGTATGGTGCTAGCAGAGCGATTAGTGTGTTTCACGAGCAGTATGTTTATTCCCCGAGCAGTGTGTTTATTTCTCGATTAGTGTGTTCATTCCATGAGCAGAATGTTTATTTCTTGTGCAGTGTGTTTATTACCCGAGCGGTATGTTCATTTCCCAAACTACTTATGAGTTTAAGGGTTTCTTTCTGAATATGGTAAAATAAGGAGGAAAGAGTTGTTGGAGGATCGTGGCCTGGCTAGAAGGGGGGTATCCTACGATGTGCTCGGTGGAATTGGATCACTTAATTGTGTCGAGATGCAACCCGGTTCACGGCCCTTGTCGCTAGTCCACGGACGATTTGTATGGCGAATCACTCCCTCAACCAAAGCACTAATCTCACCTTCAAGGTGGACGTAAACCTTCTTACATAATCTCTACTTCTTACAATAGAATTGAGATAAGAACAAGTAAGAGGAGTAGAAAATGTTTAGGGAAATTGGGAGTATGTTTAGGAGTTAAGAATTAACCTCCCAAAATCCCCCAACCCTTCTTTTTATAGAGAAGAAGGGTTTCTTCCCATTGGCAGAAATGATCGATGCATGCATCGATCAGTAAAATTCTAAAGGCTTCTAACCCGGTGAATCACGACCATTACAAATTCAACGACACACCTGGCGCATTGGTGATCATGCCCCATCGATCGATGATCAAGCTTATCGATTAAGTGATCTAGGCAATCAGTCGACTCAAAACCCTTTTGTGCCGGCGATCACCTTCATCAGTCTACTACCATCCCTTGGCAGTCAACTTATGGTGCAGCAGTCGACTGCCAAACCATAGCAGTGGACTGCTGAGCCAGAAGTCCATCAGTCGAACATCGGTTGAGTACTAGTCGAGTGTCATCGACCCAGAGCAGTCGACTGCTATCTATAGAAGTCGATTGGTGTCGGGTTAAACCTATAAAAAACACTTGTTTGAGCATCCGATGGTCAGGTAAACCTCAAACTACTTGTTTGAGCGTCCGACACTTCCATTCGTCAGGTAGAAACCTCAAACTCATGTTTGAGCATTCGACTTAACCAAATGTTGGGTAAAACCTCAAACATAAGTTTGAGTGTCTGACTTGTCGGTTAAAACCTCAAACCTATGTTTGAGCGTTCGACACTTGACTTAGCCTTGAAATCTCGGGTTACAATCGCTCACTCTCATCTCCCATGAAGTCCTTTGCCTCGAAGCTCTCTTCGTCCGACCACGTCCCTCAGATGCACCAAGTGCACGGCTTCCGAACATCTCTCCTTGAAGTCTTCTTCCTTTGGCTTCACTCAATGCTCCTCGTCTGGCGGTCCCTTGGATGCACCAAGCGCACGACTTCTGCAATGCCATCCTTCACCGACTCAAGGACCCAAACCATGAGATGGTGAACTCACCAATGCTTTCATCAAGCCAATCCATGTGTGATTCACTTAAGTTCTGCACAACTTAAAAACACACATCAAATCCATAACAACCTAACTTAAACCCTTTGCCACACACATCAAAACCGCATCATACATGGGTTGATTGCCCTAACAATCTCACCCTTTTTGATGTGTGGCAATCCGTTTAAGTTAGGTAAAATATTAACAAAATACATAAGTCAAGAAAGCATGTAAAACAATATAAGTATCAAACAGTCCCCCTTAATACATGCAACTCCCCCTTAACACATGCAAATTTTCCCCCATAGCATGATTAACTTAAACACTCACATTTCTCCCCCTTCTACACCATCAAAAATATTACACACTGTTGGGATGTATACTGAAAGCCTAACCTTTGTATGAACATCTTCATTTTGAAATAAGAATCACATCATCATTGTTTGCATTTTATATTTATGCATATTGTTTGATATTTTACATTGTAGATAACATGGTGTGTGGTGTCGCACAGAAGATCATGTTATTAGTTTCTTGTAGAGTATAAGTAGAGGCTCACAACCAAGATGGTTTTTGACAAACTATTGTCATGGTTGTAGTGTAATTTTGTATTGGTTTATCTTGACCATAGAATTACACTAATACACTTTATGTGTATTGAGCAGGAGTGATTCAGAGGTGATTTAATTTATACTGACTATATAATTGAATCAGACCTCAGATATTATGGTGTACATGCTCTTAATCTCGATATAATAATAGGCACATGTACTTAGTATTTATTTCTTTGATTTACCAATGGGCAAGATTTATGTGTTAAATCGATAGGCCTGGTAAGTTGGGAAATAAAATTAATTACATGGTGTGTTGTTGATTATAGGAGGAAACCGTGTCCTATGCACTAGGATGATGATGTCCCCTTGAGGAGCTCATAAAGTTCATCATGTAAATTCTGCAAGTGGACTTGCTCCAACATGATGATAAGTATGAGTGGTACTACTCATGGAGTTATATATTAATTAATTAAATTGTCATTAATTTAATTAATTAATGGGCATTCGATATCTTAAACACGGATAGATATTTTGTACAAATAATATGTGGAGCACATATTTAATTATGGGGGTTGGTGAGGTAGATCAATGATGATCCTCTAGTGGAATGGATCATCATTAATGGATCGGGTTATATGTGGTTCGGATCCATTGGGTGGCCAAGATCCAATTCCTCTTCATGGTCCCTATTGTATCTTATTATAAATACCTCATGAAGTCTAGATCTAAATAAGAGGTGGAGAGGCTTGGGCGGCAACAAGTTCTAGGGTTTGCTTCTTGAGGCCACCAGCAAGGGAGTTGTGCTAGTTTTTGGTGTTTGCTTCTCCTAGGGCTGGCGGAAACTTGTGCTAGAGTTGGCTTTTGCTTCTCCTAAGGCCAGTGCTCCTTCACCCTCTCCCTAAGGGCGACACCTCTTCCTCTCCCTCTCCTAGGGCCGGCGACAACAAATCTCCTCTCCTCTCCTAGGGCCGGCGGACACCAACCCTTGAAGCCTCTGTGGTCGACACAAGCAAGGAGAAGAGGAGGCTTTGTGTTCGGCACAAGATAGGAGAAGAAGGGAGGGTTTTTTCCCTTGTTCAGAGCGAGCAAGGAAGGGAAGATTCGTGATCTAGGAGGCTTCAATTCTTGGAAGATCGTCGCACACACGAAGTCCAAGAAGAGGATAGCAATACAATAGAAGATCAAGAGGTAAAACAAGAGGTATAATCTTGTTTAATACTGATTCTAGTTCTTTTGTATTTTGTATGTTATTGATTGACATGGACCCCGATG
Source organism: Wurfbainia villosa (assembly GCA_025175895.1). Lineage (NCBI taxonomy): Eukaryota > Viridiplantae > Streptophyta > Magnoliopsida > Zingiberales > Zingiberaceae > Wurfbainia > Wurfbainia villosa. Next base: position 55,061,880 of record CM045986.1, on the reverse strand, counting down.
ATAAACACAAAAATTGGCGATCCGTCCATCATCTATTCTGCGGCTAATCGAGGAAAAGAGTTAGGTTGCTTGAACAATAAGTATGTTCAAGAGACCACTCAAATCGAATAGCACAATGATGAATCGGTTGCTTGGGTTTTCCATCTCCGTCCGGATTAGTTTTAACTAATGAAATTTTGATCCGGGGATGTGAGATAGGATCTCCATGCACAAGCGACCGAAGCGAAGAAGCGAAACGCGACTTTCCCTTCATGTGGAATCAGAGCCACGATTTACGGTTTCGTGTGTTTTGGATTCGGTTACTTTCACGCATTTATCATATATTGTTTATGCCATATAATAGTAGGATGTGCGTAGCCTAACTTTTTGCTTGCAGACATAAGATCTAACTATTATGGCTATGTGGATGTATGTGATTGTGTGTGTGTGATTGTAATTAATTGTTTGAATCCTCGGGATTGACGAGGCTAATTAGTATTTAATTTTTGTAATTAAATACGACACTGTTTAGCCGTCATTTTAATTTACTTTCAATCTATATATGTTTTACACTCCTTTGTGGAGTATAGGATTTATGGATGTAAATTAAAATAGTTTATCTCGGCTTGGATCCCCTTGTGGCTTGCGCATTGTAAAGGGAGGAGCGACCGAAGGTGGCGAGATGACGGGAAGCATATTGGAAAACAAAAGGCATAATAGTTAGAATTTTTTTTTTTCATATTTATTTCTTATTGTTTGATATGCATGTTGTGTGTTTAAAAATTCCTCAATTTAAAATTACTAAGTGGGAGAGGGATATTTTTTAATTCCCGGGCCTCCATTACAATTTGACATGTGATGCGAACAAACTTGTGCGTTGGCTTGTAGTGCCTTCCTCCATATCGGATGAGTTTGTTTTGTAGATCACTAGGTTAAATATGGTTATAGGAAATTATTTAGGAGCGTGTGTACTTCCCCATAGGAAGGCACATAATACGAGGTAATTGCCTTAGTACCGAGTATTGGTAAACACTTAGATGCAAATAAAAGTATCCTCCCCATTTATTTGTAGGGCAAAAGAGGAACCAACTATTAATTTTATTTGTCAAAAAGTAAGGTTGACAGGATAATAAAATTAATGGGTAAAACCTCCTCTTAAAAATATAGAATTCGTATATGTCAATAGTATCGTGGCATACGATATTCTCAGTGTTTTGAGGTGTTGGTTGATTTTAAAATTTTAATTTTTGAGGAATCTATACATTTTTGAAATCTAATGTTTTGATCACTGTGATTCTTAGGATTTTCAAAATGGCTTTCAACACACTTACTGTGATTCTGAAAAAAAACAAACTTACTAGACCTAACTATATTGATTAGAAACGGAATCTGGACATTGCCTTGACTGTTGAGGAGTACAAATGTGTACTCTTCGAAGAATGTCCTCCTAATCCTATAGATGATTCTATTGAAAAGGAGAAAGAGAGTTATAGGAAATGGATCAAGGCATATGAGATGGCGTAGTGTTACATTTTGGCTATGAAGGTAGGAAACTTCGCTTCCTACTTCAACTCGGTCTCTTGTTCATGGCGATCCCTTCTATGTCCCCGGATAAAAAAATTTTATCCTCAACAAGAGGGATTACCCAAGCAACCGTATCACCGTCATGTTATTCGATTAGAGTAGTCACTTGAACCAACTTGTTGTTCAAGCAACCAACCTCTATTCTACGAGTAGCCGTGGAATAGACGATGTATGGATCGTCGGCTTTTGTATTTATGTTCGGGGTCCAAGTATATTTAGCCACAAAATAGAATATATATTGCATATATAATTGAAAACAATTACAAATATGTTACATATGAAGATAGATAAGAGTTATACCTCTCGATCTTTTATTGTATGACCTTCCTCCTTTCGGACGTCGTGTGGGCGACGATCTACCAAAAGTTGAAGCTCCTAGATCACCAATCTTCCTTCCTTGCTCGTTCCGAGCAAGAGGAAGAATAGAAACAAGACCCTTCTCCTTCCTTTAGCCAACCAACAAACAAAAAGCAAGTTGCTTGCCGCCGGCCAACAAGGAGAAGATGAGAAAGATGAATGCCGGACAAGAGCTCCAAGGGAGGACCCTAAGCCTTGTTTCGACCGGCAAAGGAGAGGAGAAGAGCTAGGTTTGGACGTCGGCCAAGGGAGGAGAGGGGGTGTATGGGCGCCGGCCACCAAGGAAGAAGAAGAAGATAAGGAAAAGGTTTCCTTATTTTGTGCCGCCAACTCCAAACCCTAACTCCAAGCCTCTTGCCGCCAACTCCAAACCTCACTTGCTTCTAATTAATCTCCACGCCAACCCTTAAGCACCTTTTTATAGGTTTAGGGATAAGCCTTGTTTTAATCTCCACCATTGGTTTTAGGGATTTATTCTCAACCGTCGGATCTAGAGATTTAATCTCAACCATCGGATCTAGAGATTTAATCTCAACCATCGGATCTAGAGATTTAATTTCTACCTTTGGATCTAGAGTTTTGTTTTCATCCATTGGATCTAAGCTTCATGAGGTATTAATAGGCTACAATAGGGACCATGAGGAGGAGTTGGATCATGGCCACCCAATGGATCAAGCAAACATAAAGTCCAATCCATTAATGATAATCCAATCCACTAAAGGAATATCATTGATCTACCTCACCAACTCCTATAAGTTAATATAGGCTCCATATATTATATGCACATTTTCTCCCCGTGTTTAAGATCTTGAATGTCCTTCGATTAATTAATTTACTGACCATTAATTAATCCACATCTAACTCCATGAGTAGTACCACTCAACCTTTTCATCATGCCGGACCAAGTCCACTTGCAGGGTTTACATGATGAACCTTATGACCTCCTCAAGGGAACATCATCATCATAATATATAGGACACGGTTTCCTCCTATAATCAATGGCACACTATATAAAAAATATTATTTGCCAACTTACCGAGCCCATTGGTAAATCAAAGAAATGAATACTATGTATATGTGCCAGTTATTATATCGGGATTAAAAACATGTACAATATAATATCTGAGGTCCGATTCGATTATGTAGTCAGCAATAAATCGAATCACCTCAAAGTCAGTCCTTCTCAAGACACACAAAGTGTACTAGTGTGATTCTATGGCCAAGACAAACCAATACCAAATCACACTACAACCATACCAATGGTTTTGTCCAAAGCCATCTCGGTTGTGATCCTTTACTTATACTTTACAAGGAACCGATAACATGATCTTCAGTGTGACACCACACACCATGTTATCTATAATATAATGTATTAGACTATATGCATAACCATAAATATACAAACAATGATCATGTGATTCTTATTTTTAAATAAAGATGTTCATACAAAAGATAGACTTTTCAGTATACATCCTAACAATCTCCCACTTATACTAAAAGACTATGCTGTCCTTAAACTGCCATACATCTGATTCTCAATCCCTCCACATGCCTATCAAAAGCTCTCGCCAGAAGGGCCTTAGTGAAAGGATCTGCCAGGTTATCCTCCGATTCAATCTTGGCCAAAGCAACTTCTCCCCTCTTTACGATTTCTCGTATCAGGTGGTACTTGCTCTCTATGTGTTTACTTGCCTTATGGGCTCATGGTTCCTTCAAGTTTACAACTGTACCACTATTATAACAATAAATTGTGATAGTTCTGGGCAAACCAGGAATCACATCCAAGTCCATCAAGAAGTTCCTGAGCCACATAACTTCTTTGGCCGCCTCAGAGGCTGCCATATACTAAGCTTCCATGGTAGAGTCCCCCATGCATTTCTGATTGGCACTCCTGTTGGAATGTATACTGAAAGCCTAGCTCTTTTTGTATGAACATTTTATTTTGAAATAAGAATCACATGATCATTGTTTGCACTTTATATATTTATTATATGTGTGCATATTGTCTAAATATTTTACATTGTAGATAACATGGTGCTTGGTGTGGCACAGAAGATCATGTTATCAGTCCCTTGTAAAATATAAGTAGAGGCTCACAACCAAAATGGTGTTGGACAAACCATTGGCATGGTTGTAGTGTAGCTTGGTATTGTTTTGTCTTGAACATAGAGTTACACTAGTACACTTAGGTGTATTGAGCAGGACCGACATAGAGGTGATTCAATTAATTGCTGACTTCATAATTGAATCGGACCTCGGATATTATGTTGTACATGCTCTTAATCCCGATATAATAATGGGCACATGTACTTAGTATATATTTCTTTGATTTACCAGAGGGTGAGATTTAGATGGATTAAATCAATATGCCTACTAAGTTGGGAAATAATATTATTTACATGGTGTGCCGTTGATTATAGGAGGAAACCGTGTCCTATATATTAGGTTGATGATGTCCCCTTGAGGAGCTCATAAGGTTCATCATGTGAACCCAGCTGGTTGACTTAGTCAACACTATGATAAGGTTGAGTGGTACTACTCGAGGAGTTAGATGTTAATTAATTGATGGTCAGTAAATCGATTAATTGACGGACATTCGATATCTTAAACACGGGGAGATGAATGTACAAATAATATATGGAGACCATATTGATTTATGGGGGTTGGTGAGGTAGTTCAATGATGATCCTCTTGTGGAATGGAACATCATTGATGGATCAAGTTTGTGTTGTTCCGATCCATCGGGTGGCCAAGATCCAACTCCTCCTTATGGTCCCTATCGTAGCCTAATATAATCCTCGTGAAGTCTAGATCCAAGGATGTAAAACAAAACCTAGAACCAACGGTTGGGATGAATCCCTAGATCCAATGGTTGAGATGAAACCCTAGAACCAATGGTTGGGATTAAATCCCTAGATCCGATGGTTAGGATGAAATCCTAGAATCGACGGTTGGGATAAAACCCTAGATCCGACGGTTAGGATGAAATCCTAGAATCAACGGTTGGGATGAAACCCTATATCTGACGGTTGGGATGAAATTCTAGATCCGACGGTTGGGATGAAACCCTAGATCCGACGGTTGGGATAAAACCCTAGATCCGACGGTGGAGATTAAATCCCTAGATCCGACGGTGGAGATTAAAGGAGGCTTAAGCCCTATTCTATATATAGAGACTTAGGCTTGGGCGGCAATAAGATTTTGGAAATTAGGGTTTGGCTCTTCTAAAAGTGGGCGGCAAACACAAACCCTAGAGGTGGCTAGGGTTTTGGGTGGCTAGAAGTGGGCGGCAAGGTTCTTGTTCTCCCTAGGTTTTTGGCCGACGTCCCTCTCCCTCTTCTCATCCTTGGCCGGTTCTCTTCTTCCTCCTCCCTTGCTCCTTGGTGGCCGGCGGCTCTCCAACACTTGGTGGCCGGCGCTTCTCCTACCTCTAGGTGGCCGGCGGCAACATTGCATTGGTGGCCGGCGCTTCATTCAATTGTTCCTTGGCCGGCAGTTGCATCAAACTCCCTAGCTTGGTGGCCGATTCTAGAAAGGAAAGGTATTGTTGGTTCTTCTCTTTGTTCGCAGCAGACAAGGAAGGGAAGAACGCGATCTAGAAGGCTTCTACTCGTGGAGGATCTTCGTCCACACGTCGTCCACGAGGAGGATAGGACATACGGTAGAAGATCGTAAGGTATAATGTTTTACAACTTTATTTTCAGACCTGAGCATGTTCTTTTATGTGTTGATTATACATGTGTACATATGTATTTAGTATAATCATGGACCCCGAAGACAAACATAAAAACCGATGATCCGTCCGTCGTCTCTTCCGCGGCTAACCAACTAGAAGAGTTGTGTTGCTTGAACAACTAGTTTGTTCAAGCGACCACTCAAGTTGTTAGCACGACGACGAATTGGTTGTGCTAAGGAAACTCATCCCATTCAGATTAATTCTTTCATTAATGAAAATTTTAATCCGGGGACATGGGCGCCAATGAGCCTCCGAAGCAACTACCCTAACAAGTGGTATCAGAGCCACGGTTTCCGGTTTTGTGTGTTTTGGATTTGGTTACTTTCATGCACATATCATATACTGAGTATTCCGGATAATAGTAGGATGTGCGTAGGCTAACTTTTTGGTTGCAGGCATAAGATCCGACTATTATGGCTAATTGTGTGTATGTGATTGTTTTGTGTGTGATTGTATGTATATTATTTGTATCCTCGGGGTTTATGAGGCTAGATTAGTATTTAATTTTTGTAATTAAATACGACATTGTTTAGCCGCCCATTTTAGTTTACTTTCAATCTAGATTATTTGTACACTCCTTCGTGGAGTATAGGATCGATGGATGAAAATTAAAATGATTTATCTCGGCTCGGATCTCTTTGGTGACTTGCGCATGGGAAAAGATGGAGCGGACGAGGTGGCAACACGACGGGATGTGTATTGGAGGACAATGCCATAATAGTTGGAAAATTTCTGTTTTTTTCCATATTTATTGCTTATTTGTTATATATGCATGTTGTGTATGCTTTAAAATTCCTCAATTTCAATTTGCTAAGTGGGAGAGGGATATTTTAATTAATTCCCGTGGCCTCCATTACAATTTGACGTGTGATGCAACAAACTTGTGTGTCGGCTCTGAGTGCCTTCCTCCCTGCGGACGGGTTTGTTTGCGGATCACTAGGTCAAATAATGGTTATAGGAAATTATCTAGGAGCATGTGTACTTCCACAGCGGTAAGACACATAATCCAAAATAATTCCCTTAGTATCGTGTAATGGTGCACACTTAGATGCAAATAAAAGTATCCTCCCCATCGGAGTCACTGCTTTTATTTGTAGGGCCAAAGAGGAAGCAACTATTAATTTTATTTGTCAAAAAGTAAGGTTGACAAGATAATAAAATTAATGGGTAAAACCTCCTCTTACAAATGTAGAATTCGTATACGTCCACACAGTGTGGCATACGATATTCTCGGTGATTTGAGGTGTTGGTTGATTTCGGAATTTTATTGTTTTGAGGAATCAATAATATTTGAAATCTAATATTTTGATCATTGTGATTTTTAGGATTTTCAAATGGCTTTCAACCCACTTGCTATGATTTTAAAAGAAAACAAACTTACTGGACCAAACTACATTGATTGGAAAAACAATCTGGATATTGTCTTAACTGCGGAGGAGTACATATTTGTACTATTCGAGGTCTGTCCTCCTAAGCCCACCGATGACTCTGATGAAAAGGAGAGAGATAGTTATAAGAAATGGATCAAGGTAGATGAGATGGTGCGGTGTTACATTTTGACATCTATGTCAAATGTGCTGCAACATCAGCATCAGGCCATGGCCACAGCTTATGAAATGATGGTAAATCTCAAGGAACTTTTCGGACATCAGAGTAGGGCGGCTAGGCAGGAGGCAATTAGAAACTTGATGACGACCTCCATGATCGAGGGAACACCCGTTAGGGATCATGTTCTCAAGATGATGGCTCATCTTAATGAGATGGAAGTCCTCGGAGCTGAGATCGATGGAAAAACCCAGGTCGATATCATTCTCTAGTCTCTGCCTAGGAGTTTTGAGCAGTTCCGCCTCAACTACAACATGAACAAGAGGTTGGGATGTAACTCCAAAGCAGAAGGGCTTTTTCATCAAAGTGCTCAAGCCATGGTCGCTCAGAAGGTTTCTTCCTCTAAACTGAAAGGTAAGAAGAAGAAGAAACAAGGTGGAGCGAAGAAAGTGGCAGTGGGACCTCAGGCAGGAGTGAAGAAGCCGAAAGGCAAGTGCTTCACTTGCAAGCAGACTGGACATTGGAAGGCGGACTGTCCTCGCCGAAAGAACAAAGGTAATACTTCTTGTTTAGTTGTTGAAACATGTTTAGCGGTGTTATCTACCAGTGCCTGGTGTGTAGATACAGGAGCCACTGATCATGTCTGCAATACTTTGCAGGGGTTCCAGGAAACCCGACGACTAGCTGAGGAAGAGATTACCGTCTTCATAGGCAATGCTTCAAAGGTGGCGGCTATTGCAGTGGGAGACGTTTATTTATCTTTTGATAGGAATAAAGTTTTGGTTTTGAGAAATTGTCTTTATGTACCTACTTTTAGAAAGAATTTAATTTCAGTTTCTAAATTGTTTTTGGATGGATATTCTGTTTCTTTTAATGACAAAGTGGTTATAAAAAGGAATAGGTAGATTATTTGTTCTGGTACATTGGTTGGCAATTTATATACTCTTGAACCGAAAGCTCCCACAATGCATATAGAAGTCAATAACTCATCTTCTAAGTCTAATAAGAGAAAATAACCTTCGCAAATGAACCAGACATATCTTTGGCATCTAAGGCTTAGTCATATTAACCTAAGCAGAATTCAAAGGTTGATAGCTGATGGACCTTTGGGTTCATTAGTGGAGGAGGATCTCCCAACCTGCGAATCTTGCTTGAAAGGTAAAATGACCAAGAGGCCTTTCAAGGCCAAGGGGTATAGAGCCAAAGATGTGTTAGAATTGGTTCATTCTGATTTGTGCGGTCCTATGTCTATCCAGGCTAGAGATGGTTTTGAATATTTCGTCTCTTTTATAGATGATTATTCAAGATATGGATACATTTACTTGATGCGCCGCAAGTCTGAATGCTTTGACAGGTTCAAAGAATTCAAGGCTGATGTGGAGAACCGTCAAGGTAAAAGTATCAAGACATTACGATCTGATCGTGGTGGCGAGTACCTCTTGGGAGAGTTTAGGAGTTACTTATCAGAGGCTGGGATTCAATCCCAATTATCCACACCTGGCACACCCCAGCAGAATGGTGTGGCGGAGCGAAGGAATAGGACTCTTATGGAGATGGTCAGATCGATGATGAGTTATTCTGAGTTACCTGTTTCGTTCTGGGGGTATGAGCTGGATACGGCAATGTACACTATGAACTTGGTTCCATCTAAATCAGTACCTTCTACCCCTGTAGAATTGTGGACTAGGCGAAAGCCTAGTCTGAGACATATTCGGATATGGGGGAGTTCAGCACATGTGCTGAAGGCTGATGCTGGTAAGTTGGAACCTCGTACAGAAGTGTGCATGTTTGTTGGCTACCCTAAGGGAACAAAAGGTGGTTTGTTTTATAATCCTAGAGATCAGAGGGTGATCGTTAGCACGAACGCCAGATTTCTAGAGGAGGATTATGTAATGAACCACAAGCCCAAAAGTAGGATTGTTCTTGAGGAGTTGACAGGGGAAGTCCCGACTTCAGTACCACCGGTACAAGAGGAGACACCATAAGTCACTGCACCGCGTGTCACAGAGCATACACAGGAGGCACCTCATCGTAGTGGGAGGGTTGTTAGACAACCCGAGAGATTCATGTTTTTGGGAGAGTCTTCGGACTGTCCCTGGTGAACATGAACCTGATCCCTGGACATATGACGAGGCAATCCAAGATAAAGATGTGGTATCTTGGCAAAGAGCGATGAATTCAGAGATAGAATCTATGGATTCTAATCAGGTCTGGGAGCTAGTAGAACCACCCGATGGTGTAAAAACCATTGGATGCAAGTGGATCTACAAGAGAAAGAGAGGAGTAGACGGGAAGGTTGAGACCTTCAAAGCTAGGCTTGTTGCGAAAGGGTATACTCAGAAAGAGGGTATCGATTATGAGGAGACCTTTTCGCCGATAGCCATGCTCAAGTCTATTCGGATTCTCTTATCTATAGCTGCTCATATGGATTATGAGATTTGGCAGATGGAGGTCAAGACAGCTTTCCTTAACGGAAGTCTTGAGGAGAACATCTATATGCGGCAGCCAGAGGGATTCATTGCTAAAGGTAAAGAGCATCTTGTTTGTAAGCTTAATCGGTCCATTTATGGATTGAAGCAAGCTTCTAGATCTTGGAACATCCACTTTGATGAGGTAATCCAGTCATATGGATTTATTCAAAGTTTGGATGAGCCTTGTGTATACAAGAGATGTGACGGAAACATAGTGGTGTTTCTTGTACTATACGTAGATGACATTTTGTTAGTTGGCAACAATATCAAAGTGTTATCAGATGTAAGGGTATGGTTGTCAAAACAGTTTGACATGAAGGACTTGGGAGAAGTGGGACACATCCTTGGGATCAAAGTTATAAGGGATCGCAAGAAAAGGATGTTGTGCTTTTCTCAAGCTTCATACATTGACACTATCCTTGCTCGTTTTAGCATGCAGAACTCCAAGAAAGGTTTTCTACCTTTTAGGCATGGAGTTTCTTTATCTAAAGAGATGTGTCCCAAAACATCAAAGGAGATAGAGGACATGAAGGTGGTTCCTTATGCTTCGGCAGTAGGAAGCCTTATGTATGCTATGCTATGTACGAGACTGGATATCTGTTTTACCGTGGGCATGATTAGCAGATATCAGAGTAATCCTGGACAGGGACATTGGACTGCAGTAAAGCATATATTGAAGTACGTGAGAAGGACTAGGGATTATATGCTGGTTTACCGGGCAGATCAATTAGTCCCTGTGGGTTACACGGATTCGGATTTCCAATCAGATAGGGACAAGAGTAAGTCTACCTCGGAGTTTGTGTTTACTTTTGGAGTTGGAGCCATAGTATGGAGGAGTGTCAAGCAGAAATGCGTGGCGGACTCTACCATGGAAGCTGAGTATGTGGCAACCTCTGAGGCAGCCAAGGAAGCTGTATGGCTCAGGAACTTCTTGATGGACTTGGATGTGATTCCTGGTTTGCCCAGAACTATCACAATTTATTGTGATAATAGTGGTGCAGTTGCAAACTCGAAGGAACCACAAGCCCATAAGGCGAGTAAACACATAGAGCACAAGTACCACCTTATATGAGAGATCGTAAAGCGAGGAGAAGTTACTGTCACCAAGATTGCATCAGAGGATAACCTGGCGGATCCATTCACTAAGGCCTTTCCAGCGAAAAGCATTTGATAGGCATGTGGAGGACATGGGGATCAGATGTATGGCAGAGCGATGACGGCATAGTCTTTTAGTATAAGTGGGAGATTGTTGGAATGTATACTGAAAGCCTAGCTCTTTTTGTATGAACATTTTATTTTGAAATAAGAATCACATGATCATTGTTTACACTTTATATATTTATTATATGTGTGCATATTGTCTAAATATTTTACATTGTAGATAACATGGTGCTTGGCGTGGCACAGAAGATCATGTTATCAGTCCATTGTAAAATATAAGTAGAGGCTCACAACCAAGATGGTGTTGGACAAACCATTGGCATGGTTGTAGTGTAGCTTGGTATTGTTTTGTCTTGAACATAGAGTTACACTAGTACACTTAGGTGTATTGAGCAGGACCGACATAGAGGTGATTCAATTAATTGCTGACTTCATAATTGAATCGGACCTCGTATATTATGTTGTACATGCTCTTAATCCCGATATAATAATGGGCACATGTACTTAGTATTTATTTCTTTGATTTACCAGAGGGTGAGATTTAGATGGATTAAATCAATATGCCCGGTAAGTTGCGAAATAATATTATTTACATGGTGTGTCGTTGATTATAGGAGGAAACCATGTCCTATATATTAGGTTGATGATGTCCCCTTGAGGAGCTCATAAGGTTCATCATGTGAACCCAGCTGGTTGACTTAGTCAACACGATGATAAGGTTGAGTGGTACTACACGAGGAGTTAGATGTTAATTAATTGATGGTCAGTAAATCGATTAATTGACGGACATTCGATATCTTAAACACGGGGAGATGAATGTACAAATAATATATGGAGCCCATATTGATTTATGGGGGTTGGTGAGGTAGTTCAATGATGATCCTCTAGTGGAATGGAACATCATTGATGGATCAAGTTTGTGTGGTTCCGATCCATCGGGTGGCCAAGATCCAACTCCTCCTTATGGTCCCTATCGTAGCCTAATATAATCCTCGTGAAGTCTAGATCCAAGGATGTAAAACAAAACCTAGAACCGGCGGTTGGGATGAATCCCTAGATCCGATGGTTGGGATGAAACCCTAGAACCAACGGTTGGGATTAAATCCCGAGATCCGATGGTTAGGATGAAATCCTAGAATCGACGGTTGGGATAAAACCCTAGATCCGACGATTAGGATGAAATCCTAGAATCAACGGTTGGGATAAAACCCTAGATCCGACAGTTGGGATGAAATCCTAGATCCGACGGTTGGGATGAAACCCTAGATCCGACGGTTGGGATAAAACCCTAGATCTGACGGTGGAGATTAAATCCCTAGATCCGACGGGGGAGATTAAAGGAGGCTTAAGCCCTATTCTATAAATAGAGGCTTAGGCTTGGGCGGTAATAAGATTTTGGAAATTAGGGTTTGGCTCTTCTAAAAGTGGGCGGCAAACACAAACCCTAGAGGCGGCTAGGGTTTTGGGCGGCTAGAAGTGGGCGGCAAGGTTCTTGTTCTCCCTAGGTTTTTGGTCGGCGTCCCTCTCCCTCTTCTCATCCTTGGCCGGTTCTCTTCTTCCTCCTCCCTTGCTCCTTGGTGGCCGGCGGCTCTCCAACACTTGGTGATCGGCGCTTCTCCTACCTCTAGGTGGCCGGCGGCAACATTGCATTGGTGGCCGTCGCTTCATTCAATTGTTCCTTGGCCGGCGGTTGCATCAAACTCCCTAGGTTGGTGGCCGGTTCTAGAAAAGAAAGGTATTGTTGGTTCTTCTCTTTGTTCGCAGCAGACAAGGAAGGGAAGAACGCGATCTAGAAGGCTTCTACTCGTGGAGGATCTTCGTCTACACGTCGTCCACGAGGAGGTTAGGACATACGGTAGAAGATCGTAAGGTATAAAGTTTTACAACTTTATTTTCAGATCTGAGCATGTTCTTTTATGTGTTGATTATACATGTGTGCGTATGTATATATTTAGTATAATCATGGACCCCGAAGACAAACATAAAAACCGGCGATCCGTCCGTCGTCTCTTCCGCGGCTAACCAACTAGAAGAGTTGTGTTGCTTGAACAACTAGTTTGTTCAAGCGACCACTCAAGTTGTTAGCACGACGACGAATTGGTTGTGCTAAGGAAACTCATCCCATCCGGATTAATTCTTTCATTAATGAAAATTTTAATCCGGGGACATGGGAGCCAATGAGCCTCCGAAGCATCTACCCTTCAACTCCTCCATACTATGGCTCCACCTATCAAAGTAAACACAAAATCTGAGATAGACTTACTGTATCCCTATCTGATTGGAAGTCAAAAACTGTGTAACCCACAGGGAGTATTTGGTCTGTCTGGTAAACTAGCATATAATCCCTAGTCCTTCTCAGGTACATCAATATATGTTTTATCGCAGTCCAATGTCCCTGTCCTAGATTACTCTGATATCTGCTGACCATGCCCACGGCAAAGCAGATATCTGGTCTCGTACATAGCATTGCATACATGAGGCTTCATACCGTCGAAACATAAGGAACCGCCTTCATCTACTCTATCTCCTCAGATGTTCTAGGACACATCTCCTTAGACAAAGGAACTCCATGCCTAAAAGGTAGAAAACCTTTCTTGGAGTTTTGCATGCTAAAACGATCCATAATAGTTTCTATGTATTAAGCTTGAGATAAGCACAACATCCTTTTCCTGCGATCCCTTATAACCTTGATCCCAAGGATGTGTCCCACTTCTCCCAAGTCATTTTTATCAAACTCTTTGGACAACCATACCCTTACGTCCGATAACACCTTGACATTGTTGCTAATTAACAAAATGTCATCTACGTATAGTACAAGAAATACCACTACGTTTTCGTCACATCACTTTTATACACAAGACTCGTCCGGACTTTGAATAAATCCATATGACTAGATTACCTCAACAAAGTGGATGTTCCAAGACCTCAAAGCTTGCTTCAATCCATAAATGGACCGATTAAGCTTACATACAAGATGCTCTTTGCCCTTTGCAATGAATCCTTCTGGTTGGTTCATATAGATGTTTTCTTCAAGACTTCCATTAAGGAAAGCTGTCTTGACATCCATCTGCCACACCTCATAATCCATATGAGCTGCAATGCATAACAGAATCTGGATAGACTTAAGCATGGCTACTAGCGAAAAAGTCTCCTCATAACTGATACCCTTTTTCTGAGTATACCCCTTCGCAATAAGCCTCGCTTTGAAGGTCTCAACCTTCCCATCTATTCCTCTCTTTCTTTTGTTGATCCACTTGCATTCAATGGTTTTTACACCATCGGGTGGTTCTACTAGCTCCCAGACCTGATTTGAATCCATAGATTCAATCTCAGCATTCATTGCACTTTGCCAAGATACTGCATCTTTATCTTGGATTTCCTCATCATATGTCCAGGGATTAGGTTCATGTTTGCCAGGGACCAAATCAGAAGATTCTCCCAAGAACATGAATCTATCAGGCTGTCTCACAACCCTCCCACTATGATGAGGTATCACCTGTGTATCCTCTGTGACACGCGGTGTAGTGACTTGTGATATATCCTCTTTTACCGGTGGTACTGAAGAAGTGACTTTCCCTTTCAATTCCTCTAGAACAATTTTACTCATGGGAATGTGGTTCATCACATAGTCTTCCTCTAGAAATTTGACGTTCGTACTGACGATCACCCTATGATCTCTAGGACTATAAAACAAACGACCTTTCATTCCTCTAGGATAGCCAACGAACATGCGTACTTTTGTACGAGGTTCCAACTTACCAGCATCTGTCTTCAGCATATGTGATGGACTCCCCCATATCCGAATATGTCTTAGACTAGGCGTTCGCCCAGTCCACAATTCTGTGGGAGTAGAAGGCACTGATTTAGATAGAACCAAGTTCAGAATGTACACCGCTGTATCTAGAGCATATCCCCAGAACAAATCTGGCAACTCAGAATAACTCATCATCGATCTAACCATCTCCATAAGAGTCCTATTCCTTCGCTCTGCTACACCATTCTGCTGAGGTGTGCCAGGTGCAGACAATTAGGATTGAATCCCAGCCTCTGATAACTAATTCCTAAACTCTCCAAAGAGGTACTCACCACCACGATCAGATCGTAGTGTCTTGATACTTTTACCTTGACGTTTCTCCACATCTGCCTTGAATTCTTTGAACTTGTCAAAGCATTCAAACTTGTAGTGTATCATGTAAATGTATCCATATCTCAAATAATCATCTATAAAAGAGACGAAATACTCGAAACTAGCTCTAGCCTGGATAGACATAGGACCACACAAATCAAAAAGAACCAATTCTAACACATCTTTGGCTCTATACCCCTTGGCCTTAAAAGCCCTCTTGGTCATTTTTGTTAGTTATAGCCCTAGAACCAATCATGTGATGGTTGAATAGGGAACATTTTGTATCATATTCTATAAAGGCAAAGGATTGGTTATTATATATTTACGTCTTGCTTATGCCAGCTAAATTAAATATATAATAATGCCCTAGAAAAGTAGGTTCTTATCTACAACACATCAATTGGCAGAATTGATTTTGAGAGGCTGTAGAGAACACTTTCCTAAATGTTCCTGTTGGAGATTTGACGCCGCTAGAGGGGGGTGAATAGCGTTGAATTCGTACGTAGATGGAAATCGTTCGCGTTGCTTGTCTACAATCTTGTTAGTATGCAGCGGAATAAACAATAACAAATACAAACACAAGATACAATCACAACACGCACGATATAACGTGGTTCGGAACCGAACGGTTCCTACTCCACGGATCGAGCTCTAAAGAGCCCTAGTGATGCACATGCACTCACTAATCACAAATACTCCTTCTCGACACAAGTCGGAGGTGGAGAAACCTCTTACAATGGATTACAATAAGTAATACACAAAAATACAAGCAAAATACAAGGAAATGTAAAGAACACTTTACAAACTAGGGTTTTGAGCGCTTGCTTGTTGGTTGCTTGGATGAGGTTGAAGGGCCCTGAAATGCACCTGCAAATCGCCTTCAAATCGCCTCAAGTAAGCTCCCAAAAATCTGATGCCGCAATCTCCATGAACAGCTCCCTTTTATCTCGCGTCGGGCTGGATTTCCGCCTGGCAGTCGACTGCCATAAGTCCCCAGTCGACTGCCAGCACTGTAGCTGTGAGACAACGGCTCAATCCACGTTGGACAAGTTCCAACGGGACTCTTAGCGATCGCCAACGTAATCGGCCCGATCGGCTCGAGCGTTCTCGTGGTGAACTAGCGATCATGTATCGACCCGATCGATCATTGCCGTAGACATCGATTCATTTGCTCCCATGAGCGATCGCCGCCGTGAGACATCGATTATTGCTCCCATGAGCGTCATTGCAGCGATTCGGCTCTTAAACGGCAGTCAAACTCAAGTCGACTCACGGCAGTCGAACCGGCCATAATGTCAGTCGAATGCCAACCTCAAAGATGAGGTTTTAACCCAAGTATGGTGCCCCCATACTTGCTAGACTTCCCTTAGCCTAGACCTAAGCCTTCTAGCCACCTCCATCAGCCTCACGCCTCTCGGATCCCTCCAAGTCATCCATGACTTGTTCATCCATCGCGCTAGCCTCTAGGTGCTTCCCTCGGCTATGTCATGCTAACGGTGTCTACACCGCCAAGGCACATTGGACTTACGCCGCCAAGACTCCGCTTGGACTTTACGCTGCCAATATCAATCCCCTTGGACTTCCCAAATGCCAAGACTCAAGCTTAGACTTTCCCTTGCCAACCCATGTTGGACTTTCCATGCCAAGACCCATGCTTGGACTTTCCATTTGCCAAGACCCATGCTTGGACTTCTCATTTGCCAAGACCCATGCTTGGACTTCTCATGCCAAGTACTCAAGACTTGGACTTTCCCAAATGCCAAGTACCCATGACTTGGACTTTCCATGCGCCAAGTGTCCCACTTGGACTTTTCATGCCAAGTGTCCCACTTGGACTTTCCATGCCAAGTACCCATGACTTGGACTTTCCAAAATCACATGGTCAACCCTAGTCAACCATTAAGGTCTTCCTCGAGTCAAACTCGAGTCCGGTCAAACATGACCCGGGTCGATTGCTCCAACAATCTCCCCAACATATTAACCGACATTAATGTCAAACATCAATGCCAAACCACTTTGTCAAATCCCTTTGTCAAACATCAAAACATCACTCGAGTCAAACTCGAGTCTGGTCAATCGTGACCTGGGTCGATTGCACCAACAGTTCCTAGTCAAGTATTAATATGCAAGGGCAATATTAATACATAAAGACTAGCATGTAGGTCAATTGATGACATTATCTCACAAGTCATGGATATATGATATCAAGTTGACACATGGGTATATATTAGAGAATATATACTGAACTGACCCACAATGAGAAAGTTTCATGGATCGTCATATGAGTGTCATAAACTTTCTCATGTGACTATTGGTATGAATAGTCCTCAAACCTGAAGTCACTACGGTTCCCTACATAAGGAGTTATGTACTTTGGTATCGTCAAACGTCACCCGTAACAGGGTGGACCATAAAGGCGATTACTGGGTATATAACAAATTATGCGGAGGGATGTGAGTGATGTAGATGGGATCTATCCCTCCCATATGACGGGAGTGATATCTGTGGGCCCCTTGATTGAGTAGAACTACGAAAATGCATGGCCATGCTCAAATGAGTCAATATGAGATATTGAGCTCATTTGTTTGAGTTAGTTTACTCAGGGATCAAGAAACACATAGATTGATCGAGGATGACACGGTCTATGCCTCATTGGTCAATCTGATATCAAGGATAGAAGGACACGGTCATACATTATAGTAGTCACGGAAAGGTTAGTCGGATCTTGACTTATTTCGTAACTTGGGTAACAATGATGTATTGCTAGATGCCGCTCATTGCTTATGTATCTAAAAGAGTTTAGATCCACTGCCAACGTTATGAGAGCCTATAGGGTCACACACAAAGAGCATGATGATTAGAAGAATTAGTGCATTCTAGTTTGACTAGAATAATTTGGGAATAAGCTTAAGTACAAAATGGTTTTTTGGACTTTAAGCTTAAAGAGAATTTTAGCTTATTGATTTAATGAGATTAATTCAATATGCTAAGCTTATTAATTTAATAAGATTAAATAAATATGTTATCATGATATCCTAAGCTAAATTGATTTAATAAGATTAATTCAATATGTTACCTTATTGATTTAATGAGATTAATTCAATATGATAACATAAGCTTATTGAATTAATAAGATTAATTCAACATGCATGAATGCCACATAAGCTTGATGAGGTGGAAGGAGAAAAAGGGTTTTGACCTTTGGATTTCCACCACATGTGGCCGGCCAAACAAGGAGTGTAAAACTCCTTGTTTGATTGTTTTTCAATGCAATTGATTGCATTGAATGTGATAGGAGGTGAAAGGTTTTTCCAATCCTATAAAACACTCCATGGGGTGGCCGGCCAAGTAGAGGGAAGCATGAGGCTTGGAGAGAGCTTGGTGGTGAGAGGCTTTGGTTGTGTGGCTTTTGTGAGTGTAGCAAGAAGAGTGGTCTTCTTCTTCCTTTCTCTTTTTCCCTACCTTCCTCTCCTTTAGGGACTTCTCTAGCAAGAAGTAAAAGAGAGCTCTTCTAGTTTCTTTTGTGAGACAAGAGCTTGCTCGTGTGGATACATATAGAGGCACAGACATTTGAACGTACTAAAAGATCCAACAAACCCAAGGAGAAGCGGGATTTAAAAGGGCACGCAACAAAGGTAATATTCTTCTATAAGATAGGTTTTGGGAAATTTATTTTTGTACGAGGTTTTCTTTCGCAAGCATCACTTGGAAGGGATCCTATTTTTTCGTTGCGCATATGCTATTTTGTATAAGAGATCCCTACAATTTTACCCTCCAAGCAAGATTGGCAGGTTGGGAAATCTTCCACCACTAATGAACCTAGAGGTCCATCAGCTATCAACCTTTGGATTCTACTTAGGTTAATATGACCAAGCCTAAGATGCCAAAGATATGTTTGGTTCATCTTTGAAGGTTATTTTCTATTTTTGGAATTAGAAGATGAGTTATTATCATCTATTTGCATCGTGGGAGCTTTTGGTTCAAGTGTGTATAGATTTCCTATCAATGCACCCGAACAGATAATGTCCCTATTCCTTTTTATAACAACTCGGTCATTAAAAGAAATAGAATATCCGTCCATAAACAATTTAGAAACCGAAATTAAATTCTTTCTAAATAAAGGTACATAAAGGCAATTCTTAAGAACCAAAACTTTATTTTTCTCAAAAGATAAATAAACTTCTCCAACTGCAACAGCTGCCACCTTTGTGGCATCGCCCAAGTATATGGTAATCTTCCCCTCAGTCAGTTGTCTGGTTTCCTGGAACCCCTGCAAAGTATTGCAGACATGATCAGTGACTCCGGTATCTACACACCAGGTGCCAGTAGATAACACCTCTAAACATGTTTCAACGACTAGACCAAAAGGTATACCTTTGTTCTACTTGCGGTTGGGGCAGTCCTTCTTTTAGTGTCCATTCTGCTTACAAGTGAAGCACTTGCTTTCCGCTTCTTCACTCCTCCCTGAGTTCCTCCCACCGCCTTTGCCCCAGTTTGTTTCTTCTTCTTCTTTCCTTTCATCTTAGAAGTAGAAACCTTTTGGGTCACCATGGTATGCGTATGAGCACTCTGACGAAATAGCCCATCTCCCGCCTGGAGTTCTGTCAGAACCTCCACCAATGAATACAACCTTTTGTTCATGTTGTAGTTCTGGCGAAACTGCTCAAAACTCCTAGGTAGAGACTGGAGAATGATATCGACCTGGGTTTCCCCATCGATTTCAGCTTTGAGGACTTCCAACTCATTCAAATGAGCCATCATCTTGAGAACATGATCCCTCACGGGTGTTCCCTCGATCATGGTGGTCATCATCAAGTTCCTCATGGCTTCTCGCTTGCACTGATTCGTGTCAAAAGCTCTTTGAGATTGAGCATCATGTCATAAGCAGTGGGCATGGCTTGATGCTGATGTTGCAGTACATTTGACATAGATGCCAAAATGTAACACCGCGCCATATCATCGACCATTATCCACTTCTTATAACTCTCTTTCTCTTTTTCCCCAGAATCATCCGTAGGCTTAGGAGGGCACTCTTCAAGGAGTACATATTTGTATTCCTCAGCAGTCAAGACAATGTAAAGATTCCTCTTCCGATCAACATAGTTGGATCCAGTAAGTTTATTCTCTTTCAGTATCAGAGCAAGCGGGTTGAAAGTCATTTTGAAAGAAAACCTAAGAATCACATAGATCAAAACATTAGATTTCAAAAAATTATTGATTCCTCAAACAATAATATTTTAAAACTAACCAACACCTCAAAACACCGAGAATATCGTATGCCACAATAGTGTGGACGTATATGAATTCTACATTTGTAAGAGGAGGTTTTACCCATTAATTTTACTATCTTGTCAACCTAACTTTTTGACAAGTAAAATTAATAGTTGGTTCCTTTTTAGCCCTATAAATAAAAGCAGTGACTCCGATGGGGAGGATACTTATATTTGTTTCTAAGTGTTCACCATTACTCGGTACCAAGGTAATTATCTCGGGTTATGTGCCTTCCGATGGGAAAGTAGACACGCTCCTTAATAATTTCCTATAAACATATTTGACCTTGTGATCCGCAAACAAACTCATCCGATGGGGAGGAAGGCACTCAGAGCCGACACACAAGTTTGTTTGCATCACTTGTCAAATAGTAATGGAGGTCGTGGGATTTTTTTAAAAAAATATCCCTCTCCCACTTAGTAATTTAAAATTGAGGAATTTTCTAGCCTATGACATGAATATCAAACAATAAGCAATAAATATGAAAAATAAATATTTTTCAACTATTATGGCTTTTGTCTTCAATATGTCTCCCGTCATATCGCCATCTCATCCGCTCCTCCCTACGCCATGTACAAGTCATCCGGAGATCCGAGCCGAGAAAAAATATTTTAATTTACATCCATCGATCCTATACTCCACGAGGGAGTGTATATGAAATCTAGATTGAAAGGTAACTAAAATAGAAAAAGTGGCTAAACAATGTCATATCTAATTTACAAAAATTAAATACTAGCCTCGTCAACCCCGAGGATTCAACAAAATATACAATTACACACATACAATCACATACACACATATGGCCATAATAGTTGGAACTTATGCCTGCAATCAAAGAGTTAACCTACACATATCCTACTATTATCTGGCACATATAATATATGAAAAGTGCATAAAAGTAACTGAATCCTAAACACACAAAACCGAAAACCGTGGCTCTGATACCAATTGAAGGTAGGAAACTTCGCTTTCGACTTCAACTCGGTTGGTTGTTCATGGCGATCCCTTCTATGTCCCCGGATAAAAAAATTTTATCCTCTACAAGAGGGATTACCAAAGCAACCGTGTCATCGTCGTGATCTTCGATTAGAGTAGTCACTTGAACAAACTTGTTGTTCAAGCAACCAACCTCTATTCTACGAGTAGCCACGGAATAGACGATGTACGGATCGCCGGCTTTTGTATTTATATTCGGGGTCCAAGTATATTTATCCACAAAACAGAATATATCATGCACATATAATTGAAAACAATTACAAACATGTTACATATGAAGATAGATAAGTGTTATACCTCTCGATCTTCTATTGTATGACCTTTCTCCTTTCAGACCTCATGTGAGCGACGATCTACCAAAAGTTGAAGCTCCTAGATCACCAATCTTCCTTCCTTGCTCGTTCCGAGCAAGAGGATGAATAGAAACAAGACCCTTCTCCATCCTTTATCCAACCAACAAACAACAATCAAGTTGCTTGCCGCCGGCCAACAAGGAGAAGATGAGAAAGATGAATGTCGGCCAAGAGCTCTAAGGGAGGACCCTAAGCCTTGTTTCCATCGGCCAAGGAGAGGAGAAGAGCTAGGTTTGGACGCCAGCCAAGGGAGGAGAGGGGTTGTATGGGTGCCGACCACCAAGGAAGAAGAAGAAGATAAGGAAAAGGTTTCCTTATTTGGTGCCACCAACTCCAAACCCTAACTCCAAGCCTCTTGACGCTAAATCCAAACCTCCCTTGCTTCTAATTAATCTCCAAGCCAACCCTTAAACCCCTTTTTATAGGTTTAGGGATAAGCCTTGTTTTAATCTCCACCATTTGTTCTAGGGATTTAATCTCAACCGTCGGATCTAGAGATTTAATCTCAACCGTCGGATATAGAGATTTAAT
Organism: Wurfbainia villosa; assembly: GCA_025175895.1. NCBI lineage: Eukaryota > Viridiplantae > Streptophyta > Magnoliopsida > Zingiberales > Zingiberaceae > Wurfbainia > Wurfbainia villosa. The sequence goes on along the minus strand of CM045986.1, from coordinate 55,039,770 downwards.
TTCTACCTTTGGATCTAGAGTTTTGTTTTCATCCATTGGATCTAAGCTTCATGAGGTATTAATAGGCTACAATAGGGACCATGAGGAGGAGTTAGATCTTGGCCACCCAATGGATCAAGCCCACATAAAGTCCGATCCATTAATGATAATCCAATCCACTAAAGGATTATCATTGATCTACCTCACCAATCCCCATAAGTTAATATGGGCTCCATATATTATATGTATATTTTCTCCGCGTGTTTAAGATCTCGATTGTCCGTCGATTAATGAATTTACTGACCATTAATTAATCAACATCTAATTCCATGAGTAGTACAACTCAACCTTTTCATCATGCCGGACCAAGTCCACCTGCAGGGTTAACATGATGAACCTTATGAGCTCCTCAAGGGGACATCATCATCCTAATATATAGGACACAGTTTCCTCCTATAATCAACAACACACCATATAAATAATATCATTTCCCAACTTTCCGAGCCTATCGATTTAATCTATAAATCTCGCCCATTGGTAAATCAATGAAATGAATACTAAGTATATGTGTCCGTTATTATATTGGGATTAATACCATGTACAATATAATATCTGAGGTTCTATTCGATAATGTAGTCAGCAATAAATCGAATCACCTCTAAGTTGGTCCTTCTCAATACATACAAAGTGTACTAGTGTGATTCTATGGTCAAGATAAACCAATACCAAATCACACTACAATCATTCCAATGGTTTGTCCAAAGTCATCTTGGTTGTGAGCCTATACTTATACTTTACAAGGAGATGATAACATGATCTCCCATGTGACACCACACACCATGTTATCTAAAATGTAATGTATTAGACAATATGCATAACCATAAATATGCAAACAATGATCATGTGATTCTTATTTCAAAATAAAGATGTTCATACAAAAGATAGACTTTTCAGTATACATCCCAACTAGCTTCTATGTCAAATGTATTGCAACATCAACATTAGGCCATGACTACTGCCTATGACATGATGCTCAATCTCAAGGAACTTTTTGGATACCAGAATCGGCCTACTAGGCAGGAAGCTATGAGGAACTTGATGACGACCACCATGATTGAGGGAACACCCATGAGGGATCATGTTCTCAAGATGATGTTCTCCACATACATATCAAAGCTCTCGCTAGAAGGGCCTTAGTGAAATGGTCTACCAGGTCATCCTCTGATGCAATCTAGGCGACAGCAACTTCTACCTCCTTTACGATTTCTCGTATCAGGTGGTACTTGCGCTCTATGCATTTACTTACCTTATGGGCTCGTGGTTCCTTCGAGTTTGCAACTGCACCATTATTATCACAATAAATTGTGATATTTCTGGGCAAACCAGGAATCACATCCAAGTCCATCAGGAAGTTTCTGAGCCACACAGCTTCTTTGGCTGCCTAAGAGGCTGCCACATACTCAGCTTCCATGGTGGAGTCCGTCACACATTTCTGCTGGACACTCCTCCATACAATGGCTCCACCTCCCAAAGTAAATACAAAACCTGAGGTAGACTTACTGTTATCCCTATCAAATTAGAAATCGAAATCCGTGTAATCCATAGGGAGTAATTGGTCTTCCCGGTAAACTAGCATATAATCCCTAGTACTTCTCAGGCACTACAATATATGCTTTACCGCAGTCCAATGTCTCTGTCATGGATTACTCTGATATCTGCTGACCATGCCCACGGCATAGTAGATATCGGGTCTCGTACATAGCATCGTATACATGAGGCTTACTACTACCGAAGCATAAAGAACCACCTTCATCTCCTCTATCTTCTCAGATGATCTAGGACACATCTCCTTAGATAAAAGAACTCCATGCCTGAAAGGTAGAAAACCTTTCTTGGAGTTTTGCATGCTAAAATGATCCATAATCGTGTCTATGTATGAAGCTTGGGATTAGCACTCTAACCTTGATCCCAAGGATGTGTCCCACTTCTCCCAAGTCTTTCAAAACTGTTTGGACAACCATATCCTTATGTCCGATAACACTCTGATACTGTTGCCAACTAAAAAAATGTCATCTACATATAGTACAAGAAATACCACTACGTTTCCGTCACATCTCTTGTATACACAAGACTCATTCGGACTTTGAATAAATCCATAAGTCTGGATTTACCTCATCAAAGCGGATGTTCCAAGACCTCGAAGCTTGTTTCAATCCATAAATGGACCGATTAAGCTTACATACAAGATGCTCTTTGCCCTTATCAATGAATCCCTCTGGTTGCTTCATATAGATGTTCTCCTCAAGACTTCCATTCAGGAAAGCTGTCTTGACATCCATCTGCCACACCTCATAATGCACATGAGCTGCTATGCATAAGAGCTCCCAAACCTGATTTGAATCCATAGATTCAATCTCAGTATTCATTGCACTTTGCAAAGATGCTGCATCTTTATCTTGGATTGCCTCGTCATATGTCCAGGGATCAGGTTCATGTTCGCCAGGGACCAAATCGGAAGATTCTCCCAAGAACATGAATCTATCAGGCTGTCTCATAACCCTCCCACTATGATGAGGTATCATCTGTGTATCCTCTATGATACGTGGTGCAGTGACATGTGGTATATCCTCTTGTACCGGTGGTAATGAAGTCGGGACTTCCCATGTCAACTCCTCAAGAACAATCCTACTCGTGGGCTTGTGGTTCATCACATAGTCCTCCTCTAGAAATCTGGCTTTCATAATAACGATCACCCTCTGATCTCTAGGACTATAAAACAAACCACCCTTCGTTCCCCTAGGATAGACAACAAACAAGCGCACTTCTGTACGAGGTTCCAACTTACCAGCATCAGCCTTCAGCACATGTGATGGACTCCCCCATATTCGAATATGTCTTAGACTAGGCTTTCGCCCAGTCCACAACTCTGTGGAAGTAGAAGGCACTGATTTAGATGAAACCAAATTCAGAATGTGCACCGCCGTATCTAGAGCATATCCCTTGAACGAATCTGGCAAGTCAGAATAACTCATCATCGATCTAACCATCTCCATAAGAGTCCTATTCCTTCGCTCTTCTACACCGTTCTGCTGGGGTGCGCCAGGTGCAGACAATTGGGATTGAATCTCAACCTCTGATAAGTAGTTCCTAAACTCTCCCAAGAGGTACTTACCCCCACGATCAGATCGTGGTGTCATCCATATCTTGAATAATCATCTATGAAAGAGATGCAATATTCGAGACTACCTCTTGCCTAGATAGTCATAGGACCACACAAATCAGAATGAACCATTCCTAACACATCTTTGGCTCTATACCCCTTTGCCTAAAAAGGCCTCTCGGTCATTTTACCTTCCAAGCAAAATTCGCAGGTTGGGAGATCCTCCACCACTAATGAACCCAAAGGTCCATCAGCTATCAACCTTTGAATTCTACTCAGGTTAATATGACCAAGCCTTAGATGCCAAAGATATGTTTGGTTCATCTTCGAAGGTTCTTTTCTCTTATTAGAATTAGAAGATGAGTTATAAACTTCAATTTGCATCGTGGGAGGTTCTGGTTCAAGTGTTTACAAATTTCCTATCAATGTACCTGAACAGATATTTATCCTATTCCTTTTTATAACAACTCTGTCATTAAAAGAAATAGAATATCCATCCATAAACAATTTAGAAACCGAAATTAAATTCTTTCTAAATAAAGGTACATAAAGGGAATTTTCCAGAACCAAAATTTTATTTTTCTTAAGAGATAAATAAAACTTCTCCCACTGCAATAGCCGCCACCTTCATGGCATTGCCCAAGTAAATGGTAATCTCCCCTTTAGCTAGTCGTCGGGTTTCTGAACCCTCGCAGTGTTGCACACATGATTAGTGGCTCTCGTATCTACACACCAGGTGCCGGTAGATAATGCCTCTAACCAAGTTTCAACGACTGGACCAAAGGATATACATTTGTTCTTGCTTTGGATTGGGATAATCCTTCTTCTTATGTCCAGTCTGCTTGCAAGTGAAGTACTTGCCTTTCGGCTTCTTCACTCCTCCCTGAGATCCTCCCACCACCTTTGCTCCACCTTGTTTCTCCTTCTTCTTGCCTTTTGGCTTAGAAGTATAAACCTTTTTGAGCAACCATGGCTTGAGGACACTCTTTGAAGAGTGCATACTTGTACTTCTTAGCAGATAAGACAATATCTAGATTCTTTTCCAATCAACATTATTTGGGTACAGTAAGTTTATTTCCTTTAGTATCATAGTAAGTGGACTGAAAGTCATTTTTGAAAATCCTAAGAATCACAATGATCAAAATATTAGATTTCAAATATTATTGATTCCTCAAAACAATAAAATTCCAAAATCAACCAACACCTCAAAACACCGAGAATATCGTATGCCACGATAGTGTGGACGTATACGAATTCTACATTTGTAAGAGGAGGTTTTACCCACTAATTTTACTATCTTGTCAACCTTACTTTTTGACAAATAAAATTAATAGTTGGTTCCTCTTTGGCCCTACAAATAAAAGCAGTGACTCTGATGGGGAGGATACTTTTTGTTTGCATCTAAGTGTGCACCATTACACGATACTAAGGAAATTACCTCGGATTATGTGCCTTACCGATGTGGAAGTACACACGCTCCTAAATAATTTCCTATAACCATTATTTGACCTAGTGATCCACAAACAAACTCATCCGATGGGGAGGAAGGCGCTCAGAGCCAACACGCAAGTTTGTTGCATCACACGTCAAATTGTAATCGAGGCCGCGAGAATTAATTAAAATATCCCACTCCCACTTAGTAAATTGAAAATGAGGAATTTTCAAGCACACACAACATGCATATAAAACAAATCAGCAATAAATATGAAAAAAATCAGAATTTTCCCAACTATTATGGCATTGTTCTAAATCAACCAACACCTCAAAACACCGAGAATATCGCATGCCACGATAGTGTGGACGTATACGAATTCTACATTTGTAAGAGGAGGTTTTACCCATTAATTTTATTATCTTGTCAACCTTACTTTTTGACAAATAAAATTAATAGTTGGTTTCTCTTTGGCCCTACAAATAAAAACAGTAACTCCGATGGAGAGGATACCTTTATTTGCATCTAAGTGTTTAACATTAATCGGTACTAAGGAAATTATCTCGGATTATGTGTCTTACCGATGTGGAAGTACACACGCTCCTAAATAATTTCATATAACCATATTTGACCTAGTGATCCGCAAACAAACCCATCCGATGGGGAGGAAGGCACTCAGAGCCGACACGCAAGTTTGTTGCATCACACGTCAAATTGTAATGGAGGCCGCGGGAATTAATTAAAATATCCCTCTCTCACTTAGTAAATTGAAAATGAGGAATTTTCAAGCACACACAACATGCATATAAAACAAATCAGCAATAAATATAGAAAAAACAGAATTTTTCCAACTATTATGGCTTTGTTCTCCAATATGCGTCCCGTTGTGTGGCCACCTCATCCGCTCCATCTCTTCCCGCGCGCAAGTCACCAAAGAGATCCGAGCCGAGATATATCATTTTAATTTACATCCATCGATCCTATACTCCACGAAGGAGTGTACAAACTATCTAGATCGAAAGTAAACTAAAATGATCGACTAAATAATGTCGTATTTAATTACAAAAATTAAATACTAATCTAGCCTCGTAAACCCTGAGGATTCAAATGATATACATACAATCACACACAAACAATCACATACACTCATATAGCCATAATAGTCGGATCTTATGCCTGCAACCAAAAAGTTAGCCTTCGCACATCCTACTATTATCCGACATACTCAATATATGATATGTGCATGAAAGTAACCGAATCCAAAACACACAAAACCAAAAATCGTGGCTCTGATACCATTTGATGGGAATTGCTTCAGAGACTCATTGGCTCCCATGTCCCCAGATTAAAATATTCACTAATGAAAACTAATCCGGATGGGATGAGTTTCCTAAGCTCAACCAATTCGTCGTCTTTCTAACGACTCGAGCAATCGCTTGAACAAACTTGTTGTTCAAGCAATCAACTCTTCTAGTCGGTTAGCCGCGGAAGAGACGATGGACGGATCACCAATTTTTGTGTTTATCTTCGGGGTCCATGATTATACAAATACATATAAATGTAAACTAGTATAATCAACACATACTAAGATAAGGAACATAATAATAAGAACATTCAAAGATCAATAATAAAAGTTGTAAAACTTTTATACCTCTCGATCTTCTACCGTATGTCCTAACCTCCTTGTAGACTTCGTGTGGGCGAAGATCCTCCACAAGTTGAAGCTTCCTAGATCTTCTTCAATCAAAAGAAAGAAGAACTCTCCTTCCCTTCTTGCTTGAGCCAACCACCAAGCCACAAATGCTTGATGTCGCCGGCCCCAAGAATAGAGAGAACAAGATGGCCAACCAAGGAAGCAAACAAGGGACAAACCCTAGCTCCTTTGGGCCGCCGACCAAGAGGAAAAGAAGAGGAGAAGAGGAGAAGAGGAGTAGGTTGAGCTCCGACCAAGGTAGAGGGAAAGGAGATAGGTGCCGCAACACCTAAGAAAGAAGAAGAGATCCTCTCCTATAGTTGCCGCCCACTCTAACTTCCAAACTCTAGCTGCCCAAGCAAAACCTTTTCTTCCTTGGATTTCTTGCCGCCCACCTTAAGATAGGAAAAACCCTAACTCCCTTAGGGTTTCTTGCCACCCACCTTAGGTTTGGAAAAACCCTAACTCCCTTAGGGTTTCTTGCCGCCCACCTTAGGATTGGCAAAACCCTAATCTTCCAAGCATTAGCTTGCCACCCAAGCCTTAGCCCTCTATTTATAGAGTTGGGCTTAAGCCTCCTTTAATCTCCACCGTCGGATCTAGGGATTTAATCTCCACCATCGGATCTAGGGTTTCATCCCATCCATCGGATCTAGAGATTTAATCTCAATCGTCGGATCTAGAGATTTAATCTCAACCGTCGGATCTAGAGTTTTATGTTGCATCATTGGATCTAGGCTCCATGAGGTTTATGTTAGGCTATGATAGGGACCATTAGAAGGAGTTGGATCTTGGCCACCCGATGGATCGAAACCACACAAACTTGATCCATCAATGATGTTCCATTCCACTAGAGGATCATCATTGAATTACCTCACCAACCCCAATAAATTAATATGGGCTCCATATATTATTTGTAAATCCATCTCCCCGTGTTTAAGATATCGAATGTCCGTCAATTAATTGATTTACTGACCATCAATCAATTAACATCTAACTCCTCGAGTAGTACCACTCAACCTTATCATCATGTTGACTAAGTCAACTTGCAGGGTTTACATGATGAACCTTATGAGCTCCTCAAAGGGACATCATCAACCTAATATATAGAACACGATTTCCTCCTATAATCAACGACACACCATGTAAATAATATCATTTTCCAACTTACCGGGCATATTGATTTAATCCATAGAAATCTCACCCTTTGGTAAATCAAAGAAATAAATACTAAGTACATGTGCCCGTTATTATATCGGGATTAAGAGCATGTACAACATAATATCCGAGGTCCGATTCAATTATGTAGTCAGCAATAAATCGAATCACCTCTATGTCGGTCCTGCTTAATACACCTAAGTGTACTAGTGTAACTCTAGGGTCAAGACAAACCAATACCAAGCTACACTACAACCATGCCAATGGTTTGTCCAAAATCATCTTGGTTGTGAGCCTCTACTTATATTCTACAAGGGACTGATAACATGATCTTCGGTGCCACACCAAGCACCATGTTATCTACAATGTAGAGTATTAGACAATATGCATACATATATTAAATATAAAGTGCAAACAATGATCATGTGATTCTTATTTCAAAATAAAAATGTTCATACAAAAAGAGCTAGGCTTTCAGTATACATCTGAACAACATCAAACTCCATGAGTAGTACCACTCAACCTTATCATCATGCCAGACCAAGTCCACCTGTAGGGTTTACATGATGAACCTTATGAGCTCCTCAAGGGGACATCATCATCCTAATATATAGGACACGACTTCCTCATATAATCAACCGCACACCATATAAATAATATCATTTCCCAACTTACCGAGCCTATCGATTTACTCTATAAATCTCACCCATTGGTAAATCAAAGAAATGAATACTAAGTATATGTGCCCGTTATTATATTGGGATTAAGAACATGTACAACATAACATATGAGGTCCGATTCGATTATGTAGTCAGCAATAAATCGAATCACCTCTAAGTCGGTCCTGATCGATACACACAAAGTATACTAGTGTAATTCAATGGACAAGACAAATCAATACCAAATCACACTACAACCATTCCAATGGTTTGTCCATAACCATCTAGGTTGTGAGCCTTTACATATACTTTACAAGGAACTGATAACATGATCTCCCGTGTGACACTACACACCATGTTGTCTACAATGTAATGTATTAGACAATATGCATAACCATAAATATGCAAACAATGATCATGTGATTTTTATTTCAAAATAAAGATGTTCATACAAAAGATAGACTTTTTAGTATACATCCCAACAAGATATTTATTTATCTTTTGATAGGAATAAAACTTTGGTTCTGAGAAATTGCCTTTATGTACCTTCTTTTAGAAAGAATTTGATTTCAGTTTCTAAATAGTTTATGGATGGGTATTCTATTTCTTTTAATGACAGATTTGTTATAAAAATGAATAGGGAGATTATATGTTCTGGTGCGTTGGTAGGAAATTTATACACTCTTGAACAAAAAACTCCCACGATGAAAATATAAATAAATAACTCATCTTCTAAATCTAATAAGAGAAAGGAACCTTCGAAAATGAACCAAACATATCTTTGGCATCTAAGGTTAGGTCATATTAAACTGAGTAGAATTCAAAGGTTGATTGCTGATGGACCTTTGGGTTCATTGGTGGTGGAAGATTTCCCAACCTACGAATCTTGCTTGGAAGGTAAAATGACCAAGAGGCCCTTTAAGGCCAAGGGGTATAGAGCCAAAGATGTGGTGGAATTGGTTTATTCTGATTTGTGTGGTCCTATATCTATTCAGACTAGAGGTGGTTTTCAATATTTCGTCTCTTTTATAGATGATTATTCAAGATATAGATACATTACTTGATGCGCCGCAAGTCTGAATGCTTTGACATGTTCAAAGAATTCAAGGTTGATGTGGAGAAACGTCAAGGTAAAAGTATCAAGACACTAGGATCTGATCGTGGTGGTGAGTACCTCTTGGGGGAGTTTAGGAGTTACTTATCAGAGGCTGGGATTCAATCCCAATTGTCTACACCTGGTACACCCCAATAGAATGGTATGGCGGAGGGAAGGAATAGGACATTTATGGAGATGGTTAGATCGATAATGAGTTATTCTGAGTTGTCAGGTTCATTCTAGGGGTATGCTCTAGAAACGACAGTATATATTTTGAACTTGGTGTCATCTAAATCAGTACCTTCTACTCCCACAAAATTGTGGACTGGGCGAAAGCCTAGTCTGAGACATATTCGGATTTGGGGTAGTGCTGCACATGTGCTGAAGTGAGATGTTGGTAAGTTAGAATCTTGTACAGAAGTGCGCATGTTCATAGGCTATCGCAGAGGAACAAAAGGTGGTTTGTTCTATAGTCTTAGAGATCAGAGGGTGATCATTAGCATGAACGCCCGATTTTAAGAGGAAGACTATGTGATGAACCATAAGCCCATGAGCAAGATTGTTCTCGACGAATTAAGAGGGGAAGTCACTACTTCAGTACCAACTGTACAAGAGGACATACCACAAGTGAATGCACCGCATGTCATAGAGGATACACAGGTGATACCTCGTCATAGTGGGAGGGTTGTTAGACAACCTGATAGATTTATGTTCTTGGGAGAATCTTCTGATTTGGTCTATGATGAACATTAACCTGATCCCGGACATATGACAAGGCATTCCAAGATAAAGATGTTGTATCTTGGCAAAGGGCGATGAATTCTAAGCTAGAATCTATGGATTCAAATAAAGTCTCGGAGCTAGTAGAACCACCCAATGGTGTAAAAGTCATTGGATGCAAGTGGATCTACAAAAGAAAGAGAGGATCAGACGGGAAGATAGAGATCTTCAAAGCAAGGCTTGTTGCGAAAGGGTATACTCAGAAAGAGGGTATCGATTATGAGGAGACATTTTCGCCGATAGTCAAGCTTAAGTCTATCTGGATTCTTTTGTCTATTGCTGCTCATATGGATTATGAGGTTTGGCAGATAGATGTCAAGACATCTTTCCTAAAGGGAAGTCTTGAAGAAAACATCTATATTGAGCAACCAGAGGGATTCATTGCAAAGGGCAAAGAGCATCTTGTGTGCAAGCTTATTCAATCCATTTATGGATTGAAGCAAGCTTCGAGATCTTGGAGCATCCGCTTTGATGAGGTAATCCAGTCATATGGATTTATTCAAAGTTCGGATGAGTCTTGTATATACAAGAGATATGATGGAAACATAGTGGTATTTCTTGTACTATACGTAGATGACATTTTGCTCGTTGTCAAGAATGTCAAAGTGTTATCATACGTAAGGGTATGGTTGTCCAAATAATTTGATATGAAGGACTTGGGAGAAGTGGGACTCATCCTTGGGATTAAGGTTATAAGGGATCGCAAGAAAAGGATGTTGTGCTTAACTCAAGCTTCATACATAGACACTATTCTAGCTCGCTTTAGCATGCAGAACTCCAAGAAAGGTTTTCTACCTTTTCGACATGGAGTACCTTTATCTAAAGAGATGTGTCATAGAACATCAAAGGATATAGAGGAGATGAAGGTGATTCCTTATGCTTCGGCGATAAGAAGCCTAATGTATGGTATGTTATGTACGAGGTCGGATATCTGCTTTGTCGTGGGCATGGTTAGTAGATATCAGAGTAATCCAGGACAAGGACATTGGACTATGGTAAAGCATATATTGAAGTACTTGAGAAGGACTAGGGATTATATGTTGGTAGACTAGACATATCAATTACTCCTTGTGGATTACACAGATTCTGACTTCCAATCAGATAGGGATAACAGTAAGTCTACCTCAGGTTTTGTGCTTACTTTTGGAGATGGAGCCATTATATGGAGGAGTGTCAAGAAGAAATTCGTGGCGGACTCTACCATGGAAGCTGAGTATGTGGCAGCCTCTGAGGCAGCCAAAGAAGTTGTATGACTCACGAACTTCTTGATGGACTTGGATATGATTTTTGGTTTGCCCAGAACTATCACAATTTATTGTGATAATAGTGGTGCAGTTGCAAACTTAAAGGAACCACAAGCCCATAAGGCAAGTAAGCACATAGAGCGCAAGTACCACCTGATACGAAAGATCGTAAAGCGAGGAAAAGTTGTTGTTGCCAAGATTGCATCAGAGGATAACCTAGCAGATACTTTCACTAAGGCCCTTCTAGCGAGACCTTTTGATAGGCATGTGGAGGGAATAGGAATTAGATGTATGGCAGTTTGATGGCAGCATAGTCTTTTAGTATAAGTGTGAGATTGTTGGGATGTATACTAATAGTCTAGCCTTTGTATGAACATCTTCATTTAGAAATAAGAATCACATGATCATTGTTTGCATTTTATATTTATGCATATTGTCTGATACTTTACATTGTAGATAACATGGTGTGTGGTATCACACAGAAGATCATGTTATCAGTTTCCTTGTAGAGTATAAGTAGAGGCTCACAACCAAGATGGTTTTGGACAAACCATTGGCATGGTTGTAGTGTAATTTGGTATTGGTTTATCTTGACCATAGAATTACACTAGTACACTTTGTGTATATTGAGCAGGACCGATTTAAAAGTGATTCAATTTATATTGACTATATAATTGAATCAGACCTCAGATATTATGGTGTACATGTTCTTAATCCCGATATAATAACGGGCATATGTACTTAGTATTTATTTCTTTGATTTACCAATGGGCGAGATTTATGTGTTAAATCGATAGGCCTGGTAAGTTAGAAAATATTATTATTTACAATGTGTCTCGTTGATTATAGGAGGAAACCGTGTCCTACGCACTAGAATGATGATGTCCCCTTGAGGATCTCATAAAGTTCATCTTGTAAATCCTGTAGGTGCACTTGGTCCAACATGATGATAAGGATGAGTGGTACAACTCATGGAGTTAGATATTAATTAATTAAATTGTCAGTAATTTAATTAATTAATGGGCATTCGATATCTTAAACACGGTGAGATATTTTATACAAATAATATGTGGAGCTTATATTTAATTATGGGGGTTGGTGAGGTAGATTAATGATGATCCTCTAGTGGAATGGATCATCATTAATGGATTGGTTTATATGTGGTTCGGATCCATTGGGTGGCCAAGATCCAACTCCTCCTCATGGTCTCTATTGTAGCCTATTATAAATACCTCATGAAGCCTAGATCTATATAAGAGGTGGAGAGGCTTGGGAAACAACAAGTTCTAGGGTTTGCTTCTTGAGGTCAGCGGCATGGGAGTTGTGCTAGTTTTTTGTGTTTGCTTCTCCTAGGGCCGGCGGCAACTTGTGCTAGAGTTGGCTTTTGTTTCTCCTAAGGCCGGCGCTCCTTTACCCTCTCCCTAACGGCGGCGCCTCTTCCTCTCCCTCTCCTAGGGTCGGCATCGACAAATCTCCTCTCCTCTCCTAGGGCCAGCGGACACCAACCCTTTAAGCCTTGGTGGTCGGCACAAGCAAGGAGAAGAGGAGGCTTTGTGTTCGGCACAAGATAGGAGAAGAAGGGAGGGTTTTCTTCCCTTGTTCGGAGCGAGCAAGGAAGGGATGATTCATGATCTAGGAGCCTTCAATTATTGGAAGATCGTCGCCCACATGACGTCCAAGAAGAGGATAGAAATACAATAGAAGATCAAGAGGTAAAATGAGAGATATAATCTTGTTTAATACTGATTCTAGTTCTTTTGTATTTTGCATGTTATTGATTGACATGGACCCCGATGATAAACACAAAAAATGGCGATCCGTTCATCATCTATTCCGTGGCTAATCGAGGAAAAGAGTTAGGTTGCTTGAAAAACAAGTTTGTTCAAGTGACCACTCAAATCAAATAGAACGATGATGAATCGGTTGCTTGGGTTATCCATCTCCGTCCGGATTAGTTTTAATTAATGAAATTTTAATCCTGGGATGTGAGACAAGATCTCCATGCACAAGTGACCGAAGCAAAATGCGACTTTCCCTTCACACACATGTTATATAACGAGGTATCAAAGTCAAATGGAAGAAAAATACCAAAACATGTTGTGCACAATTCCATCAATCGACAAATAAATAGTCGACTGACACCTAAATTTTAGTCTTTTCTGATTTCTAAACCCGATTTCAGAAATGCACTAAAAATTCTAGAAAATTTAGAAAATCATGAAATATGGGGAACACATTTCTTATGAGTCCCTTTATCAATGAAAAATTGTTTTTCATGAAAATTCATTCAAATTTTGAAAATAAGGCAAAATCTCAAAAGTTTCAAAACTGTCTAAAGATGTATCAACATGGAAGCTAGTTTTGCCTTAGAAACTTTTCAAAGCATGAACTCTTAGTTTTCAAAATATGAAATGGTTTTAAAACATTTAAAATATCCAACTATGATCTATGGGCAATATGTCCATTGATTAAACATTTGTTTTCCCCATAGTTGGTCAATGATTGCTCTATTATGATACACCTAATGACCCTTCAAGATGTCATAAGCATAAGTGAGTCATTTGTATCAACCTAACATCTCACCCATTGTTATGTTATCAATCAAGTTAGCCTTATGGTGAATGTGAGATGTAACTAAAGGTATTTATACTTAACCATAAATTTCATACAATTTCTACCAAGGTTAAGCATCATCCAAAACAACCAACATGATCATAACACAAACAATATCATAATTGCATATCATGATCATAAATCAAGTATTATAACAATACTACGATCATAAGTCAAATATCACCCAAACCATCCTAATGATAAATCAAATTCTACCCAACTTTAACATAAGTCAACCATTTAGCATGATATGAAATAAATTCAAATATGGTTGACTATCCTAGATTTTTCTAACATTTAAGGATGGACTTGGGAACCCAATATAAATTCTTTCCAATAGGGTTCACCAAAAACTCCTTTTGGATCCATTTCCTAGCTACCATTGTTGTCTTTGATTGTCCTCTAGCAATTAAGCAATGGTAGGCCTTCTCATTTTTGGTTCCCTTATATCCTAGGCTTTCTTGTTAAAACTAGCCCTTTGGCTACCAATGATCATGTTGAAGGTGTTGGAGCCTATTGTGAATTTCCCTAGGGCCTTAGTTAAATAATCTACCTTTTCCCTCAAGGCCTTGTTTTCTTCAATACTTCTTTCCTTCCTTCTTCTTGTCATTATTCCTCCTTTCTTCCTTGCTTTTGTTCAAGAGAGGACATTCATTCCTCATGTGTCACTCTCCTTGGCAATTGTAGCATATGACTCTCCTCCTTCTCCTATCATGAGACTTGTTAAATTTAAAGCTTTTCAATGCACGTCTCACCTTCCTTACCATGTAGGACTCTTCATTGCTATTCATGGAGGAGGAAGATTCTTCATCCGATGAGGAGGGTGGATTCTCCTTCTTCTTCTTTCCTTTGTCGGCCATAAGCGCTACTCCCCTTGACTTTGTGCTTGGTTCTTCAATTATGCCTTCAAGTCTAGTTTCATGTAATTCCATGGTGGAGAAAAATTCTTCTAGAGTACTTACCTCTAGATTCTTTGAAATATAGAAGGAGTCCACCATGGAGCTCCATTTGGATGACCGAGGGAAGGCATCTATGGCTTTCATGATCATGTCCCATTTTGAAAGCTTCTCCCCTACACTAGATAAACTGTTAATTATTTCTTTGAATCGAGAGTGAAGAGATAATACCTTCTCCCCTTTATCTTGCTTGATATTATTAAGTTGGGAGTGGAGAAGATCCCTTCTAGCTAGCTTGTCTTGGGATGTGCCTTCATGAAGCTCTACCAATCTCTCCCACATCTCCTTGGCGCTTGAGCATTCTCCTATTCGGTTGATTTCTTGTTGAGGTAGCACAATGAATAAATGATGCTTTTCTTTCGAATTTGCAAGGAGCTCCTCCCTTTGCTTCTTAGTCCATCTTGACTTCTCTAATGGCTCTCCTTCTTCATCCCTAGGCACTTCGAAACCGTTTTCCATGATAAGCATGATATCAAAATCGGTTTCAAAGAATACCTCCATTCTCTTCTTCCACCAAGAGAAGTCGCCTTCGAATTTGGGTGGATGAATGTTCGAGCTAGCCATCTTTGTTGTTGTGCTTGTTGCGGCGATGAGTCCAGTGGCAAGCAACCTTGACTCTTATACCACTTGTTGGAGGATCATGGCGCTGCTAAAAGGGGGGTTGGATAACCTACGATGTGCTCGGTTGAATTTGATCGCTTAATAATGACGAGATATAACTTGGTTCACGATCCTTGCTACTAGTCCATGGATGATTCGTATGATGAATCACACTCTCAACCAAATAACTAATCTCTCCTTCAAGGTGGAGGTAAACCTTCTTACACAATCTCTCCTTCTTACAATAGAATTGAGATAAGAACAAGTAAGAGGAGTAGAAAATGTTTAGGACACTTGGTAGTATGCTTAGGAGTTAAGCATTAACATCCTAAAAGCCCACAACCCTTCTTTTTATAGAGAAGAAGGGTTTCTTCCCGTTGGGCAAGTGGCAGGCGACAGTCGACTGATGCATGCATCAGTCGACTGCTGACAATTCCAACGGCTTCTTACCCGACTGAATCGCTACAGTTGCAGTCCAATGGCACACTGGGTAGTTGACTGATCATGTCCATCAGTCGACTGATCATGCCCATCAGTCGACTGATCAAGCCATCAATCGAGTGATCCAGGCAATCAATCGACTCAAACCCCTTTTGAGCCTACGACCACCTTCATCATTCGACTGATGGTGCAGCAATCGGCTGCCAAACCCTAGCAATTGACTGCTGGGCCAGAAGTCCATCAGTCGAACACCAGTCGAGCACTAGTCGAGTGCCATCGACCCAGAGCAGTCGACTGCTATCTATAGCAGTCGACTGGTGCCGGGTAGATCCTTAAACAAAACACTTTTTGAGCATCCGATGGTCGGGTAAACCTCAAACTACTTGTTTGAGCCTCCGACACTTCCATTCATTGGGTAGAAACCTCAAACTCATGTATGAGCATCCGACTTAACCAAACATCGGGTAAAACCTCAAACATAAGTTTGAGCATCCAACTTGTCGGGTAAAACCTCAAACCTAAGTTTGAGTGTCCGACACTTGACTTAGCCATTCGGCTAAGTTCACTTATGAGCTACTCGTCCCGGGTTACAATCACTCACTCTCATCTCCCATGAAGTCCCTCGCCTCGAAGCTCTCTTCGGCAGGCCACGACCCTCAGATGCACCAAGCGCACGACTTTCGCAATGACATCCTTCACATCTCATCCTGAATTCTGCTTCCTTTGACTTCACTCCAATGCTCCTCGTCCGGCGGTCCCTCGGATGCACCAAGCGCACGACTTCCGCAATGCCATCCTTCACCGAATCAAGGACCCAAGCCATGAGATGGTGAACTCACCAATGCTTTCATCAAACCAACCCATGTGTGATTCACTTAAGTCCTACAAAACTTAAACACACACATCAAATCCATAACAACCTAACTTAAACCCTTTGCCACACACATCTAAACCACATCATACATTGGTTGATTGCCCTAACAAGGGTATACCGGAGTATAGGAAATGGTAGGAGGAGGTTGAAGATGATTAGTTTAATATATTTACTCATTTTTTTCTTTATTTTGTTTAATTAATACATGGAAGAGAAGCATATGGTGTATAAGGCATTTGAAGGAGAGATTTTGAATTAAAGCGGGAAAAGCAGTTATAGGGGATAGCTTGGAAAAGGTCATTAAAGTAAATTCTCCCCAAGGAGAAGGTGGGATGAACCATCTATAAAAGGGATAGAGGAGGGAAGTATCAGGGATGGTTGTTTCTTCGCTATTCAGTACATCAAAGATCATCTTCTTACTTCTTCATTCCTTCTATATTTCAATTTTCTTCATATTATTACTGACTTAAACATCGGAGTGGCCGCGTGGGGGAGCTGACCTATTTCTAACCCTCATTCTCACAAAATGATAGATCCAACTCTATTGCAAGGATCCAAGGCAATTTGAGAGGAAGATATCATTTTATCTCATCTCTAACCCTCTTTTGTGACAGATCCAATAATCCATAATAAGGAGGAGGGAGATCATAGAAAGACGAAGAAGTGAACACCATCAAATTGGTCTCATCTGTGGGAAACTGAACGAAAAGTCATGATGGTGAACACTAGAAAAATGCTGAAAGAGTTGATGGAAGAGGATAAATCTATCTCCAGTACCTCTAAAATTGGCACTAGCTCAAGGTGTCATGAGCCTGCATATAGGGAAGATCTTATGCAGGTAGGGGCTGCTATGATGGATCAGATCTCACAATAGAAGGCCACCCTGAAGAAGGGGAAGGAAGATGATGTGTCTGACAATGATTCTGAAGAAGAGGTAGTTAGAGTTTCTCTACCAAAGAAAGGTTCCTCTCGTGTCTGTAAGCAAGCAATGGGGAAAGAGATGTTAGTAATATATGAGAGATGTCCTAAGACAATCGCCTTATGTATGAACCATTTATATGATAAATGAAGATTCACTATTTGAGTATACATGTTTTGATGTATTTGATTGGATCTTAAACTCATTTACTGAATGTCCACGATACGATTCACAGCATGAGAGAATTTGTGATTGGATTGCAACTAGTGAGTATCTCTACATGTGTAATTGTGATGTATCGGAATTATCCCTAGTCGATGAATTGATGGATTTGGACACCATCAATTCTATCGAGACTAGCACGAGGTATACTCCTTGGTGTATCCAAGCAGCTGATTCTCACTGGCTGAAGACATAGTGATGTCCGGAGTTAATCGTGGATGCTAGTTTTGGTAACTAGTTCATTGGAGTGACCAGCCGTAAGACTTCATATGATTCTCTACATATATAGATATGTCAATGAAGTTCTTACTGTAGCTTAAGTGCAATGTTCCTTTGACTTGCGGTATTCAAGTCATCTTGATCATAGAGACTTATGCTTTGACATCTTAAGCAAGCATCTCTAAGGAGATGTGGACCCGGGATGATTGGGTATAAGTCGAAGTGATCGAAGGTGTTTGAATAACCTATAAAAGATTCACCACTCCTTGCGAGGAGATGTATACCCATGGCCTCTCGTCGGATTGTTACTAAAGTCTTTGGCCAGAGCATTACATGTTTAGAGTAAGGTACTCTTCGATACATGTTCAGTAACTAGAATCCGTAGGACGAGGAAATGATACTTAGGCTAGGTGTGACGTAGTCAGCCTAGTGGGGACTGACACTATAGACCATGTCCTGAACCAAGTGGGTATAAGATGAGTGAAGGGAATGGGGCACGAATCATTCGAGCTGCTGAAGGGTTTCAGAAATATTTCTGGATCAACCGTTGATCTTTTCGGTTAATTGGGGATCATGATGTACTACTAGGTGCCACTCATGATCGTTCTATAATTAATGGTTAATTATAGACGGCCAACATAAACCGAGAACTTATTTGGTCACACGCACAACGAGCGTAATCCGAAGGATTTAAAACGAGCTTGAGAATGGGATTCTCAGACCGAGAGAAACTAAGTTTGGTTGGACCAAACATAGAGCGAGCATGAAATCGTTTCAGTCGCAATGGAAGCGTGGATGGGCCATGTCTTATGAAGACATAATGGATGGACCAAAATGGTTTGGTTCTAATCCAATGGAGGAGAATAAACCAAAGGGTTTGGTTTATTTTAAACGAATGAACCAAAAGTTGGTTCGATTCATTTTAACTTAAAATAAACCATCATGGTTTGGTTTATTTTAACTTATCTTAATGGAGCGGGTTAACAGGCCTAATGGTTATGATCCAATAACCATTAAGAGAATTAGTTCTCTATAAAAGAGGGCTTAAGGGATAATTAAGCCCTAATCCAAAAACCCTAGGTTGAAGTTGCCGCCCACCTCCTCATTGGAGTTCTCGGCACCAACATCTTGCCGCCGCCCATTGCTCCTCCAACCGGCGTCTAGAAGGAAGCTTCCTTCCCCCTCGTCGGCATTGAGCTGCTGCCGGTTGTTGCTCCGGTGATCTCCTTTAGGTTTGGCATCAAGGTGAGCTTTATCTTCCCTTGGTTGGCCGGCGCCTATCTCCTCCACCAAAGCTGTCCAGTTTTCTGGACAGCTTGTTCTTCTCTCGTCGGAGCGTCGTTTGGACGACGGTTAGAGCTCCGACAGCGGCTAACTTACCGGGGATTCGATCTCCGATAATCCTATGAGGTGGAGGAAGAAGGATTCGTCAATCGGTTGACGAATACCTCTCCGGAGAAGCAAGTCTTGAGGACTTGTCTTTGGATCCGAATTTGGATTCGGATCGTGATCATCTCTCGATCACGTCGTCTTCAACACGAGGCTAGTAACCCGTACGAAGACGAAGCTCGTGGCTTAGCGAAGTCATCCTAAGGATACTCGGCGTGGATACGGATAGAGACGATTCTAGCGAGGATCGTTCCGGTTGATGCCGTTCCCGCTACACGTAATACGAAAGGTATAACCTAGTTAAATTTCCTTTTATTGCAAATTTAAATTTACGGTTATGTCTACACATGTTGTACTATGCATGTGTGTGTTGTGTGTGTTGTAATAAATGTAGATTTATTATTTTTATTTCTTCCGTTGTGCTCATGTTTACGAAACATGATCGAACACACACACGCCGCGGTGCCGGAAACCCAACAGTGATATCAGAGCCCAGGTTGTGTTTCGACATAATCGTAAAATGGTTTTGCGATAGTCATAATGTTATTTCTGGAAATTTTCTAATTTTGGAAATTTAGAAGTATTTATGGAAATTTTTCAATTTTGGAAAGTCTAGAAGTATTTATGGAAATCTTCCACTTTTGGAAAGTTGGAAGTATTTATGGAAATTGATATTTTCCATAAATAAAATATTTGATTAGATTCTGGAAATTTGTTTCCTAATTTAATCATGATTTGATTTGGGAAATCAAATCTTAAAATATTTTATTTCCATAAGTAGTTTTAATGATTTAGGAAATTGGTTTCCTAAATAGATTTTCCTTAATCAAATAATTCCATAAATAAAATATGTGATTAGATTTGGAAATTAGTTTCCTAATTTAATCATGATTTGATTTGGAGAATCAAATCTTAAACATATTTTATTTCTATAAATAGTTATGACATATAAGGAAATTATGTACATGACATAATTGTATGCCATGTAATTGCATTAGATGCATATCATTATGCCATGCGTGTCGTGACATGTAGATGTATGTCATGTATGTCATGCCATGTAGATAATAGTTATTTGCATGCAAAGAGGATGAGACATAAAAACCTTTAAACAATATTAAAGTCTACACCTTCCATTAATATGGTTAGAACCAGAGTTCCGTTTCTTGTTTGGGTTTTTGGACTCTCTCCAAGCCCGGCTCGAACCCAAACATGTTCAAACCATGGAATAGTTTAATACTAATATGGTAAGAGTCAGAGGTCAATCGTTAGCTTTGGTTGTTGGACTCTCTCCAAGTTGGGCTAATTGGTTGAATGCGCTCTAACCATATTAAAACTATTTCTCGATTAATGGGTTGACTTTAACCTGGAGCATCGTCTTGTTGGACTCTCTCCAAGGTCGATGTAAAGGGAGGTGAAGTTGGGTGCAATGCATATGATGCAAACTTGTTAATGTGTTAACAACCCGATGTATGTGTGAACATTCAATTAGTTGATAGCACATTGTGAGTTGCATATGCGTGATATGCAATCGGTATAGTTGATACCTACCGTCGTAGTTATGAATGGCTTGTTGGACTCTCTCCAAGGTTGTTCATAACTATGATGGATATCAACCCATTCGGAGATGGACCTATGATCTCCCGAAGTGATTTTGGGGTTTTTGAAATTCGAAAAATGAATGGGATTTATAAATGTATATTGATGCATTTTAAAATCATTTTCTCATATATGCTCATTTTGTATTTCTAGGTCAACAAATTGATCATGACATCTTTGAATTTGCGCACTATTTTGGATTCGAACAAACTGACTGGGCCTAACTTTCTGGACTGGCTTAGAAACCTGAGAATTGTTCTCAAGGCGGAAAAGCTTGCATATGTCCTTGAAGAGCCTCTTCCCAACCGTCCTAAGGACGATGCAACTCCAGACCAAATGTTGGTCTATCAGAAACATGTGGCAGATTCTGAGCTGGCGAGTTGCATCATGCTAGCGGCGATGGTACCTGAGTTGCAAAAGCAGCATGAGCATATGGATGCTAATACTATGGTCTTCCATCTTCATGAGTTGTTCGATGAGCAAGCGAGATCCGAAAGGTTCGAGGTCTTTAGGCTCCTCTTCACCACGAAGATGCAAGAAGGTTCGTCTATAGTGCAGTTTGTGCTAAAGATGAATGGGTACATCGAGCGGCTAGCCACCCTCGGGTTTGTGATGGATCATGAGTTAAGTATTGACTTAATTCTGCATTGTTTGCCCAAGAGTTTCTCACAATTTGTGATGAACGATCGAATGAACAAATTAGAATCCACTATTCCCGAGCTCCTCAATATGCTGAAGACTATGGAGCCTTCTGTGAAGCATGAGGAGAAGGCGGTTCTGTTAGTTGATTCCTCAAGAAAAGGTTCTAAGAGGAAGTCAAAAGAATAGAAGAAAGGGAAGAACAAAAAGGCAAAGAAGGCAGAACCAGCGCAAAAGGGCACTTGCCATCACTGTGGCAAGGAAGGCCACTGGCGAAGAAACTGCAAGATTTATCTTGAGTCCATGAAGAAGAAGAAGGCATTCGATGCCCCATCCTCTTCAGGTATCTTCGTTATTGATTGTCATTCTATTTCCTTATACACTTGGGTATTGGATACTGGGTGTGGCTCACATATATGTAATGACATACAGGGGCTAAGGAATAGAAGAAGACTTGTCAGAGGGGAGTCAAATTTACGAGTTGGCAATGGAGCAAAGGTTGCTGGGGTCACCATCGAAACTTATTTGCTGAAGCTCCCTAGTGGACTAGTCTTGGAACTGGACAATTGCTATTATGTTCCTTCTCTAATAAAGAACATTCTTTCTATTTCCTGTTTAAATAGAAATGGTTTCCATTTGACATTTAGTAATAATTGTTGTTATATAACTTTGAATGGCGTACTTTATGGAACTGGAACTTTGAGTAATGGCATTTATACGTTGGACGTATCCAGTGACATTTTCAATATCGAAGCAAGCAACACGCGTGCTCGAAAGGATAATCAAATAGACTCCTATATGTGGCATTGTCATCTTGGCCATATAAGCAAGAAACGCATGTCCGAATTACACCGATGTGGAATTCTGGAATCGTTTGAATTGGATTCATATGATACATGCAAATCATGCTTAAAAGGCAAGATGACTAAGTTACCTTTTACTGGAAAAGGTGAACGAGTGGGAGAGTTACTAGGTCTAATACACACTGATGTATGTGGACCAATGTCAACTCAAGCATTAGGAGGTTGTAGCTACTTCATTACCTTCACCGATGATCACTCATGGTTTGGGTATGTGTTCTTGATGAAACACAAGTCTGAAGCCTTTGAAAGGTTCAAAGAATTCAGAAATGAAGTAGAGAAACAACATGACAAGAGTATTAAAATACTTCGATCGGATTGAGGTGGTGAATACTTGAGTCAGGAGTTTCTTGATTACCTAAGAGACAATGGTATATTGTCTCAATGGACTCCGCCCTATACACCACAGCATAATGGTGTATCTGAGAGGCGTAACCGTACCTTGTTGGACATGGTTAGGTCAATGATGAATCATGCGACTCTTCCCAAGTCTTTTGGGGATATGCACTTCAGACAGCTGTTTACTTGTTAAACAGAATGCCTACCAAGGTAGTCTCAACTACTCCATATGAGATATGGAATAGTAAGAAACCTCATGTATCTTACTTGAAGATATGGGGTTGTCCTGCTTATGTGAAGCTGATCGGACAAATTGGATGTTAAGTCCGATAAATGTCTATTTATTGGATACCCTAAGGAAACAAGGGGTTACCAATTCTATCATCCTGTGGAACAAAAGGTGTTTGTTTCAAGGCATGCTGTGTTTCTAGAGAAAGAGTTTCTCTTGCAAGAAAACAGTGGGAGTGTGTCGAGCTTGAGGAGGCTCGAGAGACTCAAATAGACATTCTTTGAGATACGGTGAAGCACAATGTACCGACAACTCATAGTGATGAGCAATCGGCTGGACCTATTGTAACACCACATCTTCGTAGATCTGGTAGAACACGCAATATTCCTGAGAGATATGGATTTCTCGTAAGTGAATCGAATGACGTGTTACTCATTGATGATGAGGAGCCTACCAGTTATGAAGAATTGTTGACAAGTTCAGAAAGGGATAAGTGGCTTAGTGCTATGAAGTCGGAAATGGATTCCTTGTATGAAAACCAAGTTTGGAACTTGGTTGACCCACCTAAAGGCATACAACCTATAGGGTGCAAGTGGGTTTTCAAGAATAAAATCGACATGGATGGTAATGTGATTACCTATAAGGCTAGATTGGTGGCGAAAGGATATCGTCAAAAGCAAGGTGTTGATTATGACGAAACCTATTCGCCTGTAGCTATGATTAAATCCATTCGGATGGTCCTGGCCATAGCTGCTCATTATGATTATGAGATATGGCAAATGGATGTGAAAACAGCTTTCCTTAATGGAAACCTGCTCGAGGACGTGTATATTATACAACCTGAGGGTTTCACATCGGTTGATAAAACCAAGGTATGCAAATTGCGACGGTCCATTTATAGATTGAAGCAAGCATCCAGGAGCTGGAATATCCATTTTGATGAGACAATCAAAAAGTTTGATTTCTCACAAAATCCGCATTTAACCTTGTGTACAAGAAGGTTAGTGGGAGGCAAATGTGTTCCTAGTATTGTATGTCGATGACATATTACTTATAGGAAACGATGTTTCAATCTTACACCGCTAAGGTTTGGTTATCCAAGACATTCTCCATGAAAGACTGGGAGAAGCAACCTACATCCTGGGATTAAGATCTATAGAGATAGATCAAACGCTGTTTGGTCTTTCGCAGCCTACATATATATAGACCGAAAAGCAAAGAGGTTTAGCATGTCGGAATCCAAGAAAGGTTTCCTACCCATCGTGCATGGGGTACACCTTTCAAGTCTATGTCCGTCGCACGTAAGAAGACGAGAGGATTTGCATGAGTAAGATTCCCTATGCATCCGCAATAGATCTATCATGTATGTTATGTTATGTACGAGGCCCGATGTATCGTATGCTCGAGTGTCACGAGCAGATACTACCGATCCAGAATGGATCATTGGGTGGCTATAAGACGATCCTTTAAGTACTTGAGAAGAACTAAGGATGTGTTCCTAATATATGGAGAAGGGACATGGTGATCTCGGGTATCACGGATGCGGCTTCGGACGGACAAGGATGATTCGGTCTCGATGCGGATCGTGTTCACCTTGAATAGAGCGCGATGAGTTGGAAAAGTTCCAAACAAGACATGGCGGATTCTACCGAGGCGAGAATACATTGCGGCTTGAGCGGATAAAGGCGGTTTGGATCGAAGTTTGTTTATGAACTTGGTGTGATTCGGCCATTGTTGAAGCAATCAGGTCTCTGCGACAACAATGGAGCAATTGCATCGAGCGAAAGAGCCAAGGTCTCATCAACGATCAAACATGTGCTGTAGCGCTATCATCTTATCAGAGAGATCATCAGTAGGAACGAAATACAAATCGAGAAAATTCCCACTGAAAGGAACTTAGCGGATCCTTTGACTAAAGCATTACCTCAAAGTAAGTTTGAGGGTCAGGTTAGAGCTTATGGTATTGGATACCGTAGCGATTGCCATTAGGCCAAGTGGGAGTCTGTTAGTAATATATGAGAGATGTCCTAAGACAATCGCCTTATGTATGAACCATTTATATGATAAATGAAGATTCACTATTTGAGTATACATGTTTTGATGTATTTGATTGGATCTTAAACTCATTTACTGAATGTCCACGATACGATTCACAGCATGACAGAATTTGTGATTGGATCACAACTAGTGAGTATCTCTACATGTGTAATTGTGATGTATCGGAATTATCCCTAGTCGATGAATTGATGGATTTGGACACCATTAATTCTGTCGAGACTAGCACGAGGTATACTCCTTGGTGTATCCAAGCAGCTGATTCTCATTGGCTGAAGACATAGTGATGTCCGGAGTTAATCGTGGATGCTAGTTTTGGTAACTAGTTCATTGGAGTGACCAGCCGTAAGACTTCATATGGTTCTCTACATATATAGATATGTCAATGAAGTTCTTACTGTAGCTTAAGTGCGATGTTCCTTGGACTTGCGGTATTCAAGTCATCTTGATCATAGAGACTTATGCTTTGACATCTTAAGCAAGCATCTCTAAGTAGATGTGGACCAGGGATGATTGGGTATAAGTCGAAGTGATCGAAAGTGTTTGAATAGCCTATAAAAGATTCACCACTCCTTGCGAGGAGATGTATACCCATGGCCTCTTGTCGGATTGTTACTAAAGTCTTTGGCCAGAGCATTACATCTATAGAGTAATGTACTCTTCGATACATGTTCAGTAACTAGAATCCGTAGGACGAGGAAATGATACTTGGGTTAGGTGTGACGTAGTCAGCCTAGTGGGGACTGACACTATAGACCATGTCCTGAACCAAGTGGGTATAAGATGAGTGAAGGGAATGGGGCACGAATCATTCGAGCTGCTGAAGGGTTTCAGAAATAGTTCTGGATCAACCATTGATCTTTTCGGTTAATTGGGAACATGATGTACTACTAGGTGCCACTCATGATCGTTCTATAATTAATGGTTAATTATAGACGGCCAAAATAAACCGAGAACCTATTTGGTCACACACACAATGAGCGTAATCCGAAGGATTTAAAATGAGCTTGAGAATGGCATTTTCAGACCGAGAGAAACTAAGTTTGGTTGGACCAAACATAGAGCGAGCATGAAATCGTTTCAGTCGCAATGGAAGCGTTGATGGGCTGTGTCTTATGAAGACATAATGGATGGACCAAAATGGTTTGGTTCTAATCCAATGGAGGAGAATAAACCAAAGGGTTTGGTTTATTTTAAACGAATGAACCAAAAGTTGGTTCGGTTCGTTTTAACTTAAAATAAACCATCATGGTTTGGTTTATTTTAACTTATCTTAATGGAGTGCGTTAACGGGCCTAATGGTTATGATCCAATAACCATTAAGAGAATTAGTTCTCTATAAAAGAGGGCTTAAGGGATAATTAAGCCCTAATCCAAAACCCCTAGGTTGAAGTTGCCGCCCACCTCCTCATTGGAGTTCTCGGCGCCAACATCTTGCCGCCGCCCATTGCTCCTCCAACCGGCGTCCAGAAGGAAGCTTCCTTCCCCCTCGTTGGCATCGAGCTGCTGCCGGTTGTTGCTCCGGTGATCTCCTTTAGTTTTGGCATCAAGGTGAGCTTTATCTTCCCTTGGTTGGCCGGCGCCTATCTCCTCCACCAAAGCTGTCCAGTTTTCTGGACAGCTTGTTCTTCTCTCGTCGGAGCGTCGTTTGGACGACGGTTAGAGCTCCGACAGCGGCTAACTTACCGGGGATTCGATCTCCGGTAATCCTCTAAGGTGGAGGACGAAAGATTCGTCAATCGGTTGACGAATACCTCTCCGGAGAAGCAAGTCTTGAGGACTTGTCTTTGGATCCGAATTTGGATTCGGATCGTGATCATCTCTCGATCACGTCGTCTTCAACACGAGGCTAGTAACCCGTACGAAGATGAAGCTCGTGGCTTAGCGAATTCATCCTAAGGATACTCGGCATGGATACGGATAGAGACGATTCTAGCGAGGATCTTTCTGGTTGATGCCGTTCCCGCTACACGTAATACGAAAGGTATAACGTAGTTAAATTTCCTTTTATTGCAAATTTAAATTTACGGTTATGTCTACACATGTACTATGCATGTGTGTGTTGTTTGTGTTGTAATAAATGTAGATTTATTATTTTTATTTCTTCCGCTGTGCTCATGTTTACGAAACATGATCGAACACACACGCTGCGGTGCCGGAAACCCAACAAGAGAAGTGTGTCGCTCCTCTCGAGAGTATGCGACATGAGGAGAATGCTCCTTTTGTAGGTAGTATTTGTAGGGTTTTTGCTTTTCGAGTCTGTGAAGGGAAACTTCGCTTCCCACTTCGCCTCGGTCGCTTGTTCATGGCGATCCCATCGATGTCCCCGGATTAAAAATAAAATTTAATCCTAGATAAAAGGGATTGCCCAAACAACCAAGTCATCGTCGTGCTATTCGTTTTGAGAGATCACTTGAACAAACTTGTTGTTCAAGCGACCAACCACTATTCTACGAGTAGCCACGGAATAGACGATGTTCGGATCACCGACATTCGTGTTTATGTTCGGGATCCAAGTATTATTTAGCCACAAACAGAATATATCATGCTCATAATTGAAAAACAAAAACAAACATGTTACAAAAGATAATAGAGAATTGATATTCCTCTTGATCTTCTAATGTATTACCTTCTTCCTTTCGGATGTCGTGTGGGCGACGATATACCAAAAGTTGAAGCTCCTAAATCGCCAATCTTCCTTCCTAGGTCGTTTCGAGCAAGAGGAAGAATAGAAACAAAGCTCCTTTTCTTCTTTCAACCAACCACCAACATCCAATGTTGGAGCTTGTCGTCAGCCAAGAAGGAAGAGGAGATTAGGGTTGAAACTGACCAAGACACCAAGGGAAAGCCCTAAATCTTGTTTCCACCAGCCAAGGAGAAGGAGAAGAGGGAGTTTGGATGCTGGCCAAGGGCTGGAAGGTCTTCAATGGGTGTCGGCAAGCTTGAGGAAGAAGAAAATAAGGAATTTGTTTCCTTATTTGGTGCTGGCAATGCTCCAAACCCTAGCCCTTGCTTCTTGCCGCAAACCTCTAAAAACCCTAGCTTCTATAATTCTTCTCCACACAAACTCTAAGCCTCCTTTTATAGAGTTTAGGGATAAGCCTTGTTTTAAACTCCACCATTGCTTCTAGGGATTTAATCTCAACCGTCGGATCAAGAGATTTAATCTCAACCATCGGATCTTAGAGAATTAATCTCTACCTTTGGATCTAGAGTTTTGTTTCTATCCATTTGATCTAATCTTCATGAGGTTATAATAGGCTACAATAGGAACCATGAGGAGGAGTTGGATCTTGGCCACCCATGGATCAAGCCCACATAAAGTCCGATCCACTAATAATAATCCAATCCACTAAAGGATTATCATTGATCTACCTCACCAACCCCCATATGTTAATATGGGCTCCTATATTATATGTATATTTTCTCCCCGTGTTTAAGATCTCGAATGTCCATCGATTAATTAATTTACTGGCCATTAATTAATAAACATCTAACCCCATGAGTAGTACCACTCAACCTTTTCATCATGCCGGACCAAGTCCACCTGCAGGGTTTACACGATGAACCTTATGAGCTCCTCAAGGGGACATCATCATCCTAATATATAGGACACGGTATTCTTCTATAATCAACGACACACCATATAAATAATAACATTTCCCAACTTATCGAGCCTATCGATTGAATCTATAAATCTCTCCCATTGGTAAATCAAAGAGATGAATACTAAGTATATGTGCCCGTTATTATATCGGGATTAAGAGCATGTACAAAATAATATATGAGGTCCGATTCGATTATGTAGTCAGCAATAAATCGAATCACTTCTAAGTCAGTCCTGCTCAATAGACACTAAGTGCACTAGTGTAATTCTATGGTCAAGACAAACCAATACCAAATCACACTACAACCATTCCGATGGTTTGTCCAAAGCCATCTCGGTTGTGAATGTTTACTTATACTTTACAAGGAGCCGATAACATGATCTCCCGTGTTGTTAGTGAAAGCCCTAGAGCCAATCATATGATGATTGTTGTATGGACTTTATTGTATCATATTCCTATTTATAAAGGCATGGTTATTATATTTACTTGTATTGGTGCCAAATAACTAAATATAATAATGTCCTTGAGTAGTAGGTTCTTATCTATATCAATCGATTGGTTGAATCGATAATGAGATGATATAGAGAACACTACTCTTAATCATTCCTAGTCGAGTATTAACATTCAGGGACAATGTTAATGCATAGAGACTAGCATGTAGGTCAACAAGATGACTTGATCTCACAAGTCATGGATATGAGATATCAAGTTGACACATGGGTATGCATTGGAGAATGTATACTGAATGACCCGCCATGAGAAAGTATCATGGATCGTTATATGAGTGTCATATACTTTCTCATGTGGCTATTAGTATGACTATTAGTCCTTAGACCTGAAGTCACCATGGTTCCCTACATAAGGAGTTGCATACTTTGGCCGTCAAGCGTCACCATTAAATGGGTGGACTATAAAGCGATTCTTGGGTATGTAGCAATTATGCGGAGGATGTGAGTGATGTAGATGGGATCTATCCCTCCTATATGGCCGGGGTGACATCGATATTCTTGATAGAGTGAGACCACAGTGCATGGCCATGCCCAAATGAGTCAATATGAGATATTGAGCTCAGTTGATTAGAGTGAGTCTACTTGGAGTTCAAGATTTAGATGGTACCGAGGATGACCCGGTCTATGCCTCGAGTGGTCAATCTAGATGTCAAGGAGAGAGGACATTGTCACATATTGTGAGAGTCACAATTAGTAGTCACAAAGGTGATGTTGGAGCTCAACATTCTTGTAACTTTGGTAGCAATGATGTGTTGCTAGATACCGCTCATTGCTTATGTTCCTAAATCGGTTTAGGGACATTGCCAACGTTACAAGAACCTATAGGGTCACACACATAAGAGCAATTAGATGGAGATTAGGTTCATATGATGAACCATGAGGATTAGGTTCATGGGATGAACCAAATTGGATTAAGAGTAATCCAAATTAGACTAATTGAGTTAGACTCAAGTTGATTCAAGTGTTGAATGAGTCTAATTGAGATTTGATTCATCAAATCAATTTAAATTAATGAATAGAGATTCATTATATTAAATTTACTTGAGTCAAGTGGTTAGATTTGATCAACCATGGGAGATTAGAGGTCAAGTTTGACTTGACTTGAGAGGGAAGATGAAAGGTCAAGTTTGACTTGACCAAATGCCATGTCATGATGATGACTAGGCATGGCCGGCCAATGATGATACTCCACATCATCATTGACTTGGTCAATTGGTGCCACATCATGAGGGAGACCAAGGGTCATGGGAGTTACATGCATGCATGTAACCCCCCCTCCATGAAGTGGCCGGCCACTTTGGGGTTATGGGTGGAGAATTCATTTGGTGAGTTACACACTCTTAACTTCATCTTCTTCCTTGGGAATTTTTCTCTCAAGCTCTCCCTCTCCAACCTCATCTTGCCGAGACACCATAGAGGAGTGCTAGCACACTCAAGTGTCTTTTTCTCCACCTATTGCTTGTGTGGATACCATAGAGGAGTGTGCACTTGACACTCTCGAGTTTCGGCGGACTTTTGGACGAGCGGGATAAGCGAAGGGCGTCGCTACGAGGGTAACGTTCTAACCTCTTAGATCTAAGGTAGATCTAGGACTTTTGTAAGCACATACATGTAATTATAATTTTTATACTTCGCACGGATCCGTGGCCGGGGTTTCTGAGGTTTCGGCAACGCAAAAAGCGGTTTTTGCGGCTCGGAAAAACCCAACAGTGGTATCAGAGCCACGTGCGAAGCATGTATGTGTTTCGTTTTTGTAGTTTTTATATTAGATATAAATATTACAGATTTATATGTTTCTGTAAATTTTCTTATTTTATAGAATTTTTGGGTATTTTTCTCGTAGAGTCGAAGCAACGAGTGTTGGGACACTCGTAGGCTTCAACCATCGAGAAAAACTCTCCGAATCGGCGAGTTCTCGCTTTAGGTTTTTGGGACAGCGACTTAAGTCACTGTAAGATCATTGTAGGGACACTCGCGAAGCTTATTTTGTGAGTAGGGGCACTGCCCCTATCCCCGAAAGGGGCCATGTCCCGCGATCGCGCCCGGAAACCGCTTAGCGGGACCGTTACGGAGAGTTGACTCATAAATTCGAAATAAATTAGGAAAAATTATAGAAATTTCTGTAAAAATACATAATTTAGAATTATGTATAATTCTGTGATTGTCATGGCCCAATAACCCAATTGGATTGGATTAAGTGTGTTGTAATTCATAATACGGCTGCGTGCTTTTGTGGTTGTCGCGTGTTTGTAAAGTGTTTGCGACTGCCTATTCTTTAATATTCTAGTTGTAAATAGTTTTAGACTCGAATGTAACTCGAGTTTCATATTTGTAATGTACAAAAATGGAGCGGTGGAAAGTCCACTTGAAGGCGAGCTTACGAGAAGGGTGGCGGCGACACATGGCGGTCGAAGGAAGCGCTTGGAGAAAAGCTAGCCTTAGGTAGACCGTCCGATCTTCTCATTGGCTTGAGAAGATCGTAGTAGGGCCATGACTATATCACATTTAATTATATATATATATATGTTGATATATATATATATATATATTTAATTGATTTTTGCTTGTATGTATGTGATGCATGCTAGTAGAATAATTAATGTATGTATATGATGCATGCTAGGTTAATTTTCTTGTATGTATATGATGCATGCTAGAATAATTAATGTATGTATATGATGCATGCTAATATAGGATAATAAAGGCCTAAATGCGTATAAGATACACATAACGATTAGATTAGATCATAATCGAATCAACTCGAAAAATGACTACCGAGCCTTGATACCCATCACTACCTCGATCATTTGTTGTTGTTGAATCTGCCAAAGCAGAGCAATGCATATTATCTTGGTAGGGTGCGGAGGGACAATCTTGGTCCCGCCTATCACGACTCGGGTTAGAGTAAGCTCAATTAGATTGAGCAAAACTAGTTAACTCAATTGGATCGAGTAGAACTATAGGCATACTCCAATCGTTGGAAAGATAGGTTAAGATCGCATTTACACTAAATCTTGGGCGATTTAGCCAAAGCTAACTCAAGGTCTTTTGTAAATGTGGGTCTTAATCCTATAAACAAGAGTTGCATAGAGATGTAATCGGTAATGTGTTACCCACCGATCGTACTAAATCTTGGGCGATTTAGCCAAAGCTAACTCAAGGCTTAGTATGATGTGGATCTTGTCCCACAAGAATTATAGCTAGTTTGTTTGAATCTAATAATGTGGTTTGACCACATCCATAACTCGATTCTATAAAATTCCTATAATTTAGTGGGAGCATCATTTGATTAAAGGCCTAATTAAATGATAAAAGGAATATGATATTAATTCTCTGCATTGTATGTTGTAGATAACTATGTCGACAAACACGAACACTCTCTCTCTGCGATCTGTCCTTGAGAAGGACAAGCTCAATGGAGCAAATTTCCTGGACTGGTACAGGAACCTGAGAATTGTTCTCACCCAAGAAAGGAAGCTGTACATCCTGGAGCAGCCCATTCCGGAGGCACCTCCTGCCAATGCCTTGCGAGCTGACAAAGATGCTTACAAAAAGCATCAAGATGATGCATTAGATGTGTCATGTCTAATGCTCGCAACCATGAACTCTGAGCTTCAGAAGCAACACGAGTTCATGAATGCTTATGATATGGTTGGACATCTTCGTCAACTATATCAAGGACAAGATAGGCATGAGAGATATGAAGTCTCTAAGGCATTATTTGGGTCCAAAATGCAAGAAGGGACTCTTGTAGGTACATATGTACTCAAGATGATTGGGTACGTAGAAAACCTACAAAGGCTGGGATTCCCACTTGGTCAAGAGCTGGCCACTGACCTAATCTTGCAATCTTTGCCACAAGCCTTCAATCAATTTGTCATGAATTATAACATGAATGAAATTGATAAGCCATTGCCTGAAATGCTCAAAGATGTTGAGAATCACGAGCTTAACCTTAAGAAGGGTAAATCTGACACCATTTTGATGGTGCAAAAGAAGAAAGGCAAGGGCAAGCCTAAAGGTAAGGGAAAGTCCCAAGCCAAGGGCAAAGGCAAAGAACTTAAACCCAAAGGAGGGGTAGCCAAGGAAGGGGCTTGCTTCTTCTGCAAGGAAGCAGGATATTGGAAGCGTAACTGCAAGGCATACCTGGAAGATCTTAAGAAGAAGAGAAGTGAGACTTCTACTTCAGGTATAAATGTTATAGAAGTCAATCTATCTATTTCTTCATCATGGGTATTAGATACCGGATGTGCATCTCACATTTGTACCAATGTGCAGGGGCTGAGAAATAGCAAGGCATTGACAAAGGGCGAGGTGGACCTACGAGTAGGCAATGGAGCAAGGGTTGCTTTCTTTATTCTTTGTGAACTTATGATCTATCTCGCCCTCCGGGCTTGTACTAGAATTAGATGAATGTTGTTATGTACACCTTAACTAAGAACATCATTTCAGTTTCTTGTTTGGACAAGAAAAGATTTTCATTTATAATAAAGAACAAATGTTGTTCAGTTTATTTAAATGATATGTTCTATTGTAGTGCACCTCTAATGAACGGACTCTACTTTCTAGACTTAGAGAGCCCTATCTATAACATAAGTACCAAGAGGTTCAAGTCAAATGAGTTGAACCAAACCTATCTCTAGCATTGTCGCTTAGGTCACATAAATGAGAGTCGCTTATCTCACTCCATAAGGATGGGCTAGACTCATTTGATTTTGAATCATATGAGACATGCGAGTCTTGCCTTTTAGGCAAGATGACCAAGACTCCCTTTAGTGGACATAGCGAAGAGCAAGATTTGTTAGGACTTATACATAGTGATGTATGTGGTCCTTTCAATGTTCTTTGCTAGAGGTGGTTACTGTGTACTTCATTACATTTCTTGATGACTTGGTAGATATGGTTATGTGTATCTTATGACACATAAATCTAATCCTTTGAAAAGTTCAAAGAATTCAAGAATGAAGTACAAAACCGACTTGGAAGAGTATTAAGATACTTGATCAGATCGAGGTGGTGAATATCTTAGCCATGAGTTTCGTGACTATCTAGGCGAGTGTGGGATTCTATCCCAACTCACTCCTCTGGAACACCACAAAGTGGAATGGTGTATCCGAAAGGAGGAATCGTACTATTGGATATGGTACGATCTATGATGAGTCACACAGATCTTCCTATATCCTTTTGGGGATATGCTCTGACACTGACCTTTACCCTTAAGCAGTGTACCATCCAAGGTGTGGTAAAGACACCATATACGATATGGGCGGGAAAAATCCCAAGATGTCTTTTATGAGGATTTGGGGTTGTGAGGCTTACGTCGACGTCATGTCTTAGACAAACCGGGACCCAAATCCGATAGGTGCTATTTTGTTGGATATCCCAAGGATACAAAGGGATATTACTTTACATTCCCAAATCGGCACAAAGTGTTTGTGGCAAGGCTGGGTTTTTCTAGAAAGAGATTTTGTTTCTAGAAAAACTAGTGGGAGTACCTTCGATCTTGAAGAAATTCAAGATAAGGACCATAGCACTTGAGGCCTTGATGGAGGTTGAGCAGGAACCACAAAGTGTTGTGGGTGATGAGGTTGTTGCACAAAGAGTTGTGGAACAACACCACTTCAAGTAGACCTACCTCTTCGCAGTCCGATAGGGAGTGCGTCGTCACCGAGAGATACTCATTTCTCTTGTCGACCATGATGACGTTATGCTCATTGAGAATGAGCCTACCTCCTATCGTGAAGGCCGTGATGAGCCCAGATACGAGAAATGGCTAGACGCCATGAGATCCGAGATGGAATCCATGTACACTAACCAAGTATGGACTTTGGTTGATCCACCTGAAGGGGTCAAACCCATTGGGTGTAAGTGGGTCTTTAGGAGAAAGACTGACATGGATGGACTTACGCATACCTATAAGGGCCGATTGGTGGCTAAAGGTTTCAAGCAAATTCATTGTATTGACTATGATGAAATCTTTTCTCCAGTGGCGATGTTTAAGTCCATTCGGATCTTGCTTGCTATTGCAGCATACCACGATTATGAGATCTGGCAGATGGATGTCAAAATCGCATTTCTGAATGGAAACTTACTCGAGGATGTGTACATGACACAAACTGAGGGTTTTGTAGATCCACAGCATACTGGGAAGGTATGCAAGCTGCAAAGGTCCATTTATGGGCTAAAGCAAGCTTCTCGGAGCTGGAATCTTCGATTCGATGATGCGATCAAACAGTTTGGTTTCATCAAGAATGAAGATGAACCCTTTGTCTACAAGAGGGTTAATGGGAACACAGTTGTGTTCCTTGTACTGTATGTGGATGACATACTACTCATTGGGAATGACATCCCTTCGCTACAGTCTGTGAAGACTTGGCTGGGGACGTGCTTCTCAATGAAGGACTTAGGTGAAGCAGCCTGTATTCTAGGCATCAAGATCTATAGAGATAGATCTAAGAGATTGCTTGGCCTAAGTCAGAGTACATACATTGACACGGTATTACTTCGGTTTGCCATGCAGAATTCCAAGAAAGGACTTCTACCGATGTCACATGGTGTGAGTCTTTCGAAGACTCAAAGTCCTTCTTCTAGAGAGGAGAGACCGCATGGATAAGATCCCTTACGCATCTGCTATAGGATCTATCATGTACGCCATGCGTATGCTCACGATGTCTCGTATGCTTTGAGCATGACGAGTAGATACCAGTCAGATCCAGGTGAGCGTCACTGGATAGCAGTCAAGAATATTCTTAAGTACTTGAGAAGGACTAAAGAATATTTCTTGATATTTGGAGGCGATGAGGAGCTAGCTGTAAAGGGTTACAGCGATGCGACTTCCAAACCGACCGGAGATGATTACAGATCGCTCGAGGTTCGTGTTTTGCTTGAATGGTGGCGCTGTGAGCTGGAAGAGTTCGAAGCAGGACACAGTTGCTGATTCTACAACAGAGGCCAAGTATATCGCTGCATCTGAGGCAGCAAAGGAGGCAGTTTGGATCCGCAAGTTCATTACTGAGCTTGGGGTGGTTCCTAGCATTGCAGATCCTATAGAGCTCTATTGTGACAACAATGGAGCGATTGCACAGTCTAAGGAACCTCGCTCACACCAGCAGACCAAACACATACTACGGCGCTTCCATCTCATTCGAGAGATCATCGATAGAGGAGATGTGAAGATTTACAGAGTACCCACAGAGGCTAACATCGCAGATCCCTTGACCAAGGCTTTGGCACAGAAAAAGCATGATGGTCACACTAGGTCATTGGGTATTAGATACTACGGTGATTGGCACTAGTGCTAGTGGGAGATTGTTAGTTAAAGCCCTAGAGCCAATCATATGATGATTGTTGTATGGACTTTATTGTATCATATTCCTATTTATAAAGGCATGGTTATTATATTTACTTGTATTGGTGCCAAATAACTAAATATAATAATATCCTTGAGTAGTAGGTTCTTATCTATATCAATCGATTGGTTGAATCGATAATGAGATGATATAGAGAACACTACTCTTAATCATTCCTAGTCGAGTATTAACATTCAGGGACAATGTTAATGCATAGAGACTAGCATGTAGGTCAACAAGATGACTTGATCTCACAAGTCATGGATATGAGATATCAAGTTGACACATGGGTATGCATTGGAGAATGTATACTGAATGACCCGCCATGAGAAAGTATCATGGATCGTTATATGAGTGTCATATACTTTCTCATGTGGCTATTAGTATGACTATTAGTCCTTAGACACAAGTCACCATGGTTCCCTACATAGGAGTTGCATACTTTGGCCGTCAAGCGTCACCCGTAAATGGGTGGACTATAAAGCGATTCTTGGGTATGTAGCAAATTATGCGGAGGATGTGAGTGATGTAGATGGGATCTATCCCTCCTATATGTGAGGTGACATCGATATTCTTGATAGAGTGAGACCACGAAGTGCATGGCCATGCCCAAATGAGTCAATATGAGATATTGAGCTCATTTGATTAGAGTGAGTCTACTTGGAGTTCAAGATTTAGATTATGCAGAGGATGACCACGGTCTATGCCTCGATTGGTCAATCTAGATGTCAAGGATAGAGGGACATTGTCACATATTGTGAGTCACAATTAGTAGTCACAAAGGTGATGTTGGAGCTCAACATTCTTGTAACTTGGGTAGCAATGATGTGTTGCTAGATACCGCTCATTGCTTATGTTCCTAAATCGGTTTAGGGACATTGCCAACGTTACAAGAACCTATAGGGTCACACACATAAGAGCAATTAGATGGAGATTAGGTTCATATGATGAACCATGAGGATTAGGTTCATGGGATGAACCAAATTTGATTAAGAGTAATCCAAATTAGACTAATTGAGTTATACTCAAGTTGATTCAAGTGTTGAATGAGTCTAATTGAGATTTGATTCATCAAATCAATTTAAATTAATGAATAGAGATTCATTATATTAAATTTACTTGAGTCAAGTGGTTAGATTTGATCAACCATGGGAGATTAGAGGTCAAGTTTGACTTGACTTGAGAGGGAAGATGAAAGGTCAAGTTTGACTTGACCAAATGCCATGTCATGATGATGACTAGGCATGGCCGGCCAATGATGATGCTCCACATCATCATTGACTTGGTCCATTGGTGCCACATCATGAGGGAGACCAAGGGTCATGGGAGTTACATGCATGCATGTAACCCCCCCTCCATGAAGTGGCCGGCCACTTTGGGGTTATGGGTGGAGAATTCATTTGGTGAGTTACACACTCTTAACTTCATCTTCTTCCTTGGGAATTTTTCTCTCAAGCTCTCCCTCTCCAACCTCATCTTGCCGAGACACCATAGAGGAGTGCTAGCACACTCAAGTGTCTTTTTCTCCACCTATTGCTTGTGTGGATACCATAGAGGAGTGTGCACTTGACACTCTCGAGTTCCGGCGGACTTTTGGACGAGCGGGATAAGCGAAGGGCGTCGCTACGAGGGTAACGTTCTAACCTCTTAGATCTAAGGTAGATCTAGGATTTTTGTAAGCACATACATGTAATTATAATTTTTTATACTTCGCACTGATCCGTGGCCGGGGCTTCTGAGGTTTCCGCAATGCAAAAAGCGGTTTTTGCGGCTCGGAAAAACCCAACACGTGTGACACTACACACCATGTTATCTACAATGTAATGTATTAGACAATATGCATAGCCATAAAAATATGCAAATAATGATCATGTGATTCTTATTTCAAAATAAAGATGTTCATACATAGATAGACTTTT
This sequence comes from Wurfbainia villosa, assembly GCA_025175895.1. Lineage (NCBI taxonomy): Eukaryota > Viridiplantae > Streptophyta > Magnoliopsida > Zingiberales > Zingiberaceae > Wurfbainia > Wurfbainia villosa. Next base: position 55,001,230 of record CM045986.1, on the reverse strand, counting down.
CAGTATACATCTCAACAATCTCCCAATTATACTAAAAGACTATGTTGTCCTCAAACTGTCATACATCTAATCCCCATTCCCTCCACATGTCTATCAAAAGCTCTCGCTGGAAGGGCCTTAGTGAAACGATCTGCCAGGTTATCCTTCGATGCAATCTTGGCCATAGCAACTTCTCCTCTCTTTATGATTTCTTGTATCAGGTGGTACTTGCGCTCTATGTGCTTACTTGCCTTATGGGCTCGTGGTTCCTTCGATTTTGCAACTGCACCACTATTATCACAATAAATTGTGATAGTTCTGGGCAAACCAGGAATCACATCCAAGTCCATCAGGAAGTTCCTGAGCTACACAACTTCTTTGGTCGCCTCAGAGGCCGCCACATACTCAGCTTCCATGGTGGAGTCTGCCACGTATTTCTGCTTGACACTCCTCCAAACAATGGCTCCATCTCCTAAAGTTAACAAAAAACCTGAGGTAGACTTACTGTTATCCTAGTATGATTGGAAGTCGGAATCCGTGTAACCCGTAGGGAGTAATTGGTCTGCCTGGTAAACTAGCATATAATCCCTAGTTCTTCTCACGTACTTCAATATATGCTTTACCATAGTCCAATGTCCTTGTCCTGGATTACTCTGATATCTGTTGACCATGCCCACGATAAATCAGATATCTGGTCTCGTACATAGCATCGCATACATGAGGCTTCCTACCGCCGAAGCGTAAGGAACTGCCTTCATCTCCTCTATCTTCTAAGATGTTCTAGGACACATCTCCTTAGATAAAGGAACTCCATGCCTGAAAGGTAGAAAACACTTCTTGGAATTCTACATGCTAAAATGCTCTTTAATCGTGTCTATGTATGAAGCTTGGGATAAGCACAACATCCTTTTCCTGCTATCCCTTATAACCTTAATCCCAAGGATGTGTTCCACTTCTCGCAAGTTCTTCATATCAAACTATTTGGACAACCATACCCTTACATCCGATAACACCTTGATATTGTTGCCAATCAACAAAATATCATCTACATATAGTACAAGAAATACCACTACATTTCCGTCACATCTCTTGTATACACAAGACTCATCCATGCTTTGAATAAATCCATAAGACTGGATTACTTCATCAAAGCGGATGTTCCAAGACCTCGAAGCTTGCTTCAATCCATAAATGGACCGATTAAGCTTACATACAAGATGCTCTTTGCCCTTCGTAATGAATCCCTCTTGTTGCTTCATATAGATGTTTTCCTCAAGACTTTCATTCAAGAAAGTTGTCTTGACATCCATCACCCACACCTCATAATCCATATGAGCTACAATGCATAAGAGAATCCGGATAGACTTAAACATGGCTACCAACGAAAAGGTCTCCTCATAATCTATACCCTCTTTCTGAGTATACCCCTTCGCAACAAGCCTCACTTTGAAGGTCTCAACCTTCCCATCTATTCCTCTCTTTCTTTTGTAGATCCACTTGCATCCAATGATTTTTACACCATCGGGTGGTTCTACTAGCTCCCAGACCTGATTCGAATCCATAGATTCAATCTCCGCATTAATTGCACTTTGCCAAGATACTACATCTTTATCTTCGATTGCCTCGTCATATCTCCAGGGATCAGGTTCATGTTCTCCAGGGAACAAATCAAAAGATTCTTACAAGAACATGAATCTATCAGGTTGTCTCACAACCCTCCGACTACGATGAGGTATCACCTGTGTATCCTTTGTGACACGCGGTGCAGTGACTTGTGGTATATCCTCTTGTACCGGTGGTACTAAAGAAGTGACTTCCCCTTTTAATTCCTCCAGAACAATTTTACTCTTGGGCTTGTGGTTCATCACATAGTCTTCCTCTAGAAATCTAGCGTTCGTGCTAACAATCACCCTCTAATCTCTAGGACTATAAAACAAACCACTCTTCATTCTTCTAGGATAGCCAACGAACATGCGTACTTCTGTAAGAGGTTCCAACTTACCAGCATCTGCCTTCAGCACATGTGCTAGACTCTTCCAAATCCGAATATGTCTTAGACTAGGCTTTTGCCCAGTCCACAATTCTGTGGGAGTAGAAGGCATTGATTTAGATGGAACCAAGTTCAGAATGTACACCGTCGTATCTAGAGTATATCTCTAGAACGAATCTGGCAACTCAGAATAACTCATCATCGATCTAACCATCTCCATAAGACTCATATTCCTTCGCTCTGCTACACCATTCTGCTGGGCTATGCCAGGTGCAGACAATTGGGATTGAATCCCAACCTCTGATAAGTAATTCCTAAACTCTCTCAAGAGGTACTCGCCACCACGATCAGATCGTAGTGTCTTGATACTTTTACCTTGACATTTCTCCACATCAGCCTTGATTTCTTTGAACTTGTCAAACCATTCAGACTTGCGGCGCATCAGGTAAATGTATCCATATCTTGAGTAATTGTCTATAAAAGAGACGAAATACTCAAAACCACCTCTAGCCTGGATATACATAGGACCACACAAATCAGAGTGAACAAATTCTAACACATCTTTGGCTCTATACCCCTTGGCCTTAAAAGGCCTCTTGGTCATTTTACCCTCCAAGCAAGATTCGCAGGTTGGGAAATCCTCCACCACTAATGAACCCAAAGGTCTATCAGCTATCAACCTTTGAATTCTACTTAGGTTAATATGACCAAGCCTAAGATGCCAAAGATATGATTGGTTCATCTTCGAAGGTTCTTTTCTCTAATTGGAATTAGAAGATGAGTTATTAATTTCAATATGCATCGTGGGAGCTTTTGGTTCATGTGTGTACAAATTTCCTATCAATGCTCCAGAACACATAATGTCCCTATTCCTTTTTATAACAACTCTGTCATTAAAAGAAATAGAATATCCATCCATAAACAATTTAGAAATCGAAATGAAATTCTTTCTAAATAAGGGTGCATAAAGGCAATTCTTAAGAACCAAAACTTTATTTTTCTCAAAAGATAAATGAACGTCTCCCATTGCAATAGCCGCCACCTTCGTGGCATCGCCCAAGTACACGGTAATCTGCCATTCAGCCAGTCATCTGGTTTCCTGGAAACCCTGCAAAGTATTGCAGACATTATCAGTGGCTCCCGTATCTACACACCAGGTGCCTATAGATAAAACCGCTAAACATGTTTCAACGACTAGACCAAATGATACACCTTTGTTCTGCTTGCGGTTGGGGAAGTCCTTCTTCTAGTGTCCAGTCTGCTTACAAGTGAAGTACTTGCCTTTCGGCTTCTTCACTCCTCCCTGAGTACCTCCCACCGCCTTCGCCCTAGTTTGTTTCTTCTTCTTCTTTCCTTTCGGCTTAGAAGTAGAAACCTTTTGGGTCACCATGGCATGTGCCTGAGCACTCTAACGAAATAGCCCCTCTGCCTCTGGAGTTCTGTCAGAAGTTCTGCCAACGAATACAACCTCTTGTTCATGTTGTAGTTCAGGCGAAACTGCTCAAAACTTCTAGGTAGAGATTGGAGTATGATATCGACCTAGGTTTCCCCATCGATCTCAGCTCTAAGGACCTCCAGCTTATTCAAATGAGCCATCATCTTGAGAACATGATCCCTTACGGGTGTTCCCTCGATCATGGTGGTCTTCATCAAGTTTCTCATGGGTTCTTGCCTAGCAGCCCGATTCTGGTCTCCGAAAAGCTCTTTGAGATTGAGCATCATGTCATAAGCAGTGGGCATGGTTTGATGCTGATGTTGCAGTATATTTGTCATAGATGCCAATATGTAACACTGTGCCATCTCATCGGCCTTGATCCACTTCTTATAACTCTCTCTCTCCTTTTCCCCAGAATCATCTGTAGGCTTAGGAGGGCACTCTTCGATGAGTACATATTTGTATTCCTCAACAGTCAAGACAATGTCTAGATTCCTCTTCCAATCAACATAGTTGGGTCCAGTAAGTTTGTTCTCTTTCAGTATCACAGCAAATGGATTGAAAGTCATTTTGAAAGAAAACCTAAGAATCACATAAATCAAAACATTAGATTTTAAAAAATTATTGATTCCTCAAACAATAAAATTTTAAAATCAACCAACACCTCAAAACACCAAGAATATCATATGCCATGATAGTGTGGACGTATACGAATTCTACATTTGTAAGAGGAGGTTTTACCCATTAATTTTACTATCTTGTCAACCTAACTTTTTGACAAGTAAAATTAATAGTTGGTTTCTCTTTAGCCCTACAAATAAAAGCAGTGACTCTGATGGAGAGGATACTTATATTTGTATCTAAGTGTTCAACATTACTCGGTACCATGGTAATTATCTCGAGTTATGTGCCTTCCGATGGAGAAGTGCACATGCTCCTTAATAATTCCCTATAACCATATTTGACCTTGTGATCGGCAAACAAACTCATCCGATGGGGAGGAAGGCACTCAGAGTCGATGCGCAAGTTTGTTTGCATCACTTGTCAAATTATAATGGTGGCCGTGGGAATTTATAAAAAATATCCCTCTCCCACTTAGTAATTTGAAATTGAGGAATTTTCTAGCCTACGACATGCATATCAAACAATAAGAAATAAATATGAAAAATAAATTATTTTCCAACTATTATGGCTTTTGTCTTCAATATGTCTCCTGTCGCATCGCCTTCTCATCCTCTCCTCCTACACAATGTACGAGCCTTCCGGAGATCCGAGCCGAGACTAAAATCTATTTTAATTTACATCCATCGATCCTATACTCCACGAGGGAGTCTACATGAAATCTATATCGAAAGTAAACTAAAATAAAAATAGTGGTTAAACAATGCCATATCTAATTTACAAAAAATCAAATACTAGCCTCGTCAACCACGAGGATTCAACAAAATATACTATTACATACATACAATCACATACACACATATGACCATAATAGTCGGATCTTATGCCTGCAACCAAAGAGTTAACCTACGCATATCCTACTATTATTCGGCACATATAATATATGAAAAATGCATAAGAGTAACCGAATCCTTAAACACACAAAACCGGAAACCTTGGCTCTGATACCAATTGTAGGGTTTTTGCTTTTCAAGTCCCTGAGGGGAAACTTCGCTTCCCACTTCACCTTGGTCGCATGTTAATGGTGATCCCATCGATGTCGCCGGATTAAAAAAAAAAATCCTAGACAAAAGGGATTGCCCAAACAACCAAGTCATCGTCCTGCTATTCGTTTAGAGAGATCACTTGAACAAACTTGTTGTTCAAGCGACAAACCTCTATTCTACGAGTAGCCACGGAAGAGGCGATGTCCGGATCGTAGGCTTTCGTGTTTATGTTCGGGATCCAAGTATTATTTAGCCACAAACAGAATATATCATGCTCATAATTGGAAAACAAAAACAAACATGTTACAAAAGAGAATAGAGAATCGATATACCTCTCGATCTTCTAATGTATAACCATCCTCCTTTCGGACGTTATGTGGGCGACGATCAACCAAAAGTTGAAGCTCCTAGATTGCCAATCTTCCTTCCTTGCTTGTTCCGAGCAAGAGGAAGAATAGAAACAAAGCTCCTTTTCTTCTTTCAACCAACCACCAACATCCAATGTTGGAGCTTGCTGCCGGCCAATAAGGAAGAGGAGATTAGGGTGGAAACCGGCCAAGACACTAAGGGAAAGCCCTAAATCTTGTTTCCACCAGCCAAGGAGAAGGAGAAGAGGGAGTTTCGATGCCGGCCAAGGGCTGGAAGGGCTTCAATGGGCGCTGGCAAGCTTGAGGAAGAAGAAAATAAGGAAGTTGTTTCCTTATTTGGTGTCGCCAATGCTCCAAACCCTAGCCCTTGCTTCTTGCCGCCAACCTCCAAAAACCCTAGCTTCTCTAATTCTTCTCCACGCCAAATCTAAGCCTCCTTTTATAGAGTTTAGGGATAAGCCTTGTTTTAATCTCCACCATTAGTTCTAGGGATTTAATCTCAACCGTCGGATCTAGAGATTTAATCTCAACCGTCGGATCTTAGAGATTTAATCTCTACCTTTAGATCTAGAGTTTTGTTTCTATCCATTGGATCTAAGCTTCATGAGGTTTTAATAGGCTACAATAGGGATGATGAGGAGGAGTTGGATCTTGGCCACCCATGGATCAAGCCCACATAAAGTTCGATCCATTAATCATAATCCAATCCTCTAAAGGATTATCATTGATCTACCTCACCAACCGCCATAAGTTAATATGGGCTCCATATATTATATGTACATTTTCTCCCCGTGTTTAAGATCTCGAATGTCCGTCGATTAATTAATTTACTGGCAATTAATTAATCAACATCTAACTCCATGAGTTGTACCACTCAACCTTTTCATCATGCAGGACCAAGTCCACCTGCAAGGTTTACATGATGAACCTTATGAGCTCCTCAAGGAGACATCATCATCCTAATATATAGGACATGGTTTCCTCCTATAATCAACGACACACGATATAAATAATATCATTTCTCAACTTACCGAGCCTATCAATTTAATCTATAAATCTCGCCCATTGGTAAATCAAAGAGATGAATACTAAGTATATGTGCTCGTTATTATATTGGTATTAAGAGCATCTATAAAATGATATCTGAGGTTTGATTCGATTATGTAGTCAGCAATAAATCGAATCACCTCTAAGTCGGTCCTGCTCAATACACACTAAGTGCACTAGTGTGATTCTATGGTCAAGACAAACCAATACGAAATCACACTACAACCATTCCAATGGTTTGTCCAAAGTCATCTCGATTGTGAACCTTTACTTATACTTTACAAGGAGCCGATAACATGATCATGTTATCTACAATGTAATGTATTTGACAATATGCATAGCCATACAAATATGCAAACAATGATCATGTGATTCTTATTTCAAAATAAAGATGTTCATACAAAAGATAGACTTTTTAGTATACATCCCAACACTATTTTAAAGATAGAGTTAAATCCCTTTACTGAGGATATATTGAATGAAGAGTTGCCTCGGCATTTCTGAATGCCTTAAATGCCTGAATACAATGGTTTTTCCTATCCGAAGGATCATTTAAGCATATATGAGAATTCTGCCCTATTGTACTGCTATACCGATGGGGTTAAGTGTCTAGTGTTCCTTACTACTTTAGTAGAACTTACACAATAATAGTTTAGTGATTTGAAGCCACATAGTATTGCATCATTCAAGGATTTATCAACATTATTTTTAAGATATTTTTCTTGTTCTAAAAAATATTTGCCTCAACCACTAAGTTTTTTTATCTTAAGTAGAGGGAGGATGAGTGTTTGTGACAATATGTGCAACAATTCACACAATCTGCACGGGAAATTCTCACCATGGAGTCTGGTATGATGGTGGGAGCCTTTACTCAGGGACTCAGAGAAGGGGATTTCTTTAAATCTTTACCTAAGAAGTCTCCTACCAATTTCAATGATATGTTATCCCGAGTAGAGAAGTTTATTAATATTGAAGATGCTCAGAAGTCTGTACAAACTTTTCGGGATTATAGAATAATAAAAATACTAGAAAGAAGGATTGATTGGGTAAAACCCGCTCGACCAGCAGAAGACAGATCTGTATATGCTCCCCAATTATGATTTTCTAAAGAAAGAGCTATGAATATTTGTATAGAGTTGTAGTTATTAAGAAGACCTTTTGGAGATGGCAGAGGGTCTAAGAGATTGTCAACTCCTACATTTTGTGCTTATCATCAGAAGTATGGGCATAATGTAGGGAGTTGCTTCGGAGGCTCATTGGCTCCCATGTCCCCGGATTAAAAACTTGATCCATCAATGATGTTCCATTCCACTAGAGGATCATCATTGAACTACCTCACCAAGCCCCATAAATCAATATGGGCTCCATATATTATTTGTACATTCATCTCCCCGTGTTTAAGATATCGAATGTCCGTCAATTAATCGATTTACTGACCATCAATTAATTAACATCTAACTCCTCGAGTAGTACCACTCAACCTTATCATCATGTTGACTAAGTCAACCAGCTGGGTTTACATAATGAACCTTATGAACTCCTCAAGGGGACATCATCAACCTAATATACAGGACACGGTTTCCTCCTATAATCAATTGCACACCATGTAAATAATATTATTTCCCAACATACCGGGCATATTGATTTAATCCATCTAAATCTCACCCTCTGGTAAATCAAAGAAATAAATACTAAGTACATGTGCCCGTTATTATATCAGGATTAAGAGCATGTACAACATAATATCCGAGGTCCGATTCAATTATGAAGTCAGCAATTAATTGAATCACCTCTATGTCGGTCCTGCTCAATACACCTAAGTGTACTAGTGTAACTCTATGTTCAAGACAAAACAATACCAAGCTACACTTCAACCATGCCAATGGTTTGTCCAAAACCATCTTGGTTGTGAGCCTCTACTTATATTCTACAAGATACTGATAACATGATCTTCTGTGCCACACCAAGCACCATGTTATCTACAATGTAAAATATTAGACAATATGCACACATATAATAAATATATAAAGTGCAAACAATGATCATGTGATTCTTATTTTAAAATAAAATGTTCATACAAAAAGAGCTAGGCTTTCAGTATACATTCCAACACATAATACTTAAAATTGTCAATGGTTGGACTTTGAATTGTAGAGAATTATGGGGGTGCATCCCCACATTTAGAATTTGGTTATGAATCCAGCTCCTTATTAGTGGGGGTTTGGAGGAATAAATTATGGTCGACAAAATCTGGTGAGACCTTTGATGAACCAACCTGTTCAAGTTTCTCAACAAAGGTAGACAGTTGTTTATAAGGTAGCGCCTGTTGGTCAGCCACCGGTAAGAGGTTCTATCAACATGATTTCTGGTGGTTCTACCAATGGAGATTCCAACAAGGCTCTGAAAAGACATAGTAGAGAAGAGTGTGCATCCATAACTGTTTTACCTAGAGTAGAGGGGCTTCTTCTGGGTTTCGGTCCTAATGACTTAGATGGAGTAATGATCCCTTATACTGATGCCTTTGTCATTCAGGCTCTTATTGCTAACTTTGATGTGGGGAGAGTTTTTGTAGACCCGAGCAGTTCAGTGGATATTCTTTATTGGTCGGCTTTAGAGCAAATGGGAGTTCACATTACAGATTTACAACAGGTTGACATTTCTTTTTTTGGGTTTTCTAGTCATGAGGTGCAACCCATGGGGCCAATTAAGTTGTCTTTATCTTTAGGAGAGGAGACAAGGAGAAGAACAATGCTTATCAATTTCACAATAGTTCATGTGTATTCTTCTTATAATGCTATTTTAGGCCGACCTATGCTGAGCAATTTACAGGTCGTAGCTTCTCCTTATCATTAGAAAATTAAGTTTTCTATCGGAAACAAAGTAGGAGAGGTTAAGGGTGATCAACAGCTCTCCCGGAGATGTTATGTAGATGTTATGTGAAAAGGATACAAGGGAAAAATTATTAATAAGTCTTTTCAGAAGGCTAAGTATGGAGACACAGTGTGTATCATTCAGAAGGGGGTGCTAATGAAATAGGAGAGTCTGATAAAGAATCAATAGTATTAGACGATAGGTGTGCTGAACATGTTACATTTATAGCTTGGGATCTTCCTTTACACCCTAAAGCTGAGTTAATACAATGCCTTATTGAAAATGTTGATATTTTTGCATGGTCATCGCAGGACTTATCAGGAATTGATCCTATTATCATGAAGCGTAAGCTGTATATTTTACCTACTGTAACTCCCGTAAAATAGAAACGTCGACATTTTGGAGCTAGAAAGGATGCTATTATTAAAGAGGAAGTATATAAGTTGTTGAAATCAGGACATATCAAAGAGGTGCAGTATCTGACCTGGTTATCTAATGAAGTACTAGTACCTAAGCCATCGGGAAAATGGAGAATGTGTGTTGACTTCAGAGATCTCAACAAGGCTTGTCCCAAAGATTGTTACCCTTTGCCTAACCTTGATTAGTTGGTAGATTCCACTGTAGGGCATCAATTTATTTCAATGATGGATGTTTATCAGGGATACCATCAAATACCATTGGCTTTGAAGATCAAAATAAAGTTAGTTTTATTACTACATAAGGGACTTTATGTTATGTGGTTATGCCCTTCGAGATAAAGAATGTTGGGGCTACTTTTCAAAGATTAATGGATAAAATTTTTGAGAAACAATTGGGGAGAAATGTAGAAGTATATGTGGATGATACTTTGGTTAAAACTTTATGTCCCGAGAAGTTAATAGAAGATTTAGAAGAAACTTTTAAACACTTTGCGCAAGTATAAAATGAAATTGAATCCAAAAAAGTGTGTATTTGGAGTTACTCAAGGTCGTTTTTTGGGTTATGTTGTTACTGAGTAAGGTATAAAAGCTAATCCTATTAAGATTGATGTTATTTAGCAAATGCAGCCTCCTAGGAATTTAAAAGAAGTATAGAGGTTATTAGGCAGAATTACTTCTTTATCTTGGTTTATATCACGATCAGCAGATAGAAGTTTGCCCTTCTTTAAAATCTTGAAGAGAGCCACTCGGTTTCTATGGGATGAGCACTGTGATAGGGCTTTCCAATCTCTAAAGGAGTACTTAGTTGAACCACCCTTTTTAAGCCTCGACCTGGAGAAATGTTATGGATATATTTAGCTCTTTCTGAAGTTGCTGTGAGTTCAGTGTTGGTCTGTCAAGATTAGGGTCAACAACATTCGATCTACTATATCAGTTATCTATTAAAGGGGCCTGAAATTCAGTATACTAACATAGAAAATTTAGCTTGGGGATTGGTTCTAACTTCTCGGAGGATACAACCCTATTTTCTATCGCATTCCTTGGTGGTATTTACTAATACACCTCTGGGTAGAATACTCACTCATCCAGATGCTATGGACTTTGATTTACCAATGGGCAAGATTTATAGATTAAATCGATAGGCTCGGTAAGTTGGGAAATGATATTATTTATATGGTGTGTCATTGATTAGAGGAGGAAACCGTGTTCTATATATTATGATGATGATGTCCCCTTGAGGAGCTCATAAGGTTCATCATGTAAACCATGCAGGTGGACTGGTTCGGCATGATGAAAAGGTTGAGTGGTACTACTCATGGAGTTAGATGTTGATTAATTAATGGTCAATAAATTAATTAATAAACGGACATTCGAGATCTTAAACACGGGGAGAAAAATGTACAAATAATATATGGAGCCCATATTAACTTATGGGGGTTGGTGAGGTAGATCAATGATAATCCTTTAGTGGATTGGACTATCATTAATGGATCAAACTTTATGTGGGCTTGATCCATTGGTTGGCCAAGATCCAACTCCTCCTCATGGTTCCTATTGTAGCCTATTAATACCTCATGAAGCCTAGATCCAATGGTTGAAAACAAAACTCTAGATCCAAAGGTAGAGATTAAATATCAAGATCCGACGGTTGAAATTAAATCTCTAGATCCGACGGTTGAGATTTAATCCCTAGAACCGATGGTGGAGATTAAAACAAGGCATATCCCTAACTCTATAAAAGGAGAGCATAGGGTGGGGAGCAAGAAGAATTCTAATAGAGATAGGATTAGGCTAAGGGGCGGCAAGCATTGGAGATTAGGGTTAGGGTGTTGGCGGCACCAAATAAGGAAAGGTTTTCCTTTTCTTCTTCTTCTTCCTTGGTGGCCGGCGCCCATTCAATCCCTTCCCTCCCTTGGCCGGCATCCAAACCTACTCCTTCTCCTCTACTTGGCCGGTGGAAACAAAGCTTAGGGTCTTCCCTTGGAGCACTTGGCCGGCAACTATCTCCATCATCTTCTCCTTGTTGGCCGGCGGCAAGCACCTAGGTTGGTGTTTGTTAGTTGGCTAAAGGAAGGAGAAGGGTTTTTTTTCTTAGTCTTCCTCTTGTTCGGAGCGAACAAGGAAGGAAGATTGGTGATCTAGGAGCTTCAAATTTTGGTAGATCGTCGCCCACACGACGTCCAAAAGGAGGAAAGACATACGATAGAAGATCAAGAGGTATAATATTTGTCTATTTTCTTATGTAACATGTTTATAATTGTTTTCAATTATATATGCATGATATATTCTATTTTGTGGCTAATATAACTTGGACCCCAAACATAAACACAAAAGCCGGCGATCCGTACATCGTCTATTCCACGGCTATTCGTAGAATAGAGGTTGGCTGCTTGAACAACAAGTTTGTTCAAGTGACTACTCTAATCAAATAGCATGACGATGAAACAGTTGCTTGGGTAATCCCTTTCATCTAGGATTAAATTTTTTTTCCGGGGACGTTGAAGGGATCGCCATGAACAAGCGACCGAGTTGAAGTGGGAAGCGAAGTTTCCTACCTTCTAATGGTATCAGAGCTTCGGTTCTGGGAAAAACCCTTCACCCAGAATCTCCAACATCAGGAGCCCATATTGCAAACAAGTTCCTTCTAAGATCTAACACTATGAAGCTATAAATCAAGTTAGGTGAATACATCGGATTTTTCTCGTAAGAGACGTTTCATTGTTGGATCGTAAAAGTGTCGCTAGAGGGGGGGTGAATAGCGAGAGTAAAACTTTTCATATTTTCATTTGTTTGATAAAAATAAAGAGTAATGCAATGGAAAAATAAATAAGACAATTTATTTTTACTTGGTTCACAACCCAACGGTTTCTACTCCAAGGCCCCGCGATCCTTAACTGCGTACGAAGGGGCAATCCACTATAGAGTCTCCTCCTTGTTGGAGATAGGAGATATCGATCACAAAAATGAAAGCTCGAGGATGAGGCAACAAACCGTCCTCACCTCGTTATGATTAAAATCACAAATATAATAAATGAAAACAAACATGTTGTTGCCGACGATTAGGTTGTAAGCTTGGCATTGCATTGACGTTATGGTGTCGTTACGATGTTAGAGTTTTGGCGTTGTGGGAGCACGTTTAGAGAAAGACGGATGATTTTTGGATTCGAGTCCTCCCCTCCTTTTATAGACTTGTGCCTTGGAATAAGTCTAAATCCAGATCCTCAACTTGTTGAACTTATCATAAGGTGGCACCTTATCTTATCGCAAAGTGGCGGTGTCAAACATTATCCTTTTTGACCTTGCGTATTTGGATGATTCGTTTCCCTCAGTCGACTAATTCCCTTCAGCAGTCGACTGATGTGCAGCAGTCAACTGCTAATAGCCAGCAGTCGACTGCTAGCCTGGTCACTCCCCTACAATATGTGGATAGCACGGAATATGGTAAATATGATGGTTCCTTACCACCCGATCTCGACCTAGACCTTCCACTGGACGTCTTAGTCAGATCTACTCCTACGGTCATCCTCGTACAGAGGACACGACCTTACCATCTCTCTTCAAACTCATACTTACCTCTGGTCCTTTATGACCTGTTGATTTGCTTTTGGTCTTCACCTGGGTTCTTCAACTCCCACGAAGTTCTCCCGGTGTCGCCCGACCACCACGGTTTCTCGACTCGAGATTCTTCAGGTGTCGCTGACCTTCAGCTCAGCTTAATCATTCCTGCACACTTAACTTAGCTCATGAGATAATGATATGACCTTAACTTTGGGTCTTTATCATAATCAAAACTTAAGTTCGATTATCTGGTGCCCCTTCACCAACTATCTCTCCCTTTTTGATATATGGAAAACTGACACAAAATTAAGTGAAATATAAAGCATAAAACAAGTAGAGTAAATGATAAATTCCATTTCCAAAAACTCCCCCTTAACCCTATGTGAGTTTTGAAAGAGATATTTTAATTTTTAAAATTAAATTTTGTGTTACTCCCCCTTAACTTACTCTTCTCCCCCTTTTTCCATAAATAAAAAAGTGTGGTTTAAAAAACATGTTATAAGCATGCATCTAGAATTATTAAGGATAAATTAACTATGAGTCCAAGCATACGTCTAGCATTAGTTAGATAGATTAGTTCAAGATATATTCCTTTGCAACAACAATTTAATAAGTTTTTGAAACATAATTTTGATTTTCAAAATACTTATAAGTTTATTTTCAAAAAGAACTTCAAAGGTTTGTAATATATAACCCTTAGGGTTAGTTTGCTCTCCCCCTTAGTCAAATGTATTAAGTATAAGAGATTTAGGGGGCGCTAAACTTTGGCCTAGAGAGTTGTATACTTAGTATTGACCAATCAAAGTTATAATTATTCATTAAGTGTAATAGTTGAGAAAATAGATAGCATTTTGAAAAGGTTATGTTTTGTGTATATTATAATTATTTCTTAACATCTCACCCATTCTATGTGTCTCAAAAATGTGTTTGCCTTATATGTTTTGTGAGATGATTTTAACTTAATTAAAGTTAGTTAACATTGGATTAGATTCGTATTTAACCTTTAGATTGTTATGTAACTTTTTGAGAAAATGGCTTCCAGGTCATGGCGAGGCACAGGGGCCTTCTTTGATCGGAATAACTAAAGGGTTTTGCTTATCGAGTCCGTGAGGGGAAACTTCGCTTCCCACTTCACCTCGGTAGCTTTTCCATGGCGATCCCTTCGATGTCCCCGGATTAAACAAAATTTAATCCTAGACAAAAGGGATTGCCCAAACCACCAAGTCATTGTCGTGCTATTCGTTTAGAGAGGTCACTTGAACAAACTAGTTGTTCAAGCGACCATCCTCTATTCTACGAGTAGCCGCGGAATAGACGATGTCCGGATCGCCAGTTTTCATGTTTATGCTCGGGATCCAAGTATTATTTAGCCATTTACAGATTTATAACATGCTTATAATTGAAAAACAAAAACAAGAAACAAACAAACGAGAAAAGAGAATAGATATACCTCTTGATCTTCTAATGTATGTCTTTCCTCCTTTTGGACGTCGTGTGGCCGACGATCTACCAAAAGTCGATGCTCCAAGATCGCAAATCTTCCTTCCTTGCTTTTCCAAAGCAAGAGGAAGAATAGAAACAAGATTCTTCTCCTCCCTAAAACCAACCAACGAGGAGCAAACAAAATCCTTGCCGCCGGCCACAAAAGAGAAGAAGATGATGATGGAAAACAACCAAGACACCAAGGGAAGCCCTATATCTTGTTTCCACCAGCTAAGGAGAGGGAGAAGAGAAGCTTTGGCTGCTGGCCAAGGTTGGAAGAGGGTTGGGAGAGCTGCTTGACGCCGACTAATGAAGCAAGAAGAACGAAGAAGAACCTTCCTTATTTGGTGCCGCCCAAGCCTCCAAAACCTAACCCTAATCCTATCTCAACTAGGATTCCTTCTCTTGCCGCCCAAACCCTAGCTCTCTTGATGATATCCACGCCAACTCCCATGCCATCCTTTTATAGAGATATAGATAAGTCACGAATTAATCTTCTCCATTGGTTCTAGGGATTTAATCTCAACCGTCGAATCTAGTGATTTAATCTCAACGGTCGGATCGTAGAGATTTAATCTCTACCTATGGATCTTAGTCCTTTGTTTCTATACATTGGATCTAAGCTTCATGAAGTGTTAATAGGCTACATTAGGGACCATGAGGAGGAGTTGGGTCTTGGCCACCCATGGATCAAGCCCACATAAAGTCCAATCCACTAATGATGATCCAATCCACTAAAGGATCATCATTGATCTACCTCACCAACCCCCATATGATAATATGGGCTCCATATATTATTTGTACATTTTCTCCCCATGTTTAAGATCTTAAATGTCCGTCGATTAATTAATTTACTGACCATTAATTAATCAACATCTAACTCCTTGAGTACTACCACTCAACCTTTTCATCATGCCGGACCAAGTCCACCTGCAGGGTTTACATGATCAACCTTATGAGCTCCTCAAGGGGACATCATCATCCTAATATATAGGACACGGTTTCCTTTGTATAATCAATGACACACCATATAAATAATATCAACTCCCATCTTACCGAGCCTATCTATTTAATCTATAAATCTCGCCCATTGATAAATCAAAAAGATGAGTACTAAGTATATGTGCCCGTTATTTTATCGGGATTAAGAGTATGTACAATATAATATCTGAGGTCCGATTCGATTATGTAGTCAGCAATAAATCAAATCACCTCTAAGTCGGTCATGCTCAATACACACAAAGTGCACTAGTGTAATTCTATGGTCAAGACAAACCAATACCAAATCACACTACAACCATTCCGATGGTTTGTCCAAAGTCATCTCGGTTGTGAGCCTTTACTTATACTTTTCAAGGGGTCGATAATATGATCTCCTGTGTGACACCACACACCATTTTATCTACAATGTAAAGTATTAGACAATATTGCATAACCATAAAAATATGCAAACAATGATTATGTGATTTTTATTTCAAAATAAAGATGTTCATACAAAAGATAGACTTTTCAGTATACATCCCTACAATAACAACCACTTCCTTAGACAAAGCCAAATTCAAGAAAATCTCACTTAAGTCACTTATGGTTATTTCATCGTCTAACTAGTTTAGGATACAGCTAGGTAGCTTCAACTAATTCAACTTAGCCAAGTGCACCAAGCTAGATACGCCTTAACTAGCTCGAATACACGAGACATTGTTTCCCTAAAGTACTATCATCTTGCCGCGTCTGTTGGATCGATTTGACCGCTAGAGGGCAGGGTGAATAGCGCGCGAGAAAACTTTTTGAGAGAATTCATTTAATGAAAAAGTACACAACGAAAAATAAATAAGATACTCTTTGTTTTTACTTGGTTCATAGCCTTCGGTTGCTAATCCAAGGCCCTAACGGTCCTAGACCGTGTACGCAAGGCAAACCACTAAAAACACTCCTCCTCCTTAGAGGTAGGAGTAAGAGATTACAAAATCACGAAAAAGGATTGAGGAAGAGGGACACTCCCCCTCTCCTCGTTACGATGAAAGTACGATAATAAAACAAGAATTACAAGTGTTGATTGAACTTTAAAAGAACTTTTACCGATGACTTATAGATGAGAAGGTTAAGCTCTAGTCGTCGTTTCGACAATGATTCGTCGTCGTAAGAATGTCAGAGAGTCATACCATATTGGAAGTACTTGGAGGCTCTTAGAATGTTGGAAAAGGGGTGGAGAACCCCTACTTTTATAGCCTTGTGAAACCCTAATCATTGAGATGAGGTTTCATGAGGTAATGCCACCTAGCCCTTGAGAAATGGTGATAAGATTTGACTCTCCTCAAGGCTAATCCTTGACCAGCAGTCCACTGATCAACCCTATCAATCGACTACTGGAGGCATCAGTCGACTGATACAAGCCATATGTCGACTGATGGCCGGGTTTCCAGCTGCAATGAAGAGTTAGCTCGAAAATGTAGTTAGTATAAGTAAACTCGATGGCCATTTACCATCCGATCTCAACTTTGACCTTCCATGGGAAGTCTTGGTTGGATCGATGCCTAAGGACGTCCCCATACAGAGGACACGACCTTACTTACACTCACTCACACAAGCTTACCTCAACCTTTACCTTTGAAGCTTCGCTTCTGGTCTTCACCAGAGTTCCTCGGCTCTCTCCGAAGTCCTCCCAGTGTCGCCGGACCACCACGGTTCCCTCCGGGTGTCGTTGACCTTCAGTTTAGCTAAGAAATTCTACACATTTGATTCAGCCCGTGAGATAACAAAGTGAACTTAACTTTGTGTATTTGCTATAATCAAAACTCAGGTTTGATTCAGGTGCCTACTGAACCAACAACATCCTGATACTATGTTGTCAAAGTTGACTAACTATTTGTCCTATCTAGCCGTTCTAAAAAGTAAAACAAAATAACTAATCATGCAATGATTTTGCTAAGGAATCAGGTATACTATTTTAGTGTTAGCTCCCCAGGACCATTGAACCAATATGGTCTATCCACAAAGTGGACATGATCCTGAGGAATCCAATACTTATTGGTCCTTATATGTGAGTTTAACAAAACCTTTGGGACCCATGCTTGGACTCATTGATGACTACGATTTACGATAGACATATAAGACCTATTCTTAGTCCTTGAACTAAACCCGAGTCCGACTTTGTTGTACACAGCTCTTTGGGTTCCAAGAAGTCGGTTAAGATTCGTAGATCCCAACGTGAACCTTTCCAACTTAGCCTCGAGCTCTTGAACTCATCCTTTCAAGAGAGAATTCTCCTCCTCAAGCTTTTCAACTTGAGTTGAGTTTTTCTCTTGAACTTGACTAGTTGAAAAGGTTAGATTAGCCTCTTGCTTGAGGATTTCAACCTCCTCGAGCAATGACTCAACTCTAGACTCGGACTTAGTTAATTTCCTATTCAACAACTTAATTGCATGATATAAATTTTCAATTAGTGAATGACTTACCTTAATCTTTTCTTTTGACCTGACTTTAAGTCTCTTCTCAAAGTCATCCTCGGAGTCAAAGTCAGAGTTAGATTCGTATTCGGCTTCGGACTCTGACTCGAACTCTGTTAGGGCAATCAACCCGTTATATGGTTTGGATGTGTCTGGCAAAGGGTTTAAGTTAGGTTGTTAGTGTGATTTGATATGTGCGTTGGAGTATTGCAGGACTTAGTAATTCGCACATGGAGCCTTGGCGAGTTTCACATCTCATGACTCGGTCTTTGAGTCGGTGAAGGATGGCTTTGCGGAAGCCGTGGCTTGGAGCATCCGAGGGACCGCCGGACGAGGAGCTTGGAGTGAAGCCGAAGGAAGTAGACTTCAGAGCGAGAAGCGAAGGATGACGTTGTAGAGTCGTGCACTTGGCGCATCCGAGGGATGTGGCCGGACGAAGATAACTTCAAAGGCGAGGGACTCCGAGGGATGAGAGTGAGCAAATGTAACCCGGGAAGGGGTAGTGCTCTTAGGTGAAACTTGGCTATTTGGCTAAGTGTCGGATGAGATTTCCCGACATCAGTGGACTGTCATGGAATGACAGTCGACTGCTCTGAGTCGAACGGGGTTCGACTGGTATGCGACTGATGGGTTTTTGGCCCAACAGTCGATTGCCATGGAATGGCAATGATCAGACCATCGATGATCGGCCATGGAATAACAATGATCGATGGAGGCAGCTCGTGAGCACTCGACTGATGATGTTGTCGTTGGATGAAATCCAATGTGGAACGCAGCCATTATTGGGCAATGGCTACAGGACTAGTTGACTGATAGGGACATCAGTCGACTGCTGCTATGTCAACGGGAAGAAACCCTCTTCCTCTATAAAGAGGAAGGGTGTGGGGCTTTGGGGGTTTAATGCTTGAACTCCTAACAGCTCCAAAAGTGCCCTAAACATTTTTCCACTCTTCTACTTGTGCTAATCTTCATTCTATTGTAGAAGAGTGATCCTTGTGTAAAAGAGGTTACCTCCACCTAGCTTTGTGTAAAGGAGAGATCTAGTGGAAGCTTGCGGAGTGATTCACCGTGGATGAATCGGATCGTGGATTAGCGGTGTAGCCGTGAACCACGTTATATTCTCTTGTTAGCATTGTTTTTATCTTTGCATTGTTTTTTTTTGCTTGTTTAGTTTTGTTTCCATTGTGCTAATCATATTTGTAGACAAGCGAATTCCACCATCGAACAAAAGAGGGCTATTCACCCCCCACTAGCCGGCCACATACACACCGATCGATCCCCTACATGTGGTATCAGAGCCAAGTCGCTTGTCGAGGACTAACCGCCGCAACAAGCACTTCATCAAGAATGGTCGGCTTCAACATTCACCCACCAAAGTTTGAAGGAGAATTCTCTTGGTGGAAAAAGAGATTGGAGGTATTTTTCGAAATTGATTTCGAAATTCTTTTAATCATGGAAAATGGTTTCGAAATGCCAAGGGATGAAGAAGGGGAGCCATTGGAAAATTTAAGATGGAGTAAGAGTCAAAGGGAGGAGTACTTGGCGAACTCAAAAGCCAAACATCACCTCTACAATGTACTCCCCCAACAAGAAGTCAACCGGATTGGGGAGTGCTTAAGTGCCAAGGAAATGTGGGAGAAGCTAGTAGAGTTTCATGAAAGCACTTCGGAGGCCAAGCTTGCAAGAAGAGACCTCCTCCGCTCCCAACTATCAAACATCAAATTAGAAAAGGGAAAAAAGGTAACATCATTGCATTCTAGGTTTAAAGAAATTTTGATTAGACTAACAAGTGTAGGAGAAAGACTTTCGAACCGGCATATGCTCATGAAAGCAATTGATGCTTTTCCCCGGTAATCGAAATGGAGCTCAATGGTGGACTCCTTCTACATGTCCAAGAATTTAGAAGTGAGCACCTTGGAGGAGTTCTTCTTGTTGGTATATGTCGCTTCGGAGGCTCATTGGCTCCCATGTCCCCGGATTAAAATTTTCACTAATGAAAGGATTAATCCGGATGGGATGAGCTTCCTTAGCAACACCATTTCGTCGTCATGCTAACAACTCGAGTGGTCGCTCGAACAAACTAGTTGTTCAAGCAACTCTACTCTTCTAGTTGATTAGCCGCGGAAGAGACGACGGACGGATCGCCGGTTTTTGTGTTTGTCTCATCCATTGGTGGCCGGCGGCAACTTTGTTTCAAAGTTGGCCGGAGTTCATTCATTCGTTCCTTGGCCGGCGGTTACATCAAACTTCTTTACTTGGTGGCCGGTTCTAGAAAGGAAAAGGTTTTGTTCGTTTTTCTCTTTGTTCGCAGCGGACAAGGTAGAGGAGAACTCGATCTAGAAGGCTTCTACTCGTGGAGGATCTTCGTCCACACGTCGTCCACGAGAGGGATAGGACATACGGTAGAAGATCGTGAGGTATAAAGTTATTTTAACTTTATGTACAGATCTGAGCATGTTCTTATTTGTTTTGATTATGCATGTGTGTGTGTGCAAATATATTGTATAATCATGGACCCCGAAGACAAACACAAAAACCGGCGATCCATCCGTCGTCTCTTCCGCGGCTAATCAACTAGAAGAGTAGAGTTGCTTGAACAACTAGTTTGTTCGAGCGACCACTCGAGTTGTTAGCACGACGACGAAATGGTGTTGCTAAGGAAGCTCATCCCATCCGGATTAATCCTTTCATTAGTGAAAATTTTAATCTGGGGACATGGGAGCCAATGAGCCTCCGAAGCGACATATACCAACAATTGGTATCAGAGCCACGGTTTCCGGTTTTGTGTGTTTTGGATTCGGTTAATTTTTATGCATTTTTCATATATTATATGTGCCGGATAATAGTAGGATATGCGTAGTTTAACTCTTTGGTTGCAGGCATAAGATCCGACTATTATGGCCATGTGTATGTATGTGAATGGATGTGTGTAAAAATTTATTATTTGAATCCTCGGGGTTGACGAGGCTAGATTAGTATTTAATTTTTGTAATTAAATACGGCATTGTTTAGCCGATCATTTTAGTTTACTTTCGATCTAGATTATTTGTACACTCCTTCGTGGAGTATAGGATCGATGGATGTAAATTAAAATATTTTATCTCGGCTCGGAACTCTTTGGTGACTTGCGCATGGGAAAAGATGAAGCGGACGAGGTGGCCACACGACGGGATGCATATTGGAGGACAATGCCATACTAGTTGGAAAAATTCTGATTTTTCCATATTTATTGCTTATTTGTTTTATATGCATGTTGTGTTTGTTTTAAAATTCCCCGATTGCAATTTACTAAGTGGGAGAGGGACATTTTAATTAATTCCCGCGGCCTCCATTACAATTTGACGTGTGATGCAACAAACTTGCGCGTTGGCTCTGAGTGCCTTCCTCCCCATCGGATGGGTTTGTTTGCGGATCACTAGGTCAAATAATGGTTGTAGGAAATTATCTAGGAGCGTGTGTACTTCCCCATCGGTAAGGCACATAATCCGAAATAATTCCCTTAGTACCGTGTAATGGTGCACACTTAGATGCAAATAAAAAGTATCCTCCCCATCGGAGTCACTGCTTTTATTTGTAGGGCTAAAGAGGAACCAACTATTAATTTTATTTGTCAAAAAGTAAGGTTGACAAGATAATAAAATTAATGGGTAAAACCTCCTCTTACAAATGAAGAATTCGTATACGTCCACACTATCGTGGCATGCGATATTCTCGGTGTTTTGAGGTGTTGGTTGATTTCGGGATTTTATTGTTTTGAGGAATCAATATTATTTGAAATCTGATATTTTTTGATCATTGTGATTTTTAGGATTTTCAAATGGCTTTCAACCCACTTGCTGTGATTTTAAAAGAAAACAAACTTACTGGTCCAAACTACATTGATTGGAAAAGAAACCTGGATATTGTCTTAACTGCGGAGGAGTACAAATTTGTACTCTTCGAGGTCTGTCCTCCTAAGCCCACCGATGACTCTGATGAAAAGAAGAAAGAACATTATAAGAAATGGGTTAAGGCAGATGAGATGGCGCGGTGTTACATTTTGGCATCTATGTCAAATGTGCTGCAACATCAGCATCAGGCCATAGCCACAGCTTATGACATGATGTTCAATCTCAAGGAACTTTTCGGACATCAGAGTAGGGCGGCTAGGCAGGAGGCAATGAGAAACTTGATGACGACCACCATGGTCGAGGGAACACCCGTTAGGGACCATGTTCTTAAGATGATGGCTCATCTTAATGAGATCGAAGTCCTCGGAGCTGAGATCGATGGGGAAACCCAGGTCGATATCATTCTCCAGTCTCTGCCTAGGAGTTTTGAGCAGTTCCGCCTCAACTACAACATGAACAAGAGGTTGTATTCGTTGGCGGAGCTTCTGACAGAACTCTAGGCGGCAGAGGGGCTTTTTCGTCAGAGTTCTTAAGCCATGGTCGCTCAGAAGGTTTCTTCCTCTAAACTGAAAGGTAAGAAGAAGAAGAAGCAAGGTAGAGTGAAGAAAGTGGCAGTGGGACCCCAGGCAGGAGTGAAGAAGCCGAAAGGCAAGTGCTTCACTTGCAAGCAGACTGGACATTGGAAGGCGGATTGTCCTCGCCGAAAGAACAAAGGTATATCTTCTTGTTTAGTTGTTGAAACATGTTTAGCGGTGTTATCTACCAGTACCTGGTGTGTAGATACAGGAGCCACTGATCATGTCTGCAATACTTTGCAGGGGTTCCAGGAAACCCGACGACTAGCTGAGGGAGAGGTTACCGTCTACATGGGCAATGCTTCAAAGGTGGCGGCTATTGCAGTGGGAGACGTTTATTTATCTTTTGATAGGAATAAAGTTTTGGTTTTAAGAAATTGTCTTTATGTACCTACTTTTAGAAAGAATTTAATTTCAGTTTCTAAATTGTTTTTGGATGGGTATTCTGTTTCTTTTAATGACAGAGTTGTTATAAAAAGGAATAGGGAGATTATCTGTTCTGGTACATTGGTTGGCAATTTATATACTCTTGAACCAAAAACTCCCACGATGCAAATAGAAATAAATAGGTCATCTTCTAAATCTAATAAGAGAAAAGAACCTTCGCAGATGAACCAAACATATCTCTGGCATCTAAGGCTTGGTCATATTAACCTAAGTAGAATTCAAAGGTTGATAGCTGATGGACCTTTAGGTTCATTAGTGGTGGAGGATCTCCCAACCTGCGAATCATGCTTGGAAGGTAAAATGACCAAGAGGCCTTTTAAGGCCAAGGGGTATAGAGCCAAAGATGTGTTAGAACTGGTTCATTCTGATTTGTGCGGTCCTATGACTATCCAGGCAAGAGGTGGTTTTGAATATTTCGTCTCTTTTATAGACGATTATTCAAGATATGGATACATTTACTTGATGCGCCGCAAGTCTGAATGCTTTGACAGGTTCAAAGAATTCAAGGCTGATGTGGAGAACCGTCAAGGTAAAAGTATCAAGACATTACGATCTGATCGTGGTGGCGAGTACCTCTTGGGAGAGTTTAGGAGTTACTTATCAGAGGCTGGGATTCAATCCCAATTGTCTGCACCTGGCACACCCCAGCAGAATGGTGTAGCAGAGCGAAGAAATAGGACTCTTATGGAGATGGTGAGATCGATGATGAGTTATTCTGAGTTACCTGATTCGTTCTGGGGGTTTGCTCTGGAAACAGCAGCACACATTCTGAACTTGGTTCCATCTAAGTCAGTACCCTCTACACCCACAGAGTTGTGGACTGGGCGAAAGCCTAGTCTAAGACATATTCGGATTTGGGGTAGTCCAGCACATGTGCTGAAGGGAGATGCTGGTAAGTTGGAATCTCGTACAGAAGTGCGCTTGTTTGTTGGCTACCCCAAGGGAACAAAGGGTGGTTTATTCTATAGTCCTAGAGATCAGAAGGTGATCGTGAGTACGAATGCCAGATTTCTAGAGGAGGACTATGTGATGAACCACAGGCCCACGAGTAGGATTGTTCTTGAGGAGATGACGGGGGAAGTCCCAACTTCAGTACCACCGGTACAAGAGGACACACCACAAGTCACTGCACCGCGTGTCACAGAGCATACGCAGGAGGCACCTCATCGTAGTGGGAGGGTTGTTACCTGACAGATTCATGCTTTTGGGAGAGTCTTCGGACTTAGTTCCTGGTGAACATGAACCTGATCCCTGGACATATGACGAGGCAATCCAAGATAGAGATGCAGTATCTTGGCAAAAAGCGATGAATTCAGAGATAGAATCTATGGATTCTAATCAGGATGGTGTAAAAACCATTGGATGCAAGTGGATCTACAAGAGAAAGAGAGGAGTAGACGGGAAGGTTGAAACCTTCAAAGCTAGGCTTGTTGCGAAAGGGTATACTCAGAAAGAGGGTATCGATTATGAGGAGACCTTTTCGCCGGTAGCTATGCTTAAGTCTATCCGGATTCTCTTATCTATAGCTGCTCATATGGATTATGAGATATGGCAGATGGATGTCAAGACAGCTTTCCTTAACGGAAGTCTTGAGGAGAACATCTATATGCGGCAACCAGAGGGATTCATTGCTAAAGGCAAAGAGCATCTTGTATGTAAGCTTAATCGGTCCATTTATGGATTGAAGCAAGCTTCTAGATCTTGGAACATCCGATTTGATGAGGTAATCCAGTCATATGGATTTATTCAAAGTCCGGATGAGCCTTGTGTATACAAGAGATGTGACAGAAACGTAGTGGTGTTTCTTGTACTATACGTAGATGACATTTTGTTAGTTGGCAACAATATCAAAGTGTTATCAGACGTAAGGGTATGGTTGTCCAAACAGTTTGACATGAAGGACTTGGGAGAAGTTGGACACATCCTTGGGATCAAAGTTATAAGGGATCGCAAGAAAAGGATGTTGTGCTTATCTCAAGCTTCATATGTTGACACTATCCTTGCTCGTTTTAGCATGCAGAACTCCAAGAAAGGTTTTCTACCTTTTAGGCATGGAGTTCCTTTATCTAAAGAGATGTGTCCCAAAACATCAAAGGAGATAGAGGAGATGAAGGCGGTTCCTTATGCTTCGGCAGTAGGAAGCCTTATGTATGCGATGCTATGTACGAGACCGGATATCTGCTTTGTCGTGTGTACTTCGTTCCAGTTACATGTGCTATTGCATAGAAGTATACTGAGAGACAATTGATAAACATATGTTAAAGCAGGAAAGAACTAGGTTATCTTTGGTTTTAAGGCGGATCAATTAGTCCACATGGGTTACCAGTTGGATTTCCAATCGGATAGGGACAAGAGTAAGTCTACCTCGGGGTTTGTGTTTACTTTTGGAGGTGGAGCCATAGTATGGAGGAGTGTCAAGCAGAAATGCGTGGCGGACTTTACCATGGAAGCTGAGTACGTGGCAGCCTCTGAGGCAGCCAAGGAAGCTGTATGGCTCAGGAACTTCTTGATGGACTTGGATGTGATTCTGGTTTTGAACTATCACAATTTATTGTGATAATAGTAGTGCGATTGCAAACTCGAAGGAACCACGAGCCCATAAAGGCGAGTAAACACATAGGCGCAAGTACCACCTTATACGAGAGATCGTAAAGCGAGGAGAAGTTCTTTGTCGCCAAGATTGCATCGAGAGGATAACTGGCGGATCCATTCACTAAGGCCCTTCCAGTAGCGTTTGATAGGCATGTGGAGGACATGGGGATCGGATGTATGGCGAGAGATGACGGCATAGTCTTTTTAGTATAAGTGGGAGATTGTTAGAATGTATCTTGAAAGCCTAGCTCTTTTTGTATGAACATTTTATTTTGAAATAAGAATCACATGATCATTGTTTGCATTTTATATATTCATTATATATGTGTGCATATTGTCTAATATTTTACATTGTAGATAACATGGTGCTTGGTGTAGCACGAAGATCATGTTATCGATGCCTTCTATAAAATATAGCTAGGCTCACAACCAAGATGGTTTTGGACAAACCATTGGCATGGTTGTAGTGTAGCTTGGTATTGTTTTATCTTGAACATAGAGTTACACTAGTACACTTAGGTGTATTGGCGGGACCGAAATAGAGGTGATTGATTTAGTCTTGACTACATAATTGAATCGGACCTCGGATATTATGTTGTACATGCTCTTAATCCGATATAATAGCGGGCACATGTACTTACTATTTATTTCTTTAATTTACGGTGGGTGAGATTTAGATGGATTAAATCAATATGCATTAAGTTGGGAAATAATATTATTTACATGGTGTGTCGTTGATTATAGGAGAAACCATGTCCTATATATTAGGTTGATGATGTCCCCTTGAGGAGCTCATAAGGTTCATCATGTAAACCCAGCTGGTTGACTTAGTCAACATGATGATAAGGTTGAGTGGTACTACTCGAGGAGTTAGATGTTAATTAATTGATGGTCAGTAAATCAATTAATTGACGGACATTCGATATCTTAAACACGGGGAGATTGATGGACAAATAATATATGGAGCCCATATTGATTTATGGGGGTTGGTGAGGTAGTTCAATGATGATCCTCTAGTGGAATGGAACATCATTGATGGATCAAGTTTGTGTGGTTCCGATCCATCGGGTGGCCAAGACCCAACTCCTCCTTATGGTCCCTATCGTAGCCTAATATAATCCTTATGAAGTCTAGATCCAAGAATGTAAAACAAAACCTAGAACCAACGGTTGGATTAAATCCATAGATCCGATGGTTAGGATGAAACCCTAGAACCAACGGTTGGATTAAATCCATAGATCCGATGGTTAGGATGAAATCCTTGATCCGACGGTTGGGATGAAATCCTAGATTCTACGGTTGGGATGAAATCCTAGATCCTACGGTTGGGATGAAATCCTAGATCCGACGGTGGAGATTAAATCCCTAGATCCGACGGTGGAGATTAAATCCCTAGATCCGACGGTGGAGATTAAATCCCTAGATCCGACGGTGGAGATTAGAGGAGGCTTAAGCCTAAATTCTAGAATTAGGGTTTGGCTCATCCATGGGTTGGGCGGCAACAAACCCTAGAGGAGTTAGGGGTTGGGCGGCAAGAATATAGGAGTTAGTTCCTATATTTTAGGCTAACCAACTTTCTCCTAAATTCTATAAATATATGGCTTAGGGTTGGGCGAAAGGAGATATATAGGAGTTGGTTCGAATTGAAGTTAGGGTTTTGTCTCTTATCAAGGTGGGCGGCTAGGGTTTGGAGATAGAGCTTGGGTGGCAACCTTTCTCCTTCATTGATTGTTGCCGGCGCCCATTCTTCTCCATCAAGGCTTGGCCGGCGTCCATCTTATAGACCTCTCCTTTTCTTCTTTGGCCAGCTCTCATTCTTCTCCTTTAATCCTTGGTGGCCGGTGGTTCCAAGCTTCTTGGTGGCCGGCGCTCATCCATTGGTGGCCGGCGGCAACTTTGTTTCAAAGTTGGCCGGAGTTCATTCATTCGTTCCTTGGCCGGCGGTTACATCAAACTTCTTTACTTGGTGGCCGGTTCTAGAAAGGAAAAGGTTTTGTTCGTTTTTCTCTTTGTTCGCAGCGGACAAGGTAGAGGAGAACTCGATCTAGAAGGCTTCTACTCGTGGAGGATCTTCGTCCACACGTCGTCCACGAGAGGGATAGGACATACGGTAGAAGATCGTGAGGTATAAAGTTATTTTAACTTTATGTACAGATCTGAGCATATTCTTATTTGTTTTGATTATGCATGTGTGTGTGTGCAAATATATTGTATAATCATGGACCCCGAAGATAAACACTTCTCAATAATGGAGCTCCACGAAACAAGGCTTGAAGGAATAGTAGAAGAGCCAAGGTTTCAACCTTCAAGAGGAGTAGCCTTGATGGCTAACAAAGGGAAGAAAAAGATGGAGACCCACTCCTCCTCCAATGAAGCATCCTCCTCCTCCTCCATGGATAGCACGGAAGAAGCCTATATGGTAAGGAGGGTAAGGAGTACATTAAAAGGTTTTAATTTTAATAAATCTAATGATAGAAGGAGATGACCAAGGGGGAAGGTTATTTGCTACAATTGTCAAGGGAAGGGACGTATAAGGGATAATTGTCCCCACTTGAATAAGAGCAAAGAGGAGAAGAGAAAGAAAGAAGAAAAGAAGAAGAAGAAGGGGAGCAAGAAGAAGGAGGAAGAGAAGAAGGCAAAAGAAAATGGGAAGGCAAAGGCACTAAAGGCAAGGACTGTAGGTTTTTGTGATCAATCCGTGAGGAGAAACTTCGCTTCCCACTTCACCTTGGTTGTTTGTTCATGCGATCCCATCGATGTCCCTGGATTAAAAAAAATAATCCTAGACAAAAGGGATTGCCCAAACAATCAAGTCATCATCGTGCTATCCATTTAGAGAGGTCACTTGAACAAACTCGATGTTCAAGCGACCAACCTCTATTCTACGAGTAGTCGCGGAATAGACGATGTATGGATCGCCGGCTTTTGTATTTATGTTCGGGATCCAAGTATTATTTAGCCACAAACAGAATATATCATGCTCATAATTGAAAAAACAAATACAAGCAAGTAACAAAAGAGAATAGAGAATAGATATACCTCTCGATCTTCTAATGTATGCCCTTCCTCCTTTCGGACGTCGTGTGGGCAACGATCTACCAAAAGATGAAGCTCCTAGATCGGCAATCTTCCTTCCTTGCTTGTTCCGAACAAGAGGAAGAATAAAAATAAAGCTCTATATCTTCTTTCAACAAACCAACAACCTCTAAGGATGGAGTTTGCCGCCGGCCAAGAAGGAGGAGGAGATTATGGTGGAAACCGGCCAAGACACCAAGGGAAAGCCCTATATATTGTTTCCACCACCTAAGGAGAAGGAGAAAAGGGTCTTTGGCCACCGGCGAATGACTGGAAAGGGTTGGAGGGGCGTCGACAGCTTGAGGAAGGAGAAGAAGGCAAGGAAATCTTTCATTATTAGGTGCCGCCCAAGCCCAAACCCTAGCTACTATCTTTTGCCGCCAACCTCCAAAACCCTAACATCTCTTGATTAATACTCCACGCCAACCCCTTTTCCTCCTTTTATAGAGTTAGGGATAAGCCTCATTTTAATCTCCACCATTGGTTCTAGGGATTTAATCTCAACCGTCGGATCTAGAGATTTAATCTCAACCGTCGGATCTTAGAGATTTAATCTCTACCTTTGGATCTAGAGTTTTGTTTCTATCCATTGGATCAAAGCTTCATGAGGTGTTAATAAGCTACATTAGGGACCGTGAGGAGGAGTTGGATCTTGGCCACCCATGGATCAAGCCCACATAATGTCCGATCCATTAATGATAATCCAATCCACTAAAAGATTATCATTGATCTACCTCACCAACCCCCATAAGTTAATATGGGCTCCATATATTATTTGTACATTTTCTGCCCGTGTTTAAGATCTCGAAGTATGGTCGATTAATTAATTTACAGACCATTAATTAATCAACATCTAACTCCATGAGTACTACTACTCAACCTTTTCATCATGTCGGACCAAGTCCACCTGCAGGGTTTAGATGATGAACCTTATGAGCTCCTCAAGGGGGCATCATCATCCTAATATATAGGACATCATTTCCTCCTATAATCAACGGCACACCATATAAATAATATCATCTCTCAACTTACCGAGTCTATCGATTTAATCTATAAATCTCGCCCATTGGTAAATCAAAGAGATGAATACTAAATATATGTGCCCGTTATTATATCGGGATTAAGAGCATGTACAAAATAATATCTGAGGTCTGATTCGATTATGTAGCCATCTATAAATCGAATCACCTCTAAGTTGGTCCTGCTCAATACACACAAAGTGCACTAGTGAGATTATATGGTCAAGACAAACCAATACCAAATCACACTACAACCATTCCGATGGTTTGTCCAAAGCCATCTCGGTTGTGAGCCTATACTTATACTTTACAAGGAGTCGATAACATGATCTCCCGTGTGACACCACACACCCTGTTATCTACAATGTAATGTATTAGACAATATTGCATAACCATAAAAATGCAAACAATGATCATGTGATTCTTATTTCAAAATAACAATGTTCATACAAAAGATAGACTTTTCAGTATACATCCTTACAATCTCCCACTTATACTAAAAGACAATGTCGTGCTCAAACTTCCATACATCTGATCCCCATTCCCTCCACATGCCTATCAAAAGCTCTCGCCGTATGGGCCGTAGTGAAAGGATCTGCCAGGTTATGCTCCGATGCAATCTTGGCCACAGCAACTTCTCCTCTCTTTACGATTTCTCTTATCAGGTGGTACTTGCGCTCTATGTGTTTACTAGCCTTATGGGCTCGTGGTTCCTTCGATTTTGCAATTGCACCACTATTATCACAATAAATTGTGATAGTTCTGGGCAAACCAAGAATCACATCCAAGTCCATCAGGAATTTCCTGAGCCACACAGCTTCTTTGGCTGCCTCAGAGGCTGCCACATACTCAGCTTCCATGGTGGAGTCCACCATGCATTTCTGCTTGACACTCCTCCATACAATGGCTCCGCCTCCCAAAGTAAACACAAAACCTGAGATAGACTTACTGTTATCCCTTTCAGATTGGAAGTCAGAATTCGTGTAACCCACAAGGAGTAATTGGTCTGCCTGGTAAACCAGCATATAATCCCTAGTCCTTTCTCAAGTACTTCAATATGTGCTTTACCGCAGTCCAATGTCCCTAGCCTGGATTACTCTGATATATGCTAACCATGCCTACGGCAAAGCAGATATCTGGTCTCGTACATAGCATCGCATACATGAGGCTTCCTACTGTCGAAGCATAAGTAACCGCCTTCATCTCCTTTATCTCCTCAGATGTTTTAGGACACATCTCCTTAGATAAAGGAACTTCATGCCTGAAAGGTAGAAAACCCTTCTTGGAGTTCTGCATGCTAAAATGATCCATAATTGTGTCGATGTATGAAGCTTGGGATAAGCACAACATCCTTTTCCTGCGATCTCTTATAACCTTGATCCCAAGGATGTGTCCCACCTCTACCAAGTCCTTCATATCAAACTGTTTGGACAACCATACCCTTACGTCCGATAACACCTTGATATTGTTGTCAATCAACAAAATGTCATCTACGTATAGTACAAGAAATATCACTATGTTTCTGTCACATCTCTTGTATACACAAGACTCATTCGGACATTAAATAAATCCATAAAACTGGATTACCTCATCAAAGCGGATGTTCCAAGACCTCGAAGCTTGCTTCAATCCATAAATGGACTGATTAAGCTTACATACAAGATGCTCTTTGCCCTTCGCAATGAATCCCTCTGGTTGCTTCATATAGATGTTTTCCTCAAGACTTCCATTAAGAAAAGCTGTCTTGACATCCATCTACCACACCTCATAATCCATATGAGCTGCTATGCATAAGAGAATTCGGATAGACTTAAGCATGGCTACCGGCGAAAAGGTCTCCTCATAATCGATACCCTCTTTCTGAGTATACCCCTTCGCAATAAGCCTTGCTTTGAAGGTCTCAACCTTCCCATCTATTCCTCTCTTTCTTTTGTAGATCCACTTGCATCCAATGGTTTTTACACCATCGAGTGGTTCTACTAGCTCCCAGACCTGAGTTGAATCCATAGATTCAATCTCGGTATTCATTGCATTTTGCCAAGATGCTGCATCTTTATCTTGGATTGCCTCGTCATATGTCCAGGGATCAGGTTCATGTTCACTAGGGACCAAATCAAAAGAACCTCCTAAGAACATGAATCTATCATGCTGTCTCACAACCCTCCCACTACGACGAGGCATCTCCTGTGTATCCTCTATGACACGGGGTTCAGTGACATGTGGTATATCTTCTTGTATCGGTGGTACTGAAGAAGTGACTTCCCCTTTTAATTCCTCCTGAAAAAATTTTACTCTTGGGCTTGTGGCTCATCACATAGTCTTCCTCTAGAAATCTAGCATTCATGCTAATGATCACCCTTCGTTCCTCTAGGATAGCCAACGAACATACGTACTTCTGTACGAGGTTCTAACTTACCAGCATCTGCCTTCAACACATGTGCTGGACTCCCCCAT
The DNA here is from genome assembly GCA_025175895.1 of Wurfbainia villosa. Classification (NCBI taxonomy): domain Eukaryota; kingdom Viridiplantae; phylum Streptophyta; class Magnoliopsida; order Zingiberales; family Zingiberaceae; genus Wurfbainia; species Wurfbainia villosa. The sequence continues at coordinate 54,968,916 of CM045986.1, read as the reverse complement.
ATCCGAATATGTCTTAGACTAGGCTTTCGCCCAGTCCACAACTCTGTGGGAGTAGAAGGCACTGATTTAGATGGAACCAAGTTAAGAATGTACACCGCCGTATCTAGAGCATATCCCTAGAATGAATCTGGCAACTCAGAATAACACATCATCGATCTAACCATCTTCATAAGAGTCATATTCCTTTGCTCTACTACACCATTCTGCTGGGCTATGCCAGGTGCAGACAATTGGGATTGAATCCCAACCTCTGATAAGTAATTCCTAAACTCTCCCAAGAGGTACTCGCCACCATGATCAGATCGTAGTGTCTTGATACTTTTACCTTGACATTTCTCCACATCAGCCTGGAATTCTTTGAACTTGTCAAAGCATTCAGACTTGCGGCGCATCAGGTAAATGTATCCATATCTTGAGTAATTGTCTATAAAAGAGATGAAATACTCAAAACCACCTCTAGCCTGGATATACATAGGACCACAAAAATCAGAGTGAACAAATTCTAACACATCTTTGGCTCTATACCCCTTGGCCTTAAAAGTCCTCTTGGTCATTTTACCCTCCAAGCAAGATTCGCAGGTTGGGAGATACTCCACCACTAATGAATCCAAAGGTTCATGAGCTATCAACCTTTGAATTCTGCTTAGGTTAATGTGACCAGCCTAAGATGCCAAAGATATGTTTGGTTCATCTTCGAAGGTTCTTTTCTCTTATTGGAATTAGAAGATGAGTTATTAATTTCAATATTCATCGTGGGAGCTTTTGGTTCAAGTGTGTACAAATTTCCTATCAATGCACCGGAACAGATAATGTCCCTATTCCTTTTTATAACAACTCTGTCATTAAAAAAAATATAATATCCATCCATAAATAATTTAGAAACCGAAATTAAATTCTTTCTAAATAAAGGTACATAAAGGCAATTCTTAAGAACCAAAATTTTATTTTTCTCAAAAGATAAATGAACGTCTCCCACTGCAACAGCCGCCACCTTCGTGGCATTGCCCAAGTACACTGTAATCTCCCCTTCAAGTAGTCGTCTGGTTTCCTGGAACCTCTGCAAAGTATTACAGACATGATCAGTGGCTCCTGTATCTACACACCAGGTACCGGTAGATAACACCGCTAAACATGTTTCAATGACTAGACCAAAAGATATACCTTTATTCTTGCGGAAGGGCAATCCTTCTTCCAATGTCCAGTCTACTTACAAGTGAAGCACTTGCCTTTCGACTTCTTCACTCCTCCCTGAGTACCTCCCACCGCCTTCGCCCCAGTTTGTTTCTTCTTCTTCTTGCCTTTCGGCTTATAAGTAGAAACCTTTTGGGTCACCATGGCATGTGCCTGAGCACTCTGACGAAATAGCCCCTCTACCGCCTGGAGTTCTGTCAGAAGTTCCGCTAATGAATACAACCTCTTGTTCATGTTGTAGTTCAGGCGAAACTGCTCAAAACTCCTAAGTAGAGACTGGAGAATGATATCGATCTGGGTTTCCCCATCGATCTCAGCTCCGAGGACTTCCAACTCATTCAAATGAGCCATCATCTTGAGAACATGATCCCTCACAGGTGTTCCCTCGATCATGGTGGTCGTCATCAAGTTTCTCATGACTTCTTACCTCGCAACCCGATTCTGGTGTCCGAAAAGTTCTTTAAGATTAAGCATCATGTCATAAGTTATGGGCATGGCTTGATGCTGATGTTGTAGTACATTTGACATAGATGCCAAAATGTAACACCCCGCCATCTCATCGGCCTTGATCCACTTCTTATAACTCTCCTTCTCCTTTTCCCCAGAATCATCCGCATGCTTAGGAGGGCACTCTTCGAAGAGTACATATTGGTATTCCTCAGCAGTCAAGACAATGTCAAGATTCCTCTTCCAATCAACATAGTTGGGTCCAGTATGTTTATTCTCTTTCAGTATCCCAACCAGCAGGTTGAAAGTCATTTTGAAAGAAAACCTAAGAATCACATAAATCAAAACATTAGATTTCAAAAAATTATTGATTCCTCAAACAATAAAATTTTAAAATCAACCAACACCTCAAAACACCGAGAATATCGTATGTCACGATAGTGTGGACGTATACGAATTCTACATTTGTAAGAGGAGGTTTTACACCATTAATTTTACTATCTTGTAAACCTAACTTTTTGACAAGTAAAATTAATAGTTGGTTCCTCTTTGGCCCTACAAATAAAAGCAGAGACTCCGATGGGGAGGATACTTATATTTGTATCTAAGTGTTCACGATTACTCGGTACCAAGGTAATTATCTCGGGTTATGTGCCTTCCGATGGGGAAGTGCACACGCTCCTTAATAATTCCCTATAACCATATTTGACCTTGTGATCCGCAAACAAACTCATCTGATGGGGAGGAAGGCACTCAGAGTCGACGCGCAAGTTTGTTTGCATCACTTGTCAAATCGTAATGGAGGCCGTGGGAATATTTAAAAATTTCCCTCTCCCACTTAGTAATTTGAAATTTAGGAATTATTCCTAGCCTATGACATGCATATCAAACAAAAAGCAATAAATATGAAAAATAAATTATTTTCCAACTATTATGGCTTTTGTCTTTAATATGTCTCCTGTCTCATCGCCTTCTCGTCCGCTCCTCCTACGACATGTACGAGTCATCCGGAGATCTGAGCCGAGACTAAAATCTATTTTAATTTACATCCATCGATCCTATACTCCATGAGGGAGTGTACATGAAATCAAGATCGAAAGTAAACTAAAATAAAAAGAGTGGTTAAACAATGTCGTATCTAATTTTACAAAAATTAAATACTAGCCTCGTCAACCCTGAGGATTCAACAAAATAAACATTTACACATATACAGTCACATACACACATATGGCCATAATATTCGGATCTTATGCCTGCAACCAAAGAGTTAACCTACGCATATCCTACTATTATCTGACACATATAATATATGAAAAGTACATAAAAATTAACTGAATCCTAAACACACAAAATCGGAAACCTTGGCTCTGATAACAATTATAGGTTTTTGTGATCAATCCGTGAGGGGAAACTTTGCTTCCTACTTCACCTTGGTTGTTTGTTCATGGCGATCCCATCGATGTCCCCGGATTAAAAAAATTTAATCCTAGATAAAAGGGATTGCCCAAACAATCAAGTCATGGTCGTGTTATCCGTTTAGAGAGGTCACTTGAACAAACTCATTGTTCAAGCGACCAACCTCTATTTTACGAGTAGCTGCGGAATAAACGATGTACGAATCGTCGACTTTTGTATTTATGTTCGGGATCCAAGTATTATTTAGCCACAAACAGAATATATCATGCTCATAATTGAAAAAATAAATACAAGCGAGTAACAAAAGAGAATAGAGAATAGATATACCTCTCGATATTCTAATGTATGACCTTCCTCCTTTCGGACGTCGTGTGGGCGACGATCTACCAAAAGTTGAAGCTCCTAGATCACCAATCTTCCTTCCTTGCTTGTTCCGAGCAAGAGGAAGAATAGAAACAAAGCTCTATTCCTTCTTTTAACCAACCAACAACCTCCAAGGATGGAGTTTGCCACCGGCCAAGAAGGAGGAGGAGATTATGGTGGAAACCGGCCAAGACACCAAGGGAAAGCCCTATATCTTTTTTCCACCACCTAAGGAGAAGGAGAAGAGGGTCTTTGGCTGTCGGCCAATGGCTGGAAAGGGCTGGAGGGGTGCCGGCATCTTGAGGAAGGAGAAGGAGGCAAGGAAATATTTCCTTATTAGGTGCCGCCCAAGCCCAAACCCTAGCTCCTATCTCTTGCCGCCAACCTCCAAAACCCTAACTTCTCTTGATTAAAAATCCATGCCAACCCCTTGTCCTCCTTTTATAGAGTTAGGGATAAGCCTTCTTTTAATCTTCACCATTGGTTCTAGGGATTTAATCTCAATCGTCGGATCTAGAGATTTAATCTCAACCGTTGGATCTTAGAGATTTAATCTCTACCTTTGGATCTAGAGTTTTGTTTCTATCCATTGGATCTAAGCTTCATGAGGTGTTAATAGGCTACATTAGGGACCGTGAGGAGTAGTTGGATCTTAGCCACCCATGGATCAACCCCACCTAATTTCCGATCCATTAATGATAATCCAATCCACTAAAGGATTATCATTGATCTACCTCACCAACCCCCATAAGTTAATATGGGCTCCATATATTATTTGTACATTTTCTCCCCGTGTTTAAGATCTCGAATGTCCGTCGACTAATTAATTTACTGACCATTAATTAATCAACCTCTAACTCCATGAGTTGTACCACTCCACCTTTTCATCATGTCGGACCAAGTCCACCTGGAGGGTTTACATGATGAACCTTATGAGCTCCTCATGGGGACATCCTCATCCTAATATATAGGACACGGTTTCCTCCTAGAATCAACTGCACACCATATAAATAATATCATCTCCCAACTTACCGAGCCTATCGATTTAATCTATAAATCTCGCCCATTGGTAAATCAAAGAGATGAATACTAAGTATATGTGCCCGTTATTTTATCGGGATTAAGAGCATGTACAAAATAATATCTGAGGTCCGATTCAATTATGTAGTCAGCAATAAATCGAATCACCTCTAAGTCGGTCCTGCTCAATACACACAAAGTGCACTAGTGTGATTCTATGGTCAAGACAAACCAATACCAAATCACACTACAACTATTCCGATGGTTTGTCCAAAGTCATCTCGGTTGTGAGCCTTTACTTATACTTTACAAGGAGCCGATAACATGATCTCCCGTGTGACACCACAGACCATGTTATCTACAATTTAATGTATTAGACAATATTGCATAACCATAAAAATGTAAACAATGATCATGTGATTCTTATTTCAAAATAAAGATGTTCATACAAAAGATAGACTTTTCAGTATACATCCCTACAAGGACATGGGATGACCCCTCTTCATCATCATCATCATCATCGGAAGAGGAGAATGCCTTTGTCACCAACCTTGCTTTGATGGCATTTGACGACCTAGACTCATCCTCCTCCGAAAATTAAGAAGCAAGTTCAAGTGAGGAGAGCTCGAGTGAAGGGGGAGCCTCTTCTACATCCTCATCATCGGAAGAGGATTTGGTAAGTGAGGTAACCAATCTTTCCCCCAAGAAAGTTATGTCAATTATTTCTATCCTCACTAAGGACTTGTTTAGGGAAAAGAAGAAAAACAAATGCATGCTAGATAAAATTAAGGACTTAGAAGAAAAATTAGAAAAAGCATGCTTAAATGTAAATGATAATATTTCTTCTAGCTTAAATGATGCATGCTCACATGAATATATGCCATTTAATGTTAGTGATGCATGTATGGAGGAAAATAGGGCTCTAAGGGAAAAGGTAGATCATTTGACCAAGGCCCTAGAAAAGTTTACAATTAGCTCCAACACTCTTAACATGATCATAGGGAGCCAAAGAGAAAGTTTCAACAATAAAGGCCAAGGATATAAGGAAAAGAAAAATGAAAAAGCCTATAAATGCTTAATTGCTAGGGGTCAAGATAAAAAGAAAACAATAGCTAGAAAATGGATCCCTAAGGAATTTTTAGTGAACCCCATAGGCAAGAATTTATATTGGGTTCCTAAATCCATCCTAAAGAGTTAGGAAAACCCTAGGATAGTCAACCATATGGAATTTATCTATATCATATGTTGGTTGACTTAGGATGGCGGGACAATATTTTTGAAATAGTGTTAGGTGATGATAATGCACCTATAAATAGAGAAATCATGCTTTAGGTGATACTTTGCTTATTATCATGATGTAATACCTAATGCATTATCACAATTTGATGAATACATTTGTTTCATGATCATAATGTAAAATTAATACATATATGCTTTTATGATCATGTGGATTGTTAGAATGATACTTAACCATAGGTAGAAATGCATGAAATTAATGGTTAAGTGTATACAAATACTTTTAGGATACATCTCACACTCACCATAGGCTACCTTGATTGAAAACTTAGCATGAGTGAGATGTTAGGATGATACAAATGTTCACTAATGCCTATGGCATTTAGATGGTCATTTAAAGTATCAAAATAGCAATAATAGACCAATCATGGGGAAGGCTTATGTTTAATTCATAGTCATATTGCCCAAAGATCATGGTTGGATATTTCATATGTTTTCAAAACAATTTCTTACTTTGAAATCTATGTGTTCGTGTTTTGAAACAATTCAAACCAAAACTAGGTGTTAAATGTGATACTAACTTGATCAAAAACCTAGTTGTTTTTAAAACTTTTGGATTTTTGGAAAATCATTGAAAATATAATGATTTTTCATGAAAAACTATTTTTCATTGATAGATATACATACAAGAAATATGTTCCCCAAATTTCACTATTTTTTGAATTTTTTGGAATTTATAGTGCATTTCTGAAATTCATCCAGAAAATTAGAAATTCGGATTTCATTGTGCCAGTCGACTGCCATACTAATAGCAGTCGACTGATGTACTGTGCACGAGCACAGTGACATGATTTTATCAGGATTTCAAGTGTTTTTGATTTTTACTTCTCTCTAGACTTGATGTCATGCCATATAAACCATGTTTAATCTTTTTGATGGTGTCAAAGGGGGAGAAAGATATATGTTTAAGTAAGGGGGAATGTATCTAGGGGGAGTTTCATGTATTAAGGGGGAGAGTTGCTAATCATGTTATTCACATGCTTTCTTTCCTTAATATTTTATCAAATGTTTTTACCTAACTTAAACGGATTGCCACACATCAAAAAGGGGGAGATTGTTACAGCAATCAACCTGTGATATGGTTTTGATGTGTGTGGCAAAGGGTTTAAGTTAGGTTGTTAGTGTGATTTGATATGTGTGTTGGAGTCTTGCAGGACTTAGTAATTCGCACATGGAGCCTTGGCGAGTTTCACATCTCATGACTCGGTCTTTGAGTCGGTGAAGGATGGCTTTGTGAAAGTCGTGCGCTTGGAGCATCCGAGGGACTGCCGGACGAGGAACTTGGAGTGATGCCGGAGGAAGTAGACTTCAGGGTGAGACGCGAAGGATGGAGCTACAGAGTCGTGCGCTTGGCGAATCCGTGGGATGTGGCCGGACAAAGATAACTTCAAAGGCGAGGGACTCCGAGGGATGAGTGTGAGCGAATGTAACCCCGGAAGGGGCAGTGCTCTTAGGTGAAACTTGGCCATTTGGCTAAGTGTCTGATGAGATTTCCCGACATCAGTCGACTGTCATGGAATGGAAGTCGACTGCTCTGAGTCGAACGGGATTCGACTGGTATCTAACTGGTGGGTTTTTGGCCCGCGATCGCCATGGAATGGCGGTCGGTAAACAAACTCATCGATCGGCCATGGAATGGCGATCCAGCGATGGAGGCGATGTCGAGCCTGAGAATGGAGTCGAGCTCACGAGCACTCGACTGATGGTCCATCAGTCGACTGATGGTAAGATCAGTCGACTGATGATGTTGCCGTTGGATGAAATCCAACGTGGAAAGCAGTCGTTATTGGGCAATGGCTACAGAACCAGTCGACTGATAGGGTCATCAGTCGACTGCTCCTGTGTCAACGGGAAGAAACCCTCTTCCTCTATAAAAAGGAAGGGTGTGGGGCTTTGGGGGCTTAATGCTTGAACTCCTAATAGCTCCCAAAGTGTCCTAAACGTTTTTCCACTCTTCTACTTGTGCTAATCTTCATTCTATTGTAGAAGAGTGATCCTTGTGTAAAAGAGGTTACCTCCACCTAGCTTTGTGCAAAGGAGAGATCTAGTGGAAGCTTGCGGAGTGATTCACCGTGGACGAATCGGATCGTGGATTAGTGGCGTAGCCATGAACCATGTTATATTCTCTTGTTACCATTGATTTTATCTTTGCATTGTTTATTTTCTTGTTTAGTTTTGTTTCCATTGTGCTAATCATATTTGTAGACAAGAGAATTCCACCATTGAACGAAAGAGGGCTATTCACCCCTCTCTAGCTGGCCACATACACACCGATCGATCCCCTACAAACTCTACTGATCTTGCCATGAATGTCATGCTGACGCCTTCTTCTTGGTCGTCCCAAATTGCTTGGAAGGCCTTCTTTGATCCCTTTTGCTTTTGCTTCATTTATGATTTGAAGTTCCCCTTCTTCTTGTTTTTTGACTACTCCCTTTCTTTTCGGATTATCCTCTGAACCATGTTTACTATCTCGGCCTCTTCTTCCGATTCAGACTCGGATTCACCCTCGGATTCAAACCTTCTTCTTGCTCGCGAGGCGGCTTGCTCTTCTCCTTTTTTCTTTGACATGCAAGAAAAGCAATACCTCTCTCGGCCTGGACCGCGTTAGTTTGTTTGTGAAGTTCAAATTTAGATAAAAACCCAACTAACCTAATTTTTGATAGATGCTTAGAAACCTTGTAGGCATCGACCATGGATGGGGACAAGATGGTTCTAGGGAACGCGTTTAGTGCATACGTAATTATGTCCCGATTTTCAACCTTTTGTGCGATCGAATCTAGCCCATTCATGATGTCTTGTATGCGAACGTGGATTTGAGTGGCCGACGCATGTTCCTGCATTTTTAAGTTAAACAATTTATTTAAAAATAGATCCCTCTTACTTACATTGGTGTCGGTGGTTCATTCGTGAAGCTCGATGAGCTTGTTCCACAAGTCCTTTGTGCTTATGAATGGGCTGACATGGTTGAGCTCCTCTTTTGGTAGCCCTCATTGTAAAATTTGTGTGACTTTTGCATTGGCTTCAATTTGTCTTTTAGTTGCGTTGGTCCATTTATCGAAGTCTAGGGGCTCGCCTTGATCATTGGTGGGTAGAAAAAAGCCAGTTTGGATGATTATCCAAATCTCAACTTGTGTTTTTCGAAAAAACTCCATCCGACCTTTCAAGTAACGAAAATAATCTCCATTAAAGAATGGAAGTCGAGTGGTGCTATATGATGTGAGCAAAACATATAGGGTTTTAGGAGTAGTTTTTGCTCACATCTTATTACATTTTGCATTAGTTTCATGCATATGTTACTCTATTCTTGCACGCATTGCCTATTTTCTGGTTCAGAGGACTGCTCGTTGTACTTTAGTATGCAGGTTAGCTTTTCTGGTGAAAAATATGCATTTTCAGAGCAAAAGAAGTGCTTTCGCAGCTAGACGCAGAGTGGGACACGGCCAGGGCATGTGGATTCACACGACCGTGTCCAATGGGCGAAGAACAGGACCCTAGGGCCGCACACGGCCTGGTCGTGTGGAAACACATGGTCGTGTGGCAGCCCGACGAATTTGTGCGACTAGGGCTTTTTCCGGATTTTACACCGATCCAAGGCGATGTCTATATAAGGATGGCTCCGCCCAAATCCTAGGGGAGAGGCACGATGGCTAGGACGACATGTCGAAGCCCTAAAAAGCTTCGGTAACTCGCAGCGGCGAGGAGGAACACTGCCAGAGGTCCATAACTTGCAAATACAATGTCAGAGAGAAGATCACAACGCATTGTATATCTCTATTTTTGTGCTTATCTCTATTGTATTCGAACATAAACATGTTCTGTGCTTCTTTCTTCGTGTTTATGGAGTAGAACTTTCGATTCTAGGATTAGGGAGTAGCTTGTGTTCATAGAATATGTTGGTTCATATTAAATTCTGGCCAAAAGTTTGATTTGACAATTAGATGTTGCTCTCTATTATATCTTGGAGAATTTGGCTTTCTTTATGTTGTGCTTAGGCGATATGAGGTGGTGACAACCCTCGAAATCTATATTTAGGAGGTTTGATCAAGGAACCTAGGGGTAAACCTGACCTCCTGTAACTGCGGGGAGAAGGGAGCGATGGAATCGGAAACGGTACACCGCAAGGATTGATTTGGCATCCTCGTACCCTCTATCCCGTCCTTTTGGGCGAGGATAGCTCCCGGTGAATGCGGCGGCCCTGGGGAGAGTGTATGATGTCCCTTCCCCAAAATCATAGGTAGACATTAAGACGACGTCAATTGACAACATTGATATATGGTACACAATCAAAACCGAAGTCCTAGAATTGCCTTTTTAGACCCCGGCACACACTTTTCCTCCTCCGTGTGACACCACATAGAGTAGTTGTCCACCGATAGTCCTCACCAACCGACTCTCTCTCATAGATCACGTTCAAACAATCACAACCACTTAGTGTATTGGTACTCAAATCTTAGTCCCTGTGGGATCGATAATATTTATTACTTGACGACATCCGTGCACTTGCGAGCGTTGAGCGCGAGCGCGCACTTTGAGTCCACGATGGTATCCGTCGTGCGATTTGAGGACGCGTCCATGCGCATCATGTTTTTGGTGCCGTTGCCGGGGACTATCGATTCGATATTAAAATGAACGGTGGTAGATTGGATCGGACTTAGGATTAGATTATTTTCTTGCTTTATTTTCTTATTAGTTTACTTTATTTTCTTTAGTTTTATTTTTCATATTTAGATTTAGTTTTTATTTTTCAGTAGTAGTTTCCTGTCTACTTATTACATCTTAGGTTTTTATTTACTAGATTTATTTATTTTCTACTTTTAGCATTAGGTTAGCACTCTTACTTTTGTGTGTTGGTTCATCGTATGCTTAGAAGACTAGGATCGGAAGATCTAATTCCGATCGATTTAGAGATTGAGCAAACCTTTCACCGTCGGAGAGCAGCGTAGCGAAAGATGGAAGATCAAGCTGCATCCGAGGTGAACATAGGCAGCCGACCTCTGTGGGACTGCGCAACTCCTAGCGCTAGAGGATTCAAGTCGAGAATTGCTAGACCATCAATTTCGGCAAACAACTTTGAGCTGTAGTTGACACTTATACATATGGTACAGCAGAGCCAATTCGGGGGAGCTACAACTGAAGACCCGAATCGGCATCTTGAGGCTTTTCTTGAAATCTGCTCAACCATGAAACTGAATGGAGTCCCTTCTGACGTGATCCGCCTGAGCCTGTTTCCGTTTTCACTGCGGGATAAGGCTAAGGCTTGGCTTCACTCCTTACCCTCTGGCAGCATCACCACATGGGAGCAGTGTGAGTAGCAGTTTCTAAATAAATACTTCCCACCAAGTAAGACTGCCCACATGCGCCATCTTATCGTGAGCTTTCGCCAGAAGGAGGGGGAGTCCCTATTCGAAGCATGGGATCGCTACAAGGGGCTACTTTATCATTGCCCACACCACGGACTGGAGTGGTGGCTGGTGATCCACATTTTCTATAATGGGATCGCTTACGCCACGAAGATGTCCTTAGATTCTGCCACAGGTGGAGCCTAAATGAACAAGACCATCGAGGAGGCAGAGGAGCTTATTGAATAGGTGGCACAAAACCACAATCAATGGGCCTTGGAACTGTTGGACTTTTCGAGCCGCAAAAATTCTTTTTGCGTTGCAGAAACCTCGGAAGCCCGACCATGGATCCATGCGAAGATATATAAAAATAAAAACATGTATGTGCTTAAGTAAACCTAGATCTACCTTAGATCTAGAAGGTGATAGCATTACCCTCGTAGCGATGCCCTTCGCTTATCCCGCTCATCCAAAAGCTTCACCGGAACTCAAGAGTGTCAAGTGCACACTCCTCTATTGGTATCCACATGGACAAATGGTGGAGAAAACACAACCTTGAGTGTGCTAGCACCCCTTGGATGGTTCGGCCAAGATAAAGGATGGGACAGCTTGAGAGGATGATCCAAGGAAGAAGAAGATGGAGTTACCACACAAAATGAATTCTCATCAAATGAGAAGTAAAGTGGTCGGCCACTCTTGGATGGGGGATTACATGCATGCATGTAACTCCAAGAGCCAATGGTTGTTGGTCTCCCTCATGAGGTGGCACCACATGATAAGTCAATGATGATGTGGAACACAATCATTGGCCGGCCCACACACCATGTCACCATGACATGGCAATTGATCAAGTCAAAATTGACCATTCATCTTCCCTCTCAAGTCAAGTCAAACTTGACCTCTTATCTCCCATGGTTGATCAAATCTAACCACTTGATTCAGAGTATTAAGAGTGTACAATCCCACACTCAGCTAGATAGTTATGAAACTCATGGCTATGGTATTCACCATCTCGATCTGATCGAAGTATCTTAATACTCTTGTCAAGCTGGTTTTGTACTTCATTCTTGAATTCTATGAACTTTTCAAAGGATTCTGATTTATGTGTCATGAGATATAGATAACCATATCTACTGAAGTCATCAGTAAATGTAATGAAGTACCTGTAACCACCTCTAGCAGCAACATTGAAAGGGTCATATACATCACTATGTATAAGTCCTAACAAGTCTATTGCTCTTTCGCTGTGTTCACTAAAGGGAGTCTTGGTCATCTTGCCTAAAAGGCAAGACTCGCATGTCTCATATGATTCAAAATAAAATGAGTCTAATAGCCCATCCTTATGGAGCTAAGATAAGTGACTCTCATTTATGTGACCTAAGCGACAATGCCAGAGATAGGTTTGGTTCAACTCATTTGACTTGAACCTTTTGGTACTTATGTTATAGATAGGGCTCTCTAAGTCTAGAAAGTAGAGTCCGTTCATTAGAGGTGCACTACAATAGAACATATCATTTAAATAAACTGAACAACATTTGTTCTTTATTATAAATGTAAATCCTTTATTGTCCAAACAAGAAACCAAAATTATGTTCTTAGTTAAAGCAGGCACATAACAACATTCATCTAATTCTAGTACAAGCCCACAGGGCAGAGATAGATCATAAATTCCTACAGCAACAACAGCAACCCTTGCTCCATTGCCTACTCGTAGGTCCACCTCGCCCTTTGTCAATGCCCTGCTATTTCTCAATGCCTGCACATTGGTACAAATGTGAGATGCACATCCGGTATCTAATACCCTTGATGAAAAATAGATAGATTGACTTCTATAACATTTATACCTGAAGTAGAAGTCTCACTTCTCTTCTTCTTAAGATCTTCTAGGTAAGCTTTGCAGTTACGCTTCCAGTGTCTATCTTCCTTGCAGTGGAAGCAAGCCCCTTCCTTGGTCACCCCTCCTTTGGGTTTAAGTTCCTTGCCTTTGCACATGGCTTGGGGCTTTCCCTTACCTTTAGGCTTGCCCTTGCCTTTCTTCTTTTGCACCATCAAAATAGAGTCAGATTTTCCCTTCTTAAGGTTCAACTCAGCAGTTCTCAACATGATGAGCATCTCAGGCAGTGGCTTATCAATTTCATTCATGTCGTAATTCATGACAAATTGATTGTAGCTTTGTGGCAAAGACTGCAAGATCAAGTCAGTGGCCAACTATTGGCCAAGGGGGAATCCCAATCTCTGTAGGTTTTCCACATACCAATCATCTTGAGTACATATGGACCTACGGGAGTCTCATCTTGCATTTTGGACCCAAACAATGCCTTAGAGACTTCATATCTCTCGTGCCTTGCTTGTCCTTGATATAGTTGATGAAGATGTTCAACCATATCATAAGCATTCATGAACTCGTGTTTCTTCTGAAGCTCAGAGTTCATGGTCGTGAGCATTAGACATGACACATCTAATGCATCATCTTGATGCTTCTTGTAAGCATCTTTGTCAGCTCACGAGGCAGTGGCAGGAGGTGCCTCTGGAATGGGCTACTCCAGGACGTACAGTTTCCTTTCTTGGGTGAGAACAATTCTCAGGTTCCTGTACCAGTCAAGGAAATTTGCTCCATTGAGCTTGTCCTTCTCAAGGAAAGAACACAGAGAGAGAGTGTTCGTGTTTGTCGATATAGTAATCTACAACATACAATGCAGAGAATTAATATCATATTCTTTTTATCATTTAATTAGGCCTTTAATAAAATGATTCTCCCACTTAATTATAGGAATTTTGTAGAATCGAGTTATGGATGTGGTCAAACCACATTACTAGATTCATACAAACTAGCTATAATTCCTGCGGGACAAGATCCACATCATACTAAGCCTTTGAGTTAGCTTTGGCTAAATCGCCCAAGACTTAGTATGATCGGTGGGTAACACATTACCGATTACATCTCTATGCAACTCTTGTTTATAGGATCAAGACCCAGATTTACAAAAGACCTTGAGTTAGCTTTGGCTAAATCGCCCAAGATTTAGTGTAAATGCGATCTTATCCTATCTTTCCAACGGTTGGAATATGACTATAGTTCTACTCGATCCAATTGAGTTAACTAGTTTTACTCTATCTAATTGAGCTTCCTCTAACCCAAGCCATGATAGGCGGGACCAAGATTGTCCCTCCGCACCCTACCAAGATAATATGCGTTGCTCTGCTTTGGCAGATTCAACAACTACAAATGATCGAGGTAGTAATGGGTATCAAGGACTTGGTAGGCATTTTCGAATTGATTCGATTAAGATCTAATCTAATCGTAATGTGTATCATATATGCATTAAGCCCTTTATTATCCTTCACTAGCATGCATCACATACATACAAGCATTATCCTAGCATGCATCATATACATACAAGCATTATTCTACTAGCATGCATCACATAGATACAATCTTAAAAAAAAAAAAAAAAATATATATATATATATATATATATATATATATATATATATATATATATATATATATATATATATATATATATATATCAACATATATATATATATATATATATATATATATATATATATATATATATAGATTGGACAGTCAACCTAGGGTTAGCGGCTTCTCCAAGGGCCTCCTTTGACCGTCATGTGTCGTCGGCACCCTTCTCGTAACTCCGTCTAGAAGTTGACCTTCCACCGCTCCATTTTGTACATTACAAATATGAAACTCGAGTTACATTCGAGTCTAAAACTATTTACAACTAGAATTTTAAAAAGAATAGGCACGACACATAGGTCTCATACCCTATACAACAAGCACAATCACAAAAATGACACGCAGGCTGTATTATGAATTACAACACATTAACATCCAATCATATTGGGGTTCTTGGGCCATGACCATCACAGAATTATACATAATTCTAAATTATGTATTTTTACAAAAAAATTCTATAATTTTTCCTTTTTTTTCAATTTTATGAGTCACCTCTCCGTAATGGTCCTACTAAGCGGTTTCCGGGCGTGATCGCGAGACAAGGCCCCTTTCCTTGAAAGGGGCAGCACCCCTACTCGCAAAATAAACTTTGCGAGTGTCCCTACTTGATTTTACATCGACTTAAGTCACTATCCCAAAAACCTAAAGCGAGAACTCGCCATTTCAAAGAGTTTTTCTCGGTGGTTGAATCCTATAAGTGTCCAAATACTCGTTGCTTCGACTCTTTGAAAAAAATACCCAAAATTTTTATAAAAATAGGAAATTTACAGAAACTTAAAAATCTGTAATTTTTATATATAATACAAAAACTACAAATACGAAACACATACATGCTTCGAACGTGGCTCTGATACCACTGTTGGACTTTCTGAGCCGTAAAAACTGCTTTTTGCGTTGCAGAAACCTCGGAAGCCCAGCCACGGATCTGTTCGAAGATATATAAAAATAAAAAACATGTATCTGCTTAAGTAAACCTAGATCTACCTTAAATCTAGAAGGTGAGAGCATTACCCTCCTAGCGACGCCCGTCACTTATCCCGCTCGTCCAAAAGATTCGCCGGAACTCAAGAGTGTCAAGTGCACACTCCTCTATTGGTATCTACACAGACAAATGGTGGAGAAAACACAACCTTGAGTGTGCTAGCACCCCTTGGATGGTTCGGCCAAGATAGAGGATGGGAGAGCTTGAGAGGATGATCCAAGGAAGAAGAAGATGGAGTTACCACACAAAATGAATTCTCATCAAATGAGAAGTAAAGTGGTCGACCACTCTTGGATGGGGGGTTACATGCATGCATGTAATTCCAAGAGCCAATGGCTCTTGGTCTCCCTCATGAGGTGGCACCACATGATAAGTCAATGATGATGTGGAACACCATCATTGGCCTGCCCACATGCCATGTCACCATGACATGGCAATTGGTCAAGTCAAAATTGACCATTCATCTTCCCTCTCAAGTCAAGTCAAACTTGACCTCTTATCTCCCATGGTTGATCAAATCTAACCATTTGATTTAATGAATCTCTATTCATTAATTTAAATTGACTCAATGAATCAAATATAAATTAGACTCATTCAACACTTGAATCAAATTGAGTCTAACTCAATTAGTCTAATTTGGATTACTCTTAATCCAATTTGGTTCATCCCATGAACCTAATCCTCATGGTTCATCATATGAACCTAATCTCCACCTAATTGCCCTTTGTGTGTGACCCTATAAGTTCTCTTAACGTTGGCAATGTCCCTAAACCGATTTAGGAACATAAGCAATGAGCGGTATCTAGCAACACATCATTGCTACCCAAGTTACAAGAATGTTGAGCTCCAACATCACCTTTGTGACTACTAATTGTGACTCTCACAATATGTGACAATGTCCCCCTATCCTTTACATCTAGATTGACCAATTGAGGCTGTCATCCTCGGTACAATCCATATCTTGAACTCCAAGTAGACTCACTCTAATCAAATGAGCTCAATATCTCATATTGACTCATTTGGGCATGGCCATGCACTTTGTGGTCTCACTCTATCAAGAATAACGATCTCACTCCCGTCATATAGGAGGGATAGATCCCATCTATATCACTCACATCCCTCCGCATAATTTGTTACATACCCAGTAATCGCCTTTATAGTCCACCCATTTACGGGTGACGTTTGACGAAGCAAAAGTATGCAACTCCTTATGTAGGGAACCATGGTGACTTTAGGTCTAAGGACTAATAGTCATACTAATAGCTACATGAGAAAATATATGACACTAATATAACGATCCATGATACTTTCTCATGGCGGGTCATTCAGTATACATTCTCCAATGCATACCCATGTGTCAACTTGATATCTCATATCCATGACTTGTTAGATCAAGTCATTGTGTTGACCTACATGCTAGTCTCAACGCATTAACATTATCCCTGAATGTTAATACTTGACTAGGAATGATTAAGAGTAGTGTTCGCTATATCATCTCATTATCGATTCAACCAATCGATTGATATAGATAAGAACCTACTACTCAAGGACATTATTATACTTAGTTATTTGGCACCAATACAAGTAAATATAATAACCATGCCTTTATAAATAGGAATATGATACAATAAAGTCCATACAACAATCATCACATGATTGGCTCTAGGGCTTTCACTAACATGAACATGGTCAACCCACTCCTGCAACAGGCGTTACACTGTCAACTCCATGGACCATCTCTCAGCAAGGATGGACGCACTTAGCAGATGGTTTGAATCTTTGTATCCTTCATCTGCATGCGTGTCCATTGACTTTTGAAAGGGGGTGGAAGTGTATCATGAGGACCACTTTGTAGGGTAGGGGACCTCAGATGAGCAGATTGAGCATTGTGACACGATTGGGGACTATGATCAAAGGCCCCATAACCCGTACTCTAATACCTACAATCCTGGATGGAGGAGTCACCCAAATTTCTTCTACAAAAATAACTCGGGAAACCCCCAACCATCCTGAGGATACGGGCAATAGTAGGGCAATGGGCAGTGACCACAGAAGTCCAGATTGGAACATATGATGGAGGACTTCAACGCTACCTAAACTAAGTCCAATGAAGAATTCCGTCACCAACAAAAAAAGTCTGAAGAAGCACTGAGAGACTTGAAGGCCACCGTTGATAGCCTTGCAAGTCATACCAGGATGTTGGAGACACAAGTGGCCCAAAAAGCCCAATCCGTGTCACAACCTGTGAAGAACTCTCCGGCGAGCCAAGGAAAGGAGGAAGGAGTAGGGAAAAATAGTCAATTCGCCAAGGGGTGTGCAACCATGATTTCCACCCTACCTAACCAAGCTGAGTTCGAAGAGAAGATGCCAGTACAGTTTGAGGACCCTGGTGAATTCGTTATTCCTTGCTCGATTTATGGGGAGAGTTTTGACGAAGCGCTATGCGACTTGGGGTCATCGGTCAGTGTGATGCCCTACGTATATTTTCTGAAGATGGGACTGAGTGGGCTCTAACCAACGAATGTTTGTATTCATATGGGGGATGACTCAGTAAAGGAGCCCGTTGGACTGCTACCACACGTTCCTATGATGATTGAAGATTTCGTGATACCCACGGACTTCATCATACTGGACACGGGACCGAATCCCTAGAATCCTATCATTCTGGGAAGGCCTTTTCTAGCAACCGTCGGGGCGTGCATAGATGTGAAGGCACACCAGATCTCCCTGGAGGTAGATGGGGAGATCATTCTTTTCTGACTTTGAGAGCGCAGAGTTTTCTACTTTGACTGCTTCATGATTAGTAGATTGAAGTCGAAACCTCTAGACGCGGATCCTGAGATGGATGAATGGAGATTCATTGAACCACCGGAGCCGAGTTGATAGAAGAGTGTGGTAAAGCTAAACGACCTTAAACAAAGCGCTTCTTGGGAGGCAACCCAAATTTAGTTGTAGATTTCCCTTTTTCTATTGCATTGCATACATGTGTTAGATTTTAGTTTTGATTTTCATCACATTTAGAGTTAGGAGTATAAAAGAACTTTGCTAGGAAAAAATAAAACCCATATTAGTCTACATGACAAAGTGTATGAATAAATTGAAGACATGGTGTATAAAACGGGGCGAAAAACTGGGACACACGGCCTGGCCGTGTGTTTTCCCATGTGTTGGTGCAGGAGAACCTAAGTCGAACCTGTATTTTGATTATGGAAAAAGACGCAAAGTCAAGGATATATCATTATCTCACGAGCTGAATCGAGTGTGCAGAAAAGTACTAAAGCTGGAGCTGAAAGCTAGTGACACCCGGAGGAAGCCGCGGTGTTCGGGCGACACTCGAGTGGCTTCGGAGGGAGCCGAAGGAATCGAGTGGAAGGACGAAAGCGAAAGCGACATAGTAATTATTGAGGTAAGCTCGTGTGTGTGAGCATAAGTGAGGTCGTATCCTCCTTACGGGGATTGTCTTAAGCATAGATCCGACCAAAGACATCCCATGAATGGTCTAGGTCGAGATCGGATGGTCGGCGACTGTCGAAATTATATTTTTGTTGAGCTAACTTTGACTTGCAACAAGCATCAGTCGACTGCCAGCTTGGAGCACTCAACTGTCATCCATCAGTCGACTGCCCGCGATCAGCACTCGACTGATGCTGCCATCAATCGACTGATGGTCAAGGATTAACCTCGAGGAGTCAAGCTCTATCACAATTTTTCAAGGAGTCTTGTGCCCAATTTCCATTAGTTGAAGATTCACTCGATAAGGGGCTGAAAGGCTATAAAAGGAGGGCTTCTCTAAGTGTTTTTCATCAATTCTAAAAGCCTCCAAGTGCTTCCGATACGCTCCGACTCTCCGACATCCCTACGATGAAGCGCTGTCGAGAAGACGACTAGAGCTTCAACCTCCAACATTTGAAGTCGTCGGTAACGAAAGTTTCAATTGTATTTTAGTTTACATATTTCGTAAAGATTTCATTATAACGAGGAGAGGGGGAGTGTCTCTCTACCTCGAGCTTTTGTGATTTTGTGTATCCGTTTAACTCCTACCTTCAACGAGGAGGAGTTCTTTAGTAGTTTGCCCTCCGTGTGTGGTCAAGGACCACTAGGGCCTTGGAGTAGTAGCCTTTGGCTACGAACCATGTAAAACCCTCGTGTCTATTGTCTCTTTTGTTTTTTTTTTATCTTCCATTGTGTCTACTCGTGTTTTAACGAACGAAGTCGAACGAAAGATTTTTTATTGCTATTCACCCCCCCCCTCTAGCGATCCGCTCGATCCAACAATTGGTATCAAAGCCGGGGGCGCTCAGATTCTGGGCAACCATCAGTCGAGCATTTTTCTTTTCATATTTATCGTTTTTAGATTTCTCCCACATTACTAATCCAAGACCAAGTCTTGGTACATTATTTTTGGTTGTGTTTTTGCAAGTACTAATCGCTTTTAGAGTAGCCGACAGTAAAACGTCCATAAGTTTTTGTACAAGTAAACCTACAAAACATTATGCCCATCAAATCGAAGCTCTCTGAGATATCTACAATTATTATAAGGGTTTACCCTCATAACACGTTGTCTTAATCCCCAAAAATCGATGTTTAATACCATTTTGGGGATATCAAAGGTTGTGAGTACTTACTTTTTGTTTAGTTTCTTATCTCTTTGTTTAACTTTATATTTCTCGTTTGTTTCTTTTTATTTCCCACACCACTAATCCAAGACTCGAGTCTTGGCAAGTTTTTTTTGTGTGTGTGCATGTTTTTCTTTTTAGCCCACTTTGAGGGGTACAACACCACCCGACCTCCGCTCCTTAGCGGAGATGATTTCCGTTACTGGAAAGGTCAGATGGAGTGTTTTCTAAAAACACAAGTCGAGTCTTGGATAATCATCCAAACTAGCTTAGCTCTACCCACCAATGATCAAGGCGAACCCATGAACTTTGACAAGTGGACCACTGCAACCAAGAGACAAATCGAAGCCGATGCAAAGGCGACTCAAATGTTGTAGTGTGGTTAGTCAAAGGAAGAGCGCAACCGCATCGGACCCTTCATCAGCACAAAAGATCTGTGGAAAAAACTCATAGAACTACACGAAGGGACTAACGACGCGAAGGTAAGTAAGCGTGACTTACTACTTAATAAATTGTATAACCTAAAAAATGCAGGAATGTGAGACGACAACGTAACTACACACCCGCGTTCAGGACATTGTCAACGGTCTGCAAACCATCGGACACAAGGTCGAAAATTGGAACCTTCTAAGGTACGTTCTTAATTCATTTCCTAGGACTACCTTTTGGGCATCCATGGTCGATTCCTACAAGGTATCTAAGGACCTTTCGAAGCTTAGGTTAGATGAATTATTTTTCGAGTTTGAACTTCACGAGCAGACTAACGTGGTCCGGGATGAGAGAGGTATTGCCCTACTTGCAGAACAAAGAAGAAAGCCACCTACTAGGCATGAAGATGGACTCGAACTCGAAGACGAATCAGAGTCCGAATCTGAAGAGGTGGAAGAAATAGTTTGGAGGGAAAGGAGGCTACTAAAGAACCAAAAGAGGGTACAATTCAAATAAAATCAAAAGAAGGCTTTTCATGCAACATGGGACAACGAATAAGGCGTCGACATAGCGTGCATGGAAAGACCCAAAGAGTTCGAGTCAGAGTCCGAATCCGAATCCAATTGCAACACCGACTCCGAACTCGAGGACTACTTCGAGAAGCAACTTAAAGCCGGACCAAAAGAGAAAATTATGGTTAGCGGGTCACTAATTCATACGCTTTACAATAGAATTAAATTGATAACTAGGAAATTATCTAAATCCAATTCTAGGGACGAGTCCTTGGTTGAGGTGGTTGAAACCCTCAAACAAGAGACACCCCTAAACTCTTCGACTAGTCGAGTTCAAGAGGAGGACTCAACTCGAGTTGAAAAACTCGAAGAAGAGAACTCTCTCTTGAAAGGGCGAGTCCAAGAGCTCGAAGCTCGGTTAAACAAGTTCTCGACGGGGTCCAAGAATCTTAACTGACTTTTTGGAACTTAGAGAGCCGTGTACAACAGAGTCGGACTCGGATATAGCTCAAAGACTACGAATAGATCTTACATGTCTATAGTAAACCGTAGTAATCATCGAGTCTAAGCGTGGCTCCCGAAAACCTTATTAAACTCACATATAATGACCAATAGGTTTTGGATTCCCCAGGATCAAGTTCATTACTTGACCAGACCATGCTGGTTCAATGATCCAGGGGGAGCTAATACCAAAATAGTATATCCGATAACCTAAAACTCTTATTTTCTTTAGAATGGTTAGATAGGACTATAACTCGTCAATGCTTGATAACATAGTACCAGGACACAGCGAGATGATAGTATCCTAGGAAAACAGAGTCTCATGTATTCGAGCTAGATAAGGTGTATCTAGTTCGGTTCACATGACCGAGTGGAACTAGCTAAAGCTTCCTCGTCGTATCCTAGACTAGTTAGACAAGGAAGTGTTCTTAGGTGAGTCAAGTTACTACTTTCTCAAAATTGACTTTTTCTAAGGAAGTGGTCATTTTTCAAATCAAAGAAGGCCCCATGTGCCTCGCCACGACCCGGAAGCCAAGATCTTGAAAAAGTGACTTGATGAGCTTAGGGTCAAATCTGAATCTAACACAAGGTTGACCAGTTTCAAATCATTTAAACTTATTCAAGATAAAATTGGAATCATCTCACACAACATATAAGGTGAACCAATTCTAAAACACTTAGAATGGGTGAGATGAATAAGGAACAATTTCAATTTACATAATCTTTTCAAAAATGCTATCTATTTTTCAAACTATTGAGCATAAATGTTTATTTATACTCGGACAAAACTCTAAATATACATCTTCTAGGTCAATGTTTAACGCCCCCTAACTCTTCTATACCTTATATATTTGATTAAGGGGGAGAGTAAACTAACCCTAAGGGTTCTATATTTTCAAAAGTTATTAGCGTATAAGTATTGTGGAACTCAAAGCTAATTTTATAAGTATTTTGAAAATAAAACTTAGTTTCCAAAAACTTACATTGTTGATGCAGAGGTCTATACCTTGAACCAAATTAAATCAAGACACATGCTTGGACTCATGTTAGATAATCTTTATGCATGCTACCTTTTCTATTAAAAAACCCCTACTTTTTATATAAAACCCCTTGCCTTTTTTAATTCATTGAAAAAGGGGGAGAAGAGCATAAGTTAAGGGGGCGAACAAAATTTAAATTTTTTAAAATTAAACTTTTTTTTTAAAACTCATCGAAGGTTAAGAGGGAGTTCACTACAAATGAGCGTAAAGTTTATCTTACTCACTTTCTGCTTTATATTTTCCCTTAACTTTACATAAATTTGCCATAGGATCAAAAAGGGGGAGATTGTTGATGCAGGGGCACCTAAGTCAAACCTGTATTTTGATTATGGCAAAGGAGGCAAAGTGAAGGATATATCATTATCTCACGAGCTGAATCGATTGTGCAGAAAGTGCTAAATCTGGAGCTGAAAGCTAGCGACACCCGGAGGAAGCCGCGGCGGTCGGGCGACACTCGAGTGACTTCGGAGGGAGCCGAAGAAATCAAGTGGAAGGCCGAAAGCGAAAGTGACATAGTAAGTATCGAGGTAAGCTCGTGTGTGTGAGCGTAAGTGAGGTTGTATCCTTCTTACGGGGATGGTCTTAAGCGTAGATCCGACCAAAGACATCCCATGGATGGTCTAGGTCGAGATAGGACGGTCGGCGACTGTCGAAATTATATTTTTGTTAAGCTAACTTTGACTTCCAGCAAGCATCAGTCGACTGCCTGCTTGATGCACTCGACTGTCGTCCATCAGTCGACTGCCCGCGATCAGCACTCGACTAATGGTCATCTGTCGACTAATGGTTAAGGATCAGCCTCGGGGAGTCAAGCTTTATCACCATTTTTCAAGGAGTCTTGTGCCCAATTTCTATTTGTTGAAGATCCACTCAATATGGGGGTGAAAGGATATAAAAGGATGGCTTCTCTAAGGGTTTTTCATCAAATCTAAAAGCCTCCAAGTGTGTCCGATATGCTCCGACTCTCCGACATCCCTATGACAAAGCATTGCTGAGACGACGACAAGAGCTTCAACCTCCAACCTTTGAAGTTGTTGGTAACGAAAGTTTCAATTGTATTTTAGTTTACTTATTTCGTAAAGCTTTCATTATAACGAGAAAAGGGGGAGTGTCCCTCTACGTCGAGCTTTTGTGATTTCGTGTATCCGTTTAAGACCTACATCCTACGTGGAGGAGTTCTTTAGTAGTTTGCCCTCCGTGCGTGGTCAAGGACCACTAGGACCTTGGAGTAGTAGCCTTCGGCTATGAACCAAGTAAAACCCTCGTGTCTATTGTCTCTTTTGTTTTGTTTTTATCTTCTGCTGTATCTACTTGTGTTTTAATGAACGAAGTCGAACGAAAGATTTTCTATCGCTCTTCACCCCCCCTCTAGCGATCCGCTCGATCCAACAATTGATATCAGAGCCGGGGGCGCTCAGATTCGGTGCAACCACCGGTCGAGCATTTTTCTTTTCGTATTTATCATTTTAAGATTTCTCCCACACTACTAATCGAAGACCAAGTCTTGGTACATTGTTTTGTGTTGTGTTTTTGCAAGTACTAATCGCTTTTGGAGTAGCTGACGGTAAAACGACCATAACATTTTGTACAAGTGGAGCCACAAAACGTTCTACCCACCAAATTGAAGCTTTCTGAGATATCTACAATTATTATAAGGGTTTACTCTCGTAACAAGCTATCTTCATCCCCAAAAATTGACATTTAATACCCTTTCAGAGACATCGAAGGTTGTCAGTACTTACTTTTTGTTTAGTTTCTTATCTCTTTGTTTAACTTTATATTTCTCGTTTGTTTCTTTTTATTTCCCACACCACTAATCCAAGACTCGAGTCTTGGCAAGTTTTTTTTGTGTTTTTTTGTGTGTGGGTGCAAGTTTTTCTTTATGTCCCACATTCAGGGGTAAAGCACCACCCGACCTCCGCTTTTTAGCGGAGATGATTTCCGTTACTGGAAAGGTCAGATGGAGTGTTTTCTTAAAAGACAAGTCGAGTCTTGGATAATCATCCAAACTGGCTTTGATCTACCCACCAATGATCAAGGCGAACCCATGAACTTTGACAAGTGGACCACTGCAACCAAGAGACAAATCGAAGCCGATGCAAAGGCGACTCAAATGTTGCAGTGTGGTTTGTCCAAGGAAGAGCTCAACCGCATCGGACCCTTCATCAGTGTAAAAGATCTGTGGACAAAACTCATAGAACTACACGAAGGGACTAACGATGCAAAGGTAAGTAAGCGTGACTTACTACTTAATAAATTGTATAACCTAAAAATGCAGGAATGTGAGATGACAATGCAACTACATGCCCGCGTTCAGCACATTGTCAATGGTCTGCACACCATCGGACACAAGTTCGATAATTGTGAACTCCTAAGGTACGTTCTTAATTAATTTCCTAGGACTACCTTGTGGGCATCCATGGTCGATGCCTACAAGGTATCTAAGGACCTTTCGAAGCTTAGGTTAGATGAATTATTTTCCGAGTTTGAACTTCACGAGCAGACTAATGTGGTCCGGGACGAGAGAGGTATTGCTCTACTTGAAGGACCAAGAAGAAAGCCACCTACCAGGCAAGAAGATGGACTCGAACCCGAAGACGAATTAGAGTCTGAATCTGAAGAGGTGGAAGCAATAGTGAACGTGGTGCGAAAGATCGTTCGGAGAGAAAGGAGGCTACTAAAGAACCAAAAGAGGGTACAATTCAAATCAAATAAAAAGAAGGCTTTTCATGCAACATGGGACAACGAAGAAGGCGTCGAAATAGTGTGCATGGCAAGACCCAAAGAGTTCGAGTCAGAGTTCGAATCTGAATCCAATTGCAACACCGACTCCGAACTCGAGGACTACTTCGAGAAGCAACTCAAAGCCGGACCAAAAGAGAAAATTAAGGTTAGCCGGTCACTAATTCATATTATTTACTATAGAATTATATTGCTAACTAGGAAATTAGCTAAATCCGAGTCTAGGGTCGAGTCCTTGGTTGAGGAGGTTGAATCCCTCAAACTGTTAGTGAAAGCCCTAGAGTCAATCATGTTATGATTGTTGTATGGACTTTATTGTATCATATTCCTATTTATAAAGACATGGTTATTATATTTACTTGTATTGGTGCCAAATAACTAAATATAATAATGTTTTTGAGTAGTAGGTTCTTATCTATATCAATCGATTGGTTGAATCGATAATGAGATGATATAGAGAACACTACTCTTAATCATTCCTAGTCGAGTATTAACATTCAGGGACAATGTTAATGCATAGAGACTAGCATGTAGGTCAACACGATGACTTGATCTCACAAGTCATGGATATGAGATATCAAGTTGACACATGGGTATGCATTAGAGAATGTCTACTGAATGACCCCCCATAAGAAAGTATCATGGATCGTTATATGAGTGTCATATACTTTCTCATGTGGCTATTAGTATGACTATTAGTCCTTAGACCTGAAGTCACCATGGTTCCCTACATAAGGAGTTACATACTTTGGCTTCGTCAAACGTCACCCGTAAATGGGTGGACTATAAAGGCGATTACTGGGTATGTAACAAATTATGCGGAGGGATGTGAGTGATGTAGATGGGATCTATCCCTCCTATATGACGGGAGTGACATCGATATTCTTGATAGAGTGAGACCACGAAGTGCATGGCCATGCCCAAATGAGTCAATATGAGATATTGATCTCATTTGATTAGAGTGAGTCTACTTGGAGTTCAAGATATAGATTGTACCGAGGATGACACGGTCTATGCCTCGATTGGTCAATCTAGATGTCATGGATAGAGGGACATTGTCACATATTATAAGAGTCACAATTAGTAGTCACAAAGGTGATGTTGGAGCTCAACATTCTTTTAACTTGGGTAGCAATGATGTGTTGCTAGATACCGCTCATTGCTTATGTTCCTAAATCGGTTTAGGGACATTGCCAACATTACAAGAACCTATAGGGTCACACACAAAGGGAAATTAGATGGAGATTAGGTTCATATGATGAACCATGAGGATTAGGTTCATGGGATGAACCAAATTGGATTAAGAGTAATCCTAATTAGACTAATTGAGTTGGACTCAATTTGATTCAAGTGTTGAATGAGTCTAATTTAGATTTGATTCATCAAATCAATTTAAATTAATGAATAGAGATTCATTAAATTAAAATTGACTTGAGTCAAATTGTTGGATTCGATCAACCATGGGAGATAAGAGGTCAAGTTTGACTTGACTTGACTTGAGAGGGAAGATGAAAGGTCAAGTTTGACTTGACCAAATGCCATGTCATGATGATGACTTGACATGGCCAGCCAATGGTGATGCTCCACATCATCATTGACTTATCAAGTGGTGCCACCTCATAAGGGAGACCAAGAGATATTGGCTCTTGGAGTTACATGCATGCATGTAACCCCCTCTCCATGAAGTGGCCGGCCACTTGATTGGCATTAGATGAGAAAAAAATTCAATTGTGTGAGTTACTTCAACTTCATCTTCCTCCTTGGATCATCCTCTCAAGCTCCCTCTCCTCCTTGGCCGAACCATCCATAGGGTGCTAGCACACTCAAGGGTGTGTTTTCTCCACCTATTGCTTGTGTGGATACCAATAGAGGAGTGTACACTTGACACTAGAGTTCCGGCAAGCTATTTGGACGAGCGGAATTTGCGAAGAGCGTCCCATCGAGGGTAACTTCTTATCATGTAGATCTAGAGTAGATCTAAAGGTATTAAACACATACATGTTAGTTTTATTTTTTATACTTCGCACTGATCCATGGCCGGGGCTTCCGAGGTTTTTGCAACGAAAAAAGTGGTTTTTGCGGCTCGAAAAACCCAACACAATCAAGAGACACCCCTAAACTCTTCGACTAGTCGAGTACAAGTGGAGGACTCAACCCGAGTTGAAAAACTCGAAGAAGAGAACTCTCTCTTGAAAGGGCGAGTCCAAGAGCTCGAGTAGACAGTTAATTGCAGCGGAAAGATAAACTATAAATAAATGAAACAAATGTTTTTTTACTTGGTTCGTAGCCTTCGGCAACTACTCCAAGTCCCTAGTGATCCTTGATCACGCACAGAGGGTAATTCACTAAAAACACTGCTCCTCGTTGGAGGTAGGAGTTTGACGATTACAAAAAAAACTTCGAAAGAAAAGATAGAGAGACAAATCCTCTCTTTTATTAATGTAAAGTGCAATGATAGAAAACCTTGATTAATAAAAGGAATTGCAATATTTAAAGAGACGACAAAATAAGAATATCAACAACTAAAAGAGTAGAAAGTAAACTAGGGTTGTTGACAGTACTTCGTCATAGAGTCGTCGGAAAATCGCAGAGTTGTGGAGGTTTGTGAGCACTTAGAGATGATGAAAAATCCTAGGAGAAGCCCTCCTTTTATAGCCTTTAAGCCCTTCATCGAATGGGTCTTCAACCAATAGGAATTGGGCATAAAACTCCTTGAAAAATGGTGATAAAGCTTGACTCCTCGAGGCTGATTTTTGACCACCAATTGAACTGGCCCGGTTGAAGTGACCGGTTGAACTGATGGCCAGGATTTTTGACTACAATAAAGAGTTAGCTCAAAATATAAGTGAATTCGACGGCCACTTGCCATCCGATCTCAACATAGACCTTCCATGGGAAGTCTTGGGTCGGATCGTCGCCTAAGGACGTCCCCGTACAAAGGACATGACCTCACTTCACTTTACTCACTAGAGCTTACCTCGATACTTACTATGTCGCTTTTGCTTCCGGCCTTCCACTTGATTCCTTCGGCTCCCTCCGAAGTAACTCGAGTGTCGCCCGACCATCGTGGCTTCCTTCGGGTGTCGCTAGCCTTTAGCTCCAGCTATAGCAATTTTCTGTACACTCGATTCAGCTCGTGAGATAACGACATGAGCTTAACTTTGTATTGTTTGCTATAATCAAAACTCAGGTTCGACTTAGGTGCCTACTGCACCAACAATCTCCCCCTTTTTGATTTATGGCAAACCCACATACAAAGTTAAGAAAGATAAATTAAGTGCATTAAGCAAAATGAGCAAGAGATATGCATGAATGAGCAGGAGTATAAAAAAGCATGAATGAGCAGAAGTATATAAAAACTTTTTTTTCAAGTGCTCCCCCTTGAGGAATCCTCCTCCTTGACTGAGGGTGAGTACTTGAGAAAGAGTTTTAACTCTCCCCCTTGATGTTTGCTACTAAACAAAAGAATTAAGTAACCGCAATTACTTAATATTGACCATAGTGTTTAAAATAAGTTTTAAGTTAAGAAATCAAAAAACTGATTTCTTAACTTTGGCCTTTACTTCCGTTTTGTTAACAAGTTAACTTAATGTTAAGTAAACCTTTCCGTTTTGTTAACACGAACAAGTTAACTAAGCCTTGGCCATAAAAAAAATTATCCCTTAACTTTGGCCTTTTTCTCCCCCTTTTGCCATATATCGAAAAGAGTGAGGGTGTGTGTGGAATAAAAAATAAGTATTAATTTGAAAATGTTCCACATTATTTTGAAAATAATATACTGAAAATAAGTTCATCTATAAAATGTTCGACTCATATTTGGCTTGATTGATATGAAAGATCAACCAGTCCTGGTCAGAGTCGGTTAGTATGTATGATTATACTCCGTGGTTCATAGCAATGCACTAGCTCTACATATGGAACCAGGAGTAAGGTCCTAACATCTCACGCCCATCTACGTGGCTAAGTATAGAAACACATTAGTCCTATGTGTTGTGAGATGTACTGGCTCCTTAAATCTATAGGTGCATGATATCTAAGGTATGTCCTATGCTAGTTCCATAAAAATGAAAATTAAGAAATAGTAGTAAGAAAATATAATTTGCAAGTTCCTATTCTACTACGCACATGCCCAATTTTCGTCTTAATAGACTAAATTCGGCTTCGGGTAGGGGTTTAGTAAATAGGTCTGCTAAGTTAGACTTCGATTCGACATATTCGAGTTGTATGGCTCCGTTGGCCACATGTTCTTGAATGAAATGGTGTTTGACCTCTATATGTTTGGTCATAGAGTGACATATCGG
The DNA here is from genome assembly GCA_025175895.1 of Wurfbainia villosa. Classification (NCBI taxonomy): domain Eukaryota; kingdom Viridiplantae; phylum Streptophyta; class Magnoliopsida; order Zingiberales; family Zingiberaceae; genus Wurfbainia; species Wurfbainia villosa. The sequence goes on along the minus strand of CM045986.1, from coordinate 54,939,234 downwards.
ATTCTTAGTAAGATTAATTGAACTAATGTTATCTACGTGGAGTTTCGTGTTCGTAAAGTCTAACTTAAAGTCGCGGAGAGTGTGCTTCATCCAAAGAAGCTGAGTGACACACTCACCCATCGCGATGTATTCGGCTTCGGTGGTAGATAAGGCAACACAGTGTTGCTTCCTACTGCACCAACTCACTAGACTCGAGCCGAGAAGTTGACAACAACCACTCGTACTCTTTCTATCGATCTTACTACCAGCATAGTCTGAATCGGAGTAGCCGATTAGTTCAAACTTGGTAGATCTAGGGTACCAAATACCGACATTAAGTGTACCCTTTAGATATCTAAGGATACGCTTGACTAGAGTTAGGTGAGACTCCTTGGCACAGGTTTGAAACCTTGCGCACATACTTCGCAAATAAGATATCGGGAAATTGTAGTTAAGTAAAGGAGACTCCCTATTACGCTCCTATAGTATTTTAAATCAATTTGGTTTCCGATTAAATCTTCTTCTATATTCACATTAGTTGCCATTGGGGTATTAATAATTTTAGCGTCTTGCATTCCAAAGCGTTTAATTAATTCCCTAGTATATTTGCGTTGATGTAGGTATATTCCATCTTTAGTTTGTTTAATTTGTAGACCTAAAAAGAAGCTTAACTCACCTACTAAATTCATTTCAAATTCACTTTCCATAAGTGAAATGAACTCATTTAGTAGGATTGAGTTGGTGGTTCCGAAAATAATATCATCTACGTAGATTTGGGCTATGAATATGTCTTTACCTAAGGTTTTTACGAAAAGGGTTGGGTCAACTACACCTTGGTTAAAATCTTTGGACTTAAGATAAATCAAAAGTCTCTCGTACCAAGCTCGAGGAGCTTGTTTAAGTCCATAGAGAGCTTTCTTTAACCTAAGGACATAATCGGGTTTGTCTAAACTTTCGAAGCCGGGGGTTGACTAACATAAACTTCTTCTTTAATGTATCCATTTAAGAATGCAGATTTCACATCCATTTGAAACAACTTAAATCCTCGATGTGCTGCATATGCTAATAGCATTCGAATGGGCTCTAATCTAGGTACTGGGGCATAGGTCTCGTCGTAATCTAAACCTTCGACTTGACTAAACCCTTTAGCAACTAGTCTAGCTTTATTTCTAACTACTTCACCTTTATCATCAATTTTATTTCTAAACACCCACCTTGTTCCAATGATTGTTTTATCTTTAGGTGGTGGTACTAATTCCCATACTTCGTTCCTAGTGAATTGAGCCAACTCTTCTTGCATTGCAATAATCCAATCGGGATCAAGAAGAGCTTGGTCAATAGTTTTGGGTTCAATTTTAGAAATCAAAGATATTTGACTAAGGTTTCTGTATGAGGCTCTAGTTCGAACTCCTAGACTTGGATCACCTATCACTTGGTCGATAGGATGATTCGTTTGAGTCCTAGTTGGATTTGGATTTGAGTCTACAACTTGATCCATAGGTTGACTCGTTTGAGTTCTAGTTTGGTTGGAGTCATCTATCACTTGATCAATAGAGTGACTTGGTTGACTTAGGTTAGGATTAACACTAGACCTGATCTCCGGATCAGAGTTAGGTCTAGTATGGTCGGCCACTAAGCTAATTGGTTGCGGGTTTTGTAGGTTCGTGTCCTTCATCAAATACTACATTGATAGTCTCCTCGACTCTAAGGGTGTCATGGTTATATACTCTATAAGCTCTGCTTGTAGTCGAGTATCCTAGAAAGATTCCGGTCGTGGTTTTGGATGTAAATTTCTCTAGGTAATCCTTAGTGTTTAGGATATGTACCTTACACCCAAATACCCTAAAGTACTTGATGTTAGGTATTTTATCGTGATAAATCTTGTATGAGGTCTTAAGGTGCCTCTTTACTATAAGGATCCTATTTTGGACATAGCATGTCGTACTCACGGCTTCCGCCCAAAATCTATCGGGTAGGTTATACTCATTTAACATTGTCCTAGCAGCTTCTTGTAGGGTTCTATTTTTGCGTTCTACTAGGTCATTTTGTTGTGGAGTTCTAGGGCAAGAGAACTCATGGTGGTATCCATTTAGGTTACAGAATTCTGTAAACCTATGGTTTTCGAATTCACCACCATGATCAGTCCTAAGTCTTTTAATTTTAATGTTTTGTTGATTTTCTATTAACTTTAATAGGTTGATTAATTGATCTAGGGTATCACTTTTGTGTTTGATGAACCTAACCCAAGTAAATCTAGAGTAGTCATCAATAATCACTAAACAGAATTTACTTCCATTAAGTGTCTACAATTGTTGTTAGCACAGCGGAATACTAATACAAATATGAATACTAACAAAAAATACAAGCATACACAAACACACATGATATATGTGGTTCGTAACCGAATGGTTCCTACTCCACGGGCGAGCTCTCCGAGCTCTAGTTATGCGCACGACACTAACTAAACTCCTTCTCGACTACACATCGGAGGTGGAGAAACCTCGTACAAGCTATTACAACAGTAATACTACAAGAAATACAAAGACACATGAAATATAAGTAAAGAACGCTTTACAACTCTTTGCTTTGAACCCTTTCTTGTTGCTTGCTTTGGATGACTCTTGATGGACTGGAATGCAGCAGCAATTCCCCTCCAATCGCTTCCTTAAAGTCTTGGCGAAATCCTCCCACTTGAGCTCCATTTATAACCTGCATCAAGATGTTTTTGTGCCCAGCAGTCGACTGCCAAAAGGTCCCAATTGACTGCCCCTGTAGCCGTTGTCTCACAACGGCCAGATCTGTAACGCCCGAAAAATCTTAGAAGTTTTATAGATAATGAGGCATGATAATAAAGGGGCCCTTATGTGGGTTAAAGAAAATAAAGATAATTATGCATGATGATAATAGGCTTACGTGGGATTTAAAGGAAATAAAAGAAAAAATAAAAGAAAAGAAAACCGGACAAGAAGGGGTGAGTCACCAAAAATCCAATAAAAATTTTATATGATTAGGGGGAAGTCACGAATTTAATTGAAGAAGGAATTAATTCTGTTAAAGAGAGAAATTTAAGGAAATTTATAACGGAATAGGTTAAGCCTTGATGGTTATAAATTTAACCTCCCTAATACCCTAGAGGACACCTCTCTACTCTCTCTTGATCCCTCCACTGCCGAACCACACATCAAGGAGAATTCTCTCCTAGGGTTGTCTTCTCCGCCGACTCCAAACAAAGGTGGGATTCAAGAGACCTTGGAGGGCAGCTGCTAGGGTGGGATAGAAGGTTGCATCTCATTAGGTTTTACAAATATAAGTTAAAGCAATCGAAGGTAAGAATTCCCTCACCTGCAGTACATGGGTTTCTCTCGAATGGCTTTCATGTTTCCAATGTTGTGCTATGCAATAAAGAGTTTTTCATGTTCTTCTTTTCCCTATATTGCATATGATTAACCTTAGACGAGGTTCCATGTTTGATATTGCTTAAGACCCTAGGACGAGGTTCGTATAAATTTTGTTAAGAAGAACCTGTATAGAGGCCAACACGCCGCTCTTTCACCCCGACACAGGCGTGTCGGGGTGAGCAGCGTGGGACACGCCTATGCCGCCCCGGTACAGGCATGTCGGGGCCAAACAGCTCGGGCACAAAGCGTGCCACCCGGGTGCAAAGCATGCCGCTCGGGCGCCAGGCATGTCGCTCGACCGCTGGAGGTGCTACTCGGCTAGCAGGCGTACCTCTCGGCTAGCAGGCGTGCCGCTCGGCCATGACACAGGTGTGTCGTCCAACGCAGGTCGGCTATGCTGGGCTCGGGAAGATTAGAAAGGACAAGAAAATAAATAAATAAATAAATTCCGAACATGATTATGAATGATTTTCCATGTTATGCTAGGTATATATATATGGTATTGATATGATGCTAGTTAGACGATATATTTGCATGATTCCATACCTTATGTCCATGTTAACGGCTGATGTAGGACCATTGTATCATAATGTATATGTTAAGTTTTGCTCATTTTATCATGATGTACCTATTTATGTTCATGAACGATAGGCACCCCTATGCTATGGTTACGTAAGGCTTATGAATATGAATTGGTTAAGAAATGTTTCCCTAAGAGTGGGGACAAGAACACTCTTTATGTTATGTCAAAGAACATGTATGCTATTTTACTTTACGCATGGCTTGTATCCAAAGTTGCCCCTAGATCGAAGTACGGGGCTAGTGGTAATGACACGGTCGACGTGCCGACGGTCGATAATCGACGACCACAAGGGGTCGCCAAATGGGTCGCCGAATGGACCGTCAAATGTGCTGGGCCGAGTCCTGGATACAATGTCGGGCCCTAATGTTGAGATTATGTTTAAGTACTTATGAAAGTATATGTTTTCAAAGAGCATTCTGCATATAACTATTCCATGCCTAAGTTATTACGAGATGTTATGTTATTGTGATAAAAATGCCATGGGGATACTTGTCCTAGATGATCATGTCACGGATTGCTTTACTCATGAATTTTGAATGCTAAGTCTATATGCCTCTTGATGATCATGTTAATAGTTACATCCATTCTATGACTATATGTTAGTTAAATTAACATGTCACTATCTTAAGTGTAATTTATGTCGTTTGTCTTTTGTGAGTAGGAAAGGATCTTACTCAGCATATGTGCTGATAGTGTCATTTTTCCCTTGTACTGCAGAGCAAGGCAAGGAATGGAATAATTGAAGGGAGCAGCAGGAGGCAAAGATGTGTGTGGCAGTGGTTGGGGAGATTATGCATGTTTTTGTTGGTACAGTAGGCACCTAAGTCGAACCTGAGTTTTGATTATAGCAAACGATACAAAGTTAAGATCATATTGTTATCTCACGAGCTGAATCGAGTATGCAGAAAATTGTTATAGCTGGAGCTGAAGGCTAGCGACACCCGGAGGAAGCCGCGGTGGTCGGGCGACACTCAAGTGACTTCGGAGGGAGCTGAAGGAATTGAGTGGAAGGCCAGAAGCAAAAGCAACACGTAAGTATCGAGGTAAGCTCGTGTGTGCGAGTGTAAGTAAGGTCGTATCCTCGTTACGGGGAAAGACTTAAGCGTAGATCCGACCCAAGACATCTCATAGGTGGTCTAGGTCGAGATCGGACGGTCGACGACCGTCGAAATAATGTTTTCTTTAAGCTAACATTGCCTTGCAGCCAGCATCAGTCGACTGCCAACCTAAAGGACTCGACTGTCGTCCATCAGTCGAGTGACTATGGCTAGTACTCGACTGATGCAGCCAGTAGTCGACTGGTGATGGCCATCAGTCGATTGCTGGTCAAAGGATCAGCCTCGAGGAGTCAAGGTTTATCACCAAGTTTCAAGGGGAGTTGTGCTCAAATTTGATTGGCTAGGGTTCCTCTCGAAAAGGGGCTCAAAGGCTATAAAAGGAGGGCCAAACCTAGGGTTTCATCAACAATTCTAAGTGCTAAAAAGCCTCCGTTACGCTGCAACTCTCCGACGACTCTACAACAACGAAGTGCTACCAACAACCCTAGCTTAAAGTTTCTTTTGTTTAGTTGTTGGTATAATCTTAATTTGTTTTTGCTTTCAATATTGCAATTCTTTTCAATCGAGGTTTTTCATTGCATTTTACTTTAATAGAAGAGAGGGTTTGTCTCTCTATCTTTTTGCTTCGAAGGCTTTTGTAATCGTAAAACTCCTACCTCCAACGAGGAGGAGTGTTTTAGTGAATTGCCCTCCGTACACGGTCTAGGACCGTTAGGGCCTTGGAGTAGTAGCCGAAGGCTACGAACCAAGTAAAAAAACTATTTGTCTCATTTAGGTTTTATTTACATTTCCGCTGCGTTTAATTGTCCATCGAACGTTTTAAAAGAAAAGTTTTTATCGCTATTCTCCCTCCCCCCCTCTAGCGATCTGCTTCGATCCAACAATTGGTATCAGAGCCGGGGGTTGCTAAGATTTGGTGAAACCACCAATCTAGCCATTTTTACAGATTTATTGTTCTTTTAATTCTGTTTATTTCTATTTATTTTGATTTGTTAAGTTTTCTCCCGCACTACTAATCCAAGACGCGAGTCTTGGTACTCTTCTTTGTGTTTTTGTCGTTTCTAGTTTCTTCGTCTTCGTTTCCTTGTGTCTTTTGTTCTAATGGCCCATCTTGAGGGTTTTAGCACCGTCCGACCTCCGTTTTACAATGGAGATGACTTCCGTTATTGGAAGGGTCGGATGGAATGCTTTCTCAAAACCCAAATCGAGATGTGGATCATAATCCAAACGGGTTTCACACTTCCGACTAATGAAGTGGGTGACTCCTTGGATTATGATCAATGGACCATTGCGACAAAACGACAAGTCGAAGCCGATGCCAAGGCAACACAAATCCTCCAATGCGTCCAATCCAAGGAGGAGCTAAATCGTGTCGTCCCCTTCATAAGCGCAAAGGATCTTTGGACAAAACTAATCGAGTTACACGAAGGATCGGATCAAGCTAAGGTTTGCAAACGCGATTTGTTGTTAAATAAATTGTACACACTAAAAATGCAGGAACACGAGTCCGCGATGCAACTCCACGCCCGTGTCCAAGACATAGTCAACAACCTACACGCAATCGGGCAAAAGGTCGAAAACCGCGACCTTATAAGGTATGTTCTAAACTCGTTTCCGAGGACTACCTTGTGGGCATCCATGGTTGATGCCTACAAGGTCTCCAAGGATCTTTCTAAAATTAGGTTAGATAAACTCTTTTCCGATTTCGAATTACATGAGCAGTCTAACTCGGAACCCGAGAGGGGTATAGCCTTGTTTGCAGGTTCAAAGAAGAAATTCGCAAGCAAGCCACCACCAACCGAGGAGGAAGACGAGTCCGAAGAAGAAGTTGACCCGGAATTGACTGCCGAACTAATGAACCTAGCTCGAAGGATAGCCAAGGGATGAAAGCAAACCACGACTCGATCCAACCAAGGTAAGCCTAAAAGTTCTAATATTAGGTGTTATGAGTGTAACAGGTTTGAACATATCAAGTCCGAGTGCCCCAAGCTCAACCACCGAGCACCTAAGCACAAGAAGGCCCTCAACGCGACATGGGAAGAAGCGTCATCCGAAGAAGACGAAAACCACGTCTTCATGGCGAAATCGATTGAGTCAGACACGGAGACCGAACCTGAACTTAAGTCAGAACCTGAGGATGACTAGGACTACGAAGCTATCTTCAAGTCAAGCCACGGATACGCATCCGGTTCAAAAGATACCCTTAAAGTAAGTCGAACTTTATTTAATACTTTACAAAATATGGTTAGGTTTTTGTCTAGGAAATTAGTCAAATCCGAGTCCAAGGTCGAGACCCTGGTTGAGGAGGTCAAACTCCTTAAACACAAGGTCTCCCTAACCTCTTCGACTAGTCGAGTACAAGAGAAGGACTCAACTCGGGTTAAAAAACTCAAAGTTGAGAACTCACTCTTGAAAAGTCAAGTCGAAGATCTTAGGAGCACGTTGGAAAAGTTCACTTCGGGATCCAAAGGACTTGACCTCCTACTTGGATCTCAAAGGGTCGTGTACAACAAGGCTGGACTAGGGTTTAACTCAAACACAACTAATAGGTCGTATATGTCGATTGTAAGTCGACATAGGAAACATGTCCAAGCATGGGTCCCTAAGAACCTTTTGATTTCAACTCTAGGATCCAACCCGTACTGGATTCCCAAGGACCAAATCCACTATGTGGATAAACCGAACCGATTCAACCATCTAGGGGGAGCAAGTACAAAACATGTTTGTGCTTTAACTTAGAAATTGCATGTTTTAACTTAGAAAGTTTGTGCTTTAACTTAGAAATTGCATGCTTTAACTTAGAAAGTTTGTGCTTTAAAACTTGTGAACTCACTTAGAACATGAACATAACCAACTAAAATTCTTCGAAAAGATTGAGCCTCGGGGAGCCTCTTTTCAAAAACATAACCAACTAAAATTCTTCGAAAAGATTGAGCCTCGGGGAGCCTCTTTTCAAAAATAACCAGTTAGACTAGGAAATAATCTTAGGTGAGTCAAGTCATCATTTTCTTGAACATGGCTTTGTCTAAGGAAGTGGTCCTTCGTTCCGGTTACGTATTGCTAGCAGTATTAACACAGAAACAACAGTCTTGTTCATAACTTGACATTGGGTTTCGTGCCGTGGGCGTGTAATGTTCGATCATGTTTTAAACATGAAACAGTGAAGCAATAAAAATAATAAATCTATATTTATTACAACACACACAACACCGCGCATGCATATTACAGTGTAGACATAACCGTAAATTAAAATTTGCAATAAAGAAATTATCTCGTTATACCTTTCATTATGGCGTGTAGCGAAACGACATCAGCGGAGCGATCCTCGTAAGAATCGTCTCTATCCGTATCCACGCCGAGCTCCTCGGGATGACCGCTAAGTCACGAGCCGTCTTACGTGCGGGTTACTAGCCTCGTGTTGAAGGCGGCGTGATCGAAGATGATCACGATCGAATCAAATTCGGATCCTAAAGCGAGTTCTCAAAACTTGCTTCTCCGGAGAGGTATTCGTCAACCGTTTGGCCAGATCGCCGTCCTCCACCTCAGAGGATTACGGAGATCAAATCCCGGTAAGTTAGCGCTGTCGGAGCACTAACCGTCGTCCAAGCGGCGCTCAGGCGAAGGAGAAACAAGCTGTCAGAAAACTGGACAGCTTGGTGGAAGAATATAGGCCCGGAGAGAAAGAAGCTCACCTTGATCAGAACCTAGGAGATGATCACCGGAGGTCGCGGAGGTTCATGGCTGAAGCTTGGGCCCGGCAAAGAGGTGATTGGGCGCACAGAGGCTGTGGGTTGAGGCGGCAACACTTAAGACCTATTTTATAGAGAACTAATTCTCTTAATGGTTAATGGATCATATCAAAAAATCCCGTTAACCCGCTCCATTAAGATAAGTTAAAATAAACCAAACCATGATGGTTTATTTTAAGTTAAAACGAACCGAACCAACCTTTTGTTCATTCGTTTAATATAAACCAAACCCTTTGGTTTATTCTCATCCATTGGATTAGAACCAAACCATTTTGGTCCATCCATTATGTCTTCATAAGACACGGCCCATCCACGCTTCCATTGCGACTGAAACAATTTCATGCTCGCTTTATGTTTGGTCCAACCAAACATAGTTTCTCTCGATCTGAGAATCCCATTCTCAAGCTTGTTTTAAATCCTTTGGATTACACTCGTTGTGCGTGTGACCAAATAGGTTCTTGATTTATGTTGGCCGTCTATAATTAACCATTAATTATAGAATGATCATGAGTGGCACCTAGTAGTATATCATGATCCCCAATTAACCAAAATGATCAACGGTTGATCCAGAACTATTTCTGAAACCCTTCAGTAGCTCGAATGAATCGTGCCCCATTCCCTTCACTCATCTTATACCCACTTGGTTCAGGACATGGTCTATTGTGTCAGTCCCCACTAGGCTGACTACGTCACACCTAGCCCAAGTATCATTTCCTCGTCCTACGGATTCTAGTTACTCCACATGTATCGAAGAGTACTTTACTCTAAACATGTAATGCTTTGGCCCAAGACTTTAGTAACAATCCGACGAGAGGCCATGGGTATACATCTCCTCGCAAGGAGTGGTGAATCCTTTATAGGCTATTCAAACACCTTCGATCACTTCGACTTATACCCAATCATCCCGGGTCCACATCTCCTCAGAGATGCTTGCTTAAGATGTCAAAGCATAAGTCTTTATGATCAAGATGACTTGAATACCGCAAGTCAAAGGAACATCGCACTTAAGCCGCAGTAAGAACTTCATTGACATATCTATATATGCAGAGAACCATATGAAGTCTTACGGCTGGTCACTCCAATGAACTAGTTACCATAACTAGCATCCATGATTAACTCTGGACATCACAATGTCTCCAGCCAGTGAGAATCAGCTGCTTGGATACACCAAGGAGTATACCTCGTGCTAGTCTCGACAGATTTGATGGTGTCCAAATCCATCAATTCATCGACTAGGGATAATTCCGATACATCACAATTACACATGTGAGATACTCACTAGTTGTGATCCAATCACAAATTCTCTCATGCTGTGAATCGTATCGTGGACATTCAGTAAATGAGTTTAAGATCCAATCAAATACATTAAACATGTATACTCAAATAGTGAATCTTCATTTATCATATAAATGGTTCATACATAAGGCGATTGCCTTACGACATCTCTCATATATTACTAACAGACTCCCACTTGGCCTAATGCCAATCGCTACGGTATCCAATACCATAAGCTCTAACATGGCCCTCAAACTTACTTTGAGGTAATGCTTTAGTCAAAGGATCCGCTAAGTTCCTTTCAGTGGGAATTTTCTCGATTTGTATTTCGTTCCTACTGATGATCTCTCTGATAAGATGATAGCGGCGAAGTACATGTTTGGATCGTTGATGAGACCTTGGCTCTTTCGCCTGTGCAATTGCTCCATTGTTGTCGCAGTAGACCGGTATTGCTTCAACAATGGCCGAAATCACACCAAGTTCATGAACGAACTTCTTGATCCAAACCGCTTCCTTTGCTGCTTCCGAAGCTGCAATATATTCAGCCTCAGTGGTAGAATCCGCTATAGTCTCTTGTTTGGAACTTTTCCAACTCACTGCGCCCCCATTCAAGGTGAACACATCCAGACACGGAATCATCCTTATGTCCGTCTGAAGCCGCATCCGTATACCGCGTATCACCATGTCCCTTCTCCATATATTAGGAACACATCCTTAGTTCTTCTCAAGTACTTAAGGATCATCTTAACAATGATCCACAATGATCCATTCCTGGATCAGACTGGTATCTGCTCGTGACACTCAGAGCATACGATACATCGGGCCTCGTACATAACATAGCATACATGATAGATCCTATTGCGGATGCATAGGGAATCTTACTCATGCAAATCCTCTCGTCTTCTGTGCGCGGACACATAGACTTCGAAAGGTGTACCCCATGCCTGATGGGCAGATAACCTTTCTTGGATTCCAACATGCTAAACCTCTTTAGCACTCGGTCTATATATGTAGACTGCGAAAGACCAAAGCAAGTTTCGATCTATCTCTATAGATCTTAATCCCAAGGATGTAGGTTGCTTCTCCCAGGTCTTTCATGGAGAATGTCTTGGATAACCAAACCTTAACTGACTGTAAGATTGACACATCGTTTCCTATAAGTAATATTTCATCGACATACAATACTAGGAACACGACTGCACTCCCACTAACCTTCTTGTACACACAAGGTTCGTCTGGATTTTGTGAGAAATCAAACTTTTTGATCGTCTCATCAAAACGGATATTCCAGCTCCTGGATGCTTACTTCAATCCATAAATGGACCGTCGCAATTTGCATACCTTGGTTTTATCAACCGATGTGAAACCCTCAGGTTGTATCATATACACGTCCTCGAGCAAGTTTCCATTAAGGAAAGCTGTTTTCACATCCATCTGCCATATCTCATAATCATAATGAGCCGCTATGGCCAGGAGCATCCGAATGGATTTAAGCATAGCTACAGGCGAATAGGTTTCGTCATAATCAACACCTTGTTTTTGACGATATCCTTTCGCCACCAATCTAGCCTTATAGGTAATCACATTACCATCCATGTCGGTTTTCTTCTTGAAAACCCACTTGCACCCTATAGGCTTTATGCCTTCAGATGGGTCAACCAAGTTCCAAACTTGGTTTTCATACATGGAATCCATTTCCGACTTCATGGCATCAAGCCACTTATCCCTTTCTGAACTTGTCAGTACTTCTTCATAACTGGTAGGCTCCTCATCATCAATGAGTAACACGTCGTTCGATTCACTTACGAGAAATCCATATCTCTCAGGAATATTGCGTGTTCTACCAGATCTACGAAGATGTGGTGTTACAATAGGTCCAGTCGATTGCTCATCACTATGAGTTGTTTGTTGTGCTTCACGGTATCTCATTAATGTCTATTTGAGTCTCTCGAGCCTCCTCAAGCTCGGCGACACTCCCACTTTGTTTTCAGAGAAACTCTTTCTCTAGAAACATGCCTTGAAACAAACACCTTTTGTTCCACAGGATGATAGAATTGGTAACCCCTTGTTTCCTTAGGGTATCCAACAAATAGACATTTATCAGACTTAGCATCCAATTTGTCTGATACAGTCCGCTTCACATAAGCAGGACAACCCCATATCTTCAAGTAAGATACATGAGGTTTCTTACTATTCCATATCTCATATGGAGTAGTTGAGACTACCTTAGTAGACATTACATTTAACAAAGTAAACAAATGCGAAGTGCATAGCCCCAAAAGGACTTGGGAAGAGTCGCATGATTCATCATTGACCTGACCATGTCCAACAAGGTCCGGTTACGCCTCTCAGATACACCATTATGCCTTGGTTTATATGGCGGAGTCCATTGAGACAATATACCATTGTCTCTTAGATAATCAAGAAACTCTTGACTTAAGTATTCACCACCTCGATCCGATCGAAGTATTTTAATACTCTTGTCATGTTGTTTCTCTACTTCATTTCTAAATTCTTTGAACCTTTCAAAGGCTTCAGACTTGTGTTTTATCAAGAACACATACCCAAACCGTGAGTGATCATCGGTGAAGGTAATGAAGTAGCTATAGCCTCCTAAAGATTGAGTTGACATAGGTCCATATACATCACTATGTATTAGGCCTAGCAACTCTCCCACTCGTTCACCTTTTCCCGTAAAAGGTAACTTAGTCATCTTGCCTTTTAAGCATGATTCGCATGTATCGTATGAATCCAATTCAAATGATTCCAGAATTCCACATCGGTGTAATTCGGACATGCGTTTCTTGCTTACATGGCCAAGATGACAATGCCACATGTAGGAGTCTATTTGATTATCCTTTCGAGTACGCTTGTTGCTCGCTTCGATATTGCAAATGTCACTGGATACGTCCAACGTATAAACACCATTGCTTAAAGTTCCAGTCCCTTAATGAACTCCATTCAAAGTTATGTAACAACAATTGTTACTAAAAGTCAAATGGTACCCATTTCTATTTAAACAAGAAATAGAAATGATGTTCTTTATCAACGAAGGAACATAAAAGCAATTGTCCAGTTCTAAGACAAGTCTTGCAGGGAGTTTCAACAAATACGTTCCGATGGCGAGTGCAGCAACCTTTGCTTCATTCCCAACATGTAAATTTGACTCTCCCTTGACGAGTCTTCTTCTATTCCTTAGCCCATGTATGTCATTACATATATGTGAGCCACACCCAGTATCCAATACCCAAGTGTCTAAGAAAATAGAATGACAATCAATAAAGAAGATTTCTGAAGAAGATGGGGCATCCGATGCCTTATCCTTCTTCACGGACTCTTGATAAACCTTGCAATTTCTTCTAATGACCCTCCTTGCCATAATGATGGCAAGTGCCCTTTGAGCTGGTTCGCTTTTTAGCCTTTTTCTTCTTCCCTTCATTTGTTCCTTTGACTCCTCTTAGAACCTTTCTTCGAGGAATCAACTAACAACACTGCCCCTACTCATGCTTCTCGTAAGGCTCCACATTCTTCAAAGATGTTGAGCAAACCACGATGAACCTCCTTGCATCTCAAAGGTGAAGAGGAGCTTGGAGACTTCGAACCTTTCGAATCTCACTTGCTCATCAACCAACTCACAGAGATGAAGGACTACGATATGAGCATCCATATGCTCATGCTGCTTTCGTAGCTTGGGTTCCATCGCGGCTAGCATGATGCAACTCATTTGTTCAGAATCACTCACATGTTTCTGATAGGCCAACAATTGGTCCAAAGTTGCATCGTCACTAGGACGGGCGGGAAGAGGCGCTTCGAGGACATACACAAGCTTTTCACCTTGAGAACAATTCTCAAGTTTCTAAGCCAGTCCAAGAAGTTCGGCCCAGTCAATTTATTTGAATCCAAAATGGAACGCAAATTCAAACACATCATGATCAATATATTAACTTAGAAATACAAAACGAGCATATATGAGAAAGATGATTTTAAAAATGCATCAATATACATTTATAAATTCCATTCATTTTTCGAATTTCAAAAAACCCCAAAATCACTTCGGGAGATTGTAGGTCCATCTCCGAATGGGATGATATCCATCATAGTTATGAACAACCTTGGAGAGAGTCCAACAAGCCATTCATAACTACGACGGTAGGTATCATCTATACCGATTGCATATCACGTATATGCAACAATCACAATGTGCTATCAACTAATTGAATGTTCACACATACATCGGGTTGTTAACACATTAACAAGTATGCATCATATGCATAGCACCCAACTTCACCTCCCTTTACATCGACCTTGGAGAGAGTCCAACAAGCCGATGCTCGGTTAAAGCCAACCCATTAATCGACATAGTTTTAATATGGTTAGAGCGCATTCAACCAATTAGCCCAGCTTGGAGAGAGTCCAACAACCAAAGCTAACGATTGACCTCTGACTCTTACCATATTAGTATTAAACTATTCCATGGTTTGAACATATTCGTGTTCGAAATGGGCTTGGAGAGAGTCCAACAACCCAAACAAGAAACAGAACTCTGGTTCTAACCATATTAATGGAAGGTGTAGGCTTTAATATTGATTAAGGGTTTTTATGTCTCATCCTCTTTGCATGCAAATAACTATTATCTACATGGCATGACATACATGGCATACATCTACATGTCACGACACGCATGGCATAATGTTATGCATCTAATGCAATTACATGGCATACAATTATGTCATGTATATAATTTACTTATATGTCATAACTATTTATGGAAATAAAATATGTTTAATATTTGATTCTCCAAATCAAATCATAATTAAATTAGGAAACAAATTTCCAAATCTAATCACATATTTTATTCATGGAATTATTTGATTAAGGAAAATCTATTAAGGAAACCAATTTCCTAAATCATTAAAACTACTTATGGAAATAAAATATTTTAAGATTTGATTTCCCAAATCAAATCATGATTAAATTAGGAAACAAATTTCCAGAATCTAATCAAATATTTTATTTATGGAAAATATCAATTTCCATAAATACTTCCAACTTTCCAAAAGTGGAAGATTTCCATAAATACTTCTAGACTTTCCAAAATTGAAAAATTTCCATAAATACTTCTAAATTTCCAAAATTTAGAAAATTTTCAGAAATACATTATGACTATCACAAAACCATTTTTACGATTATGTCGAAACACAACCTGGGCTCTGATACCACTGTTGGTTTTCCGGCACCGCGGCGTGTGTGTGTTCGATCATGTTTCGTAAACATGAGCACAGCGGAAGCAATTAAAAATAATAAATCTATATTTATTACAACACACACAACACACGCATGCATATTACAACAAGTGTAGACATAACCGTAAATTAAAATTTGCAATAAAAGAAATTATCTACGTTATACCTTTCGTATGACGTGTAGCGGGAACGGCATCAACCGGAACGATCCTCGTAAGAATCGTCTCTATCCGTATCCACGCCGAGCTCCTCGGGATGACTTCGCTAAGTCACGAGCTTCGTCTTCGTACGGGTTACTAGCCTCGTGTTGAAGACGACGTGATCGAGAGATGATCACGATCCGAATCCAAATTCGGATCCTAAAACGAGTTCTCAAAACTCGCTTCTCCGGAGAGGTATTCGTCAACCAATTGACGAATCCTTCGTCCTCTATCTCAGAGGATTACCGGAGATCAAATCCCCGGTAAGTTAGGCGCTATCGGAGCACTAACCGTCGTCCAAACGACGCTCCGACAACAAAGAAACAAGCTGTCCAGAAAAACTGGACAGCTTTTGGTGGAGGAATAGAGGCCGCCAAGGAGAGATGGAAGCTCACCTTATCACCGAACCTAGAGGAGATCACGGAGGGTCGCGGAGGTTCACAGCTGAAGCTTGGTCGCCGGCAATGACTTGGACAGCGGCACAAAGGCTGGGCGGCGGCACACCTAGGGTTGGCGCCGACTAGTGGAGGAGAGGGAGGGGGCGGCACAACTAGGTTGGGCGGCAACTCCAAATTAGGGTTTTAGGATTAGGGTTTAAGACCTATTTTATAGAGAACTAATTCTCTTAATGGTTAATGGATCATATCCATAAAGCCCGTTAACCCGCTCCATTAAGATAAGTTAAAATTAACCAAACCATGATGGTTTATTTTAAGTTAAAACGAACCGAACCAACTTTTGGTTCATTCGTTTAAAATAAACCAAACCCCTTTGGTTTATTCTCATCCATTGGATTAGAACCAAACCATTTTGGTTCATCCATTATGTCTTCATAAGACACGGCCCATCCACGCTTCCATTGCATCAAACAATTTCATGCTCGCTTATGTTTGGTCCAACCAAACATAGTTTCTCTCGGTCTGAGAATCCCATTCTCAAGCTCGCTTTAAATCCTTTGGATTACACTCGTTGTGCGTGTGACCAAATAGGTTCTCGGTTTATGTTGGCCGTCTATAATTAACCATTAATTATAGAACGATCATGAGTGGCACCTAGTAGTACATCATGATCCCCAATTAACCAAAAGATCAACGTTGATCCGTAACTATTTCAAACCCTTCAAGAGCTTCGAATGAATCGTGCCCCATTCCCTTCACTCATCTTATACCCACTTGGTTCAGACATGGTCTATTGTGTCAGTCCCCACTAGGCTGACTACGTCACACCTAGCCCAAGTATCATTTCCTCGTCCTACGGATTCTAGTTACTCCACATGTATCGAAGAGTACCTTACTCTAAACATGTAATGCTTTGGCCAAAGACTTCAGTAACAATCCGACGAGAGGCCATGGGTATACATCTCCTCGCAAGGAGTGGTGAATCCTTTATAGGATATTCAAACACCTTCGATCACTTCGACTTATACTCAATCATCCCGGGTCCACATCTCCTTAGAGATGTTTGCTTAAGATGTCAAAGCATAAGTCTCCATGATCAAGATGACTTGAATACCGCAAGTCAAAGGAACATCGCACTTAAGCCACAGTAAGAACTTCATTGACATATCTATATATGCAGAGAGAACCATATGAAGTCTTACGGCTGGTCACTCCAATGAACTAGTTACCATAACTAGCATCCACGATTAACTCCGGACATCACAATGTCTCCAGCCAGTGAGAATCAGCTGCTTGGATACACCAAGGAGTATACCTCGTGCTAGTCTCGACAGATTTGATGGTGTCCAAATCCATCAATTCATCGACTAGGGATAATTCCGATACATCACAATTACACATGTTGAGATACTCACTAGTTGTGATCCAATCACAAATTCTCTCATGCTGTGAATCGTATCGTGGACATTCAGTAAATGAGTTTAAGATCCAATCAAATACATTAAACATGTATACTCAAATAGTGAATCTTCATTTATCATATAAATGGTTCATACATAAGGCGATTGCCTTACGACATCTCTCATATATTACTAACAAAGCCTAGGGTCAAATCCAAATCTAACATAAAATTACTTGAACCTAAATCCACTTAATCAACTTAATTGGAAGTCATCTCACAAAAACCACATAAGTATAACATGCTTGATCACATAGACACAGGTGAGATGACCTAGGTTTAACAACTTACAACCAATTCTTTTTAAAAAAATAAAAAAAATATTATCTAACATCCAATCCAACCACCTTGTGTGTAGGATCAATGGATGTTGGATAGCGGTTGCTCCCGACACATGACCGGGGATCAACTCAAATTCACGAAGCTTCGATTCAAACGACAAGGATCGGTAGCCTTTGGGAATAACGGTAAGCTCAAAATCATCGGATCAGGTGATATCGAGCTTAACTCGAATTTTGTTATTAAAAATGTATTACTTGTAGAGAATTTTGAATAAAACCTGCTTAGCGTAAGCCAATTATGTGACAATAACTATAAGGTCGTATTTTTAGAAAATGAATGTGTAATTAAAACAAATAAAACAGCTAAAACAATACTCAAAGGAACTAGGACAAATAACATTTATACAATTAACTTAATCAATTCCTCAGCCAAATGTCTTATGACACAGGAAGAGGAATCATGGTTGTGGCACCGACGACTCGGTCACTCGCAACCAAGACTCGTCCACAAGATGAGTCAGAGTGGCTTAGTCAGAGGCTTACCCAACCTCAACAACTTGGTTAATAAAATCTGTAATGCTTGTCAATAAGGAAAACAACCTAGGACACAACACAAGTTAACTAACCAAGAACGAACCTCAAGTGTACTTTAGCTCCTGCATATGGATCTATTCGATTCACATGGAGCCAAGTCACTCAATATAAGTCAATATTGCTTAGTCATAATTGACGACTACTCCAGGTTTACCTGGGTTAGGTTCATCAAACATAAAAATGATACCCTAGATCAATTAATCAATCTATTCAAATTAATCGAGAATCAAAAAGACCTTAAGGTTAAAAGACTTAGAAGCGATCATGGTGGTGAATTCGAAAATCAAAGGTTCACCGACTTCTGTAACCTAAACGGATACCACCATGAATTCTCTTGCCCTAGGACCCCTCAGCAAAATGGCCTAGTGGAGCGAAAAAACTGAACTCTACAAGAAGCCGCTAGGACCATGTTGAACGAATACGACCTACCCGATAGGTTTTGGGCAGAAGCCGTGAGTACGACATGCTATGTCCAAAATAGGATCCTTATGGTAAAAAGGCACCTTAAGACCTCATGCGAGATCTATCACGATAAAATACCTAACATCAAGTACTTTAGGGTATTTGGGTGTAAGGTACATATCCTAAACACTAAGGATTTCCTAGGGAAATTTACATCCAAAACCACGACCGGAATCTTTCTAGGATACTCGACTACAAGTCGAGCTTATAGAGTATATAACCACGACACCCTTAGAGTCGAGGAGACTATCAATGTAGTATTTGATGAAGTACCCGAACTTACAAAACCCTTAATGACCCCAAGTGTTGAGCCCACTGATACCAAACTCGTCTCCGACCCTGAGATCGAGTCTAATCCACATCAACCAACTCCTCTTGTCGACCAAGTGACAAGTGATCCGAGTCAAACTAGTGTTCAACCAAGTCACCCCTTTGATCAAGCATTAGGTGACACAAACCCAACCCAATCTAGGATTCAAACTAACCACCCTATCGATCAAGTGATAGGAGATCCTAATCTAGGAGTTCGAACTAGAGCATCCTATAGGAACCTTAGTCAAATTTCCTTAATTTCAAAGATAGAACCCAAATCAATTGAACAAGCTCTTCTTGATCCCGATTGGATTATTGCAATGCAAGAAGAGCTAGCTCAATTTACTAGGAATGAAGTGTGGGAATTAGTACCACCACCTAAAGACAAAACGATAATTGGAACAAGGTGGGTGTTTCGAAATAAGCTTGATGATAAAGGTGAAGTAGTTAGAAACAAGGCTAGGTTAGTCGCCAAAGGGTTTAGTCAAGTCGAAGGCTTAGATTACGACGAAACCTATGCCCCAGTAGCTAGACTTGAATCCATTCGAATGTTGCTAGCTTATGCCGCACATCGAGGATTTAAGCTTTTTCAAATGGATGTTAAGTCGGCATTCCTAAATGGATACATTAAAGAAGAAGTTTATGTTAGCCAACCCCCCGGATTCGAAAATCTAGATAAACCCGACCATGTTCTAAAACTTAAGAAAGCTCTCTATGGACTTAAACAAGCTCCTCGAGCTTGGTACGAGAGACTTTCAATCCATCTTAAGTCAAAAGGGTTTAACCAAGGCTTAGTTGACCCAACTCTCATCGTAAAAACCTTAGGTAAAGAAATATTCATAGCTCAAATTTATGTAGACGATATAATTTTTGGGACCTCTAACTCAGCCTTACTAAACGAGTTCATTTCACTCATGGAAAGTGAGTTCGAAATGAACTTGGTAGGCGAGTTAAGTTTCTTTTTAGGTCTACAAATTAAACAAACTAAGGATGGTATATACCTATATCAACAAAAATACACTAAGGAGTTAATTAAAAGATTTGGAATGCAAGACGCTAAGATAATAAACACCCCAATGGCAATTAATGTTAACATAGGAGAAGACCTAGAAAGTAAGTCCATTGACTTAAAGTACTATAAGAGCGCGATAGGAAGTCTCCTATACTTAACTGTGAGCCGACCCGACATCCTATTCGCAGTAAGTATGTGCGCCAAGTTTCAAACCTGTGCTAAGGAGTCTCACCTAACCCTAGTTAAGCGTATCCTTAGATATCTTAATGGTACACTTAACGTTGGTATTTGGTACCCTAGATCTACGGAGTTCGAACTAATCGGCTACTCTGATTCGGATTATGTCGGTAGTAAACTCGATAGAAAGAGCACGAGTGGTTGTTGTCAACTACTCGGCTCGAGTCTAGTAAGTTGGTGCAGTAGGAAGCAACATTTTGTTGCCTTATCTACCACCGAAGCCGAATACGTTGCGATGGGTGAGTGTGTAACTCAACTTCTTTGGATGAAGCACACTCTCCGAGACTTTAGGTTGGACTTCACCAAAACTAAAATGTTTGTAGACAACATAAGTTCGATAAATCTAACTAAGAACCCTATATGCCATTCAAGGACAAAGCATATAGAGGTAAAACTCCATTTCATTCGAGAACATGTAGCCAACGACTCCTTACACCTCGAATATGTTGACTCGAAGTCTAACCTAGCAGACCTGTTTACTAAACCACTACCCGAAGCTGAATTTAGTCTCTTGAGACGAAAATTGGGCATGTGCGTAGTAGAATAGGAACTTGCAAATTATATTTTCTGACTACTATTTCTTAATTTTCATGGAACTAGCATAGGACATACCTTAGATATCATGCACCTATAGATTTAAGGAGCCAGTACATCTCACAATACATAGGACTAATGTGTTTGTGTACTTAGCCACGTAGATGGGCGTGAGATGTTAGGACCCTACTCCTGGTTCCAGATGTAGAGCTAGTGCATCGCTATGAACCACGGAGTATAATCATACATACTAACCGACTCTGACCAGGACTGATTGATCTTTCATATCAATCAAGCCAAATATGAGTCGAACATTTTATAGATGAACTTATTTTCAGTATATTATTTTCAAAATAATGTGGAACATGCTTAGACTTTAAAAGTAAAACTTTTTTTCACACACACTCTCACTCTTTTCGATGTATGACAAAAGGGGGAGAAAAAGGCCAAAGTTAAGGTATCAATATTTTTTCTTGCCAAGACTTACAAACTTTAGTTAACTTGTTAACAGAAAGTAATTTACTTAAACTTTAAGTTAACTTGATAACAAAATGGAAGTGAAGGCCAAGGTTAAGAAATCAATTTTTTGATTTCTTAACTTAAAACTAATTTTAAACACTATGGCCGATATTAAGTAATTTCGGTTACTTAATTTTTTTTAGTAGCAAACGTCAAGGGGGAGAGTTAAAACTCTTTCTCAAGTACTCACCCTCGGTCAAGGGGGAGGATTCCTCAAGGGGGAGCACTTGAAAAAGAGTTTTTATACTCCTGTTCATTCATGCTCTTAACACTCCTGCTCATTCATGCATATCTTTTCTTAATGCACTTAACTTTGTATGTGGGTTTGCCATAAATCAAAAAGGGGGAGATTGTTGGTGCAGTAGGCACCTAAGTCGAACCTGAGTTTTGATTATAGCAAACAATACAAAGTTAAGCTCATATTGTTATCTCACGAGCTGAATCGAGTGTGCAGAAAATTGCTATAGCTGGAGCTGAAGGCTAGCGACACCCGGAGGAAGCCGCAGTGGTCGGGCGACACTCAAGTGACTTCGGAGGGAGCCGAAGGAATTGAGTGGAAGGCCGGAAGCAAAAGCAACACATAAGTATCGAGGTAAGCTCGTGTGTGCGAGTGTAAGTAAGGTCGTATCCTCGTTACGGGGAAAGACTTAAGCGTAGATCCGACCCAAGACATCTCATAGGTGGTCTAGGTCGAGATCGGACGGTCGACGACCGTCGAAATAATGTTTTCTTTAAGCTAACATTGCCTTGCGGCCAAAGACGGGCCGATCGCCAACTCGAAGGACTCGACTCCCATCCATCGGTCGGTGATTACGGCTAGCACTCGTGATCTTTGCCAGAATGATCGGGTGATGGCCATCACCGATCGCTGGTCAAAGGATCAGCCTCGAGGAGTCAAGGTTTATCATCAAGTTTCAAGGGGAGTTGTGCTCAAATTTAATTGGATAGGGTTCCTGTCGAAAAGGGGCTCAAAGGCTATAAAAGGAGGGCCAAACCTAGGGTTTCATCAACAATTCTAAGTGCTAAAAAGCCTCCGTTACGCTGCAACTCTCCGACGACTCTACAACAACGAAGTGCTACCAACAACCCTAGCTTAAAGTTTCTTTTGTTTAGTTGTTGGTATAATCTTAATTTGTTATTGCTTTCAATATTGCAATTCTTTTCAATCGAGGTTTTTCGTTGCATTTTACTTTAATAGAAGAGAGGGTTTGTCTCTCTATCTTTTTGCTTCGAAGGCTTTTGTAATCGTAAAACTCCTACCTCCAACGAGGAGTGTTTTAGTGAATTGCCCTCCGTACACGGTCTAGGACCGTTAGGGCCTTGGAGTAGTAGCCGAAGGCTACGAACCAAGTAAAAAAACTATTTGTCTCATTTAGGTTTTATTTACATTTCCGCTGCGTTTAATTGTCCATCGAACGTTTTAAAAGAAAAGTTTTTATCGCTATTCACCCCCCCCCCTCTAGCGATCCGCTTCGATCCAACAGTTTTACCGTTCAATGTTAAGACTTAGATGATGTTTTTGTTTTGGTTGTCACTCCCGTTTATTATATAAATCTCGAATTTCTTTAGTACATGTTTAGTTAATAAAATTGCTAAGACCGTTACATCATAATTAATATGTTAGATGGACTAGGTTAATATAGTTAGCTTAAGAAGGGATTTTATTGTTTTAAATGCTTCCGCTGTATGTATATGCATGTATGTATAATCGTGTAGCATCGTCCTTCGCCCCCCTCTGAGGTATGGAAAGGGCGGGCGTTATAGGTTGGTATCAGAGCCCAGTTCTGCCTTTCCACTACACACACATCAAGCTCCAAATCCTGCCGCTCCAAGTAAGAAATTCTATGTCTACTCTATTTCTTTCGTGTAAGATAAGAAATGGTTTTAGCTTAAATAAGCATGAATATATGTATGATAACCTTATGCTAGCCTTTAGTTTAAATATGCATAAATAAATATGAATGATAACCTTATGCTAGCCTTATTATAATACATGAAGATAAGCATGGCTAGAAGACGTAGTCATAGAGTCGATGAGACAAGTAATATATGGAAGACGTAGTAATAGAGTCCATGAGATGAATATATGCATAATAATCTTATGCTAGCCTTATTATAATATATGAAGATAAGCATGGTTGGAAGACGTAGTAATAGAGTCGATGAGATAGTAATATATGGAAGACGTGGTAATAGAGTCGATGAGATAGTATTTCACTCTCCATGAGTAGCTCCGGTACTGTTCGTAAAGAAGAAGGATGGGACTATCCGCCTGTGCATAGACTACCGAGCGCTAAATAATGTGACGATCAAGAATAGGTACCCTTTACCACGGATTGACGATCTGTTCGACCAGTTAAAAGGTGCCACCATCTTTTCAAAGATTGACCTCAGATCTGGCTATCATCAAGTGAAAGTGAAACCAGATGATATACCGAAGACAGCTTTTCGAACAAGATACGGACATTATGAGTTCGTAGTCATGCCTTTCGGAGTGACGAATGCTCCTGCTATGTTCATGGACCTAATGAATCGGGTATTCTTGGTGTTTCTTGACAAGTTCGTGATCATCTTCATTGACGATATCCTCATCTATTCGAGAAATCAAGAAGAGCATGCCGAACACCTGATGATGGTATTATAGATTCTTCGAGAAAAGCAACTATATGCCAAGTTCTCCAAATGTGAATTCTGGCTCGATCAAGTATCTTTTCTGGGTCATATTATATCCAAAGATGGAGTTATGGTAGACCCAAGAAAGATTGAAGCTGTGAGTAACTAGAGCAGGCCAAAGAATGCTAGCGAAGTGAGGAGTTTTCTCGGATTAGCGGGCTATTATCGGAAATTCGTAGAAGACTTCGCCAGAATAGTAGCACCTATGACAGTTCTCACCTGGAAGAACAAGAAGTATGTATGGACGGAGGAATGTGAGAAGAGTTTCTTGGAGCTGAAAAGGAGACTTACAAGTGCTCCAATCCTTACTCTCCCAGAGAACGACAAGAGCTTCGACATGTACAGCGATGCCTCCGGATTGGGACTCAGAGTTGTACTCATGCAGAGGGGTAAAGTTATTGCCTATGCCTCTAGGCAACTCAAGAAACATGAAAAGAACTATCCCACTCACGATTTAGAGCTAGCAGCTGTGGTCTTTGCACTCAAGGTATGGAGGCACTATCTGTTTGGAGCACAGTGCAAGATTTATATGGATCACCGGAGTTTGTGGTATTTCTTCACTCAGAAGGACCTCAATATGAGACAACGCAGATGGCTTGAGCTCGTGAAGGACTATGACTGCAAGATTTTCTATCACCCAGGGAAAGCAAACAAAGTGGCCGATGCACTCAGCAGGAAGTCCAGTGCCACCTTGATGTCTCTATCGAGATTGTCTCGACCACTGGAGACGGAAATCATGAGCTATGGAATCGAGGTTATTTCCGGACAGCTTTCGACCATTGCAATAGTACCATCACTATTCGATGACATATTGGCAAAACAAAGTAGTGATCCAAATCTCCAGAGGATCAAGCAGGAGATCCTGGAAGGAAAAATCGAGGATTTTTGTGTCGCTGATAACGGAATATTATACCTTAGGGATCGTCTATGTATCCCTAATGATCCGGAACTACGCAAAAAGATATTGGAGGAGGCTCATGGGACCCCCTATTCTATGCATCCGGGATCCACCAAAATGTATCAAGATCTGAAAGAGAAATTCTAGTGGTCCGGTATAAAGATCAAGACTGCTCAATGTCGCCATGAAGTTATAGCAGAACATCAGAGGCCTGGAGGAGTTCTGCAACCGATCCAAATTCCAGAGTGGAAATGGGAAGACATCTCTATGGACTTTATTTCAGGTCTTCCCAGGACTACGAATGGATATGACGCAATATGGGTTATCATTGACAGATTGACGAAGTCATCCCATTTCCTAGCAATCAAGATGACCTATTTGATTGAGCAACTGACTCAATTATATGCTAAGGAAATCATCAGACTGCATGGTATTCCCAAGACCATCATTTCAGATAGGGATGGTCGCTTCACGTCACAGTTTTGGGAATGCGTTCATAAGGCTCTTGGCACGAAGCTGCATTTCAGTACCGCCTTTCATCCTCAGACAGACAGACAAACAGAAAGGGTGAACCAAGTACTGGAAGACATGTTACGAGCTTGTGCCCTGGACTTCAAAGGGAGTTGGTGCCGATATTTATGTCTAGCGGAATTCGCTTACAATAATAGCTATCAGGCTACCATCGGAATGGCACCTTATGAAGCTTTATATGGGAGGAGATGTAGGTCTCCAATCTGTTGGTACGAAGGTGGTGAGAAAAAAGAGATGGGACTTCAGATGGAATTCATCAAGGACACCACCCGATCGATACAGAATATTTGCCAAAGAATAGAGACTTCTCAGAGCCGGCAGAAAAACTATGTGGATCAACGACGTAGACCTTTGGAATTCAATGTCGGAGATTTGGTATTTATCCGGGTAGCACCTATGAAAGGAATAATGAGATTCGGGAAGAAAGGGACGAGCACGTAGGACCATATCCGATCCTGAAAAGAGCTGGCAAGGTAGCTTATGAGCTCGAGCTACCTCAGGAGATGTCGGCTATTCACAACGTGTTCCATGTGTCGATGCTCAAGAAGTGCATTTCCAGTAGAGACTAGATGGTTGAGCCACAGACAGTGCAAATTCAAGAGGACCTGAGTTACGAAAGTCGACAGATCCGAGTACTGGACCGAGAAGTCAAAAGACTAAGAAATAAAGAAGTGCCCTTAGTAAAGGTTTTGTGGTAAAGTCAACAATACGAAGAAGCCACCTGGGAACGCGAGGATGATATGAATCGAAGATACCCAGAACTATTCTAAGTTCGAGGACGAACTTTTTATAAGGTATGGGGGATTGTAACGCCTGAAAAATCTTAGGAGTTTTATAGATAATGAGGCATGATAATAAAGGGGCCCTTATGTGGGTTAAAGAAAATAAAGATAATTATGCATGATGATAATAGGCTTACGTGGGATTTAAAGGAAATAAAAGAAAAGATAAAAGAAAAGAAAACCTGACAAAAAGGGGTGAGTCACCAAAAATCCAATAAAAATTTTATATGATTAGGGAGAAGTCACGAATTTAATTGAAGAAGGAAATAATTCTGTTAAAGAGAGAAATTTAAGGAAATTTATAAGGGAATAGGTTAAGCCTTGATGGTTATAAATTTAACCTCCCTAATACCCTAGAGGACACCTCTCTACTCTCTCTTGATCCCTCCACCGCCGAACCACACATCAAGGAGAATTCTCTCCTAGGGTTGTCTTCTCCGCCGAATCCAAGGAAAGGTGGGATTCAAGAGACCTTGGAGGGCAGCTGCTAGGGTGGGATAGAAGGTTGCATCTCATTAGGTTTTACAAATATAAGTTAAAGCAATCGAAGGTAAGAATTCCCTCACATGCAGTACATGGGTTTCTCTCGAATGGCTTTCATGTTTCCAATGTTGTGCTATGCAATAAAGAGTTTTTCATGTTCTTCTTTTCCCTGTATTGCATATGATTAACCTTAGACGAGGTTCCATGTTTGATATTGCTTAAGACCCTAGGACGAGGTTCGTATAAATTTTGTTAAGCAGAACACGTACAGAGGCCAACACGCCGCTCTTTCACCCCGACACAGGCGTGTCGGGGTGAGCAGCGCGGGACATGCCTATGCTGCCCCGGCACAAGCATGTCGGGGCCAAATAGCTCGGGCGCAAAGCGTGCCACCCGGGCACAAAGCATGCCGCTCGGGCGCCAGGTGTGTCGCTTGACCGCTGGAGGTGTTGCACGGCTAGCAGACGTACCTCTCGGCTAGCAGGCATGCCGCTCGGCCACGACACGGGTGTGTCGTCCAACGCAGGTCGGCTGTGCCGGGCTCGGGAAGATTAAAAGAACAAGAAAATAAATAAATAAAAAAATTCGGAACATGATTCTGAATGATTTTCCATGTTATGCTATGTATATATATATGGTATTGATATGATGCTAGTTAGACGATATATTTGCATGATTCCATACCTTATGTCCATGTTAACGGCTGATGTAGAACCATTGTATCATAATGTATATGTTAAGTTTTGCTCATTTTATCATGATGTACCTGTTTATGTTCATGAACGATAGGCACCCCTATGCTATGGTTACGTAAGGCTTATGAATATGAATTGGTTAAGAAATGTTTCCCTAAGAGTGGGGACAAGAACACTCTTTATGTTATGTCAAAGAACATGTATGCTATTTTACTTTACGCATGGCTTGTATCCAAAGTTGCCCCTAGGTCGAAGTACGAGCCTAGTGGTAATGACACGGTCGACGTGCCGACGGTCGACGGTCGACGACCACAAGGGGTCACCAAATGGGCCGCCGAATGGACCGCCAAATGGGTTGGGCCGAGTCATGGATACAATGTCGAGCCCTAATGTTGAGATTATGTTTAAGTACTTATGAAAGTATATGTTTTCAAAGAGCATTCTGCATATAACTATTCCATGCCTAAGTTATTACGAGATGTTATGTTATTGTTATAAAAATGCCATGGGGATACTTGTCCTAGATGATCATGTCACGGATTGCTTTACTCATGAATTTTGAATGCTAAGTCTATATGCCTCTTGATGATGATGTTAATAGTTACATCCATGCTATGACTATATGTTTGTTAAATGAACATGTCACTATCTTATGTGTAATTTATGTCGTATGGCTTTTGTGAGTAGGAAAGGATCTTACTCAGCATATGTGCTGATAGTGTCGTTTTTCCCTTGTACTGCAGAGCAAGGCAAGGAATGGAATAATTGAAGGGAGCAGCAGGAGGCAAAGATGTGTGTGGCAGTGGCATGGTGGATAAGATTTAGTTTATGGTTTGGGGAGATTATGCATGTTTTACCGTTCAGTGTTAAGACTTAGATGATGTTTTTGTTTTGGTTGTCACTCCCGTTTATTATATAAATCTCGAATTTCTTTAGTACATGTTTAGTTAAGAAAATTTCTAAGACCGTTACATCATAATTAATCTGTTAGATGGACTAGGTTAATATAGTTAGCTTAAGAAGGTATTTTATTGTTTTAAATGCTTCCACTGTATGTATATGCATGTATGTATGATCGCGTAGCGCCGCCCTTCGCTCCCCTCTAAGGTATGGGAAGGGTGGGTGTTACAAGATCCACGTTGGATAAGTTCCAACGGATCACCTACTAGTCGACTGCCAGTCCATGGCAGTCGACTGGTGACCTAGTAATCGATAGCCCAGTCGACTACGGAGGGTTCTGTACTCGCGACATTCCCATCAGTCGACTGCTGTCGACATCAGTCGACTAATGTCGACATCTGTCGACTGCCAGTCCATGGCAGTCGACTGCCAAGCACAAAACCCGCAGTCTCACACCAGTCAAATCCTAGTCGACTTGGATTAGTCGACTACCACCTATGCCAGTCGACTGCTGTTGGGCAAAACCTCAAACACCAAGTTGTTTGAGCATCCGACCATCGGGTAAACCCTCAAACATCAAGTTTGAGCCTCCGACACGAAGTGTTAGCCACTTGGCCAAGTCCACCTTATCCCTCATGGAGTTCCCCATCGAAGCTCTCTTCCCTCGGCCTACGTCCCTCGGATGCGCCAAGCGCACGGCTTCGCAAAGCCATCCTTCGCGTCTCATGCCCTCGAAGTATGCTTCCCTTCGGCCTCACTCCATTCGCTCCCCGTCCGGTGGTCCCTCGGATGCACCAAATGCACGGCTTCGCAATGTCATCCATCACCGACTCAAGGAGCCCGATCCTAGTGAACTTGCCAAGTTCTCAAGACTTCTCACATGCACCAAGTGCACGGCTTCGCAATGCATTTCTCACCAAGCACCAAGTGCACGGCTTCGCAATGCTTTGGACTTTTTCACACCAAGCTCCATGCTTGGATTTTCCGTGCCAACCCCTTGTTGGACTTCCCACACCAAGCTCCATGCTTGGATTTTCCATGCCAACACCATGTTGGACTTTCCCATGACAATCCCATGTCATGAGTTTTGTCTATCATCAAAATATTATCAAAGTACTGCTCGAGTCAAACTCGAGTCAACCTGGGCCGATTGCACCAACAATCTCCCCCTTTTTGATGATTGACAAAACTATCATCTCAAGTCTACCAATTCTCCCATATTGACAATTCTCACATCCCAAATGAGATTCCAAACTTAATTGGTAACTTGGTAACTTCTCCCCCTTTTTGACACTACATCAAAAAGGTCCTCTCCCAGGGTATGAATGTCTCATATCCCAATGAGATCTTACAATCACTCCCTTGGAGGAACACATGCCTATAATCTTTCTAGTGATCCCATATCACTTAAAGAGAGGCAACCCAATTTTCCTCCCATGAGGAAATACATATCCATCTTCCCATGATGGATACCTCCCCCTAGAGGCTTGCTCCCCCTTGACCATTGCACCAACATTGTCCTTGGAGAGTCCCTAAGCCAATAGAAACATTTAACCAATCAAAATTAAGGCAAAGTTCAACAATGAACTCTCATCCACCTTAAAATTGATACTTTCCCTAAACCCTTCTACTAATTCATGTCCAATGGATTTCCACCCTTTCTAATGCTCTCCCAAGCATATCCTAGGGTTAGGAGTGGTTATGGGACCTTAACATATCTGAACATGGGCCTAACCAACAAGATTTACCCGAAATCAGCTTGGGCAGTCGACTGAATTCAGAAATCAGTCGACTGTCCACCATGGCAATCGACTGATAACTGCATTTACAGTTTTCTAAATTTCAGAAATGACTTTCTAAAATCCATAAGTAAATATACATAAATTTAAAATTCTTGAAATTTGGTATGTATATTACTTATCATAAACACTATGGGTGAAAAATATTTGAAAATTATTTTACCCACTAAATTAGAAGATTGATACAAAGTCCAAAAGTTAAGAAAAGCTTCAATAAAGAGCCCTCTTTGTATCATCCCATTCAATGGTGATAGCTATCAAAAGATAGGCTTCACCAAGATTTTTCAAAATGTTTTTGAAACCTTTAATTCCTTTTTCCTAAACATCTCACTTATATCTAGATGTGTAAAACACATACAAGTCAAGTTTTTAGTGAGATGTGAGTTTTTGTTCTTTTAATGATTTCATGCATATTTCTAGGCAATATTATTTGATTCCCATCAAATCATGCCATAGTCCTTAATTTCATTTTAATTATATGCATGATGATGAATATGGCATAGATATGATATAGATAAGAGCATATGCCAAAATCATGATGTCATGACATGTAAAAGAAATCTAAGCATACATGACATCTAAAAAAAATAATTCTAAACATGATCATGACATTTTAGAGATAAAATTGAAAAATGATGTCATGACATGGCAAGGCAAATAAGTCATGGCAAGTAAAATATACTAAGGTATAAAATCCCAAAGTGTTTAATTCAAATTGTCATTTCTAGTAATTTATTCCATTTTTGCCTTAATGTCATTATCTCTCAAGTGTGCCATAAACCCAAAATGGCACACCAATATCTCTAAGACCTAATTGTGCCAATTTAAATCATTTTTAACTTCTCAAGCACATTGGCACATCCTAATGTGTCAACTCTACTATGGTTAGGTTAACCACCCATCCACTTAGGGTTGACACACCCTAACCCATCTAGCGTGAATCGATCACGCTCTTAGGAACCCAATACCTATTGGAGTTCCTTGGGTTAACAAGGTATTCTCTAGGGATAACTTCCCTAGATACCTTCCTAATGACCCTTTTAGGCTTTAAAGTCATAGTCTTTTGGGTCTTTCCTAGGTCAACTCTAGAGGTGACTCCTCCTTTGACCTTCCTAGTGGCTACATTCACTACTAGAAAACTTACTTTTAACGACGAAATTTACCGACGGTATCAAAATACCGTCATTATTAATGGTTCAACAGTGACGGGATTTAATACCCGTCGTTAATGTATATGTATTAACGATGGTATTTTGTCCCGTCGTTGATACTTTATCATCAACGATGGTTTTTTTTATTTTGGTCATTACTGTCATGCCTTTAACGACGGTATTTCCTCCCGTCATTTTTGAAAGACCTTCAATGAGGGGATTTTTCTCCCTTCGTTATTACTTTTCTGATTTTTTATAAAGTCGAAACTCTAAGTCGATTTTTTTACTAGGTCTAAATCTATTTTTTTATATGAAAAATCACAATCTTTAAATAAATTATGAAAAATAAATTTTATTTATATTCATTTTCATACTTTTTTTTTCATTTTTATTTCATTAAAAATATCTTGATTTTTATTTCTTTTCTTATATTTTCCCTTAAATTTTTTCCCCTAAACCCATATCAACTTAACGTAGGTTTAGGTTTCTTTATTTTCGTCGCCACTCCTTTTCTTTCTCTCTGCATTTCGTCGGCTCTCCATCCTCCCTCTCTTCTGTCGCTGGTCAAGCATTCGTCGCCGCTCCAGCCATCCATCGCTACTCAAGCATTACTCGCCGCTCTGGCCTCCTATCGCCGATCCTTTTCTTTCCCTCTATATTTCGTCGGCGCTCCATCCTCCCTCTCTTCGGTCGCTGCTCAAGCATCCACCACTGCTCCGACCATACGTCACCGCTCAAGCATTTTTCGTCCCTCCGGCCTCCCCTCGCCGCTCTGACCATTCTCTTTCTCTCTTCCGCTGCCGCCGCCTCCATCCATCCACGGTCAGGTAATAATAAACTTTTGAAATAGAGAAAGAATGAAATGTACTCTTGGTTTGATTGGTTTACTTGGATTACCTAGGCAAATCGATCCTTTGGACTCTTAGGACAGAGTTGTACCACTAGTATAATAGGTATAAGAAAATTATCATACAAGGATCTGAATCTAAGTTAACTTAGATCCAATGGTAGAGTAGGATTATTGAATCCAAATACCATATGGGTAAGGGAAAATTTCAATTCATTCATAACAACAAAACACTAATATAAGCAGTAGAGTAGATGCCTAGCAATAAGCATCAAAGCCTAGATATGATGGCACTGGTATTACTTCTATATGAGTTGGATCTAAGAGATTCTTCTATTTTGTGCATTCATAGGTTGTCTCATTGATTATGTAGGCATGTCATTTGATTGCATCTTTGTTAATGCTATAACACACATGGTGGAGTTTGATGCTATATTGTGGATGGTGTTTATTCCACTGTTTAGGGGCATTGCATTTGTGAGTTAGTTTTATTATTACAATCAAGTGACTTGGATGCTTACTGAAAATATTGATGGTACATCTTTATTGTTAGGCTTAGTCATGTTTATATGTTCATATTCCTCTTTTTAAGACTACATGGGAATCAATGGGGAATTATTTTCAGGTGACTAATCGTTAGAGATAACAAAGTTGGTGGCAACATATGATCATATTTTTTTTCCAGTTGACATATTTGTATGGATTTGTTTATCCTCCAATTTCAGGAGTGCAGTTGTGTTGGTTGTTAGTAATATATGAGAGATGTCCTAAGGCAATCGCCTTATGTATGAATCATTTATATGATAAATGAAGATTCACTATTTGAGTATACATGTTTCATGTATTTGATTGGATCTTAAACTCATTTACTGAATGTCCACGATGCGATTCACAGCATGAGAGAATTTGTGATTGGATCACAACTAGTGAGTATCTCTACATGTGTAATTGTGATGTATCGAAATTATCCCTACTCGATGAATTGATGAATTTGGACACCATCAATTCTGTCGAGACTAGCACGAGGTATACTCCTTGGTGTATCCAAGCAGCTGATTCTCACTGGCTAGAGACATTGTGATGTCCAGAGATGATCGTGGATGCTAGTTATGGTAACTAGTTCATTGGAGTGACCAGCCGTAAGACTTCATATGGTTCTCTGCATATATAGATATGTCAATGAAGTTCTTACTGTAGCTTAATTGCGATGTTCCTTTGACTTGCGGTATTCAAGTCATCTTGATCATGGAGACTTATGCTTTGACATCTTAAGTAAACATCTCTAAGGAGATGTGGACCCGGGATGATTGGGTATAAGTCGAAATGATCGAAGGTGTTTGAATAGCCTATAAAGGATTCACCACTCCTTGCGAGGAGATGTATACCCATGGCCTCTCGTCGGATTGTTACTAAAGTCTTTGGCCAAAGCATTACATGTTTAGAGTAAGGTACTCTTCGATACATGTGGAGTAACTAGAATCCGTAAGACGAGGAAATGATACTTGGGCTAGGTGTGACACAGTCAGCCTAGTGGGGACTGACACTATAGATCATGTCCTGAACCAAGTGGGTATAAGATGAGTGAAGGGAATGGGGCACGATTCATTCGAGCTGCTGAAGGGTTTCAGAAATAGTTCTGGATCAACCGTTGATCTTTTCGGTTAATTGGGAATCATGATGTACTACTAGGTGTCACTCATGATCGTTCTATAATTAATGGTTAATTATAGACGGCCAACATAAACCGAGAACCTATTTGGTCACACGCACAACGAGCGTAATCCGAAGGATTTAAAACAAGCTTGAGAATGGGATTCTCAGACCGAGAGAAACTAAGTTTGGTTGGACCAAATATGGAACGAGCATGAAATCGTTTCAGTCGCAATGGAAGTGTGGATGGGCCATGTCTTATGAAGACATAATGGATGGACCAAAATGGTTTGCTTCTAATCCAATGGAGGAGAATAAACCAAAGGGTTTGGTTTATTTTAAACGAATGAACCAAAAGTTGGTTCGGTTCGTTTTAACTTAAAATAAACCATCATGGTTTGGTTTATTTTAACTTATCTTAATGGAGCGGGTTAACGGGCCTAATGGTTATTATCCAATAACCATTAAGAGAATTAGTTCTCTATAAAAGAGGGCTTAAGGGATAATTAAGCCCTAATCCAAAAACCCTAGCTCAAGTTGCCGCCCAACCTTCATTGCCGCCCAACCTCCATTGCCGCCCAGCTTGTTGTGCCGCCGTCCAGCTCCTTGCCGGCGACCAAGCTTCAGCCGGTGATCCTCCGGCGACCCTCCGGTGATCTCCTATAGGTTTGGCATCAAGGTGAGCCTTTTCTTCCCTTGGTTGGCCGGCGCCTATCTCCTCCACCAAAGCTGTCCAGTTTTTCTGGACAGCTTGTTCTTCTCTCGTCGGAGCGTCGTTTGGACGACGGTTAGTGCTCCGACAGCAGCTAACTTACCGGGGATTTGATCTCCGGTAATCCTCTGAGGTGGAGGACGAATGATTCGTCAATTGGTTGACGAATACCTCTCCGGAGAAGCGAGTTTTGAGAACTCGTATTAGGATCCGAATTTGGATTCGGATCGTGATCATCTCTCGATCACGTCGTCTTCAACACGAGGCTAGTAACCCGTACGAAGACAAAGCTCGTGGCTTAGCGAAGTCATCCCGAGGAACTCGGCGTGGATACGGATAGAGACGATTCTAGCGAGGATCGTTCCGGTTGATGTCGTTCCCGCTACACGTCATACGAAAGGTATAACGTAGTTAAATTTCCTTTATTGCAAAATTTTAATTTACGGTTATGTCTACACATGTTGTAATATGCATGCGTGTGATGTGTGTGTTGTAATAAATATAGATTTATTATTTTTTATTGCTTCCGTTGTGCTCATGTTTACGAAACGTGATCGAACACACACACGGCGCGGTGCCGGAAACCCAACAGTGGTATCAGAGCCCAGGTTGTGTTTCGACATAATCGTAAAATGGTTTTGCGATAGTCATAATATTATTTCTGGAAATTTTCTAATTTTGGAAATTTAGAAGTATTTATGGAAATTTTTCAAATTTGGAAAGTCTAGAAGTATTTATGGAAATCTTCCACTTTTGGAAAGTTGGAAGTATTTATGGAAATTGATATTTTCCATAAATAAAATATTTGATTAGATTTTGGAAATTTGTTTCCTAATTTAATCATGATTTGATTTGGGAAATCAAAGCTTAAAATATTTTATTTCCATAAGTAGTTTTGATGATTTAGGAAATTAGTTTCCTAAATTGATTTTCCTTAATCAACTATTTCCATAAATAAAATATATGATTAGATTTGAAAATTTGTTTCCTAATTCAATCATGATTTGATTTGGAGAATCAAATCTTAAACATATTTTATTTCCATAAATAGTTATGACAAATAAGGAAATTATGTACATGACATAATTGTATGCCATGTAATTGCATTAGATGCATAACATTATGTCATGCGTGTCGTGACATGTAGATGTATGCCATGTATGTCATGCCATGTAGATAATAGTTATTTACATGCAAAGAGGATGAGACATAAAACCCTAACTCAATATTAAAGCCTACACCTTCCATTAATATGGTTAGAACCAGAGTTCTGTTTCTTGTTTGGGTTGTTGGACTCACTCCAAGCCCGGCTTGAACCTGAACATGTTCAAATCATTGGAATAGTTTAACTCTAATATGGTAAGAGTCAGAGGTCAATCGTTAGTTTGGGTTGTTGGACTCACTCCAAGCCTGGCTAATTGGTTGAATGCGCTCTAACCATATTAAAACTATTTCGCGATTAATGGGTCGGCTCTAACTTGGAGCATCGATTTGTTGGACTCACTCCAAGGTTGATGTGAAGAGAGGTGAAGTTGGGTGCTATGCATATGATGCATACTTGTTAATGTGTTAACAACCCAATGTATGTGTAAACATTCAATTAGTTGATAGCACATTGTGATAGTTACATATACATGATATGTAATCGGTATACTTGATACCCACCATCATAGTTAAGAATGGCTTGTTGGACTCACTCCAAGGTTGTTCTTATCTATATTGGATATCAGCCCATTCGGAGATTGACCTACGATCTCCCGAATTGATTTCAAGGGTTTTTGAATTCGAAAAATGAATGGGATTTATAAATGTATATTGATGCATTTTAAAAATCATCTTTCTCATATATGCTCGTTTTGTATTTCTAAAATTGATAATGTTGTCTTTTAATTT
Organism: Wurfbainia villosa; assembly: GCA_025175895.1. Taxonomy (NCBI): domain Eukaryota; kingdom Viridiplantae; phylum Streptophyta; class Magnoliopsida; order Zingiberales; family Zingiberaceae; genus Wurfbainia; species Wurfbainia villosa. Next base: position 54,902,927 of record CM045986.1, on the reverse strand, counting down.
GCGTTCCATTTTGGATTCGAATAAATTGACTGGGCTGAACTTCTTGGACTGGCTTAGAAACTTGAGAATTGTTCTCAAGGTGAAAAGCTTGCGTATGTCCTCGAAGCGCCTCTTCCCGCCCATCCTAGTGACGATGCAACTCTGGACCAATTGTTGGTCTATCAGAAACATGTGACTGATTCTGAACTAACAAGTTGCATCATGTTAGCCGCGATGGAACCCAAGCTACGAAAGCAGCATGAGCATATGGATGCTCATATCGTAGTCCTTCATCTTTATGAGTTGTTTGATAAGCAAGTGAGATTCAAAAGGTTCGAAGTCTCCAAGCTCCTCTTCACCTCTGAGATGCAAGAAGGTTCATATGTGGTACTGCTCAACATGCTGAAGACTGTGGAGCCTTCTGAGAAGCATGAGCAGGGGACGGTGTTGTTAGTTGATTCCTCAAAGAAAGGTTCTAAGAGGGAGTCAAAGGAACAACAGAAGGGGAAGAAGAAAAAGGCTAAAAAGGCAGAACCAGCTCAAAAGGGCACTTGTCATCATTATGGCAAGTAGGGCCATTTGTGAAGAAAGTGCAAGATTTATCTTGAGTCCGTGAAGAAGGATAAGGCATCGGATGCCCCATCTTCTTTAGAAATCTTCTTTATTGATTGTCATTCTATTTCCTCAAACACTTGGGTATTTGATACTGGGTGTGGCTCACATATATGTAATGACATACATGGGCTAAGGAAGAGAAGAAGACTCGTCAAGGGAGAGTCAAATTTACGTGTTGGGAATGGAGCAACGGTTGCTGCACTCGCCATCAGAACGTATTTGTTGGAACTCCCTGTAGGACTTGTCTTAGAACTGGACAATTGCTTTTATGTTCCTTCGTTGATAAAGAACATCATTTCTATTTCTTGTTTAAATAGAAATGGGTACCATTTGACTTTTAGTAATAATTGTTGTTACATAACTTTGAATGGAGTTCTTTAAATGATTGGAACTTTAAGCAATGGTGTTTATACGTTGGACGTATCCAGTGATATTTTCAATATCGAAGCGAGCAACAAGCGTGCTCGAAAAGATAATCAATTAGACTCCTACATGTGGTATTGTCGTCTTGGCCATGCAAGTAAGAAACGCATGTCCGAATTACACCGATGTGGAATTCTGGAATCGTTTGAATTCGATTCATACGATACATGCGAATCATGCTTAAAAGGCAAGATGACTAAGTTACCTTTTACTGGAAAAGGTGAACGAGTGGAAGAGTTGCTAGGTCTAATACATACTGATGTATGTGGACCCATGTCAACTCAAGCTTTAGGAGGCTATAGCTACTTCATTACCTTCACCGATGATCACTCACGGTTTGGGTATGTGTTCTTGATGAAACACAAGTCTGAAGCCTTTGAAAGGTTCAAAGAATTCAGAAATGAAGTAGAGAAACAACTTGGCAAGAGTATTAAAATACTTCGATCGGATCGAGGTGGTGAATACTTGAGTTAAGAGTTTCTAGATTATCTGAGGGACAATGGTATATTGTCTCAATGGACTCCGCCGTATACACCACAACTTAATGGTGTATCTGAGAGGCGAAACCAGACCTTGTTGGACATGGTCAGGTCAATGATGAATCACGCGAATCTTCCCAAGTCCTTTTGGGGCTATGCACTTCAGACAGTTGTTTACTTGTTAAACAGAATGCCTACCAAGGTAGTCTCAACTACTCCATATGAGATATGGAATAGTAAGAAACCTCATGTATCTTACTTGAAGATATGGGGTTGTCCTGCTTATATGAAGCGGACAGTATCAGACAAATTGGATGCTAAGTCTGATAAATGTCTATTTATTGGATACCCTAAGGAAACAAGGGGTTACCAATTCTATCATCCTGTGGAACAAAAGGTGTTTGTTTAAAGGCATGCTGTGTTTCTAGAGAAAGAGTTTCTCTTGCAAGAAAATAGTGGGAGTGTCGTCGAGCTTGAGGAGGCTCGAGAGACTCAAATAGATATTGATGAGATACTTGGTGAAGCACAACAGTCGACAACTCATAGTGATGAGCAATCGACTGGACCTATTGTAACACCACATCTTCGTAGATCTGGTAGAACACGTAATATTCCTAAGAGATATGGATTTCTCGTAAGTGAATCGAATGATGTGTTACTCATTGATGATGAGGAGCCTACCAGTTATGAAGAAGTGCTGACAAGTTCAGAAAGGGATAAGTGGCTTGGTGCCATGAAGTCGGAAATGGATTCCATGTATGAAAACCAAGTTTGGAACTTGGTTGACCCACCTGAAGGCATAAAGCCTATAGGGTGCAAGTGGGTTTTCAAGAAGAAAACCGACATAGATGGTAATGTGATTACCAATAAGGCTAGATTGGTGGCGAAAGGATATCGTCAAAAGCAAGGTGTTGATTATGACAAAACTTATTCGCCTGTAGCTATGCTTAAATCCATTCGGATGCTCCTGGCCATAGCGGCTCAATATGATTATGAGATATGGCAGATGGATGTGAAAACAGTTTTCCTTAATGGAAACCTGCTCGAGGACGTGTATATGATAAGCCTGAGGGTTTCACATCGGTTGATAAAACCAAGGTATGCAAATTGCGACGATCCATTTATGGATTGAAGCAAGCATCCATGAGCTGGAATATCCGTTTTGATGAGACAATCAAAAGGTTTGATTTCTCACAAAATCCAGACGAACCTTGTGTGTACAAGAAGGTTAGTGGGAGTGCAATCGTGTTCCTAGTATTATATGTCGATGACATATTACTTATAGGAAATGATGTTTCAGTCTTACAGTCAGTTAAGGTTTGGTTATCCAAGACATTCTCCATGAAAGACCTGGGAGAAGCAACTTACATCCTCGGGATTAAGATCTATAGAGATAGATCGAAATGGTTGCTTGGTCTTTCGCAGTCTACATATATAGACGGAGTGCTAAAGAGGTTTAGCATGTCGGAACCCAAGAAAGGTTTCCTACCCATCAGGCATGGGATACACCTTTCGAAGTCTATGTGTCCGCGCACAGAAGATGAGAGGATTTGCATGAGTAAGATTCCCTATGCATCCGCAATAGGATCTATTATGTATGCTATGTTATGTACGAGGCCCGATGTATTGTATGCTCTGAGTGTCACGAGCAGATACCAGTCTGATCCAGGAATGGATCATTGGGTGACTGTTAAGACGATCCTTAAGTACTTAAGAAGAACTAAGGATGCGTTCCTAATATATGGAGAAGGGTACATGGTGATACATGGGTATACGGATGTCAGATCCAGATAGACAAGGATGATTCCATGTCTTAGTCTGGGTATGTATTCACCTGGAATGGAGGTGCAATAAGTTGGAAAGGTTCCAAGCTTGACACTATAGCGGATTCTGCCACTAAGGCAGAATACATTGCAGCTTTGGAAGCAGCAAAGGAAGCGGTTTGGATCAAGAAGTTCATCTCTGAACTTGATGTGGTCTCATCAATGATCCAAACATGTGCTTCGTCACTATCATCTTATCATAGAGATCATCAGTAGGAACGAAATACAAATCGAAAAAATTCCCACTGAAAGGAACTTAGTGGATCCTTTGACTAAAGCATTACCTCAAAGTAAGTTTGAGGGTCATGTTAGTGCCTATGGTATTGGATACCGTAGCGATTGGCATTAGGCCAAGTGGGAGTGTGTAATATATGAGAGATGTCCTAAGGCAATCGCCTTATGTATGAATCATTTATATGATAAATGAAGATTCACTATTTGAGTATACATGTTTCATGTATTTGATTGGATCTTAAACTCATTTACTGAATGTCCACGATGCGATTCACAGCATGAGAGAATTTGTGATTGGATCACAACTAGTGAGTATCTCTACATGTGTAATTGTGATGTATCAAAATTATCCCTACTCGATGAATTGATGAATTTGGACACCATCAATTCTGTCGAGACTAGCACGAGGTATACTCCTTGGTGTATTCAAGCAGCTGATTCTCACTGGCTGGAGACATTGTGATGTCCGGAGTTGATCGTGGATGCTAGTTATGGTAACTAGTTCATTGGAGTGACCAGCCGTAAGACTTCATATGGTTCTCTGCATATATAGATATGTCAATGAAGTTCTTACTGTAGCTTAAGTGCGATGTTCCTTTGACTTGCGGTATTCAAGTCATCTTGATCATGGAGACTTATGCTTTGACATCTTAAGCAAACATCTCTAAGGAGATGTGGACCCGGGATGATTGGGTATAAGTCGAAATGATCGAAGGTGTTTGAATAGCCTATAAAGGATTCACCACTCCTTGCGAGGAGATGTATACCCATGGCCTCTCGTCGGATTGTTACTAAAGTCTTTGGCCAAAGCATTACATGTTTAGAGTAAGGTACTCTTTGATACATGTGGAGTAACTAGAATCCGTAAGACGAGGAAATGATACTTGGGCTAGGTGTGACGTAGTCAGCCTAGTGGGGAATGACACTATAGACCATGTCCTGAACCAAGTGGGTATAAGATGAGTGAAGGGAATGGGGCACGATTCATTCGAACTGTTGAAGGGTTTCAAAAATAGTTCTGGATCAACCGTTGATCTTTTCGGTTAATTGGGGATCATGATGTACTACTAGGTGCCACTCATGATCGTTCTATAATTAATGGTTAATTATAGACGGCCAACATAAACCGAGAACCTATTTGGTCACACGCACAACGAGCGTAATCCGAAGGATTTAAAACGAGCTTGAGAATGGGATTCTCAGACAGAGAGAAACTAAGTTTGGTTGGACCAAATATGGAGCGAGCATGAAATCATTTCAGTCGCAATGGAAGCGTGGATGGGCCGTGTCTTATGAAGACATAATGGATGGACCAAAATGGTTTGGTTCTAATCCAATGGAGGAGAATAAACCAAAGGGTTTGGTTTATTTTAAACGAATGAACCAAAAGTTGGTTCGGTTCGTTTTAACTTAAAATAAACCATCATGGTTTGGTTTATTTTAACTTATCTTAATGGAGCGGGTTAACGGGCCTAATGGTTATGATCCAATAACCATTAAAAGAATTAGTTCTCTATAAAAGAGGGCTTAAGGGATAATTAAGCCCTAATCCAAAAACCCTAGCTCAAGTTGCCGCCCAACCTTTATTGCAAAATTTTAATTTACGGTTATGTCTACACATGTTGTACTATGCATGCGTGTGATGTGTGTGTTGTAATAAATGTAGATTTATTATTTTTATTGCTTCCGCTGTGCTCATGTTTATGAAACGTGATCGAACACACACACGCCGCGGTGCCGAAAACCCAACATTGGTTGCACTAGAATTTTTAGGCTATTGAGTGTACTATATTGATTTATTAGTTTACTTCATTATAATCTACTTTCACGTTGACAAATTGATCCATTGGACACTTAGATTTGTTTTTTTTTTTGCTTATTGCTTATCAAAGATGAGGAGGTAGGTTTATAAATATTTATTTACTTTGTACAAGTGTTTTAAACTTCTAAATGTGTTGTTTATATTTTTTTCATTTAACTAACATAATAATGTATTTTTTTTATAGTATCATGGACTCTCAAAAGCCATCTTTGAGTACTAAGAGAAAGTATTTAAGCCTCTGGAACTTATATCTTATTTAATTTCTGATCTATATATCACTATGATTATTGAAATTTATCATCTACCTATGTTATCAGCATGGGAACCATTCAGAGATTTAATTCCTGAAGAAGAAAGGGATAATTTCATTCTGGCATATAACAAGAGGCTTAATTCTGATGACTTAGATGTACAGGTATATTAACATTATCCTTATAGTACCTTTCAGATCCGAATTTCGATGAGTAGTATTTGTTGTCATTTGGATTTTTCATGTATGACTTCATAATTTATAAAATATAAGATGCATACAACTATATTCTTTTTTCTTTGTGGAAACTAAGTTTGTGCATCTATATGCAATTGAATCTGATAATCATATTAATTAGCAGATCATATCATCCCAATTTACTTCCCTTCCTTACCATGTAATCATTCCAACTAAGGTACTAATTTTGTAGTTTGGTTAGGTTTCTTTGTTTATGATGCCAAGGAAATCATATATGTTTGTATTGTAATCACATTATCTGCAAATCATCTCTATACCTATAAACTACTGCGAAGAAGACATTTTCTATTTTGAAGTAGGAATTTTTGACTCCATAGATTTTGCAATCAACATCTAGCATCATTACTATGTTAAACAAGTTGGAGCAATTAGTATTGAAGGCGTGAGCAATTGCCATTGGTTTTAGCGGAAGAAATCTTTTACTAATTATCCTAGAAGGCTCCTTTTCACTATTGGTCAACAGCAAGCATGAGATTGTTAGACACTATACCCTACTTTTCTTACATACCATAATGATGATGTAATTTTATTTTTAGGACAAGCAAGGTGGTGCTATAAAAAATGAAGCCTGCTCCTTGTTCCCAATTCATCTTGATGGAACTTGACATAACTACTGCCATGCAATAAAAAAAAATTATTTCTTACGATTAGTGTTCTTCATATGTTTTGGTTCTTTCATTCTGAATTGTGTACCATATGTAATCCAATAATTGCACAAAAATTATTTGCATATGAAGTTTTCAATTGGTTTCCTCTGATGTATTCATATTGCAAGTTGAAATGCTCACAAGTAATAACTGCTTCATATCTATGCTTGGTAGAAACTTATTGTGATACTCATTTTTTTCATTTATTTATTACAGGTATTGGAGATTTGCAACGAAATAGATTTTTTGGAGCTTTTATGAAGACTTTAGAGAAATGTTTGTAAATGGATGTTAATTTTACAAGTTTAATGATGTACATACATTCGTTATGAACTACTGAATGATATTTTAATGTATATGGTGTTTTGATTTTTAATATATTATGTTTTGATTTTTATTAGCATTCGTTAATATATATTGTGAATTGTGCAAAGGTAATAATGACGAAATAACATGTATATAATGATCGTCGTTGCCATTAATGATGGTATGCTAAGTCGTCGTTAAATAATTAAATGATATTAAATTACTAATGACGGTGTATGTATCCGTCGTTATTGTTATTAACTACGGTATAAATAGCCGTCGTTATTGTTATTAACGACGGTACATATGACCGTCGTTATTACTATTAACGACGGTATATAAACCCGTCGTTAATATCAATAACGACGGTAATGAATATTGTCGTTAAGTATTATTAACGACGGTACTTTTATTCCCGTCGTTAATTTTTTCCCGACGGGGCCTTTTAGCGACAACTTCCTACGATATTTAATACCATCGTTAAAACTCATCAACGACGGGAATTGACTCTTTAACGATGGGAATTACCGTCGTTAAAAGGTCTATTTTTAGTAGTGATTTGATTCCTTTGAGGTCTTAGCCACTAAGCAAACACCATGGTTAGACTTAGGGATAACTTCCCTACTAACCTTAGTTTTCCTAAACCTAGAAATAGTTCCATAATCAAATGGAACATTATGATAAGTCTTCTTGGGCTTAGGTTTGTGACTCAAACCTTCCTTGCCCTTAGACCGTTTTTGAACGTTAGGTCTTGACTTTTGGGCATTTGACCCTAGAATTGAATTTTCAATAATCCTAAGGGTTTTCTCCATTCTCTCAAGCCTTGACCTCAAGACTTAGTTCTCTAGCTCTAATTTTCCCAATTTTGAATTTTCATTTATCTTTTGGGAAATATTCTTCTTCTTAGGCATATGTCTACCCTTCTTAGGGTTAATGCCTAGATGGTTTTCAACTCTTCTAATGGACTCTTTAGGTAAAATAGGTCTAGTGTTTTGAGTCCTAGGTTTGTCCTTAAAGAAACTAACATGCTTTGCACCTAGACAAACATATTTCTTCCTACTAGCATACTTTTCATTAATGATTGCAAGAGAGCTAAAATAATTCTTAGCATGCTTTTTAACTTTAGGAATTGAAGGTGCATAATTTAAATTTACCTTAGGGTTAGCTTGGGAAGCTCCCCCTATATGAGATACACCTTCTTGCCCTTTCTTCCTCCCCCTAGGGCATTGGCTTCGGTAGTGCCCCTTTTGATTGCATTTAAAGCACACAATGTGCTCTTTACTTCTAGTTGTGGGGATTCCGGCATCCTTTGACTTTGGGTTGACTTTTGGTGCCGATGCCTTTTCCTTAGCCAATTTTGGGCATTTACTCTTGTAATGCCCTTTCTCCCTACACTCAAAGCATATTATGTGATTTTTATTTAAAATAACAACACTTGAGTTACCTAGGGAGGTGGTGGAGGCCTCCTCACTTGATCAATGCTAGAGGTGGAGGTCTCCGCTAAATCATCAACATCTTCAAATGTTGTGGGTGCTTCTTCCTTGGCATTCTCCTCTACTTGTGCCGGTTGGGAGATTTCTTGGAATTTTATTATCTTATTCCATATCTCCCTTGCATCCCTATAGTCACCCAATCTAGACCAAATATGATTAGGTAATAAATCACTAAATAATTTTATTACCTCGAGATTTGTCTTGAAGTCCTTAATTTGGTCTTGGGTCCACCTTGACTTCTCAATTGGCTTGTTGCATTTGTCCCTAGGCATCTCAAAACTATTTTCTACAATAATCATAAAATCAAAGTCGGTTTCGAGATATACCTTCATCCGTTTCTTCCACCAAGCAAAATCTCCATCGAATTTTGGTGGAAGGATGTTGTAGACGGACATCTTGTAGTTCTTGTGTAGGCGGTTAGTCCTTGACAAGAACTTTGGCCCTGATACCACTTGTAGGGGATCAATCGATGTGATTATGGTTGGCCGGCTAGAGGGGGTGAATAGCCCTCAATCGTTCGATGGTGGAATTTGCTCGTTCTCGTTGCGTGCTCGTCTACAATTGTTGTTAGCGCAGCGGAATACTAATACAAATATGAATACTAACAACAAATACAAGCATACGCAAACACACACGATATACATTGTTCGGAACCGAATGGTTCCTACTCCATGGGCGAGCTCTCTAAGCTCTAGTTATGTGCACGACACTAACTAAACTCCTTCTCGACTACACGTCGGAGGTGGAGAAACCTCGTACAAGCTATTACAACAGTAATACTACATGAAATATAAAGATACAAGAAATACAAGTAAAGAATGCTTTACAACTCTTTTCTTTGAACCCTTTCTTGTTTCTTGCCTTGGATGGCTCTTGAAGGACTGGAATGCAGTAGCAATTCCCCTCCAATCGCTTCCTTAAAGTCTTAATGAAATCCTCCCACTTGAGCTCCATTTATAACCAACATCAAGCTATTTTCGCACCCAGCAGTCGACTGCCAAAAGGCCCCAGTCGACTGCCCCAGTAGCTGTTGTCTCGCAATGGCCAGATCCACATTGGATAAGTTCCAACGGATCACCTACCGATCATGCTAGTCCATGGCGATCGGGTGACCTAGTAGTCTCGCTGCCGATCGAGGCGATCTAATGCTCGCGACATTCTCATCGATCCAGCTGCTATCGACATCGATCATTGCCAATCCATAACGATCGCCAAGCACAAAACTTCGCGATCTTAAACCGGTGAACCCTAGTCGACTTGGATCGATCCGATTGCCACCTATGTCGATCGGCTGGCCGGCATGTTGGGTTTAGAAGCACTTGCGGCGTGTGTGTGTTCGATCATGTTTCATAAACATGAACACAGCGGAAGCAATTAAAAATAATAAATCTATATTTATTACAACACACACAACACACGCATGCTATTACAACAAGTGTAGACATAACCGTAAATTAAAATTTGCAATAAAAGGAAATTAAACTACGTTATACCTTCCGTATGACGTGTAGCGGGAATGGCATCAACCGGAACGATCCTCGTAAGAATCGTCTCTATCCGTATCCACGCCGAGCTCCTCGGGATGACTTCGCTAAGTCACGAGCTTCGTCTTCGTACGGGTTACCAGCCTCGTGTTGAAGACGACGTGATCGAGAGATGATCACGATCCGAATCCAAATTCGGATCCAAAGCGAGTTCTCAAAACTCGCTTCTCCGGAGAGGTGTTCATTAACCGTTTGACGAATCCTTCGTCCTCCACCTCAGAGGATTACCGGAGATCAAATCCCCGGTAAGTTAGCCGCTGTCGGAGCACTAACCGTCGTCCAAACGACGCTCCGACGAGAGGAGGAGAAGCTGTCCAGAAAACTGGACAGCTTGGTGGAGGAGTAGGCGCTGGCCAAAACAAGGAAAGAAAAGCTCACCTTGATGCCGAACCTATAGGAGATCACCGGAGGGTCGCCGGAGGTTCACCGCTGGAGCTTGGGCGCGGCAAGGGTATTGACGGTGGCACAAAGCCGGGCGGCGGCGGCTTTAGGGTTGGCGCCGATTAACTACTCCAAGGAGTGGGCGGCAACTCAAGGGGGGGCTAGGGTTTGGATTAGTTAGGGTTTAACAATCTCTTAAGCCCATTTTTATAGAGAACTAATTCTCTTAATGGTTAATGGATCATATCCATAAAGCCCGTTAACCCGCTCCATTAAGATAAGTTAAAATAAACCAAACCATGATGGTTTATTTTAAGTTAAAACGAACCGAACCAACCTTTGGTTCATTCGCTTAATATAAACCAAACCCTTTGGTTTATTCTCATCCATTGGATTAGAACCAAACCATTTTGGTCCATCCATTATGTCTTCATAAGACACGGCCCATCCACGCTTCCATTGCATTGAAACAATTTCATGCTCGCTTTATGTTTGGTCCAACCAAACATAGTTTCTCTGGCGAGAATCCCATTCTCAAGCTCGCTTTAAATCCTTTGGATTACACTCGTTGTGCGTGTGACCAAATAGGTTCTCGGTTTATGTTGGCCGTCTATAATTAACCATTAATTATAGAATGATCATGAGTGGCACCTAGTAGTACATCATGATCCCCAATTAACCAGAAAAGATCAACGGTTGATCGTAACTATTTCAAAACCCTTGAGCTCGAATGAATCGTGCCCCATTCCCTTCACTCATCTTATACCCACTTGGTTCAGGACATGGTCTATTGTGTCATCCCACTATCGACTCACGTCCACACCTAGCCCAAGTATCATTTCATCGTCCCTACTGATTCTAGTTACTCCACATGTATCGAAGAGTACCTTACTCTAAACATGTAATGCTTTGGCCAAAGACTTTAGTAACAATCCGACGAGGCCATGGGTATACATCTCCTTGCAAGGAGTGGTGAATCCTTTATAGGCTATTCAAACACCTTCGATCACGACTTATACCCAATCATCCGGGTCCACATCTCCTGAGATGTTTGCTTAAGATGTCAAAGCATAAGTCTCCATGATCAAGATGACTTGAATACCGCAAGTCAAAGGAACATCGCACTTAAGCCACACGAAGAACTTCATTGACATATCTATATATGCAGAGAACCATATGAAGTCTTACATTTGGTCACTCCAATGAACTAGTTACCATAACTAGCATCCACGATTAACTCGGACATCACTATGTCTCGGCCCGCTGAGAATCACCGCTTGGATACACCAAGGAGTATACCTCGTGCTAGTCTCGTGAAATTGATGGTGTCCAAATCCATCAATTCATCGACTAGGATAATTCCGATACATCACAATTACACATGTAGAGATACTCACTAGTTGTGATCCAATCACAAATTCTCTCATGCTGTGAATCGTATCGTGGACATTCAGTAAATGAGTTTAAGATCCAATCAAATACATAAAACATGTATACTTAAATAGTGAATCTTCATTTATCATATAAATGGTTCATACATAAGGCGATTGCCTTAGGACATCTCTCATATATTACTAACAGACTCCCACTTGGCCTAATGCCAATCGCTACGGTATCCAATACCATAAGCTCTAACATGACCCTCAAACTTATTTTGAGGTAATGCTTTAGTCAAAGGATCCGCTAAGTTCCTTTCAGTGGGAATTTTCTCGATTTGTATTTCGTTCCTACTTATGATCTCTCTGATAAGATGATAGCGGCGAAGCACATGTTTGGATCATTGATGAGACCACATCAAGTTCATAGATGAACTACTTGATCCAAACCGCTTCCTTTGCTGCTTCCAAAGCTGCAACGTATTCTGCCTTAGTGGAAGAATCCGCTATAGTGTCAAACTTGGAACCTTTCCAACTTATTGCGCCTCCATTCTAGGTGAATACATACCCAGACTGAGACATGGAATCATCCTTGTCTGTCTGGAGCTGGCATCCGTATACCCACGTATCATCATGTACCCTTCTCCATATATTAGGAACACATCCTTAGTTCTTCTCAAGTACTTAAGGATCGTCTTAACAGCCGCCCAATGATCCATTCCTGGATCAGACTGGTATCTGCTCGTGACACTCAGAGCATACGATACATCGGGCCTCGTACATAACATAGCATACATGATAGATCCTATTGCGGATGCATAGGGAATCTTACTCATGCAAATCCTCTCGTCTTCTGTGCGCGGACACATAGACTTCGAAAGGTGTACCCCATGCCTGATGGGCAGATAACCTTTCTTGGATTCCGACATGCTAAACCTCTTTAGCACTCGGTCTATATATGTAGACTGCAAAAGACCAAGCAACCGTTTCGATCTGTCTCTATAGATCTTAATCCCAAGGATGTAGGTTGCTTCTCCCAGGTCTTTCATGGAGAATGTCTTGGATAACCAAACCTTAACTGACTGTAAGATTGACACATCGTTTCCTATAAGTAATATGTCATCGACATACAATACTAGGAACACATCCACTCCCACTAACCTTCTTGTACACACAAGGTTAAATGCGGATTTTGTGAGAAATCAAACTTTTTGATTGTCTCATCAAAACGGATATTCCAGCTCCTGGATGCTTGCTTCAATCCATAAATGGATCGTCGCAACTTGCATACCTTGGTTTTATCAACCGATGTGAAACCTCAGCGTATCATATACCGTCCTCGAGCAAGTTTCCATTAAGGAAAGCTGTTTTCACATCCATCCGCCATATCTCATAATCATAATGAGTGCTTTATGGCGGAGCATCCGAATGGATTTAAGCATAGCTACAGGCGAATAGGTTTCGTCATAATCAACACCTTGCTTTTGACGATATCCTTTCGCCACCAATCTAGCCTTATAGGTAATCACATTACCATCCATGTCGGTTTTCTTCTTGAAAACCCACTTGCACCCTATAGGCTTTATGCCTTCAGGTGGGTCAACCAAGTTCCAAACTTGGTTTTCGTACATGGAATCCATTTCCGACTTCATAGCACCAAGCCACTTATCCCTTTCTGAACTTGTCAGCACTTCTTCATAACTGGTAGGCTCCTCATCATCAATAAGTAACACGTCGTTCGATTCGCTTATGAGAAATCCATATCTCTCAGGAATATTGCGTGTTCTACCAGATCTACGAAGATGTGGTGTTACAATAGGTCCAGCCGATTGCTCATCACTATGAGTTGTCGGCTGTTGTGCTTCACCAGGTATCTCATTAATGTCTATTTGAGTCTCTCGAGCCTCCTCAAGCTCGACGACACTCCCACTGTTTTCTTGCAAGAGAAACTCTTTCTCTAAAAACACAACATGCCTTGAAACAAACACCTTTTGTTCCACAGGATGATAGAATTGGTAACCCCTTGTTTCCTTAGGGTATCCAATAAATAGACATTTATCAGACTTAACATCCAGTTTGTCTGATACAGTACGCTTCACATAAGCAGGACAACCCCATATCTTCAAGTAAGATACATGAGGTTTCTTACCATTCCATATCTCATATGGAGTAGTTGAGACTACCTTGGTAGGCATTCTGTTTAACAAGTAAACAGCTGTCTGAAGTGCATAACCCCAAAAGGACTTGGGAAGAGTTGCATGATTCATCATTGACTTGACCATGTCCAACAAGGTCCGGTTACGCCTCTCAGATACACCATTATGCTGTGGTGTATAGGGCGGAGTCCATTGAGACAATATGCCATTGTCTCTTAGATAATCAAGAAACTCTTGACTTAAGTATTCACCACCTCGATCCGATCGAAGTATTTTAATACTCTTGTCATGTTTTTTCTCTACTTCATTTATGAATTCTTTGAACTTTTCAAAGGCTTCAGACTTGTGTTTCATCAAGAACACATACCCAAACCGTGAGTGATCATCGGTGAAGGTAATGAAGTAGTTATAGCCTCCTAAAGCTTGAGTTGACATAGGTCCACATACATCAGTATGTACTAGACCTAGTAACTCTCCCACTCGTTCACCTTTTCCCGAAAAAGGTAACTTAGTCATCTTGCCTTTTAAGCATGATTCGCATGTATCGTATGAATCCAATTCAAACAATTCCAGAATTCCACATCGGTGTAATTCGGACATGCGTTTCTTGCTTACATGGCCAAGACGACAATGTCACATGTAGAAGTCTATTTGATTATCCTTTCGAGCACGCTTGTTGCTCGCTTCGATATTACAAATGTCACTAGATACGTCCAACGTATAAATGCCATTACTCAAAGTTCCAGTTCCATAAAGTACGCCATTCAAAGTTATATAACAACAATTGTTACTAAATGTTAAATGGAAACCATTTCTATTTAAACAAGAAATAGAAATGATGTTCTTTATCAACGAAGGAACATAAAAGCAATTGTCCAGTTCTAAGACAAGTCCTACAGGGAGTTCCAACAAATACGTTCCGATGGCGAGTGCAGTAACCGTTGCTCCATTCCCAACACGTAAATTTGACTCTCCCCTTGACGAGTCTTCTTCTATTCCTTAGCCCATGTATGTCATTACATATATGTGAGCCACACCCAGTATCGAATACCCAAGTGTCTGAGGAAATAGAATGACAATCAATAAAGAAGATTTCTGAAGAAGATGGGGCATCCGATGCCTTATCCTTCTTCACGGACTCAAGATAAATCTTGTACTTTCTTCGGAAATGGCTCTCCTTGCCATAATGATGGCAAGTTTCCTTTTGTGCTAGTTCTACCTTCTTAGCCCTTCTCTTCTTTCCCTTCTGCTGTTCCTTTGACTTCCTCTTGTTGGGTTTCCGGCACCGCGGCGTGTGTGTGTTCGATCATGTTTCGTAAACATGAGCACAGCGGAAGCAATTAAAAATAATAAATCTATATTTATTACAATACACACAATACACGCATGCTATTACAACAAGTGTAGACATAACCGTAAATTAAAATTTGCAATAAAAAGAAATTAAACTACGTTATACCTTCCGTATGACGTGTAGCGGGAACGGCATCAACCGGAACGATCCTCGTAAGAATCGTCTCTATCCGTATCCACGCCGAGCTCCTCGGGATGACTTCGCTAAGTCACGAGCTTCGTCTTCGTACGGGTTACTAGCCTCATGTTGAAGACGACGTGATCGAGAGATGATCACGATCTGAATCCAAATTCGGATCCAAAACGAGTTCTCAAAACTCGCTTCTCCGGAGAGGTATTCGTCAACCGTTTGACGAATCCTTTGTCCTCCACCTCAGAGGATTACCGGAGATCAAATCCCCGGTAAGTTAGCCGCTGTCGGAGCACTAACCGTCGTCCAAACGACGCTCCGACGAGAGGAGAACAAGCTGTCCAGAAAACTGGACAGCTTTGGTGGAGACCTTGCGCCGGCCAAATAAGGAAAGCGACTTGCTCACCTTGTCGCCGGAGCCAAGGAAGATCACCGGAGCTCCTCCGGCAGCAGCTCGTCGCCGGCAAGAGGAGGAAACGGCAGCAGCTGGTCGCCGGTTGGAAGAGATATGGGCTGGGCGGCAACAATGTGTTGGGCGGCAACAACATGTTGGGCGGCTACAACATGTTGGGCGGCTACTCTTGATTAGGTGTTAGGGTTAGGGTTTAAGCCCTATTTTATAGAGAACTAATTCTCTTAATGGTTAATGGATCATATCCATAAAGCCCGTTAACCCGCTCCATTAAGATAAGTTAAAATAAACCAAACCATGATGGTTTATTTTAAGTTAAAACGAACCGAACCAACCTTTGGTTCATTCGTTTAATTTAAACCAAACCCTTTGGTTTATTCTCATCCATTGGATTAGAACCAAACCATTTTGGTCCATCCATTATGTCTTCATAAGACACGGCCCATCCACGCTTCCATTGCGACTGAAACAATTTCATGCTCGCTTTATGTTTGGTCCAACCAAACATAGTTTCTCTCGGTCTGAGAATCCCATTCTCAAGCTCGTTTTAAATCCTTTGGATTACACTCGTTGTGCGTGTGACCAAATAGGTTCTCGGTTTATGTTGGCCGTCTATAATTAACCATTAATTATAGAACGATCATGAGTGGCACCTAGTAGTACATCATGATCCCCAATTAACCTAAAAGATCAGCGGTTGATCGAACTATTTACGAAACCCTTGAGCTCGAATGAATCGTGCCCCATTCCCTTCACTCATCTTATACCCACTTGGTTCAGGACATGGTCTATTGTGTCAGTCCCCACTAGGCTGACTACGTCACACCTAACCCAAGTATCATTTCCTCGTCCTACGGATTCTAGTTACTCCACATGTATCGAAGAGTACCTTACTCTAAACATGTAATGCTTTGGCCAAAGACTTTAGTAACAATCCGTGAGAGGCCATGGGTATACATCTCCTCGCAAGGAGTGGTGAATCCTTTATAGGCTATTCAAACACCTTCGATCACTTCGACTTATACCCAATCATCCCGGGTCCACATCTCCTTAGAGATGTTTGCTTAAGATGTCAAAGCATAAGTCTCCATGATCAAGATGACTTGAATACCGCAAGTCAAAGGAACATCGCACTTAAGCCACAAGAAGAACTTCATTGACATATCTATATATGCAGAGAACCATATGAAGTCTTACGGCTGGTCACTCCAATGAACTAGTTACCATAACTAGCATCCACGATTAACTCCGGACATCACTATGTCTCCAGCCAGTGAGAATCAGCTGCTTGGATACACCAAGGAGTATACCTCGTGCTAGTCTCAATAGAATTGATGGTGTCCAGATCCATCAATTCATCGACTAGGGATAATTCCGATACATCACAATTACACATGTAGAGATACTCACTAGTTGTGATCCAATCATAAATTCTCTCATGCTGTGAATCGTATCGTGGACATTCAGTAAATGAGTTTAAGATCCAATCAAATACATAAAACATGTACACTCAAATAGTGAATCTTCATTTATCATATAAATGGTTCATACATAAGGCGATTGCCTTAGGACATCTCTCATATATTACTAACACCTCTTAGAACCTTTCTTCGAGGAATCAACTAACAGCACCGTCCCCTACTCATGCTTCTCAGAAGACTCCACAGTCTTCAGCATATTGAGCAGTACCACAGATGAACCTCCTAGCATCTCAGAGGTGAAGAGGAGCTTTGAGACTTCGAACCTTTCGAATCTCACTTGCTCATCAACCAACTCACAAAGATGAAGGACTACGATATGAGCATCCATATGCTCATGCTGCTTTCGTAGCTTGGGTTCCATCGCGGCTAGCATGATGCAACTCTTTTGTTAGAATCACTCACATGTTTTACGATAGGCCAACAATTGGTCGAGTTGCATAAATCACTACAGCGGGAAGAGGCGCTTCGAGGACATTTGCAAGCTTTTCAACCTTGAGAACAATTCTCAAGTTTCTAAGCCAGTCCAAGAAGCTCGGCCCAGTCAATTTATTCGAATCCAAAATGGAACGCAATTCAAAGACATCATGATCAATCTTAGAAATACAAAACGAGCATATATGAGAAAGATGATTTTAAAATGCATCAATATACATTTATAAATCCCATTCATTTTTCAAATTTCAAAATCCCCAAAATCACTTCGGGAGATTGTAGGTCCATCTCCGAATGGGCTGATATCCATCATAGTTATGAACAACCTTGGAGAGAGTCCAACAAGCCATTCATAACTACGACGGTAGGTATCAACTATACCGATTGCATATCACGTATATGCAACTATCACAATGTGCTATCAACTAATTGAATGTTCACACATACATCGGGTTGTTAACACATTAACAAGTATGCATCATATGCATAACACCCAACTTCACCTCCTTTACATCGACCTTGGAGAGAGTCCAACAAGCCGATGCTCGTGTTAAAGCCAACCCATTAATCGGACATAGTTTTAATATGGTTAGAGCGCATTCAACCAATTAGCCCAGCTTGGAGAGAGTCCAACAACCAAAGCTAACAATGGACCTCTTACTCTTACCAGATTTGTATTAACCTATTCCATGGTTTGAACATATTCAGGTTCGAGCCGGGCTTGGAGAGAGTCCAACAACCCAAACAAGAAACAGAACTCTGGTTCTAACTATATTAATGGAAGGTGTAGGCTTTAATATTGATTAAGGGTTTTATGTCTCATCCTCTTTGCATGCAAATAACTATTATCTACATGGCATGGCATACATGGCATACATCTACATGTCACGACACGCATGGCATAATGTTATGCATCTAATGCAATTACATGGCATACAATTATGTCATGTATGTAATTTCCTTATATGTCATAACTATTTATGGAAATAAAATATGTTTAAGATTTGATTCTCCAAATCAAATCATAATTAAATTAGGAAAAAAATTTCCAAATCTAATCACATATTTTATTCATGGAATTATTTGATTAAGGAAAATCTATTTAGGAAACCAATTTCCTAAATCTTTAAAACTACTTATGGAAATTAAATATTTTAAGATTTGATTTCCCAAATCAAATCATGATTAAATTAGGAAACAAATTTCCAGAATCTAATCAAATATTTTATTTATGGAAAATATAAATTTCAATAAATACTTCCAACTTTCCAAAAGTGGAAGATTTCCATAAATACTTCTAGACTTTCCAAAATTGAAAAATTTCCATAAATACTTCTAAATTTCCAAAATTTAGAAAACTTCCAGAAATACATTATGACTATCGCAAAACCATTTTTACGATTATGTCGAAACACAACCTGGGCTCTGATACCACTGTTGGGTTTCCGGCACCGCGGCGTGTGTGTGTTCGATCATGTTTCGTAAACATGAACACAGCGGAAGCAATTAAAAATAATAAATATATATTTATTACAACACACACAACACACGCATGCTATTACAACAAGTGTAGACATAACCGTAAATTAAAATTTGCAATAAAAGGAAATTAAACTACGTTATACCTTCCGTATGACGTGTAGCGGGAACGGCATCAACCGGAACGATCCTCGTAAGAATCGTCTCTATCCGTATCCACGCCGAGCTCCTCGGGATGACTTCGCTAAGTCACGAGCTTCGTCTTCGTACGGGTTACCAGCCTCGTGTTGAAGACGACGTGATCGAGAGATGATCACGATCCGAATCCAAATTCGGATCCAAACCGAGTTCTCAAAACTCGCTTCTCCGGAGAGGTATTCGTCAACCGTTTGACGAATCCTTCGTCCTCCACCTCAGAGGATTACCGGAGATCAAATCCCCGGTAAGTTAGCCGCTGTCGGAGCACTAACCGTCGTCCAAACGACGCTCCGACGAGAGGAGGAGAAGCTGTCCAGAAAACTGGACAGCTTGTTGGAGGAGTAGGCGCCGGCCAAAACAAGGAGAGAAAAAGCTCAACTTGATGCCGAACCTATAGGAGATCACCGGAGGGTCGCCGGAGGTTCACCGGCTGGAGCTTGGACGCCGGCAAGGGTCTTGGACGGCGGCACAAAGCTGGGCGACGGCAGCTTTAGGGTTGGCGCCGATTAACTCCTCCAAGGAGTGGGCGGCAACTCAAGGGGGGGCTAGGGTTTGGATTAGTTAGGGTTTAACAATCCCTTAAGCCCATTTTTATAGAGAACTAATTCTCTTAATGGTTAATGGATCATATCCATAAAGCCCGTTAACCCGCTCCATTAAGATAAGTTAAAATAAATCAAACCATGATGGTTTATTTTAAGTTAAAACGAACCGAACCAACCTTTGGTTCATTCGTTTAATATAAACCAAACCCTTTGGTTTATTCTCATCCATTGGATTAGAACCAAACCATTTTGGTCCATCCATTATGTCTTCATAAGACACGGCCCATCCACGCTTCCATTGCGATCAAAACAATTTCATGCTCGCTTTATGTTTGGTCCAACCAAACATAGTTTCTCCCGAGAATCCCATTCTCAAGCTCGTTTAAATCCTTTGGATTACACTCATTGCGCGTGTGACCAAATAGGTTCTCGGTTTATGTTGGCCGTCTATAATTAACCATTAATTATAGAACGATCATGAGTGGCACCTAGTAGTACATCATGATCCCCAATTAACCGAAAAGATCAACGGTTGATCGAACTATTTCTAAAACCCTTGAGCTCGAATGAATCGTGCCCCATTCCCTTCACTCATCTTATACCCACTTGGTTCAGGACATGGTCTATTGTGTCAGTCCCCACTAGGCTGACTACGTCACACCTAGCCTAAGTATCATTTCCTCGTCCTACGGATTCTAGTTACTCCACATGTATCGAGTACCTTACTCTAAACATGTAATGCTTTGGCCAAAGACTTTAGTAACAATCCGACGAGAGGCCATGGGTATACATCTCCTCGCAAGGAGTGGTGAATCCTTTATAGGCTATTCAAACACCTTCGATCACTTCGACTTATACCCAATCATCCCGGGTCCACATCTCCTCGGAGATGTTTGCTTAAGATGTCAAAGCATAAGTCTCCAAGATCAAGATGACTTGAATTTCACAAGTCAAAGGAACATCGCACTTAAGCCACAGTAAGAACTTCATTGACATATCTATATATGCAGAGAACCATATGAAGTCTTACGGCTGGTCACTCCAATGAACTAGTTACCATAACTAGCATCCACGATTAACTCCGGACATCACAATGTCTCCAGCCAGTGAGAATCAGGTGCTTGGATACACCAAGGAGTATACCTCGTGCTAGTCTCGACAGAATTGATGGTGTCCAAATCCATCAATTCATCGACTAGGGATAATTCCGATACATCACAATTACACATGTAGAGATACTCACTAGTTGTGATCCAATCACAAATTCTCTCATCTTTGTGAATCGTATATCGTGGACATTCAGTAAATGAGTTTAAGATCCAATCAAATACATAAAACATGTATACTCAAATAGTGAATCTTCATTTATCATATAAATGGTTCATACATAAGGCGATTGCCTTAGGACATCTCTCATATATTACTAACAGGGCAAAACCTCAAACACCAAGTTGTTTGAGCATCCGACCGTTGGGTAAACCCTCAAATATCATGTTTGAGCCTCCGACATTTAGTCTTAGTCACTTGGCCAAGTTCACCTTATCCCTCATGGAGTTCTCCACCGAAGCTCTCTTCCCTCGGCCTACATCCCTCGGATGCGCCAAGCGCACGACTTCGCAACGCCATCCTTCGCGTCTCATGCCCTAGAAGTATGCTTCCCTTGGGCCTCACTCCATTCGCTCCCCGTCTGGTGGTCCCTCGGATGCACCAAGTGTACGACTTCGAAATGTCATCCTTCACCGACTCAAGGACCCCGAGCCTAGTGAACTTGCCAAGTTCTCAAGACTTCCCACATGCACCAAGCGCATGACTTCGCAATGCATTTCTCACCAAGCACTAAGCGCACGGCTTCGCAATGCTTTGGACTTTTCCACACCAAGCACCATGCTTGGATTTTCCATGCCAACCCCATGTTGGACTTTCCCACACCAAGCTCCATGCTTGGATTTTCCATGCCAACACCATGTTGGACTTTCCCATGACAATCCCATGTCATGAGTTTTGTCTATCATCAAAATATTATCAAAGTACTGCTTGAGTCAAACTCGAGTCAACCTGGGCCGATTGCACCAACATCGAACAGCTCCCTCCGACGGATGGAAAGGGTGGATTCCTTGTCGAAAAAACCTCCGGCGAGTGCTAAAATGTCGAATGATGCTAATGTTAGTTAAAGCCCTAGAACCAATCATGTGATGGTTGAATAGGGAACATTTTGTATCATATTCTATAAAGGCAAAGGATTGGTTATTATATTTACATCTTGCTTGTGCCAGCTAATTTAAATATAATAATGCCCTAGAAAAGTAGGTTCTTATCTACAGCACATCAATTGGCAGAATTGATTATGAGAGGCTGTAGAGAACACTTTCCTAAATGTTCCTAGTCGAGTATTAATATGCAAGGGCAATATTAATACATAAAGACTAGCATGTAGGTCAATTGATGACTTGATCTCACAAGTCATGGATATATGATATCAAGTTGACACATGGGTATATATTGGAGAATATATACTGAACTGACCCGCCATGAGAAAGTTTCATGGATCGTTATATGAGTGTCATAAACTTTCTCATGTGACTATTGGTATGAATAGTCCTTAGACCTGAAGTCACTATGGTTCCCTACATAAGGAGTTATGTACTTTGGTATCGTCAAACGTCACCCGTAACAGGGTGGACCATAAAGGCGATTACTGGGTATGTAACAAATTATGCGGAGGGATGTGAGTGATGTAGATGGGATCTATCCCTTCCATATGACGGGAGTGATATCGGTGGGCCCCTTGATTGAGTAGAACTACTAAAACGTATGGCCATGCTCGAATGAGTCAATATGAGATATTGAGCTCATTTGTTTGAGTTAGTTTACTCAGGGATCAAGAAACACATAGATTGATCGAGGATGACACGGTCTATGCCCCATTGATCAATCTGATATCAAGGATAGAAGGACACGGTCATATATTATAGTAGTCACGGAAAGGTTAGTCGGATCTTGACTTATCTCGTAACTTGGGTAGCAATGATGTATTGCTAGATGCCGCTCATTGCTTGTGTATCTAAAAGAGTTTAGGACCCGCCAACGTTATGAGAGCCTATAGGGTCACACACAAAGAGCATGATAATTAGAGGAATTAGAGTATTCTAGTTTGACTAGAATAATTTGGGAATAAGCTTAAGTACAAAATGGTTTTGGACTTTAAGCTTAATGAGAATTTTAGCTAATTGATTTAATGAGATTAATTCAATATGTTACCTTATTGATTTAATAAGATTAATTCAATATGATAACATAAGCTTAATTGAATTAATAAGATTAATTCAATATGATAACATAAGCTTAATTGAATTAATAAGATTAATTCAACATGCATGAATGCCACATAAGAATGCCACATAAGCATGCCACATAAGCATGCCACCTAAGCATCCACCTAAGCTAGTTAAGGTGGAAGGAAACAAAATGGTTTTGTCTCCTTAAGTGGCCGGCCAAACAAGGAAGCCAAATCCTTTTTGAGTGTGTCTCAATGCAATGGATTGCATTGAATGTGAAGGAGGTGGAAGGGTTTTTCCAACCCTATAAAAGGCTCCATGGAGTGGCCGGCCATAGTGAGTTTTTGGTGTTGTGGTTGTGAGAAAGCTTGGTGGAAGCTTTGGTTGTGTGGGTTTGTGAGTGTAGGCTAGCAAGAAGAGGAGTCTTCTTCTTCCTTTCTCCTTTTCCCTCTCTTCCTCTCCTTTAGGGACTTCTCTAGCAAGAAGTAAAGGAGAGCTCTTCTAGTTTTCCTTTTGTGAGACAAGAGCGTGCTCGTGTGGATACGTATAGAGCCGCGGACACTTGAACGTGCTAAAGATCCAACAAACCGAAAGGAAAAGCGGGATTAGCAAGGGCACGCAACAAAGGTAATCCTCTCCTATAAGATAGGTTTGGTTTAGAGAAATTTATTTTATACGAGTTTGCTTTCGCATGGATCACTTGGAAGGGATCCTATTTTCCATTGCGCATATGCCATTTGGCATACGAGATTTCCCTACAGTGGTATCAGAGCCACTTGCGAAAGATCGTATAAAAATAGGTTTTCTCTATTTTATATGTGATATAGAAGTAGGATAAATTTTATTATGAGTTGATAATTGCATTAGCAAATTTTCAAACATAATAAAATATCCAATGTCTTTTAAAAGTTAAAATGACATGGTGCATGGTTATGGCCTAGTCCCAAAGAGTTTGTGATTGTGTGTTGTAATTCTTAATACGGCCTGCGTGTCGTGCCTTTCTCCTAATATTCTTGTTGTAAAATTAGTTTTAGACTCGAATGTAACTCGAGTATTTCTCCTTTTGTAATGTACAAAACAAGGATGGAGGGTCCATTGGAAGATGAGGTTACAAGGAGGAAGTCAACACACAAGACAACCAAAAGGAAGCACTTAGGAGAAGATGTTATCCCTAGGTTGACCAATCAATCTTTTCATTGGCTTGAGAAGATTGTAGAATAAGGGCCATAACCATGACACGTTAGTATAATATGTATGTGATGCATGTTAGTTTAGCTTGTATGTGATGCATGATTAGTTTATCTTATATGTGATGTATGCTAATATGTATATGATACATGTTTATTTCTTAATAAGTCTAAACGATATGCCTACCAAAGTTGGTACTCACTACTTCCTCGATCATTTGTTATTGGGTTTGCCAAAGCAAAGCAATGCATTTTATCTTGGAGGGGTGCGAGTGGACAATCGTGATGTCCCGCTATCAGTCTTGGTTAAGACTTAATTAAGTGTTTTCTTAATTGGTTAAGAAAGTAGAGGCATATATTAGCTTTGAACATAAGTGTTAACATTAGTTTTGTGTGATTTCCGAACATCAGCTTTGTCTTAGAAGTGGTCGTTGCTCGATATCCAAGAAGGCCCTGTGCCTCACCACACCGAAGTGGTTTAGGAATAAACACTAAACTAATCTAAAACTTAACCAAAGCTATTAAAGAGTTACATCAGATGTAATTGGCAAAAGATTGCCTACCTAATTATACTACGTCTTGGGCGATTAGCCAAAGCTAACTCAAGACGAATTATGATGTGGATCTTTATCCCATATAAATTTATAGCTAAATAGTAGCTATGAGAATTTAGTGGGAGCCTCATTTAATTAAAGGCCTAATTAAATGATTTAGGTATGATACTTAACTTTGCATTTTAATGTTGTAGATCACCATGTCATCTAACACGACACACCCCCTCAACTTGCGATCTGTCCTTGAGAAGGACAAGCTCAATGGAGCAAACTTTCTTGACTGGTATAGGAACTTGAGGATTATCCTCAAGCAAGAACGCAAACTATATGTCCTAGAGCAGGCTACCCCTGAAATACCCGCCCCTACGGCCACTCGTGCTGAAAAGGATGCTTATAAGAAGCATCAAGATGACGCATTAGATGTGTCATGCCTTATGCTTGCCACCATGAACTCTGAGCTTCAGAAGCAACATGAGAACATGGATGCCTATGATATGGTTGAGCATTTGAAACAACTATATCAAGGACAAGCTAGGCACGAGCGTTTTGAAGTGTCTAAGGCTCTTTTTGCATGCAAGATGCAAGAAGGAACACCTGTAGGAACTCACGTACTCAAAATGATTGGGTACGTTGAGAACCTTGAAAGACTAGGTTTTCCACTGAGCCAAGAATTGGCAACTGATGTTATCCTGCAATCGTTGTCGGAAGCATACAATCAATTCGTCATGAATTATAACATGAATGAAATTGATAAACCTTTGCCTGAGATTCTCAGCATGTTGAGAACTGCTGAACCAAATCTCAAGAAGAAAGTTAGTAATGTACTAATGGTCAAGAAGGACAAAGGTAAGCGCAAAGGCAAGGGTAAGACCAAGCCAAAGGCAAGGCCAATTCATCCACTTCAAAGGGTAAAGGTAAAGTACCTAAGGAAGGGATGCTTCCATTGCGGTGAGATCGACACTTTGGAAGCGGAAGCAAAGTCTACCTTGAGGAAGTAAAGAACAAGAGAAGTGGGACTTACGCCTCGGTATACACGTTATAGAAGTTAATCTATCTATTTCTTCTACATGGGTATTAGATCGGATGTGCATCTCACATTTGTACTAATGTGCGAGGGACCGAGAAATAGTAGAATAATGGCAAAGGGTGAAGTGGACCTCTGAGTAGGCAATGGCGCAAAAGTTCTTTTGTAGTAGGAACATATTCTTTGTCTTTGCCTTTGAGCTTATCTTAGAACTAGAGGAGTGCTTCTATGTACCGCATTAACAAAGAACATAATTTACGTATCTTGTTTAGACAAGAAAAACTTTTCTTTTATAATAAAGGACAAATGTTGTTCCATTTATTTAAATGAAATGTTCTATTGTAATGCACCACTTATGAATGGTCTCTATGTTCTAGATTTAGATAACCCAATTTATAACGTAAATACCAAATGGTTCAAATCGAATG
Source organism: Wurfbainia villosa (assembly GCA_025175895.1). Taxonomy (NCBI): domain Eukaryota; kingdom Viridiplantae; phylum Streptophyta; class Magnoliopsida; order Zingiberales; family Zingiberaceae; genus Wurfbainia; species Wurfbainia villosa. The sequence continues at coordinate 54,876,643 of CM045986.1, read as the reverse complement.
ATTTGAACGGACATATCTCGCATCTGTCGCCTAGGTCACATAAATGAAAACGCATATCCCAACTCCATAAAGATGGATTATTGGACTCATTTGATTTTGAATCATATGAGGTATGCGAGTCTTGTCTTTAGGAAAGATGACTAAAACTCCATTTAGTGGACATGGCGAGAAGCGGGACTTGTTAGGACTCATACATACCGATGTATGTGGGCCTTTCAATGTCGGCGAGGAGGCTATAAGTACTTTATTACTTTCAGCGATGATATGAGTAGATTTGGCTACTTATATTTGATGAGACATAAGTCGAATCCTTTGAAAAGTTCAAAGCATTCAAGAATGAAGTACAAAACCAACTTGGTAAGCGTATTAAGCTACTTGATCGGATCGAGGTGGTGAATACCTTAGTCAAGAGTTTCGTGATCACTGGATGAGTGTGGGATAATATCCCAACTCACTCCTGGAACACCACAATGGAATGGTGTATCTGAGAGGAGAAATCGTACTCTATTAGATATGGTACGATCAATGATGAGCCAGACTGATCTACCTACTTCCTTTTGGGGACTAGCTCTAGAGACAGCCGCTTTCACACTTAATCGCGTCCCATCAAAAGTCGTAGAAAAGACACCATATACGATATGGATCGAAGAGTCCCAAAATGTCTTTTATAAAGATTTGGGGTTGTGAAGCTTACGTTAGGCGTCAAGTCTCGGATAAACTAGGACCCAAATCGGATAAGTGTTATTTTGTAGGATATCCCAAGGAAACTAAGGGATATTACTTTTACAATCCCACACTTGGCAAGGTGTTTGTTGCGAAATCTTTGTCTTTCTAGAAGAGAATTTATTTCTAGAAATACTAGTAAAATTCATCTTGAAGAAGTTCAAGATGATGATAACACTAAGGCTTCGATGGAAAATGAGCAGGCACCACAAAGTGTTGTGGATGAGGAATTTGTTGCCCAAGAGTTGTGGAGCAAACACACTCAAGTAGACCAACCTCTTCGTAGATCTAATAGGATCCGTCGTCCCGAGAGATATTCTTTTCTCTTGGTGACAAGGTGATGTATTGCTTATCAATCTTGGAGCCTACATCCTATAAAGAAGCTATGATGAGCCAGTTAGAGAAATGGCTAGAGGCCATGAGATCCGAAATGGAATCCATGTACACTAACCAAGTATGGACTTTGGTTGATCCACGAAGGGGTAAAACCCATTGGGTGTAAGTGGGTCTTTAAAGTAAACTGACATGGATGGTAATAAGCATACCTATAAAGGTAGATTGGTGGCTAAAGGATTCAAACAAATTCATGGTATTGACTATGAAGAAACCTTTTCACCAGTTGCGATGCTTAAATCCATTCGGATCATACTTGCTATTGCAGCCTACCATGATTATGAGATCTGGCAGATGGATGTCAAAACCGCTTATCTTAATGGAAAGCTACTCGAGGATGTGTACATGACACAACCTGAGGGTTTTGAAGATCCAAAGCATCCTGGAAAGGTATGCAAACTGCAAAGGTCCATTTATGGACTAAAGCAAGCCTCTCGAAGCTGGAATCTTCGATTCGATGATGCAATCAAAGAGTTTGGTTTCATCAAGAATGAAGATGAGCCTTGTGTCTACAAGAGAAATAGTGGGAGCACAGTTGTATTTCTTGTCTTGTATGTAGATGACATACTTCTCATCGGAAATGATATTCCCTCACTCCAGTCTGTGAAGATGTGGTTAGGGAATTGTTTCTCGATGAAGGACTTAGGTGAAGCTGCCTATATTCTAGGCGTCAAGATCTATAGAGATAGATCTAGAAGATTACTTGGCCTAAGTCAGAGTACATACATTGATAAAGTGCTTGATCGTTTTGCTATGCAAAATTCTAAGAAAGGGTTTCTGCCTTTATCACATGGTGTGAGTCTTTCGAAGACTCAATGTCCCTCTTCTAAGGAGGAGAGAGATCGCATGGATAAGATCCCTTATGCATCAGCTATAGGAGAGTGATATTAACGTGATGTTCACAAAAGACTAAGGACTCAAGTTGGTAATGTTGAATGATCTGAACGATGTCAAAGCAGTAATCTTTAAGAAAATTAGGATCTATTGATCTAGGGGGAATAAGTTGGAATTTGTTTTTATTGAAAGCAGTTTCAAGGACAGAATTTGGAAATCGGGGATCAACAGTGGGTCTAGGGTTTGACGGGCCCTCATCGGTCGGAGGTGCCCGGGTGCGTTTAGTAGCAAAATGCTTAATTCTAAATGGATAAAAAGACACACACACAAAATATGCATAATGTGGGTAGATGATGCATGGACAAAAGATAAACATGAGTTAGTGAAATAAGATTATAGAATCAAACAAACATAGATCAGAGATGCGATTTTACCTAGGCGGCATGGTGAAAAATCAACAGGCGAGTGTCCACCGAACCCTAGCCGAGAGAGTGGAAACTAGAGTGTGAATGAGGTGACAAGAGGAGGTCCTTGAGTCCGAGAGCACTCCAAATGGGAGCTCCGGTCGGTGGAGTCGCCGGAAAGACGAAGGAGCGCGGCTAAATGGTGCGGTGGAGGTTCGTCGGAAGAGGAAGAGGAGAGAAAATCGGGAAACTATGGCGAGTCGAACCGGCGGAAAACCCTAAAAACCCCGACATCAGTCGACTGCCATTAGTCGTCAGTCGAACTGATGGAGAGCAGTCGAACCGGCGATCGCAGCGATTATCAGATGCGGCGTCGATCGCCATAAATGGCGTGGCGAATCGAGATAGATCACCGATCGACCCGGCCGATACGAAGGCAGCGTACGTATGCAGCGATCGCTATAAATGGCGGTCGAATCGAGCAAAGATCACGAATCGACCAATGATACGAGCATTTTCAGTATTAATTCAATAAAGATCAAAAAATCACGAAATTTTGTGGGTAATATTGTTAGATCATTTCCTATCAAGGAAAAATTATTTTAAAATTATATCACCTCTAGATTTAGATATTGACACAATCTTGAGATTTTGCAAAAGTTATAATATTTTTGCAACACTTTGTATCACTTTGGCTTATCAATAGGAAATTGTTTCTCAGGGTTTGATAGACATAGACTAAATTTTATTTTATTTGACATTTCCAATCATATTCTTGGAGCTATATGCACATCAATTGTGTATAAGCCTTCCCAATGATTGGTCCAATTAAGGATTAATGTCTCTAGATGACACTTTGGCCCATAGTAATGCATCATAACAAGCATGATGAACCAAGTGCATCTTCCTAATATCTCACATGTTTTCTAGATGGCTCAATACAAAAATCATGGTTTCTTAGGTATTTTGTGAGATGGTTAAAGGTATAAATCCTAGTATTTCTATAGGATCATGAAAACCTACACCTTTACTCAACCAAGCACATTCCAAGTTCTCTCTAAGTGATGAGAATTCTACTTGGGTAGAGCCTTGGTAAATATATCTAGGTTGGACTTAGATTCAATATAATTAAGCTCAATGTCCCCCTTAGCCACATGGTCTCTAATGAAATGATGTTTCACTTCAATGTGCTTGGTCCTAGAGTGATGCACCGGATTTTTGGTCAAGTTAATGGTGCTCACATTATCACAAAATACTTTCATGTTGGAGTAAGATAGCTCATAATCTTCTAGGGTATGTTTCATCCATAAGAGTTGAGCTACACAACCACCCATAGCCACATATTGGCCTCGGTGGTGGATAGAGCAACACAAGGTTGCTTCCTACTACTCCAACTTACTAGGGAGGACCCAAGAAATTGGCATCCACCACTAGTACTTTTCCGATCCAATTTGCAACCGGCATAATCGGAATCGGTGTACCCAAATAAATCAAAAGACCTAGTCCTAGGGTACCATAGACCTACATTTAATGTGCCTTTAACATATCTTAAAATTCTCTTAACGGCAACTAAATGAGATTCCTTAGCACATGATTGATACCTAGCACACATACCAACCGCAAATAATATGTCGGGTCTACTAGCGGTTAAATACAAGAGGCTACCAATCATGCTCCTATAAAGGGTAAGATCTATTTGTTTTCCTTCACTATCACTATCTATTTTGGTATTGGTTGCCATTGGAGTTGACACTACCTTAGCATTTTCTAAGCCAAATTTCTTAATCATTTCCTTAGCATATTTTGTTTGATAAATGTAAATTCCTTCACTAGTTTGTTTAACTTGCAAACCTAGGAAGAAATTTAATTCTCCAACTAGACTCATCTCAAACTCTTTTTCCATATTTTGAATAAAGTCTTGAAGAAGCTCATCATTTGTTGACCCAAAGATAATGTCATCAACATACACTTGAGCTACAAAGATGTCCTTAGACGTTGACTTTATAAAGAGAGTTTGATCTATCTTTTGAAATCCTTAGAGATTAGGAAAGATGACAATCTTTCATACCAAGCCCGGGGAGCTTGTTTCAAACCATATAAGGCTTTCCTAAGCTTGTATACATGATTTGGGTAGTCCATACTTTCAAAGCCGGGAGGTTGTTCTACATACACCTCTTCCTTAATAAACCCATTTAGAAATGCCGATTTGACATCCATTTGATGGAGTTTAAAACCCATATAGGAGGCATATGCTAAAAGTATTCTAATGGACTCTAACCTAGCAACCGGGGCATATGTTTCATCATAATCAAGTCCTTCAACTTGATTAAAACCCCTTGCAACTAATCGTGCTTTATTTCTAGTGATATTCCCTTGGTCATCTAGTTTGTTCCTAAAGACCCATCTTGTAGTAATAATCGTGTTTTTACTTGGTCTAGGAACTAACTCCCACACTTGACTCCTATCAAATTGAGCCAATTCATCTTGCATTGCTAAGATCCAATCCGGATCAAGTAATGCATCTTTAATGCTTTTGGGCTCAATTTGAGAAATTAGAGCTATATGACTAGTGGGGTCCCTATGGAATGATCTAGTCCTAACTCCTTGAGACAATTCACCCACAATTTGATCTAATGGGTGACTTTGATGAACTCTTATGGTTCTAGGAGGTGTATCAAGTTGAGTTTGGTCATGATTAACTTCAATTCTATGTTCATCATCGGTATCAACCCTTACTTCCCTTGATCCAAACCTCCCCTTGATTATTACCCCTAAGTTTAAACCTTGAAATTGTTTGGTCATTTCTTGATTTTCATTATTTATGTCATCATCAATAGGATTTTCTAGGGTATGTATTTGAAGTTTCATCAAATTGAACATTTGAAGATTCTTCAATCTTTTGAGTCCTTTTATTGTAAACCCTATATCCTACACTAGTGGATGAGTATCCAACTAGGATTCCCTCATCCGCTTTAGACTCAAATTTACTTAGGTTGTCTTTGGTATTTAAGATATAGACTTTACATCCAAAGACCTTAAAATAATGAATTGTTGGAATTGTACCATTCCACAATTCAAATGGAGTTTTCCCTAAAAACCTATGAATTAATACCCTATTTTGGATATAGCAAGCGGTATTAACTGCTTCCGCCCACAAGTAGCTAGGTAAGGAATATGCATTAAGCATTGTCCTAGCCGCTTCTTGTAGGGCACGATTTTTTCTTTCCACAACCCCATTTTGTTGGGGTGTTCTAGGACAAGAAAATTCATGCTTGTACCCTTGTTCTAAGCAAAAAGTTGAAAAGTTAGAATTCTCAAACTCTCCACCATGATCACTACGGATCCGGTTGATTTTGAGTTTTCTTTCATTTTCTACTCTTTTGCTAAATCCTATGATTATTTCTAAAGTTTCATCCTTATTTTCAAGAAAAACACCCAAGTAAACCTAGAAAAATCATCTACTATTACCAAGCAATATTTACTACCAATTATAGATGGGGTACTATGGCAATCAAATAAATCCATGTGTAGTAATTCTAATGGTAAAGCGGTACTAAGTAAATTGTTACCTTTGTGTGATGTTTTTGATTGTTTCCCTTCTTGACAAGCATCACACATCTTGTCCTTGAGATATTTGACTCTAGGCAATCCCTTGACTAGCTTCAACTTTGCTATTTTGGCTATATTCTTCATGTTTATGTGACCTAGTCTCCTATGCCAAAGCCAACTTTCTTCCTCTTTTGCAATAAGACACTTAGTGGAAGGATTAGTAGCATAAGATAAATCAACATAATAAATATTTGATTTTCTAAAGCCTACTAACATGCAATCATTCATAGTTTTGTGTCTTATAAAGCATTTTGATGAATCAAACTTAACATCAAAATTTGCATCACATAATTGGCTTACACTAAGTAAGTTGAATTTCATATTCTTAACTAATAGAACTTTGTGAATAGCAAGATTGGGAGATACCTCAATGGTGCCCTTTCCTAAAATTTTAAGTTTGCCGCTATTACCAAAAGACACTTTTCCTTGGCTAGTGTGGTTGATAGTGGAGAATTTTCTCTCATCCCCGGTCATATGCTTTGAGCACCCACTATCAACTATCCACAAGCTTTGTTCTTCTACCTATGTCACATGAAAAACACAATCCTTAGGTACCCAAATTTTAGGACCACTAGCATTAATTATAAATTTCTTTGGTACCCATGCTTTTCTCCCCTTGCTTTTAATCATGGATTTTCTACTAACTAGGGATGCAAATGCTACCTCTTTCTCCTTAGGTCTATATCCTAAACCGGCCTTATTGTAGATTGCCCTTTGGTCCTTAATAATCATATCTAGATATTTGGAACCATTAGTGAACTTTTCTAAGCATGTTCTTAATTTACTTATTTCTTTTCTTAACTCATCATTCTCATTCCTAAGAGTACAATCATCATTACTAGATGGTTGATCACATGATGCATCTATATTCTTAAATGATTTGATTTCTAATTTTAGATCCTTAATCCTAGTTTTTGATCTATTTAAAGCATTTTGTAAACATGCAATAGTCTTATAAAGTAGATCTACTTTGGGTGAGTCCTTTACCTCATCATCATCGCTTGATGATGATTCATCACTTGAAGAGGAAGAAGACTCCTCGATTGAGCTTCCGGCTTCCAGTTTTCTTCCAATGCCATGAGGGCTAAATTCCGGGTTGAATGGCAAACTTCTTCATCGTCGGAAGACTCCTCCATACTTAGAGTATCCCACGTTTGTGCCATCATCGCCTCCTTCTTCTTCTTTTCCTTCTTTTCTTTCTTCTTCTTATCCTTCTCCTCCTTTTTCTTTAGTTCCAGGCAATTGGGCTTTATATGCCCTTTCTTGTTGCAACCAAAACACGTCACGTTAGAAATAGAATTTAAATTGTTAGAAGATTTACCTCTTGAGGATTGAAACATCCTCTTCACATCTTTCTTGGTGAGCCTCCTTGACTTCCCACCAAATTTCTTGACGTAGTGTGCTACCTCACTTTGCACAACTCATCCTCACTACTTGATGAGTCCTCCTCGGATTCGGATGAGGAAGACACCTCCTTCTTTCCTTTTTCCTCTTCTCCTTCTTTCCTACAACAAGAGCTATACCCTTCTCTTTGGAAGAAGTGTTAGCTTGTTCATGCAATTGAAATTCACAAAATAACTCATCTAATTTAACTAATGAAAGATCCCTAGAGACCTTATAGGCATCTACCATTGATGCCCATAAGGTGGTCCTAGGGAAGGCTTGTAGTACATACCTCACAAGGTCTCGGTTATCGACCTTTTCACCTATAACGTGTAGTCCGTTGACTACCTCCTTGAAGCGCCCGTGCATTTGACTCACCGTTTCATTTGTCTTCATAGTGAAGCTTTGGAGTTGGCCAATCAAAAGATCCCTCTTGGCCCTTCTTGTCTCTTTGGATCCTTCATTGAGTTCGATGAGCTTCTCCCAAAGCTCTTTTGCGGAGTTGAATGGCCCGACCTTGGATAGTTGCTCCTTGGATAGACCACATTGAAGTGTGGTCGTTGCTTTTGCATTCGCTTGTGCCTTTTTGGCCATCTCTCTTGTCCAATCCTTTGTCGGTAGTGGTGCTCCGAATTCGTCGACCGGCTTCTCAAAACCATCTACAATACTAAACCAATTTTCAATATCGTTCATTAAATAGTACTCCATCCTACCTTTCCAATATCCAAAATCGTTGCCGTCGAAGAACGGAGGCCTCGCCGTGCTATACCCCTCTTGAAATGCCATCTTTGCTCCGGTTGATTGCTAGATCTTCCGATGCGATCCGGGCTCTGATACCACTTGTTAGGGATCGTTTGGAAGCTAGAGGGGGGGTGAATAGCGTTTTTTCGGTTTCTACAAGAAGATTAGCGGAAGCAAACACAATAATGTATGTAAAAACAATAACAAACGCAAACAAGGCCTTTTACGTGGTTCGGAGATAGCGCTCCTACTCCACGGCGATCCTTGAGGTGGATCAATCCAAGCAAGTCCACTAATAAGCTTTCTTTACAAGACAACTCCTCTTCTTTACAAAGAATGAAGATCTAAGCTTAGAGAGAAGAGGAGGAGATTTAAATCACTTAGAAAGCTAGAAAATTCGTGGAGGCTGTTGAGAAAGATTGGAGAATAAGCATTAACCCCAAAAACCTCCACCAGCCCTCTTTTTATAGAGAAGAGGTTGTTTTTCCCGTTGGAGCCCGATCAGTTCGACTGATGACTTTCATCAGTCGACCGCGCAATTCTAACGGCAACGAGTACAGCCGGATTCGCGAGATTTTTGCCGTCGATCGTCAGCGGAAAACTATCGGTCGTGACAGCGATGTCGATGTCGATTGATATAACTCATGCCGAGCGATCGACTCACGTTTATGTGATCGCCAATAATGGCGATCATTGGCGGCTTGTATCTGGCGATCGAGCTAAGTTCTAATGCTATATTTTAAGGGTCAGTTCGACTGATACCATGTTCCAGTCGACTGGCACATACCAAGTATGACTAATTCATACTTGGAAACACACCCAAAGCCTAGACTTAACCTTCTAGCTTCTCCATCAGCCTTGCGCCTCTAGGATTTCTCTGAGTCCGCAACTCCATCCATGCGCTTGCCTTCAAAAGCTTCCTTCGGTTTCGTCATGCTTTGGGTTTCTTCTTTGCCAAAGTACGCTTGGACTTTACGCCGCCAAGACTACATGCTTGGACTTATGCTGCCAAGACTTGCCTTTGGTCTTCTCTTTGCCAAGGTCACACTTGGACTTATCTTTTACCAAGTCTTCATACTTGGATTTTCCTGTCACTTAAACACGTTCACAATTAGATCACAAACCATTGCCTAACTTAGATGATTATCCAAACATCAAAATATATAAATGCTTGGGGCATTGTTGCACCAACATATCATGTACGCCATGCTTTGTACTCATCCTGACGTCTCGTATGCTTTGAGCATGACGAGTAGATACCAGTCAGATCCAGGTGAAAGTCACTGGATAGCAGTCAAAAATATTCTTAAGTACTTACGAAGAACGAAAGAATATTTCCTGATATTTGGAGGCAATGAGGAGCTAACTGTAAAGGGTTACAGTGATGCAAGCTTCCAAACAGACAAGGATGACTATAGATCGCAATCGGGGTACGTGTTTTGCCTGAATGGTGGAGCTGTGAGCTGGAAGAGTTCGAAGCAGGACACAGTTGCTGATTCTACAACAGAAGCCGAGTATATTGCAGCATCTGATGCAGCAAAGGAGGCTGTTTGGCTCCGCAAGTTCATCAGTGAACTTGGGGTAGTTCCTAGCATTGCAGATCCAATAGACCTCTATTGTGACAACAATGGGGCTATTGCACAGGCTAAGGAACCTCGATCACATCAGCGGACCAAACACATACTGCTGCGCTTCCATCTCATTCGAGAGATCATCGATAGAGGAGATGTGAGGATATGCAGAGTACCGACAGAAGCTAACATCGCAGATCCATTGACCAAGGCTTTGGCACAGAGGAAGCATGATGGTCACACTAGGTCACTAGGTATTAGATATCATAGTGATTGGTACTAGTGCTAGTGGGAGATTGTTAGTTAAAGCCCTAGAACCAATCATGTGATGGTTGAATAGGGAACATTTTGTATCATATTCTATAAAGGCAAAGGATTGGTTATTATATTTACATCTTGCTTGTGCCAGCTAAATTAAATATAATAATGCCCTAGAAAAGTAGGTTCTTATCTACAGCACATCAATTGGCAGAATTGATTATGAGAGGCTGGAGAGAACACTTTCCTAAATGTTCCTAGTCGAGTATTAATATGCAAGGGCAATATTAATACATAAAGACTAGCATGTAGGTCAATTGATGACTTGATCTCACAAGTCATGGATATATGATATCAAGTTGACACATGGGTATATATTGGAGAATATATCTGAATCGACCCCGCCATGAGAAAGTTTCATGGATCGTTATATGAGTGTCATAAACTTTCTCATGTGACTATTGGTATGAATAGTCCTTAGACACAAGTCACTACGGTTCCCTACATAAGGAGTTATGTATTTTGGTTTCGTAAAACGTCACCCGTAACATGGTGGACCATAATGGCGATTACTGGGTATGTAACAAATTATGCGGAGGGATGTGAGTGATGTAGATGGGATCTATCCCTCTCATATGACGAGAGTGATATCGGTGGGCCCCTTGATTGAGTAGAACTACTAAAACGCATGGCCATGCTCGAATGAGTCAATATGAGATATTGAGCTCATTTGTTTGAGTTAGTTTACTCAGGGATCAAGAAACACATAGATTGATCGAGGATGACACGGTCTATGCCTCATTAATCAATCTGATATCAAGGATAGAAGGACACGGTCATATATTATAGTAGTCACGGAAAGGTTAGTCGGATCTTGACTTATCTCGTAACTTGGGTAGCAATGATGTATTGCTAGATGCCGCTCATTGCTTGTGTATCTAAAAGAGTTTAGGACCACTGCCAACGTTATGAGAGCCTATAGGGTCACACACAAAGAGCATGATAATTAGAGGAATTAGAGTATTCTAGTTTGACTAGAATAATATGGGAATAAGCTTAAGTACAAAATGGGTTTTGGACTTTAAGCTTAATGAGAATTTTAGCTAATTGATTTAATGAGATTAATTCAATATGTTACCTTATTGATTTAATAAGATTAATTCAATATGATAACATAAGCTTAATTGAATTAATAAGATTAATTCAATATGATAACATAAGCTTAATTGAATTAATAAGATTAATTCAACATGCATGAATGCCACATAAGAATGCCACATAAGCATGCCACATAAGCATGCCACCTAAGCATCCACCTAAGCTAGTTAAGGTGGAAGGAAACAAAATGGTTTTGTCTCCTTAAGTGGCCGGCCAAACAAGGAAGCCAAATCCTTTTTGAGTGTGTCTCAATGCAATGGATTGCATTGAATGTGAAGGAGGTGGAAGGGTTTTTCCAACCCTATAAAAGGCTCCATGGAGTGGCCGGCCATAGTGAGTTTTTGGTGTTGTGGTTGTGAGAAAGCTTGGTGGAAGCTTTGGTTGTGTGGGTTTGTGAGTGTAGGCTAGCAAGAAGAGGAGTCTTCTTCTTCCTTTCTCCTTTTCCCTCTCTTCCTCTCCTTTAGGGACTTCTCTAGCAAGAAGTAAAGGAGAGCTCTTCTAGTTTTCCTTTTGTGAGACAAGAGCGTGCTCGTGTGGATACGTATAGAGGCACGGACACTTGAACGTGCTAAAGATCCAACAAACCGAAAGGAAAAGCGGGATTAGCAAGGGCACGCAACAAAGGTAATCCTCTCCTATAAGATAGGTTTGGTTTAGAGAAATTTATTTTATACGAGTTTGCTTTCGCATGGATCACTTGGAAGGGATCCTATTTTCCGTTGCGCATATGCCATTTGGCATACGAGATTTCCCTACAGCTAACCCTATGCTTGAGCGATGGTGGGTGGAACTGCAACATCCCGATAGCTTGTGGATGGTTCTAGCAAGATGGAGCGGTCGAATCCCAGCCACAGGGAAGAGTGGAACCAGAACTGGGCTGCAAGACCTCTTCAACGACGATAAAATAAAAGGGTTGCTGTCGAAATTGGAGAAGGAGCTCATTGTCGCGAGCTGAAAAGAAGTTCTGTCGAATCCCGACAGTAATTACCTCAGCCTTTCGAATCCCTTCTAGCTGAAGCGTCTCAGCTCCGGCAGTCGGCATTGGAAGGTTCGCCGATGAGAAGCGCCAGAATCTCCTCACTGCTCACTACCAATGAGCTATCCGAATCCCAGGATCTTGTCAGCCGCAGCTTGGAAGGAGGTTGTCGCTAATTGATGGCTGGAAGGGTCATACGAATGAGTGCCCAGACCATCACCGTCATGTGGAGAAGAATCGTCAGTTGCCCACTCGTGCGCGAGGAAGAGGAAGAAGGTCGCGCGCTGCATTCTGTCGCTGTTCTCGCGAGTGGGAAAATGTTGGTTTTTTTAACTTATTTTCCTTAGTTGTCCGATCGCATGCCCCTTCATCTCAGCCACCCACTTAGAGCTAGGGTTTAATGAATCCAATTAATCTTCTCCCTAGGTAGGCTGATCAATCAAATCCGATGGTTGTGATCGATTTGGATCCGGATCGACGGCTATGATTGCTCCAATTAGGCCCTCTTTTCATGTTTCCTACAAAATCACATGCAATTCATGAAAAATACTGAAATTATAGGAATTAACACAATTAATCGCAAATAGACTCAATATGTAAAACATACTGAATAACAGTAATTACCCAATCAAAGAGCCTAAAATATCTAATATGTAAGTAAAAACAACACAATAAAAATGCAACTATCAAATTCCTCCACACTTATTTTTGCATGTCCCGAGCAATAATAAAAATAAAGAAATACTGACTCACTGACTCATTCCCCAAACAATACCCAGATCAATAATTCAGAGATAGGAAAAATTAGTTACTTAGGATCACCAAATCGATCCGAATCCCGGGTATTCAAAAGATACGACTCCTACAAAAGTCAACATGTATGATGATTTCCAATCCAATCAAATAAACCAAGCCTGATACAAAACCTCTAAAAAAAGTTAATTGCCTGATGCTCACATAATAACCGTAGGAGTGGGGCACCCTCAAAACAATATGTAATCTTGTCCTACCATATGCTTGCTTATCATCTACCTCTCCACTGCTATCAATACATCTCATACATGAATCAAAAGGATTTATCGAGAATCAAAACAAGATCAGAAGTAGACTGCAACAGAGACATACAAAGAGATACGAGATAATGAACAGGACAACAATGGAAGAATCGGAAGAATAAACCCAATAAGTTGCAATAGTAGTGTAGGGAGAGGATTTCATGATTTAGTTCATCTCTCCTATTCTTTGATAATGCATCCAGTGCAATAAGGAATTTGACGGTATCCTAAACTTGAAATTGTTAGGACCTCGATGGCCTATAGAGAGGGGGTGAATAGCGTCGTCGCTTGTCGATGGATTTTGATCACGTTTGTCTCTACAACACTTATTAATGCAGCGGAATATATAATAACAAAAGTAAATACAATACAAGAACAAGAGACAACATGATATAACGTGGTTCATAACCGAAAGGTTCCTACTCCACGGATTGGGCTCGTAAGAGCCCTAGCGATGCAATCACACACCACTAATCAAATAAACTCCTTATTGATAACAAGTTGGAGGTGGAGAAACCTAGTATAATGTATTACAATAGTAATAAAGATAAATACAAGTAAACTACACAAATACAAGTAAAGAAACACTTTATAATTGTGAACTTGGATGTTTGCTTTGTGATTGCTTGAGTTGCACTTGGAGACCCCGAATTGTAGCAACAAATTGCCCCAAAACTCCTCAAGAAACCTTGCCAAAATCTTCTCCACGAACTGCTTTTATAACCTGCATTCGGGATGATTTTTCGCCTAGCAGTCGACTGATCGGGACCATCAGTCGACTGCTCATGTAGCCGTTGTGAGACAACGGCATGAGCCACATTGGATAAGTTCCAACCGATAGACCATAAGTCGACTGATCACACCCATCAATCGACTGATGCTCAGTCAGTCGAGCCGTTAGTTGATCCTGGCTCGCATCTGTGGCATTTCCTCAACATCAGTCGACTGCCCCCAGTTGGCAGTCGACTGATGGGCTAGTCGAGGCACCGCCTCGACTTGCACCTTGCATTTGTGGCCACCTAGCCGAGGCCAGTCGAGGTGCCAATCGAGGCATCCTTGCGTCTGTGGCCGCCGCTCAGCCGTAGTCGATTGATATTCAACTCACGACAGTCGACTGATCATAGTCCCAATCGACTATTGAGTGTTGACTCAGCTGTCAAGTGTCAAAACACTTGACTAATCAACTAGTATAAAGCCCCAGTCGACTGACAATCTCAAACATGAGGTTTAACCCCAAGTATGATGCCCTCATACTTGCTAGACCACCCTTAGTTTAGACCTAAGCCTTTTAGCCACCTCCATCAACCTCGCACCTATCGGATCCCTCCAAGTCATCCATGACTTGTCCATCCATATGCTAGCCTTTAGGTGCTTCCATCAGCTATTGTCATGCTAATGTGGTCTACACCGCCAAGGCACATTGAGCTTACGCTTCCAAGACTCCTCTTGGACTTTACGCCGCCAACCATTGGACTTATGCTACCAAGACTCCATCCTTGGACTTTATGCTGCCAATATCAAACCCCTTGGACTTTCCTTGCCAACCCATGTTAGACTTTCCAGTTGCCAAGACTCAAGCTTGGACTTTCCCTTGCCAACCCATGTTGGACTTTTCATGCCAAGTACTCAAGACTTGGACTTTCCCTTGCCAAGACCCATGCTTGGACTTCTCATGTCAAGTACTCAAGACTTGGACTTTCCCTTGACAATCACATTGTCATACATTTTGTTGAACATAAAAATATCGCTCGAGTCAAACTCGAGTCTGGTCAATCGTGACCTGGCCCGAGTGCACCAACAATCTTTCCCTTTTTGATGTTTGACAAAACCACATACCTTTGAGTTAGAACACTAACTCAATCCAATTATCCCAATTCTCTCCCTTTTTGACATACATCAAAAAGGTTCTCCCCAAGGAGGTCAATGCCTCATATCCTAATGAGATCTTACAATCTCCCCCTTAGTCCAAAAACACCTAGGATGTCTTCACTCTTCCTAGTGATAAGTCACATATCACTAGAGAGAAGCAATCCTACAAAGTCTCCCAATTTCCAAATTGGGCATCTCACATTCCCATTTCTCCCCTCATGAGGAAGAATACATTCATCATCCCATAATGGATACTTCCGCCTAAAGGCTTGCTCCCCCTTGACTATTGCACCAATAATGTCCTTGAGAAGTCCCTAAGCCTATAGGCACTCTAAATCATCAAAAATAAGGTTAAAAGTTCAACATTGAACTTCTCACACCTTAAAATTGATACATCACCCTAACAACTCTCCTAATCTATATCTAATGGATTTTCACTGTTTCTTATGCTTTCCAAAGCATATCCTAGGGTTAGGAGCAGTTAGGGTAGCCTAACATAGTTGAAATCAGGCTAAACAAATCTTGTTTACCCGAAATCAGGCCTGGCAATCGACTGGTTCAGTTATCAGTCGACTGACCTATGCATCAGTCGACTGAGAGAGCTTCCAGTCGAGTGAAAATAGCTCCAGTCGAGGCGGCGCCTTAACTGGTTTCTAATTTTGTCAAAATTGCAATTTCATACCATATTCAGAAATAATAAGTAATTCTAGAAAATTTAAAAAATTATGAAATTTTGACCACACATTACTTATGCCAAACACTATAGAGGAAAAATATTTGAAAAATAAAATACCCACAAAATAGTGAAATTGATACAAAATTCAAAAATGAGAAAAACTTCATTGTTTAAGCTCACTTTGTATCAAGATCATCAATGGTGATTGCTATCAAAAGATAGACTTCACCAAGGTTTTTCAAAATGATTTTGAAATAGTTTTAAAATCTTATATTGAACCATGGTCTATGGGCTTAATGCACATGACTTGTACACAAGTTTTCCTTATGATTCATCCATGGTATAATGATGAGTTTGAGTTCATCTAGATGCAAAAATTATGAACCTTGAACTTAACTCATTTCCTAGCATCTCACATATGTATCAATACACATATATGTCAATGTAATGTGAGATGTGAGTTTTGTTCATCCTAAACTAGGGTTTCATGCATTTTTCTAAGGCAACCCTACTTGATTCCCTTATACATGGGACTTCATGTCATGCCAATTATCCTTGAATCAATTTTATTAATGCATGAATGATTATGACATTAATGATGATATAAATAAGCATGTTCTCATAATCATGATGTCATGGCATAAAATGGAATCTAAGCATACATGACATTTAACCTTAATCCTAAGCATGATCATGACATATTATATAATTAAAAGTAGATATGATGTCATAACATGGTGTATGGCAAATCAAGCATGGCAAATAAAAAGTAAAGGCATATAATACCTAAATTTTAATATTTGTTTCCATTTTTTAGAATTAAATTCATTTTGACATATTACTAGCTTATCCCAAGTGTGCTAAAAATCCAAAATTACACACTTTGACCTCCAAACCTAGTATGTGCCAATTTAATTGTTTTTTCATAAGTCTTAAATAATATTGGCACATCCTAAACTCTTTTAGGATTTACATTCAAACCTATTTTCAAGGTATCCATAACCTTGAAAATGACCTAAAGTGTCACCTTTACCATGGTTAGGTTAACTACCTATCCATTCAAGGTTGGCACACCTAAATCCATTTAGCGTGAATCGATCACGCTCCTAGGAACCCAATACATATTGGAGCTCCTTGGGTTAACTAGGTATTCACTAGGGATACTTCCCTAGATACCCTCCTAATGACCCTTCTAGATTTAGAAGCCTTGGTCATTTGGGTCTTGCCTAGGTTAACTCTAGGGGTAGCTCCCCTTGTAACCTTCTTAGTAGCTTCCCTAGGTTTCTTCGAAACCCTAGCCACTAGGCACACACCTTGGTTACCCTTAGGGATGACTTCCCTAGTAACCTTGGTCTTCCTAGACCTAGGTTGTATTCCATAATCGAATGGAACACTATGATAGGCCTCCTTGGGCTTAGGTTTGTGACCCAAACCTTTCTTGCCCTTGGTTGGACCTTGCTTTCTAAAACCTTGGTTTTTGATCATTTGACCCTTTAATTTGATCTTGTATATTCCTAAGGGTCTTTTCCATTTTCTCAAGCCTTGACCTTAAGACTTGATTTTCCTTTTGTAATATCTAAATTTTTCATTTTTCATTAACTCTTGAGATATTCTTATTTCTAGGCTTATGTCTAGCCCATTTAGGGTTGATGCCTAGGTGATCTTCTATCTTCCTAATGGTCTCCCTAGGAAGGATATGTCTAGAGTTGTTTGATCTAGGTTTGTCCTTAGGTATAATATTTTTAGGGACATTAGTCTCAAATTTCTCCTTATTCCTAAGGTTGACACTCTTAGCACCTAAATAATAAAACCTATTATTTCTACTAGCATGCTTTTCATGAGTAATAGCAAGTGAATTAAAAGGATGCTTTTGACTTTTAATTTAAGAAGATGCATACTTAAAGGTTACCTTAGGGTTTGCCTTAGCTCCCCCTACTTGTGATGCTTCTTCTTTTCTCCTTGGGCATTGACTCCTATAGTGGCCCCGTTGTTGGCACTTGAAACACACCACGTGCTCCTTGCTCTTCCTAATTGGGGTTCCGGCTTCATTTGACTTCTCTTGACTTTTAGGCACCGGTGGAGTCTTCTTACCTCTTTTTGGACACTTACTCTTGTAGTGTCCTTGCTCCCTACACTCAAAGCATATAATATGAATTTTATTTTTAATTGAAATGCTTGAGTTACCTTCCATGGTAGGGGAATCCCGAGCTTCCTCTTCCTCTCGACCGGAGGTAGATGGTTCTTCTTGTTGCTCTGGTATTGAGGATGCCCTAATCTCCTCTAGTTCTTCCTCTTCATTTTACCCGAATGTTGACTCCTCTTCAACTTCTGAATCCTCACTTGCTTGTGAAGATGATGTGCTTGCTTCCTTAGTCTCCTCTGATTGAGCCGATGAGCACTCTTCAGCTTCTTGTGATTGTTTTTCACTTGAAGTCGGTGATGGTCCTTCTTCTTGTACCGGTGATGAACCTTCATGGAGCTTTGCCAATTTGCTCCAAAGCTCCATGGCATCTTGATATTCACCTATTCTAGACAAAATATCATTAGGTATCAAATCTTCTAGAAGTTGTGTTACCTTGACTTCGGTCTTGAACTTAAGACGTTGCTCTTGGGTCCACTTCTTCAACTTCAAGACCTTTCCCTTCTTGTTCATAGGTGGTTCAAAACCTTCCATGACGATGAACCAATCTTCTATATCCATCATCAAGAATGTCTCCATTCTAGCCCTCCATGCCAGAAAATCTTCTTGATCATATGGTGGCGGTGTATTGATGTCCCATCCTAATTTTTCTTGAAAATCCATATTCTTGCCCTCTAGCGGTGCTCTTTTGGTTGTTAATCCGTAGAAGAGCCTCAGACTATGATACCAATTGTTAGGACCTCGATGGCCGCTAGAGGGGGGGGTGAATAGCATCGTCGCTTGTCGATGGATTTTGATCGTGTTCGTCTCTACAACACTTGTTAACGCAGCGAAATATATAATAACAAAAGTAAATACAACACAAGCATAAGAGACAACATGATATAACGTGGTATGGAACCGAAAGGTTCCTACTCCACGGATTGGGCTCGTAAGAGCCCTAACGATGCAATCACACACCACTAATCAAATAAACTCCTTATCGACAACAAGTCGGAGGTGGAGAAACCTCGTATAATGTATTACAAAAGTAATAAAGACAAATACAAGCTAATACAAGTAAACTACACAAATACAAGTAAAGAAACACTTTACAATTGTGAACTTGGATGCTTGCTTTATGATTGCTTGAGTTACACTTGGAGACCCCGAATTGCAGCAACAAATCACCCCAAACTCCTCAAGAAACCTTACAAAAATCTTTTCCACGAACTTCTTTTATAACCTGCATTCGGGCTGATTTTTCTCCTAGCAGTCGACTGATCGGGCCCATCAGTCGACTGCTCCTGTAGTTATTGTGAGACAACGACATGAGCCACGTTGGATAAGTTCCAACGGATAGACCATAAGTCGACTGATCACACCCATCAGTCGACTGATGCTTAGTGAATCGAGCTGCTGGTCGAGCCTGCCTCGCATCTGTGGCATTTCCTCAACATCAGTCGACTACCCCCAATTGGCAGTCGACTGATGGGCCAGTCGAGGCACCACTGGTGCCTTGCATTTGTGGTCGCCTAGCCGAGGCTAGTCGAGGCACCGCCTCGATTGGGCCTCCAGTTGAGGTGCCAGTCGAGGCGCCCTTGCGTCTGTGGCCGCCGCTCAGCCATAGTCGATTGTTATTCGACTCGTGGCAGTCGACTGGTCATAATCCCAGTCGACTGTTGAGTGTTGACTCGGCTGTCATGTATTAAAATACATGACCAGTCAACTGGTATAAAGCCCCAGTCGACTGACAATCTCAAACATGAGATTTAACCCCAAGTATGATGCCTTCATACTTGTTAGACCACCATTAGCCTAGACCTAAGCCTTCTAGCGACCTCTGTCAGCCTCGCACCTATCGGATCCCTCCAAGTCATCCATTTATGCTGCCAAGACTCCACCCTTGAACTTTACACTACCAATATCAAACCCCTTGGACTTTCCTTGTTAACCCATGTTGGATTTTCTAGTTGCCAAAACTCAAGCTTGGACTTTCCCACAACTCATGTTGGACTTTTCATGCTAAGTACTCAAGACTTGGACTTTCCCTTACCAAGACTCATGCTTGGACTTCTCATGCCAAGTACTCAAGACTTAGACTTTCTCTTGACAATAACATTGTCATACGTTTTGTCGAACATCAAAATATCGCTCGAGTCAAACTCGAGTCTGGTCAATCGTGACCTGGGCCGATTGCACCAATAAAAATCTAACATAAAAGGAAGTGAAATAATTGCAGATTCATAATACATCTTTATATCGAGGATGCTTTCTCAGATACAACAAAAATTAGGGAGAGGAAGTAAAGCCGGTGCATCATCTCCATCAATTACTTCAGCAACAAGTAGCTTTATCCAACGAAATCATTTCCAGTTCTTCTTTTCACAGATTTTTCCAAAGCCACCGATCTTCCTAAGCGCACTGCCATTCTTCTTCCATTTGTATAATTGATGCAACTTGTTTGAAACCTTAGATGTGAAACTTTAAAAAAAACCATAAATATCAAGGATGCCAATGAAACAAGACATGTTAAATTCAAGTTGCACTTGCATCCTTTGTCTCGAATTCCAACTGATCTTCTAAGGAATCATTTGATACTCTTAATTTATCTAACATTCAGACCTGTGCAGGAATGTTCCCTCTTGTAGCAGAATTCTTTTCTCGTCAATTGCGCTGAAATCTCTGTACAAGTTTTAACTCAGTTTCGGCAGCTTCCACTATCAGACAGTGAATAGTCCAGCTGATGCATTAGACTTGTCGTGGACAATTGCAAGGTGATACCACTTTCCTTCCTCCATTTGTTTTATAGCATTTTGCCTCCATAGATGAATAGATTGATGCCTGATTTGCTACATCTGAGATTTGTGACGATAGATACTTGGGCTTATTTATTTTCTGCATAAGCAAATTCTGCATGTAGTTATTTTCCAAGTCTTCATAAGCAAATTCTGAAGGTAAGGAGATTTGTGGTTATTCTCAGAAAATAGAATTTGAATTCTCTCCTTAAAGTTCTGCAACTCATCACCATGGTTATAGATTGAAGGTTCCGGTAATTTTTTTCCCAAGTGCTCAATCTCCACCTTTCCTTGAGAAATTTTCTCTTGAGCTAAAACAACTCTTCTGTCTTTTCTTGCAAGGCCTTGTCATGCCGTCTACTCATGTTTACCATTTCATTTTTACAGTAAGCTAGCAGCTCCTCCTTGTTCGTGTGCTTCAACTGGGGGAAAATCAACAATGTCCAACAGATTTTCCCGAAACTCCCCAGATCTGTCCATAATGAATAAACCAAATCCTATAGCTAATACACGTCTCAAATCTTCAGATGCTGGAGATCTTTCTTAAGCACTAAAAGATTTACAGCAGTGACTTCAAGATCTATAATTGACATTGATCACAGCACTGACCTTGCATGTACAGCTTCTCGAGACAAGCAAACAAGAAACCTATAAATAGTTGATGCGGACGGGTGAAATCTGTTTACTCCATTTTTCAATGCAGTGAGGCACTGAGGGAGATCTCAGAGGGTTTTCACAGGCCGCAATTAGTAAGAAAGTAAGAGGATGAAGTAGATGAAACGTAAAAACCAGCACCAGCAATCGAAACTCAGACACAAGATGTAACGTGGTTCGGAATAAGGATTCCTACTCCACGGAGGTGAGCTTTCTCACCGGGGGCAGTGCCCAAGCACTTTCACTATGAAGGTCCTCCTTTACGGAAAGTAAGTTTCCGAAGGTGGAGGAGAAAAAACCTCTTACAATGATCTCACCAGATGAGAAAAATACAAGAGATATAACAACGACAGGTCTCCGTCCTTCTTCTCCGGTGAGGTGGTTGTCGCCTTCTTTCCCCTCCTCCTGCGTCCCCTTATCTCTTGCTGGGTGGGAATAATTGCTGGATCCCTTTTTCCTCCTTGCTTCCTCTCCTTTTATCTCCTTTTTCTTCCTTCATCGTAACGTCGTGGGTTATCTCCATCGTACACGTGGCCACCACCTTTCCCTGGAGAATAATTCTGTTACAGATATCAGGAGTGAAGACTCTTTGGAATATTATGTGGGGCCTCCCAGGCCGTTGCCTAACACCCTTTCCTCTATTTTTCGGGAAACTAGGCTAGACTATCTCCCTCAACCTTCCGTGTTGAGGGAAGCTAGTTTTAGGTCTATAGCCCACGGGCGCCCTAGCCCTAGGGTTCCTCATCAACCCGAACCAATTCCTCTCTTTCCCGTGCCCAACTTCCCCTTGTATTGATCAGATTGGGCTGGCTTCTTGGCGAAGCGCCCTCCGCCTCTCCTTTGCCGTATCAATTGCTTTCATTAACTCTCCCGTACCAATGGCTCTCAATATTTGCCCGTACCGATGACTTCTAATATTCGCCCGTGCCGATGGCTTCCAATATTCGCCCGTGCCAATGGCTTCCAATATTCGCCCGTGCCAATGGCTTCTGAGGTTCGCCCGTGCCAATGGCTTCCAATATTCGCCCGTGCCAATGGCTTCTGAGGTTCGCCCGTGCCAATCTTCCTTTCCTTTCTTAGCTGAGCCGTGTATTTTGGATCGGATCTTAGGTCACCCGCTAACCCCTCTATCGGGGATTATGTAAAGAAGGTACCAGTAGTATCATTAGTCAACCCCGAAAAATAGTCAAGCGAAGTTATAAGCTTGACTTTCCTAATGTACATAAAGTTTCTGACCTATTCTTCATTTCTCGGCTTAAATCCATCCGTTCCCCTATAACTCCCCCCAATATATTGAAGGAGGCCCGTTGGGCCCATGGGCTCCGCTTCTCCTTCTCCTTCTGTGCAGCTGAATCGTCGCGGAAAACCCTATATAAACCCTCGCCTTCTTCTTTTAGGTATCGGTTAGTGTGCTTGATAATCCAGTCTGTTCTTCTTCTCCCGTGATTCTCATCGGCGGTGTTGCGGCGACCCAGTTCTTCCTTTCCTCACACGATTCTTCTTTACCCTCCGAGTAAGTGTTCTGCTTTGTTCACACCCATGGCTCCTAGGACCCTCTCTTCACCCGCCTGGTATGAACATACCATAACTCAGTTAGATTGCAACCATTATTTCTTTAACCTGAGGAACAACTACATAGAACCTTCTATAAAATGTTGTTTCACGACCAAACTGCATCGACCTCATAAACCTCCTCCCGGCTTGACATGCTTTTTCTATGAACAATTTCTTAACGGCCTATCCCTGCCAGTACCACAGGTCTATCTGGACCTCCTAAACTTCTATGGACTACCTCTGAACCAATTCACCCCCAACTCCTTCCGGATTCTATCGGGAGCCCACATAGTGTTCCAACATTTGAACCTCTCTTTGACCCCCGAAATATTCCATTGCTTCTTCCAATTAAAGTCTTCTTGTTGGGTTTCCGGCACCGCGGCGTGTGTGTGTTCGATCATGTTTCGTAAACATGAGCACAGCGGAAGCAATTAAAATTAATAAATCTATATTTATTACAACACACACAACACACGCATGCTATTACAACAAGTGTAGACATAACCGTAAATTAAAATTTGCAATAAAAGAAAATTAAACTACGTTATACCTTCCGTATGACGTGTAGCGGGAACGGCATCAACCGGAACGATCCTCGTAAGAATCATCAATATCCGTATCCACGCCGAGCTCCTTGGGATGACTTCGCTAAGTCACGAGCTTTGTCTTCGTACGGGTTACTAGCCTCGTGTTGAAGACGATGTGATCGAGAGATGATCACGATCCGAATCCAAATTCGGATCCAAAAATGAGTTCTCAAAACTCGCTTCTCCGGAGAGGTGTTCGTCAACCGTTTGACGAATCCTTCGTCCTCCACCTCAGAGGATTACCGGAGATCAAATCCCCGGTAAGTTAGCCGCTGTCGGAGCACTAACCGTCGTCCAAACGACGCTCCGACGAGAGGAGGAGAAGCTGTCCAGAAAACTGGACAGCTTGGTGGAGGAGTAGGCGCCGGCCAAAACAAGGAGAGAAAAGCCTCACCTTGATGCCAAACCTATAGGAGATCACCGGAGGGTCGCCGGAGGTTCACCGGCTGAAGCTTGGTCGCCGGCAAGGAGCTAGACGGCAGCACAATCAAGCTGGGCGGCAAGGAGGTTGGGCGGCACAACCAGGTTGGGCGGCAACTCCTTGGAGGCTAGGGTTTTGATTTTGGATTAGGGTTTAACAATCCCTTAAGCCCACTTTTATAGAGAACTAATTCTCTTAATGGTTAATGGATCATATCCATAAAGCCCGTTAACCCGCTCCATTAAGATAAGTTAAAATAAACCAAACCATGATGGTTTATTTTAAGTTAAAACGAACCGAACCAACTTTTGGTTCATTCGTTTAAAATAAACCAAACCCTTTGGTTTATTCTTATCCATTGGATTAGAACCAAACCATTTTGGTCCATCCATTACGTCTTCATAAGACGCAGCCCATCCACGCTTCCATTGCGACTGAAACAATTTCATGCTCGCTTTATGTTTGGTCCAACCAAACATAGTTTCTCTCGGTCTGAGAATCCCATTCTCAAGCTCGTTTTAAATCCTTTGGATTACACTCGTTGTGCGTGTGACCAAATAGGTTCTCGGTTTATGTTGGCCGTCTATAATTAACCATTAATTATAGAACGATCATGAGTGGCACCAAGTAGTACATCATGATCCCCAATTAACCGAAAAGATCAACGGTTGATCCAGAACTATTTCTGAAACCCTTCAGTAGCTCGAATGAATCGTGCCCCATTCCCTTCACTCATCTTATACCCACTTGGTTCAGGACATGGTCTATTGTGTCAGTCCCCACTAGGCTGACTACGTCACACCTAGCCCAAGTATCATTTCCTCATCCTACGGATTCTAGTTACTCCACATGTATCGAAGAGTACCTTACTCTAACATGTAATGCTTTGGCCAAAGACTTTAGTAACAATCCGACGAGAGGTCATGGGTATACATCTCCTCGCAAGGAGTGGTGAATCCTTTATAGGATATTCAAACACCTTCGATCACTTCGACTTATACCCAATCATCCCGGGTCCACATCTCCTTAGAGATGTTTGCTTAAGATGTCAAAGCATAATTCTCCATGATCAAGATGACTTGAATACCGCAAGTCAAAGGAACATCGCACTTAAGCCACAGTAAGAACTTCATTGACATATCTATATATGCAGAGAACCATATGAAGTCTTACGGCTGGTCACTCCAATGAACTAGTTACCATAACTAGCATCCACGATTAACTCCGGACATCACTATGTCTCCAGCCAGTGAGAATCAGCTGCTTGGATACACCAAGGAGTATACCTCGTGCTAGTCTCAACAGAATTGATGGTGTCCAGATCCATCAATTTCATCGACTAGGGATAATTCTGATACATCACAATTACACATGTAGAGATACTCACTAGTTGTGATCCAATCACAAATTCTCTCATGCTGTGAATCGTATCGTGGACATTCATTAAATGAGTTTAAGATCCAATCAAATACATAAAACATGTATACTCAAATAGTGAATCTTCATTTATCATATAAATGGTTCATACATAAGGCGATTGCCTTAGGACATCTCTCATATATTACTAACAGACTCCCACTTGGCCTAATGCCAATCACTACGGTATCCAATACCATAAGCACCAACATGACCCTCAAACTTACTTTGAGGTAATGCTTTAGTCAAAGGATCCGCTAAGTTCCTTTCAGTGGGAATTTTCTCGATTTGTATTTCGTTCCTACTGATGATCTCTCTGATAAGATGATAGCGGCGAAGCACATGTTTGGATCGTTGATGAGACCTTGGCTCTTTCGCCTGTGCAATTGCTCCATTATTGTCGCAGTAGACCGGTATTGCTTCAACAATGGCCGGAATCACACCAAGTTCATGAACAAACTTCTTGATCCAAACCGCTTCCTTTGCTGCTTCCGAAGCTGCAATATATTCTGCCTCAGTGGTAGAATCCGCTACAGTCTCTTGTTTGGAACTTTTCCAACTCACTGCGCCCCCATTCAAGGTGAACACGTATCCAGACTGAGACCTGGAATCATCCTTGTCTGTCTGGAAGCTGGCATCTGTATACCCGCGTATCACCATGTCCCCTTCTCCATATATTAGGAACACATCCTTAGTTCTTCTCAAGTACTTAAGGATCGTCTTAACAGCCGCCCAATGATCCATTCCTGGATCAGACTGGTATCTGCTCGTGACACTCAGAGCATACGATACATCGGGCCTCGTACATAACATAGCATACATGATAGATCATATTGCGGATGCATAGGGAATCTTACTCATGCAAATCCTCTCGTCTTCTGTGCGCGGACACATAGACTTCGAAAGGTGTACCCCATGCCTGATGGGCAGATAACCTTTCTTGGATTCCGACATGCTAAACCTCTTTAGCACTCGGTCTATATATGTAGACTGCGAAAGACCAAGCAACCGTTTCGATCTATCTCTATAGATCTTAATCCCAAGGATGTAGGTTGCTTCTCCCAGGTCTTTCATGGAGAATGTCTTGGATAACCAAACCTTAACTGACTGTAAGATGGACACATCGTTTCCTATAAGTAATATGTCATCGACATACAATACTAGGAACACGACTGCACTCCCACTAACCTTCTTGTATACACAAGGTTCGTCTGGATTTTGTGAGAAATCAAACTTTTTGATCGTCTCATCAAAACGGATATTCCAGCTCCTGGATGCTTGCTTCAATCCATAAATGGATCGTCGCAATTTGCATACCTTGGTTTTATCAACCGATGTGAAACCCTCAGGCTGTATCATATACACATCCTCGAGCAGGTTTCCATTAAGGAAAGCTGTTTTCACATCCATCTGCCATATCTCATAATCATAATGAGCCGCTATGGCCAGGAGCATCCGAATGGATTTAAGCATAGCTACAGGCGAATAGGTTTCGTCATAATCAACACCTTGTTTTTGACGATATCCTTTCGCCACCAATCTAGCTTTATAGGTAATCACATTACCATCCATGTCGGTTTTCTTCTTGAAAACCCACTTGCACCCTAGAGGCTTTATGCCTTCAGGTGGGTCAACCAAGTTCCAAACTTGGTTTTCGTATATGGAATCCATTTCCGACTTCATGGCATCAAGCCACTTATCCCTTTCTGAACTTGTCAGCACTTCTTCATAACTGGTAGGCTCCTCATCATCAATGAGTAACACGTCGTTCGATTCACTTACGAGAAATCCATATCTCTCAGGAATATTGCGTGTTCTACCAGATCTACGAAGATGTGGTGTTACAATAGGTCCAGCCGATTGCTCATCACTATGAGTTGTCGGCTGTTGTGCTTCACTAGGTATCTCATTAATGTCTATTTGAGTCTCTCGAGCCTCCTCAAGCTCGACGACACTCCCACTGTTTTCTTGCAAGAGAAACTCTTTCTCTAGAAACACAGCATGCCTTGAAACAAACACCTTTTGTTCCACAGGATGATAGAATTGGTAACCCCTTGTTTCCTTAGGGTATCCAATAAATAGACATTTATCGGACTTAGCATCGGTTTATGCGTCGATCAAGCTTCACATAAGCGAGGACAACCCCATATCTTCAAGTAAGATACATGAGGTTTCTTACCATTCCATATCTCATATGGAGTAGTTGAGACTACCTTGGTAGGCATTACTGCTTAACAAGTAAACAGTATGCAAGTGCATAACCCCAAAAGGACTTGGGAAGAGTTGCATGATTCATCATTGACTGACCATGTCCAACAAGGTCGATTCGCCTCTCGGATACACCATTATCTTTGTGGTGTATAGGTGAGTCCATTGAGACAATATGTCATTGTCTCTTAGATAATCAAGAAACTCTTGACTTAAGTATTCACCACCTCGATCCGATCAAGTATTTTAATACTCTTGTCATGTTGTTTCTCTACTTCATTTCTGAATTCTTTGAACCTTTCAAAGGCTTGGACTTGTGTTTCATCAAGAACACATACCCAAACCGTGAGTGATCATCGGTGAAGGTAATGAAGTAGCTATAGCCTCCTAATGCTTGAGTTGACATAGGTCCACATACATCGGTATGTACTAAACCTAGTAACTCTCCCACTCGTTCACCTTTTCGGTAAAGGTAACTTAGTCATCTTGCCTTTTAAGCATGATTCGCATGTATCGTATGAATCCAATTCAAGCGATTCCGAATTCCACATCGGTGTAATTCGGACATGCGTTTCTTGCTTATATGGCCAAGACGACAATGCCACATATAGGAGTCTATGTGATTATCCTTTGAGTGCAGCGTGTTGCTCGCCGATATTGAAAATGTCCTTTGGAATCGTCCCAACGTATAAATGCCATTACTCAAAGTTCCGGTTCCATAAAGTACGCCATTCAAAGTTATATAACAACAATTGTTACTAAGCGTTAAATGGAAACCATTTCTATTTAAGCGGAAATAGAAACAATGTTCTTTATTAGAGAAGGAACATAATAGCAATTGTCGATTCAAGACTAGTCCACTAGGGAGCTTGACAAATAAGTTCGATGGCGGCGTGACCTTTGCTCCATTGCCAACTCGCAAATTTGACTCCTCGACAAGTCTTCTTCTATTCCTTAGCCTGTATGTCATTACATATATGTGAGCTACACCCAAGATCTAATACCCATGTGTCTAAGGAAATAGAATGACAATCAATAACGAAGATACTCAAGAGGATGGGGCATCGGATGCCTTCTTCTTCTTCATGGACTCAAGATAAATCTTGCGTTTCTTCGCGATGGCCTTCCTTGCCACAGTGATGGCAAGTGCCCTTTGTCCGGTTCCGCCTTCTTTGCCTTTTTCTTTCCTTTCTTACGTTCTTTTGCCTTCCTCTTAGAACCTTTCTTTGAGGAATCAACTAACAGAACCGCCTTCTCCTCATGCTTCACAGAAGGCTCCACAGTCTTCAGCATATTGAGGAGCTCGGGAATGGTGGATTCCAATTTGTTCATCCGATAGTTCATCACAAATTGCGAGAAACTCTTGGTCAAACAATGCAGAATTAAGTCAATACTTAACTCATGATCCATCACAAAACCGAGGGTAGCTAGCCGCTCGATGTACCCGTTCATCTTTAGCACAAACTGCACTATAGACGAACCTTCTTGCATCTTCGTGGTGAAGAGGAGCCTAGAGACCTCGAACCTTTCGGATCTCGCTTGCTCATCGAACAACTCATGAAGATGGAAGACCATAGTGTTAGTATCCATATGCTCATGCTGCTTCTGCAGCTCAGGTACCATCGCCGCTAGCATGATGCAACTCGCCAGCTCAGAATCTGCCACATGCTTCTGATAGACCAACATTTGGTCTGGAGTTGCATCGTCCTTAGGATGGTCAGGAAGAGGCTCTTCAAGGACATATGCAAGCTTTTCCGCCTTGAGAACAATTCTCAGGTTTCTAAGCCAGTCCAGGAAGTTAGGCCCAGTCAGTTTGTTCGAATCCAAAATAGTGCGCAAATTCAAAGACGTCATGATCAATTTATTGACCTAGAAATACAAAACGAGCATATATGAGAACTTCTAAGGCTAACCACCTAACTGCGGGTGAACAACTGCACCAGAGTGGAGCTCTATATCCGTGACCTATTGGAGACTTTGTCGGAATCGTAAGGTGAATCCCGAATCACTACCAGATGCGATACTCAAGATACTCCAAGAAAACTAGAAATCTCCTCAGTATGAATCTATCAAGCGATTCAACATATCCATCTTACAGCTCGGTAGAAAATGAACGGACTCGATTAATTGACCACTAATTATCTAAATTGCATCAAGTCCTTTCCGAATTCCAGATTATCTCCCAACACAGTCCATCATACTAGGCTCCCACTTTCCTTTCGTTAAGTAACCTTACTGTTAGTAATATATGAGAGGTGTCCTAAGGCAATCGCCTTATGGTCATACCATTTATTTGATAAATGAAGATTCACTATTTGAGTGTACATGTTTTCATGTATTTGATTGTATCTTAAACTCATTTACTGAATGTCCGTGATATGATTCACAGCATGAGAGAATTTGTTATTGGATCACAACTAGTGAGTATCTCTACATGTGTAATTGTGATGTATCGGAATTATCCCTAGTCGATGAATTGATGGATTTGGACACCATCAATTCTGTTGAGACTAGCACGAGGTATACTCCTTGGTGTATCCAAGCAGCTGATTCTCATTGGCTAGAGACATTGTGATGTCCGGAGTTAATCGTGGATGCTAGTTATGGTAACTAGTTCATTGGAGTGACCAGCCGTAAGACTTCATATGGTTCTCTGCATATATAGATATGTCAATGAAGTTCTTACTGTAGCTTAAGTGCGATGTTCCTTTGACTTACGGTATTCAAGTCATCTTGATCATGGAGACTTATGCTTTGACATCTTAAGCAAACATCTCCAAGGAGATGTGGATCCGGGATGATTGGGTATAAGTCGAAGTGATCGAAGGTGTTTGAATAGCCTATAAAGGATTCACCACTCCTTGCGAGGAGATGTATACCCATGGCCTCTCGTCGGATTGTTACTAAAGTCTTTGGCCAAAGCATTACATGTTTAGAGTAAGGTACTCTTCGATACATGTGGAGTAACTAGAATCTGTAGGACGAGGAATTGATACTTGGGCTAGGTGTGACGTTCTAAACTAAGCCTTGCACCTCTAGGAATTGTGCTGTTTGATACTTATGTGGTTTTTATGTTGATTTACTTAAGATTAAGTTGATTAGGGTTGAGTTGATTAGAACTGGGTTAGAGTTGAATTAGGGTTTAATTTGATTAGAGTTGAATTAGTATTGAGTTAAGTTGAGTTGACTAGAATTGAATTGATTAAGTTGAGTTGACTAGAATTGAATTGATTAAGTTGAGTTGGCTAGAATTGAATTGATTAAGTTGAGTTGTGTTAATTTGATTAAATTGATTAAGTTGATTTGATTTGAATTTATTAAGTTGTTTTGATTTGAGTTGATTAATTTTAGTTGAGTTGATTTTGATTTGAGTTGATTAATTTGAGTTAAGTTGATTTTGATTTGAGTTGATTAATTTGAGTTGAGATGATTTGATTTAAGTTGATTAATTTGAGTTGATTAATTTGAGTTGAGTTGATTTGATTTGAGTTGATTAATTTGAGTTGAGTTGATTTGATTTGAGTTGATTAATTTGAGTTGAGTTGATTTTGATTTGATTTGATTAATTTGAGTTGAGTTGATTAATTAGAGTTGAGTTGATTTTGATTTGAGTTGATTATTTGAATTAATTAAAATGGTTAAGTTGAATTGAATTAATTTGATTTGAATTGGTTTTGTCTAGTTGAGTTAAGTTTAGTTGAGTTCTATTTTATCTCACCCGATCTAAGTTTTTAATACACGTTAATCCTATAGTTTTTATGAGATGAGAATTTATTTTATCTTAATTTTAAAGTGAAATCTCAAAGTTTTTAAACTTGTGTTAGATTCAAGTTTAGCTTGAGCTAATCAAGTAGATTTTTCCAGCATTGACTTCAAGGTCATGAACTACAGTAAGAACTTCATGGATTAAGTATGCTTATGTTAAAGATTATGAATGCTTACGAACTCGTCCTTTATGCATTTTAGATGCTATGAAGTTATGATGCTTACAGTAGTTTAAGAATGCTTGTGATTATGTACCTTATGCATGTTTAGGATTTATATCATTATAAATGTCTATGCTCAAGTTAAAAAAAATGCTTATGAGTATGTCCTTTATGCATTTTAGATGCTATGAAGTTATGATGCTTACAGTAGTTTAAGAATGCTTGTGATTATGTACCTTATGCATGTTTAGGATTTATATCATTATAAATGTTTATGCTCAAGTTAAAAAAAATGCTTATGATTATGTCCTTTATGCATGTTAGACTCTATGAAGTTATGATGCTTGCAGTAGTTTAAGAATACTTGTGATTTTGTGCCTTATGCATGTCTAGGATTTATGTCATTATAAATGTTTATGCTCAAGTTAAAAATGCTTATGATTATGTTCTTGAAGCATGTTAGATTTTACTAAATTATAATGCTTATAGTAAGAACATTTGGGGTTTATGTACCTCCTGCACGTCTAAGATTTATATCATGAATGCTTATGTTTAGATTATGCCCTGCTTGGTGTTAATTATGCTTAGCATGCTGATGTAAACTCTATGCCATGCTTAGGTTTCATTACATGGTATGTTGTTGATTAGTGTTACTATGGAATACTTAGGCCATTTATGCTAGCATGCTTATGTTTCTAATTGCTTGATGAAGTTCGTGTTTTTTTTGTGAGTAGGCAAGAATCTTACTAAGCTTTATGCTTATAGTTTATGTTGTCCATATACTGCAGATCAAGGAAACCTGAACTAGAGGAAGTAGCAGGAAGGGCCCAGTGTGTGTGATAGTGGCATGGTGGAGAAAGACCCTACTACTATCTGCTTATATTTATATGCTCAATTAACAACTTAAGACCTTGCTTCCGCTTATAAGACTTGTGAATTATTAGTACCATGTTGGATATTGCTTAGTTATGTTATTGTTCAATTACTTAAGAAAGTTGATATGATAGAACTCACGAATGGATCCTTATGATGGGCATGTTATGAAATGAGATAAGATATGGTAACATGCTAACTATGAATAAGATAGGTGATGCATGTAGAAAAGAAGGTTTATGCCATGACATATCTGTAAAAATGTAATATATGCATCTCTCATATATTACTAACACTTCTAAGGCAGGCCTCTTCTATTTGTCTAGTCGTTCCAACTGCCAATTCCTGGTGAACCTGCCTACTTCCCACAAGGGTTGGGAAGCCTTATATTTCTTTGTACAACTCCCAGAGTCTTTACCTTACTCTGATACTGGGAAGGTAGACCTTCCTGAATTGCCTTCTTTTCGGGAAATGAGGACCAAATGTCCCTTCCCGGAAGTGTATAGAGTCTTAGGAGAGCTGCATTACTTCTCAAACCATATGATAGAAACTCCCCTATTAAGCCACTTTGGATTGTCTCCTCTACCTTTGACGACTTCGGTTGCTATAGGTAGGGTGACATTTATCCTGCAATGTGACTTCCTTTTTAGGGCATTCATCTTTCTTACCAGTATATCTTGTAGATAATCTGATGCAGAAGGCTTTGGTGGAAGGGGAGTCGATCGAGGCTGCCAAGAAGAAGAAGACCCTGACTAAAAGAGGCAAATCCACAGCAGCTCCGTCATCTCCTCGGAAGAAGCTGCGGCTTATCAAGAAAGGAGCTTCAAGTTCATCAGCTCTTCTTCCCTTGTCTTCCCACCAGCCGGAAGCTCAACCCCTAATCATCTATGAACCCAGAAGGGAAGGCAACACCTCCCCTGCCTCTTCTTTAGCTCCCCAAGGAGGAGATTCTCCCTCCCAATTTCTGCATTCTTCCCCCTCCGCACAGAATTCACCCCTGCCTCCTCATGCGGAATCCCTCCAAGCTCCAACACCGTCCGACTCGAGAACCGTTCCTACCCCTCTTCGCCGTACCAGGCCCCCATCTTCTTCGGAAGGAGAAGACCCTTCCCTTCCGGTTCCTCCGAGGGCCACTCTGGGATCTTTGCTGAAGATTCGGCACCCTTCGGAGGTAAAATTCTTTAACCAGTCGGGTATACAAGGCCCGTGTGAGCAAGTGAGCAAACTGCTGGCAGAGGTATTTACTCCTTCTTCTCCTCCTCTTTGCTATGGGTATTTCCCTATACTGATGTAGGCTGATAATTTTCCTCTCCTTTTAGGCCTCCACTCAACATAACAACATGGTAGTCCACCTAGCCCGATCCCAATATAGTGTGGAGACTCGCCATTTTGCCGCCGTGTCACAACAGAAAGAGCTCGCACAACGATTAAACGAACAAGAGGCAAAGGAGGCAGACTTTAGGGGTCAATGCGAAGATGCCACGATGCAATTAGCCTTGGTTCGAAGCGAGAAAGAGGAACTGCAACGAAAAAAATGAGGAACTAGAACAACGCCTCTTTTTGCAATCTAGCGAGCTGCAACAGGTAGATATCCTGACTCAGGAATTGAAAGAGTATAAGAGATATCTCATGGATGCCATGATCAAGGATGCTGATTCTTCGGCTACTATCACACAGCTTCAACAAGAACGTCACCATTTTAACCTAGAGCGTCATGCCTGGGCAATCACCAGGGAATCCTGTGCGAAGAAGTGTCAGGAGCTTTTCTCCATGGTAACGGCTATTCCCCGAACCTTATCATCGGTGGCTCAGCAGCAATCCATCCTTCACCAAGAATATTCAAAGGCCCTCTCGGAAAAAGATGCTCTGGCGGTGAGTGGCGGAAAGTCGAGCTCAACTAGCCAAATGCCAAGACCCGGATGAAAGAGCAGGAGGTGATCTTAAAAGGCGATATGTGAAGAAGGGGTAGATTTGTTTGTATTAGGCTTTGAGGGTCCTCGGCTCAAAGCGCGAGGATACTGCCTCCCCGCGGACACTAGTTACTTGGATCCGGTAGGGGTGTTAGCTAAGTGTCACTTAGATCTTTTGACGTAACTTATAACATTTTCTTTTTAGTAATTTCTCTGATGGCTTCTCGCTTGCTTCTAAACGATAACTTTGTCCATATAACTAACTATCATTATCTCATTATGCTCCTTGAGGGGTTGGGAATTCGGAGCCAATTTTAAATTGATCTTTCTCTATGCTGTTATCTCTTTCCCGTGTCGTACAGCGCAATAATCCTCGGCGGTTCGGGCTTGTGGGAGAGATCTCGAATACCGTTATTCCCCTTCGCTCTAATTTTGGTTCGGGGATTCGCTTGAAAGGTCTTTACCTGATATTATTCATATCCGTCTCGATTCTGGTTCGGGAATTCGCTGGAAGGGTTTTTACCCAACATCATTCATATCTGTCCCGATTCTGGTTCGGGAATTCGCTTTAAATAGCTCTTGCTTGTTGATCTTCCCTATCTCTCTTACTGCTTTGGAAATGATATCAACCTCTTCGTCTTCTTTCCCTTTCCCAGAAACTCTGTTGCCCCTTTTCTTCCATTATAAATCCTTCGTGCCCCATGTCTTCATCCTGTTATCTGTCTATCATGGCTTCAGCGGGGCATCCTATCGAAATTTCTTCAGAGTCAGAATCTTTTGAACTACAAGACTGGGTCTCTGAGGATATGGAAGATTCAGAGACCCGCTCAACTGCTACTTCAGCCCTCCGCCCCCTTCCGTTTCTACCTCTCCGTCCAGCTCCCACCCCTTCGGCAGGGAGGTCCTTCCGCGCTCCTTTCCCCTCCTTCCACAACCGAGTGTGGAATCCTCCCTTCACGTGGGAGTATACAGTGGGAGATCCTCGTGCCGCCGCTGAACTTCCCCCACATCCACCAGCACTGGCTTTCGTCCCAGTTTCCCCGACGAGGACTCATCCTTCTTCTTTCGATGAAGGTCCACCAGTTCTTCCTCCCCCTCAGTGACGCCTTGAGTCATATTAGCTCCTTCTCCCCCCAAAGAGACATCTCCCGTTTCATCTGTTAGGAGTAATCATGGAAAATCTTTATAGATCAAGCTAATGTAATCATTTCAAATATGTTAATAAAAAATAAGGGAGGCAAATGATATCTGTTTTTGTCTTTTTCCTGTAGAAGTAAGGTTTCTGTCTTCCAAAAGGACTGATGATCCCGATCCGAACATACCTTCCTCTATCATTTTTCGGGGATTCGGACCCTCTTAATTACAATTGTAGTTTCGTCAACCTTCCCACTACTGCCCCCACGTTTCCTCTTCTTTACTGGCATTTATGGTCGCCACTTCTCCCACCAATAAATGCACTATTCCCCCTTCGTTGCCATAAAAACCCCCGACCTTTACCTGATAGCTTCCATCATTCTCCTTTTTCTTTTGCTTGCCATGGACAGGATATCGGAATAGGGTAGCAGTTCCTCGCCTTCTAAAGAACAGATAAATGATCGCCAATACATAGCTATCTTGGAGGAACAAGTGAAGTGTTTACAACAACAGCTGAAGGAAACTTACGCCAATAATCGCTCCCTGCGCCAACAACTGGTCGGGTCCCGAAAGGAACTAGCCAAGCAGACCTTCCTGTAGCAATCCTATCGGCATCAACTATGGGGCCACCCTCAACTATACAAGGGAACTCCCTCTGTCCCTCCTAACAAAGAACTGTAACGCCCGAGATATATAAGGGCTGCTGTTTGTTATCTTCCCTTGTAGATGATTCAGAACATGTAATTTTCTCACATTAATGAACTTTACTAGTTTATCTCCTTTTTCCAGTATCTTCTGAGTTGTATATTTCGGCTCTTCCGTCTTTCCAATCTGCTGGGTATATGGAACCCTTAAATGAGTCAACCCACTAAGGAAGTCCCAGTCCTCCCGTTCCACCACCACACGGGGATATCTTCCGCTCTGCGGGGATAGAAATTTGTGCATAGAATGAATAATAACCGAAGGATATCGGTTCTTCCGTTCCACCATCACACGGGGATATCTTCTGCTCTGCGGGGATAGAAATTTATATATATATAAAGTAAATAACAACCGAAAGATATCGGGTCTTCTGTTCCATTACCACACGGGGATATCTTCCACTCTGCCTTGCGGGGATAGAAATTTATATATATATAAAGTAAATAACAACCGAAAGATATCGGTTCTTCCATTCCACCACCACACGGGGATATCTTCCGCTCTGGCTTGCGGGGATAGAAATTTATATATATAAAGTAAATAATAACTGACAGATATCGGTTCTTCTGTTCCACCACCACACGGGGATGTCTTCCGCTCTGCAGGGATAGAAATTTATATATATATAAAGTAAATAACAACCGAAAGATATCGGTTCTTTCGTTCCACCATCACACGGGGATATCTTCCGCTCTGCCTTGCGGGGATAGAAATTTATATGTATATAAAGTAAATAACAACCGAAAGATATCGGTTCTTCCGTTCCACCACCACACGGGGATATCTTCCGCTCTGCGGGGATAGAAATTTATATATATATAAAGTAAATAACAACCGAAAGATATCGGTTCTTCCGTTCCACCACCACACGGGGATATCTTCCGCTCTGGCTTGCGGGGATAGAAATTTTTATATATAAAGTAAATAATAATCGACAGATATCGGTTCTTCCGTTCCACCACCACACGGGGATGTCTTCCGCTCTACAGGGATAGAAATTTGTATATATATAAAGTAAATAACAACCGAAAGATATCGGTTCTTCCGTTCCACCACCACACGGGGATATCTTCCGCTCTGCCTTGCGGGGATAGAAATTTATATATATATATAAAGTAAATAACAACCGAAAGATATCGGTTCTTCCGTTCCACCACCACACGGGGATATCTTCCGCTGTGCGGGGATAGAAATTTATATATATATATAAAGTAAATAACAACCGAAAGATATTGGTTCTTCCGTTCCACCACCACACGGGGATATCTTCCGCTCTGCCTTGCGGGGATAGAAATATATATATATATATATAAAGTAAATAATAACCGACAGATATCGTTTCTTCCGTTCCACCACCACACGGGGATGTCTTCCGCTCTGCGGGGATAGAAATTTGTATATATATAAAGTAAATAACAACCGAAAGATATCGGTTCTTCCGTTCCACCACCACACGGGGATATCTTTCGCTCTGCCTTGTGGGGATAGAAATTTATATATATATAAAGTAAATAACAATCGAAAGATATCGGTTCTTCCATTCCACCACCACATGGGGATATCTTCTGCTCTGCCTTGCGGGGATAGATAAATTTGTATGTATAGCGCCAGGGCAATTAGCATAAAGGAGGCAACGCCTTCATATCATTCCTCTTTGGTTCCCCTCCTAAAAGGGGGGGGGGACGCCTATGTCCGCCCCTTCTCCTGCAAATGGGGGGCTTTAGTACATAATGGGTCATTTAGAAATATAAACCCTTCTTTCCCTTTTACCACAGACGAGAAGCCCACTAATGGCTGCAAGCCCATTCTTCCCCCTTTTATAGGGGGTTCTTTGGTCTTCGTTTCTTCTGTCATCCTCCTCCCTTCGCCTTTTGGTCTCCTTCTTCTTCATCTGTTTGGTCCTCGATTTTTTCTTCCCAGCCCCTCTTTTTCCTTTTCTTTTTCAGACCCCCAAGATGCATTCTAACTTCTTCCAGGAGATAGCAGGCCGCTACCCGAATCGCAAACGGGATGCTGATCAGCCCTTCACTTCTTCTTCCACTTCACCTTGCCCAATCACCATTATACCTGATTCACCTCGCCGTTCTCCCTCTCCTCCTCCGGCGACCCTCACTACCCCCATCCCGGAGGAAGCCAGGGTCCTTACAAGCCCTAACTTTCCCACTCTTTCTCCTTCCGCCAATGACGTTCAGAAATCGCCTTCTTCTTCCCCGCAACCTGGGGATGAACCTGGGGAAGGTGTATTCCCATGTCAGCCAATGACAGAGGATGGATCACCTCTGTCTTCTCTTTCCTCAGCCTATCCTTCCTTTTCTGAACCCATGGCGGTTGATATTCCTTCACTGCTAACTCCCCCCCTGGCTCATCGCCTGAAGAATCCCTCTCCTCCTGTGGGCCTTGACCAGGGTTTCTCTACTTCTTGCATCCCTATCGAAGGCTCCTCCATCCCAATGATCATCCTCTCGTCGTCTCAAGGTCCTTCCTTCGATCAACCTCCTTCCGTCTTTCCTTCCGCACTCAACCCCCAACCAGGCATGACACATATCCTCCCTGCAACTCTGGATCTGCCGCCCCTGACTACCACCTCCGTGGGCCATCCAAATGATGCGCTTCCCTCTTTCCATTCTCAAACGATGGATACCGCCCCCATTCTCTCCTTTATAGGAGAGGTTCCTCCTTCAGCATCTTCCGTCCCGTCTTCTTCCCTTTCTCCCAGGAGTCTTCGGATTCTAAACTTAGAGGAAGTGGTTCCTCGCATGGAAGGCCTACGCCATGCTCTGGACTTGGTATGTTTCCTTACTCAGCTTCCTTAGCTTTGTCTAGCTGATCAATTTCTTTTTCCACGACCGGTATGTAGGCCCTGACCAACCATAAAGAATTGGATCACTTTCTTCATCAATACCAAGTTCAAGCCCAAGAATGGGAGCGTCAACAACGGGAAGGCTTGGCGGATGCTCAAAATCGAGAACGACTCCTGCTACAACAATTGCACCTGTGCCAAGAGCAATTAGCCGAAGCTCACCAGCAAATTCAAAAGGATGCTGACACTATTGTAGCATTAAAGGAGCAACCACGTCCAGGTGCAGAGCCACTCGTCCCCCAGCAGGAAATCTAGTCGGCCTCTCTTGGCGCAGAATCTTCCTCGGCTCAAGAGTTACTACGTCTTAAAGGGCAGGTAGCAGAGCTCCTCAAGGGGAAGCAATAGGATTCTGACACCATCGCTCGTCTTTAGGTTCAATATCAGCGAGCACAAGATAAGATAGGGGACCTTCGCACCCGCTTGTGCAAGGAGGTACAAGAAAACTCATCCCTTATAAATTCCCGGGCGCATGCTCATGCCCGTCTACGCAGGCAAGAAACTTCCCTCCAGAGGATGAGCACTGAACTTGCCCGAACCAGATCGTATTCCGAAGCAGTGGAGGGGATTTCGGCTTCCATGCGTCAAAATATGGTGGAGATGACGCACCTTGTGCAGCAGGACCAAAGTTCCCGAGCCGATGATGTCTCCATCTTGGCTGATGCTATTATGGAGGTGTCACGGCGTTATGTGGATGTGCGTCGAAATCTTCAAGAACAACAAGAGACATTCGAGAGGCTGCATCGAGAGCGAAGCCCTGGCCGTCCGAACCGTGAGGAGCAGCTCATCATCTTAATGCGCGCCACCTATCAGGACGGCTTTAATGAAGCGGTTCGGCAGTATGCCGCCCAAGGGTTACCTCCTCCCATTTATCCTCCATTTTCTTTAAATTGGGAGGCTGGTTTTCGACGTTATCCTCTCGACCGGTTTAAGCTGTAATTTAATATCCCATTTCGATGCTGGAATTTCCTTTCTGTTTTTCTTTTTCTTCTTCAAAATGTATTGATAATACCATATTGCCCTTATAAATAACCCCTTAATGAAATTTGGAGAATACTTGACACCTAATTAACGCAATCAATTCAAGAAGCACCCCCTTCGGAGTTTCATAATTTCCCTTCTTCTATTCCATGTTTCTCATACAGTGTGAAAGAGTTTTAAATGAAGGGCATTCCAAGGTCGTGGAAGCTCTTTGCCTTGGTCATCTTTCAGATAGTATGCTGACCTTTCTGTGTAGCGTTATTTCATAAGGTCCTTCGGTTTTGGAGCCACTTTCAGGTCTCGGTAGAGATTGATTTTATGCAAAACCCAATCCCCTTCTTGAAATCTCCGAGGCATCACTTTCTTATTAAAGGCTCGCTGCACTCTTTGCTTGTACAATTCTACTCGCCTCCGTGCCATCTCTCGCCTTTCTTCCACCAAGTCCAATTCGGTGCTTCGGATAATTTGGTTCTGATTTGGTTCGTATGCCTTTATCCGAGCGCTATTCAACAAAACCTCGACCGGAATAATGGCTTCCGCCCCATATACCAAACTAAAGGGAGTTTCTCCTGTTGCTGTCTTGGGTGTGGTTCGATAGGCCCACAGGACGCCAGGTAACTCTTCTATCCAGTTTCCCCTCTGAGCACCCAACTTGGTCTTTAATCCTTCGCTTGAGGATGGGCTACCGAAGTGAAAGCCTGCTGAATGTTGAGACTTTGACACCATTCTTGGATCTTTTTTCCTTGGAACTGTCGTCCATTGTCACTGACTATTTTCCGAGGAATACCATACCGACAAATGATATTTTTCCATAAGAACTGTATTACGGCATTCTCAGTAATTTTGGCTAAGGGCTCTGCCTCCACCCATTTGGAAAAATAATCCACAGCTACCAACAAAAACTTCCTTTGTAAAGGTGTCGCCGGCATTGGGCCCACTATATCTATTCCCCATTGATCGAAAGGACAAGAAGAGATTATGACTTTCATTAACTCAGCTGGTCGTTCAGAACGGTTGCTATGCTTCTGACAAGCGATGCAGGTTTGCACTATATGAGCAGCATCTTGCTGAAGAGTAGGCCAAAAGTATCCTGCCAATAAGGCCTTTCTTGCTAAAGCTCTCCCTCCTAAATGATTGCTACAACATCCTTCATGGATCTCCCGGAGTACCCATTCCGCATCCTCGTTTCCCAGGCATTTTAACAAGGGTTGCCCAAAAGAGGTCTTGTATAGGTCTTCATTTAAGAGGATGAACCGTTTGGCTCGGTTTATTAAAGTGGACGCCGCTATTTTCCCTTCAGGGATCTTCCCGTGTCGTAAATAAGCTATGATGTCGGTCCTCCAATCAAGAGTTAGGCTTGATTCAGGTACGTCTCCCTCCACGCTGCATATTGCTAAGGAAGTATGAACTCTCGTATGGATCGCTTCCGAGGATTTTATTCCTCCCATAGTGCTAGTCATCCGAGCCAACTCATCTGCCTTCCCGTTATGCTCCCGTGGGATTTGCTTCAAGAGGACCTGACGAAATTGAGCCTTTTCTTTCTCAAAAGTCTTCAAATACTTATGCAGCCTTTCCTCCCGAACCGCAAAAGAACCTTGAAGTTGTGATATTACCAACTGGGAATCCGAGTGGATCACAATGGAAGAAGCCCCCACTGCTTTAGCAGCCTGCAGTTCCACTAGAATGGCTTCATATTCCGCTTCATTATTAGATGCCCGATATTCCAAGCGAACTGCTAATCGAGTTTCTTCACCCTCCGGGGAAATTAATAAGATACCAACGCCGCTGCCTGTAGATCCTGAAGAACCATCTACTAATATATTCCATGCCTCTGATCCCTCCTCCTTTGTTGCCGAACCATCTTCCGCGCTGCAAGGTACCTCTGCCAGAAAATCAGCGAGTGTTTGGGCCTTGATAATCGTTCGAGGTTGGTAGTGAATATCATACTCGCTTAGTTCTACTACCCATTTGGCCAATCTTCTAGAGAAATTTGGCTTAGTGACGACCATTTGTGTGTTAGACGTTGTGGGATGAGCCAAGAAGTACGGCCTTAATTTGCGGGCGGTTAGTACTAGGATATACGCCAACTTCTCTAGCTCCGTATAACGGAATTCCACCCCCTTCAGGATATGGCTGGTATAATAAATAGGTTGTTGATGAGAACCTTCTTGTTTCAATAATACCGAACTAACGGCTCCTTCCGAGACGGCCAGATACATCCATAATTGTTCTCCAGGTATTGGTTTGGCTAGCAGGGGGAGTCCAGCCAAATATTTCTTCAACTCTTGGAAAGCCTGTTCACATTGATCATCCCATTGAAATTTAGCAGCCTTGCGCAAAATCTTGAAAAAAGGAAGCCCCTTGTCCGCTGATCTGGCTATAAATCGGGATAAAGAAACAATCCTGCCCACCAACTTTTGGGTCTCTCGCAGACTAGTAGGTGACTTCATGTTGCATAGGGCTTGCACTTTCTCAGGGTTGGCTTGCAGCCCCTTCTCCGTCACTATGTACCCCAAGAACTTGCCACTCTTTACCCCGAACAGACATTTGTTAGGGTTTAGTTTCATATTAAACCGCCTTAATGTAGCGAAGGTTTCATTTAAGTCCTTGACTAAATCCCGAGTGACCTTTGATTTGACCAAGATGTCGTCCACGTATACCTCCACATTCTTCCCTTTCTGCTCCGCGAAGATTTTGTCCATAAGGCGCTGATAGGTGGCTCCTGCATTTTTTAGTCTGAACGGCATTACCACATAAGCGTATAACCCCCCTGCAGTCACAAAGCTAACCCTCTTTTGATCTTCTTGGGCCAAAGGTATTTGATGATACCCTTGATATGCATCCATCAGAGACACCACTTCATATCCCACTGTAGAATCCACCAATTGGTCAATACGAGGCAAGGGGTAGCAGTCTTTAGGGCATGCTTTATTCAAATCACGGAAATCGATACACATCCTCCATTGCCCCGAAGGCTTGGGAACCAAGACTACATTAGAAACCCATTCGGGGAACTGGATTTCCTTTACATGACCCGCTTTTAGTAGTTTGTCCACTTCTTCTGCTATGACTTTGTCCTTTTCTGGTCCAAAATGTTGCCTCTTCTGTTGGACGGGTCGAGCTCCTTTAATGATATTGAGATGATGTTCCGCCACTTGAGGATGGATCCCCGTGAGATCATGCACATCTTTTGCAAAGATGTCTTCATTCTCCTTCAGGCAAGCCACCAGCTCTTCTTTGACATCTAGCTATTGTGCTATTCGTGTGACCTTTCCTGGAGCGATTTCCACCAGTTCTCCCTCCTCTATTTTATCAACTTTGGCTGATGATGATTTTGCCCTTCAGGTCCTCGGTTCGAGCTTTTTTCTGATCGTCCCGAACCATTTGCACGTAGCAGCTCCTGGAGGCCTTCTGTTCTCCACGAACTTCGACCACCGATTGACCTACTAGAAATTTCAGCTTCTGGTGGTATGGGGAAGCCACTGTCTGAAAAAGGGTGAGGAAAGGACGCCCAAGAATAGCGTTATAAGTGGACGGAGCGTCCACAATAAGGAAAGGAATTATACTGGTTTTTTGGTTGGGTTTTACACCCAGAGTTAAAGGCAATGATATCTGTCCCTTCGGGTGAACCATGTGCCCTGCGAATCCGAAGAGGGGAGTGGACACATCTTCTAATTGGGCATTTCCCAGCTGCATTTATCTGAAGGCTTCCTGGAAAAGGATGTTAACAGATCTACCCGAGTCAACTAGTACTCGGACCACTTCATAATTGGCCAGGGATATATAGATAACCAAGGCGTCTGTGTGGGGCAGCAGGACACCTTGCAGATCTTCTGGCCCGAACGAAACGGGCGGTGCAACTTGAATAGTCTGGTCGGTGACGATGGCCAAACTCTCCATGAGACGGGCGTACGACTTCCGTGCCCGGTTGGAGTCCCCGTCGGTGGGTCCTTCAGCTATAACATGAATAACTCCCTGTGTGGGAATGTCATCTAGATTGGATGAAGGGCCCTCCCCTGATGGGCCTTCTTGAGAGACAACCTCCTGGGATGGCGTTTGGAAAGCGACCCGGGGTTGTTGATTATACGACCCTGGACGGGTTACATTAGGTCGGGGGCCTCGCTGCGCCGGCCCTCCTGCCTGAAACTTTACTTGTGGATATGAAGTATGGAGGCGATCCAATTCTTCTTGTAACTTGAAACATCGACCCTCATCGTGGCGTGATACGTGTGATATTGGCAAAGAAGCGGGTGGGGGTTACGCGGATCCCCTATGTCCCAAAGTCGTTATGTGAGACCCTACTGGTCATAAAATTCTATTTCACGTTCTTTCCATGTCCTCACAGGAGGAAGCGCTTCAGCAACCATGATTTGTAATGGCGGGGTGGGGCGAACACCTTGCAGCATTGGACGAGGCCTCGGAACCTCCTGCCGAAAAGGTCTTGTATACTCCCGCCGAGGGGGTGCTTGAAGAGCAACAGGACGAACTCTTTCAGTCGGGACTGCTGTGGCAGTCCGTTCGGCCCTCCGTACCTTTAATCCTTCTTCTTCACAGATAAACTGCTCCACACGACTCAGTAGCTCTTCGTAACTATCCGTAGGTTGTCTTAACAAGGAGCTGAGGAAGGGGCCCTCCCGTAGCCCATGCTGAATAGGGCCTCTGAAAGATTCAGATCGGGTGGCGGGGATTCCCCGGGCTGTAGAAGTGAATCGATGAATATACCCCCTAAGGGATTCCGAAGGTCCCTGGGTGATATGCATTAACATAGAGGCGTCTTGTTTATACGCCTTGCAGCTGACAAATTCTCGACTGAACATTCTCTGGAAGTCGGGAAGCAGTGATGATAGACCGGGCAGAGTAGTAAACCACTTTTGCGCCGAGCCAGTCAGGGTGGTTTTGAAGACTCGGCACTTGAGAGCGTCAGTATAACAGTGAAGCGAGGCCGCTCCGTCGAATTGCGATATGTGCTCTTCAGGATCCATCAAACCATCATACTTATTGACCTGAGGGTTCCGGAAGTAGGATGGAGGGAGCTCAGTGAGAATGTCCATCGTGAAGAGACTGG
This sequence comes from Wurfbainia villosa, assembly GCA_025175895.1. Classification (NCBI taxonomy): domain Eukaryota; kingdom Viridiplantae; phylum Streptophyta; class Magnoliopsida; order Zingiberales; family Zingiberaceae; genus Wurfbainia; species Wurfbainia villosa. The sequence continues at coordinate 54,831,788 of CM045986.1, read as the reverse complement.
GTTCGTATACTTCCGGGGGTCGGGTTGATTGACTTTTACCCTGTTCCTCTCTGCGCGTTTTGGTGAAGGGCATAGTATTCTAAGGCGTTCTTCTCCCCAGTCCGCCTCCAAGCAATACTTCCCCATTAGCGGTACATGCAGAGGAGGAGGAGGCATACGGGGTGGGCCTGGAAGAAGGTTCCCAGTGCGGATGCGAATATCCGGTCCTTCTCCTTTCCTGGCGAGGGCCTGTAATAAGCGTCATCCATCGAGGGCCTTGGTAGCGATGGTAGAAGGGTGATGGGGCGCTCCTCCGCTGCAGAGGTAGTAGGTTGTTGTACTTCTTCAGGTTGCATCTCGACGTCCAGCTCAAATGTTTCCCACAGACGGCGCCAACTGATGCGGATGGGTGAAATCTGTTTACTCCCTTTTTCAATGCAGTGAGGCACTGAGGGAGATCTCAGAGGGTTTTCACAGGCCGCAATCAGTAAGGAAGTAAGAGGATGAAGTAGATGAAACGCAAAAACCAGCACCAGCAATCGAAACTCAGACACAAGATGTAACGTGGTTCGGAATAAGGATTCCTACTCCACGGAGGTGAGCTTTCTCACCGGGGGCAGTGCCCAAGCACTTTCACTATGAAGGTCCTCCTTTACGGAAAGTAAGTTTCCGAAGGTGGAGGAGAAAAAACCTCTTACAATGATCTCACCAGACAAGAAAAATACAAGAGATATAACAACGACAGGTCTCCGTCCTTCTTCTCCGGCGAGGTGGTTGTCGCCCTCTTTCCCCTCCTCCTGCGTCCCCTTATCTCTTGCTGGGTGGGAATAATTGCCGGATCCCTTTTTCCTCCTTGCTTCCTCTCCTTTTATCTCCTTTTTCTTCCTTCATCGTAACGTCGTGGGTTATCTCCATCGTTGCGTGGCCACCACCTTTCACTGGAGAATAGTGCATACGAGATATCGGGAGTGAAGACTCTTTGGAATATTATGTGGGGCCTCGGTGCGTTGCCTAACACCCTTTCCTCTATTTTTCGGGAAACTAGGCTAGACTATCTCCCTCAACCTTCCGTGTTGAGGGAAGCTAGTTTTAGGTCTATAGCCCACTGGCGCCCTAGCCCTAGGGTTCCTCATCAACCCGAACCAATTCCTCTCTTTCCCGTGCCCAACTTCCCCTTGTATTGATCAGATTGGGCTGGCTTCTTGGCGAAGCGCCCTCCGCCTCTCCTTTGCCGTATCAATTGCTTTCATTAACTCTCCCGTACCAATGACTCTCAATATTTGCCCGTACCGATGGCTTCCAATATTCGCCCGTGCCAATGGCTTCCAATATTCGCCCGTGCCAATGGCTTCTGAGGTTCGCCTGTGCCAATGGCTTCCAATATTCGCCCGTGCCAATGGCTTCTGAGGTTCGCCCGTGCCAATCTTCCTTTCCTTTCTTAGCTGAGCCGTGTATTTTGGATTGGATCTTAGGTCACCCGCTAACCCCTCTATCGGGGATTATGTAAAGAAGGTACCAGTAGTATCAATAGTGATAAGAAAAATTTATGTCTCTTTTTTTTTCTCTGCTTGTTCTATCTTCATTTCTTTGAAATCCTATCGTTGCATGAATAGAATGTGCCGAACAGCTTCAGTTTCAGTTCCAGTTCGGCATGAATGGCAGCATCAGTTTTAGACAACATTTCCCTCACTTAGCAGATGGATGGCTCATGTTCTCCAAGAATTCTTCCATACGTTGGCAACGGAAGTGAAATTCACCAATGGGTAATACTTCCAACTAAATCCCAATCAGGTTTAGCAAATGTCCTATTATTTATGAAAATTTGATACAACTTCTGAGCAGATGTTCGAGGTGTTAGTGCTTATAAGCTCCACATATCTCCACAATGGCATGATATTGTCCACTTTGGGTCTAAGCCCTCATGGTTTTATTTTTGGGCTTTACCCAAAAGGCCTCATACCAATGGAGATATCTTTTTTCTTATAAGCACATGATCTTTTCCATGTCTTACCAATGTGGGACTTTGATTGTATTCCCCATACTCCCAACAATCCCCCCCTCAAACGAAGGACCACATTGGGCCCCCCCTCAAGCCTATCCCTCCTCGAAGGATTTTCTCTGCTTGATGTCCGATCTTCAACCCACCAGGACTTCCTGTCAGTTGTTCGGTCCCCCCGACCCAACTAGACTTCCTTCCTGATGTCTGGTTCTCTTGATCCGGACGTGGGAGCTCAACTTCCTTCGTTCGAGGTTCATGGCTTGACATGGACCATGGCTCTGATACCAATTGTTAGTGCTTATAAGCTCCACATATCTCCACAATGGCATGATATTGTCCACTTTGGGTCTAAGCCCTCATGGTTTTATTTTTGGGCTTTACCCAAAAGGCCTCATACCAATGGAGATATCTTTTTTCTTATAAGCACATGATCTTTTCCATGTCTTACCAATGTGGGACTTTGATTGTATTCCCCATACTCCCAACACGAGGTGCATACAAGCTTAATCTAGGAGACATACTGCTTAGGTGAAAGCTTGACTTACCATTCTTAATAGCTACTGAATCTATTTCTGCTCCCTTGCAAAATCAATGTTCCCAAGATGAGGGATAGCAGCCACATAGAAGGTAAAAGCCATGATATTTTCTCTCAGGATCTCTGATTTGGCACACACGAGATTCATGACAGCAGAATCTTATTGATCAATGTATTGAATGCAATCACACATTAGGAGCTAGAACTGCAGCTTGCCGAACAGTTTGACAACACTATCCAAAGTCCACATATAATAACATTTTAGGAGTGATTCCATGGAGGTAGATACTGGTTGCAGCACACTAAGGTACTTCTCCGAATTTTTTTCATCCTTTGGCAGCATACTAGCATCCACAATTTTTTTTTTCACGTGGTTGACCTTCATTGTTGTGATTTACTTCTGCTGAACAGGCTTGGTAGGTTGTGATACTTGCATTAGTGTGAGCTAGTATCACAACCAGGTTGAGGTCGAGATTGGGCTGCACACATAGGGAAGTTTGCTGTTGATACTAACATAATTCTGATAATGCTGCTATTGTTGCTGCTAAAACCATTGTCGAATAGGAAGTTGTGGTGCAGCATAAACAAGCTCTACGGCCTCTTTAGGCATAGATTATGCATAATCTTCAGACATGGACTTCTGTACAGCAAGGCTTGTGCATTTATCCACAAGTATTTCCAGTAGTAGTTCCAATCTCTCAATTTCACTACCATCATAAGGGTTGTAGGACGATCAGATTTCTGAACTGCATGACTTAGCAAATCAGGCAATCTCCAAATCTCATTTTCCATATCATGAAATTTCAGGTTCTCTTGCACCTTCCCTGTCAACTTCTCAATCTGATCCTTTCGACCCATGATCACTTGCCAACTGGAGCTCGTAATTAGGAGTCATATTGGAGCCAAAGTTGCCCTTACTTGTATCACTTGCATAAAATTTCTTAGCCTTCTGTTCCTCTTCTACCATCACCAGCATTTCCTAGCTAAGAAAACTCCTCCATCGGATTCATGACAGCAAATTTTTTTTCTCTAATTAGATTTCCAATTAGCTCCAAGTCAAATTTTGTATCCAACTCATAATTGCCCAACAAAACAATATCTCCTCCCCCACACTTAAGAATTTTATCTGTCTCGGACAAAGCAACTTATCATGTTATTCCTCCAATATGGAAACAAAAGATATAGACAAAGATAATCCATAAAGACAACATGGATCAACAAGCAAGTCGAAAGACAATAAATGGCAAATACAAAGATATGACGAGAAAGACATCATGGAGTATCAAGTGGATTAAACAAACAAGTCAAGTAAGAACAGAAACAAGAGTCAAATCCTTCGTCATATTCATGTAAGTAAATGTTACTGCAGTTTTGAAAAGACTCAAAGCAAGTTCTAGAGGAACAAGTATCACATGTGTTATCACTCAACAATGGGTAAATGATAAGAATAGCTTACAACCTCACTAGGTGAATCAAAAATCAAGTTTGGTCTATTGATAAAAAAAATTCACCATCCTAACAAGTGATTGCATGCAAGTGAAGTCTCCTATCATACGTAAAAATCCACAATTTGATGATAAAACTTAACTAATTTTTACCACCTTTGAAATGATACTAAGGCATGCATAGGGAGGATTATTTGACTCAACAACAAACCAACAAAACCTAGGCAAACAGGAAAACAAGCAATCAAACAACACGACTTATTCCGAACATGAAAGGAAGGAAATAAATGCAGTAAATAAAAGAACACACTCCCCTTTCAAATTGGAGAAGAAGCATCCTCAAGGCGCACTTCCTCCACAAAAGCTTCTCTCACCCCCTCGTGAAATATGTTGGATCGAGAAGCATCGCTAGAGGGGGGGGGGGGTGAATAGGGATCGTAAATCTTTTTGACGTTTCGTTCAAGTAGATAATTAAATGAGTAAGAGCAGTGGAAAATAAAGAGACACGTTTATTTTTACTTGGTTCACAACCCAGCGGTTGCTACTCTAAGGCCCTATCGGTCCTAGATCGCATACGGAGGACAAAGCACTAAAACGTCTCCTCCTCGTTGGAGGTAGGAGACAACGATCACAAAACCGAATGTACGAGGATGAGGCAACAAGCCTACCTCACCTCGTTACGAATAAAAACAACGAATACAATATCAAAATATATTACTAGATGCTGCTCCCGACGAAGAAGATCTGAACTTGTTGTCACGTCGGCGTTATGACGGTGTTGGAGCGTTGGCGTTGTAGGAGCACTTGATGAATAAACTTGATATAATTTGGAGTTGGAATCCTCCCCTCCTTTTATAGATTTTGGCCTTTGAATATGTCTCCTCTTTTTTTGGAACAAATCACGAAGTTGTATAATTTTTAAAGCGAAGTGGCCGCGTCAAACCTTATCCATTTTGACCTAACGCAAAGGATGATTCGTCACCATCAATCGACTGATGACTCCCATCAGTCGACTGATGAGCATCAATCGACTTCCCAATGTCCAGCAGTCGACTGACAGCCTGGCCACTTCCTTGCAGTAAGAAGTTAGCTCGGAAAATAATAAATACGATGGTTTCTAACCATCCGATCTCGACCTAGACCTTACACAAGAAGTCTTAGTCGGATCGCCGCCTACGGTCATCCCCGTAAAGGGGACACGACCTTACAATCTCTCACTCACACGAGCTTTCCTCGATACTTACCTTGTAACTCTCTCTTTCGGCCTTCCACTCGATTCCTTCGGCTCCCTCCGAAGTCACTCGAGTGTCGCCTGACCACCGCGGCTTTCTCCGGGTGTCGCTAGCCTTCAGCTCCAGCTTTATTACTTTTCTGCACACTCGATTTAGCTCGTGAGATAACGATGTAAACTTAACTTTGTATCTTTGCCATAATCAAAACACAGGTTCGATTATCTAGTGCCCCTGCACCAACAAAATATCTTGAGACGGTGTCCATTCACTCTGAAAGTTTTCCCTGAAGAAGTTTCCTGCACCTCTACAACACCATAGGGAAACACATTAGTAACACAAAAAGGACTGTCCCATCTGGATCTCAACTTACCTCTGATCAAACTGAGACAAGACTGATACAATAAAACTCTATCGCCAATATGGAACTCCTTCCTCAGAATCCTTTTGTCATGAAAATTTTTGGTCTTCTCCTTGTAAATGCGGGGGTTCTCATAGGCTTCTAAATGTATCTCCTCAAGTTCCTAAAGTTGGAGTTTTCTTTCTCTCCCAGCTCTGTAAGCATCCATGTTTCAAGCTTTCACTTCCCAATAAGCCCTATGCTCAATCTCCACCGTCAAGTGACACACTTTACCATAAACCAATATGTAAGGGGACATGCCTATGGGAGTCTTATAGGCAGTCCTATAAGCCCACAGAGCATCCTCCAATCTCTTGCTCCAATCTTTTCTATTTGGCCTCACTGTCTTCTCCAATATAGACTTGATCTCTCTGTTTGACACTTCAGCCTACCCATTTGTCTGAGGGTGATAAGGAGTAGAAATCTTATGCAACACCCCATACCTGCTTAACATGGCTTTCATGTATTTGTTGCAAAAGTGAGACCCTTGATCGCTGATGATCGCCCTGGGTACCCCAAATCTGTAAAAAATGTGAGACCTAATAAAATTCACAACAACTGGAGAATCATCAGTCCTGGTGGGGATGACCTCCACCCATTTAGAAACATAATCAACACCCAAAAGAATATATGAAAATCCAAAAGATACAGGAAACAAACCCATAAAATCATACCCCAAACATCAAAAATCTCATAGAAAAGCATGGATTGTTGAGGCATTTCATTTCTACGTCCTATGTTCCCTGTTCGTTGACATCGCTCACAAGATTTGTAAAATCCATAGGCATCATGAAATAAGGTGGGTCAATACAATCCAAACTCTAAAACTTTCCTAGCAGTCCTTTGGGGCCCCCCACAAGACAGAGAATGACAAAAAGTAAGTACGAAATGAAACTCATAATCAGGTACACATCGTCTAATGATCTTATCACTACAAAATTTTCAAAGGTAAGGATCATCCCGTACATAAGACTTAGCATCACTTTTCAATTTTTGGACTTGTGCATGAGTAAAATGTGAAGGCACAACATGGGCAACTAAATAGTTAGCAAGATCTGCATACCATGGTGTCTTACCTCAGAGGTGAAAAAAGCCGCCTATCCGAAAAGAATCGCCATGGGGTGGGCTTGATCTCCTCACTATCCTCGCTTCAAATGGTCTGCTACTAGGTTCTCCTCCCGCCTTCCTATCAGTATCTCTACGTCACTCGGGCGTACATCCATCTAATCGCCCCGGTTTTTGCATCGGGCTTCTTCAGGAGGAATTTCAAAGTTGCATGATTAGAAAAAATAACCATATAAGAATAGAGCAAATAAGATCTAAATTTATCCAAAGTAAAAACAATCTCTAAAAGCTCTTTTTCTGTGGTGGTGTAGTTGGATTGTGCAACATCCAATGTCCTTGAGGCGTAGCAGATCACATGAGATGGTCTATCCACTCTCTGTGCCAAAAAAGCTCCCACCGCATAGTTCAAGGCATCACACATCAACTCGAATGGGAGAGTCCAATCTAGTAGTCTAAGGATTGGTGCTGATATCAAAGCCTGCCTAAGTTGGTCAAATGAGTCCTTGCACTGTTGGTCAAACTGAAATACCACCTCCTTCTGCAACAAGTTGGTCAAGGGTAGGGAAATCTTGCTGAAGTCTCTGATGAAACGTCTATAAAAACCTGCATCACCCAGAAAAACATGAACTTCCCGCATAGAAGCGAGGTATGATAAAGAAGATATAGCATGAATTTTAGCAGGATCTACTTTAATACCATGCATAGAGATAATATGACCTAAGACTATCCCATGCTCGACCATGAAATGACATTTCTCAAAATTCAAAACCAAATCAGTATCAATGCATCTCCGCAAAACTCTCGATAAATTATCCAGACATGAAAAATCATCCGCAAAAGAAGAACTGTATACAGAAAAATCATCCATAAAAACCTCCATGCAATACTCTAATAAATCTTCAAAAATACTTACCATGCATCGCTGGAATGTCCTGGGAGCATTGCAAAGTCTGAAAGGCATGCGCCTATATGCAAACGTCCCGAAAGGGCAAGTGAAAGTGGTATTCTCCTGATACTCTAAAGTAATACAAATATGGAAATAACCTGTGTAACCGTCCAGGAAGCAATAATGTGACTTGCCTGCCAACCTCTCCAACATATGATCAATAAAAGGCAGTGGGTAGTGGTCTTTCCTGCTGGCCTGATTAAGCTTCCTATAGTCCAAACAGACTCTCCAAGAGTTCTGAACTCTAGTGGGAATCAACTCATTCTTTGCATTGGCAACCACTGTAATGCCAGAATTCTTTGGAACCACCTAAATATGACATACCCATTTGCTGTCTGAAATAGGATAGATGATGCCAGCTTATAAAAGCCTCGTCACTTCCTTCTTTACCACCTCAAGAATTAGTGGGTTAAGCTGTCGTTGTGGTTGTCTAACTGGTTTCACATCCTCTTCTAAATGGATCCTATGCATACAGATAGCAGGGTTGATACCCGGAATATTCGTAAGCGTCCACCCAATTGCTTTCCTATGTGGCCTGAGAAGATCTACTAATCTGTACTCCTGATCTGGCTCCAGACCTCGGGCAATAATTACGAGTCGCTGCTCATCCTCATCCAAGTACACAACATACTTCAAATGCTCAGGAAGAGGCTTCAATTCAAGCTTTAATGGTTGCACATCTGATGGAAGTGATTCTTGGGGCGTCGCTTGAAGAGCACAAGTCCCTAAACATTCCATGTCCCTGTCCACATAAAAGGGCCCACAGATAGATCCTAACAAATCATCATCAACATCAGAATCAATGAAATCACAACAAAATGTAGAAGGTGTAGATATATCCAACTGAAAAATATACTCAGAAAGAAAATCCATGCAATCCAGCTCATCCTCTATATCCGCGCTAAGAATAGAATGATCCTCCATCGGGTGCTTCATAGCGTCCAAAATACTGAACTGAACTATAGTATCTCCTACCTCTATAGAAAGAGTATCTGCATACACATCTATCTTGGTCTTGGCAGTCTTGAGGAATAGTCTGCCCAAAATAAGTGGAGCTCTGCTGTGTTGTGTATCACCCTGATAGTCGCATTTTTACTGTGTCATTTTTACTTATAGATTGGATATTTTAAACACTTTGATACGGTAATTAGCATTATTCAGTATGTCTTTTTACATATTGGATCTATTTGTAATTAATTATTTAATCCCTATAATTTCAGTATTATTTTTCACGGGTTGAATGTGATTTTATAGGGAATAGGAAAAGAGCCTAATTGGAGCAATCACAGCCGTTGATCCAGATCTTGATCTATCATGTGAATCTTAGCCGTTGGATTAAAAGAAGATTAGGAGCAGAAATTGATCAAGGCGTTAATTAAAGACATCAACCCTAGCTCTAAATGGGTGGCTGAGATCGGTGGGAGAAATGATCGGACGGCTCAGAAAAATCATTTAATCATTCTTCTTCACACATAGGAAATCAAAAGAGATCGCAATGCAGTTTTCTTCTTCCTCCGAATCGTGCAGCTCCTCCCAAATCGCACGACGCTGGCAGCTTTCTTCCACACCATCCGCCCGAAGCACCGTCGGTCGTTCCCTTCCTCCACCAAGGTCGGTGGTGGCATTCCCTATTTCCTCATCTTCTCCATGCAGCGCAGCTCCTTCTTCATCCCAAATCGCGTGGCGTTCTTCTTCCTCTCCACACGCGGTGACGACGATTCGTCCACAGTAGAAAACCGGCGATAGTTCCGGCAAAATCATCGGTGATCATTCCAACCATCCCAAGCACGCTTGATCGGAGGGGCACAAGTTCTGCACTTGGGCAGACTACAACTTCGTTGAGCAGCCGTGATTTTCCTTCCTCTTCACCAGTGTTCCACAGCAGCTTGGTGACCGGAGCTAAGACGACCCAGTTGGACGGGATCCCTAAAGGTTGGGGTTATCTTCTACTGGCGTGATCGCTACAACACCTTCATCCAGTTCCGGCAGCCTTCATTTCCTTATTTTCGGCGGCAGAATCTAATTTCCAGCACTGGTGAAGGCTTGTAGATGATCACATCTCTGGTTCCTTCCATTTTCATAGCCGTGATTCATGCTGCTTCGCCTCTGTAGATCCATCCACCGACTGCCATGGTCGCGACAGTCCCAAAGTCCATCACCGGAGCAGTGATCCATTCCACCAATTCTAGCTTTAGTCGGAGGATTATTCTGATGAGAGATCCATGCCATTGAAGTCGTTAGAAGCTGTCCAGATCTGTCATGGATAACCAGAGAGGCTGGTTCCTTTCCGGGAGTTGTGGACGAGAGTTGGTTAATTTTTATTCAATGGTTCATTCTGTGTTTTCATTTGTATTTGCACTTGTGTTTTCCTTCGTATTTGCACTTGTGTTTTCATTTGTGTTGTCACTGGTGTTCTTACATTGTGTTTGCATTAGTGTTTTCAATTGTGTTTTCGCTAGTGTTTTTAATATGTGCTTTCACTAGTGGCCTTGAATTGTGTTTTTACTAGTGTTCGTAATCTGTATTTTCACTAGTGTTTTTAACTTGTGTTTTAATCTGTGGTTTACCTTGTATTTTATTCTGTATTCTAACTTGTGTTTTAACTCGAGTCATAGTTAGAGTTTTAATTGTGTTATGTTTGATTATGTTTAGTTTAGTTTCATTTACATTTGGCCAGTGTACCGTATAGTGACAGTGCGGTGCTTGGTTGAATTGCATTCATTATTAGTTTAGATTTCATTTACATTTGGCTAGTGTACCGTATAGTGACAGTGCGATGCCTGGTTGAATTGCTTACTTTCCTTGCATTTAGTTTTTAGTGACTATTTGACCACTGTACTGTATAGTGACAGTGTGGTGCTTGGTTGAATTGTTCAAATTTATTTCTTAACCACTGTGTCGTATAGTGACAGTGCGGTGTTTGGTTGAATTGTTTTATATTTGTTAGTTTAGTTTTTAGTGACTATTTGATCATGGTACCGTATAGTAACAGTGTGGTGCTTGGTTGAATTGTTCACATTTATTTCTTGATCAATGTACCGTATAGTGACAGTGCGGTGCGTGATTACTTACTTTTGCACATTAGGATAGTTACTTGGTAATTGTTATTTGGTAGTTAGATTTACTTCCTGCAAATTTAATTTCCATGTTTGTTTACCAGAATTGTTTAACCATTGTATCATATAGTGACAGTGCGGTGCAGGGTTGAATCGTTCTTGCATTAGGATAGCTTTCAAATAATTGTTTTGATAAATTGTAAAAACCCCCAGTGTTTACTTCTATTTAAACACAAACATCAATCCATTAAGTTCGTTGGGAGATGATCCGAGTATGTCCTATACTGCATTAGTGTAGTTAGGGGGTTCGATAAATAATTTGGGATTGCGACAATTAAAATCATTCGATCAAATTTTGGCGTTGTTGTCAGGGACTTTAATGGCGTTTGTTTGTCTTTAAACTGTAGTTTGTTTGTTTGTTTTCTTTTTCTTTTGTTATTAGGGTCCTTCTTATCATTTATATTTGTTTCTCATTGTATTTGTTTGTTTGGATGACTAGGTCTTCAGGTGATAATCTACTTGAGTTTTATGCGGCAGTTTTTCTCTTCCCTCAGTGGCCCAGCCTAGGAAGAGGGTTGTTGAAGAAAAGGCTAGGGAATTCCAGGAGCTAGTAAATTCCCAAGTATGTCGAGGTTCTGAAAGATTTATGTATTCATAAGAAGAATCTGAAAGAATTTCTTGTAGATTTTTATATTCTTGATATGGAGGTAAGAGATGCTGTAGTTTGGTTCAGTATTTTTGACACTATGAGGCACCTGATGGAGGATCATTCTATTCTTAGCGTGGTTATAGCTGATGAGCTTGACTGCATGAACTTTATTTCTTAGTCTGTTTTTCTCATTTGGATATCTCTGCACCTTCTACATTTTGTTATGATTTTATTGATTCTGATCATTCTGAAGTTAATGATGATTTTTCATTAGGACCTATCTGTGGGCCCTTTTATGTGGACAAGGATATGGAATGTGTAGGGAATTGCGCTGTTCAGGTGACACCCCAAGGATCACTTTCATCAGATGTTTGTGAGAAATGTCATTTCATGGTCGAGCATGGGATAGTTGTTGGTGCAGTAGGCACCTAAGTCGAACCTGAGTTTTGATCATAGCAAACGATACAAAGTTAAGCTCATGTTGTTATCTCACGAGCTGAATCGAGTGTGCAGAAAATTGCTATAGCTGGAGCTGAAGGCTAGCGACACCCGGAGGAAGCCGCGGTGGTCGGGCGACACTCAAGAGACTTCGGAGGGAGCCGAAGGAATTGAGTGGAAGGCCGGAAGCAAAAGCAACACGTAAGTATCGAGGTAAGCTCGTGTGTGCGAGTGTAAGTAAGGTCGTATCCTCGTTACGGGGAAAGACTTAAGCGTAGATCTGACCCAAGACATCTCATAGGCGGTCTAGGTCGAGATCGGACGGTCGACGACCGTCGAAATAATGTTTTCTTTAAGCTAACAGTGCCTTGCAGCCAGCATCAGTCGACTGCCAACCTGAAGGACTCGACTGCTGGTCAAAGGATCAACCTCGAGGAATCAAGGTTTATCACCAACTTTCAAGGGGAGTGGTGCTCAAATATGTTTGGCTAGGGTTCCTCTCGAAAAGGGGCTCAAAGTCTATAAAAGGAGGTCCTAACCTAGGGTTTTCACAACAATTCTAAGCTTCCAAAAAGCCTCCGCAAAGCTACAACTCTCCGACAACGAAGTCCTTCCTTTCCGACGTCTAGGTTTAACTTTCTTTATTATTTTTGTACGTCGGTATTAGTTTTTATCAGTTGTTCATCTACTTTTTCGGAGCTTTTATCGTATACGAGGAGAGGGGGAGTGTCCCTCTACCTCAAGTTTTTGTTTCTTCTTGTATCGATTAACTCGTACCTCTAACGAGGAGGAGTTCCTTTAGTGCTTTTGCCCTCCGTACGTGGTCAAGGACCACTAGGGCCTTGGAGTAGTAGTCGAAGGTTACGAACCAAGTAAAACATTTGTCTTCTCTTTATATTTCTTATCTTTTCCGCTACAAATTAATTATCTACTCGGTTTTTTAACGAACGAAAAAAAAGTTTTTATCGCTATTCACCCCCCCTCTAGCGATCCGCTTCGATCCAACAATTGGTATCAGAGCCGGGGGTTGCTAAGATTTGGTGAAACCACCAATCTATCCATTTTTACAGATTTATTGTTCTTTTAATTTTGTTTATTTCTATTTATTTCGCTTTGTTAAGTTTTCTCCCGCACTACTAATCCAAGACGCGAGTCTTGGTACTTTTTTTTGTGTTTTTGTCGTTGCTAGTTTCTTCGTCTTCGTCTCCTTCGGTCTTTTGTTCTAATGGTCCATCTCGAGGGTTTTAGCACCGTCCGACCTCCGTTTTACAACGGAGATGACTTCCGTTATTGGAAGGGTCGGATGGAATGCATTCTCAAAACCCAAATCGAGATGTGGATCATAATCCAAACAGGTTTCACACTTCCGACTAATGAAGTGGGTGACTCCTTGGATTATGATCAATGGACCATTGCGACAAAACGACAAGTCGAAGCCGACGCCAAGGCAACACAAATCCTCCAATGTGGCCTATCCAAGGAGGAGCTAAATCGCGTCGGCCCCTTCATAAGCGCAAAGGATCTTTGGACAAAACTAATCGAGTTACACGAAGGATCGGATCAAGCTAAGGTTTGCAAACGCGATTTGTTGTTCAATAAATTGTACACACTAAAAATGCAGGAACACGAGTCCGCGATGCAACTCCACGCCCGTGTCCAAGACATAGTCAACAACCTACACGCAATCGGGCAAAAGGTCGAAAACCGCGACCTTATAAGGTATGTTCTAAACTCTTTTCCGAGGACTACCTTGTGGGCATCCATGGTCGATGCCTACAAGGTCTCCAAGGATCTTTTTAAAATTAGGTTAGATGAACTCTTTTCCGATTTCGAATTACATGAGCAGTCTAACTCGAAACCCGAGAGGGGTATAGCCTTGTTTGCAGGTTCAAAGAAGAAAATCGCAAGCAAGCCACCACCAACCGAGGAGGAAGACGAGTCCGAAGAAGAAGATGACCCGGAATTGACTGCCGAGCTAATGAACCTAGCTCGAAGGATAGCCAAGGGACGGAAGTGAACCACAACTCAACCCAACCAAGGTAAACCTAAAAGTTCTAATATTAGGTGTTATGAGTGTAACAGGTTTGGACATATCAAGTCCGAGTGCCCCAAGCTCAACCACAAAGCACCTAAGCACAAGAAGGCCCTCAACGCGACATGGGAAGAAGCGTCATCCGAAGAAGACGAAGACCACGTCTTCATGGCGAAATCAATTGAGTCAGACACGGAGACCGAACCTGAACTTGAGTCAGAACCTGAGGATGACTCGACCACGGTTACCTTCAAGTCAAGCCACGGATACGCATCCGGTTCAAAAGATACCCTTAAAGTAAGTCGAACTTTATTTAATACTTTACAAACTACGGTTAGGTTTTTGTCTAGGAAATTAGTTAAATCCGAGTCCAAGGTCGAGACCCTGCTTGAGGAGGTCAAACTCCTCAAACACAAGGTCTCCCTAACCTCTTCGACTAGTCGAGTTCAAGAGAAGGACTCAACTCGGGTTGAAAAACTTGAAGTTGAGAACTCACTCTTGAAAAGTCAAGTCGAAGATCTTAGGAACACGTTGGAAAGGTTCACTTCGGGATCCAAAGGACTTGACCTCCTACTTGGATCTCAAAGGGTCGTGTACAACAAGGCTAGACTAGGGTTTAACTCAAACATGACTAATAGGTCGTATATGTCGATTGTAAGTCGACATAGGAAACATGTCCAAGCATGGGTCCCTAAGAACCTTTTGATTTCAACTCTAGGATCCAACCCGTACTGGATTCCCAAGGACCAAATCCACTATGTGGATAGACCGAACCGATTCAACGGTCTAGGGGGAGCCAGTACAAAACATGTTTGTGCTTTAACTTAGAAATTGCATGTTTTAACTTAGAAAGTTTGTGCTTTAACTTAGAAATTGCATGCTTTAACTTAGAAAGTTTGTGCTTTAACTTAGAAATTGCATGCTTTAACTTAGAAAGTTTGTGCTTTAAAACTTGTGAACTCACTTAGAACACGAACATAACCAACTAAAATTCTTCGAAAAGATTGAGCCTCGGGGAGCCTCTTTTCAAAAATAACCAGTTAGACTAGGAAATAGTCTTAGGTGAGTCAAGTCATCATTTTCTTGAAAATGGCTTTGTCTAAGGAAGTGGTCGATGATCCGATAAAAGAAGGCCTCTGTGCCTCGCCACGACCTGGAAGCCATGATCTTGAAAAGGTAAACTTGACAAGCCTAGGGTCAAATCCAAATCTAACATAAAATTACTTGAACCTAAATCCACTTAATCAACTTAATTGGAAGTCATCTCACAAAAAACACATAAGTATAACATGCTTGATCATATAGACACAGGTGAGATGACCTAGGTTTAACAACTTACAACCAATTTTTTTTTTTAAAAAAAATCTAACATCCAATCCAACCACCTTGTGTGTAGGATCAATGGATGTTAGACGTGTTGCTACACATGAGGGATCAACTCAAATTCAAAGCTTCGATTCAAACGACAAGGATCGGTAGCCTTTGGGAATAACGGCAAGCTCAAAATCATCGGATCAGGTGATATCGAGCTTAACTCGAATTTTGTTATTAAAAATGTATTACTTGTAGAGAATTTTGAATATAACCTGCTTAGCATAAGCCAATTATGTGACAATAACTATAAGGTCGTATTTTTAGAAAATGAATGTGTAATTAAAACAAATAAAACAGCTAAAACAATACTTAAAGGAACTAGGACAAATAACATTTATACAATTAACTTAATCAAATCCTCAGCCAAATGTCTTATGACACAGGAAGAGGAATCATGGTTGTGGCACCGACGACTGGCCACTGCACCCCAAGACTCGTCCACAAGATGAGTCAGAGTGGCTTAGTCAGAGGCTTACCCAACCTCAACAACTTGGTTAATAAAATCTGTAATGCTTGTCAACAAGGAAAACAACCTAGGACACAACACAAGTTAACTAACCAAGAACGAACCTCAAGTGTACTTGAGCTCCTGCATATGGATCTATTCGATTCACATGGAGCCAAGTCACTCAATAGAAGTCAATATTGCTTAGTCATAATTGACGACTACTCCAGGTTTACCTGGGTTAGGTTCATCAAACATAAAAATGATACTCTAGATCAATTAATCAATCTATTCAAATTAATCGAGAATCAAAAAAACCTTAAGGTTAAAAGACTTAGAAGCGATCATGGTGGTGAATTCGAAAATCAAAGGTTCACCAACTTCTGTAACCTAAACGGATACCACCATGAATTCTCTTGCCCTAGGACCCCTCAACAAAATGGCCTAGTGGAGTGGAAAAACCGAACTCTACAAGAAGCCGCTAGGACCATGTTGAACGAATACGACCTACCTGATAGGTTTTGGGCAGAAGCCGTTAGCACGGCTTGCTATGTCCAGAATAGGATCCTTATGGTAAAGAGGCACCTTAAGACCTCCTACGAGATTTATCACAATAAAGTACCCAACATCAAGTACTTTAGGGTATTTGGATGTAAAGTACATATCTTAAACACTAAGAACCACCTAGGGAAATTCAAATCCAAAACCTCCACCAGAATCTTCTTAGGATACTCGACTACAAGTCGAGCTTATAGAGTATATAACCACGACACCCTTAGAGTCGAGGAGACTATCAATGTAGTATTTGATGAAGGACATGAACCTACAAAACCCTCAGCAACCCCAATTAGCGAGCCGATTCATACTAGACCTAACTCTGATCTGGAGATCAGGTCTAGTGTTAATCCTAACCTAAGTCAACCAAGTCACTCTATTGATCAAGTGATAGATGACTCCAACCAAACTAGTGTTCAACCAAGTCACCCCATTGATCAAGCATTAGGTGACACAAACCCAACCCAATCTTGGATTCAGACTAACCACCCTATCGATCAAGTGATAGGAGATCCTAATCTAGGAGTTCGAACTAGAGCATCCTATAGGAACCTTAGTCAAATTTCCTTAATTTCAAAGATAGAACTCAAATCAATTGAACAAGCTCTTCTTGATCCCGATTGGATTATTGCAATGCAAGAAGAGCTAGCTCAATTTACTAGGAATGAAGTGTGGGAATTAGTACCACCACCTAAAGACAAAACGATAATTGGAACAAGGTGGGTGTTTCGAAATAAGCTTGATGATAAAGGTGAAGTAGTTAGAAACAAGGCTAGGTTAGTCGCCAAAGGGTTTAGTCAAGTCGAAGGCTTAGATTATGACGAAACCTATGCCCCAGTAGCTAGACTTGAATCCATTCGAATGTTGCTAGCTTATGCCGCACATCGAGGATTTAAGCTGTTTCAAATGGATGTTAAGTCGGCATTCCTAAATGGATACATTAAAGAAGAAGTTTATGTTAGCTAACCCCCCAGATTCGAAAATCTAAATAAACCCGAACATGTTCTAAAACTTAAGAAAGCTCTCTATGGACTTAAACAAGCTCCTCGAGCTTGGTACGAGAGACTTTCAATCCATCTTAAGTCAAAAGGGTTTAACCAAGGCTTAGTTGACCCAACTCTCTTCGTAAAAACCTTAGGTAAAGAAATATTCATAGCTCAAATTTACGTAGACTATATAATTTTTGGAACCTCTAACTCAGCCTTACTAAACGAGTTCGTTTCACTCATGGAAAGTGAGTTCGAAATGAACTTGGTAGGTGAGTTAAGTTTCTTTTTAGGTCTACAAATTAAACAAACTAAGGATGGTATATACCTATATCAACAAAAATACACTAAGGAGTTAATTAAAAGATTTGGAATGCAAGACGCTAAGATAATAAAAACACCAATGGCGATTAATGTTAACATAGGAGAAGACCTAGAAAGTAAGTCCATTGACTTAAAGTACTATAGGAGCGCGATAGGAAGTCTCCTATACTTAACTGCGAGCCGACCCGACATCCTATTCGCAGTAAGTATGTGCGCCAGGTTTCAAACCTGTGCTAAGGAGTCTCACCTAACCCTAGTTAAGCGTATCCTTAGATATCTTAAGGGTACACTTAACGTTGGTATTTGGTACCCTAGATCTACAAAGTTCGAACTAATTGGCTACTCCGATTCAGACTATGCCGGTAGTAAGCTCGATAGAAAGAGCACGAGTGGTTGTTGTCAACTTCTCGGCTCGAGTCTAGTAAGTTGGTGCAGTAGGAAGCAACATTGTGTCGCTTTATCTACCACCGAAGCTGAATACATCGCGATGGGTGAGTGTGTCACTCAACTTCTTTGGATGAAGCACACTCTCCGCGACTTTAAGTTAGACTTTACGAATACTAAACTTCATGTAGACAACATTAGTTCAATTAATCTTACTAAGAATCCGATATGTCACTCTAGGACCAAACATATAGAGGTCAAACACCATTTCATTCGAGAACATGTGGCCAACGGAGCAATACAACTCGAATACGTCGAATCGAAGTCTAACTTAGCAGACCTATTTACTAAACCCCTACCTGAAGCCAAATTTAGTCTATTAAGACGAAAATTGGGCATGTGCGTAGTAGAATAGGAACTTGCAAATTATATTTTCTTACTACTATTTCTTAAATTTTCATTTTTATGGAACTAGCATAGGACATACCTTAGATATCATGCACCTATAGATTTAAGGAGCCAATACATCTCACAACACATAGGACTAATGTGTTTGTGTACTTAGCCACGTAGATGGGCGTGAGATGTTAGGACCTTACTCCTGGTTCCAGATGTAGATCTAGTGCATCGCCATGAACCATGGAGTATAATCATACACACTAACCGACTCTGACCAGGACTGGTTGATCTTTCATATCAATCAAGCCAAATATGAGTCGAACATTTTATAGATGAGCTTATTTTCAGTATATTTTTTTTTAAAAATAAAAAATGGGGAACATGCTTGGACTTTAAATTTAACACTTATTTTTTTTTCCACACACCCCTTACTCTTTTCGATATACGGCAAAAGGGGGAGAAAAAGGCCAAAGTTAAAAGGTCAAAGTTAAGGGGTCAAATTTTTTTTGACAACTTAAACTCTTACTTCATATTTAAACCAAAAGTTAAAACTTATTCAAAGGCCAAAGAATTCTTAACTTAAACTTATTTATTTTAAATACTATACCCAATATTAAGTAATTTCGGTTACTTAATTCTTTTTTAGTAGCAAACGTCAAGGGGGAGAGTTAAAACACTTTCTCAAGTACTCACCCTCTGTCAAGGGGGAGGATTCCTCAAGGGGGAGCACTTGAAAAAGTGTTTTTATACTCCTGTTCATTCATGCTCTTAACACTCCTGCTCATTCATGCATATCTTTTCTTAATGCACTTAACTTTGTATGTGAGTTTGCCATAAATCAAAAAGGGGGAGATTGTTGGTGCAGTAGGCACCTAAGTCGAACCTGAGTTTTGATTATAGCAAACGATACAAAGTTAAGCTCATGTTGTTATCTCACGAGCTGAATCGAGTGTGCAGAAAATTGCTATAGCTGGAGCTGAAGGCTAGCGACACCCGGAGGAAGCCGCGGTGGTCGGGCGACACTCAAGTGACTTCGGAGGGAGCCGAAGGAATTGAGTGGAAGGCCGGAAGCAAAAGCAACACGTAAGTATCGAGGTAAGCTCGTGTGTGCGAGTGTAAGTAAGGTCGTATCCTCGTTACGGGGAAAGACTTAAGCATAGATCCGACCCAAGACATCTCATAGGTGGTCTAGGTCAATATCGGAAGGTCGACGACCGTCGAAATAATGTTTTCTTTAAGCTAACATTGCCTTGTAGCCAGTATCAGTCGACTGCCAACCTGAAGGACTCGACTGCTGGTCAAAGGATCAGCCTCGAGGAGTCAAGGTTTATCACCAACTTTCAAGGGGAGTGGTGCTCAAATATGATTGGCTAGGGTTCCTCTCGAAAAGGGGCTTAAAGGCTATAAAAGGAGGTCCTAACCTAGGGTTTTCACAACAATTCTAAGCTTCCAAAAAGCCTCCGCAAAGCTACAACTCTCTGACAACGAAGTCCTTCCTTTCCGACGTCTAGGTTTAACTTTCTTTATTATTTTTGTACGTCGGTATTAGTTTTTATCAGTTGTTCATCTACTTTTCCGGAGCTTTTATCGTATACGAGGAGAGGGGGAGTGCCCCTCTACCTCAAGTTTTTGTTCCTTCTTGTATCGATTAACTCCTACCTCTAACGAGGAGGAGTTCCTTTAGTGCTTTTGCCCTCCGTACGTGGTCAAGGACCACTAGGGCCTTGGAGTAGTAGCCGAAGGCTATGAACCAAGTAAAACATTTGTCTTCTCTTTATATTGCTTATCTTTTCCACTGTAAATTAATTTTCTACTCGGTTTTTTAACGAACGAAAAAAAAGTTTTTATCGCTATTCACCCCCCCTCTAGCGATCCGCTTCGATCCAACAATAGTCTTAGGTCATATTATCTCTGTGAATGGTTTTGAAGTAGATCCTGCTAAAATTCATGTTATATCTTCTTTATCTTACCCCGCTTCTGTGCAGGAAGTTCGTGCTTTTCTGGGTCATGTAGTTTTCTACAAACGTTTTATCAGAGACTTCAGTAAGATTGCCCCGCCCTTGACCAACTTGTTGCAGAAGGAGGTGGTATTTCATCTTGACTAGGATTGTGATGGAGAACGAGCCCACTCCCATAGCAGATTCTTTTCCAGATGAGCAATTTTTTCATCTATAGGGTAAGACACCATGGTATGCAGATCTTGCTATTTATTTAGTTGTTGTGTTGTACCTTCACATTTTACTCATGTACAAGTCCAGAAATTGAAAAGTGATGCTAAGTATTATGTATGGGACGATCTTTATCTTTGAAAATTTTGTAGTGATCAGATCATTAGACAATGTGGACTTGATTATGAGTTTCATTCCATACTTATTTTTTGTCATTCTCTGGCTTATGGGGGGCACTTTGGACCCCAAAGAACTACTAGGAAAGTTTTATAGTCTAGTTTGTATTGGCCCACCTTATTTCATGATGCCTTTGAATTCTACAAGTCTTGTTAGCGATGCCAATGAATAGGGAATATAGGACATAGAAATGAAATGCTTCAACAATCCTTGTTATTCTGTGAGATTTTCAATGTTTGGGGTATTGATTTTATGGGTCCATGTCCTGTATCTTTTGAATTTTCATATATTCTTTTAGCATATGATTATGTTTCTAAATGGGTGGAGGTCATCCCCACCAGGACTGATGATTCTCTAGTTGTTGTGGATTTTGTTAGGTCTCACATATTTTGCAGATTTGGAGTACCCAGGGCAATCATTAGCGATCAAAGGTCTCACTTTCGCAATAGAGGCAGGCCATTTTAAGGAGAGAGATCAAGTCTATACTGGAGAATACGGTGTGGCCATACATGATGATGCTTCTTCTCCGACATGAAAGGGGAGTGTATTCTTTTATTTACTGCATTTATTTTCATCCTTTCATGATCGAAATAATTTGTATGGGTTGATTGCTTGTTTGCCTGTTTACCTAGGTTTGTTTGCCTATTGTTGAGTCAAATAATATTCCCTATGCATGCTTTAGTATCATTTCAGAGGTGGTAAAAATTGGTTTAAGTTCGATCATCAAATTATGGATTTTTGTGTATGATAGGAGACTTCACCTGCATGCAGTCACTTATTATGATGGTGAACTTTTTATTGATAGACTAAGTTTGATGTTTTATTCACCTAGTGAGGTTATAAGCCATTCTTATCATCTACCCACTTTTGTGTGATAACACATGTGATTCTTGTTACTCTAGAACTTGCTTTGAGTCTTTTTAAAACTGCAGTAACGTTTACTTGCATGAATATGATGAAGGATTTTATTCTTGGATTCTTTTCCTGACTTGGTTTGATTGTCTATCCACTTGATACTTCTATCTTCCATGTTTTACTTGTCTTATCTCTTCATTTGCTATCTTTGTGGATTATCTTTTGTATATCTATTATTTTCCATGTTGGAGGAATAGTTTGATGGGTTGTATCGTCCGAGACAGATAAAATTTTTAAGTGTGGGGGAGGAGATATAATATTTTTGTTGGAAACATGACATGAAGGCATAGTTTTTAGAGGTCATTGGTCCTAAGATATATTTGCCTATGATTAGTACTTGATTTTCTGCACACAAAAAAAAAATGGCACCATTGATGTTTCTTTTGTAAAAAAAAAAAAGTGCAATTGTAATGCAGGCAAATGGAATTGCAATGTGTTGGATAGAGTCATTTGATCCTGAATCCAATTCTAAAGTTTCCAATTGTCCTAGTCTCTTCCCGTATTGCTGGTTACTAAGCATTTCACAGAGAAACTCATCAGATTTATTTCTCTAATTCTTCAATTATTTCCTGTTCATTATACCTTTGTCTTGTACTTCTCTTTGCATACTTTATCTGCAATCTACATTTGATCTTATTCTGATTCATGGTAAATCTTTTTGATTCATGTATGAGATGTATTGATAGCAGTAGAGAAGTAGATGGTAAGCAAGCATATGGTAGTACAGGATTGCATGTTGTTTTGAGGCCGCCCCACTCCTACATTATTATGTGAGCATCAGTGCATGTATCCATTTTGGGAGGTTTTGTATCAGGCTTAGTCTATTTGATTTGACTGTAAATCATCATACATGTTGATTGTTGTAGGAGTTGGATTTTTTGACTACCCTAGATCCGAACCTATTTGATGATCCTAAGTAACTTATTTTTCCTATCTCTGAATTATTAATCTGGGTATTATTTGGGGAATTAGTTAGGGAGTCAGTGTGTCTTTGCTTTTATTATTGCTCGGGACGCGCAAGAATAAGTGTGGGGGAATTTGATAGTCGCATTTTTACTGTGTCATTTTTACTTACAGATTGGATATTTTAGGCTCTTTGATATGGTAATTAGCATTATTCAGTATGTCTTTTGACATATTGGATCTATTTGTAATTAATTGTTTAATTCCTATAATTTCAGTATTATTTTTCATGGGTTGAATGTGATTTTATAGGGAACAGAAAAAGAGCCTAATTGGAGCAATCACAACCTTTTATCCAGATCTTGATCCATCATGTGAATCTTAGCCGTTGGATTAAAAGAATATTAGGAGCAAAAATTGATCAAGGCGTTAATTAAAGGCATCAACCCTAGCTCTAAATGGGTGGCTGAGATCGGTGGGCAAAAAGATTGGACGACTTAGAAAAATCATTTAATCATCTTCTTCACGCACAAGAAATCAAAAAAGATCGCAGCGCAATTTTCTTCTTCCTCCGAATCGCGCAGCTCCTCCCAAATCGTACGACGCCGGCGGCTTTCTTCCACACCATCTGCCTAAAGCACCGTCGGCCGTTCCCTTCCTCCACCAAGGCCGGCGGTGGCATTCCCTATTTCCTCATCTTCTCCATGCAACGCAGCTCCTTCTTCATCCCAAATCGCGCGACGTTCTTCTTCCTCTCCACACGCAGCAACGACGATTCATCCACAGCAGAAAATCGGTGATAGTTCCGGCAGCAACCATCGGTGATCATTCCAACCATCCCAAGCACGCTTGATCGGCGGGGCACAAGTTCTGCACTTGGGCAGACTACAGCTTCGCCGAGCAGCTGTGATTTTCCTTCCTCTTCACCGGTGTTCCACAGCAGCTTGGTGATCAGAGCTGAGACGACCTAGTTGGAAGGGATCCCTAAAGGCTGGGGTTATCTTCTACTGGTGAGATCGCGACAGCACCTTCATCCAGTTCTGGCAGCCTTAATTTCCTTATTTTCGGCGGCAGAATCTGATTTCCAGCATTGGTGAAGGCTTGTAGATGATCACAGCTCCGGTTCCTTCCATTTTCATAGCCGTGATTCGTGCTGCTTCACCTCCGCAGATCCATCCACCGACTGCCATGGTCGTGATAGTCCCAAAGTCCATCACCGGAGCAGTGATCCGTTCCACCAATTCTAGCTTTCGTCGGAGGATTATTCTAACGAGAGATCCATGCCATTGAAGTCGTTAGAAGCTGTCCAGATCTGTCGTGGGTAACCGGAGATGGTGGTTCCTTTCTGAGAGTTATGGACAAGAGTTGGTTAATTTTTATTCAATGGTTCATTCTGTGTTTTCATTTGTATTTGCACTTGTGTTTTCCTTCATATTTGCACTTGTGTTTTCATTTGTGTTGTCACTGGTGTTCTTACATTGTGTTTGCATTAGTGTTTTCAATTGTGTTTTCGCTAGTGTTTTTAATATGTGCTTTCACTAGTGGCCTTGAATTGTGTTTTTACTAGTGTTCATAATCTGTATTTTCACTAGTGTTTTTAACTTGTGTTTTAATCTGTGGTTTACCTTGTATTTTATTCTGTATTCTAACTTGTGTTTTAACTCGAGTCGTAGTTAGAGTTTTAATTGTGTTATGTTTGATTATGTTTAGTTTAGTTTCATTTACATTTGGCCAGTGTACCGTATAGTGACAGTGCGATGCTTGGTTGAATTGCTTTCATTATTAGTTTAGATTTCATTTACATTTGGCCAGTGTACTGTATAGTGATAGTGCGGTGCCTGGTTGAATTGCTTACTTTCCTTTCATTTAGTTTTTAGTGACTGTTTGACTACTGTATCGTATAGTGACAGTGCGGTACTTGGTTGAATTATTCACATTTGTTTCTTGACCACTGTCCCGTATAGTGACAATGCTGTACTTGGTTGAATTGTTTTATGTTTGTTAGTTTAGTTTTTAGTGACTGTTTGATCACTATGCTGTATAGTGACAGTGTGGTACTTGGTTGAATTGTTCACATTTGTTTCTTGATCATTGTACCGTAGAGTGATAATGCGGTGCGTGATTACTTACTTTTGCACATTAGGATGGTTACTTGGTAATTGTTATTTGGTAGTTAGATTTATTTCCTGTAGATTTAATTTCCATGTTTGTTAACCAGAATTGTTTGACCATTGTATCGTATAGTGACAGTGCAGTGCAGGGTTGAATCATTCTTGCATTAGGATAGCTTTCAAATAATTGTTTTGATAAATTATAAAAACCCCTAGTGTTTACTTCTGTTTAAAAATAAACATCCAGCCATTAGGTTCGTTGGGAGACGATCCGAGTCAGTCCTATACTGCATTAGTGTAGTTAGGGGGTTCGGTAAATAATTTGGGAACGGTATTGCGATAATTAAAATTGTTCGATCACACCCTCCATATCAAGAATATAAAAATTTGCATGAAATATAAGCTCTCTCACCTTAACCGATACATCCTCTATCACCCCATCTGAGTGAGTCTGATTGTGGTTGGCTAGCTGGATCACTACACCTGTAGGTTGCAAGGGTCCAATACCAGGTGAACAAAAAACTGACCTCAACATAACATTAATGGAAGCTCCTAAATCTAACATTGCATCCTCAAATACACAGCTCCCTATCATACAAGACACAGTAAAAACACCTGGATCCTCACATTTCTAGGACAAAGGTTGAATGAGTGCTGATACATTCTTTCCTACTTTGATCAACTCATTACCTTCCAGTTTCTTCTTGTGAACACACAAATCTTTCAGAAACTTAGCATACTTGGGAATCTGCTCGATCATTGTCAACAGAGGGACATTGACTTCCACCTTGCTAAACAAATCTACAAGCTCCTAAAATTCCTTAGCCTTTTCTTCACAAACCCTCTTCCTAGGCTGCACTGGCCTCTAAGGGAAGGGTAATGGAACTGACGACTCTGAACATCGTGACTATGGATCCTGTTCTGCTTTTCTAGAGACAACATATGGATCTAAAATTGGTGCTACATGGTCTAAAGTAACTCTGCCACTCCGTAATGCAATCACACTAATGTTTCCCTTAGGATTTGAAATAGTCTGAGATGGTAGCTGACTAGATCCCTGTGACTCCAGCTGATGAAAATTAGATGCAAGCTAGCTAATCTGTCTTTCTATGGTCTAAATAGATGCATCTGTCTTCTGCTGATACTGCTACTGCTGCACCAAGAACTGCTGCATAAGATCCTCCAACTTTTAATTTGAACTTGAACTCGAAGTCTCAGCTTTGACCAGCTAGACAGGTGGTCTGATCTGAACTGGGTTACTCTAAAATGATGGCCCTAGCTGAAATGGCTATTGATAAAATGCATTCCCATACCTCATATTCGAGTGATCTCTCCATCCTGGATTATAAGTAGCAGATGTCGGATCATACCTGGGATGCTGCTACTGCTGATACGGAGGTCTGGAAGGGAACTGATTTGCTGTCACCACTGCTTCATCCTGCTGGAGTGAAGGACATGAATCAAACGGATGCTTTGTACTCGAACAAATACCACAAACCCTCATAGAATGCATAGGCACTACAGAAGATTGGCTTGCTTTGATTCAGAGTCAACTGCCTGACTAATGATGTAATCTCCTATAAAGAATTCTTCATCTCCGCCTGATCAGTAGAAGCCAGGTGAGCCTCACTCACCCCTCTAGTAACAATCGCTCTGCTCCCAAACTGATGTGAGTTTTCTTCCATATTTGCAAAAAGCTCTCAGGCCTCACTCGGAGTCTTGTTCACTAATGCTCCCTCACTAGCTGCATCTATCATACTCCTGTCCATGGGTAGCAGTCCCTCATAGAAGTACTAAACAAGCAGATGATCACTGATCTGATGCTGGGGGCAACTGGAACATAGTTTCTTGAATCTCTCCCAGTATTCATACAATGTATCTCTAGT
The DNA here is from genome assembly GCA_025175895.1 of Wurfbainia villosa. Classification (NCBI taxonomy): domain Eukaryota; kingdom Viridiplantae; phylum Streptophyta; class Magnoliopsida; order Zingiberales; family Zingiberaceae; genus Wurfbainia; species Wurfbainia villosa. Next base: position 54,805,388 of record CM045986.1, on the reverse strand, counting down.
AGTTTGTTGAATACTGCAGATGCTTTTCCTGATGGTAGCAGTTCTGGATGCTGGGAAGATTTCTCTAAGAATGCTTTCTTTAACTCAAGCCAACTAGTAATGCATCCAGGTGAAAGATATGTGGGGTTTCGCTTCGGAGGCTCTTTGGCTCCCATGTTCCCGAATTAAAATTTTCACTAATGAAAGAATTAATCCGGATGGGATGAGCTTCCTTAACACAACCATTTCATCATCGTGCTAACAACTTGAGTGGTCACTTGAACAAACTAGTTGTTCAAGCAACACAACTCTTCTAGTTGGTTAGCCGTGGAAGAGACGACGGACGGATCGCCGGTTTTTGTGTTTGTCTTCGGGGTCCATGATTATACAATATATTTACTTATTCACACATGCATAATCAAAACATAAAAGAACAAGCTCAGATCTATAAATAAAGTTAAAATAACTTTATACCTCACGATCTTCTACCGTATGTCCTATCCTTCTCGTGGACAACGTGTGGACGAAGATCCTCCGCGAGTAGAAGCCTTCTAGATCGCTTTCTTCTCTACCTTGTCCGCTGCGAACAAAGAGAAGAAACAACAAATACCTTCCTATCTAGAACCGGCCACCAAATTAGGGAATTTGGTGCAACCGCCGGCCAAGGAACAACTGGATGATGCGCCGACCAACTTCAAGATGAGTTGCCGCCGGCCACCAAGGAGAAGGGGAGGAGGAAGAGCACCGGCCACCAATGGAAGGAGAACCGCCGGCCAAGGAAGAAGGGAGAGTCCTCTAGGATGGGCGCCGGCCAAGTCTTGATGGAGGAGGATGGGTGCCGGCAACAATCTAGAAGGAAGAAAAGTTGCCGCCCACTTCTTTGCTCCAAAACCCTAGCCGCCCAATGGACCCTAGCCGCCCACTTGTGGATGAGCCAAACCCTAATTCCAATTCGAAATCAATACTTGCCGCCCAACCCTAAGCTTTCCTTTTATAGAGTTAGGCTTAGGACTCCTTTAATCTCCACCGTCGGATCTAGGGATTTAATCTCCACCGTCGGATCTAGGGTTTTATCCCAACAGTCAGATCTAGGGTTTCATCTCAACCGTCGGATCTAGGATTTCATCCCAACCGTCGTATCTAGGATTTCATCCCAACCGTCGGATCTAGGGTTTTATCCCAACCGTCGGATCTAGGGATTTAATCTCAACCGTCGATTCTAGGGTTTCATCCTAACCATCGTATCTAGGGATTTAATCCCAACCGTTGGTTCTAGTGTTTCATCCTAACCATTGGATCTAGGGATTTAATCCCAACCGTTGGTTCTAGGTTTTGTTTTACATTCTTGGATCTAGACTTCATAAGGATTATATTAGGCTACGATAGGGACCATAAGGAGGAGTTGGGTCATGGCCACCCGATGGATCGGAACCACACTAACTTGATCCATCAATGATGTTTCATTCCACTAGAGGATCATCATTGAACTACCTCACCAACCCCCATAAATCAATATGGGCTCCATATATTATTTGTACATTAATCTCCCCGTGTTTAAGATATCGAATGTCCGTCAATTAATTGATTTACTGACCATCAATTAATTAACATCTAATTCCTCGAGTAGTACCACTCAACCTTATCATCATGTTGACTAAGTCAACCTGCTGGGTTTACATGATGAACCTTATGAGCTCCTCAAGGGGACATCATCAACCTAATATATAGGACACGGTTTCCTCCTATAATCAACGGCACACCATGTAAATAATATCATTTCCCAACTTACCGGGCATATTGATTTAATCCATCTAAATCTCACCCTCTGGTAAATCAAAGAAATAAATACTAAGTACATGTGCCCGTTATTATATCGGGATTAAGAGCATGCACAACATAATATCCGAGGTCCGATTCAATTATGTAGTCAGTACTAAATTGAATCACCTCTATGTCGGTCCTGCTCAATACACCTAAGTGTACTAGTGTAACTCTATGTTCAAGACAAAACAATACCAAGCTACACTACAACCATGCCAATGGTTTGTCCAAAACCATCTTGGTTGTGAGCCTCTACTTATATTTTACAAGGGACTGATAACATGATCTTCTGTGCCACACCAAGCACCATGTTATCTACAATGTAAAATATTAGACAATATGCACACATATAATAAATATATAAAGTGCAAACAATGATCATGTGATTCTTATTTCAAAATAAAATGTTCATACAAAAAGAGCTAGGCTTTCAGTATACATTCCAACAATCTCCCACTTATACTAAAAGACTATGCCGTCATCACTCTGCCATACATCTGATCCCCATGTCCTCCACATGCCTATCAAACGCTTTCGCTGGAAGGGCCTTAGTGAATGGATCCGCCAGGTTATCCTCTGATGCAATCTTGGCGACAACAACTTCTCCTCGCTTTACGATCTCTCGTATGAGGTGGTACTTGCGCTCTATGTATTTACTCACCTTATGGGCTAGTGGTTCCTTCGAGTTTGCAATTGCACCACTATTATCACAATAAATTGTGATAGTTCTGAGCAAACCAGGAATCACATCCAAGTCCATCAAGAAGTTTCTGAGCCATACAACTTCCTTGGCTGCATCAGAGGCTGCCACATACTCAGCTTCCATGGTAGAGTCCGCCACGCATTTCTTCTTGACACTCCTCCATACTATGGCTCCACCTCCAAAAGTAAACACAAACCCTGAGGTAGACTTACTCTTGTCCCTATCTGATTGGAAATTCGAATCCGTGTAACCCACAGGGACTAATTAATCTGCTCGGTAAACCAGCATATAATCCCTAGTCCTTCTCAGGTACTTCAATATATGCTTCACCGCAGTCCAATGTCCCTGTCCAGAATTACTCTGATATCTGCTAACCATGCCCACGGCAAAGCAGATATCCGGTCTCGTACATAGCATAGCATACATAAGGCTTCCTACTGCCGAAGCATAAGGAACCGCCTTCATGTCCTCTATCTCCTTTGATGTTTTGGGACACATCTCTTTAGATAAAGGAACTCCATGCCTAAAAGGTAGAAAACCTTTCTTGGAGTTCTGCATGCTAAAACGAGCAAGGATAGTGTCAATGTATGAAGCTTGAGACAAGCACAACATCCTTTTCTTGCGATCCCTTATAACTTTGATCCCAAGGATGTGTCCCACTTCTCCCAAGTCCTTCATATCAAAATTGTTTGGACAACCATACCCTTACATCTGATAACACTTTGATATTGTTGCCAACTAACAAAATGTCATCTACGTATAGTACAAGAAACACCACTACGTTTCCGTCACATCTCTTGTATACACAAGGCTCATCCGGACTTTGAATAAATCCATATGACTGGATTACCTCATCAAAGTGGATGTTCCAAGATCTAGAAGCTTGCTTCAATCCATAAATGGACCGATTAAGCTTACATACAAGATGCTCTTTGCCTTTAGCAATGAATCCCTCTGGTTGCCGCATATAGATGTTCTCCTCAAGACTTCCGTTAAGGAAAGCTGTCTTGACATCCATCTGCCAAATCTCATAATCCATATGAGCAGCTATAGATAAGAGAATCCGAATAGACTTAAGCATAGCTACCGGCGAAAAGGTCTCCTCATAATCGATACCCTCTTTCTGAGTATACCCTTTCGCAACAAGCCTAGCTTTGAAGGTCTCAACCTTCCCGTCTACTCCTCTCTTTCTCTTGTAGATCCACTTGCATCCAATGGTTTTTACACCATCGGGTGGTTCTACTAGCTCCCAGACCTGATTAGAATCCATAGATTCTATCTCTAAATTCATCGCTCTTTGCCAAGATACCGCATCTCTATCTTGGATTGCCTCGTCATATGTCTAGGGATCAGGTTCATGTTTCCCAGGGACTAAGTCCGAAGACTCTCCCAAAAACATGAATCTCTCGGGTTGTCTAACAACCCTCCGACTACGACGAGGTGCCTCCTGTGTATGCTCTGTGACACGCGGTGCAGTGACTTGTGGTGTCTCCTCTCGTACCGGTGGTACTGAAGTCGGGACTTCCCCTGTCAACTCCTCAAGAACAATCCTACTCGTGGGCTTGTGGTTCATCACATAGTCCTCCTCTAGAAATCTGGCATTCGTACTCACGATCACCTTCTGATCTCTAGGACTATAGAATAAACCACCCTTCGTTCCCTTAGGGTAGCCAACAAACAAGCGTACTTATGTACGAGATTCTAACTTACCAGCATCTCCCTTCAGCACATGTGCTGGACTACCCCAAATCTTAGACTAGGCTTTCGCCGATCCACAACAACACTGTGGGAGTAGAGGGTACTGACTTAGATGGAACCAAGTTCAGAATGTGTGCTGCTGTTTCCAGAGCAAACCCCCAGAACGAATCAGGTAACTCAGAATAACTCATCATCGATCTGACCATCTCCATAAGAGTCCTATTCCTTCGCTCCGCCACACCATTCTGCTGGGGTGTGCCAGGTGCGGACAATTGGGATTGAATCCCAGCCTCTGATAAGTAACTCCTAAACTCTCCCAAGAGGTACTCGCCACCACGATCAGATCGTAATGTCTTGATACTTTTACCTTGACGGTTCTCCACATCAGCCTTGAATTCTTTGAACTTGTCAAAGCATTCGACTTATGGCGCATCAAGTAAATGTATCCATACCTTGAATAATCGTCTATAAAAGAGATGGAGTATTCAAAGCCACCTCTTGCCTGGATAGACATAGGACCACACAAATCAGAATGAACCAATTCTAACACATCTTTGGCTCTATACCCCTTGGCCTTAAAAGGCTTCTTGGTCATTTTACCTTCCAAGCAAGATTCGCAGGTTGGGAGATCCTCCACCACTAATGAACCCAAAGGTCCATCAGCTATCAACCTTTGAATTCTGCTTAGGTTAATATGACCAAGCCTTAGATGCCAAAGATATGTTTGGTTCATTTGCGAAGGTTCTTTTCTCCTATTAGACTTAGAAGATGAGTTATTGATTTCTATATGCATCGTGGGAGTTTTTGGTTCAAGAGTATATAAATTGCCAACCAATGTACCAGAACAGATAATCTCCCTATTCCTTTTTATAACCACTTTGTCATTAAAAGAAACAGAATATCCATCCATAAACAATTTAGAAACTGAAATTAAATTCTTTCTAAAAGTAGGTACATAAAGACAATTTCTTAAAACCAAAACTTTATTCCTATCAAAAGATAAATAAACGTCTCCCACTGCAATAGCCGCCACCTTTGAAGCATTGCCCATGAAGACTAGAATCTCTCCTCGCCTAGTCGTCGTTTCGAACCCCGCAAAGTATTGCAGACATGATCGCTGGCTCGTTTCAGTTACATGTGCTAGCTAATAATCTGCGCTAAACGTGTTTCAACAACTAAACAAGAAGATATACCTTTGTTCTTTGGCGAGGTCGCCTTCGATATCGATGCAAGTGAAGCACTTGCCTTTTTCTTCCTCCTGCGAGTCCCTCCACCTTCTTGCTCCACTTCTTCTTCTTCTTACCTTTGGTTTAGAGGAAGAAACCTTACAGCGACCATGGCTTGAGCACTCACGGCGAAAAAGCCCCTCTGCTGGAGTTACGTCGGAAGCTCCGAGAATACAACCTTTTGTTCATGTTGTAGTTGAGGCGGAACTGCTCAAAACTCCTAGGCAGAGACTGGAGAATGATATCGACCTGGGTTTCCCCATCGATCTCAGCTCCTAGGACTTCCATCTCATTAAGATGAGCCATCATCTTGAGAACATGATCCCTAACGGGTGTTCCCTCGATCATAGAGGTCGTCATCAAGTTTCTCATTGCCTCCTGCCTAGCTGCCCTACTCTAATGTCCGAAAAGTTCCTTGAGATTGAACATCATGTCATAAGCTATGGCTATGGCCTGATGCTGATGTTGCAGCACATTTGACATAGATGACAAAATATAACACCGTGCCATCTCATCTGCCTTAACCCATTTCTTATAACGTTCTATCTCCTTTTCATCAGAGTCATCGGAGGGCTTAGGAGGACAGACCTCGAAGAGTACAAATTTGTACTCCTCCGCAGTTAAGACAATATCCAGGTTTCTTTTCAAATCAATGTAGTTTGGACCAGTAAGTTTGTTTTCTTTTAAAATCACAGCAAGTGGGTTGAAAGCCATTTGAAAATCCTAAAAATCACAATGATCAAAATATTAGATTTCAAATATTATTGATTCCTCAAAAACAATAAAATTCCAAAATCAACCAACACCTCAAAACACCGAGAATATCGCATGCCACGATAGTGTGGATGTATACGAATTCTACATTTGTAAGAGGAGGTTTTACCCATTAATTTTATTATCTTGTCAACCTTACTTTTTGACAAATAAAATTAATAGTTGGTTCCTCTTTGGCCCTACAAATAAAAGCAGTGACTCCGATGGGGAGGATACTTTTAATTTGCATCTAAGTGTGCACCATTACACGATACTAAGGACTCCTTTAATCTCCACCGTCGGATCTAGGGATTTAATCTCCACCGTCGGATCTAGGGTTTTATCCCAACCGTCGGATCTAGGGTTTCATCTCAATCGTCGGATCTAGGATTTCATCCCAACCGTCGGATCTAGGATTTCATCCCAACCGTCGGATCTAGGGTTTTATCCCAACCGTCAGATCTAGGGATTTAATCTCAACCGTCGATTCTAGGGTTTCATCCTAACCATCGTATCTAGGGATTTAATCCCAACCGTTGGTTCTAGTGTTTCATCCTAACCACCGGATCTAGGGATTTAATGCCAACCGTTGGTTCTAGGTTTTGTTTTACATTCTTGGATCTAGACTTCATAAGGATTATATTAGGCTACGATAGGGACCATAAGGAGGAGTTGGGTCTTGGCCACCCGATGGATCGGAACCACACTAACTTGATCTATCAATGATGTTCCATTCCACTAGAGGATCATCATTGAACTACCTCACCAACCCCCATAAATCAATATGGGCTCCATATATTATTTGTACATTAATCTCCCCATGTTTAAGATATCGAATGTCCGTCAATTAATTGATTTACTGACCATCAATTAATTAACATCTAATTCCTCGAGTAGTACCACTCAACCTTATCATCATGTTGACTAAGTCAACCAGCTGGGTTTACATGATGAACCTTATGAGCTCCTCAAGGGGACATCATCAACCTAATATATAGGACACGGTTTCCTCCTATAATCAAAGGCACACCATGTAAATAATATTATTTCCCAACTTACCGGGCATATTGATTTAATCCATCTAAATCTCACCCTCTGGTAAATCAAAGAAATAAATACTAAGCACATGTGCCCGTTATTATATCGGGATTAAGAGCATGCACAACATAATATCCGAGGTCCGATTTAATTATGTAGTCAGTACTAAATTGAATCACCTCTATGTCGGTCCTGCTCAATACACCTAAGTGTACTAGTGTAACTCTATGTTCAAGACAAAACAATACCAAGCTACACTATAACCATGCCAATGGTTTGTCCAAAACCATCTTGGTTGTGAGCCTCTACTTATATTTTACAAGGGACTGATAACATGATCTTCTGTGCCACACCAAGCACCATGTTATCTACAATGTAAAATATTAGACAATATGCACACATATAATAAATATATAAAGTGCAAACAATGATCATGTGATTCTTATTTCAAAATAAAATGTTCATACAAAAAGAGCTAGGCTTTCAGTATACATTCCAACAAGATAATATAGCCAATCCTTAGCTGCTTCTACCAGTGAAAATGGGAAAGCTCGCAGTTTGATATCCTCCTCTGAAATGCCATGTGGCTTCATAGTAGAGCATACCACCTGGAACTCATGCAAATGCTTGTTTGGATCTTCACCAGGTAATCCATGGAACTTAAGAAGCAAATGAACTGTACCTGATCTGAGCTCAAAATCCTCCTCTAAAGTTGGGTAGATGATGCAAGAGTATTGGTAGGTCACATCAGGGGCTACAAGCTCCTTCAGAGTTCTATTGTTATCTGCCATGACTATCTGCAACTCTAATGGACTACAATTAGAAATATCAGTTGACCTACCCTGTGCTCTCTGCAGTGTGTGAAAAGTCCTATCAATCTCAGGATCCAGCTCAAGTAGTTTGTCGCCTGAAGACCAGGTCATCACCATAAACAACTCAATGAGTACAAATAGAAATGACAAAAAACACTAATAACAAAAGAAAAGAAAACAAACAAACAAACTACATTTTAAAGACAAACGAACACCATTATTAGTTCCTTGGCAACGATGCCAAAATTTGATCGAACGATGTAATTGTCACAATATCATTCCCAAATTATTTGTCGAACCCCCCTAACTACACTAATGTAGTATAGGAATGACTCAGATCATCTCCCAATGAACCTAATGGTTGGATGTTTGTTTATAAACAACAACAAACACTAGGGTTTTTTTTACATCTAACAACACGAATAATTGAAAGCTAACTAACACTAATTCATAACCGAAAAATTAAACTACAGCTAAGATACTAATTAAATGCAGGATTCACCCAAATTAAACACTAAAATCAAGCATCAAAGTAAATAAGATAAATATCCAATTAAATGGATAAACTCCAAACATAAACCACTGATACTCCACACAATGACGATGACCCGAACAACTCCCTCCAACAGATGGAAAGGGTGGATTCCTCACCGAAGAATCCTCCGACAAGTGTTGAAATGTTGGATGACGCTAGCCCTCTGCTCCGGCGATGGTGGACGGAATTTCTGAATCCTGGCAGCCTGTGGATGGTTTTGGCGAGATGGAGTCGTCGAATCCTAGCCACAGGGAAGAGTGGAATTGGAACTGGGATGCAAGCCCTCTTCAGCGGCGATAAAATAAAAGGGTTACCGTCGAAATTGGAGAAGGAGCTCACTGCTATGAGCCAGGAAGAAGTTCTATTGAATCTCGACAATAGCAATTAGCTCAGCCTTCAAAATCCCTTCCAGTTGAAGCGTCTCAGCTCCAGTAGTTGGCATTGGAAGCTTCGCCGGTGAGAAGCACCAGAATCTCCTCACTGCTCACTGTCGATGAGCTGTCTAAATTCCAACATCTCGTTGGCCACAGCTTGGGAGGTTGTCGTCGGATGATGGTTGGAAGGGCCATCGGAATGAGTGCCTGGACCATCACCGTCGAGTGGAGAAGAATCATTGACTGCCCACTCGCGCGCGAGGAAGAGGAAGAAGGTCGTGCGTTGTGTAATGTCATCGTTCTCACGAGTGGGAAAATGTTAGTTTTTTTAACTTCTTTTCCTTAGCCGTCTGATCGCACGCCCCTTCATCTCAGCCACCCACTTAGAGCTAGGGTTTAATGAATCCAATTAATCTTCTCCCTAGGTAGGCTGATCAATCAAATCCAATGGTTGTGATCGATTTGGATCCGGATCAACGGCTACGATTGCTCCAACTAGGCCCTATTTGTAAGTGAAAGCCCTAGAGCCAATCATGTGATGATTGTTGTATAGACTTTATTGTATCATATTCCTATTTATAAAGGCATGGTTATTATATTTACTTGTATTGGTTCCAAATAACTAAGTATAATAATGTCCTTGAGTAGAAGATTCTTGTCTATATCAATCGATTGGTTGAATCGATAATGAGATGATATAGAGAACACTACTCTTAATCATTCCTAGTTAAGTATTAACATTCAGGGACAATGTTAATGCGTAGAAACTAGCATGTAGGTCAACTCGATGACTTGATCTCACAATTCATGGATATAAAATATCAAGTTGACACATGGGTATGCATTAGAGAATGTATACTGAATGACCCGCCATGAGAAAGTATCATGGATCATTATATAAGTGTCATATACTTTCTCATGTGACTATTAGTCCTTGGACCTGAATGTTGGATCGAGAAGCGTCGCTAGAGGGGGGGGGGTGAATAGCGATCGTAAAACTTTTCGGCGTTTCGTTCGAGTAGACAATTAAATGAGTAAACACAATGGAAAATAAAGCGACACGTTTATTTTACTTGGTTCACAACCCAGCGGTTGCTACTCCAAGGCCCTATCGGTCCTAGACCGCGTACGGAGGGCAAATCACTATAACGTCTCCTCCTCGTTGGAGGTAGGAGACAACGATCACAAAACTGAAATTACGAGGATGAGGCAACAAGCCTACCTCACCTTGTTACGAATAAAAATAAAGAATACAATATCAAAATATGTTACTTGCTACTGCTGCCGACGAAGAAGATTGGAACTTGTCGTCACGTCGGCGTTATGACGGTGTTGGAGCATTGGCGTTGTAGGAGCACTTGATGAATAAACTTGATGTGCTTTGGAGTTGGAATCCTCCTCCTTTTATAGACTTTGGGCTCTGAATATGTCTCCTTTTTTTTTGAAACGGATCACGAAGTTTTCCAAATTTTATCTCGAGGTGGCCGCATCAAACGTTATCCGTTTTGACCTAGCGCAAAGGCTGAGTCGTCGCCATTAGTCGACTGATGCCTCCCACCGATCGATCGGATGGGCATCGATCAGCATGTCCCATGATCGGCCACCGCTACTTCCTCTGCAGTGAGAGGTTAGCTCGAAAAATGATAAATACGACGGTTTCTAACCGTCCGATCTCGACCTAGACTTTCCACAAGAAGTTTTAGTCGGATCGCCGCCTACGGTCGTCCCCGTATAGAGGACACGACCTTACCATCTATCACTCACACGAGCTTACCTCGAATCTTACTGTGACGCTTTCGCTTCTGGCCTTCCACTCGATTCCTTCGGCTCCCTCCGAAGTCACTCGAGTGTCGCCCGACCACTACAGCTTCCTCCGGGTGTCGCTAGCCTTCAGCTCTAGCTTTAGTACTTTTCTGCACACTCGATTTAGCTTGTGAGATAACGATGTAAACTTAACTTTGTGTCTTTGCCATAATCAAAACATAGGTTCGATTATCTAGTGCCCCTGCACCAACAATCTCCCCCTTTTTTATCTATGGCAAACCAACACAAAGTTAAGGGAAATTAAAGCATAAAACAAGTATAGTAAATGATGAATGTCATTTTCAAAAACTCCCCCTTAACCAAAACTCCCCCTTAACCCTAGGTGAGTTTTGAAAGAGATACTTTAGTTCAAAATCAAATAAATTTTGTGTTACTCCCCCTTAACTTTCGCTCTTCTCCCCCTTTTGCCATAAATCAAAACAAACGTTGGGGTTTGTTATGAAAAAATGAAGTTTGTTATATAAAATAGGGGTTTAAAGACAATATGGTATATGCATGCATCAAGATAAATCAGCTATGAGTCCAAGCATGCGTCTAGCAGTAATTAGATAGATTGGTTCGAGGTGTGTCCCTCTGCACCAATAATCTAAAGGTTTGTAATATAACCCTTTAGGGTTAGTTTGCTCTCCCCCATAGACAAATATATGAAGTATAAGAGATGTAGGTGTAGGGAATTCTATATGCCAAATAGCATATGCGCAATGGAAAAATTAGGATCCCTTCCTAGTGATCCTTGCGAAAGAAAACCTCGTACAAAATAAATTTCTCTAAAACCAAACCTATCTTATAGGAGAGGATTACCTTTGTTGCGTGCCCTTGTTAATCCCGCTTTTCCTGTTGGTTTGTTGGATCTTTAGCACGTTCAAATGTCCGTGCCTCTATACGTATCCACACGAGCAAGCTCTTGTCTCACAAAAGAAAAACTAGAAGGGCTCTCCTTTACTTCTTGCTAGAGAAGTCCCTAAAGGAGAGGAAGCTAGGGAAAAAGAGAAGGGAAGAAGAAGACTACTCTTCTTGCTAGCCTACACTCACAAAACCACACAACCAAAGCTTCCACCAAGCTCTCAAGCTCTCACACAACCACAATGCTTACTATGGCCGGCCACTTCATGGAGTCTTTTATAGGGTTGGAAAAACCCTTTCACCTCCACACATTCAATGCAATCCATTGCATTGAGACACAATCCAAAAAGGAGTTGGCTTCCTTGTTTGGCCGGCCACTTAAGGAGACAAAAACCACTTTGTCTCCTTCCACCTCATCTAGCTTAGGTGGATGCTTAGGTGGCATGCTTATGTGGCATTCTTATGTGGCATTCATGCATGTTGAATTAATCTTATTAATTCAATTAAGCTTATGTTATCATATTGAATTAATCTCATTAAATCAATAAGGTAACATATTGAATTAATCTCATTAAATCAATTAGCTAAAATTCTCATTAAGCTTAAAGTCCAAAAACCATTTTGTACTTAAGCTTATTCCCAAATTATTCTAGTCAAACTAGAATACTCTAATTCCTCTAATTATCATGCTCTTTGTGTGTGACCCTATAGGCTCTCATAACGTTGGCAGTGGATCTAAACTCTTTTAGATACACAAGCAATGAGCGGCATCTAGCAATACATCATTGCTACCCAAGTTATGAGATAAGTCAAGATCCGACTAACCTTTCCGTGACTACTATAATGTATGACCGTGTCCTTCTATCCTTGATATCAGATTGACCAATGAGGCATAGACCGTGTCATCCTCGATCAATCTATGTGTTTCTTGATCCCTGAGTAAACTAACTCAAACAAATGAGCTCAATATCTCATATTGACTCATTTGAGCATGGCCATGCGTTTTAGTAGTTCTACTCAATCAAGGGGCCCACCGATATCACTCTCGTCATATGAGAGGGATAGATCCCATCTACATCACTCACATCCCTCCGCATAATTTGTTATATACCCAGTAATCGCCTTTATGGTCCACCTACATTCTACGGGTGACGTTTGACGATACCAAAGTACATAATTCCTTATGTAGGGAACCGTAGTGACTTCAGGTTCGAGGACTATTCATACCAATAGTTACATGAGAAAGTTTATGACACTCATATAACGATCCATGAAACTTTCTCATGGCGGGTCAGTTCAGTATATATTCTCTAATATATACCCATGTGTCAACTTGATATCATATATCCATGACTTGTGAGATCAAGTCATCAATCGACCTACATGCTAGTCTTTATGTATTAATATTGCCCTTGCATATTAATACTTGACTAGGAACATTTAGGAAAGTGTTCTCTACAGCCTCTCATAATCAATTCTGCCAATTGATGTGCTGTAGATAAGAACCTACTTTTCTAGGGCATTATTATATTTAATTTAGCTGGCACAAGCAAGATGTAAATATAATAACCAATCCTTTGCCTTTATTGAATATGATACAAAATGTTCCCTTTTCAACCATCACATGATTGGCTCTAGGGCTATAACTAACAATCTCCCACTAGCACTAGTACCAATCACTATGATATCTAATACCTAGTGACCTAGTGTGACCATCATGCTTCCTCTGTGCAAAAGCCTTGGTCATTGGATGTGCGATGTTAGCTTACATCGGTACTCTGCATATCCTCACATCTCCTCTATCGATGATCTCTCGAATGAGATGGAAGCGCCCGCGATATGTGTTTGGTCCTGATGTGATCGAGGTTCCTTAGCACTGCAATAGCCCCATTGTTGTCACAATAGAGGTCTATTGGATCTGTAATGCTAGGAACTACCCCAAGTTCAGCGATGAACTTGCGGAGCCAAACGACCTCCTTTCTTTGCATCGGATGCAATATACTCTATTGTAGAATCGCAAGCGTGTCTGCTTTTAACTCTTCCACTCACGGCTCCACCATTCGAGCAAAACACGCATTACCGATTGCGATCTATAGTCATCCTTGTCATTTGGAAGCTTGCATCACGTAACCCTTTACTAGCTCCTCATTGCCTCGAATATCGGGAAATATTCTTTCGTTCTTCGTAAGTATTTAAGAATATTTTTATTTGCTATCCGATGACTTTCACAGGATCTACATTTCGTCATGCTCAAAGCATACGAGGCGTCGGAGCAGTACAAAGCATGGCGTGCATGATAGACCCTATAGCGGATGCATAAGGGATCTTATCCATGCGATCTCTCTCCTCCTTAGAAGAGGACATTGAGTCTTGAAAGACTCACACCATGTGATAAAGCGAAATCCTTTCTTGGAATTTTGCATAGCAAAGCGATCTAGCACTTTATCAATGTATGTACTCGACTTAGGCCAAGTAATCTTTTAGATCTATCTCTATAGATCTTGATGCCTAGAATATAAGACTTCACCTAAGTCTTTCGAGAAACAATTCCCTAACCACATCTTCACTGTGGGTGAGGGAATATCATTTCGATGAAGTATATCATCTACATACAAGACAAGAAATACAAGCTGTGCTCCCACTATTTCTCTTGTAGACACAAGGTTCATCTTCATTCTTGATGAAACCAAACTCTTGATTGCATCATCGAATCGAAGATTCCGACTTGAGAGGCTTGCTTTAGTCCATAAATGGACCTTTGCGGTTTGCATACCTTTCCGGGATGCTTTGGATCTTCAAAACCCTCGGTGTGTCATGTACACATCCTCGAGTAGCTTTCCATTGAGCGGTTTTGACATCCATCTGCCAGATCTCATAATCGTGGTAAGGTATGATAGCAAGTATGATCCGAATGGATTTAAGCATCGCAACTGGTGAAAAGGTTTCATCATAGTCAATACCATGAATTTGTTTGAATCCTTTAGCCACCAATCTACCTTTATAGGTATGCTTATTACCATCCATGTCAGTCTTTACTTTAAAGACCCACTTACACCCAATGGGTTTTAACCCTTCAGGTGGATCAACCAAAGTCCATACTTAGTTAGTGTACATGGATTCCATTTCGGATCTCATGGCCTCTATCCATTTCTCGGAATCTGGGCTCATCATAGCTTCTTGATAGGATGTAGGCTCGTCAAGATTGACAAGCAATACTTCACCGTTGTCAGTCAAGAGAAAAGAATATCTCTCGGGTTGATGACGGATCCTATCAGATCTACGAAGAGGTTGGTCTACATGAACAGGTGTTTGCTCCACAACTCTTTGGGCAACAATTTCCTCATCCACAACACTTTGTGGTTCCTGTTCATTTTCCAATGAAGCCTTAGTGTTATCGTCATCTTGAACTTCTTCAAGATGAATTTTACTCCCACTAGTTTTTCTAGAAATAAATTCTCTTTCTAGAAAGACAGCATTTCTGGCAACAAACACCTTGCCAAGTGTGGGATTGTAAAAGTAATATCTCTTAGTTTCCTTGGGATATCCTACAAAATAACACTTATCTGATTTGGGTCCTAGTTTATCTGAGACTTGACGTCTAACATAAGCTTCACAACCCCAAATCTTTATAAAAGACATTTTGGGACTCTTCCCAGTCCATATCGTATATGGTGTCTTTTCTACGGCTTTTGATGGGACGCGATTAAGTGTGAAAGCGGCTGTCTCTAGAGCTAGTCCCCAAAAGGAAGTAGGTAGATCAGTCTGGCTCATCATTGATCGTACCATATCTAATAGAGTACGATTTCTCCTCTCAGATACACCATTCCATTGTGGTGTTCGAGTGAGTTGGGATATTATCCCACACTCGGCCGGTGATCACGAAACTCTTGACTAAGGTATTCACCACCTCGATCGATCGAAGTAGCTTAATCGCTTACCAAGTTGGTTTTGTACTTCATTCTTGAATGCTTTGAACTTTTCAAAGGATTGACTTATGTCTCATCAAATATAAGTAGCCGAATATTCTCATATCATTAGTTAAAGTAATAAAGTACTTATATCCTCCTCTGGCTTCTACATTGAAAGGCACAGATAATTCAGTATGTTTGAGTCGTAACAAGTCCGTCGCTCTCTCGCCATGTCCACTAAATGGAGTTTTAGTCATCTTTCCTAAAGACAAGATTCGCATACCTCATATGATTCAAAATCAAATGAGTCAATAATCCATCTTTATGGAGTTGGGATATGCGTTTTTCATTTATGTGACCTAGGCGGCGATGCGAAGATATGTTTGGTTCAAATCATTCGATTTGAACCGTTTGGTATTACGTTATATATTGGGTTTTCTAAATCTAGAACATAGAGACCATTCATAAGTGGTGCATTACAATAGAACATTTCATTCAAATAAATGGAACAACATTTGTCCTTTATTATAAAAGAAAAGTTTTCTTGTCTAAACAAGATCTGAAATTATGTTCTTTGTCAATGCGGTACATATAAGCACTCCTCTAGTTCTAAGATAAGCCCGATTGGGCAAAGACAAAGAATATGTTCCTCTACTGACAACTTTGCGTCATTGCCTACTCGTAGGTCCACTTCGCCTTTGCCATTAGTCTACTATTTCTCAGTCCCTGCACATTAGTACAAATGTGAGATGCACATCCGGTATCTAATACCCATGTAGAAGAAATAGATAGATTAACTTCTATAACGTGTATACCTGAGGCAGAAGTTCCACTTCTTTTCTTCTTTACTTCCTCAAGGTAGACTTTGCGGTTCCGCTTCCTGTCGATCTCACCAATGGGAGTCCCTTCCTTAGGTACTTTACCTTTACCCTTTGAAGTGGATGAATTGGCCTTGCCTTTGGCTTGGGTCTTACCCTTGCCTTTGCGCTTACCTTTGTCCTTTTTGACCATTAGTACGTTACTAACTTTCTTCTTGAGATTCGGTTGTGATTCTTAACATCTTTGAGAATCTCGAGCAAACTTATCAATTTCATTCATGTTATAATTCATGGCCGAATTGATTATATGTTTAAACAGCGATTGCGAGGATAACATCGGATTGCCAATTCTTGGCTCGTGGAAAACCTAGTCTTTCAAGGTTCTCAACGCGTACCCAATCATTTTAAGTATCGTGAGTTCCCTACAGTGTTCCTTCTTGCATCTTGCATGCAAAAAGAGCCTTAGACACTTCAAAACGCTCGTGCCTGGCTTGTCCTTGATATAGTTGTTTCAAATGCTCAACCATATCATAGGCATCCATGTTCTCATGTTGCTTCTGAAGCTCAGAGTTCATGGTTGCAAGCATAAGGCATGACACATCTAATGAGTCATCTTGATGCTTCTTATAAGCATCTTTTCAATACAGTGGCCGCAGGCGCGAGTATTTGAGGGTATGCTCTAGGACATACAGTTTGCGTTCTTGCTTGAGGATAATCCTCAAGTTCCTATACTAGTCAAGAAAGTTCGCTCCATTGAGCTTGTCCTTCTCAAGGACAGATCGCAAGTTGAGGGGGTGTGTCGTGTTAGATGACACGGTGATCTACAACATTAAAATGCAAAATTTAGTATCATACCTAAGTCATTTAATTAGGCCTTTAATTAAATGAGGCTCCCACTAAATTCTCATAGCTTTGATATGAGCTAATCATTGATGTAGGTAAACACATTTTGCTTACATTATTAGCTTCTATTTAGCTATAAATTTATATGGGATAAAGATCCACATCATAATTCGTCTTGAGTTAGCTTTGGCTAATCGCCCAAGACGTAGTATAATTAGGTAGGCAATCTTTTGCCAATTACATCTGATGTAACTCTTTAATAGCTTTGGTTAAGTTTAGATTAGTTTAGTGTTTATTCCTAAACCAGCTTCCAGGCTGTGGCAAGGCACAGAGGCCTTCTTTGATATCGGAGCAACGACCACTTCTAAGACAAAGCTGATGTTCGGAAATCACACAAAACTAATTTTAAAACTTATGTTCAAAGCTAATATATGCCTCTACTTTCTTAACCAATTAAGAAAAACTTAATTAAGTCTTAACCAAGTTTGATAGCGGGACATCACGATTGTCCACTCGCACTCTTCCAAGATAAAATGCATTGCTTTGCTTTGGCAAACCCAATAACAAATGATCGAGGAAGTAGTGAGTACCAAACTTTGGTAGGCATATCGTTTTTGACTTATTAAGATATAAACTTAAACATGCATCATATACATATTAGCATACATCACATATAAGCTAAATTAACATGCATCACATACAAGCTAAATTAACATGCATCACATACATATTAAACTAAGCGTGTCATGGTTATGGCCCTTATTCTACAATCTTCTCAAGCCAATGAAAAGATTGATTGGTCAACCTAGGGATAGCATCTTCTCCCAAGTGCTTCCTTTTGGTTGTCTTGTGTGTTGACTTCCTCCTTGTAACCTCATCTTCCAATGGACCCTCCATCTTTGTTTTGTATATTACAAAAGGAGAAATACTCGAGTTTCATTCGAGTCTAAAACTAATTTTACAACAAGAATTTTAGGAGAAAGGCACGACACGCAGGCCGTATTAAGAATTACAACACACAATCACAAACTTTTTGGGACTAGGCCATAACCATGCACCATGTCAATATTAACCTTTTAAAAGACATCGGATATTTTATTATGTTTGAAAAATTGCTAATGCAATTATCAACTCATAATAAAATTTATCCTACTCCTATATCATATATAAAATAGAGAAAAAATATTTTTATACGATCTTTCGCAAGTGGCTCTGATACCACTGTAGGGAATTCTATATGCCAAATAGCATATGCGCAACGGAAAAATTAGGATCCCTTCCTAGTGATCCTTGCGAAAGAAAACCTCGTACAAAATAAATTTCTCTAAAACCAAACCTATCTTATAGGAGAGGATTACCTTTGTTGCGTGCCCTTGTTAATCCCGCTTTTCCTTTTGGTTTGTTGGATCTTTAGCACGTTCAAATGTCCGTGCCTCTATACGTATCCACACGAGCAAGCTCTTGTCTCACAAAAGAAAAACTAGAAGGGCTCTCCTTTACTTCTTGCTAGAGAAGTCCCTAAAGGAGAGGAAGCTAGGGAAAAAGAGAAGGGAAGAAGAAGACTACTCTTCTTGCTAGCCTACACTCACAAAACCACACAACCAAAGCTTCCACCAAGCTCTCAAGCTCTCACACAACCACAATGCTTACTATGGCCGGCCACTTCATGGAGTCTTTTATAGGGTTGGAAAAACCCTTTCACCTCCACACATTCAATGCAATCCATTGCATTGAGACACAATCCAAAAAGGAGTTGGCTTCCTTGTTTGGCCGGCCACTTAAGAAGACAAAAACCACTTTGTCTCCTTCCACCTCATCTAGCTTAGGTGGATGCTTAGGTGGCATGCTTATGTGGCATTCTTATGTGGCATTCATGCATGTTGAATTAATCTTATTAATTCAATTAAGCTTATGTTATCATATTGAATTAATCTCATTAAATCAATAAGGTAACATATTGAATTAATCTCATTAAATCAATTAGCTAAAATTCTCATTAAGCTTAAAGTCCAAAAACCATTTTGTACTTAAGCTTATTCCAAAATTATTCTAGTCAAACTAGAATACTCTAATTCCTCTAATTATCATGCTCTTTGTGTGTGACCCTATAGGCTCTCATAACGTTGGCAGTGGATCTAAACTCTTTTAGATACACAAGCAATGAGCGGCATCTAGCAATACATCATTGCTACCCAAGTTATGAGATAAGTCAAGATCCGACTAACCTTTCCGTGACTACTATAATGTATGACCGTGTCCTTTTATCCTTGATATCAGATTGACCAATGAGGCATAGACCGTGTCATCCTCGATCAATCTATGTGTTTCTTGATCCCTGAGTAAACTAACTCAAACAAATGAGCTCAATATCTCATATTGACTCATTTGAGCATGGCCATGCGTTTTAGTAGTTCTACTCAATCAAGGAGCCCACCGATATCACTCTCGTCATATGAGAGGGATAGATCCCATCTACATCACTCACATCCCTCCGCATAATTTGTTATATACCCAGTAATCGCCTTTATGGTCCACCCTGTTACGGATGACGTTTGACGATACCAAAGTACATAATTCCTTATGTAGGGAACTGTAGTGACTTCAGGTTCGAGGACTATTCATACCAATAGTCACATGAGAAAGTTTATGACACTCATATAACGATCCATGAAACTTTCTCATGGCGGGTCAGTTCAGTATATATTCTCTAATATATACCTATGTGTCAACTTGATATCATATATCCATGACTTGTGAGATCAAGTCATCAATCGACCTACATGCTAGTCTTTATGTATTAATATTGCCCTTGCATATTAATACTTGACTAGGAACATTTAGGAAAGTGTTCTCTACAGCCTCTCATAATCAATTCTGCCAATTGATGTGCTGTAGATAAGAACCTACTTTTCTAGGGCATTATTATATTTAATTTAGCTGGCACAAGCAAGATGTAAATATAATAACCAATCCTTTGCCTTTATTGAATATGATACAAAATGTTCCCTTTTCAACCATCACATGATTGGCTCTAGGGCTATAACTAACAGTAGGGGGTGCTAAACTTTGGCCTAAGAGTTGTTAAGTACAATAGTTGAGAAAATAAGTAGTATTTTGAAGAGGTTGTTTTAACTATATTTCAATTATCCTTAACATCTCACCTGTGTCTATATGATCAAGCATGTTATACTTATGTATTTTTGTGAGATGACTTCCAATTAAGTTGATTAAGTGCTTTTAGGTTCAAGTAATTTTATATTAGATTTGGATTTGACTCTAGGCTTGTCAAGTTTACCTTTTCAAGATCATGGCTTCCAGGTCGTGGCGAGGCACGAGGGCCTTCTTTTATTGGATCATCGACCACTTCCTTAGACAAAGCTATTTTCAAGAAAATGATGAATTGACTCACCTAAGACTATTTCCTAGTCTAACTAGTTATTTTTTTTGAAAAGAGGCTCCCCGAGGCTCAATCTTTTCGTAGGATTTTAGTTGGTTATGTACGTGTTCTAAGTGAGCTCACACGTTTTAAAGCACAAACTTTCTAAGTTAAAGCATGCAATTTCTAAGTTAAAGCACAAACATGTTTTGTACTGGCTCCCCCTAGACCATTGAATCGGTTCGGTCTATCCACATAGTGGATTTGGTCCTTGGGAACCCAGTACGGGTTGGATCCTAGAGTTGAAATCAAAAAGTTCTTAGGGACCCATGCTTAGACTCTTTAATGACTACGATTTACGATAGACATATAAGACCTATTCGTAGTCTTTGACTTAAATCCGAGTCCGGCTTTATTGTACACGGCTCTTTGGGTTCCAAGTAGTCGATTAAGGTTCTTAGATCCCAACGTGAACCTTTCCAACCTAGCCTCAACCTCTTGAACTTGGTCTTTCAAGAGAGAATTCTCCTCCTCAAGTTTTTCAATTTGAGTTGAGTTTCCCTCTTGAACTTGACTAGTTGAAGGGGTTAGAGTAGCCTCTTGCTTGAGGGTTTCAACCTCCTCAAGTAACGACTCAACCCTAGACTCGGACTTAGTTAATTTCCTATTAAGCATTTTAATTGTAATGTAAAGTGTACTAATTAAAGAGCGATTAACCTTGACTTTCCCTTTTGGTCCGACTTTGAGTTTTCTCTCGATTCTCTCGAAATAATCTTCGGGGTCGGAGTCGGAGTTTTAGTTGGACTCGGCTTCGGATTCTGACTCGGAATCCTCCGTTCTTGCCATGTAAGCTATGTCTTCTCTGTTGTCCCAAGTTGCATGGAAGGCTTTCCTTGCTCCCTTTTTCTTTTGGTTCTCATTCTTCAATTTCCTTTTTTCTTGTCGAACTATTCTCCGCACAATGTTGACTATTATGGCCTCCTCTTCGGATTCGGATTCGTCTTTGGGTTCGAGTTCATCTACTTGCTTAGTAGGTGGCTTCCTTCTTTGTCCTGCAAGTAGAGCAATACCTCTCTCGGCCCGGACCATGTTAGTTTGCTCATGAAGTTCAAACTAGGAAAATAATTCATCTAACCTAAGCTTAGAAAGGTCCTTAGAGACCTTGTAGACATCGACCATGGATGCCCATAAGGTAGTCCTAGGGAAAGCATTTAAAGCGTACCTTATAAGGTCCCGGTTCTCTATGGCTTGCCCGATCGAATGAAGACCGTTGACGATATCTTGAATCCGCGCATGTAATTGGGTGGCGGTCTCATGATCCTGCATTTTTAGATTGTACAATTTATTTAAAAGTAAATCTCTTTTACATACCTTAGCATCAGCCGTCCCTTTGTGTAAATCAATCAATTTGTTCCAGAGGTCTTTGGCGCTAATGAATGGTCCGATGCGGTTGAGTTCCTCCTTGGACAAGCCGCATTGCAATATTTGGGTTGCTCTTGCATCGGCTTCGATTTGCCTCTTGGTTGCATTTGTCCATTTGTTGAAATCCAAGGCCTCTCCTTGATCATTGGTGGGTAGAGCAAAGCCGGTTTGGATTATTATCCAAGTCTCGACTTGTGTTTTTAGAAAACACTCCATCCGACCTTTCCAATAACGGAAATCATTTCCGTTAAAGAACGGAGGTCGGGTGGTGCTATACCCCTCAATGTGAGCCATTAAATATCTTGCAAAATACGAATAAAAACCAAAGAGAATTCCAAGACTTGATCTTGGATTAGTAGTGCAGGAAATAATAGGAAATAAACAGAAATAAATAAGAAGAATAAGAAACTAATAAAAACTCGAAACTTACGACCTTTGATGTCCCCAAAAGGGTACTAAACGTTGGATTTTGGGGCTGGAAACAGTTTGTTATGAGGGTAAACCCTCATAAGAAATGTAGATCTTTCTGAGAGCTTCGATTTGGTATGTAGATCGTTATGTGAGTCCACTTGTGCGAAAAGTTATGGTCGTTTTACCGTCGGCTACTCCAAGAGAGAAAACTTGCAAGCACACAACCAAAAGAAACGTAGCAAGACTTCGTCTTGGATTAGTAGTGTGGGAGGAAAAAGACCAAAAAAAATACGAATCGAAAAATACGAATAGAAAACCAAAACGTGCTAGATTGGTGGTTTCACCAAATCTTAGTGCCCCCGCTCTGATACCAATTGTTGGATCGAGAAGCGTCACTAGAGGGGGGGGGGGTGAATAGCGATCGTAAAACTTTTCGGCGTTTCGTTCGAGTAGACAATTAAATGAGTAAACATAGCGGAAAATAAAGCGACACGTTTATTTTACTTGGTTCACAACCCAGCGGTTGCTACTCCAAGGCCCTATCGGTCCTAGACCGCGTACGGAGGGCAAATCACTATAACGTCTCCTCCTCGTTGGAGGTAGGAGACAACGATCACAAAACCGAAATTACGAGGATGAGGCAACAAGCCTACCTCACCTTGTTACGAATAAAAATAAAGAATACAATATCAAAGACGAAGAAGATCGGAACTTGTCGTCGCGTCAGCGTTATGACGGTGTTGGAGCATTGGCATTGTAGGAGCACTTGATGAATAAACTTGATGTGCTTTGGAGTTGGAATCCTCCTCCTTTTATAGACTTTGGGCTCTGAATATGTCTCCTTTTTTTTTGGAACGGATCATGAAGTTTTCCAAATTTTATCGCGAGGTGGCCGCATCAAACGTTATCCGTTTTGACCTAGCGCAAAGGCTGAGTCGTCGCCATCAGTCGACTGATGCCTCCCATCAGTCGACTGATGGGCATCAGTCGACTGCTCCATGTCCAGCAGTCGACTGCCAGCCTGGCCACTTCCCTGCAGTGAGAGGTTAGCTCGGAAAATGATAAATATGATGGTTTCTAACCGTCCGATCTCGACCTAGACTTTCCACAAGAAGTTTTAGTCGGATCACCGCCTACGGTCGTCCCCGTATAGAGGACACGACCTTACCATCTCTCACTCACACGAGCTTACCTCGAATCTTACTGTGACGCTTTCGCTTCCGGCCTTCCACTCGATTCCTTCGGCTCCCTCCGAAGTCACTCGAGTGTCGCCCGACCACCGCAGCTTCCTCCGGGTGTCGCTAGCCTTCAGCTCTAGCTTTAGTACTTTTTTGCACACTCAATTTAGCTCGTGAGATAATGATGTAAACTTAACTTTGTGTCTTTGCCATAATCAAAACACAGGTTCGATTATCTAGTGCCCTTGCACCAACACTGAAGTCACCATGGTTCCCTACATAAGAAGTTGCATACTTTGGCTTCGTTAAATGTCACCCGTAAATGGGTGGACCATAAAAGTGATTACTGGGTTTGTAACAAATTATGCGGAGGGATGTGAGTGATGAAGATGGGATCTATCCCTCCTATATGATGGGAGTGACATCATTGTTCTTGATAGAGTGAGACCACGAAGTGCATGACCATGCCCAAATGAGTCAATATGAGATATTGAGCTCATTTAATTAGAGTGATTCTACTTGGAGTTCAAGATATAGATTGTACCGAGGATGACACGGTCTATGCCTCAATTGGTCAATCTAGATGTCAAGGATAGAGGGGCATTGTCACATATTGTGAGAGTCACAATTATTAGTCATAAAGGTGATGTTGGATCTCAACATTCTTATAACTTGGGTAGCAATGATGTGTTGCTAGATACCGCTCATTGCTTAAGTTCTTAAATCGGTTTAGGAGCATTGCCAATGTTATAAGAACCTATAGGGTCACACACAAAGGGCAATTAGATGAAGATTAGGTTCATATGATGAACAATGAGGATTAGGTTCATGGGATGAACCAAATTGGATTAAGAGTAATCCAAATTAGACTAATTGAGTTAGACTCAATTTGATTCAATTGTTAAACGAGTCTAATTTAGATTTGATTCATTGAGTAAATTTAAATTAATGAATAGAGATTCATTAAATCAAATTGACTTGAATCAAGTGGTTAGATTTGATCAACCATGGGAGATAATAGGTCAAGTTTGACTTGACTTGAGAGGGAAGATGAATGGTCAATTTTTACTTGACCATTTTCCATGTCATGGTGACTTGGCATGGAGGGCCGACCAATGATGATGTTTCACATCATCATGGACTTATCATGGGGTGCCACCTCATGAGGGAGACCAAGAGCCATTAGCTCTTGGAGTTACATGCATGCATGTAATCCCCCAAAGAAGTGGCCGGCCACTTTAGGAGGAATGATGGTGTGAATTTATTTTGTGTGTAACTTCATCACCTTCTTCCTCGGTTCTTCATCTCTTGATCTCCCAATCCTCCATTTCTGAGACTATCAAGGAGTGCTAGAACACTCAAGATTGCCTTTTCTCAACCTATTGCTTGTGTGGATACCAATAGAGGAGGGTACACTTGACACTCTCGAGTTCCGACAAGCCATTTGGACGAGCGGGATAAGCGAAAAGCATCGCATCAAGGGTAATGATCTTCTCATGTAGATCTAAGGTTTTAAACATGTACATGTAATTTTTGTTATACTTCGTACGGATCCGTGGTCGGGCTTCCGAGGTTTCCGTAATGCAAAAGGCAGTTTTTGCGGCTCGGATAGTCCAACAGTGGTATCAGAGCCACGTGCGAAGCATGTATGTGTTTTATTTTTGTAGTTTTTGTATTAGATATAAAAATTACATATCTATAAGTTTATATAAATTTCCTAATTTTATAGAATTTTTGGGTATTTTTCTCGAAGAGTCGAAGCAACAAGTGTTGGGACACTTGTAGGCTTAAACCAACAGAAAAACTCTTCGGAATGGTGAAATCTCGCTTTAGGTTTTTGGGACAGTGACTTAAGTCACTGTAAGATCAAGATGGGACACTCGCAAAGGTAATTTTGCTAGTAGGGTCGCTGCCCCTAACACCGAAAGGGGCATTGTCCCGAGATCGCGCCCAGAAACCGCTTAGCGGGATTGTTACGGAGATGTGACTCATAAAATTGAAAAAAAAATAGGAAAAATTATAGAAATTTTCTATAAAATATATAATTTAGAATTATGTATAATTCTGTGTTGGTCATGGCCCAAGAACCCCAATATAATTGGATGATAAATGTATTGTAATTCATAATACAGCCTACGTGTCGTTTTTGTGGTTGTGCATATTTTATAGGGTATGCGACCAGCGCGTCGTGCCTCTTCTTTTAAAATTCAAGTTGTAAATAGTTTTAGATTTGAATGTAACTCGAGTTTCCTGTTTGGAATGTACAAAATGGAGCGGTGGAAGGTTGAAAAGACCTAACCCAATATGCATATACTTAATCCCCAGTCACACATCAATATTACCCATTATACACAAGATCGGAACACCCGGCAGAGAGTTTATTTTATTCCATTCAGTTTAGCAGTCTCAACTACACACTTTACCCTCTTAACCTGAAGAAAAATAGAACATCAAAACCAACTCACTTCAAACTGGAAACCCTATATCATAGATGTCCCGGACAATGTGTGTCATGCTCATCATCATCTCCTCAGTTACTCCACCTCCGCTTCTTGCATCCCAATCTGGGAATCTTGTTCCCTACCTGAAAATGTTATGTGAAATCATGAGTTCACAGCCCAGTAAGTAGATCAATGATAGGGATATAACACAGGGAGGAAAATTCAACAGGAAACATATATCTCTACAACTGTAAAGGTAAACTACTGTAACTCAACATACATTTTCTGTTACACTTTCTGTAATTCAGTATGAAACATAAACAATACTTTTATCATGTCATTATAACAAGTACTGTGAACCCAATCATGCCTTTCTGTTATGCTAACTGTACCTAAATATAAACCCTCGTGGTACCTCACATTATGCATTTAAAATGCTGAGCCAGTCAAATACCTTATTTTCTTGTGCAATCCTGAGGTACCTCTAGAAAGGAACTAAGGGGGTTAGTCATCAGTCATCAGTCAATCTGTCAATTTGGGTGGGCCCTCCCTGGAGCTCAACCCGGGGAGCCCAACCCGTCCAGGCACCACTAATGCTCATGTACATACAGTTAGCTAAATAAGAATTTCTGTCATTTTCTGCACCACTAATGCTCATGTACATACAATTAGCTAAATAAGAATTTATGTCATTTTCTATCATACTCAGTCACAGAAGGATAACATAGAACATCATGAGTGAACGAGTATATATCTATATATAGCATCTAACCTCATACATAGGTAGATGTTAATTACACCAACATATATATATAACATCTAACCTCATATACAGGTAGATGATAATTACATACATGTACATATAACATCTAACCCTACACACAGGTAGATGATAATATAACTTATTCACATAACATCGAAATACAAGAAAGATCTGATGAACATTTAGCTAAAAATAATAACATTAAACATCATAGGTGAACAAATATATATATCTATATATAGCATCTAACCTCATACACAGGTAGATGGTAATTACACACATATACATATAGCATATAACCTCATACACAGGTAGATGATATTTATCACATATTATATATCATTTACAACATTAAAAAAAATCTTATAAAGGATTAACTAAACATGCTGACTGAGAACAAATATAGCAGGAATCATCTACAGACATAAAGCTCATGTATATACAAATTTTTACATCCACCCTAGCAGGCTAATTCTTTTTAAACAAACTACTCCTTACATCAATTAAACCTTTATCTGGCTATTAACTGAAGATTTAAACCTCATATACATCACGCGGCATACTCAATTCGTAAGGACACCAACATGTGTATACTCCATTATTATCGTCCTACTGAATGAATCCCACCATACCTATTCATGCGTAAATTCATCAAAACGATCCTAAAATCCTAAACCGATCCCCTTCTCTCCCAACAACACCACTTTGTTTACTCGCTCCCTCTCCCCTGCCCTTCACCTACCGAATACCCCCAAATCCACCGATTCCAATCACCTCCCATCGAGAACTCCCCTTACAGCTCCAAGATTGAACGCCCTAACCCCCTTCCCGTGAACTCTCTGCCTGTCACCTCCTCCTAGCCATCGGGTAGCCAAATTCCACCGTTTCCCTAGCTCAACCCATCCCCAACAATACCGATAATTCACTGCGAAAGCCTGCTAGAACCCAATCGGGAATCCCATTCCACCGGCACGCTCCAATCCCTAACACCCCGACTCCAACTCGCCGCGACCGTCCCAAACAAGAATCTGCTGAACTCACCGCCCTCGCCAACCCTATCCAAAGACTACTCATCGTGAAGAGGAAGGAGGAGGGTCGGTGTGGCTCCGGCAGCTTGGCATCGTCTCCGGCGGAAGGGGTTCGACGATCGCCCCTTTTCGTCGTCTGTGGCGGCTCGCGAGCGGAGGATGGGTCGCGCGAACGAAAAAGAAGGGAAAAAGAAAAAGAAAAGAGAAATAAAAAGGGTTCGGCTGGTTAAATGGGTTTTAGGGTTTTTTTCTCCTTCATGCCCCTCAACGGTGATTATTTAGGGTATAAATAGACCCCGAAATTTATCCTCCTTTTTCAGATGACATATGCCCGTGTACTTTTATCATTTATTATTGTTATTATTATTATTATTTTTTTGAGACTTGACAACTCTTCCCCCCTTAAAAAAAAAAATTTGTCCTCGAAATTTGACTTACCAAATAGTTCAGGGTAATGGTCACGCATATCCCCCTCGGTCTCCCAGGTAGCTTCTTCTATCTGCTGATTTCCCCATAAAACTTTCACCATTCTGATTTCTTTATTTCTTAGCTTCCGCACTTGACGATCCAATATTTGTTCTGGTATTACCTCGTAGGATAGATCTGGTGTCCACTGTATGGCTTCATACCCAATCACATGTGCAGGGTTGGAAAGGTACCTCCCGAGCATGGATACGTGAAACACATTATGAACTCCCGCTAGGTTTGGTGGTAGAGCAACTCGGTATGCTCGTGTTCCAATCTGGTCGAGGATCTCAAAAGGCCCAATATACCTCGGACTGAGTTTGCCCTTCCTTCCGAACCTCAATACTCCCTTCATGGGTGACACTTTGAGAAATACATGGTCTCCCACTGTGAACTCTAGGTCCCTCCTTCGACAATCAACATAACTCTTTTGGCACTTTGTGCCGACTGCATTCTGTCCCGGATCTTTGCTACTAGTTCCACAGTTTGTGTTACAATCTCTGGACCCAGAACTGCCCTTTCTCCTACCTCTTCCCAATGTAGTGGGGTTCTACACCTTCTTCCGTATAGCGCTTCATAGGGAGCCATACAGATGGTGGATTGATAACTATTATTATAGGTGAACTCTACCAAGGGAAGTTTGGACTCCCAACTCCCTTTGAAATCTATAATGCAAGCTCGTAGCATATCTTCCAAAATCTGAATTACTCGCTCAGATTGACCATCAGTCTGGGGATGGAAAGCAGTGCTGAAAGCAAGTTTTGTACCCAATCCCTGATGCAAACTCTTCCAGAACCCGGATGTAAATTTTGGATCTCTATCTGACACAATCTGATCCGGAATTCCATGTAACCTTACTATTTCCCGTATATACAACTCTGCATATTGTATCATAGTGAAAGTGGTTTTCACTGGCAAGAAGTGTGCTGACTTCGTCAATCGATTCACAATAACCCACACTGCATTTGATCCCTTAGTCGTGATCGGTAATCCTACCACAAAATCCATGGCAACATTTTCCCACTTCCAGACAGGTATCGGAAGCGGTTCGAGCAATCCCGCGGGCCTTTGGAGCTCAGCTTTCACCTGTTGACAGGTAAGGCACTCATGGACCATCTTGCTTATGTCTCTCTTCATGCCCGACCACCAATATAATAGTCGCATATCCTTATACATCTTTGTGCTGCCAGGGTGGATAGAGTACGGGGTAGTGTGAGCTTCCCTCATGAGATTCTCCCTCAGGGATCCACCCTTAGGCACCCAGATGCGGCCCTTGTATCGCACCATCCCATCAATCACTGAGTAGATGGTGCTACCCTTTGCTTCATCTTTGCATTTCCTTGTTCCGCGAACGCGATCCGTAAGTTCGATGTAATCGTCAGTGCCGCCAAGGTAACCTGCTCACCTGGTGCTATAACCGCCACTCTTATCTGTTGAAATTTTGATATCAATCTTTGCTGGGTGGTCAACTGTAATAGTGTCGCCGTCTTGCGACTCAGTGCATCCACCAACACATTTGCCTTACCCGGGTGATAGTTAATATTGCAGTCATAATCTTTTACCAACTCCAACCATTGTCTTTGCCGCATATTCAGTTCCTTTTGAGTAAAGAAATATTTCAAACTTTTATAATCTGTGTAGATCTCGCAACGTTCTCCGTAAAGATAGTGTCGCCAGATCTTCAAAGCGAAGACGACCGCTGCTAGTTCCAGATCATGTGTAGGATAATTCTGCTCATGCATCTTCAACTGACGTGATGCATAGGCAATGGCCCTCCCCTTCTGCATCAATACAACCCCTAGACCAGTTTTGGAGGCATCAGTGTACACCACAACCGCCGAAGTGTCACAGGCGCAAGCACAGGCGCTATCATCAGCCTTTCCTTTAGCTCCATAAAACTCTTCTCGCACTGAGCAGTCCATTCATACCTCACCCCCTTCTTGGTAAACGAATTCAGGGGTAGCGCAATTCGTGAAAAATTCTGAATAAATCTGCGATAATACCCCGTTAGTCCCAGGAAACTTCGAATTTCTGTAACATTCCTCGGAGTAGCCCAACTCTGAATTGCCTCCACTTTGACTTGATCCACCTCTATTCCCCTCTCTGAGACTATATGTTCTAGAAATGCTATTTGTCTCAGCCAAAAATTGCATTTGCTGAACTTAGCGTATAACCACTTATTCTTCAGAGTCTGCAGCAGCACCAGCGTCAGATGTTGTCGGTGCTCTTCGCGACTCTGAGAGTAAATTAGTATATCATTGATGAAGACAATCACAAACTGATCCAGGTATGGCTGGAAAATCCGATTCATCTAATCCATAAAGGCTGCGAGGGCATTAGTAAGCCCAAACGGCATAACTAGAAACTCATAATGACCATATCGAGTTCTGAATGCAGTTTTATGAACATCTTCTCCTTTCACCCTCAATTGGTGGTACCCCGACCTCAAGTCAATTTTTGAGAACACCGTTGCTCCCTGTAGTTGATCAAACATATCATCGATTCTAGGCAACGGGTACTTGTTCTTGACTGTAACCCGGTTCAACTCCCGGTAGTCAATGCACAACCGCATAGAACCGTCCTTTTTACGGACGAACAACACTGGTGCTCCCCAGGGTGACACACTGGGTCGGATGAAACCCTTATCCAGTAGTTCTTGTAGTTGCTCCTTCAGTTCCTTCATTTCGGTGGGTGCCAGGCGGTACGGTGCTTTAGACACAGGGGTAGTTCCTGATATTAATTCTATTCCAAACTCAACCTCCCTGACAGGGGGTAATCCTGCAATATCCTATGGAAATACATCAGGAAAATCCAGGACTACCTCTACTTCCTCCAGACTTGGTTTAACAGCCTCAGGACTACCCATTATGTTGACTAGAAATCCGTTACACCCCTTACTTACATTTTTTGAGCTTTACATGCTGATATAATAGGTAGATGACTCAGCGTGGAGGTTGCATTGAAGATGAAAAATCCATCATTTTGTAGTTTCAATTTAACCATCCTTTGTTTACAGTCAATAATGGCCTCGTACTGGGTCAACCAATCCATACCTAGAATTACATCAAAGTCCACCATCTCTAATACAATAAGGTCGGCATACACTGTATAGTTCTACATCCCTATCGGACAGTTCCTCACTATTCTATTGTTGGTCAGTTCTTCCCCCGAAGGCAAGGACACATTATAGCTGGTAGCCATCCAATCACATGAAATACCTAGTTTTGCAACGTAGGCCACCGATATGAAAGAGTGTGTAGCTCCAGAATCAATTAAGGCATAAGCAGGTAGGTTGACAATAGAAATTCTACCTGTGATGATGGCCGAATCCAGATCTACCTGCTCCTGTGTCATAGCATACACCCTTCCCCTAGTTGGCTCTTTGAGCTGAGGGCAGTTCATAGCAAAGTGTCCAGACTTCTTGCACTTGTAGCACACATCTGTACCCACCAAACACTGACCTGCATGAGTCTTATCGCACTTGTGACACTGAGTTTTGCTTTCGCCCTTGAAGACAGTATGGTCGGCTGGTCGGGGTTCCTGGGGTCGCTGTCGTGGCTGCGTCTGAAACTGTGGCTGCTTGCCTCGAAACTGGCTCGGTGCAAACTTCTTCTGACTCGACACAGGAGGTTCCCTTCCCTGGTAACTAGACCTCTTAGTCTGTACTTCCTTTATCATGTCATTCATGTCCCTCTCTGCCATCAGAGCCTGATCCACAGCCTCTCTGAAGGTGGTAACTCGACTCACCCTGACATCATGGCGAATGGCTGCCCTCAATCCCTCAGTAAAATGTTTCAGCTCCTCTACTGGTTGACTGGCAATCATAGGTACAAAATACCGCCCCTTCTCGAATTCCTTGACATACTCAGCCACTGTCCGGTCCCCTTGGCGAAGCTCTAGGAATTCCCTGGCCATTCGGGTTCTGGTGTCAGCAGTAAAGTATTTAACATAAAATACCTTCTTGAATTCAACCCAAGTAACTGTAGCTAAATCCACTGCTGAACGTGCACCCTCCCACCATATCCGAGCATCGCCCCGCAACATGAATATGGCGCACCTCACCTTGTCAGCATTCGTAAGCTACATGAAGTCATATATCGTCTCCAATGATCGACGCAACAATTGCATTCCCTTAAACTCTGTCGGTCCAAGATCCTTGAACTTCTTGTAAACTGGGTTCACACTGGCTGTGGGACCACTGTGGGTGTTTCCATGCTCCCTGGCTCTCAACAACTGTTGGATATGTTCTCCCTGAATCCGACTCTGTTCCTGCATAATTGCGGCAAGATCAGCGAGAAACTGACTACTCTGCCCCACTTCACCATTGTTTCTTCGGCCCGTCATTCTCCTATAAAACCCGATACCTGCATCGTTATCTCCAATTTGTACATAAACCTAAACATGATTACATTAAGACCACTACTTGAAAAGAAAATTTAAAGCTTACAAACGCGGGGATGGATGTATCTGAGTCCTTGATGAGATTGCATGCACACACTGTGCTTTAGGATCTTTCGCTCTGATACCAACAGAAAAGACCTAACCCGGTATGCATATACTTAATCCCCAGTCACACATCAATATTACCCGTTATACACAAGATCGGAACACCCGGCAGAGAGTTTATTTTATTCCATTCAGTTTAGCAGTCTCAACTACACACTTTACCCTCTCAACTTGAAGAAAAATAGAACATCAAAACCAACTCCCCTCAAACTGGAAACCCTATATCATAGATGTCCCGGACAATGTGTGTCATGCTCATCATCATCTCCTCAGTTACTCCACCTCCGCTTCTTGCATCCCAATCTGGGAATCCTGTTCCCTACCTGAAAATGTTATGTGAAATCATGAGTTCACAACCCAGTAAGTAGATCAATGATACGGATATAACACAGGGAGGAAAATTCAACAGGAAACATATATCTCTACAACTGTAAAGGTAAACTACTGTAGCTCAACATACATTTTCTGTTACACTTTCTGTAATTCAGTATGAAACATAAACAATACTTTTATCATGCCATTATAACAAGTATTGCGAACCCAATCATGCCTTTCTGTTATGCTAACTGTACCTAAACATAAACCCTCGTGGTACCTCACATTATGCATTTAAAATGCTGAGCCAGTCAAATACCTTATTTTCTTGTGCAATCCTAAGGTACCTCTAGAAAGAAACTAAGGGGGTCAGTCATCAGTCATCAGTCAATCTGTCAATTTGGGTAGGCCCTCCCAAGAGCTCAACCCGGGGAGCCCAACCCGTCCAGGCACCACTAATGCTCATGTACATACAGTTAGCTAAATAAGAATTTCTGTCATTTTCTGCACCACTAATGCTCATGTACATACAGTTAGCTAAATAAGAATTTCTGTCATTTTCTATCATACTCAGTCACAGAAGGATAACATAGAACATCATGAATGAACGAGTATATATCTATATATAGCATCTAACCTCATACACAGGTAGATGTTAATTACACCCACATATATATATAGCATCTAACCTCATACACAGGTAGATGATAATTACACACATATACATATAGCATCTAACCTTACACACAGGTAGATGATAATATAATTTATTCACATAACATCGAAGTACAAGAAAGATCTGATGAACATTTAGCTAAAAATAATAACATTAAAAATCATAGGTGAACAAATATATATATCTATATATAGCATCTAACCTCATACATAGGTAGATGGTAATTACACTCATATACATATAACATCTAACCTCATACACAAGTAGATGGTAATTACACACATATACATATAACATCTAACCTCATACACAGGTAGACGATATTTATCACATATTATATATCATTTACAACATTAAGAAAAATCTTATAAAGGATTAACTAAACATGCTGACTGAGAACAAATATAGTAGGAATCATCTACAGACATAAAGCTCATGTAAATACAAATTTTTACATCCACCCTAGCAGGCTAATTCTTTTCAAACAAACTACTCCTTACATCAATTAAACCTTTATCTGGCTATTAACTGAAGATTTAAACCTCATATACATCACGTGGCATACTCAATTCGTAAGGACCCCAACATGTGTATACTCCGTTATTATCGTCCTACCGGATGAATCCCACCATACCTATTCACGCGTAAATTCATCAAAACGATCCTAAAATCCTAAACCGATCCCCTTCTCTCCCAACAACACCACTCTGTTTACCCGCTCCCTCTCCCCTGCCCTTCACCTACCGAATACCCCCAAATCCACCGATTCCAATCACCTCCCATCGAGAACTCCCCTTACAGCTCCAAGATTGAAGGCCCTAACCCCCTTCCCGTGAACTCTCTGCCTGTCACCTCCTCCTAGCCATCGGGTAGCCAAACTCCACCGTTTCCCTAGCTCAACCCATCCCCAATAATACCGATAATCCACTGCGGAAGCCTGCTAGAACCCAATCGGGAATCCCATTCCACCAGCACGCTTCAATCCCTAACACCCCGACTCCAACTCGCCGCGACCGTCCCAAACGAGAATCTGCTGAACTTACCGCCCTCGCCAACCCTAGCCAAAGACTACTCACCGTGAAGAGGAAGGAGGAGGGTCGTTGTGGCTCCGGCAGCTTGGCGTCGTCTCCGGCGGAAGGGGTTCGACGATCGCCCCTTTTCGTCGTCTGCGGCGGCTCGCGAGCTGAGGATGGGTCGCGCAAATGAAAAATAAGGGAAAAAGAAAAAGAAAAGGAAAATAAAAAGGGTTCGACCGGTTAAATGGGTTTTAGGGTTTTTCCCCTTCATGGCCCTCAACGGTGATTATTTAGGGTATAAATAGACCCCGAAATTTATCCTCCTTTTTCCGATGACATATGCCCGTGTATTTTTATCATTTATTATTGTTATTATTATTATTTTATTTTTTTGAGACTTGACAAAGGTCCACTAGTAGACGAAGTTACGAGGAGGGTGCCGACGACACATGGCGGTCAAAGGAGGCGTTTGGAGAAGCCGCTAACCCTAGGTTGACTGTCCGATCTTCTCATTGGCTTGAGAAGATCGTAGTAGGGCCATGACCTCATCACAATTAATATATATATATATATATATATATATATATATATATATATATATATATATATATATATATATATATATATATATATATATATATATATATTTGTTTTTCTTGTATGTATGTGATGCATGTTAGTAAATTTTGCTTGTATGTATATGATGCATGCTAGGATATTTTGCTTGTATGTATATGATGCATGCTAGTATAATGCTTGTATGTATGTGATGCATGCTAGTGTAGGGTAATAAAGGCCTTGATGCGTATATGATACACATTCACGATTATATTAGATCCTAATCGAATGAACTCGAAAAATCCCTACCATGTCTTGATACACATCACTACCTCGATCATTTGTAGTTGTTGAATCTGCCAAAGTAGAGCAACGCATATTATCTTGGTAGGGTGCGGAGGGACAATCTTGGTCCAGCCTATCACGGCTTGGGTTAGAGTAAGCTCAATTAGATTGAGTAAAACTAGTTAACTCAATTGGATCGAGTAGAACTATAAGCATATTCCAACCGTTAGAAAGATAGGATAAGATCGCATTTACACTAAATCTTGGGTGATTTAGCCAAAGCTAACTCAAGGTCTTTCGTAAATGTGGGTCTTGATCCTATAAACAAGAGTTGCATAGAGATGTAATGGTAATATGTTACCTACCGATCATACTAAGTCTTGGGCGATTTAGCCAAAGCTAACTCAAGGCATAATATGATGTGGATCTTGTCCCGCAAGAATTATAGCTAGTTTGTATGAATCTAGTAATGTGGTTTGACCACATCCATAACTCGATTCTACAAAAGTTCTATAATTCAGTGGGAGCATCATTTGATTAAAGGCATAATTAAATGATAAATGGAATATGATATTAATTTTCTGCATTGTGTATGTTGTAGATTACCATGTCGACAAACACGAACACTCTCTCCCTGCGTTCTGTCCTTGAGAAGGACAAGCTCAATGGAGCTAATTTCCTGGACTGGTATAGGAACCTGAGAATCATTCTCACCCAAGAAAGGAAGTTGTATGTCCTGGAGCAGCCCATTCCGGAGGCACCTCCTACCACTGCCTCGCGAAATGACAAAGATGCTTACAAGAAGCATCAAGATGATGCATTAGATGTGTCATGTCTCATGCTCACGACCATGAACTCTAAGCTTCAGAAGCAACAAGAGTTCATGAATGTTTATGATATGGTTGAACATCTTCGTCAACTATATCAAGGACAAGCAAGGCACGAGAGATATGAGATCTCTAAGGCATTGTTTCAGTCCAAGATGCAAGATGAGACTCCCATAGGTCCATATGTACTCAAGATGATTGGGTACATAGAAAACCTATAGAGGTTGGGATTCCCACTTGGCCAAGAGCTAGCCATTGAATTGATCTTGCAATCTTTGCCACAAAGCTACAATCAATTTGTCATGAATTACAACATGAATAAAATTGATAAGCCACTGCCTGAGATGCTCAGCATGTTGAGAACTGCTGAGCTCAACCTTAAGAAGAGAAAATCTGACTCCATTATGATGGTGCAAAAGAAGAAAGGCAAGGGCAAGCCTAAAGGTAAGGGAAAGTCCCAAGCCAAGGGCAAAGGCAAAGAACTGAAACCGAAAGGAGGGGTGGCCAAAGAAGGGACTTGCTTCCACTGTAAGGAAGCTGGACACTGGAAGTGTTACTGCAAAGCATACCCAGAAGATCTTAAGAAGAAGAGAAGTGAGACTTCTACTTCAGGTATAAATGTTATAGAAGTCAATCTATCTATTTCTTCATCATGGGTATTAGATACCGGATGTGCATCTCACATTTGTACAAATGTGCAGGCGCTGAGAAATAGTAGGGCATTGACAAAGGGCGAGGTGGACCTACGAGTAGGCAATGGAGCAAGAGTTGCTGCTGTTGTTGTAGGAACTTATGATCTATCTCTGCCCTCTGGGCTTGTACTAGAACTAGATGAATGTTGTTATGTGCCTGCTTTGACTAAGAACATAATTTTGGTTTCTTGTTTGGACAAGAAAGGATTTACATTTATAATAAAGAACAAATGTTGTTCAGTTTATTTAAATGATATGTTCTATTATAGTGCACCTCTAATGAACGGACTCTACATTCTAGACATAGAGAGCCCCATCTATAACATAAGTACCAAAAGGTTCAAGTCAAATGAGTTGAACCAAACCTATCTCTGGCATTGTCACTTAGGTCATATAAATGAGAGTTGCTTATCCTAGCTCCATAAGGATGGGCTACTGAACTTATTTGATTTTGAATCATATGAGACATACGAGTCTTGCCTTTTAGGCAAGATGACCAAGACTCCCTTTAGTGGACACAGGGAGAGAGAAACAGACTTGTTAGGACTTATACATAGTGATGTATGCGGTCCTTTCAATGTTGCTGCTAGAGGTGGTTACAAGTACTTCATTACATTTACTGATGACTTCTGTAGATATGGTTATGTGTATCTGATGACACATAAATCTGAATCCTTTGAAAAGTTCAAAGAATTCAAGAATGAAGTACAAAACCAACTTGGCAAGAGTATTAAGATACTTCGATCAGATCGAGGTGGTGAATACCTTAGCCATGAATTTCGTGACTATCTAGTTGAGTGTGGGATTCTATCCCAACTCACTCCTCCTAGAACACCACAATGGAATGGTGTATCCGAAAGGAGGAATCATACCCTATTAGATATGGTACGATCTATGATGAGTCACACAGATCTTCTTATATCTTTTTGGGGATATGCTCTAGACACAGCAGCCTTCACACTTAACCGTGTACCATCCAAGGCTATGATAAAGACACCATATACGATATGGACAGGGAGAAATCCCAAGATGTCTTTCATAAGGATTTGGGGTTGTGAGGCTTACGTTCGATGTCAAGTCTCAGACAAACTGGGACCCAAATCCGATAAGTGCTATTTTGTTGGATATCCCAAGGAAACGAAGGAACATTACTTCTACATTCCCAGTCAGCATAAAGTATTTGTGGCAAAGACTGGGGTATTTCTAAAAAAGGGATTTTGTTTCTAGAAAAACTAGTGGGAGTACGTTCGATCTTGAAGAAATTCAAGATAAGGACCATAGCACTGAGGCCTTGATGGAGGTTGAACAAAAACCACAAAGTATTGTGGGTGATGAGATTGTTGCACAAAGAGTTGTGGAACAACCACCTGTTCAAGTAGACCTACCTCTTCGCAGGCCTGATAGGGTACGTCGTCAGCCTGAGAGATACTCATTTCTCTTGTCTGACCATGATGACGTTATGTTCATTGAGAATGAGCCTACCTCCTATCAGGAAGCTGTGATGAGCCCAGATTCTGAGAAATGGCTAGAAGCCATGAGATCCGAGATGGAATCCATGTACACCAACCAAGTATGGACTTTTGTTGATCCACCTGAGGGCGTCAAACCCATTGGGTGTAAGTGGGTATTTAAGAGAAAGACTGACATGGATGGACTTACACATACCTATAAGGGCCGATTGGTGGCTAAAGGTTTCAAACAAATTCATGGTATTGACTATGATGAGACCTTTTCTCCAGTGGCGATGTTTAAGT
Organism: Wurfbainia villosa; assembly: GCA_025175895.1. Lineage (NCBI taxonomy): Eukaryota > Viridiplantae > Streptophyta > Magnoliopsida > Zingiberales > Zingiberaceae > Wurfbainia > Wurfbainia villosa. The sequence continues at coordinate 54,766,500 of CM045986.1, read as the reverse complement.
CCATTCGGATCATGCTTGCTATTGTAGCGTACCACGATTATGAGATCTGGCAGATGGATGTCAAAAGTGTGTTTCTGAATGGAAACTTGCTCGAGGATGTGTACATGACACAGCCTGAGGATTTTGTGGATCCACAGCATACTGGAAAAGTATGCAAGCTGCAAAGGTCCATTTATGGGCTAAAGCAAGCTTCTCGGAGCTGGAATCTTCGATTCGATGATGCAATCAAACAATTTGGTTTCATCAAGAATGAAGATGAACCCTGTGTCTACAAGATGGTTAATGGAAACATAGTTTTCTTTCTTGTATTGTATGTGGATGACATACTACTCATTGGGAATGAAATCCCTTCGCTATAGTCTGTGAAGACTTGGCTGGGGACGTGCTTCTCAATGAAAGACTTAGGTGAAGCAGCCTGTATTCTAGGCATCAAGATCTATAGAGACAGATCTCAGAGATTGCTTGGCATAAGTCAAAGTACATATATTGACACGGTATTACTATGGTTTGCCATGCAGAATTCCAAGAAGGGACTTCTGTCGATGTCACATGGTGTGAGTCTTTCGAAGACTCAAAGTCCCTCTTCAAGAGAGGAGAGAGACCTCTTGGATAAGATCCCTTATGCATCTGCTATAGGATCTATCATATACGCCATGCTATGTACTCGTCCTGATGTCTCGTATGCTTTGAGCATGACGAGTAGATACCAGTCAGATCTAGGTGAGCATCACTAGATAGCAGTCAAGAATATTCTTAAGTACTTGAGAAGAACTAAAGAATATTTCTTGATATTTAGAGGCGATGAGGAGATAGCTATAAAGGGTTACAGTGATGCCAGCTTCTAAACTGACCAGGATGATTATAGATCACAGTCAGGGTTTGTGTTTTGCTTGAATGGTGATGCTGTGAGCTGGAAGAGTTCGAAGCAAGACACAGTTGCTGATTCTATAATAGAGGCCTAGTATATCGCTGCATCAGAGGCAGCAAAGGAGGCAGTTTGGATTCGCAAGTTCATTGCTGAGCTTGGGGTGGTTCCTAGCATAGCAGATCCTATAGAGCTCTATTGTGACAACAATGGAGTGATTACGCAGGCTAAGGAACCTCACTCACACCAGCGGACCAAACACATACTACGGCGCTTCCATCTCATTTGAGAGATTATCGATAAAGGAGATGTGAAGATTTGCAGAGTACCCACAGATGCTAACATCGCAAATCCCTTGACCAAGGCTTTGGAATAGAAAAAGCATGATGGTCACACTAGGTCATTGGGTATTAGATACTACGGTGATTGGCACTAGTGCTAGTGGGAGATTGTTAGTGAAAGCCCTAGAGTCAATCATGTGATGATTGTTGTATGGACTTTATTGTATCATATTCCTATTTATAAAGGCATGGTTATTATATTTACTTGTATTGGTGCCAAATAACTAAGTATAATAATGTCCTTGAGTAGAAGGTTTTTATCTATATTAATCGATTGGTTGAATCGATAATGAGATTATATAGAGAATACTACTCTTAATCATTCCTCGTCAAGTATTAACATTCAGGGACAATGTTAATACGTAGAGACTAGCATGTAGGTCAACTCGATGACTTGATCTCACAAGTCATGGATATGAGATATCAAGTTGACACATGGGTATGCATTGGAGAATGTATACTGAATGACCCGCCATGAGAAAGTATCATGAATCGTTATATGAGTGTCATATACTTTCTCATGTGACTATTAGTATGACTATTAGTCCTTGGACCTGAATTCACCATGGTTCCCTACATAAGGAGTTGCATACTTTGGCTTCGTCAAACGTCACCTGTAAATGGGTGGACCATAAAGGCGATTACTGAGTTTGTAATAAATTATGCGGAGAGATGTGAGTTATGTAGATGGGATCTATCCTGTAGGGAATCGATCGACCGACTAGGGGGGGTGAATAGACCTTTGTCGTTGGATGGTGGAATTTGCTCGTCTACACAATTGTTAGCGCAAGCGGAATACTAATAAAGATAAGTAAATAAAACAAAGAAGAATACAAACAATGCTAACACGAAATATAACGTGGTTCACGGCTACGCCGCTAATCCACGGTCCCCGATTCGTCCTCGGTGAATCACTCCGCAACCAAATCACTATCGGTCTCTCCTTTGCACTAAGCTAGGTGGAGGTAACCCTTACAACTCAAAGACACTCCTTGTTTTACAATAGATGTGAAAGAAAACTAAGAGAAGGAGTTTGAATCTTGTAGAGCACTTGGATGGTTACTTAGAGCATAAGCATTAGCCATCCAAAAGCCCACACCCTCTCTTTTTATAGAGAGAGTTGATTTCTTCCCGTTGGCCGCCACCAGTCGACTGCTGCCCTTGGTAGTCGACTGCCGCCACTACAATGACCTCCGAACACGTCGGATCCCGACCGTCGTAGTCCAACGGAACACTTGGCAGTCAACTGATGGACCTCATCGGTCCAATCACGCTCGCGTCGATCGCCGATCGGCTACAAGCGGTTCGTCGCGACATCCTCGGCTTGATCGCCATTCCATAAATCGGCATAAACCCAATAGTTGGATACCAGTCGAACCCATTCGACTCAGAGCAGTTGACTTCCATTCCATGGCAGTCGACTGATGTCGGGAAAACTCATCTGACACTTAGCCATTCGGCCAAGTTCACCTAATGAGCTACTTACAATTCACTCATTCTCTCATCTCACTCGAAGTCCCTCGCCGAAGCTCTCTTCATTCGTGGCCACGTCCCTCGGCAGCATCAGGCGCACGACTCTACAATGCTCCTTGCGTCTCTTACCTTCGAAGTTTGCTTCGGTCATCTCGTCGACGGCCTATCATGCTCTTTCTCCGACTCAAGCATGAGGTAGTGAGTGATGAACCCGCCAAGACTCCATGTGTGAATTACTAAGTCCTGCAAGACTCCAACGCACATATCAAATCATAATCACAACCTAACTCAAACCCTTTGCCACACACATCAAAACCTTATCATGGCAAGAGATTGCCCTGACAATCTCCCCCTTTTTGATGTGTGACAATCCGTTTAAGTTAGGTAAAACCATTTGATAAACTATTAAGGAAAGAAAGCATTTAAGTAAACATGATTAGTAACTCTCCCCCTAAATACATGAAACTCCCCCTAAATATATTCCCCCTTACTTAAACATACACATTTCTCCCCCTTTGACACCATCAAAAATAATTAACAAGGTTTATATATCATGGCATCAAGTCTAGAGAGAAAGAAAAACCAAAATCAGTCAAAAACCTGATGAAATCAGGTTATCAGACTCATTTATCCATCAATGATCAAGCATCGGATGGCAATGATCAGCACAAAGGAATCCCAATTTCTAATTTTCTGGATGAATTTTCAGAACTGCATTATTAATTCCATAAAATTCAAAAAATAGTGAAATTTGGGGAACACATTTCTTGTGAGTATATCTATCAATGAAAAATAGTTTTCCATGAAAAATCATTGTATTTTCACATATTTTCCAAAAATCCAAAATCTTTAAAAACCACTAGGTTTTTGATCATGTTAGTATCCATTTTAACACCTAGTCTTGCTTTGGATTGTTTCAAAACATGAACACATGGATTTTAAAGTAAGATATTGTTTTGAAAATATATGAAATATCCAACCATGATCTTTGGGCAATATGTCTATGACTTAAACATAAGCCTTCCCCATGATTGGTCTATTATTGCTATTTTGATACTTTAAATGACCATCTAAATGCCATAGGCACTAGTGGACATTTGTATCATCCTATCATCTCACCCATGCTAAGTTTTCAATCATGGTAGCCTATGGTGAGTGTGAGATGTGTCCTAAAGGTATTTGTATGTACTTAACCATTATTTTCATGCAATTCTATCAAGGTTAAGTATCATCCTAACAATCCACATGATCATAAAGATGTATATGACTTAATTTTACATTATGATCATGAAACAAATGTATTCATCAAATTGTGATCATGCATTAGGTATTACATGATGATAAAGCAAATATCACCTAAAGCATGATTTATCTATTTATAGGTGCATTATCATCACCTAAACTATTTAAAAAATTATGTCCCGCCATCCTACGTCAACCAACATATGATATAGGTAAATTGTATATGGTTGACTATCCTAGGGTTTTCCTAACCCTTTAAGATGGATTTTGGAACCCAAAATAAGTTCTTTCCTATGGGGTTCGCTAAAAATTCATCCATTCCTAGAAATTACTTTCTTTTTGTCTTGACCCCTAGCTATTAGACATTTATAGGCCTTTTCATTTTTCTTTTCCTTATAACCTAGGCCTTTCTTGTTGAAACTTGCCCTTTGGCTCCCAATTATCATATTCAAGGTGTTGGAGCCTATAATAAACTTTTCTAGGGCTTTGGTCAAATAGTCTACCTTTTCCCTTAAAGCCCTATTTTCATCCATACATGCATCACTAACATTAAATGGCATATAGTTATCATGTGAGCATGCATCATCATCATTATCATTAAAACATGCTTTTTCTAATTTTTGCTCTAAATCTTTAATTTGATCAATCATGGTTTTATTTTTCTTCTTTGCTCTAAATAAATCCTTAGTGAGGCTAGAAATCATAGACATTATTTGCTTAGGGGGTAGATTCGTTACCTCACTTACCAAATCCTCTTCCGATGATGAGGATGTAGAGGAGGCTCCCCCTTCACTTGAGCTCTCTCCACTTGAGCTTGATCCTTCATTTTCGGAGGAGGAGCAATCCAAGTCGTCAAAAGCCATCAATGCCAAATTTGTGACAAAAGCATTCTCCTCTTCCGATGATGATGAGGAAGAAGGATCATCCCATGTCTTTGCTTTGAATGCCTTGGCCTTCCCTTTTTCTTTGGCCTTCTTTTCTTCTTCCTTTTTCTTCTTGCTCCCCTTCTTCTTTTTTTCCTTCTTTCTCTTCTCCTCCTTGCTTTTGTTCAAGAGGGGACAATTGTCCCTTATGTGTCCCTCTCCTTAGCAATTGTAACAAATGACCTTTCCCCTTGGTCTTCTCCTCCTATCATTAGATTTATTAAATTGAAAACCTTTTAAAGAACGCCTTACCCTCCTTACCATATAGGCTTCTTCCGTGCTATCCATCGAGGAAGATGAGGATGCTTCATCGAAGGAGGAGGGGATCTCCATCTTCTTCTTCCCCTTGTTGTCCAAAAATGCTACTCCTCTTAAAGGTTGAATTCTAGGCTCTTCAACTATTCCTTCAAGCCTTGTTTCGTGGAGCTCCATTGTTGAGAAGAACTCCTCCAAGGTACTCACTTCTAAGTTCTTGGAGATGTAAAATGAGTCCACCATGGAGCTCCATCTTGAGGACCGGGGAAAGGCATCTATGACCTTCATTACCATATCCCGGTTGGAGAGCCTTTCACCTACACTTGTCAAGCTGGTTAGAATTTCCTTAAATCTAGAGTGTAGGGATTTTACCTTCTCTCCCTTTTCGAGTTTGATGTTGGATAATTGGGAGCGAAGGACATCTCTCCTTGCTAGTTTTGCCTCGGATGTGCCTTCATGAATTTCTATTAGTTTCTCCCACATTTCCTTGGCGCTAGCACACTCCCCTATCCTATTCACTTCTTGTTGGGGGAGTACATTGTAGAGGTGGTGCTTGGCCTTTGAATTCGCCAAGTACTCCTATTTTTGTCTTTTACTCCATCTTGATTTTTCCAATAGCTCCCCTTCTTCATTCCTAAGCAATTCGAAACCGTTTTCCATAATCAAAAGAATTTCAAAATCGGTCTCGAAAAATACCTCCATTTTCTTTTTCCACCAAGAGAATTCCCCCTCGAACTTTGGTAGATGAATATTAGAGCCGACCATTCTTGAATGTGCTTGTTGTGGTGGTTAGTCCTCGACAAGCTTTCCTTGGCTCTGATACCACTTGTAGGGAATCGATCGGCCGGCTAGAGGGGGGTGAATAGCCCTTTGTCGTTGGATGGTGGGATTTGCTCGTCTACACAATTGTTAGCGCAAGCGGAATACTAATAAAGACAAGCAAATAAAACAAAGAAGAATACAAACAATGCTAACATGAAATATAACGTGGTTCACGGCTACGCCGCTAATCCACGGTCCCCGATTCATCCTCGGTGAATCACTCCGCAACTAAATCACTATCGGTCTCTCCTTTGCACTAAGCTAGGTGGAGGTAACCCTTACAACTCAAAGACACTCCTTTTACAATAGATGTGAAAGAAAACTAAGAGAATGAGTTTGAATCTTGTAGAGCACTTGGATGGTTACTTATAGCATAAGCATTAGTCATCCAAAAGCCCACACCCTCTCTTTTTATAGAGAGGACTGATTTCTTCCCATTGGCCGCCACCAGTCAACTGCTGCCCTTAGCAGTCGACTGCCGCCACTACAACGACCTCCGAACACGTCGGATTCCGACCGTTGTAGTCCAACGAAACACTTGGCAGTCGACTGATGGACCTCATTAGTCGACTGCTGCCTCCGTAGTCGACTGCCCAATCGGCTATGAGCGATTTTGTGCCCGCGACATCCTCTGGCAGTCGACTGCCATTCCATGGCAGTCGACTGTTGGGTATAAACCCATCAGTTGGATACCAGTCGAACTCATTCAACTCAGAGCAGTCGACTGCCATTCCATGGCAATCGACTGATGTCGGGAAAACTCATCCGACACTCAGTCATTCGGCCAAGTTCACCTAATGAGCTACTTACTATTCACTAATTCTCTCATCTCACTCGAAGTCCCTCGCCGAAGCTCTCTTCGTTCGCGGCCACATCCCTCGGCAGCATCAGGCGCACGACTCTGCAATGCTCCTTCGCGTCTCTTGCCTCCGAAGTCTGCTTCCTTGGCTTCGCTTCAAGTCATCTCGTCCAGCGGTCCCTTGCTGCATCAAGCACACGGCTCTGCAATGCTCCTTCTCCGACTCATGCACGAGGTAGTGAGTGATGAATCCGCCAAGACTCCATGTGCGAATTACTAAGTCCTGCAAGACTCCAACGCACATATCAAATCATAATCACAACCTAACTCAAACCCTTTGCCACACACATCAAAACCTTATCATGGCAAGAGATTGCCCTAACATATCCCTCCTATATGACAGGAGTGAAATCGTTATTCTTGATAGAGTGAGACCACGAAGTGCATGGCCATGCCCAAATGAGTCAATATGAGATATTGAGCTCATTTGATTAGAGTGAGTCTACTTGGAGTTCAAGATATAGATTGTACCGAGGATGACATGGTCTATGTCTCAATTGGTCAATCTAGATGTCAAGGATAGAGGGACATTGTCACATATTGTGAGAGTCACAATTAGTAGTCACAAAGGTGATGTTGGATCTCAACATTCTTGTAACTTGGATAGCAATGATGTGTTGCTAGATACCGCTCATTGCTTATGTTCCTAAATCGGTTTAGGAGCATTGCCAATGTTACAAGAACCTATAGGGTCGCACACAAAGGGCAATTAGATGGAGATTAGGTTCATATGATGAACCATGAGGATTAGGTTCATGGGATGAACCAAATTGGATTAAGAGTAATCCAAATTAGACTAATTGAGTTAGACTCAATTTGATTCAATTATTGAATGAGTCTAATTTAGATTTGATTCATTGAGTCAATTTAAATTAATGAATAGTGATTCATTAAATCAAATTGACTTGAATCAAGTGGTTAGATTTGATCAACCATGGGAGATAATAGGTCAAGTTTGACTTGACTTGAGTGGGAAGATGAATGGTCAATTTTGACTTAACCATTTGCCATGTCATGGTGACTTGGCATGGGGGTCGGCCTTCCACATCATCATGGACTTATCATGGGGTGCTACCTCATGAGGGAGACCATGAGCCATTGGCTGTTGGAGTTACATGCATGCATGTAACCCCCCAAAGAAGTGGTCGGCCACTTTAGGAGGAATGATGGGGTGAATTTATTTTGTGTGTAACTTCATCATCTTCTTCCTTGGTTCTTCCTCTCTTGCTCTCCCAATCCTCCATTGCCAAGACTATCAAGGAGTGCTAGCACACTCAAGATTTTCTTTTCTCCACCTATTGCTTGTGTGGATACCAATAGAGGAGTGTACATTTGACACTCTTGAGTTTCGGCAAGCCATTTGGACAAGCGGGATAAGCGAAGGGTGTCACATCAAGGGTAATGCTCTTCTCATGTAGATCTAAGGTAGATCTAAGGTTTTAAACATTTACATATAATTTTTGTTATACTTCGCATGGATTCGTGGCCAGGCTTCCGAGGTTTCTGCAACGCAAAAAGCGGTTTTTGCGGCTTGGATAGTCCAACACTATTTTCATGTTTCCTACAAAATCACATGCACTTCATGAAAAATACTGAAATTATAAGAATTAACGCAATTAATCACAAATAGACTCAATATGTAAAAACATACTAAATAACATTAATTACCCCATCAAAGAGCCTAAAATATCTAATCTGTAAGTAAAAACAACACAATAAAAATGCAACTATCACTCTTCTATGGACTAACCACTAAGGGAGCATCGCCAGAGATTGAAGAGGAGGATGGAGTTGCCAAATCTTGGATTAGGTCATGACATCAACATTCCACTGCCTTACGGATTTTATAGAATTGGGGACTTTAACCAATGGAAGGAGAGTACAGAAACCTTCCTTATAATGAACATCGAAGATTGGTTCATCTTGATGAAAGGATTCGAATATCCAAGAGGGTCGAAGGGAGGATTTCTCAAGATGAAGAAATGGACCGAGGAACAACTCCAAAAATTCGAGAAAAATAAGAAGGTAATAAAATTTTTGAATGATTTAATCCTTAATAATATTTTGTGTAGATTAGGTGAATATAAGAATGTCAAGGAGCTTTGGAACGAATTGACAAAATTCCATGAGAAGCCTCAACCAGCCCAAGAGGATAAGTGTTGGGGATCGATTGGCCGGCTAGAGGGGGGTGAATAGCCCTCGTTCGATGGATGTCGTATTTTGCTCGTCTACAAAATGTTAGCGCAAGTAGAATATGCAAATATAAATAAAGACAAAGCAAAAGATAAACAAAACAATACAAACACCGAGATGTAACGTGGTTCACGGCTACGCCGCTAATCCACGGTCCGATTCGTCCACGGTGAATCACTCTGCCAAAGCCAATCACTATTGGTCTCTCCTTTGCACCAAGCTAGGTGGAGGTAACCTTTACAATCAAGATCACTCTTCTTACAATAAGATTGAAGTAAAAACAAGTAAGAAGAGTAGGGAATCGTGTATGGCACTTTCGGAGAAGTTTAGAGCTCAAGCATTAGCCTCCCAAAGCTCCATCCCCTTCCTTTTTATAGAGGAAGAGGGTTTCTTCCCGTTGACACAGGAGCAGTCGACTGATGCCCTAGATCAGTCGACTGGTCCTGTAGCTGTTGCCCAATAACGGCTGCTTTCCACGTTGGATTCCATCCAATGGTATTGGCATCAGTCGACTGATGGCACCCATCAGTCGACTGATATCAATCAGTCGAGTGCTCCGCGAGATCGACTCCATTCTGTGCCCATGCACAGTGTTATCAGTCGGCGTCCCTTAGCGGTCGGTGATGTCGGCGAATGATCGCTAGCCCATGGCGATCATTGCCATGCCCATGAGTCGGACACCACGGTCGAACCCAATCGACTCGGAAGCGCGATCGCCATTCCATGGCAGTCGACTGGTGTCGGGAAATCCCATCCGACACTTAGCCAAATGGCCAAGTTTCACCTACGAGCTACTACCCCTTCCCGGGTTACATTCGCTCACTCTCATCCCTCGGAGTCCCTCGCCTTCAAAGTTCTCTTCGTTCTCGGCCATGTCCCTCGGCAGCATCAGGCGCACGACTCTGCAATGCTCCTTCGCGTCTCTTGCCTCGAAGTCTACTTCCTCCGTCTTCACTCCAAGCTTCTCGTCCGGCGGTCCCTCGGATGCCCCAAGTGCACGGCTTTTGCAAAGCAATCCTTCACCGACTCAAGGACCGAGTCATGAGATGTGAAACTCGCCACGGCTCCATGTGCGAATTACTAAGTCCTGCACGACTTCAATGCACATATCAAATCAACACAACAAACTAACTTAAACCCTTTGCCACACACATCAAAACCTAATCATGACAAGAGATTGCCCTAACAATCTCTCCCTTTTTGATGTGTGGCAATCCGTTTAAGTTAGGTAAAAACATTTGATAAAAATTTCTAAGGTAAAAAACCATGTAAACATAAACATGATATAGCAACATGCAACTCCCCCTTAATCCATGAAATTCTCTCTACAAATTCTCCCCCTATCATAATTAACTTAAACATAATATTTTCTCCCCCTTTGACACCATCAAAAAGATTAACACTAAGTTATGACATCAAGTCTAATAGAAGGAAAATACCAATCATTAGTCTAAAACTAGAATTTGGCCTTTACTGTTACGATTTTGACCATCGATCATTGGTTCGGACTACGATGCTAACTTGTAATTCGAGAACTTTCGAATTTCATAAATGCATTAAAAATTCCAGAAAATTTGAAAAATCATGAAATTTGGGGAACATATTTTTTGTAAGATTCTTTATCAGTGAAAAATAGGTCTTTATGATAAATCATTATATTTTCACGTATTTGCAAAAAATCCAAAAGGTTTAAAAACTACTAGGTTTTTGATCATGATAGTATCAAGTTTAACACCTAGTTTTGCATCCAATTGTTTCAAAACATGAATACATGTATTTTAAGGTAAGAAATTGTTTTGAAAACATATGAAATATCCAACCATGATCTTTGGGCAATATGTCTATGAATTAAACATAAGCCTTCCCCATGATTGGTCTATTATTGCTATTTTGATACTTTAAATGACCATCTAAATGCCATAAGCATTAGTGGACATTTGTATCATCCTAACATCTCACCCATGCTAAGTTTTCAATCAAAGTAGCCTATGGTGAGTGTGAGATGCAACCTAGAGGGTATTTGTATATACTTAACTATTATATTCATAAAATTCTATCAAGGTTAAGTATCATCCTGACACTCAACATGATCATAAAGATATATATGAATGGATTACACATTATGATCATGAAATACATGTATTCATAAAATTATAATCATGCATTAGGTATTATATGATGACAATAAGCAAAATATCATCTAAGGCATGATTTAACCCTATTTCTCATGATGATGTGCCAAATTTTAAAATCATAAATCATGATTGCAAACATACATAGCAATTACATTAATCATCATGATTTAAGCATTATTAACTATTTATAGGCACGTTAACATCACCTAACACTATTTAAAAATATTGTCCCACCATCCTAAGTCAACCAAAATATGATATAGGTCAATTGCATATGGTTGACTACCTTAGGGTTTTTCTAACCCTTAAGAATGGATTTTGGAACCCAAAATAAATTCTTGCCTATGGGGTTCACTAGATACTCCTTAGGAATCCATTTCCTCGCTATTACTTTCTTCTTATCTTGTCCCCTAGCAATTAGGCATTTGTAGGCCTTTTCATTTTTCTTTTCTTTATAACCTAGGCCCTTCTTATTGAAGCTAGCTCTTTGGCTCCCTATGATCATGTTCAAGGTGTTGGAGCCTATAGTGAATTTTTCTAGGGCTTTTGTCAAGTAATCTACCTTTTCCCTTAGAGCCCTATTTTCATCCATGCATGCATCACTAACATTAAATGACATATATTCATGTGAGCATGCATCATCATGGCAAGAAGAAATATTTTCATTTTCATTTAAGCATGCTTTTTCTATCTTATTTTCTAAGTCCTTAATTTGATCTAGCATGCTTTTATTCTTCTTCTTAGCTCTAAATAAGTCCTTAGTGAGGCTAGAATCATAGACATAATTTGCTTAGGGGGTAGATTTTTTACCTCACTTACCAAATCCTCTTCTTCGGATGAGGAGGATGTAGAGGCTCCCCCTTCACTTGAGCTCTCCCCACTTGTGCTTGATTCTTCATTTGAGGAGGAGCAATCCAAATCATCAAAAGCCATTAGTGCTAAATTTGAGTAGACATGTTCTTCTTTTTCTGATGAGGATGAGGAAGCAAGGTCATCCCATGTCTTTGCTTTGAGAGCCATGGCCTTTCCTTTTTCCTTGGCCTTCTTTTCTTCTTCCTTCTTTTTACTCCCCTTTTTCTTTTCTTCTTTCTTCTTCCTCTCTTCTTTGCTCTTGTTTAGGAGAGGACAATTATCCCTTATATGTCCTTCCCCTTGGCAATTGTAACAAATCACCTTTCCTCTTGGTCTTCTCCTCCTATCATTAGGTTTATTAAAATGAAAACCTTTTAAAGCACGTCTTACCCTCCTTACCATATATGCTTCTTCCATGCTATCCATGGAGGAGGATGAGGATGCTTCATCATCGGAGGAGGAGGGGACTTCCATCTTCTTCTTCCCCTTGTTGGCCATCAAGGCTACTCCTCTTGAAGTTTGAAACTTTGGCTCTTCTTGTATTCCTTCAAGCCTCGTTTCGTGGAGTTCCATTGTTGAGAAGAACTCCTCCAAGGTGCTCACTTCTAAATTCTTCGAGATATAGAAGGAGTCCACCATGGAGCTCCACTTTGAGGACCGGGGAAAGTCATCTATGGTCTTCATTACCATATCCTGGTTGGAGAGCTTTTCTCCTACACTTGTTAACCCAATTAAAATTTCTTTAAATCTAGAATGCAAAGAAGTTACCTTTTCTCCCTTTTCTAATTTTATGTTGGATAGTTGGGAGCGGAGGAGGTCTCTCCTTGCAAGTTTGGCTTCCGAGGTGCCTTCATGAAGCTCCACTAGCTTCTCCCACATCTCCTTTGCACTAGAACACTCCCCTATCCTATTTACTTCTTGTTGAGGGAGCACATTGTAGAGGTGGTGCTTGGCCTTTGAATTTGCCAAATACTCCTCTCTTTGTCTTTTGCTCCATCTCGATTTTTCCAATGGCTCCCCATCTTCGTTCCTAGGCAACTCGAAACCGTTTTCCATTATTAAAAGAATTTCAAAGTCGGTTTCGAAGAATACCTCCATTCGCTTCTTCCACCAAGCGAATTCTCCTTCAAACTTCGGTGGATGAATGTTTGAGCCGACCATTTTTGATGTAGAGCTTGTTGCGGCGGTTAGTCCGGTGACAAGCAACCTTGCTCTGATACCACTTGTTGGGGATCGATTGTTCGGCTAGAGGGGGGTGAATAGCCCACGTTCGATGGATGTCGTATTTTGCTCGTCTACAAAATGTTAGCGCAAGCGGAATATGCAAATATAAATAAAGACAAAGAAAAAGATAAACAGAACAATACAAAACCGAGATGTAACATGGTTCACGGCTATGCCGCTAATCCACGGTCTGATTCGTCCACGGTGAATCACTCCGCCAAAGCCAATCACTATTGGTCTCTCCTTTGCACCAAGCTAGGTGGAGGTAACCTTTACAATCAAGATCACTCTTCTTACAATAAGATTGAAGTAAAAACAAGTAAGAAGAGTAGGGAATCGTGTATGGCACTTTGGGAGAAGTTTAGAGCTCAAGCATTAGCCTCCCAAAGCTCCATCCCCTTCCTTTTTATAGAGGAAGAGGGTTTCTTCCCATTGACATAGGAGCAGTCGAATGATGCCCTCGATCAGTCGACTGGTCCTGTAGTCGTTGCCCAATAACGGATGCTTTACACGTTGGATTCCATCCAACGGTATTGGCATCAGTCGACTGATGGCACCCATCAGTCGAGTGCTCCGCGAGATCGACTCCATTCTGTGCCCGTGCACAGTGTTATCAGTCGACTACCGTCCCTTGGCAGTCGACTGATGTCGACAGCAGTCGACTGATGTCGACAGCAGTCGACTGGCAATCGACTCCTTGGGCCAAATGCCCATGAGTCAGACACCAGTCGAACCCAATCGACTCAGAGAAATCGACTGTCATTCCATGGCAGTCGACTGATGTCGGGAAATCCCATCCGACACTTAGCCAAATGGCCAAGTTTCACCCATGAGCTACTACCCCTTCCCGGGTTACATTCGCTCACTCTCATCCCTCGGAGTCCCTCGCCTTCGATGTTCTCTTCGTTCTCGGCCACATCCCTCGGCAGCATCAGGCGCACGGCTCAGTAATGCTCCTTCGCGTCTCTTGCCTCGAAGTCTACTTCCTCCGACTTCACTCCAAGCTTCTCGTCCGACGGTCCCTCGGATGCTCCAAGCGCACGACTTTCGCAAAGCAATCCTTCACCGACTCAAGGACCGAGTCATGAGATGTGAAACTCACCACGGCTCCATGTGCGAATTACTAAGTCCTGCACGACTTCAACGCACATATCAAATCAACACAACAAACTAACTTAAACCCTTTGCCACACACATCAAAACCTAATCATGGCAAGAGATTGCCCTAACAATAAGGAGAAATTCAAGGAGGAGGAAGAAAGCTCATCCTCTCAAGGGAGTGAGGATTCGGAGGTTGAGAAGGAATCAACATCCGAATCGATAGAAGAACTGAAAGAAGTGGAAGAACCCTCCATCTCTAGGATTGAGGGAGAGGAAAGACCTTCCATACTGGAGGAAGAGCAAGAAAAAGCATCAACCTCAAGGAGAAGTGATGAACAAGTTCAAGAGGCTTCTACCACCACACTAGGTAACTCAAGCATGAAAATTAAAAATAAAAATCATATTGTATGCTTTGAGTGTAGGGAGCAAGGACACTACAAGAGCAAGTGTCCAAAAAGAGTCAAGAAGACTCAATCGACGCCAAAAATTCATGAAAAGCATAAGGATGTTGGTGCCTCAACAATTAAAAGCAAGGAGCACATCATTCGCTTCAAATGTCATAAAAAGGGGCACTATAAAAGCCAATGCCTTAAGGGAGGAGCTACACATGTAGGGGGAGCTAAGGCAAATCCTAAGGTATATTTTAATAATTCTTTTCATTTACATAATAATCAAAAGCATGCTAGGAGTAATTTTAATACTCTTTCTATTATGTATTATCATGAAAAGCATGCTAAAAATAGTTTTTATTATTTAGGTGTGAAATCTTACAATATTAAGGTTAAGGATAAATCTAGAACAAATAACCCTAAAATAATTCTATCTAAGGAAATTATTAGGAAGGTAGAGGATCATTTAGGCATTAACCCTAAGAAGAGTAGGCATATGCCTAAGAGAAAGAATCCTTCCCAAAGAAAGAATGAAAATTTCAAATTGGGAAAATTAGAGTTAGAGAACCAAGCTTTGAGGTCAAGGCTTGAGAAGTTAGAGAAGACCCTTAAAAATATGTCAAATTCAATTAAGGAGTCAAGGAGTCGGAGTTTAGGTGATAGGAGGCAAGATCCTTCCAAGGATAGAAAAGGTTTGGGTCACAAACCTAAGTCCAAGGAAGTCATGCCAACCTACCACAATGTTCCATTTGACTATGGAACAAGTTCTAGGTCTAGGAAAACCAAGGTAACTAGGGAAGTTATCCCTAAGGCTAACCATGGTAGGTGCCTAGTGGAGGTTTCCATGAAACCTAAGAAAGCCACTAAGAATGTCACAAGGGAAGTTATCCCTAGAGTTGACCTAGGCAAGACCAAATTGACCAAGGCTTCTAAACCTAAAAGGGTCATTAGAAAGGTACTAAGGGAGCATATCTCTAGTGAGTACCTAGTAAACCCAAGAAGCTCCAATAGGTATTGGGTTCCTAGGAGCATGATTCCATCATGCTAAATGGGTTAGTTTGTGTCAACCTTGAATGTATGGGTAGTTAACATAACCATAGCAAAGTTGGCACTTTAGGTCATTTCCAAGGTATTGGGATACTTTGGAAATAATTTTGGATTTATATCCTAAATGAATTTAGGATGTGCCAAATAGAATTTGAGAAGTATGGAAAATTGATCGAAATTGGCACGATTAGGTTTAGAGATCATGGTGTGCCATTTTGGGTTTTTGGCACACTTGGGAGATTGATCTATCAAGGAAAAATTATCTTAATTTTTAGAAAATGACAATTGGACCTAACACTTAGGTATTATATACCTTTGTATGTCATACACTTTCCATGCTTCATATGCCTTATCGTATATCTGCATGAAAGGTGTGTTTATTAAGTATTGCATCTCACAAGAATATAGGATTCACCTTCATTATGTATTTCAAACATCTAGAAAGGGTGAGTTGCTAGGAATAAAATCTTTGGATGTTAATGCTTGTGAAAATAGAATAAAAATATCAAAACACATTAACAAATGCACAAATACAAGCATAATAATGATATAATCGTTACACATGCATAAACACACTAAAATGAAATGAAAATTAGATGAACAAATCAAATCCAGCTAAGTAATTAGAGATTAGTCGACTGCTTCAGTTAAGCAGTCAACTGAAGTCACTGTAGCATGACACAAAAAGTTGAGCAGTCGACTGATGGTCCCTATCAGTCGACTGTAATTACTGTAGCTCAGCACAGAAAGTTCAACAGTCGATTGTCGAACCCTAGCAATCGACTACTAGCGTCGTGACCTGATCGCAGAACCTCGAGCAGTCAACTGCTTTGGCCCAACAGTGGACTAATCGCCATGATTTTATAAAGTCAAACCCTTGTGGTTCGGCTTCTTCACGCAGATTTTCTTCCTCCTGACGCTTCCAACGCTTTCGCCCCTGCTTGTCCGAGTTCACGTCGGCAATTCCAGCCCTCAATAAGCCCTAGTTTCTTAAACCCTAACCTTTTTTACCCTATTTTTGTCTCTAATGGACGTCTCTTTCGCTTCCTATCTTCTTCTTCTGCACGAGCTAGGGTTCCGACCATCTTTCACAAGCGCTCCTTCGACACTTTCCTCCTGCCAACTTCTATAAACAAGCACTAGCCCATGGTGCCTAAGTAACAATTTTGCCAAAACCCTAATTTGTTTTTCTTGTCTTTTTCTTCTTGTAATGTCATGATCTAATCATTTCTTTATGCATTCATTCATGTTCATTCATTCCATTCATGTAAACAAAAATGTAGGGTAGAGTCTGGTGAAGGATCCCAGGTGTCATCCTGTATGTATCATCCCTTGGCTATACGTTATTTGGATGAACTATTTTTCCAGTCCTATTATGGGGATGTAATCCAAATCATAATGCATTACCAATTAGTGAAATTAGTTTTTTGCATGCATCCGGTTAACATTGACCTACTCACGGAGTTTTACTCCAACCTTAAGAAAGTAGGGGATGACTCGACATATCAGACTTGCGTTGCAAAATACAATCTGGAATTTACTCTAGAGATCCTACGGGAATTTCTGGAGTGTCAATCGTTGTATGACACATTTTTGTTTTATCCTACCCTATATCTGACTCCCCCTGCACCATTTGATCATATTACTCTTGACCATATGCATCAACATTTCTTTAATCATCCTTGCGGTTTAGGTCAAAACCTATTTTCTATTAATGAGCTCTCATCTCTAGACAATGTCCTATATAAGGTCATTGTTGCATCCATCTTACCCATAGTGACTAGGGGTTTAGCCATGGTTAGACCTCCTCATTTATTCTTGATTTATGCGATACATCACTGACTAGATATCAATGTAGCGTTCAACATTTGTCATTGCATTGTTCATTTTGTGTCCCCTATCCAAGGGAAGGTCCATATGTCTTTTGGTCATATCATCACTGCATGGTTAGCATCTAGAGACATAAATGTGGGATCGATGCGGTTCGCTAAAGGGGGGGGGTGAATAGTGAAAAGCCTTTTTCTTTCAAATTCGTTTCAAGACAAATATACGCAGTAGAAATGTAAATGAAACAAGAAGAGACAAGTTTATTTTTTTTACTTGGTTCGTAGCCTTCGGCAACTACTCCAAGGCCCTAACGGTCCTAGACCGTGTACGGAGGGAAATTCACTAAAACACTCCTCCACGTTGGAGGTAGGAGTTTGACGATTACAAAAAAACTTTCGAAGCAAAATGATAGAGAGACAAACCCTCTCTTCTATTAAAGTAAAATACAACGATAGAAAAACCTCGAGTAAAAGAGTTGCAATATTGAAAACAATAACAAGGATTATACCAACAACTAAAAAGAAAGACCTTAAGCTAGGGTTGTTGGCAGCACTTCGTTGTCGTAGAGTCGTCGGAGAGTCACAGCGTTGCGGAAGCTTTTGAGCCCTTAGAATTGTATTAAAAACCCTAGGTTAGGACCTCCTTTTATAGCCTTTGAGCCCCTTTTCGAGAGGAACCCTAGCCAATCATATTTGAGCACCACTCCCCTTGAAATTTGGTGATAAACCTTGACTCCTCGAGGCTGATCCTTTGACCGTGATCGGTGATGGCCATCACCCGATCGGCTCTGGCGATCGATCGAGTGCTAGCCGTAGTCACCCGACTGATGGACGGCAATCGAGTCTTTCAGGTTGGCAGTCGACTGATGCTGGCTGCAAGGCAATGTTAGCTTAAAGAAAACATTATTTCGACGGTCGTCGACCGTCCGATCTCGACCTAGACCATCTATGAGATGTCTTGGGTCGGATCTACGCTTAAGTCTTTCCCCGTAACGAGGATACAACCTTACTTACACTCGCACACACGAGCTTACCTCGATACTTACGTGTTGCTTTTGCTTCCAGCCTTCCACTCAATTCCTTCAGCTCCCTCCGAAGTCACTTGAGTGTCGCCCGACCACCGTGGCTTCCTCCGGGTGTCGCTAGCCTTCAGCTCCAGCTATAGCAATTTTCTACACACTTGATTCAGCTTGTGAGATAACAACATGAGCTTAACTTTGTATCGTTTGCTATAATCAAAACTCAGGTTCGACTTAGGTGCCTACTGCACCAACAATCTCCCCCTTTTTGATTTATGACAAACCCACATACAAAGTTAAGTGCATTAAGAAAAGATATGCATGAATGAGCAGGAGTGTTAAGAGCATGAATGAACAGGAGTATAAAAACTCTTTTTCAAGTGCTCCCCCTTGAGGAATCCTCCCCCTTGACCGAGGGTGAGTAACCCACATACAAAGTTAAGTGCATTAAGAAAAGATATGAATGAGCAGGAGTGTTAAGAGCATGAATGAACAGGAGTATAAAAACTCTTTTTCAAGTGCTCCCCCTTGAGGAATCCTCCCCCTTGACCGAGGGTGAGTACTTGAGAAAGAGTTTTGACTCTCCCCCTTGACGTTTGCTACTAAAAAAGAATTATGTAACCGAAATTACTTAATATTGGCCATAGTATTTAAAATAAATAAGTTCAAGTGTCGTATATCGAAAAAATTTGACCCCTTAACTTTGACCTTTTAACTTTGGCCTTTTTCTCCCCCTTTTGCCGTATATCGAAAAGAGTAAGGGGTGTGTGGAAAACAAAATAAGTGTTAAATTTAAAGTCCAAGCTTGTTCCCCATTTTTTATAAAAAAATATACTGAAAATAAGCTCATCTATAAAATGTTCGACTCATATTTGGCTTGATTGATATGAAAGATCAACCGATCTGATCGAGTCGGTTAGTGTGTATGATTATACTCCATGGTTCATGGCGATGCACTAGATCTACATCTGGAACCAGGAGTAAGGTCCTAACATCTCACGCCCATCTACGTGGCTAAGTACACAAACACATTAGTCCTATGTGTTGTGAGATGTATTGGCTCCTTAAATCTATAGGTGCATGATATCTAAGGTATGTCTTATGCTAGTTCCATAAAAATGAAAATTTAAGAAATAGTAGTAAGAAAATATAATTTGCAAGTTCCTATTCTACTACGCACATGCCCAATTTTCGTCTTAATAGACTAAATTCGGCTTCGGGTAGGGGTTTAGTAAATAGGTCTGCTAAGTTAGACTTCAATTCGACGTATTCGAGTTGTATTGCTCAGTTGGCCACATGTTCTCGAATGAAATGGTGTTTGACCTCTATATGTTTGGTCCTAGAGTGACATATCGGATTCTTAGTAAGATTAATTGAACTAATGTTGTCTACGTGAAGTTTAGTATTCGTAAAGTCTAACTTAAAGTCGCGGAGAGTGTGCTTCATCCAAAGAAGTTGAGTGACACACTCACCCATTGCGATGTATTCAGCTTCGGTGGTAGATAAAGCGACACAGTGTTGCTTCCTATTGCACCAACTTACTAGACTCGAGCCGAGAAGTTGACAACAACCACTCGTGCTCTTTCTATCGAGCTTACTACCGGCATAGTCCGAATCGGAGTAGCCGATTAGTTCGAACTCCGTAGATCTAGGGTACCAAATACCAACGTTAAGTGTACCCTTAAGATATCTAAGGATATGCTTAACTAGGGTTAGGTGAGACTCCTTAACATAGGTTTGAAACCTGGCGCACATACTTACTGCGAATAGGATGTTGGGTCGACTCGCAGTTAAGTATAGGAGACTTCCTATCGCGCTCCTATAGTACTTTAAGTCAATGGACTTACTTTCTGGGTCTTCTCCTATGTTAACATTAATCGCCATTGGGGTGTTTATTATCTTAGCGTCTTGCATTCCAAATCTTTTAATTAACTCCTTAGTGTATTTCTGTTGATATAGGTATATACCATCCTTAGTTTGTTTAATTTGTAGACCTAAAAAGAAACTTAACTCGCCTACCAAGTTCATTTCGAACTCACTTTCCATGAGTGAAACGAACTCGTTTAGTAAGGCTGAGTTAGAGGTTCCAAAAATTATATCGTCTACGTAAATTTGAGCTATGAATATTTCTTTACCTAAGGTTTTTACGAAGAGAGTTGGGTCAACTAAGCCTTGGTTGAACCCTTTTGACTTAAGATGGATTGAAAGTCTCTCGTACCAAGCTCGAGGAGCTTGTTTAAGTCCATAGAGAGCTTTCTTAAGTTTTAGAACATGGTCGGGTTTATCTAGATTTTCGAATCCGGGGGGTTGGCTAACATAAACTTCTTCTTTAATGTATCCATTTAGGAATGCCGACTTAACATCCATTTGAAACAGCTTAAATCCTCGATGTGCGGCATAAGCTAGCAACATTCGAATGGATTCGAGTCTAGCTACTGGGGCATAGGTTTCGTTGTAATCTAAGCCTTCGACTTGACTAAACCCTTTGGCGACCAACCTAGCCTTGTTTCTAACTACTTCACCTTTATCATCAAGCTTATTTCGAAACACCCACTTTGTTCCAATTATCGTTTTGTCTTTAGGTGGTGGTACTAATTCCCACACTTCATTCCTAGTAAATTGAGCTAGCTCTTCTTGCATTGCAATAATCCAATCGGGATCAAGAAGAGCTTGTTCAATTGATTTGGGTTCTATCTTTGAAATTAAGGAAATTTGACTAAGGTTCCTATAGGATGCTCTAGTTCGAACTCCTAGATTAGGATCTCCTATCACTTGATCGATAGGGTGGTTAGTTTGAATCCTAGATTGGGTTGGGTTTGTGTAACCTAATGCTTGATCAATGGGGTGACTTGGTTGAACACTAGTTTGACTCGGATCACTTGTCACTTGGTCGACAAGAGAAGTTGGTTGATGTGGATTAGACTCGATCTCAGGGTCGGAGACGAGTTTGGTATCAGTGGGCTCAACACTTGGGGTCATTAAGGGTTTTGTAGAGTTGGGTACTTCATCGAACACTACATTAATAGTCTCTTCGACTTTAAGGGTATCGTGGTTATATACCCTATAGGCCCTACTCGTGGTTGAGTATCCTAAGAAGATTCCGGTGGAGGTTTTGGATTCGAATTTCCCTAGGTGGTTTTTAGTGTTTAAGATATATACTTTACATCCAAATACCCTAAAGTACTTGATGTTGGGTACTTTATTGTGATAAATCTCGTATAAGGTCTTAAGGTGCCTCTTTACCATAAGGATCCTATTCTGGACATAGCAAGCCGTGCTAACGGCTTCTGCCCAAAACCTATTAGGTAGGTCGTATTCATTCAACATGGTCCTAGCGGCTTCTTGTAGAGTTCGGTTTTTCCGCTCCACTAGGCCATTTTGTTGAGGGGTCATAGGGCAAGAGAATTCATGGTGGTATCCGTTTAGGTTACAGAAGTCGGTGAACCTTTGATTTTCGAATTCACCACCATGATCGCTTCTAGGTCTTTTAACCTTAAGGTTTTTTTGATTCTCGATTAATTTGAATAGATTGATTAATTGATCTAGGGTATCATTTTTATGTTTGATGAACCTAACCCAGGTAAACCTGGAGTAGTCGTCAATTATGACTAAGCAATATTGACTTCTATTGAGTGACTTGGCTCCATGTGAATCGAATAGATCCATATGCAGGAGCTCAAGTACACTTGAGGTTCGTTCTTGGTTAGTTAACTTGTGTTGTGTCCTAGGTTGTTTTCCTTGTTGACAAGCATTACAGATTTTATTAACCAAGTTGTTGAGGTTGGGTAAGCCTCTGACTAAGCCACTCTGACTCATCTTGTGGACGAGTCTTAGTGCAGTGGTAGTCGTTGGTGCCACAACCATGATTCCTCTTCCTGTGTCATAAGACATTTGGCTGAGGATTTGATTAAGTTAATTGTATAAATGTTATTTGTCCTAGTTCCTTTGAGTATTGTTTTAGCTGTTTTATTTGTTTTAATTACACATTCATTTTCTAAAAATACGACCTTATAGTTATTGTCACATAATTGGCTTATGCTAAGCAGGTTATATTCAAAATTCTCTACAAGTAATACATTTTTAATAACAAAATTCGAGTTAAGCTCGATATCACCTGATCCGATGATTTTGAGCTTGCCGTTATTCCCAAAGGCTACCGATCCTTGTCGTTTGAATCGAAGCTTTGTGAATTTGAGTTGATCCCCGGTCATGTCGAGCAACTGTCCAACATCCATTGATCCTACACACAAGGTGGTTGGATTGGATGTTAGATTTTTTTTAAAAAATTGGTTGTGAGTTGTTAAACCTAGGTCATCTCACCTGTGTCTATATGATCAAGCATGTTATACTTATGTGTTTTTTGTGAGATGACTTCCAATTAAGTTGATTAAGTGCATTTAGGTTCAAGTAATTTTATGTTAGATTTGGATTTGACCCTAGGCTTGTCAAGTTTACCTTTTCAAGATCATGGCTTCCAGGTCATGGCGAGGCACAGGGGCCTTCTTTTATCGGATCATCGACCACTTCCTTAGACAAAGCCATTTTCAAGAAAATGATGACTTGACTCGCCTAAGATTATTTCCTAGTCTAATTGGTTATTTTTGAAAAGAGGCTCCCCGAGGCTCAATCTTTTCGAAGAATTTTAGTTGGTTATGTTTTTGAAAAGAGGCTCCCCGAGGCTCAATCTTTTCGAAGAATTTTAGTTGGTTATGTTCATGTTCTAAGTGAGTTCACAAGTTTTAAAGCACAAACTTTCTAAGTTAAAGCATGCAATTTCTAAGTTAAAGCACAAACTTTCTAAGTTAAAACATGCAATTTCTAAGTTAAAGCACAAACTTTCTAAGTTAAAGCATGCAATTTCTAAGTTAAAGCACAAACATGTTTTGTATCTTGGCTCCCTAGACCGTTGAATCGGTTCGGTCTATCCACATAGTGGATTTGGTCCTTGGGAATCCAGTACGGGTTGGATCCTAGAGTTGAAATCAAAAGGTTCTTAGGGACCCATGCTTGGACATGTTTCCTATGTCGACTTACAATCGACATATACGACCTATTAGTCGTGTTTGAGTTAAACCCTAGTCCAGCCTTGTTGTACACGACCCTTTGAGATCCAAGTAGGAGGTCAAGTCCTTTGGATCCCGAAGTGAACCTTTCCAACGTGTTCCTAAGATCTTCGACTTGACTTTTCAAGAGTGAGTTCACAACTTCGAGTTTTTCAACCCGAGTTGAGTCCTTCTCTTGAACTTGACTAGTCGAAGAGGTTAGAAAGACCTTGTGTTTGAGGAGTTTGACCTCCTCAACCAGGGTCTCGACCTTGGACTCGGATTTAACTAATTTCCTAGACAAAAACCTAACCGTATTTTGTAAAGTATTAAATAAAGTTCGACTTACTTTAAGGGTATCTTTTGAACCGGATGCGTATCCGTGGCTTGACTTGAAGGTAGCTTCATAGTCCGAGTCATCCTCAGGTTCTGACTCAAGTTCAGGTTCGGTCTCCGTGTCTGACTCAATTGATTTCGCCATGAAGACGTGGTCTTCGTCTTCTTCGGATGACGCTTCTCCCCATGTCGCGTTGAGGGCCTTCTTGTGCTTAGGTGCTTTGTGGTTGAGCTTGGGGCACTCGGACTTGATATGTCCAAACCTATTACACTAATAACACCTAATATTAGAACTTTTAGGCTTACCTTGGTTGGGTCGAGTTGTGGTTCGCTTTCGTCCCTTGGCTATCCTTCGAGCTAGGTTCATTAGCTCGGCAGTCAATTCCGGGTCAACTTCTTCTTCGGACTCGTCTTCCTCCTCGGTTGGTGGTGGCTTGCTTGCGATTTTCTTCTTCTTTAAACCTGCAAACAAGGCTATACCCCTCTTGGGTTTCGAGTTGGACTGCTCATGTAATTCAAAATCGGAAAAGAGTTCATATAATCTAAGTTTAGAGAGGTCCTTGGAGACCTTGTAAGCATCGACCATGGATGCCCACAAGGTAGTCCTCGGAAAAGAGTTTAGAACATACCTTATAAGGTCACGATTTTTGACCTTTTGCCCGATTGCGTATAGGTTGTTGACTATGTCTTGGATACGGGCGTGGAGTTATGTCGCGGACTCGTGTTCCTGCATTTTTAGATTATATAATTTATTGAACAAGAGGTCGCGCTTACATACCTTGGCTTCATCGGTCCCTTCGTGTAGCTCCACTAGTTTTGTCCAAAGATCTTTTGCGCTTATGAAGGGGCCGACGCGATTTAGCTCCTCTTTGGATAGGCCGCATTTGAGGATTTGTGTTGCCTTGGCGTCGGCTTCGACTTGTCGTTTTGTCGCAATGGTCCATTGATTGTAATCCAAGGATTCACCTTCTTCATTAGTAGGAAGGGTGAACCCGGTTAGGATCACAATCCACATCTCTATTTGGGTTTTTAGGAAGCATTCCATCCGACTCTTCCAATAACGAAGTCATCTCCATTGTAAAACGGAGGTCGGACGGTGCTAAAACCCTTGAGATGGGCCATTAGAACAAAAGACACAAGGAGACGACGACGAAGAAACTAGCAACGACAAAAACACAAAAACAAGTGCCAAGACTCGCGTCTTGGATTAGTAGTGCGGGAGAATACTTAACAAAGCGAAATAAATCCAAAAAAAAAGAAAAAAAAACAGAATTAAAAGAAACAAAAAAAATAAATCTGTAAAAATGGCTAGATTGGTGGTTTCACCAAATCTTAGCAACCCTCGGCTCTGATACCAATTGTTGGATCGATGCGGTTCGCTAGAGGGGGGGGGGGTGAATAGCGAAAAGCCATTTTCTTTCGAATTCGTTTCAAGACAAATATACGCAGCGGAAATGTAAATGAAACAAAAAGAGACAAGTTTATTTTTTTTACTTGGTTCGTAGCCTTCGGCTACTACTCCAAGGCCCTAACGGTCCTAGACCGTGTACGGAGGGCAATTCACTAAAACACTCCTCCTCATTGGAGGTAGGAGTTTGACGATTACAAAAAAACTTTCGAAGCAAAATGATAGAGAGACAAACCCTCTCTTCTATTAAAGTAAAATGCAACGATAGAAAAACCTCGAGTAAAAGAGTTGCAATATTGAAAACAATAACAAGGATTATACCAACAACTAAAAAGAAAGACCTTAAGCTAGGGTTGTTGGCAGCACTTCGTTGTCGTAGAGTCATCGGAGAGTCGCAGCGTTGTGGAAGCTTTTGAGCCCTTAGAATTGTATTAAAAACCCTAGGTTAGGACCTCCTTTTATAGCCTTTGAGCCCCTTTTCGAGAGGAACCCTAGCCAACCATATTTGAGCACCACTCCCCTTGAAATTTGGTGATAAACCTTGACTCCTCGAGGCTGATCCTTTGACCCGATCGGTGATGGCCATCACCCGATCGATTCTTTGGCGCATCAGTCGAGTGCTAGCCATAGTCACTCGGCCCGATGGATGGCGATCGAGTCCTTGAGTTAGCGATCGTGATCTTTGGTGCAAGGCAATGTTAGCTTAAAGAAAACATTATTTCGACGGTCGTCGACCGTCCGATCTCGACCTAGACCACCTATGAGATGTCTTGGGTCGGATCTACGCTTAAGTCTTTCCTCGTAATGAGGATACGACCTTACTTACACTCGCACACACGAGCTTACCTCGATACTTACGTGTTTCTTTTGCTTCCGGCCTTCCACTCAATTCCTTCGGCTCCCTCCGAAGTCACTTGAGTGTCACCCGACCACCGTGGCTTCCTCCGGGTGTCGCTAGCCTTCAGCTCCAGCTATAGCAATTTTCTGCACACTCGATTCAGCTCGTGAGATAACAACATGAGCTTAACTTTGTATCATTTGCTATAATCAAAACTCAGGTTCGACTTAGGTGCCTACTGCACCAACAATAAACATTTCCAGGGGGACCTTGAAGCCACTATCGGACTCCTACGACCACATCACCCAGAGGCACTTCGCATTGGCTGGAATGCAAACTGGCTATGAACGAATGGAGTGGTGGGCGGGGCCGGTTCAGCTAGCTGGGGAGCTTGGAGAGCCAGCTGCAGAGCATGGTGAGGGAGTTGTAGAGGAGGATGACCCTATGCTACCGGATGCACCGTCAGAGGGTCTCTCGGTGCACTTTGTATGCTTAGAGACCAGATTCGAGGAGTTTCATGAGGAGGTTGACACACGGTTGGAGGAGCTCAACTTAGAGTAGTCCTCCATTACCTATCAGCTGAGTCATATAAAGTAGCGTCAGCTTGAGATGTTAGAGATGATGCGGAGCTGGACACTGAGTCAGCAGCCTCCACCTCTTCCACCCCTCTGGCCGATGACTCTAGTGGATGGTAGTTAGGATTACATTTATGTATTTTCTTTTATTTTCGTAGTGAGGCTTGTTGGTGCAGGGGCACTAGATAATCGAACATAGGTTTTGATTATGGCAAAGATCCAAAGTTAAGGTCATATTGTTATCTCATGAGCTGAATTAAGTGTGCAGGAAATGGTTAAGCTAAGCTGAAGGTCAGTGACACCCGGAGAATCCCGAGTCAGGAAACCGTGGTGGTCGGGCGACACCAAGGGAACTTCGTGAGAGTCGAAGAACCTAGGTGGAAGACCGGAAGAAAAGCGACAGGTCATAAAGGACCAGAGGTAAGCATGAAAGCGATGAGAGATGGTAAGGTCGTGTCCTCTGTACGGGGACGACCGTAGGTGACGATCCGACTAAGACTTCCAGTGGAAGGTCTAGGTTAAGATCGGACGGTAAGAAACCGTCGCATTTACCATTTTTTGTGCTAACATCTTACTACAGGGAAGTGGCCGGGCTGGCAGTCGACTGATGGCGACGAATCAACCTTTTGCGCTAGGTCAAAATGGATAATGTTTGACATGGCCACTTCACGATAAAATATGGTACCACCTCATGATCAGTTCCAAAAGATGAGGAGACTTATTTCATGGAAAAACTCTATAAAAGGAGGGGAGGACTCCAACCCAAATATCAATAAAGATTATTTCTAAGTGCTCCTACAACGCTAAAGCTCCAACACCGTCATAACGCCGATGCGACGTCAAGCTTTCATCTTCTTCGTCGCCAATAGTAGCAAGTAATATTTTTGTTTACTGTATTCTTTGTTTTAATCATAACGAGGTGAAGTAGGCTTGTTACCTCATCCTCATACTTTCAGTTTTGTGTTCGTTGTCTCCTACCTTCAACGAGGAGGAGACCTTATAGTGGATTGCCCCTTCGTACACGGTTAAGGATCGCGGGGACTTGGAGTAGCAACCGCTGGGTTGTGAACCAAGTAAAAATAAACTTGTCCTTTTTATTTTTCCATTGTGCTTGCTCATATATCGAATGAACAAAAAGAAAAGTTTTACGCTCGCTATTCACCCCCCCCCTCTAGCGACGCTTCTCGATTCAACAATTGGTATCAGAGCGGGGGCGCTAAGATTTGGTGAAACCACCAATCTAGTACTTTTTGGCTTTCTTTTCGTATTTTTCGATTCGTGCTTTTTTTTATTTTTTTCTCCTGCACTACTAATCCAAGACAAATTCTTGGTACTCTTCTTTTAGTTGTGTGTTTGCAAGTATTCTCTTTTGGAGTAGCTGACGGTAAAACAACCATAACTTTTCGCACAAGTGGACCCACAAAATAATCTACCTACCAAATCGAAGCTCTCTGAGAGATCTACAGTTCTTACCAGGGTTTACCCTCATAACAAACTTTCTTCATCCCCAAAAACCAACGTCTAGTACCCTTTCAGGGACATCGAAGGTTGTAAGTTTCTAGTTTTTGTTAGTTTCTTATTCTTCTTATTTATTTCTGTTTATTTATTATTATTTCCCGCATTTCTAATCCAAGATCAAGTCTTGGAATTCTTTTTGGTTTTTATTTGTGTTTTGCAAGATATTTAATGACTCACATTGAGGGGTATAGCACCACCCGACCTCCATTCTTTAACGGAGATGATTTCCGTTATTGGAAAGGTCGGATGGAGTGTTTTCTAAAAACACAAGTCGAGACTTGGATAATCATCCAAACCGGCTTTGCTCTACCCACCAATGATCAAGGCGAGCCCTTGGACTTCGACAAGTGGACCCATGCAACCAAGAAGCAAATCAAAGCCGATGCAAAGGCGACCCAAATGTTGCAGTGCGGTCTATCCAAAGAGGAGCTCAACTGCATCAGACCCTTCATCAGCGCAAAGGACCTGTGGAACAAATTAATTGAGCTACATGAAGGAACGCCCGATGCTAAGGTATATAAAAGGGATTTGTTTTTAAATAAACTATACAATCTAAAGATGCAGGATCGCGAGACCGCCACCCAACTACATGTGCAAATCCAAGACATCGTCAACGGTCTTCACTCGATCGGGCAAGCCGTAGAGAACTGGGACCTTATAAGGTATGCTTTAAATGCTTTCCCTAGGATTACCTTGTGGGCATCCATGGTCGATGCCTACAAGGTTTCTAAGGACCTTTCTAAACTTAGATTAGATAAATTATTTTCTAAATTTGAACTCCATGAACAGTCTAATTCGACTCCTGAGAAAGGTATTTCCTTATTTGCAGGTTCGAAAAAGAAGGCCGCAAACAAACCACCCCCAAAGAAGAGGACGAATCTGAATTCGAATCCAAAGAGGAGGCCGCAATAGTCAACATGGTGCGGAGAATAGTTCAATAAGAAAGAAGGCAATTGAAGAATGAGAACCAAGAGCAATTCAAGTCAAGGAGGCGGTCAAAGAAAAAGGGAGCAAGGAAAGCCTTCCATGCAACTTGGGACAATGGAAAAGAAGGCGTTGACATAGCTTACATGGCAAGACCGGAGGAGTTCGAGTCAAAATCTGAAGCCGAATCCAACTACAACTCCGACTCCGACCCCGAAGACTACTTCGAGAGGAAACTCAAAGTCAGACCAAAAGGGAAAGTTAAGGTTAGCCGCTCTTTAATTAGTACACTTTATCTTACAATTAAAATGCTTACTAGGAAATTAACTAAGTCCGAGTCTAGGGTTGAGTCGTTACTTGAGGAGGTTGAAACCCTCAAGAAAGAGGCTACTCTAACCTCTTCAAGTAGTCAAGTTCAAGAGGGAAACTCAACCCAAGTTGAAAAACTTGTGAAGGAGAATTTTCTCTTGAAAGACCAAGTTCAAGAGGTCGAGGCTAGGTTGGAAAGGTTCACGTTAGGATCTAAGAACCTTAACCGGCTACTTGGAACCCAAAGAGTTGTGTACAACAAAGCCAGACTCGGATTTAGGTCAACGACTACGAATAGATCTTACATGTATATTGTGAATCGTAGTCATCAAAGAGTCCAAGCATGGGTCCCAAAAGTTTTATTGAACTCACATATAAGGATTAATAAGTATTGGATTCCCCAGGATCAAATTCATTATTTGAATAGACAATATTGGTTCAATGGTCCAGGGGGAGCTAACACTAAAATAGTGTACCCGCTTTCTTAGCAAAACTATTGCATGATTAGTTATTTTATTTTAATTTTTAGAATAGCTAGATAGGAAAAATAGTCAGTAAAATCTTGACAACATAGTATCAGGACGTGACGAGATGATAGTACATTAGGGAAACAAAGTCTCATGTATTCGAGCTAGATAAGGCATATCTATCTTGGTGCACTTGACCGAGTGGAACTAGATGAAGCTACCTCGCAGTATCCTAAACTAGTTAGACTAGGAAGTAACCCTAAGAGAATTAAGTGATATTTTCATGAATTTGGCTTTGTCTAAGGAAGTGGCCATTGTTCCGATCAAAGAAGGCCCCTGTGCCTCGCCACGACCTGGAAGCTAGTTTCTCGAAAAGTTACTTAACGATCTAAAGGTTAAATCTGAATCTAACCCAAGGTTGACTATCTTTAATCAATTTCAAATCATCTCACAAAACATATAAGGTGAACAAATTCTGAGACACATAGAATGGGTGAGATGTTAAGGATAATTGAAATATAACCTTTTTAAAATGCTACTTATTTTCTCAACTATTGTATTTAACGACTATCTACAACTCTCTAGGCCAAAGTTTAGCGCCCCCTATATCTCTTATACTTCATATATTTGATTAAGGGGGAGAGCAAACTAACCCTAGGGGTTATATTACAAACCTTTAGATTATTGGTGCAGAGGGACACATCTCGAACCAATCTATCTAACTACTGCTAGACGCATGCTTAGACTTATAGTCGATTTATCTAGATGCATGCATATACGATGTTGTTTTTTTAAACCCCTATTTTATATAAAAAAACCCCAACTTTTTTTTATTTATGACAAAAGGGGGAGAAGAGTGAAAGTTAAGGGGAAGTAGCACAAAATTTAATTTTGACAATCAAATTATCTCTTTCAAAACTCACCTAGGGTTAAGGGGGAGTTTTTGAAAATGGCATTCATCATTTACTCTACTTGTTTTATGCCTTAATTTCTCCCTTAACTTTGTATTGGTTTGCCATAGATCAAAAAGGGGGAGATTGTTGGTGCAGGGGAACTAGATAATCGAACCTAGGTTTTGATTATGGCAAAGATCCAAAGTTAAGGTCATATTGTTATCTCATGAGCTGAATTAAGTGTGCAAGAAATGGTTAAGCTAAGCCGAAGGTCAGTGACACTCAGAGAATCCCGAGTCGGGAAACTGTGGTGGTCAGGCGACACCGAGGAAATTTTGTGGGAGTTGAAGAACCTAGGTGGAAGACCGAAAGCAAAGCGACATGTCATAAAGGACCAGAGGTAAGCACGAGTACGATGAGAGATGGTAAGGTCGTGTCCTCTGTACGGGGATGACCATAGGCGGTGATCTGACTAAGACTTCCAGTGGAAGGTCTAGGTCGAGATCGGACGATAAGAAACCATCACATTTTCCATTTTCCATGCTAACCACTTACTACAGGGAAGTGACCAGGCTGGCAGTCGACTGATGGAAGGCATCAGTCGACTGATAGCGACAAATCAACCTTTTGCGCTAGGTCAAAATGGATAATGTTTGACGCAACCACTTCGCGATAAAATATGGTACCACCTCGTGATCAGTTCCAAAAGATGAGGAGACTTATTCCAAGGCAAAACTCTATAAAAGGAGGGGAGGACTCCAACCCAAATATCAATCAAGATTATTTTTAAGTGCTCCTACAATGTCGAAGCTCCAACACTGTCATAACGCCTACGCAACATCAAACTTTCATCTTCTTTGTCGGCAACAACAGCAAGTAATATTTTTATTTACTATATTCTTTGTTTTGATCGTAACGAGGTGAGGTAGGCTTGTTGCCTCATCCTCATACTTTCGGTTGTGTTCGTTGTCTCCTACCTCCAATAAGGAGACCTTATAGTGGATTGCCCCTTCGTACACAGTCAAGGATCGCGGGGCCTTGGAGTAGCAACCGCTGGGTTGTGAACCAAGTAAAAATAAACTTGTCCTTTTTATTTTTCCGCTGTGCTTGCTCGTATATCGAACGAACAAAAAAAAAGTTTTACGCTCGCTATTCACCCCCCTCCCCCCCTCTAGCGACGCTTCTTGGTCCAATAAGGCTGAGTGTCTAAACATCTGTGTTTTGCTTGTAAGAATGATTTTAAGAAAAATGAAATATTTTATTTTGCAAAATTGTGTGTCTTTTGCTTGGTTGTGTGTATTTTCCTATTATGTCATGTCATGACATCATATCTCATTTAATTATTTTAAATGTCATGATAATGTGTAGGTTTGATTTTAATGTCATGCTTGTATTTAGATTATACCTTTATTTTATGACATCGTGATTATTGGAACATGTTTATTTATGCTATCTTATATGTCATAATCATTTTTCATGCATTTGTGGTTAATTAAATTGATTTAAGGCAAATGACATGATTTGAAGTCCCAAGTATAAGGGAATCAAATGTAGTTGTCTAGAAAATGCATGAAACCCTAAGAACTAAAATCCACATCTCACATTAAATTGACATGTGTGTGTATTGATACACCCTAGACACATGTGAGATGTTAGGAAATGAGTTAAACTCATGTGTCTATTTGGTACATCATATTGAGTTTAGAACTCATTAAATGATAATGATGAATCATGAGGAAAGCTAATGTACAAGTCATATACATCTATCCCATAGTCCATGGTTCAAAATAGGTTTTCAAAAATATTTTAATATCATTTTAGAAAATCTTGGTGAAGTCTATCTTTTGATAGCAATCACCATTGAAGAAGTTGATACAAAGTAGTTCAAAAACATTGAAAATTTCAATGGTTTTGAACTTTGTATCAATCTATCATTTTAATGGATATTTTATTTTAAAATTATTTTTCACCCATTGTATTTCATGTAAGTAATGGACGTATAGACTTTCAATATTTTTTCGTATACATATTTTTACTTATGCATTTCCAAAACTCATTTATGAAAATCTGATTTCTGAAAATTAGAGAAGCGATCATTGTTTGATATAGCATGCATTGCTTCTTTGATCAAGTCATTCCTTGGTGATTCCGAGTAAACAAAGTTTGTCTAGCCCATTTTCAGCTATCCCTAAGTACCCTAGCTGATCCTAACCCTAGGATATGCTTTGGAAAACATTGGAAGGGTGAAAATCCATTGGAAATGGATTAGGAGAGTTGTTTAGGGTGTGAATACAATTTTTAAGATGTGTGAAAGTTCAAGTTTGAACTTTTGCCTTTAAATTTGATGACGTAGTATTTGTATAGGCTAGGTACTCTCCAAGGACATTGTTGGTGTAATGATCGAGGGGGATCAAGCCTTTAGGGGGAGGTTATCTATCATGGGATGATGGATGTCTTTTTCCTCAAAAGAGGAGAATTGGAGAATGAGGATTGTCTCTCATTTAGTGAATATGACTTATCACTAGGAAGAGTGAAGGCATCCTAGATATTTTTGGACCAAGAGAGAGATTGTAAGATCCCACTGGTATATGAGACATTGATACCCTTGGGGAGTCTTTTTGATGTATGCCAAAGGGGGAGAAGTGAGGTTTAAGTTAGGTAAACCTTCACTATGCTTTGGCATTGGAAGGGTTTAAGCTTAGGTTTTTGTTAGCCTCACTTAAAGGTATTATCAAACATCAAAAAGGGGGAGATTATTAGTGCAATAGACCTAGGTCACGATTGACAGGACTCGAGTTTGACTCGAGTAGTATTTTAATGTTTGACAATGGGTTGACCATTGTTTAATAATGGGTTGACTATATGGTTGACATTGTCCAAGTCTTGTGTACTTGGCATGGAAAGTCCCAGGCTTGTGTACTTGGCAATTGGAATGTCCAAGCATGGGTCCTGGCAATTGGAAAGTCCAAGCATGGGTCTTGGTAATTGGAAAGTCCAACATGGAGTTGGCAAGGGAAGTCCAAAGGTGTGATATTGGCGGCATAAAGTCCAAGTTGTAGTCTTGGCGGCATAAGTCCAAAGGTTGGCAGCGTAAAGTCCAAGCGTGTGTCTTTGCAGTGTAAGTCCAAATGTACCTTAACAAAGTAGACCTGCTTAGCATAATAATAGCCGATGGAAGCACCTGAATGCTAGCGTATGGATAAACAAGTCATGAATGACTTGGAGGGATCCGATAGACGTAAGGCTGATGGAGGTAGCTATAAGGCTTAGGTCCTGGCTAAGGGTGGTCTATCAAGTATGAAGGGATCATACTTGAGTTAAACCTCATGGTTGAGGTGTGTCAGTCGATTGATGCTCGACTGCTATTCTGTGGTCTAGCATTGCCGCCATGAAGGGATCATCGCTCTAAGTGACACGAGCACGAAGCTTTGAGTCGATTGATCGATTATCGTCAATGATCATTCGGTAATGGCAGTCGACTGCTAGTGTATCTGTTAGAGTTTTTTCAGCGTGGATTGAGCCGTTGTGAGACAACGACTACAGGGGCAGTCGACTGGTGCCTTATAGCAGTCGACTGCTAGGCAAAAATTAGCCCGAGTTGTAGGTTTATAAGGAGCACAAAGAGAAGGATTTTTGTTAGCATTTCTTAAGAAATTTGAAGGGGAATTATTGTTGCATTCCAGACCTTTAAGGCATTCTAAAAGCAACCAAAGATCAAGCATTCAAAGCTCACATTTGTAAAGTATTTTTCTTTACTTGTATTTATTTGCTTTGTGTAATTACTTGCATCTTGTTATTATTGTTGTATTACTTTTGTAATTATTTGTACGAGATTTCTCCACCTCTGGATTGTTCTGAGAAGGAGTGTATTAGTGGTGGTGTGCATCATAGAGCTCATTTGAGCTCAACTCGTAGAGTAGGAACCCTAGGTTCCGAACCATGTTATATGCTTGTGTATTGCATGTGAGTGTTTGTCTTTGTTTTGAGTTTATGCTTTATTATTTCCATTGCGCATACTAACGAATTGTAGATACAAACATGATCGAATTTCAAGCGTCGAATCGAAACCACTATTCACCCATGTTGGTGCAGGGGCACCGGATAATCAAACATAGGTTTTGATAATGGCAAAGATTCAAAGTTAAGCTATTTTGTTATCTCATATATGCTAAGTGTGCAGGTATTGTATTAGGCTTTGCTAAGGTCAACGACACCAGGAGAATCTCGGAAGGAGACACCTCGGTGGTCAAGTGACCGAAAGTTAAGCAACAGATCAGAAGGACCAAAGGTAAGCTTCGGGTGTGGAGTTATGGTATGGACGTGTCCTCCTTACGAAGACAACCTTAGGCGTCGATTCGACTAAGACTTCCGGAGGAAGGTCTAAGTTGATATCGGACGGTAAAGGATTGTCTTATATATATATATATATATATATATATATATATAGGTCTTGTGATAACTTTGTTTTATGTGTTTCTATCGTATTGTCGAGCAATTAGTGTAAATCCCGAGTAGTCAGTGCAATTGTCGAGCAGTCTCTTGTGATGGAGAAAAAGTCACATCGAACAGCCGAGTAGTCAGTATAAATCCTGAGTAGTCAGTATAAATTCTGAGCAACCAGTACAAATACCAAGCGGTCAATACAATTTCCAAGCAGGAAGTTCAAGTATCGACTGGGCAAGATGTGCAACTCAGTGTCAATCGACTGATGTTGGACTTCAGCTGACTGATGTCTACGAATCAGCCAAAACATGAAGTCGCAAATTGGATCAGTTAAACCTGCCACCTCAAGAGAAGATAAGTTGTCATCTCAAGATAAGATCCATGAGTTTTGGATCTAGATCTGGAATTAGTCCAAGGCACCAGGCTATAAAAAAGAGAGCTAAATCACTATTCTAATGATAACTGAATAATTGAAAAACTGCTCAAAAGTGCTGCATCAAGTCGAAGTTCTCATCTATGCTCGTCAACGTTGCTACATTGTCATAGCTTCTAACTTTAACTTCCTGCAGTTGGTATTATTTTGCTTATTGTTACTTAATCTTTAATTGCTAGGAGGAAAAGTAGGATTGTTACCTTGTCCTCCACATCACTCTGTAATTGGTTTGTCTCTTACCTCCAACAAGGAAGAGACTGTTTAGTGCTTTGCCCTTCGACGACGATCTTGGATCATAGGCCTTGGATTAGCAACTGATAGGCTGTGACCCAAGTAAAATCTGGTGTACTTGTGTTTTATTATTCTGCTATGAATACTTTGATTTTACGAGGCTTTAAATCGATTAATAAAAAGAGATTTTTGAACATTATTCACCCCCCTCTAGCATGTTTTTGTTCCTACAATTGGTATCAGAGCAGGGGCACTCAGAATCAGTGCAACCACCGGACGAGCAAGTTTTTTTCTTATATCTTTATATTCTTTGCATAAGTTTTATCCCGCTCTACTAATCCAAGACCTAGTCTTAGAATATTTTTGTTGTTTCTGTTTCATGCAGTTGTTGATTAACATGGCTAGTCAAGAGGGATTTAGCACCGTCCAACCTCTGTATTTTTGCGGAGATGACTTCCGTTATTGGAAGGGTCAGATGGAGTGTTTCCTTAAAACTTAAGTCAACATATGGATAGTTATCCAGAAAGGGTTTGATCTACCAACCGATGAAAAGGGTGAGCTCTTGGAGTGTGACCTGTGGGCCAATGCAATGAAGATACAAAAGAAACCCAAATTTTGCAAAGCGGTCTATCAAAAGAGGAGCTCAACCACGGTGGACCCTTCATCAGCGCTAAAGATTTATGGGATAAACTTACCGAGCTCAATGAAGAAACCTCCTATACAAAGGTATGTAAAAGGGATTTGCTTTTAAATAAATTATTTAATTTAAAAATGATGGACAACGAGAATACAAGTCAACTTCATGTTCACATCCAAGACATCCTGAATGACCTCCATTCGATTGGACAGAAGGTGGAGAATCGGGATATTATAAGGTACACACTTAAGGCCTTCCCTAGGACTACATTGTGGGCATCAATGGTTGATGCTTACAAAGTGTCCCAAAATCTTTCTAAGATTAGATTAGATGAATCATTTTCTGAATTTGAATTACACGAACAGACTAATTTAGCTCCGATCGAGAAAAGAATAGCTCTACTTGCAGGGAAAAAGAAAACAAAAGGTATACCAACTCCCGAAGACGACGAGTCCAAATCGGATCTAGACGATGAATTGGAAATAGAGATTGTCAACCTTGTTCGAAGACTAATCAAGAAAAGAAGGCGTACAAACAAGTTAGCTAAAGATAAAAATACCGAGACAAATCAAAAGGTCAAGCAAGACTATAACTGCTACGAATGCAACAAGAAGGGTCATTTCGTAGCCAACTGCCCCAAACTAAAGTCAAAATCTACCAAGAAGGCTCTTAGAGCAACATGGGAAGAATCGTTGGATGAAGAAGAAAGAGAAAAAATCGCCAACCTTGTCCTTATAGTAAGACCCTCCGAATCCGAGTCCGAGTCAGAATCCGAGTGCGAGTCCAACTCTGGGTCTGAGTCAGAGTCTGAGACAAGCCACGGATCCGTTTCCATTTCCGAAGTTTCAATAAAGGTATGTCATTCCACAATTAGAAACTTATATATTCCAATTAAATATTTGAATAAAAAGTTAACTAAGTCCGAGTCTAAGGTCAAGTCTCTTCTTAAGGATGTTGAAACCCTTAAGAAGACAACTTAATTTCTTCAACTAGTCACATTCAAGAAGGAACCTCAACTCGAGTCAAGACACTTGAGGAAGAGAATTCCTCCTTGAAAGGACAAGTTCAAGATCTTAAGAAAACATTGGAAAAGTTCACGTTGGGATCCAAAGGTCTCGGCCTAATACTTGGATCTCAACGTGCTATGTACAACAAGATCGGACTCGGATTTAGAGCAGAAAATAGATCTTTTAATTCACTCATAAATCGTGATCATAAATGAGTCCAAGCATGGGTCCCCAAGTTGAGTCTAAAATCACAACTAGGTTCAACCAAGTATTGGGTTCCCAAGGATCAAATCCACTATGTGGATAGACCATATCGATTCAATGATCTAGGGGAAGCCAATACTAAAATTGTGTGCTCAATTACTTGATTAATTTAGCTTTGCATGCTCAGTTAGTTATTATTTGCTTAATTTAGAACGATTAGGTAGGACTAATGGTTAATTAACCTTGATAACATAGTATCAGGACGCGGTGAGATGATAGTACATTAGGGAAACAAAGTCTTGTGTATCCGGATTAGATAAGGAGTATCTAGCTTGGTGCACGTTGCGTATTGCTCATTCCTTGGTCCATTTAAAACCCTGTTGATCCATTTCACTCTCTTCCTCCGAAAGTGAATTAAGTGTACAATTTCTTAAGATTGGCTTTATCTAAGGAAGTGGTCATTGTTCTGATCAAAGAAGGCATTTGTGCCTCGCCACGACCTGGAAGCCATCTTTTGAAAGGTTCACTTAACTAACTTAAGGTTAAATTCGTATCCCACCCAAGGTTAATTAATTTTCAAATAATTAAACTTAACTAAGTAAAATAAACCCCTCATCTCACAATACATATAAGGTTAACCTGAAAGATCATGTAAATTGGGTGAGATGAAAGTTAGAATAAAATTTTCTAAAACCAATTTAAAATTCCAATATCCGATCCAACTACTTTATGTGTAGGATCAATAGATGTTGGATAGTGGGTGCTCCAGGCACATGACCGGAGACCGACTAAAATTTACGAAGTTAAAATTCAAAAATCATGGATCAGTAGCCTTCGGAAATAACAGAAAACTCAAGATCATCGGATCAGGTGATATTGAGCTAAATTTAGATTTAATTATACGCAAAGTATTGTTAGTAGAAAACTTTGACTTTAATCTTATAAGTATAAGTCAACTTGTGATAGTGGATATAAGGTTAAATTTTCTTCAAATGACTACTTACTTAATTAGAAAAATTGATTGCTCAGAAATCATACTTAAAGGACTTAGGAAAAATAACATTTATACCATAGACCTGTCAACTTCCTCACTCAAGTGTCTAATGACACAACAAGAGGAATCATGGTTGTGGCACAACAGACTAGCCCACATCCATCATAGACTTATTTTGAAAATAAGTCATAATGGATAGGTTAGAGGTCTACCCAAATTAAGCAATTTAGAAAATAAAGTGTGTGATGCTTGCCAACAAGAAAAACAAACTAAAACTTCACATAAATTAACTAATTCAGATAGAATCAAGAGTGTACTTGAGCTCCTAAACTTGGATCTATTTGAATCACATGGGGCCAAGTCACTAAGTGGTAGTCAATATTGTTTAGTAATAGTAGATGACTACTCTAGGTTCACTTGGGTTAGGTTTTTAAAGCATAAAAGTGAAACAATTGATCAATTTATCAATCTCTGTAAATTATTAAAAAATGAAAAGAATTTTAAAATTAAAAGAATTAGAAGTGACCATGGAGGAGAATTTGAAAATTATAGGTTTAATGAATTATGTATACAAAATGGGTATCACCATGAGTTCTCCTGTCCGAAAACTGTTAGTGAAAGCCCTAGAGTCAATCATGTGATGATTGTTGTATGGACTTTGTTGTATCATATTCCTATTTATAAAGGCATGGTTATTATACTTACTTGTATTGGTGCCAAATAACTAAGTATAATAACGTCCTTGAGTAGAAGGTTCTTATCTATATCAATCGATTGGTTGAATCGATAGTGAAATGATATAGAGAACACTACTCTTAATCATTCCTAGTCAAGTATTAACATTCAGGGACAATGTTAACAAGAAGAGACTAGCATGTAGGTCAACTTGATGACTTGATCTCACAAGTCATGGATATGTGATATCAAGTTGACACATGGGTATGTATTGGAGAATGTATACTGAATGACCCGCCATGAGAAAGTATCATGGATTGTTATATGAGTGTCATATACTTTCTCATGTGACTATTAGTATGACTATTAGTCCTTGGACCTGAAGTCACCATGGTTTCCTACATAAGGAGTTGCATACTTTGGCTTCGTCAAACGTCACCCGTAAATGGGTGGACTATAAAGGCGATTATTGGGTATGTAACAAATTATGCAGAGGGATGTGAGTGATGTAGATGGTATCTATCCCTCCTATATGAAGGGAGTGACATCGTTATTCTTGATAGAGTTAGATCACTAAGTGCATGGTCATGCCCAAATGAGTCAATATGAGATATTGAGCTCATTTGATTAGAGTGAGTCTACTTGGAGTTCAAGATATAGATTGTACCGAGGATGACACGGTCTATGTCTCAATTGATCAATCTAGATGTCAAGAATAGAGGTACATTGTCACATATTGTGAGAGTCACAGTTAGTAGTCACAAAGGTGATATTGGATATCAACATTCTTGTAACTTGGGTAGCAATGATGTGTTGCTAGATACCGCTCATTGCTTATGTTTCTAAATCGGTTTAGGGGTATTACCAATGTTACAAAAACCTATAGGGTCACACACAAAGGGCAATTAGATAGAGATTAGGTTCATATGATGGAGGACCATGAGGATTAGGTTCATGGGATGAACAAAATTGGATTAAGAATAATCTAAATTAGATTAATTGAGTTGGACTCAATTTGATTCAAGTGTTGAATGAGTCTAATTTAGATTTGATTCATCGAGTCAATTTAAACTAGTGAATTGAGATTCATTAAATCAAATTGACTTGAATCAAATGGTTGGATTTGATCAACCATGGGAGATAAGAGGTCAAGTTTGACTTGACTTGAGAGGGAAGATGAATGGTCAATTTTGACTTGACCAATTGCCATGTCATGGTGACGTGGAATGGGGCTAGCCAATGATGATGTTACACATCATCATGGACACATCATAGGGTGCCACCTCATGAGGGAGACCAAGAGCCATTGGCTCTTGGAGTTACATGCATGCATGTAACCCTCTTATAGTGGCCGACCACTCTTGATGGGTGTGATGATGTGAAGTTAAGTTGTGTAACTTCATCTTCTTCCTCAATTCTTCCCTCAATCTTTCTCTTCCTCATCTTGCCGTGAGCCTCTAAGGGGTGCTAGCACACTCTAGGTTGCTTTTCTTCACCTATTGCTTGTGTGGATACCAATAGAGGAGTGTACACTTGACACTCTCGAGTTCCGACAATCTGTTTGGATGAGCGAGATAAGCGAAGGGCGTCATATCAAGGGTAAAACTTTTAACATGTAGATCTAGAGTATATCTAAGGTTTTTAAACATATACATGTAGTTTTTGTTTATCTTCGCACGGATCCGTGGCCGACTTTCGGGGTTTCGGCACCGTAAAAAGTGATTTTTGCAGTTTGGATAGTCCAACAGTGGTATCAGAGCCACGTGCGAAGGATGTATGTGTTTTAGTTTTGTAGCTTTTGTATTAGATATAAAAATTACAAATCTGTAAGTTTCTGTAAATTTCCTATTTTTATAGATTTTTTGGGTATTTTTCTCGAAGTGTTGAAGCAACAAGTGTCGGGACACTTGTAGGCTTCAACCACTGAGAAAAACTCTCCGAAACAGCGAGTTCTCGCTTTAGGTTTTTGGGACGGTGACTTAAGTCTCTGTAAGATCGAGATGGGATGCTCACAAAGTTCATTTTGCGAGTAGGGGCGCTGCCCCTAACCCCGAAAGGGGCATTGTCCCGTGATCGCGCCCGGAAATCGCTTAGCGGGACTGTTACGAAGATGTGACTCATAAAAATTAAAAAAAATAGGAAAAATTATAGAAATTTCTGTAAAATACATAATTTAGAATTATGTATAATACTGTGATGGTCATGGCCCAAGAACCCCAATGTGATTGGATAAATGTGTTGTAATTCATAATACGGCTTGTGTGCCGTTTTTGTGGTTGTGCATGTTGTATATAGTATGCGACCTGCGCGTCGTGACTCTTCTTTTAATATTCCAGTTGTAAATAGTTTTAGACTCGAATGTAACTTGAGTTTCATGTTTATAATGTACAAAATGGAGCGGTGGAAGGTCCACTAGTAGACGGAGTTACGAGGAGGGTGCCGATGACACATGGCGGTCAAAGGAGACGCTTGGAGAAGCCGCTAACCCTAGGTTGACCGTCCGATCTTCTCATTGGCTTGAGAAGATCGTAGTAAGGTCATGACCTCATCACAATATATATATATATATATATATATATATATATATATTTGTTTTGCTTGTATGTATGTGATGCTTGCTAGTAAATTTTGCTTGTATGTATATGATGCATGCTAGGATTTTTTGCTTGTTTGTATATGATGCATGATAGTATATTTTGCTTGTATGTATGTGATGTATGCTAGTATAGGGTAATAAAGGCCTTAATGTGTATATGATACACATTCACGATTAGATTAGATCTTAATCGAATCAACTCGAAAATGCCTACCAAGTTTTGATACCCATCACTACCTCGATCATTTGTTGTTGTTGAATCTGCCAAAGCAGAGCAATGCATATTATCTTGGTAGGGTGCGGAGGGACAATCTTGGTCCCACTTATCATAGCTTGGGTGAGAATAAGCTCAATTAGATTGAGTAAAACTAGTTAACTCAATTGGATCGAGTAAAACTATAGGCATATTCCAACCGTTGGAAAGG
Source organism: Wurfbainia villosa (assembly GCA_025175895.1). NCBI lineage: Eukaryota > Viridiplantae > Streptophyta > Magnoliopsida > Zingiberales > Zingiberaceae > Wurfbainia > Wurfbainia villosa. Next base: position 54,723,979 of record CM045986.1, on the reverse strand, counting down.
TAGGATAAGATTACATTTACACTAAATCTTGGGTGATTTAGCCAAAGCTAACTCAAGGTCTTTTGTAAATGTGGATCTTGATCCTATAAACAAGAGTTGCATAGAGATGTAATCGGTAGTTTGTTACCTACCGATCATACTAAGTCTTGGGCAATTTAGCCAAAGCTAACTCATGCCGTAGTATGATGTGGATCTTATCCCGCGAGAATTATAGCTAGTTTGTATGAATCTAGTAATATGGTTTGACTACATCCATGTCTCGATTCTACAAAAGTATTATAATTCAGTGGGAGAATCATTTGATTAAAGGCCTAATTAAATGATAAATGGAATATGATATTAATTTTCTGCATTGTGTATGTTGTAAATTACCATGTCGATAAACACGAACACTCTCTCCCTGCGTTCTGTCCTTGAGAAGGACAAGCTCAATGAAGCTAATTTCCTAGACTAGTATAGGAATTTGAGAATCGTTCTCACCCAAGAAAGAAAAATGTACGTCCTGGAGCAGCCCATTCTGGAGGCACCTCCTGTCACTGCCTCGCGAACTGACCGAGATGCTTATAAGAAACATCAAGATGATGCATTAGATGTGTCATGTCTCATGCTCGTGACCATGAACTCTGAGCTTCAGAAGCAACACGAGTTCATGAATGCTTATGATATGGTTGAACATCTTCGTCAACTGTATCAAGGATAAGCAAGGCACGAGAGATATGAGATCTCTAAGGCACTGTTTCAGTCCATGATGCAAGATGGGACTCCCGCAGGTCCATATGTACTCAAGATGATTGGGTACATAGAGAACCTACAGAGGTTGGGATTCCCACTTGGCCAAGAGCTGGCCACTGACTTGATCTTGCAATCTTTGCCACAAAGCTACAATCAATTTGTCATGAATTACAATATGAATGAAATTGATAAGCCACTTCCTAAGATGCTCAGCATGTTAAGAATTGCTGAGCTCAACCTTAAGAAGGGAAAACCTGACTCCATTTTGATGGTGCAAAAGAAGAAAGGAAAGGGCAAGCCTAAAGGTAAGGGAAAGTCCCAAGCCAAGGGCAAAGGCAAGGCACTGAAACCGAAAGGAGGGATGGCCAAGGAAGGGACTTGCTTCCACTGCAAGGAAGCTGGACATTGGAAGCATAACTGCAAAGCATACCTGGAAGATCTTAAGAAGAAGAGAAGTGAGGTTTCTACTTCAGGTATAAATGTTATAGAAGTCAATCTGTCTATTTCTTCATCATGGGTATTAGATACCGGATGTGCATCTCACATTTGTACAAATGTGCAAGCGTTGAGAAATAACAGGACATTAACGAAGGGCGAGGTGGACTATGAGTAGGCAATGGAGCAAGGGTTGTTGCTGTTGTTGCTGTAGGAACTTATTTTCTATCACTCCCCTCTGGGCTTGTACTAGAACTAGATGAATGTTGTTATGTGTCTGCTTTAACTAAGAACATAATTTCAATTTCTTGTTTGGACAAGAAAGGCTTTTCATTTATAATAAAGAACAAATATTGTTTAGTTTATTTAAATTATATGTTCTATTGTAGTGCACCTCTGATGAAAAGACTCTACATTCTAGACTTAGATAACCCCATCTATAGCATAAGTACCAAAAGGTTCAAGTCAAATGAGTTGAACCAAACCTATCTCTGGCATTGTTGCTTAGGTCACATAAATGAGAGTCGCTTATCCTAGCTCCATAAGGATGGGCTGCTGAACTCATTTGATTTTGAATCATATGAGGCATGCGAGTCTTGCCTTTTAGGCAAGATGACCAAGACTCCCTTTAGTGGACACAGCGAGAGAGCAACAGACTTGTTAGGACTTATACATAGTGATGTGTACGACCCTTTCAATATTGTTGCTAGAGGTGGTTACAGGTACTTCATTACATTTACTGATGACTTCAGTAGATATGGTTATGTGTATCTGATGACACATAAGTCGAAATCCATTGAAAAGTTTAAAGAATTCAAGAATGAAGTACAAAACTAGCTTGGCAAGAGTATTAAGATATTTCGATCAGATCGAGGTGGTGAATACCTTAGCCATGAGTTTTGTGACTATCTAGCTGAGTGTGAGATTCTATCCCAACTCACTCCTCCTGGAACACCACAGTGGAATGGTGTATCCGAAAGGAAGAATCGTACCCTATTAGATATGGTACGATCTATGATGAGTCACACAGATCTTCATATATCCTTTTGGGGATATGCTCTAGACACAGCAGCCTTCACACTTAACCGTGTACCATCCAAGGCTATGATAAAGACACCATATACGATATGGACAGGAAAAAATCTCAAGATGTCTTTCATGAGGATTTAGGGTTGTGAGGCTTACGTTCGACGTCAAGTCTCAAACAAACTGGGACCTAAATCTGATAAGTGCTATTTTGTTAGATAACTTCTATATTCCCAGTCAGCACAAAATGTTTGTGGCAAAGACTGGGGTATTTCAAGAAAGGGACTTTGTTTCTAGAAAAACTAGTGGGAGTACATTCGATCTTGAAGAAATTCAAGATAAGGACCATAGCACTGAGGCCTTGATGGAGGTTGAACAGGAACCATAGAGTGTTGTGGGCGATGAGATTGTTTCATAAAGAGTTATGGAACAACCACCTATTCAGGTAGACCTACCTCTTCGCAGGTCTGATAGGGTACATCGTCAGCCTGAGAGATACTCATTTCTCTTGTCTGACCATGATGACGTTATGCTCATTGAGAATGAGCCTACCTCCTATCAGGAAGCTGTGATGAGCACAGATTCTGAGAAATGGCTAGAGGCCATGAGATCCGAGATGGAATCCATGTACACCAACCAAGTATGGACTTTGGTTGATCCACCTGAAGGTGTCAAACCCATTGGGTGTAAGTGGGTCTTTAAGAGAAAGACTGACATGGATGGACTTACGCATACCTATAAGGGTCGATTGGTGGCTAAAGGTTTCAAGAAAATTCATGGTATTGACTATGATGAAACCTTTTCTCCAGTAACAATGTTTAAGTCCATTCGGATCATGCTTGCTATTGCAATATACCATGATTATGAGATCTGGCAGATGAATGTCAAAACCACATTTCTGAATGGAAACTTGCTCGAGGATGTGTACATGATACAACCTGAGGGTTTTGTAGATCCACACCATACTAAAAAAGTATGCAAGCTGCAAAGGTCCATTTATTGGCTAAAGCAAGCTTCTCGGAGCTGGAATCTTCGATTCGATGATGTGATCAAACAGTTTGGTTTCATCAAGAATGAAGATGAATCATGTGTCTACAAGAGGGTTAATGGGGACACAGTTGTCTTCCTTGTATTGTATGTGGATGACATACTACTCATTGGAAATGACATCCCTTCGCTACAGTCTGTGAAGACTTGGCTGGGGACGTACTTCTCAATGAAGGACTTAGGTGAAGCAGCCTGTATTCTAGGCATTAAGATCTATAAAGATAGATCTAAGAGATTGCTTGACCTAAGTCAGAGTACATATATTGACACGGTATTACTATGGTTTTCCATGCAGAATTCCAAGAAGTGACTTCTGTCGATGTTACATAGTGTGAGTCTTTCGAAGACTCAAAGTCTCTCTTCTAGAGAGGAGAAATAACACATGGAAAAGATCCCTTATGCATCGTCCATAGGATCTATCATGTACGCCATACTATGTACTCGTCCTGATGTCTCATATGCTTTGAGCATGACGAGTAGATAACAGTCAGATCCATGTGAGCATCACTAGATAGCAGTCAAGAATATTCTTAAGTACTTGGAAAGGACTAAAGAATATTTTTTGATATTTGGAGGCGATGAGGAACTAGATGTAAAGGGTTATAGCGATGCCAGCTTCCAAACTGACCAGGATGATTATAGATCACAGTCAGGGTTCATGTTTTGCTTGAATGGTGGCTCTGTGAGATGAAAGAGTTCGAAGCAGTACACAATTGTTGATTCTACAATAGAAGTCGAGTATATTGCTGCATCAGAGGAAGCAAAGGAGGCAGTTTGGATCCGTAAGTTCATTACTGAGCTTGGGGTGGTTCCTAGCATAGCATATCCTATAGAGCTCTATTGTGACAACAATGGAGCGATTGTACAGGCTAAGGAACCTCACTCACACCAGTGGACCAAACACATACTACGACGCTTTCATCTCATTCGAGAGATTATCGATAGAGGAGATGTGAAGATTTGTAGAGTACCCATAGAGGCTAACATCGCAGATCCCTTGACCAAGGCTTTGGTACAAAAAAAGCATGATGGTCACACTAGGTCATTGGGTATTAGATACTACAGTGATTGGCGCTAGTGCTAGTGGGAGATTGTTAGTGAAAGCCCTTGAGTCAATCATGTGATGATTGTTGTATGGACTTTGTTGTATCATATTCCTATTTATAAAGGCATGGTAATTATACTTACTTGTATTGGTGCCAAATAACTAAGTATAATAACGTCCTTGAGTAGAAGGTTCTTATCTATATTAATCGATTGGTTGAATTGATAGTGAGATGATATAGGGAACACTACTCTTAATCATTCTTAGTCAAGTATTAACATTCAGGGACAATGTTAATATGAAGAGACTAGCATGTAGGTCAACTCGATGACTTGATCTCACAAGTCATGGATATGTGATATCAAGTTGACATATGGGTATGCATTGGAGAATGTATACTGAATGACCCGCCATGAAAAAGTATCATGGATTGTTATATGAGTGTCATATACTTTCTCATGTGACTATTAGTATGACTACTAGTCCTTGGATCTGAAGTCACCATGGTTCCCTACATAAGGAGTTGCATACTTTGGCTTCGTCAAACGTCACCTGTAAATGGGTGGACTATAAAGGCGATTACTGGATATGTAACAAATTACGCGGAGGGATGTGAGTGATGTAGATGGGATCTATTCCTCCTATATGACGGGAATGACATAGTTATTCTTGATAGAGTGAGATCACTAAGTGTATGGTCATGCCCAAATGAGCCAATATGAGATATTGAGCTCATTTGATTAGAGTGAGTCTACTTGGAGTTCAAGATATAGATTGTGTTGGTGCAGGGGCACTAGATAATCGAACCTGTGTTTTGATTATAGTAAAGACACAAAGTTAAGTTTACATCGTTATCTCACGAGCTAAATCGAGTGTGCAGAAAAGTACTAAAGCTAGAGCTAAAGGCTAGCGACACCCGGAGGAAGTCGCGGTGGTCGGGCGATACTCGAGTGACTTCAGAGGGGGCCGAAGGAATCGAGTGGAAGGCCAGAAGCGAGAGTTACAAAGTAAGTATCGAGGTAAGCTCGTGTGAGTGAGAGATGGTAAGGTCGTGTCCTCTTTACGGGGACGACCGTAGGCGGTGATCCGACTAAGACTTCCTGTGGAAGGTCTAGGCCGAGATCGGACGGTTAGAAACTGTCGTATTTACCATTTTCCATGCTAACCTCTTACTGCAAGGAAGTGGCCAGGCTGGCAGTCGACTGCTGGACATGTGGTAGTCGATTGATGCTCATCAGTCGACTAATGGGAGGCATCAGTCGACTGATGGCGACGAATCAGCCTTTGCACTTGGTCAAAACGGATAACGTTTGACGCGGCCACTTCGCGATAAAAGTTTGTACAAATTTGGGATCTGTTCCAAAACATTAGGAGGTATATTCAGAGGCCAAAATCTATAAAAGGAGGGGAGGATTTCAACTCCACACATCATCAAGATTATTCTCAAGTGCTCCTACAACGCCAAAGCTTCAACACCGTCATAACGCCGACGCAACAACAAGTTCTAATCCTCTTCATCGGCAACAGTAGCAAGTAATTGCTTTTATTATTGTATTCTTTGTTTTTATTCATAATGAGGTGAGGTAGGCTTGTTGCCTCATCCTCATACTTCCGGTTTTGTGATCGTTGTCTCCTACCTCCAACGAGGAGGAGACGTTATAGTGCTTTGCCCTCCGTACGCGGTCTAGGACTGTTAGGGCCTTGGAGTAGCAACCGTTGGGTTGTGAACCAAGTAAAAATAAACTTGTCTTCTTATTTTTTCGCTGTGTCTACTCGTGTTTTAACGAACGTAAACGAACGAAAAGAAATTCTACGCTCGCTATTCACCCCCCCCTCTAGCGACGCTTCTCGATCCAACAATTGGTATCCGAGCGAGGGCGCTAAGATTTGGTGAAACCACCGATCTAGAACATTTTGGTTTTCTGTTCGTATTTTTCGATTCGTATTTTTTTTGGTCTTTTTCCTCCCCCACTACTAATCCAAGACGAAGTCTTGGTACGTTTCTTTTGGTTGTGTGCTTGCAAGTATTCTCTCTTGGAGTAGCCAATGGTAAAACGGCCATAACTTTTCGCACAAGTGGACTCACATAACGATCTACCTACCAAATCGAAGCTCTCTGAGAGATCTACATTTCTTATTAGGGTTTACCCTCATAACATGCTATTTCCAGCCCCAAAATTCAACGTCTAGTACCCTTTCGGGGACATGGAAGGTCGTAAGTTGTTAGTTTTTGTTAGTTTCTTATTTTTCTCATTTAATTCTGTTTATTTCCTATTTATTTCTTGCATTACTAATCCAAGACCAAGTCTTGGAATTCTCTTTGGTTTTTATTCGTGTTTTGCAAGATACTTAATGGCTCACATTGAAGAGTATAGCACCACCCGACCTCCTTTCTTTAATGGAGATGATTTCCGTTATTGGAAAGGTCGGATGGAGTGTTTCTTGAGAACACAAGTCGAGACTTGGATAATAATCCAAACCGACTTTGCTCTACCCACCAATGATCAAGGAGATCCCTTGGATTTCAACAAGTGGACAAATGCAACCAAGAGGCAAATCGAAGCCGATGCAAGAGCAACCCAAATATTGCAATGCGGCTTGTCCAAGGAGGAACTCAACCGCATCGGACCATTCATTAGCGCCAAGGACCTATGGAACAAATTAATCGAGCTACACGAAGGAACGTCCGATGCTAAGGTATGTAAACGTTACCTTATTTTCAATAAGTTGTATAACCTTAAGATGCAGGAACACGAGACGACGACGCAACTACATGCCCGCATCCAGGACATTGTCAACAGCCTGCACACCATCGGACACAAGGTCGAAAATCGCGACCTACTAAGGTACGTTCTTAATTCATTTCCAAGGACTACCTTGTGGGCATCCATGGTCGATGCCTACAAGGTCTCTAAGGACCTTTCGAAGCTTAGGTTAGACGAATTATTTTTCGAGTTTGAACTTCACGAGCAAACTAACGTGGTCCGGGCTGAGAGAGGTATTGCTCTACTTGTAGGACAAAGAAGCAAGCCACCTACCAGGCAAGAAGATGGACTCGAACCAGAAGACGAGTCAGAGTCTGAATCCGAAGAGGTGGAAGCAATAGTGAACGTAGTGCAGAAGATCGTTCGGAGGGAAAAAAGGCTACTAAAGAACCAAAAGAGGGCACAATTCAAATCAAAGTAAAAGAAGGCCTTCCATGCAACTTAGGACAATAGAGAAGACATAGCTTACATGGCAAGACCGGAGGAGTCCAGGTCAAAATTTGAATCCGAATCCAATTACAACACCGACTCTGAACTCGAGGACTACTTCGAGAAGCAACTCAAAGTCGGACCAAAAGAGAAAATAAAGGTTAGCCGCTCACTAATTCATATGCTTTACAATACAATTAAAATGCTTACTAGGAAATTAACTAAGTATGAGTCTAGGGTTGAGTCGTTACTTGAGGAGGTTGAAACCCTCAAGCAAGAGGCTACTCTAACCCCTTCAACTAGTCATGTTCAAGAGGGAAACTCAACCCAAATTGAAAAACTTGAGGAGGAGAATTCTCTCTTGAAAGACCGAGTTCAAGAGATTGAGGTTATGTTGGAAAGGTTCACGTTGGTATCTAAGAATCTTAACCGACTACTTGGAACCCAAAGAGCCGTGTACAATAAAGGCGGGCTCGGATTTAGGTCAACGACTATGAATAGGTCATATATGTCTATCGTAAATCGTAGTCATCAAAGAGTCCAAGCATGGGTCCCAAAGGTTTTATTGAATTCACATATAAGGACTAATAAGTTTTGGATTCCCCAGGATCAAGTTCATTATTTGAATAGACCATATTGGTTTAATGATCTAGGGGGAGCTAACACTAAAATAGTATACCCGCGTACTTAGCAAAACCATTGCATATTTTATTTTAATTTTTAGAATGGCTAGATAGGGAAAATAGTTAGTCAACTCTTGATAACATAGTATCAGGATGAGGCGAGATGATAGTACGTTAGGGAAACAAAGTCTCGTGTATTCGAGATAGATAAGGCGTATCTAGCTTGATGTACTTGACCGAGTGGAACTTGCTGAAGCTACCTTGTTGTATCCTAAACTAGTTAGACCGTAAAGTAACCCAAAGTGACTTAAGTGATATTTTCTTGAATTTGGCTTTGTTTAAGGAAGTGGTCGTTGTTCCGATCAAAGAAGGCCCCTGTGCCTCGCCACGACCTGGAAGCCAGTTTCTCGAAAAGTTACTTAACGATCTAAAGGTTAAATCCGAATCTAACCCAAGCTTGACTATCTTTAATCAATTTAAAATCATCTCACAAAACATATAAGGTGAACAAATTCTGAGACACATAGAATGAGTGAGATGTTAAGGATAATTGAAATATACTTAAAACAACCTCTTCAAAATACTACTTACTTTCTCAACTATTATTGTACTAAACAACTCTTAGGCCAAAGTTTAGCCCCCCCTACATCTCTTATACTTCATATATTTTACTAAGGGGGAGAGCAAACTAACCCTAAGGGTTATATTACAAACCTTTAGATTATTGGTGCAGAGGGTCACACCTCGAACCAATCTATCTGACTACTGTTAAACGTTATGCTTGGACTCATAGCTAATTTATCTTGATGCATGCATATACCATATTATTTTTAAACCCCTATTTTATATAACAAACTCCAATTTTACACAACAACCCCCAACATTTGTTTTGATTTATGTCACAAGGGGGAGAAGAGTGAAAGTTAAGGGAGAGTAACACAAAATTTATTTAATTTTGAAAACTAAAGTATCTCTTTCAAAAAGCACCTAGGGTTAAGGGGGAGTTTTGGTTAAGGGGGAGTTTTTGAAAATGACATTCATCATTTACTATACTTGTTTTATGCTTTAATTTCCCTTAACTTTGTGTTGGTTTTCCATAGATCAAAAAGGAAGAGATTGTTGGTGCAGGGGCACTAGATAATCAAACCTGTGTTTTGATTATGGCAAAGACACAAAGTTAAGTTTACATCGTTATCTCACGAGCTAAATCGAGTGTACAAAAAAGTACTAAAGCTAGAGCTGAAGGCTAGCGACACCCGGAGGAAGCCGCGGTGGTCGGGCGACACTCGAGTGACTTCGGAGGGAGCCGAAGGAATCGAGTGGAAGCCAGAAGCGAGAGCTACAAAGTAAGTATCGAGGTAAGCTCGTGTGAGAGAGAGTTGGTAAGGTCGTGTCCTCTTTACAGGGATGACCGTAGGTGGCAATCCGACTAAGACTTCCTGTGGAAGGTCTAGGTCGAGATCGGACGGTTAGAAATCATCGTATTTACCATTTTCTATGATAATCTCTTACTGCAGGGAAGTGGCCAGGCTGGTAGTCGACTACTAGACATGGGGCAGTCGACTGATGCTCATCAGTCGACTGATGGCGACGAATCAGCCTTTGTGCTTGGTCAAAATGGATAACGTTTGACACGGCCACTTCGCGATAAAATTTTGTACAAATTTGAGATATGTTCCAAAACATTAGGAGACATATTCAAAGGCCAAAATCTATAAAAGGAGGGGAGGATTCCAACTCCACACATCATCAAGATTATTCTCAAGTGCTCCTACAATGCCAAAGCTTCAACACCGTCATAACGTCGACGCGACAACAAGTTCTAATTCTCTTAGTCGGCAACAGTAGCAAGTAATTGCTTTTATTATTGTATTCTTTGTTTTTATTCATAACGAGGTGAGGTAGGCTTGTTGCCTAATCCTCGTACTTCCGATTTTGTCATCGTTGTCTCCTACCTCCAACGAGGAGGAGACGTTATAGTGCTTTTCCCTCCGTACGCGGTCTAGGACCGTTAGGGCCTTGGAGTAGCAACCGTTGGATTGTGAACCAAGTAAAAATAAACTTGTCTTCTTATTTTTTCACTGTGTCTACTCGTGTTTTAATGAACGTAAACGAACGAAAAGAAATTCTACGCTCGCTATTCAACCCCCCCCTCTAGCGACGCTTCTCGATCCAACAGATTGTACTGAGGATGACACGGTCTATTCCTCAATTGGTCAATCTAGATGTCAAGGATAGAGGGACATTGTCACATATTGTGAGAGTCACAGTTAGTAGTCACAAAGGTGATGTTGGATCTCAACATTCTTGTAACTTGGGTAGCAATGATGTGTTGCAAGATACCGCTCATTACTTATGTTTATAAATCAGTTTAGGGACATTGCCAACGTTACAAGAACCTATAGGGTCACACACAAAGGGCAATTAGAAGGAGACTAGGTTCATATGATGGACCATGAGGATTAGGTTCATGGGATGAACCAAATTGGATTAAGAGTAATCCAAATTAGACTAATTGAGTTGGACTCAATTTGATTCAAGTGTTGAATGAGCCTAATTTAGATTTGATTCATCGAGTCAATTTAAACTAATGAATTGAGATTCACTAAATCAAATTGACTTGAATCAAATAGTTGGATTTGATCAACCATGCGAGATAAGAGGTCAAGTTTGACTTGACTTGAGAGGGAAGATGAATGGTCAATTTTGACTTGACCAATTGTCATGTCATGGTGACTTAGCATGGGGCCGCCCAATGATGATGTTCCACATCATCATGGACACATCATGGGGTGCCACCTCATGAGGGATACCAAGAGCCATTGGCTCTTGGAGTTACATTCATGCATGTAACCCCCTTATAGTGGTCGGCCACTCTTGATGGGTGTGATGATGTGAAGTTAAGTTGTGTAACTTCATCTTCTTCCTCAACTCTTCCCTCAAGCTTTCTCTTCCTTATCTTGCCGTGAGCCTCTAAGGGGTGCTAGCACACTCTAGGTTGCTTTTCTCTACTTATTTCTTGTGTGGATACCAATAGAGGAGTGTACACTTGACACTCTCGAGTTCCGACAATCCGTTTGGACGAGCGGGATAAGAGAAGGACGTCGCATCAAGGGTAAAACTCTTAACATGTAGATCTAGAGTAGATCTAAGGTTTTTAAACACGTACATATATTTTTTTTGTTTATCTTCTCACGGATCCGTGGCCGACTTCCGGGGTTTCTGCACTGCAAAAAGCAGTTTTTGTGGCTCAGATAGTCCAACAAGAACTCCTCAACAAAATGGGTTAGTCGAAAGGAAAAATATAACCCTACAGGAAGTCGCTAGGGTAATGTTAAATGAGTATAAATTAAATGATAGCTTTTGGGTCGAGGCAAAATATATTGCTAGTTATGGTCAAAATAGAATATTAGTAACTAAACATCATAATAAAACACCTTATGAATTATATTACAAAAAATACCAAATATTAAATATTTTTGGATTTTTGGATGTAAAGTACATATATTAAATACCAAAAATATTTTAGGAAAATTTACTTCAAAATCAGTGGATGGTATATTTTTAGGTTATTCGACTACTAGTAGAGCCTATAGGGTATATAATTCAAATACATTAAAAATCGAAGAAACTATTAATGTTGCATTTAATGAGGATAATAATCCTCCTAAACCTAAAACAACAATCGACTTAACTAATGAAAGCCTAGATGATGAAGATAGAATTGAGTTCAACCAACAAGATGAATCTAACACTAACCCTAATACAAGAACATCTAGAGTAAGATCTGACCATCCAATAGACCAAATTTTGGGTGATCCTACTCAAGGCATTAGGACTCAAGCATCTTATAGAAACTTACGTCAAGTCTCACTCATATACAAGATTGAACCTAAATCTATAGATTAAGCTCTTCTTGATCCCGACTGGATCATTGCTATGTAAGAAGAGTTAGCTCAATTCATAAGAAACCAAGTTTGGGACTTAGTACTAGCACCTAAGGACAAGACTATTATAGGTACTAAGTGGGTATTTCAAAATAAGCTTGATTACAAGGGTGAGATTGTTAGGAATAAAGCAAGACTAGTTGCTAAAGAGTTCAGTCAAATACAGGGATTAGACTACGATGAAACTTAAGCACCAGTAGCTAGACTTGTTAGTGAAAGCCCTAGAGCCAATCATGTGATGATTGTTGTATGGACTTTATTATATCATATTCCTATTTATAAAGGCATGGTTATTATATTTACTTATATTGGTGCCAAATAACTAAATATAATAATGTCCTTGAGTAGTAGGTTCTTATCTATATCAATCGATTGGTTGAATCGATAATGAGATGATATAGAGAACACTACTCTTAATCATTCCTAGTCGAGTATTAACATTAAGGGACAATGTTAATGCGTAGAGACTAGCATGTAGGTCAACAAGATGACTTGATCTCACAAGTCATGGATATGAGATATCAAGTTGACACATGGGTATGCATTGGAGAATGTATATTGAATGACTCGCCATGAGAAAGTATCATGGATCGTTATATGAGTGTCATATACTTTCTCATGTGGCTATTAGTCCTTAGACCTGAAGTCACCATGGTTCCCTACATAAGGAGTTGCATACTTTGGCTTCGTCAAACGTCACCCGTAAATGGGTGGACTATAAAGGCAATTACTGGGTATGTAACAAATTATGCGGAGGGATGTGAGTGATGTAGATGGGATATATCCCTCCTATATGACGGGAGTGACATCGATATTCTTGATAGAGTAAGACCACGAAGTGCATGGCCATGCCCAAATGAGTCAATATGAGATATTGAGCTCATTTGATTAGAGTGAGTCTACTTGGAGTTCAAGATTTAGATTGTTCCGAGGATGACACGGTCTATGCCTCGATTGGTCAATCTAGATGTCAAGGATAGAGAGACATTGTCACATATTGTGAGAGTCACAATTAGTAGTCACAAAGGTGATGTTGGAGCTCAACATTCTTGTAACTTGGGTAGCAATGATGTGTTGCTAGATACCGCTCATTGCTTATGTTCCTAAATCGGTTTAGGGACATTGCCAACGTTACAAGAACCTATATGGTCACACACATAAGAGCAATTAGATGGAGATTAGGTTCATATGATGAACCATGAGGATTAGGTTCATGGGATGAACCAAATTGGATTAAGAGTAATCCAAATTAGACTAATTGAGTTAGACTCAAGTTGATTCAAGTGTTGAATGAGTCTAATTTATATTTGATTCATCAAATCAATTTAAATTAATGAATAGAGATTCATTAAATTAAATTGACTTGAGTCAAATGGTTAGATTTGATCAACCATGGGAGATTAGAGGTCAAGTTTGACTTGACTTGAGAGGGAAGATGAAAGGTCAAGTTTGACTTGACCAAATGCCATGTCATGATGATGACATGGCATGGCCGGCCAATGATGATGCTCCACATCATCATTGACTTGGTCAATTGGTGCCACATCATGAAGGAGACCAAGGGTCATGGGAGTTACATGCATGCATGTAACCCCCCTTCCATGAAGTGGCCGGCCACTTTGGGGGTTATGTGTGGTGAATTCATTTGGTGAGTTACACTCTTAACTTCATCTTCAACCTTGGTGCTCTTTCTCTCAAGCTCTACCTCTCCCAACCTCTCCTTGGCCGAAATTCCTAAAGGAGTGCTAGCACACTCTAAGGCATTTTTCTCCACCTATTACTTGTGTGGATACCAATAGAGGAGTGTGCACTTGACACTCTCGAGTTTCGGCGAACTTTTGGACGAGCGGGATAAGCAAAGGGCATCGCTACGAGGGTAATGTTCTAACCTCTTAGATCTAAGGTAGATCTAGGGTTTTGTAAGCACATACATGTTTTTATATTTTTTTATACTTCGCACGGATCCGTGGCCGGGGCTTCCGAGGTTTCCGCAACGCAAAAGGTGGTTTTTACGGCTCGAAAAAACCCAACAGTGGTATCAGAGCCACGTGCGAAGCATGTATGTGTTTCATTTTTGTAATTTTTGTATTAGATATAAAAAATTACAGATTTATATGTTTCTGTAAATTTCCTAATTTTATAGAATTTTTGGGTATTTTTCTCAAAGAGTCGAAGAAACAAGTGTTGGGACACTTGTAGGCTTCAACCGTCGAGAAAAACTCTCCGAAATGGTGAGTTCTCGCTTTAGGTTTTTGGGACAGAGACTTAAGTCACTGTAGGATCGTAGTAGGGACACTCGCAAAGTTAATTTTGCGAGTATGGGCGCTGCCCTTTCCCCGAAAGGGGCTTTGTCCCGCGATCGCGCCCGGAAATCACTTAGCGGGACCGTTACGGAGAGGTGACTCATTAATTTGAAAAAAATAATTAGGAAAAATTATAGAAATTTCTGTAAAAAAATACATAATTTAGAATTATGTATTATTCTGTGATTGTCATGGCCCAATGACCCCAATTTGATTGGATTATGTGTGTTGTAATTCATAATACAGCCTGCGTGCCGTTTTGTGGTTGTGCGTGTTGTATAGTGTATGCGACCTGCGCGTCGTACCTCTTCTTTTGATATTCTAGTTGTAATTAGTTTTTAGACTCGAATGTAACTCGAGTTTCATATTTGTAATGTACAAAATGGAGCGGTGGAAAGTCCACTCGAAGACGAGATTACGAGAAGGGTGACGACGACACATGGCGGTCAAAGGAAGCGCTTGGAGAAGCCGCTAGCCTTAGGTTGACCGTCCGATCTTCTTATTGGCTTGAGAAGATAGTAGTAGGGCCATGACTATATCACATTTATTTATATATATATATATATATGTTGATATATATATATATATATATATATATATATATATATATATATATATTTAATTGATTTTGCTTGTATGTATGTGATGCATGCTAGTAGAATAATGCTTGTATGTATATGATGCATGCTAGGATAATTTTCTTGTATGTATATGATGCATGCTAGAATAATGAATGTATGTATATGATGCATGCTAATATAGGATAATAAAGGCCTAAATGTGTATAAGATACACATTACGATTACATTAGATCATAATCGAATCAACTCGAAAATGCCTACCGAGCCTTGATACCCATCACTACCTCGATCATTTGTTGTTGTTGAATTTGCCAAAGCAGAGCAACGCATATTATCTTGGTAGGGTGTGGAGGGACAATCTTGGTCCCGCCTATCACGCTTGGGTTAGAGTAAGCTCAATTAGATTGAGCAAAACTAGTTAAACTCAATTGGATCGAGTAGAACTATAGGCATATTCCAATCGTTGGAACGATAGGTCAAGATCGCATTTACACTAAATCTTGGGCGATTTAGCCAAAGCTAACTCAAGGTCTTTTGTAAATGTGGGTCTTGATCCTATAAACAAGAGTTTCATAGAGATGTAATCGGTAATGTGTTACCCACCGATCGTACTAAGTCTTGGGCGATTTAGCCAAAGCTAACTCAAGGCTTAGTATGATGTGGATCTTGTCCTGCAAGAATTATAGCTAGTTTGTATGAATCTAGTAAATGTGGTTTGACCACATCCATAACTCGATTCTACAAAATTCCTATAATTCAGTGGGAGCATCATTTGATTAAAGGCCTAATTAAATGATAAAAGGAATATGATATTAATTCTCTGCATTGTATGTTGTAGATAACTATGTCGACAACCACGAACACTCTCTCTCTGCGATCTGTCCTTGAGAAGGACAAGCTCAATGGAGCAAATTTCCTGGACTGGTACAGGAACTTGAGAATTGTTCTCACCCAAGAAAGGAAGTTGTACGTCCTGGAGCAGCCCATTCCGGAGGCACCTCCTGCCACTGCCTCGCGAGCTGACAAAGATGCTTACAAGAAGCATCAAGATGATGCATTAGATGTGTCATGTCTAATGCTCGCGACCATGAACTCTGAGCTTCAGAAGCAACATGAGTTCATGAATGCTTATGATATGGTTGGACATCTTCGTCAACTATATCAAGGACAAGCTAGGCATGAGAGATATGAAGTCTCTAAGGCATTATTTGGGTCCAAGATGCAAGAAGGGACTCCCGTAGGTACATATGTACTCAAGATGATTGGGTACGTAGAAAACCTACAAAGGCTAGGATTCCCACTTGGCCAAGAGCTGGCCACTGACCTGATCTTGCAATCTTTGCCACAAGCCTTCAATCAATTTGTCATGAATTATAACATGAATGAAATTGATAAGTCATTGCCTGAAATTCTCAGCATGTTGAGAACTGCTGAGCTTAACCTTAAGAAGGGTAAATCTGACACCATTTTGATGGTGCAGAAGAAGAAAGGCAAGGGCAAGCCTAAAGGTAAGGGAAAGTCCCAAGCCAAGGGCAAAGGCAAAGAACTTAAACCCAAAGGAGGGGTAGCCAAGGAAGGGGCTTGCTTCCACTGCAAGGAAGCAGGACACTGGAAGCGTAACTGCAAGGCATACCTGGAAGATCTTAAGAAGAAGAGAAGTGAGACTTCTACTTCAGGTATAAATGTTATAGAAGTCAATCTATCTATTTCTTCATCATGGGTATTAGATATCGGATGTGCATCTCACATTTGTACCAATGTGCGGTGAGAAATAGCAGGCATTGACAAAGGGCGAGGTGGACCTACGAGTAGGCAATGGAGCAAGGGTTGTCGCTGTGTCAGAGGAACTTATGATCTATCTCGCCTCCGGGCCGGGTACTAGAATTAGATGAATGTTGTTATGTGCTGCCTTTAACTAAGAACATCATTTGATTTCTTGTTTGGACAAGAAAGGTTTTTCATTTAAAATAAAGAACAAATGTTTTACATTTTATTTAAATGATATGTTCTATTGTAGTGCACCTCTAATGAACGGACTCTACTTTCTAGACTTAGAGAGCCCTATCTATAACATAAGTACCAAGAGGTTCAAGTCAAATGAGTTGAACCAAACATATCTCTGGCATTGTCGCTTAGGTCACATAAATGAGAGTCGCTTATCTCAGCTCCATAAGGATGGGCTGCTAGACTCATTTGATTTTGAATCATATGAGACATGCGAGTCTTGCCTTTTAGGCAAGATGACCAAGACTCCCTTTAGTGGACATAGCGAAAGAGCAACAGATTTGTTAGGACTTATACATAGTGATGTATGTGGTCCTTTCAATGTTGCTGCTAGAGGTGGTTACAGGTACTTCATTACTTTTACTGATGACTTCAGTAGATATGGTTATGTGTATCTTATGACACATAAATCAGAATCCTTTGAAAAGTTCAAAGAATTCAAGAATGAAGTACAAAACCAGCTTGGCAAGAGTATTAAGATACTTCGATCAGATCGAGGTGGAGAATACCTTAGCCATGAGTTTCGTGACTATCTAGCTGAGTGTGGAATTCTATCCCAACTTACTCCTCCTGGAACACCACAGTGGAATGGTGTATCCGAAAGGAGGAATCGTACCCTATTAGATATGGTACGATCTATGATGAGTCACACAGATCTTCCTATATCCTTTTGGGGATATGCTCTAGACACAACAGCCTTTACCCTTAACCGTGTACCATCCAAGGCTGTGATAAAGACACCATATACGATATGGACAGGGAGAAATCCCATGATGTCTTTTATGAGGATTTGGGTTTGTGAGGCTTACGTTCGATGTCAAGTCTCAGACAAACTGGGACCCAAATATGATAGGTGCTATTTTGTTGGATATCCCAAGGATACAAAGGGATATTACTTCTACATTCCCAGTCAGCACAAAGTGTTTGTGGCAAAGACTGGAGTTTTTCTAGAAAGGGATTTTGTTTCTAGAAAAACTAGTGGGAGTACCTTCGATCTTGAAGAAATTCAAGATAAGGACCATAGAACTAAGGCCTTGATGGAGGTTGAACAGGAACCACAAAGTGTTGTGGGTGATGAGGTTATTGCACAAAGAGTTGTGGAACAACTACCTGTTCATGTAGACCTACCTCTTCGCAGATCTGATAGGGTACGTCGTCAGCCTGAGAGATATTCATTTCTCTTGTCTGACCATGATGACGTAATGCTCATTGAGAATGAGCCTACCTCCTATCAGGAAGCTGTGATGAGCCCAGATTCTGAGAATTGGCTAGAGGCCATGAGATCCAAGCTGGAATCCATGTACACCAACCAAGTATGGACTTTGGTTGATCGACCTGAAGGGGTCAAACCCATTGGGTGTAAGTGGGTCTTTAGGAGAAAGACTGACATGGATGGACTTACACATACCTATAAGGGACGATTGGTGGCTAAAGGTTTCAAGCAAATTCATGGTATTGACTATGATGAAACCTTTTCTCTAGTGGCGATGTTTAAGTCCATTCGGATCTTCCTTGCTATTGCAGCATACCACGATTATGAGATCTGGCAGATGGATGTCAAAACCGCGTTTCTGAATGGAAACTTGCTCGAGGATGTGTACATGACACAACCTGAGGGTTTTGTAGATCCACAGCATACTGGGAAGGTATGCAAACTGCAAAGGTCCATTTATGGGCTAAAGCAAGCTTCTCGGAGTTGTAATCTTTGATTCAATGATGCGATCAAACAGTTTGGTTTCATCAAGAATGAAGATGAACCCTGTGTCTACAAGAGGGTTAATGGGAACACAGTTGTCTTTCTTGTATTGTATGTGGATGACGTACTGCTCATTGGGAATGACATCCCTTCGCTACAGTCTGTGAAGACTTGGCTCGGGACGTGCTTCTCAATGAAAGACTTAGGTGAAGCAGCCTGTATTCTAGGCATCAAGATCTATAGAGATAGATCTAAGAGATTGCTTGGCCTAAGTCAGAGTACATACATTGACACGGTATTACTTCGGTTTGCCATGCAGAATTCCAAGAAAGGACTTCTGTCGATGTCACATGGTGTGAGTCTTTCGAAGACTCAAAGTCCCTCTTCTAGAGAGGAGAGAGACCGCATGGATAAGATCCCTTACGCATCTGCTATAGGATCTATCATGTACGCCATGCTATGTACTCATCCTGATGTCTCATATGCTTTGAGCATGACGAGTAGATACGGTCGGATCGGTGAGCGCCATCGATAGATCCAAGAATATTCTTAAGTACTTGAGAAGGACTAAAGAATATTTCTTGATATTTGGAGGCGATGAGGAGCTAGCTGTAAAGGGTTACAGCGATGCCAGCTTCCAAACTGACCAGGATGATTATAGATCGCAGTCAGGGTTCGTGTTTTGCTTGAATGGTGGCGCTGTGAGCTGGAAGAGTTCGAAGCAGGACACAGTTGCTGATTCTACAACAGAAGCCGAGTATATCGCTGCATCTGAGGCAGCAAATGAGGCAGTTTTGATCCGTAAGTTCATTACTGAGCTTGGGGTGGTTCCTAGCATTGTAGATCCCATAGAGCTCTATTGTGACAACAATGGAGCGATTGCACAGGCTAAGGAACCTCGCTCACACCAGCGGACCAAACACATACTACGGCGCTTCCATCTCATTCGAGAGATTATCGATAGAGGAGATGTGAAGATTTGCAGAGTACCCACAGAGGCTAACATCGCAGATCCCTTGACCAAGGCTTTGGCACAGAAAAAGCATGATGGTCACACTAGGTCATTGGGTATTAGATACTACGGTGATTGGCACTAGTGCTAGTGGGAGATTGTTAGTGAAAGCCCTAGAGCCAATCATGTGATGATTGTTGTATGGACTTTATTGTATCATATTCCTATTTATAAAGGCATGGTTATTATATTTACTTATATTGGTGTCAAATAACTAAACATAATAATGTCCTTGAGTAGTAGGTTCTTATCTATATCAATAGATTGGTTGAATCGATAATGAGATGATATAGAGAACACTACTCTTAATCATTCCTAGTCGAGTATTAACATTCAGGGACAATGTTAATGCGTAGAGACTAGCATGTAGGTCAGATGACTTGATCTCACAAGTCATGGATATGAGATATCAAGTTGACACATGGGTATGCATTGGAGAATGTATACTGAATGACCCGCCATGAGAAAGTATCATAGATCGTTATATGAGTGTCATATACTTTCTCATGTGGCTATTAGTCCTTAGACCTGAAGTCACCATGGTTCCCTACATAAGGAGTTGCATACTTTGGCTTCGTCAAACGTCACCCGTAAATGGGTGGACTATAAAAGCGATTACTGGGTATGTAACAAATTATGCGGAGGGATGTGAGTGATGTAGATGGGATCTATCCCTCCTATATGACGGGAGTGACATCGATATTCTTGATAGAGTAAGACCACGAAGTGCATGGCCATGCCCAAATGAGTCAATATGAGATATTGAGCTCATTTGATTAGAGTGAGTCTACTTGGAGTTCAAGATTTAGATTGTACCGAGGATGACACGGTCTATGCCTCGATTGGTCAATCTAGATGTCAAGGATAGAGAGACATTGTCACATATTGTGAGAGTCACAATTAGTAGTCACAAAGGTGATGTTGGAGCTCAACATTCTTGTAACTTGGGTAGCAATGATGTGTTGCTAGATACCGCTCATTGCTTATGTTCCTAAATCGGTTTAGGGACATTGCCAACGTTACAAGAACCTATAGGGTCACACACATAAGAGCAATTAGATGGAGATTAGGTTCTTATGATGAACCATGAGGATTAGGTTCATGGGATGAACCAAATTGGATTAAGAGTAATCCAAATTAGACTAATTGAGTTAGACTCAAGTTGATTCAAGTGTTGAATGAGTCTAATTTATATTTGATTCATCAAATCAATTTAAATTAATGAATAGAGATTCATTAAATTAAATTGACTTGAGTCAAATGGTTAGATTTGATCAACCATGGGAGATTAGAGGTCAAGTTTGACTTGACTTGAGAGGGAAGATGAAAGGTCAAGTTTGACTTGACCAAATGCCATGTCATGATGATGACATGGCATGGTCGGCCAATGATGATGCTCCACATCATCATTGACTTGGTCAATTGGTGCCACATCATGAGGGAGACCAAGGGTCATGGGAGTTACATGCATGCATGTAACCCCCCTTCCATGAAGTGGCCGGCCACTTTGGGGGTTACGTGTGGTGAATTCATTTGGTGAGTTACACTCTTAACTTCATCTTCAACCTTGGTTCTCTTTCTCTCAAGCTATACCTCTCCCAACCTCTCCTTGGCCGAAATTCCTAAAGGAGTGCTAGCACACTCTAAGGCATTTTTCTCCACCTATTGCTTGTGTGGATACCAATAGAGGAGTGTGCACTTGACACTCTCGAGTTCCGGCGAACTTTTGGACGAGCGGGATAAGTGAAGGGCATCGCTACGAGGGTAATGTTCTAACCTCTTAGATCTAAGGTAGATCTAGGGTTTTGTAAGCACATACATGTTTTTATATTTTTTATACTTCGCACGGATCCGTGGCCGGGGCTTCCGAGGTTTCCGCAACGCAAAAGGCGGTTTTTGCGACTCGGAATAACCCAACAAGACTTTAGTCTATTAGGATGTTGTTAGCAAATGCTACACATAAAGGATTTAAATTATTTCAAATGGATATTAAGTCAGCATTTCTAAATGGTTTTATTAAGGAAGAAATATACATAACCCAACCTCTAGGATTTGAAGATATAACTCAACCAGATCATGTGTTTAAACTTAGAAAAGCTTTATACGAACTAAAACAAGAACCTAGGCCGTGGTAGGAATGATTAACAACTTACTGTTGGATCGAGAAGCGTCGCTAGAGGGGGGGGGGTGAATAGCGATCGTAAAACTTTCGTTTTCGTTCGTTCGATACGCAAAGTAAACAAGTAAACACAGCGGAAAATAAAATGACACATTTATTTTACTTGGTTCACAACCCAGTGGTTGCTACTCCAAGGCCCTATCGGTCCTTGACCGCGTACGGAGGGCAAAGCACTATAACGTCTCCTCCTCGTTGGAGGTAGGAGACAACGATCACAAAATCCGGAAGTACGAGGATGAGGCAACAAGCCTACCTCACCTCGTTACAAAAAAAACAACGAATACAATAATAAAAAGTATTACTAGATGCTGCTGCCGACGAAGAAGATCTGAGGTTGTCATCGCGTCGGCGTTATGATGGTGTTGAAGCGTTGGCGTTGTAGGAGCACTTGATGAATAATTGATGTGATTTGGAGTGGAATCCTCCCCTCCTTTTATAGACTTTGGCCTCTGAAATTGTCTCCTATTTCTTTGGAACGGATCATGGATTTTTCCAAATTTTATCGCTGGCGCAAACGTTATCCGCTTTTGACCTAGCGCAGCCGAGTCGCCGCCATCACCGATCGATGATTCCCATCATCGTCGATGGGCATCACGATCACATGTGTCCAAAGAATGACCGCCACCGGCCACTTCCCTGCAATAAGAGGTTAGCTCGGAAAATGATAAATGCGACGGTTTCTGACCATCCGATCTCGACCTAGACCTTCCACGGGAAGTCTTAATCGGATCGCCACCTATGGTCGTCCCCGTAAAGAGGACACAACCTTACAATCTCTCACTCACACGAGCTTACCTCGATAGTAGCTCGCTTCGGCCTTCCACTCGATTCCTTCGGCTCCCTCCCAAGTCACTCGAGTGTCGCCCGACCACCGCGGCTTCGTCCGGGTGTCGCTAGCCTTTAGCTCCGGCTTTAATACTTTTCTCGCACACTTGATAGCTCGTGAGATAATGATGTAAACTTAACTTTGTGTCTTTGCCATAATCAAAACACAGGTTCGATTATCTAGTGCCCCTGCACCAACAATCTCCCCCTTTTTGATCTATGGCAAACCAACACAAAGTTAAGGGAAATTAAAGCATAAACCAAGTATAGTAAATGATGAATGTCATTTTCAAAAACTCCCCCTTAACCAAAACTCCCCCTTAACCCTAGGTGAGTTTTGAAAGAGATACTTTAGTTCAAAATTAAATAAATTTTGTGTTACTCCCCCTTAACTTTCGCTCTTCTCCCCCTTTTTCCATAAATCAAAATAAACGTTGGGGTTTGTTATATAAAAATAGGGGTTGAAAGACAATATGGTATATGCATGCATCAAAATAAATCAACTATGAGTCCAAGCATGCGTCTAGTAGTAATTAGATAGATTGGTTCGAGGTGTGTCCCTCTGCACCAATAATCTAAAGGTTTGTAATATAACCCTTTAGGGTTAGTTTGCTCTCCCCCTTAGTCAAATATATGAAGTATAAGAGATGTAGGGGGCGCTAAACTTTGGCCTAAGGTTTGTTAAGTACAATAGTTGAAAAAATAAGTAGTATTTTGAAGAGGTTGTTTTAACTATATTTCAATTATCCTTAACATCTCACCTGTGTCTATATGATCAAGCATGTCATACTTATGTGTTTTTGTGAGATGACTTTCAATTAAGTTGATTAAGTGCATTTAGGTTCAAGTAATTTTATGTTAGATTTGGATTTGACCCTAGGCTTGTCAAGTTTACCTTTTCAAGATCATGGCTTCCAGGTCGTGGCGAGGCACAGGGGCCTTCTTTTATCGGATCATCGACCACTTCCTTAGACAAAGCCATTTTTAAGAAAATGATGACTTGACTCACCTAAGATTATTTCCTAGTCTAACTGGTTATTTTTGAAAAGAGGCTCCCGAGGCTCAATCTTTTAAATGAGGATTTTAGTTGGTTATGTACGTGTTCTAAGTGAGTTCAAAAGTTTTAAAGCACAAACTTTTAAGTTAAAGCATGCAATTTCTAAGTCAAAGCACAAACATGTTTTGTCTTGGCTCCCCTAGACCGTTGAATCGGTTCCGTCTATCCACATAGTGGATTTGGTCCTGGGAACCCGACGTGTTGGATCCTAGAGTTGAGATCAAAAGGTTCTTAGGGACCCATGCTTGGACTCTTTGATGACTACGATTTACGATAGACATATATGACCTATTCGTAGTCGTTGACCTAAATCCGAGTCCGGCTTTGTTGTACACTACTCTTTGGGTTCCAAGTAGTCGACTAAGGTTCTTAGATCCCAACGTGAACCTTTCCAACCTAGCCTCAACCTCTTGAACTTGGTCTTTCAAGAGAGAATTCTTTTCCTCAAGTTTTTCAATTTGAGTTGAGTTTCCCTCTTGAACTTGACTAGTTGAAGGGGTTAGAGTAGCCTCTTGCTTGAGGGTTTCAACCTCCTCAAGTAACGACTCAACCCTAGACTCGGACTTAGTTAATTTCCTATTAAGCATTTTAATTGTATTGTAAAGCGTACTAATTAAAGAGCGATTAACCTTGACTTTCCCTTTTGGTTCGGCTTTGAGTTTTCTCTCGATTCTCTCGAAATAATCTTCGGGGTCGGAGTCGGAGTCGGAGTTGTAGTTGGACTCGGCTTCGGATTCTGACTCGGACTCCTCTGTTCTTGCCATGTAAGTTATGTCTTCTCTGTTGTCCCAAGTTGCATGGAAGGCTTTTCTTGCTACCTTTTTCTTTTGGTTCTCATTCTTCAATTTCCTTCTTTGTCCTGCAAGTAGAGCAATACCTCTCTCGGCCCGGACCACGTTAGTTTGCTCATGAAGTTCAAACTCAGAAAATAATTCGTCTAACCTAAGCTTCGAAAGGTCCTTAGAGACCTTGTAGACATCGACCATGGATGCCCACAAGGTAGTCCTAGGGAAAGCATTTAAAGCGTACCTTATAAGGTCCCGGTTCTCTATGGCTTGCCCGATCGAATGAAGACCGTTGACGATATCTTGGATCCGCGCATGTAGTTGGGTGGCGGTCTCATGATCCTGCATCTTTAGATTATACAGTTTATTTAAAAGTAAATCTCTTTTACATACCTTAGCATCGGCCGTCCCTTCGTGTAAGTCAATCAATTTATTCCAGAGGTCTTTGGCGCTAATGAATGGTCCGATGCGGTTGAGTTCCTCCTTGGACAAGCCGCATTGCAATATTTGGGTTGCTCTTGCATCGGCTTCGATTTGCCTTTTGGTTGCATTTGTCCACTTGTTGAAATCCAAGGCCTCTCCTTGATCATTGGTGGGTAGAGCAAAGCCGGTTTGGATTATTATCCAAGTCTCGACTTGTGTTTTCAAGAAACACTCCATCCGACCTTTCCAATAACGGAAATCATCTCCGTTAAAGAACGGAGGTCGGGTGGTGCTATACCCCTCAATGTGAGCCATTAAGTCTCTTGCAAAAATAAAAATAAAACCAAAGAGAATTCCAAGACTTGGTCTTGGATTAGTAGTGTGGGAAATAATAGGAAATAAACAGAAATAAATAAGAAGAATAAGAAACTAAAACAAATTAGAAACTTACGACCTTCGGTGTCCCCGAAAGGCTACTGAACGTTGGATTTTGGGGCTAGAAACAGCTTGTTACGAGGGTAAACCCCCGTAAGAAATGTAGATCTTTATGAGAGCTTCGATTTGGTACATAGATCGTTATGTGAGTCCACTTGTGCGAAAAGTTATGGCCGTTTTACCGTCGGCTACTCCAAGAGAGAAAACTTGCAAGCACACAACCAAAAGAAACGTACCAAGACATCGTCTTGGATTAGTAGTGCGGGAGGAATAAAAACCAGAGAAAGATACGAATCGAAAAATACGAACAAAAAACCAAAACGTGCTAGATCAGTGGTTTCACCAAATCTTAGCGCCCCCGCTCTGATACCAATTGTTGGATCGAGAAGCGTCGCTAGAGGGGGGGGTGAATAGCGATCGTAAAACTTTCGTTTTCGTTCGTTCGATACGCAAAGTAAACAAGTAAACACAGCAGAAAATAAAATGACACGTTTATTTTACTTGGTTCACAACCCAGTGGTTGCTACTCCAAGGCCCTATCGGTCCTTGACCGCGTACGGAGGGCAAAGCACTATAACGTCTCCTCCTCGTTGGAGGTAGGAGACAACGATCACAAAATCCGGAAGTACGAGGATGAGGCAACAAGCCTACCTCACCTCGTTACAAAAAAAAACAACGAATACAATAATAAAAAGTATTACTAGATGCTGCTGCCGACGAAGAAGATCTGAGGTTGTCGTCGCGTCGGCGTTATAATGATGTTAGGCGTTAGCGTTGTAGGAGCACTTGATGAATAATTGATGTGATTTGGAGTGGAATCCTCCCCTCCTTTTATAGACTTTGGCCTCTGAAATTGTCTCCTATTTCTTTGGAATGGATCATGGATTTTTCCAAATTTTATCGCGAAGTGGCCGCGTCAAACGTTATCCGTTTTGACCTAGCGCAAAGTGAGTCGCCGCCATCGATCGTGATGACTCCCATCACCGCTGATGGGCATCGATCGGCTATGTGTCCGGTCATGATCGGCTACTGGTCACTTCCCTGCAATAAGAGGTTAGCTCGGAAAATGATAAATGCGACGGTTTCTGACCGTCCGATCTCGACCTAGACCTTCCACGGGAAGTCTTAATCGGATCGCCGCCTATGGTCGTCCCCGTAAAGAGGACACAACCTTACAATCTCTCACTCACACGAGCTTACCTCGATAGTAGCTCTCGCTTCCGGCCTTCCACTTGATTCCTTCGGCTCCCTCCGAAGTCACTCGAGTGTCGCCCGACCACCGCGGCTTCCTCCGGGTGTCGCTAGCCTTTAGCTCCAGCTTTAATACTTTTCTGCACACTTGATAGCTCGTGAGATAATGATGTAAACTTAACTTTGTGTCTTTGCCATAATCAAAACACAGGTTCGATTATCTAGTGCCCCTGCACCAACACTTACCTAATATCAAAAGGGTTTAAACAAGGTTTAGTTGATCATACAATATTTGTAAAAACCCTCACAAAAGAAAATTTTATAGCTCAAATTTATATAGATGATATTATTTTTGGTTCAACAAATAGTACATTTTTAAATGAATTTGTATCATTAATGGAGAATGAATTTGAAATGAGTTTAGTAAGCAAACTCAATTTTTTCTTAGGATTACAAATAAAACAAACTAAAGAGGGAACTTATGTGTATAAATAAATATGCTAGAGAATTAATTAAAAAAATTTGCATCGAAAATGCTAAGGAAATTAGTACATCTATGGCAACTAATGTAAAAGTTGATAATGACTTAGAAGGAAAACTAGCAGATTTAAGATATTATAGAAGTGTGATAGGTAGTCTTTTGTACTTAACTGTAAATGGACCTGATATACTTTTTGCAGTAGGTATGTGTGCAAGATTTCAATCTTGCGCTAAAGAATCGCACTTAACCCTAGTTAAAAGAATTCTTAGATACATTAAGGGAACATTAAATGTAAGAATATGGTACCCTAGGACTAATAACTTTGAGCTAATTAGATACTCGGACTCAGATTATGTCGGTTGTAAGCTCGATAGGAAAAGTACTAGTGGCAGCTGCCAACTTCTAGGACGAAGCCTAGTCAGTTGGTCTAGTAGAAAATAATATAGTGTTGCATTATCTACTACCGAAGATGAGTACATAGCAATGGGTGAGTGTGTAGCTCAACCTATGTGGTTGAAACACACTCTAAATGACCAACAACTAAACTTTAAGGATACTAGAGTTATGATAGACAACATTAGCTCAATCAATCTAACTAAAAATCCAATACAACATTCAAGAACTAAACACATAGAAATTAAACATAATTTTGTTAGGGAACATGTAACAAATTGTGAAATAAAATTGGATTATATCGAATCTAAATCAAACCTAGCTGACATTTTTACTAAACCATTACCTGAAGCAAAGTTCAGTTCACTTAGACAAAAACAAGCTATGCGCTTAGTAGAGAAGGAATTGTTTTTTTCTTACTACTTATCTATCATTTTTCGTTTATGCTGTTGGAATGTATACTGAAAGCGTAGCTCTTTTTGTATGAACATTTTATTTTGAAATAAGAATCACATGATCATTGTTTGCACTTTATATATTTATTATATATGTGTACATATTGTCTAATATTTTATATTGTAGATAACATGGTGCTTGGTGTGGCACAGAAGATCATGTTATCAGTCCCTTGTAAAATATAAGTAGAGGCTCACGACCAAGATGGTTTTGGACAAACCATTGGCATGGTTGTAGTGTAGCTTGGTATTGTTTTGTCTTGAACATAGAGTTACACTAGTGCACTTAGGTGTATTGAGTAGGACCGACATAGAGGTGATTCAATTAATTGCTGACTACATAATTGAATCGGACCACGGATATTATGTTGTACATGCTCTTAATCCCGATATAATAACGGGCACATGTACTTAGTATTTATTTCTTTGATTTACCAGAGGGTGAGATTTAGATGGATTAGATCAATATGCCCGGTAAGTTGGGAAATAATATTATTTACATAGTGTGCCGTTGATTATAGGAGGAAACCGTGTCCTATATATTAGGTTGATGATGTCCCCTTGAGGAGCTCATAAGGTTCATCATGTAAACCCAGCTGGTTGACTTAGTCAACATGATGATAAGGTTGAGTGGTACTACTCGAGGAATTAGATGTTAATTAATTGATGGTCAGTAAATCAATTAATTGACAGACATTCGATATCTTAAACACGGGGAGATGAATGTACAAATAATATATGGAGCTCATATTAATTTATGGGGGTTTGTGAGGTAGTTCAATGATGATCCTCTAGTGGAATGGAACATCATTGATGGATCAAGTGAGTGTGGTTCCGATCCATCGGGTGGCCAAGATCCAACTCCTCCTTATGGTCCCTATCGTAGCCTAATATAATCCTTGTGTAGTCTAGATCCAAGAATGTAAAACAAAACCCTAGAACCAACGGTTGGGATTAAATCCCTAGATCCGATGGTTAGGATGAAACCCTAGAACCAACGGTTGGGATTAAATCCCTAGATCTGATGGTTAGGATGAAACCCTAGAACCAACGGTTGGGATTAAATCCCTAGATCCGATGGTTAGGATGAAACCCTAGAATCGACGGTTGGGATGAAACCCTAGATCCGACGGTTGGGATGAAATCCTAGATCCGACGGTTGGGATGAAACCCTAGATCCGACGGTTGGGATAAAACCCTAGATCCGACGGTGGAGATTAAATCCCTAGATCCCATGGTGGAGATTAAAGGAGGCTTAAGCCCAATTCTATAAATAGAGGGCTTAGGCTTGGGCGGCAAAAAGGAATTCAATTAGAGTTAGGGTTTGGCTCTTCTAAAGGTGGGCGGCTAGGGTTTGGGAGCTAGGGCTTGGGCGGCAATCTTCTTCCATCAAATTGTTGCCGTCGCCCATCTTCCTCCATCAAGACTTGGCCGGCGCCCATCCTTTAGGCCACTCTCTTATTCCTTGGCCGGTGGTTCTCCTTCCATTGGTGGCTGGCGTTCACTCCTCCAATCTCTCCAAGGTGGCTGGCGGTTCTCCTTCCATTGGTGGTCGGTGCTTCATCCACTCGTTCCTTGGCCGGCGGTTGCATCAAACTCCTTTGCTTGGTGGCCGGTTCTAGAAAGGAAAGGTTTTGTTGGTTCTTCTCTTTGTTCGAAGCAGACAAGGAAGAGAAGAATGCGATCTAGAAGGCTTCTACTCGTGGAGGATCTTCGCCCACACGTCGTCCACGAGGAGGATAGGACATACGGTAGAAGATCGTAAGGTATAAAGTGGTACAACTTTATTTTCAGATCTGAGCATGTTGTTTTAATTGTTGATTATACAGTTATGCATATGTATATATTTTGTATAATCTTGGACCCCGAAGACACACAAAAACTGGCGATCCGTCCGTCGTCTCTTCCGCGGCTAACCAACTAGAAGAGTTGAGTTGCTTGAACAACTAGTTTGTTCAAGCGACCACTCAAGTTGTTAGTACGACGACGAATTGGTTGTGCTAAGAAAACTCATCCCATCCGAATTAATTCTTTCATTAGTGAAATTTTTAATCCGGGGACATGGGAGCCAATGAGCCTCCGAAGCAACTCCCTTCAAATGGTATCAGAGCCTCAGGTTTCCAGTTTTGTGTGTTTTGGATTCGGTTACTTTCATGCACATATCATATATTGAGTATGCCGGATAATAGTAGGATGTGCGTAGGCTAACTTTTTGGTTGCAGGCATAAGATCCGACTATTATGGCTATTTGGTTGTATGTGATGTTGGATCAATGCGGTTCGCTAGAGGGGGGGGTGAATAGCGAAAGAAAAAAACTTTTTCGAATTCGTTTCAAAAGAAATATACGCAGCGGAAAGATAAGCAAAACAAAAAGTTAAGGAGACAATAGAAACAAGATATTTACTTGGTTCGTAGCCGAAGGCTACTACTCCAAGGCCCTAGTGGTCCTTGACCACGCACGGAGGGAAAATCACTAAACAAACTCCTCCTCGTTGGAGGTAGGAGTTAATCGATACAAATAAACTTGAGGTAGAGGGACACTCCCCCTCTCCTCGTATACGATAAAAGCTCCGGAAATATAAATGACAAACTGATAACAAAAACTAAGACCGACGTACAATAATAAAGAAAGTTAAACCTAGACGTCGGAATGGAAGGACTTCGTTGTCGTAGAGTTGCAGCGTAACGGAGGCTTTTGAGCACTTAGAATTGTTGATGAAACCCTAGGTTTGGCCCTCCTTTTATAGCCTTTGAGCCCCTTTTCGAGTGGGTCTTCAACCAATCACAAATGGACACCAAACCGGTTTGAGGTGGAGTGATAAGATGGCCATCATCGATCGATCGATGGCGACATCGATCGATGATTGATAACCTTCTGGCCGATCGGTGATACACGACGGTCGATGAGTCCTCCAAGTGCGATCGTGATGCTTCGCAAGTCAAAGTTAGCTCAATAAAACATAATTTCGATGGTCGCCGACCATCCGATCTCGACCTAGACCATCTATAAGATGTCTTTGGTCGGATCTACGCTTAAGATCATCCCAGTAAAGAGGATACGACCTTACTTACTCTCGCACACACGAGCTTACCTCGATACTTACGTGTCGCTTTTGCTTCCGGCCTTCCACTCGATTCCTTCGGCTCCCTCCGAAGTAACTTGAGTATCGCCCGACCACCGCGGCTTCCTCCGGGTGTCGCTAGCCTTCATCTCCAGCTATATCAATCTTCTGCACACTCGATTCAGCTCGTGAGAAAACAAAATAGACTTAACTTTTGTGTCTTTGCTATAATCAAAACACAGTTCGATTTGGTGCCTCACTGCACCAACAATCTCCCCTTTTGATATATGGCAAAAACACACAAAGTTAAGGAAATTAAGCATGAAACAGAAAGACAAGAAGCAAAAAGTAGGAGTAGTAAAATATTTCTCAAGTTCTCCTTAGAGGAACCCTCCCCTTGACCGAGGTGAGTACTTGAAAAGACTTTTAGCTCTCCAAACACAAAAGATAATGAGTTAAGTAAATGACATTACTTAACTTAGGCTTCTTAGAGTCAAAAATAAGTGCAAGTTAAGTAATCAAAAGTTAAGTCAAAGGTTAATTATTCAAAAGGTTTAACTTTTGATTTCTTAACTTGGGCCTTTAAAGTTTTCAATTCAAGAGTTGAAACCTAAACCTTACTCCCCTTAACTTAGGCCGTAATCAAAGTTTTAAGTTAAGTTATCAATTTCAAAAATTTGAAATTTAACTTTGGCCTTTTCTTGAACTTTAACTTTGGCCTTTTCTCCCCTTTTGACATAAATCAAGGAAAAAGTGGGGGGGTTTTAAGAAAACCCTAAGTCCAAGCATGATGATTTTAAAAATAGTATGTGAAAATAATTCATCTAAATGTTCAACTCTAGTTTGACTTGATTGAAATGATATTATCAATAAGTCCTGATTAGAGTTGGTTAATATTAGTTGCATATTTATACTCCGAGGTTCATATTGACGCACTTGATCTACATCTTGGAACCTGGAGTAGGGTCCTAACATCTCACGCCCATCTACGTGGCTAAGTACACAAACACATTAGTCCTATGTGTTGTGAGATGTACTGGCTCCTTAAATCTATAGGTGCATGATATCTAAGGTATGTCCTATGCTAGTTCCATCAAAATGTAAGAAATAGTAATAAGAAAATATAATTTGTAAGTTCCTATTCTATTACGCACATGCCTAATTTTTCGCCTCAAGAGACTAAATTCTTCGGGTAGTGGTTTAGTAAATATGTCTGCTAGGTTAGACTTCGAGTCAACATATTCGAGTTGTATGGAGCCGTTGGCTACATGTTCTCGAATGAAATGGTGTTTTACCTCTATATGCTTTGTCCTAGAGTGACATATAGGGTTCTTAGTTAGATTTATCGAACTTATGTTGTCTACAAAAATTTTAGTTTTGGTGAAGTCCAACCTAAAGTCTCGGAGAGTGTGCTTCATCCAAAGAAGCTGAGTTACACACCCACCCATCGCAACGTATTCGGCTTCGGTGGTAGATAAGGCAACACAATGTTGCTTCCTACTGCACCAACTCACTAGACTCGAGCCGAGTAGTTGACAACAACCACTCGTGCTCTTTCTGTCGAGTTTACTACCGGCATAATCCGAATCGGAGTAGCCGATTAGTTCGAACTCGGTAGATCTAGGATACCAAATACCGACATTAAGTGTACCCTTTAGATATCTAAGGATACGCTTAACTAGGGTTAGGTGAGACTCCTTAGCACAGGTTTGAAACCTGGCGCACATACTTACTGCGAATAGGATGTCGGGTCGACTCGCAGTTAAGTATAGGAGACTTCCTATCGCGCTCCTATAGGACTTTAAGTCAATGGACTTACTTTCTAGGTCTTCTCCTATGTTAACATTTATCGCCATTGGGGTGTTTATTACCTTAGCGTCTTGCATTCCAAATCTTTTAATTAACTCCTTAGTGTATTTTTGTTGATATAGGTATATACCATCCTTAGTTTGTTTAATTTGTAGACCTAAAAAGAAACTTAACTCGCCTACCAAGTTCATTTCGAACTCACTTTCCATGAGCGAAACGAACTCGTTTAGTAAGGCTGAGTTAGAGGTTCCAAAAATTATATCATCTACGTAAATTTGAGCTATGAATATTTCTTTACCTAAGGTTTTTACAAAGAGAGTTGGGTCAACTAAGCCTTGGTTAAACCCTTTTGACTTAAGATGGATTGAAAGTCTCTCGTACCAAGCTCGAGGAGCTTGTTTAAGTCCATAGAGAGCTTTCTTAAGTTTTAGAACATGGTCGGGTTTATCTAGATTTTCGAATCTGGGGGGTTGGCTAACATAAACTTCTTCTTTAATGTATCCATTTAGGAATGCCGACTTAACATCCATTTGAAATAGCTTAAATCCTCGATGTGCGGCATAAGCTAGCAACATTCGAATGGATTCGAGTCTAGCTACTGGGGCATAGGTTTCATCGTAATCTAAGCCTTCGACTTGGCTAAAACCTTTGGCGACTAACCTAGCCTTGTTTCTAACTACTTCACCTTTATCATCAAGCTTATTTCGAAACACCCACCTTGTTCCAATTATCGTTTTGTCTTTAGGTGGTGGTACTAATTCCCACACTTCGTTCCTAGTAAATTGAGCTAGCTCTTCTTGCATTGCAATAATCCAATCGGGATCAAGAAGAGCTTGTTCAATTGATTTGGGTTCTATCTTTGAAATTAAGGAAATTTGACTAAGGTTCCTATAGGATGCTCTAGTTCGAACTCCTAGATTAGGATCTCCTATCACTTGATCGATAGGGTGGTTAGTCTGAATCCTAGATTGGGTTGGGTTTGTGTCACCTAATGCTTGATCAATGTGGTGACTTGGTTGAACACTAGTTTGGTTGGAGTCATCTATCACTTGATCAATAGAGTGACTAGGTTGACTTAGGTTAGATTAACACTAGACCCGATCTCGGATCGAGTAAGGTCTAGTATGAATCGGCTTGCTAATTGGGGTTGCGGGTTTTGTAGGTTCATGTCCTTCATCAACACTACATTGATAGTCTCCTCGACTCTAAGGGTGTCGTGGTTATATACTCTATAAGCTCTACTTGTAGTCGAGTATCCTAGAAAGATTCCTCGTGGTTTTGGATGTAAATTTCCTAGGTAATCCTTAGTGTTTAGGATATGTACCTTACACCCAAATACCCTAAAGTACTTGATGTTAGGTATTTTATCGTGATAAATCTCGTACGAGGTCTTAAGGTGCCTCTTTACCATAAGGATCCTATTTTGGACATAGCAAGCCGTGCTAACGGCTTCTGCCCAAAACCTATCGGGTAGGTCGTATTCGTTCAACATGGTCCTAGCGCTTCTTGTAGAGTTCGGTTTTTCCGCTCCACTAGGCCATGTTGTTGAGGGATCCTAGGGCAAGAGAATTCATGGTGGTATCCATTTAGGTTACAGAAGTCGGTGAACCTTTGATTTTCGAATTCACCACCATGATCGCTTCTAAGTCTTTTTAACCTTAAGGTCTTTTGATTCTCAATTAATTTGAATAGATTAATTAATTGATCTAGGTATCATTTTTATGTTTGATGAACCTAACCTGAGTAAACACGAGTAGTCGTCAATTATGACTAAGCAATATTGACTTCTATTGAGAGACTTGGCTCCATGTGAATCGAATAGATCCATATGCAGGAGCTCAAGTACACTTGAGGTTCGTTCTTGGTTAGTTAACTTGTGTTGTGTCCTAGGTTGTTTTCCTTGTTGACAAGCATTACAGATTTTATTAACCAAGTTGTTGAGGTTGGGTAAGCCTCTGACTAAGCCACTCTGACTCATCTTGTGGACGAGTCTTGGGTGTGAGTGACCGAGTCGGTGCCACAGCCATGATTCCTCTTGCCGTGTCATAAGACACTTAGTTGAGGAGTTGGTTAAATTGATCGTATAAATGTTGTTATTTCTAGTTCCTTTAAGAATTGTTTTAGAGGTTTCGTGGGTATTAATTATGCATTCATTTTCTAGAAATATAACCTTATAGTTATTATCACACAATTGGCTTACACTAAGTAAGTTATATTCAAAATTCTCTACAAGTAATACATTTTTAATAACAAAATTCGTGTTAAGCTCGATATCACCTGATCCGATGATTTTGAGCTTGCCGTTATTCCCAAAGGCTACCGATCCTTGTCGTTTGAATCGAAGCTTTGCGAATTTGAGTTTATAACAGGTCATGTGTCGGGAGCAACCGCTGTCCAACATCCATTGATCCTACACACAAGGTGGTTGGATTGGATGTTAGATTTTTTGTTAAGAAAATTGGTTGTAAGTTGTTAACCCTAGGTCATCTCGCCGGAGTCTATATGATCAAGCATGTTATACTTATGTGTTTTTTTTTTTTTTTTTGAGATGACTTTCAATTAAGTTGATTGAGTGGATTTAGGTTCAAGTAATTTTATGTTAGATTTGGATTTAACCCTAGGCTTGTCAAGTTTACCTTTTCAAGATCATGGCTTCCAGGTCGTGGCGAGGCACAGGGGCCTTCTTTTATCGGATCATCGACCACTTCCTTAGACAAAGCCATTTTCAAGAAAATGATGACTTGACTTACCTAAAATTATTTCCTCGTCTAACTAGTTATTTTTGAGGCTCCGAGGCTCAATCTTTTCAAAAATTTTAGTTTTATGTTTTTGAAAGAGAGGCTCAATCTTTCGAGAATTTTAGTTGGTTATTTTTTCTAAGTTCAGTGAGTTCACAAGTTTTAAAGTACAAACTTTCTAAGTTAAAGCATGCAATTTCTAAGTTAAAGCATAAACATTCTAAGTTAAAACATGCAATTTCTAAGTTAAAGCATAAACATTCTAAGTTAAAACATGCAATTTCTAAGTTAAAGCACAAACATGTTTTGTACTGACTCCCCCTAGACCGTTGAATCGGTTCGGTCTATCCACATAGTGGATTTGGTCCTTGGGAACCCAGTATGAGTTGGATCCTAGAGTTGAAATCAAAAAGTTCTTAGGGACCCATGCTTGGACATGTTTCTTATGTCGACTTACAATCGACATATACGACCTATTAGTCGTGTTTGAGTTAAACCCGAGTCCAGCCTTGTTGTACACGGCCCTTTGAGATCCAAGTAGGAGGTCAAGTCCTTCGATCCCAAAGTGAACCTTTCCAATGTGTTCCTAAGATCTTCGACTTGACTTTTCAAGAGAGAGTTCTCAACTTCGAGCTTTTCAACTCGAGTTGAGTCCTTCTCTTGAACTCGACTAGTCGAAGAGGTTAGGGAGACCTCGTGTTTGAGGAGTTTAACCTCCTCAACAAAGGTCTCGACCTTGGACTCGGACTTAGCTAACTTCCTAGACAAAAACCTAACCGTATTATGTAAAGTATTAAATAAAGCTCGACTCACCTTAAGGGTATCTTTTGAACCGGATGCGTATCCGTGGCTTGACTTGAAGGTAGCTTCGTAGTCCGAGTCATCCTCAGGTTCTGACTCAAGTTCGGTCTCCGTGTCTGACTCAATCGACTTCGCCATGAAGACGTGGTCTTCGTCTTCTTCGGATGACGCTTCTTCCCATGTCGCGTTGAGTGCCTTCTTGTGCTTAGGTGCTTGGTGGTTGAGCTTGGGGCACTCGGACTTGATGTGTCCAAACCTGTTACACTCATAACACCTAATGTTAGAACTTTTAGACTTACCTTGGTTGGGTCGAGTCGTGAGTCGCTTTCGCCGTCCTTGGCTATCCTTCGAGCTAGGTTCATTAGTTCGGCACCAACTCCGGGTCAACTTCTTCTTCGGACTCGCCTTCCTCCTCGGGTGGTGGTGGCTTGCTTGCATTTTTTTCTTCTTTGAACTCGCAAACAAGGCTATACCTCTCGGGTTCCGAGTTGGATTGTTCATGTAATTCAAATCCAAAAAGAGTTCATCCTAACCTAATTTTAGAAAGGTCCTTGGAGACCTTATAGGCATCAACCATGGATGCCCATAAGGTAGTCCTCGGAAAAGAGTTTAGGACATACCTAATAAGGTCGCGGTTTTCGACCTTTTGCCCGATTGCATGTAGGTTGTTGACTATGTCTTGGACACGGGCGTGGAGTTGCGTCGCGGACTCGTGTTCCTGCATTTTTAGTGTGTACAATTTATTGAATAACAAATCACGTTTGCAAACCTTAGCTTAATCCGATCCTTCGTGTAACTCGATTAGTTTTGTCCAATGATCTTTTGCGCTTATGAAGGGGCCGACGCGATTTAGCTCCTCCATGGATAGGCCACATTGGAGGATTTGTGTCGCCTCGTCGCGACTTGTCGTTTTGTTGCGCGGTCCATTGATCATAATCCAAGGAGTCACCCACTTCATTGGTCGGAAGTGTGAAACCCGTTTGAATTATGATCCACATCTCAATTTGGGTTTTGAGAAAGCATTCCATCCGACCTTTCCAGTAACGGAAATCATCTCCATTGTAAAACGGAGGTCGGACGGTGCTAAAACCCTCGAGATGGGCCATTAGAACAAAAAGACAAGGAGACTAAAATGAAAATCTAGCAACAACAAAAACACACGAAAGTACCAAGACTTGCATCTTGGATTAGTAGTGCGGGAAATAGAAAGAAATAAACGAAAAATAGAAAGTTAAGCAAAGAAATAAGAAACTAAATAAAAAGTAAGTACTCACAACCTTCGATGTCCCCGAAAGGATACTAAACGTCGTTTTTTGAGGATGAAAACAGCTTGTTACGGGGGTAAACCCCGGTAAGAAGTGTAGATCTCTGCGAGAGCTTCGATTTGGTAGGTAGACCGTGTCGTGGGTCAACTTGTACGAAAAGTTATGCCCGTTTGACCGTCGGCTACTCCAAAAGCGAATACTTGCAAAACAAAATCAAACGAAGAGTACCAAGACTTCGTCTTGGATTAGTAGTGTGGGAGAAAAATTTGAACGAACGAAAAATAAATCTGTGAAAAAAAGTTAGATTGGTGGTTTCACCAAATCTAAGCGCCCCCGGCTCTGATACCAATTGTTGGATCAATGCGGTTCGCTAGAGGGGGGGTGAATAGCGAAAGAAAAAAACTTTTTCGAATTCGTTTCAAAAGAAATATACGCAGCGGAAAGATAAGCAAAACAAAAAGTTAAGGAGACAATAGAAACAAGATATTTACTTGGTTCGTAGCCGAAGGCTACTACTCCAAGGCCCTAGTGGTCCTTGACCACGCACGGAGGGCAAATCACTAAACAAACTCCTCCTCGTTGGAGGTAGGAGTTAATCGATACAAATAAACTTGAGGTAGAGGGACACTCCCCCTCTCCTCGTATACGATAAAAGCTCCGGAATTATAAATGAAAGACTGATAACAAAAACTAAGACCGACGTACAATAATAAAGAAAGTTAAACCTAGACGTCGGAATGGAAGGACTTCGTTGTCGTAGAGTTGCAGCGTAACGGAGGCTTTTGAGCACTTAGAATTGTTGATGAAACCCTAGGTTTGGCCCTCCTTTTATAGCCTTTGAGCCCCTTTTCGAGTGGGTCTTCAACCAATCACAAATGGACACCAAACCGCTTTGAGGTGGAGTGATAAGCCTTGACTCCTCGAATCTGATCATTGACCATCAGTCGACTGATGGCCATCATCAGTCGACTGATGGCAGCATCAGTCGACTGATACACGACAGTCGAGTCCTCCAAGCTGGCAGTCGACTGATGCTTGCTGCAAGTCAAAGTTAGCTCAATAAAAACATAATTTCGATGGTCGTCGACCATCCGATCTCGACCTAGACCATCTATAAGATGTCTTTGGTCGGATCTACGCTTAAGATCATCCCCGTAAAGAGGATACGACCTTACTTACTCTCGCACACACGAGCTTACCTCGATACTTACGTGTCGCTTTTGCTTCCGACCTTCCACTCGATTCCTTCGGCTCCCTCCGAAGTAACTCGAGTATCGCCCGACCACCGCGGCTTCCTCCGGGTGTCGCTAGCCTTCAGCTCCAGCTATATCAATCTTCTGCACACTCGATTTAGCTCGTGAGAAAACAAAATAGACTTAACTTTTGTGTCTTTGCTATAATCAAAACACAGGTTCGATTTCGGTGCCTCACTGCACCAACATGTGATTGTTTTGTGTGTGATTGTATGTATATTATTTGAATCCTCGGGGTTTATGAGGCTAGATTACTATTTAATTTTTGTAATTAAATATGACATTGTTTAGCCGCTCATTTTAGTTTACTTTCGATCTAGATTATTTGTACACTCCTTCGTGGAGTATAGGATCGATGGATGTAAATTAAAATAGTTTATCTCGGCTCGGATCTCTTTGGTCACTTGCGTACGGGAAAAGATGGAGCGGACGAGGTGGCGACACGACGGGATGCGTATTGGAGGACAATGCCATAATAGTTGGAAAAAATTCTGTTTTTTTTTCCATATTTATTGCTGATTTGTTTTATATGCATGTTGTGTATGCTTTAAAATTCCTCAATTGCAATTTACTAAGTGGGAGAGGGATATTTTAATTAATTCCCACGACCTCCATTACAATTTGACGTGTGATGCAACAAACTTGTGCGTTGGCTCTGAGTGCCTTCCTCCCCATCGGATGGGTTTGTTTGCGGATCACTAGGTCAAATAATGGTTATAGGAAATTATTTAGGAGCGTGTGTACTTCCCCATCGGTAAGGCACATAATCCGAAATAATTCCCATAGTATCGTGTAATGGTGCACACTTAGATGCAAATAAAAAGTATCCTCCCCATCGGAGTTACTGCTTTTATTTGTAGGGCCAAAGAAGAACCAACTATTAATTTTATTTGTCAAAAAGTAAGGTTGACAAGATAATAAAATTAATGGGTAAAACCTCCTCTTACAAATGTAGAATTCGTATACGTCCACACTATCGTGGCATGCGATATTCTCGGTGTTTTGAGGTGTTGGTTGTTGGGTTTCCGGCACCGCGGCGTGTGTGTGTTCGATCACGTTTCGTAAACATGAACACAGCGGAAGCAATAAAAATAATAAATCTACATTTATTACAACACACACAACACACGCATGCATATTACAACAAGTGTAGACATAACCGTAAATTTAAATTTGCAATAAAAGGAAATTTATCTACGTTATACCTTTCGTATGACGTGTAGCGGGAACGACATCAACCGGAACGATCCTCGCTAGAATCGTCTCTATCCGTATCCACGCCGAGTTCCTCGGGATGACTTCGCTAAGCCACGAGCTTCGTCTTCGTATGGGTTACTAGCCTCGTGTTGAAGACGACGTGATCGAGAGATGATCACGATCCGAATCCAAATTCGGATCCTAATACGAGTTCTCAAAACTCGCTTCTTCGGAGAGGTATTCATCAACCAATTGACGAATCCTTCATCCTCCACCTCAGAGGATTACCGGAGATCGAATCCCCG
The DNA here is from genome assembly GCA_025175895.1 of Wurfbainia villosa. Classification (NCBI taxonomy): domain Eukaryota; kingdom Viridiplantae; phylum Streptophyta; class Magnoliopsida; order Zingiberales; family Zingiberaceae; genus Wurfbainia; species Wurfbainia villosa. The sequence continues at coordinate 54,683,680 of CM045986.1, read as the reverse complement.
GTAAGTTAGCCGCTGTCGGAGCTCTAACCGTCGTCCAAACGATGCTCCGACGAGAGGAGAACAAGCTTTCCAGAAAACTGGACAGCTTTGGTGGAGGTGATAGGCGCCGGCCAACCAAGGAAGATAGAGCTCACCTTGATGCCAAACCTGAAGGAGATCTCCGGAGCACTAACCGGCAGCAGCTTGACGCCGGCGAGAGGGAAGGAAGCTACCTTCGGACGGTTGGAGGAGCTATGGGCGGCAAGGAGGAGAGGTTGGCGCCAAAGCTCCTCAAGGAGGTGGGCGGCAACCTTAGGCAAGGGTTTTGGATTAGCTTAATTATCCCTTAAGCCCTCTTTATAGAGAACTAATTCTCTTAATGGTTAATGGATCATATCCATAAAGCCCGTTAACCCGCTCCATTAAGATAAGTTAAAATAAACCAAACCATGATGGTTTATTTTAAGTTAAAACGAACCGAACCAACGTTTGGGTCATTCGTTTAAAATAAACCAAACCCTTTGGTTTATTCTCCTCCATTGGATTAGAACCAAACCATTTTGGTTCATCCATTATGTCTTCATAAGACACGGCCCATCCACGCTTCCATTGCGATCAAACGATTTCATGCTCGCCATGTTTGGTCCAACCAAACCTAGTTTCTCTCGGTCCGAGAATCCCATTCTCAAGCTCGCTTTTAAATCCTTTGGATTACGCCACAGCGTGGTGACCAAATAGGTTCTCGGTTTATGTTGGCCATCTATAATTAACCATTAATTATAGAACGATCATGAGTGGCACCTAGTAGTACATCATGATCCCCAATTAACCGAAAAGATCAACGCTGATCCGTAACTATTTCGAAACCCTTCAAAGTTTGAATGAATCGCGCCCCATTCCCTTCACTCATCTTATACCCACTTGGTTCTGTGACATGGTCTATAGTGTCCCCCACTAGGTCCGACTACGCCACACCTAGCCCAAGTATCATTTCGCCCTACGATTCTAGTTACTCCACATGTATCAAGAGTACCTTACTCTAAACATGTAATGCTTTGGCCAAAGACTTTAGTAACAATCCGACGAGAGGCCATGGGTATACATCTCCTCGCAAGGAGTGGTGAATCCTTTATAGGCTATTCAAACACCTTCGATCACTCGACTTATACCCAATCATCCCGGTCCACATCTCCTTAGAGATGTTTGCTTAAGATGTCAAAGCATAAGTCTCCATGATCAAGATGACTTGAATACCGCAAGTCAAAGGAACATCGCACTTAAGCCACAGTAAGAACTTCATTGACATATCTATATATGCAGAGAACCATATGAAGTCTTACGACTGGTCACTCCAATGAACTAGTTACCATAACTAGCATCCACGATTAACTCCGGACATCACAATGTCTCCATCCAGTGAGAATCAGCTGCTTGGATACACCAAGGAGTATACCTCGTGCTAGTCTCGACAGAATTGATGGTGTCCAAATCCATCAATTCATCGACTAGGGATAATTCCGATACATCACAATTACACATGTAGAGATACTCACTAGTTGTGATCCAATCACAAATTCTCTCATGCTGTGAATCATATCATGGACATTCAGTAAATGAGTTTAAGATCCAATCAAATACATAAAACATGTATACTCAAATAGTGAATCTTCATTTATCATATTAATGGTTCATACATAAGGCGATTGCCTTAGGACATCTCTCATATATTACTAACAGACTCCCACTTGGCCTAATGCCAATCGCTACGGTATCCAATACCATAAGCTCGAACATGACCCTCAAACTTATTTTGAGGTAATGCCTTAGTCAAGGGATCCGCTAAGTTCCTTTCAGTGGGAATTTTCTTGATTTGTATTTCGTTCCTACTGATGATCTCTCTGATAAGATGATAGCGGCGAAGCACATGTTTGGATCATTGATGAGACCACATCAAGTTCAGAGATGAACTTCTTGATCCAAACCGCCTTTCACGCCTAAAGTCGCAATGTATTCTCGCTTTAGTGGCGTAATCCGCTATAGTGTCAAGCTTGGAACCTTTCCAACTTATTGCGCCCATTCTAGGTGAATACATACCCAGACTGAGACATGGAATCATCCTTGTCTGTCTGGAGCTGGCATCCGTATACCCACGTATCACCATGTCCCCTTCTCCATATATTAGGAACACATCCTTAGTTCTTCTCAAGTACTTAAGGATCATCTTAACAGCCGCCCAATGATCCATTCCTGGATCGGATCGCATTCGCCGTGACACTCGTGAGAGCATACGATACATCGGGCCTCGTACATAACATAGCATACATGATAGATCCTATCATGGATGCATAGGGAATCTTACTCATGCAAATCCTCTCGCCTTCGCGGCGCTGACACATAGACTTCTAAAGGTGTACCCCATACCTGATGGGTAAGAAACCTTTCTTGGATTCCGACATGCTAAACCTCTTTAGCACTCGGTCTATATATGTAGACTGCGAAAGACCAAGCAACCGTTTCGATCTATCTCTATAGATCTTAATCCCAAGGATGTAGGTTGCTTCTCCCAGGTATTTCATGGAGAATGTCTTGGATAACCAAACCTTAACTGACTGTAAGATTTAAACATCGTTTCCTATAAGTAATATGTCATCGACATATAATACTAGGAACACGACTGCACTCCCACTAACCTTCTTGTACACACAAGGTTCGTCTGGATTTTGTGAGAAATCAAACTTTTGATTGTCTCATCAAAACGGATATTCCAGCTCCTGGATGATTGCTTCAATACATAAATGGATCTTCGCAATTTGCATACCTTGGTTTTATCAACCGATGTGAAACCTCAGTCATCATATACACGCCCTCGAAAGGTGTTTCCATTAAGGAAAGTTGTTTTCACATCCATCTACCATATCTCATAATCATAATGAGCCGCTATGGCCAGGAGCATCCGAATGGATTTAAGCATAGCTACAGGCGAATAGGTTTCGTCATAATCAACACCTTCCTTTTGACGATATCCTTTCGCCACCAATCTAGCCTTATAGGTAATCACATTACCATCCATGTCGGTTTTCTTCTTGAAAAACCCACTTCCACCCTATAGGCTTTATGCCTTCAGGTGGGTCAACCAAGTTACAAACTTGGTTTTCATACATGGAATCCATTTCTGACTTCATGGCACCAAGCCACTTATCCCTTTCTGAACTTGTCAGCACTTCTTCATAACTGGTAGGCTCCTCATCATCAATGAGTAACACGTCGTTCAATTCACTTACGAGAAATCCATATCTCTCAGGAATATTGCGTGTTCTACCAGATCTACGAATATGTGGTGTTATAATAGGTCCAGTCGATTGCTCATCACTATGAGTTGTCGACTGTTGTGCTTCACCAGATATCTCATCAATGTCTATTTGAGTCTCTCGAGCCTCCTCAAGCTCGACGACACTCCCACTGTTTTCTTGCAAGAGAAACTCTTTCTCTAGAAACACAGCATGCCTTGAAACAAACACCTTTTGTTCCACAGGATGATAGAATTGGTAACCGCTTGTTTCCTTAGGGTATCCAATAAATAGACATTTATCAGACTTAGCATCCAATTTGCTTCATAAGCAGGACAACCCCATATCTTCAAGTAAGATACATGAGGTTTCTTACTATTCCATATCTCATATGGAGTAGTTGAGACTACCTTGGTAGGCATTCTGTTTAACAAGTAAACAGCTGTCTAAAGTGCATAGCCCCAAAAGGACTTGGGAAGAGTCGCATGATTCATCATTGACCTGACCATGTCCAACAAGGTCCGGTTATGCCTCTCAGATACACCATTATGCTGTGGTGTATATGGCGAAGTCCATTGAGACGATATACCATTGTCTCTTAGATAATCAAGAAACTCTTGACTTAATGTTAGGGCAATCTCTTGCCGTGATATGGTTTTGATGGTGTGGCAAAGGGTTTAAGTTAGTGTGTTATGTTTATTTGATATGTGCGTTGAAGTCGTGCAGGACTTAGTAATTCGCACATGGAGCCATGGCGAGTTTCACATCTCATGACTCGTGCCTTGAGTCGGTGAAGGATAGCTTTGCGGAAGCCGTGCGCTTGGAGCATCCGAGGGACCGCCGGACGAGAAGCTTGGAGTGAAGCCGGAGGAAGTAGACTTCGAGGCAAGAGACGCGAAGGAGCATTGCAGAGCCGTGCGCCTGATGCTGCCGAGGGACGTGGCCGAGAACGAAGAGAACTTCGAAGGCGAAGGACTCCGAGAAATGAGAGTGAGCGATTGTAACCCGGGGAGGGGTAGCTCTTAGGTGAAACTTGGCCATTTGGCCAAGTGTCGGATGGGTTTTTCGACACGACCGGCCATGGAATGGCGATCGCTTCCGAGTCGAGTGTAGCTCGACCGTATACGATCGACGGTTTGTGGCGCGATCGGCCGCCATACGTTAGCGATCGCTAAGACTAGCGATCGATCAAAGGCGATCGACCGGGTCAATAGGGTTTTGGCCACGACCGCCGTAGCCGATCAAGGCGCGACTACGGTCGCGATCGACCGGTGAGGTCCAGTAGCCGATCGCCAAGAGTTCCGCTGACAACAACGGTCGGCATCCGACGTGTTCGAGGCCGTTGTAGGACGGTGCAATGCCATGGCGGCAATGATCGATGGCGGCCAACGGAAGAAGTTAGCCCTCTCTATAAAAAGAGAGGGTGTGAGCCTTTGAGAGGCTAATGCTTAAGTTCCAAACAATCTTCCTAGTGCCCCACAAGCTCTAAACTCTTCTTACTCGCTTTTAATCCATTCTATTTGTAAGAAGAGTGATCTTGATTGTAAAGGTTACCTCCACCTAGCTTGGTGCAAAGGAGAGATCATTTAGTGGATTGGTTGAGCGGAGTGATTCACCGAGATTTAATCGGGGACCGTGGATTAGCGGCGTAGCCGTGAACCACGTTACATCTTGTGTTAGCATTGTCTATTTCCTTTGCTTTGTTTTTATTTGTTTAATTTGCTTGTATTGTTGTTTCCGCTTGCGCTAATCTAATTGTAGACGAGCAAATTCTGATAACCAACGAACGAGGGCTATTAACCCCCCTCTAGCCGGCCATCCGATCCCCTACAAGTGGTATCAGAGCCGAGGTTGCTTGTCACCGGACTAACCGCCGCAACAAGCCCTACATCAAAAATGGCCGGCTCCAACATCCACCCACCGAAGTTCGACGGCGAATTCTCTTGGTGGAAAAGGAGAATGGAGGTATTCTTCGAAACCGATTTCGATATTATGCTTATAATGGAAAATGGTTTCGAGTTGCATAGGGATGAAAGGGGTGAGCCAATAGAGAAGTCAAGGTGGAATAAGAAGCAACGAGAAGAGCACCTTGCAAACTCAAAGGCAAAACATCATCTTCTCAATGTGCTCCCTCAACAAGAGATCAACCGGATCGGAGAATGCACTAGCGCCAAAGAGATGTGGGAGAAGCTTGTAGAGCTTCATGAAGGCACCTCGGAGGCCAAGCTTGCAAGAAGAGACCTCCTCCGCTCCCAACTATCCAATATAAAACTAGAAAAGGGAGAAAAGGGAGAAAAGGTAACCTCACTACACTCTAGGTTTAAAGAAATTTTAATTGAGCTAACAAGTGTAGGTGAGAAGCTATCGAACCGGGACATGCTCATGAAGACTATAGATGCCTTTCCCCGGTCCTCAAAGTGGAGTTCCATGGTGGACTCCTTCTATATGTCCAAGAACTTGGAAGTAAGTACCTTGGAGGAGTTCTTCTCGACAATGGAGCTCCACGAAACGAGGCTTGAAGGAATTCAAGAAGAGCCAAGAATTCAACCCTCAAGAGGAGTAGCATTGTTGGCAAACAAGGGGAAGAAGAAGATGGAAGTCCCCTCCTCCTCCGATGATGAAGCCTCCTCCTCCTCCATGGATAGCACCGAGGAAGCCTACATGGTAAGGAAGGTGAGGCGTGTATTTAAGAATTTTAGATTTGATAAATCAAATGATAGGAATAGAAGACCAAGGGGGAAGGTGATATGCTACAATTGCCAAGGAGAGGGACACATAAGGGACAATTGTCCTCTCCTAAACAAAAGCAAGGAAGAGAGGAAAAAGAAAGAAGAAAAGAAGAAGAAAAAGGGGAGCAAGAAAAAGAAGGAAGAGGAGAAGAACCCAAAAGAAAAAGGGAAGGCCAAAGCATTCAAGGCCAAGACATGGGATGATCCTTCCTCATCCTCCTCCTCATCATCGGATGAGGAGAATGCCTTTGTCGCCAATTTGGCCTTGATGGCCTTTGACGATTTGGATTGCTCCTCCTCCGAAAATGAAGGATCAAGCACAAGAGGAGAGAGCTCAAGTGAAGGGAGCCTCTCCACATCATCATCCTCCTCATCATACGAAGAAGAAGTAGAGGACATGGAAACTATGGTAATGATAGCCTCTCCTAGTAAAATAGTTTCTATGATTTCGAGTTTAACTATGTATTTGTTTTGAGCTAAGATGTAATATAAATGCATGCTAGATCAAATTAAGGCATTAGAAAATAAGCTAGAAAATGCATGCTTAAATAATAATGATACTTCTTCTTGCCATGATGATGCATGCTCACATGATAATTATGTGCCTTTAGATGTTAGTGATGCATGCATAGAAGAAAATAGGGCATTAAGGGAAAAGGTAGATTATTTAACCAAAGCCCTAGGAAAATTCACAATTGGCTCCAACACCTTGAATATGATCATAGGGAGCCAAAGGGTAAGTTTAACAAGAAAGGCCTAGGATATAAAGAGAAGAAAAATGAGAAGGCCTATAGATGCCTAATAGCTAGGGGACAAGACAAAAGAAAGTAATAGCTAAGAAATGGATCCCCAAGGAATTTCTAGTGAACCCATAGGTAAAAATCTATTTTGGGTTCCAAAATCCATCCTTAAGGGTTAGAAAACTCCTAGGTAGTCAACCATATGAACTTGACCTATATCATATTTTGGTTGACTTAGGATGACGGGACAACATTTTTAGATAGTGTTGGGTGATGATAACGTGCCCATAAAAGGTAATAATGCTTAAATCATGATGATTAATGTAATTTCTATGCATATGTGTAATCATGGTTTATGATTTTGATATTGGGCACATCATCATGAGAAATAGGTTTAAATCATGCTTTAGGTGATACTTTATTTATTATCATCATATAATGCCTAATGCATGGTTATAATTTGATGAAAACATGTATTTCATGATCATAATGTGAAATTAATTGATATATGTCATTATGATCATGTAGGTTGTTAGGTTGATACTTAACCATGATAGAATTGCTTGAATATATTGGTTAAGTATATATATACAAATACCCCCCTAGGATGCATCTCACACTCACTATAGGCTAACTTGATTGCAAACTTAGCATGGGTGAGATGTTAGGATGATACAAATGTCCACTAATGCCTATGGCATTTAGATGGTCATTTAAAGTATCAAAATATCAATAATAGACCAATCATGGGGAAGGCTTATGTTTAATTAATAGACATATTGCCCAAAGATCATGGTTGGATATTTCTAATGTTTTCAAAACAATTTCTTACCTTAAAATACATGTATTCATGTTTTGAAACAATTGGATGCAAAACTAGGTAGCTAACTTGATACTAACATGCTCAAAAACTAGTGGTTTTTCAAGTGTTTGGATTTTTGGCAAATCTTGTAAAATATAATGATTTTTCATGAAAAACTATTTTTCCTTGATAGATATACTTAAGAGAAATATGTTCCTCGAATTTCATGATTTTTCGAATTTTCTGAAATTTTTAATGTATTTCTGAATTTCATCCAGAAAATCAGAAATTCGGCTTTTTAGCTAATTGCCATTGCCATCGATAATGATCATTGGTAGCTATAATCAGAACATTGAAGGCCGATTTCAGTTTGTGAACTTACAAGTGGTACCCAATTTTATAACTTGTCATATTTTCCCTCCATTAGACTTGATGCCATGGGTTCTTAACTTAGTGATAATCTTTTGATGGTGTCAAAGGGGAGAAAATATTATGTTTAAGTTATAAAAGGGGAGAAATATATGATAGGGGAGGAAAATTTTTATAAAAAGTTTCATGGATTAAGGGGAGTTGCATGTTGTTATATCATGTTTATCTTTACATGCTTTCTTACCCCGAGAATTTATATCAAATGTTTTTACCTAACTTAAACGGATTGCCACACATCAAAAAGGGGGAGATTGTTAGGGCAATCTCTTGCCGTGATATGGTTTTGATGGTGTGGCAAAGGGTTTAACTTAGTGTGTTATGTTTATTTGATATGTGCGTTGAAGTCGTGCAGACTTAGTAATTCGCACATGGAGCCATGGCGAGTTTCACATCTCATGACTCGTGCCTTGAGTCGGTGAAGGATAGCTTATGAAGCCGGCGCTTGGAGCATCCGAGGACCGCGGACGACGAAGCTTGGAGTGAAGCCGGAGGAAGTAGACTTCGAGGCAAGAGACGCGAAGGAGCATTGCAGGCCGCGCCGATGCCGAGGACGTGGCCGAGCGAAGAACTTCAAGGCGAAGGACTCAGAAATGAGAGTGAGCGATTGTAACCCGGGAGGGGTAGTTTAGGTGAAACTTGGCCATTTGGCCAAGTGTCGGATGGGTTTTTCGACACCGGCCGATTGCCATGGAATGGCAATGATCGCTTCGAGTGTAGCTCGCCGTATCGAGACCGGTTTGCGGATCGACGCGCCATATCGTTAGCGATCGGCAAGGCGCGATCGGTCGTCGTCAATAGGGTTTTGGCCCAGAACCGCCGTAGCCGATCGGCCGATACGGGTCGCGATGGTGAGGTCCAAAGCCGATCGCTAGAGTTCCGTTGACAACCGTCGATCCGACGTGTTCGGAGGCCGTTAGTAACGGCATCGCCATGGGCGGTGATCGATGGCGCCAACGGAAGAAGTTAGCCCTCTCTATAAAAAGAGAGGGTGTGAGCCTTTGAGAGGCTAATGCTTAAGTTCCAAACAATCTTCCTAGTGCCCCACAAGCTCTAAACTCTTCTTACTCGCTTTTAATCCATTCTATTTGTAAGAAGAGTGATCTTGATTGTAAAGGTTACCTCCACCTAGCTTGGTGCAAAGGAGAGACCATTTAGTGGATTGGTTGAGCGGAGTGATTCACCGAGGACGAATCGGGGACCGTGGATTAGCGGCGTAGCCGTGAACCACGTTACATCTTGTGTTAGCATTGTCTATTTCCTTTGCTTTGTTTTTATTTGTTTAATTTGCTTGTATTGTTGTTTCCGCTTGCGCTAATCTAATTGTAGACGAGCAAATTCTGATAACCAACGAACGAGGGCTATTCACCCCCCTCTAGCCGGCCATCCGATCCCCTACACTTAAGTATTCACCACCTCGATCCGATTGAAGTATTTTAATACTCTTATCATGTTGTTTCTCTACTTCATTTCTGAATTCTTTGAACCTTTCAAAGGCTTCAGACTTGTGTTTCATCAAGAACACATACCCAAACCGTGAGTGATCATCGGTGAAGGTAATGAAGTAGCTATAGCCTCCTAATGCTTGAGTTGACATAGGTCCACATACATCAGTATGTATTAGTCCTAGTAACTCTCCCACTCGTTCACCTTTTCCAGTAAAAGATAACTTAGTCATCTTGCCTTTTAAGCATGATTCGCATGTATCGTATGAATCCAATTCAAACGATTCCAGAATTCCACATCGGTGTAATTCGGACATGCGTTTCTGGCTTACATGGCCAAGACGACAATGTCACATGTAGGAGTCTAATTGATTATCCTTTCGAGCATGCTTGTTGCTTGCTTCGATATTGAAAATGTCACTGGATACGTCCAACGTATAAATGTCATTGCTTAAAGTTCCAGTCCCATAAAGAACTCCATTCAAAGTTATGTAACAACAATTGTTACTAAAAGTCAAATGGTACCCATTTCTATTTAAACAAGAAATAGAAATGATGTTCTTTATCAACGAAGGAATATAAAAGCAATTGTCTAGTTCTAAGACAAGTCCTGCAGGGAGTTTCAACAAATACGTTCCGATGGCGAGTGCAGCAACCTTTGCTCCATTCCCAACACGTAAATTTGACTCTCCCTTGACGAGTCTTCTTCTATTCCTTAGCCCATGTATGTCATTACATATATGTGAGCCACACCCAGTATCCAGTACCCAAGTGTCTAAGGAAATAGAATGACAATCAATAAAGAAGATTTCTGAAGAAGATGGGGCATCCGATGCCTTATCCTTCTTCACGGACTCAAGATAAATCTTGCAATTTCTTCGCCAATGGCCCTCCTTGCCATAATGATGGCAAGTGCCCTTTTGAGCTGGTTCTGCCTTTTTTAGCCTTTTTCTTCTTCCCCTTCTGTTGTTCCTTTGACTCCCTCTTAGAACCTTTCTTCGAGGAATCAACTAACATCACCGTCCCCTGCTCATGCTTCTCAAAAGACTCCACAGTCTTCAGCATATTGAGCAGTACCACAGATGAACCTTCTAGCATCTCAGAGGTGAAGAGGAGCTTTGAGACTTCGAACCTTTCGAATCTCACTTGCTCATCAACCAACTCACAAAGATGAAGGACTACGATATGAGCATCCATATGCTCATGCTGCTTTCGTAGCTTGGGTTCCATCGCGGCTAGCATGATGCAACTCATTTGTTCAGAATCACTCACATGTTTTTGATAGGCCAACAATTGGTCCAGAGTTGCATCATCACTAGGACGGGCGGGAAGAGGCGCTTCGAGGACATTTGCAAGCTTTTCAACCTTGAGAACAATTCTCAAGCTTCTAAGCCAGTCCAAGAAGCTCGGCCCAGTCAATTTATTCGAATCCAAAATGGAACGCAAATTCAAAGACATCATGATCAATCTTAGAAATACAAAACGAGCATATATGAGAAAATGATTTTTAAAATGCATCAATATACATTTATAAATCCCATTCATTTTTCGAATTTCAAAAACCCCAAAATCACTTCGGGAGATCGTAGGTCCATCTCCGAATGGGCTGATATCCATCATAGTTATGAACAACCTTGGAGAGAGTCCAATAAGTCATTCATAACTACAACGGTAGGTATCAACTATACCGATTGCATATCACGTATATGCAACTATCACAATGTGCTATCAACTAATTGAATGTTCACACATACATCGGGTTGTTAACACATTAACAAGTATGCATCATATGCATAGCACCCAACTTCACCTCCCTTTACATCGACCTTGGAGAGAGTCCAACAAGCCGATGCTCCAGGTTAAAGCCAACCCATTAATCGGGAAATAGTTTTAATATGGTTAGAGCGCATTCAACCAATTAGCCCAACTTGGAGAGAGTCCAACAACCAAAGCTAACGATTGACCTCTGACTCTTACCATATTAGTATTAAACTATTCCATGGTTTGAACATGTTCGGGTTCGAGCCGGGCTTGGAGAGAGTCCAACAACCCAAACAAGAAACGGAACTCTGGTTCTAACCATATTAATGGAAGGTGTAGGCTTTAATATTGTTTAAGGGTTTTTATGTCTCATCCTCTTTGCATGCAAATAACTATTATCTACAAGGCATGACATAAATGGCATACATCTACATGTCACGACACGCATGGCATAATGTTATACATCTAATGCAATTACATGACATACAATTATGTCATGTATATAATTTCCTTATATGTCATAACTATTTATGGAAATAAAATATGTTTAAGATTTGATTCTCCAAATCAAATCATAATTAAATTAGGAAACAAATTTCCAAATCTAATCACATATTTTATTTATGAAATTATATGATTAAGGAAAATCTATTTAGGAAACCAATTTCCTAAATCATTAAAACTACTTATGGAAATAAAATATTTTAAGATTTGATTTTCCAAATCAAATCATGATTAAATTAGGAAACAAATTTCCAGAATCTAATCAAATATTTTATTTATGGAAAATATCAATTTCCATAAATACTTCCAACTTTCCAAAAGTGGAAGATTTCCATAAATACTTCTAGACTTTCCAAAATTAAAAAATTTCCATAAATACTTCTAAATTTCTAAAATTAGAAAATTTCTAGAAATACATTATGACTATCGCAAAACCATTTTTACGATTATGTCGAAACACAACCTGGGCTCTGATACCACTGTTGGGTTTCCGGCACCGCGGCGTGTGTGTGTTCGATCACGTTTCGTAAACATGAACACAGCGGAAGCAATAAAAATAATAAATCTATATTTATTACAACACACACAACACACGCATGCATATTACAACAAGTGTAGACATAACCGTAAATTTAAATTTGCAATAAAAGGAAATTTATCTACGTTATACCTTTCGTATGACGTGTAGCGGGAACGACATCAACCGGAACGATCCTCGGTAGAATCGTCTCTATCCGTATCCACGCCGAGTTCCTCGGGATGACTTCGCTAAGCCACGAGCTTCGTCTTCGTACGGGTTACTAGCCTCGTGTTGAAGACGACGTGATCGAGAGATGATCACGATCCGAATCCAAATTCGGATCCTAATACGAGTTCTCAAAACTTGCTTCTCCGGAGAGGTATTCATCAACCAATTGACGAATCCTTCATCCTCCACCTCAGAGGATTACCGGAGATCGAATCCCCGGTAAGTTAGCCGCTGTCGGAGCTCTAACCGTCGTCCAAACGACGCTCCGACGAGAGGAGAACAAGCTGTCCAGAAAACTGGACAGCTTTGGTGGAGGTGATAGGCGCCGGCCAACCAAGGAAGATAGAGCTCACCTTGATGCCAAACCTGAAGGAGATCTCCGGAGCACTAACCGACAGCAGCTCGATGCCGGCGAGAGGGAAGGAAGCTACCTTCTGGACGCTGGTTGGAGGAGCTATGGGCGGCGGCAAGAGGTTGGCGCCGAAAGCTCCCTCAATGGGGTGGGCGGCAACCTTAGGGCAAGGGGTTTTTGGATTAGAGCTTAATTATCCCTTAAGCCCTCTTTTATAGAGAACTAATTCTCTTAATGGTTATTGGATCATAACCATTAGGCCTGTTAACCCGCTCCATTAAGATAAGTTAAAATAAACCAAACCATGATGGTTTATTTTAAGTTAAAACGAACCGAACCAACTTTTGGTTCATTCGTTTAAAATAAACCAAACCCTTTGGTTTATTCTCCTCCATTGGATTAGAACTAAACCATTTTGGTTCATCCATTATGTCTTCATAAGACATGGCCCATCCACGCTTCCATTGCGACTGAAACGATTTCATGCTCGCTTCATGTTTGGTCCAACCAAACCTAGTTTCTCTCGGTCTGAGAATCCCATTCTCAAGCTCGTTTTAAATCCTTTAGATTACGCTCGTTGTGCGTGTGACCAAATAGGTTCTCGGTTTATGTTGGTCGTCTATAATTAACCATTAATTATAGAACGATCATGAGTGGCACCTAGTAGTACATCATGATCCCCAATTAACCGAAAAGATCAACGGTTGATCCAGAACTATTTCTGAAACCCTTGGCTCGAATGAATCGTGCCCCATTCCCTTCACTCATCTTATACCCACTTGGTTCAGGACATGGTCTATAGTGTCTCCCACTAGTCGACTCACGTCACCTAGCCCAAGTATCATTTCCTCGTCCCACGGATTCTAGTTACTCCACATGTATCAAGAGTACCTTACTCTAAACATGTAATGCTTTGGCCAAAGACTTTAGTAACAATCCGACGAGAGGCCATGGGTATACATCTCCTCGCAAGGAGTGGTGAATCCTTTATAGGCTATTCAAACACCTTCGATCACTTCGCCTTATACCCAATCATCCCGGGTCCACATCTCCTTAGAGATGTTTGCTTAAGATGTCAAAGCATAAGTCTCCATGATCAAGATGACTTGAATACCGCAAGTCTAAGGAACATCGCACTTAAGCCACAGTAAGAACTTCATTGACATATCTATATATGCAGAGAACCATATGAAGTCTTACGGCTGGTCACTCCAATGAACTAGTTACCATAACTAGCATCCACGATTAACTCCGGACATCACAATGTCTCCAGCCAGTGAGAATCAGCTGCTTGGATACACCAAGGAGTATACCTCGTGCTAGTCTCGACAGAATTGATGGTGTCCAAATCCATCAATTCATCGACTAGGGATAATTCCGATACATCACAATTACACATGTAGAGATACTCACTAGTTGTGATCCAATCACAAATTCTCTCATGCTGTGAATCGTATCATGGACATTCAGTAAATGAGTTTAAGATCCAATCAAATACATAAAACATGTATACTCAAATAGTGAATCTTCATTTATCATATAAATGGTTCATACATAAGGCGATTGCCTTAGGACATCTCTCATATATTACTAATATTGGTTGATTTCGGAATTTTATTGTTTTTGAGGAATCAATAATATTTGAAATCTAATATTTTTATCATTGTGATTTTTAGGATTTTCAAATGGCTTTCAACCCACTTGCTGTGATTTTAAAAGAAAATAAGCTTACTGGACCAAACTACATTGATTGGAAAAGAAATCTGGATATTGTCTTAACTGCGGAGGAGTACAAATTTGTACTCTTTGAGGTCTGTCCTCCTAAGCCCTCCGATGACTCTGATGAAAAGGAGAAAGAACATTATAAGAAATGGGTCAAGGCAGATGAGATGACGCGGTGTTACATTTTGGCATCTATGTCAAATGTGTTGCAACATCAGCATCAGACCATAGCCACAGCTTATGACATGATGTTCAATCTCAAGGAACCTTTCGGACATCAGAGTAGGGCGGCTAGACAGGAGGCGATGAGAAACTTGATGACGACCTCCATGATCGAGGGAACACCCGTTAGGGATCATGTTCTCAAGATGATGGCTCATCTTAATGAGATGGAAGTCCTCGGAGCTGAGATCGATGGGGAAACCCAGGTCGATATCATTCTTCAGTCTCTGCCTAGGAGTTTTGAGCAGTTCCGCCTCAACTACAACATGAACAAGAGGTTGTATTCGTTGGCGGAGCTTCTGACAGAACTCCAGGTGGCAGAGGGGCTTTTTCGTCAAAGTGCTCAAGCCATGGTCTCTCAGAAGGTTTCTTCCTTTAAACCAAAAGGTAAGAAGAAGAAGAAGCAAGGTGGAGCGAAGAAGGTGGCAGTGGGACCTCAGGCAGAAGTGAAGAAGCCGAAAGGCAAGTGCTTCACTTGCAAGCAGACTGGATATTGGAAGGCGGACTATCCTCGCCGAAAGAACAAAGGTATATCTTCTTGTTTAGTTGTTGAAACATGTTTAGCGGTGTTATCTACTAGTGCCTGGTGTGTAGATACATGAGCCACTGATCATGTCTGCAATACTTTGCAGGGGTTCCAGGAAACCCGACGACTAGCTGAGGGAGAGATTACCGTCTTCATGGGCAATGCTTCAAAGGTGGTGGCTATTGCAGTGGGAGACGTTTATTTATCTTTTGATAGGAATAAAGTTTTGGTTTTGAGAAATTGTCTTTATGTACCTACTTTTAGAAAGAATTTAATTTCAGTTTCTAAATTGTTTATGGATGGATATTCTATTTCTTTTAATGACAAAGTGGTTATAAAAAGGAATAGGGAGATTATCTATTCTAGTACACTGGTTGGTAATTTATATACTCTTGAATCGAAAACTCCCACGATGCATATAGAAATCAATAACTCATCTTCTAAGTCTAATAAGAGAAAAGAACCTTCGCAAATGAACCAGACATATCTTTGGCATCTAAGGCTTGGTTATATTAACCTAAGCAGAATTCAAAGATTGATAGCTGATGGACCTTTGGGTTCATTAGTGGTGGAGGATCTCCCAACCTGCGAATCTTGCTTGGAAGGTAAAATGACCAAGAGGCCTTTCAAGGCCAAGGGGTATAGAGCCAAAGATGTGTTAGAATTGGTTCATTCTGATTTGTGCGGTCCTATGTCTATCCAGGCAAGAGGTGGTTTTGAATATTTCGTCTCTTTTATAGACGATTATTCAAGATATGGATACATTTACTTGATGCGTCGCAAGTCTGAATGCTTTGACAGGTTTAAAGAATTCAAGGCTGATGTGGAGAACCGTCAAGGTAAAAGTATCAAGACATTACGATCTGATCGTGGTGGCGAGTACCTCTTGGGAGAGTTTAGGAGTTACTTATCAGAGGCTGGGATTCAATCCCAATTGTCCGCACCTGGCACACCCCAGCAGAATGGTGTGGCAGAGCGAAGGAATAGGACTCTTATGGAGATGGTCAGATCAATGATGAGTTATTCTGAGTTACCTTATTCGTTCTGGGGGTTTGCTCTGGAAACAGCAGCACACATTTTGAACTTGGTTCCATTTAAGTCAGTACCCTCTACTCCCACAGAGTTGTGGACCGGGTGAAAGTCTAGTCTAAGACATATTCGGATTTGGAGTAATCTAGCACATGTGCTGAAGGGAGATGCTGGTAAGTTGGAATCTCGTACAGAAGTACGCTTGTTTGTTGGCTACCCTAAGGGAACGAAGGGTGGTTTATTCTATAGTCCTACAGATCAGAAGGTGATCGTGAGTATGAATGTCATATTTCTAGAGGAGGACTATGTGATGAACCACAAGCCCACGAGCAGGATTGTTCTTGAGGAGTTGATAGGGGAAGTCCCGACTTCAGTACCACCGACACCACAAGTTACTACACCGCGTGTCACAGAGCATACACAGGAGGCACCTCGTCGTAGTGGGAGGGTTGTTAGACAACCCGAGAGATTCATGTTTTTGGGAGAGTCTTCGGACTTAGTCCCTGGTGAACATGAACCGGATCCCTGGACATATGACGAGGCACTCCAAGATAGAGATGCGGTATCTTGGCAAAGTACGATGAATTCAGAGATAGAATCTATGGATTCTAATCAGGTCTGGGAGCTAGTAGAACCACCCAATGGTGTAAAAGCCATTGGATGCAAGTGGATCTACAAGAGAAAGAGAGGAGTAGACGGGAAGGTTGAGACCTTCAAAGCTAGGCTTGTTGCGAAAGGGTATACTCAGAAAGAGGGTATCGATTATGAGGAGACCTTTTCGCCGGTAGTTATGCTTAAGTCTATCCGGATTCTCTTATCTATAGCTGCTCATATGGATTATGAGATTTGGCAGATGGATGTCAAGACAGCTTTCCTTAACGAAAGTCTTGAGGAGAACATCTATATGCGGCAACCAGAGGGATTCATTGCTAAAGGCAAAGAGCATCTTGTATGTAAGCTTAATCGGTCCATTTATGGATTGAAGCAAGCTTCTAGATCTTGGAACATCCGCTTTGATGAGGTAATCCAGTCATATGGATTTATTCAAAGTCCGGATGAGCCTTGTGTATACAAGAGATGTGACAGAAACATAGTGGTGTTTCTTGTACTATACGTAGATGACATTTTGTTAGTTGGCAACAATATCAAAGTGTTATCAGACGTAAGGGTATGGTTGTCCAAACAGTTTGATATGAAGGACTTGGGAGAAGTGGGACACATTCTTGGGATCAAAGTTATAAGGGATCGCAAGAAAAGGATGTTGTGCTTGTCTCAAGCTTCATACATTGACACTATCCTTGCTCGTTTTATCATACAGAACTCTAAGAAAGGTTTTCTACCTTTTAGGCATGGAGTTCCTTTATCTAAAGAGATGTGTCCCAAAACATCAAAGGAGATAGAGGACATGAAGGTGGTTCCTTATGCTTCAGCAGTAGGAAGCCTCATGTATGTTATGCTATGTACGAGACCAGATATCTGCTTTGCCGTGGGCATGGTTAGCAGATATCAGAGTAATCCTGGACAGGGACATTGGACTGCGGTAAAGCATATATTGAAGTACCTGAGAAGGACTAGGGATTATATGCTGGTTTACCGGGCAGATCAATTAGTCCCTGTAGGTTACACGGATTCGGATTTCCAATCAGATAGGGACAAGAGTAAGTCTACCTCGGGGTTTGTGTTTACTTTGGGAGGTGGAGCCATAGTATGGAGGAGTGTCAAGCTAAAATGCGTGGCGGACTCCACCATGGAAGCTGAGTATGTGGCAGCCTCTGAGGCAGCCAAGGAAGTTGTATGGCTCAGGAACTTCTTGATGGACTTGGATGTGATTCCTGGTTTGCCCAGAACTATCACAATTTATTGTGATAACAGTGGTGCAGTTGCAAACTCGAAGGAACCACGAGCCCACAAGGCAAGTAAACACATAGAGTGCAAGTACCACCTTATACGAGAGATCGTAAAGCGAGGAGAAGTTATTGTCGCCAAGATTGCATCAGAGGATAACCTGGCAGATCCATTCACTAAGGCCCTTCTAGCGAAAGCGTTTGATAGGCATGTGGAGGACATGGGGATCAGATGTATGGCAGTGTGATGACGGCATAGTCTTTTAGTATAAGTGGGAGATTGTTGGAATGTATACTGAAAGCCTAGCTCTTTTTGTATGAACATTTTATTTTGAAATAAGAATCACATGATCATTGTTTGCACTTTATATATTTATTATATATGTGTGCATATTGTCTAATATTTTACATTGTAGATAACATGGTGCTTGGTGTGGCACAGAAGATCATGTTATCAGTCCCTTGTAAAATATAAGTAGAGGCTCACGACCAAGATGGTTTTGGATAAACCATTGGCATGGTTGTAGTGTAGCTTGGTATTGTTTTGTCTTGAACATAGAGTTACACTAGTACACTTAGGTGTATTGAGCAGGACCGACATAGAGGTGATTCAATTAATTGCTGACTACATAATTGAATTGGACCTCGGATATTATGTTGTACATGCTCTTAATCCCGATATAATAACGGGCACATGTACTTAGTATTTATTTCTTTGATTTACCAGAGGGTGAGATTTAGATGGATTAAATCAATATGCCCAGTAAGTTGGGAAATAATATTATTTACATGGTGTGTCGTTGATTATAGGAGGAAACCGTGTCCTATATATTAGGTTGATGATGTCCCCTTGAGAAGCTCATAAGGTTCATCATGTAAACCCAGCTGGTTGACTTAGTCAACATGATGATAAGGTTGAGTGATACTACTCGAGGAATTAGATGTTAATTAATTGATGGTTAGTAAATCAATTAATTGACGGACATTCGATATCTTAAACACGGGGAGATGAATGTACAAATAATATATGGAGCCCATATTAATTTATGGGGGTTTGTGAGGTAGTTCAATGATGATCCTCTAGTGGAATGGAACATCATTGATGGATCAAGTGAGTGTGGTTCCAATCCATCGGGTGGCCAAGATCCAACTCCTCCTTATGGTTCCTATCGTAGCCTAATATAATCCTTGTGAAGTCTAGATCCAAGAATGTAAAACAAAACCCTAGAACCAATGGTTGGGATTAAATCCCTAGATCCGATGGTTAGGATGAAACCCTAGAACCAACGGTTGGGATTAAATCCCTAGATCCGATGGTTAGGATGAAACCCTAGAATCGACGGTTGGGATGAAACCCTAGATCCGACGGTTGGGATGAAATCCTAGATCCGACGGTTGGGATGAAACCCTAGATCCGACGGTTGGGATAAAACCCTAGATCCGACGGTGGAGATTAAATCCCTAGATCCGACGGTGGAGATTAAAGGAGGCTTAAGCCCAATTCTATAAATAGAGGGCTTAGGCTTGGGCGGCAAAAAGGAATTCAATTGGAGTTAGGGTTTGGCTCTTCTAAAGGTGGGCAGCTAGGGTTTGGGAGCTAGGGCTTGGGCGGCAATCTTCTTCCATCAAATTGTTGCCGGCGCCCATATTCCTCCATCAAGACTTGGCCGGCGCCCATCCTCTAGGCCACTCTCTTATTCCTTGGCCGGTGGTTCTCCTTCCATTGGTGGCCGGCGTTCACTCCTCCAATCTCTCCAAGGTGGCCGGCGTTTCTCCTTCCATTGGTGGCCGGTGCTTCATCCACTCGTTCCTTGGCCGGCGGTTGCATCAAACTCCTTTGCTTGGTGGCCGGTTCTAGAAAGGAAAGGTTTTGTTGGTTCTTCTCTTTGTTCACAGCAGACAAGGAAGAGAAGAACGCGATCTAGAAGGCTTCTACTCGTGGAGGATCTTCGCCCACACGTCGTCCACGAGGAGGATAGGACATACGGTAGAAGATCGTAAGGTATAAAGTGGTACAACTTTATTTTCAGATCTGAGCATGTTGTTTTAATTGTTGATTATACAATTATGCATATGTATATATTTTGTATAATCTTGGACCCCGAAGACAAACACAAAAACCGGCGATCCGTCCGTCGTCTCTTCCGCGGCTAACCAACTAGAAGAGTTGAGTTGCTTGAACAACTAGTTTGTTCAAGCGACCACTCAAGTTGTTAGCACGACGACGAATTAGTTGTGCTAAGGAAACTCATCCCATCCGGATTAATTCTTTCATTAGTGAAAATTTTAATCCGGGGACATGGGAGCCAATGAGCCTCCGATGCAACTCCCTTCATATGCTACATGGAGCTAGCATAGGACTTACCTTAGAATGCATGAGCCTATAGTTTTAAGGAGCCAACACATCTCACAACACATAGGGTTAATGTGATTGTGTACTGAGCCACGTAGATGGGTGTGAGATATTAGGACCTTACTTCTGATTCCAGATCTAGAATAAGTGCATCAACATGAATCATAGAGTATAATTTTTAAAAATAACGAACTCTAATCAAGACTTATTGATTATCTAATATCAATTGAATCAGGACAGAGTTGAACATTCTTATAAGGACAATTTATTAGATGAGTTATGTTGAAAATATTATTTTATAAAAAGGGAACATGCTTGGATTCATAAAAACTTATAATTATGTCCCTTTTCTTTTGAACTTATAATGTGTCTTTTTTGGTTTTAGAGTTTGAATTTTCCCAAGAGCTTCTGCCTTTATAAATGTACAAACATTAATCTTAGAAAGGCACCCCTTATGGAGTTATTTTTTATATATGGCAAAGGGGGAGAGAGGGGGTAAAAAGGTTAAACTTTTTCGAAAAGCAGTTGTTTCTCAAAACTAAAAGTAGTTATTTTTCAAAACTCACCTAGGGTTAAGGGGGAGGTAAAGGGGGAGCTTACTACTTATTTTCTCTTAACTTTGAATTAGTTTGTCATAGATCAAAAAGGGGGAGATTGTTGGTGCAGGGGCACCAGATAATCGAACCTAGGTTTTGATAATAGCAAATATTCAAAGTTAAGCTATTTTGTTATCTCGTATATTCTAAGTGTGTAGGTATTATATTAGGCTTTGCCAAGGTCAACGACACTAGGAGAATCTCGAAAGAAGAAACCTTAGTGGTCAAGTGACCAGAAGCTAAGCGACAAGTCAGAAGGACCAAAAGTAAGCTTCGGGTGTGGAGTGATGGTAAGGACGTGTCCTCCGTACGGGGACAACCTTAGGCATCAATCTGACTAAGACTTTCGAAGGAAGGTATAAGTTAAGATCAGATGGTAAAGGACCGTCTTATATGTTGGTGCAATCGGCCCAGGTTGACTCGAGTTTGACTCGAGCAGTACCTTGATAGTATTTTGATGATAGACAAAACTCATGACATGGGAAAGTCCAACATGGGGTTGGCATGGAAAATCCAAGCATGGAGCTTGGTGTGGAAGTCCAAGGGTGAAGCCTTGGCATGGGAAAGTCCAAAGCATTGCGAAGTCGTGCGCTTGGTGCTTGGTGAGAAATGCATTGCGAAGCCGTGCGCTTGGTGCATTTGGGAAGTCTTGAGAACTTGGCAAGTCCACTAGGCTCGGGTCCTTGAGTCGGTGAAGGATGGTATTGCGAAGTCGTGCGCTTGGTGCATCTGAGGGACAGGAGGCGAATGGAGTGAGCCCTAAAGGGAAACATACTTCTAGGGTATGAGGGCGAAGGATGGCGTTGCAAAGTCGTCGCTTGCATCCAGGGGCGTAGGCGAGGAAGAGCCGGTGGGAACTCCATGAGGATAAGGTGGACTTGGCCAAGTGGCAAGGCGAGTGTCGGAGGCTCAAACTTGATGTTTGAGGTTTACCGATGGTCGGATGCTCAAACAACTTGGTGTTTGAGGTTTTGCCCGACATCGGTCAGCATAGGTGTCGGTTCGGTGATCCGTCGACTAGGGTTGGTGTAAGGCTAGGGTTTTGTTCTTAGCGATCGATGTCTATCGCGATGTAGGGATGGCGATCGAGATGGTGATCGTGAGCCGCGAGAATGCTCGCTGGCCCGGCGATCGACTACTAGGTCACGATCGGTGATGGCATCATCGATCGTAGTAGGTGATCCATTGGAACTTAACGGCGTGGATCTCGGCCATTGTGAGACAATGGCTACGGGAGCGATCGGGGGCCTTTTGGCGGATCGACTTCTAAGCGCGAAACTCGTCACGAGGTTATAAAAGCGGGCTCGAGATGGAGGTTTTTGCCATGGTTTTTGTGGAGCTATTGGAGGGGAATTGCTGCTGCATTCCAGTCCTTCAAGAGCCAATCAAAGCAAGCAACAAACAAGTGATCAAAAGCAATCGGTGAAAAGTGTTTCTTTTGTATTGTATTTGTATTCTTGTTTGTATTTGTATATTACTGTTGTAATTGCTTGTGAGAGGTTTCTCCACCTCCGACGTGTAGTCGAGAAGGAGTTTAGTTAGTGTCGTGCGCATAACTAGAGCTCGGTGAGCTCTCCCGTGGAGTAGGAACCATTTGGTTCTGAACCACGTATATATTGTTTTATGTGATTGTGTATTGTTGTTAGTTTCATTATTATTGTTATTCCGTTGCGCTAACAACAATCGTAGACAAGCAACGCAATGAGAACGAGCGAATACCGACATCCAACGATTGAGGGCTATTCACCCCCCTCTAGCCGGCCGTTTCGATCCCCAACAAGTGGTATCAGAGCAAAGGTCGCTCTTCAACGACTAACCGCCGCGAGAGCACTACAAAATGGCCGGTTTCATCCATCCACTGAAATTCGATGGAGATTTTGCTTGGTGGAGGAAACGGATGGAGGTATATCTTGAAACCGATTTTGATTCTATGTTAATTGTAGAAAATGGTTTTAAGATGCCTAGGGACAAAGAAAACATGCCCATGGAAAAATCAAAATGGACCCAAGACCAAATCAAAGATTTCAAGACAAATCTCAAGGTAATCAAGTTGTTTAGTGATTTTTTACCTAACACTATTTGGTCTAGTTTGGGTGACTATAGGGATGCAAAGGAATTATGGGAGAAGATAATGAAATTTCAACAAAACTCCCAACCGGCACATGTAGAGGATAATGCCGAAGAAGAAGCACCATCTACTTTTGATGATGTTGATGATTTGGTGGAGACCTCCACCTCTAGCGTTGAGGGGGAGGAAAGGATTTTAACTCCGGAGCCAAGTCAAAATGAAGCATCTACCTCCAGAAGAAATGACCAAGAGGGTTCCACCAACTCCCTAGGTGACTCATGTATTATAATTAATCGTAAAGATTATATTATTTGTTTTGAGTGTAGGGAGAAAGGGCATTACAAGAGCAAATGCCCAAAATTGGCTAAGGAAAAGGCATCGACACCAAAAGTCAACCTAAAGTCAAAGGATGCCGGTGTTCCCAAAACTAGAAGCAAAGAGCACATTGTGTGCTTTAAATGCAATCAAAAGGGGCACTACCGAAGCCAATGCCCTAGGGGGAGGAAGAAAGGGCTAGAAGGTGTATATCATGTAGGGGGAGCTCCAAAAGCTAACCCTAAGGTACATTTAGTTAATGCACCTTCAATTCCTAAAGTCAAAATGCATGCCAAAAATTATTTTAGTTCTCTTGCCATTATTAATGAAAAGCATGCTAGGAGAAACAATAAGGTTTATTGCTTAGGTGCTAAGCATGTTAGTTTCTCTAAAGACAAACCTAGGACTCAAAACACTAGATCTATTTTACCTAGGGAGTCAATTAGGAGAATTGAAGAAAACTTGGGCGTTAATCCCAAGAAATCTAGGCATATGCCTAAAAAGAAAAACATTTCCCAAAAGATAAATGAAAATTCAAAATTGAGAAAATTAGAGTTAGAAAACCAAGCCTTGAGGTCAAGGCTAGAAAAATTGGAGAAGACCCTAGCAATAATATCAAATTCGGTTAAGGGGTCTAATGTACAAAATTCAAGACCTAGAAAACAAGAAATGTCTAAGGGAAAGAAGGGTTTGGGTCACAAACCTATGTCCTACCATAATGTTCCATTTAATTATTGAACCACATCTAGGTCTAGGAAAACCAAGGCTAATAGGGAAGCTATCCCTAAGTCTATCCATGGTGTTTGCTTAGTGGCTAAGGACCTAAGGAAAACCAAGAAGGCCACTAAGAAGGTCATTAGGGGAGTTACCTCTAGAGTTGACCTAGGAAAGACCCAAAAGACTATGGCTTCAAAGCCTAAAAGGGTCATTAGGAAGGTATCTAGGGAAGTTATCCCTAGGGAATACCTTGTTAACCCAAGGAGCTCCAATAGATATTGGGTTCCTAAGAGCGTGATTGATTCACGCTAAATGGGTTAGGGTGTGTCAACCCTAAGTGGATGGGTGGTTAACCTAGCCATTGTGAGTTGACACATTAGGGTGTGCCAATATGGTTTGAGAAGTTTTAAAATGATTTAAATTGGTACAATTAGGTCTTAGAGGTATTGGTGTGCCATTTTGGGTTTTTGGCACACTAAGGAAATAATGGCATTAAGGAAAAATGTATTTAATCCCTAAAAATGGCAAATTAATTTTCACACTTAGGTATTCTATACCCTAGTATATTTTACTTGCCATGATTTGTTTGCCTTACCATGTCATGACATCATTCTCATTTTATCTATAAAAATGTCATGATCATGTTTAGATTTATGTTTAGATGTCATGAATGCCTAGATCTCATTTACATGCCATGACATCATGATATTGGCATATGCTTTTACTTATATCATATCTATGCCATAATCATATCATGCATAGTTTAAAATGGAGTTAAGGACTATGGCACAACTTGAAGGGAATCAAATTAATGTTGCCTAGAAATATGCATGAGACAATAAACAAAACAAAACCCACATCTCACAAAAATTTGACTTGTATGTGTTTTACACATTTAGATATTGGTGAGATGTTTAGGAAAAAGAAAATAAAGGTTTTAAAGAAAAACATTTTGAAAACATTTTGAAAAACCTTGGTGAAGCCTATCTTTTGATAGCTATCACCATTGAATGGGATGATACAAAGAGGGCTCTTTATTGAAGCTTTTCTTAAATTTTGGACTTTGTATCAATCTCCTAATTTAATGGGTAAAATAATTTTCCAATATTTTTCACCCATAGTTTTTATGATAAGTAATATACATACCAAATTTCAAGAATTTTAAACTTATGTATATTTACTTATGGATTTCGGAAATCCATTTACGAAATCTTGCTAAAATCTGAATCGAGCTATCGTCGATGACATGGATCGGGTAATGATCGATTTGGTTAGGCCCATGTTCAGCTAGGTTAAGGTCCTCTAACCACTCCTAACCCTAGGATATGCTTGAGAGAGCATTAGAGAGGGTGGAAATCCATTAGACATGGATTAGGAGAAGGGTTTTAGGGAGAGTATCAACTTTAAGGTGGAAGAGAGTTCATTGTTGAACTTTGCCTTAATTTTGATTTGGTTAATGCTCCTATTGGCTTAGGGACTCTCCAAGGACATTGTTGGTGCAATGGTCAAGGGGGAGCAAGCCTCTAGGGGGAGGTATCCATCATGGGAAGATGGATGTGTATTTCCTCATGGGAGGAAAATTGGGTTGCCTCTCTTAAGTGATATGGGATCACTAGAAAGATTGAGGGCATGCCAAGGGGAAGATTGTAAGATCTCATTGGGATATGAGACATTGAAACCCTTGAGGACCTTTTTGATGTAATGTCAAAAAGGGGGAGGAGTTACCAAGTTACCAATTAGGGTTTGTTGGAATTCTCATTGGGATATGAGAATTGCCAATATGGAAGGATTGGTAGACTTGAGATGGTAGTTTTGTCAATCATCAAAAAGGGGGAGATTGTTGGTGCAATCGGTCCAGGTTGACTCGAGTTTGACTCGAGCAGTACCTTGATAGTATTTTGATGATAGAAAAAACTCATGACATGGGAAAGTCCAACATGGGGTTGGCATGGAAAATCCAAGCATGGAGCTTGGTGTGGAAGTCCAAGGGGGGAGCCTTGGCATGGGAAAGTCCAAAGCATTGCGAAGTCGTGCGCTTGGTGCTTGGTGAGAAATGCATTGCGAAGTCGTGCGCTTGGTGCATTTGGGAAGTCTTGAGAACTTGGCAAGTTCACTAGGCTCGGGTCCTTGAGTCGGTGAAGGATGACATTGTGAAGCTGTGCGCTTGGTGCATCCGAGGGACCGCCGGACGGGGAGTGAATGGAGTGAGCCTAAAGGGAAGCATACTTCTAGGGTATGAGACGCGAAGGATGGCATTACAAAGTCGTGCGCTTGGCGCATCCGAGGGACGTAGGCCGAGGGAAGAGAGCTTTGGTGGGGAACTCCATGAGGGATAAGGTGGACTTGGCCAAGTGGGTAAGACTGAGTGTCGGAGGCTCAAACTTGATGTTTGAGGGTTTACCCGACGGTCGGATGCTCAAACAACATGGTGTTTGAGGTTTTGCCCGACATCAGTCGACTGGCATAGGTGTCGGTTCGACTGATCCAAGTCGACTAGGGTTCGACTGGTGTAAGGCTAGGGTTTTATGCTTGGCGATCGGTGATGTCTCTGACGATCGCGATGATCGTGATGGGAGTGTCGCGAGCACAGAATGCTCCATAGCCGACTGGGCAGTCGACTACTAGGTCACCAGTCAACTGATGGGCATCATCAGTCGACTGGTAGGTGATCCATTGGAACTTGTCTGATGTGGATCTGGCCGTTGTGAGACAACGGCTACAGGGGCAGTCAACTGGGGCCTTTTGGCATTCGACTGCTAGGCGCAAAAACAGCTCGATGCAGGTTATAAAAGGAGCTCGAGATGGAGGTTTTTGCCATGGTTTTTGTGGAGCTATTGGAGGGGAATTGCCGCTGCATTCCAGTCCTTCAAGAGCCAATCAAAGCAAGCAACAAACAAGTGATCAAAAGCAATCGGTGAAAAGTGTTTCTTTTGTATTGTATTTGTATTCTTGTTTGTATTTGTATATTACTGTTGTAATTGCTTGTGAGAGGTTTCTCCACCTCCGACGTGTAGTCGAGAAGGAGTTTAGTTAGTGTCGTGCGCATAACTAGAGCTCGGTGAGCTCGCCCGTGGAATAGGAACCATTTGGTTCCGAACCACGTATATATTGTGTTGTGTGATTGTGTATTGTTGTTAGTTTCATTATTATTGTTATTCCGCTGCGCTAACAACAATCGTAGACAAGAAACGCAACGAGAACGAGCAAATTCCGACATCCAACGATTGAGGGCTATTCACCCCCCTCTAGCCGGCCGTTTCGATCCCCAACATTATATATATATAGGTCTTGTGATAACTTTGTTTTATGTGTATCTATCATATTGCCGAGCAATTAGTGTAAATCCCGAGCAGTTAGTACAATTGCCGAGCATTCAATGCAATTGCTGAGAAATCAGTGTAAATCCCGAGCATTCTCTCGCGATGGAGAAAAACTCACTTGAATTGTCGAACGGTCAGTATAAATCCTGAGCAATCTATATAAATCCTCAACGACCAGTACAAATACCGAGCGATCAGTACAATTTTTGAGCAAGCAATTAAAATTATGACTGGGAAAGATGTGCAACTCAGTGCCAGTCGACTAATGTTGGACTTCAGCAGACTAATGTCTATGAATCAATCAAAACACAAAGTCGCGAATTGGATCAATTAATCCTGCCACCTCAAGATAAGATCCATGAGTTTTGGATCTAGATCTGGAATTAGTCCAAGGCACCAGGCTATAAAAAGGGAGCTAAATCACTATTCTAATGATAACTGAATAACTGAAAAATTGCTAAAAAGTGTTGCATCAAGTCGAAATTCTCATCTCTGCTCATCAACGTTGCTACGCTGTCATAGCTTCCAACTTCAACTTCCTGTAGTTGGTATTATTTTTCTTATTGCTACTTAATCTTTAATTGCTATGAGGAAAGGTAGGATTGTTACCTATTGGAACTTCGGTGAGCGCTAGAGGGGGTGTTACTGGCGCATTTTCGTTCGTCGATGGAATTTGATCGTGTGCTTGCTACAATTGTTAGTGTTTACAGCGGATATATAATGATAGAAAATAATACACAACAACAATCACACGCAAAACACAAGATATAGGTGGTTCGAAACCTTAGGGTTCCTACTCCATGGGGCGAGCACAACGAGCACTAGTAATGTACACACCACTAATAAATCCCCTTCTCGACAACAAGTCAAAGGAGGAGAAACCTCGTACAAGCGTTTACAACAATAAATAGGAAATACAAGAAAATATAAGTAAACTACACAAATACAAGTAAAGAAAACTTTACAAATGTACTTTGAATGCTTGCTTGGTTGATCGATTGAGTCGCACTTGAAGACCCTGACTTGCACCAGCAAATCGACTCAAATAGACCAAGAAATCGCTATGGAAATCCTCCCCGTCGAGCTCCTTTTATCCCTCCATGCGACCTGGATTTCCACTAGGCAGTCGACTGCCAAAATGCCCCAGTCGACTGTTAACAGTGTCGTTGTCTCACAACGGACTTGATCCACGTTGACATTCAAGCCAACAGATACACTGGCAGTCGACTGCCATTACCAGCAGTCAACTGCCAAGTCCGTAGCCAACTGCTCAGTCGGCTACTAAGCTTTTTGCGCTCGCTACCAAAACTAGCAGCAATCGATTGCCCTCCATGGCAGTCGATTACCTAATGTTGGTTGTTGACTGCCAGGGCCACTTGTCGTAGTCGAACGCTAGTCAACTTATAGCAGTCGACTGGTCATAATCCCAGTCGACTTCTCAGTATCGGCTCAACTTCCAAGTGTTAAAACACTTGACCAGTCGACTGGTCCATAACCCCAGTCAACTGCTACACCTCAACCATGAGATTTACCCCAAGTATGATGCCCTCATACTTGCTAGACCACCCTTAGCCTAGACCTAAGCCTTCTAGCCACCTCCATCAGCCTTACGCCTATTGGATCCCTCCAAGTCATCCATGACTTGTTTATCCATACGCTAGCCTTCAGGTGCTTCCATCGACTATTGTCATGCTAAGCTAGTCTACACTGCCAAGGCACATTTGGACTTATGCTGCCAAGACACATGCTTGGACTTTACGCCGCCAAACAATGGACTTATGCTTCCAAGACTCCACCTTTGGACTTTACACTACCAATATCAATGCTTGGACTTCCCAATTGCCAAATACCCATGACTTGGACTTTCACCGCCAAGACTACACACTTGGACTTACATGGCCAAGACTACACCCTTGGACTTTCCATGCCAACCCATGTTAAACTTTTCAAATTCCAAGTACCCAAGACATGGACTTTACCATTGCCTAGACCCATGCTTGGACTTTACATGCCACGTTTCCCATTTGGACTTCTCCATCATATGGTCAACCCCATGTCAACTATATAGTCAACCCATTGTCAAACAATGCTCAACTCATCGTCAAACGTCAAAACACAAACATCAAAATACTATTCGAGTCAAACTCGAGTCTGGTTAATCGTGACCTGGGCCGATTGCACCAACAATCTCCCCCTTTTTTATATTTGACAAAAACCAAACACCTTTGAGTTAGGCCACCTAACTCAATTCTCCCAATTGGACAATTCTCAAATTCTCCCATCAATTCTCCCCTTTTTTGACATACATCAAAAAGGCTCTCCCCAAGGGTGTCAATGTCTCATATCCCAATGAGATCTTACAATCTTCCCCTTGGTCCAAAAACATCTAGGATGCCTTCACTCTTCCTAATGATAAGTCTTATATCACTAAAGAGAGGCAATCCTTCAAACTCTTCAACTCTCCAAATTCTCCCCCTTATGAGGAAGAAGACATCCATCATCCCATGATGGATAACCTCCCCCAAAAGGCTTGCTCCCCTTTTACCATTGCACCAACAATTGTTAGGACCCTTGGAATGGCTAGAGGGGGGGTGATTAGCCTTTCTTTCTTTCTACAAGAATGTTAGCGGAAGAAATACAAATATAAGCACAAACAAAAACAAGAAACAAAACTAACACCCGATGTAACGTGGTTCGGAGATGACGCTCCTACTCTACGGCAATCCGTAAGGTGGATTAGCCCTAATCAACCTTCACTAGAACCTCCTTTGGATGAACCAAGGTGGAGAAACCTTTCTTACAAAGCTCTCCTCTTCTTTACAATGATGGATGATCAAGAACAAGAGAAGAGGAGGATTTAAATCACTAAAAATACTTGGAAGGCTTGGTGAGCACGAGAGTATAGTTAGGAGCAAGAGCACTGGCTTCACCAAGCTCCCCATGGCCCCTTTTTATAGAAGAGGGGTTGTTTTTCCCGTTGGGCGTCGATCAGTCGACTGATGCATGCCATCAGTCGACTGCCGCCGAAACCAACGGCTTCTGAAACGCGATCTCCACGGAGATTCGTAGCCGCAATTTCCAACGGCCAGGTGATCGATCCGATCCCTCCATCATCGGACCGATGGGGTGATCGATCAGTGATCAAGCGGCAGAATGAGTGAGACTGCATTCTGTGGCGATATTTCCCTTGATCAGTCGACTGATGCCTTTGTCAGTCGACTGATCGCAGCATCAGTCGACTGCCCTGATCAAGGCAGTCGACTGATGGTCAGGGTTTCATCCTGACTCAGTCGACTGATACATCGTATCAGTCGACTGATACTCATCAAGTATGAGTAATTCATACTTGATTTTATACCCTAGACCTAGACTCAACCTTCTAGCTCCTTAATAAGCCTTGCGCCTTCAGGATCCCTCCGAGTCCACGACTTGTTCATCCTTTGCGCTTTGCTTCCAAGAGCTTCCTTCGGTTTCGTCATGTCTTGGGTTGCCAAATGCTTGGACTTTACGCCGCCAAGACTACACGCTTGGACTTATGCTGCCAAGACTTTACTTTGGACTTCCTTTGTCAAGGTTCACTTGGACTTTACGCTGCCAAGACTACAAGCTTGGTCTTACGCTGCCAAGTCCATCCCTTGTACTTCCTTTGCCAAGATCATACTTGGACTTCCTTTGCCAAGATCACACTTGGACTTCCCTGTCACTTAAACATTCTCGCAATTAGATCACAAGATATTGCCTAACTCAGATGATTATCCAAACATCAAAACATATATAAATGCTTGGAGCATTGTTGCACCAACAATCTCCCCCTTTTTGATGTTTGGCAATCATTTGAGTTAGGTCTTTAAATACACACATAATCAAATTTTCAATATGTATTATAACTTAAACACTCCTTCTCCCCCTTTGACATACATCAAAAAGAGAAGGATTCAAACATGAAGGAAATAATGTGTTAGATCTTGGACTAAGGTACAATATTGAAATTAAGCTCCCCCTTAATCCAAGATATGCTTTATAATGTATAAACAATAGTTGAAGCAAAGTATACCAAAAATTCAAAGAAAATCAAGTCCTAACTTTGCACCAACAATGGTTTTGGGGATGAAAAAAAAATAATTTATGAAAACTCCCCCTAAAACTCTGCATTAGTCAGTCCTAAATCTTGTTTATACGCAACATTATCATACTATAGTGTTAGGACATCAAAGATACACCAAATATCAGAGAATGGAGCTTATTATCAGAAAACCCAGTGTATCGGTCTTGAGTATCAACCGATCACCTACGCTAATCGAAATTTCACCTTTTCAAATTTCATTTTCGTAAATGCGTAGAAATTCCAGAAATCTCGAAAAATCATGAAATTTTGCGTACATACTTCTAAAATCATACTTTATTAAGGAAAAATAATTTGAAAAATATATGTTTTCCAAATTTCAAGATTGATACAAATTTGGAAACTTACAAAAGTTCTAAAGAATTTTCAAACTTTGTATCACTTTTGTGATTTAATTGAAAACTGTTTTCCAAAATGTAATGAACATGGTTTAAAATATATATGATTTGGAATTTCCAACCATGTTCTTAGAGCTATGTACTCATTACTTGAATACAAGCCTTCCCAATGGTTGGTCCATAAGGTATTTATGTCTCTAGGTGTGTCATTGGCTCATAGTAATGCATCATAACAAGCATGATGAGCCAAGTACACCTTCCCTATCATCTCACATGGTTCTAAGTGTCTCAATACAAAAATCAAGGTTTCTTAAGGCTTTTTGTGAGATGTAACAAGGTATAAAGGTAACATATAAACATGGGATCATGCAAACCTAGAATTTTACTTTACAAAGCACATACCAAGCTCTCTCCTTAAAGATGAAAATTCATTTTCGGGAAGAGCTTTGGTGAAGATATCGGCAAGGTTGGACTTAGATTATACATAATTAAGTTCAATGTCCCCTCTTGCCACATGATCTCTTATGAAGTGATGTTTCACTTCAATGTGCTTGGTCCTAGAGTGATGTACCGGATTTTTGGTCAAGTTGATGGTACTCACATTATCACAATAAACTTTGATGTTAGAGTAGTGTAGCTCATAGTTTACAAGAGTATGTCTCATCCAAAGTAATTGAGCTACACAACCACCCATAGCCACATATTCGGCTTCGGTGGTTGATAAAGCAACACAATGTTGCTTCCTATTACTCCAACTAACTAGGGAGGACCCAAGAAATTGGCATCCACCACTAGTACTTTTCCTATCCAATTTGCACCCGGCATAATTGGAATCGGTATAACCAAGTAATTCAAATGACTTAGTCCTAGGATACCAAAGTCCTACATTTAGGGTGCCTTTAATATATCTTAATATTCTTTTGACGGCTACCAAATGTGATTCTTTGGCACAAGATTGGTATCTTGCACACATACCTACCGCAAATAAAATGTCGGGTCTACTAGCGGTTAGGTATAGTAAGCTACCAATCATACTCCTATACAATTTAAGATCAATTGATTTACCTTCATGATCACTATCTATTCTAGTGCTAGTGGCCATAGGAGTGGTTACAATTTTGGCATTTTCCAAACCAAATTTCTTGATCATTTCATTTGCTTATTTGGTTTGATAAATATGAATACCCTCATTGGTTTGTTTGACTTGTAAACCTAGGAAAAAGGTAAGCTCTCCAACTAAACTCATTTCAAATTCATTTTCCATATTTTTTATAAAGTCTTGAAGAAGATCATCATTTGTTGACCCAAAAATGATATCATCAACATATACTTGGGCTATGAATATATCTTTTAACGTTGATTTTATAAACAACGTTTGATCTACTTGGCCTCTTCTAAAATCCTTAGAAATTAAGAAGGATGACAATCTTTCATACCATGCCCGGCAAGCTTGTTTTAACCCATATAATGCTTTCCTAAGCTTACATACATGATTTGGATAATCTATGTTCTCAAATCCGGGTGGTTGCTCTACATATACTTCCTCCTTAATAAAACCATTTAAGAATGCCGATTTAACATCCATTTGGTAAAGTTTAAATCCCATGTAGGAAGCATACCCTAAGAGAATCCTAATAGATTCTAACCTTGCAACCGGGGCATAAGTCTCATCATAGTCAAGCCCCTCAACTTGATTGAATCCCCTAGCAACCAATCTAGCCTTATTTCTAGTGATATTTCCTTGATCATCTAGCTTATTCCTAAAGACCCATCTTGTAGTAATTATGGTGCTATCATTGGGTCTAGGTACTAATTCCCACACTTGACTTCTCTCAAATTGAGCCAATTCATCTTGCATTGCCAAAATCCAATCCGGATCATGTAATGCATCATTGATCGATTTGGGCTCAATTTGTGAGATAAGAGCAACTTGACTAGTACGAGGTCTATGAAATGACCTAGTTCTTACTCCTTGAGATAGATCTCCTACTACTTGGTCAAGTGGATGATCTTGATGAATTCTTAGGTTTCTAGAAGGAATTTCAATTTGATCATTGTTATCTTCCACCCTTCTTTCATCATCGGAGTCTCCTCTTCCTCCCCCTTGATCATTACCCCTAATGGTCAAATTTTGAAGTTTTTGGGTAATGTCTTGATTATTTTCATTAATATCCTTATCAATGGAGGACTTTCTAGGGTAGGTACTAGTAGTTTCATCAAATTGAACATTGGAAGATTCCTCAATCCCTTTGGTTCTCTTATTGTAGACTCTATACCCTCTACTTGTGGATGAGTAACCAACTAGGATTCCCTCATCCGCTTTTGATTCAAATTTTCCTAAGTTATCTTTGGTGTTTAGAATATAAACTTTACATCCAAAGACTTTGAAATAATGAATTGTGGGTATAGTCCCATTCCATAATTCAAATGGTGTTTTTCCTAAAAACCTATGGATTTGAACCCTATTTTGGATATAGCAAGTGGTATTAACCGCTTCCGCCCACAAGTAGCTAGGTAGAGAATATGCATTAAGCATAGTCCTAGCCGCCTCTTGTAGGGCACGATTTCTCCTTTCCACCACCCCATTTTGTTGGGGTGTTCTAGGACAAGAGAACTCATGCTTGTACCCTTGCTCTAAACAAAATTGTGAAAATTTTAGGTTTTCAAATTCACCACCATGATCACTACGGATCCGGTTGATTTTGAGACTCTTTTCATTTTCAACCCTTTTACTAAATCCTATGATTATTTCTAAGGTATCATCCTTATGTTTCATAAAATAGACCCAAGTATACCTAGAAAAATCATCTACTATAACCAAACAATATTTATTACCATTTAAAGATGGAGTACTATGACAATCAAATAAGTCAAGATGCAATAATTCTAATGGTAAAGAGGTATTGGTTAGGGTTTTACCTTTGTGTGATGCCTTTGTTTGTTTTCCTTCTTGGCATGCATCACACAATTTGTTCTTGACATACTTGATCTTTGGTAGCCCTTTGACCAACTCCATCTTGGCTACTTTGGCTATGTTTTTCATGTTGATATGTCCCAATCTTCTATGCCATAGCCAACTTTCCTCTTCTTTTGCAACCAAACACTTAGTAGAAATGTTAGAAGCATATGAAAGATCAACATAATAGATGTTTGATTTCCTATATCCAACTAACATACAATCATTTAATTCCTTGTGTCTAATCATGCATTTAGAGGATTCAAAGGAAACATGATAGTTTTCATCACAAAGTTGACTAACACTTAACAAATTAAATTTCATATTTTCAACTAGCAATACTTTGTGAATAACAATCTTAGGGGATACCTCAATTGTACCTCTACCTAATATCTTGAGTTTTCCACTATTCCCAAAAGACACCGCTCCCTTCTTCACATATTTAATTGTGGAGAACTTGCTCACATCCCCGGTCATATGTGTTGAGCAACCGCTATCCACAATCCACATACCTTGCTCTCCTACCTAAATCACATGAAAAACACAAGCTTTTGCTACCCAAACATTTGGACCGGTAACATTAAGTAAAAACTTCTTAGGTACCCAAGCTTTCTTAACCTTACCCTTAATAGTTGCTTTCCTATTTATTAATGAAATATAAGCAACTTCTTTTTCTTTTGGCTTATAACCTAAACCAGCCTTGTTATAAACCGCTCTTTGTCTACTAAGAATCATATCAAGACACTTTGAGCCATATGAAAATTTTTCTAAACATGCTTTTAATTCACTAACCTCATCCTTAAGTTTGTCATTTTCTTCCTTAAGCATGCAAGAATCAACATGTGAAGGTTTTTCATTTTTAATAGCCTTTAGTTCTACCTTCATGCTCTTAACCTTAGATTTTGACTTATCTAGAGCTTCTTTAAGATAAGCAATTGATTTATAGAGAAGCATAACCTTGGGAGAATTCATTACCTCATCGTCACTAGATGACGATTCATCACTTGAAGAATCTTCTTGACTTGATGTGCCGGAATCATCTTCTAATGCCATGAGTGCCACATGGCGAGTGATATGGCAAAGCTCATCATCGGATGAAGAGTCTTCAACACTTGGTGTGTCCCAAGTAGTTTGAGCCACCATGGCCTCCTTCTTCTTCTTTTCCTTCTTGTCCTTCTTTTTCTTTTCCTTTTCTTCCTTCTTCTTTAGCTCCGGGCAATTTGGCTTTATATGCCCCTTCTTGTTGCAAGCATGGCAAATCACATTATTGCAAAAACTTGAATTACCATTAAACTTACCTTTTGAGGAATGAGACCCCTTCCTTGCTTCTCTATTCTTGAACTCTCTTGACTTTCTATAAAGCTTCTTGACGAAATTTGCCATTTCACTAGATGAATCCTCATTGCTACTTGACTCATCCTCCGACTCGGATGATGACGATGCTTCTTTTCTTTCCTTCTTCTTCTTTTCTTTCTTGTCCTTCTTTTCAACAAATAGAGCTAACCCCTTTTCCTTGGAGGACATGTTAGTTTGCTCATGTAATTCAAACTCACAAAATAATTCATCAATTTTAATTTGAGATAAATCCCTAGTTACCTTAATGGCATCAACTATAGAAGTCCATAAAGAATTTCTAGGAAATGCTTGTAAGATATACCTTACCAAATCCCGGTTGTCAACTCGCTCACCTATGATATGGAGTCCGTTTACAATTTCCTTGAACCTTCCATGCATTTGACTTACGTTTTCATGCATCTTCATTTGGAAGGCTTGAAGTTGTCCAATTAATAGGTCCTTCTTGGCCCTCTTTGACTCCTTGGAACCTTCATTTAGCTCAATGAGCTTTTCCCATAGCTCCTTGGCGGATTCAAAAGGCCCCACCTTGTTGAGTTGCTCCATTGTGACGCCGCATTGGATGGTGAGGACGGCCTTTGCATTTGATTCAAATTTCTTGTTTATTTCTCTTGTCCAATCCTTGCTTGGAATAGGATGTCCATGTTCATCCACCGGTTCCTCGAAGCCATCTACAACACTATGCCAAATTTCAATATTACTCATAAGGTAGTACTTCATCCTACCTTTCCAATACGCAAAGTGACTCCCATCGAAAAGCGGTGGCTTGGCGATGCTATATCCCTCTTGAAGAGCCATTGATGTCTTGGTTGATGGTGAGATCTTCCAAGTTATCCGGGCTCTGATACCACTTGTTAGGACCCTTGGAATGGCTAGAGGGGGGGGGGTGATTAGCCTTTCTTTCTTTCTACAAGAATGTTAGCGGAAGCAATACAAATATAAGCACAAACAAAAACAAGAAACAAAACTAACACCCGATGTAACGTGGTTCGGAGATGACGCTCCTACTCCACGGCAATCCGCAAGGTGGATTAGCCCTAATCAACCTTCACTAGAACCTCCTTTGGATGAACCAAGGTGGAGAAACCTTTCTTTCTTACAAAGCTCTCCTCTTCTTTACAATGATGGATGATCAAGAACAAGAGAAGAGGAGGATTTAAATCACTAAAAACACTTGGAAGGCTTGGTGAGCACGAGAGTATAGTTAGGAGCAAGAGCACTGGCTTCACCAAGCTCCCCATGGCCCATTTTTATAGAAGAGGGGTTGTTTTTCCCGTTGGGCGTCGATCAGTCGACTGATGCATGCCATCAGTCGACTGCCGCCGAAACCAACGGGTTCTGAAATGCGATCTCCGTGGAGATTCGTAGCCGCAATTTCCAACGGCCAGGTGATCGATCGGTGATCCCTCCATCGATCGTGATGGGGTGATCGATGAGTGATCAAGGCGCTGATCGAGTGAGGCGATTACGTGGGCGATATTTCCCTTGATCGATCGTGATGCCTTTGTCGGTCGGTGATCGCAGAATCGATCGACTACCACGATCAAGGCGATCGGTGATGGTCGTGGTTTCATCGACTCGATCGAGCGCTGACGGTCGGTGATACATCGTATCAGTCGACTGATACTCATCAAGTATGAGTAATTCATACTTGATTTTATACCCTAGACCTAGACTCAACCTTCTAGCTCCTTAATAAGCCTTGCGCCTTCAGGATCCCTCCGAGTCTACGACTTGTTCATCCTTTGCGCTTTGCTTCCAAGAGCTTCCTTCGGTTTCGTCATGTCTTGGGTTGCCAAATGCTTGGACTTTACGTCGCCAAGACTACACACTTGGACTTATGCTGCCAAGACTTTACTTTGTACTTCCTTTGTCAAGATTCACTTGGACTTTACGCTGCCAAGACTACAAGCTTGGTCTTACGCTGCCAAGTCCATCCCTTGTACTTCCTTTGCCAAGATCATACTTGGACTTCCTTTGCCAAGATCACACTTGGACTTCCCTGTCACTTAAACATTCTCGCAATTAGATCACAAGATATTGCCTAACTCAGATGATTATCCAAACATCAAAACATATATAAATGCTTGGAGCATTGTTGCACCAACAACAATGTCCTTGGAGAGTCCCTAAGCCTATAGGAACACTAACCAATCAAAATTAAGGGCAAAGATTAAACATTGAACTTTCACCTCCCTTAAAATTCGATACACACCCTAAACAATTCTCCTAATCCATATCCAATGGATTTTCACCCTTCCAATGCTTTTCAAAGCATATCCTATGGTTAGAAGCAGTTAGAGTAGCCTAACATAGATGAAATCAAGCTAAATAAATCTTTTTTTACCCGAAATTAGCATTGACAGTAGACTCTGTTAGTCAATAGTCAACTACCCTTGATGCCAGTCGACTGTCATTCATGACAGTCAAATGATTTCTATAGGTGAAAAAATCAGGTTCAAAAATCAAAATTTGGAAATACATAAGTAATTATACGTAGTTTGAAAAATAGTGAAACTTCATACGTATAATACTTATAACAATCATAATGGGTGAAAAATATTTGAAAAATAAAATGCTCATAAAATAGTGAGATTGATACAAAGTTCAAAAATAAGAAAAACTTCATTGTTTTGAGTCTTCTTTGTATCAACTTCATCAATGGTGATTGCTATCAAAAGATAGACTTCACCAAAATTTTCTAAAATGATTTTTAAACCTTATATTAAACCATGGTCTATGATCTTAATGCACATGACTTGTACATAAGCTTTCCTAATGATTCATCCATGGTATAAGATGAGTTTGAGTTCATCTAGGTGCAAGAACTATGCACCTTGAACTTAACTCATTTCCTAGCATCTCACACATGTCTAGGGTGTATCAATACATACACATGTCAAGGTGATGTGAGATATTAGTTTTGATCATCCTAAACTAAAGTCACATGCATTTTCTATGGCAACACTATTTGATTCCCTTATACATGGGACTTCAAGTCATGTCATAGTCCTTAAAACAAATTTATTAATGCATGAATGATGATTATGTCATAAATGATAGCATAAATAAGCATGTACCAAAAATCATGATGTCACAGCATTAAATATGAACCTAAATATACATGACATAAAAACTTAAACCTAAGTGTTATCATGACATATAAAATGATAAAATGAAATATGATGTCATGACATGGCATATGGCAAACAAGTCATGGAAAATAAAATATAAAGGTATAATAATACCTAAGTTTTATTATTAATTGTTATTTGTTATGATTAAGTTCTTTTTGTCATATTACCACTTATCTCAAGTGTGCCAAAAATCTAAAAATGGCACACCAAGACCTCTAAACCTAATTGTGTCAATTTGATTGATTTTTCAACTTCCATGAATTATATTGGCACATCCTAAAATCCTTTAGGATTAAATTCAACCTTATTTCCAAGGTATCCCATTACCTTGGAAGTGACCTAAAGTGTCAATACTACAATGGTTAGGTTAACTACCTATCCACTTAGGGTTGACACATCCTAACCTATTTTGCGTGTATCGATCACGCTCCTAGGAACCCAATATCTATTGGAGCTCCTTGGGTTTACAAGGTATTCACTAGGGATGACTTCCCTTGATACCTTCCTAATGATCCTTCTAGGCTTTGAAGCCTTGGTCATTTTTGTTAGTGTCAGCCCTTAGTGTCAATCATGAGATGATTGATTAGGGATTATATGTATCATATTTCATTAATAACAGGCAAGGTTTGCTTATTATATTATTTCTTACCTGTGCTATATGAATAATATAATAGTGTCCTTGAATAGTAGGTTCAGGTTTACAACATATCTGGTTGAATTGATAGTGAGAGTCTGGAGACATATATATATATATATATATATATATATATATATATATATATATATATATATATATATATATATATATATATATATATATATATATATATGTCTCCAGACTCTCACTATCAATTCAACCAGATAATACTACTCTTAACTATTCCTAGTTGAGTATTAATATGCAAGGACAATATTAATGCATAGAGACTAGCATGTAGGTCAATTGATGACTTAATCTCACAAGTCATGGATATGTGATATCAAGTTGACACATGGGTACATATTAGAGACTATGTACTGAATTGACCCGTCATGAGAATATTTCATGGATCGTTATATGAGTGTCATAAACATTCTCATGTGACTATTGGTATGAATAATCTCTAGACCTGAAGTCACTACGGTTCCCTACATAATGAGTTGTATACTTTGGCTTCGTCAAACGTCACCCGTAACAGGGTAACTATAAAGGCGATCATTGGGTATGCAATAAGTTATGTGGAGGGATGTGAGTGATGTAGATGAGATCTATTTCTTCCATATAACGGAAGTGATATCTTTGGGCCCCTTGATAGAGTAGGACTGCTAAAATGCATAGTCATGCTCAAATAAGTCAATATGAGATATTGAGCTTATTTGGTTTAGTAGTCTACTTGGAGATCAAGAAACTCATGATTGATAAGAGGATGACATAGTCTATGCCTCATTGATCAATCTAGATATCAAGGATAAAAGGACTAAGTCATACAAGATAGTAGTCACGGAAAGGTTATGTCGGATCTCGATATTCTCGCCACTTGGGTAGCAATGATGTATTGCTAGATGTTGCTCATTGCTTATGTCTCTAAAAGGGTTTTAGAAACATTGCCAACGTTACGAGAATCTATTGGGTCACACACTTAGGACATGTGAGTTAGAGATGACTCATGGATGAGCCATTGGGCCATTAGGTTGAGTCTAATGTAGATTAGACTCAATGAGTGGGACTCAAGGTATACCCAATGAATCTGACTTGAGTTAGACTCAAGTCAAATTCGAATTGAGTAGGACTCAAGGTATACCCAATGAATCTGACTCGAGTTTAACTCAAGTCAAATTCGGATTGAGTAGGACTCAAGGTATACCCAATGAATCTGACTCTAGTTAGACTCAAGTTAGATTTGGATTGTGTGAGACTCACCATTAAGAGGGGTTGCATGATCATTAAGATGGAATTAATGAGTTATTAATTCCATGGAAACCAAGAGTCATAAATCTTTCATATTCATTTGTTGAATATAAAAGAGAAAATTCATGGGTGTTGATTTGTGGCTTGATTGTGATCTTCTTCTCCTTTTTCTTCTACCTTCTTGGCCGAACCAACCTTGTGGCTAGCACCACAGCTTGGTTCCTCTTCATCTCACGGTTTGTCTGGATACCGTGGAGGCGCGGACATCCTGACCACGCTGAGATTCAGACACCTTGAAAGCAAATGTTGCTGACGGGCTGCAAAGGGCACGCATCGAAGGTAACTACAATTCTCATAGGATAGAATCGATTAAACGAGTAAGGTTTTCGCATGGATCTCTAGAGGGATCTTATTTTTCCACTGCTTCGTGCTTGTAAAATATTTCCGAGCGCACTTAGATTCCCTACAATTTTGGTCTTACCTAGGTTAATTCTAGGGGTAACTCCCCTTGTAACCTTCTTAGTGGCTTCCTAGGTTTCCTTAAAACCTTAGCCACTAGGCACACATCATGGTTACCCTTAGGGATGACTTCCCTAGTAACCTTGGTCTTCCTAGACCTAGGTTCAGTTCTATAATCGAATGGAACATGGTGATAGGTAGGTCTATCTACCTTTGACTTAGGCTTGTGGCTCAAGCCTTTCTTGCCCATAGATGAGCCTTGCCTCCTAGACCCTAGGTTTTGACTCCTAGACCCTTTAATTGAATTTGTCATTCTTACAAGGGTCTTTTCAAGTTTCTCAAGCTTTGACCTCAAGGCTAGGTTTTCTAACTTTAATCTTCCCAATTTTAATTTTTCATTAACCCTTTGGGAAATATTCTTCCTAGGCATATGTCTACCCTTCTTAGAGTTAATGCCTAGGTGATCCTCTACCTTCCTAATGGACTCCCTAAGTAGAGTTGGTCTAGAGTTGTTGTTTCTAGATTTGTCCTTAGCCCAAAAATTATAACTTTTAGCACCTAAACAAAAATATTTATTTTTAGCATGCTTTGTATCATGATGAATAGCAAGTAAATTAAAATTATCCCTAACATGCTTTTTAACCTTAAAACTTGAAGGTGCATTAATAAAATATATCTTAGAGTTTGCTTTAAAAGCTCCCCCTATATGTGATGCTCCTTCTTGGGCCTTCTTCCTCTCCCTAGGCCATTGACCCTATAATGCCCCCTTTGATTGCACTTGAAGCAAATTACATGCTCCTTGCTTTTCCTAGTGGGGACATCGATATCCTTGACCTTTGGTGCCGGTTGAGCCTTCTTGACCTTTTTAGGGAACTTGCTCTTATAGTGCCCATATTCCCTACACTCAAAACACATAATATGATTTTTATTATTTATTAAGGTGCTTGAGTTACCTAGGTCAATGGTGGTGGAAACCTCTTGATCTTTTTCATCACTTCTTCTGGAGGTAGAGGCTTCCTCTTGATTTTGCTCCAAGATAGAAGATTGCCTCTCCTCCCCCTCAATCCTAGAGGTGGAGGCTTCCTCTACTTCTTCCACCTCTTCCGATTCGGATGTCGATTCCTTCTCAACTTCCAAATCCTCACTTTCTTGTGAGGATGAACTTTCCTCTTCGGTCTCCTTCTCCAATTGAGCCGATAATGGTTCTTCATGGAGCTTTGCCAAATTACTCCATAGCTCCTTGGCATCTTTAAATTCACCTATCTTAGACAATAAATCATTAGGTATTAAATCAACTAACATATCGATTACCTTGTCATTTATTTTGGATTTTCGGAGTTGGTCTTGGGTCCATCTTTTCTTCTTGAAATATCCTCCTTTTGGACCCCTTGGAATTTCAAATCCATCCATTAAAATGGCCCAATCTTCGAAGTTCCTCATCATAATGAATTCTTCAATCCTTATCTTCCATTGATTGAAGCCTTTTCGTCCATGGAACGCATATGGAACCAGAGTGTTGATATCCCATCCCAATCGATCATTGGGCAACTCCATCCTCTAGCATGTTTTCTCTCGGTTGTTAATCTGTAGAAGAACTCCTAGATCTGATACCAATTGTAGGAACTTCGGTGAGCGCTAAAGGGGGGTGAATGGCGCATTTTCGTTCATCGATGGAATTCGATCGCATGCTTGCTGCAATTTTTAGTGTACACAATGGAATATATAATGATAGAAACAAATACACAACAACAATCACACGTAAAACACAAGATATATGTGGTTTGGAACCTTAGGGTTCCTACTCCACGAGGCAAGCTCAACGAGCTCTAGTGATGTACACACCACTAATAAATCTCCTTCTCGACAACAAGTCGGAGGTGGAGAAACCTCGTACAAGCATTTACAATAATAAATAGGAAATACAAGCAAATACAAGTAAACTATACAAATACAAGTAAAGAAAACTTTACAAATGTGCTTTGAATGCTTGCTTGGTTGATCGCTTGAGTCACACTTGAAGACCCTGACTTGCACCAGCAAATCACTTTAAATTTCCCAAGAAATCGCTATGAAAATCCTCCCCCGTCGAGCTCCTTTTTTCCCTCTGCGTGATCTAGATTTTTGCCTGGCAGTCGACTGCCAAAAGGCCCCAGTCAACTGCCAACAGTATCATTGTCTCACAATGGACTTGATCCACATTGGCATTCAAGCCAATAGATACACTGGCAGTCGAATGCCATTACGAGCAGTCGACTGCCAAGCCCATAGCCGACTGCTCAGTTGGCTACAGAGCTTTCTGGGATTGGGACCAAAACTAGTAGTAGTCGACTGCCCTCTATGGCAGTCGACTGCCAAGGCCACTTGCCACAATCAAATGCCAATCGACTCATGGTTGTCGACTAGTCATAATCTCAGTCGACTGCTCAATGTCAATTCGATTACCAAGTGTCAAAATACTTGACCAATCGACTGGTCCATAATCCCAGTCGACTGCTACACATCAACCATGAGGTTTATTCCAAGTATGATGCCC
Organism: Wurfbainia villosa; assembly: GCA_025175895.1. Taxonomy (NCBI): domain Eukaryota; kingdom Viridiplantae; phylum Streptophyta; class Magnoliopsida; order Zingiberales; family Zingiberaceae; genus Wurfbainia; species Wurfbainia villosa. The sequence continues at coordinate 54,639,408 of CM045986.1, read as the reverse complement.
TCATACTTGCTAGACCACCCTTAGCCTAGACCTAAGCCTTCTAGCTACCTCCATAGCCTTACGCCTATTGGATCCCTCTAAGTCATCCATGACTTGTTCATCCATATGCTAGCCTTCAGGTGCTTCCATCGGCTATTGTCATGCTAAGTTGGTCTACACTGCCAAGGCACATTTGGGCTTACGCTGCTAAGACACACGCTTGGACTTTACGCCGCCAAACAATGGACTTATGCTACCAAGACTCCACCCTTGGACTTTACGCCGCCAATATCAATCCTTGGACTTCCCAATTGCCAAATACTCAAAGAAGAAATGATTGAACCCAATGGCAGATTATCGATATCTACAGGAATTGCGATGGTAATACCTAGGGGATACTATGGGCAACTAGCAGCCAGATCAGGTATGGCATCCAAACTTGGAATTATCATGGGTGCACGGATAATAGATAGCTACCACCAAGAAGAAATCAAAGTTTTTCTTTTTAATCATACAAGGCGACCGATTTTTATCAAGGCAGGGTAGAGGATAGCTCAAATAATTAAAAGAAAGCGTGTAAACATCAACTTTCAATACTAAGATAAGTATACAAGAACTAGAGAATTATACAGACTTGTATTAAAAGTTAGAATTGGAAACTTACAAGACTCAAGTAAGGCTTTAGTGTTCAACTGATGCCTTACAAGAGTAAGCTAGAAGGTTTTTAATAGGAACGAAAGGATAAGAACCGGGTACGCAAGGGGCCCCATCACATTCTTATCATCTTCCTATCAGATTCTCATAAAGTTATATGGATGGCTCCCTGGGGCTCAGTCCATAGTACAATAAGAGATGTTACTTGGACTTTCACCACCAAGACTACACACTTGAACTTACGTGGCCAAGACTACACCCTTGGACTTTCCATGTCAACCCATGTTGGACTTTTTAAATGCCAAGTACCCAAGACTTGGACTTTACCATTGCCAAGACCCATGCTTAGACTTTCCATGCCAAGTGTCCCACTTGGACTTCTCCATCATATGGTAAACCCCATGTCAAACATATAGTCAACCCATTGTCAAACAATGGTCAACTAAAATACAAACATCAAAACACTACTCGAGTCTGGTCAATTGTGACCTAGGCCGATTGTACCAACATTACCTTGTCCTCCACATCACTCTGTAATCGGTTTGTCTCTTACCTCCAACGAGGAAGAGACTATTTAGTGCTTTGCCCTTCGACGGCTATCTTGGATAATGGGCCTTGAATTAGCAGCTGATAGGTTGTGAACCAAGTAAAATCTGGTGTACTTGTGTTTTATTATTCCGCTGCGACTACTTTGATTTTATGAGGCTTTAAATCGATTTATAAAGAGAGATTTTTGAACGCTATTCACCCCCCCCCTCTAGCGTGTTTTCGGTCCTACAACCCCCCTCTAGCGCAACACCAACAATCCTCCATAGATGTTTGAAGATGATAATTATACCTGATAGGATGCGAAAAAACATTAGGAGAAAATTGATTTATCGCTATCTGATAAAAGTCTAAAATGTCGAAATATATAGAGGGAATGGGAAGGTGAAGACCGTTCTCTAGCTGATCTAAGAAGAAGGTATGGTATCCTAGGAGAGGAAGATGAGGATGCTATTTGGGTAAGGCGAATTTACATGTGATGTTATTATCTATATAGGATTTCCTGGCACTACAGAAGTAATGACTTCCATCTATACAAGAGACAGTGGTCTCATACCAAGGAGTTTTGCTAGGGTTTTGAAGAGAAGGAGCCATGATAGACAGAAAATGAGGAATGATGGGATTACTTACTTGAAATGGAAGGAACACCTAAGTAAGAAGTAATGAAAGGACCTTGAGTAGCCAAAGGAAACCTGATCAGGAAGAGGGCAGCCATTGGTCCGAGCAATTGAATAAAGCAGAAAGCGGGGAGCCGAAGGAAGGCAAAAAAGCGATGAAAGGGGAAATAAGGAAGCGGGTTCCCTAAGGTACTGGTGTTAAAATATTTCGACCTGGAGGTAAGGGGGTTTTACTCAGCAATAGCAGGATCCATTACAGTTTCTTATGGAAGGGGTCGATAGTATGTATAATATGGAATAGAATTAAGGTCTTTAGGGGGAGGGGAAGAAGTCAATTTAGGCAGTTGTGAGGGGAAAGGAGGTAGTTTAGATGCTTGAGTAACATCAGATAAAGTCATTTATCTGACTATTTTGGAAGGGTGGCTAATGATACCACCATAATCTAGATAAATACCTAAGGTAAGGGGTTAAGGGGTTGATTTGTGTAGATGGAAAGGGAGTTCCAATTAAAGAACTGAACTGAGGTAAGTTGACTCGGAGAATAAGTAAAGAGTCGAATTGAGATAGATCAGTTCAGAGGACAAGTAGATAACAGAACTGAGGAAAGTCATCTCAGAGAATAAATAAAGAGCCAAACTGAGGTAGATCAGTTCGGAGGATAAGTAGAGAACCGAACTAAGGAAAGTAAGCTCGGAGAATAAATAAAGAGTCGAACTGAGGTAGATTAGTTTGGAAGGTAAGTAGAGAACCGAGCTGAGGAAAGTCAGCTCGGAGAATAAATAAAGAACTGAACTGAGGTAGATCCGTTTAGAGGATAAGTAGAGAAACTAGTTGAGGTAAATCAGCTCGGATAACAAGTGAAGAGCTGAATTGAGGTAGATCAGTGTGGAGGAAGGTCAGTTTGAAGAATACTAGCTCAAGAAGTAGATGGAGAGTGGAACTTAAAGGGAATAGTTTAGAAAACCAAGTGAATGACATATCATATAAAGGGTGATTCAGAGGATGGACTGGTTATTGGATTTAAAAGGAAAATGGTAGGTTACTGAGTGTTGTGGAGGAAATAATAAGGAAGGGGGTAATATATCAATGGCCAGGAGGCCTCTTTGCGAAGGAGTATGTAGTTTGTTAGAATGTGGGGACCTCATGAAATATTCTTTTATCAGTTTGTTACCATGATGGTGAGCACGTCATCCTTTAAAATAACTACTAGAGACTCTTGAAGAGACTCATGAATGAATCATTCCCTAACAACCTAAAGAACCTTCTCGTCCAGGAAATGTGGCTTGGCCACGTGGACGATGGTCATGACAAAGGTAGATGGAATAGTTTGCCCTAAGGAGTGGGGGAGGGAATAAAAGGGAGAGGTAGGCAAAGGAAAAGGGGGTATGTTTGATAATTTTATCTCCATACGTTTATTATTTGTAGGAACATTGGTGACTGCTAGTGTAAAATACCCTAAATAGATGGGTAAAGGGTAAAATTATTAGTGGGTTAATTAAAATTTTTGAGGGATGATTAGGGGTTAATTAAACCTAACCTAGCTTAAGAGTTTTATGGTTTAATTAACCTAGATTTAATTGAACCCATGGTTTAGTCTTATAGGGTTGTAAACCCAACCCGTTATTAAACCCGATCCATTTTCTTACTTAACGCCCAGCCACTTGAGCCTTTATTCCTTTCCGTTTCCTCTCCCTCTGCCGAACGGCTGCAATTCCTTATTTCTTCGATTTCTTTTCTTTCTCATGCGCAACAACATCTCTTCCTCGCGTGCCTCTCATCTTCTCTTCTCTCTTGAAACCCATGGCTGCCTTTTCTTCTCCATCTCCTCTGCAAGCGGCGGCCGACATCCTTGACAGTCTCCGTGGACAGGTTGGAATTGGGCTAGAAGGAGTGGATGGAAGCTTGGATTTGGGCGAAGGGTGTGCATGGCTGGAAGCCTGCACCAACAGCGAGCGTGCTCGTGGCCGGGAGTTGGGGTCAGCGGAGTCAACACTGCGTACTAATCTAGGGCTGAGATCTCTGCCGGAGTAGACGGTGGCCTGACAGCGGCTAGGCAGCGATAGTGAGCAGAGCACCGGTTTGAGGGTAGTATTACGGTCGGTGGTCATCGGAGCTAGGTAAGGGTTGATTATTTCTTTCTACCTTGGATGAGATCTATACCTAGTTGTGGATTCCAGTTGAGCTTGATTTGTGTTGTGGGGTAGTGGTTTTTTTTTCGGCGAACACGGCAGAATTGGGGATTTTTGTTGGTGGAGTACAAGGCTGGTAAGCTTGTTATATCCCCTTTTTTAGCTGTAATTTGCTAAATTTGGGTTGGGTGATCTGTAAGTTATAATCGGTTGAGCTGTCGCTGCCCTAGGAAGCTAAACTTCTTTGTGGCTGAATGTGGTTGGGGGCTCGATCGACAGTCCAGTGCAGTCTTCCCATTGTGGGTGATTGATTTTGTTTTGGTAGCTTCCTTTTATCTTCTAGTTCGTGGGATTAGGCTGTTGTTGTTGCCATTGGAGAAGGAGAGGTAAGTGTTGTTTATCTTCTACTAGTTGGATTGAGTGGGAAGGGAATAGATCAACATAAGTCTTATGCTATTTCGGTTGTAGGTACTAATTGCATTGGAGATGAGATTGAACTTGACCACAGTTCCATTGATTGGTGCTGATTGGAGTTTCCTTTGTATCAAGAAGTCAGTTGTGGTTGATTTGAATAGTGAGGTAAGTGAATCTTGATCTAATATTATGGTGGTGATTATGTTAATGTTGGAGTTATATGCAGTATAGGAAAGTTGTAATTTAAGTGTTGTAATTATGGATGTATAATATGTTACAGTTGAACTAGTATTGATTCAATGATTAATAGTTATGGATGAGTTTGTTCATGTTTACGGTGTTGGTTGATCCTGGAAGATTAGTGAACAATGATATGTGGAAGGGAAGTAGTTAACTATTGATTTGAGTATTGATTTGGATTGTTGTGAATTGTTAATTGGATCTAGTGTGTATACTTACGGTGATATAGCTGAAGTGATGTTGGATGTGTGATCGAGATTTTAATTAGTATTGAGACAATTGATTTGAATATAAAATCGATGTAGTATTCGATTTTATCATTTATAGTATGTTAGAACTTAAGTGTAGTTCTTGTTGTCTTGCAGGATTTTGGTAAGTGACAGATGCTTGTATGCATGGACAGCTAGCGGAGCTATTTAACAGGTAGGAAATTTCCTACCTTGGTCAGGTAGTAGCTAAATCTTAAAGTATATAACTTCATATTATTGTCACTTTGACCTTGACTCCACTCTAGTTTTTCTGATACTTGATACTTGCCTTTGCACTTAAATACTCTGTTATTGTTGCTATCTATTCATTCATATTTGTTATGAATTATAGATGTTATGGTAAGTGGACCTGTAGTGGTTTTCCTATGTGTACGTAGCTAAATTCGATTGTAAAATTGAATTGTGCAATTTAGATAAATCATCCGGGGGTGGATGATTCTAGAATTAAAGTTGAGTTTTCATGTTAGATCCTGATGTAGTGTACATATCCATTATGGATCATGTAGTCGAGCATGGACGTGTGATGTGTCGATACAGCATCACAATGGACCGGTGGTCCTAGCTTGGTTATTATCAGTCGAGTATAACTCTCTACAGGATAGAGAGTATGTTGATCAGTCGAGTATAACTCTCTGCAGGATAGAGAGTGTGTTGATCAGTCGAGTATGACTCTCTGCAAGATAAAGAGTGTGTTGATCAGTCGAGTATAACTCTCTGTAGGATAGAGAGAGTGTTGATCAGTCGAGTATGACTCTCTGCAGGATAGAGAGTGTGTTGATCAGTCGAGTATAACTCTCTGCAGGATAGAGAGTGTGTTGATCAGTCGAGTATGACTCTCTGCAAGATAGAGAGTGTGTTGATCAGTCGAGTATAACTCTCTACAGGATAGAGAGTATGTTGATTAGTCGAGTATGACTCTCTGTAGGATAGAGAGTGTTATGATCAGTTGAGTATGTGTGACTGTGCATTCATGTCATTTACATGTATGCTAGTAACTTGGTCTCCCTTGTGGTTGAGAGGGTCGTCAGTCATCCTACCTCCCAAGTTACTCATGGAGGGGTAACTGGTGTGAGGGCAGAGCATTGTTGCGCTGCATTCGACCACTATAGACGATGGTAGATGGAGTTGCGTGTAGTTGTCCTATGTGTGTGACACTCGACCACTCATGGGTAGTGACTATCGGAGTGGCCAACAACAGGGACCCCCGTCATTTAGCTAGCTCTTTATGCTTATATGCTACTTGATCATACTGCCCACTCATCCACTCGAGAGTAGTGGTTGGTGTTGAGTTGGGACAGTTGTCATGTCGAGCCACCGAGGCCACACTGGGGTCATGGTAGCTTTAGGGTGAGCCGGCATGACCATGCATTCTGCATTGTTGTGTCTTATGGCGTTTTGCATATTTCCATATATATATATATATATATATATATATATATATATATATATATATATATATATATATATATATATATATATATATATATATATATATATATACACATACATATATGCATGTATATATATATATGGATGATTGTGATTAGTGTATATATAGATGCAGTCTATATGTATGCTTATTGTGATGTTACATTTGTTTGTACTATGCTTGCTGCATTTGTTTATACATCATCATACATGCTACTGCATTTGCTGTATGATAGTGTGTGGGATACATGTATGAGTTAATTGACCGTCAGATACCTTTGACCAGTACCTTGAGATGATAGGGATGGACCCGGTTCATCGTTGTATTTTCCATTGGATGTTAGTATGGTGGTTTGTCGCTTATAGAGTTAGATTTACTCTGCCATGTTGTAGGTATTGTATTATGTTACTTATACTCAGGTTTTATGAGTTGCATCGTTGTCGATCTTCAGGTATGTCAGTACCTTATGATGTATTGTTGATCAGTTTAGTATACAGTTGTTATATCATGTGGGTGTATACCTGTTATTCCATTAGACAGCATATTGTTGACTCATATATGATATATATAAATTATGCATGCACTTTTATTCTTATTACTGCTGAGTTTTGTACTCATCACCACAGACCCTGGGTTTCTTGTCGCCTAGGTAACAGGTACTCGACTCCGTGATGGGCTTGGAGCAACGCCGGCTGGCAACCTCTCATCTCACATCCGAGGGTCTGAGTTTTGGGTATTCCATGTATTTCTCGATATGTCTTTGGTTTATATGGTGGATTGTACTGTGGTACTTGTGGTTTATGTGCGCACATGTTGGTGCAAGTTTTGACGATGTTTTCTTCATGTTTTGGTGTTAGTCATACCGGTATGCACTGTGTGTAGTTGTTATTTCGTTTGAATAGTTTTCGCCGTGTTTTGTTGTATTTACATTATATATGTTATTATGGTTGTGGTCGAAAGGCTTGTATAAATAGGATATGTTGCCACGTACAGGGTAGATGCTGTTCGTTTACTTTTCGGCTCGGCATACTCTCGGAGCGTGACAACTTTAGTGGTATCTGAGCCCTAGGTTCTGTGATGTCATACAATATTATTTTTGTCGAGTCTTGGATTCTCGGGAGTCGATTTGCTTTCGGTTTTGGTTTTGTGAGATGAGATTGACAGCAGCATGAGCTTCAGGCAACACGAAGTAAGAATTCCTGATAACTTATATTTAATTAGATACTTATCTAAACTTGTTCAACAAGTGTATACAGACAGAGTGATGACACCTGTACAGACTTATTGTAGGGGTCGTCCACCGAGACGACCAGCCGGAGTTGCCGTTAGTGTTTATACTCTCGGTTTTGTTGGCTATGCATTTAGTATTTATAACAGGGAATAACATGTAGTATGTTGGTTACTATTGTAATCGTGGTTTGAGTTGATCATGGGAATGACTTGTTGAGTCTGTGAGTCTTAAACCTATGTCGAAAAGGTGAATCTCCTTTGAGAGCCGACTAATACCGAGTCAGAAAGCAAGGGTCAAGTAGTCACATTTCTTGTGGAAATCAAAGACTACACTCTTAGGGATTTTCACTAATTATGCTAGTCAGATCATTACCTATTGAGTAATGGACAAGTCATGTAGGCTATTGTTGATGCAGATAGCAGAGGGCTAGTTTACGGTTTTTCATAGGGATTTTGATCCCTGAGTGGTTCGTGTTGGGTTGTATAACTTTGAAGGTACTTTTGAGTAATTAACTTGTGTTATACAAAGGAAGTAGAGTGGTTGCATACCATTATCGGGATCAAGCCGGTACTTGGTGGAAGATGTAAAAAATAAACTTCGGGGAATAATATATCGCTTGATCATGGTTTAGTGATGTTGTGAGAGAGTATTTTCCCACATCATTTTCTTTGACTCATTGTAGGGAATTCTTGAGCTTCAAGTAGGGTGATCATTCGGTAATGGGAGTACCGTGCAGAGTCGTTAGACTTGTCGAGGTTACGACCACCTAATAGCTCAAGAATGTGAATGGATGGTTTAAGCCACCCACAATTTATTGGCTTACATTTGGATTAGGATGTTTGGATCTTCTATCAAATCCTACCGGAAGACATTGGATCGAGTCAGGAGTTTAGAAATGACTTCATACAAGTGTTTAAGAGTTGGAGACCGATAAGAAAATATTACCAGTCAAATTATTAAAATCAGAAGTCACCGAATATTGGATAAAAGGAGCTAGATCGGAGTAATGGGTTATGAGCCGTTACGATTTGCATCTCCATTTTGGCAGTTGACTTAGTTTCTCCATGGTAGTTTTTTGCACCTACATGAGCTCAGTCACCAAGAGAAGAAGTTGGATAAGTTTATATGTCACGCCCTACGATCATGCCATTCCGAAAAGGAAACGGATGGTATCTCCCCTGTACGTGGCAACATATCGTATTAATAAAAGGCGTGTATGCCACAACTGTTGGCATCGTGCTATTCCTCGGAGGCTCATCGGCTCCCATGTCCCCGGATTAAAATTTTCACTAATGAAAACTAATCCGGATGGGATGAGTTTCCTAAGCACAACCAATTCATCGTCGTGCTAATGACTTAAGCGATCGCTTGAACAAACTAGTTGTTCAAGCAACCAAACTCTTCTAGTCGGTTAGCCGCGGAAGAGACGACGGACGGATCGCCGGTTTTTGTGTTTCTTATTCGAGGTCCATGATTATACAAATACATGCAAATGTAAACTAGTATAATCAACATATACTAACATAAAGAACATAAGCTAGCATATCAATAAGAACATGCAAAGAACAATAATAAAAGTTGTAAAACTTTTATACCTTTTGATCTTCTATCGTATGTCCTAACCTCCTTGTAGACTTCGTGTGGGCGAAGATCCTCCACAAGTTGAAGCTTCCTAGATCTTCTTCAATCCAAAGAAAGAAGAACTCTCTTTCCCTTCTTGCTTGAGCCAACCACCAATCCACAAAGGATTGATGCCGCCGGCCCCAAGAATAGAGAGAACATAATGGAAACCACCAAGGAACCAAACTAGGGACAAACCCTAGCTTCTAGTGCCGCCGGCCAAGATGAAATAAAGAGGAGAAGAGAAATGAGTTGAGCGCTGACCAAGGTAGAGGAAATAGAGATAGGTCCCGGCAACACCTTAGGAAGAAGAAGAGAACCTCTCCTATAGTTGCCGCCCACTCCAATTTCCAAACCCTAGCCGCCCAACCAAACCCTAACCTAGGATTTCTTGCCGCCCAACCAAAGGAAAGGCAAAACCCTAATCTCTTTGAAAACCATCTTCTATGTGCTGGCCATGGAAGAGGGGAAGAAGGATAGAGTGTGGACCGGCCAAGGTAGAGGGTAGAAGGAAGGGACCAGCCATGCCTTAGGAAGAAGAAGAAGAACATCTTCCACTTGTTGCCGCCCATGTTTTCTCCCAAACCCTAGCCGCCCAAAAATTCTAAACAAACTAGGGTTTCTTGCCTCCTAAGGAAGCAAACCCTAATCCCCTAAACCATCCATGATCAATTACCTTTGCCGCCCACCTTAAGCCTATATATATATAGAGTTAGGTTTAGGCCTTGGTTTAATCTCCACCGTCGGTTCTAGGGTTTTAATCCCAACCGTCGGATCTAGAGATTTAATCTCAACCGTCAGTTCTAGGGTTTTAATCCTAATCATCGGATCTAGAGATTTAATCTCAACCGTCGGTTCTAGGGTTTTAATCTCAACCGTCGGATCTAGAGATTTAATCTCAACCGTCGGTTCTAGGGTTTTAATCCTAACCATCGGATCTAGAGATTTAATCTCAACCGTCAGTTCTAGGGATTTAATCCCAACCGTCGGATTTGATCTAGACTTTATGAGGTTTATATTAGGCTACGATAGGGACCATGAGGAGGAGTTGGGTCTTGGCCACCCGATGGATCGGAACCATACAAACTTGATCTATCAATGATGTTCCATTCCACTAGAGGATCATCATCGAACTACCTCACCAACCCCCATAAATTAATATGGGCTCCATATATTATTTGTACATCCATCTCCCCGTGTTTAAGATATCGAATGTCCGTCAATTAATTGATTTACTGACCATCAATTAATTAACATCTAACTCCTCGAGTAGTACCACTCAACCTTATCATCATGTTGACTAAGTCAATTTGCAGGGTTTACATGATGAACCTTATGAGCTCCTCAAGGGGACATCATCAACCTAATATATAGGACACGGTTTCCTCCTATAATCAAGCGGCACACCATGTAAATAATATCATTTCCCAACTTAAGGCATATTGATTTAATCCATAGAAATCTCACCCTCGATAAATCAAAGAAATAAATATTAAGTACATGTGCTATTATTATATCGGGATTAAGAGCATGTACAACATAATATCCGAGGTCCGATTCAATTATGCATACAAGAATAAATTGAATCACCTCTATCAGTCTGCTCAATACACCTAAGTGTACTAGTGTAACTCTATGTTCAAGATAAAACAATACCAAGCTACACTACAACCATGCCAATGGTTTGTCCAAAACCATCTTGGTTGTGAGCCTCTACTTATACTCTACAAGGGATTGATAACATGATATTCTATGCCACACCCAAGCACCATGTTATCTACAATGTAAAGTATTAGATAATATGCACATATATAAATATAAAGTGCAAACAATGATCATGTGATTCTTATTTCAAAATAAAATGTTCATACCAAAGAGCTAGGCTTTCAGTATACATCCCAACAATCTCCCACTTATACTAAAAGACTATGCTGTCATCATACTGCCATACATCTGATTCCCCTTCCCTCCACATGCCTATCAAAGCTCTCGCCAGAAGGGCCTTAGTGAAAGGGTTTACCTGGTCATCCTCTGATGCAACCTAGACGACAACAACTTCTACCTCCTTTACGATTTCTTGTATCAGGTGGTACTTGCACTCTATGTGTTTACTAGCCTTATGGGCTCGTGGTTCCTTCGAGTTTGCAACTGCACCATTATTATCACAATAAATTGTGATAGTTCTGGGCAAACCAGGAATCACATCCAAGTCCATCAGAAAGTTCCTGATCCACACAGCTTCTTTGGCTGCCATAGGGGCTGCCACATACTCAGCTTCCATGGTAGAGTCCACCACGCATTTCTGCTTGACACTCTTCCATACTATGGCTCCACCTCCAAAAGTAAACACAAAACCTGAGGTAGACTTACTATTATCCCTATATGATTGGAAATCGAATCCATGTAACCCACAGAGAGTAATTGGTCTGCCCGGTAAACTAGCATATAATCCCTAGTCCTTCTCAGGCACTACAATATATGCTTTACCGCAGTCCAATATCCCTGTCTTGGATTACTCTGATATCTGCTGACCATGCCCACGACAAAGCAGATATCTAGTCTCGTACAGAGCATCACATACTTGAGGCTTCCTACTGCCGAAGCATAAGGAACCGCCTTCATCTCCTCTATCACCTCAGATGATCTAGGACACATCTCCTTAGATAAAGGAACTCCATGCCTGAAAGGTAGAAAACCTTTCTTGGAGTTTTGCATGCTAAAACGATCCATAATCGTGTCTATGTATGAAGCTTGGGATTAGCACACTAACCTTGATCCCACGGATGTGTCCCACTTCTCCCAAGTCCTTCAAAACTGTTTGGACAACCATACCCTTACGTCTGATAACACTCTGATATTGTTGCCAACTACCAAAATATTATCTACGTATAGTACAAGAAATACCACTACGTTTCCGTCACATCTCTTGTATACACAAGACTCATCCGGACTTTGAATAAATCCATAAGTCTGGATTTACCTCATCAAAGTGGATGTTCCAAGACCTCGAAGCTTGCTTCAATCTATAAATGGGCCGATTAAGCTTACATACAAAATGCTCTTTGTCCTTAGCAATGAATCCCTCTGGTTGCTTCATATAGATGGATTCCTCAAGACTTCCACTAAGGAAAGCTGTCTTGACATCCATCTATCACACCTCATAATCCATATGAGATGCTATGCATGAGAGCTTTCAGACCTGACTTGAATCTATAGATTCAATCTCAGTATTCATTGCACTTTGCCAAGATACTGCATCTTTATCTTGGATTGCCTCGTCATATGTCTAGGGATCAGGTTCATGTTCGCCAGGGACCAAATCAGAAGATTCTCCCAAGAACATGAATCTCTCAGGCTGTCTAACAACTCTCCCACTACGACGAGGTATCACCTGTGTATCTTCTGTGACACGCGGTGCAGTGACATGTGGTATGTCCTCTTGTACCAGTGGTACTGAAGTCGGGACTTCCCCTATCAACTCCTCAAGAACAATCCTACTCGTGGGCTTGTGGTTCATCACATAGTCCTCCTCTAGAAATCTGGCATTCGTACTAACGATCACCCTCTGATCTCTAGGACTATAAAACAAACCACCTTCGTTCCCCTAGGATAGCCAACAAATAAGCGCACTTCTGTACGAGGTTCCTAACTTACCAGCATCAGCCTTCAGCACATGTGCTGGACTCCCCCATATCTGAAGATGTCTTAGACTAGGCTTCCGCCCTGTCCACAACTCTGTGGGAGTAGAAGGCACTGATATAGATGGAACCAAGTTCAGAATGTACACCGCCGTATATAGAGCATATCCCCAGAACGAATCTGGCAAGTCAGAATAACTCATCATCGATCTAACCATCTCCATAAGAGTCCTATTCCTTCGCTCCGCTACACCATTCTGCTGAGGTGTGCCAGGTGCAGACAATTGGGATTGAATCCCAGCCTCTGATAAGTAATTCCTAAACTCTCCCAAGAGGTATTCACCACTACGATCAAATTGTAGTGTCATCTTGAATAATTGTCTATGAAAAAGATGAAATATTCAAAACTACCTCTTGCCTGGATAGACATAGGACCATACGAATCAGAATGAAGCAATTCCAACACATCTTTGGATCTATACCCCTTGGCCTTGAAAGGCCTCTTGGTCATCTTACCCTCCAAGCAAGATTCGCAGGTTGGGAGATCCTCCACCACTAATGAACCCAAAGGTCCATCAGCTATCAACCTTTGAATTCTGCTTAGGTTAATATGATCAAGCCTAAGATCCCAAAGATATGTTTGGTTCATCTTTGAAGGTTCTTTTCTCTTATCGGAATTAGAAGATGAGTTATTAACTTCTATTTGCATTGTGGGAGCTTGTGGTTCAAGTTATTTCTTATCTATGTACCTGAATAGATAATGTCCCTATTCCTTTTATAAAAAATCTATCATTAAAAGGAATAGATTATCCATCCATCATTTAGAAACCGAAAGCAATTCTTTCTAAATAAAGGTACATAAAGAAAATTCTTAAGAACCAAAACCTTTTATTTTTCTCAAAAGATAAATAAAACTTCTCCCACTGCAATAGCCGCCACCTTCATGGCATTGCCCAAGTAAATGGTAATATCCCCTTTAGCTAGTCGTCGGGTTTCCTGGAACCCCTGTAAAGTTTTGCAGACATGATTAGTGGCTCTCGTATCTACACACCAGGTGCCGGTAGATAACACCGCTAACCATGTTTCAACGACTAGACCAAAGGATATACTTTTGTTCTGCTTTGGATTGGGACAGTCCTCCTTCCAATATCCATCCTGCTTGTAAGTGAAGTACTTGCCTTTCGGCTTCTTCACTCCTCTGTGAGATTCTCCCACCACATTTTCTCCACCTTGTTTCTCCTTCTTCTTGCCTTTCGGCTTAGAAGTAGAAGCCTTTTGGAGCAACCATGGCTTGAGGATACTCTTCGAAGAGTGCATACATGTACTTCCTAGCAAATAAGACAATATCTGGATTCTTTTCCAATCAACATTATTTGGGTACAGTAAGTTTATTTCCTTTAGTATCACAATAAGTGGACTGAAAGTCATTTTGAAAATCCTAAGAATCACATAGATCATTACTTTAGATTTCAAAAATTATTGATTCCTCAAAATAATAAAATTTCGAAATCAACCAACACCTCAAAACACCGAGAATATCGCATGCCACGATAGTGTGGACGTATACGAATTCTACATTTGTAAGAGGAGGTTTTACCCATTAATTTTATTATCTTGTCAACCTTACTTTTTGACAAATAAAATTAATAGTTGGTTCCTCTTTGGCCCTACAAAAAAAAGCAGTGACTCCGATGGGGAGGATACTTTTTATTTGCATCTAAGTGTGCACCATTACACGATACTAAGGGAATTATCTCGGATTATGTGCCTTACCGATGGGGAAGTACACACGCTCCTAAATAATTTCCTATAACCATTATTTGACCTAGTGATCCGCAAACAAACTCATCCAATGGGGAGGAAGGCACTCAGAGCCGACGCGCAAGTTTGTTGCATCACACGTCAAATTGTAATGGAGGCCGCGGGAATTAATTAAAATATCCCTCTCCCACTTAGTAAATTGAAAATGAGGAATTTTCAAGCACACACAACATGCATATAAAACAAATCAGCAATAAATATGGAAAAATCAGAATTTTTCCAACTATTATGGCATTGTTCTCCAATATGCGTCCCGTCGTGTCGCCACCTCGTCCGCTCCTCCTACGCCATGTACGAGCCATCCGGAGATCCGAGCCGAGAATAAAACCTATTTTATTTTACATCCATCGATTCTATACTCCACGAGGGAGTGTACATGAAATCTAGATCGAAAGTAAAATAAAATAAAGAGTGGCTAAACAATGTCGTATTCAATTACAAAAATTAAATACTAATTTAGCCTCGTCAACCCTGAGGATTCAAATAATATACAATCACACACACATGCAATCACATACACACATATAGCCATAATAGTCGGATCTTATGCCTGCAACCAAAAAGTTAGCCTACGCACATCCTACTATTATCCGACATACTCAATATATGATATGTGCATGAAAGTAACCGAATCCAAAACACACAAAACCGGAAACCGTGGCTCTGATACCATTTGTTGGCATCGTGCTATTCCTCGGAGGCTCATAGGCTCCCATGTCCCCGGATTAAAATTTTCAATAATGAAAACTAATCCGGATGGGATGAGTTTCCTAAGCACAACCAATTCTTCGTCGTGCTAATGACTTAAGTGATCGCTTGAACAAACTAGTTGTTCAAGCAACCAAACTCTTCTAGTCGGTTAGCCACGGAAGAGACGACGGACGGATCGCCGGTTTTTGTGTTTCTTATTCGGGGTCCATGATTATACAAATACATGCAAATGTAAACTAGTATAATCAACATATACTAACATAAAGAACATAAGCTAGCATATCAATAAGAACATGCAAAGAACAATAATAAAAGTTGTAAAACTTTTATACCTTTTGATCTTCTATCGTATGTCCTAACCTCCTTGTAGACTTCGTGTGGGCAAAGATCCTCCACAAGTTGAAGCTTCCTAGATCTTCTTCAATCCAAAGAAAGAAGAACTCTCTTTCCCTTCTTGCTTGAGCCAACCACCAATCCACAAAGGATTGATGCCGCCGGCCCCAAGAATAGAGAGAACATTATGGAAACCACCAAGGAACCAAACTAGGGACAAACCCTAGCTTCTAGTGCCGCCGGCCAAGATGAAATAAAGAGGAGAAGAGGAATGAGTTGAGCGCCGACCAAGGTAGAGGAAATAGAAATAGGTCCCGGCAACACCTTAGGAAGAAGAAGAGAACCTCTCCTATAGTTGCCGCCCACTCCAATTTCCAAACCCTAGCCGCCCAACCAAACCCTAACCTAGGATTTCTTGCCGCCCAACCAAAGGAAAGGCAAAACCCTAATCTCTTTGAAAACCATCTTCTATGTGTCGGCCATGGAAGAGGGGAAGAAGGATAGAGTGTGGACCGGCCAAGGTAGAGGGTAGAAGGAAGGGACCGGCCATGCCTTAGGAAGAAGAAGAAGAACATCTTCCACTTGTTGCCGCCCATGTTTTCTCCCAAACCCTAGCCGCCCAAAAATTCTAAACAAACTAGGGTTTCTTGCCTCCAAAGGAAGTAAACCCTAATCCCCTAAACCATCAATGATCAATTACCTTTGCCACCCACCTTAAGCCTATATATATATAGAGTTAGGTTTAGGCCTTGGTTTAATCTCCACCGTCGGTTCTAGGGTTTTAATCCCAACCGTCGGATCTAGAGATTTAATCTCAACCGTCGGTTCTAGGGTTTTAATCCTAACCATCGGATCTAGAGATTTAATCTCAACCGTCGGTTCTAGGGTTTTAATCCCAACCGTCGGATTTAGAGATTTAATCTCAACCGTCGGTTCTAGGGTTTTAATCCTAACCATCGGATCTAGAGATTTAATCTCAACCGTCGGTTCTAGGGATTTAATCCCAACCGTCGGATTTGATCTAGACTTTATGAGGTTTATATTAGGCTACGATAGGGACCATGAAGAGGAGTTGGGTCTTGGCCACCCGATGGATCGGAACCACACAAACTTGATCCATCAATGATGTTCCATTCCACTAGAGGATCATCATCGAACTACCTCACCAACCCCCATAAATTAATATGGGCTCCATATATTATTTGTACATCCATCTCCCCGTGTTTAAGATATCGAATGTCCGTCAATTAATTAACATCTAACTCCTCGAGTAGTACCACTCAACCTTATCATCATGTTGACTAAGTCAACCTGCAGGGTTTACATGATGAACCTTATGAGCTCCTCAAGGGGACATCATCAACCTAATATATAGGACATGGTTTCCTCCTATAATCAACGGCACACCATGTAAATAATATCATTTCCCAACTTACCGGGCATATTGATTTAATCCATAGAAATCGCACCCTCTGATAAATCAAAGAAATAAATATTAAGTACATGTGCCCGTTATTATATCGGGATTAAGAGCATGTACAATATAATATCCGAGGTCCGATTCAATTATGCAGTCAGCAATAAATTGAATCACCTCTATGTCGGTCCTGCTCAATACACCTAAGTGTACTACACTAGTGTAACTCTATGTTCAAGATAAAACAATACCAAGCTACACTACAACCATGCCAATGGTTTGTCCAAAACCATCTTGGTTGTGAGCCTCTACTTATACTCTACAAGGGACTGATAACATGATCTTCTGTGCCACACCCAAGCACCATGTTATCTACAATGTAAAGTATTAGACAATATGCACATATATAAATATAAAGTGCAAACAATGATCATGTGATTCTTATTTCAAAATAAAATGTTCATACCAAAGAGCTAGGCTTTCAGTATACATCCCAACAACAACATCAATAAATATATATGTAAACAAACCACTGCAGAAACTAACCACAACAACATAACAAACTACACAGTGCATAGTGGTATGACTAACCACATCAAAAGAAATCATCGGCAAAACCCGAATCCACAAGTGTGTACATCACATGACAAGTCCACAACACATTACACCACGAAAAACTCCAAATACATAACACATCATATGGAAAGCCCAAAACGACCACAAGAGTCTCGGAGGTGAGATGAGATGTCAGCCAGCGGTGCTCCAAGTCATCATGAAGACTTCTACCGGTTACCTGGGCGACAGAAAAACTCAGGGTCCATGGTGGTGAGTATAACTTAGCAGGTAATAGGAAAAATATGTATATATCAAATATCACATGTAATTCAACATCATAACCTAAAGGTACAACAGGTATACCAGCACAGTATATAAATACATGCATATATCATCTAACCAAATAAACAACGTATAACGCAGACATACCTGAAAGTCTGATACGCTACTTTGATCCAACCTGAGCATATATCCAACATATATAACAGGAAGAGTAATACTAACTCACAATATACTCATGATACAGGTCAAGGTATCTAATGGTCTGTCCAACAAATATACAAGTATCTGACACAACCGTATAACAGATGCAAGAAGAATGCATGAATATGATGTACAACCAAATGCAGCAAGCATAGTACAATCAAATGCAACATCACAATAAGCATATATATATATATATAGACTGCATCTATATATATATATATATATATATTAATCACAACCATCCATATATATATATATACATGCATATATGTGTATATATAAGGTAATATGCAAAGCTCCATAAGATACGACAATGCAGCATGCATGGTCATGACTGTGCACCCCTACTCGCTATCACGACCCCAGTGTGGCCTAGGTGGCACAACATAACAACTGTCCCAAATCAACACCAACCACTTCTCTAGAGTGGCCGAGTGGGCAGTATGATCAAGTAGCATATGAGCGTAAAGAGCTCGCTACACAATGGGGGTCCCTGCTGTTGGCCACTCCGACTGACACTACCTATGAGTGGTCGAGTGCCACGCACCCAGCACAACTGCACGCAACTCCAACTACCACCTTCTATAGTTATAGAGTGTGGTACAACAACTACTCTGCCCTCACACCAGTTACTCCTCTGGGAGTAACCTAGGAGGCAGGATGACTGACGAGTCTCTCAACCCCAAGGGAGACTATGTTGTCAATATGTATGCAAATGACATGAATGTACTGTCACACATAAAAACATCAACCATAGACTCTCTATTATACAGAGAGTCGTACCAATCTGATCAACGCATTCTCTATCCTGCAGAGAGTCGTACTCAACTGATCATAATATTGGGATGTATACTGAAAACTCTATCTATTGTATGAGCGTCTTTATTTTTGAAATAAGAATCACATGATCATTGTTTGCATATTTATGGTTATGCATTTTGTCTAATACATTACATTGTAGATAACATGATGTGTAGTGTCACACGGGAGATCATGTTATCAGTTCCTTGTAAAGTATAAGTAAAGGTTTACAACCGAGATGGTTTTGGACAAACCAGTGATATGGTTGTAGTGTAATTTGGTATTGATTTGTCTTGACCATAGAATTACACTAGTACACTTTGAGTGTATTGAGCAGGACCGACATAGAGGTGATTCGATTTATTGCTGACTACATAATTGAATCGGACCTCGGATATTATGGTGTACATGCTCTTAATCCCGATATAATAATGGGCACATATACTTAGTATTTATTTCTTTGATTTACCAATGGGCGAGATTTATAGAGTAAATCGATAGGGCCGGTAAGTTGGGAAATGATATTATTTATATGGTGTGTCGTTGATTATAGGAGGAAATCATGTCCTATATACTAGGATGGTGATGTCCCCTTGAGGAGCTCATAAGGTTCATCATGTAAACCCTGCAGGTGGACTTGGTCCGGCATGATGATAAGGTTGAGTGGTACTACTCATGGAGTTAGATGTTGATTAATTAATTGTCAGTAAATTAATTAATTGACGGACATTCGAGATCTTAAACACGGGGAGATGTTTGTACAAATAATATATGGAGCCCATATTTTTTTATGGGGATGGTGAGGTAGATCAATGATAATCCTCTAGTGGAATGGATTATCATTAATGGATCGGACTTTATGTGGGCTTGATCCATTGGGTTGCCAAGATCCAACTCCTCCTCATGGTCCCTATTGTAGCCTATTAAAACCCTCATGGAGTCTAGATCCGATGATGGAAAATGAAACTCTAGATCCGACGGTGAAAATTAAATCTCTAGATCCAACGGTGGAGATTAAATCTTTAGATCTGACGGTGGAGATTAAATCTCTAGATCCGACGGTTGAGATTAAATCCCTAGATCTGATGGTTGAGATTAAATCCCTAGATCCAACGATGGAGATTAAAAGGAGGCTTAAACCTAGCTCTATAAAAGGATGGCCAAGGCTTGTGCATGGAACACAATAAGGGAGATTAGGGTTTTGCTTCCTTGGCTTAGGCGGCAAGGCATTAGGGTTTAGGTTTCCTTTTGCTTTGGGCGGTGCCAATTGTCCAAGAGCAAGGGGTCGGCGGCAAGGTGGTTAGGGTTTGACATCTCTTCTTCATCCCTTGGTCAGATCTCCCTTTTCTCCTCTCCTTTGGCCGGCGGCAACCCTTCCTTCAAGGTTGGCCGGCGTTCCTCTTCCTCTCCTTGGCCAGCGGCAAGGATCAAGCTTGGAGCTTGGTGGTCGGTTCTAGATAGGAGAAAGAGTTTTGCTTTATTCTTCCTTTTGTTCGAAGCGAGCAAGGAGGGGAAGAACGTGATCTAGGAGGCTTCGACTTTTGGAAGATCGTCACCCACACGACGTCCAAAAGGAGGAAGGACATACAATAGAAGATCAAGAGGTATAACAAGAGGTATAATCTTGTTTATTTTGATTAGTGTTCTTTTGTATTATGTATATGGTTGTTTACAATTTTATGTGGCTAATTTAGTTGGACCCCGAAGACAAACACAAAAACCGGCGATCCATACATCATCTATTCCGTGACTATTTGAAGAATAGAGGTAGGTTGCTTGAACAACAAGTTTGTTCAAGTGACCACTCTAATTGAATAGCACGACAATGGAATGGTAGCTTGGGTAATCCCTATTTATTGAGGATTAATTGTTTAATCCGAGGACAAAGACGGGATCGCCATGAACAAGCGACCAAGTTGAAGTGGGAAGCGAAGTTTCTCCCTTCAAGTGGTATCAGAGCCACAGTTTCCAATTTTGTGTGTTTAGGATTCGGTTAATTTTATGTACTTTTCATATATTGTATGTTTCGGATGATAGTAGGATGTGCGTAGGCTAACTTTTTGGTTGCAAGCATAAGATCAAACTATTATGGCCATATGTGTGTATGTGATTGCATGTGTGTAATATTATTTGAATCCTCGGGGTTGATGAGGCTAGTATTTAATTTTTATAATTAAGTACGACATTGTTTAGCCAGTCCTTTTATTTTAGTTTACTTTCGATCTAGATTTCATGTACACTCCTTCGTGGAGTATAGGATCGATGAATGTAAATTAAAATAGTTATTCTCGGCTCAGATCTCCGGATGGCTTGTACATGGTGTAGGGAGGAGCGGATGAGATGGTGATACGACCGGAGGCATATTTGAGAACAAAAGCCATAATAGTTGGAAAATATTTTTTTTTCCATATTTATTGCTTCTTGTTTGATATGCATTTCGTAGGCTAGGAAAATTCCTCAATTTTAAATTACTAAGTGGGAGAGGGATATTTTTATAAATTCCCACGGCCTCCATTACGATTTGACATGTGATGCAAACAAAATTACGTGTCGACTCTGAGTGTCTTCCTCCCCATCAGATGAGTTTGTTTGCGGATCACAGGGTCAAATATGGTTATAGGAAATTATTAAGGAGCGTGTGTACTTTCCCATCGGAAGCACATAACCCGAGATAATTTCCTTGGTATTGAGTAATGGTGAACACTTAGATGCAAATAGGAGTATCCTCCCCATCGGAGTCACTGCTTTTATTTGTAGGGCCGAAGAGGAACCAACTATTAATTTTATTTGTCAAAAAGTTAGGTTGACAAGATAGTAAAATTAATGGGTAAAACCTCCTCTTACAAATGTAGAATTCGTATATATCCACACGATCATGTCATACAATATTCTCGGTGTTTTGAGGTGTTGGTTGATTTTAAAATTTTATTGTTTGAGGAATCAATAATTTTTTAAAATCTAATGTTTTGATCTATGTGATTCTTAGGTTTTTCAAAAATGACTTTCAACTCGCTTGCTGTGATACTGAAAGAAAATAAACTTACTGGACCCAATTATGTTGATTGGAAGAGGAATCTTGACATTGTCTTGATTGCTGAGAAGTACAAATATGTACTCTTCGAAGAGTGCCCTCCTAAGCTTGCAGATGATTCTGGGGAAAAGGAGAAGAAGAGTTATAAGAAGTGGATTAAGACTGATGAGATGGCGCGATGTTACATTTTGGCATCTATGTCAAATGTATTGCAACATCAGCATCAAGTCATGCCCACTGCTTATGACATGATACTAAATCTCAAAGAGTTTTTCGGACACCAGAATCGAGATGCTAGGCAGGAATCCATGAGGAACTTGATGACGACCACCAAGATCGAGGGAACACCCGTGAGGGATCTTGTTCTCAAGATGATGGCTCATTTGAATGAGCTGGAAGTCCTTGTAGCTGAGATCGATGGGGAAACCCAGGTCAATATCATTCTCCAGTCTCTACCTAGGAGTTTTGAGCAGTTTCACCTAAACTACAACATGAATAAAAGATTGTATTCGTTGGCGGAGTTTCTGACAGAACTCCAGGTGGTAGAGGGGCTTTTTCGTCAGAGTACTCAGGCTCAGGCCATGGTTACCCAAAAGGTTTCTACTTCGAAGATGAAAGGCAAGAAGAAGAAGAAACAAGCTGGGACAAAGGTGGAGGGAGGACCTCAAGGAGGAGTGAAGAAGCTGAAAGGCAAGTGCTTCACTTGCAAGAAGACTCGACACTGGAAGAAGGACTGCCCCAACCGGAAGCAGAACAAAGGTATATCTTTTGGTCTAGTCGTTGAAACATATTTAGCGGTGTTATCTACCGGCACCTTGTGTGTAGATACGGGAGCCACTGATCATGTCTGCAATACTTTGTAGGGGTTCCAGGAAACCAGACGACTGGCTGAAGGGGAGATTAGTGTTTACTTGGGCAATGCCACGAAGGTGGTGGCTGTTGTAGTGGGAGATGTTTATTTGTCTTTTGAGAGGAATAAAATTTTGGTTCTGAAAAATTGCCTTTATGTACCTTTATTCAGTGTTCTAAAAATCGGTGATTTTATCCGATTAAGCGGCGCGTAGGCGGTGGACGCTCGTCCACCGCCCCGATATTTCTAGAGGCGATGCCGCTAGGCGTCGCCGCTTTAATCGGCACCCAGAGCGATTAATCGATGGCTTCGATTAATCGGGGCGACCGACCCGGCAACGTAGTCACGAATTCACGATTCACGAATTGCGATTTCTGAATCACGATCTCGCGTGCAGCCTAAATCAGTAAATCCTAATCGAGCCAAATTTTGGAATCCCTACCTCTTCGCTTCTTCGTCTCCGCTGCGCCCAGGGCCAAGCTTCGACTTCACGCGTGTCGCCTCTCCGATCGTCGAGTCTGAAGTCTCTACCTGTCTGCCGCCGACGGCGTCGTCGACAGAAGCCAAGCACCCGATCCGGATCCCCAGCCTCGCCGACACCCTTTCAGCTTTCATCGCTCACCTTCCCTTCGCCGCACTTCGCCGCACGCCACAGTCCAGAGTCCAGACTAAGGTAAGGGATTATACAAGAGTTATATGTTTTGATTGTTTTCAGGAGTCGTATAGAACTCCTGACACGCCGGTGAGAAACAACACAGGCGTGTCGCACAGTGAGCGACACGCCTGTGTTGAGCACAACAGGCGTGTCGCACAGAGAAATGTGCGACACGCCTGTGTTGAGCACAACACAGGCGTGTCACACATTTCTCACCGGCCGTGTCAGCGCTTGAACGGGGCGTGTCGGTTGGGCGTGTTGAGCGCTGGAACTCCTGACACGGACGTGTCACTGATAACACGCCTGTGTTGTTTTGATACGCCGAAAATGAGATTGATCCATATGACTGCTCTGATTAAGATTTCTTTCTATGGTATCTTAGCTAATACACATATTGTGTTTTCCTTTTGTTTGTTCCATTTCTTAACATTCCTCATCCAGCAATTACATAAAATTCAATTTTGATGGTACTGCACTTGATTTCACTGTGAATTTTGTTCTGTTTATTGTTCTTGTAGTGTAGCACTGCGTGCTTTCTCTTCTTGGCATCGTAAATTGGTTTTTCTTTCCCTTACTAACAATAAATAGATCCACCTTGCATTTTGATTCAGCTTATACAAGGGTTTCATTTTTATCCTTTGTAGTGCAGTAAAATCAAGAATGTCAGGTACTATATCTTCTGAAGCATCTAATTCAATGTCCGAGATTGATTTTCGTTTGAAGCGTAATTCCAATGATATTTGATGGGAATTTGCGGAATTGGTGGATCCTAAAAGTTTGGATAAGTTGAAATGTAAGTTGTGTGGAAAAATTACTAGTGGTGGAATTTATAGGCTCAAACAACATGTTGCCAATATCAAAGGAAATGTTGCCCCGTGTAAGAAGTCTTCGGATGAGGATAAAGTGAAGTGTAAGAATGCTATTGAAGATGCAAGAACAAAAAAGAAACAAAAGAATATGGATGAAATGGAGGTGAGAGAAGAAGTTGTTTTTGAAGAATATGAGGTGGACGAAGGGAGTCGAGGGACAAAAAAGAATTCGCGTACTCTTGGGCCTATGGATCAATTTGTATCTGTCATTGATCCTGATTCTTCATTGAGTGAAAGTAAGAAGACAAAACAACAACAAAATATTATTGATGCACTTTGGAAGCAAAGGACACATAGTGTGCACCAATATTTAGCTCGATGGGTGTATGAGTCTGGTATTCCTTTTCATGCCATTGACAATGATAGCTTCAAGAGGTTTGCAGAAGTGGTTGGTCAATTTGGCCCAGGTTATCGTCCTCCAACTCAATACCTGTTAAGGGAGCCCTTATTGAAAGAAGAGGTAGATAGAACTAAAAGTCTATTAAAGAAGCAAGAAGAAGAATGGGATTTGAATGGTTGTTCAATTTTGACTAATGCATGGACTGATCGAAAAAGAAGAAGTATCATGAATTTGTGTATCAATTGTAAAGAAGGCACAACTTTCCTTTCTTCTAGGGAAGCATCGAATGAAGCACACACCGGAAATTATATATTTGAATATGTGGACAAGTGTATTGAAGAAGTTGGACCCCAAAATGTAGTTCAAGTGGTAACGGACAATGCTTTGAATAATATGGCGGCAAAAGATCTGTTGAAGGAGAAGAGACCACATATATTTTGGACTTCATGTGCAACTCACATGGTGAATCTTATGCTTCAAGGAATTGGGAATCAACCTAAGTTCAAAGGGGTGATTGAAAAGGCAAAGAGCTTGACAATCTTTATTTATGCACATCACAAGACATTATCAATTATGAGAAAGTTTACCAAAAAAAGAGACATAGTGAGGCCGGGAGTAACACGATTTGCAACCACCTTTTTAACTTTGCAAAGCTTGATAGAGAAGAAAAGTGAACTAAGAACTATGGTTTCTAGTGAAGAATGGAATACATGCAAACATTCAAAGAGTGCAAAGGGGAAGGCGGCATATAATATCGCTTTGAGTACCTTTTTTTGGAATGGGGTAAGTTTTTGCTTGAAGGTGTTTGCCCCTTTAATTAAGGTGCTTCGTCTTGTTGATGGGGATAATAAACCATCTATGGGTTTTGTGTATGGAGAATTACTTAGAGCGAGAGAGAATATTAAAGTGACATTCAACAATCAAGAGCTTCACTATCGTCCGCTTATTGATATTATTGATGAAAAAAGCCGTAATCGGCTTGATAGTCCACTACATTTGGCGGCCTACCTCTTGAACCCTTATTACTCTTTCAATGACCGGAGCATAGGAAGTGAAGAAGTGGTTATGAATGAATTTTTCACTTGTGTTGAAACATTCTTTCCTAATGATATTGATAGTCAAAGTGACATTGTAAATGTGGAGTTATTGAAGTATATCAACAAAGTGGGGGGGTTTGGAAGAGCATTGGCTATAGTGGGGTGCACAAAAAATGATGAGAAATATGATCTGGGTAAGAACTAAGAACTAAGAATTGCTTACTTTATTTTGTAATTTTTAATCTTTATTGGTTGTTTTTTGATTTTGCTTATTGTTATTGACTTATTGTTGGGTTTATTTTTATTTAGTTGGATGGTGGCATCTTTTTGGAAATGGTGTACCTAAATTGCAAAAGATGGCTAAAAGAATTCTTTCTTTAACTACGAGTTCTTCCGGTTGTGAAAGAAATTGGAGTACTTTTGAGGGAGTAAGTATTTAATTACTTATACTAAATGTCTAAATATGTATTCAATAATCAATATTAATATTTTTCTAATTTTCTTTAATGTAGATCCATACAAAGAAAAGAAATAAATTAGATCTAAGGTTGAACAATTTAGTTTATGTTCAATTCAATGCCAAGATCATAAACAAAAAAAGAAGACTAGAAGAAAAAGGAGTTGATGTGCTACTTGCTAGTGAAGCAACTATGGCACAAGGATGGATTGTTGATGGTGGAGATGAAGATGTTGAGACAAATATTGAAGATGTAAGAGAACTTCACGAAGAAGAATTTGTATGAAGAAGAGGAAGATGCCATGGATTTTGAGTTTGAATCCGATACAGAGGAAGTGTTGGAGAAATATGGAGATGAACTAGAAGATGTTGAAGAATTATGGTAAAATCTAGATCGCTCTGTAAGGTAAATCAGTAAATGATATTTTGTTTATTGGTTAAGATGATATTCACTTTATTGTTGATGTATCCTTGGTCTTGCTTTTTGGAGAGAGGATCTTTTTCAACTAAACATTCACAATATGTAGGAATGTGTTTTTCTTCATTCTATTATTGTTGGGTACGTTGCTTATTGTCAAGTATTCTTAATAGTTTTTTTAATCCGTTAAATTTGTTATTGTGTCGTGCTTCATTGTGATTTGTGTGTTGTGCTCTTGTTGTTTGCAATGCTTATTGTTGCAATGTTGCTTGATGTGTAAATTGGGTAAATTATTGTTTATTGTCAAGTATTCTTGTTGTTTACAATTGCCAATTCTTATTATTGCAATGGATTTTTAATATTGTTTGCAATTATGTTTTTAATTCTTATATTTTACAATTCTTATTGTTTACAATCTTAAACATTTTTAATATTCTTGTTACTTGTTGAGTTGCTGTTAGTTATTATTTGTTACATGCATGTGGACTTGTGGAGGCTACAAAGTGAGTTTTGACTTTTGAGTGCCCCCTAATATATTAATTTTTTTTATATATTATTATATTTAAAATATTAAAAAAATCGACCGCCTAGGCGGCCGCCTAGTCGCCTAGGCGCTAGGCGGCGAGTGACCGCTCGCCTACCATCTAGCGCTTTTTAGAACACTGCCTTTATTTAGAAAGAATTTGATTTCGGTTTCTAAATTATTTATGGATGGATATTCTATTTCTTTTAATGACAGAGTTGTTATAAAAAGAAATAGGGAGATTATCTGTTCTGGTGCATTAATAGGAAATTTATATACACTTGAACCAAAAGCTCCCACGATGCAAATAGAAGTAAATAATTCATCTTCTAATTCCAATAAGAGAAAAGAACCTTTGAAGATGAACCAAACATATCTTTGGCATCTAAGGCTAGGTCATATTAACCTAAGCAGAATTCAAAGGTTGATAGTTGATGGACCTCTGAGTTCATTAGTGGTGGAAGATTTACCAACCTCTGAATCTTGCTTGGAGGATAAAATGACCAAGAGGCCTTTTAAGGCCAAGGGGTATAGAGCCAAAGATGTGTTGGAGTTGGTTCATTCTGATTTGTGTGGTCCTATATCTATCCAAGCAAGAGGTGGTTTTGAATATTTCATCTCTTTCATAGATGATTATTCAAGATATGGATACATTTACTTGATGCGTCACAAGTGTGAATACTTTGACAAGTTCAAAGAATTCAAGGCTGATGTGGAGAAACGTCAAGGTAAAAGTATCAAGACACTACGATCTGATCGTGGTGGTGAGTACCTCTTGAGAGAGTTTAGGAATTACTTATCAGAGGCTGGGATTCAATCCCAATTGTCTGCACCTACACATCCCAGCAGATTGGTGTGGCAGAGCGAAGGAATAAGACTCTTATGGAGATGGTTAGATCGATGATGAGTTATTTTGAGTTGCCAGATTCATTCTGGGGATATGCTCTAGATACGACAGTGTATATTCTGAACTTGGTACCATCTAAATCAGTGCCTTCTACTCCCACAGAATTATGGACTGGATGAAAGCCTAGTCTGAGACATATTCGAATTTGGGGGAGTCAAGCACATGTGCTGAAGGCAGATGCTGGTAAGTTGGAACCTCATACAGAAGTGAGCATGTTCGTTGGCTATCCTAGAGAAATGAAAGGTGGTTTATTTTATAGTCCTAGAGATCAGAGGGTGATCGTTAGCACGAACGCCAAATTTCTAGAGGAAGACTATGTGATGAACCACAAGCCCACGAGTAAGATTGTTCTGGAGGAATTGAGAGGGGAAGTCACTACTTCAGTACCACCGGTACAAGAGGGTATACCATAAGTGACTGCACCGCGTGTCACTGAGGATACACAGGTGATACCTCATCGTAGTGGGAGGGTTATTAGATAGCCTGACAGATTTATGTTCTTGGGAGAATCTTCTGATTTGGTCCCTGGAGAACATAAACCTGATCCCTGGACATATGAAGAGGCAATCCAATATAAAGATGCAATATATTGGCAAAGTGCAATGAATTCTGAGATAGAATCTATGGATTCAAATCAGGTATGGGAGCTAGTAGAACCACCCAATGGTGTAAAACCCATTGGATGTAAGTGGATCTACAAGAGAAAGAGAGGAATAGATGGGAAGGTTGAGACCTTCAAAGCGAGGCTTGTTGCGAAGGGGTATACTCAGAAAGAGGGTATCGATTATGAGGAGACCTTTTCGTCGGTAGTAATGCTTAAGACTATCCGGATTCTCTTATGTATTGCTGCTCATATGGATTATGAGGTATGACTGATGGATGTCAAGACAACTTTCCTTAATGGAAGTCTTGAGGAAAACATATATATGAAGCAACCAGAAGGATTCATTGCAAAGGGCAAAGAGCATCTTGTGTGCAAGCTTAATCGGTCCATTTATGGATTGAAGCAAGCTTTGAGATCTTGGAACATCCGCTTTGATGAGGTAATCCAGTCTTATGGATTTATTCAAAGTTTAGATGAGTCTTGTGTAAACAAGAGATGTGATGGAAACGTAGTAGTATTTCTTATACTATACGTAGATGACATTTTGTTAATTGGCAACAATGTCAAGGTGTTATCGGATGTAAGGGTATGGTTGTCCAAACAGTTTGATATGAAGGACTTGGGAGAAGTGGGACACATCCTTGGGATCAAGGTTATAAGGGATCGCAGGAAAATGATGTTGTGCTTATCTCAAGCTTCATACATAGACACTGTTTTGGCTCATTTTAGCATGCAGAACTCCAAGAAAGGTTTTCTACCTTTCAGGCATGGAGTTTCTTTATCTAAGGAGATGTGTCCTAGAACATCTAAGGAGGAAGAGGAGATGAAGGTGGTTCCTTATGCTTCGGCAGTAGGAAGCCTCATATATGTCATGCTATGTACGAGATCGGATATCTGCTTTGTCGTGGGCATGGTCAGTAGATATCAGAGTAATCTAGGACAGGGACATTGGACTGCAGTAAAGCATATATTGAAGTACCTGAGAAGGACTAGGGATTATATGTTAGTTTACCAGACAGACCAATTACTCCCTGTGGGTTACACAGATTCCAACTTCCAATCAGATAGGGATAACAGTAAGTCTACCTCAGGTTTTGTGTTTACTTTGGGAGGTGGAGCCATTGTATGGAGGAGTGTCAAGCAGAAATGCGTGGCGGACTCTACCATGGAGGCTGAGTATGTGGCAGCCTCTAAGGCGGCCAAAGAAGTTGTATGACTCAGGAACTTCTTGATGGACTTGGATGTGATTCCTGATTTGCCCAGAATCCTCAAAATTTATTGTGATAACAGTGGTGCGGTTGCAAACTCGAAGGAACCATGAGCCCATAAGGCAAGTAAACACATAGAGCGCAAGTACCACCTGATACGAGAAATTGTAAAGCGAGGAGAAGTTGTTGTGGCCAAGATTGCATCAGAGGATAACCTGGCATATCCTTTCACTAAGGCCCTTCCAGCGAGAGCTTTTGATAGGCATGTGGAGGGAATGGGAATCAGATGTTTGGCAGTATGAGACAACATAGTCTTTTAGTATAAGTGGGAGATTATTGGGATGTATACTGAAAAGTTTATCTATTGTATGAACGTCTTTATTTTTTAAATAAGAATCACATGATCATTGTTAGCATATTTATGGTTATGCATTTTGTCTAATACATTACATTGTAGATAACATGGTGTGTAGTGTCACATGGGAGATCATGTTATTAGTTCCTTGTAAAGTATAAGTAAAGGCTCACAACCGAGATAGTTTTGGACAAACCATTGGTATGATTGTTATGTAATTTGGTATTGGTTTGTCTTTACCATCCCAACTCTCTCGCATTGTGGAGAACAACCAAGACATGCATATTGGATAGGACAGAAAGTACCTTCTCTATTTTCTTGTTCTACCTGCAGTGTAATTATGTTTTCTAAGATGTCTTGTGTTTATTCTTTCTTGTATATGGAGTAGATACTTTGATTCTAGGATTATGGAGTAACTTGAGTTTGTGGACATGTTAGTTCAAATAGTCATTCATCTCCTTTGATTCTATTTGCAATTTTGTGTTGGTGAGATTGATGAATATTTAGTCTTGCTTCTATTTCCATTGAGCATAACCGATACAAAGGGTTACAACATTCGTATCAAAAACCTGGGAGAACCAAGGATGAGCCTTGCGGTCATCCTACCTCCCGTAATCGTAGAAGATAGAATATGATAGGACAAGATATGAAATAAGATCTGTCTCTTCGTAGGGATTATAGGACGTCTTGGTACCCCAATAACCTATCTTAGTAGAAGGGCCAAAGTAGGAGAAATTAACTCTAGAAGGGATGAGGGACCTTAGTGACAGAGGGATCCCAATGGTATCAACCCCCTGAGTTCTGATAATCTGAAAGGTAAACTTGGTTAGGAATAGGTAGCTTCCGGTAGAAGCAAAAGTTCATCGGGCAGATACATATTGATCCTCCCTCAAGATCGTAATTAGAGATCTCAATGCACCAAATTGATAGCATGTTCCATGATGCACAAGTGAAATCGAAGTCCTAGAATCCTTTTTGAGAACTTCGAACCAACCTTATCTTCGTCCGAGTGACACTGTACTTGAGTTAGGACTACTGTCAACCTAGCAACCCATACTCTTAAGAGATTAATTCCGAACAACAACATTCACTGGACAGACGATATTCGAATCTCAGTCTCTGTGAGTTCGATAATCTTTTATTACTTGACATCTGTGCACTTGCGGGCGTTGAGCGCGAGCGTGCGCTTCGAGCCCCTGACAATTTCCGTCAGAGATTTGAGGTCGTGCTTATCTGCATCAAGTTTTTGGCACTATTGTCGGAGACTATTGATTCAATATCGTATCAGAAGTGGATAGTTTGGATCATACCTAGTTAGTTTAGGATTATTTTCCTAGTCTTTATTAATTTCTAGTTTAATCTAGTTCTAATTCAGATTTTAGTTTTTCTTCTAGCTTCGGTTATTTTCTAGTAGTTTTTCTTTTTAGTTATTTTCTTAGCTCCTGGTTTTCTTTATTTTTCCGTTTGTTTTTTTCCTCCTACCAAGGAACTACTATTTGTTGGTGCAACAATGCTCCAAGCATTTATATGTTTTGATGTTTGGCTAATCATCTAAGTTAGGCAATATTTTGTGATCTAATTACGAATGTGTTTAAGTGACAGGGAAATCCAAGGATGAAGTACTTGGTAAAAGGAAGTCCAAGCATGAT
Source organism: Wurfbainia villosa (assembly GCA_025175895.1). Classification (NCBI taxonomy): domain Eukaryota; kingdom Viridiplantae; phylum Streptophyta; class Magnoliopsida; order Zingiberales; family Zingiberaceae; genus Wurfbainia; species Wurfbainia villosa. The sequence continues at coordinate 54,607,615 of CM045986.1, read as the reverse complement.
CTTGGCAAAGGAAGTCCAAGGGATGGACTTGGCGGCATAAGACCAAGCTTGTAGTCTTGGCAGCATAAAGTCCAAAGTGAACCTTGGCAAAGGAAGTCCAAAGTAAAGTCTTGGCAGCATAAGTCCAAGCTTGTAGTCTTGGCGGCGTAAAGTCCAAGCATTTGGCAACCCAAGACATGACGAAACCGAAGGAAGCTCTTGGAAGCAAAGCGCTAAGGATGAACAAGTCGCAGACTCGGAGGGATCCTGAAGGCGCAAGGCTTATTGAGGAGCTAGAAGGTTGAGTCTAGGTCAAGGGTATAAAATCAAGTATGAATTACTCATACTTGGATGATCGACCATCGATCTCGAATCGATCGATCGATGTTGCGATCGATCGGCCGAAAAGGGCATCGATCGATCGGTGATCGAAATATCGCTACGAATCGATCTCACTGACGCGCTTGATCACTGATCGATCACCCCATCACGATCGATGGATGGAGGATCGGCCGATCGATCACTGGCCGTTGGAAATTGCGGCTATGAATCTCCGCGGAGATCGCATTTCAGAAGCCATTGGCTAGCGATCGATGATGGCATGCATCGATCCGATCGACTAACGGAAAAAAATCTTCTATAAAAAGGGGTCATGGGGAACATGGTGAAGCTAGTGCTCTTGCTCCTAACTATACTCTCGTGCTCACCAAGCCTTCCAAGTGTTTTTAGTGATTTAAATCCTCCTCTTCTCTTGTTCTTGATCATCCATCATTGTAAAGAAGAGGAGAGCATTGTAAGAAAGGTTTCTCCACCTTGGTTCATCCAAAGGAGGTTCTAGTGAAGGTTGATTAGGGCTAATCCACCTTACGGATTTCCATGGAGTAGGAGCGTCATCTCCGAACCACGTACATCGGGTGTTAGCTTTGTTCTTGCTTTGATTTGTGTTTATATTTTGTATTGCTTCCGCTAACATTTTTTGTAGAAAAGAAGAAAGGCTAATCACCCCCCCTCTTGCCATTCCAAGGGTCCTAACAAGTGGTATCAGAGCCCGGATAGCTTGGAAGATCTCACCATCAACCAAGACATCAATGGCTCTTCAAGAGGGATATAGCATCGCCAAGCCACCGCTATTCGATGGGAGTCACTTTGCGTATTGGAAAGGTAGGATGAAGTACTATCTTATGAGTAATATTGAAATTTGGCATAGTGTTGTAGATGGCGAGGGTGGATGAACATGGACATCCTATTCCAAGCAAGGATTGGACAAGAGAAATAAACAAGAAATTTGAATCAAATGCAAAGGCCGTCCTCACCATCCAATGCGGCGTCACAATGGAGCAACTCAACAAGGTGGGGCCTTTTGAATCCACCAAGGAGCTATGGGAAAAGCTCATTGAGCTAAATGAAGGTTCCAAGGAATCAAAGAGGGCCAAGAAGGACCTATTAATTGGACAACTTCAAGCCTTCCAAATGAAGATGCATGAAACCGTAAGTCAAATGCATGGAAGGTTCAAGGAAATTGTAAACAGACTCCATATCATAGGTGAGCGAGTTGATAACCGGGATTTGGTAAGGTATATTTTACAAGCATTTCCTAGAAATTCTTTATGGACTTCAATAGTTGATGCCATTAAGGTAACTAGGGATTTATCTCAAATTAAAATTGAAGAATTATTTTGTGAGTTTGAATTACATGAGAAAACTAACATGTCCTCTAAGGAAAAGGGTTTAGCTCTATTTGTTGAAAAGAAGGACAAGAAAGAAAAGAAGAAGAAGGAAAGAAAAGAAGCATCATCATCATCCGAGTCGGAGGATGAGTCAAGTAGCGATGGGGACTCATCTAGTGAAATGGCAAATTTCGTCAAGAAGCTTTATAGAAAGTCAAGAGAGTTCAAGAATAGAGAAGCAAGGAAGGGGTCTCATTCCTCAAAAGGTAAATTTAATGGTTATTCAAGTTTTAGTAATAATGTGATTTGCCATGCTTGCAATAAGAAGGGGCATATAAAGCCGAATTGCCCGGAGCTAAAGAAGAAGGAGGAAAAGAAAAAGAAAAAGAAGGACAAGAAGGAAAAGAAGAAGGAGGCCATGGTGGCTCAAACCACATGGGACACACCAAGTGTTGAAGACTCTTCATCCGATGATGAGCTTTGCCACATCACACGCCATGTGGCACTCATGGCATTAGAAGATGATTCCGGCACATCAAGTCAAGAAGACTCTTCAAGTGACGAATCGTCATCTAGTGACGATGAGGTAATGAATTCTCCCAAGGTTATGCTTCTCTATAAATCAATTGCTTATCTTAAAGAAGCTCTAGATAAGTCAAAATCTAAGGTTAAGAGCATGAAGGTAGAACTAAAGGCCATTAGGAATGAAAAGCCTTCACATATTGACTCTTGCATGCTTAGGGAAGAAAATGACAAACTTAAGGATGAGGTTAGTAACTTGAAAGCATGTTTAGGAAAATTTTCAAATGGCTCAAAGTGTCTTGATATGATTCTTAGTAGACAAAGAGCGGTTTATAACAAGGCCGGGTTAGGATATAAGCCAAAAGAAAAAGAAGTTGCTTATATTTCATTAATTAATAGGAAAGCAACCATTAAGGGTAAGGTTAAGAAAGCTTGGGTACCTAAGAAGTTTTTACTTAATGTTACCGGTCCAAATATTTGGGTACCAAAAGCTTGTGTTTTTCATGTGACTTAGGTAGGAGAGCGAGGTATGTGGATTGTGGATAGCGGTTGCTCAACACATATGACCGGGGATGTGAGCAAGTTCTCCACAATTAAATATGTGAAGAAGGGAGCGGTGTCTTTTGGGAATAGTGGAAAACTCAAGATATTAGGTAGAGGTACAATTGAGGTATCCTCTAAAATTGTTATTCACAAAGTATTGCTAGTTGAAAATATGAAATTTAATTTATTAAGTGTTAGTCAACTTTGTGATGCAAACTATCATGTTTTTTTTTGAATCCTCTAAATGCATGATTAGACACAAGGAATTAAATGATTGTATGTTAGTTGGATATAGGAAATCAAACATCTATTATGTTGATCTTTCATATGCTTCTAACATTTCTACTAAGTGTTTTGTTGCAAAAGAAGAGGAAAGTTGGCTATGGCATAGAAGATTGGGGCATATCAACATGAAAAACATAGCCAAGGTAGCCAAGATGGAGTTGGTCAAAGGGCTACCAAAGATCAAGTATGTCAAGAACAAATTGTGTGATGCATGCCAAGAAGGAAAACAAACAAAGGCATCACACAAAGGTAAAACCCTAACCAATACCTCTTTACCATTAGAATTATTGTATCTTGACTTATTTGATTGCCATAGTACTCCATCTTTAAATGGTAATAAATATTGTTTGGTTATAGTAGATGATTTTTCTAGGTATACTTGGGTCTATTTTATGAAACATAAGGATGATACCTTAGAAATAATCATAGGATTTAGTAAAAGGGTTGAAAATGAAAAGAGTCTCAAAATCAACCGGATCCGTAGTGATCATGGTGGTGAATTTGAAAATCTAAAATTTTCACAATTTTGTTTAGAGCAAGGGTACAAGCATGAGTTCTCTTGTCCTAGAACACCCCAACAAAATGGGGTGGTGGAAAGGAGAAATCGTGCCCTACAAGAGGCAGCTAGAACTATGCTTAATGCATATTCTCTACCTAGCTACTTGTGGGCGGAAGCGGTTAATACCGCTTGCTATATCCAAAATAGGGTTCAAATCCATAGGTTTTTAGGAAAAACACCATTTGAATTATGGAATGGGATTATACCCACAATTCATTATTTCAAAGTCTTTGGATGTAAAGTTTATATTCTAAACACCAAAGACAACTTAGGAAAATTTGAATCAAAAGCAGATGAGGGAATCCTAGTTGGATACTCATCCACAAGTAGAGGGTATAGAGTCTACAATAAGAGAACCAAAGGAATTGAGGAGTCTTCCAATGTTCAATTTGATGAAACTACTAGTACCTACCCTAGAAAGTCCTCCATTGATAAAGATATTAATGACAATAATCAAGAAATTACCCAAAAACTTCAAAATTTGACCATTAGGGGTAATGATCAAGGGGGAGAAAGAGGAGACTCCGATGATGAAAGAAGGGTGGAAGATAACAATGATCAAATTGAAACCCCTTCTAGAAACCTAAGAATTCATCAAGATCATACACTTGACCAAGTAGTAGGAGATCTATCTCAAGGAGTAAGAACTAGGTCATTTCATAGACCTCCTACTAGTCAAGTTGCTCTTATCTCACAAATTGAGCCCAAATCGATCAATGATGCACTACATGATCCGGATTGGATTTTGGCAATGCAAGATGAATTGGCTCAATTTGAGAGAAGTCAAGTGTGGGAATTAGTACCTAGACCCAATGATAGCACCATAATTACTACAAGATGGGTCTTTAGGAATAAGCTAGATGATCAAGGAAATATCACTAGAAATAAAGCTAGGTTGGTTGCTAGGGATTCAATCAAGTTGAGGGCTTGACTATGATGAGACTTATGCCCGGTTGCAAGGTTAGAATCTATTAGGATTCTCTTAGGGTATGCTTCCTACATGGGATTTAAACTTTACCAAATGGATGTTAAATCGGCATTCTTAAATGGTTTTATTAAGGAGGAAGTATATGTAGAGCAACCACCCGGATTTGAGAACATAGATTATCCAAATCATGTATGTAAGCTTAGGAAAGCATTATATGGGTTAAAACAAGCTCCCCGGGCATGGTATGAAAGATTGTCATCCTTCTTAATTTCTAAGGATTTTAGAAGAGGCCAAGTAGATCAAACTTTGTTTATAAAGTCAACGTTAAAAGATATATTCATAGCCCAAGTATATGTTGATGATATCATCTTTGGGTCAACAAATGATGATCTTCTTCAAGACTTTATAAAAAATATGGAAAATGAATTTGAAATGAGTTTGGTTGGAGAGCTTACCTTTTTCCTAGGCTTACAAGTCAAACAAACCAATGAGGGTATTCATATTTATCAAACCAAATATGCAAATGAAATGATCAAGAAATTTGGTTTGGAAAATGCCAAAATTGTAACCACTTCTATGGCCACTAGCACTAGAATAGATAGTGATCATGAAGGTAAATCAATTGATCTTAAATTGTATAGGAGTATGATTGGTAGCTTACTATACTTAACCGCTAGTAGACCCGACATTTTATTTGCGGTAGGTATGTGTGCAAGATACCAATCTTGTGCCAAAGAATCACATTTGGTAGCCGTCAAAAGAATATTAAGATATATTAAAGGCACCCTAAATGTAGGACTTTGGTATCCTAGGACTAAGTCATTTGAATTTCTTGGTTATACCGATTCCGATTATGCCGGGTGCAAATTGGATAGGAAGAGTACTAGTGGTGGATGCCAATTTCTTGGGTCCTCCCTAGTTAGTTGGAGTAGTAGGAAGCAACATTGTGTTGCTTTATCAACCACCGAAGCCGAATATGTGGCTATGGGTGGTTGTGTAGCTCAATTACTTTGGTTGAGGCATACTCTTGTGGACTATGAGCTGCACTACTCTAACATTAAAGTTTATTGTGATAATGTGAGTACCATCAACTTGACCAAAAATCCGGTACATCACTCTAGGACCAAGCACATTGAAGTGAAACATCACTTCATAAGAGATCATGTGGCAAGAGGGGACATTGAACTCAATTATGTAGAATCTAAGTCCAACCTTGCCGATATCTTCACCAAAGCTCTTCCCGAAAATGAATTTTCATCTTTAAGGAGAGAGCTTGGTATGTGCTTTGTAGAGTAACATTCTAGGTTTGCATGATCCCATGTTTATATGTTATCTTTATACCTTGATACATCTCACAAAAAGCCTTAAGAAACCTTGATTTTTGTATTGAAACACTTAGAACCATGTGAGATAATAGGGAAGGTGTACTTAGCTCATCATGCTTGTTATGATGCATTACTATGAGCCAATGACACACCTAGAGACATAAATACCTTATGGACCAACCATTGGGAAGGCTTGTATTCAAGTAATGAGTACATATCTCTAAGAACATGGTTGGAAATTCCAAATCATATATATTTTAAACTATGTTCATTATATTTTGGAAAACAGTTTTCAAGTGAATCACAAAAGTGATACAAAGGTTGAAAATTCTTTAGAACTTTTGTAAGTTTCCAAATTTGTATCAATCTTGAAATCTGGAAAACATATATTTTTCAAATTATTTTTCCTTAATAAAATATGATTTCAGAAATGGGTACGCAAAATTTCGTGATTTTTCGAGATTTCTGGAATTTCTACCGCATTTCTAAAAATGGGCTAAAAAGGTTGAAATTTCGATTTAGCGTAGCGATCATTGGTTCGAAGTTTTCTGATAATAAGCTCCATTTTCTGATATTTGGTATATTTTTGATGTCCTACCACTCTAGTATGATAATATTGCGTATAAACGAGTTTTAGGACTGCTTAATACAGTGGTTTAGGGGGAGTTTCAATAAATTCTATCCTTTTATCCCCAAAACCATTGTTGGTGCAAAGTTAGGATTTAATTTTTGAATTTTAGATTATTCTTTGCTTCAAATGTAATTTACATCCTATCTTGGATTAAGGGGGAGCTTAATTTCAATCTAATACCTTAGTCCAAGATCCAACATTCTTAATTCTTTCATCCTTCTCTTTTTGATGTATGTCAAAGGGGGAGAAGGAATGCTTAAGTTAGATGATTATGTGTGTATCTTTAAAGACCTAACATAAATGATTGTCAAACATCAAAAAGGGGGAGATTGTTGGTGCAACAATGCTCCAAGCATTTATATGTTTTGATGTTTGGCTAATCATCTAAGTTAGGCAATATTTTGTGATCTAATTACGAATGTGTTTAAGTGACAGGGAAATCCAAGGATGAAGTACTTGGTAAAAGGAAGTCCAAGCATGATCTTGGCAAAGGAAGTCCAAGGGATGGACATGGCGGCATAAGACCAAGCTTGTAGTCTTGGCAGCATAAAGTCCAAAGTGAACCTTGGCAAAGGAAGTCCAAAGTAAAGTCTTGGCAGCATAAGTCCAAGCTTGTAGTCTTGGCGACGTAAAGTCCAAGCATTTGGCAACCCAAGACATGACGAAACTGAAGGAAGCTCTTGGAAGCAAAGCGCTAAGGATGAACAAGTCGCGGACTCGGAGGGATCCTGAAGGCGCAAGGCTTATTGAGGAGCTAGAAGGTTGAGTCTAGGTCTAGGGTATAAAATCAAGTATGAATTACTCATACTTGATGAGTATCGATCGTGATCGATGTATCGATCGGCCGATCGAGGCGTCGGGAGTCGAGGATGAAACCACGACCATCGGTCATTGCCTTGATCGAATCGATCGCCGAAAAGGGCATCGATCAAGCGATCAAGGGAAATATCGCGCCACGAGAATCGATCGCTCACTCGACTAATCACCCCATCGATCGGTGATGGAGAGGATCGATCGGTGATCACTGGCCGTTGAAATTACGGCTCTGAATCTCACGAGATCGCGTTTGGTCGTTGGCCGGCGTGATCGGTGATGGCATGCATCGATCGGTGATCGGCGCCAGGAAAAACAGCCCTCTTACATAAAAGGGGCCATGGGAGCTTGGTGAAGCTAGTGCTCTTTCTCCTAACTATACTCTCGTGCTCACCAAGCCTTCCAAGTATTTTTAGTGATTTAAATCCTCCTCTTCTCTTGTTCTTGATCATCCATCATTGTAAAGAAGAGGAGAGCATTGTAAGAAAGGTTTCTCCACCTTGGTTCATCCAAAGGAGGTTCTAGTGAAGGTTGATTAGGGCTAATCCACCTTACGGATTGCCGTGGAATAGGAGCGTCATCTCTGAACCACGTACATCGGGTGTTAGCTTTGTTCTTGCTTTGATTTGTGTTTATATTTTGTATTGCTTCCGCTAACATTTTTTGTAGAAAAGAAGAAAGGCTAATCACCCCCCCTCTTGCCATTCCAAGGGTCCTAACAAGTGGTATCGAGCGGATAGCTTGGAAGATCTCACCATCAACCAAGACATCAATGGCTCTTCAAGAGGGATATAGCATCGCCAAGCCACCGCTATTCGATGGGAGTCACTTTGCGTATTGGAAAGGTAGGATGAAGTACTATCTTATGAGTAATATTGAAATTTGGCATAGTGTTGTAGATGGCTTCGAGGAACCGGTGGATGAACATGGACATCCTATTCCAAGCAAGGATTGGACAAGAGAAATAAACAAGAAATTTGAATCAAATGCAAAGGCCGTCCTCACCATCCAATGCGGCGTCACAATGGAGCAACTCAACAAGGTGGGGCCTTTTGAATCCACCAAGGAGCTATGGGAAAAGCTCATTGAGCTAAATGAAGGTTCAAGGAATCAAAGAGGGCCAAGAAGGACCTATTAATTGGACAACTTCAAGCCTTCCAAATGAAGATGCATGAAACCGTAAGTCAAATGCATGGAAGGTTCAAGGAAATTGTAAATGCGGACTCCATATCATAGGTGAGCGAGTTGATAAGGATTTGGTAAGGTATATTTTACAAGCATTTCCTAGAAATTCTTTATGGACTTCAATAGTTGATGCCATTAAGGTAACTAGGGATTTATCTCAAATTAAAATTGAAGAATTATTTTGTGAGTTTGAATTACATGAGAAAACTAACATGTCCTCTAAGGAAAAGGGTTTAGCTCTATTTGTTGAAAAGAAGGACAAGAAAGAAAAGAAGAAGAAGGAAAGAAAAGAAGCATCATCATCATCCGAGTCGGAGGATGAGTCAAGTAGCGATGGGGACTCATCTAGTGAAATGGCAAATTTCGTCAAGAAGCTTTATAGAAAGTCAAGAGAGTTCAAGAATAGAGAAGCAAGGAAGGGGTCTCATTCCTCAAAAGGTAAATTTAATGGTTATTCAAGTTTTAGTAATAATGTGATTTGCCATGCTTGCAATAAGAAGGGGCATATAAAGCCGAATTGCCCGGAGCTAAAGAAGAAGGAGGAAAAGAAAAAGAAAAAGAAGGACAAGAAGGAAAAGAAGAAGGAGGCCATGGTGGCTCAAACCACATGGGACACACCAAGTGTTGAAGACTCTTCATCCGATGATGAGCTTTGCCACATCACACGCCATGTGGCACTCATGGCATTAGAAGATGATTCCGGCACATCAAGTCAAGAAGACTCTTCAAGTGACGAATCGTCATCTAGTGACGATGAGGTAATGAATTCTCCCAAGGTTATGCTTCTCTATAAATCAATTGCTTATCTTAAAGAAGCTCTAGATAAGTCAAAATCTAAGGTTAAGAGCATGAAGGTAGAACTAAAGGCCATTAGGAATGAAAAGCCTTCACATATTGACTCTTGCATGCTTAGGGAAGAAAATGACAAACTTAAGGATGAGGTTAGTAACTTGAAAGCATGTTTAGGAAAATTTTCAAATGGCTCAAAGTGTCTTGATATGATTCTTAGTAGACAAAGAGCGGTTTATAACAAGGCCGGGTTAGGATATAAGCCAAAAGAAAAAGAAGTTGCTTATATTTCATTAATTAATAGGAAAGCAACCATTAAGGGTAAGGTTAAGAAAGCTTGGGTACCTAAGAAGTTTTTACTTAATGTTACCGGTCCAAATATTTGGGTACCAAAAGCTTGTGTTTTTCATGTGACTTAGGTAGGAGAGCGAGGTATGTGGATTGTGGATAGCGGTTGCTCAACACATATGACCGGGGATGTGAGCAAGTTCTCCACAATTAAATATGTGAAGAAGGAGCGGTGTCTTTTTGGGAATAGTGGAAAACTCAAGATATTAGGTAGAGGTACAATTGAGGTATCCTCTAAAATTGTTATTCACAAAGTATTGCTAGTTGAAAATATGAAATTTAATTTATTAAGTGTTAGTCAACTTTGTGATGCAAACTATCATGTTGTTTTTGAATCCTCTAAATGCATGATTAGACACAAGGAATTAAATGATTGTATGTTAGTTGGATATAGGAAATCAAACATCTATTATGTTGATCTTTCATATGCTTCTAACATTTCTACTAAGTGTTTTGTTGCAAAAGAAGAGGAAAGTTGGCTATGGCATAGAAGATTGGGGCATATCAACATGAAAAACATAGCCAAGGTAGCCAAGATGGAGTTGGTCAAAGGGCTACCAAAGATCAAGTATGTCAAGAACAAATTGTGTGATGCATGCCAAGAAGGAAAACAAACAAAGGCATCACACAAAGGTAAAACCCTAACCAATACCTCTTTACCATTAGAATTATTGTATCTTGACTTATTTGATTGCCATAGTACTCCATCTTTAAATGGTAATAAATATTGTTTGGTTATAGTAGATGATTTTTTCTAGGTATACTTGGGTCTATTTTATGAAACATAAGGATGATACCTTAGAAATAATCATAGGATTTAGTAAAAGGGTTGAAAATGAAAAGAGTCTCAAAATCAACCGGATCCGTAGTGATCATGGTGGTGAATTTGAAAATCTAAAATTTTCACAATTTTGTTTAGAGCAAGGGTACAAGCATGAGTTCTCTTGTCCTAGAACACCCCAACAAAATGGGGTGGTGGAAAGGAGAAATCGTGCCCTACAAGAGGCAGCTAGAACTATGCTTAATGCATATTCTCTACCTAGCTACTTGTGGGCGGAAGCGGTTAATACCGCTTGCTATATCCAAAATAGGGTTCAAATCCATAGGTTTTTAGGAAAAACACCATTTGAATTATGGAATGGGATTATACCCACAATTCATTATTTCAAAGTCTTTGGATGTAAAGTTTATATTCTAAACACCAAAGACAACTTAGGAAAATTTGAATCAAAAGCAGATGAGGGAATCCTAGTTGGATACTCATCCACAAGTAGAGGGTATAGAGTCTACAATAAGAGAACCAAAGGAATTGAGGAGTCTTCCAATGTTCAATTTGATGAAACTACTAGTACCTACCCTAGAAAGTCCTCCATTGATAAAGATATTAATGACAATAATCAAGAAATTACCCAAAAACTTCAAAATTTGACCATTAGGGGTAATGATCAAGGGGGAGAAAGAGGAGACTCCGATGATGAAAGAAGGGTGGAAGATAACAATGATCAAATTGAAACCCCTTCTAGAAACCTAAGAATTCATCAAGATCATACACTTGACCAAGTAGTAGGAGATCTATCTCAAGGAGTAAGAACTAGGTCATTTCATAGACCTCCTACTAGTCAAGTTGCTCTTATCTCACAAATTGAGCCCAAATCGATCAATGATGCACTACATGATCCGGATTGGATTTTGGCAATGCAAGATGAATTGGCTCAATTTGAGAGAAGTCAAGTGTGGGAATTAGTACCTAGACCCAATGATAGCACCATAATTACTACAAGATGGGTCTTTAGGAATAAGCTAGATGATCAAGGAAATATCACTAGAAATAAAGCTAGGTTGGTTGCTAGGGGATTCAATCAAGTTGAGGGGCTTGACTATGATGAGACTTATGCCCCGGTTGCAAGGTTAGAATCTATTAGGATTCTCTTAGGGTATGCTTCCTACATGGGATTTAAACTTTACCAAATGGATGTTAAATCGGCATTCTTAAATGGTTTTATTAAGGAGGAAGTATATGTAGAGCAACCACCCGGTTGAGAACATAGATTATCCAAATCATGTATGTAAGCTTAGGAAAGCATTATATGGGTTAAAACAAGCTCCCCGGGCATGGTATGAAAGATTGTCATCCTTCTTAATTTCTAAGGATTTTAGAAGAGGCCAAGTAGATCAAACTTTGTTTATAAAGTCAACGTTAAAAGATATATTCATAGCCCAAGTATATGTTGATGATATCATCTTTGGGTCAACAAATGATGATCTTCTTCAAGACTTTATAAAAAATATGGAAAATGAATTTGAAATGAGTTTGGTTGGAGAGCTTACCTTTTTCCTAGGCTTACAAGTCAAACAAACCAATGAGGGTATTCATATTTATCAAACCAAATATGCAAATGAAATGATCAAGAAATTTGGTTTGGAAAATGCCAAAATTGTAACCACTTCTATGGCCACTAGCACTAGAATAGATAGTGATCATGAAGGTAAATCAATTGATCTTAAATTGTATAGGAGTATGATTGGTAGCTTACTATACTTAACCGCTAGTAGACCCGACATTTTATTTGCGGTAGGTATGTGTGCAAGATACCAATCTTGTGCCAAAGAATCACATTTGGTAGCCGTCAAAAGAATATTAAGATATATTAAAGGCACCCTAAATGTAGGACTTTGGTATCCTAGGACTAAGTCATTTGAATTTCTTGGTTATACCGATTCGATTATCGGTGCAAATTGGATAGGAAGAGTACTAGTGGTGGATGCCAATTTCTTGGGTCCTCCCTAGTTAGTTGGAGTAGTAGGAAGCAACATTGTGTTGGTTTATCAACCACCGAAGCCGAATATGTGGCTATGGGTGGTTGTGTAGCTCAATTACTTTGGTTGAGGCATACTCTTGTGGACTATGAGCACTACTCTAACATTAAAGTTTATTGTGATAATGTGAGTACCATCAACTTGACCAAAAATCCGGTACATCACTCTAGGACCAAGCACATTGAAGTGAAACATCACTTCATAAGAGATCATGTGGCAAGAGGGGACATTGAACTCAATTATGTAGAATCTAAGTCCAACCTTGCCGATATCTTCACCAAAGCTCTTCCCGAAAATGAATTTTCATCTTTAAGGAGAGAGCTTGGTATGTGCTTTGTAGAGTAACATTCTAGGTTTGCATGATCCCATGTTTATATGTTATCTTTATACCTTGATACATCTCACAAAAAGCCTTAAGAAACCTTGATTTTTGTATTGAAACACTTAGAACCATGTGAGATAATAGGGAAGGTGTACTTAGCTCATCATGCTTGTTATGATGCATTACTATGAGCCAATGACACACCTAGAGACATAAATACCTTATGGACCAACCATTGGGAAGGCTTGTATTCAAGTAATGAGTACATATCTCTAAGAACATGGTTGGAAATTCCAAATCATATATATTTTAAACTATGTTCATTATATTTTGGAAAACAGTTTTCAAGTGAATCACAAAAGTGATACAAAGGTTGAAAATTCTTTAGAACTTTTGTAAGTTTCCAAATTTGTATCAATCTTGAAATCTGGAAAACATATATTTTTCAAATTATTTTTCCTTAATAAAATATGATTTCAGAAATGGGCATAAAATTTACGTGATTTTTGAGATTTCGAATTTCTAGCATTTCTAAAATGGGCTAAAAGGTTGAAATTTCGATTTGAGCGTAGCGATCATTGGATTCGGATACGGTCATGATACTTTTCTGATAATAAGCTCCATTTTCTGATATTTGGTATATTTTTGATGTCCTACCACTCTAGTATGATAATATTGCGTATAAGCGAGTTTTAGGGGCTATATCTGATGGTTTATGGGGAGTTTCAATAAATTCTATCCTTTTATCCCCAAAACCATTGTTGGTGCAAAGTTAGGATTTAATTTTTGAATTTTAGATTATTCTTTGCTTCAAATGTAATTTACATCCTATCTTGGATTAAGGGGGAGCTTAATTTCAATCTAATACCTTAGTCCAAGATCCAACATTCTTAATTCTTTCATCCTTCTCTTTTTGATGTATGTCAAAGGGGGAGAAGGAATGCTTAAGTTAGATGATTATGTGTGTATCTTTAAAGACCTAACATAAATGATTGTCAAACATCAAAAAGGGGGAGATTGTTGGTGCAACAATGCTCCAAGCATTTATATGTTTTGATGTTTGGCTAATCATCTAAGTTAGGCAATATTTTGTGATCTAATTACGAATGTGTTTAAGTGACAGGGAAATCCAAGGATGAAGTACTTGGTAAAAGGAAGTCCAAGCATGATCTTGGCAAAGGAAGTCCAAGGGATGGACTTGTCGGCATAAGAACAAGCTTGTAGTCTTGGAATCATAAAGTCCAAAGTGAACCTTGGCAAAGGAAGTCCAATGTAAAGTCTTGGCAGCATAAGTCCAAGCTTGTAGTCTTGGCGGCGTAAAGTCCAAGCATTTGGCAACCCAAGACATGACGAAACTGAAGGAAGCTCTTGGAAGCAAAGCGCTAAGGATGAACAAGTCGCGGACTCGGAGGGATCCTGAAGGCGCAAGGCTTATTGAGGAGCTAGAAGGTTGAGTCTAGGTCTAGGGTATAAAATCAAGTATGAATTACTCATACTTGATGAGTATCGATCGGATCGATGATGTATCGATCGATCGTCAGCGTTCGGTAGTCGAGATGAAACCACGACCATCGATCGATTGCCTTGTCGATCGATCGGCGAAAAGGGCATCGATCAATCAAGGGAAATATCGCCCGAGAATGCGATCTCACTCATTGCTGCCTTGATCACTGACTAATCACCCCATCGATCGATGGAGGGATCGATCGTGATCACCTGGCCGTTGAAATTACGACTACGAATCTCCACGAGATCGCGTTTAGTCGTTGGCGGCGGCGTGATGATGGCATGCATCGATCGGTGATCGGCTAACGGAAAAACAGCCCCTCTTCTATAAAAAGGGGCCATGGGGAGCTTGGTGAAGCTAGTGCTCTTTCTCCTAACTATACTCTCGTGCTCACCAAGCCTTCCAAGTATTTTTAGTGATTTAAATCCTCCTCTTCTCTTGTTCTTGATCATCCATCATTGTAAAGAAGAGGAGAGCATTGTAAGAAAGGTTTCTCCACCTTGGTTCATCCAAAGGAGGTTCTAGTGAAGGTTGATTAGGGCTAATCCACCTTACGGATTGCCGTGGAATAGGAGCGTCATCTCTGAACCACGTACATCGGGTGTTAGCTTTGTTCTTGCTTTGATTTGTGTTTATATTTTGTATTGCTTCCGCTAACATTTTTTGTAGAAAAGAAGAAAGGCTAATCACCCCCCCCCCCCCTCTAGCCATTCCAAGGGTCCTAACACTATTCTTTCCTTATCTATAATTTTGTGTATATAACAATGCATGATTTCACTCATGATTATGATCAATTTAATGTTGTGAGTTTTGGTAACATTTATTGTGAGCATTGTGGTGAAACATGACATACCATTAACGATTTTCCGAATATATTTGAACCTTCACAATTTGAACAAGAAAATGTCACCTACGATTACAACGAATGGCTACAAGATGATTCCTATTCATATAGTTATGACTCTGACTACTTAAACCCTCAATATTGTTCCCCTAAATCCCGACTTGAGTAGATGATGGAAAATTTCATTCAAACACAACAAATGGCGAACACTGAATTCCAGTAGCGACATTTGCAACCAAAGATGATACTAGAAGAATTAAGGTCATCTGTGAATGACATTGCTAATCGACAAAAGAAGCTGGAGATTCAGATAACATAGATCGCCAGCCAGTCTGCTAGAACACTAGGCCGATTACTAGAAAAATCAAAAGGATAATCCATTCAATCACCACTAGAGGGAGAACTTGAGGATTATATCATTGATACTTTAATCGAAGAGTGCATAGCTTCAATTAAAATACCTCCTAACCTTGAGGACCCAAAAGAGTCTACTTTAACCCTCACCGAAACTTTAGTTATCACTAACAAAGCCCTTTTAGTGATTGGTAATGATAAAATTTCATTCGACATAATAGAATCTACTAATCAATCTTTTAGTGAGGATATTTGTGGTGAGTTACATTATTTACAGCATATGGATGAAATAGAATATTATGATCAAACTCCTGAGGATTCTTTGAAGATAAGCATGTTCTATCTCGAACCAAGGAAGGAAGCTAATAAATATCTTGTCCCTCCACAAGCAGGATTTAAGAGATATAGTGATGGAGGACTACAAGGTAAGAGGCATAAAGTGAGCAAGTATCTTTCCCCTCCACTAGCTAGATTAAAGGGATATGGTGATGAAGGACCACAAGGTAAGAGGCGTAAAGTGAGCAAATATCTTGCTCCCCTACGAACAAGATTCAAATGCATCAAAAAAGGGAGGAGGAAAAATCTCCTTGGGCCACCAGAGCCAAGATGAAACGTAGTGGTACAATCGAGCTAGAGACCTTAACAAGAGCTTCTTGGGAGGTAACCCAAGTTTAAATTTACATATTTTGAGTCTTTTTGCATTCATCCATGTTAGTTTAAACTTTAATTTTTGTCACGCCCGCCCTTTCCAGGGGTTCGGAGGGCGGTGCGATGCGATCGTACATACATGCATTACAGCAGAAGACTACATATACTTCTTACAGCGGAAGACTTTAAACTTCTTTTTTTTTCTTTCTTTTAAACATAAGAATGCATCATCATTTCATAAATACTTAGTTCCAGTTCATGACATTCAACTTAAAGAAAACGTGCATAAGTACGGAAAGCATAAACAGATCTCCTCCACCATGCCACTACCACACACACTTTGCCCCTCCTGCTGCTCCCTTTAGTTTAGCCATTCTTTACCCTTATCTGCAGTACAAGGGAACATAAAACTATAAGCACATAGGCTTAGTAAGATCCTGTCCTACTCACAAAAACCATACGACAAGCATTAAGCATAGAGTAGTGACATGATCATATAAGCTCATATAAGCATAACATTCATATAAACATTCAAGAACATAAGCAAGCATAACATGCATATAAACATACCAAAATGTAAGCATAGCATTCATATAAACAGTCAAGAACATAAGCAAGCATAAAATACATATAAACATACCAGAACATAAGCATAGCATTCATATAAACATTCAAGAACATAAGCAAGCATAACATGCATATAAACATACCAGAACATAAGCATAGCATTCATATAAACATTCAAGAACATAAGCAAGCATAACATTCATATAAACATACCAGAACATAAGCATAGCATGTAGAGTATTTGACGCCGCTAGAGGGGGGTGAATAGCGCATTTCCCGTACATAGATGGAAATCGTTCGCAATCGTCTCTACAAAACTCGTTATGCGCAGCGGAATAGAAATAATAAAAGCAATAACGAAAAGATACAATCACGAACACACGCACAACACGAGAATATAACGTGGTTCGGAACCGAATGGTTCCTACTCCACGGATCGAGCTCTAGCGACGCCAATGCAATCACTAATCAATAAACTCCTTCTCGACAACAAGTCGGAGGTGGAGAAACCTCGTACAATAGTTTACAACAATAAACTAAGTACAACAAGCAATTACAATGAAATACAATGCAATACAAGTTAAGAGATCACTTTACAAATGCCTTTAGATCGCTTGCTTTTGGTTTCCTTAGACTAGCCTTGAAGGACTGGAAGAGCACCAACTATTCCCCTTCAAATCGCCCAAGAGAACACTTTTTTTAAACTGATGCCAAAAACCCTCCCGTCGAGCTCCTTTTATCCTTGCGCGCGACCTGGAATTTTGCCCATCAATCGACT
Source organism: Wurfbainia villosa (assembly GCA_025175895.1). Taxonomy (NCBI): domain Eukaryota; kingdom Viridiplantae; phylum Streptophyta; class Magnoliopsida; order Zingiberales; family Zingiberaceae; genus Wurfbainia; species Wurfbainia villosa. The sequence goes on along the minus strand of CM045986.1, from coordinate 54,590,204 downwards.
GACATAAGTCACCAGTCGACTGATGCCACTATTGTCGTGAGACAACGGCTTGATCCACGCTGGAAAAACTTCAACGGATCTCTTGGCAGTCGACTGCCAGCGCCCGTAGTCGACTGCCCAGTCGGCTACGGAGCATTCTGTGCTCGACATTGGGTGCAATCGATCGCCGACTTGGCGGTCGGTGGCAATCAACACGATCGGCCGATCGCTCCAATGAGCGGATCATGAGCATTTCGGCTCTAACGCAGTCGAACTCAAGTCGACTCATGGCAGTCGAACCGGTCATAATCTCAGTCGACTGCCAACCTCAAAAATGAGGTTTTAACCCAAGTATGGTGCCCCATACTTGCTAGACCACCCTTAGCCTAAACCTAAGCCTTCTAGCCACCTCCATCAGCCTCACGCCTCTCGGATCCCTCCAAGTCATCCATGACTTGTTCATCCATCGCGCTAGCCTCTAGGTGCTTCCGTCGGCTATGTCATGCTAACGGTGTCTACACCGCTAAGGCACATTGGACTTACACCGCCAAGACTCCGCTTGGACTTTACGCCGCCAACCATTGGACTTATGCTGCCAAGACTCCCGCTTGGACTTTACGTAGTTAATATCAAACCCCTTGGACTTCTCATGCCAAGACTCAAGCTTGGACTTTCCCTTGCCAACCCACGTTGGACTTTTACATTGCCAAGACCCATGCTTGGACTTTTCCCTTGTCAACCCATGTTGGACTTCTCAAATGCCAAGACCATGCTTGGACTTTCCCTTGCCAACCCATGTTGGACTTTTACATTGCCAAGACCCATGCTTGGACTTTTCATGCCAAGTACTCAAGACTGTGACTTTCCCATGACAATTACATTGTCATATGTTTTTGTCGAAACATCAAAACATCACTCGAGTCAAACTCGAGTCCTGGTCAATCGTGACCTGGCCCGATTGCACCAACAATCTCACCCTTTTTGATGTTTGATAAAAACCAAACAAATCATTTGAGTTAGACCACTAACTCAAATCCCTTACCAATTATCCCAAATTGGTAAACACTCTCCAAATGTTCTCCCCCAAACATTCAACCCCTTTTTGACTAACATCAAAAAGGTTTTCTCCCCAAGGAGGTCAATGTCTCATGTCCCAATGAGATCTTACAATCTCCCCCTTGATCCAAAAATAAATACCTAGGATGCCTACCATCTTCCTAGTGATAATTCACATATCACTCAAGAGAGGCAATCCTATACTCTCTCCCAATTTCCAAATTGGGTATCAAAAACCCATCAATTTTCCCAATTGATGATACTCTCCCAATAACTTCTCCTCTTCAAGTAAAAAGACACATCCATCATCCCAAGATGGATACCTCCCCCTAAAGGCTTGCTTCCCCTTGACCATTACACCAACAATGTCCTTGGGAAGCCCCTAAGCCAATAGGAACTCTAAACCATCAAAATTAAGGTTCTAAGTTCAACATAGAACTTTCACTCACCCTAAATTTGATACTTTGACCTAACACAGCTCCTAATCCATATCCAATGGATTTTCGCCCTTTATAATGCTTCCCAAAGCATATCCTAGGGTTAGGAGTGGTTAGGGACCTTTACCATAGTTGAAAATGGGCTAAACAAACCTTGTTAACCCGAAATCAGACCTGGATCGACTCGATAGTGTCGATCATTGCCACCACTCGATCGTGCCACCAAGAGGCGTCGGTGATAAACTAATTTTGAATTTCAACTATCAGTATCGAGATTTAGAAAAACATAAGTAATTATACGTAATTTGAAAATTCATAAAATTTGATACGTATATTACTTATAGTGATTACAATGGGTGAAAAATATTTGAAAATTATTTTACCCATAAAATAGTGAGTTTGATACAAAACTCAAAACCATTAAAATTTTCAATGTTTTGGCCCTATTTTGTATCAACTCTATCAATGGTGATTGCTATCAAAAGATAGACTTCACCAAGGTTTTTCAAAATGATTTTAAAATGTTTTCAAAACCTTATTTTGGATCATATTCCTTAGGCTCTATGTACATGACTTGTACACATGCTCTCCCAATGATCCACAAATCATAAAAGATGAGTTTGAGTTCATCTAGATGCAAAACCTATGCACCTTAAACTTAACTCATATCCTAGCATCTCACATGTATCTAGGGTGTATGAAATACACATACATGTCAATTTAATGTGAGATGTGGGTTTTGTTCTCCCTAATCTAGGATTTCATGCATTCTCTAAGACAACTCTACTTGATTCCCTTATAAATGGGACTTCAAGTCATGCCACTGTCCTTAAATCAATTTCAATCAATTTTAATCACCTAAATGCATGAAATGATCATGGCATAATAATAGCAAAAATAAATCATGGCCAATGATCATGATGTCATGGCATATGATATTAAAATAAAACACATGACATTAACCTAAAATCTAAACATGAACATGACATATAAAATGATTAAAATAGACATTATGTCATGGCATGTTATATGGCAAACAGAGCATGGCATATAAAATATATATAGGTATAGTAATACGTAAAATTTAATACTAATTGCCATTTGATATAATTAGATATATTTTGCCATATTAACCTAAATTCTCCCTAGTATGCCAAAAATCCAAAATGGCACACTAACCTCTAAACCTAAATCGTGTCAATTTGATTATTTTATCAAACTTCATAATTAATATTGGCACATCCTAAAAACCTTTAGGATTCAAATCTCAAATGTATTTTTAAGGTAACCATAACCTTGAAAATAACCTAAAGTGCCACCTTTGCCATGGTTGAGTTAACTACCCATCCAATCAAGGTTGACACACCCTAAACCCATCTTAGCGTGAATCAATCACGCTCTTAGGAACCCAAAACCGATTTGAGCTCCTAGGGTTAATTAGGTATTCCTTAGGGATAACCTCTCTAGATACCTTCCTAATGACCCTCCTAGGCTTGTTGGCCTTGGTCATTTGGGTCTTACCTAGGTTGACTTTAGGGGTAACTCCCCTTGCAACCTTCTTACTGGCCACCCTAGGTTTTCTAGAAACCCTAGCCACTAGGCACAACCTTTGGTCAACCTTAGGGATGACTTCCCTATTGACCTTGGTCTTCCTAGACCTAGTTTGTGTTCCATAGTCAAATGGAACACTATGATAAGCCACCTTAAGCTTAGGTTTGTGACCCAAACCTTGCTTGCCCTTGGTTGACTTTTGACTCTTAGGTCCTAGGTGTTGACTTTAAGATTTGGACCTAGACTCTTGATCATTTGACCCTTTAAATTGATTTTGTATATTCCTAAGGGTCTTTTCTAGTTTTTCAAGCCTTGACCTTAAGGCTTGATTTTCAACCTCTAATTGCCCAATTGATTTTTGATGAAGTTTTTGGGCATTACCATTTTCTCTAGGCATATGCCTACCCTTCTTAGGGTTAATGCCTAAGTGGTTTTCTATTTTCCTAATGCTTTCCTTAGGAAGGGTTTTTCTAGGGACATTAGTCCCAAATTTCTCCTTTCTTGAAAAATTTACCCTCTTGGCTCCTAAGCAAAATTCCTTACTTCTAGCATGCTCTTTATGATAAATAGCAAGACTATTAAAATTATTCCTAGCATGCTTTTGACTATAAGAATTAGAAAGGGCATTACTAAAATATACCTTAGGGTTAGCCTTAGCTCCCCCTACATGTGATGCTCCTTCTTGCCCCTTCTTCTTCCCCCTAAAGCATTGACTCCGATAATGCCCCTTTGAATTGCACTTGAAGCATATGATGTGATCCTTACTCTTTTGACTTGGGGCACCGGCATCCTTGACTTTTGCTGCCAGTGGAGCTTTCCTAACCTTCTTTGGGAACTTGCTCTTATAGTGCCCGGTTTCCCTACACTCAAAACATATTATATGCATTTTATTATTAACACATATGTTTGAGTTACCTAGGTTAATGGAAACCGGAAGTGGACTTTGGGCTTCTTCATCTTGACCGGATGTCGAAGCTTCTTCTTGATGTTCCGGTGTGGAAGTTCTCTCCTCCCTCTCGATCCTTGAGGTGGATGCTTATTCCACTTCCTCCTCTACTTCCTTCTCCGATCCGGATGTTGATTCCCTATCAACTTCCGAATCCTCAAGCTCTTTAGATGTTTCTTCTTGAGCTTGAGAGGGTGATGGTCCTTCTTCTTGGACCGATGATAGACTTTCATGGAGCTTGGCCAAATCGCTCCATAGCTCCTTGGCATCCACATAGTCACCTAGGCTACACAAGAGGTCATTAGAAATTAAATCAAAAATGAATTTGATTACCTTCTTGTTTTTATCGAATTGTTGGAGTTGCTCCTCACTCCACTTCTTCTTCTTGAGAAACCCTCCCTTTGGTCCCTTAGGATATTCAAATCCTTCCATCAATGCGGACCACTCCTCAAGGTCTCTCATCATCAAAAAATCTTCAATTCTCGCCTTCCAATAATTGAAACTTTCTCGTCCATAGAAGGCATACGGAATTGGGGTGTTGATATCCCATCCCAATTGTCCTTGGATTTCCATCTTTCCCTCTAGCGTCTTGACTCTGGGTTGTTAATCCATAGAAGAGCCCCGGGCTCTGATACCAATTGTAGAGTATTTGACGCCGCTAGAGGGTGGTGAATAGCACATTGCCCGTAGGTAGATGGAAATCGTTCGCGATCGTCTCTACAAAACTCGTTATGCACAGCGGAATAGAAATAATAAAAGCAATAACGAAAAGATACAATCACGAACACACGCACAACACGAGAATATAACGTGGTTCGGAACCGAACGGTTCCTACTCCACGGATCGAGCTCTAACGATCTCTAGCAATGCCAATGCAATCACTAATCAATAAACTCCTTCTCGACAACAAGTCAGAGGCGGAGAAACCTCGTACAATAGTTTACAATAATAAACTAAGTACAACAAGCAATTACAATGAAATACAATGCAATACAAGTAAAGAGATCACTTTACAAATGCCTTTAGATCGCTTGCTTTTGGTTTCCTTCGACTAGCCTTGAAGGACTGGAAGAGCACCAACTATTCCCCTTCAAATCGCCCAAGAGAACACTTTTTTTAAACTGATGCCAAAAACCCTCCCGTCGAGCTCCTTTTATCCTTGCGCGCGACCTGGATTTCCGCCCATCAGTCGACTACCATAAGTCACCAGTCGACTGATGCCACTGTTGTCGTGAGACAACGGCTCGATCCATGCTGAAAAAACTCCAACGGATCTCTTGGCAGTCGACTGCCAACATTAGCGATCGGCCACGGCGCGTAATCGCCATTGCCCGATCGGCTACGGGCGTTCGTGCTCGACATTGGCGCGGATCGATTGCCCTTGCCGGTCGGGCGTCGACACACACCAATGATCGCTTCCACGAGCAATGACCGAGAGCATTTCCAAATTTAAACCGGCAATAACTCGTCGAGTCATGGCAGTCGAACCGTCCATAATGCCAGTCGACTGCCAACCTCAAAAATGAGGTTTTAACCCAAGTATGGTGCCCCCATACTTGCTATACCACCCTTAGCCTAGACCTAAGCCTTCTAGCCACCTCCATCAGCCTCACGCCTCTCGGATCCCTCCAAGTCATCCATGACTTGTTCATCCATCGCGTTAGCCTCTTGGTGCTTCCGTCGGCTATGTCATGCTAACGGTGTCTACACTGCCAAGGCACATTGGACTTACGCCGCCAAGACTCCGCTTGGACTTTACGCCGCCAACCATTGGACTTATGCTGCCAAGACTCCCGCTTGGACTTTACGCAGCCAATATCAAACCCCTTGGACTTCTCATGCCAAGACTCAAGCTTGGACTTTCCCTTGCCAACCCATGTTGGACTTTTACATTGCAAAGACCCATGCTTGGACTTTTTCCTTGTCAACCCATGTTGGACTTCTCAAATTCCAAGACCATGCTTGGACTTTCCCTTGCCAACCCATGTTGGACTTTTACATTGCCAAGACCCATGTTTGGACTTTTCATGCCAAGTACTCAAGACTTGGACTTTCCCATGACAATTACATTGTCATATGTTTTTGTCGAAACATCAAAACATCACTCGAGTCAAACTCGAGTCCTGGTCAATCGTGACCTGGGCCGATTGCACCAACATAGCATCCATATAAACATTCAAGAACATAAGCAAGCATAACATGCATAATAACATCATAATGATCTAGACATGAAATAAGGTATATGCAAGATGCTCTTTGAAAACATATATATTATAGGTACTTAAACATAATCTCAACATATTAGGCCTGGCATTGTACCACATACATCATCATCATAGCGCGCATCCCTAATAGACCCGAGGTAGCTAATCCTGAACCCACTAGAGTACTAGGCATGTACTATGTCCGTCGGCCTAGGGGCAACATAACATAGAAGTCCATCCTAAGCCCATACTTATGACCGTCGGCCTAGGGCATCTAGGAGCCCATCCCGTACTGAGTCCGTACTATGACCGTCGACCCAGGGGCACATAGGAGCCCATCCCTTGGACCTTATTAGGGTCCTGGTACAAGCCATGCAGAAAGTAAAATAGCATATCATGTTCCTTATCATAACATATCATATTTCTTTTCATAAACATATCATGTTCCTTATCATGGCATATCATGTTTCTTCTTCATAGCATATCGTGTTCCTTCTTCATAACATATCATATTTCTTTTCATAACATAGCATGTTCCTTCTTTATAACATATCATGTTTCCTTCTTCATAACATATCATATTTCTTTTCATATCATATCATGTTCCTTCTTTATGACATATCATATACTCATACAATTAGCATGGCAATGAGCATAACATAATCATACATTCATACAATTAACATGGCAATGAGCATAAACTAATCATACATTCATAAAATTAATCATGGATATAAGGTAGTGACATCAACCAATCATGCTATCATAAAATCTAACTAACATCATATTTGCATCTTTTTCTACATGTAGCATGGCATGGAGGACTTAGTAGAGGGCATGTACATGGGCTGGTCGAAACCCTAAGGGAGGGTTATTAGGAGTTTGCATGCTAAACAACTTGTGCAAGGTCCACTTAACATCATACTAACATCACACACATATAGGGCATGGCATAAACATCATGAACAAGCATAACATGGTGTGATTTAAACTTCATGGAGTTCTACCAAAATTTTAAACCCTAAACAACTTGTACATGATCTAACTAACCACATATTAATTCTATCACATATAAATCATGGCATGGAAGGCACTTAGGAGTTTAAATGAGTCTTGGCCGAGAGCTTCAAGGAATCCTAAGATCCATTTCTTAGATCTAGCTTAGCTATCAACATGTTACCTTCATCTACATTCAAAACATAGCATGACAACTTATAGATCATAGCATGATAGACCTAAATGGGTCTTGGCCGAATGTTTCAAGGAACTTTAAGGATCAACCACTTAAATTTAGGTTAGCTAACAACATGTTATCTTTATCTACAATCAAAACATAGCATGGCAACTTATAGGTCCTAGCATGATAGACCATTAGGGGCCTAAATGGGTCTTGGCCGAATGTTTCAAGGAGCTTTAAAGTTCAACCACTTAAATTTAGTTTAGCTAACAACATGTTATCTTCATCTAACATCAAAACATAGCATGAACTCATCTAGAGCATAGCATAGAACATGTTATCTTCATCTAACATCAAAACATAGCATGAACTCATCTAGAACATAGCATAGAACATGTTATCTTCATCTAACATCAAAACATAGCATGGACTCATCTAGAGCATAGCATAGAAAAACCATTAGGGGTCCAAAGGGGGCTTGTCTGAGAGTTCTATGAAGGTTTGAAGATCAAACATTTAACCAAACCTATCTAGAAACCTATCATCATCATATTCATACAAGGTATAGCATGGATCATCATGGAAAGCATAAGGAATGGTCTTGGCCGAAGGTTTCTTGAAGCTTTTAAGATCAAACACTTAACCAAACCTATCTAGCAACCTATCATCATCATATTCATACAAGGTATAGCATGGATCATCATGGAAAGCATAAGGAAGGGTCTTGGCCGAAAGTTTCTTGAAGCTTTTAAGATCAAACACTTAACCAAACCTATCTAGCAACCTATCATCATCATATTTATACAAGGTATAGCATGGATCATCATGGAAAGCATAAGGAAGGGTCTTGGCCGAAAGTTTCTTGAAGCTTTTAAGATCAAACACTTAACCAAACCTATCTAGCAACCTATCATCATCATATTCATACAAGGTATAGCATGGATCATCATGGAAAGCATAAGGAAGGGTCTTGGCCGAAAGTTTCTTGAAGCTTTTAAGATCAAACACTTAACCAAACCTATCTAGTAACCTATCATCATCATATTCATACAAGGTATAGCATGGATCATCATGGAAAGCATAAGGAAGGGTCTTGGCCGAAAGTTCATGAAGGGTTTTTCTTAATAACATCAATCGAAACAACTTGTATGCAGGTGAGGGGGATACTTACATCCTTCGCTTTGTTATTAGTTGGAAGATACCCTAGGTTGTGCCAAGATTAGAGCCTTCTCCTAGCTTGGTTAGCTTTCAGAAAAATGGAAGAGACGAGCTTAGGGTTTCGGTGAGGAAGAAGAAGAGAAGTGGAGAATGGCAAACGTGATTTCCCTTGTCTCCTCATTCCCCTATTTATTCACTTGAAGGTGTCCCTTAGCCTCCCTTACCCTTATCTATCATTTCCCATACCCTTCTAATAGCACAACCCTGCTGGGCTTCTGGTTATTGGATGCATCTTAGGGTTTAGCTATCTACTAGAGGTTTGGGGTTCAATTCCTAGGTCATGCATTATTTTTGGCTCTATTTCTTTTATTTTTGGAATATCCCACATAAAAGCCCATATGATCATGCAAAAATTCTCATAAAATTTCTAGAAATTTTACGGGTGTTACAATTTTTGTCCATTGGAATCTTCACAAGTGTTTTAGGGTCAGATAGAACTTGCTAGGTAGAAAGGAGATCCCTTGTTAGAACCTCAGAAGGAAGCATGGGCGGCCGTGTGGATTTCACACGGTCATGTCCAACAGTCAGAAGAGCACACGGTGAGGCATGTGGAAAGTCTCAGACCGTGTTGTACTCTGGGAGAAATCTAGAGTCGCATCCGGTTGACCATGTGAATTTCACACGGTCGTGCCAAATCTAGAACTTTTCCAAGCACCCAATAGGAGCCCACCTAGTCCACGTCACGAACCTACACCTGCATCGCCTTCTTTTTCTACCTTTGAGTAGGATGCAGGTACATCAGCCTATGATTTCTTCGAATTCTTATCACGCCTCGATGACATCTTCATGGAGCAATAGACACAGGGGCAGCGATGAGAGGAGCATAGGACCTATAGACAAGTAGAGCTCCAGGATCTTCGGGAGCATTTGTAGAGGGCCAAGGAGTTCTATGGCCAGGCTCGTGACTATTTTCAAGAGAAGGTTGCCTACCGTCAGGAAGTTCGGCAATTCATGAACGATACACAATCACAATGGGCTAAAGAGGAGGAGCACAGAGCAGTCGATATGTCCACTAGTTCTAGATTGACCATATGTACATGTGGCACCAGTGGGTGAGCACACGATTCTCCCAAGAGCCTGATATGCCGAGACTACCAGACTTTTCACCATGACTACCCTACTAGAGGTACATTTTCATTCAAGTCTGTGGGAGGACCCCAAATTTTGATATTCTCTTCTACTAGTGTTAGTTTTCTTTGACATCTAGGTTTAGTGTTAGATTAGTTGCATTTATTTGTTCATGTATAGGTTCCTAAGCACTTAGTTTTTGGTCACTTTAAGCTGCCTCAGTGATGTTTTCAAAAATTTTCATGACCTGTTTCCATGCCATAGATAGCTTAACTTCATTTATCTTGTGGTACTTTATTTTTGGATGCTTTGATGGATGTTCTAGATTTTCACTTGTTAGCTTTTATCTTTCACCTACACAAATCAAATATTCTGAAAGGGCGAATCTAGTACATAAGTAGTTATGATTTATCTCAGTAGTCTAGTACTTTGGAATCTATAGGCGACTCTAGATTTAACATTTTAGTTACTGGAGATGCTCGAATTGTGTAAGCCCATTCGAAAAAATCAAAATCCCTATGAGCATGAGGGGAAAAAAAAGTTCTCTGAAAAGAAAAAAAAAGAGAGAGAAAATAGAAAAAAAATTGTGAGGTTAGGAAAAAAAATATTATTTTTTAGGGATAGAAAATAGTTGTCGTGAGTGGAAATGGTTTGATGCCCCTTTAAGACCAAGTCATGTTACTGGGGAAACACCTACCAATTTCTCTCAATACCGAGCACGCCTTTGAGACTTTATGCTAATTCTAGGAAATGACCCTTGCATAGGGCAGGTAAGTGCCTAAAAGTCGGAGACCTTAGGAAAGCTATAGGATGACGACTTGACTCACCATGGAATGAGTATCCCCTAGGAAATTTTCTCAGCATGTGCACGAAAAGCTAACTTAGTGAATCTTTAGAACATATCTATTTGCTTTGATTGAAAATACCACTTGATAATTTTAGTTGGCATGCTAAGTATGGAACAATACTTTTAAATTTCATGGCATTGAAGTTTGCTTGAGGACAAGCAAAGATCTAAGTCTGGGGGAATTGATGTGAGTAATAAGGTTTTTGGAGTAGTTTTAGCACAAATCTCATTGCATTTCATACTTGTTTTATGCATATTCTCCCTTGTTTTGCATTCATTTACTATTTTATAGTTCGGAGATCTGATTTTGTTATTTTTATGCATAGGACATTATTTTTGGAGCAAAAATGGAGCAATTTGTGGAGCATGGACCTCAGGGAATATACACTGGCCATGTCCCAAGACATGGGCATATTCTCAGAGCGAAACAGATCAAAATGGAAGCTCCAAGAGTCATACATGGTCGACCGTGTGAATTAGCACGACCGTGTTAACTCACAACGGGGAGGAAGGAAGCAATTAGGAGATCCATCCCGACACTCCAGCATTGTGGAGAACAACCAAGACACGTATATTGGCTAGGACAGAAAGTATCTTCTCTATTTTCTTGTTCTACCTATATTGTAATTATGTTTTCTAAGATGTCTTGTGTTTATTCTTCCTTGTCTATGGAGTAGATACTTCGATTCTAGGATTTGTTGGTGCAATCGGCCCAGATCACAATTGACCAGACTCGAGTAGTGTTTTAATGTTTGACAAAAGAGTTGACCATTGTTTGACAATGGGTTGACTAGATGGTTGACTTGGGGTTGAACATGTGATGGAGAAGTCCAAGTGGGACACTTGACAATGGAAAGTCAAAGTCTTGTGTACTTAGCATGGAAAGTCCAAGTCTTGTGTACTTGGCATGGAAAGTCCAAGCATGAGTCTTGGCAAGGGAAAGTCCAAGCTTGAGTCTTGGCAATTGGAAAGTCCAACATGGGTTGGCAAGGAAAGCCCAAGTCATGGGTACTTGGCAATTGGGAAGTCCAAGGGTTGATATTGGCGGTGTAAAGTCCAAGTGGGAGTCTTGGCAGCATAAGTCCAATGGTTTAGCGGCGTAAAGTGCAAGCGTGTGTCTTGGCAGTGTAAGCCCAAATGTGCCTTGGTGGTGTAGACCAGCTTAGCATAACAATAGCCAATGGAAGCACCTGAAGGCTAGCATATGGATGAACAAGTCATGGATGACTTGGAGGTATTCGATAGGCGTGAGGCTAACAAAGGTGGCTAGAAGGCTTAGGTCTAGGCTAAAGGTGGTCTAGCAAGTATGAGGGCATCATACTTGGGGTTAAACCTCATGTTTGAGATTTGTCAGCCGATTGGGGTTATTGACCAGTCGATTGGTCAAGTGTTTTGACACTTGACAGCCGAGTCGACTTGTAGTAGTCAACTGGAATTATGACCAATCAACTGCCATGAGTCGATTGGCGATCGACTATGGTCGAGCTGTCGTCACAGGCGCAAGGCGCCTCGACTGGAGTCCTAGTCGAGGCGGCACCTCGACTGGCCTCAGTTGCGGTGACCACAGATGCAAGTGCCTAAAATGACGCCTCGATTTCTTGATCAGGTGACTGCCATGAAGGGTAGTCGACTGATGGGTTGGTCGTGTGAGCGAGCTCGTGGCCGTGGTCATTGACCACGGATTAGCGATCGCCAATGTATCCATTGGCTTGGATGTCGATGTAGATTAAGTCGTTGTGAGACAACGACTACAGAAGCAATCGACTGGGGCCTTAATGCAGTGGAATGATAGGCAGCATCCAACCCGAGTTACAGCTTTAAAAGGAGATCGAGGAGAGGGATTTTGGCATGGTTCTTTGAGGCGATTTGGAGAGGATTTGCTACTGCAATCCAAACCTTCAAGGCTCTTCTCAAGCAACCAAAAGCAAGCAATCTAAGTTCTCTTGTAAAGTGATTTCCATTACTTGTATTGAATTTCATCTTTGTATTTGCTTGTATTTTCATTGTATTACTTTTGTAATCCTTGTACGAGGTTTCTCCGCCTCCGACTTGTTGTCGAGAAGGAGTGTTTAGTGTTTAGTGGTGTTGTCCATCACTAGAGCTCGTTGAGCTCACCCCATGGAGTAGGAACCCTAAGGTTCCGAACCACATGTATTCTTTTGTATTTCTCGTTGTGTGTATTTTTTTTGTTATTATTATTTCTGTTCGTATGCTAACATTTGTAGCAAGCACGATCGAATTCAATCAACCAACGAACGTGCCATTCACACCCCCTCTAGCGCTCACCGACGTTCCTATAGGATTAGGGAGTAACTTGTGTTTGTGGACATGTTAGTTCAAATAGGCATTCATCTCCTTTGATTTTATTTGTAATTTTGTGTTGGTGAGATTAATGAAGATTTAGTCTTGATTCTATTTCTACTTTGCGTAGACAATACAAAGGGTGACAACCTTCGTGTCAAAAACCTAGGAGAACCAAGGATGAGCCTTACAATCATCCTACCTCCCGTAATTGTAGAAGATAGAATATGATAGGAAAAGATATGAAATAAGATCTGCCTCTTCGTAGGGATTATAGGACGTCTTGGTAACCCAATAACCTATCTTAGCAGAAGGGCCAAAGCAGGAGAAATTACTCTAGAAGGGTTAAGGGACCTTAGTGACAGAGGGATCCCAACGGTATCAACCCCCTGAGTTTTGATGATCCAAAAGGTAAACTTGGTTAGGAATAGGTAGCTTCCGGTAGAAGCAAAAGTTCATTGGGCAAACACATATTGATCCTCCCTCAAGATCGTAATTAGAGATCTTAACACACCAAATTGATAGCATGTTCCACGACGCACAAGTGAAATCGAAGTCCTAGAATACTTTTGAGAAATTCAAACCACCCTTATCTTCCTCCGAGTGATATGGTACTTGAGTTAGGACTATCATTAATCTCGCAACCCATACTCTTAAGAGATTAATTCCTAACAACAACATCCACTAGATAGACGATATTCGAATCTCAGTCTCTGTGGGATCGATAATCTTTTATTACTGAACGACATTCGTGCACTTGTGGGCGTTGAGCACGAGCACCCTCTTCGAGTCCCTCACGATTCTCGTCAAAGATTTGAGGTCGTGCTCACGTGCATCATCCAACCAAATATATCCTCCCTCATCGAAATCTCATTCTCAGATTTGTTTTACATCTTGAAATCACCCGTAGTGCGTGTGACCCAATAGGTTCCCGGTTATGTTGGTCATTCATAATTAACCCTTAATTATGAATAGATCATGAGTGGCACCTAGCAGTGCATCATGACCCCCCAATTGATCGGAAAGTTTAGACCAATCCAGAATGTTTCTGAACCCTTCAACAACTACAGTGTTCATTCCTTGTTCATTTCACTCATCCTATACCCACTTGGTTCAGAAAATGGTCTATGTGTTCGTCCCCACTAGACTAACTACGTCACACCTAGCCCAAGTTAGTTTCCTTGTCTTGTGGATTCGAGTTACTCCTTCATGTTCCCAAGAAGACCATCTTCTTAACATGTTTTCTTTGGCCAGAGACTTCTGAGTAACAATCCTGATAAGAGGCCTAGGGTATACATATCCTTTATCAGGAGTGGTGACTCCTCTGTGGGATATTCAAACACCTTTTATCACTTTGGTTAATACCCAATCATCCCGGAGTTACATCTACTATGTAGATGGCTGCGAAGAAGTCAAAGTATAAGACACCATGATCAAGGTGACTTGAATACCTCAAGTCTAAGGAAGCTCGTGTTGGGGAAATTGAGTGTCTCTAGAGGGGGGGGTGAATAGCGCATTCATTGTTGCTTGACAAAATTTGATCGTGCTTGTCTACAATCGTTATTAGCTCAGCGAAAATACAAAATAGCAATAAAAAAATACAACAAACAACAACAATACACAATGACATGCCGATATTGTTGGGTTTCTAGCACCGCGGCGAGTGTGTGTTCGAACATGTTTCGTAAACATGTGCACAGCAGAAGGAATAAAATAATAAATCTAATTTATTACAACACACACATCACATGCATGAATAGTACAACATGTGTAGACATAACCGTAAATTCAAATTTTGCAATAAAAAGAAACTAAACTACGTATACCTGACGTAACACGTGTAGCGGGAAAGACATCAACCGGAACGATTCTCGCTAGAATCGTCTCAATCCGTATCCATGCCGAGTATCTTCGATATGACTTCACGAAGTCATTAGCCTCATCTTCGTACGGGTTACAAGTCTCGTGTTGAAGACGACGTGATCAAGAGAAGATCACGATCCGAATCAAAATTCGGATCCAAAATGAGTCCTCAAAAACTCGCTTCTCCGGAGAGGTATTCGTCAACCGTTTGACGAATCCTTCGTCCTCCACCTATGAGGATTACCGGAGATCGAATCCCCAGCAAGGCTACCACTGTCGGAGCTCCAAACATCGTCCAAACGACGCTCCGACGAGAAGGAAACAAGCTGTCCAAAAAATTGGACAGCTTTGGTGGAGGAATAGGGCCGGCCAAAAAGGGAAGGTTGAAGCTCACCTTATTGCCGAACCCAAAGGAGATCACCGGAGCTTCTCCGACAGCAGCTCGACACCGGCAAGAGGGAAGGACAACACCTTCTGGACGCCAGCAAGGGAGCTAGGTGGTGGGCGGCGGCGCTAGGGTTGGCGCCGACTCCACCAAGGAGAGGAGGGGGGCGGCAACAATTAGGGTTGCTTGGTTTTTGGATTAGAGTTTAACAAAAACCCTTAAGCCCTATATTATAGAGAACAAATTCTCTTAATGGTTATCGTATCATAACCAAAAGCCCGTTAACCCGCTCCATTAATTTAAGTTAAAATAAACCAAACTATGCTGGTCTATTTTAAGTTAAAACGAACCGAACCATCTTTGGTTCATTCGTTTAAAAAAAACCAAACCCATTTGGTTTATTCTCCTCCATTGGATTAGAACCAAACCAATTTAGTTCATCCATCATGTCTTCATAAGACACGGCCCATCCACGCTTCCATTGCGACTGAAATGATTTCATGCTCGCTCCATGTTTGGTCCAACCAAACCTAGTTTCTCTCGGTCTGAGAATCTCATTCTCAAGCTCGTTTTAAATCCTTCGGATTACGCTCGTTGTGCGTGTGACCAGATAGGTTCTCGGTTTATGTTGGCCGTCTATAATTAACCATTAATTATAGAACGATCATGAGTGGCACCTAGTAGTACATCATGATCCCCAATTAACCGAAAAGATCAACGGTTGATCCAGAACTATTTCTGAAACCCTTCGGCTCGAATGAATCGTGCCCCATTCCCTTCACTCATCTTATACCCACTTGGTTCAGGACATGGTCTATAGTGTCAGTCCCCACTAGGCTGACTACGTCACACCTAGCCCAAGTATCATTTCCTCGTCCTACGGATTCTAGTTATTGCACATGTATCGAAGAGTACCTTACTCTAAACATGTAATGCTTTGGCCAAAGACTTTAGTAACAATCTGACGAGAGGTCATGGGTATACATCTCCTCGCAAGGAGTGGTGAATCCTTTATAGGCTATTCAAACACCTTCGATCGCTTCGACTTATACCCAATCATCCCGGGTCCACATCTCCTTAGAGATGTTTGCTTAAGATGTCAAAGTATAAGTGTTTATGATCAAGATGACTTGAATACCGCAAGTCAAAGGAACATCACACTTAAGCTGTAGTAAGAACTTCACTGACATATCTATATATGCAGAGAACCATATGAAGTCTTACGGCTGGTCACTCCAATGAACTAGTTACCATAACTAGCATCCACGATTAACTCCGGACATCACAATGTCTCTAGCCAGTGAGAATCAGCTGCTTGGATACACCAAAGAGTATACCTCGTGCTAGTCTCGACAGAATCAATGGTGTCCAAATCCATCAATTCATCGACTAGGGATAATTCCGATACATCACAATTACACATGTAGAGATACTCACTAGTTGTGATCCAATCACAAATTCTATCATGCTGTGAATCGTATCGTGGACATTCAGTAAATGAGTTTAAGATCTAATCAAATACATGAAAATATGTATACTCAAATAGTGAATCTTCATTTATCATATAAATGGTTCAAACATAAGGCGATTGCCTTAGGACATCTCTCATATATCACTAACAAACTCCCACTTGGCCTAATGCCAATCGCTACGGTATCTAATACCATAAGCTCTAACATGACCCTCAAACTTACTTTGAGGTAATGCCTTAGTCAAAGGATCCGCTAAGTTCCTTTCAGTGGGGATTTTCTCGATTTGTATTTCCTTCCTACTAATGATCTCTCTGATAAGATGATAGCGGCGAAGCACATGTTTGGATCGTTGATGAGACCTTCGCTCTTTCGCCTGTGCAATTGCTCCATTGTTGTCGCAGTAGACCAGTATTGCTTCAACAATGGCTGAAATTACACCAAGTTCATAAATGAAATTTTTGATCCAAACCTCTTCCTCTGCTGCTTCCGAAGCTGCAATGTATTCTGCCTCAGTGGTAGAATCCGCTACAGTGTCTTGTTTGTTTGGATCTTTTCCAACTCACTGTGCCCCCATTCAAGGTGAACACGTATCCAGACTGAGACCTGGAATCATCCTTGTATGTCTGGAATCTAGTATCCGTAGACCCGCGTATCACCATGTCCCCTTCTCCATATATTAGGAACACATCCTTAGTTCTTCTTAAGTACTTAAGAATTGTCTTAACAGCCACCCAATGATCCATTCCTGGATCAGACTGGTATCTACTCATGACACTTAGAGCATACGATACATCGGGCCTCGTACATAACATAGCATACATGATAGATCCTATTGCGGATGCATAGAGAATCTTACTCATGCAAATCCTCTCGTCTTGTGTGCGCGAACACATAGACTTCGAAAGGTGTACCCCATGCCTGATGGGTAGGAAACCTTTCTTGGATTCTGACATGCTAAACCTCTTTAGCACTCGGTCTATATATGTAGACTGCGAAAGACCAAGCAACCGTTTCGATCTATCTCTATAGATCTTAATCCCGAGGATGTTGGTTGCTTCTCCCAGGTTTTTCATGGAGAATGTCTTGGATAACCAAATCTTAACTGACTGTAAGACTGAAACATCGTCTCCTATAAGTAATATGTCATCGACATACAATACTAGGAACACGACTGCACTCCCACTAACCTTCTTGTACACACAAGGTTCGTCTGGATTTTGTGAGAAATCAAACTTTTTGATTGTCTCATCAAAATGGATATTCCAGCTCCTTGATGCTTGCTTCAATCCATATATGGACCGTCGCAATTTCCATACCTTAGTTTTATCAACCGATGTGAAACCCTCAAGTTGTATCATATACACGTCCTCGAACAGGTTTCCATTAAGGAAAGCTGTTTTCACATCCATCTGCCATATCTCATAATCATAATGAGCCGCTATGGCCAGGAGCATCCGAATGGATTTAAGCATAGCTACAGGCGAATAGGTTTCGTCATAATCAACACCTTATTTTTGACGATATCCTTTCGCCACTAATCTAGCCTTATAGGTAATCACATTACCATCCATGTCGATTTTCTTCTTGAAAACCCACTTGCACCCTATAGGATTGATGCCTTCAGGTGGGTCAACCAAGTTCCTAACTTGGTTTTCATACATGGAATCCATTTCCGACTTCATGGCATCAAGCCACTTATCCCTTTCTGAACTTGTCAGCACTTCTTCATAACTGGTAGGCTCCTCATCATCAATGAGTAACACGTCGTTCGATTCACTTACGAGAAATCCATATCTCTCAGGAATGTTGCGTGTTCTACTAGATCTACGAAGATGTGGTGTTTCAATAGGTCCAGTCGATTGCTCATCACTATGAGTTATCGGCTGTTGTGCTTCACCAAGTATCTCATCAATGTCTATTTGAGTCTCTCGAGCCTCCTCAAGCTCAACGACACTCCCACTGTTTTCTTGCAAGAGAAACTCTTTCTCTAGAAACACAGCATGTCTTGAAACAAACACCTTTTGTTCCACAGGATGATAGAATTGGTAACCCCTTGTTTCCTTAGGGTATCCAATAAATAGATATTTATTAGACTTAGCATCAAATTTGTCTGATACAGTCCGCTTCACATAAGCAGGACAACCCCATATCTTCAAGTAAGATACATGAGGTTTCTTACTATTTCATATCTCATATGGAGTAGTAGAGACTACCTTGGTTGGCATTCTGTTTAACAAGTAAACAGTTGTCTGAAGTGCATAGCCCCAAAAGGACTTGGGAAGATTCGCATGATTCATCATTGACCTGACCATGTCCAACAAGGTCCGATTATGCCTCTCAGATACACCATTATGCTATAGTGTATATGGCGGAGTCCATTGAGACAATATACCATTGTCTCTTAGATAATAAAGAAACTCTTGACTTAAGTATTCACCACCTCGATCCAATCGAAGTATTTTAATACTCTTGTCATGTTGTTTCTCTACTTCATTTCTGAATTCTTTGAACCTTTCAAAGGCTTCAGACTTGTGTTTCATCAAGAACACATACCCAAACCGTGAGTGATCATCGGTGAAGGTAATGAAGTAGCTATAGCCTCCTAATGCTTGAGTTGACATAGGTCCACATACATCAGTATGTATTAGACCTAGTAACTCTCACACTCGTTCACCTTTTCCTGTAAAAGGTAACTTAGTCATCTTTCCTTTTAAGCATGATTCGCATGTTTCATATGAATCTAATTCAAACGATTCCAGGATTCCACATCGGTGTAATTCGGACATGCGTTTCTTGCTTCCATGGCCAAGACGACAATGTCACATGTAAGAGTCTAATTGATTATCCTTTCGAGCATGTTTGTTGCTCGCTTCGATATTGAAAACATCACTGAATATGTCCAACGTATAAACACCATTGCTTAAAGTTCCAGTCCCATAAAGAACTCCATTCAAAGTTATGTAACAACAATTGTTACTAAAAGTCAAATGGTACCCATTTCTATTTAAACAAGAAATAGAAATGATGTTCTTTATCAACGAAGGAACATAAAAGCAATTGTCCAGTTCTAAGACAAGTCCTGCAGGGAGTTTCAACAAATACGTTCCGATGGTGAGTGCAGCAACCTTTGCTCCATTCCCAACACATAAATTTGACTCTCCCTTGACGAGTCTTCTTCTATTCCTTAGTCCATGTATGTCATTACATATATGTGAGCCACACCCAGTATCCAATACCCAAGTGTCTAAGGAAATAGAATGACAATCAATAACGAAGATATCTGAAGAAGATGGGGCATCCGATGCCTTATTCTTCTTCACAAACTCAAGATAAATCTTGTAATTTCTTTGTCAATGGCCCTCCTTGCCATAATGATGGCAAGTGTCCTTTTGAGCTGGTTCTGCCTTTTTAGCCTTTTTCTTCCCCTTCTGCTATTCCTTTGAATTCCTCTTAGAACCTTTCTTCGAGGAATCAACTTACAGCACCATCCCCTGCTCATGCTTCACAGAAGACTCCATAGTCTTCAGCATGTTGATGTTGGGTTTCTGGCACCGCGGTGTGTGTGTGTTCGATCACGTTTCATAAACATGAACACAGCGGAAGAAATAAAAATAATAAATCTACATTTATTACAACACACACAACACACGCATGCATATTACAACAAGTGTAGACATAACCGTAAATTTAAATTTGCAATAAAAGGAAATTTATCTACGTTATACCTTTCGTATGACGTGTAGCGGGAACGGCATCAATCGGAACGATCCTCGCTAGAATCGTCTCTATCCGTATCCACGCCGAGTTCCTCGGGATAACTTCGCTAAGCCACGAGCTTTGTCTTCCTACGGGTTACTAGCCTCGTGTTGAAGACGACGTGATCGAGAGATGATCACGATCCGAATCCAAATTCGGATCCTAATACGAGTTCTCAAAACTCGCTTCTCCGGAGAGGTATTCGTTAACCAATTGATGAATCCTTCATCCTCCACCTCAGAGGATTACGGGAGATCGAATCCCCGGTATGTTAGCCACTGTCAGAGCTCTAACCGTCGTCCAAACGACACTCCGACGAGAGGAGAAGAAGCTGTCCAGAAAACTGGACAGCTTGGTGGAGGAGTAGGCGCCGACAAAAACAAGGAAGCCAAGTGCTCACCTTTTCACCGAGGCCTAGGAAGATCACCGGAGGGTCGCCGGAGGGTTTACCGGCTGAAGCTTGGACGTCGGCAAGGAGCTGGATGGCGGCACAAGGAGCTGGGCGGCAAGCTTAGGGTTGGCGCCGAAAAACTCCTTCAATGGGGTGGGCGGCAACTTTTGCTAGGGCTTGGATTAGGGCTTAATTTTTCTTAAGCCCTCTTTTATAGAGAACTAATTCTCTTAATGGTTATTGGATCATAACCATTAGGCCCGTTAACCTGCTCCATTAAGATAAGTTAAAATAAACCGAACCATGATGGTTTATTTTAAGTTAAAACGAACCGAACCAACTTTTGGTTCATTCGTTTAAAATAAACCAAACCCTTTGGTTTATTCTTATCCATTGGATTAGAACCAAACCATTTTGGTTCATCCATTACGTCTTCATAAGACTCGGCCCAACCACGCTTCCATTGCGACCGAAACGATTTCATGCTCGCTTTATGTTTGGTCCAACCAAACCAAGTTTCTCTCGGTCTGAGAATCCCATTCTCAAGCTCGTTTTAAATCCTTTGGATTACGCTCGTTGTGCGTGTGACCAAATAGGTTCTCGGTTTATGTTGGCCGTCTATAATTAACCATTAATTATAGAACGATCATGAGTGGCACCTAGTAGTACATCACGATCCCCAATTAACCGAAAAGATCAACGGTTGATCCAGAACTATTTCTGAAACCCTTCAGTAGCTCGAATGAATCATGTCCCATTCCCTTCACTCATCTTATACCCACTTGGTTCAGGACATGGTCTATAGTGTCAGTCCCCACTAGGCTGACTACGTCACACCTAGCCCAAGTATCATTTCCTCGTCCTACAGATTCTAGTTACTCCACATGTATCGAAGAGTACCTTACTCTAAACATGTAATGCTTTGTCCAAAGACTTTAGTAACAATCCGACGAGAGGCCATGGGTATACATCTCCTCGCAAGGAGTGGTGAATCCTTTATAGGCTATTCAAACACCTTCGATCACTTCGACTTATACCCAATCATCCTAGGTCCACATCTCCTTAGAGATGCTTGCTTAAGATGTCAAAGCATAAGTCTCTATGATCAAGATGACTTGAATACCGCAAGTCAAAGGAACATCGCACTTAAGCCACAGTAAGAACTTCATTGACATATCTATATATGCAGAGAACCATATGAAGTCTTACGGCTGGTCACTCCAATGAACTAGTTACCATAACTAGCATCCACGATTAACTTCGGACATCACTATGTCTCCAGCCAGTGAGAATCAGCTGCTTGGATACACCAAGGAGTATACCTCGTGCTAGTCTCGACAGAATTAATGGTGTCCAAATCCATCAATTCATCGACTAGGGATAATTCCGATACATCACAATTACACATGTAGAGATACTCACTAGTTGTGATCCAATCACAAATTCTCTCATGCTGTGATTCGTATCATGGATATTCAGTAAATGAGTTTAAGATCCAATCAAATACATAAAACATGCATACTCAAATAGTGAATCTTCATTTATCATATAAATGGTTCATACATAAGGCGATTGCCTTAGGACATCTCTCATATATTACTAACAGACTCCCACTTGGCCTAATGCCAATCGCTACGGTATCCAATACCATAAGCTCGAACATGACCCTCAAACTTATTTTGAGGTAATGCCTTAGTCAAGGGATCCGCTAAGTTCCTTTCAGTGGGAATTTTCTCGATTTGTATTTCGTTCCTACTGATGATCTCTCTGATAAGATGATAGCGGCGAAGCACATGTTTGGCTCATTGATGAGACCACATCAAGTTCAGAGATGAACTTCTTGATCCAAACCGCTTCCTTTGCTGCTTCCAAAGCTGCAATGTATTCTGCCTTAGTGGCAGAATCTGCTATAGCGTCAAGCTTGGAACCTTTCCAACTTATTGCGCCTCCATTCTAGGTGAATACATACCCAGACTGAGACATGGAATCATCCTTGTCTGTCTGGAGCTGGCATCCGTATACCCACGTATCACCATGTACCCTTCTCCATATATTAGGAACACATCCTTAGTTCTTCTCAAGTACTTAAGGATCATCTTAACAGCCACCCAATGATCCATTCCTGGATCAGACTGGTATCTGCTCGTGACACTCAGAGCATACGATACATCGGACCTCGTACATAACATAGCATACATGATAGATCCTATTGCGGATGCATAGGGAATCTTACTCATGCAAATCCTCTCGTCTTCTGTGCACGGACACATAGACTTCGAAAGGTGTATCCCATGCCTGATGGGTAGAAAACCTTTCTTGGATTCCGACATGCTAAACCTCTTTAGCACTCGGTCTATATATGTAGACTGCGAAAGACCAAGCAACCGTTTCGATCTATCTCTATAGATCTTAATTCCGAGGATGTAGGTTGCTTCTCCCAGGTCTTTCATGGAAAATGTCTTGGATAACCAAACCTTAATCGATGTAAGATCAAAACATCGTTTCCTATAAGTAGTATGTCATCGACATACAATACTAGGAATACGACTGCACTCCCACTAACCTTCTTGTACACACAAGGTTCGTCTGGATTTTGTGAGAAATCAAACTTTTTGATTGTCTCATCAAAACGGATATTCCAGCTCCTGGATGCTTGCTTTAATCCATAAATGGACCGTCACAATTTGCATACCTTGGTTTTATCAATCGATGTGAAACCCTCAGGCTGTATCATATACACGTCCTCGAGCAGGTTTCCATTAAGGAAAGTTGTTTTCACATCCATCTGTCATATCTCATAATCATAATGAGCCGCTATGGCCAGGAGCATTCTAATGGATTTAAGCATAGCTACAGGCGAATAGGTTTCGTCATAATCAACACCTTGTTTTTGACGATATCCTTTTGCCACCAATCTAGCCTTATAGGTAATCACATTACCATCCATGTCGGTTTTCTTCTTAAAAACCCACTTGCACCCTATAGGCTTTATGCCTTGGTGGAGTCAACCAAGTTCAAACTTGGTTTTCATACATGGAATCCATTTCCGACTTCATGGCACCAAGCCACTTATCCCTTCTGAACTTGTCGGCACTTCTTCATAAGCTGGTAGGCTCCTCATCATCAATGAGTAACCGTCGTTCGATTCACTTACGAAATCCATATCTCTCGGGAATATTGCGTGTTCTACGGATCTCTGAAGATGTGGTGTTACAATAAGTCGGTAGATTGCTCATCACTATGAGTTGTGCCATTGTGCTTCACCAATTATCTCATCAATGTCTATTTGAGTCTCTCGAGCCTCCTCAAGCTCAACGACACTCCCACTGTTTTCTTGCAAGAGAAACTCTTTCTCTAGAAACACAACATGCCTTGAAACAAACACCTTTTATTCCACAGGATGATAGAATTGGTAACCCCTTGTTTCCTTAGGGTATCCAACAAATAGACATTTATCATACTTAGCATCCAATTTTATGCGATCTGATCCAAGCTTCACATAAGCGAGACAACCCCATATCTTGAGTAAGATACATGAGGTTTCTTACTTATTCCATATCTCATATGGAGTAGTTGAGACTACCTTGGTAGGCATTACATTTAACAAGTAAGCAATTTATGCGAAGTGCATAACCCGAAAAGGACTTGGGAAGAGTCGCATGATTCATCATTGACCTGACCATGTCCAACAAGGTCCGGTTACGCCTCTCAGATACACCATTATGCTGTGGTGTATAGGGTGGAGTCCATTGAGAAAATATACCATTGTCTCTTAGGTAATCAAGAAACTCCTGACTCAAGTATTCACCACCTCGATCCGATCGAAGTATTTTAATACACTTGTCATGTTGTTTCTCTACTTCATTTCTGAACTCTTTGAACCTTTCAAAGGCTTCAGACTTGTGTTTCATCCAGAACACATACCCAAACCGTGAGTGATCATCGGTGAAGGTAATGAAGTAGTTATAGCCTCCTAATGCTTGAGTTGACATAGGTCCACATACATCGGTATGTATTAGACCTAGTAACTCTCCCACTCGTTCACCTTTTCGTAAAGGTAACTTAGTCATCTTGCCTTTTAAGCATGATTCGCATGTATCGTATGAATCCAATTCAAGCGATTCGAATTCCACATCGGTGTAATTCGGACATGCGTTTCTTGCTTACATGGCCAAGAGCGACAATGCCACATGTAGAGTCTAATTGATTATCTTTTCGAGCACGCTTGTTGCTCGCCGATATTGAAAATATCCTTTGGATCGTCCAGCGTATAAATGTCATTGCTCAAGTTCGGTTCCATAAAGAACTCCATTCAAAGTTATGTAACAACAATTGTTACTAAAAGTCAAATGGTACCCATTTCTATTTAAACAAGAAATAGAAATGATGTTCTTTATCAACGAAGGAACATAAAAGCAATTGTCTAGTTCTAAGACAAGTCCTGCAGAGAGTTTCAACAAATACGTTCCGATGGCGAGTGCAGCAACCTTTGCTTTATTCCCAACACGTAAATTTGACTCTCCCTTGACGAGTCTTCTTCTATTCCTTAGCCCATGTATGTCATTACATATATGTGAGTCATACCCAGTATCCAATACCCAAGTGTCTGAGGAAATAGAATGACAATCAATAACGAAGATATATGAAAAAGATGGAGCATCTTATGCCTTATTATTCTTCACAGACTCAAGATAAATCTTGCAATTTCTTCGCCAATGGCCCTCCTTGCCATAATGATGGCAAGTGCCCTTTTGAGCTGGTTCTGCCTTTTTAGCCTTTTCTTCTTCCCCTTCTGTTGTTCCTTTGACTCCCTCTTAGAACCTTTCTTCGAGGAATCAACTAACAATACCGTCCCCTGCTCATGCTTCTCAGAAGGCTCCACAGTCTTCAACATGTTGAGCAGTACCACAGATGAACCTTCTTGCATCTCAGAGGTGAAGAGGAGCTTGGAGACTTCGAACCTTTCGAATCTCACTTGCTCATCAACCAACTCATAAAGATGAAAGACTACGATATGAGCATCCATATGCTCATGCTGCTTTCGTAGCTTGGGTTCCATCATGGCTAGTATGATGCAACTCATATGTTCAGAATCACTCACATGTTTCTGATAGGCCAACAATTGGTCCAGAGTTGCATTGTCACTAGGACAGGCGGGAAGAGGCGCTTCGAGGACATTTGCAAGCTTTTTAACCTTGAGAACAATTCTCAAGTTTCTAAGTCAGTCCAAGAAGTTCGGCCCAGTCAATTTATTCGAATCCAAAATAGTGCGCAAATTCAAAGACGTCATGATCAATTTATTGACCTAGAAATACAAAACGAGCATATATGAGAAAATGATTTTAAAATTGCATCAATATACATTTATAAATCCCATTCATTTTTCGAATTTCAAAAACCCCAAAATCACTTCGGGAGATCGTAGGTCCATCTCCGAATGGGCTGATATCCATCATAGTTATGAACAACCTTGGAGAGAGTCCAACAAGTCATTCATAACTACGACGGTAGGTATCATCTATACCGATTGCATATCACGTATATGCAACTATCACAATGTGCTATCAACTAATTGAATGTTCACACATACATCGGGTTGTTAACAAATTAACAAGTATGCATCATAAGCATAGCACCCAACTTCACCTCCCTTTACATCGACCTTGGAGAGAGTCCAACAAGCCGATGCTCCAGGTTAAAGCCAACCCATTAATCGGGAAATAGTTTTAATATGGTTAGAGCACATTCAACCAATTAGCCCAGCTTAGAGAGAGTCCAACAACCAAAGCTAGCGATTGACCTCTGACTATTACCATATTAGTATTAAACTATTCCATAGTTTGAACATGTTCGGGTTCGAGCCGGGCTTGGAGAGAGTCCAACAACCCAAACAAGAAACGAAACTCTGGTTCTAACCATATTAATGGAAGGTGTAGGCTTTAATATTATTTAAGGGTTTTATGTCTCATCCTCTTTGCATGCAAATAACTATTATCTACATGGCATGGCATACATGGCATACATCTACATGTCACGACACGCATGGCATAATGTTATGCATCTAATGCAATTACATGACATACAATTATGTCATGTATATATTTCCTTATATGTCATAACTATTTATGGAAATAAAATATGTTTAAGATTTGATTCTCCAAATCAAATCATAATTAAATTAGGAAACAAATTTCCAAATCTAATCACATATTTTATTCATGGAATTATTTGATTAAGTAAAATCTATTTAGGAAACCAATTTTCTAAATCATTAAAACTACTTATGGAAATAAAATATTTTAAGATTTGATTTCCCAAATCAAATCATGATTAAATTAGGAAACAAATTTCTAGAATCTAATCAAATATTTTATTTATGGAAAATATCAATTTCCATAAATACTTCCAACTTTCCAAAAGTGGAAGATTTCCATAAATACTTCTAGACTTTTCAAAATTGAAAAATTTCCATAAATACTTCTAAATTTCCAAAATTAGAAAATTTCCAGAAATACATTATGACTATCGCAAAACCATTTTTACGATTATGTCGAAACACAACCTGGGCTCTGATACCACTGTTGGGTTTCCGGCACCGCGGCGTGTGTGTGTTCGATCACGTTTCGTAAACATGAACACAGCGGAAGAAATAAAAATAATAAATCTACATTTATTACAACACACACAACACACGCATGCATATTACAACAAGTGTAGACATAACCGTAAATTTAAATTTGCAATAAAAGGAAATTTATCTACATTATACCTTTCGTATGACATGTAGCAGGAACGACATCAACCGGAACGATCCTCGCTAGAATCGTCTCTATCCGTATCCACGCCGAGTTCCTCGGGATGACTTCGCTAAGCCACGAGCTTCGTCTTCGTACGGGTTACTAGCCTCGTGTTGAAGACGACGTGATCGAGAGATGATCACGATCCGAATCCAAATTCGGATCCTAATACGAGTTCTCAAAACTAGCTTCTCCGGAGAGGTATTCGTCAACCAATTGACGAATCCTTCGTACTCCACCTCAGAGGATTACCGGAGATCGAATCCCCGGTAAGTTAGCCATTGTCGGAGCTCTAACCGTCGTCCAAATGACGCTCCGATGAGAGGAGAAGAAGCTGTCCAGAAAACTGGACAGCTTGGTGGAGGAGTAGGCGTCGGCCAAAACAAGGAAGCCAAGTGCTCACCTTTTCACCGAGGCCTAGGAAGATCACCGGAGGGTCGCCAGAGGGTTCACCGGCTGAAGCTTCGACGCCGGCAAGTAGCTGGACGGCGGCACAAGGAGCTGGGCGGCAAGCTTAGGGTTGGCGCCGAAAAACTCCTTCAATGGGGTGGGCGGCAACTTTTGCTAGGGCTTGGATTAGGGCTTAATTATTCCTTAAGCCCTCTTTTATAGAGAACTAATTCTCTTAATGGTTATTGGATCATAACTATTAGGCCCATTAACCCGCTCCATTAAGATAAGTTAAAATAAACCGAACCATGATGGTTTATTTTAAGTTAAAACGAACCGAACCAACTTTTGGTTCATTCGTTTAAAATAAACCAAACCCTTTGGTTTATTCTTATCCATTGGATTAGAACCAAACCATTTTGGTTCATCCATTACGTCTTCATAAGACTCGGCCCAACCACGCTTCCATTGTGACTGAAATGATTTCATGCTCGCTTTATGTTTGGTCCAACCAAACCTAGTTTCTCTCGGTCTGAGAATCTCATTCTCAAGCTCGTTTTAAATCCTTTGGATTACGCTCGTTGTGCGTGTGACCAAATAGGTTCTCGGTTTTTGTTGGTCATCTATAATTAACCATTAATTATAGAACGATCATGAGTGACACCTAGTAGTACATCATGATCCCCAATTAACCGAAAAGATCAACGGTTGATCTAGAACTATTTCTGAAACCCTTCAGTAGCTCGAATGAATCGTGCCCCATTCCCTTCACTCATCTTATACCCACTTGGTTCAGGACATGGTCTATAGTGTCAGTCCCCACTAGGCTGACTACGTCACACCTAGCCCAAGTATCATTTCCTCGTCCTACGGGTTCTAGTTACTCCACATGTATCGAAGAGTACCTTACTCTAAACATGTAATGCTTTGGCCAAAGACTTTAGTAACAATCCGACGAGAGGCCATGGGTATACATCTCCTCGCAAGAAGTGGTGAATCCTTTATAGGCTATTCAAACACCTTCGATCACTTCGACTTATACCCAATCATCCCGGGTCCACATCTCCTTAGAGATGCTTGCTTAAGATGTCAAAGCATAAGTCTCTATGATCAAGATGACTTGAATACCGCAAGTCAAAGGAACATCGCACTTAAGCCACAGTAAGAACTTCATTGACATATCTATATATGCAGAGAACCATATGAAGTCTTACGGCTGGTCACACCAATGAACTAGTTACCATAACTAGCATCCACGATTAACTCCGGACATCACTATGTCTCCAACCAGTGAGAATCAGCTGCTTGGATACACCAAGGAGTATACCTCGTGCTAGTCTCGACAGAATTGATGGTGTCCAAATTCATCAATTCATCGACTAGGGATAATTCTGATACATCACAATTACACATGTAGAGATACTCACTAGTTGTGATCCAATCACAAATTCTCTCATGCTGTGATTCGTATCGTGGATATTCAGTAAATGAGTTTAAGATCCAATCAAATACATAAAACATGTATACTCAAATAGTGAATCTTCATTTATCATATAAATGGTTCATACATAAGGCGATTGCCTTAGGACATCTCTCATATATTACTAACAGTTGAGCAGTACAACAAATGAACTTTCTTGCATCTCAGAGGTAAAGAGGAGCTTGGAGACTTCGAACCTTTCGAATCTCACTTGCTCATCAACCAACTCATAAAGATGAAAGACTATTGTATAAGCATCCATATGCTCATGCTGCTTCCGCAGCTCAGGTACCATCGTGGCTAGCATGATGCAACTCGCCATTTCAGAATCAGTCACATGTTTCTGATAGGCCAATAATTGGTCCAGAGTTGCATTATCACTAGGACGGGTGGGAAGAGGCACTTCGAGGACATTTGCAAGCTTTTCAACATTGAGAACAATTCTCAAGTTTCTAAGCCAGTTCAAGAAGTTCGACCCAGTCAATTTATTCGAATCCAAAATAGAACGCAAATTCAAAGACATCATGATTAATCTTAGAAATACAAAATGAGCATATATGAGAAAATGATTTTAAAATGCATCAATATACATTTATAAATCCCATTCATTTTTCGAATTTCAAAAACCCCAAAATCACTTCGAGAGATCATAGGTCCATCTCCGAATGGGCTGATATCCATCATAGATATGAACAACCTTGGAGAGAGTCCAACAAGTCATTCATAACTATGATGGTAGGTATCAAATATACCGATTGCATATCACGTATATGCAACTATCACAATGTGCTATCATCTAATTGAATGTTCACACATACATCGGGTTGTTGACATATTAACAAGTATGCATCATATGCATAACACCCAACTTCACCTCCCTTAACATCGACCTTGGAGAGAGTCCAACAAGTCGATGCTCCAGGTTAAAGCCAACCCATTAATCGAGAAATAGTTTTAATATGGTTTGAGTGCATTCAACCAATTAGCCCGGCTTGGAGAGAGTCCAACAACCAAAGCTAACGATTGACCTCTGACTCTTACCATATTAGTATTAAACTATTCCATGGTTTGAACATGTTCGGGTTCGAGCCGGGCTTGGAGAGAGTCCAACAACCCGAACAAAAAACGGAACTCTGGTTCTAACCATATTAATGGAAGGTGTAGGCTTTAATGTTGAGTTAGGGTTTTTATGTCTCATCCTCTTTGCATGCAAATAACTATTATCTACATGGCATGACATACATGGCATACATCTACATGTCACAACATGCATGACATAATGATATGCATCTAATGCAATTACATGGCATACGATTATGTCATGTACAATATTTTCTTATATGTCATAACTATTTATGGAAATAAAATATGTTTAAGATTTGATTCTCCAAATCAAATCATGATTAAATTAGGAAACAAATTTCCAAATCTAATCACATATTTTATTTGTGGAAATAGTTGATTAAAGAAAGTCAATTTAGGAAACAAATTTTCTAAATCATCAAAACTACTTATGGAAATAAAATATTTTAAGATTTGATTTCCCAAATAAAATCATGATTAAATTAGGAAACAAATTTCCAAAATATAATCAAATATTTTATTTATGGAAAATATCAATTTCCATAAATACTTCCAACTTTCCAAAAGTAGAAGATTTCCATAAATACTTCTAGACTTTCCATAATTGAAAATTTTCAATAAATACTTCTAACTTTCCAAAAGTAGAAAATTTCCAAAAATATCATTATAACTATCGCAAAACAATTTTACGATTATGTCGAAACACAACCTGGGCTCTGATACCACTGTTGGGTTTCTGGCACCGCGGCGAGTGTATGTTCGAACATGTTTCGTAAATATGTGCACAGCGGAAGGAATAAAATAATAAATCTAATTTATTACAATACATACATCACACGCATGCATATTACAACATATGTAGACATAACCGTAAATTCAAATTTTACAATAAAAGGAAACTTAAACTACGTATACCTAACGTATCACGTGTAGCGGGAAAGACATCAACCGAAACGATTCTCGCTAGAATCGTCTCTATCCGTATCCACGCCGAGTATCTTCGGGATGACTTCACGAAGTCACGAGCCTCGTCTTCGTACGGGATACTTGCCTCATGTTGAAGACGACGTGATCGAGAGAAGATCACGATCCGAATCAAAATTCGGATCCAAAATGAGTCATCAAAAACTCGCTTCTCCAGAGAGGTATTCGTCAACCGTTTGATGAATCCTTCGTCCTCCACCTATGAGGATTACCGGAGATCGAATCCCGGCAAGGCTACCGCTGTCGGAGCTCCAAACGTCGTCCAAACGACGCTCCGATGAGAAGGAACCAAGCTGTCCAGAAAACTGGACAGCTTTGGTGGAGGAATAGGGCCGGCCAAAAAGGGAAGGTTGAAGCTCATCTTATTGCCGAACCCAAAGGAGATCACCGGAGCTTCTCCGGCAGAAGCTCGACGCTGGCAAGAGGGAAGAACAACACCTTCTGGACGCCATCAAGGGAGCTAGGTGGTGGGCGGCGGCGCTAGGGTTGGCGCCGAATTCACCAAGGAGAGGAGGGGGGCGGCACCAATTAGGGTTGCTTGGTTTTTGGATTAGAGTTTAACAAAAACCCTTAAGCCCTATTTTATAGAGAACAAATTCTCTTAATGGTTATCGAATCATAACCAAAAGCCCGTTAACCCACTCTATTAATTTAAGTTAAAATAAACCAAACAATGTTGGTCTATTTTAAGTTAAAACGAACCGAACCATCTTTGGTTCATTCGTTTAAAACAAACCAAACCCATTTGGTTTATTCTCCTCCATTGGAATAGAACCAAACCAATTTGGTTCATCCATCATGTCTTCATAAGACACGGCCCATCCACGCTTCCATTGTGACTGAAACGATTTCATGCTCGCTCCATGTTTGGTCCAACCAAACCTAGTTTCTCTCGGTCTGAGAATCTCATTCTCAAGCTCGTTTTAAATCCTTCGGATTACGCTCGTTGTGCGTATGACCAAATAGGTTCTCGGTTTATGTTGGCCGTCTATAATTAACCATTAATTATAGAACGATCATGAGTGGTACCTAGTAGTACACCATGATCCCCAATTAACCGAAAAGATCAACGGTTGATCCAGAACTATTTCTGAAACCCTTTAGCAGCTCGAATGAATCGTGCCTCATTCCCTTCACTCATCTTATACCCACTTGGTTCAGGACATGGTCTATATTGTCAGTCCCCACTAGGCTGACTACGTCACACCTAGCCCAAGTATCATTTTCTCGTCCTACGGATTCTAGTTACTGCACATGTATCGAAGAGTACCTTACTCTAAACATGTAATGCTTTGGCCAAAGACTTTAGTAACAATCCGACGAGAGGCCATGGGTATACATCTCCTCGCAAGGAGTGGTGAATCCTTTATAGGCTATTCAAACACCTTCGATCGCTTCGACTTATACCCAATCTTCCCGGGTCCACATCTCCTTAGAGATGTTTGCTTAAGATGTCAAAGCATAAGTCTTTATGATAAAGATGACTTGAATATTGCAAGTCAAAGGAACATCGCACTTAAGCTACAGTAAGAACTTCATTGACATATCTATATATGCAGAGAACCATATGAAGTTTTACGGCTGGTCACTCCAATGAACTAATTACCATAACTAGCATCCACGATTAACTCCGGACATCACAATGTCTCCAGCCAGTGAGAATCAGCTGCTTGGATACACCAAAGAGTATACCTCGTGCTAGTCTCGACAGAATCAATGGTGTCCAAATCCATCAATTCAACGACTAGGGATAATTCTGATACATCACAATTACACATGTAGAGATACTCACTAGTTGTGATCCAATCACAAATTCTCTCATGCTGTGAATCGTATCGTGGGCATTCAGTAAATGAGTTTAAGATCTAATCAAATACATGAAAACATGTATACTCAAATAGTGAATCTTCATTTATCATATAAATGGTTCAAACATAAGGCAATTGCCTTAGGACATCTCTCATATATCACTAACAGATATAACGTGGTTCGGAACCTTAGGGTTCCTACTCCACGGATTGGGCTCGAATGATCCCTAGCGAAGCAAACACCACTAATAATAAATTATACTCCTTCTCGACAACAAGTCGGAGATGGAGAAACCTCGTTCAATGATTACAACAAAAATACAAGCAAATACAATAGAATGCAAGTAAAGAAAACTTTACAAAGAGCTTTTAGATGCTTGCTTGTTTGGTTGCTTGAGCTTCACTTGATGACCTTAAATTGCACCAGCAAATCACCCCAAATCGCCCTAAGAAACCTTGGAAAAAACCTCCTCCATGAGCTACTTTTATAACCCGCATTCGGGCTGGATTTTGCCTAGCAATCGACTAATAGTGTCCATCAGTCGACTGCTCCTGTAGTTGTTGCCTCACAATGGCCCGAGCCACATTGGATAAGTTCCAACGAATAGACTATCAGTCGACTGATCATTCCCATCAGTCAACTGATAGAGCCATCACTCGACTGTCAAACCCTAATAGTCGACTCTGGAACCTTTTGTGTCTGCGACATCGACCATCACCGATCGCTAGCCATAGTAATCGATCGATTATGCATCACCAATCGCCACGCCGATGATCGTTAGGCCATTTCGTAGTCGAACTCCGGGCCGACTCCATCGCTTGATCGATCATAATATCACGATCGATAACCTCATCCATGAGATTTTAACACCAAGTATGATGCCCTTATACTTGCTAGACCACCCTTAGCCTAGACATAAGCCTTCTAGCCACCTCCGTCAGCCTCACGCCTATCGGATCCCTCCAAGTCATCCATGACTTGTTCATCCATATGTTATCCTTCAGGTGCTTCCATCAGCTATTGTCATGGTAAGTTGGTTTATACCGCAAAGGCACATTGGACTTATGCTGCCAAGACTATCTCTTGAACTTTACGTCGCCAACCATTGGACTTATGCTGTCAAGACTCTACCCTTGGACTTTACGCTGCCAATATCACCTCTTGGACTTCCCTTGCCAACCCATGTTAGACTTTCCATTTGCCAAGACTCAAGCTTAGACTTTCCTTTGCCAAGACCCATGCTTGGACTTTCCTTGCCAACCCATGTTGGACTTTCCGATTGCCAAAACCCAACCTTAGACTTTCCCTTGGCAAGACCCATGCTTGGACTTTCCATGCCAAGTACACAAGACTTGGACTTCTCCATCAAATGGTCAACCCCATGTCAACCATATAGTCAAACAATGGTCAAACCATCATCAAACATCAAAATACCACTTGAGTCAAACTCGAATCCAACAATCATATCCCGAGTCGATTGTGTTGGAATGTCGGTGGCCGGCTAGAGGGGGGTAAATAGTCCTCTTTTGCATATGGTGGAATTCACTTATTGTTTAATCGTACCAAGATGTAACGTGGTTCACGGCCTTGCTGCTAATCCACGGACCGATTCATCCCAAATCAATCACGCCTAAACCTTCAATAGTCTCTCCTTTGCATAAAGCTAGGTGGAGGTAACCTCTTTACAACAATGCACTCCTTCTTACAATAAGATTGAAGTAAGAACAAGAAGAAGGAGTAAAGTTTGTGTAGGGAACTTAGGGAATAGTTTGGAGCATGAAGATTAGTCATCCCAAAGCCCACACCCTCTCTTTTTATAGAGAAGATTGATTTCTTTCCGTTGGCCGCCTATCACTGATCACGCTGGCCAATCGCTGCCGCTGTAACGACTTCGAACACGCCGATCCGGCCGTTATAGTCCAATGGGAGACTTGGCAGTCAACTGATGTATCCCTCAGTCGACTGATGCCTTCGTAGCCGACTGATCAGTCAGCTACGGGAGGTTCTGTGCCCGCGATTGCCTTCATCAGTTGATTGCATCCTTGGCAGTCGACTGATGGTTTGGCAGTCGACTGCCATTCCTTGACAATCGACTGCTAGGCCAGAAACCCACCAGTCGGACACCAGTCGAACCCATTCGACTTGGAGCAGTCGACTGATGTTGGGAAAACTCATCCGACACTTAGTCAATTGGCCAAGATTACCTAAGAGCTACCCCATCCATGGGTTACAATCGCTTACTCTCATTCCCTTGGAGTCCCTCACCTTGAAGTTCTCTTCATCCAGCCACATCCCTCGGATGTGCCAAGCGCACGGCTTCGCAGCGCCATCCTTCGTGTCTTGCTCTGAAGTCTACTTCCTCTAGCTTCACTCCAATACTCCTCGTCCAGCGATCCCTCGGATGCACAAAGCGCACGGCTTCCGCAATGCATCTTTCACCAACTCAAGGACCGAGTCATGAGAGGTGAATCTTGCCAATGCTATCGTCATCCATGTGCAAATTACTAAGTCCTGCATGACTTCAATGAACATATCATATCCATATCAATCCTAACTTAAACCCTTTGCCACACACATCAAAACCATATCACATGGGTTGATTGCTCTAACAATCTCCCCCTTTTTGATGTGTGGCAATCCGTTTAAGTTAGGTAAAAACAATAACATAAAAACATAAGGCAAGAAAGCATGTAAATAACATGAGTATAAAAACTCCCCCTTAAACATGCAACTCTCCCTTAAGACATGCTAACTTTTCCCCCTTAGCATGATTAACTTAAACCATTAACATTCTCCCCCTTTGACACTATCAAAAATATTATCGAAATATTATACACGCATGGCATCAAGTGAAATTGAAGAAAATACCAAAATCAGACTTAAAACCTATCAAAACAAGTTACTGTGCTCGTGCACAGTCCAGCAGTCGACTTCTATTAGCATGACAGTCGACTGGCACAAGTAAAATCAATTTTTTTGATTTTCTGGACGAAATTTAGACATTCACTAAAAATTCTAAAAAATTTGAAAAATCATGAAAATTTGAAAACACATTTCTTGTGGATCCCTTTATCAATGAAAAATAAGTTTTCATGAAAATTCATTCAATTTTCAATCTTTTGACAAAAACTCAAAAGTTGCAAAAACCTTCAATCATGTATCAATTTTAAGAACTAGTTTTGCCTTGAAATGATTTACAACATGAATACACATATTATAAAAATAAGAAATGGTTTTGAAAGCATTTGAAATATCCAACCATGATCTTTGGGCAAAATGTCTATGAATTAAACATATGCTTTCCCCATGATTAGTCTATGATTGCTCTATTGATACACTTAATGACCCATCTAAATGTCATAAGCATTAGTGAACCATTTGTATCATCCTATCATCTCACCCATTGCTATGTTTTCAATCAAGTTAGCCTTATAGTGGGATGTGAGATGTATCTAAAGGTATTTATACTTAACCAAAATTTCATGCAATTCTTGTAAAATACCACAGAAAATAATAATAATAATAATAAATGCTTGGTAATTAGGAAAAATACCCTATGGAATTTTTCCAAGAATTTTAGAAAATTTCCTAGACTTAAATGGAAATTTCTATGACAGTTGTGGGAAAGATTTAATAGGCGTTGGGAAAGCCCATTTGGGATAAATTAAATTTGAGATTTCATGGTTAGAAGTTAACTTAAACCTAACTTAGGTTTAAGTCTATTGGGTTTAATTATTTGAACCTAGATTTAATTGAACCCAGGGTTTAGTCTTATAGGATTGTAAACCCAACCCGTTATTAACCCGATCCATTTTCTTATTCCTTACCGTTTCCTCTCCCTCCGCCGAACGACTGCAATTCTTTATTTTGTCAGTTTCTTTTCTTTCCCACACGCGACGACATCTTCCACTCATCTTCTCTACTCTCTCGAAACCCATGGTCGCCTCTTCTTCTCCCTCTCCTCTGCAAACGACGGCCGACATCCTCGACAGTCTTCGCAGATGGGCTGGAATCGGGAGGGTAGGAGTGGATGGAAGCTTGGATTAGGGTGGAGGGTGTGCGCGGCTAGAGGCCTGCGCCGGCGGCGAGCATGCTCGGGGCCGAGAGTGGGGTCAGCGGAGCCAGCATCGTGTGCTAATTTAGGGCTCAGATGCCTATCGGAGTAGACGGTGGCCTGGCAGTGACTGGGCAGCAATAGGAGCAGAGCGCAGGTTTGAGGGATTCTATGGTCGGTGGTCGTCGGAGCTAGGTAAGGATTGGTTTTCATTCTTGCTTCAGATGAGATATGAGTTCTTGATGTGGTTTCCTTCATTGAGCTCGATCCATTGATTTAGGGCAGCGGTTGTTGAGCACCGATTTTCTCCGATGAACTAAACAATTGGGGAGATTCCAATCACAATGAATCGAGAAGTGGATCAAGCCGGATGATGTGCTATGTTGGGGTTTGTTTGGATGTGAAGCTAGGATTGAGTGTTGGGTGGGCAGCGGGTGTTGTTGACCTTCTCCTATATTGGCGTGGATCGATCCTGTTGCTGCCTTGTGGTTGAGAGGTGAGTTTCCTTCATTTGTTTTTCTTCTTAATTGATGAGTAATTGATTCTAGGGAATAAGTTAATGTATGGAAGGATTTATGATGCTCTATTAAAGGGGATGTAAACGAGCTGGTGGAAGCAGAATGGATTAGAATGTAAGGTTTTTATATGTTGATTAAGTTAACATATTTCTATAGGATGAACAAATTTAATTATAGAGTGATAATTAATTTTTGGTGAACATATCAGATTATGAGGTTTCTTCCAATTGGGCTATTTGAATTTTAATTCGAAACCTTAGGTCAAGAAGTTGAGCTAGGAGAGGCTAACCTTGGTAAGTCCATATTTAGATGTTTATGGATGCATATTGTGGTTACAATGGATTTGATAATTAATGAATGGTATGAGATTGTACAACTATGGGAATTAGTTGATCGATCAGGGATTAGCATTGGATTAGACTCATATTCCTATAGATTGATTATGTTAGTGTTGAGTTATGTTTGTATGTTAAATTGCAGGACCTGAATTCAGGACGGTCTTTTGGATGTGGAGATTCCTCGATAAGTCTTCGAATTAGGTGGGTAATTCCTACCCTAGTCAGGTAGTTTTAATGCATACAGATTTAGATGCATGATCATTTTATATGATCATGTTACCTTGACTCTTCTCTTATTATCTTATGCTTGAAATTATCGTTGGCTATATTTACTCAAAGGTTGATATCACATTCCCTTTATTATGATTTAGGGTTATAGATGTGATGTAAATAGGCCTAGATGTTTAGTAGGGTGTAGATGTTAGAGTACGGGTGATGACCAAATTTATAAATTGGCAAAAAGGTCATCCGTGGATAGGTAATACCCTAAATATAAAAGTTATACCAATACTCTTATGTTGTACACTTATTTACCAACCAAGTGTTGTGTAAATGGTCAGGTGAGTCATAAATAGTGTGTCGCTATGGACCGGTGGTCCTAGCTTGCCATGATCAGTTGAGTATGACCCTCTATATGATAGAGAGTGTACTGATAAAAGGGATGTGACTCTCTATTGATCAGAGAGTTTGTGGTAGATGTCTGTATATGAAACAGTACCTTCATGACATTGCATGCATACTGACGACATCGTCTCTCTTGGGGTTGAGAGAGTCGTCAGTCATCTTGCTTCCCAGGTTACTCCCCGAGGAGTAACTGGTGTGAGGGTAGAGCATTTGTTGTGTCGCACTCTACCACTATAGACGGTGGTAGTTGGAGTTGCGTGCAGTTGTCCTGGGTATGTGCCACTCGACCACTCATTGGTAGTGTCAGTCGGAGTGGCCAGCAGCAGGGACCCCCGTTGTGTAGCGAGCTCTTCACGCTCATAAGCTACTTGATCATACTGCCCACTCGGCCACTCTAGAGTGGTGGTTGGTGTTGAGTTAGGACAGTTGTCATGTCGTGCCACCTAGGTTACACTGGGGTCGTGGTAGCGAGTAGGGGTGCGTAGGCATGACCATGCATGCTGCATTGCCGTATCTTATGGCGCTTTGCATATTATCATATATATATACTTATATGCATGTATATATATATATATATATGGATGGTTGTGATTAATATATATAGAGAGGCAGTCTATATATATATATATATATATATATATATATATATATATATATATATATATATGCTTATTATGATGTTGCATTTGATTGTACTATGCTTGCTGCATTTGGTTGTACATCATATTTATGCATGCTTCTTGCATTTGTT
This sequence comes from Wurfbainia villosa, assembly GCA_025175895.1. NCBI lineage: Eukaryota > Viridiplantae > Streptophyta > Magnoliopsida > Zingiberales > Zingiberaceae > Wurfbainia > Wurfbainia villosa. The sequence continues at coordinate 54,550,724 of CM045986.1, read as the reverse complement.
ATATGGTTGTGTCGGATACTTGTATATGTGTTGGACAGACCATTAGATACCTTGACCTGTAGCATGAGTAGATTATGAGTTGGTATTACTCTTCCTGTTATATATATGTTGGATATATGCTCAGGTTGGATCAGAGTAGCGTAGCAGACTTTTAGATATGTCTGCATTTTTCGTTGTTCATTTGGTTAGACGGTATATGCTTGTATTTACATACTATGCTGATATACCTGTTGTACCTCTAAATTATGTTGTTGAAACATGTGATATTTGATATATATACATGTTTTTCCTATTACCTGCTGAGTTTTACTCACCACCACGGACCTTGGGTTTTTCTGTCGCCCAGGTAACAGGTAGCCGACTTCGTGATGCACTTGGAGCACCGCTGGCTGACATCTCATCTCATCTTCGAGACTCTGGTGGTCGTTTTGGGCTTTCCGCATGGGTGTAGTGTATTTGGAGTTTTTGTGATGTACTATTGTTGTTGTATGTTTCTTTCTGGTTTTGTTACAGTGGTTCTTAGTTTTGGTGTTAGTCATACTGATATGCATGTGTGTGGGATTGTATTGTTGTTGTGTTGTTTCCGCTGTGTATTTGTTGTAGTTAGTTTGTTATGTTGTTGTGGTTTGATTATATTTTTATATGTGTTTTTGTTATTGTGGGCCTACGGGCCTTGTATTAACCTGAAATGTTGCCACGTACAGGGGAGATGTCGTCCATTTGCTTTTCAGCACAGCATGCTCTTGGGGCATGACAACTTTAGTGGTATCAGAGCCCTAGGTTCTGCGATGTCATACAATGTTGTTTTTGTGTCGAGTCTTGGATTCTCGAGAGTCGATTTGTTTCGGTTTTGATTTTCTGAGATGAGATGGACAGCGGCCTGAGCTCCAAGAAGCACGAAGTAAGTATTCATGATGACTTATTTTCTAGTTGGATACATATCTAGACTTGATTAACAAGTGTATATAGTTAGATATATTATACCTGTGCAGACTTGTAGTAGAGGTCATCTACCGAGGCGACCAACCAGAGTTGCCGATAGGGTTTATACTCCCGGTTTTGTTGGCTATGCTTTTAGTGTGTATAACAGGGAATAACCTATAGTTTGTTGGTTATTGTTCGTAACCATGGTATGAGTTGACCCCGGAAATGACCTGTTAAGTCTGTGAGTCTTAATATTGTGTCGAAAAGGAGATTTACCTTTGAGAGCTGACTGATACCGAGTCGGAAAACAGGGATCAAGTCGTCACATTTCTTGTAAAAATATTAAAGACTATAGTCTTAGGGATTTTCACTAATGGTACTAGTCAGATCATTTCCTGATGGGTAATGGATAAGACAAGTAGGCTATTGTTGATGCAGATAGCGGAAGGCTAGTTTATGGTGTTGCATAGGGATTTTATCTCTGAGTTGTTCGTACTGAGTTGTATAACTTTGAGAGTACTTTTGAGTACTTAACTTATGTTATACTGAGAAAGAAGTGTTGTTTGCATACCATTATCGGGATCAAGCCGATATTTGGTGATAAATGCAGAAAATAACCTTCGGAGAATAAAACAACACTTGATCATGGTTTAGTGATGTTGAGGGAGAGTATTTCCCCGTGTCACTTTCAGTGACACATTGTAAGGAATTTTTGAGCTTCAAGTAGGGTGATCGTCGATAACGGGAATACCATGCAGAGTCATTAGACTTGCAGAGTTACGCTCACCTAATAGCTCAAGAAGATGAATGGATATTTTAAGCCACCCCCGGTTGTTGGCTTACTGTTGGATTAAGAAGGGATCTTTTATCAGATCCTACCGGAATACATTGGATTGAGACAGGAGTTTAGAAATGACTCCGTACAAGTGTTTAAGAGTGGGAGACCGATAAGCAAATATTACAGGTCAACTTACTAGAGTCAGAAGTCTCCGATTGTTGGATAAAAGGAGAAAGATCAGAGTCACTGACTTTGAGCTATTTTTTTATTATTGAAGACCAACCGCAGATCATCAGGATGTTCTCGTGGATATCAGCAAAATCAGAACAAAGACTCCGAAGGGATTATGTGCATGCAGTGTAGATCATGAAGACACGCAAAGTCTGATTATTCGTTGGATCAGTTCATATGTTGCTATTGTAAGCAACTAGTACAGATTGAGGAGTTGTATTTTGAAGACTCAGTTGAAGACTATCAATGGTGTTCCAGGAGGATGATGCACCATATCAACAACAGGGATCAGCACAAAAGATTTGGTTATCTCATCAGCAGTGACCTACTACCTCAGGTGTGGTTGGAGTTCCTTCATACTTCCCTTCAGCAAAGATCAGCACAGAAACAACATCAGCATAAGACATCGCAGAAGACACATGTAGACAACAATAGTTACCTCCAGATGTGATTTGCTTTGTACAGAGGAGAGAGTATACGACGATGATCGTATCTATTCGGTATTCTAAAGTTGCAGCTCGTAGGATTAAGTGATGAAATCAGACGATCCGGGGAAAATCCTCGGGTCATAGAATTACACTAGTACACTTTGAGTGTATTGAGCAGGACCGACATAAAGGTGATTCGATTTATTTCTTACTACATAATTGAATCGGACCTCGGATATTATGGTATACATGCTCTTAATCCCAATATAATAACGGATAAATATACTTGGTATTTATTTCTTTGATTTACCAATGGATGAGATTTATAGAGTAAATCGATAGGCCCGGTAAGTTGGGAAATGATGTTATTTATATGGTGTGTCATTGATTATAGGAGAAAACCGTGTCCTATATACTAGGATGATGATGTCCCCTTGAGGAGCTCAAAAGATTCATCATATAAACCCTGTAGGTGGACGTGGTCCAGTATGATGATAAGGTTGAGTGGTACTACTCATGGAGTTAGATGTTGATTAATTAATTGTCAGTAAATTAATTAATTGACGGACATTTGAAATCTTAAACACTGGGAGATGTTTGTACAAATAATATATGGAGACCATATTTATTTATAGGGTTGGTGAGGTAGATCAATGATAATCCTCTAGTAGAATGGATTATCATTAATGGATCGGACTTTATGTGGGTTTGATCCATTGGGTGGCCAAGATCCAACTCCTCCTCATGGTCCCTATTGTAGCCTATTAAAACCCTCATGGAGCCTAGATCCGATGATGGAAAATGAAACTCTAGATCCGACAGTGGAAATTAAATCTCTAGATCCAACGGTGGAGATTAAATCTTTAGATCCGACGGTGGAGATTAAATCTCTAGATCTGACGGTTGAGATTAAATTCCTAGATCCGACGGTGGAGATTAAAAGGAGGCTTAAGCCTAGCTCTATAAAAGGATGGCCAAGGGAGATTAGGGTTTTGCTTCCTTGGCTTGGGCGGCAAGGCATTAGGGTTTAGGTTTCCTTTTACTTTGGGTGGCGCCAATTGTCCAAGAGCAAGGGGTCGACGGCAAGGTGGTTAGGGTTTGACATCTCTTCATCATCCCTTGGCTGGACCTCCCTTTTCTCCTCTCCTTTGGCCGACGGCAACCCTTCGTTCAAGGTTGGCCGGCGTTCCTCTTCCTCTCCTTGGCCGGCGGTAAGGATCAAGCTTAGAGCTTGGTGGTCGGTTCCAGATAGGAGAAAGAGTTTTGCTTTATTCTTCCTTTTGTTCGAAGCGAGCAAGGAAGGAAAGAATGTGATCTAGGAGGCTTTGACTTTTGAAAGATCGTCGCCCACACGACGTCCAAAAGGAGGAAGGACATACAATAGAAGATCAAGAGGTATAACAAGAGGTATAATCTTTTTTATTTTGAATAGTGTTCTTTTGTATTATGTATATGGTTGTTTACAATTGTATGTGGCTAATTTACTTGGACCCCAAAGACAAACACAAAAATCGGCGATCCATACATCGTCTATTCCGCGGCTATTCGAAGAATAGAGAGAGGTTGCTTGAACAACAAGTTTGTTCAAGTGACCACTCAAATCGAATAGCACGACGATGAAACGGTAGCTTGGGTAATCCCTATTTGTCGAGGATTAATTTTTTAATACGGGGACGAAGACGGGATCACCATGAACAAGCGACCGAGTTGAAGTGGGAAGCGAAGTTTCTCCCTTCACATAACACTCTCTATCCAATAGAGAGTCGTTCTCACTGATCAACGCACTCTCTATCCTGTAGAGAGTCGTACTCAACTAATCATATCAAGCTGGGACCACCAATCTGTAGCGACACACTAATCACCCTTCACTTAACCATTACACAACACATGGTTGGTAATAAGTATGCAACATACGGGTATTGGAATAAATCCTACATTTAGGGCATTACCTATCCACAGATGAACTTTTACCCAATTTACAAATCAGGTTATCATCCGTACTCCATCATCTACACCCTACTAACATTTATAGATCTACTTACATCACATTTGTAACTTCTAAATCATGATAAAGGAAAATGTGATAGCAACATTTGAGCATATATAGCCAACGACAAGTATCAAGCATAGGATAATTAAGAGAAGGGTCAAGATAATATTAACTTATAACATACTCATATCTATGTCTAAATCTGAATGCAATTACATCTACCTGACCAGGGTAGAAAATTACCCACCTATTGTAGTACTCGAAATAATAGAGTCCTCACGTCCACTGACCTGTCTCGTATCCACATCCTGCAAATATCAAATATTATGGTTACGTGCAAGCATACAACGAATCTTCGAATCGAATCCTACATCAACTTCGTATCCCAATCAACTAGATTGATATAGTTATCCAATTAACCTAATCAATCCTCCATATTAATCCCTATCAACCATTAGACCAATTAGCAACCTATTATTCTTTTACAAATACCCATGTCTGAATTTACTAACCTTATTCACACTTGCACAACTTCCTGATCTCAAGTGGAGGTATCACATCCAAATCACATAACCGAAGTAGAGACAACTAATGTCAATTACATTAAGACCATCATGTTTGTAACTCAACCAACCGACCACTTAAGTATCAGCTTACCCTGAACTAGCCATACAATTATTCTACACCCACCAATAAATTTAACACATACATAAGATATCCATAGCCAATCACAGTCCTTCACAACTTCACAACCGTTCACAACCCTCACGGAGCATAAACAAACATACTCCAATTAAACTGCCACAACAATTCTGCACAGAGGTAAATAGGGATCCAATTGAACCCTGAATGAGTACACACTCAACTCACTTACCAACACCAGATCCACACTAAACATTGCTGTGAACCACAGTAAACCAAATAACCTACCTACACAGCAAAAATTCACAGATCCACAATATGAACCACAAACTCTAGCAATTACAGTAAAAATACAGAGGAACGTTCAAGCTTACCAGCCCTATACTCCACCGGCAGCAATCCTCTAATCTATTTGGTTCGCCGGAAAAACCCAACGCCAACGCCACTGCCCTAGTTTTTTTGTTCCCTGTAGACATTACATGCCCAGAACACCAAATCTTTTTCAATTGGTATCCTTTTCAAAGGAGTAGGAATCTCATCCAAGATTGAGAAGAGAATCAACAGCTTACCTAATTTCCAGCGATGATCGGCCAGTTGCTCCGACGATGAAAGCGATCGGTGACTGAGGCAGAGGGCTCACGGTGGTGATCAATGGCGATAGCTAAGGTTGGTGGTCACCGACCGCGTGCGCAGGGGTGGCGATCGTTGATTCTGTGCACGCGGCGAGCAGGGGCGACTGGCACACGTACTACTCTGCCCAAGCCGTGAGCGATCGGGGATGGGTACGAGGTGAGGAGGGTGGCGCGCAGCTTGAGTGGCGAGCACGAGAAGAAGAAAAACGGGAGGGAGGGCGATTGAGTAGAAGAATCACGCCTTCAGGGAGGAGAGGAAGAAGAAAGAAAATCGGGATAGAGAAGAGGGAGCGTCGGGGAAGAGAAAGAATCGACGGCTTTAAACTTAGGTTAATTACCTATTAATTACTCAATAGCAGATAGTCTAAACAGGCTTTACAAAAGTCTATTCGCTTTATCCCCATGAAATGTCCATAAGACCTCCGTTTAAATCTAAAAAAATTTATAAAAATTCCTAAAAATCCCATAAGATAATTTCTTAATTAACAAGGATATTTATTATTATCGTATTTTCCGGTATCTTACATTCTCCCCCACTAATAAAAATTTGGTCCCCAAATTTTGTACTAACATGCAAAAATTTACTTCAAGCAAGTTTCTGAAAGAACCACATACATTCCTTAAGTGAACAGATATGGGTATTGTGTTCGGATAGTATCATCCAGCTCTCACATAGCCTCCTCATCGGTATGATGATGTCATCCAACCTTTACGAGTTGGATGGTTGTGTCCCACTACTGTCGCTCCTTGCGACTCAGGATCCACCATGGAATCTTTTCGTAAGTCGCATTAGACTGAGGTAGAGTCGGAACCTCTTTCAAAACATGATCAACATGTGACATGTATTTCCTCAGCATAGAAATAGGAAATATTTTGTGAATACCCGCCAATGTCGGAGGTAAAGCCAACCGGTAAGGTACACCTCCAATCCTCGCCAATATCTCAAATGGGCCAATATAGCTTGGAACTCATTTCCCTTTTAGCCCCAAATCATTTCACCCCTTTCGTAGGTGAAACACGCAGAAATACATGATCTACTAAAACTTCTAAAGGTCTTCGCCTCCGGTCTGCGTAACTCTTCTTTCGAACCTATGCCTCTAATAATCGTCGTCTTATGACGCGTACCGACTCTGCACCGTGTTGGATAGTCTGTGGCCCCAGCAACTGTCGTTCCCAGAATTCATGAACGTGATCCTCCCAACTGCCTCTGAAATCCATGACACAGGATCTCAATAGATCCTCCAATGTCTGAATGATACCCTCAGACTATCCATCAGTCCGCGAATAAAATGTTATACTGAGTCGAAGCTCTATGTCCATGGTCTGATGCAGACTCTACCAAAATCGCAGGGTAAATCGCGGAATCTCTATCAGACATAATACTCAAAGGTACTAAAAGGTGACCTATGTGAGGGTACCAAATCTGATAATCTTCGACAGTACAACTCTGCCAGATGATCCAACGAGTCCGTTCCATGAATAGGCAGAAAGTGAGCTGATTTGGTTAGTCGATCCACGATCACCCAAATTACATCATGTCCTTTACGGATTCTAGGCAATCCCATAACGAAACCAATAATGATATGCTCCCACTTCCATTCCGGAATCAAAATTTCCTGGAGCAATTCCAGTGAGTTTCTGATGTTCAACCTTCACCTGCTGGTATACTAAATATCCAGCAACAAAGTCTACGGTATCTCTCTTCATACCATTCCCTCCAGTATAAACATGTCAAACCTTGGTACCTATGAGTACCACCAGGGTGTATAGCCTATCTCGTATGATGTACTTCCTGTAGCAACTCTTCCTTAAACGATACAACTCCGAAACCTACTATCCTCATCAGAGACGGGGAATTATCTTTTCAAAAGAGAAGTTCATCAACCGTCTAAAATTCACTCCACCACACACTCTGTAAGTGCATGGGAGGCTATAGCAACCAATCTCCCTTGTTGCAACTGCTCGTGCTCCAACAACTCTCAGGTAGCTACCCAGTAGCTAGCTAATGTTGGGGTTGATCCGTTGGGGTTTTACCCATTAATTTTATTATCTTGTCAACCTTACTTTTTGACAAATAAAATTAATAGTTGGTTCCTCTTTGGCCCTACAAATAAAAGCAGTGACTCCGATGGGGAGGATACTTTTTATTTGCATCTAAGTGTGCACCATTACACGATACTAAGGGAATTATTTCGGATTATGTGCCTTACCGGTGTGGAAGTACACACGCTCCTAGATAATTTCCTATAACCATTATTTGACATAGTGATCCGCAAATAAACCCATCCGCAGGGAGGAAGGCACTCAGAGCCGACACGCAAGTTTGTTGCATCACACGTCAAATTGTAATGGAGGCTGCGGGAATTAATTAAAATATCCCTCTCCCACTTAGTAAATTAAAAATGAGGAATTTTCCTAGGACATGCATATCAAACAAAAAGCAATAAATATGAAAAATAAATTATTTTCCAACTATTATGGCCTTTGTCTTCAATATGGCTCCCGTCGCATCACCATCTCGTCCGCTCCGCCTACGCCATGTACAAGCCCTCCGGAGATCCGAGCCGAGACTAAAACCTATTTTAATTTACATCCATCGATCCTATACTCCACGAGGGAGTGTACATGAATCTAGATCGAAAGTAAAATAAAATAAAGAGCGGATAAACAATGCCGTATTTAATTTAAAAAAAACTAAATACTAGCCTCGTCAACCCCGAGGATTCAACAAAATAAATATTTACACACATACAATCACATACACACACACGGCCATAATAGTCGGATCTTATGCCTGCAACCAAAGAGTTAAACTACGCATATCCTACTATTATCCGGCACATATAATATATGAAAAAGTGCATAAAATTAACCAAATCCTAAACACACACAAAACCGAATCCTTGGCTCGATACCAATTGTTGGGGTTGATCCGTGAGGGGAAACTTCGCTTCCCTTCACCTGGTTGCTTGACCATGGTGATCCCTTTGATGTCCCCGGATTAAAAATTTAATCTTAGACAAAAGGGATTCCCAAAGCAACCAAGTCATCGTCGTTATTCATTTAGAGAGGTCACTTGAACAAACTAGTTGTTGCGACCATCCTCTATCCTACGAGTAGCGCGGAATGAGGCGATGTCCAGGATCGGTTTTTTGTGTTTGTACTGGATCCAAGTATTATTTAGCCTATTTACAGAAATATAACATGCTTATATTTTGAAAAACAAACACAAGCAATGAATAAAAGAGATAGAAGAATAGTTATACCTCTTGGTCTTCTAATGTATGACCCTCCTCCTTTTGGACGTCGTGTGGGCGACGATCCACCAAAAGTCGAAGCTCCTAGATCGCAAAACTTCCTTCCTTGCTTTCCCAAGCAAGAGGAAGAAGAGAAACAATGTTTTTCTCCTTCTAAAACTCAACCAACAAGGAATCAATCCCTTCCTTGCCGCCGGCCAAGTAAATGAAGGAGATGGTGGTGGGAAGCAACCAAGATACCTAGGGAAACCCTATATCTTGTTTCCACCACCTAAGGAGAAGAAGAAGGAGGCTTTGGGCGTCGGCCAAGGCTTGAAAAAAAGCTGGGAGAAGCTGCTGGACGTTGGCACAAAGAGGAAGAAGAAGAGAGAAAGAACCTTCCTTATTTGGTGCCACCCTAGCCTCAAAACCCTAACCCTAATTCCAATCCTATCTCAACTAGGATTGCCCTATTCTTGCCGCCCAAGCCTTGCTCCCTCTCTATCATCATCTTCACGCCAACCCCATGCCACCTTTTATAGAGTTTGGGGATAAGCCATGAATTAATCTCCTCCATTGGTTCTAGGGATTTAATCTCAACCGTCGGATCTAGAGATTTAATCTCAACCGTCGGATCTTAGAGATTTAATCTCTACCAATGGATCTTAGTGTTTTGTTTCTATCCATTGGATCTAAGCATCTTGAGGTGTTAATGGGCTACATTAGGGACCATGAGGAGGAGTTGGGTCTTGGTCACCCATGGATCAAGCCCACATAAAGTCCGATCCACTAATGATGGTCCAATCCACTAAAGGTCCATCATTGATCTACCTCACCAACCCCCATATGATAATATGGGCTCCATATATTATTTGTACATTTTCTCCCGTGTTTAAGATCTCGAATGTCCGCCAATTAATTAATTTACTGACCATTAATTAATCGACATCTAACTCCATGAGTAGTACCACTCAACCTTTTCATCATGCCGACCAAGTCCACTGCAGGGTTTACATGATGAACCTTATGAGCTCCTCAAGGGACATCATCATCCTAATATATAGGACACGGTTTCCTCCTATAATCAACGGCACACCATATAAATAATATCATCTCCCAACTTACCGAGTCTATCGATTTAATCTATAAATCTCGCGCATTGGTAAATCAAAGAGATGAGTACCAAGTATATGTGCCCGTTATTATATCGGGATTAAGAGCATGTACTAAATAATATCTGAGGTCCGATTCGATTATGTAGTCAGCAATAAATCGAATCACCTCTAAGTCGGTCCTGCTCAATACACACACAGTGCACTAGTGTGATTCTATGGTCAAGACAAACCAATACTAAATCACACTACAACCATTCCGATGGTTTGTCCAAAGCCATCTCGGTTGTGAGCCTTTACTTATACTTTACAAGGAGCCGATAACATGATCTCCCGTGTGACACCACACACCATGTTATCTACAATGTAAGGTATTAGACAATATTGCATAACCATAAAAATATGCAAACAATGATCATGTGATTCTTATTTCAAAATAAAGATGTTCATACAAAAATAGACTTTTAAGTATACATCCCTACAATCTCCCACTTATACTAAAAGACTATGTTGTCCTCAAAGTGCCATACATCCGATCCCCATTCCTCCACATGCCTATCAAAAGCTCAAGGCCTTAGTGAAAGGATCGCCAGTTATCCTCCGATGCAATCTTGGCCACAAAGAACTTCTCCTCGCTTTACGATTTCTCGTATCAGGTGGTACTTGCGCTCTATGTGTTTACTAGCCTTATGGGCTCGTGGTTCCTTCGAGTTTGCAACTGCACCACTATTATCACAATAAATCGTGATAGTTCTGGGCAAACCAGGAATCACATCCAAGTCCATCAGAAAGTTCCTGAGCCATACAGCTTCTTTGGCCGCCTCAGAGGCCGCCACATACTCAGCTTCCATGGTGGAGTCTGCCACGCACTTTTGCTTGACACTCCTCCATACAATGGCTCCACCTCCCAAAGTAAACACAAAACCTTAGGTAGACTTACTGTTATCCCTATCAGATTGGAAGTCGGAATCCGTGTAACCCACAGGGAGTAATTGGTCTGCCCGGTAAACCAGCATATAATCCCTAGTCCTTCTCAGGTACTTCAATATATGCTTTACCGCAGTCCAATGTCCCTGTCCTGGATTACTCTGATATCTGCTGACCATGCCCACGGCAAAACAGATATCTGGTCTCGTACAGAGCATCGCATACATGAGGCTTCCTACTGCCGAAGCATAAGGAACCGCCTTCATCTCCTCTATCTCCTCAGATGATCTAGGACACATCTCCTTAGATAGAGGTACTCCATGCCTGAAAGGTAGAAAACCCTTCTTGGAGTTCTGCATGCTAAAACGCTCCATAATCGTGTCTATATATGAAGCTTGGGATAAGCACAACATCCTTTTCTTGCGATCCCTTATAACCTTGATCCCAAGGATGTGTCCCACTTCTCCCAAGTCCTTCATATCAAACTGTTTGGACAACCATACCCTTACGTCCGATAACACCTTGATATTGTTGCCAATCAACAAAATGTCATCTACGTATAGTATAAGAAATACCACTACGTTTCCATCACATCTCTTGTATACACAAGACTCATCCGGACTTTGAATAAATCCATAAGACTGGATCACCTCAACAAACCGAATGTTCCAAGACCTCGAAGCTTGTTTCAATCCATAAATGGAGCGATTAAGCTTACATACAAGATGCTCTTTTCCCTTAGCAATGAATCCCTCTGGTTGCTTCATGTAGATGTTTTCCTCAAGACTTCCATTAAGGAAAGCTGTCTTGACATCCATCTGCCACACCTCATAATCCATATGAGCTGCTATGCATAAGAGAATCCGGATAGATTTAAGCATACACGTGAAAAGGTCTCCTCATAATCGATACCCTCTTTCTGAGTATACCCCTTCGCAACAAGCCTCGCTTTGAAGGTCTCAACCTTCCCATCTATTCCTCTCTTTCTTTTGTAGATCCACTTTCATCCAATGGTTTTTACACCATCGGGTGGTTCTACTAGCTCCCAGACCTGATTTGAATCCATAGATTCAATCTCAGCATTCATTGCACTCTGCCAAGATACTACATCTTTATCTTGGATTGCCTCATCATATGTCCAGGGATCAGGTTCATGTTCGTCAAGGACCAAATCAGAAGATTCTCCCAAGAACATGAATCTATCAGGCTGTCTCACAACCCTCCCACTACGACGAGGTATCACCTGTGTATCCTCTGTGACACGCGTGTGATGACATGGTATATCCTCTTGTACCGGTGGTACTAAAGAAGTGACTTCCCCTTTTAACTCCTCCAGAACAATTTTACTCGTGGGGTTGTGGTTCATCACATAGTCCTCCTCTAGAAATCTGGCATTCGTACTCACGATCACCTTCTGATCTCTAGGACTATAGAACAAACCACCCTTCGTTCCCTTAGGGTAGCCAACAAACATGCACATACATGCGAGGTTCCAACTTACCAAAGATTCGCCTTTCGACATGTCTTTGGACTCCTATATCCGAATATATCTCGGACTAGGCTTTCGCCATCCCACAATTCTACGGGAGTAGAAGGCACTGATTTAGATGGAACCAAGTTCAGAATGTATACCGCCGTATCTAGAGCATATCTCCAGAACGAATCTGGCAAGTCAGAATAACTCATCATCGATCTAACCATCTCTATAAGAGTCCTATTCCTTCGCTCTTCTACATCATTCTGCTGGGGTGTGCCAGGTGCAGACAATTGGGATTGAATCCCAACCTCTGATAGGTAATTCCTAAACTCTCCCAAGAGGTACTCGTCACCACGATCAGATCGTAGTGTCATCTTGAATAATTGTCTATGAAAAAGATGAAATATTCAAAACTACCTCTTGCCAGGATAGACATAGGACCATACGAATCAGAATGAACCATTTCTAACATATCTTTGGCTCTATACCCCGTGGCCTTGAAAGGCCTCTTGGTCATCTTACCCTCCAAGCAAGATTCGTAGGTTGGGAGATCCTCCACCACTAATGAACCCAAAGGTCCATCAGCTATCAACCTTTGAATTCTGCTTAGGTTAATGTGACCAAGACTAAGATGGCAAAGATATGTTTGGTTCATCTTCGAAGGTTCTTTTCTCTTATTAGACTTAGAAGATGAGTTAATAACTTCTATTTGGATCGTGGGAGCTAGTGGTTCAAATTATAAATTTCCTATCTATGTACCTGAATAGATAATGTCCCTATTCCTTTTATAACAAATCTGTCATTAAAAGAAATAGATTATCCATCCATAATTTAGAAACCGAAATCAATTCTTTCTAAATAAATGTACATAAAGAAAATTCTTAAGAACCAAAAACTTTATTTTTCTCAAAAGATAAATAAAACATCTCCCACTGCAATAGCCGCCATCTTCATGGCATTGCCCAAGTAAATGGTAATATGCCCTTTAGCTAGTCGTCAGGTTTCCTGGAACCCCTGCAAAGTATTGCAGACATGATTAGTGGCTCCTGTATCTACACTCCAGGTACCGGTAGATAACACCGCTAACCATGTTTCAACGACTAGTTGTATCTTTGTTCTGCTTTGGATTGGGACAGTCCTTCTTCCAATGTCCATCCTGCTTGTAAGTGAAGTACTTGTCTTTCGGCTTCTTCACTCCTCACTGAGATCCTCCCACCACCTTTGCTCTACCTTGTTTCTCCTTCTTTTTGCCTTTCGGCTTAGAAGTAGAAACCTTTTTGAGCAACCATGGCTTGAGGACATTCTTCGAAGAGTGCATACTTGTACTCCTTAGCAGATAAGACAATATCTAGATTCTTTTCCAATCAACATTATTTGGGTACAGTAAGTTTATTTCTTTTAGTATCACAACAAGTGGACTGAAAGTCATTTTGAAAATCCTAAGAATCACATAGATCATTACTTTAGATTTCAAAAAATTATTGATTCCTCAAACAATAAAATTTTGATATCAACCAACACCTCAAAACACCGAGAATATCGCATGCCACGCAGTGGACGATATAATTCTATATTTGTAAGAGGAGGTTTTACCCATTAATTTTATTATCTTGTCAACCTTACTTTTTGACAAATAAAATTAATAGTTGGTTCCTCTTTGGCCCTACAAATAAAAGCAGTGACTCCGATGGGGAGGATACTTTTTATTTGCATCTAAGTGTGCACCATTACACGATACTAAGGGAATTATTTCGGATTATGTGCCTTACCGCTGTGGAAGTACACACGCTCCAAGATAATTTCCTATAACCATTATTTGACCTAGTGATCCGCAAATAAACCCATCCGCAGGGAGGAAGGCACTCAGAGCCGACACGCAAGTTTGTTGCATCACACGTCAAATTGTAATGGAGGTCGTGGGAATTAATTAAAATATTAGTAAATTAAAAATGAGGAATTTTCCTACGACATGCATATCAAACAAAAAACAATAAATATGAAAAATAAATTATTTTCCAACTATTATGGCCTTTGTCTTCAATATGGCTCTGTCAGATCGCTATCTCGTCCGCTCCTCCTACGCCATGTACAAGCCTCCGGAGTTCCGAGCCGAGACTAAAACCTATTTTAATTTACATCCATCGATCCTATACTCCACGAGGAGTGTACATGAATCTAGATCGAAAGTAAAATAAAATAAAGAGCGGCTAAACAATGCCAGTATTTAATTTAAAAAACTAAATACTAGCCTCACAACCCCGAGGATTCAACAAAATAAATATTTACACACATACAATCACATACACACACGGCCATAATAGTCGGATCTTATGCCTGCAACCAAAGAGTTAAACTACGCATATCCTACTATTATCCGGCACATATAATATATGAAAAAGTGCATAAAATTAACCGAATCCTAAACACACAAAACCGGAATCCTTGGCTCTGATACCAATTGTTGGGGTTGATCCGTGAGGGGAAACTTCGCTTCCCCTTCACCTCGGTTGCTTGACCATGGTGATCCCTTTGATGTCCCCGGATTAAAAATTTAATCTTAGACAAAAGGGATTCCCAAAGCAACCAAGTCATCGTCGTGCTATTCATTTAGAGAGGTCACTTGAACAAACTAGTTGTTCAAGCGACCATCCTCTATCCTACGAGTAGCCGCGGAATAGACGATGTCCGGATCGCCGGTTTTTGTGTTTGTACTCGGGATCCAAGTATTATTTAGCCTATTTACAGAAATATAACATGCTTATATTTTGAAAAACAAACAAAAGAAATGAATAAAAGAGATAGAAGAATAGTTATACCTCTTGGTCTTCTAATGTATGACCCTCCTCCTTTTGGACGTCGTGTGGGCGACGATCCACCAAAAGTCGAAGCTCCTAGATCGCAAAATTTCCTTCCTTGCTTTTCCCAAGCAAGAGGAAGAAGAGAAACAATGTTTTTCTCCTTCCAAAACTCAACCAACAAGGAATCAATCCCTTCCTTGCCGCCGGCCAAGTAAATGAAGGAGATGGTGGTGGGAAGCAACCAAGATACCTAGGGAAACCCTATATCTTGTTTCCACCACCTAAGGAGAAGAAGAAGGAGGCTTTGGGCGTCGGCCAAGGCTGGAAAAAAGCTGGGAGAAGCTGCTGGACGTTGGCACAAAGAGGAAGAAGAAGAGAGAAAGAACCTTCCTTATTTGGTGCCACCCTAGCCTCAAAACCCTAACCCTAATTCCAATCCTATCTCAACTAGGATTGCCCTATTCTTGCCGCCCAAGCCTTGCTCCCTCTCTATATTTTTCTTCACGCCAACCCCATGCCACCTTTTATAGAGTTTGGGGATAAGCCATGAATTAATCTCCTCCATTGGTTCTAGGGATTTAATCTCAATCACGGATCTAGAGATTTAATCTCAACTCGGATCTTAGAGATTTAATCTCTACCAATGGATCTTAGTGTTTTGTTTCTATCCATTGGATCTAAGCATCTTGAGGTGTTAATGGGCTACATTAGGGACCATGAGGAGGAGTTGGGTCTTGGTCACCCATGGATCAAGCCCACATAAAGTCCGATCCACTAATGATGGTCCAATCCACTAAAGGTCCATCATTGATCTACCTCACCAACCCCCATATGATAATATGGGCTCCATATATTATTTGTACATTTTCTCCCCGTGTTTAAGATCTCGAATGTCCGTCAATTAATTAATTTACTGACCATTAATTAATCGACATCTAACTCCATGAGTAGTACCACTCAACCTTTTCATCATGTCGGACCAAGTCCACCTGCAGGGTTTACATGATGAACCTTATGAGCTCCTCAAGGGGACATCATCATCCTAATATATAGGACACGGTTTTCTCCTATAATCAACGGCACACCATATAAATAATATCATCTCCCAACTTACCGAGTCTATCGATTTAATCTATAAATCTCGCCCATTGGTAAATCAAAGAGATGAGTACCAAGTATATGTGCCCGTTATTATATCGGGATTAAGAGCATGTACTAAATAATATCTGAGGTCCGATTCGATTATGTAGTCAGCAATAAATCGAATCACCTCTGTGTCGGTCCTACTCAATACACACAAAGTGCACTAGTGTGATTCTATGGTCAAGACAAACCAATACCAAATCACACTACAACCATTCCGATGGTTTGTCCAAAGCCATCTCGGTTGTGAGCCTTTACTTATACTTTACAAGGAGCCGATAACATGATCTCCCGTGTGACACCACACACCATGTTATCTACAATGTAAGGTATTAGACAATATTGCATAACCATAAAAATATGCAAACAATGATCATGTGATTCTTATTTCAAAATAAAGATGTTCATACAAAAAATAGACTTTTAAGTATACATCCCTACAGCTAAACCCTACGAGCATTCCTACTCTATACTTTAACAAATCAAGATAATAACTACTAAAGTCACATCATGCATATGATAGCTTATCTCATAGTTCCTCAATTGTCGTTAGCTTGAGATACGCCTCATTCCACTGCATCGGGATCTCTCTGATCCCTGAAACGATGCATCTTCGTACAACATCCTTCCATCCACCTCAAAAGGATTAACTAACACTGATGCAAACTTCAATCACCATCTAGGTCCTGAAACCTAATTTCACAAGCTTCCGACCTAGTGAATTCCATTACCCTTTTGGTCAAACAAATATGTGGTATAGTAACGCTAAAAGTATCCTATCCACATTCATAGTATTAACCAAATCATACAAGGAAACAACAACTATGGTGGTCGAGTGCGCAACTCCAACTACCACAATCAACAGTGGCTAAGTTATGCAACTCCAACAACCACAATTTGATCCAATCGTGTCCCGAATACACGATTCTCAAATCCAGTGGCGACTAAATCATTAATTAGTCTATCAACTTAATCAAAACTCATAAAATTCATACTAAGTATGAAATTGTCATCTATACACACTTGCATCCTTTTTACTCTAAGTTGATGATATATCAATCATCACAACGACAATGATAGTTGTATGACATCATGTCACTACAATATCAACACTCCGGTCGTAAATCAACTCTAGAGTATACACAGGTGTCCCTAGCTGATCTAAACAGATCATCTATCCCCAACGAAAAATATTCACTTTCAACAACTATTGCATTCCATCATCGATAATCGATGCATAATCTCAAAGGCTCATCTCTCTTTCAACAAAGAGTTCTAAATCCTCTCTAGAAGAAATACTGTAACAGATAAATATCTCCTCCAACATCTCTTATAATCACAACTTACGTTCTTCCAATTCCCATAGTGTTTAGTAACACTTATACCAGTCAAATTATCACCCGGTATAGGATCTTCGATACCGGAACTATTTCCGCAATCATTTCGGTCGCCTACTCCACTTGCCTATGCAACGACAAGGCTAGGAGTTCATCCGAAACTACATCCGAAGGCTCTCGGATTATACGCACATCCGAGAGACATATCATACCATAATCTCAATAATTTGACCATCCACAAGGATATATCTACAGTAAAGATATGTCTATCCAAGTCTAAGGGCATCCCTTAACTTCTTAATTGTTGGTCTACATCTCACCTGACGGTAGAGATACCACCGACCCACGAGTTGATGTATAGGAACCCTTCTAATCCAAACTGAGAATGTTCTAGACAAAGATACCTGTAAATACAAGCATCTCTCAATATATTAACCCAGAGGGTAAACTAACGTAATACCATGTACGATCAATTATCAGTCGATCCGATCCAAAGGCTCCACGCAGGTCTCGGCCTTTCTCCGAAGAGAAAAAAATCAGATCCAATAGTCCACGATAAAGCGGTCACATTTCTGCGACGTATAATCCGAGGATTTTCCTAGATCATCTAATCCCATCACTTAATCCTACGAGCTGCAACTGTAGAATACCGAATAGATACGACCATCGTCGTATACTCTCTCCTCTGTACAAAGTCAATCTACATTTGGGGGTAACTGGTGTTGTTGTCTGCATGAGTCTTCTACGATGTCTTCTGCTGATACTAATGTGTAAATCACTTCCCTTGAAGGGAAGTATCAGGGAACTCCAACCCGCCTGAGGTAGTAGGTCGCTGCTAATGAGATAACTCAATCTTCTGTGTTGATCTCTGCTGTCGAGATGGTGCATCATCCTCCCAGAACACCTTTGATAGTCTTCAACTGAGTCTTCAAAATACACCTCCTCAATCTGTACTGGCTGCTTACAATAGCAACAGATGAACTGATACAACAGATAATCTGACTTCGTGTGTCTTCGTGATTCGTACTGCACACACATAATTCGGAGTCTTGCTTCTATTTTCGCAGATGTTCTTGAGAACATCCTGATAATATATGGTTGGTCTTCTATAATCGGAAAATAGCTCAAGGCCTATGACTTCAATCTTGCTCCTTTTATCCAATAGTCGGAGACTTCTGACTCTAATAAGTTGACCTGCACTATCTGCTTATCGGTCTCCAACTCTTAAACACTTGTACAGAGTTATGTTAAACTCCTGACTCGATCCATGTCTTCTGGCAGGATCTGATAGAAGATCCAGTCATCTTAATCCAAAAGTAAGCCAATAACCATGGGTGGCTTAAAACATCCCTTCATCTTCTTGAGCTATTAGGTGAGCATAAACTCTGCAAGTCTAACGACTCTGCATGATATTTTTGTTACCGATGATCACCCTACTTAAAGATCAAGAATTTCTTACAATGTGTCACAGGAAGTGATGTGGAGAATTACTCTCTCTCAACATCACTAACCATGATAAGTGATATATTATTCCCTGAAGATTATTTTCTGCATCTTCCTCTAAGTACTGGATTGATCCCGATAATGGTATGCACTAACTCTACTTCCTTTGTATAACACGAGTTAAGTACTCAAAAGTACCTTCAAAGTTATACAACCTAGTACGAACAACTCAGGGATAAAAATCCCTATAAAACACCGTAAACTAGCCTTCCGCTATCTGTATCAACAATAGTCTACATGTCTTGTCCATTACCCAACAGGTAATGATCTGACTAGCATAATTAGTGAAAATCTCTAAGACTGTAGTCTCGGATTTCCACAAGAAATGTGACGACTTGACCCCTATTTTTCGACTCGGTATTAATCGGCTCTCAAAAAAAATTCACCTTTTTGATACAGGTTCAAGGCTCACAGACACAACAGGTCATTCCCGTGGTCAACTCATACCACGGTTATGAATAATAACCAACATACTACAGGTTATTCCCTGTTATATACACTAAATGCATAGTCAACATAACCAGAAGTATAAACACTAAAGGTAACTCCGATTGGTCACCTCGGTGGATGACCCCTACTACGAGTCTGCACAAGTGTCATAACTCTAACTGTATACCCCTATTGATCAAGTTTAGATAATATATACTAAACTATAAGTTATCAAGGATTCTTAACTCGTGCTGCTTGGAGCTCGGGTCGCTGTCCATCTCATCTCATAAAACAAAAACTGAATAAATCGACTCCCGAGAATCCATGACTCGACACAAAACAACATTGTATGACATTGTAAAACCTAGGGCTTTGATACCACTAAAGTTTTCATGCCTCGAGAGAATGTCATGCCGAAAAGTAAACGGACAGCATCTCCCCTGTACGTTGCAATATATCGTGTTAATACAAGGCCCGTAGGCTACAACAACAACAAATATATATGTAAACAAACCACAGCGGAAACTAACCACAACAACATAACAAACTACACAGTGCATACCTGTATGACTAACCACATCATAAGAAAACATTGGCAAAACCTGAATCCACAAGTGTGTACATCGCATGACAAGTCCACAGCACATTACACCAGGAAAAACTTCAAATACATAACACATCATACGGAAAGCCCAAAATGACCACAAGAGTCTCAGAGGTGAGATGAGATGTCAGCCAGCGGTGCTCCAAGTCGTCACGAAGACTTCTACCTATTACCTGGGTAACAGAAAAACCCAGGGTCCGTGGTGGTGAGTATAACTCAACAGGTAATAGGAAAAACATATATATATCAAATATCACATGTAATTCAACAGCATAACCTAAAGGTACAATAGGTATACTAGAACAGTATATAAATACATGCATATATCATCTAACCAAATAAACAATGTATAACGCAGACATACCTGAAAGTCTGCTACGCTACTCTGATCCAACCTGAGCATATATCCAACATATATAATAGGAAGAGTAATACTAACTCACAATATACTCATGATACAGGTCAAGGTATCTAATGGTCTGTCCAACAAATAAACAAGTATCCGACACAATCGTATAACAGATGCAAGAAGCATGCATGAATATGATGTATAACCAAATGCAATAAGCATAGTACAATCAAATTCAATATCACAATAAGCATATATATATATATATATATATATATATATATATATATATATATATATATATGTAAAGCGCCATAAGATACGGCAATGCAGCATGCATGGTCATGCCTGCGCACCCCTACTTGCTACCACGACCCCAGTGTGGCCTAGGTGGCATGACATAACAACTATCCCAACTTAACACCAACCACTGCTCTAGAGTGGCCGAGTGGGCAGTATAATCAAGTAGTATATAAACATAAAGAGCTTTCTACACAATGGGGGTCCCTACTGTTGGCCACTCCGACTAACACTACCTATAAATGGTCGAGTGCCACACACCTAGGACAATTGCACGCAACTTCAACTACCACCGTCTATAGTGGTAGAGTGTGGCACAACAAATGCTCTGCCCTCACACTAGTTACTCTTCTGGGAGTAAACTGGGAGGCAGGATGACTGACGACTCTCTCAACCCCAAGGGAGACTATGTCGTCAGTATGCATGCAAATGAGATGAATGTACTGTCACACATACAGACATCTACCATAGACTCTCTATTATACAGAGAGTCATACCAATCTGATCAACACACTCTCTATCCTGTAGAGATTCGTACTCAACTGATCATAACACTCTCTATCCAATAGAGAGTCGTACTCACTGATCGACGCACTCTCTATCCTGTAGAGAGTCGTACTCAACTAATCATATCAAGCTGGGACCACCGGTCCGTAGTGACACACTAATCACCCTTCACTTAACCATTACACAACACATGGTTGGTAATAATTATGTGACATACGGGTATTGTAATAAATCCTACATTTAGGGCATTACCTACCCACGGATGAACTTTTACCCAATTTACAAATCAGGTTATCATCCGTACTCCATCATCTACACCATACTAACATTTATAGATCTACTTACATCACATCTGTAACTCCTAAATCAAGAAAAAGGAAAATGTGATAGCAACATTTGAGCATATATAACCAACGACAAGTTTCAAGCATAGGATAATTAAGAGCAGGGTCAAGATAATATGAATATATACCATGCTCATATCTATGTCTAAATCTGAATGCAATTACATCTACCTGATCAGGGTAGAAAATTACCCACCTGCTGTAGTGCTCGAAATAATAGAGTCCTCATGTCCACCGACCTGTCTCGTATCCACGTCCTACAAATATCAAATATTATGGTTACGTGCAAGCATACAATGAATCTTCGAATCGAATCCTACATCGACTTCGTATCCCGATCAACTAGATTGATCTAGTTATCCAATTAACCTAATCAATCCTCCATATTAATCCCTATCAACCATTAGACCAATTAGCAACCTATTATGCTTTTACAAATACCCATATCTAAATTTACCAAACTTATTCACACTTGCACAACTTTCTGATCTCAAGTGGAGGTATCACATCCAAATCACATAACCGAAGTAGAGACAACTAATGTCAATTACATTAAGACCATCATGTTTGTAACTCAACCAACCGACCACTTAAGTATTAGCTTACCCTGAACTATCCATACAATTATTCTACACCCACCAATAAATTTAACACATACATAGGATATCCACATCCAATCACAGTCCTTCACAACTTCACAACTGTTCACAACCCTCACGGAGCATAAACAAACATACTCCAATTAAACTGCCACAACAATTCTGCACAGAGGTAAATAGGAATCCAATTGAACCTTGAATGAGTACACACTCAACTCACTTACCAACACTAGATCCACACTAAACATTGTTGTGAACCACCGTAAACCAAATAACCTACCTACACATCAAAAATTCACAGATCCACAATATAAACCACAGACTCTAGCAATTACAGCAAAAATACAGAGGATCGTTTAAGCTTACCATCCCTATACTCCATCGGCAGCAATCCTCTAATTTGTTTGGTTCGCTGGAAAAACCCAATGCCAATGCCACTGCCCTAGTTCTTCTGTTCCCCGCAAACATTACATGCCATAACACCAAATCTTGTTCAATTGGTATCCTTTTCAAAGGAGTAGGAATCTCATCCAAGATTGAGAAGAGAATCAACAACTTACCAAATTTCCAACGGCGATTGACCAGTTGCTCCGACGATGCAAGCGATCGACGATTGAGGCAGAGGGCTCGCGGTGGTGATCAACGGCAACAGCTATGGTTGGTGGTCGTCGGTCGCGTGCGCAGGGGCGACGACCATTGATTCTGTGCACATGACGAGCAGGGGCAGTTGGTACGCGTACTGCTCTGCCCGGGCATCGAGCGATCGGGGATGGGTGCGAGGTGAGGAGGGCGGCGCGCAGCTTGAGCAGCGCGAACGAGAAGAAGAAAAACGGGAGGGAGGGCGATCGAGTAGAAGAATTGCGCCTTCGGGGAGGAGAGGAAGAAGAAAGAAAATTGGGATAGAGAAGAGGGAGCGTCGAGGAAGAGAAAGAATCGACGACTTTAAACTTAGGTTAATTACCTATTAATTACTCAATAGAAGATAGTCTAAACAGGTTTTACAAAAGCCTATCCGCTTTATCCCCATGCAATGTTCATAAGACCTCCGTTTAAATCTAGAAAAATTTCTAAAAATTCCTAAAAATCCCATAAGATAATTTCTTAATTAACAAAGATATTTATTATTATCGTATTTCCCGGTGTCTTACATTATATCATTACTTGAGAGGTGATGTAGATGGTTGAATGATTGATCATTTGGGGTATTACTGTAGTTTACCTTACTTGATGATATATTGAGAGATGCTGGTAGATTATAGGTATCTTTTGAAGTTTGAAGCTTCATTTCTCGCTTCGCTTTGGTCACTTGTGCATGGCGATCCCATCATAGTCCCCAGATTAAAAAAAATTAATCCAAACGAAGATGGATTACCCAAGCAACCAATCCATCATCGTGCTATTCGATTTGAGTCGTCGTTTGAACAAACTTGTTGTTTAAGCAACCTAACTCTTATCCTCGATTAGCCGCGGAATAGATGATGTACGGATCGCCGATTTTTGTGATTATCATCGGGGTCCATGATCATACAATTGTAAACAATTACATAGAACAAAAAGGAACTTAAACAAGAATTATACCTCTTGTTTACCTCTTGATCTTATATTTATGACCTATCCTCTTCTTGGACGTTGTGTGGGCAATGATCTTCCAAGAATTGAAGCCTCCTAGATCACGTATTTCCCTTCCTTGCTCGCTCTGAACAAAGGGAAGAATACCTCTCCCTTCTTCTCCTTACTTGCACCGACCACCAAAAAACCAATTCCTTGGTGTCCGCCGGCCCTAAGGAGAGGGAGAAAATGAATGAGCGCCGGCCAAGAGAGCTAGGGCTCTTGTTGCAACTACCAAGAGACAAGGGAGAGTTGGAGAGGGTGGCGCCAATAATGGAGAAGAAGAGAAAGGAAAAGCTCTACAAATCCTCCTTTTGTCGTCGGCCAAAAGAAGAACTCCTTAGGTTGCTGCCCAAGAGAAGCCAAACCTTAGAGCTTCTTATGTTGCCACCCAATGTCAACTCAAAACCCTAGAACTTCTATGATCATAATGCTGCCCAAGCCTTGGAAGCATATTTATAGATTTTGCCCAAGCCTCCTTTTAATCGTGTCCGTTGGATCTAGGCTTCATGAGGGTTTTAATAGGCTACAATAGGAACCATATGGAGGAGTTGGATCTTGGCCACCTAATGGATCCGACCCACATAAAATCCGATCCATTAATGATAATCCATTCCACTAGAGGATTATCATTGATCTACCTCACCAACCCCCATAATTAAATATGGGCTCCATATATTAATTGTACAAATATATCCTCATGTTTAAGATATAGAATGTGTTGGGTTCAATCTGTGAGGGGAAACTTCTCTTCCCACTTCAACTCGGTCGCTTTTTCATGGCGATCCCATCAATGTCCCCAGATTAAAAATTTAATCCTAGACAAAAGGGAACACCCAAGCAACCTTGTCATCGTCGTGCTTTTCGTTTAGAGTAGTCACTTGAACAAACTTGTTGTTCAAGCGACCAACCTCTATTCCACGAATAGCCGCGGAATAGACGATGTACGGATCACCGACTATTGTGTTTATGTTCGGGGTCCAAGTTTATTTAGCCACATACATAAAGTAAACAACCACATACAACATGCATATAATTGAAAAGCAATTATAAACATAATACAAAAGAACACTAATCAAAATAAACAAGATTATACCTCTTGTTATACCTCTTGATCTTCTATTGTATGTCCTTCCTCATTTTGGACGTCGTGTGGGAGACGATCTTCCAAAAGTCGAAGCTTCCTAGATCACCAATCTTCCTTTCCTTGTTCACTCCGAACAAAGGAAGATCATAAAACAAAACTCTTCTTCCTATCTAGAACCGGCCACCAAGTCAATAGACTCGATGTTGCCGCCGGCCAAGGAAGAGAACATGGAGTATAGAAACCGGCCAAAGGAGAATCAATGAGGGCATAGGCGCCGACCAACACTTGGAGAAGAGAAAAGAAAGCAATCCTTCTCCTTGTTGCCGACCAAACCCTAAACCTAGCTCTCCTAATTTCCGGCCATGGAAGAGGGGAAGAAGGATAGGATGAGCACCGGCCAAGGTAGAGGGAAGAAGGAAGGTGCCGGCCAAACCTTAGGAAGAAGAAGAAGAAGCCTTCTCCTCATGTTGCCGCCCACAACCAACTCCCAAACCCTAACCCTAGCCGCCCACTCCTAATCCTAACCAAACTAGGATTACTTGCCACCCAAGGGAAGCAAACCCTAAACCTCATCCATCATGCCTTGCCGCCCACCTTAATGCTCTATTTATAGAGTTGGGCTCAAGCCTTGTTTTAATCTCCTCCATTGGTTCTAGGGATTTAATCCCAACCGTTGGATCTAGAGATTTAATCTCAACCGTCGGATCTAGAGATTTAATCTCTACCTCTGGATCTATAGTTTTGTTTTCATCCATTGGATCTAAGCTTCATGAGGTGTTAATAGGCTACAATAGGGACCATGAGAAGGAGTTGGATCTTGGCCACCCAATGGATCAAGCTCACATAAAGTCTGATCCATTAATGATTATCCATTCCACTAGAGGATTATCATTGATCTACCTCACCAACCCCCATAAGTTAATATGGGATCCATATATTATTTGTACATTTTCTCTCCATGTTTAAGATCTCGAATGTCCGTCGATTAATTAATTTACTAACCATTAATTAATCAACATCAAACTCCATGAGTAGTACCACTCAACCTTTTCATCATGTCGGACCAAGTCCACCTGCAGTGTTTACATGATGAACCTTATGAGCTCCTCAAGGGGACATCATCATCCTAATATATAGGACACGGTTTCCTCCTATAATCAACGGCACACCATATAAATAATATCATCTCCCAACTTACCGAGCCTATCGATTTAATCTATAAATCTCGTCCATTGGTAAATCAAAGAGATGAATACTAAGTATATGTGCCCGTTATTATATCGGGATTAAGAGCATGTACAATATAATATTTGAGGTCTGATTCGATTATGTAGTCAGCAATAAATCGAATCACCTCTATGTTGGTCCTGCTCAATACACACAAAGTGCACTAGTGTGATTCTATGGTCAAGACAAACCAATACCAAATCTCACTACAACCATACCAATGGTTTGTCCAAAGTTATCTAGGTTGTGAGCCTTTACTTATACTTTACAAGGAGTCGATAACATGATCTCCCGTGTGACACCACACACCATGTTATCTACAATGTAATGTATTAGACAATATGCATAGCCATAAAAAATATGCAAACAATGATCATGTGATTCTTATTTCAAAATAAATATGTTCATACAAAAGATAGACTTTTCAGTATACATCCCAACAATCTCCCACTTATACTAAAAGACTATGTTGTCCTCATACTGTCATACTTCTGATTCCCATTCTCTCCACATGCCTATCAAAGCTCTCGCTAGAAGGGCCTTAGTGAAAGGGTCTATCAGGTCATCCTCTGATGCAATCTAGGCGACAACAACTTCTACCACCTTTACAATTTCTCGTATCAGGTGGTACTTGCGCTCTATGCATTTACTTACCTTAGGGGCTCGTGGTTCCTTTGAGTTTGCAACTGCACCATTATTATCACAATAAATTGTGATAGTTCTGGGCAAACCAGGAATCACATCCAAGTCCATCAGAAAGTTCCTGAGTCACAGCTTTTTTGGCCACCTCAGAGGCTGCCACATACTCAGCTTCCATGGTGGAGTCCGCCACGCCTTTCTACTTGACACTCCTCCATACAATGGCTCCACCTCCCAAAGTAAACACAAAACCTGAGGTAGACTTACTATTATCCCTATCAGATTGGAAGTCGGAATCCGTGTAACACACAGGGGGTAATTGGTCTGTCTGGTAAACTAGCATATAATCCCTAGTCCTTCTCAGGTACTTCAATATATGCTTTACCACAGTCCAATGTCCCTATCCTGGATTACTCTGATATCTGCTGACCATACCCACGGCATAGCAGATATCTGGTCTCGTACATAGCATCGCATACATGAGGCTTCCTACTGCCGAAGCATAAGGAAGCGCCTTCATCTCCTCTATCTTCTCAGATGTTCTAGGACACATTTCCTTAGATAAAGGATATCCATGCCTGAAAGGTAGAAAACTATTCTTGGAGTTCTGCATGCTAGAACGATCCATAATCGTGTCTATGTATGAAGCTTGGGATAAGCACAGCATCCTTTTCCTGCGATCCCTTATAACCTTGATCCCAAGGATGTGTCCCACATCTCCCAAGTCCTTCATATCAAACTATTTGTACAACCATACCCTTACATCCGATAACACCTTGATATTGTTGCCAATCAACAAAATGTCATCTACGTATAGTACAAGAAATACCACTACATTTCCGTCACATCTATTGTATACACAAGACTCATCCGAACTTTGAATAAATCCATAAGACTGGATTACTTCATCAAATCGGATGTTCCAAGACCTCGAAGCTTGCTTCAATCCATAAATGAACCGATTAAGCTTACGTACAAGATGCTCTTTTCCCTTCGCAATGAATCCCTCTGGTTGCTTCATATATATATTTTCCTCAAGACTTCCATTAAAAAAAGTTATCTTGACATCCATCTTCCACACCTCATAATTCATATGAGCTGCTATGCATAAGAGAATTGGGATAGACTTAAGCATGGCTACCGACGAAAAGGTCTCCTCATAATCGATACCCTCTTTCTGAGTACACCCCTTCGCAACAAGCCTCTCTTTGAAGGTCTCAACCTTCCCATCTATTCCTCTCTTTCTTTTGTAGATCCACTTACATCCAATGGTTTTTACACCATCGGGTGGTTCTACTAGCTCTCAGACCTAATTTGAATCCATAGATTCAATCTCAGCATTCATTGCACTTCGCCTAGATACTGCATCTTTATCTTGGATTGCCTCGTCATATGTCCAGGGATCAGGTTCATGTTCGTCAGGGATCAAATCAGAAGATTCTCCCAAGAACATGAATTTATTAGGTTGTATCACAACCCTCCCACTACGATGAGGTATCACCTGTGTATCCTCTGTGACACGCGGTGCAGTGACTTGTGGTATATCCTCTTATACCGGTGGTACTGAAGAAGTGACTTCCCCTTTTAATTCTTCTAGAACAATTTTACTCTTGGGCTTGTGGCTCATTACATAGTCTTCTTCTAGAAATATGGCGTTCGTGCTAACGATCACCTCTTTGATCTCTAGGACTATAAAACAAACCACCTTTCGTTCCTCTAGGATAGCCAACGAACATGCGTACTTCTGTACGAGGTTCCAACTTACTAGCATCTGCCTTCAGCACATGTGCTGGACTCTCCCATATACAAATATGTCTTAGACTAGGCTTTCGTCCAGTCCACAATTCTGTGGGAGTAGAAGGCACTGATTTAGATGGAAGCAAGTTCAGAATGTACACCATCGTATCCAGAGCATATCCCCAGAACGAATCTGGCAACTTAGAATAACTCATCATCGATCTAACCATCTCCATAAGAGTCATATTCCTTCACTTTGGTATACCATTCTGCTAGGGTGTGCCAGGTGTAGACATTTGGGATTGAATCCCAGCCTCTGATAAGTAATTCCTAAACTATCCCAAGAGGTACTCACCACCACGATCATATCGTAGTGTCATCCATATCTTGAATAATCGTCTATGAAAGAGACGAAATATTCAAAATCACCTCTTGCCTGGATAGATATAGGACCATACAAATCAGAATGAACCAATTCTAACACATCTTTGGATCTTATACCCCTTGGCCTTAAAAGGTCTCTTGGTCATTTTACCCTCCAAGCAAGATTTGCAGGTTAGGAAATCTTTCACCACTAATGAACCCAGAGGTCCATCAGCTATCAACCTTTGAATTCTGCTTAGGTTAATATGACCAAGCCTAAGATGCCAAAGATATGTTTGGTTCATCTTCGAAGGTTCTTTTCTCTTATTGGAATTAGAAGATGAGTCATTAACTTCTATTTGCATCGTGGGAGCTTTTGGTTCGAGTGTATACAAATTTCCTATCAATGTACCTGAACATATATTCTCCCTATTCCTTTTTATAACAACTCTGTCATTAAAATAAATAGAATATTCATCCATAAACAATTTAGAAATTGAAAATAAATTCTTTCTAAATAAAGGTACATAAAGGGAATTTTTCAGAACCAAAGTTTTATTTTTCTCAAAAGATAAATAAAACATCTCCCACTACAATAGCCGCCACCTTCGTGGCATTGCCCAAGTACACGGTAATCTCCCCCTCAGCCAGTCATCTGGTTTCCTGGAACCCCTGCAAAGTATTGCAGACATTATCAGAGGCTCCCGTATCTACACACCAGGTGTTGGTAGATAACACCGCTAACCATGTTTCAACGACTAGACCAAAGGATATACCTTTGTTCTGTTTCGGATTAGGACAGTCCTTATTCGAATGTCCATCCTGCTTACAAGTGAAGAACTTGCCTTTCGGCTTCTTCACTCCTCCCTGAGATCCTCCCACCACCTTTGCTCCACCTTATTTCTTCTTCTTCTTGCCTTTCGGCTTAGAAGTAGAAACCTTTTAGGAAACCATGGCATGAGCCTGAGCAAGCCTTTCTATTGACTGGAGAATGATATCGACCTAGGTTTCCCCATCAATCTCAGCTCCATGGACTTCTAGCTCATTCACAGACTTAGGAGGATACTCTTCGAAAAGTACATATTTGTACTCCTCAGCAGTTAAGACAATATCTAGATTATTTTCCAATCAACATAATTTGGGTACAGTAAGCTTATTTTCCTTTAGTATCACAACAAGTGGACTGAAAGTCATTTATGAAAATCCTAAGAATAACATAGATCATTACTTTAGATTTCAAAAAATTATTGATTCCTCAAACAATAAAATTTTAAAATCAACCAACACCTCAAAACACCGAGAATATCGTATGCCACGATCGTGTGGATGTATATGAATTCTACATTTGTAAGAGAAGGTTTTACCCATTAATTTTACTATCTTGTCAACCTAACTTTTTGACAAATAAAATTAATAGTTGGTTTCTCTTCGTCCCTACAAATAAAAGCAGTGACTCCGATGGGGAGGATACTCCTATTTGCATCTAAGTGTTGACCATTACTTGATACCAAGGAAATTATCTCGGGTTATGTGCCTTCCGATGGGGAAGTACACACACTCCTAAATAATTTCTTATAACCATATCCGACCCTATGATCTACAAACAAACTCATCCGATGGGGGAGGAAGGCACTCAGAGCCGACATGGAAGTTTACTTGCATCACATGTCAAATCGAAATGGAGGCCGTGGGAATTTATAAAAATATCCCTCTCCCACTTAGTAATTTAAAATTTAGGAATTTTCTAGCCTACAACATGCATATCAAACAATAAGCAATAAATATAAAAAATAAATTATTTTCCAACTATTATGGCTTTTGTCTTCAATATGTCTCACGTCGCATCGCCTTCTCGTCCGTTCCTCCTACGCAATGTACGAGCCATCCGGAGATCCGAGCCGAGACTAAAATCTATTTTAATTTACATCCATCGATCCTATACTCCATGAGGGAGTGTACATGAAATCTAGATCGAAAGTAAACTAAAATAAAAGAGTGGCTAAACAATGTCGTATCTAATTTACAAAAAATTAAATACTAGCCTCGTCAACCCCGAGGATTCAACAAAATACACACATACAATCACATACACACATATGGTCAAAATAGTCGGATCTTATGCCTGCAACCAAAGAGTTAACCTACGCATATCCTACTATTATTCGGCACATATAATATATGGAAAAAATGCATAAGAGTAACCGAATCCTAAACACACAAAACCGGAAACCATGGCTCTGATACCAATTGTTGGGTTTGATCCGTGAGGGGAGACTTCGCTTCCCACTTCAACTCGGTCGCTTGTTCATGGCGATCCCATCAATGTCCTCGGATTAAAAATTTAATCCTAGACAAAAGGGAACACCCAAGCAACCTTGTCATCGTCGTGCTTTTCATTTAGAGTAGTCACTTGAACAAACTTGTTGTTCAAGCGACCAACCTCTATTCCACAAATAGCCACAGAATAGATGATGTACGGATCGTCGACTAATATGTTTATGTTCGGGGTCCAAGTTTATTCAGCCGCATACATAAAGTAAAGAACCACATACAACATGCATATAATTGAAAAGCAATTATAAACATAATACAAAAGAACACTAATCAAAATAAACAAGATTATACCTCTTGTTATACCTCTTGATCTTCTATTGTATGTCCTTCCTCATTTTGGACGTTGTGTGGGCGACGATCTTCCAAAAGTCGAAGCTTCCTAGATAACCAATCTTCCTTTCCTTGTTCACTCCGAACAAAGGAAGATCATAAAACAAAACTCTTCTTCCTATCTAGAACCGGCCACCAAGTCAATAGACTCGATGTTGCCGCCGGCCAAGGAAGAGAATATGGAGTATAGAAACCGGCCAAAGGAGAATCAATGAGGGCATTGGCACCGGCCAACACTTGGAGAAGAGAAAAGAAAGCAATACTTCTCCTTGTTGCCGCCCAAACCCTAAACCTAGCTCTCCTAATTTCCGGCCATGGAAGAGGGGAAGAAGGATAGGATGAGCACCGGCCAAGGTAGAGGGAAGAAGGAAGGTGCCGGCCAAACCTTAGGAAGAAGAAGAAGAAGCCTTCTCCTCATGTTGCCGCCCACAACCAACTCCCAAACCCTAACCCTAGCCACCCACTCCTAATCCTAACCAAACTAGAATTACTTGCCACCCAAGGGAAGCAAACCCTAAACCTCATCCATCATGCCTTGCCGCCCACCTTAATGCTCTATTTATAGAGTTGGGCTCAAGCCTTGTTTTAATCTCCTCCATTGGTTCTAGGGATTTAATGTCAACCGTTGGATCTAGAGATTTAATCTCAACCGTCGGATCTAGAGATTTAATCTCTACCTTTGGATCTATAGTTTTGTTTTCATCCATTGGATCTAAGCTTCATGAGGTGTTAATAGGCTACAATAGGGACCATGAGGAGGAGTTGGATCTTGTCCACCCAATGGATCAAGCCCACATAAAGTCCGATCCATTAATGATTATCCATTCCACTAGAGGATTATCATTGATCTACCTCACCAACCCCCATAAGTTAATATGGGCTCCATATATTATTTGTACATTTTCTCCCCGTGTTTAAGATGTCGAATGTCCGTCGATTAATTAATTTACTAACCATTAATTAATCAACATCAAACTCCATGAGTAGTACCACTCAACCTTTTCATCATGTCGGACCAAGTCCACCTGCAGGGTTTACATAATGAACCTTATAAGCTCCTCAAGGGGACATCATCATCCTAATATATAGGACATGGTTTCCTCCTATAATCAATGGCACACCATATAAATAATATCATCTCCCAACTTATCGAGCCTATCGATTTAATCTATAAATCTCGCTCATTTGTAAATCAAAGAGATGAATACTAAGTATATGTGCCCGTTATTATATCGGGATTAAGAGTATGTACAATATAATATCTGAGGTCTGATTCGATCATGTAGTCAGCAATAAATCGAATCACCTCTAAATCGGTCCTGCTCAATACACACAAAGTGCACTAGTGTGATTCTATGGTCAAGACAAACCAATACCAAATCTCACTACAACCATACTAATGGTTTGTCCAAAGCCATCTAGGTTGTGAGCCTTTACTTATACTTTACAAGGAGCCGATAACATGATCTCCCGTGTGACACCACACACCATGTTATATATAATGTAATGTATTAGGCAATATGCTTAGCCATAAAAATATGCAAACAATGATCATGTGATTCTTATTTCAAAATAAAGATGTTCATACAAAAGATAGACTTTTCAGTATACATCCCAATAGAATATCCATTAATTAATTAATTTACTGACCATTAATTAATCAACATCAAACTCCATGAGTAGTACCACTCAACCTTATCATCATGCTGGACCAAGTCCACCTGCAGGATTTACATGATGATTCTTATGAGATCCTCAAGGGGACAACATCATCCTAATACATAGGACACGGTTTCCTCCTATAATCAACGACACACCATGTAAATAATATCATTTCCCAACTTACCGAGCCTATTGATTTAACCCATAAATCTCGTCCATTGGTAAATCAAAGAAATAAATATTAAGTACATATGCCCGTTATTATACCGGGATTAAGAGCATGTACACCATAATATCCGAAGTCTAATTCAATTATGTAGTCAGCAATAAATTGAATCACCTCTAAGTCGGTCCTGCTCAATACACACAAAGTGTATTAGTGTAATTCTATGGTCAAGATAAACCAATACCAAATTACACTACAATCATACCAATGGTTTATCCAAAACCATCTTGGTTGTGAGCCTCTACTTATACTCTACATGGAACTGATAACATGATATTCTGTGTGACACCACACACCATGTTATCTACAATGTAAAGTATTAGACAATATGCATAACTATAAATATGCAAACAATGATTATGTGATTCTTATTTGAAAATGAAGATGTCCATACAAAGACTAGGCTTTCAGTATACACCCCAACATCTTTGTCCAGAACATTCATAGATATGATTAAAAGGATTTCTATATTGGGATCATGTGGATTAGTTGTGTTTCCACCGACAGGTGAGATATTGAGTCGATTACTATGATGATTATCAAAAGGTTATGATATTGATTTTGGATGTTTAGAGGTTGATTGTTGGAGATGTTATATTATGGTGGGAGAGTTGACTTAGTTGTCATATTGTTGACTTGGATGATATAATATGGATATCTTGATATTAACTTGGATGTTATGATGTTGAAATGATGGTATAAAATGTCTCTCAGACGTGTGTATAATTCGAGAGTATTCAGATGTAGTTTCGGATGAACTCCCAGGCTTGTCATTGCATAGGTAAGTGGAGCATACGATCGGAGTGATTTCGGAAATAGTTTCGATACTGAAGACCTCATATCGGGAGAAAATTTCTTATGATGACTTTAACGATTGAGGTAATGATATTTTAGAGTCAAATGTCTTTACTCATGGTGTATTGACTGAGGGCTGGTATAAAGCATATAAAGTAGGTGAAGCTCGTGATGTACTCAATGCAATGTCATTCATTGGTTGTGAGCGTAATCAGGTTGTTTTGATACCCTCATTGATCAATTTTGCAAAGTTAGCAAGGTTGATGATGCACAGGAGGTATTTGTTAGAATGACAATTTTACTAGGAGATAATTTTATTGGTATCAAAATTGCTAAACACCATGGAAATTGAAAGAACGTAAGTTGTGTTTACAGGAGGTGTGGGATGGAATATTTGTCTGTCCCGGTATTTCTTCTTGAGAAGATTTGGAACACTTTGTTAAAAGAGATATGAACCTTTGAGATTATACATCAATTATCGATGATGGAATGCTGTAGTTGTTGAA
Source organism: Wurfbainia villosa (assembly GCA_025175895.1). NCBI lineage: Eukaryota > Viridiplantae > Streptophyta > Magnoliopsida > Zingiberales > Zingiberaceae > Wurfbainia > Wurfbainia villosa. Next base: position 54,515,920 of record CM045986.1, on the reverse strand, counting down.
AATGAATATCCTTCATTGTGGAATGACGATTTGTTTAGATCAGCTAAGGACACCTGTGTCTACTCTAGGGTTGGTTTACAACTGGAGCATTGATATTGTAGTGACATGACGTCATACAATTATCATTATCGTTGTGATGATTGATATATCATCAGCTTAAAGTAAAGAGGATGCAGGTGTGTAGAGACGACAATTTCATACTTGGTATGAATTTTATGAGCTTTTAATTATGTTGTTAGACTATTTAATGAATTAGTCGTCCATGGATTTGGAAAAAAATCATATATTCTAGACATGATTTGATCAGTTTGTAGTTGTTGGAGTTGCGTAACTTGACCACTGTTGATGGTGGTAGTTGGAGTTGCGCACTCTGTCACCATAGATGGTGGTTTCCTTGTATGATTTGGTTATTACTGTAGATGTGGATAGAATATTTGGCATTACTATACCACAGACTTGTTTGACAAAAAGGGTGATGAAATTCACTTAGTTGGAAGCTGGTGAAACCAGTTTACAGAACCTAGACGGTGGTTAACTTTTGCATGGGTATTAGTAAATCCTTCCGAGGTGGATGGAAGGATGTTGTACGTAGATGCATCGGTTCAGGGATCGAAGCGATCCCGATGCTGTTGAATGAGGCATATCTTAAGCTTACGATAGTTGAGGAACTACAAGATAAGCTGTCATATACATGACGTGGACTTAGTGGATGTTATCCTGATTTGTGGATGTATGGAGCAGGAATGCTCATGGGAATTTGACTAGCTACTGGGAAGCTACTATAGAGTTGCTAAAATACGGACTCATTGGATCGTCTGGCGGAGTTGTACTGTCGAGAGATTATTAGGATGCATGGAGTGCCTTTGAGTATCATATATGATAGAGATCTGTGATTTGCCTCACGATTTTGGCAGAGTCTGCAACAGGCCATGGGCACAAAGTTTCATCTTAGTACAACATTTTATCCGCAGATAGATGGACAGTCTGAGCGTTCCATTCAGACATTGGAGGATTTGCTAAGATCGTGTGTTATAGATTTTGGAGGCAGTTGGGAGGACCACGTTCAGTTAGTGGAATTTGCCTATAACAACAACTACCACTCTTCTATTTAGATGGTTCCTTTCAAGGCCTTATACGGTAGACCCTGTGAATCTCCTGTGTTGTGGGAGGAAGTCAGAGATGACAGCTATTGGGGCTACAGAGTGTCCAGCATGATGCAGAGTTGGTGCGCGTCATCAGACGACGGTTATCAGAGGCACATGATAGATAGAAAAGTTACGCAGACCGAAGGCGAAGGCCTTTGGAATTCTCAATAGGGGATCATGTATTTCTACGTGTTTCACCTACAAAAGGAGTGAAAAGATTTGGGCTAAAGGGAAAATTAGCTCCATGCTACATTGGTGCATTTGAGATATTGGAGCGGATTGGAGGTGTAGCTTACCGGTTGGCTTTACCTCCGACACGTGTGGGTGTTCACAATGTATTTTCTGTTTCTATGCTGAGGAAATACGTGTCGCATGTTGATCATGTTCTGAAGGACATATCAATCCCACTTCAGCCTAATGTGTCATATGAGGATATTCCAGTGCGGATCCTTAGTCACAAGGAATGCCAATTGAGGAACAAAAACCATCCGATTGGTAAAAGTTGGATGGCAGGATCATACTGATGAGGAGGCTACATGGGAGTTGGAGGATAATATCCGAGCTCGATACTCTCATCTGTTCACTTGAGGTATGTGATGGTTCCAAAAATTTCTTGAATTTGGTTCTTACATTTAAGTACAAAATTTGGGGACCAAATTTTATTAAGTGGGGGAGAATGTAAAATACCCTAAATAGATGGCTAAAGAGTAAAATTATTAGTGGATTAATTAAAATTTTTGAGGGATGATTAATTAAACCTAACATAGCTTAAGAGTTTTATGGTTTAATTAATCTGGATTTAATTGAACCCATGGTTTAGTCTTATAGGGTTGTAAACCCAACCCGTTATTAAACATGATCCATTTTATTACTTAACGCCCAACCACTTGAGCCTTTATTCCTTTCCGTTTCCTCTCCCTCTGTCAAACGACTGGAATTCCTTATTTTTTCGGTTTATTTTCTTTCTCACGCACGACAACATCTCTTCCTCGCGTGCCTCTCATCTTCTCTGCTCTCTCGAAACCCACAACTGTCTTTTCTTCTCCCTCTCCTCTGTAAGCGGCGGCCGACGTCCTCGACAGTCTTCGCGGATGGGTTGGAATCAAGAGGGTAAGAGTGGCTGGAAGCTTGGATTTGGGTAGAGGGTGTGTGCGGCTGGAAGTTTGCGCCGACGGTGAGTGTGCTCGTGGCCAAGAGTTGGGGTCAACGGAGTAAGCACAACGTGTAATCTGGGGTTGAGATCTCTGTCGGAGCAGATGGTGGCCTAGCAGCGGCTAGGTGGCAATAGTGAGCAGAGAGCCAGTTTGAGGGTAGTATTACGGCCGGTGGTCGTCGGAGCTAGATAAGGGTTGATTCTTTCTTTATACCTTGGATGAGATCTATACCTTGCTGTGTATTCCGGTTAAGCTCGATTTGTGTTGTGGGGTAGTGGTTTTTTTTTCTGGTGAACAAGGCAGAATTGGGGATTTCTATTGGTGGAGTCCAAGGATGGTAAGCTTGTTCTATCCCCTTTCTTTTAGCTGTAAATTGCTAAATTTGGGTTGGGTGATCTGTAAGTTATAATCGGCTGAGTTGTCACTGCCCTAGGAAGCTAAACTTCTTTGCGGTTGAATGTGGTTAGGGGCTCAATCGATAGTCCAGTGCAGTCTTCCCATTGTTGGTGATTGATTTTGTTTTGGTAGCTTCTTTTTACCTGCTAGTTCGTGGGATTAGGATGCTGTTGTTGCCGCTGGAGAAGGAGAGGTAAGTGTTGTTTATCTTCTACTAGTTGGATTGAGTGGGAAGGGAATAGATCAACAGAAGTCTTATGCTATTTCGGGTGTAGGTACTAATTACATTGGAGTTGAGATTAAACTTGACCACAGTTCCATTGATTGGTGCTGATCGGAGTTTCCTTTGTATCAAGAAGTCGGTTGTGGTTGATTCAAACAATGAGGTAAGTGAATCTTGATCTAATATTATGGCAGTGATTATGTTAATGTTGGAGTTATATGTAGTATAGGAAAGTTGTAATTTAAGTGTTGTAATTATGGATGTATACTATGTTACAATTGAACTAGTATTGATTCGATGATTAATAGTTATGGATGAGTTTGTTCATGTTTACGGTGTTGGTTGATACTGGAAGATTGGTGAACAATGATATGTGGAAGGGAAGTAGTTAACTGTTGATTTCAGTGTTGATTTGGATTTTTGTGAATTGTTAATTGGATCTAGTGTGTATACTTATGGTGATATAGCTGAAGTGATGTTGGATGTGTGATCGAGATTTTAATTAGTATTGAGACAATTGATTTGAATATGAGATCGATGTAGGATTCGATTTTATCATTTATCGTATGTTAGAACTTAAGTGTAATTCTTGTTGTCTTGCAGAATTTTAGTAAGTGACAGATGCTTGTACGCATGGACAGCTAGCGGAGCTATTTAACAGGTGGGTGATTTCCTACCCTGGTCAGGTAATAGCTAAATCCTGAAGTATATAACTTCATATTATTGTCACTTTGACCTTGACTCCACTCTAGTTTTTCTGATGCTTGATACTTGCCTTTGCACATAAAAACTCTGTTATTATTGCTATCTATTAATTCATTTTTGTTATGAATTATAGATGTTATGGTAAGTGAACCTGTAGTGGTTTTCCTATGTGTACGTAGCTAAATTCAGTTGTAAAACTAAATTGTGCAATTTAGATAAATCATCTGGGGGTGGATGATTCTAGAAGTAAAGTTGAGTTTTCATGTTAGATCCTAATGTTGTGTACATATCCATTATGGATCATGTAGTCGAGTATGGACGTGTGATGTGTTGATACAGCATCGCTATGGACCGATGGTCTTAGCTTGGTTATGATCAGTCGAGTATAACTCTCTACAGGATAGAGAGTGTGTTGATCAGTCGAGTATAACTCTCTGCAAGATAGAGAGTGTGTTGATCAGTCGAGTATGACTCTCTGCAGTATAGAGAGTGTGTTGATCAGTCGAGTATAACTCTCTGCAGGATAGAGAGTGTGTTGATCAGTCTAGTATGACTCTCTGTAGGATAGAGAGTGTTATGATCAGTTGTGTATGACTCTCTGCAGGATAGAGAGTGCGTTGATCAGTCGAGTATGACTCTCTGTAGGATAGAGAGTGTTATGATCAGTTGAGTATGTGTGAATGTGCATTCATGTCATTTACATGCATGTTGCCGACTTGGTCTCCCTTGTGGTTGATAGTGTCATCAATCATCTTGCCTCCCAGGTTACTCATAGAGGGGTTACTGGTGTGAGGGCAGAGCATTATTGCGTTGCACTCGACCACTATAGACGGTGGTAGATGGAGTTGTGTATTTGTTCTGCGTGTGTGGCACTCGACTACTCATGGGTAGTGACTGTCGGAGTGGCCAACAGCAGGGACCCTCATCGTATAGCTAGCTCTTTATGCTTATATGCTACTTGATCATACTGCCCACTTGGCCACTCAAGAGTAATGGTTGGTGTTGAGTTGGGACAGTTGTAATATCGAGCCACCGAGGCCACATTGGGGTCGTGGTAACTTTAGGGCGAGCCGACATGACCATGCATTCTGCATTGTTGTGTCTTATGGCGTTTTACATATTTCCATATACACTAATCACAATCATCCATATATATATATATATATATATATATAGATGATTGTGATTAGTGTATATATAGATGCAGTCTATATGTATGCTTATTGTGATGTTGCATTTGTTTGTATTATGCTTGCTGCATTTGTTTGTACATCTTCATACATGCTAATGCATTTTCTATATGATAGTGTGTGGGATACCTGTGTATGAGTTGGTCATACTGTCATATACCTTTGACCAGTACCTTGAGATGATACGGGATGGACCCGGTTCATCGTTGTATCTGTCATAGGATGTTAGTTTGGTGGTTTGTCGCTTATAGAGTTACATTTACTCTACCATGTTGTAGGTGTTGTATTATGTTACTTATACTCAGGTTGTATGGGTTGCATCGTTGCCGATCTTCAGGTATGTCAGTACCTTATGATGTATTGTTGATCAGTTTAGTATACAGTTGTTATATCATGTGGGTGTATACCTGTTATACTATTAGACAGCATATTGTTGACTCGCATGTGATATATATAAATTATGCATGCACTTTTATTCTTATTACCGCTGAGTTCTGTACTCGTCACCACAGACTCTGGATTTCTTGTCACCCAGGTAACAGGTACTCGACTCCGTGATGGGCTTGGAGCAACGCCGGTTGGCAACCTCTCATCTCACATCCGAGGGTCTGAGTTTTGGGTATTTCATGTATTTCTCGATATGTCTTTGGTTTATATGGTGGATTGTAGTGTGGTACTTGTGGTTGATGTATGCACATGTTGGTGCAGGTTTTGATGATGTTTTCTTCATGTTTTGGTGTTAGTCATGCCGATATGCACTATGTGTAGTTGTTATTTAGTTTGAATAGTTTTCGTTGTGTTTTGTTGTATTTACATTATATATGTTATTATGGTTGTGGCCGAAAGGCTTGTATAAATAGGATATGTTATCACATATAGGGGAGATGTTGTCTGTTTGCTTTTCGGCTCGGCATACTCTCGGGGCGTGATAACTAGAGGGGGGTGAATAGCGTGCATGTTGCGTCGATGGAATTTGTTCATGCTTGCTACAAAACTTGTTATGCGTAACAGAAATACAAATAATAAAGCAATAACAAAAATACAAGCACACAAACACGATGATATAACGTGTTTCGAAACCTTAAGGTTCCTACTCCACGGGTAGGGCTCGAATGAGCCCTAGCGATGCAAACACCACCACTAATGAACTCTCCTTCTCGGAAAACACTCCGGAGGTGGAGGAAACCTCTTACAAGCGATTACAACAGTAATACAAAATAATACAAGAAAATACAAAGAAATACAACCGAAATGTAAAGAACACTTTACAAACTAGGACTTTGAATGTTTTGCTTGTTAGATGCTTGAATGATCTTGAAGGACCCTAAAATGTGCTTGCACTTCGCCTGCACTTCGCCTTTAAATCGCCTCAAGAAACTTCTTCAAGAACCATGGCGAAAACCTTCACGAGCTGCTCCTTTTATGCCTGCATCGGGCTAGATTTGCACCTGGCAGTCGACTGTCATAAGGCCCCAGTCGACTGCCAACAGTACCATTGTGAGACAACGGCTTAATCCATGCTGAAAAAGTTCCAACGGATACACTGTCAATTGACTGTCATTATCCATCAGTGGACTATCGAGGTCGTAGCCAACTGACCAGTCGGCTACTAAGCGTTCTGCTGCCATAACCTCAACCAGCAGTCAACTGCCATCCATGGCAGTCAACTACTCAAGCCATCAATCGACTGTCCAATGCTGGCAGTCAACTTCCATGACCTTTTTCCACAGTCGAACCCCAATCGACTCACACTAGTCAATTGGTCATAATCCCAGTCGACTGCAAAGAGTCAACTCGGCTGCCAAGTGTCAAAACACTTGGCCAATCGACTGGTCCAAAGCCCAAGTCGACTGATAACCTCAACCATGAGGTTTAACCCTAAGTATGATGCCCTCATACTTGCTAGACTACCCTTAGTCTATACCTAAGCCTTCTAGCCACCTCCGTCAGCCTATCGGATTCCTCCAAGTCATCCATGACTTGTTCATCCATACGCTAGCCATCAGGTGCTTCCATCGGCTATTGTCATGCTAAGCTAGTCTATACCGTCAAGGCACATTTGGGATTACGCTGCCAAGACACACACTTGGACTTTACACCGCCAAACCATTGGACTTATGCTACCAAGACTCCACCCTTAGACTTTACGCCACCAATATCACCCCTTGGACTTTCCTTGCCAACCCATGTTGGACTTTCCAATTGCCAAGACTCAAGCTTGGACTTTCCCTTGCCAAGACCCATGCTTGGACTTTCCATGCCAACCCATGTTGGACTTTTCATTTGCCAAGTGTCCCACTTGGAATTTCCATGCCAAGTACCCATGACTTGGACTTTCCATTGCCAAGTACTCAAAGACTTGGACTTTCCCATTGTCAAGACCCATGCTTGGACTTTCCATGTCAAGTACCCAAAACTTGGACTTTCCTTGCCAAGTATCCATGACTTGGATTTTCCATTGCCAAGAGACTTGGACTTTCTCATGAAAATCACATTGTCATATATTTTGTCGAACATCAATGTCATACATCAAAACACTACTCGAGTCAAACTCGAGTCCAGTCAATCATGACCTAGGCCAATTGCAGCAACATTATTCTTGAAGGGTGGGTTTTCTTCTTCAAGGGACTACGACGATTGTTGCGGCGGAATCTTGACCACGGTGGGCAAAGAAGGAACATTCTCGAGGGCATAAGATTGAGGGAGGCCCATCTGTTTGTTATTTCATTTACTCTGTATAAGCTCTTATTTGTAAGAAGTTTCTCCCCCTCCGGAGGTACTTCCGAGAAGGAGGAGTTATAGTGAGGGTGTCTAGCATCGGAGCTCGATCTAAAGCTCATTCGTGGAGTAGGAAATTGAGTTACGAACCACGTTAAATTTCTAATTCTCAATTTATTTACTATTGCTACCGGAGGGAACCCTAGTCCTCCTCAACACCTTCATTTAAAGGAGGCAGAAAACCCGTGCCGCATTAGTGATGTAGTTCTTATTGACCAAAATGAGTCTACATCCTATCATGAAGCTATAATGAGCCTAGATTCTGAGAAATGGCTAGAGGTCATGAGATTTGAAATGGAATCCATGTATGGCAACCAAGTATGGACTCTAGTTGACTCATCTAAAGGGATAAATCCCATTGGGTGCAAATGGACTTTCAAGAAGAAAAATGACATGGATGGAAATGTTCATACCTTTAAAGGGCAGCTGATAGCGAAAGAATTCAAGAAAATTCAAGTTCCAATGCTTAAATCCATTTGGATCTTGCTATTGTAGTTTACCATGATTATGAGATCTAATAAATGGATGTCAAAATTGTATTCCTTAATGGAAATCTACTCGATGATATATACATAGCACAACCCGAGAATTTTGTTGATCCAAAGAGTGCTAGAAAGGTATATAAATTGCAAAAATATATTTATAGATTAAAGCAAGCTTCTATAAGCTAGAATCTTCGATTCAATGATGTGATCAAAGAGTTTGGTTTCATTAAAAATGAAGATGAACCTTGTGTCTACAAAAGAATTAGTGGGAGCACAGTTGTCTTTCTCATTTTGTATGTAGATAACATACTTCCCATTGAAAATGATGTCCTTGTCCTACAATCTGTAAAGACTTAGCTTGGAAATTATTTCTCAATTAAAGACTTAGGTGAAGTTGCCTATATTTTAGGTATTAAGATCTATAGAGATAGATCTAAGAGATTGTTTGTGAAAAGACCTAACCCAGTATGCATATACTAAATTCCCAGTCACACATCAATATTACCCGTTATACACAAGATCGGAACACCCAACAGAGAGTTTATTTTATTCCATTCAGTTTAACAGTCTCAACTACACACTTTACCCTCTCAACCTGAAGAAAAATAGAACATCAAAACCAACTCCCCTCAAACTGGAAACCCTGTATCATAGATGTCCCGGACAATGTGTGTCATGCTCATCATCATCTCCTCAGTTACTCCACCTCCGCTTCTTGCATCCCAATCTGGGAATCCTGTTCCCTACCTGAAAATGTTATGTGAAATCATGAGTTCACAGCTCAGTAAGTAGATCAATGATAGGGATATAACACAGGGAGGAAAAATTCAACAGGAAACATATATCTCTACAACTGTAAAGGTAAACTACTGTGGCTCAACATACATTTTCTGATACACTTTCTGTAATTCAGTATGAAACATAAACAATACTTTTATCATGCCATTATAACAAGTACTGCGAACCCAATCATGTCTTTCTGTTATGCTAATTGTACCTAAACATAAACCCTCGTGGTACCTCACATTATGCATTTACAATGCTGAGCCAGTCAAATTCCTTATTTTCTTGTACAATCCTGAGGTACCTCTAGAAAGAAACAAAGGGGGGCAGTCATCAGTCATCAGTCAATCTGTCAATTTGGGTGGGCCCTCCCCGGAGCTCAACCCGGGGAGCCCAACCCGTCCAGGCACCACTAATGCTCATGTACATACAGTTAGCTAAATAAGAATTTCTGTCATTTTCTATCATACTCAGTCGCAGAAGGATAACATAGAACATCATGAGTGAACGAGTATATATCTATATATAGCATCTAACCTCATACACAGGTAGATGTTAATTACACCCACATATATATATAGCATCTAACCTCATACACAAGTAGATGATAATTACACACATGTACATATAGCATCTAACCTTACACACAGGTAGATGATAATATAACTTATTCACATAACATCGAAGCACAAGAAAGATCTGATGAACATTTAACTAAAAATGATAACATTAAACATCATAGGTGAACAAATATATATATCTATATATAGCATCTAACCTCATACACAGGTAGATGTTAATTACACCCACATATATATATAGCATCTAACCTCATACACAGGTAGATGATAATTACACACATGTATATATAGCATCTAACCTTACACACAGGTAGATGATAATATAACTTATTCACATAACATCGAAGCACAAGAAAGATCTGATGAACATTTAACTAAAATTGATAACATTAAACATCATAGGTGAACAAATATATATATCTATATATAGCATCTAACCTCATACACAGATAGATGGTAATTACACACATATACATATAGCATCTAACCTCATACACAGGTAGATGGTAATTACACACATATACATATAGCATCTTACCTCATACACAGGTAGACAATATTTATCACATATTATATATCATTTACAGCATTAAGAAAAATCTCATAAAGGATTAACTAAACATCGATGAGAACAAATATAGCAGAATAATCTACAGACATAAAGCTCATGTACATACAAATTTTTATATCCACCCTAGCATGCTGATTCCTTTCAAACAAACTACTCCTTACATCTATTAAACATTTATCTGGCTATTAACTGAAGATTTAACCCTCATAATCATCACCCGGCACACCCAATTCATAATGACCCCAACATGTGTATACTCCGTTATTATCACCCTACCGGATGAAACCCACAATACCAATCCACGCTTAAATTCATAAAAACGATCCTAAAATCCTAAACCGATCCCCTTCCCTCCCAACAACACAAATCTGTTTACCCATTCCCTTTCCCCTGCCCTTCACCAGCCGAGAACCCTAACCCCCGGGTACGATCACCTCCATCTTGAATTCCCACTACAGCCCAAGGATTTAAATCCCTAGCCACCTCCCGGAATCTCTCTGCTCCTCACCTCCTTCAAGCCGACGGAAAACCCAGCTCCATCGATTTCCATAGCTCAGTCCATCCCAAACTACCGAAAATCCCCCCATGAACCCTGCTAGAACACCATCTGGAACCCAGATGCCCAGACCCGATTAAATCCCGACATCCCTGTTCCTCACCTCCTTCCAGCCGACGGGATCCAAGCTCCACCGGTTTCTCCAGCTCTGTCCATTCCAGACCTACCGAAATCCCCCCTATGACCCTGCTAGAACTCCATCTGGAACCCAAGTTCAGACCCGATTAAATCCCGAGATCCCTGCTCCTCACTTCCTTCCAGCCGACGGGATCCAAGCTCCACCGGTTTCTCCAGCTCCGTCCATTCCAGACCTACCGAAATCCCCCCTATGACCCTGCTAGAACTCCATCTGGAAACCCAAGTTCACCGGCACGATTCAATCCCCAACTCAATCTCGCCGCAACAGTCCCACACGAAAATCTGCGGAACTCACCGCCCTCGCCAACCCTAGCCAAAGACTACTCACCGTGAAGAGGAAGGAGGAGGGTCCTGTGTGGCTCAAAGTCAAGCGTCCGCCTCCGTGGAAGGGATTCGACGATCGCCTTTCGCTGCATGCACAGCCGCGAAAGGAGGATGGGTCGCGCGAACGAAAAAGAAGGGAAAAAGAAAAAGAAAAGGAAAATAAAAAGGGTTCGGCCAGTTAAATGGGTTTTAGGGTTTTTTCCCCTTCATGCCCCTCAACGGTGATTATTTAGGGTATAAATAGACCCCGAAATTTATCCTCCTTTTTCCGATGACATACGCCCGTGTATTTTTATCATTTTATTATTGTTATTATTATTATTTTTTCTTTTTTTTGAGACTTGACAACTCTTCCTCCCTTAAAAAAAATTTCTTCCTCGAAATTTGACTTACCAAATAGTTCAGGGTAACGGTCACGCATATCCCGCTCGGTCTCCCTGGTAGCTTCCTCTATCTGCTGATTTCCCCATAAAACTTTCACCATTCTGATTTCTTTATTTCTCAGCTTCCACACTTGATGATCCAATATTTGTTCTGGTATTACCTCGTAGGATAGATCCGTGTCCATCAGATGGCTTCATACCCAATCACATGTGCAGGGTTGGAAAGGTACCTCCTGAGCATGGATACGTGAAACACATTATGAACTCCTGCCAGGTTGGTGGTAGAGCAACTCGGTATGCTCGTGTTCCAATCCGGTCGAGGATCTTAAAAGGCCCAATATACCTCAGACTGAGTTTGCCCTTCCTTCTGAACCTCAGTACTCCCTTCATGGGTGACACTTTGAGAAATACATGGTCTCCCACTGTGAACTCTAGGTCCCTCCTTCGACAATCAGCATAACTCTTTTGGAGACTTTGTGCCGATTGCATTCTGTCCCGGATCTTTGCTACTAGTTCCACAGTTTGTGTCACAATCTCTGGACCTAGAACTGCCCTTTCTCCTACCTCTTCCCAATGTAGTGGGGTTCTACACCTTCTTCCGTATAGCGCTTCATAGGGAGCCATACCGATGGTGGATTGGTAACTATTATTATAGGTGAACTCTACCAAGGGCAGTTTGGACTCCCAACTCCCTTTGAAATCTATAATGCAAGCTCGTAGCATATCTTCCAAAATCTGAATTACTCGCTCAGATTGACCGTCAGTCTGGGGATGGAAAGCAGTGCTGAAAGCAAGTTTTGTACCCAATCCCCGATGCAAACTCTTCTAGAACCCGGATGTAAATTTTGGATCTCTATCTGACACAATCTGATCCGGAATTCCATGTAACCTTACTATTTCCCGTATATATAACTCTATATATTGTATCATAGTGAAAGTGGTTTTCACTGGCAAGAAGTGTGCTGACTTCGTCAATCGATCAACAATAACCCACACTGCATTTGATCCCTTAGTCGTGATCGGTAATCCTACCACAAAATCCATGGCAACATTTTCCCACTTCCAGACAGGTATCGGAAGCGGTTCGAGCAATCCCGCGGGCCTTTGGTGCTCATCTTTCACCTGTTGACAGGTAAGGCACTCATGGACCATCTTGCTTATGTCTCTCTTCATGCCCAGCCACCAATATAATAGCCACATATCCTTATACATCTTTGTGCTGCCAGGGTGGATAGAGTACGGGGTAGTGTGAGCTTCCCTCATGAGATTCTCCCTCAGGGATCCACCCTTAGGCACCCAGATGCGGCCCTTGTATCGCACCATCCCATCAATCACTGAGTAGATGGTGCTACCCTTTGCTTCATCTTTGCATTTCCATTCCATTAACTGTTGATCCGAGGCTTGTTTACGCGAATCGATCCAAGTTCGATGTAACCGCTCGCAAAGCGTAACTGCTCACCTGGTGCTATCACCTCCACTCTTATCTGTTGAAATTCTGATATCAATCTTTGTTGGGTGGTCATCTGTAATAGCGTCGCCGTCTTGCGACTCAGTGCATCCGCCACCACATTTTCCTTACCCGGGTGATAGTTAATATTGCAGTCATAATCTTTTACCAACTCCAACCATCGTCTCTGCCGCATATTTAGTTCCTTTTGAGTAAAGAAATATTTCAAATTTTATGATCTGTGTAGATCTCGCAACGTTCTCCGTAAAGATAGTGTCGCCAGATCTTCAAAGCGAAGACGACCGCTGCTAGTTCCAGATCATGTGTAGGATAATTCTGCTCATGCACCTTTAACTGACGTGATGCATAGGCAATGACCATCCCCTTCTGCATCAATACAGCCCCAAGACCAGTTTTGGAGGCATCAGTGTACACCACAAACTGCCCAAAAGTGTTTGGAACTGCAAGCACAGGCGCTATCATCAGCCTTTCCTTTAGCTCCATAAAACTCTTCTCGCACTGAGTAGTCCATTCATACCTCACCCCCTTCTTGGTCAACGAAGTCAGGGGTAGCGCAAGTCGGGAAAATTTCTGAATAAATCTGCGATAATACCCTGCTAGTCCCAGGAAACTTCAAATTTCTGTAACATTCCTCGGAGTAGCCCAACTCTGAATTGCCTCCACTTTGACTGGATCCACCTCTATTCCCCTCTCCGAGACTATATGTCCTAGAAATGCTATTTGTCTCAGCAAAAAATAGCATTTGCTGAACTTAGCGTATAACCACTTATCCTTCAGAGTCTGCAGCACCAGCGTCAGATGTTGTCGGTGCTCTTCACGACCCTGAGAGTAAATTAGTATATCATCGATGAAGACAATCACAAACTGATCCAGGTATGGCTGGAAAATCTGGTTCATCAAATCCATAAAGGTTGCGGGGGCATTAGTAAGCCCAAACGGCATAACTAGAAACTCATAATGACCATATCGAGTTCTGAATGCAGTTTTATGAACATCTTCTCCTTTCACCCTCAATTGGTGGTACCCCGACCTCAAGTCAATTTCTTTGTTGCTCCCTGTAGTTGATCAAACAGATCATCGATTCTAGGCAACGGGTACTTGTTCTTGACTGTAACCCGGTTCAACTCCCTGTAGTCAATGCACAATCGCATTGAACCATCCTTCTTACGGACGAACAACACTGGCGCTCCCTAGGGTGACACACTGGGTCGGATGAAACCCTTATCCAGTAGTTCTTGTAGTTGCTCCTTCAGTTCCTTCATTTCGGTGGGTGCCAGGTGGTACGGTGCTTTAGACACAGGGGTGGTTCCCGATATTAATTCTATTCCAAACTCAACCTCCCTGACAGGGGGTAATCCTGCAATATCCTCTGGAAATACATCGGGAAAATCCCGGACTACCTCTACTTCCTCCAGACTTGGTTTAACAGCCTCAGGACTACCCATTATGTTGACTAGAAATCCGTTACACCCCTTACTTAACATTTTCTGAGCTTTAAATGCTGATATAATAGGTAGATGACTCAGCGTGGAGGTTGCATTGAAGATGACAAATCCATCATTGTGTAGTTTCAGTCAATCGTCCTTTGTTTACAGTCAATAATGGCCTCGTACCGGGTCAACCAATCCATACCCAGAATCACATCAAAGTCCACCATCTCTAATACAATAAGGTCGGCGTACACTGTATAGTTCTGCATCCCTATCGGACAGTTCCTCACTATTCTATTGCTAGTCTATTCTTCCCCCGAAGGCAAGGACACGTTATAGCCGGTAGCCATCCAATCACATGAAATACCTAGTTTTGCAACGTAGGCCACCGATATGAAAGAGTGTGTAGCTCCAGAATCAATTAAGGCATGAGCAGGTAGGTTGACAATAGAAATTCTACCTGTGATGATGGCCGAATCCGGATCTACCTTCTCCTATGTCATAGCATACACCCTTCCCCTAGTTGGCTCTTTGAGCTGAGGGCAGTTCATAGCAAAGTGTCCAGACTTCTTGCACTTGTAGCACACATCTGTACCCACCAAACACTGACCTGCATGAGTCTTATCGCACTTGTGACATTGAATTTTGCTTTCTCCCTTGAAGACAGTATGGTCGGTTGGTCGGGGTTCCTGGGGTCACCGCTATGGTCGGCGCTCAAATCTGTGGGTCGCTTGCCTCAGCGGCTCCTGCAAACTTCTTCTGACTCGACGCAGGAGGTTCCCTTCCCTGGTGACTAAACCTCTTAATCTGTACTTCCTTTATCATGTCATTCCTGTCCCTCTCTGCCATCGAGCTCGATCCATGACCTCTACGAAGGTGGTAACTCGACTCACCCCGACATCATGGCGAATGGCTGCCCTCAATCCTCAAGAAATGTTTGACTCCTCTGTTTGGTTGATCCGGCAATCATAGGTACAAAATACCGCCTTCTCGAATTCCTTGACATACTCACCATGTCGGTCCCCTTGGCGAAGCTCTAGGAATTCCCTGGCCATTCGGGTTCTGGTGTCAGCAGTAAAGTATTTACCATAAAATACTTCCTTGAATTCAACCCAAGTAACTGTAGCTAAATCCACCGCTGAACGTGCACCCTCCCACCATATCCGAGCATCGCCCCGCAACATGAATATGGCGCACCACACCTTGTCAGCATCCGTAAGCTGCATGAAGTCATATATCATCTCCAATGATCGAATCCATCCTTCTGCAACAATCGGGTCTGTACTTCCCTTAAATTATTTCGGTCCAAGATCCTTGAACTGCTTGTAAACTGGGTTCACACTGGCTGTGGGACCACTATGGGTGTTTCCATGCTCCCTGGCTCTCAACAGCTGTTGGATCTGTTCTCCCTGAATCCGACTCTGTTCCTGTATAATTGCGGCAAGCTCAGCGAGAAACTGACTACTCTGCCCCACTTCACCATTGTTTCTTCGGCCCGCCATTCTCCTATAAAACCCGATACCTGCATCGTTATCTCCAATTTGTACATAAACCTAAACATGATTACATTAAGACCACTACTTGAAAAGAAAATTTAAAGCTTACAAACGCGGGGATGGATGTATCTAAGTCATTGATAAGATTGCATGCACACACTGTCCTTTAGGAATCTGGCTCTGATACCAACTGAAAAGACCTAACCCAGTATGCATATACTAAATTCCCATTGACACATCAATATTACCCGTTATACACAAGATCGGAACACCCGACAGAGAGTTTATTTTATTCCATTCAGTTTAGTAGTCTCAACTACACACTTTACCCTCTCAACCTGAAGAAAAATAGAACATCAAAACCAACTCCCCTCAAACTGGAAACCCTGTGTCATAGATGTCCCGGACAATGTGTGTCATGCTCATCATCATCTCCTCAGTTACTCCACCTCTGCTTCTTGCATCCCAATCTGGGAATCCTGTTCCCTACCTGAAAATGTTATGTGAAATCATGAGTTCACAGCCCAGTAAGTAGATCAATGATAGGGATATAACACAGGGAGGAAAAATTCAACAGGAAACATATATCTCTACAACTGTAAAGGTAAACTACTGTGGCTCAACATACATTTTCTGATACACTTTCTGTAATTCAGTATGAAACATAAACAATACTTTTATCATGCCATTATAACAAGTACTGCGAACCCAATCATGTCTTTCTGTTATGCTAACTGTACCTAAACATAAACCCTCGTGGTACCTCACATTATGCATTTACAATGCTGAGCCAGTCAAATTCCTTATTTTCTTGTGCAATCCTGAGGTACCTCTAGAAAGAGACAAAGGGGGGCAGTCATCAATCATCAGTCAATCTGTCAATTTGGGTGGGCCCTCCCCGGAGCCCAACCCGTCCAGGCACCACTAATGCTCATGTACATACAGTTAGCTAAATAAGAATTTCTGTCATTTTCTATCATACTCAGTCACAGAAGGATAACATAGAACATCATGAGTGAACGAGTATATATCTATATATAGCATCTAACCTCATACACAGGTAGATGTTAATTACACCCACATATATATATAGCATCTAACCTCATACACAGGTAGATGATAATTACACACATGTACATATAGCATCTAACCTTACACACAGGTAGATGATAATATAACTTATTCACATAACATCGAAGCACAAGAAAGATCTGATGAACATTTAACTAAAAATGATAACATTAAACATCATAGGTGAACAAATATATATATCTATATATAGCAACTAACCTCATACACAGGTAGATGTTAATTACACCCACATATATATATAGCATCTAACCTCATACACAGGTAGATGATAATTACACACATGTACATATAGCATCTAACCTTACACACAGGTAGATGATAATATAACTTATTCACATAACATCGAAGCACAAGAAAGATCTGATGAACATTTAACTAAAAATGATAACATTAAACATCATAGGTGAACAAATATATATATCTATATATAGCATCTAACCTCATACACAGATAGATGGTAATTACACACATATACATATAGCATCTAACCTCATACACAGGTAGATGGTAATTACACACATATACATATAGCATCTTACCTCATACACAGGTAGACAATATTTATCACATATTATATATCATTTACAGCATTAAGAAAAATCTCATAAAGGATTAACTAAACATGTTGACTGAGAACAAATATAGCAGGAATAATCTACAGATATAAAGCTCATGTACATACAAATTTTTATATCCACCCTAGCATGCTGATTCCTTTCAAACAAACTACTCCTTACATCTATTAAACATTTATCTGGCTATTAACTGAAGATTTAACCCTCATATACATCACCCGGCACACCCAATTCATAATGACCCCAACATGTGTATACTCCGTTATTATCACCCTACCGGATGAAACCCACAATACCAATCCACGCTTAAATTCATAAAAATGATCCTAAAATCCTAAACCGATCCCCTTCCCTCCCAACAACACAAATCTATTTACCCATTCCCTTTCCCCTGCCCTTCACCAGCCGAGAACCCTAACCCCCGGGTACGATCACCTCCATCTTGAATTCCCCCTACAGCCCAAGGATTTAAATCCCTAGCCACCTCCCGGAATCTCTCTGCTCCTCACCTCCTTCAAGCCGACGGAAAACCCAGCTCCATCGATTTCCATAGCTCAGTCCATCCCAAACTACCGAAAATCCCCCCATGAACCCTGCTAGAACACCATCTGGAACCCAGATGCCCAGACCCGATTAAATCCCGACATCCTTGTTCCTCACCTCCTTCCAGCCGACGGGATCCAAGCTCCACCGGTTTCTCCAGCTCTGTCCATTCCAGACCTACCGAAATCCCCCCTATGACCCTGCTAGAACTCCATCTGAACCCAAGTTCAGACCCGATTAAATCCCGAGATCCCTGCTCCTCACCTCCTTCCAGCCGACGGGATCCAAGCTCCACCGGTTTCTCCAGCTCCGTCCATTCCAGGCCTACCGAAATCCCCCCTATGACCCTGCTAGAACTCCATCTGGAAACCCAAGTTCACCGACACGATTCAATCCCCAACTCAATCTCGCCGCAACAGTCCCACACGAAAATCTGCGGAACTCACCGCCCTCGCCAACCCTAGCCAAAGACTACTCACCGTGAAGAGGAAGGAGGAGGGTCGGTGTGGCTCCAAAAGCTTGGCGTCGTCTCCGGCGGAAGGGATTCGATGATCACCCCTTTTCGTCGTCTGCGGTAGCTCGCGAGCGGAGGATGGGTCGCACGAACGAAAAAGAAGGGAAAAAGAAAAAGAAAAGGAAAATAAAAAGGGTTCGGCCGGTTAAATGGGTTTTAGGGTTTTTTCCCCTTCATGCCCCTCAACGGTGATTATTTAGGGTATAAATAGACCCCAAAATTTATCCTCCTTTTTCCGATGACATACGCCCGTGCATTTTTATCATTTTATTATTGTTATTATTATTATTTTTTCTTTTTTTTTGAGACTTGACAACTCTTCCTCCCTTAAAAAAAATTTCTTCCTCGAAATTTGACTTACCAAATAGTTCAGGGTAACGGTCACGCATATCCCGCTCGGTCTCCTAGGTAGCTTCCTCTATCTGCTGATTTTCCCATAAAACTTTCACCATTCTGATTTCTTTATTTCTCAGCTTCCACACTTGACGATCCAATATTTGTTCTGGTATTACCTCGTAGGATAGATCTGGTGTCCACTGTATGGCTTCATATCCAATCACATGTGCAGGGTTGGAAAGGTACCTCCTGAGCATGGATACGTGAAACACATTATGAACTCCTGCCAGGTTGGTGGTAGAGCAACTCGGTATGCTCGTGTTCCAATCCGGTCGAGGATCTTAAAAGGCCCAATATACCTCAGACTGAGTTTACCCTTCCTTCTGAACCTCAGTACTCCCTTCATGGGTGACACTTTGAGAAATACATGGTCTCCCACTGTGAACTCTAGGTCCCTCCTTCGACAATCAGCATAACTCTTTTGGAGACTTTGTGCCGATTGCATTCTGTCCCGGATCTTTGCTACTAGTTCCACAATTTGTGTCACAATCTCTGGACCTAGAACTGCCCTTTCTCCTACCTCTTCCCAATGTAGTGGGGTTCTACACCTTCTTCCGTATAGCGCTTCATAGGGAGCCATACCGATGGTGGATTGGTAACTATTATTATAGGTGAACTCTACCAAGGGCAGTTTGGACTCCCAACTCCCTTTGAAATCTATAATGCAAGCTCGTAGCATATCTTCCAAAATCTGAATTACTCCAGTTGCGGGTCGATCTGGGATGGAAAGCAGTCTTGAAAGCAAGTTTTGTACCCAATCCCCGATGCAAACTCTTCTAGAACCCGGATGTAAATTTTGGATCTCTATCTGACACAATCTGATCCGGAATTCCATGTAACCTTACTATTTCCCGTATATATAACTCTATATATTGTATCATAGTGAAAGTGGTTTTCACTGGCAAGAAGTGTCTTGACCGTCAATCGATCAACAATAACCCTGCGCATTTGATCCCTTAGTCGTGATCGGTAATCCTACCACAAAATCCATGGCAACATTTTCCCACTTCCAGACAGGTATCGGAAGCGGTTCGAGCAATCCCGCGGGCCTTTGGTGCTCAGCTTTCACCTGTTGACAGGTAAGGCACTCATGGACCATCTTGCTTATGTCTCTCTTCATGCCCGGCCACCAATATAATAGCCACATATCCTTATACATCTTTGTGCTGCCAGGGTGGATAGAGTACGGGGTAGTGTGAGCTTCCCTCATGAGATTCTCCCTCAGGGATCCACCCTTAGGCACCCAGATGCGGCCCTTGTATCGCACCATCATCAATCACTGAGTAGATGGTGCTACCCTTTGCTTCATCTTTTCATTTCCATTCCATTAACTGTTGATCCGAGAAGCATTACGCGAATCGATCCCGCAAGTTCGATGTAACCGTCAGTGCCGCCAACGTAACCTGCTCACCTGGTGCTATCACCTCCACTCTTATCTGTTGAAATTCTGATATCAATCTTTATTGGGTGGTCATCTGTAATAGCATCGCCGTCTTGCGACTCAGTGCATCCGCCACCACATTTTCCTTACCCGGGTGATAGTTAATATTGCAGTCATAATCTTTTACCAACTCCAACCATCGTCTCTGCTGCATATTTAGTTCCTTTTGAGTAAAGAAATATTTCAAATTTTATGATCTGTGTAGATCTCGCAACGTTCTCCGTAAAGATAGTGTCGCCAGATCTTCAAAGCGAAGCGACTTGCTAGTTCGGATCATGTGTAGGATAATTACTGCTCATGCACCTTCAGCGTGATGCGTGATAGGCAATGACCCTCCTTCGCATCAATACAGCCCCAAGACCAATTTTGGAGGCATCGGTGTACACCTGGCCCCTTAGTGTCGGCAAGCACAGCGCTATCATCGACCTTTCCTTTAGCTCCATAAAACTCTTCTCTGAGTAGTCCATTCATACCTCACCCCCTTCTTGGTCAACGAAGTCAGGGGTAGCGCAAGTCGTGAAAAATTCTGAATAAATCTGCGATAATACCCCGCTAGTCCCAGGAAACTTCGAATTTCTGTAACATTCCTCGGAGTAGCCCAACTCTGAATTGCCTCCACTTTGACTGGATCCACCTCTATTCCCCTCTCCGAGACTATATGTCCTAGAAATGCTATTTGTCTCAGCAAAAAATCGCATTTGCTGAACTTAGCGTATAACCACTTATCCTTCAGAGTCTGCAGCACCAGCGTCAGATGTTGTCGGTGCTCTTCACGACTCTGAGAGTAAATTAGTATATCATCGATGAAGACAATCACAAACTGATCCAGGTATGGCTGGAAAATCCGGTTCATCAAATCCATAAAGGTTGCGGGGGCATTAGTAAGCCCAAACGGCATAACTAGAAACTCATAATGACCATATCGAGTTCTGAATGCAGTTTTATGAACATCTTCTCCTTTCACCCTCAATTGGTGGTACCCCGACCTCAAGTCAATTTTTGAGAACACTGTTGCTCCCTGTAGTTGATCAAACAGATCATCGATTCTAGGCAACGGGTACTTGTTCTTGACTGTAACCCGGTTCAACTCCCTGTAGTCAATGCACAATCGCATTGAACCATCCTTCTTACGGACGAACAACACTGGCGCTCCCCAGGGTGACACACTGGGTCGGATGAAACCCTTATCCAGTAGTTCTTGTAGTTGCTCCTTCAGTTCCTTCATTTCGGTGGGTGCCAGGTGGTACGGTGCTTTAGACACAGGGGTGGTTCCCGATATTAATTCTATTCCAAACTCAACCTCCCTGACAGGGGGTAATCCTGCAATATCCTCTGGAAATACATCGGGAAAATCCCGGACTACCTCTACTTCCTCCAGACTTGGTTTAACAGCCTCAGGATTACCCATTATGTTGACTAGAAATCCGTTACACCCCTTACTTAACATTTTCTGAGCTTTACATGCTGATATAATAGGTAGATGACTCAGCGTGGAGGTTGCATTGAAGATGACAAATCCATCATTGTGTAGTTTCAGTCAATCGTCCTTTGTTTATAGTCAATAATGGCCTCGTACCGGGTCAACCAATCCATACCCAGAATCACATCAAAGTCCACCATCTCTAATACAATAAGGTCGGCGTACACTGTATAGTTCTGCATCCCTATCGGACAGTTCCTCACTATTCTATTACTAGTCTATTCTTCCCCCGAAGGCAAGGACACGTTATAGCCGGTAGCCATCCAATCACATGAAATACCTAGTTTTGCAACGTAGGCCACCGATATGAAAGAGTGTGTAGCTCCAGAATCAATTAAGGCATGAGCAGGTAGGTTGACAATAGAAATTCTACCTGTGATGATGGCCGAATCCGGATCTACCTTCTCCTATGTCATAGCATACACCCTTCCCCTAGTTGGCTCTTTGAGCTGAGGGCAGTTCATAGCAAAGTGTCCAGACTTCTTGCACTTGTAGCACACATCTGTACCCACCAAACACTGACCTGCATGAGTCTTATCGCACTTGTGACATTGAATTTTGCTTTCTCCCTTGAAGACAGTATGGTCGGTTGGTCGGGGTTCCTGGGGTCACTGTCATGGCTTCGTCTGAAACTGTGGCTGCTTGCCTCGAAACTGGCTCGGTGCAAACTTCTTCTGACTCGACGCAGGAGGTTCCCTTCCCTGGTGACTAAACCTCTTAATCTGTACTTCCTTTATCATGTCATTCCTGTCCCTCTCTACCATCAGAGCCTGATCCACAGCCTCTCTGAAGGTGGTAACTCGACTCACCCTGACATCATGGCGAATGGCTGCCCTCAATCCCTCAGTAAAATGTTTCAGCTCCTCTGCTGGTTGACTGGCAATCATAGGTACAAAATACCGCCCCTTCTCGAATTCCTTGACATACTCAGCCACTGTCCGGTCCCCTTGGCGAAGCTCTAGGAATTCCCTGGCCATTAGGTTACAGTGTCGATAAAGTATTTACCATAAAATACCTCCTTGAATTCAACCCAAGTAACTGTAGCTAAATCCACCGCTGAACGTGCACCCTCCCACCATATCCGAGCATCGCCCCGCAACATGAATATGGCACACCACACCTTGTCAGCATCCGTAAGCTGCATGAAGTCATATATCATCTCCAATGATCGAATCCATCCTTCTGCAACAATCGGGTCTGTACTTCCCATAAATTATGTCTGTCCAAGATCCTTGAACTGCTTGTAAACTGGGTTCACACTGGCTGTGGGACCACTATGGGTGTTTCCATGCTCCCTGACTCTCAACAGCTGTTGGATCTGTTCTCCCTGAATCCGACTCTGTTCCTGCATAATTGCGGCAAGCTCGGTGGCCAGCTACTCCCATTTCACCATTGTTTCTTTGGCCCGCCATTCTCCTATAAAACCCGATACCTGCATCGTTATCTCCAATTTGTACATAAACCTAAACATGATTACATTAAGACCACTACTTGAAAAGAAAATTTAAAGCTTACAAACGCGGGGATGGATGTATCTGAGTCCTTGATAAGATTGCATGCACACACTGTCCTTTAGGAATCTGGCTCTGATACCAACTGAAAAGACCTAACCCAGTATGCATATACTAAATTCCCATTCACACATCAATATTACCCGTTATACACAAGATCAGAACACCCGACAGAGAGTTTATTTTATTCCATTCAGTTTAGCAGTCTCAACTACACACTTTACCCTCTCAACCTGAAGAAAAATAGAACATCAAAACCAACTCCCCTCAAACTGGAAACCCTGTATCATAGATGTCCTGGACAATGTGTGTCATGCTCATCATCATCTCCTCAGTTACTCCACCTCTGCTTCTTGCATCCCAATCTGGGAATCCTGTTCCCTACCTGAAAATGTTATGTGAAATCATGAGTTCACACTAAGTAGATCAATGATAGGGATATAACACAGGGAGGAAAAATTCAACAGGAAACATATATCTCTACAACTGTAAAGGTAAACTACTGTGGCTCAACATACATTTTCTGATACACTTTCTGTAATTCAGTATGAAACATAAACAATACTTTTATCATGCCATTATAACAAGTACTGTGAACCCAATCATGTCTTTCTGTTATGCTAATTGTACCTAAACATAAACCCTCGTGGTACCTCACATTATGCATTTACAATGCTGAGCCAGTCAAATTCCTTATTTTCTTGTGCAATCCTGAGGTACCTCTAGAAAGAAACAAAGGGGGGCAGTCATCAATCATCAGTCAATCTGTCAATTTGGGTGGGCCCTCCCCGGAGCCCAACCCGTCCAGGCACCACTAATGCTCATGTACATACAGTTAGCTAAATAAGAATTTGTGTCATTTTCTATCATACTCAGTCGCAGAAGGATAACATAGAACATCATGAGTGAACGAGTATATATCTATATATAGCATCTAACCTCATACACAGGTAGATGTTAATTACACCCACATATATATATAGCATCTAACCTCATACACAAGTAGATGATAATTACACACATGTACATATAACATCTAACCTTACACATAGGTAGATGATAATATAACTTATTCACATAACATCGAAGCACAAGAAAGATCTGATGAACATTTAACTAAAAATGATAACATTAAACATCATAGGTGAACAAATATATATATCTATATATAGCATCTAACCTCATACATAGGTAGATGTTAATTACACCCACATATATATATAGCATCTAACCTCATACACAGGTAGATGATAATTACACACATGTACATATAGCATCTAACCTTACACACAGGTAGATGATAATATAACTTATTCACATAACATCGAAGCACAAGAAAGATCTGATGAACATTTAACTAAAATTGATAACATTAAACATCATAGGTGAACAAATATATATATCTATATATAGCATCTAACCTCATACACAGATAGATGGTAATTACACACATATACATATAGCATCTAACCTCATACACAGGTAGATGGTAATTACACACATATACATATAGCATCTTACCTCATACACAGGTAGACAATATTTATCACATATTATATATCATTTACAGCATTAAGAAAAATCTCATAAAGGATTAACTAAACATGCTGACTGAGAACAAATATAGCAGGAATAATCTACAGACATAAAGCTCATGTACATACAAATTTTTATATCCACCCTAGCATGTTGATTCCTTTCAAACAAACTACTCCTTTCATCTATTAAACATTTATCTGGCTATTAACTGAAGATTTAACCCTCATATACATCACCCGGCACACCCAATTCATAATGACCCCAACATGTGTATACTCCGTTATTATCACCCTACCGGATGAAACCCACAATACCAATCCACGCTTAAATTCATAAAAACGATCCTAAAATCCTAAACCGATCCCCTTCCCTCCCAACAACACAAATCTGTTTACCCATTCCCTTTCCCCTGCCCTTCACACCGGTGAGAACCCTAACCCCCGGGTACGATCACCTCCATCTTGAATTCCCACTACAGCCCAAGGATTTAAATCCCTAGCCACCTCCCGGAATCTCTCTGCTCCTCACCTCCTTCAAGCCGACGGAAAACCTAGCTCCACCGATTTCCATAGCTCAGTCCATCCCAAACTACCGAAAATCCCCCCATGAACCCTGCTAGAACACCATCTGGAACCCAGATGCCCAGACCCGATTAAATCCCGACATCCCTGTTCCTCACCTCCTTCCAGCCGACGGGATCCAAGCTCCACCGGTTTCTCCAGCTCTGTCCATTCCAGACCTACCGAAATCCCCCCTATGACCCTGCTAGAACTCTATCTGGAACCTAAGTTCAGACCCGATTAAATCCTGAGATCCCTGCTCCTCACCTCCTTCCAGCCGACGGGATCCAAGCTCCACCGGTTTCTCCAGCTCCGTCCATTCCAGACCTACCGAAATCCCCCCTATGACCCTGCTAGAACTCCATCTGGAAACCCAAGTTCACCGGCACGATTCAATCCCCAACTCAATCTCGCCGCAACAGTCCCACATGAAAATCTGCGGAACTCACCGCCCTCGCCAACCCTAGCCAAAGACTACTCACCGTGAAGAGGAAGGAGGAGGGTCGGTGTGGCTCCAAAAGCTTGGCGTCGTCTCCGGCGGAAGGGATTCGACGATCGCCCCTTTTCGTCGTCTGCGGCAGCTCGCGAGTGGAGGATGGGTCGCGCGAACGAAAAAGAAGGGAAAAAGAAAAAGAAAAGGAAAATAAAAAGGGTTCGGCCGGTTAAATGGGTTTTAGGTTTTTTTCCCCTTCATGCCCCTCAACGGTGATTATTTAGGGTATAAATAGACCCCGAAATTTATCCTCCTTTTTCCGATGACATACGCCCGTGTATTTTTATCATTTTATTATTGTTATTATTATTTTATTTTATTTTTAGACTTGACAGTTTGGCCTGAGTCAAAGTACATATATTGACAAAGTGCTTAATCGTTTTGTCATACAAAATTCTAAGAGAGGATTCTTGTTGATGTCACATGGTGTGAGTCTTTCCAAGACTCAATACCCCTCTACTAAAGAGGAAAGGGACTGCATAGATAAGATTCCTTATGCATCTGCTATTGGATCTATCATGTATGTCATGTTATGTACTCATCCTGATATCTCGTATGCATTAAGCATGATGAGCAAGTACCAGTCATACCCAGGTGAAAGTCATTAGGCAGCAGTCAAGAATATTCTTGAGTATTTGAGAAGAACTAAAGATTATTTCTTGATATATGAAGGAGATGAGGAGCTCGATGTAAAGGGTTATAGTGATGCAGGCTTCCAAATTGACAAGGATGCTTCAAGATCACAGTCATGATATATGTTTTGATTAAATGGTGGTGATCTGAGATGGAAGAGTTCAAAGTAAGATACAGTTGCTAATTCTACTACATAGACTGAGTATATTGCTTATTCTAATGTAGCAAAAGAGGTTGTTTGGATCAAAAAGTTCATTACATAACTTGGTGTGGTTCCTAGCATAGCTAACCCAACAGACCTCTATTGTAATAACAATGGAGCTATTGTATAGGCTAAGGAACTCAGGTCTTATCAGCGATCCAAATACATACTTTGACGGTTCCATCTCATTCGAGAGATTATCGATAGAGGAGATTGTTAGTACCTATAAGATTCACATATCTCCACAATGGTATGATATTATCCACTTTAGGCCTAAGTCCTCACGGTTTTATTTTTGGGCTCTACCCAAAAGGTCTCATACCAATGGAGATATCTTTTTATCTTATAAGCACATGATATTTTCCATGCCTTACCAATATGGGACTTTGATTGTATTCCTCATACACCCAACAATCCCCCCCCCCTCAAATGAATGACTATATTGAGCCCCCTCAAGCCTATCCATCCTCGAAGGACTTCCTCTGCTTGATGTTTGATCCTCAACCCACCAGGACTTCCTGCCAACTGTCCGATCCTCCTGACTCAGCTGGACTTCCTGCCAGTTGTCTAGCCCTTCTGGACCAACTGGACATCCTGCCAATTGTTCGGTCCTCCCAACCCAACTAGACTTCCTGCCTGGTGTCTGGTTCTCTTGATCAGAACATGGGAGCTCTACTTCCTTCATTCAAGGTTCATGGCTTGACATGGACCATGCCTTTGATACCAATTGTTCGTACCTATAAGATTCACATATCTATTGGAGGATCGTGACCCGACTAAAAGGGGGCTTGAATAGCCTAAATTGTGCTCAATGGAATTTGATTGCATTCATCTCTACAATTCTTGTTAGCGCAGTGAAAATACGAAATACAATACAAATATGAAGACGAATACACAATCACACAAAATACGCAAGGATATACGTGGTTCGAAACCATAGGGTTCCTACTCCATGGGGTGAGCTCAACGAGCTCGAGTGATGACCATACCACTACTCAAACTCCTTCTCGATAACACGTCGGAGGTGGAGAAACCTCGTACAATGATTATAAAAGTAATACAAGCGAATACAAGATAATAAACAAAACAAGTAAAGAACACTTTACAATAATTGGTTTGAACTCTTTGCTTATAGCTTGCTTTGGTTTGCTCTTCAAGGCTTGGAATGTAGCAGCAATTCCCCTCCAAAATCTCCCAAAAAATCTCTATGGAAATCCTCCCCAAGCTCCTCCTTTTATGCTTGTCTCGGGCTGATTTCCCGCATGGCAGTCGATTGCCATAAAGCCCCAGTCGACTGTTCTTGTAGCCACTGTGAGACAATAGCCTAATCCACATTGGCATCCAGCAAACGAATACACTTTCAGTCGACTTCCCATTACCAATAGTCGACTATCTCATTATCGGTGATCACGGCTCGGCATTATGTGCTCGCGACCAACCAGTCGATTTGCTCCTCCGACGATCATTGCCAAGCTATCACTGTCTGATCGAATGCTATCAAACACAAGTTGTTTGAGCATCCGACCGTCGAGTAAAATCTCAAACAATATGTTTGAGCATCCGACACTTGACCTCAGTCACTTGGCCAAGTTCACCTCATCCATGAGGTTTAACCCAAGACACCCTTAGCCTAGACCTAAGCCTTCTAGTCACCTCTACTAGCTTTGCGCCTATCGGATCCCTCTAAGTCGTCCATGACTTGTTCATCCATGCATGGATCCCTCCAAGTCATCCATGACTTGTTCATCCATACGCTAGCCTCTAGGTGCTTCCTTCGGCTATTGTCATGCTCTTGGTGTCTACACCGCCAAGGTATATATGGACTTACGCTCCCAAGACTACCGCTTGGCCTTACGCCACCAAACCAGCCCTTGGACTTCCCAAATGTCAATGCCAAGCCATGTTGGATTTTCACCGCCAAGGCTACACACTTGGACTTACATGGCCAAGTCTACACACTTGGTCTTAACATTGCCAATGTCAACCCATGTTGGACTTTTATCGCCAAGGCTACACACTTGGACTTACGTGACCAAGGCTATACACTTGGTCTTCCCTTGCCAACTCCATGTTGGACTTCTAATGTCAAGCCCCATGCTTGGACTTTCACCGCCAAGGCTACACACTTGAACTTACGTGGCCAAGGCCACACACATGGTCTTCCCATGACAATCACATGTCATATGTTTTGTCTAACATCAAAATAATGCATGAGTCAAACTCAAGTCCGGTCAATCATGACCTAGGTCAATTGCACCAACAATCACCTCCTTTTTTATATTTGACAAAAACCCAAATACCTTTGAGTTAGGTGACCTAACTCAAGTCTACCAATTATTCCCAATTGGCAATTCTCACCTTTGAGAATTCCAACTAACCCCAATTAGTCCTTTCTCCCCCTTTTTGACATACATCAAAAAGATCCTCCCCAAGGGTGTCAATGTCTCACATCCCAATGAGATCTTACAATCTTTCCCTAGGCCCAAAAATACATCCATCATCCCAAGATGGATAACCTCCCCCTAAAGACTTGCTCCCCCTTGACCATTGCACCAACAATGTCCTTGAAGAGTCCCTATGTCAATAGGAACACTAAACAATAGAAATTAAGGGAAAAGATTCAACATTGAACTTTCACCCCCCCCCTAAATTCGATACATACCCTAAACAATTCTCCTAATCCATATCCAATGGATTTTCACCCTTCCAATGCTCTCCAAAGCATATCCTAGGGTTAAGAGCAGTTAGGGAACCTAAACATAGCTGAACATGGGCATAACAAATCTTGTTTACCCGAAATCAGCTCTAGCAATCGACTCTTACGATCACCCGATGTCATTGTTGACACTGATCATTATACATGAAATGATCGATTTCTGCATAGTGCAAAAATCAGACTTCAGAATCCAAATTTGAAAATTCATAAGTAAAAATACATATTTTGAAAATTCTTGAAAATTCATACGTACATTACTTATAACAAACATTATGGGTGAAAAATATTGGAAAAATAAAATACCCATAAACTAGTGAGATTGATACAAAGTTCAAATCAATTGAAATTTTCAATGTTTAGCCCTACTTTGTATCACCTCATTCAATGGTGATTGCTATCAAAAGATAGACTTCACCAAGGTTTTTCAAAATGGTTTTAAAATAATTTTAAAACCTTAAATTCCTTTTCCTAACATCTCACTTGTATCTAAGTGTATGAAACACATACAAATCAAGTGTTCATGTGAGATGTGGGTTTTGTTCATTTAGGGTCTCATGCATTTTTCTAGACAACACTATTTGATTCCCTTATGCATGGGACTTCAAATCATGTCATTGTTATTAACTCAATTTTATTGAATGCATGAATAATGATTATGGCATAAATAATAGCAAGAATAAAAGCATGTGCCAATAATCATGATGGCATGGCATGTGATATAAACTTAAGCATAACATGACATTTAGCTAATCTTAAGTATTATCATGACATTTTATATGATAAGAATAAATATGATGTCATGACATGGCAAGAAAAATGAGTCATGGAAAGAATAAAATACTAAGGTATAAAATACCTAAGTGTTGAGCCCAAATTGTTGTTTCTAAGATTAAATCCATTTTGTGTTAATACCATCTATCCCCCAAGTGTGTCAAAAATCCAAAATGGCACACCATGACTCCAAACACCTAGTTGTGTCAATTTAATCAATTTTTAACTTCTCAAAATACATTGACACATCCTAAAGTGTCAACTCTACTATGGTTAGGTTAACTATCTATCAACTTAGAGTTAACACACCCTAACCCATCTAGCATGAATCGATCACGCTCCTAGGAACCCAATATCTATTGGAGCTCCTTGGGTTAACAAGGTATTCACTAGGGATAACTTGTTTAGATACCTTCCTAATGACCCTTTTTGGCTTTGAAGCCTTGATCATTTGGGTCTTGTCAAGGTTAACCTTAGGGATTGCCTCCCTAGTAATCTTCTTAGTGGTCTTCCTAGGTTGTATAGAACCCTTGGCAACTAGACACACACCATGGTTAATCTTAGGGATAACTTCCCTATTAACCTTGGTTTTCCTAGACCTAGATTTAGTTATAATCAAATGGAACATTGTGGTAGGACTTGTTAGGACATGTGCGCCCGGTAGAGGGGGGTGAATAGCGATTCGGCATTGCTTGATGGAATTTGATCGTTCATTTCTACAAATCGTGTTAGTGAAGCGGAAATAGAAATAGTACAATATAAAATGTACAAACACAATCACAACATGAGATGTAACGTGGTTCAGAACTGTATGGTTCCTACTCCATAGATTGAGCTCAAATGAGCTCTAGCGATGCCAACACACACCACTAATCCAATAGACTCCTCAACAAAAAGTTGGAGGTGGAGAAACCTCGTACAAGTTAATACAGAAAATGCAAGCAAATACAAGTATAAAATACACTACAAGTAAAAAAACACTTTACAAAGAGCTTTTGATTGCTTGCTTGTTTGGTTGCTTGAGCTACACTTGGAGACCCTAAAATGCACCAGCAAATAGCCTCAAATAATCCTAGTAACCGTTGCCAAAAATACTCCCTTCATGCTCCTTTTAAACCTGCAACTCGGGCTAGTTTTTCCTAGCAATCGACTGATCGGGACCATCAGTCGACTGCTCCTGTAGTCGTTGTCTCACAACGACATGAGCAACGTTGGATAAGTTCCAACGGATAGACCATCAGTCAATTGATAATTCCCATCAGTCGACTGATCGGGTCATCACTCGATTGTTAAACCCTAATAGTCGACTCGGGAACCTTCTGTCCCCGAATTCCCGACCCTGATCGATCTCTAGATCGATCATTGCTCAAGTCATCCGATCGCCAAATGTTGGCGATCTAGGACAATTTCAGCAATCGAACTCTAGTCGACTTACAATAGTCGACTAACCATAGCCCAGTCGACTAATACACCTCAAACGTGAGGTTTTAACCCAAGTATGATGCTCTCATACTTGCTAGACCACCCTTAGCCTAGACCTAAGCCTTCTAGCCACCTTCGTCAGCCTTACGCCTATCAGATCCCTTCAAGTCATCCATGACTTGTTCATCCATATGCTAGCCTTCAAGTGCTTCCACCAGCTATTGTCATGCTAATGTGGTCTATACCGCCAAGGCACATTGAGCATACGCTGCCAAGACTCCGCTTGGACTTTACACCACCAACCATTGGACTTATGCTATCAAAACTCCACCCTTGGACTTTACACTGCCAATATTCCCCTTGGACTTTTCAATTGTCAAGACTTAAGCTTGGACTTTCCCTTGCTAACCCATGTTGGACTTTCCATGCCAAGACCCATGCTTGGACTTTCCTTGCCAACCCATGTTGGACTTTCCATGCCAAGACTCAAGCTTGGACTTCTCCCATGATAATGGTCAAACCATCATCAAACATCAAAACATGACCTGGGTCGATTGCACCAACAATATCCCCAACACATTGTCAGACATCAATGTCAAACATCAAAATACTACTCGAGTCAAACCCGAGTCTAGTCAATCATGACCTAGGCCGATTGCACCAACAATCTCCCCCTTTTTGATGTTTGACAAAAACCAAACACCTTTGAGTTAGACCTAACTCAAATCTCCTTACTAATTATCCCAAATTGGTAGTTTCACTTTCTCTCCCTTTTTGACATACATCAAAAAGGTTCTCCCTAAGGAGGTCAATGTCTCATATCCAATGAGATCTTACAATCTCC
Organism: Wurfbainia villosa; assembly: GCA_025175895.1. Taxonomy (NCBI): domain Eukaryota; kingdom Viridiplantae; phylum Streptophyta; class Magnoliopsida; order Zingiberales; family Zingiberaceae; genus Wurfbainia; species Wurfbainia villosa. The sequence continues at coordinate 54,483,382 of CM045986.1, read as the reverse complement.
CTCTTGGTTCAAAAACATCTAGGATGCCTACAATCTTCCTAGTGATAAGTCCCATATCACTTAAGAGAGACAATCCTAACTTCTCCAAAATTCTCCACATTCTCTCCCTCATGAGGAAAAAAACATCCATCATCCTATGATGGACACCTCCCCCTAAAGGCTTGCTCCATCTTGACCATTGCACCAACAATGTCCTTGGGAAGTCCCTAAGCCTATAGACACTCTAAACCATCAAAAATAAGATTAAAAGTTCAACATTGAACTTTCCCACATATTAAATTGATACACACCCTAAACCAATTCTTCTAATCCATATCCAGTAGATTTTCACCCTTTCTAATGCTTTCCAAAGCATATCTTAGGGTTAGAAGAGGTTAGGGAACCCTAACATAGCTGAAACATGGGCTAAAGATCGTTGTTTATGTTATTAATATATGAGAGATGTCCTAAGGCAATCGCCTTATGTTTGAACAATTTATATGATAAATGAAGATTCACTATTTGAGTATACATGTTTTCATGTATTTGATTGGATCTTAAACTCATTTACTGAATGTCCACGATACGATTCACAGCATGAAAAAATTTGTGATTGGATCACAACTAGTGAGTATCTCTACATGTGTAATTGTGATGTAACGAAATTATCCCTAGTCGATGAATTGATGGATTTGGACACCATTGATTCTGTCGAGACTAGCACGAGGTATACTCCTTGGTGTATCCAAGCAGCTGATTCTCACTGGCTGGAGACATTGTGATGTCCGGAGTTAATCGTGGATGCTAGTTATGGTAACTAGTTCATTGGAGTGACCAACCATAAGACTTCATATGGTTCTCTGCATATATAGATATGTCAATGAAGTTCTTACTGTAGCTTAAGTGCGATGTTCCTTTGACTTGTGGTATTCAAGTCATCTTGATCATAAAGACTTATGCTTTGACATCTTAAGCAAGCATCTCTGAAAAGATGTGGACCCGGGATGATTAAGTATAAGTCGAAGTGATCAAAGGTGTTTGAATAGCCTATAAAGGATTCACCACTCCTTGCGAGGAGATGTATACCCATGGTCTCTCGTCAAATTGTTACTAAAGTCTTTCGCCAAAGCATTACATGTTTAGAGTAAGGTACTCTTCTATACATGTGCAGTAACTAGAATCCGTAGGACGAGGAAATGATACTTGGGTTAGGTGTGACGTAGTCAACCTAGTGGGGACTGACACTATAGACCATGTCCTGAACCAAGTGGGTATAAGATGAGTGAAGGGAATGGAGCACGATTCATTCGAGCTACTGAAGGGTTTCAGAAATAGTTCTGGATCAACCGTTGATCTTTTCGGTTAATTGGGGATCATGATGTACTACTAGGTGTCACTCATGATCATTCTATAATTAATGGTTAATTATAGATGACCAACATAAATCGAGAACCTATTTGGTCACACGCACAACGAGCGTAATCCGAAGGATTTAAAACGAGCTTGAGAATGAGATTCTCAGACCGAGAGAAACAAGGTTTGGTTGGACCAAACATAGAGCGAGCATGAAATCGTTTCAGTCACAATGGAAGCGTGGATGGGTCGTGTCTTATGAAGACATGATAGATGAACCAAATTGGTTTGGTTCTAATCCAATGGATGAGAATAAACCAAAGGGGTTTGGTTTGTTTTAAACGAATGAACCAAAGTTGGTTCGGTTCGTTTTAACTTAAAATAGACCATCATGGTTTGGTTTATTTTAACTTAAATTAATGGAGCGGGCTAACGGGCTTTTGGTTATGATCCGATAAACATTAAGAGAATTTGTTCTCTATAAAATAGGGCTTAAGGGTTTTGTTAAGCCCTAATCCTTGCAACCCTAAAGTTGCCGCCCACTTCTCCTTGGAGTAGTCGGCGCCCTCCTCTTGCCGCCGCCCACCACCACCCAAGCCCCTTGCCGGCGTCCAGCAGCTGCCGTCCTCTCCCCTTGTCGGCATCGAGCTGCTGCCGGAGGAGCTCCGGTGATCTTTCTTGGCTCCGGCGACAAGGTAAGCATATTGCTTTCCTTATTTGGTCGGCGTAAGGTCTCCACCAAAGCTATCCAGTTTTCTGGACAGCTTGTTTCCTTCTTGTCGGAGCATCATTTGGACGACGTTTGTAGCTCCAACAGTGGTAGCCTTGCCGGGGATTCGATCTCCGATAATCCTCATAGGTGGAGGACGAAGAATTCGTCAAACGGTTGACGAATACCTCTCCGGAGAAGCGAGTTTTGAGGACTCGTTTTGGATCCGAATTTTGATTCAGATCGTGATCTTCTCTCGATCACATCGTCTTCAACACGAGGCTAGTAACTCGTACGAAGACGAGGCTCATGACTTTGTGAAGTCATCCCGAAGATACTCGGCGTGGATACGGATAGAGACGATTCTAGCGAGGATCGTTCCGGTTGATGTCTTTCCCGCTACACGTGATACGTAAGGTATACGTAGTATAAATTTTCTTTTATTGCAAAATTTGAATTTACGGTTATGTCTACACATGTTGTACTATGCATGCGTGTGGTGTGTGTGTTGTAATAAATTAGATTTATTATTTTATTCCTTCCGCTGTGCACATGTTTACGAAACATATTCGAACACACACTCGCCGCGGTGCCGGAAACCCAACAGTGGTATCAGAGCCCAGGTTGTGTTTCGACATAATCGTAAAATTATTTTGTGATAGTCGTAATGATATTTACGGAAATTTTTTACTTTTGGAAAGTTAGAAGTATTTTTGAAAATTTATTTCCTAATTTAATCATGATTTGATTTGGGAAATTAAATCTTAAAATATTTTATTTCCATAAGTAGTTTTGATAATTTAAGAAATTTGTTTCCTAAATTGACTTTCCTTAATCAACACTTTCCACAAATAAAATATGTGATTAGATTTGGAAATTTGTTTCCTAATTTAATCATGATTTGATTTGGAGAATCAAATCTTAAACATATTTTATTTCCATAAATAGTTATGACATATAAGGAAATTTTATACATGTCATAATTGTATGTCATGTAATTGCATTAGATGCATAACATTATGTCATGCGTGTCGTGACATGTAGATGTATGTCATGTATGTCATGTTATGTAGATAATAGTTATTTGCATGCAAAGAGGATGAGACATAAAACCCTTACTCAATATTAAAGCCTACACCTTCCATTAATATGGTTAGAACCAGAGTTCCGTTTCTTGTTCGGGTTGTTGGACTCTCTCCAAGCCCGGCTCGAACCCGAACATGTTCAAACCATGGAATAGTTTAATACTAATATGGTAAGAGTCAGAGGTCAATCACTAGCTTTGGTTGTTGGACTCTCTCCAAGCTGGGCTAATTGGTTGAATGCGCTCTAACCATATTAAAACTATGTCTTGATTAATGGGTTGGCTTTAACCTGGAGCATCGGCTTGTTGGACTCTCTACAAGGTCGATATGAAGGGAGGTGAAGTTGGGTGTTGTGCATATGATGCATACTTGTTAATGAGTTAACAACCCGATGTATGTGTGAACATTCAATTAGTTGATAGCACATTGTGATAGTTGCATATATGTGATATGCAATCGGTATATTTGATACCTACCATCGTAGCTATGAATGGCTTGTTGGACTCTCTCCAAGGTTGTTCATATCTATGTTGGATATCAGCCCATTCAGAGATAGACCTACGATCTTCCGAAGTGATTTTGGGGTTTTTGAAATTCGAAAAATGAATGAGATTTATGAATGTATATTGATGCATTTTTAAATCATCTTTCTCATATATGCTCATTTTGTATTTCTAAGTTAATCTATTGATCATGATGTCTTTGAATTTGCGTTCCATTTTGGATTCGAATAAATTAACTCGGCCGAACTTCTTGGACTGGCTTAGAAACTTGAGAATTGTTCTCAAGATTGAAAAGCTTGTAATTGTCCTCGAAGCGCCTCTTCCCGCCCGTCCTAGTGACAATGCAACTCTGGACCAATTGTTAGCCAATCAGAAACATGTGACTGATTCTGAAATGGCAAGTTACATCATGCTAGCCACGATGGTACCTGAGCTGCGGAAGCAGCATGAGCATATGGATGCTCATACCATAGTCTTTCATCTTTATGAGTTGGTTGATGAGCAAGTGAGATTCGAAAGGTTCGAAGTCTCCAAGCTCCTCTTCACCTCTGAGATGCAAGAAAGTTCATCTGTGGTACTGCTCAACATGCTGAAGACTGTGGAGTCTTCTATGAAGCATGAGCAGGGGACAGTACTGTAAGTTGATTCCTCGAAGAAAGGTTCTAAGAGTAAGGCAAAGGAACAGAAGAAAGGGAAGAACAAGAAGGCTAAGAAGGCAGAACCAGCACAAAAGGGCACTTGCCATCATTGTGGCAAGGAAAGCCACTGGTGAAGAAACTGTAAGATTTATCTTGAGTCCATGAAGAAGAAGAAGGCATCCGATTCCCCATCCTCTTCAGGTATCTTCGTTATTGATTGTCATTCCATTTCCTTAGACACTTGGGTATTGGATACTGGGTGTGGCTCACATATATGTAATGACATACAGTGGCTAAGGAATAGAAGAAGACTCGTCATAGGGGAGTCAAATTTGCGAGTTGGCAATGGAGCAAAGGTTGCTGCGGTTGCCATCGGAACTTATTTGCTGAAGCTCCCTAGCGGACTAGTCTTTGAATTGGACAATTGCTATTGTGTTCCTTCTCTAATAAAGAACATTGTTTCTATTTCCTTCTTAAATAGAAATGGTTACCATTTGACGTTTAGTAACAATTGTTGTTATATAACTTTGAATGGCGTACTTTATGGAACTGGAACTTTGAGCAATGGCATTTATACGTTGGACGTATCCAGTGACATTTTCAATATCGAAGCGAGCAACAAGCGTGCTCGAAAGGATAATCAATTAGACTCCTACATGTGGCATTGTCGTCTTGGCCATGTAAGCAAGAAACGCATGTCCGAATTACACCGATGTGGAATTCTGGAATCATTTGAATTGGATTCATACGATACATGTGAATCATGCTTAAAAGGCAAGATGAATAAGTTACCTTTTACAGGAAAAGGTGAACGAGTGGGAGAGTTGCTAGGTCTGATACATACTGATGTTTGTGGACCTATGTCAACTCAAGCTTTAGGAGGCTATAGCTACTTCATTACCTTCACCGATGATCACTCACGGTTTGGGTATGTGTTCTTGATGAAACATAAGTCTGAAGCCTTTGAAAGGTTCAAAGAATTCAGAAATGAAGTAGAGAAACAACATGACAAGAGTATTAAAATACTTCGATCGGATCGAGGTGGTGAATACTTAAGTCAAGAGTTTCTTGATTATCTAAGAGACAATGGTATATTGTCTCAATGGACACCGCCATATCACCACAGCATAATGGTGTATCTGAGAGACGTAACCGGACCTTGTTGGACATGGTCAGGTTAATGATGAATCATGCGAATCTTTCCAAGTCCTTTTGGGGATATGCACTTTAGACAGCTGTTTACTTGTTAAACAGAATGCCAACCAAGGTAGTCTCTACTACTCCATATGAGATATGGAATAGTAAGAAATCTCATGTATCTTACTTGAAGATATGGGGTTGTCCTGCTTATGTGAAGCGAACTATATCAGACAAATTGGATGCTAAGTCTGATAAATATCTATTTATTGGATACCCTAAAGAAACAAGGGGTTACCAATTCTATCATCCTGTGGAACAAAAGGTGTTTATTTCAAGGCATGCTGTGTTTCTAAAGAAAGAGTTTCTCTTGCAAGAAAACAGTGGGAGTGTCATCGAGCTTGAGGAGGCTCGAGAGACTCAAATAGACATTGATGAGATACCTGGTGAAGCACAACAGTCGACAACTCATAGTGATAAGCAATCGGCTGGACCTATTGAAACACCACATCTTAGATCTGGTAGAACACGCAATATTCCTGAGAGATATGGATTTCTCGTAAGTGAATCAAACGACGTGTTACTCATTGATGATGAGGAGCCTACCAGTTATGAAGAAGTTCTGACAAGTTCAGAAAGGGATAAGTGGCTTGAAGCCATGAAGTCGGAAATGGATTCCATGTATAAAAATCAAGTTTGGAACTTGGTTGACCCACCTGAAGGCATAAAGCGTATAGGGTGCAAGTGGGTTTTCATGAAGAAAACCGACATGGATGGTAATGTGATTACCTATAAGGCTAGATTAGTGGCGAAAGGATATCGTCAAAAGCAAGGTGTTGATTATGACGAAACCTATTCGCCTGTAGCTATGCTTAAATCCATTCGGATGCTCCTGGCCATAGCGGCTCATTATGATTATGAGATATGGCAGATAGATGTGAAAATAGCTTTCCTTAATGGAAACCTGCTCGAGGACGTGTATATGATACAGCCTGAGGGTTTCACATCGGTTGATAAAACTAAGGTATGCAAATTGCGACGGTCCATATATGGATTGAAGCAAGCATCCAGGAGCTGGAATATCCGTTTTGATGAGACAATCAAAAAGGTTGATTTTTCACAAAATCTAGACGAACCTTGTGTGTACAAGAAAGTTAGTGGGAGTGCAGTCGTGTTCCTAGTATTGTATATCGATGACATATTACTTATAGGAAATGATGTTTTAGTCTTACAGTCAGTTAAGATTTGGTTGTCCAAGACATTTTCCATGAAAGACCTGGGAGAATCAACCTACATCCTCGGGATAAAGATCTATAGAGATAGATCGAAACGGTTGCTTGGTCTTTCGTAGTCTACATATATAGACCGAGTGCTAAAGAGGTTTAGCATGTTAGAATCCAAGAAAGGTTTCCTACCCATCAGGCATGGGATACATCTTTCGAAGTCTATGTGTCCGCACACAGAAGACGAGAGGATTTGCATGAGTAAGATTCCCTATGCATCCGCAATAGGATCTATCATGTATGCTATGTTATGTACGAGGCCCGATGTATCGTATACTCTGAGTGTCACGAGTAGATACCAGTCTGATCCAGGAATGGATCATTGGGCGGCTGTTAAGACAATCCTTAAGTACTTGAGAAGAACTAAGGATGTGTTCCTAATATATGGAGAAGGGGACATGGTGATACGCGGGTATACGGATGCTAGCTTCCAGACAGACAAGGATGATTCCAGGTCTTAGTCTGGATACGTGTTCACCTTGAATGGGGGCGCAATAAGTTGGAAAGGTTCCAAGCTTGACACTATAGCAGATTCTGCCACTAAGGCAGAATATATTGAAGCTTTGAAAGCAGCAAAGGAAGCGGTTTGGATCAAGAAGTTCATCTCTGAACTTGATGTGGTCTCATCAATGATCCAAACATGTGCTTCACCGCTATCATTTGATCAGAAAAATCATTAGTAGGAAGGAAATACAAATCGAGAAAATCCCCATTGAAAGGAACTAGCGGATCCTTTGACTAAGGCATTACCTCAAAGTAAGTTTGAGGGTCATGTTAGAGCTTATGGTATTGGATACCATAGCGATTGGCATTACGCCAAGTGGGAGTTTGTTATTAATATATGAGAGATGTCCTAAAGCAATCGTCTTATGTTTGAACCATTTATATGATAAATGAAGATTCACTATTTGAGTATACATGTTTTCATGTATTTGATTGGATCTTAAACTCATTTACTGAATGTCCACGATATGATTCACAGCATGAAAGAATTTGTGATTGGATCACAACTAGTGAGTATCTCTACATGTGTAATTGTGATGTATCGGAATTATCCCTAGTCGATGAATTGATGGATTTGTACACCATTGATTCTGTCGAGACTAGCACGAGGTATACTCCTTGGTGTATCCAAGCAGCTGATTCTCATTGGCTGGAGACATTGTGATGTCCGGAGTTAATGGTGGATGCTAGTTATGGTAACTAGTTCATTGGAGTGACCAACCGTAAGACTTCATATGGTTCTCTGCATATATAGATATGTCAATGAAGTTCTTACTGTAGCTTAAGTGTGATGTTCCTTTGACTTGCGGTATTCAAGTCATCTTGATCATAAAGACTTATGCTTTGACATCTTAAGCAAGCATCTTTGAGGAGATGTGGACCCGGGATGATTGGGTATAAGTCGAAGTGATCGAAGGTGTTTGAATAGCCTATAAAGGATTCACCACTCCTTGCGAGGAGATGTATACCCATGGCCTCTCGTCGGATTGTTACTAAAGTCTTTGGCCAAAGCATTACATGTTTAGAGTAAGGTACTCTTCGATACATGTGCAGTAACTAGAATCTGTAGGACGAGGAAATGATACTTGGGCTAGGTGTGACTTAGTCAACCTAGTGGGGACTGACACTATAGACCATGTCCTGAACCAAGTGGGTATAAGATGAGTGAAGAGAATGGGGCATGATTCATTCGAGCTGCTGAAGGGTTTCAGAAATAGTTCTGGATCAACCGTTGATCTTTTCAGTTAATTGGGGATCATGATGTACTACTAGGTGCCACTCATGATCGTTCTATAATTAATGGTTAATTATAGACAGCCAACATAAATCGAGAACCTATTTGGTCACACGCACAACGAGCGTAATCCGAAGGATTTAAAACAGGCTTGAGAATGAGATTCTCAGACCGAGAGAAACAAGGTTTGGTTGGACCAAACATGGAGCGAGCATAAAATCGTTTCAGTCGCAATGGAAGCGTGGATGGGTCGTGTCTTATGAAGACATGATGGATGAACCAAATTGGTTTGGTTTTAATTCAATGGATGAGAATAAACCAAAGGGGTTTTGTTTGTTTTAAACGAATGAACCAAAGTTGGTTCGGTTCATTTTAACTTAAAATATACCATCATGGTTTGGTTTATTTTAACTTAAATTAATGGAACGGACTAACGAGCTTTTGGTTATGATCTGATAACCATTAAGAGAATTTGTTCTCTATAAAATAGGGCTTAAGGGTTTTGTTAAGCCCTAATCCTTGCAACCCTAAAGTTGCCGCCCACTTCTCCTTAGAGTAGTCGGTGCCCTCCTCTTGCCGCCGCCCACCACCACCCAAGCCCCTTGCCGGCGTCCAGCAGCTACCGTCCTCTCCCCTTGTCGACATCGAGCTGCTGCCGGAGGAGCTCCGGTGATCTTCCTTGGCTCCGGCGACAAGGTAACCATATTGCTTTCCTTATTTGGCCGACGCAAGGTCTCCACCAAAGCTGTCCAGTTTTCTTGACAGCTTGTTTTCTTCTTGTCGGAGCGTCGTTTGGACGATGTTTGTAGCTCCGACAGCGGTAGGCTTCCCGGGGATTCGATCTCCGATAATCCTCATAGGTGGAGGATGAAGGATTCGTCAAACGGTTGACGAATACCTCTCCGGAGAAGCGAGTTTTGAGGACTCATTTTGGATCCGAATTTTGATTCGGATCGTGATCTTCTCTCGATCACATCGTCTTCAACACGAGGCTAGTAACTCGTACGAAGACGAGGCTCGTGACTTTGTGAACTCATCCCGAAGATACTCGGCATGGATACGGATAGAGACGATTCTAGCAAGGATCATTCCGATTGATGTCTTTCCCACTACACGTGATACGTAAGGTATACGTAGTATAAATTTCCTTTTATTGCAAAATTTGAATTTACGGTTATGTCTACACATGTTGTACTATGCATGCGTGTGGTGTGTGTACTGTAATAAATTAGATTTATTATTTTATTCCTTTCGCTATGCACATGTTTACGAAATATGTTCGAACACACACTCGTCGTGGTGCCGGAAACCCAACAGTTTACCCAAAATTAGCCTATCAGTCGACTCTTCCATATAACAGTCGACTAAAATCATCATCAGTCGACTGATAAACTATAACAGTCGACTGATCCCTGATTTTCAGAAATCAGGTTTTCAAAAATGAAGTTTGAAAATGCGTAAGTAAATATACATATTTCGAAAATTTTAAAATTTCATACCCACATTACTTACATGAAATATAATGGGTGAAAAATAGTTTGAAAATAAAATACCCATTAAAATAAAAGATTGATACAAAGTTCAAAAACCATTAAAACTTTAATATTTTTGATCTACTTTGTATCAAATTCTTCACTGGTGATTGCTATCAAAAGATAGACTTCACCAAGGTTTTCTAAAAGAATTTTAAAATGATTTTGAAAACCTATTTTGAACCATGGACTATTGGCTAGATGTACATGACTTGTACATTAGCTTTCCTCATGATTCATATTTATGATTGAAATAAGTTTCAGTTCATCTAGATGCAACTTCTATGCACCTTGAACTTAACTTATTTTTCTAACATCTCACATGTATCTAGAGTGTATAAAACACAACAAGTCAATGTGATTGTGAGATGTGGAATTAGAGTTACTATGGCTTCATGCATTTTCTAGGTAACTCTATTTGATTCCCTTATACATGGGACTTCAAATCATGATATTGTCCTTAAATTAATTTTATTAATGCAAGAATGATCATGGCATAAATGATAACATAAATAAGCATGGCCAATGATCATGATGTCATGACATATGAATAGCCTCTAAACATGAACATGACATAGAAAGTAACCCTAAGCAATATCATGACATTTCATATGATAAACGAAAATATGATGTCATGACATGGTAAAAAGAATATACAAATAAATCAACACACACAGTCAAGCAAGGACACATAATTTTGCACAAACAAAAGATTTCATTCAATAAAATTTTAGTTTTTACAAGCAAAATAGATGTCCAAAATGCTCTCGACCTCACTACGAAAACAAAATACAAAATGTATGATGTGCACTTAGCTGTCATACCTAGAACCATCTCCTGGAGGTGGTGGAGGCTGCTGACTGAGCCTCCAGCTCCGCACCATCTCGAGGATCTCGAGCTGATGCTACTCCATCCTGCTAAGCTGCTGACCAATGGAAGATTGCTCTAGTCTGAGCTCCTCCAACCTCGATTCAACCTTCCCCTAGTACTCCACAAAACTGGCCTCTAGATGTGCAATATGCTCTAAGAGACCTGCTGCTGGTGCATCTGGTATCATAGGGTCATCCTCCTCAACAGTTGGCCCCTCATGCTCTACCGCGGGCTCTCTAGGCTCTATAGCTGGCTCCTCATGCTCCATGGGCTGAGGCCGAGCCACCCACTCCATCTGTCCAGGTCCAGTCCGCATCCCAACTAGTGTAAAGTTTCGCATCATGATGCGGACGTATGCGTCTAATAAAGGCCTCAGTGATCCCCTAGATATGTTGATGCCGATGGACTCTAACCATGTAGTGATAATGTGTCCAAAAGGCATATGCACCTTCCCTTGTACAGGGGTCACAAAATGGATAATGCAATGAAATATGTTCAATGCAATGTTTATGTCCAAAAGATGATGCATGGCATACATAAGGAAAAGATGGGGAGGCCAGATCTTGGCCTGACCCCAAGTCACTATAGGTAGAATACACCCAACAATGACTTTGTAAAGAACATTGTCAGGTGTAGATAAGTCATTGATTGGAAATAGGTTTTAAGCTAGTGGACGAGGGCGAAGAAAGAAGTGCTCATGCATGGACTCTAATGATATATGCTTAAACGGAGCAGGAAGAGGGGCTTCAAAAACAGGGTAAAAAATAAAAGAGTCGTCGGATGGCCGACACTCCAGGAACTCCTGCAAAATCACAAGAGTGAAATCCAAGTCGCGTTTTGCAACGCGAGTAGTGTACGTCGGGCTATCATCGACTTTCCTCAAATTGAGGTAAAACTCCTTGAGAAGATCATCATTTATGGAATGCATGCAGAAAATGACCTTCATCAACTGGTAATGTCATAGAATCTGAATGACATCGTCGTAGTATGTTCTAAAGAATCACTCGTCTAGATACCTAACCGGCATCGGTTGGTACGTGAGCAACCCGCCCTCATTAGACTCACTCCTACATTGTTTTCTACATGAATACAATGAATGTAATGCAATGCAATGTAATGACACCCAAAATATGGTTAAATCAAAATATGGCATATGTAAAAAGATAGGGTTTAAGGTTTAGGAGGTATACTTTGGTGTCATTTTCGTCGAGGCTTGTGAGGAACGACTGAGTAGTCGAATTGTTAGAGAGGACGCTGGAGGAATGCCGGAAAGAAGCTCTCGTCGAAACCCTAACTCGCGAGGAGAATAGTGGAAACCGTGAGAGGCGCCATTAGCATGATAGAAGGACTCAAAATACAAAAAACAGGGCTGGGTTTCAAACCTAAGGCCTTTGAGTCGCCGGTGTGGACACGAAACGGACAGTCAAAGGGTTTTTGGGAGTGATCGGAGAAGAAATCGCACGAGGAGCATGAAGAAGCCGAGCCCTAGCGGTTCGGCGTTATAAAATCGTGACTTCAGTCGACTGATATGTCCTATCAGTCGACTGATAGTGGTTCAGTGAATAGTTTACAAAATTGACAATCGACTGATCAGGCTCAGCGCTCGACTGTTGAATCTTCTATGTCAAGCTACAGTAGCATCAGTCGGCTGTTATGGGTCGTCAGTCGACTGATGTGACTAGCACTCAACTACTGGGCTGAGCACTCAACTATTGCCTCTTCTGTCCTGAGAAATAGTAATATCAATCGACTGTTGGACAATCAGTTGAGTGTTGGAAGCAGCACTCAATTGTTGAACTCGCAGTGTCGTGCTACAGTGTTATCACTCGACTGAATTTCTGAATCAGTCGACTAATATCTAATTTTTAGTTCAGAAATTAAGCGAATTTTGATTTCTTTGCTTAATTTCGTTCCATTTTAATGTGTTTATGAATGTATATCGAATATATTAGTGTTATGCCTGTGTTTGCATATTTATTAATATATTTTGGTATTTTATTTCATTTTCACAAGCATTAACATCCAAGAGTTTTAATTCCTAACATGTCACCCTTTCTAAGTGTTGAAATACACAATCAAGGTGAATCAAATATTTTGTAAGATGCAATACATCATAAACATACTTTCCATGCAACCATATGGTAAGACACATGAAGCATGACAAGTATGTGACATCAAGGTATATAGTGTTTGAGTGTTAATCTCAAATGTCATTTCTCAACCTTAAGACAATTTTCTTGATACATTGATCCCCCAAGTGTGCCAAAACCCATAATGGCACACCATGACTCCTATACCTAATTGTGCCAATTTGATCAAATTATCAAGCTTCTTAAATGATATTGGCACATCCTAAAATCCTTTAGGATATTAAATCAAACTTATTTCCAAGATACCCATAACCTTGGAAATGATCTAAAGTGCCACCTTTACCATGGTTAGGTTAACTACCTATCCATTTAAAGTTGGCATAACCTAACTTATTTAGTGTGAATCGATCACGCTCCTAGGAACTCAATACCTATTGGAGCTCCTTGGATTTACTAGGTATTCCTTAGGGATAACTTCCCTAGATACCTTTCTAATGACCCTCCTAGGCTTGGTAGCCTTGGTCATTGTGGTCTTGACTAGATTAACCTTAGGGATTGCCTCTCTAGTAACCTTCTTAGTGGTCTTTCTAGGTTTCATGGAAACCTTGGCCACTAGACACATACCTTGGTCAACCTTAGGGATGACTTCCCTATTGACCTTGGTTTTCCTAGACCTAACTTGAGTTCCATAATCGAATGAAACATTATGATAGGTCTTTTTGGACTTAGGCTTGTGACTCAAACCTTTCTTGCCCTTTGATGGTCCTTGTTTCCTAAAACCTAGGTTTTGACTCCTAAACCCTAGATTTTGACTATTTGACCCTTGTATTTTATTTTTCATTTTCCAAAGGGTCTACTCTGATTTCTCAAGTCTTGACCTCAAGACTTGATTTTCTAGCTCTAATTGCCCAATTTTTGAATTTTAATCTAATCTTTGGGCATTGTTTCATTTCCTAGGCATATGTCTACCCTTCTTAGGGTTAATGTCTAAATGGTCCTCTACCTTCGTAATGGTTTCACTAGATAGGATTTTTCTAGGGACATTAGTCCCAAATTTCTCCTTATCTTTAAAATCATAACTCTTAGCACCTAAACAATAAAATTTATTATTTTTAGCATGCTCTTTATGAAACATAGAAAGATTACTTCTAGCATGCTTTTTCTTATTACTTAAAGAATGAGCATTATTTAAATGTACCTTAGGGTTTTCCTTAGAGGCTTCCCCTATATTTGATGCTCCTTCTTGGACCTTCTTCTTCCTCCTAGGGCATTGACTCCTATAATGCCCCGGTTGTTGGTACTTGAAGCATACCACGTGCTTCTTGCTCTTAATGGATGAGGCACCGGGCTCCTTGGCCTTTTCTTGAGGTTTCGGTGTCAATTGACTTTTCTTGACTTTATTAGGGCACTTGCTCTTATAGTGCTCATATTCCCTACACTCAAAACACATAATATGATTTTTATTTTGAATTGATGTGCTTGAGTTACCTAGGTTAATGGCGGTCGGAATTGGTTCTTCATCTTCTCGATCGGAGGTAGATGGTTCCTCTTGAGTTGGCTCCGGTATTGAAGATGACCTAGTCTCCTCCCCCTTAATCCTAGAGGTGGAGGCTTCTTGTGCTTCTTGTGCTTCTTCTTCCTCCTCGGATGTCGACTCCCTCTCAATCTCCAAATCCTCACTTTCTTGTGAGGAAGATGAACTTGCTTCGTCGACCTCCTCCTCTTCTTGAGGAGATGAACATTCTTCGGCTTCTTGTGATTGTTCTTCGCTTGAAGCCGGTGATGATCCTTCATGAAGCTTTGCCAATTTATTCTAAAGCTCCTTGGCATCTTGATATTCACCTAGTCTAGACTGTTGGTGCAATCGACCCAAGTCACGATTGACCAGCACTCGAGCTTGACTCGAGAGATATTTTGATGTTCGACAAAAACATATGACAATGTGATTGTCATGAGAAAGTCCAAGTCATGGGTACTTGGCAAGGGAAAGTCCAACATGAGTTGGCAAGGAAAGTCCAAGCATGGGTCTTGGCATGGAAAGTCCAACATGGGTTGGCAAGGGAAAGTCCAAGCTTGAGTCTTGGCATTTGAGAAGTCCAAGGGGTTTGATATTGGCAACGTAAAGTCCAAGCGGGAGTCTTGGCAGGATAAGTCCAATGGTTGGCAGCGTAAAGTCCAAGCGGAGTCTTGGCGGCATAAGTCCAATGTGTCTTGGTGGCGTAGACACCGTTAGCATGACATAGCCGATGGAAGCACCTGAAGGCTAGCGCAATGGATGAACAAGTCATGGATGACTTGGAGGGATCTGAGAGGCGTGAGACTGACGGAGGTGGCTAGAAGGCTTAGGTCTAGGCTATCGGTGGTCTAGCAAGTATGGGGGAACCATACTTGAGTTAAACCTCCTGTTTGAGGTTAAAACCTCATGTTTATGGTGTGTCAGTCGACTGGTGTCATATGGCAGTCAACTGGTGGGAGTCAACTAGGTTTTGACTGCGGGAATTGCCCTAGCAGTCGACTGATTGGATGAGCAGTCGACTGATCTTGTGATCAGTTGACTGATGCTCGGGTTTTGGTACACAGAATGGAGTCTCACTCGACTGTTGCGGTCAGCAGTCGAGTGATGGCTTGATCAGTCGACTAATGGTCATGATCAGTCGACTGATGTCCTAGCCGTTGAATTTTTTCAGTGTGGATTACACCGTTGTCTCACAGCAACAGTGTCATCAGTTGACAGATGGTCCCGTGCAGTCGACTAATCAGCTTTTTTCAGCCCAGACAGAAGATATAAATGGAGCTCATGGAGGAGAAAAAGTCATCCGGTTCTTGAGCATCCTTGGGGCGATTTGTTGTTGCAAATCAGGGTCTCCAAGGTCATTCTTCAAGCAACTAAAAGCAAGCAATCCAAAGGCATTTGTAAAGTGTTTTCTTTGCATATATTGTTGTATTCTCTTTGTATTTGCTCGTTTTATCTTGTATTACTTTTGTAATCTGTTGTACGAGGTTTCTCCTCCTCCGACTTGTGTCGAGAAGGAGTATTTGTGATTAGTGGTTGTGTGTGCATCACTAGAGCTCGTAGAGCTCGATCCGTGGAGTAGGAACCTTGAGGTTCCGAACCATGTTAAATATTTGTGTTTGCGTGTTTGTCTTTTTCGTTATTGCTATTATTATTATTCCGTTGCGCACTAACGAGTTTTGTAGAGACGAACGCAAACGTATTCCATCACGCTACGAAAATGAGCTATTCACCCCCCCCCCCTCTAGCTTCCAATGATCCCCTACAAGTAGTATCAGAGCGAGGCCGCTCTTGAAGTTTAACAACTAAGGGAGCACGCTAGAGGGTGAAGATAGAAGTCCAAAAACAACTAGGATGGGATATCAACACGTCGGTCTCATATGCTTTCTATGGACGAGAAGGCTTCAATTCTTGGAAGAGAAGGATTGAAGATTTTTTTATGATGAAGGATTTTGAGAAATGGTCCATATTAATGGAAGGATTTGAGTATCCAAGAGGACCAAAAGATGGATTCCTCAAAAAGAAGAGATGGAGTGAGGAGCAACTCCAACAATTCGAGAAAAACAAGAAGGTAATTGAATTTCTTTTTGATTTAATTCCTAATGACTTCTTGTGTAGCCTAGGTGATTATATAGATGCTAAAGAGCTTTGGAGCGATTTGGCCAAGCTCCATGAAAGTCCATCGCCGGTTCAAGAGGAAGGGACCGAAGAGGCAAATGCATCATCCTCACAAGGAAGTGAGGACTTGGAGGTTTAGAGACCATCAACATCCAAGGAGGAAGAGGAAGTAGAATTGGAGGAGACCTCCACCTCTAGGATTGAGGGGAAGGAGATTAGATCATCGGAGCAACATCAAGATGAAGCTTCAACATCCAGTCAAGATGAAGAAGCTCAAAATCCGATTCCGGCCTCCATTGACTTAGGTAACTCAAACATCGTAATTCAAAATAAAAATAATATTATATATTTTGAGTGTAAGGAAATCGGGCACTATAAGAGCAAATGCCCAAAGAGAGTAAGAAAAGCTCCTCCGGCATCGAAAAGTCAACCAAAGGTCAAGGATGCCGATGCTCAGAGTCAAAAGAGCAAGGAGCATGTCATATGCTTCAAGTGCCAACAACCGGGGGCATTTTAGGAATCAATGCCCTAGGGGGAGCAATAGAGTCAAAGAGGGAGCTATACATGTAGGGGGAGCCTCCAAGACAAACCCTAAGGTAAAATTTATTAATGCACCTTCAATTTCTAGGGATAAAAAGCATGCTATGAATAATGTCAATAATCCTGCTATTGTACATGAAAAGAATGCTAAAAATAATAGATATATTTGTTTAGGTGCCAAAAATGTTAATATTTCAAAGAAGGAGAAATTTGGGACTAATGTCCCTAAAAATATTTTACCTAGGGAATCTATCAAGAAAATAGGAGAACACCTAGGTCTTAATCTTAAATGGACTAGGCATATGCCTAGAGGAAATTCTAATGCCCAAAGACAAAATGAAAAATCGAAAATTGGGCAATTGGAGATGGAAAATCAAGTCTTGAGGTCAAGACTTGAGAAACTAGAAAAGACCCTTAGGAATATACAAAATCAATTTAAAGGGTCAAATGATCAAAAGTCTAGGTCCAAGAGTCAAAGTCAACACCTAGGACCTAAGAGACAAAAGTCAACCAAGGGCAAGCAAGGTTTGGGTCACAAACCTAAGCCTAAGGTGGCTTATCATAGTGTTCCATTTGATTATGGAACACGAACTAGGTCTAGAAAGACCAAGGTCAATAGGAAAGTCATCCCTAAAGTTGACCAAGGTTTGTGCCTAGTGGCTAGGGCTTCTAGGAAACCTAGGGTGGCCACTAAGAAAGTTACTAGGGAGGCAATCCCTAAGGTTAACCATGGCAAGACCACAATGACCAAGGCTACCAAGCCTAGGAGGGTCATTAGGAAAGTATCTAGGGAGGTTATCCCTAAGGAATACCTAATTAACCCTAGGAGCTCAAATAGGTTTTGGGTTCCTAAGTGTTGGGATGTATACTGAAAGCCTAGCTCTTTTGTATGAACATCTTTATTTTGAAATAAGAATCACATGATCATTGTTTGCACGTTATATTTATATGTGTGCATATTGTCTAATATTTTACATTGTAGATAACATGGTGCCTGGGTGCGGCACAGAAGATCATGTTATCAGTCCCTTGTAGAATATAAGTAGAGGCTCACAACCAAGATGGTTTTGGATAAACCATTGGCATGGTTGTAGTGTAGCTTGGTATTGTTTTATCTTGAACATAGAGTTACACTAGTACACTTAGGTGTATTGAGCAGGACCGACATAGAGGTGATTCAATTTATTGCTGACTGCATAATTGAATTGGACCTCGGATATTATGTTATACATGCTCTTAATCCCGATATAATAACGGGCACATGTACTTAATATTTATTTCTTTGATTTACCAGAGGGTGAGATTTCTATGGATTAAATCAATATGCCCGGTAAGTTGGGAAATGATATTATTTACATGGTGTGTCGTTGATTATAGGAGGAATCCGTGTCCTATGTATTAGGTTGATGATGTCCCCTTGAGGAGCTCATAAGGTTCATCATGTAAACCCTGCAGGTTGACTTAGTCAACATGATGATAAGGTTGAGTGGTACTACTCGAGGAGTTAGATGTTAATTAATTGATGGTCAGTAAATCAATTAATTGACGGACATTCAATATCTTAAACACGGGGAGATGGATGTACAAATAATATATGGAGCTCATATTAATTTATGGGGGTTGGTGAGGTAGTTCGATGATGATCCTCTAGTGGAATGGAACATCATTGATGGATCAAGTTTGTGTGGTTCCGATCCATCGGGTGGCCAAGACCCAACTCCTCCTCATGGTCCCTATCGTAGCCTAATATAAACCTCATGAAGTCTAGATCAAATAATGGAAAACAAATCTCAAGATCCGACGGTTGGGATTAAATTCCTAGAACCGACGGTGGAGATTAAATCTCTAGATCCGACGGTTGAGATTAAATTCCTAGAACCGACGGTAGAGATTAAATCTCTAGATCCGACGGTTGGGATTAAAACCCTAGAACCGACGGTTGAGATTAAATCTCTAGATCCGACGGTTGAGATTAAAACCCTAGAACCGACGGTGGAGATTAAACCAAGGCCTAAACCCTAACTCTATAAAAGGGTGGCTATGGGTTGGGCGGCAACAAGTTTTAGAGGTTGGATGATGGATGCTAAGGAGATTAGGGTTTAGCCTCCAATTGCTTGGGCGGCAAGCAACCCTAGGAGGAAACCCTAATTAGGGTTTGGCTCTTTTGGGTTGGGCGGCGAAGGTGAGGAAGAAGAGTGGGCGGCAACCTATGGAGGAGCTTGTCTTCTTCCATGGAGGTGTCTAGCTCCTAGATCTCTTCTCTCCACCATGCTTGGGCGGCAAGGAACCCTATGGAGGAAACCCTAATTTGATTAGGGTTTTGGCTCCTTTGCATGGGCGGCCATGGATGGGAATGAAGGTTGGGCGGCCACTTGTGGAGGAGTTTGTCTTCTTCCTTCGAGGTGGCTAGCTCCTAGATATCTTCTCTCCACCATGGTTGGGCGGCAAGAAAGCCTAAGGAGAAACCCTAATTAGGGTTTCCTCCTTAGGTTGGGCGGCTAGGGATTGCAAGGAAGTTGGGCGGCAACTATAGGAGAAGAGGTCTTCTTCTTCCTAGGGTGTGGCCGACTCCTTCCTCTATTCCCTCCACCGTGGCCGGGGCCCAACATATTCCTTTTCTCCTATTCACTCCATCTTGGCCGGCACCAAAACGAGGGTTTGTCCCTAGTTCGGTTCCTTGGTTGTTTCCATATTAGTCTCTCTATTCTTGGGGCCGGCGGCATCAATCCTTTGTGGATTGGTGGTTGGCTCAAGCAAGAAGGGAAAGAGAGTTCTTCATTCTTTGGATTGAAGAAGATCTAGGAAGCTTCAACTTGTGGAGGATCTTCGCCCACACGAAGTCTACAAGGAGGTTAGGACATACGATAGAAGATCAAGAGGTATAAAAGTTTCACAACTTTTATTATTGTTCTTTTCATGTTCTTATTTGATATGCTAGCTTATGTTCATTATGTTAGTATATGTTGATTATACTTGTTTGCATTTGCATGTATTTGTATAATCATGGACCCCGATAAGAAACACAAAAACCGGCGATCCGTCCGTCGTCTCTTCCACGGCTAACCGACTAGAAGAGTTGTGTTGCTTGAACAACTAGTTTGTTCAAGCGATCGCTCAAGTCGTTAGCACGACGACGAATTGGTTGTGCTTAGAAAACTCATCCCATCCGGATTAGTTTTCATTAGTGAAAATTTTAATCCGGGGACATGGGAGCCTATGAGCATTCCGAGGTATAGCACATTGCCAGCAAATGGTATCAAAGCCACGGTTTCCGATTTTGTGTGTTTTGGATTCGGTTACTTTCACGCATTTATCATATATTGTGTATGCCGGATAATAGTAGGATGTGCGTAGGCTAACTTTTTGGTTGCAGGCATAAGATCCAACTATTATGGCTATATATGTGTGTATGTGATTGCATTTGTGTGTGATTGTATATTATTTGAATCCTCGGGGTTGTCGAGGCTAGATTAGTATTTAATTTTTGTAATTAAATACGGCATTGTTTAGCCGCTCATTTTAGTTTACTTTCGATCTAGATTATTTGTACACTCCTTCGTGGAGTATAGGATCGATGGATGTAAATTAAAATGTTTTATCTCGGCTCGGAACTCTTTGGTGACTTGCGCACGGGAAAAGATGGAGCGGACGAGGTGGCGACACGACGGGACGCATATTGGAGAACAATGCCATAATAGTTAGAAAAATTCTGATTTTTCCATATTTATTGCTGATTTGTTTTATATGCATGTTGTGTGTGCTTGAAAATTCCTCATTTTCAATTTACTAAGTGGGAGAGGGATATTTTAATTAATTCCCGCGGCCTCCATTACAATTTGACGTGTGATGCAACAAACTTGTGTGTCGGCTCTGAGTGCCTTCCTCCCTGCGGATGAGTTTGTTTGCGGATCACTAGGTCAAATAATGGTAATAGGAAATTATCTAGGAGCGTGTGTACTTCCACAGCGGTAAGACACATAATCCAAAATAATTCCCTTAGTACCGTGTAATGGTGCACACTTAGATGCAAATAAAAAGTAGTTTTATTTGTAGGGCCGAAGAGGAACCAACTATTAATTTTATTTGTCAAAAAGTAAGGTTGACAAGATAATAAAATTAATGGGTTAAACCTCCTCTTACAAATGTAGAATTCATATACATCCACACAGCGTGGCATGCGATATTCTCGGTGTTTGAGGTGTAGGTTGATTTCGAAATTTTATTGTTTGAGGAATCAATAATTTTTATTGAAATCTACAGTAATAATAAGCATGTTGTGTGTTCTTGAAAATTCCTCATTTTCAATTTACTAAGTGGGAGAGGGATATTTTAATTAATTCCCGCGGCCTCCATTACAATTTGACGTGTGATGCAACAAACTTGTGTGTCGGCTCTGAGTGCCTTCCTCCCTGCGGATGAGTTTGTTTGCGGATCACTAGGTCAAATAATGGTTATAGGAAATTATCTAGGAGCGTGTGTACTTCCACAGCGGTAAGACACATAATCCAAAATAATTCCCTTAGTACCGTGTAATGGTGCATACTTAGATGCAAATAAAAAGTAGTTTTATTTGTAGGGCCGAAGAGGAACCAACTATTAATTTTATTTGTCAAAAAGTAAGGTTGACAAGATAATAAAATTAATGGGTTAAACCTCCTCTTACAAATGTAGAATTCGTATACGTCCACACAGCGTGGCATGCGATATTCTCGGTGTTTGAGGTGTAGGTTGATTTCGAAATTTTATTATTTGAGGAATCAATAATTTTTATTGAAATCTACAGTAATAATAAGCATGTTGTGTGTGCTTGAAAATTCCTCATTTTCAATTTACTAAGTGGGAGAGGGATATTTTAATTAATTCCCGCGGCCTCCATTACAATTTGACGTGTGATGCAACAAACTTGCGTGTTGGCTCTGAGTGCCTTCCTCCCTGCGGATGAGTTTGTTTGCGGATCACTAGGTCAAATAATGGTTATAGGAAATTATCTAGGAGCGTGTGTACTTCCACAGCGGTAAGGCACATAATCCGAAATAATTCCCTTAGTATCGTGTAATGGTGCACACTTAGATGCAAATATAAAGTATCCTCCCCATCGGAGTCACTGCTTTTATTTGTAGGGCCAAAGAGGAACCAACTATTAATTTTATTTGTCAAAAAGTAAGGTTGACAGGATAATAAAATTAATGGGTAAAACCTCCTCTTACAAATGTAGAATTCATCCACCTTTGCGTGGCATGCGATATTCTCGGTGTTTTGAGGTGTTGGTTGATTTCAAATTTTATTGTTAGAGGAATCAATAATTTTTGAAATCTAAAGTTTTGATCATTGTGATTCTTAGGATTTTCAAAATTGACTTTTCCACTTATTTTGATACTAAAGGAAATAAACTTATTGTACCCAAATTATATTGATTGGAAATGAATCCAAATATTGTCTTATCTCTAGTATGCAATCTTGAAGAGTGTCCTCAAGCCATCATTGCTCAAAGAGTTTCTACTTCTAAGCCGAAGGCAAGAAGAAGAAGAAACAAGGTGAAGCAAAGAAGGTGCGAGGATCTCGAGGAAGAGTGAAGAAGCCAAAGGCAAGTACTTCACTTGTGCGAGGATGGACATTGGAACAAGGACTCCCCAATCCAAAATAGAACATAGGTATATCTTTTGGACTAGTCATTGAAACATGATTAGCGGTGATATCTACCGGCACTGGTGAGTAGATACGGGAGCCACTAATCATGCGCAACAATAATTGCGGGGTTCCAGAAACCCGATGACTAGTTGAAGGGAGATTACCATTTACTTGGGCAATGCCATGATGGTAGCGGCTATTGCTGGGAGAAGTTTTATTTATCTCATGAAAATAATAAAACTTTGGTTCTGGAAAATTCCTTTATGTACCTTTATTTAGAAAGAATTTAGTTTCATTTCTAAATTATTATGGATGGATATTCTATTTCTTTTAATGACAGAGTTGTTATAAAAGGAATAGGGAGAATATCTATTCTGGTACATTGAAAGGAAATTTGAACCAAAACCTCCCACGATGCAAATAGAAGTTAATAACTCATCTTCTAATTCCAATAAGAGAAAAGAACCTTCGAAGATGAACCAAACATATCTTTGGCTTCTTAGGCTTGGTCACATTAACCTAGCGAATTCAAAGGTTGATAGGTGATGGACCTTTGGGTTCATTAGTGGTGGAGGATCTCCCAACCTACGAATCTTGCTTGGAGGGTAAGATGACCAAGAGGCCTTTAAGGCCAAGGGTATAGAGCCAAAGATTTGTTAGAAATGGTTCATTCTGATTTGTGTAGTCCTATGGCTATCTAGGCAAGAGGTAATCTTGAATATTTCATCTCTTTTGTAGATGATTCTTCAAGATGTGGATGACACTATGATCTGATCATGGTGGTGACAACCTCTTGGGAGAGTTTAGGAACTACTTATCAGAGGTTGGGATTCAATCCCAATTGATCGCACTGGCACACCCAGTGAGCAGAATAGGACTCTTATGGAGATGGTTAGATCGATGATGAGTTATTCGACTTGTTTTATAGTCCTAGAGATCGAGAGGTGATCGTTAACACGAATGCCGATTTCTAGAGGAAGACTATGTGATAAGCCACAAGCCCAAGGGTAAAATTGTTCGAGGAGTTAAAAGGGAAGTCACTTCTTTAGTACCACCGTACAAGAGGACATACCACATGTCATCGCCGCGTGTCACGGAGGATACCACGAAGATACCTCGTCGTAGTGGGAGGGTTGTTAGACAACCTCTTAGATTCATGTTTTTGGACAAATCTTCTAATTTGGTCCCTAGCAAACATGAACCGATCCTAGACATATACGACGAGGCAATCCAAGATATAAATACGATCTTTGCAAAGTGCAATGAATCTTGAGATTGAATCTATGGATTCAAGTCGTCCGAGCTCTCATGCATAGCAACTCATATGGATTATGAGGCGTGATGTGATGGATGTCAAGACGGATTCCTTAGTGGAAGTCTTGAGGAATCCATCTACATGAAGCGACAGAGGATTCATTGCTAAGGGCAAAGAGCGTATTGTATATAAGCTTAATCGGTCCGTTAATGGATCAAGCAAGCTTTGAAGTCTTGGGACATCCGCTGAGGAGGTAAATCCAAATCTTATGGATTTATTCAAAGTTCGGATGAGTCTTGTGTATATCGTAGATGTGACGGAAATGTAGTGGTATTTTTGTACTATCGTAGATGACATTTTGGTGGTTGGCGACAACATCAGTGTTATCGGACATAAGGGTATGGTCGTCAAAGCGGATGATATGAAGGACTTGGGAGAAGTGGGTCACAACCTTGGGGATCAAGGTTGTTGTGCTTATCCCAAGCTTCATACATAGACATGTTATTGGATCGTTTTAGCATACAAAACTCCAAGAAGGGTTTTCTACCCTTCAGACATGGAGTTCCTTTATCTAAGAAGATGTGTCCTAGATCATCTGAGGAGATAGAGGAGATATAGGCAGTTCCTTATGCTTCGGCGGTAGGAAGTCTAATGTATGCTATGTACGAGACCAGATATCTGCTTTGCCATAGGCATGGTCAGCAGATATCAGAGTAATCCAGGACAGGGACATTGGACTGCGGTAAAGCATATATTGTAGTGTCTGAGAAGGACTAGAGATTATATGCTAGTTTACCGGGCAGACCAATTACTCCCTGTGGGTTGCATGGATTGCGATTTCCAATCAAATAGGAATAACAGTAAGTCTACCTAAAATTTTAATCCGGGGACATGGGAGCCTATGAGCATTCCGAGGTATAGCACATTGCCAACACTAAGATCGTGATTGATTCACGCTAGATGGGTTTAGGGTGTGCCAACCTTGATTGGATGGGTAGTTAACTCAACCATAATAAAGGTGACACTTTAGGTAATTTTCAAGGTTGTGGATACCTTGGAAATAGATTTGATATTATGATCCTAAAAGAATTTAGGATGTGTCAATATACCTTGAAGATTATGAAAAATCAATTGAATTTGCACAATTTAGGTTTAGAGGTCTTAGTGTGTCATTTTGGGTTTTTGGCACACATGGGGGGTATTTTGGTAATATGGCAAAATGAACATAATCCCAACAAATGGCAATTAATACTAAAATTTAGGTATTATATACTTTTATATCTTATTTGTCATGTTTTTTTTGTCATATAACATGTCATGACATCATGTTTGTTTTTATCATTTATATGTCATGATCATGTTTAGAATTAAGGATTAAATGTCATGTGGTTTTAGATTTAATCATATGCCATGACATCATGATCATTGGGCATGCTTAATTATTGCTATCATTATGTCATGATCATTTCATGCATTTAAATTGATTAAAATTGATTTAAGGACAATGGCATGACTTGGAGTCCCATTTATAAGGGAATCAAGTAGTACCTTAGAGAAATGCATGAAACCCTAGATTAGGGAGAACAAAACTCACATCTCACATTACATTGACATGTATGTGTATTTATACACCCTAGATACATGTGAGATGTTAGGATATGAGTTAAGTTCAAGGTGTATAGTTTTTGCATCTAGATGAACTAAAACTCATCTTATTTCATTTGTAGATCATTGGGAAAGCTTGTGTACAAGTCATGTACAATGAGCCCAAAAAATATGATCCAAAATAAGGTTTTGAAAACGTTTTAAAATCACTTTAGAAAACCTTGGTGAAGTCTATCTTTTAATAGCAATCACCATTGATGATATTGATACAAAGTGAGCTAAAACTTTTAAGTTTTTATTCACTTTTAGATTTTGTATCAATTTTAATATTTTATGGGTAAAATATTTTTCTATCATTTTTCACCCATTGCATTGACTAGAAGTAATATACATATGAATTTTCATGATTTTTCGATATACGTAGAATTACTTATGAATTTTCAAATTTCATTTCTGATAACTAAAATTCTGATATTTCAATTATCAGTCGACTGCCCTGGGTGTCAATCGACTGATGAGGGTGGCAGTCGACTGGTAGCTGAGAGAGTCGACTGTCAATGCTGATTTCGGGATAAACAAGGTTGTTTAACCCGATTTCAGCTATGGTAAGGTTCTCTAACCACTCCTAACCCTAGAATATGTTTTGGGAAGCATTAGAAAGGGTGAAAATCCATTAGATATGAATTAGGAGAGTTGTTTAGGGTTTGTATCAAATTTAAGGATGGAAGAGTTCCTGTTTGAACTTTGAACCTTATTTTTGATGGATTAGAGTTCCTATTAGCTTAGGGACTTCCCAAGGACATTGTTGGTGCAATGGTCAAGGGGGAGCAAGCCTTTAGGGGGAGGTATCCATCATGAGATGATGGATGGTATTTTTTTTCCTCATGGGGAGGAGAAAAAGGGATTTTGAGAGACCCAATTTGGAAATTGGAAGAGTGTATAAGATTTCCTCTCTTGAGTGATATAGGACTTATCACTAGGAAGATGGTAGGCATCCTAGGTATTTTTTGGACCAAAGGAGAGATTATAAGATCTCATTGGGACATGAGACATTGACCTCCTTAGAGATAATCTTTTTGATGTTAGTCAAAAAGGGGGAGAACTTATTGGGAGAAGGTAAAATTACCAATTTGGGATAATTAGTAAGGGATTTGAGTTAGTGTTCTAACTCAATAGTTTGTTTGGTTTTTGTCAAACATCAAAAAGGGAGAGATTGTTGGTGCAATCGGCCCAGGTCACGATTGACCAGGACTCGAGCTTGACTCGAGAGATGTTTTGATGTTCGACAAAAATATATGACAATGTGATTGTCATGAGAAAGTCCAAGTCATGGGTACTTTGCAAGGGAAAGTCCAACATGGATTGGCAAGGAAAGTCCAAGCATGGGTCTTGGCATGGAAAGTCCAACATGTGTTGGCAAGGGAAAGTCCAAGCTTGAGTTTTGGCATTTGAGAAGTCCAAGGGGTTTGATATTGGCGGCGTAAAGTCCAAGCGGGAGTCTTGGCAGCATAAGTCCAATGGTTGGCGGCGTAAAGTCCAAGCAGAGTCTTGGCGGTGTAAGTCCAATGTGCCTTGGCGGTGTAAACATCGTTAGCATGACATAGCCGATGGAAGCACCTGAAGGCTAGCGCAATGGATGAACAAGTCATGGATGACTTGAAGGGATTCAAGAGGCATGAGGCTGACGGAGGTGGCTAGAAGGCTTAGGTCTAGGCTACGGGTGGTCTAGCAAGTATGGGGGAATCATACTTGGGTTAAACCTCATGTTTGAGGTGTGCTAGTCAATTGGTGTCATATGGCAGTCGACTGGTGTGAGTCAACTAGGTTTTGACTGTAGGAATTTCCCTAGTAGTCGACTGCCATAGGTGGGCAGTCGACTGATTGGACGAGCAGTCGACTGATCTTGTGATCAGTCGACTGATGCTTGGGTTTTGGGGCACATAATGGAGTCTCACTTGAACGCTACGGTCAGCAGTCGAGTGATGGCTTGATCAGTCAACTGATGGTCATGATCAGTCGACTGATGTCCTAGTCGTTGGATTTTTCCAGCGTGGATTACACTGTTGTCTCACAGCAACAGTGTCATCAGTCGACTGATGATCCCGAGCAGTCGACTGATCGTCTTTTCCCATCCCAGGCAGAAGATATAAATGGAGCTCGTGGAGGAGAAAAAGCCATCCGGTTCTTGAGCATCCTTGGGGCGATTTGTTGCTGCAAATCAGGGTCTCCAAGGTCATTCTTCAAGCAACCAAAAGCAAGCAATCCAAAGGCATTTGTAAAGTGTTTCCTTTGCATAGATTATTGTATTCTCTTTGTATTTGCTTGTTTTATCTTGTATTACTTTTGTAATCTGTTGTATGAGGTTTCTCCGCCTCAAACTTTTGTCGAGGAGTATTTGTGATTAGTGGTTGCGTGTGCATCACTAGAGCTCGATTCGTGGAGTAGGAACCTTGAGGTTCCGAACCATGTTAAATATTTGTGTTTGCGTGTTTGTCTTTTTCGTTATTGCTATTATTATTATTCCGCTGTGCGCTAAGGAGTTTTGTAGAGACGAACGCAAACGTATTCCATCATGCTACAAAAACGAGCTATTCACCCCCCCCCCTCCTCTAGATTCCAATGATCCCCCAGCTGTCCGGGGTGCTAAGCCTGGTACACTTAGCTAGATTTAATTCGTGTAATGCTATGAGCTGCCTAAGCGCCTGGACAGCGGTGTCGGTAGCCTGCTTTTGTAGTTGGTGAAGCTGTGTTCGTATGACTTGGTCTTCGGCAAGGAGGAATCCTCCCTCTCTGAGCCTCCTTCTTCGGAACTGCAGTAGTGCCTCGTACTGTTTACTAATCGGATTGCAGTCCCCATGCTGGAACATTCCTTCATAGACTTGGTTAAGAGGTCTAAGGCTCTGGCTAGATGGTCTTTGTGCCTTCTAGTTCGGTCGCTCTTGTACTTCCATAAGGGCAGGATGAACTTCCCCCAGCTGCTCCAGTTGTCCTTCCGGCCATTCTGCAAGAATTAGACAATTAACTAACCTCGAAAGGCTATCTTCTAACTGGTTGTCTTGGCCACTAATGTGTTCGAACTGCACTGTTACGCCTGTTCCAGTGATGTAGTCCGTAAAGGCTAGCCACCGAACCCTGGATGGCTTATTGCTAGATGTTTTGTCAAAGAAGCTTATTATGGCATGGCAGTCTGTTCGAATAATGACTTCTATTTTTTCCAAAAAATAGATTTTTAGGGCTTCAAGTGTGTTCATCACTGCAAAGATTTTCGCATCAATTGTTGATTTTGGCGGGTTGAATTTCCCACTGGCATATGCGCAAATTCTTTCGGTGGCCTTCGAATCTTGCTTTCTTATCTTCCATTTGCACACCCCTCCCCATCCACTCATGCATCCGTCCATTTCGAGGATTATGTAACATTCCTCCGGTGGTACCTCGAGGTCAGGGAGATTTTTGACTAGATTTTTGATTTGCCGGACCAGCGCCCAGTCATGGCTGTTCATTTTCTTGTCCCCTGTTGAGCTTGTCTTGGCGTAGAGTGGGCTCAGCAATTTTCCCAGGTTGGGGATGTAACTTCGGGCGTAGTTAAGGAGCCCTAGCCAAGACCTGAGCCCCTTCTTGTTAAGGATCTCCTTTTCTTCAAAATCCGCAATCTTAGAGATGATATGTGGCTGTAACCGAATTCTTTGGTTCCCCAAAATATCCCCAAGAAATTCGATCTCTGGCACTACTATCTTCATTTTGGTTGGGCTTAGGACCAGCCCATTCTTCTTGCATATGTTCAGCATTGTCTTCAGGTGCCCTTTGTGTGCTTCCTTGTTCTCTGAAAATACGAGGATATCATCTATGTATACTGCTATGAAATCTCCTGTACCTTCAAAGCAGCTGTCCATTTTTCGCTGGAAGATAGCTGGCGCATTTTTTAGCCCGAATGGCATGACTAGCCATTCATAGAGCCCATCCAGAACCCAGAAAGTTGTCCATTCCACGGAGTCCGGGTGCATTGCGACCTGATGGAATCCACTTTTGAGGTCGAATTTAGAATAGACTTTGCTATTACTGACCTTTCTCAGTATTGTGTTGATGTCGGGCAGGCTGTACTGATGTTTGTTTGTTAAGTCGTTCAGCCTCTTGAAGTTGAATACCATTCGTTCCTTGCCCTTAGTCTCTTTGCCAGTCTTGGGATCGATTATGGTCCCGGAATTCACTATAATGGTTGTCGTTCTGTGTCGGCTGGTACTTGGTCTTATCATGCCTATCTCTAGTAATGCCTTTACATGTTTGGAGAAGGCCGCCTTCTGGGCTGGGGTTAATTGCTTCAGTGGCCTGTCTTCGATGGTGAAATCGGGATTCTTGATGTCTAGTATGCATGTGATTTTGTTTTTAGCCCAGTGCCGAAGGGGGTCCTCCCCAATGTACCCTTGCTCTTTTAGCTCTTCAATCAACGGTCTGAACTCACCGAGGCCTATTGGTTCGGATGAATAATACACCATCTCCTTGATCTGGAGATACTCTTCTTCTTCAAGGTCGAGTTCCTCTATTGCTGCTGCTGTATTAGTTGTAGGAAATGTCTGGATGGTAGTAACATTTTTGTAAATTGTTACGATGTTACCTTCTATCCTGATACCTCCCTGCATAGCCCTGATGAAGTTCGCCCCGATGATCATCTGGATGTCATCTCCCAGCATCATGGGGAGGCTGTAGGTGTAGGGAATGCGAAAAGTGTTCGATTCTATCAGCATCTTTCCCGGCTTTAGCTTCATCTTCGTTGTTTGTCTGGAGTTGATTCCGCTGAAATGAACTTCATATGCCATTTCCTCGAGTGCCCTTCCGGGTACTGACCTTAGGTCTACACAGCATGTTGTTGCCCCTGTGTCCAGAATTGCCTTGAGTGGAAATCTTGGGACTCCTGGAATCTCAATTTCGACTTTGAGGTTATAAAGCATATTCTTGACCAGCCTGGGGTTTCTCATCCTCTATACTTCTTCCTCCCTTTGAGCTCCTCGCTCTGCAGCGGCGTTTATCAGGACATTAGTCATTTCTTCCTCCCCTTCTCCTTCCCTATCCATCGTCAAGTTTTGGAAATCTTGGGATAGGTCGCTTTCCAGCATTGCATCATTGTAGAAATCTGCCTCCTTCTTAAGCCTGCCTATTTCACCGATGCACCAGGTAATGTAATAATTTTGTTGTTCTATTAGCGCGTCCGGGAAGAACTGGGCTGGGGGTGCCGGTGCTATGGGTACCTGTCTATTGAAGTAATATGGTCCACATAAATTGCATGCAATGGTCAAGCATTTCTCACAGTGGATTCTGGCCCGTAACTGGGTTGGCCTTTTGCAGCACATGTAGGAGCTTGACTGTGGCCATGGGATCACCTGATTGTTCTTCCAGTCATGCTCGTAGTTTATCTTTTCTTCTGATACCTGGACTTGTGGTCGGTATCCTCCATCTATCTGCCCTAGCATGAAAATAGATTCATCTTGTCGGATAGTTTGTATTGACCTGTGTAGGTCTTCATCATCCTCGCCTTCTGAGATGCTGAAGATCTCATCACTCTGATCTTCTCCTTCTTGCACAGATAGGATGTCACAGTCCTCTGGTAGCTGCAGCTGCTCAAAGAGTGCCACCCTCTTAATATTGCGATTATCACTTGGGCATTCCCTCGCGAAGTGGCCCTCCTGCCCATAGAGATAGCACCTGCATTTCTTGTTCCTTACCAGGTGCTTCCTTTTCTCGATTTGCGCATGGGAGTCATGCGGCTTGCCTTTGTATGTTCGAGATCTCCTGACCCCGAGCTTCTTCTTCTCATTCTGATAGTAGCCTGGTATTGGGATCTGGCTACAGAAGGAGAGGTTCTTCAGTGATCTTTGGAAGGCAGCATTCTTGCACTCTTGCTCCAGGTATTTGTAAGAGAAGAGTATTCTGGGGAATACTCCCACCGTGAGGCCTGGGAACTTTCGATCAAATGCTGCTTTGATCCTGTTGCCAAGGTCTCCTGGCATCTTCATCCATAGTTTTTCTAAGAGCTTCGTCCCTGTGTACAGCCTCCCTGTCTTGGCTGCCAATCGCATATAGTCATTCATGTATTTGACCAGGTATTTCACATTATCGCAGGATAGCCTTTCCAGGTCCTTGTAGGCCACGTCCTGTATTGCTGTGGATCCTTGCGAGGGATCTTCCGAGGAAAAGACCCTCCTCATTTGGGAAAGAATGTGTTTGCGTACCTTCGCGTCCTTCAGCCGTGTTGAGGAGCCCTTTGTACTCAGTTGGGTAGCTCATTCGCCATTGGATCCATGCTAGTTTTTCTATTTCTCCTAGCAAGTTTTCGATGTATTCTACTTTGTCCCGCACATCAGTGAATCCTTGAGATGATACATGATTTTTTGTGATGGATTCCCACCGGGCGAATATATCATCAAATAAGCCCAGCTGCGTGGGTATGACAAATAAGGCTCCACCCTTCTGTTGGGCTGATGGTAGCATCCATAGCTCGTTATTTTCATCTCTCTTAAACCTTGCATTGAACGGTCGCTGGTTTGGGAGAGGTGCGGATGGTCCGAGGTCCGTTCCTGCTCTTGCTGGGTCGTATCCTACCGGTCCCATTGCTGGTGGGATATATGGTGATGCCACCGTGCTTGATGAGTATAAATGTTGGTCACTTCTTTGATGGGTACTGATCAGTCGCCACAAAGCTGGGTACTCCATATTAGATTCGACCCCTACTGCTAGTATTTCTTCCCCTTTTGCTCCTAATTCTTCAACAAAGGGGTTTACCCATTCCTCATGGTCGGAATGGTTAGAGTAGTCATCCCATATCGGTTCCGGGACTGATGGGTTTACCAAGGATGCCATATATTGGATTTGCTCTAAATAGTCGTCACCCTGTCCCAGTTCTTCAAGATCACTAACCATGGGTTGGAGTACAGTGGCCCCTGGGCTTGTAGCTCCTGCATGGTAGCTTTCCTGCGTTCCTAGTTGGGATGATTCTTCCACCGAGGCATGAATCGCTAGATGCTTATCCATTAGGTCCTGAAGTGTGGTGTAGTTTGGTCTTTGTTGAGGTTGGGTTTGCCTTCTTTCTTCGTTAGAGCTTTGCTCCTTGGGTAGCAAAATATTAAATATTGGTGGATTGATTGAGGTACCTTCCCCGTAGTCCTCATTTGCTCTATCCTTGTTGCCATCGCATGCGTTGTGGTCTTCCCCACCGCAACAGCATCCATCACAGCATGATCGGCATTCGAGGCACTGGGGATCATGCTGATCTGGATCCAGTTCCTCCGTGGTTTCTTCTTCATCAAGGTTTGGTACCCAAACCAGGAGGTGGCTGTAGCCGTAGTGTGTCACCATTTGAGCTATTAGCTGGCCCTGGTACACGTTTATCGGAGAATCAGATAGATTATATACGGTGATTTTTACCTCCCCAGTGTAGTAGCTGTCTATCGTGCTGGTCTCGATGCTTAATGGGTCGTTTCTGTAGGAAATGGACCTTGCAACTATTTGTCCATACATGCCTATTGGGAACTCAAAGCTCAGGCCAGTGGATACCTGTACTTTTGTATATGGCAAAATTTCGTAGTCTTCATCTGCCAACAAGCTATATCCTGCAGCTCCCCTGTGGTACTGCTTTGGCATATGTGTTGTTGGGGATAGCAGTCTTACCAGAATGGCTGGCTCTTCATATTCCGCGACATGCGCAGCGTCCCCTTCTATTAGCACAGTGACGGAATGCACTCTTAGTTCTTCCTCATCACTTTGGACCTCTTCTTCCTTTGCATTGAATTGAGGTCTTTCTGATACTGAGGGTGTTGTATACCTGTCAAAGGATATAGACATCCTCCCATCTATGAGGTTTCTACTGGTGACCTCGATTGGTTGTAGGGAGTTGGTGGGTCGCGCGGGTTGGATGATCCAACTCAGGCCTTGCACTGTGGTTGTGGAGTATCTCCTTCCCTGGAGTGCCCTCACTCCATGGCTCACTAGGTAATCCACTACTCCTTGGACTTCATAGAGGAAACCGACGTTTGGGGTATTGGATAGTCGCCCTATCATTCCCCTTGTGATTAGAAGGTTTGCCTCGCCATTGTGTCACTGCTCATATCCCCTTGTCAGGAGGGATACCTGTATATTTTTGTAGAAATCTCCGATAGTTAGCATGAGGTCTGGGATGACATATACCATTTGGGATCCGTGCGAAAGATCCACTTCCATTGCAACGATGATGGCTCTGTCTCCACGCCATCTGTTATCCCGGAAGAGTACTAATGCCATAGTGCCTTCCTCTTGTCTGTGTAGTGTCTGGATCCTCACCTGTAGGACTCCTAGATGGATGAACCTCATCCTGCTCTGCTGGAGCTGCCGAAAGCTATTTTCTTGTATAAAGTTTCGGTCCTGCTGTTGGTCGTCAGTGCATAGTATGGCTTCTTCTGACCTATGCATGTATACCCTATGATGGGCATCATCTCTTCTGGAGTGGTATAGTACCTCGGCGGGTACTATCGTTGCTCTCTCCTGCATTGAGAGTTGGAGTTGTACCTGGGGGTTTAACTGTTGTTCTAGGGTTTGGGCGGTGCTCCGGCCCAAAATTCTGCGTCCCACTCGCCTGATGGCTTGTTGGGCATTGTACAGGCGCCTTTGATGTCGTCTGTACTCATTGATCTGGTCTTCAAACAGGGGTTGCTCCTGCGCTACTTCTTGTACTATTGTTCGAGTTGCCATTGTTTCTTGAGCTTGGCTTGTTCTTCTTTCAGGATATTATATGGATCCTTGAAGACTCTAAGCTTTCCTCGAGGTTCCCGAGGTTTGTCTGTTGGACCTAGGTTTAGGTTCTAAAGTTTTGTTACCAGGGCTTCTGGTATGGGAGCGGGGGTGCTTGCCTGCTGCCTGGAGATGCTTTTGAGCTCCTCCTTGATA
Source organism: Wurfbainia villosa (assembly GCA_025175895.1). Lineage (NCBI taxonomy): Eukaryota > Viridiplantae > Streptophyta > Magnoliopsida > Zingiberales > Zingiberaceae > Wurfbainia > Wurfbainia villosa. The sequence continues at coordinate 54,448,899 of CM045986.1, read as the reverse complement.
TCCTTCAGGTTTTCACAGATATGTACGAGGAGTTGGATCTGGATATTGTTTTTCTTTATTATGGCAGTTGTTCTGAAAACTGCTCCTGGATGCTCACTGGGTTTTGTAATTCCCACCGCCGGGGGTTCTATCCCTTCTGTTGCTTGTAGTGCTGTGAGGTAGGATTCAGTGCCTTTGGTGTGGATGTAGTCGCCTTTGTTCATGCGGCTGCCCACTTCTGGATCTCTTTGAGAAGCACTTCCACCTAGTGGAGCTTAGCTGTAAGCTCCTTCAGTAGCAGCTCCTCAGGGGGAGGTTGAGGAGGTTCAGTTACCGGCTTCGGATGATCCTGTTTGCTAAGAAGTAGGCCAGTCAAGGCTCTCGTATTGTCTTCTAAGGTGGTGAGGCATTTTTCAAGACTGTTGATGGCTTCCAACACTAGCTTGAACTGTTTTAGGTGAACCCGGGCCGATAAGCAGGTGCGGTCGTAAACGACTGCCAAATTATTGGCAAGAAGAGGAAGGGGTACTTTTGTGTTTGTGGATAGGTCAAGGTATTTCAGATCTGTCATTCGGGATGTGGAGTACCATTCTTAGATGGCTTCTTCCCATCTAGTAGACATTCAACCTATACTATATCACTAGGATTTTGCTCATGAAGGTGTGCCCTTTAGGAGCCTCTTGCTGCAACCAAAGTTAGGACCTGCCCTTTTGCAAATTTCGTAATAATAGTAGTTTAGGAGGATGCGCCAAGGAAGTATGTTAAATGTTTGTTCCCGAAGGTCACTGCCTTACCTTAACCAGAGAAGATTTCTAAGCTAGCATCATTTGTTTTGCTAGCTCTGATACCAAAAAGTATGTTAAAGTTTTGTTACCTTAACTTCGGTTTTGAACTTTAGGCATTGCTCTTGGGTCCACTTCTTCAACTTTAGAACATTTCCCTTCTTATCCCTAGGGGGTTCAAAACCTTCCATGATGATGAACCAATCTTCTATGTCCATCATCAAGAACGTCTCCATTCTCACCCTCCATGCCAGAAAATCTTCTTGGTCGTATGGTGGAGGTGTGTTGATGTCCCATCCTAATTTTTCTTGAAACTCCATCTTGTTCCTCTAGTCGTCCTCTCTTGGTTGTTAATCCTTGAAGAGCGACCTTGCTCTGATACAACTTGTTAGGACTTGTGCGCCCACTAGAGGGGGGGTGAATAGCGATTCGGCGTTGCTTGATAGAATTTGATCGTTCATTTCTACAAATCATGTTAGCGCAGCGGAAGTAGAAATAGTACAATGTAAAATGTACAAACACAATCATAACACAAGATGTAACATGATTCGGAACCGTATGGTTCCTACTCCACGGATTGAGCTCAAACGAGTTCTAGCAATGCCAACACACACCACTAATCCAATAGACTCCTTCTCAACAACAAGTCGGAGGTGGAGAAATCTCGTACAAGTAATTACAACAGTAATACAGGAAATGCAAGCAAATACAAGTATGAAATACACTACAAGTAAAAAAAACACTTTACAAAGAGCTTTTGATTACTTGCTTGTTTGGTTGCTTGAGCTGCACTTGAAGACCCTGAAATGCACTAGCAAATCACCCCAAATAGCCCTAGTAACCACTTCCAAAAATCCTCCCTTCGTGCTCCTTTTAAACCTGCAACTCGGACTGATTTTCGCATAGCAGTCGACTGATCGGGACCATTAGTCGACTGCTCCTATAGCCGTTGTCTCACAACGGCATGAGCCACATTGGATAAGTTCCAATGGATAGACCATTAGTCGACTGATAATGCCCATCAGTCGACTGATTAGGATATCACTCGACTGTCAAACCCTAACAGTCGACTCGGGAACCTTCTGTCCCCGAATTCTCGACCCGATCGTGATCTCGGTCGATCCACGCTCGACCATCGATCGGCCGCCCAATCTAGTACAATTTCATCGACTCACATCGGGATACACCTCAAACGTGAGGTTTTAACCCAAGAATGATGCCCTCATACTTGCTAGACCACCCTTAGCCTAGACCTAAACCTTCTAGCCACCTCCGTCAACCTCATGCCTATCAGATCCCTCCAAGTCATCCATGACTTGTTCATCCATATGCTAGCCTTCAGGTGCTTCCATTAGCTATTGTCATGCTAATGTGGTCTACACTGCCAAAGCACATTGGGCTTACACTGTCAAGACTCTCCTTGGACTTTACGCTGCCAACCATTGGACTTATGCTGCCAAAACTCCACCCTTGGACTTTACGCCGCTAATATTCTCCTTGGACTTTCCAATTGCCAAGACTCAAGCTTGGACTTTCCCTTGCCAACCCATGTTGGAATTTCCATGCCAAGACTCATGCTTGGACTTTCCTTGTCAACCCATGTTGGACTTTCCATGCCAAGACTCAAGCTTGGACTTCTCCCAAGACAATGGTCAAACCATTGTCAAACATCAAAACATGACCTGGACCGATTGCACCAATAATCTCCCCAATACATTGTCAGACATTAATTTTAAACATTAAAACACTAATCGAGTCAAACCTGAGTCTGGTCAATCGTGACCTGGGCCGATTGCACAAATAGGACTTAGGTTTGTGACCTAAATCTTTCTTGCCCTTAGACGGTTCTTGTCTCCTATGTCCTAATTTTTTACCATTAGACCCCTTAAATGAGTTTGTCATTTTTATTGGTGCAGGGGCACCAGATAATCGAACATGTATTTTGATTATGGAAAATACACAAAGTTAAGTTTACATCATTATCTCACGAGCTAAATCTGTAGGGGATTTGAGGCCGCTAGAGGGGGGTGAATAGCGTCACGTGATCGTTCGAAGATGGAATTCGTTTGCATGATTGTCTCTACAAAACTCGTTATACGCAGCGGAATAGTAATAATAAAAGCAATAACAAGATGAAACAACCACGAACACAAAGATATAACATGGTTCAGAACCGAATGGTTCCTACTCCACGGATTGGGTTCGTACGACCCTAGCGATGCCACAAACACCACTAAGCAATAAAACTCCTTCTCGACAACAAGTCGGAGGTGGAGAAACCTCATACAATGAATTACAACAAGTAATACAAAGTAAACAAGCAAATACAAGTGAAAATGTAAAGAACACTTTACAAACTAGGGTTTTGAGTGCTTGCTTGTCGGTTGCTTGGATGAGCTTGAAGGACCCTGAAATGCACCTGCAAATCGCCTTCAAATCGCCTCACCAAATTATTAACAAACATTGATGTCAAACATCAATGTCAACTTACTTTGTCAAACATCAAAACATCTCTCGAGTCAAACTCGAGTCTGGCCAATCGTGACCTAGGCCGATTGCACCAATAATCTCCCCCTTTTTTATGTTTGACAAAACAAACCTTGAGTTAGGCCCCTAACTCAAATTCCCTTACCGATTTTCAAAATTAGTAATTTAATGTTCTCCCCCTTTTTGACATACATCAAAAACAGGTTAACTCTCCAAGGAGGTCAATGTCTCATGTCCCAATAAGATCTTACAATCTCCCCCTTTAGTCCAAAAATACCTAGGATGCCTACCATCTTCCTAGTGATAAGTCTCATATCACTCAAGAGAGACAATCCTATATGCTCTCCTAATTTCCAAATTGGGTCTCTCAAAATTTCATTTTCCTCCTCATGAGGAAAAATATCATCCATCATCCCATGATGGATACCTCCCCCTAAAGGCTTGCTCCCCCTTAACCATTGCACCAACAATGTCTTTGGGAAGTCCCTAAGCCAATAGGAACTCTAAAATTCAACATTGAACTTTCCAACACCTTAAATTTAATACAAACCGTAAACACCTCTCCAAATCCATATCCAATGGATTTTCACCCTTTTATAATGCTTCCCAAAGTATATCCTAGGGTTAGGAGTGATTAGGGACCTTAATCAGAGCCAAATCCAGCAACAACCCCGATTTTCCGAAATCAAGATTGATGATCGACTGTCGGCTACATTGACTGATGTGCCCATCATTGATCGCATGAACAATGAAAGTGATACCGCATCCGCCACGAGTCCAAGTGTTGCCCATCACCCATCGCTTTGTAGAGGTAAATTATCGATAATCAAAACCTGATTTTCAGATATCAGACTCGACTTTTGGAAATTCATAAGTAATTCTACGTAAATCAAAAAATCACGAAATTTGATACGCATATTACTTATCACACATACAATCGGTGAAAAATTTTAGAAAAATATTTTAACCATTAAAATAGGAGATTGGTACAAAGTTCAAAAACTATCAAAACTTTAAAGTTTTTTATCTACTTTGTATCAACTTCTAAAATGATGATGGCTATCTAAAGATAGACTTCACCAAGGTTTTCTAAAGTGATTTTGAAATGTTTTTGAAAACCTATTTTGAACCATGATTTATTGGCTAAATATACATAACTTGTATATTAGCTTTCCTCATAATTCTTAGTGATGGTTGAAATAAGTTAAGTTCATCTAGATGCACTATCTATGCACCTTGAACCTAACTTATTATCCTAACATCTCACATGTTATCTAAGGTGTATACACACACATACATGTCAATTTAAATGTTAGATGTGGGATTAGGATTATTATGGCTTCATGCATTTTCTAGGCAACCCTACTTGATTCCCTTATAAATGGGACTCCAAGTCATGTCATTTTTCCTTAAATCAATTTTAATCAAAATAAATGCATGAATGATCATGATATAAATTATAACAGTAATAACGCATGGCCAATAATCATGATATCATGGCATATGATATAATCTAAAAACAAACATGACATCTAAAATAGTCCTAAATAATGGCATGACATGTTATATGATAAGATGAAATTTCATGTCATGATGTGGCAATTTTCCATAAACCAATACATTAATACAAACACAATCAAACACAAATGATTTTCATAAACAAAAATTTCATTAAATTTAAGAAAGCTCCAGTTTTTTTTTTTACATCCAAAATGGAGATTTGAGACGCTCAATCTCACTACACAAACTAAAAGCAAGAATCCTAACATCCTCTAGCTCTAATCATCTGCAGAAGGTGGAGGTGGAGGAGGCTGCTGGCTCAAGGTCCAGGCTCGCATCATCTCATACATATCGAGCTGACGCTGCTCGATACGGCTCTGTGACTCCTGAATGCGAATATAGCGCTCCTCCATCCGATTGAGATGCTCGCCCATGGAGGATTGCCCTACTAAGAGCTCTGACAGTCGAGAGTCGATTGTCTGCTGGTAGTCCTGGAATCTGGCCTTCAGCTGTCCAAACCGATCTGATGGACCTGCTGCCGATGCATCTGCTAGCATCTGGTCCTCCTCATCAGCAGCGTCTGGATCCTCATAGTCCTCTGCAGCCTCTCTAGGCACCAGAGGCGGCTCCCCACGTGCCCTGGGCGGAGGTCAAGGTGCCAACTCCATCTGCCCACGTCCCAACCGCAGCTTCGCCAACGAGAAGTTCTGGAATCGATATGCGGACACCTCAGATAGCGCCCTCAGCGATCCCCTGTTAATGTTTATGCCTACAGACTCTAACCATGCAGTTATGATGTGGCCAAAAGGCATATGCACTTTCCCCTGCATAGGGGATATGAAATGTATAATGCAATGAAACATGTTCAATGCAATGTTTATGTCTAGTCTATGATGCATGGCGTACAAGAGAAAGAGATAGGGAGGCCGAATCTTGGCCAGACCCCGAGTCACAATCGGAAGAAAACACCCAACAATGACCTTGTAGAGTACATTGTCAGGTGCAGATAGCTCAGTAATAGGAAATAAGTTCTGAGCTGGTGGACGAGGATGGTGAAAGACATGCTCATGCATGGAATCCAAAGAGATGTGATCAAAGGGCTCAGGTAAAGGGGCATCGAAGGTAGGGTAGAAAATGAAGGTGTCAGCCGATGGCTTACACTCAAGAAACTCCTGCAATATCGCAGGAGTGAACTCTAAGTCGCGTTTTGCAACGTGGGTAGTGTAGGTAGGGTCATCGTCTACCTTCTTTAAGTTCTGATAGAACTCCTTAAGGAGATCATCATTGATGGCATGTGTGCATAATACTATTTTCATGAGATGATAATATGAAAATATTTCCATGACGTCACTACAGTAACGTGTAAAGAAATCCCTATCAATGTACCTAACCAACATGGTTTGATACAACCGTGATTCAACCTCGGGTGGGTCATTTCTACGGGATCGCCTATATGAATGTAATGCAACGACATGAAATGCAAGGTCACCAATGCACGATTAGATTATAATGGAAAGAAAAATTAGGGTTTTAGAGGAGTAAGAAAATTTTACTTTGGCACCATTTAGGATGATGATGAGAGAATACTCAGATATCGCTGAAAAGATCGCCGGAGCAGTGGATCGTCGGAACCCTAATCGAAGAGGGAAAAATCGCTGGAAATGAGTGGATTAGGGTTGTGAGATGAGTAAAAACATAAGTGGAAGAGTTTGGTTGTCAAACCTAGGACTTAGGTGGTCGGCGCGGTCGGAAAAGCTCGTCGGAGAACGAAGCGGCGACCGGAGAGAAAGAAGAAGCGAGGGATCGACGCGTGAAGACGCCGAACCCTAGCGATTCGGCGTTATAAAATCGCGATGCCAGTCGACTGATGTGCAAAAAGTATTAAAGCTGGAGCTGAAGGCTATTGACACCCGGAGGAAGTCGCGGTGGTCGGGTGACACTCGAGTGACTTCGAAGGGAACCGAAGGAATCGAGTGGAAGGCCAGAAGCTGTTAGGAATATTGGAATGGCTAGAGGGGGGGTGAATAGCGTCAATGGAATTCTTTCGCGTTCGTGTCTACAATTTCGTTAGCGCAGCGGAATATAGATATAATACAATAACAAAAAGGACAAGCACACACAAAGACACGAAGATTTAACGTGGTTCGGAACCGCACGGTTCCTACTCCATGGCTAGGGTTCGTACGAACCCTAGCGATGCCAATCACACACCACTATGAAATAACTCCTCGACACGAGTCGGAGGCGGAGAAACCTCTTACAATTGTTTACAACAATAAACAAATAGCTACAAGCAAATACAATGAAATACAAAGCAAAACTAGTAAAGAAAACACTTTACAAATGCTCTTGAATGCTTGATCACTAGGTTGATCGAGTAGCACTTGGAGACCCTGAATTGCAGCAGCAACTCGCCCCAAATCGCCTCAAAGAACCCTTGGTTTTTCCTCCATCACGAGCTTCATATATAGCTTCAACCTGTGCTGGAAAAAGTCGATCAGTCGACTGATGGTCCCGATCATATTTAGCTTCAACCTAAATTGTCACGCCCCGAGGGAGTCTCCGCCAGACGAAAATCCGACAGCATCTCCCCTGTACGGGTGACAATACCAATTTTTATACAAGGCCTACACGGCCACTATACCTCGGTCAACACGACCGGAATCATACCACAACACACGCAGATAATAATAAGGCCTCAGGCCAACAAATCTAGGTAAATAAAAGTCTACACTAACTAGACTTACCTCTTCTGCCATCTGGGCAGGAATACCCAACCAAACCAATCAAAATAAGATCCGACCAATGGTCCACAAGGACCCCAAAAATCCACGAGTACATAAATCCAATTCCAAACCTAAACATATCTTCTATACAAAATCTAAACCATAACTCAAACAACTAATAAACTGTCACTACGAGGGGGGGGGGGATATGGCAACTGGACTCTCCTGACAGCTTCATCCTGAAATAAAAATAAAACCATGGGGTAAGTTCAAAGAACTTAGCGGATACTAGTCGATATGAATAGTAAGAAATAGCTAACAATACTAATCATGCCAGTATAGTCTCATATATATGGTAAGCAAGAAATAAATGCAAAGGACTGTACTCACCTGAGTCTCCTACCCTGATATAGGAGCATGTGCCCTACTATAAGAGATAAAGTCATCACCATATAAGAATATAAATCCTGTATGCATGACAATCATATGCAACATCCAAGGCATCAATAAAATGCAGCAAACACAATACAAATGTGATCCATGCAAAAATGCATGTCGTGCAAATGACATGGTCACCCCTGACGCCAGTCAGCCGCCTCACACGCAATGGTGAAGCCGAGTGGGTAGGGCTATGACAACTGTGCACTCTGCCATCACTGCTCCTGAGTGACCGAGTGGACAGGATCGCCGGAGTACACCTATCCTCCTGCCCCAAACATAGTGGGGGAGCTAAGCTCTCATCTCCCGGTGTCATAGACCAGAGGAGGGATCCCTGCCCGCTACCACGCTGCCTCGTCGCTACCCATGAGCGGTCCAGCGGAGCCTGACAGAGCAACTGCACACACCCTCCTGATGTACCACTAACCCATGAGTGGCAAGGTGTGCAGGCCATGTAACTGGCTGCGGGCTCAACAATAATGGAACTCCGTCCAGCCAGCATGCAATCATGCAAGATGGTGCATGATACTAAAGCATGTAAATCCTACTCAAAATATCTATCCGAATAATATGTACAATCAGTATGTACATATCCCTAATCCAAGTACTATGATCCAAATAAAACAGGAAGATATTATCATATCCTATCCAATGCATGTATCAATAGGCACAAAAACATACTAGGCATATAAACATGAATATTATTGCATGCTATCCTAACTAACATATCAACTTGACTATATCTAAAAGATAAGTCAAAGTACCCGCCTGATAAAATGTCTGCAAAAAGAACTAGATCGTCACGACCGTGAACTCGCGTGACGAAAACCTCGTATAATGCATAACTATTGTTAAACACATAATGCAATCCACCGACAAATCAAATCCTAAGCCGATTTCGACTTAAACCCATTAACCCAAATGCTTAATAAAATCCCGTCAACTAGATTGATCTAGTTATCCCATTTAACCTAATAAATCCTCCGATTAATCCCTATCGACCATTAAACAAATTAACAACATATTATACATTTATAAACACCCATATAACTTACCAATTCTCCATCTTAAATCTCACACCAACAACCCATAATCTATAAATTTACAGACTAATAAAGAGAAGATAGTTCAAGCTTACCAAGCAAGTCTCCCAAAGATTTTCCCAAATCGCCTATTATTCACGAAAACCCGACGCCAACTCCACTGCCCTATCCTCAACGGTAATCCCCTGTTCACCGGCTCAAGATCAACTGCCCAAAACACAGAGGGATTTCAGTGAAAGAAAACCATCGTAACACCGAAATCTCGTCCAAGGTCGAAGAAGAGAAGCACCAACTCACCAACCTCCGGCGACGCTCGGCCCGAAGAGTAGTTCCCACACCGACGACAGTCTCCACCCGACTGCCCTAATTCTACACGCAGAAAGTATAGCTCCGGCGGAGATCGTGGAGAACGACCTCACTCGAAGCGCTGCCAACGCCGACGCCCAACTGCACGACCCTTCACTGTCGGCGCGTCCTTGGTCCCATCAGGCGAGTTGTCGTCGCTTGCCGCGAGGAGAGGGCGTCGCTGCGGGGCAGCTGTGGCGGCGCACACGCAGGAGGGGCTGCCGGTGCGGCGCGACGGTCGGAGGCGAGGAGCCGGCGAGAGCCTGCCGGTGCGATCCTGTTGCCGCGACTGTGGTCGACGAGCCCACAGAGGAGAACGCAGTCTTGTCGTGTGGCGCTGCGGGCGAGGAGAAGAGGGCGAGGCGCCGTGCGAGGGGGTTTTGGGCGCTGGGAAAGAAAAAGGAAATCGGGGAAGAAGGGATCGCGCGAGGAGAACTGCCGAAGGGGGAACGCGGCGGAGAGAATAGAAAAAGGGAAATAGATAATTAGGGTTTTCCATCGCATATTTATCCCCTTTAAATAGACCCCTCTAAAGCCTATTTACTTTATCCCCGTAAAAATCTCATATGGAGTCCGTTTAATTCCAGAAAAATTCCGGAAAAATTCTTAAAAATCCTGAAAAAATTTCTAAGATTATTTCTCAAAATATTTGACCATTAAATTTTGGTATTTTAAATTTCAGTATTTAACATTCTCCCCCACTAATAAAAATTTGGTCCCCAAATTTCCTACTCAAGTACTAACAAGCAATGTCACACACAGCTGCACTCAAGTACTTGGGAAAACCACACATTAAGTATTAAGTGGGGTCATCGAGCTTGAATCTTTCCTCAAGCTCCCAAATAGCCTCCTCATCGGTGTGGTGACTCCACTCGACCTTGACAAGTCGCACAACCTTGTTCCGCAACTGTCGTTCCTTGAAATCCAAAATCCATACCGGAACCTCTACGTAAGTAGCATCAGGTTGAATGGAACCTGATACATCTGATAGAATGTGTTGAGTCTGACATATACTTCCTCAGCATGAACACTTGAAACACATCCTGGATGCGGCCAAAAGCGGTGGTAGCCCTAGGCGGTGTTTTGCTCCGATGCTCTCCAAAACCTCAAACCAATGTATCTAGGAGCTAGCTTACTACGAAGGTCAAATCTCTTCACCTCTTTCGTGGGTGAGACTCGCAGGAATACATGATCACCAACAGAGAACTCCAAAGGTCTCCGTCTACGATCTGCATAACTCTTCTGGCGATCCTGTGCCTCTGCCATCCTACGTCTGATAGTACGGACCAACCCTATCTCCTACTGAGCTCTATGGGGCCTAGCAACCGTCCTCCCGGTTGCCCCCTCAAATCCATAACACAGACCCAAAGAATCCTCTAGTATCTAAATGGTCCGCTCGGATCGGCCCATCTATCTGCGGATGGAATGCAGTACTAAAACGAAGCTGCATGCCTAAGGCCTGCTGCAGACTCTGCCAAAATCGAGACGTGAACCAGGGATCTCTATCTGATGAAATGCTCAAAGAGACACTATGAAATCTGATGATCTCCCGACGATATAACTCTCCGTCAATCGATCCTAAGAGTCGGTCTTCTGAATCACTAAGAAATGCGCTGATTTGGTTAGTTGGTCAACGACCACCCAAATCGTGTCATGGCCTTGACGTGTCCTAGGCAAACCTCCACAAAATCCATAATGAAATACTTCCACTTCCATTCCGGAATCGGAATTTCCTGAAACATCTGTTCCTTAAAATAATGCAACTCCGGAAACCAATATCCTCCTCGAGGTCAGAGACGGGGAATTATCTTTTCACAAGAGACGTCCATCTACCGTACAAAATCCACTCCACCACACACTCTACAAGTGCGTGGAAGGCTATCGCGACCAAACTTCCTTGTTACAACCATTCGTGTTCCAGCTACTCTATAGTAGCTATCCAGTAGCTAGCCAAAACTCCATGAGCATTTCTCGCCTCACCTCTTCTAAACAATATAATAATCATAAGTCCACGCATAAATATATGACAACCCATCTCGTAGTTCCTCATTCGACGTAAACACGGATACGTCTCGATCAACTAAATCGAACGCCCATTCTCAAACATTGCATCCGTGATACAATACCCTTCCTTCCACCCGAGAATGATCAAACAACACGGTGTAAAGTTAATCATTGTCCGAGAAACTAATTTCACAAGCTTTAGACCAAATAAATTCCATCACCGATCGGTATAGTACCACTAGAACATCCTATCCATATCTATGGTAAAAATCAAATCAATACCAAAAAAATCATCATCTACGGTGGCCGAGTGCTCAATTCCAACTACCACCATCACAAATGATCCCATCGTGTCCAGAATACACGATTTCCCAAATCCCTAGACGACTAAGTCGTCAATAAGTCTAATAAGATAATCAAAGCTCAAACAATTCATACCAAGTATGAAATTGTCATCGCTACACACATGTATTCTCTTTACTCTGTCGATGATATATAAATCATAAAAACTACAATGATTATTGTAGGACACCATGTCACTACAATATCATCACACCAATCACCAATCAATCCTAGAGTATATATAGGTATCCTATAGCTGATCTAAATAGATCATATATATACACAATGAAGGATATTCATTTCCTTCTACTAAGCATTCTATCATCGATAATCGATGCATAACCTCAAAGGTTCATCTCTCTTTAACAAAGAGTTGGATCTTCTCTAGAAAAATATTGAGACAGATAAACATCTCATACAACACCTTCTATAATAAGGTAAAACAATCTTTCATCGTCTTAACTAAAGGTAGGCATACATGCCTTATCCATAACCAAATCACTATTAGTAGGTGATACTCTCGAGGTTTACTCCTTGACCTTCAAATGGGTGACTAGCGAATCCCTAGCTTCCTAATTCGACATCACCGGCACCTCTAAAGAATCCGTACCTCCAAATCATCATTAGATTCCTCAAGATCAATACGCATCGACCTCGTCCCGACCATGAGTAGGGACAATTTCACTAAGTCAATAGTTTTCCTAGCCACAAAAGTACCGTAACTACTAAAGACAATACTTTTCCTATAGCTCAGATATCCTTCACTTGCTTGGTCTCAAAACACGAGAACTCCCAAAAATCCAAGGAAAATAAAATCCTCAAACACAAAACCCGCAAACCAAAACCAAGAAACCAATAAATTGTCACGTCCTGGGGCATATCCGTCATCCAAATGACAAGGAGCCCCTTAGTGACAATATCCAGAATCCATGGACCAAATCTGGTAAAAAACCTCGAAATAATTATAGAAATATAAGTATTTCAATAACTGCATGCATGCACGACTAAACATATATCAATCAAAGTAAAATAGTTTTATGACCCCAAATCCAATTGCGACCAAAAATCCAAAGTGCATAAATAAAATGAAATACCAATAAAGTAAACAAAGCGGCATCTCGACGATGCAGTGGGACAAGCACGGCAATGAACTCTCTGAGCGACTCGAAGGTAGGTCAACAGAACACGTCCTCCATCAGTTAACCTAGAGTATAAGTGAGGAGGGGGTGAGTACAACCACTCTGTGGATGTATAGACAATAGTGCATAATCATAATGCACATAATGGAAGTCACAGGGAACAAGCTAGAGTAACCCAACCCTCAGAGTACCAATATCGATGCGCAAGAATTAACCTAATCGGATAATAAATATACCCCAACATACACAACCACCGCAACAAGCGGTGCACATCCGAATACCACGATAAAGTCTCGTGGCTCTCACACAAAAAGGAAACTATCTATGAGCTACCTCGAATGTAACCCATGGGCCGACAATCAATAGCACGGTCTACGCGCAACTATATGCTACCACGAATGAGACTCGTGGATAGACAGGTTGTATATAAATATCTAATTATCGACTGCAGGCATTAGCATACTATCACCAATAGGTCGCGTGAGCAGTCGATTATCCTAGGTTGTTAAACCTCGGGTTATCCAATACATCCAGTATAAAATGACCATTGACGTCGACAAAGATCATCGATCTATAATTAAACCCATTGAGGCGGTCAAGCGAGGGTTTCAACACCTCTAATACGAAATGTTTATCAAATTCGGTAAAGATCATCAACTTATAAATAAATAAGTCGAGATGATTAAATCTAGCATTCCAACCCTTCTAACATGATCGGTATCAAGGTCGATCAAAATCATAAGTCCACTAATAATCGCGTCGAGACGATTAATCATAGGGTTTCGTCCCAACTAACAGGAAACGCCTATCAAAGCCAATAAAGGCCACAAATCTACTATCAAGCCCTTCAAGAGGGTTAAGCCTAAATTATATCGTCCTACCAGTTCAATCATGCATGCCCCAATCTGCTACCACGAACATATCTCGTGGGTACTTAAGACGTAAAGTAGCTATCTTGCTACAGACATCATACGAATCCGATTATCACCAACTCTGAACGAATAACGCAAGAGTATACCCTTACAGTAGATTATCTCAACCATACATGGGAGACCTATTCGACCTCAAATACACAAAAGCCCCTTTAGGGAAACTCTACTGTAACTTTCCTCAACCACGAATGGGTGATATTGTTGACAGCCGATAAATATAAACAACATTATATACCCTCTAAGGATTAATCGCATCCTAATCATATGACCTCTACTAATCCGATCACCATATCAGCTGAAATAGTAAATGTATAAACATATACTAATATGCACATCCGGGTTATTACACCTAGGGTTCCACTAATGTTGTTTCATTCCTGAGATCCGCTCCTACAGAATAACTTCATCTAAGTTATTCTATTTCTACTAGTCTTAATCATGGTATCCACCGCAAAAACTCATAGCCATAAACATATAACATGTTGTCTAATAAATGACAGCATAGTCATACCAATGACAATCAATAGCCGAAATTAATTAGGGTATATCTAAAGGGTCATGCCAGATCAAAGTCAATGTCAGAACAAAGTCGAGGCAATATATAAATAAAGCATCAGATGCTTATATATACTCTAAACTACATAACCTATGTAATCATGTCCTCATACCTTCTACGAATTTATCCATCTTAGTCATATTATTCAACTAGTCTAATAATCCTAATACTAGTCAAATCCTAAGAGGTAAACATCTACCAATATATCTTATCATTTATATCACAATGATAACAAGCTACGTATAGCAGTAATAGCAATTTATAACCAAATGCTATCTATAAACCAACAACCTAAAAATCTAATTGTCCAACAGATATCAGGTTAAAACAATACTAGATAAAACATAATATCACCGCATAACCAATATAAATATGTACTAAATCTAGGAAATTTTCTAGAATTTATTTACCTGCTAGTTGTCTGGAGATGTCCTGTCGCCGCCAAATCCCCCATGTTGACCTCGTCAATAATACCTCGGATTTCCGAAATATAAAAATCATCGAAAATCCGTACAACTCCGAAAATACCCCAGTTAACCTGCCAAACGTGGCAAACTCCCAAAAACCCAAAGACCCTAAGGAACTCGGAAACCTATGCTCTGATACCAAATAAATTGTCACGCCCCGAGGGAGTCACCGCCAGACGAAAATCCGACAACATCTCCCCTGTACGGGTGACAATACCAATTTTTATACAAGGCCTACACGGCCACTATACCTCGGTCAACACAACCGAAATCATACCACAACACACGCAGATAATAATAAGGCCTCAGGCCAACAAATCTAGGTAAATAAAAGTCTACACTAACTAGACTTACCCCTTCTGCCATCTGGGCAGGAATACCCAACCAAACCAATCAAAATAAGATCCGACAAATGGTCCACAAGGAACCCAAAAATCCACGAGTACATAAATCCAATTCCAAACCTAAACATATCTTCTATACAAAATCCAAATCATAACTCAAGCAACTAATAAACTGTCACTACGAGGGGGGGGATATGGCAACTGGACTCTCCTGACAGCTTCATCCTGAAATAAAAATAAAACCACGGGGTAAGTTCAAAGAACTTAGCGGATACTAGTCGATATGAATAGTAAGAAATAGCTAACAATACTAATCATGCCAGTACAGTCTCATATATATGGTAAGCAAGAAATAAATGCAAAGGACTGTACTCACCTGAGTCTCCTACCCTGATATAGGAGCATGTGCCCTACTATAAGAGATAAAGTCATCACCATATAAGAATATGAATCCTGTATGCATGACAATCATATGCAACATCCAAGGCATCAATAAAATGCAGCAAACACAATACAAATGCGATCCATGCAAAAATGCATGCCGTGCAAATGACATGGTCACCCCTAACGCCAGTCAGCCGCCTCACACGCAATAGTGAAGCCGAGTGGGTAGGGCTATGACAACTGTGCACTCTGCCATCACTGCTCCTGAGTGACCGAGTGGACAGGATGCTGTCGGAGTACACCTATCCTCCTGCCCCAAACATAGTGGGGGAGCTAAGCTCTCATCTCCCGGTGTCATAGACGGAGGAGGGATCCTCGCCCGCTACCACGCCGCTGTCGCTACCGAGCGGTCCAATGAGCTCGACAGAGCAATCAGACACACCCTCCTGATGTACCACTAACCCATGAGTGGCAAGATGTGCAGGCCATGTAACTGGCTGCGGGCTGAACAATAATGGAACCCCGTCCAGCCAGCATGCAATCATGCAAGATGGTGTATGATACTAAAGCATGTAAATCCTACTCAAAATATCTATCCGAATAATATGTACAATCAGTATGTACATATCCCTAATCCAAGTACTATGATCCAAATAAAACAGGAAGATATTATCATATCCTATCCAATGCATGTATCAATAGGCACAAAAACATACTAGGCATATAAACATGAATATTATTGCATGCTATCCTAACTAACATATCAACTTGACTATATCTAAAAGATAAGTCAAAGTACCCGCCTGATAAAATGTCTGCAAAAAGAACTAGATCGTCACGACCGTGAACCTGCCTCGTGACCAAAACCTGCATAATGCATAACTATTGTTAAACACATAATGCAATCCACCGACAAATCAAATCCTAAGCCGATTTCGGACTTAAACCCATTAACCCAAATGCTTAATAAAATCCCGGGTCAACTAGATTGATCTAGTTATCCCATTTAACCTAATAAATCCTCCGCATTAATCCCTATCGACCATTAAACAAATTAACAACATATTATACATTTATAAACACCCATATCTGAACTTACCAATTCTCCATCTTAAATCTCACAGCCAACAACCCATAATCTATAAATTTACAGCTAATAAAAAGAGAAGATAGTTCAAGCTTACCAAGCTTGGAAGTCTCCCCATGATTTTCCCCAATCGCCTATTCGAAAACCCGCGCCAACTCCACTGCCCTATCCTCAGCGGTAATCCCTCGCTTCACCGCTCAAGATCAAGCGCCCCAAAACACGGAGGATTTCAGTGAAAGAAAACCATCGTAACAGGAATCTCCCAAGGTCGAAGAAGAAGCACCAACTCACCAACCTCCGTGACCGCCCGGAAGAGTAGTTCCCCACACCGACGATCTCCACCCGACCGCCCTAATTCTACACGCGAAAGTATAGCTCGGCGAGATCGTGGAAACGACCTCACTCGGCGCCGCTAACGCCGACGCCAACCGCACGACCCTTCACCGCCGGCGTCCCCTGGTCCCATCAGCGAGTTATCGTCGCTTACTCGAGGAGAGGGCGTCGCTGGCGGTAGTGGCGCCTGCAGAGGGGTCTGTGCGCGACGATCGACGGCCGAGGCGAGGAGCTGGCGCGATCCTGCATTCTGCGCGTGGTCGGCGAGCCCACAAAGGAGAAGCAGTCTTTGTCGGCGGCGCTCGTGGCGAGGAGAAGAGGGCGAGGCGCTGGTTGCGAGGGGGGTTTCGGGCGCGGGGGAAAGAAAAAGGAAATCGGGGAAGAAGGGATCGCGCGAGGAGAACTGCCGAAGGGGGAACGCGGCGGAGAGAATAGAAAAAGGGAAATAGATAATTAGGGTTTTCCATCGCATATTTATCCCCTTTAAATAGACCCCTCTAAAGCCTATTTACTTTATCCCCGTAAAAATCTCATATGGAGTCCGTTTAATTCCAGAAAAATTCCAGAAAAATTCTTAAAAATCCTGAAAAAATTTCTAAGATTATTTCTCAAAATATTTGACCATTAAATTTTGGTATTTTAAATTTCAGTATTTAACATTCTCCCCCACTAATAAAAATTTGGTCCCCAAATTTCCTACTCAAGTACTAACAAGCAATGTCACACTGCGCAACTCAAGTACTTGGGGAAAACCACACATTAAGTATTAAGTGGGGTACTGAGCTTGAATCTTTTCCTCAAGCTCCCAAATAGCCTCCTCATCGGTGTGGTGACTCCACTCGACCTTGACAAGTCGCACAACCTTGTTCCGCAACTGTCGTTCCTTGAAATCCAAAATCCATACCGGAACCTCTACGTAAGTAGCATCAGGTTGAATGGAACCTGATACATCTGATAGAATGTGTTGAGTCTGACATATACTTCCTCAGCATGAACACTTGAAACACATCCTGGATGCCAGCCAAAAACGGTGGTAGCCCTAGACGGTAAGCGACTGCTCCGATGCTCTCCAAAACCTCAAACCAATGTATCTAGGAGCTAGCTTACTACGAAGGTCAAATCTCTTCACCTCTTTCGTGGGTGAGACTCGCAGGAATACATGATCACCAACAGAGAACTCCAAAGGTCTCCGTCTACGATCTGCATAACTCTTCTGGCGATCCTGTGCCTCTGCCATCCTACGTCTGATAGTACGGACCAACCCTGTCTCCTACTGAGCTCTATGGGGCCTAGCAACTGGTCCTCCCAGTTGCCCCCGAAATCCATAACACAGGACCCCAGCAATCCTCTAGTATCTAAATGGTCCGCTCAGACTGTCCATCTATCTGCGGATGGAATGCAGAACTAAAACGAAGCTGCATGCCTAAGGCCTGCTGCAGACTCTGCCAAAATCGAGACGTGAACCAGGGATCTCTATCTGATGAAATGCTCAAAGGGACACTATGAAATCTGATGATCTCCCGACGATATAACTCTCCGTCAATCGATCCTAAGAGTCGGTCTTCTGAATCGCTAAGAAGTGCGCTGATTTGGTTAGTTGGTCAACGACCACCCAAATTGTGTCATGTCCTTGACGTGTCCTAGGCAAACCTCCACAAAATCCATAATGAAATACTTCCACTTCCATTCCGGAATCGGAATTTCCTGAAACATCTGTTCCTTAAAATAATGCAACTCCGGAAACCATTATCCTCCTCGAGGTCAGAGACGGGGAATTATCTTTTCACAAGAGACGTCCATCTACCGTACAAAATCCACTCCACCACACACTCTACAAGTGCGTGGAAGGCTATCGCGACCAAACTTCCTTGTTACAACCATTCGTGTTCCAGCTACTCTATAGTAGCTATCCAAAGAGCTAGCCAAAACTCCATGAGCATTTCGCTCCTCACCTCTTCTAAACAATATAATAATCAGAAGTCCACGCCATAAATATATGACAACCCATCTCGTAGTTCCTCATTTGACGTAAACACGGGATACGTCTCGATCAACTAAATCAGAAACGCTCCATTCTCTGAAACATTGCATCCGCATACAATACCCTTCCTTCCACCCGAGAATGATCAAACAACACGGGTGTAAAAGTTAATCATTGTCTGAGCTGTGAAACTAATTTCACAAGCTTTAGACCAAATAAATTCCATCACCAGTCAGCGGTATAGTACCACTAGAACATCCTATCCATATCTATGGTAAAAATCAAATCAATACCAAAAAAATCATCATCTACGGTGGCCGAGTGCTCAACTCCAACTACCACCATCACAAATGATCCCATCGTGTCCAGAATACACGATTTCCCAAATCCCTAGACGACTAAGTCGTCAATAAGTCTAATAAGATAATCAAAAGCTCAAACAATTCATACCAAGTATGAAATTGTCATCGCTACACACATGTATTCTCTTTACTCTAAGCTGATGATATAAAAATCATCACAACGACAATGATAATTGTAGGACACCATGTCACTACAATATCATCACACCAATCACCAATCAATCCTAGAGTATATATAGGTATCCTATAGCTGATCTAAATAGATCATATATATCCACAATGAAGGATATTCATTTCCTTCTACAGCTACCGCATTCTATCATCGATAATCGATGCATAACCTCAAAGGTTCATCTCTCTTTTAACAAAGAGTTCCGGATCTTCTCTAGAAAAATATTGAGACAGATAAACATCTCATACAACACCTTCTATAATAAGGTAAAACAATCTTTCATCGTCTTAACCAGTGTAGGCATACATGCCTTATCCATAACCAAATCACTATTAGTAGGGACTGATACTCTCTGAGGGTTTACTCCTTGACCTTCAAATGGGTGACTAGCAGGTCAAATCCCTAGCTTCCTAATTCGACATCAGTCGGCACCTCTAAAGAATCCGTACCTCTGAAATCATCATTAGATTCCTCAAGATCAATACGTTATCGACCTCGTCCCCGACCATGAGTAGGGACAATTTCACTAAGTCAATAGTTTTCCTAGCCACAAAAGTACCGTAACTACTAAAGACAATACTTTTCCTATAGCTCAGAGATATCCTTCAGCTTGCTTGGTCTCAAAACACGAGAACTCCCAAAAATCCAAGGAAAATAAAATCCTCGAAACACAAAACCCGCAAACCAAAACCGCAAACCAATAAATTGTCATGTCCTGGGGGCATAACCGTCATCCAAATGACAAGGGAGCCCCTTAGTGACAATATCCAGAATCCATGGACCAAATCTGGTAAAAAACCTCGAAATAATTATAGAAATATAAGTATTTCAATAACTGCATGCATGCACGACTAAACATATATCAATCAAAGTAAAATAGTTTTATGACCCCAAATCCAATTGCGACCAAAAATCCAAAGTGCATAAATAAAATGAAATACCAATAAAGTAAACAAAGCGGCATCTCGTCTATGCAGTGGTACAAGCACGGAATTGAACTCTCTGAGCTACTCGATGTTAGGTCAACATGACACTTCCTCCATCAGTTAAACTTTAGGATAAGTGAGGAGGGGGTGAGTACAACCACTGTGGATGTATAGACAATAGTGCATAATCATAATGCACATAATGGAAGTCACAGAACAAGCTAGAGTAACCCAACCTCGAGTACCAATATCGATGCAACTAACCTAATCGTGTATAATAAATATACCGCGCATACACAACCACCGCAACAAGCGCGTGCATCCAGATACCACGATAAAGTCTCGTGGCTCTCACACAAAAAGGAAACTATCTATGAGCTACCTCGAATGTAACCCATGGGCCGACAATCAATAGCACGGTCTACGCGCAACTATATGCTACCACGAATGAGACTCGTGGATAGACAGGCTGTATATAAATATCTAATTATCGACTGCAGGCATTAGCATACTATCACCAATAGGTCGCGTGAGCAGTCGATTATCCTAGGTTGTTAAACCTCGGGTTATCCAATACATCCAGTATAAAATGACCATTGACGTCGACAAAGATCATCGATCTATAATTAAACCCATTGAGGCGGTCAAGCGAGGGTTTCAACACCTCTAATACGAAATGTTTATCAAATTCGGTAAAGATCATCAACTTATAAATAAATAAGTCGAGATGATTAAATCTAGCATTCCAACCCTTCTAACATGATCGGTATCAAGGTCGATCAAAATCATAAGTCCACTAATAATCGCGTCGAGACGATTAATCATAGGGTTTCGTCCCAACTAACAGGAAACGCCTATCAAAGCCAATAAAGGCCACAAATCTACTATCAAGCCCTTCAAGAGGGTTAAGCCTAAATTATATCGTCCTACCAGTTCAATCATGCATGCCCCAATCTGCTACCACGAACATATCTCGTGGGTACTTAAGACGTAAAGTAGCTATCTTGCTACAGATATCATCATGAATCCGATTATCACCAACTCTGAACGAATAACGCAAGAGTATAACCTTACAGTAGATTATCTCAACCATACATGGGAGACCTATTCGACCTCAAATACACAAAAGCCCCTTTAGGGAAACTCTACTGTAACTTTCCTCAACCACGAATGGGTGATATTGTTGACAGCCGATAAATATAAACAACATTATATACCCTCTAAGGATTAATCGCATCCTAATCATATGACCTCTACTAATCCGATCACCATATCAGCTGAAATAGTAAATGTATAAACATATACTAATATGCACATCCGGGTTATTACACCTAGGGTTCC
Organism: Wurfbainia villosa; assembly: GCA_025175895.1. Lineage (NCBI taxonomy): Eukaryota > Viridiplantae > Streptophyta > Magnoliopsida > Zingiberales > Zingiberaceae > Wurfbainia > Wurfbainia villosa. The sequence goes on along the minus strand of CM045986.1, from coordinate 54,427,229 downwards.
ACTAATGTTGTTTCATTCCTGAGATCCGCTCCTACAGAATAACTTCATCTAAGTTATTCTATTTCTACTAGTCTTAATCATGGTATCCACCGCAAAAACTCATAACCATAAACATATAACATGTTGTCTAATAAACGACAGCATAGTCATACCAATGACAATCAATAGCCGAAATTAATTAGGGTATATCTAAAGGGTCATGCCAGATCAAAGTCAATGCCAGAACAAAGTCGAGGCAATATATAAATAAAGCATCAGATGCTTATATATACTCTAAACTACATAAGCTATGTAATCATGTCCTCATACCTTCTACGAATTTATCCATCTTAGTCATATTATTCAACTAGTCTAATAATCCTAATACTAGTCAAATCCTAAGAGGTAAACATCTACCAATATATCTTATCATTTATATCACAATGATAACAAGCTACGTATAGCAGTAATAGAAATTTATAACCAAATGCTATCTATAAACCAACAACCTAAAAATCTAATTGTCCAACAGATATCAGGTTAAAACAATACTAGATAAAACATAATATCACCGCATAACCAATATAAATATGTACTAAATCTAGGAAATTTTCTAGAATTTATTTACCTGCTAGTTGTCTGGAGATGTCCTGTCGCCGCCAAATCCCCCATGTTGACCTCGTCAATAATACCTCGGATTTCCGAAATATAAAAATCATCGAAAATCCGTACAACTCCGAAAATACCCCAGTTAACCTGCCAAACGTGGCAAACTCCCAAAAACCCAAAGACCCTAAGGAACTCGGAAACCTATGCTCTGATACCAAATAAATTGTCACGCCCCGAGGGAGTCTCCGCCAGACGAAAATCCGACAACATCTCCCCTGTACGGGTGACAATACCAATTTTTATACAAGGCCTACACGGCCACTATACCTCGGTCAACACAACCGGAATCATACCACAACACACGCAGATAATAATAAGGCCTCAGGCCAACAAATCTAGGTAAATAAAATTCTACACTAACTAGACTTACCCCTTCTGCCATCTGGGCAGGAATACCCAACCAAACCAATCAAAATAAGATCCGACAAATGGTCCACAAGGAACCCAAAAATCCACGAGTACATAAATCCAATTCCAAACCTAAACATATCTTCTATACAAAATCCAAATCATAACTCAAGCAACTAATAAACTGTCACTACGAGGGGATATGGCAATCGGACTCTCTGTGACCTCACGAAATAAAAATAAAACCACGGGGTAAGTTCAAAGAACTTAGCGGATACTAGTCGATATGAATAGTAAGAAATAGCTAACAATACTAATCATGCCAGTACAGTCTCATATATATGGTAAGCAAGAAATAAATGCAAAGGACTGTACTCACCTGAGTCTCCTACCCTGATATAGGAGCATATGCCCTACTATAAGAGATAAAGTCATCACCATATAAGAATATGAATCCTGTATGCATGACAATCATATGCAACATCCAAGGCATCAATAAAATGCACCAAACACAATACAAATGCGATCCATGCAAAAATGCATGTCGTGCAAATGACATGATCACCCCTGACGCCAGTCAGCCGCCTCACACGTAATGGTGAAGCCGAGTGGGTAGGGCTATGACAACTGTGCACTCTGCCATCACTGCTCCTGAGTGACCGAGTGGACAGGATGCTGTCGGAGTACACCTATCCTCCTGCCCCAAACATAGTGGGGGAGCTAAGCTCTCATCTCCCGGTGTCATAGACCAGAGGAGGGATCCCTGCCCGCTACCACGCTGCCTCGTCGCTACCCATGAGCGGTCCAGCGGTCAGCGAACTCGAGCAACTGCACACACCCTCCTGATGTACCACTAACCCATGAGTGGCAAGGTGTGCAGGCCATGTAACTGGCTGCGGGCTCAACAATAATGGAACCCCGTCCAGCCAGCATGCAATCATGCAAGATGGTGCATGATACTAAAGCATGTAAATCCTACTCAAAATATCTATCCGAATAATATGTACAATCAGTATGTACATATCCCTAATCCAAGTACTATGATCCAAATAAAACAGGAAGATATTATCATATCCTATCCAATGCATGTATCAATAGGCACAAAAACATACTAGGCATATAAACATGAATATTATTACATGCTATCCTAACTAACATATCAACTTGACTATATCTAAAAGATAAGTCAAAGTACTACCGATAAAATGTCCGCAAAGAACGGATCGTCACGACCGCGAACTCGCCTCGTGACTAAAACTATAATGCATAACTATTGTTAAACACATAATGCAATCCACCGACAAATCAAATCCTAAGCCGATTTCGGACTTAAACCCATTAACCCAAATGCTTAATAAAATCCCGGGTCAACTAGATTGATCTAGTTATCCCATTTAACCTAATAAATCCTCCGCATTAATCCCTATCGACCATTAAACAAATTAACAACATATTATACATTTATAAACACTCATATCTGAACTTACCAATTCTCCATCTTAAATCTCACAGCCAACAACCCATAATCTATAAATTTACATTAATAAAGAGAAGATAGTTCAAGCTTACCAAGCTTGGAAGTCTCCCATGACATTTTCCCCAAATCGCCTATTCGGGAAAACCCGACGCCAACTCCATCGCCCTATCCTCAGCGGTAATCCACTCGCTCAGGCTCAAGATCAACTGCCCAAAACACAGACGGATTTCAGTGAAAGAAAACCCTCGTAACACCGAAATATAGTCCAAGGTCGAAGAAGAGAATCACCAACTCACCAACCTCCGGCGGCCTTTCGGCAAGAGTAGTTCCCACACCGACGATCTCCACCCATTGCCCTAATTCTACACGCGAAAGTATAGCTCGGCGGAGATCGTGGAGAACGACCTCACTCGGCGCCAGCGCCGATGCCCATTGCCACGACCCTTCACGCGCCGGCGTCCTTGGTCCCATCGAGCGAGTTGTCGCCGCTTGCCGCGAGGAGAGGCGTCGGCTGCGGGCGGTATGTGGCGCGCGCAGGAGAGGGCTGCCGGTCTTGTGACGGCCGAGGCGGAGAGCGAGGCCGTGAGCGCTGCGGTGCGATCCTGTTACCTGGCGTGGTCGACGAGCCCTGAGAGGAGAAGCAGTCTTTGTCGTGGCGGCGCTCGTGGCGAGAGAGAAGAGGCGGCCAGTTGCGAGGGGGTTTGGTGCGGAAAGAAAAAGGAAATCGGGAAGAAGGGATCGCGAGGAGAAGCTAGAAGGGAAGCGGAGAGAATAGAAAAAGGGAAATAGATAATTAGGGTTTTCCATCGCATATTTATCCCCTTTAAATAGACCCCTCTAAAGCCTATTTACTTTATCCCCGTAAAAATCTCATATGGAGTCCGTTTAATTCCAGAAAAATTCCGAAAAAATTTCTAAAAATCCTGAAAAAATTTCCAAGATTATTTCTCAAAATATTTGACCATTAAATTTTGGTATTTTAAATTTCAGTATTTAACACCATACTTGCTAGACCACCCTTAGCCTAGACCTAAGCCTTCTAGCCACCTCCATCAGCCTCACGCCTCTCGGATCCCTCCAAGTCATCCATGACTTGTTCATCCATCGCGCTAGCCTTCAGGTGCTTCCGTCGGCTATGTCATGCTAACGGTGTCTACACCGCCAAGGCACTTTGGACTTACGCCGCCAAGACTCCGCTTGGACTTTACGCCGCCAACCATTGGACTTATGCTGCCAAGACTCCAGCTTGGACTTTACGCCGCCAATATCAAACCCTTGGACTTCTCAAATGCCAAGACCATGCTTGGACTTTCCCTTGCCAACCAATGTTGGACTTTTACATTGTCAAGACCCATGCTTGGACTTTTCATGTGCCAAGTGTCCCACTTGGACTTTCCATGCCAAGTACTCAAGACTTGGACTTTACCAAATGCCAAGTGTCCCACTTGGACTTTCCATGCCAAGTACCCAAGACTTGGACTTTCCCATAACAATTACATTGTCATATGTTTTTGTCGAACATCAAAACATCACTGAGTCAAACTCGAGTCCTGGTCAATCGTGACCTGGGCCGATTACATCAACAGAAGCGAGAGCTACAAAGTAAGTATCGAGGTAAGCTCATGTGAGTGAGAGATGGTAAGGTCATGTCCTCTGTACGAGGACGACCATAGGCGGCGATCCGACTAAGACTTCCTGTGGAAGGTCTAGGTCGAGATCGGACGGTTAGAAACCGTTGCATTTACCATTTTCTGTGCTAACCTCTTACTGCAAGGAAGTGGCCAGGATGGCAGTCGACTGCTGGACATTGGGCAGTCGACTGATGCTCATCAGTCGACTGATGGGAGGCATCAGTCGACTGATGGCGACGAATCAACCTTTGTGCTAGGTCAAAACGGATAAGATTTGACGCGGCCACTTCGCGATAAAATTTGGTACAACTTCATGATCTATTCCGAAAGATGAGGAGACATATTCAGAGGACAAACTCTATAAAAGGAGGGGAGGATTCCAACCCAAAGAATCATCAAGAATATTCTTAAGTGCTCCTACAACGCTAAAGCTCCAACACCGTCATAACGCCGATGCGATGTCAAGCTTTCACCTTCTTCGTCGGCAGCAGCAACAAGTAACATATTTTGTTACTGTATTCTTTGTTTTTATTCGTAGCGAAGTGAGGTAGGCTTATTGCCTCATCCTCGTACTTTCGGTTTTGTGATCGTTGTCTCCTACCTCCAACGAGGAGACGTTATAGTGCTTTTCCCTCTGTATGCGGTCTAGGATCGTTAGGGCCTTAGAGTAACAACCGTTGGGTTGTGAACCAAGTAAAAATAAACGTGTCTTTTTATTTTTCCGTTGTGCTTACTCGTGTATCGAATGAACGAACGAAAAGATTTACACTCGCTATTCACCCCCCCCCCCTCTAGCGACGCTTCTCGATCGAACAATTTTTGTTAGGGTCTTTTCTAATTTTTCAAACCTTGATCTCAAAGCTTGATTTTCCAATTCTAATTTTCCCAATTTTGATTTTTCATTAATCTTTTGGGGATGGCACTTCCTAGCCATATGTCTAGACTTCTTGGGGTTAATGCCTAGGTTTTCTTCTATCCTCCTAATACTCTCCCTAGGTAAAATAGGTCTAGAATTGTTTGATCTAGATTTGTCCTTAGTTGTAAGTTCATAGGATTAGCCCCTAAGCAAACATATCTATTCCTACTAGCATGCTTATGTTCTGTCACGCCCGCCCTTTTCGGACCCAGAACCCGGAGGGGCAGCGCGTGACGCGACCGTACATACATACATTACATACAGCGGAAGACTTTATACATACTTCTTAATTCTTACAGTGGAAGAATTTAGACCTATATTTTTATTTTTTTTAAACATAAACATGCATTGACATATATATATATATATATATATATATATATATATATATATATATATACATATATATATATATATATATATATATATATATATATATATATATATATATATATATATATATATATATATATATATATGTCTATATATTTCTTCTTCTTAACATAGGGCATGCATCATAACATGTATAGATACTTCTTCTTACTTCTTCTTTACTTCTTCTTATTAACGTAGAGCATGCATCATAACGTATATAGATACCTAGTGCTTAGTTCAGGTTCATAACCATCGTCGTCATACGGAGACATAAGTAAGGACATCCATAAACATCGTCATCATAGGTAAACATATATATATAAACCTAACGGATCTTCTCCACCATGCCACTGCCACACACATTTGGCCCCTCCTGCTGCTCCCTTTAGTTTATCCATCCCTTACCCTTATCTGCAGTACGAGGGAAAGATAAACTATAAGCACATAGGCTTAGTAAGATCCAGTCCTACTCACAAAACCATATATCGACATTAATCATGGCATGTAACATTCATAACATATAAGCAATATAACATGTATCATCTATAACATAGCATCATATCATGTACATTTAGGACTTAATTAGACATAACATACAACATATATGTATGACCTATCAAACATAACATACATCATGTGTAACATAGTGACATAACATGGCATATCAAACGTAACATACATCATAGGTAACATAGTGGCATAAACATGGCATATCAAACATAACATACATCATATGTAGCATAGTGACATAAACATGGCATATCAGACATAACATACTTCATATGTAACATATCAACATGGCATGTGAACATAACAATCTAACTATGTAACATATGCAAGATGCTTTTGAAAACATATATTATAGGTACGTAAATATAAATCTCAACATATTTGGGCCCGGCATTGTACCACTTCTTCATTATCATAGCGCGCATCCCTAAATAGGCCCGAGGTAGCAAGGCTCGAACCTAATAGGTTACTAGGCCCGATCTTAGTCCGTCGACCTAGGGCAATCGTCATAGCGTAGAAGCCCATCCTAGGCCCAAGTCTTACTCCATCGACCTAAGGCATCTTGGAGCCCATCCCGTACTAGGCCCGAGTCTTATTCCATCGACCTAGGGGCAATCATACATAGAAGCCCATCCTAGGCCCGAGTCTTATTCCATTGACCTAGGGCATCTTAGGAGCCCATCCCTTCTTGGACCTTGTTAGGGTCTTGGTACAAGCCATGCAAAGGTAAAATACTTATATGCTTATTTTTATAACATAGCTTATTTCATTTTGCAAACATAGCATACTTCATTTCATAACACATCATGCTTCCCTTCATGAACATATCATCTTTCATTTCGTAAACATACCATTCTTCATTTCATAACATATCATTCTTCATTTCATCATCATGTCATATTCATGTCGTGAACATATCGTTTTGTTTCATTTCATAATCTTATCTTCTTCCATTTCATAACATATTTTAAATATCGCATACACATAGACATGGCAAACGGCATGGCATCAAAAGTAAGTAAACACTAACCTAAGGCATGTTATCTTCATCTAGCATTATTTAATATCACAAGTCAACATGAATTCATCCAACATAAAACACATGTTAACCTATTCATTTAACTTAACAACAACTTCATATGCACATACGACTTGTATTAAAACTTCATCTAATCCCCAAAATGCATGATGGCCGAATGGTCCATAGGGGTGTCTAGGGCTATCCTTCATCCTAATTCATTTAACACAACCACAACTTCATTTGCACATAGAACATGAACTAGACTTCATTTAGTCACCCAAAATTCATGGTGGCCGAATGATTCATAGGGTTTTCTAGGGTTATCTTTTAACCTAATTCATTTAACATAACACAACAACTTCATTTGCATATAAAACAAGAACTAGACTTCATTTAATCACCCAAAAGTCATGGTGGCCGAATGATCCATAGGGTTTTCTAGGGTTATCTTTTAACCTAATTCATTTAACATAGCAACAACTTCATTTGCATATTAAACAAGAATTAAAACTCCATTTAGTCACCCAAAACATAGGTTGGCCGAATGATCCATGTAGGGTTTTTAGGGTTAACCTTTAACCTAATTCATTTAACATAATAACAACATCATTATCCTACAAAACATGGATTAAACTTCATTGAATCATCAAGATCTAGGGGTGGCCGAATGGTCCATGTAGGTCTTTAGGGTTAACCTTTAACCTAATCCATTTTAAATCCTAGCATCATCATATAGCTACAAAAAAAACATAGCATGGAACTTCATTGAAACTTAAAGTCATGGCTTGGCCGAATAGGCTTTAGTGGCTATTAGGGTTAGCTTTTAACCTAATCCCTTTTTCCATCTTAACATCATCATCTACTTCCTAAACATAGCATACAACTTCATTGATAAACCAAAACCTAGCTTGGTCGGATATAACATTTAGGTTTCTTTTACAAACATCAATCGAAGCTACTCGTATGCAGGTGAGGGATACTTACATCCTTCGCTTTGCTTGTAGTGTGAAGATAACCTAAGGAACACAAAACCTAGCCCTTGCTTCTTGCTTAGATGAGTTTCGGCCAAGAGTGGAAATGGAGAGGAAATGGAGAGGGAGAGCTTTAGGATTTCGGTGAGAAGAAGAAGAGAAGTGGAGAAAGTGAAGTTGCTCACTCATGCCTCCTCATCCCCCCCCCCCTATTTATTCACCTAAAGAGTCCCTTAATCTCCCTTACACTTAACCATAATTTCCCTTATTCCTCTAATGATTTAATCCTATTGGGCTTCTGGTTAGTGGGTGCATCTATAGGGCTTGGCTATCTCTAGAGGTTTGGGGTTCAATTCCTAGGCCTTGCACCCCTTTTTGGCTTATTTTCTTTTATTTTTGAAAAGGCCCACATAAAGCCCATTATCATCAAGCCAAAAATTCTTGTAAAATTGCTAGGAATTTTACGGGCGTTACATGTTCATGGGCAATAGCAAGTGAGTTAAAATAATTTCTAGCATGCTTCTTAATCCTAGAACTAGAAGGTGCATTAAAGTATACCTTAGGGTTTACTTTGGAAGCTCCCCCTACTTGTATAGCTCCTTCTTGGGTTTTCTTCTTTCCCCTAGGGCATTGACTTCGGTAATTTCTCCATTGATTGCACTTGAAGCACACAATGTGCTCTTTGCTTTTCCTAGCGAGGATTGCGGCATCCTTAGATTTTTGTTGAACTTTTGGCGTCGGTGCTTTCTCCTTAACCAATTTTGGGCATTTGCTTTTGTGATGCCCTTTCTCCCTACACTCAAAGCATATAATGTGATTTTTATTTTTAACATGCTTAAGTTATCTAGGTCGGTGGAGGCGTTATGGGAGGTTTCTTCACTTCTTCTAGAGGTAGATGCTTCTTCCACTTCTTCTACCTCTTCTACCGATCCGGATGTTGAGCATCTCTCAACTTCCAAGTCCTCACTTCTAGATGTGGAAGTTTCCTCCAATTCTTCCACATCCTTGGACGTTGATGGACATTCATCCTCGATCTCCTTCTCCGATTGAGTCGGTTCGGGATGTTCGTGGAATTTGATCAACTTGTCCCACAACTCCTTAGCATCCCCATATTCACCTAGCTTTCACAAAATATCGTAAGATATCAACTTTATTAACGATTTTGTTACCTTAACGTTTGTTTTGAATCGTTGTCGTTGCTTCTCGGTCCATCTTGATTTTACTAACGGCTTGTTGTCTTCACCCCTAAGCACTTCAAAACCATCTTCAATTGTTAGCATCATATCGAAATCGATTTTGAAGTATACCTCCATCCATTTCTTCCACCATGAGAATTCTCCTTCAAATTTTGGTTGTTGGATGTTGATGCCAGCCATTTTGGTTGATTGTCGTGGCGATGAGTCCGATGACAACCTCCTCGCTCTGATACCTCTTGTTGGAGGATCGTGGCCCGACTAGAAGAGGGGTTGAATAGCCTAAATCATGCTCGATGGAATTTGATCGCGTTCATCTCTACAATTCTTGTTAGCGCAGCGGAAATACGAAATACAATACAAATATGAAGACGAATACACAATCACACAAAATACGTAATGATATACGTGGTTCGGAGCCTTAGGGTTCCTACTCCACGGGGCGAGCTCAACGAACTTGAGTGATAACCACACCACAACTCAAACTCCTTCTCGACAACACGTCGGAGGTGGAGAAACCTCGTACAATGATTACAAAAATAATACAATGAAATAAAAGCAAATACAATACAATAAAAAAATAAGTAAAGAATACTTTACAATAATTGCTTTGAACTCTTTGCTTGTAGTCTGCTTTGGTTTGCTCTTGAAGGTATGGAATGCAGTAGCAATTCCCCTCCAAAATCTCCCCAAAAATCACTGTGGAAATCCTCCCCAAACTCCTCTTTTTATGCTTGTCTCGGGTTGATTCGCGCGATTGATCGCCATAAGGCCCCTCATCGCTCCTCAGAATCGCTGAGACAACGGCCTAATCCACGTTGGCATCTAGCCAACGGATACACTGTCAATCGACTTCCCATTACCATCAGTCAACTGTCAGCCCCATAGCCGACTGATCAGTCGGCTACCGAGCGTTTTGTGCTCGCGAACAACACTGGCAGTCGACTGCTCCTCCATAGGAGTCGACTGACCAAAGGTCAGTCCACTTTCCAAGGCTGGCAGTTGACTGCCAAGCATCGCAACGTAGTCGAACACCAGTTGACTACCACCAATCGATTGGGAAATATCACCAGTCGACTGTTGTCGGGTAAAACCTCAAACACAAGTTGTTTGAGCATCCGACCGTCGAGTAAAATCTCAAACAACATGTTTGAGCATCCGACACTTGACCTCAGTCACTTGGCCAAGTTCACCTCATTCATGAGGTTTAACCCAAGACACCCTTAACCTAGACCTAAGCCTTCTAGCCACCTCTATTAGCTTCGCGCCTATCGGAGCCCCCCAAGTCGTCCATGACTTGTTCATCCATGCGCAGATCCCTCCAAGTCAACCATGACTTGTTCATCTATACACTAGCCTCCAAATGCTTCCTTCGGCTATTATCATGCTCTTGATGTCTACATCGCCGAGGTACATATGGACTTACGCCCCCAAGACTACCGCTTGGCCTTACGCTGCCAAACTAGCCCTTGGACTTCCCAAATGCCAATGTCAACCCATGTTGGACTTTCATCGCCAAGGCTATACACATGGACTTACGTGGCCAAGTCTACACACTTGGTCTTCCCATTGCCAATGTCAACCCATATTAGACTTTCATCGCTAAGGCTACACACTTGGACTTACGTGATCAAGGCTACACACTTGGTCTTCCCTTGCCAACTCCATGTTGGACTTCCAATGCCAAGCCCCATGCTTGGACTTTCACCGCCAAGGCTACACATTTGGATTTACGTGGCCAAGGCTACACACTTGGTCTTCCCATGACAATTACATGTTATATGTTTTGTCTAACATCAAAATACTGCTCGAGTCAAACTCGAGTCCGGTCAATTGTGACGTAGGCCGATTGCACTAATAATATCTCCATAATGGTATGATATTTTTCACTCTAGGCCTAAGCCTCGTAGTTTTATTTTTGGGCTCTACCCAAAAGGTCTCGTACCAATGGAGATATCTTTTTATCTTATAAGCACATGATCTTTTTCATGTCTTACCAATATGGGACTTTGATTGTATTCCTCATACTCCCAACAGAGATATTAAAATATACAGATTATCGATAGATTATAACATTACAGACCCACTGACCAAGGCTTTGGCACAAAGGAAACATGATGGTCACACTAGATCGCTAGGTATTAGATACTTCAGTAATTGCATCTAGTGCTAGTGGGAGATTCCCTGAGAGTCATCATGAGATGATTGATATGAGACTTTTGTATCATATTTTAATAAAAGATAACATTTTATGTTTATTATATTTACTTTATTTTTATGCAAAGTTGAATATATATAATAATGTTCTAGAGTAATAGGTTTTGTTCTATAGCATATCAATTATTTCAATAGATTGTGGAAAGCTATAGGGAACACTACTCTTAATTATTCATAGTTAAGTTTTAATATACAAAGGCAATATTAATGCATTGAGACTAGCATATAAGTTAACTGATGACTTAATTTTATAAGCCATGGATATAAGATATCAAGTTAACACATGAGTATATATTAGAGAATATGTACTAGATTGATCCACCATGAGAATGTTTCATGGATTATTATATGAGTGTCATAAACATTCTCATAGTGACTATTGACATAAACAGTCTTTTGACCTGAAGTCACTATAATTCTCTACATAAGGAGTTATGCACTTTAGTATCGAGAAACGTCACCTGCAACATGGTCGATTATAAAGTCATTCACTAGGTATGCAATAAGTTATGCAGAGGGATGTGAGTGATGTAGATCAAATTTGTCCCTTCCATATAACTAAAGTGATGTTTGTGAGCCCCTTGATTAAGTAGGACAATTACAATGTATGATCATGCCCAAATAAGTCAATATAAGATATTGAGCTTATTTAGTTAAGTTAGTCTGCTTAGAGGCCAAGAGACACATAGATTGATGAGAGGATAATACATTCTATGCCTCGTAAATCAATCTAGACATCATGGATAAAAGGACTAAATTATACAATATAATAGTCACAGACAAGTTAGGTCGAATCTATTATATTCTCGTCGCTTAGATAGCCATAATGCATTGCTAGATGTCACTCATTACTGCGCCTTTAAAATAAGATTTAAAAGTCACGCCATCGTTATGAGAACTTATTGGGTCATAAACAAAGAGCGCATCAATTTTAGAGCTTGGTGATCCTTCGTTTGATGGGAGAATTATTGGTATTACAATCAAAGTCCCATATTGGATCTAAATTAAGATTAATGGATTAATATAATTAGATTCTAAACTCGTTAGATTAATGGGTTAATCTAATCGGATTCTAAACTTATTGGATTACTGAATTAATTTAATTGGATCCGAACTTATTAAATTAATATATTAATCCAATATGTGTTTGAGTTTTTCAAACACGACCACAAATTATGTCCACGTTTTATAAAATAGGGAAAATTGTCATATTAGATATGACTTGGTAGTTAAGTAATAAACACGATCTTATCTCATAAGATTGCGTCAACAAAAAAGATTGATATTTTGATCTCTCCTTATATATAGTAGCTAGCGCTACAACTTTGGAATACATATTATTCTCAAATTATGTTCGTGAGACAGACAACGACTGTGCTTGTGTGGACACTATAGATGCACAGACACTCGAACATGTTGAGATCGACTCAATCTTACATATCAACAAAGTGTTTGCACATCAATCTAGAGATACTTTTCTAAATAAACGACCAATTTGAATGCGTATGGATCCTTGCTAGATTCCTTTTTCGGCTATGTATTTTATTTTATTTTCGTTTAAGAATCCAACGAATGATCAGTCACTGATAAGGGAGAATCATAAACTACATTAGGACTAAGATGCAATCCAAAAAAATGTGGCACTGCCACATTAGTGACCCCTTCCGGTTGTCTCTATCAGTGGAGGAGGTAAATCAAGACTCAGATGGCAAGTGCAAAGGAGGGGGGTCCATCAATAGTCCAGAGTCATGATCTCCTCAGAAATTGATCTCTGTCCATTTAAGAATTGTCCTTGTGCACTTACTAACTGGGTTAGTCTTGGGGGCTGACTAAAATGCAACCCAAACTTGTATGTGAGGGAGCGAGGAAATTTTCCACAATTAAGGAAAGCCCGACAAAGCAATGCGGCATGGAGAATTTTGTGCAATCAGACAAGAAGACCATATCTAAGGAATAGACATCACCTAAGACTGTCAACGATTGCGATAAAAAAAGAGGATGCAAACAATATTTGGAATGGTTGGTCGTAAAGCATCTATAGGTGAATTTTCAAGTCCACCATCAAATCCCAAGCGTTGTGGAAACTACGAAGCCAGAGTACAATAGGGGCAAAGCGAATTCCCAGTGGAGTCGTAAAATGCGTAGAGATCAAAACAAAACACGAATGAAAAAAGCGGTACCTTGTGTTGACACTAGCACTGAGAGACAAAAGTTGAGAGAGAAAATGAGATGCCGTACCAAATGAGTCTTAACTTATCTTGGATAGTTGGCAGGACGGAGGAAGGAGAAGACATACTTCTATGACGATCCACAAATTAATAGTGCAGAAACCAAAGAAGGTGAGGAAGCGGTGTATCTTTGAAAATATGGAAGTGATGGCTCTATTAGGAGGATTGAAGTTACTGGGGATAGTGTGGTATGACATTATATAATATGTTAATAATTATATTTATTAAGTTCTATATGTTAGACGAAATAGAAAATTAAAATGAAAAAAATAAAATACAGAAATGAAATAGTGCTTGTGCAATGCAAAAGACCCAGATGGCGGCAAGAATTTAATATAAGTAATTTAGTCACACAATTCTTTCCGAAGGAACTTACTAATTATGAATTTTAATTGCTATTATAGAAGTTCAAGTTTTTTAAAATAAGATTTCCATATTTTTTTTTATATAATTATCTTTTGATAATCATCTTTTCATCATTAATGCTTATGGAAAATAGGTCAAATAGAGCGTTCACAACCAACACTTGATCATAGATTCCATCAAATTAGAAAAGATTCGAGACAAAAAAAAAAACACACACACAGACAGCAATTTCAAAAGATACTTACCTTATCCAAGAGATAAATTGTGCCTCCAATGTCAGTCTGCTCCGAGCCAAACTTTTTTCTCTTGTGCAATTGATTTGAGTTAATAGTAATAAACATTATTGTGCCACTATTTCCATGTCATCGATACTTCTTTAAGTAGCATTCCCTAGGTTTCCTTTTTGAACATAACCGTGCTCATCCACAAGAAATTCAATCGACAGGCCCTTCGAGCAGAAGATTCAGTGCCACCCATTGAGGCACAATGGGGAAAGACGAGATTGAACAGGGAATTGGTGTAGCTCTAGCAGCGCTGCTGTCTTTTAAACTGAGAATGAGAGCGGGAAATGGGAAAGAGCATGTGAGAAAAGAGCAGGAGAAAAAAGGGAAATCCAAGATTGTCTCAGTTGATAAATATAAAAGGATAATTTTTAAATAGACAGGAATCAATTCCTAAAAATTCCACTGCTCTAAACTATCAACCGATCTCTTCCTTTGTATTTATCATCTGGAATTCTGATTTACCTCCTTCACCGATAGGAACAGTCGAAGAGGACCGTTAATGGATGATTCAAGAGGAAAGGAGAACCAACATTGATTTAGGAGCAAAAGCTGCAAGAGAGGCCAGAAGTCCACATTCGAGATAAATAGACAGAAAAACTAACTTCTCAAATGTATAAACTCATCAAATAAACCAAAAGCTTTATTTCAGATGAAATAAAACTACAATTAAATCAAACCCAAATCATCAACCTGATTTAGCAGTAACTCATCCAAATCGATAAAATTGCTGCTAATGAATCAGGATGCTAGTTTTCTTTCCTTCTTTTGACGTTTGAACCTTTTTTTTTTTTTTTTGGAACATAACAAAGCATGTCACATAAGTTGCCTAGAATGCTGTTAACAAGTCAGACCCATTTGTCAATGAGTTGGGACATTTGAACCCATGCTTTTAGCATGTCACATTTGAACCTCATGCATGTACATCAGGCAAGGTTCATCCTCGTTCTAACTTATAGACTTAGCCAACATAACACGAGTAGGATAATCCTTTAGGCAGGCACCCAACAGCTGCCTAGAATGCTTATTGTAATCGAATAAAATATAATTTTATTAAGTGGCAACATCTTCCAGAAACCATATAGATCATGGAGTCCAGAATTTAAAGCATCAACTCAAACAAGCCTACGCGTTTAGCCAGTTGAAATCAACCAAATGGATACGGAAAACCAAAGCATTTTTCACAACTCTTCAAGATACAAATAACCCTGTTTACTTAGAAGATAGTAACACCGATGTCTCACAAGTAAAATAGAACCAAGTGATAATAAAAGGCATAAAATAATAACAATTCTAACGCCAGAAATATTTGATTAAACTATTAAACCCCATTACCATCTTAATAACACAATTTCTTAGTGCCTCACTTCAGTGCATATTGGAGCAGTTTCTTAAATCTGGTTCCAAGATGAATGTACAAGATGCTCCCAGAATCTTTACAAAATGTCATCAATTTTCAACAGCACTGAGTATGTAAAGGGATGGCTCATCGCATGGTGTCACTCGGATCCTGATTGACAGGGGAGTCCTATCAAGATTGCAGGTGAATCAGGCTAAATATCTGAAAAGATTTGAATTGTCCTTGTCGCGCTCCAAGTAATCCCTAGTGATCAGATCTTCTATCCGCTTCTTTATTGCTTTGAAGTCGGGCTGAAAGAGTAGTAGGTGGACGACACTAAATAATGAGCAATGCCAGAAGATATGCATTTTTTAATTTGTATATTTAGGGATAACACCAGTGAAATTCAGTGAGTAGAAATATATGCTGGCTGAAACTGTTTCGTATTTCATCAGACGCAAATATACAACAAAGTGGGACCACCAAACTAAATCAATTCCTCATTTCACAGCTAAGTCAATAACTAATTATTGAAGGCAACTGAACATATATTCAGCAATGAGAGAGAAAAAAAAGATTGTATTAGAACATAGTTAGTGGTATTGGCTTCTATATTATGTGGCAAAACGTGATAACGTTCATGCCAAACGTCCTTCATGATCAGTTCCCGACTTAATAAAGAGTGATAAATTACGGAGAACTTTATCCTGACACAGTAATCCCTTTGCATGGGGGTGGTCAGGAACTCAACGAGACATTTCGCACCCACTGTGAAATGATCCAAGACCTCATGTGGCAAGCACCCATGCAGTTACCAACTGCACCAACTCATGGGGGGCAGCTTCTATATTATGATAGGCTAGTGAGAGGAGCATTTTGTATCAAGTGTATCAATTATGTAGGATCCAATGATGATAGGTTGTATCGAAGTTGATTGGAAGAATTTGAAAAGGGTGAAAATTTTTAAAATTAATTAACATATGAGATTAAAAAAGTAAACTCCAAATAACTCTAGAATTATGCATGTTAGGTTTTCGTTAACTACTAAAAACGTCATATTGATACAGGTAACCGGTAAGCTAAAATAAACAAAATCAATCTTATCAAAATTAGTATACATAATAATCAAGGTATTAAAAGGAAGATTCTTGCAGTAGTATGCTATAAGCCTAGGCAGTCAACATTAAAATAATATAAAAACATAGAAAATATACGATTCATAGTCATAGGTCCAAATTGCAAAAAAAAACATAATTGGTGTCACACTAATATTAAAAATAAAGATAACTAATGTCAAGAGGTACCAACTTATATAAAAATAATAATTTTTTGCTTAGAGCTGTCAAGCATCGCGGTGGACTTCTTTGGCAGACTAGGCAGCCCTCCTACACTGCTTTTTAAAAGGGTTGCCTAGCCGCTAGGTCAAGTGGCACCTTGGTGAAACCAACTAGAGAACTGCCTTTTAGAACTATGATCCTAATATGTCTAAAATTCAACAAATAATATCAATTAGAGATCCAATTCTTTTTTATATCTTCTCATCCATGAGAGTAATACCAAACTTATTCTTTCACTCTCTAGAATATAAACCCTTGCAAGGGTAGATCTCTAATCTCTATTTCTCTCTACAACCATTCAAAATTGGCCTCTCCACATTCACAAACTTCAAAATCTATGGTATTTCACTTTGAAAGATTTAAGGACAAGGAACTATATTGATGTTGTACAACCTATCAAAGGAAGTAATATTGTGAATTTCTTCTAGATGAGATCCAACTCATAGTACTATCATGTTGCTTCAATTAGAATGGACATGCAAGCATAATAGAGGTGAAGAAAACTTAACAAGGAGAACTGCTTGCTTTGGAGGCTTCTAAAATGATGACCTTGATTAGGTTCTCAGTTGTGCCTTGGAGCACAGAATTGTCAACACAAGGACAGGGCAGAGAGTATAGGCAGGCCATTTAACCAAAGATTCGGTATTCATAACTTAAAAGGGGTAGACCTGTCCACAGACTGAATTGGGCTGGCATTGAGTGTCGTTTCAAATAAGGAGGATCTAAGGAAGAACAGATAGTCAAATGAGTAACACAAAATTTTGGCCTCTTGATGTAAGAAAGCATGGTGGATGTTGTGGTAACTAATAAGGGTATCATCAGTGGCAAGAGGAGCTCCTTTACTTGATTAGTAGACAAGGGCAACGTGCAAATCTGTGGCCACCGATGTCTAGGAAAGATGTTGAAGAGAGCCTTGCTGCAGAAGATTAGAGGGTGGGGCAATATAGATGATGCTATGGCACCAATGACCAGACATGAGATTAGTGAAGAACAAGTGGTGACTTCGTGCAAAAGAATGTAGGAGTGGCCTCTATGGAGACAGCAGAGTAGTAGGTAGACTTTCATGTGATTTGCAATGGCAAAGAGAAGTTGAAGACTTAACCAAGTGTGAGATGTGAACTCGGAATTAACAGGGACACATAAGGACAGAGAGAAGGGTTTCGGTATCTTCATGATGGATCAAGGAAAGGCATCATCGTCATTTTAAATCCAAAACCTCTCAGAGGGGGTTGAAGAAGAAAACCCTAGAATTAGAAAGCATTAATAGCAAGGTGGAAGGCATAAAAAAATATTATTCATAATACCCAAAGCATAAACATCATTTACTACCCATACCATATAAATGACCATTTATTAACTCTAAAAATTCATACAAAGGTAATGATATTATAGATGTTATTATATCTATATATTTTCATTTTTATAGTGCACAGAATATTAGATATTTTTTTGTGTCTTACTTTAGATTGGCCCACCCCCTTTTCTTCTTTGTACAGAATACACATCTACGTGAAAGCCAAAGCTTAGATTCTTTTAAACTTCTTGTTAATTTCCTTACACCAGTCACACACCCTTTTCCTCTAAAGTGCGATTAATTGTGCAATCCATACTTTTCAACCAAGTTGGATTTGCCAAGACCAATCCGATTACCTGGTTTCTCAGATAGAATCAGAATTGGCTTGGAAGTTTGCCAGATTGAACTGGAATAGAATATAAAAGTTCAGACAGCAGAGAATATGATTGAAATGAGAGGATATTAGATGGCTCCAATCAATTGATTAACAACTTTGGCTGACTCCAAAGTATTATCTGTTGAATGATCCCACCATAATATGAGAAGTAGAAGAGATGCTGAAAGTCTCTACAGTGTAATATGATTCACCATTATATGAATGATGTCATCATAGTATTATCGGTTGATTGATGTCACCAAAATATGATTCAAAGTCTCTAGATACTTCAGAAAACTAAATAGAAAGAGGTAGAGATGGTCATCATATAAAAATACACACATAATGAAAGCAGTATCTTAATGGTGAGGAAACAACACAGTCATCACCTTCAACACTTCACTAACTCCATAGCATGGGGCTGAACTATATATTTGAGGAATAACAAGAAATAAAGAAAGATGGGCATGTGCTAAGAAGAAAAGATTGACAGCTGTAATCACATATTATATTAAAAAAATTACCCTTTAAATTGCATGTTCGAACTTCTCAGCCATTATTTAGCAAATTAGCTATTTTCAGCCATAACATAACAAACAAAAGAAAAAGAACTTCACAACAATATTAAGGGTATGTGGTCACTATCATCAACCTATACATATTTAGTACAATCTTCAGTATTAAGATGTACTAGAATTTAGATAGAAAATTATGTCACAACTGACACAGACACATTTAAAATAAAAAAAAAATGAAAATACAGCATATAATTACCTTTATTTACCCAAAAAATCCAGATAAACTAAATTCCATTTTTTTTTAAGTATATTTGCAATGCATTGATAATTGTAAAACATTATAATTCCATAAGAAATGCATAAATATTAAATTGATAAAAATAATTATAAATAAGTGAGCTTCACAACCTAATAAAATACTTAGGCTAATAAAAATTGTTATGTTCTTAGGCTAATAAAAATCATGATTTGACATGCAAATAAAATTGAAAAGTATAAACAATAATAAAAAAGTAGTAATAACATATCCCATCCAAGAACATGAAGTGCAGGAATGTTAAAGATAATGTACAGAACTTTTCATAAAATTCCAAAAATAGTTCACACCAAATTACACAACATAATTCTAAATAATGTGGAAATAAATTGACTGTATTTATTAATAAATAGATATTTTACCATATTAAATATTACGGTCTAATTTGATTATTTAGAAGATGGCTGAAAATGATAGTAATTATCCTTTAAGAAATTCTGTCATGTTTTTTTAATTATCAAAATTCCTTATCTATTATATGATATAAAAAAAATAGTTTTTCTGTTTTGCTATTTTCTTAGTTTAAAAATATTCCTTTCCAATTTTGATCCGAATGACCCAACAAATCCAATAAGGTCAATATTAAACTTTCCTAACTAGTTTATGCAGATACCACAATAACCTTAGATATGCAGATGGAGGCAATAACATCAATGAATGTATGAAGCAATAAAACCTCTTTTTCTTTTCCCATATCTTATGCATCTCATCCCCTCTATTTTGTTGTGCACACACAGCAGATGTGTAACAAAATTAGACCAAATCATCTGATTCTCCTACAAGCTTTTACATAAAGTTGTTGCTGATTCAAGCTTATAATTATCAGTAAAACCCAATTCAAAGGATTTTGTATTTATTATAACCTATATTCTAGATAAAATGGGATGTAAAATTGAAACAGATCCAACTTAGCTGATCAGAATCAGTTAATTTTGAAAACCATGTGGTAGAAACATGAAATGTACAATAAACTGTGGGCACATTACTTCATGTGTATCAACAGAATGCATATTATTCACTATGAAGCCAAAAATGAGAGAGAACCCCAGTACCTTGAACATACGACCAAGTTGCTCAACGCACTCCATCACCAACTGTTGATGACCCAAAACTTTCCTGCTTTTCATAATGCGCACGATGGAAGCATCAATGGCATATCTTCTGTCCTTGTCAACATCTTCTATTACTTTCTTCTTTTCATCCACAGGAGGGAGAGGTATCTGAAGTTGACGAAAAGCCAATGAATCCAAATAAATGTGTGATTGAATAGATTGAAGAAGCAACCACGAGCAGAAAAACTAAATCTTCCAAATTTATGCACAGACCTTGATCCTTCTCATTTTGTCAGTGAATTTGGAATTAAACTCAAATACATCAGTTGAAGAAATGGTTTTGGTATTTGGCTCCTTATTAAGAATTTTATACTTGGCGCAGGAAAGGGAGTGGAGCAATCTGATTACATCATCATCCGTCAAGTTAAGTTGAGTCATGATCTCTGAATAGCTCAATCTGTGAGAGGCATTGAACAAAAGAAGAGCAGCTGCCTGTACACAACTCACAAGAATGCTTACAGTTGATATCCAAGATTATTCTAAATAACAAATATTGAGGTTAAATAGATACCTGATATGTTGTTACAATAAGCTCGATGGTTTTGGGTTCAAATTTCCCATTGATATTGCAGGTCCCCAATGAATATATCCAAGTAAGCTTTCTATGTTTAGTTTTTGTCTGATAAAATTCCCTGAAGACCTCCACACACTTAACCTGAAATTAGATATTAAAATCAGTTCCCAGTGCACAATACTACAAGTCATGATTTACCGACCGAATTAGCGACGGAATTTTAATTCTGTCGCTAATTAATGATAGAATAAAATGTTCAGTCGTTAAATAGCGACCGATAAAATTCTCGGTCATTAAATTGCGACCCGATTATAATTTCCGTCACTAATGTTGGTGCAATCGGCCCAGGTCACGATTGACCAGACTCGAGTTTGACTCGAGTGATGTTTTGATGTTTGACAAAGGGATTTGACAAAGGGATTTGACAAAGTGGTTTGGCATTGATGTTTGACATTAATGTCAGTTAATATGTTGGGGAGATTGTTGGAGCAATCGACCCGGGTCATGTTTGACCGGACTCGAGTTTGACTCGAGGAAGACCTTGATGGTTGACTGGGGTTGACCATGTGATTATGGGAAAGTCCAAGCATGGGTCTTGGCAAGGTAAAGTCCAAGTCATGGGTACTTGGCATGGAAAGTCCAAGTGGGACACTTGGCATTTGGTAAAGTCCAAGTCTTGAGTACTTGGCATGAAAAGTCCAAGTGGGACACTTGGCGCATGGAAAGTCCAAGTCATGGGTACTTGACATTTGGGAAAGTCCAAGTCTTGAGTACTTGGCATGAGAAGTCCAAGCATGGGTCGTGGCAAATGAGAAGTCCAAGCATGGGTCTTGGCAAATGGAAAGTCCAAGCATGGGTCTTGGCATGGAAAGTCCAACATGGGTTGGCAAGGGAAAGTCCAAGCTTGAGTCTTGGCATTTGGGAAGTCCAAGGATTGATTTTGGCAACAGAAAGTCCAAGCATAGTCTTGGCGGCGTAAGTCCAATGTGCCTTGGCTGTAGACACCGCTAATATGACATAGCCGAGGAAGCACCGGAGGCTAAGGATGGATGAACAAGTCATGGATGACTCGAGGGATCCGAGAGGCGTGAGGCGATGGAGGTGGCTGAAGGCCAGTCCAAGGGTGGTCTAGCAAGTATGGGGGCACCATACTTGGGTTAAAACCTCATCTTTGAGGTTGGTCGATCGCCTTATGGCGGCCTCAACCGTGAGTCGACTTCGAGTTCGACCGCCGCTTAAGAGCCGAATCGCCGCGCCGATCGCTCATCGAGCATCCGATGTCTACTAGCCGATCGCTAAGGTCGATACGATCGGCTTCACCATGAGCACAGATCGCTCAGAGCCGACAAGGCCGATTACGCTACCGGTCGATCGCAATGTTGGGCCGATCGCTAAGAGTCCCATGAACTTGTCCAACGTGGATCGAGTCGTTGTCTCACTTTACAGTATTGGCAATGATCGGGACTTATGGCACGACTACTGCATTTAAAATCCAAATCGGACACGAGATAAAAGGAGCCGCTCACGGAGATCCGGATCAGATTTTTGGGAGCTTACTTGAGGCGATTTAAAGGCGATTTGCAGGTGCATTTCAGGGCCCTTCAACCTCATTCAAGCAACCAACAAGCAAAGCGCTCAAATCCTAGTTTGTAAAGTGTTCTTTACATTTCCTTGTATTTTGCTTGTATTTTTGTGTATTACTTATTGTAATCCATTGTACGAGGTTTCTCCACCTCCGACTTGTTGTCGAGAAGGAGTTATTGCTTAGTGGTGTGTGATTGGCATCACTAGGGCTCGTTTGAGCCCGATCCGTGGAGTAGGAACCGTGCGGTTCCGAACCACGTTAAATCTTCGTGTTATTGTGTTTGTGATTGTGTTTCGTTATTGTTATCATATATATATTCCGCTGTGCTAACGAAACTTGTAGACACGAACACAAGATCGAATTCCATCTTTCTACGGCACATCGCTATTCACCCCCCCCCCTCTAGCGGCCTCAAATCTCCAACAACTAATTTAACAACAGATAAAATTCTCGGTCGTTAAATTGCGATCGATTATAATTTCCGTCGCTAATTATCGACGGAATATATTTCCATCGCTAAATTAGTGACGGAATTTATAAATCGATATTATTTTAGCGACTGAAATACATTCGGTCGCTAGGTTTTTAATAGCCCTCACCCACTCCCCTCTCTTTCTCATCCGTCGCTCTTTTCACTTTCCCTTTTCACTTTTGATCCCTTTTTTACCGCTCCCCTCACGCCATCCTCCTGCGCGTCATGGTAAGTGATGTCCTCTTTAAGAAATCATGGCCAGGCCACGGCAATGCCATGACACGACCAGTACACGCGAGAGCATCGGGACGAGGGCAACACGGCAGATAATGCCACGACGCCAATCCGCCCCATGCCACAAGAATACCGCGATGCGGCGGGGCCACGTCATTGCCGCGACGGCCATGCTTGGCAAATACGCGACGCTGAAGCTTACGATGGCTCGGGTTCTAGCCACACACACAACATCGCCTCGAATCTGCTCTAGGTGCGGCACGGTTGTGGGCCTGGCTGCGATAATCTATCTGCCCTGGATTCGACACTGGCATGGCAATGGGTCTGGCCTGTCGCGGTAGTGAGTCCGGGTTGCCCACTATAGTGGGTCTGGCTAAGTGGCTGCGAGGTTTTGATTGTGATTACTGTAATATTTAATTGTAAGATTTAAAATTTTAGTTTATCTAGTTGTTATTGAATATATAAAGAATTATTGTAGTCAGTTATTTTTCATTTTGCTGATAATATTTCTAAGCTTTGTAGAGATTATAATGGCAAATCAGACATCGACACAGAATAGTCAGATTATGCTT
Organism: Wurfbainia villosa; assembly: GCA_025175895.1. Lineage (NCBI taxonomy): Eukaryota > Viridiplantae > Streptophyta > Magnoliopsida > Zingiberales > Zingiberaceae > Wurfbainia > Wurfbainia villosa. The sequence continues at coordinate 54,403,378 of CM045986.1, read as the reverse complement.
CAAATTATTGGTGACAAGTAAATTGTTTAATGATTGATGTTTTTAAAAATTCTTTTTCATATATTATTTTTTTATTATTATGAAATAAACAAGTGATTTTTTTCTTGCAGATTTACTCCAAATGAGCATAGTGTATCTGCATATATTATGGAAAAATTTAAAGAACGCCAATGCACTTCTGGTTATGCATGGAAACATGTAGATTTTAAAATGAAAGAGTTCTATTATAAATAGTGTTTGATAATTGTTGAATATATTTTATATCGTATAATATATCCTTATACTAATTTTCTAAGTTAATTGCTGCAGAAAAAATATATTTGAGAGCCTGGACATGAGATTGAATTTAAAGCAACATGGAACTTGTGTTGCCAAAAACAATACAAGGATTTATTATATAACTAGAGACAACATGAATCAAAACCATCACATGTACCAGATGATGTTTGGGATCCTTGGCAAAGCATTTTGAGTAAAGATAAATGGCAACAAAATTCAATAATTCCTCAAAATAACAGAAAATCTGAGATCACTGGCCTAAGTACAGGAGTCTCAAAACATACTTCTGGATCACGCTTTATTATAGAGCATGCAATACAGTTGGTGAGTTTATAAAAAAAATAGTTATTTGCTTTTCGTTTGGCCTAATGAAGTTTATTACTATGCGTCCCTAGATCTTATAAGTATGAGAGAGAGTAATAGTTGTCAATAATTCATAATTAGTTTGTTTCAATGATTCACATAAGGTGCATGAGTAGATAGTTAGGAAAATATTGTTATAACTACCATGACACTTTATGTTTAGGGTTTATGAGTACCTATTAATGTGTTAAGGAATATTGCTTACTTATAATTATCAATGAATTTATTTTCATTTACTTAATTGTATTAAACTCCGCCCATGATAAGTTAACCTTGTCGTGGTCGGTCCCAAGCCCGGATAAAGAAGGAGGGTTGTGTTAGGTTGTCAGTCAGCGTTAAACTAAGTCAAATATTCAATGAATTGATCAATCAAACTATTGTGCTAATGCTAGATTGTTCCATGGAAAGAACGCGTTACAGGGTCCGACTGTAATGTCTCGGCAAGAACCGCTACATTTTCAGAATTCGGATGTAGTGAAAAATATACTAGAGTTCGCGTTGGAGGGTCCGACTGCAACGTATCGGCAAGGACCGCTACATCTCCATGAGAACTTGGGTGTAGTATTAAATAAACAAGGGTGCTCACACCATAGGTTAGGTAAGAACAAATATTATAGAAAAACTAATAGTCTAAGATTTGGTACATGAAATATAAGAACCCTCACTGATAAAACAATAAAGATAGTCGATACGATGATTAGGAGAAAAATTAATATAGGAAGGTGAGCTGGCAAAGATGATAGAGAACTCGGATTTTAAGTTATGGTATATAGGAAAGAGTAAAACAAGAAATTGAGTGGGTATTATTATTGATAATTCGTTAAAGGATGAAGTTGTAGAAGTAATTAGAAAGGGGGATAGAATTTTAGCTCTCAAAATAGTAGTGGAGAAAGAAACTATAAACGTAATTAGTGTATATGCACCTCAAATAGAATAGATGAAAATACTAAATCAAGGTTTTGGGATGACTTGGATAAAATATTACAAAATATTCCGTCAAATGAGATAATTTTAATAGGAGGCGATTTAAATAGGCATGTCGGAGTGAAAAATGACGAATATGAGAAGGTGCACGGGGGTTATAGGTTTGGAATGAGAAATGAAGAAGGTAAACCTATATTGGATTTTGCAATAGCATATAATCTTATACTAGCTAATACATTTTTTAAGAAAAGAGAAGTACGCTTGGTCACGTTCAAAAGTGGAAATAATAAATCACAAATTGACTTTCTTATGGTTAGGAAGAGAGAGAGAAAGATTTGTAAAGATTGTAAGGTCATCCCTGGAGAAAGTTTAACTACTCAATATAGGTTAGTAGTATTGGATATATACCTCAAACATAATATTAATAGAAGAAAAATATACACGACTCCTAAAATTAAGTGGTAGAAGTTAAAAGATGAGAAACTAAATATATTCAAAGAGAAGGTAGGAGTGCAAGTATTAGATGAAATATACAGTGATCCTAATACGACATGGGATAAGATGATATCAAAGTTGAAAATAGTAACCAAGAGTGTACTCGGTGAGTCAAAGGGACATGCACCACTAAGTAAAGAATCTTGATGGTAGAATGAAAAAGTGCAAGAGAAAGTCAAGGAAAAACGAACAGCATATAAGAAATTATATATTTGTAAAAATGAAGAAAATTTGAAAAAATATACAATGTCCAAGAAAGAAGCTAAGAAAACAATGAATGAAGCTAAAATTGAAACTTTTGAACGGTTGTATCGAAAATTGGATACAAAAGACGGTGAAAGAGGCATTTATAGAATAGCTAAAGTGAGAAAGAGGAAGACAAAAGATCTTAATCAAATAAGATGTATTAAAAATGAATGCAATAGGGTACTAGTAAATGATGAAGAAATAAAAGAGCAGTGGAAGAGATATTTTCATCAACTTTTTAATAAGGTTTAGAAGACCAACTTAATTTAGGTAATTTAAGTAGGTCAAATGAGCATAGAAATTTAAATTTTTATTGTATAATTCAAATTTCAGAAGTAGAATAAGCTTTAAATGGAATGCAAAATGAAAAAACCGTTGGACCAGATGATATTTCAATAGAGGTATGGAAGTGTCTAGGGAAACAAGGTATTGAATGGCTTACAAAATTATTTAACATGATATTGAAAACAAAAAGGATGTTTGATCAATGAAGGGTAAGTATCCTAATTCCCTTATATAAGAATAAGGGAGACATACAAACTTGTGAAAACTATAGGGGTATTAAACTAATGAGTTATACCATGAAACTTTGGGAAAGAGTAATAGAAAAAAGATTAAGGAAGGAGACCACGGTTCTCGAAAATCAATTTGGATTCATGCCAGAAGGTCGATACAATGTGTTTACATTTTCTCAGACAACTAATTGAAAAGTATAAAGAGCAAAAGCATGATCTACAAATGGTATTCATTGATTTAGAAAAAACTTATGATAGAATTCCAAGAGAAATAATATGAAGAATTTTAGAAAAAATAGGTGTTAGTGTAACATATATTGAACTAATTAAGGATATATATGAGGAAGTAACGACCAAAGTGAAGACTTCAGGTGGATTAACTGAAGAATTTCCAATAAAGATAGGGTTACATCAAGGATCAGCTTTAAATCCCTATCTCTTTACACTAATCATGGACGAACTCACTGGACACATTCAAAACACAAGATGCAGTGTGCGTTTGTCATGCGGATGATATTGTTTTGGTAGATGAGACACGTGAAGGAGTAAATGTTAAACTAGAATCACGGAAACACTGTATGAAAGGTTTTAAGCTTAGTAGAGTAAAGACAGAATATATGGAATTTAAGTTTAGCAATATTAGACGTAATGAGATAAGTGTTAAGATAGGAGATGTCAAGTTATCTGAAACTGAGAGCTTTAAATATTTAGGATTATTTTTGCAAGATGATGGAAGAATTGAAAGAGATGTCTTACATAGAATACAAGCAGGATGGTTGAAATGGAGGAAAGCGTCAGGTGTTTTATGTGATCGTAAAGTGTCTCTAAAACTTAAAGGAAAGTTCTACAACGGCGATTAGACCTGCTATGTTATATGGCACTGAATGTTGGGCTACAACTCGAGCACATGAGCAAAAGATGAGAGTTGCAGAGATGAGGATGTTAAGGTGGATGTGCGGACATACGAGGATAGACAGAATAAGAAATGAGAGCATTAGAGAAATAATTGGTGTTGCATCTATTGAAGGAAAGCTTCGAGAGACACGTTTAAGGTGGTACGGATATGTACTTAGACGACCAATAAATGCTTCAGTTAGGCGATGTGAAACGATGTCAAATATACACATAAAACGAGGAAGAGGAAGAACAAAAAAGACTTGGTTAGCAACAATAAAACAAGATAAAATTTATTTAAATATAGATGATGATATAGTAGAGGATAGAGTCCAATAGCGTAGAAGGATTCATATAGCCGACCCCACCTAGTGGGATAAGACTTTGTTGTTGTTGTACTTAATTGTATTATGCAAGAAGAAACTTTACAAAGACCATCCAATTCATGGGAGTTATTTCGCTGTAGACATCTAAGAAAGAATGGTTCTTTTGTTGATACTCGATCGAAGAATATAGACTTAAATATCTAAATTTTATTACCTCTTTGATTTAACTAATTAATATTTTTTTTACATAAGATGATATGAGTGCTAGAATAACACAAGCATCTCAGCCTACTATAGAGGGAGGGGAGCCACATGATGAAATTAATGAAATATATTATGAGGTTGGTGGGGCAAAAAACAACTTCGTCTACGGTTTTAATTCCCAAGCAAAGGTTATTTTTGATCGTCAAATGTGCACTCCTAAGCTTAAGGGTCGTCCGGATTCTTCATCTGCAAAAATTCAAGCATTAAAGGAGGAGAATGAATCATTAAGAACCCGGATGACGACATTAGAGCAGACGATGCAACAAGTTTTGTCTTGTTTTGTGTTGTCTCATTCGTTAATGAATCCTTTTGCTTTTCCAACCCCCCAAACCCCCATGGTTTTAGTTCCCAGGAGACTCAAGACCCTAGAGCTCCTTATGAGTATATTGTATATGAAAAATGTAAATAATTTTGCTTTATTCTTTTACAGTTAAGAACATATTATTTCAGATATCTCTGATACTGCTTGCAGATAATAAAGGTGGCAGAGATTGTTGGATATCGAGAGCTTCAACACTATAATATTCGTGGATTTTAGTGGGGATTCATTTTGATTGAAGGGAGAATTCATGTTCTTGTTTATAGTTTCAGGGTCAACGAAAGAAGTGATTCTTGGTACCGATAATGGTCAAATGTTTGAGATTGCGGTAGATGAAGTGGACAAGAAGGAGAAATATGTAAAGCTGTTGTTTGAGCTGACTGAGCTTCCTGAGGCTATCATTCATTTGCAGGTTGTTTCCCATGCATAATGTTCCTTTCTAATTGTCTGCAATGTCAGTATCCATTTTCGGTTTCAACTTTTGCAGATGGAAACAGCTTCTGCAAGTAATTAAACCAGATTTTATGTGATGTCCGTGATTTCTACTAGACTGTTTCTTGTTATGCTCTTCTTCTTGAGTCCAGATCCTCTTGCTAATAGACTGTTTCTTGTTATGCTCTTATTCGAGTTCAGATCCTAAAGTGTGCCTTGTTGTAAACCTATAGAAACCGTGGCTCTGATACCATTTGCTGGCAATGTGCTATACCTCGGAATGCTCATAGGCTCCCATGTCCCCGGATTAAAATTTTCACTAATGAAAACTAATCCGGATGGGATGAGTTTTCTAAGCACAACCAATTCGTCGTCGTGCTAACGACTTGAGCGATCGCTTGAACAAACTAGTTGTTCAAGCAACACAACTCTTCTAGTCGGTTAGCCGTGGAAGAGACGATGGACGGATCGCCGGTTTTTGTGTTTCTTATCGGGGTCCATGATTATACAAATACATGCAAATGCAAACTAGTATAATCAACATATACTAACATAATGAACATAAGCTAGCATATCAAATAAGAACATGAAAAGAACAATAATAAAAGTTGTGAAACTTTTATACCTCTTGATCTTCTATCGTATGTCCTAACCTCCTTGTAGACTTCGTGTGGGCGAAGATCCTCCACAAGTTGAAGCTTCCTAGATCTTCTTCAATCTAAAGAAAGAAGAACTCTCTTTCCCTTCTTGCTTGAGCCAACCACCAATCCACAAAAGGATTGATGCCGCCGGCCCCAAGAATAGAGAGAACATAATGGAAACAACCAAGGAACCGAACTGGGGACAAACCCTAGTTTTGGTGCCGCCGGCCAAGATGGAGTGAAGAGGAGAAAGGGAATATGTTGGGCGCCGGCCACGGTGGAGGGAATAGAGGAAGGAGCCGGTCACACCCTAGGAAGAAGAAGACCTCCTCTCCTATAGTTGCCGCCCAACTTCCTTGCAAACCCTAGCCGCCCAACCATAGGAGCCAAACCCTAATTAGGGTTTCCTCCTTAGGTCTTCTTGCCGCCCAACCAAGGTGGAAGGAGAAGATCTAGAACCGGCCACTTACCCTAGGAAGAAGAAGAACTCTTCCACAAGTTGCCGCCCACTCTCCTTCCAAACCTTGGCCGCCCAACCCAAAAGAGCCAAACCCTAATTAGGGTTTCCTCCTTAGGGTTGTTTGCCGCCCAAGCAATTGGAGGCTAAACCCTAATTTCCATCATCCAACCTCTTCTACTTCCGCCCAAGCCTAAGCCCCTATTTATAGAACTTAGGAGAAAGTTGGTCATTGATGAGGTAGCCAAAAATATAGGAACTAATTTCCAATTTTCTTGCCGCCCAAGGGTAGCAAGGAATTAGTAAATTTTTTCTTCCTATAATCTTGCTGCCCAAGGTGGCATAGGAAAAAAAAAAATTTCACCAATTCTAATCTTAAAAAAAAAAATTTAACTAATTCTAATCTTGCCGCCCAAGGTGGCATAGAATTAAAAAAAAAAAAAAATTTATCAATCTTTTAAACTTGCCGCCCACCTTATCCAACCTTTCCTCTCCCTTTCCTTTCCTTTCCCTCCCCTTTCCTTTCCCTTATATATAGAGTTAGGTTTAGGCCTTGGTTTAATCTCCACCGTCGATTCTAGGGTTTTAATCCCAACCGTCGGATCTAGAGATTTGTTTTCCATCATTTGATCTAGACTTCATGAGGTTTATATTAGGCTACGATAGGGACCATGAGGAGGAGTTGGGTCTTGGCCACCCAATGGATCGGAACCACACAAACTTGATCCATCAATGATGTTTCATTCCACTAGAGGATCATCATCGAACTACCTCACCAACCCCCATAAATTAATATGGGCTTCATATATTATTTGTACATCCATCTCCCCGTGTTTAAGATATCGAATGTCCGTCAATTAATTGATTTACTGACCATCAATTAATCAACATCTAACTCCTCGAGTAGTACCACTCAACCTTATCATCATGTTGACTAAGTCAACCTGCAGGGTTTACATGATGAACCTTATGAGCTCCTCAAGGGGACATCATCAACCTAATACATAGGACACGGATTCCTCCTATAATCAACGGCACACCATGTAAATAATATCATTTCCCAACTTACCGGGCATATTGATTTAATCCATAGAAATCTCACCCTCTGGTAAATCAAAGAAATAAATATTAAGAACATGTGCCCGTTATTATATCGGGATTAAGAGCATGTACAACATAATATCCGATGTCCGATTCAATTATGTAGTCAGCAACAAATTGAATCACCTCTATGTCGGTCCTGCTCAATACACCTAAGTGTACTAGTGTAACTTTATGTTCAAGACAAAACAATACCAAACTACACTACAACCATGCCAATGGTTTGTCCAAAACCATCTTGGTTGTGAGCCTCTACTTATACTCTACAAGGGACTAATAACATGATCTTCTATGTCATCACCCAAGCACCATGTTATCTACAATGTAAAGTATTAGACAATTTTGCATAATAATAAAAATATGCAAACAATGATCATGTGATTCTTATTTCAAAATAAAGATGTTCATACAAAAGAGCTAGGCTTTCAGTATACATCCCAACAATTCTGAATTGTGAGGAGATCAAACCTTACATAAAGTGAGTTATTTTCTATATTCAATTATTTATCGTGTTATTTATACCATTCATATTCAAATTTGATTCCTTTATAGCTTATAGCTACAACTTCAAATTCCAACAATAGGGGGAAGTGAGATGGAGAAAAAGTTAGAAATACAATTTGCATTATGATTTACAAACTACGCAAATTAGAAATTTTATTTTTATTATTTTGTCTTATATAATCGAGGAATTATATCATAATTACTTTTTTAGGTAAAGGACAGAAAATCAAATATGCAAGATCAAATGATAAAGGATCTTGCATCAGGACCTCTTCGTAACATAAGAGTTTACTCTGGTTACTATGTAACGGATTCAAATTCAATGTGGCACAATGTGATTCAGATGTCGTAACTAATAATTCAGGAGTTTACGTAAAAAAAATTAATAATAACACTAATACTAAATTTGATTATTATGGTAGACTTGATGAAATTATTGAGGTGGAATATCCTGCTTTACCCATAAAAAGGTTAGTATTGTTCAAATGTTTATGGTATGATCCGACTCCCAGAACAGGAACTCGAGTACATTTGCACTACAATTTAGTTGAAGTTAATGCAAACAAAAGATTCGAGAAGTTTGAACCTTTCATTTTTAGACAAATTTTTTATACAGAATACCCGACGAAGAATAGATCTAATGAATGGCTAGCAGTTTGTCAAATGAAGCCTCGATTGGCCATAAAAATGCCTAACACAATGAATGTCCAAAATAATGACACATTTCAAAATGAGGAAGTTGAAAGACATTCAATTGATTCAAAAATTCAATTGACATCTCAATTACTTGTAGATGTAAATGTTACGTACGAAAAATTAGATGATGGAGAGACCTCCAACAGCGAGGAACTTAGTTTAGCAGTTTTGACATAGACACTATTAATGTTAATGACTCAGATGATGATGACGTTCCCTAAATTGTAAGTTTGAAAACTTTAGTTTAGCTAGTTGTTTTTAAATACAACGAAGTATAGTAGTGAATTTCATGACAGATCAAACACCAACTTTAGTTTTGAAAACTTTAGTTTAGCTAATTGTATGTTTTTTTGTAGATATTTTAATGACAGATCATATACCAACATAGGATGACCATAGTATGCTCCGATGCATTGGTGACAAATATGCCTTTTGGGTTAAGTGAAATCAAACCTAATGGTTATTAATTTTTTTTAATGTGCTTCGTGTATTGGAATACCATGGTGGCCATGTATTGTTTGTTGGTTCAGCATGCCTGAAAGTAAATCAACAATTGGGCTTATGTGGGCTCCAAAGGTTCCACCTTCGTTTTGTGATTTACTATGAGTTTGTGATTTACTTCTAGAGTCAATTTCTTTTTGGGACATTAGTAATGGTTGTTAACATATTGTTAGTTTTAGGCACAAGCTTATTTTCTCCATAAATTTGTCTATAAAATTTCATTCTTAATTTATTATTTTCTTCACATTGAAGTTGGAAATATGTAGTTTTACTTGCCCTACAGTCGTGTTATTAGGGTTTTGCTATAAAAGAGCAAATATGCCTTCTTACAAAGAAGATGTCTAATTACAAATGTAGCTAGATGTCTAATGCTTCCAAATATATTTTGGTATTTGAAAATGTATGACAGAGGTGGTAAAATTGGAAAAAAAGGCAGTTGGACAAAGTTATTATAGTGTCTTCTCTGTGCTTACACCGTATTTTAAAAAATTTCCATGGGCTTGCTGGTCTTGACCAACTCGAACCCTTGTGGTAAAACAAGTTTTTCTACAAGCTTATTTTCCTTAATATATGTTTAGTTGATCAAGCCACTTACCCTTGATATTCTTTATATTTTGGAGATTGTCGTTATTAGCATTTCAGTCATTATGTGAATGTGTTGGAGACATTGAAATGGCCAAGGTAGAATTCCTATTATATGCCATCTGTACCTCCAATCCTTGTGAAGAAGTCAAGGAAAAATATTTTGTTTCACCTGTAGATACTGACTAGAGATGGTGAACACAGAGACAGAGAAGTCGATTGATTTGATTCAGGAGTTTGCTTCCTGTACCTCCATTGTACCTCCATGAAAAGACCTAAAGAGGTAGTCTGTTTTAAATATTTGAAAAGTTTTCATGTATTTGTTCTCAAACATCATTAGGTTCCAGTAAGAGCATAACTAATGTCATGTATTTGTTAATTTCTGAAGCATTTAGATATGCATCTTTTAGTTTTGAAAAATTATTGTTGATTCACAATTATATATTTCTGGTCTTATATTTGTTAGCATTGTCTTTGCAGGAGATAGGTATTCTTTTACTAAAAGAATTTAAAGGCAAGCAAAGAATTTGCTCTTCGTAGTCCACGGATTAGGCTTATTGAGCAAGCTCAAAAACCAAGACAGTTTGATGCAAAAGTTACAAAAGACCAGGCAAAGCTTTTTTAATTTGATTGTATTTTTTTTATTGTGGTGTAATTTATGAATTATAGTCACACCACATAAAAAATACAAGGTGTTAGAGTTATTTGAAATGTGAATGATCAATTTGTATTTTTAAGTTGTTAATTTACATATTATTACTAAGCTAACTTTAATATAGATTGTTTTCGACCTTTTAATTGTATATTAAATGCTTGGTGTTGATATATTGTTACAATTATTGCTAACAGATTTGTCAATCTATTAATTTTTAATTTAATAAAAATATATTAAAATAATGATGGAATTTAAATTCCTTAAAATTTAACTATAGTCATATTTAAAAAAAAATACATTTAATGACCGAACTTACATTCAGTCACAATATCTAGCGGTCGAATTATATATTCGGTTGTTAAATTCTAAAATTATGACCGCATATATTAATTCAGTAGCTATATTTAACGACCGAATATAAATCGATCACTAATTTAGTGACTGATTTTATATTCGATCAGTAAATATAGCGACCGAATTTAAATTTGATCATTAAATTAGCAATTTATTAATTACATTTAGCACCGAAATTTTTTATATGTTGCTAAATATAGCGACCGAACATAAATTTCGGTCTATAAATTAGCAACCCAACATAAATTTCGATTTATGTTCGGTCGCTAAATTTTGTGTCCAAATTTTATGTTCGGTCACTATATTTAGCAACCAAAAGTAAATTCAATCGCTAAATTTATCGACCGAACATAAATTTTGGTCGCTGAATTTAGCGGCCGAAATTAAATTTGATCGCTAAATTTAGAGACCGAAACTTATGTTCGGTCGCTAGCCATTACCGATTGAATAAATCACGACCCATTAAATCGGTCACTAATATTACTTCCGGTCGCTAAATATAGCGACCGAACATAAAATTCGAATGCTGAATTTAGCGATTGAACATAAATTTCAATCGCTAAAGTTAGCGACCGAAATTTATGTTCGGTCGCTAGTCATTACTTACTGAATAAATTGCGACCCATTAAATCGGACACTAATTGATATTAGTGACCGATTAGCAACCGAATTGTCCGTCGTTAAACGATGATAGTCTTGTAGTGCAAGTAATAAACCCACAATGAATTTTCTTTACATAACAAATCTTTGAATTTGTAAATGAACTCCATAAATTTGCATTGTTGCCATTATGTTACCCACATCTTTCCTCATTGTCGTAACCATTTATTTCAATTGAACTTAGTAAAGCCAAAAGAAATAATATTGTACTAATGCACTGTAATATGTTTATTTTGGATTAGACTAAAGACAATGAGAACAAGGATGAAGGTTTCTATGTCCCTTATTTGTTCTTAATTTTCATCTCTTGCGTAAGGAGGCAAATGAAAAAGTGAGGAATTTGGCGATACTATTTTTCCACCAATATGTATTAAGGTGGGTTCATGATATTTGTTTTTCAAAAATAAAATATATAGTTAAGAAACCAGATGAGCACATCTATAACACAAAGGATGAGATCCAACAGAGGGCCAACCAGACAGTCAAGAGAAGAAGATTTCAGAAGCTAACAAAATTTTCAATGCATCATTTAACTTCCAAAATATATTGGTAATAATTATTCTGGTCAAAGTAGCAACATAAGGCATTTAACTGGACTGGTCAGACAGCACCCATTAGATAGTGGCCATATGTGCAGATCACCGCTAGCAAAATTTGATATGACTAGTCCCCCAATGGAACTAAGAACTTAAAGGGTTTGGGTAAGTGTAGTGATATTCTGGTTCCACTATTATTTGAGTAGTATTAGATTATGCAAATTGACCTACATTTATCTGTTTAAGTATGATAGTTATACTTCTTTGTAATAAGATTCTCACTGAAAAAAAAAACATGACAAGACTTTGACTTGATGTCAAAAACCCTAGCTTTTCCAAGCCATGTTTGTGTATCAGTATCTTCATTATCAACTTCTATTACTGTATCTTGAATAATTTCCAAACAGAAAAAGAAGTTAAGCTAATAGTAATCTTATTCTGATGTTCATGATACTAATCTGGATCAAAGAAAGGATCATAAGTGCTTGAAATAAGTTGCCAGGAATCAAATATGCTGAAACAGCAAGTGAGAAATATAGACGGGAAGAATCAAAATCAAAAGCATGAGAATGAGAGAAGAGGCAGTTATTATTAAGTTAGCAATTAGGATAGTTGGAATTCTCATTGGGATGTGAGAATTGTCAATTGGGGATAATTAATAGACTTGGGTTTAAGGTTTTGTCGAACATCAAAAAGGGGGAGATTGTTGGTGGAATCGGCCCAGGACTCGAGTTTGACTCGAACTATATTTTGATGTTAGACAAAACGCATGACATGGGATTGTCATGGAAGTCCAACATAGGGTTGGCCACGTAAATCCAAATGTGTAGCCTTGGTGGTGAAAAGTCCAAGCATAGGGCTTGGTGTTGGAAAGTCCAACATGGGTTGGCCACGTAAGCCCAAGTGTGTAGCCTTGGCGGTGAAAGTCCAAACATGAGGCTTGGCATGGAAAATCCAAGCATGAGACTTGGTGTGGAAAGTCTTGAGGCCTTGGCAAGTTCACTAGGCTCGGGGTCCTTGAGTCGGTGAAGGATGGCATTGCGAAGCCGCGCGCTTAGTGCATCCGAGGGACCGTCGGATGGGGAGCAAATGGAGTGAGGCCCAAGGGAAGCATACTTCGAGGGCAAGAGACGCGAAAGATGGCATTACGAAGCCGTGCGCTTGGTGCATCCGAGGGACGTAGGCCGAGGGAAGAGAGCTTCGTTGGGAAACTCCATGAGAGGATGAGGTGGACTTAGCCAAGTGGCTAAGACTGAGTGTCGGATGCTCAAACATGGTGTTTGAGGGTTTACCCGATGGTCAGATGCTCAAATAACTTGGTGTTTGAGGTTTTACCCGACAGCAGTCGACTGGCATAGGTGTCGGTTCGACTGATCCAAGTCAACTAGGGTTCGACTGGTGTTAGACTGCTTTCTATAGCCTGGCAGTCGACTGATGTCGACAGCAGTCGACTGCCAAGGGATGGCAATCGACTGATGGAAGTGTCGCAGACACAAAATGCTCCGTAGATGACTGGGCAGTCGGCTACGAGGGCAGCAGTCAACTGATGGTCATCATCAGTCGACTGATGGAGGATCCGTTAGAACTTGTTCAACGTGGATCAAGCCGTTGTGAGACAACGGCTACAGAAGCAGTCGACTGGGGCCTTTTGGCAGTCGACTGCTAGATGCGAAATCAGCTCGATGCAGGTTATAAATGGAGCTCGAGATGGAGGATTTTGCCAAGACTTTAAGGGTGATTTTGGAGAGGAATTGCTGCTGCATTCCAGACCTTCAAAGTCAATTCAAAGCAAGCAACAAGCAAGTGATTCAAAGCGATTTATGTAAAGTGTTCTTTACTTGCATTTCTATTGTATTTGTAGTCTTGCTTGTACTTTAGTATTACTGTTGTAATAGCTTGTACGAGGTTTCTCCACCTCCGATGTGTTGTCGAGAAAGAGTTTAGTTAGTGTCGTGCGCATAACTAGAGCTCGTTGAGCTCGCCCCATGGAATAGGAACCATTCGGTTCCGAACCACGTATATCTTGAGTGTATTGTGTGTGCTTGTGTGTATTTGTATATCTTGTTAGTATTATTATTATTATTCCGCTGTGCTAACGGGAATCGTAGACAAGCGACACGCAAGAACGAGCAAATTCCACCGTACGACGATTAAGGGTTATTCACCCCCCTCTAGCCGGCCACCGACGTTCCAACATTTAAGGGGTTCCCCAACATTGCCTACATCCATCACCGCTGAGAGACATCTTATCTAAAAACAGCAAGTACATAAGATAGGTTGCGGGTAAGTTAAACGGGGCCAACAACATAAGTGAGACAAGGCAGTGGGTCCATCAAGTCAGGTGCATTAAAAAATAAAATAAAAAACACTCCCTTACAATGATCAACCAATCAACTGACTAGGACTCCTAAATGAACTAGGTGTTCATAAACAAACTTGGTGTTTAATTCGATAAAGCTCACTGATATTCGTTCAAGAGTAAAGGAATATATAATACAAACAAACTTGAACTATAGTAAGCTTGGTTTGTTAACATTCATGAACAAAGCTCATAAATAATTTATGAATAAACTTATCTATTAACTTATATAAAATTTAATTATAAATTCATTTGTTAATTTTTATTCAAATATATAAAAGAATTGTAATTTATAAAATTTTACAATCTTAAATATGTTAAAAAATAACTAAATAACATAAGTTTCACGTATTAGATCAAAGATTTACCTAAATTATAAAGACAACAATTTTGTTATTTGAGTTTGATAAAAATTTTAGTAAGAAAACCTGAAGAAGCTCAATAAAAAAAACAAGCTTGGAGACACTTAAGCTTGGCTTGCTAGTTTACACCCCTACAGCTGACCCACCTCGGTACTGACAGAAGTTGAAGAGAGATTTTTGAGGAAATCAGACCTCTCATAGCCCGCCCAAACTTGGTGTTTCGTTCAAAAGTAAAGGAATATATAATACAAACAAACTTGAACTATAGTAAGCTTGGTTTGTTAACATTCATGAACAAAGCTCATAAATAATTTATGAATAAACTTATCTATTAACTTATATAAAATTTAGTTATAAATTTATTTGCTAATTTTTATTCAAATATATAAAAGAATTGTAATTTATAAAATTTTACAATCTTAAATATGTCAAGAAATAACTAAATAACATATGTTTCACTAATTAGATCAAAGATTTACCTAAATTATAAAGACAACAATTTTGTTATTTGAGTTTGATAAAATTTTTAGTAAACAAGCTTGAAGAAGCTCAATAAAACAAATAAACAAGCTTGGACACACTTAAGCATAAAACCCCTACAGCTGACCCAACTCGGTATTGATAGAAGTTGATGAGAGATTTTTGAGGAAATCAGACATCTCATAGCCTGCACTAAAAATTTGTGAGAAATCCCTCACATCCAATTCAATGAATCTCACTAATCATGAAAATTAGTAACACAATCAATAAAAAGAATTCTTCAGATGATACAGCTCATTAGAGGTAGAGGCAATAATAAGAGGCTCAACTACAGACCAACAAGAAGTCAGCATTTTGTTAAATTTAAGGCAAACTCATTTAGGAAAGTGGCGAAGAGAGATATTTTGAGTATAACTCAACTATCAAGTATTGGCATATAGTTAAGTTAATGATGTATAAGGCAAAAAGAAAATTTAGGAGGTAATTTAGGCATTAAGTTTATGGAAATTAGGTTGATATATATTAGTGAGGCATTAACAATTTTATAGATATAATTGCTTATTAATCATACTAAATTTTTATTTAATTCTAATGTATTAACATTATTATCATTTATTAATATCTATTGAAGATATGTTATTTTATGATAAAATATATGTTAATAATTCATCATTAAGAATTTGCGATCAACAACGAAAAGATCTTATTTTCCTATAATAATGTATTAAGATAATGAGATAACTGAGGAATTAAGCATATATTAAGATGTATTAACACTTAACAAGTAGTTAGGTAATTATTGAAGTTTTTTAAATATAACTGCCAATTAATCATACTAAATTGTCATTTAATTATAATGTATTAACAGTATTGTGATTTATTATTTCCTATCAATAGCCTCATATGTTATTAAATGGAAAAATATAATATAATAATTTGCATTATAAGTGTTTGGTGTTGATAAGAAAGACTTATCTTACACTATGCAAGTAAATTGTGCAGATTGTAAAGCCCTAATATTGTTAATATTTTCTCTTAAGCTTCAGATTCACATGGACAGTTTATTAATAATTATAACCAAATCATCGATTATTATTTATTGATTATTTTAATCTCTCATATTAGCAATACGATATTATTTAATATTCATTGATAGAATTAAGTACAAGAACAAAAGATAATAAACAGTGGGGTGAAAATTAAGTGCAGAGAATAAGAACAAATGAACAATTATAATAGCTAACAGATTAGGAATTAAAATTATGGGGAAAATCATATTAGATTTAGGCTAATCATACTAACAAATGTTCAGTTAACTAAGCTAATATCCTCTGAGATGCTATGATATGACTATGAAATGAGAGTCATTCAGTACATTCTGAAGTTCTTGTTGTAAAAAATATAGATAATTGCTTGTTTAATCCATTTCTTTTTCATACTGAATTAGATTCATATTGACATTTTAAGACTGATACTAGTAAATTAACATTAAGGGGAGAGAAATGAAACATGAGTCAACTAACCATCTCAACAGGAAGGTTCAGATCAAATGATTTGTAACTTGGCCAGAATCCAGTCGTTAGAACAGTGACAGTAAGATCTATCCCTGGATTAGCATGAAGATTACTGTTGAGATAGTCCTCAAAGCTAGACTGGTTTTCCCTTGCAAGGGTAAGATCAGTAACCTGGAACCAAACCCACAAAATCAGGCCACCATTGTATATCTAACCAAGCAAATCAAAATGTTGATACAGACCATGCCCTCCATCTTTGAAGTAAACTGCCCTCCGCATTGCTGCTTTAGCTTTGTCAAAATGCTCCTCTCATGGTCATCATTAGCACTTTTGTCAAAGAGCAACCTCCTAGCAAGCTTCTTCCTATGAATTTACAATTTTTTACTTCAGCCAAGGTTGAAAATAACAGAAAAGAAAACAAAGGTAATATCATAATTGATATGTCACCAAATAGCCCACAAATAGAAGGCTATATACCTATAGAACTCGGCAAACAGATCTTTGTCGCTGATATATGCAAGCAACTTTACAACCTACAAAACATAGGAAAATTGTTGAATCCCACCCCTAGAACCCAGGAAAGAGGAATACAAATGGCAAAATGAGAAATGAAATACAAGGTAAAGGATGGGGTATGGCAACATCAAGCACTGATAACCACAGTATTCACCTTCTCAAGAGTCTCTTCAATTGCTTCATCACTGAGTTTTTCACTTCCACCTTTCTTAAGGATATTGTCGCAAAAAGTAGCTAATAGCTCAGCACTTGAGCTGCCTGCAACACCCTTGTTGCAGAAAACCTCAAAAGCCTCTTTGAGTGCCTAAACCAAACAGACAAACTTAGATAAAATCATAAGAAGTACATTGCAAATAGTTGTCCTTACTAATAAATACCTTGTGAAAAAGGGAGTGATTCTGGAAGCAATCATTCACGTATGCCAAATATTTGTCATGTAGTTCAATAACTTTTCTAACAAAAACCTGCAAACCCCAGGGACGTTAAGATATATTACTTAGATAATGACTAATCAATTAGCGTCCAAACAAGTAAAACAAGAAATGACAAATCTGTACCTGCTCTTGGAGGCCAACAACATCCCTTTTCTCAGCCTGAAAATTTATAGTGTAAGAATGTTACAGGTGCTGTTACTACCAAGTAAACAAGTTCAGAAAAGTTAATCAAACATGCTGTGCAGGGGAGGGCAGACTTCACAAGATATAGTAAGCCAAAATCTAATAATTCTTAGTTCGATGGAATCAAACACCAAGCCATCTCATGGCCCAAAAGTTATGTTCCGACCTCACACTGGCACATGAGACTCATCAGCTATGGGTAAATTACTTTATATTACCACGTGTGCTGACTGTGTTGTTATAGTGCCATGAAGTATGGGTTATTCTCGATTAATCAAATGTGCTCTTGATCAGCACATGTGCTCTCAGCCAACACGAGTTGCAGCAAAAGGAATTGGATTTGATCTGAACTCACATTGGCACATGAGACTCTTCAGCATGAGGTATATTATTCTTTGCCACCTAAGGACATATGCCGGCTATGTCATTGTAGTGTCATGCGGTACAAGGTATACTCTTGATCAGTCATGCATGATCTTGGCCAGTACACATGTTCTCGAACAGCATGCATTGCAACAAAAGGAATTAGATTTGATTCCTAATGTGGATCCACGACAAGAATAGGAGATGGAAATCAATAAATTGGAGAAACGGATGAAGAGATATTATATGTAAATTGACGCAGAGGCATGGACTAATCAAATCATCAACTTGGATGTTTCCATACATCTCGATCCAAAAAAAAAAAAAGGATACTGCAATCTCTAGTAAAGAAAAAAGAGAAATATTCCAAATCTATTTTTAAAAAACTAGATAACAAAGAAGAGGTCAATTGATGATTGGTCAAATCCACTTAATGTAATCGATGAGAAAGAACATGATGAGAATAATGAGACATCATCACCTTTTGAAGATGCAATCCAACTAAAAATTCGAAATTATAATTTGGAATGTCAATAGCAATATGAGCATCAAGAATGAAACTAATGTTCCCTTGACTCCATCACATAAACTTTGGGCATATGAGCAAGGATACCATGCAACCTAGGATGATGATGATTATAGTGCTAGAGCTATTAAGAACAAGTATCAACATTGATATAGAAGTGGTAGACAAAATGATTTAGCATTGATTCTAATAACGGTTCATCATACGATAATTCATCATGTTAAAGCTCGGAAAGATGTGTATCCTTACCCTATGATTATCAAACCTAATTGCAATTGTGTCAATTAAACTCCAACTCTCAGTGATGACTCGAGGCATGCTACTGGACATATATAGAGTACTACATATCCAAGGATAATTACTTAATTTGGCCCTTGTAAATCCCTAATTTTGCAAGGATGTTAGAAGAACAAATGTTCCATCTGATCCACGACACGGAACTCCTTGGTATTAACAAAGTGATCGAGATTCTTGTAAAAGTTTATACCATAATGAAGTTTAATTATATACAAGTGAAAGTAATAAGTACTAAAATTGAATCGGCATGGCAAAGCACTAAAACTATATCATTTCTGTCAAAGGCCAAACCTCCGACAAAGCTATTTTAACCCTTACTTAGTTCACTAAGTTGCTTTAATGCCACAAAAGGATCCATGTCTAAACCACACTTGAGAATAACCTAGTTCATTGCAAAATTACTCTATAGTTTAGTTTAATGCATATATTATTACATCTTAAAAGATTGCTGATGTCTTTTAAGAGCAAAAATATTAAGAGCAAAATGTTTAAGTTAAGAATTATTGAATTTTAATTGAGATCAAAGCATCAAAAAAAATACAAGTTTGTTACACATATAATTATACATTGTCAATTTAGACATTTTGAAGGGGAGCCTTGGCATCATGGTTTAAAATACTGTGTCATACTGACCGGCACGGACATCGGCATATAGTCGTGATGCCTCGTGTGAGGCTTCCCACGGCTACCGGAGGCCTCGCACAAGGCTCTGCAACCGTCAAAGGCCTTAGGATCACAGGTGACCTCGCCAAGGCCCCGCTGTCACGGAGGGCTTCAATGAGGCCACGAGAAGGCCCCATGTTGCTGGGTGCTTTGTGTGTGGTCGCGGGAAGCCTCGAGGTCACGGGAAGCCTCGAGACCGCAGGAGGCCTCGCGCCCGCGAGGCACCTTACACAAGACCTCGCAATCGCAGGGCGCCTCCCATAGCCTAACGACTATAGGGCGCCTTGCAAGAGGCCACAAAAGGTCTCATGGCCACAAGGTGCCTCTTGCAGCTACAGGTGATCTAGCGCAAGGCCCCGTGAGCAATCTCACGTGAGGCTCTACAATCGGAGTCCCAGTTGCGTCCGCATAGGGCTTTTTTTCTTTTTTTTTATAAATTCTATAATCCTGAATTTATTAATAGAAAAAATATCAAAACTATATCGGTATAGCACGATATAGTATCAAAACCGCATCGTTCCAATCGTTGACCGAAATCTCGGCACAAACCGAGATTTTAAATCATGCTTGCCGTAATAGTAAAGTTACTCCCATGTGACCTAGTGGTCATGGATTCAAATCGCGGAAACAACCTCTTCCAATATAGGCTAAGACCGCATATAATAGGCTCTTCCCTAAGACTCCGCATTGGTGGAAACTCCATGCACCGGGCTGCCCTTTTATTGTCAATTTAGACACTTTGTAATTGTTTTTTTTTTCACTTTTCTCTCTAGTTTTGAGTGGATGTTGCTTGGACGCATTGGAATCTTAAACCTAGCAATAGTTGGGATTTAAAACAATATGCTTCAACAAACAAACTAACAAGTCTACCTTTTTGTTACTTGCAGCATCCTCTGCCTGTTTAACTAAAGCAGTGCCCTCAATAGTCACATGCTGAGAGTAAAAATTCAGAAACCAGAAAGTTAGGTTATTTTTAACTTGAAACCCCAGAAAGTGGGAAGTTAAAATATCAGAGATAAACCTGCTTAAATATTTGAGAAACAGGATCGAGGCCACGCTGTATTCTACAGAAGAGCCTGTACATTCGCGACAAATCATCCACCTATAAAGGATTTCATATGATAGTTGTTAAATCCTAATAAATTTTACAAGGGAAACTCATTTAACGAGGATAATGGTACCTTATCATCTCGAAGTAATGCATGACATCCGGAATGTTCTTTTTCAAGAAGTTGGCCAGCATAGACAAATAGTAGTTCATGTTGCACTTTCTAGGAGACAAGAAAAAAGAGTGATATCACTGGGGTAGCAAAAAAATGAAGCAAGAGCGTAACTAATATTAGTAGCATTGCAAGATTAATAAGTCAAAACCCCTATCCATGTGCCCTAGGAGTGGTCCTAGATAAGGTTTAAAATCTCGACTCGTATCGGGATTTCGGTCTGCGATCGGAACGATACGGTTTCGGTACCGTATCGTCTGTGCCAATACTATTTCGGTATTTTTTTTTAAACATTAATATTAATTATTTGATTTTTTTTTATTTTAGTTAATTTTTTAAAAAGAATTTAAGATTTAATTTTACCTAAATTATAAATTCGAATTTAGAATTTTAATTAAAATATCTTTTTTTTAATTTTTATTTAATATATAAATTAATTAATAATTTATTTAATTAAATTTTACAGTTTAATATATATATATATATATATATAAAATTTTAATTATAATTTAGATCGGCGTAATCGCTGTCGCATAATCAGCCATGTGATCGGGAACGCGATCGCCTCCTAACGTCGTCGTCGGTGCTCGTCGTCGATTCACTCGTCGTAGCGTCGCTCACATATCATCCTTCTGTCGATGCAGCGTTGCAGTTTGGTTCCTACGTCGGAGGCAGGAAATTTTTCGTAATTTTCGTCAAAGAAGCGGCTCGGCATTTAAAACACTGGTCCTAGACCATGTGTTGAATCATTCAGAATAGGTACTCAAAGCATCAAATAAAAGCAAAATATTCACAAACAACGAACCTGATTAATTTAAAGTTTAAGATTGTGAACACAACCGTTAAGGGAAGCACATTTAAGGCACTAATAACTTCAGCTAAATATATAACTCATGAAAAGGCAAAAAGTACCTCTAACAATTTCTGTTCACTGTTAGAGTGCAAGTAATGTGCAACCCTGTCCTTCTCACGCTTTAAGCATTCCTCTGCCTAGAAAAGCCACATAGGACATTAAGCATTTTGACAGAAATCATGTGAATATATTCATGGATAAACAGTACCTTTAACATGTAATCAGGGCATGAATCTTCTAGAATCCAGTTTGAAGCTTTCCTAGAATAATAGGCAGCAGTATCTTTAAGCAAATGTGCTTCAAAGTCGTTTTCATAACACTCCATGTTACCCAATCCAATTTCAACAAAAATGTCCAAGACATTCTTCAATAAAGCCCAATCAATTTGCTCCCCTTCACGCTCTCGATCAATCTGATTATAAATGCATAATAATAGGGTGGATAGAAGCTGAATATTTTATGTTGAGACCCAATGTAAGACTTACCAAGGAGATGACAGCATCTTTGACTGTACCCTTGACTTCCTGATAGACCTATAAAAAATAATAATAGAAAGTAACAGTTTGATCAGACTCATATTTATCCTGCTGCAAAATTCTTGAAACATAGAGAATGACATTGAATGCTGCAGGAATGTACCAAAAGAAGGATGTCATTATACCAGGTCACGGAAGCATGTAAGCCCAACTTCATTTAGAGGAGGAAGCGACCTCCTTGTGATAAAGTAGCGGTCAAGGTAATGAAAGAAACGTGAAAGCCACCTGACCATTACTTTATGGTTTAGCCATATCTTAACTAGCTCCCTCAACATAAATTCATCATGCTTCACTCTCAAAGAAGGCAATACCTGAAAGAAGTGAATTTGTTTAACAAATTTAAGACAAACCCATATCATGTGCAGGCAAGGAACAACAAAAAGAAGCCTTAAAGAATGAAATTTCAATGTCTCAATGAAAGAACAGTCAGATGATTGTGAATATTCAATTTGCAGACACTTGATCCCTCCTCATCAGTAATACTTTCCCCACCTTGTATATGTTTCAGTTCACTGAAGAGTTGTGACCATACATGCAAGGATGAATAGAACTCTGAAGCACCAAAAGTATCTTAAAAATAGGAATAACAGAGAGTGGGTGTGAATATCTCTGTATAGAGATGGTGAATCATGTATGTTTTTGTTAAATCTGCTGGCAAAGATGATTTAATTGGGTACATAATTACTAGAGATATTTTGTTTATGGAAGATTGAATTAGTTACTTTTAGCAGTCTAATTGGTTATTATTTTGAATATTGGAGATATCATGATGTTTTAAGAAGGATAAGGTTCAGGTTTGCTGCTTTTAGAAAGTGTTGAGGCAGGTATCATCTTGGACACGTCAAGGAGGTAGGGTATAGATAATAAAAATATTGCTACATTGTTGAATAATATTAGCTGTTATATTTCATATATTTTACAGTGTATGATTGACATATTCCTTTTATATGTGAGAGTACTTTACCAAAAATATGTTAGTCACTTTTATTGATATAAAATCATTTAGAATTTTTAAAAACCAATTGTATATGTCACCCACATATTTCAAAACGCTAGTTAAGGTATATAGGTAAGAGCATGTAAGACTTAATAATTATTTACAAATAACACACGTTAACAAGGTTGAAAATCTCGAGTAGTGCCAAACTTTCAATTTTTTACTAGAACAATACTGTTTCAATATCATGCCAATGTTTCGATGAATGGTGTCGTAAAGGATTGGAGTTGAAGGAGAAAGGAGATGAAGCATAGGAAGGAGTCTGTGTCAAGTATGGTTTTAAATTTGTACTATGCCAGCAAAACGGTTGAAGCATATCATTTCGGTAAATTTACGAAACTCGATACCACTCAACGCAAACAATGTCTCTTTTGCTTCATCTCCTTCCTCTTTCAACCTTCAATCTGTCATTGGCATCATGCATCAAAGCGTCGAAACAATATCTTTCCGGACAACGACCAAAACTATGACACGGCTCGACATTTTGAACTTTGGTGTTGAGTGGCATCGAATTTTAGTAATTTGTCGGAACGATACATTTCAACCATTTCACCCCGCACATTGCCAAGATTTCAAACCATGCACATTAAATATTAATTTTGTATCTTATGTATATGATCCATGCTACATTATTGAATAATATCAATTATTATACTTCATGTATTTTGCATCGTATGATTGGCATATACTTGTAATATGTGGAAGTATGAATTATATGAGTTGATTAATATATTTTAATGAAAATATATTAATCATTTTTATCAACATATTAGTTAGCATTTTTAAAACTAGTCGCATATGCCATCAAAATAATGCATGTGCAGTAATTAGGGTATGGCAACATGTATCCAATATTTGCATGTTGCACTAATTAGGGAATGCCAACAAGTACCTCGATAAGCAGGTTTCCATGGGTATCAAACCAAGTTCAAGTTCTTGGTTATACTTAACTATAGGGTCCCTATCATCAAGGTTTAAAATTTCGTTTCGTTTCACTCGAAACGGACGAAACATTTCGTTCCGACGCGCGATCGAAACAAAACGCCGCGCGAAATTTCGCGTGACAGAGCAAGCGGCGACTGGCGGTGATCGCGGGATCGCGATCGCGTTCCCCGCGCGATCGCGGGATCGCGATCGCTTTCCCCGCGCGATCGCGATCCAAATCTACTATCCCAATTTAATTAAAAATTAAAATTATATAATTAACTAAATTATAATTTCTATATTATAATATTATTAATTAAAATTTTATATATAATATAAATTAATTAAACCATAAATTTAATTAAATAAATTATTAATTAATCATTTATACAAAAAACCGTATCGCTCCTAAGCATCGATCACAAACCTCGGTATGGCTCGGCATTTAAAACCTTGCTATCATGTTCAAGTTTATTTAAAATATTCTAATATCTAAGTTGAGTTCAAGTTTGCCTAAGATATTCTAATCATCTAAATTAAATACTCGCAGGTACCATGAAAGTTCGAGTATATGTTTATAATCGAAAGCATGGCGCATTATTATTTGAATTTGGGTATGGGTAATACCCAAAAATATAGGTACTCAACAAATTGTCATCCCATATAGGTACTCAATAGTATGCACATGCAGAGAGATCCATCCTCCTTTTGAAATAAGACTAGAGCATTAAAGGGAGCCTTAAAAGGACAAATATAGTCTAAGCCTAGCAAATCTTGAAGATATTTCCATAAATCAGCTAATTCATGAGGTGTCATGCAATCAGGTGTCATAGGCAACACCTTAGTATCTAGCTCCAACTCAATTCAGTAACCTACCTCATGCTTTAGTGGAAGCTTCTTTAAAAGCGCTTATGATATTACATCCTTGGATGCTTAAAGCACCAGTTGTATGATCTCTGATACTAGCTCCTTGGAGTTGTCAAGAATTTCCCCATAATTCAAATCTTGGATAGTGGAAAAGTAGTGTGGATTTATCTAACTCCCACTTGAATTGTAGAGCTAATAGCACCTTGGACACAAACCTTACCAACACACTTTGTTGCAATGGCACATACCTTATTTCTTGCAAGTATGGTGAAGGGTTGTTGCTAATAGAGGAAATGTATGTACTTGGTAGAAGAACTCCAACCAATTGCATCATTTGGAAGTCATCCATTAGTACAATAAAGAAGTTTAGGCTTCTGCTTCATTTTCCAAGTTGAACTGGAATCCACTTGGCAACGTCAACAATAGGTTTAGCTGGCAAGATCACAGCTTTGCAGGAAGCTCCACTATTAGCAATCTTAAGGCCTAATAGCTTAACCTTGCCTTCGATAATGAAACTATAACTTGATCTTGTATCCAACATGACTCGAAACTTCTTCGCCATTAATGATTGCGCTTATGAACATAAGACTCTTCTTGGTTTAGGAAAGATTTATGGCTTTGGCCTTGAGAATGCTAAGTATTTAATGCAATATCATGCTAGTTTGAGACCCTTTGTCATAGAGATTGCTTTCTTCATGTTGGTTCACCATGGGAATAAGGATCTTGCATTTCGAACTATCCATACAATGCAAACCGGCACAAATTAAATAAGGTTTTTTGTTGTTTGGTGCATCAAAGTTACTTGTCTTCAGCATGTCCAACTCGTTACTATCGTTAGCCATATGGTCCTTATATCCACTCTTCTATCCCCATTTTTTTATAATTGGTCTTCTTTTCCTCTGATTGGGAAAAGCAATCAATGATTGACTCAGCCTTAGTGATAACAACTTCTAGATCCGACGCACCTCGTCTATCCAACGCTACACATGTATAATCCCTTAACCCATCCATGCAGTAGAAAAGAGAATTTTTATCAATCATGTCATTGATCTCTAACAAAAAATAAAGAAATATCCTTAAGATCTCTAATGCTACCCATTTGTTTAAGACAATGTAAATGACCACATGCCTCCTTCTCAATGTCGGTTGGATTATATTGGTTCTTGAGTTTCTTCTTGAAGTACTCCCAAATACCTATTGAGTGAAGACTTTTATCTAAACTTACAGCACCACCACATCTATGCAACATCCTGCAAGTAAATGGGTGCACCATTGATACCCAAAGCATCATCCTAGATAGCTTTGAAATAAAAAAAAAAAACTCTTAAGGTTATAGAAGTATTAACTTCCTTGGCATCACAAGCACCCTTGTAGATGGCTATCATTGGCATTGGGATAGTATTGACATTGTTGGGATGTGAACACTCCAAGCTAGTCCCACGTGTGTATATGAACCTCCTTGTGAGTGTGTACCTCCACTTTTGCTCATAAGACCCATAGCTCCCGCTCCACGAACACTATAAGTCCAGCAAGCTCAAGATGGCTTGTACACTAGTAAGTATTCTTGCAAAAAAGGCAATCCAGGATGACCTTCTTAGTAGACTTAACTCACCACACTCTATCTCTATGCCATCTAGACACATAATGA
Organism: Wurfbainia villosa; assembly: GCA_025175895.1. Classification (NCBI taxonomy): domain Eukaryota; kingdom Viridiplantae; phylum Streptophyta; class Magnoliopsida; order Zingiberales; family Zingiberaceae; genus Wurfbainia; species Wurfbainia villosa. The sequence continues at coordinate 54,376,892 of CM045986.1, read as the reverse complement.
GATCCTCAACAATGGACTTCACTTTCAAGGTATCTTCCTCCATACTATCAAGACTAATCTCCGTTATGGTGGACTACACCTTGGAGATAACTTGCTCCAAGTTAGCAACCTAAGCTTCAATAGGATCCACATCCAAAGCCTTAGTCTTGTCATATCTGCCTCATCTGTACTACCCCTCTAGTACATAAGATTGATTTCCCAAGGTATCACTGCCAAATGCAATTACTCCTAAGCACAATATGGCTCTAATATCATCACTATCTTATTTTTAGCACCATTGACCCATGTAGCACTTTGACAACCTACCTTGCAAAGTTGCTAAACCTACTTACTAGAGAGAAATTGAGAGACCTTGGAAGTAGGCACTAAATAAACCGAACATTTATGAGCAAGCTTTAACACATATATGTTTAGCTTGTTAATGTTCATGAACAAAGATTATAGATTGTTCATGAACAATATCCACAAACAAAGTTTGTGAACCATATTCATAAATGGAGCTCTTATCAAACTTGCAAGTGATAGAGAAATTCTCAAAATAAACAAACGAGCATGAAATATCAAGTTCATTAACTAACTAAACAAGCTTAAAAATGTATAAGTTCAATAACATCTAAACGAACCGAGCTCAAGCTCAGAAAAAGGAATCAAACCAAGATTGAACAACTATTTCAATGGCTTGGTTCATTTTAAGCTTGGCTTGGATTAGTTACCTTATCAAACAAACATGAACAACACAAAACTTGGCTTGATTTGGCCCATTTACAACCCTACTTGGAAGATTAATAGAGAAGATAGGTATTTATAGACATCATCCTTCCAAATAAACAATTATGATCAATTCAATCTAGCGATGTACATTATGTATCCAAAAATTTGCTAAAAATATCTAGATGTTTCATGATGAGAAGATTCTAGAGAAATGTCTAGAATAATCATAAAAAATAAATCATGTAATTATATCAAAAACTCTCTTGAACTTGAAAATCAATGAGTTGCGACAAGAAGCTCTCATATAAAGATTAAATCATGTAATTATATATCTTATTTCCAAGTCATGGTGAGGCTTCTTAGGTATTAGGCACCACCTGGATGTGCTTTTGTTTTGATGAAAAATAATAGAAAATAATAACTGGAATAAGAAAGTTTAGAACTGATACACCATTAGGCATATCATACGCGTGGAAACGCAACCAAATAGTAATTCCATCAATGAGACTATTTGAAAAGAGAGAAAAAACAACGATCAAGTTAACTAAACAAATAAAGAAGAGGAAGAAAACTCTCATTCTAGGGTTGAATACCAACTAAAATTATGGAAGTATGAAACTGGAGGTAAAATTAGCCATGCTCACCATCGATGTGATGTAATCCTCAAATGAATCGCGATACTTATCATACAGTTGCTGCGAGTAATCATGCGGGGGTTTCTGGGTACACATGTTGTAGATAGTCCTGCTCCAACGACGGAACCATCCAATCCATTAGAGAGAGAGAGAGAGAGATAGAGAGAAGAATAACGAAAAGGGTTCAAATTGAGCAAGAACTACCGGACGACATACGTATAGAGCATCATGTAGTCCTCCGGGCTGAACTGCGACTCCGGGAGCCCCTCTAATATGTTCTTCAACTTGGTAATGCCCTTCTGCATGAACTCCCATCCCTGCTCCAGATCGATCGTTTTCCTCTCGTGCATAGATATCCTGAAACGGGATCAATATCCCAGCTAAATACAGCAGGAATCAGAAACGCCTCCTTCGCTGGGAACAGAGCGAGGAAACGAACGTAACCCTAACGAGATGGGATTGAAGCACCAAAACCGAGCGCGGAGAGAATTGGGGCACCATCGACGACTGCAAAAGGTCAGGGAGGGCTATTTATAACATACGCCGTTCCGGCTCTTTCAAAAATAATTTTCTATTTATCTCAAAAATGTTGGGACCATAAGATAAATACTAAAGATCATTTTTATCTTAAATAATTTTTCTTAGACATCCTTTTAACGAAATTACTCGACTAAAAAAGGTGGAATATTTAGATGAAAATCCTGTAATATTTAAACATGCTATGGACGTGAAAGAGGAAGTGACTCTAACTACAATTTAAAAAATATGATACGGTATAAGAAAATTTAATCATTTAGCTTTCGTATGAATTATAGTTTTATTTTCTTAAATATTATTTTTGCGTGTGCGTTAGTTTGGTGTCATTTTGTGATAATAATAAATTTTAGTAAGAGGAAACTTTCTTTTAAAAACAGTAAAAACGCAACTTTTTATATTATTAAATCACCTTTAAAAATAGTCCAAAAAATAATATAAAAATTTTAAAAATTAATTCATTAATATATTTTTTAAAGTTCAAATTTCAGGAAAAACTCTATATTTGGATTTGTTTTTGGAATAATAATTAAACGATTGGATGGAGGAGTTTAAAGACTGTAGAGTACACTTGGAATAATTATTTTATTCATTTTAAAAATTCAATATGTTTTATTAATATTAAAATGATTTTTTATTTTTAAATTTCCTAAGGTTAATATTTTTTAGATGGCTCTTTCCATCATTCTTTTATCATCGCATTCTGAAGTAATTCTTAGTACTTGACTTAATTAGTAAGTGTACAAGAGTGGATTGTAAAAATTTAAAGTTCAATTTTTAATTGAGATATTCCTTGTCTATATGATTTTTAATATGAATTTTTAATTTATCTCAAATTTATTAATGTAATGGTATTATAACACAAACTATAGGATGAGTCAAATGTTGACTAAGAAATTGATCGTTAAAAGAACGAATAGAGAAGAGAGGACAAAAATTATAATAAAAGAAGAAAGGAAAAAGGAAGGAATAAGGAAAAGGATTTGTTATTCCATAGATGCGTTGATAATAATGAGACTGAGATATTCATGCAATATGAAAATTTAATTTGTATGTCGTATAAATATTTATAAGTGGTGGTATTGTATTATGATGATAAATGAAAAAAAAAAATTATAAGATTAAATTGATCATTTTAAAAATTAATTGAATCATAAAATTTAAATATTTGAATTTAAAAAAAAATCGTGAGAATAATATCTAATCTGTTGTCACAGCTCACGATCAGCCTGCAAGCGCAAGCTTATAAAGTTCTTATTGTCACTGCAATGTTGACGTATTGGTAAGATTATGTGACAATTTGTAAATGAGGTATGGATCGAATTTTAAAAAAAAATCTAAAATTCTTCTCCGAGTTCAGAATGATCCTCCATAACCTTGCTAATCACATCAATATCCAAAGGATCTTCTGTGATTTATCTTTCTCACAATAATTCTAAAATAGATCGATGAAAAATTAGATTGATAATTTCAACTTACGATTGCGAATAAAGTTCTCCTTGGATATCACCAAAGACCCTTTTTTTTTGCTTTACTTGAGCAGAAAGGAAAGCTCTTTTATCCGATTTTCATAGATAAATTTTTTTAAAACTGCTAGTAATAGATAAATTTTAAATTCGTTCTTTTTCTAATCTTAGATCAAAATGAACAGAAAACAATTACCTCAACTCTCATACTATTCATCATTGTTCTGATCCGTCCTTCAAAATACGTAAAGCACATATGATAAGTGGAGCATAATGATCATATCAAGCAAAATGCTCGCAGGTTGCATTATTCAAGTGGTCTAAACGAATTGAGATGTTTAAGATAATCTCTATGGAACCAATGAACTAAATGGATTTGGCAGCGAGCAATCCAAGAGAAATAATCAGTTTTAATTTCAACTTTGGAAGATCAGTTTAGCCAAATTAAACTTTTTGAAATATTATAAATATTATATTATATTGTGACTCATTTTCCTCGAAGACAGTCAATTTTATGCTTCTTTAACAAAATGGCAATTGATCATTTTAGAAGTATTTCTCTAGTAAAATTATATTGGAAAAATTGATTAATTTTTTCAATTATACGAATGAGAAATTAATATGGCTTAATCTAGATCGTTGAATTAAAATAGATAAATCTGATTCATTCAAATGAAAGGGTATAAGTACCTTTTTGGATGGCTTAATCTTGATCATTGAAATCAAAATAAAAAACTTAGATGCATCCAAATGAAGAGACATTATGTCTTTTGGGAAGGGATGAAATCTAGATCATCCATTTTTAATTGAATGGATGAGATTTGATTGAACCAAGAGGTGCCTCTATCCCTTCACAAGTATAAATAGAAACTCTTAGATGATGGAATTCACTCATTCACTTAAGTTCTCATCTCATCTATCTCATCTTCTGCATCCAGAGTCCAAAAAGCCTACGAGTAGGTTCGTCGGTTTCGGAATTTGTAGTACTACTATTCCGAGACATCGTCGTTGTATCTTGGAAACGAATTGTTGCTATCCGTAAGCACCTAAGTGGAGCAATATCGTTTTACGGAGATAGTGTTGAACACTAGTCTCGACGAGCTCATATCAGTTTGCTTTCTCCCCGACAATATCTATTCATCACACCGATAATCAACAATCGTAAAGCGATATTCGGTGCAATCTGATATGACCATGATCAACGACGTTCCGACTACCGTTTCACCCGGAGTCCTGACCTCCGTTCCACCCGGACAGAAGCCGGAGAAATTCAACGGAGCCGATTTCAAACGATGGCAGCAGAAGATGTTGTTCTATCTGACAACGCTAAACCTCGTACGGTTTTTGCGTGAAGACCCGCCAGCCGCTAAGGAAGATGATTCCAATAGTAAGGTTGCTTACGATGCGTGGTCGAATGGAGATTTCTTGTGCCGCAACTACATTCTCAATGCATTGGACAACACATTGTATAATGTGTATAGTCTGATAGAGACAACGAAATCTCTGTGGGAATCACTAGAGAAGAAATACAAAACCAAAAATGCCGATTTGAAGAAATTCATCGTCGGCCGATTTCTGGATTTCAAAATGGTGGATTCCAAGAGTGTGACATCTCAAGTCCAAGATATGCAACTGATATTGCATGATCTGGATGTCGAAGGCATGAAGTTGAATGAGTCGTTCAAAGTAGCCGTGGTAATTGAGAAACTCCCCTCGTCGTGGAAGGATTTCAAAAATTACCTGAAGCATAAGCAAAAGGAGATGAGGCTTGAAGACCTGATCCTAAGGCTACGAATAGAGGAGGATAATCGAAGGTTCTTCGACTCCAGAGGAACGAAGCAGGCTATCGACGAGATGTCTAATCTGACTGAGCCAAACACCAAGAAGCCGAAGCAATTCAAAAAGAAGGCTCAAGGCAAGAAATTCAAGGGCTCGTGCTACAACTGCGGAAAGTCAGGACACATATCCAAAGATTGCAGACGCCTTAAGAAATCAACCAAGGGTCAGAAGGATAATGTGAACCAGGTCGCAACTTTTGATGACATGGAACTGGATCTCACTGCGGTCGTGTTTGAAGCCAACACGATGGTGGACAACCCGAAGCAGTGTGGATCGATACTGGAGCAACACGTCATATCTGTTCTGATAAGGCGATGTTCTCCAAGTATACTCCGATAAATGGAAGAAAGCTCTATATGGGCAATTCCATGACATCCCCGATTGTCGGACTCGGGAAAGTTGTTCTGAAAATGACGTCTGGGAAGGAGCTAACACTCATTGATGTGCTCCATGTTTCCGACATCAGAAAGAACCTAGTTTTCTGGATCGGCACTTGTTAAAGTTGGGTTCAGACTAGTGTTCCAATCAAATAATTTTGTACTTACGAAGAATGGTGTATTCGTAGGTAAAGGGTACTTAGAATAAAGTCTGTTCAAGATGGTTGTAATGACTGTACACCGTGAATTTGATGGTAATAAAATAAAAGCTTCCAGCTATGTTGTCGAGTGTTTTAATTTATAGCATGATCGATTTGGACATGTTAATAATAATACTCTGAAACGTCTCGTCAAATTAAATTTATTATCAAATGTCGATGTTGACAAAACACACAAATGTGAAGTGTGCGTGGAAGCAAAAATGACGAGACTACCTTTTCATTCGGTGGAAAGGTCAACGACTCCTCTAGAGTTAATACATAGTGATCTATATGACTTAAAATTCATGCAAACCAAAAAAGGTAAAAGTATTTTATTACCTTTATCGATGACTGCACGAGGTTCTGTTATGTCTTTCTTTTAAAAAGTAAAGACGAAGCTTTAGAGACTTTTAGAACCTATAAAACAGAAGTTGAGAATTAACTTGATAAACGAATTAAAATAATTCGTAGCGATAAAGGTGGAGAATATGGTGCACCGTTTGATGAATTTTGTTCAGAATCTGGCATTATCCATCAGACAACGACGCCTTACTCACCTCAATCAAATGGTGTTGTCGAACGTAAAAATCGAACACTCAAGGAAATGATGAATGCCTTGTTGATAAATTTAGGCTTACCCCAGAACTTGTGGGGGGAAGCCTTATTATCGGCAAATCACATTCTCAATAAAATCCCTCACAAGAAAAATGATAAAACATCATATGAACTATGGAAAGGCTGCAAGCCATCGTACAAATACTTGAAAGTGTGGGGGTGCCTGACAAAGGTCGAAGTACCCAAGCTAAAGCAAATAAAAATCGGACCTAAAATATTCGATGCAATATTTGTCGGATATGCCCAAAACAGCAGTGCATATCGTTTCATAGTTCACAAGTCAGACATTCCTGATATTCATGTGGGAACAACCATAGAATCTCGGAATGCGATATTCTTTGAAGATGTATTCCCAAATAAAAGGGGAAACATTTAAATTGATAGCAACGGAAGTTCTAACAACAATGACGTCTCTGAACTTAATTGTCGTAAAAGAATTATTGACTATCAAAATGAAGAGCCATGTCGGAGCAAACGAGCTAGAGTTGAGAAATCGTTTGGGCCAGACTTTATGACTTTTATATCAGAAACGGATCCAAGAACATTGAGTGAAGCTCTCTCTAGTCCCGATGCCCATTATGGAAAGAAGCGGTCAATAGTAAAATCGAGTCCATCATGAATAATCATACTTGGGAATTAGTGGACCTTCCTTCTGGTGCTAAACCATTAGGCTGTAAGTGGATACTAAAACGCAAGTATAAAATTGATGGATCTATTGACAAGTATAAGGCTAGACTTGTAGCCAAAGGGTACAAGCAAAAAGAAGGCCTTGATTACTTTGACACCTACTCACCGGTGACAAGGATTACGTTCATACGAGTGCTGATAGCCATTGCAGCATTGTATGACCTTGAAATACATTAAATGGATGTTAAGACTGCATTCTTAAATGGTGAGTTGGAAGAAGAAATCTATATGGAGCAACCCGAGGGGTTCATAGTTCCAGGAAAAGAGGAAAAGGTGTGTCGACTTGTTAAGTCGTTGTACAGACTAAAACAAGCGCCTAAACAATGGCACAAGAAATTTGACAAAATAATGTTGTCAAACGAATTCAAAATAAATGAATGTAACGAATGCATTTATGTCAAAAACACACCTAAAGGTTATATAATCGTCTGTCTATACGTAGACGATATGCTTATAATGAGTAGTAACCATGAGATAATCATGAGTACAAAGAAAATATTGACCAAGAATTTTGATATAAATGATATGCGTCAAGCAGATGTTATATTGAGAATTAAAATTCTTAGGATATCTGAGGGGATAGTTTTGACACAATCTCACTATGTAAAATCGGTGTTGAAGAAGTTCAATGCGTACGATCTCTCTACAGTAAAAACACCTATGGATCTAAGTCAACACTTAGCGAAAAACCAAGGTGAGACCATATCACAATTGGAATATTCTCGGATAATAGGCAGCTTGATGTATCTCACAAACTGTACACGTCCGGATATTGCCTGTGTGATTAACAAGCTGAGTCATTTTACAAGTAATCCAAACGACACCCATTGGAAAGCACTGATGCGAGTTCTTAGATATTTGAAATATACTATAAACTATGGATTACATTTCAGAAAATATCCCGCTGTCCTAGAAGGATATTGTGATGCTAATTGGATATCAGATACAAAAGATTTCAAATCCACTAGTGGATATGTATTCACGGTTAGTGGAGGAGCGGTATCTTGGAAATCCACTAAGCAGACGTGCATTGCTCGGTCAACTATGGAATCTGAGTTTATAGCACTAGACAAAGTAGCTGAAGAAGCTGAATGGCTGCGAAATTTCTTGGAAGATATTCCGAGCTAGGCAAAACCTGTGTCTGCCGTATTTATACATTGTGATAGTCAATCGGCGATTGGAAGGGCACAGAGTAGTATGTATAATGGTAAGTCACGACATATACATCGTAGACATAATACCATTAGGCAGTTGATCTTGAATGGAGTGATTGCAATCGACTATGTCAAGTCTAAAGATAATTTAGCAGATCCTCTTACGAAGGGGCTAAATCGAGATCAAGTATACTGCTCATCGAAAGGAATGAGATTAAAAATCTACAACTAAAATGACTGTAGCGGTAATCCAACCTTGTTGACTAGAGATCCCAAGATCTTGGTTTAATGGGACAACGAAGTTACAGAAGTTGTGTTACAGCACATGAGATATATTATCCCTATCTCAATCCTAGGATGAATATGTGCTGTCCTACCACATATAGTGAGGTTAAGTTTATGCTTTTAATGACTTCTATACCTTTATAAGGCAGAGTATGGTAGGATACTCTTGATAGAAGTGTCACCTATGTGAGTGTGAAGACAGGCCGCTTCAATAAAACACTCATGAATCCAAGATGGTGTCCATGGCTAAAACGGAACCAACCATGAGAACCAAAAGTAGGTGAGATAAGTCCTTGTGTGAGTGTTATTGTCTAAGTATACACAAACAGATGAGCAGTTCAAGACATCACGTTCACTGCGCAGCCTAGTATGCTCGATAACATTCCACTACGGAAGGTTCAAAGCCACAAGCTACCTCTCCCGATGGATTGACTTATCGATTGGACTCTTGTAAAGTGTCAGCATATATACACGCATTAATTTTCATTCATGTGGGAGATTGTTGGAAAAATTGATTAATTTTCTCAATTATATGAATGAGAAATTAATATGGCTTAATCTAGATCGTTGGATTAAGATGGATAAATCTGGTTCATTCAAATGAAAGGGTATAAGTACCTTTTTGGATGGCTTAATCTTGATCATTGATATCAAAATGAAAGGCTTAGATGCATCCAAATGAAGAGACATTATGTCTTTTGGGAAGGGATGCAATCTAGATCATCCATTTTTAATTGAATGGATGAGATTTGATTGAACCAAGAGGTGCCTCTATCCCTTCACAAGTATAAATAGAAACTCTTAGATGATGGAATTCACTCATTCACTTAAGTTCTCATCTCATCTATCCCATCTTCTACATCCAGAGTCCAAAAAGCCTACGAGTAGGTTCGCCGGTCTCGGAATTTATAGTTCTACTATTCCGAGACATCGTCATTGTATCTTGGAAACGAATTGCTGGTATCCGTAAGCACCTGAGTGGAGCAATATCGTTTTACGGAGATAGTGTTGAACACTAGCCTCGATGAACTCATATCAGTTTGCTTTCTCCTCGATAATATCTATTCATCACACCGATAATCAACAAATTATACCTTACGAAATATATTTTGGTCCATAAAAGCTCTACAAATTATTTTTTTTAAAAAGTCGAATATTCTCCAAGAGCTTTTTATAAATTTTTGGATTTAATGGCCTCATTAATTGTAGAAGTTAGAATTAAACTTGTGGAATTGAAATTGCAATTTCTGTGTAAATTTTAAAAATAATATAAAAATTATTTTAAGTTAGAAACTTTTGTGTCAGATTTTGTGAGTATTATTATAATTCATTTGGAGATGTTTGTGAATATTATTATGCATATAAGAATTGTTCTCTATCAAATTGGAGGGTTGTCATTGATATACTTGTTATACAATCTTAACTTTTTTTAATATCATTATCAGAGTAATCGGGAATAAATTAAATTTAAAAATTACATAAATTAAATTCAGATTTATCTCTATAAAAGATGATCGCGATGCAAAAAAAAATAGCTGAAAGTAGTCATTGTTGGGAGTATTGTGCCAAGTTGACTTAAGTCGAGCTAAACTAGACCTTGAGCCAAATTGAGCTAAGTTGAGTTGAGCTAAGTAGTTGAGTGTCCAAGCTGACAGAATGCTTGAACTGGCTGAGTGTTCAGGCTGACATAATGCTTAGGCTAACTAAGTGGGATGAATGGATCGATTGTTGAGTCAACCGAGTCCCGAGTAGCCAATTGTTGAGCGTTAAGGCATAGTGAGCCCTTTGTCCAAGTGAGGGTGATGCAGGTGCATCCAACATCTTGATCAATTATTAGCCTTCCTCTAAATCATGACAAAGAGAAATTGAGCCCTAAAATAAAGATTTCAACGCCTTCATGACCCCCTTACATGGATATCCTTCATTTTCGATCAGGACGAGATATAAAAGAGTTCCTAGAGACTACCACGACCTATCCGTGATCACCACTACGAGTGTTGATCATTCCATGGCTCAACACGGGACCTCTAGTAGGGACCATGATATGTCCGTGTTCGCTACCACAATCGTGGTCCTCACCATGGCATAACTATGAACTAGTCCATGATCGTGGTTCCCACCACAGCCTAATCGTAGACCAGACCATGACCATGATGCATTGTCACCGCTATTTAGAATTTTATTAATATTTTATTATTAATTTTATTTATTTCAAATTTTCATTTAATTTTAATTATCCATCACTATTTAGAATTTCATTAATATTTTATTATTTATTTTATTTATTTTGAATTTTCATTTAATTTTAATTTTTCATCGCTATTTAGAATTCATTAATATTTTATTATTAATTTTATTTATTTCAAATTTTTATTTTATTTTATTTTTTTAGTTTTAAAATTTTTATATTTACTTTTCTGTTTCGTTAAGAAATTTTTGTTTTATTTTGTTTATTTTTTTTAAACTTTTTTACTTATTAAGAAATTTTTATGAAAGTTGATTTATTTTTTTAGCATTAAGAAACATTCTTTTTCTAAGCCTATTTAAATATAGATTTAAACTTTGTAAGATATTCAATTTTGATTAAAAATATTCTTTTTTTTCGTTTAAATAAAGAGGTGATCCTCTTTTGTTGGTGAATTCCTCCTCTCTTTCGATTTTCTTTGCCCCCTCTATTCTAACCTCACGCAGAAAAGTTTTTAGCGTCATCTCGCTACCCCTACCTGCGTCAATTGGTATCAGAGCCCTAGATCCATGGAAGGTCGACGATAACATGGTTATGATCATGATCGACAGGTTCTGATTGAGGAAACCGCACCCCAGTATCAAAGTACCTGCGAGTTCATCAATCTACAGAGACCAATCATGGAGTTATCTCGACGATCCATGAATGATTATTATGGTTATGGTTATGGACGTGATCGACAGGTTCCGATTGAGGAAGCTGCACCCTAGGATCGATGTTCCCAAGAAACCATCTCAGATCTACAGAGACAAGTCACAGAGTTATCTCGGCGTCTAAATCTTGAAGATCGTAAAGTATTTATATTGGTGCAATCGACCTAGGTCACGATTGATCGGACTCGAATTTGACTCGAGTAGTATTTTGATGTTTGATAATGGGTTAACTATATGGTTGACATGGAGTTGACCATATGATAGAAAATCTAAGTCATGAGTACTTGACAATGGAAAGTCCAAGTTATAGGTACATGACAATGGAAAGTCCAAGTCATGGGTACTTGGCAAGGAAAGTCCAAGTCATGGGTACTTGACATGGAAAGTCCAAGCATGGATCTTGGCATTTGGAAAGTCCAAGCAAGTCTTGGCATTTAGGAAAGTCCAAGGGTGTGATAGTGGCGACATAAAATCCAAGTGATAGTCTTGGCAGCATAAGTCCAATATTTGGCAGCGTAAAGTCCAAGCATGTCTTGGCAGCATAAGCCCAAATATACCTTGGCGGTGTAGACCAGCTTAGCATGACAATAGCCGATGGAAGCACCTGAAGGCTAGCTTATGGATGACTTGGAGAGATCCGATAGACGTGAGGCTGATGGAGGTGGCTAGATGGTTTAGGTCTAGGCTAAGGGTGGTCCATCAAGTATGAAGGGATTATACTTGAGTTAAACCTCATGTTTGAGGTACGTCAGTCGACTAGGGTTATGGATCAGTCAACTAGCCGAGTGTTTGACACTTGACAGCCTAATCTGCTTGGATCAGTTGATTGGGGTTACGAGAATTCAACTGGCGGAAGTTGATTGATGCTCGACCATCGCTCGTGGTCCAAAGAGTCGACCGCTAGGGTTTAGCAATGATCGATCGATCAACTGATCGCTGAAGGGCAGTCGACTATTCTAAGTGGACATGAACATAGAAGCTTCGGTAGTCGACTGATCAGTTGACTGTCAAGCATGACTTGCAACTTTATAAGGAGCTCGAAGAGGAGGATTTTGACCATGGTTCTTAGGGCGATTTGAGGCGATTTGCTAGTGCAATTCAGGGTCTTCAAGTGCAGCCCAAGCAACCAAATAGGCAAGCATTCAAAAGATCTTTTATAAAGTTTTCTTTACATCATTTGTTGTATTTCATTTATAATTTCTTGTATTATCTTGTCTTACTGTTGTAATCACTTGTACAAGATTTCTCCACCTCCGGTGTATCACCGAGAAGGAGATTTATTAGTGGTATGTGCATCACTAGAGCACACTTGAGCTTGACCCATGGAGTAGGAACCCTAAGGTTCCGAACCACGTTATATCTTGTCTTGTGCATGCGTATGCTTGTATTCTTGGGTATTCGTTGTTAGTGCCTATAAGATTCATATATCTCCACAATGACATGATATTGTCCACTTTGGGCCTAATCCCTCATGGCTTTATTTTTGGACTTTACCCAAAAGGCCTTATGCCAATGGAGATATCTTTTAATCTTATAAGCACATGATCTTTTCCATGTCTTACCAATGTGGGACTGTGATTGTATTCTCAATACTCCAACAATCCCCCCCTCAAATGAAGGACCACATTGACTCACCCTCAAGCTTATCTGTCCTCGAAGGACATCCTCTTCTTGATGTCCGATTCTCAACCCACCCACCAGGACTTCCTGCCAACTATCTGGTCCTCCTGACCCAGCTGGACTTCCTGCCAGTTATCCAGCCCTTCTAGCCCAACTGGACTTCCTACCTGGTGTCTAGTTCTCTTAATCCGAACATGGGAGCTCCACTTCCTTCGTTCGGGGTTCATGGCTTGACATGGACCATGACTCTGATATCAATTATTAGTGTCTATAAGATTCATATATCTCCACAATGATATGATATTATCCACTTTGGGTCTAAGCCCTCATGGTTTTATTTTTGAGTTTTACCTAAAAGGCCTCATGCCAATGGAGGTATATTTTCATCTTATAAGCACATGATCTTTTTCATGTCTTACCAATGTGGGACGTGATTGTATTCTCAATACTCCAACATTCATGCTTGTATTCGTATTGTATTTTCTATTTTCATTGCGTACTAACCTAATTGTAGACAAGCACAATCGATTTCCAACGAATGAAGCACAAGCGATATTCACCCCCCTGTAGCACGTCACCAACGGTCTTGTTGGATCGAGAAGCGTCGCTAGAGGGGGGGGGGAGAATAGCGATCGTAAATCTTTTCTTTTTCGTTCGTTCGATACGCAAAGTAAGCACAGCGGAAAATAAATGAACACGTTTATTTTACTTGGTTCACAACCCAGCGGTTGCTACTCCAAGGCCCTATCGGTCCTAGACCGCGTACGGAGGGCAAAACACTATAACGTCTCCTCCTCGTTGGAGGTAGGAGACAACGATCACAAAACCGAATATACGAGGATGAGGCAACAACCCTACCTCACCTCGTTATGAAGAAAAACAAAGAATACAATATCAAAAATATTACTTGATTCTGGTGCTGACGAAGAAGATCGAAACTTGACATCGCGTCGGCGCTATGACGATGTTGGAGCGTTGGCGTTGTAGGAGCACTTGATGAATAAACTTGATGTGATTTGGAGATGGAATCCTCCCCTCCTTTTATAGACTTTGGCCTCTGAATTTGTCTCCTCTTATTTCGGAACGGATCATGAAGTTGTCCAAATTTTATCGCGAAGTGGCCGCGTCAAACGTTATCCGTTTTGACCTAGCGCAAAAGCTGAATCGTCACCATCAGTCGACTGATGCCTCGACTGCTCCATTTTCCAGCAGTCGACTGCCAGCTTGGCCACTTCCCTGCAATAAGAGGTTAGCTCGGAAAATGATAAATACGACGGTTTCTAACCGTCCGATCTCGACCTAGACCTTCCACAGGAAGTCTTAGTCGGATCGCCGCCTACGGTCATCCCCGTAAAGAGGACACGACCTTACAATCTCTCACTCACACGAGCTTACCTCGATAGTAGCTCTCGCTTCTGGCCTTCCACTCGATTCCTTCGGCTCCCTCCGAAGTCACTCGAGTGTCGCCCGACCACCGCGGCTTCCTCCGGGTGTCACTAGCCTTCAGCTCCAGCTTTAACACTTTTCTGCACACTTGATTTAGCTCGTGAGATAACAATGTAGACTTAACTTTGTGTCTTTGCCATAATCAAAACACAGGTTCGATTATCTAGTGCCCCTGCACCAACAATCTCCCCCTTTTTGATCTATGGCAAACCAACACAAAGTTAAGGAAAATTAAAGCATAAAACAAGTATAGTAAATGATGAATGTCATTTTCAAAAACTCCCCCTTAACCAAAACTCCCCCTTAACCCTAGGTGAGTTTTAAATAATTCAAAATTAAATAAATTAAATTTTGTGTTACTCCCCCTTAACTTTCACTCTTCTCCCCCTTTTGCCATAAATCAAAACAAATGTTGGGGTTTTTATGTAAAATAGGGGTTTAAAAACAATATGGTATATGCATGCATCAAGATAAATCAGCTATGAGTCCAAGCATGCGTCTAGCAGTAATTAGATAGATTGGTTCGAGGTGTGTCCTCTCGCACCAATAATCTAAAGGTTTGTAATATAACCCTTTAGGGTTAGTTTGCTCTCCCCCTTAGTCAAATATATGAAGTATAAGAGATGTAGGGGGCGCTAAACTTTGGCCTAAGAGTTGTTAAGTACAATAGTTGAGAAAATAAGTAGTATTTTGAAGAGGTTGTTTTAACTATATTTCAATTATCCTTAACATCTCACCTGTGTCTATATGATCAAGCATGTTATACTTATGTGTTTTTGTGAGATGACTTCCAATTAAGTTGATTAAGTGCATTTAGGTTCAAGTAATTTTATGTTAGATTTGGATTTGACCCTAGGCTTGTCAAGTTTACCTTTTCAAGATCATGGCTTCTAGGTCGTGGCGAGGCACAGGGGCCTTCTTTTATCGGATCATCGACCACTTCCTTAGACAAAGCTATTTTCAAGAAAATGATGACTTGACTCACCTAAGACTATTTCCTAGTCTAACTGGTTATTTTTTTTGAAAAGAGGCTCCCCGAGGCTCAATCTTTTCGTAGGATTTTAGTTGGTTATGTACGTGTTCTAAGTGAGCTCACACGTTTTAAAGCACAAACTTTCTAAGTTAAAGCATGCAATTTCTAAGTTGAAGCACAAACATGTTTTGTACTGGCTCCCCCTAGACCGTTGAATCGGTTCGGTCTATCCACATAGTGGATTTGGTCCTTGGGAACCCAGTATGGGTTGGATCCTAGAGTTGAAATCAAAAATTTCTTAGGGACCCATGCTTGGACATGTTTCCTATGTCGACTTACAATCGACATATACGACCTATTAGTCATGTTTGAGTTAAACCCTAGTCCAGCCTTGTTGTACACGGCCCTTTGAGATCCAAGTAGGAGGTAAAGTCCTTTGGATCCCGAAGTGAACCTTTCCAACGTGTTCCTAAGATCTTCAACTTGACTTTTCAAGAGAGAGTTCTCAACTTCGAGCTTTTCAGCTCGAGTTGGGTCCTCTTCTCGAACTTGACTAGTCGAAGAGGTTAGGGAGACCTTGTGTTTGAGGAGTTTGACCTCCTCAACCAGGGTCTCGACCTTTGACTCGGACTTAACTAATTTCCTAGACAAAAACCTAACCGTATTATGTAAAGTATTAAATAAAGTTCGACTCACTTTAAGGGTATCTTTTGAACCGGATGTGTATCCATGGCTTGACTTGAAGGTAGCTTCGTAGTCCGAGTCATCCTCAGGTTCTGACTCAAGTTCAGGTTCGGTCTCCGTGTCTGACTCAATTGATTTCACCATGAAAGCTATGCCTTCTCTGTTGTTCCAAGTTGCATGGAAGGCTTTCCTTGCTCCCTTTTTCTTTTGGTTCTCATTCTTCAATTTCCTCTTTTCTTGTCGAACTATTCTCCGCACAATGTTGACTATTATGGCCTCCTCTTCGGATTCGGATTCGTCTTCGGGTTCGAGTTCATCTACTTGCTTAGTAGGTGGCTTCCTTCTTTGTCCTGCAAGTAGAGCAATACCTCTCTCGGCCCGGACCACATTAGTTTGCTCATGAAGTTCAAACTCAGAAAATAATTCGTCTAACCTAAGCTTCGAAAGGTCCTTAGAGACCTTGTAGACATCGACCATGGATGCCCACAAGGTAGTTCTAGGGAAAGCATTTAAAGCGTACCTTATAAGGTCCCGGTTCTCTATGGCTTGCCCGATCGAATGAAGACCATTGACGATATCTTGGATCCGCGCATGTAGTTGGGTGGCGGTCTCATGATCCTGCATCTTTAGATTGTACAGTTTATTTAAAAGTAAATCTCTTTTACATACCTTAGCATCTCGGCCGCCCTTCGTAAATCAATCAATTTGTTCCAGAGGTCTTTGGCGCTAATGAATGGTCCGATGCGGTTGAGTTCCTCCTTGGACAAGCCGCATTGCAATATTTGGGTTGCTCTTGCATCGGCTTCAATTTGCCTCTTGGTTGCATTTGTCCACTTGTTGAAATCCAAGGCCTCTCCTTGATCATTGGTGGGTAGAGCAAAGCCGGTTTGGATTATTATCCAAGTTTCGACTTGTGTTTTTAGAAAACACTCCATCCGACCTTTCCAATAACGGAAATCATTTCCGTTAAAGAACGGAGGTCGGGTGGTGCTATACCCCTCAATGTGAGTCATTAAATATCTTGCAAAACACGAATAAAAACCAAAGAAAATTCCAAGACTTGGTCTTGGATTAGTAGTGTGGGAAATAATAGGAAATAAACAGAAATAAATAAGGAGAATATAAAAACTAACAAAAACTCGAAACTTACGACCTTCGATGTCCCCGAAAGGGTACTAAACGTTGGATTTTGGGGCTGGAAACAGCTTGTTACGAGGGTAAATCCTGGTAAGAAATGTAGATCTTTCTGAGAGCTTCGATTTGGTAGGTAGATCGTTATGTGAGTCTACTTGTGCGAAAAGTTATAGCCGTTTTACCGTCGGCTACTCTAAGAGAGAAAACTTACAAGCACACAACCAAAAGAAACGTACCAAGACTTCGTCTTGGATTAGTAGTGCGGGAGGAAAAATACCAAAAAAAATATGAATCGAAAAATACGAATAGAAAACAAAAACGTGCTAGATTGGTGGTTTCACCAAATCTTAGCGCCCCCGCTATGATACCAATTGTTGGATCGAGAAGCGTCGCTAGAGGGGGGGAGAATAGCGATCGTAAATCTTTTCTTTTTCGTTCGTTCGATACGCAAAGTAAGCACAACGGAAAATAAATGAACAAGTTTATTTTACTTGGTTCACAACCCAGCGGTTGCTACTCAAAGGCCCTATCGGTCCTAGACCGCGTACGGAGGGCAAAGCACTATAACGTCTCCTCCTCGTTGGAGGTAGGAGACAACGATCACAAAACCGAATATACGAGGATGAGGCAACAACCCTACCTCACCTCGTTATGAAGAAAAACAAAGAATACAATATCAAAAATATTACTTGATTCTGGTGTCGACGAAGAAGATCGAAACTTGACGTCGCGTCGGCGTTATGACAATGTTGGAGCGTTGGCGTTGTAGGAGCACTTGACGAATAAACTTGATGTGATTTGGAAATGGAATCCTCCCCTCCTTTTATAGACTTTGGCCTCTGAATTTGTCTCCTCTTATTTCGGAACGGATCATGAAGTTGTCCAAATTTTATCGCAAAGTGGCCACGTCAAACGTTATCCGTTTTGACCTAGCGCAAAAGCTGAATCGTCGCCATCAGTCGACTGATGCCTCCCATCACGATCGATGTTTCATCGATCGATCGATGGGCATCGATCCGCTCCATTTTCCAAGAATGATCGCGCCTTGGCCACTTCCCTGCAATAAGAGGTTAGCTCGGAAAATGATAAATACGACGGTTTCTAACCGTCCGATCTCGACCTAGACCTTCCACATGAAGTCTTAGTCGGATCGCCGCCTACGGTCATCCCCGTAAAGAGGACACGACCTTACAATCTCTCACTCACACGAGCTTACTGTTGGGTTTCCGGCACCGCGGCGTGTGTGTGTTCGATCATGTTTCGTAAACATGAGCACAGCGGAAGCAATTAAAATAATAAATCTATATTTATTACAACACACACAACACACGCATGCATATTACAACAAGTGTAGACATAACCGTAAATTAAAATTTGCAATAAAAGAAAATTATCTACGTTATACCTTTCGTATGACGTGTAGCGGGAACGGCATAAACCGGAACGATCCTCGTAAGAATCGTCTCTATCCGTATCCACGCCGAGCTCCTCGGGATGACTTCGCTAAGTCACGAGCTTTGTCTTCGTACGGGTTACTAGCCTCGTGTTGAAGACGACGTGATTGAGAGATGATCACGATCCGAATCCAAATTCGGATCCAAAACCGAGTCCTCAAAACTCGATTCTCCGGAGAGGTATTCGTCAACCGTTTGATGAATCCTTCGTCCTCCACCTCAGAGGATTACCGGAGATCAAATCCCCGGTAAGTTAGCCACTGTCGGAGCACTAACCGTCGTCCAAACGACGCTCCGACAACAAAGAAACAAGCTGTCCAGAAAAACTGGACAGCTTTTGGTGGAGGAATAGAGGCCGGCCAAAGGAGATGTGGAGCTCACCTTATCACCGAACCCACAAGAGATCACCGGAGGGTCGCCGGAGTGTTCACCGGCTGAAGCTTGGTCGCCGGCAATGACTTGGACGGCGACACAAAAGCTGGGCGGCGGCACACCTAGGGTTGGAGCCGACTAGGAGAGAAGATGGAGGGGGCGGCACAATTAGGTTGGGCGGCAACTCTAATTAGGGTGCTTGGATTAGGGTTTAAGCCCTATTTTATAGAGAACTAATTCTCTTAATGGTTAATGGATCATATCCATAAAGCCCGTTAACCCGCTCCATTAAGATAAGTTAAAATAAACCAAACCATGATGGTTTATTTTAAGTTAAAACGAACCGAACCAACCTTTGGTTCATTCGTTTAATATAAACCAAACCCTTTGGTTTATTCTCATCCATTGGATTAGAACCAAACCATTTTGGTCCATCCATTATGTCTTCATAAGACACGGCCCATCCACGCCCATTGGATCAAACAATTTCATGCTCGCTTTATGTTTGGTCCAACCAAACATAGTTTCTCTCGATCCGAGAATCCCATTCTCAAGCTCGCTTTAAATCCTTTGGATTACACTCGCGCGTGTGACCAAATAGGTTCTCGGTTTATGTTGGCCGTCTATAATTAACCATTAATTATAGAATGATCATGAGTGGCACCTAGTAGTACATCATGATCCCCAATTAACCGAAAAGATCAACGGTTGATCTAGAACTATTTCTGAAACCCTTCAGTAGCTCGAATTAATCGTGCCCCATTCCCTTCACTCATCTTATACCCACTTGGTTCAGGACATGGTCTATAGTGTCGGGCCTCACTAGGTCGACTACGCCACACCTAGCCCAAGTATCATTTCCTCGCCCTACGGATTCTAGTTACCCCATGTATCAAGAGTACCTTACTCTAAACATGTAATGCCCAAAGACTTTAGTAACAATCCGACGAGAGGCCATGGGTATACATCTCCTCGCAAGGAGTGGTGAATTTATAGGCTATTCAAACACCTTCGATCACTGACTTATACTCAATCATCCGGGTCCACATCTCCTTAGAGATGTTTGCTTAAGATGTCAAAGCATAAGTCTCCATGATCAAGATGACTTGAATACCGCAAGTCTAAAGGAACATCGCACTTAAGCCACAAGAAGAACTTCATTGACATATCTATATATGTAGAGAACCATATGAAGTCTTACTGGTCACTCAATGAACTAGTTACCATAACTAGCATCCACGATCAACTCCGACATCACTATGTCTCCAAAGGAGAATCACCGCTTGGATACACCAAGGAGTATACCTCGTAGTCTCGAGTCGATGGTGTCCAAATCCATCAATTCATCGACTAGGATAATTCCGATACATCACAATTACACATGTAGAGATACTCACTAGTTGTGATCCAATCACAAATTCTCTCATGCGTGAATCGTATCGTGGACATTCAAGAAATGAGTTTAAGATCCAATCAAATACATAAAACATGTATACTCAAATAGTGAATCTTCATTTATCATATAAATGGTTCATACATAAGGCGATTGCCTTAGGACATCTCTCATATATTACTAACAGACTCCCACTTTGCCTAATGCCAATCGCTACGGTATCCAATACCATAAGCTCGAACATGACCCTCAAACTTACTTTGAGGTAATGCCTTAATCAAAGGATCCGCTAAGTTCCTTTCAGTGGGGTTTTTCTCGATTTGTATTTCCTTCCTACTAATGATCTCTCTGATCAAATGATAGCGGCGAAGCCCATGTTTGGATCACTGATGAGACCACATCAAGTTCATAGATGAACTTCTTGATCCAAACCGCTTCCTTTGCTGCTTCCAAAGCTGCAACGTATTCTGCCTTAGTGGCAGAATCCGCTATAGTGTCAAGTTTGGAACCTTTCCAACTTATTGCGCCTCCATTCTAGGTGAATACATACCCAGACTGAGACATGGAATCATCCTTGTCTTTCTGGAGTTGGCATCCGTATACCCACGTATCACCATGTACCCTTCTCCATATATTAGGAACACATCCTTAGTTCTTCTCAAGTACTTAAGGATCGTCTTAACAGCCACCCAATGATCCATTCCTGGATCAAACTGGTATCTGCTCGTGACACTCAGAGCATACGATACATCGGGCCTCGTACATAACATAGCATACATGATAGATCCTATTGCGGATGCATAGGGAATCTTACTCATGCAAATCCTCTCGTCTTCTGTTCGCGGACACGTAGACTTCGAAAGGTGTACCCCATGCCTGATGGGTAGGAAACCTTTCTTGGATTCCAACATGCTAAACCTCTTTAGCACTCGGTCTATATATGTAGACTGTGAAAGACCAAGCAACAATTTCGATCTATCTCTATAGATCTTAATCCCAAGGATGTAGGTTGCTTCTCCCAGGTCTTTCTTAGAGAATGTCTTGGATAACCAAACCTTAACTGACTGTAAGATTGACACATCGTTTCCTATAAATAATATGTCATCGACATACAATACTAGGAACACGACTGCACTCCCACTAACCTTCTTGTACACACAAGGTTCGTCTGGATTTTGCGAGAAATCAAACTTTTTGATCGTCTCATCAAAATGGATATTCCAGCTCCTGGATGCTTGCTTCAATCCATAAATGGATCGTCGCAATTTGCATACCTTGGTTTTATCAACCGATGTGAAACCCTCAGGCTGTATCATATGCACGTCCTCGAGTAGGTTTCCATTAAGGAAAGCTGTTTTCACATCCATCTTCCATATCTCATAATCATAATGAGCCGCTATGGCCAGGAGCATCCGAATGGATTTAAGCATAGCTACAGGCGAATAGGTTTCGTCATAATCAACACTTTGCTTTTGACGATATCCTTTCGCCACCAATCTAGCCTTATAGGTAATCACATTACCATCCATGTCGGTTTTCTTCTTGAAAACCCACTTGCACCCTATAGGCTTTATGCCTTCAGGTGGGTCAACCAAGTTCCAAACTTGGTTTTCGTACATGGAATCCATTTCCGACTTCATGGCACCAAGCCACTTATCCCTTTTTGAACTTGTCAGCACTTCTTCATAACTGGTAGGCTCCTCATCATCAATGAGTAACACGTCGTTCGATTCACTTACGAGAAATCCATATCTCTCGTGAATATATGCGTGTTCTACCGTGATCTACGAAGATGTGGTGTTACAATAAGTCCAAATTGATTGCTCATCACTATGAGTTGTGCTTCACCATATCTCATCAATGTCTATTTGAGTCTCTCGAGCCTCCTCAAGCTCGACGACACACTCCCACTGCTTTTCTTGCAAGAGAAACTCTTTCTCTAGAAACACAAAGATGCCTAAACAAACACCTTTTGTTCCACAGATGATAGAATTGGTAACCCTTGTTTCCTTAGGGTATCCAATAAATAGACATTTATCGACTTTGTCCGAGCATCGTCGCTTCACATAAGCAGACAACCACATATCTTCAAGTAAGATACATGAGGTTTCTTACTATTCCATATCTCATATGGAGTAGTTGAGACTACCTGTAGGCATTCGCTTAACAAGTAAACAAATGTCAAGTGCATAACCCCAAAAGGACTTGGGAAGAGTCGCATGATTCATCATTGACGACCATGTCCAACAAGGTCCTAAGCATTCCCTCGATACACCATTATGCTGGGTGTATAGGCGGAGTCCATTGAGACAATATGCCATTGTCTCGATAATCAAGAAACTCTTGACTTAAGTATTCACCACCTCGATCCGATCAAGTATTTTAATACTTTGTCATGTTGTTTCTCTACTTCATTTCTGAATTCTTTGAACCTTTCAAAGGCTTGGACTTGTGTTTCATCAAGAACACATACCCAAACCGTGAGTGATCATCTGAAGGTAATGAAGTAGCTATAGCCTCCTAAAGCTTGAGTTGACATAGGTCCACATACATCGCATGTACTAGACCTAGTAACTCTCCCACTCGTTCACCTTTTCCAGTAAAAGGTAACTTAGTCATCTTGCCTTTTAAGCATGATTCGCATGTATCGTATGAATCCAATTCAAACGATTCCAGAATTTCACATCGGTGTAATTCGGACATGCGTTTCTTGCTTATATGGCCAAGACGACAATGCCACATATAGGAGTCTATGTGATTATCCTTTCGAGCACGCGTGTTGCTCGCTTCGATATTGAAAATGTCACTGGATACGTCCAACGTATAAATGTCATTACTCAAAGTTCCAGTTCCATAAAGTACGCCATTCAAAGTTATATAACAACAATTGTTACTAAACGTTAAATGGAAACCATTTCTATTTAAGCAGGAAATAGAAACAATGTTCTTTATTAGAGAAGGAACATAATAGAAATTGTCCAGTTCCAAGACTAGTCCACTAGGGAGCTTCAGCAAATAAGTTCCGATGGCGACCGCAGCAACCTTTGCTCCATTGCCAACTCGCAAATTTGACTCCCCTCTGACAAGTCTTCTTCTATTCCTTAGCCCCTGTATGTCATTACATATATGTGAGCTACACTAGTATCCAATACCCAAGTGTCTAAGGAAATAGAATGACAATCAATAACGAAGATACCTGAAGAGGATGGGGCATCGGATGCCTTCTTCTTCTTCATGGACTCAAGATAAATCTTCCAGTTTCTTCGCCAGTGGCCTTCCTTGCCACAATGATGGCAAGTGCCCTTTTGCGCTGGTTCCGCCTTCTTTGCCTTTTTGTTCTTTCCTTTCTTCTGTTCTTTTGCCTTCCTCTTAGAACCTTTCTTTGAGGAATCAACTAACAGAACCGCCTTCTCCTCATGCTTCAAGGCTCCACAGTCTTGATATTGAGGAGCTCGGGAATGGTGGATTCCAATTTGTTCATCCGATAGTTCATCACAAATTGCGAGAAACTCTTGGGCAAACAATGCAGAATTAAGTCAATACTTAACTCATGATCCATCACAAAACCGAGGGTAGCTAGCCGCTCGATGTACCCATTCATCTTTAGCACAAACTGCATTACAGATTTAACCTTCTTGCATCTTCGTGGTGAAGAGGAGCCTAGAGACCTCGAACCTTTCGGATCTCGCTTGCTCATCGAACAACTCATGAAGATGGAAGACCATAGTGTTAGCATCCATATGCTCATGCTGCTTCTGTAGCTCAGGTACCATCGCCGCTAGCATGATGCAACTTGCCATTTCGAGAACCGCCACATGCTCGACAGACCAACATTTGGTCTGAGTTGCATCGCCCCAGATCGGTCAGGAAGAGGCTCTTCAAGGACATATGCAAGCTTTTCTGCCTTGAGAACAATTCTCAGGTTTCTAAGCCAGTCCAGGAAGTTAGGCCCAGTCAGTTTGTTCGAATCCAAAATAGTGCGCAAATTCAAAGACGTCATGATCAATTTATTGACTTAGAAATACAAAACGAGCATATATGAGAAAATGATTTTAAAATGCATCAATATACATTTATAAATCCCATTCATTTTTCGAATTTCAAAAACCCCAAAATCACTTCGGGAGATTGTAGGTCCATCTCCGAATGGGCTGATATCCATCATAGTTATGAACAACCTTGGAGAGAGTCCAACAAGCCATTCATAACTACGACGGTAGGTATCATCTATACCGATTGCATATCCCGTATATGCAACTATCACAATGTGCTATCAACTAATTGAATGTTCACACATACATCGGGTTGTTAACACATTAACAAGTATGCATCATATGCATAGCACCCAACTTCACCTCCTTTTACATCGACCTTGGAGAGAGTCCAACAAGCCGATGCTCCAGGTTAAAGCCAACCCATTAATCAGGACATAGTTTTAATATGGTTAGAGCGCATTCAACCAATTAGCCCAACTTGGAGAGAGTCCAACAACCAAAGCTAACGATTGACCTCTGACTCTTACCATATTAGTATTAAACTATTTCATGGTTTGAACATATTCAGGTTCGAGCCGGGCTTGGAGAGAGTCCAACAACCCAAACAAGAAACAGAACTCTGGTTCTAACCATATTAATGGAAGGTGTAGGATTTAATATTGATTAAGGGTTTTTATGTCTCATCCTCTTTGCATGCAAATAACTATTATCTACATGGCATGGCATACATGGCATACATCTACATGTCACGACACGCATGGCATAATGTTATGCATCTAATGCAATTACATGGCATACAATTATGTCATGTATATAATTTCCTTATATGTCATAACTATTTATGGAAATAAAATATGTTTAAGATTTGATTCTCCAAATCAAATCATAATTAAATTAGGAAACAAATTTCCAAATCTAATCACATATTTTATTCATGGAATTATTTGATTAAGGAAAATCTATTTAGGAAACCAATTTCCTAAATCATTAAAACTACTTATGGAAATAAAATATTTTAAGATTTGATTTCCCAAATCAAATCATGATTAAATTAGGAAACAAATTTCCAGAATCTAATCAAATATTTTATTTATGGAAAATATCAATTTCCATAAATACTTCCAACTTTCCAAAAGTGGAAGATTTCCATAAATACTTCTAGACTTTCCAAAATTGAAAAATTTCCATAAATACTTCTAAATTTCCAAAATTTAGAAAATTTCCAGAAATACATTATGACTATCGCAAAACCAATTTTACGATAATGTCGAAACACAACATGGGCTCTGATACCACTGTTGGATTTCCGGCACCGCGGCGTGTGTGTGTTCGATCATGTTTCGTAAACATGAGCACAGCGGAAGCAATTAAAATAATAAATCTATATTTATTACAACACACACAACACACGCATGCATATTACAACAAGTGTAGACATAACCGTAAATTAAAATTTGCAATAAAAGAAAATTATCTACGTTATACCTTTCGTATGACGTGTAGCGGGAACGACATCAACCGGAATGATCCACGTAAGAATCGTCTCTATCCGTATCCACGCCGAGCTCCTCGGGATGACTTCGCTAAGTCACGAGCTTCGTCTTCGTATGGGTTACTAGCCTCGTGTTGAAGACGACGTGATCGAGAGATGATCACGATCCGAATCCAAATTCGGATCCAAAACCGAGTCCTCAAAACTCGATTCTCCAGAGAGGTATTCGTCAACCGTTTGACGAATCCTTCGTCCTCCACCTCAGAGGATTACCGGAGATCAAATCCCCAGTAAGTCAGCCGCTGTCGGAGCACTAACCGTCGTCCAAACGACGCTCCGACAACAAAGAAACAAGCTGTCAAGAAAAACTGGACAGCTTTTAGTGGAGGAATAGAGGCCGGCCAAAGGAGATGTGGAGCTCACCTTATCACCGAACCCACAAGAGATCACCGGAGGGTCGCCGAAGTGTTCACCAGCTGAAGCTTGGTCGCCGGCAATGACTTGGACGGCGGCACACCTAGGGTTGGCGCCGACTAGGAGAGAAGATGGAGGGGGCGGCACAATTAGGTTGGGCGGCAACTCTAATTAGGGTGCTTGGATTAGGGTTTAAGCCCTATTTTATAGAGAACTAATTCTCTTAATGGTTAATGGATCATATCCATAAAGCCCGTTAACCCGCTCCATTAAGATAAGTTAAAATAAACCAAACCATGATGGTTTATTTTAAGTTAAAACGAACCAAACCAACCTTTGGTTCATTCGTTTAATATAAACCAAACCCTTTGGTTTATTCTCATCCATTGGATTAGAACCAAACCATTTTGGTCCATCCATTATGTCTTCATAAGACACGACCCATCCACGCTTCTATTGCGACTGAAACAATTTCATGCTCGCTTTATGTTTGGTCCAACCAAACATAGTTTCTCTCGGTCTGAGAATCCCATTCTCAAGCTCGTTTTAAATCCTTTGGATTACACTCGTTGTGCGTGTGACCAAATAGGTTCTCGGTTTATGTTGGCCGTCCATAATTAACCATTAATTATAGAACGATCATGAGTGGCACCTAGTAGTACATCATGATCCCCAATTAACCGAAAAGATCAACGGTTGATCCAGAACTATTTCTGAAACCCTTCAGTAGCTCGAATTAATCGTGCCCCATTCCCTTCACTCATCTTATACCCACTTGGTTCAGGACATGGTCTATAGTGTCAGTCCCCACTAGGCTGACTACGTCACACCTAGCCCAAGTATCATTTCCTCGTTCTACGGATTCTAGTTACCCCACATGTATCGAAGAGTACCTTACTCTAAACATGTAATGCTTTGGCCAAAGACTTTAGTAACAATCCGACGAGAGGCCATGGGTATACATCTCCTCGCAAGGAGTGGTGAATCCTTTATAGGCTATTCAAACACCTTCGATCACTTCGACTTATACCCAATCATCCCGGGTCCACATCTCCATAGAGATGTTTGCTTAAGATGTCAAAGCATAAGTCTCCATGATCAAGATGACTTGAATACCGCAAGTCAAAGGAACATCGCACTTAAGCCACAGTAAGAACTTCATTGACATATCTATATATGCAGAGAACCATATGAAGTCTTACGGCTGGTCACTCCAATGAACTAGTTACCATAACTAGCATCCACGATCAACTCCGGACATCACTATGCCTCCAGCCAGTGAGAATCAGCTACTTGGATACACCAAGGAGTATACCTCGTGCTAGTCTCGACAGAACTGATGGTGTCCAAATCCATCAATTCATCGACTAGGGATAATTCCGATACATCACAATTACACATGTAGAGATACTCACTAGTTGTGATCCAATCACAAATTCTCTCATCTTTGTGAATCGTCGTGGACATTGATAAATGAGTTTAAGATCCAATCAAATACATAAAACATGTATACTCAAATAGTGAATCTTCATTTATCATATAAATGGTTCATACATAAGGCGATTGCCTTAGGACATCTCTCATATATTACTAACACTTACCTCGATAGTAGCTCTCGCTTCCGGCCTTCCACTCGATTCCTTCGGCTCCCTCCGAAGTCACTCGAGTGTCGCCCGACCACCGCGGCTTCTTTCGGGTGTCGCTAGCCTTCAGCTCCAACTTTAACACTTTTCTGCACACTTGATTTAGCTCGTGAGATAACAATGTAGACTTAACTTTGTGTCTTTGCCATAATCAAAACACAGGTTCGATTATCTAGTGCCCCTGCACCAACAGGTCTTACAAGTGGTATCAGAGCAAGGCCACTCTTCAAGGCTTAACAACCAAGGAAGCACCATTAGAGGGAAGAAGAAGATGGAGGAGCCAAGTTTTAGACTAAGTCGGGACATCAACACACCACCATCCTACAAGGACTATGGATTTGAAGGTTTCACTCAATGGAAAATAGGGATTGAGAACTTCTTGATGATGGTAGATATCAAGCTATGGTCTGCCTTGATAGAAGGTTGCAAATTCCCAAGAGGCAAGAACGGTGGAATCCTCAAGGTTAAAAAATGGACCAAGGAACAACTCAAAGAGTTAAAGACAAATATTAAGGTAATAAAAATGCTAAGTGATTTAATACCTAATAATGTCTTGTCCAAATTAGGTGAATATACGGATGCCAAGGAGCTTTGGAGCGAATTGGCAAAGTTTCATGAAAATCCATTACCGACTCATGAAGTAGAAGAGGAGTCCAAGGAGGAATGCTCATCCTCCCAAGCTCAAGAAGAAAGCACATCATTGTCATCTCAAGAGCTTGAGGATTCGGAGGTTGAGAGGGAATCAACATCTGGATCGGTAGAGGAGGAAGAATTGGAAGAAGTCTCCACTTCAAGGATTGAGGGGGAGGAAAGACTTTCCATTCTGGAGCAAAATCAAGAGGAAGCTTCAACCTCTGGGAGCCAAGGACAAGACCAAGATTTCCCTTCCAATCTAGGTAACTCAAACACTTTAATTAAAAATAAAAATCATATTATGTATTTTGAGTGTACGGAATATGAGCATTATAAGAGCAAGTGTTCTAAGAAGGTCAAGAAGGCTCAACCTACTGCAAAGGTCAAGGATGCTGATGTTCCCACTAGGAAGAGTAAGGAGCATATAGTATACTTCAAATGTCATTAAAAGAGACATTATAGAAGTCAATGCCCTATGGGAAGGAAGCCTAGCAAGGGTGAAGAAGGAGCATCAAATGTAGGGGGAGCTTCTAAAGCAAACCCTAAGGTAAATTTAAGTAATGTTCATTCTTTATATAAGGTCAAAAAGCATGCTAGGAGTAATTTTAATACTCTTACTATTGTTCATGATGATGAAAAGCATGCTAAATATGTATCTTATTGCTTAGGTGCTAACTCTTACAATATTAGGGTTAAGAATAAATCTAGAACAAATAACCCTAAAATAATTCTACCTAAGGAAACTATTAGGAAGGTAGATAATCATTTAGCCATTAATCCTAAGAAGGGTAGGCATATGCCTAAGAGAAAGAACCATTCCCAAAAGATTAATGAAAAATCAAAATTGGAAAAATTAGAGTTAGAAAATCAAGTTTTGAGGTCAAAACTTGAAAAATTAGAAAATACCCTAAGAATGATGGAAAAATCCATTATGGGGTAGAATGGACAAAATCTAGGGTTTAGAAGACAAGAGCCACCTAGGGGTAAGAAAGGTTTTGGTCACAAACCTAAGCCCAAGGAGACCTAGCATAGTGTTCCATTTGATTATGGAACCACCTATAGGTCTAGGAAAACCAAGGTTACTAGGGAAGTTATCCCTAAGGCTAACCATGGTAGGTGCCTAGTGGGCAAGACTTCTATGAAACCTAAGAAAGCCACTAAGAATGTCACAAGGGAAGTTATCCCTAGAGTTGACCTAGGCAAGACCAAATTGATCAAGGCTTCCAAGCCAAAAAAGGGCATCAGAAAGGTACTAAGGGAGGATATCCCTAGTAAGTACCTAGTAAATCCAAGGAGCTTCAACAGGTATTGGGTTCCTAGGAGCGTGATACCTTCACGCTGATGGGTTTAGGTTGTGTCAACTTAAATTGGTGGGGTAGTTAACCTAACCATAGCAAAGTTGGCACTTTAGGACATTTTCAAGGTCATGTGACACCTTGGAAATAAGTTTGGATTTAAATCCTAAAAATTTTAGGATGTACCAATTATATTTGAGAAGTTTTAAAAAATTGATCAAATTGTCACAAGTTAGGTTTTAGAGTCATGGTGTGTCATTTTGGATTGTTGGTACACTTGGGAGATTGATCTATCAAGGCAAAATTGTCTTAATTTTTTTTTTGGCAATTAGACCTAACACCTAGGTATTATATATATATATATATATATATATATATATATTGTGGATTAATTATGTAATTAGTTGTTTGGGGTTTAATTAGATGTTGGGGTCAAGTTGGGTTAGCTCGGATTTGATCTAGGCTAGCTCAACCACCTAGAACAGCCATTGGAAAAGCCCCGATCGTGAGTTTCTCACTCGCGATAGCCCACCGCCCTTCTCTTCACCCGTCGCTGATTCCTCGCCAACATGCCTTTACTCTCCACCAGTTCTTTTTCTCAAGTAGTTTCCTAGTTGCAACAACTCTTCTTCTTCTCTGGTTGCACCTTCCGACTTCTCTCTGCTTCTCGCCTTCTCTTCTTCTCTGAAGCGGTCGAGTGTCGACGTTGTCTCGTTCTCAGTGGAAGATCCGACTGAAGGGGAGGATGCTGATCGAGCTTTACCGAGCTTGAGTCGAGTGGAAGTTTTCTCGGAAGCTAGGGGGCGGTAGTGGGCAGAGCCGCAGGATTGAAGGGGGGGGGGGGTTCCACTGTCGTTTGTCATTGGAGCTAGGTAAGAGCTGAATTTCTTCTTACCTTGGATGAGATCTGAGTTCTAGCTGTGGATTTCCTTCGTTGAGCGTGATCTGTTGATTTGGGAAGTGATCTTGAGCCGGTGAACAGGGGATAAGGGAAGGTTGGCTGCTGAGGTATTTCTAAGGTCGGTACGCTATGATTTACCCCTTTTCTCTTCATCTATAATCGCTGCATTTTGTGTTTTGTCAATGTTTATGGGTCTGATGGGTTACTGTCGATGGTGCCTACCGGATGGGTGGTTGTGCTATGGTGAGTAGGGGATTTGCTGGTTGTGAATGGTTGTGGATGGAGTTGGGTTGCGATGAGGATTTCAATTAGGGTGGTTAGATCCCTAATTTAGTGTAACGGTGGGCTGTGAAGGGTTGTGAGTGTGGCTGTGAATAAGGTTGTAATGGATGTGGCTATGATGCTCTATTTGGGGATGCTCGGGTGTGGAACTAAGAACGGTGAGTTGAATGTGGGTTCGGTTGAAACAACAATTGTTGCAGGTATGAGTTGTGGTAAGAATGCAGATTTGGGATGTGAATAGATTTGGATGTTTTGTTTATGTCCTATGGTGGTGTTGTGATCATTCTGGTGGTGCGCTGGAGCGAGTGGGATGAATGCGATTCGTGTGAATAAGTTGGGAGTTCAATAGAAGGAGCTAAGTTGGTGTGAATTGGCCATGAGTGATTGGGGAGGGATTCTAATTCATATTCGATAGAAGGACGTGAATATAGGAACGATGTAGTAGTGGATTTGTATATTTATCGGGTGCTAGAACTTAGTGCTTGTTATGTTCTGTGTAGGACGTGGTTACAAGGCAGCTCCGCAGGCGTGAAGATATTTATCACGAGATTCTCAATAAGTGGGTAATTTTGTACCTTGGTCAGGTAGTTATAAATCTTGATGCATGAGGATTTAAATTTATGATCATATTACCTTGACTCCACTCTTGTTATGCTATTGCTTGATACTAAGTATTTGCCCTTTAAATACTCTATTGTTGTTATTATATTTTCTTTCATCATGATTATGAGTTACAGATGTGATGTATGTAAGCCTATAGTTGTTCAGTTATGTATACATAGTAGAGTACGGATGAAGACTTGATTTGTAAATTGGATAAAAGGTCATCCGGGGGTGGGTAATGTCCTGAACGTAGAATTGATTCTTATGTTATTTCCTTATATTACGTATCTATTACGGATCATGTGTTATGTATGGTCATGTGGATTGTGGATAGTGTGTCGCTACGAACTGGTGGTCCTAGCTTGATTGTGATCAGTTGAGTATGACTCTCTGTAGGATAGAGTGTGTTGATCAGTTGAGTATGACTCTATGTAGGATAGAGAGTATGTGGTGGATGTATGTGTCATTGTGCATTCATGTCATTTACATGCATGTTGGCGACTTGGTCTACCTTGTGGTCGAGAGAGTCGTCAGTCATCCTGCCTCCATAGTTACTCGTGGTAGTAGTAGCTGGTGTGAGGGCAGAGCATTTGTTGTGGCACAATCGACCATTATAGACAGTGGTAGTTGGAGTTGCGTACAGTTGTCCTGCGTGTGTAGCACTCGACTACTCATGGGTAGTGACTATCGGAGTGACCAACAGCAGGGACCTCTATTGTGTAGCTAGCTCTTTACGCTTATATGCTACTTATTTATACTGCCCACTCGACCACTCGAGAGTAGTGGTTGGTGCTGAGTTGGGACAGTTGTCATGTCGAGCCACCTAGGCCACACTGGGGTCGTGGTAGCGAGTGGGGTGAGCAGGCATAACCATGCATTATGCATTACCGTGTTGTTATGGCGTTTTGTATATATATATATATATATGGATGGTTGTGATTAGTATATATATAGATGCAATCTTTTATTTGTTTGTATTATGTTTGTTGCATTTGTTTGTACATCATCATACATGTTACTTGCATTTTCTATATGATTGTGTGTGGGATATCTGTGTATGAGTTGGTCGGATTATTGGATACCTTTGACTAATATCATGATGTAGTATGAGTTAGACCAGGTTTATGGTTTGTATTTGTTATAGAATGTTAGTAAGGCAGTTGTTGATTGCAGAGTTTGTATTACTCTTCATGTTGTATATTGTGGATATATGCTCAGGTTGGATGAGTGTGTTGGGTTTCTGGCACCGCGGCGAGTGTGTGTTCGAACATGTTTCGTAAACATGTGCACAGCGGAAGAAATAAAAAGTCATAAATCTAATTTATTACATCACACACACCACATGCATGCATAATACAATATGTGTAGATATAATCGTAGTTTCAAATTTTGCAATAAAAGGAAATTACTCTACGTATATCTGACATATCACGTGTAGCGGGAAAGACATCAATCGGAGTGACTCTCGCTAGAATCACCTCTATCCGTATCCACGCTGAGTATCGTCGGGATGACTTCACAAAGCCACGAGCCTCATCTTCGTATGAGTCACTAGCCTCGTGTCGAAGACGATGTGATCGAGAGAAGATCACAATACGAATCAAAATTCGGATTAGAAAATGAGTTCCGAAAACTCGCTTCTCCGGAGAGGTATTCGTCAACCGTTTGACGAATCCTTCATTCTCCACCTATGAGGATTACCGAAGATCGAATCCCTGGTAAAGTAGCCGCTGTCGGAGCTCAAAACGACGTCCAAACGACGCTCCGACACGTAAGGAAACAAGCTGTCCAGAAAACTGGACAGCTTGGTGGAGGATGTTGCGTCGGCAAAAGAGGATGGCCGGCCAACCCTTGGTCGCCGGAACCAAGGTGAGTCGCCAGAGGGTCGCCGGAGGATGGCCGACAGTAGCTTGGATGCCGTCAGCAGCTAGGACGGCGGCACAAAAGCTGGGTGGAAAGGAGATCTTGGGCGGCGACAAGGAGAAGAGAGGGAGAGGGTTGGGCGGCTAGGTTTTCCAACGCACAAAAGTTCTCCACGAAAAACCCTTAAGCCATATTTTATAGAGAACACATTCTCCTAATGGTTATTGGTCCATAACCAAAACCCGTTAACCCGCTCCAATAACTTAAGTTAAAATAAACCAAACCGCGTCGGTCTATTTTAAGTTAAAATGAACCGAACCAACTTTTGGTCCATTCGTTTAAAACAAACCAAAACCCTTTGGTTTATTCTTCACCATTGGATTAGAACCAAACCAATTTGGTTCATCCATCATGTCTTCATAAGACATGGCCTATCAACGCTTCCATTGCGACTGAAACGATTTCATGCTCGATCCTTGTTTGGTCCAACCAAACCTAGTTTCTCTCGGTCTGAAAATCTCATTCTCAAGCTCGTTTTAAATCCTTCGGATTACGCTCGTTGTGCGTGTGACCTGTTGGGTTTCCGGCACCACGGCGTGTGTGTGTTTGATCACGTTTCGTAAACATGAACACAACGGAAGCAATAAAAATAATAAATCTACATTTATTACAACACACACAACACACGCATGCATATTACAACAAGTGTAGACATAACCGTAAATTTAAATTTGCAATAAAAGGAAATTTATCTACGTTATACCTTTCGTATGACGTGTAGCGGGAACGACATCAACCGGAACGATCCTCGCTAGAATCGTCTCTATCCGTATCCACGCCGAGTTCCTCGGGATGACTTCGCTAAGCCACGAGCTTCGTCTTTGTACGGGTTACTAGCCTCGTGTTGAAGACGACGTGATCGAGAGATGATCACGATCCGAATCCAAATTCGGATCATAATACGAGTTCTCAAAACTCGCTTCTCCGGAGAGGTATTCGTCAATCAATTGATGAATCCTTCGTCCTCCACCTCAGAGGATTACCGGAGATCGAATCCCCGGTAAGTTAGCCGCTGTCAGAGCTCTAACCGTCGTCCAAACGACGCTCCGACGAGAGGAGAACAAGCTGTCCAGAAAACTGGACAGCTTTGGTGGAGGTGATAGGCGCCGGCCAACCAAGGGAGATAGAGCTCACCTTGATGCCAAACTTGAAGGAGATCACCGGAGCACTAACCGGCAGGAGCTCGACGCCGGCGAGGGGGAAGGAAGAAGCCTTTTGGACGCCGGTTGGAGGAGCTTTGGGCGGCGGCAATAGGTTGGCGCCGAGAGCTCCAAGGAGGAGGTGGGCGGCAACCTTAGGGCTAGGGGTTTATGGATTAGGGCTTAATTATCCCTTAAGCCCTCTTTTATAGAAAACTTGTTGGGTTTCCGGCACCGCGGCGTGTGTGTGTTCGATCATGTTTCGTAAACATGAACACAGCGAAAGCAATTAAAAATAATAAATCTATATTTATTACAACACACACAACACACGCATGCTATTACAACAAGTGTAGACATAACCGTAAATTAAAATTTGTAATAAAAGGAAATTAAACTACGTTATACCTTCCGTATGACGTGTAGCGGGAACGGCATCAACCGGAACGATCCTCGTAAGAATCGTCTCTATCCGTATCCACGCCGAGCTCCTCGGGATGACTTCGCTAAGTCACGAGCTTCGTCTTCGTACGGGTTACTAGCCTCGTGTTGAAGACGACGTGATCGAGAGATGATCACGATCCGAATCCAAATTCGGATCCAAAACGAGTTCTCAAAACTCGCTTCTCCGGAGAGGTATTCGTCAACCGTTTGATGAATCCTTCGTCCTCCACCTTAGAGGATTACCGGAGATCAAATCCCCGGTAAGTTAGCCGCTGTCGGAGCACTAACCGTCGTCCAAACGACGCTCCGACGAGAGAAGGAGAAGCTGTCCAGAAAACTGGACAGCTTGGTGGAGGAGTAGGCGCCGGCCAAAACAAGGAGAGAAAAGGCTCACCTTGATGCCGAACCTATAGGAGATCACCGGAGGGTCGCCGGAGGTTCACCGGCTGGAGCTTGGACGCCGGCAAGGAGCTGGACGGCGCCACCATAAGCTGGGCGGCAACAACATGTTGGGCGGCTAGGGTTTGGATGATTAGTTAGGGTCTAACAATCCCTTAAGCCCACTTTTATAGAGAACTAATTCTCTTAATGGTTAATGGATCATATCCATAAAGCCCGTTAACCCGCTCCATTAAGATAAGTTAAAATAAACCAAACCATGATGGTTTATTTTAAGTTAAAATGAACCGAACCAACCTTTGGTTCATTCGTTTAATATAAACCAAACCATTTGGTTTATTCTCATCCATTGGATTAGAACCAAACCATTTTGGTCCATCCATTATGTCTTCATAAGACACTGCCCATCCACGCTTCCATTGCGACTGAAACAATTTCATGCTCGCTTTATGTTTGGTCCAACCAAACATAGTTTCTCTCGGTCTGAGAATCTCATTCTCAAGCTCGTTTTAAATCCTTTGGATTACACTCGTTGTGCGTGTGACCAAATAGGTTCTCGGTTTATGTTGGTCGTCTATAATTAACCATTAATTATAGAACGATCATGAGTGGCACCTAGTAATACATCATGATCCCCAATTAACCGAAAAGATCAACGGTTGATCCAGAACTATTTCTGAAACCCTTCAGTAGCTCGAATGAATCGTGCCCCATTCCCTTCACTCATCTTATACCCACTTGGTTCAGGACATGGTCTATTGTGTCAGTCCCCACTAGGCTGACTACGTCACACCTAGCCCAAGTATCATTTCCTCGTCCTACAGATTCTAGTTACTCCACATGTATCGAAGAGTACCTTACTCTAAACATGTAATGCTTTGGCCAAAGACTTTAGTAACAATCCGACGAGAGGCCATGGGTATACATCTCCTCGCAAGGAGTGGTGAATCCTTTATAGGCTATTCAAACACCTTCGATCACTTCGACTTATACCCAATCATCCCGGGTCCACATCTCCTTAGAGATGTTTGCTTAAGATGTCAAAGCATAAGTCTCCATGATCAAGATGACTTGAATACTGCAAGTCAAAGGAACATCGCACTTAAGCCACGATAAGAACTTCATTGACATATCTATATATGCAGAGAACCATATGAAGTCTTACGGCTGGTCACTCCAATGAACTAGTTACCATAACTAGCATCCACGATTAACTCCGGACATCACTATGTCTCCAGCCAGTGAGAATCAGCTGCTTGGATACACCAAGGAGTATACCTCGTGCTAGTCTCAACAGAATTGATGGTGTCCAGATCCATCAATTCATCGACTAGGGATAATTCCGATACATCACAATTACACATGTAGAGATACTCACTAGTTGTGATCCAATCACAAATTCTCTCATGCTGTGAATCGTATCGTGGACATTCAGTAAATGAGTTTAAGATCCAATCAAATACATAAAACATGTATACTCAAATAGTGAATCTTCATTTATCATATAAATGGTTCATACATAAGGCGATTGCCTTAGGACATCTATCATATATTACTAACAGACTCCCACTTGGCCTAATGCCAATCGCTACGGTATCCAATACCATAAGCACCAACATGACCCTCAAACATACTTTGAGGTAATGCTTTAGTCAAAGGATCCGCTAAGTTCCTTTCAGTGGGAATTTTCTCGATTTGTATTTCGTTCCTACTTATGATCTCTCTGATAAGATGATAGCGGCGAAGCACATGTTTGGATCATTGATGAGACTACATCAAGTTCATAGATGAACTACTTGATCCAACGTATTCTGCCTTGGTGGCAGAATCCGCTATAGTGTCAAGCTTGGAACCTTTCCAACTTATTGCGCCTCCATTCTAGGTGAATACATACCCAAACTAAGACATGGAATGATCCTTGTCTTTCTGGAGTTGGCATCCGTATACCCACGTATCACCATGTACCCTTCTCCATATATTAGGAACACATCCTTAGTTCTTCTCAAGTACTTAAGGATCGTCTTAACAGCCACCCAATGATCCATTCCTGGATCGGATTGGTATCTGCTCGTGACACTCAGAGCGTACGATACATCGGGCCTCGTACATAACATAGCATACATGATAGATCCTATTGCGGATGCATAGGGAATCTTACTCATGCAAATCCTCTCGTCTTCTGTGCGCGGACACATAGACTTTGAAAGGTGTTCCCCAAGCCTGATGGGCAGATAACCTTTCTTGGATTCCGACATGCTAAACCTCTTTAGCACTCGGTCTATATATGTAGACTGCGAAAGACCAAGCAACCGTTTTGATCTATCTCTATAGATCTTAATCCCAAGGATATAGGTTGCTTCTCCCAGGTCTTTCATGGAGAATGTCTTGGATAACCAAACCTTAACTGACTGTAAGATTGACACATCGTTTCCTATAAGTAATATGTCATCGACATACAATACTAGGAACACGACTGCACTCCCACTAACCTTCTTGTACACACAAGGTTCGTCTGGATTTTGAGAGAAATCAAACTTTTTGATCGTCTCATCAAAACGGATATTCCAGCTCCTGGATGCTTGCTTCAATCCATAAATGGATCGTCGCAATTTGCATACCTTGGTTTTGTCAACCGATGTGAAACCCTCAGGCTGTATCATATACACGTCCTCGAGCAGGTTTCCATTAAGGAAAGCTGTTTTCACATCCATCTGCCATATCTCATAATCATAATGAGCCGCTATGGCCATATGCATCCGAATGGATTTAAGCATAGCTACAGGCGAATAGGTTTCGTCATAATCAACACCTTGCTTTTGACGATATCCTTTCGCCACCAATCTAGCCTTATAGGTAATCACATTACCATCCATGTCGGTTTTCTTCTTGAAAACCCACTTGCACCCTATAGCTTTATGCCTTCAGTGGGTCAACCAAGTTCCAAACTTGGTTTTCGTTACATGGAATCCATTTCGACTTCATGGCACCAAGCCATTTATCCTTCGAACTTGTCGACTTCTTCATAACTGTAGGCTCCTCATCATCAATGAGTAACACGTCGCTCGATTCACTTACGAGAAATCCATATCTCTCGTGAATATTGCGTGTTCTACCAGATCTACGAAGATGTGGTGTTACAATAGGTCTAGATTGCTCATCACTATGAGTTGCCTACCGTACATTGTGCTTCACCGTGTATCTCATCAATGTCTATTTGAGTCTCTCGAGCCTCCTCAAGCTCGGCGACACTCCCCTTTGTTTTTCTTACAAGAGAAACTCTTTCTCTAGAAACACAAAGCATGCCTTGAAACAAACACCTTTTGTTCCACAGATGATAGAATTGGTAACCCCTTGTTTCCTTAGGGTATCCAATAAATAGACATTTATCGACTTAGCATCATGCGACCGCTTCACATAAGCGGGACAACCCCATATCTTCAAGTAAGATACATGAGGTTTCTTACTAGCCCATATCTCATATGGAGTAGTAGAGACTACCTTGGTAGGCATTACATTCAACAAGTAAACAAATATGCAAGTGCATAACCCCAAAAGGACTTGGGAAGAGTTGCATGATTCATCATTGACCTGACCATGTCCAACAAGGTCCGGTTACGCCTCTCAGATACACCATTATGCTGTGGTGTATAGGGCGGAGTCCATTGAGACAATATGCCATTGTCTCTTAGATAATCAAGAAACTCTTGGCTTAAGTATTCACCACCTCGATCCGATCGAAGTATTTTAATACTTTTGTCATGTTGTTTCTCTACTTCATTTCTGAATTCTTTGAACCTTTCAAAGGCTTCAGACTTGTGTTTCATCAAGAACACATACCCAAACCGTGAGTGATCATCGGTGAAGGTGATGAAGTAGCTATAGCCTCCTAAAGCTTGAGTTGACATGGGTCCACATACATCAGTATGTACTAGACCTAGTAACTCTCCCACTCGTTCACCTTTTCCAGTAAAAGGTAACTTAGTCATCTTGCCTTTTAAGCATGATTCACATGTATCGTATGAATCCAATTCAAACGATTCCAGAATTCCACATCGGTGTAATTCGGACATGCGTTTCTTGCTTATATGGCCAAGACGACAATGCCACATATAGGAGTCTATTTGATTATCCTTTCGAGCACGCGTGTTGCTCGCTTCGATATTGAAGATGTCACTGGATACGTCCAACGTATAAATGCCATTACTCAAAGTTCCAGTTCCATAAAGTACGCCATTCAAAGTTATATAACAACAATTGTTACTAAACGTTAAATGGAAACCATTTCTATTTAAGCAGGAAATAGAAACAATGTTCTTTATTAGAGAAGGAACATAATAGCAATTGTCCAGTTCCAAGACAAGTCCTACAGGGAGTTCCAACAAATACGTTCCGATGGCGAGTGCAGCAACCGTTGCTCCATTCCCAACACGTAAATTTGACTCTCCCCCTTGATGAGTCTTCTTCTATTCCTTAGCCCATGTATGTCATTACATATATGTGAGCCACACCCAGTATCAAATACCCAAGTGTCTGAGGAAATAGAATGACAATCAATAAAGAAGATTTCTGAGGAAGATGGGGCATCCGATGCCTTATCCTTCTTCACGAACTCAAGATAAATCTTGCACTTTCTTCACAAATGGCTCTCCTTGCCATAATGATGGCAAGTTTCCTTTTGTGCTAGTTCTACCTTCTTAGCCTTTCTCTTCTTTCCCTTCTGCTGTTCCTTTGACTTCCTCTTAGAACCTTTCTTCGAGGAATCAACTAACAGCACCGTCCCCTGCTCATGCTTCTCAGAAGACTCCACAGTCTTCAGCATATTGAGCAGTACCACAGATGAACCTCCTCGCATCTCAGAGGTGAAGAGGAGCTTGGAGACTTCGAACCTTTCGAATCTCACTTGCTCATCAACCAACTCATAGAGATGAAGGACTACGATATGAGCATCCATATGCTCATGCTGCTTTCGTAGCTTGGGTTCCATCGCGGCTAGCATGATGCAACTCATTTGTTCAGAATCACTCACATGTTTCTGATAGGCCAACAATTGGTCCAAAGTTGCATCATCACTAGGACGGGCGGGAAGAGGCGCTTCGAGGACATACACAAGCTTTTCACCTTGAGAACAATTCTCAAGTTTCTAAGCCAGTCCAAGAAGTTCGGCCCAGTCAATTTATTTGAATCCAAAATGGAACGCAAATTCAAACACATCATGATCAATATCCTAACTTAGAAATACAAAACGAGCATATATGAGAAAGATGATTTTAAAATGCATCAATATACATTTATAAATCCCATTCATTTTTCGAATTTCAAAAACCCTTAAAATCACTTCGGGAGATCGTAGGTCCATCTCCGAATGGGCTGATATCCATCATAGATAAGAACAACCTTGGAGTGAGTCCAACAAGCCATTCTTAGCTATGATGGTGGGTATCAAGTATACCGATTACATATCATGTATATGTAACTATCACAATGTGCTATCAACTAATTGAATGTTTACACATACATTGGGTTGTTAACACATTAACAAGTATGCATCATATGCATAGCACCCAACTTCACCTCTCTTCATATCGACCTTGGAGTGAGTCCAACAAATCGATGCTCCAAGTTAAAGCCGACCCATTAATCGCGAAATAGTTTTAATATGGTTAGAGCGCATTCAACCAATTAGCCAGGCTTGGAGTGAGTCCAACAACCCAAACTAACGATTGACCTCTGACTCTTACCATATTAGAGTTAAACTATTCCAATGATTTGAACATGTTCAGGTTCGAGCCGGGCTTGGAGTGAGTCCAACAACCCAAACAAGAAACAGAACTCTGGTTCTAACCATATTAATGGAAGGTGTAGGCTTTAATATTGATTAAGGGTTTTATGTCTCATCCTCTTTGCATGCAAATAACTATTATCTACATGACATGGCATACATGACATACATCTACATGTCACGACACGCATGGCATAATGTTATGCATCTAATGCAATTACATGACATACAATTATGTCATGTATATATTTCCTTATATGTCATAACTATTTATGGAAATAAAATATGTTTAAGATTTGATTCTCCAAATCAAATCATAATTAAATTAGGAAACAAATTTCCAAATCTAATCACATATTTTATTCATGGAATTATTTGATTAAGGAAAATCTATTTAGGATAAAAATAATAAATCTATATTTATTACAACACACACAACACACGCATGCTATTACAACAAGTGTAGACATAACCGTAAATTAAAATTTGCAATAAAAGGAAATTAAACTACGTTATACCTTCCGTATGACGTGTAGTGGGAACGGCATCAACCGGAACGATCCTCGTAAGAATCGTCTCTATCCGTATCCACGCCGAGCTCCTCGGGATGACTTCGCTAAGTCATGAGCTTCATCTTCGTACGGGTTACTAGCCTCGTGTTGAAGACAACGTGATCGAGAGATGATCACGATCCGAATCCAAATTCGGATCCAAAACGAGTTCTCAAAACTCACTTCTCCGGAGAGGTATTCGTCAGCGTTTGGCCAGATCGCCGTCCTCCACCTTAGAGGATTACCGGAGATCAAATCCCCGGTAAGTTAGCCGCTGTCGGAGCACTAACCGTCGTCCAAACGACGCTCCGACGAGAGGAGGAGAAGCTGTTCAGAAAACTGGACAGCTTGGTGGAGGAGTAGGCGCCGGCCAAAACAAGGAGAGAAAAGGCTCACCTTGATGCCGAACCTATAGGAGATCACCGGAGGGTCGCCGGAGGTTCACCGGCTGGAGCTTGGGCGGCAAGGAGGTGACCAGGCGCCACCATAAGGAGGCGGCAACAATGTGTTGGGCGGCAACAACATGTTGGGCGGCTAGGGTTTGGATGATTAGTTAGGGTTTAACAATCCCTTAAGCCCACTTTTATAGAGAACTAATTCTCTTAATGGTTAATGGATCATATCCATAAAGCCCGTTAACCCGCTCCATTAAGATAAGTTAAAATAAACCAAACCATGATGGTTTATTTTAAGTTAAAACGAACCGAACCAACCTTTGGTTCATTCGTTTAATATAAACCAAACCATTTGGTTTATTCTCATCCATTGGATTAGAACCAAACCATTTTGGTCCATCCATTATGTCTTCAT
Organism: Wurfbainia villosa; assembly: GCA_025175895.1. Classification (NCBI taxonomy): domain Eukaryota; kingdom Viridiplantae; phylum Streptophyta; class Magnoliopsida; order Zingiberales; family Zingiberaceae; genus Wurfbainia; species Wurfbainia villosa. The sequence continues at coordinate 54,334,112 of CM045986.1, read as the reverse complement.
AAGACACTGCCCATCCACGCTTCCATTGCGACTGAAACAATTTCATGCTCGCTTTATGTTTGGTCCAACCAAACATAGTTTCTCTCGGTCTGAGAATCTCATTCTCAAGCTCGTTTTAAATCCTTTGGATTACACTCGTTGTGCGTGTGACCAAATAGGTTCTCGGTTTATGTTGGCCGTCTATAATTAACCATTAATTATAGAACGATCATGAGTGGCACCTAGTAATACATCATGATCCCCAATTAACCGAAAAGATCAATAGTTGATCCAGAACTATTTCTGAAACCCTTCAGTAGCTCGAATGAATCGTGCCCCATTCCCTTCACTCATCTTATACCCACTTGGTTCAGGACATGGTCTATTGTGTCAGTCCCCACTAGGCTGACTACGTCACACCTAGCCCAAGTATCATTTCCTCGTCCTACGGATTCTAGTTACTCCACATGTATCGAAGAGTACCTTACTCTAAACATGTAGTGCTTTGGCCAAAGACTTTAGTAACAATCCGACGAGAGGCCATGGGTATACATCTCCTCGCAAGGAGTGATGAATCCTTTATAGGCTATTCAAACACCCTCGATCACTTCGACTTATACCCAATCATCCCGGGTCCACATCTCCTTAGAGATGTTTGCTTAAGATGTCAAAGCATAAGTCTCCATGATCAAGATGACTTGAATACCGCAAGTCAAAGGAACATCGCACTTAAGCCACAGTAAGAACTTCATTGACATATCTATATATGTAGAGAACCATATGAAGTCTTACGGCTGGTCACACCAATGAACTAGTTACCATAACTAGCATCCACGATTAACTCCAGACATCACTATGTCTCCAGCCAGTGAGAATCAGCTGCTTGGATACACCAAGGAGTATACCTCGTGCTAGTCTCAACAGAATTGATGGTGTCCAGATTCATCAATTCATCGACTAGGGATAATTCCGATACATCACAATTACACATGTAGAGATACTCACTAGTTGTGATCCAATCACAAATTCTCTCATGCTGTGAATCGTATCGTGGACATTCAGTAAATGAGTTTAAGATCCAATCAAATACATAAAACATGTATACTCAAATAGTGAATCTTCATTTATCATATAAATGGTTCATACATAAGGCGATTGCCTTAGGACATCTCTCATATATTACTAACAGAACTAATTCTCTTAATGATTATTTGGATCATAACCATTAGGCCCGTTAACCCGCTCCATTAAGATAAGTTAAAATAAACCAAATCATGATGGTTTATTTTAAGTTAAAACGAACCGAACCAACTTTTGGTTCATTCGTTTAAAATAAACCAAACCCTTTGGTTTATTCTCCTCCATTGGATTAGAACCAAACCATTTTGGTTCATCCATTATGTCTTCATAAGACACGGCCCATCGACGCTTCCATTGCGACTGAAACGATTTCATGCTCGCTTCATGTTTGGTCCAACCAAACCTTGTTTCTTTGGGTCTGAGAATCCCATTTTCAAGCTAGTTTTAAATCCTTTGGATTACGCTCGTTGTGCGTGTGACCAAATAGGTTCTCGATTTATGTTGGCCGTCTATAATTAACCATTAATTATAGAACGATCATGAGTGGCACCTAGTAGTACATCATGATCCCCAATTAACCAAAAAAATCAACGGTTGATCCAGAACTATTTTTGAAACCCTTCAGCAGCTCAAATGATTCGTGCCCCATTCCCTTCACTCATCTTATACCCACTTGGTTCAGGACATGGTCTATTGTGTCAGTCCCCACTAGGCTGACTACGTCACACCTAGCCCAAGTATCATTTCCTCGTCCTACAGTTCTAGTTACTCCACATGTATCGAAGAGTACCTTACTCTAAACATGTAATGCTTTGGCCAAAGACTTTAGTAACAATCCGACGAGAGGCCATGGGTATACATCTCCTCGCAAGGAGTGGTGAATCCTTTATAGGCTATTCAAACACCTTCGATCACTTTGACTTATACCCAATCATCCCGGGTCCACATCTCCTTAGAGATGTTTGCTTAAGATGTCAAAGCATAAGTCTCCATGATCAAGATGACTTGAATACCGCAAGTCTAAGGAACATCGCACTTAAGCCACAGTAAGAACTTCATTGACATATCTATATATGTAGAGAACCATATGAAGTCTTACGGCTGGTCACTCCAATGAACTAGTTACCATAACTAGCATCCACGATTAACTTCGGACATCACAATGTCTCCAGCCAGTGAGAATCAGCTGCTTGGATACACCAAGGAGTATACCTCGTGCTAGTCTCGACAGAATTGATGGTGTCCAAATCCATCAATTCATCGACTAGGGATAATTCCAATACATCACAATTACACAAGTAGAGATACTCACTAGTTGTGATCCAATCACAAATTCTCTCATGCTGTGAATCGTATCGTAGACATTCAGTAAATGAGTTTAAGATCCAATCAAATACATAAAACATGTATACTCAAATAGTGAATCTTCATTTATCATATAAATGGTTCATGCATAAGGCGATTGCCTTAGGACATCTCTCATATATTACTAACAGACTCCCACTTGGCCTAATGCCAATCGCTACGGTATTCAATACAATAAGCTCTAACATGACCCTCAAACTTACTTTGAGGTAATGCCTTAGTCAAAGGATCCGCTAAGTTCCTTTCAGTGGGAATATTCTCGATTTGTATTTCGTTCCTACTGATGATCTCTTTGATAAGATGATAGCGGCGAAGCACATGTTTGGATCATTGATGAGACCACATCAAGTTCAGAGATGAACTTCTTGATCCAAACCGCTTCCTTTGCTGGCTTCCAAAGCTGCAATGTATTCTGCCTTAGTGGCAGAATCCACTATAGTGTCAAGCTTGGAACCTTTCCAACTTATTGCGCCTCCATTCAAGGTGAACACGTATCCAGACTGAGACTTGGAATCATCCTTGTCTGTCTGGAAGCTGGCATCCGTATACCCGCGTATCACCATGTCTCCTTCTCCATATATTAGGAACACATCCTTAGTTCTTCTCAAGTACTTAAGGATCATCTTAACAGCCGCCCAATGATCCATTCCCGGATCGGACTGGTATCTGCTCGTGACACTCAGAGCGTACGATACGTCGGGCCTTGTACATAACATAACATACATGATATATCCTATTGCGGATGCATAGGGAATCTTACTTATGCAAATCCTCTCGTCTCCTGTGTGCGGACACATAGACTTTGAAAGGTGTACCCCATGCCTGATGGGTAAGAAACCTTTCTTGGATTCTGACATGCTAAACCTCTTTAGCACTCGGTCTATATATGTAGACTGCGAAATACCAAGCAACCGTTTCGATCTATCTCTATAGATCTTAATCCCGAGGATGTAGGTTGCTTCTCCCAGGTCTTTCATGGAGAATGTCTTGGATAACCAAACCTTCACTGATTGTAAGATTGAAACATTGTTTCCTATAAGTAGTATGTCATCGACATACAATACTAGGAACACGACTGCACTCCCACTAACCTTCTTGTACACACAAGGTTCGTTTGGATTTTGTGAGAAATCAAACTTTTTGATTGTCTCATCAAAACGGATATTCCAGCTTCTGGATGCTTGCTTCAATCCATAAATGGACCGTCGCAATTTGCATACCTTGGTTTTATCTACCGATGTGAAACCCTCAGGCTGTATTATATACACGTCCTCGAGCAGGTTTCCATTAAGAAAAGCTATTTTCACATCCATCTGCCATATCTCATAATCATAATGAGCCGCTATGGCCATATGCATCCGAATGGATTTAAGCATAGCTACAGGCGAATAGGTTTCGTCATAATCAACGCCTTGTTTTTGACGATATCCTTTCGCCACCAATCTAGTCTTATAGGTAATCACATTACCATCCATGTCGGTTTTCTTCTTGAAAACCCACTTGCACCCTATAGGTTTTATGCCTTCAGGTGGGTCAACCAAGTTCCAAACTTGGTTTTCATACATGGAATCCATTTCCGACTTCATGGCACCAAACCACTTATCCCTTTCTGAACTTATCAGCACTTCTTCATAACTGGTAGGCTCCTCATCATCAATGAGTAACACGTCGTTCGATTCACTTACGAGAAATCCATATCTCTCAAAAATATTGCGTGTTCTACCAGATCTACGAAGATGTGGTGTTGCAATAGGTCCAGTCGATTGCTCATCACTATGAGTTGTCGACTGTTGTGCTTCACCAGGTATCTCATCAATGTCTATTTGAGTCTCTCGAGCCTCCTCAAGCTCAACGACACTCCCACTGTTTTCTTGAAAGAGAAACTCTTTCTCTAGAAACTGTTGGGTTTCCGGCACCGCGGCGTGTGTGTGTTCGATCATGTTTCGTAAACATGAGCACAGCGGAAGCAATTAAAAAATAATAAATCTATATTTATTACAACACACACAACACACGGATGCATATTACAACAAGTGTAGACATAACCGTAAATTAAAATTTGCAATAAAAGAAAATTATCTACGTTATACCTTTCGTATGACGTGTAGCGGGAACGGCATCAACTGGAACGATCCTCGTAAGAATCGTCTCTATCCGTATCCACGTCGAGCTCCTCGGGATGACTTCGCTAAGCCACGAGCTTCGTCTTCGTACGGGTTACTAGCCTCGTGTTGAAGACAACGTGATCGAGAGATGATCACGATCCGAATCCAAATTCGGATCCAAAACCGAGTCCTCAAAACTCGATTCTCCGGAGAGGTATTCGTCAACCGTTTGACGAATCCTTCGTCCCCCACCTCAGAGGATTATCGGAGATCAAATCCCCGGTAAGTTAGCCACTGTCGGAGCACTAACCGTCGTCCAAACGATGCTCCGACGAGAGGAGAAGAAGCTGTCCAGAAAACTAGACAGCTTGGTGGAGGAGTAGGCGCCGGCCAAAAACAAGGAAGCCAAGTGCTCACCTTGATGCCAAACCTAAGGAGGATCGCCGGAACTCTTCCGGCAGCAGCTCGACGCCGGCGAGGAGGAAGGAAGCAGCCTTCTAGACGCCGGTTGGAGGAGCTTTGGGCTGGGCGGCGACAGCTTAGGGTTGGGCGCCGAAATCACCAAGGGTGAGGTGGGCGACAACTACCATTAGGGTTTTTGGATTAGGGTTTATGCCCTATTTTATAGAGAACTAATTCTCTTAATGGTTAATGGATCATATCCATAAAGCCCGTTAACCCGCTCCATTAAGATAAGTTAAAATAAACCAAACCATGATGGTTTATTTTAAGTTAAAACGAACCGAACCAAGCTTTGGTTCATTCGTTTAATATAAACCAAACCCTTTGGTTTATTCTCATCCATTGGATTAGAACCAAACCATTTTGGTCCATCCATTATGTCTTCATAAGACACGACCCATCCATGCTTTCATTGCGACTGAAACAATTTCATGCTCGCTTTATGTTTGGTCCAACCAAACATAGTTTCTCTCGGTCTGAGAATCCCATTCTCAAGCTCGTTTTAAATCCTTTGGATTACACTCGTTGTGCGTGTGACCAAATAGGTTCTCGGTTTATGTTGGCCGTCTATAATTAACCATTAATTATAGAGCGATCATGAGTGGCACCTAGTAGTACATCATGATCCCCAATTAACCGAAAAGATCAGCAGTTGATCGAGAACTATTTTACGAAACCCTTGATGGCTTCGAATTAATCGTGCCCCATTCCCTTCACTCATCTTATACCCACTTGGTTCAGGACATGGTCTATTGTGTTAGTCCCCATTAGGCTGACTACGTCACACCTAGCCCAAGTATCATTTCCTCGTCCTACGGATTCTAGTTACTGCACATGTATCGAAGAGTACCTTACTCTAAACATGTAATGCTTTGGCCAAAGACTTTAGTAACAATCCGACGAGAGGCCATGGGTATACATCTCCTCGCAAGGAGTGGTGAATCCTTTATAGGCTATTCAAACACCTTGATCACTTGACTTACACCAAATCATCCGGGTCCACATCTCCTTAGAGATGTTTGCTTAAGATGTCAAAGCATAAGTCTCCATGATCAAGATGACTTGAATACCGCAAGTCGAAGGAACATCGCACTTAAGCCGCGATAAGAACTTCATTGACATATCTATATATGCGAGAGAACCATATGAAGTCTTACGGTGGTCACTCGATGAACTAGTTACCATAACTAGCATCCACGATTAACTCGGACATCACAATGTCTCGGCCCGGTGAGAATCATTTGCTTGGATACACCGAGTATACCTCGTGCTAGTCTCGGCGAATTGATGGTGTCGAATCCATCGATTCATCGACTAGGGATAATTCGATACATCACAATTACACATGTAGAGATACTCACTAGTTGTGATCAATCACAAATTCTCTCATCTTTGTGAATCGTATCGTGGACATTGATAAATGAGTTTAAGATCAATCAAATACATAAAACATGTATACTCGAATAGTGAATCTTCATTTATCATATAAATGGTTCATACATAAAGCGATTGCCTTAGGACATCTCTCATATATTACTAACGGACTCCCACTTGGCCTAATGCCAATCGCTCACGGTATCGATACCATAAGCTCTAACATGACCCTCGAACTTACTTTGAGGTAATGCTTTAAGTCAAGGATCGCTAAGTTCCTTTCGGTAGAATTTTCTCGATTTGTATTTAGTTCCTCTTGATGATCTCTCGATAAGATGATAGCGTGAAGCACATGTTTGGATCGTTGATGAGACCTTGGCTCTTTCGCACTGTGCAATTGCTCCATTGTTATCGCATGATAGACGGTATTGCTTCAACAATGGCGGAATCACACCAAGTTCATGAGCGAACTTCTTGATCAAACGCTTCCTTTGCTTTTCTAGCTGCAATATATTACGCCTCGATGGTAGAATCCGCTCTGATCTCTTGTTTGGAACTTTTCCAACTCACTGCGCCCCATTCAAGGTGAACACGTATCGGTGAGACTTGGAATCATCCTTATGCATGCGGAAGGCGCATCCGTATACCCGCGTATCACCATGTCCCCTTCTCCATATATTAGGAACACATCCTTAGTTCTTCTCAAGTACTTAAGGATCATCTTAACAGCCGCCCAATGATCCATTCCTGGATCAGACTAGTATCTGCTCGTGACATTCAGAGCATACGATACATCGGGCCTCGTACATAACATAGCATACATGAAAGATCCTATTGCGGATGCATAGGGAATCTTACTCATGCAAATCCTCTCGTCTTCTGTGCGCGGACACATAGACTTCGAAAGGTGTACCCCATGCCTGATGGGCAGATAACCTTTCTTGGATTCCGACATGCTAAACCTCTTTAGCACTCGGTCTATATATGTAGACTGCGAAAGACCAAGCAACCGTTTCGATCTATCTCTATATATCTTAATCCCAAGGATATAGGTTGCTTCTCCCAGGTCTTTCATGGAGAATGTCTTGGATAACCAAACCTTAACTGACTGTAAGATTGACACATCGTTTCCTATAAGTAATATGTCATCGACATACAATACTAGGAACACGACTGCACTCCCACTAACCTTCTTGTACACACAAGGTTCGTCTGGATTTTGTGAGAAATCAAACTTTTTGATCGTCTCATCAAAACGGATATTCGACTCTGGATGCTTGCTTGATCCATAAATGGACCGTCGCAATTTGCATACCTTGGTTTTATCACGATGTGAAACCCTCGGTTGTATCATATACCGTCCTCGGCGGGTTTCCATTAAGGAAAGCTATTTTCACATCCATCGCCATATCTCATAATCATAATGAGCGCTATGGCGGGAGCATCGAATGGATTTAAGCATAGCTCTGACGAATAGGTTTCGTCATAATCAACACCTTGTTTTTGGCGATATCCTTTCGCCACCAATCTAGCCTTATAGGTAATCACATTACCATCCATGTCGGTTTTCTTCTTGAAAACCCACTTGCACCCTATAGGCTTTATGCCTTGGTGGGTCAACCAAGTTCCAAACTTGGTTTTCATACATGGAATCCATTTCCGACTTCATGGCACCAAGCCACTTATCCCTTTCTGAACTTGTCAGCACTTCTTCATAACTGGTAGGCTCCTCATCATCAATGAGTAACACGTCGTTCGATTCACTTATGAGAAATCCATATCTCTCGGGAATATTGCGTGTTCTACCAGATCTACGAAGATGTGGTGTTACAATAGGTCCAGCCGATTGCTCATCACTATGAGTTGTCGGCTGTTGTGCTTCACCAGGTATCTCATCAATGTCTATTTGAGTCTCTCGAGCTTCCTCAAGCTCGACGACCTCCCCCTTTGTTTTCTTGCAAGAGAAACTCTTTCTCTAGAAACACATCATGCCTTGAAACAAACACCTTTTGTTCCACAGGATGATAGAATTGGTAACCCCTTGTTTCCTTAGGGTATCCAATAAATAGACATTTATCAGACTTAGCATCCAATTTGTCTGATACTGTCCGCTTCACATAAGCAGGACAACCCCATATCTTCAAGTAAGATACATGAGGTTTCTTACTATTCCATATCTCATATGGAATAGTTGAGACTACCTTAGTAGGCATTACATTTAACAAGTAAGCGGTATGCGAGTGCATAACCCCAAAGGACTTGGGAAGAGTCGCATGATTCATCATTGACTGACCATGTCCAACAAGGTCGATTCGCCTCTCGGATACACCATTATCTTTGTGGTGTATATGGCGGAGTCCATTGAGACAATATGCCATTGTCTCTTAGATAATCAAGAAACTCTTGACTTAAGTATTCACCACCTCGATCCGATTGAAGTATTTTAATACTTTTGTCATGTTGTTTCTCTACTTCATTTCTGAATTCTTTGAACCTTTCAAAGGCTTGGACTTGTGTTTCATCAAGAACACATACCCAAACCGTGAGTGATCATCGGTGAAGGTAATGAAGTAGCTATAGCCTCCTAAAGCTTGAGTTGACATAGGTCACATACATCGGTATGTACTAGACCTAGTAACTCTCCCACTCGTTCACCTTTTCGGTAAAAGGTAACTTAGTCATCTTGCCTTTTAAGCATGATTCGCATGTATCGTATGAATCCAATTCAAGCGATTCGAATTCCACATCGGTGTAATTAGGACATGCGTTTCTTGCTTACATGGCCAAGGCGACAATGCCACATATAGAGTCTATTTGATTATCCTTTCGAGCACGCTTGTTGCTCGCCCGATATTGAAGATGTCCTTTGGATATCGTCAGCGTATAAACACCATTGCTTAAAGTTCCAATCCCATAAAGAACTCCAATCAAAGTTATGTAACAACAATTGTTACTAAAAGTCAAATGGAACCCATTTCTATTTAGACAAGAAATAGAAATGATGTTCTTTATCAACGAAGGAACATAAAAGCAATTGTCCAGTTCTAAGACAAGTCCTACAGGGAGTTCCAACAAATACGTTCCGATGGCGAGTGCAGCCACCGTTGCTCCATTCCCAACACGTAAATTTGACTCTCCCCTTGACGAGTCTTCTTCTATTCCTTAGCCCATGTATGTCATTACATATATGTTAGCCACACCCAGTATCAAATACCCAAGTGTCTGAGGAAATAGAATGACAATCAATAAAGAAGATTTCTGAAGAAGATGGGGCATCCGATGCCTTATCCTTCTTCATGGACTCAAGATAAATCTTGCACTTTCTTCATAAATGTCTCTCCTTGCCATAATGATGGCAAGTTTCCTTTTGTGCTAGTTCTACCTTCTTAGCCCTTCTCTTCTTTCCCTTCTGCTGTTCCTTTGACTTCCTCTTAGAACCTTTCTTGAGGAATCAACTAAACAAGAGTCCTGCTCATGCTTCTCGGAAGACTCCACAGTCTTGACATATTGGCGATACCACAGATGAACCTCCTAGCATCTCGGAGGTGAAGAGGAGCTTTGAGACTTGAACCTTGAATCTCACTTGCTCATCAACCAACTCACAAAGATGAAGGACTACGATATGAGCATCCATATGCCTCATCTTTGTTCGTAGCTTAGGTTCCATCATGGCTAGCATGATGCAACTCATTTGTTCGAATCACTCACATGTTTACGATAGGCCAACAATTGGTCGAGTTGCATTGTCACTAGGATGGGCGGGAAGAGGCGCTTGAGGACATACGCAGCTTTTCCACCTTGAGAACAATTCTCAAGTTTCTAAGCTAGTCCAAGAAGTTCGGCCCAGTCAATTTATTTGAATCCAAAATGGAACGCAAATTCAAACACATCATGATCAATATATTAACTTAGAAATACAAAATGAGCATATATGAGAAAGATGATTTTAAAATGCATCAATATACATTTATAAATCCCATTCATTTTTGAATTTCAAAACCCCAAAATCACTTGGAGATTGTAGGTCCATCTCGAATGGGCTGATATCCATCATAGTTATGAACAACCTTGGAAGAGTCCAACAAGCCATTCATAACTATCGACGGTAGGTATCATCTATACCGATTGCATATCCGTATATGCAACTATCACAATGTGCTATCAACTAATTGAATGTTCACACATACATCGGGTTGTTAACACATTAACAAGTATGCATCATATGCATAGCACCCAACTTCACCTCCCTTTACATCGACCTTGGAGAGAGTCCAACAAGCCGATGCTCTAGGTTAAAGCCAACCCATTAATCAGGACATAGTTTTAATATGGTTATAGCGCATTCAACCAATTAGCCCAGCTTGGAGAGAGTCCAACAACCAAAGCTAACGATTGACCTCTGACTCTTACCATATTAGTATTAAACTATTCCATGGTTTGAACATATTCAGGTTCGAGCCGGGCTTGGAGAGAGTCCAACAACCCAAACAAGAAACAGAACTCTGGTTCTAACCATATTAATGGAAGGTGTAGGCTTTAATATTGATTAAGGGATTTTATGTCTCATCCTCTTTGCATGCAAATAACTATTATCTACATGGCATGACATACATGGCATACATCTACATGTCACGACACGCATGGCATAATGTTATGCATCTAATGCAATTACATGGCATACAATTATGTCATGTATATAATTTCCTTATATGTCATAACTATTTATGGAAATAAAATATGTTTAAGATTTGATTCTCCAAATCAAATCATAATTAAATTAGGAAACAAATTTCCAAATCTAATCACATATTTTATTCATGGAATTATTTGATTAAGGAAAATCTATTTAGGAAACCAATTTCCTAAATCATTAAAACTACTTATGGAAATAAAATATTTTTAAGATTTGATTTCCCAAATCAAATCATGATTAAATTAGGAAACAAATTTCCAGAATCTAATCAAATATTTTATTTATGGAAAATATCAATTTCCATAAATACTTCCAACTTTCCAAAAGTGGAAGATTTCCATAAATACTTCTAGACTTTCCAAAATTGAAAAATTTCCATAAATACTTCTAAATTTCCAAAATTTAGAAAATTTCCAGAAATACATTATGACTATCGCAAAACCATTTTTACGATTATGTCGAAACACAACCTGGGCTCTGATACCACTGTTGGGTTTCCGGCACCGCGGCGTGTGTGTGTTCGATCATGTTTCGTAAACATGAGCACAGCGGAAGCAATTAAAAAATAATAAATCTATATTTATTACAACACACAACACACGCATGCATATTACAACAAGTGTAGACATAACCGTAAATTAAAATTAGCAATAAAAGAAAATTATCTACGTTATACCTTTCGTATGACGTGTAGCGGGAACGGCATCAACCGGAACGATCATCGTAAGAATCGTCTCTATCCGTATCCACGCCGAGCTCCTCGGGATGACTTCGCTAAGCCATGAGCTTCGTCTTCGTACGGGTTACTAGCCTCGTGTTGAAGACAACGTGATCGAGAGATGATCACGATCCGAATCCAAATTCGGATCCAAAATCGAGTCCTCAAAACTCGATTCTCCGGAGAGGTATTCGTCAACCGTTTGACGAATCCTTCGTCCCCCACCTCAGAGGATTACCGGAGATCAAATCCCCGGTAAGTTAGCCGCTGTCGGAGCACTAACCGTCGTCCAAACGACGCTCCGACGAGAGGAGAAGAAGCTGTCCAGAAAACTGGACAGCTTGGTGGAGGAGTAGGCGCCGGCCAAAAACAAGGAAGCCAAGTGCTCACCTTGATGCCAAACCTAAGGAGGATCGCCGGAACTCTTCCGGCAGCTCGGACGCAAGAGGAAGGAAGCAGCCTTCTAGGCTTGGAGGAGCTTTGGCAGGGTTAGGCGAAATCACCAAGGGTGAGGTGGGCGGCAACTACCATTAGGGTTTTTGGATTAGGGTTTAAGCCCTATTTTATAGAGAACTAATTCTCTTAATGGTTAATGGATCATATCCATAAAGCCCGTTAACCCGCTCCATTAAGATAAGTTAAAATAAACCAAACCATGATGGTTTATTTTAAGTTAAAACGAACCAAACCAACCTTTGGTTCATTCGTTTAATATAAACCAAACCCTTTGGTTTATTCTCATCCATTGGATTAGAACCAAACCATTTTGGTCCATCCATTATGTCTTCATAAGACACGGCCCATCCACGCTTCCATTGCGACTAAAACAATTTCATGCTCGCTTTATGTTTGGTCCAACCAAACATAGTTTCTCTCGGTCTGAGAATTCTATTCTCAAGCTCGTTTTAAATCCTTTGGATTACACTCGTTGTGCGTGTGACCAAATATGTTCTCGGTTTATGTTGGCCGTCTATAATTAACCATTAATTATAGAATGATCATGAGTGGCACCTAGTAGTACATCATGATCCCCAATTAACCGAAAAGATCAACGGTTGATCCAGAACTATTTCTGAAACCCTTCAGTAGCTCGAATGAATCGTGCCCCATTCCCTTCACTCATCTTATACCCACTTGGTTCAGGACATGGTCTATTGTGTCAGTCCCCACTAGGCTGACTACGTCACATCAAGCCCAAGTATCATTTTCTCATCCTACGGATTCTAGTTACTGCACATGTATCGAAGAGTACCTTACTCTAAACATGTAATGCTTTGGCCAAAGACTTTAGTAACAATCCGACGAGAGGCCATGGGTATACATCTCCTCGCAAGGAGTGGTGAATCCTTTATAGGCTATTCAAACACCTTCGATCACTTCGACTTACACCAAATCATCCCGGGTCCACATCTCCTTAGAGATGTTTGCTTAAGATGTCAAAGCATAAGTCTCCATGATCAAGATGACTTGAATACCGCAAGTCAAAGGAACATCGCACTTAAGCCACAGTAAGAACTTCATTGACATATCTCTATATGCAGAGAACCATATGAAGTCTTACGGTTGGTCACTCCAATGAACTAGTTACCATAACTAGCATCCACGATTAACTCCGGACATCACTATGTCTCTAGCCAGTGAGAATCAGCTGCTTGGATACACCAAGGAGTGTACCTTGTGCTAGTCTCGACAGAATTGATGGTGTCCAAATCCATCAATTCATCGACTAGGGATAATTCCGATACATCACAATTACACATGTAGAGATACTCACTAGTTGTGATCCAATAACAAATTCTCTCATGCTGTGAATCGTATCGTGGACATTCATTAAATGAGTTTAAGATCCAATCAAATACATAAAACATGTATACTCAAATAGTGAATCTTCATTTATCATATAAATGATTCATACATAAGGCGATTGCCTTAGGACATCTCTCATATATTACTAACAGAAACACAACATGCCTTGAAACAAACACCTTTTGTTCCACAGGATGATAGAATTGGTAACCCCTTGTTACCTTAGGGTATCCAATAAATAGACATTTATCAGACTTAGCATCCAATTTGTCTGATACAGTCCGCTTCACATAAGCAGGACAACCCCATATCTTCAAGTAAGATACATGAGGTTTCTTACTATTCCATATCTCATATGGAGTAGTTGAGACTACCTTGGTTGACATTCTGTTTAGCAAGTAAACAGCTGTCTGAAGTGCATAGCCCCAAAAGGACTTGGGAAGATTTGCATGATTCATCATCGACCTGATCTTGTCCAACAAGGTCCGGTTACGCCTCTCAGATACACCATTATACTACGGTGTATATAGCGGAGTCCATTGAGATAATATACCATTGTCTCTTAGGTAATCAAGAAACTCCTGACTCAAGTATTCACCACCTCGATCCGATCGAAGTATTTTAATACACTTGTCATGTTGTTTCTCTACTTCATTTCTGAACTCTTTGAACCTTTCAAAGGCTTCAGACTTGTGTTTCATCAAGAACACATACCCAAACCGTGAGTGATCATCGGTGAAGGTAATGAAGTAGCTATAGCCTCCTAATGCTTGAGTTGACATAGGTCCACATACATCAGTATGTATTAGACCTAGTAACTCTCCCACTCGTTCACCTTTTCCAATAAAAGGTAACTTAGTCATCTTGCCTTTTAAGCATGATTCGCATGTATCGTATGAATCCAATTCAAACGATTCCAGAATTCCACATCGGTGTAATTCGGACATGCATTTCTTGCTTATATGGCCAAGACGACAATGCTACATATGGGAGTCTAATTGATTATCCTTTCGAGCACGCTTGTTGCTCGCTTCGATATTGAAGATGTCACTGGATACGTCCCAACGATAAACACCATTGCTCAAAGTTCCAGTTCCATAAAGAACTCCATTCAAAGTTATGTAACAACAATTGTTACTAAAAGTCAAATGGTACCCATTTCTATTTAAACAAGAAATAGAAATGATGTTCTTTATCAACGAAGGAACATAAAAGCAATTGTCCTAAGACAAGTCCTGAGGAGTTTCAACAAATGCGTTCCAATGGCGAGTGCAAAGAACCTTTGCTCCATTGCCAACTCGCAAATTTGACTCCCCTCTGACAAGTCTTCTTCTATTCCTTAGCCCCTGTATGTCATTACATATATGTGAGCCACACCAAGATCCAATACCCAAGTGTTTGAGGAAATAGAATGACAATCAATAACGAAGATATCAAGAAGATGGGGCATCCGATGCCTTATTCTTCTTCACGGACTCAAGATAAATCTTGCACTTTCTTCGCAAATGGCTCTCCTTGCCATAATGATGGCAAGTTTCCTTTTGTGCTAGTTCTACCTTCTTAGCCCTTCTCTTCTTTCCCTTTTGATGTTCCTTTGACTTCCTCTTAGAACCTTTCTTCGAGGAATCAACTAACAAGACTGCCCCTCGCCATGCTTCTCGTAAGACTCCACAGTCTTCAAAGATATCGAGCGATACCACAAATGAACCTTCTAGCATCTCAGGTGAAGAGGAGCTTTGAGACTTGAACCTTCAATCTCACTTGCTCATCAACCAACTCACAAAGATGAAGGACTACGATATGAGCATCCATATGCTCATGCTGCTTTCGTAGCTTGGGTTCCATCGCGGCTAGCATGATGCAACTCATTTGTTCAGAATCACTCACATGTTTCTGATAGGCCAACAATTGGTCCAGAGTTGCATCGTCACTAGGACGGGCGGGAAGAGGCGCTTCGAGGACATTTGCAAGCTTTTCAACCTTGAGAACAATTCTCAAGCTTCTAAGCCAGTCCAAGAAGCTCGGCCCAGTCAATTTATTCAAATCCAAAATGGAACGCAAATTCAAAGACATCATGATCAATCTTAGAAATACAAAACGAGCATATATGAGAAAATGATTTTAAAATGCATCAATATACATTTATAAATCCCATTCATTTTTCGAATTTCAAAAACCCCAAAATCACTTCGGGAGATCGTAGGTCCATCTCCGAATGGGCTAATATCCATCATAGTTATGAACAACCTTGGAGAGAGTCCAACAAGCCATTCATAACTACGACGGTAGGTATCAACTATACCGATTGCATATCACGTATATGCAACTATCACAATGTGCTATCAACTAATTGAATGTTCACACATACATCGGGTTGTTAACACATTAACAAGTATGCATCATATGCATAGCACCCAACTTCACCTCCCTTTACATCGACCTTGGAGAGAGTCCAACAAGCCGATGCACCAGGTTAAAGCCAACCCATTAATCGGGAAATAGTTTTAATATGGTTAGAGCGCATTCAACCAATTAGCCCAGCTTGGAGAGAGTCCAACAACCAAAGCTAACGATTGACCTCTGACTCTTACCATATTAGTATTAAACTATTCCATGGTTTGAACATGTTCGGGTTCGAGCCGGGCTTGGAGAGAGTCCAACAACCCAAACAAGAAACGGAACTCTGGTTCTAACCATATTAATGGAAGGTGTAGGCTTTAATATTGTTTAAGGGTTTTTATGTCTCATCCTCTTTGCATGCAAATAACTATTATCTACATGATATGACATACATGACATACATCTACATGTCACGACACGCATGGCATAATGTTATGCATCTAATGCAATTACATGACATACAATTATGTCATGTATATAATTTCCTTATATGTCATAACTATTTATGGAAATAAAATATGTTTAAGATTTGATTCTCCAAATCAAATCATAATTAAATTAGGAAACAAATTTCCAAATCTAATCACATATTTTATTCATGGAATTATTTGATTAAGGAAAATCTATTTAGGAAACCAATTTCCTAAATCATTAAAACTACTTATGGAAATGAAATATTTTAAGATTTGATTTCCCAAATCAAATCATGATTAAATTAGGAAACAAATTTCCAAAATCTAATCAAATATTTTATTTATGGAAAATATCAATTTCCATAAATACTTCCAACTTTCCAAAAGTGGAAGATTTCCATAAATACTTATAGACTTTCCAAAATTGAAAAATTTCCATAAATACTTCTAAATTTCCAAAATTAGAAAATTTCCAGAAATAACATTATGACTATCGCAAAACCATTTTACGATTATGTCGAAACACAACCTGGGCTCTGATACCACTGTTGGGTTTCCGGCACCGCGGCGTGTGTGTGTTCGATCACGTTTCGTAAACATGAACACAGTGGAAGCAATAAAAATAATAAATCTACATTTATTACAACACACACAACACACGCATGCATATTACAACTAGTGTAGACATAACCGTAAATTTAAATTTGCAATAAAAGGAAATTTATCTACGTTATACCTTTCGTATGACGTGTAGCGGGAACGACATCAACCGGAACGATCCTCGCTAGAATCGTCTCTATCCGTATCCACGCCGAGTTCCTCGGGATGACTTCGCTAAGCCACGAGCTTCGTCTTTGTACGGGTTACTAGCCTCGTGTTGAAGACGACGTGATCGAGAGATGATCACGATCCGAATCCAAATTCGGATCCTAATACGAGTTCTCAAAACTCGCTTCTCCGGAGAGGTATTCGTCAACCAATTGACGAATCCTTCGTCCTCCACCTCAGAGGATTACCGGAGATCGAATCCCCGGTAAGTTAGCCGCTGTGGGAGCTCTAACCGTCGTCCAAACGACGCTCCGACGAGAGGAGAACAAACTGTCCAGAAAACTGGACAGCTTTGGTGGAGGTGATAGGCGCCGGCCAACCAAGGGAGATAGAGCTCACCTTGATGCCAAACTTGAAGGAGATCACCGGAGTACTAACCGGCAGCAGCTCGACGCCGGCGAGGGGGAAGGAAGCAACCTTCTGGACGCCGGTTGGAGGAGAAGATGGGGCGGCAATAGGTTGGCGCCGAGAGCTCCAAGGAGGAGGTGGGCGGCAACCTTAAGGCTAGGGGTTTATGGATTAGGGCTTAATTATCCCTTAAGCCCTCTTTTATAGAGAACTAATTCTCTTAATGGTTATTTGGATCATAACCATTAGGCCCGTTAACCCGCTCCATTAAGATAAGTTAAAATAAACCAAACCATGATGGTTTATTTTAAGTTAAAACGAACCGAACCAACTTTTGGTTCATTCGTTTAAAATAAACCAAACCCTTTGGTTTATTCTCCTCCATTGGATTAGAACCAAACCATTTTGGTTCATCCATTATTTCTTCATAAGACACGGCCCATCCACGCTTCCATTGTGACTGAAACGATTTCATGCTCGCTTCATGTTTGGTCCAACCAAACCTTGTTTCTCTCGATCTGAGAATCCCATTCTCAAGTTCGTTTTAAATCCTTTGGATTACGCTTGTTGTGCGTGTGACCAAATAGGTTCTCGGTTTATGTTGGCCGTCTATAATTAACCATTAATTATAGAACGATCATGAGTGGCACTTAGTAGTATATCATGATCCCCAATTAACCGAAAAAATCAACGGTTGATCCAGAACTATTTCTGAAACCCTTCAGCAGCTCGAATGATTCGTGCTTCATTCCCTTCACTCATCTTATACCCACTTGGTTCAGGACATGGTCTATAGTGTCAGTCCCCACTAGGCTGACTACATCACACCTAGCCCAAGTACCATTTCCTCGTCCTACAGATTCTAGTTACTCCACATGTATCGAAGAGTACCTTACTCTAAACATGTAATGCTTTGGCCAAAGACTTTAGTAACAATCCGACGAGAGGCCATGGGTATACATCTCCTCGCAAGGAGTGGTGAATCCTTTATAGGCTATTCAAACACCTTCGATCACTTCGACTTATACCCAATCATCCCGGGTCCACATCTCCTTAGAGATGTTTGCTTAAGATGTCAAAGCATAAGTCTCCATGATCAAGATGACTTGAATACCGCAAGTCTAAGGAACATCGCACTTAAGCCACAGTAAGAACTTCATTGACATATCTATATATGTAGAGAACCATATGAAGTCTTACGGCTGGTCACTCCAATGAACTAGTTACCATAACTAGCATCCACGATTAACTCCGGACATCACAATGTCTCCAGCCAGTGAGAATCAGCTGCTTGGATATACCAAGGAGTATACCTCGTGCTAGTCTCGACAGAATTGATGGTGTCCAAATCCATCAATTCATCGTCTAGGGATAATTTCGATACATCACAATTACACATGTAGAGATACTCACTAGTTGTGATCCAATCACAAATTCTCTCATGCTGTGAATCGTATCGTGGACATTCAGTAAATGAATTTAAGATTCAATCAAATACATAAAACATGTATACTCAAATAGTGAATCTTCATTTATCATATAAATTGTTCATACATAAGGCGATTGCCTTAGGACATCTCTCATATATTACTAACACAAATAGATTCTCGATTAATGTTGGTCATCTATAATTAACCATTAATTATAGAATGATCATGAGTGGCACCTAGTCGTACATCATGATCCCCAATTAACCGAAAAGATCAACGGTTGATCCAGAACTATTTCTAAAACCCTTCAGCAGCTACAATGAATCGTACCCCATTCCTTTCACTCATCTTATACCCACTTAGTTCAGGACATGGTCTATAGTGTCAGTCCCCACTAGGTTGACTATGTCACACCTAGCCCAAGTATCATTTCCTCATCCTACGGATTCTAGTTACTGCACATGTATCCAAGAGTACCTTACTCTAAACATGTAATGCTTTGGCCAAAGACTTTAGTAACAATCCGACGAGAGGCCATGAATATACATCTCCTCGCAAGGAGTGGTGAATCCTTTATAGGCTATTCAAACACCTTCGATCACTTCGACTTATTCCCAATCATCTCGGGTCTATATCTCCTCAGAGATGCTTGCTTAAGATGTCAAAGTGTAAGTCTTCATGACCAAGATGACTTGAATACCGCAAGTCAAAGGAACATCGCACTTAAGCTACAGTAAGAACTTCATTGACATATCTATATATGCAGAGAACCATATGAAGTTTTACAGCTGGTCACTCCAATGAACTAGTTATCATAACTAGCATCCACAATTAACTCCGGACATCACAATGTCATCAGCTAGTGAGAATCAGCTGCTTGGATACACCAAGGAGTATACCTCGTGCTAGTCTCGACAGAATTGATGGTGTCCAAATCCATCAATTCATCGACTAAGAATAATTCTAATACATCACAATTACACATGTAGAGATACTCACTAGTTGTGATCCAATCACAAATTCTCTCATGCTGTGAATCGTATTGTGGATGTTCAGTAAATGAGTTTAAGATCTAATCAAATATATGAAAATATGTATGCTCAAATAGTGAATCTTCATTTATCATATAAATGGTTCAAACATAAGGCGATTGCCTTAGGACATCTCTCATATATTACTAACAAACTCCCACTTGTCCTAATGCCAATCGCTACGGTATCCAATATCATAAGCTCTAACATGACCCTCAAACTTACTTTGAGGTAATGCCTTAGTTAAAGGATCCGCTAAGTTCCTTTCAATGAGAATCTTCTCGATTTGTATTTCCTTCCTACTTATGATCTCTCTGATCAAATTATAGCGGCGAAGCACATATTTGGATCGTTGATGAGACCTTGGCTCTTTCGCCTGTACAATTGCTCCATTATTATCGCAGTAAACCGGTATTGCTTCAACAATGCCTGGAACCACACCAAGTTCATAAATGAACTTCTTGATCCAAACTGCTTCCTTTGTTGCTTCCGAAGCTGCAATGTATTTTGCCTCAGTGGTAGAATCCGCTACAGTGTCTTGTTTGGAACTTTTCCAACTCACTGCGCCCCCATTCAATGTGAACACGTACCCAGATTGAGACCTGGAATCATCCTTGTCTGTCTGGAAGCTGGCATCCGTATACCCGCGTATCACCATATCCCCTTCTTCATATATTAGGAATGCATCCTTAGTTCTTCTTAAGTACTTAAGGATCGTCTTAACAACAGCCCAATGATCCATTCCTAGATCAGACTGGTATATACTCGTAACACTCAGAGCATACAATACATCGGGCCTCGTACATAATATAACATACATGATAGATCCTATTGCCGATGCATAGGGAATCTTACTCATGCAAATCCTCTCATCTTCTGTGCGCGGACACATAGACTTTGAAAGGTGTATCCCATGCCTGATAGGAAGGTAACCTTTCTTGGATTCCGACATGCTAAACCTCTTTAGCAATCGGTCTATATATATAGAATGTGAAAGACTAAGAAACCGTTTTGATATATCCCTATAGATCTTAATCCCGAGGATGTAGGCTGCTTCTCCCAGGTCTTTCATGGAGAATGTCTTGGACAACCAAATCTTAACTGACTGTAAGACTGAAACATCATTTCCTATAAGTAATATGTCATCGACATACAATATTGGGAACACGACTGCACTCCCACTAACCTTCTTGTACACACAAGGTTCGTCTGGATTTTGTGAGAAATCAAACTTTTTGATTGTCTCATCAAAACAGATATTCTAGCTCCTGGATGCTTGCTTCAATCCATATATGGACCGTCACAATTTGCATATCTTGGTTTTATCAACCGATATGAAACCCTCAGGCTGTATCATATATACGTCATCGAGCTGGTTTCCATTAAGGAAAGTTATTTTCACATCCATCTGCCATATCTCATAATCATAATGAGCCGCTATGGCCTGGAGATCCGAATGGATTTAAGCATAGCAATAGGCGAATAGGTTTCGTCATAATCAACACCTTGCTTTTGACAATATCCTTTCGCCACCAATCTAGACCTATAGATAATCACATTACCATCCATGTCAGTTTTCTTCTTGAAAGCCCACTTACACCCTATAGGCTTTATGCCTTCAGGTAGGTCAACCAAGTTCCAAACTTGGTTTTCATACATGGAATCCATTTCCGACTTCATGGCATCAAGCCACTTATCCCTTTCTGAACATTTCAGAATTTCTTCATAACTGGTAGGCTCCTCATCATCAATGAGTAACACGTCATTCGATTCACTTACAAAAAATCCATATCTCTCAAGAATATTACGTGTTCTACCAGATCTACGAAGATATGGTGTCTCAATAGGTCCAGCCGATGGCTCATCACTATGAGTTATTGGCTGTGGTGCTTCACCAGGTGTCTCATCAATGTCTATTTGAGTCTCTCGAGCCTCCTCAAGCTCAACGACACTCTCACTGTTTTCTTGCAAGAGAAACTCTTTCTCTAGAAACACAACATGCCTTGAAACAAACACCTTTTGTTCCACATGATGATAGAATTGGTAACCCTTTGTTTCCTTAGGGTATCCAATAAATAGACATTTATCATACTTAACATTCAATTTGTCTGATACAGTCCGCTTCACATAAGCAGGACAATCCCATATCTTCAAGTAAGATACATGAGGTTTCTTACTATTCCATATCTCATATGGAGTAGTAGAGACTACCTTGGTTTGCATTCTGTTTAACAAGTAAATAGCTGTCTGAAGTGCATAACCCCAAAAGGACTTGGGAAGATTCGCATGATTCATTATTAACTTGACCATGTCCAACAAGGTCCGGTTACACCTCTTAGATACACCATAATGCTGCGGTGTATATGGCGGAGTCCATTGAGACAATATACCATTGTCTCTTAGATAATCTAGAAATTCTTGACTTAAGTATTCACCACCTCGATCCAATCAAAGTATTTTAATACTCTTGTCATGTTGTTTCTCTACTTCATTTCTGAATTCTTTGAACCTTTCAAAGGTTTCAGACTTGTGTTTCATCAAGAACACATACCCAAACCATGAGTGATCACCGGTGAAGGTAATGAAGTAGCTATAACCTCCTAAGACTTGAGTTGACATAGGTCCACATACATCAGTATGTATTAGACCAAGCAACTCACCCACCGGTTCACCTTTCCAGTAAAAGGTAACTTGGTCATCTTGCCTTTTAAGCATGATTCGCATGTATCATATGAATCTAATTCAAATGATTCCAAAATTCTACATCGGTGTAATTCGGACATGCATTTCTTGCTCACACGGCCAAGACGACAATGCCACATGTAGGAGTCTAATTGATTATCTTTTCGAGCATGCTTGTTGCTCGCTTCGATATTGAAAATGTCACCGGATACATCCAACGTATAAATATCATTGCTTAAAGTTCTAGTCCCATAAAGAATGCCATTCAAAGTTATGTAAAAATAATTGTTACTAAATGATAAATGGTACCCATTTCTATTTAAATAAGAAATAGAAATGATGTTCTTTATCAATGAAGAAACATAAAAGCAATTGTTCAATTCTAAGACAAGTCCTGTAGGGAGTTTCAATAAATACATTCCGATGGCGAGTGCAGCAACCTTTACTCCATTCCCAACACGTAAATTTGACTCTCCCTTGACGAGTCTTCTTCTATTCCTTAGCCCATGTATGTCATTACATATATGTGAGCCATACCCAGTATCCAATACCCAAGTATCTGAGGAAATAGAATGACAATCAATAACGAAGATATTTGAAGAAGATGGAGCATCTGATGCCTTATTCTTCTTTACGGACTCAAGATAAATCTTGCAGTTTCTTCACCAATGAACCTTCTTGCCATAATGATGGCAAGTGCCCTTTTGAGCTGGTTTTGCCCTTTTAGCCTTTTTGTTCTTCCCCTTCTGCTGTTCCTTTGACTCCCTCTTAGAACCTTTCTTTGAAGAATCAACTAACAACACCATCCTCTACTTATGCTTCTCAGAAGGCTCCACAATCTTCAGCATCTTGAGCAATACCACAGATTAACCTTCTTGCAACTCAGAGGTGAAGAGGAGCTTGGAGACTTCGAACCTTTCGAATCTCACTTGCTCATCAAACAACTCATAAAGATGGACTATGGTATGAGCATCCATATGCTCATGCTGCTTCCGCAACTTGGGTACCATCGCGGCTAGCATGATGCAACTCACTTGCTTAGAATCACTCACATGTTTCTGATGGGCCAACAATTGGTCTAGTGTTGTATCATCACTAGGACGGGCGGGAAGAGATGCTTCAAGGACATACTTAAGCTTTTCCACCTTGAGAACAATTCTCAAGTTTCTAAGCCCATCCAAGAAGTTCGGCCCAGTCAATTTATTCAAATTTAAAATAGAGCGCAAATTCAAAGACATCATGATCAAGCGATTAACCTAGAAATACAAAACGAGCATATATGAGAAAGATAATTTAAAATGCATCCACATACATTTACAAAATCCCATTCATTTTTCGAATTCAAAAACCCTCAAGATCAATTCGGAAGATCGTAGGTCAATCTCCGAATGAGCTGATATCCAATATAGATAAGAACAACCTTGGAGGGAGTCCAACAAGCCATTCTTAGCTATGATGGTGGGTATCATGTATACCGATTACATATCACGTATATGTAACTATCACAATGTGCTATCAACTAATTGAATGTTTACACATATATTTGGTTGTTAACACATTAACAAATATGCATCATATGTATAATACCCAACTTCACCTCTCTTCACATCGACCTTGGAGTGAGTCCAACAAATCGATGCTCCAAGTTAGAGCCGACCCATTAATCGCGAAATAGTTTTAATATGGTTAGAGCGCATTCAACCAATTAGCCAGGCTTGGAGTGAGTCCAACAACCCAAACTAACGATTGACCTCTGACTCTTACCATATTAGAGTTAAACTATTCCAATGATTTGAACATGTTCAGGTTCGAGCCGGGCTTGGAGTGAGTCCAACAACCCAAACAAGAAACAGAACTCTTGTTCTAATCATATTAATGGAAGGTGTAGGTTTTAATATTATATAAGGGTTTTAAAGTCTCATCCTCTTTGCATGCAAATAACTATTATCTACATGGCATGACATACATGACATACATCTACATGTCACGACACGTATGACATAATGATATGCATCTAATGCAATTACATGACATACAATTATGACATGTACTTAATTTCTTTATATGTCATAACTATTTATGGAAATAAAATATGTTTAAGATTTGATTCCCAAAATCAAATCATGATTAAATTAGGAAAAAAATATCCAAATCTAATCACATATTTTATTTATGGAAGGTCTCAATTAAAGAAAGTCAAATTTAATTTAGGAACTAAATTTCTTAAATTGTCAAAACTATTTATGAAAATCAAATATATTTTAGATTTGATTTCTCAAATCAAATCATAATTAAATTAGGAAATAAATTTTCAAATCTAATCAAATATTTTATTTATAGAAAGTGTTAATTTCCATAAATACTTCTAACTTTCCAAAAGTAGAAGATTTCCATAAATACTTCTAGACTTTCTAAAATTAGAAAATTTCCATAAATACTTCTAAACTTTAAAAAGTAAAATTTTTCCATAAATACAATTATGACTATCGCAAAACAATTTTATGATTATGTCGAAACACAACCTGGGCTCTGATACCACTGTTGGATTTCTTGCACCGCGGTGAGTGTGTGTTCGAACATGTTTCGTAAACATGTACGCAGCGGAAGAAATAAAAAGTAATAAATCTAATTTATTACATCACACACACCACACACATGCATAGTACAACATGTGTAGACATAATCGTAATTTCAAATTTTGTAATAAAAGAAAATTACTCTACGTATACCTGACGTATCATGAGTAGCGGGAAAGGCATCAACCGGAGCGACTCTCGCTAGAATCACTTCTATCCGTATCTATGTCGAGTATCGTCGGGATGACTTCACAAAGCCATGAGCCTCATCTTCGTACAAGTCACTAGCCTCGTGTCTGTTAGTAATATATGAGAGATGTCCTAAGGCAATCGCCTTATGTATGAACCATTTATATGATAAATGAAGATTCACTATTTGAGTATACATGTTTTATGTATTTGATTGGATCTTAAACTCATTTCTTGAATGTCCACGTCGATTCACGGCATGAGAGAATTTGTGATTGGATCACAACTAGTGAGTATCTCTACATGTGTAATTGTGATGTATCGGAATTATCCTAGTCAATGAATTGATGGATCCGACACCATCAATTCTGAGACTAGCACGAGGTATACTCCTTGGTGTATCCAAGCGGTGATTCTCAGGTGGAGACATAGTGATGTCGGAGTTAATCGTGGATGCTAGTTATGGTAACTAGTTCATTGGAGTGACCACGTAGTAAGACTTCATATGGTTCTCTCGCATATATAGATATGTCAATGAAGTTCTTATCGTGGCTTAAGTGCGATGTTCCTTCGACTTATGTATTCAAGTCATCTTGATCATGGAGACTTATGCTTTGACATCTTAAGCAAACATCTCTAAGGAGATGTGGACCCGGATGATTGGGTATAAGTCGGGCGATCAAGGTGTTTGAATAGCCTATAAAGGATTCACCACTCCTGCGAGGAGATGTATACCCATGGCCTCTCGTCGGATTGTTACTAAAGTCTTTGGCCAAAGCATTACATGTTTAGAGTAAGGTACTCTTCGATACATGTGGAGTAACTAGAACTGTGAGGACGAGGAAATGATACTGGGCTAGGTGTGACGAGTCACCTAGTGGGATCGGCACAATAGACCATGTCCTCAACCAAGTGGGTATAAGATGAGTGAAGGGAATGGGGCACGATTCATTCGAGCCATCAAGGGTTTCGTAAATAGTTCGATCAACTGCTGATCTTTCTGCTTAATTGGGGATCATGATGTACTACTAGGTGCCACTCATGATCGCTCTATAATTAATGGTTAATTATAGACGGCCAACATAAACCGAGAACCTATTTGGTCACACGCACAACGAGTGTAATCCAAAGGATTTAAAACGAGCTTGAGAATGGGATTCTCGCATCGAGAGAAACTATGTTTGGTCGACAAACATAAAGCGAGCATGAAATTGTTTCACCGCAATGGAAGCGTGGATGGGCCGTGTCTTATGAAGACATAATGGATGGACCAAAATGGTTTGGTTCTAATCCAATGGATAAGAATAAACCAAAGGGTTTGGTTTATTTTAAACGAATGAACCAAAAGTTGGTTCTTCGCTTTTAACATAAAATAAACCATCATGGTTTGGTTTATTTTAACTTATCTTAATGGAGCGGGTTAACGGGCTTTATGGATATGATCCATTAACCATTAAGAGAATTAGTTCTCTATAAAAGTGGGCTTAAGGGATTGTTAAACCCTAATCCAAAATCAAAACCCTAGCCTCCTGGTTGTGCCGCCCAAGCTCCTTGCCGCCCAGCTTGATTGTGCTGCCGTCAAGACCCTTGCCGGCGTCCAAGCTCCAGCCGTGAACCTCCGGAGACCTCCGTGATCCCCTAAAAGGTTCGCATCAAGGTGAGCTTTTGTCTCCTTGTTTTGGCCGGCGCCTATCTCCTCCACCAAGCTGTCCAGTTTTCTGACAGCTTCTTCTCCTTCGCCGGAGCGCTTTGGACGACGGTTAGTGCTCCGACAGCGGCTAACATACCGGAGATTTGATCTCCGGTAATCCTCTGAGGTGGAGGACGAAGGATTCGTCAATCGGTTGACGAATACCTCTCCGGAGAAGCAAGTCTTGAGGACTTGTTTTTAGGTCCGAATTTGGATTCGGATCGTGATCATCTCTCGATCACGTCGTCTTCAACACGAGGCTAGTAACCCGTACGAAGACGAAGCTCGTGGCTTGGCGAAGTCATCCCGAGGAGCTCGGCGTGGATACGGATAGAGACGATTCTTACGAGGATCGTTCCGGTTGATGCCGTTCCCGCTACACGTCATACGGAAGGTATAACGTAGTTTAATTTCCTTTTATTGCAAATTTTAATTTACGGTTATGTCTACACTTGTTGTAATAGCATGCGTGTGTTGTGTGTGTTGTAATAAATAGGAGTATTTATTATTTTAATTGCTTCCGCTGTGCTCATGTTTACGAAACATGATCGAACACACACACGCCGCGGTGCCGGAAACCCAACAGTGTCGAAGACGATGTGATCGAGAGAAGATCACAATCCTAATCAAAATTCAGATTTGAAAACGAATCCCAAAACTCGCTTCTCCGAAGAGGTATTCGTCAACCATTTGACGAATCCTTCGTCCTCCACCTATGAGGATTACCGAAGATCGAATCCCCGGTAAAGTAGCCGCTGTCGGAGCTCAAAATGTCATCCAAATGACACTCCGACACGTAAGGAAACAAGTGTCCAGAAAACTAGACAACTTGGTGGAGGATGTTGCGTCGACCAAAGACGATGGTCGGCCAACCCTTGGTCACCGGAACCAAGGTGAGTCACCGGAGGATGGCCGACAGCAGCTTGGACGCCGTCAGCAGCTGGGACGGTGGCACAAAAGCTGGGCGGCAAGGAGAGCTTGGGCGGCGGTAAGGAGAAGAGAGGGAGAGGGTTGGGCGGCTAGGTTTTCCAACACACAAAAGTTCTCCACGAAAAACCCTTAAGCCATGTTTTATAGAGAACACATTCTCCTAACGGTTATTGGTTCATAACCAAAACCCGTTAACCCACTCCAATAACTTAAGTTAAAATAAACCAAACTGCGTTGGTCTATTTTAAGTTAAAACGAACTGAATCAACTTTTGGTTCATTCGTTTAAAACAAACCAAACCCCTTTGGTTTATTCTTCACCATTGGATTAGAACCAAACCAATTTGGTTCATCCATCATGTCTTCATAAGACATGGCCTATCCATGCTTCCATTACGACTGAAACGATTTCATGCTTGATCCTTGTTTGGTCCAACCAAACCTAGTTTATCTCGGTCTGAGAATCTCATTCTCAAGTTCATTTTAAATCCTTCGGATTACGCTCATTCTGCATGTGACCAAATAGGTTCTCGATTTATGTTGGTCGTCTATAATTAACCATTAATTATAGAATGATCATGAGTGACACTTAATAGTACATCATGATCTCCAATTATCCGAAAAGATCAACGGTTGATCCAGAACTATTTCTGAAACCCTTCAGCAGCTACAATGAATCGTGCCCCATTCCTTTCACTCGTCTTATACCCACTTGGTTCAGAACATGGTCTATAGTGTCAATCCCCACTAGGTTGACTACGTCACACCTAGCCCAAGTATCATTTCCTCGTCCTACGGATTCTAGTTACTGCACATGTATCCAAGAGTACCTTACTCTAAACATGTAATACTTTGGCCAAAGACTTTAGTAATAATCCGACAAGAGGCCATGGGTATATATCTCCTCGTAAGGAGTGGTGAATCCTTTATAGGCTATTCAAACACCTTCGATCACTTCGACTTATTCCCAATCATCCCGGGTCCAAATCTCCTCAGAGATGCTTGCTTAAGATGTCAAAGCATAAGTCTTCATGACCAAGATGACTTGAATACCGCAAGTCCAAGGAACATCGCACTTAAGCTGCAGTAAGAACTTCATTGACATATCTATATATGCAGAGAACCATATGAAGTTTTACAGCTGGTCACTCCAATGAACTTGTTACCATAACTAGCATTCACGATTAACTCCGGACATCATAATGTCACCAGCCAGTGAGAATCAGCTGTTTGGATACACCAAGGAGTATACCTCGTGCTAGTCTCGACAGAATTGATTGTGTCCAAATCCATCAATTCATCGACTAGGGATAATTCTGATACATCACAATTACACATGTAGAGATACTCACTAGTTGTGATCCAATCACAAATTCTCTCATGCTGTGAATCGTATTGTGGACGTTCAGTAAATGAGTTTAAGATATAATCAAATACATGAAAACATGTATACTCAAATAGTGAATCTTCATTTATCATATAAATGGTTCAAACATAAGGTGATTGCCTTAGGACATCTCTCATATATTATTAACAGAGTGTAGCAAAGCATACTTTCAGGTATGTCGACACCTTATGTTGTTTAGTTGGTATATGTATGTAATATATATATATATATATATATATATATATATATATATATATATATATATATATATATATATATATTATACCGGTATATACATGTTGTATGTTTAGATGGTATATTGTTGAATCTCATGAGATTTATGCTATATATGTATTATCTTTCATATTACTGTTGAGTTTTATACTCACCACTACAGACCCTGAGTTTTCTTGTCGCCCAAGTAACAGGTAGAAGACTTAGTGACGGCTTAGAGCATCGCTAGCTGATCCATCTCATCTCACTTCCGAGGCTCTTGTGGTTATTTTGGTTTTCTGTTTGCTTTAGTACTTGGAGTTTATGTGGTGTTATGTGTTGTTGGACTTGTTTTGTTGGTGTACACATGTGTTGTTTCGGATTTTATGTCAGTACTTTCTTATTTTGCGGTCAGTCATATCGGTATGCGTTGTTGTTGAGTTTATTACTTAGTGTGATGGTTTCCGCTGTGGGTGGCCGACTAGAGGGGGGTGAATAGCCCAATTCATGTACGATGATGGAAATCGATCGCTCGTGCATGTCATTTGTCTACAATTATCGTTAGTGCAACAGAAACAATAGAAATACTAAATAACAATACAAGCACACACAAATACACAATGATATATGTGGTTTGGAACCTTAGGGTTCCTGCTCCATGGGATGAGCTCAACGAGCTCGAGTTATGCGCACGACACTAACCAAACTTCTTCTCGACAATAAGTCGGAGGTGGAGAAACCTCATACAAGCAATTACACTAAGTAATACACAAAGGTACAAGCAAATACAAATACAATAATAAAATACGTAAAGAAAACTTTACAATAATGGATTTGAACTCTTGCTTGTTGCTTGCTTTGGTTTGCTCTTGAAGGACTGGAATGTAGCAGCAATTCTCCTCCAAAATTTCCCCAAAAATTATTGCAAAATCCTCCATCTCGAGATCCTTAAATAACCTGCATCGAGCTGATTTTGCGCCAATCAGTCGACTGATCGAGACCATCAGTTGACTGCTCCTGTAGCCATTGTCTCACAATAACTCGATCCACGCTGGACAAGTTCCAACGGATCCTCCATCAGTCGACTGATCATGCCCATCAATCGACTGGTAAACCCATCAGTCGAGTGCTCGACGCGATCACTGACCGAAAACCTTCGCATGCGAATTCACCACCTTGATTAGTCGACCGCTAGGGCCTTGGTAGTCGATCGATGGTGTATGCAATAATCGCAACCCTTGGCGCGATCGCTTGGCCGTGGCACATCGAACACCCGATTGCCATCGACTTGGAGCAGTTGACCGATACCTAAACCAGTCGACTGATGTCGGGTAAAACCTCAAACACCAAGTTGTTTGAGCATTCGACCGTCGGGTAAAACCTCAAACACTATGTTTGAGCATCCGACACTCAGTCTTAGCCACTTTGCTAAGTCCACCTCATCCTCTCATGGAGTTCCCCACCGAAGCTCTCTTCCCTCGGGCTACGTCCCTCGAATGCACCAAGCGCAAGACTTCGCAATGTCATCCTTCGCATCTCTTGCCCTCGAAGTTTGCTTCCCTTAGACCTCACTCCATTCGCTTCCCGTTCGGTGGTCCCTCAGATGCACAAAGCGCACGGCTTCACAATGTCATCCTTCACCGACTCAAGGACCCCGAGCCTATGAGACTAGTGACCTTGTCAAGTCCTCAAGACTTCTCATTGCCAACTCCATGTTGGACTTCCCACACCAAGCCTCATGCTTGGATTTTACCAACACCAAGCCCTATGCTTGGATTTTCAATGCCAAGCCCCATGCTTGGACTTTCACCGCCAAGGCTACACACTTGGACTTATGTGGCCAACCCATGTTGGACTTTCCCAATGACAATCACATGTCATACATTTTGTCTAACATCAAAATACAATTCAAGTCAAACTCGAGTCCAATCAATCATGACCTAGGCCGATTGCACCAAAAATCTTCCCCTTTTTGATGTTTGACAAAACCAAATTCAAGTCTATCAATTATCCCCAATTGGCAATTCTCACATTCCAATGAGAATTCCAACTAACCCCAATTAGTAACTTCTCTATCTTTTTGACATACATCCAAAAAGGTCCTCCTCAAGGGTGTCAATGTCTCATATCCCAATGAGATCTTACAATCTTTCCCTTGGTATAAAAACATCTAGGATGTCTTTAATCTTCCTAGTGATAAGTCTTATATCACTTAAGAGAGGCAATCCCCCAATTTTCCTGCCATGAGGAAAAACACACATCCATCTTCCCATGATGGATACCTACCCCTAAAAGCTTGCTCCCCCTTGACCATTGCACTAACAATGTCCTTGGAGAGTCCCTAAGCTAATAGGAACACTAAACTATCGAAATTAAGGGAAAAGATTCAACATTGAACTTTTACCTCCCTTAAAATTCGATATACACCCTAAACACTTCTCCTAATTCATGTCCAATGGATTTTCACCCTTTCTAATGCTCTCCAAAATATGTCCTAGGGTTAGAAGTAGTTAGGGAATCTAAACATAGCTGAACATGGGCCTAACAAACGACCACACACTCATCAGTCGATTGTCATACATGGCATTCGATTGATATCTGCAGAATGCAGATTTCAATTATCAGAATCAAATTTTTGAAATTCATAAGTAAATATACATAATTTGAAAAATCTTAAAAATTCATACGTATGATACTTATAACAAACACTATGGGTGAAAAATATTGGAAAAATAAAATATCCATAAATTAATGAGATTGATACAAAGTTCAATACTATTGAATTTTTCAATGTTTGAGCCTACTTTTTATCACCTCATTCAATGGTGATTGCTATCAAAAGATAGACTTCACCAAGGTTTTTTAAAATGATTTTAAAATGTTTTAAAAACCTTATATTCAATTTCCTAACATCTCACATATATCTAATATTAACTAACACCCAAGGAAATTTGATGTGAGATGTGGGTTATGTTCTCCTTAAACTAGCGTCTCATACAATTTACTAGGCAACACTATTTGATTCCCTTATGTATGGGACTTCAAATCATGTTATAGTCCTTAAATCAATTTTAAATCATGCATGAGTAATGATTATGACATAAATGATAATATAAGCAAGCATGTGTTAATAATCATGATGTCATGACATGTGAATGAAATCTAAGCATACATGACATATAAAAATAATCCTAAATATGATCATGACATTTTATATGATAAAAATAAACATGATGTCATGTCATGGTATATGACAAATAAATATGGCAAGTAAAAAGATGAAGGTATAAGAAAACCTAAAATTTAGTATTAGTTGTCATTTAATACAATTAAATCTATTTTTTCATAATACAATCCATTTCCCTAGTGTGTCATAAACCCAAAATGGCACACCATAACCTCTAAACCTAAAGCACCAATTTTAATCAATTTTTAACTTCTCAAAATCCATTGGCACATCCTAGAGTGTCAACTCTACTATAGTTAGGTTAACTACCTATCCACTTAGGGTTGACATACTCTAACCCATCTAGCGTGACTCGATCACGCTCCTAGGAACCTAATACCTATTAGAGCTCCTTGGGTTTACAAGGTATTCACTAGGGATAACTTCCTTAGATACCTTTCTAATGACTCTTTTAGGCTTTGAAGCCTTAGTCATTTTTGTCTTGTCAAGGTTAACCTTAGGGATTACTTCCCTAGTAACCTTCTTGATAGACTTCCTAGACCTAGACCTTGTTCCATAATTGAATGAAACATTGTGGTAAGTTGGCATGACTCCCTTGGATTTAGGTTTGTGACCCAAACCTTTTCTATCCTTGGAAGGCTCTTGCCTCCTAACACTCAAGTTTTGACTTTTAGACCCTTTAAATGAATTGGTCATAATTTTAAGGGTCTTTTCAAGTTTCTCAAGTCTTGACCTCAAGACTTAGTTCTCTAATTCTAATTTTCTCAATTTTTATTTATCATTAGGTTTTTGGGAAATACTCTTCTTCTTAGGCATGTGCCTACCCTTCTTAGGGTTAATGCCTAAGTGGTTTTCAACCTTCCGAATAGACTCCCTAGGTAGAATTTGTCTAGAATTATTGTGTCTAGGTTTGTCCTTAGGTAATTCAACATGCTTGACACGTAGACAATAATATTTGTTTTTACTTCTAGCATGCTCCTTATGATTAACAATAACAATAGAACTAAAATAATTTTTAGCATGCTTATTAACCTTAGAAATTGAAGGTGCATTAATTAAATTTACCTTAGGGTTAGCTTTAGAAGCTCCCCCTACATGAGATGTCTCTTCTTGCTCCTTTTTCCTCCCTCTAGGGCATTGACTTCTATAATGTCCCCTTTAGTTGCATTTGAAGCACACAATATGCTCTTTGCTTTTTTTAGCAGGGACTCCGACATTCTTTGCTTTTTCTTGAACTTTTGGTGCCGGTGGAGCTTTCTTAATCTTTTTCGGACACTTATTCTTATAGTGCCCATATTCCCTACACTCAAAACACATTATATGATTTTTATTTATAATCACAATACTTGAGTTACCTAGGAAATTTTCGCTTCTCCCGAATGTAGATGCTTTGTCTTGATCTTGCTCCAGAATGGAAACCCTCTCTACTCCCTCAATGCTAGAGGTGGAGGTTTCCTTCAAGTCATCCACATCTTCGAATGTTGATGGCGATTCTTCCTCGGCATCCTTCTCTACTTGTGCTGGTTCGGGAATTTCGTGGAATTTGACCACCTTATGCCACAACTCCTTTGCATCCCTATAATTACCTAATCTAGACCAAATATGGTTAGGAATCAAATCACTTAGCAATTTGATTACCTTGAGATTTGTCTTGAAATTCTTGATTTGGTCCTTGTTCCATCTCGTCTTTTCAATTTGCCTATTGTCTTCATACCTAGGCATTTCGAAACCATTTTCTAAAATTAACATTATATCAAAATCGATTTCGAGATATACCTCCATTTTTCTTTTCCACTATTGAAAATCCCCTTTGAATTTTGGTGGTTAGAGGTTGAAGCCGACCATCTTGTCGTGCTTGTGTTGGCGATGAGTCCGCGATAAGCTCCTTGCTCTGATACCACTTATTGGAGGATCGGTGGCTGGCTAGAGGGGGGTGAATAGCCCAATTCATGTATGATGATGGAAATCGATCGCTCGTGCGTGTCGCTTGTCTACAATTGTCATTAGCGCAGCGGAAACAATAGAAATACTAAACAACAATACGAGCACACACAAATACACAATGATATACATGGTTCGGAACCTTAGGTTCCTACTCCACGGGGTGAGCTCAACGAGCTTGAGTTATACATACGTCACTAACTAAACTCCTTCTCGATAACAAGTCGGAGGTGGAGAAACCTCGTACAAGTAATTACACAAAGTAATACACAAAGGTACAAGTAAATACAAATACAATAATGAAATACGTAAAGAAAACTTTACAACAATGGATTTGAACTCTTGCTTGTTGCTTGCTTTGGTTTGCTCTTGAAGGACTGGAATGCAACAACAATTCCCCTCCAAAATCGCCCTAAAACTGTTGCAAAATCCTCCATCTCGAGCTCCTTAAATAACCTGCATCAAGCTGATTTTGCGCCTATCAGTCGACTGATCGAGACCATCAGTCGACTACTCCTGTAGCCCTTATCTCACAATGACTCAATCCACGCTGGACAAGTTCCAACGGATCCTCCATCAGTCGACTGATCATGCCCATCAATCGACTGGTAAACCCATCAATTGAGTGCTCGACGTGATCTCTCGATTGGAAAACTTTTTATGCTCGAATTCACCTTGATTAGTCGACTGCGACTGCCATCCCTTGGCAGTCGACTGATGGTGTTTGCAGTCGACTGTCAACCCTTGGTAGTCGACTGTTTGGCTAGAAGCACATCAGTCAAACACCAGTCGATTGCTATCGACTTGAAGTAGTGGACTGGTTCCTATACCAGTTGACTGATATTGGGTAAAACCTTAAACACTAAGTTGTTTGAGCATCCGACCATTGGGTAAAACCTCAAACACCATGTTTGAGCATTCGACACTCAGTCTTAGCCACTTGGCCAAGTCCACCTCATCCTCTCATGGAGTTCCCCACCGAAGCTCTCTTCCCTCGGCCTACGTCCCTCGGATGCACCAAGCGCACGACTTCGCAATGCCATCCTTCGCATCTCTTGCCCTCAAAGTCTGCTTTCCTTAGGCCTCACTCCATTTGCTCCCCGTCCGGTGGTCCCTCAGATGCACCAAGCACACGTCTTCGCAATGCCATCCTTCACCGACTCAAGGACCCCGAGCCTACGAGACTAGTGACCTTGTCAAGTCCTCAAGACTTCTCATTGCCAACTCCATGTTGGACTTCCCACACCAAGCCTCATGCTTGTATTTTACCAACACCAAGCCCTATGCTTGGATTTCAATGCCAAGCCCCATGCTTGGACTTTCACCGCTAAGGCTACACACTTGGACTTATGTGGCCAATCCATGTTGGACTTTCCCAATGAAAATCACATGTAATACGTTTTGTCTAATATCAAAATACAGTTCGAGTCAAACTCGAGTCCGATCAATCATGACCTGGGCCGATTGCACCAATAGTTTTGTGTTGTTGGACTTGTTTTGTTGGTGTACACATGTGTTATTTCAGATTTTATGTCGATACTTTCTTATTTTACAGTCAGTCATATCGGTATGCATTATTGTTGAGTTTATTACTTAGTGTGATGGTTTCCTCTGTGTTTTTATGTATATATATGTATATGTATGTTGTGTGGTTGTGGCCGAAAGACTTTGTATCAATAGGGTATTTCTTGTCATACAGGGGAGATGTTGTCCGTTTATTGGGCTAAGTATACTCTCAGGGCATGACAACTTTATTGATATCAGAGCCCTATATTTTGTGATGCCATATAATGATGTTTTTCGTTGAGTTTTGGATTCTCGGGAGTCGATTTGTTTTGGTTTGGTTTTATGAGGTGGGATTGACAGCGACATGAGCTCCAAGTAGCACGAAGTAAGAATTCTTGATACCTTATATTCTGGTTAGATACTTATCAAAAAATTGTTTAGCAGGTGTTGATAGACGGAGTTATGACACCTGTATAGACTCATAGTAGGGGTCGCCCACCAAGGCGACCAACTAGAGTTGTGGGACCAGAGACTATTATGATTGAGCCTATTACTCAGGAACAACCTCACTATCCCCCTATCGGAGGTTCGGAGTCTCAAGATCCGGATATACCACCAACTAGGCTGGTACCTGTGAAGTCTAGTTGGTTTAATGATAAAGCTCAAATACTCGTATTGGTGCGTTCGACCAAGGATCAGCTTACTCTGTTCCGAGGGGAGTCTGATCCATGGATCGCCCATGCTTGGCTGGAAAATTTGGAGGACACTTTCGAGTACGTGGATTGTACATATGAGGAGAAAGTGGGCCTAGCTACATACCACCTCCGGGATCAGGCAGTTACTTGGTGGAAGATGCAGAAAACCCTACTCGGGGAGCATGGGATTACCTGGGCAGTTTTTCGAGATGCCTTCTGGAGACAGTATTTTCCTTCGGCATTTTCTATGGCACATCGTCAGGAGTTCCTAAGCCTGAAGCAAGGTGACTGATCTGTTATGGAATATAATGCTAAATTTACCAGACTTACGGAGTTCTGCCCTCATCTAGTAACTCAGGATACAGATCGGATGTTCCAGTTTACTCAGGGTCTAGCTGCTTATATTTGGGCCAGGATGTCGGGATCTTCAATTAACTTGTTCATATGTTGGGGAATTGATCGTCGCTAGAGGGGAGGGGGGTAAATAGCATTTGGTTGTGCTTGCTACAATTTGATTAGTACACAACGGAAATAATAGAAATAAAGTAATAACAAATTACACAAGCACACAACACCAAGATATAACATGGTTCGGAACCTCAAGGTTTTGACTCCACGGGTTGGGCTCGAATAAGCCCTAGCGATGCCAAACACCACTAAATAATAAACGCTCCTTCTCAGAACAATCCGGAGGTGGAGGAAACCTCTTACAATAATTCTTACAACAATAAGAAATGAATCTAAGCTAATACAAATATGAAATGCACTACAAGTAAAGAAAAAACACTTTACAAGAGATCTTTGGATGCTTGCTTTTGGTTGCTTGAGAATAGCCTTGAAGGTCTAGATTGCAGCAGTAAATTCCCTCTAAATCGCCTTAAGGAACCTAAGCCAAATCCTCCTCCACGAGCTCCTTTTAAAGCTTCTCCTCGGGCTAGATTCCGCCTAGCAGTTGACTGATCACGACCATCAGTTGACTGCTCCTATAGTCATTGTCTCACAACGGCCTGAGCCACGTTGAATAAGTTCCAATGGATAGACCATCAGTCGACTGATCATGCCCATCAATCGACTAATCTAGCCATCACTCAACTGTCAAACCCTAACAGTCGACTCTGGAACCTTCTATGGTCGCGACATCGACCATCAATCGATTTCCATCCATAGTAGTCGATGTGCCATTAGTCGATCGCTAATGCTAGCCGATCGTTGTGCCATCACGACCGCCTAATGCGTAGTCGATCGCTGTGCCATTTCCTGCAGTTAAACTCCAATCGACTCCCATCGATCGACTGAGCATAATATTAGTCGACTGATAACCTCATCCATGAGGTTTTAACACCAAATATGATGCCCTTGTTGGTGCAATCGGCTCAGGTCATGATTGACCAGGACTCGAGCTTGACTCGAGAGATGTTTTGATGTTCGACAAAAATATATGACAATGTGATAGTCATGGGAAAGTCTAAGTCTTGGGTACTTGACATGGAAAGTCCAAGTTGGACACTTGGTATTTGGGAAAGTCCAAGCATGGGTCTTGGCAATGGAAAGTCCAACATGGGTTGGCAAGGAAAGTCCAAGCATGGGTCTTGGTAATGGAAAGTCCAACATGGGTTGGTAAGGGAAAGTCCAAGCTTGAGTCTTGGCATTTAAGAAGTCCAAGGGGTTTGATATTGGCGGCATAAATTCCAAGCGGGAGTCTTGGCAGCATAAGTCCAATGGTTGGCGATATAAAGTCCAAGCGGAGTCTTGGCAGCGTAAGTTCAATGTGCCTTGGCAGTGTAGACACCGTTAGCATGACATAGCCGATGGAAGCACCTGAAGGCTAGCACAATGGATGAACAAGTCATGGATGACTTGGAGGGATCGGAAGTGGCTGAAGGCTTAGGTCTAGGCTAAGGTGGTCTAGCAAGTATGGGGAACCATGCTTGGGTTAAAACCTCATGTTTGAGGTGTGCTCGATCATTGGTGCCATATAGCGATCGGTGGTAGTCAACTAGGGTTTGGCTGCGAATTTAAGCGATGCATTTGCCGGAGGGTCGATCAGGATGATGAGCGATCGGTGATCTTGTGATCAGGTCGGTGGTGCTCGAGTTTTTGCACGAGAATGGAGTCTCACTTTGCGCTGGGTCGCGATCGAGTGGATAGCTTGATCGATTGATGGTCATAATCCGATGGTCGTGATGATGGATCGTTGGATTTTTCGGCGTGGATCTAGCGTTGTCTCACGACAGCAGTGGCATCGGATCGTTGATGGTCGATTGATCGGGTTGAAGCTTTAAATATAGCTCGTGAAGGAGGAAAAAGCAATGGTTCTTGAGGCATTTGGGGTGTTGCTGCTTTGTCGGGGTCTCAAGTGCTACTGATCAAGCATTCAAAAGTTTTTTTACTTGTATTGCATTGTATTTCATTATAATTTCTTGTTGTATTTAGTTTATTATTGTAAACTGTTGTAAGAGGTTTCTCCACCTTCGACGTGTTGTCAAGAAGGAGTTTATTGCTTAGTGGTGTTTGTGGCATCGCTAGAGCTCTTTAGAGCTTGATCCGTGGAGTATGAACCATTCGGTTCCGAACCACATTATATGCTTGTGTTCGTGTGATTGTCTATTTCGTTATTGTTATTATTATCTATTATTCCACTGCGCGCTAACGAAAATTGTAGACGAACATGCGAACGTATTCCATCATACGAATACAAGCTATTCACCCCCTATAGCTTCCAACGATCCCCTACAAGTGGTATCAGAGTGAGGCCACTCTTCAAAGTTTAACAAC
This sequence comes from Wurfbainia villosa, assembly GCA_025175895.1. Classification (NCBI taxonomy): domain Eukaryota; kingdom Viridiplantae; phylum Streptophyta; class Magnoliopsida; order Zingiberales; family Zingiberaceae; genus Wurfbainia; species Wurfbainia villosa. The sequence continues at coordinate 54,294,310 of CM045986.1, read as the reverse complement.
TAAGAGAGCACGCTAGATGGTGAAGATGGAAGTCCAAGAACAACTAGGATGGGACATCAACACACCGGTGCCCTACACTCTGTACGGACGAGAAGGCTTCAATTCTTGGAAGAAAAGAATTGAAGATTTTATTATGATGAGAGATTTTGAGGAATGGTCTATTTTGATGGATGGATTCAAATATCCAAAAGAACCAAAGGGTGGTTTCCTCAAGAAGAAGAAATGGAGTGAAGATCAAATCCAAGCCTTCGAGAAAAACATGAAGGTAGTAAAGTTTATTTTTGATTTGATCCCTAAGGATATTGTGTGTATGTTAGGGGATTATATGGATGCTAAGGAGTTATGGAGCCAAGTGGCAAAGCTCCATGAAAATTCATCATCGGTTCAAGAAGAAGAGGAGTGCTCACCCTTTCAAGTTCAAGCAATTACATCATCATCTAAAGAGCTTGAGGATTTGAAAGTTGATAGGGAGTCAACCTCCGGATCGGTGGAAGAAGAGGAGACCTCCACCTCTAGGATTGAGGGGGAGGAGATTAGAGCATCCTCAACACCGGAGCAGCAAGAAGAACCATCTACATCCGGTCAAGAGGAAGAACAAGCTCAAGAGACTCTCACCACCGAACTAGGTAACTCAAGCAATTTGGTTTTAAATAAAAAACATATAATTTGCTTTGAGTGTAGGGAAAGTGGGCATTACATGAGCAAATGCCCAAAGAGAGTCAAGAAAGCTCCTCCGACACCAAAGGTCAAGGATGCCGATCCCTCAACAATCAAGTGCAAGGAGCAAGTAATTTTCTTTAAATGCCGACTACCGTGTCATTACCGGAGTCAATGCCCAAAGGGGGAAAAGAAGGAGCAAAGGGGAGTATCACAAGTAGGGGGAGCCACTAAGGCAACCCCTAAGGTATATCATTTCAATAATGCTCATTTTTCTAGTGTTAATGTCAAAAAGCATGCTAGAAATAACTTAAGTAATCTTGCGATTATTCATGAAAAGCATGCTAGGAATAACAAATATTTTTATTTAGGAGCTAAGAATGTCAACCTTAGAAATAAGGAGAAATTTGGGACTAATGTCCCTAAAAATATATTATCTAAGGAAAAACCTAGGTCAAACAATTCTAGACAAATTCTACCTAGGGAGACCATTAAAAAGGTACAAGAGCATCTAGGTCTTAATCCCAAATGGACTAGGCATATGCCTAGAAAGGACAATGCCCAAAGACCAAATCAAAATTCAAAAATGGGGCAATTAGAATTAGAAAATCAAGCATTGAGGTCAAGGCTTGAGAAATTAGAAAAGACCCTTAGAATTATGCAAAATCAAGTTCAAGGGTCAAATGGTCAAAGTCAAGAGTTTAGGACCAAGAGTCAACACCTAGAACCTAAGAAACAAAAGTCAACAAAGGGCAAGTAAGGTTTGAGTCACAAACCTAAGCCTAAGGTGGCTTATCATAGTGTTCCATTTGATTATGGAACACAAACTAGGTCTAGGAAGACCAAGGTCAATAGGGAAGTCATCCCTAGAGTTGACCATGGTGTGTGCCTAGTGGCTAGGGTTTCAAGGAAACCTAGGATGGCCACTAAGAAGGTTATTAGGGAGGCAATCCCTAAGGTTAACCTAGGCAAGACCAAAGTGACCAAGGCTACCAAGCCTAGGAGGGTCATTAGGAAGGTATCTAGGGAGGTTATCCCTAAGGAATACCTAATTAACCCTAGAAGCTCAAATAGATTTTGGGTTCCTAAGAGCGTGATTGATTCACGCTAGATGGGTTTAGAGTGTGCCAACCTTGATTGGATGGGTAGTTAACTCAACCATGGTAAAGGTGGCACTTTAGGTAGTTTTCAAGGTTATGGGTACCTTGGAAATAAGGTTGATATTATGATTCTAAAAGATTTTAGGATGTGCCAATACATTTTTGGAATCATGAAAAATCAATTAAATTGATATAATTTAGGATTAGAGGTCACAGTGTGCCATTTTAGATTTTTGGCACACTAGGGAGAAAAGTGATAATATGGTAAAATATACTTAATTATATCAAATGACAATTAATATTAAAATTTAGGTATTATTATACCTATACTTTTTATATGCCATGCTTTGTTTGCCATATAACATGCCATGACATCATGTTTATTTTTAATCATTTAAAATGTCATGATCATGCTTAGGGTTAGGTTAAATGTCATGTATTTTTAGTTTATATCATATGTCATGACATCATGATCATTGACCATGCTTTATTATGCTATCATTTATACCATGATCATATTTCATGCATTTAATTTGACTAAAATTGATTTAAGGACAATGACATAACTTGGAGTCCCATTTATAAGGGAATCAAGTAGAGTTGTCTTAGAAAAATGCATGAAACCCTAGATTAGGGAGAACAAAACCCACATCTCACATTACATTGACATGTATGTGTATTTATACACCCTATATACATGTGAAATGCTAGGATATGAGTTAAGTTCAAGGTGCATAGTTTTTGCATCTAGATGAACCAAAACTCATCTTATATGAGTTGTGGATCTTTGGGAAAGCTTGTGTACAAGTCATGTACATTGAGCCCAAGGAATATGATCCAAAATAAGATTTTGAAAACATTTTAAAATCAATTTAGAAAACCTTGGTGAAGTTTATCTTTTGATAGCAATCACCATTGATGAGATTGATACAAAGTGAGCTAAAACTTTGAAGTTTTTATTCACTTTTGGATTTTGTATCAATTTCGATATTTTATGGGTAAAATATTTTTCTATCATTTTTCACCCATTGTATTGACTATAAGTAATATACGTATGAATTTTCATGATTTTTACGATATACGTAGAATTACTTATGATTTTCCTAATTTCTTCGATAATCAAATTCGATATTTCATTATCGATCGACCTTACTGGTGGCGATCGATTGATGAGGGTGGCATGATCGATAGCTAAGAGAGTCGATCACTTGATTTCGGGAAAAACAAGGTTGTTTAGCCCGGCTTCAGCTATGGTAAGATTCCCTAACCATTCTTAACCCTAGAATATGCTTTGGGAAGCATTAGAAAGGGTGAAAATCCATTGGATATGGATTAGGAGAGTTGTTTAGGGTTTGTATCAAATTTAAGGATGGAAGAGTTCATGTTTGAACTTTGAACCTTATTTTTGATGGATTAGAGTTCCTATTGGCTTAGGGACTTTCCAAGGACATTGTTGGTGCAATGGTCAAGGGGGAGCAAGCCTTTAGGGGGAGGTATCTATCATGGGATGATGGATGGTATTACTTTTCCTCATGAGAGGGAAAATGGGATTTGAGATACCCAATTTGAAAATTGGGAGAGTGCATAGGATTGCCTCTCTTGAGTGATATGAGACTTATCACTAGGAAGATGGTAGGCATCCTAGGTATCTTTGGACCAAGGGGAAGATTGTAAGATCTCATTGGGACATGAGACATTGACCTCCTTGGAGAGAACCTTTTTAATGTTAGTCAAAAAGGGGGAGAATGTTTTGGGGGAGAACTTATTGGGAGAATGACATCAATTGGGAAAATTGATGGGGATGATTGGTTTGAGTTAGATGGTCTAACTCAATGGTTTGTTTGGTTTTTGTCAAACATAAAAAAGGGGGAGATTGTTGGTGTAATCGGCCCAGGTCACGATTGACTAGGAATCGAGCTTGACTTGAGAGATATTTTGATGTTCAAAAAAACATATGACAATGTGATTTTCATGGGAAAGTCCAAGTCTTGGGTACTTGGCATGGAAAGTCCAAGTGGGACACTTGGCATTTGGGAAAGTCCAAGCATGGGTCTTGGCAATGGAAAGTCTAACATGGGTTGGCAAGGAAAGTCCAAGCATGAGTCTTGGCAATGGAAAGTCCAACTTGGGTTGGCAAGGGAAAGTCAAAGCTTGAGTCTTGGCATTTGAGAAGTCCAAGGGGTTTGATATTGGCAGCGTAAAGTCCAAGCGGGAGTCTTGGCAACATAAGTCCAATGGTTGGTGGCGTAAAGTCCAAGCGGAGTCTTGACAACGTAAGTCCAATGTGCCTTGGCGGTGTAGACACCGTTAGCATGACATAGCCGATGGAAGCACCTGAAGGCTAGCGCAATGGATGAACAAGTCATGGATGACTTGGAGGGATTCGAGAGGCGTGAGGCTGATGGAGGTGGCTAGAAGGCTTAGGTCTAGGCTACGGGTGGTCTAGCAAGTATGGGAACCATACTTGGGTTAAAACCTCATGTTTGAGGTGTGCCAGTCGACTGGTGTGAGTCAACTAGGGTTTGACAGCGGGAATTACCCTAGCAATGATCGCCATAGGTGAAGCCGATCGATCATGTGATCGATCGGGTGCTCGGTTTTTGGGGCAGATGTCGGCATCGAGTCTCACTGGGGTTATCAGTCAAGTGGAGGCTCTATTAGTCGACTGATAGTCATAATTAGTCGACTGATGATGGATTCGTTGGATCTTTCCAGCGTGGATCTAATCGTTGTCTCACGACAACAGTGGCATCAGTCGACTGATGGTCCCGAGTAGTCGACTGATCGGTATTTTCCAGCACAGGTTGAAGCTTTAAATGGAGCTCGTGAAGGAGGAAAAAGCCAACGGTTCTTGAGCATCCTTGGGGCGATTTGTTGCTGCAAATCAAGGTCTCCAAGGCCATTCTTCAAGCAACCAAAAGCAAACAATCCAAAGGCATTCGTAAAGTATTTTCTTTACTTGTATTGAATTGTATTTCATTATAATTGCTTATTGTATTTAGTTTATTGTTATAAACTGTTGTAAGAGGTTTCTCCACCTTCGACGTATTATCGAGAAGTAGTTTATTGCTTAGTGGTGTTTGTGGCATCGCTAGAGCTCTTTAGAGCTCGATCCGTGGAGTATGAACCATTCGGTTCCGAACCACATTATATGCTTGTGTTCGTGTGATTGTCTATTTCGTTATTGTTATTATTATCTATTATTCCGCTGCGCGCTAATGAAAATTATAGACGAACACGCGAACGTATTCCATCGTACGAATACAAGCTATTCACCCCCCCTCTAGCTTCCAACGATCCCCTACAACCCTCATACTTGCTAGACCACCCTTAGCTTAGACCTAAGCCTTCTAGCCACCTCTGTCAGCCTCACGCCTATCGGATCCCTCCAAGTCATCCATGACTTGTTCATCTATACGCTAGCCTTCAGGTGCTTCCATCGGTTATTGTTATGCTATGCTGGTCTATACCGCCAAGGCACATTAGGTTTACACTGCCAAGACTCCCGCTTGTCTTTACGTCGCCAACCATTAGACTTATGCTGCCAAGACTCCACCCTTAGACTTTACCCCGCCAATATCACCCCTTGGACTTTTCCTTGCTAACCTATGTTGGACTTTCCATTTGCCAAGACTCAAGCTTGGACTTTCCCTTGCCAAGACCCATGCTTGGACTTTCCTTGCCAAGTACCCATGACTTGGACTTCTTCATCATATGGTCAACCCCCATGTCAACCATATAGTCAAACAATGGTCAAACTATCGTCAAACATCAAAATACCTCTCGAGTCAAACTCGAGTCCATTGCTTCGTTCAGTTACATGTTATTGCTTATAAATTTAACCATCCCGTAATCTTTGTCAAGATCATTATCGCGTGAATACCTGATAAGTAAGCGATTGCACTAACAATCTCCCCCTTTTTGATGTTTGACAAAAACCAAACACCTTTGAGTTAGACCACCTAACTCAAATCTTCTTACCAAATCTTCCAAATTGGTAATCCCATTCATTCTCCCCATTTTTGACATACATCAAAAAAATTCTCCTCAAGGAGCTTAATGTCTCATATCCCAATGAGATCTTACAATCTCCCCCTTGGTCCAAAACACCTAGGATGCCTTCACTTTTCCTAGTGATAAATCTCATATCACTTAAGAGAGGCTTCCTATAAACTCTCCCAATTTCCAAATTGGACATCTCACATTCTCATTTCTCCCCCTCATGAGGAAGAACACATCTATCATCCCATAACGGATACCTCTTCCTAAAGGCTTGTGTTAGGAATATTGTAACGGCTAGAGGGGGGGGTGATTAGCCTTTCTTCGTTTCTACAAGCAAGTTAGAGGAAGCAATACAAATACAAATACAAATACAAATAAGAAACAAGACAATCAATGCTAACACCCGATGTACATGGTTCGGAGATGACGCTCCTACTCCATGACAATCCGTAAGGTGGATTAGCCCTAGCCAAGTTTCACTAAACACCTCCTTTGGATGAACCAAGGTGGAGAAACCTTTCTTACAATGCTCTCCTCTTATTTATAATGATGGATGATTAAGAACTAGAGAAGAGGAGGTTTTGGATTGCTAAAACACTTGGGAAAGCTTGGTGAGCACGAGGGTGTAGTTAGGAGTAAGAGCACTAGCTTCACCAAGCTCCCCAAGGCCCCTTTTTATAGAAGAGGAGCTGTTTTTCCCATTGGGCCTCGATCAGTCGACTGATGCTTACCATCAGTCGACTGTCGCCGAAGCCAACGACTTCTGAACTGAGATCTCCGCGGAGATTCGTAGCCACAATTTCCAACAGCCAGGTGATCAGTCGACTGATCACTCCATCGATCGGTGATGGAGTGATCGATCAGTGATCAAGGCGAGATGAGTGAGATCGCATTCGTAGCGATTTTCTCCTTGATCGATCCAATGCCGCCTTTGGCGATCAATCGGTGCAACATCGATCATCGCTCGACGCAAGCGATCGGTAGTCGTCGGTTTTACTGCGATCGATACTCATCAAGTATGAGTAATTCACACTTGATTTTACACCCTAGACCTAGACTCAACCTTCTAGCTCTTCATTAAGCCTTGCGCCTTCAGGATCCCTCCGAGTCCGCGACTTGTTCATCCTTTGCGCTTTGCTTCCAAGAGCTTCCTTCGGTTTCGTCATGTCTTGGGTTGCCAAATGCTTGGACTTTATGCCGCCAAGACTACAAGCTTGGACTTATGCTGCCAAGACCTTACTTTGGACTTCCTTTGCCAAGGTTCACTTAGACTTTACGCTGCCAAGACTACAAGCTTCGTCTCACGCTGCCAAGTCCATCCCTTGGACTTCCTTTGCCAAGGTTCACTTGGACTTTACGCTGCCAAGACTACAAGCTTGGTCTTACGCTGCCAAGTCCATCCCTTGGACTTCTCTTTTACCAAGTCTTCATCCTTGGATTTCCCTGTCACTTAAACACATTCGCAATTAGATCACAAAGCATCGCCTAACTTAGATGATTATCCAAACATCAAAGCATATAAATGCTTGGAGCATTGTTGCACCAACAATCTCCCCCTTTTTGATGTTTGGTAATCATTTAAGTTAGGTCTTTAAAGATACACACATAATCATATTTTCAATATGAATTCTAACTTAAACATTTCTACTCCCCCTTTGACATACATCAAAAAGAGAAGAATTCAAAAATGAAGGAACTAAGGTGTTGGATCTTGGACTAAGGTATAAGATTGAAATTAAGCTCCCCCTTAATCCAAGATATGCTTTATAATGTGTAAACAATATTTGAAGCAAAGCATAACAGAAATTTAAAAACATTAAGTCCTAACTTTGCACCAACAATGGATTTGGGGATGAAAAAGATACAATTTATGAAACTCCCCCTAAACCACTGCATTAACCAGTCCTAAACCTTTGTTTATACGCAATATTATCAAGCTATAGTTGTAGGACATCAAGGATACACTAAATACCATAAAATGGAGCTGTTTATCAGAAAATACGATTATCATCGATCAGTGGTTTATGAACGATCATTACTCGCTGAAATCGAAATTTTAGCCTTTTCAGCCCAACTTCAGAAATGCGTTAGAAATTCTAGAAACCTCGAAAAATCACAAAATTTTGTGTACACATTTATGGAATCATACTTTATTAAGAAAAAATAGTTTGAAAAATATATGTTTTCCAGATTTCAAGAATGATACAAACTTGGAACTTACCAAAAGTTCTAAAGATTTTGCAAACTTTGTATCACTTTTGTGTTCCACTTGAAAACTGTTTTTCAAAATATGATGAATATAGTTTAAAATATATATGATTTGGAATTTCCAACCATGTTCTTAGGGCTATGTATCCATTACTTGAATACAAGCCTTCCCAATGATTGGTCCATAAGGTATTTATGTCTCTAGGTGTGTCATTGGCTCATAGTAATGCATCATAACAAGCATGATGAGCCAAGTACACCTTCCCTATCATCTCACATGTTTCTAAGTATCTCAATACAAAGATCAAGGTTTCTTAAGACTTTTGTGAGATGCATCAAGGTATAAAGATACTATATAAGTATAGGATCATGCAAACTTATAATTTTACTCTACAAAGCACATACCAAGCTCTCTCCTTAATGATGAAAATTCGGTTTCGGGAAGAGCTTTGGTGAAGATATCGGCAAGGTTAGACTTAGATTCTACATAATTAAGTTCAATGTCCCCTCTTGCCACATGATCTCTTATAAAGTGATGTTTCACTTCAATGTGCTTGGTCATAGAGTGATGTACCGGATTTTTGGTCAAGTTGATGGTACTCACATTATCACAATAAACTTTAATGTTAGAGTAGTGTAGCTCATAGTCCACAAGAGTATGTCTCATCCAAAGTAATTGAGCTACACAACCACCCATAGCCACATATTCGGCTTCGGTGGTTGATAAAGCAACACAATGTTGCTTCCTACGACTCCAACTTACTAGGGAGGACCCAAGAAATTGGCATCCACCACTAGTACTCTTCCTATCCAATTTGCACCCGGCATAATCGGAATCGGTATACCCAAGCAATTCAAACGACCTAGTCCTAGGATACCAAAGTCCTACATTTAGGGTGCCTTTAATATATCTTAAAATTCTTTTGACGGCTACTAAATGAGATTCTTTGGCACAAGATTGGTATCTTACACACATACCTACCGCAAATAAGATATCGGGTCTACTAGCGGTTAGGTATAGTAGGCTACCAATCATACTCCTATAAAGTTTAAGATCAATTGATTTACCTTCATGATCACTATCTATTCTAGTGCTAGTGGCCATAGGAGTGGTTACAATTTTGGCATTTTCCAAACCAAATTTCTTGATCATTTCATTTGCATATTTGGTTTGATAAATATGAATACCCTCATTGGTTTGTTTGACTTGTAACCCTAGGAAAAAATTGAGCTCTCCAACTAAACTCATTTCAAATTCATTTTCCATGTTTTTTATAAAGTCTTGAAGAAGATCATCATTTGTTGACCCAAAAATAATGTCATCAACATATACTTGGGCTATGAATATATCCTTTAAAGTTGACTTTATAAACAAGGTTTGATCTACTTGGCCTCTTCTAAAATCCTTAGAAATTAGGAAGGATGACAATCTTTCATACCATGCCCGGGGAGCTTGTTTTAGCCCATATAAAGCTTTCCTAAGCTTACATACATGGTTTGGATAATCTATGTTCTCAAAACTGGGTGGTTGCTCTACATATACTTCCTCCTTAATATAACCATTTAAGAATGCCGATTTGACATCCATTTGATAAAGTTTAAATCCCATGTAGGAAGCATATCCTAAGAGAATCCTAATAGATTCTAACCTAGCAACCGGGGCATAAGTCTCATCATAGTCAAGCCCCTCAACTTGATTAAATCCCCTAGCAACCAACCTAGCCTTATTTCTAGTGATATTTCCTCGGTCATCTAGCTTATTCCTAAAAACCCATCTTGTAGTAATTATGGTGCTATCATTGGGTCTAGGTACCAACTCCCATACTTGACTCCTCTCAAATTGGGCCAATTCATCTTGCATTGCCAAAATCCAATCCGGATCATGTAATGCATCATTTATCGATTTGGGCTCAATTTGTGAAATAAGAGCCACTTGACTAGTAGGAGGTCTATGAAATGACCTAGTTCTTACTCCTTGAGATAGATCTCCCACTACTTGGTCAAGCGGATGATTTTGATGAATTCTTAGGTTTCTAGAAGGGGTTTCAAATTGATCATTGTTATCTTCCACCCTTCTTTCATCATCGGAATCTCCTCTTCCTCCCCCTTGATCATTACCCCTAATGGTCAAATTTTGAAGTTTTTGGGTGATGTCTTGATTATTGTCATTAATATCCTTATCAATAGAGGACTTTCTAGGGTAGGTACTAGTAGCTTCATCAAATTGAACATTGGAAGACTCCTCAATCCCTTGGGTTCTCTTATTGTAGACTCTATATCCTCTACTTGTGGATGAGTATCCAACTAGGATTCCCTCATCCGCTTTGGATTCAAATTTTCATAAGTTATCCTTGGTGTTTAGAATATAAACTTTACATCCAAAGACTTTGAAATAATGAATTGTGGGAATAGTCCCATTCCATAATTCAAAAGGTGTCTTTCCTAAAAACCTATGGATTTGAACCCTATTTTGGATATAGCAAGCGGTATTAACCGCTTCCGCCCACAAGTAGCTAGGTAGAGAATATGCATTAAGCATAGTCCTAGCCGCCTCTTGTAGGGCACGATTTCTCCTTTCCACCACCCCATTTTGTTGGGGTGTTCTAGGATAATAGAACTCATGCTTGTACCCTTGCTCTAAACAAAATTGTGAAAATTTTAAGTTTTCAAATTCACCACCATGATCACTACGGATCCGGTTGATTTTGAGACTCTTTTCATTTTCAACCCTTTTACTAAATCCTATGATTATTTCTAAGGTATCATCCTTATGTTTCATAAAGTAGACCCAAGTATACCTAGAAAAATCATCTACAATAACCAAACAATATTTGTTGCCATTTAAAGATGGGGTACTATGACAATCAAATAAGTCAAGATGCAATAATTCTAATGGTAAGGAAGTATTAGTTAGGGTTTTACCTTTGTGTGATGCCTTTGTTTGTTTTCCTTCTTGGCATGCATCACACATTTTATTCTTGACATACTTGATCTTTGGTAGTCCTTTGACCAACTCCATCTTGACTACCTTGGCTATGTTTTTCATGTTGATGTGCCCCAATCTCCTATGCCATAGCCAACTTTCCTCTTCTTTTGCAACAAAACACTTAGTAGAAATGTTAGAAGCACATGAAAGATCAACATAATAGATATTTGATTTCCTATATCCAACTAACATGCAATCATTTAATTCCTTGTGCCTAATCATGCATTTAGAGGATTCAAAAGAAACATGATAGTTTGCATCGCAAAGTTGACTAACACTTAATAAATTAAATTTCATATTTTCAACTAGTAAGACTTTGTGAATAACAATTTTGGGGGATACCTCAATTGTACCTCTACCTAATATCTTGAGTTTTCCACTATTTCCAAAAGGCACCGCTCCTTTCTTCACATACTTAATTGTGGAGAACTTTCTCACATCCCCGGTCATATGTGTTGAGCAACCGCTATCCACAATCCACATACCTTGCTCTCCTACCTAAATCACATGAAAAACACAAGCTTTTGGTACCCAAATATTTGGACCGGTAATATTAAGTAGAAGCTTCTTAGGTACCCATGCTTTCTTAACCTTACCCTTAATGGTTGCTTTCCTATTAATCAATGAAACATAAGCAACTTCTTTTTCTTTTGGCTTATATCCTAAACTGGCCTTGTTGTAAACGACTCTTTGTATACTAAGAATCATATCAAGATATTTTGAGCCATTTGAGAATTTCTCTAAACATGCTTTTAATTCACTAACTTCATCCTTAAGTTTGTCATTTTCTTCCTTAAGCATGCAAGAATCAACATGTGAAGATTTTTCATCCCTAATAGCCTTTAGTTCTACCTTCATGCTCTTAACCTTAGATTTAGACTTATTTAGAGCTTCTTTAAGATAGGCAATTGATTTATAAAGAAGCTTAACTTTGGGAGAGTTCATTACCTCATCGTCACTAGATGACGATTCATCACTTGAGGAGTCTTCTTGGCTTGATGTGCCGGAATCATCTTCTAGGGCCATGAGTGCCACATGGCGTGTGATGTGGCAAAGCTCATCATCGGAGGAGGAGTCTTCAACACTTGGTGTGTCCCAAGTGGTTTGAGCCACCATAGCCTCCTTCTTCTTCTTCTCCTTCTTCTCCTTCTTTTTCTTTTCTTTTTCTTCCTTCTTCTTTAGCTCCGGGCAATTTGGCTTTATGTGCCCCTTCTTGTTGCAAGCATGGCAAATCACATGGTTATTGAAACTTGAATTACCACTAAACTTACCTTTTGAAGAATGAGACCCCTTCCTTGCCTCTCTACTCTTGAACTCCTTTGATTTCCTATAGAGCCTCTTGACAAAATTCGCCATCTCGCTAGACGAGTCTCCATCACTACTTGAGTCATGCTCCGATTCGAATGATGATGATGCTTCTTTTCTTTCCTTCTTTTTCTTTTCCTTCTTTTCAACAAATAGAGCTAAACCCTTTTCCTTAGAGGACATGTTAGTTTGCTCATGTAATTCAAACTCACAAAATAATTCATCAATTTTAATTTGAGAGAGATCCCTAGTTACCTTAATGGCATCAACTATAGAAGTCCATAAAGAATTTCTAGTAAATGCTTGAAGAATATACCTTACCAAGTCCCGGTTGTCAACTCGCTCACCTATGATGTGGAGTCCGTTCACAATTTCCTTGAACCTTCCATGCATTTGGCTTACGGTTTCATGCATCTTCATTTGGAAGGCTTGAAGTTGTCCAATTAATAGGTCCTTCTTGGCCCTCTTTGACTCCTTGGAACCTTCATTTAGCTCAATGAGCTTTTCCCATAACTCCTTGGCGGATTCGAAAGGCCCCACCTTGTTGAGTTGCTCCATTGTAATGCCGCATTGGATGGTGAGTACGGCCTTTGCATTTGACTCGAACTTCCGGTTCATCTCCCTTGTCCAATCCTTGCTTGGAATAGGGTTTCCATGTTCATCCACCGGTTCCTCGAAGCCATCTACAACACTATGCCAAATTTCAATATTGCTCATTAGATAATACTTCATCCTACCTTTCCAATATGCAAAGTGACTCCCATCGAAGAGCGGTGGCTTGGCGGTGCTATATCCCTCTTGAAGAGCCATTGATGCTTTGGTTGATGGTGAGATCTTCCAAGCTATCCGGGCTCTGATACCACTTGTTAGGAATATTGTAACGGCTAGAGGGGGGTGATTAGCCTTTCTTCGTTTCTACAAGCAAGTTAGCGGAAGCAATACAAATACAAATACAAATACAAATAAGAAACAAGACAATCAATGCTAACACCCGATGTACGTGGTTCGGAGATGATGCTCCTACTCCACGGCAATCCGTAAGGTGGATTAGCCCTAGCCAAGCTTCACTAAACACCTCCTTTGGATGAACCAAGGTGGAGAAACCTTTCTTACAATGCTCTCATCTTCTTTACAATGATGGATGATTAAGAACTAGAGAAGAGGAGGTTTTGGATTGCTAAAACACTTGGGAAAGCTTGGTGAGCACGAGGGTGTAGTTAGGAGTAAGAGCACTAGCTTCACCAAGCTCCCCAAGGCCCCTTTTTATAGAAGACGGGCTATTTTTCCCGTTGGGCCTCGATCAGTCGACTGATGCTTACCATCAGTCGACTGCCGCCGAAGCCAACGACTTCTGAACCGAGATCTCCGCGGAGATTCATAGCTGCAATTTCCAACGGCCAGGTGATCAGTCAACTGATCCCTCTATCAGTCGACTGATGGAGTGATCAGTCGAGTGATCAAGACAGCGTCAGTGAGTGAGATCGATTTTCTCGGCGATTTTCTCCTTGATCACGATCGGGCCGACGCCTTTGGCAATCGATCGATCGCAATATCGCCGATCGGTTCGATTAACGATCGATAGTATGAGTAATTCACACTTGATTTTACACCCTAGACCTAGACTCAACCTTCTAGCTCCTCATTAAGCCTTGCGCCTTCAGGATCCCTCCGAGTCCGCGACTTGTTCATCCTTTGCGCTTTGCTTCCAAGAGCTTCCTTCGATTTCGTCATGTCTTGGGTTGCCAAATGCTTGGACTTTATGCCGCCAAGACTACAAGCTTGGACTTATGCTGCCAAGACCTTACTTTGGACTTCCTTTGCCAAGGTTCACTTGGACTTTACGCTGCCAAGACTACAAGCTTGGTCTTACGCTGCCAAGTTCATCCCTTGGACTTCCTTTGCCAAGGTTCACTTGGACTTTACGCTGCCAAGACTACAAGCTTGGTCTTACGCTACCAAGTCCATCCCTTGGACTTCTCTTTTACCAAGTCTTCATCCTTGGATTTCCCTGTCACTTAAACACATTCGCAATTAGATCACAAAGCATCGCCTAACTTAGATGATTATCCAAACATCAAAACATATAAATGCTTGGAGCATTATTGCACCAACAACTTGCTCCCCCTTGACCATTGCACAAACAATGTCCTTGGAGAGTCCCTAAGTCAATAGGGCCACTAAACCATCAAAATTAAGGGTAAAAGTTCAAACATGAACTTTCACACACCTTAAAATTGATACACACCATACAAAACTCTCCAAATCCATATCCAATGGATTTTCACCCTTTCTAATGCTTTCCAAAGTATATCCTAGGGTTAGGAGCAGTTAGGGTAATCTAACATAGCTAAAACATGGGCTAAACATCCTTGTTTACCCGAAATCAGCTCTAGCAATGACTCTTACGATACCAATGACTATCATATGCATCGATCAATCAAGAGATCGATCATTGACCGCCATCAAGAAGAATGATCGATATCTGTAAAATGCAGAAATCAGAAATGAGTTTTGGAAATTCATAAGTAATTATACATAATACGAAAAATCACAAAAATTCATATATATAATACTTATGATAAATACAATGGGTAAAAAATATTTAAAAATTAATTTATCCATAAAATAGTGAAATTGATACAAAGTTCAAAACCATTGAAAAGTTCAATGTTTTGGCCCTACTTTGTATCAATTTCATCAATGGTGATTGCTATCAAAAGATAGACTTCACCAAGATTTTCTAAAATGATTTTATTTTTTTTTAAAAACCTATATTGGATCATGATCAATAGGCTCAATGCACATGACTTGCACATTAGCTTTCCCCATGATCCACCTTGGTATAAAATGAGTTTGAGTTCATCTAGATGCAAGAACTATGCACCTTGAACTTAACTCATTTTCTAGTATCTCACATGTGTCTAGGGTATATCAATACACACACATGTCAATGTAATGTGAGATGTGGATTTTGGTTATCCTAATCTAAGGCCTCATACATTTTCTAAGGCAATTCTACTTGATTCCCTTATACATGGGACTTCAAGTCATGCCATAGTCCTTAACTCAATTTTATTAATGTATGAAATGATCATGGCATAAATATAACATAAATAAGCATGGCCAATGATCATAATGTCATGACATATGATTAAATCTAAATACACATGACATAAAATAGTCCTAAGCATAATCATGACATTTTATATGATTAAAAAGAAATATGATGTCATGACATATTATATGGCAAATCAAGCATGACAAATAAAATATAAAGTTATACAATACCTAAATTTTAGTGTTAATTTTCATTTGTTAGAATTAAAACCATTTTTCCATATTATCACTAATCCCCCAAGTGTGCCAAAAACCCAAAATGGCACACCATGACTCTAAGACCTAAATTGTGCTAATTTGATTGATTTTTCATAGTTCTCAAAATATATTGGCACATCTTAAAATCCTTTAGGATATATGATCAAACCTATTTCCAAGGTATCCATAATCTTGAAAATGAGCTAAAGTGCCACCTTTACCATGGTTAGGTTAACTACCTATCCATTCAAAGTTGGCATACCCTAACCCATCTAGCGTGAGTCGATCACACTCCTAGGAATCCAAAACCTATTTGAGCTCCTTGGGTTAACTAGGTATTTCTTAGGGATGACCTCCCTAGATACCCTCCTAATGACCCTTCTAGGCTTGGTAGCCTTGGTCATTGTAGTCTTGCCTAGGTTAACTCTAGGGGTGACTCCCCTTATAACCTTCTTAGTGGCTTTCCTAGGTTTCTTCGAAACCCTAGCCACTAGGCACCTACCATGGTCAACTCTAGGGATGACTTCCCTTGTGACCTTGGTTTTTCTAGACCTAGGTTTAGTTCCATAATCAAATGGAACATTGTGGTAGGTAGGTATTACATTCTTGGATATAGGCTTGTGACCCAAACCTTGTCTCCTAGATGGTTCTTGCCTCTTACACCCTAGGTTTTGACTCATAGACCCTTGAGTTTGATTTTGCATATTTGCAAGGGTCTTTTCAAGTTTTTCAAGCCTTGACCTCAAGGCTTGGTTCTCTAACTCTAATTTCTCTAATTTGGTGGGCACATTATTTCCTTGAGTATTCTTGCCCTTCCTAGGCATATGTCTATCTTTCTTAGCATTAAAGCCTAAATGATCTTCTATTTGCTTAATAGTTTCCCTAGGTAGGATTTTCTTAGGGTTATTAGTCCTAAATTTCTCCTTAGTTCTAATATCGACATGTTTAGCCTCTAAACAATAAAGTCTATTTTTACTAGCATGCTTTTCATGAGTAATAGCAAGAGTGCTAAAAACATGCTTTTTAAACCAAGAACTAGAAGGTGCATTATTGAAATATACCTTAAGGTTCGCTTTAGAAGCTTCCCCTACATGTGTAGCTCCTTTTTGTCCTTTCTTCCTCCCTCTAGGGCATTGACTCCTATAGTGTCTCGGTTGTTGGCATTTGAAGCAAATGACATGCTTCATGCTCTTCTTAGCGGGGACGCCGACATCCTTGACCTTTGATGCCGGCGGAGCCTTCTTGACCTTCTTAGGGCACTTGCTTTTATAGTGCCCATATTCCCTACACTCAAAACATATGATATGAATTTTTTTTTTAGTTTGAATGCTTGAGTTACCTAGGGTGGTTCTAGAGGCCTCTTGAACTTGTTCATCACTTCTTCCGGAGGTAGAAGCTTCCTCTTGCTCTTGCCCTTGCTCTGGTGCTCTAATATCCTCCAATTCTTCCTCTTCCATCGTCTCTTCCTCCTCGGATGTCGAACACTCCTCGACCTCTGAATCCTCACTTTCTTGTGAGGATGAGCTTGCTTCTTCGACCTCCTCCGATTGAGCCGATGAGCATTCCTCTTTTTCCTCTTCTTCTTGGACCGGGTGTGGGTTCTCATGGAATCTTGCCACTTGGCTTCATAGCTCCTTGGCATCCATGTAATCTCCTACCTTGCACAAAATGTCATTAGGGATTAAATCAACCAAAAATTTTATTACCTTTGTATTTTTATCAAATTCTTGGAGTTGTTCCCGGTCCACTTCTTCATTTTAAGGAAATCTCCCTTTGGCCCTCTTGGATAATTAAATCCTTCCATCAGGATGGCCCATTCTTCAAAGTCCCTCATCATGACGAAGTCTTCAATCCTTCCTTTCCACTGATTGAAGTCTTCTCATCCATAGTGTGCATACAAGACTGGAGTATTGATGTCTCATCCCAATGCTTTTTTGGAAATCCATCTTCTTCCCTCTAGCGTGCTCCCTTAGCTATTAAACTTTGAAGAGTGGTCTCGCTGTGATACCACTTGTTGGGGAATTGATCGTCACTTGAGAGTGAGGGGGGAGGGGGGGGGGTGAATAGCATTGTTGGGTTCTCATAGCACCGATGTGGGTGTTGTGTTCGAACACATTTCGTAAACATGCACACATCGGAAGTAAAAACTAGTAATAAACTATTTATTATAACACACACACCACACACATGCTAGGATACAACATGTGTAGACATAATTGATATTTCAAATTTTGCAATAAAAGGAAACATACTGGTATACCTAACGGACACGTGTAGCGGGAATGACATCAATCGAGCGACACTTGCAAGTCTCGTCTCTATCCATATCCACACCGAGTATCGTCGGGATAGCTTCACAAAGCCACGAGCCCTGTCTTCACAAGAGTTACTAGCCTTGTGTCGAAGACGTTGTGATCCAAGAGACGATCACAATCCGAATCAAAATTCGGATCTAAAAATGAGCTCCACGAACTCACTTCTCGAAAGCGGTTTTCGCCAACCAATTCACGAAACCTTGGTCCTCCACCTATGAGGATTGTCAGAGATCCAATCCCCGGCAAGTAGGTCACTGTCGGAGCGCAAAACGCCGACCAAATGACCTCTCTACTAAGAGAGAAACTGGACAGCTTGTGTTGGTGGAGAAGATGGCTGGCCAATCAATGGCCGGTTGCTCCTTGGTCACCGGCGGCCAAGGGAGGGTGGCCGGAGGAGTCGCTGATAGCTGGTGGGTGGCCGCCGGCGAGGAGGAGGAGCTGCAACAAGCTTGGGAGGCGGCACAAGAGATGGGCAGGAACACCTTGGGCGGCAAGAGTAAGGGCTCCTCTCCTAGGGTTGGGCGACAACTCTTGATTGATGATTAGGGTTTCACAAAACCCTTAAGCCGTGTTTTTATAGAGAACACATTCTCCTAACAGTTATTAGTTCATAACAAAAACCCGTTAATCTGCTCCAATAACTTAAGTTAAAATAAACTAAAACCGTGTTGGTCTATTTTAAGTTAAAATGAACCGAACCAACTTTGGTTCATTCGTTTAAAACAAACCAAACCACTTTGGTTTATTTTTCACCATTGGATTAGAACCAAACTGATTTGGTTCATCCATCATGTCTTCATAAGACTCGGTCCATCCATGCTTCCAATGCGACTGAATCCATTTCATACTTGGTCTTTGTTTGGTCCAACCAAACCTAGTCTCTCTCGATTTGAGAATCCTATTCTCAAACTCATTTTAAATCCTTCGGATTATGCTCGTTGTTTGTGTGACCAAATAGGTTCCCGATTTATGTTGGTCATCTATAATTAACTATTAATTATAGAATGATCATGAGCGGAACCTAATAGTACATCATGATCCCTAATTAATCGAAAAATCAACGGTTGACCCTAGAACATCTTCTGAAACCTTTCAACAGTCACAGTGAATCATGCCCCGTTCCCTTCACTCATCTTATATCCACTTAGTTTAGGACATGGTCTATAGTGTCAGTCCCCACTAGGCTGACTACGTCACACCTAGCCCAAGTATCATTTCCTCATCCTGCAGATTCTAGTTACTGCACATATATCTAAGAGTACCTTACTCTTGAAAGACGGTCACTATGAGACGCGTCGAACAACCTGCAACCATCGTGATCTAACGAGGAAGGGACCTAGTGCAGCATAATACAAGGTATGTGAGTGTATGGAAGTCTATACTGCAGGAAAGGACAGTTAGCAACTAGTAACCGAGGAGTAGCCGAAAACAAGAGCAAAGCGACAATCGTACCGAGAAGAGGCCACGAATACAAGCTTGGTGCAGTGGAACATAAAGCCTGTGGGGAAGCTAGCACACGAAACCCTGGTTTCAGCAGACTAGGGTTTTTTTTCTCCGGCTACTAGAGGAAGACGAAGGGCAAGGATAGTGGTAGGTGGGCAACAAACATCTGTACCGTTCGATTGACGCAGTCAACGAGGTGACAAAAGGATCGTTACTGTTTTCAAAATGTCGGATTCAAAGATCGCCGAAGCTTCGCCCAGGACCACTGTACCTAGACTTCTCCGAACCTGACAACCATGTTTACCTTAAGTTATTTCACCAAGCCCGTTAGCCCATTTAACTTAGGGCACCATCAATTGCGAGGAATGGGGAAAAACGTTCGATGAGGCTGGAAAGTCTTACACCTAGACACGGCAGAAACCTCAGAAGACAATCTGAATCTCCCTCCTCCGCGGACAAACACCGGTTCACTGGCTAAAGTCACGATAGCAAAGAAGACGAGAACCTCTCAACAGGAAAATAGAGCAAACTTGATCATGGAAGGAGAGGGAGGAGGAGAAAAGGAATCATCACCGGAGCCGCAGCTGCACACTCAGAAGACAGGGGCATGGGATGACCTCTTCAAGAAGAACAGAGTTTGTGCTGCTGACACTGCCTTGAGACAATTCCAAAAACAAGAAGGGCGTACAAAGTTGGATGCTGAGGATATAGAAGTGGTAGAGGAATCAGTAGGTTTCTGTCTAATTGGCAGATTCTTAGAGAGGTTTTCAGGATGGAAAGCACTGAAAGAACTCATAGCTAGATGGAAGGCACCGCATAAGATCCTTACGCACAACTCCTTATGGATGGTGTTTAAATTTGCAAACAAAGATTTAAGGGATGCTGTTTTAACAAGAGGACCATACATTGCATACGGAAGCCCCCTGTATCTCAAGGTTTTGCCGGCATGCTTCTCTTTCAGGCCAGAAACCCACGCCCACATCCCGGTGTGGATGCAAATTCATGGATTGCCATTGGACTGCTGGTCTACCTCAGGATTAAGCAAGGTTGCCTCACAAGTTGGCATGCCGCTATACACAGATAGGTACACCAAGGTAAGGGAACGGGTAAACTATGCTAGGGTGCTAGTGGAAGTGGACATCTCCAAGGAGTTGCCTGCAATGATTGCTGTTACTCTCTCGGATGGTACAGATGCATATTTGGAGATTAAGTTTGAATCCAGCCTGAAACTTTGTAACTGCTGCAAACAATTGGGGCATTATCAAGGAAACTGCCCAATGATCACACGAAGACAAACACCAGCAGCAAATACAGATATAGCGGGATATCAAATGATAGTGTACATGGAAGATAAGAACAGTACAGTCACTGAGAAGGAAGATGAAAAGGAAAATGGTGCAAGCATAGGTGCAAAGGATGTCACACCAGGGAGGGAGCAGAGATGGGAACACATAAATGCAGGTAGACGACAGCATAATGGTAAAAGGCAGCAGCATCAGCATGAGGGGATGCAGACAAGATGGGCAAGGGAAGAACTACCAGGGAGCCCAGACAGCCAGGAAAGCTAAGGAAAGCGTGGAAATAAGAAAAATCAGAAAAGTCAACAATATCAGAAAGGACACGCAGTAGGCAAGCAGGTGCTACAACACAGACACGACACCCAAGGTAGCATCAGAAGGAATGATAACAGTAACAATAACAGGAAGGAACTACCACAACAGCATGAGACAGTAACAGGGAAATAGTTAAATCGAGGGAAGCAAGAGTATCGAACCGGAACAACCAGAACAAGAGCTATTTTAAGAGCTACAGTGGAAACTGGCACAAGGATTGGCACGCATGAACACTGCTGTGCCACCAACCGATCACAAATGGAAAAGCATGAAACTGAAGGGGGAAAAGAAGCCAACCAGCAAAAATAGTAACAAGATTCAAAAGAAACAAAGACACCCAGGAAAAGTGGCAAAGAAACTAAAGAGACTGGCACGAAAACTGGCACGCAGGGGGAAAATGCCGGAAATCAGAGCCAAAGACAGCAAACTGAAATCAAAGGACAATCAGACCGACAGATGATCCTGGATACAACCAAAAGAAATACAACCACATCAAGTAAGGGGGATGACACACTAACTGACACGCAAGGGTACTTTACTAAAAATTTTGAAAGTACTGATTTACACCGAGAAAAGGGAAACAACCACAACAATGGGAAGGGTAACCAACAAAAACAACAACAAGGTACAGATGTAGCAGACTTTCAGAACCTGTAGAGCCTAAACCAATCTAAAAAAGAATATAGAATAAGTCAAAAGGAGATTCCCCAGGATAAACACAAATCTGCAGCCACTGATAGTAGAACAGTGATACAGAACACAACCTGCACATTGAATGAAGGGAATGACAGGAAACAAGGTGAGACAGCAGTAATCAATGTGAAACCAGATCGACGGGTGCTGCACAACACTGAAATGGAAAAAAGGGAAATGGGGGATGACATTTAGAATGGTATGCAACGAATCATAACTGGAAATGCTGAAATACTACACAACAGACTGGGAAATACTCAGGTTGGAATCCTAACGCCAATAATGTAGGAGGGGCAACAGGGCAATGGGATGGTAGGTCACACATCAGTATTGACAAGGCAAATGCAAAGACAGTAGAACCAAAAAGGCTACACAATAAATAAGACAGTGGTACTGAATAACCAGCACAATCAAGGCAGCCCCAGAGGGACCACAGGCAAGAGGGAACAAACACAGCACGGGGCTTTGATAAAGGGACACTTAAACCAAGGAGAAGAGGACTATCAAATGGATACTAGTAGTCTGATAAAGTCCACAGTGAAAATTGGCACAGAAAGTGGCATGCATGTGCAAGGAAGAATTAAGGGTAAGATGCACAAGGATGGAGAAGACTCAGGTAAAATGCCACACATGGTGGAGCCACAAGGAAACAAAAATGGTGAGATACTTAATTCGGATCAAATTGGACCTAACGTAATCCCCAGGAGGAGCAATAGAAAGATAAGTGCCAATGCTACAAGCCAACAGGAATTGCAGGAAATGAAACAAGCAGATGTAGAGAATACCACAAATAGACCATTGCAAATATCAGAAACGCAAGGGATGGAATTGGTGCAACAGGAACAATAGGATGCTAGTCAGCAGGATGTTAGCAACTTTCATGGCAACTGGCCTGGAAAGGCACTTGGAACTGAAAGGAGACTGAACTTAGAGGGAATCAATATGGACCGAGACCAAGCAATCCAGGAGACACAAGAGGAAGATAATGTTGTAATAGCATGCGTGTGTTGTGTGTGTTGTAATAAATAGGAGTATTTATTATTTTTAATTGCTTCCGCTGTGCTCATGTTTACGAAACATGATCGAACACACACACGCCGCGGTGCCGGAAACCCAACAGTGGTATCAGAGCCCAGGTTGTGTTTCGACATAATCGTAAAAATGGTTTTGCGATAGTCATAATGTATTTCTGGAAGTTTTCTAAATTTTGGAAATTTAGAAGTATTTATGGAAATTTTTCAATTTTGGAAAGTCTAGAAGTATTTATGGAAATCTTCCACTTTTGGAAAGTTGGAAGTATTTATGGAAATTGATATTTTCCATAAATAAAATATTTGATTAGATTAAATTTGTTTCCTAATTTAATCATGATTTGATTTGAAATCAAATCTTAAAATATTTTATTTCCATAAGTAGTTTTAATGATTTAGGAAATTGGTTTCCTAAATAGATTTTCCTTAATCAAATAATTCCATGAATAAAATATGTGATTAGATTTGGAAATTTGTTTCCTAATTTAATTATGATTTGATTTGGAGAATCAAATCTTAAACATATTTTATTTCCATAAATAGTTATGACATATAAGGAAATATATACATGACATAATTGTATGCCATGTAATTGCATTAGATGCATAACATTATGCCATGCGTGTCGTGACATGTAGATGTATGCCATGTATGCCATGCCATGTAGATAATAGTTATTTGCATGCAAAGAGGATGAGACATAAAAACCCTAACTCAATATTAAAGCCTACACCTTCCATTAATATGGTTAGAACCAGAGTTCTCTTGTTTGGGTTGTTGGACTCACTCCAAGCCCTCGAACCTCGAACATGTTCAAATCATTGGAATAGTTTAACTCTAATATGGTAAGAGTCAGAGGTCAATCGTTAGTTTGGGTTGTTGGACTCACTCCAAGCCTGGCTAATTGGTTGAATGCGCTCTAACCATATTAAAACTATTTCGCGATTAATGGGTCGGCTTTAACTTGGAGCATCGATTTGTTGGACTCACTCAAAGGTCGATGTGAAGAGAGGTGAAGTTGGGTGCTATGCATATGATGCATACTTGTTAATGTGTTAACAACCCAATGTATGTGTAAACATTCAATTAGTTGATAGCACATTGTGATAGTTACATATACATGATATGTAATCGGTATACTTGATACCCACCATCATAGCTAAGAATGGCTTGTTGGACTCACTCCAAGGTTGTTCTTATCTATGATGGATATCAGCCCATTCGGAGATGGACCTACGATCTCCCGAAGTGATTTTGGGGTTTTTGAATTCGAAAAATGAATGGGATTTATAAATGTATATTGATGCATTTTAAAATCATTTTCTCATATATGCTCGTTTTGTATTTCTAGGTCAATAAATTGATCATGACGTCTTTGAATTTGCGCACTATTTTGGATTCGAACAAACTGACTGGGCCTAACTTCCTGGACTGGCTTAGAAACCTGAGAATTGTTCTCAAGGCGGAAAAGCTAGCATATGTCCTCGAAGCGCCTCTTCCCGCCCGTCCTAGTGACGATGCAACTCTGGACCAATTGTTGGCCTATCAGAAACATGTGAGTGATTCTGAACAAATGAGTTGCATCATGCTGGAAGCCACGGCGGAATGGATGCTCATATCGTAGTCCTTCATCTTTGTGAGTTGGTTGATGAGCAAGTGAGATTCGAAAGGTTCGAAGTCTCAAAGCTCCTCTTCACCTCTGAGATGCTAGGAGGTTCATCTGTGGTACTACTCAATATGCTGAAGATTGTGGAGTCTTCTGAGAAGCATGAGCAGGGGACAGTGCTGTTAGTTGATTCCTCGAAGAAAGGTTCTAAGAGGAGGTCAAAAGAACAATGTATGGGAAAGAAGAGAAGGGCTAAGAAGGTAGAACTAGCACAAAGGAAACTTGCCATCATTATGGCAAGGAGAGCCATTCTTGAAGAAAGTGCAAGATTTATCTTGAGTCCGTGAAGAAGGATAAGGCATCGGATGCCCCATCTTCTTCAAATCTTCTTTATTGATTGTCATTCTATTTCTCGGACACTTGGATATTTGATCGGTGTGGCTCACATATATGTAATGACATACATGGGCTAAGGAATAGAAGAAGACTCGTCAAGGGGAGAGTCAAATTTACGTGTTGGGAATGGAGCAACGGTTGCTGCACTCGCCATCGGAACGTATTTGTTGGAACTCCCTGTAGGACTTGTCTTAGAACTGGACAATTGCTTTTATGTTCCTTCATTGATAAAGAACATCATTTCTATTTCTTGTCTAAATAGAAATGGGTTCCATTTGACTTTTAGTAACAATTGTTGTTACATAACTTTGAATGGGGTTCTTTATGGGACTGGAACTTTAAGCAATGGTGTTTATATGTTGGACGTATCTAGTGACATTTGCAATATCGAAGCGAGCAACAAGCGTGCTCGAAAGGATAATCACATAGACTCCTATATGTGGCATTGTCGTCTTGGCCATATAAGCAAGAAACGCATGTCCGAATTACACCGATGTGGAATTCTGGAATCGTTTGAATTGGATTCATACGATACATGTGAATCATGCTTAAAAGGCAAGATGACTAAGTTACCTTTTACTGGAAAAGGTGAACGAGTGGGAGAGTTACTAGGTCTAATACATACTGATGTATGTGGACCTATGTCAACTCAAGCATTAGGAGGCTATAGCTACTTCATTACCTTCACCGATGATCACTCACGGTTTGGGTATGTGTTCTTGATGAAACACAAGTCTGAAGCCTTTGAAAAGTTCAAAGAATTCAGAAATGAAGTAGAGAAACAACATGACAAAAGTATTAAAATACTTCGATCGGATCGAGGTGGTGAATACTTAAGTCAAGAGTATCTTGATTATCTAAGAGACAATGGCATATTGTCTCAATGGACTCCGCCCTATACACCACAGCATAATGGTGTATCTGAGAGGCGTAACCAGACCTTGTTGGACATGGTCAGGTCAATGATGAATCATGCGACTCTTCCCAAGTCCTTTTGGGGTTATGCACTTCAGACAGCTGTTTACTTGTTAAACAGAATGCCTACCAAGGTAGTCTCTACTACTCCATATGAGATATGGGCTAGTAAGAAACCTCATGTATCTTACTTGAAGATATGGGGTTGTCCTGCTTATGTGAAGCGGACTGTATCAGACAAACTGGATGCTAAGTCTGATAAATGTCTATTTATTGGATACCCTAAGGAAACAAGGGGTTACCAATTCTATCATCCTGTGGAACAAAAGGTGTTTGTTTCAAGGCATGCTGTGTTTCTAGAGAATGAGTTTCTCTTGCAAGAAAACAGTGGGAGTGTCGTTGAGCTTGAGGAGGCTCGAGAGACTCAAATAGACATTGATGAGATACCTGGTGAAGCACAACAGCCGACAACTCATAGTGATGAGCAATCGGCTGGACCTAATGTAACACCACATCTTCGTAGATCTGGTAGAACACGCAATATTCCTGAGAGATATGGATTTCTCGTAAGTGAATCGAACGACGTGTTACTCATTGATGATGAGGAGCCTACCAGTTATGAAGAAGTGCTGACAAGTTCAGAAAGGGATAAGTGGCTTGGTGCCATGAAGTCGGAAATGAATTCCATGTACGAAAACCAAGTTTGGAACTTGGTTGACCCACCTGAAGGCATAAAGCCTATAGGGTGCAAGTGGGTTTTCAAGAAGAAAACCGACATGGATGGTAATGTGATTACCTATAAGGCTAGATTGGTGGCGAAAGGATATCGCCAAAAACAAGGTGTTGATTATGACGAAACCTATTCGCTCAGTAGCTATGCTTAAATCCATTCGGATGCTCCCGCCATAGCGACTCATTATGATTATGAGATATGGCGGATGGATGTGAAAACAGCTTTCCTTAATGGAAACTTGCTCGAGGCGTGTATATGATACAACCCGAGGGTTTCACATCGGTTGATAAAACCAAGGTATGCAAGTTGCGACGATCCATTTATGGATTGAAGCAAGCATCCGAGTCGAATATCCGTTTTGATGAGACGATCAAAAGTTTGATTTCTCACAAAATCCGCGAACCTTGTGTGTACAAGAAGGTTAGTGGGAGTGCAATGTATTCCTAGTATTGTATGTCGATGACATATTACTTATAGGAAACGATGTGTCAATCTTACAGTCAGTTAAGGTTTGGTTATCCAAGACATTCTCCATGAAAGACCTGGGAGAAGCAACCTACATCCTTGGGATTAAGATCTAGAGAGATAGATCGAAACGGTTGCTTGGTCTTTCGCAGTCTACATATATAGACCGAGTGCTAAAGAGGTTTAGCATGTCGGAATCCAAGAAAGGTTATCTGCCCATCAGGCATGGGGTACACCTTTCGAAGTCTATGTGTCCGCGCACAGAAGACGAGAGGATTTGCATGAGTAAGATTCCCTATGCATCCGCAATAGGATCTATCATGTATGCTATGTTATGTACGAGGCCCGATGTATCGTATGCTCTGAGTGTCACGAGCAGATACCAGTCTGATCCAGGAATGGATCATTGGGCGGCTGTTAAGACGATCCTTAAGTACTTGAGAAGAACTAAGGATGTGTTCCTAATATATGGAGAAGGGGACATGGTGATACGCGGGTATACGGATGCGGCTTCGACAGACAAGGATGATTCGTGTCTCGATGCGGATACGTGTTCACCTTGAATGGGGCGCAGTGAGTTGGAAAAGTTCCAAACAAGAGACTGTAGCGGATTCTACCACTGAGGCAGAATATATTGCAGCTTCGGAAGCAGCAAAGGAGGCGGTTTGGATCAAGAAGTTCGTTCATGAACTTGGTGTGATTCCTGCCATTGTTGAAGCAATACCGGTCTACTGCGACAACAATGGAGCAATTGCGACAAAGCCCAAGGTCTCATCAACGATCCAAACATGTGTCACGCTATCATCTTATCAGAGAGATCATAAGTAGGAACGAAATACAAATCGAGAAAATTCCCACTGAAAGGAACTTAGCGGATCCTTTGACTAAAGCATTACCTCAAAGTAAGTTTGAGGGTCATGTTGGTGCTTATGGTATTGGATACCGTAGCGATTGGCATTAGGCCAAGTGGGAGTCTGTTAGTAATATATGAGAGATGTCCTAAGGCAATCGCCTTATGTATGAACCATTTATATGATAAATAAAGATTCACTATTTGAGTATACATGTTTTATGTATTTGATTGGATCTTAAACTCATTTACTGAATGTCCACGATACGATTCACAGCATGAGAGAATTTGTGATTGGATCACAACTAGTGAGTATCTCTACATGTGTAATTGTGATGTATCGGAATTATCCCTAGTCGATGAATTGATGAATCTGGACACCATCAATTCTGTTGAGACTAGCACGAGGTATACTCCTTGGTGTATCCAAGCAGCTGATTCTCACTGGCTGGAGACATAGTGATGTCCGGAGTTAATCGTGGATGCTAGTTATGGTAACTAGTTCATTGGAGTGACCAGCCGTAAGACTTCATATGGTTCTCTGCATATATAGATATGTCAATGAAGTTCTTACTGTGGCTTAAGTGCGATGTTCCTTTGACTTGCGGTATTCAAGTCATCTTGATCATGGAGACTTATGCTTTGACATCTTAAGCAAACATCTCTAAGGAGATGTGGACCCGGGATGATTGGGTATAAGTCGAAGTGATCGAAGGTGTTTGAATATCCTATAAAGGATTCACCACTCCTTGCGAGGAGATGTATACCCATGGCCTCTCGTCGGATTGTTACTAAAGTCTTTGGCCAAAGCATTACATGTTTAGAGTAAGGTACTCTTCGATACATGTGGAGTAACTAGAATCGTGGGACGAGGAAATGATACTTGGGCTAGGTGTGACGTAGTCGACCTAGTGGGGACCGACACAATAGACCATGTCCCAACCAAGTGGGTATAAGATGAGTGAAGGGAATGGGGCACGATTCATTCGAAGCATCAAGGGTTTGAAATAGTTACGGATCAACTGCTGATCTTTTCGGTTAATTGGGGATCATGATGTACTACTAGGTGCCACTCATGATCGTTCTATAATTAATGGTTAATTATAGACGGCCAACATAAACCGAGAACCTATTTGGTCACACGCACAACGAGTGTAATCCAAAGGATTTAAAACGAGCTTGAGAATGAGATTCTCAGACCGAGAGAAACTATGTTTGGTTGGACCAAACATAAAGCGAGCATGAAATTGTTTCAGTCGCAATGGAAGCGTGGATGGGCTGCGTCTTATGAAGACGTAATGGATGGACCAAAATGGTTTGGTTCTAATCCAATGGATAAGAATAAACCAAAGGGTTTGGTTTATTTTAAACGAATGAACCAAAAGTTGGTTCGGTTCGTTTTAACTTAAAATAAACCATTATGGTTTGGTTTATTTTAACTTATCTTAATGGAGCGGGTTAACGGGCTTTATGGATATGATCCATTAACCATTAAGAGAATTAGTTCTCTATAAAAGTGGGCTTAAGGGATTGTTGAACCCTAATCCAAAATCAAAACCCTAGCCTCCAAGGAGTTGCCGCCCAACCTGGTTGTGCCGCCCAAGCTCCTTGCCGCCCAGCTTGATTGTGCTGCCGTCAAGACCCTTGCCGGCGTCCAAGCTCCAGCCGGTGAACCTCCGGCGACCCTCCGGTGATCTCCTATAGGTTTGGCATCAAGGTGAGGCTTTTCTCTCCTTGTTTTGGCCGGCGCCTACTCCTCCACCAAGCTGTCCAGTTTTCTGGACAGCTTCTCCTCCTCTCGTCGGAGCGTCGTTTGGACGACGGTTAGTGCTCCGACAGCGGCTAACATACCGGGGATTTGATCTCCGGTAATCCTCTGAGGTGGAGGACGAAGGATTCGTCAATCGGTTGACGAATACCTCTCCGGAGAAGCAAGTCTTGAGGACTTGTTTTTAGGTCCGAATTTGGATTCGGATCGTGATCATCTCTCGATCACGTCGTCTTCAACACGAGGCTAGTAACCCGTACGAAGACGAAGCTCGTGGCTTGGAGAAGTCATCCCGAGGAGCTTGGCGTGGATACGGATAGAGACGATTCTTACGAGGATCGTTCCGGTTGATGCCGTTCCCGCTACACGTCATACAAAAGGTATAACGTAGTTTAATTTCCTTTTATTGCAATTTTAATTTATGGTTATGTCTACACTTGTTGTAATAGCATGCGTGTGTTGTGTGTGTGCAATAAAAGGAAATTAAGAGCGTGGGTTGACCATGTGATTATGGGAAAGTCCAAGCATGGGTCTTGGCAAGGTAAAGTCCAAGTCATGGGTACTTGGCATGGAAAGTCCAAGTGGAACACTTGGCATTTGGTAAAGTCCAAGTCTTGAGTACTTGGCATGAAAAGTCCAAGTGGGACACTTGGCGCATGGAAAGTCCAAGTCATGTACTTGGCATTTGGGAAAGTCCAAGTCTTGAGTACTTGGCATGAGAAGTCCAAGCATGGGTCTTGGTAAATGAGAAGTCCAAGCATGGGTCTTGGCAAATGGAAAGTCCAAGCATGGGTCTTGGCATGGAAAGTCCAACATGGGTTGGCAAGGAAAAGTCCAAGCTTGAGTCTTGGCATTTGGAAAGTCCAAGGGGATTGATTTTGGCAGCGTAAAGTCCAAGCGGAGTCTTGGCGGCGTAAGTCCAATGTGCCTTGGCGGTGTAGACACCGTTAGCATGACATAGCCGAGGGAAGCACCTGGAGGCTAGCGCGATGGATGAACAAGTCATGGATGACTTGGAGGGATCCGAGAGGCGTGAGGCTGATGGAGGTGGCTAGAAGGCTTAGGTCTAGGCTAAGGATAGTCTAGCAAGTATGGGGGCACCATACTTGGGTTAAAACCTCATCTTTGAGGTTGGCAGTCGACTGGCATTATGGCCGGTTCGACTGCCGTGAGTCGACTTGAGTTCGACTGCCGTTTAAGAGATGGAACTGCTTTGGCAGTTGACTGCTCATGGGAGTAGTCGAACTGATGTCTGGCGACGATCGCAGTCGGCGTCATTCGCTAGTTCACCGCGAGCATTGACGCAATGCCGTAGCCCGGTAGGCGACGATTACGTGGTCGTGGTGATCGCCTAATGTTGGCAATGATCGCCAAGAGATCCGTTGGAGTTTTTCCAGCGTGGATCGAGCCGTTGTCTCACGACAACAGTGGCATCAGTCGACTGGTGACTTATGGCAGTCGACTGATAGGCGGAAATCCAGGTCGCGCGGAAGAATAAAAGGAGCTCGACGGGAGGATTTTTGCAAATGGTTTCTTGAGCATCTTTGGGGCGATTTGTTGCTGCAAATCAGAGTCTCCAAGGCCACTCTTCAAGCAACCAAAAGCAAGCAATCCAAAGCATTTGTAAAGTGTTTTCTTTACTTGTATTGCATTATTCTTCATTGTATTTGCTTGTTGCTTTTAGATTATTGTTGTAATCTATTGTAAGAGGTTTCTCCACCTCCGACTTGTGTCGAGAAGGAGTATTTGTGATTAGTGAGTGTGTGTGCATCACTAGAGCTCTTTAGAGCTCGATCCGTGGAGTAGGAACCGTTCGGTTCCGAACCACGTTAAATCTTCGTGTTATTGTGTTTGTGATTGTGTTTCGTTTTTGTTATCATATATATATTCTGCTGTGCTAACGAAACTTGTAGACACGAACACGCGATCGAATTCCATCTTCCTACGGTCAACGCTATTCACCCCCCCTCTAGCGCCCTCAAATCTCCAACAAGTGGTATCAGAGCAAGGTTGCTCTTCAATGGATTAACAACCGGGAGCAAGACGCTAGAGGGTAAAAGATGGAAGTCCAAGATCAATTAGGTTGGGACATCAACACACCGGTGCCCTACACCCTATACGGACGAGAAGGATTCAATTCTTGGAAGGGAAGAATTGAGGATTTTATTATGATAAGAGACTTTGAGGAATGGTCCATTTTGATGGATGGATTTGAATATCCAAGAGGACCAAGAGGTGGATTCCTCAAAAAGAAAAGATGGACCGAAGAGCAAGTTCAAGCATCCGAGAAAAATGATAAGGTGATAAATTTTTTAATTGATTTAATGCCTAACAATATCTTGTGTATGTTAGGTAATTATGTAGATGCTAAAGAGTTATGGAGCCAAGTGGCAAAGCTCCATGAAAACTCATCATCGGTCCAAGAAGAAGAAGAAGAAGAAGAGGAGTGCTCACCCTCTCAAGCTCAAGAAAGTTCACCATCAATTCAAGAAGATAAGGAGGGTGAAGAAGAGATATCATCCTCACAAGGAAGTGAGGATTCGGAGGTTGATAGGGAATCAACATCCGGATCGGAAGAGGTGGAGGAAGTGGAAGAAGCATCCACTTCTAGGATTGAGGAGGAGATTAGGGCATCCTCGATACCGGAGCAACAAGAAGAACCATCTACATCCGGTAGAGAGGAAGAGCAAGCTCAAGAATCCACTCCGACCACCACAACCACCCTAGGTAACTCAAGCATGTCAATTAATAATAAAATAGATATTATATGCTTTGAGTGTAGGGAGAAAGGACACTACAAGAGTAAGTGTCCTAAACGGGTTAAGAAGACTCTACCCGTGCCAAAAGTCAAGGAGACCGGTGCCTCAATGAAAAAGAGCAAGGAGCAAGTGATTTGCTTCAAATGCCGACCTTCGGGTCATTACCGGAGTCAATGCCCGAAGGGGGAGAAGAAGGGGCAAAGGGGAGCATCACAAGTAGGGGGAGCTACTAAGGCTAACCCTAAGGTATATCAAGTTAATAATGCTCTTTCTTTAGTTAATAGACAAAAGCATGCTAGAAATTTCAATTCCCTAGCAATTTGCCATGAAAAGCATGCTAATAGAAATAAATATTTTTGTTTAGGAGCTAAAAATATTCACTTAGATAATAGGGAGAAATTTGAGACTAATGTCCCTAAAAACAACTTATCTAAGGACAAACCTAGGTCAAATAACTCTAGAAAATTTTTACCTAGGGAGACAATTAGAAAGGTGCAAGAGCACCTAGGTCTAAACCCTAAATGGACTAGGCATATGCCTAGGAAGTCCAATGCCCAAGATTTAAATCAAAATTCTAAAATCGGGCAATTAGAAAAGGAAAATCAAGTCTTGAGGTCAAGGCTTGAAAAACTTGAAAAGACTCTTAGGAATATACAAAACCAATTTAAAGGGTCTAATGGTCAAAGTCAAAGGTCCAAAAGTCAAAGTCAACACCAAGGACCTAAGAGTCAAAAGTCAACCAAAGGTAAGCAAGGTTTGGGTCACAAACCTAAGCCTAAGGTAGCTTACCATAGTGTTCCATTAGATTATGGAACACTGACTAGGTCTAGGAAGACCAAGGTCAATAGGGAAGTCATCCCTAGAATTGACCAAAGGGTGTGCCTAGTGGCTAGGGTTTCAAGGAAACCTAGGGTGGCCACTAAGAAGGTTGCAAGGGGAGTTACCCCTAGAGTCAACCTAGGTAAGACCCAAATGACCAAGGCTAACAAGCCTAGGAGGGTCATTAGGAAGGTATCTAGGGAGGTTATCCCTAAGGAATACCTAATTAACCCTAGGAGCTCAAATCGGTTTTGGGTTCCTAAGAGCGTGATTGATTCACGCTAGATGGGTTTAGGGTGTGCCAACCTTGATTGGATGGGTAGTTAACTCAACCATGATAAAGGTGGCATTTTAGGTTATTTTCAAGGTTATGGATACCTTGGAAATAGGGTTGAATCATAATCCTAAAAGATTTTAGGATGTGCCAATATTAGTTATGAAGTTTGATAAAATGATCAAATTGGCACAATTAGGGTTTAGAGTGTTAGTGTGCCATTTTGGGTTTTTGGCACACTAGGGAGATTAAGGTTAATATGGCAAAATATATCTAACTATATCAAATGGAAATTAATATTAAAATTTTTTGGTATTACTATACCTATATATTTTATATGCCATGCTTTGATTGCCATATGCCATGTCATGACATCATGCCTATTTCTATGATTTTATATGTCATGTTCATGTTTAGGATTAAGGTTTCAAATGTCATGTGCTTTTAGATTTCATCTTATGCCATGACATCATGATTATGAGCATATGATTATTTATAACATTTCTAATGCCATAATCATTCATGCATTTAAGACAATTTGGTTGAAATTGAATTAAGGACTATGGCATGACTTGAAGTCCCATTTATAAGGGAATCAAGTAGGGTTGCCTTAGAGAATGCATGAAACCCTAGTTTAGGATGAACAAAACCCACATCTCACATAAAATTGACATGTATATGTATTTATACACCTTAGATACATGTGAGATGCTAGGATATGAGTTGAGTTCAAGGTGCATAGTTTTTGCATCTAGATGAACTAAAACTCATCTTGTTTCATTTGTGGATCATTGGGAGAGCATGTGTACAAGTCATGTACATAGAGCCCAAGGAATATGATCCAAAATAAGGTTTTGAAAATATTTTAAAATCATTTTGAAAAACCTTGGTGAAGTCTATCTTTTGATAGAAATCACCATTGATAGAGTTGATACAAAATAGGGCCAAAACATTGAAAATTTCAATGGTTTTGAGTTTTGTATCAAACTCACTATTTTATGGGTAAAATAATTTTAAACTATTTTTCACCCATTGTATGTGTCATAAGTATTATACGTATGAATTTTCACGATTTTTCAAATTACGTATAATTATTTATGAATTTCCAAAATTCATTTCTGATAGTTGAAAATCGAGATTTTGATTATCGATCGACACTGTCTGGAAGTCGATCGATGTGAGTGGCAATGATCGACATCGTCTTTATCGAGTCGACTACAGTGTCTGATTTTTAACAAGGTTTGTTTAGCCCATTTTCAGCCATGGTAAAGGTCCCTAACCACTTCTAACCCTAGGATATGCTTTGGGAAGCATTATAAAGGGTAAAAATCCATTGGATATGGATTAGGAGAAGTGTTAGGTCAAAGTATCAAATTTAGGGTATGGAAAGTTCAAGTTTGAACTTAGAACCTTAATTTTGATGGTTTAGAGTTCCTATTGGCTTAGGGGCTTCCCAAGGACATTGTTGGTGCAATGATCAAGGGGGAGCAAGCCTTTAGGGGGAGGTATCCATCTTGGGATGATGGATGTGTTTTTCTCCTTGAAGAGGAGAAGTTATTGGGAGAGTGTCATCAATTGAGAAAATTGATGGGTTTTTGATACCCAATTTGGAAATTGGGAGAGAGTATAGATTGTCTCTCTTGAGTGATATGTGAATTATCACTAGGAAGATGGTAGGCATCCTAGGTATTTATTTTTGGATCAAGGGGGAGATTGTAAGATCTCATTGGGACATGAGACATTGACCTCCTTGGAGAGAAAACCTTTTTGATGTTAGTCAAAAAGGGGGAGAATGTTTAGGGGAGAACATTTGGAGAGTGTTTACCAATTTGGGATAATTGGTAAGGGATTTGAGTTAGTGGTCTAACTCAGATGATTTGTTTGGTTTTTGTCAAACATCAAAAAGGGGGAGATTGTTGGTGCAATCGGCCCAGGTCACGATTGACCAGACTCAAGTTTGACTCGAGTGATATTTTGATGTTTGACAAAGGGATTTGACAAAGTGGTTTGGCATTGATGTTTGACATTAATGTCGGTTAATATGTTGGGGACATTGTTGGAGCAATCGACCCGGGTCATGTTTGACTGGACTCGAGTTTGACTCGAGGAAGACCTTGATGGTTGACTGGGGTTGACCATGTGATTATGGGAAAGTCCAAGCATGGGTCTTGGCAAGGTAAAGTCCAAGTCATGGGTACTTGGCATGGAAAGTCCAAGTGGAACACTTGGCATTTGGTAAAGTCCAAGTCTTGAGTACTTGGCATGAAAAGTCCAAGTGGGACACTTGGCGCATGGATAGTCCAAGTCATGGGTACTTGGCATTTGGGAAAGTCCAAGTCTTGAGTACTTGGCATGAGAAGTCCAAGCATGGGTCTTGGCAAATGAGAAGTCCAAGCATGGGTCTTGGTAAATGAAAAGTCCAAGCATGGGTCTTGGCATGGAAAGTCCAACATGGGTTGGCAAGAAAAGTCCAAGCTTGAGTCTTGGCATTTGGGAAGTCCAAGGGGATTGATTTTGGCAGCGTAAAGTCCAAGCGGAGTCTTGGCGGCGTAAGTCCAATGTGCCTTGGCGGTGTAGACATCGTTAGCATGACATAGCCGAGGGAAGCACCTGGAGGCTAGCGCGATGGATGAACAAGTCATGGATGACTTGGAGGGATCCGAGAGGCGTGAGGCTGATGGAGGTGGCTAGAAGGCTTAGGTCTAGGCTAAGGGTGGTCTAGCAAGTATGGGGGCACCATACTTGGGTTAAAACCTCATCTTTGAGGTTGACAGTCGACTGGCATTATGGCCGGTTTGACTGCCGTGAGTCGACTTGAGTTCGACTGCCGTTTAAGAGCTGAATCGCTTTGGCGATCGCTCATGGGAGCAATCGGCCCGATGTCTGATGATCGATCGCCAAGGGTCGTGATGATCGCTAGTTTAGCCGCGAGCATGCTCGCGTGAGCCGATAGGCGGTCGATTACGTGGGTAGCGATCGCCAATGTTGGCAGTCGACTGCCAAGAGATCCGTTGGAGTTTTTCCAGCGTGGATCGAGCCGTTGTCTCACGACAACAGTGGCATCAGTCGACTGGTGACTTATGGCAGTCGACTGATAGGCGGAAATCCAGGTCGCGCGGAAGGATAAAAGGAGCTCGACGGGAGGATTTTTGCAAATGGTTTCTTGAGCATCTTTGGGGCGATTTGTTGCTGCAAATCAGAGTCTCCAAGGCCACTCTTCAAGCAACCAAAAGCAAGCAATCCAAAGCATTTGTAAAGTGTTTTCTTTACTTGTATTGCATTATTCTTCATTGTATTTGCTTGTTGCTTTTAGATTATTGTTGTAATCTATTGTAAGAGGTTTCTCCACCTCCGACTTGTGTCGAGAAGGAGTATTTGTGATTAGTGAGTGCGTGTGCATCACTAGAGCTCTTTAGAGCTCGATCCGTGGAGTAGGAACCGTTCGGTTCTGAACCATGTTAAATCTTCGTGTTATTGTGTTTGTGATTGTGTTTCGTTATTGTTATCATATATATATTCCGCTGTGCTAACAAAACTTGTAGACACGAACACGCGATCGAATTCCATCTTCCTACGGTCAATGCTATTCACCCCCCCTCTAGCGCCCTCAAATCTCCAACAATAACCACCCACTGATAATTCTAGCACTGTCAGTAGCTAAATGGTGCAGAGATAGGAAGGAGACAAACCCAGAAGCGTGCCTATCAGCAGGGAGAGAACATCAGGGCGCTATCACGGGGAACAAAGAAAGGGATGGAGCACCAGAAATTGTGGGTGAATGCTCAGGAGAGCCACCAAAGCCAGGGAAACCAGAGAAGGGATGGACACAGGAAAGGAAGGGAAAGAACATAACTGCTAGACGGCGGAAGCCGGATGTGCAACCATGAAGATTGGCACGTGGAACATTCGAGGCCTAAACAAAGGTCTCAAGTAGAAAGTGGTGGCAGACCTCTTTCTGAAATAGAAACTAAGTATACTATGTATCCTAGTGGCGAAGTTGACCCAGAAATGCTACCAAATGCTGAAAACCAAAATGTTCCAGAGGTGGGAGACAGAGCAACGCCTAGGCAACTCCTCCAGAAGAATGATGCTCCTTATGTGGGACCCCCAAACCATCACACTGGACATTGACAGATGGGAGGAACAACTAATACACACCAGAATCAAGTGCAAGGTGACAGGAGCAAGCCATGCAGTCACATTTGTATATGGCCAACTCTCCATTGTAAGTAGGAAAGTCATGTGGGTTGCCCTCCAGCAGATTGCAGAAAACATGCATATGCCATGGCTAATCCTAGGGGATTTTAACTCCCCCCTCTCACCAGCCGACAAATGTGGTGGCTTGCTGGTAACAACGTATGCAATAGCAGATTTTCAGAAGTTCACACTAGAGGCAGAAATTGAAGACCTGGGCTATATAGGGTGTCGATACACATGGACAAATGGTCATGTAGTGAGGAAACTTGATCATGCAATGGTGAACAAAGTGTGGATGGAGCAGGATCGTAGCAGCGTTGCCGAATTTCAAGATCCGAGAATGGTATCAGATCATGCCTCGTGCATAGTATCAGTGTTGGAGGGTGGGGGAAAACAGAAAAGGCCTTTCAAATTCTTCAATATGTGGACAGCACACCCTAGCTTCAACCAGCTAGTGGAGGACAATTGGAACAACAATGATTTTGACAGATTAGAAGGAATGACACAATATAAACTCTGGTACAAACTCACACGGATGAAGCCAATTCTCAGACAACTAAATCGACTGCACTATCAGCACATCCAAGAAAGGGTGAAATACTCGCAACAACAACTGAATGAGATGCAACAAAGGGGCTTGGCTGAAGGTAAGATGGATGATGATCACTTACTCATAAGGAAAAGGGTGGAAACACTAGAACGGGCTGAATATCTCTTCTACTTACAATGTGCCAAGCATGAATACCTCCGAGGTGTTGATAGGAACAATGCATATTTTCATGCATTGGTAAAGCGAAACTACAAGAGAAGGGAGATAGTAGCAATCGAAAAGAGCAGCGGTGAAGTCACAAACTTGCATGAGGAAATAGTAAAAGAATTCCTGGCATACTTTCAAGGGCAACTAGGAGAACAAGGAAGCAGAACACAATATCAAGGGGGCTGCATGGATTTTGGGAGGAAACTCACGGAGGCACAACAAAGGCAAATGGTTCGGCTACCAACTGAAGATGAAATTAAAGCTGCCCTATTTGAGATTGGAGACCTCAAAGCCCCAAGACGGATGGATATAATTAAAAATTTTTCAAGCACTCTTGGGCAGCTGTCAAACAAGATGTAGTGGCTCCAGTCATGGAATTCTTTGAGTGGTTAGCTCCTCAAATCTTGGAACCACACCCTCATCATGCTAGTTCCCAAGACATCTCATGCTAGCAAAGTTCAAGACTATAGACCAATCTCCTGATGCACCGTGATATACAAGATCATAAATAAACTTTTAGCCAACCGGCTAGCAGGAGTTACAGACCAACTTTTACACCCTGCACAGATTGCTTTCGTCAAAGGTCGCTGCATATCTGATAACATTCATCTGGCCTAGGAATTAATGCAAAGTTACACTAGGAAAAGGATATCTCCATGGTGTATACTCAAAGTGGACCTTCAAAAGGCCTTTGACTCGGTCAGCTGGGAGTTTCTCCAAGATGTGCTCCAAGCATTGTAGTTTCCCAACAGATTTATTGCGTGGATCAAGGAGAGAATCACTAGCACTACCTTCTCAGTGGTAATAAATGGCAACATGCATGGATTCTTTGCGGGACGTAGGGGGCTCAGACAACGAGATCCACTATCCCCTTACCTTTTCGGTATGTGCATGGAATTTCTCTCAAGACTCCTAGCAACAAGAACAAGCCGGTCAGATTTCCATTTCCACCCTAAGTGTGAACAACTATGGATAGCACATCTAGTCTACGCAGACGATCTTCTACTTCTAGGATGAGGGGATGAGCCAACGGTCAAGGTGCTGATGAAATGTCTATCACAATTTGCTGGAATGGCTGGATTGAGTGCTAACATGGTAAAATCCAGCATATACATGGCAGGAATTCATGCAACAATCAAGGACAAATTACTAGCCATCACTGGATTTCAAGAGGGAGAGATGTCGTTCAGATATCTAGGTGTTCCCATTGTGTCAAAGAAGTTGAAAATAGCAGATTATAGTGCACTCACGGATGCTCTTGATAAGAGGATTAACTCTTGGCTCAAAAGCACACTATCATATGTGGGAAAATGTCAGCTCATTGCATCAGTCCTCCAAGGAGTTGAATGCTATTGGATATCAATACTTCCACTGCCATCAAGAGTTATAAAGAAAATATACAGTACCTGTCGCTCATTCATGTGGACTACCAAGAACCCCCCAATAGCATGGGCAGAAATGTGCAAACCGAAGGAAGAAGGTGGGATGGGACTGAGAGATTTAAAGGCATGGAACCTAGCACTCTTAGCGAAGGTGCTCTGGCGGATACAAGACAAACAGGATACGCTATGGATTAGATGGGTACACCACTCATACATACAACAGGGGGATATATGGGAATGGCGATGCAAACACAAGGACTCACCCCTCATTAAGGTGTTAGTCGCCATCAAGGATAACTTATTGACTGCTGCAGGCACACCACATGGAGCAACACAGTTGCTGGTATCTTGGTTTGGACAGGGCAAAGGGGGAGTGTGTTAGTATGAGCCCTTAGTGCCAATTATGAGATGATTGGTGAGGGAGACTTTTGTATTATATTCTTGCATTAATAAAGGCAAAGATTGATTATTATATTTCTTTATGCGTATGCCAGCTAAATAAATATAATAATGCCCATGAATAGTAAGTTGTTATCTACAGTATATCAATTGGTAGAATTGATTATGAGAAGCTGTAGAGAACACTATTCTTAAATATTCCTAGTCGAGTATTGTATTAATAGACAAGGGCTATATTGATACATTGAGACTAGCATGTAGGTCAATGGATGACTTGATCTCACAAGTCATGGATATGTGATATCACATTGATACATGGGTATATATATTAGAGACTATATATACTGAATTGACCCACTACGAGAAAGTATCATGGATCGTTATATGAGTGTAATATACTTTCTCATGTGACTATTGGTATGAATAGTCCTTAGACCTGAAGTCACTACGGTTCCCTACATAAGGAGTTATGTACTTTGGTATCGTCTAACGTCACACCGTAATTGGGTGACTATAACGGCGATCACTGAGTATGTAACGAATTATGCGGAGGGATGTGAGTGATGTAGATGTGATCTATCCCTCCCATATGACGGGAGTGATATCTTTGGCCTCTTGATAGAGTAGGACTACGAAATGCATGGTCATGTTCAAATGAGTCAATATGAGATATTGAGCTCATTTGTTTGAGTGAGTCTACTTGGGGATCAAGAAACATAAAGATTGATAAGAGGGTGACACGGTCTATGCCTCATTGATCGATCTGAGATATCAAGGATAGAAGGACACTATCATATGATAATAGTCATGGAAGAGGTTGTCGGATCTCGACATTCTCATCACTTGGGTAATGTATTGCTAGATGCCGCTCATTGCTTATGTATCTAAAATGGTTTTGGATACTTTGCCAACGTTATGAGAGCCTATAGGGTCACACACAAAGAACATATTATTTTAGAGAGGAAATCATTTTGGTTTGACTAAAATGAATTATTAGTTAATTGGATTAACTAGAATGAGTAAGACTCATTACTTGGCTAAATTTGAGTTGGACTCAAATTGATTTATGTTGAGTTAGACTCAAGTCAAACCAAGAGAAGAAGGCTAAAATGAATAATACACGAATTAATAATATAATATACAAATTATTAAATGGGGTTTTAAATGGGATTTAAAACTCATTAATGTGCATTTAATGAGCATTAATTGACTTCCTTTCTTTTACCATGGAGAATAAGAAAGTGCATTTAATGTCTCATTAAGGTGTATTATGGTGGCTTCTTCTTCTTCAACGTGGACAATGAAAAAAAAATTAGATTTTATTTTTCGTTTTACAACACAAGAGGGCCAAGTATAGAGTGGAAAAGTGAGACCTTGGAGTGGTTGCTAGCACAACCGAAAGGGCTTACCTCTTCTCTCCAAGATCGTGTGTGTGTGCACCGTAGGGGCGTGGACATTCTGACCACGCTGAGATCCGCAAGTGTTGCTGACTGGAATTCGAAGGGCACGCTTTAAAGGTAATCTCGATTCCTATAGGATAGAATCGATAATTGAAACGAGTATATTTTTTTTTGCTTGGATCTCTGGAGGGATCCTAAGTTTTTCGTTGCGAATTTTGTTTATCGCTCGGGATCCCTACAGTGGTATCAGAGCCACTTGTAAAATTTTTTTGGATGTTTTATGTGATATAAACATGAGATTAGTTTTATTATGTTTTTTTTTTGCCGACTCGGTATATGTCCGAGTTGATTTAGTAGCCGGATAGTCCGCCGTGGGTCAATCAAGTCGGATGGTCTGACTCGATCGGTCTATGTCCGATTGATTTAGCCAAGCGGATAGTCCGCCGAGTCTGAATCAAGTCGGATGGTGCCGACTCACGTGTCCAGAAGTTGATTCACGGCGCATGGTCTGCCAAGTGGGCTGGTTCAAGTCGGACAGTGCCGAACACACCTGGCCATCTGGAGGTCTCGGGTTCATAGAGATGGACAAAATGGGCAGCGACTCATAAGATGAATTAGCAAAAAAAAATTTTTGCCGGGGGGCGCTGCCCCCTCATTTCGAAGGGCGCCACTTGACCCCGCCTAACCGGCTAAGCGGGACCGGCTGGTGTTGCGTTAATCGAATCGACATAGCGGCTTAAAAATTACACATAATAAAACTGATAAATAAAATAATTTATTAAATCATTGTGAATGATTTGTATATGGTGCATGGTTATGGCCTAGGACCCAATATGATTGTGGTTGTGTTGTAATTCATAATACGGCATGCGTGCCGTCATATGTATGTGGGTGTTATATTTTTTTTACACGGCCTGCGTGTCGTGCCTTCACTTCTATTTTCTAGTTGTAAAAATAGATTTAGACTCGAATGTAACTCGAGTATTCTCATTTTGTAATGTGCAAAATAAATAAGCAATGAAAGTCCATTGAAGGTGGATGTTACAAGGACGATGCTGACAACACATGCTGACCAAAGGAAGCACTTGGAGAAGATGCTATCCCTAGGGTAACCAATCGATTTTCTCATTGGCTTGAGAAATCGTAGAATAAGGGCCATAACCATGTCACGTTTAGCGTATATATGATATATTTTGTGTGTATGTGATGCATGCTAGATAATCTATTATCTTAAAATTAAGTCAAATGAATATGCCTACCAAAGTTTGGTACTCATAAACTACCTCGATCATTTGTGTTGGGTTTGCCAAAGCAAAGCAGCGCATTTTATCTTGGTAGAGTGCGAGAGGACAATTGTGATGTCCCACTATCAAACTTTGGATGAGACTTCACTAAGTGTCTCAATTAGATTGAGAAATACTTAGAGGTATTTCCTAGTAGTTAGGAGACACGGATAAGAGAACATTTATACTAAGTCTTGGGCGATTAGCCAAAGCTAACTCAAGATGATGTATAATGTGAATCTTGATCCTTTATTCCAAGAGTTGCATATGATGCAATTGGTAAAATGTTACCTACCTAGTGATACTAAATCTTGGGCGATTAGCCAAAGCTAACTCAAGGTGAGGTATGATGTGGATCTTGTCCCACATGAACTTGAAGCTCAATAGAACTGGTATGACTAGCTCCTATTGAAGCTAAGGGAATCAGTGGGAGTCTCATTTAATTAAAGGCCTAATTAAATGATTTCAGATATAATACTCATTTCTGCATATCATTTCTGTTGTAGATTACTATGTCTTCAAATACGACAAATACCCTCTCTCTGCGATCAGTCCTTGAGAAGGACAAGCTCAATGGAGCAAACTTCATTGACTGGTTCAGAAATTTGAGAATAGTTCTCAAACAGGAGCGGAAACTCTATGTCCTAGAGCAACCCATTTCTGAACCACCCGCTAATAATGCTACTCGTGCAGATAAGGATGCATACAAGAAGCATCAAGATGATGCATTAGATGCATCATGCCTTATGCTTGCAACCATGAACTCTGAGCTTCAGAAGCAACATGAGAACATGGATGCCTTCGATATGGTTGCACACTTGAAGCAACTATATCAAGGGCAGGCGAGGCACGAGAGATCTGAGGTATCTAAGGCATTATTTTCATGCAAAATGCAAGAAGGAACACCCGTAGGAACTCATGTACTCAAGATGATTGGGTATGTTGAGAACCTTGAAAGATTGGGGTTTCCTTTAGGCCAAGAGTTGGCCACTGACCTTATTCTATATTCACGCTAGAGGCTTTAGTCAATTTGTCATGAATTATTACATGAGCGAAATTGACAAACCATTGCCTGAGCTCTTAAGCATGTTGAGAATGAGAGCAATCTTAAGAAGATGCAACCTGGTACTAATGATGTACTTATGGTTAAAAAGGGCAAGGGTAAGAAAAAGTCTAAAGGCAAGGGTAAGACCCAGAATAAAGATAAGGACAAAGCATTGAAGCCTAAAGGTGGGGTGGCCAAGGAAGGGACTTGCTTCCACTGCAAGGAAGCTGGACATTGGAAGAGGAATTGCAAAAAGTACCTCGAGGAAGTTCAGAAGAAGAAAGGAAGTGAGACTTCCACTTCAGGTATACATGTTATAGAAGTCAATCTATCTATTTCTTCCTCATGGGTATTGGATATCGGTTGTGCTTCTCACATTTGTACCAATGTGCAAGGCTTGAGAAGAAGTAGATCTTTGACAAAAGGAGAAGTGGACCTACGTGTTGGCAATGGCGCAAGAGTTGCTGCTATAGCTGTAGGAACATATTCCTTATCATTACCCAGTGGTTTAATTCTAGAACTTGAAGAGTGTTATTTCGTACCTGC
This sequence comes from Wurfbainia villosa, assembly GCA_025175895.1. Lineage (NCBI taxonomy): Eukaryota > Viridiplantae > Streptophyta > Magnoliopsida > Zingiberales > Zingiberaceae > Wurfbainia > Wurfbainia villosa. The sequence goes on along the minus strand of CM045986.1, from coordinate 54,250,048 downwards.
AATAACTAAGAACATTATGTCTATATCTTGTTTGGACAAGAAAGGTTTTTCATTTATAATTAAGGACAAGTGTTGTTCTGTATATTTAAATGAAATGTTCTATTGCAGTGCACACTTGATGAATGGACTCTATGTTCTAGACCTCGAAAACCCAGTCTATAACATAAATACCAAACGATTCAAATCTAATCATTTGAATCAAACATATCTTTGGCATTGTCGCTTGGGTCACATAAATGAGAGTCGTATAGCCCAGCTCCATAAGGATGGATTACTGGACTCATTTGATTTTGAATCATATGAGGTATGTGAATCTTGTCTTTTAGGCAAGATGACCAAGACTCCATTTAGTGGACAAGGCGAACGAGCGACAGATTTGTTAGGCCTCATACATAGTGATGTATGCGGTCCTTTCAAAGTCGCAGCCAGAGGAGGTTATCAGTACTTCATCACATTTACTGATGATTTCAGTAGATATGGATATGTGTATCTTATGAGACACAAATCAGAATCCTTTGAAAAGTTCAAAGAATTCAAGAATGAAGTACAGAACCAACTTGGTAAGAGTATTAAGATGCTTCGATCAGATCGAGGTGGGGAATACCTAAGCCAAGAGTTTAGTGACTATCTAGTTGAGTGTGGGATAAGATCTCAGCTCACTCCACCTGGAACACCACAGTTGAATGGTGTATATGAGAGGAGAAATCGTACTCTATTAGATATGGTACGATCAATGATAAGTCATACAGAACTTCCTCCTTCCTTCTGGGGATATGCTCTAGAGACCGCCGCTTTCACAAGTGTTCCTTCTAAGGCAGTCGTAAAGACACCATATGAGATATGGACTGGGAAGAGTCCCAAGATGTCTTTTATGAAGATTTGGGGTTGTGAGGCTTACGTACGACGTCAAGTATCAGATAAACTAGGCCCCAAATCAGATAGATGCTATTTCGTTGGATATCCCAAGGAAACTAAGGGATATTACTTTTACAACCCCACACAAGGCAAAGTGTTTGTTGCCAGAAATGGTGTTTTTCTAGAAAGGGAATTTATTTCTAGAAAAATAAGTGGGAGTAAAATTGATCTTGAAGAAGTTCAAGATACACAAAATAGCACTGATACCTTAATGGAACAAGAACAGTCATCACAAGGAGTTGTGATACAACCTGTTCAGGTAGACCAAGCTCTGCGCAGGTCTGATAGGATACATCATCAACCTGAGAGATATTCTTTTCTCTTGGATGATAACGATGGTATCATGCTTGATGAGCCGACATCCTATCAGGAAGCTGTAATGAGCCCAGATTCTGAGAAATGGCTCGAGGCCATGAGATCCGAAATAGAATCCATGTACACTAACCAAGTCTGGACTTTGGTTGATCCACCTGAAGGGGTCAAACCCATTGGGTGTAAGTGGGTCTTTAGGAGAAAGACTGACATGGAAGGTAATGTGCATACCTATAAAGGGCGATTGGTAGCAAAAGGATTCAAGCAGATTCATGGTATTGACTATGATGAAACCTTTTTTCCAGTTGCGATGCTCAAATCCATTCGGATCATGATTGCTATTGCAGCTTACTATGACTATGAGATCTGGCAGATGGATGTCAAAACATCATTTCTTAACGGAAATCTACTCGAGGATGTGTATATGACACAACCTGAGGGTTTTGTCGATCCAAAGGATGCTGGAAAGGTTTGTAAGTTGCATAGGTCCATTTATGGTTTAAAGCAAGCTTCTAGAAGCTGGAATCTTCGTTTCGATAATGCGATCAAAACGTTTGGTTTCATTAAGAACGAAGATGAACCTTGTGTCTACAAGAAGGTTAGTGGGAGCTCAATTATTTTCCTCATTTTGTATGTAGATGACATACTGCTCATTGGAAATGATATCCCTATGCTGCAGTCTGTGAAGACTTGGCTTGGGAATTGTTTTTCAATGAAAGACTTAGGTGAAGTAGCCTATATTCTAGGCATCAAGATCTATAGAGATAGATCTAAGAGATTGCTTGGCTTGAGTCAGAGTACATATGTGGACAAGGTGCTTAAGCGTATTGCCATGCAGAATTCCAAGAAGGGATTTTTGCCAATGTCACATGGTATGAGTCTTTCGAAGACTCAATCTCCCTCTTCTAAGGAGAAGAGAAATCGCATGGATCAGATCCCTTATGCATTAGCTATAGGATCTATCATGTACGCCATGATTTGTACTCGCCCCGATGTCTCGTATGCTTTAAGCATGACGAGCAGGTATCAGTCAGATCCCAGTGAATGTCACTGGACAACTGTCAAGAATATTCTTAAGTACTTGCGAAGGACAAAAGAATATTTCTTGATATTTGGAGGCAATGAGGAGCTAGCTGTAAAGGGTTACAGTGATGCGAGCTTCCAAACTGACAAGGATGACTCCAGATCGCAGTCAGGGTATGTATTTTGCTTGAATGGTGGCGCTGTGAGCTGGAAGAGTTCGAAGCGACACGATTGATTCTACAATAGGAGTATATTCCGCGTCTTCGCAGCAAAGGAGGTGTTTGGATCCAAAGTTCATCGAACTTGAGGTGGTTCCTAGCATAGCAGACCCAATAGACCTCTATTGTGACAACAATGGGGCTATTGCTCAGGCTAAGGAACCTCGCTCTCATCAGAGGACCAAACACATACTGCGACGGTATCACCTCATTCGAGAGATCATCAATAGAGGAGATGTTCAGATATGCAGAGTAGACACTGATGCTAACATTGCGGATCCCTTGACCAAGGCTTTGGCACAGAGGAAGCATGATGGTCATACTAGGTCACTGGGTCTTAGAGATTACAGTGATTGACACTAGTGCTAGTGGGAGATTGTTAGTATGAGCCCTTAGTGCCAATTATGAGATGATTGGTGAGGGAGACTTTTGTATTATATTCTTGCATTAATAAAGGCAAAGATTGATTATTATATTTCTTTATGCGTGTGCCAGCTAAATAAATATAATAATGCCCATGAATAGTAGGTTGTTATCTACAGTATATCAATTGGTAGAATTGATTATGAGAAGCTGTAGAGAACACTATTCTTAAATATTCCTAGTCGAGTATTGTATTAATAGACAAGGGCTATATTGATACATTGAGACTAGCATGTAGGTCAATGGATGACTTGATCTCACAAGTCATGGATATGTGATATCACATTGATACATGGGTATATATATTGGAGACTATATATACTGAATTGACCCACCATGAGAAAGTATCATGGATCGTTATATGAGTGTCATATACTTTCTCATGTGACTATTAGTATGAATAGTCCTTAGACCTGAAGTCACTACAGTTCCCTACATAAGGAGTTATGTACTTTGGTATCGTCTAACGTCACACCGTAATTGGGTGACTATAACGGCGATCACTGAGTATGTAACGAATTATGCGGAGGGATGTGAGTGATGTAGATGGGATCTATCCCTCCCATATGACAGGAGTGATATCTTTGGCCTCTTGATAGAGTAGGACCACGAAATGCATGGTCATGCTCAAATGAGTCAATATGAGATATTGAGCTCATTTGTTTGAGTGAGTCTACTTGGGGATCAAGAAACATAAAGATTGATAAGAGGGTGACACGGTCTATGCCTCATTGATCGATCTGAGATATCAAGGATAGAAGGACACTGTCATATGATAATAGTCACGGAAGAGGTTGTCGGATCTCGACATTCTCATCACTTGGGTAGCATTGATGTATTGCTAGATGCCGCTCATTGCTTATGTATCTAAAATGGTTTTGGATACATTGCCAACGTTATGAGAGCCTATAGGGTCACACACAAAGAACATATTATTTTGGAGAGGAAATCATTTTGGTTTGACTAAAATGAATTATTAGTTAATTGGATTAACTAGAATGAGTAAGACTCATTACTTGGCTAAATTTGAGTTGGACTCAAATTGGTTTATGTTGAGTTAGACTCAAGTCAAACCAAGAGAAGAAGGCTAAAATGAATAATACACGAATTAATAATATAATACACGAATTATTAAATGGGGTTTTAAATGGGATTTAAAACTCATTAATGTGCATTTAATGAGCATTAATTGACTTCCTTTCTTTTACCATGGAGAATAAGGAAGTGCATTTAATGTCTCATTAAGGTGTATTATGGTGGCTTCTTCTTCTTCAACGTGGACAATGAAAAAAAAATTAGATTTTATTTTTCATTTTACAACACAAGAGGGCCAAGTATAGAGTGGAAAAGTGAGACCTTGGAGTGGTTGCTAGCACAACTGAAAGGGCTTACCTCTTCTCTCCAAGATCGTGTGTGTGTGCACCGTAGAGGCGTGGACATTCTGACCACGCTGAGATCCGCAAGTGTTGCTGACTGGAATTCGAAGGGCACGCTTCGAAGGTAATCTTGATTCCTATAGGATAGAATTGATAATTGAAACGAGTATATTTTTTTTTGCTTGGATCTTTGGAGGGATCCTAAGTTTTCCGATGCGAATTTTGTTTATCGCTCGGGATCCCTACAGAGTGCAGAAAGCATACGATCACTTCAGGGACAAAGGGGATAGAAAGCCATGGGCGAAGACGGTGTGGCACAAAGACATCCAACCAAGTCACGATTTTACACTATGGATGCTAGCCCAGGGGAAGCTCCCAGTGCGCGCCAGGCAGGATTTCTTGGAAGACAAAAGATGCATTTTCTATGGCCAAGAGGAGGAGACTTTAGACCACATTTTCTTCAAATGTGAAGCAACTAGTCAACTATGGGGGAGTGTTTGAAGATGGCTGAAGATGAGGCGGGAAATGTCCACATATCGTCACATGCTCCGAACATTCAGAACACAATACAGGAGGCCCAATGAACTAAACCGTGCTCGCCACCTTGCAATGGCAGCAATGATCCATTTGATATGAAGAACTCGAAACTCCTGCCGATTTGAAGGGCTGAAATTTGATGCTGATCTGATCTTCAGAAAGGTGCAAATCCATGTGTTTAGAGTGTTGGGAGATCGGTTGGCCGGCTAGAGGGGGGTGAATAGCCCTAATTCGTTGTTCGTCGTATTTTGTTTGTTCTCGTCTACAATTCTTGTTAGCGCAGCGGAATAACAATAATAATACTAACAAGAAACATAAACACACACAAACAAAACACAACGATATACGTGGTTCGGAACCGAATGGTTCCTACTCCACGGGTGAGCTCCTCGAGCTCTAGTTATGCTCACGGCACTAACTATAACACTCCTTTTCGACAACACGTCGGAGGTGGAGAAACCTCTCACAAGCTATTACACTAAGTAATGAAATACAACAAGAAATACAAAGACAATACAAAAGAGAACTTTTACACCGATTGCTTTTGATCGCTTTCTTGTTGCTTGCTTTTGCTTGCTCTTGAAGGTCTGGAATGCAACAGCAATTCCCCTTCAAAGTCACCCAAAAAGCCTTAGCGAAATCGTCCAACTCGTGCTCCTTTTATAACCTGCATCAAGCTGTTTTCGCGCCCATCAGTCGACTGATCGTGACCATCAGTCGACTGATCCTGTAGCCGTTGTCTCACAACGGCAAGATCCACGTTGGCAAGTTTCCAACGGATCACTCATCAGTCGACTGATGGCACCCATCAGTCGACTGATCTACCATCAGTCGAGTGCTGGCGAACTCGACTCCATTCTGTGCCCGTGCAGCGGTGTCATCGATCGCCGTCCCTTGGCGCCGATCGTGATCATCCCATCATCGATCGCCCTCCTTGGCGATCGATCACCACCTCGATCTGGTTCGAACACCGGGTCGAACCTATTCGACCTAAGCGATCGGCACCTATGCTACGATCGATGTCAGCTAAAACCTCAAACATTACCATGTTTGAGCCTCCGACATTCAGTCTTAGCCACTTGGCCAAGTCCACACGGAGTTCCCCACCGAAGCTCTCTTCCCTCGGCCTACGTCCCTCGGATGCGCCAAGCGCACGGCTTCGCAACGCCATCCTTCGCGTCTCATGCCCTAGAAGTATGCTTCCTTTGGGCTCACTCCCTTCGCTCCCCGTCCGGCGGTCCCTCGGATGCACCAAGCGCACGGCTTCGCAATGCCATCCTTCACCGACTCAAGGACCCCGAGCCTAGTGAACTTACCAAGTCCTCAAGACTTCCCAAATGCACCAAGCGCCGCGCCGCAATGCATTTCTCACCAAGCACCGAGCGCACGGCTCCGCAATGCTTTTCTCACCAAGCACCGAGCGCACGGCTCCGCAATGCTTTGGATTTCCCATGCCAAGCACCATGTTGGACTTTCCCACACCAAGCTCCATGCTTGGATTTTCCATGCCAAGCACCAAGCGCACGGCTTCGCAATGCTTTGGACTTTCCCACACCAAGCTCCATGCCATGAGTTTTGTTTATCATCAAAATACCATCGGGAGTCTACCTGGGACGATTGCACCAACAATCTTCCAACAATCTCCCCCTTTTTGATGATTGACAAAACTACCATCTCAAGTCTACCAATTCTCCCATATTGGCAATTCTCATATCCCAATGAGAATTCCAACGAACCCTAATTGGTAACTTGGTAACTTCTCCCCCTTTTTGACATTACATCAAAAAGGTCCTCCCCAAGGGTATGAATGTCTCATATCCCAATGAGATCTTACAATCTCTCCCTTGGAGGAACACATGCCTACAATCTTCCAAGTGATCCCATATCACTTAAAGAGAGGCACCCCAATTTCCTCCCATGAGGAAATACAAATCCATCCTCCCATGATGGATTCCTCCCCCTAGAGGCTTGCTCCCCCTTGACCATTGCACCAACAATGTCCTTGGAGAGTCCCTAAGCCAATAGGAACATTTACCAATCAAAATTATGGCAAAGTTCAACAATGAACTTTCTTCCACCTTAAAATTGATACTCACCCTCAACCCAACTCCTAATCCATATCCAATGGATTTCCACCCTCTCTAATGCTATCCCAAGCATATCCTAGGGTTAGGAGTGGTTAGGGGACCTTAACCTAGCTGAACATGGGCCTAATTATCTTACCATCACGATCGGCCATACTGGCAATGATCGATAATCAATTTTTAGTTTTGATTTCAGAAATGAATTTCCGAAATCCATAAGTAAATATACATACATAGATAAATCTTGAAATTTGGTATGCATAATACTTATTATAATCATTATGGGTGAAAATTATTGGAAAATTATTTTACCCATTAAATTAGGAGATTGATACAAAGTTCAAAAGTTTAGAAAAGCTTCAATAAAGAGCCCTCTTTGTATCATCCCATTCGATGGTGATAGCTATCACAAGATAGTCTTCACCAAGGTTTTGCAAAATGTTTTCAAAATGTTTTCAAAACCTTTAATTTCATTTTCCTAAACATCTCACTAATATCTAGATTTGTAAAACACATTCAAGGCAATTAACATATTGAGATGTGGATTTTTGTTCTTTTCTTGGTCTCATGCATATATCTAGGCAATATTTATTTGATTCCCATCAAATTGTGCCATAGTCCTTGAATTCATTTTATTATGCATGATGATTATGGCATAGATATGATTTAGATAAAAACATATGCCAATATCATGATGTCATGGCATGTAAATGAAACTTAAGCATACATGACATCTAAAAATAACATTAAACATGATCATGACATTTTTATAAATAAAAATGAGAATGATGTCATGACATGGCAAGGCAAATAAAGCATGGCAAGAAAAATATACTAAGGTCTAGAATACCTAAGTGTTAAAATCAATTTGCCATTTCTAGGGATTAAATCAATTTGCCTTAAAGCCATTCATCTCCCTAGTGTGCCAAAAACCCAAAATGGCACACCAATACCTCTAAGACCTAATTGTGCCAATTTAAATCATTTTAAACTTCTCAAGCATATTGGCACACCCTAATGTGTCAACTCTACTATGGTTAGGTTAACTACCCATCCACCTAGGGTTGACACACCCTAACCCATTTAGCGTGAATCGATCACACTTTTAGGAACCCAATACCTATTGAGCTCCTTGGGTTAACAAGGTATTCCTAGGGATAACTTCCCTAGATACCTTCCTAATGACCCTTTTAGGCTTTGAAGCCTTAGTCAAATGGGTCTTACTTGGGTCAACTCTAGAGGTGACTCCTCCATTGACCTTCTTAGTGACTTTCTTGGTTTTTCTTAAGTCCTTGGCCACTAAACACATACCATGGCTAGACTTAGGGATAACTTCCCTATTAGCCTTGGTTTGTCTAGACCTAGAAATAGTTCCATAATCAAGTGGAACATTATGGTAGGACATAGGTTTGTGACCCAAACCCTTCTTGCCCTTAGACATTTCTTGTTTTCTAGGTTTTGATTTTTGTATGTTAGGCCCTTTAACCGAATTTGATATTAATGCTAGGGTCTTCTCAATTTTTCAAGCCTTGACCTTAAGGCTTGGTTTTCTAACTCCAACTTCCTCAATTTTGAATTTTCATTAGATTTAGGGAAATATTTTTCTTTTAGGCATGTGCCTAGATTTCTTGGGATTAATACCCAAGTTTTCTTCAACTCTCCTAATTGACTCTTTAGGTAAAATTGATCTAGAATTGTGAGTCCTAGGTTTGTTCTTAGAGAAACTAACATGCTTAGCACTTAAACAAACATGTTTATTCCTACTAGCATGCTTTTCATTAATCATAGCAAGAGAGCTAAAATAATTCCTTTTGGCATGCTTTTTGACTTTAGGAATTAAAGGTGCATTAAATAAATGTACCTTAGGGTTAGCTTTAGGAGCTCCCCCTACATGAGTTGCACCTTCTTGCCCTTTCTTCCTCCCCCTAGGGCATTGGCTAGTAGTGTCCATTTTGATTGCATTTGAAGCACACAATGTGCTCTTTGCTTCTAGTTGAGGGAACAAGCATCCTTTGACTTTGGGTTGACTTTCGGTCTTGATGCCTTTTCCTTAGCCAATTTAGGGCATTTGCTTTTGTAATGCCCTTTCTCCCTACACTCAAAGCATATTATGTGATTTTTATTCAAAATGATAACACTTGAGTTACCTAGGGAGGTGGTGGAGGCCTCTTCTTGATCTTCACTTCTCCCGGATGTAGATGCTTCTTGTTCTTGCTCCGAGATGGAAGATTGCCTTTCCTCCCCCTCAAAGCTAGAGGTGGAGGTCTCCACCAAGTCATCAACATCTTCAAATGTTGTGGGTGCTTTTTCCTCGGCATTCTCCTCTACTTGTGCCGATTGGGAATTTTCTTGGAATTTCATTATTTTCTCCCATAATTCCTTAGCATCCCTATAGTTACCCAATCTAGACCAAATAGTGTTAGGTAATAAATCACTAAGTAATTTTATTACCTCAAGATTTGTCTTGAAGTCCTTAATTTGGTCTTGGGTCCACCTTGACTTCTCAATTTGCTTGTTGTTTTTATCCCTAGGCATCTTAAAACCATTTTCTACAATTAACATAGAATCAAAATCGGTTTCAAGATATACCTCCATCCGTTTCCTCCACCAAGCAAAATCTCCATCGAATTTCGGTGGATGGATGAAGCCGGCCATTTGTAATGCTCTCGCGGCGGTTAGTCCTCGAAGAGCGACCTCGCTCTGATACCACTTGTTGGGAGATCGGTTGGCCGGCTAGAGGGGGTGAATAGCCCTAATTCGTTGTTCGTCGTATTTTGTTTGTTCTCGTCTACAATTCTTGTTAGCGCAGCGGAATAACAATAATAATACTAACAAGAAACATAAACACACACAAACAAAACACAACGATATACGTGGTTCGGAACCGAATGGTTCCTACTCCACGGGTGAGCTCCTCGAGCTCTAGTTATGCTCACGGCACTAACTATAACACTCCTTTTCGACAACACGTCGGAGGTGGAGAAACCTCTCACAAGCTATTACACTAAGTAATGAAATACAACAAGAAATACAAAGACAATACAAAAGAGAACTTTTACACCGATTGCTTTTGATCGCTTTCTTGTTGCTTGCTTTTGCTTGCTCTTGAAGGTCCGGAATGCAAGCAAAGAATTCCTTCAAAGTCACCCAAAAAGCCTTAGCAAATCGCCCAACTCGTGCTCCTTTATAACCTCGCATCAAGTCGTTGTTCATCACCGACCGATCGTGACCATCGATCGATCTGTAGCCGTTGTCTCACACGGCAAGATCCACGCTGGCAAGTTTCCAACGGATCACTCATCACCGACCGATGGCACCCATCACCGACCGATCTACCATCACCGAAAGGCCGCGAACTCGACTCCATTCTGCACTGCAGAGTCATCACCGACCGCCCTTGGCAATGATCGAAACATCCCATCACCGACCGCTTCTCCTGCAATGACCGATCACCACCGTTCGCCGAACACCGTCGAACCTATTCGACGAGAGCAATGATCGACACCTATGCTACCGACCGATGTCACTAAAACCTCAAACATTACCATGTTTGAGCCTCCGACATTCGGGCCTTAGCCACTTGGCCAAGTCCACACGGAGTTCCCACCGAAGCTCTTCCTCGCCCACGCCCTGCGCCAAGCGCACGGCTTCGCAACGCCATCCTTCGCGTCTCATGCCCTAGAAGTATGCTTCCTTTGGGCTCACTCCCTTCGCTCCCCGTCCGGCGGTCCCTCGGATGCACCAAGCGCACGGCTTCGCAATGCCATCCTTCACCGACTCAAGGACCCCGAGCCTAGTGAACTTACCAAGTCCTCAAGACTTCCCAAATGCACCAAGCGCACGGCTTCGCAATGCATTTCTCACCAAGCACCGAGCGCACGGCTCCGCAATGCTTTTCTCACCAAGCACCGAGCGCACGGCTCCGCAATGCTTTGGATTTCCCATGCCAAGCACCATGTTGGACTTTCCCACACCAAGCTCCATGCTTGGATTTTCCATGCCAAGCACCAAGCGCACGGCTTCGCAATGCTTTGGACTTTCCCACACCAAGCTCCATGCCATGAGTTTTGTTTATCATCAAAATACCATCGGGAGTCTACCTGGGACGATTGCACCAACAATCTTCCAACATAGAGCAGCAGAATACAACAAGATTCAATTTCCACTAGGTATCACGTGAAGGCAAGCACCCCCCCACCCCGCCACTCTTCTCTCCTTCTCCCTATTTCCTTCTCTTCTCTCAAGTTATTTCCCCTTCCTGTAGGCGCTCTAATCGCCTGTGGCACTTCTCCTCCTCCTCTCTGGTAACAGGGTTGTTCCCCTAATAGGCCCTTTCTCTCCTCATTCCAGGGCCCAACCTTTCCTCCAGGGCAGTTCCCCTTCCTTCCTCCCTCTCTCTCTCTCTCGCTCCCCACTCAAGGGAAGTTCCCTTGTCCCCCTCCCACCGCCTCGCAGGCGATTCCTCTCTTTCTCTCTCTCCCCCTTATTCCAGTACTCTCTCTCTCTCTCTCTCTCTCTCTCTCTCTCTCTATTGCTTTCCAGGGCAGATCCCTTGGTCACGGAGTCACTGAGCTTACGTTCCTCCACCCTGGCCAGGGTACTTCTCCTTGTCCAGGGTAGTTTTCTATGCCTTCAGGAAACTTCTCCCGGGCTAGGATACTTCCCTGTCCAGGACACTTCTCCCTGTCCAGGGTACCTCCCTGTCCAAGACACTCCTCCTTGGCCAGGGCACTTTTCCCTGGCCAAGGTACTTCCCTGTCCAGGGCACTTTTCCCTGGCAAGGGTACTTCCCTGTCCAGGGCACTAAAAAAAAATCCCTCAAGTCTAGGGCAGTTTCCTCAAGTCCCTCAAGTCCAGGGCAGTTTCCTCAAGTCCAGGGCGGATTCGCACAGGGAGACCAGGGTGACTAGGGTAGTTTTCCTCAGGCTAGTTTCCCAAGGCACAGGGCAGATTAGTCCCCAGGGATGTTTTCCTCAGGCTGGTTTCCCAAAGCAAGGCAGGGCGGATTAGCAAGGCAGGGCGGTACTAGGGCATTATGTCAGGGCACTGTTCCAGGGCATTTTTCCAGAGCACTGTCCCAAGGCACTGCTCCTCATCCACAGAGAGGTTCCAGGGCACTGTTCCAAGGCACTGTTCCTCAACCGAAGGGTGACTAGGGCAGTTTTCCGAAGGCTCAGGCGGCTCAAGGGCGGTCCTGCAGGGCAGTCTAGGGCGGTCCGATAGAGGGGTTCTGCCAGTGGGCCTGGCTCAAAGCCTTCACGATAGTTCCTCAAGTCCAGGGCAGTTTCCTCAAGTCCTGGGCGGATTCGCACAAGGAGACCAGGGTGACCAGGGTGGTTTTCCTCAGGCTGGTTTCCCAAGGCGCAGGGCAGATTAGTCCCCAGGGTGGTTTTCCTCAGCCGTTTCCTGCTACGCAGGCGGATCAAGAATGTAAGGCGCTTCCAGGACATTGTGCTGTGGCACTGCCTGTGGCATTTTTCTAGAGCACTATCCCAGGGCACTGTTCCTCAATCGAAGGGCAACCAGGGCAGTTCTCCGAAGGCTCAGGCAGCTCAAGGGCGGTTTTGCAGGGCGGTCCAGCAGAGGGGTCCAGCTAGCGTTCCTGGCTCGGAGGAAAAAAAGCATTTTTTTTTGGGTAAATAGGCCCACCAATAATGGCCTATCTAGTTCGTAGCAAACGGTTACGGTAAAGACACTGTAAATCCGTTTATGGCTGAGGCTTGACCAATAAGCCTAATAGAGGTGAATAGGCCCACCTGAATGACCTATTTAGTCCGTAGCAAACGGCTACGGTAAAGACAAGGCAAATCCGTTGATGGCTGGTCACTTGTCAAAAGTGACAAACGTTGGATGGTCACCATACGAGTTGGATGGAAAAGACAGATGCATATGGATAGTGCGAGGAGGTACACATGGAGAGATGGACGCAGAGGGATAGTACGCATGGGCAGGGGAAACACGGAGGATGCACTTATGCTACGCACAAGTGCAGGACATGTATGAGCTGATGTACCCATGAGAGAGTTAGTACGCATGAGAGAAGAGGTACCCATGAGAGCACATGTACACCCCCCTCGGATACATCTCAGATCTGACACATCGTTAGACATGACATGAGTATGCATCCCAGGCTTTTGTATGATTGTTCTTTTCTTTGATGATATATATTTACCTTCATAAAAAAAAAGAGTACCTTACTCTAAACACGTAATGCTTTGGCCAAATACTTTAGTAACAATCCGATGAGAGGCCAAGGGTATACATCTCCTCGTAAGAAGTGGTGAATCCTTTGTAGGCTATTCAAACACCTTTGGACACTTCTACTTATACCCAACCATTCCGGGTCCACATCTCCTTGGAAATGCTTGCTTAAGATGTCAAAGCATAAGTCTCCATGACCAAGACGACTTGAATACCACAAGTTGAAGGAACATCGCACTTTAGCTGCAATAAGAACTTCATTGACACATCTATATATATAGAGAACCATATGAAGTCTTACAACTGGTCACTCCAATGAACTAGTTACCATAACTAGCATCCACGATTAACTCCGGACATCACAATGTCACCAGCCAGTGAGAAACAGCTGCTTGGATAAACTAAAGAGTATACCTCATACTAGTCTCAACATAATCGATGGCATCCGAATGCATCAATTCATCGACTAGGAATAATTCCAATACATCATAATTACACATGTAGAGATACTTACTAGTTGTGATCCAATCACAAATTCTCTCATGCTGTGAATCGTATTGTGGACATTTAGTAAATGAGTTTAAGATCCAATCAAATACATGAAAACATGTACACTCAAATAGTGAATCTTCATTTATCAAATAAATGGTTCGACCATAAGGCGATTGCCTTAGGCCACCTCTCATATATCTCTAACAAACTCCCACATGGTCAAATGCCAATCGCCACAGTTTCCAATACCATAGGCCCTAACATGGCCCTTAAACTTACTTTAAGGTAAGGCTTTAGTTAAAGGATCCGCTAAGTTCTTTTTAGTGGGAATCTTCTTGATTTGTATTTCCTTCCTACTTATGATCTCTCTGATCAAATGATAGCGGTGAAGCACATATTTGGATCGTCGATGAGACCACATCAAGTTCTGAGACGAACTTCTTGATCCAAACCGCTTACTTTGCTATTTCTGAAGATGCAATGTATTCTGCCTTAGTGGCATAATCCGCTATAGTATCTTGCTTGGAACTTTTCCAGCTTATTACGCCTCCATTTAAGATAAATACATACTCAAACTGAGACCTAGAATCATCCTTGTCTGTCTGGAAGCTGGCATTCGTATACCCGCGTATTACCATATCACCCTCTCTATATATTAGGAACACATCCTTAGTTCTTCTTAAGTACTTAAAGATTGTCTTAACAGCCACCTAATAATACATTCTTGGATCAGACTGATAACTGCTCATGACACTCAGAGCATAAGATACATCGGGCCTCGTACATAACATAACATACATGATAGATCCTATTACAGATGCATAGGGAATCTAACTCATGCAAATCCTCTCGTCTTCTGTGTGCGGACACATAGACTTCGAAAGGTGTATCCTATGCTTGATGGGAAGAAAACCTTTCTTGGATTCCGACATGCTAAACCTCTTTAACACTCGGTCTATATATGTAGATTGTGAAAGACCAAGCAACCATTTCGATCTATCTCTATAGATCTTAATCCCGAGGATGTAGGTCGCTTCTCCCAGGTCTTTCATGGAGAATGTTTTGGATAACTAAATTTTGACAGACTGTAAGACAGATATATCTTTTCCTATAAGTAATATGTCATCGACATACAATACCAGGAACACGACTGCACTTCCACTAACCTTCTTGTACACACAGGGTTCGTCTGGATTTTGCGAGAAATCAAACCTTTTGATTGTCTCATCAAAATAGATATTCCAATTTCTGGATGCTTGCTTCAGTCCATAAATGGACCGTCGAAGCTTGCATACCTTGGTTTTATCAACTGATGTGAAACCCTCAAGTTATATCATATACACGTCCTCGAGTAGATTTCCATTAAGGAAAGCCGTTTTCACATTCATTTGTCATATCTCATAGTCATAATGAGCCACTATATCCAGGAGCATCCGAATAGATTTAAGCATAGCTACTGATGAATAGGTCTCGTCATAATCAACACCTTACTTTTAACGATAGCCTTTCGCCACTAATCTAGCCTTATAGGTAATCACATTACCATCCATGTCGATTTTCTTCTTGAAAACCCACTCGCACCCTATAGGCTTTATGCCTTCAGGTGGGTCCACCAAGTTCCAAACTTGATTTTCATACATAGAGTCCATTTCCGACTTCATGGCATCAAGCCATTGTCCCTTTTTGAACTTTTCAGAACTTCTTCATAACTGGTAGGCTCCTTATCGTCAATGAGTAACACGTCGTTTGATTCACTTACGAGAAATCCATATCTCTCAGGAATGTTATGTGTCCTACCAGATCTACGAAGATTTGGTGTTACAATAGGTTCAACCGATTGTTGATGCAGTGAGCATCACTCCTTAGTTTTGATGTATAAACCACAGTTAAAGGTTAGGATTCACTTGTAGTCTAATATAAGTGTTAAGTGTGCAGGCTTAACAGGAAGTCCTAGTAGGTCGAGTTGACTAGATACTAGGCATGAATCTTGACAGATCAGGAGGATCGGATACCAGGCATGAAGTCCAGATGGGTCGTGTGGACTATATATTTGGCATGAAGACCGGTTGGGTCAGAAGACCGGACAATCGGCAAAAAGTCCAGCTGGGTCAGGCAGACCGGACAGCTGGTGGAAGCCCTGGTGGGTCAGATTGGATGTCAAAAATGGTAAGTCCGACAGGTAGTCGGCAAGTAAGCCTCGAGTGAAGAGGTGAGGCCGAGTCCTCGGTAGGGGGACAAAGCTAGGCGTCGATCCGACGAAAAGTCCGCGTGGGACTTAGTATTCGAGTTCGAGCAGTATTACTACTGCTATCATAATTCACATTATCTATTTTGTGCTAATCCTGTTTTGTAGGGACCAGTCGACTGAATGGATTCAAGTCGACTGAAGTCCAGTCGACTTAAGAGGTATCAGTCGACTGGATACCTATTTGGAAGTATCAGCTTGTGATCGATCGGAGATCGTGCGACGCAGATGGAAAGAGCTTGAGTCGACTGAAGATGTTGAGTCGATAGATGAGAGGAATTTCCCGATGCAGAGGCGAGTGACGTGGAGTCGACTGAAGGGGATTCAGTGGACTGGAAGACCATGACTTCCATATCGACGGGCTGATGTGGAGTCGACTGGAAGGCATTCCAGTCGACTGGAAAGAGTTTATAAAAGTTGTGCTCAATCAGAGCCATTTATTGAAATTCAATCAACGTCGAAATGCTGCCAAAATACTTGCTCGTCCACTATACTTTGACTCCATGAAAAGACGTTCCTCCGACACTCTGTGACTACCTCTACGATTATTAAGTGTCGGTATAAAGTCTTGTAATCTCTTTACTTTATTATTTCGCTTGTATACTTAATTCTTCGAGTGGGTGGTTTGTCACCTAACTCTATCATTTGTAAAAGCGAAACCCTCCGAAGTCAAGAGCACTCGAGTCGGAGGGTATTTAGTGAATTGCCCATCGAGGTAGTTCGTGGTAGAGCTACATGCCTTGGAGTAGCAACCTAGTCCGAGTTGTGAACCAAGTAAATTGCCTGTGTTCTTAATTGCTTTAGATTCCGCTGCGTACTTTAATTAGAATAATATAAAATTAGTCTAAAATTATAAAATACCGAGATTCAACCCCTCTCTCGGTTCACTCGATCCTACAATTGGTATTAGAGCGGGGGTGCTCCGAATTGGTGCAACCACCATCGTTGAGCTTTAGATTAATTTAGAATAATTTTGATTAATTTTTATTGCATTAGATTAATTTTTATTGCTTTAGAATAATTTTTTTTGCATTAGATTAATTTTTATTGTTTTAGAATAATTTTATTGCATTAGATTAATTTTTATTGCATTAGAATAATTTTTATTACTTTAGACTAATTTTTATTGCATTAAATTCATTAAATTAATTTTTTGCATATTTAAATTCATTAAAATAATTTTTTGCATATTTAAATTCATTTTTTGGATATTTAAATTCATTAAATTAGTTTTCTGCATTTTAAATTAGTTTTTTGCACTTTAAAATAGTTTTTTTTGCATTTTAAAATAGTTTTCTACATTTTAAAAATATTTATCTGCACTTTAAAATAATTTTCTGCATTTCAAAATAGTTTTCTTCATTAAAATAATTTTCTGCATTTATAAATTCATAAAAATCATTTTCTGCATATTTAAATTTGTCAAAATCATTTTCTGCATATCTAAATTCGTAAAAAAAAAAATATTTTCTGCATATTTAAATTGCTAAAAATAGTTTTTCAGCATTTAGATAATTTAGAATATTTTTTCAGCACTTAAAAAATTGCTAAAAATAGTTTTTCAACATTTAGATAATTTAGAAATTTTTTTCTACATATTAGGAAAGCATTTATTAATTTTCTACGCTTAGAATATTTTTCATTAATTATTCCATTTAGAATTATTTAATTTTAATAACTCTAGGAATATTTTGGAAAAATAAAAATGTCGCATTTAGAGGGTCTAAGCACCATTCGCCCTCCTCTCTTTAACAGAGAGGATTTTCCTTCTTGGAAGAGGCGAATGAAGTGTTTTTTGAAAACCGACCTAGAGGTCTTGTTCTCGATTAGGAAAGGGTTCATAGCTCCGGTAGATGACTCGGGTGAGTTGTTAGATCCGAAGAAATGGACTGTAAAATTTAGGAAAAAGGCTCAAGTCGATTACAAGGCTTTAAACACCTTGCAATGCGAACTTACAAATGATGAGCTAAGTCGAGTCGGGCCGGTTCAAAATGCTAAAGAATTATGGGACAAATTAATTAAATTGCATGAACAAGCTAACTTGAGTCATCCCGAGGATGGTTTAGTTTTGATGGAAGGAACGAACAAAAAAGGAAAGAAATCCAAATCGAGAAAAAGAAAAAGGAAGAAAGCATCTAAGGCAAATTTTGTCAAGTCATCATCGGAAGAGTCGAACGCGGAAATATCTAAGACATGCTTCATAGCACTCATGGAAGATGACGAGTCCGAAGCCGAATCAAGACATGAGTTCGAGTGCGAGTCCGAGAGAAGCCATGGATCTGCATCCGTTTCTGAAGGTTCTGACGAGGTAACTTCTCCTCTAGAAGATAAATTGTATAATATTATTGTATGCTTAGGTAGGAAACTAGCCAAGTCCGAGAATCGAGTCGACTCGCTTCTTGAGGAAGTCTAAGTACTTAAGGAGCAAGTCAACTCGGAGACTTCGACTTGCCAAATTAAGGATAGAGACTCAACTTGAGTTGCAAAGCTTGAGGAAGAGAACTTGGTCATAAAAAGGCAAGTAGAAGATCTAACCGGATCGTTGGAAAGGTTCACTTTAAGCTCCAAGTATCTCAACATGATGCTTGGGTCTCAACGAGCCATGTACAATAAGTCCGGACTCGGATACAAGGCTAAGGACACAAATAGATCATACATGTCCTTGTTTAATAGAAATGCTAAGGGTCGAGTCCAAGCTTGGGTTCCTAAGACTAGCTTAGTCAACCAAGTTGGACCGAATAAATTTTGGGTTCCCAAGAGTCAAGTTCACTTAGTGAACAAAACTCAAACTAGCTACCATTTAGGGGGAGCTAATATCTTGCTTGTTTCTTTGTTTAGTTAAACACTTGCATGCTTTAGTTTACTTTATGTGCTTAATTTAGAATGGACTAGATAGAAAACAAAGTAGTTTAAACTTGAACAAACTAGTACTAAGACAAGTGAACTGATAGTAAGTTGGGGAAGCTCTTCGAAGTATATGCCTAGGAAGTGGTCGTTGCTCCGATAATCAAGAAGGCCATGTGCCTTGCCATGACCTGGTGCACTAAGTCGAGTGGAACTGACCGAAGCTAACTCACTAAGTCTTTGACTAGTTAGACCAAGGCTTAACCTAAAGTGAATCAAGTACTTGATTCCTTTATTGACTTTGTCCAGGAAGTGGTCGTTGCTCTGATAATCAAGAAGGCCATGTGCCTCGCCACGACGTGGAAGTCAATACAGGAAAAACCTACTAGACAAGCTCAAACCAAGCCCTAATCTAACACAAGTTTAAACACTTTGAAATTGCTCATTTAATTTAATAAAGATAAAAGAAATCATCATCTCACAAAACTCATAGGATTAACGTGTATTGAAAACCTAGTCTGGGTGAGATGATTTAGAATTTAATTAAGCCTAATTAGTTTAATTCAATTCACCCAACTTAACAACTTACTAAATTTACTTTAACTAAACAACTCAACATAATTAAACTTAATCACAACTGTTATGCCCCGAGAACATGCCGAGCCGAAAATCAAACGGACGACATCTCCCCTGTACGTGACAACATTTCGGGTTAATACAAGGCCCGTAGGCCCACAATGACAACAATATATAAAAATATACCAAACCACAACAGTATATATATATATCAAAACAACTACACACAGCGGAAAACGATATCACAACAATACACATCCTACACATGCATACCGGTATGACTAACACATCACAACAATACAAAACTTCGACAAAAATCCGCACCAACATGTGCGTACATAACATAATACATAACATCACGAAAACTCCGAATGAAAAACAAGACATACAGAAAAAAATCCAAAACAGATGCGGGAGCCTCGGAGGTGAGATGAGACGATGTCAGCCGGCGATGCTCCAATGCCATCACGAAGTCTTCTACTTTACTCGGGCGATGAAAACCTGTGGTCCGGGGGGTGGTGAGTAAAACTCAGCAGGTAATAGAAAACATGTATATATATGTAATATCACATGTATTTCAACGACATACTCTAGAAGTACAACAGGTATATCAGCATAGTATATATATACAAGCATATACCGTCTAACTGAATAAACAACATAAAAATGCAGACATACCTGAAGTTTGCTACGCTACTCTGATCCAACCTGAACATTTATCCAACATATATATATATATATATATATATATATATATATATATATATATATATATATATATATATATATATATATATTTATATAACAGGAAGAGTAGATCAACTCACAATATACTCTATCTATAGGTCAAGGTATCTAATGGTCTGTCCAACCCATACCAGTATCCGACACAATCGTATAACTAATACAAGAAACATGCATGAATATGATGTACAATCAAATGCAGCAAGCATAATCCAATCAAGTGCAACATCACAATAAGCATATATATATATAGACTGTATCTATATATATATTAATCTCAACCATCCATATATATATATATATACATACATATATGTATCTATATATGGTAATATGCAAAGTGCCATAAGATACGACAATGCAACATGCATGGTCATGCTTTCACTCTACTGCTACACGACCCAGTGTGGCCTAGGTGGCACGACATGACAACTGTCCCAACTCACACCAACCACTGCTATAGAGTGGCCGAGTGGGCAGTATGATCAAGTAGCATATGAGCATAAAGAGCTCGCTACACAACGGGGGTCCCTGCTGCTGCCCACTCCGACTAACACTACTAATGAGTGGTCGAGTACCACGCACCCAGGACAACTGCACGCAACTCTAACTACCACCGTCTATAGTGGTAGAGTGCGGCACAACAGATGCTCTGCCCTCACACCAGTTACTCCTCGGAGAGTGCTCTGGGAGGCAAGATGACTGACGACTCTCTCAACCCCAAGGGAGACTATGTCGTCAGAATGCATGCAAATGACATGTGTATGCTGTCACATGTACAACCATCTACCACAGACTCTCTGTTCAGCAAAGAGTCCTACCCATCTAATCAATACACTCTCAATCCTGTAAAGAGTCGTACACAACAGATCGACGTACTCTCTATCCAATAGAGAGTCGTACTCGACTAATCATACCAAGCTGGGACCACCGGTCCGCAATGACACACTAATCACCCTTCACTTAACCATTACACAACTCATGGTTGGTAACAGTATGTAACATACGGGTATTGGAAATAAATCCTACATTTAGGGCATTACTTACCCATAGATGACCTTTTTCCAATTTATAAATTGGGTCATCCCTCGTACTAACATTTACACCCTACTAAACATCTAGGTCAATTTACATCACATCTATAACTCCTAAATCATGATAGGGTATATGTGATATCAACAATTGAGCATAAATATATCCAACGATAAGTTCAAGCATACGATAAAGAGAGCAGGGTCAAGGTAATATGAACACCTAACATGCTCATATCAATGACTAAATCTGAATGCAATACATCTACCCGGACCAGGTAGGAAATTACCCACATGCTTTGTAGACGCTAATCGTCTTCATGTCTGCAAATTTGCCTCACATCAAAGTCCTGTAAACAAACATATATGATCCAATCAAATACCAATTCTAATATTAGGATCAAATCATAATCCTATATCAATCCAAACCCTGATTAGTTAGCCCCTACTAATCATTCCCTTTTTTTTTGGATTCATGTAATTCTTGATCATTTCTAAGATGCCCAAACATTCCATATATGTAAATTCACAAATGGAACTAATAACATCATCATCTTATTAATCATATTGGATATGGTGGCACAACTAGAATACATTCAACAGTAACACATCCAGATTAGTTTACTAATGAAACTGATATACAACTATGAACAACAAAATCTTACTTACCCAGTCGATCGGTACTACTTCTTGATCTCAACTCTCCTAACATAGTTTCCATATCCCACAACCTATCCAGAAAACTTCTCACAGCTGTAAACAAATCCATATCACAGCCATACATGTAGCATACAAGACATGGTAAAATCATGGATCAACATAAACCTTACCTCAACCTCGACCCCTTCACAGCTTCTTTAATACAAGAGAAATCTGATCTCTACAGAATACTGGCATTGTGTTTAAATCCAATCTCAACTCCGATGTATTTTAGTACCTGCACAGAATCAAACCTATAAGCTGTGATTTATAGATCTGAACCCTAAAATCGTCAAGGAATAGAGCAACACCATTCTTCCCAATTACACAACATCACAGTCGAACCCACCTCAATCACCCTAACTCAAAGGAAACAGAGGAGAGTGATGGCAGTGCAAGGGGGTTCACAACTAGGCACGAGAATAGCAATCGGATATCATTCTCGCGATGACAAGGTCAGCCCTCCCTAGCTTTGGCGATGAAGATGGTGACGGTAGCAACGGAACTGATCTTGCGACAAGAAGGAAAAGAGGCGATCGGTACTACGCTCCATCGAGAAGGCAGCAGCTCCGGCGAGGCCAAGTTCTCGGCGATCACAAGGTTGGTTGCTGCAGAGATCGTGAGAAGAACAACAGTGGAAGGAGAAAAATCAACATCGAAAAGAAAACAGACCAAGCAGAGGAAGGCGCGATCG
The DNA here is from genome assembly GCA_025175895.1 of Wurfbainia villosa. Classification (NCBI taxonomy): domain Eukaryota; kingdom Viridiplantae; phylum Streptophyta; class Magnoliopsida; order Zingiberales; family Zingiberaceae; genus Wurfbainia; species Wurfbainia villosa. The sequence goes on along the minus strand of CM045986.1, from coordinate 54,227,634 downwards.
GTTGGAGGAGAAGAGCCGGTGAATCGTCTTGCCGACGAGGCAAGCGGCGATGGGCGGCAATGGCTCCACTCGCGGCGGCAGCGATGCTATATGCGATGGCCGTAAGGGAAGAACGAGTGCACGCAACCCTTGAAAGGGCGGATCAGACTGAATCGGCACCGGCGGCGGCAACAACTCGCGGTGGCAGCGGCGTGGTGACAAGGTCAGGGCGGAGAGGAAGCCAATGACAGAATGCAACTCACGGTGGCAGTGGCTTGTCTCGACGGTCAGAGGGCGACCGCGAATGGGCAGAGCTAGGAGCAAGCCGACCGGAACAACGAACTGGCTTTGGGTCGCTGGCGATCAATGACCGAGAGCTTGCGGCGGCAGCAACAAGTGGTGCGTCGACGATGAGTTAGGGCTTGGGTGGCGACGGTGGAGTGGAGAAAAGGGAGCGGCGATGCGGAAGAAGAAAAAATCGCGAGAAGAAAAGAGGCGTCGAGGGGAAAATGAAACCGACGGGGAAACGGAGATAATTAAACTCATTTAATACCCAATATAAACAGTCTTTACAAAAGCCTGTTCGCTTTATCCCCACAAAATATCCATAGAACCTCCATTTAAATCCAGAAAAATTTCTAAAAATTCCTGAAAAATTCCTCAAGATAATTTATCAATTAACGAGGAATATAAATTTTTTTTCTGGTATTTTATATTCTCCCCCACTAATAAAAATTTGGTCCCCAAATTTTGTACTAACATGCAAAAATTACTTTAAGCAAGTTTCCGAAAGAACCACATACATCCTCAAGTGAACAGATGAGGGTATCGAGCTCGGATAGTATCTTCCAGCTCTCACATAGCCTCCTCATCGGTATGATGCTGTCATCCAACTTTTATGAGTCGGATGGTTTTCGTCCCACTACTGTCGCTCCGTGCGACCTAGGCTCCACCCTGGAATCACCTCGTAAGTCGCATTAGACTGAGGTAGAATTCGGAACCTCTTTCAGAGCATGATTAACATGCGACATGTATTTCCTCAGTATAAAAATAGGAAATACGTTGTGAGCACCCGTAAGTGTCGAAGGTAAAGCCAACCGATAAGCTACACCTCCATAATCCACGACACAAGATCTGAATAGATCCTCCAACGTCTAAATGATACACTTAGACCGTTCATCTATCTGCGGGTGAAATTTTGCACTAAGCTGAAGCTCTGTGCCCATAGTCTAGTGCAGATTCTGCTAAAATCGTGAGGTAAATCACGAATCTCTATTCGATATGGTACTTAAAAGTACCATACACAATCTGATAATTTCTCAGCAGTACAACTCTGCCAGACGATCCTATGGGTATGACCCACGAATAGGAAGGAAATGAGCTGATTTGCTCAGTTGATCCACAATCACCCAAATCGCATCACGACCTTTACGGGTTCTAGGCAATCCCGTAACGCAGTCAGTAGTGATATGCTCCTACTTCCATTCCGAAATTGGAATTTTCTAGAGCAATTCATCGAGTTTTTTTTTTTTTTTTTTTTTTGATGTCAGCCTTCACCTACTGGCGTACTAAACATCGAACAACAAAATTTGCTATAACTCTCTTTATACCATTTCACCAGTATAAACGTTTCAACTCTCAGTACCACTAAGGTACATAGCCCATCTCGAATGATGTGCTATCTGTAACGACTCTTCCATGATTGGTCGCGTGTCCGGAACACACTATCCTTATCAGAGAAGGAGAATTATCTTCTCGAAAGAGAAGTCCATCAACCTTCCAAGATACACTCCACACACACTGTAAGTGCATGGAGGACTATAGCAATCAATCTCCGAAGTTGCAACTGTTCGCGTTCTAGCAACTCTATAGTAGCTACCCAGTAGCTAGTTAGATTCAATGAGCACTTCTGCTCCATACATCTACAGATCCAAATAATAACTACTAAAGTCACGTCATGTATATGACAACCTATCTCGTAGTTTCTTAACTGACGTAGGCATAAGATATGCCTCATTCAACTGCATCAGAATCGTTCTGATCCCTGAAACGACGCATCCGCGCACAACCTCCTTTTATCCACTCTGGAAGGATTAACTAATACTTGTGTAAAAGTTAACCGCCGTCTAGGTCTTGTAACTGGTTTCACCAGCTTCCGACTAAATGATTTCCATCATCACCTTTGTCAAACAAGACCGTGGTATAGTAATATCAAGCATTCTATCCACATCTACGGAATTAACCAAAACATACAAGGAAAACCACCATCTACGGTGGTCGAGTGCGCAACTCCAACTACCACAATCAACAGTGGCCAAGTTACGCAACTCCAACAACTACCAACTGATCCAATCGTGTCTAGGATACACGATTCTCAAATCCAGTGGCGACTAAATCGTTAATTAGTCTAGCAACTTAATCAAAATCCATACAATCCATACCAAGTATGAAATTGTCATCTCTACACGCCTGCATCTCCTTTACTCTAAGCTGACGATATAATAATCATCTCAATGACAATGATAATTGTATGACATCATGTCACTACAATATCAACACTCCAGTCGTACATCAACCCTAGAGTATATGCAGGTGTTCTTAGCTGATCTAAATAGATCATTTATCAATAACGAAGGATATTCTTCACAATAACTACTGTATTCCATCATCGATAATCGATGCATACTTTCTCAAATGTCCATCTCTCTTTCGACAAAGAGTTCTGGATCTTCACAAGGAGAAATACTGGGATAGATAAATATCCCCTCCAACATCTCATATAGTCACAATTTACATTCTTCCAATTCCTATAGTGTTTAACAACACTAATACCAACAAAAAAACTATCACTCGATATGTGATCTTCGATACCAAAACTATTTCCGCAATCATTTCGATTGCCTACTCCACTTGCCTATGCAACGGCAAACCTTGGAGTTCATCCGAAACTACATCCGAATACTCCCAGATTATACGCACATCCAAGAGCATATCGTACCATACTTCCAACAATTTGACCATCCGTAAGGATATGTCCACAGTAAAAGTATGTCTATCAAAGTCTAAGGACATCCCTTAACTTCTTAATTGTTGGTCCATATCTCTCCTGACGGTAGAGATACCACCGACCCACAAGTCGATGTATAGGACCCTTCTAATCCAACTAAGAATGTTCTAGACAAAGATACCTGTAAACTACAAGTATCTCTCAATATATTAATACAGAGGGTAAACTAGGGTAATACCCTGAACAATCCATTATATGTCGATCCGATCCAAAGGCTCTACACAGGTCTCGGCCTTTCTCCGAAGAGAACAAGATCAGATCCAACAATCCGCGACAAAGCGGTTGTATTTCTGCGATAAATAATCCGAGGATCTTGCTAGATCATCTGATCACATCACTTAATCCTATGAGCTGCAACTGTAGAATACCGAATAGATACGACCTTCGTCGTATACTTTCTCTTCTGTACTAAGAAAAACATATCTGGAGGTAACTGTTTGTTGTTGTCTGCTGAGTCTTCTACAATGTCTTCTGCTGATGCTGCTTCTGTGCTGATCTCTGCTGAAGGGGAGTATCAAGGAACTCTAACCATGTCTGAGGTAGTAGGTTGCTGCTGTTGAGATAACTCAATCTTCGGTGCTGATCTCTGCTGTCGAGACGATGCATCTTCCTCCCGGAACACCATCGATAGTCTTCAACTGAATCTTCAAGGTACACCTCCTCCACTGTACTGGTTGCTCAACAATAGCAATAGCTGAACTGCTCTAATGGATAATCTGGCTTCGCGTGTCTTCGGGATCTGCACTGCACACACATAATCCCTTCAAAGTCTTTGTTCTGATTGTGCTGATATCCACGAGAACATCTTGATGATCTACAGTTGGTCTTCTATAATCAGAAAATAGCTCAAAGTCTATGACTCCGATCTTGCTCCTTTTATCCAATAGTCAGAGACTTCTGACTCTAATAAGTTGACCTACAATATTTGCTTATCGGTCTCCAACTCTTAAACTCTTGTACGGAGTCATTTCTAAACTTCTGTCTTAATCCAACATCTTCAGACAGGATCTGATGGAAGATCCCGGCATCATAATCCAACTATAAGCTAATAACTCTGGGTGGCTTAAATCATCCATTCATCTCCTTGAGCTATTAGGTGGTTGTAAACTCTGCAAGTCTCACGACTCTGCACAGTACACTATTACTAATTGATCACCCTTTCTTAAAGCTCAAGAATTCCTTACAATGTGTCACTAAAAGTGACACGGGGAAATACTCTCTTTCAACATCACTAAACCATGATCAAGTGATATATTATTTCCCGAAGATTATTTTCTGCATTTATCACCAAATACCGGCTTGACCCCGATAATGGTATGCAAATAACTCTACTTTCTCGGTATAACATGAGTTAAGTACTTAAAAGTACTCTCAAAATTATACAACTCAGTACGAACAACTCAGGGATAAAATCCCTATGAAACTCCATACCCTAGCCTTCCGCTATCTGCATCACAATAGTCTACAAGTCTGTTCATTACCCACAGGTAATGATCTGACTAGCACAGTTAGTAGAAATCTCTAAGACTGTAGTCTCTGATTTCTATAATAAATGTTATGACTTGGCCCCTATTTTCCGACTCGGTATCAGTCAGCTCTCAGAGGTAAATCACCTCCTCGACAAAGGTTCAAGACTCACAAACTTAACAAGTCGTTCCCGTGGTCAACTCATACCACGGTTACGAATAATAACCAACATACTATAGATTATTCCCTGGTATAAGCATTAAAAGCATAGTCAACATAACCGGAAGTATAAACCCTAAAGGTCACTCTAGTTGGTCGCCTCGGTGGACGACCCCTACTACAAGTCTGCACAGGTGTCATAACTATAATGTATACACCTACTGATCAAGTTTAGATAAATATCTACTAAACCATAAGTTTTCAGGAATTCTTACCTCGTGCTGCTTGGAGCTAAGGCCGCTGTCCATCTCATCTCAGAAGACCAAAACCAAATAAATTGACTCTTGAGAATCCAAGACTCGACTCAAAAACAACATTGTATGGCATCGCAGAACCTTGGGCTCTGATACCACTAAAGTTGTCATGCCCCGAGAGCATGCCGAGCCAAAAATCAAATGGACAACATCTCCCCTGTACGTGGCAACATTTCGGATTAATACAAGGCCCGTAGGCCCACAATGACAACAATATATAAAAATATACCAAACCACAACAGTATATATATATCAAAACAACTACACATAGCGGAAAACGATATCACAACAATACATATCCTACACATGCATACCGGTATGACTAACTTCGACAAAAATCCGCACCAACATGTGCGTACATCACATAATACATAACATCACGAAAACTCCGAATACAAAACAAGACATACGGAAAAAAAATCCAAAACAGACGCGGGAGCCTCGGAGGTGAGATGAGACGATGTCAGTCGGCGGTGCTCCAATGCCATCACAAAGTCTTCTACCTGTTACCTGGGCGACAGAAAACCCAGGGTCCGCGGGGGGTGATGAGTAAAACTCAGTAGGTAATAGAAAACATGTATATATATGTAATATCACATGTATTTCAATGACATACTCTAGAAGTACAACATGTATATCAGCATAGTATATATATACAAGCATATACCGTCTAACTGAATGAACAACATAAAAATGCAGACATACCTGAAGTCTGCTACGCTACTCTGATCCAACCTGAACATTTATCCAACATATATATATATATAACAGGAAGAGTAGATCAACTCACAATATACTCTATCTACAGGTCAAGGTATCTAATGGTCTGTCCAACCCATACCAGTATCCGACACAATCGTATAACTAATGCAAGAAACATGCATGAATATGATGTATAATCAAATGCAGCAAGCATAATCCAATCAAGTGCAACATTACAATAAGCATATATATATATAGACTGTATCTATATATATATTAATCTCAACCATCCATATATATATATATACATACATATATGTATCTATATATGGTAAAATGCAAAGTGCCATAAGATACGGCAATGCAGCATGCATGGTCATGTATGCTCACCCCTACTCGCTACCACGACCCCAGTGTGGCCTAGGTGGCACGACATGACAACTGTCCCAACTCACACCAACCACTGCTATAGAGTGGCCGAGTGGGCAGTATGATCAAGTAGCATATGAGCGTAAAGAGCTCGCTACACAATGGGGGTCCCTCCTGCTGGCCACTCCGACTAACACTACTAATGAGTGGTCGAGTACCACGCACCCAGGACAACTGCATGCAACTCCAACTACCACCGTCTATAGTGGTAGAGTGCGGCACAACAGATGCTCTGCCCTCACACCAGTTACTCCTCGGGGAGTGCTCTGGGAGGCAAGATGACTGACGACTCTCTCAACCCCAAGGGAGACTATGTCGTCAGAATGCATGCAAATGACATGTGTATGTTGTCACATGTACAACCATCTACCACAGACTCTCTGTTCAGCAAAGAGTCCTACCCATCTAATCAATACACTCTCAATCCTGTAGAGAGTGGTACACAACAGATCGACGTACTCTCTATCCAATAGAGAGTTGTACTCGACTAATCATACCAAGCTAGGACCACCGGTCCGCAGCGACACACTAATCACCCTTCACTTAACCATTACACAACTCATGGTTGGTAACAGTATGCAACATACGGGTATTGGAAATAAATCCTACATTTAGGGCATTACTTACCCATAGATGACCTTTTTCAAATTTATAAATTGGGTCATCCCTCATACTAACATTTACACCCTACTAAACATTTAGGTCAATTTACATCACATCTATAACTCCTAAATCATGATAGGGTATATGTGATATCAACAATTGAGCATAAATATATCCAACGATAAGTTCAAGCATACGATAAAGAGAGCAGGGTCAAGGTAATATGAACACCTAACATGCTCATATCAATGACTAAATCTGAATGCAATACATCTACCCGGACCAGGTAGGAAATTACCCACCTGCTTTGTAGACGCCAATCATCTTCATGTCTGCAAATTCGCCTCGCATCAAAGTCCTGTAAACAAACATATATGATCCAATCAAATACCAATTCTAATATTAGGATCAAATCATAATCCTATATCAATCCAAACCCTGATTAGTTAGCCCCTACTAATCATTCCCTTTTTTTTTGGATTCATGTAATTCTTGATCATTTCTAAGATGCCCAAACATTCCATATATGTAAATTCACAAATGGAACTAATAACATCATCATCTTATTAATCATATTGGATATGGTGGCACAACTAGAATACATCCAACAGTAACACATCCAGATTAGTTTACTAATGAAACTGATATACAGCTATGAACAACAAAATCTTACTTACCCAGTCGATCGGTACTACTTGATCTCAACTCTCCTAACATAGTTTCCATATCCCACAACCTATCCAGAAAACTTCTCACAGCTGTAAACAAATCCATATCACAGCCATACATGTAGCATACAAGACATGGTAAAATCATGGATCAACATAAACCTTACCTCAACCTCGACCCCTTCACAGCTTCTTCTTTAATACAAGAGAAATCTGATCTGTACAGAATACTGGCATTGTGTTTAAATCCAATCTCAACTCCGATGTATTTTAGTACCTGCACATAATCAAACCTATAAGCTGTGATTTATAGATCTGAACCCTAAAATCATCAAGGAATAGAGCAACACCATTCTTCCCAATTACACAACATCACAGTCGAACCCACCTCAATCACCCTAACTCAAAGAAAACAGAGGAGAGTGATGGTAGTGCAAGGGGGTTCGCAGCTAGGCACGAGAATAGCAATCGACTATCATTCTCACGATGACAAGGTCATCCCTCCCTAGCTTTGGCGATGAAGATGGTGACGGTAGCAACGGAACTGATCTTGCGGCAAGAAGGAAAAGAGGCGATCGGTACTACGCTCCATCGAGAAGGCAGCAGCTCCGGCGAGGCCAAGTTCTCGGCGATCACAAGGTTGGTTGCTGCAGAGATCGTGAGAAGAACAATAGTGGAAGGAGAAAAATCAACATCGAAAGAAAATGCATCGAGCAGAGGAAGGCGCGATCGGTTGGAGGAGAAGAGCCGGTGAATCGTCTTGCCGACGAGGCAAGCGGCGATGGGCGGCAATGGCTCCACTCGCGGCGGCAGCGACGCTATATGCGACGGCCATAAGGGAAGAGCGAGTGCACGCAGCCCTTGAAAGGGCGGATTGATTGATCGACCGGCCACGCGTGAACATCGCGGTGGCGGGGCGTGGCGACAAGGTCGTATGAGGAAGCTAATGACAGAATGCAACTCATGGTGGCAGTGGCTTATCGCGACGGTCAGAGGGCGACCGCGAATGGTCAGAGCGAGGAGCAAGCCGACCGGAACAGCGAACTGGCTTTGGGTCGCCGGTGATCAAAGACCGAGAGCTCGCGGTGGCAGTAGCAAGTGGCGCGGCGACGATGAGTTAGGGCTTGGGCGGCGATGGTGGAGAGGAGAAATGGGAGTGGCGATGCGGAAGAAGAAAAAAATCACGAGAAGAAAAGAGGCGTTGAGGGGAAAATGAAACCGACGGGGAAATGGAGATAATTAAACTCATTTAATACCCAATATAAACAGGCTTTACAAAAGCCTGTTCGCTTTATCCCCACGAAATATTCATAGAACCTCCATTTAAATCCAGAAAAATTTCTAAAATTTTTTGAAAAATTCCTCAAGATAATTTATCAATTAACGAGGAATATAATTTTTTTTTTCTGGTATTTTACAACAACTTAATCAAACTTAACAATAACTTAATTAAATTTAACAATAACTTAATTAAACTTAACAATAACTTAATTAAACTTAATCATAACTTAATTAAACTTAATCACAACTTAATTAAACTTAACAATAACTTAAACTTAATTACAACTTAATTAAACTTAATCACAACTTAATTAAACTTAACAATAACTTAAACTTAATTACAACTTAATTAAACTTAACAATAACTTAACTTAATCACAACTTAATTAAACTTAACAATAACTTAAACTTAATTACAACTTAATTAAACTTAACAATAATTTAACCTAATTACAACTTAATTAAACTTAACAATAATTAAATTTAATCACAACTTAATTAAAGTTAACAACAACTTAATTAAACTTAACTAAACAACTAAACAACTAAACATAATCAATTAAATTAAGTCAATTTTAATCAACTTAATTAACCATCTTATCAATCCAAACAATCTGATCAATTCAACTTAACTATTTCAACTTAAACAACCCAGTGAACTTAATCGATTCAACTCAGCTAATCAACTCAAATAAAATCAAAACAATTAACACAATAAATCCCAAATCAATTCAAGATAATTCCCTCCATTCAAAATTTAGTCAAGGGGAGAAAATAGTTTCATGTTTATTAAATATTAAAAAGATTCAATTAAAGGGGAGTCTTAAATGTGTTTCAAACACTCTAGCTTTAAGGGGGAGTTAAGATACTTTCAAATATCTTATTTAAAAAAAAACTTAAAATAAAAACATAATTCTAGAGGGAGTATTGAAAATTTAAAACTTAAATTAAGGGGGAGAAAAACTTACTTTAAAAAGATTAAGTCTTAAAAAAAACTTAAAGATTTTTAAAATTACTACTTAGGTTTTGATGTATGGGAAGAAAACAATTAAACATTATAAAGCTTTATTCAAGGGGGACTTTTGAAAAACTTTAAAGCGTTAGAAAATTTTGAAATTCTTTAAAAATTTTGGAATTTGAAAATTTTAAAAATTTTGAATAATTCAGGGGGAGTTTTTGAAAAATTTAAAAAATTTAAAAATTTTAAAAATCTTGAATAATTCAGGGGGAGTTTTTGAAATATTTGAAAAAGTTGGCATATTTAAAAAGGAGGAGTATTTAAAAATTCTTCAGGGAGTGTTAAAAGTTGTAAATTTTAAAAGTTGTAAATTTTTAAAAGTTTGACAATTTTTGAAGTTGGAAATATTGTTGAAAAGCTTAAAGTAAATCAAATTTCAAAGTTTTTTTGTTTGATAATTTATCATGTTAATAACTCTCCACTACATTATGTTGGCGTATTTTTAACTTAACCCTTATTTTGATGTATGCCAAAGGGGGAGAGAAGAGATATAAAATTATAGATTTAAAAAGAGATATAAAGTTAAGAGGATGCAAAAATTTGATAAGGACCTATGCATTTCATACATGATTAAATTTATGCATGACAAAAGTTGTTAGTTCATTTCTTATACATGTCGAAAAATGAAGATTGGTATTTGATTCTCCTAACTTTAACTGATGTATTGTCATACATCAAAAAAGGAGAGATTGTTGATGTAGTGAGCATCACTTCTTAGTTTTGATGTATGAACCACAGTTAAAGGTTAGGATTCACTTGTAGTCTAATATAAGTGTTAATTGTGCAGGCTTAATAGGAAGTCCTAGTAGGTTGAGTTGACTAGATACCAGGCATGAATCTTGACAGATCAGGAGGACCGGCCACCAGGCATGAAGTCTAGATGGGTCACGTGGATCGGACATTTGGCATGAAGACCGGTTGGGTCAGGAGACTGGACAATTAGCAAAAAGTCCAGCTAGGTCAGACAGATAGGACAACTGGTGGAAGCCCTAGTGGGTCAGATCAGATGTCAAGAATGGTAAGTCCGACAGGTAGTCGACAGGTAAGCCTCGAGTGAAGAGGTGAGGCCGAGTCCTCTTTAGGGGGACAAAGCTAGGCATCGATCCGACGAAAAGTCCGCGTGGGACTCAGTAGTCGAGTTCGAGCAGTATTACTACTGCTATCATAATTCACATTATCTATTTTGTGTTAATCCTATTTTGCAGGGACCAGTCGACTGAATGGATTCAAGTCGACTGAAGTCTAGTCGACTTAAGAGGTATCAGTCGACTGGATACCTATTTGGCAGGATCAGCTTGTGATCGATCGGAGATCGTGCGACGCAGATGGAAAGAGCCTGAGTCAACTGAAGATGTTGAGTCGACAGATGAGAGGAATTTCCCGATGCGGAGCTGAGTGACGTGGAGTCGACTGAAGGCGATTCAGTCGACTGGAAGACCATGACTTCCATATCGACGGGCTGATGTGGAGTCGACTGGAAGGTATTCCAGTCGACTGGAAAGAGTTTATAAAAGTTGTTCTTGATCAGATCCATTTATCGAAATTCAATCAACGTCAAAGTGCTGCCAAAATACTTGCTCGTCCACTACACTTTGACTCCATGACAAGACGTTCCTCCGACACTCTGTGACTACCTCTACGATTTTTATGTGTCGGTATAAAGTCTTGTAATCTCTTTACTTTATTGTTTCGCTTGTATACTTAATTCTTCGAGAGGGTGGTTTGTCACCTAACTCTATCATTTGTAAAAGCGAAACCCTCTGAAGTTGAGAGCACTCGAGTCGGAGGGTATTTAGTGAATTGCCCATCGAGGTAGCTCATGATAGAGCTACGGGCCTTGGAGTAGCAACCTAGTCCGGGTTGTGAACCAAGTAAATTGCCTGTGTTCTTAATTGCTTTAGATTCCGCTGCGTACTTTAATTAGAATAATATAAAATTAGTCTAAAATTATAAAATACCGAGATTCACCCCCCTCTCTCAGTTCACTCGATCCTACACTGATGTCTCATCACTATGAGTTATCGGTTGAGGTGCTTGACCAGGTATCTCCTCAATGTCTATTGGAGTCTCTTGAACCTCTTCAAGTTCAACGACGCTCCCACTATTTTCTTGCAATAGAAACTCTTTCTCTAGAAACACAGTATGTCTTAAAATAAACACCTTTTGTTCCACAGCATGATAGAATTTGTAACCCCTCGTTTCCTTAGGGTATCCAATAAATAGACATTTATCAGACTTAACATCTAGTTTGTCTGATATAGTCCGCTTCACATAAGCAGGACAACCCCATATCTTCAAGTAAGATAAATGAGGTTTCTTACTATTCCATATATCATATGGAGTAGTAGAGACTACCTTGGTCGGAACTCTGTTTAGTAAGTAAACAACAGTCTGAAGTGCATAACCCCAACAGGACTTAGGAAGATTCACATGATTTATCATTGACCTAACCATGTCCAATAAGGTTCAGTTTTGCCTCTCAGACACACCATTAAGCTATGGTGTATACGACGGAGTCCATTGAGACAATATACCATTGTCCCTTAGATAATCTAGAAACTCTTGACACAAGTATTCACCACCTCGATCCGATCAAAGTATTTTAATACTCTTACTAAGTTGTTTCTCTACTTCATTTCTGAATTCTTTGAACCTTTCAAAGGCTTTAGTTTCATCAAGAACACATACCTAAACCGTGAGTGATCATCGGTGAAGGTAATGAAGTTGCTATAACCTCTTAGATCTTGAGTTGACATAGGTCCACATACATCAGTATGTATTAGACCAAGAAACTCACCCACCGGTTCACCTTTTCCAGTAAAAGGTAACTTGGTCTTCTTGCCCTTTAAGTATTATTCACATGTATCGTATGAATCTAATTCAAACGATTCCAGAATTCCACATCGGTGTAATTCGGACATGAGTTTCTTGCTCACATGGCCAAGACGACAATGCCACATGTAGGAGTCTAATTGATTATCATTTTGAGCATGCTTGTTGCTCGCTTCGATATTGAAAATGTCACTGGATACGTCCAACGTATAAATACCATTGCTTAAAGTTCCAGTCCCATAAAGAATGCCATTCAAAGTTATGTAACAACAATTGTTACTAAAAGTTAAATGATATCCATTTTTATTGAAACAAGAAATAGAAATGATGTTCTTTATCAATGAAGGAACATAAAAGCAATTATCCAGTTCCAAGACAAGTCCTGTAGGGAGTTTCAACAAATACGTTTTGATGGCGAGTGCAGAAACCTTTGCTCCATTCCCAACATGTAAATTTGACTCTCCCTTGACGAGTCTTTTTCTATTCCTTAGCCCATGTATGTCATTACATATATGTGAGCCATACCCAGTATCCAATACCCAAGTGTCTGAGGAAATAGAATGATAATCAATAACGAAGATATCTGAAGAAGATGGGGCATCAGATGCCTTATTCTTCTTCACGGACTCAAGATAAATCTTGCAGTTTCTTCGCCAATGACCCTCCTTGCCACAATGATGGCAAGTGCCCTTTTGAGCTGGTTCTGCCTTCTTCTTCCCCTTGTGCTATTTCTTTGATTTCCTCCTAGAACCTTTCTTTAAGGAATCAACTAATAACATCGTCCCTTGCTCATGCTTCTCAAAAGGCTCCACAGTCTTCAACATGTTGAGCAGTACCACAAATGAACCTTCTTGCATCTCAGAGGTGAAGTGGAGCTTGGAGACTTTGAATCTTTCGGATCTCACTTGCTCATCAAACAACTCATAAAGATGAAAGACTATGGCATGAGCATCCATATGCTCATGCTGCTTCCGCAGCTCGGGTACCATCATGACTAGCATGATGCAACTCACTAGTTCAGAATCATTCACGTTTCTGATGGGCCAACAATTAGTCCAGAGTTGCGTCATCATTAGGATGGGTGGAAAGAGGCACTTTGAGGACATATGCAAGCTTTTCAGCCTTGAGAATAATTCTCAAGTTTCTAAGCCAGTCCAAAAAGTTAGACCCAATCAATTTATTCAAATCCAAAATAGAGCGTAAATTCAAAGACATCATGATCAAGCGATTAACCTAGAAATACAAATCGAGCATATATGAGAAAGATGATTAAAATGCATCCACATACATTTACAAAATCCCATTCATTTTTTGAAATAAAAAACCCTCAAAATTAATTTGGGAGATCGTAGGTCCATCTCCGAATGGATTGATATTCAACATAGATAAGAACAACCTTGGAGTGAGTCCAACAAGCCAATCTTAGCTAGGATGGTAGGTATCAAGTATACTGATTACATATCACATATATGTAACTATCACAATGTGTTATCAACTAATTGAATGTTCACACATACATTGGGTTATTAACACATTAATAAGTATGCATCATATGCATAGCACCCAACTTCACCTCTCTTCACATCGACCTTGGAGTGAGTCCAACAAATCGATGCTTCAAGTTAGAGCCAACCCATTAATCACGAAATAGTTTTAATATGGTTAGAGCTCATTCAATCAATTAGCCAGGCTTGGAGTGAGTCCAACAACCCAAACTAACGATTGACCTCTGACTCTTACCATATTAGTGTTAAACTATTCCAATGATTTGAATATGTTCAGGTTCGAGCCGGGCTTGGAGTGAGTCCAATAACCCAAATAAGAAACAGAACTCCGATTCTAACCATATTAATGAAATGTGTAGGCTTTAATATTGTGTAAGGGTTTTATTGTCTCATCCTCTTTGCATGCAAATAACTATTATCTACATGTCATGACACGTATGACATAATGATATACATTTAATGCAATTACATGACATATAATTATGACATGTACAAATAGTTTCCTTATTTGTCATAACCATTCTAGAAATAAAATATATTTTAGATTTAATTACTCAAATCAAATCATGATTAAATTAGGAAATAAATTTCCAAATCTAATCACATATTTTATTTATGGAAAGTGTTAATTAAGGAAAGTCAAATCTAATTTAGGAAACAAATTTCCTAAATTGTAATTTCCTAATCTATTAGGAAACTTCCAATTTGAATTTCTTTACAAATTAAAATTTCCATAAATACTTCTAAACTTTCAAAAAGTAGAATATTTCCATAAATACAATTATGACTATCATAAAACAATTTTACGATTATGCCGAAACATAATCGGGCTCTGATACTACTCTTGGGTTCCCATAGCACTGACATGGGTGTTGTGTTCGAACACGTTTCGTAAACATGCACATAGCGGAAGTAAAAATTAGTAATAAACTATTTATTACAACACACATATCACACGCATGCTAGGATACAACATGTGTAGACATAATCGATATTTCAAATTTTACAATAAAAGTAAACTTATACTAAGTACACCTGACGGATCACGTGTAGCGGGAATGACATCAACCGAGCGATACTTGCAAGTCTCGCCTCTATCCTTATCCACGCCGAGTATCGCCGGGATAGCTTCACAAAGCCACGAGCCCCATCTTCGCAAGAGTTACTAGCCTCATGTCGAAGACGTTGTGATCCAAGAGACGATCACAATCCAAATCAAAATTCGGATCTAAAAATGAGCTCCACGAACTTGCTTCTTGGAAGCGGTTTTCGTCAACCAATTGATGAAACCTTGGTCCTCCACCTATGAGGATTATCGGAGATCCAATCCTCAGCAAGTAGGTTGCTGTCGGAGCGCAAAATGCCGACCAAACGACCTCTGGACAACTTGTGTTGGTAGAGAAGATGGCCGGCCAATCAATGGCCGATTTCTCCTTGGTCGCCGGTGGCCAAGAGAGGATGGCCAGAGGAGTAGCCGGGGCTGGTGGATGGCCGACGGCGAGGAGGAGGAGCTGCAACAAGCTTACGCGGCGACACAAGAGATGGGCGGCAACACCTTGGGCGGCAAGAGCAAGGGCTCCTCCCCTAGGGTTGGGCGACAACTCTTGATTGATGATTAGGGTTTCACAAAACCCTTAAGTCGTGTTTTTTATAGAGAACACATTCTCCTAACAGTTATACGTTCATAACTAAAACCCGTTAACCCACTCCAATAACTTAAGTTAAAATAAACCAAATCACGTTGTTCTATTTTAAGTTAAAACGAACCGAACCAACTTTGGTTCATTCGTTTAAAACAAACCAAACCACTTTGGTTTATTTTCCACCATTGGATTAGAACCAAACTGATTTGGTTCATCCATCATGTCTTCATAAGACTTGACCCATCCATGCTTCTGATGCGACTGAAACCATTTCATACTCGGTCTTTGTTTGGTCCAACCAAACCTAGTCTCTCTCGATATTAGAATCCTATTCTCAAACTCATTTTAAATCCTTCGGATTTTGCTCGTTGTCTGTGTGACCAAATAGGTTCCTGATTTATCTTGGTCATCTATAATTAACCATTAATTATAGAATAATCATGAGTGGTACATAGTAGTACATCATGATCCCCAATCAATCAGAAAATCAATGGTTGACCCCAGAACATCTTCTGAAACCTTTCAGCAGCCACAGTGAATCGTGCCCCATTCCCTTCACTCATCTTATACCCACTTGGTTCAGGACATGGTCTATAGTGTCAGTCCCCACTAGGCTGATGATAGGTGAAGCCTAACAATTTAGTTACCAAACCCTCTTTATTCCAAAATAACACAGGGAATGACTCGGATCATCTCCCATGGAAGGTAACGGTGTAAGTCAATGCTAGAGTTAAGGTTTTTCTTAATAGGATGGGGGTTTGGATTTGAAGATTACGCAACTACATGGATAACAGGAATTAAAGAGATAAAGTATAACAAAGAAAATGAATTATGCATTCAACAATTAATGCTGAAAGTAAAAACTATTCTAAACAACAATTCATCAAACACTAAGAATGCAAGTTAAACAAACAACTACACAACTAGAAATTCATCCAATATCAAGTAGAAGGAATTGACAACTATCAAATTAATGCACGAAACAGTAAATAACAATCATCCCACTGATGTACGCCCAAATAATGAGCAGAAAAACCCCAACGAGTTCGACGGAGCTCAATCGAGTCTCCGGAGCGAAAGGATGGTGCGGATAGCACAAACTCCCAAATCTGGAAATCTAGTGGTGTCTCCTTGCTTGCTTGAATCTGGTGAAGCTAGGAGATTGTCATTGAGGTAGCACTCTTCTGTGAATCCATAGAAGGAGGGGATAATCGGCTGAAGGTGAAGAACTCGTCGGAGATTTCTGATGGAACGATTCTTCTTCGTCGGATCCGTTGAAGAAGGTGACTGTGGAAGGCTATGACTGCATGTGCGAGGGTTCTCAATGGGAAGATGACCGGTGACTAGCTGATGCCGACGGAGCAGAAGCTGCAATCCTAGCTGCCGTTTCCTCCGCTTGCGCGAGGAAGAAGACGAAGTCCACTGCGGCGCCTGTGTCGCACGATGCTTTCAGCTCGCTCGAAGAGAAGGCATTAAGTGAATTATCTCTATCGTCCGATTGCTTTGCCATCAAATCCCAGCCGTCCAATTGAAGCTAGGGTAAATTAATCTGATTAATCAAGTAAAAAAAACTGTACATCCGACGACTGTGATCAAGCAAACTTTGGATGGCCGGATCTGATCAATATGAAGGAATGGTAGAGATCAAACGGTCTGGATGAACGACAAGATGTGTGGATCTTAATGTATGGGCCGGATTTCTCCAGATTTAGATGGATGGCTCAGAATCGATCAGATCTCATCAAATGGTCAGGATTGAATAGATTTGAACCTTTTGATTAAACTGCTTCAAATCTTGATGAAAGGTCCAGATTAATCCAGTTTGAAATGATCCTTCTAGCCCTAGATGAAGCCATATTTGATCCAACTTGAGTCTAGTCCAGTGGCCCATCTCGATCTCCTACAATTAAGATGTAAAATTTGCATATAAGTCCAAAATTTAGGAGAATTTACAATAAGATCCAAAAGATGATCCAACTCATAAAACATGCAAATAATCTACAATTAAACACATGAGAGGATTAAAACAGTGATTTTAAGGACCAAAATAATATGACAAATTGATGTTGGTGCAATCGGCCCAGCAGTACCTTGATGGTATTTTGATGATAGACAAAACTCATGACATGGGATTGTCATGGGAAAGTCCAACATGGTGTTGGCATGGAAAATCCAAGCATGGAGCTTGGTGTGGGAAAGTCCAACATGGGGTTGGCATGGAAAATCCAAGCATGGAGCTTGGTGTGGAAGTCCAAGGGGGAAGCCTTGGCATGGGAAAGTCCAAAGCATTGCGAAGCCGTGCACTTGGTGCTTGGCATGGGAAATCCAAAGCATTGCGAAGCCGTGCGCTTGGTGCTTGGTGAGAAATGCATTGCGAAGCCGTGCGCTTGGTGCATATGGGAAGTCTTAAGGACTTGGTAAGTTCACTAGGCTCGGGGTCCTTGAGTCGGTGAAGGATGACATTGCGAAGCCGTGCGCTTGGTGCATCCGAGGGACCGCCGGACGGGGAGCGAATGGAGTGAGCCCAAAGGGAAGCATACTTCTAGGGCATGAGACGCAAAGGATGGCGTTGCGAAGCCGTGTGCTTGGCGCATCCGAGGGATGTAGGCCGAGGGAAGAGAGATTTGGTGGGGAACTCCATGAGGGATAAGGTGGACTTGGCCAAGTCGCTAAGACTGAGTGTCGGAGGCTCAAACTTGATGTTTGAGGGTTTACCCGACAGTCGGATGCTCAAACAACTTGGTGTTTGAGGTTTTGCCCGACGTCAGTCGACTGACATAGGTGCCGGTTCGACTGGTCCAAGTCGACTAGGGTTCGACTGGTGTAAGGCTAGTGTTTTGTGCTTGGCGATCAGCCATGGGCAATGATCGTGAAAGTCGGCAATGATCGCCGAGGGATGACAATGATCGATGGGAGTGTCGCGAGCATAGACGCTCCGTAAGCCCGGGCGATTGACTCTTGGGTCGATCGATGGGCATCATCGATCGTAGGTGATCCGCTGGAACTTGTCCGACGTGGATCCGCCGCCTTGTGAGACAACGACTACGAGGCGATCGGTGCCTTTTGGCGGATCGCTAGGAAACAGCTCGATGCAGGTTATAAAAGGAGCTCGAGATGGAGGTTTTTGCAATGGTTTTTGTGGAGCTATTGGAGGGGAATTGCTGCTGCATTCCAGTCCTTCAAGAACCAATCAAAGCAAGGAACAAGCAAAGCGATCAAAGCAATCGGTGAAAGTTTTCTTTTGTATTGTATTTGTGTATTTGCTTGTATTTCTATATTACATTGTAATTGCTTGTGAGAGGTTTCTCCACCTCCGACGTGTTGTCGAGAAGGAGTGTTATAGTTAGTGCCGTGCGCATAACTAGAGCTCGGTGAGCTCGCCCGTGGAGTAGGAACCATTCGGTTCCGAACCACGTATATCTTGTGTTGTGTGATTGTGTATTGTTGTTAGTTTCATTATTATTGTTATTCCGCTGCGCTAACGACAATCATAGACAAGCAACGCAAGAAGAACGAACGAATTACGACATCCATCGTACGAGGGCTATTCACCCCCCTCTAGCCGGTCGTACCGATCCCCTACAAGTGGTATCAGAGCCAAGGCGCTTGTCGAGGACTAACCGCCGACACAAGAAATTCAAGATGGCCGGCTATAACCTTCAACCACCAAAGTTCGAAGGAGATTTCCTATGGTGGAGAAGAAAAATGGAGGTATATCTAGAAACCGATTTTGATTTTATGCTAGTAGTAGAAAACGGTTTCAAATTGCCTAGGGATGAAAGAAATAGGCAAATTGAGAAGTCAAGGTGGACCCAAGACCAAATGAAGGAGTTCAAGACAAATCTCGAGGTAATAAAACTACTTAGTGATTTGTTACCTAATCATATTTGGTCTAGATTGGGTGACTATAGGGATGCAAAGGAATTATGGGAGAAAATAATGAAACTCCAAGAAAATTCCCAACAGGCACAAGTAGAGGAGAATGCCGAAGAAGAAGCACCCACAACATTTGAAGATGTTGATGATTTGGTAGAGACCTCCACCTCTAGCATTGAGGGGGAGGAAAGGCAATCTTCCATCCCGGAGCAAGAACAAGAAGCATCCACATCCGGGAGAAGTGAAGATCATGAAGAGGCCTCCACCACCTCCCTAGGTAACTCAAGTGTTATTATTTTAAATAAAAATCACATAATATGCTTTGAGTGTAGGGAGAAAGGGCATTATAAGAGCAAATGCCCTAAATTGGCTAAGAAGAAGGCATCGACACCAAAAGTCAACCCAAAGTCAAACGATGCCGGTGTTCCCAAAATCAAGAGCAAAGAGCACATTGTGTGCTTTAAATGCAACCAAAAGGGACACTATCGAAGCCAATGCCCTAGGGGGAGGAAGAAAGGGCAAGAAGGTGCAATTCATGTAGGGGGAGCTCCTAAAGCTAACCCTAAGGTACATTTAGTTAATGCACCTTTAATTCCTAAAGTCAAAAAGCATGCTAAAAATTATTTTAGTTCTCTTGCTATTATCAATGAAAAGCATGCTAGGAGAAACAATAAGGTCTATTGCTTAGGTGCTAAGTGTGTTAGTTTCTCTAAGGACAAACCTAGGACCCAAAACACTAGACCTATCCTACCTAGGAAATCAATTAGAAGAATTGAAGAGAATTTGGGTATTAATCCCAAGAAATCTAGGCATATGCCTAAGAAGAGGTTTTCCCAAAAACCTAATGAAAATTCAAAAATGGGAAAATTAGAGCTAGAGAACCAAGTCTTGAGGTCAAGACTTGAGAGAATGGAGAAAGCCCTTAGAATCATAGAAAATTCAATTCTAGGGTCAAATGTCCAAAAGTCAAGACCTAAGGTTCAAAAACGGTCTAAGGGCAAGGAAGGTTTGGGTGACAAACCTAAGCCCAAGAAGACTTATCATAATGTTCCATTTAATTATGGAACTATTTCTAGGTCTAGGAAAACCAAGGCTAATAGGGAAGTCATCCCTAAGTCTAGCCATGGTATGTGTTTAGTGGCTAACACCTCAAAGAAATCAAATGTAGCCACTAAGAAGGTCAATGGAGGAGTCACCTCTAGAGTTGACCTAGGAAAGACCCAAAAGACTATGGCTTCAAAGCCAAAAAGGGTCATTAGGAAGGTATCTAGGGAAGTTATCCCTAGGGAATACCTTGTTAACCCAAGGAGCTCCAATAGATATTGGGTTCCTAAGAGCGTGATCGATTCACGCTAAATGGGTTATGGTGTGTCAACCCTAAGTGGATGGGTAGTTAACCTAACCATAGTAGAGTTGACACATTAGGGTGTGCCAATATGGTTTGAGAAGTTAAAAAATGATTTAAATTGGCACAATTAGGTCATAGAGGTATTGGTGTGCCATTTTGGGTTTTTGGTACACTAGGGAAATGAATGACAATAAGGCAAAATAGAATTAATCCCTAAAAATGGCAAATTGATTTTCACACTTAGGTATTCTATACCTTAGTATATTTTACTTGCCATGTTTTGTTTGCCTTGCCATGTCATGACATCATTTTCATTTTTATCTATAAAATGTCATGATCATGTTTAGATTTATGTTTAGATGTCATGTATGCTTAAGTTTCATTCACATGCCATGACATCATGATATTGGCATATGTTTTTATCTATATCATATCTATGCCATAATCATATCATGCATGAATTAAAATGGAGTTAAGGACTATGACATGATTTGATGGGAATCAAATAATATTGCCTAGAAATATGCATGAGACCATTTAAAGAACAAAAACCTACATCTCACTAGATTAATTGCCTTGAATGTGTTTTTACACATCTAGATATAAGTGAGATGTTTAAGGAAAAGAAATTAAAGGTTTTGAAAACTTTTTGAAAACATTTTGAAAAACCTTGGTGAAGCCTATCTTTTGATAGCTATCACCATTGAATGGGATGATACAAAGAGGACTCTTTATTGAAGCTTTTCTAAACTTTTGAACTTTGTATCAATCTCCTAATTTAGTGGGTAAAATAATTTTCCAATATTTTTCACCCATAGTGTTTAGGATAAGTATTATACGTATGCATTTTCAAGATTTTTAAAATTACGTATATTTACTTATGGATTTAAATCCATTTCGAATGTCAAAATCAGAATGTAAGATCAATGATCGCCATGGATTGGCAATGATCGATTGAGTGGCAAATGATCGATTTCGATTTCAATTGCCTGAGCTGATTTCGGGTAAATCTTATTGGTTAGGCCCATGTTCAGCTAGGTTAAGGTCCCCTAACCACTCCTAACCCTAGGATATGCTTGGGAGAGCATTAGAGAGGGTGGAAATCCATTAGATATGGATTAGGAGTTGGGTTGAGGGTGAGTATCAATTTTAAGGTGGATGTGAGTTCATTGTTGAACTTTGCCTTAATTTTATTTGGTTTAATGTTCCTATTGGCTTAGGGACTCTCCAAGGACATTGTTGGTGCAATGGTCAAGGGGAAGCAAGCCTCTAGGGGGAGGTATCCATCATGGGAAGATGGATGTGTATTTCCTCATGGGAGGAAAATTGGGTTGCCTCTCTTTGAGTGATATGGGATCACTAGAAAGATTGTAGGCATGTGTTCCTCCAAGGGAGAGATTGTAAGATCTCATTGGGATATGAGACATTCATACCCTTGGGGAGGACCTTTTTGATGTAATGTCAAAAAGGGGGAGAAGTTACCAAGTTACCAATTAGGGTTCGTTGGAATTCTCATTGGGATATGAGAATTGCCAATATGGGAGAATTGGTAGACTTGAGATGGTAGTTTTGTCAATCATCAAAAAGGGGGAGATTGTTGGTGCAATCGGCCCAGCAGTACCTTGATGGTATTTTGATGATAGACAAAACTCATGACATGAGATTGTCATGGGAAAGTCCAACATGGTGTTGGCATGGAAAATCCAAGCATGGAGCTTGGTGTGGGAAAGTCCAACATGGGGTTGGCATGGAAAATCCAAGCATGGAGCTTGGTGTGGAAGTCCAAGGGGGAAGCCTTGGCATGGGAAAGTCCAAAGCATTGGGCCGCAAGCGCTGGTGCTTGCATGGGAAATCCAAAGCATTATGCGGCCGCGGCGCTTGGTGCTTGGTGAGAAATGCATTTGCGGATATGGGAAGTCTTAAGGACTTGGTAAGTTCACTAGGCTCGGGTCCTTGAGTCGGTGAAGGATGACATTGCGGCCGCGGCGCTTGGTGCATCCGAGGGACCGCCGGACGGGAGCGAATGGAGTGAGCCCAAAGGAAGCATACTCTAGGGCATGAGACGCCGAAGGATGGCGCTATGGCCGCGGCGCTTGGCGCATCCAAGGGACGTAGGCCGAGGGAAGAGAGCTTTGGTGGGGAACTCCATGAGGGATAAGGTGGACTTGGCCAAGTGGCTAAGACTGAGTGTCGGAGGCTCAAACTTGATGTTTGAGGGTTTACCCGATGGTCGGATGCTCAAACAACTTGGTGTTTGAGGTTTTGCCCGACGTCAATCGACTGGCATAGGTGCCGGTTCGACTGGTGTAAGGCTAGGGTTTTGTGCTTGGCGGCCGATCGCGATCACATGGATCGACAATGATCAGCCGCGATCGAATGATCGTCGAGGATGATATGATCGATGGGAGTGTCGCGAGCAGACACTCCGTAGCCGGGCGGCCGATTATTGGTCACCGATCGATGGGCATCATCACGATCGTAGGTGATCGCTGGAACTTGTCCGACGTGGATCTCGCCGCTAGAGACAACGGCATGTGGGAATGGCCTTTTGGCGATCGCTAGGCGTGAAAACAGGTTATAAAAGGAGCTCGTGATGGAGGTTTTTGCAATGGTTTTTGTGGAGCTATTGGAGGGGAATTGCTGCTGCATTCCAGTCCTTCAAGAGCCAATCAAAGCAAGCAACAAGCAAAGCGATCAAAGCAATCGGTGAAAGTTTTCTTTTGTATTGTATTTGTGTATTTGCTTGTATTTCTATATTACATTGTAATTGCTTGTGAGAGGTTTCTCCACCTCCGACGTGTTGTCGAGAAGGAGTGTTATAGTTAGTGCCGTGCGCATAACTAGAGCTCGGTGAGCTCGCCCGTGGAGTAGGAACCATTCGGTTCCGAACCACGTATATCTTGTGTTGTGTGATTGTGTATTGTTGTTAGTTTCATTATTATTGTTATTCCGCTGCACTAACGACAATCGTAGACAAGCAATGCAAGAAGAACGAACGAATTACGACATCCATCGTACGAGGGCTATTCACCCCCCTCTAGCCGGTCGTACCGATCCCCTACAATTGATAGTTATCTATTCCCCCACACTTATTCTTGCACGTCTCGGGAAAGTATAAAAAATGATGAATGATCAAATCCATTTTCCCCAAGCAATTCCTCCTAATATCATGAAAATCGAAAAGGTAGTTACTTAGGATTGTCAATCCACAAAAATCATGACATTCATGCACTTAGTTCTTGCATTAGTTAACAAGTATGGTGGCTTCAATAAATCCTAAATAGACCAAGAATGATAAACTTTACTGGATCAATAAAGGTGGCTGTCATTCTCATAAGCATTGCAAAAGTAGAGCTCCCTCAAAGCTACTCAAAATGTTACACTACCATATGCTTGCTTATTTCCTACTCTCCACCACTTCAACCACATGAATGCATGATTCAGAAGGACTTTCAAGAATTGCAATGAAGAACAAGCACAATACATAAGAATGACACAAATATAGGAATAGAAAACATTGAAGACAAGAGGCAATTGAAATACTATCATGTTGCATTCAATGAAACAATGCCCATGCACATCTCCTTCCATTCTCAAAACTAACAACCATTATTGTTCTCCACATCCATGTTTGTCCACAAGAAACACACACTTGTACATCTCATGCAAGAAATAAATAAAGCTCATCAACAAGAAGCATTCTCCATTCAAGAAAATAGCACGTCATCTAAAAATATCCACTTTTTTTTTCTTTTTTTTTCAAGTCAGTTTTTTTAATATTTTTTATGGGCACCCTAACATCAAGAATTATTATTATTTCTTTTTTTTTCTTTTTCTATTTGAATCAGTTTTTTTTTTCATTTTTTTTATGACGTGCTCTTTTCTTAATTGTCTTTTAATGCAAATACACACTCATAGACAAATAAAACATGGCTTAACCATGGTGATCAAGCATGGTTCACTCATGCACCATTTAAATCTAGCCTTTCTACAATAAATCCTCAACTATGACTCTCCCAATCATCTCCTCCCCCACACTTAAATTTGACCATCTCGGGCAATAGATCCAACATGATAAAGTTCAAATGTCTCAACAACAAAAGAATAACAAGACATGTCATAGACGAAGGAGAAATGAAAAAGGACAAGCAATGTCTATCTACATGGAAGAGTATATTCATTACTAGCACATGTATCAACAAGAGTATCAATAAGGAAAAACAAGGTGACCTTCATCATAATCATGCAACTTATGGTAATGTGGTCTTGATAAGGAGCAAAGCAAGTTCTAAAGTGTTAACAATCATGAGTGCTACCCACATACAAGGAAAATAATCATGAAAGCTCAAATCCTCATTGAGTGTATGAAATAATCAAGCTTAGTCTATCACAATTAAATTCAACACCACACAAGTAACCAAATGCAATCACTACAATCAATCATGTCCAATCGATCTCTAAGTTCGACAACCAAACCTAACTAGCTTTTACGACATCCAAGACTCGGGTAAGAATGCTTAAGAAATTGAACTCGATATCTGATAAAACCCAAGAATCGATTATTCAAAACTCAAGAAAGAAACAAAACTGTGCAATAGAACTATGACAAGAAAGTGCGTATGTACAAAAAGAAAGAAGTGAAGAGGAACAAACTCCCCTCAAGTCGGGTAAATGGCGTCAGTAAACGTCGCCGCCTCCTCTATTATTCCTTGCAGGCTTTCATGAAATTGTTTGAGTCTGTGCCCATTGACTTTGAATGTTCTTCCCGAAGTAGGATCCTGTATCTCTATGACACCATACGGGAAAACATCAATAATAATGAATGGACCTTCCCATTTAGACTTAAACTAACCTGTAGATCATTTGAATTTGGAATTGTACAATAACACCTTCTCTGCAGCATGAAATTTCTTATGCAAAATATGTTTGTCATGGAAAGCCTTTATCTTTTCTTTGTAGGCACGGGCGTTCTCATACGCTTCCAGTCTCAATTGCTCCAATTCTTGCAATTGTAGTTTTCTTTTACAACCAGCTTCTTCCAAACTCAAATTGCATGCTTTCACATCCCAATATGCTTTATGTTCCACCTCCACTGGTAAATGACAATCCTTTCCAAATACAATCCGATAGGGAGACATTCCAATTGGAGTCTTGTAAGCAGTCCCGTAGGCCCATAATGCATTGTTCAATCTTTTGCTCCAATCCTTCCTATCCGGTCGTACTGTCTTCTCCAAAATTAATTCAATCTCCCTATTTGAAATTTCAGCCTGACTATTTGTCTGAGGGTGGTATGGGGTGGACACCTTAAGTACCAAGAGTGGCTTCAAGTGTCGGTTGTAAAAGTGGGACCCTTGATCACTGATGATCGTCCTGGGTACCCCAAACCTACAAAATATCTGTGACCTGACAAAATCTACAACAATTGCAGCATCATCAGTCCTGGTGGAGATAGCCTCCACCCATTTAGAAACATAATCAACAGCTAGCAGGATGTAAATAAAGCCGAATGAACTAGGAAAAGGACACATAAAATCAATACCCCACACATAAAAAATTTCACAAAACAAAATTGGTTGTTGGGGCATTTCATTCCTCTGGCCTAAAGTCCCTATCCATTGACAACGGTCACAAGTTTTGAAAAATAAAAATGCATCCCGAAATAAAGTAGGCCAATATAATCCTACATCTAATACTTTCCTAGTTGTACGTTGGGGATCAAAATGACCCCCACATGCAAGTGAGTGACAAAAGGAAAGTACAAAGTGAAACTCATTATCAGGAATGCATTTCCTAACTACTTGGTCACTACAAAATTTCCACAGATAAGGATCATCCCACACATAATATTTTGCACCACTTTTCAATTTTGCACATTGGGCCTTAGAGAATTGTGTAGGAAAAACATGAGAAACCAAATAGTTAACAAGATCTGCGTACCATGGCATCTTACCCTGCAGTTGTAAAAGTTGCTCCTCAGGAAATGAATCTCTGATCGGTATAGGGTCTGCCTCTCTCTCAATCCTACTCAAATGATCGACTACTAGGTTCTCCCTACCGCTCCTATTGCGTATCTCGACGTCGAATTCTTGGAGCAGAAGCATCCATCGTATCAATCTCGGCTTTGCATCTTGCTTATTTAGTAGGTACCTGAGAGATGCATGATTAGAAAAAATGATCACATGAGAACATAAAAGATAAGATCAAAATTATCTAAAAAAAAACAATAGCCAAAAATTATTTTTCGATTGTCGTGTAGTTGGCTTGTGTTGAATCCAGAGTCTTCGATGCATATCATATGACTTGTGATGCTCCTCCCACTCTCTGAGCTAAAATCGCTCCTACTTCATGATTCGAAGCATCGCACATCACCTCAAATGGCAGAGTCCAGTCTGGTGGTCGTATAATCGGAGTTGAGGTAAGAGCACTCTTCAACTGGTCAAACACATTCCTTACACTGTTGATCAAAATTGAACTCCACATCTTTTTACAGCAATCTGGACAATGGAAGGGCAGTCTTACTGAAATTTCTGATGAATTGCTTGTAGAAACCTACATGTCCAAGAAAAGAACGCACTGCCCGCACACATGTGGGGTATGATAGCAAAGAAATACTATCGATTTTTGCAGGATCTACTTCAATACCCTTCCTAGAGACTATATGACCTAAAACTATGCCCTGTGTAACCATGAAATGACATTTTTCAAAATTTAATACTAGGTCAGTCTCTATAGACCTATGCAAGACTCGTGACAAACTTTTGTTGGGTTTCCGGCACCGCGGCGTGTGTGTGTTGGATCATGTTTCATAAACATGAGCACAGCGGAAGCAATAAAATTAATAAATCTACATTTATTACAACACACACATCACACGCATGCATAGTACAACATGTGTAGACATAACCATAAATTTAATTTTTGCAATAAAGGAAATTTAACTACGTTATACCTTTCGTATTACGTGTAGCGGGAACGACATCAACCGGAACGATCCTCGCTAGAATCGTCTCTATCCGTATCCACGCCGAGTATCCTCGGGATGACTTCGCTAAGCCACGAGCTTCGTCTTCGTATGGGTTACTAGCCTCATGTTGAAGACGACATGATCGAGAGATGATCACGATCCGAATCCAAATTCGGATCCTAAGACGAGTGCTCAAAACTCGCTTCTCCGGAGAGGTATTCGTCAACCGATTGACGAATCCTTCGTCCTCCACCTCAGAGGATTACCGGAGATCGAATCCCCGGTAAGTTAGCCGCTGTCGGAGCTCTAACCGTCGTCCAAACGATGCTCCGACGAGAGGAGAACAAGCTGTCCAGAAAACTGGACAGCTTTGGTGGAGGAGATAGGCGCCGGCCAACCAAGGGAAGATAAAGCTCACCTTGATGCCAAACCTAAAGGAGATCACCGGAGCAACAACCGGCAGCAGCTCGACGCCGGCGAGGGGGAAGGAAGGCTCCTTCTGGACGCCGGTTGGAGGAGAAGATGGGGCGGCAATGGAGTTGGCGCCGACTCCTTCAATGGGGTGGGCGGCAACTCTAGCTAGGGTTTTGGATTAGGGCTTAATTATCCCTTAAGCCCTCTTTTATAGAGAACTAATTCTCTTAATGGTTATTGGATCATAACCATTAGGCCCGTTAACCCGCTCCATTAAGATAAGTTAAAATAAACCAAACCATGATGGTTTATTTTAAGTTAAAACGAACCGAACCAACTTTTGGTTCATTCGTTTAAAATAAACCAAACCCTTTGGTTTATTCTCCTCCATTGGATTAGAACCAAACCATTTTGGTCCATCCATTATGTCTTCATAAGACACGACCCATCCACGCTTCCATTGCGACTGAAACGATTTCATGCTCGCTCCATGTTTGGTCCAACCAAACTTAGTTTCTCTCGGTTTGAGAATCCCATTCTCAAGCTCGTTTTAAATCCTTCGGATTACGCTCGTTGTGCGTGTGACCAAATAGGTTCTCGGTTTATGTTGGCCGTCTATAATTAACCATTAATTATAGAATGATCATGAGTGACACCTAGTAGTACATCATGATCCCCAATTATCCGAAAAGATCAACGGTTGATCCAGAACTATTTTTGAAACCCTTCAGCAGCTGGAATGAATCGTGCCCCATTCCCTTCACTCATCTTATACCCACTTGGTTCAGGACATGGTCTATAGTGTCAGTCCCCACTAGGCTGACTACGTCACACCTAGCCCAAGTATCATTTCCTCGTCCTACGGATTCTAGTTACTACACATGTATCGAAGAGTACCTTACTCTAAACATGTAATGCTTTGGCCAAAGACTTTAGTAACAATTCGACGAGAGGCCATGGGTATACATCTCCTCGCAAGGAGTGGTGAATCCTTTATAGGCTATTCAAACACCTTCGATCACTTTGACTTATACCCAATCATCCAGGGTCCACATCTCCTTGGAGATGTTTGCTTAAGATGTCAAAGCAAAAGTCTCCATGATCAAGATGACTTGAATACCGCAAGTCAAAGGAACATCGCACTTAAGCTACAGTAAGAACTTCATTGACATATCTATATATGCAGAGAACCATATGAAGTCTTATGGCTGGTCACTCCAATGAACTAGTTACCATAACTAGCATCCACGATCAACTCTAGACATCACTATGTCTCCAGCTAGTGAGAATCAGCTGCTTGGATACACCAAGGAGTATACCTCGTGCTAATCTCGAAAGAATTGATGGTGTCCAAATCCATCAATTCATCGACTAGGGATAATTTCGATACATCACAATTACACATGTAGAGATACTCACTAGTTGTGATCCAATCACAAATTCTCTCATGCTGTGAATTGTATCGTGGTCATTCAGTAAATGAGTTTAAGATCCAATAAAATACATGAAACATGTATACTCAAATAGTGAATCTTCATTTATCATATAAATGGTTCATACATAAGGCGATTGCCTTAGAACATCTCTCATATATTACTAACAGACTCCCACTTGGCCTAATGCCAATCGCTATGGTATCCAATACCATAAGCTCTAACATGACCCTCAAACTTACTTTGAGGTAATGCCTTAGTCAAAGGATCCGCGAAGTTCCTTTCAGTGGGAATTTTCTTGATTTGTATTTCGTTCCTACTGATGATCTCTCTGATAAGATGATAGTGGCGAAGCACATGTTTGGATCGTTGATGAGACCTTGGCTCTTTCGCCTGTGCAATTGCTCCATTGTTGTCGCAGTAGACCGGTATTGCTTCAACAATGGCCGGAATCACACCAAGTTCATAAACGAACTTCTTGATCCAAACCGCTTCTTCACGCTGCCGCAATGTATTCTGCCTCAGTGGTAGAATCCGCTACAGTGTCTTGTTTGGAACTTTTCCAACTCACTGCGCCCCCATTCAAGGTGAACACGTATCCAGACTGAGACCTAGAATCATCATTGTCTGTCTGGAAGCTGGCATCCGTATACCCGCGTATCACCATGTCCCCTTCTCCATATATTAGGAACACATCCTTAGTTCTTCTTAAGTACTTAAGGATTGTCTTAACAGCCACCCAATGATCCATTCCTGGATCGGACTGGTATCTGCTCGTGACACTCAGAGCATACGATACATCGGGCCTCGTACATAACATAGCATACATGATAGATCCTATTGCGGATGCATAGGGAATCTTACTCATGCAAATCCTCTCGTCTTCTGTGCGCGGACACATAGACTTGAAGGTGTACCCCATGCCTGATGGGTAGGAAACCTTTCTTGGATTCCGACATGCTAAACCTCTTTAGCACTCGGTCTATATATGTAGACTGCGAAAGACCAAGCAACCGTTTCGATCTATCTATATAGATCTTAATCCCGAGGATGTAGGTTGCTTCTCCCAGGTCTTTCATGGAGAATGTCTTGGATAACCAAACCTTCACGATCAGAAGATTGAAACATCGTTTCCTATAAGTAGTATGTCATCGACATACAATACTAGGAACACGACTGCACTCCCACTAACCTTCTTGTACACACAAGGTTCGTCTGGATTTTGTGAGAAATCAAACTTTTGATTGTCTCATCAAAACGGATATTCCAGCTCCTGGATGTTTGCTTTAATCCATAAATGAACCGTCGCAATTTGCATACCTTGGTTTTATCAATCGATGTGAAACCCTCAGGCTGTATCATATACACGTCCTCGAGCAGGTTTCCATTAAGGAAAGCTATTTTCACATCCATCTGCCATATCTCATAATCATAATGAGCCGCTATGGCCAGGAGCATCCGAATGGATTTAAGCATAGCTACAGGCGAATAGGTTTCGTCATAATCAACACCTTGCTTTTGACGATATCCTTTCGCCACCAATCTAGCCTTATAGGTAATCACATTACCATCCATGTCGGTTTTCTTCTTGAAAACCCACTTGCACCCTATAGGCTTTATGCCTTCAGGTGGGTCAACCAAGTTCCAAACTTGGTTTTCATACATGGAATCCATTTCCGACTTCATGGCATCAAGCCACTTATCCCTTTCTGAACTTGTCAGCACTTCTTCATAACTAGTAGGCTCCTCATCATCAATGAGTAACACGTCGTTCGATTCACTTACGAGAAATCCATATCTCTCAGGAATATTGCGTGCTCTACTAGATCTACGAAGATGTGGTGCCTCAATAGGTCCAGCCGATGGCTCATCACTATGAGTCATCGGTCGAAGTGCTTGACCAGGTATCTCTTCAATGTCTACTGAAGTCTCTTGAACCTCCTCAAGTTCAATGACACTCCCACTGTTTTCTTGTAAGAGAAACTCTTTCTCTAGAAACACAACATTCCTTGAAACAAACACCTTTTGTTCCAAGGGATGATAGAATTGGTAACCCCTCGTTTCCTTAGGGTATCCAATAAATAGACATTTATCAGACTTAGCATCCAATTTGTCTGACACAGTCCGCTTCACATAAGCAGGACAACCCCATATCTTCAAGTAAGATAAATGAGGTTTCTTACTAGCTCATATCTCATATGGAGTAGTAGAGACTACCTTGGTCGGGACTCTGTTTAACAAATGCAAGTATCATGCATAGCCCCAAAAGGACTTGGGAAGATTCACGTGATTCATCATTGACCTGACCATGTCCAACAAGGTCCGGTTTCGCCTCTCAGATACACCATTAAGTTGTGGTGTATACGGCGGAGTCCATTGAGACAATATACCATTGTCCCTCAGATAATCTAGAAACTCTTGACTCAAGTATTCACCACCTTGATCCGATCGAAGTATTTTAATACTCTTGCCAAGTTGTTTCTCTACTTCATTTCTGAATTCTTTGAACCTTTCAAAGGCTTCAGACTTGTGTTTCTTCAAGAACACATACCCAAACTGTGAGTGATCATTGGTGAAGGTAATGAAGTAGCTATAGCCTCCTAAAGCTTGAGTTGACATGGGTCCACATACATCAGTATGTATTAGACCTAGCAACTCTTCCACTCGTTCACCTTTTCCAGTAAAAGGTAACTTAGTCATCTTGCCTTTTAAGCATGATTCACATGTATCGTATGAATCCAATTCAAACGATTCCAGAATTCCACATCGGTGTAATTCGGACATACGTTTCTTACTTGCATAGCCAAGACGACAATGCCACATATATGAGTCTAATTGATTATCTTTTCGAGCACGCTTGTTGCTCACTTCGATATTGAAAATGTCACTGGATACGTCCAACGTATAAATACCATTGCTTAAAGTTCCAGTCCCATAAAGAACTCCATTCAAAGTTATGTAACAACAATTGTTACTAAAAGTCAAATGGTACCCATTTCTATTTAAACAAGAAATAGAAATGATGTTCTTTATCAACGAAGGAACATAAAAGCAATTGTCCAGTTCTAAGACAAGTCCTGTAGGGAGTCTCAACAAATACGTTCCGATGGCGAGTGCAACAACCTTTGCTCCATTCCCAACACGTAAATTTGACTCTCCCTTGACGAGTCTTCTTCTATTTCTTAGCCCATGTATGTCTTTATATATATGTGAGCCACACCCAGTATCCAATATCCAAGTGTCTGAGGAAATAGAATGACAATCAATAACGAAGATATCTGAGGAAGATGGGGCATCCGATGCCTTATTCTTCTTCACAGACTCAAGATAAATCTTGCACTTTCTTCGCCAATGGCTCTCCTTGCCATAATGATGGCAAGTTTCCTTTTGTGCTAGTTCTACCTTCTTAGCCCTTCTCTTCTTTCCCTTATGCTGTTCCTTTGACTTTCTCTTAGAACCTTTCTTCGAGGAATCAACTAACAGCACCGTCCCCTGCTCATGCTTCTCAGAAGGCTCCACAGTCTTCAGCATGTTGAGCAGTACCACAGATGAACCTTCTTGCATCTCAGAGGTGAAGAGGAGCTTGGAGACTTCGAACCTTTCGAATCTCACTTTCTCATCAAACAACTCATAAAGATGAAGGACTATGGTATGAGCATCCATATGCTCATGCTGCTTTTGCAGCTCGGGTACCATCGCCCCTAGCATGATGTAACTCACTTGCTCAGAATCACTCACATGTTTCTGATGGGCCAACAATTGGTCCGGTGTTGCATCATCACTAGACTCAAGTGAAGAGACGCCCGAGGACATACTCAAGCTTTTCTGCCTTGAGAACAATTCTCAAGTTTCTAAGCCAGTCCAAGAAGTTTGGCCCAGTCAATTTATTCGAATTCAAAATAGAGCGCAAATTCAAAGACATCATGATCAAGCGATTAACCTAGAAATACAAAACGAGCATATATGAGAAAGATGATTTTAAAATGCATCCACATACATTTACAAAATCCCATTCATTTTTTCGAATTCAAAAACCCTTGAAATCAATTCGGGAGATCGTAGGTCAATCTCCGAATGGGATGATATCCAATATAGATAAGAACAACCTTGGAGTGAGTCCAACAAGCCATTCTTAGCTATGATGGTGGGTATCAAGTATACCGATTACATATCATGTATATGTAACTATCACAATGTGCTATCAACTAATTGAATGTTTACACATACATTGGGTTGTTGACACATTAACAAGTATGCATCATATGCATAGCACCCAACTTCACCTCTCTTCACATCGACCTTGGAGTGAGTCCAACAAATCAATGCTCCAAGTTAGAGCCGACCCATTAATCGCGAAATAGTTTTAATATGGTTAGAGCGCATTCAACCAATTAGCCAGGCTTGGAGTGAGTCCAACAACCCAAACTAACGATTGACCTCTGACTCTTACCATATTAGAGTTAAACTATTCCAATTATTTGAACATGTTCAGGTTCAAGCCGGGCTTGGAGTGAGTCCAACAACCCAAACAAGAAACAGAACTCTGGTTCTAATCATATTAATGGAAGGTGTAGGCTTTAATATTGAGTTAGGGTTTTATGTCTCATCCTCTTTGCATGCAAATAACTATTATCTACATGGCATGACATACATGACATACATCTACATGTCATGACACGCATGGCATAATGTTATGCATCTAATGCAATTACATGACATACAATTATGTCATGTACATAATTTCCTTATTTGTCATAACTATTTATGGAAATAAAATATATTCAAGATTTGATTCTCCAAATCAAATCATGATTGAATTAGGAAACAAATTTCCAAATCTAATCACATATTTTATTTATGAAAATAATTGATTAAGTAAAATCAATTTAGGAAACCAATTTCCTAAATCATCAAAACTACTTATGGAAATAAAATATTTTAAGATTTGATTCTCCAAATCAAATCATGATTAAATTAGGAAACAAATTTCCAGAATCTAATCAAATATTTTATTTATGAAAAATATCAATTTCCATAAATACTTCCAACTTTCCAAAAGTGGAAGATTTCCATAAATACATCTAGACTTTCCAAAATTGAAAAATTTCCATAAATACTTCTAAATTTCCAAAATTAGAAAATTTCCAGAAATAACATTATGACTATCGCAAAACCATTTTACGATTATGTCAAAATACAACATGGGCTCTGATACCACTGTTGGGTTTCCGGCACCGCGGCGTGTGTGTGTTCGATCATGTTTCATAAACATGAGCACAGCGGAAGCAATAAAATTAATAAATCTACATTTATTACAATACACACATCACACGCATGCATAGTACAACATGTGTAGACATAATCATAAATTTAATTTTTGCAATAAAGGAAATTTAACTACGTTATACCTTTCGTATTACGTGTAGTGGGAACGACATCAACCAGAACGATCCTCGCTAGAATCGTCTCTATCCGTATCCACGCCGAGTATCCTCGGGATGACTTCGCTAAGCCATGAGCTTCGTCTTTGTATGGGTTACTAGCCTCGTGTTGAAGACGACGTGATCGAGAGATGATCACGATCCGAATCCAAATTCGGATCCTAAGACGAGTCCTCAAAACTCGCTTCTCCGGAGAGGTATTCGTCAACCGATTGATGAATCCTTCGTCCTCCACCTCAGAGGATTACTGGAGATCGAATCCCCGGTAAGTTAGCTGCTGTCGGAGCTCTAACCGTCGTCCAAACGATGCTCTGACGAGAGGAGAACAAGCTGTCCAGAAAACTGGACAGCTTTGGTGGAGGAGATAGGCGCCGGCCAACCAAAGGAAGATAAAGCTCACCTTGATGCCAAACCTAAAGGAGATCACCGGAGAAACAACCGGCAGCAGCTCGACGCCGGCGAGGGGGAAGGAAGGCTCCTTCTGGACGCCGGTTGGAGGAGAAGATGGGGCGGCAATGGAGTTGGCGCCGACTCCTTCAATGGGGTGGGCGGCAACTCTAGCTAGGGTTTTTGGATTAGGGCTTAATTTTCCCTTAAGCCCTCTTTTATAGAGAACTAATTCTCTTAATGGTTATTGGATCATAACCATTAGGCCCGTTAACCCGCTCCATTAAGATAAGTTAAAATAAACCAAACCATGATGGTTTATTTTAAGTTAAAACGAACCGAACTAACTTTTGGTTCATTCGTTTAAAATAAACCAAACCCTTTGGTTTATTCTCCTCCATTGGATTAGAACCAAACCATTTTGGTCCAT
This sequence comes from Wurfbainia villosa, assembly GCA_025175895.1. NCBI lineage: Eukaryota > Viridiplantae > Streptophyta > Magnoliopsida > Zingiberales > Zingiberaceae > Wurfbainia > Wurfbainia villosa. The sequence goes on along the minus strand of CM045986.1, from coordinate 54,191,674 downwards.
CCATTATGTCTTCATAAGACACGGCCCATCCACGCTTCCATTGCGACTGAAACAATTTCATGCTCGCTCCATGTTTGGTCCAACCAAACTTAGTTTCTCTTGGTCTGAGAATCCCATTCTCAAGCTCATTTTAAATCCTTCGGATTATGCTCGTTGTGCGTGTGACCAAATAGGTTCTCGGTTTATGTTGGCCGTCTATAATTAACCATTAATTATAGAATGATCATGAGTGACACCTAGTAGTACATCATGATCCCCAATTAACCGAAAAGATCAACGGTTGATCCAGAACTATTTCTGAAACCCTTCAGCAGCTCGAATGAATCGTGCCCCATTCCCTTCACTCATCTTATAACCACTTGGTTCAGGACATGGTCTATAGTGTCAGTCCCCACTAGGCTGACTACGTCACACCTAGCTCAAGTATCATTTCCTCATCCTACGGATTCTAGTTACTGCACATGTATCAAAGAGTACCTTACTCTAAACATGTAATGCTTTGGCCAAAGACTTTAGTAACAATCCGACGAGAGGCCATGGGTATACATCTCCTCGCAAGGAGTGGTGAATCCTTTATAGGCTATTCAAACACCTTCGATCACTTTGACTTATACCCAATCATCCCGGGTCCACATCTCCTTGGAGATGTTTGCTTAAGATGTCAAAGCATAAGTCTCCATGATCAAGATGACTTGAATACCGCAAGTCAAAGGAACATCGCACTTAAGCTACAGTAAGAACTTCATTGACATATCTATATATGCAGAGAACCATATGAAGTCTTACGGCTGGTCACTCCAATGAACTAGTTACCATAACTAGCATCCACGATCAACTCTGGACATAACTATGTCTCCAACTAGTGAGAATCAGCTGCTTGGATACACCAAGGAGTATACCTCGTGCTAGTCTCGACAGAATTGATGGTGTCCAAATCCATCAATTCATCGACTAGGGATAATTCTGATACATCACAATTACACATGTAGAGATACTCACTAGTTGTGATCCAATCACAAATTCTCTCATGCTGTGAATCGTATCGTGGACATTCAGTAAATGAGTTTAAGATCCAATCAAATACATGAATCATGTATACTCAAATGGTGAATCTTCATTTATCATATAAATGGTTCATACATAAGGCGATTGCCTTAGGACATCTCTCATATATTACTAACAACTTTCCAAACATGTATCAAATGAGGTGCCATACACAGTGAAATCATCCATGAAAACTTCCATGCAATGCTCTAATAGATCAGAAAAAATACTTACCATACATCGCTGGAAGGTATCTAGAGCATTGCAGAGCCCAAATGGCATACGTTAGTATGCGAAAGTTTCAAATGGGCATGTGAAGGTAGTCTTTTCCTGATCCTTTGGAGCTATGGGAATATGAAAATAGCCTATGTAGCCATCCAAGAAGCAATAATAGGACTTCCCTGCAAGCCTCTCCAACATCTGATCAATAAATGACAGGGGGTAGTGATCTTTTCTGGTGATCTGGTTCAACTTGCGATAATCAATACAGACTCTCCATGCATTCTGTGGTCATGTGGGGATCATCTCATCATGTCGATTCGCTACCATGGTGATACCGGACTTCTTTGGCACTACATGCATGAGACTGACCCACTGACTGTCAGAAATGGAGTATATGATACCAGCTCGAAGAAGCTTGGTTATCTCAGTCTTGACAACATCTGATATAAGTGGGTTCAGTCTACGCAGTGGTTGCCTCACTGGCTTCATTCTGTCCTCCAAGAAAATCCGGTGCATACACAAAGTAGGGCTAATACTAGGCATATCATCAATCATACACCTGATAGCTTTCTGATGTTGCCTGAGAAGATCTAGTAGACGCTGCTCCTGCTCTGGGTCCAGATCTCTAGTAATAATGACTGGTCTCTGCTCGTCTTCACCTAAGTAGGCATACTTAAGGTGCTAAGGCAATCTTTCAATTCCATTCTCGATGGTTGAACAGTCCTTGGAAGCAATTTTTTGGAATCTGCTTCCTCTGTAGATACCTCTATTTCCTTTGCAAAAATAGCCTCACAGAGTAAATCTAAGCCACCAACATCATCCTCTACATCACCTGCATCGCAACCAATGTCTCCCAATGAAATATCTGCACTGTCAAACCTACTCACCCAATCTGTGTCAAAATGCTCAGCCTCCTCGCAATCTAACCCATCCATCATGTCTATGCTAAAAAGTGAATGATCCTCAGTGGGATATCTCATCACATCTGGAATACTGAATTGAACAACTGTGTCGCCAAACTCCATGGTAAGCATTCCTGCATGTACATTGATTTTTGTCCTTACTGTCTTTAGGAACGGTCGTCCAAGAATTAGTGGAGGTTGGCCTGAAGCTGTATCTCCCTCCATATCCAAATTATAGAAATCCGCTTGAAAAATTAACTCCTTTACCCTGACTAATACATCCTCTATCACTCCTGCTGGGTGCGCGAAACTATGGTTGGCCAACTGTATAACAACTCTGGTGGCCTGAAGTGGGCCAATACCGAGTGCCTGAAAAATAGACTTAGGCATAACATTAATGAAAGCTCCTAGGTCTAGCATAGCATCTTCAAAAGTGTTGTCTCCAATCACACATGGCATGGTAAATACACTAGGATCCTTGCACTTTTGAGGCATCGGCTGAATCATACTTGATATATTCCTCCCCATGCTGACCAACTCATTCCCCTTAAGCTTCCTCTTATGAATGCACAAATCTTTCAGGAACTTGGCATATTTTGGGATGTGCTTGATGACTCTCAACAATGGAATGTTCACTTCCACCTTACTAAATATGCCCACAAGCTCCTGAAGTTCCTCTGCCTTGTCTGCATCACTGTTTCTTCTTGAAGGTACTAGCCTATGAGGAAATGGTAAATACACTGAGGCACTCGTTATGGTCCGTGAAACATCTCTCTGCTTCTCACATACTGGATTTGAAACTGGCACTGGTGCAGATGCTGCTGGTTCAGAAGTAGTCTTACCACTCTGTAGTGTGATGGCACTGACATTCCCTCTGGAGTTCGGAATGGTTTGCGAAGGTAACTGACTAGACCCCTATGATTGAGACTGCGTAATGCTGGATGCTATCTGACTAAGCTGTCTCTCCAAAATTTGCATGGATGTATCCATCCTCTATTGTTGCTGCATCTGCTGTTGTTGCATCTGCTATTGCATCTGTTGCTGCATCTGCTGCACAAGCTCCTCCAATTTTTGCATTGAAGCCTCTGGTCTAGTAGGTTGAGACTACTGTGGTTTAACTGGAGTTGCATTCTGATGAATATCAAATGGTCTCTGAAATGATGGAGGTAGCTGATATGACTGATGCTGTTGCTGATGCACATTCCCATACCTCAAATTTGGGTGATCTCTCCATCTTGGGTTGTAAGTGGGAGACATGGGATCATACTGGCTATACCCAGGTTGCGACTGATAAAATTGAGACCTTGGTTGAAAAACATTTGCTACAGCTGCCTAATCCGTAAAGTTAGAACTCCCTTCTTGTTGTAATATGGGGCAAACATTGGTCAAATGAGTGGAACTAGAACAAATCCCATAGGTGCTCACTGGCTGAATAGACTGCATCAATGGTTGTTGAGCTTGCTTCAGAGCTATTTGTCTAACCATAGAAGTTAGCTCCTGTAATTTAGTCTTAAGCTCCTGGTTATATGCTCTGGGCACTAGAATCTCATTCACCCCTCTGGTAAGCAACTGTTTGCTTCCAAACTGCTGTGCATTGGCTGCCATAATTGAGATGAGCTCCCTTGCTGCTTCAGATGTCTTGTTTACCAGTGCTCCCCCACTAGCTGCATTGATCATACATCGATCCATAGGAAGTTGTCCCTCATAGAATGACTGAATGAGTATCTACTCACTCAGCTGGTGATGAGGACAACTGTGTTAGTTATAGCCCTAGAACCAATCATGTGATGGTTGAATAGGGAACATTTTGTATCATATTCTATAAAGGAAAAGGATTGGTTATTATATTTACGTCTTGCTTGTGCCAGCTAAATTAAATATAATAATGCCCTAGAAAAGTAGGTTCTTATCTACAGCACATCAATTGGCAGAATTGATTATGAGAGGCTGTAGAGAACACTTTCCTAAATGTTCCTAGTCAAGTATTAATATGCAAGGGCAATATTAATACATAAAGACTAGCATGTAGGTCAATTGATGACTTGATCTCACAAGTCATGGATATATGATATCAAGTTGACACATGGGTATATATTAGAGAATATATACTGAACTGACCCGCCATGAGAAAGTTTCATGGATCGTCATATGAGTGTCATAAACTTTCTCATGTGACTATTGGTATGAATAGTCCTCAAACCTGAAGTCACTACGGTTCCCTACATAAGGAGTTATGTACTTTGGTATCGTCAAATGTCACCCGTAACAGGGTGGACCATAAAGGCGATTACTGGGTATATAACAAATTATGCGGAGGGATGTGAGTGATGTAGATGAGATCTATCCCTCCCATATGACGGGAGTGATATCTGTGGGCCCCTTGATTGAGTAGAACTACTAAAATGCATGGCCATGCTCGAATGAGTCAATATGAGATATTGAGCTCATTTGCTTGAGTTAGTTTACTCAGGGATCAAGAAACACATAGATTGATCGAGGATGACACGGACTATGCCTCATTGGTCAATCTGATATCAAGGATAGAAGGACACGGTCATACATTATAGTAGTCACGGAAAGGTTAGTCGGATCTTGACTTATTTCGTAACTTGGGTAGCAATGATGTATTGCTAGATGCCGCTCATTGCTTGTGTATCTAAAAGAGTTTAGATCCACTGCCAACGTTATGAGAGCCTATAGGGTCACACACAAAGAGCATGATGATTAGAAGAATTAGTGCATTCTAGTTTAACTAGAATAATTTGGGAATAAGCTTAAGTACAAAATGGTTTTTGGACTTTAAGCTTAATGAGAATTTTAGCTTATTGATTTAATGAGATTAATTTAATATGCTAAGCTTATTAATTTAATAAGATTAAATAAATATGTTATCATGATAGCCTAAGCTTAATTGATTTAATAAGATTAATTCAATATGTTACCTTATTGATTTAATGCGATTAATTCAATATGATAACATAAGCTTATTGAATTAATAAGATTAATTCAACATGCATGAATGCCACATAAGCATGCCACCTAAGCTTGATGAGGTGGAAGGAGACAAAGGGTTTTGACCTTTGGAATTTCTCCACATGTGGCCGGCCAAACAAGGAGTTGATTATGTTTCAATGCAATTGATTGCATTGAATGTGATAGGAGGTGAAAGGTTTTTCAATCCTATAAAACACTCCATGGGGTGGCCGGCCAAGGGGTTGAAGCTAGAGGCTTGGAGAGAGCTTGGTGGTGAGAGGCTTTGGTTGTGTGGCTTTTGTGAGTGTAGGCTAGCAAGAAGAGTGGTCTTCTTCTTCCTTTCTCTTTTTCCCCTACCTTCCTCTCCTTTAGGGACTTCTCTAGCAAGAAGTAAAGGACAGCTCTTCTAGTTTCTTTTGTGAGACAAGAGCTTGCTCGTGTGGATACATATAGAGGCACGGACATTTGAACGTGCTAAAAGATCCAACAAACCCAAGAAGAAGCGGGATTAAAAAGGGCACGCAACAAAGGTAATATTCTCCTATAAGATAGGTTTTTCTTTTAGAGAAATTTATTTTTGTACGAGGTTTTCTTTCGCAAGGATCACTTAGAAGGGATCCTATTTTTCCGTTGCTCATATGCTATTTTGCATAAAAAAATCCCTACAGTGGTATCAGAGCCACTTGCGAAAGATCGTATAAAAATAGGTTTTCTCTATTTTATATGTGATATAGAAGTAGGATAAATTTTATTATGAGTTGATAATTGCATTAGCAATTTTTCAAACATAATAAAATATCCGATGTCTTTTAAAAGTTAAAATTGACATGGTGCATGGTTATGGCCTAGTCCCAAAAAGTTTGTGAATGTGTGTGTTGTAATTCTTAATACGGCCTGCGTGTCGTGCCTTTCTCCTAAAATTCTTATTGTAAAATTAGTTTTAGACTCGAATGTAACTCGAGTATTTCTCCTTTTGTAATATACAAAATAAAGATGGAGGGTCCATTGGAAGATGACGTTACAAGGAGGAAGTCAACAACACAAGACAACCAAAAGGAAGCACTTGGGAGAAGATGCTATCCCTAGGTTGACCAATCAATCTTTTCATTGGCTTGAGAAGATTGTAGAATAAGGGCTATAACCATGACACGCTTAGTTTAATATGTATGTGATGCATGTTAATTTAGCTTATATGTGATGTATGCTAATATTGTTGGGTTTTTTCGAGCCGCAAAAACCGCTTTTTACGTTGCGGAAACCTCGGAAGCCCCCGGCCACGGATCCGTGCGAAGTATAAAAATTATAATTACATGCATGTGCTTACAGAAATCCTAGATCTACCTTAGATCTAAGAGGTTAGAACGTTACCCTCGTAGCGATGCCCTTCGCTTATCCCGCTCGTCCAAAAGTTCGCCGAAACTCGAGAGTGTCAAGTGCACACTCCTCTATGGTATCCACACAAGCAATAGGTGGAGAGAAATGCCTTAGAGTGTGCTAGCACTCCCTTAGGAATTTCGGCCAAAGAGAGGGATGGGAGAGGGAGAGCTTGAGAGGAAAGGTTCCAAGGTTGAAGATGAAGTAATGAGAGTAACTCACCAAATGAATTCACCTCATGAAACCCCTAAAGTGGCCGGCCACTTCAAGGAGAGGGAGTTACATGCATGCATGTAACTCCCATGTCCCTTGGTCTCCCTCATGAGGTGGCACCAATTGACAAAGTCAATGATGATGTGGAGCATCATCATTGGCCGGCCATGCCTAGTCATCATCATGACATGGCATTTGGTCAAGTCAAACTTGACCTTTCATCTTCCCTCTCAAGTCAAGTCAAACTTGACCTCTAATCTCCCATGGTTGATCAAATCTAACCACTTGACTCAAGTCAATTTAATATAATGAATCTCTATTCATTAATTTAAATTGATTTGATGAATCAAATCTCAATTAGACTCATTCAACACTTGAATCAACTTGAGTCTAACTCAATTAGTCTAATTTGGATTACTCTTAATCCAATTTGGTTCATCCCATGAACCTAATCCTCATGGTTCATCATATGAACCTAATCTCCATCTAATTGCTCTTATGTGTGTGACTATAGGTTCTTGTAACGCGTTGGCAATGTCCCTAAACCGATTTAGGAACATAAGCAATGAGCGGTATCTAGCAACACATCATTGCTACCCAAGTTACAAGAATGTTGAGCTCCAACATCACCTTTGTGACTACTAATTGTGACTCTCACAATATGTGACAATGTCCCTCTATCCTTGACATCTAGATTGACTAATCGAGGCATAGACCGTGTCATCCTCGGTACAATCTAAATCTTGAACTCCAAGTAGACTCACTCTAATCAAATGAGCTCAATATCTCATATTGACTCATTTGGGCATGGCCATGCACTTCGTGGTCTCACTCTATCAAGAATATCGATGTCACCCCCGTCATATAGGAGGGATAGATCCCATCTACATCACTCACACCCCTCCGCATAATTCGTTACATACCCAGTAATCGCCTTTATAGTCCACCCATTTACGGGTGACGTTTGACGAAGCCAAAGTATGCAACTCCTTATGTAGGGAACCATGGTGACTTCAGGTCTAAGGACTAATAGTCATACTAATAGCCACATGAGAAAGTATATGACACTCATATAACGATCCATGATACTTTCTCATGGCGGGTCATTCAGTATATATTCTCCAATGCATACCCATGTGTCAACTTGATATCTCATATCCATGACTTGTGAGATCAAGTCATCTTTTTGACCTACATGCTAGTCTCTACGCATTAACATTGTCCCTGAATGTTAATACTCGACTAGGAATGATTAAGAGTAGTGTTCTCTATATCATCTCATTATCGATTCAACCAATCGATTGATATAGATAAGAACCTACTACTCAAGGACATTATTATATTTAGTTATTTGGCACCAATACAAGTAAATATAATAACCATGCCTTTATAAATAGGAATATGATACAATAAAGTCCATACAACAATCATCACATGATTGGCTCTAGGGCTTTCACTAACAATCTCCCACTAGCACTAGTGCCAATCACCGTAGTATCTAATACCCAATGACCTAGTGTGACCATCATGCTTTTTCTGTGCCAAAGCCTTGGTCAAGGGATCTGCGATGTTAGCCTCTGTGGGTACTCTGCAAATCTTCACATCTCCTCGATCGACAATCTCACGAATGAGATGGAAGCACCGATATATTCGGCCTCTGTTGTAGAATCAATAACTGTGTCCTGCTTGGAACTCTTCCAGCTCACAGTGCTACCTATTCAAGCAAAACACGAACCCTGACTGCGATCTATAATCATCCTGGTCAGTTTGGAAGCTTGCATCGCTGTAACCCTTTACAGCTAGCTCCTCATCGCCTCCAAATATCAAGAAATATTCTTTAGTCCTTCTCAAGTACTTAAGAATATTCTTGACTGCTATCCAAATGGACGCTCACCGATCCGATCGTATCTACTCGTCATGCTCAAAGCATACGAGACATCGTGACAGTACACGATGGGCGTACATGATAGATCCTATAGCAGATGCGTAAGGGATCTTATCCATGCGGTCTCTCTCCTCTCTAGAAGAGGGACTTTGAGTCTTCGAAAGACTCACACCATGTGACATCGGCAGAAGTCCTTTCTTGGAATTTTGCATGGCAAACCGAAGTAATACCGTGTCAATGTATGTACTCTGACTTAGGCCAAGCAATCTCTTAGATATATCTCTATAGATCTTGATGCCTAGAATACAGGCTGCTTCACCTAAGTCCTTCATTGAGAAGCACGTCCCCAGCCAAGTCTTCACAGACTGTAGCGAAGGGATGTCATTCCCAATGAGTAGTATGTCATCCACATACAATACAAGGAACACAATCTGTGTTCCCATTAACCCTCTTGTAGACACAGGTTCATCTTCATTCTTGATGAAACCAAACTGCTTGATCGCATCATCAATCGAAGATTCCACTCAGAAGCTTGCTTTAGCCCATAAATGGACCTTTGCAAACTTGCATACCTTCCCGATGTATCGTGGATCTACAAAACCCTCAGGTTGTGTCATGTACACATCCTCGAGTAAGTTTCCATTCAGAAACGCGGTTTTGACATCCATCTGCCAGATCTCATAATCGTGGTATGCTGCAATAGCAAGCAAGATCCGAATGGACTTAAACATCGCCACTGGAGAAAAGGTTTCATCATAGTCAATACCATGAATTTGCTTGAAACCTTTAGCCACCAATCGACCCTTATAGGTATGTGTAAGTCCATCCATGTCAGTCTTTCTCCTAAAGACCCACTTACAGCCAATGAGTTTGACCCCTTCAGGTGGATCAACCAAAGTCCATACTTGGTTGGTGTACATGGATTCCATCTCGGATCTCATGGCCTCTAGCCATTTCTCAGAATCTGGGCTCATCACAGCTTCCTGATAGGAGGTAGGCTCATTCTCAATGAGCATAACGTCATCATGGTCAGACAAGAGAAATGAGTATCTCTCAGGCTGACGACGTACCCTATCAGACCTGCGAAGAGGTAGGTCTACTTGAACAGGTGGTTGTTCCACAACTCTTTGTGCAACAACCTCATCACCCACAACACTTTGTGGTTCCTGTTCAACCTCCATCAAGGCCTCAGTGCTATGGTCCTTATCTTGAATTTCTTCAAGATCGAAGGTACTCCCACTAGTTTTTCTAGAAACAAAATCCCTTTCTAGAAAAACCCCAGTCTTTGCCACAAACACTTTGTCGATCGAATGTAGAAGTAATATCCCTTTGTATCCTTGGGATATCCAACAAAATAGCACCTATCGGATTTGGGTCCCAGTTTGTCTGAGACTTGACGTCGAACGTAAGCCTCACAACCCCAAATCCTCATAAAAGACATCTTGGGATTTTTCCCTGTCCATATCGTATATGGTGTCTTTACCACAGCCTTGGATGGTACACGGTTAAGGGTAAAGGTTACTGTGTCGGAGCATATCCCCAAAAGGATATAGGAAGATCTGTGTGACTCATCATAGATCGTACCATATCCAATAAGGTACGATTCTTCCTTTCGGATACACCATTCCACTGTGGTGTTCCAGGAGGAGTGAGTTGGGATAGAATCTCACACTCAGCTAGATAGTCACGAAACTCATGGCTAAGGTATTCACTACCTCGATCTGATCGAAGTATCTTAATACTCTTGCCAAGCTGGTTTTGTACTTCATTCTTGAATTCTTTGAACTTTTCAAAGGATTCAGATTTATGTGTCATAAGATACACATAACCATATCTATCAAGTCATCAAGAAATGTAATGAAGTACTGTAACCACCTCTAGCAAAGAATTGAAAGGACCACCGACATCACGCTGTATAAGGCCGAACACATCTGTTGCTCTTTCGCTATGTCCACTAACGGGAGTCTTGGTCATCTTGCCTAAAAGGCAAGACTCGCATGTCTCATATGATTCAAAATCAAATGAGTCTAGCAGCCCATCCTTATGGAGCTGAGATAAGCGACTCTCATTTATGTGACCTAAGCGACAATGCCAGAGATAGGTTTGGTTCAACTCATTTGACTTGAAACTCTTGGTACTTATGTTATAGATAGGGCTCTCTAAGTCTAGAAAGTAGAGTCCGTTCATTAGAGGTGCACTACAATAGAACATATCATTTAAATAAACTGAACAACATTTGTTCTTTATTATAAATGAAAAACCTTTCTTGTCCAAACAAGAAACTGAAATTTCTTAGTTAAGGCAGGCACATAATAACATTCATCTAATTCTAGTACAAGCCCAGAGGGCAGAGATAGATCATAAGTTCCTACAGCAACAGCAGCAACCCTTGCTCCATTGCCTACTCGTAGGTCCACCTCGCCCTTTGTCAATGCCCTGCTATTTCTCATTGCACATTGGTACAAATGTGAGATGCACATCCGGTATCTAATACCCATGATGAAGAAATAGATAGATTGACTTCTATAACATTTATACCTGAAGTAGAAGTCTCACTTCTCTTCTTCTTAAGATCTTCCAGGTATGCCTTGCAGTTACGCTTCCAGTGTCCTGCTTCCTTGCAGTGGAAGCAAGCCCCTTCCTTGGCTACCCCTCCTTTGGGTTTAAGTTCTTTGCCTTTGCCCTTGGCTTGGGACTTTCCCTTACCTTTAGGCTTGCCCTTGCCTTTCTTTTTCTGCACCATCAAAATGGTGTCAGATTTACCCTTCTTAAGGTTAAGCTCTGCAGTTCTCAACATCTTTGAGCATTTTGATGGCTTATCAATTTCATTCATGTTATAATTCATGACAAATTGATCGAAGGCTCTTGGCAAAGATTGCAAGATTAGGTCAGTGGCCAGCTCTTGGCCAAGTGGGAATCCCAGCCTTTGTAGGTTTTCTACATACCCAATCATCTTGAGTACATATGTACCTACGGGAGTCCCTTCTTGCATTTTGGACCCAAATAATGCCTTAGAGACTTCATATCTCTCATGCCTAGCTTGTCCTTGAGATAGTTGACGAAGATGTCCAACCATATCATAAGCATTCATGAACTCGTGTTGCTTCTGAAGCTCAGAGTTCATGGTCGCGAGCATTAGACATGACACATCTAATGCATCATCTTGATGCTTCTTGTAAGCATCTTTGTCATTCGCGAGGCATTGGCGGAGGTGCCTCGGAATGCGCTCCGGGACGTCTGACTTCCTTTCTTGGGTGAGAACAATTCTCAGGTTCCTGTACCAGTCCAGGAAATTTGCTCCATTGAGCTTGTCCTTCTCAAGGACGGATCACAGAGAGAGTGTTCGTGTTTGTTGACATAGTAATCTACAACATACAATGCAGAGGATTAATATCATATTCCTTTTATCATTTAATTAGGCCTTTAATCAAATGATGCTCCCACTAAATTATAGGAATTTTGTAGAATCGAGTTATGGATGTGGTCAAACCACTTTTACTAGATTCATACAAACTAGCTATAATTCTTGCGACAAGATCCACATCATACTAAGCCTTGAGTTAGCTTTGGCTAAATCGCCCAAGACTTAATGCGATCTGGGTAACACATTACCGATTACATCTCTATGCAACTCTTGTTTATAGGATTAAGACCCACATTTACAAAAGACCTTGAGTTAGCTTTGGCTAAATCGCCCAAGATTTAGTGTAAATGCGATCTTAACCTATCTTTCCAACGATTGGAATATGCCTATAGTTCTACTCGATCCAATTGAGTTAACTAGTTTTGCTCAATCTAATTGAGCTTACTCTAACCCGAAGTCGTGATAGGCGGGACCAAGATTGTCCCTCTGCCCTACCAGATAATATCGTTGCTCTGCTTTGGCGATTCAACAACAACAAATGATCGAGGTAGTGATGGGTATCAAGGCTCATTAGGCATTTTCGAGTTGATTCGATTATGATCTAATCTAATCGTAATGTGTATCTTATCGCATTTAGGCCTTTATTATCCTATATTAGCATGCATCATATACATACATTAATTATTCTAGCATGCATCATATACATACAAGAAAATTAACCTAGCATGCATCATATACATACAAACATTTTTCTACTAGCATGCATCACATACATACAAGCAAAATCAATTAAATATACATATATATATATATCAACATATATATATATCATTAAATGTGATATAGTCATGGCCCTACTATGATCTTCTCAAGCCAATGAGAAGATCGGACGTCAACCTAAGGCTAGCGGCTTCTCAGCGCTTCCTTTGACCGCCTGTGTCGTCGTCACCCTTCTCGTAATCTCATCTTCAAGTGGACTTTCCACGCTCCATTTTGTACATTACAAATATGAAACTCGAGTTACATTCGAGTCTAAAACTAATTACAACTAGAATATTAAAGAATAGGTGCGACGCTGCAGTCGCAAACACTTTACAACACGCAACCACAAAACCAAGACGCAGTATTATGAATTACAACACACTTAATCCAATCCAATTGGGTTATTGGGCCATGACAATCACAGAATTATACATAATTCTAAATTATGTATTTTACAGAAATTTCTATAATTTTCCTAATTTATTTCGAATTTATGAGTCAACTCTCCACGGTCCGCGCTAAGCGATTTCCGGCGCGATCGCGGGACATGACCCTTCGGGATAGGGCAGCGCCCCTACTAAAATAAACCGTGAGTGTCCCTACAATGATCTTACAGCGACTTAAGTCGCTGTCCCAAAACCTAAGCGAGAACTCACGATTGGAGAGTTTTTCTCGACGGTTGAAGCCTACGAGTGTCCCAACACTCGTTGCTTCGACTCTACGAGAAAAATACCCAAAAATTCTATAAAATAAGAAAATTTACAGAAACATATAAATCTATAATTTTTATCTAATATAAAAACTACAAAAACGAAACACATACATGCTTCGCACGTGGCTCTGATACCACTGTTGGAGTTTTTCCGAGCCGCAAAAACCGCTTTTTGCGTTGCGGAAACCTCGGAAGCCCCCGGCCACGGATCCGTGCGAAGTATAAAAATTATAATTACATGCATGTGCTTACAGAAATCCTAGATCTACCTTAGATCTAAGAGGTTAGAACGTTACCCTCGTAGCGATGCCCTTCGCTTATCCCGCTCGTCCAAAAGTTCGCCGAAACTCGAGAGTGTCAAGTGCACACTCCTCTATGGTATCCACACAAGCAATAGGTGGAGAGAAATGCCTTAGAGTGTGCTAGCACTCCCTTAGGAATTTCGGCCAAAGAGAGGGATGGGAGAGGGAGAGCTTGAGAGGAAAGGTTCCAAGGTTGAAGATGAAGTAATGAGAGTAACTCACCAAATGAATTCACCTCATGAAACCCCTAAAGTGGCCGGCCACTTCAAGGAGAGGGAGTTACATGCATGCATGTAACTCCCATGTCCCTTGGTCTCCCTCATGAGGTGGCACCAATTGACAAAGTCAATGATGATGTGGAGCATCATCATTGGCCGGCCATGCCTAGTCATCATCATGACATGGCATTTGGTCAAGTCAAACTTGACCTTTCATCTTCCCTCTCAAGTCAAGTCAAACTTGACCTCTAATCTCCCATGGTTGATCAAATCTAACCACTTGACTCAAGTCAATTTAATATAATGAATCTCTATTCATTAATTTAAATTGATTTGATGAATCAAATCTCAATTAGACTCATTCAACACTTGAATCAACTTGAGTCTAACTCAATTAGTCTAATTTGGATTACTCTTAATCCAATTTGGTTCATCCCATGAACCTAATCCTCATGGTTCATCATATGAACCTAATCTCCATCTAATTGCTCTTATGTGTGTGACCCTATAGGTTCTTGTAACGTTGGCAATGTCCCTAAACCGATTTAGGAACATAAGCAAAAAGCGGTATCTAGCAACACATCATTGCTACCCAAGTTACAAGAATGTTGAGCTCCAACATCACCTTTGTGACTACTAATTGTGACTCTCACAATATGTGACAATGTCCCTCTATCCTTGACATCTAGATTGACCAATCGAGGCGTAGACCATGTCATCCTCGGTACAATCTAAGTCTTGAACTCCAAGTAGACTCACTCTAATCAAATGAGCTCAATATCTCATATTGACTCATTTGGGCATGGCCATGCACTTCGTAGTCTCACTCTATCAAGAATATCAATGTCACCCCCGTCATATAGGAGGGATAGATCCCATCTACATCACTCACATCCCTCCGCATAATTCGTTACATACCTAGTAATCGCCTTTATAGTCCACCCATTTACGGGTGACGTTTGACGAAGCCAAAGTATGCAACTCCTTATGTAGGGAACCATGGTGACTTCAGGTCTAAGGACTAATAGTCATACTAATAGCCACATGAGAAAGTATATGACACTCATATAACGATCCATGATACTTTCTCATGGCGGGTTATTCAAGATATATTCTCCAATGCATACCCATGTGTCAACTTGATATCTCATATCCATGACTTGTGAGATCAAGTCATCTTGTTGACCTACATGCTAGTCTCTACGCATTAACATTGTCCCTGAATGTTAATACTCGACTAGGAATGATTAAGAGTAGTGTTCTCTATATCATCTCATTATCGATTCAACCAATCGATTGATATAGATAAGAACCTACTACTCAAGGACATTATTATATTTAGTTATTTGGCACCAATACAAGTAAATATAATAACCATGCCTTTATAAATAGGAATATGATACAATAAAGTCCATACAACAATCATCACATGATTGGCTCTAGGGCTTTCACTAACAAATATGTATGTGATGCATGTTTAAGTTTATTTCTTAATAAGTCAAAAACGATATGCCTACCAAAGTTTGGTACTCACTACTTCCTCGATCATTTGTTGTTGGGTTTGCCAAAGCAAAGCAATGCATTTTATCTTGGAAGAGTGCGAGTGGACAATCGTGATGTCCCGCTATCAAACTTGGTTATGACTTAATTAAGTTTTTCTTAATTAATTAAGAAAGTAGAGGCATATATTAGCTTTGAACATAAGTTTTAAAAATTAGTTTTGTGTGATTTCTGAACATCAGCTTTGTCTTAGAAAGTGATCGTTGCTCCGATATCAAAGAAGGCCTCTGTGCCTCGCCACTACCGAAGTCGTTTAGGAATAAGCACTAAACTAATCTAAACTTAACCAAAGCTATTAAAGAGTTACATCAGATGTAATTTGCAAAAGATTGCCTACCTAATCATACTACGTCTTGGGCGATTAGCCAAAGCTAACTCAAGATGAAGTATGATGTGGATCTTTATCCCATATAAATTTATAGCTAAATAGAAGCTAATGATGTAAGCAAAATGTGTTTGCCTACATCAATGATTAGCTCATATCAAAGCTATGAGAATTTAATGGGAGCCTCATTTAATTAAAGGCCTAATTAAATGACTTAGGTATGATACTTAATTTTGCATTTTAATGTTGTAGATCACCATGTCATCTAACACGACACACCCCCTCAACTTGCGATCTGTCCTTGAGAAAGACAAGCTCAATGGAGCTTACTTTCTAGACTGGTATAGGAACTTGAGGATTATCCTTAAGCAAGAACGTAAACTGTATGTCCTAGAGCACTATCCTCAAACACCCGCCCTGCGCCACTCAAATGAAAAGGATGCTTATAAGAAGCATCAAGATGATGCATTAGATGTGTCATGTCTTATGCTTGCCACCATGAACTCTGAGCTTTAGAAGCAACATGAGAACATGGAAGCCTATGGTATGGTTGAGCATTTGAAACAACTATATCAAGGACAAGCTAGGCACGACGTTTTGAAGTGTCTAAGGCTCTTTTTGCATGCAAGATGTAAGAAGGAACACCTGTAGGAACTCACATACTTAAAATGATAGGGTACGTTGAGAACCTTAAAAGACTAGGTTTTCCACTGAGCCAAGAATTGGCAACCGATGTTATCCTACAATCATTGCCGGAAGCATATAATCAATTCGTCATGAATTATAACATGAATGAAATTGATAAGCCTTTGCCTAAGATTCTCAGCATGTTAAGAACTGCTGAACCGAATCTCAAGAAGAAAGTTAGTAACGTACTAATGGTCAAGAAGGGAAAAGGTAAGTGCAAAGGCAAGGGTAAGACCCAAGCCAAAGGCAAGGCCAATTCATCCACTTCAAAGGGTAAAGGTAAAGTACCTAAGGAAGGGGACTGTTTTCATTGCGGTGAGACTGGACACTGGAAGCGGAACTGCAAAGTCTACCTTGAGGAAGTAAAGAAGAAAAGAAGTGAGACTTCTGCCTCAGGTATACACGTTATAGAAGTTAATCTATCTATTTCTTCTACATAGGTATTAGATACCGGATGTGCATCTCACATTTGTACTAATGTGCAGGGACTGAGAAATAGTAGACTAATGGCAAAGGGCGAAGTGGACCTACGAGTGGGCAATGGCGCAAAAGTTGCTGCTGTAGCTGTAGGGACATATTCTTTGTCTTTGCCCACTGGGCTTATCTTAGAACTAGAGGAGTGCTTTTATGTACCTGCATTAATGAAGAACATAATTTCTGTATCTTGTTTAGACAAGAAAAACTTTTCTTTTATAATAAAGGACAAATGTTGTTCCATTTATTTGAATGAAATGTTCTATTGTAATGCACCACTTATGAATGGTCTCTATGTTCTAGATTTAGAAAACCCAATTTATAACGTAAATACCAAATGGTTCAAATCGAATAATTTGAACCAAACATATCTCTGGCACTGTCGCCTAGGTCACATAAATGAAAAATGCATATCCCAACTCCATAAAGATGGATTATTGGACTCATTTGATTTTGAATCATATGAGGTATGCGAATCTTGTCTTTTAGGAAAGATGACTAAAACTCCATTTAGTGGACATGGCGAGAGAGCGACGGACTTGTTAGGACTCATACATACTGATGTATGTGGCCCTTTCAATGTCGAAGCTAGAGGAGGCTATAAGTACTTTATTACTTTCACTGATGATATGAGTAGATTTGGCTACTTATATTTGATGAGACATAAGTCAGAATCCTTTGATAAGTTCAAAGAATTCAAGAATGAAGTACAAAACCAACTTGGTAAGCGTATTAAGCTACTTCGATCAGATCAAGGTGGTGAATACCTTAGTCAAGAGTTTCGTGATCACCTGGATGAGTGTGGGATAATATCCCAACTCACTCCACCTGGAACACCACAATGGAATGGTGTATCTGAGAGGCGAAATCGTACTCTATTAGATATGGTACGATCAATGATGAGCCAGACTGATCTACCTACTTCCTTTTGGGGTTTAGCTCTAGAGACAGCCGCTTTCACACTTAATCGCGTCCCATCAAAAGCCGTAGAAAAGACACCATATACGTTATGGGATCGAAGAGTCCCAAAATGTCTTTTATAAAGATTTGGGGTTGTGAAGCTTATGTTAGACGTCAAGTCTCAGATAAACTAGGACCCAAATCAGATAAGTGTTATTTTGTAGGATATCCCAAGGAAACTAAGGGATATTACTTTTACAATCCCACACTTGGCAAGGTGTTTGTTGCCAGAAATGCTGTCTTTCTAGAAAGAGAATTTATTTCTAGAAAAACTAGTGGGAGTAAAATTCATCTTGAAGAAATTCAAGATGAAGATAACACTAAGGCTTCGATGGAAAATGAACATGCACCACAAAGTGTTGTGGATGAGGAAATTGTTGCCCAAAGAGTTGTGGAGCAAACACCTGTTCAAGTAGACCAACCTCTTCGTAGATCTGATAGGATCCGTCATCAACCCGAGAGATATTCTTTTCTCTTGACTGACAATGGTGATGTATTGCTTGTCGATCTTGACGAGCCTACATCCTATCAAGAAGCTATGATGAGCCCAGATTCCGAGAAATGGCTAGAGGCCATGAGATCCGAAATGGAATCCATGTACACTAACCAAGTATGGACTTGGTTGATCCACCTGAAGGGGTAAAACCCATTGGGTGTAAGTGGGTCTTTAAAGTAAAGGCTGACATGGATGGTAATAAGCATACCTATAAAGGTAGATTGGTGGCTAAAGGATTCAAACAAATTTATGGTATTGACTATGATGAAACCTTTTCACCAGTTGCGATGCTTAAATCCATTCGGATCATGCTTGCTATTGCAGCCTACCACGATTATGAGATCTGGCAGATGGATGTCAAAACCTCTTTTCTGAATGGAAAGCTACTCGAGGATGTGTACATGACACAACCTGAGAGTTTTGAAGATCCAAAGCATCCTGGAAAGGTATGCAAACTGCAAAGGTCCATTTATGGACTAAAGCAAGCCTCTCGAAGCTGGAATCTTCGATTTGATGATGCAATCAAGGAGTTTGGTTTCATCAAGAATGAAGATGAACCTTGTGTCTACAAGAGAAATAGTGGGAGCACAGTTATATTTCTTATCTTGTATGTGGATGACATACTTCTCATCGGAAATGATATTCCCTCACTCCAGTCTATGAAGATGTGGTTAGGGAATTGTTTCTCGATGAAAGACTTAGGTGAAGCTGCCTATATTCTAGGCATCAAGATCTATAGAGATAGATCTAAAAGATTACTTAGCCTAAGTCAGAGTACATACATTGATAAAGTGCTAGATCGTTTTGCTATGCAAAATTCCAAGAAAGGATTTTTGCCTTTATCACATGGTGTGAGTCTTTCGAAGACTCAATGTCCCTCTTCTAAGGAGGAGAGAGATCGCATGGATAAGATCCCTTATGCATCTGCTATAGGGTCTATCATGTACGCCATGCTTTGTACTCGTCCTGACATCTCGTATGCTTTGAGCATGACGAGTAGATACCAGTCGGATCCAGGTGAAAGTCACTGGATAGCAGTCAAAAATATTCTTAAATACTTACGAAGAATGAAAAGCTATTTCCTGATATTTGGAGGCAATGAGGAGCTAACTGTAAAGGGTTACAGTGATGCAAGCTTCCAAACAGACAAGGATGACTATAGATCGCAATCGGGGTACGTGTTTTGCCTGAATGGTGGAGCTGTGAGCTGGAAGAGTTCAAGCGTAACACGCTTGCCGATTCTACAACAGGTATATTGCATATATTCGCCTCGATGCAAGAAAGGAGGTCATTGGCTCCGCAAGTTCATCAGTGAACTTGGGGTAGTTCCTAGCATTGCAGATCCAATATACCTCTATTGTGACAACAATGAGGCTATTGCATAGGCTAAGGAACCTCGATCACATCAGCGGACCAAACACATACTACGGCGCTTCCATCTCATTCGAGAGATCATCGATAGAGGAGATGTGAGGATATGCAGAGTACCGACAGAAGCTAACATCGCAGATCCATTGACCAAGGCTTTGGCACAGAGGAAGCATGATGGTCACACTAGGTCACTAGGTATTAGATATTATAGTGATTGGTACTAGTGCTAGTGGGAGATTGTTAGTTATATCCCAAGAACCAATCATGTGATGGTTGAATAGGGAACATTTTGTATCATATTCTATAAAGGCAAAGGATTGGTTATTATATTTACGTCTTGCTTGTGCCAGCTAAATTAAATATAATAATGCCCTAGAAAAGTAGGTTCTTATCTACAACACATCAATTGGCAGAATTGATTATGAGAGGCTATAGAGAACACTTTCATAAATGTTCCTAGTCAAGTATTAATATGCAAGGGCAATATTAATACATAAAGACTAGCATGTAGGTCAATTGATGACTTGATCTCACAAGTCATGGATATATGATATCAAGTTGACACATGGGTATATATTAGAGAATATATACTGAACTGACCTGCCATGAGAAAGTTTCATGGATCGTCATATGAGTGTCATAAACTTTCTCATGTGACTATTGGTATGAATAGTCCTCAAACCTGAAGTCACTATGGTTCCCTACATAAGGAGTTATGTACTTTGGTATCGTCAAACGTCACCCGTAACAGGGTGGACCATAAAGGCGATTACTGGGTATATAACAAATTATGCGGAGGGATGTGAGTGATGTAGATGGGATCTATCCCTCCCATATGACGGGAGTGATATTTGTGGGCCCCTTGATTGAGTAGAACTACTAAAACGCATGGCCATGCTCGAATAAGTCAATATGAGATATTGAGCTCATTTGCTTGAGTTAGTTTACTCAGGGATCAAGAAACACATAGATTGATCGAGGATGACATGGACTATGCCTCATTGGTCAATCTGATATCAAGGATAGAAGGACACGGTCATACATTATAGTAGTCACGGAAAGGTTAGTCGGATCTTGACTTATTTCGTAACTTAGGTAGCAATGATGTATTGCTAGATGCCGCTCATTGCTTGTGTATCTAAAAGAGTTTAGATCCACTGCCAATGTTATGAGAGCCTATAGGGTCACACACAAAGAGCATGATGATTAGAAGAATTAGTTGTAGGGGATCGATTGGCCGGCTAGAGGGGGGTGAATAGCCCTCTTACAATGGATGTCAGAATTCTCTCGTTCGTTTGCTCGTCTACACAATCGTTAGCGCAAGCGGAAGCATAAACAATAAAGACAAAGCAATAAACGAAAATACAAACGCTAACAAAGAAGATGTAACGTGGTTCACGGCTACACCGCTAATCCACGATCCCGATTCGTCCGAGGTGAATCACTCCTCCAAAGCCAATCACTATTGGTCTCTCCTTTGCACCAAGCTAGGTGGAGGTAACCTTTACAATCAAGATCACTCTTCTTACAATAAGAATGGAGTAAAAACAAGTAAGAAGAGTTTAGAGCTTGTGGGGCACTAGGAAGATCACTTAGAGCATAAGCATTAACCTCCCAAAGCTCCACACCCTCTCTTTTTATAGAGAGGGCTGATTTCTTCCCGTTGGTCGTTACCAGTTGACTGCTACCTTTGACAGTCGACTGCCGCCACTCCAACGGCCTCCGAACACATCGGATCCCGACCGTTGTAGTCCAACTACAGCGATCGATGGACCTCATCACCGAATGCCGCTTCCATAGTCGACGCCTACCAGCGATTATGTGCTCCGCGACATCTCTCGGCGTACGATCGCCATTCTGATAGCCGATCACGGGCATAAACCCATCGGGATACCAAATGAACACACTCGACAGCCGATCGCCATTACATGGCGATCGGTGTGCCACTTAACATAAGTTTGAGCTTCCGACGGTCGGGTAAACCTTAACCCTTGCGGTCAAGTCTCCGACACTCAGCCATTCAGCCAAGTTCACCTAATGAGCTACTTACATTTCACTCATTCTCTCATCTCACTCGAAGTCCCTTGCCGAAGCTCTCTTCGTTCGCGGCCACGTCCCTCAGCAGCATCAGGCGCATGGCTCTGCAATGCTTTTTCGCGTCTCTTGCCTCCGAAGTCTGCTTCCTTGGCTTCACTTCAAGTCATCTCGTCCGGTGGTCCCTCGGATGCTCCAAGCGCACGACTTCCGCAAAGTCATCCTTCACCGACTCAAGGACCGAGGTTGTGAGGGTGAACCCGCCAAGGCTCCATATGCGAATTACTAAGTCCTGCAAGACTCCAACGCACATATCAAATAACAATATCATCCTAACTTAAACCCTTTGCCACACACATCAAAACCTTATCATGGCAAGAGATTGCCCTAACAATCTCCCCCTTTTTGATGTGTGACAATCCGTTTAAGTTAGGTAAAAACATTTGATGAAAATTCTAAGGTAAGAAAGCATATAAACATAAACATGATATAGCAACATGCAACTCCCCCTTAATCCATGAAACTCCCCATACAAATTTTCAAATTTTCTCCCCCCCTATCATAATTTACTTAAACATAATTACTTCTCCCCCTTTGACACCATCAAAAAGATTTACACTAAGTTATAAACCCACGACATCAAGTTTAATAGAAGGAAAATACCTAAAACATGATTAAAATTGAAATTAGAAAATATTGGACTGTAGTTCAGGTGGGCAGTCGACTGCTATTAGTATGGCAGTCGACTGGCACAAAGGATTCCGAAATTCTGATTTTCTGGGTGAAATTCAAAAATGCATTATAAATTCTAGAAAATTCGAAAAATCATGAAATTTGAGGAACATATTTATTTTAAGTATATCTATCAATGAAAAATAGTTTTTCAAGAAAAAATATTATATTTTTCGAGATTTTCCAAAAATCCAAAGGCTTTAAAAATCACTAGTTTTTGAGCATGTTAGTATCCATTTTAACACTTAGTATTGCTTAGGATTGTTTCAAAATATGAATACATGGATTTTAAAGTAAGAAATTATTTTGAAAACATATGAAATATCCAACCATGATCTTTGGACAATATGTCTATGAATTAAACATAAGTCTTCCCCATCATTGGTCTATTATTGCTATTTTGATACCTTAAATGACCATCTAAATGCCATAGGCATTAGTGGACATTTGTATCATCCTAACATCTCACCAATGCTAAGTTTTCAATCAAAGTAGCCTATGGTGAGTGTGAGATGCATCCTAGGGGGTATTTGTATATACTTAACCATTGTATTCATACAATTCTATCAAGGTTAAGTATCAACCTAACAATCCTCATGATCATAAAGGCATATATCAATTAATTCTACATTATGATCATGAAACACATGTATTCATTGAATTGTTATCATGCATTAGGTATTATGTCATGATAATAAACAAAGTATCACCTAAAACATGATTTAAACATATTTCTCATGATGACGTGCCAAATTTTAAAATCATAAATCATGATTGCAAACATACATAGCAATTACATTAATCATCATGATTTAAGCATTATTAACTATTTATAGGCACGTTATCATCACCTAACACTATTTAAAAAATGTTGTCCCGCCATCCTAAGTCAACCAAAATATGATATAGGTCAATTGCATATGGTTGACTACCCTAGGGGTTTTCTAACCCTTAAGGATGGATTTTGAAACCCAAAATAAGTTCTTGCCTATTGGGTTCACTAGATACTCCTTGGGGATCCATTTCCTAGCTATTACCTTCTTTTTATCTTGTCCCCTAGCAATTAGGCATTTATAGGCCTTTTCATTTTTCTTTTCTTTATAACCTAGGCCTTTCTTATTAAAACTTGCCCTTTGGCTCCCTATAATCATGTTCAAGGTGTTTGAGCCAATTGTAAACTTTTCTAGGGATTTTGTCAAATAGTCTACCTTTTCCCTTAAGGCCCTATTTTCATTTATACATGCATCACTAACATCTAATGGCACATAAAGATCATGTGAGCATGCATCATTTAAGCTAGAAGAAATATTATCATTTAAGCATGCATTTTCTAGCTTATTTTCCAATGCCTTAATTTGATTAAGCATGCTTTTATTTTTCTTTTTCATTCCAAATAAGTCCTTAGTTAAACTAGAAATTATGGAAACTATTTTCTTAGGAGAGGCATTCATTACCATAGTTTCCATATCCTCTTCTTCTTCTTCGGATGAGGAGGATGTAGAAGCTCCCCCTTCACTTGAGCTCTCTCCTCTTGAGCTTGATCCTTCATTTTCGGAGGAAGAGCAATCCAAGTCATCAAAGGCCATCAAGGCCAAATTGGTGACAAAGGCATTCTCCTCATCCGATGATGATGAGGAGGATGAGGATGGGTCATCCCAAGTCCTTGCCTTTAGAACTTTGGTCTTCCCCTTTTCTTTTGTCTTCTTCTCCTCTTCCTTCTTTTTCTTGCTCCCCTTTTTCTTCTTCTTTTCTTCTTTCTTTTTCTTCTCTTCCTTGCTCTTGTTTAGGAGGGGACAATTATCCCTTATGTGCCCCTCTCCTTGGCAATTGTAGCATATGACCTTCCCCCTTGGTCTTCTATTCCTATCATTTGATTTATGAAAATGAAAACCTTTTAAAGCACGTCTTACCCTCCTTACCATATAGGCTTCTTCGGTGCTATCCATGGAGGAGGAGGAAGATGCTTTATCATCGGAGGAGGAGGGGATCTCTATCTTCTTCTTCCCCTTGTTTGCCATCAAAGCTACTCCTCTTGAAGGTTGGATTTTTGGCTCTTCTTGTATTCCTTCAAGCCTTGTTTCGTGGAGTTCCATTGTCGAGAAGAACTCCTCCAAGGTGCTCACTTCTAAATTCTTTGAGATATATAATGAGTCAACCATGGAGCTCCACTTTGAGGACCGGGGAAAGGCATCTATGACCTTCATTACCATATCCCGGTTGGAGAGCTTTTCACCTACACTTGACAAATCGGTTATAATTTCCTTGAAATGAGAATGTAAGGAAATTACCTTTTCTCCCTTTTCTAGTTTAATGTTGTTGAGTTGGGAGCGAAGGAGGTCTATCCTTGCTAGCTTCACCTCGGATGTGCCTTCATGAAGCTCAATTAGCTTCTCCCACATCTCCTTGGCACTTAGGCATTCTCCAATCCGGTTGATCTCTTGTTGGGGGAGCACATTGAAAAGATGATGTTTGACTTTTGAATTTGCAAGGTGCTCTTCCCTTTGCTTTTTGGTCCACCTAGATTTCTCTATTGGCTTCCCTTCTTCATCCCCAGGCAAAATGAAACCGGATTCCATTGTAATCATAATATCAAAATCCGTTTCGAAAAATACCTCCATTCTCTTTTTCCACCAAGAGAATTCGCCGTCGAACTTCGGTGGGTGGATGTTTGAGCCGACCATTTTGAATGTTGAGCTTGTTGCGGCGGTTAGTCCTCGACAAGTGACTTGGCTCTGATACCACTTGTAGGGGATCGATTGGCCGGCTAGAGGGGGGTGAATAGCCCTCTTACGATGGATGTCAGAATTCTCTCGTTCGTTTGCTCGTCTACACAATCGTTAGCGCAAGCAGAAGCATAAACAATAAAGATAAAGTAATAAACGAAAATACAAACGCTAACAAAGAAGATGTAACGTGGTTCACGGCTACACCGCTAATCCACGATCCCGATTCGTCCAAGGTGAATCACTCCTCCAAAGCCAATCACTATTGGTCTCTCCTTTCCACCAAGCTAGGTGGAGGTAACCTTTACAATCAAGATCACTCTTCTTACAATAAGAATGGAGTAAAAACAAGTAAGAAGAGTTTAGAGCTTGTGGGGCACTAGGAAGATCACTTAGAGCATAAGCATTAACCTCCCAAAGCTCCACACCCTCTCTTTTTATAGAGAGGGCTGATTTCTTCCCGTTGGCCGTCACCAGTCGACTGCTGCCCTTGGTAGTCGACTGCTGCCACTCCAACGACCTCCGAACACGTCGGATCTCGACCATTGTAGTCCAACGGAACACTTGGCAGTCGACTGATGGACCTCATCAGTCGACTGCTGCCCCCGTAGTCGACTACCCAGTCGGCTACGAGCGGTTCTATGCCCGCGACATCCTTCGCGGCGCATCGCCATTCCATGGCGATCACCGGGCATAAACCCATCGATCGGATACGATCGAACACACTCGACTCGAGCGATCGCCATTACATGGCAATGATCGGTGTCAGAAACTCAAACTTAACATAAGTTTGAGCTTCCGGCGGTCAGGTAAACCTTAAACCTTGCGGTCAAGTCTCCGGCACTCAGCCATTCGGCCAAGTTCACCTAATGAGCTACTTACATTTCACTCATTCTCTCATCTTACTCGAAGTCCCTCGCCGAAGCTCTCTTCGTTCGCGGCCACGTCCCTCGGCAGCATCAGGCGCACGGCTCTGCAATGCTCCTTCGCGTCTCTTGCCTCCGAAGTCTGCTTCCTTGGCTTCACTTCAAGTCATCTCGTCCGGTGGTCCCTCGGATGCTCCAAGCGCACGGCTTCCGCAAAGTCATCCTTCACCGACTCAAGGACCGAGGTTGTGAGGGTGAACCCGCCAAGGCTCCATGTGCGAATTACTAAGTCCTGCAAGACTCCAACGCACATATCAAATAACAATATCATCCTAACTTAAACCCTTTGCCACACACATCAAAACCTTATCATGGCAAGAGATTGCCCTAACATTAGTGCATTCTAGTTTGACTAGAATAATTTGGGAATATGCTTAAGTACAAAATGGTTTTTGGACTTTAAGCTTAATGAGAATTTTAGCTTATTGATTTAATGAGATTAATTCAATATGCTAAGCTTATTAATTTAATAAGATTAAATAAATATGTTATCATGATAGCCTAAGCTTAATTGATTTAATAAGATTAATTCAATATGTTACCTTATTGATTTAATGAGATTAATTCAATATGATAACATAAGCTTATTGAATTAATAAGATTAATTCAACATGCATGAATGCCACCTAAGCATGCCACCTAAGCTTGATGAGGTGGAAGGAGACAAAAGGTTTTGACCTTTGGAATTTCTCCACATGTGGCCGGCCAAACAAGGAGTTGATTATGTTTCAATGCAATTGATTGCATTGAATGTGATAGGAGGTGAAAGGTTTTTCAATCCTATAAAACACTCCATGGGGTGGCCGGCCAAGGGGTTGAAGCTAGAGGCTTGGAGAGAGCTTGGTGGTGAGAGGCTTTGGTTGTGTGGCTTTTGTGAGTGTAGGCTAGCAAGAAGAGTGGTCTTCTTCTTCCTTTCTCTTTTTTCCCTACCTTCCTCTCCTTTAGGGACTTCTCTAGCAAGAAGTAAAGGAGAGCTCTTCTAGTTTCTTTTGTGAGACAAGAGCTTGCTCGTGTGGATACATATAGAGGCACGAACATTTGAACGTGCTAAAAGATCCAACAAACCCAAGGAGAAGCGGGATTAAAAAGGGCATGCAAAAAAGGTAATATTCTCCTATAAGATAGGTTTTTCTTTTAGAGAAATTTATTTTTGTACGAGGTTTTCTTTCGCAAGGATCACTTGGAAGGGATCCTATTTTTCCGTTGCGCATATGCTATTTTACATAAAAAAAATCCCTACAAACTGGTACATATCTTTTCAAAACGCTCCCAATACTCATGCAATGTTTCTCCTGTCAGCTGTTGAATTGCACAAATACTTCTTCTGATAGTCGCAGATCGTGAAGCTGGAAAAAATTTCTCTAGGAATGATCTCTTCATCTTAGCCCAACATGTGATAGATCCGGGTGGTAAAGCATAAATCCAATCCTTTGCTCCTCCCACTAATGAAAATGGAAAATCTCTTAAGCAAATATCCTCCTCACTGATGCCATGCGGTTTCATTGTCGAACAAACTGCATGGAACTCCTGTAAGTGTCGGGTAGGATCTTCTCCAGCTGACCCATTGAATTTAGGCAGAAGATGAATAATCCCAGATCGCAACTCAAAGTCTACATCAAGGTCTGGATACTGAATGCACAATGAATGATAGGAAACATCTGGTGCTGTGAGCTCCCTAAGTGTTCGATTGTTTTCCATGTCCGAATCAAGTCCCACAAGACTAGGACTCTCACTTGTAGTTGAAATCCGGTGTGCTCGCTGCAGTGCGTGAAAAGTTTGATCAATTTCTGGGTCAAGCTCAAGTAAATCCTTCCTGGATGATCTTGTCATGCACTGCACAAAAGTAAAAGATTAGAAAGCTCAAACAAGAAAGAATATCTAAAATAAATTATTGCAACTCTAACAACTAACTAACACCACGAACAAACTTCCCCGGCAAAGGTGCTAAAAATTGATAGGCGAAGCCTAACAATTTAATTACCAAATCCTCTCTATGCTAAAATAACATAGGGAACAACCTGGATCATCTCCCACGGAAGGTAATAGTGTAAGTCAATTCTACAGTTAAGGTTTTTCTTAATAGAATGGGTGTTTGGATTTGAAGATTACACAACTACACGAATAACAAGAATTAAAGAGATAAAGTGTAACAATGAAAATAAATTCTGCATTCAACAATTAAATGCTGAAAGTAAAAACTATTCTAAACAACAATTCATCAAACACTAAGAATGCAAGTTAAACAATACACAACTAGAAATTCATCCAATATCAAGTAGAAGGAATTGACAACTATCAAATTAATGTACGAAATAGTAAATAACAATAATCCCACTGATGTACGCCTGAATAATGAGCAGAAAAATTCCAACGAGTTCGACGGAGCTCAATCAAGTCTCTGGAGTGAAAGGATGGTGCGGATAGTGCAACTCCCAAATCTGGAAATCTAGTGGTGTCTCCTTGATCGCTTGAATCCGGTGAAGCTAGGAGATTGTCATCGAGGTGGCACTCCTCCGTGAATCCATAGAAGGAGGGGACAACCAACTGAAGGTGAATAACTTGTCGGAGATTTTTGATGGAACGATTCTTCTTCGTCAGATCCGCTGAAGAAGGTGACGGTGGAAAGGCTATGACTACGTGTGCGAGGGCTCTCGATGGGAAGATGATCCGACTAGTCGATGCATGAGCGTAAGCCGTGATCCCAGCCCCATTTCCTTCGGCTCGCGAGGAAGAAGACGGTCCACCGAAGGTTCGTGGTCGCGGGCGATGCTTTCGCCGCTCAAGAGAAGGCATTAAGTGAATTATCTCCACTGTCCGATTGCTTTGCCATCAAATCCTAGCCATCCAATTGAAGCTAGAGTAAATTAATATGATTAATCAAGTAAAAAAAATTGTGCATCCGACAGCTATGATCAAGCCAACTTTGGATGGCCGGATCTGATTAATCTGAAGGAATGGTAGAGATCAAATCGTCCGGATGAACGACCAAGATGTGTGGATCTTAATGTATGGGTCGGATTGCTCTAGATCCAGATGGATGGCTCAGAATCGATCAGATCTCATCAGACGGTCAGGATTGAGTAGATATGAACCTTTTAATTAAACTGCTTCTGATCTTGATGAAAGGTCCAGATTAATCCAATTTGAAATGATCCTTCTAGCCCTAGATGAAGCCATATTTGATCCAACTTGAGTCTAGTCCAGTGACCCATCTCGATCTCCTACAATTAAGATGTAAAATTTGTATATAATTTCAAAATTTAGAAGAATTTACAATAAGGTCCAAAAGATGATCCAACTCATAAAACATGCAAATAATCAACAATTAAACACACGAGAGGATTAAAACAATGATATTAAGGACCAAAATAATATGACAAATTGACAGTTATCAGCTGACTACGTCACACATAGCCCAAGTATCATTTCCTCGTCCTGCGGATTTTAGTTACTGCACATGTATCCAAGAGTACCTTACTCTAAACGTGTAATGCTTTGGCCAAAGACTTTAGTAACAATCCAATGAGAGGCCAAGGGTATACATCTCCTCGTAAGGAGTGATGAATCCTTTGTAGGCTATTCAAACACCTTCGGGCACTTCGACTTATACCCAACCATCCCGGGTCCACATCTCCTTGGAGATGCTTGCTTAAGATGTCAAAGCATAAGTCTCCATGACCAAAACGACTTGAATACCACAAGTCGAAGGAACATCGCACTTTAGCTGCAATAAGAACTTCATTGACATATCCATATATGTAGAGAACCATATGAAGTCTTACAGCTGGTCACTCTAATGAACTAGTTACCATAACTAGCATCTACGATTAACTCTGGACATCCCAATGTTACCAGCCAGTGAGAAATAACTGCTTGGATAAACCAAAGAGTATACCTCATGCTAGTCTCAACAGAATCGATGGTGTCCGAATCCATCAATTCATCGACTAGGGATAATTCCAATACATCACAATTACACATATAGAGATACTCACTAGTTGTGATCCAATCACAAATTCTCTCATGCTATAAATTGTATTGTGGACATTTAGTAAATGAGTTTAAAATCCAATCAAATATATGAAAACATGTACACTCAAATAATGAATCTTCATTTATCAAATAAATGGTTCGACCATAAGGCGATTGCCTTAGACCACCTCTCATATATCTCTAACAAGCGTTTGGTCGTGCTTGCTATAATTTGATTAGTACACAGCAGAAATAATAGAAATAAAGAAATAAAAAATTACACAAGCACACAACACCAAGATATAACGTGGTTCGGAACCTCAAGGTTCCTACTCCATGGGTTGGGCTCGAATGAGCCCTAACGATGACAAACACCACTAAATAATAAACACTCCTTCTCGGAATAATCCAGAGGTGGAGGAAACCTCTTACAATAGTTCTTACAATAATAAGAAATGAATGCAAGCTAATACAAATATGAAATACACTACAAGTAAAGAAAAAAACACTTTACAAGAGATCTTTGGATGCTTGCTTTTGGTTGCTTGAGAATAGCCTTGAAGGTCTGGATTGCAACAACAAATCCCCTTCAAATCGCCTCAAGGAACCTTAGCCAAATCCTCCTCCATGAGCTCCTTTTAAAGATTCTTCTCAGGCTGGATTCTACCTAGCAGTCGACTGATCGTGACTAGACCC
The DNA here is from genome assembly GCA_025175895.1 of Wurfbainia villosa. Taxonomy (NCBI): domain Eukaryota; kingdom Viridiplantae; phylum Streptophyta; class Magnoliopsida; order Zingiberales; family Zingiberaceae; genus Wurfbainia; species Wurfbainia villosa. The sequence continues at coordinate 54,160,747 of CM045986.1, read as the reverse complement.
AGCAAATCAGATAATGGATCGGATTCGTATCTTGACACGATCTAGACACGATCCAAAAACATTAATTCATATCCAATCCGTTTAATTTTTTTAAGTACAATAAAAAAATAAATGGGTCTAACGGATCTAACGAATCCAGAAGACAAGACACTAATCCGACACGTAATTTTTTGGTGTCTAACAGATAGATACAAAATAGACACGAATCCAAAAATGCACGATCCAAATACGAAAAAAGCGGATCGTATTCGTGTCATGTCTAGATTTTCTAGGTCTAATCGTGACCATCAGTCGACTTCTCCTTTTGCCGTTGTCTCACAACAACCCAAGCGACGTTGGATAAGTTCCAATGGATAGACCATCAGTTGACTGATCATGCCCGTCAGTCAACTGATCTAGCCATCACTTGATTGTCAAACCCTAACAGTCGACTCTGGAACCTTCTGTGGCCGCGACATTGACCATCAGTTGACTGCTAGCCATAGCAATCGCTTGCTCAGGCCATAAGTCGACTGTCCAATGCTGGAAGTTGACTGCCAGGCCATTTCCTGCGGTCGAACTCCAGTCGAACTCCAATTGATTCCCATCAGTCGGCTGAGCATAATATCAGTCGATTGATAACCTCATCCATGAAGTTTTAACACCAAGTATGATGCCCTCTTACTTGCTAGACCACCCTTAGCCTAGACCTAAGCTTTTTAGCCACCTTCGTCAGCCTCATGTCTATCGGATCCCTCCAAGTCATCCATGACTTATTCATCCATACGCTAGCCTTTAGGTGCTTTCATTGGCTATTGTCATGCTAAGTTGGTCTATACCGCCAAGGCACATTGGGCTTACGCTGCCAAGACTCCCTCTTGGATTTTACGCCACTAACCATTAGACTTATGCTGCCAAGACTCTACCCTTGTACTTTACATAGCCAATATCACCCCTTGGACTTTTCATTGCCAACCCATGTTGGACTTTCCATTTGCCAAGACTCAAGCTTGGACTTTCCCTTGCTAAGACCCATGCTTGGACTTTCCTTGCCAAGTACCCATGACTTGGACTTCTCTATCGTATGGTCAACCCCATGTCAACCATATAGTCAAACAATGGTCAAACCATCGTCAAACATCAAAATACTCCTCGAGTCAAACTCGAGTCCAGTCAATCATGACCCGGGTTAATTGCACTAATAATCTTCCCAAAATATTATCAAACATCAAAACACTACTCGAGTCCAACTCGAGTCTGGTCAATCGTGACCTGGGTCGATTGCACCAACAACAAAGAGTCCTTAGACCGAGCTATCTTTATTGAGATGACTTCCTAGAATATTTCAAAAGAGAAAGATATGGAGAAGCAAATGTCCTAGAGTAAGAAGCCGAAATAGAATACAACAAATCAGACTCAAAAGAAGCAGGATCGAGGTGGTGCTACTCGAGGTACTGTAGAGGGATCTTCTAGGTCGCAAAAGGGAAGCGACCAGCTTCTAAGTATTCTGGAGGTTCTCAGAAGAGTCATAAGGTCCAGAACAGGGTTGGATGTTATAGATGTAGATTTAGAAGCCATAGAGCTCCAGAGTGTCTCTTGGAGAAGTCTATTTTCTATTATTGCAAGCAACATGGGCATACCAGTCGGGAGTGTACTTTGAGAGCACAGTTGGAGTTCTCAGATAACTCCAGTAAGGGAAGAAAGTCTAGCCAGCAAAGGCAGCAGAGGACAACACAAGGGACACATGCGTATGGTCAGAAGCAGCCATTATCCCCTCAGGCACAATTGTATCAGATACAGGGGGTGCCTCTTCAGTGATGCCGATAACTGTTCAGTATCTTGCTTCTCCAGTGATTTACTATCCAGGGGTACCTACACAATAGTTTTTACCGGGCAACTCTCAAGGGTATATTATTCCTGCACCGGCGACTCAGTCTTCAGTACCACAGAGTCAGACTCAGCCTTAGTGGAGGCACACTACTATTACATCAGGGATGCAATCGTTAAATGTGGAGGTTGGACACATATATGCAATAACCAGAGAGGAGGCACAGTGGGCCGAAGGATCAGTCATTCGGGGTATAGTTTCAATTTTTTATATATATACTGATACTCTGATTGATACTGGTAGTTCCCATTCATTCATATCTAGAATATTTCTTGGTAGAATTAGAAGGATTCCAATGGTTCGTACTTGTGGGCTAGCAGTATCATTGCCATTGGGAGAGGCGCTGACTAGCCATCAAGAAATCAAAGATTGCCCATTAGATTTCGATGGACATATTCTTACAGTGGACCTTTAGGTGTTGGAAATGGTGGAATTTGACATCATTCTTGGTATGGATTGGTTGACTACTTATTATGCTACAGTCCAGTGAGACAATATACCATTGTCTCTTAGATAATCCATAAACTATTGACTCAAGTATTCACCACCTCGATCAGATCGAAGTATTTTAATACTTTTGCCAAGTTGTTTCGCTACTTCATTTAAGAATTCTTTGAACTTTCAAAGGATTCAAATTTGTGTTTCATCAAGAACACATACCCAAATCGTGAGTGATCATCGATAAAGGTAATGAAGTAGCTATAACCTCCTAGAGTATGAGTTGACATAAGTCCGCAAACATCAGTATTTATTAGACCAAGCAACTCTCCCACCGGTTGACCTTTCCAGTAAAAGGTAACTTAGTCATCTTGCCTTTTAAGCGTGATTCGCATGTATCGAATGAATCAAATTCAAACGATTCCAGAATTTTACATCGGTGTAATTTGGGCATGTATTTCTTGCTTACATGGCCAAGATGACAATGCCACCTGTAGGAGGCTAATTGATTATCTTTCTGAGCACGCTATTGCTCGCTTCGATATTGAAAATGTCACTGGATATGTCCAACGTATAAATACCATTTCATAAAGTTCCATTCCCATAAAGAACTCCATTTAAAGTTATGTAACAATAATTGTTACTAAAAGGCAAATGGTACCCATTTCCATTTAAACAAGAAATAGAAATGATGTTCTTTATCAACGAAGGAACGAAATAACAATTGTCCAATTCTAAGACAAGTCCTGTAGGGAGCTTTAACAGATACATTCCGATGGCGAGTGCAATAACCTTTGCTTCATTCCCAACATGTAAATTAGACTCCCTTGACGAGTCTTCTTCTATTCCTTAGATCATGTATGTCATTACATATATGTGAGCCACACCCGATATCCAAAACCTAATTGTCTAAAGAAATAGAATGACAATCAGTAACGAAGATATCTAAAGAAGATGGGGCATCAGATGCCTTATTCTTCTTCATGAACTCAAGATAAATCTTGCAGTTTCTTCGCCAATGACCCTCCTTGCCACAATGATAGCAAGTGTCCTTTTGAGATGGTTCTGCCTTTTTAGCCTTTTTCTTCTTCCCTTTCTACTGTTCCTTTGACTTCCTCTTAGAACCTTTCTTCGAGGAATCAACTAACAACACCATCCCCTGCTCATGATTCACAGAAGGCTCCACAGTCTTCAACATGTTGAGCAGTACCACAGATGAACCTTCTTGCATCTCAGCGGTGAAGAGGAGCTTAGAGACTTCGAACCTTTCGGATCTCACTTTCTCATCAAACAACTCATAGATATGAAAGACTATGGTATGATCATCCATATGCTCATGCTGCTTCTGCAGCTCGGGTACCATTGCGGCTAGCATGATGCAACTCACTAGTTCAGAATCACTTACATGTTTCTAATAGGCCAACAATTGGTTCGGAGTTGCGTCATCACTAGGACGGGCGGGAAGAGGCTCTTCGATGACATATGCAAGCTTTTCCATCTTGAGAACAATCTCAGATTTCTAAGCTAGTCCAAGAAGTTCGACCCAGTCAATTTATTCGAATCCAAAATGGAATGCAAATTCAAAGACATCATGATCAATCGATTAACCTAGAAATACAAATCGAGCATATATGAGAAAGATGATTTAAAATGCATCAACATACATTTACAAAATCCCATTCATTTTTTTTTGAATTTCAAAACCCTCAAAATCAATTCGGGAGATCGTAGGTCTATCTTCGAATGAGTTGATATCCAACATAGATAAGAACAACCTTGGAGAGAGTCCAACAAGCCATTCTTAGCTACGATGGTAGGTATCAAGTGTACCAATTGTAGGGAAATCTCGTATGCCAAATGGCATATGCGCAACGGAAAATAGGATCCCTTCCAAGTGATCCATGCGAAAGCAAACTCGTATAAAATAAATTTCTCTAAACCAAACCTATCTTATAGGAGAGGATTACCTTTGTTGCGTTCCCTTGTTAATCCCGCTTTTCCTTTCGGTTTGTTGGATCTTTAGCACGTTCAAGTGTCCATGCCTCTATACGTATCCACACGAGCACGCTCTTGTCTCACAAAAGGAAAACTAGAAGAGCTCTCCTTTACTTCTTGCTAGAGAAGTCCCTAAAGGAGAGGAAGAGAGGGAAAAGGAGAAAGGAAGAAGAAGACTCCTCTTCTTGCTAGCCTACACTCACAAACCCACACAACTAAAGCTTCCACCAAGCTTTCTCACAACCACAACACCAAAAACCCTCTATGGCCGACCACTCCATGGAGCCTTTTATAGGGTTGGAAAAACCCTTCCACCTCCTTCACATTCAATGCAATCCATTGTATTGAGACACACTCAAAAAGGATTTGGCTTCCTTGTTTGGCCGGCCACTTAAGGAGACAAAACCATTTTGTTTCCTTCCACCTTAACTAGCTTAGGTGGATGCTTAGGTGGCATGCTTATGTGGCATGCTTATGTGGCATTCTTATGTGGCATTCATGCATGTTGAATTAATCTTATTAATTCAATTAAGCTTATGTTATCATATTGAATTAATCTTATTAATTCAATTAAGCTTATGTTATCATATTGAATTAATCTTATTAAATCAATAAGGTAACATATTGAATTAATCTCATTAAATCAATTAGCTAAAATTCTCATTAAGCTTAAAGTCCAAAAACCATTTTGTACTTAAGCTTATTCCCATATTATTCTAGTCAAACTAGAATACTCTAATTCCTCTAATTATCATGCTCTTTGTGTGTGACCCTATAGGCTCTCATAACGTTGGCAGTGGACCTTAACTCTTTTAGATACACAAGCAATGAGCGGCATCTAGCAATACATCATTGCTACCCAAGTTACGAGATAAGTCAAGATCCGACTAACCTTTCCGTGACTACTATAATATATGACCGTGTCCTTCTATCCTTGATATCAGATTGATCAATGAGGCATAGACCGTGTCATCCTCGATCAATCTATGTGTTTCTTGATCCCTGAGTAAACTAACTCAAACAAATGAGCTCAATATCTCATATTGACTCATTCGAGCATGGTCATGCGTTTTAGTAGTTCTACTCAATCAAGGGGCCCACCGATATCACTCCCGTCATATGGAAGGGATAGATCCCATCTACATCACTCACATCCCTCCGCATAATTTGTTACATACCCTGTAATCGCCTTTATGGTCCACCCTGTTACGGGTGACGTTTGACGATACCAAAGTACATAACTCCTTATGTAGGAAACCATAGTGACTTCAGGTCTAAGGACTATTCATACCAATAGTCACATGAGAAAGTTTATGACACTCATATAACGATCCATGAAACTTTCTCATGGCGGGTCAGTTCAGTATATATTCTCCAATATATACCCATGTGTCAACTTGATATCATATATCCATGACTTGTGAGATCAAGTCATCAATTGACCTACATGCTAGTCTTTATGTATTAATATTGCCCTTGCATATTAATACTCGACTAGGAACATTTAGGAAAGTGTTCTCTACAGCCTCTCATAATCAATTCTGCCAATTGATGTGTTGTAGATAAGAACCTACTTTTCTAGGGCATTATTATATTTAAATTAGCTGGCACAAGCAAGATGTAAATATAATAACCAATCCTTTGCCTTTATAGAATATGATACAAAATGTTCCCTATTCAACCATCACATGATTGGTTCTAGGGCTTTAACTAACAATCTCCCACTAGCACTAGTACCAATCACTATGATATCTAATACCTAGTGACCTAGTGTGACCATCATGCTTCCTCTGTGCCAAAGCCTTGGTCAATGGATCTGCGATGTTAGCTTCTGTCGGTACTCTGCATATCCTCACATCTCCTCTATCGATGATCTCTCGAATGAGATGGAAGCGCCGTAGTATGTGTTTGGTCCGCTGATGTGATCGAGGTTCCTTAGCCTGTGCAATAGCCCCATTATTGTCACAATAGAGGTCTATTGGATCTGCAATGCTAGGAACTACCCCAAGTTCACTGATGAACTTGCGGAGCCAAACAACCTCCTTTGCTGCATCAGATGCTGCAATATACTCGACTTCTGTTGTAGAATCAGCAACTGTGTCCTGCTTCGAACTCTTCCAGCTCACAGCTCCACCATTCAGGCAAAACACGTACCCCGATTGCGATCTATAGTCATCCTTGTCTGTTTGGAAGCTTGCATCACTGTAACCCTTTACAGTTAGCTCCTCATTGCCTCCAAATATCAGGAAATATTCTTTCGTTCTTCGTAAGTACTTAAGAATATTTTTGACTGCTATCCAGTGACTTTCACCTGGATCTGACTGGTATCTACTCGTCATGCTCAAAGCATACGAGACGTCAGGACGAGTACAAAGCATGGCGTACATGATAGACCCTATAGCTGATGCATAAGGGATCTTATCCATGCGATCTCTCTCCTCCTTAGAAGAGGGACATTGAGTCTTCGAAAGACTCACACCATGTGATAAAGGCAGAAACCCTTTCTTAGAATTTTGCATAGCGATCTAGCACTTTATCAATGTATGTACTCGACTTAGGCCAAGTAATCTTCTAGATCTATCTCTATAGATCTTGATGCCTAGAATATAGGCTTCACCTAAGTCCTTCATCGAGAAACAATTCCCTAACCACATCTTCACAGACTGGAGTGAGGGAATGTCATTTCCGATGAGAAGTATGTCATCTACATACAAGACAAGAAATACAACTGTGCTCCCACTATTTCTCTTGTAGACACAAGGCTCATCTTCATTCTTGATGAAACCAAACTCTTTGATTGCATCATCGAATCGAAGATTCCAGCTTCGAGAGGCTTGCTTTAGTCCATAAATGGACCTTTGCAGTTTGCATACCTTTCCATGATGCTTTGGATCTTCAAAACCCTCAGGCTGTGTCATGTACACATCCTCGAGTAGCTTTCCATTCAGAAAAGCGGTTTTGACATCCATCTGCCAGATCTCATAATCATGGTAGGCTGCAATAGCAAGTATGATCCGAATGGATTTAAGCATCGCAACTGGTGAAAAGGTTTCTTCATAGTCAATACCATGAATTTGTTTGAATCCTTTAGCCACCAATCTACCTTTATAGGTATGCTTATTACCATCCATGTCTTTACTTTAAAGACCCACTTACACCCAATGGGTTTTACCCCTTCAGGTGGATCAACCAAAGTCCATACTTGGTTAGTGTACATGGATTCCATTTCGGATCTCATGGCCTCTAGCCATTTCTCAGAATCTGGGCTCATCATAGCTTCTTGATAGGATGTAGGCTCGTCAAGATCGACAAGCAATACTTCACCGTTGTCAGTCAAGAGAAAAGAATATCTCTCGGGTTGACGACGGATCCTATTAGATCTACGAAGAGGTTGGTCTACTTGAACAGGTGTTTGCTCCACAACTCTTTGGGCAACAAATTCCTCATCCACAACACTTTGTGGTGCCTGTTCATTTTCCATTGAAGCCTTAGTGTTATCATCATCTTGAACTTCTTCAAGATGAATTTTACTCCCACTAGTATTTCTAGAAATAAATTCTCTTTCTAGAAAGACAGCATTTCAACAACAAACACCTTGCCAAGTGTGGGATTGTAAAAGTAATATCCCTTAGTTTCCTTGGGATATCCTACAAAATAACACTTATCGATTTGGGTCCTAGTTTATCCGAGACTTGGCGCCTAACGTAAGCTTCACAACCCCAAATCTTTATAAAAGACATTTTGGGACTCTTCGGTCCATATCGTATATGGTGTCTTTTCTATAACTTTTGATGGAACGCGATTAAGTGTGAAAGCGGCTGTCTCTAGAGCTAAACCCCAAAAGGAAGTAGGTAGATCAGTCTGGCTCATCATTGATCGTACCATATCTAATAGAGTACGATTTCTCCTCTCAGATACACCATTCCATTGTGGTGTTCCAGGTGGAGTGAGTTGGGATATTATCCCACACTCAGCCAGGTGATCACGAAACTCTTGACTAAGGTATTCACCACCTCGATCTGATCGACGTAGCTTAATACGCTTACCAAGTTGGTTTTGTACTTCATTCTTGAATTCTTTGAACTTTTCAAAGGATTCTGACTTATGTCTCATCAAATATAAGTAGCCAAATCTACTCATATCATCAGTGAAAGTAATAAAGTACTTATAGCCTCCTCTGGCTTCGACATTGAAAGGGCCACATACATCAGTATGTATGAGTCCTAACAAATCCGTCGCTCTCTCGCCATGTCCACTAAATGGAGTTTTAGTCATCTTTCCTAAAAGACAAGACTCGCATACCTCATATGATTCAAAATCAAATGAGTCCAATAATCCATCTTTATGGAGTTGGGATATGCGTTTTTCATTTATGTGACCTAGGCGACAGTGCCAGAGATATGTCTGGTTCAAATCATTCGATTTGAACCGTTTGGTATTTACGTTATAAATTGGGTTATCTAAATCTAGAACATAGAGACCATTCATAAGTGGTGCATTACAATAGAACATTTCATTTAAATAAATGGAACAACATTTGTCCTTTATTATAAAAGAAAAGTTTTTCTTGTCTAAACAAGATCTGAGAAATTATGTTCTTTGTTAATGCGGTACATAAGCACTCCTCTAGTTCTAAGATAAGCCCGAGTGGGCAAAGACAAAGAATATGTTCCTCTGACATTTCGTGACAACTTTTGCGCCATTGCACTCGTAGGTCCACTTCGCCCTTTGCCATTATTCTACTATTTCTCAGTTCCTGCACATTAGTACAAATGTGAGATGCACATCCGGTATCTAATACCCATGTAGAAGAAATAGATAGATTAACTTCTATAACGTGTATACCTGAGGCAGAAGTCCCACTTCTCTTGTTCTTTACTTCCTCAAGGTAGACTTTGCAGTTCCGCTTCGATGTCGATCTCACCGCAATGGAAGCAGTCCCTTCCTTAGGTACTTTACCTTTACCCTTTGAAGTGGATGAATTGGCCTTGCCTTTGGCTTGGTCTTACCCTTGCCTTTGCGCTTACCTTTGTCCTTCTTGACCATTAGTACATTACTAACTTTCTTCTTGAGATTTGGTTGTGATTCTCAACATCTTTGAGAATCTCGAGCAAAGGTTTATCAATTTCATTCATGTTATAATTCATGACGAATTGATTGTATGCTTCCTAAGCGATTGCGAGGATAACATCGATTGCCAATTCTTGGCTCGATGGAAAACCTAGTCTTTCAGGTTCTCAGCGTACCCAATCATTTTAGTCGTGAGTTCCTACAGTGTTCCTTCTTGCATCTTGCATGCAAAAAGAGCCTTAGACACTTCAAAGCGCTCGTGCCTAGCTTGTCCTTGATATAGTTGTTTCAAATGCTCAACCATATCATAGGCATCCATGTTCTCATGTTATACGAAGCTCGAGTTCATGGTGGCAAGCATAAGGCATGACACATCTAATCGTCATCTTGATGCTTCTTATAAGCATCCTTTTCAGACAGTGGCCAGTAGGCGGGTATTTGAGGTAGCTGCTCTAGGACATATAGTTTGCGTTCTTGCTTGAGGATAATCCTCAAGTTCCTATACCGATCAAGAAAGTTTGCTCCATTGAGCTTGTCCTTCTCAGGACAGATCGCAAGTTGAGGGTGTGTCGTGTTAGATGACATGGTGATCTACAACATTAAAATGCAAAGTTAAGTATCATACCTAAATCATTTAATTAGGCCTTTAATTAAATGAGGCTCCCACTAAATTCTCATAGCTACTATTTAGCTATAAATTTATATGGGATAAAGATCCACATCATAATTAGTCTTGAGTTAGCTTTGGCTAATCGCCCAAGGCGTAGTATAATTAGGTAGGCAATCTTTTGCCAATTACATCTGATGTAACTCTTTAATAGCTTTGGTTAAGTTTTAGATTAGTTTAGTGTTTATTCCTAAACCGACTTCGGTGTGGCGAGGCACGAGGGCCTTCTTGGATATCAGACAGCGACCACTTCTAAGACAAAGGCGTGTTAGAAATCACACAAAACTAATGTTAACACTTATGTTCAAAGCTAATATATGCCTCTACTTTCTTAACCAATTAAGAAAACACTTAATTAAGTCTTAACCAAGGCGATAGCGGGACATCACGATTGTCCACTCGCACCCCTCAAGATAAAATGCATTGCTTTGCTTTGGCAAACCCAATAACAAATGATCGAGAAGTAGTGAGTACCAACTTTGGTAGGCATATCGTTTAGAATTATTAAGAAATAAACATGTATCATATACATATTAGCATACATCACATATAAGCTAAACTAACATGCATCACATACATATTAAACTAACGTGTCATGGTTATGGCCCTTATTCTACAATCTTCTCAAGCCAATGAAAAGATTGATTGGTCAACCTAGGGATAGCATCTTCTCCTAAGTGCTTCCTTTTGGTTGTCTTGTGTGTTGACTTCCTCCTTGTAACCTCATCTTCCAATGGACCCTCCATCCTTGTTTTGTACATTACAAAAAGAGAAATACTCGAGTTACATTCAGTCTAAAACTAATTTTACAACAAGAATATTAGGAGAAAGGCACGACATGAGCCGTATTAAAATTACAACACACAATCACAAACTCTTTGGGACTAGGCCATAACCATGCACCATGTCATTTTAACTTTTAAAAGACATTGGATATTTTATTATGTTTGAAAATTTGCTAATGCAATTATCAACTCATAATAAAATTTATCCTACTTCTATATCACATATAAAATAGACAACCTATTTTTATACGATCTTTCTTAAGTGGCTCGATACCACCTTTGTAGAAATCTCGTATGCCAAATGGCATATGCGCAACGGAAAATAGGATCCCTTCCAAGTGATCCATGCGAAAGCAAACTCGTATAAAATAAATTTCTCTAAACCAAACCTATCTTATAGGAGAGGATTACCTTTGTTGCGTGCCCTTGTTAATCCCGCTTTTCCTTTCGGTTTGTTGGATCTTTAGCACGTTCAAGTGTCCGTGCCTCTATACGTATCCACACGAGCACGCTCTTGTCTCACAAAAGGAAAACTAGAAGAACTCTCCTTTACTTCTTGCTAGAGAAGTCCCTAAAGGAGAGGAAGAGAGGGAAAAGGAGAAAGGAAGAAGAAGACTCCTCTTCTTGCTAGCCTACACTCACAAACCCACACAACTAAAGCTTCCACCAAGCTTTCTCACAACCACAACACCAAAAACCCTCTATGGCCGGCCACTCCATGGAGCCTTTTATAGGGTTGGAAAAACCCTTCCACCTCCTTCACATTCAATGCAATCCATTGCATTGAGACACACTCAAAAAGGATTTGGCTTCCTTATTTGGCCGGCCACTTAAGGAGACAAAACCATTTTGTTTCCTTCCACCTTAACTAGCTTAGGTGGATGCTTAGGTGGCATGCTTATGTGGCATTCTTATGTGGCATTCATGCATGTTGAATTAATCTTATTAATTCAATTAAGCTTATGTTATCATATTGAATTAATCTTATTAATTCAATTAAGCTTATGTTATCATATTGAATTAATCTTATTAAATCAATAAGGTAACATATTGAATTAATCTCATTAAATCAATTAGCTAAAATTCTCATTAAGCTTAAAGTCCAAAAACCATTTTGTACTTAAGCTTATTCCCATATTATTCTAGTCAAACTAGAATACTCTAATTCCTCTAATTATCATGCTCTTTGTGTGTGACCTATAGGCTCTCATAGCGTTGGCGGTGGACCTAAACTCTTTTAGATACACAAGCAATGATCTAGCAATACATCATTGCTACCCAAGTTCTGAGATAAGTCAAGATCCGACTAACCTTTCCGTGACTACTATAATATATGACCGTGTCCTTCTATCCTTGATATCAGTTGATCAATGAGGCATAGGCGTGTCATCCTCGATCAATCTATGTGTTTCTTGATCCAGTAAACTAACTCAAACAAATGAGCTCAATATCTCATATTGACTCATTCGAGCATGGCCATGCGTTTTAGTAGTTCTACTCAATCAAGAGGCCCACGATATCACTCCCGTCATATGGAAGGATAGATCCCATCTACATCACTACATCCCTCCGCGATAATTTGTTATATACCCAAGAACGCTTTTATGGTCCACCCTCGTTACGTGACGCGACGATACCAAAGTACATAACTCCTTATGTAGGGAACCATAGTGACTTCAGGTCTAAGGACTATTCATACCAATAGTCACATGAGAAAGTTTATGACACTCATATAACGATCCATGAAACTTTCTCATGGCGGGTCAGTTCAGTATATATTCTCCAATATATACCCATGTGTCAACTTGATATCATATATCCATGACTTGTTAGATCAAGTCATCAATTGACCTACATGCTAGTCTTTATGTATTAATATTGCCCTTGCATATTAATACTCGACTAGGAACATTTAGGAAAGTGTTCTCTACAGCCTCTCATAATCAATTCTGCCAATTGATGTGCTGTAGATAAGAACCTACTTTTCTAGGGCATTATTATATTTAAATTAGCTGGCACAAGCAAGATGTAAATATAATAACCAATCCTTTGCCTTTATAGAATATGATACAAAATGTTCCCTATTCAACCATCACATGATTGGTTCTAGGGCTTTAACTAACACCAATTACATATCATGTATATGTAACTATCACAATGTGCTATCAACTAATTGAATGTTCACACATACATTGGGTTGTTAACACATTAACAAGAATGCATCATATGCATAGCACCCAACTTCACTTCCCTTCACATCGACCTTGGAGTGAGTCCAACAAATCGATGCTCCAAGTTAGAGCCAACCCATTAATCACGAAATAGTTTTAATATGGTTAGAGCGCATTCAACCAATTAGCCAGGCTTGGAGAGAGTCCAACAACCCAAACTAACGATTAACCTCTGACTCTTACCATATTAGTAATAAACTATTTCAATGGTTTGATTATGTTCAGGTTTAAGTCAGGCTTGGAGAGAGTCCAACAACCCAAATAAGAAACGGAACTCCGGTTCTAACCATATTAATGGAAGGTGTAAGCTTTAATATTGTGTAAGGGTTTTAAGGTCTCATCCTATTTTCATGCAAATAACTATTATCTACATGGTATGACACACATGACATACATATATGCAACTAATGCATCTACATGTCACGGCATGCATGACATAATGATATGCATCAAATGAAATTACATAACATACAATTATGACATATACAAATAGTTTCCTTATTTGTCATAACTAATTTTGGAAATAAAATATGTTTGAGATTTGATTTCTTAAATCAAATCTTGATTAAATTAGGAAACAAATTTCCAAATCTAATCACATATTTTATTTATGGAAAGTATTAATTAAGGAAATTTAAATTTAATTTAGGAAATAAATTTCCTAAAATGTAATTTCCTAATCACATTAGAAAATTTCCAATTTGAATTTCTTTACTAATTAAAATTTCCATAATTATTTCTAACCTTTTCAAAAGTAGAAAATTTCCAAAAATATAATTATGACTATCGCAAAACAATTTTATGATTGTGTCAGAACACAGTCGGGCTCTGATGCCATTATTTGGTTTCCTCGGCACCGACGTTGGTGTGTGTTCGAACACATTTCGTAAACATGCACATAGCAGAAGCAAAAACAGTAATAACTAACTTATTACAATACATACACCACACACATATAGGATACAATAGTGTAGACATAATCGTATTTTCAAATTTTTCAATAAAGAAAACTACTCTAGGTATACCTGACGAATTATGTGAAGCGGAAATGACATCAACCTTAGCGACCCTCGTAAGTTTTGCCTCTATCCGTATCTACACCATGTATCATCGGGATAGCTTCAACAAGTATGAGCTCTGTCTTCACAAGAGTTACTAGCCTTGCGTCGAAGACGTTGTGATCCGAGAGATGATCACAATTCGAATCCAATTCGAATCAAAAACCGAGTTTCATAAACTCTCTTCTCGAAAGCGATTTTTGTCAACCAATTGACGATACCTCAATCCTCCACCTATGAGGATTGTTGAAGATTTAATCCTCGACAAATAGGTCACTGTCGGAGTACAAAATGTTGACCAAACGACCTCTCCACGAAGAGGACAGCAAGCTGTCCAAAACTGGACAACTTGTTTTGGTGGAGGAGATGGCCGGCCAAACAAGTGGCCGATGGTAGCCTTGTGGTCGGTGGCTGGAGGTGGCCAGCAGCTAGACTGCTGGCTGGTGGATGGGCGACAGCTCGGTGGCTGGCCGACGGCTGGGCTTGGGCGGTGGCAACTCCAATGGGCGGTGGCAACTCCAATGGGCGGCACACAAGCAAAAGAGAGGGAGAGGAGAGAAAAGTCAAGGGTTTCAAAAACCTAAAATTGAACGAACATGGGTTATCTCTCAACCCTGTTATTTATAGAGAACGTGTCTCTTAACCATTAAGAAACCTTTTCTCAAGAACTTTTCTCAAAAACCGTTTTCTCAAAGGGTTATTGGTTCACAACCAAAATCCGTTAACCCGCTCCATTAACTTAAGTTAAAATAAACCAAACCGTGTTGGTCTATTTTAAGTTAAAATAAACCGAATCAATTTTGGTTCATTCATATAAATCAAACCAAACCACTTTGGTTTATTTTTTAGCATTGGATTAGAACCAAACCGATTTGGTTCGTCCATCATGTCTTCATAAGACTCGGCCCATCCATTCTTCTGATGTGACTGAAACAATTTCATGCTCACTCCATGTTTGGTCCAACCAAACCAAGTCTCTCTCGATCTGAGAATCACATTCTCAAACTCATTTTAAATCCTTCGGATAACACTCATAGTGTGTGTGACCAAATAGGCTCCCGGTTTATATTGGCCATCTATAATTAACCATTAATTATAGAATGATCATGAGTTACACCTAGTAGTACATCGTGATCCCCAATTAATTGAAAAATCAACGGTTCACCCCAGAACAACTTCTGAAACTTTTCAGCAGCTACAGTGAGTCATGCCCCATTCTCTTCACTCATCTTATACCTACTTGGTTCAAGACATAGTCTATTGTGTCAGTCCCCACTAGGCTTACTACATCACACCTAGCCCAAGTATTACTTCCTCGTCCTACAGATTCTAGTTACTACACATGTATCCAAGAGTACCATACTCTAAACTGTTGGAATGTATACTGAAAGCCTAGCTCTTTTTGTATGAACATTTTATTTTGGAATAAGAATCACATGATCATTGTTTTCACTTTATATATTTATTATACATGTGTGCATATTGTCTAATATTTTACATTGTAGATAACATGGTGCTTGGTGTGGCACAGAAGATCATGTTATCAGTCCCTTGTAAAATATAAGTAGAGGCTCACGACCAAGATGGTTTTGGACAAACCATTGGCATGGTTGTAGTGTAGCTTGGTATTGTTTTGTCTTGAACATAAAGTTACACTAGTGCACTTAGGTGTATTGAGCAGGACCGACATAGAGGTGATTCAATTTAGTACTGACTACATAATTGAATCGGACCTTGGATATTATGTTGTGCATGCTCTTAATCCCGATATAATAACGGGCACATGTACTTAGTGTTTATTTCTTTGATTTACCAGAGGGTGAGATTTAGATGGATTAAATCAATATGCCCGGTAAGTTGGGAAATGATATTATTTACATGGTGTGCCGTTGATTATAGGAGGAAACCATGTCCTATATATTAGGTTGATGATGTCCCCTTGAGGAGCTCATAAGGTTCATCATGTAAACCTAGCTGGTTGACTTAGTCAACATGATGATAAGGTTGAGTGGTACTACTCGAGGAATTAGATGTTAATTAATTGATGGTTAGTAAATCAATTAATTGACAGACATTCGATATCTTAAACACGGGGAGATTAATGTACGAATAATATATGGAGCCCATATTAATTTATGGGGGTTGGTGAGGTAGTTCAATGATGATCCTCTAGTGGAATGGAACATCATTGATGGATCAAGTTTGTGTGGTTCCGATCCATCGGGTGGCCAAGATCCAACTCCTCCTTATGGTCCCTATCATAGCCTAATATAATCCTTGTGAAGTCTAGATCCAAGAATGTAAAACAAAACCTAGAACCAACGGTTGGGATTAAATCCCTAGATCCGATGGTTAGGATGAAACCCTAGAACCAACGGTTGGGATTAAATCCCTAGATCCGATGGTTAGGATGAAACCCTAGAATCGACGGTTAGAATGAATCCCTAGATCCGACGGTTGGGTTAAAACCCTAGATCCGATGGATGGGATGAAACCCTAGATCTGACGGTTGGGATGAAATCCTAGATCCGAGGGTTGGGATGAAACCCTAGATCCGACGGTTGGGATAAAATCCTAGATCCGACGGTGGAGATTAAATCCCTAGATCCGACGGTGGAGATTAAAGGAGGCTTAAGCCCAATTCTATAAATAGAAGGCTTAAGCTTGGGCGGCAAGGATAATAGGATTGGAATTAGGGTTTGGCTCTTCTTAAAGTGGGCGGCTAGGGTTTGGAGCAAAAGTGGGCGGCAACCATCTTCCTTCTCCTTGTTGCCGGCGCCCATCTTCCTCCATCAAGACTTGGCCGGCGCCCATTCTCAAGGCCTCTCTCTTATTCCTTGGCCGGTGGTTCTCCTTCCATTGGTGGCCGGTGCTCTTCCTCCTCCCTTTCTCCTTGGTGGCCGGCGGCAACCCCTCTTCAAGTTGGCCGGCGCTTCATCCACTTGCTCCTTGGCCGGCGGTTGCACCAAATTCCCTAATTTGGTGGCCGGTTCTAGAAAGAATAGGTATTTGTTGGTTCTTCTCTTTGTTCGCAGCGGACAAGGAAGGGAAGAACGCGATCTAGATGGCTTCTACTCGTGGAGGATCTTCGTCCACACGTCGTCCACGAGAAGGATAGGATATACGGTAGAAGATCATAAGGTATAAAGTTTTTTTTTAACTTTATTTACAGATCTGAGCATGTTCCTTTATGTTTTGATTATACATGTATGCGTATGAATATATATTGTATAATCATGGATCCCGAAGACAAACACAAAAACCGACGATCCGTCCGTCGTCTCTTCCGCGGCTAACCAACTAGAAGAGTTGTGTTGCTTGAACAACTAGTTTGTTCAAGCGACCACTCAAGTTGTTAGCACGATGACGAAATGGTTGTGCTAAGGAAGCTCATCCCATCCGGATTAATTCTTTCATTAGTGAAAATTTTAATCCGGGGACATGGGAGCCAATGAGCCTCCGAAGCAACTCCCTACAACTGGTATCAGAGCCACGATTTCCGGTTTTGTGTGTTTGGGATTCGGTTAATTTTTATGCACTTTTTCATATATTATATGTGCCAGATAATAGTAGGATATGCGTAGTTTAACTCTTTGGTTGCAGGCATAAGATCCGACTATTATGGCCATATGTGTATATGTGATTGGATGTGTGTAAATATTTATTATTTGAATCCTCGGGGTTGATGAGGCTAGATTAGTATTTAATTTTTGTAATTAAATACGGCATTGTTTAGCCGCTCATTTTAGTTTACTTTCGATCTAGATTATTTGTACACTCCTTCGTGGAGTATAGGATCGATGGATGTAAATTAAAATAGCTTAATCTCAGCTTGGATCTCTTTGGTGACTTGCGCACGGGAAAAGATGGAGCGGACAAGGTGGCGACACGACGGGATGCATATTGGAGGACAATGCCATAATAGTTGGAAAAATTTTGTTTTTTCCATATTTATTTCTTATTTGTTTTATATGCATGTTGTGTATCTTTTAAAATTCCTCATTTTCAATTTACTAAGTGGGAGAGGGACATTTTAATTAATTCCCGCGGCCTCCATTACAATTTGACGTGTGATGCAACAAACTTGCGCGTTGGCTCTGAGTGCCTTCCTTCCCATCGGATGGGTTTGTTTACGGATCACTAGGTCAAATAATGGTTATAGAAAATTATTAAGGAGCGTGTGTACTTCCCCATCGGTAAGGCACATAATCCAAAATAATTCCCTTAGTATCGTGTAATGGTGCATACTTAGATGCAAATAAAAAGTATCCTCCCCATCGGAGTCACTGCTTTTATTTGTAGGGCCAAAGAGGAACCAACTATTAATTTTATTTGTCAAAAAGTAAGGTTGACAAGATAATAAAATTAATGGGTAAAACCTCCTCTTACAAATGTAGAATTCGTATACGTCCACACTATTGTGGCATGCGATATTCTCGGTGTTTTGAGGTGTTGGTTGATTTCGGAATTTTATTGTTTTTGAGGAATCAATAATATTTGAAATCTAATATTTTGATCATTGTGATTTTTAGGATTTTCAAATGGCTTTCAACCCACTTGCTGTGATTTTAAAAGAAAACAAACTTACTGGACCAAACTACATTGATTGGAAAAGAAACTTGGATATTGTCTTAATCTGAGGAGTACAAATTTGTACTCTTGAGAGTCATCCTCCTAAGCCCTCCGATGACTCTGATGAAAAGGAGAAAGAACGTTATAAGAAATGGGTTAAGGCAGATGAGATGGCGCGGTGTTACATTTTGGCATCTATGTCAAATGTGCTGCAACATCAGCATCAGGCCATAGCCACAGCTTATGACATGATGTTCAATCTCAAGGAACTTTTCGGACATCGAGTAGGGCTAGGCAGAGAGGCAATGAGAAACTTGATGGCGCCCACCATGATCGAGGAACACCCGTTAGGGATCATGTTCTCAAGATGATGGCTCATCTTAATGAGATGGAAGTCCTGAGCTGAGATCGATGGGAAACCCAGTCGATATCATTCTCAATCTCGCCTAGGAGTTTTGAGGCGATTCGCCTCAACTACAACATGAACAAGAGGTTGTATTCGTTGGCGAGCTTATGTAACTCCAGCGGCAGAGGGGCTTTTTCATCAAAGTGCTCAAACCATGGTCGCTCAGAAGGTTTCTTCCTCTAAACCGAAAGGTAAGAAGAAGAAGAAGCAAGGTGGAGCAAAGAAAGTGGCAGTGGGACCTCAGGCAGGAGTTAAGAAGCCGAAAGGCAAGTGCTTCACTTGCAAGCAGACTGGACATTGAAAGGCGGACTGTCCTCGCCGAAAGAACAAAGGTATATCTTCTTGTTTAGTTGTTGAAACATGTTTAGCGGTGTTATCTACCAGTGCCTGGTGTGTAGATACAGGAGCCACTGATCATGTCTGCAATACTTTGCAGGGGTTCCAGGAAACCCGACGACTAGCCGAGGGAGAGATTACCGTCTTCATGGGCAATGCTTCAAAGGTGGCGGCTATTGCAGTGGGAGACGTTTATTTATCTTTTGATAGGAATAAAGTTTTGGTTTTGAGAAATTGTCTTTATGTACCTACTTTTAGAAAGAATTTAATTTTAGTTTCTAAATTGTTTATGGATGGATATTCTATTTCTTTTAATGACAAAGTGGTTATAAAAAGGAATAGGGAGATTATCTGTTCTGGTACATTGGTTGGCAATTTATATACTCTTGAACCGAAAACTCCCACGATGCATATAGAAGTAAATAACTCATCTTCTAAATCTAATAAGAGAAAAGAACCTTCGCAGATGAACCAAACATATCTTTGGCATCTAAGGCTTGGTCATATTAACCTAAGTAGAATTCAAAGGTTGATAGCTGATGGACCTTTGGGTTCATTAGTGGTGGAGGATCTCCCAACCTGCGAATCTTGCTTGGAAGGTAAAATGACCAAGAGGCCTTTCAAGGCCAAGGGGTATAGAGCCAAAGATGTGTTAGAATTAGTTTATTCTGATTTGTGCGGTCCTATGTCTATCCAGGCAAGGGGTGCTTTTGAATATTTCGTCTCTTTTATAGACGATTATTCAAGATATGGATACATTTACTTGATGCGCCGCAAGTCTGAATGCTTTGACAGGTTCAAAGAATTCAAGGCTGATGTGGAGAACCGTCAAGGTAAAAGTATCAAGACATTACGATCTGATCGTGGTGGCGAGTACCTCTTGGGAGAGTTTAGGAGTTACTTATCAGAGGCTGGGATTCAATCCCAATTGTCCGTACCTGGTACACCCCAGCAGAATGGTGTGGTGGAGCGAAGGAATAGGACTCTTATGGAGATGGTCAGATCGATGATGAGTTATTCTGAGTTACCTGATTCGTTCTAGGGGTTTGCTCTAGAAACAGCAGCACACATTCTGAACTTGGTTCCATCTAAGTTAGTACCCTCTACTCCCACAGAGTTGTGGACTGGGTGAAAGCCTAGTCTAAGACATATTCGAATTTGGGGTAGTCCAGCACATGTGCTGAAGGGAGATTCTGGTAAGTTGGAATCTCGTACAGAAGTACGCTTGTTTGTTGGATACCTTAAGGGAACGAAGGGTGATTTATTCTATAGTCCTAGAGATCAGAAGGTGATCGTGAGTACGAATGCCAGATTTCTTGAGGAGGACTAGGTGATGAACCACAAGCCCACGAGTAGGATTGTTCTTGAGGAGTTAACAGGGGAAGTCCCGACTTCAGTACTACCGGTACAAGAGGAGACACCACAAGTCACTGCACCGCGTGTCACAGAGCATACACAGCAGACACCTCGTCGTAGTGGGAGGGTTGTTAGACAACCCGAGAGATTCATGTTTTTGGGAGAGTCTTCGGACTTAGTCCCTGGTGAACATGAACCTGATCCCTGGACATATGACGAGGCAATCCAAGATAGAGATGCGGTATCTTGGCAAAGAGCGATGAATTCAGAGATAGAATCTATGGATTCTAATAAGGTCTGGGAGCTAGTAGAACCACTCGATGGTGTAAAAACCATTGGATGCAAGTGGATCTACAAGAGAAAGAGAGGAGTAGATGGGAAGGTTAAGACCTTCAAAGCTAGGCTTGTTGCGAAAGGGTATACTCAGAAAGAGGGTATCGATTATGAGGAGACCTTTTCACCGGTAGCTATGCTTAAGTCTATCCGGATTCTCTTATCTATAGCTGCTCATATGGATTATGAGATTTGGCAGATGGATGTCAAGACAGCTTCCCTTAACGGAAGTCTTGAGGAGAACATCTATATGCGGCAACCAGAGGGATTCATTGCTAAAGGCAAAGAGCATCTTGTATGTAAGCTTAATTGGTCCATTTATGGATTGAAGCAAGCTTCTAGATTTTGGAACATTCGCTTTGATGAGGTAATCCAGTCATATAGATTTATTCAAAGTCCGGATGAACCTTGTGTATACAAGCGATGTGACGGAAACGTAGTGGTGTTTCTTGTACTATACGTAGATGACATTTTGTTAGTTGGCAACAATATCAAAGTGTTATCAGACGTAAGAGTATGGTTGTCCAAACAGTTTGATATGAAGGACTTGGGAGAAGTGGGACACATCCTTGGGATCAAAGTTATAAGGGATCGCAAGAAAAGGATGTTGTGCTTATCTCAAGCTTCATACATTGACACTATCCTTGCTCGTTTTAGCATGCAGAACTCCAAGAAAGGTTTTCTACCTTTTAGGCATGGATTTCCTTTATCTAAAGAGATGTGTCCCAAAACATCAAAGGAGATAGAGGACATGAAGGCCGTTCCTTATGCTTCGGCAGTAGTAAGCCTCATGTATGCTATGCTGTGTACGAGACCGGATATCTGCTTTGCCGTGGGCATGGTTAGCAGATATCAGAGTAATCTTGGATAGGAACATTGGACTGCGGTAAAGCATATATTGAAGTACCTGAGAAGGACTAGGGATTATATGCTGGTTTACCGGGCAGATCAATTAGTCCCTGTGGGTTACACGGATTCGGATTTCCAATCAGATAGGGACAAGAGTAAGTCTACCTTGGGGTTTGTGTTTACTTTTGGAGGTGGAGCCATAGTATGGAGGAGTGTCAAGCAGAAATGCATGGCGGACTCTACCATGGAAGCTGAGTATGTGGCAGCCTCTGAGGCAGCCAAGGAAGTTGTATGGCTCAGAAACTTCTTGATGGACTTGGATGTGATTCCTGGTTTGCCCAGAACTATCACAATTTATTGTGATAACAGTGGTGCAGTTGCAAACTCGAAGGAACCACGAGCCCATAAGGCGAGTAAACACATAGAGCGCAAGTACCACCTTATATGAGAGATCGTAAAGCGAGGAGAAGTTGCTGTCGCCAAGATTGCATCAGAGGATAACCTGGCGGATCCATTCACTAAGGCCCTTCCAGCGAAAGCGTTTGATAGGCATGTGGAGGACATGGGGATCAGATGTATGGCAGTGTGATGACGGCATAGTCTTTTAGTATAAGTGGGAGATTGTTGGAATGTATACTGAAAGCCTAGCTCTTTTTGTATGAACATTTTATTTTGGAATAAGAATCACATGATCATTGTTTGCACTTTATATATTTATTATATATGTGTGCATATTGTCTAATATTTTACATTGTAGATAACATGGTGCTTGGTGTGGCACAGAAGATCATGTTATCAGTCCCTTGTAAAATATAAGTAGAGGCTCACGACCAAGTTGGTTTTGGACAAACCATTGGCATGGTTGTAGTGTAGCTTGGTATTGTTTTGTCTTGAACACAAAGTTACACTAGTACACTTAGGTGTATTGAGCAGGACCGACATAGAGGTGATTCAATTTAGTACTGACTACATAATTGAATCGGACCTCGGATATTATGTTGTGCATGCTCTTAATCCCGATATAATAACGGGCACATGTACTTAGTGTTTATTTCTTTGATTTACCAGAGGGTGAGATTTAGATGGATTAAATCAATATGCCCGGTAAGTTGGGAAATGATATTATTTACATGGTGTGCCGTTGATTATAGGAGGAAACCGTGTCCTATATATTATGTTGATGATGTCCCCTTGAGGAGCTCATAAGGTTCATCATGTAAACCTAGCTGGTTGACTTAGTCAACATGATGATAAGGTTGAGTGGTACTACTCAAGGAATTAGATGTTAATTAATTGATGGTTAGTAAATCAATTAATTGACAGACATTCGATATCTTAAACACGGGGAGATTAATGTACGAATAATATATGGAGCCCATATTAATTTATGGGGGTTGGTGAGGTAGTTCAATGATGATCCTCTAGTGGAATGGAACATCATTGATGGATCAAGTTTGTGTGGTTTCGATCCATCGGGTGGCCAAGATCAAACTCCTCCTTATGGTCCCTATCGTAGCCTAAGGTAATCCTTGTGAAGTCTAGATCCAAGAATGTAAAACAAAACCTAGAACCAACGGTTGGGATTAAATCCCTAGATCCGATGGTTAGGATGAAACCCTAGAACCAACGATTGGGATTAAATCCCTAGATCCGATGGTTAGGATGAAACCCTAGAATCGACGGTTAGGATGAATCCCTAGATCCGATGGTTGGGTTAAAACCCTAGATCCGACGGATGGGATGAAACCCTAGATCCGACGGTTGGGATGAAATCCTAGATCCGACGGTTGGGATGAAACCCTAGATCCGACGGTTGGGATAAAACCCTAGATCCGACGGTGGAGATTAAATCCCTAGATCCGACGGTGGAGATTAAATCCCTAGATCCGACGGTGGAGATTAAAGGAGGCTTAAGCCCAATTCTATAAATAGAAGGCTTAATCTTGGGTGGCAAGGATAATAGGATTGGAATTAGGGTTTGGCTCTTCTCAAAGTGGGCGGCTAGGGTTTGGACCAAAAGTGGGCGGCAACCATCTTCCTTCTCCTTGTTGTCAGCGCCCATCTTCCTCCATCAAGACTTGGCTGACGCCCATTCTCAAGGCCTCTCTCTTATTCCTTGGCCGGTGGTTCTCCTTCCATTGGTGGCCGGTGCTCTTCCTCCTCCCTTTCTCCTTGGTGGCCGGCGGCAACCCCTCTTCAAGTTGGCCGGTGCTTCATCCACTTGCTCCTTGGTCGGCGATTGCACCTAATTCCCTAATTTGGTGGCCGGTTCTAGAAAGGATAGGTATTTTTTGGTTCTTCTCTTTGTTCGCAGCGGACAAGGAAGGGAAGAACGCGATCTAGAAGGCTTCTACTCGTGGAGGATCTTCGTCCACACGTCGTCCACGAGAAGGATAGGACATACGGTAGAAGATCGTAAGGTATAAAGTTTTTTTTTTAACTTTATTTACAGATCTGAGCATGTTACTTTATGTTTTGATTATACATGTATGCATATGAATATATATTGTATAATCATGGATCCCGAAGACAAACACAAAAACCGGCGATCCGTCCGTCATCTCTTCCACGGCTAACCAACTAGAAGAGTTGTGTTGCTTGAATAACTAGTTTGTTCAAGCGACCACTCAAGTTGTTAGCACGACGACGAAATGGTTGTGCTAAGGAAGCTCATCCCATCCGGATTAATTCTTTCATTAGTGAAAATTTTAATCCGGGGACATGGGAGCCAATGAGCCTCCGAAGCAACTCCCTACATAAACATGTAATGGTTTGGCCAAAGATTTTAGTAACAATTCGACGAGAGGCCATAGGGTATACATCTCCTCGCAAGGAGTGGTGAATCCTCTATAGGCTATTCAAACATCTTTAGCCACTTTGACTTATACCCAATTTTCCCGGGTCCACATCTCCTCGGAGATGCTTGCTTAAGATGTCAAAGCATAAGTCTACATGACCAAGATGACTTGAATACTGCAAGTCAAAGGAACATCGCACTTAAGCTACAGTAAGAACTTCATTGACATATCCATATATGCAGAGAACTATATGAAGTCTTACAGTTAGTCACTCCAATGAACTAGTTACCATAACTAGCATCCATGGTTAACTCCGGACATCCCAATGTCTCCAGCCAGTGAGAAACGACTGCTTGGATAAACCAAAATACATAACTCATGCTAGTCTCAACAGAATTGATGGTGTCCAAATGCGTCAATTAATCGACTATGGATAATTCCAATACATTACAATTACACATGTAGAGATACTCACTAGTTATGATTCAATCACAAATTCTCTCATGTTGTGAATCGTATTGTGGACATTCAGTAAATGAGTTTAAAATCCAATCAAATATATGAAAACATGTATACTCAAATAGTGAATCTTCTTTTATCGAATAAATAGTACAACCATAAGCCAATTGCCTTAGGGCACCTCTCATATATAACTAACAAAACAACCGTTGGAAAAGCCCTGATCGCGAGTTTCTCACTCGCAATAGCCCTTTTCTCTTCCTCACCACAAATTGGCTTCTCCTGTGCATTTCTCAGCAGCTACTCCTTAATGGCCAGCTTCCCTTCTCTTCACCCGTCGTCGATTCCTCGCCGACCTGCCTTTACTCTCCACCGATTTTTTTTCTCGAGTAGTTTCCTAGTTGCAACAACTCTTCATCTTCTCTGGTTGCGCCTTCCGACTTCTCTCTACCTCTCGCCTTCTCTTGTTCTTCAAAGCGACTGGCTGTCGATGTGTTCTCATTCTCGGTGGAAGATCTGGCTGGAGGGGAGGATGCTGACCAAGCTTTGTCGAGCTTAAGTTGAGTGGAAGTTTTCTTGGAAGCTAGGGGACGGTAGTGAGCAGAGCCGTCGGATTGAAGGGGGGGTTCCACTTCCATTTATCATTGAAGCTAGGTAAGAGCTGAATTTCTTCTTACCTTGGATGAGATCTGAGTTCTAGATGTGGTTTTCCTTCATTGAGCGTGATCTGTTGATTTGGGCAGTGATCTTGAGTCGGTGAATAGGGGATAAGGGAAGGTTGGCTATCGAGGGATTTTTAAGGCCGGTAAGCTGTAATTTACCCCTTTTCTCTTCATCTATAATTGTTGTGTTCTATGTTTTGTCAATGTTTATGGGTCTGATGGGTTGTTGTCGATGGTACCTACTAGATGGGTGGCTATGCGATGGTGAGTAGGGGATTTGCTAGCTGTAAATGGCTGTGGATGGAGCTGGGTTGAGATGAGGATTTCAATTAGGGTGGTTAGATCCCTAATTTGGTCTAACAGTGGGCTGTGAAGGGCTGTGAGTGTGGCTGAAATGGATGTGGCTGTGATCCATTGTTTGGGGATGCTCGGGTGTGGAACTAAGAATGGTGAGTTGAATATGGGTTCGGTTGAAATAATAATTATTGCAGGTATGAGCTATGGTAAGAAAGCAGATTTGGGATGTGAATAGATTTGGATGTTCTGATTATGTCCTATGGTGGGGCTGTGATCGATCTGGTGGTGCGTTGGAGCGAGTGGGATGAATTGTTGGATCGAAAAGCACTAGAGGGGGTGAATAGCGCGCGTAAAAAAAACTTTCTTTTTTCGTTTGATTCGACTAAGACAAAGTTATCCAATGGAAAAATAAATAAGACAATTTATTTTTACTTAGTTCACAACCCAACGGTTGCTACTCGAAGGCCCTACGATCCTTGACTGCGTACGAAGGGGCAATCCATTATAGAGTCTCCTCCTCGTTGAAGGTAGGAGACAACGATCACGAAAATCGAAAGCTCGAGGATGAGGCAACAAACCTACCTCACCTCGTTTCGATTAAAACCACGAATACAATGAATAAAAATAGACTTGCTGTTGCCGATGAAGAGATTGTAAGCTTTGCGTTGCATCGGCATTATGACGGTATTAGAGCTTTAGCATTGTGGGAGCACTTTGAGAGCAAGATTGATAATGTTAGGGTTCGAGTCCTCTCCTCCTTTTATAGACTTGTGTCTTGGAATAAGTCCAGATCCAGATCCACAACTTTGACACCTTATCTTATCACAAAGTGGCGACATCAATCGTTATTTTTTTTTACCTTATTTATTTGGCTGATTCGTCGCCATCAGTCGACTGATTCCCTTCATCAGTCGACTGCCAATAGCCAGCAGTTGACTGCCACTTGGTCACTCCCCTACAATAAGAGATTTGCACAGAATATGGTAAATATGATGGTTCCTTATCGTCCGATCTCGACCTAGACCTTCCACTGGATGTCTTAGTCAGATCGCCACCTACGATCATCCCCATACAGAGGTCATGACCTTACCATCTCTCTTCGCACTCGTGCTTACCTCTGGTCCTTTATGATCTGTTGCTTTGCTTCCGGTCTTTACCTGGGTTCTTTGACTCCATTCGAAGTTCTCTCGGCATCGCCCGACCACCGCGGTTTCTCAACACGAGATTCTCCGGGTGTCGCTAACCTTCAGCTCAGCTTAATCATTCTTGTACACTTAGTTCAGCTCATGAGATAATGATATGACCTTAACTTGGATCTTTGCGATAATCAAAACCTAGGTTCGATTATCTAGTGCCCTTGCACCAACAATCTCCCCCTTTTTGATCTATGGAAAATCGACACAAAGTTAAGGGAAATTTAAAGCATAAAACAAGTAGAGTAAATGATAAATGACTTTTCAAAAACTCCCCCTTAACCCTAGGTGAGTTTTGAAAGAGATACTTTAATTTTTAAAATTAAATTTTGTGCTACTCCCCCTTAACCTTCGCTCTTCTCCCCCTTTTGCCATAAATAAAAAAAAGTACGGTTTATATAAAATAGGGGTTTAAAAACAACATGTTATAAGCATGCGTCTAGAATTATTAAGGATAAATCAACTAGAGTCCAAGCATGCATCTAACATTAGTTAGATAGATTAGTTCGAGGTATATCCCTTTGCACCAATAATTTAATAAGTTTTTGAAACATAATTTTGATTTTTAAAATACTTATAAGTTTATTTTCAAAAAGAACTTCAAAGGTTTGTAATATAACTCTTAGGGTTAGTTTGCTCTCCCCCTTAGTCAAATATATGAAGTATAAGAGATTTAGGGGGCGCTAAACTTTGGCCTAGAGAGTTGTATACTTAGTATTGGCCAATCAAAGTTATAATTATTCGTTAAGTGTAATAGTTGAGAAAATAGGTAGCATTTTAAAAAGGTTATGTTTTGTGTATATTATAATTATTCCATAACATCTCACCCATTCTGTGTCTCAAAAATGCATTCGTCTTATATGTTTTGTGAGATGATTTTAACTTGATTAAAGTTAGTCAACCTTGGGTTAGATTCGAATTTAACCCTTAGTTCGTCAAGTGATTACTTGAGTCACTTAAGATTACTTCTTGGTCTAACTAGTTTAGGATACGGTGAGGTAGCTTCAGCTAGTTCAACTTAGCCAAGTGCACCAAGCTAGATACGCCTTATCTAGCTCGAATACATGAGACGTTGTTTCCCTAATGTACTATCATCTTGCCGCGTCCTGATACTGTTGGGATGTATACTGAAAAGTCTATCTTTTGTATGAACATCTTTATTTTGAAATAAGAATCACATGATCATTGTTTGCATATTTATGGTTATGCATATTATCTCATACATTACATTGTAGATAACATGGTGTGTAGTGTCACATGGTAGATCATGTTATCAGCTCCTTGTAGAGTATAAGTAAAGGCTCACAACTGAGATGGCTTTGGACAAACCATTGGAATGGTTGTAGTGTGATTTGGTATTGGTTTGTCTTGACCATAGAATCACACTAGTACACTTTGTGTGTATTGAGCAGGACCGACTTAGAGGTGATTCGATTCATTGCTGACTACATAATCGAATCGGACCTCAGATATTATATTGTACATGCTCTTAATCCCGATATAATAATAGGCACATATACTTAGTATTCATTTCTTTGATTTACCAATGGGCGAGATTTATAGAGTAAATCAATAGGCTCGGTAAGTTGAGAAATGATATTATTTATATGGTGTGCCGTTGATTATAGGAGGAAACCGTGTCCTATATATTAGGATGATGATGTCCCCTTGAGGAGCTCATAAGGTTCATCATGTAAACCCTGCAGGTGGACTTGGTCCGGCATGATGATAAGGTTGAGTGGTACTACTCATGGAGTTAGATGTTGATTAATTAATTGTCAGTAAATTAATTAATCGACGGACATTCAAGATCTTAAACACGAGGAGATAAATGTACAAATAATATATGGAGCTCATATTAACTTATGGGGGTTGGTGAGGTAGATCAATGAAAATCCTCTAGTGGAATGGATTATCATTAATGGATCAGATTTTATGTGAGCTTGATCCATTGGGTGGCCAAGATCCAACTCCTCCTTATGGTCCCTATTGTAGCCTATTGAAACCTCATGGAGCCTAGATCCGATGATGAAAAATAAAACTCTAGATCCGATGATGGAAAATAAAACTCTAGATCCGACGGTGGAGATTAAATCTCTAGATCCGATGGTTGAGATTAAATCCCTAGATCCGACGGTGGAGATTAAAACAAGGCTTAGGCCTAACTCTATAAAAGGAGGCTTAAGGTGGGCGGCAAGAGGATTAGGCTTAGAGATTAGGGTTTGGGCGGCTAGGGCTTGGAGGCTTGGGCGGCTAGGGTTTTGGGGAATCCTTGGGCGGCAAGGATTCCTTCTCTTCTTCTTGGACGGTGCCCAACTTGATCTTCAAAACCTTGGCTGGTGCTCATCTCTTCTTCCTCCTCTCCTTGGCCGGTGGAAACAAGGGTTAAGGTGGTTCCTTGGAGCTCTTGGCCGGCGCCCACTTCCTCCCTTATTCTCTCTTTGGCCGGCGGCAAGAAACAAGCTTGGAGCTTGGTGGTCGGTTAAAGGAAGGAGAAGAGTTTTGTTTTATTCTTCCTTTTGTTCGGAGTGAACAAAGAAAGGAAGATTGGTGATCTAGGAGGCTTCGACTTTTGGAAGATCATCGCCCACACGACGTCCAAAAGGAGGAAGGACATATAATAGAAGATCGGGAGGTATAATGCTTGTTTATATTCTTTTATATTATGTATATAATTGTTTTCAATTATATGCATGATGTATGTTTTGTTATGTGGCTAAATTTACTTGGATCCTGAATACAAATGCAAAAACTGGTGATCCGTACATCGTCTATTCCGTGACTAATCGTAGAATAGAGGTTGGTTGCTTGAACAACAAGTTTGTTCAAGTGACCACTCTAATCGAATAGCACGACGATGAAATGGTTGCTTGGGTAATCCCTTTTGTCATGGATAAAAATTTTAATCCGGGGATGACGAAGGGATCGCCATGAACAAGCAACCGAGTTGAAGTGGGAAGCGAAGTTTCCTACCTTCAGATACTATGTTGTCAAAGTTGACTAACTATTTTTCCTATCTAGCTGTTCTAAAAAGTAAAACAAAATAACTAATCATGTAATGATTTTGCTAAGGAAGTGGGTATACTATTTTAGTATTAGCTCCCCCTGGACCATTGAACCAATATGGTCTATCCATAAAGTGGACTTGATCCTAGGGAATCCAATACTTATTGGTCCTTATATGTGAGTTTAACAAAACCTTTGGGACCCATGCTTGAACTCGTTGATGACTACGATTTACGATAGACATATAAGATCTATTCGTAGTCCTTAAACTAAACCCGAGTCCGGCTCTATTGTACACGACTCTCTGAGTTCCAAAAAGTCGGTTAAGATTCTTGGATCCCAACGAGAATTTGTGCAACTGAGCCTCTAGCTCTTGGACTTGCCTTCTCAAGAGAGAATTCTCTTCCTCAAGTTGTTTGACTTGAGTTGAGTTCCCCTCTTGAGCTTGACTTGTCCAAGAGGTTAGAGTGGCCTCTTGCTTGAGGGTTTCAACCTCCTCAAGTAAGGACTTGACCATAGGCTCGGACTTAGTTAGTTTCCTACTTAACATTTTAATTGCATGGTAAAGATTTCTAATTAATGAACGACTTACCTTAATTTTTTCTTTTGACCTGACTTTGAGTCTCTTCTCGAAGTCATCCTCGAAGTCGGAGTCGAAGTTCGATTCGTATTCGGTTTCGAACTCTAACTCGGACTCTACCGGTCTTGCCATGAATGCTACGCCGACGATTTCTTCTTGGTCGTCCCAAGTTGCTTGAAAGGCCTTCTTTGATCCCTTTTGCTTTGGCTTCAATTTTTATTTAAAGTGTCCCTTCTTCTTGTTCTTCGACAACTCCCTTTCTTTTCAGATTATCTTTCATACCATGTTTACTATCTCGGCCTCTTCTTCCGATTCAGACTCGGATTTGTCCTCGGGTTCAGATCCTTCTTCTTGCTCGGAAGGTGGCTTGCTCTTCTCCTTTCTTCTCTTACTTGCAAGCAAAGCAATACCTCTCTCAGCCCAGACCATGTTAGTTTGTTTGTGAAGTTCAAATTTAGAGAAAAACTCATCTAACCTAATTTTTGATAGATCCTTAGAAACCTTGTAGCCATCGACCATGGATGCCCACAAGGTGGTCCTAGGGAAGGCGTTGAGTGCATACCTTATTAAGTCCCGATTGTCGACCTTCTGTCCGATCGAATGTAGCCCATTCATGATGTCTTGAATTCAAGCGTGGAGCTGAGTGGCCGACTTGTGTTCCTGTATTTTTAAGTTAAACAATTTATTCAAAAGTAGATCCCTCTTATATACCTTGGTGTCGGCGGTTTCTTCGTGAAGCTCGATGAGCTTGTTCCACAAGTCCTTTGCGCTTATAAATGGGCTAACGCAGTTGAGCTCCTCTTTTGATAGCCCACATTGTAGGATTTGAGTCGCTTTTGCATCGGCTTTGATTTGTCTTTTAGTTGTGTCGGTCCACTTATCGAAGTCCAGGGGCTTGCCTTGATCATTAGTGGGTAGAGCAAAGTCGGTTTGGATGATTATCCAAGTCTCGACTTGTGTTTTTAGAAAACACTCCATCCGACCTTTCCAGTAATGAAAATCATCTCCATTAAAGAATGGAGGTCGGGTGGTGCTGTACCTCTCAATGTGGGCCATTTAAGAAAAGAGATCCTTACACATAAAAAGACGACAAGCAAAAAAAGTTGCCAAGACTTTCGTCTTGGATTAGTAGTGCGGGAGAAAAGAGAACTTAATGAAAAGCTTAAAACTTATGAATCGAAAAACCAAAACAAAAAGAAACTTAAAACAAAATGCTAGATTGGTGGTTGCACCAAATCGTAGTGCCCATGCTCTGATACCAATTGTGGGATCAAATAGCGCACATAAAAAAAAACTTTCTTTTTCATTCGATTCGACTAAGACAAAGTTGTGCAATGGAAAAATAAATAAGACAATTTTTTTTACTTGGTTCACAACCTAACGGTTGCTACTCCAAGGCCTCGTGATCCTTGACCGCGTATGAAGGGGCAA
Organism: Wurfbainia villosa; assembly: GCA_025175895.1. Taxonomy (NCBI): domain Eukaryota; kingdom Viridiplantae; phylum Streptophyta; class Magnoliopsida; order Zingiberales; family Zingiberaceae; genus Wurfbainia; species Wurfbainia villosa. Next base: position 54,128,358 of record CM045986.1, on the reverse strand, counting down.
TCTACTATAGAGTCTCCTCCTCGTTAGAGGTAGGAGACAACGATCACAAAAATCGAAAGCTCGAGGATGAGGCAACAAACCTACCTCACCTCATTACGATTAAAACCACGAATACAATGAATAAAAACAAACTTGCTGTTGTTGACGAAGAGGTTGTAAGCTTGGCATTGCATCAATGTTATGACGGTGTTATGACGTTAGAGCTTTAGAGTTGTGGGAGCACTTTAAGAGCAAGATTGATAATGTTAGTGTTCGAGTCCTCCCCTCCTTTTATAGACTCGTGCCTTGGAATAAGTCCAGATCCAGATCCACAACTTGTGGATCTTATCACGAGGTGACACCTTATCTTATCATGAAGTGGCGGCATCAATCATTATCTTTTTCGACCTTGTGTATTTGACTGATTCATCGCCATCAGTTGACTGATTCCCTTCATCAGTCGAATGTGTTAGTAATATATGAGAGATGTCCTAAGGCAATCACCTTATGTATGAACCATTTATATGATAAATGAAGATTCACTATTTGAGTATACATGTTTTATGTATTTGATTGGATCTTAAACTCATTTACTGAATGTCCACGATACGATTCACAGCATGAGAGAATTTGTGATTGGATCACAACTAGTGAGTATCTCTACATGTGTAATTGTGATATATCGGAATTATCCCTAGTCGATGAATTGATGGATTTGGACACCATCAATTCTGTCGAGACTAGCACGAGGTATACCCCTTGGTGTATCCAAGCAGCTGATTCTCACTGGCTGGAGACATAGTGATGTCCGGAGTTAATCGTGGATGCTAGTTATGGTAACTAGTTCATTGGAGTGACCAGCCGTAAGACTTCATATGGTTCTCTGCATATATAGATATGTCAATGAAGTTCTTCTTTGTGGCTTAAGTGCGATGTTCCTTTGACTTGCGGTATTCAAGTCATCTTGATCATGGAGACTTATGCTTTGACATCTTAAGCAAACATCTCTAAGGAGATGTGGACCCGGGATGATTGGGTATAAGTCGAAGTGATCGAAGGTGTTTGAATAGCCTATAAAGGATTCACCACTCCTTGCGAGGAGATGTATACCCATGGCCTCTCATCGGATTGTTACTAAAGTCTTTGGCCAAAGCATTACATGTTTAGAGTAAGGTACTCTTCGATACATGTGGAGTAACTAGAATCCGTAGGACGAGGAAATGATACTTGGGCTAGGTGTGACGTAGTCGACCTAGTGGGGTGACACAATAGACCATGTCCTGAACCAAGTGGGTATAAGATGAGTGAAGGGAATGGGGCACGATTCATTCGAGCTCTTGAAGGGTTTTGAGAAATAGTTACGGATCAACCGTTGATCTTTTCGGTTAATTGGGGATCATGATGTACTACTAGGTGCCACTCATGATCGTTCTATAATTAATGGTTAATTATAGGCGGCCAACATAAACCGAGAACCTATTTGGTCACACGCACAACGAGTGTAATCCAAAGGATTTAAAACGAGCTTGAGAATGGGATTCTCAGACCGAGAGAAACTATGTTTGGTTGGACCAAACATAAAGCGAGCATGAAATTGTTTCAGTCGCAATGGAAGCGTGAATGGGCCGCGTCTTATGAAGACGTAATGGATGAACCAAAATGGTTTGGTTCTAATCCAATGGATGAGAATAAACCAAAGGGGTTTGGTTTATTTTAAACGAATGAACCAAAAGTTGGTTCGGTTCGTTTTAACTTAAAATAAACCATCATGGTTTGGTTTATTTTAACTTATCTTAATGGAGCGGGTTAACGGGCTTTATGGATATGATCCATTAACCATTAAGAGAATTAGTTCTCTATAAAATAGGGCTTAAACCCTAATCCTAAAACCCTAATTGGAGTTGCCGCCCAACCTAGTTGTGCCGCCCCCTCCCTCTCCTCCACTAGTCGGCGCCAACCCTAGGTGTGCCGCCTCTCAGCATTTGTGCCGCCGTCCAAGTCATTGCCGGCGACCAAGCTTCAGCCGGTGAACCTCCGGCGACCCTCCGGTGATCTCCTCTAGGTTCGGTGATAAGGTGAGCTTCCATCTCTCCTTGGCCGGCCTCTATTCCTCCACCAAAAGCTGTCCAGTTTTTCTGGACAGCTTGTTTCTTTGTTGTCGGAGCGTCGTTTGGACGACGGTTAGTGCTCCGATAGCGCCTAACTTACCGGGGATTTGATCTCCGGTAATCCTCTGAGGTGGAGGACAAAGGATTCGTCAATTGGTTGACGAATACCTCTCCGGAGAAGCGAGTTTTGAGAACTCGTTTTAGGATCCGAATTTGGATTCGGATCGTGATCATCTCTCGATCACGTCATCTTCAACACGAGGCTAGTAACCCGTACGAAGACGAAGCTCGTGACTTAGCGAAGTCATCCTGAGGAGCTCGGCGTGGATACGGATAGAGACGATTCTTATGAGGATCGTTCCGGTTGATGCCGTTCCCGCTACACGTCATACGAAAGGTATAACGTAGATAATTTCTTTTATTGCAAATTTTAATTTACGGTTATGTCTACACTTGTTGTAATATGCATGCGTGTGTTGTGTGTGTTGTAATAAATATAGATTTATTATTTTTAATTGCTTCCGCTGTGCTCATGTTTACGAAACATGATCGAACACACACACGCCGCGGTGCCGGAAACCCAACAGAATGTTGGTAGCATCAGTCGACTGCTAATAGCCAACAGTCGACTGCTAATAGCCAACAGTCGACTGCTAGCTTGGTCACTCCCCTGTAATAAGAGGTTAGCATGGAATATGATAAATATGACGGTTCCTTACTATCCAATCTCGACCTAGACCTTCCACTGGAAGTCTTAGTTAGATTGTCGCCTACGGTCGTCCCCGTACAGAGGACACGACCTTACCATCTCTCTTTGCACTCATGCTTACCTCTGGTCCTTTATGACCTATCGCTTTTCTTCTAGTCTTCACCTGGGTTCTTCGACTCCATCCAAAGTTCTTTCGGTGTCGCTCGACCACCGCGGTTTCTCAACATGAGATTCTCTGAGTGTCGCTGACCTTCAACTCAGCTTAATCATTCCTGCACACTTAGTTAAGCTCATGAGATAACGATATGACCTTAACTTGGGTATTTGCTATAATCAAAACCTAGGTTCAATTATTTGGTGCCCCTGCACCAACATGAATGCGATTCGTGTGAATAAGTTAGGAGTTCAATAGAAGGAGCTAAGTTGGTGTGAATTGGCCATGAGTGATTGGGGAGGGTTTCTAATTCATATTCGATAGAAGGACATGAATATAGGAACGATGTAGTAGTGGATTTGTATATTTGTCGGGTGCTGAAACTTAGTGCTTGTTATGTTCTGTACAGGACGTGGTTACGAGGTAGGTCCACGAGTGTGAAGATATTTATCATGAGCTTCTCAAAAGGTGGGTAATTTCCTACCCTAGTTAGGTAGTTGTAAATCTTGATGCATAAGGATTTAAATTTATGATCATATTACCTTAACTCTACTCCTGTTATGCTGCTTGATACTTAGGTAGCGTTTGGTTGGTGGGTTTGGAATGAGGGAATGGGAATGGGAATCATATAGAGTGTTTGGTTAATGGTTTTAGGAAGGAGGGTTTGAGAATCAATTCTAAATAATTGGGAATCAATAAAACCCATCTCACATGGTGGGTTTGGGTTTCATTCCCGTTCGATGGTCGTTTACTGTCGTCGGTCGCCGACCGTCGCCGATCGTCGATCCCCACCGGCCGTGGCCGGTCGCCAATCGCCGACCGCCGACTACCGTCGTCGACCGCCGACCATCGACCACCGTCGATCGCTCCAATTCCCAACTTATAAACCAAACAACATTATTGGAATGGCAAAATCCATTCCCATTCCAGTCTACTATCAAACCCATTCCCATTCCTATTCCCACCTTCCAACCAAAAGCCACCTTAGTCTTTGCCCTTTAAATACTCTATTATTGTTACCACATTTTCTTTCATCATGATTATGAGTTACAGATGTGATGTATGTGAGCCTATAGTTGTTCAGTTATGTTTACATAGTGGAGTACGGATGAAGACTTGATTTGTAAATTGGATAAAAGGTCATCCAGGGGTGGGTAATGTCCTGAACATAGAATTGATTCTTATGTTATATCCTTATATTGCATATCTATTACGGATCATGTGTTATGTATGGACATGTGGATTGTGGATAGTGTATCGCTACGGACTGGTGGTCCTAGCTTGGTTATGATCAGTAGAGTATGACTCTCTATAGGATAGAGAGTGTGTTGATCAGCTGAGTATGACTCTATGTAGGATAGAGAGTATGTGGTGGATGTATGTATGTGTGACTGTGCATTCATGTCATTTACATGCATGCTGGCGACTTGGTCTCCCTTGTGGTCAAGAGAGTCGTCAGTCATCCTGCCTCTACAGTTACTCATGGTAGTAGTAGCTGGTGTGAGGGCAGAGCATTTATTGTGCCGCACTCGACCACTATAGACAGTGGTAGTTGGAGTTGCGTGCAGTTTTCCCGCGTGTGTGACTTCAGTTAAATAGTCGACTGAAGTCACTATAGCACGACACAGAAGGCTCAGCAGTCGACTGATGGTTCCTATCACTCGACTATTGAACCCTAGCAGTTGACTGCTAGCATCATGACTCGGTCACAAAACCTCGATCAATCAATTGCTCTGTCCTAGCAGTAGGCTAATTGTTGTGATTTTATAAGGCCGAACCCTAGCGGTTTGGCTTCTTCAAGCGATTTCTCTTCCTCCCAGCACTTCTAATGATTTCTCCCCTTCGTGTTCGAGTGTACGCCGGTGATTCTAGCCCTTGGTAAGCCTAGTTCTTGAACCCTAATCATGTTTACCCTATTTTTGTCTCTCCATCGCTCTAATGGAACCCTATTTTCCCCCTATTTTCGTTGTTTTCACCTAAACTAGGGGTTTTAGGTGCAAGAGATCATTCCCTGCCATTTCTCTCCAGCGTTTGCTTACTTCAATCATCTCCTACAACCTCAGATCTAATGGCACCTAAGTAACTTCTCTAACTTAAACCCTAATCATTTTACTTATGCAATGCCTTGATTTAACCACATTTTTGTGCTATTTCATTGCATTCATCACATTCATATAGACAACCATGTAGGACAGATCTTGGTGAAGGATCTTGGCTCCCTCCCGATCATACCAACCCATGCCCGTAAGATACTTAGATGAGCCATTTTTTCGATCTTATTGTAGGGATGTTATCTAGATCATAATGCATTACCAGTTAGTGAAATTAGTTTTATGCATGCATCCAATTAACATTGACCTACTTAAGGAGTTCTACTCAAATCTTAGAAGAGTTGGCGATGGTCCGACATACTCCACTCGCGTTGCAAAACACGATTTAGAGTTCACTCCTGTGATCCTACAGGAGTTCTTGGAGTATCGACCATCTGACGATACCTTTGTTTTCTATCCTACTCCTGATGAGCCATTTCCAACCCCATTTGATCATATCTCTCTGGAGTCCATGCTTGAGTTCTTCTTTCATCGACCTCGTCCTTTGGGTCAAAACCTCTTTTCAATCAATTTTTTATCTGCTCCTGACAATGTACTTTATAAAGTCATTGTTAGGTGTCTTTTACCTATTGTGACTCGAGGTCAGGCCAAGATTCATTCTCCCCACCTATTCTGATGTATACAATGCTGAATCTCTTAGATATCAATCTTACATTGAACATTTTCCATTGCACAGTCCATTTTGTGTCCCCTGTTCACGAGAAGATTCACATGCCTTTTGGTTATATCATTAATGCATGGTTAGCATCTAGGGGGATAAATGTCTCCAGGGGTACCTCGAGGCTATTATCTAACTCCTATGATTGCATCACCATGAGACATTTTGCAATGGTCGGCATGCAGATAGGTCCTGGGAGAATGGAGTGGCTGGCCCAACCTCAGCCAACTGGGGGGCATGGAGAGCCATCTGCGGAGCATGGAGAGGTATCTGAAGAGGAGGATGACCCCATGCTATCAGATGCGTCGTCAGAGAGTCTCTCAGTGCGCTATGCACTCTTAGAGACCAGATTTGAGGAATTTCATAAGGAGGTTGACACACGGTTAGAGGAGTTCAGCCTAGAGCAGTCCTCCATTACCTATCAGCTGAGTCAAATGGAGCAGCGTCAGTTTGAGATGTTCAAGATGATGCAGAGATGGACACTGAGTCAGCAGGCTCCACCTCCTCCACCACCTCCGGCCGGTGACTCTAGTGGATGGTAGCTAGGATCATGTTTATGTACTTTATTTTATTTTCATAGTAAGGTTGAGTGTTTGGACATCTATTTTGCTTGTAGGAATGACTTAAGATAAATGAAATATTTTATTTTGCAAAATTGCGTCTTTGCTTGGTTGATGTGTGTGTTGATGTGTATGTTTATGTATTCCTATTATGCCATGTCATGACATCATTTTTTCATCTAATTATTTTAAATGTCATGATAATGTGTAGGTTTGATTTTAATGTCATCTTTGTATTTAGATCATATCTTTATGTCATGACATCATGATTATTAGCACATGTTTATTTATGCTATCTTATATGCCATAATCATCCTTCATGCATTTTTGGTTAATCAAATTGATTTAAGGCAAATGGCATGATTTGAAGTCCCACGTATAAGGAAATCAAATAGAGTTGCCTAGAAAATACATGAAACCCTAAAAACCTAAACCCACATCTCACATTAACTTGACATGTGTGTGTATTGATACACTCTAGACACATGTGGGATGTTAGGAAATGAGTTAAACTCATGTGCTTATTGAGTACATCATATTGAGTTTAAAACTCATTAAATGATAATGATGAATCTTGAGGAAAGCTAATGTACAAGTCATGTACATCTAGCCCATAGTTCATGGTTCAAAATAGGTTTTCAAAAATATTTTAATATTATTTTAGAAAACCTTGGTGAAGTCTTTCTTTTGATAGCAATCACCATTGAAGGAGTTGATACAAAGTAGGTCAAAAACATTGAAAGTTTCAATGGTTTTGAACCTTGTATCAATCTCTCATTTTAATGGGTATTTTATTTTAAAACTATTTTCACCCATTGTTTTTTCATGTTAGTAATGTACGTATGAACTTTCAAGATTTTTTCGTATATGTATTTTTACTTATGAATTTCCAAAACTCGTCTCTAAAATACTGATTTATGAAAATCAGAGATCAGTCGACTGTTTCAGTATGACAGTCAACGGATGGTGCCAACAGTCGATGACTTATTTATCAAGTCGATTGCTGAGCTGATTCCGGGTAAACAAGGGTTGTTTAGCCCATTTTCAGCTATTCCTATGTACCCTAACTGTCCTAACCCTAAGACATGCTTTGGAAAGCATTGGAACGGTGAAAATTTATTGAAAATGGATTAGGAGAGTTGTTTATGGTGAAAATCAAATTTTAAGATGTGTGAAAGTTCAAGTTTAAAATTTTGCCTTTAATTTAGATAAATTAGTGTTCCTATAGGCTTAGGGACTCTCCAAGGACATTGTTGGTCCAATGGCCAAGGGGGAGCAAGCCTTTAGTGGGAGGTTAACCATCATGGGATGATGGTGTTGGGATGTATATTGAAAAGTCTATCTTTTATATGAACATCTTTATTTTTGAAATAAGAATCACATGATCATTGTTTGCATATTCATGGTTATGCATATTTTCTAATACATTACATTGTAGATAACATGGTGTGTAGTGTCACATGGGAGATCATGTTATCAGTTCCTTGTAAAGTATAAGTAAAGGCTCACAACCGAGATGGTTTTGGACAAACCATTGGTATGGTTATAGTGTGATTTGGTATTGGTTTGTCTTGACCATAGAATTACACTAGTACACTTTGTGTGTATTAAGCAGGACCGACTTAGAGGTGATTCGATTTATTGCTGACTACATAATTGAATCGGACCTCGAATATTATGGTGTACATGCTCTTAATCCCGATATAATAACGGGCATTGTACTTAGTATTTATTTCTTTGATTTATCAATGGGCGAGATTTATAGATTAAATCGATAGGCTTGGTAAGTTGGGAAATGATATTATTTACATGGTGTGCCGTTGATTATAGGAGGAAACCGTGTCCTATATATTAGGATGATGATGTCCCCTTGAGGAGCTCATAAGGTTCATCATGTAAACCCTGTAGGTGGACTTGGTCTGACATGATGATAAGGTTGAGTGGTACTACTCATGGAGTTAGATGTTGATTAATTAATTGTCAGTAAATTAATTAATTGATGGACATTTGAGATCTTAAACACGGGGAGATATTTGTACAATTAATATATAGAGCCCATATTTATTTATGGGGCTTGGTGAGGTAGATCAATGATAAACCTCTAGTGGAATGGATTATCATTAATGGATCGGACTTTATGTAGGCTAGATCCATTGGGTGGCCAAGATCCAACTCCTTCTCATGGTCCCTATTGTAGCCTATTAAAACCCTCATGAAGCCTAGATCCGATGGTGGAAAATGGAAGTCTAGATCCGACGGTGGAGGTTAAATCTCTAGATCCGACGGTGGAGATTGAATCTCTAGATCCGACGGTTGAGATTGAATCTCTAGATCCAACGGTGGAGATTAAAAGGAGTCTTAAGCCTAACTCTATAAATAAGGGCTTAGGAGTGGGCGGCAAGATATCTTTTGGAGATTAGGGTTTTGGCTTGGGCAGCTAGGGTTGGGTTGGGAATTAGGCTTGGGCGGCAACTCTTTGGAAAGATTAGGGTTTGCTTCCTTCTCTTCCTAATTGGTAGCCGGCACCCATCTTCTTCCTCCTTGCTTTGGTTGGCGCCCAAACCTTCTCCTACTCCTCTCCTTTGGCCGGCGGCAAGATATCAATCTTGGCCGGCAATTCCATCTCCCTCTCCTTGGTGGCCGGCGGCAACAACAAAGAGGAGAAGGTTTCTTGATCTTTCTCCAAAGGGATTGTGTTCGGAACTAGAAAGGAGAAGAAGGGAGCTTATTATCTTCCTTTGTTTGGAACAAACAAGGAAAGGAAGATTCGTGATCTAGAAGGCTTCATCTCTTGGAGGATTGTTGCCCACACAACATCCAAGAGGAGGATAGGACATTCAATAGAAGACCTTGAGGTAAACAAGAGGTATAATTCTTGTTTTGGTTTCCTTTTGTTTCTTTGTATGATGTAATTAATTTCATGTGGCTAATTTTCTTGGACCTCGAAGATAAACACAAAATCCGACGATTCGTACAACGTCTATTCCGCGGCTAATCGAAGGAAAGAGGTAGGTTGCTTGAACAATAATTTTGTTCAAGTGACCACTCTAATTGAATAGCACGACGATGGATCGGTTGCTTGAGTAATCCCTCTTGGTCAAGGATTATTTTTTTTAAATCCGGAGACATAGATGGGATTGCCATGCACAAGCGACCGAGGTGGGAAGCGAAGCTTCGGATCCACAACCTTCAAGTGGTATCAGAGCCACGGTTTCCAGTTTTGTGTGTTTAGGATTCAGTTACTTTTATGCACTTATCATATATTGTATGTGCTGGATGATAGTAGGATGTGCGTAGGCTAACTTTTTAGTTGCAGGCATAAGATCTAACTATTATGGTCATATGTGTGTGTATGTGATTGGATGTGTGTAATTGTATTATTATTTGAATCCTCGGGGTTGACGAGGCTAGTATTTAATTTTTGTAATTAAGTACGACATTGTTTAGCTACTCCTTTATTTTAGTTTACTTTCGATCTAGATTTCATGTACACTCCTTCGTGGAGTATAGGATCGATGGATGTAAATTAAAATAATTTTTCTTGGCTCGGATCTCCGGATGGCTTGTACATGACGTAGGGAGGAGCGGACGAGATGGCGATACGATGGGAGGTATATTGGAGAACAAAATCCATAATTGTTGGAAAATATTTTTTTTCATATTTATTACTTTTTGTTTGATATGCATGTTGTGTGCTATGAAAATTCCTCAATTTTAAATTACTAAGTGGGAGAGGGATATTTTTTTAAAAATTTCCACGACCTCCATTACGATTTGACATGTGATGCAAACAAACTTGCGCGTCGGCTCTGAGTGCCTTCCTCCCGATCGGATGAGTTTGTTTTGCGGATCATAGGGTCAAATATGGTTATAGGAAATTATTAAGGAGCATGTGTACTTCCCCATCGGAAGGCACATAACCCGAGATAATTGCCTTGGTACCAAGTAATGGTGCACACTTAGATGCAAATAGGAGTATCCTCCCTATCGGAATCACTGCTTTTATTTGTAGGGCCGAAGAGGAACCAACTATTAATTTTATTTGTCAAAAAGTTAGGTTGACAAGATAGTAAAATTAATGGGTAAAACCTCCTCTTACAAATGTAGAATTCGTATACGTCCACATGATCATGGCATATGATATTCTCGGTGTTTTGATGTGTTGGTTGATTTTAAAATTTTATTATTTGAGGAATCAATAATTTTTTGAAATCTAATGTTTTGATCTATGTGATTCTTAGATTTTTCAAAATGACTTTCAACCCGCTTGCTGTGATACTAAAAGAGAATAAACTTACTGGACCCAATTATGTTGATTGGAAAAGGAATCTTGATATTGTCTTGACTGCTGAGGAGTACAAATATGTACTCTTTGAAGAGTGTCCTCCTAAGCCTGTGGATGATTCTAGGGAAAAGGAGAAGGAGATTTATAAGAAGTGGATAAAGGCTGATGAGATGGCGCAGTGTTACTTTCTAGCTTTTATGTCAAATGTATTGCAACATTAGCATCAAGTCATGCCCACTGCTTATGACATGATGCTTAATCTCAAGGGAACACCCGTTAGGTAGAAAGCCATGAGGAACTTGATGACAACCACCATGATCGAGGGAACACCCGTTAGGGATCATGTTCTCAAGATGATGGCTCATTTGAATGAGCTGGAAGTCCTTGGAGCTGAGATCGATGGGGAAACCTAGGTCGATATCATTTCCAGTCTCTACCTAGGAGTTTTGAGCAGTTTTGCCTGAATTACAACATGAACAAGAGGTTGTATTCGTTGGCGGAGCTTCTGACAGAACTCTAGGTGGCAGAGGGGCTTTTTCGTCAGAGTGCTTAGGCTCAGGCCATGGTTGCCCAAAAGGTTTCTACTTCTAAGCTGAAAGGCAAGAAGAAGAAGAAACAAGGTGGGGAAAAGGTGGCAGGAGGATCTCAGGGATGAGTGAAGAAGCCAAAAGGCAAGTGCTTCACTTTCAAGCAGACTGGACATTGGAAGAAGGAATGCCCCAACTGGAAGCAGAACAAAGGTATATCTTTTGGTCTAGTCGTTGAAATATGTTTAACGGTGTTACCTACCGACACCTAGTGTGTAGATACGGGAGCCACTAATCATGTCTGCAATACTTTTCAGGGGTTCCAAGAAACTAGACGACTAGCTGAGGGGGAGATTACCATTTACTTGGGCAATGCTACGAAGGTGGCGGCTATTGCATTGGGAGATGTTTATTTATCTTTTGATAGAAATAAAATTTTGGTTCTGAAAATTTGCCTTTATGTACCTTTATTTAGAAAGAATTTGATTTCGGTTTCTAAATTGTTTATGGATGGATATTCTATTTCTTTTAATGACAGAGATGTTATAAAAAGGAATAGGGAGATTATCTGTTCGGGTGCATTGATAGGAAATTTACATACACTTAAACCGAAAGCTCCCACGATACAAGTAGAAGTAAACAACTCATCTTCTAATTCTAATAAGAGGAAAGAACCTTCGAAAATGAACCAAACATATCTTTGGCATCTAAGGTTAGGTCATATTAACCTGAGTAGAATTCAAAGGTTGATAGCTGAGGGACCTTTGGGTTCATTGGTGGTGGAAAATTTCCCAACCTGCGAATCTTGCTTGGAAGGTAAAATGACCAAGAGACCTTTTAAGGCCAAGGGGTATAGAGCCAAAGATATGTTGGAATTTGTTCATTCTGATTTGTGTGATCCTATGTCTATCCAGGCAAGAGGTGGTTTTGAATATTTCGTCTCTTTTATAAACAATTATTCAAGATATGGATACATTTACTTGATGCTCCGCAAGTCTGAATGCTTTGACAGGTTCAATGAATTCAAGGCTGATGTGGAGAAATGTCAAGGTAAAAGTATCAAGACACTACGATCTGATCGTGGTGGTGAGTACCTCTTGGGAGAGTTTAGGAATTACTTATCAGAGGCTAGGATTTAATCCCAATTGTCTGCACCTGGCACACCCCAGCAGAATGGTGTAGTGGAGAGAAGGAATATGCCTCTTATGGAGATGGTTAGATCAATGATGAGTTATTCTGAGTTGTCAGATTTGTTCTGTAGGTATGCTCTGGATACGGTAGTGTATATTCTGAACTTGATACCATCTAAATCAGTGCCTTCTACTACCACAAAATTATTGACTGGGCGAAAGCCTAGTCTGAGACATATTCGGATTTGAGGGAGTCCAACACATATGTTGAAGGCAGATGCTGGTAAGTTGGAACCTCGTACATAAGTGCACATGTTCGTTGGCTATCATAGAGGAACGAAAGGTGGTTTGTTTTACTGTCCTAGAGATTAGAGGGTGATCGTTAGCACGAACACAGATTTCTAGAGGAAGACTATGTGATGAACCACAAGCCCATGAGTAAGATTGTTCTGGAGGAAATGAGAGGGGAAGTCAATACTTCAGTACCACCGGTACAAGAGAATATACCATAAGTGACTACACTGCGTGTCACAGAGGATACACAGGTGGTACCTCGTCGTAGTGGGAGGGTTGTTAGACAGCTTGACAGATTTATGTTCTTAGGAGAATCTTCTGATTTGGTCCCTGGCGAACATGAACTTGATCCCTGGACATATGACGAGGCAATCCCAGATAAAGATGCGGTATCTTGGCAAAGTGCGATGAATTCTGAGATAGAATCCATGGATTCAAATCAGGTTTGGGAGCTAGTAGAGCCACCCAATGGTGTAAAAACCATTGGATGCAAGTGGATCTACAAAAGAAAAAGAGGAATAGAAGGGAAGGTTAAGACCTTCAAAGCGAGGCTTATTGCGAAAGGGTATACTCAGAAAGAGGGTATCGATTATGAGGAGACCTTTTCGCCGGTAGCCATGCTTAAGTCTATCTGGATTCTCTTATGTATTGCTGCTCATATGGATTATGAGGTATAACAGATGGATGTCAAGATAGCTTTCCTTAATGGAAGTCTTGAGGAAAACATCTATATGGAGCAACCAGAGGGATTCATTGCAAAGGGCAAAGAGCATCTTGTGTGCAAGCTTAGTCGGTCTATTTATGGATTGAAGCAAGCTTCGAGATCTTGGAACATCCGTTTTGATGAGGTAATCCAGTCTTATGGATTTATTCAAAGTCCGGATGAGTCTTGTGTTTACAAGAGATATGATGGAAACGTAGTGGTATTTCTTGTACTATACATAGATGACATTTTGTTAATTGACAACAATGTCAAGGTGTTATCGAACGTAAGGGTATGGTTGTCCAAACAGTTTGATATGAAGGACTTGGGAGAAGTGGGACACATCCTTGGGATCAAGGTTATAAGGGATCGCAGGAAAAGGATGTTGTGCTTATCTCAAGCTTCATACATAGACACCATTTTAGCTTGTTTTAGCAAGCAGAACTCTAAGAAAGGTTTTCTACCTTTTAGGCATGGAGTACCTTTATCTAAAGAGATGTGTCCTAGAACATCAAAGGAGATAGAGGAGATGAAGGTGGTTCCTTATGCTTCAGCAGTAGGAAGCCTCATGTATGCTATGCTATGTACGAGACCGGATATCTGCTTTTCCATTGGCATGGTTAGTTGATATCAGGGACATTGGACTGCGGTAAAGCATATATTGAAGTACCTGAGAAGGACTAGGGATTATATGTTGGTATACCAGGCAGATCAATTACTCCCTGTGGGTTACACAGATTTTGACTTCCAATCAGATAGGGATAACAGTAAGTCTACCTCAGGTTTTGTGTTTACTTTGGGAGGTGGAGCCATTGTATGGAGGAGTGTCAAGCAGAAATGTGTGGCAGACTCTACCATAGAAGCTGAGTATTGGCGGCCTCTGAGGCAGCCAAAGAAGCTGTATGGCTCAGGAACTTCTTGACAGACTTGGATGTGATTCCTGGTTTGCCCAAAACTATCATAATTTATTGTGATAACAGTGGTGTAGTTGCAAACTCGAAGGAACCACGAGCCCATAAAGCAAGTAAACACATAGAGCGCAAGTACCACCTGATACGAGAAATCGTAAAGCGAGGAGAAGTTGTTGTGGCCAAGATTGCATCAGAGGATAACCTAGTAGATCCTTTTACTAAGGCCCTTCCAGCAAGAGCTTTTGATAGGCATGTGGAGGGAATGGGAATCAGATGTATGGCAGTATGAGGACAACATAGTCTTTTAGTATAAGTGGGAGATTGTTGGGATGTATACTGAAAAGTCTATCTTTTGTATGAACATATTTATTTTTGAAATAAGAATCACATGATCATTGTTTGCATATTCATGGTTATGCATATTGTCTAATACATTAAATTGTAGATAACATAGTGTGTAGTGTCACACGGGAGATAATGTTATCAGTTCCTTGTAAAGTCTAAGTAAAGGCTCACAACCGAGATGGTTTTGGGCAAACCATTGGTATGGTTGTAGTGTGATTTGGTATTGGTTTGTCTTAACCATAGAATTACACTAGTGCACTTTATATGTATTGAACAGGACCGACTTAGAAGTGATTCAATTTATTGATGACTATATAATTGAATCAGACCTCAGATATTATGGTGTACATGCTCTTAATCCCGATATAATAACGAGCACATGTACTTAGTTTTTATTTCTTTGATTTACCAATGGGTGAGATTTATAGATTAAATCGATAGGCTCGGTAAGTTGGGAAATGATATTATTTATATGGTGTGCCGTTGATTATAGGAGGAAATCGTGTCCTATATATTAGGATGATGATGTCCCCTAGAGGAGCTCATAAGGTTCATCATGTAAACCCTGCAGGTGGACTTGGTCCGGCATGATGATTAGGTTGAGTGGTCCTACTCATGGAGTTAGATGTTGATTAATTAATTGTCATTAAATTAATTAATTGACGGACATTCGAGATCTTAAACATGGAGAGATATTTGTACAATTAATATATGGAGCCCATATTTATTTATGGGGGTTGGTGAGGTAGATCAATGATAAACCTCTAGTGGAATGGATTATCATTAATGGATCGGACTTTATGTGGGCTAGATCCATTGGGTGGCCAAGATCCAACTCCTCCTCATGATCCCTATTGTAGCCTATTAAAACCCTCATGAAGCCTAGATCCGATAGTGAAAAATGGAAGTCTAGATCTGACGGTGGAGGTTAAATCTCTAGATCCGATGGTGGAGATTAAATCTCTAGATCTGACGGTTGAGATTAAATCTCTAGATCCAACGGTGGAGATTAAAACGAGGCTTAAGCCTAACTCTATAAATAAGGGCTTAGGAGTGGGCAACAAGATATCTTTTGGAGATTAGGGTTTTGGCTTGGGCGACTAGGGTTGGGAATTAGGCTTGGGCGGCAACTCTTTGAAAATATTAGGGTTTGCTTCCTTCTCTTCCTAATTGGTAGCCGGCGCCCATCTTCTTCCTCCTTGGTTTGGCCGGCACCCAAACCTCCTCCTACTCCTCTCCTTTGGCCAGTGGCAAAATATCAATCTTGGCCAACAATTCCATCTCCGTCTCCTTGGTGGCCAGCGGCAACAACAAAGAGGAGAAGGTTGCTTGATCTTTCTCCAAAGGGATTGTGTTCGGAACTAGAAAGGAGAAGAAGGGAACTTATTATCTTCCTTTTTCGGAACAAACAAGGAAAGGAAGATTCGTGATCTAGGAGGCTTCATCTCTTGGAGGATCATTGCCCACACAACGTCCAAGAAAAGGATAGGACATACAATAGAAGACCTTGAGGTAAACAAGAGGTATAATTCTTGTTTTGGTTTCCTTTTGTTTCTTTGTATGATGTAATTAATTGCATGTGGCTAATTTACTTGGACCCTGAAGACAAACACAAAAATCGGTGATCCGTACATCGTCTATTCCACGGCTAATCGAAGGAAAGAGGTAGGTTGCTTGAACAACAAGTTTTTTCAAGTGACTACTCTAATCGAATAGCACGATGATGGATCGGTTGCTTGGGTAATCCCTCTTCATCAAGGATTAAATATTTTTTAATCCGAAGACGTAGATGGGATCGCCATGCATAAGCAACCGAGGTGGGAAGTGAAGCTTCGGATCCACAACCTTCAGATGGATGTGTTTTTCCTCATATGGGGGAGAATTTGGAGATGTGAGGTTTGCCTCTCATTTAGTGATATGAGACTTATCACTAGGAAGAGTGAAGGCATGCTAGATATTTTTGGACCAAGGGGGAGATTGTAAGATCTCATTGGGATATGAGACATTAATACCCTTGTGGGGAGTTTTTTTTATGTATGTTAAAAAGGAGGAGAATGTGTGAATTGCCAATTGGGAGAATTGGGAGTATTTTTGAAATGGATTGAGTTAGGTGGCCTAACTCAAAGGTTTTGCGGTTTAAGGTTTTTTGGGGGTTTTGTCAAACATCAAAAAGGGGGAGATTATTGGTGCAATCGACCCAGGTCACGATTTATCGGACTCGAGTTTGACTCGAGTAGTATTTTGATGTTTGACAATGGATTGACCATTGTTTGACAATGGGTTAACTATATGGTTGACATGGGGTTGACCATATGATAGAAAGTCTAAGTCATAGGTACTTGACAATGGAAAGTCTAAGTCATGGGTAAAACGTTAGCGCAAGCGGAATATACAAATACAAACAAAGACAAACAAAATATATGCAAGCAATACAAACACCGAGATGTAACGTGGTTCACGGCTGCGCCGCTAATCCACGGTCCGATTCGTCCACGGTGAATCACTCCGAAACCCAATCACTATTGGTCTCTCCTTTGCACCAAGCTAGGTGGAGGTAACCTTTACAAACACTCCTCTTACAAATAGAATAGAAATAAGCTTGAGTAAGAGGATGGAAAGCTTTAAGGAACTTTGGGAGAGTATTAGAGCATAAGCATTAGGCTCCCAAACCCTTACCCCCTTCCTTTTTATAGAGGAAGAGGGTTTCTTCCCGTTGACATAGGAGCAGTCGACTGATGCCCTCGATCAGTCGACTGATCCCGTAGCCGTTGCCCAATAACGGCCGCTTTCCATGTTGGATTCCATCCAACGGTATTGGCATCAGTCGACTGATGGGACCATCAGTCGACTGATGCTCGATCAGTCGAGTGCTCAGTCGAGTCGACTCCATTCTGTGCCCGTGCGATTACATCGATCGTACCTTCCTGGCGATGTCGGCGATCACGATCGCTATCGATCGGCGCGATTCCAAGCCCTAAACCGGTCTTATACCAGTCGATCAACCCATCGACTCAGAGCAGTCGACTGCCATGACATGGCAGTCGACTGGTGTCGGGAAAACCCATCCGACACTTGGCCAAATGGCCAAGTTTCACCTAAGAGCTACCCTTCCCGGGTTACAATCGCTCACTCTCATACCTCGGAGTCCTCGCCGAAGTTCTCTTCGTTCTCGGCCCCCGTCCTCGGCGATCGGTAGCCACGGCTCTGCAATGCTCCTTCGCGTCTCTTGCCTCGAAGTCTACTTCCTCCGGCTTTACTCCAAGCTTCTCGTCCGACGGTCCCTCGGATGCCCCAAGCGCATGGCTTCCGCAAAGCAATCCTTCACCGACTCAAGGCACGAGTGATGAGATGTGAAACTCACCACGGCTCCATGTGCGAATTACTAAGTCCTGCACGACTTCAACGCACATATCAAATCATAACAAACTAACTTAAACCCTTTGCCACACCATCAAAACCATATTACGGCAAGAGATTGCCCTAACAATCTCCCCCTTTTTGATGTGTGGCAATCCGTTTAAGTTAGGTAAAAACATTTGATATAAATTTGTAAGGTAAGAAAGCATGTAAACATAAACATTTGATAGCAACATGCAACTCCCCCTTAATCCATGAAACTCCCCCTTAATCTCTTCCCCTATCATAAATAACTTAAACACATTCATTTCTCCCCCTTTGACACCATCAAAAATATGACTACTAAGTTAAGAACACATGGCATCAAGTCTAGTAAAAAGAAAATACCACATGTTGATTGAAAATTGGAATTCAGCCTTTCTTGATCGAAATTAGCCATCGATCGGATCGTTCAGTTGGATCTGATCGGCACGTGATTTTCGAATTTCGATTTTACGGCGAAATTCAGAAATGCATAGAAAATTCCAGAAAATTTGAAAAATCATGAAATTCGGGGAACACATTTCTTTTAAGTATATCTATCAGTGAAAAATAGTTTTTCATGAAAAATCATTATATTTTCACGTTCTCGCCAAAAATCCAAAAGCTTTAAAAACTACTAGGTTTTTGATCATAAGAGTATCCATTTTAACACCTAGTCTTGCATCCAATTGTTTCAAAACATGAATACATGTATTTTAAAGTAAGAAATTGTTTTGAAAACATATGAAATATCCAACCATGATCTTTGGGCAATATGTCTATGAATTAAACATAAGCCTTCCCCATGATTGGTCTATTATTGTTATTTTGATACTTTAAATGACCATCTAAATGCCATAGGCATTAGTGGACATTTGTATCATCCTAATATCTCACCCATGCTAAGTTTGCAATCAAGTTAGCCTATAGTGAGTGTGAGATGCATCCTAGGGGGTATTTGTATATACTTAACCAATATATTCATGCAATTCTATCATGGTTAAGTATCAACCTAACATCCTTCATGATCATAAAGACATATATGAATGAATTCTACATTATGATCATGAAACTCATGTATTCATCAAATAATAGTCATGCATTAGGTATTATATGATGATAATAAATAAAGTATTACCTAAAGCATGATTCAAACCTATTTCTTATGATAACGTGCCAAATTTCAAAAACATAAATCATGATTGTAAATATACATATGAATTACATCAATCATCATGATTTAAGCATTATTATCTATTTATGGGTACGTTATCATCACCCAACACTATCTAAAAAATGTTGTCCCGTCATCCTAAGTCAACCAAAATATGATATAGGTTAGGTCCATGTGGTTGACTACCCTAGGGTTATTCTAACCCTTAAGGATGGATTTTGGAACTCAAAATGAGTTCTTTCCTATTGGGTTCACTAGATATTCCTTGGGGATCCATTTTCTAGCAATTACTTTCTTTTTATCTTGTCCCCTAGCTATTAGGCATTTATAGGCTTTTTCATTTTTCTTCTCTTTGTATCCTAGGCCCTTTTTGTTAAAACTTGCCCTTTGGCTCCCAATTATCATGTTAAGGGTGTTGGAGCCTATTGTGAATTTTTCTAGGGCTTTGGTTAAATAATCTACCTTTTCCCTTAATGCCCTATTTTCCTCTATGCATGCATCATTAACATCCAAAGACATATAGTCATGTGAGCATGCATCATTATGGCAAGAAGAAACATTATCATTTAAGCATGCATTTTCTAGCTTTTGTTCTAATTCCTTAATTTGACTAAGCATGCTTTTACTTTTCTTTTTCATGCCAAATAACTCCTTAATTAAACTAGAAATTATGGAAACTATTTTCTTAGGAGAAGCATTTGTTACCATAGTTTCCATATCCTCTTCTTCTTCTTCGGATGAAGAGGATGTAGAAGCTCCCCCTTCATTTGAGCTTTCCCCACTTGAGCTTGATTCTTCATTTGAGGAGGAGGAGGAGCAATCCGAGTCATGAAAAGCCATAAGTGCTAGGTTGGAGTAGACATGCTCTTCTTCTTCGGATGAGGAGGCGGGGGCAACGTCATCCCATGTCTTGGCTTTGAGTGCCATGGCCTTCCCTTTTCCTTTTGCCTTCTTTTCTTCTTCCTTTTTCTTGCTCCCCTTCTTCTTCCTCTTTTCTTCTTTCTTGCTCTTGTTTAGGAGGGGACAATTATCCCTTATATGTCCCACTCCTTGGCAATTATAGCATATGACCTTCCCCCTTGGTCTTCTATTCCTATCATTAGATTTATGAAAATGAAAACCTTTTAAAGCCCGTCTTACCCTTCTTACCATATAGGCTTCTTCGGTGCTATCCATGGAGGAGGAGGAAGATGCTTCATCATCATCGGAGGAGGGGACTTCCATCTTCTTCTTCCCCTTGTTTGCCAACAAGGCTACTCCCCGTGAATTTTGGACTCTAGGCTCTTCTTGTATACCTTCAAGCCTTGTCTCATGAAGCTCCATGGTTGAAAAGAATTCCTCCAAGGTGCTCACTTCTAGGTTCTTGGAGATGTAAAATGAGTCCACCATGGAGCTCCATTTTGAGGACCGGGGAAAGGCATCTATGGCCTTCATTACCATATCCCGGTTTGATAGCTTTTCACCTACACTTGTTAAACCGGTTAGTATTTCCTTAAATCTAGAGTGTAGGGATTTTACCTTTTCTCCCTTTTCAAGTTTGATATTGGACAATTGGGAGCGAAAAACGTCTCTCCTTGCTAGCTTTGCTTCGGATGTGCCTTCATGGATTTCTATTAGTTTCTCCCACATTTCCTTGGCGCTAGCACACTCTCCTATCCTATTGACTTCTTGTTGAGGGAGGACATTGTATAGGTGGTGCTTGGCCTTTGAATTTGCCAAGTATTCTTCTCTTTGCCTCTTGCTCCACCTAGATTTCTCCAATGGCTCCCCATTTTCGTTCCTAGGCAACTCGAAACCGTTTTCCATTATTAAAAGGATTTCAAAGTCGGTTTCGAAGAATACCTCCATTCTCTTTTTCCACCAAGAGAATTCGCCGTCGAACTTCGGTGGATGGATGTTTGAGCCGGCCATTTTAAAAATTTGCTTGTTGTGGCGGTTAGTCCTCGACAAGCTTTCCTTGGCTCTGATACCACTTGTTGGGGATCGATTGGCCGGCTAGAGGGGGGTGAATAGCCCTCGTTCGATGATCGTCGTATTTTGTTCGTCTATAAAACGTTAGCGCAAGCGGAATATACAAATACAAACAAAGACAAACAAAATATAAGCAAGCAATACAAACACCGAGATGTAACGTGGTTCACGGCTGCGCCGCTAATCCACGGTCCGATTCATCCACGGTGAATCACTCCGAAACCCAATCACTATTGGTCTCTCCTTTGCACCAAGCTAGGTGGAGGTAACCTTTACAAACACTCCTCTTACAAATAGAATGGAAATAAGCTTGAGTAAGAGGATGGAAAGCTTTAAGGAACTTTGGGAGAGTATTAGAGCATAAGCATTAGGCTCCCAAACCCTTACCCTCTTCCTTTTTATAGAGGAAGAGGGTTTCTTCCCGTTGACACGGGAGGCGGATCGGCCTCGATCACCGATCGATCCGGTGATCCGTAGCCGCTGCCCAATAACGATCGCTTTCCACGTTGGATTCCATCCAGCGGTATTGTATCGATCGACCGATGGGACCATCGATCGGCCCGATGCTCGATCGATCGAGTGCTCACCGAGTCGACTCCATTCGTGCGTCTGCAGATACATCGATCGCTTCCTCGGCAATGATCGATTCGATCATTGCCCGATCCATGGCCCTAAACCGGTCTTATACCCGGTCGATCAACCCATCGACATGACATGGTGTCGAAACCATCCGACACTTGGCCAAATGGCCAAGTTTCACCTAAGAGCTACCCTTCCCGGGTTACAATCGCTCACTCTCATCTCTCGGAGTCCCTCGCCTTCGAAGTTCTCTTCGTTCTCGGCCACGTCCCTCGGCAGCATCAGGCGCACGGCTCTGCAATGCTCCTTCGCGTCTCTTGCCTCGAAGTCTACTTCCTCCGGCTTCACTCCAAGCTTCTCGTCCGGCGGTCCCTCGGATGCCCCAAGCGCACAGCTTCCGCAAAGCAATCCTTCACCGACTCAAGGCACGAGTGATGAGATGTGAAACTCACCACGGCTCCATGTGCGAATTACTAAGTCCTGCACGACTTCAACGCACATATCAAATCATAACAAACTAACTTAAACCCTTTTCCACACCATCAAAACCATATTACGGCAAGAGATTGCCCTAACAATGGGTACTTGGCAATGGAAAGTCCAATTTATGGGTACTTGGCAAGGAAAGTCCAAGTCATGGGTACTTGGCATGGAAAGTCCAAGCATGGGTCTTGGCATTTAGAAGGTCCAAGCATGGGTCTTGGCATTTGGGAAAGTCCAACGGTGTGATATTGGTGGTGTAAAGTTCAAGCAGTAGTCTTGGCAACATAAGTCCAATGTTTGGTGGCATAAAGTCCAAGCCTGTGTCTTGGCAGCGTAAGCCCAATTGTACCTTGGCTGTGTAGACTAGCTTAGCATGAAAATAGCCGATGGACGCACCTGAAGGCTAGCGTATGGATGAACAAGTCATGGATGACTTGGAGGGATCCAATATATGTGAGGCTGATGGAGGTGGCTAGATGACTTAAGTCTAGGCTAAGGGTGGTTTATCAAGTAAGAAGAGATCATACTTGAGTTAAACCTCATGTTTGAGAAGTGTCAGTCGACCAGTCGACTAGCCGAGTGTTTGACACATGGCAACCTAGTCTACTTGGATCAGTCAACTAAGGTTATGAGCAGTCGACTGGCAGGAGTCAACTGATGCTTGACTATTGTTCTGCGGTCCAGTAGTCGACTGCTATGGAGGGCATTCGACTATTCTAAGTGGACACAAGCATAGAAGCTTCGGTAGCCGACTGATCAGTCGATTGTCAGGCTGCCAATCGACTGCTGGTAAGGGCAGTCGACTGCTAGGCTATCCGTTGGAGCTTTTCCAACATGAATCAAGGCATTGTGAGACAATGGCTATAGGATCAATCGACTGTTAGATGTGGGCAGTCGACTGCTAGGCGAAAATCAGGCCGAGTTGTAGCTTTATAAAGAGCTCGAAGAATAGGATTTTGGCAATGGTTCTTAAGACGATTTAAGGCGATTTGCTGGTACAATTCAGGGTCTTCAAGTGCAGCCCAAGCAACTAAATAAGCAAGCATTCAAAAGATCTTTTGTAAAGTTTTCTTTACATCATTTGTTGTATTTCATTTGTAATTGCTTGTATTATCTTGTATTACTGTTGTAATCACTTGTACAAGGTTTCTCCACCTCCAGTGTGTCACCAAGAAGGAGATTTATTAGTGGTGTGTGCATCACTAGAGCTCACTTGAGCTCGACCTATGGAGTAGGAACCCTAAGGTTCTGAATCACGTTATATCTTGTCTTGTGCATGTGTATGCTTGTATTCTTGGGTATTCGTGTTTGTATTTGTATTGTATTTTCTATTTTTGCTGCGTACTAACCTAATTGAAGACAAGCACGATTGATTTCCAACGAACGATGCACAAGCGCTATTCAGCCCTCTCAAGTGCATCACCAACGGTCCTACAATTTAATCGATACACTATTTCGAATTTTGAACAATTGCATCATCGAGATCACCACAATCATGAAGAATGGTATGAAGACCTTGGTTTTCACATCAAGCTTCCCGAGTTTTCCGGCGCATTATATGCAGAAAATATTATTGATTGGATCGACGAAGTCGAATAGATTTTTTATTTCGAAGAAGTTCCCAATCATGCTAAAGTAAAGTTGGTAGCCATGATGCTTGAGAAAGAAGCCTTCGCTTAATTGTTACTATTGCGACACTCTCTCAAGAAACATGGCAAGGCCAAGATTATTGATTGGGAGAAGATGAAAGGTCATTTCCTTCCTCTTAGCTATACACATTCATTTTTCATCTTCCTGTTGGGTTTCCGGCACGCGGCGAGTGTGTGTTCGAACATGTTTCGTAAACATGTTCACAGCGGAAGGAATAAAATAATAAATCTAATTTATTACAACACACACATCACACGCATGGATAGTACAACATGTGTAGACATAACCGTAAATTCAAATTTTGCAATAAAAGGAAATTTATACTACGTATACCTGACGTATCACGTGTAGCGGGAAAGACATCAACCGGAACGATTCTCGCTAGAATCATCTCTATCCGTATCCACGCCGAGTATCTTCGGGATGACTTCACAAAGTCACGAGCCTCGTCTTCGTATGAGTTACTAGCCTTGTGTTGAAGACGATGTGATCGAGAGAAGATCACGATCCGAAACAAAATTCGGATCCAAAACGAGTCCTCAAAAACTCACTTCTCCGGAGAGGTATTCGTCAACCGTTTGACGAATCCTTCGTCCTCCACCAATGAGGATTACCGGAGATCGAATCCCCGGCAAGGATACCACTGTCGGAGATCCAAACGTGATCCAAACGACGCTTTGACGAGAAGGAAACAAGCTGTCTAGAAAACTGGACAGCTTTGGTGGAGGAATAGGGATCGGCCAAAATGGAAGGTTGAAGCTCACCTTGTTGCCGAACCCAAAGGAGATCACCGGAGCTCCTCCGGCAGCAGCTTGACGCCGGAAAGGGGAGAGGATGGCAGCTGCTGGACACCGGCAAGGGAGCTTGGGTGGTGGTGGGCGGCGGCAAGGAGAGTTGGCGCCGACTTCACAAGGAGAAGGAGGGGGCGGCAACTTAGGGTTGCTTGGACTTTGGATTAGGGCTTAACAAAACCCTTAAGCCCTATTTTATAGAGAACAAATTCTCTTAATGGTTATCGGATCATAACCAAAAGCCCGTTAACCCGCTCCATTAATTTAAGTTAAAATAAACCAAACCATGATGGTTTATTTTAAGTTAAAACGAACCGAACCAACTTTGGTTCATTCGTTTAAAACAAACCAAACCCTTTGGTTTATTCTCCTCCATTGGATTAGAACCAAACCAATTTGGTTCATCCATCATGTCTTCATAAGACATGACCCATCCACGCTTCCATTGCGACTGAAACGATTTCATGCTCGCTCCATGTTTGGTCCAACCAAACCTAGTTTCTCTCGGTCTGAGAATCTCATTCTCAAGCTCATTTTAAATCCTTCGGATTACGCTTGTTGTGCGTGTGACCAAATAGGTTCTCGGTTTATGTTGATCGTATATAATTAACCATTAATTATAGAACGATCATGAGTGGCACCTAGTAGTACATCATGATCCCCAATTAATCGAAAAGATCAACGGTTGATCCAGAACTACTTCTGAAACCCTTTAGCAGCTCGAATGAATCGTACCCCATTCCCTTCACTCATCTTATACCCACTTGGTTCAGGACATGGTCTATAGTGTCAATCCCCACTAGGCTGACTACGTCACACCTAGCCCAATTATCATATCCTCATCCTACGGATTCTAGTTACTGCACATGTATCGAAGAGTACCTTACTCTAAACATGTAATGCTTTAGCCAAAGACTTTAGTAACAATCCGACGAGAGACCATGGGTATACATCTCCTCGCAAGGAGTGGTGAATCCTTTATAGGCTATTTAAACACCTTCGATCACTTCGACTTATGCCCAATCATCCCGGGTCCACATCTCCTCAGAGATGCTTGCTTAAGATGTCAAAGCATAAGTCTATGATCAAGATGACTTGAATACCGCAAGTCAAAGGAACATCGCACTTAAGCTGCAATAAGAACTTGATTGACATATCTATATATGTAGAGAACCATATGAAGTCTTACGGCTGGTCACTCCAATGAACTAGTTACCATAATTAGCATCCACGATTAACTCTGGACATCACAATGTCTCCAGCCAGTGAGAATCAACTGCTTAGATACACCAAGGAGTATACCTCGTGCTAGTCTCGACAGAATCAATGGTGTCCAAATCCATCAATTCATCGACTAGGGATAATTCTGATACATCATAATTACACATGTAGAGATACTCACTAGTTGTGATCCAATCATAAATTCTCTCATGCTGTGAATCGTATCGAGGACATTCAGTAAATGAGTTTAAGATCTAATCAAATACATGAAACATGTATACTCAAATAGTGAATCTTCATTTATCATATAAATGGTTCAAACATAAGGCGATTGCCTTAGGACATCTCTCATATATTACTAACAAACTCCCACTTGGCCTAATGCCAATCGCTACGGTATCCAATACCATAAGGTCTAACATGACCCTCAAACTTACTTTGAGGTAATTCCTTAGTCAAAGGATCCGCTAAGTTCCTTTCAGTGGGGATTTTCTCGATTTGTATTTCCTTCCTACTGATGATCTCTTTGATAAGATGATAGCGGCGAAGCACATGTTTGGATCGTTGATGAGACCTTGGCTCTTTCGCTTGTGCAATTGCTCCATTGTTGTCGCAGTAGACCGGTATTGCTTCAACAATGGTTGGAATCACACCAAGTTCAAAAATGAACTTCTTGATTCAAACCGCTTCCTTTGCTGCTTCCGAAGCTGCAATGTTTTCTGCCTCAGTGGTAGAATCCGCTACAGTGTCTTGTTTGGAACTTTTCCAACTCACTGCGCCCCCATTCAAGGTGAACACGTATCCAAACTGAGACCTGGAATCATCCTTGTCTGTCTGAAAGCTGGCATCTGTATACCCGTGTATCACCATGTCCCCTTCTCCATATATTAGGATCACATCCTTAGTTCTTCTTAAGTACTTAAGGATCATTTTAACAGCCACCCAATGATCCATTCCTGGATCAGACTGGTATCTACTCGTGACACTAAGAGCATACGATACATTGGGCCTCGTACATAACATAGCATACATGATAGATCCTATTTGCGGATGCATAGAGAATCTTACTCATGCAAATCCTCTCGTCTTCTGTGCGCGGACACATAGACTTCGAAAGGTGTATCCCATGCATGATGGGTAGGAAACCTTTCTTGGATTCCGACATGCTAAACCTCTTTAGCACTCGGTCTATATATGTAAACTGCGAAAGACCAAGCAACCATTTCTATCTATCTCTATAGATCTTAATCCCGAGGATGTAGGTTGCTTCTCCCAGGTCTTTCATGGAGAATGTCTTGGATAACCAAATCTTAACTGACTGTAAGACTGAAACATCATCTCCTATAAGTAATATGTCATTGACATACAATACTAGGAACACGACTGCACTCCCACTGACCTTCTTGTACACACAAGGTTCGTCTGGATTTTGTGAGAAATCAAACCTTTTGATTGTCTCATCAAAATGGATATTCCAGCTCCTGTATGCTTGCTTCAATCCATATATGGACCGTTACAATTTGCATACCTTGATTTTATCAACCGATGTGAAACCCTCAGGCTGTATCATATACACGTCCTCGAGCATGATTCCATCAAGGAAAGCTGTTTTCACATCCATCTGCCATATCTCATAATCATAATGAGCCGCTATGGCCAGGAGCATCCGAATGGATTTAAGCATAGCTACAGGGGAATAGGTTTCGTCATAATCAACACCTTGTTTTTGACGATATCCTTTCGCCACTAATCTAGCCTTATAGGTAATCACATTACCATCCATGTCGGTTTTCTTCTTGAAAACCCACTTGCACCCTATAGGCTTGATGCCTTCAGGTGGGTCAACCAAGTTCCAAACTTGGTTTTCATACATGGAATCCATTTTCGACTTCATGGCATCAAGCCACTTATCCTTTTCTGAACTTATCAGCACTTCTTCATAACTGGTAGACTCCTCATCATCAATGTGTAACACGTCGTTCGATTCACTTAAGAGAAATCTATATCTCTCAGGAATGTTGCATGTTCTACCAGATCTACGAAGATGTGGTGTTTCAATAGGTCCAGCTGATTACTCATCACTATGAGTTATCGGCTGTTGTGCTTCACCAGGTATCTCATCATTGTCTATTTGAGTCTCTCGAGCCTCCTCAAGCTCGACGACACTCCCACTGTTTTCTTGCAAGAGAAACTCTTTCTCTAGAAACACAACATGCCTTGAAACAAACACCTTTTGTTCCACAGGATAATAGAATTGGTAACCCCTTGTTTCCTTAGGGTATCCAATAAATAGACATTTATCAGACTTAGCATCCAATTTGTCTGATACAGTCCGCTTCACATAAGCAGGACAACCCCAATCTTCAAGTAAGATACATGAGGTTTCTTACTATTTCATATCTCATATGGAGTAGTAGAGACTACCTTGGTTGGCATTCTGTTTAACAAGTAAACAGTTGTCTGAAGTGCATAGCCCCAAAAGGACTTGGGAAGATTCGCATGATTCATCATTGACCTAACCATGTCCAACAAGGTCCGGTTACGCCTCTCAGATACACCATTATGCTGTGGTGTATATGACGGAGTCCATTGAGACAATATACCATTGTCTCTTAGATAATCAAGAAACTCTTGACTTAAGTATTTACCACCTCAATCCGATTGAAGTATTTTAATACTCTTGTCATGTTGTTTCTCTACTTCATTTATGAATTCTTTGAACCTTTCAAAGGCTTCAGACTTATGTTTCATCAAGAACATATACCCAAACCGTGAGTGATCATCGGTGAAGGTAATGAAGTAGCTATAGCCTCCTAAAGCTTGAGTTGACATAGGTCCACATACATCAGTATGTATTAGACCTAGTAACTCTCCCACTCGTTCACCTTTTCCTGAAAAAGGTAACTTAGTCATCTTGCCTTTTAAGCATGATTCACATGTATCGTATGAATCCAATTCAAACGATTCCAGAATTCCACATCGGTGTAATTCGGACATGCGTTTCTTGCTTACATGGCCAAGACGACAATGCCATATGTAGGAGTCTAATTGATTATCCTTTTGAGCATGCTTATTTCTCACTTCGATATTGAAAATGTCACATGATATGTCCAGCGTATAAATGTCATTGCTCAAAGTTCTAGTTCCATAAAGTACGCCATTCAAAGTTATATAACAACAATTGTTACTAAACGTCAAATGGTAACCATTTCTATTTAAACAGGAAATAGAAACAATGTTCTTTATTAGAGAAGGAACACAATAGCAATTGTCCAGTTCCAAGACTAGTCCACTAGGGAGCTTCAGCAAATAAGTTCCGATGGCGACCGCAGCAACCTTTGCTCCATTGCCAACTCACAAATTTGACTCCCCTCTGACGAGTCTTCTTCTATTCCTTAGCCCCTGTATGTCATTACATATATGTGAGCCACACCCAGTATCCAATACCCAAGTGTCTAAGGAAATAGAATGACAATCAATAACGAAGATACCTGAAGAGGATGGGGCATCAGATGCCTTCTTCTTCTTCATGGACTCAAGATAATAAATCTTGCAGTTTCTTTGCCAGTAGCCTTCCTTGCCACAATGATGGAAAGTGCCCTTTTGTGCTGGTTCTGCCTTCTTTGCCTTCTTGTTCTTCCCTTTCTTCTGTTCCTTTGCCTTCCTCTTAGAACCTTTCTTTGAGGAATCAACTAACAGAATCGCCTTCTCCTCATGCTTCACAGAAGGCTCCACAGTCTTCAGCCTATTGAGGAGCTCAGGAATAGTGGATTCTAATTTGTTCATCCGATAGTTCATCATAAATTGTGAGAAACTCTTGGGCAAACAATGCAAAATTAAGTCAATACTTAATTCATGATCCATCACAAACCCGAGGGTGGCTAGCCGCTCGATGTACCCGTTCATCTTTAGCACAAACTGCACTTTAGACGAACCTTCTTGCATCTTGGTGGTGAAGAGGAGCCTGGAGACTTCGAATCTTTTGGATCTCGCTTGCTCATCAAACAACTCATGAAGATGGAAGACCATGGTATTAGCATCCATATGCTCATGTTGCTTTTGCAGCTCAGGTACCATCGCAGCTAGCATGATGCAACTCGCTAGTTCGGAATCTGCCACATGCTTCTGATAGACCAACATTTGGTCTGGAGTTGCATCGTCCCTAGGACAGTTGGGAAGAGGCTCTTCAAGAACATATGCTAGATTTTCTGCCTTGAGAACAATTCTCAAGTTTCTAAGCCAGTCCAGGAAGTTAGGCCCAGTCAATTTGTTTGAATAAAAAATAGTGCTCAAATTTAAAGACGTCATGATCAATCGATTAACTTAGAAATACAAAACGAGCATATATGAGAAAATGATTTTAAAATGCATCAATATACATTCATAAATCCCATTCATTTTTTGAATTTAAAAAACCCCAAAATCACTTCGGGAGATCATAGGTCCATCTCCGAATGGGCTGATATTCATCATAGATATGAACAACCTTGGAGAGAGTCCAACAAGTCATTCGTAACTACGATGGTAGGTATCAAATATACCGATTGCATATCACGTATATGCAACTATCACAATGTGCTATCAACTAATTGAATGTTCACACATACATCGGGTTGTTAACACATTAACAAGTATGCATCATATGCATAGCACCCAACTTCACCTCCCTTTACATCGACCTTGGAGAGAGTCCAATAAGCCGATGCTCCAGGTTAAAGCCAACCCATTAATCGAGAAATAGTTTTAATATGATTAGAGCGCATTCAACCAATTAGCCCGGCTTGGAGAGAGTCCAACAACCAAAGCTAACGATTGACCTCTGACTCTTACCATATTAGTATTAAACTATTCCATGGTTTGAACATGTTTGGGTTCGAGCCGGCTTGGAGAGAGTCCAACAACCCGAACAAGAAACGGAACTCTGGTTCTAACCATATTAATGGAAGGTGTAGGCTTTAATATTGAGTTAGGGTTTTTATGTCTCATCCTCTTTGCATGCAAATAACTATTATCAACATGGCATGACATACATGACATACATCTACATGTCACGACACTCATGACATAATGATATGCATCTAATGCAATTACATGGCATACAATTATGTCATGTACAAAATTTCCTTATATGTCATAACTAATTATGGAAATAAAATATGTTTAAGATTTGATTCTCCAAATCAAATCATGATTAAATTAGGAAACAAATTTCCAATTCTAATCACATATTTTATTTGTGGAAATAGTTGATTAAGGAAAGTCAATTTTAGGAAACCAATTTCCTAAATCATCAAAACTACTTATCGAAATAAAATATTTTAAGATTTGATTTCCCAAATCAAATCATGATTAAATTAGGAAATAAATTTTCAAATCTAATCAAATATTTTATTTATGGAAAATATCAATTTCCATAAATACTTCTAACTTTCCAAAAGTAGAAGATTTCCATAAATACTTCTAGACTTTCGAAAATAAATAAATTTCCATAAATACTTCTAACTTTCCAAAAGTAGAAAATTTCCAGAAATATCATTATGACTATCACAAAATAATTTTACGATTATGTCGAAACACAACCTGGGTTCTGATACCACTGTTGGGTTTCCGGCACCGCGACGAGTGTGTGTTCGAACATGTTTCGTAAACATGTACACAGCGGAAGGAATAAAATAATAAATCTAATTTATTACAACACACATATCACACGCATGCATAGTACAACATGTGTAGACATAACTGTAAATTCAAATTTTGCAATAAAAAGAAATTTATACTACGTATACCTGACGTATCACGTGTAGCGGGAAAGGCATCAACCGGAACGATTCTCGCTAGAATCGTCTCTATCTGTATCCACGCCGAGTATCTTCGGGATGACTTCACAAAGTCACGAGCCTCATCTTGGTATGGGTTACTAGCCTCGTGTTGAAGACGATGTGATCGAGAGAAGATCACGATCCGAATTAAAATTCGGATCCAAAACGAGTCCTCAAAAACTCGCTTCTCCGGAGAGGTATTCGTCAACCATTTGATGAATCCTTCGTCCTCCACCTATGAGGATTACCGGAGATCGAATCCCCGGCAAGGCTACCACTGTCGGAGCACCAAACGTTGTCCAAACGACACTCTGACGAGAAGGAACCAAGCTGTCCAGAAAACTGGACAGCTTTGGTGGAGGAATAGGGATCGGCCAAAAAGGAAGGTTGAAGCTCACCTTGTTGTCGAACCCAAAGGAGATCACCGGAGCTCCTCCGGAAGCAGCTCGACGTCGGCAAGGGGAGAGGACGGCAGCTGCTGGACGCCGGCAAGGGAGCTTGGTGTTAGTGAAAGCCCTAGAATCAATCATGTGATGATTATTGTATGGACTTTATTGTATCATATTCCTATTTATAAAGGCATGGTTATTATATTTACTTGTATTGGTGCCAAATAACTAAATATAATAATGTCCTTGAGTAGTAGGTTCTTATCTATATCAATCGATTGGTTGAATCGATAATGAGATGATATAGAGAACACTACTCTTAATCATTCCTAGTCGAGTATTAACATTCAGGGACAATGTTAATGCGTAGAGACTAGCATGTAGGTCAACACGATGACTTGATCTCACATGTCATGGATATGAGATATCAAGTGGACACATGGGTATGCATTGGAGAATGTATACTGAATGACCCGCCATGAGAAAGTATCATGGATCGTTATATGAGTGTCATATACTTTCTCATGTGGCTATTAGTATAACTATTAGTCCTTAGACTTGAAGTCACCATGGTTCCCTACATAAGGAGTTGCATACTTTGGCTTCGTCAAACGTCACCCGTAAATGGGTGGACTATAAAGGCGATTACTAGGTATGTAACAAATTATGCAGAGGAATGTGAGTGATGTAGATGGGATCTATCCCTCCTATATGACGAGGGTGACATTGATATTCTTGATAGAGTGAGACCACGAAGTGCATGGCCATGGCCATGCCCAAATGAGTCAATATGAGATATTGAGCTCATTTGATTAGAGTGAGTCTACTTGGAGTTCAAGATATAGATTGTACCGAGGATGACATGGTCTATGTCTCAATTGGTCAATCTAGATGTCAAGGATAGAGGGACATTGTCACATATTGTGAGAGTCACAATTAGCAGTCACAAAGGTGATGTTGGAGCTCAACATTCTTTTAACTTGGGTAGCAATGATGTGTTGCTAGATACCGCTCATTGCTTATGTTCCTAAATCGGTTTAGGGACATTTCCAACATTACAAGAACCTATAGGGTCACACACTAAGGGCAATTAGATGAAGATTAGGTTCATATGATGAACCATGAGGATTAGGTTCATGGGATGAACCAAATTGGATTAAGAGTAATCCTAATTAGACTAATTGAGTTGGACTCAATTTGATTCAAGTGTTGAATGAGTCTAATTTAGATTTGATTCATCAAATCAATTTAAATTAATGAATATAGATTCATTAAATTAAATTGACTTGAATCAAATGGTTGGATTTGATCAACCATGGGAGATAAGAGGTCAAGTTTGACTTGACTTGAGAGGGAAGATGAAAGGTCAAGTTTGACTTGACCAAATCCCATGTCATGATGATGACTTGGCATGGCCGGCCAATGATGATGCTCGACTTATCATGTGGTGCCACCTCATGAGGGAGACCAAGAGCCATTGGCTCTTGGAGGAGTTACATGCATGCATGTAACCTCCCAAGCCTTGAAGTGGCCGGCCACTCCATTAGATGGGTAATTGATTTTTGGTGAGTTACACAACTTCATCTTCTTCCTTGGATCACCCTCTCAAGCTCTCCTAACCTCCTTGGCCGAAATTCCTAAAGGGTGCTAGCACACTCTAAGGTATTTTTCTCCACCTATTGTTTGTGTGGATACCAATAGAGGAGTGTGCACTTGACACTCTCGAGTTCCGGCGAACCTTTTGGACGAGCGGGATTTGCGAAGGGCGTCGCATCGAGGGTAACTTCTTATCATGTAGATCTAGAGTAGATATAAAGGTATTAAACACATACATGTTAGTTTTATATTTTATACTTTGCATGAATCCGTGGCCGGGGCTTCCGAGGTTTTCGCAACGCAAAAAGCGGTTTTTGCGGCTCGGAAAACCCAACAGTGGTATCAGAGCCACGTGTGAAGCATGTATGTGTTTCATTTTTGTGATTTTTATATTAGATATAAAAATTACATAATTTTATGTTTCTATAAATTTCCTATTTTTATAGAATTTTTGGGTATTTTTCTCGAAGAGTCGAAGCAACGAGTGTTGGGACACTTGTCGGCTTCAACCACCGAGAAAAACTCTCTGAAACGGCGAGTTATCGCTTTAGGTTTTTGGGACAGCAACTTAAGTCGCTGTAAGATCATAGTAGGGACACTCGCAAAGTTTATTTTTCAAGTAGGGGTGCTGCCCCTATCCCCGAAAGGGGCCTTGTCCCGTGATCGCGCTCGGAAACAGCTTAGCGGGACCGTTACGGAGAGGTGACTCATAAAATTGAAAAAAATAGGAAAAATTATATAAATTTTCTGTAAAAATACATAATTTAGAATTATGTATAATTCTATGATTGTCATGACCCAATGACCCCAATTTGATTGGATTATGATGTGTTATAATTCATAATACGGCCTGCGTGCCATTTTTGTGACTGTGCGTGTTGTATAGTGTATGCGACCTACGCGTCGTACCTCTTCTTTTGAAATTCTAGTTGTAAATAGTTTTAGACTCGAATGTAACTCGAGTTTCATATTTGTAATGTACAAAATGGAGAGGTGGAAATTCCACTTGTAGACAAAGTTACGAGAAGGGTGCCGACGACACATGGCGGTCAAAGGAAGCGCTTGGAGAAGCCGCTAGCCTTAGGTTGACTGTCCGATCTTCTCATTGGCTTGAGAAGATCGTAGTAGGGCCATGACTACATCACAGTTAATTTTATATATATATATATATATATATATATATATATATATATATATATATATTTGATTTTGCTTGTATGTATGTGATGCATGCTAGTAGAATAATGCTTGTATGTATATGATGCATGCTAGGATAATTTTCTTGTATGTATATGATGCATGCTAGAATAATGTATGTATGTATGTGATGCATGCTAATATAGGATAATAAAGGCCTTAATGCGTATATGATACACATTACGATTAGATTAGATCTTAATCGAATCAACTCGTAAATGCCTACCAGGTCCTTGATACCCATCACTACCTCGATCATTTGTAGTTGTTGAATCTGCCAAAGCAGAGCAATGCATATTATCTTGGTAGGGTGCGGAGGGACAATCTTGGTCCCGCCTATCACGGCTTGGGTTAGAGTAAGCTCAATTAGATTGAGTAAAACTAGTTAACTCAATTGGATCGAGTAGAACTATAGGCATATTCCAATCGTTGGAAAGATAGGATAAGATCGCATTTACACTAAATCTTGGGCGATTTAGCCAAAGCTAACTCAAGGTCTTTTGTAAATTTAGGTCTTGATCCTATAAACAAGAGTTGCATAGAGATGTAATCGGTAATGTGTTACCCCACCGATCGTACTAAGTCTTGGGCGATTTATCCAAAGCTAACTCAAGGCTTAGTATGATATGGATCTTATCCCGCAAGAATTATAGCTAGTTTGTATGAATCTAGTAATGTGGTTTGACCACATCCATAACTCAATTCTACAAAATTCCTATAATTCAGTGGGAGCATCATTTGATTAAAGGCCTAATTAAATGATAAAAAGGAATATGATATTAATTCTCTACATTGTATGTTGTAGATTACTATGTCGACAAACACGAACACTCTCTCTCTGCGTTCTGTCCTTGAGAAGGACAAGCTCAATGGAGCAAATTTCCTGGACTGGTACAGGAACCTGAGAATTGTTCTCACCCAAGAAAGGAAGTTTGCGTCTGGGCGGCCCATTAGGAGGCACCTCCACCGCCTTGCTGCCTCATGGTGACAAAGATGCTTACAAGAAGCATCAAGATGATGCATTAGATGTGTCATGTCTAATGCTCGCGACCATGAACTCTGAGCTTCAAAAGCAACACGAGTTCATGAATACTTATGATATGGTTGGACATCTTCGTCAACTATATCAAGGACAAGAAAGGCATGAGAGATATGAAGTCTCTAAGGCATTGTTTGGGTCCAAAATGCAAGATGGGACTCCCGTAGGTACATATGTACTCAAGATGATTGGGTACGTAGAAAACCTACAAAGGCTGGGATTCCCACTTGGCCAAGAGCTGGCCACTGACCTGATCTTGCAATCTTTGCCACAAGCCTACAATCAATTTGTCATGAATTATAACATAAATGAAATTGATAATCCACTGCCTGAGATGCTCAGCATGTTGAGAACTACTGAGCTTAACCTTAAGAAGGGAAAATCTGACACCATTTTGATGGTGCACAAAAAGAAAGGCAAGGGCAAGCCTAAAGGTAAGGGAAAGTCCCAAGCCAAGGGCAAAGGCAAAGAACTTAAACCCAAAGGAGGGGTAGCCAAGGAAGGGGCTTGCTTCCACTACAAGGAAGCTGGACACTGGAGCGTAACTGCAAAGCTTACTTGGAAGATCTTAAGAAGAAAAGAAGTGAGACTTCTACTTCAGGTATAAATGTTATAGAAGTCAATCTATCTATTTCTTCATCATGGGTATTAGATACCGGATGTGCATCTCACATTTATACCAATGTGCAGGCGCTGAGAAATAGCAGGGCATCGACAAAGGCCGAGGTGGACCTACGAGTAGGCAATGGAGCAAGAGTTGTTGTTGTTGCTATAGGAACTTATGAACTATCTCTGCCCTCTGGGCTTGTACTAGAATTAGATGAATGTTGTTATGTTCCTACTTTGACTAAGAACATAATTTCGATTTCTTGTTTGGACAAGAAAGGATTTACATTTATAATAAAGAACAAATGTTTTTCAGTTTATTTAAATGATATGTTCTATTGTAGTGCACCTCTAATGAACGGACTCTACTTTCTAGACTTAGAGAGCCCTATCTATAACATAAGTACCAAGAGGTTCAAGTCAAATGAGTTGAACCAAACCTATCTCTAGCATTGTCACTTAGGTCACATAAATGAGAGTCGCTTATCTCAGCTCCATAAGGATGGGCTGCTAGACTCATTTGATTTTGAATCATATGAGACATGCGAGTCTTGCCTTTTAGGCAAGATGACTAAGACTCCCTTTAGTGGACACAGTGAAAGAGCAACAGATTTATTAGGACTTATACATAGTGATGTATGTGGTCCTTTCAATGTTGCTGCTAGAGGTGATTACAGGTACTTCATTACATTTATTGATGACTTCAGTAGATATGATTATGTGTATCTTATGACACATAAATCAGAATCCTTTGAAAAGTTCAAAGAATTCAAGAATGAAGTACAAAACCAGCTTGGCAAGAGTATTAAGATACTTCGATCAGATCGAGGTGGTGAATACCTTAGCCATGAGTTTCGTGACTATCTAGCTGAGTGTGGGATTCTATCCCAACTCACTCCTCTTGGAACACCACAGTGGAATGGTGTATCCGAAAGGAGGAATCGTACCCTATTAGATATGGTACGATCTATGATGAGTCACACATATCTTCCTATATCCTTTTGGGGATATGCTCTAGACACAGCAGCCTTTACCCTTAACCGTGTACCATCCAAGGCTGTCATAAAGACACCATATACGATATGGACAGGGAGAAATCCCAAGATGTCTTTCATGAGGATTTGGGGTTGTGAGGCTTACGTTCGACGTCAAGTCTCAGAAAAACTGGGACCCAAATCCGATAGGTGCTATTTTATTGGATATCCCAAGGATACAAAGGGATATTACTTCTACATTCCCAGTCAGCACAAAGTGTTTGTAGCAAAGACTGGGGTTTTTCTATAAAGGGATTTTGTTTCTAGAAAAATTAGTGGGAGTACGTTCGATCTTGAAGAAATTCAAGATAAGGACCATAACACTGAGGCCTTGATGGAGGTTGAACAGGAATCACAAAGTGTTGTGGGTGATGAGGTTGTTGCACAAGGAGTTGTGGAACAACCACCTGTTCAGGTAGACCTACCTCTTGCAGTCGATAGATGCGTCGTCGGCTGAGAGATACTCATTTCTCTTGTCGACCATGATGATGTTATGCTCATTGAGAATGAGCTACCTCCTATCGTAGTCGTGATGAGCCCAGATTCTGAGAAATGGCTAGAGGCCATGAGATCCGAGATGGAATCCATGTACACCAACCAAGTATGGACTTTGGTTGATCCACCTGAAGGGGTCAAACCCATTGGGTGTAAGTGGGTCTTTAGGAGAAAGACTGACATGGATGGACTTACGCATACCTATAAGGGTCGATTGGGGGCTAAAGGTTTCAAGCAGATTCATGGTATTGACTATGATGAAACCTTTTCTCCAGTGGCGATGTTTAAGTCCATTCGGATCTTGCTTGCAATTGCAGCATACCACGATTATGAGATCTGACAAATGGATGTCAAAACCGCGTTTTTGAATGGAAACTTACTCGAGGATGTGCACATGACACAACCTGAGGGTTTTGAAGATCCACAACATACTGGGAAAGTATGCAAGCTGCAAAGGTCTATTTATGGTCTAAAGCAAGCCTCTCGGAGCTGGAATCTTCGATTCGATGATGCGATAAAATAGTTTGGTTTCATCAAGAATGAAGATGAACCCTGTGTCTACAAAAGGGTTAATGAGAATACAGTTGTCTTCCTTGTATTGTATGTGTATGACATACTGCTCATTGGGAATGACATCCCTTCGCTACAGTCTGTGAAGACTTGGCTGGGGATGTGCTTCTCAATGAAGGACTTAGGTGAAGCAACCTGTATTCTAGGCATCAAGATCTATAGAGATAGATATAAGAGATTGTTTGGCCTAAGTCAGAGTACATACATTGACATGGTATTACTACGGTTTGCCATGTAGAATTCCAAGAAGGGACTTCTACCGATGTCACATGGTGTGAGTCTTTCGAAGACTCAAAGTCCCTCTTCTAGAGAGGAGAGAGACCGCATGGATAAGATCCCTTATGCATATGCTATAGGATCTATCATATACGCCATGCTGTGTACTCATCCTAATGTCTCGTATGCTTTGAGCATAACGAGTAGATACCAGTCAGATCCAGGTGAGCGTCACTGGATAGCAGTCAAGAATATTCTTAAGTACTTGAGAAGGACTAAAGAATATTTCTTGATATTTGGAGGTGATGAGGAGCTAGTCAGAAGGGTTACAATGATGCCCTTCCAAACCGACTGTGATGATTATAGATCGCAATGTGGTTCGTGTTTTGCTTGAATGGTGGCGCTGAGTGAGTCGGAAGAGTTCAAGAAGGACACAGCTTGATGATTCTACAATGGCCGAGTATATCATCATCGAGCAAGAAAGGAGGCAGTTTGGATCCGCAAGTTCATTACTAAGCTTGGGGTGGTTCCTAGCATTGCAGATCCTATAGAGCTCTATTATGACAACAATGGAGCAATTGCACAGGCTAAGGAACCTCGCTCACACCAGCGGACAAAACACATACTATGGCGCTTCCATCTCATTCGAGAGATTATCGATAGAGGAGATGTGAAGATTTGTAGAGTACCCACAGAGGCTAACATCGCAGATCCCTTGACCAAGGCTTTGGCACAGAAAAATCATGATGGTCACACTAGGTCATTGGGTATTAGATACTACGGTGATTGACACTAGTGCTAGTGGGAGATTGTTAGTGAAAGCCCTAGAGCCAATCATGTGATTATTGTTGTATGGACTTTATTGTATCATATTCCTATTTATAAAGGCATGGTTATTATATTTACTTGTATTGGTGCCAAATAACTAAATATAATAATGTCCTTGAGTAGTAGGTTCTTATCTATATCAATCGATTGGTTGAATCAATAATGAGATGATATAGAGAACACTACTCTTAATCATTCCTAGTCGAGTATTAACATTCAGGGACAATGTTAATGCGTAGAGACTAGCATGTAGGTCAACACGATGACTTGATCTCACAAGTCATGGATATGAGATATCAAGTGGACACATGGGTATGCATTGGAGAATGTATACTGAATGACCCGTCATAAGAAAGTATCATGGATCGTTATATGAGTGTCATATACTTTCTCATGTGGCTATTAGTATGACTATTAGTCCTTAGACCTGAAGTCACCATGGTTCCCTACATAAGGAGTTGCATACTTTGGCTTCGTCAAACGTCACCCGTAAATGGGTGGACTATAAAGGCGATTACTGGGTATGTAACAAATTATGCAGAGGGATGTGAGTGATGTAGATGGGATCTATCCCTCCTATATGACGAGGGTGACATCGATATTCTTGATAGAGTGAGACCACGAAGTGCATGTCCATGCCCAAATGAGTCAATATGAGATATTGAGCTCATTTGATTAGAGTGAGTCTACTTGGAGTTCAAGATATAGATTGTACCGAGGATGACACGGTCTATGCCTAAATTGGTCAATCTAGATGTCAAGGATAGAGAGACATTGTCACATATTATGAGAGTCACAATTAGTAGCCACAAAGGTGATGTTGGAGCTCAACATTCTTGTAACTTGGGTATCAATGATGTGCTGCTAGATACCGCTCATTGCTTATGTTCCTAAATCGGTTTAGGGACATTGTCAACGTTACAAGAACCTATAGGGTCACACACTAAGGGCAATTAGATGAAGATTAGGTTCATATGATGAACCATGAGGATTAGGTTCATGGGATGAACCAAATTGGATTAAGAGTAATCCTAATTAGACTAATTGAGTTGGACTCAATTTGATTCAAGTGTTGAATGAGTCTAATTTAGATTTGATTCATCAAATCAATTTAAATTAATGAATAGAGATTCATTAAATTAAATTGACTTGAATCAAATGGTTGGATTTGATCAACCATGGGAGATAAGAGGTCAAGTTTGACTTGACTTGAGAGGGAAGATGAAAGGTCAAGTTTGACTTGACCAAATCCCATGTCATGATGATGACTTGGCATGGCCGGCCAATGATGATGCTCGACTTAGCATGTGGTGCCACCTCATGAGGGAGACCAAGAGCCATTGGCTCTTGGAGGAGTTACATGCATGCATGTAACCTCCCAAGCCTTGAAGTGGCCGGCCACTCCATTAGATGGGTAATTGATTTTTGGTGAGTTACACAACTTCATCTTCTTCCTTGGATCACCCTCTCAAGCTCTCCCAACCTCCTTGGCCGAAATTCCTAAAGGGTGCTAGCACACTCTAAGGTATTTTTCTCCACCTATTGCTTGTGTGGATACCAATAGAGGAGTGTGCACTTGACACTCTTGAGTTCTGGTGAACCTTTTGGACGAGCGGGATTTGCGAAGGGCGTCGCATCGAGGGTAACTTCTTATCATGTAGATCTAGAGTAGATCTAAAGGTATTAAACACATACATGTTATTTTTATATTTTATACTTTGCTCGGATCCGTGGCCAGGGCTTCCGAGGTTTCCGCAATGCAAAAAGCGGTTTTTGCGGCTCGGAAAACCCAACACTTGGGTGGTGGTGGGCGGCAGAAAGGAGAGTTGGCATCGACTTCACAAGGAGAAGGAGGGGGCGGCAACTTAGGGTTGCTTGGACTTTGGATTAGGGCTTAACAAAATCCTTAAGCCCTATTTTATAGAGAACAAATTCTTTTAATGGTTATCGGATCATAACCAAAAGCCCGTTAACCCGCTCCATTAATTTAAGTTAAAATAAACCAAACCATGATGGTTTATTTTAAGTTAAAACGAACCGAACCAACTTTGGTTCATTCGTTTAAAACAAACCAAACCCTTTGGATTATTCTCCTCCATTGGATTAGAACCAAACCAATTTGGTTCATCCATCATGTCTTCATAAGACACGACCCATCCACGCTTCCATTGTGACTAAAATGATTTAATGCTCGCTCCATGTTTTGTCCAAACAAACCTAGTTTCTATCGGTCTGAGAATCTCATTCTCAAGCTCATTTTAAATCCTTCGGATTATGCTCGTTGTGCGTGTGACCAAATAGGTTCTCGGTTTATGTTGGCCATCTATAATTAATCATTAATTATAGAACGATCATGAGAGGCACCTAGTAGTACATCATGATCCCCAATTAACCGAAAAGATCAACGCTTGATCCAGAACTACTTCTGAAACCCTTCAGCAGCTCGAATGAATCGTGCCCCATTCCCTTCACTCATCTTATA
The DNA here is from genome assembly GCA_025175895.1 of Wurfbainia villosa. Taxonomy (NCBI): domain Eukaryota; kingdom Viridiplantae; phylum Streptophyta; class Magnoliopsida; order Zingiberales; family Zingiberaceae; genus Wurfbainia; species Wurfbainia villosa. Next base: position 54,086,366 of record CM045986.1, on the reverse strand, counting down.
CCCACTTGGTTCAGGACATGGTCTATAATGTCAGTCCCCACTAGGCTGACTACGTCACACCTATCCCAGGTATCATTTCCTCATCCTACGAATTCTAGTTACTGCACATGTATCGAAGAGTACCTTACTCTAAACATGTAATGCTTTGGCCAAAGACTTTAGTAACAATCCGACGAGAGGCCATGGGTATACATCTCCTCACAAGGAGTGGTGAATCCTTTATAGGCTATTCAAACACCTTCAATCACTTCGACTTATGCCCAATCATCCCGGGTCCACATCTCCTCAGAGATGCTTGCTTAAGATGTCAAAGCATAAGTCTTTATGATCAAGATGACTTGAATACCGCAAGTCAAAGGAACATCACACTTAAGCTGCAGTAAGAACTTGATTGACATATCTATATATGCAGAGAACCATATGAAGTCTTACGGCTGGTCACTCCAATGAACTAGTTACCATAACTAGCATCCACGATTAACTCCGGACATCATAATGTCTCCAGCCAGTGAGAATCAGCTGCTTGGATACACTAAGGAGTATACATCGTGCTAGTCTCGACAGAATCAATGGTGTCCAAATCCATCAATTCATCGACTAGGGATAATTTCGATACATCACAATTATACATGTATAGATACTCACTAGTTGTGATCCAATCACAAATTCTCTCATGCTGTGAATCGTATCGAGGACATTCAGTAAATGAGTTTAAGATCTAATCAAATACATGAAACATGTATACTCAAATAGTGAATCTTCATTTATCATATAAATGGTTCAAACATAAGGCGATTGCCTTAGGACATCTCTCATATATTACTAACACTTCATACCTTGAGATAAGACACCCGAACAATCAAGGAGCCATCTCGATCGATTAATGAAGCAAGAAGTCGTGCATAGATAATGACCCCAATTCTAACTCGAGGTCGAGTTCTTTCCAAAATGGGACAAAGGAAGAAGGAGCAATATTTGATTGAATAAGACACAGGAGACTCTTGGTGCAGGGGCACCTAAGTCGAACCTATATTTTGATTATGGCAAAAGACGCAAAGTCAAACTTATGTCGTTATCTCACGAGCTGAATCGAGTGTGCAGAAGATTGCTAAAGCTGGAGCTGAAGGCTAGTGACACCCAGAGGAAGCCGGGTGGTCGGGCGACACTCGAGTGACTTCGGAGGGAGCCGAAGGAATCGAGTGGAAGGCCGGAAGCAAAAGCGACATGGTAAGTATCGAGGTAAGCTCGTGTGTGCGAGCGTAAGTGAGGTCGTATCCTCCTTACAGGGATGGTCTTAAGCGTAGATCCGACCAAAGACATCCCATCGATGGTCTAGGTCGAGATCGGACGATCGAAGGCCGTCGAAATAATGTTTTCTTTGAGATAACTTTGCCTTGCAGCTAGCATCAATCGACTGCCAGCTTGGAGGACTCGACTGCCCTTCATCAGTCGACTGTCTACTGTCAACACTCGACTGATGCTACCATCAGTCGACTGATGATGGCCATCAGTCGACTGATGGTCAATGATCAGCTTCGAGGAGTCAAGGCTTATCACTTCATTTCAAGGAGGTTTTGTGTCCATTTGTGATTGGTTGAAGACCAATTCGATGAGGGGCTCAAAGGCTATAAAAGGAGGGCTTGTCTTAGGGTTTTTCATCAATTAAAAAGGCTTCCAAGTGATTCCGATACGCTTCGACTCTCCGACTTCCCTACGACGAAGCGCTGCCGAGACGACGACTAGAGCTTCAACCTCCAACCTTTGAAGTTGTCGGTAACGAAAGTTTAAATTGTATTTCAATTTATTTTTTAGTAAATCTTTCATTATAACGAGGAGAGGGGGAGTGTCCCTCTAGCTCGAGCTTTTGTCATTTTGTGTATCCGTCTAACTCCTACCTCCAACGAGGAGGAGTTCTTTAGTAGTTTGCCCTCCGTACGTGGTCAAGGACCACTAGGGCCTTGGAGTAGTAGCCTTCGGCTACGAACCAAGTAAAACCCTTGTGTCTATTGTCTCGCTTGTTTTGTTTTTATCTTCCGCTGTGTCTACTCGCATTTTAACGAACGATTTTGAACGAAAAATTTCTTTCACTATTCACTCCCCCTCTAGCGATCCGCTCGATCCAACAATTGGTATCAGAGCCGGGGGCGCTCAGATTCGGTGCAACCACCAATCAAGCAATTTTCTTTTCGTATTTATCATTTTAAGATTTCTCCCACACTACTAATCCAAGACCAAGTCTTGGTACATAGTTTTTGGTTGTGTTTTTGCAAGTATTGATCGCCTTCGGAGTACCTCACGATCAAACGAGCATAACTTTTGCTACAAGTGGACTTACGAAACGATCTACCCACCAAATCGAAGCTTTCGCAGAGATCTACACTTCTTATAGGAGGTTTATCCCCCATAACAAGCTGTTTTCATCCTCAAAAATCAACGTTTAGTAGCCTTTCGGGGACATCGAAGGTTGTGAGTACTTACTTTTCATTTAGTTTCTTATTTCTTTGCTTAACTTTCTATTTTGCGTTTGTTTCTTTTTATTTCCCGCACTACTAATCCAAGACCAAGTATTGGCAAGTTTTGTTGTTTTTTTTGTGTGTGCAAGTTTTTCTTTATGGCCCACATTGAGGGGTACAAGACCATCCGACCTCCGTTCTTTAACGGAGATGATTTCCGTTATTGGAAAGGTCGGATGGAGTGTTTTCGAAAAACACAAGTCGAGACTTGGATAATCATCCAAACCGGCTTTGCTCTACCCACTAATGATCAAGGCGAGCCTTTGGACTTCGACAAGTGGAATAATGCAACCAAGAGGCAAATCGAAGCCGATGTAAGGACAACCCAAATATTGCAATGCGGATTGTCTAAGGAAGAGCTCAACTGCATCGGACCCCTTCATCAGCGCAAAAGATCTATGGACAAAACTCATAGAACTACACGAAGGGACTAACGACGCGAAGGTAAGTAAGCGTGACTTACTACTTAATAAATTGTATAACCTAAAAATGCAGGAATGTGAGACGGCAATGCAACTACACGCTCGCGTCCAGGACATTGTCAACGGATTGCACACCATCGGACACAAGGTCGAAAACCGTGACCTCCTAAGGTACGTTCTTAATTCATTTCCTAGGACTACCTTGTGGGCATCCATGGTTGATGCCTATAAGGTTTCTAAGGACCTTTCAAAGCTTAGGTTAGACGAGTTATTTTCCGAGTTTGAACTTCACGAGCAAACTAACATGGTCCGGCCCGAGAGAGGTATTGCTCTACTTGTAGGACAAAGAAGCAAGGCACCCACCAAGCAAGAAGATGGACTCGAACCCGAAAACGAATCAGAGTCCGAATCCGAAAAGGTGGAAGCAATAGTGAACGTAGTGCGGAAGATCGTTCGGAGGGAAAGGAGGCTACTAAAAAACAAAAAGAGGGCACAATTCAAATCAAATCAAAAGAAGGCATTTCATGCAACATGGGACAACGAAGAAGGCGTTGACATAGCATGCATGGCAAGACCCGAAGAGTCCGAGTCCGAATCTGAATCAAACTACAACACCGATTCCGAACTCGAGGACTACTTCGAGAAGCAACTCAAAGCCGGACCGAAAGATAAAATTAAGGTTAGCCGCTCACTAATTCATACGCTTTACAATACGATTAAATTGCTAACTAGAAAATTAGCTAAATCCGAGTCTAGGGTCGAATCCTTGGTTGAGGAGGTTGAAACCCTCAAACAAGAGACACCCCTAAACTCTTCGACTAGTCGAGTTCAAGAGGAGGACTCAACTCGAGTTGAAAAACTCGAAGAAGAGAACTCTCTCTTGAAAGGGCAAGTCCAAGAGCTCGAAGCTCGGTTGAACAAGTTCTCGACGGGGTCCAAGAATCTTAACCGACTTCTTGGAACTCAGAGAGCCGTGTACAACAGAGCCAGACTCGGATATAGCTCAAAGACTACGAATATATCTTACATATCTATCGTAAACCGTAGTCATCATCGAGTCCAAGCGTGGGTCCCGAGAACTTTATTAAACTCACATATAAGGACCAATAGGTTTTGGATTCCCAAGAATCAAGTTCATTACTTGACCAGACCATATCGGTTCAATGATCCAGGGGGAGCTAATACAAAAATAGTATATCCGGTAACCTAAAACTCTTATTTATTTTAGAATGGTTAGATAGGAATATAACTCGTCAATGCTTGATAACATAGTACCAGGATACGGCGAGATGATAGTACGCTAGGAAAGCGGAGTCTTGTGTATTCGGGCTAGATAAGGAGTATCTAGTTCGGTGCACTTGACCGAGTGGAACTAGCTGAAGCTACCTCGCCGTATCCTAGACTAGTTAGACCAGGAAGTGGTCTTAGGTGAGTCAAGTTACTATTTTCTCGAAATTGGCTTTGTCTAAGGAAGTGGTCATTTTTTCGATCAAAGAAGGCCCCTGTGCCTCGCCACGATCTGGAAGCCAAGATCTTGAAAAGGTGACTTGATGAGCTTAGGATCAAATCCAAATCTAACGCAAGATTGACTAGTTTCAAATCATTAAAACTTAATCAAGATAAAATTGGAATCATCTCACACAACATATAAGGTGACCAATTCTAAGACACTTAGAATGGGTGAGATGACTAAGGAACAATTTCAATTTGCATAATCTTTTCAAAAATGCTATCTATTTTTCAAACTATTGAGCTTAAACGTGTACTTATACTCGGACAAAATTCTAAATATACAACCTTCTAGGTCAATGTTTAGCACCCCCTAACTCTTCTATACCTTATATATTTGATTAAGGGGGAGAGCAAACTAACCCTAAGGGTTATATATATTTTCAAAACTTAATAACGTATAAGTATTGTGGAACTCAAAGCTAATTTTATAAGTATTTTGAAAATCAAACTTAGTTTCCAAAAATCTACATTGTTGGTGCAGAGGGCTATACCTCGAACCAAATTAAATCAAGACACATGCTTCGACTCATGTTAGATAATCTTTATGCATGCTACCTTTTCTATTAAAAAACCCCTACTTTTTATATAAAACCCCATACCTTTTTTGATTCATGGCAAAAGGGGGAGAAGAGCATAAGTTAAGGGGGAGAACAAAATTTAAGAGCATAAGTTAAGGGGGAGAACAAAATTTAAATTTTTGAAAATTAAACTTTTGTTTTAAAACTCACCGAAGGAGTTCACTACAATTACTCATTTTTTATATTTTCCCTTAACTTTGCGTAAATTTGCCATAGGATCAAAAAGGGGGAGATTGTTGGTGTAGGGGCACCTAAGTCGAACCTATATTTTGATTATGGAAAAAGACGCAAAGTCAAACTTATGTCATTATCTCACGAGCTGAATCGAGTGTGCAGAAGATTGCTAAAGCTGGAGCTGAAGGCTAGCGACACCCGGAGGAAGCCTGGTGGTCGGGCGACACTCGAGTGACTTTGGAGGGAGCCGAAAAAATCGAGTGGAAGGCCGGAAGCAAAAGCGACATGGTAAGTATCGAGGTAAGCTCGTGTGTGCGAGCGTAAGTGAGGTCGTATCCTCCTTACGGGGATGGTCTTAAGTGTAGATCTTACCAAAGACATCCCATCGATGGTCTAGGTCGAGATCGGACGGTCGAAGGCCGTCGAAATAATGTTTTCTTTGAGCTAACTTTGCCTTGCAGCTAGCATCAGTCGACTTCCAGCTTGGAGGACTCGACTGCCCTTCATCAGTCGACTGTCTACTGTCAGCATTCAACTGATGCTACCATCAGTCGACTGATGATGGCCATCAGTCGACTGATGGTCAATGATCAACTTCGAGGAGTCAAGGCTTATCACCCCATTTCAAGGAGGTTTTGTGTCCATTTGTGATTGGTTGAAGACCCATTCGATGAGGGGCTCAAAGGCTATAAAAGGAGGGCTTGTCTTAGGGTTTTTCATCAATTAAAAAGGCTTCCAAGTGCTTCCGATACGCTCCGACTCTCCGACATCCCTACGACGAAGCACTGCTGAGACGACGACTAGAGCTTCAACCTCCAACCTTTGAAGTCGTCGGTAACGAAAGTTTAAATTGTATTTCAGTTTATTTTTTAGTAAAGCTTTCATTATAACGAGGAGAGGGGGAGTGTCCCTCTAGCTCGAGCTTTTGTCATTTTGTGTATCCGTCTAACTCCTACCTTCAATGAGGAGGAGTTCTTTAGTAGTTTGCCCTCCGTACGTGGTCAAGGACCACTAGGGTCTTGGAGTAGTAGCCTTCGGCTACGAACCAAGTAAAACCCTTGTGTCTATTGTCTCGCTTGTTTTGTTTTTATCTTCCGCTGTGTCTACTCGCATTTTAACGAACGATTTTGAACGAAAAATTTCTATCGCTATTCACCCCCCCCCTCTAGCGATCCGCTCGATCCAACAGAGACTCCATGTACGACGAGGATAACCTTGAGAGCACCGAGTTTAGAGAAGACATGAAAGACCTATTGGTGCAATCAGCCCAAGTCATGATTGACCAGACTCGAGTTTGACTCAAGAAGTATTTTGATGTTGGATAAAACGTATGACAATGTGATTGTCATGAAAAGTCAAGTCTTGTGTATTTGGCATGGAAAGTCCAAATCTTGTGTACTTGGCATAGAAAGTTCAAATCTTGTGTACTTGGCATGGAAAGTCCAAGTCTTGAGTACTTGGCATGGAAAGTCCAAGCATGGGTCTTGGCAATGATAAAGTCCAAGTCAAGGGTATTTGGCAATTGGAAAGTCCAAGCATGGGTCTTGGCAATTAGAAAGTCCAACATAGAGTTGGCAAGGGAAGTCCAAGGGTGTGATATTGGTGACGTAAAGTCCAAGCTGTAGTCTTGGCGACATAAGTCCAATATTTGGCAGCATAAAGTCCAAGCGTGTGTCTTGGCAGCATAAGTCCAAATGTACCTTGGCGATGTAGTCCCGGTTAGCGTGACAATAACCAATGGAAGCACCTGAAGGCTAACATATGGATGAACAAGTCATGAATGACTTGGAGGGATTCGATAGACATGAGACTGATAGAGGTTGCTAGAAGGCTTAGGTCTAGGCGAAGAGTGGTCTAGCAAGTATGAGGGGATCATACTTGGGTTAAACCTCATGTTTGAGGTTTATTAGTCGACTGGGGTTATGGACTGGGAGTTTTACCAGTCGATTGGTACTCGACTATGACTGTGTGCCATAGGTAGTTGACTGCCAGCTTTGGGTAGTCGATTGGCCTTAATCAGTTGACTGCAATGGAAGGCAGTCGACTGCTGTTGCAGACACGAACACAAAAAGTTTCATAGTCGACTGGGCAGTTGATTATCGGGTAGTAGTCAACTGTTAGGGTTTGGTAGTCGACTGCTAGTGTATCTGTTGGACTTTTTCCAATGTGGATTGAGCCATTGTTAGACAACATATACAGGGGCAGTCGACTTCTAGGCGAAAATCAGCTCGATTTGCAGCTTTATAAGGATCACGAAGAGGAGGATTTTGGCAATGGTTCTAGAGGAGATTTGAGGTGAAGTGTTAGTGCATTTCAGGGTCCTTCAAGCTGGTCCAAGCAACCAACAAGCAAAGCATTCAAGCGATCTGTTGTAAAGTTTTCTTTACGTCGTTTATTGTATTTTAGTTGTATTTGCTTGTATTATGTTGTTTATTGTTGTAAACATTGTACGAGTTTTCTCCACCTTCGGATTATTCTGAGAAGGAGTTTATTAGTGGTGGTGTGCATTACTAGAGCTCACTTGAGCTCCCGTGGAGTAGGAACCCTAGGTTCTGAACCATGTTATATTCTTGTCTTGTGCGTGTGATTGTCTTGTTCTTTAGTTTATACTTTATTCTATGTTTCGTTGCACATACTACCGAATTGTAGGGATGATCACAATCGAATTCCAAGCGACGACGTAAAACCACTATTCACCCCCCCTTTAGCGCACCATCAACTTTCCCAACAAGACCCCATCTATGATGAGGATAACGATGACGACATTGAAGAAAATGTAGAAGATCTCCTCTATGATGAGGATAACCTTGATTGCACCCAGTTTCTAGAAGACATTAAAGATTCTATCTACGGCGATGAAATTGAAGAAGACACAAACAAACCTCGCTACGATAATGATGAAAACACGAAAGACCCTATCTATAACGATGATGACATTGACGAGAAAATTGAAGATCCCATTTACGATGATGACATTGACAAGGTCAGTGGTGATCCCATCTATGACGAGTATGACGATGATGCAATACTTTGTAAAGATGGCCACAAGACAATGCTTGATCTCTCGCCTAAAGATGAAATGAGAGATGATTGGTTGATGACGACGAGCACCTACATTGGAGGACAAAATATTATACTAGCACTTCGACAAGAGGATTCAATTCCTCTACCTTCTACCTCTTCTTTCCTTTTTATATCTAGGGTTTTCAAGGTGGTCACACAAGAGAAAGAAATTTATGTCCTACCACTTCATCCAACAAGAAACTTTGACTCAAATCTTGATTTCTCTAACAAGGATCAAGTCTACCTAATCGAAACTCGAGGACGAGTTCTTTTCAATCCTAGGAGTCTGATGCAGGTGCATCCATCACAACACAACATGCTCATACCCTTTAACTTGAGTATACATCATTCTGGACAAAAATAGGGCATAATGAAGCTAGTAGATCGTGAATACACCCGAGAGAGCATGATTCTTTATACCAAAGAAGGATATGACACTAGTTCGAACTCGAGGACAAGTTCTTTTCAACCTCGGGTGACTAATGCAAGCACATCTAACATCTTGATCAACTTTTATCATAAGATGCGATCTCGCCTTCCTCTAAATCATGACAAGGAGAAATTAAGCCCTAAAATAAATATTTCAATGCCTTCATGGCCTCCTGACATGGATATCCTTCATTTTGGTTCAGGACTAGGTGTAAAGGAGTTCCTAGAGGATACCATAGTCTACCTGTGGTCACCACCACGAGTGTGGATCATTCCATAGCCCAACACGGGACCTCCTGTGGGGACCATGACCTGCTCGTGTTCGCTACCACAGTCGTGGTCCTCACCATGGCATACTATGGACTAGTCCACGACCGTGGTTTCCACCACAGCCTAACCGTGGACCAGACCACGATTATAACGCACTGCCGCCGCTATTTAGAATTTCATTAATATTTCATTATTAATTTTATTTATTTCGAATTTTCATTTAATTTTAATTATCCACCGCTATTTTGAATTTTATTAATTTATTATTATTATTATTATTTTTCAAAATTTCATTTAATTTTAATTTTAATTTTCCGTCGCTATTTAGAATTTCATTAATATTTTATTATTAATTTTATTTATTTCGAATTTTCATTTAATTCAATTTTTTTTAGTTTTAAAATTTTTATATTTACTTTTCTGTTTCATTATGAAATTTTTGTTTTAGTTTGTTTTTTTTTAATTTTCTTACTTGTTAAGAAATTTATATTAAAGTTAGTTTATTTTTTAGTATTAAGAAACATCCTCTTTCTAAGCCTATTTAAACATAGGTTTAAGCTTTGTAAGATATTTAATTTTAATTAATAATATTTATTTTTCATTTAAATAAAGAAGTAATCCTCTTTTGTTGGCGAATTCTCCCTCTCCTTCGATTCTCTTTGCCCTCTCTATTTTAACCTCACGCATGGAAGGTTTTTAGTATCATCCCGCTACCCCACCTGGGTTAGTTGGTATCAGAGCCCTAGATCCTTAGAAGGTCGATGAGGATATGGTTATGATAGTGATCAACAGGTTCTGATTAAGGAAGCCGCACCCTAAGATCAAAGTACATGCGAGTTCATCGATCTACAGGGACCAATCACGGAGTTATCTCGCTGATCCATAAATGGTTATTATGGTCATGGTTATGGACGTGATCGATAGGTTCCGATTGAGCAAGCTGCACCCCAGGATTGATGTTCCCAAGAAACCATCTCGGATCTACAGAGACAAGTCGTAGAGTTATCTCGACATCTAAATCTTAAAGATCGTAAAGTAATTAATCGACACACTACTTCGAATTTTGAACAATTATATCATTGAGATCACCACAATCGTGAAGAATGATATGAAGACCTTGGTTTTCATATCAAGCTTCCCGAGTTTTTCGACGCATTACACGCAGAAAATATTATTGATTGGATTTCCGAAGATAAATAGATTTTTTATTTTGAAGAAGTTTCTGATCATGCTAAAGTAAAGTTGGTAGCCATGATGCTTAAGGGAGAAGCCTTCGCTTGGTGATTACTATTGCGACACTCTTGTAAGAAACAGGGCAAGGCTAAGATTACTGATTGGGAGAAGATGAAAGGTCATTTCCTTCCTCTTAGCTATACACATTCATTATTTCATCTTCCTACCTCGAGACAGGACACCCGAACAATCAAGGAGTCATCTCGATCGATTAATGAAGCAAGAAGTCGTGCATAGATAATATCCCCAATTCGAACTCGAGGTCGAGTTCTTTCCAAAATGGGGCGAAGGAAGGAGGAGCAGTATTTGATTGAAGAAGACAATGGAGACTCCATCTATGACGTGGACAACCTTGAGAGCACTGAGTTCAGAGAAGACAAGAAAGACCTATTGGTGCAATCAGCCCAGATCACGATTGACCAGACTAGAGTTTGACTCAAGCAGTATTTTGATGTTCGACAAAACGTATGACAATGTGATTGTCATGAAAAGTCCAAGTCTTGTGTACTTGGCATGGAAAGTTCAAATCTTGTGTACCTGGCATGGAAAGTCCAAGTCTTGAACACTTAGTATGGAAAGTCCAAGCATGGGTCTTGGTAATGGTAAAGTCCAAGTCATGGGTACTTGGCAATTGGAAAGTCCAAGCTTGGGTCTTGGCAATTGGAAACTCTAATATGGAGTTGACAAGGGAAATCCAAAGGTGTGATATTGGCAAAGTAAAGTCCAAATTGTAGTATTGGCGGCATAAGTCTAATGTTTGGTGGCATAAAGTCCAAGCGTGTGTCTTGGCGGCGTAAGTCAAAATGTACCTTGGCGATGTAGACCCGATTTTCTTGATAATAGATGATGGAAGCACCTGAAGGCTTGCGTATGGATGACCAAGTCATGGATGACTTGGAGGGATCTAATAGGCATGAGGATGATAGAGGTGGCTATAAGGCTTAGGTCTAGGCTAAGAGTGGTCTAGCAAGCATGAGGGGATCATACTTGGGTTAAACCTCATGTTTAAGGTTTATTAGTCGACTGGGGTTATGGACATGTCAACTGGCCAAGTGTTTGACACTTGGCAGCCTAGTTGACTCTGAGCAGTCGACTGAGATTATGACCGGTCGACCGTCGATGAGTCGATCGGCCGATCGCGGGTTATAGATATGACCGCCAACTTTGCGTCGGTTGGCCTTTATCAGTTGATTTCCATGAAGGGCAATCGACTGCTATTTGTGAACATGAGCACAGAAAGTTTCATAGTCGACTTAGTAGTCAACTACCGGGGCAGCAGTCCACTACTAGGGTTTCGCAGTCAACTTCTAGGGTGCGTTTGGTTGGGGGTTTATGTTGATAACCTTGTTAGGTTATGAACAAAAATCTTGTTTGGTTTAGGTTATAAACAATTACCTGGTAATTGTTCATTACCTGGTTATGAACAAAAACCTTTTTAGGGGGAATCGGAAAACCTTGGAGAACCAAGGTTTTTGTTGATTCCTGGGGTTAAGGAAACTTTTTTCCAATATTACCCCTAGCAATATATTAAATCTCAATTTGTCAAAACTCAATCGATTTGTCGTCCGTCGTCGGTCGCCGCCCGTCGCCGCCGCTGCTTCGCCGCCGCCGCCGCTCGCCGCCGCCGCCGCCGCCTCCTGCCGCCGTGCTGCTGCCGCCGCCGCTGCCGCCGCCGCCGCCGTCGTGCTACGCCGCCGCCACCTATCGTTGGTCGCCGCCACCGTCGCGCCGCCGCCGCCGCCGTCGCCGGCCGCCGCTGCCGCCATCGCCGCTTCCGTCGTCGCCGTCGGTCGTCGCCGCCGCCTGCCGCCGCGTCGTCGCCGCTCGCCGCCACCACCGCTGCCACCGTCGTGCCGCCGCCGCCGCCATCGCCATCGCCGCATCGCACCTGCTGCCGGGTCGGCCGCCGCGTCGCCGCCACCGCCGCCGCGCCGCCGCCTGCCGCCATTCGCCGTCGTGCCGGCCGCTTCGTCGCCGGCCACCGCGCTGCGCCGCCGCCGCCCGCTGCCGCCGTTGTCGCCACCACGCCGCTTCGCCGCCGGCCACTACCGCCGCTTCGTCGTGCGCCGGCCACCGCCGCCTTCGCCACATCGCCACCGCGCACCCTTCGCCTCACGCATCGTCGTCGTTGCCGCCGCTTACCACCGCTTATCGCCGCGCATCGCTTGCCGCCGGCGATCGCGATCGTCGCCGCCGCCGACCGACGACTAACGACACTCGGCCACTCCACCGTCGTCGCTGCCGTTGCCGCTTAATCGGCGCCCATCGTTGTCACCGCCGGTCGACCGATCATCGCTCGTCGCCCGATCGGTTGACCACCATCGTCGCTTCGCCGTCGCATCGGTCACCACTATCGCCGGCCGATCGTTGGTCCACCGCCATGATGGAAGATCACATTAATATTTCAGCAAAGACAAAGGATAATTTAGTAAAATGTTAAACTAAGTTATATATTAAAACCTCCAACCAAACAAGATTTTTATCTAAGGTTATACTTTATTCTAAGGTTATGTTTTATTCCCTGGTAATCACATAACCAAGGTTATGTATGATTACTTGAACCAAACGCACCCCTAGTGTATCTGTTGTAGTTTTTCCAGGGTGGATTAAACCATTGTGAGACAATGGCTACAGGGGCAGTCGACTACTAGGCGAAAATCAACCCAAGTTGCATATTTATAAGGAGCACGAAGAGGAGGATTTTGGTAATGGTTCTTGGGGAGATTTGAGGCGAAGTGCTGGTGCATTTCAAGGTCCTTCAAGCTTGTCCAAGCAACCAACAAGCAAAACATTCAAAGCGATCTCTTGTAAAGTTTTCTTTACGTGGTTTGTTGTATTCCATTTATATTTACTTGTATTATCTTGTTTATTGTTGTAAATATTGTACGAAATTTCTCCACCTCCGGATTGTTTTGAGAAGGAGTTTATTAGTGGTGGTGTGCATCATTAGAGCTCACTTGAGCTCAACCCGTGGAGTAGGAACCCTAGGTTTTGAACCACATTATATTCTTGTCTCGTGCATGTGATTGTCTTGTTCTTTAGTTTATGCTTTATTCTATGTTCCGCTGCTCATACTAACAAATTGTAGAGACGATCACGATCGAATTCCAAGCGACGACCCAAAATTGCTATTCACCCCCCTCTAGCGCATCATCAACGTTCCTATAAGACCCTATCTATGATGAAGATAACGATGACGACATTGAAAAAAATGTGGAAGATCTCATCTACGACGAGGATAACCTTGATAGAACCCAGTTCCAAGAAGGCATTGAAGATTCTATCTACGGTGATGAAATTGATGAAGACATAAACGATCCTCTCTATGATGATGATGAAAACACGAAAGACCCCGTCTACAACAATGATGACATTGATGAGAAAATTGAAGACTCCATCTGCGATGATGACATTGACAAGGTCATTGGCGATCCCATCTATGACGAGTATTACGATGATGTGGTACTTTGCGAAGATGGCGACAAGACAATGTTTGATCTCTCGCCCAAAGAAGAAACGAGAGATGATTGGTTGATGACGATGAGCACCTACATTGGAGGACAAAATATTATACTAGCACTTCGACAAGAGGATTCAACTCTTCTACCTTCTACCTCTTCTTTCCTTTTTATATCTAGGGTTTTCAAGGTGGTAGCACAAGAGAAAGCAATTTATGTCCTACCACTTCATCCAAGAAGCATCTTCGACTCAAATCTAGATTTCTCCAACAAGGATCAAGTCTACCTAATCAGAACTCGAGGACGAGTTCTTTTTAACCCCAGGAGTTTGATGCAGGTGCATCCATCACAACACAACAAACTTGTACCCTTTAACCTGAGTATGCATCATTCTGAACCAAAATAAGGCATAATGAAGCTAGTAGATTGTGAATACACCCGAGAGAGCTTGATTCCTTATACCAAAGAAGGAGATGACACTAGTTCAAACTCGAGGATGAGTTTTTTCAACCTCGGGTGACTGATGCAGGCACATCTAGCATCTTGATCAACTTTTATCATAAGATGCGATCTCATCTTCCTCTAAATCATTGCTGAGAGTATTGGGAATACAATCAAAGTCTCACATTAGTAAGACATGGAAAAGATCATGTGCTTATAAGATTAAAAAAATATTTCCATTGGTATGAGGCCTTTTGGGTAAAGCCCAAAAATAAAACCATGAGGGCTTAGGCCCAAAGTGGATAATATCATGCCATTGTGGAGATATGTAGATTATATTTTCACTAACAATTGGTATCAGAGCAATGGTCTATGTCAAGCCATGAACCTCGAACGAAAGAAGTAGAGCACCCTTGTCCAGATCAAGAGAACCATATACTAGGCAGGAAGTCCAGTTGGGTCGGGATGACCAAACAACTGGCAGGAAGTTCAGTTGGGCAAGAAGGGCTGGACAACTGGCAGAAAGTCCTATTGGGTTAGGAGGACCAAACAGTTGGCAGGAAGTCCTGATGGGTTGAGGATCATACATCAAGAAGAGGAAGTCCTTCGAGGATGGATAGGCTTGAAGGGGGTCAATGTGGTCCTTCGTTTGAGGGGAGATTGTTGAGAGTATTGGGAATACAATCAAAGTCCCACATGGATAAGATATGGAAAAGATCATTTGCTTATAAGATGAAAAAGTATCTCCATTGGTATGAGGCCTTTTGGGTAAAACCCAAAAATAAAACCATGAGGGCTTAGGCCCAAGGTGGATAATATCATGCTATTGTGGAGATATGTGGATCTTATTTGCACTAATAATGACAACGAGAAATTGAGCCCTAAAATAAAGATTTCAATGCCTTCATGGCCGCCTGACATGGATATCCTTTATTTTGGATCAGGATGGGATGTAAAGGAGTTCCTAGAGGCTACCACGACCTATCCGTGGTCACTACCACGAGTGTGGATAATTCTATGGCTCAACACGGGACCTCCAGTAGGGACCACGACCGACCCATGTTCCCTACCATAGTCTTGGTCCTTACCATGACATAACTGTGAACCAGTCCACAACTGTGATTCTCATCACAACCTAACTGTGGACTAAACCACGACCATGACGCATTGCTGCCTCTATTTAGAATTTTATTAATATTTTATTATTAATTTTATTTATTTCGAATTTTCATTTATTTTTTTAGTTTTAAAATTTTTATATTTACTTTTCTATTTATTTAAGAAATTTTTATTTTAGTTTATTTATTTTTTTAAACTTTATTGTTAAGAAATTTCTGTTAAAGTTAGTTTTTTTTAGCATTAAGAAACATTCTCTTTCTAAGTCTATTCAAACATAGATTTAGGCTTTGTAAGATATTCAATTTTGATTAATAATATTCCTTTTTCGTTTAAATAAAGAGATGATCCTTTTTCGTTGGCGAATTCCCTCTCTCCTTCGATTCTCTCTGCCCCCTCTATTCTAACCTCATGCATGGGAGGTTTTTAGCCTCATCCCGCTACCCTATCTGCATCATTGGGTTATGGTCAACTATCGTGTGTTAAACTCCTAAATACAAGTGGGAATTGTACTATTGAGATCTATGTTCAATAGTTTTCTTAAAATAAATTTGTCCCTTCTAGTAGTGCTTCGAGATTACAATGGATGTTTGTTTCTGGGATACAACGATAAATCATGTATCCAACTAAGTACAAATTATTTGTGGAAAACTTAGCTTATCCTCGAACACTATTATGGAGATTTGTCGAGTGAAGTGCACAACATAAAGGAGGAGGAAGTGAGGGCGATAATGGATGAATTTGTAACTATTCTCGCTGCTGGTGTGTGTCTCTTCCTGTCTTCGTCTACTGAAGGAGTACCCTATATAGGCTCTGATATATAGCAACTCCTTAATGGCCAAGTAAAGGTTAATTATAGTCTTTACCTACTAGGTATGAAACTATAGTCGTCGACCATCAATAGTCAATCATTTTCTATTTGGATATGGAGAAACATTTTGCAGATCTATCGAAGTTACAATAACACAAATAAATACGGATGAAAAACAAAAGTTAAGTGCAAATGACAAATTAAAATTACACAAAGGAAAGTATTTATTATTGTTTCTTTTTAATTACTTAAAAAATCACTGGAACCTTAGTCAAGTCCTCACAATCCTTGTAGAATCTCTCACACAACATTACTTGAGCAACCTTAAAAGTTTTCTTTAAATCTCTTTTTATCCCATTTTACAAGGTTGTTTGATGCGGTGAGGAAAATTCGCTTTACCCCCTTTCGACACGACGAAGGCACGAAGGGAGCTTTTGGGGGATTCTCACAGGCCGCAACAGTAAAATGGATGTAGAAGACGAAGTCAAGAAACACAAAACTCCCAAACATACAGCGGAAACTAGAACACAAGATATAACATGGTTCAGAATGAGTATTCCTACTCCACGGAGGTGAGCTCTCTCACCGGGAACAATGCCCAAGCACTTTCCACTATGAATGCCCTCCTTTACGGAAAGGAAACTTCCCGAGGCAGAGGAGAAAACCTCTTACAGTTGGGTTACAAATACAAGAAAGAGTATGTGCGACTCAAGATCAAGGTCACTGCTCTTCTTCTCCGGCGAAGTGATGACAGCTCTCCTCCTTCTCCTCCTGTGTCTTCGTTTCATGTCCAATGGAATGATTGCGAATCCCCTTCCTTTTCTCCTCCCTTTGCCTTTTATCCTCCTCCTCTGATCCATTACTATCTCACGGGCTGTCCTCATCGTACACGTGGCCACCATGTCCACCTGGAGAATAATTCTGTTACAGGTACGAGGGTCGAAGGCTCCTCGGAATCTTCTGTGGGGACCTCTCTTTCTATTACATATCACCCCCTCATCCCTATTCCAGGAAACTAGGTTAGCCCGTCCCCCTCAACCATCTACTTCTGGTAAAACTAACTTAGGTCTCCAGGTCACGGATAGCCTTAAGGCTCACTTGGCCGAACCGATTCTCATCCTCCTCGTCTGTCTTTGGGCTTATTTGGCCGAACCGATTCTCATCCGCCCCATCTGTCTTTGGGCTTATTTGGCCGAACCGATTCTCATCCGCCCCGTCTGTCTTTAGGCTTATGTGGCCGAACCGATTCTTATCCGCCCCGTTGGCCTATTTCCCAACGAAGTACCCTCGCTAACTCTCCCGTACCAATTATTTCAGGCACTTGCGCCCAACCCGTTCCTCTATTTTCCTTCCACTGAACCCTCTAATTGGTTCGGGTAGCGCATTGCCTATGAGCTCTTCATAAAGAAGAGGTAATGGTGGTATCATTAGTCAACCCCAAAAAATAGTCAAGCGAAGTTATAAGCTTGACTTTCCCACTATATAAGGTTCCTACTCCCTCCTTGGCCTTATTAATTCAAATTTACTCCTTCCTTAAAGCTTTACAACATATACTTGAGGCGGCCTAATGGGCCCATGGGCCCCGCTCCTCTTTTTTCTCCTGTAATTGAACCGTCACGAAAAACCCTATATAAACCTTCGTCTTTTCCTTTTAGGTATTACTTAGCGTGTCCAGCAATCCTGTCCCTTTCACTTCTTCTCTCCTGCGACTTTCACCGACGGCGTTCTAGCGACCCAACCCTCTCCTTCTTATACGTTCTTCTTCTCACCCTCCAAGTTAGTGCTCTGTCCTGCTTTATACCTATGGCCCCTAAGTCCATTCCTTCCCCTGCGTGGTATGAGCATACCATAACCCAACTAGACCGCAACCACTATTTCTGTAATCTTAAGGATAGGTTTATAGACCCTTCCTTAAAATGCTGCTTTACGACCAAAATGCATCGACCAAACCGTCCTCCTCCTGGTCTGACTTGCTTCTTCTCTGAACAGTTTCTTAACGACCTGTCCTTACCGACCTTTTAGACTTCTATGGATTACCCCTGAACCAATTCACCCCCAACTCTTTTCGAATTTTGTCGGGAGCACATATAGTGTTTCAACACCTAAACCTCTCCCTAACCCCTGAAATATTCCATTGCTTCTTTCAATTGAAATCTTCTAAGGTAGATCTCTTTTATCTATCTAGCCACCCAGACTGCCAATTCATAGTGAACTTGCCTACTTCCCATAAGGGATGGGAAGAATTATACTTTTTTGTACAACTTCCGTCATCTTTACCTTATTCCGATACCTGGAAGGTAGACCTTCCCGATCTGCCTTCCTTCCGGGAAATGAGGACAAAATGTCCTTTCCCGGAGGTTTATAGAATATTAGGAGAGTCACACTACTGTTCGAATCATCTAATAAAGACTCCCCTTTTAAGACACTTTGGACTATCCCCCCTCCCTTTGACAACCTTGATTGTTGTAGGTAGGATGACACTTACCTTGCAATATAATTTTCTTCCTGTGTTATCCGTCTTTCTTACCAATACATTTTGCAGATAACCTAATGCAGGAAGCTTTGGTAGAAGGAGAGGCGATTGAGGCTACCAAGAAGAAGGAGGCCTCCACCAAGAAAGGTAAATCAGTAGTAGCTCCTCCATCCCCTCCAAAGAAACTGCGGCTAGCTAAGAAAGGAGGCCCGAGTTCCTCCGCTCTTCCCCCTCCTTCTACCGGTCAACCTAGTTCGCAATCTCTGACCATCTATGAACCGAGAAAAAGGGACACTATGCTATCCGTCCCGTCTTCATCTCCTCAAGGGGGGGACTCTCCTTCTTATTCTCCCAATTCATCCCTTTCTGCACATAATTTGCATCTACCTTCCCACACCGAGTCCCTCTCTGCTTCTATCCCTGCCGATGCACTTGCTTCTCCTACCCCTCTTCGGCGCATCGGACCCACACTTCCCTCCAAAGGAGAAGATTTTCCCCTTCCAACTCCCCCAAAGGCCACATTGGGATCCTTGCTGAAGATTCGCCATCCTTCGGAGGTAAAATTCTTCAACCAATCGGGCGTGCAAGGCCCTTGTGAATAAGTGAGCAAACTATTGGCTGAGGTATTTACTATCTCTTCTTGTTTTTTACTGTACGTCTCTATGCGTCATTATATCCTAATGTTACTTTCCTTCTTCTAGGCCTCATCCCAGCATTACAAAATGGTACTACAACTGGCTCAGTTCCAATACAGCGTAGAAACATGCCACTTCGCCTCTATAATGCAACAGAAAAAGTGCGTTCAATAATTAAGCGAGAGAGAGGCGAAGGAAGCTGACTTGAGGGGCCAATGTGAAGATGCGATGACGCAATTGACCCTGGTCCGAAGCGAAAAAGAGGAACTGCAGCGCAAAAATAAAGAACTCGAACAACAAATCTTCATCCAATCCAGTGAATTGCAGCAAGTGGAGATCCTTGCCCATGAATTAAAGGAATATAAGGGGCATCTTGGGGACGCTATGATCCAAGCCGCCGATTCTTTGAGTACTATCGAACAGGAAGAACACCGATTGCTTCGTCTGGAGTGCCAAGCCTGGGAAGCCACTAGGAAATCTTGTATAGAGAAGTGCCAAAAACATTCCGACATGGTGGCGGCCCTTCCTCAGACTTTATCGGCAATGGCTTGGCAACAGTCAGCCCTCCAGGAAGAACACTCCGATGCCCTTTTAGCTTTGGGATGACAAGCTATAAAAGCAACCACCGAGAGGGATGCCTTGGCAGCACATCTAACGTAGAGCCAAATCCAACTGGCTAAATGCCAGGACCGGCTAAAGGAGCAAGAAGCGGATCTCAAGAGCTGATATGTCAAGAAGGGGGTAGACCTATTCATCTTAGGCTTTGATGGGTCTTCGGCTCAAAATGCTGAACGAGGATATCCACCCCCTGGTACGGACACCAGCTACTTAAATCCTGTAGACGCCCTAGCCAAGTGTCCTCCTGAACTATTTGAATTGTAACTTCTAATGTTCCTCTTCTTGTAATGACTTTTTCCTTATCAACAAAAAACAATTATGTTAACCATAACTTTTATCATCATCCTTGTATGTCTCCTTGCGGGTCGGAAATTCTGGACCAACTTCAATCTTTCCTCTTTTTATACTATCATTTCTTTTCTTGTGTCGTATGACGCAATCATCGAGTTGGTTCGGGGACTTACTTGGAAGGTCTCGAATGATATTATTCATATCCGACCCGATTTTGGTTCGGCCAACACCTTAAATGACTTTCGCCTGTTGATCTTCCCTATCCCTCTTACTGCTTCGGAAACGATATCGGTCTCTTCATCTTCTTCCCCTTCCCAAAAACTTCTGCCGTCGCTTTCCTTCCACTATAAATCATCGCCCTCCATGTCTTCATCCCTCTATCTCACTCTTATGGCTTCAGCGGGGCACCCCATCGAGATTTCTTCAGAATCAGAATCTTTCGAGCTACAAGACTGGGTTTTCGAAGACATTGAAGATTCGGAGACCCGCTCAACCGCCACCTCAGCTTTTCGCCCCCTTCCTTTTCCGCCTCCCAATCCAGCTCCAACCCCTCCTATAGAGAGGTCTTTTCGTGCACCATTTCCCTCATTCCGCAATAGGGTGTGGAACCCTCCTTTCACATGGGAATACACAGTAGGAGATACCCGAGCCACCGTAGAACTTCCCCCACTCCCACCAGCTGTGGCCTTCCTCCCAGTCTCCCCGGCGAGAGCTCATCCTCCTCCTTTCGATGAAGGTCCATCAGCCATTCCTCCCGCTCAAGGCGAGCGCTTCAAGGTCATCTTGGCGCCTTCTCCCTCCAAAGAGACCTCTCACGCTTCATCTGTTAAAAGTAATCAGAGAAGATCTTCATAGATTAAGCTGATGTAATTATTTCAAATATGTTAATAAAAATGAAGGAGGATATTTATATTTGCTTTTGTCATTTTCCTGTATAAGTGAAATTTCTATCCTCAGAAAGACTGTAATTTGGCCTGAATCATACTTACTTTTACTATCTCCCGGGGATTCAGACCCCTTTACTTACAATTACTGTACCAGCGACCCTTCACCTACTGCCTTTGTGCTTCCCCTTCTTTACTGGCATTTATTATCCCTATTTCTTCTGCAAATAAATGCACTCTTCTCCTTCATTGCTATAAAGACTTCCAACCCTTACCATATAGCTTCCATCTTTTCCCTTTCCTTCCTTTTGCCATGGACAGAGTATCTGAACAGGGCGATAGTTCCTCCCCTGCTGAAGAAAAGATTGATGATCGCCGCTATATAGCTAATTTGGAGGAGCAAGTAAGGTACTTGCAGCAACGGCTGAGGGAAGCTTCCGCTAGTAACCGCTCTCTGCGTCAACAACTGGCTGGGTCCCAAAAGGAACTATCCAAGCAAATCTTCCTACAGCAGTCTTACCTTCGGCAATTACTGTGTCAACCCCAGCCGCGCAAAGAGACTCCGTCGGTTCTTCCCAATAAAAAATCGGAATACCCTGCATATATATGTAAGGGTTTTCTTTTGATATTTCTTATTTGTGAAGGAATTAGAATATGTAATTTTCCCGAATTAATGAACTTCTCCCACTTGTCTTCTTCTTCTTATATTTCTTAAATCACACCCCGTTGTGCCTTCCTCATATCTGTTGGTGCAATCGGCCCAGGTCACGATTGACCAGGACTCGAGTTTGACTCGAGTGATGTTTTGATGTTTGACAAAGTATGTTTGACAAAGTATGTTAGACATGGGATTGACATTGATGTTTGACATTAATGTCGGTTAATATGTTGGGGAGATTGTTTATACAATCGACCCAGGTTATAATTGACTTGATGGTTGACCAGGGTTGACCATGTGATTATGGGAAAGTCCAAGCATGGGTCTTGGCAAGGGAAAGTCCAAGTCATGGGTACTTGGCATGGAAAGTCCAAGTGGGACACTTGGCAATTGGGAAAGTCCAAGTCTTGAGCACTTGGCATGAGAAGTCCAAGCATGGGTCTTGGCAAATGAGAAGTCCAAGCATGGGTCTTGGCAAATGGAAAGTCCAAGCATGGGTCTTGGCATGGAAAGTCCAACATGGGTTGGCAAGGGAAAGTCCAAGCTTGAGTCTTGGCATTTGAGAAGTCCAAGGGGATTGATATTGGCGGCGTAAAGTCCAAGCGGAGTCTTGGCGGCGTAAGTCCAATGTGCCTTGGCGGTGTAGACACCGTTAGCATGACATAGCCGATGGAAGCACCTGGAAGCTAGCGCGATGGATGAACAAGTCATGGATGACTTGGAGGGATCTGAGAGGCTTGAGTCTGATGGAGGTGGCTAGAAGGTTTAGGTCTAGGCTAAGGGTGGTCTAGCAAGTATGGGGGCACCATACTTGGGTTAAAACCTCATTCTTGAGGTTTGCAGTCGACTGGCATTATGGCCGGTTCGACTGCCGTGAGTCGACTTGAGTTCGACTGCCAGATTGGGGCTGAAAATACCAGCGATCGCTCATTCGCGGCCGATCGGTAGTGGCTGCAGCGATCGCGAGGATGGCGATCATCGCCCGGTCAGTGTCGAGCCGCGAAGCGCTCCGTGGCCGTAGGCGATCGACTACGAGCGTTAGCGATCGGCCGCCAATGTTGGCGATCATTGCCAAGAGATCCGCGTTGGAGTTTTCCAGCGTGGATCGAGCCGTTGTCTCACGACAAGCGATGACATCGATCGGGTGGCTTATGGCGGATCGGTGATGGCGGAAATCAGTCGCGCGCAAGGATAAAAGGAGCTCGACGGGAAGGATTTTGGCATCGGTTTCTTGAGGATTTTGGGGCGATTTGCTGTAAATCAGGGTCTCCAAGTTGACATCAAGCAACCAAGCGATCAACATCCAAGAGCATTTGTAAAGTGTTTTCTTTACTTGTATTGCTTTGTATTTCATTGTCTTAGCTTGTAGCTTTTGATTATTGTTGTAATCACTATTGTACGAGGTTTCTCCACCTCGGATTGTTCCGAGAAGGAGTTATTTGATAGTGGTGTGTGATTGGCATCGCTTAGGGCTCATTTGAGCCCGATCCGTGAGTAGGAACCTTCGGTTCGAACCAACCACGCGTTGTGTTTGTGTTATTGTGTTTGTATTTCATTATTGTTATTATTTCTATTCCATGTGCACTAACACGAATTGTAGACACGACGCAAACGATTTCCATCACCGTGATCTCAACGCTATTCACCCCCCCTCTAGCGGGCATTCAATTCCCAACAAGTGGTATCAGAGCCCGGGGCTCTTCTACGGACTAAACGCCGGGAGCTAGGCTTAGAAGCTAGAGGGTAAAAGATGGAAGTCCAAGATCAATTAGGATGGGATATCAACACACCGGTCCCTTATTCATTCTATGGACGCGAGAAGGTTTCAATTCTTGGAAGGCGAGAATTGAAGAGTTTTGATGATGAGAGACCTTGAGGAATGGTCTCTATTAATGGAAGGATTTGAGTATCCCGGAGGATCAAAGGTGGCTTCCTCAAGAAAAAGAGATGGAGTGAAGATCAACTCCAAAGATTCGAGAAAAACAAGAAGGTAATCAAATTTATTTTTGATTTAATTCCAAATGAATTCTTGTGTAGCCTAGGTGAATGCATGGATGCTAAAGAGCTATGGAGCGATTTGGCAAAGCTCCATGAAAGCCCATTCATGGTCCAAGAGGAAGAGACCGAAGAGGCTAATGCATCATCCTCACAAGGAAGTGAGGACTTGGAGGTTGAGAGATCATCAACATCCAAAGAGGAAGAGGAAGTAGAATCGGAAGTTGATAGGGAGTCAATTTCCGGGTTGGTGGAGGAAGTGGAAGAAGCATCCACTTCTAGAATTGAGGAGGAGAGGCCATCCTCAACACCGGAGCAATACCAAGAAGCTTCAACATCCGGTCAAGATGAAGAAGCCCAAAATTCAACTCCGGCACCTATCACGGATCTAGGTAACTCGAGCATTTCAAATAATGATAAAATTCATATTATCTGCTTTGAGTGTAGAGAGCAAGGACATTACAAGAGTAAGTGTCCTAAACGGGTCAAGAAGACTCCACCCGTGCCAAAAATCAAGGAAGTCGGTGCCCAAAGTCAAAGAAGCAAAGAGCACATCATTTGTTTCAAGTGCCATCAAAAGGGGCACTATAGGAGTCAATGCCCAAAGGGGGAAAAGAAGGGGCAAAATGGAGCTTCACATGTAGGGGGAGCTAAGGCTAACCCTAAGGTACATTTTAGTAATGTTCTTTCTAATTCCTATAGTCAAAAGCATGCTAGGAATAATTTTAATAGTCTTGCTATTTATCATAAAGAGCATGCTAGAAGTAAGGAATTTTGCTTAGGAGCCAAGAGGGTAAACCTTTCAAGAAAGGAGAAATTTGGGACTAATGTCCCTAAAAATATCTTACCTAGAGAATCAATTAAGAAAATAGGGGATCACCTAGGTCTTAAACCTAAATGGACTAGGCATATGCCTAGAAAGTCTCATGCCCATGATCAAAATCAAAATTCTAAACTCGGGCAATTAGAATTAGAGAATCAAGTCTTGAGGTCAAGGCTTGAAAACTTGAGAAGACCCTTAGGAACATACAAAATCAATTTCAAGGGTCTAATGGTCAAACTTCTAGGTCCAAAAGTCAAAGTCAACAAGTAAGACCTAAGAGTCAAAAGTCAACCAAGGGCAAGCAAGGTTTGGGTCACAAACCTAAGCCTAAGGTGGCTTATCATAGTGTTCCATTAGATTATGGAACACTAACTAAGTCTAGGAAGACCAAGGTCACTAGGGAAGTCATCCCTAGAGTTGACCAAAGGGTATGCCTAGTGGCTAGGGTTTCTAGGAAACCTAGGGTGGCCACTAAGAAGGTTGCAAGGGGAGTCACCCCTAGAGTCAACCTAGGTAAGACCCAAATGACCAAGGCTAACAAGCCTAGGAGGGTCATTAGGAAGGTATCTAGGGAAGTTATCCCTAAGGAATACCTAAGTAACCCTAGGAGTTCAAATCGTTTTTGGGTTCCTAAGAGCGTGATTGATTCACGCTAAGATGGGTTAGGGTGTGTCAACCTTAATTGGATGGGTAGTTAACTCAACCATAGCAAAAGTGACACTTTAGGTTATTTTCAAGGTTATGGTTATCTTGAAAATACATTTGAGTCTTTAATCCTAAAAGATTTTAGGATGTGCCAATATTAATTATGAAGTTTGATAAAATGATCATTTTGGCACAATTTAGGTTTAGAGGTTGGTGTGCCATTTTGGGTTTTTGGCACACTAGGGAGATTAGGTTAATATGGCAAAATATGTTTAAATCTCAACAAGTCTCAACAAATGGCAATTAATATTAAAATTTAGGTATTATTATACCTATATATTTTATATGCCATGATTTGTTTGCCATATGCCATGACATGACATCATGTTTACTTTTATCATCTAAATGTCATGATCATGCTTAGGATTAAGTTTTAAAATGTCATGTGTTTTTAAATTTTATCATATGCCATGACATCATGATCATTGACCATGATTTACTTTGCTATCATTATGCCATGATCATCTTCATGCATCTAAATTGATTAAAATTGATTTAAGGACTATGGCATGACTTGGAGTCCCATTTATAAGGGAATCAAGTAAAGTTGCCTTAGAAAAATACATGAAACCCTAGTTTAGGGAGAACAAAACCCACATCTCACATCCAATTGACATGTATGTGTATTTATACACCCTAGATACATGTGAGATGCTAGGATATGAGTTGAGTTCAAGGTGCTGTTAGTGAAAGCCCTAGAGCCAATCATGTGATGATTGTTGTATGGACTTTATTGTATCATATTCCTATTTATAAAGGCATGGTTATTATATTTACTTGTATTGGTGCCAAATAACTAAATATAATAATGTCCTTGAGTAGTAGGTTCTTATCTATATCAATCGATTGGTTGAATCGATAATGAGATGATATAGAGAACACTACTCTTAATCATTCCTAGTCGAGTACTAACATTCAGGGACAATGTTAATGCGTAGAGACTAGCATGTAGGTCAACAAGATGACTTGATCTCACAAGTCATGGATATGAGATATCAAGTTGACACATGGGTATGCATTGGAGAATGTATACTGAATGACCCGCCATGAGAAAGTATCATGGATCGTTATATGAGTGTCATATACTTTCTCATGTGGCTATTAGTATGACTATTAGTCCTTAGACCTGAAGTCACCATGGTTCCCTACATAAGGAGTTGCATACTTTGGCCGTCAACGTCACCGTAAATGGGTGGACTATAAAGGCGACATTCGGGTATGTAACAAATTATGCGGAGGGATGTGAGTGATGTAGATGGGATCTATCCCTCCTATATGACGGGGGTGACATCGATATTCTTGATAGAGTGAGACCACGAAGTGCATGGCCATGCCCAAATGAGTCAATATGAGATATTGAGCTCATTTGATTAGAGTGAGTCTACTTGGAGATCAAGATTTAGATTGTACCGAGGATGACACGGTCTATGCCTCGATTGGTCAATCTAGATGTCAAGGATAGAGGGACATTGTCACATATTGTGAGAGTCACAATTAGTAGTCACAAAGGTGATGTTGGAGCTCAACATTCTTGTAACTTGGGTAGCAATGATGTGTTGCTAGATACCGCTCATTGCTTATGTTCCTAAATCGGTTTAGGGACATTGCCAACGTTACAAGAACCTATAGGGTCACACACATAAGAGCAATTAGATGGAGATTAGGTTCATATGATGAACCATGAGGATTAGGTTCATGGTATGAACCAAATTGGATTAAGAGTAATCCAAATTAGACTAATTGAGTTAGACTCAAGTTGATTCAAGTGTTGAATGAGTCTAATTTAGATTTGATTAATCAAATCAATTTAAATTAAATGAATAGAGATTCATTAAATTAAATTGACTTGAATCAAATGGTTGGATTTGATCAACCATGGGAGATATGAGGTCAAGTTTGACTTGACTTGAGAGGGAAAATGAA
Organism: Wurfbainia villosa; assembly: GCA_025175895.1. NCBI lineage: Eukaryota > Viridiplantae > Streptophyta > Magnoliopsida > Zingiberales > Zingiberaceae > Wurfbainia > Wurfbainia villosa. Next base: position 54,059,341 of record CM045986.1, on the reverse strand, counting down.
AGGTCAAGTTTGACTTGACCAAATGTCATGTCATGATGATGACTTGGCATGACTGGCCAATGATGATGTTCCACATCATCATGGACACATCAGTGCCACCTCATAAGGAGACCAAGAGCCATTGGCTCTTGGAGTTACATGCATGCATGTAACCCCCTTATAGTGGGTTATGGATGATGTGAAGTTAAGTTGTGTAACTTCATCTTCTTCCTCCTCTCTTCCCTCAAGCTCTCTCTTCCTCATCTAGCCATGAACGTCCAAGGGGTGCTAGCACACTCTAGGATGCTTTTCTCCACCTATTGCTTGTGTGGATACCGATAGAGGAGTGTACACTTGACACTCTCGAGTTCCGGCGAACCTTTTGGACGAGCGGGATAAGCGAAGGGCGTCGCTACGAGGGTAACACTCTCACCTTCTAGATCTAAGGTAGATCTAGGGTTTTTATATAAACACATACATGTTTTGTTTTAATACATCTTCGCACGGATCCGTGGCCGGGGCTTCCGAGGTTTCCGCAACGCAAAAAGCGGTTTTTGCGGCTCGGAAAAACCCAACAGGTGCATAGTTTTTGCATCTAGATGAACTAAAACTCATCTAATTTTATTGGTGGATCATTGGGAAAGCTTGTGTACAAGTCATGTACTTAGAGCCCAAGGAATATGATCCAAAATAAGGTTTTGAAATCATTTTAAAATCAATTTAGAAAACCTTGGTGAAGTCTATCTTTTGATAGCAATCACCATTGATGAAGTTGATACAAAATAGGGCCAAAACATTGAAAATTTCAATGGTTTTGAGTTTTGTATCAAACTCACTATTTTATGGGTAAAATATTTTTCAAACATTTTTCACCCATTGTTTCAGTCATAAATATTATACGTATCAAATTTAGTGATTTTTCGATATACGTATAATTAGTTATGATTTTCTGAAATTGGATTCTGATAGTTGAATTTGAAATTCACGATCTACGATCATTAATTGGCGGTCGGTGATCGATGAGAGTGGCATGATCGATAAGTTTGTTTAGCCCATGTTCATATGGTAAGGTTCCTAACCACTCCTAACCCTAGGATATGCTTTGGGAAGCATTATGAAGGGTGAAAATCTATTGGATATGGATTAGGAGTTGTGTTAGGTCAAAGTATCAAATTTAGGGTGAGTAAAGTTCTATGTTGAACTTAGAACCTTAATTTGGATGGTTTAGAGTTCGTATTGGCTTAGGGGCTTTCCAAGGACTTTGTTGGTGCTCTGGTCAAGGGGTAGCAAGCCTTTAGGGGGGGGTATCCATCTTGGGATGATGGATGTTTTTTTTCTGGGGAGAATGTTATCAATTGCAAATTGATGGGTGTTTGAGACCCAATTTGGAAATTGGGAGAGTGAGATAGGCGTGCCTCTCTTGAGTGATATGGGACTTATCACTAGGAAGATGGTAGGCATCCTAGGTATTTTTGATCAAGGGGGAGATTGTAAGATCTCATTGGGACATGAGACATTGACCTCCGTGGAGAGAAAACCTTTTTGATGTTAGTCAAAAAGGGGGAGAATGTTTGGGGTAGAAGCGTTGATTTACATTTTCACTTGAATGAGTGGGGGAGAAGATGTGGTGAGTGTTTACCAATTTGGGATAATTGGTAAGGGATTTGAGTTAGTGTTCTAACTCATGATTTGATTGGTTTTGTCAAACATCAAAAAGGGGGAGATTGTTGGTGCAATCGGCCCAGGTCACAATTGACCAGACTCGAGTTTGACTCGAGTGATGTTTTGATGTTTGACAAAGTATGTTTGACAAAGTATGTTAGACATGGGATTGACATTGATGTTTGACATTAATGTCGGTTAATATGTTGGGGAGATTGTTTATACAATCGATCGGCCCGAGTTATAATTGACTTTATGGTTGACGGGGGTGACCATGTGATTATGGGAAAGTCCAAGCATGGGTCTTGGCAAGGGAAAGTCCAAGTCATGGGTACTTGGCATGGAAAGTCCAAGTGGGACACTTGGCAATTGGGAAAGTCCAAGTCTTGAGCACTTGGCATGAGAAGTCCAAGCATGGGTCTTGGCAAATGAGAAGTCCAAGCATGGGTCTTGGCAAATGGAAAGTCCAAGCATGGGTCTTGGCATGGAAAGTCCAACATGGGTTGGCAAGGGAAAGTCCAAGCTTGAGTCTTGGCATTTGAGAAGTCCAAGGGGATTGATATTGGCGGCGTAAAGTCCAAGCGGAGTCTTGGCGGCGTAAGTCCAATGTGCCTTGGCGGTGTAGACACCGTTAGCATGACATAGCCGATGGAAGCACCTGGAAGCTAGCGCGATGGATGAACAAGTCATGGATGACTTGGAGGGATCCGAGAGGCGTGAGGCTGATGGAGGTGGCTAGAAGGCTTAGGTCTAGGCTAAGGGTGGTCTGGCAAGTATGGGGGCACCATACATGGGTTAAAACCTCATTCTTGAGGTTGGCGGGCCGACCGCATTATGGCGGTTCGACCGCTGAGTCGAGACTTGAGTTCGACCGATTAGGGAAAATACCACAGCGGAGCAATGATCGCCATTGGCGCTGATCGCGGTGGCTCGCGATCGGCCCGGAGGATGGCGATGATCGCCCGGTCAGTGTCGAGCAGCCGCCCGTAGCCGTAGGCGCGATCGACTACGCGCTGAGCGTTAGCGATCGCCAATGTTGGCGATCGCCAAGAGATCCGTTGGAGTTTTTCCAACATGGATCGAGCCGTTGTCTCACGACACAGCGATGACATCGATCGGATCGGTGGCTTATGGCGATCGATAGGCGGAAATCCGTGTCGCGCAAGGATAAAAGGAGCTCGGACGGGAAGGATTTTGCATCGATTTCTTGAGGCTTTTGGGGCGATTGCTTGACATCAAGCAACCAAGCGATCAAGCATCCAAGAGCATTTGTAAAGTGTTTTCTTTACTTGTATTGCTTTGTATTTCATTGTCTTAGCTTGTAGCTTTTGATTATTGTTGTAATCACTATTGTACGAGGTTTCTCCACCTCCGGATTGTTCCGAGAAGGAGTTATTTGATAGTGGTGTGTGATTGGCATCGCTAGGGCTCATTTGAGCCCGATCCGTGGAGTAGGAACCGGTTCGGTTCCGAACCACGTTATATCGTGTGTGTTGTGTTTGTGTTATTGTGTTTGTATTTCATTATTGTTATTATTTCTATTCCGCTGTGCACTAACACGAATTGTAGACATGAACGCAAACGATTTCCATCACCGTACGATCTCAACGCTATTCACCCCCCCTCTAGCGGGCATTAAATTCCCAACAATATCAACACAAAATAATATACAGCGGAGGGAAATGTATAATGACTTCAGCTTCTTCTTCCCCTTTACCCTACCGGGGATATAATAATATAGAGTCGCTAAATGAGCCAACTCTGTTGCTCTACTGCTGCACAGGAATAAAATAATACAAAGTTAAATAATGACTTCAACTTCTTCCGCTTCACGTGGATAAAACTGATGTATAACCGAGGATATCTCGGTCCTTCCGTTCCACCACCGCACGGGAATTTCTTCCGCTTTGCGGGGATAAAAGTGATATATAACCGAGGAAATCTCGGTTCTTCTATTCCACCACCACACGAGGATTTCTTCCGCTTTGCGGGGATAAAAATGATGTATAACCGAGGAAATCTTGGTTCTTCCATTCCACCACCACACGGGGATTTCTTCCACTTCGCGGGGATAAAAATGATAGATAACTGAAGAGATCTCAGTTCTTCCATTCCACCACAACATGGGGATTTCTTCCGCTTCGCGGGGATAAAAATAATGTATAACTGAGGAAATCTCGGTTCTTCCGTTCCACCACCACACGTGGATTTCTTCCGTTTCGTGGGGATAAAAATGATAGATAACTGAGGAAATCTCAGTTCTTCCGTTCCACCACCACACGGGGATTTCTTTCGCTTTGCGGGGATAAAAATAATGTATAACCGAGGAAATCTCGGTTCTTCCGTTCCACCACCACACGGGGATTTCTTCCGCTTCGCGGGGATAAAAATAATGTATAACCGAGGAAATCTCAGTTCTTCCGTTCCACCATCACACGGGGATTTCTTCCGCTTTGCGGGGATAAAAATAATGTATAACCGAGGAAATCTCGGTTCTTCCGTTCCACCACCACACGGGGATTTCTTCCGCTTCGCGGGGATAAAAATAATGTATAACCGAGGAAATCTCGGTTCTTCCGTTCCACCACCACACGGGGATTTCTTCCGCTTCGCGGGGATAAAAATAATGTATAACCGAGGAAATCTCGGTTCTTGTGTTCCACCACCACACGGGAATTTCTTCCGCTTCGCGGGGATAAAAATAATGTATAACCTAGGAAATCTCGGTTCTTCCGTTCCACTACCACACGGGGATTTCTTTCGCTTCGCGGGGATAAAAATAATGTATAACCGAGGAAATCTCTGTTCTTCTGTTTCACCATCATACGGGAATAAAATAATAGGTAGTGCTTAAAGGCCTTCAGCATAAAGATTGTGATATTTTCACACCACTGTCCTTCCTATCTTCATCCTTCTAATGAAAGCGAGGGCTTCAACACATAATGGGCCATCTGCAGAATAAATCCTCGTTTTACTTCCACTTAGGGCCTCCTTTTCCATAAACGAGGAGCCCAATAATCATTATGAGCCCATTCTTCTCCCTTTTTATAGGGGATTCTTCGTCTTCCCTCTTATTACCTTCATTCCTTACGCCTTTTCATCTTCTTCGTCTTCGTTTGTTCCTCTTTCCACCGCCATCCTCCGTTGCCTCAATCTCTCATTTCGGCACCCCTCTTCTTCATTCTCAGACCAGAAAGATGCATTCCACTTTCTTCTAAGAAATATCAAACCGTTACTCACATCTTAAGTGAGGCGAGGGTCAGCCGTCAGCTTCATCCTCCTCCTCACCTTCTCCGATTGCCATCACTCCTGCTCCGTCTCACCTTTCTCCTTCGCCTCCACCCGAAACCCTCATTACCTCCGTGCCAGAGGAAGCCGGAATAACTAGCTCCTCCTCTCTTCCTTTGTCATTTAAAAACCCTAACTCCCTTACTTTTTCCCCATCCGCCATAAGTGCTAGGAAGACACCTTCTCCTTCGTCCCACTCTAAAGATGAATCCATGGAAGACATGCTTCCATGTCAGCCAACAATAGATGCTTGCCCATCCTTACCTTCTTTTTCTTCTGAATGCAATCCCACTTTTGAACCTATGGTGATTGACAATTCTTCATTGCCTGACTCCCTTTCTGCCTCTCGCCTGAAGAACCCTTCACCTCCTATCAGCACTAGCCCACGTCCTTCTACTTCCTGCCTTCCCATCGAAGGCTCCTCCAGCCCCATGCTCATCATATCATCTTCTCCGGACTCCTCGCCAAATAAATTCCCGTCCGCCACTTCTGATGTGACCCCTTCTCTGCCAGCCGCAGTACATCTTTCACCTTCTGCTTCTGATTTTCTGCCCCCGACTTTGCCTCCAAGGAACCTTTCGATTAGTGCTCCTCCTTCTTCCCTTTTCGCACCCCCATCTCAACCTATAGATACCACCCCCATTCTTCCCCTGATGAGCGAACCTTTTCATTCGGGGTCGTCTGTTCCTTCTTCTTCCCATTCCCCTCGGGGTCTTCGGATCTTACATTTAGAGGAACTGATCCCCCGCATGGAGGGCCTGTGCCATGCCCTCGACTTGGTATGTTTTTCTAATCAGCTCTTCCAATTTTTCTTACTAAATATCTTCTTTCCAACAACCGGCGTACATGCCCTAACCAACTACCAAGAGTTGGACCGCTCTTTACACCAACATCGAGCTCAGTTCCTGGCATCAGAACGGCGGCATCGGGAGGATTTAGCAACTGCCCAACATCAGGAACAACTCCTGTCACAACAACTACAATTATGCCAGGAGCAATTCGCAGGAGCTCGCCACCAAATTCAAAAAGACGCCAATACCATCACAGCCTTACAAGAACAACAGCGAATAGGTGTGCAATCACCTTTACTACAGCGGGAGGTTCAGCCGACCCATCTTGACAAGGAGTCTTCCTCTTCTCAAGAACTGATCCGCCTTCGAGAACAGTTAGCAAAACTCCTTCAGGGGAAGCAACAGGACTCAGACACCATTGCTCGACTCCAGGTTCAATATCAGAAGGCGGAGGATAAAATAGGGGACCTCCGCTTTCACTCGGAAAACTCCTCTCTCATAAATTCTAGGGCACATGCTCACGCCCGTCTACGCAGGTAGGAAACCTCCCTCCAGAGGTTAGGCGCTGAGATGACCCGCACCAGATCCTATTCTGAGGCGGTGGAGGGAATTTCGGCTTCGATGCGCCAGAATATGATGGACATGACAACCCTCGTCCAGCAAGATCAATCCTCCCGAGCCGATGATATTTCCACCCTAGTTGATGCTATTATGGAGGTGTCCCGACGCTATGTTGACGTACGCCGAAATCTTCAAGAGCAACAAGAGAAATGTCGTAGGCTTCATCGGGATCGGAGCCCTGACCGTCCGGACCGCCAGGAGCGACTAATTATCCTACTGCACACCACTTATCAAGACGGATTTAATGAAGCTGTCCGGCAATACGTTGATCAAGGATTTCCTCCCCCGACATATCCTACTTTTTCTTTAAATTGGGAAGCCGACTTTCGGCGTTATCCCCCTGACAGGTTTAAGTTATAGCTTGATGTATTGTTTCGGAGTAGCACTTTCTTTCCATCCTCTTCTCTTTTACAAAGTTTATTAGAAATACTATATCGCGATTGTGAATGGCTCATTAATCAAATTCGGGTTCCTTTTGCATCTGACTAATAGAATCAAGTTAGGAAGTACACCCCTTCGGGAGTCCCACCATTCCTCTTCTTCTATCCCCCACTTCTCATACAGTGTGAAAAAGTTTTAAATGAATGGCATTCCAAGGTCGTGGAAGTTCCTTGCCTTGGTCATCTTTCAGATAATATGCTGACCCTGCTACGCGGCGCGTTACTTCATAGGGTCCTTCCCAGTTTGGAGCTAGCTTTCCAGGGTCTCCAGCGGGATTAACTTTACGCAAAACCCAATCCCCTTCCTGAAATCTTCAAGGCCTCACCTTCTTATTAAAGACTTTCTGCACCCTCTGCTTGTAAAACTCTGCTCGCCTCCGTGCCGTCTCCCGCTTTTCCCACCAAGTCCAACTCAGTGCTTCAGATAAGTTGGTTCTGCTCCGGTTCATACACCTCTATCCGAGCGCTATTCAAAAGGGCCTCAACCAGAATAACAACTTCTGTCCCATATACTAACTGAAAGGAGTCTCTCCCATTGTAGTTTTTGGTGTGGTTCGATAGGCCCACAAGATTCCGGACAATTCTTCCACCCAATTCCCCCTTTGACTGCCCAATTTAGTCTTCAACCCTTGAATGAGAATTCTATTAGTGACTTCAACTTGACCATTAGCTTGAGGGTGGGCTACTGAAGTAAAAGCTTGCTGAATGTTGAGACTTTGGCACCATTCTTTAATCTTATTACCTTGGAACTGACATCCATTATCACTAACTATCCTCCGAGGAATACCATATCGACAGACAATATTCTTCCACAAGAATTTTATTACAGCATTCTCGGTAATTTTGGCCAGGGGCTCTGCTTCCACCCATTTGGAGAAGTAATCCACAGCCACCAATAAAAATTTCTTCTGCAAAGGTGCCACTGGCATCGGGCCCACTATATCCATTCCCCATTGATCAAAAGGACATGACGCGACCACAACTTTCATTAATTCAGCCGGCTGTTCGGACCGGTTGTTATGCTTTTGACAAGCTGAGCAAGTTTGCACTATGCGAGTGGCATCCTGTTGGAGAGTAGGCCAAAAATATCCTGCCAATAGGGCCTTCCTTGCTAAAGCTCTCCCTCCTAGATGATTACTGCAACAAACTTCATGAATCTCCCTGAGTACCCATTCAGCATCCTCACTTCCTAAACATTTCAATAAGGGTCGTCCGAAAGATGTCTTGTATAAGTCTCCATTTAAGAGGGTGAACCGTCTGGCTCGACACATTAAAGCAGACGCCGCTCCTTTTTCTTCAGGGACCTTCCCATGCTGTAAATAAGCTATGATGTCAGTCCTCCAATCAGGAATTAGGTTTGGTTCGGGTGCGGCTTCTTCCACATTGTATATTGCTAGGGAAGTAGGGATTTCCACATGGACTGTTTCCAATGATTTCACTCCTTCCATAGCGCTAGCCACCCGAGCCAATTCATCTGCCTTCCCGTTATTCTCCCGTGGGATTTGCTTCAGGAGGACTTGCTAAAACTGAACTTTTTCTTTCTCAAATGCTTTCAAGTACTTGTGCAACCTTTCCTCCTGAACCGTGAAAGAACCTTAAAGTTGTGATATCACCAGCTGGGAATCCGAATGGATTACAATTGAAGAAGCCCCCACTGCCTTAGCAGCTTGCAATCCTGCTAGAATAGCTTCATATTCCGCCTCATTATTGGATGCCCGATATCCCAGGCGTACGACTATGTGGGTCTCTTCCCTATCAGGGGAAATTAATAGAACACCGACACCACTGCCTGTAGATCTTGAAGAACCGTCTACGAATATGTTCCATGCATCCGATCCTTCATCTTTTGTCGACGGACCATCTTCGGGGCCACAAGGTACCTCCGCTAGAAAATCAGCGAGAGCTTGGACCTTGATAACCGTTTGGGGTTGGTAGTGAATATCATATTCGCTTAACTCTACCACCCATTTGGCCAATCTTCCGGAGAAATTGGGCTTAGTGACGACCTTGCCCAATTCGCTGTGAGTTAGAACAGTGATGGGATGAGCCAGAAAATATGACCTCAACTTGCAGGCGGTCAACACCAGAATATATACCAGCTTCTCCAGCTCTATATAACGGAATTCAGCCCCCTTCAGAATATGGCTGGTATAATAAATAGGCTGCTGGTGAGAGCCTTCTTGTTTCAATAAAACTAAACTAATAGCTCCCTCTGAGACGACCAAATACATTCATAACGATTCTCCGGTCACTGGTTTGGCTAGCAGTGGGAGTCCAGCCAAATATTTCTTCAACTCCTGGAAAGCCTACTCGCATTGATCGTCCCACTAAAATTTAGTAGCCTTACGCAGAATCTTGAAGAAAGGTAGCCCTTTGTCCGCCGATCTGGCTATGAATCGGGATAAGGAAACAATCTTGCCCACCAACTTCTTGGTCTCTCGCAGATTAGTGTGTGATTTCATGTTGCACAGCACCTGCACCTTCTCAGGGTTGGCTTGCAACCCCTTCTCAGTTACTATGTACCCCAAGAACTTGTCGCTTTTTACCCTGAACAAGCATTTGTTAGGGTTTAACTTCATATTAAACCGTCTCAATGTAGCGAAGGTTTCATTTAAATCCTTGACAAAATCCCCAGTGGTCTTTGATCTGACCAAGATGTCATCCACGTAGACTTCCACATTTTTCCCTTTTTGCTCTGCAAAGATCTTGTCCATAAGGCACTGATAGGTGGCCCCTGCGTTCTTTAATCCGAACGGCATTACCACATAAGCGTATAACCCTCCTGCCGTCACAAAGCAAACCCTCTTTTGATCTTCTTTGGCCAAAGGTTTTTGATGGTATCCTTGATATGCATCCATTAGGGACACCACTTCATATCCTACAGTGGTGTCTACCAACTGATCAATACGAGGCAAGGGGTAACAGTCTTTAGGGCATGCTTTATTCAAATCATGAAAATCGATACACATCCTCCACTGCCCAGAAGGCTTGGGGACCAAGACTACAATAGAAACCCATTCGGGGAACTGGATTTCCTTTACATGACCTGCCTTTAGCAGTTTTTCCACCTCTTCAGCTATGACCTTGTCCTTCTCAGGTCCAAAATGTCGCCGCTTCTATTGGACAGGTCGGGCTCCTCTGGTTATATTGAGATGGTGTTCAGCCACGCGAGGATCGAACCCGGTGAGATCATGCACATCTCCCGCAAAGATGTCTTCGTTCTTCCGCAAGCATGCCACCAGCTTTTTTTTGGCTTCCAGCTACTGCGCCACTCGTGTTGCCTTTCCTGGAGCGATTTCCACCAACTCTCCTTCCTCTATTTTGTCGGCTTTGGGGGGGGATTCCTCCAAGACGCAGATATCAGAAATGATGATAGCTTTGCCTTTGAGATCATCGGTTCGGGCCTTCTTTTGGTCATCCCGAACCATTTGTACATAATGCACGGCGCCTTCTCCTCGCACTTCTCCCACCAACGATCCAACTGGGAACTTCAACTTCTGGTGGTACGGAGAAGCCACTGCCTGAAAGATAGTAAGGAAAGGATGACCAAGCATAGCATTATAAGTGGACGGAGCATCCACAATGAGGAAAGGTATAATACTGGTTTTCTAGCTAGGCTTTACGCCCAGAGTTAGGGGCAGCGAAATCTGCCCAGTAGGGTGGACCACATGCCCTGAGAACCCAAACAATGGTGTAGCCACATCTTCTAGCTGGGCATTTCCCAGCTGCATCTGTCCGAAAGCCTTCTGAAAAAGGATATTAACAAAGCTTCCCAAGTCGACCAGCACCCTAGCCACTTCATAATTGGCTAGGGATATTCGGATAACTAAGGCATCCGTGTAGGACAGGAGGACACCTTGTAGATCTTCTAGCCCGAATGAAATGAACGGTGCAGTCTGTACAGTCTGGTAAGTGATAATGGCCAAAATCTCCATGAGACGGGCGTATGACTTTCGTGCCCGGTTGGAGTCCCCGTCAGTAGGTCCTCCGGCTATAACATGGATAACCCCCCGTGTGGGAGCGTTATTTAGGTTGGATGAGGGGCCCTCACCTGATGGGCCTTCTTGAGAAACAACCTCCTGGGACGGCGTTTAGGGGAAAGTGACTTGAGGTTGTTGGTTATACGGCCCTGGACGGGCTACATCGGGTCGGGGACCTCGCCGTGCTGGTCCTCCCATTTGGAACCGCAATTACGGATATGTGGTTCGGAGACGATCCAGCTCCTCCTGTAACTTGAAGCATCGGCCACTAGCATGGCCATATTCCTTATGATATTGGCAAAAGAATGGGGCGGGGGGGTTACGTGGGATCCTCCTATATCCCAAGGGTCATTGTAGCAGACCCTGTTGATCATAGAATTCCATCTCCTGCTCCTTCCAAGTCCTTGCAGGAGGAAGTGCTTCAGCGGCCATAATTTGTAATGGCGGTACAGGACGAGCACCCTGTAACAATGGTCGAGGCCTAGGAGCCTCCTGTTGAAAGGGTCGCACATAACCTCGACACGGGGGTACTTGAGGGGTAGCGGGACGAGTTCTTTCGATCGGGACTACTGCAGTAGATGTTCAGCTCTCCGCACTTGCAGTCCTTCCTCCTCGCGGATGAATTGTTCTGCACGACTTAACAGCTCCTCATAGCTGTTGGCAGGTTGCCTCAAGAGGGAACTGAGGAAGGGGCCTTCATTCAGTCCGTGCGGAATGGCGACTCTGAAAGATTCTGTTCTGGCAGAAGGAATACCCCTAGCAGCAGAGGTAAACCGGTGAAGAAACCCTCTGAGCGATTCCGAGGGCCCTTGCGTGATGTGCATCAAGATAGAGACATCTGGCTTATACACCTTGCAACTGGCAAACTCCTGGCTGAACATTCCCCGAAAATCAGCAAAACAAGTGATAGATCCCAGAGGCAAAGTATTAAACCACTTTTGTGCTGAGCCAGTTAAGGCGGTCCGGAAAACTCGACATTTGAGGGCATCGGTATAACAGTGGAGCGAGGCTACTCCGTCGAACTGCGATAGGTGCTCTTCAAAATCCGTCGAACCATCATACTTATCTACTTGAGGATTTCGGAAGTAAGATGGAGGGACTTCAGAAAGGATGTCCATGGTAAAGGGACTGGGCTCGTAAACTTCCGGAGGTCTGGTCGATTGACTTTCGCCCTGTTCTTCCCTTCGAGTTTGGGTTAAGGGCAGAGTGTTCTGAGGTGCTCTTCCCCCAAGTCCTTCTCCAGGCACTACTTCCACATTAACGGCGGTACGAGATGGAGGAGACATGTCTGGGGGTGGGCCTCGAGAAGAAGGTTCACCGGAATGAGGATGCAGATATCCGGTCCTTCTCCTTTCTCTAGCAAGGGCCTCTGTAATAGCGTCGTCCATCAGGGCCTTCAACTGTGATGGTAGGAGAATGATGGGGTGCTCCTCCGCTACGGGGGCAGTAGGCTGTTGTATCTCTTTCGGTTGCATCTCGACGTCCAGCTCAATGTTTCCCACAGACGGCGCCAACTGATGCGGCGAGGAAAATTCGCTTTACCCCCTTTCGACGTGACGAAGGCACGAAGGGAGCTTTTGGGGGATTCTCACAGGACGCAACAGTAAAATGGATGTAGAAGACGAAGTCAAGAAATGCAAAACCCCAAAACATACAACGGAAACTAGAACACAAGATATAACGTGGTTCAGAATGAGTATTCCTACTCCACGGAGGTGAGCTCTTTCACCGGGGACAATGCCCAAGCACTTTCCACTATGAATGCCCTCCTTTACGGAAAGGAAACTTCCCGAGGCAGAGGAGAAAACCTCTTACAGTTGGGTTACAAATACAAGAAAGAGTACGTGCGACTCAAGATCAAGGTCGCTACTCTTCTTCTCCGGCGAAGTGATGACAGCTCTCCTCCTTCTCCTCCTGTGTCTTCATTTTATGTCCGATGGAATGATTACGAATCCCCTTCCTTTTCTCCTCCCTTTGCCTTTTATCCTCCTCCTATGATCCATCACTATCTCGCGGGCTATCCTCATCGTATACGTGGCCACCATGTCCACCTGGAGAATAATTGCATTACAGTGCAGTCGAAGGCTCCTCGGAATCTTCTGTGGGGACCTCTCTTTCTGTTACATATCACCCCCTCATCCCTATTCCAGGAAACTATGTTAGCCCGTCCCCCTCAACCATCTACTTCTGGTAAACTAACTTAGGTCTCCAGCTCATGGATAGCCTTAAGGTTCACTTGGCCGAACCGATTCTCATCCGCCCCGTCTATCTTTGGGCTTATTTGGCCGAACCGATTCTCATCTGCCCCATCTGTCTTTGGGATTATTTGGCTGAACCGATTCTCATCCGCCCCGTCTATCTTTAGGCTTATGTGGCCGAACCGATTCTTATCCGCCCCGTTGGCCTATTTCCCAACGAAGTACCCTCGCTAACTCTCCCGTACCAATTATTTCAGGCACTTGCGCCTGACCCGTTCCTCTCTTTTCCTTCCACTGAACCCTCTAATTGGTTCGGGTAGCGCCTTGCCTATGAGCTCTTCATAAAGAAGAGGTAATGGCAGTATCATTGTTGTTGGTATGGATTTTTCCCATTAGTCGATTAATGTTTCTTGTCAAGTTATCATTATTGCTTAATTTTTTTTATCAATGACTTGATTTCAGTTCATCTGGTAGTCATCAATGTAGGATCAGATGATTAGAAGGGGTGATACCATTTTTAAAAATAATTTATGGAATTTTTAAAAGTGTTATCATAAATTCAACAAGAATAAATAATAGTTTTTCAAAATCAAGATTAATTTTGAAATCAACTTATAATTGAAGTTAAAATGGTGAGCATAAATAAGAGTGACACAAGTATTTAACATGATTTAATAACCTCCAAGTTCCTACTCTACATCCTAATGATTCGTTTGGTAAATCACCCCTCGTTAAAATTCACTATATATATATATATTTTTTAAAAATGTTTTGGGGTGGAGAAACATTTATACAATTTAGTTTAATAGTATAATAAAAAAATGCCAAAGTACTAAACAATAAAATATGCAAACAAGGATAGCTTAAAGAAATATATACCAAAAATAAGAATATCAAATTATTTGAAATTTGAGTGTTTTGTTGCCTATGGAGAGCCTTTGAATGCAAGAAAAGATAGATTGTGAATGCCTTTAGAAGAGATTTTTGATTCATAGTTGTTGTTCTAATTAAGCCTATTGGACTTAAGCTGCAGTAAGAACTTCATTGACATATCTATTAATGCAGAGAACCATATGAAGTCTTACGGCTGGTCACTCCAATGAACTAGTTACCATAACTAGCATCCACGATTAACTTCGGACATCACAATATCTCTAGCCAGTGAGAATCAGCTGCTTGGATACACCAAGGAGTATACCTCATGCTAGTCTCGACAGAATCGATGGTGTCCAAATACATCAATTCATCGACTAGGGATAATTCCGATACATCACAATTACACATGTAGAGATACTCACTAGTTGTGATCCAATCACAAATTCTCTCATGCTGTGAATTGTATCGTGGACATTCAGTAAATGAGTTTAAGATCTAATCAAATACATAAAAACATGTATACTCAAATAGTGAATCTTCATTTATCATATAAATGGTTCAAACATAAGGCGATTGCCTTAGGACATCTCTTATATATTACTAATAGTACCACTCAACCTTATCATCATGCCGGACCAAGTCCACCTGTAGGGTTTACATGATGAACCTTATGAGCTCCTCAAGGGGACATCATCATCCTAATATATAGGACACGATTTCCTCCTATAATCAATGACACACCATATAAATAATATCATTTCCCAACTTACCGAGCCTATCGATTTACTCTATAAATCTCACCCATTGGTAAATCAAAGAAATGAATACTAAGTATATGTGCCTGTTATTATATCGGGATTAAGAGTATGTACAACATAATATCTGAGGTCCGATTCGATTATGTAGTCAGCAATAAATTGAATCACCTCTAAGTCTGTCCTGTTCAATACACACAAAGTGTACTAGTGTAATTCAATGGCCAAGACAAACCAATACCAAATCACACAACAACCATTCCAATGGTTTATCCATAACCATCTAGGTTGTGAGCCTTTACTTATACTTTACAAGGAACTGATAACATGATCTCCCGTGTGACACTACATACCATGTTATCTACAATGTAATGTATTAGACAATATGCATAACCATAAATATGCAAACAATGATCATGTGATTCTTATTTCAAAAATAAAGATGTTCATACAAAAGATACAATTTTCAGTATACATCCCAATAATCTCCCACTTATACTAAAAGACTATGCTGTCCTCATACTTCCATACATCTAATTCCCATTCCCTCCACGTACCGATCAAAATCTCTCGCTTGAAGGGTCATAGTGAAAGGATCTACTAGGTCATCCTCTGATGCAATCTAGGCGATAGCAACTTCTACCTCCTTTACGATCTCTCGTATCAGGTGGTACTTGCGCTCTATGTGTTTACTTTCCTTATGGGCTCGTGGTTCCTTCGAGTTTGCAACTGCACCACTATTATCACAATAAATTGTGATAGTTCTGGGCAAACCAGGAATCACATCCAAGTCCATCAAGAAGTTCCTGAGCCATACAACTTCTTTGACCGCCTTAGAGGCTGCCACATACTTAGCTTCCATGGTAGAGTCCGCCACTCATTTATGCTTGACACTCCTCCATACAATGGTTCCATCTCCCAAAGTAAACACAAAACCTGAGGTAGACTTACTGTTATTCCTATTTGATTGGAAGTCAGAATCTGCGTAACCCACAGGGAGTAATTGATCTGTCTAATATACCAGCATATAATCCCTAGTCCTTCTCAGATACTTTAATATATGCTTTACCGTAGTCCAATATCCCTATCCTGGATTACTCTGATATCTGCTAACCATGCCCACGGCAAAGCAGATATCCAGTTTCGTACATAGCATGACATACATGAGGCTTCCTACTACCGAAGCATAAGGAACTGCCTTCATCTCCTCTATCTCATTAGATGTTCTAGGACACATATCCTTAGATAAAGGAACTCCATGCCTGAAAGGTAGAAAATATTTCTTGGAGTTTTGCATGCTAAAATGATCCATAATAGTGTCTATGTATGAAGCTTGAGATAAGCACAACATCCTTTTCCTATGATCCCTTATAACCTTGATCCCAAGGATGTTCCCCACTTCTCCCAAGTCCTTCATATCAAACTGTTTGGACAACCATACCCTTACGTCCGATAACACCTTGACATTGTTGCCAATTAATAAAATATCATCTACATATAGTATAAGAAATACCACTACGTTTCCGTCACATCTCTTGTATACACAAGACTCATCCGGACTTTGAATAAATCCATAAGACTGGATTACCTCATCAAAGCGGATGTTCCAAGATCTCAAACCTTGCTTCAATCCATAAATGGATCGATTAAGCTTGCACACAAGATGCTCTTTGCCCTTTGCAATGAATCCCTCTGGTTGCTTCATATAGATGTTTTCCTCAAGACTTCCATTAAGGAAAGCTGTCTTGACATCCATCTGTCATACCTCATAATTCATATGAGTAGCAATATATAAGAGAATCTGGATAGACTTAATCATGGCTACCGGCTAAAAGGTCTCCTCATAATCGATACCCTCTTTTTGAGTATACCCCTTTGCAATAAGCCTTGCTTTAAAGGTCTCAACCTTCCCATCTATTCCTCTCTTTCTTTTGTAGATCCACTTACATCCAATGGCTTTTACACCATTGGGCGGTTCTACTAGCTCCCAGATCTGATTTGAATCCATAGATTCAATCTCAATATTCATTGCACTTTGCCAAGATACCACATCTTTATCTTGGATTGCCTCGTCATATGTCCAGGGATCAGGTTCATGTTCGCCAGGGACCAAATTAGAAGATTCTCCCAAGAACATGAATCTATTAGGCTATCTAACAACCCTCCCACTACGACAAGGTATCACCTATGTATCATCTGTGACACGCGGTGTAGTGACTTGTGGTATATCCTCTTGTACCGGTGGTACTGAAGTAGTGACTTCCCCTCTCAATTCCTCTAGAACAATCTTACTCATGGGCTTGTGGTTCATCACATAGTCTTCCTCTAGAAATCTGGCGTTCATGCTAACGATCACCCTCTGATCTCTAGGACTATAAAACAAAGCACCTTTCGTTCCTCTAGGGTAGCCAACGAACATGCGCACTTATGTACGAGGTTCCAACTTACCAGCATCTGCCTTCAGCACATGTGATGGACTCACCCAAATCCGAATATGTCTCAATCTAAGCTTTCGCCCAGTCCACAATTTTGTGGGAGTAGAAGGCACTGATTTAGATGGTACCAAGTTTAGAATATACACTGCCGTATCCAGAGCATACCCCCAGAACGAATCTGGAAACTCAGAATAACTCATCATCGATCTAACCATCTCCATAAGAGTCCTATTCCTTCGCTCTGCTACACCATTCTGCTGGGGTGTGACAGGTGCAGACAATTGGGATTGAATCCTAGCCTATGATAAGTAATTCCTAAACTCTCACAAGAGGTACTCACCACCACGATCAAATCATAGTGTCTTGATACTTTTACCATGACGTTTCTCCACATCAGCCTTGAATTCTTTGAACCTGTCAAAGCATTCAGACTTGCGACGCATCAAGTAAATGTATCCATATCTTAAATAATCATCTATAAAAGAGATGAAATATTCAAAACCACCTCTTGCTTGGATAGACATAGGACCACACAAATCAGAATGAACCAATTCCAACACATCTTTGGCTCTATACCCCTTGGCCTTAAAAGGCCTCTTGGTCATTTTGCCTTCCAAGCAAGATTCGCAGGTTGGGAAATCATCCACCACTAATGAACCCAAAGGTTCATCGACTATCAACCTTTGAATTCTACTTAGGTTAATATGACCTAACCTTAGATGCCAAAGATATGTTTGGTTCATTTTCGAAGGTTCTTTTCTCTTATTAGATTTAGAAGATGAGTTATTTACTTCTATTTGCATCGTGGGAGCTTTTGGTTTAAGGGTATATAAATTTTCTATCAATGCACCAGAACAGATAATCTCCCTATTCCTTTTTATAACAACTCTGTCATTAAAAGAAATAGAATATCCATCCAAAAATCATTTAGAACCCGAAATTAAATTCATTCTAAATAAAGGTACATAAAGGCAATTTCTCATAACCAAAGTTTTATTTCTATCAAAAGACAAATAAATATCTCCCACTGCAACAGTTGCCACCTTCGTAGCATCGAACGGTAATCTCCCCTTCAGCTAGTCGTCTAGTTTCCTGGAACCCCTGCAAAGTATTGCAAACATGATCAGTGGCTCCCGTATATACACACTAGGTGTCGATAGATAACACCTCTAAACATGTTTTAACGACTAGACTAAAGGATATACCTTTGTTTTGCTTTCGGTTGGGACAATCCTTCTTCCAATGTCCAGTCTACTTGCAAGTGAAGCACTTGCCTTTCGGCTTCTTCACTCGTCCCTGAGATCCTCCCACCACCTTTGCTCCACCTTGTTTATTCTTCTTCTTGCCTTTCGTCTTAGAAGTAGAAACCTTCTGAGCAACCATGGCCTGAGCCTGAGCAAGCCCTTCTGTTGCCTAGAGTTCTGTCAGAAGCTCCGCCAATGAATACAACCTCTTATTCATGTTGTAATTCAGGCGAAACTGCTCAAAACTCCTAGGTAGAGACTGGAGAATGATATCGACTTGGGTTTCCCCATCGATCTCAGCTCCAAGGACTTCCAGCTCATTCGCAGGCTTAGGAGGACACTCTTTGAAAAGTACATACTTGTACTCCATAGCAGTCAAGACAATATCAAGATTCCTTTTCCAATCAACATAATTGGGTCTAGTAAGTTTATTCTCTTTTAGTATCACAACAAGAGGGTTGAAAGTCATTTATAAAAAACCTAAGAATCACATAAATCAAAACATTAGATTTCAAAAAATTATTGATTCCTCAAACAATAAAATTTTAAAATCAATCGACACCTCAAAACACCAAAAATATCGTATGCCACGATAGTATGGATGTATACGAATTCTATATTTATAAGAGGAGGTTTTACCCATTAATTTTACTATCTTGTCAACCTAACTTTTTGACAAATAAAATTAATAGTTGGTTCCTCTTTGACCCTACAAATAAAAGCAGTGACTTCGATGGGGAGGATACTCCTATTTGCATCTAAGTGTTCACCATTACATGGTACTAAGGTAATTATCTCGGGTTATGTGCCTTCTGATGAGGAAGTACACACGTTCCTTAATAATTTCCTATAACCTTATTCGACCCTGTGATCCGCAAACAAACTCATCCGATGGGGAGGAAGCCACTCAGAGCCGACGTGCAAGTTTGTTTGCATCACATGTCAAATCGTAATGGAGGCCGTGGGAATTTATATAAATATCCCTCTCCCACTTAGCAATTTAGAGTTGAGGAATTTTCCTAGCCTACGACATGCATATCAAAGAAAAAGCAATAAATATGAAAAAAAATATTTTCCAACTATTATGGCTTTTGTCTCCAATATGCCTCCCGTTGTATCGCCATCTCGTCCGCTCCTCCCTACGCCATGTACGAGCCATCCAGAGATCCGAGCCGAGAATAACTATTTTAATTTACATCCATCGATCCTATGCTCCTCGAAGGAGTGTACATGAAATCTAGATCGAAAGTAAACTAAAATAAATGAGTAGCTAAACAATGCCGTACTTAATTACAAAAATTAAATACTAGCCTCGTCAACCCCGAGGATTCAAATAATATTACACACATACAATCACATACACACATATGACCATAATAGTTGGATCTTATGCCTGCAACCAAAGAGTTAGCCTACGCACAACCTACTATCATCCGACACATACAATATATGAAAAGTGCATAAAATTAACCGAATCCTAAACACACAAAACCGGAAACCGTGGCTCTAATACCACTTGAAGGTTTTGCGGAATCGAAGCTCTGATACCACTTGAAGGTAGGAAACTTCACTTCCCACTTCAACTCGGTCGCTTGTTCATGGCGATCCCGTCTTCGTCCCCGGATTAAAAAAAATTAATCCTTGAAAAATAGGGATTACTCAGGCTACCGTTCCATCGTCGTGCTATTCGATTAGAGTGGTCACTTGAACAAACTTGTTGTTCAAGCAAACTACCTCTATTCTTCGAATAGCCGCGGAATAGATGATGTACGGATCACCGATTTTTGTGTTTGTATTCGGGGTCTAAGTAAATTAGCCACATAAAAAAATATACAACATACAAAGAAACAAAAGGTAAACAAAACAAGATTTATACCTCTTGTTTACCTCAAGGTCTTCTATCGTATGTCCTATCCTCCTCTTGGACGTTGTGTGGGCAACGATCTTCCAAGAGTTGAAGCCTCCTAGAACACGCTCTTCCTTCCTTGCTCGCTCCGAAAAAGAGGAAGTGTAGAAACAAAACTCTTCTCCTACTTAGGACCAACCATCAAGCTCCAAGCTAGATGTTTGCCGCCAGCCCAAAGAGACGAGTAGGGAGTATAGGCGTCGACCAAAAGATCCAAAAAAAGAAGACCTAGCTCTTGCCGCCGGCCAAGGAGAAGAAGGAGAGGATTGGGACGCCGGCCAAGAAGAGAAAAGGAAAGGGGGCACCAGCCAAAACCCTAGGAAGGAGAAGGTCTTGCCGCCCAAGGCTTCTCCAAACCCTAGCCTCCCAAAGCTCTCCAAACCCTAGCCGCCTAAAGCTTTAATCCTCCTTCAATTATTCTTGCTGCCCACCCTTATGCCTCCTTTTATAGAGCTAGGATTAAGCCTTCTTTTAATCTCCACCTTTGGTTCTAGGGATTTAATCTCAACCGTCGGATCTAGAGATTTAATCTCAACCGTCAGATCTAGAGATTTAATCTCCACCGTCGGATCTTAAGATTTAATCTCCTCCATTGGATCTAGAGATTTAATCTCCACCGTCGGATCTAGATTTTCATTTTTCATCATTGGATCTAGGCTTCATGAGGGTTTTAATAGGCTACGATAGGGACCATGAGAAGGAGTTGGATCTTGGCCACCCAATGGATCAAGCCCACATAAAGTCCGATCCATTAATGATAATCCATTCCACTAGAGGATTATCATTGATCTACCTCACCAACCCCCATAAGTTAATATGGGCTCCATATATTATTTGTACATATATCTCCCCATGTTTAAGATCTCGAATGTCCGTCGATTAATTAATTTACTGACAATTAATTAATCAACATCTAACTCTATGAGTAGTACCACTCAACCTTATCATCATGCCGGACCAAGTCCACCTGTAGGGTTTACAAGATGAACCTTATGAGCTCCTCAAGGGGACATCATCATCCTAATATATAGGACACGGTTTCTCCTATAATCAATGACACACCATATAAATAATATCATTTCCCAACTTACCAAGTCTATCGATTTACTCTATAAATCTTGCCCATTGGTAAATAAAAAAAATGAATACTAAGTATATGTGCCCGTTATTATATCGGGATTAAGAGTATGTACAACATAATATCTGAGGTTCGATTCGATTATGTAGTCAGCAATAAATCGAATCATCTCTAAGTCGGTCCTGCTCAATACACATAAAGTGTACTAGTGTAATTCAATGGCCAAGATAAACCAATACAAAATCACACTACAACCATTCTAATGGTTTGTCCATAACCATCTAGGTTGTGAGCCTTTACTTATACTTTACAAGGAACTGATAACATGATCTCCCGTATGACGCTACACACACCATGTTATCTACAATGTAATGTATTAGACAATATGCATAACCATAAATATGCAAACAATGATAATGTGATTCTTATTTCAAAAATAAAGATGTTCATACAAAAGATAGACTTTTCAATATACATCCCAACAATCTGGCCATTTGCCCATTCTCACGAGCATTCTTGCCGACACTTCCATCGGATCATTGCCATCCCTCATTGATAAACTACTATCGACATTAGTCAACTTTCATCCCTTTGTAGTCGACTGTCAGGCCACAAAAAGCAGTCTAACACCAGTCGAACCCAAGTCGACTTGGAGCAGTCGAACCGACACCTATGCCAGTCGACTGTTGTCGGGTAAATCCTCAAACACCATGTTGTTTGAGCATCCGACCATTAGGTAAACCCTCAAACACCAAGTTTGAGCATCCGACACTTAGTCTTATCCACTTGGCCAAGTCCACCTCATCCTCTCATGGAGTTCACCACCGAAGCTCTCTTCCCTCGGCCTACGTCCCTCAGATGCACCAAGCGCAAGACTTTTACAATGCCATCCTTCGTGTCTCTTGCCCTCGAAGTATGCTTCCCTTGGGTCTCACTCCATTCGCTCCCCGTCTGGCGGTCCCTCGGATGCACCAAGCGCACGGCTTTGCAATGCCATCCTTCACCGACTCAAGGACCCCGAGCCTAGTGAACTTGCCAAGTCCTCAAGACTTCCCACACCAAGCCTCATGCTTGGATTTTCCATGCCAAGCCCCATGCTTGGACTTTTACCACCAAGGCTACACACTTGGACTTATGTAGCCAACCCACGTTGGACTTTCCACACCAAGCCCTATGCCTGGATTTTCCCAACACCAAGCTCCATGCTTGGACTTTTCACCACCAAGGCTACACACTTGGATTTACGTGGCCAACCCATGTTGGACTTCCCATGACAATCCCATGTCATGCATTTTGTCTAACATCAAAATATAGTTCGAGTAAAACTCGAGTCCTAGGCCGATTGCACCAACAATCTCCCCCATTTTGATGTTGGACAAAACCTCAAACCCAAGTCTACCAATTATCTCCAATTGACAATTCTCACATCCCAATGAGAATTCCAACTATCCCAATTGGTAAGTTCTCCCCCTTTTTGACATACATCAAAAAGGTCCTCCCTAAGGGTATGAATGTCTCATATCCCAATGAGATCTTACAATCTCTTCCTTGGAGGAACACACGCCTACAATCTATCTAGTGATAAGTCCCATATCACTTAAGAGAGGCAACCCAATTTTCCTCTCATGAGGAAAAAGTACACATCCATCTTCCCATGATGGATACCTCCCCCTAAAGGCTTGCTCCCCCTTGACCATTACACCAACAATGTCTTGGAGAGTCCCTAAGCCAATGGGAACATTAAAATAATCAAAATTAAGGCAAAGTTTAATAATGAACTCTCATCCACCTTAAAATTGATACTCACCCTAAACACCTCTCCTAATTTATATCCAATGGATTTCCACCCTTTCTAATGCTCTCCCAAGTATGTCCTAGGGTTAGGAGTGGTTAGGGGACCAAAACATAGCTGAACATAGGCCTAACCACCATGGTTTACCCGAAATCAGCTTGGGCAGTCAACTGTATTAGATATCAGTCGACTGCCACCCTCATCAGTCGATTCATGGCAGTCGACTGATAACTGCAAACGCAGTTTTCAGGTTTTTCAGAAATGAGTTTCTAAAATTCGTAAGTAAATATACATAAGTTGAAAAATCATGAAATTTTGTATGTATATTACTTATTACAATCATTATGGGTGAAAAATATTGAAAAATTATTTTACCTACAAAATAGTGATATTGATACAAAGTTCAAAAGTTAAGAAAAACTTCAATATTGAGCCCTCTTTGTATCATCTCATTCAATGGTGATTACTATCAAAAGATAGACTTCACCAAGATTTTTCAAAATGTTTTTGAAATGTTTTTAAAACCTTTAATTTTATTTTCTTAAACATCTCACTTGTATCTAGATGTGTGAACCACATACAAGTCAAGTTCTTTAGTGAGATATGGGGATTTGTTATTTAGAGCTTCATGCATATATCTAGGCAACACTATTTGACTCCCTTATGCATGGGACTTCAAATCATGTCATAGTCCTTAAATCCATTTTATCTATGCATGAATGATGATTATGGCATAAATGATACAAAGATAAAAACATGTGCCAAAATCATGATGTCATGGCATGTGAATGAAATATAAGTATACATGACATATAAACATAACCCTAAAAATGATCATGACATTTTATATGATAAAAATAAATATGATGTCATGTCATGACAAGGCAAATAAAGTATGGCAATTATAAAATACTAAGGTATAAAATACCTAAGTGTTAAATTCAAATTTCCATTTCTAAGATTAAACCTATTTTTGCCTTAATGACATTATCCCCCTAGTGTGCCAAAAACCCAAAATAGCACACCAATACTTTTAAGACCTAATTGTGCCAATTTAATCATTTTTCATCTTCTCAAACCACATTGGTATATCCTAATGTGTCAACTCTTCCATGGCTAGGTTAACTACCTATCCACTTAGGGTTGACACACCCTAACCCATCTAGCGTGAATCGATCACACTCCTAGGAACCCAATACCTATTGGAGCTCCTTGGGTTAATAAGGTATTCACTAGGGATAACTTCCCTAGATACCTTTCTAATGACCCTTTTAGGTTTTGACACCTTAGTCATTTGGGTCTTTCCTAGGTCAACTCTAGAGGTGACTCCTCCTTTGACCTTCTTAGTGGCTTTCTTGGTTTTTCTTAAGTCCTTAGCCACTAAACACTCACCATGGCTAGTCTTAGGGATAACTTCCCTATTAGCCTTGGTTTTCCTAGACCTAGAAATTGTTCCATAATTAAATGGGACATTATGGTAGGACATAGGTGTTGGACTATCCAAGCCGTAAAAACCTCTTTTTGCATTGCGGAAACCTTGGAAGTCGGCCATGAATCCGTGTGAACATAAATAAAATATACATGTACGTGTTTAAAAACCTTAGATCTACTTTAGATCTACATGTGAAGAGATTTACCCTTGATGCAAGTCCCTTCGCTTATCCCGCTCGTCCAAACGGCTTACCGGAACTCGAGAGTGTCAAGCGTATACTCCTCTACAAGTATCCACACGAACACTAGGTGGAGAAGGAAACTTAGAGTGTGCTAGCACTCCTTGAAACCCACGGTAAGAAAGGAAGAGGGAGATCACAAGAGAGGAGGGAGGAAGAAGATGAAGTTAATTCCACTAACTTCACACTAATGCACACCCAATAAAGTAGCCAACCACTTCATGGAGGGTTAAATACCTCCATGTAATACCAAGAGCCATGGCTCTTGGTCTCCCTCATGAGGTGACACCCCATGATGTGTCCATTATGATGTGGAACATCATCATTGGCCAACCCATGCTAAGTCATCATGACATGGCATTTGGTCAAGTCAAACTTGACCATTCACTTCCCTCTCAAGTCAAGTCAAACTTGACCTCTTATCTCCCATGGTTGATCAAATCCAACCATTTGATTCAAATCAATTTAATTTAATGAATCTATATTCATTAGTTTAAATTGACTCAATGAATCAAATCTAAATTAGACTCATTCAACATTTGAATCAAATTGAGTCCAACTCAATTAGTCTAATTTGGATTACCCTTAATTCAATTTGGTTCATCACATGAACCTAATCCTCATGGTCCATCATATGAACCTAATCTCCACCTAATTGCCCTTTGTGTGTGACCCTATAGGTTCTTGTAACGTTAGCAATTCTCCTAAACAGATTTAGAAACATAAGCAATGAGCGGTATCTAGCAACACATCATTGCTACCCAAGTTACAAGAATGTTGAGATCCAACATCACCTTTGTGACTCTCACAATATGTGACAATGTCCCTCTATCCTTGACATCTAGATTGACCAATTGAGGCATAGACCATGTCATCCTCTGTACAATCTATATTTTGAACTCCAAGTAGACTCACTCTAATCAAATGAGCTCAATATCTCATATTGACTTATTTGGGCATGACCATGCACTTAGTGGTCTCACTCTATCAAGAATCATGATGTCACTCCCGTCATATAGGAGGAATAGATCCCATCTACATCACTCACATTCCTCCACATAATTTGTTACATACCTAGTAATCGCCTATATAGTCCACCCATTTATGGGTGACGTTTGACGAAGCCAAAGTATGCAACTCCTTATGTAGGGAAACACGGTGATTTCAGGTCCAAGGACTAATAGTCACATGAGAAAGTATATGACACTTATATAATAATCCATGATACTTTCTCATGGTGGAGCATTCAGTATACATTCTTCAATGCATACTCATGTGTCAACTTGATATCTCATATCCATGACTTGTGAGATCAAGTCATCGAGTTGACCTACATGTTAGTCTCTTCGCATTAACATTGTCCCTGAATGTTAATACTTGACTAGGAATGATTAAGAGTAGTATTCTCAATATCATCTCATTATCGATTCAACCAATCGATTGATATAGATAAGACTATTATACTTAGTTATTTGGCACCAATACAAGTAAGTATAATAACCATAAAGCAATGCCTTTATAAATATATATAGGAATATGATACAACAAGTCCATAAAATAATCATCACATTATCGACTCTAGGGCTTTTACTAACAATAGGTTTGTGACCCAAACCTTTCTTGCCCTTGGACATTTCTTGTTTCCTAGGCCTTAAATTTTGATCACTAGACCCCTTAAATGATTTTGTCATAATTTTAAGGGTCTTTTCCAATTTTTCTAGCCTTGATCTCAAGGCTCGGTTCTCTACCTCTAATCTTCCCAATTTTGATCTATCATTAGATTTTTGGGAATTATTTTTCCTTTTAGGTATATGCCTATATTTCTTGGGGTTAATGCCCAAATTTTCCTCAATTCTCCTAATGGACTCCCTAGGTAGGATTGGTCTAGAATTATGATGTCTAGGTTTGTCCTTAGATAAACTAACATGCTTGGCTCCTAGACAAACATATTTATTCCTACTAGCATGATTTTCATTAATAATAGCAAGAGAGCTAAAATAATTCCTAGCATGCTTATTAACCTTAGAAATTGAAGGTGCATTGATTGAATTTACCTTAGGGTTAGCTTTGGAAGCTCCCCCTACATGTGATACACCTTCTTGCTCCTTGTTCCTCCCCCTAGGGCATTGGCTTCTATAATGCCCCCTTTGGTTGCATTTGAAGCACACAATATGCTCCTTGCTTCTAATTGTGGGGACTCCGATATTTTTGGCTTTTGGTGCCAGTTGAACCTTCTT
The DNA here is from genome assembly GCA_025175895.1 of Wurfbainia villosa. Classification (NCBI taxonomy): domain Eukaryota; kingdom Viridiplantae; phylum Streptophyta; class Magnoliopsida; order Zingiberales; family Zingiberaceae; genus Wurfbainia; species Wurfbainia villosa. Next base: position 54,032,389 of record CM045986.1, on the reverse strand, counting down.
CACCTTCTTGGGACACTTACTTTTATAGTGCCCTTGTTCCCTACACTCAAAGCATGTTATATGATTTTTATTTATAATCACAATACTTGAGTTACCTAGGGAGGTGGTGGAAGCCTCTTGATCACTTCTTTCGGAGGTAGATGCTTCTTCTTGATCTTGCTCCGGGATGGAAGTCCTCTCCTCCCCCTCAATGCTAGAGGTGGAGGTTTCCACCAAGTCATCCACATCTTCAAATGTGGATGACAATTCTTTAACATCCTCGGATTCAGATGTTGATGGGCATTCTTCCTCGGCTTCCTCCTCTACTTGTGTCGGTTCGGGATGTTCATTGAAATTGATCACCTTATGCCATAGGTCCTTTGCATCCCTATATTCACCTAGCCTAGACCAAATGTTGTTAGGAATCACATCACTTAGCATTTTTATTACCTCGAGATTTGTCTTGAAATCCTTCATTTGGTCCTTGGTCCATCTTGATTTTTCTATTGGCTTGTTTTCCTTGTCCCTAGGCACTACAAAACCATTTTCAATAATTAACATGAAATAAAAATTAGTTTCGATATATACCTCCATCCTTTTCTTCCACCAAGAAAAGTCTCCATCGAATTTTGGTGGATGGATGTTGTAGACAGCCATCTTGTTGTTCTTGTGTTGGCGGTTAGTTCTCGACAAGCTCCTAGCTCTGATACCACTTGTTGGAACGTCAGTGGCCAACTAGGGGGGATGAATAGCCCTCAATCGTCGTACGGTGGAATACGATCGTTCATCGTGCGTCGCTTGTCTACAATTATCGTTCGTGCAGCGGAAACATTAGAAACAAATAGAAATACTAACAACAACACAAGCACACACAAATACTCATGATATATGTGGTTTGGAACCAAATGGTTCCTACTCCACGGGCGAGCTCACCGAGCTCTAGTTATGCGCACAACACTAACTAACACTCCTTCTCGACAACACATTAAAGGTGGAGAAACCTCGTACAAGCAATTACAAAGTAATAACCGAAGTACAAATAAGAATACAAATACAATACAAAAGAAAAGTTTTCACCGATTGCTTTTGATCACTTGCTTGTTGATTGCTTTTGTTTGCTCTTAAATGTCTGGAATGCAACAACAATTCCCCTCTAAAGTCACCCCAAAAGTCTTGGAAAAATCCTCCATCTCGAGCTCCATTTATAACCTGAATCGAGCTGATTTCGCGCCTAGTAGTCGACTTTCAAAAGGCCCCAGTCGACTGTTCCTGTAGCCGTTGTCTCACAATGGCTTGTGTCACGCCCACCCTTTTTTAACGGCGGTGCGACGCGATCATGCATACATAAATCTACAGTGGAAGACTACATGCATTTACAGTGGAAGACTTTAGACTTCTTTTTTTTTTCTTTTTAAAACATAGAACATGAAACATGGAGCTTGCATCATCATTTCATAAGTACTTAGTTCAAGTTCATGATAATCAACTTAAAGGACACTAAGTAGCAACCATTCATCATCAAGTAGAGTTCGACTCTTAACAACTAACATGCAAAACTTAAAGGAAACATGCATAAGTTTGTGAACATAAACAGATCTCCTCCACCATGCCACTACCACACACACTTAGCCCCTCCTGCTGCTCCCTTTTGTTTAGTCATTCTTTACCCTTATTTGCAGTACAAGGGAAACATGAAACTATAAGCACATAGGCTTAGTAAGATCCTTTCCTACTCATAAAAACCATACATCAAGACTTAGACATAGAGTAGTGACATGATCATTTAAGAACATATAAGCATAACATTCATATAAACATTCAAGAACATATAAGCATAGCATCCATATAAACATACAAGATCTTATAAGTATAGCATTCATATCATCATACAAGAACATATAAACATAGCATTCATATAAACGTACAAGAACATATAAGCATAACATTCATATAAACATACAGGAACATATAAACATGGAAAGGGGTATATGCAAGATGCTCTTTGAAAACATATATTTTATAGGTAGTTAAACATAATCTCAACATATTGGGCCCGACATTTTACCACATTCATCATCATCATTGTGCGCATCCCTAAATAGACCCGAGGTAGCTAATCCTGAACCTACTAGATTACTAGGCCCATCTATGTCCGTCGACCTAGGGGCAATCATAACATAGAAGCCCATCCTAGGCCCGTACTATGTCCGTCGGCCTAGGGCAACTTAGGAGCCCATCCCGTACTAGGTCCGTACTATGACCGTCAACCTAGGGGCAATCATAACATAGAAGCCCATCCTAGGCTCGTACTATGTCCGTCGGCCTAGGGCAACTTAGGAGCCCATCCCTTGGACCCTGTTAGGGTTCGGTACAAGCCATGCATAAAGTAAAATAACATATCATGTTCCTTCTTCATAACATATCATATTTATTTTCATAACATATCATGTTCCTTATCATAGCATATCATGTTCCTTCTTCATAACATATCATATTTCTTTTCATAACATAAAGAGTGCTCTTAGGGAAGCATCTCTTAGGCATTTTCATCATACATACTTGTTCATCATGATGCAATGAGAATAACATAATCATACATTCATACAATTAACATGGAAATGAGCATAACATAATCATACATTCATACAATTAACATGACAATGAGCATAACATAATCATACATTCATACAATTAACATGACAATGAGCATAACATAATCATACATTCATACAATTAACATGACAATGAGCATAATCTAATCATACATCCATACAATTAACATGGACATAAAGTAGTGACATCAACCAATCAAGCTATCATAAAATCTAACTAATATCATATTTGCATCTTTTTCTACATGTAGCATGGCATGGAGGACTTAGTAGAGGGCATGTACATAGGCTGGCCGAAACCCTAAGGGAGGGTTCTTAGGAGTTTACATGCTAAACAACTTATGCAAGGTCTACTTAACATCATACTAACATCACACACATATAGAGTATGGCATAAACATCATGAGCAAGCATAACATGGTGTGATCTAAACTTCATGGGGTTCTCAAATTTAGTTTAGCTAACAACATGTTATTGATGGCATGCTCGGAGGCTCGTTGGCTCCCATGTCCCCGGATTAAAATTTTCACTAATGAAAACTAATCCGGATGGGATGAGTTTCCTAAGCTCAACTAATTCATCGTCGTGCTAACGACTCGAGTGATCGCTTGAACAAACTAGTTGTTCAAGCAACCAAGCTCTTCTAGTCGGTTAGCCGTGGAAGAGACGACGGACGGATCACCGGTTTTTGTGTTTATCTTCGGGGTCCATGATTATACAAATACATATGGATGTAGACATGTATAATCAACACATACAATCATATTAATAAGAACATGCAAAGATCAATAATAAAACTTGTAAAACTTTTATACCTCTCGATCTTCTATCGTATGTCCTAACCTCCTTATAGACTTCGTGTGGGCGAAGATCCTCCACAAGTTGAAGCTTCCTAGATCTTCTTCAATCAAAAGAAAGAAGAACTCTCCTTCCTTTCTTGCTTGAGCCAACCACCAAGCCACAAAGGCTTGATGCCGCCGACCCAAAGAAAAGGAGAACAAGATGGCCAACCAAGGAACCGAACAAGGGAACAATCCCTAGCTCCTTTGTGCCGCCGGCCAAGAGGAAAAGAAGAGGAGAAGAGGAATAGGTTGAGCGCCGACCAAGGTAGAGGGAAGAGAGGAAGGAGCCGGCCAACACCTTAGGAAGAAGACCTATTGTTGCCGCCCACTCTCCTTGCAAACCCTAGCCGCCCAACCAAACCCTAATCTCTCTAGGGTTTCCTCCTTAGGGTTTCTTGCCGCCCAAGCTATTGATAGGCAAAACCCTAATCTCCAAAACCAACCAACAACTTCTCTTGCCGCCCACCTTAAGCCCCCTTTTATAGAGTTGGGCTTAAGCCTTGTTTTAATCTCCACCGTCGGTTGTAGAGTTTTAATCTCAACCGTCGGATCTAGAGATTTAATCTCAACCGTCGGAACTAGAGATTTAATCTCCACCGTCGGATCTAGGGATTTAATCTCAACCGTCGGATCTAGAGATTTAATCTCAACCATCGGATCTAGAGATTTAATCTCCACCGTCGGATCTAGGGATTTAATCTCAACCGTCGGATCTAGAGGTTTAATCACAACCATCAGATCTAGAGATTTAATCTCCACCATCGGATCTAGGGATTTGTTTTCCATCATTGGATCTAGGCTTCATGAGGTTTATATTAGGCTACGATAGGGACCATGAGGAGGAGTTGTGTAATGCCCGTAAAATTTCTAGCAATTTTATGAGAGTTTTTGGCTTTAAAATAATGGGCTTGATGTGGGTTTTTTTTGAAAAATAAAAGAAAATACCCAAAAAGAGATGCAAGGCCTAGGAATTGAACCCCAAACCTCTAGAGATAGCCAAGCCCTATAGATGCAACCACTAACCAGAAGCCCAATAGGATTATATCATTAGAAGAAGAGGGGAAAATTGTAGATAAGTGTGATGAGGGTAAATGAAGGGGCATGGAAAAGAGAAGAGAAACTTCTCTTCCTCCCTTTATAAAGAAGGAGGAAGTTTCCACTTGGCCACTTCTTCTTCCCTTCTTCTTCCTCACCGAAAACCATCTCTCCCCCTCTCCATTTTCACCTTTGGCCGAACCCCATCCAAGCAAGGAGAAGCTAGTTCTTGGCTTCCATAAGGTCAACTACCCACTAAAAGCAAGCGAAGGATGTAAGATTCCCTCGCCTGCAGTATATTAGTTTTGTAGGACAGGTTACATGAAAGAAATATGAAGTTTGTAGCCCTATATGTTTCGGCCAACTAAGTTTATGGGCTAGGATTCATGAAAATGCTACTAGGGAAATTTTTATAGGTTGTATGCTTCAAGTAGGAATCTTTAGGTGTCAAAAGTCCAAAGATTATAGCCCTACATGTTTAGGCCAACCCAAGCTTTTGGGGTTAGGGTTGCATGAACTTGATTCTAAGGTTATGTTCATAGATGGTATGCTTCAAGTAGGATTTTTTGGTGTCAACAATCCAAGATAATGGCCCTATATGTTTCGGCCACCAATGGTTTTAGGGTTAGGGTTTCATGAAAATACCCCTTATGAAGTTATGTTATGATATATGCCTACATGAATGAATTTAGGTGACAAAAATCCAAGCTTTGTGCCCCTATAAGTTTCGGCCACCAATGGTTTTAGGGTTAGGGTTTCATGAAAATACCCCTTATGAAGTTATGTTATGATATATGCCTACATGAATGAATTTAGGTGACAAAAATCCAAGCTTTGTGCCCCTATAAGTTTCGGCCACCAATGGTTTTAGGGTTAGGGTTTCATGAAAATACCCCTTATGAAGTTATGTTATGATATATGCCTACATGAATGAATTTAGGTGACAAAAATCCAAGCTTTGTGCCCCTATAAGTTTCGGCCACCAATGGTTTTAGGGTTAGGGTTTCATGAAATACCCCTTATGAAGTTATGTTATGATATATGCCTACATGAATAAATTTAGGTGACAAAAATCCAAGCCTTGTGCCCCTATATGTTTCGGCCCCCCAATGGTTTTAGGGTTAGGGTTTCATGAAATACCCCTTATGAAGTTATGTTATGATATATGCCTACATGAATAAATTTAGGTGACAAAATCCAAGCTTTGTGCCCCTATATGTTTCGGCCAACCTTGGGTTTAGGGTTAGGGTTTCATGAAAACACCCCCTTATGAAGTTATGTTAGGTGGATGACTTTAATATGCCTATGTGATGAACATGTTTTATGATTTAATATGCCAAGAAATATGTTTATGAAATATGCCTATGTGATGAACATGTTTATAATGTAATATGCCATGAAATATGCCTATGTGATGAACATGTTTTATGATTTAATATGCCAAGAAATATGTTTATGAAATATGCCTATGTGATGAACATGTTTATGATGTAATATGCCATGAAATATGCCTATGTGATGAACATGTTTTATGATTTAATATGCCAAGAAATATGTTTATGAAATATGCCTATGTGATGAACATGTTTATGATGTAATATGCCATGAAATATTCCTATATGATGAACATGTTTTATGATTTAATATGCCATGAATATGTCTATGAATTATGCTTATGTGATAAACATGTTTATGCTTTAGGACCCCTTTAGGGTACTCTTATATTATGAATGCATGTATGCTATGAAATGTCTAAGATGGAGATGCTTCCCTTTCAAGTAGGGATTAAGAGCTCTCCTTATGATAAGATAAGATGGAGATGCTTCCCTTTCAAGTAGGGATTAAGAGCTCTCCTTATGATAAGACAAGAAAGAAAGGAATTATGTATTTTACTTTGTAAGAGGTTAAGTACCCGACCCGTCAGGTGGTCGTTAATCAAATCCATAGGGACATAAGAAGACGTAAGAGGTCTTGCCCTGGTAAGACGTAAGAGGTCTTGCTCTAGTAGGTCTGGTGGCTCGCTACCCCAGCCTATTAGGGAACGCGCTGTTAGTAATATATGAGAGATGTCCTAAGGCAATCGCCTTATGTATGAACCATTTATATGATAAATGAAGATTCACTATTTGAGTATACATGTTTTATGTATTTGATTGGATCTTAAACTCATTTACTGAATGTCCACGATACGATTCACAGCATGAGAGAATTTGTGATTGGATCACAACTAGTGAGTATCTCTACATGTGTAATTGTGATGTATCGAAATTATCCCTAGTCGATGAATTGATGGATTTGGACACCATCAATTCTGTCGAGACTAGCACGAGGTATACTCCTTGGTGTATCCAAGCAGCTGATTCTCACTGGCTGGAGACATAGTGATGTCCAGAGTTAATCGTGGATGCTAGTTATGGTAACTAGTTCATTGGAGTGACCAGCCGTAAGACTTCATATGGTTCTCTGCATATATAGATATGTCAATGAAGTTCTTACTGTGGCTTAAGTGCGATGTTCCTTTGACTTGCGGTATTCAAGTCATCTTGATCATGGAGACTTATGCTTTGACATCTTAAGCAAACATCTCCGAGGAGATGTGGACCCGGGATGATTGGGTATAAGTCGAAGTGATCGAAGGTGTTTGAATAGCCTATAAAGGATTCACCACTCCTTGCGAGGAGATGTATACCCATGGCCTCTCGTCGGATTGTTACTAAAGTCTTTGGCCAAAGCATTACATGTTTAGAGTAAAGTACTCTTCGATACATGTGGAGTAACTAGAATCCGTAGGACGAGGAAATGATACTTGGGCTAGGTGTGACGTAGTCAGCCTACTGGGGACTAACACAATAGACCATGTCCTGAACCAAGTGGGAATAAGATGAGTGAAGGGAATGGGGCACGATTCATTCGAGCTACTGAAGGGTTTCAGAAATAGTTCTGGATCAACCGTTGATCTTTTCGGTTAATTGGGGATCATGATGTACTACTAGGTGCCACTCATGATCGTTCTATAATTAATGGTTAATTATAGACGACCAACATAAACCGAGAACCTATTTGGTCACACGCACAACGAGTGTAATCCAAAGGATTTAAAACGAGCTTGAGAATGGGATTCTCAGACCGAGAGAAACTATGTTTGGTTGGACCAAACATAAAGCGAGCATGAAATTGTTTCAGTCGCAATGGAAGCGTGGATGGGCAGTGTCTTATGAAGACATAGTGGATGGACCAAAATGGTTTGGTTCTAATCCAATGGATGAGAATAAACCAAAGGGTTTGGTTTATATTAAACGAATGAACCAAAGGTTGGTTCGGTTCGTTTTAACTTAAAATAAACCATCATGGTTTGGTTTATTTTAACTTATCCTAATGGAGCGGGTTAACGGCCTTTATGGATATGATCCATTAACCATTAAGAGAATTAGTTCTCTATAAAAGAGGGCTTAAGGGATTGTTAAACCCTAATCATCCAAACCCTAGCCGCCCAACATGTTGTTGCCGCCCAACACATTGTTGCCGCCCAGCTTATGGTGGCGCCGTCCAGCTCCTTGCCGGCGTCCAAGCTCCAGCCGGTGAACCTCCGGCGACCCTCCGGTGATCTCCTATAGGTTCGGCATCAAGGTGAGCCTTTTCTCTCCTTGTTTTGGCCGGCGGCTACTCATCCACCAAGCTGTCCAGTTTTCTGGACAGCTTCTCCTCCTCTCATCGGAGCATCGTTTGGACGACGGTTAGTGCTCCGACAGCGGCTAACTTACCGGGGATTTGATCTCCGGTAATCCTCTGAGGTGGAGGACGAAGGATTCGTCAAACGGTTGACGAACACCTCTCCGGAGAAGCAAGTTTTGAGAACTCGTTTTGGATCCGAATTTGGATTCGGATCGTGATCATCTCTCGATCACGTCGTCTTCAACACGAGGCTAGTAACTCGTACGAAGACGAAGCTCGTGACTTAGTGAAGTCATCCCGAGGAGCTCGGCGTGGATACGGATAGAGACGATTCTTACGAGGATCGTTCCGGTTGATGCCGTTCCCGCTACACGTCATACGGAAGGTATAACGTAGTTTAATTTCCTTTTATTGCAAATTTTAATTTACGGTTATGTCTACACTTGTTGTAATAGCATGCGTGTGTTGTGTGTGTTGTAATAAATAGGAGTATTTATTATTTTTATTGCTTCCGCTGTGCTCATGTTTACGAAACATGATCGAACACACACACGCCGCGGTGCCGGAAACCCAACAGTGGTATCAGAGCCCAGGTTGTGTTTCGACATAATCGTAAAATGGTTTTGCGATAGTCATAATGTATTTCTGGAAATTTTCTAATTTTGGAAATTTAGAAGTATTTATGGAAATTTTTCAATTTTGGAAAGTCTAGAAGTATTTATGGAAATCTTCCACTTTTGGAAAGTTGGAAGTATTTATGGAAATTGATATTTTCCATAAATAAAATATTTGATTAGATTCTGGAAATTTGTTTCCTAATTTAATCATGATTTGATTTGGGAAATCAAATCTTAAAATATTTTATTTCCATAAGTAGTTTCAATGATTTAGGAAATTGGTTTCCTAAATAGATTTTCCTTAATCAAATAATTCCATGAATAAAATATGTGATTAGATTTGGAAATTTGTTTCCTAATTTAATTATGATTTGATTTGGAGAATCAAATCTTAAACATATTTTATTTCCATAAATAGTTATGACATATAAGGAAATTATAAACATGACATAAGTGTATGCCATGTAATTGCATTAGATGCATAACATTATGCCATGCGTGTCGTGACATGTAGATGTATGCCATGTATGCCATGCCATGTAGATAATAGTTATTTGCATGCAAAGAGGATGAGACATAAAACCCTTAATCAATATTAAAGCCTACACCTTCCATTAATATGGTTAGAACCAGAGTTCTATTTCTTGTTTGGGTTGTTGGACTCTCTCCAAGCCCGGCTCGAACCTGAATATGTTCAAACCATGGAATAGTTTAATACTAATATGGTAAGAGTCAGAGGTCAATCATTAGCTTTGGTTGTTGGACTCTCTCCAAGCTGGGCTAATTGGTTGAATGCGCTCTAACCATATTAAAACTATGTCCTGATTAATGGGTTGGCTTTAACCTGGAGCATCGGTTTGTTGGACTCTCTCCAAGGTCGATGTAAAGGGAGGTGAAGTTGGGTGCTATGCATATGATGCATACTTGTTAATGTGTTAACAACCCGATGTATGTGTGAACATTCAATTAGTTGATAGCACATTGTGATAGTTGCATACGGGATATGCAATCGGTATAGATGATACCTACCGTCGTAGTTATGAATGGCTTGTTGGACTCTCTCCAAGGTTGTTCATAACTATGATGGATATCAGCCCATTCGGAGATGGACCTACAATCTCCCGAAGTGATTTTGGGGTTTTGAAATTCGAAAAATGAATGGGATTTATAAATGTATATTGATGCATTTTAAAATCATCTTTCTCATATATGCTCGTTTTGTATTTCTAAGTTAATATATTGATCATGATGTGTTTGAATTTGCGTTCCATTTTGGATTCAAATAAATTGACTGGGCCGAGCTTCATGGACTGGCTTAGAAGCTTGAGAATTGTTCTCAAGGTTGAAAAGCTTGCAAATGTCCTCGAAGCGCCTCTTCACTTGATCTAGTGACGATGCAACTCTGGACCAATTGTTGGTCTATCAGAAACATGTGAGTGATTCTGAACAAATGAGTTGCATCATGCTAGCCACGATAGAACCCAAGCTACGAAAGCAGCATGAGCATATGGATGCTCATATCGTAGTCCTTCATCTTTGTGAGTTGGTTTATGAGCAAGTGAGATTCGAAAGGTTCGAAGTCTCAAAGCTCCTCTTCACCTCTGAGATGCTAGGAGGTTCATCTGTGGTACTGCTCAATATGCTGAAGACTGTGGAGTCTTCTGAGAAGCATGAGCAGGGGACAGTGCTGTTAGTTGATTCCTCGAAGAAAGGTTCTAAGAGAAGGTCAAAAGAACAGAAGAAGGGAAAGAAGAGAAGGGCTAAGAAGGTAGAACTAGCACAAAAGGAAACTTGCCATCATTATGGCAAGGAGAGCCATTTGCGAAGAAAGTGCAAGATTTATCTTGAGTCCGTGAAGAAGAATAAGGCATCGGATGCCCCATCTTCTTGGATATCTTCGTTATTGATTGTCATTCTATTTCCTCAAACACTTGGGTATTGGATACTGGGTGTGGCTCACATATATGTAATGACATACATGGGCTAAGGAATAGAAGAAGACTCGTCAAGGGAGAGTCAAATTTGCGTGTTGGGAATGGAGCAAAGGTTGCTGCACTCGCCATCGGAACGTATTTGTTGAAACTCCCTGCAGGACTTGTCTTAGAACTGGACAATTGCTTTTATATTCCTTCGTTGATAAAGAACATCATTTCTATTTCTTGTTTAAATAGAAATGGTTTCCATTTGACGTTTAGTAACAATTGTTGTTACATAACTTTGAATGGGGTTCTTTATGGGACTGGAACTTTAAGCAATGGTGTTTATACGTTGGACGTATCCAGTGACATTTGCAATATCGAAGCGAGCAACAAGCGTGCTCGAAAGGATAATCAAATAGACTCCTACATGTGGCATTGTCATCTTGGCGATGTAAGCAAGAAACGCATGTCCGAATTACACCGATGTGGAATTCTGGAATCGTTTGAATTGGATTCATACGATACATGCGAATCATGCTTAAAAGGCAAGATGACTAAGTTACCTTTTACGGGAAAAGGTGAACGAGTGGGAGAGTTGCTAAGTCTAATACATACTGATATATGTGGACCTATGTCAACTCAAGCATTAGGAGGCTATAGCTACTTCATTACCTTCACCGATGATCACTCACGGTTTGGGTATGTGTTCTTGATGAAACACAAGTCTGAAGCCTTTGAAAGGTTCAAAGAATTCAGAAATGAAGTAGAGAAACAACATGACAAGAGTATTAAAATACTTGATCGGATCGAGGTGGTGAATACTTAAGTCGAGTTTCTTGATTATCTAAGAGACAATGGCATATTGTCTCAATGGACTCCGCCCTATACACCACAAAGATAATGGTGTATCCGAGAGGCGAATAGGACCTTGTTGGACATGGTCAGGTCAATGATGAATCATGCAACTCTTCCCAAGTCCTTTTGGGGCTATGCACTTCAGACAGCTGTTTACTTGTTAAACAGAATGCCTACCAAGGTAGTCTCAACTACTCCATATGAGATATGGAATAGTAAGAAACCCCATATCTTACTTGAAGATATGGGGTTGTCCTGCTTATGTGAAGCGGACTGTATCAGACAAATTGGATGCTAAGTCTGATAAATGTCTATTTATTGGATACCCTAAGGAAACAAGGGGTTACCAATTCTATCATCCTGTGGAACAAAAGGTGTTTGTTTCAAGGCATGCTGTGTTTCTAGAGAAAGAGTTTCTCTTGTAAGAAAACAGTGGGAGTGTCGTCGAGCTTGAGGAGGCTCGAGAGACTCAAATAGACATTGATGAGATACCTGGTGAAGCACAATGTACCGATAACTCATAGTGATGAGCAATCTTTGGACTGTTGTAACACCACATCTTCAGAGATCCGGTAGAACACGCAATATTCCCGAGAGATATGGATTTCTCGTAAGTGAATCGAACGACGTGTTACTCATTGATGATGAGGAGCCTACCAGTTATGAAGAAGTGCTGACAAGTTCAGAAAGGGATAAGTGGCTTGGTGCCATGAAGTCGGAAATGGATTCCATGTACGAAAACCAAGTTTGGAACTTGGTTGACCCACCTAAAGGCATAAAGCCTATAGGGTGCAAGTGGGTTTTCAAGAAGAAAACCGACATGGATGGTAATGTGATTACCTATAAGGCTAGATTTGTGGCGAAAGGATATCGTCAAAAGCAAGGTGTTGATTATGACGAAACCTATTTGCCTCTAGCTATGCTTAAATCCATTCGGATGCTCCTGGCCATAGCGGCTCATTATGATTATGAGATATGGCAGATGGATGTGAAAACAGCTTTCCTTAATGGAAACACCGAGAGCGTATATGATACAGCCTGAGGGTTTCACATCGGTTGATAAAACCAAGGTATGCAAATTGCGACGATCCATTTATGGATTGAAGCAAGCATCCAGGAGCTGGAATATCCGTTTTGATGAGACGATCAAAAAGTTTGATTTCTCACAAAATCCAGACGAACCTTGTGTGTACAAGAAGGTTAGTGGGAGTGCAGTCGTGTTCCTAGTATTGTATGTCGATGACATATTACTTATAGGAAACGATGTGTCAATCTTACAGTCAGTTAAGGTTTGGTTATCCAAGACATTCTCCATGAAAGACCTGGGAGAAGCAACCTACATCCTTGGGATTAAGATCTATAGAGATAGATCGAAACGGTTGCTTGGTCTTTCGCAGTCTACATATATAGACCGAGTGCTAAAGAGGTTTAGCATGTCGGAATCCAAGAAAGGTTATCTACCCATCAAGCATGGGGAACACCTTTCGAAGTCTATGTGTCCGCGCACAGAAGACGAGAGGATTTGCATGAGTAAGATTCCCTATGCATCCGCAATAGGATCTATCATGTATGCTATGTTATGTACGAGGCCCGATGTATCGTACGCTCTGAGTGTCACGAGCAGATACCAATCCGATCCAGGAATGGATCATTGGGCGGCTGTTAAGATGATCCTTAAGTACTTGAGAAGAACTAAGGATGTGTTCCTAATATATGGAGAAGGGTACATGGTGATACGTGGGTATACGGATGCGGATCCGCATGCAAGGATGATTCCATGTCTCAGTAACGGTATGTATTCACCTGGAATGGAGGCGCAATAAGTTGGAAAGGTTCCAAGCTTGACACTATAGCGGATTCTGCCACTAAGGCAGAATACGTTGCAGCTTTGGAAGCAGCAAAGGAAGCGGTTTGGATCAAGTAGTTCATCTATGAACTTGATGTGGTCTCATCAATGATCCAAACATGTGTTTCGCCGCTATCATCTTATCAGAGAGATCATAAGTAGGAACGAAATACAAATCGAGAAAATTCCCACTGAAAGGAACTTAGCGGATCCTTTGACTAAAGCATTACCTCAAAGTAAGTTTGAGGGTCATGTTTGAGCTTATGGTATTGGATACCGTAGCGATTGGCATTAGGCCAAGTGGGAGTCTGTTAGTAATATATGAGAGATGTCCTAAGGCAATCACCTTATGTATGAACCATTTATATGATAAATGAAGATTCACTATTTGAGTATACATGTTTTATGTATTTGATTGGATCTTAAACTCATTTACTGAATGTCCACGATACGATTCACAGCATGAGAGAATTTGTGATTGGATCACAACTAGTGAGTATCTCTACATGTGTAATTGTGATGTATCGAAATTATCCCTAGTCGATGAATTAATGGATTTGGACACCATCAATTCTGTCGAGACTAGCACGAGGTATACTCCTTGGTGTATCCAAGCAGCTGATTCTCACTGGCTGGAGACATAGTGATGTCCGGAGTTAATCGTGGATGCTAGTTATGGTAACTAGTTCATTGGAGTGACCAGCTGTAAGACTTCATATGGTTCTATGCATATATAGATATGTCAATGAAGTTCTTACTGTGGCTTAAGTGCGATGTTCCTTTGACTTGCGGTATTCAAGTCATCTTGATCATGGAGACTTATGCTTTGACATCTTAAGCAAACATCTCCGAGGAGATGTGGACCCGGGATGATTGGGTATAAGTCGAAGTGATCGAAGGTGTTTGAATAGCCTATAAAGGATTCACCACTCCTTGCGAGGAGATGTATACCCATGGCCTCTCGTCGGATTGTTACTAAAGTCTTTGGCCAAAGCATTACATGTTTAGAGTAAAGTACTCTTCGATACATGTGGAGTAACTAGAATCCGTAGGACGAGGAAATGATACTTGGGCTAGGTGTGACGTAGTCAGCCTAGTGGGGACTGACACAATAGACCATGTCCTGAACCAAGTGGGTATAAGATGAGTGAAGGGAATGGGGCACGATTCATTCGAAAGCTCTTGAAGGGTTTGAAAATAGTTCGGATCAACCGTTGATCTTTTCGGTTAATTGGGGATCATGATGTACTATCAGGGTGCCACTCATGATCGCTCTATAATTAATGGTTAATTATAGACTACCAACATAAACCGAGAACCTATTTGGTCACACGACAACGCAGTGTAATCCAAAGGATTTAAAACGAGCTTGAGAATGGGATTCTCGCATCGAGAAACTATGTTTGGTTGGACCAAACATAAAGCGAGCATGAAATTGTTTCACTGCAATGGAAGCGTGATGGGCAAAGTGTCTTATGAAGACATAGTGGATGGACCAAAATGGTTTGGTTCTAATCCAATGGATGAGAATAAACCAAAGGGTTTGGTTTATATTAAACGAATGAACCAAAGGTTGGTTCGGTTCGTTTTAACTTAAAATAAACCATCATGGTTTGGTTTATTTTAACTTATCCTAATGGAGCGGGTTAACGGGCTTTATGGATATGATCCATTAACCATTAAGAGAATTAGTTCTCTATAAAAGAGGGCTTAAGGGATTGTTAAACCCTAATCATCCAAACCCTAGCCGCCCAACATGTTGTTGCCGCCCAGCTTATGGTGGCGCCGTCCAGCTCCTTGCCGGCGTCCAAGCTCCAGCCGGTGAACCTCCGGCGACCCTCCGGTGATCTCCTATAGGTTCGGCATCAAGGTGAGCCTTTTCTCTCCTTGTTTTGGCCGGCGCCTACTCCTCCACCAAGCTGTCCAGTTTTCTGGACAGCTTCTCCTCCTCTCGTCGGAGCGTCGTTTGGACGACGGTTAGTGCTCCGACAGTGGCTAACTTACCGGGGATTTGATCTCCGGTAATCCTCTGAGGTGGAGGACTGGCGATCTGGCCAAACGGTTGACGAACACCTCTCCGGAGAAGCGAGTTTTGAGAACTCGTTTTGGATCCGAATTTGGATTCGGATCGTGATCATCTCTCGATCACGTCGTCTTCAACACGAGGCTAGTAACTCGTATGAAGACGAAGCTCGTGACTTAGTGAAGTCATCTCGAGGAGCTCGGCGTGGATACGGATAGAGACGATTCTTACGAGGATCGTTCCGGTTGATGCCGTTCCCGCTACACGTCATACGGAAGGTATAACGTAGTTTAATTTCCTTTTATTGCAAATTTTAATTTACGGTTATGTCTACACTTGTTGTAATAGCATGCGTGTGTTGTGTGTGTTGTAATAAATAGGAGTATTTATTATTTTCATTGCTTCCGCTGTGCTCATGTTTACGAAACATGATCGAACACACACACGCCGCGGTGCCGGAAACCCAACACGCGCATTATGTGGTACTTAACCTGGGGCCACCCATGCAAGTTATGATTATGTTGAAGTATCTATATGTATATGTTTTGAAAAGAAAAGACCTTTAAGGAATTATGAATGCTTATGTTCAAGTTGAAGAATGCTTATGATTATGTCTTTGATGCATGTTTAGGATTTATGTAATTATGAATGCTTATGTTCAAGTTTAAGAATGCTTATGATTATGTCTTTGATGCATGTTTAGGATTTAAGAAATTATGAATGCTTATATTCAAGTTTAAGAATGCTTATGATTATGTCTTTGATGCATGTTTAGGATTTAATAAATTATGAATGCTTATATTCAAGTTTAAGAATGCTTATGATTATGTCTTTGATGCATGTTTAGGATTTAAGAAATTATGAATGCTTATATTCAAGTTTAAGAATGCTTATGATTATGTCTTTGATGCATGTTTAGGATTTAAGAAATTATGAATGCTTATGTTCAAGTTTAAGAATGCTTATGATTATGTCTTTGATGCATGTTTAGGATTTATGCAATTAAGAATGCTTATGTTTAATTTATGCCTTGCTTAGAGTTAATTATGTTTAGCATGCTTATGTAAATTGTATGCCATGCTTATGTTTTCATTACCTTGGTATGTTGATGAATAGTGTTGCTATGAAATACTTATGCTATTTTTGCTAGTATGCTCCTGTTTTCTAATTGTTTGATGAAGTTTGTGGCTTTTGTGAGTAGGCAACAATCTTACTAAGCTATATGCTTATAGTTTATGTTGTCCATATACTGCAGATAAAGGAAACCTGAACTAAGAGGAAGTAGCAGGAGGGGCCAAGTGTGTGTGATAGTGGCATGGTGGAAAGAGACCCTATTACTATCTGCTTATATTTATATGCTTAGTGAACACCTTAAGATATGTGCTTCCGCTTATAAGACCTATGATTTATTAGTACCATGATTTAATGTTGCTTAGTTATGTTACTGTTCAATTACTTATGGTTTGGTATGTTAGAACTCATGGATGAATCTTGATGTTATGCATGTTATAAAATGAGATAAGATGAGATAGCATGCTAATTATGAATATGATATGTGATGCATGTATAAAAGAAGGTTTAAGACATGATAACATGTTTAAGTATGTAGAAGGAGAAATGATCCATATATGTTATGTTATAAGGAAAAAAAAAAAAAGTAGCGCCGCCCTGAGAGCAGATAAGGGCGAGCGTTACAGGTTGGTATCAGAGCGGGTTCACCTTTCCACTATCACACATCAAGCCTCCTTCCTGCTGTTTCGAAGTAAGTAACTTTATGCATACCTAAGTTTCTTTTATAATGAAGAGTGTCTTCTATCTAGTTAGAATTAATACCTCATCATGTTTTAGTAGAATAGAATCACACTTGTGATTTAGATAGAAATAATACCTCGTCATGTTTTAGTAGAATGGGACCGTACTTGTGACCTAGATAGTAAGGATACCTTACCATGCCTTATTGGATGGAAACATGTCTCTAACCTAGAAATATCACTAGAAAGGATACCTTACCTTGTTTATGATATGGGATGTTAGATGTCGGTATATGAGTAGAAATTATAATAATACCTTAATTAATTATTTATTTATCACTTAGATAACATGAACGGGAGACGTAGTGCTAGAGGGAATGACTCAGCACCCCCACCAGATTTGATGCATGTGGTTACCGAGCTACAGCGTCAGGTCGCAGAACAACAGCTGGTTATCAATGCTCTCACGAATCAACAAGGGAACCCTAGCACCACACCAGGGATGCAGAACGTAACTCCTAACACGACCACTATGGTGCAAGCACCGAGTCACGGCCCGAAGCCTATCGATTCGGCGGTAGCGAAACGAAAATTTCTGGTTCCAGCGAACCATGGGATGCCCAAGCCTGGTTCAAAACAGTGGAGAGCATTGTGGAGCTGCTGGATTGGCCCGAGCACGAAAAGATAAAATGTGTCTCGTTTTGTCTTTCCGAAGATGCAAGGATGTGGTGGGAGAGAGTCAAAGCAAAGAGACAAGTAAATCAAATGAGGTGGACAGACTTTGAATCGGAGTTCTTCGAGGAGTTCTTTCAGAGGCCGATCACAAATAAGCACTACGATGAGTTCCTCGAGTTCCGACAAGGCGATCTATCAGTTAGTGAAGCTATGAAAAGGTTCAACCGACCGCACGCGTCTCGCCTGCAGAGTTAGTCTGCAGATCGAAGGGAGAGGATCGACTCACAAAATGTTGACGGAGATAGCCCTGAATGTGGCCGGCGGAGTCAATCGACCCCAGACCACCGAAGAGCTATTCAGTAGTGCACTGGTCACCGAGCACTATTTGAACAACATCAGTCAGCAGAGTAAGGCACGGACCGAAGATCTGAAATCTCAGAATACTAGCTGGAAGAGGGACTGCAGTGGCAAGAAGAAACAGTGGAATGGCCCAAAAGGGGGCCCAGGGAACAGCCAAACTGGGTATCCTGACTGTCCTACATGTGGGAAGAAGCATCCGGGGGAATGTCGTCAGGGCATGAGGAAGTGTTACAACTATGGACTGGAGGGGTTCATAGCCTGGAACTGCCCCACCCGAGTTCAGGCACCTCCTCAGCAGTATGTCCAGTACCCGGGAGCTCCTCCACAGCTTCACCAGATGCAGGCTACGATAGAGGGTCCTCAGATAAGCCAAGGGAGACTGGAAGCCCCACTCGTTGGGACAAATGCCAGGGTGTTCTCCCTCACCAGAGAAGATGTGGCGAGTGCCTCGACGGTTGTCACAGGTCAGATATTTATTTTCAGTCAGTATGCTACTGTGTTATTTGACACTGGGGCAACCCATTCGTTCGTCTCTACGCCTTTCACAAGAAAGATAGATAGGCATCCCCAAGTCTTGGACTATAAATTCTAATAACGCGTTACCTTCGGAGAAGTGATGCCATCCATATGGCCGCACCAATTAGACTCGCAGACAGGGAGCTCTATTGTGACCTGATAGTCCTAAATATGTGGGACTATGATGTTATATTGGGCATGGATTTTTTTTGCACAAGTACGGTGCTTCAATTGAGTGCCGTAAACGGAGGGTGACCTTCCGACCTGAAGCAGAGGTTTCATTTGAGTTTATCGGGGAGTCAAAGAAAGGAATGAGGAAATTTTTATCGGCGCTAAAAGCCCGAAAAATGTTAGAAAATGGATGCATCGGATTTCTAGCACATGTGGTGGATACCACATCAGCAAAGAACCAGAAGATAGAAGATGTCAGAGTGGTATGTGACCATCCGGAGGTATTCCCTGATGACCTACCTGGATTACCACCTGATAGAGAAATTGAGTTCGAGATCGAATTGATTCCCGGAACTAATCCGATCTCCAAGGCACCTTACCGACGTATCGACCGTGAGTTGAAAGAACTTCAAAAACAACTACAGGAGTTACTTGACCGGGATTTATCCGCCTACCACTCACCATGGGAGCTCGGTCTTTGTTCATAAAGAAAAAAGATGGGTCTATGCGAATGTGTATAGATTACCGGGCACTGAACAACGTGACCATCAAGAATAGGTACCCCCTTCCCAGGATCGACGACCTGTTCAACCAACTGAAGGGAGATACTGTCTTTTCCAAGATCGATCTTAGGTCTGGCTATCATCAAGTAAATGTAAAGCCAGGCGATATTCCGAAGATGGCCTTCCGGACGAGATACGGACATTATGAGTTCGTAGTTATGCCCTTCGGAGTAACCAATGCTCCTGCGATGTTCATGGACCTGATGAATCGAGTATTCTCGGCCTTCCTCGACAAATTTGTAATCGTTTTCATCGACGATATTCTTATCTACTTGAGAGACCGAGAAGAGCATGCTGAACATCTGAAGACCGTACTACAGATTCTTCAGAAAGAGCAACTATATGTGAAATTCTCCAAATGTGAGTTCTGGCTCAATCAAGTGTCGTTCTTGGGTCATGTCATCTCTAAAGAAGGAATCATGGTAGACCCAATAAAGATTGAAGCTGTGAGGAACTGGAATAGGCCAAGGAATGCGAGTGAAATCAGAAGTTTTCTCGGGCTAGCAGGCTATTACAGAAAATTTGTAGAGGACTTCTCTAGAATTGCATCCCCTATGACAGCCCTCACCCGAAAGGACCAGCAATACAAATGGACTGAGGACTGTGAGAGGAGTTTTACGGAACTGAAGAGGAGACTAACCAGCGCTCCCATTCTGACTCTCCCTGAAGATAATGAAAGCTTCGATATGTATAGTGACGCTTCTAAACTGGGGCTCGGAGCTGTACTTATGCAAAATGACAAGGTTATCGCTTACGCCTTTAGACAACTCAAGGAGCACGAAAGAAATTATCCTACCCATGACTTAGAACTAGCAGTCACGGTGTTCGCTCTGAAAACATGGAGGCACTACTTATACGGAGCTCGGTGCAGGATTTATACAGACCACCAGAGTCTGAGATATTTCTTCACTCAGAAAGACCTAAATATGAGGCAACGCCGATGGCTTGAGCTAGTCAAAGATTATGATTGTGAGATATTCTATCATCCCAGAAAGGCCAACAAAGTGGCAGATGCACTGAGCAGAAAGTCCGGTGCCGCTTTGATGTCCTTATCAATGCTATCGCAGCCCTTGAAAAGGGAAATAATGAATTACGGAATAGAGATTATTTTTGGACAACTTTCCACCATGGCTATAGCGCCGACGTTGTTCGACGATATATTGGGAAAGCAAGATGGTGATTCAGACATCCAGAAAATCAAACAGGAAGTCCGGGAAGGAAGGGATAATGGATTCGCATCGGATTATTATACTTCCGGGACCGCCTATGTATTCCGAACGATCCGGAATTACGGAAGAAGATACTCGAGGAATCCCATGGAACACCTTATACCATGCATCCTGGATCTACAAAAATGTATCAGGACTTACGAGATAAATTTTGGTGGTCCGACATGAAAAGGGATGTGGCTCAAGACGTCACACACATCGACTGCCAGAAGGTTAAGGCGGAACACGAACACGGGGACTCGCATGATCTGATTCCAGTGGAAATGGGAAGAAATTTCTATGGATTTCATCACGGATTACCGAACAACAAATGGTTATGATACTATATGGGTAATCATAGACCGGTTGATAAAGTCTACCCATTTCCTGGCAATTAAGATGACCTATCCGGTTGAGCAGCTAGCTCAATTATATGTCAAGGAAATTATCAGATTACATGGAGTGCCTAAGGCTATTATTTCTGATCGTGATGGCCGTTTTACCTCCCATTTCTGGGAATGTGTTCAGAAGGCTCTTGGCACTAAGTTGAGATTCAGCACGCGTTTCACCCTCAGACCGACGGTCAGACAGAAAGAGTGAACCAGGTGCTGGAAGATATGTTGCGGGCCTGTGCTCTAGACTTTAAGGGGAGCTGGGGTCGATATTTGTGCTTGGCAGAATTTGCTTACAACAAGATTACCATGCTACTATTGGAATGGCACCCTATGAAGCTCTATACGGAGGAGAAGATTCGTTCGATTACGTATTGCTCCAAACATTTAAGGTAGGTATACGTCGTTTAGACTTGACAAGAATCATAAAGCCAAACATGCATCATACATGATTAGCATCACTATTTGCATATAGCTAAATTAACATCATATGTATTAGAAACTAGATCGTTAAAGGTGAAATCTTGTGAATATGGTCATTCTCAAAGTGGCCCTAGGAAGAGGTGATATATTCGGAAGGAAGGGTAAAGCGAGTCCACGCTACATGGGACCGTATCCGATATTGCGAGAGGTTGGCAAGGTAGCTTACAAGCTGGAGCTGCCTCAAGAGATGTCAGCTATACACAACGTGTTCCATGTCTCTGTGCTCAAGAAATGCATATCCAGTGCGGACCAAGTGATTGAGCCACAGACTGTACAAGTTCAAGAGGACCTGAGTATGGAAAGTCGGCCTTTCCAGATACTAGACCAAGAGGTCAAGAGGCTAAGGAACAAAGAGGTGCCCTTAGTAAAGGTCACGTGGTACAATCAGCGATACGAGGAAGCTACACAGGAGCGAGAGGAGGACATGAAGCGAAATACCCATTGTTTTAAGTTTCGAGATGAAACTTTTACAAGGTATGAGGATTATACTTGCTCAGTAAAATTTCTAGCAATTTTACGAGAGTTTTTGGCTTTACAATAATGGGCTTGATGTGGGCTTTTTTCGAAAAATAAAAGAAAATAGCCAAAAAGAGATGCAAGGCCTAGGAATTGAACCCCAAACCTCTAGAGATAGCCAAGCCCTATAGATGCACCCACTAACTAGAAGCCCAATAGGATTATATCATTAGAAGAAGAGGGGAAAATTGTAGATAAGTGTGATGAGGGTAAATGAAGGGGCATGGAAAAGAGAAGAGAAACTTCTCTTCCTCCCTTTATAAAGAAGAAGGAAGTTTCCACTTGGCCACTTCTTCTTCCCTTCTTCTTTCTCACCGAAAACCATCTCTCCCCCTCTCCATTTTCACCTTTTGCCGAACCCCATCCAAGCAAGGAGAAGCTAGTTCTTGGCTTCCATAAGGTCAACTACCCACTAAAAGCAAGCGAAGGATGTAAGATTCCCTCACCTACAGTATATTAGTTTTGTAGGATAGGTTACATGAAAGAAATATGAAGTTTGTAGCCCTATATGTTTCGGCCAACTAAGTTTATGGGCTAGGATTCATGAAAATGCTACTAGGGAAATTTTTATAGGTTGTATGCTTCAAGTAGGAATCTTTAGGTGTCAAAAGTCCAAAGATTATAACCCTACATGTTTCGGCCAACCCAAGCTTTTGGGGTTAGGGTTGCATGAACTTGATTCTAAGGTTATGTTCATAGATGGTATGCTTCAAGTAGGATTTTTAGGTGTCAACAATCCAAGATAATGGCCCTATATGTTTCGGCCACCAATGGTTTTAGGGTTAGGGTTTAATCAAAATACCCTTATGAAGTTATGTTATGATATATGCCTACATGAATGAATTTAGGTGACAAAAATCCAAGCTTTGTGCCCCTATAAGTTTCGGCCACCAATGGTTTTAGGGTTAGGGTTTCATGAAAATACCCCTTATGAAGTTATGTTATGATATATGCCTACATGAATGAATTTAGGTGACAAAAATCCAAGCTTTGTGCCCCTATAAGTTTCGGCCACCAATGGTTTTAGGGTTAGGGTTTCATGAAAATACCCCTTATGAAGTTATGTTATGATATATGCCTACATGAATGAATTTAGGTGACAAAAATCCAAGCTTTGTGCCCCTATAAGTTTCGGCCACCAATGGTTTTAGGGTTAGGGTTTCATAAAATACCCCTTATGAAGATATGTTATGATATATGCCTACATGAATAAATTTAGGTGACAAAAATCCAAGCCTTGTGCCCCTATATGTTTTGGCCCCCCAATGGTATTAGGGTTAGGGTTTCATGAAATACCCCTTATGAAGTTATGTTATGATATATGCCTACATGAATAAATTTAGGTGACAAAATCCAAGCTTTGTGCCCCTATATGTTTCGGCCAACCTTGGGTTTAGGGTTAGGGTTTCATGAAAACACCCCCTTATGAAGTTATGTTAGGTGGATGACTTTAATATGCCTATGTGATGAACATGTTTTATGATTTAATATGCCAAGAAATATGTTTATGAAATATGCCTATATGATGAACATGTTTATGATGTAATATGCCATGAAATATGCCTATGTGATGAACATGTTTTATGATTTAATATGCCAAGAAATATGTTTATGAAATATGCCTATGTGATGAACATGTTTATGATGTAATATGCCATGAAATATGCCTATGTGATGAACATGTTTTATGATTTAATATGCCAAGAAATATGTTTATGAAATATGCCTATGTGATGAACATGTTTATGATGTAATATTCCATGAAATTTGCCTATATGATGAACATGTTTTATGATTTAATATGCCATGAATATGTCTATGAATTATGCTTATGTGATAAACTTTAGGACCCCTTTAGGGTACTCTTATATTATGAATGCATGTATGCTATGAAATGTCTAAGATGGAGATGCTTCCCTTTCAAGTAGGGATTAAGAGCTCTCCTTATGATAAGATAAGATGGAGATGCTTCCCTTTCAAGTAGGGATTAAGAGCTCTCCTTATGATAAGACAAGAAAGAAAGGAATTATGTATTTTACTTTGTAAGAGGTTAAGTACCCGACCCGTCAGGTGGTCGTTAATCAAATCCATAGGGACATAAGAAGACGTAAGAGGTCTTGCCCTGGTAAGACGTAAGAGGTCTTGCTCTAGTAGGTCTGGTGGCTCGCTACTGACCTATTAGGGAACGCATTATGTGGTACTTAACACAGGGCCCCAAAGTTATGATTATGTTGAAGTATCTATATGTGTATGTTTTGAAAAGAAAAGACCTTTAAGGAATTATGAATGCTTATGTTCAAGTTGAAGAATGCTTATGATTATGTCTTTGATGCATGTTTAGGATTTATGTAATTATTAATGCTTATGTTCAAGTTTAAGAATGCTTATGATTATGTCTTTGATGCATGTTTAGGATTTAAGAAATTATGAATGCTTATATTCAAGTTTAAGAATGCTTATGAATATGTCTTTGATGCATGTTTAGGATTTAATAAATTATGAATGCTTATATTCAAGTTTAAGAATGCTTATGATTATGTCTTTGATGCATGTTTAGGATTTAAGAAATCACGAATGCTTATATTCAAGTTTAAGAATGCTTATGATAATGTCTTTGATGCATGTTTAGGATTTAAGAAATTATGAATGCTTATATTCAAGTTTAAGAATGCTTATGATTACGTCTTTGATGCATGTTTAGGATTTAAGAAATTATGAATGCTTATTATTATGTCTTTGATGCATGTTTAGGATTTAAGAAATTATGAATGCTTATGTTCAAGTTTAAGAATGCTTATGATTATGTCTTTGATGCATGTTTAGGATTTATGCAATTAAGAATGCTTATGTTTAATTTATGCCTTGCTTAGAGTTAATTATGTTTAGCATGCTTATGTAAATTGTATTCCATGCTTATGTTTTCATTACGTTGGTATGTTGATGAATAGTGTTGCTTTGAAATACTTATGCTATTTTTGCTAGTATGCTCATGTTTTCTAATTGTTTGATGAAGTTTGTGGCTTTTGTGAGTTGGCAAGAATCTTACTAAGCTATATTCTTATAGTTTATGTTGTCCATATACTGCAGATAAAGGAAACCTGAACTAAGAGGAAGTAGCTGGAGGGGCCAAGTGTGTGTGATAGTGGCATGGTGGAAAGAGACCCTATTACTATCTGCTTATATTTATATGCTCAGTGAACACCTTAAGACATGTGCTTCCGCTTATAAGACCTATGATTTATTAGTACCATGATTGAATGTTGCTTAGTTATGTTACTGTTCAATTACTTATGAAAGTTTGGTATGTTAGAACTCATGGATGAATCTTGATGTTATGCATGTTATAAAATGAGATAACATGAGATAACATGCTAATTATGAATATGATATGTGATGCATGTATAAAAGAAGGTTTAAGCCATGATAACATGTTTAAGTATGTAGAAGGAGAAATGATCCATATATGTTATGTTATAAGGAAAAAGAAAAAAAAAGTAGCGCCGCCCTGAGAGCAGATAAGGGCGGGCGTTACAAGTTGGATCTTGTCCACCCGATGGATCGGAACCACACAAACTTGATCCATCAATGATGTTCCATTCCACTAGAGGATCATCATTGAATTACCTCACCAACCCCCATAAATTAATATGGGTTCCATACATTATTTGTACATTCATCTCCCCGTGTTTAAGATATCGAATGTCCGTCAATTAATTGATTTACTGACCATCAATCAATTAACATCTAACTCCTCGAGTAGTACCACTCAACCTTATCATCATGTTGACTAAGTCAACCTGTAGGGTTTACATGATGAACCTTATGAGCTCCTCAAGGGGATATCATCAACCTAATATATAGGACACGATTTCCTCCTATAATCAACGACACACCATGTAAATAATATCATTTTTCAACTTACCGGGCATATTGATTTAATCCATATAAATCTCACCATTTGGTAAATCAAATAAATAAATACTAAGTACATGTGCCCATTATTATATCGGGATTAAGAGCATGTACGACATAATATCCGAGGTCCGATTCAATTATGTAGTCAGCAATAAATTGAATCACCTCTATGTCGGTCCTGCTCAATACACCTAAATGTACTAGTGTAACTCTATGTTCAAGACAAAACAATACCAAGCTACACTACAACCATGCCAATGGTTTGTCCAAAACCATCTTGGTTGTGAGCCTCTACTTATATTCTACAAGGGACTGATAACATGATCTTCTGTGCCACACCAAGCACCATGTTATCTACAATGTAAAGTATTAGACAATATGCACACATATAATAAATATAAATTGCAAACAATGATCATGTGATTCTTATTTCAAAATAAAAATGTTCATACAAAAGAGCTAGGCTTTCAGTATACATTCCAACAATCTCCCACTTATACTAAAAGACTATGTTGTCATCACACTGCCATACATCTAATCCCCATGTCCTCCACATGCCTATCAAACGCTTTCGCTGGAAGGGCCTTAGTGAATGGATCTGCCAGGTTATCCTCTGATACAATCTTGGCGACAGCTACTTCTCCTCGCTTTACGATCTCTCGTATCAGGTGGTACTTGCGCTCTATGTGTTTACTCGCCTTATGGGCTCGTGGTTCCTTCGAGTTTTCAACTGCACCACTGTTATCACAATAAATTGTGATAGTTCTGGGCAAACCAGGAATCACATCCAAGTCCATCAAGAAGTTCATGAGCCATACAGCTTCCTTGGCTGCCTGAGAGGCTGCCACATACTCAGCTTCCATGGTAGAGTCAGCCATGCATTTCTGCTTGACACTCCTCCATACTATGGCTTCACCTCCAAAAGTAAACACAAAAACCGAGGTAGACTTACTGTTATCCCTATCTGATTGGAAATCAGAATCCGTGTAACCCACAGAGACTAATTGATCTGCCCGGTAAACCAGCATATAATCCCTAGTCCTTCTCAGGTACTTCAATATATGCTTTATCGCAGTCCAATGTCCTTATCCAGGATTACTCTGATATCTGCTGACCATGCCCATGGTAAAGCAGATATCTGGTCTCGTACATAGCATAGCATACATGAGGCTTCCTACTGCCGAAGCATAAGGAACCACCTTCATCTCCTCTATCTCCTTTGATGTTTTGTGACACATCTCTTTAGATAAAGGTACTCCATGCCTAAAAGGTAGAAAACCTTTCTTGGAGTTCTGCATGCTAAAACGAGCAAGGATAGTGTCAATGTATGAAGCTTGAGATAAGCACAACATCCTTTTCTTGTGATCCCTTATTACCTTGATCCCAAGGATGTGTCCCACTTCTCCCAAGTCCTTCATATCAAACTGTTTGGACAACCATACCCTTACGTCTGATAACACTCTGATATTGTTGTCAACTAACAAAATGTCATCTATGTATAGTACAAGAAATACCACTACATTTTTATCACATCTCTTGTATACACAAGGCTCATCCGGACTTTGAATAAATCCATATGACTGGATTACCTCATCAAAGCGGATGTTCCAAGATCTAGAAGCTTGCTTCAATCCATAAATGAACCGATTAAGCTTACACACAAGATGCTCTTTGCCCTTTGCAATGAATTCCTCTGGTTGCTTAATATAGATGTTTTCCTCAAGACTTCCGTTAAGGAAAGTTGTCTTGACATCCATCTGCCAAATCTCATAATCTCATGAGCAGCAATAGATAAGAGAATCCGAATAGACTTAAGCATAGCTACCGGCGAAAAGGTCTCCTCATAATCGATACCCTCTTTCTGAGTATACCCTTTCGCAACAAGCCTAGCTTTGAAGGTCTCAACCTTCCAGTCTACTCCTCTCTTTCTCTTGTAGATCCACTTGCATCCAATGGCTTTCACACCATTGGGTAGTTCTACTAGCTCCCAGACATGATTAGAATCCATAGATTCTATTTTTGAATTCATCGCTCTTTGCCAAGATACCGCATCTCTATCTTGGAGTGCCTCGTCATATGTCCAGGGATCAGGTTCATGTTTACCAGGGACTAAGTCCGAAGACTCTCCCAAGAACATGAATCTCTTTGGTGTTGGTGCAGTAGGCACCTAAGTCGAACCTGAGTTTTGATTATAGCAAACGATACAAAGTTAAGCTCATGTCGTTATCTCACGAGCTGAATCGAGTGTGCAGAAGATTGCTGGAGCTGAAGGCTAGCGACACCCGGAGGAAGCCGCGGTGGTCAGGCGACACTCGAGTGACTTCGGAGGGAGCCGAAGGAATCGAGTGGAAGGCCGGAAGCAAAAGCAACACGTAAGTATCGAGGTAAGCTCGTGTGTGTGAGCGTAAGTGAGGTCGTATCCTCGTTACAGGGATGATCTTAAGCGTAGATCCGACCAAAGACATCCTATAGATGGTCTAGGTCGAGATCGGACGGTTGATGACCGTCGAAATTATGTTTTTGTTGAGCTAACTTTGACTTGCAGTAAGCATCAGTCGACTGCCATCTTGGAGGACTTGACTGCCGTCAATCGATCATTGCAGTCGGCCATCGTCGGCGATCTTGCCATCGATCGGTGATGATGGCCATCAGTCGACTGATGGTCAATGATCAGATTCGAGGAGTCAAGGCTTATCACCCCATTTCAAGGAGATTGGTGCTCAATTATGATTGGCTAGGGTTCCTCTCGAAAAGGGGCTCAAAGGCTATAAAAGGAGGGTCAATCCTAGGGTTTCTTCATCAATTCTAAGCTTCCAAAAGCCTCCGCAAAGCTACAACTTCTCCGACAACGAAGTGCTTCTTCTCCGACGTCTAGGTTTATTTGTTTTCATTTTATTACGTCGGTTAGAGTTTTATTTAAGTTTAGTACTTTCATTTTCGAAGCTTTTATCGTAACGAGGAGAGGGGGAGTGTCCCTCTACCTCAAGCTTTGTGCTTTACTTGTATCGATTAAACTCCTACCTCTAACGGGGAGGAGTTCTTTAGTGTTTTTGCCCTCCGTACGTGGTCGAGGACTGCTAGGGACTTGGAGTAGTAGCCGAAGGCTACGAACCAAGTAAAACTCCTTTGTCTCTTTTTACTTTACATTTACATTTCCGCTGCAATTAATTATCTACTCGGTTTTTGATACGAACTCGAAAAAAGAAAAAAAAAAGATTTTATCGCTATTCACCCCCCCCCCCCTCTAGCGATCCGGTTTGATCCAACAATTGGTATCAGAGCCGGGGGCGCTCAGATTCGGTGCAACCACCAATCGAGCAATTTTCTTTTCATATTTATCATTTTAAGATTTCTCCCACACTACTAATCCAAGACCAAGTCTTGGTACATAGTTTTTGGATGTGTTTTTGCAAGTACTAATCGCCTTCGGAGTACCTCACGATCAAACGAGCATAACTTTTTCTACAAGGGGATTCACGAAACGATCTACCCACCAAATCGAAGCTCTCTGAGAGATCTACACTTCTTACCGGGCTTTACCCAAACTGTTTTCATCCTCAAAAATCGACATTTAGTAGCCTTTCGGGGACATCGAAGGTTGTGAGTACTTACTTTTTATTTAGTTTCTTATTTCTTTGCTTAACTTTCTATTTCTTGTTTGTTTCTTTTTATTTCCCGCACCACTAATCCAAGTCGAAGTCTTGGAACCCTTTTCATGTTTTTTTTGTATTTTTTTTTGTGCAAGGTTTTCCTTCCAAATGGCCCATCTTGAGGGTTTTAGCACCGTCCGACCTCCGTTTTACAACGGAGATTATTTCCGTTACTGGAAAGGTCGGATGGAGTGCTTTCTCAAAACCCAAATCGAGATGTGGATCATAATCCAAACGGGTTTCACACTTCCGACTAACGAAGTGGGTGAATCCTTGGGTTATGATCAATGGACCGTTGCAACAAAACGACAAGTCGAAGCCGATGCCAAGGCAACACAAATCCTCCAATGCGGCTTGTCCAAGGAGGAGTTAAATCACGTCGGCCCCTTCATCAGCGCAAAGGACCTATGGACAAAGCTAGTAGAGCTACACGAAGGGACCGATGAAGCCAAGGTATGTAAGCGCGACCTTTTATTCAATAAATTATATAATCTAAAAATGCAGGAACACGAGTCCGCGACGCAACTTCACGCCTGAGTCCAGGACATCGTCAACAATCTACACGCAATCGGGCAAAAGGTCGAAAACCGCGACCTTATAAGGTATGTCCTAAACTCCTTTCCGAGGACTACCTTGTGAGCATCCATGGTCGATGCCTACAAGGTCTCCAAGGATCTTTCTAAACTTAGATTAGATGAACTTTTTTCTGATTTTGAACTTCATGAGCAGTCTAACTTGGAACCCTAGAAAGGTATAGCATTATTTGCAGGTTTAAAGAAGAAAACCGCTAGCAAGCCACCTCCGAAGGAAGAAGAGGATGAGTCCGATTCGGAGGTCGACTCGGAAATGGAGGTCGAACTAGTCAACCTAGTTCGGAGGATAGTCAAGGGCCGAAAATGAGCCGTCACTCGACCCAACGAAGGTAAGCCTAAAAGTTCAAACATAAGATGTTATGAATGCAACAGGTTTGGACACATTAAGTCCGAATGCCCAAAACTCAAGAGCAAGGCACCAAAACACAAAAAGGCACTTAACGCCACTTGGGAAGAAGCTTCTGAGGAAGAAGATAACGATCGAGTCCTCATGGCTAAACCGATGGAATCGGAGACGGAGTCGGAATCGGAACTTGAATCAGAAACCGAAGACGAGTCGGACTGCGAAGCACTATTCAAGACGAGCCACGGATACACATCCGGTTCAAAAGATACACTCAAGGTAAGTCGGTCTCTTATTACTACACTTTACAGTGCAATTAAGTTTTTAAATAGAAAGTTAGCTAAGTCCGAGTCCAAGGTCGAGACCCTGGTTGAGGAAGTTAAACTCCTCAAACACGAGGTCTCCCTAACCTCTTCGACTAGTCGAGTTCAAGAGAATGACTCAACTCGGGTTGAAAAACTCGAAGTTGAGAACTCACTCTTGAAGAGTCAAGTCGAAGATCTTAGGAATACGTTGGAAAGGTTTACTTTGGGATCCAAAGGACTTGACCTCCTACTTGGATCGCAAAGGGCCGTGTACAACAAGGTCGGGCTAGGGTTTAGCTCAAACACGACCAATAAGTCATATATGTCAATTGTAAGTCGACATAAAAAATGTGTCCAAGCATGGGTCCCTAAGACCACCTTGATTTCAAACTTAGGATCAAACCAGTACTGGGTTCTCAAGGACCAAATCCACTATGTGGAGAGACCGAATCGATTCAACGGTCCAGGGGGAGCTAGTACGAAATTTGTTTGTATTTTAACTTAGAAATTGGATGCTTAGGTTTTTATCTAGTTTGATTTTACTTCTTAGAATGGTTAGATCGGACTATAACTCGTCAATACTTGATAACATAGTACCAGGATGCGGCGAGATGATAGTACGCTAGGAAAGCGGAGTCTTGTGTATTCGGGCTAGATAAGGCATATCTAGTTCGGTGCACTTGACCGAGCGGAACTAGCTGAAGCTACCTCGCCGTATCCTAGACTAGTTAGACCAGGAAGTGGTCTTAGGTGAGTCAAGTCTCTATTTTCTTGAAAATGGCTTTGTCTAAGGAAGTGGTCATTTTTCCGATCAAAGAAGGCCTCTGTGCCTCGCCACGACCTAGAAGCCATGATCTTGAAAAGGTGACTTGATGAGCCTAAGGTCAAATCCGAATCTAACGCAAGGTTGACAAGTGTTTAAGTCATTAAATTTAATTCAACTAAAATTGGAAGTCATCTCACAAGAACATATAGGATTAACATGTTTGATCATGTAGACATGGGTGAGATGATTTAAGTTAATAATTTTCAACCAATTTTTTAATAAATCCAATATCCGATCCAACTACCTTGCGTGTAGGATCAATGGATGTTGGACAGTGGTTGCTCCCGACACATGACCGGGGATCAACTCAAGTTTTCGAAGCTTCGATTCAAACGACAAGGATCGGTAGCCTTCGAAAATAACGGCAAGCTCAAAATCATCGGATCAGGTGATATTGAGCTTAACTCAAATTTTGTCATTCAAAACGTTTTATTAGTAGAAAATTTTCAATATAATCTTCTCAGTGTAAGCCAATTGTGTGATAATAACTATAAGGTCATATTTCTAGAAAACGAATGCGTAATTAATACAAACGAAACCTCTAAAACAATTCTTAAGGAAACTAGAAATAACAATATTTACACTATTAACTTAACTAACTCCTCAACTAAGTGTCTTATGACACGGCAAGAGGAATCATGGTTGTGGCACCGACGACTCGGTCACTCACACCCAAGACTCATCCACAAGATGAGTCAGAGTGACTTAGTTAGAGGTTTGCCTACCTCAATAACTTGGATAATAAAATATGTAATGCTTGTCAACAAGGTAAACAATCTAGGACACAACATCAACTAACTAGTCAAGAACGAACCAAAAGTGTGCTTGAGCTCCTACACATGGATCTATTTGATTCACACGGAGCTAAGTCACCTAACGGAAGTAAATTCTGCTTAGTCATAATTGATGACTATTCTAGATTTACTTGGGTTAGGTTCATCAAAACACAAAAGTGATACCCTAGATCAATTAATCAATCTATTTAAGTTAATAGAAAATCAACAAAGCATTAAAATCAAAAGACTTAGGACTGATCATGGTGGTGAATTTGAAAACCATAGGTTTATAGAATTCTGTAACCTAAATGGATACCACCACGAGTTCTCTTGCCCTAGAACTCCACAACAAAATGGCCTAGTAGAACGCAAAAATATAACCCTACAAGAAGCCGCTAGGACAATGTTAAATGAGTATAACCTACCCGATAGGTTTTGGGCGGAAGCCGTGAGTACGACATGCTATGTCCAAAATATAGTCCTTATGGTAAAGAGGCACCTTAAGACCTCATACGAGATTTATCACGATAAAATACCTAACATCAAGTACTTTAGGGTATTTGGGTGTAAGGTACATATCCTAAACACTAAGGATTACCTAGGGAAATTTACATCCAAAACCACGACCGGAATCTTTCTAGGATACTCGACTACAAGCAGAGCTTATAGAGTATATAACCACGATACCCTTAGAGTCGAGGAGACTATCAATGTAGTATTTGATGAAGGACACGAACCTACAAAACCCCCGGCAACCCCAATTAGTGAGCCGACTCATACTATACCTAACTCTGATCCGGAAATCAGGTCCAGTGTTAATCCTAACCTAAGTCAACCAAGTCACTCTATCGACCAAGTGATAGATGACTCCAACCAAACTAGAACTCAAACGAGTCATCCTATGGATCAAGTTGTAGACTCAAATCCAAATCCAACTAGGACTCAAACGAATCATCCTATCGACCAAGTGATAGGTGATCCAAGTCTAGGAGTTCGAACTAGAGCCTCATACAGAAACCTTAGTCAAATATCTTTGATTTCTAAAATTGAACCCAAAACTATTGACCAAGCTCTTCTTGATCCCGATTGGATTATTGCAATGCAAGAAGAGTTGGCTCAATTCACTAGGAACGATGTATGGGAATTAGTACCACCACCTAAAGATAAAACAATCATTGGAACAAGGTGGGTGTTTAGAAATAAAATTGATGATAGAGGTGAAGTAGTTAGAAATAAAGCTAGACTAGTTGCTAAAGGGTTTAGTCAAGTCGAAGGTTTAGATTACGACGAGACCTATGCCCCAGTAGCTAGATTAGAGTCCATTCAAATGCTATTAGCATATGCAGCACATCGAGGATTTAAGTTGTTTCAAATGGATGTGAAATCTGCATTCTTAAATGGATACATTAAAGAAGAAGTTTATGTTAGTCAACCCCTCGGTTTCGAAAGTTTAGACAAACCCGATCATGTCCTTAGGTTAAAGAAAGCTCTTTATGGACTTAAACAAGCTCCTCGAGCTTGTTACGAGAGACTTTAGATTTATCTTAAGTCCAAAGGCTTTAACCAAGGTGTAGTTGACCCAACCCTTTTCGTAAAAACCTTAGGTAAAGACATATTCATAGCCCAAATCTACGTAGATGATATTATTTTCGGAACCACCAACTCAATCCTACTAAATGAGTTCATTTCACTTATGGAAAGTGAATTTGAAATGAATTTAGTAAGCGAGTTAAGTTTCTTTTTAGGTCTACAAATTAAACAAACTAAAGATGGAATATACCTACATCAATGCAAATATACTAGGGAATTAATTAAACGCTTTGGAATGCAAGACGCTAAAATTATTAATACCCCAATGGCAACTAATGTGAATATAGAAGAAGATGTAATCGGAAATTCAATTGATTTAAAATACTATAGGAGAATAATAGGGAGTCTCCTTTACTTAACTGCAAGCCGACCTGATATCTTATTTGCAGTAAGTATGTGTGCAAGGTTTCAAACCTGTGCCAAGGAGTCTCACCTAACTCTAGTCAAGCGTATCCTTAGATATCTAAAGGGTACACTTAATGTCAGTATTTGGTATCCTAGATCTACCGAGTTCGAACTAACCGGCTACTCTGATTCGGACTATGATGGTAGTAAGCTCGATAAAAAGAGTACGAGTGATTGTTGTCAACTTCTCGGCTCGAGTCTAGTGAGTTGGTGCAGTAGGAAGCAACACTGTGTTGCTTTATCTACCACCGAAGCCGAATACATCACGATGGGTGAGTGTGTCACGCAGCTTCTTTGGATGAAGCACACTCTTCGCGACTTTAAGTTAGACTTTACAAATACTAAACTTCACGTAGATAATATTAGTTCAATTAATCTTACAAAGAATCCGATATGTCACTCTAGGACCAAACATATAGAGGTCAAACACCATTTCATTCGAGAACATGTGGCCAACGGAGCCATACAACTCGAATACGTCGAATCAAAGTCTAACTTAGCAGACCTATTTACTAAACCCCTACCCGAAGCCGAATTTAGTCTATTAAGACGAAAATTGGGCATGTGCGTAGTAGAATAGGAACTTGCAAATTATATTTTCTTACTACTATTTCTTAATTTTCATTTTTTATGGAACTAGTATAGGACATACCTTAGATATCATGCACCTATAGATTTAAGGAGCCAATACATCTCACAACACATAGGACTAATGTGTTTGTATACTTAGCCACGTAGATGGGCGTGAGATGTTAGGACCTTACTTCTGGTTCCAGATGTAGAGCTAGTGCATCGCTATGAACCACGGAGTATAATCATACACACTAACCGACTCTAACCAGGACTGGTTGATCTTTCATATCAATCAAGCCAAATATGAGTCGAACATTTTATAGATGAACTTATTTTCAGTATATTATTTTCAAAATAATGTGGAACATGCTTGGACTTTAAATTTAACACTTATTTTTGTTTTCCACACACACCCTCACTCTTTTCGATATATGGCAAAAGGGGGAGAAAAAGGCCAATGTTAAGGGGTCAAATTTTTTTGATAACTTAACTCTTACTTTATATTTAAACAAAAAGTTAACATTAAGTTTTGAAAACTTATTAAAGGCCAAGTTAAGAGAATTCTTAACTTAAACATTTTACTAAGGCCAACTTTAAGTAATGTTAATTACTTAAAGAAACCCTCAAAGGGGAGGATTAAGGTCTTTCTTCAAGACTCACCCTCGGTCAAGGGGGAGGTTTCCTCAAGGGGGAGTACTTGAAGAAAATCCTTACTACTCCAACTTAATCTTCTTTATTTCTTGTTTGTTTCTAATGCACATTATTCTTCATGCTTGCTATTTACTTAACTTTGTATGTGGGTTTGCCATAAATCAAAAAGGGGGAGATTGTTGGTGCAGTAGGCACCTAAGTCGAACCTGAGTTTTGATTATAGCAAACGATACAAAGTTAAGCTCATGTCGTTATCTCACGAGCTGAATCGAGTGTGCAGAAGATTGCTGGAGCTGAAGGCTAGCGACACCCGGAGGAAGCCGCGGTGGTCAGGCGACACTCGAGTGACTTCGGAGGGAGCCGAAGGAATCGAGTGGAAGGCCGGAAGCAAAAGCAACACGTAAGTATCGAGGTAAGCTCGTGTGTGTGAGCGTAAGTGAGGTCGTATCCTCGTTACAGGGATGATCTTAAGCGTAGATCCGACCAAAGACATCCTATAGATGGTCTAGGTCGAGATCGGACGGTTGATGACCGTCGAAATTATGTTTTTGTTGAGCTAACTTTGACTTGCAGTAAGCATCAGTCGACTGCCATCTTGGAGGACTTATTTGCCGTCAATCGATCATTGCCGGTCGACACTCGGCGATCGCCATCGATCGGATCGATGATGGCCATCGATCGTGATGGTCAATGATCAGATTCGAGGAGTCAAGGCTTATCACCCCATTTCAAGGAGATTGGTGCTCAATTATGATTGGCTAGGGTTCCTCTCGAAAAGGGGCTCAAAGGCTATAAAAGGAGGGTCAATCCTAGGGTTTCTTCATCAATTCTAAGCTTCCAAAAGCCTCCGCAAAGCTACAACTTCTCCGACAACGAAGTGCTTCTTCTCCGACGTCTAGGTTTATTTGTTTTCATTTTATTACGTCGGTTAGAGTTTTATTTAAGTTTAGTACTTTCATTTTCGAAGCTTTTATCGTAACGAGGAGAGGGGGAGTGTCCCTCTACCTCAAGCTTTGTGCTTTACTTGTATCGATTAAACTCCTACCTCTAACGGGGAGGAGTTCTTTAGTGTTTTTGCCCTCCGTACGTGGTCGAGGACTGCTAGGGACTTGGAGTAGTAGCCGAAGGCTACGAACCAAGTAAAACTCCTTTGTCTCTTTTTACTTTACATTTACATTTCCGCTGCAATTAATTATCTACTCGATTTTTGATACGAACTTGAAAAAAGGTTTTATCGCTATTCACCCCCCCCTCTAGCGATCCGCTTCGATCCAACATCTTGTTGTCTAACAACCCTCCCACTACGACGAGGTGCCTCCTGTGTATGCTCTGTGACATGTGGTGCAGTGACTTGTGGTATTTCTTCTTGTACCGATGGTACTGAAGTTGGGACTTCCCCTATCAACTCCTCAAGAACAATCTTACTC
The DNA here is from genome assembly GCA_025175895.1 of Wurfbainia villosa. Taxonomy (NCBI): domain Eukaryota; kingdom Viridiplantae; phylum Streptophyta; class Magnoliopsida; order Zingiberales; family Zingiberaceae; genus Wurfbainia; species Wurfbainia villosa. The sequence goes on along the minus strand of CM045986.1, from coordinate 53,995,300 downwards.
GTGGGCTTGTGGTTCATCACATAGTCCTCCTCTAGAAATCTGGCATTCGTACTCACGATCACCTTCTGATCTCTAGGACTATAGAACAAACCACCCTTCGTTCCCTTAGGGTAGTCAACAAACAAGTGTACTTCTATACGAGATTCCAACTTACCAGCATCTCCCTTCAACACATGTGCTGGACTACCCCAAATCTGAATATGTCTTAGACTAGACTTTCGCCCAGTCCACAATTCTGTGGGAGTAGAGGGTACTGACTTAGATGGAACCAAGTTCAGAATGTGTGTCTTTGCGTTTCGAGCAAACCCCCAGAACGAATCAGGTAACTCAGAATAACTCATCATCGATCTGACCATCTCCATAAGAGTCCTATTCCTTCGCTCTGCCACACCATTCTGCTGGGGTGTGCCTGGTGCGGACAATTGGGATTGAATCCCAACCTCTGATAAGTAACTCCTAAACTCTCCCAAGAGGTACTCGCCACCACGATCAGATCGTAGTGTCTTGATACTTTTACCTTGACGGTTCTCCACATCAGCCTTGAATTCTTTGAACCTGTCAAAGCATTCAGACTTGTGGCGCATCAAGTAAATGTATCCATACCTTGAATAATCGTCTATAAAAGAGACAAAGTATTCAAAGCCACCTCTAGCCTGGATAGACATAGGACCGCACAAATCAGAATGAACCAATTCCAATACATCTTTGGCTCTATATCCCTTAGCCTTAAAAGACCTCTTGGTCATCTTACCTTCCAAGCAAGACTCGCAGGTTGGGAGATCCTCCACCACTAATGAACCCAAAGGTCCATCAGCTATCAACCTTTGAATTCTACTCAGGTTAATATGACCAAGTCTTAGGTGCCAAAGATATGTCTGGTTCATTTTCGAAGGTTCTTTTCTCTTATTAGACTTAGAAGATGAGTTATTCACTTCTATATGCATCGTCGGAGTTTTCGGTTCAAGAGTATACAAATTGCCAACCAATGTACCAGAACAGATAATCTCCCTATTCCTTTTTATAACAACTTTGTCATTAAAAGAAATAGAATATTCATCTAGAAATAATTTAGAAACTGAAATTAGATTCTTTCTAAAAGTAGGTACATAAAGACAATTTCTCAAAACCAAAACTTTATTCCTATCAAAAGATAAATAAATGTCTCCCACTGCAATAGCCGCCACCTTTGACATTGCCCAAGTAAATGGTAATCTCCCCTTTAGCTAGTCGTCGGGTTTCCTGGAACCCCTGCAAAGTATTGCAGACATGATTAGTGGCTCCCTTATCTACACACCAGGTGCCGGTAGATAACACAGCTAATCATGTTTCAACGACTAGTCTAAAGGATATATCTTTGTTCTGCTTTGGATTGGGACAGTCCTTCTTCCAATGTCCATCCTACTTGTAAGTGAAGTACTTGCCTTTCGGCTTCTTCACTCCTCCCTGAGATCCTCCCACCACCTTTGCTCCACCTTGTTTCTCCTTCTTCTTGCCTTTTGGCTTAGAAGTAGAAACCTTTTTGAGCAACTATGGCTTGAGGACACTCTTCGAAGAGTGCAAACTTGTACTCCTTAGCAGATAAGACAATATCTAGATTCTTTTCCAATCAACTTTATTTGGGTACAATAAGTTTATTTTCCTTTAGTATCATAGTAAGTGGACTGAAAGTCATTTTTGAAAAGCCTAAGAATCACATAGATCATTACTTTAGATTTCAAAAAATTATTGATTCCTCAAACAATAAAATTTTGAAATCAACCAACACCTCAAAACACCGAGAATATCGCATGCCACGATAGTGTGGACGTATACGAATTCTACATTTGTAAGAGGAGGTTTAACCCATTAATTTTATTATCTTGTCAACCTTACTTTTTGACAAATAAAATTAATAGTTGGTTCCTCTTTGACCCTACAAATAAAAGCAGTGACTCCGATGGGGAGGATACTTTTTATTTGCATCTAAGTGTGCACCATTACACGATACTAAGGGAATTATCTCGGATTATGTGCCTTACCAATGGGGAAGTACACACGCTCCTAAATAATTTCCTATAACCATTATTTGACCTAGTGATCCGCAAACAAACTCATCTGATGGGGAGGAAGGCACTCAGAGCCGGCGCGCATGTTTGTTGCATCACACGTCAAATTGTAATGGAGGCCGCGGGAATTAATTAAAATGTCCCTCTCCCACTTAGTAAATTGACAGTGAAGAATTTTCAACCACACACAACATGCATATAAAACAAATCAGCAATAAATATGGAAAAAATCAGAATTTTCCCAACTATTATGGCATTGTTCTCCAATATGCGTCCCGTCGTGTCGCCACCTCGTCCGCTCCACCTTTTCCCGTGCGCAAGTCACCAAAGAGATCCTAGCCAAGACAAACTATTTTAATTTACATCCATCGATCCTATACTCCACGAAGGAGTGTACAAATAATCTAGATCGAAAGTAAACTAAAATGAGTGGCTAAAGAATGTCATATTTAATTATAAAAATTAAATACTAATTTAGCCTCGTCAACCTCGAGGATTCAAATAATATACAATCACACACACATGCAATCACATACACACATATATAGCCATAATAGTTGGAACTTAAGCCTGCAACCAAAAAGTTATGCTACGCACATCCTACTATCATCCGGCATATACAATATATGATAAGTGTATGAAAGTAACCGAATCCAAAACACACAAAACCAGAAACCGTGGCTCTGATACCATTTTGATGGCATGCTCGGAGGCTCGTTGGCTCCCATGTCCCCGGATTAAAATTTTCACTAATGAAAACTAATCCGGATGGGATGAGTTTCCTAAGCTCAACCAATTCGTCGTCGTGCTAACGACTCGAGCGATCGCTTGAACAAACTAGTTGTTCAAGCAACCAAGCTCTTCTAGTCGGTTAGCCGCGGAAGAGACGACGGACGGATCGCCAGTTTTTGTGTTTATCTTCGGGGTCCATGATTATACAAATACATATGGATGTAGACATGTATAATCAACACATACAATCATATTAATAAGAACATGCAAAGATCAATAATAAAACTTGTAAAAGTTTATACCTCTCGAACTTCTATTGTATGACCTAACCTCCTTGTAGACTTCGTGTGGGCGAAGATCCTCCACAAGTTGAAGCTTCCTAGATCTTCTTCAATCAAAAGAAAGAAGAAATCTCCTTCCATTCTTGCTTGAGCCAACCACCAAGCCACAAAGGCTTGATGCCGCCAGCCCCAAGAAAAGGAGAACAAGATGGCCAACCAAGGAACCGAACAAGGGAACAATCCCTAGCTCCTTTGTGCTGCCGACCAAGAGGAAAAGAAGAGGAGAAGAGGAATAGGTTTAGCGCTGACCAAGGTAGAGGGAAGAGAGGAAGGAGCCGGCCAACACCTTAGGAAGAAGACCTATTGTTGCCGCCCACTCTCCTTGCAAACCCTAGCCGCCCAACCAAACCCTAATTTCTCTAGGGTTTCCTCCTTAGGGTTTCTTGCTGCCCAAGCTATTGATAGGCAAAACCCTAATCTCCAAAACCAACCAACAACTTCTCTTGCCGCCCACCTTAAGCCCCCTTTTATAGAGTTGGGCTTAAGCCTTGTTTTAATCTCCACCGTCGGTTCTAGGGTTTTAATCTCAACCGTCGGATCTAGAGATTTAATCTCAACCGTCGGAACTAGAGATTTAATCTCCACCGTCGGATCTAGGGATTTAATCTCAATCGTCGGATCTAGAGATTTAATCTCAACCGTCGGATCTAGAGATTTAATCTCCACCGTCGGATCTAGGGATTTAATCTCAACCGTCAGATCTAGAGATTTAATCTCAACCGTCGGATCTAGAGATTTAATCTCCACCGTCGGATCTAGGGATTTGTTTTTCATCATTGGATCTAGGCTTCATGAGGTTTATATTAGGCTACGATAGGGACCATGAGGAGGAGTTGGATCTTGGCCACCCGATGGATCGGAACCACACAAACTTGATCCATCAATGATGTTCCATTCCACTAGAGGATCATCATTGAATTACCTCACCAACCCCCATAAATTAATATGGGCTCCATACATTATTTGTACATCCATCTCCCCATGTTTAAGATATCGAATGTCCGTCAATTAATTGATTTACTGACCATCAATCAATTAACATCTAACTCTTCGAGTAGTACAACTCAACCTTATCATCATGTTGACTAAGTCAACCTGTAGGGTTTACATGATGAACCTTATGAGCTCCTCAAGGGGACATCATCAACCAAATATATAGGACACGGTTTCCTCCTATAATCAACGATACACCATGTAAATAATATCATTTCCCAACTTACCGGGCACATTGATTTAATCCATATAAATCTCACCCTTTGGTGAATCAAAGAAATAAATACTAAGTACATGTGCCCGTTATTATATCGGGATTAAGAGCATGTACAACATAATATCCGAGATCCAATTCAATTATGTAGTCAACAATAAATTGAATCACCTCTATGTCGGTCCTGCTCAATACACCTAAGTGTACTAGTGTAACTCTATGTTCAAGACAAAACAATACCAAGCTACACTACAACCATGCCAATGGTTTGTCCAAAACCATCTTAGTTGTGAGCCTTTACTTATATTCTACAAGGGACTGATAACATGATCTTCTGTGTCACACCAAGCACCATGTTATCTACAATGTAAAGTATTAGACAATATGCACACATATAATAAATATAAAGTGCAAACAATGATCATGTGATTCATATTTCAAAATAAAAATGTTCATACAAAAGAGCTAGGCTTTCAGTATACATTCCAACAGTTATCTTCATCTACTTTCAAAACATAGCATGACAACTTATAGATCATAGCATGGTAGACCATTAGGAGCCTAAATGGGTCTTGGCCGAAAGTTTCATGAACTTTTAAGATCAAACACTTAAATTTTTCTTAGTTATCAACATACTATCTTCATCTACAATCAAAACATAGCATGACCACATATAGAGCCTAGCATAGAAAACCATTAGGGGTCAAAAGGGGACTTGACCGAGAGGTTCATGAAGTTTGAAGATCAAACACTTAACCCAAGCCTATCTAGAAACCTATTATCATCATATTCATACAAAACATAGCATGGACAATCATGGAAAGCTTAGAGGAGGTTTTGACCGAATGTTTCCTAAGGAATTTTCTTAACAACCATCAACCAAAGCAACTTGACTATAGGTGAGGGGATACTTACCTATAAATCTAAACACACCTATATAATCTGATCAAAACATATTCTTTATCATTTATCAAACATTTAACATGATTATACTCCCAAAACTCATATAGGAAGCCTTTCAAGACATGCAATCATGCTCTTTGTCCCCAAAACTTATAGGGGAAGCATGTTTGCGATCTTATGTCTTGCTTCAACATGAAATATACTTAAAATACCTAAAAATCTAAACAAACATAATCTGGACAGAACATATAAATTTGAATAAAATATGGTGATAGAAGTTAAATGGGCATATCAAAGAGTTATTTATGCTATAAGTGAAAGATAGCATCTTTGTGATCTTAGATCTTGCTTAAAAAGACATATACCTTAACTGTAAATTTGATCACACACATATATCATCTGATCCAAACATATAATCTTCAAAACATAGAAAATTAAGCTATATAAAACAATCAAAGAGCTACTTGTACTGCATGTGAGAGATACTTACATCCTCTCGCTATCGTACTAGTATACCGCTAGGGTTTTTAGGAGATGAAGACCTTCCCTTGTTCCTTAGCCTTAGGAGTGATCCTCTAGCATATACTAAGCCTTTGTATCCCCTTGAAACCCTCTCAAAAACACCAAACAAGGGCATTAGGATCTCGGTGAAGGAGGAAGGTGGAGGGAACATTTCAGTGGAGTTGGATCTTCTAGCAATACTAAGACTTGTGGGAACTCCTCTTGGAAAACCCCTCTTGAGAATCCCTACACAAGAAGCCCTAGAGCTTGGGATGAAAAGGGGAGGAAGGAGAATGAGAAATTCGGCCAAGGATGAGGAAGAAAGAGAATGAAGAAGGAAAGTGGGGTTTTTCTTCCTCTCTTGTCTTAATTCTCCTCTTTAATACCTAGGGAATGAACACTCTTCATCCTTTCATGGGGGGATGAACCAACTCCTTATCTTCCCATCTATATTCTTCGTATATTCTTTATATATTTTATCCATGAATCATCCTATGGTCTAGTGGTGTCAAGGTTGCCTCCCTATTAGGAGGTTCATGGTTCAAATCCTACCTATACCCATCTTTTATTTTATTATATTTTAAACCTTTTATGGGCGTTAAAACCCATATAACTACTTTGAATGGTTTAGAATTTTACGGGCGTTACAATCCTTCATACCTATAAAAGTTTCATCTTCGAAACTTAGAACAACTCCGGATACTTTTGTTTCATGTCATCCTCGCGTTCCTAAGTTGCTTCTTCAAACTTTTGATTTTTCCATATGACTTTCACTAAGGGTACTTCTTTGGTTCTCTATTTATTGATTTCTCAATCTATTATCTGAATAGGTCGACTTTCATAACTTAAATCTTCTTGAACTTGTACTGTTTGTGGCTCAATCACATGGTCTTAGGAACTCTATGCATTCTGATCACCTCCTCAACATACAACTGGGCTAGTTGTTCCATTGAGTACGATATTCGATTGTCAGAAAATGGGCATATTTTGTCAATCTTTCAACAATCACCTAAATAGCTTCATAACCATTAGTTGTTTTGGTTAGTCCTATTATGAAATCCATAGCTATATCTTTCCACTTCCATTCTGGGATTTGAATAGGCTACATAACTCCTGTAGCTGTCCTTGGAGTTCCGTAACCACATGCATAAGATTAGGTGGGGGTACTGTCTCATCGACTCTATTACTGCGTCTTCCAGCCATGCTTATCTTCATACATTATAATAAGGCCCGCATAAGATTATCAAACATATATTCATGCATATTTAAACTAAAAACATTCCTTATCATACACTTATCTTCATATATTATCATAAGGCTAGCATAAGATTATCATACATATATTCATGCATATCTAAACTAAAAACATTCCTTATCATACACTTATCTTCATATATTATAATAAGGCTAGCATAAGATTATCATACATATATTCATGCATATTTAAACTAAAAGCATTCCTTATCATACAAAAGCATAAGATTATCATACCTATATTCATGCATATTTAAGCTAAAAGCATTTCTTATCATACATGAAAGAAATAGAGTAGGCATAGAATTTCTTACTGAGCGGCAGGATAGGAGCTTGCTGTGTGTGTAGTGGAAAGGCAGATCTGCTTTGATACCAACCTGTCACGCCAGCCCTTTTTAAATGGCGGTGCGACGCGATCATGCATACATAAATCTACAGTGGAAGACTACATGCATTTACAGTGGAAGACTTTAGACTTTTTTTTTCTTTTTAAAACATAGAACATGAAACATGGAGCATGCATCATCATTTCATAAGTACTTAGTTCAAGTTCATGATAATCAACTTAAAGGACACTAAGTAGCAACCATTCATCATCAAGTAGAGTTCGACTCTTAACAACTAACATCCAAAACTTAAAGGAAACATGCATAAGTTTGTGAAAATAAACAGATCTCCTCCACCATGCCACTACCACACACACTTTCCCCCTCCTGCTGCTCCCTTTAGTTTAGTCATTCTTTACCCTTATTTGCAGTACAAGGGAAACATGAAACTATAATCACATAGGCTTAGTAAGATCCTTTCCTACTCATAAAAACCATACATCAAGACTTAGACATAGAGTAGTGACATGATCATTTAAGAACATATAAGCATAACATTCATATAAACATTCAAGAACATATAATCATAGCATCCATATAAACATACAAGATCATATAAGCATAGCATTCATATCATCATACAAGAACATATAAGCATAGCATTCATATAAACGTACAAGAACATATAAGCATAGCATTCATATAAACATACAAGAACATATAAACATGGAAAGGGGTATATGCAAGATGCTCTTTGAAAACATATATTTTATAGGTACTTAAACATAATCTCAACATATTGGGCCCGACATTGTACCACATTCATCATCATCATTGTGCGCATCCCTAAATAGACCCGAGGTAGCTAATCCTCAACCTACAAGGTTACTAGGCCCGTACTATATCCGTCGACCTAGGGGCAATCATAACATAGAAGCCCATCCTAGGCCCGTACTATGTCCGTCGGCCTAGGGCAACTTAGGAGCCCATCCCGTACTAGGTCCGTACTATGACCATCGACCTAGGAGCAATCATAACATAGAAGCCCATCCTAGGCCCGTACTATGTCCGTCGGCCTAGGGCAACTTAGGAGCCCATCACTTGGACCTTGTTAGGGTCCGGTACAAGCCATGCATAAAGTAAAATAACATATCATGTTCCTTCTTCATAACATATCATATTTCTTTTCATAACATATCATGTTCCTTATCATAGCATATCATGTTCCTTCTTTATAACATATCATATTTTTTTCATAACATAAAGAGTGCTCTTAGGGAAGCATCTCTTAGGCATTTTCATCATACATACTTGTTCATCATGATGCAATGAGCATAACATAATCATACATTCATATAATTAACATGGCAATGAGCATAACATAATCATACATTCATACAATTAACATGGAAATGAGCATAAAATAATCATACATTCATACAATTAACATGACAATGAGCATAACATAATCATACATTCATACAATTAACATGACAATGAGCATAACCTAATCATACATCCATACAATTAACATGGACATAAAGTAGTGACATCAACCAATCATGCTATCATAAAATCTAACTAATATCATATTTGCATCTTTTTCTACATGTAGCATGGCATGGAGGACTTAGTAGAGGGCATGTACATATGGGAGGGTTCTTAGGAGTTTACATGCTAAACAACTTGTACAAGGTCTACTTAACATCATACTAACATCACACACATATAGAGTATGGCATAAACATCATGAGCAAGCATAACATGGTGTGATCTAAACTTCATGGGGTTCTCAAATTTAGTTTAGCTAACAACATGTTATCTTCATCTACATTCAAAACATAACATGACAACTTATAGATCATAGCATGGTAGACCATTAGGAGCCTAAATGGGTCTTGGCCGAAAGTTTCATGAAGATTTTAAGATCAAACACTTAAATTTTGCTTAGTTATCAACATACTATCTTCATCTACAATCAAAACATAGCATGACCACATATCGAGCCTAGCATAGAAAACCATTAGGGGTCAAAAGGGGACTTGACCGAGAGTTTCATGAAATTTGAAGATCAAACACTTAACCCAAGCCTATCTAGAAACCTATTATCATCATATTCATACAAAACATAGCATGGACAATCATGGAAACCTTAGAGGAGGTTTTGACCGAATGTTTCCTAAGGAATTTTCTTAACAACCATCAACCGAAGCAACTTGACTACAGGTAAGGGGATACTTACCTATAAATCTAAACACACCTATATAATCTGATCAAAACATATTCTTTATCATTTATCAAACATTTAACATGATCATACTCCCAAAACTCATATAGGAAGCCTTTCAAGACATGCAATCATTCTCTTTGTCCCCAAAACTTATAGGGGAAGCATGTTTGCGATCTTATGTCTTGCTTCAACATGAAATATACTTAAAATACCTAAAAATATAAACAAACATAATCTGGAAAGAACATATAAATTTGAATAAAACATGGTGATAGAAGTTAAATGGGCATATCAAAGAGTTACTTATGCTATAGGTGAAAGATAGCATTTTTGTGATCTTAGATCTTGCTTAAAAAGACATATACCTTAACTGTAAATCTGATCACACACATATATCATCTGATCCAAACATATAATCTTCAAAACATAGAAAAATAAGCTATATAAAACAATCGAAGAGCTACTTGTACTGCAGGTGAGAGATACTTACATCCTCTCGCTATCGTACTAGTATACCGCTAGGGTTTTTAGGAGATGAAGACCTTCCCTTGTTCCTTAGCCTTAGGAGTGATCCTCTAACATATACTAAGCCTTTGTATCCCCTTGAAACCCTCTCAAAAACACCAAACAAGGGCATTAGGGTCTCGGTGAAGGAGGAAGGAGGAGGGAACATTTCGGTGGAGTTGGATCTTCTAGCAATACTAAGACTTGTGGGAACTCCTCTTGGAAAACCCCTCTTGAGAATCCCTACACAAGAAGCCCTAGAGCTTAGGATGAAAAGGGGAGGAAGGAGAATGAGAAATTCGGCCAAGGATGAGGAAGAAAGAGAATGAAGAAGGAAAGTAGGGTTTTTCTTCCTCTCTTGTCTTAATTCTCCTCTTTAATACCTAGGGAATGAACACTCTTCATCCTTTCATGGGGGGATGAACCAACTCCTCATCTTCCCATCTATATTCTTTGTATATTCTTTATATATTTTATCCATGAATCATCCTATGGTATAGTGGTGTCAAGGTTACCTCCCTATTAGGAGGTTCATGGTTCATATCCTACCTATACCCATCTTTTATTTTATTTTATTTTAAACCTTTTATGGGCGTTAAAACCCATATAACTACTTTGAATGGTTTAGAATTTTACGGACTTTACAACTTGATCCACGCTGGACAAGTTCCAATGGATCCTCTATCAGTCGATTGATAATAACCATCAGTCGACTGCTGACCTCGTAGCCGACTGCCCAGTCGACTATGGAGCATTCTGTGCCCGCGACACTTCCATCAGTCGACTACCATCCCTCGGCATCCGACTGCTGTCGACATCATTCGACTTCCATCCCTTGGCAGTCGACTACCAGGCCACAAAAAGCAATCTAACATCAGTCGAACCCAAGTCGACTTGGAGCAGTCGAATCGGCACCTATGCCAATCGACTGTTGTCGGATAAAACCTCAAACACCAAGTTGTTTGAGCATCTGACCTTCGGGTAAACCCTTAAATACCAAGTTTGAGCATCCGACACTTAGTCTTAGCCACTTGGCCAAGTCCACCTCATCCTCTCATGGAGTTCACCACCGAAGCTTTCTTCCCTCGGCCTACGTCCCTCGGATGCACCAAGCGCACGACTTCGCAATGCCATCCTTCGTGTCTCTTGCCCTCGAAGTATGCTTCCCTTGGGCCTCACTCCATTCGCTCCCTGTCTGATGGTCATTCAGATGCACCAAGCGTACGGCTTCACAATGCCATCGTTCACCGACTCAAGGACCCCGAGCCTAGTGAACTTGCCAAGTCCTCAAGACTTCCATGCCAAGCCCCATGCTTGGATTTTCCATGCCAAGCCCGATGCTTGGACTTTCACCACCAAGGCTACACACTTGGACTTACGTGGCCAACCTATGTTGTACTTTCCACACCAAGCCCTATGCCTGGATTTTCCCAACACCAAGCCCCATGCTTGGACTTTTTACCACCAAGGCTACACACTTGGATTTACGTGGCCAACCCATGTTGGACTTCCCATGACAATCTCATGTCATCATTTTGTCTAACATTAAAATATAGTTCGAGTCAAATTCGAGTCCTGGGCCGATTGCACCAACACCTTTCCTCCTAGCAATTAAAGATTAAGTAACAATAAGCAAAATAATACCAACTACAGGAAGTTGAAGTTGGAAGTTGTGACGGTGTAGCAACATTGATGAGCAGAGATGAAAACTTCAACTTGATGTAGCACTTTTGAGCAGTTATTCAGTTATTCAGTTCTTTTTAGAATAGTGATTTACCTCTCTTTTTATAACCTGGCGCCTTGAACTAATTCCAAATCTAGATCTAAAACTCATGGATCTTATCTTGAGGTGGCAGCTTATCCTCTCTTGAGGTGGCAGGTTTAACTGATCCAATTTGCGACTTCGTGTTTTGGCTGATTCACAGACATCAGTTGGTTGAAGTCCAGCATCAATTGATTGGCACTGAGTCGAACATCTTTCCCAGTCAGTATTTCAACTGCCTGCTCAAAAATTGTACTGACCGCTTAGGATTTATATTGATCACTCGACTGTTCGGAGTGACTTTTTCTCCATCGCGACAGACTTCTTGGTATTTACACTGACTGCTCGACAATTGCACTAACTTCTCGACAATTGCACTAACTGCTCGTCAATTGCACTGACTGCTGGGGATTTACACTAATTGCTCGACAATATGATAGAAAGCACATAAAACAAAGTTATCACAAGACCTATATATATATAAGATGATCCTTTATTGTCCGATCTCAACTTAGACCTTTCTCCGGAAGTCTTAGTCGGATCGACGCCTAAGGTTGTCCCCATACAGAGGACACGTCCTTACCATCACTCCCCACCCAAAGCTTACCTTTGGTCCTTCTTACCTGTCGCTTAGCCGACGGTCACTTGACCATCGAGGTTTCTTCTTTCGAGATTCTCCTGGTATCGTTGACCTTAGCAAAGCCTAATGCAATACCTACACACTTAGCATATGTGAGATGAAAAAATAGCTTAACTTTGAAACTTTTCCATTATCAAAACCTAGGTTCAATTATCCGGTGCCTCTGCACCAACATTCACCACCTCGATCCAATCGAAGTACTTTAATACTTTTCCCATGTTGTTTATCTACTTCTTTTCTGAAATCTTTAAACCTTTCAAAGACTTCAAATTTGTATCTTAACGTATACAAATACCCATATCGTGAATAATCATCGATAAAGGTAACGAAGTAGCAATAACCTCCTATGGCATGAGTTGACATTGGTCCACATACATCAGTATGTATAAGGCCCAATACCTCAACTGCTCCTTCACCTTTTCCACTAAAAGGTAACTTAGTCATCTTTCCTTTTAAGCATACAACACATGTCTAATGAATCTAATTCAAAAGACTCCAAAATGCCAAGCTTATGCAGTTTGGACATGCGTTCATTGCTTATATGGCCAAGACGACAATGACATAATTGTAAGGTTAACTGATTATCTAACTTAGCGCGTTTGCTATTTGATTTGATATTGAATATCTCATTGGATGTATCTAACATGTAGATTCCATTATTCAACATTCCTGTAGCATTAAGAACACCATTTAGCGTAATGTAACAACAATTATTACTAAACTTCAAATGATAACCTTTCTTATTCAAACATGAAATAGAAACAATGTTCTTTATTAATGCATGAATATAAAAATAATCATCCAACTCTAAAATTAGTCTCGTAGGAAGTCGCAACATATAAGTACCCTTGGCTACAACAACTTATGCTCCATTACCAACCCTTAGATCTGCTTCTCCTTTAACTAGTCTTCTTCTGTTCCTAAGCCCCTATATGTCAATACATATATGTGAACCACACTCGGTATCCAATACCCAAGTGTTAGAAGAAACAGTATGACATTAAAAAAAATATACCTAAAATAGATTGGGCATCAGATACCTTTTTCTGCTTCAATGACTCCAGATACTGCTTGTAGTTTCTCTTCCAATGCCCATCCTTGGCACAATGATGGCAGGTGCCCTTGGGAGTTAATTCTTCCTTCTTTGCCTTTTTGTTCCCTTTAGCTTTGGTTTTTGACTTCCTCTTAGAACCATTCTTTGAGGAGTCAACCAGCATCACCTCGTTTTGTTCTTTAGCAATAGATGACTCCACTATTTTGAGCATATTGATCAATTCAGGAATTGTGGAGTCAATCTTATTCATCTGATAGTTCATCACAAATTGACCAGTCAGATTGTAAAGAATTAAGTCAATACTTAATTCATGGTGCATGAAAAATCATAATTATCTTAATCGCTCAATATAGCTATTCATCCTTAGTGCAAACTACACTGCAGATGAACCCTCCTACATCTTTGAGCGAAAGATGAGCTGGGTGACCACGAACATCTCAGATTGCACCTGCTCATCAAACAACTCTTGAAGATGGAAGACAATTATATTAGCATCCATATTCCCATGTTGCTTCTGCAACTCAGGAGACATCGACGCTAGCATAATGCAACTTGCCATCTCAGAGTCAGCAATATGTTTCTAGTAAGCCATCTTTTGGTCACCAAATACATTGTCTAAAGGAGGTTGGGGAAGAACCTCTTCAAGGACATAAGCTAGCTTTTCAGCCTTGAGAACAATTCTCAGGTTGCGAAGCCAGTCTAAGAAGTTTGTCCCATTCAATTTGACGTTGTCCAAAATAGAACATAAGTTAATGGAGGTCGACATGTTGTTCTATTTAGTACCTAGACATACAAAAAGAGGTGTATAAGAGAGATTAATTTATAATAATGTAAACAATTTACATTAAAAAGAAACTCCCACTATTTTTATAAAATTCAATAGCCCTCACTTTGAACTCGATAGATAGTAGGTTATCTCCGAGTGCGTTGATATCCATTATGACTAAGAACGACCTTGGAGAGAGTACAATAGGCCATTCATAGTCAAAATATTCGGTATCAACAGTACCCATTATATATAAAATATATAACTATCACTTTATGCTATCAACTAATTGAATGTTCACATATACATTAGGTTGTTAACTCATTAACATATATACATCCAATGCATATCACCTAATTGCACATCTATCCACATTGACCTTGGAGAGAGTCCAACAAATCAATGCTTTCAATTAGGGTCGGCCCATTAATCTTTAGATTGAATTTAAATGGTTTGAACACATCCAATTTACAAGCTAGTCTTGGAGATAGTCCAATAACCCAACTTGAAATTGACCTATGGTCCTTACCATTTAAAATAAATATCGAAACTTATATGAATTGAACATGCTCAATGTCATGCCAGGCTTGGAGAGAGTCTAACAACCCAAACATGAAAAAGAACTCTGGTTCAACCATATTAATGAAAGGTGTTAGCACTAATTTTTGCACAAGGAATTTCAGGTTATTATGGGTCTCATCTATAATAGGAAATAAACCTAAATATGGAAAAAAAACCAAGGTCACATTAGGAAATAAATTTTCCGATCTGAACATGAGTCTATGCTTAGGCTCTAATGACGCGACCAACACCTTCGGTGTCTCTAGGTGCATCCTCGATATTTCCTTTTAGGTTACAAACATATCCTATATGCAAAATCATGCATACTCTAATCTATCATATAGAAAAAAATGGCACAGGTATACTAAAACATCAAACATGCTTTAAATATTCTCCTACAACATGCAATCTATGCCAAACAAATAAGGTGGCGCTGATACCACTTGTTGGAGATTCTGGGATCATGCACAACGGAATAAAATGAATAAAATAATGTTTATTATATCCTAGACATCTCTTGAGGGCCACAAATACTTGCTTTGGCATAATCACATGTAAACACACAAAGGAGAAGGAGAAGTTATACCCTCGAGATTCTTTCGAATATGTCATAACCACAAGCAAGACCAACGAGCCTTGCCTCCATCAGTATCCATTCCGGGATCACCTAAGACAACTCCAAGAGCAGCAAGGCTTTGCCTTCGATTAGTGCTAGCCAATCGGTGGAGACAAGAGAAGAAGAAAGAGGAAGATGGCTACCTTGGAAAAATCCTAAAAAAACTCTTCTCTAAAGATTATCATGGGATCTATTTATAGATCTCTTGATTAGCTCATCTTAGGAGGCTTAAATAGAACCTATCTTACCATAATTATCTCATAATAAAAATAAGAACAACCCAGGAAATTTTCATAAGAGAAATCTCTAAAAATGGCAGAACCGCGACATAGTCGTGCCAAAAGACATGACCGTACCAAGACACATGGCCAGGTGTGTGTCCTTCTGGCCATAATCCAACTTTTGGCCATTTTTAGCCAGAGCAAGGCACGACCTGTGACAAGTTAGGCACGATCGTGTGAGGCTCTGTATGATCCATTTAAGTTTGTTTAGGTGCGATATGGTCATGCCAAATCCGACAAGGCCATAGGAGGTTACATAGCCTCCATTTCACACCCCCTTGGTCTAGTCCAACCAAATATATCCTCTCTCATCGAGAATCTCATTCTTAGACTTGTTTTACATCTCGAGATCACCCGTAGTGCGTGTGACCCAATAGATTTTTGATTATGTTGGTCATTCATAATTAACTCCTTAATTATGAATAGATCATGAGTGGAACCTAGCAGTGCATCATGACCCCCAATTGACTGGAAAGTCTAAATATATTCCATAACATTTCTGAACCATTTAGCATCTACAATTGTTCATGCCTTGTTCCTTTCACTCATCCTATACCCCCTTGGTTCAGGACATGGTCTATGTGTTCGTCCCCACTAGGCTGACTATGTCACACCTAGTCCATGTTAGTTTCCTTATCCTGTGGATTCAAGTTACTCCTACATCTTCCCAAGAAGACCATCTTCTTAACATGTTTGCTCTGGCCAGAGACTTCTGAGTAACAATCCTGACAAGAGACCTAGAGTATGCATCTCCTTTATCAGGAGTGGTGAATACTCTATGGGCTATTCAAATACCTTCAATCACTTTGGCTTATACCCAATCATTCCGGAGTTACACCTCATATTAAGATGGCTGCGAGAAAGTCAAAGTATAATCTGCCATGACCAAGATTACTTGAATACCTTAAGTCTAAGGAATCTCACACTCGAGCTGCAATGAGATCTTCAACGACATATAAAACCATATGAAGTCTCATAGCAGGTCACTACAATGAACTTGTTACTATAACTAGCATCCACATGTTCACTCTTAGCATCCCTATGCTTCCATTCAAAGAATATCGAATGATTGGATAAACCATGGAGCATAACATGTTCTAGTCTCACAAAATTGATGATGTTTAATCTCACCAATTCATCGACTAGGAATAGTTTCAATAGTTATATGATTACACATAATAATATACCCACTAATTGTGATCCAATCACAATTTCTTTCATGGCATGCATCATATTGTGGACTTCAATATATGATTTTAAGATCCTATCAAATACATAAATAATGTATACTCAAATAGTGAATTTTATTAATAACTTCTAAGGCGATTGCCTTAGAACACCTCTCAATTACATCAAGTCTAAAAAGTCTTTATTTATTGGTTACCCTAAGGAAACATGGGGTTACCAATTCTATCATCACTTATAGCAAAAGGTGTTTGTTTTAAGGCATGTTGTTTTCCTAGAGAAAGAGCTTCTCTTACGAGAAAATAGTAGGAGTAAGGTAGAACTTAGGGAAGTTCAAGAGACTCCAATAAACAATTAAGATATGTCTGATCAAGAACCACAACCAATTACTCATAAGGATGAGGTAATGGCTAAACCTATCAATAAACCACCTCTTCATAGATCTGGTAGGACACATCAAATTCCCGAGAGATATGGATTTCTCATAAGTGAATTAAAAGACGTGTTACTCATTAAGGATGAGGAGACTACTAGTTATGAAGAAGTTTTGAATTGTTCAAAAAGGGATTCATGCTTAGAAGCTCTAAAATCAAAAATGGATTCCATGTATGAAAACCGAGTTTGGAACTTCATGGATCTATCTAAATGTATTACACCTATTAGGTGCAAGTAGGGTTTCAAGAAGAAAACTGACATGGATGGTAATATGATTACCTACAAAGCAAGGTTGGTAGCAACAGGCTATCGTCATAGGCAAGGCATTGACTATGATGAATTTTTTTCACCAATGCTTAAATCCATTCAGATACTCCTGGCCATAGAAGCTCATTATGATTATGAGATATAGCAGATGGATTTGAAAATATCTTTCCTTAATGGAATCATGTTTGTGGATGTATATATGATACAACCTGAAGGTTTCACATCTGTTGACAAAAATAAAGTATGCAAGCTTCAACGGTCCATTTATGGACTAAAGCAAGCATCCAGGAGTTGGAATATTTATTTTGATGAGACAATCCAAGAGTTTGATTTCTCACAAAATCCATATGGACCTCCTGTATACAAAAAGGTTAATGAGTGTGCGATCATATTCTTAGTGTTATATGTTAATGACATATTGCTTATAAGAAACGATGTGTCTATTCTACAGTTTATTAAAGTTTAGTTGTCCAAAATATTCTCCATGAAAGACATGGGAGACACAACCTATATCCTTGGGATAAGAATCTATAGAGATAGATCAAAAAGGTTGTATGGTCTTTTGTAGTCTACATATATAGATAGAGTGCTAAAATAGTTTAGAATGTTTGAATCTAAGAAAGGGTTTATACCCATTCATCATGGGATTCACCTTTCAAAGTCTATGTGCCCGTGCACAGAAGATGAGAGGATTTGCATAAGTAAGATTCCCTATGCATCAACTATAGGATCTATCAAGTATGGAACATTGGGTGGTGATAAACAGGTTTATTTGTGTCGTGGTACCGTTTCAATTATCGAAACCCCTAACTACACTAATATAGCATAGTGAATGGCTCGGATCGTTTCCCAATGTGTGTAATCGACAGAATAGTAAACTTAGGATTTCTAATTATTGCTTTGGGTTTTCTATTGAAGATTGGGGGGTTTGGGTTTTTGAGCTCTAACCTACGACTGCAAGGTAATTAAAACTCTAAACTAACATGCAACAACTAAATCAAATAAAGCATAAATTAAAGCAATAAAAATTGAAAAAGGAACTAATTTGATCAACCCAAGATAGGCCCGATGAATAAACAAGGTCCTCTGGCTAAGTCCAACGAAGCTCGATTGAGACTCCGCAAATGGCAGTGGATGTGGGATGGTGCAAACTCCTGAATCCAGTAGTTTGATGGATACTTCGAACTCTCACGGATCCGGTTGATCTCGAAGAAGTGTCGTCGGTGCGGACTCCTCCTCGAATCCGAAAGAGAAGGTGGATGCTGTGGAGATGGAGGACATCATCGAAATCTCTCGATGAAGCGGTTCCTCCTCGAATCCGTGGAGGAAAATGGATGGACACAAGGTGGAGGCGCCTGCTAGGGCTCAAGGGAAAAACATATTTAACTAACAACTAAATGAAGTAAGCAATATATCAACGAAATATACTGCATGAACATGAGGTAAAGTAAAGCATGTAACTAAGTCTAATCAAATGAGCTACAACCTAATTACTCTAAGAAGCATTTTATCGAACACTACGTAAGCATGAAACAAATTAAACCAAGTACGTGCAAATTAAACATGGAAGGTAAATTCGATTATAAATATTCATCTAATAAAAGCAAAGAGACAATCAAAACACATCAATGAAAGCTATTGTTTGATGAAGGTAAAGGTCGGCGCTGCCCGGTGGAACTGGCTACAAACATGGAACGCTGCCGAAGCTATGGATCTGCTGGTCGGAGCTGTTGGAAGTGCTAATAACGGAGGGAAATTGCCACTCCGGTGACTGTGGTGGTGGTAATGAAGTTGCCGGCGGAGTTGTGACTCCACCTCCGATCAGAGGTGGAACAAGCTGCTGGTGGAGCGGCTGGAGATGATACCGGAGGGGAATCCCCACTCCGGTGATCAGCGGTGATAGAGCTTGGTAAGGGCTGGCAGAGCTACAGTCGGTGGAGAAGGCCACGGCTGGCGGCGGTGAAATGGAGCAGCCGACATTGAGTCAAGGCGGAGATGTGGTGGTTGCTGCCGGTGGAGGGAGTGATGGAGGAAACAACCGCCGACCTTGGCGGAGGAAGTGGACGGTCGGTGGTGCTTGGGCGTGAGGAGTCGGCGGACGGCGCTCGTGCGATGGAAAGGGAGAAGAAGCTCCTGTGTTGCGCGATTGGTAAATGTTGGATTTTAAGGTGATTTTTTGCAGTCGTCCGATCGCAGCCAGTCGAATCTCAGCCGTCCATTTAAGCTAGGTTAATTGAATCTGATTAATCCATGAACTAGGAAATGCATCCAACGGCTGTGATCAATCCAACTTTGAATGGATGGATCTGATTAGTTTGAAGGGTCGATTGCGAGCAACTTGATTTGGATGGAAGGTTGAGACGTGTGGATCTGAGTGTATGGATCGGATCTCTCTAGATTTAAATAGATGGCTCAAATCAATCAGATCTCATCGGACGGTCAGGATTAAATAAATCTGAACCCTTGATTAAATTGCCTCTGATCTTGATGAAGGGCTCAGATTCTTCTAGCTTAAAATGCTCATTACAACCCTTAGATGAAGCCATATTTGATCCAACTTGAGTCTAGTCCAGTGGCTCATCTTGATCTCCTACAAACAAAGATAAAATTCACATATAAGTCCAAAATTTAGGAGAATTTACAATAAAGTCCAAAAATATATCCAACTCATAAAATATGCAAATAATCGATAATTAATCATTAGAGAGGATTAAAATAGTGATATTAAGGACCGAAATAACACGACAAAATAATAGTTATCAGGTGGCTGTCAAGGCAATCTTTAAGTACTTGAGAAGAACTAAGGATATATTTTTGGTATATAGAAAAGGCGATATGGTGATATATGGGTATACTAATGTCAACTTCGAGACAAATAAGAATAATTCCAAATCTCAGTCTAGATACATATTCACTTTGAACGAGGGCACGGTGAGTTAGAAAAGTTTCAAACAAGATACCTTCGCTGATTCTACCACAGAGGCAAAATACATTGCAACTTTTGAAACAATAATAGAAGTAGTTTGGATCAAGAAGTTTATCATTGAACTTGAAGTGGTTCGACTATTGTTGAAGTATTCCTAGTTTACTATGACAACAATGGAGCCATTGTGCAAGCAAAGGAACCCAAGTCTCATCAACGATCCAAACATATGCTTAGGCGTCATCATTTGATCAGAGAGATCATTAGTAGGAAAGAAATACAAATTGAGAAAATCTCTACTGAAAGGAACTTAGTTTGACAAAGGATCTACCTCAAAGTAAGTTTTAGAGTCAGTCAAAACCTATGGTATAGGACACCGTGACGATTAGCAATAGGCCAAGTGGGAGTATGTTATATTTGAGAGGGGTTCTAAGGCAATTGCCTTATTGTTTGTACTATTTATTCGATAAATAATAAATTCATTATTTGAGTGTACATTCATTATGTATTTGATTGGATCTTGAACTCATTTACTAAATGTCTGTAATATGATTCATAGTATGAGAGACTTGTAGGATATTTGACGCCGCTAGAGGGGGTGAATAGCGTTTGACCGTTCATAGATGGAATTCGATCGCGTGTTCATCTCTACAATTTTGTTAGTGGCAGCGGAAATAGATATGATACAATAACGAAATACGCAAACACGAGTATGTAACGTGGTTCGGAACCGCACGGTTCCTACTCCACGGATCGAGCTCTACGAGCTCTAGTGATGCACACGCAACCACTAATAAACACTCCATCTCGGAACAATCCGGAGGTGGAGAAACCTCGTACAATAATGATTACAACAATAATCAAAGAGATACAAGCAAATACGATAATGAAATACAAATGCAAGTAAAGGAAAAACACTTTACAAAAGCTTTTGATTGCTTGATCTTTGATTGCCTTGAACTAGCTTTGAAGGACTGGAAAGCACCAACTTCCCCCTTCAATTTCGCCCAAGAAAATCGCTATCTTTTCCTCCATCACGAGCTCCTTTTATAGCTTCAACCTGTGCTGGAAAAGGTCGATCAGTCGACTGCTCGGGACCATCAGTCGACTGATCACACTGTTGCTGTGAGACAACGGTGTAATCCACGCTGGAAAAATCCAACGGCTAGGGCGTCGATCGTGATCATGAGCATCGATCGCTCGCATCACTCATTGCTCATCGCGGTGGTCGAGTGAGACTCCATCTCGTGGTCGAGAATCGAGCATCGATCGGTGATCACACGATCGATCGACTACTCGACATCACGATCGCGCCCACCTCTGTCGATGACTTCTAGACCACTTCTCGCAGTCAAACCCTAGTTGACTCGGTCCAGTCGACTGCCACATGGCACCAGTCGACTGACACACCTCAAACATGAGGTTTTAGCCCAAGTATAGTGCCCCCATACTTGCTAGACCACCCTTAGCCTAGACCTAAGCCTTCTAGCCACCTCCATCAGCCTCACACCTCTCGGATCCCTCCAAGTCATCTATGACTTGTTCATCCATCGCGTTAGCCTTCAGGTGCTTCCATCGGCTATGTCATGCTAACGGTGTCTACACCGCCAAGGCACATTGGACTTATGCCGCCAAGACTCCCGCTTGGACTTTACGCCGCCAACCATTGGACTTATGCTGCCAAGACTCCCGCTTGGACTTTACGCCGCCAATATCAAACCCCTTGGACTTCAAATGCCAAGACTCAAGTTTGGACTTTCCCTTGACAACCCATGTTGGACTTTCCATTTGCCAAGACCCATGCTTGGACTTTTCTCAAATGCCAAGTGTCCCACTTGGACTTCCCATGCCAAGTACTCAAGACTTGGACTTTCCCATGACAATTACATTGTCATATGTTTTTGTCGAAACATCAAAACATCACTCGAGTCAAACTCGATTCCTGGTCAATCGTGACCTGGGCCGATTGCACCAACAATCTCCCCCTTTTTGATGTTTGACAAAAACCAAACAAATCATTTGAGTTAGACCACTAACTCAAGTCTCTTACCAATTATTCCAAATTGGTAATCTAAAATGTTCTCCCCCAAACATTCTCCCCCTTTTTGACTAACATCGAAAAGGTCTTCTCTCCAAGGAGGTCAATGTCTCATGTCCCAATGAGATCTTACAATCTCCCCCTTGGTCCAAAAATACCTAGGATGCCTACCATCTTCTTAGTGATAAGTCCCATATAACTCAAGAGAGGCAATCCTATACACTCTCCCAATTTCCAAATTGGGTTTCTAAAAATCCATCAATTTTCCCAATTGATAACCTTTTCCCTTTCAAGAAGAAAGAAAAACACATCCATCACTCCAAGATGGATACCTCCCCCTAATGGCTTGCTCCCCCTTGACCATTGCACCAACAATGTCCTTGGGAAATCCCTAAGCTAATAGGAACTCTAAACCATCAAAATTAAGGTTAGAAATTCAACATTGAACTTCCCAACACCTTAAAATTGATACAAACCCTAAACACCTCTCCTAATCCATATCCAATGGATTTTCACCCTTCATCATGCTTCCCAAAGCATATCCTAGGGTTAGGAGTGGTTAGGGACCTTAACCACAGCTGAAATCGGGTTAAACAACTTTGGTTTTCGAAATCGGCGATTATCGATCGACTGTTATCGACTACGGTCGGTGATGTGCGCCACGATCGTGCGAAGCAGCGGCCGAGGTGATCTTTGCTATGATCGAGTCAACTGCCCATCACCGAATCAAACTCGACATTTGAAAATACATAAGTAATTCTACGTAAATCAAAAAATCACGAAACTTGATATGTATATTACTTATCACACATACAATTGGTGAAAAATTTTGGAAAAATATTTTTACCATTGAAATAGGAGATTGGTACAAAGTTCAAAAACTATTAAAACTTTAAAGTTTTTGATCCACTTTGTATCAACTTCTACAATGATGATGGCTATCAAAAGATAGGTTTCACCAAGGTTTTCTAAATTGATTTTAAAATGTTTTTGAAAACCTATTTTTACCATTGAAATAGGAGATTGGTACAAAGTTCAAAAACTATTAAAACTTTAAAGTTTTTGATCCACTTTGTATCAACTTCTACAATGATGATGGCTATCAAAAGATAGATTTCACCAAGGTTTTCTAAATTGATTTTAAAATGTTTTTGAAAACCTATTTTGAACCATGGTTTATTGGCTAAATATACATAACTTGTATATTAGCTTTTCTTATGATTCTTGGTGATAATTAAAATAAGTTTGAGTTCATCTAGATGCACTACCTATGCACCTTGAACCTAACTTATTATCCTAGCATCTCACATGTATCTAGGGTGTATAAATACACATACATGTCAATGTGATGTGAGATGTGGGTTTTGATTCATTTTATCTAGGGTTTCATGCATTTCCTAGGCAACCCTACTTGATTCCCTTATAAATGAGACTTCAAGTCATGTCATTTTCCTTAAATCAATGGTCAATCAAATTAGTGCAAGAAATGATCATGGCATAGTGATAGCAAAATAAAAACATGACCAATGATCATGATGTCATGGCATATGATGAAATTTAAAAAAAAACACATGACATTTAAAGTAATCACAACCAATGACATGACATGTTATATAATAAGATGAAATTTCATGTCATGTCATGATATAGCAATTTTCATAAACAACTACATTAATACAAATACACACTCAAACACACATGATTTTCACAAACAGAAATTTTATTCAATTTAAAAGGATTTCAGTTTTTACATTCAAAATGGAGATTTGATATACTCAATCTCACTACAAAACTAAGAAACAAAAAAAATCTAACATCCTCTAAATCTAGTCGTCTGCAGGAGGTGGTGGTGGAGGAGGCTGCTGGCTCAAAGTCCAAGCCTGCATCATCTCATACATATCGAGCTGACGCTGCTCGATACGACTTTGGGACTCTGTAATCTGCATGTATCGCTCCTCCATCCGACCAAGACATGTGCCCATGGATGCTTGGCCTACTAAGAGCTCTGTCAGTCTAGAGTCAACCATCTGCTGATAGTCTTGGAATCTGGACTCCAGCTGGCCAAGACGATCTGATGGACCCTCCGCTGATGCATCTGCTGGAAGCTGATCCTCCCATCAGCGGCGTCTACACCCTCATAGTCCACTGCCGCATCTCTGGGTACCAGAGGAGGCTCTCTGCGTGCCCTGGGTGGTGGTCGAGGCGCCAACTCCATCTGTCCAGGCCCCATCCGCAGCTTCGCTAACGAGAAATTGTGAATCGATATGCAGTCGTACACCTCAGAGAGCGCTCTCAGAGAACCCCTGTGAATGTTGATGCCTACTGACTCTAGCCATGCTGTGATAATGTGACCATATGGCATATGCACTTTCCCTTGTACAGGGGAAATGAAATGCACTATGCAATAAAACATGTTTAGGGCAAAGTTTATGTCTAACCTATTACGCATGGCGTATAGTAGAAAGAGATGGGGAGGCCGAATCTTGGCCAGACCCCGAGTGACGATAGGAAGAAAACACCCAACAATGACCTTGTAGAGTACATTGTCAGGTGCAGATAACTCACTAATAGGGAATAAATTCTAGGCTGGTGGATGAGGATGACCAAAAATATGCTCCTGCATGGAGTCTAAAGAAATGTGGTCAAATGGCTCGGGTAAAGGAGCATCAAAGGTGGGGTAAAAGATGAAGGTGTCATCCGAGGGCTTACACTCGAGAAACTTCTGCAGTATCGCAGGAGTGAACTCTAAATCGCGTTTTGCAACGCGAGTAGTGTAGGTAGGGCCATCGTCTACCTTCTTTAGGTTCTGATAAAATTCCTTAAGGAGGTCATCGTTAATGGGATGTGTGCATAAAACAATTTTCATGAGATGATAGTATGCAAATAAGTCCATGACATCGCTACAGTAGCGATTGAAAAAGTCCCTATCGATGTACCTAACCAACATAGGTTGGTACAATCGAGATTCACCCTCGGGTGGATCATTCCTACGGGCTCTCCTATTATGAATGCAATGTAATGATATGACATGCAAGGACAACAATACATGATTAGATAAAAATAAATTACTATGGAAAAGAAAATTAGGGTTTTGGGTAAGAAAAATTTTACTTAGGTGCCATTTGGAGGTGTGACGAGGAAATGCTCAGATATTGCTGAGGGGGTCGCCAAAAAGTTCGTCGGAGGACTCAGACGCCGGAACCCTAATCGGAAACAGGGAAACAAACCCTAGAATGAGTGATCTAAGGCTTGAGATAAGTGAAAAACACAAGAAGAGGGGTATAGCTATCAAACCTAAAAGCTTGGGCGGCTGGCACGGCCGGAAGGGCTGGTCGGAGAAGAAGATGGCGATCGGAGAGGAGAGAAAGAATGAGAGCTTCACGTGAAGACGGTGAACCCTAGCGGTTCGGCGTTTTAAAATCGCGACGCCTTGATCGGTGATATCACGACATCGGTCGGTGATCACGGCAATTAGCGAGTTTACGAACCGATAGTCGATCGATCCGCCGCAATCATCGGCCGAACCTTCGTGATGTGCTACGTAACATCGATCGGCCGATCGACGGCTCATCGATCGGCCCGGTGTTGTCACCACTCGAGATGTGCGAGCACTCGGATCGATGCCCTCGCCTCGGTGAGCGGTACCATCGATCGGATGTATCCCATCGGTCGATCGATGTTCAAGCGATCAGTCATGGCGCCATCACTCATTCTTTGGACACATCGTATCGCGTTATAAGATTATCACGATCGATAATCAGCGATATCAAATCTTGATTTCTTCATATAAATTATTCCATTTTATCATGTTTAATCTTGTATATCGAACATATTGATGTTACACTTATATTCATGTATTCGTTAATGTATTTTAATATTTTATTCCATTTTGGCAAACATTAACATCCAATGATTTCCAAATCCTAACATCTCACCCTTTCTAAGTGTTGAAATACACAATCAAGGTAAAAGACTTGTTTTGTGAGATGCAATCCATCCTAGACATTCCTTCCATGCAAACACATAGTGAAACATATGAAGCATGGTAAGTACAAGACATCAAGTTGTGTGGCACTTGAGTATCACTCTAGATGTTACTTTTACATCTTAAACACACTTCTCTTGATACATGAACTTCTAAAGTGTGCCAACAATCAAAGTTACACACTATGACCTCTAAATCTAGATTGTACCAATTTTATTGATTTTCATGTTTTCAAGAAATATATTGACACATCCTAAAATCCTTTAGGATTAAGGCTCAAATGTATTTCCAAGGTAACCATAACCTTGAAAATAACCTAAAGTGTCACCTTTACCATGGTTGAGTTAACTACTCATCCAATCATGGTTGGCACATTCTAACCCATTTAACGTGAATCAATCATGCTCTTTGGAACCCAAAATCTATTTGAGCTCATTGAATTAATTAGGTATTCCTTAGGGATAACCTCCCTAGATACCTTCCTAATGACCCTCCTAGGCTTGTTACCCTTGGTCATTGTGGTCTTATCTAGGTTGACTCTAGAGGTAACTCCCCTTGCAACCTTGGTCTTCCTAGACCTAGCTTATGTTCCAAAGTCAAATGGAACACAATGATAAGTCACCTTAGACTTAGGTTTGTGACCCAAACCTTTCTTGCCCTTGGTTGACTTTTGTCTTTTGGGTCCTAGATGTTGACTTTGAGATCTTGACCCTTGACTTTGACCATTAGACCCTTGAAATTGATTTTGTAGCTTATTTAGGGTCTTTTCTAGTTTTTCAAGCCTTGACCTTAAGGCTTGGTTCTCTAATTCTAATTGCCCAAATGATTTTTGATTAGGTTTTTGGGCATTACCATTTACCTTAGACATATGTTTACCCTTATTGGAATTGATACCTAAATGATTTTCAATTTTCTTAATTGCTTTCTTAGGAATGACATTTCTAGGGACATTAGTCCCAAATTTCTCCTTCTTTGAAATAGATCTAGAGTTATCATTCCCAGCATGCTTTGATTCATGAGTAATAGCAAAGTTATTTGAATTAATTCTAGTATGATTTTGCTTAGAATTTAAGGAATGAGCATTATGAAAATGTACCTTAGGGTTTGCCTTAGTAGCTCCCCCTACTTGTGATACTCCTTCTTGGGTCTTCTTGCTCCCCCTAGGACATTGATTTCGGTAATGTCCCGGTTGCTAACATTTGAAGCAAATGATATGCTCCTTGTCTTTAGATGATGGGGAACCGACATCCTTTGACTTTTGTTGACTTTTAGGCGCCGGAGGAGTCTTCTTAACCTTTTTTGGGCACTTGCTCTTATAGTGCCCGGTTTCCCTACACTCAAAACATATTATATGCATCTTATTATTAACACATATGTTTGAGTTACCTAGGTTAATGGAGACCAGAATTGGACTTTGGGCTTCTCCATCTTGACCGGATGTCGAAACTTCTTCTTGATGTTCCGATGTGGAAGTTCTCTCCTCCCCCTCAATCCTTGAGGTGGATGCTTCTTCCATCTCCTCCACCTTTTCCGATCCGGATGTTGATTCCCTATCAACCTCCGAATCCTCACTTCCTTGTGAGGATGATGCATTAGCCTCTTTGGTCTCTTCCTCTTGGACCGTTGATGGGCTATCATGAAGCTTGACCACTTGGCTCCATAGCTCGTTTGCATCTACATAATTACCTAACATACACAAGATATTGTTAGGTATTAAATCAATTAAAAACTTCGTTACCTTCTCATTTTTCTCGAATGCTTGAACTTGTTCTTCGGTCCATCTTTTTTTCTTGAGGAATCCACCTTTTGATCCTCTTGGATAGCTATATCCTTCCATTAAAATGGACCATTCTTCGAGATCCCTCATCATTAGGAAGTCCTCAATTCTCGCCTTCCATTGTCTAAATCCTTCTTGTCCATAGAAGGAATAGGGAATTGGGGTGTTGATATCCCATCCCAATGGTTCTTCTATCTTCACCCTCTAGCTTCTTTATCTTAGCTCCCGGCGGTTAGTCCGTAGAAGAGCCCCAGGCTCTGATACCAATTGTAGGATATTTGACGCCGCTAGAGGGGGGTGAATAGCGTTTGACCATTCGTAGATGGAATTCGATCGCGTGTTCGTCTCTACAAGTTTAATGATACAATAACGAAATAAGCAAACACGAGTATGTAACGTGGTTCGGAACCGCACGATTTCTACTCCACGGACCGAGCTCTATGAGCTCTAGTGATTCACACACAACCACTAATAAACACTCCTTCTCGGAACAATCCGGAGGTGGAGAAACCTCGTACAATAATGATTACAACAATAATCAAAGAGATACAAGCAAATACGATAATGAAATGCAAATGCAAATAAAGGAAAAACACTTTACAAAAGCTTTTGATTGCCTTGAACTAGCTTTGAAGGACTAGAAAGCACCAACTTCCCCCTTCAATTTCGCCCAAGAAAATCGCTATCTTTTCCTCCATCACGAGCTCCTTTTATAGCTTCAACCTATGCTGGAAAAGGTCGATCAGTCGACTGCTCGGGACCATCAGTCGACTGATAACACTGTTGTTGTGAGACAACGGTGTAATCCACGCTGGAAAAATCCAACGGCTAGGACATCAGTCGACTGATCATGAGCATCAGTCGACTGTTCAAGCCATCACTCGACTGCTCGTCGCAGCGGTCGAGTGAGACTCCATTCTGTGGCCGAGAATCCGAGCACCAGTCGACTGATCACACGATCAGTCGACTGCTCGAGACATCATTCGACTGCCCACCTCTGTCAGTCGACTGCTAGAACACTTCCCGTAGTCAAACCCTAGTTGACTCGGTCCAGTCGATTGCCACATGACACCAGTCGACTGGCACACTTCAAACATGAGGTTTTTGCCCAAGTATGGTGCCCCCATACTTGCTAGACCACCCTTAGCCTAGACCTAAGCCTTCTAGCCACCTCCATCAGCCTCATGCCTCTCGGATCCCTCCAAGTCATCCATGACTTGTTCATCCATCGCGTTAGCCTTCAGGTGCTTCCATCGGCTATGTCATGCTAACGGTGTCTACACCACCAAGGCACATTGGACTTATGCCGCCAAGACTCCTGCTTGGACTTTACGCCGCCAACCATTGGACTTATGCTGCCAAGACTCCCGCTTGGACTTTACACCGCCAATATCAAACCCCTTGGGCTTCAAATGTCAAGACTCAAGCTTGGACTTTCTCTTGCCAACCCATGTTGGACTTTCCATTTGCCAAGACCCATGCTTGGACTTTTCTCAAATGCCAAGTGTCCCACTTGGACTTCCAATGCCAAGTACTCAAGACTTGGACTTTCCCATGACAATTACATTGTCATATGTTTTTGTCGAAACATCACTCGAGTCAAACTCGAGTCCTGGTCAATCGTGACCTGGGCCGATTGCACCAACAAGACTACTTGTGAGCATCTCTACATGTGTAATTATGATTGTATTGAAATATTCCCTAGTCAATGAGTCAATGAGCTCGAACATCAATGATTCTGAGAGACTAGTGTTGGGAACAATGTGACCGCTAGAGGGGGGGGTGAATAGTGTCGTCGATGCTTGATGGATTTCGTTCACGATCGCGTCTACAAATTGTGTTAGTGCGCAGCGGAATAATAATAAAAACAATAACATGATACACAATCACAAACATAAGAATATAACGTGGTTTGGAACCAAATGGTTCCTACTCCACGGATCGGGCTCTAAAAGCTCTAGCAATGCAAACACGCACTACTAATCCAATAAACTCCTTCTCGACAACAAGTCGGAGGTGGAGAAACCTCGTACAATGAATTACAATAAGAAATACAAAGTAAACAAAAAAATACAAGATGAAAATACAAAATAATGTAAAGAAAACTTTACAACTATTACTTTGGAATGCTTGCTTGTTGATTGCCTTGGACTAGCCTTGAAGACCCTGATTTACAATAGCAAATCACTCCAAATCGCCCAAGAAAATCGCTACCAAAATCTCTCTTCCGAGCTACTTTTATAACCTGCAATCGGGCTAGATTTTTGCCTATCAGTCAACTACACGGGACCATCAGTCGACTGATGCCACTGTTGTTATGAGACAACGACTACATCCACGCTGAAAAAATTCAATGGATACACCATCAGTCGACTGACCATACACATCAGTCGACTGACCATACACATCAGTCGACTGATGTCTCAATCAGTCGAGTGGTCGATGCAATCACTCGACGGGAGAACCTTTTGTGCCTGAAATCCCGAGCACGGTCGGTGATCACGGATCGGTTGGTGCTAGAGCCAATGACGTGCCCACCTCTACGGTAGTCATTTGCTAGGGCCTCCACCGATTGACTTCTAGGGCACTCTCCGCAGTCAAACCCTAGTTGATTCAAACCAGTCGACTGTCACATGGTACCAATTGACTGATACACCTCAAACATGAGGTTTTAACCAAAATATGGTGCCCCCATACTTGTTAGATCACCCGTAGCCTATACCTAAGCCTTCTAGCCACCTCCGTCAGTCTCGCGCATATCGGATCCCTCCAAGTTATCCATGACTTGTTCATCCATACGCTAGCCTTCAGGTGCTTCCATCGGCTATGTCATGCTAACGGTGTCTACACCACCAAGGCACATTGGACTTGCGTTGCCAAGACTCCGCTTGGACTTTACGCCGCCAACCATTGGACTTATGCTGCCAAGACTTCTGCTTGGACTTTACGCCGCCAATATCAAACCCCTTGGACTTTCCAAATGCCAAGACTCAAGCTTGGACTTTCCCTTGCCAACCCATGTTGGACTTTCCATGCCAAGACCCATTCTTGGACTTTCCTTGCCAACCCATGTTGGACTTTCCCTTGCCAAGACCCATTCTTGGACTTTACATGCCAAGTACTCAAGACTTGAACTTTCCTAATGCCAAGTGTCCCACTTGGACTTTCCATGCCAAGTACCCATGACTTGGACTTTCCCATGACAATGGTCAAACCATCATCAAACATCAAATGTGACCTGGGTTGATTGCACCAACAATTTCCCCAACACATATCAAACATTAATGTCAGACATCCATGTCAAACATCAAAACACTTACTCGAGTCAAACTCGAGTCTGATCAATCATGACCTGGGTCGATTGCACCAACAATCTCCCCCTTTTTGATGTTTGACAAAAACACCATTGAGTTAGGCCCCTAACTCAAATTCCCTTATAAATTATCCTAAATTGGTAATTCCATACATTCTCCCCCTTTTTGACATACATCAAAAAGGTTCACCCCAAGGAGGTCAATGTCTCATATCCAATGATATCTTATAATCTTCCCCTCAGTCCAAAAAGCTCTAGGATGCCTACAATCTTCCTAGTGATAAGTCTCATATGACTTAAGAGAGGCAATCCTACAAACTCTCCCAATTTCCAAATTGGGCATCTCTAATTCCCATTTCTCCCTCTCATGAGAAAAAATACCATCCATCATCCCATGTTGGATACCGCCCCCTAAAGGTTTGCTCCCCCTTGACCATTGCACCAACAATGTCCTTGGGAAGTCCCTAAGCCAATAGGAACTCTAAACCATCAAAAATAAGGTTAAAAGTTCAACATTGAACTTTCTCATACCTTAAATTTGATACATCACCCTAACAACTCTCCTAATCCATATCCAATGGATTTTCACCCTTTATAATGCTTCCCAAAGCATATCCTAGGGTTAGGAGTAGTTAGGGAACTTTACCGTAGCTGAACATGGGCTAAACAATCTTGTTTTTCTCGAAATCAGCCTGGCAATCGACTTTATCAGGAATCAGTCGACTGCCGTGCCCATCAGTCGACTGCCAACAAGGGCAGTCAACTGATAACTGAAATTTCTAAATTTCAATTATTAGAATCGAATTTTGAAAAAGCATAAGTAATTCTACGTATATCAAAAAATCGTGAAAATTCATATGTATATTACTTATAAGCAATAAAATGGGTGAAAAATATTTGAAAAATATTTTACCCATAAAATAATGAAATTGATACAAAGTTCAAAAGTGAAGAAAAACTTCAAAGTTTTAGCTCACTTTGTATCAACTTCATCAATGGTGATTGCTATCAAAAGATAGACTTCACCAAGGTTTTCTAAAATAATTTTAAAATGTTTTCAAAACCTTATATTGGATCATATTCTTTGGGCTTAATGTACATGGCTTGAACATAAGCTTTCCCAATGATCCACCTCTAATATAAGATGGGTTTTGGTTCATTTAGATGCAAAAACTATACACTTTGAACTTAACTCATATCCTAGCATCTCATATGTATCTAGGGTGTATCAATACACATACATGTCAATGTAATGTGAGATGTGGGTTTTGTTCATCCTAAACAAGGGTTTCATGCATTTTCTAAGGCAACCCTACTTGATTCCCTTATAAATGGGACTTCAAGTCATGTCATTGTCCTTAATTCAATTTTGTTGGTGCAATAGGCCAAGGTTGACTTGAGTTTGACTCAAGCAGTATTTTGATGATAGACAAAACTTATGACATGGGATTGTCATAGGAAAGTTCAACATGGAGTTGGCATGGAAAATCCAAGCATGGGGCTTAGTGTGGGAAAGTCCAAAGCATTGCCAAGCCGTACGCTTGGTGCTGGTGAGAAATGCATTGCGAAGCCGTGCGCTTGGTGCATGTGGAAAGTCTTGAGGACTTGGCAAGTTCACTAGGCTTGGGGTCATTGAGTCGGTGAAGGATGGCATTGCGAAGTCGTGCGTTTGGTGAATCCGAGGGACCGCCGGACGTGGAGCGAATGGAGTGAGGCCCAAGGGAAGCATACTTTGAGGTCATGAGAGATGAAGGATGGCATTGCGAAGTCATGCGCTTGGCGCATCCGAGGGATGTAGGCCGAGGGAAGAGAGCTTCGGTGGGGAACTCCATGAGGGATGAGGTGGACTTGGCCAAGTGGCTAAGACTGAGTATCGGATGCTCAAACAACTTGATGTTTGAGGTTTTACCCGACATCAGTCGACTGGCATAGGACCAGTCGACTGATGGTCACAATCAGTCGACTGATGGGTGCAAAATCATCTTGATGCAGGTTATAAATGGATCTCAAGAGGGGGGATTTCGCTAAGACTTTTGTGAAGCTTTTGGAGGGGAATTGTTGCTGCATTCTAGACTTTCAATAGCCATCTAATGCAAGCAACAAGCAAAGGGTTCAAAGCAAGCGTTGTAAAGTGTTCTTTACGTGTATTTCGTATTTGTCTTTGTATTGCTTGTATTTCATATTACTTAGTGTAATTACTTGTGAGAGGTTTCTCCACCTCTGACGTGTTGTCGAGAAGGAGTGGTTTAGTTAGTGTCATGCAGATAACTAGAGCTCAGTGAGCTCGCCCGTGGAGTAGGAACCATTCGGTTCCGAACCACGTATATCTTGTGTTGTGTGATTGTGTATTGTTTTTAGTTTCATTATTATTGTTATTCCACTGTGCTAATGACAATTGTAGACAAGCACGCAACGAG
The DNA here is from genome assembly GCA_025175895.1 of Wurfbainia villosa. Classification (NCBI taxonomy): domain Eukaryota; kingdom Viridiplantae; phylum Streptophyta; class Magnoliopsida; order Zingiberales; family Zingiberaceae; genus Wurfbainia; species Wurfbainia villosa. The sequence continues at coordinate 53,961,237 of CM045986.1, read as the reverse complement.
AACGATCGTATTCCACCATACGACTATTTAGGGCTATTTACCCCCCTCTAGCCGGCCACCATCGACCCTACAAGTGGTATTAGAGCCAAGGCGCTTATCGAGGACTAACCGCCGACACAAGCACTACAAAATGGTCGGCAACATCCATCCATCGAAATATGATAGAAACTTTTCTTTGTGGAAGGAAAGGATGGAGGTATATTTCAAAACCAATTTTGATTTCATGTTAATTATAGAAAATGGTTTTGAAATGCCTAGGGATAGAGAAAACAAGCCCATTGAGAAGTCAAGGTGGACCCAAGACCAAATCAAGGACTTCAAGATAAATCTCGAGGTAATAAAATTACTTAGTGATTTGTTACCTAACACTATTTGGTCTAGATTGGGTGACTTTAGGGATGCAAGGGAGTTATGGAATAAGGTAATCAAATTCCAAGAAATTCCTGAACTGACACAAGTAGAGGAAGATGCCGTAGAAGAGAGCCCATCCACCTTCGATGATGTTGATGATTTGGTGGAGACCTCCACCTCTAGCATTGAGGGGGAGGAGAGGCCTTCTATCCTGGAACAAGTTCAAGAAGAAGCTTCAACATCCGGGAGAAGTGAAAATTCCCTAGGTAACTCAAGTGTTGTTATTATAAATAAAAATCATATAACATGCTTTGAGTGTAGGGAACAAGGGCACTATAAAAGTAAGTGTCCTAAGAAGGTGAAGAAGGTTCAACCGACACCAAAAGTCAATAACGTCGGAGTCCCCACAACTAGAATCAAAGAGCATATTGTGTGCTTTAAATGCAATCAAAAGAGACACTACCAAAGCCAATGCCCTAGGGGGAGGAAGAAAGGGCAAGAAGGGGCATCTCATGTAGGGGGAGCTTCCAAAGCTAACCCTAAGGTATATTTAAATTATGCACCTTCAATTCCTAAAGTTAAAAAGCATGCTAAAAACTATTTTAGTTCTCTTGCAATTATTAATGAAAAGCATGCTAGTAGAAATAATAAGGTTTATTGTTTAGGTGTCAAGCATGTTAGTTTATCTAAAGACAAACCTAGGACCAATAACACTAGACCAATCTTGCCTAGGGAGTCAATTAGGAGAATTGAAGAAAACTTGGGCATTAACCCCAAGAAATCTAGGTATATGCCTAAAAAGAAAAATATTTCCCAAAAACTAATGAAAAATCAAAATTGGAAAGATTAGAGGTGGAGAATCGAGCCTTGAGGTCAAGGATAGAAAAATTAGAAAAGGCCCTCAAAATTATGACAAATACAATTATGGGGTCTAAGGATCAAAATTTAAGGCCTAGGGTTCAAAAATGGTCTAAGGGCAAGGAAAGTTTGGGTTACAAACCTAAGCCCAAGAAGACATATCATAATGCTCCATTTAATTATGGAACAATTTCTAGGTCTAGAAAAACTAAGGCTAATAGGGAAGCTATCCCTAAGACTAGCCATGGTGTTTGCTTAGTGGCTAAGGACTTAAGGAAAACCAAGAAAGTCACTAAGAAGGTCAAAGGAGGAGTCACCTCTAGAGTTGACCTAGGAAAGACCCATTTGACTAAGGTGTCAAAACCAAAAAGGGTCATTAGAAATGTATCTAGGGAAGTTATCCCTAGTGAATACCTTGTTAACCCAAGGAGCTCCAATAGGTATTGGGTACTTAGAAGCATGATCGATTCATGCTAAATGGGTTAGGGTGTGTCAACCCTAAGTGGATGGGTAGTTAACTTAACCATAGTAGAGTTGACACATTAGGATGTGCCAATGTGCTTGAGAAGTTAAAAATGATTTAAATTGGCACAATTATGTCTTAGAGGTATTGGTGTGCCATTTTGGGTTTTTGGCACACTAGGGGGAATGATGGTATTAAGGCAAAATGGAATTAATTCCTAGAAATGGCAATTTGGATTTAGCACTTAGGTATTTTATACCTTAGTATATTTTACTTGCCATGATTTATTTTCCTTGCCATGTCATGACATAATTTTCATTTTTATCTATAAAAATGTCATGATCATGTTTAGAATTATTTTTAGATGTCATGTATGCTTAGATTTCTTTCACATGCCATGACATCATGATTTTGGCATATGCTTTTATATATATCATATCTATGCCATAATCATTATCATGCATAAACTAAAATGAAATTAAGGACTATGGCTTGATTTGATGGGAATCAAATAATATTTCCTAGAAATATGCATGAGACCATTAAAGAACAAAAACCCACATCTCACTAGATTAATTGCCTTGAATGTGTTTTACACATCTAGATACAAGTGAGATGTTTAGGAAAAATGAATTAAAGGTTTCAAAAACATTTTAAAAAACCTTGGTGAAGTCTATCTTTTGATAGCTATCACCATTGAATGGGATGATATAAAGAGGGCTCAATATTGAAGCTTTTCTTAACTTTTGGACTTTGTATCAATCTCGCTATTTTGTGGGTAAAATAATTTTCCAATATTTTTCACCCATAATGATTGTGATAAGTAATATACATACCAAATTTCAAGATTTATCAACTTATGTATATTTACTTACGAATTTCAGAAATTCATTTCTGAAATTCAGCAAACTGCAAATGCAGTTATCAGTCGACTGGCATGAGGACCAGTCGACTGATGACAAGTCCAGTCGACTGGTAGCTGACAGAGTCGACTGGCACAGGCTGATTTCGGGTAAACCTTGGTGGTTAGGCCCATGTTCAGCTGTGTTTTGGTCCCCTAACCACTCCTAACCCTAGGACATGCTTGGGAGAGCATTAGAAAGGGTGGAAATCCATTGGACATGGATTAGGAGAAGTGTTTAGGGAGAGTATCAATTTTAAGGTGGATGGAAGTTCATTGTTGAACTTTGCCTTAATTTTGATTGTTTTAATGTTCCTATTGGCTTAGGGACTCTCCAAAGACATTGTTGGTGCAATGGTCAAGGGGGAGAAAGCCTCTAGGGGGAGGTATCCATCATGGGAAGATGGATGTGTATTTACTCATGGGAGGAAAATTGAGTTTCCTCTCTTAAATGATATGGGATCACTAGAAAGATTGAGGGCATGCCAAGGGAAAGATTGTAAGATCTCATTGGGATATGAGACATTGACACCCTTGAGGACCTTTTTGATGTAATGTCAAAAAGGGGGAGAAGTTACCAAGTTATCAATTAGGTTTGGAATTCTCATTTGGGATGTGAGAATTGCAAATATGGGAGAATTGGTAGACTTGAGATGGTAGTTTTGTCAACCATCAAAAAGGGGGAGATTGTTGGTGCAATCGGCCCAGGTTGACTCGAGTTTGACTCGAGCAGTATTTTGATGATAGACAACTTATGACATGGGATTGTCATAGGAAAGTCCAACATGGAGTTGGCATGGAAAATCCAAGCATGGGGCTTAGTGTGGGAAAGTCCAAAGCATTGCGAAGTCATGCGCTTGGTGCTTGGTGAGAAATGCATTGCGAAGCCGTGCGCTTGGTGCATGTGGAAAGTCTTGAGTACTTGGCAAGTTCACTAGGCTCGGGGTCCTTGAGTCGGTGAAGGATGACATTGCGAAGCCGTGCGCTTGATGCATCCGAGGGACCGCTGGACATGGAGTGAGGCCCAAGGGAAGCATACTTCGAGGGCATGAGACGTGAAGGATGGCATTGTGAAGTCGTGCGCTTGGCACATCCGAGAGACATAGGTCGAGGGAAGAGAGCTTCGGTGGGGAACTCCATGAGGGATGAGTTGGACTTGGCAAAGTCGCTAAGACTGAGTGTCGGATGCTCAAACAGCTTGATGTTTGAGATTTTACCCGACATCAGTCGACTGGCATAGGTGTCAATCGACTGCTCTAGGTCAAATGGTTCAACCAAAGGTTCGATGACCATTACGGTGACTCGACCGAGGAAAGGCGATCGATAACGCCATCGATCGACCGATCTAGATCGATTGGTGATCGAGCGATTTCGATACAAAGGGTTTCGGTCGAGTGCTCACGCCGCACTCGATCGATGATGATCACCGATCGATGGGTATCATCACGATCGATGTGATCCGTTGGAACTTGACCGACATGTATCTGGCCGTTGTGAGACAACGGCTATAGGACCAGTCGACTGATGGTCACAATCAGTCGACTGATGGGCACGAAATCATCTTGATGCAGGTTATAAATGGAGCTCAAGAGGAGGGATTTCACTAAGACTTTTGTGAAGCTTTTGGAGGGGAATTGCTACTGCATTCCAGACCTTCAATAGCCATCTAAAGCAAGCAACAAGCAAAGGGTTCAAAGCAAGCATTGTAAAGTGTTCTTTATGTGTATTTCGTATTTGTCTTTGTATTGCTTGTATTTCATATTACTTAGTGTAATTGCTTGTGAGAGGTTTCTCCACCACCGACGTGTTGTCGAGGAGTGGTTTAGTTAATGTCGTGTGCATAACTATAGCTCAGTGAGCTCGCCCGTAGAGTAGGAACCATTCAGTTCTGAACCACGTATATCTTGTGTTGTGTGATTGTGTATTGTTGTTAGTTTCATTATTATTGTTATTCCATTGTGCTAACGACAATTGTAGACAAGCATGCAACGAGAACGATCGTATTCCACCATATGACGATTGAGGGCTATTCACCCCCCTCTAGCCGGCCACTATCGACCCTACAAATTTTTATTAATGCATGAATGATTATGGCATTAATGATGATATAAATAAGTATGTGCTCATAATCATGATGTCATGTCATAAGATGGAATTTAAGCATACATGACATTTAAACTTTAATCCTAAATATGATCATGACATATAAATGATAAAAATAAATATGATGTCATGGCATATTATATGACAAATAAAGCCTGACAAATGAAATATAAGGTATATAATACCTAAATTTTAATATTTGTTGCCATTTGTTATAATTAATTATATTTTGTCATATTGCTACTAATCCCCCAAGTGTGTCAAAAATCCAAAATGACACACTAAGACCTCTAAACCTAAATTGTGCCAATTTGATTGATTTTTCATAATTCCAAAAATATATTGGCACATCCTAAAATCTTTTAGAATAATAAGATCAAACCTATTTCCAAGTATCCATAACCTTAAAAATAACCTAAAAGTGTCACCTTTACCATGGTTAGGTTAACTACCCATCCATTTAAAGTTGGCACACCTAAATCCATTTAGCGTGAATCGCTCACGCTCCTAGGAACCCAAAACCTATTTGAGCTCCTTGGGTTTACTAGGTATTCCTTAGGGATGACCTCCATAGATACCTTCCTAATGACCCTTAGACTTGTTAGCCTTGGTTATTTGGGTCTTACCTAGGTTAACTCTAGGGGTGACTCCCCTTGTAATCTTCTTAGTGGCTTCCTTAGGTTTCTTCGAAACCCTAGCCACTAGGCACATACCTTGGTTACCCTTAGGGATGACTTCCCTAGTAACTTTAGCATTCCTAGACCTGGGTTTAGTTCCATAATCAAATGGAACATTATGATAAGTTTACTTGGGCTTAGGTTTGTGGCCCAAACCTTTCTCGCCTTTGGATCACTCTTGTCTTCTAAACCCTAGGTTTTGACTTTGACTTCTAGACCCTAGAGTTTGACCATTTCACCTTTGCATTTGATTTGTCATTTTTGCAAGGGTCTTTTCAAGTTTCTCAAGCCTAGACCTCAAGGCTTGATTTACAACCTCTAATTGCCCAATTTTTGAATTTTGATTTAATCTTTGAGTATTGTTCTTTCTAGACATATGCCTAGTCCATTTGGGGTTAAAACCTAGATGGTCCTCAATTTTCTTAATGCTTGCCCTAGGTAAAGTTATTTTGGGGACATTAGTTGTAAATTTCTCCTTATTTGAAAAATTAACACTCTTAGCACATAGACAAAAATATTTATTGTTCCTAGCATACTTTTCATGTACAATAGCAAGATTGTTAAAATTATTCCTAGCATACTTTTTGACATTTAAACTAGAAGGTGCATTATTAAAATATACCTTAAGGTTAGCCTTAGCTCCCCCTACATGTGATGCTCCTTCCTTATCTTTGATTTCCTTCTTCCTAGGGCATTGACTTCTATAGTGCCCCTTCTTATGGCACTTGAAGCATACTATGAGCTCCTTGGTCTTCTTGGTGGGGACACCGGCATCCTTTGACTTTTCTTGACTTTTAGGTGCCAGTGGACTTTTCTTGACCTTCTTTGGGCACTTGCTCTTATAGTGCCTAAACTCCCTACACTCAAAACACATTATATGAATTTTATTTTGAAATGGTGTGTTTGAGTTACCTTCCATGGTAGGGGAGTCCCAAGCTTCCTCTTCCTCTCGACTAGAGGTGGATGGCTCTTCTTGAGGTTTCTTCGGTGTGGAAGGTCTAATCTCCTCCACCTCAATCCTAGAGGTAGAGGCTTTTTCCAATTCCACCTCCTCTACCAATTCGGATGTCGACTCTCTTTCACCATCCGAATCCTCAAGCTCTTGTGATGAGGATGTGCTTGCTTCTTCTTGAGCTTGAGAGGATGAAAACTCCTCTTCTTCTTCTTCTTCTTCTTAGACCGGTGATGAATTTTCGTGATATTTTGCCAATTCACTCCAAAACTCCTTGGCATCCATGCAATCCCCTAGGCTACACAAGATATCATTAGGAATTAGATCAAAAATAAATTTGACTACCTTCTTATTTTTATCGAATTGTTGGAGTTGCTCCTCGGTCCATCTCTTCTTCTTGAGGAAGTCTCCCTTTGATCCTCTTGGATAATTAAATCCCTCCATCAACATGGACCATTCTTCAAAGTCCCACATCATCAAGAAGTGTTCAATCCTTGCCTTCCATTGGTTGAATCCCTCTCGTCCATAGAAAGCATATGGGATTGAGGTGTTGATGTCCCAACCCAAATTCTCTTGAATTTCCATCTTGTTCCTCTTCACCCTCTAGCGTCTTGGCTCCGGGTTGTTAATCCGTAGAAGATCCCCGGGCTCTGATACCAATTGTTGGGATCGATGTGACCGCTAGAGGGGGGTGAATAGCGTCGTCGATGCTTGATGGATTTCATTCGCGATCGCGTCTACAAATTGTGTTAGTGCGCAGCGGAATAATAATAAAAAAATAACACGATACACAATCACAAACACAAGAATATAACGTGGTTCGGAACCGAATGGTGCCTACTCCACGGATCGGGCTCTAAAAGCCCTAGCAATGCAAACACGCACTACTAATCCAATAAACTCCTTCTCGACAACAAGTCAGAGGTGGAGAAACCTCGTACAATGAATTACAACAAGTAATACAAAGTAAACAAGTAAATACAAGATGAAAATACAAAACAATGTAAAGAAAACTTTACAACTATTGCTTTGGAATGCTTGCTTATTGATTGCCTTGGACTAGCCTTGAAGACCCTGATTTGCAATAGCAAATTGTCCAAATCACCCAAGAAAATCGCTACCAAAATCTCTTTTCTGAGCTGCTTTTATAACCTATAATCGGGCTAGATTTTTGCCTATCAGTCGACTGCTCAGGACCATCAATCGACTGATGCCACTGTTGTCATGAGACAACAACTATATCCACGCTGGAAAAATCTAATGGATACACCATCAGTCGACTGACCTTATACATCAGTCGACTGATGTCTCAATCAGTCGAGTGGTCAACGCGATCACTCGATTGGAGAACCTTCTGTGCCCGAAATCCCGAGCACCAGTCGACTGATCACCAAATCAGTCGACTGCTCGAGCCAGCAATCGACTGCCCACCTCTGGAAGTCGACTTCTATGACACTCCCCACAGTCAAACCCTAGTTGACTCAAACCAGTCGACTGCCACATGGTACCAGTCGACTGATACACCTCAAACATGAGGTTTTAACCCAAGTATGGTGCCCCCATACTTGCTAGATCACCCGTAGCCTAGACCTAAGCCTTCTAGCCACCTCCGTCAGCCTCGCGCCTATCGGATCCCTCCAAGTCATCCATGACTTGTTCATCCATATGCTAGCCTTCAGGTGCTTCCATCGGCTATGTCATGCTAATGGTGTCTACACCGCCAAGGAACATTGGACTTACGCTGCCAAGACTCCGCTTGGACTTTACATCGCCAACCATTGGACTTATGCTGCCAAGACTCCCGCATGGACTTTACGCCGCCAATATCAAACCCCTTGGACTTTCCAAATGCCAAGACTCAAGCTTGGACTTTCCCTTGCCAACCCATGTTGGACTTTCCATGCCAAGACCCATGCTTGGACTTCCCTTGCCAATCCATGTTGGACTTTCCCTTGCCAAGACCCATGCTTGGACTTTACATGCCAAGTACTCAAGACTTGGACTTTCCCAATGCAAAGTGTCCCACTTGGACTTTCCATGCCAAGTACCCATGACTTGGACTTTCCCATGACAATGGTCAAACCATCATCAGACATCAGATGTGACCTAGGTTCATTGCACCAACAATCTCCCCAACACATGTCAGACATTAATGTCAGACATCCATGTCAAACATCAAAACACTTACTCGAGTCAAACTCGAGTCCGGTCAATCGTGATATGGGCTAATTGCACCAACAACTAGTAGATATTATACTCCTTGGATTTTCTAAGTAGCTATTCCTTATTGGTTGGAGACATAGGGATGCTGAGAGTTAATCTAGGATGCTAGTTAAAATCAACTAGTTTATTAGAGTGACCTATCATGAGACTTCATATGGTTCTATGCATATATGTCAATGAAGATCTCATTGCAGCTTAAGTGCATGTTTCCTTCGACTTCAAATCACCTTGATCATGGAGGCTTATACATTGACATCTTAGTCGATACATCTCCACGGAGATGTGGGTATGAGATGGTTGGGTATAAGTTAAAAGGGAACAAAGGTGTTTAGATGGTCAACAAAGGATTCACTTCTCCTTGGAAAGGAGAAGTATACACTATGGCCACTTGTTAGGTTTGTTACTCGAAGTTTTTGGCCAAAACATCACATGTGAAGAGTATGGTACTCTTGGACACAGTTTTGAGTAATTGACATGGGCAAATCATATAGGATTTTAGGAGTAGTTTTAGCACACATCTTATTGTATTTCATGGTTGTTTCATTACTTTGCACTTATTTGTTATTTTCTAGTTCGGAGATATGCTTTTTGTTACTTTTATGTGCAGGACAAAGTTTTTGGAGCTAAATGGCAGCAAACAAAGCAATAGGAAGAAGAGTGTGCTCTAGCCGTGTTCTCGAGACACAGGCACACTTCGGGAAGAAAAGACGACATCCATATGGCGCAACAGAGGAAGACACCATCACCTATGTGAAATTCACACGGTCGTACCATGTCCTAGATCTAGGTTTCAAGTTGTGACTTCCAGCACTTCACATGGTTCGTCGTGTGGAATCAACACGGTCGTGTATCGGTGACGCAGAATAGGAAAATTTTAGTTTTGCGAGCAAATAAGGAAAGCCAAGTTCGCTCCTACGTAAAGGAAGACATGACTAACCCTAGAGAGTGGGGAGATGATGGCTGGGACTGCAAAGGGGTGCCCTAAAAATGACCAAAGGCTCGCAAACTGGGAGATGGAAGGCGACTCAAGGATGGCGACAACACTCCAATCCACCGAAAGGCCACCAAGACTACTCCATAAAGCAAATAGGGTGTATATTCTTGTATTTTATTACTGTTTGGATTGCAATGATTGATAATATAATGTCTTGTGTTTGTCTTCCCATATCTATGGAGTAGAAACTTCGATTCTAGGACTAGGGAGTAGCTTGTGCACATTGGACATGTTAGAACAAATATTTTTTCATGTCTTTTGAATTATATTTGTGATTCATGTTATTTATTTCAATGATAATTACATTTTGGTTCTATTTCTACCATGCTTTGTCGATATAGAGGCCAAAGCCTCTATATCGAAAGCTACGAGAATCAAGGAGTGATCGAATGGTCATCCTCCCTCTCGAAACTGTAGAAAATAGGTCGTGAAAGAGTAGGACATGAAACATGGTCCACCTATTCATGGGGGTACATACAACATCTTAGAACTCCATGAACCTAGTCTATCTAGAGCTCATGAAGTAGGAGAAATCAACTCTGAGGTTGTAGAATCTATAACAGGGGCAACCTAGTGACAACAACCTCTTGAGCTCTATGGATCCGAAAGGTATGCTCTAGAAGATTAGGTAATTCACGAGTAGAAGCAAAAGTTCACCAGGATTACAATTGATGATCCTCCTACAAGATCATAAATAGAGAAACTAAGAACATAAATTGATAGCATGTTCAACAACGCACAAGTGAAATCGAAATCTTAGAATCCCTTAATCGACCTTGAACACACCCCTTTTCTTTCTCCAAGTGACACATACTTGAGTCTGCCCACATCTGACAACTTTAACACGTGGAGAATTACTCTGAACGATCAACATTCATCAGACACCCAAATAATCAAATCTCAATCCCTGTGGGATCAATAATTTTATTACTTAATGACAATCATGCACTTGCAAGCATTGAACACGGACCCGATCTTCATCTTCACTATTGAAGGCTTCGATCGACGCACATCAAGTTTTTGGCATCATTGCTGGGGACTGATCGATTTGATAATGGTTTGAAAGTGAGAAAATCTGATTAGACCTAGTTTAGATGTATTTCTCTTGTCTTTATTCACTTTCAGTTTAATTTAGTTTTAATTCAGTTTTAAGTTTTTATTCTAGCTCTAGTTCCTTACATATAGTTTTGAGTTGTTGATTATTTTCCTTATTTATTTGTTTCTCTTTTGCAAAAAGCATAGATACTCCTGTTTGGCTATTGTGATCTTCTTATGCACAGCCGCACAAAATCAAAAAATCTGCTTTCGATTGACCTAGAGATAGATTGTACTTTCCACCGTAGAAGAGTTGAATAAAGAGAGATAGAGGAGAATGGTGCCCCTCTGGTTAATGTAGGAAATCATCCCCTAAGGGAATATGCAACTCCACGTGCTAGAGGACTTAGATCTAGCATCGTTGGACTAGCAATTACAATAAACAATTTTGCACTTAAAGTCTGTGCTTATACACATGCTCTAGCAGAACTAGTTTGGAGGGGTGGCGATTGAAGACCCAAACCAGCACCTGGAGACATTCTTGGAAATCGATTCCATCTTGAAGTTCAATGGAGTACCTGGGGATGCGATCCTCTTGAGTTTATTCCCATTCTCACTAAAGGACAAGGCAAAGACGTGGTTGCACTCATTGCCTTTAGGAAGCATCACCACTTGGGAGCAGTGTGAGCTGCAGTTCTTGAACAAATTCTTTTCACGAAGCAAAATAGCTCACATGCTCCATTTGATTATTAGCTTCCATCAGAAGGAAGGAAAGTTGTTGTTCGAAGCCTGGGATCTTTACAAGGGGTTGCTTCATTAGTGCCCCCAACATGGTCTTAAGAGATGGTTTGTGATTCACATGTTCTACAACGGGATAATATATGCCAAGAAGGTGTCCTTGGATTCTGCTACAGGCGGAGCCTTAATGAACAACACGATCGAAAAAGTCGAGGGCCTTATAGAAGAGGTGGCTCAAAACCACCACTAGTGGGCATATGAGATTAGTCATTCCAACACCTGCAATAGGAAGATACTCAATCAACTCCATTGATCATCTGGAAGTAAGGATGGATACACTAAATAGACGGTTTGAATCTCTAACCCCAAATACTATTTTGTCGCTAATTATTTTAGTGGTGGAATGACAGGGAATCAGGAGGACTACTACTATAGTAAGCAAGAAAATTTAGGAAGGTAGATTGAGCAAGTTGACCCAGTGGGTGACTTCAATCAAAGGCTCAACAACCCTTATTCCAGCACGTATAATTCTAGATAGAGGAACCATCCAAACTTCTCATATAAGAATAATACTGGAAATTTCCAATAATCAGGAGGGTACGGGTAGTAGAACAGTGCACAACAACAACCTCCAAAATCCAGACTTGAGAAGATGGAGGGATTTATCCAGACTCAGCAGAAGGTGAATGTTGAGTTTCGGGATAGGCATTCATAGATGAAGTACTGAAAGAGTTGAAGTTCTCCATAGACAGTCTTACAAATCGTAAGAAGATTCTAGAAATTCAAATTGCTCAGATCGCCAATTCTTCTGCAAGAACACTAGGTCAGCTACTTGGAAAATCTGAAGAGAATATTGTAGAACAATGTAATGCGGTGACATTACGAAGTGGGAAGATTTTGAAGGAACTACTGTGTAGATCAGGTGTTGAGGATGATGGGCTTGTTGGGTTTCCTCAGCACCGTGGCGAGTGTGTGTTCGAACACGTTTCGTAAACATGCACACAACGGAAGCAATAAAAGCAATGAATCTAATTTTTTACAACACATACATCACACGCATGCAGGATACAACATGTGCAGACATAATCGCAATTTAAAATTTTGCAATAAAAGGAAATTACTCTAGTTATACCTGACGTATCACGTGTAGCGGAAATGACATCAACCGAAGCAACTCTCACTAGAATTATCTCTATCCGTATCCACGCCGAGTATCGTCGCGATAGCTTCACCAAGCTATGAGCCTCGTCTTCGTAGAAGTTACTAGCCTCATGTCGAAGACGATGTGATCCGAGGGAAGATCATAATCCGAATAAAATTCGGATCCAAAAATCGAGTTTCGCAAACTCGCTTCTTGGAAGCGATTTTCGTAAAAACTCAACCCTCCACCTATGAGGATTGACAGAGAACCAATCCCCGGCAAATAGGTCACTGTCAGAGCGCAAAACACCGACCAAATGACCTCTCCACAAAGAGGATAACAAGCTGTCCAGAATCTGGACAGCTTGTTTGGTGGAAGATATGGCCGGCCAATCAATGGCCGACTGCTCCTTGGTCGCCGGCAGCCAAGGGAGGATGCCCGGAGGAGTCGCCGGCGGTTGGTGGGTGGTCGACAGCGACTTGGGCAGCAGCAAAACCTGGGCAGCAGCTCCTCTTGGGCGGCTAAAGCTCTTGGGCAGCAAGAGCTCTTGGGCAGCAAGAAGCAAGGAGGAGGGCTTGGGTGGCTAGGGTTTCCAATAACCAAAAGTTCTCCATGAAATAACCTAAAGTCGTGTTTTATAGAGAGCATATTTCTTGACCATCAAGAAATCTTCTCCTAATACTTATTGGTTCATAACCAATAACCCGTTAACCCGCTCCAATAACTTAAGTTAAAATAAACCAAACCATGTTGGTCTATTTTAAGTTAAAACGAACCGAACTAACTTTGGTTCATTCGTTTAAAACAAACCAAACCACTTTGGTTTATTTTACACCATTGGATTAATACCAAACCAATTTGATTCATCCATCATGTCTTCAAAAGACACGACCCATCCATGCTTCTGATGCGATTAAAACCATTTCATACTCGCTCTTTGTTTGGTCCAACCAAACCTAGTCTCTCTCGATCTAAGAATCCTATTCTCAAACTCATTTTAAATCCTTTGGATTATGCTCGTTGTGTGTGTGACCAAATAGGTTCCCAATTTATGTTGTCCATCTATAATTAACCATTAATTATAGAACGATCATGAGTGGCACCTAGTAGTACATCATGATCCCCAATTAACCGGAAAATCAATGGTTGATCCCAGAACCTTTTCTGAAATCCTTCAGCAGCTATAATGAATCATGCCACATTCCTTTCACTCATCTTATACCCACTTGGTTCAGGACATGATCTATTGTGTCAGTCTCTGTGGGGAATTGCTTTCCGCTTCGGTCGCTCGTGCATGGCGATCCTATCTACGTCCCCGGATTAAAAAAATTAATCCTTGACGAAGATGGATTACCAAGAAACTGATCCATCATCGTGCTATTCGATTCGAGTGGTCTCTTGAACAAACTTGTTGTTCAAGGAACCTAACTCTTTTCCTCGATTAGCCATGGAATAGATGATGTATGAATCACCGGTTTTTGTGTTTATCTTCGGGGTCCAAGTAAATTAGCCATATGCATTATACAAAAGAACTAAATCAAAATAAACAAGATTATACCTCTTGACCTTCTATTGTATATCCTTTCCTCCTCTTGAACGTTGTGTGGGTAACGATCCTCCAAGAGTTGAAACCTCCTAGATCTTGTTCTTCCCTTCCTTGCTCTCTCCGAACAAAGGGAAGAAGAACCTCTCCCATCTTCTCCTTTCTTGTTCCAGACACAATCCCTTTGGAGGAAGATCAAACCTCTTCCTCCTCTTTGTTGTTGCCGCCGGCCACCAAGGAGAGGGAGATGAATGAGCGACGGCCAATGAAGAAAGAAAACCGCTGACCTTGGGTGGAGGAGAAGGTGGTGCCACCTTTACTTGGAAGAAGATAGGTGCCGCCTAAGAGGAGGTGGTGATGGGCGCCGGCAATAGGGAGAGGATACCAAGAGAAGGCAACCCTAACCCTAATCCTTTCCTTACTTCTATTGCCGCCCAAGACTAATGGACCAAGTTCTCCTTTTTTCTGCCCAAGCCCTAGCCCTCCTTTTATAGAGTTAGGCTTAAGCCTCCTTTCAATCTCCACCATTGGATCTAGGGTTTCATTTTCCACCGTTGGATCTAGGTTTTCATGAGGATTTTAATAGGCTACAATAGGGACCATGAGGAGGAGTTGGATCTTGGCCACACAATGGATCCGACCCACATAAAATCTGATCCATTAATGATAATCCATTCCACTAGAGGATTATCATTGATCTACCTCACCAATCCCCATAAATAAATATGGGCTCCATATATTAATTGTATAAATATCTCCCCGTGTTTAAGATCTCGAATGTCCGTCAATTAATTAATTTATTGATAATTAATTAATCAACATCTAACTCCATGAGTAGTACCACTTAACCTTATCATCATGCCGAACCAAATCCACCTGCAAGGTTTACATGATGATCCTTATGAGCTCCTCAAGTAGACATCATCATCCTAATATATAGGACACAATTTCCTCCTATAATCAATGACACACCATGTAAATAATATCATTTCCCAACTTTCCGAGCCTATCGATTTAATCTATAAATCTTGCCCATTGGTAAATCAAAGAAATAAATACTAAATACATGTGCCCGTTATTATATCGTGATTAAGAGCATGTACACCATAATATCCGAGGTCCGATTCAATTATGTAGTCAGCAATAAATTGAATCACCTCTAAGTCGGTCTTGCTCAATACACACAAAGTGTACTAGTGCAATTCTATGGTCAAGACAAACCAATACCAAATTACACTACAACCATATCAATGATTTGTCCAAAACCATCTCGGTTGTGAGTCTCTACTTATACTATACAAGGAACTGATAACATGATCTTCCGTGTGACATCACACACCATGTTATCTATAATATAATATATCAAACAATATGCATAACCATAAATATGCAAATAATGATCATGTGATTCTTATTTCAAAAATTAAGATGTTCATACAAAGAATAGACTTTTCAGTATACATCTCAACAGTCTCCACTAGGCTGACTACGTCACACCTAGCCCAAGTATTACTTCCTCGTCCTTCGGATTCTAGTTACTTCACATGCATCTAAGAGTACCATACTCTAAACATGTAATGTTTTGGCCAAAGACTTTAGTAACAATCCGATGAGAGGCCATAGGGTATGCATCTCCTCGCAAGGACCGGTGATTCCTCTGTAGGCTATTCAAATACCTTGGGCCACTTTGACTTATACCCAATCATCCCAAGTCCACATCTCCTCGGAGATGCTTGCTTAAGATGTCAAAGCATAAGTCTTCATGACCAAGATGACTTGAATACTGCAAGTCGAAGGAACATTGCACTTAAGCTACTGTAAGAACTTCATTGACATATCCATATATGCAGAGAACCATATGAAGTCTTATAGCTGGTCACTCCAATGAACTAGTTACCATAACTAGCATCCATGATTAAATCTGGACATCCCAATGTCTCCAGCTAGTGAAAAATAGCTGCTTGGATAAACTAAAGAGTATACCTCGTGCTAGTCTCAACAGAATCGATGGCGTCCGAATGCATCAATTCATCGACTAGGGATAATTCTAATACATCACAATTACATATGTAGAGATACTCATTAGTTGCGATCCAATCACAAATTCTCTCAGGATGTGAATCGTATTACGGACATTCAATAAATGAGTTTAAGATTCAATCAAATACATGAAAACATGTATACTCAAATAGTGAATCTTCATTTATCATATAAATGGTACAACCATAAGGCGATTGCCTTAGGACATCTCTCATATATAACTAACAAACTCCCACTTGTCCTAATGTCAATCGCCACAATATCCAATACCATAAGCTTTAACATTACCCTCAAACTTATTGACCACCTATCGGCGAGGATGGACGCACTTAGCAGACAGTTCGACTCTTTAAATCCTGTCTTTGCTTATGCAGCCAATACTTTTGGGGAAGGAGTTGCAGCATATCATGAAGATTACTATGGAGGGCAGGACACCTTAGAAGAGCAGATCGAGTATATCGATGCAGTTGGGGATTATAATCAAAGGGCCAACAACCCATACTCTGATACTTACAATCCCTGATGGAGGAATCACCCAAATCTTTCCTATCGGAATAACTTGGGGGAACTTCCAACCATCAGGAGGGTATGAGAAACAACAGCACAATGGGCAGCAACAACCACATAAGTCTAGATTGGAACTAATGATGGAAGACTTCATTGCTACCCAAACTAAGGCTAATGCATAATTTTGACACCAACATCAAAAATCTGAAGAGGCACTTAGGGACTTGAAGGCCACTGTTGACGGCCTTGCAAGTCACACAAAGATGTAAGAGACACAGGTGGCCCAAATAGCCCAAACCATGTCACAGACCATGGATAACCCTCCACTATCAGCCGAGCAAAATCAGATCAAAGGAGGAGTATACAATGAGGGAGTAGGTCAAAATAGAAGATTCGCTAGGGGGTGTGCAACCATGATTTCCACCCTACCCAACCAAGTTAAAATCGAAGACAAAATTCCACCACAGCTTGAGGACCCCGACGAATTTGTTATACCCTGCCTGATCTATGGCGGGAGCTTCGATGAAGCACTGTGCAACTTAGGGTCATCAGTCAGTTTGACACCCTACGCACTCTATCTGAAGATGGGACTGAGTGGCATCCAACCAACGGGCCTTGGTATTCGCATGGCGGACGACTCGGTCAAGGAACCCATTGGCATGCTAGCACATGCGTCTATGGTCATTGAGAATTTCGTGATACCCACGGATTTTTATCATACTTGTCATAGGACCAAACCCTCAGAATCCCATCATTTTTGGAAGACCCTTTCTAGTGACTACGGGAGCATGCATAGACGTGAAGGCACACAAGATCTCCTTGGAGGTAGAAGGCAAGATCATCATCTTCAACCTCTCGGAGTGTAAAGCTCCCTTTTCAGACGGGTACACTTCCTGTAGGGTAAAGACCACCCCGGTAAAAGAGCACCGAGGTGCAGAGATGGATGAATGGAGGTTCACTAAGCCTCTAGAGACAAATTGAAGTGAAGGAGTACGGTCGAGCTAAAGACCTTAAACAAGCGCTTCATGGGAGGCAACCTGAGTTTAGATTTTGTGTTTATTTCTTATTAGTTTGTTGCATTCATTTGTTTTAAACTTTGATTTATATTCATTTAGTGTGTTGTATTTGAATTTGGACTAGAAAGGACTTGTTAGGTAGAAACAAAAATCATTTTGAACCTACACGACTGAGTGTGTAAGGAGAATTCGGACCGTTGTGCACCATGAGAGAGAAATAGGGGGCACACAGCTTGGCCATGTGTTTTCATAGGGTCGTGCTCCACATTCTAGCAGTGCACATGACCTGGCCGTGTGTTTTCACACGACCATGTTGCGCAAGGGATAAAGGGGCACCACACCATGCATTTCGCCCCTATACATCACTCTCCCTCTAGTCCATGCATGCATAGAAGCCCACTTAGTCCACATCGACATTAGCCTGCACCTACACCACCTCCTTTTTATACTTCTGAGTAGGATGCAGGCACATCTACCTATGATTTTTCAGAGTTATGATCGTGCCTCGACGACATATATGTCGAGCAGCAGACGCAGAGGCAGCGATGGGAGGAGCAGAGCACTTACACGCAGGTAGAGTTTCAGGGCTTCCGGGAGCACTTCCAGTGGGCTGAGGAGTTCTACTATGAGTCTCGCGTCTACTTCCAGAAGGAGGCTACCCGTCGCTAGGAGGAGGCCACCTACCGCCAGGAGATGCGGAAGCACATGCGTGCCCAGCAGGCAAAGTGGGCTAGGGAGGAGGAGCACCGAGCTGCATCCACTAGCTCTTAGATTGACCACATGTACATGTGACATCAGCGGCTCAACACCAGATTCTCCCAGGACCTCGAGATGCCGAGGCTACCGGACTTTCCACCTCATCCACCATACTAGAGGTATGCTTCGCTTAAGTCTGGGGGGGAGTCAAAGTCTTGATTTATTTTGTTTCTAGTAGTAGTTTCTTTCCTATCATTTGCATTTTTAGTTAGCATTCATTTGTTCATACATAGAGTTTTTAGTTTCTTCCGTACTTAATTTTTGCTATCTTTAAGGTACCTCAGTAGTATTGCTAAAGTTTTCTTCATGAGTTGTTTCCATGGGTAGCTAAACTTCATTTACCTCGTGGTATTTTATTTTATTTGCTCTAATGAATGTTCTAGTCTTACATTGATTAGCTTTTATTTTTACACCTACACATGATGAACATTCTGAAAGGGAAAATCTAGTACGTACCTAGTTATGATTCATCTCAGTAGTCTAGTACTTTGGAATCCATAGGTGAATCTAGATTTAGCATTTTAGTTATTGGAGATGCTCGGATTCTGGAAGCCCATTCGAAAAAATAAAAATCCCAAGAGGGAGAGAAAAAAAATGGAATAAAAAAAAGATTATGAGGGATAAAAAATAGTTGTCCTGGTTGGAAATGGTTAGGTGCCCCTTTGAGACCAAGTTAGGTTACTGGGGAAACACCTACCAATTTCTCTCAATACCGAACATGCCTTTGAGACTTTGTGCTAGATCTAGGGAACGACCCTCGCTTTAGGCAGGTAAGTGCCTAAGAGTCGGAGACCTTAGGAAAGCTATAGGATGACAACTTAACTTACCATGAAACGGGTATCCTCTAATTAGATTTTCTTAGCACGAGCATGAGGAACTAACTTAGTGAATTTCTAGAACATATATACTTTGCTTTGAGTGGAAATACCACTTGATAAATTTAGTTAACATGCTAAGTATGGAACAATACCTTTTTAAAATTTCATGGCACTGAGGTTTGCTTAAGGTCAAGTGATAGTCACATTTTTATCGCGTGATTTCTATTTACATTTGGGGATTTTAGGCTCTTTGATTTGGGTAATTATGGCTATTCATGACGTCTTTTGCATATTGGATTTAATTGAAATTAATTGTTTATTCCCTATAATTTCAGTATTATTTTTCACGGGTGAATGTGATTTTGTAGGGAACATGAAAAGAGCTAAATCAGAGCAATCACAGCCGTCGATCGGAATCAAATCGATCGCAGCCATCGGTTTTGATTGATCAACACTTAGGGATGATTAATTGGATTCATTTAACCCTAGATCTAAATGGGAGGCTGAGATCAGAGATGGCTCGATCGAACGGCTAAGGAAAAGCCATTTAAAAACATAACATTTTCCCATCGCGCGAACAGAACAGAATCGCGCGACCCAGAACGGAAGCGACGCCTTCTTACTCGTGAGTGCGGCGACAACTCCACTACAACACTCCGGCGACAATTCTAGCAATCCCAGGTTCTTCCCTGATTCCATTTCATCGGGCGTCCTCTCCTTCCTTCGGTCCGGTGGAGCTCGTAGCTGCATTTGGGCGGTGGCAATCCATCGACCGAGTGGTGGAGTTCGTCTGTCTTCACCGACGATCCTCAGATCCCTCACTGACGAAGCTGACCTACCCTAGTGGGATGTGGTCACGCGAAGCTAGGGGTGACTTGCTATTGTTGGGATCCCGCAGAATCTATTTCCAGCTCTGGCGACAATGCTTCTTCCAATCCAGGGTAGTCTTCAACAACAGCTGGTGGCGACGATCATTAGTTCCCAGATCCGATTCCATCCACATTGACTGCTGGTGGTCACGGCAGTCCCGCATCCATCACCGGAGCAGTGAACTACCGCATCGATCCAACTCTCTTCGGAATTCGACGAGAGATCCGTACCCTGAGACCCTTGGAGTGTTCAGTATTGTTATAGGTCACTGGAGAGGGTGGTACCTTTCCGGTGTTTGTGGATGACTGTTGATTTACTGTTGATTCAGTATTGTATTTCTTATTGTTTTACTGCATTATTCACTTTGGGTATTTTAGTATTTTTACATCGTTGGCTCACTAATGTGCACTATATTTTATCAGTATTGTTCTAGTATTGATTTGTTAGTGTGCAGTAGTTTTTCACTGATGTTTAGTTGTATTCTGTCTGTGTGGTAAATCATGCGCGTGGTAATTAGTTTGATAGTTTAGTGAGTTTTGTTATTCATTTACAGTGTTTACCTAGTGGTTAGATTTATTTCCTTTAGTGTAATTGTTCTTTCTCGTTTTAGTTAATCTTTAGCCAGTGTGCCGTATAGTGACAGTGCAGTGCTTAGTTGAATTTCTTTCGTTTATTACAGTTTTTAGTGACTGTTTGACTACTGTGTCGTATAGTGACAGTGCGGTGCATAGTTGAATTGTTCACATTTGTTTGATCAGTGTACCGTATTGTGACAGTGCGATGCTTGATTGATTTCTTTTCTGTCTGTTAGTTTAGTTTTTCAGTGACTGTTTGATCACTGTGCCGTATAGTGATAGTGCGGTGCTTGGTTGAATTGTTCACATTTGTTTGATCATTGTACCGAATAGTGACAGTGTGGTGCGTGATCACTTACTTTTGCGCATTAGGATAGTTGCTTGTTACTTGCTATTTGGTAGTTAGATTTACTTTTTGCATGTTTAATTCTCATGTTTGCTTTTGATTTTGCATTTTAATTGTTTTGATAATTGTAAAAAAAACCAATGTTTACTTCTGTTTAAAAACAAACGTCCAGCCATTAGGTTCATTGGGAGACGATTCAAGTCAGTCCTATACTGCATTAGTGTAGTTAGGGGGTTCGGTAAATAATTTGGGAACGGTATTGTGACAATTAAAATCGTTCGATCAAAATTTTGGCGCTGTTGTCGGGGACTTTAATGGGTTCGTTTGTCTTTAAACTGTAGTTAGTTAGTTTGTTTTCTTTTTCTTTTGTTATTAATGTCTTTCTTATTATCTATAGTTGTTTCTCATTGTATTTGTTTGTGTGGATGACTAGGTCTTCAGGCGATAATCTACTTGAGTTTTATGCAGCAGTTTTTCTCTTCCCTCAGAGGCCTAGCCTAGGAAGGGGGTTGTTGAAGAAAAGGCTAGGGAATTCCAAGAGCTAGCAAATTCCCAAGTATGCCAAGTTTTTTTTTAAAGATCTGTGTGTTCACGAGAAGTTGTACTCTTTCTATGGAGGTAGGAGATACTGTAGTTCGATTCAGTATTTTGGACTCTATGAGGTACCCGATGGAGGATGATTCTATTCTTAGCGTGGTTATAGCTGATGAGTTGGATTGCATGAACTTTATTTCTTAGTCTGTTTTTCATTTGGATATCTCTGCACCTTTTATATTTTGTTGTGATTTTATTGATTCTGATGTTGATAATGATTTATTGTTAGGACCTATCTATGGGCCCTTTTATGTAGACAGGGATATGGAATGTGTAGGGACTTGCACGCTTCAGGTGACGCCCCAAGGATCACTTCCATCAGATGTTTGTGAGAAATGTTATTTCATGGTCGAGCATGGGATATCTTAGGTCATATCATCTCTGTGTATGGTATTGAAGTAGATCTTGCTAAAATTCATATTATATCCTCTTTATCTTACCCCGCTTCTGTGCGGGAAGTTTGTGCTTTTCTAGGTCATGAATGTTTCTACAGACGTTTTATCAGAGACTTCAGTAAGATTACCCTACCCTTGACCAACTTGTTGCAAAAGGAGGTGGTGGTTCAGTTTGACTAGGATTGTGATGGAGATCGAGCCCACCCCCATAGCAGATTCTTTTCTAGATGAGCCATGGTATGCAGATCTTGCTATTTATTTAGTTTCCGTGTTATACCTTCACATTTTACTCATGCACAAGTCCAAAAATTGAAAAGTGATGCTAAGTAGTATGTATGGGATGATCTTTATCTTTGAAAATT
Source organism: Wurfbainia villosa (assembly GCA_025175895.1). Classification (NCBI taxonomy): domain Eukaryota; kingdom Viridiplantae; phylum Streptophyta; class Magnoliopsida; order Zingiberales; family Zingiberaceae; genus Wurfbainia; species Wurfbainia villosa. The sequence continues at coordinate 53,938,979 of CM045986.1, read as the reverse complement.
TTTTAGTGATCAGATCATTAGACGATGTGGACTTGATTATGAATTTCATTCCATACGTACTTACTTTTTGTTATTCTCTGACTTGTGGGGGGTATTTTGGACCCCAAAGGACTGCTAGGAAAGTTTTAGAGTCTGGTTTGTATTGCCCCACTCTATTTTATGATACTTCTGAATTCTACAAGTCTTGTTAGCGATGTCAATGAACAGGGATTATAGGACGTAGAAATGAAATGCCTCAACAACCCTTGTTAATATGTGAGATTTTTGATGTTTAGGGTATTGATTTTATGGGTCCGTGTCCTGTATCTTTTGGATTTTTCATATATTCTTTTGGCATATGATTATATTTCTAAATGAGTGGAGGTCATCCCCACCAGGACTGATGATTCTCTAGTTGTTGTGGATTTTGTTAGGTCTCATATATTTTGTAAATTTGGAGTACCCAGGGCGATCTTTAGCGATCAAGGGACTCACTTTTGTAATAGACGCAGACCATTTTAAGCAAAGAGATCAAGTCTATTCTGGAGAATACGGTGGGGCCAGACATGATGATGCTTTTTCTCCAACTTGAAAGGGAGTGTGTTCTTTTATTTACTGCATTTATTTTCTTCCTTTCATGTTCGAAATAATTTGTATGGGTTTATTGCTGGTTTGCCTGTTTACCTAGGTTTGTTTGTCTGTTGTTGAGTCAAATAATGTTCCCTATGCATGCCTTAGTATCATTTCAGAGGTGGTAAAAATTAGTTAAGTTTGATCATCAAATTATGGATTTTTGTGTATGATAGGAGACTTCACCGGCATATAGTCACTTGTTATGATGGTGAACTTTTTATTGATAGACTAAGCTTGATTTTTATTCACCTAGTGAGGTTGTAAGCCATTTTCAGCATTTACCCACTTTGGTGTGATAACACATGTGATACTTGTTGCTCTAGAACTTGCTTTGAATCTTTTCAAAACTACAATAACATTTATTTGCATGAATATGATGAAGGATTTTACTCTTGATTCTTTTCCTCATTTGAATTGCTTGTCTAATCCACTTGATACTTCCATGTTGTCTTTCATGTCATATCCTTACATTTACCATTTATTGTCTTTGTTATCTTCGTGGATTATCTTCTCTCGTATCTTTTGTTCCCATATTGGAAGAATAACTTGATAAGTTGTTTGTCCGAGATGGACAAAATTCTTAAGTGTGGGGGAGGATATATTGTTTTGCTGGGCAACACTGAATCAGAAATGTGTTTAAACAAGATGATGAAATTGGTTCACAGTTGAGAGAGGGCGCAGAAATAGAGGCAGATTCCAACTGAATCTGAAAATCTAGAAAAAAAAACAAGGGTGTAGTAGAATTTCTGAAAACAACAGCTGCAGAACGTTCTGAACCAAGCAACTTAATGCAGTTCCTGTTGCTGTGACATTCTGATATGATAGTAGATGAAGCTTGGGTTTTGGAGACTGCAGATCGTGTTTCTGCTGAGAGCACAATAGAAAGAAAAAAAATTGGTTCTGCTTGGTGTAACCAGTTGGACAAGTAAAAATCTCAACGTGAAAGGACCAGGGAAAAGTAGTTCAAAATGTTGTGCCAATCACAAGGCCAACAAGTTAAAATTTTGCTTATGGAGTCAGAACTTAGGAATGGATTGAATGTGTTTTGTTGTATCAGATTTTCAGGAGCTGTACGTGCAAGATTTGGATTGAATTGGGTTTAGTGTTGGACATTGTTGCAACGAACAAACAAAAGGATGAACCTAGTGATTGATGTTAATTTCCAGTATTCTTACTACATAACAGTTTTCTGAATCTGAAATTGGCATCCACTGTTCTGAATCTGAAAATCCAGTAGTAGGCAGATGAGGGATTTTAGGAAAATTGATGCCTACTCAAAACCTTCAACCAGAAAAGATTTGAGCAACATGTTTCCATAAAGGAGCAACATGCAAATACCAAGGAGCAACATGACAAAAATTACAAAGACGAAACACATACATGCTTCGCACGTGGCTCTGATACCACTGTTGGTTTTTCCGAGCCGCAAAAACCGCTTTTTGCGTTGCGGAAACCTCGGAAGCCCCGGCCACGGATCCGTGCGAAGTATAAAAATATAAAAACATATATGTGCTTACAAAAACCCTAGATCTACCTTATATCTAAGAGGTTAGAACATTACCCTCGTAGCGATGCCCTTCGCTTATCCCGCTCGTCCAAAAGTTCGCCGGAACTCGAGAGTGTCAAGTGCACACTCCTCTATGGTATCCACACAAGCAATAGGTGGAGAAAAATGCCTTAGAGTGTGCTAGCACTCCTTTAGGAATTTCGGCCAAGGAGGTTGGGAGAGGGAGAGAGCTTGAGAGGAAGATGATCCAAGGTTGAAGATGATGGAATGAGTAACTCACCAAATGAATTCCCACTTTGAAACCCCTAAAGTGGCCGGCCACTTCAAGGAAGGGGGTTACATGCATGCATGTAACTCCCATGACCCTTGGTCTCCCTCATGATGTGGCACCAATTGACAAAGTCAATGATGATGTGGAGCATCATCATTGGCCGGCCATGCCAAGTCATCATCATGACATGGCATTTGGTCAAGTCAAACTTGACCTTTCATCTTCCCTCTCAAGTCAAGTCAAACTTGACCTCTAATCTCCCATGATTGATCAAATCTAACCACTTGACTCAAGTCAATTTAATTTAATGAATCTCTATTCATTTAATTTAAATTGATTTGATGAATCAAATCTAAATTAGACTCATTCAACACTTGAATCAACTTGAGTCTAACTCAATTAGTCTAATTTGGATTACTCTTAATCCAATTTGGTTCATCCCATGAACCTAATCCTCATGGTTCATCATATGAACCTAATCTCCATCTAATTGCTCTTATGTGTGTGACCCTATAGGTTCTTGTAACGTTGGCAATGTCCCTAAACCGATTTAGGAACATAAGCAATGAGCGGTATCTAGCAACACATCATTGCTACCCAAGTTACAAGAATGTTGAGCTCCAACATCACCTTTGTGACTACTAATTGTGACTCTCACAATATGTGACAATTGTTGGGATGTATACTGAAAGCCTAGCTCTTTTGTATGAACATCTTTATTTTGAAATAAGGATCACATGATCATTGCTTGCATATTTTTATGGTTATGCAATATTGTCTAATACCTTACATTGTAGATAACATGGTGTGTGGTGTCACACGGGAGATCATGTTATCGGCTCCTTGTAAAGTATAAGTAAAGGCTCACAACCGAGATGGCTTTGGACAAACCATCGGAATGGTTGTAGTGTGATTTAGTATTGGTTTGTCTTGACCATAGAATCACACTAGTGCACTTTGTGTGTATTGAGCAGACCGACATGCAGGTGATTCGATTTATTGCGACTACATAATCGAATCGGACCTCGATATTATTTAGTACATGCTCTTAATCCCGATATAATAACGGCACATATACTTGGTACTCATCTCTTTGATTTACCAATGGGCTAGATTTATAGATTAAATCGATAGACTCGTAAGTTGGGAGATGATATTATTTATATGGTGTGCCGCTGATTATAGGAGGAAACCGTGTCCTATATATTAGGATGATGATGTCCCTTGAGGAGCTCATAAGGTTCATCATGTAAACCCTGCAGGTGGACTTGGTCCGGCATGATGAAAAGGTTGAGTGGTACTACTCAAGGAGTTAGATGTTGATTAATTAATGGTCAGTAAATTAATTAATCGACGGACATTCGAGATCTTAAACACGGGGAGACAATGTACAAATAATATATGGAGCCCATATTATCATATGGGGGTTGGTGAGGTAGATCAATGATGGACCTTTAGTGGATTGGATCATCATTAGTGGATCGGACTTTATGTGGGCTTGATCCATGGGTGGCCAAGACCCAACTCCTCCTCATGGTCCCTAATGTAGCCTATTAACACCTCATGATGCTTAGATCCAATGGATAGAAACAAAACTCTAAGATCCATTGGTAGAGATTAAATCTCTAAGATCCGCTTGAGATTAAATCTCTAGATCCGATTGAGGTTAAATCCCTTGAACCAATGGTGGAGATTAAACCAAGACTTATCCCTAAACTCTATATAAGGGTGGATTAGGGATTGTTTGGGAGAACACAAGGGATGAGGGGATTAGGGTTTGCTTCCTTTGGTGGCTAGGAATCCTAGTTGGTTTAGGATTGGGTTTGGTGGCTAGGGTTTTGGAGCAAGGGTGGGCGGCAACTAATGGAGGTTGTTCTTCTTCTTCCTTTGGTTGGCCGGCCACTATGCTGCTCCTATCTACCTTAGCTTGAACTTATCCTATTCTTCTTCCCCTCTTCCATGGCCGGATATAAGGTAAGTTAGGATTAGGGTTTGGGTGGCTAGGTTTTTGGGAGAAAAGGGTGGGCGGCAACTATAGGAGATGTTCTTCTTCTTCCTAAGGGTTGGCCGACCACTATGGTTCTCCTCTTTACCTTGGCTTGAGCTCATCCTAATCTTCTTCCTCACTTCCATGGCCGGCCACAAGGTGAGCTTGGATTAGGGTTTGGAAGCTTAGGGTTTAGGAGGTTTGGGTGGCACTAAATAAGGAAAGTTTCTTCCTTTCTTCTTCATGGTTTGGTGGCCGGCGCCCATATCACCTTCTCCAACCCTTGGACAGCATCTAAAGACCCCTTCTCCCTCTCCTTGGGTGGTGGAAACAAGACTAAGGGGTTTCCCTTGATGTCTTGGTCGGTTTCCACCATTATCTCCTTCTCCTTGTTGCAAGCATTTCTTTTGTTGCTTGTTGGTTGGCCATAGGAAGGAGATGAGCCTTGTTTCTATTCTTCCTCTTGCTTTGGATGAGTAAGGAAGGAATATGTGTGATCTAGGAGCTTCTACTTTTGGTAGAGCGTCGCCCACACGACGTCCGAAAGGAGGAAGGACATACATTAGAAGATCGAGAGGTATATCGATTCTCTTATTTATATGTTACATGTTTGTATTTGTTTTTCATTTATGAGCATGATATATTTCTGTGAATGGCTAAATAATATTTGGATCCCGAGTATAAACACAAAAACCGTGATCGGACATCGTCTATTCATGGCTACTCGTAGAATAGAGGATGGTCGCTTGAACAACTAGTTTGTTCAAGTGACCTCTCTAAACGAATAGCACGACGATGACTTGGTTGCTTTGGGAATCCCTTTTGTCTAGGATTAAATTTTTAATCCGGGGACATCGAAGGGATCACCATGGTCAATCAACCGAGGCGAAGGGGAAGCGAAGTTTCCCCTCACGGATCGGACCCCAACAATTGGTATCAGAGCCAAGGTTTCCAGTTTTGTGTGTTTAGGATTCGGTTAATTTTTATGCACTTTTTCATATATTATATGTGTCGGATAATAGTAGGATATGCGTAGTTTAACTCTTTGGTTGCAGGCATAAGATCCGACTATTATGGCATGTGTGTGTATGTGATTGTATGTGTGTAAATGTTTATTTTGTTGAATCCTCGGGGTTGACGAGGCTAGTATTTAGTTTTTGTAAATTAAATACGACATTGTTTAGCCGCTCTTTATTTTATTTTACTTTCGATCTAGATTTCATGTACACTCCCTCGTGGAGTATAGGATCGATGGAAGTAAATTAAAATAGGTTTTAGTCTCGGCTCAGATCTCCGGAGGGCTTGTACATGGCGTAGGAGGAGCGGACGAGATGGCAATGCGACGGGAGCCATATTGAAGACAAAGGCCATAATAGTTGGAAAATAATTTATTTTTCATATTTATTGCTTTTTGTTTGATATGCATGTCGTAGGAAAATTCCTCATTTTTAATTTACTAAGTGGGAGAGGGATATTTTAATTAATTCCCGCGGCCTCCATTACAATTTGACGTGTGATGCAACAAACTTGCGTGTTGGCTCTGAGTACCTTCCTCCCTGCGGATGAGTTTGTTTGCGGATCACTAGGTCAAATAATGGTTATAGGAAATTATCTAGGAGCGTGTGTACTTCCACAGCGGTAAGTCACATAATCCGAAATAATTCCCTTAGTATCGTGTAATGGTGCACACTTAGATGCAAATAAAAAGTATCCTCCCCATCGGAGTCACTGCTTTTATTTGTAGGGCCAAAAAGGAACCAACTATTAATTTTATTTGTCAAAAAGTAAGGTTGACAAGATAATAAAATTAATGGGTAAAACCTCCTCTTACAAATGTAGAATTCGTATACGTCCACACTGCGTGGCATGCGATATTCTCGGTGTTTTGAGGTGTTGGTTGATATCAAAATTTTATTGTTTGAGGAATCAATAATTTTTTGAAATCTAAAGTAATGATCTATGTGATTCTTAGGATTTTCAAAATGACTTTCAGTCCACTTGTTGTGATACTAAAAGAAATAAACTTACTGTACCCAAATAATGTTGATTGGAAATGAATCCAAATATTGTCTTATCTGCTAGTATGCAATCTTCGAAGAGTGTCCTCAAGCCATCATTGCTCAAAAGAGTTTCTACTTCTAGGCCGAAAGGCAAGAAGAAGAAGAAACAAGGTGAAGCAAAGATGGTGCGAGGATCTCAGGGAAGAGTGAAGAAGCCGAAAGGCAAGTACTTCACTTGCAAGCAGGATGGACATTGGAAGAAGGACTGTCCCAATCCAAAATAGAACATAGGTGTATCTTTTGGACTAGTCATTGAAACATGATTAGCGGTGATATCTACCGGCACCTGGTGAGTAGATACAGGAGCCACTAATCATGTCTGCAACAATTTACAGGGGTTCCAGGAAACCCGATGACTAGTTGAAGGGGAGATTACTATTTACTTAGGCAATGCCATGAAGATGGCGGCTATTGCAGTGGGAGATGTTTTATTTATCTTTTGAGAAAAATAAAGGTTTTTGGTTCTTAAGAATTTCCTTTATGTACCCTTATTTAGAAAGAATTGATAGTTTTTGGATGGATAATCTATTTCTTTTAATGACAGATTTGTTATAAAAGGAATAGGGACATTATCTATTCAGGTACATAGATAGGAAATTTATAACTTGAACCACAAGCTCCCACGATGCAAATAGAAGTTAATAACTCATCTTCTAATTCCAATAAGAGAAAAGAACCTTCGAAGATGAACCAAACATATCTTTGGCTTCTTAGGCTTGGTCACATTAACCTAAGCAGAATTCAAAGGTTGATAGCTGATGGACCTTTGGGTTCATTAGTGGTGGAGGATCTCCCAACCTACGAATCTTGCTTGGAGGGTAAGATGACCAAGAGGCCTTTCAAGGCCAAGGGGTATAGAGCCAAAGATGTGTTAGAAATGGTTCATTCTGATTTGTGAGGTCCTATGACTATCTAGGCAAGAGGTAATCTTGAATATTTCGTCTCTTTTATAGACGATTATTCAAGATATGGATGACACTACGATCTGATCGTGGTGGTGACAACCTCTTGGGAGAGTTTAGGAACTACTTATCAGAGGTTGGGATTCAATCCCAATTGACTGCACCTGGCACACCCCAGCAGAATGGTGTAGCAGTACGAAGGAATAGGACTCTTATGAAGATGGTTAGATCGATGATGAGTTATTCTGACTTGTTTTATAGTCCTAGAGATCAGAGGGTGATCGTTAACACGAATGTCAGATTTCTAGAGGAAGACTATGTGATAAGCCACAAGCCCAAAGGTAAAATTGTTCTGGAGGAGTTAAAAAGGGAAGTCACTTCTTTAGTACCACTGGTACAAGAGGACATACCACATGTCACTGCACCGCGTGTCACAGAGGATACACAGAAGATACCTCGTCGTAGTGGGAGGGTTGTTAGACAACCTCTTAGATTCATGTTTTTGGACAAATCTTCTGATTTGGTCCCTAGCAAACATGAACCTGATCCCTAGACATACGACAAGGCAATCCAAGATATAACATCTTTGCAAAGTGCAATGAATACTGAGATTGAATTTATGGATTCAAGATAGGTCTGGGAGCTCTTATGCATAGCAACTCATATGGATTATGAGGTGTGACAGATGGATATCAAGACAGCATTCCTTAGTGGAAGTCTTGAGGAATCCATCTACATGAAGCGACCAGAGGGATTCATTGCTAAAGGCAAAGAGCGTATTGTATGTAAGCTTAATCGGTCCGCTGATGGACTGAAGCAAGCTTTGAGGTCTTGGAACATCCGCTTTGATGAGGTAAATCCAGACTTATGGATTTATTCAAAGTCCGGATGAGTCTTGTGTATACAATAGATGTGACGGAAACGTAGTGGTATTTCTTGTACTATACGTAGATGACATTTTGGTAGTTGGCAACAATATCAGAGTGTTATCAGACGTAAGGGTATGGTTGTTCAAATAGTTTTGAAGGACTTGAGAGAAGTGGGTCACAACCTTGGGATCAAGGTTGTTGTGCTTATCCCAAGCTTCATACATAGACATGATTTTGGATCGTTTTAGCATGCAGAACTCCAAGAAAGGTTTTCTACTTTTCAGGTATGGAGTTACTTTATCTAAGGAGATGTGTCCTAGATCATCTGAGGTGATAAAGGAGCTGGAGGCGGTTCCTTATGCTTCGGCAGTAGGAAGCCTCATGCGATGCTCTGTACGAGACCAGATATCTGTTTTGCCGTGGGCATGGTCGTGACATCGAGTAATCCAGACGAGGACATTGGACCGCGGTAAAGCATATGTTGTCAAGTACCGAGAAGGACTAGGGATTATATGTGGTTTACCGGCACTAATTACTCCTCGTGGGTTACACGGATTCCGATTTCCAATCTGATAGGGATAACAGTAAGTCTACCTCAGGTTTTGTGTTTACTTTGGGAGGTGGAGCCATTGTATGGAGGAGTGCCCAGCAGAAATGCGTGGCGGACTCCACCATGGAGGCTGAGTATGTGGCAGCCTATGAGGCGGCCAAAGAAGTTGTATGGCTCAGGAACTTCCTGATGGACTTGGATGTGATTCCTGGTTTGCCCAGAACTATCACAATTTATTGTGATAATAGTGGTGCAGTTGCAAACTAGAAGGAACCATGAGCCCATAAGGCTAGTAAACACATAGAGCGCAAGTACCACCTGATACGAGAAATCGTAAAGGAGGTAGAAGTTGTTGTCGCCTAGATTGCATCAGAGGATGACCTGGTAGACCCTTTCACTGAGGCCCTTCTAGCGAGAGCTTTGATAGGCATGTGGAGGGAAGGGGAATCAGATGTATGGCAGTAGAAGGACAGCATAGTCTTTTAGTATAAGTGGGAGATTGTTGGGATGTATACTGAAAGCCTAGCTCTTTTGTATGAACATCTTTATTTTGAAATAAGAATCACATGATCATTGTTTGCATATTTTTATGGTTATGCAATATTGTCTAATACCTTACATTGTAGATAACATGGTGTGTGGTGTCACACGGGAGATCATGTTATCGGCTCCTTGTAAAGTATAAGTAAAGGCTCACAACCGAGATGAATTTGGACAAACCATCGGAATGGTTGTAGTGTGATTTGGTATTGGTTTGTCTTGACCATAGAATCACACTAGTGCACTTTGTGTGTATTGAGCAGGACCGACACAGAGGTGATTCGATTTATTGCTGACTACATAATCGAATCGGACCTCAGATATTATTTAGTACATGCTCTTAATCCCGATATAATAACGGGCACATATACTTGGTACTCATCTCTTTGATTTACCAATGATTTATAGATTAAATCGATAGACTCGGTAAGTTGGGAGATGATATTATTTATATGGTGTGCCGTTGATTATAGGAGGAAACCGTGTCCTATATATTAGGATGATGATGTCCCCTTGAGGAGCTCATAAGGTTCATCATGTAAACCCTGCAGGTGGACTTGGTCCGGCATGATGAAAAGGTTGAGTGGTACTACTTAAGGAGTTAGATGTTGATTAACTAATGGTTAGTAAATTAATTAATCGACGGACATTCGAGATCTTAAACACGGGGAGAAAATGTACAAATAATATATGGAGCCCATATTATCATATGGGGGTTGGTGAGGTAGATCAATGATGGACCTTTAGTGGATTGGATCATCATTAGTGGATCGGACTTTATGTGGGCTTGATCCATGGGTGGCCAAGACCCAACTCCTCCTCATGGTCCCTAATGTAGCCTATTAACACCTCATGATGCTTAGATCCAATGGATAGAAACAAAACTCTAAGATCCATTGGTAGAGATTAAATCTCTAAGATCCGACGGTTGAGATTAAATCTCTAGATCCGACGGTTGAGGTTAAATCCCTTGAACCAATGGTGGAGATTAAACCAAGACTTATCCCTAAACTCTATATAAGGGTGGATTAGGGATTGTTGGCGGGGAGAACACAAGGGATGAGGGGATTAGGGTTTGCTTCCTTTGGTGGCTAGGAATCCTAGTTGGTTTAGGATTGGGTTTGGTGGCTAGGGTTTTGGAGCAAGGGTGGGCGGCAACTAATGGAGGTTGTTCTTCTTCTTCCTTGGGTTGGCCACTATGCTGCTCCTATCTACCTTAGCTTGAACTTATCCTATTCTTCTTCCCTCTTCCATGGCGGATATAAGGTAAGTTAGGATTAGGGTTTGGGTGGCTAGGTTTTGGGAGAAAAGGGTGGGCGGCAACTATAGGAGATGTTCTTCTTCTTCCTAAGGGTTGGCCGACCACTATGGTTCTCCTCTTTACCTTGGCTTGAGCTCATCCTAATCTTCTTTCTCACTTCCATGGCCGGCCACAAGGTGAGCTTGGATTAGGGTTTGGAAGCTTAGGGTTTAGGAGGTTTGGGTGGCACCAAATAAGGAAAGTTTCTTCCTTTCTTCTTCATGGTTTGGTGGCCGGCGCCCATATCACCTTCTCCAACCCTTGGACAGCATCTAAAGACCCCTTCTCCCTCTCCTTGGGTGGTGGAAACAAGACTAAGGGGTTTCCCTTGATGTCTTGGTCGGTTTCCACCATTATCTCCTTCTCCTTGTTGGCGGCAAGCATTTCTTTTTGCTTGTTGGTTGGCCATAGGAAGGAGATGAGCCTTGTTTCTATTCTTCCTCTTGCTTTGGATGAGTAAGGAAGGAAGATGTGTGATCTAGGAGCTTCGACTTTTGGTAGAGCGTCGCCCACACGACGTCCGAAAGGAGGAAGGACATACATTAGAAGATCGAGAGGTATATCGATTCTCTTATTTATATGTTACATGTTTGTATTTGTTTTTCATTTATGAGCATGATATATTTCTGTGAATGGCTAAATAATATTTGGATCCCGAGTATAAACACAAAAACCGGCGATCCGGACATCGTCTATTCCGCGGCTACTCGTAGAATAGAGGATGGTCGCTTGAACAACTAGTTTGTTCAAGTGACCTCTCTAAACGAATAGCACGACGATGACTTGGTTGCTTTGGGAATCCCTTTTGTCTAGGATTAAATTTTTAATCCGGGGACATCGAAGGGATCACCATGGTCAAGCAACCGAGGCGAAGGGGAAGCGAAGTTTCCCCTCACGGATCGGACCCCAACAACAATGTCCCTCTATCCTTGACATCTAGATTGACCAATCGAGGCATAGACCGTGTCATCCTCGGTACAATCTAAATCTTGAACCCCAAGTAGACTCACTCTAATCAAATGAGCTCAATATCTCATATTAACTCATTTGGGCATGGCCATGCACTTCGTGGTCTCACTCTATCAAGAATATCGATGTCACCCCCGTCATATAGGAGGGATAGATCCCATCTACATCACTCACATCCCTCCGCATAATTTGTTACATACCCAGTAATCGCCTTTATAGTCCACCCATTTACGGGTGACGTTTGTGACAAGCCAAAGTATGCAACTCCTTATGTAGGGAACCATGGTGACTTCAGGTCTAAGGACTAATAGTCATACTAATAGCCACATGAGAAAGTATATGACACTCATATAACGATCCATGATACTTTCTCATGGCGGGTCATTCAGTATACATTCTCCAATGCATACCCATGTGTCAACTTGATATCTTATATCCATGACTTGTGAGATCAAGTCATCTTGTTGACCTACATGCTAGTCTCTACGCATTAACATTGTCCCTGAATGTTAATACTCGACTAGGAATGATTAAGAGTAGTGTTCTCTATATCATCTCATTATCGATTCAACCAATCGATTGATATAGATAAGAACCTACTACTCAAGGATATTATTATATTTAGTTATTTGGCACCAATACAAGTAAATATAATAACCATGCCTTTATAAATAGGAATATGATACAATAAAGTCCATACAACAATCATCACATGATTGGCTCTAGGGCTTTCACTAACAGTATCAGCAGCAACAGATAGTTGATGGAAGTATCAAGGTCAATTGCAAGATGGTGTACCTGAAACTATGGAATCTATTCGGTGAGCTGGATTAAAAGTCTGGGTTCTTACTGGGGATAAATAGGAAACTGCAATCTCAATAGACCTCTCATGCAAAGCTTTAAGAACAATGCATTAGTCACTTCTGAAAAAAAAAGAAAAAAAAACAGAATTGGAAGTAACTTCTACAGCTGGGATGAATTTAGAATTGAGAATTGAATGTAAGCTCAGCAGTTGATAGTAAGTGCAGCAGCTAAAGACAGAAATTCATGCAATTCAGATTTAAGGTTAAGGAAGTGAAATTTGTCAATGAGCTTAGTGAATTACTAGAATTTTTCTAGGCTGAGGAGTCTATTGATGAGTTGTATAGCTTTAAGGAGAGAATTAAAATTTTAGTGTTTGTCATCCCATCCCACACATCTCCGTACCTGCAGAAATTCCTTACCTGCTGATGCCACAACACAAATTGCTGCAGTTGGACATGTTCTACCCCAGAATTATCAAAAGCTATTCTGCAATGTGTAGATTTGCTGAAATTGAAAACACCTGAGATATAAATTGAAACTAGATTGTAGGATGCTTGTTTACCTGCTTTGATACGATGAAAGTGCAAGCTTAGAGGAGCTAGATACGATCTGGATAGAATGCTATGATTAAGATCATTAACAAGCCTTGAAACATTCTTGCTTATGAAAACAATGGAGACCAATTGAAAGAAGTACTAGGTGCTACAACTTTTACGGATATGTACTGCTTTTAATGGATGTATGTAATGCTTAGCATCAGAAACATACTCGTTGTAATCTTGTTTGCTTGCCTTTGAAGCTGCACGTGCAATCTTAGATATCCTTTTCGGTCTGGACAAACTACAATTTCAGATTTGAGATATCCTCAATTTGGTGATTACCCCAGCTAGCTAAAGTTGTGGCTTATGGAAATAGAATGGAGATGTTGTGAGTGTTATTTTCCTTTTCTGGATCATTATTGGACTATCTCCCTCCACACTTCTAAATGCAACGAATCAGGTTTATTCTTCCAATTCTTCTGTTGTTGCTTGTTCATTGTATCTTGATTTTCTTTGTATCTCTCTTTGGCAGTCCACTTCTGATTTTTTTTATTTCCGATAAATCCTTTTGATTCATGTATGGAATGTATTGATAGCGGTGGAGAAGTAGATGATAAGCAAGCATATGGTAGAACAATATTACATAGTGTTTTGAGGGTACCCCACTCCTATGACCATTATGTGAGCATGAGTGCAAATATCCATTTTGGGAGGTTTTGTATCAGGCTTTGTTTATCTAATTTGACTATAAATCATCATACATATTGACTGTTGTAGGAGTCAAATCTTTTGACTACCCGGGATCCGGATCAATTTGGTGATCCTAAGTAACTGATTTTTTCTGTTTCTGAATTATTGATCTAGACATTATTTGGGGGAATTAGTTAAGGAGTCAGTACTTCTTTGTTTTTTTTATTATTGCTCAGGACGCGCAATAATAAGTGTGGGGGAATTTGATAGTCGGATTTTTATCGCGTGATTTCTATTTACATTTGGGGATTTTAGGCTCTTTGATTTGGGTAATTATGACTATTCATGACGTCTTTTGCATATTGGATTTAATTGAAATTAATTGTTTATTCCCTATAATTTTAGTATTATTTTTCACGGGTGAATGTGATTTTGTAGGGAACATGAAAAGAACTAAATCGGAGCAATCGCAGCCATCGGTCCGGATCAAATCGATCGAAGCCATCGGTTTTGATTGATCAACACTTAGGGATGATTAATTGGATTCATTTAACCCTAGCTCTAAATGGGAGGATGAGATCAGAGATGGCTCGATCGAACGGCTGAGGAAAAGCCATTTAAAAACATAACATTTTCCCATCGCGCGAACAGAACAGAATCGCGCGACACAGAACAGAAGCGGCGCCTTCTTCCTCGTGAGTGCGGCGACAACTCCACTACAACACTCCGATGACAATTCCGACAATCCCAGGTTCTTCCCTGATTCCATTTCATCGGGCATCCTCTCCTTCCTTCGGTCCGGCGGAGCTTGCAGCTGCATTTGGGCGGCGACAATCCATCGACCGAGCGGTGGAGTTCGTCTATCTTCACCGGCGATCCTCAGATCCCTCACCGGTGGAGCTGAGCTACCCTAGTGGGACATGGTCACGCGAAGCTAGGGGTGACTTGCTACTGTCAGGATCCCGCAGAATCTGTTTCTAGCTCCGGCGGCAACGCTTCTTCCAATCCAGGGTGGTCTTTAACAGTAGCTGGTGGGACGATCATCAATTCCCAAATCCGATTCCATCCACATTGACTGCTCGTGGTCACGGTAGTCCCGCATCAATCATTGAAGCAGTGAACTACCGCATTGATCCAACTCTCGTCGGAATCCGATGAGAGATCCATACCCTGAAACCCTTGGTGTGTTCGGTATTGTTGTAGGTCACCGGAGAGGGTGGTACCTTTTCGGTGTTTGTGGATGACTATTGATTTACTTTATTGATTTACTGTTGATTCAGTATTGTATTTCATATTGTTTTACTGCATTGTTCACTTTGGGTATTTTAGTATTTTTACATCGTTGGCTCTGTAGGGTCGATGTGGTTGGCTGACTAGAGGGGGGTGAATAGCCCTCTTTCGTTCGATGGTGGAATTTGCTCGTCTACAAAGAATATTAGCGCAACGGAAATAAAAACAAGACAAGCAAATAGAAATAAGAATACTAAACAATGCTAACACCGAAATATAACGTGGTTCACGGCCTCGCCGCTAATCCAATGTCCGATTCGTCCACGGTGAATCACTCCGCAACCAATTCACTATTGGTCTCTCCCTTTAGCCAATGCAAGGTAAAGGTAAACCTTCTTACAACCCAAACACTCCTTCTTACAATAAATGTGAAAGAAAACTAGAAGAAGGAGTTGAAATCTTGTGGGGCACTTGGATGATCGTTTGGGACTTAAGCATTAGCCATCCAAAAGCCCACACCCTCTCTTTTTATAGAGAGGGCTGATTTCTTCCCATTGGCTGCCATCAGTCGACTGCTGCCCTTGGCAGTCGACTGCCGCCACTACAACGACCTCCGAACACGTCAGATCCTGACCGTTGTAGTCCAACGGAACCCTTGGCAGTCGACTGATGTATCCATCAGTCGACTGATGCCTCCGTAGCCGACTGGCCAGTCGGCTACGAGCGGTTCTGTGCCCGCGACTGCCTTCATCAGTCGACTGCCACCTTTGGCAGTCGACTGATGGTCTGGCAGTCGACTGCCATTCCATGGCAGTCGACTGCTGGGCCAAAAACCCATCAGTCGAACACCAGTCGAACCCCGTTCGACTCAGAGCAGTCGACTGTCATTCCATGGCAGTCGACTGATGTCAGGAAATCTCATCCGACACTTAGCCAAATGGCCAAGTTTCACCTAAGAGCACTATCCCTTCCCGGGTTACATTCGCTCACTCTCATCCCTCGCCTTTGAAGTTGTCTTCGTCTGGCCACGTCCCTCGGATGCGCCAAGCGCATGACTCTGCAGCACCATCCTTCGCATCTCACCCTGAAGTCTACTTCCTCCGGCTTCACTCCAAGCTCCTCGTCCGGCGGTCCCTCGGATGCTCTAAGCGCACGACTTCCGCAAAGCCATCTTTCACCGACTCAAGGACCGAGTCATGAGATGTGAAACTCGCCAAGGCTCCATGTGTGAATTACTAAGTCCTGCAAGACTCCAACGCACATATCAAATCACAATAACAACCTAACTTAAACCCTTTGCCACACACATCAAAACCATATCACGGGTTGATTGCCCTAACAATCTCCCCCTTTTTGATGTGTGGCAATCCGTTTAAGTTAGGTAAAAACATTTGATAAAATATTAAGGAAAGAAAGCATGTAAATAACATGATTAGCAACTCTCCCCCTTAATACATGAAACTCCCCCTAAATGCATTCCCCCTTACTTAAACATATATCTTTCTCCCCCTTTGACACCATCAAAAAGATTAAAACAAAGTTTATATGGCATGACATCAAGTCTAGAGTGAAGAAAAAATCAAAAACACTTAAAAACTTGATAAAATCAGATTATTGTGCTCATGCACAGTACATCAGTCGACTGCTATCAGCATGACAATTGACTGGCACAAGGAAATCAGGATTTCTGATTTTCTGGACGAAATTCAGAAATGCACTATAAATTCCAAAAAATTCAAAAAATAGTGAAATTTGGGGAACATATTTCTTGTAAGTATATTTATCAATGAAAAATAGTTTTTCATGAAAAATCATTATATTTTCAAAGATTTACCAAAAATCCAAAAGCTTTAAAAACAACTAGTGTTTTGATCAAGTTTGTATCCATTTTAACACCTAGTTTTGCTTTGGATTGTTTCAAAACATGAACACACAAATTTTAAAGTAAAAAATTGTTTTGAAAACATATGAAATATTCAACCATGATCTTTGGGCAATATGTCTATGAATTAAACATAAGTCTTCCCCATGATTGGTCTATTATTGCTATTTTGACACTTTACATGACCATCTAAATGCCATAGGCATTAGTGGACCATGAGTATCATCCTAACATCTCACCCATGCTATGTTTTCAATCAAGGTAGCCTATAGTGAGTGTGAGATGTTCCTAAGGTATTTATATATACTTAACCAATAATTCATGCAATTCTACACAAGGTTAAGTATCATCCTAACATACCACATGATCATAAATATACATATGCATTGATTTCATATTATGATCATGAAACAAATGTATTCATCAATTTATAATCATGCATTAGGTATTACATCATGATAAAAAGTAAAATATCACCTAGAGCATGCTTTGAACCCTAATTCCCATGACTATGTGTCAAATATCAAGATCATAAATCATGATTTCAAACATACATAGCAATTTCATTAACTATCATGATTTAAGCATTATTATCTATTTATGGGCACATTATCATCACCCAACACTTTGCTAAAAATGTATAGGTGATGAGTATCACATTACACTAAGTGTTGAGCATGATCTAAACTATTTAAGGGTGCATTATCATCACCCAACACTATTTCAAAAATTTGTCCCGCTATCCTAAGTCAACCAAAAATATGAGATAGGTGAAATCCTTATGGTTGACTATCCTAGGGTTTTCCTAACCCTTTAGGATGGATTAGGAACCCAAAATAAGTTCTTTCATATGGAGTTCACTAAATACTCCTTAGGCATCCATTTTCTAGCAATTATCTTCTTTTTATCTTGACCCCTTGCAATTAAACATTTATAGGCCTTTTCATTTCTATTTTCCTTATATCCTAGGCCTTTCTTGTTGAAGCTTGCTCTTTGGCTCCCAATTATCATGTTAAGGGTATTGGAGCCTATTGTAAACTTTTCTAGGGCCTTGGTCAAATGATCTACTTTTTCCCTTAAAGCCCTATTTTCATCCATACATGCATCACTAACATTAAAAGGCATATAATCATGTGAGCATGCATCATTAAGACTAGAGGAAATATTATCATTTACATTTAAGCATGCTTTTTCTAATTTTTCTTCTAAGTCCTTAATTTGATCTAGCATGCATTTGTTCTTTTTCTTTGCCCTAAACAAGTCCTTAGTGAGGCTAGAAATCATGGAAACTATTTTACTAGGTGAGAGATTCGTTACCATAGTCTCCATGTCTTCTTCTTCTTCGGATGAGGATGGTGAAGAAGCTCCCCCTTCACTAGAGCTCTCCTCACTTGTGCTTGATTCTTCATTTTCGGTGGAGGAGGAGTCTAGATCGTCAAAGGCCATCAAAGCTAGGTTGGTGACAAAAGCATTCTCCTCTTCCGATGATGATGAAGATGATGAAGAGGGGCCATCCCATGTCCTTGCTTTTAGTGCCTTGGCCTTCCCTTTTTCTTTGGCCTTCTTCTCTTCTTCCTTCTTCTTGCTCCCATTCTTCTTCTTTTCTTCCTTCTTCTTCCTTTCCTCCTTGCTTTTGTTCAAGAGGGGACAATTATCCCTTATGTGTCCCTCTTGTTGGCAATTGTAGCAAATCACCTTCCCCCTTGGTCTTCTCCTCCTATCATTAGATTTGTTAAATTTAAAATTTCTTAAAGCACACCTTACCCTCCTTACCATATAAGCTTCTTCCATGCTATCCATGGAGGAAGAGGAGGATGCTTCATTGGATGAGGAGGAAGTCTCTATCTTCTTCTTCTTCCCCTTATTTGCTACTAGGGCTACTCCTCTTGATGGCTTGATACTTGATTCTTCATTTATCCCTTCAAGCCTTGTTTCGTGGAGCTCCATGGTTGAGAAGAACTCCTCCAAGGTGCTCACTTCCAAATTCTTGGAGATGTAAAAGGAGTCCACCATAGAGCTCCACCTTGAGGACCGGGGAAAGGCATCTATGGCCTTCATTACCATATCCCGGTTGGAGAGTTTTTCACCTACACTTGTCAAACCAGTTAGAATTTCCTTAAATCTAGAGTGTACGGATTTTACCTTCTCTCCCTTTTCGAGTTTGATATTGGATAATTGGGAGCGAAGGACATCTCTCCTTGCTAGCTTCGCCTCGGATGTGTCTTCGTGAATCTCTATTAGTTTTCCCACATCTCCTTGGCGCTAGCACACTCTCTTATCCGGTTTACTTCTTGTTGGGGGAGTACATTGTAGAGGTGATGTTTGGCTTTTGAGTTTGCCAAGTACTCTTTCCTTTGCCTCTTGCTCCACCTTGATTTTTCCAATGGCTCCCCTTCTTCATCCCTAGGCATTTCGAAACTGTTTTCCATAATTAATAGAATTTCGAAATCAGTTTCTAAAAATACCTCCATTCTCTTCTTCCACCAAGAGAATTCTCCTTCAAACTTTGGTGGGTGAATGTTGGAGCCGACCATTCTTGAATGTGCTTGTTGTGGCGGTTAGTCCTCAACAAGCTTTCCTCGCTCTGATACCACTTGTAGGGTCGATGTGGTTGGCCAGCTAGAGGGGGGTGAATAGCCCTCTTTCATTCGGCGGTGGAATTTGCTCGTCTACAAAGAATATTAGTGCAACAGAAAAAAAAATAAGACAAGCAAATAGAAATAAGAATACCAAACAATGCTAACATCGAAATATAACGTGGTTCACGACCTCAGCACTAATCCACGGTCCGATTTGTCCACGGTGAATCACCCCGCAACCAATTCACTATTGGTCTCTCCCTTTAGCTAATGCAAAGTGGAGGTAAACCTTCTTACAACTCAAACACTCCTTCTTACAATAAATGTGAAAGAAAACTAGGAGAAGGAGTTGAAAGCTTGTGGGGCACTTGGATGATCATTTGGGACTTAAGCATTAGCCATCCAAAAGCCCACACCCTCTCTTTTTATAGAGAGGGCTGATTTCTTCCTGTTGGCCGCCATCAGTCGACTGCTGCCCTTGGTAGTCAATTTCCACCACTACAACGGCCTACAAACACGTCAGATCCTGACCGTTATAGTCCAATGAAACCCTTGGCAGTCAACTGATGTATCCATCAGTTGACTGATGCCTCCGTAGCCGACTGGCCAGTGGACTATGAGCGGTTCTGTGCCCATGACTCGAACACCAGTCGAACCCCGTTTGACTCAGAGTAGTCGACTGTCATTCCATGGTAGTCGACTGATGTCGGGAAATCTCATCCGACACTTAGCCAAATGGCCAAGTTTCACCTAAGAGCACTACCCCTTCCCGGGTTACATTCGCTCACTCTCATCCCTTGAAGTCCCTCGCCTTTGAAGTTGCCTTCGTCTGACCACCTCCCTCAAATGCGCCAAGCGCACGGCTCTATAGCGCCATCCTTCACATCTCGCCTTGAAGTCTACTTCCTCCGGCTTCACTCCAAGATCCTCGTCCGGCGGTCCCTCGGATTCTCCAAGCGCACGGCTTCTGCAAAGCCATCCTTCACCGACTCAAGGACCGAGTCATGAGATGTGAAATACGCCAAGGCTCTATGTGCAAATTACTAAGTCCTGCGAGACTCCAACGCACATATCAAATCACAATAACAACCTAACTTAAACCCTTTGCCACACACATCAAAACCATATCACGGGTTGATTGCCCTAACAGGCTCACTAATGTGCACTATATTTTATCAGTATTGTTCTAGTATTGATTTCTTAGTGTGCAGTAGTGTTTCACTGATGTTTAGTCGTATTCTGTCTGTGTGGTAAATCGTGCACGTGGTAATTAGTTTGATAGTTTAGTGAGTCTTATTATTCGTTTACAGTGTTTACCTAGTGGTTAGATTTATTTCCTTTAGTGTAATTATTCTTTCCCATTTTAGTTAATCTTCAGCCAGTGTGTCGTATAGTGACAGTGCGGTGCTTGGTTGAATTGCTTTCGTTTATTGCAGTTTTTAGTGACTGTTTGACTACTGTGTTGTATAGTGACAGTGTGGTGCATGGTTGAATTGTTCACATTTGTTTGATCAGTGTATCATATAGTGACAGTGCAGTGCTTGGTCGATTTCTTTTTTGTCTGTTAGTTTAGTTTTTCAGTGACTGTTTGATCACTGTGTCGTATAATGACAGTACGGTGCTTAGTTGAATTGTTCACATTTGTTTGATCATTGTATCATATAGTGACAATGCGGTGCGTGATCACTTACTTTTGCACATTAGGATGGTTGCTTGTTACTTGTTATTTGGTAGTTAGATTTACTTTTTGCATGTTTAATTCTCATGTTTGCTTTTGATTTTGCATTTTAATTGTTTTGATAATTGTAAAAAAAATGTCAGTGTTTACTTCTGTTTAAAAATAAACGTCCAGCCATTAGGTTCGTTGGGAGACGATCCGAGTCAGTCCTATACTGCATTAGTGTAGTTAGGGGGTTCAGTAAATAATTTAGGAACGGTATTGCGACAATTAACATCGTTCGATCATCAAGCAAAGATCTAAGTCTGGGAGAATTGATGTGAGCAAAACATATAGGGTTTTAGGAGTAGTTTTCGCTCACATCTCATTTCATTTTATGTTTGTTTCATGCATATTTTACTTTGTTTTGCATGCATTTTCTATTTTCTGGTTCAGAGATATGCTCTTTGTACTTTTGTGTGTAGGATAGCATTTCATGGGGAAAATAACACACTTTCGGAGCGAAAATGAGCATTTGGCAGCTGGATGCAGTAGGGAAACGACTAGGGCATGTAGCTGCACACGACCATGTCCGAGGCTCAAGTTTGGCCACCACAGGGCTGCACACGGCCTGGTCATGTGGAAACCCATGATCATATAGTGGCCAAAAATTTTGGCACGATTAGGTCTTTTTTCGAATTTTATGAAGAGCGACCTGATATCTATATAAGGAAAGCCATGCCCAAACCCTAGTGGGAGGCCTGATGGTCGGGACAGCACACCGGTGTCCTAAAAAGCACCGAAAAATCGCAACGGGGAGGAAGGAAGCCACTCGAGATCCAAATTCTGCACCTCAATGCCAAGGAGAAGAGCACCATCGCATTGTAATCTATATTCTTTCCATGTTTTATCTTATATATACGAATTTGACAATGCCTTGTGTTTCTTTTCTCATATTCATGGAGTAGATTCTCTTATTCTAGGACTAGGGAGTAGTTTGTGTTGAGTTAGAACATGTTGGTTCAAATATATTTTTGTTCTTGAATTTATATTTGCAATTGCCATTTGGTTTAGATCTATAGCTATTTTTTTGGTTTTCTAGTCACTGTGCTTAGTCTATACGAGGGGTGACAGCCCTCGTATCAAAGATTTAGGTGAATTAAGGAGGAACATAGGGGTTGGCCTCATCACCGGTAACTGTGGGTAGAAGGATGCGATAGAGTAGGAAACGTGCCCCGTTTCTGACTCGTCGCAGGGATCGATTCACCATCTTCGTACCGAATATCCCGTCCTAAAGCCAGAGGTCGATCTGGTATGGCAGAGGTAGCTTCCGATAGATGCAAAGGCTCATCGGGGGAGTGTATGATGTCCTTTCCACAAAACTATAGTTAGAAACCTAGACAAAACTCAATTGACAACGTGTTCTGCGACACACGTGATGGGAGGGGAAACTTCGCTTCCCCTTTCAACTTAGTCGCTTGTTCATGGTGATCCCTTCTACGTCCCTAGATAAAAAAAATTTATCCTTAACAAGAGGGATTGCCCAAGCAACCTTGTCATCGTCGTGCTATTTGTTTAGAGTAGTCACTTGAACAAACTTGTTGTTCAAGCGACCAACCTCTATTCCACAAATAGTCGCGGAATAGACGATATACGGATCGCCAACTTTTGTGTTTATGTTCGGGGCCCAAGTATATTTAGCCACAAAACAGAATATATATCATGCATATAATTGAAAAATAAATATAAACATGTAACAAATGAAAATAGAGAATCGATATACCTCTCGATCTTCTATTGTATGACCTTCCTTCTTTCGGACATCGTGTGGGCGACGATCTACCAAAAGTTGAAGCTCCTAGATCACCAATATTCCTTCCTTGCTCATTCCGAGCAAGAGAAAGAATATAAACAAGACTTTTCTCCTTCCTTTATCCAACCAACAAGCAACAAGCAAGTTGCTTGCCGTCGGCCAACAAGGAGAAGGGAGAAGAGATGATTGCCGGCCAAGAGCTTCAAGGGAGGACCCTAAGCCTTGGTTCCACCGGCAAAGGAGAAGGAGAAGAGCTGCTATGGATGCCGGCCAAGGTGAGGAAGGGGCTGTATGGACGCCGACCACCAAAGAAGAAGGAGATAAGGAACAAATTTCCTTAATAGGTGCCGCCAACTCTAAACCCTAGCCTCCAAGCCTTGCCGCCCAAAGCCCTAATCCTATCTCTAATTGGATTCTTTTTTTACCACCCACCCCTTGCCCTCCTTTTATAGAGTTAGGGATAAGCCTTGTTTTAATCTCCACCATTGATTCTAGGAATTTAATCTCAACCGTCGGATCTAGAGATTTAATCTCAATCGTCGGATCTAGAGATTTTATCTCTACCTTTGGATCTAGAGTTTTGTTTCTATCCATTGGATCTAAGCTTCATGAGGTATTAATAGGATACAATAGGGACCATGAGGAGGAATTGGATCTTGGCCACCCAATGGATCAAGCCCACATAAAGTCCGATCCATTAATGATAATCCAATCCACTAAAGGATTATCATTGATCTACCTCACCAACCCCCATAAGTTAATATGGGCTCCATATATTATATGTACATTTTCTCCCTGTGTTTAAGATCTCGAATGTCCGTCGATTAATTAATTTACTGACCATTAATTAATCAACATCTAACTCCATGAGTAGTACCACTCAACCTTTTCATCATGCCAAACCAAGTCCACCTGCAGGGTTTACATGATGAACCTTATGAGCTCCTCAAGGGGACATCATCATCCTAATATATAGGACACGATTTCCTCCTATAATTAACGGCACACCATATAAATAATATCATTTCCCAACTTACCGAGCCTATCAATTTAATCTATAAATCTCGCCCATTGGTAAATCAAAGAGATGAATACTAAGTAAATTGTGCCCATTATTATATCGGGATTAAGAGTATGTACAATATAATATCTGAGGTCCGATTCGATTATGTAGTCATCAATAAATCGAATCACCTCTAAGTCGGTCCTGCTCAATACACACAAAGTGCACTAGTGTAATTCTATGGTCAAGACAAACCAATACCAAATCACACTACAACCATTCTAATGGTTTGTCCAAAGTCATCTCGGTTGTGAGCCTTTACTTATACTTTACAAGGAACCGATAACATGATCTCCCGTGTGACACCACACACCATGTTATCTACAATGTAATGTATTAGACAATATGCATAGCCATCAAAATATGCAAACAATGATTATGTGATTCTTATTTCAAAATAAAGATGTTCATACAAAATATAGACTTTTTAGTATACATCCCAACAATACGAATGAAACCAAAATCCTAGAATCCCATCTAAAGACTCGTAACAACCCTTCTCTTCCTCCGTGTGACACTGTACTGAGTTCGGACCACCGACGACCTTTTAAGGACAACCATTAGAACTGAATTCCGAACAATAATGTCCACTGAATATATAGGTACTCGAATCTCAGTCCATGTTGGATCGATAATCTATATTATTACTTGACAACATCTGTGCACTGCCGGGCATTGAGCGCGAGTGCACGCTTCGAGTCCTCGACGATTCCCGTCGTGAGAATTGAGGTCGCATTCGCGTGCATCAGAAATCCAGGTCACGCAGAGGCTTAAAAGGAGCTTCACAAGGAGGATTTCAGTAGCAATTTTCTTTGGCGATTTGAAGGGGATAGTTATTGCTTTCCAGTCCTTCAAGGCTAGTCTAAGGCGATCAACAAGCAAGCATTCAAAAACACATTTGTAAAGTTTTCTTTACTTGTATTTGTGTAGTTTACTTGTATTTGCTTGTATTTATTTCTTATTGTTGTAAGATTGCTTGTACGAGATTTCTCCACCTCCGACATGTTGTCTAGAAGAAGTTTATTGAGTAGTGGTGTGTACATTACTAGAGCTCATTGAGCTCGCCCCGTGAAGTAGGAACCCTAAGGTTCCGAACCACATATATCTTGTGTTGATTGTGTGTTTGTGTATGTCACATTTTGTATTGCATTATTATTATTTCCACTGCGCATAACAAGCTTTGTAGACAAACACGAATGAATTCTATCGATGAAAGAGAACGCGACATTCACCCCCCCTAGCGCTGACCGAAGTCCCAATAAAAGTCAACCTAAGAAACGAACCACTTCTTTAAATTGATTGAATATAACATGCTCATGCATACATATCATTTTAATTAATTATCATGTTTATTTTTGTCATGTCATATATACTAGTCTTAAATTAACTTTCATAGAAAGGTTAGGTAGGAAATGGTTAATTATCCTTGACAACATAGTATCAGGACGCGGTGAGATGATAGTATGTTAGGGAAATGAGGTCTCATGTATTCGGGTTAGATAAGGACTATCTAACTTGGTGCACTTGGCTAAGTGGAACTAGTTGAAGCTACCTCACCAAATCCTAAACTAGTTAGACCAGGATTTGACCCAAAGTGAATTAAGTGTACAATTTCTTAAGATTGACTTTGTCTAAGGAAGTGGTCGTTGATGCGGGCCCAAATTTTTCACCTCCTTCTGAGGAAGACGATGACATCACAAAGGCTTAGGGTCCTCTCTGGTCGCAACAGTAAAGGTTGATAACGAGGAAACAAGTTATAGAGAGCAACGACGCAAGATTTAACGTGGTTCGGAAATCAAATTCCTACTCCACGGGAAGAGCTATAGAGTGAGCTACGGTGCTAAACACCTCAACTATAAAATCCCTCCTTCTCGGAAGCTCTTCCGGAGGTGGAGAAAACCCCTTACAAAACCAATATGTACACCAGGTGAAGAGATGAAATAGAAAATGGCCCTCTGCCTTCTTATCCCTTCTCTGATCTTCTTCTTCTCCTCTCCTCGGTGTTGCCTCGGTTCCATCTCTGGAAGTTCACCATTGGATGAAAATTGATTGCTCCCCCCTCTTCTTCTTCCTCCTCTCTCCTCCTTTATACCTATTCCCCCAAAGCCAATTGTGATGTAACAAACCATCCGAATCACTGTCCACGTGGAGGGTCTATTTTGCCAGAGGAACAATTCTGTTAAGAGGATAGGAAATGGAGACTCCTAGGAATCTTATGTGGGGTCCTAGTTTATTACACTGTGTAATAAACTTTTATAAGCTAGCGTCTCGAGGAGCGTCCTCCTCTCTTCTTTACCTTTTCTTTCTTCCCTAAAGGTCTTTATTTTTCCTAGTCATCTCCTCTGACTTCGATACCAACTCGGTCCAATTCTCGGATGACCCCTGGTTGGATTCCTCGATGTACCTTCTTGTACCCTTATGAATTGCTTAAACCAGGGTGTATATGACTCAACTCGACCCACCGAGTTGATAATTAGCCCCACTCCAGCCATAGGACCCACTCACTTATATTCTCCTTAATTCTCTAAGTTGCTTCCTGACTCACTTCCCGAGTCACCCCCTGATTAACTCCCCGGGTTGTTTATCCAGTTTCTTTCTGGCAATCAGACTACTCCGTCCTACCCTACGTCACTACCTTATCAACAAGGTTTATTTCCCCAGTCAGGTCTACCCGGACCAAGTCATATATCACACACTCCATCCCTTTTTGCCTACCTCACCTCAACGGTCGTTATTTCTCTATCCTACTCCCAAATCAAGTTATAGCAGTATCATTAGCCACCCCCCGCCCCCCCCCCCCCCCAAAAAAAATAGTCAAATGAAGTTTTGAGTTTGACTTTCCAAGTGAAAAACTCCTCTCCATCATCCTCCATATCGACCCTATTTTCATAACATAACCCAAATTTCCCTCTCCCTAACCTACCTTACGCGCATTACACATCTTATTGGGCTAATGGGCCCTGCTTCCTCCTTTTCAAAGGGATGTTTAAAAGCCAAAACCCTTAGTGAGATAGTCTTCACACAACAATTTCTTCTTCCCAGCTTCAACTCTTCCTCTTCCTCCCGGTGACTTCCACCAGCGACTACCCTACACTTAAACTCCTAGCACCTAGGAGTTTCCTTTCTCCCATCAACCATCTTCCTCCAACCCCCAAGTAAGTGTCCTCCTTGTATTCTCTTCTATGGCTTCGAAAAACCCTAGATCGATCCTCTGGTATGAAGATACCATCAAACTCATCAATGGTCACCACTATTTTTTCGATTCCAAGGATTTGTATATAACTCTCACTATAAACTGTCACTTTATCGCTGACTCATTCCGGCCCCATTGTCCTTACCCCGACTATCACTGCTTCCTCTTTGATCAAATATTAAACGTCCTATACCTACTTGTGCCCCAAATATTCATTGAAATACTAGACTTCTATAAACTACCTTTCAACTAGTTGGCTCCCAATGCCATCCGACTATTGACAGGGGTCATGAAAGTTTTTAAATACTTAGGACTCCCCCTATCCTCGTTAATGTTCCATAGCTTCTTCTAATTAAAATCTTCGAGGGAAGGCATTTTTTATTTTGCTAGCCACCCAGACTGTCAATTCCTAGTTAATATACCTTCTTCCTATAAAGGCTTGCATGATCTATACTTCTTTGCCCAACTTCTTGCCACCCTTCCTCATTATGAACCTTGAAAGATAAACCTCCCAGATTTACCCTCTTTTCAAGACAGTAGGCTCAAATGTCCTTTTGCAGAAATCTATGAGGTGTTAAGGGAACACCACTATAATTTTGATCATCTACTAGAGGTCCACCTTCTAAGCCTTTATGGGTTGTCCCCTTTCCCCTTGGACGATCTGGTCGTTTTAGGTAGGATACTACTCTTATCCTAATATATCACGTCTGCTAATTCTTACTACTATTATCCATTGTTTTAAATGTCTTGTATTATAGACCTCCTAATGCAAAAGGCTAAAGATAGTGGAGAAAAAATTGATGCTGCTAAGAAGCCCTCGAAGAAACGACCTAGGAGAAAATCCCTTATTCTCTCCTCTTCTCCCTGCAAAAAGCTCCATCCACGTAAGGGGAATGTTCCCAGCTCCTCCACTCTTCCAGTATCCTCCTCTTCCCCTTCCTCTACTCCTCCTCCTTTAAAAATTAACAGACACTGGTACCTTATCATTTCTGAACCAACAGGGGAGGACACCTAACCTCCGATCCTCCCTCCACCTACTCGCGAAGAGCATTCTCCTTCATTATCCGCTTCATCCTCTCCTTCTTTCTCGGGCAGGGGAATTGACCTTCCTACATCTTCCTCTCCCTTTCCTGCCTCTATAGAGTCGTCTCCTTTTCATTTCCCTACCTCTAATTTTGATCCTTCTTCCCCCACCTTACATGCGGAAGAACCTTCTCTTCCCATGGGAGATATTCTCCCATTAAGCCCTCCGACTACTACTTTTGGATCTACACTCAAGATCTGTAGTATAGAGAAAGTAAAAATCTTAAACCAATCAGGTGTACAAGGCCCCTATGAGCGCCTGTGCAAGCACCTATCACAGGTATTCTTTCTCACCTTCCCTATACTTAAGATATCCTGGTATCCACTTTTGCAATATACTTTCTTCGTCCTCAGGTAGTCGTGGATTATAATGAGACAACACAACACCTGGCGGACTATCAATCTATAATGGCTACTCGCCACAGCGCCTCCCTAGCCCAACAGAAGAAGTTAGCTCAACAACTGGCTGAGAGCAAACAAAGGGATGCTGCTTCGGCTGCCTGTTGTGAAGAATTGACTACCCAATTAGCAATAGCTAGGCGTTAAAAAGAAGAAATCCTAGAGAAGAACAATACCCTTCATCACCAATTGTTCCTGCAAACCAACAAGATTCAGCATGTCAACGCTCTAACCCTGGAATTGGTGGAGCACAAAGTTCAACTTAAGGAGGCAGAGGCTAGAGCATCCTAATCCTCGGCTGCCGTCCTACAAGTTCAATCGAATAATGAAGCTCTGGAGGCTTCCCGATTAGCTTGCCAAACACAGGTGGAAAGCCTCTCTTCTAAAGTATCTTTCTTGGGGCATTGATAGATATCATCGGACAGCTATGGTCATTGCAAAAGGAATACTCCAAAGCCATAACCTCCCTGGGCCAACACACCGTAACAACCGCCAGAGAAAGAGACGCTCTTGCTGATCAAGTGGCAAACAATGAAGCCAATGGAAAGAACGGGAGGCAGACTTGCAGACAAAATGCACCCATAAAGGAGCAAAACTGTTCATTTTAGGATTTGAAGGGGTTAATGAACAGTACGCTGCCCAAGGCCACCCTCCTCCTGGTACAGATGTTAGCTATTTGGATGTAGAGGCCACTATGGCAAAATACCCGGATGAGGTCTTCGAATTGTAGCTCTTAACCTTTGGGAAATGTACTGAATGAAGTATTGATATTTGATAAAATGACTTGCATCTTTTTCTTTCTTCCAGGGTAAAATAGACACCTTTTCTTTACTACGCCAAGACACCCATGATCAAAAACCTTCTTGGGGTCAGTTGACTGCTACTTAATTTCACCCGGGGAGTCACCCAGGGCGGTTTGGGGAATTGAATATTCCAGGTTATCCCGAGTCATTTCTTGAGTAGGAGGAACCTACTGCTGCCCAGTCATCCTACTCCGCCTTCAGATCAACCTCAAGTAGTTTTTATCCCCTTAACCAGATGAGGATATGACTGGTCACACCATGGTTAATGTTCTTACTATTCTTGATGCCAACCCTTCGGTTACTCTGTTCAACCTGTCGCCTTCTCCTCCTTTTTCAAAGGAGGGATATTGATGTTCCTTGCCTTCTATATGTTGGATCGAAGCGGATCGCTAGAGAGGGGGGGGGTGAATAGCGATAAAACTTTTTCGTACGAATTCGTTTCAAAACACTTATATGCAGCGGAAAGATAAATAAAAAATAAAAGAGACAAGTAGATTTTTTACTTGGTTCGTAGCCTTCGGCTACTACTCCAAGGCCCTAGTGATCCTTGATCATGCACGGAGGGCAAATCACTAATGAACTCCTCCTCGTTGGAGGTAGGAGTTAATCGGATACAAAAACCATGAAAGAGACTCGAGATAGAGGGACACTCCCCCTCTTCTCGTTACGATAAAACCAAAATAAAAAGAAGTACAAAATGGAATTAAACTAAGATTATATCGATGACTCATAGATGAAAAGATGAAACCCTAGTCGTCGTGTTTGCAGAGCTTCGTTGTAGGAATGTCGGAGACTCGTAGCGTACTAGAAGCACTTGGAAGCTTTTTAATTGATGAAAAACCCTAGGACAAGCCCTCCTTTTATAGCCTTTAAGCCCCTCATCGAATGGGTCTTCAACCAATAGGAATTGGGCACAAAACCTCCTTGAAAAATGGTGATAGAGCTTGACTTCTCGAGGTAGATCCTTGACCATCAGTCGACTGATGGTCATCATCAGTCGACTGATGGCAGCATCAGTCGACTGATTGATGGTAGTCGAGTCCTCCAAGCTGGTAGTCGACTGATGCTAGCTGCAGAGCAAAGTTAGCTTAACAAAAACATTATTTCGATGGTCGCCGATCGTCTGATCTCGACCTAGACTATCTATAGGATGTCTTTTGTCGGATCTATGCTTAAGATCATCCCCGTAAGGAGAATGCGACCTCTCTTACTCTCACACACACGAGCTTTACCTCGATACTTACTGTGTCACTTTCGCTTCTGGCCTTCCACTCGATTCCTTCGGCTTCCTCCGAAATCACTCGAGTGTCGCCCGACCACCGTAGCTCCCTCCGGGTGTCGCTAGTCTTCAGCTCCAGCTTTAGCACTTTTCTGCACACTCGATTCAACTCGTGAGATAATGATATATCCTTGACTTTGCGTCTTTTTCCATAATCAAAATACAGGTTCGACTTAGGTGCCCCTGCACCAACACTATAAATATCTATCACGAGCACTTTTGCCATCAACCCACCTTCATGGATTCTTCTTCATTCCCCATTACCATAAGCTCCGACTCAGACTCGTCTAATGATTTAGCTACTCGTTCCATAGCAACCTTAGCATATCGATCTCCACCTCCTCCAACTCTTGCGAACATAATAGCTCTAGGTACCAGGAGGTCTTTCAGAGCTCCTTTCCCCTCTTTTGGCAATCGGGTATGGAACTCTTCAGCAGTGTTGCGGCAACTTACAAGGGGTCTTCCTCCTTCACCAGCCGACCTTCCTCCCCCTCCAGTGGATGACATCCTCCCTCCCCTAGTGGATCTTCCTCCTCTTCCCCCGGTTGACATTCCTCCTGGTTTGGTAGTGCTACTATTCCATTCGAGAGAAGAGTCTTCTACTGTCTCTTCCAGCACCGTCTGATCTTTGTAAATAATAAAAGTTCTGGTTGATTGTAATGTTTGGATTTTGCACATATATAAAGAAGAGAATATTAAGTTTAATCTAACCGCTACAACCGCCCCCACATTCTTTGCAGAATAGCTTTATTTAATATTTGACCCCTTCTAAAGGATTAATCATGGACAGTGAAATTGGGGAACATTGCAAGAAAACGACTGTAAGGTGATTAGATTGGGCCTAACAAATATTCACTTTTTTTGTAAGATACAAATGGTCGTTTCACTATTAATGCCTCCAACTACCCTCACATTCACCCTCATGTCTTCCCATCTTATCTATTTTTACTCTTTTCATTGTCCAAGAGGGTTTATTACTACCCCCTTTTCTTCTATAAAAACTTCCAACGTCGCCTCCTACCTGCGTACTCCTCAATTCTTCTACCTTCGGCATGGAAAACTCGTCAGAGCAAAGCAACAACTCCCCTTCCGTCGATCCGAGTACCGAGGATCAACGACACATACGAGAACTAGAGGAACTGGTAACGGACCTGAGGAGCCGTCTACAGTCAGCCTCCACACGTAACTACTCCCTCCAACAAGAACTAGTTGTGGCCCAGCGAACCTTATCAAAGCACCAGTTTATGTACCAGTCCCGCATCAGACAACTTCTGTCCAGGTCTAGTTGCCACAATGCTCTGGCAATACCTCCAGAGAAAGTCATCCCCGAAGCTCCTTAGTTCTTCTTATACTAGGATGTATTTGCGTTATTTTTCCTTAAGAAACTATGCATGTAATTCCTTCTTGCAGTAATAAAAATCCTTGTTCTGGAACTTATACTTGTATCTCTTCTTGTTGAATGCTGATTCTCTGAGATGAATGAAATATCCTTGCACCATATGTTGACACAGGAACTCCTTAATCTCATGCCAATGCCCTCTTCGATTTTTAGCACTAGCCCATCATATCAACTCCCCCTTACCTCATAGGTAACCCCCTGTAGGGAGGAAATTTAGCTATGGCAGATAGAGATGAACTTACCTCTGGCTTCTTCCAAACAAATTAGAATAAGACTTGTTACTTCCATCACCTTTTGGCAGTTCTTCTCCTTTACACTCAATTCTTCTAGTCCATTAAAACATGAGGATAACAGCTTGACTCAGAGACAAGCTGGGAAAATAATGACGACTTGATCTGGAACTTTGCCTGGTCAGATCGGAACAATACTCTTTATTTCGCCCATCTTCATCAGTGTCTCCACTTTGAACTTGCCTCCTCCTTTCCGCCACCACACGGGGATGATAGCTTGACTTGAAGGCAAGTTGAAAAAATAGTGACGACCTGACATAGGGCCTCACCTTGTCAGATCAGAGTAAACTTTTTACTCTGCCTCTCTTCATCAG
The DNA here is from genome assembly GCA_025175895.1 of Wurfbainia villosa. Taxonomy (NCBI): domain Eukaryota; kingdom Viridiplantae; phylum Streptophyta; class Magnoliopsida; order Zingiberales; family Zingiberaceae; genus Wurfbainia; species Wurfbainia villosa. The sequence goes on along the minus strand of CM045986.1, from coordinate 53,906,395 downwards.
TGCATCTATGTTGAACCGAACTCTTCTGTTCCGCCATCGCACGGGGATAAGGGCTTGACTTTGAGACAAGATGAAAGAATAGTGATAATCTGATTTAGGGCTTCGCCTAGTCAGATCAGAATAAAATTTTTACTTCGTTGTTCATCATCACTGCATCTACCTTGAACCCAACTCCTCTGTTCTGCCACTACACGGAAATAATAGCTTGAATTGGAGACAAGATGAAAGAATAATTACGATCTGACCCAGGGCTTCACCTGGTCAGGTTGTAATAATTTTTTACTCTGCCGATCTTTATCAGTGCATCTACCTTGAACCCAACTCCTCCATTCCTCCATCGCACGGGGATAATAGCTTGACTTGGAGACAAGCCAAAAGAATAGTGATGATCTGACCCAGGGCTTCACCGGGTCAGGTCGGAATAATTTTATACTCCACCGATCTTCATTAGTGCATCTACCTTGAGATCAACTCCTCCGTTCCGCCACCACACAGGGATAAGAGCTTGACTTTGACAAGCTGAAGAATATTGACGATCTAATGTAGGGCTTCGCCTGGTCAGATCAGAATAAAATTTTTTACTCCGTCGCTATTCATTATGGCATCTACCTTGTACCCAACTCCTCCGTTCCATCGTCGCACGGGGATAAGAGCTTGACTTTGAGGTAAGCTGAAAGAATAGTGATGATCAGACCTAGGGCTTCGCCTGGTCAGATCGGAATAAATTTTTTTACTCCACCGATCTTCATCAGTGCCTCTACCTTGATCCCAACTCCTCAGTTCTGCCACCGCATGGGGATAAGAGCTTGACTTTGAGGCAAGCTGAAAGAATAGTGATGATCTGACCTAGGGCTTTACCTGGTCTAATCGGAATAAATTTTTTACTCCGCCACTCTTCATCATTGCATCTACTATGAGCCTAACTCCTCCGTTCTGCCATCGCACGGGGATAATCGAATATGTGTTTTGATTATGGCAAAGACACAAAGTTAAGTTTACATCGTTATCTCACGAGGTAAATCGATTGTGCAGAAAAGTACTAAAGATGGATCTGAAGGCTAACAACACCCGAAAAAAGCCGCGATGGTCGGGTGACACTCAAGTGAATTAGGAGGGAGCCGAAGGAATCGAGTGGAGGCCGGAAGTGAGAGCTACAAGGTAAGTATCGAGGTAAGCTCGAGTGAGTGAGAGATGGTAAGGTCGTGTCCTATGTATGGGAACGACTATAGGCAGTGATCCGACTAAGACTTCCTGTGAAAGGTCTAGGTCGAGATCGGACGGTTAGAAACCGTCGCATTTATCATTTTTCGTACTAACCTCTTACTGTAGGGAAGTAGCCAGGCTGGTAGTCGACTGCTAGACATTGGGAAATCGACTGATGCTCATCAGTCGACTGATGGGAGGCATCAGTCGACTGATGGCGACGAATATGCCTTTGCGCTAGGTCAAAATGGATAAGTTTTGACGCGGCCACTTCACGATAAAATTTGGTACAACTTCGTGATCTGTTCCAAGAGATGGGGAGACATATTCAGAGGCCAAACTCTATAAAAGGAGGGGAGGATTCCAACTCCAAACATCATCAAGTTTATTCTCAAGTGCTCCTACAACACCAAAGCTCCAACACCGTCATAACGCCGACGCGACGACAAGTTCTGATCTTCTTCATCGGCAGAAGCAACAAGTAACATATTTTGTTATTGTATTCTTTGTTTTTATTTGTAACGAGGTGAGGTAGGCTTGTTGCCTCATCCTCGTACTTTCGGTTTTGTGATCGTTGTCTCCTACATCCAACGAGGAGGAGACGTTATAGTGCTTTGCCCTCCGTACGCGGTCTAGGACCGTTAGGGCCTTGGAGTAGCAACCGCTGGATTATGAACCAAGTAAAAATAAATGTGTCTCTTTATTTTTCGCTGTCCTTACTCGTGTATCGAACGAACGAAAAGATTTACGCTCGCTATTCACCCCCCCTCTCGCGACGCTTCTCGATCCAACAATTGGTATCAGAGTGGGGGCGCTAAGATTTGGTGAAACCACCAATCTAGCACTTTTTGGTTTTCTTTTCTTATTTTTTGAGTCGCATTTTTTTTAGGTTTTTTTTTCCTCCCGCACTACTAATCCAAGACGAAGTCTTGGTACGCTTCTTTTGGTTGTGTGTTTGCAAGTATTCTATTTTGGAGTAGTCGACGGTAAAACTGCCATAACTTTTCGCACAAGTGGACTCACAAAACGATCTACCTACCAAATCGAAGCTCTCTGAGAGATCTACATTTTTTACCAGGTTTTACCCTCGTAACAAGCTATTTCCAGCCGCAAAAACCAACGTTTAGTACCCTTTCGGGGACATCAAAGGTCGCAAGTTTCTAGTTTTTGTTAGTTTCTTATTCTTCTTATTTATTTCTGTTTATTTCATATTATTTCCCACACTACTAATCCAAGACCAAGTCTTGGAATTCTCTTTGGTTTTTATTCATGTTTTGCAAGATACTTAATGACTCACATTGAGGGGTATAGCACCACCCGATCTCCGTTCTTTAACGGAAATGATTTCCATTATTGGAAAGGTCGGATGGAGTGTTTCTTGAAAACACAAGTCGAGGCTTGGATAATAATCCAAACCGGCTTTGCTCTACCCACTAATGATCAAGGGAGCCCTTGGATTTTAACAAGTGGACAAATGCAACCAAGAGGCAAATCGAAGTCGATGCAAGAGCAACCCAAATATTGCAATGCGGCTTGTCCAAGGAGGAACTCAACAGCATCAGACCATTCATTAGCGCCAAAGTCCTCTGGAACAATTTGATTAATCTACACGAAGGGACGTCCGGTGCTAAGGTATGTAAAAGAGATTTACTTTTAAATAAATTGTATAATCTAAAGATGCAGGATCGCGAGACCGCCACCCAACTACATGCGCAGATCCAAGATATCGTCAACGGTCTCCACTCAATCGGGCAAGCCGTAGAGAACCGAGACCTTATAAGGTATGCTTTAAATGCTTTCCCTAGGACTACCATGTGGGCATCCATGGTCGATGCCTACAAGGTCTCTAAGGACCTTTCGAAGCTTAGGTTAGATGAATTATTTTCCAAGTTTGAACTTCACGAGCAGACTAATGTGGTCCAGGCCGAGAGAGGTATTGTTCTACTTGTAGGACAAAGAAGCAAGCCATCTACCAGGCAAGAAGATGGACTCGAACCCGAAGACGAATCAGAGTCCGAATCCGAAGAGGTGGAGGTAATAGTGAACGTAGTGCGGATGATCGTTCGGAGGGAAAGGAGGCTACTAAAGAACCAAAAGAGGGCACAATTCAAATCAAATCAAAAGAAGGCTTTCCATGCATCTTGGGGCAACAAAGAAGACATAGCTTACATGGCAAGATCGGAGGAGTCCGAGTCAGAATCCGAAGCCGAGTCCTACTACTATTCCGACTCCGACCCTGAAGACTACTTCGAGAGGAAACTCAAAGCCGGACCAAATGGGAAAGTCAAGCTTAGCCGGCCTTTAATTAGTACACTTTACCGTACAATTAAAATGCTTATTAGGAAATTAACTAAGTTCGAGTCTAGGGTTGAGTCGTTACTTGAGGAGGTTGAAACTCTCAAGCAAGAGGCTACTCTAACCTCTTCAACTAGTCAAGTTCAAGAGGGAAACTCAACCCAAGTTGAAAAACTTGAGGAGGAGAATTCTTTCTTGAAAGACCGAGTTCAAGAGGTCGAGGCTAGGTTGGAAAGGATCACGTTGGGATCTGAGAATCTTAACCGACTACTTGGAACCCAAAGAGCTGTGTATAATAAATGTTGGATCGAGAAGCGTCGCTAGAGAGGGGGTGAATAGCGATCGTAAATCTTTCGTTCGAATTCGTTCGTTGAGACACAAGTAAATGAGTAAGCACAGTGAAAAATAAAGTGACACATTTATTTTACTTGGTTCACAACCCAGCGGTTGCTACTCCAAGGCCCTATCGGTCCTAGACCACGTACGGAGGGCAAAGCACTATAACGTCTCCTCCTCGTTGGAGGTAGGAGACAACGATCACAAAATCCGGAAGTACGAGGATGAGGCAACAAGCCTACCTCACCTAGTTATGAATAAAAACAATGAATACAATATTAAAATATATTACTAGATGCTGCTGTCGACGAAGAAGATCTGAGCTTATTGTCGCGTCAGTGTTTTGACGGTGTTGGAGCGTTGGCGTTGTAGGAGCACTTGATGAATAAACTTGATGATATTTGGAGTTGGAATCCACCCCTCCTTTTATAGATTTTGGCCTCTAAATTTGTCTCCTCTTTTTTCAGAACAGATCACGAAGTTGTATAATTTTTATCGCGAAGTGGCCGCATCAAACCTTATCCATTTTGACCTAGCGCAAAGGTTGATTCGTCACCATCAGTCGACTGATGAGCATCAGTCGACTGCCCAATGTCTAGCAGTCGACTGCTAGCCTGGCCACTTCCCTGCAGTGAGAGGTTAGCTCGAAAAATGATAAATACGACAGTTTCTAACCATTCGATCTCGACCTAGACCTTCCACAGGAAGTCTTAGTCGGATCGCCGCCTACGGTCATCCCCGTAAAGATAACATGACCTTACAATCTCTCACTCACACAAGCTTTCCTCGATACTTACCTTGTATCTCTCGCTTCCGCCCTTCCACTCGATTCCTTCGGCTCCCTCCCAAGTCACTCGAGTGTCGCCCGACCACCGCGGCTTCCTCCGGGTGTTGCTAGCCTTCAGCTCCAGCTTTAGTACTTTTCTACACACTCGATTTAGCTCGTGAGATAACGATGTAAACTTAACTTTATGTCTTTGCCATAATCAAAACACAGGTTTGATTATCTAGTGCCCCTGCGCCAACAATAAAGCCGGACTCGGGTTTAGCCAAAGACTATGAATAAATCATATATGTCTATCGTAAATCATAGTTATCAAAGAGTCCAAGCATGGGTCCCAAAGGTTTTATTGAACTCACATATAAGGACTAATAAGTTTTGGATTCCCCAGGATCAAATTCATTATTTGAATAGACCATATTGATTCAATGGTCCAGGGGGAGCTAACACTAAAATAGTATACCTGCTTACTTAGCAAAACTATTACATATTTTATTTTAATTTTTAGAATGGCTAGATAGGGAAAATAGTTAGTCAACTCTTGACAATATAGTATCAGGATGCGGTGAGATGATAGTACATTAGGGAAACAAAGTTTCGTGTATTTGAGCTAGATAAGGCGTATCTAGCTTGGTGTACTTGACCGAGTGGAACTAGCTGAAGCTACCTCATCGTATCTTAAACTAGTTAGACCAGGAAGTAACCCTAAGTGACTTAAGTGATATTTTCTTAAATTTGGCTTTGTCTTAGGAAGTGGTCATTGTTCTGATCAAAGAAGGCCCCTGTGCCTCGCCACGACCTGGAAGCCAGTTTCTCGAAAAGTTACTTAACAATCTAAAGGTTAAATCTGAATCTAACCCAAGGTTGACTATCTCTAATTAAGTTAAAATCATCTCACAAAACATATAAGGTGAACAAATTCTGAGACACATAGAATGGGTGAGAAGTTAAGGATAATTGAAATATACTTAAAATATAACCTCTTCAAAATGCTACTTATTTTCTTAACAATTATACTTAATGACTATTTACAACTCTTAGGCCAAAGTTTAGCGCCCCCTACATCTCTTATACTTCATATATTTGACTAAGGGGGAGAGCAAACTAACCCTAAGGGTTATATTACAAACCTTTAGATTATTGGTGCAGAGGGACACACCTCGAACCAATCTATCTAACTACTGCTAGACACATGCTTGGACTCATAGCTGATTTATCTTGATGCATGCATATACCATATTGTTTTTAAACCCCTATTTTATACAAAAACCCCAACATTTTTTTTGATTTATGGCAAAAGGGGGAGAAGAGCAAAAGTTAAGGGGGAGTAACACAAAATTTAATTTTGGAAATTAAATTATCTCTTTCAATACTCACCTAGGGTTAAGGGGGAGTTTTTGGAAATGACATTCATCATCTACTATACTTGTTTTATGCTTTAATTTCCCTTAACTTTGTGTTGGTTTGCCATAGATCAAAAAGGGGGAGATTGTTGGTGCAAGGGCACTAGATAATCGAACCTGTGTTTTGATTATGACAAAGACACAAAGTTATGTTTACATCGTTATCTCACGAGCTAAATCGAGTGTGCAGAAAAGTACTAAAGCTGGAGCTGAAGGCTAGCGATGCCCGAAGGAAGCCACAGTGGTCGGGCGACACTCGAGTGACTTCGGAGGGAGCCGAACGAATCGAGTGGAAGGCTGGAAGCGAGAGCTACAAGGTAAGTATCGAGGTAAGCTCGGGTGAGTGAGAGATGGTAAGGTCATGTCCTTTGTATGCGGATGACCGTAGGCGGCGATCCGACTAAGACTTCCTATGGAAGGTCTAGGTCGAGATCGGACGGTTAGAAACTGTCGCATTTACTATTTTTTGTACTAACCTCTTACTGCAGGGAAGTGGCCAGGCTTGCAGTCAACTGCTGGACATTGGGCAGTCGACTGATGCTCATCAATCGACTGATGTGAGGCATCATTCGACTGATGGCGATGAATCAACCTTTGCGCTAGGTCAAAATGGATAAGGTTTGACGCGGCCACTTCACGATAAAATTTGGTACAACTTCATGATCTATTCCAAAAGATGAGGAGACATATTCAGAGGTCAAACTCTATAAAAGGAGGGAAAGATTCCAACTCCAAACATCATCAAGTTTATTCTCAAGTGCTCCTACAATGCCAAAGCTCCAACATCATCATAACGCTGACGCGACGACAAGTTATGATCTTCTTCGTCGACAGCAGCAACAAGTAACATATTTTATTATTGTATTCTTTGTTTTTATTCGTAACGAGGTGAGGTAGGCTTGTTGCCTCATCCTCGTACTTTCGATTTTGTGATCGTTGTCTCCTACCTCCAACGAAGAGGAGACGTTATAGTGCTTTGCCCTCCGTACGCGGTCTAGGACCGTTAGGGCCTTAGAGTAGCAACCGCTGGGTTGTGAACTAAGTAAAAAATAAATATGTCTCTTTATTTTCCACTGTGCTTACTCGTGTATCGAACGAACGAAAAGATTTACGCTCGCTATTCACCCCCCCCCCCTCTAGCGATGCTTCTCGATCCAACAGATAAGAGCTTGACTTTGCGGTAAGCTGAAAGAATAGTGACGATCTGACCTAGGGCTTCACCTGATCAGATCGAAATAAATTTTTTACTCCGTCGCTCTATTAGTAATATATGAGAGGTGTTCTAAGACAATCACCTTATGGTTGTACCATTTATTTGATAAATGAAGATTCACTATTTGAGTATACATGTTTTCATGTATTTGATTTGATCTTAAACTCATTTACTGAATGTCCGTAATATGATTCACAACATGAGAGAATTTGTGATTGAATCACAACTAGTGAGTATCTCTACATGTGTAATTGTGATGTATTGGAATTATCCCTAGTCGATGAATTGATGCATTCGGATGCCATCGATTCTGTTGAGGCTAGCACGAGGTATACTCTTTGGTTTATCCAAGCAGTTGTTTCTCACTGGCGGGAGACATTGGGATGTCCGGAGTTGATCGTGGATGCTAGTTATGGTAACTTTTTCATTAGAGTGACTAGTTATAAGACTTCATATGGTTCTCTGCATATATGGATATGTCAATGAAGTTCTTACTGTAGCTTAAGTGTGAAGTTATTTCGACTTGCAGTATTCAAGTCATCTTGGTCATGACGACTTATGCTTTGACATCTTAAGCAAGCATTTCCGAAGAGATGTGGACCCGGGATGATTGGGTATAAGTCGAAGTGGCCCAAGGTGTTTGAATAGCCTACAGAGGATTCACCGCTCCTTGCGATGAGATGTATACCCAATGGCCTCTCGTCAGATTGTTACTAAATTCTTTGGCCAAAGCATTACATATTTAGAGTATGATACTCTTAGATACATGTGCAATAACTAAAATCCAGAGGACAAAGAAATAATACTTGGGCTAGGTGTGACGTAGTCAGTCTAGTGAGGACTGACACAATAGACCATGTCTTGAATCAAGTGGGTATAAGATAAGTAAAAGGAATGAAGCAGTATTTACTATAGTTGCTGAAGGGTTTCAAAAGCATTCTGGGATTGACCGTTCATTTTCTGGTTAATTGAGGATCATAATGTACTACTAGGTGACACTCATGATCGTTCTATAATTAATGGTTAATTATAGATGACCAACATAAATTGGGAACCTATTTGGTCACACGCACAACAAGTGGTATCCGAAGGATTTAAAATGAGCTTGAGAATATGATTCTTAGATCGAGAGAGACTTGGTTTGGTTGGACCAAACAAAGAGCAAGTATGAAATTGTTTCAGTCGCATCGGAAGCATGGATGGGCCAAGTCTTATGACGACATGATGGATGGACCAAATCGGTTTGGTTTAATCCAATGGTGGAAAATAAATCAAAGTGCTTTGGATTGTTTTAAACGAATTAACCAAAGTTGGTTCGATTTGTTTTAACTTAAAATAGACCAATGTGATTTGGTTTATTTTAACTTAAGTTATAGGAGCGGGTTAATGGGTTTTGGTTATGAACCAATAATCATTAGGAGAATTTGTTCTCTATAAAAACATAGCTTAAGGGATTTTCGTGGACGACTTAGGTTTTGGAAACCCTAGCCTTTTTTCTTTTCTCCTCCCTTATTGTTGCCACCCAACCTTAGGAGAGGTACGGTTGCCACCCAAGCTCCTTGTGCTGCCCGCCCATTGAAGTTGCTTCTCCTCTTCGTTGCCGCTGGCCACCCACCAGCCGCCGACAACTCCTCCGGCCATCCTCCCTTGGTTGCCGGCCATCAAGGGCAGCTGACCAAGTCTTTGTCCGACCATCTCCTCCACCAAACAAGTTGTCCAGTTGTTGGACAGTTTGTTGTCCCTTGCGTGGAAAGGTCGTTTGGTCGTTGTTTCATGCTCCGACAGTGACCTACTTGCCGAGGATTGGATCTCCGACAATCCCCTTTGGTGGAGGACCAAGATTTCGTCAATTGGTTGACGAAAACTGCTTCCGAGAAACGAGTTTGTAGAACTTGGTTTTTGGATCCGAATTTGATTCGGATCGTGAACATCTCTCGATCACAACGTCTTTGATTCGAGACTAGTATCTCGTGAGAAGACGGGGTTCATGGATTTATGAAGCTATCCCGACGATACTCGGCGTGGATACGGATAGAGGCAAGACTTGCAAGTGTCACTCGGTTGATGTCATTCCCGCTACAAGTGATCCTTCAGGTATACCTAGTATAAGTTTCCTTTTATTATAAAATTTGAAATATTGATTATGTCTACACATGTTGTATCCTTTCATGTGTGTGGTGTGTGTGTTGTAATAAATAGTTTATTACTTATTTTTGCTTCCGCTGTGTGCATGTTTAGGAAACATGTTCGAACACAACACCCATGTCGGTGCCATAGGAACCCAACAGTGGTATCAGAGCCCGACTGTGTTCCAACATAATCATAGAATTATTTTGTGATAGTCATAATTTTATTTTTGGAAATTTTCTACTTTTGAGAAGTTTAGAAGTAATTATGGAAATTATGATTAGTAAAGAAATTCAAATTGGAAATTTTCTAATGTGATTAGGAAATTATAATTTAGGAAATTTGTTTCCTAAATTAAATTTTAATTTCCTTAATCAATATTTTTCATAAATAAAATATGTGATTAGATTTAGAAATTTGTTTCCTAATTTAATTGAGATTTGATTTGAGAAATCAAATATCAAACATATTTTATTTCCAAAAATAGCTATGATAAATAATGAAACTATTTGTACATGTCATAATTGTATGTCTTGTAATTGCATTAGATGCATATGATTATGCCATGCATGTCATGACATGTATATGTATGTTTTGTGTGTCATGCCATGTAGATAATAGTTATTTGCATGAAAAAGGGGATGAGATTTTAAAACCCTTACACAATATTAAAGCCTACACCTTCCATTAATATGGTTTGAACCAGAGTTCTGTTTCTTGTCTGGGTTGTTGGACTCACTCCAAGCTCGACTTGAACCTGAACATGTTCAAATCATTGGAATAGTTTAACACTAATATGGTAAGAGTCATAGGTCAATCGTTAGTTTGGGTTGTTGGACTCACTCTAAGCCTGGCTAATTGGTTGAATGTGCTCTAACCATATTAAAACTATTTCGCTATTAATGGGTCGGCTCTAACTTGAAGCAACGATTTGCTGGACTCACTCTAAGGTCGATGTGAAGAGAGGTGAAGTTGGGTGCTATGCATATGATACATACTTGTTAATGTGTTAACAACCCAATGTATGTATGAACATTCATTAGTTGATAGAACATTGTGATAGTTACATATACGTGATATGTAATCGGTATACTTGATACCTACCATCATAGCTAATAATGACTTATTGGACTCACTCCAAGGTTGTTCTTATCTATTTTGGATATCAACCCATTATGAGATGGACCTACGATCTCCCAAATTTATTTTGAGGATTTTGATTTTGAAAAATGAATGGGATTTATAAATGTATGTTGATGCATTTTAAAAATCATCTTTCTCATATATGCTCGATTTGTATTTCTAGGTTAATCGTGTTGGAATGTATACTGAAAGCCTAGCTCTTTTTGTATGAACATTTCATTTTGAAATAAGAATCACATGATCATTGTTTGAATTTTATATATTCATTATATATGTGTGCATATTATCTAATATTTTACATTGTAGATAACATGGTGCTTGGTGTGGCACAGAAGATCATGTTATCAGTTCCTTGTAAAATATAAGTAGAGGCTCACAACCAAGATGGTTTTGGACAAACCATTGGCATGGTTGTAGTGTAGCTTGGTATTGTTTTGTCTTGAACATAGAGTTACACTGGTACACTTAGGTGTATTGAGCAGGACCGACATAGAGGTGATTCAATTTAGTACTGACTACATGATTGAATCGGACCTCGGATATTATGTTGTACATGCTCTTAATCCCGATATAATAACGGGCACATGTACTTAGTATTTATTTCTTTGATTTATCAGTGGGTGAGATTTAGATGGATTAAATCAATATGCCCGGTAAGTTGGGAAATAATATTATTTACATGGTGTGCCGTTGATTATAGGAGGAAACCGTGTCCTATATATTAGGTTGATGATGTCCCCTTGAGGAGCTCATAAGGTTCATCATGTAAACCCAGCTGGTTGACTTAGTCAACATGATGATAAGGTTGAGTGGTACTACTCGAGGAATTAGATGTTAATTAATTGATGGTCAGTAATTCAATTAATTGACGGATATTCGATATCTTAAACACGGGGAGATTAATGTACAAATAATATATGGAGCCCATATTGATTTATGGGGGTTGGTGAGGTAGTTCAATGATGATCCTCTAGTGGAATGGAACATCATTGATGGATCAAGTTTGTGTGGTTCCGATCCATCGGGTGGCCAAGACCCAACTCCTCCTTATGGTCCCTATCGTAGCCTAATATAATCCTTGTGAAGTCTAGATCCAAGAATGTAAAACAAAACCTAGAACCAACGGTTGGGATCAAATCCCTAGATCCGATGGTTGGATGAAACCCTAGAACCAACGGTTGGGATTAAATCCCTAGATCCGATGGTTAGGATGAAATCCTAGAATCGACGGTTGAGATTAAATCCCTAGATCCGACGGTTGGGATAAAACCCTAGATCCGATGGAATGGAACATCATTGATGGATCAAGTTTGTGTGGTTCCGATCCATCGGGTGGCCAAGACCCAACTCCTCCTTATGGTCCCTATCGTAGCCTAATATAATCCTTGTGAAGTCTAGATCCAAGAATGTAAAACAAAACCTAGAACCAACGGTTGGGATCAAATCCCTAGATCCGATGGTTGGATGAAACCCTAGAACCAACGGTTGGGATTAAATCCCTAGATCCAATGGTTAGGATGAAATCCTAGAATCGACGGTTGGGATTAAATCCCTAGATCCAACGGTTGGGATAAAACCCTAGATCCGACGGTTGGGATGAAACCCTAGATCCGACGGTTGGGATTAAACCCTAGATCCGACGGTTGGGATTAAATCCCTAGATCCGACGGTGGAGATTAAAGGAGGCTTAAGCCCTATTCTATAAATAGATGCTTAGGGTTGGGCGGCAAGTATAATCAAGGATTTGAATTAGAGAATTAGGGTTTGGCTTTTGGAGAGGTGGGCGGCTAGGGTTTGGAGCAAAAGTGGGCGGCAACTTTCTTCTACCTTCTAGTTGTTGCCGGTGCCCAATTTCCTCCATCAATACTTGGCCGGCGCCCATCATTAAGGCCTTTCTCTTCTCCCTTAGCCGGCGGTTCTCCTTCCATTGGTGGCTGGTGGTCTTCCTCCTTCCTTTCTCCTTGGTGGCCGGCGGCAACTCCTCTTCAAGTTGGCCGGCGCTTCATCCAATTGTTTCCTTGGCCGACGGTTGCACCAAGTTCCATAATTTGGTGGCCAGTTCTAGATAGGAAGGTATTTGTGGTTTCTTCTCTTTGTTCGCAGCGGACAAGGTAGAGAAGAAAGTGATCTAGAAGGCTTCTACTCGTGGAGGATCTTCGTCCACACGTCGTCCACGAGAAGGATAGGACATACGATAGAAGATCGTAAGGTATAAAGTTATTTTAACTTTATTTACAGATCTGAATATGTTCTTTAATATTTTGATTATGCATGTGTGTGTATGAATATATATTGTATAATCATGGACCCCGAAGACAAACACAAAAACCGGCGATCCATCCGTCGTCTCTTCCGCGGATAACCAACTAGAAGAGTTGTGTTGCTTGAACAACTAGTTTGTTCAAGCGACCACTCAAGTTGTTAGCATGACGACGAATAGGTTATGCTAAGGAAGCTCAACCCATCCAGATTAATTCTTTCATTAGTGAAAATTTTAATCTGGGGACATGGGAGCCAATGAGCCTCCGAAGCATCCACCTAACAATTGGTATCAGAGCCACGGTTTCCGGTTTTGTGTGTTTTGGATTCGGTTATTTTTTTATGCACTTTTTCATATATTATATGTGCCGGATAATAGTAGGATATGCGTAGTTTAACTCTTTGGTTGCAGGCTTAAGATCCGACTATTATGGCCATGTGTGTGTATGTGAATGGATGTGTGTAAAAATTTATTATTTGAATCCTCGGGGTTGACGAGGCTAGATTAGTATTTAATTTTTGTAATTAAATACGGCATTGTTTACCCGCTCATTTTAGTTTACTTTCGATCTAGATGATTTGTACACTCCTTCGTGGAGTATAGGATCGATGGATGTAAATTAAAATGTTTTTATCTCGGCTCGGAACTCTTTGGTGACTTGCGCACGGGAAAAGATGGAGCGGACAAGGTGGCGACACGACGGGATGCATATTGGAGGACAATGCCATAATAGTTTGAAAAATTCTTTTTTTTTTTCATATTTATTGCTTATTTGTTTTATATTCATGTTGTGTATGTTTTAAAATTCCTCAATTTTAATTTACTAAGTGGGAGAGGGACATTTTTAATTAATTCCCGCGGCCTCCATTACAATTTGACGTGTGATGCAACAAACTTGCGCGTTGGCTCTGAGTACCTTCCTCCCCATCGGATGGGTTTGTTTGCAGATCACTAGGTCAAATAATGGTTATAGGAAATTATTATGGAGCGTGTGTACTTCCCCATCGCTAAGGCACATAATCCGAAATAATTCCCTTAGTATCGTGTAATGGTGCACACTTAGATGCAAATTAAAAGTATCCTCCCCATCGGAGTCACTGCTTTTATTTGTAGGGCCAAAGAGGAACCAACTATTAATTTTATTTGTCAAAAAGTAAGGTTGACAAGATAATAAAATTAACGGGTAAAACCTCCTCTTACAAATGCAGAATTCGTATACGTCCACACTATCGTGGCATGCGATATTCTTGGTGTTTTGAGGTGTTGGTTGATTTCGGAATTTTATTGTTTTTGAGGAATCAATAATATTTGAAATCTAATATTTTGATCATTGTGATTTTTAGGATTTTCAAATGGCTTTCAACCCACTTGCTGTGATTTTAAAAGAAAACAAACTTACTGGTCCAAACTACATTGATTGGAAAAGAAACCTGGATATTGTCTTAACTACGGAGGAGTACAAATTTGTACTCTTCGAGGTCTGTCCTCCTAAGCCCTCCAATGACTCTGATGAAAAGGAGATAGAACGTTATAAGAAAAGGGTTAAGGCAGATGAGATGGCGCAGTGTTACATTTTGGTATCTATGTCAAATGTGCTGCAACATCAGCATCAAGCCATAGCCACAGCTTATGACATGATGTTCAATCTCAAGGAACTTTTCGGACATCAGAGTAGGGTGGCTAGGCAGGAGGCAATGAGAAACTTGATGACGACCTCCATGATCGAGGGAACACCCGTTAGGGATCATGTTCTCAAGATGATGGCTCATCTTAATGAGATGGAAGTCCTAGGAGCTGAGATCGATGGGGAAACCCAGGTCGATATCATTCTCCAGTCTCTGCCTAGGAGTTTTGAGCAGTTCCGCCTCAACTACAACATGAACAAAAGGTTGTATTCGTTGGCGGAGCTTCTGACAGAACTCCAGGCGGCAGAGGGGCTTTTTCGTCAGAGTGCTCAAGCCATGGTCGCTCAGAAGGTTTCTTCCTCTAAACCGAAAGGTAAGAAGAAGAAGAAACAAGGTGGAGCAAAGAAAGTGGCAGTGGGACCGCAGGCAGGAGTGAAGAAGCCGAAAGGCAAGTGCTTCACTTGCAAGCGGTGGACATTGGAAGGCGGTGTCCTCGCCAAAGAACAAAGGTATATCTTCTTGTTTAGTTGTTGAAACATGTTTAGCGAGTGTTATCTACGATTGCACGGTGTGTAGATCTGAGAGCCACTGATCATGTCTGCAATACTTTGCAGGGGTTCCAGGAAACCCGACGACTAGCTGAGGGAGAGATTACCGTCTTCATGGGCAATGCTTCAAAGGTGGTGGCTATTGCAGTGGGAGACGTTTATTTATCTTTTGATAGGAATAAAGTTTTGGTTTTGAGAAATTGTCTTTATGTACCTACTTTTAGAAAGAATTTAATTTCAGTTTCTAAATTGTTTATGGATGGATATTCTGTTTCTTTTAATGACAAAGTGGTTATAAAAAGAAATAGGGAGATTATCTGTTCTGGTACATTGGTTGGCAATTTATATACTCTTGAACCAAAAACTCCCACGATGCATATAGAAATCAATAACTCATCTTCTAAGTCTAATAAGAGAAAAGAACCTTCACAAATGAACCAAACATATCTTTGGCATCTAAGGCTTGGTCATATTAACCTAAGCAGAATTCAAAGGTTGATAGCTGATGGACCTTTGGGTTCATTAGTGGTGGAGGATCTCCCAACCTGCGAATCTTGCTTGGAAGGTAAAATGACCAAGAAGCCTTTTAAGGCCAAGGGGTATAGAGCCAAAGATGTGTTAGAATTGGTTCATTCTGATTTGTGTGGTCCTATGTCTATTCAGGCAAGAGGTGGCTTTGAATACTTCGTCTCTTTTATAGACGATTATTCAAGGTATGGATACATTTACTTGATGCGCCGCAAGTCTGAATGCTTTGACAAGTTCAAAGAATTCAAGGCTGATGTGGAGAACCATCAAGGTAAAAGTATCAAGACATTACGATCTGATCGTGGTGGCGAGTACCTCTTGGGAGAGTTTAGGAGTTACTTATCAGAGGCTGGGATTCAATCCCAATTGTCACTTTGGCACACCCAGAGAATGGTGTGGCGGAGCGAAGGAATAGGACTCTTATGGAGATGGTCGATCGATGATAAGTTATTACGAGTTACCCGATTAGTTACGGGGTTTGCTCTGAAACGAAGACACATTCTGAACTTGGTTCCATCTAAGTCAGTACCCTCTACTCCCACAGAGTTGTGGACTGGGCGAAAGCCTAGTCTAAGATATATTCGGATTTGGGGTAGTCCAGCACATGTGCTGAAGGGAGATGCTGGTAAGTTGGAATCTCGTACAGAAGTACGCTTGTTTGTTGGCTACCCTAAGGGAACGAAGGGTGGTTTATTCTATAGTCCTAGAGATCAGAAGGTGATCGTGAGTACGAATGCCAGATTTATAGAGGGGGACTATGTGATGAACCACAAGCCCACGAGTAGGATTGTTCTTAAGGAGTTGACAGGGGAAGTCCCGACTTCAATACCACCGGTACGAGAGGAGACACCACAAGTCACTGCACCGCGTGTCACAGAGCATACACAGAAGGCACCTCGTCGTAGTGGGAGGGTTGTTAGACAACCCGAAAGATTCATGTTTTTGGGAGAGTCTTCGGACTTAGTCCCTGGTGAACATGAACCTGATCCCTGGACATATGACGAGGCAATCCAAGATAGAGATGTGGTATCTTGGCAAAGAGCGATGAATTCAGAGATAGAATCTATGGATTCTAATCAGGTCTGGG
The DNA here is from genome assembly GCA_025175895.1 of Wurfbainia villosa. Taxonomy (NCBI): domain Eukaryota; kingdom Viridiplantae; phylum Streptophyta; class Magnoliopsida; order Zingiberales; family Zingiberaceae; genus Wurfbainia; species Wurfbainia villosa. The sequence continues at coordinate 53,889,846 of CM045986.1, read as the reverse complement.
AGCTAGTAGAACCACCCGATGGTGTAAAAACCATTGGATGCAAGTGGATCTACAAGAGAAAGAGAGGAGTAGACGGGAAGGTTGAGACCTTCAAAGCTAGGCTTGTTGCGAAAGGGTATACTCAGAAAGAGGGTATCGATTATGAGGAGACCTTTTCACCGATAGCTATGCTTAAGTCTATTCGAATTCTCTTATCTATAGCTGCTCATATGGATTATGAGATTTGGCAGATGGATGTCAAGACAGCTTTCCTTAACGGAAGTCTTGAGGAGAACATCTATATGTGGCAACCAGAGGGATTCATTGCTAAAGGCAAAGAGCATCTTGTATGTAAGCTTAATCGGTCCATTTATGGATTGAAGCAAGCTTCTAGATCTTGGAACATCCGCTTTGATGAGGTAATCCAGTCATATGGATTTATTCAAAGTCCGGATGAGCCTTGTGTATACAAGAGATGTGACGGAAACATAGTGGGGTTTCTTGTACTATACGTAGATGACATTTTGTTAGTTGGCAACAATATCAAAGTGTTATCAGACGTAAGGGTATGGTTGTCCAAACAGTTTGATATGAAGGACTTGGGAGAAGTGGGACACATCCTTGGGATCAAAGTTATAAGGGATCGCAAGAAAAGGATGTTGTGCTTGTCTCAAGCTTCATACATTGACACTATCCTTGCTCGTTTTAGCATGCAGAACTCCAAGAAAGGTTTTCTACCTTTTAGGCATGGAGTTCCTTTATCTAAAGAGATGTGTCCCAGAACATCAAAGGAGATAGAGGACATGAAGGCGGTTCCTTATGCTTCGGCAGTAGGAAGCCTTATGTATGTTATGTTATGTACGAGACCGGATATCTGCTTTGCCATGGACATGGTTAGCAGATATCAGAGTAATCCTGGACAGGGACATTGGACTGCGGTAAAGCATATATTGAAGTACCTGAGAAGGACTAGGGATTATATGCTGGTTTACCGGGCAGATCAATTAGTCCCTATGGGTTACACGGATTCGGATTTCCAATCAGATAGGGACAAGAGTAAGTCTACCTCGGGATTTGTCTTTACATTTGGAGGTGGAGCCATAGCATGGAGGAGTGTCAAGCAGAAATGCGTGGCGGACTCTACCATGGAAGCTGAGTATGTGGCAGCCTCTGAGGCAGCCAAGGAAGTTGTATGGCTCAGGAACTTCTTGATGGACTTGGATGTGATTCCTGGTTTGGCCAGAACTATCACAATTTATTGTGATAACAGTGGTGCAGTTGCAAACTCGAAGGAACCACGAGCCCATAAGGCGAGTAAACACATAGAGCGTAAGTACCACCTCATACGAGAGATCGTAAAGCGAGGAGAAGTTGCTGTCGCCAAGATTGCATCAGAGGATAACCTGGCGGATCCATTCACTAAGGCCCTTCCAGCGAAAGCGTTTGATAGGCATGTGGAGGACATGGGGATCAGATGTATGGCAGAGTGATGACAGCATAGTCTTTTAGTATAAGTGGGAGATTGTTGGAATGCATACTGAAAGCCTAGCTCTTTTTGTATGAACATTTCATTTTGAAATAAGAATCACATGATCATTGTTTGCATTTTATATATTCATTATATATGTGTGCATATTATCTAATATTTTACATTGTAGATAACATGGTGCTTGGTGTGGCACAGAAGATCATGTTATCAGTTCCTTGTAAAATATAAGTAGAGGCTCACAACCAAGATGGTTTTGGACAAACCATTGGCATGGTTGTAGTGTAGCTTGGTATTGTTTTATCTTGAACATAGAGTTACACTGGTACACTTAGGTGTATTGAGCAGGACCGACATAGAGGTGATTCAATTTAGTACTGACTACATGATTGAATCGGACCTCGAATATTATGTTGTACATGCTCTTAATCGCAATATAATAACGGGCACATGTACTTAGTATTTATTTCTTTGATTTATCAGTGGGTGAGATTTAGATGGATTAAATCAATATGCCCGGTAAGTTGGGAAATAATATTATTTACATGGTGTGTCATTGATTATAGGAGGAAATCGTGTCCTATATATTAGGTTGATGATGTCCCCTTGAGGAGCTCATAAGGTTCATCATGTAAACCCAGCTGGTTGACTTAGTCAACATGATGATAAGGTTGAGTGGTACTACTCGAGGAATTAGATGTTAATTAATTGATGGTCGATAAATCAATTAATTGTGGACATTCGATATCTTAAACAGGAGATTAATGTACAAATAATATATGGAGCCCATATTGATTTATGGGGTTGGTGAGGTAGTTCAATGATGATCCTCTAGTGGAATGGAACATCATTGATGGATCAAGTTTGTGTGGTTCCGATCCATCGGGTGGCCAAGACCCAACTCCTCCTTATGGTCCCTATCGTAGCCTAATATAATCCTTGTGAAGTCTAGATCCAAGAATGTAAAACAAAACCTAGAACCAACGGTTGGGATTAAATCCCTAGATCCGATGGTTGGATGAAACCCTAGAACCAACGGTTGGGATTAAATCCCTAGATCCGATGGTTAGGATGAAATCCTAGAATCAACGGTTGGGATTAAATCCCTAGATCCGACGGTTGGGATAAAACCCTAGATCCGACGGTTGGGATGAAACCCTAGATCCGACGGTTGGGATTAAACCCTAGATCCGACGGTTGGGATTAAATCCCTAGATCCGACGGTGGAGATTAAAGGAGGCTTAAGTCCTATTCTATAAATAGATGCTTAGGGTTGGGCGGCAAGTATAATCATGGATTTGAATTAGAGAATTAGGGTTTGGCTTTTGGAGAGGTGGGCGGCTAGGGTTTGGAGCAAAAGTGGGCGGCAACTTTCTTCTACCTTCTAGTTGTTGCGGGCGCCCAATTTCCTCCATCAATACTTGGCCGGCGCCCATCATTAAGGCCTTTCTCTTCTCCCTTAGCCGGCGGTTCTCCTTCCATTGGTGGCCGGTGGTCTTCCTCCTTCCTTTCTCCTTGGTGGCCGGCGGCAACTCCTCTTCAAGTTGGCCGGCGCTTCATCCAATTGTTTCCTTGGCCGGCGGTTGCACCAAGTTCCATAATTTGGTGGCCGGTTCTAGATAGGAATGTATTTGTGGTTTCTTCTCTTTGTTCGCAGCGGACAAGGTAGAGAAGAAAGTGATCTAGAAGGCTTCTACTCGTGGAGGATCTTCGTCCACATGTCGTCCACGAGAAGGATAGGACATACGATAGAAGATCGTAAGGTATAAAGTTATTTTAACTTTATTTACAGATCTGAATATGTTCTTTAATATTTTGATTATGCATGTGTGTGTATGAATATATATTGTATAATCATGGACCCCGAAGACAAACACAAAAACCGGCGATCCATCCGTCGTCTCTTTCGCGGCTAACCAACTAGAAGAGTTGTGTTGCTTGAACAACTAGTTTGTTCAAGCGACCACTCAAGTTGTTAGCACGACGACGAATAGGTTGTGCTAAGGAAGCTCAACCCATCCGAATTAATTCTTTCATTAGTTAAAATTTTAATCCGGGGACATGGGAGCCAATGAGCCTCCGAAGCATCCACCTAACAAATCGTTGGATCATTATGTCTTTGAATTTACGCTCTATTTTGGATTCGAATAAATTGACTGGGTCAAACTTCTTGGATTGGCTTAGAAACTTGAGAACTGTTCTCAAGGAGAAAAGCTTGAGTATGTCCTCGAAGAGCCTCTTCCCGCCCATCCTATTGATGACGCAACTCAGGACCAATTGTTAGCCCATCAGAAACATGTGAGTGATTCTGAACTAGTGAGTTGCATCATGCTAGCCGTGATGGTACCCGAGTTGCGGAAGCAGCATGAGCATATGGATGCTCACACCATAGTCTTTCATCTTTATGAGTTGTTTGATGAGCAAGTGAGATCCGAAAGGTTCAATGTCTCCAAGCTCCTCTTCACCTCTAAAATGCAAGAAGGTTCATCTGTGGTACTGCTCAACATGCTGAAGACTGTGGAGCCTTCTGTGAAGCATGAGCAGGGGATGGTGTTGTTAGTTGATTCCTCAAAGAAAGGTTCTAAGAGGAAATCAAAGAAACAACACAAGGGGAAGAAGAAGGCAAGGAAGGCAGAACTAGCTCAAAAGGGCACTTGCCATCATTAAGGCAAGGAGGGTCATTGGCGAAGAAACTGCAAGATTTATCTTGAGTCCATCAAGAAGAATATGGCATCCGATGCCCCATCTTATTCAGATATCTTCATTATTGATTGTCATTATATTTCCTTAGAAACTTGGGTATTGGATACTGGATGTGATTCACATATATGTAATAACATACATGGGCTAAGGAATAGAAGAAGACTCGTCAAAGGAGAGTCAAATTTACGTGTTGGGAATGAAGAAAAGGTTGTTGTATTCGCCATCGGAATGTATTTGTTGAAACTTCCTACAGGACTTGTCTTAGAATTGGATAATTGCTTTTATGTTCCCTCATTGATATAGAACATCATTTCTATTTCTTGTTTAAATAGAAATGGGTACCATTTGACTTTTAGTAACAATTGTTGTTACATAACTTTGAATGGAGTTCTTTATGGGACTGGAACTTTAAGCAATGGTATTTATACATTGGACGTATCCAGTCATATTTTCAATATCGAAGCGAGCGAGCAACAAGTGTGCTTGAAAAGATAATCAATTAGACTCCTACATGTGGCATTGTCATCTTGGCCATGTGAGAAAGAAACGCATGTCCAAATTACACCAATGTGGAATTCTAGAATCGTTCGAATTAGATTCATACGATACATGTGAATCATGCTTAAAGGGCAAGATGACCAAGTTACCTTTTACTGGAAAAGATGAACTGGTGGGAGAGTTGCTTGGTCTAATAAATATTGATGTATGCAGACCTATGTCAACTCAAGCTCTAGGAGGTTATAGCTACTTCATTACCTTCACCGATGATCACTCATGGTTTGGGTATGTGTTCTTGATGAAACGCAAGTTTGAAGCCTTTGAAAGGTTTAAAGAATTCAGAAATGAAGTAGAGAAACAACTTGGCAAGAGTAATAAAATACTTTGATCGGATCGAGGTGGTGAATACTTGAGTCAAACGTTTCTAGATTATCTGAGGGACAATGGTATATTGTCTTAATGGACTCCGCCGTATACACCACAACTTAATGGTGTACCGGACCTTGTTAGACATGGTCAGGTCGATGATGAAACACGCAAATCTTCCTAAGTCCTTTTGGGCTATGCACTTCAGACAGCTATTTACTTGCTAAATAGAGTCCCGACTAAGGTAGTTTTTACTACTCCATATGAGATATGGGCTAGTAAGAAATCTCATTTATCTTACTTGAAGATATGGGGTTGTCCTGCTTATGTGAAGCGGATTGTGTCAGACAAATTGGAAGCTAAGTCTGATAAATGTCTATTTATTAGATACCCTAAAGAAACGAGGGGTTACCAATTCTATCATCCCTTGAAATAAAAGGTGTTTGTTTCAAGGAATGTTGTGTTTCTAGAGAAAGAGTTTCTCTTGCAAGAAAACAGTGGGACTGTCGTTGAACTAGAGGTTCAAGAGACTCCAATAGACATTGAGGAGATACCTGGTCAAGCACCTAAACCAATAACTCAAAGTGATGAGACATCGACTGAACCTATTATGACACTACATCTTCGTAGATTTGGTAGGACACGAAACATTCCTAAGAGATATAGATTTCTCGTAAGCGAATCAAACGACGTGTTACTCATTGACGATGAGGAGCCTACAAGTTATGAAGAAGTTATGAAAAGTTCAGAAAGGGACAAATGACTTGAAGCCATGAAGTCAAAAATGGATTCCATGTACAAAAATCAAGTTTGGAACTTGGTGGACCCACCTGAAGGCATTAAGCCTATAGGGTGCAAGTGGGTTTTCAAGAAGAAGACCGACATGGATGGTAATGTGATTACCTTTAAGGCTAGATTAGTGGCGAAAGGCTAACGTCAAAAGCAAGGTGTTGATTATAACGAGACCTATTCACTGGTAGCTATGCTTAAATCCATTCGGATGCTCCTAGCTATAGTGGCTCATTCTGACTATGAGATATGGTAGATGGATGTGAAAACGAATTTCCTTAATGGAAACCTCCTCGAGGATGTGTATATGATACAACGTGAGGGTTTCACATTAGTTGATAAAACCAAGGTATGCAAACTTTGACGGTCCATTTATGGACTGAAGCAAGCATCCAAGAGCTGGAATATCCATTTTGATGAGACAATCAAAAGATTTGATTTCTCATAAAATCCGGATGAACCTTGTGTGTACAAGAAGATTAGTGGGAGTGCATTCGTGTTCCTAGTATTGTATGTCGATGACATATTACTTATAGGAAAAGATATATCTATCTTACAATCGGTTAAAATTTGGTTATCCAAAATATTCTCTATAAAAGTCCTGGGAGAAGCAACCTATATCCTCGGGATTTAGATCTATAGAGATAGAATGAAACGGTTGCTTGGTCTTTCACAATCTATATATATAGACCGAGTGCTAAAGAGGTTTACCATGTCGGAATCCAAGAAAGGTTTCCTTCCCATCAGGCATGGGATACACCTTTCGAAGTCTATGTGTCTGTGCACAGAAGACGAGAGAATTTGCATGAGTAAGATCCCTTTTACATCTGCAATAGGATCTATCATGTATGCTATGTTATGTATGAGACCCGATGTATCATATGCTCTGAGTTTCATGAGAAGATACCAGTCTGATCTAGGAATGGATCATTGGGCGGCTGTTAAGACAATCCTTAAGTACTTAAGAAGAACTAAGGATGTGTTTCTAATATATGGAGAGGGTGATATGGTAATACGTGGGTATACAGATGCCAGCTTCCAGACAGACAAGGATGATTCCAGGTCTCAGTCTTGATACATATTCACCTTAAATGGAGGTGCAATAAGTTGGAAAAGTTCCTAGCAAGACACTGTGGTGGATTCTACCACTGAGGTAGAATACATTGCAGCTTCGGAAGCAGCAAAAGAAGTCGTTTGGATCAAGAAGTTTGTCTCTGAACTTGGTGTGGTTCCAACCATTGTTGAAGCAATACCTGTCTACTGCGACAACAATGGAGCGATTGCACAGGCAAAGGAGCTAAGGTCTCATCAGTGATCTAAACATGTGTTTCGCCGCTATCATCTGATCAGAGAGATCATCAGTAGGAAGGAAATACAAATCAAGAAGATTCCTACTGAAAGGAACTTAGTGGACCCTTTAACTAAGGCCTTACTTCAAAGTAAGTTTGAGGGTCATGTTTGAGCTTATAGTATTGGATACCGTGGCGATTGGCATTAGGCCAAGTGGGAGTTTATAGTAATATATGAGAGGTGTCCTAAGGCAATCGCCTTATGGTTATACCATTAATTTGATAAATGAAGATTCACTATTTGAGTATATATTTTTCATGTATTTGATTGGATCTTCAACTCATTTACTGAATATCCACAATATGATTCACAGTATGAGAGAATTTGTGATTGGATCACAACTAGTGAGTATCTCTACATGTGTAATTGTGATGTATTGGAATTATTCCTATTCGATGAATTGATACATTCGGACGCCATCGATTCTGTTGAGACTAGCACGAGGTATACTCTTTGATTTATCCAAGCAGTTATTTCTCACTGGCTAGAGACATTGGGATGTCCGGAGTTGATCGTGGATGCTAGTTATGGTAACTTGTTCATTGAAGTGACTAGCTGTAAGACTTCATATGGTTCTCTGTATATATGGATATGTCAATGAAGTTCTTACTGCAGCTTAAGTGTGATGTTTCTTCGACTTACTATATTCAAGTCATCTTAGTCATGAAGACTTATGCTTTGACATCTTAAGCAAGCATTTCCGAGGAGATGTGGACCCGGGATGATTGGGTATAAGTCGAAGTGACCCAAGGTGTTTGAATAGCATACAGAGGATTCACCGCTTCCTGCGAGGAGATGTATACCCTATGGCCTCTCGTCGGATTGTTACTAAAGTCTTTGGCCAAAGCATTACATGTTTAGATTATGGTACTCTTGGATACATGTGCAGTAACTAGAATCCGGAGGATGAGGAAGTATTACTTGGGCTAGGTTTGACGTGGTCAGCCTAGTGGGGACTGGCACAATAGACCATGTCCTGAATCAAGTGGGTATAAGATGAGTGAAAGGAATGAGGAACGATTTATTGTAGCTGCTGAAGGGTTTCATAAGCATTCTAGGATCAAGCGTTGATTTTCTAGTTAATTGGGGATCATGATATACTACTAGGCGCCACTCATGATCGTTCTATAATTAATGGTTAATTATAGATGGCCAACATAAATCGGGAACCTATTTGGTCACATGTACAATGAGTGTTATCCGAAGGATTTAAAACGGGCTTGATAATAGGATTCTCAGATTGAGTGAGACTTGGTTTGGTTGGACCAAACAAAGAGCGAGTATGAAATTGTTTCAGTAGCATCGAAAGCATGGCTGGGCCGAGTCTTATGAAGACATGATGGATGAACCAAATCGGTTTGGTTCTATTCCAATGGTGGAAAATAAACCATAGTGGTTTGATTTGTTTTAAACGAATGAACCAAAGTTGGTTAGGTTCATTTTAACTTAAAATATACCAATGTGGTTTGGTTTATTTTAACTTAAGTTATTGGAGCGGGTTAATGGGTTTTGGTTATGAACCAATAACCGTTAGAAGAATTTGTTCTTTATAAAAACATGGCTTAAGAGTTTTTCGTGGACGACTTAGGTTTTGGAAAATGCATGAAACCCTAATAACCCTAAACCCACATCTCACAATAACATTAAATTGACTTGTGTGTATTTTCATACACCCTAGACATATATGAGACGTTAGGAAGTGAGTTAAGTTCATGTGCTTATCTAGTACATCCTATTGAACTTAAAACATATTAAATGATAATGATGAATCAAAGCTAATGTACAAGTCATGTACATCTAGCCCATAGTCTATATTTCAAAATAGGTTTCAAAATCTTTTTAAAATCATTTTAGGAATCCATGGTGAAGTCTATCTTTTGATAACAATCACCATTAAAGAAGTTTGTTAGGACCTGTGCATCTGCTAGAGGGGGGGGTGAATAGCGTCGTTCACATACGTAGATGGAATTCCTTCGCGTTTGCTTGCTACAATTCTTGTTAGTACGTAGCGGAATAAACAATAATGAAAATACAACAAGAACACAAGCACAACACGAGATATAACATGGTTCGGAACCGAACGGTTCCTACTCCACAGATCGAGCTCTAAAGAGCTCTAGTGATGCACACACACTCACTAATCACAAATACTCTTTCTCGACACAAGTCGGAGGTGGAGAAACCTCTTACAATTGTTTACAACAATAAAAAAATAGATACAAGCAAATACGATAATGAAATACAAATACAAGTAAAGGAAAAACACTTTACAAGAGCTTTTGATTGCTTGATCTTTGATTGCGTTGAACTAGCTTTGAAGGACAGGAAAGCACCAACTTTCCCCTTCAATTTCACCCAAGAAAATCGCTGCAAAAACCCTCCATCCGAGCTGCCTTTATATCCTACGTCGGGCTAGATTTCCGCTTGGCAGTCGACTGCCATAGGTCATCAGTCGATTTCCAACACTGTAGCTGTGAGACAACGAGTCGATCCACATTCCGTATCGATCGGCTCACGAGCGATACTGCTTTCGCAACTCAGCTAGCGATCGGCCATCCATCATAGCGATCGGCCATGCGTGATCATAATGCTCCAATGAGAAGTCGACTGCAAGCACATTTTCAGCGTCAAGCCGGCAGTCAAACTCTAGTCGACTCTCGACAGTCGAACCGGCCATAATGTCAGTCGACTGCCAACCTCAAAGATGAGGTTTTAACCCAAGTATGGTGTCCCCATACTTGCTAGACCACCCTTAGCCTAGACCAAAGCCTTCTAGCCACCTCCATCAGCCTCACGCCTCTCGGATCCCTCCAAGTCATCCATGACTTGTTCATCCATCGCGCTAGCCTTCAGGTGCTTCCATCGACTATGTCATGCAAACAGTGTCTACACCGCCAAAGCACATTGGACTTACACCGCCAAGACTCCACTTTGACTTTACGCCGCCAACCATTGGACTTATGCTGCCAAGACTCCACCCTTGGACTTTACACTGCCAACCATTGGACTTATGCTGCCAAGACTCCACCCTTGGACTTTACGCTGCCAATATCAAACCCCTTAGACTTCTCAAATGCCAAGACTCAAGCTTGGACTTTCCCTTGCCAACCCATGTTGGACTTTCCATGCCAAGACCCATGCTTGGACTTCCCTTGTGCCAAGTACTCAAGACATGGACTTTCCCAAATTGCCAAGTGTCCCACTTGGACTTTCCATGCCAAGTACCCATGACTTGGACTTTACCTTGCCAAGACCCATGCTTGGACTTTCCCATAATCACATGGTCATCCCTAGTCAACCATCAAAGTCTCTCTCGAGTCAAACTCGAGTCTTGTCAATTATAACCTATAACATCCCAAATTTTAGTTACTATATTTTTATTTAAAGGAAATATATATATATATAAGAATAAAAATAATAATAAGAGCCTTAGAATCATACTATTTAAATTTTCGTTATTATCGTATAAAAAAATTAAAAAGAGAGGTAAATTAAAAGATAAAAAAAAATGAATAAATAGTTCGTAGTCGAGGCTTGAATCATGAACCGTTGATTTGAGGGAATAGACTTCCCACCACTAAGTCATAAGATTACCAATGAGTAGGATATAACAGAATATATCTATTGGTAGAAAAAAAGAAAGAAATTGATTAATCAAGCTGATCATTTAAAGGGATAATTAGGTTAAGAAAAATCCTAATTTATATACGTATTTCTTTTCTTTCCTCTCTCTAAACCCTCACGCCGACCTTTCTCTCTCCCTCTCCTATCCAGCCACCGCTGCCTCTCATCTCTCTCTCATCTTTTTTCCAGCCGAACTCTCTCTCTCTCTCTTCAAATTCCAGTCGCCGTCTCTCTTTCCCTTCCGTTTTCTAGCCGCCGAAGCGAGGAAGAAAGTCATCTCTTTGGATAATTCAAAAGGAGATTTTTGAGAGGAATCTCTTCAAGGACGGGATAGAGGATCAAGCTAAAGCCAAAGAACTTGTAGAAGGTCTTCTCTTTGCGAAGTCTAATGGTATAAATTGGTGAAAAAGTGTAGGATGTAAGTATCCCCTCAATTGCAGTATAAGTGCTTACGATGAAATGTTGTATGCTTGATTTTGAACGAAAGAATATAGAACTATGTGTAGAAGGTTCGGCTAATAGGATTAGAGAAATTATTCTTGAACAATCTTATGAAACTCTTTTTTTAGCTTAAGGGGCACCAAATTTCAGAAGCTGTCTTAGTAATAATTAACCAAAATAATAGTAGTTGATGTTTTTTTCATCTCACATCAAATTGGTCAAACCAAAATATATATTGAGTTGGTTTGGCTTGATTCCAAGTGCTATGACAGTTTGTTGTGTCAAAAATTAGCCAAGGAAATGTGTCTATTGATTCAGCATAACTTTTATTTAGCTCCAATAAATTGTAAATCCTAGCAGTCTTATTAGGAGTACTGGAGGATCTTACTAGGAATAGTAAGTGGGAGTGCTGGCATTGGTAAAGTCATCTTATTATTATAAGAACGAAACATCTGTTTATTTATATTTTTGGGGAAATGCTAATTTGTGTTAATCCATTGTACTTGGTTAATGTTTTCTAAGATTTGTATATATTTCTTAAATTTTTTGCATATTTTATTGTAAAGGATGTGTCAGTTTGGTAGGCTTGCATGAATCTTCTTGTGCTTGTAACAAGGTTTTGATTTGATGATTTCTATTTATGTTAGCTTAATTTTCCTTATGTCACTACCTTATGCCTTGTTAAATTGTACTCATGCCGATTTATGCTATGCTACATGCTTATGTTTTCACCCATGTTAGGCATGATTCACGTATATGAAATGTCTAAGAAATGTTTCCCTAAGAGTGGGGACAAGAACACTCTTTAGGACAAAGAACATGTATGTTATTTTACTTTATGCATGGCTTGTACCGGACCCTAACAAGGTCCACGGGATGGGCTCCAAGGTTGCCCCTAGGTCGACGGACATAGTACGAACCTAGTAACCTAGTAGGTTCGGGATTAGCTACCTCGGATCTATTTAGGATGCGCGCGAATGATGTATGTGGTACAATGCCGGGCCCAATATGTTGAGATTATGTTTAAGTATATAAACTATATGTTTTCAAAGAGCATCCTAAATATACCATTTTATGTTCATCGCATTATCATGTTTAGAGACAATGTACTATTGCGATGAAAATGCTAAGTTTATGTTCTTTTCCTAAATTGATCATGTCTCTAGTTTAAATAAATGTTGTGCTCATATGTTGTTTAAACGAACATGTCATTATTTTATGTTTAATTCATGATGCATATTTTTGTGAGTAGGAAAGGACCTTACTAAGCCTATGTGCTTACAGTTTACTTTCCTTGTACTGCAGAAAAGGGAAAGGAATGGATAAATTAAAGGGAGCAGCAGGAGGGGCGAAGATGTGTGTGGCAGTGGCATGGTGGAGGAGATCATTTTTCATATACGGACTTATGCATGATTTTCTGTTTATGTGTAAATTGTTAGGAGACGTTAATGCTTTCTATGGTTGTTACTCATGTTTATTTTTATGAACCTTGAAATGGTTAATACATGTTTAGTTAAATAAATTGCTAAGACCTTTTGTCATGATTAAATTGTTAGGTTGATTGGGTTAATGTAATTAGAGTTAAAAGTTGTAAAGTTTTTAAATGCTTTCACTGTTATATGCATGAATGTATGATCGCGTTGCGTCGCCGCCCGTCTATAGGATGTGTTAGGAGGACGGGAAGGGCGGGCGTTACAGGTGGTATCAGAGCATATCTGTCTTTCCACTACACACACATCAAGCTCCAAATCCTGCTACTCCATGTAAGAAATTCTATGCCTACTCTATTTCTTTCATGTAAGATAAGAAATGCTTTTAGCTTAAATATGCATGAATATATGTATGATAACCTTATGCTAGCCTTTAGTTTAAATATGCATAAATAAATATGAATGATAACCTTATGCTAGCCTTATTATAATATATGAAGATAAGCATAGCTAGAAGACGTAGTCATAGAGTCGATGAGACAAGTAATATATGGAAGACGTAGTAATAGAGTCGATGAGATGAATATATGCATAATAATCTTATGCTAGCCTTATTATAATATATGAAGATAAGCATGGTTGGAAGACGTAGTAATAGAGTCGATGAGACAGTAATATATGGAAGACGTGGTAATAGAGTCGATGAGACAGTAATATATGGAAGACGTAGTAATAGAGTCAATGAGATAGTATTTCACTCTCCATGGGGAGCTCCGGTACTGCTCGTAAAGAAGAAGGATGGGACTATGCACCTGTGCATAGACTACCGAGCACTAAATAATGTGACGATCAAGAATAGGTACCCTTTACCACGGATTGACGATCTGTTCGACCAGTTAAAAGGTGTCACTGTCTTTTCAAAGATTGACCTCAGATCTGACTATCATCAAGTGAAAGTGAAACCAGATGATATACCGAATACAACTTTCCGAACAAGATACAGACATTATGAGTTCGTAGTCATGCCTTTCAGAGTGACGAATGCTCCTGCTATGTTCATGGACCTGATGAATCGGGTATTCTCGATGTTTCTTGACAAGTTCGTGATCGTCTTCATTGACGATATCCTCGTCCATTCGAGAAATCACGAAGAGCATGCCGAACACCTGAAGATGGTATTACAGATTCTTCGAGAAAAGCAACTATATGCCAAGTTCTCCAAATGTGAATTCTGGCTCGATCAAGTATCTTTTCTGGGTCATATTATATCCAAAGATGGAGTTATGGTAGACCCAAGAAAGATTGAAGCTGTGAGTAACTGGAGCAGGCCAAAGAATGCTAGCGAAGTGAGGAGTTTTCTCAAATTAGCGGGCTATTACCGGAAATTCGTAGAAGACTTCGCCAGAATAGCAGCACCTATGACAGTTCTCACCCGGAAGAATAAGAAGTATGTATGGATGGAGGAATGTGAGAAGAGTTTCTTAGAGCTGAAAAGGAGACTTACAAGTGCTCCAATCCTTACTCTCCCAGAGAACGACAAGAGCTTCGACATGTACAGCGATGCCTCCGGATTGGGACTCGGAGTTGTACTTATGCAGAGGGGTAAAGTTATTGCCTATGCCTCTAGGCAACTCAAGGAACATGAAAAGAACTATCTCACTCACGATTTAGAGCTAGCAGCTGTGGTCTTCGCTCTCAAGGTATGGAGGCACTATCTATATGGAGCATAGTGCAAGATTTATACAGATCACCGGAGTCTGCGGTATTTCTTCACTCAGTAGGACCTCAATATGAGACAACGCAGATGGCTGGAGCTTGTGAAGGACTATGACTGCGAGATCTTTTACCATCCTGGCAAGGCAAACAAAGTGGCCGATGCACTCAGCAGGAAGTCCAGCGCCACCTTGATGTCTCTATCGGTATTATCTCGGCCCTTAGAAAAAAAAATTATGCGTTACGGGGTTGAAATCATTTCCGGACAACTCTCGACAATGACGATAGCACCGACGCTGTTCGACGATATATTAGAGAAGCAAGCCCGTGACCCGAGCATTCAAAGGATCAAGCAAGAGGTCCTAGAAGGAAAGGATGATGGGTTTCGTATCTCTAACAGTGGAGTATTATACCTTAGGGATCGGTTATGTATCCCTAATGATTCAAAACTACGCAAAAAGATATTAGAGGAGGCTCACGGAACCCCCTATTCTATGCATCCGAGATCCACCAAAATGTATCAAGACCTGAAAGAGAAGTTTTGGTGGTTCGGTATGAAGAGGGACGTAGCTTAGCACGTCAATACCTGCCAAACCTGCCAGCAAGTTAAAGCAGAACACCAGAGGCCTAGAGGAGTTCTGCAACCGATCCAAATTCCGGAGTGGAAATGGGAAGACATCTCTATGGATTTCATTTCAGGTCTTCCCAGGACTACGAACGAATATGATGCTATATGGGTTATCGTTGACAGATTGACAAAGTCAGCTCATTTTCTAGCTATCAAGATGACATATTCGATTGAGAAACTGGCTCAATTATATGCTAAGGAAATCATCAGACTGCATGGTATTCCCAAGACAATCATTTCAGATAGGGATGGTTGCTTCACTTCATAGTTTTGGGGATACGTTCATAAGGCACTAGGCACGAAGTTGCATTTCAGTACTGCCTTTCATCCTCAGACAGATGGGCAAACAGAAAGGGTGAACCAAGTACTGGAAGACATGTTACGAGCTTGCACTACATAAAAAACAGTCATTAGCGACGAATTTAGCGACGAATTTAAAAAAAAATTCATTGGAAAATATATTAGCGACGAATTTTGCGACAAAAATATTTTTGTTGCGAATAAAGCGTCGCAAATAATAGCGACAAAATTAGCGAAGAATTTTTGCGATGAATTTTAGCGACGAAAATTAGGGACGAATTTAAAATTTCGTCGCTAATTTTGTTGCAGAAGTTACCAAGATTTCAAAAATTCGTCGCAATTTTCGTCGCAAAAGGTTGCGATGAATTATTTTTGTGAATTTGCGATGAATTATTTTTTTCGTTGGTAATTTTTGTGACGAAATAAGAAATTCGTTGGTAAATTGCCGACTGATACAAATTCGTTGTAAATTTCTTCGCTGAATTCGTCGCAAAAAACCATATTTTGCGACGAATTATTTTTTTCGTTGGTAATTTTTGCGACGAAATAAGAAATTCGTTGGTAAATTTGCGACTGATAGAAATTTGTCACTAAATTCGTCGCAAAATTTGTCGCAAAATTTGTCGCAAAGTTCAATATTTTGCGATGAGTTCTTTTTTCGTTGCAAAAATTTACGACGAATTTAATTTTCATCGCAAATTTCGTTGCAAAATTTGTCGCAGGTTGGATTCGTTGCTAAATTAAATAAGCTAATTTGCAGCGAAAATTGAATTGTCGCATAAAATTAAATGTGATTTCTCAGAATTTAGCAACGAATTTGTATTTTTGTCGCTAAATAAAATTTTTTTTAACAGATTTCATCCGTTTCGATATTCTATCGTATATACAAATTTTCACACACACACAACAAAACACAATAAGTTCTAATATCCAAATAAATACATTCAATACAAACAAAACACACACACATTCAATACAACAAAATAATATTCAATCATATCCAAATAAATACAAAGCAACACAATCAGTTAAGAACAATACAACATTCCAAATAAAAAGTTATATCCTACAACATTTCAAACATCAACATAGTTCTGATATCCAAATAACAATGTCTACAAAAGATCTAAACACATGGGAAAGAAAAAAGAAAAGAGAATCTGGTAAGCAATCGCCGACATTTTTCTACCTGCATTAGAAAAGAAACAAACAAAAAGTATCATACATTAAAAAAAAACTATATAATAACACGAAAATAAATATGCAAAGACTTACAATGATGTGCATATTCAACCGCCATAAGGATTAACTTCATCGATCATTCCTGTTTAAAGCAAAATAAACAAAGTCAATAAACTAAATTTTTTTAAAAGTACTAATTAAAAACATGCATATAATATCATCATCGTCGCCACTATCATCGTCATGACTCGGAGGAATATGACTTGGACCAGAACTAAATTGCTGAAACTGTCGCATAAGAAAGGCTTGTTGTCGTCGCATTTCTATCATTTCTTGATCCCTTTGTGAGTTTTGTTGTTGTATTTCTAGAATTTGCTGATCTCTTTCATGTATTATGCCCTTCAAATTGCTAACCTCCTCAGTTAAGTTATGTATCTGTGCCACTACTGCTGGTGGAGTAGAAGAAATAGATCTACGAGGAGCATTATGCATTCTGCTCAGAGAACCCATACCTAATATCCTTCCCCCTTTTGATCCTCCACTCTGTTGGGTGGATGTCGCTTCGGAGGCTCATTGGCTCCCATGTCCCCGGATTAAAATTTTCACTAATGAAAGACTTAATCCGGATGGGATGAGCTTCCTTGGCACAACCTATTTGTCGTCGTGCTAACAACTTGAGTGGTCACTTGAACAAACTAGTTGTTCAAGCAACACAACTCTTCTAGTTGGTTAGCCGCGGAAAAGACGACGGATGGATCGCCGGTTTTTGTGTTTGTCTTCGGGGTCCATGATTATACAATATATATCCATTCATACACATGCATAATCAAAATATTAAAGAACATATTCAGATCTGTAAATAAAGTTAAAAACAACTTTATACCTTACGATCTTCTATCGTATGTCCTATCCTTCTCGTGGACGACGTGTGGACGAAGATCCTCCACGAGTTGAAGCCTTCTTGATCACTTTCTTCTCTACCTTGTCCGCTGCGAACAAAGAGAAGCAATCACAAATACCTTTCCTATCTAGAACCGACCACCAAATTAGGGAATTTGGTGCAACCGCCGGCCAAGGAGCAAGTGGATGATGCACCGGCCACCAAATGAATGGAAACCGCCGGCCACCTTGGAGAGATTGGAGGAAGATGATTGCCGGCCACCAATGGATGGAGAACCGCCGGCCAAGGAGCAAGGAAAAGGGAAGAGTGCCGCCCAAAACCAAGGAGGAGAAGAGAGGGATGACCGGCCAAACCCTAGGTTGCCGCCCAAGCTTGTAGCCACCCAAACCCTAGCCGCCCAATGGAAGATGAGCCAAACCCTAACCCTAATTCGAAAACCAATCTCCTTATCTTATCCTTGCCGCCCAACCCTAAGCACCTATTTATAGAATAGGGCTTAAGCCTCCTTTAATCTCATCTGTCGGATCTAGGGATTTAACCTCCACCGTCGGATCTAGGGTTTTATCCCAACCGTCGGATCTAGGGTTTCATCTTAACCGTCGGATCTAGGATTTCATCCTAATCGTCGGATCTAGGATTTCATCCCAACCGTCGGATCTAGGGTTTTATCCCAACCGTCAGATCTAGGGGTTTAATCTCAACCGTCGATTCTAGGGTTTCATCCTAACCATCGGATCTTAGGGATTTAATCCCAACCGTTGGTTCTAGGGTTTCATCCTAACCATCGGGTCTTAGGGATTTAATCCCAACCGTTGGTTCTAGGTTTTGTTTTACATTCTTGGATCTAGACTTCACAAGGATTATATTAGGCTACGATAGGGACCATAAGGAGGAGTTGGGTCTTGGCCACCCGATGGATCGGAACCACACAAACTTGATCCATCAATGATGTTCCATTCCACAAGAGGATCATCATTGAACTACCTCACCAACCCCCATAAATCAATATGGGCTCCATATATTATTTGTACATTAATCTCCCTGTGTTTAAGATATCGAATGTCCGTCAATTAATTGATTTACTGACCATCAATTAATTAACATCTATTTCCTCGAGTAGTACCACTCAACCTTATCATCATGTTGACTAAGTCAACCAGCTGGGTTTACATGATGAACCTTATGAGCTCCTCAAGGGGACATCATCAACCTAATATATAGGAAACGGTTTCCTCCTATAATCAACGGCACACCATGTAAATAATATTATTTCCCAACTTACCGGGCATATTGATTTAATCCATCTAAATCTCACCCACTGGTAAATCAAAGAAATAAATACTAAGTACATGTGCCTGTTATTATATCGGGATTAAGAGCATGTACAACATAATATCCGAGGTCCGATTCAATTATGTAGTCAGTACTAAATTGAATCACCTCTATGTCGGTCCTACTCAATACACCTAAGTGTACTAGTGTAACTCTATGTTCAAGATAAAACAATACTTACACTACAACCATGCCAATGGTTTGTCCAAAACCATCTTGGTTGTGAGCTCTACTTATATTTTATAGGGACCGATAACATGATCTTCTCGTACACACCAAGCACCATGTTATCTACAATGTAAAATATTAGACAATATGCACACATATATAATGAATATATAAAATGCAAACAATGATCATGTGATTCTTATTTCAAAATAAAATGTTCATACAAAAAGAGCTAGGCTTTCAGTATACATTCCAACAATCTCCCACTTATACTAAAAGACTATGCCATCATCACTCTGCCATACATCTGATCCCCATGTCCTCCACATGCCTATCAAACGCTACCGGAAGGGCCTTAGTGAATGGATCCGCCAGTTATCCTCTCGATGCAATCTTGGCGACAACAACTTCTCCTCGCTACGATCTCTCGTATGAGGTGGTACTTGTGCTATGTGTTTACTCGCCTTCTGGGCTCGTGGTTCCTTCGAGTTTGCAACTGCACCACTGTTATCACAATAAATTGTGATAGTTCTGGGCAAACCAGGAATCACATCCAAGTCCATCAAGAAGTTCCTGAGCCATACAGCTTCCTTGGCTGCCTCAGAGGCTGCCACATACTCAGCTTCCATGGTAGAGTCTGCCACACATTTCTGCCTGACACTTCTCCATGCTATGGCTCCACCTCCAAAAGTAAACACAAACCCCGAGGTAGACTTACTCTTGTCCCTATCTGATTGGAAATCCGAATCCGTGTAACCCACAGGGACTAATTGATCTGCCGCAGAAACCAAAGATATAATCCCTAGTCCTTCTCGTACTTCAATATATGCTTTACCGCACCCAATGTCCCCTGCCAGATTACTCGATATTCCAACCATGCCCACAAAGCAGAGATATCCGGTCTCAGACATAGCATAGCATACATAAGGCTTCCCATCGCCAAGCATAAAGGAACCGCCTTCATGTCCTCTATCTCCTTTGATGTTTTGGGACACATCTCTTTAGATAAAGGAACTCCATGCCTAAAAGGTAGAAAACCTTTCTTGGAGTTCTCGCATGCTAAAACGAGCAAGGATAGTGTCAATGTATGAAGCTTGAGACAAGCACAACATCCTTTTCATGATCCCTTATAACTTTGATCCCAAGGATGTGTCCCACTTCTCCCAAGTCCTTCATATCAAACTGCTTGGACAACCATACCCTTACATCGATAACACTTTGATATTGTTGCCAACTAACAAAATGTCATCTACGATAGTACAAGAAACACCACTACGCTCACACATCTCTTGTATACACAAGGCTCATCCGACTTTGAATAAATCCATATGAGGATTACCTCATCAAAGCGGATGTTCCAAGATCTAGAAGCTTGCTTCAATCCATAAATGGACCGATTGCTTACATACAAGATGCTCTTTGCCTTTAGCAATGAATCCCTCCGTTGCCGCTGATATAGATGTTCTCTCAAGACTTCCATTAAGGAAAGTCTTGACATCCATCCGCCAAATCTCATAATCCATATGAGCAGCTATAGATAAGAGAATCCGGATAGACTTAAGCATAGCTACCGGCGAAAAGGTCTCCTCATAATCGATACCCTCTTTCTGAGTATACCCTTTCGTAACAAGCCTAGCTTTGAAGGTCTCAACCTTCCCGGCTACTCCTCTCTTTATATTGTAGATCAACTTGCATACAATGGCTTTTACACCATCGGGTGGTTCTACTAGCTCTCAGACTTGATTAGAATCCATAGATTCTATCTCCAATTCATCGCACTTTGCCAAGATACCGTGATCTCTATCTGGATTGCCTCATCATATGTCCAGGATCAGTTCATGTTCACCAGTGACTAAGTCCAAGACTCTCCCAAAAACATGAATCATCAGGGTTGTCTAACAACCCTCCCACTACGACGAGGTGCCTCTGTGTATGCTCTGTGACACGCTGTGCAGAACTTGTAGTGTCTCCTCTTGTACCGGTGGTAATCAAGCCTGACTTTCGCCAACTCCTCAAGAACAATCCTACTCGTGGGCTTGTGGTTCATCACATAGTCTTCCTCTAGAAATTACTCACACGATCACCTTCCGATCTCTAGGACTATAGAATAAACCACCCTTCGCTCCCTTTAGGGTAGCCAACAAACAAGCACACGTACAGATTCCAACTTACCAAAGATCTCCCTTCAAAGACATGTCCGGACTACCCCAATCCGAATATGTCTTAGACTAGGCTTTAGCCACCCACAACTCAGTGGGAGTAGAGGTACTCGACTTAGATGGAACCAAGTTCGAATGTGTCATTGCTGTTTGAGCAACAAACCCCGTAACGAATCGGTAACTCGTAATAACTCATCATCGATCGACCATCTCTATAAGAGTCCTATTCCTTCGCCCGCTTACACCATTCTCGCTAGGGTGTGCCAGTGCATAATTGGGATTGAATCCGACCTCCTCGATAAGTAACTCCTAAACTCTCCCAAGAGGTACTCGCCACCACGATCGATCGTAATGTCTTGATACTTTTCGCCTTCCACATCAGCCTTGAATTCTTTGAACTTGTCAAAGCATTCAGACTTGCGGCGCATCAAGTAAATGTATCCATACCTTGAATAATCGTCTATAAATAAGATGAAGTATTCAAAGCCACCTCTTGCCTGGATAGACATAGGACCGCACAAATCAGAATGAACCAATTCTGACACATCTTTGGCTCTATACCCCTTGGCCTTAAAAGGCCTCTTGGTCATTTTACCTTCCAAGCAAAATTCGCAGGTTGGGAGATCCTCCACCACTAATGAACCCAAAGGTCCATCAGCTATCAACCTTTGAATTCTACTTAGGTTAATATGACCAAGCCTTAGATGCCAAAGATATGTTTGGTTCATTTGCAAAGGTTCTTTTCTCTTATTAGATTTAGAAGATGAGTTATTTACTTCTATTTGCATCGTGGGAGTTTTTGGTTCAATAGTATATAAATTGCCAACCAATGTACCAGAACAGATAATCTCCCTATTCCTTTTTATAACCACCTTGTCATTAAAAGAAACAGAATATCCATCCAAAAATAATTTAGAAACTGAAATTAAATTCTTTCTAAAAGTAGGTACATAAAGACAATTTCTCAAAACCAAAATTTATTCCTATCAAAAGATAAATAAACGCCTCCCACGCAATAGCCGCCACCTTCAAGCATTGCCATGAAGACGTAATCTCTCCTCACCTAGTCGTCTTTCGAACTCCAGCAAAGTATTGACATGATCGCTGGCTCTCAGATCTACACACACCGTATTAATCGTAGATAACACCGCTAAACATGTTTCAACAACTAAACAAGAAGATATACCTTTGTTCTTTCAGGACAGCCTTCCAATGTCGATCTTGCAAAGTGAAGCACTTGCCTTCGGCTTCTTCACTCCGCACGAGGTCCTCCTGCCACTTTCTTCGCTCCACCTTGCTTCTTCTTCTTACCTTTCGGTTTAGAGGAAGAAACCTTCGAGCGACCATGGCTTGAGAACTCGACGAAAAATCCCTCTGCCACGAGTTTCGAAGCTCGCCAACGAATACAACCTCTTGTTCATGTTGTAGTTGAGGCGAATCGCCAAAACTCCTAGCAGATCGGAGAATGATATCGACCTGGGTTTCCCCATCGATCTCAGCTCCGAGGACTTCCATCTCATTAAGATGAGCCATCATCTTGAGAACATGGTCCCTAACGGGTGTTCCCTCGACCATGGTGGTCGTTATCAAGTTTCTCATTGCCTCCTGCCTAGCCGCCCTACTCTGATGTCCGAAAAGTTCCTTGAGATTGAACATCATGTCATAAGCTGTGGCTATGGCCTGATGCTGATGTTGCAGCACATTTGACATAGATGCCAAAATGTAACACCGCGCCATCTCATCCGCTTAACCCATTTCTTATAACGCTTATCTCCTTTTCATCGTGAGTCATCTGAGGGCTTAGGAGGACAGACCTCGAAGAGTACAAATTTGTACTCTTCCGCAGTTAAGACAATATCCAGGTTTCTTTTCCAATCAATGTAGTTTGGACCAGTAAGTTTGTTTTCTTTTAAAATCACAGCAAGTGGGTTGGAAACCATTTGAAAATCCTAAAAATCACAATGATCAAAATATTAGATTTCAAATATTATTGATTCCTCAAAACAATAAAATCCCGAAATCAACCAACACCTCAAAACACCGAGAATATCGCATGCCACGATAGTGTGGAAGTATACGAATTCCACATTTGTAAGAGGAGGTTTTACCCATTAATTTTATTATCTTGTCAACCTTACTTTTTGACAAATAAAATTAATAGTTGGTTCCTCTTTAGCCCTACAAATAAAAGCAATGACTCCGATGGGGAGGATACCTTTATTTGTATCTAAGTGTGCACCATTACACGATACTAAGGGAATTATTTCGGATTATGTGCCTTACCGATGGGGAAGTATATACGCTCCTAAATAATTTCCTATAACCATTATTTGACCTAGTGATCCGCAAACAAACCCATCCGATGGGGAGGAAGGCACTCAAAGCCAACGCGCAAGTTTGTTGCATCACACGTCAAATTGTAATGGAGGCCGCGAGAATTAATTAAAATATCCCTCTCCCACTTAGTAAATTGAGATCGAGGAATTTTAAACATACACAACATGCATATAAAACAAATAAGCAATAAATATAGAAAAACAGAATTTTTTCCAACTATTATGGCATTGTCCTTCAATATGCATCCCATCGTGTCGCCACCTCGTCCGCTCCACCTTTTCCTGTGCACAAGTCACCAAAGATATCCGAGCCGAGATAAATCATTTTATTTACATCCATCGATCCTATACTCCACGAAAGAGTGTACAAATAATCTAGATCGAAAGTAAACTAAAATGATCGGCTAAACAATGCCGTATTTAATTACAAAAATTAAATACTAATCTAGCCTCGTCAACCCCGAGGATTCAAATAATAAATTTTTACACACATCCATTCACATACATACACATGGCCATAATAGTCGGATCTTATGCCTGCAACCAAAGAGTTAAACTACGCATATCCTACTATTATCCAGCACATATAATATATGAAAAATGCATAAAAAATTAACCGAATCCAAAACACACAAAACCGGAAACCGATGGCTCTGATACCAATTGTTGGGTGGATGTCGCTTCGGAGGCTCATTGGCTCCCATGTCCCCGGATTAAAATTTTCACTAATGAAAGACTTAATCCGGATGGGATGAGCTTCCTTGGCACAACCTATTTGTCGTCGTGCTAATAACTTGAGTGGTCACTTGAACAAACTAGTTGTTCAAGCAACACAACTCTTCTAGTTGGTTAGCCGCGGAAAAGACGACGGATGGATCGCCGGTTTTTGTATTTGTCTTCGGGGTCCATGATTATACAATATATATCCATTCATACACATGCATAATCAAAATATTAAAGAACATATTCAGATCTGTAAATAAAGTTAAAAGCAACTTTATACCATACGATCTTCTATCGTATGACCTATCCTTCTCGTGGACGACGTGTGGATGAAGATCCTCCACGAGTTGAAGCCTTCTTGATCACTTTTTCTCTACCTTGTCCGCTGCGAACAAAGAGAAGCAATCACAAATACCTTTCCTATCTAGAACCGACCACCAAATTAGGGAATTTGGTGCAACCGCCGGCCAAGGAGCAAGTGGATGATGCGCCGGCCACCAAATGAATGGAAACCGCCGGCCACCTTGGAGAGATTGGAGGAAGATGATTGCCGGCCACCAATGGATGGAGAACCGCCGGCCAAGGAGCAAGGAAAAGAGAAGAGTGCCGCCCAAAACCAAGGAGGAGAAGAGAGGGATGACCGGCCAAACCCTAGCTTGTTGCCCAAGCTTGTAGCCGCCCAAACCCTAGCCGCCCAATGGAAGATGAGCCAAACCCTAACCCTAATTCGAAAACCAATCTCCTTATCTTATCCTTGCCGCCCAACCCTAAGCACCTATTTATAGAATAGGGCTTAAGCCTCCTTTAATCTCATCCGTCGGATCTAGGGATTTAACCTCCACCGTCAGATCTAGGGTTTTATCCCAACCGTCGGATCTAGGGTTTCATCTCAACCGTCGGATCTAGGATTTCATCCTAATCGTCGGATCTAGGATTTCATCCCAACCGTCAGATCTAGGGTTTTATCCCAACCGTCGGATCTAGGGGTTTAATCTCAACCGTCGATTCTAGGGTTTCATCCTAACCATCGAATCTTAGGGATTTAATCCCAACCGTTGGTTCTAGGGTTTCATCTTAACCATCAGATCTTAGGGATTTAATCCCAACCGTTGGTTTTAGGTTTTGTTTTACATTCTTGGATCTTGACTTCACAAGGATTATATTAGGCTACGATAGGGACCATAAGGAGGAGTTGGGTCTTGGCCACCCGATGGATCGGAACCACACAAACTTGATCCATCAATGATGTTCCATTCCACTAGAGGATCATCATTGAACTACCTCACCAACCCCCATAAATCAATATGGGCTCCATATATTATTTGTACATTAATCTCCCCGTGTTTAAGATATCGAATGTCCGTCAATTAATTGATTAACTGACCATCAATTAATTAACATCTATTTCCTCGAGTAGTACCACTCAACCTTATCATCATGTTGACTAAGTCAACCAGCTGGGTTTACATGATGAACCTTATGAGCTCCTCAAGGGGACATCATCAACCTAATATATAGGACACGGTTTCCTCCTATAATCAATGGCACACCATGTAAATAATATTATTTCCCAACTTACCGGCCATATTGATTTAATCCATCTAAATCTCACCCACTGGTAAATCAAAGAAATAAATTCTAAGTACATGTGCCCGTTATTATATCGGGATTAAGAGCATGTACAACATAATATCCGAGGTCCGATTCAATTATGTAGTCAGTACTAAATTGAATCACCTCTATGTCGGTCCTACTCAATACACCTAAGTGTACTAGTGTAACTCTATGTTCAAGATAAAACAATACCAAGCTACACTACAACCATGCCAATGGTTTGTCCAAAACCATCTTGGTTGTGAGCCTTTACTTATATTTTACAAGGTACTGATAACATGATCTTCTGTGCCACACCAAGCACCATGTTATCTACAATGTAAAATATTAGACAATATGCACACATATATAATGAATATATAAAATGCAAACAATGATCATGTGATTCTTATTTCAAAATAAAATGTCCATACAAAAAGAGCTAGGCTTTCAGTATACATTCCAACACACTCGCCTCAAGCCATAAATCCAAATTATTACTAACAGATGGCTCAGATACCTCAGTATCACCGTCATCTCCTGAAATTCTCTGAGATGAGGATAACTGATCATATCTCTCCTATACAAAATTTAAATTTTAATCAGATCATTTACATAACTAACATAATTAAAGTTATAAAGTAAGTTTAAAGATTAATTCAAACCTTAATTGCTCGAGCTCTATCTCCACTCCAAGTCTTATCTTTTTTTTGGAAAGTGCGAACGAAAGTATCTATAAATTCCGACTCCTTTCCCAATTCCTTAGACTAAATACAAGAATGTTAGAAATAAAATAATAATCTGAAATATATTTAAAAACTAATTGTAGAATTTAAAAATTACCAATCTACGTGAATGCTCCTCGATATTTATAGATCCTCTCGCATATGTTGCAGATAAGTCTCCAGAATTACATGCTTGATTTAATTTATTCTGTTGACTTCTTTTTTTGCTCTCATCAGATTGCCAATAATTGGAGATTTTACTCCAATTTTCTGACGTGACACAAAGTGGTTTTTTCAAAGATTTGGCATGACTCAATACATGCCGGATATGATCGCCACATTTTTTTTAAAAAATTCTTTTAACTTCCAAGTCTTGAGTAGGGTCCCAAATAAATCTCCGCTGAGATGGAAAAAAACAATTATTTATATAATCACTTATTTAATATATAAAATGAATCAATTATACCTGAAACTCGCACCACCATAATTCTTTTGTAGGTCCTGGCGTGCTTGAGTATGACAAAGAGTCTCCTCTCCAATAGTTATTCACGATTTTATTGATCTCGCGAATAAGTCTGCAATTTTCAAACCTACGATAAAGTGAAAAAATTGAATAATTAATTAAGATAGTTTAAAAATTATAATACTTATATTACTTACGAATCTCCAATCGGAAATATATATGGTCGACTTTCGATGTTCTCAGTAGACGAGTGTCTGGCGGGTACAGGTGAATCAGAATGGAAAGGTCGTGCCAGCGAATGAGATGGTACTGGCGACTGATCATGTGAAGGTCTAGGCAGATCAGGAGGGCAAGTAGGTATAGTCTTTGGCAAAGGTGTGGATCACCGCCACTACTAGTACTCTGTCGTCTCTGTCCACCACGTCGAAACTATCAACCAAAAAAAAATTTAGAATAAAGAAAATAAAACTTTTATGCTTAATGAAGAACATGAAAAACTTACAATATGCATAATAAAGATATGAGAGACTGCGACTGCGCTAAGCTATGATGATTTCACCACTGATAACCTATAAGAACAAAATATACACAACATACAGAGACAAAAGATATAAATTTAACAATGAGACATTATATAAACAAATAATTGAGCTAAGAAAATTTGTAAAATTATAGTTTAAAACTAAAATTATATATAAAAAAACTTACCCTAGACGTCAAATTTCAAAGTCCTCATTATCATCTTCCTCATCCTCATCAGTATCCTCATCCTCGGTCTCCTCCTCCTCTTCCTCCTCGTCCCCCTCCTCCTCGTCCCCCTCCTCCTCCTCATCATTATCATCAATTTCAGTTGCATCCACGTTTATCACTACTCCGCTGGGATCTCGTAATGTTGGAATTATATATTCCTCGGTATGAAACATATTTGTAACTTTGTCTTGTTGATATGCAATGTCTTACCAGTGCTCTTCAATTTTTTTTCGTGCTTTTGTTTTACAAACATCCCACCATTCATTTTTGTCACGCCTCAAACTAGGATATGGAGCATAGAAAACTTGAATCGCTTGTTGTGCCAAAATAAATGGTTCATATCTCTTATAAAATCTTTTATGATTTATTTCAACCAAATTATACTGTGGATGCACCTTCATCCCTCTGACGGGGTCAAACCAGCGACACATAAATAAGATAACTCGCATTTCTGGACCAGGATAATCAATCTCTATAATTTCATCCAGCAAACCATAAAATTCATTGCTTGCACCTCCATCATTGGAAGACTGAACACATACTCCACTATTCATTGTACTCTTTCCATTTCCATATTCTTGAGTGTGGAAATTATATCCGTTTATGAAATATGCTGGCCAAGTGCGTACCATTGCTTTTGGACCCCATGATAGATGGATTAGCAATTCTTGCTGAACTTGAGTTTGATTAGCATAAACCTATACTCAAATGAAAATGATATTTATTTAAAAGTTAAGATATGTGTAAACAAAAATGAGGTAATTAAAATGCATATATGATTTGAACCATGGTGCAAATTCCTGATCCTGTGATCAAAGTCACGTGTCGGGATTTCAGAATATAAGTTTTGGAAAATCCTATAATAAAAAATTGTATTATAACATAAACAAATTAACACTTGACGAAGAAATAGGAAATATATACTAACTCGAAATATGGCGATACTTCTGGACAATTAAGTAAAACATTTGTCTGGGCTGCCCGCCATTCTTGATCAGTTAAGTATCGTTGCTTACACGGTCCACTTGGTCGACCAAGATAATTAAAAATTAAGAATGAATTCAAATTGGGATCGACAGGACCTTCATCATTCCT
The DNA here is from genome assembly GCA_025175895.1 of Wurfbainia villosa. Classification (NCBI taxonomy): domain Eukaryota; kingdom Viridiplantae; phylum Streptophyta; class Magnoliopsida; order Zingiberales; family Zingiberaceae; genus Wurfbainia; species Wurfbainia villosa. The sequence goes on along the minus strand of CM045986.1, from coordinate 53,861,112 downwards.
TCCAGATTTTCGTCTTTTGGTCTGAACGTGAGGCTCAAAATAATATGATGCAAAAGTTGTTACTTCCTCCACAATATATGTATTCACAATAGAGGCTTCAACATGTGCCTTATTTTTCACTTTTTTCTTCAAATGATATAAGAATCTGATTGTAATATAACAAATTGTATTAGAAATGAATATATAAACAAATTAAACATTTTTATGCAATATTAAAGTATAGAATATGCAAATTATACCTTTCAAAAGGATACATCCATCGATAATGAATGTCCTCCAACTTTGGCCTCATATGGCAAGTGAACCAAAAGATGTTCCATTGAATCAAAAATACAAAGGAAAAATCCTTTCTAAATTGCACAAAATGATTGGAATGTCTCTCTCTAACTTCTCCATGTGTGAATATCCCAAAAGCTGAGCATATATCATGAAGAAAAATACTTAACTCTATAATGGCACCCTGCATACAAAATTCGATAAGAGTTCTTTAAAGGCAATAGGAATTAGTCTTTCCATGAATATATGACAATCATGGCTTTTCAAACCCATCAATTTGCATTCCTTCATATCGACACATCTCCCAAGATTAGAAACATACCCATCAGGAAATCTCAATGACTTCAACCATTCACAAACAACTCTCTATTCCTTATTCAATGTATAAACTGCCTTTGGTTTTGGTCCTCTACTATTTTCATCAACATCAAGGGTGGGTCGTTTACAAATGAGTCGCATATCTTTTCTTGCATTCAGATTATCTTTTGTTTTTCCGGTGATATCCATCACTGTATTTATCAGATTATCAAAAATATTCTTCTCAATATGCATAACAACGAGATTATGATGAATCAAATTACTAAACCAATACGGTAACTCCCAAAATATACTTCGTTTGGTCCATTTATGGTTGGTTCCATATTCATAAGTTGTACCATGTGGCTCTTCAATAACAGATGGAAAGTAAAGAACTCTGTACCAAATATCTTGACCTGTCAATCTCAATGGCGGAGGTGTTCTTTCAATTCGATTCCTAGTGAATTCATCTTTATTCCTTCAAATTATGATTTAGTGGTAAAATTCTGCGATACAATCAAAATAACGCTTCTTACCATGCTTCAATCTAATCGACTTTGATCTCTCCATACATATTGGGCATCCTAAGATCCGCAAAGATCTAACCCGATAGCATACCATGTCGAAAAGTCATTTATGGTCCAAAGAAGAGCAGCCTTCATTACAAACATCTGATTAGTATGAACGTCGTATGTAGGAAAACCTTCATCCCATAGTTGTTTTAGCTCTGCAATCAATGGTTGCATATAAACATCTATTAACTTCTTTGGATTTTTTGGGCCAGGCACAACCAATGTTAAAAACATATACTGTGTTTTCATGAACATACCAGGCGCAAGATTAAACGGATTTAATATAACTGGACAACAAGAATAGTGTCTTCTCGATTTACCAAATGGAGCAAATCCACAAGACAGAGACCTAACCTAATATTTCGAGTCTCCTTCGCAAAATCGTGGATATGTTCTATCAAAATTTTTCCACGCCTCGCATCCGATGGATGACACATTAGTCCCTCTTACGCTCGATGATTTGCATGCCAAGTCATGTGTTCAAGATTGTCTTTGATGCATAAAGCCTTTGTAACCTAGGAGTTAAAGGCAAATAAAACAATCGACTATATGATTTACGCTGCTGTCGCTTCCTACTAGTGCTCTTGTACCTATCTTGATTATAGAATTTACAAACATCCACATCGCATCATCTCCCCAATATAACATACAACCATCTCTCGCACACATCAATTCTTTCCATCGAGACCTAATTCTTTCATCGGCTTTTTCATACTGCATAAAATCATTGGGCAAGATATGATGATCACAAGCAATGCCTCTTCAAAAGCTTGAACAAAATTATTAAAACACTCTTCGCATACATTATGCTCGCCTTGACATTCAACATTCTTGCGGTGAGCGATAGTTTAGTGTGAGTCTCACAACCAGCCCATAAAGGTGCATCCGCAAAGACTCAACACCTCTCAAATTTGAGATATGCTTCATTATTCATATTCTGACCGATATCACATTACTTGCACCTCTTCCAAGGGTGATGCATTAGTAAACATTTGCTCAACTGTTGGAGGACAACTTGAAATTGCACCTTGTGATTGGGGAATCAAATTCGGGCCCGCTACATCATATATCATCCTCTGATATGGATTTAATTGATTATAATCACTTTGATCCCTAGAGACTTGTGTGTTGTGTCTATCATAAACTTCATCAGATATAAATGGTTCACCATGACATGTCCAGTTATAGTAATTTGCAACGAATCCAAATCTACAAAGATGCTTTGAAACTTTGCTAGACGGTAAAAATCTACCATTGTGACACTTTCTGCACGGACACCTTATCTGATTACCATCCATAAACTCAACATTACTAGCTGCGAAATTTAAAAACTCTTGCAACCCACTCATAAATTCATCAGTTAAACCCCGATGTTCAGGTAAATTCCTATTATACATCCAACTCCTTTCACACTGCATTATATCTGTTTTCAATCAATAATATTAATATAAACTCCTAGAAATTATAATAATACAAATATACAGTTAGTTCACATATGAATTCACTATGTTTAACAATCTTTAAACATAACCCAAAAAAGACAACAGTTGTATAGAGAGCTTACTGTTAATTTAGGTTTAAACATTTTGAGATGTTTAAGCCTGAAATGTTAAACAACTTAAGTTGATTGTGACAATTAATATTACAAATGAACACAATCCAAGGCATTGTGTGGTGTTAGAGATGGCTGCATGTGGGATAGTGTGGCTACCATTGGGCCTCACATTCTACTGATTAGGAATGATTCAAATTATGTGTTGGGGTTTCGGTCTTAACGAGGACATCAAGACTTAAAATGGGGGTGATTGTGACACCCTAAATTTAGTGCCAATTTGTGAATTGTGGGCTAATAATATAGAGAAGCTTTATAAGCTTAGATGAGAGAGTTATTATTAACATAGGTCTAGGAGTTTTGTTAATCGGCCAATTCTCTCATTCAAGCAAGCAGTGACAACAAACTAATCAAATTTATTGAACATGAAAGATACTCATTGCAATTATGCCATTTAGGTCAAATTATTGTTGTAGATGTATAACAATCGTCGCAAATGAGACAGCTCATTGACACACGAGGTCCAAGCGTGGCTCAAAATGTATCACCACAAGTTAATACTAATCTAAGCCTTAAACACTAGCTCCCCCACCACCACTGACTTTAAGATGCTTGTAATTACTCAGGTAGATGTGCATGATTTGCTCATCTAAGCCTTATAAACTGCTTGTTTTATCCCATAACTTCCTATATGTGACTAAACAAAATCATAAAATATTTCTTCCAACTTAGTACTTAGCATTATTTGGTATGTGTATCTCTATGGCAAATTAGCAGCTTAAAGCTTCTGTATTTTACAGTTAACTATATATAGTTAGAATAAGTAGGATAGCAAGATAAAGCTTCAGAGTTATGGAGTTAAATATAGGAAAAAGGACACCGCCGCCTCGGTAGGAGGCGGCGCGACGAGACTCGTGGGTGCCGGGCAGTAGGCGGCGCGAGCGGGCGTGGAGGCGGCACCGACGGCAGGCAGGGAGGCAGGCAGCGCAGGAGGCGATCGAAGGCGGTTGCATCACCGGGGCACGCGATCGGACAAGGCGGGCGACGAAGTTAGCGAGGCGCCGCGCGGCGGGCGGTCGGGGCGCGGCGGGGGGCGACGCGGCCGGGCGCGCGGCCGGCTCGGCCGGCGCGCCGGCGGCCGGCTTGGCGTGCCGGGCGCGGCGTCGATCGGCGTCGCGGCTGCCGGCATCGGCGTCGGTCGACCTAGCGGCGTTCGTGCACCTCGGGTGCCCGGCGGGCTCGGTCATGGCTTCGAGGCGGCACCGCGAGGCGAGGGGAAGACCGACGACGGTGGAAGGGAAGACCGGCGGCGCGGAGGGGAAAGGTTAGGGCTCGGGCGCGATGCGAGGAGAAAGGAAAAAATTAGGGTAGCGGGGTAAGTTAATTAAATTTTTCGTTGGAAATTTAAAAAAAAAAATTTAAACTTTTTAAAACGTTAATTTATTTTTTAATATTAATATTAACTTTGCAATGAATCCACGGATTCATTGCAAAATTGCAACGAATCCAGGATTCGTTGCAATTTTTTAAAAAAAAATATTTTAAACTTTTTAAAACGTTAATTTATTTTTTTAATATTAATTTTCAACGAATCCTTGATTCGTTGCTATTTTGCAACGAATCCACGAATTCGTTGTAAAATATTTAAAAATTAACTCGTTCAGCAGAACTTGTTTTCTATTTTTTTAAAAATAAATTAAATATCTACGACGAATTCTGAATTCGTCGCTAAATTATGCGACGAAAATTATTTCCGTCGCAAATTGGCGACGAAAAAATAAATTCGTCGCAAATATGTGGAACGAATTCATAATTCGTTGCAGAAATTTGGAACGAATTTATTTTTCGTCGCAAATTGCCGACGAAAATTTGTTTCGTTACAAATTTGCGACGAAACCTAAAATTCATCGCTATATTTGTTGCAGATTTGCAACGAAAATAATTCGTTGCTAAATTTCGTTGCCAAAAAACAGTTTTTTTGTAGTGTTGTGCCTTGGATTTCAAAGGGAGTTGGTGGCGCTACTTATGTTTAGCGGAATTCACTTACAATAATAGTTACCAAGCTACCATCGGAATGACACCTTATGAAGCATTATATGGGAGGAGATGTAGGTCTCCGATCTGTTGGTACGAAGGTGGTGAGAAGAAAGAGATGGGACTTCAGACGGATTTCATTGACGACACCACCCGAGCGATACAGAATATCCGCCAAAGAATAGAGACTGCTTAGAGCCAGCAGAAGAACTATGCAGATCAGCGACGTAGACCTTTGGAATTCAATGTTGGAGATTTGGTATTTCTCCGGGTAGCTCCTATGAAAGGAATAATGAGATTTGGGAAGAAAGGAAAGCTAAGTCCGTGATACGTAGGACCGTACAAGATTCTGAAAAGAGTTGGCAAAGTAGCTTACGAGCTAGGACTACCTCAGTAGATGTCTGCTATTCACAATGTGTTCCATGTCTCGATGCTTAAGGAGTGCATTTCCAGTACCGACCAAGTGGTCGAGCCACAGACAGTGCAAATTCAAGAGGACCTGAGCTATGAAAGTCGACCTATCTGGATACTAGACCGAGAAGTCAAAAGGCTAAGGAATAAAGAAGTACCCTTAGTGAAGGTCCTATGGCAAAGTCAACGATATGATGAAGCCACCTGGGAACGTGAGGATTGTTGGAAATCGTGCTAATCCTCGGAAGCTCATCGGCTCCCATGTCCCCGGATTAAAATTTTCACTAATGAAAAACTAATCCTGATGGGATGAGTTTCCTAAGCACAACCAATTCGTCGTCGTGCCAACGACTCGAGCGATCGCTTGAACAAACTAGTTGTTCAAGCAACCAAACTCTTCTAGTCGATTAGCCGCGGAAGAGACGACGGACGGATCGCCGGTTTTTGTGTTTCTTATTCGGGGTCCATGATTATACCAATACATACAAATGTAAACTAGTATAATCAACATATACTAACATAAAGAACATAAGCTAGCATATCAAATAAGAACATGCAAAGAACAATAATAAAAGTTGTGAAACTTTTATACCTCTTGATCTTCTATCGTATGTCCTAACCTCCTTGTAGACTTCGTGTGGGCGAAGATCCTCCACAAGTTGAAGCTTCCTAGATCTTCTTCAATCCAAAGAAAGAAGAACTCTCTTTCCCTTCTTGCTTGAGCCAACCACCAATCCACAAAAGGATTGATGCCGCCGGCCCCAAGAATAGAGAGAACATAATGGAAACAACCAAGGAACTGAACTAGGGACAAACCCTTGCTCCTAATGCCGCCGGCCAAGATGGAGTGAAGAGGAGAAAGGGAATATGTTGGGCGCCGGCCACGGTGGAGGGAATAGAGGAAGGAGCCGGCCACAACCTAGGAAGAGGAAGAGCTCCTCTCCTATAGTTGCCGCCCACCTTCCTTGCATACCCTAGCCACCCAACCATAGGAGCCAAACCCTAATTAGGGTTTCCTCCTTAGGTCTTCTTGCCGCCCGACCAAGGTGGAAGGAGGAGATCTAAACCGGCCACCTTTCCTAGGAAGAAGAACTCTTCCAAAAGATGCCGCCTACCCTCCTTCCAAACCTTGGCCGCCCCAACCCAAAAGAAGCCAAACCCTAATTAGGGTTTCCTCGTTAGGGTTTCTTGCCACCCAAGCCATCCAACTCCATCAACTATGCGTCGGCCATGGAAGAGGGGATAGAAGAATAGAATGTGGACCAACCAAGGTAGAAGGGTAGAAGGAAGGGACCGGCCAAGCCTTAGGAAGAAGAAGAAACTCTTCTTCCACTTGTTGCCGCCCCATCCCTTTCTTCCAAACCCTAGCCGCCCAAAAGATTCTAAACTAACTAGGGTTCCTAGCCTCCAAAGGAAGCAAACCCTAATCCCCTAAACCATCCATTATCAACCACCTTTGCCGCCCACTTTAAGCCTATATATATATAGAGTTAGGTTTAGGCCTTGGTTTAATCTCCACTGTCGGTTCTAGGGGTTTAATCCCAACCGTCGGATCTAGAGATTTAATCTCAACCGTCGGTTCTAGGGTTTTAATCCCAACCGTCGGATCTAGAGATTTAATCTCAACCATCGGATATAGGGATTTAATCCCAACCGTCGGATTTAGAGATTTGTTTTCCATCATTTGATCTAGACTTCATGAGGTTTATATTAGGCTATGATAGGGACCATGAGGAGGAGTTGGGTCTTGGCCACCCGATGGATCGGAACCACACAAACTTGATCCATCAATGATGTTCAATTCCACTAGAGGATCATCATCGAACTACCTCACCAACCCCCATAAAATAATATGGGCTCCTTATATTATTTGTACATCCATCTCCCCGTATTTAAGATATCAAATGTCCATCAATTAATTGATTTACTGACCATCAATTAATTAACATCTAACTCCTCGAGTAGTACCACTCAACCTTATAATCATGTTGACTAAGTCAACCTACAGGGTTTACATGATGAATCTTATGAGCTCCTCAAGGGGACATCATCAACCTAATACATAGGACACGGATTCCTCCTATAATCAACGGCACACCATGTAAATAATATCATTTCCCAACTTACCGGGCATATTGATTTAATCCATAGAAATCTCACCCTGTGGTAAATCAAAGAAATAAATACTAAGTACATGTGTCCGTTATTATATTGGGATTAAGAGCATGTACAACATAATATCCGAGGTCCGATTCATTTATGTAGTCAGCAACAAATTGAATCACCTCTATGTCGGTCCTGCTCAATACACCTAAGTGTACTAGTGTAACTTTATGTTCAAGACTAAACAATACCAAGCTACACTACAACCATGCCAATGGTTTGTCCAAAACCATCTTGGTTGTGAGCCTCTACTTATATTCTACAAGGAACTGATAACATGATCTTCTGTGCCACACCAAGCACCATGTTATCTACAATGTAAAATATTAGACAATTTTGCATAATCATAAAAATATGCAAACAATGATCATGTGATTCTTATTTCAAAATAAAGATGTTCATACAAAAGAGCTAGGCTTTCAGTATACATCCCAACACTCTCCCACTTATACTAAAAGACTATGCTGTCATCATACTGTCATACATCTGATTCCCCTTCCCTCCACATGCCTATCAAAGCTCTCGCTAGAAGGGCCTTAGTGAAAGGGTCTACCAGGTCATCCTCTGATGCAATCTAGGCGACAACAACTTCTACCTCCTTTATGATTTCTCGTATAAGGTGGTACTTGCACTCTATGTGTTTACTAGCCTTATGGGCTCGTGGTTCCTTCGAGTTTGCAACTGCACCATTATTATCACAATTAATTGTGATAGTTCTGGGCAAACCAGGAATCACATCCAAGTCCATCAGGAAGTTCCTGAACCACACATCTTCTTTGGCTGCCTCATAGGCTGCCACATACTCAGCTTCCATGGGGGAGTCCGCCATGCATTTCTGCTGGGCACTCCTCCATACAATGGCTCCACCTCCTAAAATAAACACAAAACCTGAGGTAGACTTACTATTATCCCTATCTGATTGGAAATCGCAATCCATGCAACCCACAGGGAGTAATTGGTCTGCCCGGTAAACTAGCATATAATCCCTAGTCCTTCTCAGGCACTACAATATATGCTTTTACCACAGTCCAATGTCCCTGTCCTGGATTACTCTGATATCTACTAACCATGCCCATGGCAAAGCAGATATCTTGTCTTGTACATAGCATACATGAGGCTTCCTACTGCCGAAGCATAAGAAACCGCCTTCAGCTCCTTTATCACCTCAGATGATCTAGGACACATCTCCTTAGATAAAGGAACTCCATACCTGAAAGGTAGAAAACCCTTCTTGGAGTTTTGCATGCTAAAACGATCCAAAATCATGTCTATGTATGAAGCTTGGGATAAGCACAACAACCTTGATCCCAAGGTTGTGACCCACTTCTCCCAAGTCCTTCAAAACTGTTTGGACAACCATACCCTTACGTCTGATAACACTCTGATATTGTTGCCAACTACCAAAATATTATCTACGTATAGTATAAGAAATACCACTACGTTTCCGTCACATCTCTTGTATACACAAGACTCATCCGGACTTTGAATAAATCCATAAGTCTGGATTTACCTCATCAAAGCGGATGTTCCAAGACCTCAAATCTTGCTTCAGTCCATAAACGGACCGATTAAGCTTACATAAAATACGCTCTTTGCCCTTAGCAATGAATCCCTCTGGTTGCTTCATATAGATGTTTTCCTCAAGACTTCCATTAAGGAAAGTTGTCTTGACATCCATCTGCCACACCCCATAATCCATATGAGTTGCTATGCATAAGAGCTCCCAGACCTGACTTGAATCCATAGATTCAATCTCAGTATTCATTGCACTTTGCCAAGATACCGTATTTATATCTTGGATTGTCTCGTCGTATGTCTAGGGATCAGGTTCATGTTTGCTAGGGACCAAATCCGAAGATTCATCCAAAAACATGAATCTTAGAGGCTGTCTAACAACCCTCCCACTATGACGAGGTATCATCTGTGTATCCTTTTGTGACACGCGGTGCAGTGACATGTGGTATATCCTCTTGTACCGGTGGTACTAAAGAAGTGACTTCCCCTTTTAACTCCCCCAGAACAATTTTACTCTTGGGCTTGTGGCTTATCATATAGTCTTCCTCTAGAAATCTGGCATTCGTGTTAACGATCACCCTCTGATCTCTAGGACTATAAAACAAGTCAGAATAACTCATCATCGATCTAACCATCTCCATAAGAGTCCTATTCCTTCGCTCTGCTACACCGTTCTGCTGGGGTGTGCCAGGTGCAGTCAATTGGGATTGAATTCCAACCTCTGATAAGTAGTTCCTAAACTCTCCCAAGAGGTTGTCACCACCATGATCAGATCGTAGTGTCATCCACATCTTGAATAATCATCTACAAAAGAGACGAAATATTCAAGATTACCTCTTGCCTAGATAGCCATAGGACCACACAAATCAGAATGAACCATTTCTAACACATCTTTGGCTCTATACCCCCTGACCTTAAAAAAGGCCTCTTGGTCATCTTACCCTCCAAGCAAGATTCGTAGGTTGGGAGATCCTCCACCACTAATGAACCCAAAGGTCCATCAGCTTTCAACCTTTGAATTCTGCTTAGGTTAATGTGACCAAGCCTATGAAGCCAAAGATATGTTTGGTTCATCTTCGAAGGTTCTTTTCTCTTATTGGAATTAGAAGATGAGTTATTAACTTCAATTTGCATCGTGGGAGGTTTTGGTTCAAATTTCCTTTCAATGTACCTGAATAGATATTCTCCCTATTCCTTTTATAACAACTCTGTCATTAAAAGAAATAGAATATCCATCCATAATAATTTAGAAACTGAAACTAAATTCTTTCTAAATAAATGTACATAAAGGGAATTTTCCAGAACCAAAGTTTTATTATTCTCAAGAGATAAATAAAACTTCTCCCACTGCAATAGCCGCTACCATCATGGCATTGCCCAAGTAAATGGTAATCTCCCCTTTAGCTAGTCATTGGGTTTCCTGGAACCCCTGCAAATTGTTGCAGACATGATTAGTGGCTCCCGTATCAACTCACCAGGTGCCGGTAGATATCACCGCTAATCATGTTTCAATGACTAGTCCAAAAGATGTACCTTTGTTTTGTTTTGGATTGGGACAGTCCTTCTCCTAATGTCCATTCTGCTTGCAAGTGAAGTACTTGCCTTTCGGATTTTTCACTCTTCCCTGAGATCCTCCCACCATCTTTGCTCCACCTTGTTTCTTCTTCTTCTTGCCTTTCGACTTAGAAGTAGAAACCCTTTTGAGCAACGATGGCTTGAGGACACTCTTTGAAGAGTGCATACTTGTACTTCCTAGCAAATAAGGCAATATTTGGATTCTTTTCCAATCAATATTATTTGGGTACAGTAAGTTTATTTCCTTTAGTATCACAGTAAGTGGACTGAAAGTCAATTTTGAAAATCCTAAGAATCACATAGATCATTATATTAGATTTCAAATATTATTGATTCCTCAAAACAATAAAATTCCGAAATCAACCAACACCTCAAATCACCGAGAATATCGTATGCCACTCTGTGTGGACGTATACGAATTCTACATTTGTAAGAGGAGGTTTTACCCATTAATTTTATTATCTTGTCAACCTTACTTTTTGACAAATAAAATTAATAGTCGGTTCCTCTTTGGCCCTACAAATAAAAGCAGTGACTCCTATGGGGAGGATACTTTTATTTGCATCTAAGTGTGCACCATTACACGATACTAAGGGAATTATTTTGGATTATGTGTCTTACCTCTGTAGAAGTACACATGCTCCTAGATAATTTCCTATAACCATTATTTGACCTAGTGATCCGCAAACAAACCCGTCCTAAGGGAGGAAGACACTCAGAGCCGACACGCAAGTTTGTTGCATCACATGTAAAATTGTAATGGAGGCCGTGGGAATTAATTAAAATATCCCTCTCCCACTTAGTAAATTGAAAATGAGGAATTTTCAAGCACACACAACATGCATATAAAACAAATCAGCAATAAATATGGAAAAATCAGAATTTTTCCAACTATTATGGCATTTTTCTCCAATATGCGTCCCGTCGTGTCGCCACCTCATCCGCTCCTCCTACGCCATGTACGAGCCATCCGGAGATCCGAGCCGAGAATAAAACCTATTTTATTTTACATCCATCGATCCTATACTCCACGAGGGAGTGTACATGACATCTAGATCGAAAGTAAAATAAAATAAAGAGTGGATAAACAATGCCGTATTTAATTATAAAAATTAAATACTAATCTAGCCTCGTCAACCTCGAGGATTCAAATAATATACATACAATCACACACAAACAACCACATACACACATATAGCCATAATAGTCGGATCTTATGCCTGCAACCAAAAAGTTAGCCTACGCACATCCTACTATTATCCGGCATACTCAATATATGATATGTGCATGAAAGTAACCGAATCCAAAACACACAAAACCGGAAACCGTGGCTCTGATACCAATTGTTGGAAATCGTGCTAATCCTCGGAAGCTCTTCGGCTCCCATGTCCCCGGATTAAAATTTTCACTAATGAAAAACTAATCCGGATGGGATGAGTTTCCTAAGCACAACCAATTCGTCGTCGTGCCAACGACTCGAGCGATCGCTTGAACAAACTAGTTGTTCAAGCAACCAAACTCTTCTAGTCGACAGAAGAGACGTACTTGACGGATCGCGGGTTTTTGTGTTTCTTATTCGGGGTCCATGATTATACAAATACATACAAATGTAAACTAGTATAATCAACATATACTAACATAAAGAACATAAGCTAGCATATCAAATAAGAACATGCAAAGAACAATAATAAAAGTTGTGAAACTTTTATACCTCTTGATCTTCTATCGTATGTCCTAACCTCCTTGTAGACTTCGTGTGGGCGAAGATCCTCCACAAGTTGAAGCTTCCTAGATCTTCTTCAATCCAAAGAAAGAAGAACTCTCTTTCCCTTCTTGCTTGAGCCAACCACCAATCCACAAAAGCATTGATGCCGCCGGCCCCAAGAATAGAGAGAACATAATGGAAACAACCAAGGAACCGAACTAGGGACAAACCCTTGCTCCTAATGCCGCCGGCCAAGATGGAGTGAAGAGGAGAAAGGGAATATGTTGGGCGCCGGCCACGGTGGAGGGAATAGAGGAAGGAGCCGGCCACAACCTAGGAAGAGGAAGAGCTCCTCTCCTATAGTTGTCGCCCACCTTCCTTGCATACCCTAGCCGCCCAACCATAGGAGCCAAACCCTAATTAGGGTTTCCTCCTTAGGTCTTCTTGCCACCCGACCAAGGTGGAAGGAGGAGATCTAAACCGGCCACCTTTCCTAGGAAGAAGAAGAACTCTTCCAAAAGATGCCACCTACCCTCCTTCCAAACCTTGGCCGCCCAACCCAAAAGGAGCCAAACCCTAATTAGGGTTTCCTCCTTAGGGTTTCTTGCCGCCCAAGCCATCCAACTCCATCAACTATGCGCCGTCCATGGAAGAGGGGATAGAAGAATAGAATGTGGACCAACCAAGGTAGAAGGGTAGAAGGAAGGGACCGGCCATGCCTTAGGAAGAAGAAGAAACTCTTCTTCCACTTGTTGCCGCCCCATCCCTTTCTTCCAAACCCTAGCCGCCCAAAAGATTCTAAACTAACTAGGGTTCCTAGCCTCCAAAGGAAGCAAACCCTAATCCCCTAAACCATCCATTATCAACCACCTTTGCCGCCCACCTTAAGCCTATATATATATAGAGTTAGGTTTAGGCCTTGGTTTAATCTCCACCGTCGGTTCTAGGGTTTTAACCCCAACCGTCGGATCTAGAGATTTAATCTCAATCGTCGGTTCTAGGGTTTTAATCCCAACCGTCGGATCTAGAGATTTAATCTCAACCGTCAGATTTAGGGATTTAATCCCAACCGTCGTATTTAGAGATTTGTTTTCCATCATTTGATCTAGACTTCATGAGGTTTATATTAGGCTACGATAGGGACCATGAGGAGGAGTTGGGTCTTGGCCACCCGATAGATCGGAACCACACAAACTTGATCCATCAATGATGTTCCATTCCACTAGAGGATCATCATCGAACTACCTCACCAACCCCCATAAAATAATATGGGCTCCTTATATTATTTGTACATCCATCTCCCCGTGTTTAAGATATCAAATGTCCGTCAATTAATTGATTTACTGACCATCAATTAATTAACATCTAACTCCTCGAGTAGTACCACTCAACCTTATCATCATGTTGACTAAGTCAACCTGCAGGGTTTACATGATGAACCTTATGAGCTCCTCAAGGGGACATCATCAACCTAATACATAGGACACAGATTCCTCCTATAATCAACGACACACCATGTAAATAATATCATTTCCCAACTTACCGGGCATATTGATTTAATCCATAGAAATCTCACCCTCTGGTAAATCAAAGAAATAAATACTAAGTACATGTGCCCGTTATTATATCGGGATTAAAAGCATGTACAACATAATATCCGAGGTCCGATTCAATTATGTAGTCAGCAACAAATTGAATCACCTCTATGTCGGTCCTGCTCAATACACCTAAGTGTACTGTTGGATCGAGAAGCGTCGCTAGAGGGGGGGGTGAATAGTGACCGTAAAACTTTTCTTTTTCGTTCGTTCGATACGCAAAGTAAGCACAGCGGAAAATAAATGAACACGTTTATTTTACTTGGTTCACAACCCAGCGGTTGCTACTCCAAGGCCCTATCGGTCCTAGACCACGTACGGAGGGCAAAGCACTAAAACGTCTCCTCCTCGTTGGAGGTAGGAGACAACGATTACAAAAACCGAATACACGAGGATGAGGCAACAAGCCTACCTCACCTCGTTATGAAGATAAAAACACGTAATATAATATCAAAAATATTACTTGAATCAGACGAAGAAGATCGAGGTTGTCGCCGCGGCGCGGCGTATGACGGTGTTGAAGCGTTGGCGCCATGTAGGAGCACTTGATGAATAATTGATGTGATTTGGAGGAATCCTCCTCCTTTTATAGACTTTGGCCTCTGAAATTGTCTCCTATTTCTTTGGAACGGATCATGGATTTTTCCAAATTTTATCGCTAAGTGGTCGCTACAAACGTTATCCGCTTTGACATAGCGCAAAGCCGAGTCCGCCGCCATCACCGATCGATGCCTTCATCACCGATCGATGATACGATCGATGTATCTCATCACCAATCGATAATGATCGCCTAATGTCCAAATGATCGCCACCGGCCACTTCGCAGAAGAGATTAGCTCGAAAATGATAAATACGACGGTTTCTTAATCGTCCGATTCGACCTAGACCTTCCACAGAAGTCTTAGTCGACAGCGCCTACGGTCGTCCCCGTAAAGAGGACACGACCTTACAATCTCTCACTCACACGAGCTTACCTCGATAGTAGCTCTCGCTTCCGGCCTTCCACTCGATTCCTTCGGCTCCCTCCGAATTCACTCAAGTGTTGCCCGACCACCACGGCTTCCTCCGGGTGTCGCTAGCCTTCAGCTCCAGCTTTAGTACTTTTCTGCACACTTGATTTAGCACGTGAGATAACAATATAAACTTAACTTTGTGTCTTTGCCATAATCAAAACACAGGTTCGATTATCTAGTGCCCCTGCACCAACATGTACTAGTGTAACTTTATGTTCAAGACTAAACGATACCAAGCTACACTACAACCATGCCAATGGTTTGTCCAAAACCATCTTGGTTGTGAGCCTCTACTTATATTCTACAAGGAACTGATAACATGATCTTCTGTGCCACACCAAGCACCATGTTATCTACAATGTAAAATATTAGACAATTTTGTATAATCATAAAAATATGCAAACAATGATCATGTGATTCTTATTTCAAAATAAAGATGTTCATACAAAAGAGCTTGGCTTTCAGTATACATCCCAACAAGGATGACATGAAGCAAAAGTATCCCGAGTTGTTCTAAGTTTCGAGGACAAAACTTTTATAAGGTATAAGGGATTGTAACATCCCAAATTTTAGTTACTATATTTTTATTTAAAGGAAATATATATATATATATAGAAATAAGAATAAAAAAAAAGAATAAATAGTTCATAGTCGAGGCTTGAACCATGAACCGTTGATTTGGGGGAATAGACTTTCCACCACTAAGTCATAAGATTACCAATGAATAGGATATAACAGAATATATCTATTGGTAGAAAAAAAACAAAGAAGTTGATTAATCTAGCTGATCATTTAAAAGGATAATTAGGTTAAGAAAAATCCTAATTTATATATAGTTTTTATTTTTTTATTTCTCTCTCCCTCTCGTTGTTTTTCCTTTCCATAACCCTTATGCCGTCCTCTCTTTCCTCTCTCTAAACTCCTCACCGAAACCTCTCCAGCCACCGCCGCCTCTCATCTCTCTCTCTTATTTTTCCAGCCGAACTCTCTCTCGCTCTTCAAATTCCAGCCGCCATCTCTCCTTTCCTTCCGTTTTCTAGCCGCCGAAGCGAGGAAGAAAGTCATCTCTTTGGATAATTCAAAAGGAGATTTTTGAGAGGAATCTCTTTAAGGACGGGATAGAGAATTATGCTAAAACCAAAGAACTCGTAGGAGGTCTTCTCTTTGCGAAGTCTAACAATATAAATTGGTGAAAAAGCGTAGGAAGTAAGTATCCCCTCACCTGCAGTATAAGTGCTTACGATGTAATGTTGTGTGTTTGATTTTGAACGAAAGAATCTAGAGCTATGTGTAAAAGGTTCGGCTAATAGGATTAGAGAAATTATTCTTGAACAATCTTATGAAACTCTTTTTTTAGCTTAAGGGGCACCAAATTTCAGAAGCTGTCTTAGTAATAATTAACCAAAATAATAGTAGTTGATGTTTTTTTCATCTCACATCAAATTGGTCAAACCAAAATATATATTGAGTTGGTTTGGCTTGATTCCAAGTGCTATGACAGTTTGTTGTGTAAAAAATTAGCCAAGGAAATGTGTCTATTGATTCAACATAAGTTTTATTTAGCTCCAACAAATTTTAAACCCCAGCAGTCTTATTAGGAGTACTAGAGGATCTTACTAGGAATAGTAAGTGGGTGTGCTGACATTGGTAAAGTCATCTTATTATTATAAGAACGAAACATCTGTCTATTTATATTTTTGGGAAAATGCTAATTTGTGTTAATCCATTGTACTTAGTTAATGTTTTCTAAGATTTGTATATATTTCTTAAATTTTTTGCATATTTTATTGTAAAGGATGTGTCAGTTTGATAGGCTTGCATGAATCTTCTTGTGCTTGTAACAAGGTTTTGATTTGATGATTTCTATTTATGTTAGCTTAATTTTCCTTATGTCACTACCTTATGTCATGTTAAATTGTACTCATGCCGATTTATGCTATGCTACATGCTTATGTTTTCACCCATGTTTGGCATGACTCACGTATATGAAATGTCTAAGAAATGTTTCTCTAAGAGTGGGGACAAGAACACTCTTTAGAACAAAGAACATGTATATTATTTTACTTTATGCATGGCTTGTACCGGACTCTAACAAGGTCCATGGGATGGGCTCCAAGTTGCCCCTAGGTCGACGGACATAGTACGGACCTAGTAACCTAGTAGGTTCGGGATTAGCTACCTCGGATCTATTTAGGATGCGCACGAATGATGTATGTGGTACAATGTCGGGCCCAATATGTTGAGATTATGTTTAAGTATATAAATTATATGTTTTCAAAGAGCATCCTACATATACCATTTTATGTTCATCGAATTATCATGTTTAGAGACAATGTACTGTTGCGATGAAAATGCTAAGTTTATGTTCTTTTCCTAAATTGATCATGTCTCTACTTTAAATAAATGTTATTCTCACATGTTGTTTAAACAAACATGTCATTACTTTACGTTTAATTCATGATGCATGTTTTTGTGAGTAGGAAAGGACCTTACTAAGCCTATGTGCTTACAGTTTACTTTCCTTATACTACAGAAAAGGGCAAGGAATGGATAAATTAAAGGGAGCAGCAGGAGGGGCAAAGATGTGTGTGACAGTGGCATGGTGGACGAGATCATTTTTCATATACGAACTTATGCATGATTTTCAATTTATGTGTAAACTGTTAGGAGACATTAATACATGTTTAGTTAAATAAATTGCTAAGACCTTTTGCCATGATTAAATTGTTAGGTTGATTGGGTTAATGTAATTAGAGTTAAAAGTTGTAAAGTAAAGTTTTTAAATGCTTCCGATGTTATATGCATGAATGTATGATCGCGTAGCACCACCGCCCGTCTATAGGATGTGTGTTAGGAGCACGGGAAGGGCGGGCGTTACATAACCTGGGTCAATTGTATAAACAATATCCCCAAAACATTAACCGACATCAATGTCAAACATCAATGTCAAACCACTTTGTCAAACATCAAAATATCACTCGAGTCAAACTCGAGTCTGGTCAATCGTGACTTGGGTCGATTGCACCAACAATCTCCCCCTTTTTGATGTTTGACAAAACAAACCTTGAGTTAGGCCCCTAACTCAAATTCCCTTACTAATTTTCCAAATTGGTAATTTAACCTTCTCCCCCTTTTTGACATACATCAAAAAGGTTATCTCTCCAAGGAGGTCAATGTCTCATGTCCCAATGAGATCTTACAATCTCCCCCTTGATCCAAAAATACTTAGTATGCCTACAATCTTCCTAGTGATAAGTCCCATATCACCTAAGAGAGGTAATCATATTCACTCTCCCAATTTCCAAATTGGGTCTCTCAAAATCCCATCAATTTTCCCAATTGATGATACTCCCCTAATAACTTCTCCCCATTCAAGAAGAAAAACACATCCATCATCCCAAGATGAATAACTCCCCCTAAAGGCTTGCTCCCCCTTGACCATTGCACCAACAATGTCCTTGGGAAGTCCCTAAGCCTATAGGAACTCTAAACCATCAAAATTAAGGTTCAAAGTTCAACATAGAACTTTCACTCACCTTAAGATTGATACAAATCCTAAAAGCTCTCCTAATCCATATCCAATGGATTTTCACCCTTTATAATGCTTCCCAAAGCATATCCTAGGGTTAGGAGTGGTTAGGAAACCTTACTATAGCTGAAACCAGGCTAAACAAACCTTGTTAACCCGAATCGACCGGCACCTACTCCTATCGAATCACCGACCGCTTTTCATCACCGATGCCATCGACGGCAAATGATCGATAATTGAAAATCTCGAATTTTAACTATCAGAATTGAATTTTGAAAAGTCATAAGTAATTCTACGTATATCGAAAAATCATGAGATTTGATACGTATATGACTTATAGTCAATACAATGGGTGAAAAATATTTGAAAATTATTTTACCCATAAAATATCAAAATTTATACAAAATCCAAAAGTGAAGAAAAACTTCAATGTTTTAGCTCACTTTGTATCAATCTCATCAATGGTGATTGCTATCAAAAGATAGGCTTCACCAAGGTTTTCTAAAATAATTTTAAAATATTTTCAAAACCTTATTTTGGATCATATTCCTTGGGCTCTATGTACATGACTTGTACACAAGCTTTCCCAATGATCCACAATTAAAATTAGATGAGTTTTAGTTTATCTAGATGCAAAAACTATGCACCTTGAACTCAACTCATATCCTAGCATCTCACATGTATCTATGGTGTATAAAACACACATACATGTCAATTTAATGTGAGATGTGGGTTTTGGTTTATTTAATCTAGGGTTTCATGCATTTTCTAAGGCAACCCTACTTGATTCCCTTATAAATGGGACTCCAAGTCATGACATTGTCCTTAAATCAATTTTAATCAATTAAATGCATGAAATGATCATGGTATAATAATAGCAAAAATAAAACATGGCCAATGATCATGATGTCATGGCATATGATATAAAACTAAAGCACATGACATTTAAATCCTTAATCCTAAACATGATCATGACATATAAATGATACAAATAAACATGATGTCATGACATGTTATATGACAAATTAAGGCATGACAAATAAAAGGTATAGGTATACGAATACCTAAATTTTAAAATTAGTTGTCATTTGTTATAATTAGGTATATTTTGCCATAATGCTCCTAATCTCCCATGTGTGCCAAAAATCCAAAATGACACACTAAGACTCTAAACCCTAAGTTGTGCCAATTCGATTGATTTATCAAACTTCATAATTAATATTGGCACATCCTAAAAACCTTTAGGATTAAAATCAAACTACATTCCCAAGGTAACCATAACCTTGAAAATGACCTAAAGTGCCACCTTTACCATGGTTGAGTTAACTACCCATCCAATCAAGGTTGGCACACCCTAAACCCATCTAGCGTGAATCAATCACGCTCTTAGGAACCCAAAACATATTTGAGCTCCTAGGGTTAATTAGGTATTCCTTAGGGATAACCTCCCTAGATACCCTCCTAATGACCCTCCTAGGCTTGTTAGCCTTGGTCATTTGGGTCATACCTAGGTTGGCTCTAGGGGTAACTCCCCTTGCAACCTTCTTAGTGGCCACCCTAGGTTTCCTAGAAACCCTAGCCACTAGGCACTTACCATGGTTACTCTTAGGGATAACTTCCCTAGTAACCTTGGTCTTTCTAGACCTAGTTAGTGTTCCATAATCTAATGGAACACTATGATAAGCCACCTTAGGCTTAGGTTCGTGACCCAAACCTTGCTTGCCCTTGGTTGAATTTTGACTCTTAGGTCCTAGGCATTGACTTTGACTTTTGGACCTAGACTTTTGATCATTTGACCCTTTAAATTGGTTTTGTATGTTCCTAAGGGTCTTTTCAAGTTTTTCAAGCCTTGACCTCAAGGCTTGATTTTCCAACTCTAATTTCCCAATTTTTGATTTCTCATTTGGTCCTTGGGCATTACCATTTCCTCTAGGCATATGCCTAGTCCATTTAGGATTAAGACCTAGGTGTTCTCCTATTTTCTTGATAGATTCCCTAGGTAAAATGTTTTTAGGGACATTAGTCCTAAATTTTTCTTTATTTCCTAAGTGGACACTTTAAGCACCTAAACACAAATATTTATCTCTAGCATGCTTTTCATGATGAATTGCAAGAGAATTAAAATTTCTAACATGCTTTTGACTTTTAAATTTAGAAGGTGCATTATTAAAATGATATACCTTAGGGTTTACCTTAGTGGGTCCCCCTACATGTGTCACTCCTTCTTGTCCCTTCTTCTTCCCCCTTTGGGATTGGTTTCGGTAGTGTCCCGGTTGCCGACATTTGAAGCAAATGACTTGCTTCTTGCTTTTCTTGGCGGGAACACCGGCTTCATCGACTTTTGGCACCAGTGGACTCTTCTTGATTCTTTTAGGACATTTACTCTTGTAATGTCCTACCTCCCTACACTCAAAATAAATTATATGATTTTTATTTAAACCTAAATTGCTTGAGTTACCTAGGGTATTTGTGGTGGTAGGTGCCGGAGTTGGAGCTTCTTCATCTTAACCGGATGTGGAAGCTTCTTCTTGTTGCTCCGGAGTAGAAATTCTTTCCTCCTCCTCAATCCTAGAGGTGGAGGTTCCTTCTACTTCTTCCACCTCCTCTTCCACCGATTCGGAAGTTGACTCCTCTTCAACTTCCGACTCCTCACTTGCTCGTGAGGTTGATGAACTCACTTCATCTTCGGTCTCCTCCTCTTGAGCCGATGAGCACTCCTCTTCTTGGACCGGTGATGGGTTTTCATAATGTTTCACCAATTTACTCCATAGCTCCTTGGCGTCTTTACAATCCCCTATCTTGATTAAAATGTCATTAGGGATTACATTAAGCAAAATACCCATTACCTTATTATTGATATTATAATATCGTAGTTGGTCTTGGCTCTAATTCTTCTTCTTGATTTTTCTTCCTTCGTCATCTTTTGAAGTGTCAAAGCCTACTAAGACACTAATCCAATTGTCAAAGTCACACATTAAAAAGTGCATCATTCTACCTTACCAATACGTGAAATCTTCGCGGTCGAAGGATGGTGGAATGTTGACGTCGTCACCCAACCTTTCTTGGAAATCCATCTTCACCCTCTAGTGTGCTCCCTTTGTTGTTAAACTTAGAAGAGCGGTCTCGCTCTGATACCACTTGTTAGGACCTGTGCGCCCGCTAGAGGGGGGGGGTGAATAGCGTCGTGCACGTACGTAGATGGAATTCGTTCGCGTTTGCTTGCTACAATTCTTGTTAGTACGCAGCGGAATAAACAATAATGAAAATACAACAAGAACAAAAGCACAACACGAGATATAACGTGGTTCGGAACCGAACGGTTCCTACTCCACGGATTGAGCTCTAAAGAGCTCTAGTGATGCACACACACTCACTAATCACAAATACTCCTTCTCGACACAAGTCGGAGGTGGAGAAACCTCTTACAATTGTTTACAACAATAAACAAATAGATACAAGCAAATACGATAATGAAATACAAATGCAAGTAAAGGAAAAACACTTTACAAGAGCTTTTGATTACTTGATCTTTGATTGCCTTTAACTTGCTTTGAAGGACTGGAAAGAACCAACTTTCCCCTTCAATTTCGCCCAGGAAAATCGCTGCAAAAACCCTCCATTCGAGCTGCGTTTATATCCTACGTCGGGCTAGATTTCCACCTGGCAGTCGACTTCCATAGGTCATCAGTCGACTGTCAACACTGTAGCTGTGAGACAATGGATCGATCCACGTTGTACAAGTTCCAACGGATCTCTTGGCAGTCGGCTGCCAACATTAGCAATGATCGCTACGCCGTAGCCGATCGCGCCTAATCGGCTACAGAGCATTCTGCGGTTGCAACTCAACCGGGTACGATCGCTGCTCCCATCGCTTCCAATGAGCAATGATCGCAAGTAGATTTTCAGCCTCAAGCCGGTAGTCGAACTCTAGTCGACACTCGGTAGTCGAACCGGCCATAATGCCAGTCGACTGTCAAACTCAAAGATAAGGTTTTAACGCAAGTATGGTGTCTCCATACTTGCTAGACCACCCTTAGCCTAAACCTAAGCCTTCTAGCCACCTCCATCAGCCTCATGTTGGGTTTCAGGCACTGCGGCGTGTGTGTGTTCGAACATGTTTCGTAAACATGTGCACAACGGAAGGAATAAAATAATAAATCTAATTTATTACAACACACACATCACACGCATGCATAGTACAACATGTGTAGACATAACCGTAAATTCAAATTTTGCAATAAAAGAAAATTTACACTACGTATACCTGACATATCATGTGTAGCGGGAAAGGCATCAACCAGAACGATTCTAGCTAGAATCGTCTCTATCCGTATCCACGCCGAGTATCTTTGGGATGACTACACAAAGTCATGAGCCTCGTCTTCGTACGGGTTACTAGCCTCGTGTTGAAGACGATGTGATCGAGAGAAGATCACGATCCGAATCAAAATTCGGATCCAAAACGAGTCCTCAAAAAACTCGCTTCTCCGGAGAGGTATTCGTCAACTGTTTGACGAATCCTTCGTCCTCCACCTATGAGGATTACCGGAGATCAAATCCCCGGCAAGTCTACCACTGTCGGAGCTCCAAACGTCGTCCAAACGACGCTCCGACGAGAGGGAAATAAGCTGTCCAGAAAACTGGACAGCTTTGGTGGAGGAATAGGGGCCAACCAAAAGGGAAGGTTGAAGCTCACCATATTGCCGAACCCAAAGGAGATCACCGGAGCTCCTCCGACAGCAGCTCAACGCCGGCAAGAGG
Source organism: Wurfbainia villosa (assembly GCA_025175895.1). Classification (NCBI taxonomy): domain Eukaryota; kingdom Viridiplantae; phylum Streptophyta; class Magnoliopsida; order Zingiberales; family Zingiberaceae; genus Wurfbainia; species Wurfbainia villosa. The sequence continues at coordinate 53,838,114 of CM045986.1, read as the reverse complement.
GGTGGTCGGCAGCAGTTGGACGCTGGTTGAAGGAGCTAGGCAATGGCAAGGAGGTTGGCGCCGACCACTTGGAGAAGAGGGAGAGGGTGGGCGGCCAAACAATTAGGGTTGCATGAATTAGGGTTTAACAAAAACCCTTAAGCCCTATTTTATAGAGAACAAATTCTCTTAATGGTTATCGGATCATAACCAAAAGCCCGTTAACCCGCTCCATTAGTTTATGTTAAAATAAACAAACCATGTTGGTCTATTTTAAGTTAAAACGACCTGAACCATCTTTGGTTCATTCCTTTAAAACAAACCAAACCCATTTGGTTTATTCTCCTCCATTGGATTAGAACCAAACCAATTTAGTTCATCCATCATGTCTTCATAAGACACGACCCATCCAAGCTTCCATTGCGACTGAACGATTTCATGCTCGCTCCATGTTTGGTCCAACCAAACCTAGTTTCTCTCGGTCTAAGAATCTCATTCTCAAGCTCATTTTAAATTCTTCGGATTACGCTCGTTGTGCGTGTGACCAAATAGGTTCTCAGTTTATATTGGCCATCTATAATTAACCATTAATTATAAATCGATCATGAGTGGCACCTAGTAGTACATCATGATCCCCAATTAACCGAAAAGATCAACGGTTGATCCAGAACTATTTCTGAAACCCTTCAGCAGCTCGAATGAATCGTGCCCCATTCCCTTCACTCATCTTATACCCACTTGGTTTAGGACATGGTCTATAGTGTCAGTCCCCACTAGGTTGACTACGTCACACCTAGCCCAAGTATCATTTCCTCATCCTACGGATTCTAGTTACTACACATGTATCGAAGAGTAACTTACCCTAAACATGTAATGCTTTGGCCAAAGACTTTAATAACAATTCGACGAGAGGTCATGGGTATACATCTCCTCGCAAGGAGTGGTGAATCCTTTATAGGCTATTCAAACATCTTCGATCACTTTGACTTATACCCAATCATCCCAGGTCCACATCTCCTCAGAGATGCTTGCTTAAGATGTCAAAGCATAAGTCTTCATGATCAAGATGACTTGAATACTGCAAGTCAAAGGAACATCACACTTAAGCTATAGTAAGAACTTCATTGACATATCTATATATGCAGAGAACCATATGAAGTCTTACGGCTGGTCACTCCAATGAACTAGTTACCATAACTAGCATCCACGATTAACTCCGGACATCACAATGTCTCCAGCTAGTGAGAATCAGCTGCTTGGATACACCAAGGAGTATACCTCGTGCTAGTCTCGACAGAATTGATGGTGTCCAAATCCATCAATTCATCGACTAGGGATAATTCTGATACATCACAATTACACATGTAGAGATACTTACTAGTTGTGATCCAATCATAAATTCTCTCATGCTGTGAATCGTATCGTGGACATTCAGTAAATGAGTTTAAGATCTAATCAAATACATGAAAACATGTATACTCAAATAGTGAATCTTCATTTATCATATAAATGGTTCAAACATAAGGCGATTGCCTTAGGACATCTCTCATATATCACTAACAAACTCCTACTTGGCCTAATGTCAATCGCTACGGTATCCAATACCATAAGCTCTAGCATGACCCTCAAACTTACTTTGAGGTAATGCCTTAGTCAAAGGATCCACTAAGTTCGTTTTAGTGGGGAATTTCTCGATTTGTATTTCCTTCCTACTAATGATCTCTCTGATCAGATGATAGCGGCAAAGCACATGCTTGGATCATTGATGAGACCACACCAAGTTCAAAGATGAACTTCTTGATCCAAACTGCTTCCTTTGCTGCTTCCAAAGCTACAATGTATTTTTCCTTAGTGGCAGAATCCGCTATAGTGTCAAGCTTGGAACCTTTCCAACTTATTTGCACCTCCATTCCAGGTGAATACATACCCAGACTAAGACTTGGAATCATCCTTGTCTATCTGGAAGCTGGCATCCGTATACCCACGTATCACCATGTACCCTTCTCCATATATTAGGAACACATCCTTAGTTCTTCTTAAGTACTTAAGGATTGTCTTAACAGCCACCCAATGATCCATTCATGGATCAGACTGGTATCTACTCGTGACACTCAGAGCATACGATACATTGGGCCTTGTACATATCATAGCATACATGATAGATCCTATTGCAGATGCATAGGGAATCTTACTCATGCAAATCCTCTCATCTTCTGTGCGTGGACACATAGACTTCGAAAGGTGTATCCCATGCCTGATGGGTAGGAAACCTTTCTTGGATTTCGACATGCTAAACCTCTTTAGCACTCGGTCTATATATGTAGACTGCGAAAGACCAAACAACCGTTTCGATCTTTCTCTATAGATCTTAATCCCGAGGATGTAGATTGCTTCTCCCAGGTCTTTCATGGAGAATGTCTTGGATAACCAAATCTTAACTGACTGTATGACTGAAACATCGTCTCCTATAAGTAATATGTCATCGACATACAATACTAGGAATACGATTGCACTCCCACTAACCTTCTTGTACACACAAGGTTCGTCTGGATTTTGTGAGAAATCAAACCTTTTGATTATCTCATCAAAACGGATATTCCAGCTCCTGGATGCTTGCTTCAATCCATATATGGACCATCGCAATTTACATGCCTTGGTTTTATCAACCGATGTGAAACCCTCAGGTTGTATCATATACACGTCCTCGAGCAGGTTTCCATTAAGGAAATCTGTTTTCACATCCATCTGTCATATCTCATAATCATAATGAGCCGCTATGGCCAGGAGCATCCGAATGGATTTAAGCATAGCTACAGGCGAATAGGTTTCGTCATAATCAACACCTTGTTTTTGATGATATCCTTTCGCCACTAATCTAGCCATATAGGTAATCACATTACCATCCATGTCGGTTTTCTTCTTGAAAACCCACTTGCACCCTATAGGCTTGATGCCTTCAGGTGGGTCAACCAAGTTCCAAACTTGGTTTTCATACATGGAATACATTTCCTACTTCATGGCATCAAGCCACTTATCCCTTTCTGAACTTCTCAACACTTCTTCATAACTGGTAGGCTCCTCATCATCAATGAGTAACACATCGTTCGATTCACTTACGAGAAATCCATATCTCTCAGGAATGTTGTGTGTTCTACCAGATCTACGAAGATGTGGTGTTTCAATAGGTCCAGCCGATTGCTCATCACTATGAGTTGTCAGTTGTTGTGCTTCACCAGGTATCTCATCAATGTCTATTTGAGTCTCTCAAGCCTCCTCAAGCTCGACAACACTCCCACTGTTTTCTTGCAAGAGAAACTCTTTCTCTATAAACATAGCATGCCTTGAAACAAACACCTTTTGTTCCACAGGATGATAGAATTGGTAACCCCTTGTTTCCTTAGGGTATCCAATAAATAGACATTTATCAGACTTAGCATCCAATTTGTCTGATACAGTCCTCTTCACATAAGAAGGACAACCCCATATCTTCAAGTAAGATACATGAGGTTTTTTACTATTCCATCTCTCATATGGAGTAGTAGAGACTACCTTGGTTGGCATTCTGTTTAACAAGTAAACAGCTGTCTAAAGTGCATAGCCCCAAAAGGACTTAGGAAGATTCGCATGATTCATCATTGACATGACCATGTCCAACAAGGTTCGGTTATGCCTCTCAGATACACCATTATGCTGTGGTATATATGGCGGAGTCCATTGAGACAATATACCATTGTCTCTTAGATAATCAAGAAACTCTTGACTTAAGTATTCACCACCTCGATCCGATCGAAGTATTTTAATACTCTTGTCATGTTGTTTCTCTACTTCATTTCTGAATTCTTTAAACCTTTCAAAGGCTTCAGACTTGTGTTTCATCAAGAACACATACCCAAACCATGAGTGATCATCGGTGAAGGTAATGAAGTAGCTATAGCCTCCTAAAGCTTGAGTTGACATAGGCCCGCATACATCAGTATGTATTAGACCTAGCAACTCTCCCACTCGTTCACCTTTTCCTATAAAAGGTAACTTAGTCATCTTGCCTTTTAAGCATGATTCGCATGTATCGTATGAATCCAATTCAAAAGATTCCAGAATTCCACATCGGTGTAATTCGGACATGTGTTTCTTGCTTACATGGCCAAGACGATAATGCCTCATGTAGGAGTCTAATTGATTATCCTTTCGAGCATGCTTGTTGCTCGCTTCGATATTGAAAACATCACTGGATACGTCCAATGTATAAACACCATTGCTTAAAGTTCCAGTCCCATAAAGAACTCCATTCAAAGTTATGTAACAACAATTGTTACTAAAAGTCAAATGGTACTCATTTCTATTTAAACAAGAAATAGAAATGATGTTCTTTATCAACGAAGGAACATAAAAGCAATTGTCCAGTTCTAAGACAAGTCCTGCAGGGAGTTTCAACAAATACGTTCCGATGGCGAGTGCAGCAACCTTTGCTCCATTCCCAACACGTAAATTTGACTCTCTCTTGACGAGTCTTCTTCTATTCCTTAGCCCATGTATGTCATTACATATATGTGAGCCACACCCAGTATCCAATGCCCAAGTGTCTGAGGAAATAGAATGAAAATCAATAACGAAGATATATGAAAAAGATGGAGCATCTTATGCCTTATTCTTCTTCACGGACTCAAGATAAATCTTGCAATTTCTTCGCCAATGGCCCTACTTGCCATAATGATGGCAAGTGTCCTTTTGAGATGGTTCTGCCTTTTTAGCCTTTTTCTTCTTCCCCTTTTGTTGTTCCTTTGACTCCCTCTTAGAACCTTTCTTCGAGGAATCAACTAACATCACCGTCCCATGCTCATGCTTCTCAGAAGGCTCCACAGTCTTCAGCATGTTGAGCAGTACCACAGATGAACCTTCTTGCATCTCAGAGGTGAAGAGGAACTTGGAGACTTAGAACCTTTCGAATCTCACTTGCTTATCAAACAACTCATAAAGATGAAGGACTACGATATGAGCATCCATATGCTCATGCTGCTTCCGTAGCTTGGGTTCCATCATGGCTAGCATGATGCAACTCATTTGTTCAGAATCACTCACATGTTTCTGATAGGCTAACAATTGGTCCAGAGTTGCATTGTCACTAGGACGGGCGGGAACAGGCGCTTCGAGGACATTTGCAAGCTTTTCAACCTTGAGAACAATTCTCAAGTTTCTAAGCCAGTCCAAGAAGTTCGGCACAGTCAATTTATTTGAATCCAAGATAGAGTGCAAATTCAAAGACATCATGATCAATCAATTATCCTAGAAATACAACTCGAGCATATATGAGAAAGATGATTTAAAATGCATCGATATACATTTATAAATCCCATTCATTTTTCGAATTTCAAAAACCCCAAAATCACTTCGGGAGATCGTAGGTCCATCTCCGAATGGGCTGATATCCATCATAGATATGAACAACCTTGGAGAGAGTCCAACAAGTCATTCATAACTACGATGGTAGGTATCAAATATACCGATTGCATATCACATATATGCAACTATCACAATGTGCTATCAACTAATTGAATGCTCACACATACATCGGGTTGTTAACACATTAACAAGTATGCATCATATGCATATCACCCAACTTCACCTCCCTTAACATCGACCTTGGAGAGTGTCCAACAAGCCGATGCTCCAGGTTAAAGCCAACCCATTAATCAAGAAATAGTTTTAATATGGTTAGAGCGCATTCAACCAATTAGCCCGACTTGGAGAGAGTCCAACAACCAAAGCTAATGATTGACCTCTGACTCTTACCATATTAGTATTAAACTACTCCATGGTTTGAACATGTTCGGGTTCGAGCCGGGCTTGGAGAGAGTCCAACAACCCAAACAAGAAACGGAACTCTGGTTCTAACCATATTAATGGAAGTTGTAGGCTTTAATATTGAGTAAGGGTTTTTATGTCTCATCCTCTTTGCATGCAAATAACTATTATCTACATGACATGACATACATGATATACATCTACATGTCACGACACGCATGACATAATTATATGCATCTAATGCAATTACATGGCATACAATTATGTCATGTACAAAATTTCCTTATATGTCATAACTATTTATGGAAATAAAATATGTTTAAGATTTTATTCTCCAAATCAAATCATGATTAAATTAGGAAACAAATTTCCAAATCTAATCACATATTTTATTTGTGGAAAGAGTTGATTAAGGAAAGTCAATTTAGGAAACCAATTTCCTAAATCATCAAAACTACTTATGGAAATAAAATATTTTTAAGATTTGATTTCCCAAATAAAATCAAGATTAAATTAGGAAATAAATTTCCAAATCTAATCAAATATTTTATTTATGGAAAATATCAATTTTCATAAATACTTCCAACTTTCCAAAAGTAGAAGATTTCCATAAATACCTCTAGACTTTCCAAAATTAAAAAATTTCCATAAATACTTCTAACTTTCCAAAAGTATAAAATTTCCAGAAATACCATTATGACTATCACAAAACAATTTTACGATTATGTCGAAACACAACTTGGGCTCTGATACCACTGTTGGGTTTCCGGCACCGCGGCGTGTGTGTGTTCGAACATGTTTCGTAAACATGTGCACAACGGAAGGAATAAAATAATAAATCTAATTTATTACAACACACACATCACACGCATGCATAGTACAACATGTGTAGACATAACCGTAAATTTAAATTTTGCAATAAAAGAAAATTTACACTACGTATACCTGACGTATCACGTGTAGCGGGAAAGACATCAACTAGAACGATTCTAGCTAGAATCGTCTCTATCTGTATCCACGCCGAATATCTTCGGGATGACTTCACAAAGTCACGAGCCTCGTCTTCGTATGGGTTACTAGCCTCGTGTTGAAGACGATGTGATCGAGAGAAGATCACAATCCGAATCAAAATTCGGATCCAAAACGAGTCCTCAAAAAACTCGCTTCTCCGGAGAGGTATTCGTCAACTGTTTGATGAATCCTTCGTCCTCCACCTATGAGGATTACTGGAGATCAAATCCCTGGCAAGTCTACCACTGTCGGAGCTCCAAAAATCATCCAAACGATGCTCCGACGAGAGGGAAATAAGCTGTCTAGAAAATTGGACAGCTTTGGTAGAGGAATAGGGGCCGGCCAAAAGGGAAGGTTGAAGCTCACCTTATTGCCGAACCCAAAGGAGATCACCGGAGCTCCTCCGGCAGCAGCTCAACGCCGGCAAGAGGGGTGGTCGGCAGCAACTTGACGCCGGTTGAAGGAGCTAGGCGGCGGCAAGGAGGTTGGCGCTGACCACTTGGAGAAGAGGGAGAGGGTGGGCGGCCAAACAATTAGGGTTGCATGAATTAGGGTTTAACAAAAACCCTTAAGCCCTATTTTATAGAGAACAAATTCTCTTAATGGTTATCGGATTATAACCAAAAGCTCGTTAATCCGCTCCATTAATTTAAGTTAAAATAACCCAAACCATGTTGGTCTATTTTAAGTTAAAAAGAACCGAACCATCTTTGGTTCATTCGTTTAAAACAAACCAAACCCATTTGTTTTATTCTCCTCCATTGGATTAGAACCAAACCAATTTGGTTCATCCATCATGTCTTCATAACACACGACCCATCCACGCTTCCATTGCGACTGAACGATTTCATGCTCGCTCCATGTTTGGTCCAACCAAACCTAGTTTCTCTCGGTTTGAGAATCTCATTCTCAAGCTCGTTTTAAATCCTTCGAATTACGCTCGTTGTGCGTGTGACCAAATAGGTTCTCGGTTTATTTTGGCCGTCTATAATTAACCATTAATTATAGATCGATCATGAGTGGCACCTAGTAGTACATCATGATCCCCAATTAATCGAAAAGATCAACGGTTAATCCAGAACTATTTCTGAAACCCTTCAGCAGCTCGAATGAATCGTGCCCCATTCCCTTCACTCATCTTATACCCACTTGGTTCAGGACATGGTCTATAGTGTCAGTCCCCACTAGGTTGACTACGTCACACCTAGCCCAAGTATCATTTCCTCGTCCTACGGATTCTAGTTACTACACATGTATCGAAGAGTACCTACTCTAAACATGTAATGCTTTGGCCAAAGACTTTAGTAACAATCCGACGAGAGGCCATGGGTATACACCTCCTCGCAAGGAGTGATGAATCCTTTATAGGCTATTCAAACATCTTCGATCACTTCGACTTATACCCAATCATCCCGGGTCCACATCTCCTCAGAGATGCTTGCTTAAGATGTCAAAGCATAAGTCTTCATGATCAAGATGACTTGAATAACGCAAGCCAAAGGAACATCGCTCTTAAGCTACAGTAAGAACTTCATTGACATATCTATATATGCAGAGAACCATATAAAGTCTTACGGCTATTCACTCCAATCAACTAGTTACCATAACTAGCATCCATGATTAACTTTGGACATCACAATGTCTCCAGCCAGTGAGAATCAGCTGCTTGGATACACCAAGGAGTATACCTCATGCTAGTCTCAACAGAATTGATGGTGTCCAAATCCATCAATTCATCGACTAGGGATAATTCTGATACATCACAATTACACATGTAGAGATACTCACTAGTTGTGATCCAATCACAAATTCTCTCATGCTGTGAATCGTATCGTGGACATTCAGTAAATGAGTTTAAGATCTAATCAAATACATGAAAACTTGTATACTCAAATAGTGAATCTTCATTTATCATATAAATGGTTCAAGAATAAGGCGATTGCCTTAGGACATCTCTCATACATCACTAACACCTCATGCCTCTCGGATCCCTCCAAGTCATCCATGACTTGTTCATCCATCGCAATAGCCTTCAGATGCTTCCATCGACTTTGTCATGCTAATGGTGTCTACACCGCCAAGGCACATTGGACTTACACCGCCAAGACTCCGCTTGGGACTTTACGCCGCCAACCATTGGACTTATGCTTCCAAGACTCCACCCTTGGACTTTACGCTGCCATCCATTGGACTTATGCTACCAAGACTCCACCCTTGGACTTTACGCTGCCAATATCAAACCCCTTGGACTTCTCAAATACCAAGACTCAAGCTTGGACTTTCCCTTGCCAACCCATGTTGGACTTTCCATGCCAAGACCCATGCTTGGACTTCCCTTGTGTCAAGTACTCAAGACTTGGACTTTCCCAAATTACCAAGTGTCCCACTTGGACTTTCCATGCCAAGTACCCATGACTTGGACTTTACCTTGCCAAGACCCATGCTTGGACTTTCCCATAATCACATGGTCAACCCTAGTCAACCATCAAAGTCTCCCTCGAGTCAAACTCGAGTCTGGTCAATTATAAACTGGGTCGATTGTATAAACAATCTCCCCAAAACATTAACCGACATCAATGTCAAATATCAATGTCAAACCACTTTGTCAAACATCAAAACATCACTTGAGTCAAACTTGAGTCTGGTCAATCGTGACCTGGGTCGATTGCACCAACAAAGTTGATACAAAGTCGGTCAAAAACATTGAAAGTTTCAATAGTTTTGAACTTTGTATCAATCTCAAATTTTAATGGTTATTTTCTTTTCAAACTATTTTTCACCCATTGTATTCCATGTAAGTAATGTGCGTATGAGTTTTCAAAAATTTTCAAAATATGTATATTTACTTATATATTTTTAAAACTCATTTCTGATTTCTAAAAAATAGCTATTAGTCGACTGTTTCAGACTGTCAGTCGACTGATGGATGATCAAGTCGACTGTTGGGCTGATTTCGGGTAAACAAGGGTGTTTAGCCCATGTTTCAGCCATGTTATGCTACCCTAACTACTCCTAACACTAGGATATGCTTTGGAAAGCATTGGAGGGTGAAAATCCATTGTATATGGATTAGGAGAGTTGTTTAGGGTGTGTATCAATTTTAAGGTGTGTGAAAGTTCAAGTTTGAATTGTTGCCCTTATTTTTGTTAGTTTTGTGTTCCTCAAGGCTTAGGGACTTCTCCAAGGACATTGTTCATGCAATGGTAAAGGGGGAGCAAACCTTTAGGGAGAGGTTATCCCTCATGGGATGATGGATGTGTTTGTTAGGGCAATCAACCCAAATATGATCTTGGTTTTGATGTGGGTGTCAAAAAGTTTAAATTAGGATGTTATGATTGTGATGTGTGTGTTTAAGTTGTGCAGGACTTAGTGAATCACACATGAGTAGCTTGATGAAGCTTTGGCAAGTTCATCCATCTCATGGCTCAGGTTCTTGAGTCAGTGAAGGATGGCACAGGGAGAAGTCATGAGCTTGGTGCATTTGAGGGACCACCAGACGAGGAGAATTGGAGTGAAGCCAAAGGAAGCAAACTTCAGGGAAAGACACGAAGGATGGCATGAAAGAAGCTGTGAGCTTAGTGCATCTGAGGGACGTAGACCAAAGGAAGAGAGCTTCAATGGTGTACTCCATGGGGAGATGAGAGTTGAGCGAATGTAACCTGGGATGGGGTAGTTCAACTTAGGGAACTTGGCCAAATGGCTAAGGTTAAGTGTCGGATGCTCAAACATATGTGTTTGAGGTTTTATCCGATGGTCGGATTCTCAAACATCTTGTTGTTTGAGATTTTACCCAACAACAGTCGACTGGTCCAAGTCGACTGCTAGTTAACTAGTGTCAGCTAGGCTTTTGTGGCCTAACAGTCGATTGACAAGGGTTAGCAATCGACTGGTCCACTATCAATCGACTGCCAAGGTATGGCAATCAACTAGTATGAGTGGACATGGGCACAGAAACAAGGAAGTCTCGACCAGTGGCTCGACTGCCTATGCATCAGTCGACTTCTAGGGTTTGGCAGTCGACTGATGGGTTTTCCGTTGGAACTTTTCTAGCATGGATTAAGCCGTTGTGAGACAATGGCTACAGGAGCTGTCGACTACTGGCAAGCAGCAATCGACTGCTACATGTCCAACGAGAAGAAACCCCTTCTCTCTATAAAAGGAGGACTTGGGAGCCTTGGAGAGGTTAATGCTTACACTCCTAATCATACTCCAAGGGATCCCATGTTTTCTAAGTGCTTCTACTCCTTTCTTCTATATTTCTACTCTTATTATCTTGTGAGAAAAGGAGTTGGTGTAAGAAGGTTTTTCTCCACCTTGTTTGAGCTAAAGGAGAAGTTAAGTGGATTGGTTGAGGGAGTGATCCACCTAACTGATTGTCGTGGATTAGCGACAAGGGTCATGAACCACGTTACATCGATTGTGTTTGTATTGCTCTCTTTATTTTTATTTAGCTTTAATTGTGTTATTATTAGTTGTATTATCTTTATTCTGCTGTGCTAATAAGAATGTAGACCATCAAGAATGAGCAAAGTCCATCGAGCTTCAATTAGGCTATTCAACCCCCCTCCTAGTCGGGCCATCAATTCCCAACATGTGGTATCAAAGCAAGGAGGTTATCATCGAACTCACCGTCGCAACAAGAAAATCAACAAGGAGTTGCGGAGTGAGTGAGTGGAAAGCAAGATGTGAGTTGAGAGAAGATTTGTAGCAAGGAGCTCGGTGCAGATGGAGCATCGAGTTTGCAGGGGAGAACCTAGTGCAGTTTTTCGGTGACCAACAGAGCTAGTTAGGGTTTCTCCAACTGCGGGAGGAAGAAGAAGCACAAAGGACAGGTTGGTAGGTGGGGAGCAAGCACTGGTACAATCCTTTCTGGCGCAGGGCTCGAGATGTCTACTGCAGGAAAGGGAGAACATTGAGATTCAGATTTCAAACTGTCGGAGCCAAAGTCAGCCAAATGTCCGCTTGGGACCACCTCACTTAACCCTGCTCAACCCGCTAATCCGTTTAACTTAAAACTCTCGACATGAGAAGAGGGAAGGAAGCCGCTCGACGAGGGTGGAAGGTTCTTCATCTTGACAAAGCAGAGGTTCCCAAAGCCAACCTAGGAATCACACTACGACCAACCAACAATCCCTCGACGCAAGCTGTTCATGTGGAAGATAGGGGGAATGCTCAGCAGGGAAGTCGGAGGGACACGACAGCTACAGAAGAAGAACGAGTAATGGCGGCGAGACACCCCTCCTGTGCAAAAACCTAGAACATGGTCAGACCTCTTCAAGAAGAATAGAATATGTGTTGTGGACACCGCTTTGAAGCAATTTCAAAAACAAGAAGGGCGAGCAAGATTGGCCATGGAGGATGTAGAGTCCCTAGAGAAGACAGTAGGGTACTGCTTGATTGGCAAGTTCCTAGGGAGGTTCCTAGGGTGGAAGGCCGTCAAGGAGATTACAGAAAGATGGAAGACGCCGCATAAGCTCCTCACACACAACTCTTTATGGATGGTATTCAAATTCATCACAGAAGAGCTGCGAGATGCAGTATTAACAGGAGGACCCTACATTGTGTACGGGAGCCCGCTCTACCTCATGGCATTACCACAATGTTTCTCTTTCAAGACCGAAACTCAAACCCACATTCCAATATGAATGCAAATTCATGGCTTACTCCTTGACTGCTAGTCTACTTTGGGTTTAAGCAAGGTAGCATCCCATGTTGGGGTTCCACTGTACACAGACAGATACACCAAGGTGAGGGAGCGGTTGAACTATGCACGAGTGCTTGTGGAAGTGGACATCTCCGAGCATTTGCGTACATCTATTGTTGTTACTCTCCCAGATGGTACAAACACTGATTTGGAGATAAGGTTTGAATTCAATTTGAAACTTTGCAATGGCTGTAAGCAACTGGGACATTATCAGACGGGCTGCACACTGACATCTGGCCTCGTGTTGGGATGTATACTGAAAGCCTAGCTCTTTTGTATTGACATCTTTATTTTGAAATAAGAATCACATGATCATTGTTTGCACGTTATATTTATATGTGTGCATATTGTCTAATATTTTACATTGTAGATAACATGGTGCCTGGGTGCGGCACAGAAGATCATGTTATCAGTCCCTTGTAGAATATAAGTAGAGGCTCACAACCAAGATGGTTTTGGACAAACCATTGGCATGGTTGTAGTGTAGCTTGGTATTGTTTTATCTTGAACATAGAGTTACACTAGTACACCTCGGTGTATTGAGCAGGACCGACATAGAGGTGATTCAATTTATTGCTGACTACATAATTGAATCGAACCTCGGATATTATGTTGTACATGCTCTTAATCCCGATATAATAACGAGCACATGTACTTAGTATTTATTTCTTTGATTTACCATAGGGTGAGATTTCTATGGATTAAATCAATATGCCCGGTAAGTTGGGAAGTGATATTATTTACATGGTGTGTCGTTGATTATAGGAGGAATCCGTGTCCTATATATTAGGTTGATGATGTCCCCTTGAGGAGCTCATAAGGTTCATCATGTAAACCCTGCAGGTTGACTTAGTCAACATGATGATAAGGTTGAGTTGTACTACTCGAGGAGTTAGATGTTAATTAATTGATGGTCAGTAAATCAATTAATTGACGGACATTCGATATCTTAAACACGGGGAGATGGATGTACAAATAATATATGGAGCCCATATTAATTTATGGGGATTGGTGAGGTAGTTCGATGATGATCTTCTAGTGGAATGGAACATCATTGATGGATCAAGTTTGTGTGGTTCCGATCCATCGGGTGGCCAAGACCCAACTCCTCCTCATGGTCCCTATCGTAGCCTAATATAAACCTCATGAAGTCTAGATCAAATGATGGAGATTAAATCTCTAGATCCGACGGTTGGGATTAAATTTCCTAGAACCAACGGTTGAGATTAAATCTCTAGATCTGACGGTTGGGATTATTTCCTAGAACCGACGGTTGAGATTAAATCTCTAAATCCGACGGTTGAGATTAAAACCCTAGAACCGACGGTGGAGATTAAACCAAGGCCTAAACCTAACTCTATATAAAAGGGAGAGGAAAGGTTGGATAAAGTAGGGCGGCAAGAAAATTGGGAATTAGTTCCTATATTTTTGGCTACCTCATCAATAACCAACTTTCTCCTAAGTTCTATAAATAGGGGCTTAGGCTTGGTTGGCTAAAGATATAGATGAAAAACCTAATTGAGACAAGGTTGCTTGGGCGGCAAGAAAAGGAGATTAGGGTTAGGGTTTGGTTGATAATGTTGGGCGGCAAGGCTTCTCCTTCTTCCAATTGTTGGCCGGCAACCCATCCTCCCTATTCCTCCTGATTTGGCCGGCGCCCAAGTTTTACCTTTCCTTCTATGGCTTAGGTTGGATGGAATTAGGATGGCTTCCCTTGGGCAGCAACCAAAACCTAGATGGGATAGGATTGGGGTTGGGCGGCTAGGGTTAGGGTTTTGGGATTAGGTTGGGCGGCAACATGGAGATGAAGATCTTCTTCCTTCTAAGTGTTGGCCGGCCACTATCCATGTTCCCTATACCTTGGACGGAGCTCAACCTATTCTCCTTCCCTTCATCCTTGGCCGGAAATTAGGAAAGCTTTGTCTAGGGTTTGGGCGGCAACAAGGAGGAGGATTGTTTTCCTTTCCTTTCTCCAAGTGTTGGCCGGCGCCCATACCCTTGGTGTTTCTCTTTCGGTTGGCTTCCATACTCCATTCCATCTTCTCTTGGATGGGCAAACATCATGCTTGGAGCTTGATGGTTGGTCCTAGATAAGAGATGAGTTTTGTTTCCATTTTGTTCTCTCTATTCTTGGGGCCGGCGGCATCAATCCTTTGTGGATTGGTGGTTGGCTCAAGCAAGAAGGGAAAGAGAGTTCTTCTTTCTTTGGATTGAAGAAGATCTAGGATGCTTCAACTTGTGGAGGATCTTTGTCCACACGAAGTCTACAAGGAGGTTAGGACATACGATAGAAGATCAAGAGGTATAAAAGTTTCACAACTTTTATTATTGTTCTTTTCATGTTCTTATTTGATATGCTAGCTTATGTTCTTTATGTTAGTATATGTTGATTATACTAGTTTGCATTTGCATGTATTTGTATAATCATGGACCCCGAATAAGAAACACAAAAACCGGCGATCCGTCTGTCGTCTCTTCCGCGGCTAATCGACTAGAAGAGTTTGGTTGCTTGAACAACTAGTTTGTTCAAGCGATCGCTCGAGTCGTTAGCACGACGACGAATTGGTTGTGCTTAGGAAACTCATCCCATCCGGATTAGTTTTCATTAGTGAAAATTTTAATTCGGGGACATGGGAGCCTATGAGCATTCCGAGAAATAGCACGGTTGCCAACAATTGGTATCAGAGCCACGGTTTCCGGTTTTGTGTGTTTTGGATTTGGTTACTTTCATGCACATATCATATATTGAGTATGCCGGATAATAGTAGGATGTGCGTAGGCTAACTTTTTGGTTGCAGGCATAAGATCCGACTATTATGGCTATATGTGTGTATGTGGTTGTTTGTGTGTGATTGTATGTATATTATTTGAATCCTCGGGGTTGACGAGGCTAGATTAGTATTTAATTTTTGTAATTAAATACGACATTGTTTAGCCGCTCATTTTAGTTTACTTTCGATCTAGATTATTTGTACACTCCATCGTGGAGTATAGGATCGATGGATGTAAATTAAAATATTTTATCTCAGCTCGGAACTCTTTGGTGACTTGCGCACGGGAAAAGATGGAGCGGACGAGGTGGCGACACGACGGGACGCATATTGGAGAACAATGCCATAATAGTTGGAAAAATTCTGATTTTTCCATATTTATTGCTGATTTGTTTTATATGCATGTTGTGTGTGCTTAAAAATTCCTCATTTTCAATTTACTAAGTGGGAGAGGGATATTTTAATTAATTCCCGCGGCCTCCATTACAATTTGACATGTGATGCAACAAACTTGCTGCGGCTCGAGTGCCTTCCTCCTCAAGGATGAGTTTGTTTGCGGATCACTAGGTCAAATAATGGTTATAGGAAATTATCTAGGAGCGTGTGTACTTCTACAGCGGTAAGGCACATAATCCGAAATAATTCCCTTAGTACCGTGTAATGGTGCACACATAGATGCAAATAAAAAGTAGTTTTATTTGTAGGGCCAAAGAGAAACCAACTATTAATTTTATTTGTCAAAAGTAAGGTTGACAAGATAATAAAATTAATGGGTTAAACCTCCTCTTACAAATGTAGAATTCAGATATCGCCCACACATGGCATGCGATATTCTCGGTGTTTGAGGTGTTGGTGGATTTCAAAATTTTATTGTTTGAGGAATCAATAATTTTTATTGAAATCTACAGTAATAATAAGCATGTTGTGTGTGCTTGAAAATTCCTCATTTTCAATTTACTAAGTGGGAGAGGGATATTTTAATTAATTCCCGCGGCCTCCATTACAATTTGACGTGTGATGCAACAAACTTGCGTGTCGGCTCTGAGTGCCTTCCTCCCTGCGGATGAGTTTGTTTGCGGATCACTAGGTCAAATAATGGTTATAGGAAATTATCTAGGAGCGTGTGTACTTCCACGTAGAAGGCACATAATCCGAAATAATTCCCTTAGTATCGTGTAATGGTGCACACTTAGATGCAAATAAAAAGTATCCTCCCCATCGGAGTCACTGCTTTTATTTGTAGGGCCAAAGAGGAACCAACTATTAATTTATTTGTCAAAAAGTAAGGTTGACAAGATAATAAAATTAATGGGTAAAACCTTCTCTTACAAATGTAGAATTCGTATACGTCCACACTGCGTGGCATGCGATATTCTCGGTGTTTTGAGGTGTTGGTTGATTTCGAAATTTTATTGTTTGAGGAATCAATAATTTTTGGAAATCTAAAGTAATGATCTATGTGATTCTTAGGATTTTCAAAATTGACTTTCAGTCCACTTACTGTGATATTAAAGGAAAAAAAACTTACTGTACCTAAATAATGTTGATTGGAAAAGATTCAAGATATTGTCTTATCTGCTAAGGAGTACAAGTATGCACTCTTCAAAGAGTGTCCTCAAGCCATCATTGCTCAAAAGGGTTTCTACTTCTAAGCCGAAAGGCAAGAAGAAGGAGAAACAAGGTGGAGCAAATGTGGTGGGAGGATCTCGGAGGAGTGAAGAAAAAGGCAAGTACTTCACTTACAAGGGATGGACATTGGAAGGAGGACTATCCTAATCCAAAACAGATCAAAAGTATATCTTTTGGTCTAGTCGTTGTAACATGGTTAGCGTGTTATCTAATGCACTGTGTGTAGATACGAGAGCCACTAATCATGTCTCGCAATACTTTGCAGGGTTCCAGTGAAACCCGATGACTAGCTAAAGGATATTACCATTTACTGGGCAATGCCATGAAGATGGCGGCTATTGCAAAGGGGAGATGTTTTATTTATCTTTTGAGAAAAATAAAGGTTTTTGGTTCTTAAGAATTTCCTTTATGTACCCTTATTTAGAAAGAATTGATTTCGGTTTCTAAATAGTTTTTGGATGGATAATCTATTTCTTTTCACGACAGATTTGTTATAAAAGGAATAGGGACATTATCTATTCAGGTACATAGATAGGAAATTTATAACTTGAACCACAAGCTCCCACGATGCAAATAGAAGTTAATAACTCATCTTCTAATTCCAATAAGAGAAAAGAACCTTCGAAGATGAACCAAACATATCTTTGGCTTCATAGGCTTGGTCACATTAACCTAAGCAGAATTCAAAGGTTGATAGCTGATGGACCTTTGGGTTCATTAGTGGTGGAGGATCTCCCAACCTACGAATCTTGCTTGGAGGGTAAGATGACCAAGAGGCCTTTTTAAGGCCAAGGGGTATAGATCCAAAGATGTGTTGGAATTGGTTCATTCTGATTCGTATGGTCCTATGTCTATCCAGGCAAGAGGTAGTTTTGAATATTTTGTCTTTTTCATAGACAATTATTCAAGATGACACTACGATCTGATTGTGGTGGTGAGTACCTCTTGGGAGAGTTTAGGAACTACTTATCAGAGGTTGGGATTCAATCCCAATTGACTGCACCTGGCACACCCCAGCAGAACAGTGTAGCAGTACGAAGGAATAGGACTCTTATGGAGATGGTTAGATCGATGATGAGTTATTCTGACTTGTTTTGTAGTCCTAGAGATCAGAGGGTGATCGTTCACACGAATGCCAGATTTCTAGAGGAAGACTATGTGATAAGCCACAAGCCCAAGAGTAAAATTGTTCTGGAGGAGTTAAAAGGGAAGTCACTTCTTTAGTACCACCAGTACAAGAGGATATACCACATGTCATGCAGACCGTGTCACAGAGGATACACAGATGATACCTCGTCATAGTGGGAGGGTTGTGAGACAGCCTCTCAGATTCATGTTTTGGACAAATCTTCTGATTTGGTCCCTAGCAAACATGAACCTGATCCCTAGACATACGATGAGGCAATCCAAGATACAAATATAACATCTTTGCAAAGTGCAATGAATACTGAGATTGAATCTATGGATTCAAGACAGGTCTGGGAGCTCTTATGCATAGCAACTCATATGGATTATGAGGCGTGATGATGGATGTCAAGACAAAGATTCCTTAGTGGAAGTCTTGAGGAATCCATCTACATGACCAGAGGGATTCATTGCTAAGGGCAAAGAGCGATTGTATATAAGCTTAATCACCGTTAATGGATTGAAGCAAGCTTGAAGTCTTGGGACATCTGCTGAGGAAGTAAACTACTCTATGGATTTATTCAAAGTTCGGATGGGTCTTGTGTATATTAGAGATGTGACGGAAACGTAGTGGTATTTTTGTACTATACGTAGATGACATTTTGGTGGTTGGCGACAACATCGAAGTGTTATCAGACGTAAGGGTATGGTTGTCCAAACAGTTTGATATGAAGGACTTGGGAGAAGTGGGTCACAACCTTGGGGATCAAGGTTGTTGTGCTTATCCTAAGCTTCATACATAGACATGGTTTTGGATTGTTTTAGCATACAAAACTCCAAGAAGGGTTTTCTACCCTTCAGGCATGGAGTTCCTTTATATAAGGAGATGTGTCCTAGATCATCTGAGGTGATAAAGGAGCTGAAGGTGATTCCTTATGCTTCGGCAGTAGGAAGCCTCATGTATGCTATGTATGAGACAAGATATCTGCTTTGCCGTGGGCATGGTTAGCAGATATCAGAGTAATTCAGGACAGGGACATTGGACTGCGGTAAAAGCATATATTGTAGTGCCTGAGAAGGACTATGGATTATTTGCTAGTTTACCGGGCAGACCAATTACTCCCTGTGGGTTGCATGGATTGCGATTTCCAATCAGATAGGGATAACAGTAAGTCTACCTTAGGTTTTGTGTTTACTTTAGGAGGTGGAGCCATTGTATGGAGGAGTGCCCAGCAGAAATGTGTGGCGGACTCCACCATGGAAGCTGTGTGGCTCAGGAACTTCCTGATGGACTTGGATGTGATTCCTGATTTGCCGAGAACTATCACAATTTATTGTGATAATAATGGTGTAGTTGCAAACTCGAAGGAACCACAAGCCCATAAGGCTAGTAAACACATAGAGTGCAAGTACCACCTAATACGAGAAATCGTAAAGGAGGTAGAAGTTGCTGTCGCCTAGATTGCATCAAAGGATGACCTGGTAGACCTTTTCACTAAGGCCTTTCTGGCGAGAGCTTTGAAAGGCATGTGGAGGGAAGGGGAATTAGATGTATGGCAGTATGATGACAGCATAGTCTTTTAGTATAAGTGGGAGATTGTTGGGATGTATACTGAAAGTCTAGCTCTTTTGTATGGACATCTTTATTTTGAAATAAGAATCACATGATCATTGTTTGCACGTTATATTTATATGTGTGCATATTGTCTAATATTTTACATTGTAGATAACATGGTGCCTGGGTGCGGCACAGAAGATCATGTTATCAGTCCCTTGTAGAATATAAGTAGAGGCTCACAACCAAGATGGTTTTGGACAAACCATTGGCATGGTTGTAGTGTAGCTTGGTATTATTTTATCTTGAACATAGAGTTACACTAGTACACCTCGGTGTATTGAGCAGGACCGACATAGAGGTGATTCAATTTATTGCTGACTACATAATTGAATCGAACCTCGGATATTATGTTGTACATGCTCTTAATCCCGATATAATAACGAGCACATGTACTTAGTATTTATTTCTTTGATTTACCATAGGGTGAGATTTCTATGGATTAAATCAATATGCCCGGTAAGTTGGGAAGTGATATTATTTACATGGTGTGTCGTTGATTATAGGAGGAATCCGTGTCCTATATATTAGGTTGATGATGTCCCCTTGAGGAGCTCATAAGGTTCATCATGTAAACCCTGCAGGTTGACTTAGTCAACATGATGATAAGGTTGAGTTGTACTACTCGAGGAGTTAGATGTTAATTAATTGATGGTCAGTAAATCAATTAATTGACGGACATTCGATATCTTAAACACGGGGAGATGGATGTACAAATAATATATGGAGCCCATATTAATTTATGGTGGTTGGTGAGGTAGTTCGATGATGATCCTCTAGTGGAATGGAACATCATTGATGGATCAAGTTTGTGTGGTTCCGATCCATCGGGTGGCCAAGACCCAACTCCTCCTCATGGTCCCTATCGTAGCCTAATATAAACCTCATGAAGTCTAGATCAAATGATGGAGATTAAATCTCTAGATCCGACGGTTGGGATTAAATTTCCTAGAACCAACGGTTGAGATTAAATCTCTAGATCCGACGGTTGGGATTATTTCCTAGAACCGACGGTTGAGATTAAATCTCTAAATCCGACGGTTGAGATTAAAACCCTAGAACCGACGGTGGAGATTAAACCAAGGCCTAAACCTAACTCTATATAAAAGGGAGAGGAAAGGTTGGATAAAGTAGGGCGGCAAGAAAATTGGGAATTAGTTCCTATATTTTTTGCTACCTCATCAATAACCAACTTTCTCCTAAGTTCTATAAATAGGGGCTTAGGCTTGGTTGGCTAAAGATATAGATGAAAAACCTAATTGAGACAAGGTTGCTTGGGCGGCAAGAAAAGGAGATTAGGGTTAGGGTTTGGTTGATAATGTTGGGCGGCAAGGCTTCTCCTTCTTCCAATTGTTGGCCGACAACCCATCCTCCCTATTCCTCCTTGATTTGGCCGGCGCCCAAGTTTTACCTTTCCTTCTATGGCTTAGGTTGGATGGAATTAGGATGGTTTCCCTTGGGCGGCAACCAAAACCTAGATGGGATAGGATTGGGGTTGGGCGGCTAGGGTTAGGGTTTTGGGATTAGGTTGGGCGGCAACATGGAGATGAAGATCTTCTTCTTCTTCCTTCTAAGTGTTGGCCGGCCAC
Source organism: Wurfbainia villosa (assembly GCA_025175895.1). Taxonomy (NCBI): domain Eukaryota; kingdom Viridiplantae; phylum Streptophyta; class Magnoliopsida; order Zingiberales; family Zingiberaceae; genus Wurfbainia; species Wurfbainia villosa. Next base: position 53,816,892 of record CM045986.1, on the reverse strand, counting down.
TATCCATGTTCCCTATACCTTGGACGGAGCTCAACCTATTCTCCTTCCCTTCATCCTTGGCCGGAAATTAGGAAAGCTTTGTCTAGGGTTTGGGCGGCAACAAGGAGGAGGATTGTTTTCCTTTCCTTTCTCCAAGTGTTGGCCAGCGCCCATACCCTTGGTGTTTCTCTTTCGGTTGGCTTCCATACTCCATTCCATCTTCTCTTTGGACCGGCGGCAAACATCATGCTTGGAGCTTGATGGTTGGTCCTAGATAAGAGATGAGTTTTGTTTACATTTTGTTCTCTCTATTCTTGGGGCCGGCGGCATCAATCCTTTGTGGATTGGTGGTTGGCTCAAGCAAGAAGGGAAAGAGAGTTCTTCTTTCTTTGGATTGAAGAAGATCTAGGATGCTTCAACTTGTGGAGGATCTTCGCCCACACGAAGTCTACAAGGAGGTTAGGACATACGATAGAAGATCAAGAGGTATAAAAGTTTCACAACTTTTATTATTGTTCTTTTCATGTTCTTATTTGATATGCTAGCTTATGTTCTTTATGTTAGTATATGTTGATTATACTAGTTTGCATTTGCATGTATTTGTATAATCATGGACCCCGAATAAGAAACACAAAAACCGACGATCCGTCTGTCGTCTCTTCCGCGGCTAATCGACTAGAAGAGTTTGGTTACTTGAACAACTAGTTTGTTCAAGCGATCGCTCGAGTCGTTGGCACGACGACGAATTGGTTGTGCTTAGGAAACTCATCCCATCCGGATTAGTTTTCATTAGTGAAAATTTTAATCCGGGGACATGGGAGCCTATGAGCATTCCGAGAAATAGCACGGTTGTCAACACCTCGATCAGTTACAAAAATAGACAGTAGTAACTAAGGACCAGTCAGACAAACAGATGGTAGCACATATAACTAACACAAACAATGGGGGAAATGCTGCTGAGGAAATTGGCACGCAGAATGGCACGCCAGGGCACATCACTGAATTGCTACATAACATGGGGGGAAATTCTCAAACTGGAATTTAGACAATAATGGCACATGGAAATCACCAGCAAAGAGGGAAGCCAGGTACTACACCAACCCCAACAATGCAAAAGCAAAAGCAGCGACAACAGGAGCAAATACGCCAAGTGCGGGTAATTTCAGATACATCATGTGGTCAGGAGGCAGCTTCTCTAGGACAGTCTGATATATAGGGACATTATCGGGCAGAATGCACAGTGTCTACTAAGGGGAGTCTTGCTCAAGGGATGGGCCAATTACAGAGGCAAGCAGCAGCAGTACATGTGGACAAGTTGGGCCAACAGATGGCAACATATATAGCAGGTGTGAGCAGCACAAGCAATGGTGGGAATAATACAGATGGAGCTGGCATGGAAAATGGCACGCAAAGGCTCATAATTGAAATACCTGAAATAACTGAATACTTGAAATAACTGAAATGCTGGATAGCACTGGTGAAAACATGGGGACAGGACCTCAGCAACGGGAGAAATAGCAGCCACAACAATAGGAGGAGCTGGAACCTGGACAAACCCTAATCACGCAAGAAAGACAGTCAGGTAGTCAGGAAGGTTATACTCTAAACCAGTCTGATATATTGTACAAAAATGACAATCAAGGAAGTCTCAAACAGAGCAATAAAAGGAGGGAGCAAAACATAAATGGTCAAAAAGAGTGTCACCAGGACAAGCATATAACCATAACTGGTGACATAATACTCAAGTAGCCTGTCAGGCAGAGCATGTACAACTTTGGTTTAAGCCCACGTTCAGGGGAGCAGGAGAATGGGGACCCATACATGAATGGTATCAAGGCAATTCTGCCATAGCAATCCAACAAAGAAAACCTAGAGGAGCCAATGAGGGGACTGCAGGAACATGAACTGGTACACCAGGAAATAAATCAGACTCAAGACACATCCACTAGGAGAATGCAAAACCTCAAAAGAAAGACTAGTAAATGGGTAAGAAGTGGGGATATAACAATACAAGAGGAGACTGCAGACATCATCCCACCAATCATCCTAGCCCTTCCAGCTGCTAGATGGTGTAACAAGGGGATACTGACAAAAACAAATGCACTCAGGATAGTAGAGGTAGCATATCAGGGGAATTGTCCAGGACAAGATGATGAAGATGGAGCAACTAACAATGCAGAGAGGCAATCTGACAAGGGAATGAATTCAGGTAAGGGGCAAACACATGAAAAGAGGGGAAAGAACACCACAGCTAGACGGCGAAAGCCGACTGCACCACCATGAAGATCGGAGCATGGAACATTAGAGGCCTAAACAAGGGCCTCAAACAGAAGGTGGCGGCAGACCTCCTTCTGAAACAAAAGTTGAGTGCTCTATGTGTACTAGAGACGAAGCTAACCCAACAGTACTACCAAACTTTGAAAAGCAAGAGATTCCAGAGATGGGAGACATAACAACAGGTAGCCAACTCCTCCAGAAGCAAAATGTTACTTATATGGGAACTGCAACTCATCACTCTCGATATTGAACTATGGGAAGAACAACTGATACATTCCAGAATCAAATGCAAAGTCACGAGATCAACCTATGCAGTTACTTTGTATATGGTCAGCTCTCCATCGTGAGCAGGAAACCCATGTGGGCAGCACTATTACAGATTGCTAGAACCATGGAGATGCCATGGCTAATTTTAGGAGATTTTAACTCCCCCCTCTCCCCAGCTGATAAACAAGGAGGAATGGCAGTTACAACATATGCCACAACTGATTTCCAGGATTTCATACTCGAGGCAGGGATTGAGGATTTGCACTCTATTGGGTGCTAGTACACATGGACAAATGGGAACATAGTGAGAAAACTTGATCGTGCAATGGTCAAAAAACATGGATGGAGCAGAACCAGAGTAGTTATGCTGAATTCAGAGCTCCAGAGGCAATCTCAGATCATGCCTCATGCATTGTCTCCGTCCTAGGAAATACAAGGAGGCAAGTCAAACCTTTTAAGTTCTACAACATGTGGACATTGCACCCTAATTTTGGTCAATTGGTAGAGGACAAATGGAACAACCTCAATTTCAGAAATGTGGAGGGTACGACACAATATAAGCTTAAGCACAAACTTACACTCCTCAAAATTGATCTCAGACAGCTCAATCATCTTCACTATCAGCACATTCAGGAAAGGGTCAAGCAATCTCGATAGCAATTGGAAGAAATGCAACAAAGAGGACTAATGCAAGGACAAATGGAAGATAATTATCAAGAGACAAGGAAAAAAGTAGAACTACTGGAGTGGGTAGAATACCTTTTCTACTTGCAGAGAGCTAAACATGAATATTTCAGAGGAGTAGATAAGAGCACCTCTTTCTTCCATGGCCTGGTAAAACGAAACAACTAAAGGAGAGAGGTAGTAGTCATTGAGAAGTGTAATGGGGAATCCACTAGCTCATCGAAGGAGGTTGTGCAGGAATTTTTGTCATATTTTCAGGGTCAATTAGGAGAGCAAGGGACTCGAGCTCAGTTTCAAGGGGACTGCATGCAATTTGGCAAAATACTAACTGATACATAGCAGACCCAGCTAGTCAGGCTACCAACTGAGGAAGAAATTAAAGAGGCTCTATTCGACATTGGAGACCTCAAAGCTCCAGGACCAGATGGATACAATTCGAAATTCTTTAAGCACTCATGGAGCACAATTAAACATGATATTATAGCAGCTGTCATGGAATTCTTTGTTAATGTAGGGAAATCTCGTATGCCAAATGGCATATGCGCAACAGAAAATAGGATCCCTTCCAAGTGATCCATGCGAAAGCAAACTCGTATAAAATAAATTTCTCTAAACCAAACCTATCTTATAGGAGAGGATTACCTTTGTTGCGTGCCCTTGTTAATCCCGCTTTTCCTTTCGGTTTGTTGGATCTTTAGCACGTTCAAGTGTCCGTGCCTCTATACGTATCCACACGAGCACGCTCTTGTCTCACAAAAGGAAAACTAGAAGAGCTCTCCTTTACTTCTTGCTAGAGAAGTCCCTAAAGGAGAGGAAGAGAGGGAAAAGGAGAAAGGAAGAAGAAGACTCCTCTTCTTGCTAGCCTACACTCACAAACCCACACAACTAAAGCTTCCACCAAGCTTTCTCACAACCACAACACCAAAAACTCACTATGGCCGGCCACTCCATGGAGCTTTTTATAGGGTTGGAAAAACCCTTCCACCTCCTTCACATTCAATGCAATCCATTGCATTGAGACACACTCAAAAAGGATTTGGCTTCCTTGTTTGGCCGGCCACTTAAGGAGACAAAACCATTTTGTTTCCTTCCACCTTAACTAGCTTAGGTGGATGCTTAGGTGGCATGCTTATGTGGCATGCTTATGTGGCATTCTTATGTGGCATTCATGCATGTTGAATTAATCTTATTAATTCAATTAAGCTTATGTTATCATATTGAATTAATCTTATTAATTCAATTAAGCTTATGTTATCATATTGAATTAATCTTATTAAATCAATAAGGTAACATATTGAATTAATCTCATTAAATCAATTAGCTAAAATTCTCATTAAGCTTAAAGTCCAAAAACCATTTTGTACTTAAGCTTATTGCCATATTATTCTAGTTAAACTAGAATACTCTAATTCCTCTAATTATCATGCTCTTTGTGTGTGACCCTATAGGCACTCATAACGTTGGCAGTGGACCTAAACTCTTTTAGATACACAAGCAATGAGCGGCATCTAGCAATACATCATTGCTACCCAAGTTACGAGATAAGTCAAGATCCGACTAACCTTTCCGTGACTACTATAATATATGACCGTGTCCTTCTATCCTTGATATCAGATTGATCAATGAGGCATAGACCGTGTCATCCTCGATCAATCTATGTGTTTCTTGATCCCTGAGTAAACTAACTCAAACAAATGAGCTCAATATCTCATATTGACTCATTCGAGCATGGCCATGCGTTTTAGTAGTTCTACTCAATCAAGGGGCCCACCGATATCACTCCCGTCATATGGAAGGGATAGATCCCATCTACATCACTCACATCCCTCCGCATAATTTGTTACATACCCAGTAATCGCCTTTATGGTCCACCATGTTACGGGTGACGTTTGACGATACCAAAGTACGTAACTCCTTATGTAGGGAACCGTAGTGACTTCAGGTCTAAGGACTATTCATACCAATAGTCACATGAGAAAGTTTATGACACTCATATAACGATCCATGAAACTTTCTCATGGCGGGTCAGTTCAGTATATATTCTCCAATATATACCCATGTGTCAACTTGATATCATATATCCATGACTTGTGAGATCAAGTCATCAATTGACCTACATGCTAGTCTTTATGTATTAATATTGCCCTTACATATTAATACTCGACTAGGAACATTTAGGAAAGTGTTCTCTACAGCCTCTCATAATCAATTCTGCCAATTGATGTGCTGTAGATAAGAACCTACTTTTCTAGGGCATTATTATATTTAAATTAGCTGGCACAAGCAAGATGTAAATATAATAACCAATCCTTTGCCTTTATAGAATATGATACAAAATGTTCCCTATTCAACCATCACATGATTGGTTCTAGGGCTTTAACTAACAATCTCCCACTAGCACTAGTACCAATCACTATGATATCTAATACCTAGTGACCTAGTGTGACCATCATGCTTCCTCTGTGCCAAAGCCTTGGTCAATGGATCTGCGATGTTAGCTTCTGTCGGTACTCTGCATATCCTCACATCTCCTCTATCGATCATCTCTCGAATGAGATGGAAGCGCCGCAGTATGTGTTTGGTCCCGATGTGATCGAGGTTCCTTAGCTGCAATAGCCCCATTGTTGTCACAATAGAGGTCTATTGGATCCGCAATGCTAGGAACTACCCCAAGTTCAGCGATGAACTTGCGGAGCCAAACCCCTTTCTTTGCATCGGATCGCAATATACTCGCGCTATTGTAGAATCAAGAATCGTGTCTGCTTGAACTCTTCCAGACTCACAGCTCCACCATTCAGCAAAACACGTACCCGATTGCGATCTATAGTCATCCTTATGCATTTGGAAGCTTGCATCATCGTAACCCTTACTGATTAGCTCCTCATTGCCTCCAAATATCGTGAAATATTCTTTCGTTCTTCGTAAGTACTTAAGAATATTTTTGAGTATTATCCGATGACTTTCACTGGATCCGATAGTATCTACTCGTCATGCTCAAAGCATACGAGGCGTCGAGACAGTACAAAGCATGGCGTACATGATAGACCCTATAGCCGATGCATAAGGGATCTTATCCATGCGATCTCTCTCCTCCTTAGAAGAGGGACATTGAGTCTTGAAAGACTCACACCATGTGATAAAGCGAAACCCTTTCTTAGAATTTTGCATAGCAAAACGATCTAGCACTTTATCAATGTATGTACTCGACTTAGGCTAAGTAATCTTCTAGATCTATCTCTATAGATCTTGATGCCTAGAATATAGGCTTCACCTAAGTCCTTCATCGAGAAACAATTCCCTAACCACATCTTCACAGATCGGAGTGAGGGAATATCATTTCGATGAGAAGTATGTCATCTACATACAAGACAAGAAATACAACTGCTCCCACTATTTCTCTTGTAGACACAAGGCTCATCTTCATTCTTGATGAAACCAAACTCTTTGATTGCATCATCGAATCGAAGATTCCGAGAGGCTTGCTTTAGTCCATAAATGGACCTTTGCGGTTTGCATACCTTTCAGGATGCTTTGGATCTCCAAAACCCTCGGTTGTGTCATGTACACATCCTCAGTAGCTTTCCATTGAAAAGCGGTTTTGACATCCATCCGCCGATCTCATAATCATGGTAGGTCGCAATAGCAAGTATGATCCGAATGGATTTAAGCATCGCAATCGTGAAAAGGTTTCTTCATAGTCAATACCATGAATTTGTTTGAATCCTTTAGCCACCAATCTACCTTTATAGGTATGCTTATTACCATCCATGTCCTTTACTTTAAAGACCCACTTACACCCAATGGGTTTTACCCCTTCAGGTGGATCAACCAAAGTCCATACTTGGTTAGTGTACATGGATTCCATTTCGGATCTCATGGCCTCTAGCCATTTCTCAGAATCTGGGCTCATCATAGCTTCTTGATAGGATGTAGGCTCGTCAAGATCGACAAGCAATACTTCACCGTTGTCAGTCAAGAGAAAAGAATATCTCTCGGGTTGACGACGGATCCTATTAGATCTACGAAGAGGTTGGTCTACTTGAACAGGTGTTTGCTCCACAACTCTTTGGGCAACAAATTCGTCATCCACAACACTTTGTGGTTCCTGTTCATTTTCCATCGAAGCCTTAGTGTTATCATCATCTTGAATTTCTTCAAGATGAATTTTACTCCCACTAGTATTTCTAGAAATAAATTCTCTTTCTAGAAAGACAGCATTTCTGGCAACAAACACCTTGCCAAGTGTGGGATTGTAAAAGTAATATCCCTTAGTTTCCTTGGGATATCCTACAAAATAACACTTATCTGATTTGGGTCCTAGTTTATCTGAGACTTGACGTCTAACGTAAGCTTCACAACCCCAAATCTTTATAAAAGACATTTTGGGACTCTTCCCGGTCCATATCGTATATGGTGTCTTTTCTACGGCTTTTGATGGAACGCGATTAAGTGTGAAAGCGGCTGTCTCTAGAGCTAAACCCCAAAAAGAAGTAGGTAGATCAGTCTGGCTCATCATTGATCGTACCATATCTAATAGAGTATGATTTCTCCTCTCAGATACACCATTCCATTGTGGTGTTCCAGGTGGAGTGAGTTGGGATATTATCCCACACTCAGCCAGGTGATCACGAAACTCTTGACTAAGGTATTCACCACCTCGATCTGATCGAAGTAGCTTAATACGCTTACCAAGTTGGTTTTGTACTTCATTCTTGAATTCTTTGAACTTTTCAAAGGATTCTGACTTATGTCTCATCAAATATAAGTAGCCAAATCTACTCATATCATCAGTGAAAGTAATAAAGTACTTATAGCCTCCTCTGGCTTCGACATTGAAAGGGCCACATACATCAGTATGTATGAGTCCTAACAAGTCCGTCCGCTTCTCGCCATGTCCACTAAATGGAGTTTTAGTCATCTTTCCTAAAGACAAGATTCGCATACCTCATATGATTCAAAATCAAATGAGTCCAATAATCCATCTTTATGGAGTTGGGATATGCTTTTCATTTATGTGACCTAGGCGATAAAGTTGAGATATGTTTGGTTCAAATCATTCGATTTGAACCGCTTGGTATTTACGTTATAAATTGGGTTATCTAAATCTAGAACATAGAGACCATTCATAAGTGGTGCATTACAATAGAACATTTCATTTAAATAAATGGAACAACATTTGTCCTTTATTATAAAAGAAAAGTTTTTCTTGTCTAAACAAGATACGTAAATTATGTTCTTTGTTAATGCGGTACATAAAAGCACTCTCTAGTTCTAAGATAAGCCCAAAGGCAAAGACAAAGAATATGTTCCTACAACTACAAAGAAAGAACTTTGCCCATTGCCTACTCAGAGGTCCACTTCGCCTTTGCCATTATTCTACTATTTCTCACCTCGCACATTAGTACAAATGTGAGATGCACATCCCAGATCTAATACCCATGTAGAAGAAATAGATAGATTAACTTCTATAACGTATACCGATAAGTCCCACTTCTTTATTCTTTACTTCCTCAAGGTAGACTTTCATAGCCCGCCCGGGTCCGTCTCACCACAAGAATGGAAGCACCCCTTCCTTAGGTACTTTACCTTTACCCTTTGAAGTGGATGAATTGGCCTTGCCTTTGGCTTGGTCTTACCTTGCCTTTGCGCTACCTTTGTCCTTCTTGACCATTAGTACATTACTAACTTTCTTCTTGAGATTTGGTTCAGTTAGCTTCTTAACATGCCGAGAATCTCAGCAAAGGTTTATCAATTTCATTCATGTTATAATTCATGACGAATTGATTGTATGCTTCCTAACGACATTGCAGGATAACATCGCTGCCAATTCTTGCCTGGAAAACCTAGTCTTTCAAGGTTCTCAACGCATCTCCAATCATTTTGAGTACGTGAGTTCCTACAGTGTTCCTTCTGCATCTTGCATGCAAAAAGAGCCTTAGACACTTCAAAACGCCGCGTGCCTAGCTTGTCCTTGATATAGTTGTTTCAAATGCTCAACCATATCATAGGCATCCATGTTCTCATGTTGTACGCTCGAGTTCATGGTGGCAAGCATAAGGCATGACACATCTAATCGTCATCTTGATGCTTCTTATAAGCATCCTTTTCAAACAGTGTAGCGCATGGCGGGTATTTGAGGTAGGACATATAGTTTGCGTTCTTGCTTGAGGATAATCCTCAAGTTCCTATACCGATCAAGAAAGTTTGCTCCATTGAGCTTGTCCTTCTCAGGGACGGATCGAGTTGAGGGTGTGTCGTGTTAGATGACATGGTGATCTACAACATTAAAATGCAAAGTTAAGTATCATACCTAAATCATTTAATTAGGCCTTTAATTAAATGGGGCTCCACTAAATTCTCATAGCTACTATTTAGCTATAAATTTATATGGGATAAAGATCCACATCATAATTAGTCTTGAGTTGGCTTTGGCTAATCGCCCAAGGCGTAGTATATAATTAGGTAGGCAATCTTTTGCCAATTACATCTGATGTAACTCTTTAATAGCTTTGGTTAAGTTTTAGATTAGTTTAGTGTTTATTCCTAAACCCGACTTCGGTGTGGCGAGCCTGAGGGCCTTCTTGGATATCGACAGCGACCACTTCTAAGACAAAGCGATGTTGAATCACACAAAACTAATGTTAACACTTATGTTCAAAGCTAATATATGCCTCTACTTTCTTAACCAATTAAGAAAACACTTAATTAAGTCTTAACCAAGGTGATAGCGGGACATCACGATTGTCCACTCGCACCCCTCAAGATAAAATGCATTGCTTTGCTTTGGCAAACCCAATAACAAATGATCGAGAAGTAGTGAGTACCAACTTTGGTAGGCATATCGTTTAGACTTATTAAGAAATAAACATGTATCATATACATATTAGCATACATCACATATAAGCTAAACTATCATGCATCACATACATATTAAACTAACGTGTCATGGTTATGGCCCTTATTCTACAATCTTCTCAAGCCAATGAAAAGATTGATTGGTCAACCTAGGGATAGCATCTTCTTCCTAAGTGCTTCCTTTTGGTTGTCTTGTGTGTTGACTTCCTCCTTGTAACCTCATCTTCCAATGGACCTTCCATCTTTGTTTTGTACATTACAAAAGGAGAAATACTCGAGTTACATTAGTCTAAAACTAATTTTACAACAAGAATATTAGGAGAAAGGCACGACACGCAGCCGTATTAAAATTACAACACACAATCACAAACTTTTTGGGACTAGGCCATAACCATGCACCATGTCATTTTAACTTTTAAAGACATTGGATATTTTATTATGTTTGAAAATTTGCTAATGCAATTATCAACTCATAATAAAATTTATCCTACTTCTATATCACATATAAAATAGAAAACCTATTTTATCGATCTTTCGCAAGTGGCTCGATACCAGCTTTGTAGGAAATCTCGTATGCCAAATGGCATATATGCGGAAAATAGGATCCTTCCAAGTGATCCATGCGAAAGCAAACTCGTATAAAATAAATTTCTCTAAACCAAACCTATCTTATAGGAGAGGATTACCTTTGTTGCGTGCCCTTGTTAATCCAGATTTTCCTTTCGGTTTGTTGGATCTTTAGCACGTTCAAGTGTCCGTGCCTCTATACGTATCCACACGAGCACGCTCTTGTCTCACAAAAGGAAAACTAGAAGAGCTCTCCTTTACTTCTTGCTAGAGAAGTCCCTAAAGGAGAGGAAGAGAGGGAAAAGGAGAAAGGAAGAAGAAGACTCCTCTTCTTGCTAGCCTACACTCACAAACCCACACAACTAAAGCTTCCACCAAGCTTTCTCACAACCACAACACCAAAAACTCACTATGGCCGGCCACTCCATGGAGCCTTTTATAGGGTTGGAAAAACCCTTCCACCTCCTTCACATTCAATGCAATCCATTGCATTGAGACACACTCAAAAAGGATTTGGCTTCCTTGTTTGGCCGGCCACTTAAGGAGACAAAACCATTTTGTTTCCTTCCACCTTAACTAGCTTAGGTGGATGCTTAGGTGGCATGCTTATGTGGCATTCTTATGTGGCATTCATGCATGTTGAATTAATCTTATTAATTCAATTAAGCTTATGTTATCATATTGAATTAATCTTATTAATTCAATTAAGCTTATGTTATCATATTGAATTAATCTTATTAAATCAATAAGGTAACATATTGAATTAATCTCATTAAATCAATTAGCTAAAATTCTCATTAAGCTTAAAGTCCAAAAACCATTTTGTACTTAAGCTTATTCCCATATTATTCTAGTCAAACTAGAATACTCTAATTCCTCTAATTATCATGCTCTTTGTGTGTGACCCTATAGGCTCTCATAACGTTGGCAGTGGACCTAAACTCTTTTAGATACACAAGCAATGAGCGACATCTAGCAATACATCATTGCTACCCAAGTTACGAGATAAGTCAAGATCCGACTAACCTTTCCGTGACTACTATAATATATGACCGTGTCCTTCTATCCTTGATATCAGATTGATCAATGAGGCATAGACCGTGTCATCCTCGATCAATCTATGTGTTTCTTGATCCCTGAGTAAACTAACTCAAACAAATGAGCTCAATATCTCATATTGACTCATTCGAGCATGGCCATGCATTTTAGTAGTTCTACTCAATCAAGGGGCCCACCGATATCACTCCCGTCATATGGAAGGGATAGATCCCATCTACATCACTCACATCCCTCCGCATAATTTGTTACATACCCAGTAATCGCCTTTATGGTCCACCCTGTTACGGGTGACGTTTGACGATACCAAAGTACATAACTCCTTATGTAGGGAACCATAGTGACTTCAGGTCTAAGGACTATTCATACCAATAGTCACATGAGAAAGTTTATGACACTCATATAACGATCCATGAAACTTTCTCATGGCAGGTCAGTTCAGTATATATTCTCTAATATATACCCATGTGTCAACTTGATATCATATATCCATGACTTGTGAGATCAAGTCATCAATTGACCTACATGCTAGTCTTTATGTATTAATATTGCCCTTGCATATTAATACTCGACTAGGAACATTTAGGAAAGTGTTCTCTACAGCCTCTCATAATCAATTCTGCTAATTGATGTGATGTAGATAAGAACCTACTTTTCTAGGGCATTATTATATTTAAATTAGCTGGCACAAGCAAGATGTAAATATAATAACCAATCCTTTGCCTTTATAGAATATGATACAAAATGTTCCCTATTCAACCATCACATGATTGGTTCTAGGGCTTTAACTAACAGTTAATGGGTAACTCTTAAAATCATGGAACTATACACTCATTTCTCTAGTTCCGAATTCCTCCCATGCTAGCAAGGTGCAAGATTACAGACCCATTTCTTATTGCACAGTTTTCTATAAGATCATTGCCAAAATCCTAGCAAGCAGATTGGTGGAGGTTGCGGATCACTTGCTACACCCACTGCAGACTGCTTTTGTAAAGGGGCGTTGTATCATAGACAATATCCACCTAGCCCAAGAACTCATGCGCAACTACACAAGGAAAAGAATCTCCCCAAGGTGTATCCTTAAAGTAGACCTGCAAAAGGCATTTAACTCGGTCCACTGGGGTTTTCTTCAGGACGTCCTTGCAGCATTGCAATTCCCTGACATATTCATCACGTGGATTAGAGAGAGTACCACCAGCCCAACATACTCTGTGGCAATTAATGGTAATATGCATGGTTTTTTCAAGGGTGGTAGAGGCCTTCGATGGGGGGACCCTCTCTCCCCATACCTATTTGGGATGTGTATGGAGTACCTTTCCCGATTGCTTGCAAGGCGCACTAGCCGGTCTGATTTCCACTTCCATTTGAAATGTGAGCAATTGAGAATAGCCCACCTAGTGTATGCTGATTATCTCCTACTCCTAGGGCGCGGGGATGTTTCATCGGTTGGAGTTTTGATGGACTGTCTATCGCAATTTGCTAGTATGGCAGGGTTGACGACTAACATGACCAAATCTAACATCTACATGGTAGGAGTAGATGCAAGTGCCCGGGAAAGGCTACTATCAATCACTGGATTCCATGAAGGGGAGATACCATTCATATACTTAGGAGTCCCAATAGCGTCACAGAAATTAAAGGTTACTGACTACAGTTCACTATTGGAGGCTCTCACTAGGTGGATCAACTCCTGGCCCAAAAATACACTATCATATGTAGTTAAAAGCTAGCTCATATCTTCAGTCCTACAGGGAGTTGAATGCTACTGGATGTCGATCTTGCCTCTTCCGGTTGGAGTAATTGATAGAATATATAGCATATGCCATTCTTTTATGTGGACCACAAAGAACCCGCCGATAGCATGGACTGACATATGCAGACCTAAACAGGAAGGAGGGCTGGGACTGAGGGATTTGAGGGCATGGAACATGGCACTACTGGCCAAGGTTCTATGGCGAATACAAGACAAGCAGGACACCTTATGGATTCGATGGGTGCATCACACATATATACAACAAGGAAATATTTGGGAGTGGCAAAGCAAGCACAGGGATTCCCCGCTCTTAAAGAAGCTGATACTCATCAAGAATGACATTCTATCCACTGCAGGCAATCCAGAGGGAGCAGGACAACTTCTAGCCACATGGTTTGGGCAAAACAAAGGTGGAGTCAAGAGGGCATATGATCACTTTAGAAATGCTGGAACCAGAAAATCATGGGCGATGATAGTGTGGCAGAAAGATATACAGCCAAGCCATGGTTTTACGCTGTGGATGTTAGCCCAAAATAAGCTTTCAGTACGAGCCAGGCAGGAGTATCTAGAGGATAGGAGATGCGTGTTCTATAATCAAGAAGAGGAGACATTGGATCACGTCTTTTTCAGATGTGAGCAAATTCGACAGTTGTGGGGGAGAGTTAGAGGATGGCTGCGAATGAGGGCAGAGCTGGGTACTTATCGTCACATGTTGAGAATTTTCAGGACACAGTATAAGAAAGCCTCTGGTTTGAACCGTGCCTACCACCTAGCCATGTCAGCACTGATTCACTTCATTTGGAGGGCAAGAAACTCCAGCAGATTTGAAGGGGCAAGATTTGAAGGAGATATGATCTTCTGCAAAATACAAATCCATGTGTACAGAGCAATGGAGGGTCATAATCTCCAGTTCCCAGCAGGGATTACGTGAAGCCAGGGCAATCCCCCCCCCCCCCAATCCTCCTTGCCTTTGTTTCATCCTTGACTTTGTTTCCTTGTTCGCTTGTCTCTTTATCGGCCAATTTTCTCTTTCCAAGGTAGTTTCTATCAATGGCCTTTTCCAGGGTACTTAGCCTTTCCTGGCAAGTCCCCCCCTCTCCCTCCTCCTTGCCAGTCTCTACTCTCCAGGGTAGTTGCCCATATTTCCAGGGTAGTTTTTGGCCATTCCAGAGAAATTCCCTTTCTCCAAGGCAGTAGTAGGACATCCCCCTTGATCCAGGGAGGAAACCTTACCTCCTTTACAAACTAAGTCTCGCCGGCCTGGGTAGTCCTTTCCCTCCTCTCTCTCTCTCTATCTCTCTCTCTCCTTTACTTATCCTTTGTCTCTGATCCTATCCCCCCTCTCTCTCAGTCGAACCTCCCCAGGCCAGTCCTCATCTTTCCAGGGCGGGGTGTTAACTTTCTAGAGCAATTCCCTAGGTTCAAGGTAGTAGGGTATATCCCTTGGTCCAGGGAGGAAACGTTATCTCTCTTCTTGGCTAAGTTCCCCTGGCTAGGGCAGTCCTCTGCCCCATCCACATATTCCTGAGTAGTTCCGACCATTCCAGGGTGGTTCCCCTAATTCTCGGCCAGTTCGCACTAAGGGCTAATACTGCCCTGGGCTAGGGTAATTACTATCCAGACTGATTCACCCACTGTCTAGGGCAGTTCCATTTTGTTCCCAGACTAGTTCACACTGATCCCGACCGGTTCACACTGATTCAGTCAGGGAAAAAAAATGTTTAGTTTTCCTTTGGCTCCAGGGTAGTTTTCTCTGGCAGGGCAGTTTTGCAATTTTCCTTGGGCTCCAAGGTAGTTTTCTCTAGTAGGGCAGTTTTCTCTAGCAGTGCAGTTTTCCTTTGGCTCCAAGGTAGTTTTCTCTGGCAGGGCAGTTTTCTTTCAACTCCAAGGTGGTTTCCTCTGGCCTGAATGACACTCCTCGCTCAGGGCGGTTTCCTGGACCAGAACAGTCTCCAATGTCAACATTTGTGACTAGGGCATTTCAGTGGCTCCAAGTTCTTTTTGACCCCAAGGAGGTCTCCCCCTTGCCCTGGCCAGACCACTTTAGCCAGGGGTAGTCTTCGTTAGCCCCAGGGCAGGTTCTCCCTCTCCTAGCTAGTTCACCTTGATCAAGGGGGAACTCTTGCCCCTGTTTCAGACCGGTCATCCTTCGAACAGGATAGTCTCCTCGGCTCCAAGGTGGACCCCCCTTGCCCGGCTGGTTCATCTCGTCCAGGGTAATCTCTGGTTGGTCGTGCAGGACACATTGCCAAGATAGTCCCTGGAAAAAAAATTGCATTGCTATATTGATGAGGGATGGTGAATAGGCCCACCTATAATGGCCTATCTAGTCCGTAGAAAACAGCTATGGTAAAGACGTTGCAAATTCGTTTATGGCTGAGCTTGGCCAAAAAGCCTAGGAGAGGTGAATAGGGCCACCTGAATGACCTATCTAGTCCGTAGCAAACAGCTATGGTAAAGACATGCCAAATCCGTTATAAGCTGATCACTTGCTAAAAGTGATAAACACCGGAGGACCATGAAGCTAGGCAGCCCCAGGAGACAGGATGGCATAAGAAGGTACATAGGAGGAGCAGAGTACAGTTGGATGGCACATATGAGCACATAGTGACATAGATGGTACACATGCACCGTTGACAGGGTTTGGGTGCGAGAAGGATGATGGAGAGGAATGAGTGGATGTACCAAGCGAGGGGTTGGTATTCATGAGAGCACATGTACGTCACACCTTGGATACATCTCAGATCTGACACTTCGTCAGACATGACATGAGCATGAATCCTAGGCTATTGTATGATTGTGCTTTCCTTTGATGATATATATTTACCTTTCATCAAAAAAATAATGGCCGACATGAACATCCACCCACCAAAGTTCGAAGGTGATTTTTCATGGTGGAAGAAAAGGATGGAGGTATTTTTTGAAACCGATTTCGACATTATGCTAATCATGGAAAATGGTTTTGAAATACCTAGGGATGAAGACAACAAGCCATTAGAGAAATCAAGATGGACAAAGAAACAAAAGGAGGAGTACCTAGCAAACTCAAAGGCCAAGCATCATCTCTTCAATGTGCTTCCTCAACAAGAGATAAATCGAATAGGAAAATGCTCAGTGTCAAGAAGATGTGGGAGAAGCTAATTGAGCTTCATGAGGGCACATCCGAAGCAAAATTAGCAAGATAGGACCTTTTTCGCAACTCAATAACATCAAATTAGACAAAGGAGAAAAGGTATTGTCTTTGTATTCTAGGTTTAAAGAGATTATTAATGGTTTGTCTAGTGTAGGGGAGAAGCTATCCAACCGAGACATGATAATGAAGGCTATTGATGTTTTCCCCCAAACTTCAAAATGGAGCTCCATGGTTGATTCCTTCTACATCTCAAGGAATCTAGAGGTTAGTACTATAGAAAAAAATTTCTCTACTATGGAGCTTCATGAAACTCGCCTTGAAGGAATAGTTAAAGAACCAAGCACTCAATCAAGGGGAGTAGCACTAGTGGTAAACATGGGGAAGAAAAAGAAGACCACACCTCTTTCATCGGATGATGACTCATAATCTTCTATTGCCGATGAAGAGGCGTATATGGCAAGAAGGGTAAGACGTTCCTTAAAAGGTTTTAAATTTAATAAGTCTAATGATAGGAGGAAGACTAGGAAGATCATTTGCTACAATTACCAAGGAGAAGGACACATGAGAGATGAGTGTCCCCTATTGAACAAGAGCAAGAAAAGAAGAAGGATGGCAAGAAGAAAGGCAAGAAGAAAGAAGAGAAGAAAAAGGAGAAAAGACAGTCAAATATGAAAGCTACATGGGATGACTCATCTTCATCAGAAGAAATATAAGTCGTCTCACATTTTGCACTTTTGGGAGTAGACGATGTAGCCTCCACTTCATCCGAACGAGAAGAAGGAAGCACAAGTGAGGAGGAGAGCTCAAGTGTAGGGAGAGCATCATCATTGGAATCGGAAGAAGATTGGGTAAGTGAGGTAAGAAATTTCCCTACTCAAGATGTTATTTCAATGATTTCAAGTTTAACTAGGGATTTATTTAGGACTAAGAAGAAAAATAAATGCATGCTAAATGAAATTAGAACTCTAGAAGAAAAGCTAGCAAATGCATGTTTACATGATAATGTTCTCTTCTTGTACTAATGATGCATGCTTGGAAGAAAATAAGGTTTTAAGGGAAAAGATAGAATACCTTACTAAGGCCCTTGAGAAATTTACTATAGGCTCAAATACTTTGAATATGATCATTGGAAGCCAAAGGGTAAGTTTTAATATGAAGGGCATAGGATATAAGGGATCTAGAAATGAAAAGGCATACCATTGTTTAATTGCTAGGGACAATAAAAAAAACAATGGTAGCTAGGAAATGGATCCCTAAGGAATACATGGTAAACCCTATTGGAAAGAATCTATATTGGGTACTCAAGTCCATCCTTAAAGGTTAGAAAAAATCTAGGATAGTCAACCATATTTGACTTTATTTCATATCTTATTACATGGTTGACTTATGATCATGATGGGTGGTTTTGGAGAATACTTAACCTTGGATAGTATTGCATGAAATTTTTGGTTAAGTAAAAATACTTTAGTTACATCTCACATTTCACTATAAGGAGAACTTGATTGAAAAACTTAGCAATGGGTGAGATGTTAGGTTGATACAAATGATTCTCTAATGCTTACGACATTTTTATGAGTCATTATATGTATCATGACAGAGCAATCATAGATCAACTATGGGAAAAACAAATGTTTAACTCATGAACATCTTGCCCAAAGATCATAGTTGGATATTTTTAATAATTTGAAAACATTTCATGTTTTGAAAACTGTGAGTTTATGATTTGAAACATTCTAAAACAAAACTAGGTTTCAAAGTTGATACAAAATTTATGGATTTTAAAACTTTTGAGTTTTTGCCTAATTTTAGAAAATTGAATGCATTTTCATGAAAAAAATCATTTTTCCATGATAGAGGAACTCATAAGAAATGTGTTCCCCAAATTTCATGATTTTTTGAATTTTTAATGCATTTCTGAAGTTGGCTTCAGAAATCAAGAATTCTGGATTATTAGACACTAGTCGACTGGTGACCTCTACTTGTCGACTGATGGCACTGTGCACGAGCACAACATCTCGATTTTGAGTGTTTTAAGCCTATTTTTGGTATTGTGTATTCCTTAGATATTGATACCACATTGTATACTTTATGTATGATCTTTTTGATAGTGCAAAGGGGGAGAGCGTTGAGGTTTAAGTTAATTATGCTAGGGCATGTGTTAAGGGGGAGTTTTGATATCTATGTTTGATTTACATGCTTACTTTCCTTAAGTGTTTTTAAATGTTTTACCTAACTTAAACATATTGATACACATCAAAATGGGGGAGATTGTTAGGGCAATCAACCCAAGTATAATCTTGGTTTTGATGTGTTTGTCAAAGAGTCTAAGTTAGGATGTTATTCTTGTAATGTATGTGTTTAAGTTGTGCAGGACTTAGTGAATCACACATGAGTATCTTGATGAAGCTTTGGCAAGTTCATCCATCTCGTGGCTCCGGTCTTTGAGTCGGTGAAGGATGGCACGGGGAGAAGCCGTGAGCTTGGTGCATCCGAGGGACCGTCGAATGAGGAGCATTGAAGTGAAGCCAAAGGAAGCCGACTTCAGGGCAAGACGCGAAGAATGGAATAGGAGAAGTCATGAGCTTAGTGCATTCGAGGGATGCAGGCCGAAGGAAGAAGGCGTCAATGGTGTACTCCGTGGGGAGATGAGAGTTGAGCGAATGTAACCCGGGATGGTTCAACTTAGAGAACTTGGACAAATGGCTAAGGTCAAGTGTCGGATACTCAAAAATATGTGTTTGAGGTTTTATCTGATAGTCGGATGCTCAAACATCTTATTGTTTAAGATTTTACCTGACAACAGTCGACTGATATAGGTATCAGTCGATTGTGTTGGGGATCGTTGACCGCTAGAGGGGGGGTGAATAGCATCGTTGCATTGCGTGATGGAAATCGTTCGTGATTGAGTCTACAATTTTCATTAGCGCAGCGGAATAATGATAATAAAAGCAATAACGAAATAGACACAATCAAACACACCAATACACGAGATGTAACGTGGTTCGGAACCGAATGATTCCTACTCCACGGATTGGGTTCGTACGAACCCTAGCGATGCCACAAACACCACTAAGCACAATAAACTCCTTCTCGACAACACGTCGGAGGTGGAAAAACCTCGTACAAAGATTACACTAAATAATACAAAGTAAAACAAGCAAATACAACAAGAATACAACAATCTATGCAAAGAAAACTTTACAAATGCTCTTTGGATTGCTTGCTTTTGGTTGCCTTGGACTAGCCTTGAAGGACTGGAAAAACACCAACTATTCCCCTTCAAATCGCCTAAGAAAACACTTGCTTGAAACCCTCCACGAACAGCTGCTTTTAACCTGCATCGGGCTGGATTTTTGTCGATCAGTCAACTGCCATAAGTCACTAGTCGACTGATGCCACTGTTGTTGTGAGACAACGGGTCGATCCACGCTGAAAAAAACTCCAACGGATCTCTTGGCAGTTGACTGCTAGCCGCGTAGTCGACTGCCCAGTCGGCTACGGAGCACTCTGTGCTCGTGACTAAACCAAAGAATGCATCGTCATCCTTGGCGATTGACTCATCGCCGACATCACCGATCGCTCCAATGAGCAATGATCGCCAGAGCAATTTCGGCTCTAAACCGAATCAAACTTAGTCGACTCACGGCCATGAATCGCCATAATGTCAGTCGACTGCCAACCTCAAACATGAGGTTTTAACCCAAGTATGGTGCCCTCATACTTGCTAGACAACCCTTAGCCTAGACCTAAGCCTTCTAGCCACTTCCATCAGCCTCACGCCTATCGGATCCCTCCAAGTCATCCATGACTTGTTCATCTATACGTTAGCCTTCAGGTGCTTCCGTCGGCCATGTCATGCTAAGTCGGTCTATACCGCCAAGGTACATTGGACTTACGCCGCCAAGACTCTGCTTGGACTTTACGCCACCAACTATTGGACTTATGCTGCCAAGACTCTACCCTTGGACTTGACGCCGCCAATATTCCACTTGGACTTCTCAAATGCCAAGACCCATGCTTGGACTTTTCCCAAATGCCAAGTGTCCCACTTGGACTTTCCGTGCCAAGACCGATGCTTGGACTTTCTATGATATGGTCAACTCCAGTCAACCATCAAAGTCTCCCTCGAGTCAAACTCGAGTCCGGTTAAACCTAACCCAGGTTGATTGTATAAAAAATCTCCCCAAAATATCAACAGACATTAATGTCAAACATCAATGTCAACTTACTTTGTCAAACATCAAAACATCACTCGAGTCAAACTCGAGTCCGGTCAATCGTGACCTAGGCCGATTGCACCAACAGATTGGTCCTAGTCGACTGCTAGTTGACTGGTGTCAGCTAGGCTTTTGTGGCCTAACAATCGACTGACAAGAGTTGGTAGTCATTGCCAAAATGTGATCATCGTGGTATGAGTAGACATGGGCGCGAAATGAGGCGAGCTTGACCGACTCGATGGCTTTGCACATCGGTCATTGCTACGTTAGAACTTCTCCAACATGGATTAAGTTGTTGTGAGACAACGACTATAGGAGCAGTCTACTGGTGGCATGCAGCAGTTGACTGCTGCATGCCCAACGGGAAGAAAGCCCTTCTCTTTATAAAAGGAGGGCTTGGGAGCCTTAGAGAAGTTAATGCTTACATTCCTAATCATACTCTAAGGGCTCCCACGTTTTCTAAGTGCTTCTACTCCTTTCTTCTCTATTTCTACTCTTATTATCTTGTGAGAAGAGTTGGTGTAAGAAGGTTTTTCTCCACCTTGTTTGAACTAAAGGAGAAATTTAGTGGATTTGTTGAGGGAGTGATCCGCCTAACGGATTGTCATGGATTAGCGGCAAGGGCCATGAACCATGTTACATCGATTGTATTTGTATTGCTCTCTTTATTTTGATTTAACTTTAATTGTTGTAGCACCCCCCAAGTCTTTCCACTCTCTACTAGGGGAGATGTCACTCCTTTACTGTCTTATTCTTAAATTCTTCCTTATCTTACTCTGACACTATACTTTAATCATCACCCCATATTACCATCATTCCAAAATTCATGCAATATACTAACACAATATGCTAACAACTAAAATGATCATAAGGACCTTGACATCACTTAAACAATAACCAATTCAAGATCCTCACATAACATGCAAGTATTAAGACTAACCCAACATGACTAGCATTCTTTGGTCTCAACCATAAGCAATCCAGTTGAACTTCAACAATATAAAAAAAAACAAATTAGAAACATAAAATCTGGTTTAGACATCTGCACTTAGGATCTTTTATTTCCACTGTTTTGTCGCCACACACTCCAAGCACTTCATCCGCTATGCCACCTTACTAAAGTTTTTCTTTACCTTTATCTACAGTATAAGGAAATGCAAACTGTAAGCAATAATGCTTAGTAAGTACTTTCTATGCTCACAAAAACATGCAATGTATGAAATTATGCAACTAGTTCTCTTACCCTTGATACATGTTTCTTGTATAAACCATGCTCTTAAGTATTTTAACACTTGTAAATAGTGTATCTGAATAGGAATAATTAACTTGGAAAACTTTTACTTGTACTTATACTGATACATCAAATTAATAATCATCCTAAATATGGGCCCGATATAGTACCAATGCAAGCTTTCCTAATAGGTCGGGGTTGCCAACCACCGAACCTACTAGGGTAACTGAAACTGAGGGCCTTGGCCCGTGGGCGAAACTGATGCCCGGTACATGCCTTTTCAAAAGTAAAATACTTCCTTTATACTTATATTCTTATACATACTGAAAAAATGCTCTTAATCCCGTAAACCATGAATGGGGAGCACCATAAAGATCATTGTGGTCTTGAACCCCAAAATTGAAATGGGGAGCATACTGAAGATCATTGTGATCTTAATCCCCAATTCGAACGGGGAGCATCTTAAAAAAAATTCTTTATAAAAGAAATATTTTTACATCTTACTCTACATCATGCGTATAATTATAAACTACAACTCATCTACAACATGCATGATCATAAATCACATTCTTATCATGGATCTAAACATGATACTGAATCAAACATGACATAACGGGTAAAATCATGTAACTAAAAACACCATGCATAACTGATTCATATACATGCGTATAAACTGCTCAACCATGTAATTGGAAATAACATGCACATAAAAACATATCAATGACATACGATAACTACTTATACTGCAAGTGAGCAATACTTACTTCCTACGCTTTTTCACCAATTTATATCGTTAGATTTCATAAAGAGAAGACTTCCTACGTGTTCCTTTGATTTAGTGTGATCCTCTACCAAGTCCTTGAGGAGATCCCTCTTGAAAATCCCCTCTTGCATGGTGGTGAAAATAAATAAAAGAGGAGGCTTTCCTTTATTTCCATGGTAGGAGAGTAGAATGAGGGAAAACTTTGTTTGGTGGAAATTTAAAGGCTCCTTCCTTTTTTTTTATTCAGCGGAGGAGAAAATGGAGGGGGAGAGGAAGGGGAAGGGTTGGTCGGCGCTTGGTGCTCATGGCTGGGAAGGTTTGGCATTTGGAGAGAAGGGGAGGAGAGGTGGCGTGGGTGGGCGGCGCAAGGAGTTTTGGGTAAGGGAAAAAAAATATAACTAGGGTTTCCTTAACTTAATTACCCCTTTAAATGATTAGCCAAATTAATCAACTTCTCCCTTTTTCCTGCCTATAGGTATATTCTGTTATATCCTACTCATCGGTAATTTTATGACTTAGTGGTAGGAAGCCTATTCCCCCAAACCAAAGGTTCATGGTTTGAGCCCCGGCTAACAAACCATTTATTTGATTTTTTTTTATTCCTATTCTTATTTCTATTTTCCTCTAAATAAAAAGTATAAGAACAAAAATTTGGGTTGTTACAATCCCTTATACCTTATAAAAGTTTCATCCTCGAAACTTAGAACAGCTCAGGGTACTTTTGCTTCATGTCATCCTCACGTTCCCAGGTTGCTTCTTCAAACTTTTGACTTTACCATAAGACTTTTACTAACATTACTTCTTTATTTCTTAATTTCTTGACTCCTCGATCTATTATCTGAATAGGTCGGCTTTCATAACTTAGATCTGTCTGAATCTGTACCGTCTATGGCTCAATCACTTGGTTGGTATTTGGGACGTGCTTCTTAAGCATTGAAACATGAAATACATTGTGGATAGATGACATCTCCTATGGTAGATCTAGCTCATAAGCTACTTTACCAACTCTCTTGGTGATCAGGTAAGGGCCTACATATCTGGGAATTAACTTGTCTTTCTCCCAAACCTCATTACCCCTTTCATAGGAGCTACCTTAATGAACACCGAATCCCTAACTTGGAACTCTAGGGCTCTGCGTCGGACATCGGCGTAACTCTTCTGTCGACTCTGGACAGTCTCTATCCTTTGGCATATGTTCTTTATAGCTTTGGTGGCGTCATCTATAAAATCAGTCTTGAGTCCCATTTCTTTCTTCTCGCCACCCTCATACCAACAAATAGGTGATCTGCATCTCCTTCCATACAAGGCTTCATAAGGTGTCATTCCAATTGTGGTTTGATAACTATTATTATAGGCAAACTCTGCCAAACATAAATATTTGCACCAGCTTCCTTTAAAATCTAAGGCACAAGCTCTTAGCATATCCTCCAGAATCTGATTCACTCTTTTTGTTTGCCCATCTATCTGAGGATGAAATGTAGTGCTTAATCGTAGCTTAGTGCCGAGGGCTTTCTGAACACACTCCCAAAAGTGTGAAGTGAAGCGATTGTCTCTATCCGAGATAATGGTCTTAGGTACTCCATGCAGTCTAATCACTTCCTTGACGTATAACTGGGCTAACTACTTCATGGAGTATGATATTCTGATAGGCATGAAGTGAGCATACTTTGTCAATCTATCGACAACTACCCAAATAGAATCGTAGCCATTGGTTGTTTTGGGCAGTCCTACTATGAAATCCATGGCTATTTCCTCCCACTTTCATTCTAGAATCTGGATAGGCTGTAGAACTCCTCTTGGTCTCTAGTATTCTGCTTTCACTCTCTGACATGTCAAACAAGTGCTAACATACTTAGCCACGTCCCTCTTCATACCAAGCCACCAGAATTTCCCTTTCATATCTTGATACATCTTGGTGGATCCAGGATGCATCGAATATGGGGTCCCATGAGCTTCTTCTAGGATCTTCTTTCTTAAGTCTGGGTCCTTGGGGATATATAGGTGTTCACCCAAATATAATACCCCACTATCAGAGACACAGAATCCTTCATCCTTTCCTTCTTGGATCTCTTGCTTGATCCTTTGGATGCTAGGATCTTTATCCTATCTTGCTAATATATCCCCAAATAGTGTAGGTACTATGGTCAAGGGGAGAGCTATCCAGAAATGATCTCAACCCCAAAATTCATTATCTCTTTCTCAAGTGGTTGGGATAGTGTTACTAGGGACATCAAAGTGGCGCATGATTTTCTACTCAGCGCGTCTGATACTTTGTTTGCCTTTCCAAGATGGTAGTAGATTTCATAGTCATAGTCCTTTACTAGCTCAAGTCATCTGCGCTGTCGCATATTCAGATCCTTCTGAGTGAAGAAATAATTCAGACTCTGGTGATCTGTGTAAATCTTGCATTGGACTCCATATAGGTAATGTCTCTAAACTTTCAGAGGAAAGACCACTGCTGCCAACTCAAGGTCATGAGTGGGGTAATTATTTTCATAGTCCTTGAGTTGCCTAGATGCATAAGCAATGACTTTACCCTTTTACATAAGTACTGCTCCGAGTCCCATCTTGGACGCATCACTATACATGTCAAATCCCTCATTACTTTCTGGAAGGGTAAGCACTAGAGCACTTGTGAGTCTCCTCTTTAATTCAAGGAAGCTCTTTTCACAATCTTCGGTCCATTCGAACTTCTTGTTCTTTCTGATAAGAACCATTAACGGTGAAACTATCCTTGAGAAGTTTTTCACAAACTTTCGGTAGTACCCCGCTAATCCGAGGAAACTTCTGACTTCACTGGCATTCTTTGGTTGACCCCAATTACTGACCGCTTCTATCTTTGTCGGGTCTACCATAAGTCCATCTTTTGAAATAACACGACCCAGAAACGACATTCGATCCAGCCAAAACTCACACTTGGATAACTTTCCATATAACTGGCTTTGCTGAAGGGTTTGTAATACTATCTTCAAGTGTTCGGCATGTTCCTCCTGGGTTCTCGAGTAGATAAGGATGTCATCAATGAAGACGACCATAAACATGTCAAGGAACTCATTAAATACCCAATTCATCAAGTCCATAAACATAGCAGGTGCATTCGTCACTCCGAAGGGCATGACCACGAACTCATAGTCTCCATACCTCATTTAGAAAGTTGTTTTCGGTATGTACTCCTCTTTAACTATTACTTAATGATAACCGGACCACAAGTCAATCTTGGAGAAGACTGTGGCTCCCCTCAATTGATCAAATAAATTCTCTATCCTTGGCAGAGGATATCTGTTCTTGATCGTCACTTGATTCAAGGCTCGGTAGTCTATGCACATCCTCATAGACCCATCTTTCTTTTTCACGAACAACACCGGAGCTCCCCATAGGGAATGACTAGGGCGGATGAATCCCTTGTCTAGTAACTCCTGTAATTGTTCCTGAAGCTCTTTCAATTCAGCTGGAGTCATACGATAGGGTGCTTTTGAGATTGGGTGGGTACCAAAAATAAGCTCAATCTCAAACTCAACTTCCCTTCTAGGTGCTAGTCCTGGTAGCTCGTTAGGAAATACTCCCGGGTAGTCACATGCAATTGGGACTTCTTCTAGGTTTTGGCTTCTGTCTTGCTTAGTATAAACTATATATGCTAAATACCCAGTGCATCCACCAGCTAACATCTTCTGAGCTTCCATGGAAGATAAGAATTTCTTAGTCTTCTTCCTTGGTTCTCCAATAAACTCAAATTTGGCCTCCGTCTCGGGTTGGAATACTACCCTTCGCTTATGGCACTCAATGGATGCACCATATTTGCTAAGAAAGTCCATTCCAAAGATGACATCATAGTCATGCAAGTCCAGCAAGATCAGATCACTATAAAACTCTCTGTCTGAAATTCTGACCAACACAGCCCACAACCAGTGTGTAGATGTCATTATTTCACCCAAAGGTAGGGTCATCAAAAACTGAATATCTAAGATATCTGGAGTTATATCTATCTTCTTAGCAAATGTCATAGACATGAAAGAATGGTTTGCCCTAGTATCAAACAGTACGGTAGCATGATGACTAAGGATAGGTATCTGACCTGTGACCACCGTAAAAGCATTTGCTACCTCTTCCTTGGTGAGGGAGAAGATCCGGGCATTAGGTGTAACTGATGGGGCCTCCATTCTTCCTTGGCTGATGTAAGGACCCTCCAGTGCTCCCTGCATCTGATGTAGCTGAGCTGGTCTACCTCCATCCTGAGTAGACTGTGGCGGAGGTAGATTGGTCTTGGTGGGGCACTGTTTGGCGAAGTGCCCCTAGACACCACATATATAACACCCGCTCATGCCCTGGCGGCAAACTCCTGGATACTTCCTCCCACACTTAGAACATGTAGGATACATAGGCTGCTTACTGGCTGAACCTCCCTTTGCATTATTCCACTGTTTCCTCTTGCCATTGTTGTTTTGCTTCCAATTTGAATTATCGCTTTGAGGTTTCTGACCTCCTAAACTTCCTTGGCCTTTGCTTTCTATCGAGGCTAGCTTCTGATGCTTGATACTATTCATGTAATGCTCCGTGATTAGCGCACTGCTGATTAGCTCTTTAGTGGTCTGTGGTCTATTAATTACACCAACCACATTTAGAGCTATCTCTGGTCTCAACATCTTTAGCATCAACCTAACTCTTTCCTTATCGGTATTGACCAGTTCCGGACATAGGCGAGCCAACCTATTAAACTTCTTTACCGCTTCATCTAATGATAAATCCCCTTGTCGAAACTCCGTGAACTCATCATAATGCTTGTTGGTGACTCGCATATGGAACAACTCCTCGAAGAACTCCGTCTCAAAGTTCGTCCATGACATTTGGTTCACCACCCTCTTGGCCTTTACTTGCTCCCACCACATTCTGGCATCTCCGGTTAGACAGAACGAGGCGCACTTAACTTTCTCATTCTTAGGCTAGCGCAGTAGTTCCACTATGCTCTCTACTGTCTTGAACCATGCCTGAGCATCCCATGGTTCACTGGCATCAGCAAAACTCTCTGGCTTTAGCTTTTGCCATTGAATCAGATAGGCCTCTTGTCTCACCCCTCCCACTTTGGGTGTTGGTGGAGTCCGTGGGCGAAGATGCGATTGGAATGGCATTACGAGTCCCCTCGGTGAGTGATTTTCGATTCGTCATCAAGGTATTGATGACTCTTTCTTCTCTTCCAGAAATTTGGTGACTATCTGCATCTAGGTAGGTGGTGGTACTTCTTCATTCATTTCTTGTCCTCCATGGGGTCTTTCTCGAGGCATTTCCTGCTCTTCATAAGATGATAAAGTGAAACCACTATCAGGCTATTATCACTATTTTTTCTTTTTTTTTCATCTTCACATACATTTCTAGGTATGCTCTATTACTTACTGCCTATCATCTTCATATATATATATATATATGCAAGCATTATTAACTCAAAGAGAACATTCTAGGTGAGCATGTTTAACTTAAAAGAAGCATTCCTTACAACTCATAAAGTAAATAAAGAAGATAAATACTTGCTTACTTGGAGGCGGTAGGACTGATGCTCGATGTGTGTGTGACGGAAGGGAGGAACCCGCTCTGATACCATCTTGTAGTACCCCCCTAGTCTTTACACTCTTTACTAGGGGAGATGTTACTTCTTTACTGTCTTATTCTTAAATTCTTCCTTATCTTACTCTGACACTATACTTTAATCATCACTCCATATTACCATCATTTCAAAATTCATGCAATATACTAACATAATATGCTAACAGCTAAAATGATCATAAGGACCTTGACATCACTTAAACAATAACCAATTCAAGATCTTCACATAACATGCAAATATTAAGACTAACCCAACATGACTCTAGCATTCTTTGGTCTCAACCATAAAAAATCCAGTTGAACTTCAACAATATCAAAAAAAAATAATTAGAAACTTAAAATCTGGTTTAGACATCTGCGCTTAGGATCTTTTACTTCCATACTGTTCCGTCGCCACACACTCCAAGCACTTCATCCGCTATGCCACCTTACTGAAGCTTTTCTTTACCTTTATCTGCAGTATAAGGAAATGAAAATTGTAAGCAATAATGCTTAGTAAGTATTTTCTATGCTCACAAAGACATACAACGTATGAAATCATGCAACTATTTCTCTTACCCTTGATACATTGATACAAATGTAAGCATAACTGGAAATCATAACTCTGAATATGTGTCTCTTGTATAAACCATGCTCTTAAGTATTTTAACACTTGTAAACAGTGTATCTGAACTGGAATAATTAACTTGGAAAACTTTTACTTGTACTTATACTGATACTTCAAATTAATAATCATCCTAAATATGGGTCTGACATAATACCAATGTGCGCTTTCCTAACAGGCCGGGGTGGCCAACCACCGAACCTATTAGGGTAACTGAAATTGAGGGCCTAGGCCTGTGGGTGAAACTGATGCCCGGTACATGTCTTTTCAAAAGTAAAATACTTCTTTTATACTTATATTCTTATACATATTGAAAAAATACTCTTAATCCCCTAAACCACGAATGGAGAGCACCATAAAGATCATTGTGGTCTTGACCCCCAAAACTGAAATGGGGAGCATACTGAAGATCGTTGTGCTCTTAATCCCCAATTCGAACGCGAAGCATCTTAAAAAAAAATTCTTTATAAAAGAAATATTTTTACATCTTACTCTACATCATGCATATAATTGTAAACTTCAACTCATCTACAATATGGATGATCATAAATCACATTCTTTTCATGGATCTAAACATGATACTGAATCAAACATGACATAACGGGTAAAATCATGTAACTAAAAACACCATGCATAACTGGTTCATATACATGTGTATAAACTGCTCAACCATGTAACTGGAAATAACATGCACATAAAAACATATCAATGACATACGATAACTACTTATATTGCAGGTGAGCAATACTTACTTCATACGCCTTTTCACCAATTTATACCATTAGATTTCGTAAAGAGATGACCTCATATGTGTTCCTTTGCTTTAGCATGATCCTCTACCAAGTCCTTGAGGAGATCCCTCTTGAATTATCCCACGTTGGAGAAAAGTAATTGGAGATGGAGGTGGCTTGCATGGTGGTGAAAATAAATAAAAGAGGAGGCTTTCCTTTATTTCCACGGTAGGAGAGTAGAATGAGGGAAAACTTTGTTCGGTGGAAATTGAAAGGCTCCATCCCTTTTTTTTTATTCGCCGGTGGAGAAAACGGAGGGGGAGAGGAAGGGGAAGGGTTGGTCGGCACTTGGTGCTCACGACTGGGAAGGTTCGGCATTTGGAGAGAAGGGGAGGAGAGGTGGCATAGGTGGGCGGCACAAGGAGTTTAGGGAAAGGGAAAAAAATATAACTAGGGTTTCCTTAACTTAATGTCCCTTTTAAATGATTAGCCAAATTAACCAACTTCTCCCTTTTTCCTGCCTATAGGTATATTCTATTATATCCTACTCATTGGTAATCTTATGACTTAGTAGTAGGAAGCCTATTCCCCCAAACCAAAGGTTCATGGTTTGATCCCCGGCTAATGAACCATTTATTCGATTTTTTTTTATTCCTATTCTTATTTCTATTTTCCTCTAAATAAAAAGTATAAGAACAAAAATTTGGGTTGTTACAATTGTGTTCTTGTTAGTTGTATTATCTTTATTCCGCTGTGCTAACAAGAGTGTAGACCATCAAGAACGAGCAAAGTCCTTCGAGCGTCAATTAGGTTATTCAACCCCCCTCCTAGCCGAGCCATCGATTCCCAACTGTGTTTTTCCTCATAAGGGGAAGAATTTTGAAAATTGGAGAATGAGGATTGCCTCTCATTTAGTGATATGAGACTTATCACTAGGAAGAGTGAAGGCATCCTAGATGTTTTTGGACCAAGGGGGAGATTGTAAGATCTCATTGGGATATGAGACATTGATACTCTTAGGGAGAGCTTTTTTGATGTATGTCAAAAAGGAGAAGAATTTAAGATTGTCGATTTGGGAGAGTTTGATTGGTTTGAGTTAGGTGGTCTAATTCAAAGGTTTTGTGGTTAAAGGTTTTTGTGGTTTTTGTCGAACATTAAAAAGAGGGAGATTGTTGGTGCAATCGGCCCAGGTCACATTTGACCAGACTCGAGTTTAACTCGAGTAGTGTTTTGATGTTTGACGATGAGTTGACCATTGTTTGACAATGGGTTGACTATATGATTGACATGGGGTTGACCATATGATGGAGAAGTCCAAGTGGAACACTTGGCATGGAAAGTCCAATCATGGGTCTTGGCATTTGGAAAGTCCAACATAGAGTTGGTAAGAAAAGTCCAAGGGTGTAATCTTAGTCACGTAAGTCCAAGGGTGTAATCTTGGTCACGTAAGTCCACTGAGGTGAAGGCCTGCTGAATGTTAAGACTTTGACACCAATATCTAATCTTTCGACCCTGGAATTGGCGTTCATTATCGCTAACCAACCTTCAGGGAACTCCGTATCGACATATAATATTCTTCCAAAGGAATTGTATCATCGCATTTTCTATAATTTTGGCTAAAGGTTCGGCCTTCACCCATTTCGAAAAGTAATCCACCTCTACCAACAAGAATTTCTTCTGTAAAGGGGTGGTAGGCATTGAGCCAACTATGTCCATTCCCCATTGATTAAAGGGGAAGGAAACAACCACAACTTTCATCAATTCGGCAGATCGCTCTAATCTATTGCTATGTTTTTGATAGGCTGAACAAGTTTTCACCAGGCGAGTTGCATCTTGATGAAGAGTTGGCTAAAAATACCCAGCAAACAATACTTTCCTAGTTAACATCCTTCCTCCCAAGTGATTGCTACAACATCCTTTATGTATTTCTCGGAGCACCCACTCGACATCTTTCTTCCCCAGTCACTTCAACAAAGGTCAGCCAAAAGACGCTTTGTACAGAGTTCCATCAATGATATTAAATCATTTCACCTTCTTTACCAAGACTAATGTTGCTCCACCTTCGGTGGGAGCCTTCCCGTGCTGCAAAATATGTCATGATATCAGTTCTCTAGTCAGGGGCACAATCATTTCCTAGCACCACGTCTTCCACATTACACACTTCCAAGGAACTGGGAACTTCTACACAAACAGAATCCTGAAGTCTCCCTCCTTCTAAAGCACTAGCCAACTTGGCAAACTCATCCGCTTTTTTATTATCTTCGTTTGGGATTTACTACAGAATCACCTCCTAAAAATAAGCCTTTCCTTTCTCAAAAGCCACAACGTATTTTTGCAACCTTTCTTCCCGGATGGTAAAAGCACCTTTAAGCTGCGACACCATCAACTGAGAATCTCAGTGGATTGTGACCGAAGTGGCTCCTACTGCCTGAGCCACTTGCAACCCTACCAAGATGGCTTCATACTCTGCCTCATTGTTGAATGCCCTATATCTGAGATGAATGGCTATACGGATTTCCTCCCCTTCTAGAGATATGAGCACCACTCCAACTCCACTCCCTATGGATCCAAAAGATCCATCCACGAAAGTGCTCCATGCATTATTTTCTTCTTTTTCTTTGGCTGAGTTGTCTTCTGATCCTACTGACACCTCAGCTAGGAAATTGGCTAACGATTGAGCCATGATAATAGTTTGGGAATGGTAATGGATATCATATTTGCTAACTTCCACAACCCATTTAGCTAACCTTCCTAAAAAATTAGGTTTAGTAACCACTCGACCTAACTCACTGTTGGTCAGCACATTTATCGGATGGGCTAGGAAATAAGGCTTCAACTTGCGAGCTGTTAAGATTAGAATGTATGCCAACTTTTTCAACTCGGTGTACCACAACTTTGCTCCCTTCACTATATGACTGGTATAATAGATAAGTTTCTATTGAGAACCTTCTTGCTTCAATAACACTTAACTGACTGCTCCTTCTGAGATAGCTAAATACATCCACAATGGTTCCCCGGAAATAGGTTTGGCCAACAAATGGAGTTCAGCTAAATATTTCTTCAATTCCTAGAAAGCTTGCTCACACTATTCATTCCACTGAAACCGAGTAGCCTTACGTAGAATCCGGAAGAAAGGTAGCCCCTTATCCGCTGATCTTGCTATAAAGCGAGACAAAAAGACTATCCTTCCCACCAATTTTTTGATCTCTCGTAGATTAGTTGGTGACTTCATATTACATAATACCTCCACCTTCTCTGGATTGGCCTAGAGTCCCTTCTCTATTACAATATATCCCAAAAATTTTCCACTCTTCACCCCAAACAAACACTTCTTTGGATTTAACTTCATGTTGTACCGCCTAAGGGTGGCAATGTTCTCTTTAAGGTCTGCCACTAAATCCCGAGTGAGTTTTGGCTTGACTAGAATATCATCAACACATACTTCCACATTTTTGCCTCTCTATTAAGCAAAAATCTTATCGATGAGCCTCTGGAATGTAGCTCCTGCATTATTTAGCCCAAAGGGCATGACCACATAAGCATACAATCCTCCTACCGTGATAAAACTAACCCATTTCTGATCACCCTTTGCCAAAGGGATTTGGTGATACCCTTGATAAGAATCCATAAGCGAGACAACCTCATACCCTCTAGGGTTGGTTTCATTAATCCGTGAGGGGAAACTTCACTTCCCACTTCACCTCGGTCGCTTGTTCATGGCGATCCCATCGATGTCCCCGGATCAAAAAAAATTTAATCCTAGACAAAAGGGATTGCCCAAACAACCAAGTCATCGTCGTGCTATTCGTTTAGAGAGGTCACCGTAGGGATCCTGAGCGATAAACAAAATTCGCAGCGGAAAACTTAGGATCCCTCAAGAGATCCAAGCAAAAAAAATATACTCGTTTCAATTATCGATTCTATCCTATAGGAATCGAGATTACCTTCGAAGCGTGCCCTTCGAATTCCAGTCAGCAACACTTGCGGATCTCAGTGTGGTCAAAATGTCCACGCCTCTACGATGCACACACACATGATCTTGGAGAGAAGAGGTAAGCCCTTTCGGTTGTGCTAGCAACCACTCCAAGGTCTCACTTTTCTACTCGGTACTTGGCCCTCTTGTTGTGTGAACCAAAACAAATAAAATCTGATTTTCTTTTTTATTGTCCACGTTGAAGAAGAAGAAGCAACCATAATACACCTTAATGAGACATTAAATGCACTTCCTTATTCTCCATGGTAAAAGAAAGGAAGTCAATTAATGCTCATTAAATGCACATTAATGAGTTTTAAATCCCATTTAAAACCCCATTTATTAATTCATGTATTATATATTATTAATTCGTGTATTATTCATTTTAGCCTTCTTCTCTTGGTTTGACTTGAGTCTAACTCAACATAAACCAATTTGAGTCCAACTCAAATTTAGCCAAGTAATGAGTCTTACTCATTCTAGTTAATCCAATTAACTAATAATTCATTTTAGTCAAACCAAAATGATTTCCTCTCCAAAATAATATGTTCTTTGTGTGTGACCCTATAGGCTCTCATAACGTTGGCAATGTATCCAAAACCATTTTAGATACATAAGCAATGAGCGGCATTTAGCAATACATCATTGCTACCCAAGTGATGAGAATGTCGAGATCCGATAACCTCTTCCGTGACTATTATCATATGACAGTGTCCTTCTATCCTTGATATCTCAGATCGATCAATGAGGCATAGACCGTGTCACCCTCTTATCAATCTTTATGTTTCTTGATCCCCAAGTAGACTCACTCAAACAAATGAGCTCAATATCTCATATTGACTCATTTGAGCATGGTCATGCATTTCGTGGTCTTACTCTATCAAGAGGCCAAAGATATCACTCCCGTCATATGGGAGGGATAGATCCCATCTGCATCACTCACATCCCTCCGCATAATTCGTTACATACTCAGTGATCGCCGTTATAGTCACCCAATTACGGTGTGACGTTAGACGATACCAAAGTACATAACTCCTTATATAGGGAACCGTAGTGACTTCAGGTCTAAGGACTATTCATACCAATAGTCACATGAGAAAGTATATGACACTCATATAACGATCCATGATACTTTCTCATGGTGGGTCAATTCAGTATATATAGTCTCCAATATATATACCCATGTATCAATGTGATATCATATATCCATGACTTGTGAGATCAAGTCATCCATTGACCTACATGCTAGTCTCAATGTATCAATATAGCCCTTGTCTATTAATACAATACTCGACTAGGAATATTTAAGAATAGTGTTCTCTACAGCTTTGCATAATCAATTCTACCAATTGATATACTGTAGATAACAACCTACTATTCATGGGCATTATTATATTTATTTAGCTGGCACACGCATAAAGAAATATAATAATCAATCTTTGCCTTTATTAATGCAAGAATATAATACAAAAGTCTCCCTCACCAATCATCTCATAATTGGCACTAAGGGCTCATACTAACAATCTCCCACTAGCACTAGTGCCAATCACTGTAATCTCTAAGACCCAGTGACCTAGTATGACCATCATGCTTCCTCTGTGCCAAAGTCTTGGTCAAGGGATCCGCAATGTTAGCATCAGTGTCTACTCTGCATATCTGAACATCTCCTCTATTGATGATCTCTCGAATGAGGTGATACCGTCGTAGTATGTGTTTGGTCCTCTGATGAGAGCGAGGTTCCTTAGCCTGAGCAATAGCCCCATTGTTGTCACAATAGAGGTCTATTGGGTCTGCTATGCTAGGAACCACCTCAAGTTCAGTGATGAACTTTCGGATCCAAACAGCCTCCTTTGCTGCAGAAGACGCAGCAATATACTCGGCTTCTGTTGTAGAATCTGCAACTGTGTCCTGCTTCGAACTCTTCCAGTTCACAGCGCCATCATTCAAGCAAAATACATATCCTGACTGCGATCTAGAGTCATCCTTGTCAGTTTAGAAGCTGGCATCACCGTAACCCTTTACAGCTAGCTCCTCATTGCCTCCAAATATCAAGAAATATTCTTTTGTCCTTCGCAAGTACTTAAGAATATTCTTGACAGCTGTCCAGTGACATTCACCGAGATCTGACTGATACCTGCTCGTCATGCTTAAAGCATACGAGACATCGAAGTCGATGGCGTACATGATAGATCCTATAACTGATGCATAAGGGATCTGATCCATGCGATCTCTCTCCTCCTTAGAAGAGGGAGATTGAGTCTTCGAAAGACTCATACCATGTGACATTGATAAAAATCCCTTCTTGGAATTCTGCATGGCAAAACGCTTAAGCACCTTGTCCATATATGTACTCTGACTCAAACCAAGCAATCTCTATAGATCTTGATGCCTAGAATATAGGCTGCTTCACCTAAGTCTTTCATTGAAAAACAATTCCCAAGCCAAGTCTTCACAGACTCCAGCATAGGGATATCATTTCCAATGAGCAGTATGTCATCTACATACAATATGAGGAAAACAATTGAGCTCCCACTAACCTTCTTGTAGACACAAGGTTCATCTTCGTTCTTAATGAAACCAAACGTTTTGATCGCATTATCGAAACGAAGATTCCAGCTTCTAGAAGCTTGCTTTAAACCATAAATTGACCTATGCAACTTACAAACCTTTCCAGCATCCTTTGGATCGACAAAACCCTCAGGTTGTGTCATATACACATCCTCGAGTAGATTTCCTTTAAGAAATGCTGTTTTGACATCCATCTGCTAGATCTCATAGTCATATTAAGCTGCAATAGCAAGCATGATCCGAATGGATTTGAGCATCGCAACTGGAGAAAAGGTTTCATCATAGTCAATACCATGAATCTGCTTGAATCCTTTTGCTACCAATCACCCTTTATAGGTATGCACATTACCTTCCATGTCAATCTTTCTCCTAAAGACCCACTTACACCCAATGGGTTTGACCCCTTCAAGTGGATCAACCAAAGTCCAGACTTGGTTAGTGTACATGGATTCTATTTCGGATCTCATGGCCTCGAGCCATTTCTCAGAATCTGGGTTCATTACAGCTTCCTGATAGGATGTCGGCTCATCAAGCATGATACCATCATTATCATCCAAGAGAAAAGAATATCTCTTAGGTTGATGAAGTATCCTATCAGACCTGCGTAGAGCTTGGTCTACCTAAACAGGTTGTATCACAACTCCTTGTGATGACTGTTCTTGTTCCATTAAGGTATCAGTGCTATTTTGTGTATCTTGAACTTCTTCAAGATCAATTTTACTCCCACTTATTTTTCTAGAAATAAATTCCCTTTCTAGAAAAACACCATTTCTGGCAACAAACACTTTGCCTTGTGTGGGGTTGTAAAAGTAATATCCCTTAGTTTCCTTGGGATATCCAACGAAAATAGCATCTATCTGATTTGGGGCCTAGTTTATCTGATACTTAACATCGTACGTAAGCCTCACAACCCCAAATCTTCATAAAAGACATCTTGGGACTCTTCCCAGTCCATATCTCATATGGTGTCTTTACGACTGCCTTAGAAGGAACACGGTTAAGTGTGAAAGCGGCGGTCTCTAGAGCATATCCCCAGAAGGAAGGAGGAAGTTCTGTATGACTTATCATTGATCGTACCATATCTAATAGAGTACGATTTCTCCTCTCGGATACACCATTCAACTGTGGTGTTCCAGGTGGAGTGAGCTGAGATCTTATCCCACACTCAACTAGATAGTCACTAAACTCTTGGCTTAGGTATTCCCCACCTCGATCTGATCGAAGCATCTTAATACTCTTACCAAGTTGGTTCTGTACTTCATTCTTGAATTTTTTGAACTTTTCAAAGGATTCTGATTTGTGTCTCATAAGATACACATATCCATATCTACTGAAATCATCAGTAAATGTGATGAAGTACTGATAACCTCCTCTGGCTGCGACTTTGAAAGGACCGCATACATCACTATGTATGAGGCCTAACAAATATGTCACTCGTTCGCCTTGTCCACTAAATGGAGTCTTGGACATCTTACCCAAAAGACAAGATTCACATACCTCATATGATTCAAAATCAAATGAGTCCAGTAATCCATCCTTATGGAGTTGGGCTATGCGACTCTCATTTATGTGACCCAAGCGACAATGCCAAAGATATGTTTGATTCAAATGATTAGATTTGAATCGTTTGGTATTTATGTTATAGACTGGGTTTTCGAGGTCTAGAACATAGAGTCCATTCATCAAGTGTGCACTGCAATAGAACATTTCATTTAAATATATAGAACAACACTTGTCCTTAATTATAAATGAAAAACCTTTCTTGTCCAAACAAGATATAGACATAATATTCTTAGTTATTGCAGGTACGAAATAATACTCTTCAAGTTCTAGAATTAAACCACTGGGTAATGATAAGGAATATGTTCCTACAGCTATAGCAGCAACTCTTGCGCCATTGCCAACACGTAGGTCTGCTTCTCCTTTTGTCAAAGATCTACTTCTTCTCAAGCCCTGCACATTAGTACAAATGTGAGAAGCACAACCGGTATCCAATACCCATGAGGAAAAATAGATAGATTGACTTCTATAACATGTATACATGAAGTGGAAGTCTCATTTCCTTTCTTCTTCTGAACTTCCTCGAGGTACTTTTTGCAGTTCCTCTTCCAATGTCCAACTTCCTTGCAGTGGAAGCAAGTCCCTTCCTTGGCCACCCCACCTTTAGGCTTCAATGCTTTGTCCTTATCTTTATTCTGGGTCTTACCCTTGCCTTTAGACTTTTTCTTACCCTTGCCCTTTTTAACCATAAGTACATCATTAGTACCAGGTTGCATCTTCTTAAGATTGCTCTCAGCAGTTCTCAACATGCTTAAGAGCTCAGGCAATGGTTTGTCAATTTCGCTCATGTAATAATTCATGACAAATTGACTAAAGCCTCTAGGCAGCGAATATAGAATAAGGTCAGTGGCCAACTCTTGGCCTAAAGGAAACCCCAATCTTTCAAGGTTCTCAACATACCCAATCATCTTGAGTACATGAGTTCCTACGGGTGTTCCTTCTTGCATTTTGCATGAAAATAATGCCTTAGATACCTCAGATCTCTCGTGCCTCGCCTGCCCTTGATATAGTTGCTTCAAGTGTGCAACCATATCGAAGGCATCCATGTTCTCATGTTGCTTCTGAAGCTCAGAGTTCATGGTTGCAAGCATAAGGCATGATGCATCTAATGCATCATCTTGATGCTTCTTGTATGCATCCTTATCTGCACGAGTAGCATTATTGGCGGGTGATTCAGAAATGGGTTGCTCTAGGACATAGAGTTTCCGCTCCTGTTTGAGAACTATTCTCAAATTTCTGAACCAGTCAATGAAGTTTGCTCCATTGAGCTTGTCCTTCTCAAGGACCGATCGCAGAGAGAGGGTATTTGACGTATTTGAAGACATAGTAATCTACAACAGAAATAATATGCAGAAATGAGTATTATATCTGAAATCATTTAATTAGGCCTTTAATTAAATGAGACTCCCACTGATTCCCTTAGCTTCAATAGGAGCTAGTCATACCAGTTCTATTGAGCTTCAAGTTCATGTGGGACAAGATCCACATCATACCTCACCTTGAGTTAGCTTTGGCTAATCGCCCAAGATTTAGTATCACTAGGTAGGTAACATTTTACCAATTGCATCGTATGCAACTCTTGGAATAAAGGATCAAGATTCACATTATACATCATCTTGAGTTAGCTTTGGCTAATCGCCCAAGACTTAGTATAAATGTTCTCTTATCCTTGTCTCCTAACTATTAGGAAATGCCTCTAAGTATTTCTCAATCTAATTGAGACACTTAGTGAAGTCTCATCCAAAGTTTGATAGCGGGACATCACAATTGTCCTCTCGCACTCTACCAAGATAAAATCTTGTTGCTTTGCTTTGTGACCCAACACAAATGATCGAGGTAGTTTATGAGTACCAAACTTTGGTAGGCATATTCATTTGACTTAATTTTAAGATAACAGATTATCTAGCATGCATCACATACACACAAAATATATCACATATATGCTAAACGTGACATGGTTATGACCCTTATTCTACGATTTCTCAAGACAATGAGAAAATCGATTGGTTACCCTAGGGATAGCATCTTCTCCAAGCGCTTCCTTTGGTCAGCATGTGTTGTCAGCATCGTCCTTGTAACATCCACCTTCAATGGACTTTCATTGCTTATTTATTTTGTACATTACAAAATGAGAATACTCGAGTTACATTCGAGTCTAAATCTATTTTACAACTAGAAAATAGAAGTGAAGGCATGACACACAGGCCATGTAAAAAAAATACAACATCCACATACATATGACGGCACGCAGGTCGTATTATGAATTACAACACATAACCACAATCATATTGGGTCCTAGGCCATAACCATGCACCATATACAAATCATTCACAATGATTTAATAAATTATTTTATTTATCAGTTTTATTATGTGCAATTTTTAAGCCGCTATGTCGATTAGCCGCAACACCACGGCGGTCATAGACCGAGTTGCTGCCCATTTTGTCCGTCTCTATGAACCCGAGACCTCCAGATGGCCAGGTGTGTTCGGCACCGTCCGACTTGAACCAGCCCACATGGCAGACCATCTGCTTGGCTGAATCAACTCGGACACAAGCGGAGTCGGCACCATCCGACTTGATTCATCCCACTCAGCAGATTATCTGCTTGGCTAAATTAACTCGGACATAGACCGAGTTGGCACCATCCGACTTGATTCAGCCCACTCGGCAGACTATCTGCTTGGCTAAATCAACTCGGACATATACCGAGTCGGCAAAAAAAACATAATAAAACTAATCTCATGTTTATATCACATAAAACACGAAAAAAAATGTGTACATTTTTTTTACAAGTGGCTCTAATACCACTGTAGGGATCCCGAGCGATAAACAAAATTCGCAGTGGAAAACTTAGGATCCCTCCAGAGATCCAAGCAAAAAAAATATACTCGTTTCAATTATCGATTCTATCCTATAGGAATAGAGATTATCTTCGAAGCGTGCCCTTCGAATTCCAGTCAGCAACACTTGCGGATCTCAGCGTGGTTAGAATGTCCACGCCTCTACGGTGCACACACACACGATCTTGGAGAGAAGAGGTAAGCCCTTTCGGTTGTGCTAGCAACCACTCCAAGGTCTCACTTTTCCACTCGGTACTTGGCCCTCTTGTTGTGTGAACCAAAAAAAATAAAATCTGATTTTCTTTTTTATTGTCCACGTTGAAGAAGAAGAAGCAACCATAATACACCTTAATGAGACATTAAATGCACTTCCTTATTCTCCATGGTAAAAGAAAGGAAGTCAATTAATGCTCATTAAATGCACATTAATGAGTTTTAAATCCCATTTAAAACCCCATTTATTAATTCATGTATTATATATTATTAATTTGTGTATTATTCATTTTAGCTTTCTTCTCTTGGTTTGACTTGAGTCTAACTCAACATAAACCAATTTGAGTCCAACTCAAATTTAGCCAAGTAATGAGTCTTACTCATTCTAGTTAATCCAATTAACTAATAATTCATTTTAGTCAAACCAAAATGATTTCCTCTCCAAAATAATATATTCTTTGTGTGTGATCCTATAGGCTCTCATAACGTTGTCAATGTATCCAAAACCATTTTAGATACATAAGCAATGAGCGGCATCTAGCAATACATCATTGCTACCCAAGTGATGAGAATGTCGAGATCCGATAACCTCTTCCGTGACTATTATCATATGACAGTGTCCTTCCTTCCTTGATATCTCAGATCGATCAATGAGGCATAGACCGTGTCACCCTCTTATCAATCTTTATGTTTCTTGATCCCCAAGTAGACTCACTCAAACAAATGAGCTCAATATCTCATATTG
This sequence comes from Wurfbainia villosa, assembly GCA_025175895.1. Lineage (NCBI taxonomy): Eukaryota > Viridiplantae > Streptophyta > Magnoliopsida > Zingiberales > Zingiberaceae > Wurfbainia > Wurfbainia villosa. Next base: position 53,775,282 of record CM045986.1, on the reverse strand, counting down.
ACTCATTTAAGCATGGCCATGCATTTCGTGGTCCTACTCTATCAAGAGGCCAAAGATATCACTCCCGTCATATGGGAGGGATAGATCCCATCTACATCACTCACATCCCTCTGCATAATTCGTTACATACTCAGTGATCGCCGTTATAGTCACCCAATTACGGTGTGACGTTAGATGATACCAAAGTACATAACTCCTTATGTAGGGAACCGTAGTGACTTCAGGTCTAAGTGTTGGAATGTATACTGAAAGCCTAGCTCTTTTTGTATGAACATTTTATTTTGACATAAGAATCACATGATCATTGTTTGCACTTTATATATTTATTATATGTGTGCATATTGTCTAATATTTTACATTGTAGATAACATGGTGCTTGGTGTGACACAGAAGATCATGTTATCAGTCCCTTGTAAAATATAAGTAGAGGCTCACAACCAAGAAGGTTTTGGACAAACCATTGGCATGGTTGTAGTGTAGCTTGGTATTATTTTTTCTTGAACATAGAGTTACACTAGTACACTTAGGTGTATTGAGCAGGACCGACATAGAGGTGATTCAATTTATTGCTGACTGCATAATTGAATCGGACCTCGGATATTATGTTGTACATGCTCATAATCCCGATATAATAACGGGCACATGTACTTAGTATTTATTTCTTTTATTTACCAGTGGTTAAGATTTAGATGGATTAAATCAATATGCCCGGTAAGTTGGGAAATGATATTATTTACATGGTGTGCCGTTGATTATAGGAGGAAACCGTATCCTATATATTAGGTTGATGATGTCCCCTTGAGGAGCTCATAAGGTTCATCATGTAAACCCAGCTGGTTGACTTAGTCAACATGATGATAAGGTTGAGTGGTACTACTCAAGGAATTAGATGTTAATTAATTGATGGTCAGTAAATCAATTAATTGACGGACATTCGATATCTTAAACACGGGGAGATTAATGTATGAATAATATATGAAGCCCATATTAATTTATGGGGGTTGGTGAGGTAGTTCAATGATGATCCTCTAGTGGAATGGAACATCATTGATGGATCAAGTTTGTGTGGTTCCGATCCATCGGGTGGCCAAGACCCAACTCCTCCTTATGGTCCCTATCGTAGCCTAATATAATCCTTGCGAAGTCTAGATCCAAGAATGTAAAACAAAACCTAGAACCAACAGTTGGGATTAAATCCCTAGATCCGATGGTTAGGATGAAACACTAGAACCAACGGTTGGGATTAAATCCCTAGATCCGATGGTTAGGATGAAACCCTAGAATCGACGGTCGAGATTAAATCCCTAGATCCGACGGTTGGGATAAAACCCTAGATCCGATGGTTGGGATGAAATCCTAGATCCGACGGTTGGGATGAAATCCTAGATCCGACGGTTGAGATGAAACCCTAGATCCGACGGTTGAGATAAAACCCTAGATCCGACGGTGGAGGTTAAATCCCTAGATCCGACGGTGGAAATTAAAGGAGTCCTAAGCCTAACTCTATAAAAGGAAAGCTTAGGGTTGGGCGGAAAGAAGGAATTGATTGAGGAATAAGGATTTTGGCTCATCCAAAAGTGGGCGGCTAGGGTTTTTGGGTGGCTAGGGTTTTGGAGAAAAACAAGTGGGCGACAACTCTTCCTTCTAGTTGATTGTCGGCGCCCATCTTCCTCCATCATCACTTGGCCGGCGCCCATCCTAGAGATCTCTCCCTTCTTCCTTGGCCGGCGGTTCTCCTTCCATAGGTGGTCAGTATTCATCTTCCTCCCTTCATCCTAGAGTGGCCGGCGACAACACTTCTTGAAGTTGGCCGGCGCATCATCCAATTGTTCCTTGGCCGGCGGTTGCACCAAATTCCCTAATTTGGTGGCCGGTTCTAGATAGGAAGGTATTTGTTGTTTCTTCTCTTTGTTCGCAGCGGACAAGGTAGAGAAGAAAGCGATCTAGAAGGCTTCTACTCGTGGAGGATCTTCGTCCACACGTCGTCAACGAGAAAGATAGGACATACGGTAGAAGATCGTGAGGTATAAAGTTATTTTAACTTTATTTACATATCTGAGCTTGTTCTTTTATGTTTTGATTATGCATGTGTAAATTAGTAAATATATTGTATAATCATGGACCCCGAAGACAAACACAAAAACCGGCAATCCGTCCGTCGTCTCTTCCGCGGCTAACCAACTAGAAGAGTTGTGTTGCTTGAACAACTAGTTTGTTCAAGCGACCACTTAAGTTGTTAGCACGACGACGAAATGGTTGTGCTAAGGAAGCTCATCCCATCCGGATTAATTCTTTCATTAGTGAAAATTTTAATCCGGGGACATGGGAGCCAATGAGCCTTCAAAGCAACTCCCTAGAATTGGTATCAGAGCTACGGTTTCCGGTTGTGTGTTTTGGATTCGGTTAATTTTTTATGCACTTTTTCATATATTATATGTACCGGATAATAGTAGGATATGCGTAGTTTAACTCTTTGGTTGCAGGCATAAGATCCGACTATTATGGCCATGTGTGTGTATGTGAATGGATGTGTGTAAAAATTTATTATTTGAATCCTCGGGGTTGACGAGGCTAGATTAGTATTTAATTTTTGTAATTAAATACGGCATTGTTTAGCCGATCATTTTAGTTTACTTTCGATCTAGATTATTTGTACACTCCTTCGTGGAGTATAGGATCGATGGATGTAAATAAAATGATTTATCTAGGCTCGGAACTCTTTGGTGACTTGCGCACGGGAAAAGATGGAGCGGACGAGGTGGCGACACGACGGGATGCATATTTGAGGACAATGCCATAATAGTTGGAAAAATTCTATTTTTTCCATATTTATTGCTTATTTGTTTTATATGCATGTTGTGTATGATTTAAAATTTCTCATTTGCAATTTACTAAGTGGGAGAGGGACATTTTAATTAATTCCCGCGGCCTCCATTACAATTTAACGTGTGATGCAACAAACTTGTGTGTCGGCTCTGAGTGCCTTCCTCCCTGAGGACGAGTTTGTTTGCGGATCACTAGGTCAAATAATGGTTATAGGAAATTATCTAGGAGCATGTGTACTTCCACAGAGGTAAGGCACATAATCCAAAATAATTCCCTTAGTATCGTGTAATGGTGCACACTTAGATACAAATAAAAGTATCCTCCCCATAGGAGTCACTACTTTTATTTGTAGGGCCAAAGAGGAACCAACTATTAATTTTATTTGTCAAAAAGTAAGGTTGACAAGATAATAAAATTAATGGGTAAAACCTCCTCTTACAAATATAGAATTCGTATACGTCCACACAGAGTGGCATGCAACATTTTCGGTGATTTGAGGTGTTGGTTGATTTCGGGATTTTATTGTTTTGAGGAATCAATAATTTTTGAAATCTAATATTTTGATCATTGTGATTTTTAGGATTTTCAAATGGCTTTCAACCCACTTGCTGTGATTTTAAAAGAAAACAAACTTACTGGTCCAAACTACATTGATTGGAAAAGAAACCTGGATATTGTCTTAACTGCGGAGGAGTACAAATTTGTACTCTTTGAGGTCTGTCCTCCTAAGCCCATCGATGACTCTGATGAAAAGGAGAAAGAACGTTATAAGAAATGGGTCAAGGAAGATGAGATGGCGCGGTGTTACATTTTGGCATCTATGTCAAATGTGCTGCAACATCAGCATCAGGCCATAGCAACAACTTATGACATGATGTTCAATCTCAAGGAACTTTTCGGACATCAGAGTAGGGCGGCTAGGCAGGAGGCTATGAGAAACTTAATGACAACCTCCATGATCGAGGGAACACCCGTTAGGGATCATGTTCTCAAGATAATGGCTCATCTTAATGAGATGGAAGTCCTAGGAGCTGAGATCGATGGGGAAACCCAGGTCGATATCATTCTCCAGTCTCTGCCTAGGAGTTTTGAGTAGTTCCGCCTCAACTACAACATGAACAAAAGGTTGTATTCATTGGCGGAGCTTCTGACAGAACTCCAGGCGGCAGAGGGTCTTTTTCGTCAGAGTGCTCAAGCCATGGTCGCTCAGAAGGTTTCTTCCTCTAAACCGAAAGGTAAGAAGAAGAAGAAACAAGATGGAGCGAAGAAAGTGGCAGTGGGACCTCAGGCAGGAGTGAAGAAGCCGAAAGGCAAGTGCTTCACTTGCAAGCAAACTGGACATTGGAAGGCGGACTGTCCTCGCCGAAAGAACAAAGGTATATCTTCTTGTTTAGTTGTTGAAACATGTTTAGCGGTGTTATCTACCAGTGCCTGGTGTGTAGATACAGGAGCCACTGATCATGTCTACAATACTTTGCAGGGGTTCCAGGAAACCCGACGACTAGCTGAGGGAGAGATTACCGTCTTCATGGGCAATGCTTCAAAGGTGGCGGCTATTGCAGTGGGAGACGTTTATTTATCTTTTGATAGGAATAAAGTTTTGGTTTTGAGAAAGTGTCATTATGTACCTACTTTTAGAAAGAATTTAATTTCAGTTTCTAAATTGTTTATGGATGGGTATTCTGTTTCTTTTAATGACAAAGTGGTTATAAAAAGGAACAGAGAGATTATCTGTTCTGGTACATTGGTTGGCAATTTATATACTCTTGAACCAAAAACTCCCACGATGCATATAGAAATCAATAACTCATCTTCTAAGTCTAATAAGAGAAAAGAACTTTCGCAAATGAACCAAACATATCTTTGGCATCTAAGGCTTGGTCATATTAACCTAAGCAGAATTCAAAGGTTGATAGCTGATGGACCTTTGGGTTCATTAGTGGTGGAGGATCTCCCAACCTGCGAATCTTGCTTGGAAGGTAAAATGACCAAGAGGTCTTTCAAGGCCAAGGGGTATAGAGCCAAAGATGTGTTAGAATTGGTTCATTCTGATTTGTGCGGTCCTTTGTCTATCCAGGCAAGAGGTGGTTTTGAATATTTCGTCTCTTTTATAGACGATTATTCAAGATATGGATACATTTACTTAATGCGCCGCAAGTCTGAATGCTTTGACAGGTTCAAAGAATTCAAGGCTGATGTGGAGAACCATCAAGGTAAAAGTATCAAGACATTACGATCTGATCGTGGTGGCGAATACCTCTTGGGAGAGTTTAGGAATTACTTATCAGAGGCTGGGATTCAATCCCAATTGTCTGCACCTGGCACACCCCAGCAGAATGGTGTAGCGGAGCGAAGGAATAGGACTCTTATGGAGATGGTCAGATCGATGATGAGTTATTCTGAGTTACTTGTTTCATTCTGGGGGTATGCACTGGATACGGCAATGTACACTCTGAACTTGGTTCCATATAAATCAGTACCTTCTACCCCTGTAGAATTATGGACTGGGCGAAAGCCTAGTCTGAGACATATGTCGATATGGGCGATCCAAAGACATCTTTGAAAGCGATCCGTAAGTTGGAACCTCGTACAGAAGTGTGCATGTTTGTTGGCTACCCTAAGGGAACGAAAGCTGGTTTGTTTTATAATCCTAGAGATCAGAGGGTGATCGTTAGCACGAACGCCAGATTTCTAGAAGAGGATTATGTAATGAACCACAAGCCCAAGAGTAGGATTGTTCTTGAGGAGTTGACAGGGGAAGTCCCGACTTCAGTACCACCGGTACAAGAGGAGACACCACAAGTCACTGCACCATGTGTCACAAAGCATACACAGGAGGCACCTCGTCGTAGTGGGAGGGTTGTTAGACAACCCGATAGATTCATGTTTTTGGGGGGAGTCTTCGGACTTAGTCCCTGGTGAACATGAACCAGATCCATGGACATATGACGGGGCAATCCAAGACATAGATGCAGTATCTTGGCAAAGTGCGATGAATTCAGAGATAGAATCTATGGATTCTAATCAGGTCTGGGAGCTAGTAGAGCCACCCGATGGTGTAAAAACCATTGGATGCAAGTGGATCTACAAGAGAAAGAGAGGAGTAGACGGGAAGGTTGAGACCTTCAAAGCTAGGCTTGTTGCGAAAGGGTATACTCAGAAAGAGGGTATCGATTATGAGGAGACCTTTTCGCCGGTAGCTATGCTAAAGTTTATCCGGATTCTCTTATCTATAGATGCTCATATGGATTATGAGATTTGGCAGATGGATGTCAAGACAGCTTTCCTTAACGGAAGTCTTGAGGAGAACATCTATATGCGGCAACCAGAGGGATTCATTGCTAAAGGCAAAGAGCATCTTGTATGTAAGCTTAATCGGTCCATTTATGGATTGAAGCAAGCTTCTAGATCTTGGAACATCCACTTTGATGAGGTAATCCAGTCATATGAATTTATTCAAAGTCTGGATGAGCCTTGTGTATACAAGAGATGTGACGGAAACGTAGTGGTGTTTCTTGTACTATACGTAGATGACATTTTGTTAGTTGGCAACAATATCAAAGTGTTATCAGACGTAAGGGTATGGTTGTCCAAACAGTTTGATATGAAGGACTTGGGAGAAGTGGGACACATCCTTGGGATCAAAGTTATAAGGGATCGCAAGAAAAGGATGTTGTGCTTGTCTCAAGCTTCATACATTGACACTATCCTTGCTCGTTTTAGCATGCAGAACTCTAAGAAAGGTTTTCTACCTTTTAGGCATGGAGTCCCTTTATCTAAAGAGATGTGTCCCAAAACATCAAAGGAGATAGAGGACATGAAGGCGGTTCCTTATGCTTCGACAGTAGGAAGCCTTATGTATGCTATGCTATGTACGAGACCGGATATCTGCTTTATCGTGAGCATGGTTAGCAGATATCAGAGTAATCCTGGACAGGGACATTGGACTGCGGTAAAGCATATATTGAAGTACCTGAGAAGGACTAGGGATTATATGCTGGTTTACCGGGCAGATCAATTAGTCCCTGTGGGTTACACGGATTTGGATTTCCAATCAGATAGGGACAAGAGTAAGTCTACCTCGGGGTTTGTGTTTACTTTTGGAGGAGGAGCCATAGTATGGAGGAGTGTCAAGCAGAAATGCGTGGCGGACTCTACCATGGAAGCTGAGTATGTGGCAGCCTCTGAGGCAGCCAAGGAAGCTGTATGGCTCAGGAACTTCTTGATGGACTTAGATGTGATTCCTGGTTTGCCCAGAACTATCACAATTTATTGTGATAACAGTGGTGCAGTTGCAAACTCGAAGGAACCACGAGCCCATAAGGCGAGTAAACACATAGAGCGCAAGTATCACCTTATACAAGAGATCGTAAAGCGAGGGGAAGTTGCTGTCGCCAAGATTGCATCAGAGGATAACCTGGCGGATCCATTCACTAAGGCCCTTCCAGCAAAAGCGTTTGATAGGCATGTGGAGGACATGGGGATCAGATGTATGGCAGAGTGATGACGACATAGTCTTTTAGTATAAGTGGGAGATTGTTGGAATGTATACTGAAAGCCTAGCTCTTTTTGTATGAACATTTTATTTTGAAATAAGAATCCCATGATCATTGTTTGCACTTTATATATTTATTATATGTGTGCATATTGTCTAATATTTTACATTGTAGATAACATGGTGCTTGGTGTGGCACAGAAGATCATGTTATCAGTCCCTTGTAAAATATAAGTAGAGGCTCACAACCAAGATGATTTTGGACAAACCATTGGCATGGTTGTAGTGTAGCTTGGTATTGTTTTTTCTTGAACATAGAGTTACACTAGTACACTTAGGTGTATTGAGCAGGACCGACATAGAGGTGATTCAATTTATTGCTGACTGCATAATTGAATCGGACCTCGAATATTATGTTGTACATGCACTTAATCCCGATATAATAACGGGCACATGTACTTAGTATTTATTTCTTTGATTTACCAGAGGGTGAGATTAAGATGGATTAAATCAATATGCCCGGTAAGTTGGGAAATGATATTATTTACATGGTGTGCCGTTGATTATAGGAGGAAACCGTGTCCTATATATTAGGTTGATGATGTCCCCTTGAGGAGCTCATAAGGTTCATCATGTAAACCCAGCTGGTTGACTTAGTCAACATGATGATAAGGTTGAGTGGTACTACTCAAGGAATTAGATGTTAATTAATTGATGGTCAGTAAATCAATTAATTGACGGACATTCGATATCTTAAACACGGGGAGATTAATGTACGAATAATATATGGATCCCATATTAATTTATGGGGGTTGGTGAGGTAGTTCAATGATGATCCTCTAGTGGAATGGAACATCATTGATGGATCAAGTTTGTGTGGTTCCGATCCATCGGGTGGCCAAGACCCAACTCCTCCTTATGGTCCCTATCGTAGCCTAATATAATCCTTGCGAAGTCTAGATCCAAGAATGTAAAACAAAACCTAGAACCAACGGTTGGGATTAAATCCCTAGATCCGATGGTTAGGATGAAACACTAGAACCAACGGTTGGGATTAAATCCCTAGATCCGATGGTTAGGATGAAACCCTAGAATCGACGGTGGAGATTAAATCCCTAGATCCGATGGTTGGGATAAAACCCTAGATCCGACGGTTGGGATGAAATCCTAGATCCGACGATTGAGATGAAATCCTAGATTCGACGGTTGAGATGAAACCCTAGATCCGACGGTTGGGATAAAACCCTAGATCCGATGGTGGAGGTTAAATCCCTAGATCTGACGGTGGAGATTAAAGGAGTCCTAAGCCTAACTCTATAAAAGGAAAGCTTAGGGTTGGGCGGCAAGAAGGAATTGATTGAGGAATTAGGGTTTTGGCTCATCCAAAAGTGGGCGGCTAGGGTTTTTGGGTGGCTAGGGTTTTGGAGCAAAACAAGTGGGCGGCAACTCTTCCTTCTAGTTGATTGCCGGCGCCCATCTTCCTCCATCATCACTTGGCCGGTGCCCATCCTAGAGATCTCTCCCTTCTTCCTTGGCCGGCGGTTCTCCTTCCATAGGTGGCCGACATTCATCTTCCTCCCTTCATCCTAGAGTGGCCGGCGGCAACACTTCTTGAAGTTGGCCGGTGCATCATCCAATTGTTCCTTGGCCGGCGGTTGCACCAAATTCCCTAATTTGGTGGCCGGTTCTAGATAGGAAGGTATTTGTTGTTTCTTCTCTTTGTTCGCAGCAGACAATGTAGAGAAGAAAGCGATCTAGAAGGCTTCTACTCGTGGAGGATCTTCGTCCACACCTCGTCCATGAGAAGGATAGGACATACGGTAGAAGATCGTGAGGTATAAAGTTATTTTAACTTTATTTACAGATCTGAGCTTGTTCTTTTATGTTTTGATTATGCATGTGTAAATTAGTAAATATATTGTATAATCATGGACCCCGAAGACAAACACAAAAACCGGCGATCCATCCGTCGTCTCTTCCGCGGCTAACCAACTAGAAGAGTTGTGTTGCTTGAACAACTAGTTTGTTCAAGCGACCACTCAAGTTGTTAGCACGACGACGAAATTGTTGGGAATTCTTTATGCCAAATGGCATATGCGCAACGGAAAAAATTAGGATCCCTTCCAAGTGATCCATGCGAAAGCAAACTCGTATAAAATAAATTTCTCTAAACCAAGCCTATCTTATAGGAGAGTTCTACCTTTGTTGCGTGCCCTTTGCAATCCCACTTTTCCTTGGATGTGTTGGATCTTTTAGCACGTTCAAATGTCCGTGCCTCTATATGTATCCACACGAGCAAGCTCTTGTCTCACAAAAGAAAAACTAGAGGAGCTCTCCTTTACTTCTTGCTAGAGAAGTCCCTAAAGGAGAGGAAGAGAGGGAAAAGGAGAAAGGAAGAAGAAGACTCCTCTTCTTGCTAGCCTACACTCACAAACCCACACAACCAAAGCTTCCACCAAGCTCTCTCACAAGCCTCAAACACTTAGCTCCACCAACTCATTTTTTGGGGCCCACTCCATGGGTCTTTTATAGGGTTGGAAAAACCCTTTCACCTCCACACATTCAATGCAATCCATTGCATTGAGACATATCCTTGTTTGGCCGGCCACTTAAGGAGACAAAACCATTTTGTTTCCTTCCACCTTAACTAGCTTAGGTGGATGCTTAGGTTGCATGCTTATGTGGCATGATTATGTGGCATTCTTATGTGGCATTCATGCATGTTTAATTAATCTTATTAATTCAATTAAGCTTATGTTATCATATTGAATTAATCTTATTAATTCAATCATATTGAATTAATCTTATTAATTCAATTAAGCTTATGTTATCATATTGAATTAATCTTATTAAATCAATAAGGTAACATATTGAATTAATCTCATTAAATCAATTAGCTAAAATTCTCATTAAGCTTAAAGTCCAAAAACCATTTTGTACTTAAGCTTATTCCCAAATTATTCTAGTCAAACTAGAATACTCTAATTCCTCTAATTATCATGCTCTTTGTGTGTGACCCTATAGGCTCTCATAACATTGGCAGTGGATCTAAACTCTTTTAGATACACAAGCAATGAGCGGCATCTAGCAATGCATCATTGCTACCCAAGTTACGAGATAAGTCAAGATCCGACTAACCTTTCCGTGACTACTATAATATATGACCGTGTCCTTCTATCCATGATATCAGATTGATCAATGAGGCATAGACCGTGTCATCCTCGATCAATCTATGTGTTTCTTGATCCCTGAGTAAACTAACTCAAACAAATGAGCTCAATATCTCATATTGACTCATTCGAGCATGGCCATGCGTTTTAGTAGTTCTACTCAATCAAGGGGCCCACGATATCACTCACTCCTATATGAGAGGGATAGATCCCATCTACATCACTCACATCCCTCCGCATAATTTGTTATATACCCAGTAATCGCCTTTATGGTCCACCCTGTTACGGGTGACGTTTGACGATACCAAAGTACATAACTCCTTATGTAGGGAACCGTAGTGATTTCAGGTCTGAGGACTATTCATACCAATAGTCACATGAGAAAGTTTATGACACTCATATAACGATCCATGAAACTTTCTCATGGCGGTCTCAAGATATATTCTCTAATATATACCCATGTGTCAACTTGATATCATATATCCATGACTTGTGAGATCAAGTCATCAATTGACCTACATGCTAGTCTTTATGTATTAATATTGCCCTTGCATATTAATACTTGACTAGGAACATTTAGAAAGTGTTCTCTAGCTCTCATAATCAATTCACAATTGATGTGTCAGAGATAAGAACCTACTTTTCTAGGGCATTACTATATTTAATTTATGGCACAAGCAAGACTTAAATATAATAACCAATCCTTTGCCTTTATAGAATATGATACAAAATGTTCCCTATTCAACCATCACATGATTGGTTCTAGGGCTATAACTAACAATCTCCCACTAGCACTAGTACCAATCACTATGATATCTAATACCTAGTGACCTAGTGTGACCATCATGCTTCCTCTGCAAAGCCTTGGTCAATGGATCTGCGATGTTAGCTTCGCTGACTGCAGATATCCTCACATCTCCTCTATCGATGATCTCTCGAATGAGATGGAAGCGCCGCAAAGATGTGTTTGGTCCAGTGATGTGATCGAGGTTCCTTAGCTCGCAATAGCCCCATTGTTGTCACAATAGAGGTCTATTGGATCTGCAATGCTTAGGAACTACCCCAAGTTCATGATGAACTTGAGCCAAACAGCCTCCTTTGTCGTGCGATCGCAATATACTCGGCTCATTGTAGAATCAAGAATCGTGTCCTCGCTTTGAACTCTTCCACCACACCCACCATTCGTGCAAAACACGCACCCGATTGCATCTATAGTCATGCTTGTCTGCTTGGAAGCTTGCATCATGTAACCCTTTACAGCTAGCTCCTCATTGCCTCCAAAATATCGTGAAATATTCTTTCGTTCTTCGTAAGTATTTAAGAATATTTTTGATCGCTATCCGTGACTTTCACCGGATTCGATCCGTATCTACTCGCCATACTCAAAGCATACGAGATGTCGGACGAGTACAAAGCATACGCGCATGATAGACCCTATAGCGGATGCATAAGGGATCTTATCCATGCGGTCTCTCTCTCCTTAGAAGAGGGACATTGAGTCTTGAAGACTTACACCATGTGATAAAGCGAAACCCTTTCTTGGAATTTTGCATAGCAAAACGATCTAGCACTTTATCAATGTATGTACTCGACTTAGGCCAAGTAATCTTTTAGATCTATCTCTATAGATCTTGATGCCTAGAATATAGGCCTTCACCTAAGTCTTTCATCGAGAAACAATTCCCTAACCATATCTTCACAGATTTGGAGTGAGGGAATATCATTTCCGGCGAGAAGTATGTCATCTACATACAAGACAAGAAATACAACTGCGCTACTATTTCTCTTGTAGACACAAGGCTCATCTTCATTCTTGATGAAACCAAACTCTTTGATTGCATCATCGAATCGAAGATTCCAGCTTCGAGAGGCTTGCTTTAGTCCATAAATGGACCTTTGCAGTTTGCATACCTTTCCAGGATGCTTTGGATCTCCAAAACCCTCAGGTTGTGTCATGTACACATCCTCGAGTAGCTTTCCATTCAGAAAAGCGGTTTTGACATCCATCTGCCAGATCTCATAATCATGGTAGGCTGCAATAGCAAGTATGATCCGAATGGATTTAAGCATCGCAACTGGTGAAAAGGTTTCTTCATAGTCAATACCATGAATTTGTTTGAATCCTTTAGCCACCAATCTACCTTTATAGGTATGCTTATTACCATCCATGTCAGTCTTTACTTTAAAGACCCACTTACACCCAATGGGTTTTACCCCTTCAGGTGGATCAACCAAAGTCCATACTTGGTTAGTGTACATGGATTCCATTTCGGATCTCATGGCCTCTAGCCATTTCTCAGAATCTGAGCTCATCATAGCTTCTTGATAGGATGTAGGCTCGTCAAGATCGACAAGCAATACTTCACCATTGTCAGTCAAGAGAAAATAATATCTCTCGGGTTGACGACGGATCCTATTAGATCTACGAAGAGGTTGGTCTACTTGAACAGGTGTTTGCTCCACAACTCTTTGGGCAACAAATTCCTCATCCACAACACTTTGTGGTGCCTGTTCATTTTCCATCGAAGCCTTAGTGTTATCTGTTAAGGCAATCTCTTGCCGTGATATGGTTTTGATGGTGTGGCAAAGGGTTTAAGTTAGTGTGTTATGTTGATTTGATATGTGCGTTGAAGTCATGCAGGACTTAGTAATTCGCACATGGAGCCGTGGCGAGTTTCACATCTCATGACTCGTGCCTTGAGTCGGTGAAGGATAGCTTTGCGGAAGCCGTGCGCTTGGAGCATCCGAGGGACCGCCGGACGAGAAGCTTGGAGTGAAGCCGGAGGAAGTAGACTTCGAGGCAAGAGACGAAGGAGCATTGCAGATCCGTGCGCCTGATCCGCAGGGGCGTGGCGAGCGAAGAAGAGAACAAGGCGAGGACTCAGAAATGAGAGTGAGCGATTGTAACCCGGGGAAGGGTAGCTCTTAGGTGAAACTTGGCCATTTGGCCAAGTGTCGGATGGGTTTTCCGACACCGATCGATTGCCATGGAATGGCGATCGGCTTCCAGTCGAGTGTAGCTCGACCGGTATCGATCGGTTTGTGGCGTGATCGGCGCCATACGTTAGCGATCATTGCCAAGACAACGATCACTGGCGGCGTCGGTAGTCAAATAGGGTTTTGTACAGAACCGCTCGTCGTAGGCCGATCGACTACGAGTCGCCGATCGGGTGAGGTCCATCGATCGCTAAGAGTTCCGATTGGACAACAGCGGTCGGCATCCGGACGTGTTCGAGGCCGTTAGTATACGGTCATGCCATGGGCGGCCCGATCGTGATGATGGCGAACGGAAGAAAACAGCCCTCTCTATAAAAAGAGAGGGTGTGAGCCTTTGAGAGGTTAATGCTTAAGTTCCAAACAATCTTCCTAGTGCCCCACAAGCTCTAAACTCTTCTTACTCGCTTTTACTCCATTCTATTTGTAAGAAGAGTGATCTTGATTGTAAAGGTTACCTCCACCTAGCTTTGTGCAAAGGAGAGACCGATAGTGATTGGTTTTGGCGGAGTGATTCACCGTGGACGAATCGGACCGTGGATTAGCGGCGTAGCCGTGAACCACGTTATATCTTGGTGTTTGTATTGCTTGTTTCTATTTTGCTTGTCTTCATCTATATTTGTATATTCCGCTTGCGCTAACGTTTTGTAGACGAGCAAAATACCGCCATCCAAACGAAAAGGGCTATTCACCCCCCTCTAGCCGGCCATCCGATCCCTCACAAGTGGTATCAGAGTCAGGTTGCTTGTCACCGGACTAACCGCCGCAACAAGCCCTACATCAAAAATGGCCGGCTCCAACATCCATCCTCCGAAGTTTGAAGGAGAATTCGCTTGGTGGAAGAAGCGAATGGAGGTATTTTTCGAAACGGATTTTGATATAATGATTACAATGGAATTCGGTTTCATTTTGCCTAGGGATGAAGAGGGGAAGCCAATAGAGAAATCTAGGTGGACCAAGAAGCAAAGAGAGGAGCACCTTGCAAACTCCAAAGCCAAGCACCATCTCTACAATGTGCTCCCTCAACAAGAGATCAACCGAATAGGAGAATGCCTAAGCGCCAAGGAGATGTGGGAGAAACTAATTGAGCTCCATGAAGGCACATCCGAGGCGAAGCTAGCTAGGAGAGATCTCCTCCGTTCTCAACTATCCAACATTAAATTAGAAAAGGGGGAAAAGGTAATCTCTTTACACTCTAGGTTTAAGGAAATTTTAATTGGGCTAACAAGTGTAGGTGAGAAGCTATCGAACCGGGACATGCTCATGAAGGCTATAGATGCCTTTCCCCGGTCCTCAAAGTGGAGCTCAATGGTGGACTCCTTCTACATGTCCAATAACCTAGAAGTGAGTACCTTGGAGGAGTTCTTCTCAACGATGGAACTCCACGAAACGAGGCTTGAAGGAATTCAAGAAGAGCCAAGAATTCAACCCTCAAGAGGAGTAGCATTGTTGGCAAACAAGGGGAAGAAGAAGATAGAGATCCCTTCCTCCTCCGATGATGAAGCCTCCTCCTCCTCCATGGATAGCACCGAGGAAGCCTACATGGTAAGGAAGGTGAGGCGTGTATTTAAGAATTTTAGATTTGATAAATCAAATGATAGGAATAGAAGACCAAGGGGGAAGGTGATATGCTACAATTGCCAAGGAGAAGGGCACATAAGGGACAATTGTCCTCTCCTAAACAAGAGCAAGGAAGAGAGGAAAAAGAAAGAAGAAAAGAAGAAGAAAAAGGGGAGCAAGAAAAAGAAGGAAGAGGAGAAGAAGACAAAAGAAAAGGGGAAGCCCAAAGCATTCAAGGCCAAGACATGGGATGATCCTTCCTCATCCTCCTCCTCATCATCGGATGAGGAGAATGCCTTTGTCGCCAATTTGGCCTTGATGGCCTTTGATGACTTGGATTGCTCCTCAAAATGAAGGATCAAGCTCAAGAGGAGAGAGTTCAAGTGAAGGGGAGCCTCCACATCATCATCCTCCTCATCATCCGAAGAAGAAGAAGAGGACATGGAAACTATGGTAACGAAAGCCTCTCCTAGTAAAATAGTTTCTATGATTTCTAGTTTAACTAGGGATTTGTTTAGAGCAAAGAAGAAAAATAAATGCATGCTAGATCAAATTAAGGCATTAGAAAATAAGCTAGAAAATGCATGCTTAAATAATAATGATACTTCTTCTTGCCATGATGATGCATGCTCACATGATAATTATGTGCCTTTAGATGTTAGTGATGCATGCATAGAGGAAAATAGGGCATTAAGGGAAAAGGTAGATTATTTAACCAAAGCCCTAGGAAAATTCACAATTGGCTCCAATACCCTTAATATGATCATTGGGAGCCAAAGGGCTAGCTTCAACAAAAAGGGCCTAGGATATAAAGAGAAGAAAAATGAGAAGGCCTATAAATGCCTAATTGCTAGGGGACAAGACAAAAACAAAGTAATAGCTAAGAAATGGATCCCCAAAGAATTTCTAGTGAACCCCATAAGCAAAAATCTATTTTGGGTTCCAAAATCCATCCTTAAGGGTTAGAAAACCCCTAGGGTAGTCAACCATATGAACTTGACCTATATCATATTTTGGTTGACTTAGGATGACGGGACAACATTTTTAGATAGTGTTGGGTGATGATAACGTGCCCATAAATAGATAATAATGCTTAAATCATGATGATTAATGTAATTTCTATGCATATGTGTAATCATGGTTTATGATTTTGATATTGGGCACCTCATCATGAGAAATAGGTTTAAATCATGCTTTAGGTGATAATTTGTTTATTATCATCATATAATGCCTAATGCATGGTTATAATTTGATGAAAACATGTATTTCATGGTCATAATGTGAAATTAAATCATATATATCATTATGATCATGTAGGTTGTTAGATTGATACTTAACCATGATAGAATTGCATGAATATATTGGTTAAGTATATACAAATACCCCCTAGGATGCATCTCACACTCACTATAGGCTAACTTGATTGCAAACTTAGCATGGGTGAGATGTTAGGATGATACAAATGTCCACTAATGCCTATGGCATTTAGATGGTCATTTAAAGTATCAAAATATCAATAATAGACCAATCATGGGGAAGGCTTATGTTTAATTAATAAACATATTGCCCAAAGATCATGGTTGGATATTTCTAATGTCTTCAAAACAATTTCTTACCTTAAAATACATGTATTCATGTTTTGAAATAATTGGATGCAAAACTAGGTGTTAAAATGGATACTAACATGCTCAAAAACTAGTGGTTTTTCAAGTGTTTGGATTTTTGGCAAATCTTGTAAAATATAATGATTTTTCATGAAAAACTATTTTTCCTTGATAGGTATACTTAAGAGAAATATGTTCCTCGAATTTCATGATTTTTTGAATTTTCTGGAATTTTTAATGCATTTCTGAATTTCATCCAGAAAAACAGAAATTCGGCTTCCTTTGTGCCAGTCGACTGCCATACTGATAGCAGTCGACTGGTGGCCTGTAAATCAGAATATTGAAGGCCGAATTCAGTTTGTAAACCTCCTACAAGTGGTAGAAATATACTTGATGCCTCCTACAGTTTTTAAATCAACTTGACATATTTTTTCCTCCATTATACTTGATGCCATGAGCTTATAACTTAGTGTTAATCTTTTTGATGGTGTCAAAGGGGGAGAAATAAGTATGTTTAAGTTAATCACATTAGGGGGAGAAATATATGATAAGGGGAGAAAATTAATATGGAGAGTTTCATGGATTAAGGGGGAGTTGCATGTTGTTATATCATGTTTATCTTTACATGCTTTCTTACCTTAGAATTTATATCAAATGTTTTTACCTAACTTAAACGGATTGCCACACATCAAAAAGGGGGAGATTGTTAGGGCAATCTCTTGCCGTGATATGGTTTTGATGGTGTGGCAAAGGGTTTAAGTTAGTGTGTTATGTTGATTTGATATGTGCGTTGAAGTCGTGCAGGACTTAGTAGACATGGAGCCGTGGCGAAGTTTCACATCTCATGACTCGTGCCTTGAGTCGGTGAAGGATAGCTTATGAAGCCGGCGCTTGGAGCATCCGAGGGACCGCCGGACGAGAAGCTTGGAGTGAAGCCGGAGGAAGTAGACTTCGAGGCAAGAGACGCGAAGGAGCATTGCAGAGCCGTGCGCCTGATGCTGCCGAGGGACGTGGCCGAGAACGAAGAGAACTTCGAAGGCGAGGGACTCCGAGAAATGAGAGTGAGCGATTGTAACCCGGGGAAGGGTAGCTCTTAGGTGAAACTTGGCCATTTGGCCAAGTGTCGGATGGGTTTTTCGACACTCCGATCGCCATGGAATGGCAATGATCGCAGTCGAGTGTAGCTCGACCGGTATACGATCGATCGGTTTGTGGCGTTAGCCGATCGCCATACGCTGGCGTTAGCCGATCGCAAGACAGCAATGATCGCCAAGGCGCGCCGATCGGTCAATAGGGTTTTGGCCACGACCGCCAGTAGCCGATCGGGCGCCGATTGACGGGGTCGCAATGATCGGAGGTCCATCACGATCGCTAAGAGTTCCGTTGGACAACAACGGTCGGCATCCGACGTGTTCGGAGGCCGTTGTAGTGACGGCAGTCGACTGCCATGGGCGGCAGTCGACTGATGGCGGCCAACGGGAAGAAAACAGCCCTCTCTATAAAAAGAGAGGGTGTGAGCCTTTGAGAGGTTAATGCTTAAGTTCCAAACAATCTTCCTAGTGCCCCACAAGCTCTAAACTCTTCTTACTCGCTTTTACTCCATTCTATTTGTAAGAAGAGTGATCTTGATTGTAAAGGTTACCTCCACCTAGCTTTGTGCAAAGGAGAGACCGATAGTGATTGGTTTTGGCGGAGTGATTCACCGTGGACGAATCGGACCGTGGATTAGCGGCGTAGCCGTGAACCACGTTATATCTTGGTGTTTGTATTGCTTGTTTCTATTTTGCTTGTCTTCATCTATATTTGTATATTCCGCTTGCGCTAACATTTTGTAGACGAGCAAAATACCGCCATCCAAACGAAAAGGGCTATTCACCCCCCTCTAGCCGGCCATCCGATCCCTCACATTATCATCATCTTGAACTTCTTCAAGATGAATTTTACTCCCACTAGTATTTCTAGAAATAAATTCTCTTTCTAGAAAGACAGCATTTCTGGCAACAAACACCTTGCCAAGTGTGGGATTGTAAAAGTAATATCCCTTAGTTTCCTTGGGATATCCTACAAAATAACACTTATCTGATTTGGGTCCTAGTTTATCTGAGACTTGACGTCTAACGTAAGCTTCACAACCCCAAATCTTTATAAAAGACATTTTGGGACTCTTCCCGGTCCATATCGTATATGGTGTCTTTTCTACGGCTTTTGATGGAACGCGATTAAGTGTGAAAGCGGCTGTCTCTAGAGCTAAACCCCAAAAAGAAGTAGGTAGATCAGTCTGGCTCATCATTGATCGTACCATATCTAATAGAGTATGATTTCTCCTCTCAGATACACCATTCCATTGTGGTGTTCCAGGTGGAGTGAGTTGGGATATTATCCCACACTTAGCCAGGTGATCACGAAACTCTTGACTAAGGTATTCACCACCTCGATCTGATCGAAGTAGCTTAATACGCTTACCAAGTTGGTTTTGTACTTCATTCTTGAATTCTTTGAACTTTTCAAAGGATTCTGACTTATGTCTCATCAAATATAAGTAGCCAAATCTACTCATATCATCAGTGAAAGTAATAAAGTACTTATAGCCTCCTCTGCCGACATTGAAAGGGCCACATACATCAAGATGTATGAGTCCTAACAAGTCCGTCGCTCTCGCCATGTCCACTAAATGGAGTTTTAGTCATCTTTCCTAAAGACAAGACTCGCATACCTCATATGATTCAAAATCAAATGAGTCCAATAATCCATCTTTATGGAGTTGGGATATCGTTTTTCATTTATGTGACCTAGGCGACGGTGCGAAGATATATGCAGTTCAAATCATTCGATTTGAACCGTTTGGTATTTACGTTATAAATTGGGTTTTCTAAATCTAGAACATAGAGACCATTCATAAGTGGTGCATTACAATAGAACATTTCATTTAAATAAATGGAACAACATTTGTCCTTTATTATAAAAGAAAAGTTTTTCTTGTCTAAACAAGATCGAGATTATGTTCTTTGTCAATGCAGTACATAAAAGCACTCCTCTAGTTCTAAGATAAGCCTGGGCAAAGACAAAGAATATGTTCCTACACTGAAGAACTTTGCGCCATTGCCTACTCGTAGGTCCACTTGCCCTTGCCATTATTCTACTATTTCCCCTGCACATTAGTACAAATGTGAGATGCACATCCGGTATCTAATACCCATGTAGAAGAAATAGATAGATTAACTTCTATAACGTGTATACCTGAGGCAGAAGTCCCACTTCTCTTGTTCTTTACTTCCTCAAGGTAGACTTTGCAGTTCCGCTTCTAGTGTCCAGTCTTACCGCAATGGAAGCAGTCCCCTTCCTTAGGTACTTTACCTTTACCCTTTGAAGTGGATGAATTGGCCTTGCTTTTGGCTTGGGTCTTACCCTTGCCTTTGCGCTTACCTTTGTCCTTCTTGACCATTAGTACATTACTAACTTTCTTCTTGAGATTTGGTTCAGCAATTCTTAACATGCTGAGAATCTCAGGCAAAGGTTTATCAATTTCATTCATGTTATAATTCATGACGAATTGATTGTATGCTTCCGGCAACGATTGCAGGATAACATCGGTTGCCAATTCTTGGCTCAGTGGAAAACCTAGTCTTTCAAGGTTCTCAACGTACCCAATCATTTTGAGTACGTGAGTTCCTACAGGTGTTCCTTCTTGCATCTTGCATGCAAAAAGAGCCTTAGACACTTCAAAACGCTCGTGCCTAGCTTGTCCTTGATATAGTTGTTTCAAGTGCTCAACCATATCATAGGCATCCATGTTCTCATGTTGCTTCTGGAGCTCAGAGTTCATGGTGGCAAGCATAAGACATGACACATCTAATGCGTCATCTTGATGCTTCTTATAAGCATCCTTTTCAGCACGAGTGGCCGCAGGGGCAGGTATTTCAGGGGTAGACTGCTCTAGGACATATAGTTTGCGTTCTTGCTTGAGGATAATCCTCAAGTTCCTATACCAGTCAAGAAAATTTGCTCCATTGAGCTTGTCCTTCTCAAGGACAGATCGCAAGTTGAGGGGGTGTGTCGTGTTAGATGACATGGTGATCTACAACATTAAAATGCAAAGTTTAAGTATCATACCTAAATCATTTAATTAGGCCTTTAATTAAATGAGGCTCCCACTAAATTCTCATAGCTACTATTTAGCTATAAATTTATATGGGATAAAGATCCACATCATAATTCGTCTTGAGTTAGCTTTGGCTAATCGCCCAAGACGTAGTATAATTAGGTAGGCAATCTTTTGCCAATTACATCTGATGTAACTCTTTAATAGCTTTGGTTTAAGTTTTAGATTAGTTTAGTGTTTATTCCTAAACCAGCTTCCAGGCTGTGGCGAGGCACAGGGGCCTTCTTGGATATCAGAGCAACGACCACTTCTAAGACAAAGCTGATGTTCGGAATTCACACAAAACTAATTTTAACACTTATGTTCAAAGCTAATATATGCCTCTACTTTCTTAACCAATTAAGAAAAACTTAACTAAGTCTTAACCAAGATCGATAGCGGGACATCACGATTGTCCACTCGCACCCCTCCAAGATAAAATGCATTGCTTTGCTTTGGCAAACCCAATAACAAATGATCGAGGAAGTAGTGAGTACCAACTTTGGTAGGCATATCGTTTAGACTTATTAAGAAATAAACATGTATCATATACATATTAGCATACATCACATATAAGCTAAACTAATCATGCATCACATACAAGCTAAACTAACATGCATCACATACATATTAAACTAACGTGTCATGGCTATGGCCCTTATTCTACAATCTTCTCAAGCCAATGAAAAGATTGATTGGTCAACCTAGGGATAGCATCTTCTCCTAAGTGCTTCCTTTTGGTTGTCTTGTGTGTTGACTTCCTCCTTGTAACCTCATCTTCCAATGGACCCTCCATCTTTGTTTTGTACATTACAAAAGGAGAAATACTCGAGTTACATTCGAGTCTAAAACTAATTTTACAACAAGAATTTTAGGAGGAAGGCACGACACGCAGGCCGTATTTAAGAATTACAACACACACACATTCACAAACCTTTTGGGACTAGGCCATAACCATGCACCATGTCATTTTAACTTTTAAAAGACATTGGATATTTTATTATGTTTGACAATTGCTAATGCAATTATCAACTCATAATAAAATTTATCCTACTTCTATATCACATATAAAATAGAGAAAACCTATTTTTATACGATCTTTCGCAAGTGGCTCTGATACCACTGTAGGGAATTCTTTATGCCAAATGGCATATGCGCAACGGAAAAAATTAGGATCCCTTCCAAGTGATCCATGCGAAAGCAAACTCGTATAAAATAAATTTCTCTAAACCAAGCCTATCTTATAGGAGAGTTCTACCTTTGTTGCGTGCCCTTTGCAATCCCACTTTTCCTTGGATGTGTTGGATCTTTTAGCACGTTCAAATGTCCGTGCCTCTATATGTATCCACACGAGCAAGCTCTTGTCTCACAAAAGAAAAACTAGAGGAGCTCTCCTTTACTTCTTGCTAGAGAAGTCCCTAAAGGAGAGGAAGAGAGGGAAAAGGAGAAAGGAAGAAGAAGACTCCTCTTCTTGCTAGCCTACACTCACAAACCCACACAACCAAAGCTTCCACCAAGCTCTCTCACAACCACAACAACACAACCAAAGCTTCCACCAACAACAAAGCCAATGCCATCTTTTGGCCGGCCACTTGAGGTGTCTTTTATAGGGTTGGAAAAACCCTTTCACCTCCACACATTCAATACAATCCATTGCATTGAGACATATCCTTGTTTGGCCGGCCACTTAAGGAGACAAAACCATTTTGTTTCCTTCCACCTTAACTAGCTTAGGTGGATGCTTAGGTGGCATGCTTATGTGGCATGCTTATGTGGCATTCTTATGTGGCATTCATGCATGTTGAATTAATCTTATTAATTCAATTAAGCTTATGTTATCATATTGAATTAATCTTATTAATTCAATCATATTGAATTAATCTTATTAATTCAATTAAGCTTATGTTATCATATTGAATTAATCTTATTAAATCAATAAGGTAACATATTGAATTAATCTCATTAAATCAATTAGCTAAAATTCTCATTAAGCTTAAAGTCCAAAACCCATTTTGTACTTAAGCTTATTCCCAAATTATTCTAGTCAAACTAGAATACTCTAATTCCTCTAAGTATCATGCTCTTTGTGTGTGACCCTATAGGCTCTCATAACGTTGGCAGTGGATCTAAACTCTTTTAGATACACAAGCAATGAGCGGCATCTAGCAATGCATCATTGCTACCCAAGTTACGAGATAAGTCAAGATCCGACTAACCTTTCCGTGACTACTATAATATATGACCGTGTCCTTCTATCCATGATATCAGATTGATCAATGAGGCATAGACCGTGTCATCCTCGATCAATCTATGTGTTTCTTGATCCCTGAGTAAACTAACTCAAACAAATGAGCTCAATATCTCATATTGACTCATTCGAGCATGGCCATGCGTTTTAGTAGTTCTACTCAATCAAGGGGCCCACCGATATCACTCGCCATATGAGAGGATAGATCCCATCTACATCACTCACATCCCTCCGCATAATTTGTTATATACCCAGAATCGCTTTATGGTCCACCTACGTTACGGGTGACGCTGACGATACCAAAGTACATAACTCCTTATGTAGGGAACCGTAGTGATTTCAGGTCTGAGGACTATTCATACCAATAGTCACATGAGAAAGTTTATGACACTCATATAACGATCCATGAAACTTTCTCATGGCGGGTCAGTTCAGTATATATTCTCTAATATATACCCATGTGTCAACTTGATATCATATATCCATGACTTGTGAGATCAAGTCATCAATTGACCTACATGCTAGTCTTTATGTATTAATATTGCCCTTGCATATTAATACTTGACTAGGAACATTTAGAAAGTGTTCTCTACAGCCTCTCATAATCAATTCTGCCAATTGATGTGCTGTAGATAAGAACCTACTTTTCTAGGGCATTACTATATTTAATTTAGCTGGCACAAGCAAGACTTAAATATAATAACCAATCCTTTGCCTTTATAGAATATGATACAAAATGTTCCCTATTCAACCATCACATGATTGGTTCTTAGGGCTATAACTAACAGAAATGGTTGTGCTAAGGAAGCTCATCCCATCCGGATTAATTCTTTCATTAGTGAAAATTTTAATCCGGGGACATGTGAGCCAAAGAGCCTCCGAAGCAACTCCCTAGACTAAGGACTATTCATACCAATAGTCACATGAGAAAGTATATGACACTCATATAACAATCCATGATACTTTCTCATGGTGGATCAATTCAGTATATATAGTCTCCAATATACATACCCATGTATCAATGTGATATCATATATCCATGACTTGTGAGATCAAGTCATCCATTGACCTACATGCTAGTCTCAATGTATCAATATAGCCCTTGTCTATTAATACAATACTCGACTAGGAATATTTAAGAATAGTATTCTCTACAGCTTCTTATAATCAATTCTATCAATTGATATACTGTAGATAACAACCTACTATTCATGGGCATTATTATATTTATTTAGCTGGCACACGCATAAAGAAATATAATAATCAATCTTTGCCTTTATTAATGCAAGAATATAATACAAAAGTCTCCCTCACCAATCATCTCATAATTGACACTAAGGGCTCATACTAACAGTCACTTGAACAAACTTGTTGTTCAAGCGACCGACCTCTATTATACGAGTAGCCACGGAATAGACGATGTCCGGATCACCGGCTTTTGTGTTTATGTTCGGGATCCAAGTATTATTTAGCCACAAATAGAATATATCATGCTCATAATTGAAAAACAAATACAAACATGTAACATATGAAAATAGAGAATCGATATACCTCTCGATCTTCTATTGTATGACCTTCCTCCTTTCGGACGTCGTGTGGGCGATGATCCACCAAAAGTTGAAGCTCCTAGATCACCAATCTTTCTTCCTTGTTCACTCCGAACTAAATAAGATCATAAAAACTAAACTCTTCTCTTATCTAGGACCAACCATCAAGCTCCAAGCTTGATGCTTGCCGCCGGGCCAAAGAGATGAAGATTAGAAGTGTAGGCACCGGCCGAAAGCTTCAAGGAAAGAATCCCTAGCTCTTGTTTTTACCGGCCAAGGTGAAGAAGAGGAATAGGTTGAGCTCTGGCCAAGGTAAAGAGGAGAACAATGGGTGCCGACAATCACCTTAGGAAGAAGAAAGAAAACCCTCCATAGTTACCGCCCAAGCACCCTCTCAAACCCTAGCCACCCAACATAAATCCTAACCTAACTAGGATTCCTTGCCACCCAAGGAAGCAAACCATAATCTCCCAAGCCATAGATGAAGGGGAGAAGGTTGGACGCCAGCCAAACCAAGGAGAGAATATGAAAGAAGGGCGTCGACCACCTCAAGGAAGAAGAAGAAGAAAACATCTTTCCTTAATTGTGGCCACCCAAAACCCTAAGCCTCCCTTGCCCTTGCCGCCCAAAACCCTAGCCCCCTTTCCTCTAATTCATTCTTGTCGCCCACCCTCAAGCCCATATTTATAGAATTAGGCTTAAGGCTTGATTTAATCTCCACCGTTGGTTCTAGGGATTTAATCTCAATCGTCGGATCTAAAGATTTAATCTCAACCGTCGGATCTAGAGATTTAATCTCTACCTTTGGATCTAGAGTTTTGTTTCCATCCATTGGATCTAAGCCTCATGAGGTTTTAATAGGCTACAATAGGAACCATGAGGAAGAGTTGGATCTTGGCCACCCAATGGATCAAGCCCACATAAAGCCTGATCTATTAATGATTATCCATTCCACTAGAGGATTATCATTGATCTACCTCACCAACCCC
Source organism: Wurfbainia villosa (assembly GCA_025175895.1). NCBI lineage: Eukaryota > Viridiplantae > Streptophyta > Magnoliopsida > Zingiberales > Zingiberaceae > Wurfbainia > Wurfbainia villosa. The sequence goes on along the minus strand of CM045986.1, from coordinate 53,749,711 downwards.
CATAAGTTAATATGGGCTCCATATATTATTTGTACATTTTCTCCCCGTGTTTAAGATCTCGAATGTCCGTCGATTAATTAATTTATTGACCATTAATTAATCAACATCTAACTCCATGAGTAGTATCACTTAACCTTTTCATCATGCCGGACCAAGTCCACCTGCAGGGTTTACATGATGAACCTTATGAGCTCCTCAAGGGGACATCATCATCCTAATATATAGGACACGGTTTCCTCCTATAATCAATGGCACACCATATAAATAATATCATCTCCCAACTTACTAGCCTATCGATTTAATCTATAAATCTCTCCCATTGGTAAATCAAAGAAATGAATATTAAGTATATGTGCCCGTTATTATATCGGGATTAAGAGCATGTACAATATAATATACGAGGTCCGATTCGATTATGTAGTCAGCAATAAATCGAATCACCTCTAAGTCGATCCTACTCAATACACACAAAGTGCACTAGTGTAATTCTATGGTCAAGACAAACTAATACCAAATCACACTACAACCATTCCGATGGTTTGTCAAAAGTCATCTCGGTTGTGAGCCTTTACTTATACTTTTCAAGGAGCCGATAACATGATCTCCCGTGTGACACCACACACCATGTTATCTACAATGTAAAGTATTAGACAATATGCATAACCATAAAAAATATGCAAACAATGATCATGTGATTCTTATTTCAAAAATAAAGATGTTCATACAAAAGATAGACTTTTCAGTATACATCCCAACATACCCTATCGTAGAATTTACTAACTGATCAATACGAGGCAAGGGGTAGAAAAATTTAGGACATGCTTTATTTAAATCACAGAAGTCAATACGCATCTTCCATTGCCCATGAGGCTTGGGGACCAAAATTACATTGGAAACCCATACGGGAAATTGAATCTCTCTAATATGACCAGCTTGCAATAGTTTGTCCACCTCTTCAATGATAACCTTATCCTTCTCTGGTCCGAAGTGCCACCTCTTCTGTTGCACAGGCCAAGCTCCCCGGGTGATGTTAAGATGGTGCTCAACAATTAGAGGATCAATCCCTGTGAATTCATTCACATCTTTAGCAAAAATGTCTTCATTCCTTCGCAAGAAGGCCACAAGCTGTTCCTTCACCCCCAGCTGCTGAGCCACCCGAGTGACCTTTCCAGGGGCTATCTCAATAGACTCAGCCTCCTCCATTGTCTCTACCTAGGGAGGGGACTCTTCCACCACATATACTCCTGAAGCAATGATAGACTTTCCATTGGGATATTCCACCCTGGCTTTTTTTTTGTCATCCCTCACCATCTGCGCATAGCAACTTCGAGCGGCCTTCTGCTCCCCTCGTACTTCTTCGATGAGCTAGCCTACCAGGAACTTGACCTTGTGATGGTAGGGGAAGTCATCGCCTGAAAAATTGAAAAAAATGGACGACCCAAAATAGCATTATAGGTGGAAGGAGCCTCCACCACAAGCAAAGGAACCATACTGGTCTTTTGGCTGGGTTTTGTGCCCAGAGTAAGAGGCTGAGAGAATTTCCCAATAGGATGCATCATGTGCCTAGCAAAACCAAAGAAAGGAGTTGCCACATCTTCTAACTTCTTATTTCCCAGCTGCATCTGTCGAATGCCTCCTGAAAGAAAATGTTAACAAAACTTCCTGAGTCCACCAGGACTCGGGCCACCTCATAGTTTGCTAAAGATATCCTAATTACCAGAGCATCAGTGTGGGGCAGCAGAATGCCTTGCAGATCTTCAGGTCCGAAAGATATCAGCAGAGTGTTTTGAATGATTCGATTTGTTTCAATAGCCAAACTCTCCATGAGGCGGGTGTACGATTTTCTAACTATGTTGGAATCTCAATCATTAGGTCCTCCAGCAATAACATTTATAACTCCCCGAGTGGGGATGTCACCTAGAGCAGTTAATGCACCCTCGCTAGCAGACCCTTCTCCTGAAGTACCTTCAGGGTTGGATGGTCGGAGGTAAGGTAGGAGGAGGGACTGAGGCTTTCTGTTGTAGGGTCACGAGTGACCAATATTTTGAAGGGTTTTGCTTATCGAGTCCGTGAGGGGAAACTTCGCTTCCCACTACACCTTGGTTGTTTGTTCATGGCGATCCCATCGATGTCCCCGGATTAAAAAAATTTAATCCAAGACAAAAGGGATTGCCCAAACAATCAAGTCATCGTCATGCTATTCGTTTAGAGAGGTCACTTGAACAAACTCGTTGTTCAAGCGACCATCCTCTATTCTACGAGTAGCCGCGGAATAGATGATGTCCGGATTGCTGGTTTTTGTGTTTATGCTCGGGATCCAAGTATTATTTAGCCATATACAGATTTATATCATGCTCATAGTTGAAAAAAAAATACAAGCAAGTAACCATCCACACAAAACATGCATATAATTAAAAAGCAATTATAAACATAATACAAAAGAACACTAATCAAAATAAACAAGATTATACCTCTTGATCTTCTATTGTATATCCTTCCTCCTTTCGGACGTCGTGTGGGCGACGATCTACCAAAAGTTGAAGCCTCCTAGATCACCAATCTTCCTTTCCTTGTTCACTCTGAACAAAGGAAGATCCTTAAACAAAACTCATCTTCCTATCTAGAACCGGCCACCAAGTCAATAAACTCGATGTTGCCGCCAGCCAAGGAAGAGAACATGGAGTATAGAAACCAACCAAAGGAGAAACAACAAGGGCATGGGCGCCGACCAACACTTGGAGAAGAGAAAGGAAAACACTCCTTCTCCTTGTTGCCGCCCAAACCCTAAACTAAGCTCTCCTAATTTCCGGCCAAGGATGAAGGGGAGAAGAATAGATTGAGCTTTGGCCAAGGTTGAGGGAAGAAGGAAGAGGGGCCGGCCAACCATAGGAAGAGGAAGGAGAAGCTTCCTCCCCTTGTTGCCGCCCACCACCAACACCCAAACCCTAACCCTAGCCACCTACTCCTATTCCTATCCCAACTAGAATTGGTTGCCGCCCATGGGAAGCAACCCTAATGCCATCCATCATAAACCATAGATGAAAGGGAGAAGCTTGGGCGCCGGCCAAACCAAGGAGAGAAGAAGGAGGAAGGGTTTCGGCCACCAAAGGAAGAAGAAAAAAAAAACTTTCCTTAATTGTGGCCACCCAAAACCCTAACCTCCCTTGCTCTTGCCGCCCAAAACCCTAGCCCCCTTTCCTCTCCATTGTGTTTTCCACCCACTCCTAGTCCACCCTTTTATAGAGTTAGGGATAAGCCTTGGTTTAATCTCCACCATTGGTTCTAGGGATTTAATCTCAACCGTCGGATCTAGAGATTTAATCTCAACCGTCAGATCTTAGAGATTTAATCTCTACCTTTGGATCTAGAGTTTTGTTTCTATCCATTGGATCTAAGCTTCATGAGGTGTTAATAGGCTACAATAGGGACCATGAGAAGGAGTTGGATCTTGGCCACCCATGGATCAAGCCCACATAAACTCCGATCCACTAATGATTATTCATTCCACTAGAGGATTATCATTGATCTACCTCACCAACCCCCATAAGTTAATATGAGCTCCATATATTATTTGTACATTTTCTCCCCGTGTTTAAGATCTCGAATGTCCGTCGATTAATTAATTTACTGACCATTAATTAATGAACATCTAACTCCTTGAGTAGTACCACTCAACCTTTTCATCATGCCGAATCAAGTCCACCTGCAGGGTTTACATGATGAACCTTATGAGCTCCTCAATGGGACATCATCATCGTAATATATAGAACACGGTTTCCTCCTATAATCAATAGCACACCATATAAATAATATCATCTCTCAACTTACCGAGCCTATCGATTTAATCTATAAATCTCGCCCATTGGTAAATCAAAGAGATGAATACTAAGTATATGTGCCAGTTATTATATCGGGATTAAGAGCATGTACTAAATAATATCTAAGGTCCGATTCGATTATGTAGTCAGCAATAAATCGAATCACCTCTAAGTCGGTCCTGCTCAATACACACAAAGTGCACTAGTGTGATTCTATGGTCAAGACAAACCAATACCAAATCACACTACAACCATTCCAATGGTTTGTCCAAAGTCATCTCGGTTGTGAGCCTTTACTTATACTTTTCAAGGAGCCGATAACATGATCTCCCGGGTGACACCACACACCATGTTATCTACAATGTAAAGTATTAGACAATATGCATAACCATAAAAATATGCAAACAATGATCATGTGATTCTTATTTCAAAATAAAGATGTTCATACAAAAGGTAGACTTTTCAGTATACATCCCTACAATCTCCCACTTATACTAAAAGACTATACTATCCTCATAATGTCATACATCTGATTCCCCTTCCCTCCACATGCCTATCAAAGCTCTCGCTAGAAGGGCCTTAGTGAAAAGGGTGTACCAGGTCATCCTCTGATGCAATCTAGGCGACATCAACTTCTACCTCCTTTACGATTTCTCGTATCAGTTAGTACTTGCGCTCTATGTGTTTACTTGCTTTATAAGCTCGTGTTTCCTTCGAGTTTGCAACTGCACCATTATTATCACAATAAATTATGATAGTTTTGAGAAAACCAGGAATCACATCCAAGTCCATCAGGAAGTTCCTGAGCCACACAGTTTCTTTGGCTGCCTCAAAGGTTGCCACATACTCAGCTTCCATGGTGGAGTCCGCCACACATTTCTTCTTGGCACTCCTCCATACAATGGCTCCACCTCCCAAAGTAAACACAAAACCTGAGGTAGACTTACTGTTATTCCTATCAGATTGGAAGTCAGAATCCGTGTAACCCACAGGGAGTAATTGGTCTGCCTGGTAAACTAGCATATAATCCCTAGTCCTTCTCAGGCACTTCAATATATGCTTTACCGCAGTCCAATGTCCCTGTCCTGGATTACTCTGATATCTGCTGACCATGCCCACGACATAGTAGATATCTTGTCTCATACATAGCATCGCATACATGAGGCTTCCTACTGCCGAAGCATAAGGAACCACCTTCATCTCCTCTATCTCAATAGATGATCTAGGACACATCTCCTTAGATAAAGGAACTCCATGCCTGAAAGGTAGAAAACCCTTCTTGGAGTTCTGCATGCTAAAACAATCCAAAATCGTGTCTATGTATGAAGCTTGGGATAAGCACAACATCCTTTTCCTGCGATCCCTTATAACCTTGATCCCAAGGATGTGTCCCACTTCTCCCAAGTCCTTCATATCAAACTGTTTGGACAACCATACCCTTACGTCCGATAACACCTTGATATTGTTGCCAATCAACAAAATGTCATCTACGTATAGTACAAGAAATACCACTACGTTTCTGTCATATCTCTTGTATACACAAGACTCATACGGACTTTGAATAAATCCTTAAGACTGGATTACCTCATCAAAGCGGATGTTCCAAGACTTCGAAGCTTGCTTCAATCCATAAATGGACCGATTAAGCTTACATACAAGATGCTCTTTGCCCTTAGCAATGAATCCCTCTGGTTGCTTCATATAGATGTTTTCCTCAAGACTTCCATTAAGGAAAGCTGTCTTGACATCTATCTGCCACACCTTATAATCCATATGAGCTGCTATGTATAAGAGAATCCGGATAGACTTAAGCATGGCTACCTGCGAAAAGATCTCCTCATAATCGATGCCCTCTTTCTGAGTATACCCCTTCGCAACAAGCCTCACTTTGAAGGTCTCAACCTTCCCATCTATTCCTCTCTTTCTCTTGTAGATCCACTTACATCCAATGGTTTTTACACCATCGGGTGATTCTACTAGCTCCCAGACCTGATTTGAATCCATAGATTCAATCACAGCATTCATTGCACTTTGCCAAGATACTGCATCTTTATCTTGGATTGCCTCGTCATATGTCCAGGGATCAGGTTCATGTTCTCCAGTGACCAAATCAGAAGATTCTCCCAAGAACATGAATCTATCAGGCTGTCTCACAACCCTCCCACTACGACGAGGTATCACCTGTGTATCCTCTGTGACACGCGGTGCAGTGGCATGTGGTATATCCTCTTATACCGGTGGTACTAAAGAAGTGACTTCCCCTTTTAACTCCTCCAGAACAATTTTACTCTTGGGCTTGTGGCTCATCACATAGTCTTCCTCTAGAAATCTAGTGTTCGTGCTAACGATCACCCTCTGATCTCTAGGACTATAAAACAAACCACCCTTCGTTCCCCTGGGATAGCCAACGAACATGCGTACTTCTATACGAGGTTCAAACTTACCAGCATCTGCCTTCAGCACATGTGCTGGATTCCCCCATATCCGAATATGTCTTAGACTAGGCTTTCCCCCAGTCCATAATTCTGTGGGAGTAGATGGCACTGATTTAGATGGAACCAAGTTTAGAATGTACACCGCCGTATCTAGAGCATATCCCCATAACGAATCTGGCAACTCAGAATAACTCATCATTGATCTAACTATCTCCATAAGATTCCTTCGCTCTGCTACACCGTTCTGCTGGGGTGTGCCAGGTGCAGACAATTAGGATTTAATCCCAGCCTCTCATAAATAATTCCTAAACTCTCCCAAGAGGTATTCGCCACTACGAGCAGATCATAGTGTCATCCATATCTTGAATAATCGTCTATGAGAAAGACGAAATATTCAAAACTACCTCTTTCCTGGATAGACATAGGACCATACGAATCAGAATGAACCAATTCCAACACATCTTTGGATCTATACCCCTTGCCCTTCAAAAGGCCTTTTGATCATTTTACCCTCCAAGCAAGATTCGCAGGTTGGGAAATCTTCCACCACTAATGAGCCCAAAGGTCCATCAGCTATCAACCTTTGAATTCTGCTTAGGTTAATATGACCAAGCCTAAGATGCCAAAGATATGTTTGGTTCATCTTCGAAGGTTCTTTTCTTTTATTGGAATTAGAAGATGAGTTATTAACTTCTATTTGCATCGTGGGAGATTTTGGTTCGAGTGTATACAAATTTCCTATCAATGTACCTGAATAGATATTCTCCCTAATCCTTTTTATGACAACTCTGTTATTAAAAGAAATAGAATATCCATCCATAAACAATAAATTCTTTCTAAATAAAGGTACATAAAAGGAATTTTCCAGAACCAACATTTTATTTTTCTCAAAAGATAAATAAAATATCTCCCACTGCAATAGCCGCCACCTTAGTGGCATTGCCCAAGTAAACAGTAATCTCTCCCTCAGCTCGTCGTCGGGTTTCCTGGAACCCCTGCAAAGTATTTCAGACATGATCAGAGGCTCCCGCATCTACACACCAGATGCCGGTAGATAACACCGCTAACCATGTTTCAATGACTAGACCAAAGGATATACCTTTGATTTGTTTCAGATTGGGACAGTCCTTCTTCCAATGTCCATCCTGCTTACAAGTGAAGTACTTGCCCTGAGATCCTCCCACCCCCTTTGCTCCATCTTGTTTCTTCTTCTTCTTGCCTTTCGGCTTAGAAGTAGAAACCTTCTGAGCAACCATGGTCTGAGCCTGAGCAAGCCTTTCTGTCGATTGGAGAATGATATCGACCTGGGTTTCCCCATCGATCTCACCTCCAAGGACTTCCATCTCATTTGCAGGCTTAGGAGGACACTCTTCGAAAAGTACATATTTGTACCCCTCAGCAGTTAAGATAATATCTAGATTCTTTTCCAATCAACATCATTTGGGAACAGTAAACTTATTTTCCTTTAGTATCACAACAAGTGGACTGAAAGTCATTTTGAAAATCCTAAGAATCACATAGATCATTACTTTGAAATTCAAAAAATTATTGATTCCTCAAACAATAAAATTTTAAAATCAACCAACACCTCAAAACACCGAGAATATCGTATGCCATGATAGTGTGGACGTATACGAATTCTACATTTTGTAAGAGGAGGTTTTACCCATTAATTTTACTATCTTGTCAACCTAACTTTTTGACAAGTAAAATTAATAGTTGGTTTCTCTTCGGCCCTACAAATAAAAGCAGTGACTCCGATGGGGAGGATACTTATATTTGTATCTAAGTGTTCACCATTATTTGGTACCAAGGTAATTATCTCGGGTTATGTGCCTTACGATGGGGAAGTACACATGCTCCTTAATAATTTCCTATAACCATATTCGACCTTGTGATCCACAAACAAGCTCATCCGATGGGGAGGAAGGCACTCAGAGCCGACGTGCAAGTTTGTTTGCATCACATGTCAAATCATAATGGAGGCCGTGGGAATTTATAAAATATCCTTTTCCCACTTAGTAATTTGAAATTGAGGAATTTTCTAGCCTACGACATGCATATCAAACAATAAGCAATAAATATGAAAAATAAATTATTTTCCAAATATTATGGCTTTTGTCTTCAATATGTCTCCCGTCGCATCGCCTTCTCGTCCGCTCCTCCTACGCCATGTACAAGCCATCCGGAGATCCGAGCCGAGACTAAAACCTATTTTAATTTACATCTATCGATCCTATACTCCACGAGGGAGTGTACATGAAATCTAGATCGAAAGTAAAATAAAATAAACAATGTCGTATCTAATTTTCAAAAAAACAAATACTAGCCTCGTCAACCCCGAGGATTAAACAAAATATACACATACAATCACATACACACGTATGGCCATAATAGTCGGATCTTAAGCCTGCAACCAAAGAGTTAAACTAAGCATATCCTACTATTATCCGACACATATAATATATGAAAAGTGCATAAAAAAATTAACTGAATCCTAACCACACAAAATCGGAAACCTTGGCTCTTATACCAATTGAAGGGTTTTTCTTATCGAGTTTGTGAGGGGAAACTTCGCTTCCCACTACACCTTGGTTGTTTGTTCATGGCGATCCCATCGATACCCCCGAATTAAAAAAATTTAATCCAAGACAAAAGGGATTGCCCAAACAATCAAGTCATAGTCGTGCTATTCGTTTAGAGAGGTCACTTTAACAAACTCATTGTTCAAGCGACCATCCTCTATTCTACGAGTAGCCGCGGAATAGACGATGTCCGGATCACCGGTTTTTGTGTTTATGCTCGGGATCCAAGTATTATTTAGCCATATACAGATATATATCATGCTCATAGTTGAAAAACAAATACAAGCAAGTAACCATCCACACAAAACATGCATATAATTGAAAAGCAATTATAAACATAATACAAAAGAACACTAGTCAAAATAAATAAGATTATACCTCTTGATCTTCTATTGTATGTCCTTCCTCGTTTCGGACGTCATGTGGGCGACGATCTACCAAAAGTTGAAGCCTTCTAGATCACCAATCTTCCTTTCCTTGTTCACTCCGAACAAAGGAAGATCCTTAAACAAAACTCATCTTCCTATCTAGAACCGGCCACCAAGTCAATAAACTCGATGTTGCCACCAGCCAAGGAAGAGAACATGGAGTATGGAAACCCACTAAAAGAGAAACAACAAGGGCATGGGCGTCGGCCAACACATGGAGAAGAGAAAGGAAAACACTCCTTCTCCTTGTTGCCGCCCAAACCCTAAACAAAGCTCTCTTAATTTCCGGCCAAGGATGAAGGGGAGAAGAATAGATTGAGCTTTGGCCAAGGTTTAGGGAAGAAGGAAGAGGGGTCGGCCAACCTTAGGAAGAGGAAGGGGAAGCTTCCTCCCGTTGTTGCCGCCCACCACCAACACCCAAACCCTAACCCTAGCCACCTACTCCTATTCCTATCCCAACTAGAATTGGTTGCCGCCCATGGGAAGCAACCCTAATGCCATCCATCATAAGCCATAGATGAAAGAAAGAAGCTTGAGCACCAGCCAAACCAAGGAGAGAAGAAGGAGGAAGGGTTTCGACCACCAAAGGAAGAAGAAGAAAAAAAACTTTCCTTATTTGTGGCCACCCAAAACCCTAACCTCCCTTGCTCTTGCCGCCCAAAACCCTAGCCCCCTTTCCTCTCCATTGTGTTTGCCGCCCACCCCTAGTCCACCCTTTTATAGAGTTAGGGATAAACCTTGGTTTAATCTCCACCATTGGTTCTAGGGATTTAATCTCAACCGTCGGATCTAGAGATTTAATCTCAACCGTCGGATCTTAGAGATTTAATCTCTACCTTTGGATCTAGAGTTTTGTTTCTATCCATTGGATCTAAGCTTCATGAGGTGTTAATAGGCTACAATAGGGAGCATGAGGAGGAGTTGGATCTTGGCCACCCATGGATCAAGCCCACATAAAGTCTGATCCACTAATGATTATCCATTCCACTAAGCGATTATCATTGATCTACCTCACCAACCCCCATAAGTTAATATGGGCTCCATATATTATTTATACATTTTCTCCCCGTGTTTAAGATCTCGAATGTCCGTCGATTAATTAATTTACTGACCATTAATTAATCAACATCTAACTCCTTGAGTAGTACCACTCAACCTTTTCATCATGCCGGACCAAGTCCACCTGCAGGGTTTACATGATGAACCTTATGAGCTCCTCAAGGGGACATCATCATCCTAATATATAGGACACGGTTTCCTCTTATAATCAACGACACACCATATAAATAATATCATCTCCCAACTTACCGAGCCTATCGATTTAATCTATAAATCTCGCCCATTGGTAAATCAAAGAGATGAATACTAAGTATATGTGTCCATTATTATATCGGGATTAAGAGCATGGACTAAATAATATTTGAGGTCCGATTCGATTATGTAGTCAGTAATAAATCGAATCACCTCTAAGTCGGTCCTGCTCAATATAGACAAAGTGCACTAGTGTGATTCTATGGTCAAGACAAACTAATACCAAATCACACTACAACCATTCCAATGGTTTGTCCAAAGTCATCTCGGTTGTGAGCCTTTACTTATACTTTTCAAGGAGCCGATAACATGATCTCCCGTGTGACACCACACACCATGTTATCTACAATGTAAAGTATTAGACAATATGCATAACCATAAAAATATGCAAACAATGATCATGTGATTCTTATTTCAAAATAAAGATATTCATACAAAAGGTAGACTTTTCAGTATACATCCCTACATATTTAGTCGGTGACCTTTTCCCGCTTGGTTTCCCATCTGTGGCTGCAGGTGGGGATATTTTGCTTTGATGCGCTCCAACTCAATTTGCAACTTGAAACATCGGTCGCTAGTATGACCATACTCGGTGTGGAATTGGAAAAAGAGTGGAGTTGGGTTATTACGAGGGATTCCCTTGTATCCTGTTGGGCGCTAAAGAATACCTTGCTGGTCGTATGCCTACATTTCATGTTCTTTCCATGTCCACGTGGGACGTGAGACTTATGTAGACATAATTTGCAAGGGAGGGGAAGGACGAATCCTCGGCACCAATGGTCACGATCGAGGCACTTTAGGCAAGAAAGCCCTGACGTATTCCCTCCTGGGAGGTCCCCGGGGGAGTGGAGGAGGGTTTCTTTCGGCAGGGGTAGATACATGCCTCTTCTCTGATATTCTCACTCTCAACCCCTCTTATTCATTAATATATTCCTCAGCACGGCTAAGCATCTCCTCGAAGCTGGCGGCTAGCTTTCTTAACAAAGAGTTGAGAAAGGGTCCTTCCTTCAACCCATACGGGATAGTAACTCTCAAGATATCAAATATCACTGAGGGGATTTCCCTAGCAGTGGCAGTGAAGCGATGAATATAACTCCTCAAAGATTATGAGGACTCTTGTTTTAAATGCAGCAAGATAGAAGCGTCATGCTTATAAATTTTACAACTGGAAAATTGTTGAAGAAAGACTCCTTTGAAATCTACAAAACACATAATAGAGCCAGGGGTAGAGACCCAAACCCTCTTTGAGCAAAAGTCGTCAGGGTTATGTGTAAAACTCTACATTTGAGGGCATCTAAATAGCAATGAAGGGAGGCGACCCCCTTAAATTGAGATAAGTGCTCCTTGAGATCTGAAGTGTCATTGTACATCCCCACCTGAAGAGCTCGAAAGTGCAGGGGTGGTTTCTCCAACATGATGTCCTCAGTGAATGGATATGACTCGTAAGGGTCAGGTGCCCTGGTGGACTAGCTCTCCTCATAGTCTTCATGTCTAGTCTGTGGCGCTGGGATAGGGTACTGATTTGTCCTCCCCATCGGCACTTCACCTAGAAATATTTCATTTTCTTGGGGGCCAGGTGGGAGGACGTGAGAAGGTCCTTCCAACAGTGGCTCCCTCTGAGAAGACTCCCTGGAATGTGGATGAAGATACCCCATCCTTTTCCTTTCTCTGACCAAAGCTTTGGATACAACATTGTCTACCATGGCCTTCAGCTGTGATGGTAGCAAAGTGATAAGGCCCTCCTCTGTGGAAGAGGCTGTTGGAGGAGGGATCTCTTGTAAAGGCATCTCGACATCTTGCTCAACAGAAATGTTTTCCACATACGACACCAACTGATGCGGGCCCAAATTTTTCACCTCCTTGTGAGGAAGACGATGTGTCACGAAGGCTTAGGGTCCTCTCTAGCTGTAACAGTAAAGGTTAATAACGAGGAAACAAGTTACAAAGAGTAATGATATAAGATTTAACGTGGTTCAGAATTTTAATTCCTACTCCACTGGATGAGCTCTAGAGAGAGCTACGGTGCTAAACACCTCAACTATAAAATCTCTCCTTCTCGAAAGCACTTTCGGAGGTGGAGAAAACCCCTTACAAAACCAAGATGTACACCAAGTAAAGAGATGAAATAAAAAATGGCCCTCTATCTTCTTCTCCCTTCTCCGATCTCCTTCTTCTCCTCTCCTCGGTGTTGCCTCAGTTCCATCTCTAGAAGTTCCCCTTTGGATGAAAATTGATTGCTCCCCCCTCTTCTTCTTCTTCCTCTCTCCTACTTTATACATGTTCCCCCAAAGCCAGTTGTGATGTAACAAACCACCCGGATCACCATCCACGTGGAGGGTTCTTTTTGCCTGAGGAACAATTCTATTAAGAGGATAGGAAATGGAAACTCCTAGGAATCTTATGTGGGGTCCCAGTTTGTTACACCGTGTAACAAACTTCTATAAGCAAGCGTCTCAAGGAGCATCCTCCTCTCTTCTTTACCTTATCTTTCTTTCCTAAAGGTCTTTATTTTCCCTGGTCATCTCCTCTGACTTCTATACTGACTTGGTCCCATTCTCGGATGACCCCTGGCTAGTTTCCACGATGTACCTTCCTGTACCCTTCTGGTTTGCTTAAACCAGGGTGTATATGACTCAACTCGGCCCACAGAGTTGATAATTAGCCCCACTCCAGCCATAAGGCCCACTCACTTATATTCTCCTTAATTCCCCGAGTTGCTTCCCGACTCACTTCCTGGGTCTCCCCTGACAAACTCTCTGGGTTACTTATCCAGTTTCTTTCTGGCCATCAGACTTCTCCATCCTACCCTACGTCGCCACCTAATCAACTCGGTTTATTTCCCCTAGCCAGGTCTACTCGGACCAAGTCATATATCACACACTACATCCCTTTCCTCCTACCTCACCTCAACAGTCGTTATTTCTCTATCCTACTTCCAAATCAGGTTATAGCGGTATCAGTTGTTGTTTCGATCAAAGAAGGCATTTGTGCCTCATCACAACCTGGAAGCCCTCTTTTGAAATGTTCACTTAACTAACTAAAGGTTAAATCCAAATCTAACCCAAGGTTAATTAATTTTCAAATCATTAAAATTAACTAAGTAAAATTAAATTCATCTCACAAAACCTATAAGGATAACTTGGTTGATCATGTAGAATAGGTGAGATGGTAAGGACAATGAATTGATAATAGTTTTGAAAACTCTCGGATCACAACATCTTCGACGCGAGTCTAGTAACTCTTGTGAAGATGGGGCTTGTAGATTGTTGAAGTTATCTTGATGATACTCGTCGTGGATACGGATAGAGGCAAAACTTACGAGGGTCGCTAAGGTTGATGCCATTTCCACTTCACATAATTCGTCAGGTATACCTAGAGTAGTTTTTTTTATTACAAAATTTGAAAATGCGATTATGTCTACACTTGTTGTATCCTACATGCATGTGGTGTGTGTATTGTAATAAGTTAGTTATTACTTGTTTTGCTTTCACTGTGTGCATGTTTAAGATACGTGTTCGAACACACACCCACGTCGGTGTCGGGGAAACCCAACAGTAGAAACCTCGGTGGGCGGGTGAAGCAAGGAAAATCTCGAAAAGAGAAACCTCGACGATCAAGCGACCGAATGCTAAGCGACAGGTCAGGAGGACCAAAGGTAAGCTCCGAGTGTGGAGCGGTGGTAAGGATGCATCCTCGGTAAGAGGACAATTCTAGGCATCGAACCGACCAAGGCTTTTTGAGGAATGCCAAAGTCGAGATCGGACAGTTAAAGGACTGTCACACTACATGGCATGATGCATCTCTTGTGCTAACCTTGTATTGCAGGTATCAGGTTAGATTCTCAAGAGTAGCAGTCGACTGATGGTAATCGATTGTTGATATGATCATTCGATTGATGTCGATGAATCAACCCAATGTATAAGGTCAAGGAGTTATCGATCGATGCTACCACTTCATGATAAGATAAGCTACCACCTTAAGATAAGATCCACGAGTTTTGGATCCAGATCTAGACTTACTCCAAGGCACCAATCTATAAAAGGAGGGAGGACACAAACCCTAACATATCAATGAACTCCTAAAGTGGGCTTGCTCTCCAACCGTAATTTTACGTGCTACAATGCGACTCCGACCGAGCATCCTCTACAATTTAGTTGTCGATATCTTACTTATTTCTCATTTATTATTTGCTAGGAGGAGAGGTAGGTTTGTTATCTCTTCCTCTACATTGTTGAAACCATTTGTCTCTTACCTCCAACGAGGAAGAGATATTTAGTGTTTTTTCCTATGGAAGCGATCAAGGATCGCAAGGCCTTGGATTAGCAATCGGTTGGTTGTGAACCAAGTAAAAAATAAACGTGTCATTGTGCTTTTTAGTTTTACTTATTTCTGCTGCATATTTTGGTTTTAATCGACGAAAAAAAAGGTTTTTGAACACTATTCACCCCCCCTTCTTTAGCATTTTCTCGATCCTACAATGAGGGGCCTACATGGGAAAATGTCGATAAGTTGGGATTTGAGTCTCCCATAAGGATGCAACCCCCACTTCAATACCTTTCCCACAAAGGTTTACAAATGCAAAGCAAGATGCCGATTTTGGGAAGTTCGTAGCCATGATGAAGGTTTCGATTCTTTAAGCTTTGCACCAAATGCCCCAATTTGCAAAGTTTATGAAGGACATTTTGGCACACCGCAGGAAGGTTGAGTTCTCAGAAATAGTGGCCCTTATGGAAGAGTCCAACGCTTACATTCAGAGTGGAACTATGCAAAAATTAAAAGATCTAGGGAGTTTCTATATCCCTTGTCGTATAGATTCCACTGTGATTAACAAGGCATTCTACGACATAGGCGCAAGTGTAAGCTTAATGCCATATGCTATGTGCAGGAAATTTGGCCTAGGAAATCTAAAATTGAAAACTATAACGTGTTAGTGTTGGGTTTCCGGCACCGTGGCGTGTGTGTGTTCGATCACGTTTCGTAAACATGAAGACAGCGGAAGCAATAAAAATAATAAATCTATATTTATTACAAGACACACAACACACGCATGCATATTACAACAAGTGTAGACATAACCGTAAATTTAAATTTGCAATAAAAGGAAATTTATCTACGTTATACCTTTCGTATGACGTGTAGCGAGAACGGCATCAACCGGAACGATCCTCGCTAGAATCATCTCTATCCGTATCCACGCCGAGTTCCTCGGGATGACTTCGCTAAGCCACGAGCTTCGTCTTCGTACGGGTTACTAGCCTCGTGTTGAAGACGACGTGATCGAGAGATGATCACGATCCGAATCCAAATTCGGATCCAAAACGAGTCCTCAAGACTCGCTTCTCCGGAGAGGTATTCGTCAACCAATTGACGAATCCTTCATCCTCCACCTCAGAGGATTACCGGAGATCGAAACCCCGGTAGTTTAGCCGCTGTCGGAGCTCTAACCGTCGTCCAAACGACGCTCTGACGAGAGGAGAAGAAGCTGTCCAGAAAACTGGACAGCTTGGTGGAGGAGTAGGCGCCGGCCAAAACAAGGAAGCCAAGTGCTCACCTTATCGCCACACCACCAACCAGCTCGGCCGACGGCCGCGGGGAAGGAAGGCTCCTTCTGGACGCCGGTTGGAGGAGGAGAGGGGCGGCAGCCTAGGGTTGGTGCCGAATCCTTCAAGGGGTGGGCGGCAACTCTTGAGGCTAGGAGTTTTGGATTAGGGCTTAATTATCCATTAAGCCCTCTTTTATAGAGAACTAATTCTCTTAATGGTTATTGGATCATAACCATTAGGCCCGTTAACCCGCTCCATTAAGATAAGTTAAAATAAACCAAACTATGATGGTTTATTTTAAGTTAAAACGAACCGAACCAACTTTTGGTTCATTCGTTTAAAATAAACCAAACCCTTTGGTTTATTCTCCTCCATTGGATTAGAACCAAACCATTTTGGTTTATCCATTACGTCTTCATAAGACTCGGCCCATCCACGCTTCCATTGCGACTGAAACGATTTCATGCTCGCTTTATGTTTGGTCCAACCAAACCTAGTTTCTCTCGGTCTGAGAATCCCATTCTCAAGCTCGTTTTAAATCCTTTGAATTACGCTCGTTGTGCGTGTGACAAAATAGGTTCTCGGTTAATGTTGGTCTGTTGGGTTTCCGGCACCGCGGCGTGTGTGTGTTCGATCATGTTTCGTAAACATGAGCACAGCGGAAGCAATAAAATTAATAAATACTCCTATTTATTACAACACACACAACACACGCATGCTATTACAACAAGTGTAGATATAACCGTAAATTAAAATTGCAATAAAAGGAAATTAAACTACGTTATACCTTCCGTATGACGTGTAGCGGGAACGGCATCAACCGAAACGATTCTCGTAAGAATCGTCTCTATCCGTATCCACGCCGAGCTCCTCGGGATGACTTCGCCAAGCCACGAGCTTCGTCTTCGTACGGGTTACTAGCCTCGTGTTGAAGACGACGTGATCGAGAGATGATCACGGTCCGAATCCAAATTCGGACCTAAAACAAGTCCTCAAGACTTGCTTCTCCGGAGAGGTATTCGTCAACCGATTGACGAATCCTGCGTCCTCCACCTCAGAGGATTACCGGAGATCAAATCCCCGGTATGTTAGCCGCTGTCGGAGCACTAACCGTCGTCCAAACGACGCTCCGACGAGAGGAGAAGAAGCTGTCCAGAAAACTGGACAGCTTGGTGGAGGAGATAGGCGCCGGCCAAAACAAGGAGAGAAGAACTCACCTTGATGCCAAACCTATAGGGGATCAGGAGGTTCACGGCTGGAGCTTGACGCCCGACAACGACTTGGACGGCTGCACACAAGGCGGTTTGCTCTTTGGGTTGGCGCCGAAATCCTTCAACAAGGGTGGGCGGCAACACAAAGGGGGGAGGCTAGGGTTTTTTGATTAATTAGGGTTTAACAATCCCTTAAGCCCACTTTTATAGAGAACTAATTCTCTTAATGGTTAATGGATCATATCCATAAAGCCCGTTAACCCGCTCCATTAAGATAAGTTAAAATAAACCAAACCATAATGGTTTATTTTAAGTTAAAACGAACCGAACCAACTTTTGGTTCATCCGTTTAAAATAAACCAAACCCTTTGGTTTATTCTTATCCATTGGATTAGAACCAAACCATTTTGGTCCATCCATTACGTCTTCATAAGACGCAGCCCATCCACGCTTCCATTGCGACTGAAACAATTTCATGCTCGCTTTATGTTTGGTCCAACCAAACATAGTTTCTCTCGATGCGAGAATCCCATTCTCAAGCTCGTTTTAAATCCTTTGGATTACACTCGTTGTGCGTGTGACCAAATAGGTTCTCGGTTTATGTTGGCCGTCTATAATTAACCATTAATTATAGAACGATCATGAGTGGCACCTAGTAGTACATCAAGATCCCCAATTAACCGGAAAGATCAACGGTTGATCCAGAACTATTTCTGAAACCCTTCAGTAGCTTGAATGAATCGTGCCCCATTCCCTTCACTCATCTTATACCCACTTGGTTCAGGACATGGTCTATTGTGTCAGTCCCCACTAGGCTGACTACGTCACACCTAGCCCAAGTATCATTTCCTCGTCCCACATTCTAGTTACTCCACATGTATCGAAGAGTACCTTACTCTAAACATGTAATGCTTTGGCCAAAGACTTTAGTAACAATCCGACGAGAGGCCATGGGTATACATCTCCTCGCAAGGAGTGGTGAATCCTTTATAGGCTATTCAAACACCTTCGATCACTTCGACTTATACCCAATCATCCCGGGTCCACATCTCCTTAGAGATGCTTGCTTAAGATGTCAAAGCATAAGTCTCCATTATCAAGATAACTTGAATACCGCAAGTCAAAGGAACATCGCACTTAAGCCACAGTAAGAACTTCATTGACATATCTATATATATGCAGAGAACCATATGAAGTCTTACGGTTGGTCACTCCAATGAACTAGTTACCATAACTAGCATCCACGATTAACTCCGGACATCACTATGTCTCCAGCCAGTGAGAATCAGCTGCTTGGATACACCAAGGAGTATACCTCGTGCTAGTCTCTACAGAATTGATGGTGTCCAGATTCATCAATTCATCGACTAGGGATAATTCCGATACATCACAATTACACATGTAGAGATACTCACTAGTTGTGATCCAATCACAAATTCTCTCATGCTGTGAATCGTATCGTGGACATTCAGTAAATGAGTTTAAGATCCAATCAAATACATAAAAACATGTATACTCAAATAGTGAATCTTCATTTATCATATAAATGGTTCATACATAAGGCGATTGCCTTAGGACATCTCTCATATATTACTAACAGACTCCCACTTGGCCTAATGCCAATCGCTACGGTATCCAATACCATAAGCACCAACATGACCCTCAAACTTACTTTGAGGTAATGCTTTAGTCAAAGGATCCGCTAAGTTCCTTTCAGTGGGAATTTTCTCGATTTGTATTTCATTCCTACTGATGATCTCTCTGATAAGATGATAGCGGCGAAGCACATGTTTGGATCATTGATGAGACCACATCAAGTTCATAGATGAACTACTTGATCCTCGCAACGTATTCTGCCTTAGTGGCAGAATCCGCTATAGTGTCAAGCTTGGAACCTTTCCAACTTATTGCGCCTCCATTCTAGGTGAATACATACCCAGACTAAGACATGGAATCATCCTTGTCTGTCTGGATCTGGCATCCGTATACCCACGTATCACCATGTACCCTTCTCCATATATTAGGAACACATCCTTAGTTCTTCTCAAGTACTTAAGGATCGTCTTAACAGCCGCCCAATGATCCATTCCTGGATCGGACTGGTATCTGCTCGTGACACTCAGAGCATACGATACATCGGGCCTCGTACATAACATAGCATACATGATAGATCCTATTGCGGATGCATAGGGAATCTTACTCATGCAAATCCTCTCGTCTTCTGTGCGCGGACACATAGACTTCGAAAGGTGTACCCCATGCCTGATGGGCAGATAA